>JAULJL010000009.1:5010000-10010000 GCA_030761205.1 Fremontodendron californicum | reverse complement strand
GGTTTGAAATTGGTGGTAATATTGGACTTATAAGAGGTAAAGGTTCTTTGAGGGATACTCTGGTTCTGTGATTCGAGTTGCTTAGCAAGATTGTAAGCATGGGTAAGGTTCTTGGGAAAAAACAATCGAACAGTCTTAGAAATGTCATGTTTTAGGTTGCTTATAAAGACATTTAAGGCATAATCAGCTGACAATTATAAGGAAGTAAGAAGAGCTAAGAACGCATCATAATAATCATCAACCATACCAGTGTGTTTCAGTGTGACCAGCTCAGACATGGGGTCTGAAAATTCATTCTCACCAAAAAGCCTCCTGATCTCTTCTAAGTAGTATGGCCATGTAGTATTTGCCATCCCACCTAGAGTTTTGCTGAAATACTGATGCCACTGCAGTGCACGCCCCTCCAAGTGCATCATCACCACTCTAATTCTGGCATCCTCTTCAACCTGTTTCGTTTCAAAATACTATTCCAGTTGCAGCAACCATCCAGTCAGGTTTTCGCCATTAAACTTAGGACAATCCAGGTTACCATGGCGACATCCTACAAGCTTGCCCTCTCGAAAATCATCCAGATCCCTCAATGGAATAGGAGCGTGGCTATTCACGGTTCTGGTCTGACTGGCATTCTCCTTGGATCCCGAGGGATTCTAGCCTGAATCCATAACCGTTTTTCCAGAGTCTTTCGATTCTAACTTCCCCATCATCTGATAGAACATAACTCGCATCTGAGTTCCCAACTGCTCAACCTCCGATCGGATCTGAGCAACGCTGCCGTCCAGTTTGGCCTCTACTCGTTCCAGATTCTTTTGCTGTAAACTGATCTCTTTCTGTAGCCGAGTCGAAACCCCTTCAGCCATGGCTCTGATACCTATGATACGGGCTCACCTGTATTCTGAAAGAAGAAGAAGAAATTGAATGGAATAGAGTTTATGAGTTAGAAAAGAATTGAAGAAGAAAAGGATTGAGAGAGTTTGTTGAGAGAATAAGGAAATTCTTGTGTATTCATATTATGATTTCTCTCTCCTGTTCCACCACTAACATAACCGTTGATGCTAACGTCAATACCTAACTAATTACGTAATTAAGGAGTAACTATTATTAACAGACTCTTTACACTAACAGCTTGTTAAGAACATTAGCAAAGGAAAACAAAGGAAAACCAGGAAAAGTTTGAAATAGATCCAGTTGCCAACTTCAAAGCCCATGGACAATGCTTTTGGCCCATATCAGCATACTATTCTAGAAAAAAAAAAAAAAGACTATTATTAGCGACCCCTCTATAAATTCCAGAATCCTCATTCAATAGGGGTCAGGTTAGGGAGAATATTAAACCAATCAAAAGAAAAAACTTAGATTTCAACAATAAAAGCAACTTGTATTCTGCAAAATTCCTAAATAAAACGTCCTGAATCCCCAAGAAACCAATTCATTTAGCTTTTAAATGTCCTAAACCTAGAAAATAAAGCCCCTGCAATCCATCGCTACCATTCCATCCCAGTGACCACTTAGCATCACCACCAACCCCAATTCTCCCTCTCTTTCGCCGGCCACCACCCCTCCCGCTTCCCTTTCCTCTCTCTTTCTTCTTCTTCTTCCTTTCCTTTCCTTTCCTTTCTCTTCCTCTTTTTTTTTTTTCTTCTTTTCCAGATTTCGTTTTTTTTTTAAATTTTAAAATTTCTTTTTTACAAATTTTTAAATATATATATAAATATTTAGTTTTTTAAATTTTTTATAATTTTTTTTATTATATATATATTTTAGATTTTTTTTTATAGTTTTTATAATTTAATTTTGATTTTTTTTATTTAATAATGACGTGACATCATAAAGTTGGCAATGATGTGACATTTTTGTCACGTGACACTATCTAATTTGTTGATTTTTGCCACATCAACATTTATTTAACGGTGTTATGACAAAATATCAACTTGTTTGACAAAATTATAGTATAGGTATCCAATTATGAACAAAATTTCTTAAGTACTAAAGTGAAAAAAAAAAGTATAATACAAAGGCTAATTTTTTATTTAAGCCTTTTTTTTAATATCATTTGTTTCATCCATATTTCGTTCTGGATGGTTTAAAGGCGCAATAATTTACATTGATACGATGCACTTAAAATTTTATTTACTTTTAAAATTAATGAAGTAATTCATTAAACATTTATAGAATGAAAACTCGATATTAAAGAGCTCTAACCCTGATTATCTCAAACTATTGATCAATTAATATTGGTATCCAAACTTCAAACTATAATATAACGATTAAAATAATAAAAAGTTCTTGAATTTTATCATTTTAGTTTGATAAATTTTTATAATTTTATTGTATTAAAATAAATTCTAAGTTTTTAATTTGCACCCAAATAAGTTTTTTTTTTATAAAAAATTTATATCCAAATAAATTTTTATTTTTTAATTTATACCTAAATAAATCCTTAACATAAAACAATCTTTCATTTGAATAAGAACTTATTTGGTTACAAATCAAATGATAAAATCTTATTTGGTACAATAAATTAAGATAATTATAAGAGCTTATTTATGAAAAATAAATTAATTCATAAACTTTTTTAGTATTTTAGCCTAATATAAAAGTGCACTCTGATTTTTTAATATTTTAGGATCATTTGTTATAAATGTTACTAATTTAACCTATGTTCTTGCTCAAAAAGTTGAATTCATATATTGGCATCAAATGTAGGAGTCATTTTTTCTGTGTTTACTCTTCGTTAGGTGTCGGATGAGAGGAAAGCCAAGGGTTTGGACATTGCAAGAATGGTGAGCCCAATTAAATGTCTTCTTAAGTAGATGATATATATGCTACAGTGTGTAAAATGTGTTTATTACGAAAGAAAGCGTGTTTCAAGTAGATCTGAGAATACGTATATATACATCATATGCATGTAATATCTCTTTTTTTTTTTTTTTTAATCAATTGTGTAAATATAAACACATCACAAATTATCAAATGTGTCAAAATCCTAAACACAAATATAATACGTATATTAAACATGTCTTATTAATCATATTTAAACTTATCGTATCGAATTTATTACATGTTTAATCCAAAATTATCATATCAAGTTTCAAGAAAGGAACATGAGAGAGATTCCCCATAACAGTTAAACTGGTTGGAAAAATAACAATGTTTCCTAGTTGGCGAAGTTGAATCAAAGATTCATGGTATGTGCTTGAAATTGATGTTTCTAGGCTTATTAAGTAGGAATTGAACTTACTATAATATATAAACAGCAGTAAATTGAATTAAACTCTTGATAGCTTTGCAAGAAGCAAACACAGTACTAAAATGTTATTGGTCAGTCCTTTCTACAAATTCTGTTCATCCATAGAACTAATTCATCCATTAATTTCCATGGGATTTGGAGATTCATGAACTTAAAGAGAGAACTCTGAACTCTAATCCCATTGAATCGCTCGGTGAAATGTCCAGTCGGAGGGATTCAACGTGGTTTTCCCATCAGCAGCAACAAGATCATAAGGTGAGTCCTCTGAGAATTCAGTTGGCATGGATTTCCAGTGTAGAGATGGCTTCCACTCAGCTTCTTTGACTACTTTTAGTATCTCTGCCACTACTATTTTGCTCCCTTCGGCAGATAGATGAACTCCATCTCTGATGAAAACCATAAATTCGATGATTCAATTTCGAGATAAACTTCACTACAGTTAGTTGACTGCAAGTTTAATGTTTCACTTGTGAAATTAATAAGGAAATTTGAAGTTTTCGGAACTTCATAACACAAGTGAACTAGAAATGGTAGCAAAACTTCCATTTCAAGTTTCCATACAGGAAATATCAAAAGTCATAGCAAGAGGCTATGTTATTCGGATTCGGGTGTGAGTGTCGGATACGGATATATGTCCGACATGGGTATGTTCAATTTTTTCTAAGTTTTTTCATGTATTTGGAGGGTTCTTGAAGGGTCATATCCCCATACCCATGTCTAGATATACGTCGGACACGGATACTTTAAGAAAAATAAAAAATTAGAGCAACATAGGCAAGAGGTATCACTAGTTCCCCAAAGTACCCTACCAAAAAAAAAAGTTCCCCAAAGTAGCTGGCAGGAGGGGGAAAAGGCAGACAAAAGTTATATGAAGAGAACCAAGTGGAAAATAAAGCACATGGATGATTCAAAAATAAAGCCAATGAACTTCCAAAATATGTGATTGCATCAGAAAAAAGATGAGATTAAATCATAGACAAGAAAACTTACGTGAAGCAATCAGTTGTCCAATTATCTCTTTGTTGAAATGCGGTAAAAAGATCGACCACCTTCACATCCAATTCCTGGCACAGCTTTATACAAGCTTCAGAATACGTCTGGCATAACTCATTCGTTCGAACAAGGTGGCTAAAAAATTCACTGATTTACCCGAAGGGGCATCTTAGATTGACATTTTGCAATAAGAAATAAGGGAAAGAAGGCATAGAAAAACATGCATTACAGCACCTTGTGTTTTTATTTACTCTTTCTTCATCAACAGGAGGACAAGTAAGAAAAATGAGGCGCGTTGAATCCGAAAGGCTCTGATTTTCAGAAAAAGGAAAAAAAAAAAAGTTCGAATGAGCATTGCATGTTACTCTCAGACAGTGAAAAGACCTGCTAGGTCGAGAGCTTTAGGCTGCCACTTAACAAGTTCAAGCAAACAAAGGAAGAACTAAAAATTTTGAAGCATTCGAAACCATTTTCTTCTCTGTGATTTGGTCCAAGCAATTAGGACATTTCAGGAACCTCATAAAAATGAAGATTTTCTTCTATTTCCAATTGCATTCAAGAAGATCCTCTCACTTGTGCCGTTAAAGTGAGTCAGCCCTTTCTTTTTCCCTCACCTATGAAAATCATTCCAGTAGTTGATTTTGTATCTTTTATTCTTGAAATTTGAAAACATTTTGGCATATTTCTTAGGCTCCATTTCACATGATAAAGCTCTACATTGATGTATGAACCTCAACTGAGAGATATATATGTTGAGATTTGAGAAAATACCTTGAGATGAATTGCTATTTTCCTCATGTTCTCAATATATTCAGGAAGTGGAACATGAGGGCCAAGGCCAGATGGATGAGGTCCCATTGAATCATTACCACCAAAATAAGTTATTATCATGGAAGGCTGTACAGAAGCATCCTGTAATGTATAAAAAGAACACAACTACCAAGTTAATATCAAAGCACTTTGCACAAAGAATACCCGCTATCTATATTGCTTCAACTCTTCATTTTTCTTACAGTACCCGTGTCCGACATCCGTGCCCGACGTATATCCGCACATGGGTATAGGGATATGACCCTCCAAGGACCTCCCAAATACATGAAGAAACTTAAAAAAATGAACATACCTGTGTCGGACACATACCCATACCCGATACTCATACCCGAGTCCGAGTAACATAGCCCGCTATAAATCAAAACTCGTAAACTAATACCTATATAATCAATAATCAAATATAGAATGAAAAAAAAAAAAAGTTTCCCTACTACCTTAATTAAATATTTTCTGAAAATATTTTCTGACACTCAAAAAACAGATTTAAAGGAATCAATTCGTAAAATAATAAAGCAGCCTCCTTTTCTTTCCCCAAATTTGGGAGTGCGACCTAGTAAATCAAATAGGATAAAACATGACTGTTCCATAAGCATCAATTAGAATTTTGACAAGTTTGATGTAAATAACTATCAAAACTTTAATACCTTTGGAAAAACACGATCGAGCACCTCTAGGGCACGCCGTGAATTCCATCCATAGTATCCTCGTAAAACTATGTCAGCCTGCAGGAGCAGGATTGCAAATAAGACACAAACCACACATATAAAGTAAGAGACTGAACAGTAAATTAGACAAGAATCATCATAGTCCAGTGGTTGGCATAAGAACATGCACCCAGGACTAGGAACCAATTTCATGTCTCTGTAATTAGTCAAATAGTGAACAATTTCAACTGTTACTTAACTTCTTCTATTAATCTAATCTGCTTGGTGAGAAACCAGAATAATGAGATCAAATAATTTGAGGGCTGAATATCAGGAGGAAATCACATAATTGAACAATAAACAAGAACACACATTAAAACAAGCAAACAAAGCAGATCACTCCTAAAAAAAAAACCAAGCTTTTTTAGAATAAAAAAATCACCCAGATTATCATTTATCATAAGAAAAAAAAAAAAACAACAGTGGATCAACTAACAGAGACAACTCTGTAAGCTAACAAAACATAACTCAAAAAAGACATTGAAAAGAACCCAGAAAGAAGGGGGGGGGGGGAGTTATAAAAGAGAGAAACAAAGAGAAAATACTTTGCGAGCATAGACGTCAGCAAGAATAGCACCCCATCCACCATTGCTGAAACTAAGTTGGACAATGGATGATCCAAAGAGGACGAACTGTGGCCTAATTGGTTCCACCATTTTCTCTTTCTTTTCTCGTAAAACTCTTTCTTTTCTCCTTCTCTTCCTTGAATGGAATGGATGGAAAGTCAAGTGGAGCCTAGATCAGCCTTTGCCCAAACTATTTCTCTTTGCTATATTTATGATAAGATACGTTTCAGCTCTTCTTGGTAGTTGGAAAACCAACCACACTCGCTTTTTTTCCTTTGATTTTTAGAAAAAGTTTAGGTCGAAAAACGGTGAAAAAAATTGGGTTTAAGAGTTTTTAAATGTTTAGTATTTACGGTGAAAAATTAAAATATAAAAAAAAATTAAAATAATAAAATTTTATAGACGTGAAAATAATAAAATTATTTTATTCAAAAATTAACTTACAAATCACAAAAATATCATTTTTTTTTTATTTTTTGGTTTGAATTGACAAATCATGATTTTACCTGTAACAGATAAATTGTTTTACCTATTTAGCATTGTGTTTGCGGTGAAACACAATTTTTTAACTTTAAAAGTTGTGCCAATAACAATGTTAAAACAGAGTCTAAATAAATATTTTACTTTTTATTTTTATTAATAAAATCCAAATAGGTAAATTATTCATCCTTCTATGAATAAATTATATATTATGAGATATACTATGATAATGTTACATTGGCATTTCATGCATGGGGACACTGCCTATGTATTCTAGAATCTATAGTTGGGTTTGGGATTGCCTAATTTTGACAAAAACCCTTGCATTTGCATGTTCTCATACATGAGTTTCAGGCTTTGAAGTTGTCTATCATCCCCAACTAGGGGTTGGCTGTTGGCAACATTTATATAGGTATAACATTTTAAGAACTTGATATGTTCAATGTTCTTGATAAGTTTTATTATGTCCATCTCTTTTTAGTTTAGACATTAAAAACCAAACATATTGCTATACAAAAATATAGTAATTGAAAATATCATTAAATATTTCTCTTTTTGGTAGATATTTATTTAACTTAATTTTTATTATCATAATTTTTTGTGTATATATATATATATATATATATATATTTATATGAAAAAATGGGGAAAAATGGGTGAAAGCTAGTATGAGTATTTATGCGGTGGAGAGAAAACAGATAGGAATTGACGGTGCCAAAGGGTGAGGGTGGTGGTGGGCTTGGTAAATAACCCACCAAACTAGCAACCAAATTTTGCTCCACAATAAATGCAACTTCTAACACATTTCTTTCCTAATAATAATAAAATTAAGAATAAGTCTTCCTATCAAAACTAAAGAATTAGTCTTAATCCATCCTTTTCTTCATTCCAATTTTACCATGATAAAACCTAATAAAAAAAAGTAAAAAACTATCCGTCATTTTCCAAATCTGTTTATATGAAAGCTTGCCTTTTATTATTAGTCATTTAGAAGTCCGGCAAATTTATCAATTGAGCATTAATTAATCATTTAAAAGTCCGGCTAATTTATCATTTGAGCATTACTTCGGATTGCATTGCATGAATAATGAATAAATTTTTAGAAGTTGTGGTTTGAAAAGATTTAAAAACTTAATATCTTTCTCCAATTAATTAAGTAAATAAAAATCGGAAAGTTAAAGGATTAAATTAAAAAAAAAAAAAAATTGACATGTTTGGAAGTCTATGGTTGTTTTGCTGCCTACCTAAGTCTATAGGGTATAAAAAACCCTATCAGTTCAATAGAACTAGATCTCAAAGATCGAGTTATCCATCTGGCTCGATAGGCCTGATCTGAATTGGATCGGTTTGGGCAAAATTTTTGTAATTCGGATCAAGCCAGTCCAATTTGAATTACTATTCATTAAATAAAAAATATTTTTTATTTAAATTTAATTATAAAATATTAATAATAATATAAAAAAATATTTTTTAATATTTTAATAATATATAAACAATAAAACAGATTTACCGGTTAATCTAAACCCGATCCAAAACGGGTTTAGACAAAAAAAGAAAAATTCTAGATCACGACTCGACCCATAAGTAAATCTAAATGGGACCAAGGGATTTTCTTGATTGGAAAGCTTTGAAAGGAAGGAACAAGAGGGGGAAATAAGGTTTATCAGAAACCAACTAAAAATGCAGCAATGATTTATGAGTAATAAAGCTTAGGACATTCGCAAATGAAACATTATTAAAGACAAATACAAGCAAAAACAAAAAAACTGGTTGATTAGTCTATTTCTTCTGATTGCATATGAAATCCTATTTGCCTGAATAGTGCCATCATTCAATCAAGCTCTTGTCATAATAAAGGAACAAATATGTAGTTGAAACATAATTTGCTTCATTCCCACATGCTAACATTAATCAATAACCAGCTGCTTCTGTTTGTCATTGAAACTAATCTACTGTTGTCCAGAAAATGAAATTTCTTACAGTTTATCACTCGCCTGGTTTGATGGGGTTTTACAACATTGACCAAGTTCTGCAGGAGATGGGGTATTTTACGAAATCAAGAACAAAAAATTACACGAATTTATTCCTTTTTTTTTTAAGAGATCAAGAATCTATCTGTCGATCCGAGCTCAAACAACCTGGCATGGAGGTGGTCTGAACAATGGAGGCCAAAAAAAAAAATTGAGGTTTAAATGCCTAAGATGAGATGAGAAAACTGCTTTCGAAACTGAATCTATGTCCAAGTCGATGCTTTCCTGACTTGTAAAAGCCACAAGGCCATCTGCATTGCTAAAAGATGAGCTTCCAAAAAGAACTCCTCGACCCAGATATTTAACCAAGTAAGGATTTCTTCTGCATCATCTTTGCCTCAACAACTGCTTCAGAAGAAACTTTTCCAATGATGAGAAATGTCTCAAGAGAAGAATCCTGCAACTTTCCATGAAAATCCAAATGCAAGCAGCAGTCGACAATTTAATGACAAATCAAAATTCAAAAGTAATGTAAAGTACTCATACAAAATGCCCCTTATTGGTGGCCTCTTAAGCAATCATTTGTCCTCAGCATCAATAGGATAACCCGGAGCAGTCTCCCGAGAAGTTCTGATATTTGAGGGAAATATTGAGATGCATACATCTTCCAGAGAAGATAAGATATGGCCAAGCAAGAAGTGAGAGCCAATCAATTAGAAAAATCCAACATTCCAACTTAATAATAGAGCAAATCGTAATCTCTAAGACAAACAAGAGCTTCATTTGGAATCAGATCCTTATTCAGAAGGAAGCCAATAAATAAGAGAAAAGGTATCAGTAACAGCATCTATTCAACATTTGATAACATCACCTGTAATTCTGAACGATCACTGTCAGTGCCTTTTATGAGTTATGACCAAATGACCACGGCAGGATCAATGACACTATTCCAGGGTCTCAAAAAAAAAAAAATCCCTGCAAATAGCACATATAGATCCTCCCCAGCACCCAATTTCACACTATTTTCCTTTATTCCATTAGCTTCAGCAAACACCAATGCCTGCAATGGAAGTCAACGCATGAATAGAAAACATCAAGTTGCTTACAAGTAAAAACCATAAATGCATCAAGAACTAAATCCAAATTTTTGGGGAGAGCAATTATATACCCTCCAAAGAGAAGCAAGGCTGAATCTGGTAGAGAAGTCAAGTTCTTTATAAACCATGGTCTAGAAGTAGACCTGATAATATTGGACACGACACGAAAAAAAAAACATAAACACGAATACACGAACATATCAAAATCTATATAATACAAATAATTAACACGTCAAAATTTATATAAATATAAAAACTTTAAACATGATTATGACACGAGAAAATATATAAACACAACACTGATACACGAATTGCCAGGTGTATTTAGAAGTATCAATTGTGGTTTTCTCTTGTTTGCAGACAAAAGGAGAAAAGAATATAGATTAAATATTCAGACAAGGAAACCTAATGTTGTATTTGGAGAAGTAACTAAACTTCACAACCAAACACATGAAAAGCTTCAAAACTAAGTGCATCACAGGCAGATTTTTAATAAGGATGCCATTATATATCTATGTGGAAGTCCTATACCTGTTGATTCTGATCCGAACCCAAAAAATCAGTCTGAATCCAAACCGATTCAACCCGATTTGATCAAAAAAAGTCAACAACCCGAAACCGACCAACCCGAACCCGAAATGACCCGAATCCAGAATGACCCGAACCCAAAATGACCCGAAATCGAAATGACTGGAACCCGAAATGCCCCAAACCCAAAATGCTCCGAAACCCGAAATAACCCGAACAATTAACCCGAAATGACCTGAACTTAAATTAAGTATAATTTTATTTTAAAAAATTAATTTAATAAAAATAATACCTATAACACAAATTATTAATTTGTTTTAATTTTATAACTTGTAATTACCATTTTGAAATGTGATAAAATATGCAATTATCATTTGGTATGTATAAATTGATCATATTCCTATATTTCTTCTCTTCTCTATATGTAAAATAATGTAGTGAAAATACATGTACAATACAAGATCTATAATTATACTATTATGGTAATTTTTTAATCATGTGATTAGTTTAATTTTTTTGAATTGTTATTATAATTTTAAAATATATTTATTATTTGGAATGGAATTGAATTTTTTAATCAACGTCTCGAATTAAAAACAAATATTTGTTTGAACTTGAAAAAATATTACATCTGAATTTGTACGAATAGTCTGATCTGTGAACAGATCTAGTTAAAATAATTCATTGTCAATTTAGTTGAAAAAAAACTAAAATTTTTACTTGAAAAAAAGAAATTTGAATCCTAATATTTATAAAAAAAATGCATTAATTATTAAATTAAACATTCAATGATAATGCGTATTATATATATATATATTTTAAAATACATATAAAATAGATCATTGAAATTTGTTTTATTATAATAATTTGTATACATTATAATAATATTTTATCATGTGATATAATAAATTAATGTGTTTTATTATAATAATACTCGAATAGAACATGATACATGACGGTCATATTGTTAAAATATTAATCGTATTAAAAGTTATGAAAGTGTTTAAAACTAATTTTGCTTTACACTTGGATTTAGCAATATAATTATACTCGTCGTGCACGTAAAGTTTTAAAATGATCCGAAATTTCTATAAGATCGATCGAGAATATTGTCTTTTTTCAATATATATTTAAAGGTTAAAAGTTTTTTTACATCGAACAAATAGTTAGACATTTTTAATTTACTCAAAACTCGACGTGCATGATCTACGTGAATAGAACATGAAATATGACGGTTGGATTATGAAAATATTATTCGTATAAAAAGTTATGAAAGTGTGTAAACTAATTTAGTTTTACACTAGGATAAAACAAAATTAATTTTACACACTTTCATAACTTTTTATATGATTAATATTTTAACAAACTGACTATTGGATTTAGAAATATGATTGTACTCGTCGTGCACGTAAAGTTTCGAAACGATCCAATATCTCTATCATATCGATCGAGAATACTGTCTTTTTCAATATATATTTAACGATTAAATGTTTTTTATATCGAACAAATAATTAGACATTTTTAATTTACTTAAAACTCGACGTGCATGATCTACGTGAATAGAACATGAAATATGACGGTCGGATTGTTAAAATATTAATCGTATAAAAAGTTATGAAAGTGTGTAAACTAATTTAGTATTATACTAGTGTAAGTGGATTCCTCTAATAAGAATTATACATTTTACAAAAATATTATATATATAAGTACTTTAATATATTAAAAATTTTACCTTTGCTTATTATAAAATTTTTATTAATTTAATTTTATACATTATGTTTAAATTTAAAAAATATTTAGCATGATTAACTAATATAATTTCATAATATTTATTATTATATTTTTATTTTGAATAAGCATTTATTATTATATTTCATTACACTTGATAATTAAACTTTAATGTAAAGTTCTTAAATCTAATTTAATTTTAGTAGAAAATCATTTCAATTTCTAAGATTGGTTCACTTGGTACTAAGGATTACTTATCAAGATTCAAACGTTTCAACAAACATAAAATTATATATTTTTCAAATAATTAAATAGATTCATTTAAAGATTTCAGATACACAATAATATCCATTTTTTTTTAAATATATATATTTTTTATTTTTATCTTTAAGAATATTTTAGTAAAATCTGATTCGATCAAATAATCTGTTTAAATTCAATTTGATTCGATTTTAAAAATTAATAAATTGAATTCAAATAACCTGAGTGTCAAACCCGAAATGATCTAAATCAGAATGACTCAAATCCGAATAACCCGAGTGTTAAACCCGAAATGACCCGAACTCGATTAAGCCGAGTGTCAAACCCGAATAACCCAAATTAAAAATGACCCGAACCCGAAACTGAATCGATTTTTTAAGATCCGACCCGAAATGACCCAATCTAAATCTAATCCGACCCGCCCAATTGATAAGTCTAGGAAGTCCTAATGTTCTCTAGATTTCTCTGGTTTTTTTCCCACAACAGCAATCTAGAGTCACTGGAACTGGAAAGAGGTACAGCAGGTTTAGTCAATTTATTATGAATATAGAACATTTAGAAACCAACATTTTTTCCCCTTGAGAATAACAAGCTACCCGATATATTCCTTTATTCAGCAGTTGCATGTTTAAAAATCTAAAAGACGGCATCATTACTAGCAATGAACAATTCATACTGAAAGAAGAAGCACCATCCTAGACAGATCGAGCTGGAAGAGATCCAATAGCTTTAACCAAAAACAGACAGAATAAAACTTTAGCTTATTGAGGATATTTAAGAAAACAAGAAAAATTTAACATCAACTATACCCCATAGCAACTAGTTAAAAACTAATAGAGGTATTCTTAAATCATCTCAACAAAAAAGAAACCCTCACAAAAAATGCTTTTTCTGCCAGAAGGTAATGGCTGAACCAATAGATTAGCAGCATGTGGATCACAATGAACAAATCCATGTTTAAACATCATCTCAGCAAAAGTCTGAGTAACCTGCACAGAATCAGATTATAAACATCAAGATTAGTTCCTTGTTTGTATATATGATATTGTAGTACTTCTTATACTGCCAAGCAATTCTCAGACCTTTCTCCTACAAGTTTTTAGAATATGCTATTCACATTCTTAGCATTTTCATATATGACATTTCAAACAAACTGAAGAAGAAACCAAAAAAGAAAAGGGGGTCAAAGATGAGGGGCACCTGATCTGGATCATGTTCATGGGATTTGTCATCTTTGGGTGCAGCAGGACTGAGCAAAGTACCCAAAAACCTTCTTGGGTCTCTGACTTGACTAGCATAGAGAAGCGGTTGGTTGTGAACAAGTCCCTGAGCCATGAAATTCCTCAACAAAAGCATGTGATGAGGTGCTTCTTCTGCATCTTCCATCACTATAACTAGGCTTCCCAAAGGGAACCCACCACCTAGTATCTCTGCATATCAAGTAAAAACTATTCAATAAGAGAACAAATCACATGAAAGAACTAATGCCAAAAGAGAATGTTGTGCAACAATAGGAATGAGAGACTGTAGGCGATTACTGTCAAGATCGGGTATCCAGAAGATAGAAAGACCGTGCCATTTGGCCCACGCTCAAGTCCAGGACTTGAGATAGGGCTGCATTCGAAAGGTTTCGACAGAAGCTACTTGTCCAAGTCTTGGCCGCAGCCATAGCAGTCGCAATAGTCAAGAATCAAGACACTACACAATGCAGAGAACAATAAGGCTGGTGTAAGACTTTACTGGTTGAAAGCCCAGCAAGTTCGTTCAAGCTGCCCACTATGATGGGCAGAAACCGAACTTACCGAAAAATCGAAAAACACAACCGGTAGTTCTTTCTCTCTCAATTAACAGGATCTGTAAATATGGTACTAAATTGCACAAGATATATATATATATACTCCAGCAACACAAATTCAACCAAGGATAATCACCAACAACCAATCACACGAGACACACAATATTTACGTGGAAAACCCCTTTAAATCAAAGGGTAAAAACCACGGGACTTAGGAGTCCAGTCAAAATCTCCACTATAATGAGAGTGTGTTTACAATATCACAATAATTCAGCTAACACAATGAGTACACAACTCTAAATTAGCTATCAACAAGTGATATTAAAATCAAAGAGAGAAAGTTGAGAAATCACCCCAAAAAATGTGACTACTATTCGGACACAAAACAGTACTTTATAGTGTTCAGATGAAAATTCTCACCGTACACAATCAGCATCTACGTATCCTATAGCCACTGCCAGAAAATCAAGAAGATCGGACCACGGATGAACCTCCGATCGACGACTTGATCAAAACTGTGCAACTCACTCTTTTCTCTCTTTCTCTGCCGCCTCTCTTTCTTTTTCTTTCTATTAGCTTCTGACTCTCATCTCACCAAATACAACAACCCCTCAAATTAAAAGGGCTAAGGGCATAAAAGGAATTTCCTCCATATAGGAGGGACCCATGCCCAACAAATCTCCCCCTCCCGACTATGTGGAGGTGTTCGCCATCCCGGCGATCAAACAACATATTTCAAACTTTTCTCTTGGTAAGGCTTTAGTCAACATATCAGCACCATTATCATCAGTATGAATTTTCTCAAGTTCTAACAATTTAGCATCGAGAACATCTCGTATCCAATGATACCTTACATCGATATGTTTAGACCTAGCATGAAAGGTTGAATTCTTACCAAGATGAATAGCGCTTTGGCTATCACAAAATAAAACATACCTCTCTTGGGTAAAGCCAAGTTCTTGCATAAATCTCTTCATCCAAAGCAACTCCTTGCACGCTTCGGTCACTGCAATGAACTCTGACTCAGTAGTGGACAATGCAACACATTTTTGCAATCTGGATTGCCAAGCCACAGCTCCCCCTGCAGAAGTAATTAAGTAACCCGAAGTGGACTTTCTGGAGTCAATGTCTCCAGCCATATCAGAATCTGTATAACCAACTAGAACAGGTTTCTCATTGCCGAAACAAAGTTTCAAGTTGGAAGTACCCCGAAGATATCTCATAATCCACTTCACTGCATTCCAATGCTCTCTGCCTGGATTAGAAAGAAACCGACTGACGGTGCCAACAGAATGAGCTAAGTCAGGTCTTGTGCATACCATTGCATACATCAAACTACCCATGGCTGAAGCATAAGGAACCTTCTGCATGTCTTCCTTCTCTTCTCTTGTGGAAGGACTCTGCTTGACACTCAATCTAAAGTGTGTAGCAAGAGGAGTGCTCACCACTTTAGCTTTATCCATACTAAACCTTTGAAGTACTTTTTCAATGTACTTCTCTTGTGATAACCACAATTTCTTGGCATTTCTATCACGTGTGATCCTTATGCCAAGAATTTGCTTTGCTGGCCCCAAGTCCTTCATCGCAAAGGATTTACTCAACTCTTGCTTCAACATATTAATCTTAGAAGCATTACGACCAACAATAAGCATATCATCAACATAGAGCAACAAAATAATAAAATCATCACCAGAGAAATTCTTGACAAAAACACAATGATCAGAAGTAGTCTTCTTGTAGCCATGCTCCCCCATAACAGACTCAAACTTCTTGTACCATTGCCTCGGAGCTTGCTTCAAACCATACAAGCTCTTCTTTAATTTGCACACATAGTCCTCTTTTCCTTGTGCAATGAAACCCTCTGGCTGCTCCATGTAAAGCTCTTCTTCTAAATCACCATGAAGAAAAGCAGTTTTCACATCCATTTGCTCGACTTCCAAGTCATAATAGGATGCCAAACTCAATATAGATCTGATAGAGGACATTTTTACAACTGGAGAGAATATTTCCTCAAAATCAATCCCCTTTTTCTGACTGAAACCCTTGACGACTAATCTAGCTTTGTATCGTGGAGTTGAAGAATTCTCTTCTTGCTTCAACCTGTAAACCCACCGATTTTTCAAAGATCTTTTACCCTTAGACAATTTCACCAGCTCAAACGTATGGTTGTCATGTAAAGATTTAAGCTCATCTTTCATAGCATCAACCCACTGATCTTTGCATTCACTCTCCATAGCCTCTTCATAACACTCTGGTTCTTTCCCATCAGTTAAAAGAACATACTGATCAGAAGAATACCTCACAGAAGGCTGTCGATCTCTAGTAGACCTCCGAAGTGGAACTACTGGTGGAGATATAGGTCCTTGGTGTTGATCATTCACAACACTATCCATGGGAGCATCAAAATCACCTATACCCTGCTGGTCATCATGGACATCTTCTTGCATGCCATCCTCAACTGGATTTGGCGGAAGGGTTAGAGGAATTGGATCCATGGTGGTCAAGTCATCACTATTCTGTGGATCGGTTTTCTTCGCCTTGTCAATGTCATCAATGGTCTGATCCTCAATGAAAACAACATCTCTGCTTCTAACAAGTTTCTTTTCAACTGGGTCATATAACCTGTACCCAAATTCATCTTGACCATAACCAACAAAGATACATTGACGAGTCTTGGCATCTAACTTTGACCTCTCATCCTTTGGAACATGTACAAAAGCCTTGCAACCGAACACACGCAGGTGATCATATGACATATCCTTACCAAACCAAACTTTGTCTGGAACATCACCTTGCAAAGGAACACTTGGAGACAAATTAATCACATGTGCCACTGTATACAAAGCTTCACCCCAAAAAGATCTAGGTAACTTTGCATCTGAGAGCAAACATCTGACTCTCTCAATCAATGTTCTGTTCATTCTTTCGGCTAAACCATTCAACTGTGGTGTCTTAGGAGGTGTCTTTTGATGCCTGATTCCCTGTGCACGACAATAATCATCAAATGGTCCACTATATTCGCCGCCGTTATCAGAACGGATGCACTTCAACTTCTTCCCAGTTTGCCTTTCAACTGAAGCCTGAAACTGTTTGAACACATCAAGCACTTGGTCTTTTGTTTTCAAAGTATAGACCCAAAGTTTTCTTGAATGGTCATCAATAAAAGTCACGAAATAAAGTGCACCACCATACGACCTTACTTTCAAAGGACCACAAACATCGGAATGTACCAACTCTAGCAAATCTGATTTTCTTGAAGGAGGATGACTCTTAAATGAAACTCTTCTTTGTTTTCCAGCTAAACAATGAGCACAATTCTTCAGTGTAGCATTCTTCAACCCAGAAAGTTGATTCTTCTTGGCCAGACAATTAAGCCCCTTTTCACTCATGTGACTAAGCCGTTTATGCCATAGCACAGTTGAACTATCATTTTCCGTCACATTAACAATGCCTCTGGAAATTGAAGACTGCATCAAATATAAATTTGAACACTTCTTTCCTCGAGCCACAACTAATGAGCCTCTAGTCAATTTCCACTGACCATCACTGAAGGTGTTACAAAATCCCTCATCATCTAGCTTTCCCGCTGAAATCAAATTCAAACGGATATCCGGTGCATGTCTGACATTTTTCAGCGTCAACTTTGTTCCATTGTTAGTTTCCAAATAGACATCTCCCATGCCAACAACATGTGCCAAGTCATCATTACCCATCTTCAATACCCCAAAATTACCAGGCGTATAAGATGTGAAGAATTCCTTCCTAGACGTGACATGAAGTGAAGCACCAGTGTCTATTACCCAACTTGTCTCGTCGCATGCTAAGTTGATCACATTCTCATCACAAGTAACCAACAGATCATCAGAGGTAGCAGTAGTAACACGATCATTCTTTCCATGATCCCTCATCTCTTGTTTATCACTACCACCTTTGTTCTCTTTCCTCCACTTGTAGCAATATTTCTTGATATGGCCCATCTTGCCACAATGATGGCACTCAACATTTTTAAATCTTGATCTTGACTTGCTTCGGCTTTTATCTCTACCCATTTCATTTTTGCTCCTACTTCTCCCCCTATTTTCAGTAACTAGAACCTCAGACTGTGATGAAGAACCCTGAGACTTTCTTCTCACTTCTTCATTCAAAACACCATTCTTGGCAAGTTCCAAAGTTACTACACCATTAGGAGCAGAATTAATAAGTGAAACCCGAAATGTTTCCCAAGAGTCCGGTAGAGTAGCAAGCAACCAAAGCCCTACTACTTCATCCTCAAATTTGATGCCCATACCAATTAACTGATTCATAACTCCTTGAAACTCATTCAAGTGATCAGCCACAGTTGTTCCTTCTTTATACTTCAGTTCCATCATCTTTTTAAGCATGAACAACTTGTTATTGCCAGACTTTAAAGCATACAAGTTTTCAAGCTTGTTCCACAATGTGCGTGCATGTGTCTCTTGATCAATGTGATTGTAAACATTTTCCTCAACAAATTGGCGAATAAAAGCACACACCTGCTGATGCTCAAATTCCCATTCCTCATCACTTTTAGATTCGGGTTTTTGAATAGCAAAGACAGGAAGATGCAAAGACTTCACAAATAACAGGTCTTTCATTTTATTCTGCCACAATTGATAATTTGTGCCATTCAAAATAATCATTCTACTTGTGCCAGCCTCCATAATTACACAATAACACAATCAAAGCTCTGATACCAGTGTGATGGGCAGAAACCGAACTTACCGAAAAATCGAAAAACACAACCGGTAGTTCTTTCTCTCCCAATTAACAGGATCTGTAAATATGGTACTAAATTGC
The DNA here is from genome assembly GCA_030761205.1 of Fremontodendron californicum. Taxonomy (NCBI): domain Eukaryota; kingdom Viridiplantae; phylum Streptophyta; class Magnoliopsida; order Malvales; family Malvaceae; genus Fremontodendron; species Fremontodendron californicum. The sequence goes on along the minus strand of JAULJL010000009.1, from coordinate 9,990,982 downwards.
ACAAGATATATATATATATATACTCCAGCAACACAAATTCAACCAAGGATAATCACCAACAACCAATCACACGAGACACACAATATTTACGTGGAAAACCCCTTTAAATCAAAGGGTAAAAACCACGGGACTTAGGAGTCCAGTCAAAATCTCCACTATAATGAGAGTGTGTTTACAATATCACAATAATTCAGCTAACACAATGAGTACACAACTCTAAATTAGCTATCAACAAGTGATATTAAAATCAAAGAGAGAAAGTTGAGAAATCACCCCAAAAAACGTGACTACTATTCGGACACAAAACAGTACTTTATAGTGTTCAGATGAAAATTCTCACCGTACACAATCAGCATCTACGTATCCTATAGCCACTGCCAGAAAATCAAGAAGATCGGACCACGGATGAACCTCCGATCGACGACTTGATCAAAACTGTGCAACTCACTCTTTTCTCTCTTTCTCTGCCGCCTCTCTTTCTTTTTCTTTCTATTAGCTTCTGACTCTCATCTCACCAAATACAACAACCCCTCAAATTAAAAGGGCTAAGGGCATAAAAGGAATTTCCTCCATATAGGAGGGACCCATGCCCAACACACTAAGTCAAAACAACTCTAAAAAAACCAATAATAGGTATCACCAGGAATTTAAATTGCGGTCGCGGACGCGTTTTTGGTCGCATTGTATTTATCCTGGTTACGGACGTAATGAATGTTACTGCTGTCAATTGCGATAAATATCGGCCGCGAATATCAATAGCGAAGAGAGTCGCAACCGCTAAATAGCGGCCGTAGTATCGTGTTGCGGCCGCTATTTAAATCCCTGGGTATCACTGAGAGTCTCAGAAATAGCAACGCAATCATATAAAAGAAATGAAGAAAACTACATTCATAATTCTCATAATCCCATTATTAAAATTGAACATATTATATTTAACTCAAATTTGAGCTCTTTCTATTCAAAGTTTTTTTCTTTCAAAAAAAAAAAAAAAGGTTTTATCTTTAAGCATTCAAAAGAACATGTAGGTGGAAGTAACTTTGCTAAAATCAATAAACATGAAAAAAGTATCATTTTTCTTCAAGAATCCAAAAACTTTTAAGCATTTTTCATTCTTTTTAATAGAATTTCTTCTCTTTCCATTCAAGCCTTTAAATGATGTGCAATTCTTTAGTAAACTGTACCAAACATGAAAAGGCTAAAAGAGTTTCTTTTTCTGTTGCTTTCCTTGGGTTTTCTAGGTAACCAAACAGAATAGAATCAAATTTTCACCGTGACTCCCTTTGAATTGTGATAATTTACATTTTAGGTCATTAAATTTAGTATCAATTTTTATCAAATTAAATTACTGAATTTCTATCACACATATATATATATATATAATAAGGTACATGCTTACCTGATAACCAAATATATAAGTTTATGTAAACACCTCTTCTTAATGACACGTAAGACAAGCTTTGCTGAAAATTTAAGTGGACATCTTCTATTAATGATATAAGACAAAATTAATCTTAATTATATATTATATTAAAAATTTTAAAAAATATTTATCCAAAATTTAAAATTTTTACAATTAACAAATCTTATTTATTTACTTAATCTTCAAATATATATGTATTTTAAATTTTAAAAAAAATTCTTATTAAATTCTAAATTCTAACAGAATTATCACAATGTCTATCTTAAATTTAAATAATTATCAAATTTGTTAAAGTTTATACTTAACAAATTTTATCTATTCATTTATTAAATATATAATTTGGGAATGACAAAACTACCAAAAGACTTATTTTAAATTTAAAAAGTTATCAAATTTATTAAGGTTTATTCTTAATAAATCTTATCTATTTACTTATCAAATATATAGCGTAAAGAATGACTTGCGTCATGTTATCTCAAAAAAATTTCTTATTAAATTCTAATAGAATTATCACAATGTCTATATTAAATTTAAATAATTATCAAATTTGTTAAAGTTTATACTTAACGAATCTTATCTATTCATTTATTAAATATATAATTTGAGAATAACAAAACTATCAAAAAACTTGTTTTAAATTTAAAAATATTATCAAATATGTTAAAGTTTATTCTTAATAAATCTTATCTATTTACTTATCAAATATATAACGTATGTTAAGAATGACTTGCATTATTTTATCTCAATATTATATTATATAATTATGATTTAATATCTTTATTATATTATATATATATATATTGAACATGTAAATAGTTATATAAGGTTAATCTATGTGTTCATATACATATGTAAAATTAATTCGTGTATCGCACGAGTCACAAGCTAGTTATTAATAAATTAGGTTACTTATGCTAACTCAGTTAAGTAATTCTAACGAAAAATCTCATTCAGCATACATACATACCTTATTTTTTACATCTCATCAAGATAATACTTAACTGGCGTTTTAGGTAAAAAAAAAAAATTTCATGTTGGCATTGCGGGGTCCATTTTAAAAAGGAAAACATATGGTTTTATGGGTCAAATATTTTTTTTTTGGGTTTTCTCAAAGTTTTAATTTGAGTAAATTATTATGAAAATTAGTGTTTCAATCGCCTAATAAGCCATATATGCATTTTGAATCAACTTTTTCGTTAAAATTACTTAATGAAGTTAGCATAAGTGATCTAATTTATTAATAATAGAAATTTAGTGATATAATTTGATGAAATTAAAAGTTTGTGATTTATATGAAAGTTGATGCTAAGTTCAATGACTTAGAAGGTAAAATATCACTCTTTGCTACAAGTTTCATGCTTCAGAACGCTCCGCTTCGTCGTGATTGTTTGGGCTTAGCCCATTTCTCATCTTAATGGGTTAATATTGAGCTGGATTAAGGGTCTAAACCACAGAACTTGACCACCTGGACTAGACCCAGTGATCTCCTTTTAACGGGCCATTTTTATTAAGCTTTGCTTTCTTATTCACAAGTTTTATAGGCTGGCTATTGCCTAAAGCTGCCTAGAGAGAGATGTTTCTTCACCCGCTTTACGCACCCAAAATAGATTTCTCAATATGAAATTGAAAGGTTTTTTTATCACAATATATATATTTTTTTTTTGAAATATCGATGTTTTTGTTTTAATTACCAAAATCTATTTTTTTCTAACATGTTGAATTTTTTTTTAATTGATCAAGGGAAATCGTCATGGCTCATGATAATTTCCCTTGATTATAATAAAAAAAATTGAGACTTGTTTTCTTTTTATTATTAAATAATAAATTTAAATTAAAAATTATATAATTTATAATTTTAAAAAATAAAAATTTAATAGAATTTAAATAAAAAATTAAAAAATAACAATTGACAAAAAATTTAAAAATTATATTCATAATGTCAATCAGATTTTTTCAACTTGTATTCGTAATAAATGGACTTTCGGGAGAAAGGCCAACCAAAGCGTTGTGGATTATACAGGAATGAAGGTCATAGCTAGACCTATCCAAGGTTCGGGTAGCCCGCCCGGCTCGGTAAGCTCGGATCGTATTGGGTTGGGCTTGGACAAGTGTTTTTGTAATTCGGACCGACCAGCCTAGCCCGAATTATTATTTATTAAATAAAAATTATTTATTATTTAAATTTAATTATAAAAAATATATATATTATTTATAATTCGAGACAAGTGTTTTTGTAATTTGAGCCGGTCCGACCTACCCCGAATTACTATTTATTAAATAAAAAATATTTTTTGTTTAACTTTAATTATAGAATATATAATAAATAAAAATGTATTTTTAATATTTATATATATTTATATAAAAATGTATATACTTTTTAAATTTTTTTGTAAATTGTTATTATTTTAATTTTTTATTTAAAATTTACATTTTATTAATTTTTAGTTTTTTTAAATTATAAATTATATAATTTTTATTTTCGGGCTTGGGCGAGAGAAACAAAAAATTTTCGAGCCTCGGTCCGACCCAGACAACTCTAGTCATAGCTGTCGAAAATGTCTTTATCAATCTAGTACATCGGGACACATCCGGGCTTACCGGGTCGGGCGGGCGGGCTTACCGGGTCGGGCGGGCGAGCTTACCGGGTCGAGCGGGCCACTCTAGTTATGACCTTCATTCCTGCATAATCCACAATGGTTTGGTTCGCCTTTCTCTTGGAGATCCATTTATTAGGAATACAAGTTGAAAGAATCTGATTGACATTACGAATATAATTTTTTAAATTTTTTGTAAATTAATATTTTTTAAATTTTGTTATTTAAATTTTATTAAAATTTTAATTATATATTTTTATTTAAATATTATTATTTAATAATTAAAAAAAAAAGTTGGCCTTGGCGATTTTCCAACTTAAAATATGCAAAAAAAAAAATTAAATGCAATTTGAAAAACATATTTGGAAATCGTCATGGTCCATGAAGATTTCCCAACTGATATTTTTTAAAAAAAATGAAATTTTCAATTGAAAAATCGTCATTGCGATTTTTCAACTGGTTAAAAAAAAAATTGATACTTAATTTCAAAACAACGATATTTTGAGCATTAAAAAAATAGCTATATTATGATAAAAACTGAAAATGAAACAAGTAGATTTTTTTTTTTTTTAATTTAATGGTTAATTTACCCAATTTTTTTTTTAAATATATAAAAATAAATAGTAAAAGAAAAAGAAAAGCCTGCAACATTTACGATTGACATCGTGTAATGAATGATAAAAAAACGTATACATAATTTTTTTTTTTTAAAAAGAGATTCAAATTCGAATCTTTTAAGTATACATACATAGGTAATTAAATCAAATGTTTGATATATAAAAAAAAAAAAATTGTATATTTCGTTATTAATATATGACAGTCAAAAATTTTAAAATTTTGAATTTCAATATCTATAATTTTTTTTTATCTCAAATTATGATATTTTTTGTATTAAAAAAATTGCATAAATTGATTGTCAGTTGTGTCCAATTTTCTTAACTAAAAAAGTCTGTTATAATCTTTGCCACCCCAAATCTAAAATGTGCAAAATGTCATAAAATTCCCCACCTAGGAAATTGTCTGGGTTAGGTGGTCCATTCTAGGATGGAGAAACCATCAAATCACCAACATAGTGTTAGTACAGGGAACCGAAAATAATGAGAAATTAAAGAAGGCTTCAAGGCGTATAACAATGTCACTCTCTTTAAGATTTTATTCGCCCCCACCATATAATAATTTGGTATGCAAAAGAGTTACCGGCGTATAAACCTCAAAGATACAATGAAGCCCAACGATTGACTTAGTTTTGCATTGACAAATCAATCCACTGAGCATTCAACAGTGTAAGAACAGAATTATTAAATTTGAATATCGAAAGAACTTGTGAGGGTTTTATGATTTTTGTTCATTATAGAACAATGTCCAACCTTTGTTCTTTTCCTATATTCTATGTCATGAAAAAAATCAGAGGGGTTCTATTTATAAACAAATAGAAGTCTCTTCATACAGACATAATTGTCCAAATAGATGTCTATTTGGATAGTCATAACACTTAGTAAATAACTAAGAGACACAACTCTTAGTACATAATTAAGAGACATAACATTTCACTTATCACATGCAAGTTATGTGATATTATTTTGAAAATGTTCTAACAATCCTCCACCATTTTTAAAATAAACCAAATCCTCGATAATTCTGGAAATCTTTTGCATAAATAAAGGTGTCTTACGATTGAACCTTTACTTAGTGAAAACATGTTAAAGTTAATCGAAATTGCATGGTAGACTATGCTTTGAACCAGCTATTCCATTTGATTAACCGAACACATCTCACACAAATGATTTCTACACCAATGAGTGCATCAGTATCCGGGGACACTATTTTGGCCATGTGTCTATATCTTCTTTTCATGAACGTTGTTAGAGCCAAGCCTTTGAGCTCCTAGAAGCGGCCACACTTCACATTCACATAGGTAGATCCCATCGAGAGTGTTCCCGTAACTATAACACTCTAACATGTCTATGTTATGGGTCTATTAAGAGTATATTACTCATCCTTCCCTTATCATTACGGGTACTTAGCACTTTACTTGGGATGATTTATTATATATTATTATAGTGCTAACAGCCACATACAGATGATGTACTTTGTCTCATTAAACTCAAGACTTGACGTTATACGAAGCGTTGAGTCGAGTTTCCATCATGGGTGACTTAATATTATAGGCTTGAACCTCATCTCCAAATTTCCAACATAGCTATGTTAATTTTCAATAACACATGGTGAACTTTTATACATATTTGTATCTTGAAGGTTCGTAAGACCAATACCTCCACCATGTACGAATATTCATTCTTTTGCTAAAGAATGCTTTTTAATAGTATTTCAACTATCAAGAATATCCTTTGTACAATTACCAATTCTTTTAGTCATATAAAATTCATAGTGATCACTTTATCTATTCATGATGGTCTCACATTTGTCTATTTTATTTATTTCTTGATATCCCAAGAAATTAATTCCATTATCAACAAATTGTGAACCATACATTATATTGTCTTTTTAACCAAGTAATTTATTGTAATAAGGCCTCAAATCCCTTGGTGAAACAAGACAATATTGTTGCTATATTTCCATAGCTTCTTATCATAGTTAATACACAAAAATTAAAACTTATTGTGTATAATCAAATAACATGACTTTTTGTCAACAAACTATATATATACATAAGGGTGTTCCATATATATCATATAGTCATATTAGAGGACCATCAACGGACCTATCAAGTGACTATTATAATATCACACATATATACACCCTTTATCATGAACATTAGTAGTCATTTTTATTGCTATGACCAAAACCATGTCCACCACCCAAATGGGTCTAATAGCAATCATCTTGCTATTTTAAATGTTTTGCACTCATAAGATCTATAAGTCATGGCTTTCAAATAATTCAACTCTTAATGAGTTTATTCATATTTTCATATGTCCCTTGAGTAGGACCATATAGGAAAACTATCAATTTGAAAAGCATTAACCAAGGGAAGACATAATGACACCCTTCCATTAATTTCATGTATCATGCTTATCCATATATATATTTACATATCTCATATTTAAAATGAGCATATCATGAAATCCATCGTGATTTCATAATGTCTCCTTTGGAGATCACTCATAAATGCTATATAAGGTACATTTGATGCTATATATAAGGTACATTTGATGCTATATAATAATAATAATAATAATAATAAACTTATACTCTACAAAATAATACATACCATGATCATAATCATTATATTAATAATGCAATCACATATTACACAAATATATAGATAATCATACTCTAGATTAATCACATATAGACAAAACATTTTAATAGCAAATATATATATATTACTACTTCTCATAGCTTTTCCATTTAAACAGTGTCTCGTGCATGAATAGCTTTTCCAAATAGTGTCATGTAAATAAAGATCTTGTAAATGGATATATATTAACCATTAAACAGACTTTAATCATCATTTTTGAAGTCAATAACAGCTATCATATGGCATGGTTCTAACAATATAATAATGACCCAAATTCAATATTTAGAGATGAACCAGTAGCAAAAGTTGATATAAAAAATGCAAAACATACCTCGTCCTTGTTGGATAGAAAGAAATCAAGCCTGAATATAACTTTTAGTTATAAACCATAGTTCTATTTTTGGCTGTCACCCTCACGCCTTTGAATCAATATTTCAACACAAATATGAGAACTAAAACTTGTGCAACTACTTCTATCGCTCGTATAGAAGTTTGATAGAGAAGTAAATAACTTGTTCTTATTGGTTTTGGATGGTCAAGCGCAAATATGAGAACAAAGCCGGGCTGCTTTGGGAAGCCAACACACCCCAATCGGTAGAGACCGAACTTACGAGAGACAAGGCCTCTATTTCTCTTCCCAATATCCAACCACCACAAGTATCTCTTCCATTAAACGACAATCTTTCGACCACCTTAACGCCCCCACTTAGGTTACAACTTGCATTACCAAGTTGAGCCCTCAAATTGTGGGCTAGATATATATCCATTCTTGAAGTATGAACAATAGTGATAGACCATTATTGATTCCTCATCTACCATCCACGACCTTTATGAAACAGCCATGAAAGAACATCATGTTTGATCATAATATGAACATGCAGTGCTGCCTTTGAACCACTGACCGACTTCAATGAAGATCCCGTGTGCTAGCACAACTTCATGTCCATGTGCTCATTTTCTTTTCAAGATCGAGATTTAGACATTGCTTTATGGATCCATTTTGATCCCTTTGTTCTTTGATGCGAAAATTTAGTTTCCATTATGCAAGTTTGGAGCTCCGTGATTGGTCAAATAATGGTAGGGAATTTTTTTTTTTGGCTCAAAAATATGACCCCTGCCAAGTGGCCATGCCCATGTGGTTTAGCACTGGCCTTTGGCACCCACAATCAGAGCCTCACTACAGCAATGTTCCACCCCACCAACAAATCTGCCCATATGTAAACCAATGAACCTTTCCGTTCATGATTGCAAAGATAGTAAGAAATCATTAATCATCTGGCATTATTCTATCGACACTCGTGTCTTCAAATTTGGCATGGTTGAGAACAAGAGATGCTCTGGATGCTCTTTTGCTTTCTGTCATGTTCTTGATTGACAAATTCTCAATGAATAAGTTTGTTTGAAATCTTACTCCTTTTATGCCAGATTATTGGAACAAGTCTCAGAACAGTTCAACTTCCCATCAGCAAAGATCATTTTCCATGAGGAGGCCCAATGCTTGCTTGCAAGGGCAGTTTGATTTATAGAATCAACAAATTGCTTGACTGATGGGAATGACAAGCACGATCTTTTGTGCACCAAGTTGTATGCCTTTAGCTTTCTGATCTGGCCGAAAGAGCAAAATTCTATCATCTTCTGTCCTTGACTATTAACAGGCCTTTAATCAAATTTCTCATAAAATTGCAAAATAAAACCTTAAGATTGTTAGTACAGGGAACCGAAAATAATGAGAAATTAAAGAAGGCTTCAAGGCGTATGCCACTTTCCTTAAGGTTTTATTCGCCCCCACCATATAATAATTTGGTATGCAAAAGAGTTACCGGCGTATAAACCTCGAAGATACAATGAAGCCCAATGATTGACTTAGTTTTGCATTGACAAATCAATCCACTGAGCATTCAACAGTGTAAGAACAGAATTATCAAATTTGAATATCGAAAGAACTTGTGAGGGTTTGATGATTTTTGTTTATTATAGAACAATGTCCAACCTTTGTTCTTTTTTCTATATTTTATGTCATCCAAAAAATCAGAGGGGTTCTATTTATAAACAAATAGAAGTCTCTTCATACAGACATAATTGTCCAAATAGATGTCTATTTGGATAGTCATAACACTTAGTAAATAACCAAGAGACACAACTCTTAGTACATAATTAAGAGACATAACATTTCACTTATCACATGCAAGTTATGTGATATTATTTTGAAAATGTTCTAACACATAGCTAAGATACAAAAGAAAAAAAAAAAAAAAAAAAGAAGAATGAGATTATTATATAACTATGTTATATCAAGGATTGGGAAAGGAAAGGTAAGAGTCATAGAGACAAAGATTTTATGTTGGAGTCCTAGAGATAAAAAAAATAAATAAATAAAGTTGAATTCAGTATTTCATCATCAAATCAAAATAGACATTTTGAATTTACATTATATTATTAGAAATATCTTAGCTTTGATGTTTACGAGTAAGTCAGTGATAATTTTTTGAAACAGAGTTATTTTATTATATTTTGTACATTTAAATTAGTTAAGTCTTTAAAGTTTTCTTCAAAATTAATTATTTTTAGATTACTTTTATTTATTTATTTCATTTTTAAATTAGTTATTAATTTAGTATTTTTGTATTTTTATAGGTCCAAAGCAAGAAGGAGTTTCGAGATGCGAAAAGACGAAAAAATGTGCAAAGCAAAGCAATGGCAGATTTGACCTCCGGATTTTGTTGCTAAGAAAACATGATCTTAAAGTATTTATTCAAGAAAACTTCCTTCTTAACTTTTGAATTTGATTTGAAGAGCTTTCCAACGGTATATTACTTGCCCAAATCGAATAAGATTTGACCATCCAAATCAGCTGAAAAAGTGAGAGAAGGCAGTAGTTCATCACCTGCAAACTCAACCATGCCCAACAGTAAACCAGAGAGGCCAGCGTTGCAGCGCTGTGGCATTGCAGCACCAGCACATGAAAAAAAAATTAAAAAAAAATTATCTTTTACCTGTTACTTGCACGCGAAGTTTCTCCCTTCTAGTATTTTGGATCTCTATAAATAGGAACTTTTAGGACCAATCAAGATTTTTAAGACCTAATTTATCTTAAGGAGAGTAGCCACCACAAGGTTGCAAGGAGCAAAGGAGATTTTGGATTCTTTCTTTACTTTCTTATAACATTGACGATAGTGAAACTTTTTTGTTTTATGTTTTCATTACTTATCATGAACTAATTTACTTTTTCTAAGATTTCAATGGAATCAACATGTAGTTTGAATTATTTTATTCTCTTTTTCGATTTAATGGTATTTGATGTTGTTTATTCAATTTTGTGCTTAATGTTTCTAATTGCTTAGCTACCAATTAGATTGATTTGGTAACTTAGATACAACTTGAAAAAGGGAGTTTAGTGTTATCATTTGTTTCAGATTCATTTATTATGATGAATTGAGTTATATGTAGGATAGAAATATAATTACGTGTCATGTGCTACCAATTAGATTGATTTGGTAACTTAGATACAACTTGAAAAAGGGAGTTTAGTGTTAACATTTGTTTCAGATTCTTTTATTATGATGAATTGAGTTACATGTAGGATAGAAATATACTTACGTGTCATGTGTAACCAATTTTAGAGTACAAGCTTAATGAGTTTCTCTTTAATTCAATTTTCATAAGAATATAGTTAAAAGGTTAAGAGAGATATTTTTATAAGATCATTGGAAGATACTTATATATAGATTAAAACTCTAGGTTAACAAATCAATATCATTAGTCAAGTTAAGAGGGTAGGAGAAGTTCATACGAAGTGTTAAGAGAAATTGTAATCTTAGGCTTTTCTCAATTATTTAATTTAAGTTTTAATTTGCCTTCTTTATTTATTATTTTCTTTTATTTAGTTTTTAGTTTACAATCTCTAATCGTTTGTTTGAATAAGATTAAGTTGTTCTAATTTTAGTACTTAACGAATTTGATAACAATTTTTCGTTGGATCGACACTCTACTTTTCACTTTATTATTTGTTACGATACGTGCACTTGCATGGTAAGTCCAACAATAGTCAGTATCTCGATTATTATATTAAAACGAAATGTTTAAAAAGAAATGGGTATAAAAAATTCAAAAGGATTGGAGTAAGAGTAGGGGCGTTCAATATTTGATTTTAACCAAATTAATCGATCGAAATCGAATTCGGTTCGGTTAATCAAAAAAATTTTAGTTCGGTTATTGGTAAAGGCTTTTTATGAATTTTGGTTATCGGTTAATTCGACTCGGTTAAGCGAAAAAAATCGAATTAATCATATTAATCGGAATTTGAATTTAGGATTTTATTATGTTTTAGTATGTTTGATATTTGGCTTTTATTATAACTTTATTATGTTTTGATTTTAGATTTTGGTTAGTTGGATATGTTTTTATGAATAGAGTACAATTAACTTGTTTTGATAATTTGGTTGGATATAAAAATCATGTATTAAAATTAGATTTATAAAGTAAATTAGATATTTATTTCGGTTAATCAAAAACCGACCGAATTAACCAAAATAATTTCGATTCGATTAATTTACATCTCTTCTTATTCGATTCGATTAACTATTAAAATAAATAAAAACCTGATTAATTCATTTAATAAACTTTTGATTTGATTATTAACTGAATCGATCGTTCGAATACCTCTAAGTAAGAAAGCTCATCTTGTAAGTAAAAGGCGCTCACTTCTTGGATGACTTAATAGGTGACATAAAACTTTGTAGTCAATTTTCAAGCTAAAAAATATGTGGGCTTGCCTAGCAATAGTTGAAAATCCAATTTTTTCACAAAAGTTAATCCAATTGAATCTAAATAAATAAATAAAAAATACTATTCTTACAATGTAGCACAAAAGCCAACAACAAAAATTTAACCATAATATATTAAATATTTTTTAATTTTGATAAATTATGATATTCAACATGTGTATTAAATTTTTTATTATTTTTTATATTAAAATAATCATAATTATATTAACCAATGAAGATTTTTAATAAAAATAGGTAACCCAAGGCGGACCAAATTCTAGTCTTAGAATGAAATTTCACACTATACTATTAAATATGAAGAAAAAAAAGATTATTAAATGATTAAAGCAAGATAATCAATACCGTATCAGTGGACGTATCGTTTTTGTTCTGGTACTGGTACGTATCGGTACCGATGTGTTTTGACGTGCCATTTAGGGTTTACCGGTATTTTTCAAATATTTTTTCATATATATTATATACACATATTATATACACATGCAAATGTACATTCATTACATGCATATATATGTTTTTATGTAAATATGAAATATAAATATTTAATAAATATTAAAAAATATAATAAATTATGATTAATTATGTTCAATAGCCTAATTTAATGAATATATTTTATTTTTAAATGTAATTATGAAAAAATGAAAATGATCATGACACAAAAAATATTGAAATTAATTTAAAAAATCAAATAAGTGATTTTTAAAAAAAAAAATTAAAATCTTGTACCAACCGGTACGGATCGATACGTACCAATACTTAACGGTATTAACTGGTACAGACCGATACAAGCTGTTACGACTGGTACGGACCGGTACAAAAATTAAAATGGTACGAAACTAATACAGTTTTGATTTACCTTAAAAGCGTTACATACCGACAGATACGACCGATACCGATACGGTATCGATCACATTGAATTAAAGTCAATCAAATGACAAATATCAAGCCATCAACAATTTAAAATAACGAAAGAATATCAAATTACGCGTAATTGCAAATTTGTTCTCATTCTAGGTAGATTTATAAGCATAGAAATTAGAGAAATTATTCGATAATTAGTGAAATATTTAGATTTTATAAAATGGGTTAACAAGATTATACATGTTTTTTAAAGTATATTAAAAGAATTAATTAAAAAATAAAACATCAGCATATAATATTAAAATTTTTTACTATCGATATATCAAATACCAACTCATAAAAATTATTGAAATTGAAATAGTTCATAGAATATTTCATGTGACAAATTTCATCGAATTCCATTAATTTTTTTCTAAAAATCAATAAAATAAAAAATAAATGATGAAATTAAAGTAAGTGATAAAATTCAACGTTGATCCATGGTATATTGGAAAAATTGGTCTTAATCTCAATTTTAATTGATTAATTTATCATGTAAAATGTGTATTAAATATATATTACCATCGTCATCATTATCATCATTCTTTCCTCATTCTTTCCTCATGGTCCATGTGTTTTGTCTGCTGATGATCTAGAAACTGGGAAGTTTTGGTGGAAATTTGACTGTTAGCCCATCCAAAGGCGGCTTTCATAGGCAATTGACTACTTGCCCATTGAGGGTATCTCTCTAGAAAAAACCAAATGTATCAAAAGGCTGCTTGGCTACTCCAACTAAGAGAACGAAAATGTGAATTCCTAACTTAAATAGACACATCCTTGGTCAAATTAAACATATAGTTTACCCAAAAAAAACTATTTAAAAAAAAAGTCACAATTTGAAGATAAAACAAAAGATTGCAGATGCTGAAATTTGAATTATAAATTTGTTGAATATCAACTCTTAAAAGTGAATGTATAAATTAATTAAACTAAACCCCAAGTTCAAAATTTTGATTTGAATTTATTTCACATGATAAAGGTGTATACCATATGAACCTTCTGATACTTATGACAAAGCATGAATTATTTATATGAGTGTATATTTGATGCACTGTCAGTGAATCAGATGATGACATCTCATTAAAAGTTTTTAGAAATAAATATAGATAAATTTATTTTTAATAAGATGGCATCATTTGGTGGTTTTTTTTATTCAAATATAGCCAAAAAAATACCAAAATACCGTTGATTTCGGATTAATTCCCAAAATTCGCTTATTTTTTTCTAGCTGGAAAATCGCCATCCCCCATGACGATTTCCCTTGGTGTTTTTTGCCAAATTTGCAAATTTCATCAAGGGAAATCGCCATGGGGGGTGGCGATTTCCCTTGATTAAATATATATTTTTTTACTTAAATTAATAAACAAATTTTATTTTTATTTTTAAATTTGTAAGTTTTATTTTTTAAAATATTTTTTTTTATAATTTTAAAAAAAAAATTCGTAAGGTATATTTTATTATTTAAAATTTATGAACAAATTTTTGTAAATTTTGTTAATTGATTTGTATTAGATAAAAACAAAAAACAAAAACAAAAATTCAAAATTTTTTGAAGGCAACGGTCAAATGACCGTTGCCTTCAAATCCCTCCCTCCCCCCCCCACACACACACTTCACTCTTCTATAAATACCACTTCATTTTTCATTCTTCTTTCAACAATTAAATTTCTTTCTACCAACAAAATTATTTTCTACAACAATTTATTTTTTCTACAACAATATTTTTTTTCTACAACAATATTTAGAAATGGCTTCATCATCACTATTGAGGTTGCAAGAAAATCACATATCGGAGGTTATATTTAAAGAGGTAAGTAAATTGTTATGATATTATTTGTATTACATTATCAATTTTTAGTTATTTTTTATTGATTAGAATTTTGTAAATTTATAGTTTTATTGTTTTATAATTTTTATATTTTTAATGTTATAGTGCTTATTATAGTTTTATCATTTATTAATTAGTATTGTTTTTTGATTTCATAGTTATATAATTATTTATTTTTTATATTGTTTAATTTTTTATTATTATAGTTATTTAATTTGTTAATTATTTTTGTTTTTTCATTTTATAGTTTTATATAATTTTAATTATTATATTATAATGGTTTTTTTATTATTATATAGAATAATAATTTTGTAATTATTACTGTTTTTTCATTTTATAGTTTTATATAATTATAAATTTTATATTATATTATTTTGTATTATTATAGTTTTATAATTGTTTAATTATTATTATTTTTTTCATTTTATAGTTTTATATAATTTTAAATTTTATATTATATTATTATTGTTTTATAATTTTGTAATTATTATTGTCTTTTAATTTTAATTTTATAGTTATTTATTTATTATATAATTGAATTATTTATTAATTATATAAAAAAAATTTAAATTTTTTATTATTATTGTTTTGTTATTTTATAGTTTTATTTATTAATTTTTAATTGTTATAGTTTTATAATATATTAATTTTTATTATTATAACAGGAAACTCGTCGCGTGCTACGTTCGAGGAAATTTACATTGGAAGATCCGCATCCATCTATTATCGACCACTTAAGAAGAGCCAGATTTTATCACGCAACTCAAATTCGACGATTTTTGATACAACCCGACTTAATCAGTGCGTTGATCGAACGATGGAGACCCGAGACGCACACTTTTCATTTTCCATTTGGTGAATGCACGGTAACTCTCGAAGATGTTGCGCTGCAACTTGGACTTTCGATCCATGGCGATGCAGTTACAGGCGGAAGCTTGCTAGATTGGAATGAAGTGTGTCAAAATCTATTGGGCTCGGTACCTCCAGATGAGTATGTATCTGGCTCAACGGTGAGACTAAATTGGTTGAAATCGTTTCAAAATCTTCCATTACATGCAACTGAACAACAGATACAATATGCTGCTAGAGCATATATTTTATGTTTGATTGGAGGATTACTGATGCCTGACAAATCGAGCAGTCAGGTACATTTAATTTATCTTCCATTACTATGTGATTTAGAGCATGCGGCAAATTATAGTTGGGGTTCTGCGTGTTTGGCGGTTTTGTATAGAGAACTTTGCCGGGCTACAGTTCCAAAAAGCCATGACATAGGTGGATGTTTAGTGCTTCTACAATCATGGGCTTGGTATCGGCTACCATTTCTTGCTCCGCGCGTGGATATTTCAGCGGTATACTCCCTTGCAAGCAGGTAATAATCTTTACTATTTTATTAATTTTGTACGAACTTGTATTTTTATAGGTCATTAAGATATTATATGCATTTTAATAGGTGGAGTAGGAGTAGGAGTAGAGATTTTACAGAGACTCCGAGCGACCTTGCAAGTATAAGAGTACGACTAGATCGAGTAGGATATGATAAGGTAAATATTTCAATTGTTACATTGAAGTTTTTTTTTTTATTTAATCCATATGAAACTAATAATTTGTAATAATTATTCGCAGTTTCTGTGGATGCCATATTTATCAAGTGAAATTATGGCATGCCTCCCATTGGATGCCTACAATAATTGTAATATATGGAAAGCAAACACAGCATTGATATGTTTTTCATATGTAGAGTGGCACCAAACTGACAGGGTGTTGCGACAATTTGGGATGCAACAACCAATTCCTGCATCCCCGGTGAACCTTGATAAGCTTCACAAGATCGACATGCGTGGTCGTCATGAGGAATTCTGGCCTGCGAAGCATGAACATTGGATCCATTGGTGGAATATACGTTTTCAACGAATTCCGACAGGTTACCCGATTGTTGGTAATAATTTCAACCCATCTGATGATTACATAGGATGGTATGAAAATGAAGGTCGGCCTTACGTTTGTCCACCGTCGATGTATGAGGATGTTAGGAGTATGCCATTTACCGGACAAACTTCAGCTCCAGTCCCTCCTACGCAGGATATGGATGCTCCTAGACCTCGTCGACAACGTGGGCGAACGCGTCAACCGACCTCATCGGAGTTCACAGCACCGAGGATGTCATTTAATCATCCTGAACCTGAACGGGATCATGGAGTACCATCCAGTCATCGTTATTCCGTAAGTCACCCCGGATATGACGTTGATGAGTGTTACCGACCATCACCGCCAAGAACGAGGTTAGATGACCAGCTCCCCATCCTAAGTCCAAGTTCAGCATATCTAACATCAATGTATCAGTTTGGAACCCCTTCGTCAGCATTTGATGGTACATCATTTATGGGTGCATCTAGTAGTCAGGTTCCCGTTATGGGTGAACTAGGTGTTGGCTCATCCAGCAGTGGGTTTCAAATTTTTGATACGGAAGAAATGACTGATGACATACAACCGGAATCAGTGGCGGTTATAGCAGGAGGTCGTGGTCGACCGCGAATACATGCCACTGACGAGGTTTAACGACGGGTGCAACCACCACGCACTAGAAGAGCTCGACACTGTTGCTCTACACCACGCAATAATTAGAATAAATGTACTTTTATCAATATAACGAGAATAATGTATTTTAAATTTCTAATATATAAATTTATATGTTTTGCATTTCATGTTATTTATTTTAAATTTGTTGGGAAATTAATTGTTATATTTTATTTTAATTTATATCTTAATGTTGTTATTTAATTTATATCTTAATGTTGTTATTTAATTTAAATAATTGTAAAAAAAATATATAATTGAGTTATATTTTTATAATTTTTTTTTTCATTTTAAATAAAATAATAATCCAAATTACATGATAAGTTGACAAAAACTTGCATTACACTTTCCCTTATATGTAAAATAATAATCCAAATTACATGATAAGTTGACAAAAATATGTAATTCATTTATTGTTGATGCGAAGTCTCCTCCAATGTGCCAGATCGATGCGGACAATTTCAACGGTTATGACCTTCATTTCTGCATAATCCACAACGTTTTGGTTGGCCTTTCTCCCTGAGGTCCATTTCATTACGAATACGACTTGATTTTGGCCGACCATGTGAATTTCTCTGCATTTCTTGATTGGGACACACTTCTGGACCATCATAGTGAGGCCAGTAACCTTCATTTCCAACAGCTTCGAACTCATGTCTATAAACATTCAATATAGTTTCCAGTCTATAGACTTTGTCCACATATTGCATGCAATCTACATGGACATATGCACAAGCAGCAACTACATGTGAACAAGGGAACCTTTGTGCTTGAAACTTTTCACAATCACACCACATGTCACTAAGCTTGACTTTGTACTTCATTGCAGAAACACCCTCTTGTGGATCAACTAACTCTTCAACCAGAAAAGATTGATTTGCTCGTGTAAAATTACGAACAAAGTGGGAGTTAGCTTTCCTGCGATTTTCTTGCATAGCCTGTGTGACTGTTTCACAATACGTGTGCCCTCCCTCCATCATTGCAATTTGCTTGTTCCCATCTTAACAAAAAGTGCAGCCAATCTATAATATATTGATTGCACTAAAGCAGTAATGGGAAGATGACGCGTTCCCTTCAACACCGAATTGATAGATTCAGCTAGGTTGGTTGTCATATGGCCATAACGTCTTCCTTGATCATATGACTGGGCCCACTTCTCCTTGGGGATCCTGTCAAGCCAATTAGCTGCCTCTGCATTTTCTCCACGAAGATTGTCATACATGAAATGAAAATTCGGTGGCCTCAACTCGTATCCTAATAAATTTTAAAATAAAAAACTTGTGAATTTCAGTATTATTTTATATACTAAACGAAATATAAAAGATAAAATAACTATGATTTGATTCCATACCCATGTTAACAATGTGTCAACGCAATTCCTTATTGTTGAACTTTTTCATAAAGTTCGCTGCAATGTGTCGAATGCAGTACACTAAATATGCATGTGGAGGATTCCATCCACTACCATCGCGTCTAATCGCAGCTTTGATGGCTTCATGTCGATCAGACATCAAGCAAATGTCAGGCTGTTTTGTCACGTGTCTACGCAAGTTAGTGAGAAAGAATGACCAAGCCTCTGTTGTCTCACCCTCCACAATGGCAAAGGCAATTGGCAGTATGTTTCGGTTGCCATCTTGTGCAATAGCTAACAATAATGTGCCTTTGTATTTTCCATATAAGAAAGTACCGTCTATTTGCACAATAGGTTTACAATACGGATACCCTTCAATGCACGACTTAAATGTCCAAAATAGTCGATGGAATATTCTCTTACCCTGGACCATTCGATCACCGTGATATGCAAGTACTGTTTGCAATTCCACAATTGTACCAGGCACGAAATGTTGCATTGCACCTAACCATTTAGGTAGCTCATTGTACGATCTTGCCCAATCGCCAAAAACTCGAACAATTGCCTTTTGCTTTGCTTTCCATGTTTTCTTGTAGGAGGTGATGTATCCATACCGGATTCGCATCTCAGCGATCAAAACTGAAACGAAAATCTTCGGATTTGCTTGGACCAATGAAAAAATGCATGAACAGATCATGTTACAATCTAACTTGCAATGATCTTGTGAAATCCTCCCCGATGTGCAAGTATGAGGCCCTTCATATTTTCTAATCTCCCATGCCTGTTTCTTCTTCATAAAAGTTGCCCTTATTCTCCAATTACACCCATTCCCATACATTACGCACTTGGCATAATATTTCGTCCGCTCAGATTCAATTACTCTATAATTACAGAGTTTTTGATGTTATAGTGCTTGATAGCTGAAAGCACAGCCTCTTTCGTTGGGAACTGTAACCCAACACACAGATCAACTGCAGATAGATCAAATGTCAGAGGCATAGCTAATGTATGAGCATACTCAGGAAATTCTGGCACATGCATTGCCTCTAGATCCAGGGTATGCATATGGGATGCAGCCTCATATGGGGGAAGATCTCCATGAGTGTTGATCTCAGCAGGGACGACGTCTGGGTCAGAATCACTATTGTCATCACTTGCGAATTCAGCATCCTCTTCCTGCTCACTAAATTCACCAAGATCTTCACCATGGACTCCACGTGGACGAACAGGATCAACACCAGCTGGCTCATCTTCGAGGGTAGTAGGAATTGTTTGTGAGACTAATGAAGTCTGAAAAGTTGTAGCTTGAGATAAGGGCACGACTTCTTCTGTGGGAACGTCGTATGTAGTGTGAACATAGAACGACCCAGAATCATAATCTTCTATGGGAAAGTTTTCTGTTGTGCGAACATTTGAAGGGCCACAATCATCGTCAACATCATCTATGTCAGCATATAACTCAAGTACACCAACATTTGCAAATGTCTCATGAGCATAAAACATGCATCTGACATCATCATCATCTTCAAGTGGAAATGTTCTATATCGGACACATCCTTCACCAATAGAAAGAGGATGCCTATACTTAACCTCTGAAACTCTTTTTCTATTTCCAGCTTTAATTTTTGTATGAATTTGCAGCTTCAGTTCCTCTAATGTGACGTCTTCTTCAACACGAAAACTTTTAGGACGTTCACAATCAAAGGTAGCACCTTCGTCAGTATTATGAATTTGGCCATTATAGTAGACCAATGTGATCACTCTATTGCTCATGTTGTGTAGTAATGAAACTAAGAAAGATGAGAATGTAGGTATTATCGCTCCGCAAAAGAAAGAAGAAATATAGAAGGATGAGAATGATGAGGTTTTAGCACTCAGGAAAAATCTGATTGAAAAACTGTTGTAGGGGGTATTGTAAACCTTCATAAGTATTATGAATTTATAATGGTTCATTATGTTGTACCAGATGACAAATCCAATCCTTTGTATAGGATGGAATCTGATTCTCATATTCTGCCTAGGACTATTTGACTGAAAAAGTTATAACTTATTCAATGCAAAATCTGATTGATAAATCTCATCCTTTGTACTGGACTGTCCAATAGTCCCATCCATTGCAGAAGGAATCCAATTTCAATATTTTCTACAGCATTTCATTGACTGAAAAATAGCTGAAACCTATCCCTAACTCTAAATCATCAGTCTCATCCATTGCAGAAAGAATCCAATTCCAATATTTTCTGCAGCATTTGATTGACTGAAAAATAGCTGAAACCTATCCCTAACTCTAAATCATCAGTCTCATCCATTGCAGAAAGAATCCAATTCCAATATTTTCTGCAGCATTTGATTGACTGAAAAATAGCTGAAACCTATCCCTAACTCTAAACCATCATTCTCATCCATTGCAGAAGGAATCCAATTCCAATATTTTCTGCAACA
Organism: Fremontodendron californicum; assembly: GCA_030761205.1. NCBI lineage: Eukaryota > Viridiplantae > Streptophyta > Magnoliopsida > Malvales > Malvaceae > Fremontodendron > Fremontodendron californicum. Next base: position 9,969,827 of record JAULJL010000009.1, on the reverse strand, counting down.
TTTGATGGACTGAAAAATAGCTGAAACCTATCCCTAACTCTAAACCATCAGTCTCATCCATTGCAGAAGGAATCCAATTCCAATATTTTCTGCAGCATTTGATGGACTGAAAAATAGCTGAAACCTCTCCCAAACCCTAAATCATCAGTCTCATCCATTGCAGAAGGAATCCAATTCCAATATTTTCTGCAGCATTTGATGGACTAAAAAATAGCTGAAACCTCTCCCAAACCCTAAATCATCAGTCTCATCCATTGCAGAAGGAATCCAATTCTAATACTTTCTGCAGCATTTGATGTACTGAAAAATAGCTGAAACCTATCCATAACTCTAAACCATCAGTCTCATCCATTGCAGAAGGAATCCAATTCCAATATTTTCTGCAGCATTTGATGGATTGAAAAATAGCTGAAACCTCTTCCAAACCCTAAATCATCAGTCTCATCCATTGCAGAAGGAATCCAATTCCAATATTTTCTGCAGCATTTGATGGACTGAAAAATAGCTGAAACCTCTCTCAAACCCTAAATCATTAGTCTCATCCATTGCAGAAGGAATCCAATTCCAATATTTTCTACATCATAAAATTAAAATTCTATAACAAATATAATTTTATTTTTAAAATTTTTATAAGCAATAAAATAGTACATTTAATAAATTAAATTTTATTTTTATAAAATTAAAAAAGTATAAGAAATAAAATTTTTGATATAAAAATTTTATAAGAAATATAATGTTATTTTTAAAATTTTAATAAGCAATAAAATAGTATATTTTATAAATTTTTAATAATAAATTAAATTTTAGTTTTTATAATATTAAAAAAGTATAACAAATAAAATTTTTGATATAAAAATTTAAGAAGAAATATTATTTTCTTTTTTTAATTTTAATAAGAAAAAAATTTACCATATTTAAATTTAATAAGAAATTTAATTTTCTTTTTTAAATTTTAATAAGAAATAAAATTTTATTTTATAAAATTTTAATCATAAATTAAATTTTGCTTTTTATAATATTACAAAATTATAAGAAATACAATTTTTGATATAAAAATTTAATAAGAAATATAATCTTCTTTTTTAAATTTTAATAAGAAATATATTTTTATTTTTTATAAAATTTTAATAATAAATTAAATTACATTTTTAATATATATTTAAAATAAATAAATAACCAAACCTAGAAAATATTTTAATTTAATTTATAATTTTTTAAATTAAAAAACAAACTTACAAATTTAAAAATAAAAATAAAATTTGTTTTTTAATTTAAGTAAAAAAATATATATATTTAATCAAGGGAAATCGCCACCCCCTATGACGATTTCCCTTGATGAAATTTGCAAATTTGGCAAAATTTACCAAGGGAAATCGTCACCCCCCATGGTGATTTCCCTTGGTGTTTTTTGCCAAAATGCAAATTTTTACACTGGGAAATCGCCATGGGGGATGGCGATTTCCCAGCTAGTAAAAAATAAGCGGATTTTGGGAATTAATCCGAAATCAACGGTATTTTGGTATTTTTTTTGGCTATATTTGAATAAAAAAAACCTCATTTGGTTCACTAATAGTATATAGATTGCATCAAATATAAATCCCATTTATATTTTGTTTCTTTTTTATAAAATTGCAAGTATCAGTAAAAATTACAATCATAATTAAATAATTTTTTAATATAACAAGTCAATAACCAATAAAAAAATTAAGTAGACGAAACCTACAAATGATGAAACTTGAATTTAAATTTAAATATTTAGAAAGTCATTGCTAATTATTCATATTGTTTTTACTTTCTAAAACAAAAGAAAATCCAGTAAATATCAAATAAATTTGAAAATTAGTAATTTAGTATACCCAATTTATAGGACAATTATATCCCAATAGTGAAGTGTTCATGTGCAGCAAACGTGTCTCCACTCTCCTCCTATTCAAAACGGTTTATTTTTATATATATTAGAATTAATCCACTGGTTTTTTTTTTAATTTAATTAGTAATAAAATTTAAATTAAATTTTATTAAATAATAACTTTTTATTTTAAAATTTTTATAATATTAATATAATTATATTTTATTAATTATGAAAATTAAATTTATGAAAATTGTTTATTTATAAATTACGTAATACAAATGCATTTTCAATTGTTATTTTTTTATGTATTTTTAAACATATTTAGATCTTATTGTATAGTGTATATTTTTATTATAGAAGGTAAAATATAATAAATGAAAATAACAAAATAAAATTATGGTTTGAATTTTATTGTCTCGTTTGGTCGACTTTCTCACGCAGTTTATTAGCAAGTTTATTTTTTTTCTTTTTTGTTAAATTAATGAACTACAAACTCATTTTTATTTTGTATTTTGCATATCTAATTATTCAAATAAAAAATAATTAAAATAAATTTGTGGTTTATATTTAATTCTCTCATTTGATCAGCTTTTTCACTCTGGTTAGCAACAAGTTCGTTTTTTTTTTTTTAAACTTTTTTTGAGCAGGTCAGGTACAGATCCTAAATCAACGTGCGAGTTAACGTTCGGATCAACCCTTTTAAATATATCATTTAAAAAAAAAAACTAAAACTAAAAATAAGCTGAAAAAAAAAAAAAAAAAAAAAAAAAAAAAAAAAACTTGCCACGTGTCAAGCAAAAGAGCTTGATCGTGTCAATCATTTATCTTATTAGAGGATTTTTTCGGCTTTTTCACATTGATTAGTAGCAAATTCTTTTTTTTTTTCCTCGAGTGGGTCAGGCACGGATCCTAAATCGACCCGTGAATCAACGTGCGAACCGATCTTTTTAAAAACATCATTTAAATATAAATTAATATAAACTAAAAAACTAAAATTAAAAAAAAATAAGACTAAAAGATCTAAAATTAAAATAATAAAAAAAAAAATACCACGTGTCAAACAAAGAAATTTGATACGTGTTAAACCCTTACCCCATTAGGAAATTTTTTTTAATGATGTAGTATAAATAATTAACCTCTTTATGAAATATAAAAATTTTATCGACGAGAAAAGAAATAATTTATATATATATATATATATTCACGAGAGAAAAGTAGATTCTTAAAAAAAAAAATTCGTTCTTTTGTCTTTGTTTAGAGATATTCAAAAGCCATGGAATCTTTACCCCATATATATATATATATATATATATATATATTATTAGATCCACTAAAAAAAATATTATATATATGAAAGGCGAGAAGATTAGGATAGAAAACAATGATATTATTGGTGGAAGCACGAGAAGTGTTGGAAAACACCATATACAGAAAGGAAAAAAAAAAAGGAAAGAATTCTACAATTATCAAGTTAAAAAAAATAGAAATAATTTGGTGCAAGTTTACTTTGAAGATTAGTTAATTGAATAATTATAAGTAATTCAATTCCAAACAAATGTTAAAAAAGCTTTACACAGTAAAGAAAAGAGCTCAACCAGGCTGAAAAATTCAAACTTCCCCATGTAAAAATTATATGCAAACTCCAAACTGTGACCCTGAAAAAGGTTATATCAAATAAGTGAATACATCAATGGTTTGGTGATACTATAATTATTATATATATATAGCAAAATATTGATATCATTATTTATATAATAATTCATCGTAAATACACTCTTTAATAAGTATAAAGATTAATTTGCATAAAAATAAGAGGAACATATTTGAAAGATTAAAAAGAAGTTATTTTGCATAATAATTAATAATTGAGTATTTACATATACAAGATGGGTCTATCTTTCCAAAGAATTTGCAACCTTGACTGTCAGAGAATCCAACCACTGTAATTTACAATTGAAAATCATATTCAAAAATTCAGATCATGATTTAAACAAAAAAAAAATGATAATAAAAAATCTAGAGATTCTCAAGGACAAAATTTTGCATGTGATCACATGATCCTAAACGGTCGGTTCCACCATACCCGCCTGATTGGTAACATACATATTTTAGCAACTGAAATTAAAAATCATTTGTTAAAGAAACACTCAAAAGAGAAGTCAAATTAAAACAAGGTAGTCAATATCGTATCGATGGATATATCGTTTTTATTCTGATATTGATATGTATCGATATCGGTGTGTTTCGGTGTACCATTTGGGGTTTACCGATATTTTTAAAAAAAAAATTCATATATCTATATGTATAACCTATTTTCAAATTTTTTAATAAAATATATATTATATACACATGCAAATATACATCCATTACATGTATATATATATTTTTCTGCAAATATAAATTTTAAATATTTAATATCTAAATTTTTTAAACATCAAATAGGTAAAATAAATATTAAAATGTTAAAAAAGATTGTAAATTATTATTAATTATGTTCAATAGCCTAATTTAATTAATATATTTTATTTTTAAATATAATTATGAACAAAATAAAAATAATCATGAAACAAAAAATATTTGAAATGGTTTAAAAAATCAAATAAGTGAATTTTTTTTCAAAAAAAAAAAATTTAAAAATCAAAATCTTGTACCAACCGATACAGATCGATACGTACCGATACTAACAAGTATTGACCGGTACGTGCCGGTACCAAAATCGGAACGAAACTAAAGGTTATATGTACCAAATTAGTTAAAAACTATGACGTACTGACCGATACCAGGTTTAAAACCTCTTATTTTATCCCTTTTGTCCTAAGCCAAAAAATAATAAAAAATAATGTTACTGATTAATTAAATCATCAATTAAACATTGATATAAAAACCATTTAGACACTTACCTAAATATATTAAAATTTTAAACACAAATATAATATAATGCATATTAAATATATTATATTAATTATATTTAAACGTGTTATATTTATTTATTATATTTATTAAATATATTATGTTTGTATAATATTTTTTATCATATTCAAAATTATATGATATACTTTCCGCATACAAATAATTATATTTTATCATCATAATTGTCCAATCGTAACAATCAATGTATCGATGGATTTTGACTCTATAGTCCATTTTATCAACAAAAAAAAATTACGTTAAAAACAGGCAGCTGATGAAAATATTATAAAAAAGAATGAAAATGTTGACATTGATTAAGTTGATATATATAATAAATATATATAATAAATATATTATTTTTTTAATTCAATAAAAATAACTTTTTTAAATAAATAAATAAATATTTTTTAACTGATATTTATAGATATCAAATAACTGAACCCAAAAAAGAATTTAACAACGTTAAAAAAGATCTCGTTGTAAAACTCTGTATACTGTATAGGTATTTTCGTTAACAAGTCTTGGAACTTAAAAATAAGACAATTGGTCCGTTTAAAACCTCTTCACAAGACAAGTCCTGTCAAAACATTGATCCTTCGTTTCCTTTTTTTTTTTAAGCTCTAATTTTCCTCTTCTTCCTCTGAACTTTCTAGCCTTTTTGTTTGTACATAAACTCTGGTTTTTCTAACCCCAAACCCCCCCCCCCCCCCAAAAAAAAAAAACAACAAGTTGAAAAGTTGAAGAGAAAAAGAGATGGGGTTTTCAAAGGAAGAGAAATCAAGAAGAATTAGGAGAGGTGTTAAAACTGTGTTTTTCTTGATCACTTTGGTGATTTCTTTTCTTCTGTTTTCTGCACCAGTTTTTCTTGTTATTGCTGATACCCTTTTGCCTTCTGCTTTGCTTTCTGCTTCCCTTTCTCCTTCTTCTTTATCATTCAAAACCCTCTCTTCCCATTTGAGCAACTATAATTTTCGATACTCTCTCATAGATATCCCCCTCATATCCATCATCAGATCAGCTGTTATAATCTGTAAGTACACAAAAAAACCAACCAACCAAATACTATGATTTTTATCACTGTTTCTTTCCAGGCAAGACTTTTAATAAGTTTTGTTTGATTGGTTTTTTAATTGGCAGGTGTTTATAGTTTTTGTGATGGGCCAAGACTTTCCAGGGGACCTTACCTTGGAATTACAATGATTTGTTCTGTTTCATCTTTGATTTTTGTTTCATTAAAAGCTTCATTTGTGTTCAGTTCGAGTATTGTTCCTAGAGAAGGGTATGTTACAGCCATGGAAACTGCTCTTTTCATTTGTTCACTGGCCTTGGCAATTGCCCATTTAATTGTGGCATATAGAACAAGTTGCAGAGAAAGAAGAAAACTCCTTGTCTACAAAATTGACATTGAAGCTGTAAGTTCTCTCTCTATTTCAAGAACAGTTATGACTTTCACATTAAATTAATATAATAATTTACAAGGAAAGTCATCAATTAATTAAATAAAGTAGTAAATTAAATGGTATAATTATAATTTATAGCGCTAGTATGCATAGGAGAATCAGGACCGTTAATTGTCTCATCCTAGATGCGTGTAATGAAAGAACAAGGAACTGGTCCACCAATTTACACCAAAACTGTAGAAAGTTGGAATTTTTTGCTTCTGAAAGGTCAACTGTTTAATTATCTTTTAATTTCATTGGTATAATTTTTTTTATTTTTTATTTTTGCTTTATTCAATTGGGTAGTGCCTAATTTTAGGATAACTTATAGAGGAAAGCTAATAAACTTTTAATGCCAAACCCACTTGTGGTTCTTGATGCACCTATATGCAGTTTTCAAGCTGACTGCTGCAATTCTGTTTTATCTGTGCTTTGAAAACGAAGGGCTGCTTTGTTTAAGTTGCTTGTTACCTATATTACTCAGAATTCAAAAGAGTGATTGTCAGCTACGAGCATGTACATATAGCCAACACGAATACATTTAATTGTTTTCAAAAAATTTCATTTATTTAAAGGATTTAATTTTATATTTTTGATACAAATATTTTTAAAAAAAAATTATAAAGAGTCGAAATAATATAAATTAATCTATCTAAAATATATATGTAAGGTTGGTCAAAATTAGATGTCTGCGGTTGTCTTTAAATCTCTCCTTGATTGAAAGGGCTAGGAGGTTGACATGATCATGATCTCCGTCGTCCATGTTCTTTTTTCTCGTTACGTTGATTTCCAAATTCCAAGTGAAAACAAATACATCGAATCTTGGACATGGAACCGGTGATGGGCCGCCGCCCATAGGGATGGGGGACTAAATTTATGCTTATATTTGATCACATGGCATATACCATTTGGAACTGTGCCCACATTCTTCCTATGTTTACATCAGAATATATGAATGTTTATAAATCACTTTGAAATCGAGAATTCATTCTCTGCTTAATTCCTTCATATGGTTTCTAAAGTTTATATTACTCTGATTCTGGTTTTTTTAAAATATTACTTAAATATGGGTATGAAGATTCGATCCTTCAAATATATAAAAAAAAAAAATTTAAAATGTATCCATGTCAAACACAGTTCTAGATCCGACAATCTTTTAACTAGATAAGGATGATTTAAGCAAACAAAGATGTTAATGTAAACTGAATTAAAATTTATAAATGATGTTTTTATGTGTGCAGATTTCAGCTTGCAAGAATGGATTTCCAAGGTATCAGAAGATTCTCCAAGAAGAAAGAGTGAAGTAAATACTTTACTACTAAAGTTGAAAAGGATTTCCACATCAGAAGTCTACCTTTTCCCCCTCTTTTGGTTTATCACATTCTTCTATGCCAGGTTTCAGGTAATTAACTTGCTGGCCATTTTTGTCTCAACAACAACAAAAGAAAGTGCAATCCTTTTTGTCTTGTTGCAAACCCCATGTGCTTATCTGTTAGTTGTGGGTAATGATGTGGGAAGCCATGAACCAACATTAAAAAAATCAAAGCAAACTAGCTTGATATTTCATTTGTTAATTATATTCAATGACATCAGATAACTAACTCAAGCTTTTTCATGCTGTTTTTTTATCCTTTTGCAGATTTATCCAAAACAAATCAGTCACCTGGAAATCCAAGAAAGTTAACATACAGCTAGGTAGTAGCAGTAGAAAACCCCTATATACAAATAGAAAGAAATGGGCCAAAGGCCTTTTCTATTGTGTGAAAATATATTTCAATACCCCAAATTTCAATGGCATCCATAACAGAACAGGTTGGAGGGATTTCATGAAATTCAAGACTGTATTCATAGCTCTATTCAAAGTTAGTCATAGTAAGTTAATGAAAAAATATTTAAGGCGGCCAAAAAAAAGTATATCATGAAAGATGATTGCCAACAACAGGGTTTCTTATGAAGTTCATGGTGAAATGAACATAGTAGCAAATTCTATTAATCATCCTGTTTTTTATGATCAGAATCAAGATTTATTTGTGTTTGCTGTAAACAGTGTCAAACCAGTCAGATGATAACCTCAAGCATCTTAAGCTCTCAGATAGCAAAGAGCTTTCCAAGTGACTTCAACTAAACTGTCAAAGGCAATAAACTGTAGAGAGAAAGAGGAATAACAGCAAATCTATACCTACAACCTATATTGCTCCGATTCTTTATTTTTCTTGAAATATCCGTGTCCGACACTCATATCCGACGCATATCCAAACATGGGTATGAGGATATGATCCTCCAAGGATCCTCCAAATACATGAAAATCTTTTAAAAAATTGAATATGTGTCCGACACTCACATCCGAGTTCGAGTAACATAGTCTACAACTGAATGAGCCCCAGTTGGTTTAGGTGCTGAAACTTGGCAATTTTAGTGCTATCTCCATTGAGTCTGTAAGGTCTGTGGCAGATCAGTGTTCTGCCCCAAGTTGGTTTAGCTACCGTTTGTTTCGCATAAATTGACTTCCATAAAATATTTTCTAGAAAATATGATGATTTTTCGAAAACGTATAGATTTTATAATGTTTGGATGACATAATAAAAATGTTTTCTGTTGTTTGGCTATTTTCTGAAAAATCTATTTTTTTTTCAAATAACAATATTGACATAAATATTAAATATTAATTATAAAAAATTTATTATTAAAATATTAATATTTCTAATATTAATATTTTCAGATAAAATTTAATACTGAAATATTAGATTAATATTAAATACTTAAAATAATATTATTTATTTTTAAAACATTAATTATATTAATATAATTATTATTAAAATATTATTTATATTAATATAGTAATTCTTAAAATATTATTTCTATTAATATAATAATTATTAAAATTTTAGTTATATTAATATAATTATTATTAAAATATTATTTTTAGTTTTTCAAATAGTAATATTGACATAAATATTAATATATTATTTTAATTAATATAATTATTATTAAAATATTATTTCTACTTTTTTTTAAATAATAATATGGCATAAAATATTCGGCTCGAGTCAAGTTAAGTCACGATCTAAAATATAATGTAGAATCGAGTTGAACTAGGTTCACATGTTTAATAAATAGCCTTACTGATAGATTTTTTTTTTTCTGAAAATTGTCTTCCCCTTTTGAAAAGGGGAAGACAATTTTCAAAAAATAGGCCTTATTTTTCGTTGACCAATAAGTCATTTTTTGTTGACCAATCAATTTTCTGACAACCAAACACTAGAAAATAAAAAAATTATTTTCTGTAAATCATTTTCTGACGGACCTTAACCTTAATAGAGGGAAGTTAGAATAGGAAATGAACACTGGATTTGCCGCCACCAAACAAACATCACGGTAGGCAATTTCTCCTGGGAAAATTGTGGAATAGAAATCTAAATATGAAGACATTTTTCTCAGCAAAACAATGGCCTGTAGAAGAGTTTTTAAGTAGGAAAATGAACTATACTTTCTGTCAGACTGCGGATTTTATCCTTCTTTGTCGAGTTACTGGAGTTTTCCACCACCTGTTTCCTGATGTGCTATTGTTGCAAAATGCAAACAACATTAACCATGTTGAAACTTGGATATCAAGTAGATTTTATTGGCACCAATAAGAGAAGTATGAAAGATGAGAAGCCAGAGATATGGATCAAACCACCATTCGGAAAATGAGTAATGGATCAGTAGGCATCAAAATATGCCATCAACAGAAGCTCAAAATAGACCATAACATCATAAACTGGTTTAAACCATAACCCAAAAAAAAAAAAAAAAAACCTGCACTTCTAAGCATATGAAACAAGGCAATTATGTTCAATTAGAAGTGTCCCATAGAAGTAAGCAATGAACTGAAGCATTCAATATCTGAAAACCGAACAAAAACTAATTGAAGATAAAAGAACCCTAAGTATGGAACAGAAAGAATCAAGTATAGGAAGTTAGAAGAAAGATATACAGTTCTTTACTACCCAAGTCTCCAAACTTATCACTATGGCATGGAATCACAGAAATGCTGCAGGGTTGGAATAATTATCTTAACTTCAATCTCTTCTATGGCTGATAAGAGGCTTGGTGTTGAAGTAGAAACCCTTATGAAAATAAGGATTTAAGTCGGTCAAAAATGGCTCATTTTTGTCTGCAACATAGGGGCTGCATCAAGAAATGCATAGCTTATCTTCATTGCAGGCTCTAAATGCATCTCTTAAGAAATAAAATCCATTAAAGTAAGAATCAAACTATAAAAAGAAAAAGAAAAAAACCCTTCACGTGTTACTGATTCAATCCACAGCGCAGTAGTTGAAGAATTGAACCCTATTCATATTTTAGTCATATCTGATAACTCCATGGCCATGATAACTCCATCACCATCTATCTGTGTTACTTGTTGGTAATTTGCCAGTCAAACTCAAAGCTGAGGTAGAATATTCAGATATATATATATATATATATATATATATATTCACGGAGATAATGAGGTAGCATATATATGCTGACAGAATCCAGGAGTAACCTTACAGGCTTACAGGACTAATATAGCAATAGAGGAGCTGTGTTGTCTTTCTCCTCGAAAAACCAAGCACACATGACATAAGGCAAACATACTATCATACAAAGCCACTAAGACAGTATTTTTTAACATGGTTCATTTACAGGACTTAATCAGCAACCACGTGAGATTCAGTCATCATCCTCATCTTCTTCGTCCTCCTACAATTGCAAAAAGCCAATTGAAATCAGGATTTACCAGAGAAATCGATAGCGAAACTTTAAAATTTTAATAGCAGAGAATCGATATGATTTGAGTCAATTATTGTCTGCAACAAGAAGGAAATAAAATTATAATACTGGTATGGTATGGTATGGTATGGTGCTACAACACACTGAATACACCAATAAACCAACAAAGTGTTGAAAAGTTTTGACACAAGAAATCCTTCACTCAAGCTACATCTCTAGACCAGCAAGCATATGCAAACCTACCAGAAATGATCGTTAACCCAGGTTTCTCGAGGGAAAATTTATAGTTGAGGTGTTTGTTGAGAATACCTAGAACTCAAGGCAATCCCAAAGTACAGTAGCTAGCAATGTTACTCAGACTCTGGGATGAGTGTCGGATACAGATATGCTCAATTTTTTTTTAAGTTTTTCCATATATTTGGAGGATCATAACCCCATACTCATGTCCAAATATGTGTCGGACACGGATACTCAAGAGTCAGAGTAATATAGGTAGCTAGGGCAGGATTCATCCAGTAAATTTCAAGCACAGAAATTTTGCACCAAATCCCTTGGTCCAAATACTAAGATGCCAAAATAAGCTTGACTACTAGAAATTTATGCACAGACTATTTTTTTCATCAGTAATATTTGAACCTCATACCTACCATGATCCCACTCAGTTTTTCCCGCTTCAGCAAATGCCCAAAGTAAAAATAAAGAAATGGAAGTAAATCACAATCGAAATAACATGTCCCTAGATTAGGATGTAGTTGCAATGGATACAAACTAAATCTGCAGTATCTTTAGATATGTTGTTCAGAGCAACACATGTACACATGGGATGTTCAATGGTAGCTTATAGGTCAAATAAACTAATCAGAAAAGTTTATTAGATGATTAAACCAGACCACACTATAGTTATGCAAAAAAATTTACCATATAATATAGAACTGCTGCAAAAGTGAAAATTGAAAAATTCCAGACGAGGTAGACAAGGCAAGTATTCTTAGCTTAAATAGATTACCTCGCTTTCTTCATCATCCTTGTCGTTCACCTGGGATTTTGACGTTTCAGACTCTGCTTCTTCCTCATCATCAGTATTTTCCTGAGTTAGACATAATAAAGTCAAGAGAGAAATTGAAAATACGACGAATTATGCATTTCTTTCTCAAGTACGGAACGACCACTAGTTTACCAGTTTCTTGTTGTAGACTGCCATGAGCTTCTCATATTCTGATTTCCTTTTTGCTGCTTTTGCTTCATATGGAGCTTTCTCCTACCAATTGCAACCCATAGAAGATTAGGTAAGGATTTGAGGCTGACTTTCAAAAAGTACCAAACCACAGATAGAGAATGGAACTTACTAACAACTTTATATTCCATTTCCCATAACTAGTTAATTTGACTAATTCATATATGTGATACATTTGCAACTTGCGACATCAATTAGGAGATGCATATCTCAAAATCCACCATCCAGCCCTATGCAATACCATATATCTAGGTTCCCTGTAGTTTACATTGGCTTGACCATGCCATAATAGTTTCAAAGTTGTCGAACATGTGATTGGTGCATAGCCAGGTCCAGAGGAGCCACAGTGGAAGTTTTATGCATCACCTTTACAAACAGAATCCATGGTATTTTCCAAGTTAAAGGCAGCCATCAACGGTGTGGCGTGGCTAGCATAATTCGTTGTCCATACACATCCCAACCAACACAAGTAATGTTAGGTGACATTGAGAACTTACTGCATTAGACATGGACTTCCATTTTTCTCCCCCCGCTTTGCCCACCTTCATCACAATATCCAGTAACAAAGTCAATTTGACACCCCAGATGAAGAGATATAAACAATTTAACAGCAAAATTTTCCAAATTAAGTAAACAAATGACAACAGATTATTACTTACAGCTGAGACAGCCTTCACTTTTGGATGCTCTCGTTTGTAAATTATTCGGAACTCTTCTCTGCAACCAAATTTATAGTTGAATGATATCTTGCAGATGGACTGAAATTTTGTCACTTTTGTTACAACCGCCTGAGAGAAACTTACAGAAAAACAAAGAAAGCAGTGGAAGGTCTCTTGGGTTTGTTGGGGTCTTTCTTGGCCGATGTCACATTCTTTGCACGTTTTTTGTTACTCTTATCAGCCGGGAGTGCTGCCTTTCGCTTTCCAACGATCCTAAAAGAGAAGAAATTTTTACACATGATTCATTTCTTGTTAAAATATACAAAAGGAAATAACCATAATGAACTAAAACGAAATATAAGAATAATGCTTGAAACAATGACTCTTTGATCATCAATGACATGGAACAAAAGTTAGATTCAGAATAACAAAGTTACTCAGACATTACACAACATTTTTCAAATTAGAACTTTTAAAGCAAAAGAAAATAACCTGTCCTCAACAGGCTTTACTGCTTCCTTGTTGTCCTTCCTTGCAGCCGCTCTGCTCCTTGTCGCCTTCATTCTTACAAGAAAGCTTCCTGAAATAACATAACTTAACTAAATCGCAGCGCATACAACAAACTGTCATTATAAATCTAGAATTAATTGATTACAGTCAACTTTGAATTAGCAATCTAGGATTCAAGTTCCAGGATCATTGTGCTTAAAGTCGTATTCTTTGCAACAAAGTCTGCATATTTTTAACAAAAATTTCAACCTTGGACCCAAAATTTGTTGAAAAGTTCCAAAAGAAAAGAATTTTAAGCCATAAAAAACTAATAATTTCTGGGAAAACAAGCTTGTCATAAAACATGAAAGTCAAACCATAGTTCCTTTCATCAACAAACACACAGAAAAAGAATATCAGAACATAAAAGCAACAAAAATACCCAGATAGAAAAACTTGGAAAGAGAACCAAAAGCTATCCAAGGAACATAAAACTAGATCATCCAGGATCATAACAAAAGACCCTTTTGCAAAGAAACAAAGCTATGAAAGCAAATAAATAGCAATAAAAAGGGTAAATACTTGATCAAACAATATGCATAAAATTGTAAAAGGAATAACATACCTCAACTCAAAGAGAAATGAAAAAAAAAAATTGTAGAAAAAGCAGAGAGGAGCAGGAAAGAGAGTAAAACTAACTAAGAGGGAAAGAACAGAAGGAGATGCCAAGAAGATATTAGTGGGAGGGTCAATTAGAGTGACAGGAGGCAACTTTTTGGAGGGGGAGTGGGGGAGGTTGACTGTGGGTGCTTTTTGTCGCTTTGTTTGGGGTTGTGATCATGCTACTTGCACAGTATCTAACATGTCTGACAGACTGGTTTCTCATTGGTTGGCATCAAAACAAAGTCAATTGTTTGAAACTACTGTGCACTGTCTGAACTGTCCTTTTGTCATTCTACTATTTTCATGGTGCAAATAACAGGTCCCTTCAGTGTCAACCTTCTCTCTCTGATTCCTTCCCTCCTTGCTGTACAACTAAGCAAATAGGTAAATACTGTTCACTGATGTTAATCATAAGGAAAATGTCATGAATATTAGAATTCAACATGTAATTTTATTAAATTATAAGTTTTTCATTGGTTATTATTCAAAATGTCATCAATGGTAAATTAATTGTTTATTTTAATTGTACGGTGAAAAGAAATGTTAAGAGTAATTATGTTAGTATTAGTATTATTTAAAGAGTTTTTTTTTTTTATATTGTCGGTAATTTTTTTTATTTTAAAAGTGGATTAAAAAGATTGTTGTCACATATCTTTTTAGTTAATTTTTTTATTTTTTATTATATTTTAAAAATACATGTCCATCTATTAATTTTGTTTGTAAAATAATAATTTCGTTATCGATAAAAAACTGATTACAACTTCAAATATTCAAAAAATATTTGTACATTTTTTTCTAGCTCATACAAAGGAAGTGAATGTGATAATTTTTTAATTTAAAAGCATAACCAATATTGAATTTTTTTTTTTTTTAGAAAACATCAAATAATTAAAATTAAGAATCTAATTAAATAAAATTCTGAAGATTGACTGAAAAAAGAAAAACAATCAAACGGATATGATTGAAGATTTTTCCTTTTCATCATCAGCCGATTAACAATTCAATTTCCTGCAGGACAAACATGATAAAATCTAATGAAAAGAGAGTTGTAATTTCCTTCACTATTAATTAGAATAATGCTAGACATGTAGATGAAAATATTTAGAGAATTTTCCTTTTGCAATTTTTTTTTGAAGTTCATTTATTCAATCTTGAGCACAAAAAAGTGTTTTCCATTATAAAACAACTTTTTTTTTTGTTGTATTAAACTCAGGGTGTCCCCCACCCCATTTGTGTCCCCCACCCCATTTTTTTTTTTTTGTATTAAACCCAGGGTGTCCCCCAATCCATGAGTAGAAACGGCCAATCATGAGTAGAAACGGATATGATTGAAGATTTTTCCTTTTCATCATCAGCCGATTAACAATTCAATTTCCTGCAGGACAAACATGATAAAATCTAATGAAAAGAGAGTTGTAATTTCCTTCACTATTAATTAGAATAATGCTAGACATGTAGATGAAAATATTTAGAGAATTTTCCTTTTGCAATTTTTTTTTTTAAGTTCATTTATTCAATCTTGAGCACAAAAAAGTGTTTTCCATTATAAAACAACTTTTTTTTTTTTGTTGTATTAAACCCAGGGTCTCCCCCACCCCATTTTTTTTGTTGTATTAAACCCAGGGTGTCCCCCACCTCCATTTTATGATTGATGAAATACTAATCCCTGTCGGGCCGAGAGTGTTGGTATAGCAAAGCCCTCCCAATATTGGCGACTCCCTGGATGAGAAGGGGAAGGAGCCACTAGCCACTCCTTCCAACCAAATGTTGGTATTATAAAACAACTTAATAGTTTGGTTAAAAGGAATCCTTAAATCTGTGCTGGAAAATGACATATCAACCCTAAAAGACCCCACAAAATAATAAGGTGAAGAAGCCATTGTTAGCCATCCAACCTCACCCACAAATGGATAAGGGAGAATTAAGGGCCCTACAATTCCCATTCCAAATTTCCAATCATCAATTTGATATAATAAAAAAAAAGGCATAACTAAGCATTGCCAATACATGTTATCCCCTATGTAAGTAACAAAATATATATTGTACAAACTAGGTCTACTCGTAGACCAAAATCCTCTCTAGCTACTTCACCAGCAACACCGCCACCACCGCAGCTGCCGCCGCGTCACATTTTTTTGGGACCCGTATCCACAACCCTAACCCAAGCTCTGGAAAATCCAAGCTAGGTTTTCGTTTGGCACCAAGAAAGCACCATCACCACCCAAAAAAGCAGCCCCAAAACCACCATCGGACCGCCTTGTTAGGTTCCCTGGTGCAAACCCACCGATGTTGGGTAGTCTTGGTTGCTGTTACCGTTGAGGCACTCACTGGAGTTGCATGACAAGACGCAGGCAAGGTATGTCGTATAATGTACTATGTAGTCTATGTTGCATGCAATGCAATTTCATGTATATATGTTTATATTATAAATAAAATACTAGAATTTAAATTATATATATTTGATTATTTGCTTCAAATGGATTATTATTAGCAAGAAGTGGATAATTGATTAATTAATTCCTTTGTTACTTAAATTTTATGGCCTTCAGTTTCATCAACAATTATTACTATTTCTTTAGTTGCTCTGCCCAAATCCTTCAACTGCTCTGTTTTTTATTTTACTTTTAGATGGCAACTTGATTAGGTAAGTGTGATGGGAATAAAACGTAAATAAATGGTATATAATTAGATGGATTCTTCAATATGATTTATTTATTTATTACAATATTGATTGATATGTAAATGCAACCTACACATGTAAATTTATTGTTATTTTTGGGAGCAAAAAATTGCATATTTAAGAGCTAGAGAGTAGGTGAGATGAGTGGAGGAAAAAAGATTGATGTGCATACGATATTATTATTTTTAGAACGAAGGCTGCAATTTGACGATAAAAAAAAAAATTACAGATATTAAAATTTAAATTTCAAATCTATTAAATATTATATTATTTTTTTAAAATAATTACATAAAATAATCCATTCAATCATGACCAAAGAAAAGCCAAGAAAAAGACCTTAATTAGCATCAACTTTAGAAAATTAAAATGGGCCATACAAAATAAAGATTTTTGAGCTCTTTGGGCCATCATCCTTGGATTTGTTCTCCTATATTGCAAGAAAATAATGATCTCATTCTAATTTTATAGACATTAAAATATAGGAGTAGGTTTTATGAATAAGGAAAATAAGAAATTTATGAACTCAAAATTTAGTTTAATTGATTCATACAATCATTTTTAAGAGTGAATATAATTCGATTTTAATCGAATTAATCTATCAAAACTGAATTTATTTCAATTAACTGAAACAAGTTTTGGTTGGTTATCGGTTAATTCGATTTGAAATTCGAAAATAATCGAATTACCTGAAATATATACAAAATATTATATTTTTAATTTTTATTAGATGTTTTAAGTTTTATATTGTTGAAGTTCTTTATTTATTATGGATGTATCTTTTACTTATATTTGACATTTGAATATTTGTTGGATGATTATGCTTATTTGAATTACAAAAAATTAAAATTTTAAGATTTTAAAATGTAATTTTAACTTATTGATAGTAGAACAATTGAAATTGAAGTAATTTCGGTTGGTTGAAAATAAATCTTTTATAATTTGATTCGGTTAACGAAATTTTTTTTGTTGATTAATTCAGTTAATGATTATTCGGTTCAGTAATTAACCGACCGATCGAATGCACAACTCTAGCCACCTTTAAAATGTCATACATCCAACAAATTTTAAATTCTTATCTCAATATCTACAATCTATTTAATAATTCTCAATACCTCTTATATATATATATATATATATATATATATATAAAAATCATATTCACCATTATAACAAAACTTATACCTATATGATCCTATCCACCCTACTTATTATTACTTTGGCTTTTGCTAAATTATATTCTTACTCGATGACTAGAAGATCACTTGATTAAAATTTAATTAAGGGGATTATTGTTGAGTGGCGACACTTTTACTTTTTGTAAAGTATTTT
This sequence comes from Fremontodendron californicum, assembly GCA_030761205.1. Lineage (NCBI taxonomy): Eukaryota > Viridiplantae > Streptophyta > Magnoliopsida > Malvales > Malvaceae > Fremontodendron > Fremontodendron californicum. The sequence goes on along the minus strand of JAULJL010000009.1, from coordinate 9,951,814 downwards.
TAATTATAATTTAACTTTAAAATAAAAAATAACAATAATGAAACCATATTAATAATAAGCAAAATTCTTGGTTTTACTTAAAAATAATATTTTAAAACTTTATAGAAAGTTTTTTTTTTTTTTTTTAAAATTCAAAAGCAAACAGAAAAGCCTTTACAAAATACCAATTTCAACCAAACTTACGAAACAAACGTTCTACATCTTGCATTATTGTTAATATCGATCACGAGAGTCAATCATCATAATTATTAAAAAAATTATCCGCACAATGCTACTGGAGATATATTTTTTACAAAATATACATGAATAATTTTATAAAATTAATTTAAATTAAAAATATTTAAAAAATATTTAACGAATGAAAATAAAAAGATAAAAGATTTAACATTATTTTCTTTTTTAATTTTTGTTTTCTATTATCTCTTTATTTTTTTAATATTTTTTAAATTTAATTTGATAAATACAAAATGACAAATCAACTTCTATAATTATTTTTAAATCATAAATTTTTTTCTTGAAAAATCTATAAGAGAATAATAAAAAATATTGAACAATATTTTTAATTTTTTTAACACATAAAAATCTAAAATTATGTAAAAAAATTTACTAAATATATATTTGTTTATTTTTTATGAAAATAATAAATTATAAAAATTAAAACAACAATAATAAAAACAAAAACTATAACTACTTTTTTCTTTTTTCTCCCTTCTTTCTTCTTCTCCTCCAACCGATCGACTGCCTGTGCCGTCATCGACCACGTCGAGGCAGTCGACTTTCCCTACTCGATCTCCTCCTCCTCCTCTCTTTTTCTCCGTGCCTTCTCTCTCATCCATTCCTTTTCTCTCCTCTTTTTCTTTCTCACTCCTTCATTTCCTCCACTCTCCTCCAACATTTCCTCTTCGACTAACCACCCTATCGACCAATCACCGCCCGATCTCCCCCTCAACCACCTCTCTTTTCTTCTCTCTCCTCTCCCCTTATCTCTTTCTCTCTCAACTGTTTTTTTTTTTTTTTTTTATCATTTCAATCAAAACATACTTTTGCTCTCACTAAGAGACAAAATAAGACAAAAAATATGATATTTTTTAAAAATGCCCACCAAAATCAGTTTAATAATATAGAGATGGAGTATTGATGGTTTTATGGAGCTGGTGGGTTAGGTTGCAATAGAACAAATATCGGTATAGATGTGATAATATATATATTTGTATTGTGTTCATTTTATTTTTATTTTATTATAAATGTGTTTAAAGTGTAATATATTTATATAAACTTTGACACATTAATAATTTGTGTTATATAAATTTTAACACATTCATATATTTATATTATATTATAGTTTAATTATTTTTTCTTTTAATATTTATATTGTCTAATCATTTGGCATCTAAAATGTTCAAATCAAATATTTATGTTTTAGAGCAAAAGCCCCTCCCAAAAAAATTGAGAGAGAGACAGAGACAAAGAAAGATACATGTATTTAATCCAAGGTAGTCACTTTCGTACCGATGGGCGTATCATTTTTGTACTGGTACTGATATATATCGGTATCGGTGTGTTTCGATATACCGTTTCGGTTTATCGATATTTTTCAAATATTTTTTCATATATCTATATGTATAACCTATTTTCAAATTTCTTAATAAAATATATATTATATATACATCCTTTACATGCATATATATATATATATATATTTATGCAAATATAAATTTTAAATATTTAATATCTAATATCTAAAATTTTTAAACATCAAATAGGTAAAATAAATATTAAAATGTTAAAAAATATAATAAATTATTATTAATTATGTTCACTAGTCTAATTTAATGAACATGTTTTATTTTTAAATATAATTATAAGAAAAAATAAAAATGATAATGACAAAAAATATTAAAATTGGTTTAAAAAATCAAATAAGTGAAGTTTTTTTTTTTTTTTTTTAAATTAAAATCTTGTACCAATCGATACGGACCGATATTGACCAGTACAAACTGATATCTACCAGTACGGATGGTACATGACTAAACCACAATCGGAACGAAATTAAAAATTGAGTGTATCAATTTAATTGAAAAATGAGACGTTCCGGCCGGTATCACCGGTACCAAAACGGACCACCATGATTTAATCTAACTTTCGGAACGGACCACCATGATTTAATTTAACTTTCAGCACATTTTGTCAATTGATCTTTTTAAGCAAATTCATTATTTATTGACTTGTTGTCAATTGGCTCTTTCAAAATTTGTAAATGTACAAAAGAACTACTTATTCTTGAAAACAATGATTATTAATCTTAAAAAAAAAAAAATCAAATAAAATACATACTTATGATCTAACAAAGAAAGTGATATAATTATATTATGACATTCATAATTAAGTATTAGAATGTTTCCCTAACGAATTTTATATAATTTCAATTATATTAAATAGTAATTATTTATTTAAATATTTATTTATATATTAAAATAATTATATCTTTTAATATAAAAATTAAATATTTTAAATTACACCTTCCTCACAAATAAAAAAAAATTATTACTAAATTAAATTTAAATAAAAAACATAAAACTATAAATTGAACTTTTTTTTTTTTAAATTAAGTGACAAATTCATAAATAAAAAAACTTAAGTCAATTTTTTTATTAATCAGATTTCACTTTTTTCGACTGTGGGAGTCCAAACCGACCAATTACTCCTGCAAGTATTTCTTTTTTTATACTCAAAAGATAAAAAGTAATTGCAAAATCTTATTTTCACATTTTTTGTTCTATTTCTTTATTAATAATTATTTATTGTAATAATAGTAGATAATATATATTTTTAGTTAATTGGTTCATTTTGTAATTCTTCCAATATTTTTGGTTTATTAGTTAATTTTGTAATTCTTCCAAAAGAAATTGGTCACATATAGGGATTGCAGCGGATTAGATATTTGTAATTTTTTAAATATTCGAATTCGCTTAATTTATCCAAAATTCAAATCTGTTTATTATTCGCTTACTATTCGAATTCGCATCCGATTTGAATAGCAATATTCATCGGATATTCGAATTCGCTAAATATACGAATTTATTAAATCATTTAAAAAAAATAAAAATATAAGATTAAATAAGAACTAAACATGTAAATGGAGCGGATAATGGATTCGGATATCCGAATAAAATAAAATGAATTTGAATAACGGATATCCAAGGGTTCATATACAAATCTGCTCCGAATTCGTTTTGATAGTAAATTCAATATCCAAATCCAAAAATTATCTAAATCCATAATATCCGAATCTAAAAAAAAATCGAATCACAAAAGTTAAAACAAACAAAAAATCCTTATTAACAATTATTTATTATAATGACTATAAATTATAAATATTTTGAATTTATTCTGTTGTAGCTGTAAATATGTAAATAGAGTGGATAACGAATTCGGATATCTGACACTATCTGAACTAAAATTAAAGCAGATTCAGATAACAGATATCCAATGGTTCATAACTGAATCCGCTGCGGATATAATATCTGAATCCGAGAAAACGAAATAAATCACAAAAGTTAAAATAAATTATTTTTTTATTAATAATTATTTATTATAATAACTATAAACTGTAAATAATTTTAATTGGTCAAATCCATTTTGTAATTTTTTTAACAAACTGAAGAAAAAAAAAGTCCCTTCCTAAGCTTGCTACAGTACTCATGGGATTCTTTTAATATTATAGGTATAGATTATATTATTTACTATTAAAAAAATTTCATGAATAAAACTTAATTATCTTTCATTACTCTTTAGCAAAACTCAAGTAGCATATAAAAACCAACTTGTATGGGTTAAAGTATTTAGAAAATCTTTGTACTATAATTAAAAGTGTATTTTAATTTTTGTATAATAAAAGTGAGTAATTTAATCTTTATATATTTAAAATTGGTGAAAAAAGTAAAATTAGTAACAGTGTTAATGAAAAATCGTCTAAATGCTGACGTAGACATATGAAACTGACAGAATACATGACTTGAAAAAAATGATGACGTGTTAAATTTTTTTGCTCAGATGGAATTTAAAAACTAATAGAACAGATGATATGAAAAAAAAAATTGTGACATGTTTTTAGTAAGGAAGAGATTTGGGTAAAAAAATTTATGTTTTTCTAAATTCTATTTGAATAAAAAAAGTTGACACGTCATCAAATTTTTTTTTTTCAAGTCATCTTTTCTGTCAGTTTCACGTGTCCATGTCAGCATTTAGACGATTTTTCATTAACATTGTTACCAATTTTACTTATTTGCATAAATTTCAAACGTACAAGGATTAAAATACTCACTTCTATACTACAGAAACTAAAATACACTTTTGATTATAGCATAAGAACTATTTAAGTACTTTAACGCTTCTAATTCTAAAAAGAAATTGGAAAAAAAAAAATTGTACTGAAATAAAGAGCAAAGCAAAACTTATTACCCGTAGAATACACGTCCTGGCAATGGCAAATTTATCTCAATATTGTTATTTTTATTTATTTATCAAATTACCTATATTTCAAAATTATTTATCAAAATACGCTTAAAAAAATACCAAGGAAAGTCGCCATATGATATGGCTATTTCCCTTGATATTTAAAAAAAAAAAATTGAAAATCAAAGAAGGTTTTTTTTTTTTTTTTGTTGTTGTAAAAATAAGGTCAGAAGTCGTCATATGATATGACGACTTCTGACCTTGTTTTTTCAATTTTTTTTATTACAAATGTAGTTCAAAAGTCGCCATATGATATGGCGACTTTCGAATTAAATTTTTTTAATTTTTAAAATTATAACTGTTTGAAAACGCTAAAAAAAAAACGGTTATAATTTTATATGATATGGCGACTTCCCTTGTATTTTTTTTAAAAATTTTTTTTTTATCGTTTTAAAATGGTTATAATTTTAAAATTTAAAAAAAAAAATAGTTCGAAAGTCGTCATATCATATGACGACTTTCGAACTAAATTTGTAAAAAAAAATTTAAAAAATTTAGGTCAGAAGTCGTCTTATGATATAGCGATTTTTGACCTAAGTTTTAATTTTTTTTTTTAAACTATGAAGAAAAGTCGTCATATCATATGACGAGTTCTCTTGATATTTTTTTATACGTATTTTGATAAATAATTTTGAAATATAAATAATTTAAAATATTTTTTTTTTTTAGCAATATTATGATAAATTTGCCTCGGACAGTTTCCATTTTACAGAAAAAAGTAAGATAAAATAGTGAGATGTGATAGCTTCTTTGGTCCACATTTCTGGCTAAATGAAGCCCACGCAAAACATAAGACAAAGAGAAGGAAGCCGAGCCAGCAAAGACAATAAGAAAAAAAAAATAGATAAATATGAAAAACATGCTTTCATTAAACACATAATTATTAAATAATTTAATGAATAAAAATTATTTAAAAAAGAGAAATAAATAATTAAAAATTATTATAAAAGATATTATAAAAATAAAATTACTCTTAATAAAAAAAATTTATTTATTTTTTCTTCCATTAAAAAAATATTATTTTTTAAAAATTTTAATTGAAAATAAATTTAAAAAATAAAATATTTAAATATATATTTTTTAAAATTTAAAAAAATAAAGAAATATTAATTTTAGAAACATTAATTTTATTTTTTAATTAAAAAAATAAATAAAAAATTTTAAAAATTGATTTTTTAAAAAAATATTTTTTAATTAGAAAATAAATTAAAAAATAAGAAAAAAAGAGAAGAAATATTTTTTTTATCAAAAATAATTTTATCTTTATAATTTCTTTATTAATAATTTTTTTTATTTTTTATTTTTTTAAATAATTTTTACTCGTTATATCATTTAACAATTATTGTATTGTTGATAACATCTTTTTCAGATTTACTCAAAAATATTTCAACCATCCCAAATTCCAAAGTTTTCTCTTCACTTATAATTTCCCTTTCTTCTCTTTCACATGCAATCCATTCATTTTCTTCAATTCTAACTACCCTTTTCATCAATCATCAATCTTTTGTTTCTTTTTTGTGATAAAAATCATATCTTGGAATTCAAAGTTTTCAACTTTTTCTTTTGATATACGCAAAAAAAACTCTCTTTGTATTTTTTTTTTGTGTTTTGTAAAGATCTGGTGGGTGGTGGATACATGGGGAGGTTATTTGTGGTGAATCTTGAAGGGAAGGTTTATAGCTGCAAGCACTGCAAAACCCATCTTGCTCTTTGTGAGGATATTGTCTCCAAGGTTGTTCTTTTTTTTTTTTTTTTTTTTTTTTTTTTTTTTTTTTACTCTTAAATTTGATTCCTTTGACTTTTGTCTGATAATCTTGTGAAATCTTCATCTGGGTGTTTTTAATTTTTTTTTTTTTTTACCAATAATTTTTTAATTTGTTTGGTTGTGCTGTTTTTATGTAATGATGGTTTTAATTATGTTTAGGGGATATCTAAGCTTCCATCGTTTTACTATTGCATAGCATTTATTACTAGGAGTAGTATTTAATACACATTTTCTTTTTGGATGAACTTTATAATTAATGGGATTCCATGATTGATTAGATTGAGATTTCTTCTATTATTAAACTAAGAATTTTGATAATCCATGTTGGCCTTTCTGGCTTTATAATATATTGAAATTAAACAGTGTACTGAGGTGGCAATGTAATTATGCATTCTGTTTTTTGGAAGTTCAATGGCTCTTCTATGTTAATTTATCAGGGATAAACTGAATGCTGGGAGGATTTCAATTATGTTGTTATTGTTGTCTCTTTTTAAGCATAGATTTTAGTTTGGTGTCTTTTGGAAGGGCTTGGCACTTTATGATGATGGCAAATTGTTGGTCTTTAAGACAAACATGTTTCTTTTGCATTTGAAAGGACTTGTGCTAGAGATTAAACCTGCTATGTGGAATGTTATACCTTTTATTGTGGTCTGGTCTGCAATATAGAAGCCCAATTTAACACAAGAAATCTAATTCTCAATCCGAAAGTCGTCGCGTCAGCTGTATGAGTTCTTTCTCCTCATTTATCCCTGATCGAGGGATACACCGTACATCCTTGAAAAAATGCAGGGATGCCAAGTTTATCCTTTAGTACTACAACACATGGATTCTCATTTGTATGTCTCACCTCATTTGCATTTACGATATGACCTAAAATTATGAATGTTAGATTTTGCATATTTGTTTCTGTGATAATTGGTACTTTATACTAACAACCAAGTCTGAAAACCATGCTTCTGTGAAGAAGATGGTAACCATCTTATGCACTGAGGTCAATCACTTGAAAGTTAAAATGCATATACTTAAGAGCCGCTTAGTGGATGTTAATTATGGTAAAGAATGGACATTGTTAACTGCTAAAGTGTTAATTAATTTACCTCTGTTTCTAGAAGAGAATTGGGCAATTATATATTTCATATACATATTGGTGTAGTTCATTATTTTGGAGGTTTTTTTTTTTTTTTTTTCCTTTTTAGCTTTCACATTTGTATTAATGATTTTATGGTGTCTAAAAAAAATATTGGTTGGGGGGTTCTCTTAGAAGCACAGTTTCTAACAATGTGTTTTGCCTGTGCTCTTTTATTCAGTCCTTCCACTGCAGGCATGGGAAAGCATATCTCTTCAGTAAGGTGTAAGTTTTCTTGATTTTAGGCACCTCATCAGTATGTGTTAATACCAAATCTGTCTAGAATTACTATGAACAGCACGACTCTAATACTTGCCTATGCTATAAGGTGCCGGCTACTTCTATTATGATACAATTAATTAGGGGGTTGTCAAACTATGTTGTACTCGTGATATCTTGCTTAACGGATAATGAAAAATCCTGCTTGTTGAATTCATTGTTGATTCTAACAATTTGTTTTGTTCACTTAGAGCAAGGTAATAGTCTTTAATTGCTCAAAAGCATAAGGTTTCTTTCCCCCTCTATGTTTGTCATTTGCCTTTTTGAATACAAGGCAGAGTAGGAGAGATGAATGACAGGATGGGGATTGCAGGTATCTTATGTTAATGGGCTAAACGGTGAACTAGCATGGACTTTATGGATATCCCACTTGCATAATCTTTTGAGAAAATGAGATTTTAAGTTATCTATACACAATGATCATAGATAAATTCTCATATTCCATTATTTCTCAGAGTGAATGTTTCTGCTGGAGAGAAGGAAGATAGAATGATGATGACGGGGTTGCACACCGTGGCTGACATCTTCTGTGTTGGATGTGGATCAATTGTGGGGTGGAAATATGTAAGCTTTAGTGTTACATATTCAAAATCCATGTTTTATGTGTCTTTTCTTGTTTCTGTTAGTTACATGGATAGTTTCTTTCAGGAAACTGCTCATGAGAAGGACCAGAAGTACAAGGAAGGAAAATCTGTCCTTGAACGGTGAGTAAATAATCCGAAATATGGAGAGAAACTTCAATTCGGGTTAAGGGGGATGTTCTTAATAGAGATTTTTCTGGATCTTGCTGTTGAACAGGTTTAAGGTGTCTGGTCCTGATGGAAGCAATTACTGGGTCAGCCAAACACATTTGGGTGGGAGTGATGCAGATGATGTTTGATTAACAATGAATTCTGGTCAAATTCCAATTGTACATTCTTTAACCCTATGTTACTCAGACTCGGGTGTGAGTGTCAGATACGACGGGTATGTTCAATATTTTTTTTTCAAGATTTCCATGTATTTGGGGTCTTTGGTGAATCATATTCTCATACCCATATCTGGATATGCGTCGGACACGAGTACTTGAAAAAAAATAAATAGTCAGAGCAACTTAGCTTTAATCCTTTAATCAAATTCAGCTCATGTGAATCCTTAAAACTAGGCATTCCTTATTTAAGCAGCTTGTCCAACTTGCTGTGAAAAAAACTTGATTGGAAACATTGAATTGTTGATTCTGATTTATATAATGTTCAAACCTGACTGAATATTGTGTTACAAATTGAAGTTCCAGATGTTGATTTTGATGAACTCATAGTAGGATGTTTGCCAGTACTCACAAATCACAATGCAATCATTTGCATTATTTTTAATGCTATCATTGGCAAATGAGCTGAAAGCTAAACTCACTTTTTCTTTTTGGTACATTGAGCCATTGATGTCCTCGATCAAATTTTAGTAATTCTACCATCTGAAATTTCTTTTTGTTAAAGATGTTCAAATCTTTAGCTAAAATGAACACATTGACTAGCTTCGTCAAATTCAAGACTAGACACCGCCATGGAGCGGTCCGTCGGCGGGGATTGTTTTATCCACTTCTATTTCGCTTTTGGATGGGTGTTGAAAACCTTTGCTTATATGGATGTTAGTTACATTCATAACTGTTTCACTTTATTTTTTATTAATTATTTTTAATTTAATATTATAAAAAAATATATAAAAATAGTATATATATATATATGATTTTAGTTTATATATTAAAAATATAAAGAAAAATAAAAAATATTTTAAGAAATAAAATAATAATTTCAAAAGGTAAGGTGGGACATAGCAAAGTAAACATTTATCAAAATCATCTTACTTCATTCAATCTTGCTTTTAAAAAAAAACACTTATTCCGAATGCGAAGTCCATTAGACGAATTCAGTTTTTAAAACTCTTATTCTACCTAGTTTGGGTTGAGCTTTTATCAAGAACTTCATTTGGACCATTTCCCACGCAAATAATACTAAAATACAAGTGTTCTTTTGTTCATAACTGAAAAAGAAAAATAAGAAGTTCAATGACTATCTCATCTTTTTTTTTTTTTTTTTTTGGATAAGTAAGTGTTTTATTTATCCAGAAAGCAGTTAAACTGCTACATCCAACATCATGTGCAACATGTACTTAAAGCTATACATACTTAAACAATACTTGAACAAAACTTAAGACCACTAATCAATCAGGGAACAATAGCAACATACTTCAGCAATACTTAAAGCTATACCAGAATGGACAAAGATCCTAGGAAAAAAGAGACAGTCCCCAATCTGCATCCAATCTTTGGTTCACTTCATCAGGTCTAATGTTCTTGAGCCCCAACAATCGCATTCTGATGATCTCTTTTATCTGCTCAATGATGGCTCCTTGTGTGGATTGAAGGCGATTAAAACACCTATTATTTCTCTCCCTCCAGATCGAGTAAAGAAAGGCACTCCATGATAAACGCAAAATAACAGAAATGAGAGTTTTTCCTCTGATTCTGTTTACTGCCCATTGCAGCTCTGCTTGCCAGCTCCTTATGCTTCTATGAAGTTGACATAAGCATAGTATATGCCCCCAGATTTCCTTTGAATAGTCACATTCGAAAAATATATGATTCCGGGTTTCTTGCTCAGTTTGACATAGCTCACATTTGCCATCCACCTCCATGCCCCATGACATCAATCTGTTCTTTGTAGGCAGTTTGTCCAATATAGCCATCCAAGCTACCAGTGCATGTTTAGGAATATGAAATGGAAACCAGATCAGTTTATCCCACTTCACCTTGTCCTGCCTAGGCCTGAGATCATTCCAGACCTTAGCCACCATAAATCTGTTCCCAGGGAACTTCCAAGTTAGAGCACCATTCTGGTTGGAGGTGAACCTCAAAGCCAAAGCCCTCAGCTGAAGCATTTTACGCCATGTCCAGCTGCTTCCTGGGGAAGGTTGAACCTGCCACACTGTTCTTCCTTTCAGCACATAGGCATGAAGCCAGGCAATCCACAATGAACCTGCCTGAGAGAGAAGTGGCCATAGGTGCTGAATAATGCAAGCCTTATTCCATATTCCCAAGTCTTTTAATCCAAGACCCCCCTCTGACTTTGGACAGCAAATGGAACTCCATTTGACTCTTGCTCCCTTAGCTGAGTCATCTCTTCCTTTCCAGAAGAACCTGCTGCATAATTGATTAACTCTTTTAAGAACAGCCTTAGGCAATACAAAGTGCCTGCACCAGAAATTGGACACATTAAAAAGAACAGATTGAATGAGCTGAAGCCTTCCTGCATAGGATAACATGCGTGCTGCCCAGCCATTGATTCTCTGAGTAATTCTGTCGATCAAAGGAGAACAATCCTTTTCAGAGAGTCTTCTTGTGACCAAAGGGACCCCAAGGTACCTAACAGGTAGTTTGCCAAGTTTAAACCCTGTCAACTCTTGCATCTCAAGTAGAGTGGTCCTACTAACACCAGAGGAGAAGACTTCACTCTTGGAAGGGTTTAATTGCAAACCAGAAATGGTATAAAAGTAATGGAGAATACCCTGTATGCCCACAACAGAATCCAAGTTACCATTTGCAAAAATCAGCAGATCATCTGCAAAGCACAGGTGAGTAAGCTTGATTTTGTGACATTTAGGATGGTAGCTGTAAACTCCATGAAGAGCCCCTGCATCCAGAAGTCTGGATAAAACATTCATAGCAATGACAAAAAGATAAGGAGAGAGAGGGTCTCCCTGCCTTAACCCCTTTGCTCCTTCAAAGTACCCTACTAATCCCCCATTAAGAGAAATTGAGAACTTTGGGGAAGTGATGCATGCCTTGATCCATCCTATGAACTTATCAGGCAATCCATAAACTGATAAAACAGTGAGAATGAAGTCCCAATTTAATGAATCAAAAGCTTTTTGGATATCAATCTTCATTGCAAAACGGGGGGATAAGGTTGCTCTTCCATACCCTTTGACCAGTTCCTGAGCCATGAGAATATTATCTGAGATGCTTCTCCCTGGTATGAAGGCACTCTGATTGCTGGAGATCATAGCAGGAAGGAGTGGAGTGAGCCTGGCAGTGATGATCCTGGTAATACATTTATAAATGACAGAGCAGCATGAAATAGGCCTGAAGTCCTTCATATGATTAGGATTCTGGAATTTTGGGACAAGAGCAATACATGTAGAGTTAAAGACTGATATCCTGCTCCCTGATTGAAAGAAGGATAAGATTGCTGCAGTGACATCCTCTTCCACAATAGGCCAAGCAGTTTTAAAAAACTGTGCAGTGTATCCATCTGGCCCTGGGGCTTTGTCCCCATTCTGCTCAAACATGGCTCTTTTCACCTCCTCTTTTGTAACAGCCTTAGCTAAATTGTCCTTAGCTTCAGCAGGCAAGGCAGGCTGAATAAGTTCAGTAAGAAGCTCCCTAGGGCAGTCTGTGATCTGTTTGTCCTCAGTCCCAATCAACTTCTGAAAGAACCTTACAGCCTCCTTTGAGATTTGGCCAAAATCTTCCAACTTCCTTCCCTCATCATCATAGAGGACTCTGATGGATTGCTTGCTATGCTTTGCTGACACCATTTTATGGAAATAATGAGTGTTCTGATCCCCCTCCTGCAGCCATTTTATCCTTGATTTCTGCCTGTAATAACTTTCCTCAGCCTTTTGGAGTTCCATCAATTCTGCATAGAGTCTTCTTTCTGTTTCAACAAGAGTATTAGATGGCTTTTGATGCAGATTGATCATCTGCATGCTCTCCAATTCTTGCCTTTTATCTTGAACCTTCCCTGAAATGTTGCCATATATGGCCAGGTTAAATGCCCTCAGTACTGCCTTTAATCTCTTCAATTTGTGGAATAGAGTGGTCATAGGATTGCCAATGAAAGGCTCTTGCCAAGAGTTTTCCACAATGTTCAGGAACTCTGGATTCCTAGTCCAGAAATTAAAAAACCTAAATGGCTTTGGGGGAGAATGAGCAGTCAAGTTCATCTTTATGTATGCTAGGCAGTGATCAGAAACCATTGGAGCCAAAAACTCAACAAATGAGTGAGCAAACTGTGTATGCCAGCAATCATTCACCAAAACCCTATCAAGCTTTTTAGCCAAGTAAGCATTAGTTTGGTGGTTGGACCAAGTGAATGCTGGTCCAGTACTGGTATGATCAAACACTGATAGCTGTGTCAAGCAGTCCTGAAAATCCTTCATATCAGAGGTAAGCATGTAGGAGCCATTGAAATCTGAGCTTTCCTGTGGTCTTGCTATAACATTGAAATCTCCAGCCAAAAGCCAAGGAGAGCCATCAATTCTGCCTTGAATGTCCTGAAGATGGTGCCAAAGCCTTCTTCTACTTATGCCTTCATTGCTTCCATAAATTGCTGTAATGTAGAACCTGGTAGAATTATAAGTGGTGCAGCATGTAATGCTCTGATCAAATGTTGCAATAAGATCAACCTGCATCTGATTTCTCCATAGGAACCATATTCTCCCATTATAAGCTTCTAAGTAGTTGTGATGTAGCTTCCATCCCTGAAAGAGCCTATCTACTATAGCTGGCATGTTTTGTTGTTTCACTCTTGTTTCCAGTAAGCAAACAAGGTCTGCCTTCAGGCAGTTTATTCTCTGTATAATACTTTTCTGCTTTTGAGGGTTGTTTAGCCCCCTAGTATTCCATACTATAAAATTCATGAAAGTTGAGGGGGGGTCACTCCAGAGGCAGGTAAAACTGCCTTACCTCTTTTCCCCTTGTCAATGGGCCCTTTCTTCTTATTCTTCAAGGCTTTCATCAAGTCTGCAACTCCTGCTGCTGCTGCCCTTTGCTTCTTAGGAGAGTTTGGAAGGATTTCCACCAATTGTTCCTCCTCTCTCCATTGCTCAGGGCCACTAGTTTATCCAGGGTCTACATTTGTCCTCTCTGAGTCACTCAGGATGTCAAATCTGTTTTGGGAACCAGCTAATACTGACTTCTTGCTTTTCTGTATGCTTCTGCTTCCTCTCCCTTTACTGCCCTCATTAACTTCTGTTTCCTTCATACTTGCCTCTTTCTGTTCTTGAGCCATAGGCAGGGCACTGCTTTCAACTTCTACACTGCTTGTAGCCTGTGCATCATGTTTTGACAGTTCTGCTTTAGGCCCCTCCTTTGGAATCCAAACTTTGGTAGCCCCTACAGGCTGTTTGGTGCAATTTCCATCTGTATGCCCAAACAAATTGCAATGCTTGCATTTTGGAGGGTACCAAGGGATATCCACAACAACATTTGCAATAGTGCCATCACATAACTCAACATTAATACATTTTGGGATGGGGACATCCACTGCAATCTCCACACATACCTTTGCATAGACCAATCTCTGTTGGCTAGCAGTGATTCTATCCATATACAATGGAGTTCCTAGGGCACTAGCAATATAGCTGAGGCCACGTCTGGTGTACAATTCCAGAGGAACTCCTCCCAAATGGATCCAAACAGGTAATTTCTTCAAATTAAACTCTAATGATTTCATACCTGGCTCCCATTTCCTCAGAATGAGTGGCTTATTCTGAATGTGCCAAGGTCCCTGCTCAAGAACCCATTCTCTGGTGTCAGCATTCGGAAATTGAACTAGGTATAAGTTCAGGCCAGCAGATTTGATCACCACTGCTCCATTCTTTCCCCATAACATGTTGGCAAGTCTCTGAAATGTGCTGAAGTTTGGTGCCTTGCCAACAAACTGCGCCACAACTGAGTTCATCCACACAGTTGCTCCTTCTTCAAAAACCTCAGCTGGAGGTTTGACGGTGATGGATCCATTTGAGTGTTGAGGTGGGAAAAACAGCAACGATTGATCGGAGGAGATTGTGAAGAGCTTCTTCCAATCAAAATTGGTCTTGACTGATGCCACGTCAGCAAAGGTGGTTGTAACTAACTTTTCTGGAATGTGCAAGCACTCCGTAACTGTCTCACGATCCTCTCGAACATTGGATAATTCAGTATTTGGTTCACCATTGATGAGATCATGAGAACCTGGTTCCTTGTTGAGAGCAACCACTGTAGAACCTTCTTTTCTCATGCCAGGATCCATACTCTTCATCTGTTCCAAAAGAGCCTCAGCATCCTCTTTCTTGAAACACAACCCAAGTGATTTTTCAGTTGAAACACCCGAAACCAACGCGAATTCCTCATCTGAAATACTCAAAGCATAAACCGGAACCCCAGCCAATCTCTCAAGGCAGCCGCTGTTTTTTTTTTTTTTTTTTTTTCAAATCAATCTGGGTTTTGCTCTAATCAATCTTCCATACCTTAGAAGAGTTAGAAGCAAGAGGGTCCAGACCAAGTAGAGACTATCGACAAATCTTATTCACGGAGAGACTATCGACTAAAGTCACCCAATAAAAAATTTAAATACTCATCTCGATATGAGATCTTAGAACACGCGATCTGAAGAAGCTAAAGAAAAACGAAGAAAAAAGGGGACAAAATCTTACTTGGCGCTCCTGGTATCTGACTTGGATTTACCTCCCTTCATGTTGAATCTTGGCAGTCAGGGGAGGGACAGAGGGTTTGTAAGAAAGCAGCCACCCAAGGATTGAGGAACAACCGCAAAACACCCAAGGTTTTGAAGCCAAAATCGGTCGAGTAACAGCGGCAAAGATTGAGGAAGAAGATGACCCTAGATTTTTTCGCTAAACCCACAGGAAAATCCAAGAGAAGAATACTCTATCTTTGTTCCCTTTCCCTTTCCCAACACAATACTGAAAGGCAGTCATAATACTCTATCTTTGGGGATGGGTTGGATGATGAAAGGC
This sequence comes from Fremontodendron californicum, assembly GCA_030761205.1. Classification (NCBI taxonomy): domain Eukaryota; kingdom Viridiplantae; phylum Streptophyta; class Magnoliopsida; order Malvales; family Malvaceae; genus Fremontodendron; species Fremontodendron californicum. Next base: position 9,936,356 of record JAULJL010000009.1, on the reverse strand, counting down.
AGTCAGATCCCCACCCACATCTCATCTTCTTTCATGCTTTTTTGGATGGTTAGTTTGCGTTATCAATCTATCAAATTTATTGTATATATAAAGCTTTATTTATTTATTTATTCATTCATTCTAATAAAGAGTTTATGTCTTAACAAAGGGTCCCATTAGGACCGCCCCAATAATTGGGCACCAATACGTTGATATGTATAATTGATTGATCAATATCTATCCATAAATTTACTAGTTCAGATTATCCCAAAACAACCCCTTCAAAGAAAAAAGTTTTAATCAAATTTTTTTTTCTGTTTTTCTTTAATGTTAACAGTGAACATTTATCATACACCTTGATTTTTATTTAAAATACGATCAGGTATTTTCAAATTTTATCTCGTTTTAATTCAATCTTTGAAAAAATATAACTATGAAAATTATTATTATGTTGATAAAAAATAAGTGAAAAAGTTATCATTAAATTTATCATTATGTTATAAATAAGAAATCTATTTATATTTATTTAGTTTTTAAAGAGCACAAAAAAGAAAGGATAAAAGAGTAGGGCCGATTGAAAAAAGGAAAGTAGAAAAATTTTACAAGATATGATTTGCAACATTTTCAGATTGTCTTATCTTAATTCAACCTCGAATTTTTTTCACATTGATTCTGTTGAACCTATTAAGTTCACCAGGTAAGCCCAACAGACCAGCCTAACCTAGGCCCAACTAGGCGAGCCCAGGAATCACTGAGAACAGAGGCCTGAGAGACGTGGGCGCCTCTCCCTTCTCCCAGAGGTCACATCTCCAGTCACCTCGGCACCCACCTGGGGTAGTGCGAGGCATTAAATGTCGCAGTCTACAAACGACGGACATTAAATGCGGCCGTCTCCTCGACGAGGCCCCCCGAGGCCGCTTACATCAGACGACCAATTAGAGTCGGGCACGTGGAACCAACAGGTCGGGCAGTCGGGCACGTGGAACCAATAGGTCGGGCACCAGGTCGCCCGACCTCCTCTATATATAGCCCTCCCAAGGGCTATTCTCGGTTTAGCTGTCTCTCTCTTTCAACACTACTCTCTCTCTCAAACCTCCTCTTACTTCTCCAAACACTGACTTAAGCATCAGAGTGTGTCCCAGAGCTCAACCTCTGGTGCCCTCTGACCTATTTTCCTTCCTCTCAAGGCCTCAAACCACCAGGAACACCAGGAGCACCACCTCGACACAAAAAGATATCAACATTTGGCACCGTCTGTGGGAAACGACAAGCTATGTCTTTACCACCAACCCAACAAATCTCCTCACTCGGAGACCCAGGCACCATCCCACAAAACACCAACTCCTCCACACCCCCGGTTACAGGCAGTTTTCACTCTCCTCCCCCACGAACTCCCATCAATCCATTGGGACCTGGCACTAGCCACCAAACACCTTTTATGCCTAACTTCTCGCTCCAACAACCCTGCTACCCCCAGAACTACTACCAAAGCTTACTCACAGCTGCTTCCCCAGTATTCTCAACCCTTACTACTCCGATCCGGGATATCCCCCAACCATCCAACAAACCACCCGCGTAGCCCCATCCAACCCCTTAGAAAGTCAGCTTAACGCCGCGGGACAAGGGAGCATTTCCTTTGTTCTCGGGGCAGACCCCATCCCAGCTGGTTGAGAAAATACACCAGCTACACTACCACCAAACACCACCATCGGGCCCCCACCGACACCCGATCCCACCATCCAACCACCCAACACTACCTTTGATGCACTCAAAAGAGTATATCTTATTTAATCCTTGCACAAAAAATATCAATTGTAAAATATAGCAATAAGCAAGGGTCGAGTCCACAGGGATTGGTGTTTAGTTTAATAATTATTAATTTATAATTAAATTCAAAGAAAACAAAATAAAGGGAGAGGAGAGGTTTTTAAAATCAGTTTAAACTAAAAACTTATAATCAAAGAAGAAAGCAAGTAAATAAGAAATAATCAAATATGAGAAAAGTATGGTTAAGGTTTCATTTTTCCCCACTAGACATCATTGAGAATCAATAATCAGATCTATCAACATCAATTAACTATCAAAATTATCAACCGTAGATAACAACATGCTCTGTTACCTCAATCTTTCCTTAGTTCGTCGTTAAATAGAACAAGCTCTCTATTTAATCTCTAACCACTAGACAACCTAGAATAAGCTCTCTAGATTTAATGTAATGGCAGCTTTATGATAAGAAAGATATGTTGGTCTAGGCAACAAACACATAAGCTCGGATTGTTTAACCTATGTTATGTTCCACTTGCAATTAGCGAAAACTTGACCATAATCATTAATCACAAATTGCCACTTATGAATAGGAAATTAAGACAATTACACGGATTAAGATTCCTAAACTAGCAATAGATAATTATCAAGATCTATCTAGTTTACAATCAAAACAAATCAAGACAACATCATAAACAATTCTTATGGAAGAACACAAGCAACTTTGATAGAAAACTAATGATAAATAAAATCTCAAAATCAATTACACAACATGTTCTAGGGCTTTGAAATCACCCTTAACCAAAAAGAAGTTTAGCCTAACATAAGCATAAATAATATATACATAAAACTAAAAAGAAAATAAAAGAATGGAGAAGAAGAAGAAAATTGATGATCCCTTGAGTCTCCTCTCAAAGATTATAATAGTTTGTGGCTCAAAAGATGGTATTTATAGAGCTTTCAAGTCTTGGAAACCCTTTCTTGCTGATCAAGGAAGCTAGGAGTCAAAAGAGTGCAAAATAGGCAAGATTTTTGAGTTTTGCAGTTTTTCCCGGTTTTGAGGACAGTAGGGTCGGCGTCGCGGCGCCAAGTACACTGATTTGCAAGTTTTTGCTCGCTGACGTCGGTTTCGCGACTGCTACACTGTCTCTCACTTCTTCGGCTGATTTGGATGACCATCCGTTGTCCGATTTAGGCGTGTAAACTATCGTTGAAAAGGTATTCAAGTCAGCTTCAAAAGTCAATAAGGAAGTATCTTCAAATAATGAATTTAACATAATGATTTCCTTGCAACAAACTCCGGAGGTCAGATCTGCCTAATCATCTAGCACTTAGAATTTGATTTTTTTAACTCTCAATTCTTCTTCCATCTTATGATTGTGAATGTCGCAACCTAAAAAATAACAAGTCTCATCGCGAGACTTTATATTCGTTAAGCGTGACATTGGAAAAAATAAAGGAAAAGACGATTTAATTCCTCTTTAAATAAAATAAGGGTTTTGAAAATGACCTTGAAAAAGATATGGAGTTGCCACCAATTTTTTTTGGCTAGGTGTGATTGGCCACCTATTAAAACCGGTTTTGTAAAACATTTTAAAATTAATTAAAACATTTTTAAAACCAGTTTCAAGTCCGCGTTTTAAACCAGAGAAATCAAAGAAGTGGGTTCGGGACTCGGTTATGTGTGTGGAATGATTAGCACCCCCACAATGCCCGTATAAAACGGTACCTTATTAATTGTGTGTTATCTCAAATCTCGGTAAAAAGTCAGTTTTAAAATTAGTATTTCAAATTAATTCCTAATTCTAAGAAAAATAATTCCATTTTTAATTGAAAATGATCCGGAATTTATTAATTCAAAATTTTCCTATATTCCTCAACAAACATGGCAAAATATAAATTTTTTTTATTAATTTGGAAAATTTTTCGAATCATTCTCGTTTTAAAGAAGATATTCTGTTATTAATAATAATTGATGATATCCTCCCCAGCAAACCCGGCAGAGAACTCATGAATTATTTTAACTCGGGAATATCTTTATTTGATTGAAAATCATTATCTTTTTCAAAACATTTTAAAGAAAAATATGAATATGAATGTGTGACATAAATAAAATGACATAGCAAAGTCTAGATATAATGCAACCTAAATGATATAATATAATTTAAATGGCATAGTATATTCTAGATGAAATAAAATATCCTAAGTATCATGATATATTCTATATGAAATGAAATGACCTATGTGATATAATATATTTTAAATGAAATGAATAACCTATGTGACATAATATATTCTAAATGAAATGATATGTCCTAAGTAACATGGCAAATTTAAATGACATGGCATATTTTAAATAATATAATCTTTATGACATGGAATATAATCTAAGTGACATGAAATGATATGAAACATAAAGTAATGCTATCATGAAATATGCATGAAAACAAAAATAATAATGTATGAACATAGTATATGCTAAATGATGTGACAAAAATAAATGACTAAATAAAAAAGCATAGGATAACATCAAATATTCAAAACCATATGACAAACAATGACACCATAGAATATAAATCAAAATAATAACAATACCATAGAAATTATCATAGCAAAAAAAAATATATATATATATATATATATTATACAATATGCATGAATATGAAAAATGCAATTCATGAAAGTGATTTTTTTCCTTTCAATAAAGAAATCCGTATATCTAAAAAGATATCCGGCTACCTTAGGAAAATATATCAAATTAAATTTTCTAAAATCAAAATACTTTGTGATTATTTAAAAACAATTTTCAAAATCTTGGATGAAAAATAAACCCCAGCCGAATTCCCTTTAAAAATGGCTCTAATTTCCTAAGTTTAAAATCCCGGACTTGACCACTCTTAACCCGAGCTTTATAAAATCATTTTTAAAGTTTAAAAAGGCTTAGAAACCACCCTAAGACTATAGCTAAAGTTCCTAATCAGCCCCCTCTGAGTAACTTAGCCAAATTCAACAATTGTTTTTCTTTTGAATTCAAATCTGTCTCTACTGTCCAGTTTTAAATCACTATTTTTTAACCTATTTTTAAAAATTCAAAAAAATCTAAAAAAACTATTGGAGACTTAGAACATGTAAAACTACACGATAAAAAATTGGCTTAATTTTCTGATTAAAGATAACTTCCCAAACAAATATGGAAAGTTAGAAAACTGGGTGAAAACTGTTTTGCCAAAACACATTTTTTTGCCTTTGATAAAATCATTTAAAAAACAAAGTAAAAATATTGGAGACTCTCTTAAGGACCTACAAATAGTAGCTAAAACCTCTAAAAACTTGGACAAAAATTGGCTAAGTAAAAAAAATCACAAAGGTAGAATAATTAATTTGACAACTCTTTAATTTTCCACAAGTATGCTCAAGTGAGCATGACTTTGAGCCATTGATTGACCTAAGAAATAAATCATGTGGCATGATATGATATGCATGAACATACAGTAAATTGAATGCATGAAATGCATGATTTAAAACCTAAATGACATGAAAAATGCATGGCATAGAGAATATGGCCTAGACCTAAAATGAACTTGCATGACAATAAATGCAACCTAGGTCTAAACATGCATAAAATGCATGGCAATGCAAGCAAAACCTAGACCCAAAGAATGCATGGAAATAACACAAACACATAGCATTCTAAACCAAAATACACAAAAACATAGCATGGAAATGCAACCTATCAACTAGCATGATGAAAATGCACATAGGAGACATAAAAATGGAGGGTAGTCGAATGGTCTATGGCTCAAAATAATGATATTCTATCATGGCATTTTCACAAACACATGACATACTAAATGAAAATACATAAAATCATAGCATGGAGATGCAAACCTATCAACTAGCATGATGAAAATGCACATGCAAAGCATAGAAAATGGAGGAGGCCGAATGGTCACATGCTCACAATGATGATATTCTAACATGGCATTTTCACAGACACATGGCATGGTTTAGAACTAAGCTACCACAATCAAGCTAACCTACCACAATCAAGCTAATCTAACACAAGTAAGCTAATCTAACACAAGAAAGCTAACCTACCACAACAAATCACATGAGTAAAATCAAACACAAAATCATTTAACAAAAATAACCCATTCAGCCAACATGAAAAGAAATAGAGAAAAACTTGCTTTCTTGTTTTCTTGATTTCTTTTAAAAAAAACAAAGTAGAAGCTCCTTAGAACTTATTTTAAAAAAAAATTTATTTCATAAAAGAGAATAAAATAACAATCAAAATAGCAAAATCATGTCAACAAAGTATGAAAAAATCATGAAAGAAAATAACTACATTGCTCTAGCTTTCCAAATCAAGAAGAAGCAAGCCAAAACCTTTCTTTTCCTTCTCTTTTTTTCTCCTCTCTTTTTCCTCTCTTTTTTCTCTTTAGCTACTGCCCTTGCTCAACCCCCAAACGTGTGAAAAAAATGAAATCAGCCCTTTCCCTAATGGCTTGGCCGAATGGCCTTAGAAAGGTGTAGGAGGTTCTAGAATTTTTGCTACCAAATTTCATCCAATGGTCTTTGATCAAAGATGCTTTCTATATAGTATTCTCACCCTTATATTATAATAATCAGCTCCTAAATATATGATGTCATAAATAGGATCATAAATATGACATCATCCCTCTCCAACCATTGCTCCATGTGTTGCAAATTCAAAGGCTTGATCTCAAAAATAACTACCTTCCTCTTCTCTCTTGGCCCTTTGATCTAAAATCTCAGCAACATCACTCTCCATTATGGGCTTGGCTGATTGCTCTTTTAAAATCCAGCCCAATCTCCTAATTTTTTAAAGGCTTTCTTCAGTTTCTTCGGTGAAATATCATTTTTGACCCTCAAACCAAAATAAATAGCAAAAGGACTCCAAATCCAAATTTTTCTTCACCAATATCTTCCAAATAATTTAAAAGTGAGATATGGAAAATTTCATAATTTTTGGAGCTCATTTGCTATTTTTTCGGGATTTATCTGCTTGAATTCCTGCATATTGGACCCGGGATTTTCCATTTTGCAAACGAGCTCTGAATCCAGATTTTCTTTCACCAATCTCTTCAAAATAATTTAAGAATAAGATCTGCAAATTTTCAGAATTTTTGGAACTCATTTGCTATTTTTTCGGGATTTATCCTTTTGAATTTCTGCATAGTAGGCCTGGGATTTGGCCATTTTGCAAACGAACTACGAATCCAGATTTTCTTTCGCCAATCTCTCCAAAATGATTTAAGAACGAGATCTGAAAAATTTGGTAATTTTTGGAGCTCATTTGCTATTTTTCCCAAATTTTCCAATTTTACCTTTTTGCCTCTGAAGCCCGGTTTTGCTCAAATCAAGTCCGATTTTCAGATTTTCTTTTTCTAGGCCTTTGTCATATGTTGAATTGGATTTGGTCCGAAAACGCCCAATTTTACGATCAAATTCCCCTCTGATTTGATTTTTCCTTTTTTTTACTATCGAAAATTTTCTCGTTTTTCCATTTTTCCTCCAATCGGCTCTTTTCTCGAAATTTCTTCAAATTGAGCCTTGGGCTATCCATGTTTAATCACTCCTTATCAATTAGGGGCTTTAGTTTTACCTAATTAGGGCCATTTCTGTAATTTTTCCCCATTTCACCAAAATCCACTAAAAACCCTTATTCTCGGTTTTCTTCCGGATTGACTTTTCCTTCAGTTTTTCTTTCAAGTGGCTTCTCCATTACCCGTAGCCAGTGCTTATCTTTCATTTGGAACCTTCAGTTTCTACCAATTTGATCTTTTAAGCACTTTTCCCTAAATTTTTCGAACTAGGATTTCCTTTCTACTAAATCTCCGTAACCCAACTTCTGAACTCCATATCTTTCAAGTAGACCTCGGATTATCAAAAAAATTTCGCCATTTTTCAATTGAACTTCAAATCTTGATTTTGAAAATAGGTTGACTTTTCCAGTAGTTGACTTTTTGAGGTTGACTTTTTGGGGTTGACTTTTTCAAGTTTGACTTTTTATGTCTGTTTTCTTAAATTAAGTCACGGAGTACCACCTGCAGGATAAGAAAAATCTTTTTACATTCTGAAACATCACTTTAGGTAGAAAATATACCTGACTTAATGGTCCGGACAAAATTAGGTGTCTACAGTGAATTTATAAGCTCTTTACCATCATTATTGACATCTTTTGACTTCATTCTCCTTATTGTACATAAAATTCAAAACATAATATAAGTAAACAAGATAAAGATCGAAAACATAACAAAAACTAAAGGTAGAAAGGCATAAAATGTATATTTTATGAGCTTATCAAATACCCCCACACTTAACTTTTTGCTAGTCCTCGAGCAAAAAAAAAAATAAAAAAATAAAAACAAAATAAGAAAATATAATGTAATCCACTTTCGTAGGAAATCACGGTGGCACTTAGCATGTGACACAAGCCTTTAAAACCCTAGGTGTCCCTAGTGGACGAGTTTAGTCTCGTGAGGGTTTACTAGGACGATACTTACAAACATTGAAAAACTAAAATAAAAATAAAATATACTAAATATAATTACTTCTAATCCTTCCAATATAAATAAGAGATAATCATTAAACAGGTCTTATAAACTAATCAATAGCTTAAAAAATTTCACAAAAATTCATGCTTGAATGTAAATAGTTTGAGTTAAGCTAATATTAACATAACATATTTCAATCAAAATAGTGCATATTCAAACTTAATCTCAACTTCTCACATGGGATACTCTCATGATTTTCACTCTTTAAAGTAGTGGTAAAGTGTTTACACTCAATCAATCTCATGAAAACAGTTCTACCATATGCTTGCTTGTCCACCTATTCTCCACTACTTAGATCATGCAACTTCATGAATCAAGAGGTCTTTATTCAAGGTTGTAATGGGGCCAAGGGATTGTAATGTGGTTAAAAAATAAAAGGATAAAGATATCACAAAGGTTCCAAAGATTTCATAGAGTTTTGAGACATAATAAGACCATACAAATAAAACTTCTCAAAACTCTTATAAAGCACATAATATCATTGGCTAAATATTCATGTTGAGCCTTTGCTTCATTCTAACCAACTTTGTAACATCTTTTTCTTTAACCAAAAGTTCAAGAGATGATTCAATTTTTTTTTTTCAATAGGGGAATGTATTTGACAATGATCCCTTTTTTTTCTCTTGATTTTTTTTTTCTTCCCCCACACTTATCTCTTGTTTCCAACCTAAATTTTCAATAAGTATCCCTTGTTTTGTAATACGTCTCAAAATATGTAATCCATCTTTAGAACAAGGGTAAAGATATAAGTGTATTTAGGCTAGGGAAAAGATGTGGTTACCAAAGAAATAGCTTATTCAATGTAGGCTCAAATTGGCTCACTAAGGGGATGTTCTCTTGGAACATCAATAGGGGATGACTGATTTAGCCCTGATTAAAAATCCTAATGCCTCTATCATATTCATGTTGTCACATGTATCAATATAGTCTCAAAACGGTTTAAAGCAAGTTCTAGAGAAACATGTTATCATAAGAGCACACAAAAAAAGAAATTAGATTGATATGTATAATACATCAATCATATAGGCTCAAACACTCACAAGGATGATTATACAAGTCAATATCAAGTCTAAACATGCTTCTTTCTCAATCAACATATCATATCAACATTGGCTCTTTGAAAAATCGTATTCAAGCTCAATTCTCATGAAAATCTTTTCACTAATAAACCAGTTTTTGACCTATACAATTCATATCTCATCATTATATTAAAAGGAACTAAAACACACTAAAACTAAATTAAAAAGACTCAAAAAAAAATTGACAACTTAAAATAAGAAATCCCAAATTCTCCCCCCCCCCCACACTTAATTCTTACATTGTCCTCAATGTAATACTATCACCCCACATGCAAGAATTATATGTAAGAGAAAAGAACTACTAAATAAAAGAAGAAACATAACTAAAGAAAATATAAAAGATAGAGGGATGGAGAGTAAGAAATAACAAATCTGATTATAATGTGTGTTCTCCATCCAATTGGGTTGCCTCCCAATAAGCGCTTGGTTTATTGTCCTTAGCCTGACTTATTAAAACACGAAAAACAAACAAAATTATTAAAAACTCAAAACAAAGAAAACTAATGAAACTTAAATAAATCTAAAAAAAATTAAAACGAAGCAAGAAGGAAAAAGGAAAAAGGAAAAAGAAAACAAATATGTTATGGTAGGTTGACAATTTCTTCATTAATTGGGCTGCCTCCCAATGAGCACTTGATTTAATGTGTCCAACCTAACCAACACTCCTTCTTGGCTTTTTAGGCTTGTCAGGCTTATACATGAAACTTCCCAAATTTGTGCGTTTGATAGGAAGCTTTCTTTGCACAACAGTGGATGAATTCTCCATTACAAGTATTATTCCATCATCCTTTGTAGTGCATTGCTCATCGAGGAATGGAGCATATTTTGGTACTTGTTGAATGACATCCACAAACAAGCTGTTTAAGGTTTTCGGCATGTGTTGTTCACGTTCCTCTTCCTTGAACTTTACGAATTTACTAGAAAAAGGTGGAGAAGAAACATTAGTAAAAATTGGAACCTTAAACGTTACCTCAAGTGCCAAAGTACTCTCCTTTGAAATTGAAGCTTCATTATCTTCAAGAAGTAAATCCATCTCAAGTTCTTTCTCATCCTCGGGTTCCCTTGGATTTTCTGATTCATCCTCAAGTTGTGTGGCACTAACATTCTCCTTTGGATCAATCATAGTCTGGGAAAGTGGTTGTTCATGTAATTCCTCATATCCTTCTTCTGCCCATCGCGCCACACCACTAGCCAATTGGCTCATTTGCTTTTCCAAATTCTGGATACTTACCTGAAGACTTGTCATTGTTTCCTGAATGTTTGCCTCTATTTTCTTTTGAAATTGCAAATTATTAGCAGCAAAAGTATTGACAAGGTCTTTTAAAGAAGTACCTGAACTTTGAGGTGGGGGCTGCAAAAGATCTGGTTATTGAGACCATGATTGATTGAAACTCGATGGATAATTGTAGTTGGCATAAAGATCTATTTCTCGATAATTTCCCAAGTAGCCATAATTAGTATGATTCCACCATCCCTCATTGTAAGTGTTTGAGTATGGATCATATTGTTGTCCTTGGAACCCTTGATAGCTTTGGCATCCTCCCACATCATAGGCTGGTTCAAACTTATCTTTTTGATAGTATGGGCACAAATTGGTTGGATGATCCATCATGAAGCACACTCTACACTACCTTGATTGTTGAATCTTACTTATGGCCACTTGTTGAACTATGGAGATGAGATTGTCTAGTTGGTTCTGAAGGTTCCGAAGTTTTGATGTAGCACTTGCCATCTCTTCTTGCTTGAAATCTGAAAAGAAAAACTTGTATGTACAAGAAAAATAAAATTAATTACAATTGAAAATAAAAGTAAACCAAATAACAAATAAAACTAAAGAAAGCAATCCCCGGCAACGGCGCCAAAAACTTGATGCACTCAAAAGAGTATATCTTATTTAATCCTTACACTAAAAATATCAATTGTAAAATATAGCAATAAGCAAGGGTCGAGTCCACAGGGATTAGTGTTTAGTTTAATGATTATTAATTTATACTTAAATTCAAAGAAAACAAAATAAAAGAGGAGGTTTTTAAAATCAGTTTAAACTAAAAACTTATAATCAAAGAAGAAAGCAAGTAAATAAGAAATAATAAAATATGAGAAAAGTATGGTTGGTTTCATTCTCCACAACTAGACATCATTGAGAATCAATAATCAGATCTATCAACGTCAATTAACTATCAAAATTATCAACCGTAGATAAAAACAAGCTCTGTTACCCCAATCTTTTCTTAGTTCGTCGTTAAATAGAACAAGCTCTCTATTTAATCTCTAACCACTAGACAACCTAGAATAAGCTCTCTAGATTTAATGTAGTAGCAGCTTTATGATAAGAAAGATAGGTTGATCTAGGCAACAAACACATAAGCTCAGATTGTTTAACCTATGTTAATGTTTCACTTTGCAATTAGCGAAAACTTGACCATAATCATTAATCACAAATTGCCACTTATGAATAGGAAATCAGGAGAATTACATGGATCAAGATTCCTAAACTAGCAATAGATAATTATCAAGATCTATCTAGTTTGCAACCTAAACAAATCAAGACAACATCATAAACAATTCTTATGGAAGAACACAAGCAACTTTGATAGAAAACTAATGATAGATAGAATCTCAAAATCAATTACACATGTTCTAGGGCTTTGAAATCATGCTTAACCAAAAAGAAGTTTAGCCTAACATAAGCATAAATAATATATACATAAAACTAAAAAGAAAATAAAATAATGGAGAAGAAGAAGAAGAAAATTGATGATTCCTTGAGTCTCCTCCCAAAGATTATAATAGTTTGTGGCTCAAAAGATGATATTTATAGAGCTTTCAAGTCTTGGAAACCCTTTCTTGCTGATCAAGGAAGCTAGAAGTCAAAGGAGTGAAAAAATAGGCATTTTTTTGTGTGCAGTTTTTCCCGATTTTGAGGACAGTAGGGTGGGCGCCGCGGTGCCAAGTACACTGATTTGCACATTTTTGCTCGCTGACGAAGGTTTCACGATTGCTGCATTGTCTCGCACTTCGTTGGCTAATTTGGATGACCATTTGTTGTCCGATTTAGGCATGTAAACTATCGTTGAAAAGGTATTCAAGTTAACTTCAAAAGTCAATGAGGAAGTTTCTTCAAATAATGACTTTAACATAATGATTTCCTTGCAACAAGCTCTGGAGGTCAGATCTGCCTAATCATCTAGCACTAAGAATTTGATCTTTTTGACTCCCAAGTCTTCTTCCATCTTATGATTGTGAATTTATAAGCTTTTTACCATCATTATTGACATCTTTTGACTTCATTCTCCTTATTGTACCTAAAATTCAAAAACATAATATAAGTAAACAAGATAAAGATCGAAAACATAACAAAAACTAAAGGTAAAAAGGCATAAAATGTATATTTTACGAGCTTATCAACCTTCCACCCCCAGTGCTGCCTTATGTCGACCCAACGTACCAGATACTCATGAGCCAGATACAAACCTTTCAGGCATAGTTGGCTGAGCAGCAGCAGGCCGCCCTGCAGGCCAATAAGAAAGTGAGGCCAAACCAAAAGGGCAACAATAACAATCAGGATGAAAACAGTGCTAGCTCGTCTTATCGAGGCAGCCATCGAACAGCAGCAAGCAGGGCGCACAGGAAAAGCAGGGGACAACACTCCGAGGAGCGACCCCAAAACCAGAAAAACCTACCCACCAATAAGGAAATGGTTGTTTTGCACTGTCGAGGTCCAAATGGCGGCCCTCAGAAAAAAAGTCCACGGCATGATGAAAGACAAAATGGAGGAAGTAGAATGGATGACAGACGACAATAGTCCCCTGACCTTTGAAATTCGACGAGAATCGGTGCCCAAGACAATCAAGCTCCTCAAAGAAACCTATGATGGCACCAAGGACCCCATGAACCACCTCATCCAATATAAAAATTACATGGACCTACTAGGGGCCACTGACGCCCAGAAGTGCCGGGTGTTTCCCATGACACTCAAAGTGCACGCTAGAACCTGATACCACTCACTGTTGGCGGGGTCCATTACAGCTTTCAAAAGCTCGACAGAACCTTTATCGTTTATTTCCTCGCTAACAAAGCTACTTTCAAAACCTCGGCCAGCCTCCTCGCAGTGAGACAGAAGAAAAACGAAACCTTCAGAGAATACATCCGCAGGTTCAACTTCGCCACCATGGAAATCAAAGACCTGCATGATGACTGGGCTATATAGGAGTTTATCTCCGGGGTCCGCCACGAACACCTCCGGTACGTCCTGACAGATGAGAAACCAAAAAAACTCTATAACATGTATGAGAAGGCCCAGAGGTATGCCGAAACAGAAGAAATAAAGCTGGTAGAGGGACTTGAGGAAAGAACAAACTATCAACAGGGTCAGGGGCGCCCCCAAAAAATAAACAGGGATATCAAGACAACAGAAGACAGTTGGATCTTGACTCACATCGCCAAAGGTCCAGGTCACCCCAAAGAACAACCCGCTAGAACAAAGCCACCCAGGGTCGAGGGCGAAGGGAGGAAAGAGCCCCATACTCTAAGTTTGATGAATACACACCCCTCAATGCCTCAAAGACGCATATCCTAAATGCAGTAGCCCATGAGGGTATCTTGGGAACGCCATACCCCATGAGGGACAACCCGTGGCGCCTTAACTCCAAGGAAAGATGCAACTATCACAATGATGTGGGACACACCACGGAAGATTTTAGGTCTCTAAAAGATGCAATTGAGACCGCTATCAGAAAGTGGTATATCAAACAATTTTTAAGAAAGTCAGAGGCCCATCAGGGGCAGTCATCGACAAACAATCAGAGAAACATAGGCAAGGCAGAAGAGAAAAAACCAGTACAAGGGGTGATAAACATGATAGTGGGGAGCACGAAAGAATGGACCACCAGTAACTCCAAGAGAAAAGCCCACCTCAAAAGTATAATGCCAATCAATACAGCCCCCAAGCGAGCAAAATAGACAGAAGATTGGATGGTAGATTTCACTGATAATGACGTCGACATCTTAGAGGACAATGGGAATGAACCTATTGTTGTGGCGGCCATAATTGGAAACTTCAGGGTAAAGAGGGTCTTCGTTGACAGTGGTAGCGCAGTGAAAGTTTTTAATGGGAAGCCTTCAAGGAGATGGGCATCCCCAAGAAAGATTTGAAGCCAGCAAACCCAATTTTTGGCTTTTTAACCAACCAATCACAGTCAAAGGATTAATAACCCTGCCAGTAACAATGGGAGATGGCGACCACACCCTCACCGTCATCTCTGAATTCTTAGTGGTCGACTAGCCCTTGGCCTACAACGCCGTCTTTGGAAGGCCTGTGATGAGAAAAACAAGGATGGTGGCCGTCGTCTACTGCCTAACAGTGAAATTCCCAACACCAATGGAAATCGGTTACATGAAGACAGACCAGCAAATGGCAAGACAGTGCCACGTGCTATCCATACAGATAGCCAAAAAGAATCACGGCGTCGAGCCTGACCTCGATATGACAAGAACATGGGGCATACAGAAGAAGCTGGGGGGCCGCTAACAGAAGCTCAGGTCAACATGATAGACAATACTATGCTCATCTTGGAAAGTCTGGACAACAGGGCAGAGACAAATCAGTATAAGGCAGAGCCTGCAGAGCAAATGAAGATGATCCATTTGGATCCAAAAAACCCGTCTAAAACAACCAAGGTTGGGTTTTCTTTGAAAGGTGAAGAAATGTGGCCCTTGGTGGCCATGTTGCAAGAAAACATCGACATCTTTGCATGATCGGCGGTCGACATGCCCAGAATAGACCGAGAATAATCACCCACTCCCTGAATGTGAACCCAACAGCAAAACCGATCAGACAGAAGAAACTCCAGTTCACCCCTGAGCAGGTCAGGGCGATCAGAGAAGAATCGAGAAACTGCTTGCCGCTAACTTCATCAAAGAGGTAGTCTACCCGGATTGGCTCGCCAACGTAGTGATGGTGAAAAAGGCCAGTGGAAAATGGTGAATGTGTGTGGACTTCACAGACTTGAACAAAGCCTGCCCCAAGGACAGTTTCCCCCTCCCAACTATAGATCGACTGGTTGATTCCTCACCAGGACATAAATACCTACGTTTTATGGATGCATTTTCCGGCTACAACCACATCAAAATGAACCCCGAAGACCAAGACAAGATGTCATTTGTGACGAAGGAGAGTTGATAACTCTAGGAAATATAGCCATTTTGCCACCTTTTATGCATTTAACTCGGCTAAGTCCTTAAGGCTTTTATTAGGATTTTATTAGTTTTAGATTTTTTAGATTTATTTTATTTATCCATTTCATGCTTAAAATAGTTATTTAGTTATTATTTATGTTTTTTTGTAGATCCAAGATGATTCGGAGCTTCGGGATGCAAAACAATGAAAAACGGTGCAAAGCAACGAGTAGACAAATTCGACCTCCGGAGCTTGTTTCAAGGAAAACATGATCTTAAAGTCTTCATTTGATAAAACTTCCCTCATGAATTTTTAATCTTACTTCCATACCTTTCCAACGATAGTTTACTCATCAAAATTGGATAAGATTTTCCCATCCAAATCAGCCAAGGAAGTGCAAGAAGATGACAAAAGCGAAGTGCAGCAAACAGAGGGGCCGACGCCCGAAGGCAAAAAGTCAGTGCTACAGTTCTGGAAAGCTGGTGCTGCAGTGCTGGAGCAAAAAAAAAGACGAAAAAAATAATGAAATCTTACATGTTGCTTGGCCGCGAAGTTTTGGACTCCAGTGGGCTTGGACACTTTAAATAGGACTCTTTTAGGCTAAAATAAGGGGGTTTGGAGTTATAAAAACCTAATTCTCTCAAGAGGATAGTAGACACCAAAAGCTCTCAAGAAGATTGGAAGATTGGTGAAAATTGAAGACTCAAGAATTGACATCTCTTAGTTTTCTCTTTTCTCTTCTTTATTTTTCTTGTGTTGTTGATGATGGTGAAACTATTTGAATATTTGTTTTCATTAATTATCATGAACTAAATTTTTTTTACTAGGATTTCAATGGAACTCAACAGTAGTTTGAATTTACTTTCTCTCTCTAGCTTGATTTAATGGTTTTTTGATTTGTTTGTTCAATCTTGTTCTTAATGCTTCTAGTTGACTGGCCACCAATTAGATTGATTTGTTAACCTAAATACAACTAGACATAGGGAGTTTAGTGTTAGACATGGATTGAATGACACATGTTTCATATTCATTTATTAGGATGAGTTGATCTACAGGTAGGGTAGAAATATACTTGTCATGTGTAACCATTGTTAGAGCCTAAGCTTAATGAGTTCTTCTTTAAATCAATTTTCATAGTTGTTTAGTTAATTGGTTAAGAAGGATAATTTTATAAGACCATTGGAAGATCCTTATAAATAAGACAGAACTCTAGGTTAACAACTCAAGGTCATTAATCAAGTGAAGAGGTTGAGAGATATTCAAGCGAAGTGTTGAGGGAAGTAGTAATCCTAGGCTTTTATAATTAATTGAATTCATCCTTTTTAATTTACTTGCTTTCAGTATTAGTTTCTCTTAATTTAGTTTTTAATTACCATCTTTAATTAATTGTTTAGATAAGATTGAGTGTGTTAATTTTAGTACTTAGCAAATTTAGTAGCAATTTCTCGTGGGATCGACACTTTACTTTTCACTATATTACTTGTTACGATACGTGCACTTGCGTGGTGAAAATCGACAAAAAGTTTTTGTTTATTTTGCTACCAAGTTATGCCATTCGGGCTAAAGAACGCGGGAGCCACCTACCAAAGGTTGGTAAACAGACTCTTCAAAGACCAAATCGGGCGGAGTATGGAAGTATATGTGGATGACATGCTGGTCAAAAGCTCATCGCTGGACCAGCACGTCCGATATCTTAAGGAAGCCTTTGACGCATCAGGAAGCACAACATGAGATTAAATCCAGAAAAATGCGCATTTGCAGTGGGAGTGGGAAAGTTCCTCGGTTTCATGGTCTCCGACAAAGGAATAGAAGCAAATCCGAAAAAGATTCAGGCAATCTTGGATATGTGCCCGTCGAGGAACACCAAAGAGATACAAAGGCTTACCGGCAGGGTGGTCGCCCTTAACAGGTTCGTATCCAAGCTCGCCGACAGGTGCTTACCTTTCTTCAAAGTGCTCAGAGGAGCCTCTAAGTATTAATAGACTGAGGATTGCCAGAAGGCTTTCGAAGAATTAAAAAAGTACCTGTGCTGGCCGCCTTTGCTCACCAGTCCCCTACCAGGAGATCAGCTATTTATCTATCTGGCAGCTTCAGACGAAACTGTAGCTGCCGTGTTTCTTAAGGAAGAAGAAGCCCACCAAATACTAGTTTATCATGTCAGCCGAGCCCTGCAGAATGGAGAAGTCAACTATACTCGGCTAGAAAAAACCATTTCCGCTCTGATAGTAGTGGCCAGGCGCCTGAGGCAGTATTTCCAGGCCCATCCCATTACAGTGTTAACGGATCAATCGCTAAGGGAAGTCCTGCAAAAGGTGGACACAGCAGGCAGGATGGCCAAGTGGAGCATCGAGCTAAGTGAATTTGGCCTGGAGTATAGGCCAAGGAAGGCTATCAGAGCTCAAGCTCTAGCAGACTTTATAGCCGAGTGCTCGTTTACCAGCGCCATCAAAGCACCGATCTATTACCCGAAAGAAGCACCGTCGAATCTCGATAGTGAGGCACCGCCACCACCCCCAGAACCAACCTTAGTGCAGAAACCTCAGCAGTTGGAGCCCGGACCAAGTGGTGTATGGACATTGTACGTAGATGGATCCTCAGGAAAAGAGGGATCAGGGGCCAGAATCCTATTAATTAACCCGCAGGGAAGTGAATGGCAGTACGGGCTATCTTTCGGGTTCCTCGCCTCAAACAACGCAGCAGAGTATAAAGCTCTCTTGGCAGGGTAGAGTTGGCACTCAAACTCGACGCCGTAAGGCTATCTGTGTCAATCGATTCCCAATTGGTAGCAGAGCTGGTGAATGGAGAATATAAAGTAAGGGAGCCCGCCCTGGTAAAATATCACAAAAAGGTCATGAACCTAAAGCAGCGCTTCAACCAGTTGACGATCCAGCAGATTGTCAGAGAAGAAAATGTCAGGGCAAACTCTTTGTCCAAGCTCGCCTTCGCCATTGAAATAAGGCAAAGAGGAAAGATCCTCCTCGACCATCGCCCTTTGCCAAGCCACCAATAGGGCGCAGAGATCCTTCCAATAACCAAAGAATAGAGCTGGTTAACAAGCATTACAGACTTCCTCACAAAAGGGACCTCGCCCGACGACCCCAAAGAACAACTCAGACTGAGAAAAAGAGCTGCCAGATACACAGTAGTGGGCGACACCCTATACAGAAAATCATTCAGTGAACCCTTATTAAAGTGCTTAAGGCCAGCAGAGGTTGAATACGTTCTCCGGGAAATCCACGAAGGAGTATGTGAAAATCACTTAGGGGGCAGGTCCTTGGCACAGAAAGCACTCAGACAGGGTTTATACTGGCCAACAACGAAGAAAGACGCCGCGGAATTGGTAAAAAAGTGTGACAAATGCCAGAAGTTCACCACCGTTCCAAGACAACCAGCAGAATTGCTCAACCAGCTGTCGAGCCTATGGCCCTTTGCAATGTGGGGGATCGACATCCTAGGACTCTTCCCAATTGCCATAGGGTAGAAGAAGTTTGTAGTTGTCTCTTGCGAGTACTTCACCAAATGGGTAGAAACAGAGGCTGTGGCGACCATCACAGAAAGAGTAATTGAGAACTTCGTCTGGAAGTCTATGGTGTGCAGATACGAAGTCCCCAACACCATCGTGGCGGACAACGGCGTACAGTTCCAGGGAGGCAAATTGAAGTAATTTTGTAAAAACTTCAAAATCCTGCTAACTCATAGCTCTGTCAAACACCCCAAACAAACGGACAGGTGGAGGCGATGAACAAGAAAATCATTCAAGGCCTGAAAAAGAAGCTCGACGATGCCAATGGGGCATGGCTAGAAGAAAATGCCAGGAATACTATGGGCCACCAGGGCAACGTCCCACTCAGGCATGGGCGAGACTCCTTTCAATTTGATGTACGAAACAGAGGCTGTGATACCAGTCGAGATAGGCATTAACTCCTTGAGAACGGGTCACTACGACCCTGCCACCAAAGAAGAAGCACTTAGAAGAAATCTGGATCTTTTAGAAGAAACCAGAGACTAGGCACAAGTCAAACAGGCCGCCAGATCACATCAGGTCGCCCAATACTACAACTCGAAGGTCAAAGGCAGACAGTTCCAAGTTGGAGACCTAGTTCTCAGAAGTTGCAAAGCAAGCAAACCCACGGGCGAACAGGGAAAAATAGCCCCAAACTGGGAAGACCCCTAAGGAGTGACAAAGAAGATTGGTTTTGGAGCCTATGCGTTGGAACGAATGGATGGAAGCCCCATCCCAAGGACTTGGAATGCAATCCATCTGAAGAAATATTTCCTGTAAATTTATGTACAAGCTGTATTTTTCCTCATAAGAATAATAATACGGCTCGCCTTTTGCAGGAAAAATCAAAGTCAATACCACAACCAATGGCTTTAATTGGCCCATCCATGCGTCAACCATGTGCGCTCGCAATAAGACGTCATGTTGCACGCCCAATGGCCTCTAACTGGCCCATCTATGCGTCCACCATGTGCGCTCACAATAAGACACCATGTTGCACGCCCAATGGCCTCTAATTGGCCCATCCATGCGTCCACCATGTGCGCTCGAAATAAGACGTCATGATGCACGTCCAATGGCCTCTAACTGGCCCATCCATGCGTCCATCATGTGCGCTCGCCATAAGACGCCATGGTGCACGCTCAATGGCCTCTAACTGGCCCATCCATGCGTCCACCATGTGCGCTCGCAGTAAGACGCCATGCTGCAAGACCAATGGCCTCTAACTGGCCCATCCATGCGTCTACCATGTGCGCTCGCAATAAGAAACCATGTTGCACGCGCAATGGCCTCTAATTGGCCCATCCATGCGTCCACCATGTGCGCTTGCAATAAGACGCCATGCGACACGACCAATGGCCTCTAACTGGTCTAGGGATGGCAAAACCTGAACCGTCTGATGGATTTCGAACCGATCTGCTCCGAATGGAGATGTTTTTTTTTTTTAAACAATGGAGGCGGAGCGGGGCGGGGCTATTTTTTTTGTTTGAAAGACGGGGATGGAGCAGTTCTGGTAATTGCCTGCTCTACCCCGCCCCGCCCCTATTATTGAAATTACTATTTTACCCTTAAATATTTAGTTTTTAAAAAGATAATAAAGTAATATAACTAAACTTATTATTTTTCTTTTTCTTTTTAAAAAACTTAAACCTAATACTTTATTTTTTTCTCTTCCTAGATTAGAAACTCATTTATGTTGGATTTATATTTAAATTATTTTACAATGCTTTATTATTTGAAAAAAATAAAAATAATTAAAAAATATCAAACGAGGCGAAGCGGGGCGGTGATGGATAGCAGTCCAATGGCGGGGCGAGGGCAGATATTGTAAATCCGCCCCCGTCCCGCTCCATTGCCATCCCTAAACTGGCCCATCCATGCGTCCACCATGTGCGCTCTCAATAAGAAGCCATGCTGCACGACCAATAGCCTCTAACTGGTCCATCCATGCGTCCACCAAGTGCCCTCGCAATAAGATGCCATGCTGCACGCCCAATGACCTCTAACTGGCCCATCCATGCGTCCACCATGTGCGCTTGCAATAAGATGCCATGTTGCACGCCCAATGGCCTTTAATTGGCCCATCCATGCGTTCACCATGTGCGCTCGCAATAAGACGCCATGCTGCACGCCCAATGGCCTTTAACTGGCCCATCCATGCGTCCACCATGTGCGCTCGCAATAAGACGCCATGCTGCACAACCAATGGCCTCTAACTGGCCTATTTATGCGTCCACCAAGTGCGCTCGCAATAAGACGCCATGCTGCACGCCCAGTGGCCTTTAACTGGCCCATTCATGCGGCCACCTTGCGCGCTAGCAATAAGACGCCACGCTCGCAATAAGCAGTCTGCAAACGACGGACATTAATGCGAGGTCCCCCGAGGCCGCTTATATCAGACGACCAATTAGAGTTGGGCACGTGGAATCAACAGGTCGGGCACTAGGTCGCCCGACCTCCTCTATATATAGCCCTTCCAAGAGCTATTCCCGGTTAAGCTCTTTCTCTCTCTTTCAACACTACTCTCTCTCTCAAACCTCCTCTTCCTTCTCCAAATACTGACTTAAGCATCGAAACGTGTCCCAGAGCTCAACCTCCGGTGCCCTCTGACCTATTTTCCTTCCTCTCAGGGTCTCAGACCACCAGGAACACCAGGAGCACCACCTCGACACAAAAAAATCAACAGATTCGATGCATTCATAATTTTACATACGTAATCTCTTCCTTGAATCTAATTGATAAGTCAGAATTTTATTCCTTATGATCTAAATTAAAACTTTGAATACTTGTACACCTGTTTATAAATTTATTAAAAAAAAAAAGGTTTATTTATAGGTTTAGTCATTGTTGGACCATGGCTGGGTTGGCATCCATTGAAATATGGAAAAGTAAAACTTGGCATATTCGGACAACCCTTTGTAAATGGGGTCAAGCTATTGGGGTATATGCGGCTTGTAAAGAACCATGTATGAAAAAACCAAACCGGACCTATTAATCGGACTGGTTTAATAAAAAAACCGGAGTATAGTGCATAAAACTGAAAATTAATTGAACAAATAAAAAATCGATTCAATTGGAGTTTTTATCGGCTTTAATTTTTTTTGTAAGTGATGAGATTTGAATTTTTAAACTTTTAGTTTTATATTAAAAAGTAAAAACTATATCATTAAACTAAATACATATTTTTATCACTATGTTTATTGCTTATTATATATTAAAATTGTTTTAATTAAACCATCCATCCAACCGATTGAATCGATGATCGAATATCTCACTGATTTGATTCCAATCCGATTTTTTTAACTTTGTAAAGAAATTTTTTTTGGCCTAATGGCCGAAATTGTGTACTACTAAATGTGAAAATAACTATAACTAGAAAAAAAAAAACCC
Source organism: Fremontodendron californicum (assembly GCA_030761205.1). Lineage (NCBI taxonomy): Eukaryota > Viridiplantae > Streptophyta > Magnoliopsida > Malvales > Malvaceae > Fremontodendron > Fremontodendron californicum. The sequence goes on along the minus strand of JAULJL010000009.1, from coordinate 9,913,883 downwards.
GCACTACGCTACGGGTGAAACAATTCGTTTTCTATTTTTGTAATAGTAATGACAACAATATTATGAACACATAAATTAATAACGTATAAAATTAATTATTAACATGAAAATTTTTATATGAATTTATAATATTTTGGTAAACATAAAAATAAAATAAAAAACGGACACGTTATGAAAACACAATTTTTTTTTTTAAATTGAATCACTCAGACAAATTATGCAGAATATGTCATGAATTGAAACACGATACGAACACACTTTTTTTTTTTTTTTGTAAAATTAAATCACAATGACAAACTATGTAAAATATGAGATGATTGAGACACGACACAAACACAACATAAAAAAATAATTAAAACACAACACGAAAAATAACATGAATACAACATGAATACAAGAACGTGTAAAAATTTATATAAAATTTATAATGCTTTATATAAATTATTAACGTGTAAAAATTTATATAAATTTTAATACTTTAAAAACATACAAAAAAATTACACGAACGTAACACACAAATTTTTTTTCTAAATTGAATAACTATGACAAATTATGTAACATATGTCATGAATTGAGACATGACACGATCACAACATAGGAAAAATAATTAAAACACAACACGAAAAATAACATGAACACGACACGAATACACGAACGTGTGAAAATATACATAAAACGAATTATTAACGTGTAAATTTTTTTATAAATTTATAATAATTTATATAAATTATTAGGTCAAACTAATTATTAACGTGTAAACATTTATATAAATTTATAATACTTTGAAAAAAAAAAAAAAATACGAACACGTTACGAACACAATTTTTTCATTAAAGTGAAGAACTATAATAAATTATGCAAAATATGTTATAAATTGAGACACTGCATGAACCCACAAATTTTTCTTTAAATTTAATCACAATGACAAATTACGTAAAATATGAGATGAATTAAAACACGATACGAACACAAAATAAAAAAAAATAATTAAAACACTACATGAAAAGTAACACGACACGAATATACAAACGTGTAAATATATACATAGAACAAATTATTAACGTGTAAAAATTTATATAAATTAATAATATTTTGAAAGAAAAAAAAATAAACACGTCACGGAAATAACATAGAAAAAATTATTAAAACACAACACGAAAAATAACACAAACACGACACGGATACATAAAAGTTTAAAAGTATACATAAAATAAATTATTAACGTGAAAAAATTTATATCAATTTATAATATTTTAAACAAAAAAAAAAAAATGAACACAAAATTTTCTAATTTTTTCTGTTTCCTTTCTACCATTTTTTTTTCTCTTTCTCTACTATGAAGAACCCAAAAAATGGAAGATCCACTGCCCAAAAAAAAGCCACGTGCCCACCAATGAAGGGGCAACGTGGGTGCACAAAATTTGTGCAAAAAATTCAAAATTTATCTAATGGATAAGGAAAAAGAGAAGGGGAGGGGTTGAGTAAAAACATTTTTTTGCTTAAAGAGGCAAAGCGAATTTTATTTAATGGCAGTACACTGTCACTACAAGAAAGCATATCCGAATTCCTCAATCGAAGAAACCTACCCGATTTGCCAAACCAAGAGACTATGTCAAATACGCGTAAAGGGCGATAGATTATGAACCTAGATTACGAATCTCTGCTTCTTAACCAAATGGATTAAATGAAAGCGATCCCTACTCCAAGAAACGAAGTTCATAAACAGCTCTCCTTCGGCAACCAGAAAGCTTGGAATACTTGGAAAGTACATTGATTCGAGGCCAAGTTTCTTCAAGTCATGAATCAAATAAATTTAGCTAAGTGAACAAACCATCCGCTCGGACAGCTGAACACCCAACACTCTCTGGTAGCTGCGCAATTGTGTCTCCCAGTAATTCCTTTTGGTGGGACTAAATGCTCGTCGTAGATCCTTCGAAAAGAAACCATTAGTTAGAATAAAAATATTTACAAAAATGTTAAAACAGATTGCACTAGGAGACAGTTAGAGGAGGTTTACATTTAGCTTATGATCCAAGGACTTCTAATAAATGTGCATCTATATCCTACATGGCAGAGAGGTATACTATAGATCAACTGCATCAGTTTTTTATTAACAACTATATCATGGAGCCATTTACAAAATCGGACAGGAAATCATGAAATAAAGATCTCCTTAACCTCTAGCCGGGTGATTAAGAGCTTTTCTCACTAGAAAATTAGCATATAAGTAAGAGCTGAAAACAACAAGCAGCAAGCATTTACTTACCTCGTATCTTAGTCGAGATCCCCTCAGTCCAATTAAAACATTAGTCAAATCACCATCATCTATTACAGCAGATCCCAAGCCACTTGTTTCTGGGTCCAACTCATCGTCAGAGCTCTCAGATTCAATCTCAATCATCTCTTCATCATCATCTATAAGAACATCATTCGAGTCTTCTAGTCCAATGTCATCATGCTGCAATTCCATGACACTTTCAGGAATACAGGATTGGGAGGATTCCCCATCTTGTAAACTGGCAAAATCAGATAAGATGGCATATTTCTTTTTATCAAGCAACGGCCTCGCTAAATGAAATGCAATCCACCTGGAAATATTATTTCAGCTCATAAGACTTCAAATGTCACTAGTATATTGAGACAGAGTCTATGTTACATGGACTCGGGTTCGGGTGTCCGACACGGGTATGTATCTAAGGGTCCGACTCGTCTTTTGCTTAAAGTTTTGGACACTCAGAGTCGGCTAAAAAGTGTCCGAAAATAGGATACGGATACGAGGATACGTTATTTAAAAAAATATCATAAAAATATTTTTTTATTTAAACCAAACCCAATACACATAACCCAAACCCATAACATATTTGGTCCCACTCCCATTGGGCCATGGGCCATCTCAGGTCCCAACCCATCCATAAACCATAAGGCCCTTTCACTCTTTCACTTCATCAATCTTCAGTGCCCTAGGGCCACCCCCTTTCACTCTTTCTGACTTACAAGTTTCACAGAGTGCCAATGTTGAAATACGAGAAATCCAGAAGAGGTTGGAGAAGACAACTTTTTACTCTTTGGAGCTAAAGTTCACGAGATTGCGTATGCATGCATGGTCAGATCATTGGTTTTCCTTTTTTGTTTTGATTCTTTACCTCTACCTCATTCTTCTCTTCTCTCCAAACTCTCTCTCCAGCACCCTAAAACCAGATCCAGAACCACCGTACCTCAATGCTCAGCACCGAGTCCGACTCGAATTCCGTGTCCGTACCCGTGTCGTGTCGACACGGGTACGGCACCCTAAAGTGCCGAGTCCATGTAACGGAGGACAGAGTTATAAACATGAAATATAAGATATTCAACTCTAGTTATATACAGCAAGGGCACACTTGAAGATGAAATTTTCGCATAAAGTCAAGAATATTAAGCAAAGGGTTGAGAATATATGATAAAAGGTCACAAAGGAGAGATAGAAAGAAGAGGTTAAGTTTAAATGCCAAAAAAGTTGAAAATTGGAATGATTAAAAAATTCCTGGATGTCCCCAGTTCTTTGTTATTTGCCTTAAGAAACTTTAACACCAATGCACTAAAAGCATTCACATTATCACATTCAAAATCCCAAAATCAACAAATGTGTGTGTAAATGCAGTCATTGGTGGCAGAACTTACTGGTAACGAAGAGGGCAAAGAAGCTCGGATGGGTAATATGCTGCTTTATATCTCATCTTTCTGCAGGAGTGTATGTAATAGCCCAGATAATAATACTGAAGACTAGCACTATAGGCTAGTTTCTCTTTCACCCAATCAATTTCTTGCAGAGCTGAATATTTACCCAGTGATAAAAATGCATAATCAGGATCCCAGAATAAATACTTACTTGACAAGCATCTAGGAAGGATGTCTATCACACCAACAGCAACTAGCTTGCCATCAATGATATATTACTGATGAAAAGAGCCAAAGCCACACGGAGGAACCATGCCATTGGCAGATGGTGAAACAAATAATAAGGGAGTGTCAACAAGAAACCTCCTGTATAAGCTTTCTGTGACACGATCTGCTGTATCATTGTGCACTTTAATTTGATATCGTCTATACAATGCATACTCTTCCGGATCAAAACTGGACCTTTTCAAACAAATCTCAAGCTTCCTCTTTTGCCCTTGAGGATGTTCAGAGCTCTGCTTTGCATAAGAGCTTTTACTTCCACTCTCAGATTCTTTAGGCAGAGCAACAATTTGAACATCTCCATCCAAAGATACATTTTATGCAGCAGAATAATAATTAATATGCCCATTGCAAGCCCTAATGGTCAGGCCAGAAATGTTTGGTAGCTGATTTAGAGAACATGCCAATTTTTCTGCAATAGATTTGGGGCATAGATCATTTTCCTCTGCACTATGTCTCAACATTTGTAATTGTTGGATGTTCCGCCTCAAAGTAGCTACTATTTGGAAGGCAATGTTGTTGGAGTATAAAAGATCTTCTGACCCTTCAACTGATAACTTTCTTTTGGCATGCGAAACCTTTTTGACTGCAGCTTTTGGCAATTGAATTCCAGAAGGAAATTCCCCACTTCCAATATATGTATGCACCACTTTGTCTATTTGGTCAGATAAATGATGCATAAACTCTTCTACCTTATTTTCCCCTTTGTTGCCACAAGAGAAAGATTCATTCCCTGCTGAGCTTGAAACTGCATGATGGACAGAGCTGCCTGTATACTTAGAAGTATTTTGATCTCTGCAAGTTAACTTGGTTTTCTCACCTCAAGCGTGCCATCTAAAAACCTAGGCATACACTATTGTCAGAACTCAGGATCTACATATTCTAAAAGAATGTCATCGATGCATGGTGAAATGTTTCATATGTAAGTCAACAATTAAGACTAAGCATTTTGATGCAGATATCTCCATATTCAGAAAACTGTGACAAAGGGCAAACACAACCCTTTTGGTCACTATAGCCTTGGAGCATGGTGGTTAAATGGCTCAATTACAAGAGCTCATTTAGAATAAGAAAAGTATCTTCTTTCTTAGCAGTCCAAATAAAAAAATAATAATTACTATGACATGAAAAAATATCAAGAATAAAAATTTGGAATCAGAAACTGCGACAGAAATAGGATATGAGTATGACTATACCTCTGCATTCGTCTATATACTCGAAGTTGCTCTTTTGAAGGAACAAAATCACTTGCCTTCAAACGAATAGTATAAGATGGGCAGCATGTCCTTTCCATCTCAGGTTTGTAGAGGAAACAACCGGATCTCCTCCAACCACGGTCAAGAAGATCTAATAAGTAGCAATGGAGAAACAGTAAAAACCAACAAATCTAAAGACATCCATATCAAAAAATGAAGCATTAGAAATGATCACATCATATTGCTATTAATGATCACAACCCCACAACTTTCATTCAATTCCAAATTACATATATCCATCGGTAAGGTGCAAGTATCAATACTAACAATCCCTGACAAACAAACTAACAATTTTCTTTTTCAATAACCGAATTTTCTAATGCCGAATTACACCATTCCACTTCTTCATTTCTACTTTATGTTTTTTCATTTAAACATAACAGAAATTGCATGATCAAGATTTTATTTTCACAGCTAATACTACGAAAGCATAAAATTCGCTTAGCAAATCGCCGGAAAAAAGAACCTTGGTAATCATTAACTGTAATACTATGCGCCCATAAACCTGCAAAAACAACACCAAAAAGAAACCCAAAAAAAAAATCAGAAATCATCAACAGATATTTCGCATAACTTAATCCACTTGACATAATCAACGCTTGATCCTAAATTAATTAACTATAAATTATACCTAAATCGAAAAACATTTAAGTCGATCATATCAAAATAAAACCGGATAAAATTCCTTCAAAGGAAATTTATTCTAAAAAAATAGGAGAAATTTAAAGGACCGCACCGTGAGAGATACTGGTTCGACCGGATGATTTGCAATAACCACAGGAGCTTCGACGGCGGCCGTAATCGACCACCACGCTCTCTTCTCTGCTGCTGCTCGCTTCGTTTCTCATTTTCGATTCTTTTCGCAACTAAAAAGAAGAAAAAAATGGACTTCTAATCCTATAAATTTCAGAGCTTTTTTTTATTTTATTTCAAGTTTAAAACGACATCGCTTTTCAACCAGAAGAATCCTCTCTTTCGTTCTCTCTGAATCAATCTCCAAGATTCCCCACAACTACGCCATTGACAAGATATTTTTCTAATATATTTTTGTTCGTTTTGAAAATTGTCTTTTACTTTTAGCAATAAAGGTTTTTCTAACGAGTTTCTTTAAAATATTATTTAAGATTAATTAATATATTATTTATAATAATAATATTATATTAAATATAAAAATTGATAATTTTAATTATATTTTTTTAATGTATTAAATAAAAATATTATTATATTTAATAATTTTGAAAAATATTATTAGGACACTCGTTAATAAAATTCTTGTAATAATAAAATTCTTCTAAAATGCTCTAGTTATAGTTGTCCCGTCATTCAAGATTTCCCTTCTCCTCCCATTTCACCCATCCCTCCTTCCCCTTATTTACACTGTTTGCCACTCTCCGCCATTGTCGTTTCCCTCTTCCCTCCTTCTCCTCCTCATGTCGTTTCGCATTTCCAGCTCCAAAGCTCAACTTAATTATTCCAAACGCTGCGTTTTAGAGTTCTTTGATCTGTGAGAATAATTTTGAGGAGGTGAAGATGAATCGGAGCTTTAGGGCTCAGCAAGAAACGGCAATGCAAGCGGCGGCGTTGAAACAACGGCAACAATTAAGAGCTTCAATGTTGAAAGAGAAAGAGGAAGAGCTCTCTTTGTTTCTCGAGATGCGAAAACGTGAGAAAGAACAGAGTAATCTTCTTCTTAATCACTCCTCCGAAGACTTCGATGCTCCTTTAGGTAAAGTTTTAACAATTTCTTAATTTTTTAGGTTTTTTTTCGTGATATAGTTTTGATTTGTTATTTGTTGTGGTGATTTAGTATTTTTTGGAAATTGTAGGATCTAGACCTGGAATTTCACCGATATTTAACCTTTCGGCTTCGACAACTACTCCGGCGAGAAAGACGGGTGGTGCTGCTGATGATTTTTTTAATTCTGATAGTGATAAAAATGACTATGACTGGTAATTTGTTTGTTTATTTGTTCTTTTAATTTAAAATTTAATTTATTAATTTAGGTATTGTTTGACTGAAAGCAAAATTCAAAAAGCGCCTTTCAATTTAGAAGTGAATAATTTTTTTTGAAGAATTAAAAATGTAATTTTTTTGGGTTAACGGAATAATTATGTTAGAATTGGCTTTCAAATTTAGTTATTTCTTTATTTTTAATTAATTATAATGTTGGTTTATTGTAGCTTTTTTAAGAATTATATAAAGAGCAATTACCAAAAAATGCAGAAGCAATAGGAACAACCAAACAAAGCCTTGATTTTATAAGTCATGTTCATGCTTAGCTTAGTTTTGCATTCGGGTGTTTTTTTATCATTTATTGGTAGGTTTCAGTTGATTTAATTAAATTTGGCCAAAGGATTAATAGGAAGAGATAGGAAAAGAACAAGAAAGAAGGATATAATTATTGGTGACATGTGTGATTGATTAAAGTTAATAATTTGATGGTTGTGATGGGCATTTTTAACATGTGCCCTGGGGTCACTAATAGCAACTAGAGCATTTGTATTTTCGTGGCTGCTTTTGGTTTTGGCTGCTTTGAAGTAAAGTATTGATGATGACTTGATATGGTTTCTTTTGATAAATTGCTTGCAGTCTTGTACTGGGAACTGAAAGTTCACTTTCCTAGCCCTTTGAATTGAGTTGATTTGTGTTTCGTTGTTAAAAACTTGATTCCTTTCATTTCTCATGTTCCAATTTGATCAGATTCAGATGTCATGTTTTATGAATCCTATTATATTCCTTTTACATGTTGCTTTTCCTTTGTTTCTCTAAAGAAGTTAGAAGGATTGTAGGTTGTAGCTGCTACTTCGTGGACAAATCTAGGCTAGTTGCCTCAAAATGTTAAGTTCTAGATTTCCAAAACAAGCCAAATGCTCAACATCAACGCAAAGGTTTAGATAACAATTTCGTAGATTATTTTTGTGATTAGCTTTTGATGCTTTGATATAAATAGAGAAATTGTCCCAAGATAAGGACTGGACTGGGAACTTCTTGTATTGGTGGGGCTGAAGCCCAAATTGAGGATGGAAAGAACTGATACTTGGTGGCTTGTGTGAATTAAGGTGTAACCAAAATTTGATTAACTTCAGTAAGCTCTTACTCATTTTGCTTCAAGGACTGAAACTCTTGACATCTGTTATAGTTTTAGTCTGTTATAGTAAACTTTTTTCTCTACATGTTTTTCTGATTTCACGGTCAGATTCTTAGCTTCACGACATGATTTTTGTGAATCTTAAGATATACATATCCTTGATGTTAAGAATGCTAAAGGATTTTGAAGTACGGGATTTTATTCCAAAATTTTTAGATGGTAAAAGTTTTTGGATGAATTCCTGCCATCTATCGGAAGATGTGTTAAGGTCTTACTGTTGCTTCAGCTTTGTACTAATCCTTTCTTTCTCCCACATGAATGTGCGAAAATATTTTCTTTTAATATGACGATATTAACTGAAATTCTCTTCTTTCAGGCTTTTATCACCCCCTGGTACTCCTCTTTTTCCTTCCTTGGAGATGGAGTCGCAAAAGACTGTAATGAGTCAGATTGGCACTCCTAAGGCTCGCCCAACTGCCCTTAAATCTAGAGTATGAAAATTTTCTTAATGCTATAATATGGATTACACACCTTTTGAAAAGTTTGGATTAAGTACATGATATAGTAATTGCTGGAAATAGGAAGTTATCCTGTCCCACATTTATTATATGAGAGTCTAATTTCCTTGCAGGCCTTGTTGAACAAAACTTAGCCCTGTGTTGGCCTGAATTTGATTATTTCCCACCAAGCTTTTGGATCAGAGTGTGGTCAGGAATCAGCAAAACTGAAAGGCTTTTAATTGTTGTATCTACCTGAAAGAGCCTCTTTTTTTTTTTTTTTAAAAAAAAAAAAAAAAAAAACTAGGAACCAACACGGATGACTGCCTGTTATCTTGGAACTCATTCATCTTTCTTTCTTTATTTGTGTTAGTGACTTGCCATTAAAATGAATCAGTACTATTTCACACCTTAGCAGGAATAACTATCATTAATGCCCAAATTTAAGAAGCATTTTGAAGTTCTAAAAATCTGTGTACCTTTTAAAATTTTATGAATGATCTGTATTTTCAAAGGTATTTTTTTTTTAATTTTAAAGTCCCAAAAAGGTTATTTCCATGGTTTTGTTATGTTTTTAGACCTTTAGGTGTTCTGATGATTGGGTTCATGAACTTATTGGCAATTGATTTTTGTTCTTTGTGTTTATAGCCAGCAAATCCCCAGTCAGAGTCTGCTGCCAGGGGCAACTTAACACTGAAGCAACCGGCTTTGTCCCCAGGGTTGAATTCTACAGGGATTCGCAGGCCCTCATCATCAGGGGGTCCAGGTTCAAGACCTGCAACACCCATCAGACGCCCTACATTGACTGGAGCATCTAAACCTACGAGATCATCAACACCGACAACTCGGGCCACATTACCATCAACTAAGCCCTCAATTTCTGCAAGTAAGCCTGTAACATCTGCAACTAAGCCTGCAACAAAACCTGTAACGTCCACAACTAAGCCCACAGTTTCTGCAGCCAGGACTGCATCTTCTGCTACTAAACCTGCAGTTTCTTCAAGATCCTCCACTCCGACAAGGTCCACAGCTAGGTCTTCAACACCAACTGCAAGACCTTCTATACCTTCATCCAAACCTGTATCTAGAGCAGCCACACCAACTCGTCGACCATCAACTCCATCAAGTGCTCATAATATATCTGCTTCTCCAGTTAGATCATCTCCTTCAGTTACAAAGCCTACTCCTGCAGCATCCAGAAATTCTGTACCATCACGTGGTGCCTCTCCAACGGTCAAATCTAGACCATGGAAGCCTTCTGAGATGCCTGGTTTCTCGCTTGATGCTCCGCCAAATTTAAGAACAACACTACCTGATAGACCACTTTCAGCCACAAGGGGAAGGCCTGGAGCACCAAGTTCTCGATCTTCTTCTGTTGAACCAGGTCCTACTGGTAGACCAAGACGACAATCATGCTCTCCTTCAAGAGGACGTCCCCCTAATGGTGCTATGCTGCATGTTAGTGGGAGCTCCGTTCCTGCAGTACGTCGTGGGTATTCCAAAGTTAGTGACAACTTGAGCCCTGTTGTAATTGGAACTAAAATGGTTGAGAGGGTGATAAACATGCGGAAACTGGTACCACCCAAGCAAGATGATAAACAATCTCCTCATGGTAACTTGTATGGGAAGTCTGCATCACCAGATAGTTCAGGCTTTGGAAGAACACTTTCAAAGAAATCGCTGGATATGGCTATAAGGCATATGGTAAGTACCTCCTAGAATTTTCTGTGGCATTATCTTTTATATTGCTTAAATTAGGATCAATTACGTGAGAGTACAACAATCTAAATATGTTGTTGTCAAGGTATCCCAAATCCTCTAGTTAATAGTTCATATTTCTAGGTGGATGACATGGTTATCCCTCATTTATTCACCGTCAGTCTCAACTTTTGGGTTGAGCTGATACATTGAGAAATTGAAAAGGTTGAGGGGGAAAAATTAAGTTAATTCTTTCTCTGATTCCAATATTATCTTGAGCAGGATATAAGGCGAAGCATTCCTGGTAATTTACGGCCATTGATGACGAATATTCCAGCATCATCTATTTACAGTGTAAGATCAGGTACTATACGAAGCAGAACTATTAGTGTCTCGGATTCCCCTCTTGCTACAAGCAGTAATGCTAGTTCGGAACTTAGTATCAATAGTAATGGCATTTGTTTAGATGGGGGTGAAATACAAGATGATATTGGAAGTGAGAGAGGTGGAAGATCCCCTGCCAGTGTTCATACCAGATGATGGTCAGGGTGTACAACCATGAGGTATGGCCATACATTATTGTTTTAAATCTACAATCTTTGACATTTGGAAGAGAAGCAATTTCCGGAAGAACAACGTCGGAATCATTATTCTAATATCAATGTAAAGCTAATTAGATTTGTTTACTTTATGTAATTCATGATTGTTGTATTATTAGGTAAACCAGGTAGATGCTAAACATCTTTCTTCTCCAAATCCTACACGGTGAGTTGTTACGAACTAGCTTTGAAATGGTGAAAGCTTGTCAATTGGAATGAAGTTAATTTTGAGATAAAACTGAAGCTCATAAAAGCTGCAAATACCTGCCACTTTTAGCCAGTTCCTTGTTTTTTTAATAATATGATAGGAGTATTCTTAAGCTTTGTTTGGATCTATTTTTTTTCTTAGACGATTTTATGAGTTTTTTTTACATCAGATTTGATACATTTAAAATTTTACTTAAGAAATGTTTTTCACAAAAAAATTGTCATTCATTAATCGCATTAAAACTGTATTTTGAAAATGGCTTTCTGGCTCTCATTTAACTTTTAAGCATTAGAATCACAATCAAAGAAGCAAGTCCTTAATGACACTTCATCATGGTGTTTGAAATGTCGTCTTATATCATAAAAAGCTTGAAAGCTGATTGATAACTTTTAGCATGTGAGCAGGCTCTTTCAGATTCCCCAATTTGCAAGATAATTGAAAGGCTTGCAGCTGAATTATTGCCTTGCAAGATAATTCAGAAAGAGGCATTCAACTTGGTCTTGAAAGTGACTATAAACAAAAGTATCCAGTTCCAAAGGGAAGATAAAAATGGTTTGCCCGTCATGTTTAAGAGAATATTTCCAAGTATGGCTGCGGCACTGGCAGAGTATAAAAGCTGGACCACATCTAACCACCCATCAACTGAGCTTGCAGTTTTGCATAGAAGGGATAGCAAAAAGAATAGTACTAATATTTGAATCAGGGCATTCAGCAAACCTTTGGGCCATAAATTCTCCATAAAATCAAGATTTCTTCAGCAGAAATCTGCAACATAATTGTTTGGTCACTTCATTCCAAAAGAGAGAAACAAATTAAAGGTAGCCCTGAAACCTTCAAATGCTTGAAGATTTGTAAACAAGCCCAGTGATGGATACGGTTAGATTAGATGAAGCCTTCCCGAGGTTTCAACTTTCAAGCTCCTATAGCTGTGGATATGCCCTCCCAGAAACAATCCGGTACAACAACCATTTCTATGACTCGGACTTCTGACCTTTTCTTCGGCCAGAAAGCATGAAGAGAACCGTTTGGCTGATTGTTACAGTAGCTGGTCCAAGATTACAAGTCCTGAGATCATTCCCAGGCAGTGGGAGTATGTACAGGAACCTTGTGTAAATTTTACATTGAGGCTTGGGGCTTATTCTATAAACAAAATTAAAATTTCAAGGTGTACATCCCGTCTGAATGACAAAGTTTCATGCATAGAGAAACTCTAATTTATATCCTCATACAACCAAATATACCCTACTGGACAAATGTCAAAATGAAACTATTAAGCAGCAACTACCGCCACAGGGGGTGCTTGTGGCAGGTGGAGCAGCCGTGACAGGTGTATTACTGCTTTTTGCATTTCGATCTTTTGCGGTGGTGGTGGAGAATGCTTCAGGTGGGGACGTGTATCGTGTTTCAGTTTCAAGAGTATCTGTCTCATCCTTGAAAGGTCAGCTGGTTTCCCCGGCTTAGGACCTTGGACCACAACAATGGAAGGCTGCTTCTCCTTATCTTTTTTCCCTCTCTTCTCTATAGCAGGCACTTCATTAGGAATGGGCTCTGCGATTGCTTTCCAGTAATGCTTATCAGCCTCAGCATGAAACTTCTCTTGGTTAGCTATACAAATACCTGACATATCGAACACAAGAAGATAAGTAAAATATATATGGCATTGGCACATTGCTACGTATCTAAGAAGGAAGAGAACATAGCTTAAGCAAATTATAAGAATGTTATACTCTAAACCACAAACCCAGTCCTCATTTTCACCAAAAGAAACTGTGTTTAGCAACGGACTATTACCGATCCAATTGGTTCATGCAATTATCCTTAAAAAGTGAAATCTAATAAGTACGGGTTTGAATTCCAATATCTGCATTACTATCTCCATACTGCAATTTTTTTGTAAAAAAAAACAAGCGGCAAGTTACCTTGCTAATCAACTTCCAGAATTAAGGATTTTATGTATTGTGCCAAGCACATAGTAGTTTCAATTACTTACTCCACATGTACAAGTAACAATCCCCACTTAATTGATAAGCCAGTTAAATAAAGTGAGACCAAGCCTGCAGGGTGAGCAAATATTTAAAGTCTGTGATGCTGCTGCTCAGCTCAAAAATAGTATTGTAGAAATTGAACATTGTCTATGCGCATGTTGAGACTTGAGATAGAAGCATACAATGTTTCCTTGTTCTGAATATCACCAACTGCATCTAAGTTTAATTCTAGATACTGCCATCAGCTTTTTCCTCTCATCCTTGGTGTTTTATGTTATTGGACAGGTTAATGAAAAACCTCATAAGGAATCTCTTTAAGATGAAATTTTAATCTAGAAAGATATAGTGCACACTCTTGTGCAACAAAAATCATGTTTCAGAAAACACACTTTTTGGAAAACTAAAAATGTAATTGAAGGCATAAGTAAAGACCATGGTTTCAGAATCCCTTGGAAGAAACTTGATTTTAAAATGCCTTCAAGATAAGTTACTTTAATCCAAGTGACTACAAAACAATGACTAGAAAATTCCAAAAAACACATTTGGATTCAACAAAAAAAAAAATCCAGAAAAAAAAAAGTGAGAAAACAAGAGAAAGGTTTGGCATGGAAACTAGAAAACAACTAAAAGCAATGTTGTTTCAGAAACCTTTGGAGTTCTTTTAGGTGCCATTGTATCAATGAAACTTCTTCAACAGAGCCTTGAAAAGAAACCGTGGAGTTTGGAGAAGAGAAGGACGGTTAATATGGAGATTTTTTTTAAAAACTGAATCCCAATGTAAACATGCTAAGAATTAAAGAGCTGTAATTATGTTTTTTATTTTATTTTATTTTATTTTGACGAGCTGTAAATAGACCTGAGCGCTCCAAACTTGCCATTTGGGTGAAGGCCCCATGGCTGGAGTCATAGGGCTGAAAATCTTGATAGCCGAGAAACCCCCCTGCAAAAGCTTCTTTACTCTTCAGTCTTTGAATGCCAAGTCTCCACTATTTCCCACTTGAATCTTTTCTTGGTCTTTACTGTTTTCTCTCGACAATCATGGCAGAGTCAAGGCCTTTCATCTTCAGTTCTACAAAAGATCCACCATGTAAAAAGTCAAATCCTTTACTTAGGAAGCTTTTGCACTTAGTAAGAAAATAGAAAAAATTTATGCTTTCTTTTGTTTTGGTTTCAGTTCAGAGCAATGTTAGAGGGGTTAAACCAGAAAAAAAAAAAATTAAAACACGATACGAATTAATAAATATGTCAAAATTTATATAAAACGAATTATTAATGTATCAATAATTATATAAAATATATAACATAATTATGAATAAAAATAATACGAATACGACACAAATACACTAATTCACGATTATAAATATATTGATAGATATAATTATGATCTTTGAGCAATTTCCATTGTTCCACTCTCTTCTTTCTTTTAATTGCAAGAAAATCCCACTATGAAGAACAAGTTAGTACAACCAAAGGAACATGGGAACTGTTGATTTCAGCTGGCAAAATTCTTCTCTGAGCCAAGCAAAAAAATGCTTCTATGAGCCAGCAGTTTTGCTTGCTAAGAGAAGTACTAAAGAACACCCTAATCTCAATTACTATATTACTATATAAAGTTCAAGTTAATGGGCCAATTCGTTTCTTTAGTCTTGTACATTCCATTAAGGAAATACAAATCCTTCAATCTAGATAAGGAAAGGAAGGACTTTGGAGCCTGCATTTGTTTGAGCTCAAATCCAGGCAACAGCTAAGCCCAAAACAAAGCTGCCGAAACAGAGTTAAACTCTTGTCAAAAGCCTTATATTGCTCATTATTTGTATTTGAATGTGATTTATATATTTTACTAGGAATATAATCCCACGTTGCAGGGTCGAATTTGTAATATTTATATATAAATTTTTTATTTATTTGTGATTTTTTGAATTATTATGTGTGTTAAATAGTAGGTATTGTATAGATTGTTATGAGTTAATTAATTGATTTATAATTGATTATTTCAAATTAATTAATTAATTTAAAAAATAATGCTATAACATTATTACAAAGTGAAACCATAACATTATATAAATCTTTAAAAGACCATGCAGGTTAATTTTATATTTTTAAACACATGTTTTTCATTTTATTAGTTTTAATATTTTTAGGTTTATATATGTGTTAAATTATGTAACTTTTATTTCTATTTTAAAAATGATTTTATAAGATTTAAAATAAAATAATAATAATTATTAACAATTGTAATCAAATTAAAAAAATCTAAAACCATTAAAAATATCATATTCAAAATTTAAAATATTTGCCATAATATACTACTTTGGTTTATTTACAATGAAAACAGAAAAAAAAATGTATAAAAACACTCTCCACATAATCTAACTCACGTCTTATATTTTCATATGTACCAAAAATTATTATATTATATGAATATGATAACTAAATACAAATATTATTTATTTAACATTTTTGTAACACTTAAGTTAAAAGACAAAATAAAAGACATTGAATAGAATACAATTTAATTAGAATTGAAAAAAGAAAGAAAAAAATTTATTTTAATCTTGTTTAACGAATAATACATTGGCTAGACATAATGAATCATATAACCCAAAAAAAAAAAAAAAGAAACCAATTTAAAAATAGACAGCTCACAGTCGTTAACATCTAAAAGAATAACATAGGAAAGATTTCCTAATTAACAAATTTTTAGAATAAAAAAAAATCAAACCTCTTTTTTCAAGACGTAAAACTAACATGACTATTTCAGTAAATTATCTTTTCAAATCACAAATGAAAATGACAAAACAAATTAATAATGTTAAATGGGTATTTATACACCAAACAAAATTATGTAATTGAAACCCCACAATAAAACCAATTCATTAAACAATTAATCTAATTAAATAGCTAAATTATATAATATTTATAAAGTAACGTTTAAATAACTTAATTACAATAATCAATACTTAGTAACATTCAAAATAATTAAATGTAGAATAATAAATTTATAAAATGATATAATTATACCTCAATTTTTTTCTTGTCAAAACTATATTAGTTATTTAGAAAAAAGAGTGCCAATATAAACAACTAATTTAGTTGTCCTAACTTGAATTCTTTATATATATATATATATATATATATATATATATATATATATATATATTAAAAAAGGAAACTTCAACTCTTTATTCATTGTAATTTCTTTAAGAATGTCAAAACTATATTATTTATTTAGAAAAAAGTGTCAATATAAAAGGTATTTTTTGACCCTATTTACTTAAAATAGGGCAAATTTATTAGGATATTGCTATTTTTTTTTTTCTTTTCAAATTACATATCTTTTGTAATTATATACCAAAATTAATTATATATCAAAATACGCTGATTTTAAAACTCGTTCTCCGTTGGAAAATCGCCATATGATATGACGACTTTCCAACTTAAATTTTCTTGTTAAAAAAAAATTAATTCAATTAATTACATTTTAAATGTTATTTTTAATTATGAGTTTTAATTTTCCCACTCCTACTTGAAATAAATAGGGTTAAAAAAAGTATTTAGTTTTAGGTTAATCAAAAACTGTTTATAATTTTTTTTTTATGAGTTTTAATTCTACTTTTATTCAACATTAATTTTTTTAATTTTTGTTACACGTGACTCGGGAGTAGACCTGCTCATGGGCCGGGCCGAGACCCGATTTTTTTCATATTCTTTGCCTAGGCCCTGTCCGATAGGCCCGAATTCACTGTTCATCGGATTAAAAATATATATTTTATATTTTATATTTTTATAATTAAAATTAAATAAAATAATATTATTATAATAAAAAAAACTGTTTCGGGCTGGGCCTGGCCAGCCTGGAACAAAAATATCCTGCCCAAGCCCGACTCAATACGGGTCGGGCCGAGCGGGCTGCCCGGCCCATGAGCAGGTCTACTCGGGAGTTATATTACATTTAGGAGTTATATACTTCCATACCATTTCAAGAAAAAAAAATTAATTTAGTACAAGGGAAGTGCGGCTTTTTTTGTTTTTTTTTTTTTATCGTTTTAAAACGATTATAATTTTAAAATTAAAAAAAAAAATAGTTCGGAAGTCGCCATATCATATGACAACTTTCGAAGTAAATTTGTAAAAAAAATTGAAAAACAAAGGTCAGAAGTCGCCATATCATATGACAATTTCTGACCTAAGTTTTTCAAAAAAAATTGAAAACCATGAAGGGAAGTCGCCATATCATATGGCGACTTTCATTGGTATTTTTTTTAAGCGTATTTTGATAAATAATTATGAAATATAGTTAGCTTGAATTTTTTTTTTTTAGCAACATTCGGATAAATTTGCCTCAAATAGGAGTGGAATATTCAATTAAATATCAAATATAACCCACGTGATCCACAAATATAACCAATTCATTAAGCAATTAATCTAATTAAATAGGTAAATTATATAATAATTATAGATTAACGTTTAAATAGCTTAATTACAATAATCAATACTTAGTAACATTCAAAATAATTAAATGTATAATAATAAAGTTATAAAAAGATATAATTATACCTTAATTAATTTCTTTAAGAATGTCAAAACTATATTATTTATTTAGAAAAAAAGTGTGAATATAAAAATTTTATTTTGACCCTATTTACTTCAAATAGGAGTGAAAAATTTAGATTGATATAGAAATAGATATAAATCTATATAAAAAAAGTGCTAACCTAACATGTATTATATAAATAAATAAAAATAGTGCTTGTAGGCCTTATTTGACATGTTTAGATGTAAAAAAAAAAAAAAAAAATTCCTTAAACTCTAACTCAAACTTCTACACGATTTTTAGCTTCTCGTCCAAACTAATTAAATTTGCAAAATAATCACCAAGACTATATTTGAATATACGCACATGCATACAGAAGTTATATATATATATATATATATATATAATGTAATGTAAATTTAACCAACTTAAAATTAGAGGGAGAGAAAAGAGAGCCAAGAATAATGAAACAAAAATAATAAAAAAAATGAAAAACTAATTAAATTTACAAAATAATCACCAAGACTACATTGAATATGCGCACATGCATACAAAAAAAAAAGTTATATATATATATATATATATATATTTAACCAACTTAAAATTAGAGGGAGAGAATGTTGAGAAAAACTTAGAGTAGATAACTCTAATTTTACCACTCAAAGAAGAAAGTTTAGATTTTAGGAAAACTCACAAATGCTCACACTTCACTCTAGACTACACTCTTTAGAGAAGAACTCCTTAGGAAAACTTAGAACTTTTATTGCTTATTGAAGCTTACTACTTGATGATTTACAAATGTAAGGGATGAGGGTATTTATACAATACCAAGACAAACACAAGCCACACAAATATAAAATCTAAATAAATTACAACCACCCATTGTTGTTTAATAACAACCACACATTTAAATCTGTCACACCCCAAATTCAGGGCATGTGACCGGCTAGAGACAAAGTATGCCCCAGCCTCCGAAGCCTGACTATATTTATTAAACCAAATTAAAGAAAATTTTGGCATAATCTAGCCCTACATGGGCGTTTGCCACTCAATCATCAACATTCACAATGTAATAATTCATCAACACATGACATCTCGGTTTGGACGCCTCCGATAGGGAGTAACCGAAATGCCCCGCAGCAGACTCAACCTTTATGACATCTTATACACAAACACACATTTTTACTATATCATAACAAAATGAACATCACCATGTCATACCAGGCCTCTAAGATTGATATACATCATACATCACTTAATTACATCCGCTTATAAATATACAGAACATATTCAACATACAAAAAAATACAGAGGACCCATGATACCCTAGTGACTGCAAAATGTACCCTACCATCGCCACTGCTTAACACATCTTGGGTCAATTCGCTCACCACAAGTATGTGAGCAGCTAGCTATCCGGAATATGAGAAGAGCTAGGTCTGTTAGAATTTGAAAAAAAATTGAAAATAAACAAAGTGAGTCGAAAACTCAGTGAGCATAAGGTAACTAGGAAGAGTACTTGGAAATTTCATGCTTCCTTTCTTAACCATTAAAGCATAAACATGACATATCAAGTACGACTAATTAACCGAAAAGTAATATTTAAATATTGTTCCGGGACTTATAAAAATTATTTGTCCCATATGAAATCTTCTATACTGAGTGTTGAATATAAATAAGCCATTGGCTAGCCTAACTTGATAGCCAAAAATATTTAACAATCGATTTTACGTGTATACCTCCACAATTATTAATGAAGAATTTCTCATGTCTATATCATCAAAACATCCCGGACTTATACCAGTCCGTAATATTTGTCATCCTAGACTATCTTGTCCATATCATCCCGGATTCATCTTGCCCGTACAACAATAGCATCCCGGACTTCACCTTGTCCGTACAATATTAGCATCCCGGACTTCACCTTGTCCGTACAATATTAGCATCCCGGACATCACCCTGTCCGTAAAATATTAGCATCCCGGACATCACCCTGTCCGTACAATAATAGCATCCCGGACTTTACCTTGTCCGTACAATATTAGCATCCCGGACATCACCCTGTCCGTACAATAATAGTACCCCGGACATCACCCTGTCCGTATAATAATAGCATCCCGGACTTCACCTTGTCCGTACAATAATAGCATTCCGGACATCATCTTGTCCTTACAACAATAACATCCCGGACATCATACTGTCCGTATAATAATAGTATCAACATGATATATTAACTCTCTTATATCGTGGAGTAATATATATATATATATATATATATATACTGTACTAGGAAACAATCTCTACACTAATATATTTCTACTTATGTTTCTCAAAGCATTACAAATAGCTAACATTCATTATTATTCAACTCCACAACACTTACCTCATGTAACCATACTAATACCACACTTACGTCTTTGATCCGCGTAAGGTTCGAAACTCACCATTTTCGTGATTCGAGCAATCTTTCGTATTTCAATATCAATCAACAATGCATATAAGGCAATAACTACCTCCTAGATTAACCTAAATACTCACAGTGTTATTTCGAGTATTAAAGCGGCACTTTCATGACTTTGTCACGATCCCAGGTGAACTCCACGATACGGGTACCTACGACATCGTCAGGATATTCTGTAAATATTTTACAACTACGGGACACTCAAATTCCCATTATTTATAATAGTTAGCTGCTATCCAAAAATTTTCAGCTTAAAAATTTTTACAAATAAATTCCTACACTTAGCTCGAGTCAAAATTCGAAGCAACAATCAACTGAAAAGTTGCTCACACAATAACAATGAAGCTAACGGTGGCCTCGGACAACCAAGGAACGTGGCGACACCATCTCGAGGCAAGCTAGGGTTTCAACCAAACTCATTTTAGCCTCTAACTTTTGATTCAAAGCTATTCGATACTAATTTATGGATTAAGGAGGCAGAGGAACACCTCCTGTGGCGAAAAAAATGGTGGCAACATGGTGGTTCACCACCACCAATTTTTTTTTTTTTCGACATGGTTTCTCATAGTTAAAGGCAAAATTTTCAAAATATAACATCAAAATCAAGCTTAGAACATGAAGTTACCTTTGGGTTCGTGAAATCTTTGAAGATTTTGGTGATATGCCTAGTAAACGGAAGAGAGAGAAAGCTTGGAAGCAAGCTTCCATGGCTTCCTTTCTTTCTTTCACTCTTTTCTGGTTCCTCCCGTGAAAATTGGGGGAGGAGAAGTCTGATTTTCAGACTTAACAAGTGGGCTATGGTCAAATGACCATTTTGCCCCTATTTTGTCTTTTAGTGCCTTAATAGGCCAACATGAAATTTTAAGGTTCGGAAGCCCGTTTTTCACTTTTCTTGACACAGATATGTTCCAAATATGATAATATACTGATCTACATGTTCGGATAATTTTTTTGATATCCCGAAACCCAAATCCGGGCCTCGGAGCGCCAACGGGTCAATATTTTGACTTTTTCGGTTTTAGCTCCGATTTTTGTTCTGATTTCACCAGTAGCTTTCTAACATCATTTTATGTCTATATTAATCTATTGATCCATTTAAAACCTTTTTCGGACCTTCCCGCGGTTAGTTTTCGGTTTTCATTCCTTTAGGTTACTTAAGGACTAATCCGATTTCAACTTCGTTTTTGACTTTTCTTGTCATATTCATAATCCTCATATGTTATAACATATGTCCATGTGTTCGATTAGTTTCAAAAAATTTCCGAACCATGTTTTTACGGCAATTTACGTCAAATTCACTAAATGACGAATTAGACGATTTTAGCTATCGGATTTTATTTTAAATGTCCAATTTTTGATCTAGACATCATATTATGATCCTATAGGATCACTTAGTCCATTGGTACCATTTACGGACTAAAAACAAAATTTTTGGTAAAATTACCAAAATATCCCTGTTCACATTTTACCGATTTTTCTATCGATTCATGTTCTAACACTCCCAAATAATGTTATATCACATATCAACACGATGTGAAGTTAACTTATCACATTTCAAAGACTTTCTCCTATCCCGACTTTTAGTCAATTTGGGGTTACATCACTTAATCACTCGATTAAACCCCCAACTCTACAATTTATCATACAACATGTGTACCACATGGTAGCCCATCCTTTCTGTAGGCATTTCAAAGTTTAACCTCGAGCCATCTGCATGTTATAATTGTCTCGAATTGATCTCGTACTTACGAGAGTCTTACAATTCTTCCCCCCTTAATAAAATTCGTCCTCGAATTTTGCATAAAGTCAACTTATATAAAAGTACAAGCACTATCTTTGGCTGTATCACATGAAAATCGTCTGACATGAATCTCCACATCATAAGTACATGAAACACAGAGTATACACCACTCATCTTAGGTGATAGGTCTCACTCAATATCTGAAATGGTCTGATATACCTTGGACTCAGCTTGACTCATCCGCCAAAGCTCATAACACTCTTGAAAGGTGAAACTTTCAAGAATACTTAGTCACATGCTATCGGCATACGACTTTTGCCTACTCTAGCAGTTACTAATATATCTTTGATTAACTACACCTTTTTCTAGGTGTACCGTACCATATCTGAACTGAACAACTGATATCCTCCTGTCTTAAATTAACTGACAGGATATTGGCACATCCGGCCATACAATGTCTCGGTCTTATTTTTGCAATGATCAACAATAAATACACTCAGATCGCAATCCCAAATAATCAATAAGATAAGCCTGAAACTAGATCGAAATACCAGAAATGGTATCATTTGAATACTATACTAAAAACTGTTAATATATACAAACTCAATCAATGATAGGTATCGATCCCGATTCTCCTCCGAATCTAGTATATTAACACATAACATGTCCTCAAGGACTGTTCATCTGTCCGTAAATTAAATACGGTACTAAATCGCAACTGTATTTCAGAAGCTACCTGGAATGATCTCCAGAATTTAACTATAAACTTGATGTCTCAATCAAGTACAATAAACACAAAAACTTCACGAAGACCCAATCTGGTCTAAAAAGAGCCTAGCACACTGACTTATGTTATACGTAATTTAACCAGAATCAAGTGTGCTAATTTAGTTAGTCTATCGACAATCACTCAAATAAAATCACATTCCTTGCCTACCTTAGACAAGCCTATATCTAGGCCCCATAATGACTTTATCTCAATCCCATTATTATGTATTCAACTTTATAACCTATTGAATCTCATTATTGTATATTAAACTCTGTAGCATTACTGTTGACTTCAGATGCTTAGCTTAAACCTACTAGCATAGTAAACATTTAATCACCACTCCGTAACAATGTGTTCCATACTCTATCACTATTATAACTATTTAAACTCACGATAAATCATAACTTTATCGAGGTAAAACACATAAGAAAAATTGGGTGCCACTTCGAGGATTTTACCTCGAACACCTTTTATCTCGAGGACTACTAATCGATTATATAAATGGGGGGTTTCCTTTACTATTAACTATCAGTAATATTTTAAAACATTGTCATATATTGGCTTTATCCAATGATAGAAAAATAATATACTCATAGTCTTTTAATATTTCCAAAATCAATCCTGTTTCAATCAAATTTTTTTTTTATTACACTATACTTTCGCTGCATAGCTTTGACTTATTCTTTCAACTATACATGCTTAATAAATAACATTGTGTCTCGTACGTTCACTACATTCGTTCAATAAACCATTCATTTATACCATATAAATAGATGTAACTTCAGACCAACACTATCATCAAATTATACTCAAGTATCCCCTGCACCGAGTTCCGTATACTATACAATTTTAGACAAAGTCTATAGTATCTGTATAAATTTGCATACAGTTTGCGATATCAACACACGTCCCGGGCATAGCCCGTAATACCATTAAACATTTTGAATACAATCTAAATGTTAAATAACCAGTACTAAGGCAATATATCTCAATCACGTACAATAACCAAAAAACTCCATATTTCACATAGTCGCGAGATTAATGTGATAATTCATAATTAAATCCATCACATCTCGTTCCACGTGCTAGCACATAACCCGGACAAAGTTCGTGTGGTGATGATCTGCCAGGCATAGCCCCTCATGTCATCTAAGATATATGATGATCTCCGCCTGTTAAGGCCCATCATCTTAAACTCAGGAACTAGTGCGAGAATGAAATCTCAAAACTCCCTGGTGCACAGGGAAAACTTAAACATCCCCATCCGTATATTTATCCGTATAGATTACTACTAGGCAACAACAACCATATAATCAATATAACCCACTTAGAAACTATACTAGGCTATCATGACTATACCATCAGTTTTATCTGCCTAGGCACGCTACTAGGCTAGCCACAATAAATATACATCAATCTTACGACATTGGAATCCATGCCAAATCATATTCTTATCTT
Organism: Fremontodendron californicum; assembly: GCA_030761205.1. Lineage (NCBI taxonomy): Eukaryota > Viridiplantae > Streptophyta > Magnoliopsida > Malvales > Malvaceae > Fremontodendron > Fremontodendron californicum. Next base: position 9,889,652 of record JAULJL010000009.1, on the reverse strand, counting down.
GGTTACTTAGGATCTTCCAAGGCTATATATTTTCATTCAAGCATTAAACCAAAAACCTTGTAGGCATAATAATCGCCTTCCTCCTAGGCATTTTCACAAGCACCTTGTGTGTGATTTATAATCCAACTTAAAATATATCCTTTAGCACTCAAATATTAGCCAGCCTACAAGTTCAGTTTAATATCCAACCACCACCATTTCACAACATCCTCAACATCAATAACAAATATCGAAACTAGGTTAAAATACTTCAAAGTTTCTTGAAATACAACTCAATACATAGTGCTCAAATTAAATAAAATCAGTTTGCCAAAATCAGACTAAAGTTATACCTGTCACCATGGCAGTAGATGAAAAATCACGGGCTTGTCCTCTATTGCCCATAGTATCTTCTCTGCCCACAGACTGTTGTTTCCTACCCTAGGAACCCTGACCCGTCTGTAATTCTACTAACCCTGCTGATTGCCCTGGATATGCTGTAGCTGGATGTGGAGCTCGCACTGATGGGGATAAACCTGGACCTAATGGGCAATCTCTCCTGAAATGCCCTGACCTGCCACATCTATAACATACACCAGTAGATCTCCTCCTCCAACTACTGACTTCTCTATCCCTCAACATCCATGATTCTAGGGTTGTTCTAACCCTTAGTCCATATGGCCTTGTTTGCCTAGATGTTTGTCTTTCATATCTCGCTATCTCCTGTGACCTATCCTCGAATCGCCTTAACCTCTCGTATTCATGAATTCCTGAATCCCTTTCATTTTCTGGTAAAATTTCTCGAAGAAGCTCAACACTAAATTCTGACCACTCGAGGGGAGGGTCATCAATCCACCTTCTGGCTACTAAAGATATATACCATGCATGTGCCCTACTATACAGCTGAAATCTCTCTAATTGTATGGCTCTAGTCGGCGAGCACCCTAAGCCTACACACCGTTGGCCGTACTCTTCTAAAAACCTTCTAGGATCAAAATCGAATTCCATCCCTGCAAAACTAGGTGGTAATGTTCCTTCAAAGTAGGTAAGGTTATATGTTGATAGGGTGTATGTTATTCCAACAACAACTCATTACTAACAACACCTGGTTGAAGGAATTTGGTCGAACAATCGTGGCTGTCATTGTTCTATCACCAGCCCTACCAGGGCCTGAATATATTAAAATGTTCTGTTTACCATATCCAATAACTATTCATATGTGTCGTCATCTAATACTACTCCACCAATCCTATCTATTTCCCTAGTAGCAGACCTACTACTATCCTCACTCTGGCCTCTAACATCAAGGCCAATAAAAATATTATCCAGGACCTCAAGCTCTCGGTCCCCCAGTACGTCTCTATATCTATGAGATCGTGATCGTGACAACATCATATTTAGAAAATAAATATATTGTCAGTAATTCCACAATATTCCTGACACAATTTTATATATACTAGCTGGCTTATAGATTAACCGGTGTAACCGCATGTGACGATGGACATCTGTAGGGGCAGTACACTACTTACAGATACCCTAAGATAACCTGTAAGCAATGCACTACTACCCTACCCTTTTTGCAGTCACTGACCTCTAGACCATGCTCTGATACCACCTTTGTCACACCCCAAATTCAGGGCATGTGACCGGCTAGAGACAAAGTATGCCCCAGCCTCCGAAGCCTGACTATATTTATTAAACCAAATTAAAGAAAATTTTGGCATAATCTAGCCCTACATGGGCGTTTGCCACTCAATCATCAACATTCACAATGTAATAATTCATCAACACATGACATCTCGGTTTGGACGCCTCCGATAGGGAGTAACCGAAATGCCCCGCAGCAGACTCAACCTTTATGACATCTTATACACAAACACACATTTTTACTATATCATAACAAAATGAACATCACCATGTCATACCAGGCCTCTAAGATTGATATACATCATACATCACTTAATTACATCCGCTTATAAATATACAGAACATATTCAACATACAAAAAAATACAGAGGACCCATGATACCCTAGTGACTGCAAAATGTACCCTACCATCGCCACTGCTTAACACATCTTGGGTCAATTCGCTCACCACAAGTATGTGAGCAGCTAGCTATCCGGAATATGAGAAGAGCTAGGTCTGTTAGAATCTGAAAAAAAATTGAAAATAAACAAAGTGAGTCGAAAACTCAGTGAGCATAAGGTAACTAGGAAGAGTACTTGGAAATTTCATGCTTCCTTTCTTAACCATTAAAGCATAAACATGACATATCAAGTACGACTAATTAACCGAAAAGTAATATTTAAATATTGTTCCGGGACTTATAAAAATTATTTGTCCCATATGAAATCTTCTATACTGAGTGTTGAATATAAATAAGCCATTGGCTAGCCTAACTTGATAGCCAAAAATATTTAACAATCGATTTTACGTGTATACCTCCACAATTATTAATGAAGAATTTCTCATGTCTATATCATCAAAACATCCCGGACTTATACCAGTCCGTAATATTTGTCATCCTAGACTATCTTGTCCATATCATCCCGGATTCATCTTGCCCGTACAACAATAGCATCCCGGACTTCACCTTGTCCGTACAATATTAGCATCCCGGACTTCACCTTGTCCGTACAATATTAGCATCCCGGACATCACCCTGTCCGTACAATATTAGCATCCCGGACATCACCCTGTCCGTACAATAATAGCATCCCGGACTTTACCTTGTCCGTACAATATTAGCATCCCGGACATCACCCTGTCCGTACAATAATAGTACCCCGGACATCACCCTGTCCGTATAATAATAGCATCCCGGACTTCACCTTGTCCGTACAATAATAGCATTCCGGACATCATCTTGTCCTTACAACAATAACATCCCGGACATCATACTGTCCGTATAATAATAGTATCAACATGATATATTAACTCTCTTATATCGTGGAGTAATATATATATATATATATATACTGTACTAGGAAACAATCTCTACACTAATATATTTCTACTTATGTTTCTCAAAGCATTACAAATAGCTAACATTCATTATTATTCAACTCCACAACACTTACCTCATGTAACCATACTAATACCACACTTACGTCTTTGATCCGCGTAAGGTTCGAAACTCACCATTTTCGTGATTCGAGCAATCTTTCGTATTTCAATATCAATCAACAATGCATATAAGGCAATAACTACCTCCTAGATTAACCTAAATACTCACAGTGTTATTTCGAGTATTAAAGCGGCACTTTCATGACTTTGTCACGATCCCAGGTGAACTCCACGATACGGGTACCTACGACATCGTCAGGATATTCTGTAAATATTTTACAACTACGGGACACTCAAATTCCCATTATTTATAATAGTTAGCTGCTATCCAAAAATTTCCAGCTTAAAAATTTTTACAAATAAATTCCTACACTTAGCTCGAGTCAAAATTCGAAGCAACAATCAACTGAAAAGTTGCTCACACAATAACAATGAAGCTAACGGTGGCCTCGGACAACCAAGGAACGTGGCGACACCATCTCGAGGCAAGCTAGGGTTTCAACCAAACTCATTTTAGCCTCTAACTTTTGATTCAAAGCTATTCGATACTAATTTATGGATTAAGGAGGCAGAGGAACACCTCCTGTGGCGAAAAAAATGGTGGCAACATGGTGGTTCACCACCACCAATTTTTTTTTTTTTTCGACATGGTTTCTCATAGTTAAAGGCAAAATTTTCAAAATATAACATCAAAATCAAGCTTAGAACATGAAGTTACCTTTGGGTTCGTGAAATCTTTGAAGATTTTGGTGATATGCCTAGTAAACGGAAGAGAGAGAAAGCTTGGAAGCAAGCTTCCATGGCTTCCTTTCTTTCTTTCACTCTTTTCTGGTTCCTCCCGTGAAAATTGGGGGAGGAGAAGTCTGATTTTCAGACTTAACAAGTGGGCTATGGTCAAATGACCATTTTGCCCCTATTTTGTCTTTTAGTGCCTTAATAGGCCAACATGAAATTTTAAGGTTCGGAAGCCCGTTTTTCACTTTTCTTGACACGGATATGTTCCAAATATGATAATATACTGATCTACATGTTCGGATAATTTTTTTGATATCCCGAAACCCAAATCCGGGCCTCGGAGCGCCAACGGGTCAATATTTTGACTTTTTCGGTTTTAGCTCCGATTTTTGTTCTGATTTCACCAGTAGCTTTCTAACATCATTTTATGTCTATATTAATCTATTGATCCATTTAAAACCTTTTTCGGACCTTCCCGCGGTTAGTTTTCGGTTTTCATTCCTTTAGGTTACTTAAGGACTAATCCGATTTCAACTTCGTTTTTGACTTTTCTTGTCATATTCATAATCCTCATATGTTATAACATATGTCCATGTGTTCGATTAGTTTCAAAAAATTTCCGAACCATGTTTTTACGGCAATTTACGTCAAATTCACTAAATGACGAATTAGACGATTTTAGCTATCGGATTTTATTTTAAATGTCCAATTTTTGATCTAGACATCATATTATGATCCTATAGGATCACTTAGTCCATTGGTACCATTTACGGACTAAAAACAAAATTTTTGGTAAAATTACCAAAATATCCCTGTTCACATTTTACCGATTTTTCTATCGATTCATGTTCTAACACTCCCAAATAATGTTATATCACATATCAACACGATGTGAAGTTAACTTATCACATTTCAAAGACTTTCTCCTATCCCGACTTTTAGTCAATTTGGGGTTACATCACTTAATCACTCGATTAAACCCCCAACTCTACAATTTATCATACAACATGTGTACCACATGGTAGCCCATCCTTTCTGTAGGCATTTCAAAGTTTAACCTCGAGCCATCTGCATGTTATAATTGTCTCGAATTGATCTCGTACTTACGAGAGTCTTACAAAATCACACAACTACAACCACACATTAAACCACACAACTACAACCACACATTTAAATCACACAACTACAACCACACAACTACAACCACACATTAAACCACACAACTACAACCACACATTAAACCACACAATTGCAACCACACATTGTTAGGCTTTTATTTTTTCCTTGGGCTGGTATTGGACAATTTAACACTCCCCTTCAATACCAGCTCTTCCTCTTTGCACCATGTTGAGTTGACGATGAAACATTTCAAATTTGTTGATACTCAAACCTTTTGTGAATAAATCTGCCATTTGATCATCTGTCTTGATCTGCTTCATCTCAATCTCTTCTTGTAGAACCTTTTCTCTGATAAAGTGATAATGCACTTCTATATGTTTGGTTCTTGCGTGAAAGACTGGATTTTCTGCCAAACGAATTGCTGACTGGTTGTCGCAATACAACGAAACTGCATAATCTACTGGTTGATGTAGATCACTCATTAGTTGTATCAGCCACGTACACTCTTGAGCTGCCATTGCTGCTGCTCGATACTCAGCTTCGGTAGTTGACAATGATACCGTTGGTTGTCTCTTACTGCACCAAGAAATTGTTCCAGAACCAAGTTTAAACATGTACCCAGTTGTTGATCTTCTGGTCTCATGATCTCCTGCATAGTCAGCATCACAATAACCAACTAACTTACAGTCTTCACCTTTCTTGTACAAAAGACCATAATCTATTGTACTTTTCACATATCTCAGTATTCGTCGAACTGCTTCTAAATGAGGCTTCTTCGAATTTTGCATATACCGACTCATCACACCAACTGTATAAGAAATGTCAGGTCGAGTCAAGGTTAAGTAGATCAGGCTACCTACCAATTGTCGATACATAGTTGCATCTTCCAAGTCTTTGCCTTTAAGTGCACACATCTTGCCATTTGGTTCCATCGGTGTTGAAATTGGCTTGCTCTCGAGCATTCCAAACCTTTTTAGCAAATCTTTAGAATATTTTTGTTGACAGAGAAATATTCCTTCTTGTATGTGATCAACCTCTAGACCAAGAAAGTGCTTGAGTTGTCCAAGTTCTTTCATTTGGAAACGAACTGATAAATTCTCCTTGGTTTGAAGAATTTCTGCCTCATAATCACCAGTTATGATTAAATCATCCACATATATCAATACGATAGCTAGCTTTCCTCCATTAGCTTTGACAAACAAGCTGGAATCTGCAGGTGTCACTGAATAACCACTATGAGTTAAAAATTCAGCAATCTTACCATACCATGCTCTAGGTGCTTGTTTCAATTCGTAAAGTGCCTTTCGCAGCTTACACACATGCTCAGGATGATTTTGGTTTTGAAATCCCAATGGTTGAATCATGTAGATTTCCCGATCTAGCTCTCCATGAAGGAATGCATTCTTCACATCCATCTGCCACAAGTTCCAGCCTTTGTTGGCTGCAAGGGCAAGTAGGACTCGTACGGTTGTAAGTCTTGCCACCGGACTAAACGTTTCATCATAGTCTAGCTCATACTTCTGAGAGAAACCACGAGCCACCAACCGTGCCTTGTACCTTTCAATCGACCCATCTGGACGATGTTTTATCTTGTAAACCCACTTGCAGGATATGGGTTTCACATCTCTTGGTTTTGGCACTAGATCCCAAGTCTGATTCTGCTCAAGCGCAGTGATCTCTTCTTTCATAACCATAATCCACTCAGAACTCTGTGATGCTTCTTCAAACGTCTCAGGTTCTGTTGCAATTGGTTCTTCCACTATGGCTGTATTAGCATATTTGGGATTTGGCTTCCGTGCTCTTGTTGTCCTTCGGATTTGTGATTGTGGAGATGGTTCTTCCACTTCACTCGATCTAACATCTGGTTGATACACACCAGTTTGCCAAGGACTCTGGACTAACACTTGCTCGTCATCGTCATCATCACATAGGTCTTCTACTTCATCTGAAGTTGATTGAAGTTGGACAATATACTCTCCCATTTTCTGTTGTAGCATGTCTTCAAATTCCTTTTGAATCTGACAACACCTCCTTTTCTGAGGACCACCAAGAAGATGCTTCATCGAATACCACATTGCGTGAAGTGTAACATCTTCCACTCGTAGGATCACAACATTTCCACCCTTTCCTTTGGTTGTCGTATCCCACAAAGATACACCTAGTTGCTTTCTTATCAAACTTGCTACGTAAATGATCAGGAACAAATACATAACATACACAACCAAATACTCGAAAGTAGCTGACTGAAGGTTTCATTTTCCACAATTTCTCAAAGGGTGAAACAAACTCTAACCTTGGTTGAGGAAGTTTGTTGATCACATGGGCTGCGGTTCTCATAGCTTCAGCCCAAAATCTTCCGGGTACATTCTTTGCATGCAGCATACTCCGACAAATTTCTGCAAGATGCCGATTCTTTCTCTCTGCTACACCATTCTGTTGTGGTGTATTGACACAAGTATACTGATGACGTATGTTGCATTCTCGTAGGTATTGAGAGAATTCGCCTGAGCTATATTCTCCTCCATTGTCTGTGCGCAAGCAACATATCTTCTTTCCCACTTCTCCTTCAACTATCTCTTTGAACTCTTTAAACTTTGAGAAAGTGTCAGACTTTTCTTTCATAAAGAAAACCCACACATACCTGGAGAAATCATCAATAAACGTCACCATGTACCGCATTCCACTAATTGATGGTTGCTTAACGGGCCCAAATACATCAGAGTGAACTAACTCTAATGGTTCTTTTGCTTTAAACTTTGACTCCTCGTATGGAAATTGGTGTGCTTTACCATATTGGCATCCTGCACAAACTGTGTCTATTCTTATGTCAAGCTGAGGAAGTCCCTTAAGCATCGACTTCTTCATCATCATATTTAGCTTGGAATAACTAACATGACCTAACCGCATGTGCCATAAATCTGCTGTATCGCTCCTTCTTATCTTGTCTACATATGCTGACTCTGCTGACATCACGTAGACTGACTCCAGACGTCGTCCTTCCATCATCGGCTGTCCTGAGATTTTGAGATCACGATATACCTTCACATCCCTTGGACCAAACAGAATATGGTGACCTGACGATGTTAATTGTGCCACTGAAAACAAATTTTTCTTCATGCCTTGGACATGGTAAACATCTTGTAGTGGTACCTGATTATGACTATATCGAGGTGCTACTACCGTCTTACCGATGTGAGTAATCGGTAATCTTGAATTATCAGCTGTCACAACAATGCGATTTCCCTTGTATTCTGACAGGTTCTGCAACTTCTGTTTATCGCCTGTCATGTGATTTGAGCAACCTGAATCGACAATCCAGTCATTCTCATAGTCAATTCGGTCAGCCGTTGTTACTGTGAGAGCTAACTCTTTCTCTTCCATAGCAAAAAATGCTTCAGCGTCCCAATCATCTTCGCTTTTCTCCTTTGTACTAGAAGTAGCAGCATTGCTCTCAGCGGGCCTTTTGTTAAACCAACAATCTTTTGCCATGTGACCTTTCTTGTCACAGTTGTAACAGTTACCTTGAAATCTTTTATTGTTGCTACGATTCTTTGAAGCTCCCCCTGGACGAGAGCTCCCTTCTCCTTGATGACTTTTTGTCTTGTCACCATACTTTTTAGATCCACCACCGACGTGCTGTTTGAATTTGCCTTTGCTTTTGTTGGTGTAGAGTGCTTCCTCTTCACTTTTCAACGAGACCCCTCCCATTTGCTTGGCCATAGATTCTTGACCAACAAGCAAATTTTCAAACTCTACAAGTGATGGTTGAGTTGGCCATCCTTGTATAGCGGCAACGAAGCTGCGATATTCAGGCCTCAAACCATGGATAATTATTCTTTTTACCCTGGTATCTCCAATAGCAGCTGTAGGATCTAAATCAGAAATTTCACGGCATAACGTTTTTACCTTAAAGTATTGAGCAATCGGTATATCTCGTTGTGCAACTGATAACAATTCATTCTCAAGAAGTTGAAGTCTTGTGTCATTCTTTCTCGAAAAGAGTGCATCTAAAGTATCCCACGCTTCTTTTGGCGTTTTTAGCTTTTGTATGTGTTCCAACATTTCTTCTTCAACTGTGGTCTTAAGGGCAAACATGGCTTTACCCACTTTAATCTTCCATTTGCGCAAGGTTCCTTGAGCATCTTCTTGCTCGGGCTTCGTAACTTCACTACCACCAACGACTTCCCAAAGGTCTTGACCTTGTAGGTAAGACATCATACACGTCTTCCACGTGTTGTAATTTTTGTGATTGAGCTTCTTGATTCCTCCAACTACTTGAAGATCACCCATCGTGTCGGCAAGACTCTAACAATACCGAACAAGCTTGATTTTGAGACACAAACTTGTAGAGTACAAACTCCTCACGACTCAAGAACGCTCAAACCAAAAATAGTACCTGAATAACTATTTCACCGTGAACAGTACCGTATACGTGAATAGTATCGTATACCATATACTTGAATAAATCTCGTATATGTTAACAATTACTATAAAAGTATATAGTGACACGTGTGAATAGTAACTATGGTAGTAACCCGCAACCTAGCTCTGATACCAATTGTTGAGAAAAACTTAGAGTAGATAACTCTAATTTTACCACTCAAAGAAGAAAGTTTAGATTTTAGGAAAACTCACAAATGCTCACACTTCACTCTAGACTACACTCTTTAGAGAAGAACTCCTTAGGAAAACTTAGAACTTTTATTGCTTATTGAAGCTTACTACTTGATGATTTACAAATGTAAGGGAGGGGGGTATTTATACAATACCAAGACAAACACAAGCCACACAAATATAAAATCTAAATAAATTACAACCACCCATTGTTGTTTAATAACAACCACACATTTAAATCACACAACTACAACCACACATTAAACCACACAACTACAACCACACATTTAAATCACACAACTACAACCACACATTAAACCACACAACTACAACCACACATTAAACCACACAATTGCAACCACACATTGTTAGGCTTTTATTTTTTCCTTGGGCTGGTATTGGACAATTTAACAGAGAAAAGAGAGCCAAGAATAATGAAACAAAAATAATAAAAAATGAAAAAGGATGATTTGAAGAAAAAAAGAAAGATAGGATTAATAAAATTAAGAATACAAATTGACCAATACCACCCGAAAGCATTTAAAAATTGATGATAGAATTGTGATCCACAACTTATCCAAAAAATCAATTTTCTTTGAAAATTTTCATCAAACACCTAATTATATAATGTGGAGGTTTTCATAATTGATCCCTACACCAAAACTTGACGTATAAAACCTATTCAAAAATTGCAAAAACAATAACCTAAAAGATTAAATAAAAAAAAAAAGACAACTAATAGAACATAGTTAGAATTGAAAAAATTAAAAAAACAATATTTGAAGGAATCTTATGAAGACAATGAGAAGAATAAAAATAAAAAATAATTAAAATAAAATGGACAAAAATGATGAGAAAAGAACAAATGAAATAATCTTGAAAAAAAATTAGTATGCATCCAACAAAGCAAAGAGTGGCTTTTTATACACATCATAATACTGTAACCTCCAAACAATTTAAAGACAAAATTATAACTTCAAAGAAAATATATAAAGTAACCTTTAGAATGCAATTAATTAAATTAAATTGGTAATAATAACTTGATAAAAAATAATCATAACTTTAATAATTTTATTTAGAAGTACTAAATTATCTCTATTTACTCTAGATTGGAGTGGGAGCAAAAACACATTTTAAAAATGTTTCACTAAACCCAGAAAAATTCTTCCGACTCATTCTAGAAACACACATGAGAATATAGTTAAATTCTCAAGATATACATGCTAGCTTTACTACTCTGCTTTCAAGAATACTAAAGAAGCCATAAAAAAAAGTTTTTTATACACAACAAATTATAACGGTACAATAGAGTAAATACATATTATATAGAATAATTAACGCTTAGGGTCAAAATAAATTTTTTTTGCTTTTTACCTTTTTATTTTCATGTATTGTTCTCTTGTATTTATATATTTTCTACTTTTATTGCATTTATATGTGTTCTTCTTTTTATTATTCTTTGTCAATAACTATGTAACCGATTTGTATGAATTGAAACTGGAAATATAATATAGAAATACGTATTGATATTACTCTAAAGGGACTGGAAAATATAATAAAAAAGTTTCCAAACTACCCCTATTTATTTTAAAAGGAGTGGAAAATACTATATTACTAAGAATATAACCCCGCGATGCGGGGTCGAGATTTTAGTAAATTAATATAAAAAATAGTTTATATAAAGAAGTTTATCAAGAATTTATATATATATATATATTATATTTTTTTAATTAATGTATATATACCAAATAATAAATTCTTATATATTATTATGTGATATTTGATCGGTCATTATTTATTTTCAATTACTTTAATTTTTTATTGACACTTATGCATATGAAGATCCATTGTTTTTTATATTATGAGAATAAAAAAATTTATTGTATTATTTAAATAAAATAACTAATCACTATAAAATTTATTTTAAATTGATATCTATTAATATTTTTGTCACACTTAAATTAAATGAAAAAACTAATGTTATGTCAAAATCTTTTAGTTTACTATTATCTAAGGGTTATTTAATATTTTGTAACATTAATAAAATTAGATAATAGATACTCACATAAAATTTTCGAAATGGAATTGTATGATGGAGTAGCTCATGGTAATAGGTAACTGTGTTTTTTATGATACTTAATTTATGCTTTTTGATAATTTAAGAAAAATTAGAAATAACAAATGAAATATCAAACTATCATGATACAGTTCATGTAACTAATGGTATAAAAAGACTGCATCCAACGTGGAGTCACTTTTAGCTAATGTTTCAAGCAAGAATTTCAAATGATAATCTGGGATTTTTTAATGTCGATGAAAATCTATTGGGAATAAGAAAAATTTAAGCTATTTTTTATATTTGAAGTTGCCTCGAGTATAAGAGAATTGTATTAATAATTTTTGCACTATACAAAAAAAAAAAAAAAAAAAAAAAAAGAGAAAAGAGAAAAAACTAAAATTAACCCAATTTGGCCATGTAGATGATGGTTTGGAATTGACATGCCTTTCAATACCTCATTTAAAGAAAAAAAAAAGATTAAAAGTATCCTTATTTGAGAATAAAGATTTTAAAGTCCTAACTCTAAGAAAAAAAAAGCTTTACTCTAAAGACTACTCCTCATCCAAAACCCGTTTTCTCCTTTTGTAAAAGATTGAGTGGTTCCATAATTAGTATTAACTACAAATGCAAAACAAATCAATGCTGTATCATTAATTTTTGTGTTTTAAAACATAATATATGTAATTATTGTTGAAAGTTACACCGACTCCTCTCTCTTATCTCTAGAATCATCTCTATCTTTCTTCTACTCAAGTTTTCTAGATTTCTCTTCTTTGTTCTTTCTCTAGATTTTTCTTTAGAATTTCTCCTTAGTCTTCTAGTTCCAGAAATCTCTTCTTTTTTCTTCATTGAATAATCAAAGTCTTAGCTATCTAGAGAATTCTAAGTTGGCTACAACACCGACTTGAAGAGCTATAAATAGAGATGTGTGTTGTGTGATAGGTGTGTGGTGTGTAGAGAGAAAAAGAAAGAAAAAGATTTGAGTGAAAGCTTGTGTGAGGTTGTCTCTATTGTTAGTTGCTGTTCACACCAATTGTATTTGGTCTTTTCTCATATTAATAAAAGAGTTGTTTTTCGGAAGTTACTGTATGTGCACGTGAGTTATCTCAAGTTAAAGGTAATGATGAAAAAGTCTATGCTCAAAGGTCTTCCTCAATTAGACATTCAAGAGGACACAGTATGTGCCGGGTGCCAATATGGGAAAGCTCACCAGCTGCCATACAAGGAGTCAAAGTTTAGAACTAAGGAGCCTCTTCAGCTAATTCACTCAGACGTGTTCGGGAAGATAAAACAACCTTCTGTCAGTGGCTGCCAATACATGATAACTTTCATTGATGATTTTTCAAGGTACGTCTGGATTGATTTTATGAAAGAAAAATCAGAGGCACTTACTAAATTTATAGAGTTCAAAGAAAAGGTGGAAAAAGAAGTAGGCCGAAAGATACAATGCCTACGCACAGATAACGGGGGAGAATACACATCCAAGGAGTTTTCAGAATTCTTACAGGAATACAAGATACGCCGACAATTGACATGTCCGAACACTCCACAACAAAATGGAGTTGCCGAGAGAAAGAATCGACATTTGGCTGAGATATGTCGAAGCATGTTACATGCGAAGAATGTGCCACCTCGTTTTTGGGCAGAATGCATGAAGACTGCAGCTCACGTGACTAATAGGCTTCCACAAGCAAGGCTTGGTTTTATCTCACCCTTTGAGAAACTATGGAACATCAAACCCACGGTGAGTCACTTTCGAGTATTTGGTTGCGTATGTTATGTATTTGTACCAGATCATCTACGCAGCAAATTCGACAAAAAGGCAATTCGTTGCATATTTGTGGGATATGACGACCAAAGAAAAGGGAGGAGATGTTGTGATCCAACAAGTGGCAGATGCTATGTATCCAGAAATGTTGTGTTCGATGAAGCTTCGTCATGGTGGTCACCACAAGCAGTTCTGTTGCCAGACTCAAAAGAAATTGAAGAAAAACTTCAAGAAAATATGGAAGAACAAATTGAGCTTGAAAAGACTCAACCAAATGACGAGTATTCAGAAAAGGCCCTTGATGAGGAAAAGTCATTTCGAGAAAATGAGTTCGATGAAAGAGATTCTCAGCCACTTCTGCGCAGGTCATCATGACAACGCAAACCAAATCTTAAGTATGCTAATGCTGCTCTAATTGAAGAAATAGAGCCAACAACTTATGAAGAGGCATCTGAGAAATTGGAGTGAAGAAAAGCCATGGAAGAAGAAGTTCAAGCCCTGAAACAAAACGAGACATGGGAGTTGGTGCCAAAGCCAAAGAAGATTGAACCCATCTCATGTAAATGGGTTTATAAAATAAAGACTCGACCCGATGGATCGATAGAAAGGTATAAGGCTCGATTGGTGGCTCGCGGATTCTCTCAAAAGTATGGGGTGGATTATGATGAGACCTTTAGTCCGGTTGCTAAGATTACAACAGTACGAGTATTACTTGCCCTTGCAGCAAGCAAATCTTGGAAGTTATGGCAAATGGATGTGAAAAATGCCTTCTTGCACGGAGAGCTAGATCGAGAGATTTATATGGAGCAGCCCGAAGGATTCACAAGTAAAGTTCATCCGGATTATGTGTGTAAGTTGAAAAAGGCACTCTACGGATTAAAACAAGCACCGAGAGCATGGTACGGTAAAATTGCCGAATTCCTAATACAAAGTGGTTACTCAATTGCAGCAGCAGATTCGAACTTGTTCGTGAAAGAAAAAGGAGGTAAGTTGGCAATAGTCTTGGTTTACGTGGATGATCTAATCATCACCGGAGACAACGAAGAAGAAATCAAACAAACTAGAGGCAATCTCTCAATACGTTTTCAAATGAAAGAGCTTGGAGAGCTGAATCACTTTCTCGGGCTAGAAGTAATCCGTACCAAAGAAGGAATATTCTTATGTCAACACAAGTATGCAAAAGATCTTATACACAAATTCAGGATGACTGATTGCAAGTCGATATCTACGCCTATGGAAGCCAATGCAAGACTCTGTAGTGAAGAAGGCAAAGAATTGGAAGACTCAACAAGTTATAGGCAACTAGTGGGTAGTCTAATCTACCTTACATTAACAAGACCCGACATTGCATTCGCTGTTGGAGTAGCTAGCCGATTCATGGAGAAACCAAGGAAACCTCACTTAGATGCGGTTCGACGAATCTTGAGGTACGTAAAAGGAACTATTGATTTTGGACTTCTATACAAAAAGGGAGTTCCGTGCCAAGTTATAGGATATTGTGATGCCGATTATGGTGGAGATCATGATACAAGACGATCAACAACTGGCTACATGTTTAGCCTTGGATCCGGCATAATCTCTTGGTGTAGCAAAAGACAACCTACGGTATCATTGTCAACTACAGAAGCAAAATATAGAGCAGCAGCTATGGCAGCACAAGAAAGCACGTGGTTGATACAGCTGTTAAAGGACCTGCACCAACCGATTGACTCTCCAGTACAACTCTATTGCGATAATCAGTCAGCAATAAGCTTAGCTGAAAATCCAGTCTTTCATGCCAGAACCAAGCACGTAGAAATACATTATCACTTTGTACGTGAAAAAGTACTTCAACGGGATGTTGAACTGAAATACATCAAGACTGAAGAACAAGTAGCTGACTTGTTTACCAAGGGACTTAGCGGTGCAAAATTCGATGAGTTCAGAAGACAACTTGGCATGACTACCAAAGCGAGCATCAAGAGAGAGTAGTCGTTGAAGGGGAGTGTTGAAAGTTACACCGACTCCTCTCTCTTATCTCTAGAATCATCTCTATCTTTCTTCTACTCAAGTTTTCTAGATTTCTCTTCTTTGTTCTTTCTCTAGATTTTTCTTTAGAATTTCTCCTTAGTCTTCTAGTTCCAGAAATCTCTTCTTTTTTCTTCATTGAATAATCAAAGTCTTAGCTATCTAGAGAATTCTAAGTTGGCTACAACACCGACTTGAAGAGCTATAAATAGAGATGTGTGTTGTGTGATAGGTGTGTGGTGTGTAGAGAGAAAAAGAAAGAAAAAGATTTGAGTGAAAGCTTGTGTGAGGTTGTCTCTATTGTTAGTTGTTGTTCACACCAATTGTATTTGGTCTTTTCTCATATTAATAAAAGAGTTGTTTTTCGGAAGTTACTGTAGCATCCCGAGATAAAGTTACTGTAGCAAATCGGTACTGTAGCACAAAACTACAATTGGTACCGAGAGTCAGAAATCAACAATTATTTTCTTTTGATATACATGTGGAGACTCTAATGCGTTTAAAAAATAATCAAGATTTTTTTTTTTTCAATATGAATGGTCTCAAATATTCTTTCAAAAATGTGTCTGACCATGCAAGTTAAAAAAATGAAAAGCAAAATTATTAAAATCCTTATCTTCAAATTAACGGTAATTTTTTTATATAAAAAAAAATCAATAAAAAAACATTTTCTCAAGTTAGAAACTTGGAATTATTTGAAAAATTGAAACTTTAAAATATTTTTAATTTTAATGCTTGGATTAATGTTTAGTGAGTAGTATTAGTGTTCTCAAAGCTTGGTGGTGGACCTAAGTATTAGAACATTTTATTCTTTGATTACTGGTATGATTTGATAAAAGAAAAATCATTTGAAAATGTATTTGCTGCTAAAATGAAAAAAATATATATTATTTTGCTAAAATGATTTGTGCTAAGGGCTTGAACCTATATGAAAGTGGTAAAATTAATATTCTAATATTTCAAATTATAGTTTTTTATTAATATTAATTTATTAAAAAATCATACTTAAAAATATTGAAATTAATATTCTCAACTTTGCATATTCTTTTTCTTACTTAACTAATTTATTAAAAAAATAAAATATTTAATCGAATAAGTTTTTTAATATATGAAATCAAATAAAAAATTAATATTTAACACATCATTAATGAGTATATTAATTATGTTTCAACTAAAATCACAATTAAAATTTATTTATCATAATATTGTAATTTGTAACAACTAAAATTAAAATTAGTAACCGAAAGAAGTCAAGTGATTGTAAAAATTAAAACAAAACTTAAATAAATCAAGGAAACGTTATAAAATTTTGATGCATTTAAACTAACATTTAACATTTGAAATGGAAATGGAAATCGTTGGATTTGAGGAATTTAGTCTTAAATGATAAATTAAAAAATAAAGAAGTCTATAATGTCAATAAACACCACCATTATTTAAAAAAAAAAAAATCTTAAATGTAGTTAAATGCAAAACATTTATAAAGATTCATGACTTTTTTTTTAAAAAATAAAATAAAAAAGTATTTAAAGATATAATTATTAATTTTTCATAAAAGTATATTATCATTCAAGTGAACTTATTATTGTATCGTCCAAATTCTTAGTTGTAATCTTGATAAGAAATTGTCTGAAATCAATAATCCATATAAACAATTGGGCTAAATGGTATAATATACATTAAAAGTTACATTTAATTAAAATATATCAATTTATATACAACTCTCAAGTGTAACAAAAATTAAAAATTAAATATTGCATATAATAAATAAAATTAAAGTTAACAATTAAAAACAAAATTAAATATTCATATTAGAAACATTATAAAATTCTAAACTAATCTTAAACTAAAGTCAATATTAAATTGATTATCTCACAAAAGTAGAAGTAAGCATTAAGTAATCAGTCAACGTAAATATATAAAAATAAAAACTCAAAAAATTATAAATTGATCTTAAAATTGATAAGGAAAAGGTAGCAATATATATTTATATAAGTTTAACTTGTCTAAAGTTTTTGGTGTAAAATGACTGAATTCCTTCAAATTAGAAAAATCATATAAATTAAATACCTGTTGATAGTCAAATCAAATGATCCTTTAAAAATCACATTAAAGATTTAATTATAATTAACAAATTTGTGTAATTAATAATAATGGTTTAATTATCTATTAATGAAACAATACATAAGATTACCTTGTGTTCATTTAAAAATACATTTAAGATTATCATCAAATTTCATAATTAATAATAATGATTTAATTGTCAATTAATACAAAAAATGTATAACTTCATAATTAATAATAATAATTTAATTGTTGATAAAAAAAATGTATAACGACTATTTTATCAATTTGTAATCCACAATCAAAAGATACTTTTGACCGATGCTAATTAATTTATTATAATGCAATCACAAACATATATTTTCCGTTTAATTTATCTATATTTATATTTCTCACTCCTATAAAAGTAAATAAGATTAAAATAGACTTTTTTTTTTAATCTTTTATTTTCATGTATAATCTTTTTGATGTCTTTTCAATTCCGAAATATATAAAATTCTTATTCTTCCCTTGATTTTTTTTATTCTTTCCTTCAAGATCCTCATTATGTCTTATGCTGCTTTGGTTAGGTGTTGCTGCATGGACAATAATTCTAAACTTAGAAAGAAACTAAAAGAATCTAACAATTTCATATATCTAAATTTTATTTTATTAATTAACCGATTATTACGATGAAATAAGTGAAGATAATATGATATTAATTATATTTTATTATTTTAAATAAAATATTGTTTGAATTGATAACAATTACCAAAATTAAGGAAAAGGTTACGTCTTAAAGCCACTACTATGCATTCACCATTGCTATAGAAAATTATTATCTAATATAATTTATAAATGTTTAACAATTGTCTAAAACCTTTGCCTAAAAAATACTGTTACAAAATTTATAAATGTGGGAGAGGCTGCCATTAACCCCATTATCTATTCCACACATTATTAATTTAGAAAAAAAACCTTCTCATTTTTATTCAACCAATGTGGTTCATCTTTAATGCTGTAAAATATCTCACAGTACCTATTATAATTAACAAACACTCCAACAAATTATATCGACAGAGAGAAGGATCTGAGAGATGAAACACTTGACTTTCTTTCGATATCGAAACCCATTGATGAGTTCTTCAACTTCTGTAAATAATCAAAGCCTTGAAACTGCTTTCTTCTCATCTGTAGCTGCTTGATGAGGATCTATATATGTAAAGAGAGACATGAATGAAAACGAAAGCAAAGAAAGGAATAGATTTGGTAATGTGAAAATCCAGCACAGTTAAAGGTGAAGAACAGCCAGCTTATTCAGCATATCGCGAAGCCAGTTTTGGTCATGCCATTTTTTATATCAAGAACCAGACTCATGCTTATTATAGTTGACACCGGAACCATGATGGATCTGCAGTTGAAGCTGATTCAATGTGGTTTCTCAACAGATTCTGGCATCCAGTTGATGAGTCTGCAACCTCTAAATCAGGATAACATGCTGTTTTCCATTTTTAAAAATAAAATATTGAATTACAATCAATAAAAATTCCCAATCTTTTTCTTAAAAAAAAAAAAAAAAAAGTAAAGAACAGATTGACAGCAGAAAAAAGACATAGAGAAATATATATTGTAGAAGATATCAGCTTATCAAATAGTAATTTATCTGTTAACACCTGATAATGTCTTCTTATCTATTTATCTCATTAGATAATTGTTTAGCAACTGATAATTATTTTTTATATATTTATCCTATTTGATAATTATTGTAAATTATTATCTCTTCTATTAGATAGATCTACAGTCATATATAAATAGGTATCAAGTGTAAATGAAAATCATCATTGTTTGTCAAGTTCTTTCATGGTATCAAGAGCCTAATCGCCTAGATCCTATTTTTTTTATTTCTTCAGTCCTTTATATTCTATTTTCCCCTCTTTTTTTTTTCAATCTAATATTCTGTCCTTTCCATGGCAGATGAGGTATCCATAACCATACAAACTCCCGAGTCACTATTAGCTCAATTGGTTCTAGTTTAAATAATGGATTAATTTCCATTAATGCTGCAGTTCAACTACCAGTGAAATTAACACCCTTCAATTATGCCTCTTGGAGTGCACAATTTGATGCTCTTCTCTATGGATATGACCTGTTGGGTTTTATCAATGGTTATACACCTTGTCCATCGGCAACCATCACCAGCAACAATCAGACTATTCCTAATCCAAAGCATGCCCTATGGTGTCGTCAAGATAAACTATTGCTTCATTCGATTATTGCATCAGTCTCAGAACAAGTCCTGCCACTTATAGCTACATCAAAATATTCTGAAGATGCATGGAGAAAACTTGTCAGATTGTATGCCAGTAAAACACGATCTCGGATTATCTCTCTTAAAGATCGTCTGACAAACATTAAGAAGGAAAGCAGGTCAGTAGCTGATTACCTACAGCTTGTTAAATGTATATCAGATGATTTAACTCTTGCTAATGCTCCACTAAGTGAGAAGATTTAGTTGTTCATATTTTGAATGGACTTGGGACTGAATTCAAGGAGATAGCCACAACCATAAGAGCCAGAGACACTTCAATTTCCTTTGAAGAGTTGTATGATAAACTTGTTGCCTTTGAAACAGCTTTGAAACGTGAAGAAACTAGCAGTGAATCTACTATTGTAACAGCAAACTACGCTTACAACCATTATTCTCCAAAGAAAAGATTTTACTCGCGCAATGATGGTAGAACAAATCGTTACATCCCTCCTGCCAATACCGTCAACAATTGGCCGAGGAATCGCAAGGTGCAATGTCAGATCTATGATAGATTTGGTCACACAGCAAAATAGTGCTACCATAACAAAAGTGTGCAGAACCCAACTCCAGAAGCAAATCATGCGACAAAGAGGCCAAACTCTGATAAAAGATGGGTAATAGACTCTGGTGCTTCTCATCATATCACTTCAGACCTCAACAATCTTTCTTTATACACTGCATATGATGGTCCAGATGAACTTCTAGTAGGTGATGGGGCAGGTTTGCAAATTACTCATACTGGATCTATTACTCTTAACACTTCCTCTAAATCCTTTAATCTTTCTGACATTTTGTGTGTTCCTTCAATTGAAATAAATCTTGTATCAGTTGCTAAATTTTGCAAGACTAACCTTGTTTCAATTGAATTCTTTCCCCATTTTTTTAAGGTGAAGGATCTAAACACGGGGGTGGAACTTCCACGAGGCCCGAATAAGGATGATACTTATGAACTACCGGAAAGTGCGAAGGCTACAGCAGTCTCACCACTAGTTCTCTCAAGCATCAAGTCCTCTACTTCTCTTTGGCATCAAAGACTTGGTCATCCTTCCAATAAAATTCTCCATCTTTTGATCAATAATTATTCATTACCAGTTTCTATCTCTGGTTTAAATTTTTGTGATTCTTGCAATTCTAATAAAAGTCATAGACTTCCTTTTTATCAATCTAGTTTGCAAAGCTCTAAACCATTAGAGTTGTTATATTCCAACTTATGGGGTCCTGCACCATATGAAGCAATAGATGGTTTTCGATATTATCTAATCTTTGTTGATCATTACACTAAGTATGTTTGGTTTTATCCTCTTAAAAGAAAATCTGAGGTGTTTGCCATCTTTCCAAAGTTTAAATCAATTGTTGAAAAGTTTTTTAATCTCCCAATTGTTTCTATTTACAGTGACAATGGCGGTGAATATAAGAAGCTTGCTTCATTTTTGGCTTCTCATGGTATTTCACATTTTACAACCCCACCACACACTCCACAGCATAATGGATCAGCAGAGAGAAGGCACCGTCATATTGTAGAAACCGGTTTGACCTTATTACATCAAGCTCACCTTCCTTTATCGTTTTGGTCTCATGCTTTTCAAACAGCAGTATACTTGATTAATAGGTTACCTACACCAATTCTACAAGACAACTCACCATTTGAAAGCCTCTTTGGTGACCAACCAAACTACTCCAAACTTAAAGTTTTTGGGTGTCTCTGCTATCCATGGTTGCGTCCATACAATAAAAACAAGCTCCAACCCAAGTCCAAGCCATGTATCTTTATTGGTTATTCACTTTCACAAAGTGCATTCAAGTGCTTTGACATTGAATCTAGTAAAGTATTTGTTTCAAGGCATGTTAAATTTATAGAGACTGAATTTTCTTTTACTGCAAAAACCTCTTCTTCCTTAGGCTCAAAGACATCTCTTTCTGCATGGTATCCCAATTTTAATGAGGCAAACTTATCTTCTTCGTCTCATTTTGATATGCCTATTTCCAAGTGCAGTTTTTTAGGAAACATCAACTGTCTAACTAGTGGTGACATGCAGCCTAGCATTGTATCTTCAACTCCTATTGGGGCCCCGCAAGAAGTTTCCACCTCAGGTTTGCATCTTTCTCCCTATATACCTTCTCCTACTATAGCTTCCTCTTCAAATGAAACAACTTCCACTTCAAACACAGTTGCCCTACCCCGACGCATCGACCCAATGACTACAAGATACCAAAATAATATCTACAAGCCTAAACAGATATTCACTGCTACCAAACATCCCATCATTGAACCCATTGAGCCCACCTGCTTCTCACAAGCCATCAAAGATTCTCATTGGCGAACTGCAATGACAGATGAGTTTAATGCATTGTTACGTAATGGCACTTGGATTTTGGTTCCTCCTAGCCAAGATCAAAATTTAATTGGTTGCGAATGGGTATTTAGAGTCAAAAGAAAACCTGATGGCAATATTGATAGGTTTAAGGCCAGACTTGTTGCAAAGGGATTTCATCAGCGTCCTGGTATTGACTACAATGAAACATTTAGCCCAGTCCTCAAACCTACCACCATCAGAATTGTTTTGTCCATTGCTCTTACAAATAATTGGAAAATCCGACAATTAGATGTTAACAATGCCTTCCTTCATGGGTCCTTGACAGAAGATGTTTACATGGCACAACCTCCAAGTTATCAAGATACTACTAAACCTCATTATGTTTGCAAGCTGCAAAAGGCTTTGTATGGCCTAAAACAAGCACCACGTGCATGGTATACTGAGCTGAGACAATTTTTAATTGCCTATGGTTTTACCAACTCCATTTCTGATGCCTCTCTCTTTATTTATTTGACCAATGGAGTTTTGATTTATTTTCTTGTTTATGTTGATGATCTTCTTATCACTGGGAATAATGATGCTTTTGTGCATGAGCTTATCAACATATTGTCTCACCAATTCTCCATTAAAGATCTTGGCTTACTTCACTATTTCTTTGGGATCGAAGTTATTTCTACTCCACAGGGATTGTTTCTCTCTCAACATAAGTATATCAGAGATCTACTTCATAAAACGTATATGCTTGGTGCAAAAGAAGTTTCTACTCCATTGGCCACCTCTGTGACGTTATCTCTTCATGATGGCACACCGCCTTCAGATCCAACTCTCTATCGTCAAGTTATTGGTGCTTTTCAATATCTTTCTATTACAACACCAGATATTGCCTACTCAGTAAACAAATTGGCCCAGTTTATGCATTCCCCAACATCTCAACATTGGACCTGCTTAAAAAGAGTTCTTTGATACCTAAAAGGCACTATATATTATGGGTTATTTCTCAAAAGGAATAATGATCTTACACTCCATGCATATACAGATGCTGATTGGGCAGGAAATTCGGATGATAGAACATCAACATCAGCATATGTTGTTTACTTGGGAATGAATGCCGTGTCTTGGACATCCAAAAAACAAAGAACTGTTGCCAGGTCTTCAACAGAGGCAGAATATAGAGCCATTGCAAATACAGCCGCTGAACTTGCTTGGATTCGAAATCTTTTACTCGAACTTAAGTTCCCTCAAACCAAACCATCAACAATTTACTGTGATAATGTGGGAGCAACATATCTCAGCGGCAACCATGTCTTTCACTCTCGAATGAAGCATATTGCCCTAGACTATCATTTTGTCAGGGAAAGAATCACTGCTGGCACCATTCAAGTTCAACATGTTTGTACAACAGATCAGTTTGCTGATGTCCTTACTAAGCCCCTCGCTAAGCAACGTTACTGTCATCTTCGATCCAAGATTGGGGTATCCAATGGCTCCCCCATCTTGCGGGGGCGTGTAGAAGATATCAGCTTATCAGATAGTAATTTATCTGTTAACACCTGATAATATCTTCTTATCTATTTATCTCATTAGATAATTGTTTAGCAACTGATAATTATTTCTTATATATTTATCCTATTAGATAATTATTGTAAATTATTATCTCTTCTATTAGATAGATCTACAGTTGTATATAAATAGGTATCAAGTGTAAATGAAAATCATCATTGTTTGTCAAGTTCTTTCATATATGAGAGAGACATGATATCAAAGCATAAAATCTGAAGAAAATAACTGAAAAAAAAAAAAACAAATATCATAAGAATAATGGGAGTTGATATGCATAAAACATAAAGGTATTTATACACAAAAAAAAAAATTATAACCGAAATTGACAATAAATAAAAAGAGTAACCGAAATTACTTAAAAATTGTATTGAAAGTTGAAAAGAGTTAGAATTTACAACAAATTTAATTGGTATTTATTATTTAATGTGAAAAAGGAGAGTAAAATTTTGGACATTTAATCTCATATGTTAATTGTGAATAATATTTAGTGATATAATGGATAACATCAAATTAGAATTAATTAGCTTTAGCAAAAAGCCTATTTTAACCCTATTTACTCTAATAGTAGTGGGAAATATATAATAATATAGATATAGATAACATTATTTACTCAAAAAAGAGTGAGAAATATTATATACCACTTCAAAGTGTAACTGAAATAATTAAAAAGTAACATTTAAAATGCAATTAATTGAATTAAGTATAATAAATAAATCTATTATCATAAAATATCCAAATTGACCCTATTTATTCAAGAAGGATAAAATATCCAAATTGACCCTATTTACTCAAAAAGGATTGGGAAATACTTAAAATACCCAAATTGACCCTATTTACTCAAGAAGGAGTGGGAAATACTATAGTGAAAGTTTTTAGGAAGAGTCAATAATTACATATTAAATACTCAGTGAAATATTTATGATGAAATTTTTATTACCTTAATTAGTGAATTAAATACTCAATAAGAGAGTAGATAACATCACATTAAAATTACATACACAAGAAATGCAAGCTAAGAAAAATGCAAGAGAATAACAAATACATGAAAGTGAAAAGCCTATTTTGACCCTATTTACTCTTATAGGAGTGGAAAATACTATATTATATAGATTAGACTCTACAAGCTAACTTTTGAGGTTGGATTTGAGTTTCTTTAATTTGGTATCAG
Organism: Fremontodendron californicum; assembly: GCA_030761205.1. Lineage (NCBI taxonomy): Eukaryota > Viridiplantae > Streptophyta > Magnoliopsida > Malvales > Malvaceae > Fremontodendron > Fremontodendron californicum. Next base: position 9,864,910 of record JAULJL010000009.1, on the reverse strand, counting down.
AACTAGATTTTTTGCTTATTTCATTGGTTACCTGTTCTGCACCTGTTTCGACAGATATCTGTTAAGAGGGGTGTCAAAAGTAGGGATGGCAATGGATAGTGTGGATTCAAATATTGCAATTATCCGATTTGCTTTTTGCGGGTTCGGATAGAACTCGGATTCAGATAATATAATTACTATCCGCAGCGGATTAGGAGCGGATGCAGATATGAAACCTCGGATATCCATTATCCGAATCCGCATTATTTATATGGATAACGGATTCAGATATCCGAATCCGTTTACTTTTGCGGATTCGGATATCCGAATCCATTATCCGTTTATTTGAATTTAAAACTTTTTTTATTTTTTTATTTTTTTTACTTACTGAATTCGAATATTGAGCTGATTCGAATATCCGACAGATAATATTATATAATTCAAATAAGAATAGTAATATTCGGATTTAATGCGGATAATAAACGTATTTGAATTTTAAAACAGTTTTACGGATTTAAATATTACAAAAAAAGATAAATATCCGATCCGCTGTTATTTTTAATAAAAAATCTCACATTGTCAACTTCTTATATTTATATTTGAGTGTGACTTATATTGGATTTGAATTTTCTTTAGCTATATAAAAAATGGAGGCTAAGGAGAAGAAGAAAAAGTGTGAAGAATTTGATGTTCACTATTAAAAATCACGCCCATGTTTAGTTCAAATCTTAGTAGAGGGGACCTTTTTGGCTTCCAAGTCAAAAGATCTAATTGCCTTGAACAAAAGCCGATTAGGAATAAAAAAAAGTGAATATATGATTAACACTATCATGAAATAGACTCTTTTGTCTCACATTATTTTCCTTCTCAAAAACACTTTTTTATGCACTTTAATACGTGGAAAAAAAGTTTTTAAAATTAATCCCTTTATTTTTCTCAATGCACGTTTCCTTCAAAATTGCTTTCTATAAAGTTTGTTGGTTTTTTTTTTTTTTTTTTCCAAAAAAATAAAAAGCAAAGAAAGGTTGGAAATTTTCTCTTTTGCACATTGGGTTGTCTTCGTAAGCAAATTTGCCATCTAACATTCCCATTACTTTTCAACTTAAGATTTAAAAAGAAAGCAGCTCTGCTCCAAGAAAACGCAAACTCATGGTTATCAAGAATATACTATAAAAAAGGTATAAGATTTTTTTTTTTAATTTTATATTTATATCTTAATTATTAAATAAAAAAAGTAATTAGTATGTTTTAAAAGCAAGATTAATTATGACTTAATATAGATAGAAATTTTTTATAGACATGAAATGTACACTTTTTTTTTATATCTAAGGCATGTGTTGCATCATTTTCCTATTGATATAGTAAATGCTAAATGAACAGTCACTCGAAGCAAAGATTCATAGGCATGGGGATGGGATAAAGATGAAGTAACAGACCACCCAAATCATTGAAAACAACCACTTTAGCAACAAAAAATCAGGGGCCCTTTGCCAATTAGTTCCAAACTTGACCAATAAAAAACTTCCAAGAAAAGATCAAATGAGTGACAAGAGGACATTTTAGTGGTGGGTTCATGTGAATAACAAAGAAAAATAAAAAGGTAAACAGCTGAAACATGTGATTTGGTCAAAGGAATTTCGATAAAAGATTATAAATTGTAATTATATGATTTTGATTGATATGAACTCACATGCAAAAGGGTTCAAGAGAGAAGATGGTAGCCAATGTACAAGCCATGTGAAGAAATACCAGCGTAAAAAAGATTAACTTTGCTTCCATTGACAAAAGATAGATACTGAGGGAATACAATCATTCACAATCACTAATTACTTGTAGTGCAAGGTAGAACAAGAGAGAGGAAACTACAGCAAACCGGGGCGACGCCGATGCCGTTACCGATACCTCCTAAAGTATGATACAAGAGAAAAAATATGCTATAATGCACTGTAATTGGAATGTATCCACACAAAAAAAGGGTTTTTAGGTCTGAATCAGATAGTTTTAGTTCAGTGATGTTTTGATGAGGGTGAGGGTGGGCACTGGTAGCACTTGGCAAAGAGTCCGAATGTATCGACTTGCTTGATGAAATTAGTCATACTAGCCCAACCTCCCAATCCAAAGCCAACTACAAGGACCCAAATCACAATAAATGTGTTCACTGCATACATTGCTGCCCAGCTTGGGAGGAAGAAAGGAGGCTTCTCAGCTGCATTCTGCTCACACAAGAATTAACCAAAGAATAAAAAAGTAAGTAGATAAATTTACACAATGATGATCTTGTTTGAAGGTCGAAAAGGTTAAATTCTTTGTTTTGATCTGCAGTTAAATGTGACCTACTGGCTATTTCAATGATGTGGTCAGCACAAAAGTTAAACTGAGTGATACCGAAATGCCACCAACCTCATCTTTGTTTCATAAATTATGTGTATCTTTACTGATAAATTCAGTGGTGGGGCAAGAACTGTGGTGGCTGAGGAAGTGAATTGACCTACAATCTTATTGTGTATGTGCCTGGAATCATTTGATTCAAATCTACAAAATAGTACTACTAGTTTTTCAACTTGACAGAGCCCGAGTTAATTAACAGCCTCTTTGAAAATGATTTTGTTGTAAGGTCACGAAATTGTAAAGACTTGAATACAAGAATGGTATATTTACTCTGGTGTGATTCCACCTTCCCGAATCATCCGACACTATGTTACTCGGACTCGGATGTGAGTGTCAGACACGGGTATGTGTCTGACATGACTATATTTGATTTATTCTAAGTTTTTTCATGTATTTGGAGGGTCCTTGGAAGATCATATCCCATACCTATGTACGGATATGCGTCGGACACGGATATTTCAAGAAAAATAAAGAGTCGGAGCAACATAGATCCGACAAGGCCTCTTATAGATGCAATAACAGGAAGGGAAAATTACAACCTGAAACTCTCCAACTTATCACAAACTGCTGATAACCTAGCATGATAGTTTCTCTAAATGATATCAGACCATATTTAGATAGTAGGAATTATGATTTTGTAGCAATCAAGACCATCTAATCAGGTAAGTCAGTAATCAATCAGGACCCTTGGGACCAAGGTGCCTTGTAAGCATCAAAATTATCAACAGGTATATCTATCAAACTGGTTTGATCATGATGACTAGGAAAGGGTAGCTCATAATGATAGAGACTAGCAACATAATTGTAGCATTTGACAATGCCAGCCGGGTTGCACAAACATTTGGTAGGAAATGAAGAAATTGGACCAGTTACGGATTTACCTGTCGGGCAGAGGCTGATTTATAGGTGAGCATATGAGCCAAGGCAGGGATGATGTAGACAGTGAAGCTAACCAGAAGAGATCCTACAGCCGAGTTGATGGGACCAAAGAAAGGAAATATGATAGCCAAGAACCATATAGGTATCACCACAGGTAACCGGCAAACTGCCCTCAAACATATGCTCTTTGTGTCGTGCATCCCCACCACTTTCTCCCACACAAAGTACAATGGCGTACACGCAAACCCGAATGTAATAAACTGTGAAAAATTAGAAGCCAAAAACAATTGATCTTGTCAATTTCATTAATCCAATTAAGGCTATAATAGCATCTACATTGGTCTGTAGGATATCCACAAACCTGGTGAATTAACATTAAGACAACTGCAGCATCACGCCACGCAGAGCGTGGAAGGAGTGAAAAGGCATTGGAATGATTAAGGAGTTGATCACCGAAAGCCCAGTAGACGGAAGTAGCCGATGGGATGGTTAGGGTGAACACATAGAGGGTGGCCAATAGATATATGTACTTGAATTTTTGAGGCTTCCACATTGCATGCATAATTTCACTGTAAACATCAAAATTTGTCCAACAACTCAGTTTTACTCATCCGCTGTCTTTTAAATAAAGTAAAAGAATATGTCTAAAGATCTGCTAAAGTTAAAGAGTGGGAAAAAAAAAACCCTTGGTTAAAGTAGCAGAGGACCCCCAGCAATTATCTGCAAACCCCACTCAAAGAAGTGGATTTCAAAAGCTCAACTCAAGTTACTCAACCAAGAGTACAAGTTTCATTATTTCACTTCTTCATCCTTTTATCTTATTCCTAGTTGTATTTATTTTATAATTTTGACCAAGATCAGAGTTGATTTGATGCACACATTTATAACCAGTTGAACTAGTAAATTACTAACCTACCAGAATTGATGATTTTGCAACAAAATATTTAATAAAAAATTTACTGCAACTTTTGACCAAAACAGGAGACAAGAAAGGCACCAAACCAGAAATATTGATTCAAGGTTAACTTTACCAAATGAACAAAGGGATATCAATGAATTTGTTTCTTAAACTTATCTCTTTCTCAAATCCAAAAAATGGCAAGCAAAAACTGCTAATAATATCCTACTCTGTAAGAAATATCCTACTCTGTAAGAAATGTATTTTACTGCATTTGCAAAGTTGTTGTTAAATAAAATAAAGCAAAAATTAGTATTTTCTTGGAACCATAGTAATAATAATGTAACACTTACACAGTGACAGCATGTCCTCCGAAAGTATAGAGGATATTGGTGGCGCCAGTGAAGTACAAAACCAACTTATTTGGACCTTGGTGAGTTACACCTTCCACCTGTAAAAAAAATAAGGTAAAAAATTTGATATTAAATCAAAAAGTAAGGAAAGATCAAAACTATTTCTTTATTGTTTTACCTATGTTACACGGACTCGAGTATGAGTGTCGAATACAGATATATTCAATTTTTTCAAGTTTTTATATGTATTTGAAGGGTTCTTGGAAGGTCATATCCCCATACTATGTCCAAATATGCGTTGGACACGGATGTCGAATACGGATACTTTAAAAAAATTGAAGAGTCAGACCAACATAGGTTTTACCTGGCCATGGAGAAGGGATGCAATGGTCAAATACCATGCAGTGTAGGTGGTCATGCCAAGCCCCATAAAAGACCAGATTCTATAGTTGTGAAATGAGGGGATGAACACTGTGGTGGCACAGCAAGCTCCAAAGATATAAGTCCATGTCCTCTTGTCTAACTTGTCATTTATGTAATATATGTTGCTGTAATCAACTCAAAAAAACAATCAGAAGTTAGTTGATTAATCCATCAAAATTGAGAATTTAATGAAAAAAAGTTAGGCTAAAATTAAAAAAATGGGGACCTGGCACAGGCTATAAGTTGAATGACAGATCCAAAGAGCAGAAAAGTGCAGTTAAAAGCCAATCCAACAGCTTTCCAGGAAGGTCCCAATAGACCATCTAAAACTTCAAACCACTGCATGTTAAAAAAAAAAATTATGCATTTTTTTCGAATTATTGAAATTGTTATTTTTTGTTTTTAAGTACATATATTTTTTAAAAGGGTCTTTTTGATCTTGAAAAGCTAACCTGTATGACATGGTTCTTGAAGCTGACATTCTCTTTCTCCTTTCTGCTTCGGTATTCAATATACAGAACACTGATGAGATAAGCAGTCCAGCTTCCAAGAACACCATAAAAAATCTGCAGAATAATACCCGAAAGAATTCCCATTTGAGAGAAAGAATATGGCAGTGTTAACAGAACTTGAGCCACCTGCAACCCCACCACCAAAAAAGAAAAAAAAAAAAGAATCTTTATCAGTTTGAAAAAGAAAAAAAAAAAAAAAACTAGTGTTTACAGTTACACTACTTTGATTACAATTTTGAGTTGGGATTTAAGTACCTGATTTGAAGCACAGCTAAACCAGGCATCATAAACAGAACCGCCATGCCAAAGAAGGCTCTTAACACTGAAAATGGAATGATCTCCCTTTTCTTCCTCTTTCTCCTCATGTTCAGTTGGCTCATTAAAGCTTGGAACAATTGCTTCCTCTGCCTGTTTCTGTCCTGACATTGCTTCACCTTCTCTATAGATCAAAAACAAACACAATTAAACCAAACCCACCACCCAAAACCAAGCAAAAAACAATAACAAAACAAAAGCTACCGATTTTAGAATATGAACCTCAAATATTGGACTATGTTACCGTATTGCAGGGAGGCCAATTGGCAGTGACTTATAATGAAGAAGTAGAGAAAGAAAAAGACAGCTTCTTGACAAATGTGAGACAACCCGCAAATCAGCTTCAGCTTCTTTAACTGCTCTCAGAGAAAGACAGAGAGAAAGAGAGCGTGTATTTATCTCGTTTTAGCTTTAAGAGCAAGAAATCACAGTTTCTGGGTGGCTGTTACAGCTTTAACTTTTTTTCTGGTTCAAAGGAGGAGGTTACAAATTTATAAATCAGAAAACTTGCAATTCATAAATGCTTTAAAAGAAGACAGAAGAATCACAAATCTTTAAAAAAAAAAAAAAAATCATAATTCCCAGGTTGGCAGTGCCTTGATTATCCTTCAAAAAGCCAGCTAAAAACCCTTTTAAATTCTTTCTTTAATCCTCAAGGTTTAAGCTGTACTATCAAAAATAATTTATTTTCACACTAAAAAATCCAACAAGCAATAAAGAGCTTTCCTTTCCTAGTTCCTACTGTTGAAGAGGAGATAAGCAAACCTTTTTGTTCTTCTTTGAGAAACGATACCTGCCAGGGAAAAGCAGCACCTGAGAAAGCAAAAAAGGGTGCCACAGCTACTAAATAGGTAACTAGGAAACTAGGAAAGGTAGCTTTTTGCTTGCTTCATTTTATAATATTTAAACCAAACAACAACAAAAATACAAAAAAAAAAAAAAAAAAAAAAAAGAAGAAGAAGAAGAAGAAATATTTTTTAGTTTTTGTTTTTCTTAGGAAAAAAAACCAGTGTTCTGAGTTTTCTGTTAAGACATAAGAGTGGCAGAGAGATCTTTTAGCTTCTTCTTTAACACTGTTTCATAGTCTCTGGGTGTTGTCTCAGTTACTAAATGATCCTATGATAGCCTTTTTAAATTGGAATATTAATTGGGTATTCATCCAAATCTTAATTAGCTGTACCAAATTATTTTACTTTAAAGTTTAACTTTTTTAATTCAAAATTTCTACTTTTAATTCCAATGCTAATGGTCAATCTTTATTCCAAGATCGTGTTATTGAATAGTTTGGAAACTTTTTTTTGAGCAGACAAAAAAATAAACTAACCATTCACATTTACATGTTTCATTACAATTGTTAATCAAATAATTCATATAAAATAAATAGATGAATACATATATAAGAAAAGGAAAATTGATCGCAAACAAGTTATATTATCCGGATTTAAGATGCGTGTCAGATACGAATATGCTTAATTTTTTAAAAAAATTTATATAATTGAAAAATCATATATACATGCACATGTCCTAATATGTATCGAATATAAATATCAAATATAAATATTAAAAAAATCAGAGAATTCGGATACCCTAACATTTAAGAAAAGAAAATCAAAGAATTGTCATCATAGATGTAAGCATCATTATAATGAACTGCATGGCTTCTGGTAGTAGTCATTAATGAATTTGAAAATCATTGGCAATTCCATAACGACAAGCCTACAGTTATGATTATTGAGAAAGTATTCTATGAACCGGTTATTGTACATCAGCATATATCATTTCCATTAAAATCATGCAATATAATCAAATTTTAAAAAAAAATCAACTATTTATTATAAGAATCATTAATAAATTGCTAAAATAAAAATTTATCATTTAATTATTATATGTAATGTGTAATAAATAGTTGATTTTTTCTTAAAATTTGATCACGTGACATGATTTAAATGTAAGAGGGCGTTTGGTATGATGGAAAGTGATCACTTTCCATGGAAAGTAATTGGTGGGAATGTGATTCTCATGTTTGGTATGCTAAAAACTGCTCACTTTCCTGGGAATGTAACTTTCCTTGGAGAGTTACTTTCCCACAAGCATTGGAATGTGATTCCCATGAGAAGTGGTGGGAAAGTAACTTTCCCATGTAGTTGGAAAGTTAAAAAAATATTAAAGACAACATTATCCTCTTTCTATTTGAGTTAAAATTATCAATTGAAATATTATTTTAAAATATTTCGTACAAATATTTATTAATAATAAATATTACTGAAATATTTAAATAATATTTAATTTGCATTCTGCTTTTTAATTTTCCAATTACTTGAGAATAACTTCGAAAATTTATTATTAACAAACATTTTTTTATCATAAAAATAACTCAAATTACCAATTGAACTATTATTTTTAAATATTTAGTACAAATGTTTGTTAATAATAAATATCATTGAAATATTTAAATAATATTTAATTTTTATACAACCTTTTAACTTTAAAACTACATGAAAGTAATTTCAAAATTTTATTATTAACAAATATTTTTTATCATAAAAATAACTCAAATTATCAATTAAAATATTATTTTTAAATATTTAGTACAAATGTTTGTTAATAATAAATATCATTAAAATATTTAAATAATATTTAATTTGCATATAATCTTTTAATTTTTTAACTACATGCGAGTAATTTCAAAATTTATTATTAACAAATATTTTTTATCATAAAAATAACTTAAATTACCAAATAAAATATTATTTTTAAATATTTAGTACAAATATTTGTTAATAATAAATATCATTAAAATATTTAAATAATATTTAATTTGTATCCAGCCTTTTAATTTTTTAACTACATGAAAGTAATTTCAAGATTTTATTATTAATAAATATTTTTTATCCTAAAAGTAACTCAATTTAAAATATTATTTTTAAATATTTAGTATAAATATTTTTTAATAATAAATATCATTGAAAAATTTTAAAATTAATAAAATTTACATTTTTGTTTGATAAGGGTAGTTTCGAAAATTATCATCACATTCCCAGGATTTTAATTAGCACTTTTCCATGTATACCAAACACTGGAAAGTTACATTCCCATGAATCACATTCCCAAGAATCACATTCTCAGGAATCACATTCCATGGAATGTGATTCCTGGGAAGGTACCAAACGCCCCCTAAAAGATATATTGACGTGAAATAACCATTTTATACAATCATTTTTCTTACCAATGCATCGATCAACATCAACATAAAAATACATAAGTAAATGTAGAGCATGTCATTGATGTGTTTTTGGGGAAAAAATATAAAAATAAAGGCTTCTCAAATGATATTCATTGATCAATATGTTACAGTCAAGAGCCAAACCTATCTATCTTCAGCTTCAACCTTTCTTTTGCCTTTGTTCAACAACAACAAAAAAAAAAAAAAATCAAGTAATATATATCTAACCTTTCAATTAATCTTTAAAATCGTTTGAAAAGAAAGGATTAAGTAAATTTGGAAATAACCTTATCACATTATAAAATAAAATAAAAAAAGTGATAATACATGAAAACTGAGTCAATTGATTATTCATATTCTAAGAATTTCAAAACAAATTTCATTGTAAGAAAGATTAAATTCACTCATCAAGAAAATTGCACCAAATTGTAGCATAAGATTTGATAAATTTCTAGATTTGTTATTGTTTGAAAGGTACAATGTATTGACAAAATTGATAGAGGAAACAAAGAATCTTGATGATGAATTAATGATCAATAATTATATGGTAAGATGTCATGGGAATTTTTGGTCAATCTTACCATCAATGCTTTCCAAAAACAATTAAAGCCAATACAGATTATTTACCAAAAAAAAATAGACCCTTTCACCAAACTCCTACAGGCAAAAAATTAGTGGCTTCCATTTGAATCAAAATCTCAAAATCTGATATGAGTATTTGTGAACCACCAAATTTCTAAAACCTTGAAATTAAATGAACAATGAAACAAACGACTTGATTTTTCAAGTGTTGGCGTATAAGATATCATCAGGCCAAAGCAGGTGACAAGTGAATTGGCATGGGCTCTATAATCATGCTTTTCAGTCTGCTTTGCAAGTGCTGGAGCACATCAAAGAAAGCTGTCCGTTTCAGGCTGTCTGGTCTGCATAATTTACCTGATGACTTTGTAAATAGGAACTTATGTAATAATTGTGGTCTTACTGATTTCATATTAGCTTGAAAATTATTGTTGCTTGAGAAGACAGTATGATTGTAGTAGATTTGTCTGACAGTTGAATTTGAGCAATGTTATTAAAATTGGATTGGATTGGTCCTTCGGATCGATTAAATTGAGAATTGGTGACTTGTTCGATTCGATGCATGTCATAAAACCAGATTTTTTTGAATTGGAAAAATCGGTTTTACACTTTTTTTTTATTTAAAAAAAAAATTATTATATGTGATGAAATTTGAACCTTTACCTTTTGTATCTATATTAAAGATTATACAGTTTAGCCGAATACATATTTTTATTAAATATTTACTATATTTAATACTTTTTAAATATTTTTTAAAAAATTAAGTACAATCGGTAACCGAAAGTCTTACCGGTTCGACTTTCGATCTGATTTTTTTAACATTAGATTTGGGTTATTCGTTCAGTTCGAATTGAATCAAATTTGAGACAGGCTTTTAGTAATTTGGAGTGGTCCGATTAGGATTACTATTTGAATAATAAAATATATTTTTTATTTAAATTTAATTATAAACTATATAAATATAATATGAAAAAATTTTTAAAATTTTTTAAAATATTTTAAATAATAAAACAAATTTTCGAATTCGACTCGAGTCAAGCTTGAACAAACAAAAAAATATTATTTGAATTTAACCCAATCTAACTCATGAACACCACTAACTTGTAACAGTTAACTGCTTTTTTGGAATAACGAAATTAATTTGGGTTTTGGGATTTAGCTTATGAGTAGTGCTGCAACCCCCTATTTATCTCGTCTTTTGTCCCGTCTGATGTGGTAGTTACCACATCATCAAGATTTTACTTTATTTTAGCTTTTAAAAAATTCCTAACTTTCACAGTTCACACTGTTTACCCTTTTTTTTTTTTTTTATTTGTTTCACGTAGTATACTATACCCATCTAATTTTGCAACGTCCCCAGAATACCCACTGACATCCTACCACGCTTTCTTTCTTTCTTTCACTCACCCATATCCATATCTTTTTGTCGTTTTAATTGATCACAGAAGCAAGTTATCTTCACCAAATTAGCTCCCACGATTGAGCAAATATCTCATGGAAAGTAATAGGATCTTGCTTGGACCCGCAGGCTTTGTTTCCAGAAAATTGATCCAAGCAGTCAGTCTCTCAAAAGTTTATTCTTCGCGAGCAAAGCAGAGCAGAGCAGAGTAAAGCTCCCAAGAATGCTGTCAGCAAACTAACTGATTAGTAATCCCGTCCTTTGTATTGCATTTCAGGTTGGTAGTACACCATTTGCCGTTGCCCAAGAAGCATCTATTGTCCATACTGCAATTTTGAAGAATATAAATAATTAATAAACATATCAAGATGGGTCAATCAAGATAATGGTAAATTAATGGTAAGGTTGCCGTTGTTTCTCTATTACTTACTAAATTAAAAAACAACCAGAAGTTTTTCGGGATCCCAGATCGCTTGAAGCTTTTTATTCGCTTTTGGGGAAGTTTCGATTTACAGATAGGGTAATCTAAAGGTAGACAGAATGAAACGGTAAAATGAAAATATTAAAGACGATTGAATAAACAACATCTTTTGATGATGTGGACTTTGCCACATCAGACGGGATAGTAGGCGGGACATAAGAAAACGGATCATGGAGCATTTTCCTTAGTTTATATAGTAGCTGGTCAAAATCCCATGCACAACTTTATGCACTAATATCAAATTAAAAAAAAAAAATCAAATAAAATTTGTTTGAAAATAATAATAGGCCTAAAAACAGGAAAGAATAGATAGTTATACTAATTAGTAACATAGTAAGAGAGAGAAAAATAGAGAAAAACTGGCAAGGCGATTAACTTTTATATAAGTATGTTATGTTTTATAAAAGTACATGTACAAATATAAATTATAATTACAATTAAATTAAACAGTTTTCTTTCAAAACTTAAAAAAACCATGGCTATTAATATTATATATATATATTGTATAAAATAAGTCATAGTCTATGGGTAAAGGACAAGATTACAAGTGTTGAAAATTGTACTTCAGATTTGTTGAATTTTATCTCTTAAAAGTAAATGTATGAAGACCCAAGCATTCAAATGTGTATTGACAACTCAAGTACAAGGGTCATAACTTTGAATGATTATACCATTCAATCGCCATTCATCTCTGGCAAATTACCATCTTTTGAGTAATTAATATACTTACACAAAATATACTTATATCCCTTGCATTTAAAAAAAAAATCTTTACATTGTTCTCATCAAACAAAGAACAAAATTACTCTTTTATTAAGTCAAACTTTGTGTTAAAAAAATATAAAATTCAAAAATTGAGTTCAAGTTAAGTTTCGAATCATTTTAAGTTATTCAAAAAATAAAAAGTTTATAATAAAAAATATAAAGTTTTTATTATAACAATTCATAAAAAAATTTCCCAGGAAAAAATCATTTTAAATATTTTTCCACATTAAAGTTTAAATGATTTTGAAATATATTGTGGATTCCTAATTTTGTTAGGGATAATTGAGATCATTTTTGAAATGATCCTTATTAAACCAAATTTGATAACTAATCTGATGTCCTTTCGAGCTTTTGGATGTAATTTGAATTTGATTAATTTAGGTCCAAATTGGACCTTTAAGTATTTTTGGACTTTGAAATTTAGTTGAATCTTATTGGGCTTTGGAACCTAGTGTGAATTGGTGCCAAAACGCTTTCTTTATTTCTTTTATTTTCTGTATTTACTTATTTCCATAAAAACTAAAAAAATAAAAAATAAAAAATAAAAAATAAAAAGAAAGAAAGAAAATAAATAAATAAATAAATAAATAAATAGAAAATGGAAAGGATGAATTTGAAATCTGAAAACCATGGCAATCAAGAAATTGAAATTCTTAAAATAAAATAAAAAAAAATTGAAAAGAAAATCAGAAAAAAAGGAATCGGATCCGCGTCACATTCATGAAACCCTAGTTTTTTTGTGCACTAAATCCCTTACATAAGGGGATTCATTCAACAACCAAACAAAAAACATAATTTTCCCTAGCATTGAGCTATTCAATTCACAAGAGACGACACACAATTTCAGTAGACAATATACAGAGAATTCACACAATAAACGCGACAATTCAAAGAGAAATTCTGAAAAAATTCTTGCAATGGGATTTATTTTAGGGTTTCAGGTCTAGTTGTTTTTTAGGTGTTCTGATACGGGCCAATTTCAAGGGCTTTAACTAGTCTAGTCTAGTAACTAGTATTTTTGATAATTGAGTTTGTTTTTCCGTTTTTACTTTCTGTTATGTTTAATACTATAGCTAACACGTGATGAAGTGAGCCAACGGTTATATGCATTAATCGTGGAAAAGGAATGAAACACAGCAGAATGAGAATATTGTGAATCTTCCTAATTTCTTCTTCTTCCCTTAACTTCTCTTCTTCCCTTCTTGCTAACTCCATTGTTGTTAAGCTATTTTCTACAATTAGAAGCTTAACAAAAGTATCAGAGCTATGGCGGACGGGGTTTCGACTCGCCTACAGAAGGAATTCAATCAACAACATAAAGATTTGGAACGGATCGAATTCAAGTTTGATGGGCATGTCTCTCAACTCCAAACAGATTTAGAGCAATTGGGCACATAAATGCGATCCATGTTTGAAAGGATTATGCGTTAGATGGAGTTGCAACATTCTGGAAAACTGTCACAGAAGCTAGACAGAGCACAACCAGCTCCAAGGAAGTTGAAGTTGTGAATGCGAGCTATAAGCATGGCCGTCTGGATTGTCCTCGTTTTAAGGGGGAAAACTTTATAGGATGGTTGCTCAAACTTGAACAATACTTTGAGTCTGAAAGGGTTTTAGAAGCTGACAAGGTCCGGGTAGTGATGATGCATTTGGAGGGCCGAGCCCTTCAATAGCACCAGTATTTTACAAAGTCTAATGGTGGATTAACAAGACTAGAATAGCAGGTTTACTTGGATGAGTTGAGAAAGAGGTTTAGTGACAATGAATTTTCAGACCCAATGTCTGATCTAGTTACCTTGAAGCAAACTGCAACCCTTGATTAGTATTATGATGAATTGCTCTCGATCCTCAACTCCCTTCAACTATATGCTAAGTATGCCTTGAGTGTCTTCATCAGCAACCTCAAGCCAGACATTTCCAGAACAGTAAGACTTTTTTATCCAAAAACTCTTACTAATGCCTTTAATTTAGCCAAACGGTTGGAAACCTTGACCTATAACCAACCGAGATGAACATTTACACCTTATAAACCTTCTTCACCAAATCACTAACACCCTACCTTAACCCTTCTTCCAGACCAACTATCCTTCTACCCTTACTGCGCAATCCCAGTTTACCCTTACTACCAACACCCCAAACAGTTACCAAACCTAATTATCCTCAAACAGTCAGAAGTACAACTTCCATAGCTTAAAACTCTCCCACATCCAATACCAACACTAAGGCACCATCGAGGCAGGAAAGGGATGAGAGGCGCAGGAATGGCTTATCCATATGGTGTAGTATCCAATACACTATGGGACATAGGTGCATGAAGTCTCAGTTGTACCATATTCTCATGGACACTAATCAGGAGGAGGAAGGAGAAACATATGAATTTTTAGACTGCCTGGAGCATATAGAAGAGATGGACACTGCTAAGGATGAAGCTCCAGCAATTTCTTTACATGCCCTTGTTGGGAACTGAGGGGTACCAAACCATGCGAGTATAGGGTAAACTAAAAAACCAGGCTGTGGTAATCTTAATTGATATGGGAAGCACGCATAATTTTTTGGATCAGTCGTTATTCAAAAAAATGGGCTGTGAATTTCATGACATTCCAAGTCTGTCAGTAACTGTTGCTAATGGAGATAAGTTGAAGGTACAAGAAGCCCGTGTACGATTGTCTTGGGAGGTGCAGAGAGAGTCATTCTCAGCTAACTTTTATGTGCTTGCATTACAAGGTTGTGATATGGTTTTGGGCATTCAATGGCTAGTTACTCTAGGGCCAGTGGTTTGGAATTTCCAAAACCTCACAATGCAGTTTCTCTTTAAGGGTCAATAGATGCAGTGGCAAAGAATTCTTGCTGGCCATGTACAGCTGATGTCTAGGAAGCAGGCTTCGAAATTGCCTTATCTTCTGGCAAGGTGACTCATACCCTGTTAATGACTGGTGTTCATCATGGTGTTCAAGACTTTGGTAGGCATTAGTCACTTCTTTGTCTAAAATTCCTAAAGATCTGCACAAACTATTGAAAAGGTATGCCATTCTCTTTGAAGCACCTAAGGGGTTACCACCTATAAGACGACATGATCATAGGATTCCATTGGTAGATGAATCTAAGGTAGTCAAGGTTAGGCCTTATAGATACCCCACTATACAGAAGAATGAACTAGAAAAAATGATAGTTGAAATGTTTCATTCTGGTATAATTTGAAACAGTACTAGTTCATTTGCAGCTCCTGTGGTTTTGGTTAAGAAAAAAGATGGCTCTTGAAGGCTTTGTGTTGATTATCGGCAGCTCAACCAAGTAACATAAAGGATATATTTCCCATACCATTGATAGAAGAGCTTCTAGATGAGCTTGCTAAGGCTGTTTACTTCTCCAAATTGGACCTGCGATCTGGATACCACTAGATTCGAATAAGTGAAGCTGACATTCATAAAACTACATTTAGAACTCATCAGGGCCATTACGAGTTGTTAGTGATTCCATTTGGCTTGACCAATGCTCCTTCAACTTTTCAAAGCCTCATGAACTGTGTGTTCCAACCTTACCTTAAAAGATTTGTTTTAGTCTTCTTTGATGATATTTTGGTTTATTCCGAGAGTTGGGAAGCACACCTAGATCACTTACAGCAAGTATTTGAGGTACTGCTTCATAACCAGCTTTTTGTTACGCTGAGTAAGTGTGATTTTGGGGCTACAAGGGTGGAGTATCTCGGGCATATAATTGGTAAGGGTGTGGTTGCAATAGATGCCTCTAAAGTGCAATGGGTGTTGGAGTGGCCTATACCCAAGAATGTAAAGGAGTTGAGGGGGTTCTTGGGGTTGACATGCTATTATAGGAGATTCATTAAGGGGTATGGGATAATTGCCAAGCCCTTGACTAATTTTCTTAAGAAGGATGCCTTATTGTGGACTAATGTTGCATTGGAAGCTTTCCAAAAACTTCAGCAGGCTATAACTTCAACCCCAGTTTTGACCCTACCTGAGTTTAACATTGAGTTCAATATAGAGGCTAATGCATCACAACAGGGCATTAGAGTCATCCTCAGTCAAAAAGGAAACCAGTTGCCTATTTCAGTAAAGCCTTATCTAAGAAGCACCAAACTTTGTCAGTATATAAAAAAGAGATGTTGGCAATCCTAGCTGCGATAAAAAAAATGGAGTTCGTACTTGCTTGGTAGGCATTTTGTGATCAAGACAGACCATCAGAGTCTAAGATTTTTATTTAACCAAAAAACCCAAACTCCAACTCAACAACAGTGGATATTGAAAATGATGGGTTATGACTATGAAGTAATCTATAGGAGATGAACAACCAATATGACAACTGATGCCCTTTCAAGGAAGCCTCAAGGGGAATTCAAGGCAATTACTTCTTTGCAAACTGATTTGTTTTCCAGAATACAGCATACTTGGTCCACAGATCCTATATTAGTTACCTTGGTTGGGAAACTTCAGCAGTAGCCTGTAACTCAATCAAAATTCATTTGGCAACATGGCCAGCTAAAAAGGAAATGGCGATTGGTGGTGGGAGATGATCCAACGCTTAAAACTGAACTGTTACAGCATTTTCATGCTTCAACTGGGGGTAGACATTCTGGTGCCAATGCCACTATGCATAGGGTCAGTAGTGTTGTATATTAGAAGGGGTTAAAGAGACAGGTGAGGCAGTTTGTTAGAGAATGCAGTACATGCCAGTAGTTCAAGTATGATAACACAGCTTACCCTGGATTGCTGCAACCTTTGCCTGTGCCAAACATGATTTGGACTGACATCTCTATGGATTTTATAGAGGGATTATCGAGGTCACTGGGGAAGGATATAATTATGGTGGTAGTGGACAGATTAAGCAAATACGCCTATTTTGTGCTTTTGGCTTATCCCATATCTGCTCTCAAGATCTACAAGCTATATGGAGTTCCTAATACTATTGTACTTGACAAGGACAAGGTTTTTCTGAGTTTGCTTTGGCAGGAACTCTTCAAGTGTTTGGGGACTAAGCTCAACATGTCTACTTCTTATCACCCTCAAACAGATGGTCAGGGTGAGGTAGTGAACATAGGTCTTGAAACATATCTGAGGTGTATGGCAGGGGAACAACCAAAGGATTGGGCAAGATGGATTCCATTGGCTGAATGGTGGTATAATACCACTTTCCATTCATCTACAGCAACCACTCCATTCGAGATTGTCTATGGGCAGCCTGCCCCAGTCTACATGCCCTATCTTCCAAGGGATTCCAAGGTGGCAATTGTGGATCGCAGTTTGCAAGCTCGTGAAACAACCATAAAACTGTTGAAATTTCATCTTGATAGAGCTAAGAACAGGATGAAATAACAGGTTGACAAAAGAAGGTCTGGCAGGAAGTTCAGTGTTGGAGATTAGGTAAACCTCAAGCTACAACCATATAGGCAAAAGTCTGTAGTTCACAGACCCTGTCTCAAGCTAGCTGCAAGGTTCTTTAGACCTTACCAAGTGCTCGAGAAAATTGGTATAGTAGCTTATAAGGTAGCCCTCCCTACTGAAACTCATGTTCACTCTGTTTTTCATGTATCCCAACTTAAGAAACACGTGGGATCACAACTTACACAGTCGAAGATACCATTGATTAATGAAGATGGGGTACTTGCTAAGGAACCAGTGAAGGTACTGGACATGAGAATGGTGAAGAGGGGCAATCAGGCAGTTACTGAAGTACTTATTCAATAGAGCAATTGTTTTCCTGAAGATTCCACCTGGGAAGTCTTGTTCGAGCTACAACAGCAATATCCACACTTCCATCCTTGAGGACAAGGATACTCTTGAGAAGAAGACAGTTCATACAGGCCAATTTCAAGGGCCTTAGCTAGTTCAGTCCAGTAGCTAGTATTTCTGATAACTAAGTTTGTTTTTTTCATTTTTACTTTCTATTACGTTTAATACCATAGCTGACACATGATGACTTGAACCAACGGTTATATGCATAAATCGTGGAAAATGAATGAAACACAGCAGAATGAGATTATTGTAAATCTTCCTAATTTTTTCTTCTTCCCTTCTTGCTAACTCCATTGTTGTTAAGCTATTTTCTACAGTTAGAAGCTTAACATGTTCTTTCTAGGGTTTTCTAGATTAAGAAGAAAGGAAAGAAGGATATTCTGGTAGTTTCGGGTTTTCTAGGCAGTGAGGATTTTCGGATTTTAACTTTAGATCTAAGAGTTGGTAAGGATTTTGAAAAATCCAAACTAACAAAAAGAGAGATGATAGCAAGGGGAATAGAAAAAAAGATTTTTTTGGAGGTAATATCACCGATGGATGGCGAAGTATGATGGCAACATTGAATTTTCTGACGGTCAAATTTCCTGTTTGTAGGTGGTTTTTGGATGGTGTTCTTGGTTTCTGTTTTAAAGAGAAATCAGAGAAGCAGAGGGATAGAGAGAGAAAGGTGAGGTGAGGTGAAAAATAAAGAAAAAGGCTTAAAAAGGGTTTTATATTAAAGATGTTTTGGAGTTTGGACCCATGGGAGAAGTAGATCCGTGTCCAGACCCTAAATCCGTGCGCTCGACTTGCAACAGTTGCAACCTGCTCTAGAGGCAGCCCTCACATATACCCGACCCGTTTCTGTTATTCAGACTCGCTCCACCCATGACTAGCCCATTTTCTTTGGACTTTTGATTGGGTCAACTCGCAATTACCGTGGTATAATTTAAGTTTTATTTATTGATTTTTTTTCTTTTTATTTTTTAATCACATGTATATTTATGTTTTTTATTTTTAGACTAGGTATATATTTTAATTGGTGATAAGAAAAATACCCAAAAATAGTTATATAAGATTAAATAATTAATTTTATTTAATTTTTTTTGTAAAATTACATTTTATTTGCGTATGTACATTTAATTAAAAAAAATTGGGAATAAAAGAAAATTTATCTGATGATTAAATTTTAAAGGGATCGCGACAATCTTTTAAGAAAATTTTAGGTGATTTTTTTAAAAAAAAAATTTATTAGAATAATGAAAAATTTAGAGAAAGATTTCAATATCAAAGATTAACATTTATTTTCAAGTTAATAAAAATAAAAATAAATTGAAAGGAAAATTGAAAGGAAAAATAAAAGACGTAGATTTAGGATCTTTCTATAAAATATAAAATAAATCTGACAACGGAACTTTTTGAAAGAAACGAATGATTTTTCTTGAATACTTTTGAGATAAGAAAATTTTCTAAGATTTATGCTAGAATGATGGAGAAAACCTAAGAAAGTTTACAATATTTAAATAATGAGATTTAATTAAGAAGTAAAATATCATTTTAGTTAAGGTCATTTAGGATAATATAAGATTAATCGGTATCCTTTTTGTATAGGCTTTATGGAAGTACTAATATCTTTTTCATATGTAATCGACGCCTAAATCTTGTTATGTAACTAGACCAAAACTTATTCTTTTTAATAAACTTTAATCAAATTTAAAATTTCTTTAAAAAAAGATAAATTCAATTTGATCGTCAATAATTACTTTTCGCATCTAACAGTTGAGTTCTGGGGAAAAATATGAGTTGAGTTCTCGAACTTATACATCATGTTATACGAAGGGGAAAAAATATGAAAAGAAGTAAGAAAAACAGGAGTGAAACGACCGAGCTCTCATCACCAATGATTTTGGTGAAACTCTTTGTTGAGTCAAAAGTTTCCCAAAGCTTCTAATCCATTTTTATAACGTATTTATTTCCCCCTATCATTTGGTAAAAATAAACATGTGTTAGTGGGTGGAGGGACCTTTTCTCCCTTCAACTTTATGCTTAACTTTTCCTTAATATGCTCACTGTCTCCCTTTATTTCTTGCTCTTGATTTAATCATTTCTTTTTTTAAGTTGCTGTTCTTCCTTCTTCATTGATGATCTTAAAGACTCTTTTATCCAACCTTATTACTCCACTTATCGTAATCTAATACGTCGTTAAATGAGTTTATGAATGAGATTAAGCAAAATTACTGTGTTTTTAAACATGAAATTTGAAACTAATCATGTGGTAGAAAAATCTAAAGGAGACAAAGGAAGTTTATGTAGCACAATCTTGATTGTTATGGCAAAAAAAATTTTACCTCTCCTTTTTGTTAGCTTATTATGATTTGTTCTCAATTTCACCAATAATTAACTAGCTAGGTTTAGTTTTTAACTTTGTCGATTGATTAGTGGGAACGATAATGATTAACCGCAGTGAGACGATTTGGGATCCTATCGTTGCTTAAGAAAGTTCCGAATAATTAATAGTGATCATTAGCCTAACACGCTTGCATCAAAATATTTCTTATATGATATTACTATGAAGAGAAATTATCTCACACATGATAATAGAGTTTTTAAATTCAACAAACGGGATTGTAAGATGACACATACTTATTAAAGTATATTAAAAAGAAATTAAAAAAAAAGAGACATGTGACAGTATTTTAACTGTTAAAATATATAAGTAGTCATTGTATTATAGTCAAAAGTGCATTTTAGTCTCTGTACTATAGAAGTGAGTAATTTAATCTTTGTATGTTTGAAATTGATGCAAAAAAGTAAAATTAGTAACAGTGTTAATGAAGAGGGATAATGTCATGAATAACCCCTCAAGTTTATCAAATTTGTCAATGTGGTATCTGTACTTTAAAAATATTCAATGTGGCACCTGTACTATCAAATCGTGTATCAATGTGGTACTTTCACTTAACACCGTTAAATATAGATGATAATGTGGCATTGACCAATCAGGTGATGACACGTGGCAACACCTAATTTTTGAGAAATTAAGATATGATTTTTTGTAAAAAAAAAAAAGAAAAGAAAAATATTTTAAAAATACAAAAAATATTTTAGAAATTAATATCTAATTTTTAAAAAGAAACTTAAAAAATAATAATAAAATTTAAAATTATATTTTTTAAAATTAAATTCTATTTTTTAAATTCAAAATTTTTAAAAATAACAAAATTAAAATATTTAACTAAAATTATTTTTTAAATATAAAATATTTTAAAATTAAATATTAAATCATTTATAATATCTAAAATTTTTTAAAAACTATTTTTTTAAAAAAAGTTATTTTTGAAAATTACAAAAATTAAATTATGAAATTATTTTAATTCTTTTAAAAAATATTTATTAAAAAATTACAAAAATTAAAATTTTTAAAATTTTTAAAATTTTTAAAATTTTTAAATTTTTTTAAATTTTTAAATTTTTTTAAATTTTTTTTTTTTTTTTTTAAGTTAATACACATGGTTTCATTATATGGTACCACGTGTCATCATTATAATTTTAAAATAATATTATTATTATTTTTAAAGTATAATAATAATTTTTTAGTTAGTACACGTGGTATCGTTATATGGTGCCACGTGTCAAGTTTTCATTGGATACAAAAGTCACGTCATCAATTTTTAACGGTGTTTATGACAGGTACTACAATAGCATACGGAGTGTAAAGTTTAAGTACCAAAATAGATATTTTTAAAGTACAAGTACTACATTGACAAATTTGATAAATTTCAGGAGCCATTCATGACATTATCCCTAATGAAAAACTGTCTAAATGCAGACGTGGACATGTGAAACTAACAGAATAGATGACTTGAAAAAAATGTTGACATATCAAATTTTTTTCTCAAGTGGATTTTAAAAACTGACAGAATAGATGATTTCGAAAAAAATGATGACATATTTTTACGAGTAAGGGAGAGATGAATAAAAAAAATTATGTTTTTCTAAATTCCGCTTGAGTAAAAAAATTTGACACGTTATCATTTTTTTTCAAGTCATCTTTTCTGTCAGTTTCACATGTTCATGTCAGCATTTAGACGGTTTTTCATTAATACTGTTATCAATTTTACTTCTTTGCACCAATTTCAAATGTACAAGGATTAAATTATTCAGTTCAATAGTACAGGGATTAAAATGCACTTTGACTATAGTATAAGGATTATTTAAGTACTTTAACCGTCTTTTAACTCTACTTATGAAATTAAAAAATTTCACTATCAATATATCAAAAATTTGAACTCTTATTATGAAACCTTTTTTAACACTGTTTAAATATTGTTATATGGTTAAAAAAAATTATCATGTTCATTAATGGTATATTTAAATTTTCAAATGATAATTTAGACTTAATTCAAATTGTTCATTCACCTCTTTTAGAAGGTAAATTCTCGTAAGCTAGTGATTTAGCATCATTGCTTGCATTCCTCCGTCTCCGAACGTTTTAGCATGACCTCTTTATATACTCAAAAAAATTCCAAAATGATTTTAATTTTGGATGTGCAAGGTTTACAATAGACCTGCTCGTGGTTTGAAAATTTTTAATTTCCCTTACTTAGGTTTGACCTGTTTTATGTTTAAATAATATTAAAAAATTAAAAAAATATTTTTATATTAATATTTATATATTTTATAATTAAAAATTGTTTTTTATTATATAAACAATTAATTGAGTCGGGCTAAGATGACCCGAATCGAAAAATCTTTACTCAATCCCGGTTCAATATAAACCGGGCCTGTGAATTATCCCATCTTTGAGCATGACTAATTTAAAGCAATTGAGATATATAAATTAAATAAGCATGACAAATAATTTTAGATAAGGGAGATGTTCAAGCCATGATGATTAGAAGGAATTTGGGCAGCAATAAGTGAGAAAGAATATTTTGCTTGAAATACCAATGGGATATAACAGAGAATGTTTTTGTTTTTGCTTTTCCTAATCTTCAAAAGTTTTCTTTACATAGTTAGAGAGCTAAGCTGCAAGTTTTTCCTTTTTCCTTTTTCCTTTTTATTTTTTATTATCCTTTGGTATTTTCTGTCACTTTCTACGGTTCAAGAATCTATTTGATTAAGGGTCGAATAAAGCATTCCAAGGCATGCTTTTTTCCCTCTTTTTTTAAAATTAAGTCCCCATAAAACTTCTTTTAAGGGTTGCTTTGATTCATTCCTTCTACATTAATGTCCCCTAAACATTTTTTAGACATAAAATTGCAATGAAATTGATCCATAAAATGTAGGGCATGGGACTTTAATTATGTCATTCTTAAGACATAATTTAAAATTTTATTATTATTATTTTTTTTTTACAAAAAAGATCGTAATTTGAAGATAAAGAAATGAGTTATTGAGATTCGAAATTCAAATGTACTAGATATCATTTTTTTAAAATAACTACATGAACCAACTAGATTAAACACATATTAATTTTTTTAATTTTTTTCAAAGAAATAGAACAAAAGATTGTGTCTATATTTTTAAGTTTAAAAAAATCATAGCCTTATATTAACGCCAATTGTTTAAGAGTCTCTGGCCATCATTGAGAAATGAGAACTGCTACTAGTCTGACCATTTTTGTAAAATCACTATGTTACTATTATTCATATAATTTTCAAAAAACTTTTAAAATTATATGTATTTTACATCTTCGACGTGTGAACGCGTATATATAATAGATGTATGGTTCAAAGAAAATTTAACTACAATCATTAAGAATTGCATTATTGCAATTATTTGATCTAAATTGTCTATATACTTTATATTCGATGGATCACGTGTGAAATATATTCAATAATGATTTAGATCGAATAATTGTGATTCTATATTAGACCAGTTTACGGTTAAGTTTGAAATAAATTTTTTGTAATTTGAATAAGTTTGGTTCAAATTATTATTTAAATAATAAAAATATTTTTTATTTAAATTTATTTATAAAATATATATATATATTAATATATATATATTATGTTTTAAGATATTTTGAACAATAAAACATGTTTTTAAATCTGAATCGAATTCAAACCAAATATAAATAAACAACTTTTTTTCTTCTATTTGAGCCGTCCAACTCGATTCATGTACACTTCTATTTTGTATATATAGTACCTTTAAACTCGTAAGAGACCTTGAATGTGGCTTATCCAAAACTTGGATTTTGGACCCATTTGCAGATGTTTTAATTGGAACACTAATGGTAGATGAGATACCGTCAAGTAACAAGAACATATATAATTGGTCTATGGGGTCAACTTTTTTTATTATTATTTTTTTTTTTGTTGCATAACTCTTTTCATAATATAAAAGCTAACTTAGTGGAGCAAAAGTCCTTCTTAGGGGCTTGAGGATCGATGTGTCAACCTTGAATTTGCCTCAAAAAAGGACGAATTGTTCCTCAAGAGAAAACTTCACTTCTTTGACATTACTGAAAACCCTTGAGATCTTTCAAAGTTAGGTTAATTAAATAAAAAGATCTCCAAACAGCCGAAAGGCAATAAAAATGAACATCTAATCTGCATTGCAGGGAGATCATGAAACTAAGAAAATCTTGCTTTCATAATCGATTTTGCTATCAGAAATCATTTTCATTTTCTTGGGTTAGTTTTCTTTCCACTAATTCTAGATCACAGTTATGACCAAAACCTTAAAATGCTGTCCAATCCAACTTAGTATATAATATTCAATCACCATATAAAAGTAGTAAACGAATTGAAGAAATTGAGAATCTAAGATTACGTGATCAAGTGAATTTGATGATTCAAAATCAAATTTAAGAATACCAATAAAAAGAAATCCAATTGTCGATTTGGTTGATTGACAAATCACTTATTTCAAAAGTTCAATCTCTCATAATCCAACTCTGCAATAGATTCAAAAGCAAGATGAACGAGGGGTTGTTATATATTTCTTGTCATGGTGAATGAACTGAGTGAAGTTGAACAAACAAACACTGGGAATGATATATATATATATATATATATATATATATATTGGGTTCTTAGAAAAGGTTGTTATATATTTCTCTGTTTTTATAATGTTTTAAGGCCACCATGGCCTTAATTAAGCAGGAATTTTTTGTTGTCCACTCTGCAAAAGCACCTGAAATACAGATTCCTACCATGTTCTGTTGTTCTGCTTCTACCATGTGGCTGATACTTTTTTTGTTCTAACATTCAAAAACCAACTTATTGTTGCCACCAAAATCAAAGAAATGGGTACATCAATTTTGATATGCATGAAAAAAAAAAAAAAAAACAAAGCAGGCAAAGACCATCAACTGATTGAAATCCTTGAGAAAATCCATTATCCTTCCACTCAACAAGCTCACATGGCCACTACAAACAGCAATCTTCACCAAATTTAACCCTTCCCCCTTTGCAATATCTTTCCTACACGACAATGTTATTGCATGGGTGGGCTTTTGTCTTATGATTTGTCTGTTTATGAGACAGTCTTAGTGCATCTTTGTCAACCATTGTCCAAGGCTAGAGTTCCTTTGGCGTAACAATGGAAAATTCCACAATATTTCCATTGCCTCTCAGTCTTTTCAATGACCACCTTCTGGTCTTCCACCTTCTACCAAATCTATCATGGGACATGAAAGATTTGAAGATTTTTTTACTGTGTCTGTCAGTACTTGATCTTTCTTGTTTCCAATGAGTCTTGAGAAGAAAGCAGGTGAGAAAGAAAAAAGGAAAAACCAAATAAACTTAAATCTCTTGGCAAGTTGCAATTTCATTTCACCTTTAGATGGTGGAATACCTGAAACATTACAAATTGCTACAAAAGTCTTTTTCCTATTATGCAAAATATGAAACCAAATAGTAGCATTTATTTACCATCTCTTTTCCACTTTCCCCCTTTCAATAATGATAATTGGTTTAATTCAATTTAGAATGTCTAGTATAATCAGGAACATTTAAAAGGGAAACAAACTGGAATACTCACTCAATAAAAGACGCAACTAATAACCCAAAGTTGAATTTTCATCTTTTATGACAGTTATAAAGCCATATTATTCATATTTTGGATGAGTTTGTGATATAAATATGTGTTCGATACGCGTATATTTAATTTTTTCATATTTTTTGAAAGATTATACTTCATACTTATGTTCGAATACTTGTCGGAAACAAATATTTTATAGAAAATGAAAAATTCGAAAAATATAATTACAAAATTGAAGGTACCCCGTTACTTACCAAAGAATGCAGCTATTGGCTGAATCCCAAAAGGCTTTTAACATCTATTGTAACAAATACTCGATGTAAAGGATAATGTATCCTCTTTTTGTTCGAAAAATTGAGCTTTGGCCCGTGAGTTTGGCTGTGCTTCCACGCTGAACACCATACTCAATTATAATTTATATATATAATAAGGTCAAGATTAAGGGTATTTTCAGGTTTTATCTGATCTAATCCTCCCTTCTGAACATACTTCATTATAATTGCCAATGCTTTTTATTCGCCTGAAAAGAGGGTAATCAAGGATAAAGGGATAGAGATAACAGGACAAAAGCTGTAATTTTTGGCAGGCAACAGGAAAAGCTTGAAAAAAAAAAAAAACCACTTTTAAACCTATTCAGAAATTTCGTAAGAAAGAAGAATCTTAGCAAATCCTAACTTGCCAGTAATAATGGAACTTCATATTGCAAAAGAAAAGAGAAAAGTTTGGTTCATTTCTTTTTCCTCCCCTTGACTTGTTATATCAACTTTCCCTTTTATCTCCCCGCTTTTCTCATTCATTTCTATCTTGTAGCCTGTAATCTAAGTCATCCCTTTCCTGCCACAGACAGGAAATGATCTGCCTTCCAAAAGGGTTGCCTTCAAATCCAAAAAACAGGTCTTCTATGATCTGTTCTCAACCCTAAATACTTCTCAGAATCTCCATATATTGGTCAAAACCAACATTTACTAACCTTTAATTTATATAACTTAATATATATATATATATATATTTGGTAAGATGTTGGGTATCTTCAAGGTTTTATTCAGGTTTAATATTTTCTTCAAACAATTTCATTTCCGGTCCCATAAAAACAATTTTTGCTGTGCTTAGCACTATCCCCTCTGGGGGTATTTTAGTGATAGATTCTATAGGAATCGGACAATCTTATTTGGTCAGTTACAAACTCTTATGTTCTTTCGTTACTGTATTTCTGAATAAGATTTTGGATTAAGAACGTACTCTTTCATATTGGTCTAAACATTCAGCTTTTTATTTCCGAAATGCTCTTTATAAATATATTAATATTATCTGAATTAAGATACATGGATTGATGATTTGCTTACATGACTTAGATTGTTTAAAAACCAATACTTAGCAGAGGAAATATCTCTCATGTTTTCAGGATAGTTTGTCACTTTTTTATCAAAAAGTTATTTGTTTCAAATGCATACATAGGCAGTCAAAAGTCTATATTGGCCAGTCTTTCAGGTTCTTTTCATTCTCTTATTTCTCATTTGTTTTCTTTAACAATACTTTTGTGAGTCAGAATGATTGTGGCGAACAACAGATTACGAATTTTGGGTTTGAGAAAAAAAGATTCGGAGCAAAAGTTTACATCAAATAACTGAGTGGGATTCGCCCACTATTTCTTAATACCTCTGTTTAGTTTATTCAATCTGCAAGTGTATAGTTTAGTTGCTTTAGAAGACAAGGGAGAGGCAGCGAAAGGAAAACTGTCCTTTCATAAATCTGCAACAAGTAAAACAGAGTCTTTTCTTTTGTTACTGAGTTGCTTCTACAACACCCCACTGGTCTGACGGTTGGAACAAACTTGAAGCCCACGATTCAATGAGCACATTGTGGATTCAGACTAGAAGACCATTTATTCTTTTAATCAGCCTAGAGAATCCAAGGCCCTCAAACTCTCAGTATATGACAATCTTGGCAAAAGGGATCTAAAAGGGAGATAATTTACAAGCACACAACCATCTACTGTCAGATATAACATTGACAAGTATCTGCAGTTGATATACAAAAATAGCATGAAAGATTGTATTAAAGTAGTATTCTTCACGTTGGTTAAATTTTGAATTGTTTATGGTGTTATGATATACAAGTTGAACCTTTCATCTATTGTCAATTGATTTTAGATTGGATTTTTAACATGTTATCAGAACCCAAGTTTTGTTTTATTGTTCTTTCATATTATCCTTTTCGAATTTATCACGTGATAGGCTTTTTTGTCTCCGCCTACATGTGATAGGAGTCTATTAAAGTGGTATTATCCCACATCGATTAAATCTTGAATTGCCTATGATTTTAGAAGAAAATTGATCATTTTGAATTCTAATCATACGATGATATCAATTTATCATTTGTCGCAATTACAACAACCTCTTGATGCACAAAATGGGTTCTCAACGTGGTTACAACTTACAAGCAATAAGGTATTGTGTAATTATGTTTCTCTCATCACAACTAGAAGCCTGCAACTTTTTACAAGCTAGGGCCATCTGAAAATAACAGCAAAGCCAATTGAATATGCAGAACGAATATGAGAAAGTAAGCCATGCATGGATGTCAACTCCATGCAGCAACAAGAAGGGATATATTGGAATCTCAAGTTATCACATTCAAGCCACGAAGATGATGAAGAGCACCAGGAAAAAAGATGATTGCAGCGAATATCTTGACCAAAAGCCACCTATTTTTTATGATATTTGGTTAAGATGCCTCAATAGAGCACTGCGAGCACCTTTAAAATTAGCTTATGATTGATCCATGTCCTCGTCAATGCTGCTCACAAGTCGCATCAGTTAGGCAGATTCTGTAACGACTCTGTTGCAACCTAAAAAATAACGAGTCTCATCGTAAGATTTTATTATTCGTTAAGCGTGACATTAAAAAAAACCGAGAAATATGTCGACTTAATTCCTCTAGAAAAATGAAGGTTTTGAAAATGATCTTAAAAAAAGATATGGAGTCGCCACCAATCTTTTTTAGCTAGGTGTGATCGGCCACCTATTAAAATCGATTTTATAAAATATTTTAAAAATTAATTAAAATATTTTAAAAACCAATTTCAAGTCTGCGTTTTAAACCAGAGGTTCGGGAGTCGGTTACGTGTGGGTAAGGATTAGCGCCCCCACAACGCTCGTATAAATCGGTACCTTATTAATCGTGCGTTATCTTAAGTCTCGATAAAAATTGGTTTTAAATTTAGTATTTCAAGTTAATTCTCAATTTAAAGAAAAATAATTCCATTTTTAATTGAAAATGATCCGGAATTTATAAATTCAAAATTTTCCTATATTCCCCAACAAACGTGGCAAAATATATAAATTTTTATTAGTTTTGGAAAACTTTCCGAATCATTCTCTTTTTTTGAAAGAAAGATATTCCTTTATTAATGATAATTGATGATATTCCCTCCAGCAAACCCGGTAGAGAACTCATGAATTATTTTAACTCGGGAATATCTTTATTTTTTTTATTGAAAAATCATTATCCTTTTGAAAACATTTTAAAAGATATGAATATGTATATGCATGACATAAATAAAATGACATAGCAAAATCTAAATAATATAATGCTTCCTAAATTATATGATATAATGTAAATACCTTAGCATATTCTAAATGAAATAAAATATCCTAAGTTATATGACATATTATAAATAAAATAAAATGACCTAGGTAACATAGTATATTCTATATGAGATGCAATATCCTACGTCATATGATATATTCTAAATGAAATAAAATAACCTAAGTAACATAACATATTCTATATGAAATGAAATAACCTAAGTAACATGATATTTTCTAAATGAAATAAAATAACCTAAGTAACATAACATATATGAAATGAAATAACCTAAGTAACATGAGATTTTCTAAATGAAATAAAATATTCTAGATGACATAATATATCCTAAATGAAATGAAATGATTTAAATGACATGACAAATATGAATGATATGGCATATAATTTAAATGACATGGAATAAAATAATGCTATCATATAATATGCATGAATATAAAAATAATAATGCATGAACATAGTATATGCTAAATAAAAATAACTAAATAAAAGCATAGGATATCATGAAATATTCAAAACCATATGATAAACCATATAACATTAAAAAATATAAATCAAAATAATAACAATATCATAGAAATTATTATAGCAAGAATCACATATTATATAAAATGCATGAATATGAAAAATGCAATGCATGAAATGTATTTTTTCCTTTAATTAAGGAAATCCGTATATCTAAAAAAGACATCCGGCTACCTTAGGAAAATATGTCAAATTAAATATTCTAAAGCCAAAATACTTTGTGATTGTTTGAAAACAATTTTGAAAAGCTTGAATTAAAAATAAAAAAATAAAGACTGGGCTAAATCTTTTTTAAATGGCTCTAATTTTCTATGTTTAAAAATCCGGACTTGACTACCCTTAACCCGAGACTTGAAAAACCATTTTTAGAGTTTAAAAAGGCTTAGAAACTATCCTAAGTCAGTAGCTAACCCTCCTAATCAGCCCACTCTAAGTAACTTAACCAAAACAGAAAAATGATTTTTCTTTAAATTCAATTCTGACTCCATTGTCCAGTTTTAAGCCACAATTTTTTACCCTATTTTTAAAAATTCAAAAAATTCTGAAAAAAATACTGGAGACTCAAGACATGTAAAACTACACGGAAAAAAATCGTCTTAATTTTATGATTAAAGATGAATGCCCATAAAAATCGAAAAAGTACAAAAACTGGGTGAAAAAAACTGTTTTGTCAAAACACATTTTTTGCCTTTGATAAAATCATTTAAAAATCAAAGTAAAAATATTTGAAACTCATAAAATGACTTACAAACAGTATCTAGGACTTTTTGAAAGTTAGATAAAAATTGGCTAAGTGAAAAAAATCACAAAGGTAGAATAATCAACTTGACAAACTTAATTTTCCACAAGTGTGCTCAAGAGAGCATGACTTTGAACCATTAATTGGCTCAAGTCATTATTCAAGTGGCATGAACATGAAATGCATGAAACAATACAGTAAACATAATGCATGAAATGCATGGATTTAAACCTAAATGTCATGAAAAAAATGCATGGCATTCATAAAGTGACCTAGACCTAAATGAACTTGCATGGCATTTAATGCAACCTAGACCTAAAATGCATGAACATGCATGGCAAATAAACCTAACTTAATAACTAAATATGCATGGCATTTTCACAAACACAAAGCATGCTTAAACCAAAAACTCAACCAAATATCATGCAAATGCTAACCTATCAACAAACATGGCAAGAATGCACATAAAATGCAAAAATTCCAAGGGTGGCCGAATGGGATAATGTGACTAGCAAACATGGCATTTTCACAAACAGTTGGTATACTAACATGCTCAACTAAATCAAATGTCATACAAATGCAAAAACCTACCAACTAACATGGCAAAAATGCAACACACAATGCAAAACACATGGAGTAGCCAAATGGCCTCAAGCTCCAACAAGCATGGCATTTTCACAAACACTTGGTATACTAACATGCTCAACTAAAATATAACACTTAAATCATGCAAAAACCACACAAGCATTTTCACAAACACTTAATATACTAAATCTAAAACATGCTCAACTAATATATAAAACTCAAATCATGCAAAGACCACACAAGCATTTTCACAAACACTTGATATACTAAATCTAAAACATGCTCAAATTTAAACATCATGAAAACAAAAAATAAAAAATGCAAGAACATGATATTTAAAACATAAATGGAAACAAACAAAGCAACCAAATTAAAATATAACTCAAGAATATGAAGTAAAATAACATTTAAAACATCAAAATCAAAGAAAATAACATAAACAATATGATAAAATAAACCAAAACAGAAACTTAAATAAATAATGTAGGTCATTTGGCCATGGTGAGTATAATATAAAAAAAAAATTGTAAAAAACATATTTAAGAAAGAGATGAAGGAAGAACTTAAGAAGAACAATAAAAAACATTTATTTAAAATGGAAACTCACCAAATAGAAATCAAAATAGCAAAAACAAGAATGGAAAATCAAGAAAGTGCAAGAGTTGGTGCTCAAGAGCAACCTCAAGAAGCTATCTTTCAAGCTTTATCTCTTCAAAGTTTCCTTTCTTTTCTAAACTTTTCTTTTTTGCTTCCAACCAAGGAGAGAAAAAACTAAGTAAATAACTAAATACCAAAAGAACTCAGCAAAATGAATTGAAAAAATGAATTTTCTGCCTCCCCCATAGAGCTGGCCGAAACCCCCTAATAACATGCAAGGATGTTGTCATTTTTTTGTAACCAATTTTCCATCAAATGGCTAATAATTCAAGGTGAAAAATCATGAAATTACCACCTTTAGATTAGCATCTCAGCTCTCTCAAGTTACAGCTGTTCAAGAATAATGTTGACATCTCTCTTGGCCTATGTGGCTTAATCACCATGGCTTTGATCAAAGAGAATTTCTAACTAACTCTTGATTTTTAGCCATTTGATTGAAAAATCAGAAGCTTCCTCCTTCCTTTGGGCCTGGGCAGGCCAGCACTTCTCTTTTCCAGCCCAATTCTGATTTTTTTAAAGGCCCAAAGAAGCCTTTTTCGGTTGCTTGGGTGAAATGACCGTTTTGCCCCCCGGATGCATATAAATATCAAACGGACTCCAACTTCAATTTTTATTTTTTTTAATACTTCCAGAATAATAAAATATTGAGTTCTGGAAGTTTTCAAAATTATCCGAGTCCGTTTGCTATTTATTTGGATTTTTTTTCCAAAAATGCCTTTTATACCCATACGTTTTACCATTTTTTAAACGAGCTCCAAATCAATATTTTTCTTCACCAATCTCTTCCAAATAATTTAAAAGTTTGATCTGGAATTTTTCATAATTTTTGGAGCTCATTTGGTATTTTTTCGGGATTTATCGACTTGAATTACTTCATAGGAGGCCCGGGATTTGGCCATTTTGCAAACGAACTCCAAATCAAGATTTTCTTTTTCCAATCTCTTCCAAATAATTTAAAAATGATATTTGCAAAATTTCAGAATTTTTGGAGTCCATTTGCTATTTTTCCGGGATTTATCTTCTTGAATTATTGCATAGGAGGCCCGGGATTTGGCCATTTTGCAAACGAACTCCGAATCAAGATTTTATTTCGCCAATCTCTTCCAAATAATTTCAAAATGATATTTGCAAAATTTCAGAAGATTTGGAGCTCATTTGCTATTTTTCCGGGATTTTCCTTTTTGAATTACTACATAAAAAGCATGGAATTTCACTATTTTGCAAACGAACTCCGAATCAAGATTTTCTTTTACCAATATCTTTCAAAGGATTTAAGAATGAGATTGAAAAATTTTCAAAATTTTCGGAGTCTATTTGCTATTTTTCCCAAATTTTCTAATTTTGCCCTTTTGCCTCCGAAACCCGGTTTTGCTCAAAACAAGTCTGATTTTCATATTTTCTTCAAGATGAGCCTTGGGCTATCCTTTTTAACCATTCCTCATCCATTGGGGGCTTTGGTCTTACCAAGTCGGGTCATTTCTGTGATTCTTCCCGATTTCACTGAAATTCACTAAAACCCTAATTCTCGGTTTTCTCCCGGATTGACTTTTCTTTCGATTTTTCTTGCAAGTGACTTCTCCATTACCCGTAGTCAGTGCTTATCTTTCATTTGGAACCTTCAATTTCGACCAATTTGATCATTTAAGCACTTTTCCCCAAATTTCTCGGATTAAGATTTCCTTTCTATTGAATCTCCAAATGCCAACTTTCAAACTCCATATCTTTCAATGTAGACCTCAGATTATCAAAATTCTTTAGCCATTTTTCAATTGAACTTAAAATCTTGATTTTGAAAGTGGGTTGACTTTTTCAGTAGTTGACTTTCTGGGATTGACTTTTTCGAGGTTGACTTTTTTCGGGGTTCACTTTTTTCAAGTTTAACTTTTTATGCTCGCCCTCTCAAACTAAGTCTCGGAGTACCACCTGCAGGATGAAAAAAATCTTTTTACACTCGGAAACATCAAGATAGGAAGAAAACATATCTGTTTAGTGGTCCGGACAAAATTAGATGTCTACAGACTCAAAATACTTAAAACTATATAATAAACACTTCAAAATAATGATATGCCAAGAGGAAATGACCTATTTAGTTTACTGTATCTTTTGATAGAAATAGCAAGTTGCCACATCTAAAGATGAAAACATACTAGCAAAACAAATATGGGCAAAATCAGCAGACCTGATAGCTAGTTCTCCTTGCAGTGCAACCGTTGTAGCCATATGTGCAAAGATCCCACTAAGTTCTGAAATCGTATATTACACACTCTGAAGAGATAGTAACTGCCCTACTTTGTGAGTAATGCTTCTGAGAACTACCTGCTGACACATGGATATTTCCATGTGGTGGGAAGGTGTGTGCCATCAACAGCTGGCCTTTGTCTGTTTTGGCAAGGTTCAATTAAAGGTGTTGTAGAGTAAATTATAAAAGAAACAGGCATAATGTCACGGTCCACACCAACCTGCAAGGTATTGTCTGTTTCGGCTCATTGGAGCTCACAGTTTTGTTCACAAAAGGCACCTCACAGATTGAAGATAGTGTGAACACTTATATACCCAATCGTACTCTAACTGATATGGGATTCATGGCTCCTCTCTAAGACCATAACACATAAGTTGGGATAATCTACATACACAAAAAGAAAATTTTCAATCTGAATGCATGGTGAAATCACTATGAATAAAGTACCCATGGGTTCAAATTTCGTAAGATGACATAAAGATGTTACTGCGTCTAGTTCAGTAACATGACCAATCAGTATAAACCTGAAACTTTAACCAAGCGTAACATATAAACACACACAACTCAGTTGGCTGCCAGCCTTGTACACCATTTGGTAACAGTCTGGTTAAAAAGAAAAGAGAGACATTAATCAAACAACAAGAATAGGGCTATCATTTTGGATTGACAAAATTATGATAGCAGGTGTTAGAAAATACTTGCAGCAACAGAGTGGTTTTTCAGTTAAAGTATAACATCTAAAGTTGTCAGTACAGCATGATTACAATATTTACATCTATGCTAGATGTTCACCTACAGATATTCAATAGTACTGATTAAATTATAGTGCACTAATGGTCTAGGTCTAGCACACCAAACGAAATGATTCTTTTCGATTCACAAATAGTAGCCTAGCAAGCGACTTGATCTGGCCTCCTACATAACGGTCAAAGTATATTGGAAATTCTCTGTATTATATCATCTAATGCAATTTAGTCTCTCTACTATAAAACTGTAGATGGTAATTTTGATCGGGTGAGGAAACGTTGCAAACTAGTAAAACGAGAAGTCGTAGGGAGATGGCGGAGAGGAAGATTGGAGCAGAACCCAGAGAACAAGTGCGATGGCAGGTGGTGGTGATGAAGGCTGTAAGTGGTTGAGGATGGTGAAAGTTATGGTGACTGTGATAATTCAGAGAAAAACTGAGAGAGAATTCTTATCGACTGAAAGTTTGTCAAATAGCCAAAAAATCCCAAATGAAGTATTTGGACTTCTATTTATAGCCTATCCAAAGAGGTTACCAGGAGAAGTTACTAAGAGAGTGGGAAGTTATTTTATATAAACGTGATCTCGATCATGGGTGGTGGAGAGGTTATATATGACAGTGGGAGAAGTGCCAATTATGGGAGGTTACATCAAGAGAAATGTTTCAGTCACATGTAGTGAAGGAAGGCTACTGACAGCACGCTTGAGAATCCACTATCCATTCAGCGGGATAGGGAAGCACTTGTGTTCCAGGGAAAGGTTAAGAAGCGAACCTCATAACAATCTCCATATCTGAGCCTCCAAGCTATGCTCTCCAAGACATCCCAAGAGTGGAGCAAACTCAAGAATCCTGCCAACCTTCCCGGGTTAGCTCCACAGTCTTCATGTAGTTGTGTATTACTGCAGGAAGTCCTGCTGCCAAGAAGCGACGTGCCAGGAAGCGACGTGCCAAGAGACGTGCCAAGAGACGTGCCAAGCGACGTGTCAAGCGACGTGCCAAGAGACGTGCCAAGTGTCGTGCCAAGAGACGTGCCAAGCGACGTTCCAAGAGCGTTGCTGACAGGGAGACTATTACTAAGGCCCGCTGCATATAAGATTTGTTCCTGCATAAAATGTTATTGACCAAAACCGAGTGTCTACATTTTGCCCCCTGCATGAGAAATTTTTTTTTTTTTTTAAGAATTCTCATGCATTGTAAATAATATCAAGTATGAAAATATAGTTTCAAAATTTGATGTAATTGTCCTCCCCTTTTTTTAAAAAAAAAATAAATAATAAATAAAATAAATAATAATAATAATAAATAATAAATAAATAAATAACAAAAAAAAAGTTATAATTAAGAAAGAAGAGATTTTTTTTTATAAAAAAAATAGAAAATTTAATGAGATAAAGTGATAAGATTTTTTTTTTTTTTTAGAGTTCAAGTAACATTAGGAGACTACGTGTCTATAAATACAAGGGTACTTGTAAAATTATTTTCACTAATCTCAGAAGCTCTTCCAAAGCAAAAATATTTCAATTCTTCTCCTCAATTTTTTTTTTTGTTGAGTAAAGGTAAGTTCTCATCCATGTATCTCTAATTTTTTTTTATTAAGACATGAGATGAAACTTTTCATATGAGAATTTATTTTGATTTTGTTTCTTTTAAATCAAGAATAAACTAGGGTTTTAGATTTTTTTTTTTAAATATTGCCCTAAATTTTTTTTGTAAATCAATTTGATTCTTTGATTTTTTTTTTATAAAAATAGACACATTTTCTAGATAGTTAATTAATGCTATCTACAGAATCAATTTTGTAGGGCGAAGTTGTCGAGGGGTGTGCTTGTATATAAAAATAATAACAATTTTTATGACGAATTTTGCAGGCGGGGTTTGTTGTATAAATTAGATTTAGTTAATAAAATTTTGGGGGTAGGGCATGCAGGCGTTGGGGGGTTTGGTTGTATAAATTAGCCTGAGCTAATAAAGTATGTTTTGCGGGGTAGGTTTGCATGCAGGCGGGGGGTTTGATTTTATAAATTAGCCTTAGCTAAATTATGTTTTGGGGGGGTGGGTTTTGTCTAACTGCAGGCGAGACCAATTTTTTTTTTAAGCTTTATTAAGAACAATAAATATATATATATATTTTTAAAATCAGACATGCTTTATTAAAAGCAATAAATAAACATGATTTTTTTTTAAACATGCTTTATTAAAAAGAAAATTTCAATTAATAAATAAATAAAATATATGAAATGCCTTTTGTTTAATTTTTTATGCTACTTGAATAAGAATACTTACTTGACCTTTTGTTGTTGTTTTGCAGGATTTTCACACTCACCATGGTGAAAACTATGAACATACACCGGCCAAGTTATGGTCAGCCCTCCAGAGATGCTATTCCACCTCCAAAGAAAAGGAAACAGACTACTGGCAAAACTCCCACCCAAAAGATTACTCTTAGAACGAACAAAGATGGTTTAGTCCCTGCTGTGCCCAGGCATTGGGAGGATTCAATCATCAAAGCAAGCGGGGCTGATCGTTTTTGGGAATATGTAAATGAGAATGAGTATGGTCAACATCCACCTGCGCCAACTGGATACACCTTCAAATATATCAATCCTGAGTCACGTGAGAGAGAATATATCCCAGGCAATTCTGTCTTGAAGTTCAGATTTGAGCAAGGACAATTTCCACTTTCCGTTACCAAACTTGCTAATACCTATCCAGTTCAAGGATGGGATGAGTGGATAAATAAAATCTTGGCGAAACCTGCTAATGTGAGCATCCTTTCGAAGGCAGGAGTACTTCATGTTGTCCGAATTAGTTCCAAGCTCCTCCAAATAAAGAAGGAGAAGAAATTAGAGGTGTGGCGTGCTATTCTTTCTAGATTGAGCACTTTTTCTCATACCATGATTACAGCTTGGGGTGAGTTCACATTTACTCTAGAAGATGTGCATATCTTACTCGAGCTTCCCTATTATGGCGTTTATGAAATTTCTTCTATTAAGCTCGCTGAAGAAGAGAGAGACATTCACAGGTTCTTTCGTAATTTGCTCTAGAGTCAAACTAACAGTTCTAAGGTAGCACGATTTTCCAACTGGGTAGGTCTTTTCTTCCAGAAATATAACTCTAAATGGGATAAAACTACAGATCCTACTTATCCAGATCATAAGTGGGAACTGATAGCACTATTGATTCTGTGGTTGGCACGACACGAGTTTTCAGGCTGTCCAGATGACGGGATTTCTCCAGGTGTAATTTCTCTGGCCATCAAGATTTCTAAGGGATTTGACTTTCCTCTTGCTCCATACCACCTGGGGTCCTTGTATAAACGACTGGATTTGTACCAATCTAAAACCAAAGATTCAGCTGGTCGGTACAAAATCATGACTTTTGTGGATGCCACTTTCATTCAGATGTGTCTATGGGAGAGATTCGGCTCTTGCGCTCCTGAGCCTAATGTATGACTCATCTGGGACTTCTAATTCAGCAACCATTCTCAAGAATGACTACAGAGCTTGGGCATGGCTTGCCCGAACATCTAAGAAGAGTGTTCTCGAAGTGATGGACGTGGCCGATGAATTCGAACCTAGGCTATATGTTAACTCGCTCAATGGGTATGGAAGTCATTCTCTTTATTACAACTCGTCTGATTCCATGAGTGTACAAAGAATGCATTTTCATCTGTGGGTTCAGTGTCGTGCGTTACCTTGCATGGTTGAAAATTCTAGCTCAGGATTTACTAGGGACTCATATTCAGCAGCAGTATATTTGGCATCCAGGGTAGCATGTCAATTCGGGTATGATCAAGGAGTTCCACCTGGTCTTTCTATGTCCCGTGAGACATTTGCTATTAGTGCCAAATGGTTTCTCAAAGATTCAGTCATGGGTCTTACAGTTAAAAGTGTAACTGCTCCAGCACTTGATAGGTTTGGCATGTGTTCATCTGGCTGGCGGGCCTATTGGGGTGTATGCCTTGATGAGTGCAAGGTTTTTGTGAGGCCCTTAGCTAATCTTAGAGCTGAACTTAAGCCCCCAAATATTACTACTAGCGACATATCCTTGCGTATGCCAGACAAACCAAGACCAAAACTCCTGCAGTTGTAGATGTTGATGATGGAGAAGAGGATGATGTTCTGATCCTTCATCGATGAAAAAATAGTCGTGCTTCATCTCATGCATCTCAAGAAGTATGTTTGCTTCTTTTTTTTTTTACATACTCAGTCTTCACCCTTCACTTATCACTTTTCTACTTGTGTTTCTTGCAGGGTGTATCAATTACTTTTGAAGCTAGTGATCCTCGAGTAGAAGAGGTAGATGAGCAGGTTGATACTGATAGTGATGACGATGATAATGATGTTGATGATGATGATGCATCAAATCATTCTGAACCAGAAACTGATGCTGCTTCTTCCAGGTCAAGGAATTGTGCTTCTGAAATTGATGCTCTCTTTTCTCCACAAGACATAGAGACTGTTCAAAGTCAAGAGATGGAACATACTAGGGATACCACTCAGCCTGAACTAGGTGATGCTATTATTCAAAGTCAGGAGAGGGAACATACTAGGGATACCACTCAGCCTGAACTAGGTGATGCTACTGTTCAAAGTCAGGAAAGGGAACATACCAGGGATACCACTCAGCCTGAACTTGGTGATGCTGTGGTTTCTACTACCGCTCTAGGTGTTCCTCTTGTTCCTTCCTCCCCAGTACTAGGAGTTAGAGATTCTAGCCTAGCTACAAGTTCTGGAACAGTCACCTTTGCAACAGGATCTACTTTTGGGAGCAGTGCTTTTGGGACAATCACTTCCTTCAGAACAGTTGCCTTTGGACCAAGTATCCTTGGGTCAACTCTATCTCAGACTATTGGAGTCAATACTTCTCTTGGTACTTCAAAAGTGGATTTCCATGGTTTCTCCGTTGACTCACAGTATCAGCGGTATTTGGAAGATATTTATAAAATAGAGGGTGAATTCTAGAGTACTTGCACCTTTCAGATTGAAGGATTTATTTTATTTTTTCTAGGACAATTGGGTAAGGCTTTAGTAATTGCTGATGCTCGATGGTCGGATATCACTCCAGCAAAGTTGCAAGAGATGTTTGCACTCATAGATGCGGTTACCAAAACTGGGTTCAGACTTGGATGTCTTATTTCTTGTATGGCTAAGGCCAAAGCTATTCTTAACATAGAGGTTGATGAAGCTCAGGTAGAGGCGAGTCTGGATAAAGTTA
This sequence comes from Fremontodendron californicum, assembly GCA_030761205.1. Taxonomy (NCBI): domain Eukaryota; kingdom Viridiplantae; phylum Streptophyta; class Magnoliopsida; order Malvales; family Malvaceae; genus Fremontodendron; species Fremontodendron californicum. The sequence goes on along the minus strand of JAULJL010000009.1, from coordinate 9,824,688 downwards.
GACAGAAGCTTGATTCTCTTAAGCAGGAAACAGAGACATATCAGCACAAGAACCTGGAGTTGCAGAATCAGCTAGATAATATTCATCATCTTCGTAGCTCTAATTCTTCTCCATGGGACAACATAAGGGAGTAGACTTGTTTCATTTTGATTTTTTTTTTTTGAACTGAGTTGTCTTTGAACTTTTATATCATAATAAAACATACATATATTATGCTAAATTTTACATAGCAATTGTGTACTTATGTGAATGTCATACGTTCTTCACACACACTTTTTACTTTTGATAAAGTCGTGCGACCAAGGGGAACTATTCACTTTCATTAGGGAGATTGAATCTCAACCTTAAATAAAGTAAACTATTCAACCCTTTAAAATAAGCGTTAGAGCTACGACCAAGGAGAACTATCTACTTTCATTAGGGAGATTGTATCTCAACCTTAAATGAAGTAAACCATTCAACCCAATAAGCGACTTGTGGCCAAGGTATGAACGATTATAGCTACGGCGAAAGTATAATTATCACATTACAGCCAAAATGTAAGCATGAAGCTATGACTGGTTTATAATCAATGTCATAGTCAAAGTAAGCGTTAAAGCTGCGCTATGAAGGGAATAGTAGAGTACAGCCAGATTTTAAGCGATAAAGCTGCAACTAGAATTCATAATTTTTCATATATGTCATAGTTCTTTACAGATGGACATAGTAGTCAACTGACGATGAAAGATAAGTATGGACATGCAATTAACTTCTATTTACAAAAAGTAATACGAAGAATTAAAGACAGAGTCCAGATTTCATACATGGAATTTCTTGATATATTGAAAGTTAATAGGCGTAGTAAATACATTGTTCTTTGGGTTGATCAACTTGCAGTAACCACTATCATTCACTTCATGGACAATGTAAGGTCTTTCCCATTTTCATTGTTCGCAGGTTAGACTTGGGATGTAGTGGCATTGGAGGAAGATGTAAACTGAGAGATGGTTTCCATCATCTTTCTATTGTTTTCTTCTAGCGTTTGTATTTTTTTCTCGTTAGCCTTCATCATCTTCATCAGATCCTGGATGTAAGATGGAACTGGTGCACTTTGGTTTCCAGTAGAGTCTTCCATTTTTTTCAGCGAAAGTGTTTCACTCAATGCAATCGCTCCTCCCCAGTGGAGTCGCCAAAATATAGATGGTGATTTTGATCGAGTGAGGAAACGTTGCAAACCAGTAAAACGAGAAGTCGTAGGGAGATGGCGGAGAGGAAGATTGGAGCAGACCCCAGAGAACAAGTGCGATGGCAGGTGGTGGTGATGAAGGCTGTAAGTGGTTGAGGATGGTGAAAGTTATGGTGACTGTGACAATTCAGAGAAAAACTGAGAGAGAATTCTTATCGACTGAAAGTTTGTCAAATGGCCAAAAAATCCCAAATAAAGTATTTGGACTTTTATTTATAGCCTATCCAAAGAGGTTACCAGGAGAAGTTACTAAGAGAGTGGGAAGTTATTTTATATAAACGTGATCTCGATCATGGGTGGTGGAGAGGTTATATATGATAGTGGGAGAAGTGCCAGTTATGGGAGGTTACATCAGGAGAAATGTTTCATTCACATGTAGTGAAGGAAGGCTACTGACAGCACGCTTGAGAATGCACTGTCCATTCAGCGGGATAGGGAAGCACTTGTGTTCCAGGGAAAGGTTAAGAAGCGAACCTCTTAACAATCTCCATATCTGAGCCTTCAAGCCATGCTCTCCAAGACATCCCAAGAGTGGAGCAAACTCAAGAATCCTGCCAACCTTCCCGGGTTAGCTCCACAATCTTCATGTAGTTGTGTATTACTGCAGGAAGTCCTGCTGCCAAGAAGCGACGTGCCAGGAAACGACGTGCCAAAAGACGTGCCAAGCGACGTGTCAAGTGACGTGCCAAGAGACGTGCCAAGTGACGTGCCAAGAGACGTGCCAAGCGACGTTCCAAGAGCATTGCTGACAGGGAGACTATTACTAAGGCCCGCTGCATATAAGATTTGTTCCTGCATAAAATGTTATTGACCAAAAACAAGTGTCTACAAAAACTAAGTAATTTAGTCTCTATATTTTTAAAATTGAAGCAAAAAGGTAAAATCACTAACTAGTATAACGAAAACTGTTAAAAAAGCTGACGTGGTATTTAATCTTGTGTTTATTTGATGATGTGAAACCAATAAAATATTTTATTTTAAGCTGACGTAGACAAAATAACAAACTAATTTGGCAAAAAATAATTTGATGTGGGATTTTCGCCATCTTAGTTTGTTATTTTGTCCACGTCAGCTTAAAATAATATATTTTATTGGTGCCACGTTAGTATTTGACATCAACGTCATCAAATAAACACAAGATTAAATACCACATCAGTTTTTTTAACAGTTTCTTTTACACTAGTCAATGATTTTATCTTTTTGCTTAAATTTTAAAAGTACAGGGACTAAATTACTCAATTTTATAGTAAATGGACTAATTTGCACTAGATGTTATAGTACAGGAACTTCTTAGGTACTTTGGCCAGATAATAACTACCACAGTAGCTTCTTATTCTGATGTTTATTTATACTATAAATATACCCAAGCTGTAGGTCGGGCCATGACTCAGAATTTTTTTTATTTTTCAGCCCAGGCCCAACCTTGAACGGGTCCGGATGAACAGTAATTTATATATAAAAAATTATTTTTTAATTATTTTTTTTAATTAAAATTTTAAAATTTATTATTATTTTAATACGTGAAGAGTGATCTGGGCCGACCCGAATCCTAAATATTCCTGTCTAGGCTCGGCCGAATACACAACATATGTTTGTCCACTTCAATTCGAACTTACAAAGACTTATTAACGTGTAATTCAATTCGAACTTTACATAACAATGACAAACTATGTAAAATATGAGATGAATTGAGACACGACACGAATACAACATAAAAAAATTAAAACACAACACGAAAAATAACATGAATACGACACGAATACACGAACGTGTAAAAATGTACATAAAATAAATTATTAACTTGTAAAAATGTATATAAATTTATAATATTTTATATAGATTATAAATATGTAAAACTAATTATTAACATGTAAAAAATTATATAAATTAATAATACTTTGAAAACACACAAAAAAAATGAATACGAACACATCATGAACACACAGTTTTTATTCTAAATTGAATCACTGTGACAAATTATGCAAAATATGTTATGAATTGAGACACATGAACAAACAAATTTTTCTCTAAATTAAATTACAATGAAAAACTATTTAAAATATGAGATGAATTGAGACACGACACAAACACAACGTAGGAAAAATAATTAAAACACAACACGAAAAATAACATGAATACGACACGAATACAAGAACGTTTAAAAATATAAATAAAATGAATTATTAACTTATAAAAATTTATGCAAATTTATAATATTTTATATAAATTATTAACGTGTGAAACTAATTATTAACGTATAAAAATTTATAATATTTTGAAAACACAAAAAAAAAAAAAAAAAAAAAACGAATACAAACATGTCACGAACACACAAATTTTTCTCTAAATTAAACCATTATGATAAATTATATAAAAAAAATATGTCATCAATTGAGATACGACATGAACACAATATAGGAAAAATAATTAAAATACAACATGAAAAGTAACATGAACATGAATACACAAACGTGTAAAAATATATATAAAACAAATTATTAACGTGTAAATTTTTTTATAAATTATTAATGTGTAAAACTAATTATTAACGTGTAAAAATATATATAAATTTATAATATTTTGAAAACACAAAAAAATAATACAATCACGAACACGTCACAAACATACATACAAATTTTTGTTAAAATTGAACCACTATGACAAATTATGCAAAATATGTCATGAATTGAGACACGATACGAGCAAACATTTTTTCTCTAAATTGAATCATAATGACAAATTATGTAAAATATGAGATGAATTAGCACGACACGAACACAATATAGAAAAAATAATTAAAACACAACACGAAAAATAACATCAACATGACAAGAATACAAGAATATATAAAAATATATATATAATGAATTATTAACGTGTAAAAATTTATATAAATTTATAATACTTTGAAAACACAAAAAAAAATAACACGAACACATCACGTATTTTAAAAAATTGAATCACAATGATAAACTATGTAAAATATGAGATGAATTGAGACACGACACAAACACAGCATAGAAAAAATAATTAAAAAACAACACGAAAAATAACACAAACACGATTTGAATACACGAATGTATAAAAATATACATAAAACGAATTATTAATATATAAAAATTTATAATATTTTAAACACAAAAATAATACGAAAACATAAAATTTTCTCATTTTTTCTCTTTCTTTTCTTCCCTCCTTTTCTTTTTTCTCTTTGCCTCCCCAATTAGAAAAAAAATTCTATTTTTATTATATAAATTTATAATATTTTGAAAACACAAAAAAATAACACGAATACAAATTTTTTTTAAAATTGAATCATAATGACAAACTATGTAAAATACGAGATGAATTGAGACACGATATAAACACAGCATAGAAAAAATAATTAAAACACAACACGAAAAATAACACAAACACGATACGAATACACGAATGTATAAAAATATACATAAAACGAATTATTAATATATAAAAATTTATAATATTTTAAAAATACAAAAATAATACAAAAATAAAAAATAAAAAAATTATTTTTTTCTCTTTTTTTTCTTCTCTTTTTTCTCTCCTCCATTCTTTCTCTTTCCTCCCAAAAAAAGTGAACAGTGCATGAAACGTGCCCAATTAGAAAATTTTTCTATTTTTATTGTATTTCTCTCTCCTCCCATTCTTTCTCTTTCCTTAAAAAAAAAAAAGAGTGAACAGTACATGAAACGTGGACAATCTCCCCAATTAGAAAAATTTTCAATTTTTATTGTAAGGATATCCTAATTATCACAGCACCAAGAAACCAGAGTACCCACCCTGAATGTAGCATACTCTCATAGATATTTGAAGAACTTGACCAAAAAGGTGGCTCAAATTATGTTATTCAAATTTTTCATTTTTTTTAAGTACGATACATATTCAGAAATTAATAAAAATATTGTCCTTCAAATATATATAAAAAAAACATATCTAATACATACTTATATCCGATATTTCCGAATTTGAATATCATATGTCATAGATTCTGTTTGATGCTGAAATGGGTCTCTCTCGATGTACTTTTAGAAAATATCTATTTCTTGTTTTCATGAGCCTTAATATTCTGCACAACCACATCACATAGAGCACAAGAACAACATTAGTAACGCAATCGTGACAAATAATGCTTATTAGTTCAGGTTGTCAATACTCAATAAACAACTACAATTCTATTGTAGCAAAAAATCCTCAGTTCTTGCAGTTAACAGATCTTGAAGATGCTTTGTTTTGTAGCGCCCATTAACTTGCTCTTCAAGTCACCACAAACCCTTGTCAAGCGAAAAACTCTATCCTAGGAATAATTACCATCAGCAATCTCCATGTTTTGAAGTAATTGCAAATCCGAAGGAACCTTATTCAATGTGGCAATATCAGTCTTTGTCAAAGCAGTGAATTCCTGTATTTCCACAATGGGTTCATCGAACATTGATGGCCTTTTCGCCACGAATAGATATCTTATGTTCTCTTTTGGTATCTATTGGTGTCCCTCCGATAATTATTTGATATGTTTTTACGATAGAGTTAGTTTTAATTTTAAACAATTAACTGTATTAAAAACATGACATAATTATAATAAAGGACAACAAAAAAAACAAAGAATAAGGACAGAAGATATTTGTTCTTTTGCCACTGCAACAACTAAATTAACATCAAGATAACAATATCTCAAAAACGCCATTGCAAAATTTTATATGAAATAATAATTTTGTTTAGTTTTTAAATATTAAAAACGGAAATTATTATGGGCTGCAATCCACCAAATCATACTAAACGGGTCAAATACGAAGCTCAAACCGCAAAATAACCCAAACCCATAAAACCAAAAAAGGCCCCAAAAATCCGAACCAAAGCCCACCATAACCTTAAACATGTCGGAACAAATCTCAACCGTCCGATCAATGACCACCCCAAAACCCTAATTCCCTTTCTTTTCCCCTCCAGCTATATAAACCAACAGTAACCCTGACCCCCATGTTGACCAGCCTCCAACACCTCTAGGCTTTTTTCTCTCTCAACGACTCGCAATCGAATCAGAGGTTAAAGAGACGGCGCCATTTCGCTGTCCGCCTTGACTGAGCTTCCGGCATCGTCTTGGTCCTCGATTTTGCCCTCTGTAAAACTTTGTATCTTTATTACTAACCCTTTCCCGAAATGGCAGTGAAACCCTCCAAGGCCGAAAAGAAAATCGCATACGACGCGAAGCTATGCCAGCTCTTAGACGAGTACACCCAGATCTTAATCACTGCAGCCGACAACGTGGGTTCGAACCAGCTCCAGAACATTCGCAGTGGTCTCCGAGGTGACTCAGTTGTTCTCATGGGTAAAAATACTATGATGAAAAGGTCGATTAGGATGCATGCTGAGAAGACCGGGAACCAGGCCTTCCTTAACCTTATCCCTTTGCTTCAGGTACTTTAAAGTTAAAATATTTTTTATATTCTTTTGGGTTTTTAGTGTTTGATAAATACATAAAGTAACTGTTTTTGCTGGGAATTTTTGAATCAGGGAAATGTTGGTTTGATCTTTACCAAGGGTGACTTGAAGGAAGTGAGTGAGGAAGTTGCCAAGTACAAGGTAGGTTATTGTTGCTTTTTTTCTCTAATGGAAGTTGGAATATTTGATATTAGAATTACTTTGTTAGTGATGATTTAATTAATCGAAAATTGAAAGTGTTGCTTTTACTATAATTTAAGAACATGTGAACTTGTTTATTATGTTCAGTCATAGGAAGTTGAAGTTATTGTTATGTAATTTAATAATTTAGTATAGTTAGCCAAAAAAAGGGAAATATAACTTGCATAGAGCCTAGGTATTTATATTATTTCTCATTGATAAAATAGCTAATTTATTAGAATTTTGAGACTCAATGCAAGCTCCATGAGTGTTATGTTGCATTTATAAATACTTTTGGGACTCATTCTTCGCTGCCAGCTCATTTGTTAATATATTTTACTTGTTTACTTCAACCCATCTCATTGTTCCTCAGGGGAAAGGAAACAATAGATTAGTTAACATTCTCTTTGTTGTGTCCAAATTCATTGTTCATTTGGTTCTGGTTTTAATAGTCATGTTTGAAAATTAGATCAATACGATTATGATTTTCTTGTTGATGTTAAGAAGTTCAATTTATTTGATGTAGTTGTTTCTTTGTATTGGTTTTGCACTTTTGCTATAAAAATGATAGGATCTAATATCATAATTTCTCATGAACAGGTTGGAGCTCCTGCTCGTGTTGGTCTGGTTGCGCCCATTGATGTGGTTGTTCCGCCTGGCAACACTGGGCTTGACCCTTCACAGACATCTTTTTTCCAGGTACTGCAATTTGCTGGCAGTAATGTTCTTTTTATCTGATTTTGGGTGCTACTTGTTCTGAGTCATTGCTCAATTCTGATCAGTAATTTTCTGTTATATTTTAGGTGCTCAATATTCCAACCAAGATTAACAAGGGTACTGTCGAAATTATCACTCCTGTGGAGCTTATCAAGAAGGCTGAAAAGGTTGGGTCTTCTGAGGCTGCACTTCTTGCCAAGCTTGGAATTAGGCCCTTCTCATATGGTCTTGTTGTCCTGACTGTTTATGACAATGGCTCAGTCTTTAGCCCTGAGGTGCTGGATCTTACCGAGGATGACCTGATTGAGAAATTTGCATCTGGTGTCTCCATGGTTACTGCACTGTCTCTTGCCATCTCATACCCAACTCTTGCTGCTGCACCACATATGTTCATCAATGCATACAAGAATGTCTTGTCTGTCGCAGTTGCAACAGGGTATTCTTTCCCTCAGGCTGATAAAGTGAAGGAGTTCTTGGCGGTATGGAATTGACTGTTTTATCTGGTGGATTATTTTTGAATTTCCATTATAGTGTGAGCTAAATTTATTGTTGCATGCATCCAGGATCCAAGTAAGTTTGCAGTTGCTGCTGGCCCCATTGCTACTGGTGCTGCTGCTGCTGCTGCTGCCGCTGCCGAGGAGGAGAAGAAACCAGAACCTGAAGAAGAGTCTGATGACGATATGGGATTCAGTCTCTTTGACTAAGTTTGTCTTTATTACTATGAAGATTTAGGGTTATAAGACTATCAGGTACAATAGTCTGCTTGGATTATTTCTCATAGTTTCATTTTATGTGTACTTTGATTGCTTTTAAGTTTTGAGAATTCACAAGTTTTATGATTCAAACCTCTATTACTCCAACCAAATCGACCATTTAGATGAGGGTTAATGATTATCAGTCGTTAAAGGGAAAAGTAAACTATTTGGTTAGGTCTTTAAAGTTAATTATTATGAAAGATTAATTCTTGGACTGGTTTTTTGTTGAATATGATGGTCTAGGCTATCAGTATCCATCTTTTTCCTTAGTTTTTGTTTGGTTCCATTCCATGGATCTTGCTTGCTCCTTTTGCTGCCTCAATAGTTTCAATATAATCTCTTCAAACAAAGTCTCCCCAATAGTGGGCCCAATTTCCCCCGAAGAGTGGATGAGAATCAAAGCAACAATGGGACATTTCTATGTGCTTGTCCATTCTTTCCTCTCCTTGATTAGAGCTTGATCAAGCTTCTCCATATAATTAGTGGTAAATAGTGAAAACAATTATTCTTTCACACCCCATTAAGCTTATAAAAATCCATCCATGAAAATACTTTTTATTATAGATGGGGTGCAAAACTCGAGGTAAAACCGAACTTTTTTTTATATCACCACCTAAAATAAGCAAATCTTTGGGTACACTTCTTGGCATGTTGGGTATTATGCGGCAGTTTTCAAGTTTCCAAACTTCTAAATGTTTTGACAAGATCTCGAGCTTGAATTGATTAAGCGGTCTTAACAGCTTTATAACATTAAAAAAAAAAAAAAAAGATCATCAATGAATTCATAAACACAAGGCAGCCAATGTTACAACAAAAACGTCTGAAAGTTAGAACAAGGATCAGGCTTCAAGGTGTGTATCAATATTATTATTTTTAAGGTTTTATTTGTCCTCAAGGTAGGTGTGCAAAAGAGTTGTCAGCGTATAAACCTCGAGTGCAAAGGAGTTGTCAACGTATAAACCTCGAGTATATATAATGAAACCAATGACTGATTGCGTATTGCACTAACGAAATCAATCCACTAAGCAGTGTATAACAAAACTATCAAACTTTTACAAAAAATTTCTGCAACAATCCTTTATAAAAGAATCTGAGAAATATCTTGAAAAATGAGGGAGAATAAAAACGAAATAATGTTTCAATGTGTTCACTTCTGAAAACCAGAGAAGCATTTATATGCTATTACATGTCTGTTCGTACAGACACAACTGGTCTAAATGAATCTATCTGTTTCAAATAGACAGGCTACTTCTTGTACAGACATAACTTGTCTGAATGAATCTGTCTGTTTGAAACAAACAGGCAGCATATTGTTCAGACATGAATCTGTCTGAACAAATCTATCTGTTGAAAAATTCGGACAGCTCTTGTCTAAAACGGGCAAAAAATAATTACTTAAAAAAATTTTAATATATAAAATTAATATATTACTAGACCATCCAAGCTAGCCATGGTCCAATTCTCACTTAAGCCCACTTGTTATCCAACTATTTAAATTATTTACTTATCTATATTTAAAGAACATCATTGTCTTTGTTTTTTTTCAATATGAGATTCTATCCCATAGTTATTTTGAAAATGTTCAACAGCCAATACTCGAATTATTCTCTTCATTAGTTGATTAACCTTTTTATGTCAAGAATCCCTCTCAAGTAAGATTGAAATAATATTAGAATTTCTTTTATGCTATATTTGAAAACATGAATTTGAAAATTTGGATTTCATTAGCTATATAAATTGTGAGAATGAAATGCATACATTATGTATAAATTAGTTAAGATTCAATATGGTTATATATTTGAAAGGTATATAAACATGAATTTCAAATTCACAAATAATTATAGGTATTTTAAATTCACCATTAAATAGGCATCCAACAAATCTATGGATTTGAAAAATAATTATCAATGTTATATTTACATGTGTTTTATTACATAATTTATACTATTTTAAAATCTAAATCCGTTTTTTAAAATCAAAGTCTCAGACACAACCTCAAAGATTTTTCCATTTAACAATCGACACCGAGAGATTCATTAAAATCCATAAGTAGTAATATATATGGGAACTTCCGGAAGGAGAAGTTTGGTCTTAAATTGGATCGTATGGATTTGACAAACACGTCATAGTCATAGTCCACTATTAGAATTAGATATGGCCTTAGCCCTTATGTCCTTATCCCTTAAGTCCACTATTAGAATTAAAAAATTGGGATATACTGTGTGATATTTTAATCCCGTTTTTAAAATTAAAAAATTTTATTGTCAGTGAATAAAAAACGAATTCTATCTTGAAACCCTATTATAAACTCTATTAATTTTCTTTTTGGATACGATTTTTATACATATAAGATAGAGAAAAATAGTGAAGGATATGCAAATACTTGGAGTTCGATACTAAAGGAATTGGTCATTTAGAAACCTCAATTAATTCTGGTAATTTTACAGTTTCTTACACTTTACACTCTAGGTTCTATCTTCCCACGTTAGACCTAACTGTCCTAAAGTCTTACACGTGAAAATGGTGTTGAAAATTTTATAGCTCAAGATTGCTATATAATTGTAAAGTCTCTATCTTTTATTCCCTTAGAAGTTAAAACTTTGAAATAAAGGGTACGTTTCCTAACATTCTCTAATCAAAATTAAAGAACAAAGTTGGTACAAGGAAGCATGCTGGTCACGTAATGTCCTAATTTTATTGACTTGGGTTCGAAAAGTCTCTGCTCGTGTTGCATGATTGATGCCTATTTACATTAAGAATTAGTGACCCCAACAACTCAAAATCTTTGTTGGTAATGATAATCTCTTGAATATTTTTTTGTGGGGTAGATGAGTTTTTGGGGCTGCCCTACAAGGATATGATGCAAAGATTTGTTTATCTAATGCTGAGGTCAACATTTTCAACTAAAATTAAAGGATTAGATTTTCTTCAAATTCAGATTCTTTCTCTCTTTCTCTCCTCTTTTTCTCAAAACAAAACATAAAATGAGGATAAACCCTTAAAGGGTAAAATGACTAAGTAACAAGATTTTGAGATTTGTTTTTAATTTTTATAGTTAGTTGCTATATTATCTGGATTCTTATTTTTTATAAAATATTTGTGTGAGACACATATTCAGATATGGGTATAGAGATATAATCCTCTAATTATGTGGAAAAAAAATTTAAAAATTGAACATACATGTATCGAACATATACTCATATCCAACACTCATTTCGAGTGTTTTTCATTTAAAATTAATAATCTAAAACTTTGCAATTTGACTAAACTCACACGAGTTAAATTAAGACTCGAAGGTAACTTTTAACGTGTTTACGACCTCACAATTAAGACAAGATCTTATTGACGAATGACGAGTGAGCTGAAATCTTAAAACCTTATATTTTATAAGTTGCTTTTCCGTCTGAAAGAGATACATGGAACAACTCTTGGCCACTCATGACTCATGCATCTAAATTTAGGTTTCATCAGTTTCTTTGCCGGATGAGATGAGGCATAGAAAGAAAAGAAAAAAAAAAATTCTACTAGGATAGAGCTTTGAGCAAGGCAAGGCAATTGGCAATTGGCAAAGTGATGATAAGATTGTGACCCTTTTCTCTTTTAAGATTTTTGATGATTCGAATATGCTCTCCATACTAATAGGAAATTAATAAACCAAGAGCCTGATTCTTCAAAATCAAATTTAAATATTTCTGTCTTATTAAATTATTGCTAATAAACACTCAATTGATTTATCTTTGAAATTTGAAGCATGATCTTCCAAAAGTAGATAAGGATATGTTACATCTTTAGTCACATCCATTAGCATTGGAGAATCTTCCTTAGTATCGAAGTATATTAAATTCGAACACTCTAGGGTTGTGGGTAGATAAGTTTTATATGATTCTTGAGTTCTATTCTTTCTTTATTATTATTATATTTTTTTTATAAAAAATCGTAATTTGAAAAAAAAAATTATAGATGTTGGGTTTCGAATCTAAACCTGTTCGACGTCACTTTTTAAAATAATTGTATGAACTAATTAAGTTAAAATTTGAATTTTATTATTAACGATTTTTATATATTATAAAAAAGAGAATTGAAATATTTATTATAAATTGATAGAATCAATTAGAGGAACGTAGCGAGAAGAGATGACTTGAACGACTTGCCCAAATTCTTCAGTGTTCAATCATCTGTGAAGCCAATGATTGAATCAAATTTTGATATCTGCTCAAAGCTTGATATTGATCTAAACTCAAACCATATTGACAACCAGCCAGCCTAAAATCCGAAAAGAATTAGCTCAAAATACCTAAAAAAAAAGGCTTGAATTCAACTCAAAATTATTTAAACAAAAACTCAAAGTTCGATATAAACCCAAACGATATCGCCAGCCAGCCTAAAACTCAAAAAGAATTTGCTCAAAATACCGTGCAAATAGCTTGAATCAGACTCAAAATTACCTAAACATAACTTGTTTGTCCAATAGTAACCTCTAAGAGAACATTATATTAAGCAATTATAACAATAAATATCCATTTTCCTCTTACCATGACAAATTCTATTTTTCTTTTTTCATAATTTGAGGTTAATTAGTTGTTTAAAACTGGTTTGATTACAAAGAATTCTATAGTGTAGGAAGATGATTTTGGCATTGAAAAATTGATCATTGATTTAGACCCTTGAAATTAAATCTTGATTTGGATACTAAACTCTGATTAGGAGCATAGAAACCATGAATTAGTTCCCAATTAAGATGTAAAATGTGAATCCCATGCCTGAAATCATGTATATTTGTCCAATATTCGACACTATATTTTGATTTAAAAAATCCTTGAGTTTGATTTGATTTAAAACCATTATCAAAATCAACAGTATTCGGATAAAATAATTGTCTCATTAATATTGGTTAGGCTAAAGTTTGTTCTAATAATAATTACATAAATTGCATTAGGTCCAAGATTTTCTTCTAGGTCTTAATTAGGACACTTTGTCCTACAAGTTTAGGTTTCTAATAGCCCAAAATTTTCATTATCAAGGGGCCCTTTCCTACGGATTGTGATTCACACTTTGAATGACAAAAATAAGTTGATGCCCAAAGTTCACATATTCTCTCTCTCTCTCTCTGTCTCTCTCTCTCTCTCTCTCTATATATATATATATGGATTGTAGACTTTATAAACCATAACTTATCAAATCACTAGCTAGCTAGACAAATGTGTGGTTAAAATATATAGATAGAGGATCACTTTAATTCGTTGAAGATATTAATTCACTTAAATATAATACAAAATTTGATATTCAATGGATTTGTGAGCTTGGGCAAAATTTTCAACATCGGATCCTGACTAGTTCATAGAGGCTAGAGTTTAGTTAGAAATGGTAAAATGAACATGATTCGTTGGAGAAAAAAAATTTTGACTAAATTTTAATTGACAAAAAAGTTAAAGATATCAATCTTTAATAATCTGATTTTGAAATTATCCAAAACTTGAATATAAAATAATTTGAATTTAAAACTGAATCAATTCAAACATGTAATAACTCGAACTTAATCCTAAAATTTAAAGTTATCTAATTTTGAATCACAAATTTAGTTATCAATTTTATTTTAACTCAAATTCGGAATAATCTGATTTGAAAATAACTTAACTCAAAATAATTTAAATTTGAAATAATTTAAAATGACTCGGACTCACCTGCTTTGTCACTTCTAACTTCAATTAACTTTTTTTTTAAGAATTAAAAAACAAAATGTCCCTTGATTCTTTCAAATTGTATTAAAGTGAATGCATAATCCTCAAAAATAAGAAAAATTAAGTGCATGCATATAAATTAATTTAACCCCAACTAAAACACACTGATTATTTTGCTTTTTTTATTGGTAAAACACACTAATTAAAATTCAAAATTATGATAACCTTTAGAAAGGTTGCTAACAAGATAAGGGGTGGCCTCTTATTTGCCTAATTCTTTACTAACACTTGGGTCCCATGAAGCTTTAAATTGTTTTAAGTTTTTGGAGGCAAATGGAGGCATTTCTTGTTGAATGCCTATCCACTACAAAAGATCGTGTTGAAACTTGAAACAAGGAAGCAGACCGGTCGTACGAAGTTTTCTTTGACTACTCTATTTTTTTTAATTAATTTGTCCAGGATACTTTTTGTTCCTAATTAATTAATTTATTCTTAATACTTGCAGTTAACAATAAAGATGATCGATGCAGGTCTTCTTTGTAAGTAGGGTATATGATTTTCGATGTTATCCTCCAACAAATTAACAATATACTAAAATTGGTACACCCACGTAGACCTGCTCATGGGTCGGATCGGGTTGCAGCCCGGTTTTTTTTAATTTTTTTGCCCAGGTCCGACCTTGTAGGTCCGAATTTACTGTTCATCGGATTAAAAAAAATTTTATTTTTTTATATTTTTATAATTAAAATTAAATAAAATAATATTATTATAATAAATAAAAAAACACTGTTCCGGACCGGCCCGGAACAAAAAAAATCCTGTCCAGGCCGGGCCTGTCGGGCGGGCTACCAGGCCCATGAGCAAGTCTACCCACGTTGTGGGTTTTTTTTTTTAAAATGTTTTGAAAAAAAGTAACTATTAGAAGAAAAAAATGTAAAAGTGAGTAATTTTTATAATTTTTTAAAAATAAAAACATGTTTTACAAGAAAAATTAAAAGACATAAATATCCTTTATTTTACATTTATTATAATATTATTTAATTTTTTTGATAATTTTACTAATTGAGTTGGTATCGCTTGTCATGACGCCAAACTCAATCAAAAACTTTAATATTAATATAAATTATTAAAAACTTTAAACATTAATGTTATTGAATAATATATATGATGTAAGAATAGTTAACGTAATGCTTATGACCTAAACTCTTAATTAAGGCAAGGATTAACTTTAGTATATATAGTTTATAGTTCTATATTATATAGGATTATATATAGTACTTTTCTGATTGAAATTTAAATATTCTTATCCTCGGATAAATTTCAGTGTTTCATGTGGTACCAACTTTGATTTGACCAGATTGTAATTTAAAATTTAAGTTCTTACTAATCTAATCCACTTATTATTATGAAAACATTAATAAATCACATCTTTATCAAAACTTACATTTTGGTTTTTGGATTTTCACCTAATTGGGTAGATAGAAAAGATGAAAGATCATGATACTTTATTTTTATATTCTACATATAATCAGAACTAATAGTTTGGATTAAACCGTTCAGACAAAAGATTAAGTCTAAACTAAAATTTAAATATCCTTAATCGTATTATCATAAAAAATTATATATATATATATATTAAATTGAATAATATTGCTTGAAGATAAGTATTTACATGAACATAGAGATGTGTTCAAGATTAAAATAAGTTTGTTTTTTTTTTAGAATTTTTACTCCTATATTTTTAAATTACGCGGTTGTCGAAACGTGGGAAAATCAATAAATTAACCCCAAAATATAAATTATATTATATGTATATATATAGCTTGCTTTTGTTGTTTTAAGACGGTTTCCGATGAAAATCTCTTCTTTTAAAGAAAGCATAATTTGAAAACTTAAGTCACTAGACATTCGAATTCAGACCAAATTATACCATTAGATTCCCATAAATATGCTAACCTTCTTCATTTTAATATATTCTTTTTTTTTTTAATTGTGAATAAATTGTTGCTGGATTATCAAATCAAAACAAGCTATTCTTTTTGAAGAAAAAGGTTGAGGGGTGATATATAAAAGATAAGTTTGAACTTTAAATAGACAAAGATAATTTTGGATAGAGGAGACAGGTTAGCAAAAATGGCAACTAAATCAGACAACAATGGTAAAAAAATCGACAGAACAAGAAAATCAAATCTCTTGCATATTATAATACCATAATGACGACAAAAAAAAAGTTACAAAATTTGATTTGATCATGATGCTTTTTTAGCCGTTTTACTTTTGGTCTTTTTCATTATAACAATTTTTTTTATTGCAAATTCAATTTTTAGATTATCTTTATATATATATATATATATATATATATATATATATAATATGGATGGGAGGACTCGAACATAATTCTTTGAACAAGAAAAAATATGTAATAGTCGCTAAGCTAAATGCTTGGATTTTTTTTTATAATTAAATTAAAAAAATCATATTAAATAGTTCGAAGAAAAAAAGAACCTTATTCCAATAAAAAAAAGTTAAAGTAAAATCAAGAATGTTGATTTTTATTAGATTTGGAAATCTATTTATATATGTTTTATGTTTTTTTTTTGTTCATATCAGTCGTATAAATATAAACACAACATAAATTATTAAATGTGTCAAAATTTTATCACAAATATGATATGTATATTAAACATATCGTGATAATTGAATTTAAATGTGTCGTGTTGTATTTATTACACTATTTTCATATATATTAAACATGTTGTGTTCATGTCGTATTTTTGTGTCGATTCAAAATTACCAAAATTGATTTTAAAGGTAGGATATGGCATTGTCATTTGATGTTTACTTTGATGGTAAGTTGAGGTATTTTTTCCGATTGAGAATTATAGTTAAGATGGAAATTAAGTTGTCAAATGATATCCCTTTCTAATTGTTTCGAAAACAATTTAGAAACATAGAACATAGAATGATAGAATTTAAAGTATTAATGCATTGAATGTGGGAGGAGGGGGGTGGTTATGTTTTATTAATAAATAAATCTTGATGCTTGAAACCATATATATTTGTTTGCAAACAGGCATACCAAATCCAGCTGTGCTAGCTAGCTGTATAAAACATTAAAACCTTTCTCCCCATTCCTCAAAAACATAATAACACTCCCTCCCACCACCCACCCACCCACCCTCTCTTTTTATTTTTATTTTTATTTTTTTTTTTTTTTATTCTTCCTTATCTAAATTTGGATAACAATGTCCCCAAAAAAAGTTTTGATGAAAATTTTAAATTCTATAAACAAATTAAAAAATTATTACATGTCTTATTAAGTATTTGAACATTTAAAAAAATAATAAAATTTTGTGTAATAATTAAATTGATACATTGTAATATTCTAATTTGATGCCTAAAATTTAAAAATTAATTCAGTAATAATAATAAAAGGATTTTGCTAACAAGTGCGTTAAAAGCATTCTTTAAAGTTATTATATATAATAATATTTTTATTCAATACATTGAAAATGATGAACAAAATTATCAATTATTCATTTAATACAATATTATTACTATAAATAATATATTAACTAATTTTAAAAAGTGTCTTAAAGACACTCATTAACAAAATTAATAATAATAAAGATACGCTTAACTGATGACTATAAACATCAATTAATGATTATTTATTTATCAATTTGAGAATTTTTTTTTTACAATTAACTAGATAAATGTCAGCGTTTCACTGCGAGCATGTTATCGAATTTGAATTGATATTTTATAATAAATTTGAAAGATAAAAAAGCAAAGGGGTAAAGATAATTTAGAAAAATAATAATTTCTATCCTTATACGACACGTGATATAAAATTGAGAGTTATTTAAATATAATCAATTAGATACAGCAATTTCAGACATAACATAATTATACGATACAAATATAACATGAGAAAAATAATTAAAACACGACATGAAACAAAAAATAACATGAACACGACACAAATATATGAACGTGTCAAAATCTACATAAAATGAATTATTAACGTGTCAAAATTTATATAAATATATAATACCTTGAATACAATTATAACAGGAAAATCAACACAAACATGATGACGCGCGATATAAATTTGGGAGTTATTTGAATAGTATCAATTAAACTTGACAATTTCGGACACAACATGATTATACAACACGAACACAACATGAAAAGATAATTAAAATACGACACGAAAAATAACATGAACACGACAAAAATACACGAACGTGTCAAAATCTACATAAAATAAATTATTAACGTGTAAAAATTTTATATTAATTTATAATACTTTAAACACACGATAAAATAACACGAACATGTTACGGACGTACAATTTTTCTCTAAATTGAATCATTACTACAAATTATGCAAAATATGGGATGAATTGGGACACGACATGAACACACAATTTTTTCTAAATTGAACCACCATGACAAACTATGCAAAATATTTGGATGAATTGAAATATGACACGAACACATGAAAAAAAATAATTAAAATACGACACGACACGAAAATGACATGAACACAACACAAATACATGAACGTGTCAAAATCTACATAAAATAAATTATTAACATATAAAAATTTATATAAATTTATAATACTTTGAACACACAAAAAAATAACACGAACACGAAAAATAATATGAAGACGAACGAATATCTGAACGTGTCAAAATCTACATAAAATGAATTATTAACATGTAAAAATTATATAAATTTATAATATTTTGAACATACGAAAAATAACACGACACTAATACGCGAACATGTTAAAATTTACATAAAACTAATTATTAACGTGTAAAAAATTGTATAAATTTATAATCTTTTAAACATACAAAAAATAACACGAATACAAAAAAAACATGAACATACAATTTTTTTCTCCATTTTTTTCTTTTTTTCCATTTTTTTCTTTTCTTTTTTTTCCTTTCTTTTCTTTTTTTTTTTTAATCAAAAGAAAATATCCAAACTATCCCCCCAAAAACCCCTTAATACCCATGCTTAATTGTCAATTAAGCATGGTTTCAAAATTTCAAATTCTTGACTCTCATGCAAAATGTTGAAATTACTTTTAATGTTTATAATATATACATTATTTTTATTTAATTCAAAAAAATAAGACATTAATTATATATATATATATCACCTTTTTCGACACGGATTAAAATTTTTTTAATAAAAAAAGCATATACCAATAAAAGAAAATTAAAAGAAAAATAAATAAATAAGTGGATAAATGAGGGAAATGGGGCAATGCTTCACGGTTCACATCATGGTCATGTTCTGACACATGTCCCTTGAAATCAGCCTCAAAATATGCTCCCTTCCTAGGAAACTCCTCATTCCCCCTTATAACAGCCTGCATAATTTGGCGGCGGGTCATAAATCAGCGGTTAAATACAGAGGTATAAGGCAATTAAATGCCACGTGGCAAAATTTGAATAGCCTGTTTGGCACCGCCAAAGGAACCTGATAGGCACGCCTGGGAGCCGACAGCTGTGGGTGGGGTGATGCACGTGACTAGCACGATTGTGTCGACCCATAAACGAAAGCCACGTTTTGTATGGGCGCGTGATTATTTGGCGGAACCAGCGCGGACGAGTTGGAAAGCATTACGGCCGAGTCGGCTTGGGGAAGAGCAATAGGAGTGTGACACGTGTTGCCAATCAAATTGATGGCTTTTAGGCGGATATGGTGGTTGACTGCTGAGGCGGTAAACACGGAGATTGAGTCCAATTAAGCGAGAAGCTAAAAGGTTTGAACATTGAAGTTCGGCAATGGGCAACATGACGAAAGGAAGACTTATCCACAAAAATTTAAACCAAATTGATGGAACTAATGGAAATGCCCATGTTTCAACAAAAAAAAAAATTAAAGGAAAATTATTTGATTTTAACTTTAATGAAGTTTAAAAACTTTATCAAATTTTTATTGTAAAGTATAATAAAAAATATTAAAAAATTTATATAACAAAAAAACATTTGTTTGTGAAATTTAGAAACCTTCACCGTGGTGTATAAAAAACTTACTTTTTTTTTAAAAGACTAAAAAATTAATTAAAGTAAGAAAATAAATTTGTATCATTTTTGTGTACAAAAAGAAAAAATAAATACATTACGTGTCAAAGTTTTATTGATTATTGTAATTAATTTAAATTTTCAATAATAATCGACATAACTTTTATTTTACCAAATACGAAGGGAAATTAAATTTGATATATCTCCATATTCACTTGAAAAATAAAATTTATATTATTAAAACAATATCTATTACACAATAGAATTTTTAAACTTTATGAACGAGGTTAGAGAAGTTGTCACATATTTTATTAGGCTTGTTTTGTAACCTATTTAAATATATTTTAACTTAATTTTTAAAATTTAAAAAATTTATTGATGGTATACGAAATAACAATCTTTTTTTATTAAATATAGTGTGCCAGTAAATTTTATTTAAAAAAGCCTATTTTTTTAAGAAGAAAATTTGAACTCATTTTTACATTGTATAGAGAATAAAAAACCCTCAACACTTGCCATAAATATCTCATGTTAACGTGTAATACTTGTTAACAATGGGTGTCAAGTAATTGGATCCAAGGTTTAATCCAGATGATTCATTTTGTCATTTTTAAGAAGTAGTATCTAGTAAATTCGGAGTTCGAATCCTAATATTTACAATCTCTTTTCATATTTTTTAAGTTACGGACTCTTTTATAAATAAAAAAAAATTGTCAAGGAACTGTTTTGTATGGATAAAAAAAAAAGTTTTTGGTGGTTGAAAAAAAATGAGCATCAAATAACAATGAACTTTAAAATGTTTTTTAACACAAGAAAGAATATGAGAATATATGAAAAATATGGATGAAAAAAAAGGTGGATAGTAACATTTTTGTTTTGTTTTTGATTGTTGAACATCATTTAAAAACAAATCGAATAGAATATTGATGTTTCTTACAACTAATATATATTACTAAATAGTGGGGTTGTTCATCATGACCCAACCACAAGAATAAAAAGGAATTAGATAATAATCTTTTAAAACAAGGTTCATGATTTATTTGCTTATCAAGTATCCATTCATGTGAAAAATCAATAATCTAATTTCAATTTTTTTTTTTTTTTTGTTTACTAGAGTAGAGTTTAATAAACACAAACTTATGGATGTTATTTTAAAATGTTTGCAAACTGCAAACGCGGAGTTCTTGAATAACGAGTTATTCAAAATCAAATTTCAACTAAATTTTTTATGTTTATTAAACTTCAATAAATGCAAAAAAAATATATATATATCTTGTGGAATATTTAGATTTTACGAACGAAGTTAACAATGTGTTATATATTTTTAGGATTTTAAATATAAAAAATTAAATTAAAAAAATATAATAATTTTTTAATTTCGCTTATAAAATTAAAAAATTTCACTATTAATATATAAAAAACAAATTTAATTGTAAATACATGGATGTTATCCAAAATGTCTTAATCTATGCTATGTCTCCAAGTTGCAAACATCAAATTAGAGTTAAAAAATCATTGACTAAATTGGCTTCAATCAAGCCTTTCAAGCCGTTATGGATCTGACTTTTTATGACTTGTTTGGTTCAATGTTAGATAACTTCGTTAGTTTGCATAAGAAAAATGTGACTCAAATCAATCAAGTAGGTGGGCTGCTGTCGTTTTCAATTTAACGAAACAAAATATAGCCAGTAAATTTGAAGTTTTCCCTTGAAAGCGGTAAACCGACAATGGCACAATTGTAAATAGTTGAGAACGATAGGCATAATTTTTGGACAAGTCAGCTGGGTAAGCGGTTGACATTTGACCCAATGAGACCTATCTGTTTGTGTCAACATGAGGAAGCATCCCATGAATTGCACAAGAATAATTGTTTCATTTCTTATAAAAAATATAATTATATGATATGATTTGAATAAATATAATATATATTAAAATAAGATAATAATTTTATATAATGATTTTATTTTATTTAATCATATTTAATAAAAATTTTTTTAATTTTTTTTTATCATTACTTTGACTCTTCTCCTTTGCATGTTAATTTGGCATAAAAGCTTGTGTTTTTGGACAAATTTGATCCTTCCATTGGAGGGGGGAAAAAATACAAGAAATTATGTAAAAGATGTAAAAGTTATTGACTAATTGTATCAATAATATTACTCTAATGAGATATTAGTATAATTCAATTAATGAAGGTTTTACAATCAAAATTAAGCATTTTTCTTTTACTTACTTCACCCGTATCCTACAACTTATATACAAAACTTTTAATATTTCAAAATTTGAGATGGATTATGGAATCATTAATAGCTTTATTATAAAAGATTTTGCTAATAAGTATCCTTAAGACACTTTTTAAAGTTAATTAATATATTATTTATAGTAATAATATTGTATTAAATATAAAAATTGAGAATTTTATTCATCATTTTTAATACATTAATTAAAGATATTATTATATTTAATAACCTTAAAAATTATTTTTAAAACACTCGTTAACAAAATCTTATTATAAAATTATTTTTGCAAACTTCAATAAAAAATATAGATAAATGATGGGAGTACTATTAATTGGAACTATTCTCAGCACAGTATATTGTGAGAAGGTGCACAATGACAGTGGATTTCGATAATTGATAATTAATATTATCATTTTTAATTATTAAAAAATTAAATTATTTAAATATTAATTTTAAAAAGTGTTTTCAAATACTCATTAATAAAACTGTTATTATAAATAAGTTTAATTATTAGCTGTAAGAAATAGTAAACTTGGAACGGTTCGCTTCCACTTTTCCAGAACACTGAACACCCCATGAGATTCCAACACGACCACAGTTTCTTAATTCCTTCCCACCTACACAAAACAGCCGCAAACAAACCCCTTCTCAAACGTTTGGTCTGAAATCAAAACTGGATAAGCTTCAATTATTATTTTTAATTATTTTTTAAATTTTTTTAACTTTTCCTTAAAAAATTATTTTTTTAAAAATAAAATAAAATTTCAAAATCTTCGTTCTTCTTTCTTTACACACGCCTTTTTCCTAGTAGGCTATTCCCTTACCCAAACGCCCACCTTATAAATACCCAATCTCTCTTTCTTTATCTTCTGTAAAGAAAATCCCAAACCTGAAAGCTCAGGAAAAAAAAAAAAAATTCCATTTTTCTTCATTTTTCAGAAAATGGTTGATTTAGATTGGAAAGCAAAGATGGTTTCTTCCGACATCGCAAACAAATCCCCAAAGCTTTCTAACCTCTCTAACAAACTCCAAGTTTCGATTCCGACACCGTTTCGTTTCTCGAATATTTCATCTCCGCTTTCGACTTCCGATTCGGCTTCCAAAGCTTACGACTATTATCTTCGGCTCCCGGAGCTGAGGAAGTTATGGGAGACAAAAGAGTTTCCAGCTTGGCAAAACGAGCGTGTTTTGAAGCCGGCTTTGCACGCTTTGGAGATCACGTTCCGGTTTATTTCGATTGTTTTGTCGGATCCTAGACCGTATTCGAACCGCCGCGAGTGGACGCGTCGACTCGAGTCACTCACCACGAGTCAGATCGAACTCATCGCTTTGCTCTGCGAAGACGAAAACGAGGATAAAACCGCCGCAGGAACGGCACCGATCGTCGATCTGACCTCTTCAAACGGAGTACTAGCACGAGAGAACAGCTCCGCCGAGGTATGGAAGATTCATGGAGAAACGACGGTGGTGAATCGAACCAGCGAAGCGAGCTTATTGCCTCGGCTCGGCACGTGGCAGAAATCCGAAGACGTAGCACAGAAAATCCTCTACTCCATCGAGTGCGAGATGAGGCGGTGTCCGTACACTTTAGGTTTGGGAGAACCGAACCTATCCGGCAAACCGAACCTCGACTATGATGCCGTTTGCAAGCCGAACGAACTCCACGCGCTTAAGAAGATCCCGACCGATCACATCGAGAACCACGAGAACGCGACGCTTTACACGACGCATCAGATTCTGGAATCGTGGATCCAAACGGCGAAACAAGTATTGAAACGCATCGCTTTGAGGATCGACGCCGAAAGCTTCGAAACCGCCGCGAGCGATTGTTATTTGATGGAGAAGATCTGGAAGCTTCTAGCGGAAATCGAAGATCTCCATCTCTTAATGGATCCCGACGATTTCCTTCACCTGAAAAGTCAGTTACTGATAAAGTCGGTCAACGAAACGGAAGCATTTTGTTTCAGATCGAAAGGGTTGGTTGAAATTACGAAATTGTCCAAGGAGTTGAAACATAAGGTCCCGTTTATTTTGGGCGTCGAGGTGGATCCTAAAGGTGGGCCCAGGATTCAAGAAGCTGCGATGAGATTGTACGCGGAGAAGCAGGAGGGTAATAAGGTCTTTTTGGTACAATCTTTGCAAGCCATCGAAGCAAGCTTGAAACGGTTCTTTTTTGGGTATAAGCAAGTGCTGACGGTTGTTATGGGGAGTTTGGAAGCGAAAGGGAACCGAGTCGTGGCGAGTTCCGATTCGGGGGACTCATTGAGTCAGATATTTTTGGAACCTACTTATTTTCCCAGTTTGGATGCAGCTAAGACTTTTTTGGGCGAGTTTTGGAGTCATGAACAGGGTGGCTCTCGGTTGACTCGACGGAAGAAGTGATGATGACTCGGATCAATCGTTTGCTTAAGAGATATTACAAAAATGAAAAGAAAAAAAAATTTATTCTTTGAAGTGTTGATGTTTTGGGTCAATTACTGTTTATAATTATATACTGTAAAAATTTTGTTCACTTATATTTTTGTAAAATGGGAATTCATGATTTATAAAATTGTAATCAATTACTAGGAAAATGTTTTTGCTATTGCTTCATATCCATTTAAATTCGATTTTTTTTACATTTAAAAAACAAATACAAATCGAAAGAATTAAATTTTGGCGAGGACATGACCTTTGAAATGATATTTACTTAATTGGCCAAAAAAAATTATAGATTTCATTGCAAATTTGTTGTGATTTCTTACACATGAGAATCCATATTTTAAATTAAATTATCTGATTTTTCCTTAAATAAGTTTTTTATTTTTTATTTTTATTTTAAGAAAAAGATACTTTTATTTCAACTATATAGTAATAGCATTTGACATAATTTCTTAATGGATAAAATCTGAATATTCCTCCATCCAAAAAGAATTTTCTGATACTGTTGAAGTTAAACTGAGCTATGGTATGAGCTAACTTTATTCCCATGTTTTTTGGTATGTTGGACAATGCATTCTTGGAATGTTTTTAATCTGTCTCTTACTTAGACAATGATTGGACCTATGCTTGAGAAATCTTCATCTTCTCCCAGCATTTTTTTTATGATCAGTAAAGCAATTCCTTCCAGAACAACTTTTGAAACCCCCTCTGGTTTGCTACTTCCAAAGCCTTAATTAGCTGGTAGTGCCTCACAAATACAAGCTTCATTCACCCTGTCGATCTTAACTGCTGCCCCTCCTAGTACAAAGCCTTCGAAATCTCGTAAAATAACTCCAGTACCCCCTGTTTGGAATCGGTCAAGGTAAGCCCCGTCATAATTGATCTTATAGAAGTTTGTAGGTGGTGGTTTCCAGTATATACCCCGACTAGAAGAATATTCAAACTAGATTGGGGTTCTTGTGCTTGCTGGTATTCACTCAACAAAAGTCTGGTATGATCAACAATGTTTTTCTCATTACCTTTCGGTTGGTTTTTAATTTCTGCATTTCAAGCATTCCAAAGTGGCCATAAAAGCATCAGGAACAGATCAAAATCCTGTCTTTAGCTGTTGTGTTGCCTTCTCCATCCATTCAACACATCTTTCAACTGAGCCTTTTACCAAACTTTGTTAATAGTTACAAAGCTGTAGCACATTTTTTGAGGTAGTACAGTCTTTTAGAGCATGCACATTTGTTTCATATTCATGTCCACATCTCCTGCAGTACACATCCATTCCTTCGATTTTTGTGCCAAGTTTTGTAGTTGTTGGTAAAATCCCATGACAGTCTCCATCCAAAGAGTTTAATCTTGTTCTCCACAAAACCTTCCAAATGTTCCTTTGTGGACTAAAACCAACCTTTTCTTCCATTTGCACTCTATATCCACTCCTAACTAAATACTTTCCCTCTTTGTTGTGGTGCCAAACAAGTTTATCAAATGCCCTGCTTCTGTAGAGTGTGATGTTGCATACAATGTTAGCTACCTCTGGGCAGAATTCTAGATGAAATCCTCTTTCCATCGCATGTTATCTATAGCAATTAACTCCTCAACTTTGGCATTATTAGGCAGACGTCCATTATTGTAACTGATGTCAAAAGATCCTTTTACTGGTAGCCAATCATCACCCCATATATTTATTGATTTACCATCTCCAACCCTCCATCGAATCCCCTTCTTCAACACAGACTTTGATGACCAAATGCTTCTCCAGATGTATGATGGTTGTGTTCCCAATCTTGAGTCTAGGAAATTTCCTTGTGGGAAATACTTTGCTTTCAAGACACTGTAGCTCAAAGAAATAGTATTGCTTATTAGCCTACATCATTGCTTCCCCAATAAGGCCATATCAAAAGAATGAAGGTGCCGAAATCCTAGTCCACCCATATACTTTGGCGTGCATAAATTGTCCCAACTAATCCAACAGATCCCTTTCCCCTCTTTTTTGCTCGACCACCAGTATCCTCATAATACTTGTTAACTCTTCACACAGAGTTTAGGACAAGAGGAAGCAGTTCATTGCATAGGTAGGCAGAGATTGTAAAACAGCTTTAATAAAAACCTCCTGTTCCAACTTTGAATCTTTGCTTGTAACTTTTGGGAAACTTCTTTAAAGGCTTTTTTCTTTCCCCTCCCAATTAGAATCGGCAGTCCCAAGTTTCGTTGCTACTTGTATTTCAAACAAATGTTGAAGATCAGTCTTTTGAGCAACTGTTGTGATGGGACTGAAAAAATAACTTATTTATCAAAATTGATTTGTTGTCCTGAGCATTCTTCATAAGTATTTAGCAAGTTCTTCAACTTTTTTCCTTCCCTTAAGCTTGCCCTTGCAAACAATAAATTGTCATCTGCGAAAAAAAATGATTGACTCTAGGATCCTATCTAGATGCTTGAAATCCTTGTAGCTCCCCCTCGATTTGTGCCTTTGTTAGTGTTGTCGAGACGTCAGGTCCAGGCGATTTGGTGGGGTGCATCTGTTTAAGGGCGGTCTGAAACCTCTTTGGTCAATCTCCACACTATTTTGAAAGTAGCTATCATTGCCTCTTTGTTGAAAGGCCTGTTTGTCAACAATTTCCCCACTAGCCATGATTTAGAATCTCCCTCATTTGTCGACTCCAACTCTCTTTCAGAATTAAATACTTTTTTTTCCTCCCAAGTAAAAGAGAGTTTTGACCATATTTTCTCCAAATCATCGTTCATAGCAAGAAAGATCTAATGATTACTAATAACTTCCTGGCACTAAGTAAACCCAAAGATCACCAAAAAGCGTTCATGAGACAGTAAACCCTGTACAAAGACAAGACTGACGTTTCCTCCCACAGAGAAACTGAGGAGACTTTTAATCTTTCCTTGAATAAGTTTTGGTATTAAAGATATGTAATCTTATTATTGAACTGCAAATAATATTGATTCATAACCAAAGTACATATGAGACCAGGGTAGAAGAAATCTAATCTAATTTAATTTTCTTGTTTTCTTTGATTTTTCATTATTTTATTTTATCAATTTTCGACACATTAAAAAACTACTTAGGAATTTGTATGGTGTTGTTTTTATCTACTAAGTATATATAACTATAGTTATTTTTGAGTCCTGAAAATTTGGAAAGAATTTTGAAATTTAGTTAAAAGGTATTGCTATCTTAGTTAAGTACATAGGGTCGATCTAGACCCCGCATCGAATCGTGTGAGCAGGATCGTATCGGCTCCTCGCTGCCTCATCTACTACGATATCGGCCACACCTCTTCCTTTGCCAGTTGGTAAAATGAGAGGGAAGAACAAAAAGGGAAGGAAAAAAAAAAAAAACGTTTCAGACTTTTTTTTCTTTTTTAAAAATTATTCCCATGCCATTTTTGTTCTTTTTTTTTTAATAAAATATTTTAATTTAGATATTAACCTTTAGTAAATAATTTTATTTTTTACATTGGGTAAAAATATATTGGGTTATTTAGTAAAAAGAAGAGAAAAATAAGCAGGAAAAATTATAAAAACATAATAATGAGAAATATGAATTTTTGTACTATTCTTATTTGTCTCATTTTTATTTTCTCTTTCTTTATTTCCTTACTTTTTGGAAAATTTTTTAAAATCAAAATTAGAATAATTTTAAAATATAAAATTAAAAAATAGAAAGAAAAAAGAGAGATAGTAAAAATTAAAATATATCAAAAAATTTGGATTTCTAATAAAAATGATTTTTTGACCATGCATAAAGAGATTGTAGACATTCTTTACCATTTTTTATGTTCAATTACCTTTTTTAAAAATATTTTTCTAATAAAAAATTATGATTTAAATATAATTTTAAATGAAAACTATGAAATATACATAGTTGACCAATCATTTTGTATTTTTAAAACAAAAGATGGAGAAAGGAAAAGAAAAAAAAAAATAATGGATAAAGAAAAAAAATAGGAAAAAAGTGTTAATTTTTTAGTCTTTTACTTACTCTTCCTTAATTAAGTGTTTTTTAAAATAATATAATAAACTATTAATTTTATATTTTATATTTTTTAAAGAAATTATAACTCCCACAACACTGTGCTAATTCTCTTAGTTGCTCCATTAATTTTGTGAGAATAATTTATAACCAAATTTCTATCTAATTTCCAGGGATCCCTTGTTTGGCTCAATTGTCTTTAATCTTAAATTAAAAAATTATCTCATACATCATGGATTAAGTTTTAGATTTAATAAAATAAAAAACTATAACATATCTTATTAAAATATATTTAATATAATAAATAAAATGACAAGGTTGTAATAGGAGGTGGCAGAATGAATTGAATTCGAAAATCCATTCGAAAAAACTCGAATCTGAACCTGGCCAAACCCAATTTGACAAAAAAAGTTAAAA
Source organism: Fremontodendron californicum (assembly GCA_030761205.1). Classification (NCBI taxonomy): domain Eukaryota; kingdom Viridiplantae; phylum Streptophyta; class Magnoliopsida; order Malvales; family Malvaceae; genus Fremontodendron; species Fremontodendron californicum. The sequence goes on along the minus strand of JAULJL010000009.1, from coordinate 9,795,573 downwards.
ATCCGAGCTCGAAACGTTCAGAACTTGAAATGACTCGAACTCAAGACAATCCGTACCTAAGACCGACCCGATCATAAACCCGTAATAATTCAAATTTAATACTAAAAATAAGAATGATCAAATTGTAATTAAATAATTTTTTATTAAACATAAACTTTAATTATCAATTTTATTCTTTTTTTTTACCTTTTCAAATCAAAAGTTAAAATTATATGTATATAATTTAAATTGTTTTATACTCATATATATTCAATATCTTCACAAGTTACAAATACAAAATACAATTGAATTTTTATATCAAGATCAACAAACACATTGGATACTTTCTTAATAGTTATAGTTAAATTTAATTTCATAAATATTATTTAATTTCTTGTTAAACTTTAAAACAAATTTCAAGTTAATTCTTTCAAAATATAAATTTAAATTTGAACCAAAATATCATTCAAACGTTCATTGAAAAACTCTTAATTTGAATTAAATAATCTTTCTTATTCAACAAATTCTTCAAAACTTGAAGCTTATATTACTACTAATTGTCTGCTTTTCTTTCATACCTACACTTTATTAGTTTTTCATACTCCCAATTTTTTTAGAATTCTCAAATTTATTTTCTTAAATATTTATTTATTTTAATCAAAATCTAATTAATTAATAAAATAATGATATTACATTATATTATATATCACGTGTTGTTTGTGTGTCGTGTAATCATATCGTATCTAATATTATCTTACTACAACTCATTATCTTATCTCATCTTCATTCGTCATTACTATCTAATATTAACTATTCGGTCTAATTATGCTATTGATCCTTGTACTTATTCAAAATTTAAAATTTAGTCCTTCTATTATAATTTATATAAATTTAATCCTCTTACTGTATTGATTTAAAAAATTTGGTCCAATTGATAATGGTATTATTTTTTTTCTGTTTAAAATGCTGACGTGGACGTTGACTTGCTGACGTGGTGTTGACTTTGTTGACGTGACGAGCTAAGTCAACAAAACTTTTGGCCAATTGATGACGTGGACTTTTTTTTCACGTGGCTTACTAATAAATGATGTTATTAGTCCCTATACTTATGCAAAAATGAAAATTTAGTCCCTCTACAATGATTTTAAGAAAATTTTGTACCTATATTTTTCAAGATTTTAAATTTCGATCCAATCTTAAAAATATTAAAAAATAATTAAAAATATTCACATTATTAAAAAATTTATTATTGAAATAATATTTATTATTTAAATAGTAAAAGATATTATTTTTTGCTAGTATTAATATTTATTATTAAAATATAAAAATATTTATGTTTAATAATATTCAAGAAATATTTAAAATTAAAATATTAAAGACTTTTTGTTTTAACATTTTTAAATATTTTTTAATTAAAATTAAATAGAGTAGTTTTTATTAAAATAATAATACATAGTGTCGGATCAAGTTAAGTTTAGGCATAAAAATCATGTTCAAGATATGGTTCGAGTCAAATTAAATTCATGGGTTTGGTGAGAACACTATAGCTCTTTTCTAAAATTTATGAAAGATAATTTTTTGCAAAACAGATGGAGCCTTAAACAAATTTCATTTTCCACTGTTAAATGTGCTCGCGTTAGAGGTGTTCATGGACCGGCCTAGGTTGCGGTCCAAATTTTTTTTATAACTTTTACCCCGGCCCGGGCTGACCCGTAAGCTCGAAATACTGTTTAAAAAATATAAAAAAATTGTTTTTATATTAATATATATATTTTTATAATTAAATTTAAATAATTTAAATCATTATAAAGAGACTAGTTTTTTTTTAAATATATAAATATTAATGTAAAAATAATTTTTTATAAAATATAAAATATTTAAATTGAATTATAAAAAATATTAATATAAAAATAATTTTTATAAAAATATAATTATATAAATATATAAATATTAATACTAACAAAAAATAATATCTTTTATTTTATAAATAATAAATGTTATTTAATATAATAATATTATTTTTTTCAATAATAATGTGAATATTTTTAAGATTGGATCGAAATTGAAAATCTCGAAAAATATAGGTACAAAGTTTTTTTAAATCATTGTAGAATGACTAAATCTGCATTTTTGCATAAGTACATGGACTAATAACACCATTTCTTAATAAGCCACGTGGGAAAAAAAATCACGTCATCAATTGGCAAAAAAATATGTTGACTAAGCTCGCCACGTTAGCAAAGTCAATGCCACGTCAGCAAGACAACGTCCACGTCAGCATTTTAAACGGAAAAAAAATAACACCGTTATCAATTGGACCAGAAGTTTTAAATTAATATAGTAAGATAATTCAATTTATATATATTATAATAGAGGGACTAAATTTTAAATTTTGAATCAGTACAAGGACCGATAGCATAATTAGTCCTTATTATTCAAATGATAAATTATTAAAATATATAAATATATACTATATATCAAGTAATTTTTTAATCATGATTTCTTTAAAAAAAAAATGGTTTTAAGTTAAGATTAGACCATTAGAACAAATAATTGAGCAATTAACTAATAGTAGTATTTTTTTCGCATTGTCTTACTAGCTCTAAAATCTTAGTCTTATTTTTTCTTCAAATATAGTCATTTGCTCATTTTTATTAAATTACTAATGGGTACAATTGTATTTATATGTATGCATAATTTAAATCATAATATATTTAAATATTTAATATTAGAGTTTATTGAATCAATTATTTTAAATATCAATATGATAATATATCATTTTTCTATAAGCAATTATTTAACAAATTGATTTTATATAACAAATTAATTTTATATCATTTTTGGTATTAATAAATATTGATAATAATATATAAATATAATTAAAAATATATACAAAAACTTACTTCAAAAAACAATAATAATGTATTTTTGAATTTAAACATTTAAATTATATAGAAATGATTACATTAAACATAAAATTCACCCGAACCTTAGGTAGTCTGAACCCGAAATGACCTGAATCTGAAAAATCTCAAACCGAAAACAGGTCGAACCCAAAATGATTCAAACCCACAAAGACTCATACTTAATTTGACCCAGACTTGAATGATCAAAATCTAAAAAGACCCAAAAGACCAGTCCGATTGCCAGCTCTACCTAAACACATCGTTGTATTCTTTTCCATTTTCAAATTTTGGATTTTTTTTTCATTTTCATCTTTTATTTATTTTCTATGGATAAAACAACTCAATTTCTTTCTAATTATTTAATTTTTCTTAAATAGAAAAAATCTATTAATTAATTTTTTAAAATCAATTCAATCATAATAATAAATATTCAAAATTAGGAAAAAAAAAATTTAAGAAAAAATTAATGTCAAATAAAAAGATAAGGATATGTAAAATTATATTAATTTAAATTATAATAATGAATATTAGCGTAAAATTTTGCTATCATTATATATACCATCATATAAAAATTGAAATGATGTATTTTTTCTTTTTTTATTACGTTTAGATTCATTTTTAAGAGATATTTTAGTATCGTTACAATTCTATTAATGTTTTTTACATTAAATAATATTTTATATTTTTTCAAGACTTAAAAATATTACAGTTAATTCAATTTTTGTTAAAATTTATTAAACAATAAAACATAGAAGTTGTTTGTTAATCAATATTATATTTATGATAATACTTTTATTTCGTAAAAGTATTGTTACAATTGATATTAATATAATAATTAATAAAAAAACTTTTTATTTATATCAATTAAAAAGAAAAAAACTTGCCACAAATTATTTCCCTAATAATGAACTGAATTAAGTAAAAATGCTACGAAAAATATTAGACTTAAAAGATAGCAAAAAAAGGCAAAAACCAAAAATGAATGAAGCATATAAATTATTTTTTTTAAATGTATGAATGAAAAGGCAAGTTTAAATGAAAAAAAGAGAGAGAGAGAGAGAGAGAAAAATACCAAAGTAAAAAAAAAAAAAAAAAAGTGAAAAAAAAAACAAAAACAGCAGATGAAGAAAAATAAGCGTATGAAAAAAAGTTAAAAAATGAAATATAATAGAAAACATGTGAAAAAAAGAAAAATAAATAAAAGGGAAATATGAAAGTAGAAAGAACAAGAAAAATTTCAGCACAAAAAAGAAAAATGATATGATAAAAAAAGGATATGAAAATAATTAAACAAAAAAAGTAAAAGAAACATTTAAATGAAGAAATATGTTAAAAGAAAAAAAAATAAAAGCAAAAAATGCAGGAAAATGAAAATAAGTAAGAAAAATAGCAAAGCAAAAAAAAATGGAGAAATAAAAATAAGAAAAAATGAAAAAAAATAATAATGATAAATTTAAAAAATATAAAAAGTGAAAAAAGAATAAAGTAACGAAAACAACATATGAAAAAAGAGAAAAAAAAAAACGTAAGAAATAAAAAAATTGTTGAGAAATTATAAAATGAAAGAAAAAAAGAACTAAAAAAATTAGAGAAAAATGAAAGAAATAAAAAAAATTAAAAAAGTCAAAACAAAAAAAATTAAAAAAAAAAGAAAACACAAATATAAAAAGAAAAAAAGCATATTAAAAAAAGACAAGTTAAGAAGAGGAATTTAAAAGTTATGATAAAAAAAAAATCCAGCAAATGAAAGGAAAAAAATAATAATGAAGGATATGAAAAGAAAAAAAAAAGTTAAAAAGAAGGAAAAAGTTAAAAGAATCGAAAAATTAAAAAAATACAAAAAAAATAAAATAACAAGGCAAAAAAAAAGGAAAAAGAAAAAAGAAAAAGAGAAAGAGAAAACAAATAAATATATAAGAGAATGAAAAAAATAAATAAATAAGTGAAAGAAAAAAAGAAACGAAAGCCGCAAAGAAAAAAAAATAATAAAAGGAAAGAAAAAAATAAGAGAAAATAACAAAGCAAAAGAAAAAAAAAATCAAAATAAAGGGAAAAAATTAGTTTAAAAAAAGTAAACATAAATGTAAAAAAAATTATTATTAATCTTAATAGTCTCATTTTTATTCTTTTTCTTTATTTTCTATACTTTTTGGATTTTAGTTTTTGAAAAAACACATTTGTGTTTAAAAGAAACATGAAAGTAAAAAAAATTAGCAAATAAAAATAAATAGTAACAATGAAAGATATGAAAAAAAAACAGATAACAAAAAAGAAAAAAAAACAAAGGGAGAAATAGAAAATAATAAGAACAAAAAATAATAAAAAAAAAAGGCGAAAGCCACAATAAATAAATAAAAGGCCGTGAAGGAATAAAAAAAAATCTAAACTTGAGAGGACGAATTTTATTTTTTTTTTGAGCAAAAAGAGTTCGAAATTAAAATAGAGAGAGAAGAAGGCAGAGGCCTTTTAAATAAAAAAAAATGATCGTCTAAGCTTAGCCAAACGGTTGATTTTTAAATTAAAAATTGAGAGGCTCTCTATGGAACCTATCAAAGCCCACCCGCATTGGTGGTTTGTTTAAGAAACAGTCCACCAATACGTTGGGTATTTTTTTCATTTTGTTTTTTAAAAGTATCCATAGTTTTTCTTTTTTTATTTGTTTTTACCTTCAAAGCTATAGTACAGAAATGAAAATGTCTCTGCTACTTGTAACCTTAATTTTATTTATTTAAAGTTATTTAAATAATTTTATATTTATTATTTTTAAAAAATAATTTATATATTTAATTAATTTTTATTTTTATTTTAAAATATTTAAATATATATTATTTATTTTAATCTTAGTATTTTTTTAAATTATTTACTAACTTCTCAAATATGTTAAAAATTTCATTATATACATATTTTAATCTAATGTCCTTAATGGTCATTTTTTAATGGTCATTTTTTTTCTTACTATAATTCATCTCACTGCCACCGCTGTTTTTGTATCCAAACACATATCACATCACTGATTTTAATCTTACCGCTACAATACACAATGAAGATAAAAACCAAACATATGTAGTAAAAAGCAAATTTTTATTGTCATGGCCGATATTGATAAATAGTAGTAAGGATAATGTCATGTGTAGCCTTATCGTATATGAATTTTTTTTTTAATGTGATACGTCTATTTAAAAAATATGTAATTTGGTAATTGTATTGTTAAAGTGGGGTTATCTTACATCGATTAAGTCTTAGATTGCCTGTGGTCTTATATTCAAGTTGGGCCTCTCCACTTATAACCAATTGGTTTTTGGTTGGATGCTTAACATGGTATCAGAGCCCAGGTTCTATTCTATTGTTTCCGTCTTATACCCCTTCTGAGTTTGTCACGTAGTAGGCTCCTCGGTATCTGCCTACATGTGATGGGGCCTGTTAAAGTAGGGTTATCCCACATCGGTTAAGTCTTGGATTGCCTGTGGTCTTATAATCAAGTTGGGCCTCTCCACTTATAACGAATTGATTTTAGGTTGGATGCTTAACATGTATTATTATTTCATGAGTCAATTTAGTACGTGAACTTAACGTCGTTAAATGACATGACTGACGTAATTATCATTTAATAATATAATGACATATGGTATTTTGATGTCACATCATCTTATCACGTTATCATCTAATATTTTATTTTTAAAAAATAAAAAATAAATTATTTTTTATAAATTTAAAATTTAGAATTATATTTTTTTATGAAAAAGAGTAGGAAAATGGGGGACCTTAGCCGAAATCAATCTAGCACGGATCGAACAGATCAAAATTGATTTGGCATAAACTAGCCATATCAGTGTCGGTCTGGTTGAAACAAGTCAAATCGACGTCAATCTGATCGACACAAGTCAAATTAATATCGATTTATTTGATCCAAGGTAGATTGGTTATGGACCGAATTGGCGTTGCCCAACCCCTCCCCCTTTCCCCACTCTCTTGATTCCGTTCTCTCTTCTTTTTTTTTTTAAAAAAAAAAAATTGTTTCTTTTTTTTAAAAAGATTAAATTTGCGGATTTAAATTTTATTTTTTTCAAAATAATTTTATTAAATTTTTTTTTTGTTTTTTTAGTTCTTTAAAATTTGCAAATTTAAATTTTTTTTTTAAATTCTAAATTTTAATTTTTAAAATATTATTTTTAAAAAAATCAGATATTTTTTTTATAAATTTTTTTTATATATTTTAAAATTAATGCAACATGTAAATTTTTATATAACATGCAAGGTGACTTGAAAAAAATAAGTCATGGGTCATTAAGGGATTGGATAACAGTCATGTCATTCATTTAATTTAATGGTATTAACCTCAGGTACTAAATTTCAATTATATAATCCTAAATTTCTAAAATGTCCTTTAATCTTTATTATGCATTTAAAAAAAATATTTTTTAAGAAGTGTATGAATTATTTTCCGTGATAAATTTCTTTCCCATTCATTTCAAAGAATATTGTATTATCTTTATTATTATAAAGGGAGTGGCTGAGTTGGTGTCACAAGTCAAGTGACACCGACTCAATCAAGAAAATTACAAAAAAACCAAAATCAAAATAATAGCAAAAAAAAAAAAAAAAAATAGGGCATTTATATATTTTAAAATTTTTAAACTGAATTTGCATTTTACAAAACTCCTCTTATCTATTAACGTAAATTTAGGTATGATAAAATCAATTTTTTAACTTCCCTTTTTTTTTTTCACTAAATCACTTTGTGCTTTAACTTCCTTTTTCTCCACTATGGCATTATTTATCATTTTTATTATTTATGATTTTTTTTTTTTAATATTAGAGAAGAAATATCACATGCATTTACATGTGTCATAAAAGCTAGTTATATACTAGAATTGGTCACACCCACTAACCTTTTAAAAGAAATGGATAATTTTTTTAAAAAAGTGTTTTTTTTTTTATTTCAAAAAAAGTATTTTATAAAAAATCTAAAAGGTATTAATATTTAATTTTATTATTTGGTATTATGAATTTATTTGATTATCTATACTAATATAATTAGAATGGCTGAGTTGGTATCACGAGTCAAGTGACACCAACTCAGTTGACAAAATTATGTAAAAACTAAAATATAATAAAATAATTAAAAAAATATTTATGTCTTTTTATTTTTATAAAAAGAACATTTAAAAAAAAAAAATACTCACTCTTAAAAAATTACTATCACATTTTTTAGTTTTATAACTTCCTCATCTTTTTTAACTTTTTTTTTTTTAAATTACCGACTCATTAAGTAACTTCCTTTTTTTAAAAAAATAATAATTATTTTCTTCACTCACATGAGTTTATCAAAATCTATTTTTTGTAAATTCATTAAACTCATGACACCAAATTCAATCAGTATAGATAGATGCATGCTTTTGACTTTTGTCTTCATAGTCTTGTGAAACAAAAAGTAGCAAACTAATAATACATCATGCAACAATAAAACTACAAATCCTACAGAGAAGCTGTTAATTATTCCTTTGTTCAGTTTTGCTGTTAACATTTGGAAAATAGCTTCCTTCACCTCCAGTTCTGTAAACTCACGGTCCATAGTCATTAATTCTCATACCATCAGTAATCTCTGACCCATAAGATAGTAGATATTCTCCATTCCTCTCCGATGTGATGATGAAAAAAATGCCTTGGAAGTAATCCACTATTAACCCTTTCAATCAATCCCTTTCTGATCTGATAATAGAGTCTCTATTATCGTCTTCGATAGTGTTATTTCACCTCCAACGAGAAGCCACTGCATGAAAGTAAAAAGCTTGTTCTAGCTCAATCCAAGACTGAACATTACCGTGAAACATGATCCCAGCTATCCAACACAATGCCTTCGCAATCCCATCTCAGCTATCCAACATAATGCCTTGGCTGAGAAAGGGAGATCTAATTCCCAATATCAGCTTTGACAAGATTTTTGTTTCTTTGTTAGCTAAGCTAAGCTAAATACTCGTTTGGAATATTGTAAAGCATAGAATGAGCAATGCATCAACAATGAAAGGAGAAAATAACATATCATAAGATTTCCGGAACCAGAGACGAACAAAAATTCTGTTTCTACAACAGGATTCGAAAGCATTAATCTGGAAAACAGAATAAGTTGGCGGCTGCCACGCTGTTACACATGGTAAGAATACAAGAAAATCAGGCTACAAGAGCCACAGGGCAAAACAGCTCTATCCTCAAAACATGTAAGCTACATAAAATTTCCAATATTATATAACTCCAGACAAAAAAAAAAAGAAGAGTTGGAATACCTCAACTGCTGATGCGAAAAGAGTGGAAATTTTGAAATTGAAACGTGGGGAAACTCCAGCATCACCAAAACCAAACATTACGGCTATCGATAGCCTTGAGAGAAGTAGATACTAAGGGCATCCGCCCAAACTCAGCGACAAATTTGTTAACACATTCACTTCTTCTTTCACCATGACCTCCCAAGCTGCTAATTCCAGTTGAACCAATCTCAAATATTTTACCTACAATTGGAGCACAAGAATTTAATTGAATTTATTTAACATTATATAATGATGTAAAAGCCTAAAGGAAATAGAACATCCAAAGCTTGTTCATAATAATTTAGTAAACAACAACCAGTTTATCAAGAAAGGACTTCCTGGTAGAGTAAGCAAGGAAATAATACGCAACTTTTGGGATCAATAAAATGATTTCAATTCAAACCAGTTTTCAGATCAAATTTCTTTCCAAAATGAATGAAGGACAAATTATTCAGAGACCACTAAGCATACATAATAAGGCTGCCACACCATCAAATGACATCCAAAAGCCTAATGGTTTTAACTTGAAGTATCTGGAAGAGAGCACTCGAGAAAAGCATCTTTTTGAGAGATCAAACAAAACGAACATCATTACTTGCATAAAACTTTAGCATTCATTCGCCAAAATGAGTTGAATTCATTTCTATATATAGAATTCACTACTGATAGGCTTCTGAACGAACAACTCAACTACAGCATCTACAGGAATAAGCAATAATGGCATGTCTATAGGTTCAGAAGTGTAGTCTAAGAGACCATAGTTCTTATCGGCAAAAATCATCTTTATTATGTTCTCCATTTCTATCCATAAGCGATTTTACTTCTTCAAGTAGAATTAAACTATGACTTCTCTCGTGTCTACTCTGTCGCAGCATATGGATTGCTGCTTCCTTGATGCCTGATGATTTGCTCTTTCGAAGAACAATCCAAAAATGGCTTCCATTTTTCACCATTAGTCAATGAGGTGTTAACTTCTTTCCATTTTTTAAAGTTTTTTATGCATGTCAATCATTTTCGCATATGGAACATGAAGTTCACAGAAGAGAAAGAAAATTACAGTTTATGATGGACTCATTTAGATTTACCTTTCACCCATATGGGAGGAGCACCTGTTGCATTTGCAACAAGAAATGACATTGCAATATCTTCACAATTCCTGGTGAATCCAGCCTAGGAGTTAGTATATAATATTAAACATGTAACATGCATAAAATGATGAAACCATTTAAAAAGTCTGCAACAGTAGTAAATAAAAAGGGACCTGTTCCTGGTTATGTATTCTTTAATTGATGCAGGCATCTCATCAGTGTAAAGTTTGAGATACTTTTTGTGGAAGAAGGCAGCCTTTGAGAGTACCATGCTGTATGTACCAGTCCACCAAACAGACCACCATCCACCATATCTATATTTATCCTTGCCTTTCTGCATAAATATGAACAAATCAAGAAGGTAATTGTTGACTAATTTGGATACTTTGCACTCCAGGAGGTTTATAATCCTCAAATTTATGCCAACGAAGAAAAGGGGTTTCATGTATAACCTATACAAGTGCTGGAATTCAATCCATTATTTGATACCAAGTAAAAATTTATAAACTTTATAAAGTCTGTAAACCAAATAAAAGTTCAATCGCTTCTAAGCTTCATTTACAATTTCATCCTTAAGGCATAACAATAGTAAGATACCGACAAAGCTACAAGCTGTGTTTTGTTTGTAGATATCATAGTTGTTCCTTTCTTTTATGTCAATGTGTAACTATCAGCAAGGCCATTAACAGTGGAACTCTTATCAACCAATGCAGATCCAGAGAAATGGAAACTTCAAGATCCAACATATTGAGCCATTTTAGTCGATTAGAAGAATGAGTTTAGACTTTCATTCAATTCTTATAGTATAATGTAAAGTTACATGAATCTCTTCTTATAAAACAGGGAACAATGACAACAAATATGAAGCTTGGCGCCAGAAATAGGCTTATTTCCAATCACATGTCCGAGGTCTGAAAGCCTATGACCATGAAACTTAACAAAGGAAACTGATAAGAAAAGGCTACAGCAAGGCTAATATCAAATCAACAGCAATAAATTAAAATTATTAAAACTAAGAATTTGCAATTGCAAGACAGCTGCATACCTTTTCATCCACCCAATGCATACGGGGAACATATCCCACCATTGTATCTGGGGCACTTTGCCAAACAGTGAAAGCAAATTCTACCGAAGAGCAAGGAAATATAACATCATCATCAATTGAAAAAACAGCATCCGTCTTCAAATCTTTAATTTCTTTAAATCTGTTGTTCAAGCTATCTTCCTTATTGATATCAACAATCAACTCAACTTGGCGACCGTTTCTAGAGTTCAAATGTACAACATGGTTAAGAAATCTTTTTAGAGAATCCGATGGAGGATCAGGCTCACTCCATACAATATGTATAGACCCAAGCCTAGGACATGACGCATAGTGCGAAATGGACTTCTTCAAGAGATCATATCTTTTCCAAGTATTCATTACAATCGCATATCTTCCCCTGTACAAAAAAGATTGCAGAATCCAGCAATGAACATCACTTTATCACCAAATTTCTTCAAAAACCAGGGGGGATTGTCTATAAATGGCATAAGTAGATTTCAATTTTCTATTGGAATATCAATAATTTCTTGATATTTTTAGTAACATTTTAAGCTCAAATTGATATAGTTCAAATGCTTTTTAAAAAAAAAAAAAACTTTTAAAAGATGTTAACTTTCCTAATTCAAAACCTTCTACCAATATTTTTATTAAATATCTAAACATAATAAACACTCAACATATTTTAAAGCTTTAAATTTGAATATGTTGTGAGGGAACCCCTGCAAACATATCATATTTCCATCTTGCATCTATCTTCATTTTTACACGTATCAGAATACCAATCACTTCTCAATGTTTTAGTAAAATTTCTAGCTGAAACTGATTTAGTTTCACATCCTAACTGTTTTTATAGTTTAAAAAATATATATTAACTTCAATAGAATCTTTTAGCGACGCTTTCATTAAAAACTCAGCAAAATTTAGATCAATGAACAATTTAAAATCTGATCAAATTTTTAATAACACTCCTAATCTAGATATTAAATTTATTTAAGTTTCCAACAAAACAAACTTTTTTAGCCACAGTTCCCTTTTCTATATCTAAACTTGGAAAGTACTTAACAAAATCCAAAAGAAAATTCACTAATTTATCTAATGTAAACTTAAATAACAATCTAACGAAAATACAAGATTCAAAGTTCAGAGAGATTATTAATTGCGAAACGCACCGTGGAGAAGAAGAGCGGTCGTCAACGTCACCGGTCCATCCCAACAAGGAAGAAGAACCGTCGCGGTTTCGGTTCGCGACCGCGAGTAGAGTTAACGCGACGCAACCACAGAGAAGGATCTTGATCTTCACCGACCCAAGCGTCGCGATCCCAACTTGACGTAACTTGAAAACCGTTCGACGGTTAATCGCTAAACTGCCTCTCATCTCATCACCTTCTCTCTATTCCTCACTCTCTTCCTTTTTTTATTGTAAGAAGGAAAAAAAAGATTGAGTCGGCTGAACTCGAGGCCGTGAGTCTGAATAAAGCCCGAGTCAGTAAACGGAAATTTTCATCCGGTTATTATTTATTTGCTATTTATGTTTTTTTGGTTCCGGTGCAGTGAGGAGGAGGTACGGTTCTAGCCGGAGGAGGGAGGGGGAAAATAATAGGGTGTGGTGAAGTACTGAAGTGTAGGAGGTTAAGGAAGTAGAGTCCCTTAAGATGGACTTAAGGTGAACACGTGAAGAGACACTATTGGCTGAAACTTGACGTTGATGTGCTCTCGGTTTTCAAGTCCACTGCAATGCACGTACACTCGTTTTTTTTTCTAATTTTTTAGATTTCTCAGTCAAATCACAAGAGAGAGGGAAATGATTCAGTGATGTCAAAGGAGAAAACGGAAAGTTGTTTTTAACCGTTAGATGAAAATAAAGATGGTCAATCACAGCCTCCAAGTGGGACCCCGAACAGTTTTGTTTTAGCCGGTGGGACCTACCCAGTTGGCTTTCTTTTTCTTTTGGGTAAATCAATAACCAAATTATTCTTAAAGGATATAATGAGTAAAACTTAATTGGAAAAGAGAAATAAAAAATTATTAAAAACAAAATTATTTTTTGATAAAAAAATATTTTTTTTTTCTCTTATTTTTTAATTAAAAAATAATTTTTTCTAAAAATAATTTTTTTATTTTAAAAAATATTTTTTTAAAATTTAAAATTTTTTATTTACATTTTTTAATTAAATTTTTTAAAAAATAACATTATTTTTTCTAAAATTATTTTTTCTATATTTTTTAAAATTTTAAAAAAATAAATATTTAAATATTTTATTTTTTAAATTTATTTTTAATTAAAATTTTTAAAAATAATATTTCTTAATGGAGGAGAAAAGAAAAATAGATTTTTTCATTAAGGGTAATTTTGTCTTTACAATATCATTTATAATAATTTCTAATTGTTTATTTTTTTTTTTCAAATAATTTTTATCTATTATACCATTTACTAATAATTTAGTTATTGACAGCATATTTTTCAAATTTACCCTTTTCTTTTGCCGATCTTATCGATTATTTGAAAATTACCAAGTTTTATATTTTTTTCTACATTTTCTAACAAAGAAGTTTACAAAGTTAGCATTTTATGGATTTTGTGTAATTTGATAAATTTTTTCTTTCCATTTTTTTCATTGATTTGATTTAGTTTGGTCGAAATTTCCATTCATAAGTAAGATGACTAATGAATTATTATGTATTTATTAATTGTTAATATTATGTTGTTTAATTGTGATTTCGCATATTTCATATGATGAAATTTTTAAGAATGAGTATGCAAAATTTGTTAATTGTTATGCTTCAGGAAAAGATTGTTTAAAAAAATTTACATGGTCATAGGTTGTTAATCATACTTACCTTATTTGGTTTTTTTCCTTATTTAAAAGAATCAAAATTTACTCTGCAAATAATAAAATACATGCACCAATAATTGAGCCAGCTGTTATTTTATTTTCATATATAGCAATCTTGTTTACTTTTCATTCTTTATCATTAAAAAATAAAAATAAAAAACCCTTATTTCTTGTTTGCTTATCTTTATCTAAAGAATGAAGAGAAAGTGTTTATATGTATCGATTAAATTTAATAATTTGAGATACGATATAAAAATATAATAAAAATATAATAATTTAAAAAATATAAAAATAAAATAATAAACATGACACGAGACATTTAAAAGTAATTAATACGATAAATTTAATATACATATTATATTTATATTTTTAATTATTTATTTTATATTTTTATGATTGATATAAAAAGTACTAGATATGACACATATACATTAATAGTAGATCCAACATTGGTGACAAACAAATACAAAGGTACATTAATTCAGTCATGAAAAATTATTTTGAGATAAAATTTTATATATAAAAAAATCAACTTCATTTAAGTCCTAAGAAAATTGGGGTCCTCTTTGATGTTGATGGCAATTGGCGAACCTACCAATCAAAATGATGTAAAATAAGAGGAAAGTAGTATATATTTTATTGGATTTTGTTAATGAGTGCGGCACTCTTTAAAGTTATAAAATATAATAATATCTTCAATCAATATATTAAAAATGATAAATAAAATTATCAATTTTGCATTTAATACAATGTTATTACTATAAATAGTATATTAACTAACTTTAAAGAGTATCCTAAGGCACTTGTTAACAACTAATACCATCGGTTAAGGTGATATATATATATATATATATAATATGTAATTAATGATTTACTTTTTATTGAATTCAATAAAAATGATATATTAAAAGATTTTGCTAACGAATGTCCTAAGGGCATTTTTTAAGATTACTATATATAGTAATATCTTTATCCAATGTTTTGAAAATAATGAATAAAGTTGTCAACTTTTGCATTTAATACAATGTTATTACTATAAATACTATATGAATTTTGCTAACAAATATCCTAAAGGCACTGTTTAAGGTTATTATATATACTAATATCTTCATCCAATGCATTGAAAATAATAAATAAAGTTATAACTTTTGTAATTAATACAATGTTATTATTATAAAAGATTATTATTGGGTACATTGCTAGTGTACCAAAACGAACTATTACTATAAATAGTATATTAATTAATCTTAAAGAGTGTTCTACACTCATTAGCAAAACTCATAATATATTAACTAACTTTAAAAAATGCCTTTAAGATACTCATTAACAAAACCTTATATTAAATACAAAAAAATTCTCAAATTAATAATTAAATAAGAAAAATATTAATAGTGTCTAGTTAAAGTAATATATATATATATATATAATATAATTAATGTAATTTTTTTAATTTAGTAAAATTAATACATTAAATGAAAAAAAATTCTAAAGAAGTAAAAAATCTTTAATTGGTGAGCACTGAACACCAATTAAATGAACCTATTAAATAATTTTTAATTAATATTTATAGACACCCGAGACCGACAAACCTATTAAACCAACTTTTTATTTTTTTACAACCGAGACAGACAAGCCGAAGCTGATGGTACCAAAGAACACCTGGAGGAGAGTTAACTTGCTTGGAAGTTGGAGCTTGGAAGGCAATTTTGTGGATTCTTTAGTATGAAACTTTTGTTTTAATCTTAAGGCTTGGCCATGAGCCCATAAGTGGTTAGAGCTGCTGATATAGTAAGCCTTGTTTTTGACCCATTAGCCAAATTTGGGCTTCTAACAAATAAGATGAAAAAAAAAATACTCCTGGTGATTAGAAACTTAAAATTCATTGAAAAGATCTCCACCTCAAATTTTGGAATACGAGTCATGTTAGGTTTTTTTTTTTTTTTATCATTCGTGTAAATATAAATTATTGAATGTATTAAAATTATAAATATGAATATAATACGTATATTGAACATATTATATTAATAATGTTCAAACGTATCATGTCATATTTATTACATTATTATTTTATTTATTAAACGTAACGTTATCGTCTCGTATTTTCATATCGTTATGTGAGAGAAATTAATACTTTTCATTTTTTAAACTCAAATTTCTCATGTATAAAAAATATATATTTCTATCCGAATTTCATCATATCATAGACAACTTTTATCTTTATATATTTACTTAGATAATGTTTGAAAAATTAAAAAATTAAATGTTAAGAAAAAAATTTATAAGTACTGAATTTGTATTACAAAATTTGTTTAGAATATTACTGAAAAATAAGTGTTGAATATAACTTTGCTGTTTGATTGTAAATGCTGAATTTTAAAACTTATTCATTTTACGTTTTTATCTTCATTGTCATTACATTTAAAATTATTTAAAATAAAATAAAATTCTTAATGGTATCTTTTAATTTGAATACAATTATTAAATATTAATAAAAATACTACTATAAAATAAAAATATCATAAGTTGGCAAAAAAAATTCTATGATTACCTCAAGCTGTGAGTCAAGCATTCATTAAACAATTTTCAATTGGATAATACTGTAATTCTTTTCTCCCATTGTCGAAAAATATATATACGAAAAAAAGAGATCCCTTATTACTTTATTAACTGAACATTTTAGGTCACACTGCTTAAGGATCGGGTAATCCGTCTGACATGTATTGGATCGAATTTGGATAAAAGTTTTTTTTTTTTTTTGGGTCAGCCCAACCCGAATCACTATTTATATAATAAAAATTTATTTTTTATTTAAATTTAATTACAAAAATATATAAATCAAAATCGAACTTGAATAAAAAAAATTAAAAAAAATTCGAACCGTGACCTGACTCATAAGCAGTCTAGGTCAAACCATATTTTTAACTACAAAAATGATATTGTTCATATACAAGAAATCATGATTCAAAAGAATTATATGTAGTGAACTACCCTACAACTTTCACAAAGGGATATGGAGCAAGAAAAAAAAAATTAAGAACCATATAGAATAAAAATAAAATCGTACCTTTTGGAGTTTATTGGATTAAGATATCAATCAAATTGCAAGAGAGATTTGGGGTTTTCAAAAAGGTTTTGACAGAATGCCTTAGACCGCAAAGAGGAGATGAAGAAACTGGATATAAGTAAATTACTTATAGGCATAATGTAGTTAAAAAAATATATTTTTTTTTTTTTACAAAAAAATAACTAAGTATGTCCTACGTTAAGTGATAAGTAAATAATATTTATTATGAGTTATTAAACATGTTAAAAAAAATAAACTGCTAAAAATTTTAATTTTCAATGTATTATCAAACAGACATTTATTTACTAATTAACTAAATTGCTTAATGCTATGTTTGGAAACATGAATTTGAAAATTTGGATTTGAATTTCATTTGATATATAAATTGTGAGAATGAAATACATACATTATGTATAAATTAGTTAAGATTCAATATGATTATATATTTGAAATGTATGAAAACATGAATTTCAAATTTATAAATAACTATAGATATTTCAAAGTCACAACTAAATAGGCATATAACAAATCTATGGATTTGAAAATTAATCATCAATGTTATATTTATATGTGTTTTATTACACAATTTACACTACTTTTGAAATTCAAATCCATATTTTGAAATTCAAGTTTTCAAAAACTTAAAGAAATTCAATGACCTTGTAATTTGCTGATATACTTTATTTCTTAGGATCTTGGATTTCTTATGCAAGTATCAAAGACATGGAACATTAAAGGATTTAACAGTTTTTTTTTTTTTTTTGTATTACTTCTATTTCCAAATCTTAATTCCTTTTATAATCTTCGACCTTTTTTTTTAACGATTAGGGATATTATTAAATTTTGTCTAGATTTAATTTCTTCTTTGAGAGGTGTACTCACTTACATTGATATGATATATTCAAGATTTTATTTTCAAAATCCTCTCGTAAAAATTAAATATTGATTGATAAAAAAGCTACATTAATCCTTGTGGATTTTTCAACCTTTCTTACTATCAAAATAATGTTCTCCAAACTTCATTGAAAGGAAAAAGACGTGAACAATTTTTTTTTTTTTTTAATATATGGCTTGTATACCTTTTAATTTCTAATAATTAGTTTGTGCTGAAAAAAATTGCACGATTTGGTCATCAGCAGCCATTTTGTGAGGCTATATATGATTTGGCAAGACCAACAATATAAGCTGTGGCCTTGATTCAACGGCCGGTTGGGATGGATAATTAATCTTATCCTATATATTTAAACAATTAATGTTAAATTATGATTTTTGGTACGAAATCACTACCTTCTGGACGCCTAGCCACCCAAATATTTTTTTATATAGATTTTGGAAGGGTTTATTTGATTGATTTATTTTACTATGATGTTCTTTTTTTAATTTATAAATGATAACATAAATTAAATATGTTCTCAATTAAGTACAAAGTCTATAGCCGGTGTTCTATTATATTAGATTATATTATATTATATAAAACTATAAATCCATCCTTAAGTGAGGGTCTTAGTTTGAATCCTACTCATATAATAAGATACTAAATGACAAATTAATCATCTTAATTTGCAATTAGTTGCCAAAATCAACCAAGAGAAGGGAAAGGGAAGTAATTTACAAAATGCACTATATTTTTCTTTTTGAATTTGAGAATGGAGGATTCGAACTTTACTCGAATCATGTATTAATTATTAAACCAAATGGTCGTTACAGCACTGAATCTTTATTTGAATGCCCAAATTAGCAAGATAAAATAGAGAGCTTCTTCTTCTATAAGAATGGATTGAGTCATTTGGAAAGAATTTGAATGCCTGGTTTTGGACAAACAGAAGAAGTTAAACTACAAATGAGATACATGAGCTTCAGCTTCAAGCTGACCACAACTTTTTTGAAAACTTTCCAGGACCATGCAAATTATGCAAGGGAGTCCCCCCCATGCATGATTGTGCTGGAACCTTGGTGCTATTTCCTTTATAATGACAACCCAAATGCTTGAAGCAGACCTCGGAAACAATGCCTTCAAGGCCCCACTGCTACAAGTTTTTGAACCTGGAATCACTCCCCTTGTTGAGCTTGAAAATTGCTAAGGGTGGGTCCAATTTGCATGTTTTCAGACAAAAAATTATTTCCAAAATATATGATCTGATGTCTCGAAAACTTTTGCCAGCACAAAATGATAAAGCTGAAAGATTCTGAATTGATTACATGTCTTACATTACATGCCCTTTATTTTTTGCTATCCAAATACATGTCACTGCATTAATCACAGGAATAAATTAATATAAAGAGATTAGATGACAGATTTAATATAATCAAATTCCAAGAGTCTATCATTATCTTCCAAAAAGAACTGCCTGGATGACAGTTTCTTTTCTACATTTCTTTGCAATTTTAAGGGATAATCATTGGCTCATATAAAACCAAGATCATTTTCTTTTCTTTTTTTTTTTTTTTTAAAAGATCAATAACAATATAATAATGTGGTGGTTTGTCTCTAAAGAAATATAGTACTTCTTATTATTAAGGACGACAATGCAGCTGGTCAGAGACGAAAATTATTTTATTCATTTTCGTCTTACTCTTATATGAATGTTGAAAACATTCACTTTCATTGATATCGGTTACATCCATAACCGCTCCACGGTGCTCCACTCTGCAACACTATAATTTTTATTAATTATTTTTAACTTAAAATTATAAAAATTTATATTATAATTTATTTATAAACATAATTTTAGTATATAATATTATTTAATATATATAATATACATATATATACTAAAAGTATATATAAATAATATTAGTATATATATCTAATATATATACTAAAAATATAAATAAAAATATAAAATATTTTAAGTGATAAGATAGTAACTTCAAAAGTCGCGGTGGAACGAAACAAGCATTTACCAAAACCGTCCCGTTCCGCCCAACCCCAACTCTTCAAAAAAAAAAAATCTCTCAATTCGGAGCGGACCGATGCGACATCCATCGGTCGGATCGGATTTTACCATCCCTACTTATTATAATAAGGAAAATGAGTAACCAAACCAACCAAATGCCGTGTATATATGAATTTAACCTAATGGAAATAGGAGAGAGAAAAATAATGGACCAAATTCATATTTTATTGATGGAGGATAATCAATATTGATCTTATAGGTAAAAAAAAAATGGACTAGTTAATTACTTTTTTAATACAATGAAAATGACATAATAATTTGGCAACAACCATGTAGTATGTTGGTAGAGTGCTAAATTTTTAATTTTAATTATCAGAAGTCAAACTCTGATAACTTCAAATATAAAAGAAAAGACATAATTCAAATTATGCAAAAATTAAGCACCATTAAAGCACAAAGGTGTTTCAATATTTAGACAAGATTGAATAAGAATTATACCTCCCCCAATGAACGTAAAACTTAAAAGGCTTTAGTTGAAAATTCTGTCACGTTTTTTATTCAATTTTGACTAAGGTCCCGTTTGAAATCAAACGGTGTCATTGTGCGGCGTGATTGGCACTTTTTTGTTTCAACCGCATCGAAGTTATTCTTTGGATAACAGGAGTCAGCAAAGTCTCGCCGTGCTGGCCCCTTTTATTTCACTGGAGCCTAAGTGCTCCAGTGAAGAAAAGGCCCTCCGGTTGGAGCCTGGAAGGCCTTTTTACTATTTTAACTTTATTTTGGGTTTTTATGATTTTTTAATTTATTTTTATATAATAAATTTTGTTATTATATAATAAATATATATTTTATTTTTATATACTAATTTAATAAATATATAAATTTTATTATTATAAAATTAATAGAAAATAATTAAAAAAAATAACATGAGTAATAAAAAATACAAAAATATTATTTGATATATATTTTAAAATTTTATTAATAAAATTATTATTTGACATAAATATAATTTTAATTATTTATTAATTTTATAAATATCAAATAAACTAAAATTTTTATTATATATATACATTTTAATCTAATGTCTTGGTCATTTTATCTTCTCACTACAGTTAATCTCACCGCCACTGCTTTTGAATCCAAATACATATCCTACCATTGATTTTAATCTCACCACACAATACTCAATTTCACCTATATAGTAATTAATTTTACCTTGATCGCTATTTTTAATCTTATCGAAATAAATCTCACCGTTTTTTCAGATGTACCTAAAGCTTTATACCATTGAAAATCACTCCATTTAGTCTTTAGTCTTTAGTCTTCATTCTTCACTTGACAATAGTGGCTGGCAATGGGCGGTGCCTCTGATGATCGTCAGCTCACATATTTGTGGCCAAAAATTGTAGGGTGTAAATGAACACAACGTTTCACGAACGGTTTATGAATAATTTGATTTTTATTTATTTATATTCGTTTATCAAGTTAAATAAATAATTATGAACATGATTTTAAGGTTCGTTTATTAAACGAACCGAACACGAACAATATCTATTCAATTCATTTATGTTCACAAACAAATTCATTTATAAATCGTTTAAAATTCGTTTAATAGATTATTTAAAACTCATTTATTGTTCGATTATAATATAATTAATAATATAATTATTTGTATTTATATTTTATTTACTCATAATATAATTAATATTATTTAATAACAATTTAAATGTAATTATATTTGTATTTAATTATTTTATTTTATATTTAATAATAATTTAAAATTTTTTATTTGTTTGTTAAAATTGTTTAGATTTGTTTGTTTATTATTCATGAACATATTTTTAATTGTTCGCGAACATGTTTGATTATATATTCATGAATATATTCATTTAATGTTCGCGAACATATTCATTTAATTTAAATGAACGAATACGAACACACTTAATTTTAAACGAATATAATTTAAATATAATTTTAAAATTTTTAACTAATACAAACTAAACACAAACAAATTTAAAAATAAATAAATAAACACGATAAAATTTGTTCATTCAAATCCTACAAAATTGAGCCAACTAAGGTGTCTCAGCCACCCCATTGTCGTTTATATCAAAAAGCATTCCAATGGTTATTCATCTCATTTTCCCATTAAATTAAATTCCAAAGAAAAATGCCAGAAAACGATTGGTCGGTCATAATTCATAAATAACTAAAAATTCAATTAATTAAACTAAGCTTAACCCCACCATTTTCTCATCAAACTTGGCCTATAAAAATCACCCTACCAAAGCTCAAACACCCCATTAACCCAAAAAACACAGAGTTTTCAGTTTTTTTTTTTTGTTTAATACTAAAGAGCAAAGAAGAAGGGAAAATGGAGGGCAAAGAAGAGGATGTTAGATTGGGAGCCAACAAGTTTTCAGAGAGGCAGCCTATTGGGACTGCGGCTCAGACCCAAGAAGAAGGAAAGGACTACACTGAACCACCCCCAGCTCCACTTTTTGAGCCTAGCGAGTTGACCTCTTGGTCTTTTTACAGGGCTGGGATTGCAGAGTTCGTGGCCACTTTCCTTTTCTTGTATATCACCGTTTTGACTGTTATGGGAGTTGTTAAGGAAAAAACTAAGTGCCCAACTGTTGGGATTCAAGGCATCGCTTGGGCCTTTGGTGGCATGATCTTTGCTCTTGTTTACTGCACTGCTGGAATTTCTGGTAACTATATCTCTCTCTCTTTTCTTTTCCCTTTTTTGATTCTCAAGAAAATGAGAACAAGAACCAGTTTTTCCTTTTGGGTTCTTTCCAGAATCCAAACAGAAAAACAGGAGGAAGAAACTGATAAAAAGTAAAAAAACTTTCCTGAACTCGATTTTCCCAACTCATCATATGCTTTCCAGGGTTTATCCTGGTACAATAATGGTAGTCTAGTACTCTGTCATGTTATTAATATAGAAGTGATATTTTACCCCAAAAAAAGTAAATTACTTGAACTAATCATTGGATCATTGATGAAATATGGTGATGGCGGTGGATAGGTGGTCACATCAACCCGGCGGTGACATTTGGTCTGTTCTTGGCAAGGAAACTATCCTTGACAAGGGCAGTTTACTACATGGTGATGCAGTGCTTGGGAGCCATATGTGGTGCTGGTGTGGTTAAGGGATTCATGGGGAAGAAACAGTACGGTGCTTTGGGTGGTGGAGCCAACTCTGTGGCTCATGGCTACACCAAGGGAGATGGCCTTGGTGCTGAGATTATTGGTACCTTTGTTCTTGTTTACACTGTCTTCTCAGCCACTGATGCCAAGCGCAGTGCTAGAGACTCTCACGTCCCTGTAAGCTCCTTTTTTTTGCCTAGGAACATTTGATTCTGTTATTTATCATCCATCATTACTTTTTGTTGGAAACCCACTTTTCCAAATCAAAAAAACAAAAATATATACACACACTTTCACATTAATCCCTTCAAAATTTATCAAATTGAATGATTGAATTATGTAAATTTTGAACAAATCAGATTATTTGTTAGAATTAATGGAAGATGAAATTTTTTTTTGGATAAGCAAAGTTTTTATTTATCCAAAAACAGCATGCACTGTTTCGTCAATACAACCAGCATAGCTGGCAAACAAATGTACTATTAATGGAAGATGAAGTTACTAATGGGGTAGAGTTAAATTTTGTGTTGCTAGATTTTGGCACCCTTGCCAATTGGGTTCGCAGTGTTCTTGGTGCACTTGGCCACCATCCCAATTACAGGAACCGGTATTAACCCAGCTCGTAGTCTAGGTGCAGCCATCATCTTCAACAAGGACAAGGGTTGGGATGACCATGTAAGCCTCTAAAATTTTCTCACCACTTTTCACTATTTTTTTCCCCCACACTTTTGCTAACTATGGAATATGGATGATGCTTATCTACTTTGGTTTGATTTTGGGTGCAGTGGATTTTCTGGGTGGGTCCATTCATTGGGGCAGCACTGGCAGCTCTCTACCACCAAGTTGTGATCAGAGCCATTCCTTTCAAATCAAAGTGATCAGATCAACGGTCATGATTGTGATATTAAGATAAAGTAAAGAAAAAAAATTCCACCCACTTTTTAGTTGGTTTCCATTTTTCTTTTGTTTGCATGCAAGAAAATGTAATATGCTTCAGTGGAAGCCTTCTTTCCTTTTACCCTGTTTAATTGTTTGCATGCCGATGGACCCACCTCAAAGTAAGTGGCCATTGTATTTGTATGGATGTGATTTGTGAAATGTCATTTTCATAATAACACCGACCAAAACCTGCTCCATGGCTTGTGTTCTAAATTATGAAATTGGCTTGGGCTGATTTGTTTATTTCTTCTATTATTATATTGCTCCTTTGAGGTGTGATACTGATATGATAACAATTCAGATAAAGAAGCAAGTATTATATATATATATATAAATAAATAAAAAAAGAGAGATTTATTTATATTAATATAAAATTAATTTAATTTTATATAATTTTATAATTTTTTTTATACTATTAATATTTTAACAAATTGATCGTTGAATTTAGCAATATAATTGTACCGTTGTGCACATAAAATTTCGAATCGATCCGATATCTCTATCATATCAATTAAGAATACTGTCTTTTTCAATATATATTTAACGGTTGAAAGCTTTTTATATCGAACAAATTAATAGTTAGACATTTTTAATTTAGTCAAAACTCGATGTGTATGATCTATTTGAATAGAACATGAAATATGATGGTCGTATTTTTAAAATATTAACAGTATAAAAAATTAAGAAAGTATGTAAAATTAATTTAATTTTACATTAATGTAAATGGATCATTTCTCTCTAAATAAATAGTCTTTAATTTGGGTGTTTGTCATATAACATTGTTGTGATAATTAATCTTGTAAATTCATGAGTCAATGCAGTTTTTTTATTTGAGAAAAGAGATTTAAATTTTGCTCTTTGAGTATATGAAATAAATGTATTAATTATTACCTAATCAAATGTTTGAATGCAAGTAAATACACTATTTTAGTGTCATACATATATATATATATATATATATCCACTATAATTTTTTGTTTAAAGATTATATCAGTAATATGGAAGTGATCAGATGAAATTCATAGAAGGAAAAAAAATAATGATTGACTTTCTAACTCAAATAGTTTGTGTACAAGATATCAGAGAGAGAAAGGGTTAAAATTGGATAGTTTGCGCTTTCCTTGGTTACGATATCCGGATTCTTCATTTTTTTTTTAATATTTGTATTCGACACATATTTAAATATGAATATAGAGTATAATTTTCAAATATATAAAAAAAAAATTAAATATACTCATGACAAACACACACCAATATCCGACACTCTCACATCGAGTCTCGAATAGCATAGGCATTTGGTGTATTTGCCTCGTCCAAAATTAGACGAAAAGAAATTTGTTCCTAATAAGATAACAAACCAACACAGTTGAGCAGAGAGAGCTCCATTTCCTGCTTGCATCAACCAGCAAAGCATATGCCAAAGTTTGGTTTTAGGTACTACTAGTACAATACTAGATTCTACCTAACCAAACCATTTTGTCCCAAGTCTCAACACTTTCCACTTGGCTTAGAGCAATTGTTTTCTATAGTCTTTTCTTTATAGTCTTAACAAGTCATTTTCAATAATAACAACCACTCAAAAAAATAACTTTAGAGAAAGATACTAATGCCTATTGTCATAGCTAGCTTCTGCCTGATCAAAAGATGTAGATAAGCTTAGCCGACATTTCTCCTTGCCAAATTTAATATTAATGTCATCTCAGTTTGATTCTTTTTGAAAATTAAATTGTTTTCCCAAATATTATAGTATCTTGAATGACATATAGACTCAGATTTTTTTTTTTTTTTTTTGTATTTTGAGGACAACAACAAAACTAACACCCTTGGTTGATTGTTTTCCTTGATTGAAATCCTGAACTAGAATCTCTGAAACCTTATCATATAGCTTGTTCATAATCATAACACCTTCTCCAAACTGCTGTGAAACCATGGGGCTTCTTTGTAAAGGCTCTGATGCCCTCCTTATCCACCAAAGACTGAACTTCTTCTGGGGAGGGAGCATGGGATCGTGTATAGTATTAATTATAGTACATTGAAAAAGTCTAATTTCTCTTCATCAATTATTCACTGTGGACCAACAATGAGTACAAAACTTGATTAAGCAAAAAATAAAAAGTTGACTGATATAAAACTGATAAACATTTCCCTTTGTGGTATACTACTTATTTTAGGGATGGACTTTTACATTTAATGAAGATTTGAGGCTTTATAGGAAGAGGAGGCAATAATAAGTTTTGGGTTATCTCTAGTTAGGTAACTTAACCATTGAATGAAAAAATAGGTGATGGGGTTTCACCTGTGAAACCATGCATGATGCATGTAGGACATGGCCTCAGCTACAACTTCCCATGTGTAGCAGCTATCTTTGCATGTGGGATCTATAGATTCCCGTCCATGAATTATCAAAACCATGCATAATCATGTCAATAACTTTTTTATGAATAAATTTGATTAATTAATGTATCAGGAAAACGGGAAATCCGCACTTTAGAGAGCCAATGTATAACGTAAGTAGATTTGATCGACAAAAATTTGTGTATTCGTATTTTTTTATATGTTATAATTATGTTTAAACTATTATATTTATATGAATTTTAATACATTAATAATGCATATTATATAAATTTTAACACATTTCTATATTCATGCCGTGTTCTTATTGTTTTCATAAGCACCCATAACAAATCATGAAACAACATTCTTATATTTCTCTTCAATCACAGTTAACCCTTTGAACAGTGTGTTAAAATCATTCAGGTAAAACGGGATTTCTGCAATTTGAACTTCCAATTAACTGCAATTTTTCACTGTGCTCTCAATCACTGTTGACAAGTGTTGGGACCTGAAGAACATCCCATGTCAGCTACGTTGAGAACTTCAAGTGGGGTTGAAGAACAATTTTCTCTCAAGAGAGATTGAGCTGCCCTGTAAAACTATTGGCTCAGTTACAGCTGCAACTTTTTGCTGCATTTTAAAATCAAGCTTAATTTCTAAATTACTTGTAAAAATATTAATGATAATCAAAGAGAGGGTAGAGAGATGAGATCAAGACCGTATATCTTCAACTCTTAACAATGCTATTTTCTCCATCTCCTTTGTTCATGAACAGCATTTCCTTCACTTCCATTTATAATTTTCCTCTGTTTTGGATCTAAAGTGTCTATATATTCTTGGAATTTTCAAGTATTTAAAACTATTTTGTGGCAAACCTTGATTCTGTGGTTGAAATCAATTTGTTATTGTTCCATTTCCATCATCATCTCGCTTTGTGTTACGTACTTCAAGCAACTTGCTATTGCTACCCTATGGTTTTTATATCTACCTTTTGGCCGGAGTTAAAAGATCAATTGAAACCTGTCTACCAAAATAGACTTTTACATAATTACTTACTTGCTATTGCTAGATGCATATTACTTGTATAATTAGTTACTTCATAATTTTATATAATAACACGGATTCGGAGTGAGTGTTAGATACGACTTCCGAATATGTATTTAATACGGGTATATTCAATTTTTTCTAAATTCTTTCATATATTTGAAGGATCATATTTTCATATCCATGTCCGAATATATATCGGATACAAATGTCAAACACGAATACTTTAAAAAAAATAAAAAATCCGGATAATATAAGCGCTAATCAAGAAAAACCATAAATATTCTATATAAAAAAGTTTCTAGATGTATAGATGTCAAAAAAATTAGTAAAGATATTTTTCTAGTTTAACCAAATACGGAATGTAAGGATTAAAAAGGCATACCCCAATCATGAAACTGAGAAAGATACACTTTTCATAAGGATTTTCAATAATATAACTACTTACTAATTATAGAGACAATCATAGTTTTGCCGGATCCAAATCATTGCTTAAATTAATAATCTAATTCTTTTGCCAAATTGTTTTCTTCAATATTTCCTCAAAAAAAAAAAAAAAAACTTTTTCAGTACAAAGATCAATACTAACTCCCCTGGTTGATTCCTTTCCCTGTTTGGATCTTCGACTTTAATCTCTGTCACCTTATTATACAGCTTCTCCATCACCTCTTCACCAAATGAAATCATGGGTTCTGTAAAAGCTCTGAGGTTTTTAGCTCTACATTCGGGGCTTCAGTTTCAGTGTTCACTGCAATGATGTCTATAATCTCAGTTGTGTATTAAGAGCTAGTTTAGTATTGTTGTTAGAAAAAGTTTAGATTGAAAAAATTTTGATAAAAAATATGATTTGAAAATTTGTAAATATTTGATATTACTGTAAAAAATACTGTAAGAAATTAAAATGTAAAAGAAAAATATATTTAAAATAATAAAAATTTACAGATATAAAGATAATAAAATCATTTATCAAAAAACCAGTTTCAAGTTTGAAAACTCTATTTTCTTGACTTTTTGGTTTGAGTTGTCAAACTATAATTTTAATCGCAAAAGTCAAAAAAATTTATCCGTCTAACATTGCATTTATAATGAAACGTAATTTTTTGATCTCAAAAATTATGTCAACAATAATACTAAATGATCTAAATCCGACCCTAAACTTCTTCTTTTGATGGAACTAGTAAGGTACATTGGAGGAGTCTAATTTCTCCTCATCAATCAGCCCCTCTGGAACAAGAAAAAAAAAAAACAAAATTAAATTAAATAACCAGAAGGAGCTGATTAAATTAAGCACTTAATTTAGCTAATGTTAACATTTTCTGGAATTTGCTCGGACAATGGCATATGTTTGAGACAGGTACATCCATCCATACAATAAATTTTACATTTTTTCACCAAAATGGTGCAACCACCTCATCCCACATTTTTGCACAAATTTTATGCAGTCACACGTCTTTTTTTTTTTTTTTTTCTTTTTTTGTCCCACTTCTTTTTTGAGTTGTTAGATATGGGTAAAAAAAGAAAATAATGGTAAGAAGGAAAGAGAAAAAAATGAAAAAAATTTGTGTATTCGTGTATTTTTTTGTGTTTAAAATATTATAAATTTATACACGTTAATAATTTGTTTTATATATATTTTTAAACGTTCGCGTATCCGTATCGTGTTTGTGTTTGTGTTGTTTTTCGTGTTGTGTTTTAATTATTTTTCTTATGTTGTGTTCGTATTTGTTTTATTTTTTTCTTTTACAAAGTATTATAAATTTTTACCCTTTGATAATTCATTTTATGTATATTTTTACACGTTCGTATATTCGTATCGTATTCGTGATATTTTTCGTGTTGTGTTTTAATTATTTTTTCATTTTTATATTCGTGTCATGTCTTAACTCATCTCATATTTTACATAATTTGACATTTTGATTCAATTTAGAGAAAATTTTATATGTTTGTGTCGTATCTCAATTTATGACATATTTTATATAATTTATCATAGTGATTCAATTTAATGAAAAAATAAAAAATGAATCGTTTTATCTGCAAGGTAGTGCGAATTTTTTTCTTCAGTTTTTTTTTTTTTGTAAAGATTTTCCCTATTTTTTTTTGGCAATGGCATGCCACGTGTCCCTTTTTATCCTCCGTACAATGTCACATGCCTTGAAATACTATTCAAACCTCAAACCCATTAATCCAAGAATTTGGACACATGTCAAGTGTATAAATTCTTTAATAGATTTGATAATATCAAACAAAACACGATTACAAGACACAAACACAATATAAAAAAATAATTAAAAACACGATACAAGTACGATATAAAAAAATAGCACAAACATGATATAAATATATGAATGTCTCAAAATTTATATAATACGAATTATTAACGTATCAAAATTTATATAAATACTTTAAATACAACTATGATATAATAAAATATATAAATAAGATACGAATATACGATTGTCAAATCTACTCTTTAGGATTCTTTCAAATATATGCCTTGAAACACTATTCAAACCCCAAAACCCATTAATCCAAACATTTGAACACATGTCAAGTGTACAAACTCTTTAGGATTCTTTCTAATATATAACTAGAATTATATATTTTTAATTAATTAATAATAAATAATTACATTTTATTAAATAATTATTTATTATTTATTTTTAAATTATAATAATATTAATATAAATATAATTATATTTTATTAATTATGAGATTTAAATTATGATAATTATTTATTTATAAGTTACGTAATATAAATGCATTTTCAAATCTTATTTATATGAATTTTTTTAAAATAATTAGACTATAATGTATATTTTTATTTATAGGAGGTAAAAAATAATTAATGAAAAATAACAAAATAAAATTGTATTTTGTATTTTATTCTCTCGTTGGATCGATTTAAAACTTAAAAAAAGTAAAAAAAAAAAAAAAGCTTATCGTCAAGCAAAAGGAGCTTAATATGTATGTCATACTAATTAGTAGCAATTTTTTAAAAAATTTTTTTAACTTTTTTCTCAAGTGAGTCGGGTACATATTTTAAATCGATCTGTGAATCAACGTGCGGATCAACCCTTTAATACATCATTTAAAAATAAAAATAAAATAATTTTTTTTAAATTTTTTTCTGAACGGCTAGGGTATGAATTTTAAATAGATTCGCGAATCAACATGCGGACCAACCCTTTTTAAATACATCATTTAAAAATAAAATAAAACTAAAAAAGTACAAATATTTAATAAAATAAATTTCTTTTCTAATTTTTTTTAAAAGAGCCGATCGGATACGAATCTTAAACCGACTCGTGAATCAACGTTCGAAAAACTTCTTTAAATATATTATTTAAAAATAAGATAACTTAAAAGTAAAAATAATTAATAATCTTTATAAAATAAAAAAAAATCAGAGCAGGTAAGGTACGAATCCTAAATCGACTACGAGTCAACGTATAGACCAACCACTTTAAATACATCATTTAAAAAAAAAAACTAAAACTAAAAAAAAATCATAACATGTCAAAAAAACTTGACACGTGTCGAACCAAGAGTTGATCAGGGGACTTTTTTTATATGTAAGGTATAAATAAGAAGATTATTCACTCACACCTTAATTGTAAAAAATAAGAAAAGGAGTAAAGAAAGAAAAAGGTTGGATGAAGAGAAAAAAACCAAGAACAAATGCAGCAGCTGTCATGCCCCCAGCCCCATGCTTGTTTGGGTTGGAGGGCCTCCCTCGTCAATGAACTGTGCTTTCTTCTTTCTTCACCCCACATGTTCATCTCTCGTTTGTTGTTCCTCTTTTTTTTTTTTTTTTTTTTTTTTTTTTTTTTCTTCTATTTGCATCACTACAAAACAAAAACAAAACGTAGAAGTTGTGAATTGAAGCCCACATGCACCATGACCATAGGATAGAGTGTTTGTGTGTGAATAATCATAGGCTTAAACAATATTGGGTCTAAATATTGCAAAACAATATTGACTTCAGACAATTTTGAATAGATTAAGGTTTTATTTGAATGGACGATGAAATTAATTTTGATAAAATTAAAAATAACAATCGAAATTTAATTAATTATTGTACAGATGAGATTGAGTACTGTGCAGGAAGATTAAAATCAATGGTGGGATATGTGTTTAAATTCAAAAGTAGCGGTGACGGTGAGATTAATTATAGTGAGAAGATAAAATAATCATTAGGGATATTAGATTAAAATGTGTATATATAATAAAAATTTTAGTTTATTTGATATTTATAAAATTAATAAATAATTAAAATTATATTTATGTCAAATAATAATTTTATTAATAAAAATTATAAAAATATATCAAATAATATTTTTGTATTTTTGTATTATTCATGTTATTATTTATTTTTAATTAATTTCTATTAATTTTATAATAATAAATTTTATATATTTATTAAATTAATATATAAAAATAAAATATATATTTATTATATAAAAATTTTAAAAAATTATAAAAACACAAAAAAATTAAAATAAATGTTCCAGTGAAAAAAAAAATCAGCACGATCTTGTTACCAAAAAAATAATTTCGGTGCAGTTAGGAAAAAAAATATCTTTTTTTTTTTTGGATAAGTAAGTGTTTTATTTATCCAGAAAGCAGTTAAACTGCTACATCCAACATCATGTGCAACATGTACTTAAAGCTATACATACTTAAACAATACTTGAACAAAACTTAAGACCACTAATCAATCAGGGAACAATAGCAACATACTTCAGCAATACTTAAAGCTATACCAGAATGGACAAAGATCCTAGGAAAAAAGAGACAGTCCCCAGTCTGCATCCAATCTTCGGTTCACTTCATCAGGACTAATGTTCTTGAGCCCCAACAATCGCATTCTGATGATCTCTTTTATCTGCTCAATGATGGCTCCTTGTGTGGATTGAAGGCGATTAAAACACCTATTATTTCTCTCCCTCCAGATCGAGTAAAGAAAGGCACTCCATGATAAACGCAAAATAACAGAAATGAGAGTTTTTCCTCTGATTCTGTTTACTGCCCATTGCAGCTCTGCTTGCCAGCTCCTTATGCTTCTATGAAGTTGACATAAGCATAGTATATGCCCCCAGATTTCCTTTGAATAGTCACATTCGAAAAATATATGATTCCGAGTTTCTTGCTCAGTTTGACATAGCTCACATTTGCCATCCACCTCCATGCCCCATGACATCAATCTGTTCTTTGTAGGCAGTTTGTCCAATATAGCCATCCAAGCTACCAGTGCATGTTTAGGAATATGAAATGGAAACCAGATCAGTTTATCCCACTCCACCTTGTCCTGCCTAGGCCTGAGATCATTCCAGACCTTAGCCACCATAAATATGTTCCCAGGGAACTTCCAAGTTAGAGCACCATTCTGGTTGGAGGTAAACCTCAAAGCCAAAGCCCTCAGCTGAAGCATTTTACGCCATGTCCAGCTGCTTCCTGGGGA
The DNA here is from genome assembly GCA_030761205.1 of Fremontodendron californicum. Classification (NCBI taxonomy): domain Eukaryota; kingdom Viridiplantae; phylum Streptophyta; class Magnoliopsida; order Malvales; family Malvaceae; genus Fremontodendron; species Fremontodendron californicum. The sequence continues at coordinate 9,762,527 of JAULJL010000009.1, read as the reverse complement.
AGGTTGAACCTGCCACACTGTTCTTCCTTTCAGCACATAGGCATGAAGCCAGGCAATCCACAATGAACCTGCCTGAGAGAGAAGTGCCCATAGGTGCTGAATAATGCAAGCCTTATTCCATATTCCCAAGTCTTTTAATCCAAGACCCCCCTCTGACTTTGGACAGCAAATGGAACTCCATTTGACTCTTGCTCCCTTAGCTGAGTCATCTCTTCCTTTCCAGAAGAACCTGCTGCATAATTGATTAACTCTTTTAAGAACAGCCTTAGGCAATACAAAGTGCCTGCACCAGAAATTGGACACATTAAAAAGAACAGATTGAATGAGCTGAAGCCTTCCTGCATAGGATAACATGCGTGCTGCCCAGCCATTGATTCTCTGAGTAATTCTGTCGATCAAAGGAGAACAATCCTTTTCAGAGAGTCTTCTTGTGACCAAAGGGACCCCAAGGTACCTAACAGGTAGTTTGCCAAGTGTAAACCCTGTCAACTCTTGCATCTCAAGTAGAGTGGTCCTACTAACACCAGAGGAGAAGACTTCACTCTTGGAAGGGTTTAATTGCAAACCAGAAATGGTATAAAAGTAATGGAGAATACCCTGTATGCCCACAACAGAATCCAAGTTACCCTTTGCAAAAATCAGCAGATCATCTGCAAAGCACAGGTGAGTAAGCTTGATTCTGTGACATTTAGGATGGTAGTTGTAAACTCCATGAAGAGCCCCTGCATCCAGAAGTCTGGATAAAACATTCATAGCAATGACAAAAAGATAAGGAGAGAGAGGGTCTCCCTGCCTTAACCCCTTTGCTCCTTCAAAGTACCCTACTAACCCCCCATTAAGAGAAATTGAGAACTTTGGGGAAGTGATGCATGCCTTGATCCATCCTATGAACTTATCAGGCAATCCATAAACTGATAAAACAGTGAGAATGAAGTCCCAATTTAATGAATCAAAAGCTTTTTGGAGATCAATCTTCATTGCAAAACGGGGGGATAAGGTTGCTCTTCCATACCCTTTGACCAGTTCCTGAGCCATGAGAATATTATCTGAGATGCTTCTCCCTGGTATGAAGGCACTCTGATTGCTGGAGATCATAGCAGGAAGGAGTGGAGTGAGCCTGGCAGTGATGATCCTGGTAATACATTTATAAATGACAGAGCAGCATGAAATAGGCCTGAAGTCCTTCATATGATTAGGATTCTGGAATTTTGGGACAAGAGCAATACATGTAGAGTTAAAGACTGATATCCTGCTCCCTGATTGAAAGAAGGATAAGATTGCTGCAGTGACATCCTCTTCCACAATAGGCCAAGCAGTTTTAAAAAACTGTGCAGTGTATCCATCTGGCCCTGGGGCTTTGTCCCCATTCTGCTCAAACATGGCTCTTTTCACCTCCTCTTTTGTAACAGCCTTAGCTAAATTGTCCTTAGCTTCAGCAGGCAAGGCAGGCTGAATAAGTTCAGTAAGAAGCTCCCTAGGGCAGTCTGTGATCTGTTTGTCCTCAGTCCCAATCAACTTCTGAAAGAACCTTACAGCCTCCTTTGAGATTTGGTCAAAATCTTCCAACTTCCTTCCCTCATCATCATAGAGGACTCTGATGGATTGCTTGCTATGCTTTGCTGACACCATTTTATGGAAATAATGAGTGTTCTGATCCCCCTCCTGCAGCCATTTTATCCTTGATTTCTGCCTGTAATAACTTTCCTCAGCCTTTTGGAGTTCCATCAATTCTGCATAGAGTCTTCTTTCTGTTTCAACAAGAGTATTAGATGGCTTTTGATGCAGATTGATCATCTGCATGCTCTCCAATTCTTGCCTTTTATCTTGAACCTTCCCTGAAATGTTGCCATATATGGCCAGGTTAAATAACCTCAGTACTGCCTTTAATCTCTTCAATTTGTGGAATAGAGTGGTCATAGGATTGCCAATGAAAGGCTCTTGCCAAGAGTTTTCCACAATGTTCAGGAACTCTGGATTCCTAGTCCAGAAATTAAAAAACCTAAATGGCTTTGGGGGAGAATGAGCAGTCAAGTTCATCTTTATGTATGCTAGGCAGTGATTAGAAACCATTGGAGCCAAAAACTCAACAAATGAGTGAGCAAACTGTGTATGCCAGCAATCATTCACCAAAACCCTATCAAGCTTTTTAGCCAAGTAAGCATTAGTTTGGTGGTTGGACCAAGTGAATGCTGGTCCAGTACTGGTATGATCAAACACTGATAGCTGTGTCAAGCAGTCCTGAAAATCCTTCATATCAGAGGTAAGCATGTAGGAGCCATTGAAATCTGAGCTTTCCTGTGGTCTTGCTATAACATTGAAATCTCCAGCCAAAAGCCAAGGAGAGCCATCAATTCTGCCTTGAATGTCCTGAAGATGGTGCCAAAGCCTTCTTCTACTTATTCCTTCATTGCTTCCATAAATTGCTGTAATGTAGAACCTGGTAGAATTATAAGTGGTGCAGCATGTAATGCTCTGATCAGATGTTGCAATAAGATCAACCTGCATCTGATTTCTCCATAGGAACCATATTCTCCCATTATAAGCTTCTAAGTAGTTGTGATGTAGCTTCCATCCCTGAAAGAGCCTATCTACTATAGCTGGCATGTTTTGTTGTTTCACTCTTGTTTCCAGTAAGCAAACAAGGTCTGCCTTCAGGCAGTTTATTCTCTGTATAATACTTTTCTGCTTTTGAGGGTTGTTTAGCCCCCTAGTATTCCATACTATAAAATTCATGAAAGTTGAGGGGGGGTCACTCCAGAGGCAGGTAAAACTGCCTTACCTCTTTTCCCCTTGTCAATGGGCCCTTTCTTCTTATTCTTCAAGGCTTTCATCAAGTCTGCAACTCCTGCTGCTGCTGCCCTTTGCTTCTTAGGAGAGTTTGGAAGGATTTCCACCAATTGTTCCTCCTCTCTCCATTGCTCAGGGCCACTAGTTTGTCCAGGGTCTACATTTGTCCTCTCTGAGTCACTCAGGATGTCAAATCTGTTTTGGGAACCAGCTAATACTGACTTCTTGCTTTTCTGTATGCTTCTGCTTCCTCTCCCTTTACTGCCCTTATTAACTTCTGTTTCCTTCATACTTGCCTCTTTCTGTTCTTGAGCCATAGGCAGGGCACTGCTTTCAACTGCTACACTGCTTGTAGCCTGTGCATCATGTTTTGACAGTTCTGCTTTAGGCCCCTCCTTTGGAATCCAAACTTTGGTAGCCCCTACAGGCTGTTTGGTGCAATTTCCGTCTGTATGCCCAAACAAATTGCAATGCTTGCATTTTGGAGGGTACCAAGGGATATCCACAACAACATTTGCAATAGTGCCATCACATAACTCAACATTAATACATTTTGGGATGGGGACATCCACTGCAATCTCCACACATACCTTTGCATAGACCAATCTCTGTTGGCTAGCAGTGATTCTATCCATATACAATGGAGTTCCTAGGGCACTAGCAATATAGCTGAGGCCACGTCTGGTGTACAATTCCAGAGGAACTCCTCCCAAATGGATCCAAACAGGTAATTTCTTCAAATTAAACTCTAATGATTTCATACCTGGCTCCCATTTCCTCAGAATGAGTGGCTTATTCTGAATGTGCCAAGGTCCCTGCTCAAGAACCCATTCTCTGGTGTCAGCATTCGGAAATTGAACTAGGTATAAGTTCAGGCCAGCAGATTTGATCACCACTGCTCCATTCTTTCCCCATAACATGTTGGCAAGTCTCTGAAATGTGCTGAAGTTTGGTGCCTTGCCAACAAACTGCGCCACAACTGAGTTCATCCACACAGTTGCTCCTTCTTCAAAAACCTCAACTGGAGGTTTGACGGTGATGGATCCATTTGAGTGTTGAGGTGGGAAAAACAGCAACGATTGATCGAAGGAGATTGTGAAGAGCTTCTTCCAATCAAAATTGGTCTTGACTGATGCCACGTCAGCAAAGGTGGTTGTAACTAACTTTTCTGGAATGTGCAAGCACTCCGTAACTGTCTCACGATCCGCTCGAACATTGGATAATTCAGTATTTGGTTCACCATTGATGAGATCATAAGAACCTGGTTCCTTGTTGAGAGCAACAGCAGCCACTGTAGAACCTTCTTTTCTCATGCCAGGATCCATACTCTTCATCTGTTCCAAAAGAGACTCAGCATCCTCTTTCTTGAAACACAACCCAAGTGATTTTTCAGTTGAAACACCCGAAACCAACGCGAATTCCTCCTCTGAAATACTCAAAGCATAAACCGGAACCCCAGCCAATCACTCAAGGCAGCCGCTGTTTTTTTTTTTTTTTTTTTTATAGAACTGGAGAAATAACAATAGCAATAGCAGTGAAGGTGTACTAGAGTCAATCAAAGGTGAAAGTTAGCGGAAAATGATTGCAATCTAACCTCAATTGCAAGCACCCTGCCGATAGATGCTTCCGATTCATTCCATTTCATCCGAAAGCAAAGTCCATTCCTTCCGCTAGATCTCCAATCAAGAAGTTCCAGAAGTACTGATATCCACAATCAATTCTCGTGAGCTGCTCAAACTCCCTTTTCCCAACTGCAACTTCCTTCAATCTTTTCACTACCAGTGAGCTGATGAGCTATTTTGGTTACATTTCTGTTGGAGATCTGAGGTTTTCATCTTTTTTTTTTTTTTTTTTTTGGTTAGCGATCTTAGCAAGAAACCAAAAATAAGAAGCAGAAATGATGACCTATGACGACGAGCTGATCAACGACGTTGGAGATCAACGAGATCGTTGGTCTTGGGGAGGGAGAGGAACGAGATCGTTGGTCTTGGGGAGGGAGATCAACGAGATCGTTGAGAAAGAAAGCTTTTTCTAAAGTAAAAGTTGACTCTGATTGGCCCCCAATTTTCCCCAAAGCATATTCATCAATTTTCTGAAACAAGCTGAAATTAGGAACCTTACCCAGGAACTGAAGGACTAAACCATTATGCCAACATTTAATCCCCTTGGTATTCTTGTGGTGGCTTCACGATCACCTTGTTACCTTCTCTGACTGGATCATGGAACGAAAGCGACTGCTTTGGAAGATCGTCAAATAAGCTTTTCCAATCCGCACCGCTTAAATTTGTTGACCCAACCACTCCCTCCGAACTGCCAAATCTATCAAGACGACTGACAGGAAAAAAAATATCGGTACCGTAAAATGGTTTCGATTGAATCCAAACGGGGCTAAGACACATTCAATCCAACGATTTAATATTGATGATTAATGAATAACATGAGTCTAATCATATTTCTTTTGGGAATCCGTTTTCTTTATAGGTACCATAGGGCTTTGTCATTAATGGAAAGAGAGTCGGAAGACTTTTTTATAACCTATCACTAGATTGTTTTCTAGGATTTGGTTTTTTTATATAATTTTAATTATATTAAATATAATTTTTTAATTATATTAAATAATAATTATATACTTAAATATTTTTAAATAATTATATTTTTAATATAAAAATTAAATATTTTAAATTATATCTTTCTAACAAAAAAAAAATACTAAATCAATTTTAAATAAAAAATATAAAATTTAACTTTTTTAAAATCAATTAAAAAATTCATCAAAAAATAAAACTTAAGTCATATTTTTTTTACCAATTATATTTCAATTTTTTCGGTTGTGAGAGTCCAAATCAATCAATTACTTTTGTTGGTATTTTTTTTTCCTTCTCAAAAGATAAAAAAAATAATTGCAAAATCTTATTTTTCACATAATTTTTTTTTATTTTTGTATTAATAATTATTTATTATAATAATAGTATATAATAAATATTTTTAGTTAATTAGTTCATTTCCAATATTTTTGGTTATTAGTTAATTTTGTAATTTTTTTCAAAAAAAATTGGTCACAAATAAGAATGGAAGCGGATCGGGTATCTACAATTTTTAAATATCTGTAACCGCTTAATTTATCCAAAATTCGAATCTTTTTATTACCGCTTACTATCCGAATCCGCATTCGATTTAAAGAGTAATATCCGTCGGATACCTGAATCCGTTAAATATCTAAATTTATTAAATCATTTAAAAAAAATAAAATAAGAATTAAATATGTAAATAGAGCGGATAACGGATTCAGATATCTGACACTATCCAAACAAAAATTAAAGCGAATTCGAATAACAAATATCCAAAGTTTCATATATGAATCTGCTATGGATAGTTAATTCAATATCATAATCCGCAAATTATCTGAATTAGAAAAAAAAGATCGAATCAATAAAGTAAAAAAAATATTTTCTTATTAACAATTATTTATTATAATGATTATAAATTATAAATATGTTTAATTGATCAACCCGTTTTGTAATTTTCCTAAAACACTAAAAAAAGACAATTGTTGCTCTAAATATGTAAATGAAGTAGATAACGGATTCGGAAATCCGACACTAATCGAACCAAAATGCAAGCGGGTTCGGATATCCAAGGGTTCATATCCAAATCCGCTGCGGATAGTAAATTCAATATCCGAATCCGAAAAAAATCGAATCACAAAAGCTAAAAAAAAAAAATTATTAATATTTTTTTATTATAATTACTATAAATATTTTTGTTGAAAACACTTTAAAAAAAAGACAATTGTCGCTGTAAATATGTAAATAAAGCGGATAAAGGATTCAGATATCCGACATTAATCGAAACAAAATTAAAGCAAATTAGAATATCCAAGGGCTCTGTTCACAAACGGTTCACAACCGAAAAAAGACAATTGATAAACAAACATAAACGAACATAAATCAAACTATTCATAAATTATTCGTCGAACGCTCTATTCATTTACACTCACATTTTTTTTTTCCTGCTTGTAATCCTCGGCTAGAATTTGTTCTGCCTTGTTAAATAGCTTGGCCAGTACCTCCCCCTCAAACTGTTTATTGACAAAATGGGCTCTGAAAAGCATCTGTAGCCTTTAATTCTTAATTAATTAAGGGCTCGACCATGCATTTTGACCTTCAATCTCCACTGCAATTGTGACAATAAATTCAGTTGTCGCCAAAGTTGATTGAGTATTCATTACTACTTTCACAAGGGTTGTTTCAGTTTTCGCCAACATGAGTTGGTTCAGTTAGTTGTATTTAGGGTTCGAATCTCACTAACAATCCCTGAGTGATCAGTAAATACTATTAACCTTTTTTGAGGCCTATGACACGTTCTGACTCTGGACTAGAGTAGCCCTCACTAGGACTATGCAGAAGTCGGTTGAAACCGACTTAGCCGACTTAATTGATGTTGGTCGGTTCAATCGGGTCGGTTAAAACGGTTTTGCGATTTGTCGGTTACTAACATAGGTTTTAATAGGTTAAATCGGTCGGTTTGCGGTTTGTGAAATGAGTAACCGAATTGACCGAATTAACCGACTTATAATAAATAATTATTTTTAAATATTTTAAATATATCTATAATATATATACAAGTATGAATGTGGAGAAATTTTTGAACTGACGAAAATACCCATTGTTGTTCATTATATTACTAATTTACCATTTTAAATATTTTTTTATTATTAATAAGATTTATCTAATTTATAAGCTAGAAATTTAGTTTTATTAAAATACTTTCGTTAAATGGATTAATTTGATAATAAATAAAAAATAAAATTTATATAAAACTGCTTTATCTTAAAATTTTAAAATTTTCATTAACCTTGAAAAGTAAATCAATTTATTTAGTATGAATAAAAGATAATAAAAATTTACATTAATTTTTTTTATATTCATAATTAATTTTGCATTGATATTAAAAATAATAAACTTTATAATAATTTGATATAATTTGCATATGAAACAAATTTTATCAAATTTTAATTAATTTACATTTTATTAGTTCTATTAATTTTTAAAACATACAACTATATATTCAAAAATAAATAAATAACGAGTATTCACATGCAAACGCATATGATAACAAATACTAATATATAATAAATACCGATTACCCAACCCATCTGAAGATTGAAACTGAAATTAAAAAAAAAAATCCCTAAGTTTATCCCCCATTTCGACATTTCCCCGATTCCCCTACTGTTAGACCCTGAGATGCGCAAGCATCAGGCCTTGTTGTGGATCGACACAAGCAGGCCAGCCATCGGGCCTTGCTGCGGGTCGACGCAGGCAGGCTACAATCGGGCCAAGTTGCGACGAGGTGATTGGTCCGTTGCACAACCAAGATGCGGGCTTGGGTGCAAAATATGGGAAAGACTTAGTCCAGAGTCGAGTGGGAGTCTGGGTTGCTAGCACGCGGGCACGTGGTCAGTGAAGTGCGCAGCAGACATGTTGGCTTGAGGGAGTTGAGTTCGAGTGGGAAACTGACTAGGGGCGAGCTGTTCGGACCAGAATCTGCCCAAGGCCCACGTAAGTGGCGTGGAGCGCAAGTTTAGGAGTGATGGCCGAAACTTAAGGCACACTTCAAGATCGTGGTCAGACTTCGAGTTGAACTAGGACTCTAACTATTGCCTAAAAACGTGTCTTACTGGTCAGGGATGTTGGCCAAGTCTTTTATCTATAAATACTTGTTGAGTAAAGCAGAGGACACAACAGATGAGTTAGAATCTGGTTTGTGTGATCTCTGCAGCAGACTTTGTATTCCGAGTTTATTGACGAGCAATAAAACGGTTGGGAGTTTCCCGTAAACTTGTTGCCTTTGTTTATTTGTTGATTGCTTTTTCCGTTGTGTTTGAGAGTTGGCTGACTAAGTGCGCAACTTAGTGCCATCATAGGGTCGGGAGAAAATTAACCCTGTGATACCTACCCTAACCGTAACCCTCGAGGCCTCAACACTCGACTGCTCTGCTTGTGCTCGACACCAGTCCACCAAACCACTACCATCATCCAACCGTCCCTTAACCATGAAACCGACACCAGTTCACCCTCTCGCCATCGCTAGCCTGCGCAGTTGCGACTGCTCTACTCGACACCAGTTCATCACCATCATCCATGAGCCGTCCCTCAAATCGACACGAGTTCACCCTCTCGCCACCATTTTCCCACTTACCGAACATTACAGCCAGCCCAGCAGCCAACACTCACTTGGCCATGCAATTTATCCCTAGTTTCCACCGTGAGTCACCTCCTTTTATTTTTGTATTTCATATTTCTTTGTTTACTGTTAAAGACTTCAACTTAGCTATGATGTACATGTACTTAGTACTTATTTTATATATTTGATTATTGTCTATGGTTGAAAATTAAAGGGTAAATTTGAAAAAGATATCATCAACAATACAATAATTGTTAAATGGTATAATGAGTAAGAATTATTTAAAAAAAATAAAAAATTATTAATAAGAAAATTGTAAAGACAAAATTACCCTTGATAAAAAAAACTTTCTCCTCTCTTTTTCTCTTATTTTTTAATTTATTTTTAATTAAAAAATATTTTTTTTTGAAAATATTTTTTTTTAATTTTAAAAAATCAATTTTTAAATTTTTTATTTTTTTTAATTAAAAAATTTTAAAAATAAAATTAATTTTTCTAAAATTAATTTTTTTTATTTTTTAAATTAAAAAAATATATATTTAAATATTTTATTTTTTAAATTTATTTTCAATTAAAATTTTAAAAAAATAATATTTCCTTAATGGAGGAGAAAGAAAAAATAGATTTTTTCATTAAGGATAATTTTATCTTTACAATATCCTTTATAATAATTTTTAATTGTTTATTTCGCTTTTTCAAATAACTTTTATTCATTAGACTATTTAACAATTATGTGCTTAATGAGAGCATGTTTTTCATATTTACCTAAAATTAAATTGATACAGTTCTAATCAGTGGCGATGGTAATACAAGCCAGAGGGGGCCTTGGCCCCTCCAAAATTTCAAAAAAACTCCGAAGTATATATGTTAAATAAATTTAAATTCATGTGCTAAAATTAAAATTGTTAATTTTATTTATTTTTTATGTGATCTCTTAACTTAATTTTATGTATTGCAATTAAGAGTGGTTAAAATCACATTATTATTTGATTATTTATTATACCAACCAATCATCACTTACAAATTCTTAAAATCAAAAGGTTTGTTGCAATGTTTAAATCAAAATCATGTAAATTTAATAAAAGTCAAATTGATTTTTTAGTTTCTTCAATAAGACTATTCCAAGTTTCCAAGTAAATTGAGCCTAAAGCTTAACCCAAATGATTCACTCACTTTCTTTAGCAGATTAATTTTTGGAAGGTTATAGTTCAATTATCAACACTTATAATTCTCCTCCAGCCTCTCTTTTTACCAAAAAAAATAATTCCCAAGCAAGTATCAAACATGTTTTTTTTTTTTTTTTTTTGTAACCGACGTATAACTTTTTCTCTTCAAATAATTTTCACTTTTAATTTTACCCTAGATTTTCTATCATGCATTTTTTTTTTTAAACACGAAAGTTAGATTGAAACCACTTTGATCAAGATCATAAAAAGTTAGAAAAGTAAGAAATTAAAAGCTAAAAGCATACCTCCAGCTATTGTTGATTAAGAATGTGACATTACTCCAAACACTCAAAGAAACTCTCTCAATTTAGTATATGCCTTCTAGTCTGTTTTAGTAGAACTCTCTCACAAGCAATTTATAGACTAGACTAGGGACCTATACTAAATAACTGATATAGTCAAATCCTACCATCAAGGAATCCTTATCTTTATCAGTTATTGAGATAGAGAAGTTATCTTTAACTCTTATCACCAGTGTAGTTTATCTTGAATAAGATTTACTATGATAATATCACCTAAGTATTTATCAAGATTATTAAATAATTATCTTAGTTTTATTAAATTATCATGTGGGCCACATTATTATCCAACATTCTCCCACTTGGCCTATATGATAAAACCAAAAACTGGAATAAGTGATATTTAAGTTCAAAACTTAATATGGCCATAATTACTCTAGCCAAACTCCCATTCAATTAAAGATTCACATAACATAAATCATGGCGGTAGCTCTAATTTGAATATTTCTTTCAATGTATTACAATGCATGATTCTTTTTGAAATAGCACTTTATGAGATAATACTTTATGAATGAATTTCTTGTAATCATTCAAGGTCCAAACAAACATATAAACAGTCTATGTACAAACTAAAACATGTTCATAAATTCTAAGATATGAAAATAACAAAATTAAGCATGTTAAAGAAGTCAAACCACACTTTAACAAACATTACTTAGTCCCATACGATCCATGTGATAATAAACTGTTTTGTCGACAATGCTTTAGTCATGGGATCTGCGACCATCAAATATGTACTAATGTTTTGATTATCCACTTCTTTGTTTCCTTACATGATCTTTATTAACAAGATACTTTATATCGATGTGCTTGTTGTGATTTTCACTTTTATCATTTTTAAAAAAATAAAAAAAAAAAGAAGTTGGAAAGTCACCATAGGATGGCGACTTCCATACAATTAAAATAAAAATTGAATTAGTACACAAGGGAAGTCGCCATATGGGATGACAACTTCTTTTGTGTTAAAATAAATTTTTTTTTTTTTAAAATATAAAGCATGGAAGTCGTCATTTTTCAATTGGGAAGTCGCCAATAATTTTCAAAACAAGCTCATTTCAATACATAATTTCAAAATATCAGTATTTAAAAAAAATAATAATATTGTAATAAATTTCCCGAAAATTTTATGGTATAAAAAACGAAAGAAAAAAAAATCTAAGCAAAAAAAAAGTTCTAAAGAAAAAAAAAAGGAAGATTCCAAATGAGGGCGATGAACGTGGAATAATTGAACTTCACTACCATCCAAACAAATATTTGTTAAGAAGGAATTAAAAATACAATTTTGGCTAAAATACTAAAAAAATATTAAACTATTTCATTTTTCTCTTATCCAAATAAATCCTTATCTTTTGATTTATATCCAAATAAGTCTTTATTTCAAATATTGATTTATGTTAAGGATTTATTTAAGTATAAATTAAAGGTTATAGACTTATTTGGATATAAAGTAAAGATTAAGAGTTTATTTGAATATAAATTAAAAATTAAAAACTTATTTGAATATAATAAAAGCATAAAAACTTATCTAGATAAAATGATAAAATTTAGTTACTCCTACAATTTTTCCTTCAACTTTCAGCCATGAGAGAAAGTGAATAAATGGATAATATTCGGCCTAGCGAAAACAGGCCAAAATTGGGTCCAATATGGATAATCTTCGGCCCATAAAAGGGCAAACATTGGGCTATGAGAAAGATAATATTTCGGGCCAGATATATTAACTATAAAAATAAAAAATTCGAATCGTTTCTCCCAAAACCCTAACTCTCTTTCAGTTCCTTCCCTCTCAAACCAAAAGGAGAAGATCGCGGAGACAAGATGGCCGCCAGCGAGCACACCGTTTTGCAGTTCAATACGCCGTCGACGACGAACCTGTCGGCTAAGGTTCACCCTCTCGTCATCTTTAACATATGCGATTGCTACGTCAGGCGTCCCGACCAAGCCGAGCGCGTAATCGGCACGCTCCTCGGCTCCGTCCTCCCTGACGGCACCGTCGATATCCGTAACTCCTATGCCGTTCCTCACACCGAATCCTCCGAGCAGGTCCTAATTTTTATCTTATAACTTTTGTATATATATTTTTTAATTTTTAGATTTGTTTTTTGGATTGAGATCTGTTTAGGTTATTATTAAATTTGGTTGCTTTATCTGATTATTAGGTAATAGTTTAAGAGCAATATGCTGAAATAAAGAAAAAAAAAGATTTATGATGCCAATATTGGGGGTTTTTTAAGTGAATTAAATGAGTTGATTTTCTTTATTTTTGTTTATTGTTCTTTGTAAATTGAATTTGTTTCTTAATACTTAATAGTATTAGAAATATAAATTTGAGGATAGGCTTCGCGCACAAATATGAATTAGTTTGGATTGACAGAATTTCATAAATATGAATACTTCTTAAAAAGGGAATAAAATTATGTTTGAAGACTGCATGCTCATGTTATTTAGTCTTGAATTACTGGTTAGGTTTGAGTTCTCGCAAGTTATCGATTCTGGTTTTGTGGTTTGGAATTGCTGATTCTTATACCATATTCCAAATAAGAACACAATTTTATATAAAGTGAATAAGTAATTAAGTCTTAACAGTTAACATTGTCCGACTGATGAAGATGATTTTTTTTTTCATTCACTGCTTTGCATGTTTGATACATATTCATGATATCCATTACTGACTTAAAAAAGTTTACTTTTAAAAGTGGTGTGGTATAGTTTTGTTTACTCTGAAGTCTGCTAAGTAATACTAATAATGACATGTTTTCATAGGCTTAGAGCTGTTGAGTTTTTTTTTTTTTTAATTGCTTTTGTAATTTTTCAATATGGCTGCAGGTTGCTTTGGATATTGAATACAATCATAATATGTTAGTCTCCCACCAAAAAGTGAATCCAAAAGAAGTCATTGTTGGATGGTAATTATCATCTCCCAACCAAGTTTTATTGTTTTTCTCGGAAAAGAAAAAAGAAATAGTTGTTGAAGCTCTTCAGTTCTGTTAGGCTGTTATGCATTATATAAGACTATTCTTATTAAAAGTGTCTCTTCAATATGTTCTTTTTTCCTGTGTCTTGAACTGATTGACCACCAAATGCGAGTTTGTATATTTCTGTAATAGTATCAACTTGGCCATTAATTCTGTGTAACTTTGCAGGTATTCTACTGGGCTTGGAGTCACAGGCGGTAGTGCATTGATCCATGATTTTTATTCTAGGGAAGTACCTAACCCTGTTCATCTGACAGTGGATACGGGATTTAGGAATGGAGAGGGTACTATAAAGGCTTACGTTTCTGTCAATTTAGCTCTTGGAGACCGACAACTTGCTGCTCAATTCCAAGAAATTCCTCTTGATCTACGTATGGTTGAAGCTGAGCGACTTGGATGTATGTATCACTTAAACTATCTTAGATACTATCCTATTTCCATTAAGATATTCTCTCTCTCTCTCTCTCTCTCTCCCTTTGTAAAAACACACGTGCATGTGTGTGTGCATGCTTGAACACATATTATCACCCCTGGCTCTATGCCTGTGTAAGAAGTTTTGGTAGCTGCAATAGGCTGGGGAATGCCTGAAGTTTGATCAGTTGGCCCCTGGGTGATTTGTATTTATATATACATCTTTGAGTGGTTGGTTGGTGGAAGGACTGTGGCTTCAATGTTGGGTAACTGTGGATTATGGTTATGGTTCCCTTCCCTTATAGCATTGCTTCTGATCTGGTTTGTGTTGCTTGGGGCTTTGTTTAAAGTCTTCTCAGTGGGGAGTGTTTCTTGTATAGAGTATGTGGTATTAGGGTATGAACTGTTAAATCTATTAAAGACTTCCTTTTTTTAATTAGTCAATTCTTGCCCAAGGATCCTGTGAATCTGTGATGGCAACTAAAACTGCTTACAATTTGAGGTTCAAAGTCTTGTGTCTTGTACGATCTTTTTCTTTGGGGTGTTTAGAATAATAAAAACTGTCATGGTAGCAGAAGCTCCACATCCCCCTCCTAGCATTTATTATAGCATGCTTCCAGTGAAGAGGAATATGTTAGTTCTTTTGTAGTTCTGCCCTGCATGTTTTGATCATCTTTCTTTCATCCGTGACCACATATAAGAAATCTTGATACAATCTAATTAAAGATATTTGTTGTAAAATTAGTTGACATCCTCAAGACAACAGCGGTTGACAAACTGCCAAATGATTTGGAAGGAATGGAAGTCACAATGGAAAGACTATTGGCTTTGATAGATGATGTCTACAAACATGTTGATGATGTTGTGGTACGTAATTTTGCTCATATCTTCTTTATTTTATTCTCAACTGCTGCCTTATTAGAATACTTGTTTTTCATTCTCAGGAAGGGCGTGTTGCAGCAGATAATAGCATAGGTAGATTTATAGCAGATACAGTAGCGTCCTTACCTAAACTATCTCCGCCAGCTTTTGATAAGCTTGTGAATGATAGTCTGCAGGTACGATTAAGTTTAATTTATTTCCCGAGTATCATAACAGTTGTTTAAAAGTTAGCATTAAAACAAAGTTTTGGTGCTTTGATGGTGAAATCTCCCAACTTTTAGGATATTCTTTGATGTATTTATTTTGAAGTAGTAAGATCCTATCCTTCCTGGAACGTTTTACATAAAACGTCTGGCTCTAATTCTTGTGGCTCTTGCCTCATGCAGGATCAGTTGCTATTACTATACTTGTCAAGCATCACTAGGACACAACTCGGCTTAGCAGAAAAGTTGAACACAGCTGCTCAGATCCTGTAACTTCAGCCCAAGTGATAAATTTTTGTTCCTAGGCGAATCATACTTTGTTGATTGTGGCCATTTTTCTCTGAGAAGGTTATTTAATTTTTATTCGCGGTTTTGAGTAGGTAAAATTGCCCTGTAGTTTCTATAAGTTGCGTCTCTTAAAACTATATCCTCCTTCAGTGAGGTTGAATTAAATTTTGCTTTTAATTCATTCCTTTTTTCTTCAGAAATCTTGTTTATCTTATAATTCTGTTTAATTTTGCTCCAAAGTTTTATCTATCAATGGAATAATCGCCGAGTGAGACTACGATATCCGGGCATAGTGTGGAAATACCTTGACCGCGAATTATAATATAATAAAAAGGTCAAAGGCCAGAGTTATTTCTCTTTAGACGTAGACTAAAAGAGGTTAAGATTTCACTTTATGAATGGTTATGATTTATGGATCAAATATAAATTTATTATTAAATGTGTTAAAATTTTAAACAAGAATACGATACATTTATCTACCGTGTTGTATTGTATTAATCTTATTTAAATTTATTATGTCATGTTAATTACTTCGTATTTATTAAAAATATCGTATTTGTATTTTCATATTGTGTCTAAAATTGTTAGAGACCCTATATAGTAAAGTTAAGCTTAGCTCCACTCAATTTCTGAATAGATTTTTTTGCTGTGTTGACTGTGGTGCAAGCATAATCTCAGGTGACTTAATCAAAGGAACTCCCATTGTTGTCATCCTAATTTTTATCACTATTTACTCCAAAATTAAACTTGTCCTGTGGCAAGACTAATTATTTTGAATGTGATAATGATAAAAATAAATACTGTATTATATTAAACAATCACATTTCTATTTCTCTCTGTCTGCTATTAATTCAATTTGTGATTGATAGAAAGGAAGGATAGAATGGTGAAAGAATAGTTACTAACATTTCCACTTTTCATCCTCTCTATCAAAAACAGAGTAAAACATGTATGAAATAACATTTCCAATCTTATAACTCTCTAGAAGTAATATACAAGTCTGTTTAGAATTCATATATCTATATTTTGGAATAAAAAGTGGAAATTTTATCATAGAATACTCTTTTCTTTTTTTCTTATTTGGGAGAAAAAAAGATTCGAATTATGTTTTTTGAGTAAGAAATCATGCATCGATCATTAAATCAAATATTCGGATGCTTATCAAGAAATACTAGTTATGAGAAAAGTACACTTTTTAATAACTTGTAACTTTTCTTGCCTTTCGTTCATGAATTTTATGTTGATGGAATTCCTTATAACTTTCTGAAGAATGATGTTTACTAAATGAAATACACAATTTTGGATGAACTGAACTCAGCTCAAAATCTTTACTGCTCAAAATAAAGATTAATATCTAAATTAGAATATTTTATAAATAAATTTTAAAAAATAGGGGAACAAAAATGGAAAGGGAATAATTTTAAAAAAGCCAAAATAAAAAAAAAAAAATCGAAAACTAGAAAAGCATATTAGATTTCTTCTGCCCTGGTCTCATGAATTTTGGGTATGAATCTGTATTATTTGACCTTCAATAATAACAATTTTTTAAGAAAAAAATCAGATAAATTAACTTCAAATATGGATTTTTATTTGTAAGAAATCATAACAAATTGGCAATTAAATCTATAACTTTTGTTGGCCAATAATTGAACCTATAATTAAGTAATATCAGGTCATATACTTGTCAAAATTTAAGTTTTTGTATTTATATTTATTTTTTAATGCAAAAAAAATTTGAATTAAAATGGATATGAAGCAATAGCGGAAATCATTTTTCTAGTAATTGGTTACAATTTTATAAATTATGAACTCTCATTTTACAAAAAATAAAATAAAAAAAGACCCCACTTCGTTGGGGTACTTTTATTTTTTTAATTAATTAATAATAATAAATTAATTTTAAATTATTTATTTAATTTTTATTTCCAAATTATAATAATATTAATATAATAATATATTGTTAATTATTAAAATTAAATTTATGATAATTGTTTATTTATAAATTACGTAATATAAATGCATTTTCAAATATTATTTATATATACTTAAAAATATTTAGACTTTATTGTATGTTGTATATTTTTATTCATAAGAGTTAAAAAATAAGAAAATAAAATTTTGGTTTGTATTTTGTCTCTCGTATGATCGATTTTCTCACATAGGTTAGCAATAAGTTCGTTTTATCCTTTTTTTTACTTTTTTTCCCGAGCGGATCGGATACGGATCCTAAATCGGCCCACAACTCAACGTGCTAACCTACCCCTTTAAATACATCATTTAAAATTAAATAAAAAAATTAACAAAATAATTGTTTTTAACTTTTTCCGCGAGCCGAGAGGATACGAATCCTAAATCGACTCGCGAGTCAACATTCAGACGAAGCCCTTTATATACATCATTTAAAATAAAAATAAAAATAATTAATAAAAAAAAATTTTAATTTTTTTTCCGAGCTGATCGGGTACGAATCCTAAATCGACTCGCGAGTCAACGAGCGGACTAACCTTTTTAAATACATTATTTAAAAAAAAAAACTAATTAATTAAATAAATTTATTTATTTTTTAACCTTTTTTTTTCGTGCGGGTCGAATACGGATCCTAAATCGATCCGTGAGTCAATGTTCGGATCAACCCGTTTAAATACATCATTTATAAATAAAATAAAGTAAAATGAAATAAAAGAAAAGAAAAGAAAAAACTAAAAATAATTAATAAAATAAATTTTTTTTATAATTATTTTCAAGTGGATTGATTACGAATCCTAAATCAACTAGCGAGTGAATGTATAGGCCAACCCTTTTAAATATGCCATTTAGAATTAAAATAAAAGTAATTAATAAAATAAATTTTTTATTTTAATTTTTTTCTCGAATGGATCGGGTACAGATCTTATATCGATCCGCGAGTCAATGTGCAAACCAACCCCTTTAAATACATCATTTTAAAAAATAAAAACTAAAAATAATTAATAAAATAATTTTTTTTGGTCGGGTTGAGTATGGATCCTAAATCGACCTCGAATTAGCATGCGGACCAACCTCTTTAAATACATAATTTAAAATTTTTAAAAATAATTAACATTTTTTTTTTAACTTTTTTTCTTGTTGGTCGGATACAAATCCTAAATTGATCCACAAGTCAAGATGCAAACCAATCTCTTTAAATACACCATTTAAAAATAAAATAAAAAACTAAAAATAATTAATAAAATAAATTTCTTTTTTAAATTTTTTTCCAAGCGGGTCGAATACTGATTTTAAATCGATCCGCGAGTTAACGTACAGACTAACCCCTTTAAATAAATGATTTAAAAAAAACTAAAAACTAATAAAATTAATAAAATAATTTTTTTCCCGAATGGTTTAGGTACGGATCTTAAATCGATCAGCGAGTGAATGTGTGGACCAACCCTTTAAATACATTATTTAAAAACTATAAAATATTAAAAAAACTATAAAAAAAATTATGTTATAGAAGATGACAAAATTGTCACTAATCTATTTTTAAAAATCTCCCACAAATCTTAACTCAAAAATAAATATAATAGATTAATTTTTTATCCTACTATAAAAAATAAAAAAAAAAACTTTGAAAAAAATACTAATTGAATCCTTCAAGACTCAGTTTTAATAATAAGAGATAAGTGTACAAAATTTTTTAAGTTTACAAACAATAATTGACCCACAAACATCAACATTACAAAGAATAACTTTTTTTTTTTTTTTCATTTTTGCAATCTCTCTTAACAAAATGATTAGTTCGAGTCATCATCACTTTTTCAACTAAGTCAACCGAGATCTACCCTATTCATGACTCCAAAACTGATCCAAAAAGTCTTAGTCGCATCCATATTGGGGAAGTAAGTAGGCTCCAAGAATAATTGTCTCAATGAGTCCGCAGAGTCGGAACTCACGACGACTCGATTCTCTTTCTTTTTCTATCTATTTTTTTTTATTTGGGGAAGATACGAAATTAAAATGATATTTAAGAAAATAAATGTGTAATTAATAAATTGATTTTTTTTAAAATTCAGAAAAAGTAATGCATTAAATGTAAAACAATTTTTTTAAAATATTAATTAAATAATCATTAACCAGTGCTTATAACTTATAGGCACCAATTATTTAGATCTTTCTATCTTTTTTTTTCTCTCTATTTTCTCTCATTTTTTTTCTTTTTTTTGTTGTATTTTTTTTAAATTTTTGTTGGAGGTGTTTTTTTTTTCTTCTTTTTTTAGGTAACTTTTGGTATAACTTGCAATATAATCGTGGTAATATAGTTACCATAGTGATAAGATTACCATGGTGATAAGATTACAAAGGTGATTTGATCGCTAATGATTTTATATTATCATTTTTGGTATAACATTATAAATCATTAGTGATCTTAAATCATAATATTTGGTATCACAAAAATAGATCACCGAATACCAAAATAACCTTCCAAAAAAAGTAATTTTTTTTTTTTTGTTTTCTTATAGAGACATTTTTGCACTTTCATTTTTTTAGTATTCAAAATTTTGCTTTTCAAAAAATATTTTTGAATAAAAAAACACAAAAACTTAGATCATAATAAGGATTGAGCACAAAAATTATAAGGAAACAAAGTTATTGTTGTCATCACATTAAAATACAAAAGTCATAAAATTTTGGCCAAGTTTAGAGGTTTCTGCTAAGGATTAACTAGTATTTTTTCACATGTATATTTTTTCCATTGTTATCAAGACAAATTAATAATAAAATAACGTTGAAAATTACTTTTCCACAGTAATAAAATTTTTTCATCCTTTTGGATGAGAATCAAATCACTCCTTAAGGTAATAATCTTATCACCCTAGTGATTTAAGATTACTATCACGTAGGATTCTTAAATTGTTAGGAAACAAGATGATATAATTACTGATTGCTAATTACCTTTGTTCTTTTTTAGTATCTTTTTTGTTTTTATCTTTCTTTATTTTTTCACTTTTTATTTTTCTTATTTACTCTTTCTCTTTTGTTTTTGTTTATTGTTTTGCTAAATTTTTTCAGATATTTTTTTTTTTATTTTCATGCATTTTTTTTTATTTTTCTGTTCTTTCAACTTTTTCCCTTTCCTTTATTTTATTCTTATTATTATTATTTTTTTCATTTGTTGAAATTTGTCTCATATTTGTCTTTTTTCTTTCTTTCTACTTTCACGTTTTTTCCCCCTTCCTTTTTATATCTTTTCTTTCTTATTATTCTTCTAAACTTATTATTTTTCTCATATGCTTCTTTTTCTTTCTTTTTATTTGATATATTTTCCTTTGTCACTTGTGTTTTTTTTTTTTAAAACTAATTTTTTATTTATTTTGTCTTTTTGTTCATTCTTTCATTTTTTTTCTACTTTTTTCCGTTCTTTCTTTATTCTTTCGCTTTGTTATTTTCTCTTTTTTTTTTCATTCCCTTTGTTTTTTTTTTTTTTACTTTATTTTCTATTTGTTCTTTTGTTGTTTTCGTTTCTTTATTTCTCTTTCTTTTTTTCTTCACTTTTTACCTTTTTTTTCATTTTTCTTTGGTATTTTTCTCTCTTTTTTTTTTCTTTTTTCATTTCGGTTTTCCTTTTCATTCGTTCATACATTTTTTAAAATTTTTATATGCTTCCTTCAATTTCAATTATCATGTTTTCCTTTTTTTCGTTTATGCCTTTTTTTTCCCTATCTTTTTTTCGTAATTTTTTTACTTAATTATGTTCGTTGTTAGAGAAATAATTCGTAAGGTTATGCAAAGTTTTTTTTTAATTGGTATAAATAAAAAAAAATCTTAATTGTTATATTTTATATTAATATATAAACGATTAATATTAATATCAATTGTAACAATACTTTTAAGAAATAAATTTATCATCATAAATATAATATTGATGAACAAGCAATTTCTATGTTTTATTTTTAATCAATTTTAACAAAAATTGAATTAATTGTAATGTTTTTAAGCCTTGAAAATATAATTTGTTTTTTAATTTTATTTAATGTAAAATACATTAATAATACTAAAGTATCTCTTAAAATGAATCTAAACGTAATCAGAACAAAAAAAAAAATACATCATTTCAATTTTTATGTGATGGCATATATAATGATAGCAAACATTTACGCTAGTATTCATTATTATAATTTTAATTAATATCATTTTATATATCCTTATATTTTTATTTGACATAATTTCTTCTTTAAACTTATTTTTCTAATTTTGAATATTTATTATTATGATTGAATTGATTTTAAAATTTTAATTAAATAATATATTTTTTATATTTATGAAAAATGAAATAAATAGAAATTAATTAATTAATTATTTTATCCATAAAAAATAAATAAAAAATGAAAATGAAAAAAATACAAAAAATTTGAAATTGGAAAAGAATACAACGATGTGTTTAGGTAGAGCTGGCAATTGGACAAGTTCGAACGGGTTTGAATCGAGTAATTTCGAATTCAGGTTATACCGAATTTGAGTCTTTTCGAATTTGAATCATTTAAGTCCAGGTCAAATCAGGTTGGAGTCTTTGTGGGTTTGAATCATTTTGGGTTCGAGATCTTTCAGGTGCAAGTCATTTCGAGTTTAGATTACCTAAGATTCGAGTGAATTTTATGTTAGATGTAATCATTTTTACATAATTTAAATGTTCAAATTTAAAAATAGATTATTATTGTTTTTTTTTGAAGTAATATTTTGTATTTTTTAATTATATTTATATATTAATATCAATATTTGTTAGTACCAAAAATGATATAAAATTAATTTTATATGAAATCAATTTGTTAAATAATTACTTATAAAAAATGATATATTATCATATTGATATTTAAAGTAATTGATTAATGAACTCTAATATTCAACATTTAAATACATTATGATTTATATTATGCTTACATATAAATATAATTATACACACTAGTAATTTAATAAAAATGAGCAAGTGATTATATTTGAAGAAAAAATAAGACTTAGATTTCAAAGCTGGTAAGACATTGCGAAAAAAGTACTACTATTAGTTAATTGCTCAATTATTTGTCTTAATGGTCAATCTCACCATCCATCCAAATGAACCTTTAACGAAGATAAAAACCAAACATATGTAGTAAAAAGCTTTTACTTTTTACTGTCATGACCGATATTGATAAATGGTAGTAAGGATAATGTCATGTTTAGCCTTATCCTATATGAAAATTATTAATGTGATACATATGATACTTGTATTATCATTTCATGAGTCCATCTAATACGTGAACTTAACATCGTTAAATGACATGATTGACGTAGTTGTCATTTAGTAATATAATGACATGTGATATTTTGATGTCATATCATCTTATCACGTTATCATCTAATATTTTATTTTTTAAAAATAAAATATTTTTTATAAAATTAAAATTTGGAAATTTAAAATATGGAATTTTTTATGAAAGAGAGTATGGAATCAGAGAGAGATGGGAGAAGGGGATGGGCGACCTTAGTCGGAGCTAATCTATCTTAGACCAGACAGATCAACGTTTATTTGGCATAAACTAGTAGATCAACATCGATCTGGTTGAAACAAGCTAGATTGACGTCGATTTGACTAAAACAAGCCTAAGCCAATCTATTAGATCGAATTGGCGTTGGCCAACCCCTTCGCCTCCCTCTTTCCCCACTCTCCTGATTCCATTCTCTCTTCCTTTTTTAATTTTTTTTTTGTTTCTTTTTTTTTTTTTAATTTAAATTTGTGGATTTAAATTTTCTTTTATAAATATTAACTTCTTTTTAATTCTTTAAAATATTTTTTGAAAAAGTTTTTAGATATTTTTTTTATAACTTTTTTTTATATATTTTGAAATTAATGCAACGTGTCACATGTGCATTTTTTAATAACATAACAAAGTGACTTGAAAAAAGTATATCATGTGTAATCACGTGATTAAATAACAATTATGTCATTCATTTAATTTAACAGTGATAACCTCAAGTACCCGAATAAGAAATGAAACACACCAACCTTTATTTTACCAACCAATACCATGGGCCCGACGCAACGTGATTTGGACATGTGCACCGCACCTTGGGGTCCACCAATCCAATGTTCTACCATCAAAACAACCCTTTACGTCAAATTAAACTAAAATCATTTGAAAATTCGAATATTAATTCATATGATTCATACAATTTTTTTTTTTTTTAAAATTGACGTCAAACAAATTTAAAATTTAATATTTGTAACTTTTTTATTTATCCTCAAACTGCTATCTCCTTTATTAAAAAAAAAAAAAAAAATAGTAGTCTGGCAGGCCCAAAAGAATTGCAAGGTTTTTTATCATTGAATTGAGAAAATCTGATTTCTTTTTCTTTTGTTTGTTGTTTAAGAAGGAATTTGATCATCTAACTTGCAAACGGGGATTTTGGCCGTATAACCAAACTTAGGTTTAGCTTTAGATTGTGATCTGATTGAAACTGTGGTTTGAAAGATTATAGTAACTGAAAAATCAAGGTAAAAAGCCAATTATTTTACAACTCAATTATCATGTCAAACTTAGCTTTTATCGAACTTAAGAACAATTAGCATACAGATTCAAGCCTATCATGAACATAACACTGATCATAACATTAACAACCTAAATCTTTAGGCCAAGTGAAGGCATTACATTACACCTTCCTTTTCCTAAAATGTTTTGTAGCTTTCCCAAGGATACATAGCCTTTAACCAATGACCAGCTCAGAGCTCACCATTGTTCCACGCAAATGACTACTGAAAAACTTAAATCTGGGTAAAAAAAGCAACCAGAATTCAGAAACACCCCTTGTTTGTTCTACAGTAGGAATCATTTTAAGGATAAAGATTAAAAAAAAAAGAAAAAAAAAAGGAAAAGAGTAGAGGAAAATGGAACCAGAAGAAAGAAGGCTCCAAAACATGCAATCACACCGGATTAATCACATTCCTCCTATTAACATCGAAAAGTTTATAAGGAAATCAACAAAGGGTAACTAAAACAGCAGAGTAAAGAGAAGCATGGCAAGGAAAATCGGGATAGCATAACTGGTCTCAGATTAGTACATATACTAGCAATAAATTGTAGGCAATGGCAAACAAGCTGGGATAACATAGTCTACATCTATGGTCTCTTGGCAACACTTGCATCCACTGTGATCACCAATCATTCAAAGATTTTAACACACATGCAAACATCATGCCAACCTTCATATTCCAAAGTTAAACTAGAAATTATTTGTAGGTACCAAAGGACAAGAGGAAACCATAGATAAATATTTTCCCTAAAAATAAGCACTAGTAAACTACTTTGATAAAAGAGTATAGTATATAACAGGAACACATGTTAACTACTAGAATGAAATAACTTATATATCGAGCCAACTGATGGTTTACCCTTTGCATCCATTATGATCATGAATCATACAAAGATTACAACGCAAAATGTAACAGCATGCTAACCTTAATGTCCTGGAGTTAAACTAGAAAGGCTTTTATTGGTTCCAAAGGACAAGAGTACACCATATATAACTATCTTCCCTAATACGAGCACTTGTTAACTACTTCGATAAAAGTGCGAAAGGAATGTAACATACATAAACCCATCTTAACTACTTGAATACTTGTACATTGGCCTTCAAATACTACACAGCACACACAAGGCTAAATAATGTTTTAATAAATAAACAAGGGAACTAGGAGAAGCTCACAGCAAGGCATGTATAGCAGCAAAAGGATAAAACTTCATAAAGCATTCCAAGTATCAGTCGCACAGGCAATTCTATTAACTAGGAAGAAGTATAATCTGGAGGAACTAAAGTTGTAACTTCCAAAATAGAGCAAGCCTGCAAATATACTCCCACTTTCACGCACCCATTTAACATAAATTGATGAATAGCTTGGTCCTTGACCTAATTCCCCCCTAACAATACCCCTTCTTTCTCATCAAAAACATGACTAACTTACCCTAATGAGGTCTCACAGGCAGTAATTTGGTACGTAATTCAGCTCAATACCCCATTAAACCTCCAAAAAGAGTCATCGACATACTTTTATAATAGCAACCATACAGAAAATCACATTCTACCGTAATCTTATAAAAGAATCCAGTTTAACATAAGCAGATAAAAGTCTTTCAAGCATCATCAGCAGGCAAGGGGCGATAGTGCAAGCATTTCTGAACCACCCCAGCTGAAAATGACTTGACCCAGTGTTAATCCTAAGTTCAATTACCTACCATCATATTCAGCAACTCAGAAGAAAACATTCAACAATTTAACTCACGAAATGCGAAAGATTCAACATGAAACAAACAGCAAAAGTTAAAACTTTAAATTAAAAACTAACAATTTATTCTCGTAGCAGAAGAAATTAGCACATAACAAACATCAAAAGAGTTATTCTCAGCTCACTCTTTCTCTGATCATTTTAATCCCCAGCCATTAAAACACAAACCCATCATAATCAGATCACAGATTATTTACATAAATATTTATAAATCTACGCCATGATCATCATTATCATCATTGCATTTAAAAACCAATCAATAATCCGGATGACGATAATCACTATAATCATCCCTCTCCCTTGATGCCACGTCATGCTCCACTCTTTCACCAATCTTTTCTTCTTCGTATCTCAATCCTTCTTCTAATGCCAGTCCACCTAAAGCCCCCGCAACCGCTCCAACAGCTAATCCGGTCCCGAGCCCAATTTTAGGGCCTCCTCTAGGTTTCTGATCGTACGGAGAGTAATCTACTGGTGCCGATGGAGTGCCGTAGCTAGAAGACCGCTCGAAGAAGGGACGTGGAGGCATAGGCGGGGGCGGAGCGGAATAGTAGTGGCTGGAGTAATAGGGAGGGTAAGCATCGGGGATGGAGGAGTACGGTGGCGTTGGAGGAGGAGGGAGCGGGAGAGAAACGTAGGGCGATGCAGAGTATCTTGGCGGAGGAGGGGTATTTGTGTAATAATAGCTAGGAGGGGCAAAGTGGTAATCATGAGGCGGAGGAAGGGGACGTTCGCGGATTCCGAGTTTCACGCGAATCTTGCCCTGGGGACGACCCGAGGGTCGGAGGAGAGAAAAGGTTCGGATCTTGGAACGATCATCCGGGTCGGATAATTCTTTGAGTTCAACCCGGAGGGTCGCAACTAAAGGTTTCGGAGTTTCCGAAGGTTTGGAGTGGAAGATCTCGAGTGTTAAAACGGAGCCGTGGAGAGGGACGGAAAGGGGAAGGGTGAAACGCTCGTTCCATACCGGTCCGGTTGAGCCGGAATCGTCTGAGCGGGTTGAGAGACGTCGATCTGGATCGACCCAGAAGACTGCGTAGGGTTTGAGATCGCCGTTTCTCCAGTTGACGTTTTTTAGATGCTTGGCTGACACGATCGTGAGGTCAAGGTCGAGTGGTCTTGGTGTTGGCGGTCGACAGGAAGTGGCCATGGCGGTGGCGTCGGTTTGTGGTTGATGATATGCTAACGTGCGCCGGATAAAAGGGCGAGCGTAGTTGGATTTTTTTTATGAATAGAAATTTGATAGTAGGGAGGAGAAGATGGTTTGCTTGGGAAGGGGAGAAAACGAATATAATTGAAATGACGGTTTTAACCTTTGTGATCGTGGAGTTTCGACGGGTTTCTACCCGATTTTTTGACGTGGCAAAAACATATTGGTTTGAAAAGGCAAAAGTAAATTACTTTAGATATCTCTTTTTTGGTCTCACAGAAAAGAATTACAAAGCACATATCCTCCTAAGCAAGGAAAAAAAAGAGTTTTTGATTTGAAGCATCCAATTCCAAGGCATCTATCTGCCTTTGGCAGGTCGGCTATTTGTCTAATCCAAATGTTAGACAAAACGACAGTGTAACAGAATTCTACAAATTGAATATTATAAAATAGTTTTGAATGAGGTAATAAATTAAAGATCACAATTTGCATCTTACTGTCATGTGGACTGACATGTCACATTAACTATTGACGTGTCAGTCATGTGGCAGTCCACATGACAATCGAAATAAAATATTAATTTGATTAAAAAATAAAAAAAATAAAAGATTGACTTTAATAAAATGATTTTATTAACTAATATTTTTAAGATATTTTTTAAAATTAAATTAATATATTATTTATAAAAAAATATTGTATTAAATGCAATATTTAATAATTTTATTTATTTTAATACATTAAATTAAGATATCATATATATATATATATATATAATATACCATGGTACATGTTGATTGGATAAATGTTTGCTGATATAGACGTTTAAATGAACTGCTCCTCTTAATGACATGTGGATAAGCCTAAGTAAAATTATATTTATCAACTCATTAAATCACAAAATTTAAAAATAAAATC
Source organism: Fremontodendron californicum (assembly GCA_030761205.1). Classification (NCBI taxonomy): domain Eukaryota; kingdom Viridiplantae; phylum Streptophyta; class Magnoliopsida; order Malvales; family Malvaceae; genus Fremontodendron; species Fremontodendron californicum. The sequence continues at coordinate 9,734,932 of JAULJL010000009.1, read as the reverse complement.
TAACATTATCAGTTTAGATTTAAAATAATTAAATAAATAAAATTATGCATTTAAAATCAAAATTATAAATTATATAAAAAAAAAATCATCATCTTAATTGTTATCTAAAAATTATCCTATTTACAATATCGAACAAAATCTTGATATTTGATTGAATTTGAAAAAAAGATAAAAGATAAAATTATAAGCCCATTAATTTTATTAATTTAAATTTTAAAGAGACTTGATTACAATTTTTATCTTATTATATATATATATATATATATATATATATATATATAGCGCTTTGATCACTGGATTGGAGAGCATTGGGAGCGTAGATTTTCAGTGAGGGAAGCAAAACCAAGTTGCTTCTTCGGTCATTCAAGACAGGTACAGCATCTAACAATTCTATCGTATCTATTTTTTTCTCATTAATTAGTCATTATTTTTCTTTCTGAGATTATCAATTCAGTTTTTAGCTGTTCTTAGTTGAATCACTGCTAAAAAAAATTGAAATTTACAAATTAAAAACCTATTATCTTATCCATTTTATAAAAACTTAATGTATATCTACAAATTAAAAATCTATTATATCTACAACTTAATGTATATCTAATTTAATATTTATAATCGTGTATAAATTTTAAAATAAATTTATAAATATTAATTTAAAAAAAAATTATAATCGTGTATTAATAAATGTATATCTTAATTTTGATAAAATAAAATTAATGTATATATTTGATTAATATTTATACATTTATTTTATTTAACATATATATTTTATTTATACATTTCGATATATATATTTTTAAATATTAAATTAGATATATTAAATTTTAATAAATTTAATACACGATTATAATTTTTGTAGTTTATAATTTTTTTTAATATGTTTATATATTTAAATTAAAATAGTTAATATAAATTTATACATTTTAATATATTTAAAATTTTCTTTAAATACAAAATTAGATATATTTATTTCATAAAACTAAATTTATATATTAAATTTTAATAAATACAATTGTTATATAATAAGCTAAATTACACGATTACATATTAAATTTGTAAAAAAATTTATTTACAAAGCTATGGCATTTTTCATTTGGAATTGAAAACTTACAAGATTTTTTTCTAAAGGTATGTGTTGTTGTGCGGAACTAAAACGAGATTACTAAAACCGATAAAAAAAAACACACTGAAAAAACACCGATAATTTTACGTGGTTCGGCCAATATGCCTACGTCCACGGGAGGAGGAGCAAAGCTTTGTATTTATCGGAGATGGAGTATTACAAGAGATACGTATTACAAGTGCTCTCTATAGCACACACTCAACCGGGAGGGGCTCTCTCTAGAGCTCTCACATCTCTACCGGGAGGGAGCTCTTGGAGCTCACCTTTGGAGCTCTCCAACTCTATCTCACTCACACTCTCTCAACTCACTCATTTTTCTCTCTCACTCTACATGGCCTTTTATAGGCACCATCCATGGTGTGAACACATAGTTAGTGGCAAACAAAGTAGCCACCATCCACCAACTATCATGGTGGGAACACATAGCTAGTGGTAAACAAAGTAGCCACCATCCACCAACTATCTTGGTCTACCATCCACCAACTATCTTGGTCTACCATCCACCAACTATGGTTGGTGATAGCCTCCATTATTGACCTTGGTTGGTGGCTTTGGTGGAAGCTTCCTTGGTTAACTTTGAGCCATATTCAACAATCTCCACCTTGGCGAGAATCCACAGAGAGAATTTACTGATCAGAGCTTCCTCCATTCCTCCTTCAGGTTTCATACACACCATTACACATGAGGGCACCTACTGCATTGGCATGATCCATCAATGCACTGAGCCTGAGTCAATTTTTTTTTTCTGTCTATTCTGATCTCCTTCCCAATAATTTATTGGCTTCTCCAAGATCCTTCATCTCGAACTCTGAGCTCAGTTGAGCCTTCAGCCTGTCGATCTCCACCTTGCCTTTTTCAGCAGATAGACAAATGATCCATCTTGAAGTTTCCGGAAATAGACACGATGATCAAATTGACTGCGTGTGTACTTTTCATTCTGTCATGAAACAGTCCAACCGTTTGTACAGCTGTCACGGGATTGTTTCAGACCATACAGTGACCGGTTCAACTTGCTTTTGTAATCTTTGCGATCGGGGACTCCAAAACCATCTGGTTGAGTCATATAAATTTCCTCCTCTAAGGAACCATGGAGGAATGCAGTTTTTACATCAAGTTGAACTATCTCTAGGTTATACAGTGCTACTAAAGCCAATAAGATCCGAATAAATGCATGCTTAACAACAGGTGAAAATACCTCATTGTAGTCTAATCCTTCTTTTTGAGTCTAACCTTTGGCTACCAATCTGGCTTTGTATCTGATGCTGTCTTTGCCGGTAGCACTCTCCTTTTTGGCAAAGACCCATTTGCACCCAATTGATCTTTTGAGTGTTGGAAGTGGAACCAACTTCCAAGTCTGATTTTGATGAAGTGATGTCATCTCTTCATCCATCGCCTCCTTCCACTGGGCATGCTCAGGGCTGTTTACAGCTTCTTTGTAATTGATCGGAACATCATCATCAATTACTGGAAGGGCGTATGCCACCATGTCTGTGTACCGAGCAGGTTTCCGAATATGTCTATTCGGTCTACTGGTGGCAACTGATTCAGGTTGCTGAAAGATTTCTGGTGATGACTCCTCCACTTCAGTTAAGGTGTCATCAGATTCTGGTTCAGATTCATCGGAATTTTGACCAGCATCTTCTGATTCAAACTCCACCTGCTTTAGAGAATCATGGTTCTCATTCTCTGGAGTTGACAGTTTCAGCATTACAGATTCGTCAAAGGTAACATCTCGGCTTACGATGACTTTCTTTGACTCAGGGTTCCACAGTCGGAATGCCTTTACTCCTTCACTAAAGCCCAAGAAGACAGCTTTCTTGGCTCTAGGATCCAGTTAAGCATCCGTAAATACGAAGCCGATCATAATCAATGGCAGAATGTCCGGACCACACCTCTATGGGAGTTTTCCCATCAATTGCAGTGGAGGGTAGTCTGTTGATAATGTGGGAGGCGTACTATAAAGCCTCCGCCCAAAATTGTTTTGCTCAAGCTCGACTGGGATAACATGCAGCGAACTTTATCAACCAAAGTTCTGTTCATCCTTTCTGCAACTCCATTCTGCTGGGGAGTGCCAGGAACAGTGAAGTGTCGGATTATCCCATCATTCTGACAGATTTCCTTCATTGCTAAGAATGCTCCACGTACAACCTTCAGGACTCCATTTTGAATGGTCATCTTGTAACCATTTGAGTCTAAGACCCCTAGTGATATGAGGTTCTTCTTGAGATCAGGGACATACCTTACATCTGTAAGTTGTCTGATTGTACCGTCATGCATTTTTAGTCGGATCGTTCCAATACCTCTAGTGTGACATCGTTGCCCATAAGGACAATTCTTCCATCAAGCTCTTGATAGCTTGAGAAACACTCTCGGTTCGAACACATCTGGTATGAACATCCGGAATCCCTTGATTGGAAGGATGTATCTCCACCTTAAACTGTGAAAGCAGAGTCTTCTTCTCTATCAGTCTTTTGAGCAACTATCACAATCGACCTCTCTTGTCAGGACAGCCTTTCCTCTAGTGTCCAACACTAGGCACACTCGTCACTTGCAGATTGTCGATGATACTTTTCCTAGACAGGATCTTCATCCATCTATCGGTCCTTCGCGGATTAACAGGATTCTTCTCCTAGATAGGATATCCACCGCCTACTGGACTGGACTGGACATGATCTTCACCGTCTACTGGTCCTTCGCGGATTAACAGGATTCTTCTCCTAGATAGGATATCCACCGCCTACTGGACTGGACTGGACAGGATCTTCACCGTCCACTGGTCCTTCACGGATTAACAGGATTCTTCTCCTAGATAGGATATCCACCGCCTACTGGACTGGACTGGACAGGATCTTCACCGTTCACTGGTCCTTCGCGGATTAACAGGATTCTTCTCCTAGATAGGATATCCACCGCCTACTGGACTGGACTGGACAGGATCTTCACCGTCCACTGGTCCTTCGCGGATTAATAGGAATTTTCTCCTAGATAGGATATCCACCGCCTACTGGACTGGACTTGACAGGATCTTCACCTCCTACTGGACGGGATCTTCACTGTCTACTGAACTGGACTGGACAGGATCTTCACCTCCTACTGGACGTGATCTTCACTGTCTACTGAACTGGACTGGACAGGATCTTCACCTCCTACTGGACGGGATCTTCACTGTCTACTGAACTGGACTGGACAGGATCTTCACCTCCTACTGGACGGGATCTTCACTGTCTACTGAACTGGACTGGACAGGATCTTCACCTTCTACTGGACGGGATCTCCACCGTCTACCGGACTAGACGGGGTCTTCACCTCCTACTGGAAGGGATCTTCACTGTCTACTGGTCCTTCGCGAACTCACAGGTCCAGTACTTCGCACTGCCACATGCCAAAGTTACGTGGTGCCATCAAATTTCTCCACCTCGAACTTTGCAGTGGTCATCGAGTTCTTTCTGATGTAAGAACTTGATGGTGCGCTGCTGGTTGTTTCAGTTGTCTCTAATGATTCTGCCATGGTAATAAAACAAAATTACCAACTCAGAGTTTTTCCATTACCTGTATGGAAAAACGGATGCCGCGGTTGAGTCCGAAATAGTCGAAATAGCCAGGAACGGGTCCAACTGTGTAAATTTTGGACACACGGTGAATATTCTGCGAATATTCTGCTGCAGGTGGCTCGAAATGGACTCGGTTTAGCTCAACCGGCTCGGAAAAGTCTCGGAATAGTGTTCTGAAATGGCTCAAAAAATGGCCCGAAAAAATTGGTCGGAGCTACGGCGGCGCGTGGGGTGGCGCGTGCGGCGGCGCGTGGGCGCGTGCAGGCTGGTGGTGACCGGCGCGTGGGCTTCACGCGCCTTCATCCTCTGGAGCGCGTGCGGCGCGTGGGCGAGTGAGGCCCACTCGCGATTCTTCTGGCGGCGCGTGTGGGTGCGTACGGCCTCCTCTGGTGCTCCGGTTGATTCTGCTGCACTCCTCTCAACGACCTCTTCAACCTGGTATTTTCAAAACACAAATTGGAGCACTTTTGAAAAAACGGACAGAATCGAACAAACTCGGTTTTACGTAAAATTTGGCTCTGATACCAATTTGTTGTGCGGAACTAAAACGAGATTACTAAAACCGATAAAAAAAAAACACACTGAAAAAACACCGATAATTTTACGTGGTTCGACCAATATGCCTACGTCCACGGGAGGAGGAGCAAAGCTTTGTATTTATCGGAGATGGAGTATTACAAGAGATACGTATTACAAGTGCTCTCTATAGCACACACTCAACCGGGAGGGGCTCTCTCTAGAGCTCTCACATCTCTACCGGGAGGGAGCTCTTGGAGCTCACCTTTGGAGCTCTCCAACTCTATCTCACTCACACTCTCTCAACTCACTCATTTTTCTCTCTCACTCTACATGGCCTTTTATAGGCACCATCCATGGTGTGAACACATAGTTAGTGGCAAACAAAGTAGCCACCATCCACCAACTATCATGGTGGGAACACATAGCTAGTGGCAAACAAAGTAGCCACCATCCACCAACTATCTTGGTCTACCATCCACCAACTATCTTGGTCTACCATCCACCAACTATGGTTGGTGATAGCCTCCATTATTGACCTTGGTTGGTGGCTTTGGTGGAAGCTTCCTTGGTTAACTTTGAGCCATATTCAACATGTGTTTACTAGATTTCCATTCTATATATTTTTTTCCTTGCACTTTATTTGGTTATATCTTTGTTTTGTTTAAAGAAAATTTGAGGAACAATTCAATTATAGAATTTGAGTACTCTACCTATCTTACATTTGTGATAGATTTTTATCAAGTGGAAGCTGCGATAACATAGTGCAGGGTTTCTCAAAATTATGCAAGGTTTATGCCAAAACAAGTGGAAGCTGAAGTAATATTCTTGAAACATAAGGTTTCACATGTTTTATTTTTTGGCCAAATTTGAAATTAATTAGAAATCTTAAATTTTAATTACTTTTGACTTTTATCATTACTAAGAGTGTTTCCGATAACTTTTAAAGGGTGTTCATGAAGTCTTATAATTAATGGTTGGCAATTTGACATTCAGGTGGTATTTATGAGTTGGTTTAATGAATTTAGGAAGTGGTTCAATCCAAGAATTATTTGCTATTAAAATTATTTTAAATGCAATAATTATCTTAGTATGCTTTTTTGTTGTAAATTTTTTGTTTATATATAGTTTTTGTTTATGAAACTCTTTATAAAACAATCAATTTTTATCTGGGTACACTTTTATATCTCAGTATCTCTTTATTTTTGATAACTATAAGCATACTTATGTACCTCATCTTTTTTATTTGTTTGTTCTCAATCAAAGCAAATCATATAACTTCAATGGAAGTACAAGATAGAGTTGGGTGATCAAAGTATCTTTGCATATTTCAAAACAAAGAAAAAAATAGAAGCAACTTTACCATATTTTTGCCACAAATTTAAACAACCTAAAAAGTTTGACACAAGAAAAGTAATAGCCATTGTCAATATCCAATAACAATAGCACTCTCTATGAATTTATTAAATAGTAAATACACAACATGAAAAGTGAGAACAAAATATTACCCCATGTAAACTTGCAGATGCTATAAAATGTATCTCTCCCAACCAACTCATAATTGCTTTTGTTTCAGGTTGGCATGCATCCTCATCATCATTCTAAGGAATTCATTGATACGATTTCATATTTACTTTGATTTCAATATCACATATCAAGTGGCATGGTAGGAATATATATATATATATATATATATATATATATATACGAAATTGAAAATTTTGTAATGATTTTATCATTTTATGATGTCATAGAATGTGCACAAGATCATTAGCGTTTCTTAAACTATCATTAAAAATATAGTTTGTAGCTTAAATTTTGAATGGTAACCGTTATTAAAATATTGAATAAAATTTTAGAAATAAAACTATAAATTTTTGTTCCATATATTACTCAATACATAAAACATTTTTTTAATAAACAATACATAAATCATATTTAGAACTCTCCACTTCAAAGTTAAAATATATTTTTTAATAAATTTATAAAATTTTACTTTATATAAATGTTTATATAATAAATTAATAATATAAAAATAAAATTATCACTCGGATTAGATTAAAACTGCATCACATAATCATATTATAAGGTACATGCTCAATTGGTAAGGTCATGGATACTTAGGTGGATACCTTATATTTTTGACACGTAAAATCATAAATAAGATTATATGATTTAAAAATTCAAAAAAATTATCAATTTAAAATTTGAAAGTTAAAAATTACAATCCAAATTAATAGAGATATCCTTTTTTTAATAATTCAAAATTTTTAAAAATAATTTTTATCTTTCCAAAATAATTTATTTTTAATCCTTTAATATTTAGTTTTTTTAAAATTCAAAACCACTATCACTAATTATATGTTATTTAAAAATAATATTAATCTTATTTCCTTATCTCAACAATAAACTTTGAATTCAATAAAACTTATTTACATAAAATTCTTTTAAAATTAATTATTAATTAATCAGTTGTAACTATAAATAATATTATATATTAAATAATACAATCATGTTAAAAACCATGTTAAAAACCATATTAAAATTAATTTAATTTTTTAAAAAAATTTAGCATTTACTATTATTATAATAAAAAATTTTGTGCACCGCAAGAGTTAAAAAAACTACTTTGGGCAAAGGGACCTTCACTCTGCCCACCACGACCACACCTTTCGAAGGCCCTGGATCGCAACCGGAACACCCCCTGATAACTTCCAGGCTCAAAAACTTGGATTCCAGGGTAACAAAATTGCTCAATGGGATCTCAAATTGTTGGTTCCATTCAAGATTCTGAAACCCTCTAACTTCATCTGTCAGGTATTGATCTACAGGGTTAATCCATGACAGGACTCGATAGTTTCTCCGAGTAACTCCAGGGTACTTGCTTGGGGGATCGATTCCTTCAGCATTGTTAATGGTTAGTCGCAAAACATAGTTTCGTTCAGGAATTGGGTCTTCTTTCCTGATTTTTTTTTTATGGAAACTGGTGGATTCAGTAAGTTATCATGCTTAACTTTCTTGTTCTCCATCTCAATCTACAAAAAAGAAAAAAGAAATCAGTAGAATACTATTTTTCAGCCTCTTTGGAAATTTTTTTGTTCATTAAAGTTTGGGGTTTTATGATTTATCCCTTTCCCTACACTTCTATGTTAATGGAAGAAGAAATTTGTTGGTATTAATGTGTTTTTAAGATGATTGGGAGGAAATGGATTCCAGTAAAATTTGAGAATATCCCTAATTGAATTACCCAAAAAAAATTATTAGTTTTTTATTATGCATGAAAAGAAAGAAAAATGAAGAAAAAGAAATTGTTCACAAGAAAATTTACCCTCTTGTTATCGTTCAATTTCACCATTGTTGAAATTAAAGAAGCAGAAGAGGAACCTTTAATTTTATGTTACTGGAGTGGAGATTGACTTGCGAGTTAATTATAAAGGTGATTAAAATTTAAAACAGTTTAACTGTAAAGAAACTCTCTCTTATATAGATTACATTAGATTGATCGGTGTATTTAACTAGGGTTCTTTTCTAATTATCGAAAAACGTACTTGGAGATTGACTTGCGAGTTAATTATAAAGGTGACTTGCGAGTTAATTATAAAGGTGATTAAAACAGTTTAACTGTAAAAGAAACTCTCTTATATAGTATGTATATGCTTTCTCCAATAATTGTAGATTTGCTAGGTATAGTTTAACATATACACTAAATAAGTAAATAGATGTTTTGATAAAAAAAAATTATTTTACTCAAAATTACTACAAAACTAAATTATTATTATTTTTTCAATCGTTAGGCCCTCTTTTGCAAAAATTTTAATCTTGATGAAATTACAATTGGATAAAAAAATCATTGTTTGCTAATAATTATAATTGTTTATTTAATTGAGCCGGGTTACTATTTAATAACTATACAATCAAAATATACGTAATTATCTATATCTTTATTTATATATTATTATAATTTATATAATATATATAAAAGCACGAATATGAAAAAAATTGAAATGACAAAAATATCCATTATTATTCATTAAATTACTCAATATTTGTTGTTTTGTGAAAATAACAGCTAAAACATTTATTTTATAATTTTAATTGATAGATAACTACATTACTAATTAAGTGAGAATTACTGTAAGACTTTAAGTACTATTTGCTCATTGGCCAGGTATAATTTTAATTAAAGTGAAAGTGTAATTCAACATGAATATGAAAAATTTGTATTGATCATAAGAAAGAAAATTTGTTTTTTATTTATAACTGATTAAATATTCATTAAAAAACTTACACAAATACGAATTAAACAAACTTACTAATTTATTCTTGGCTGAATATTTGGATAAAGATTTTTAAAAATATAATCCTAGTCTTATAATAATAAAATATTATTCTAATGACTATTAAGTAATATAATAAACGATAATGGGTATTATCGTCAGTTCAAAAGATTTTTTACATTCTTATTTTTATAAATATTATAGATATATATATAAAATAATTAATAAATTAATATGATATATGCATCTTTGATAAAGAAAAAAAATTTGAAAATAATAGGGATTTAAAGAATATAAAAAATACTTCGATTTCTTCGGAGCTCCAATTTGTTTTCATTTCCAATCTAAACTTTTTTCAAATTTTAAAATAAAATATTTATTGAATTTCAAAAAGAAAAAGCCCAATGACCCAACTATCAAACGAAGACGTTTCAGGTAGGACAACTTAAGCTTGTTTAACATTATTTTTCAAATAAATTTTGAGATTAAAAGCTATTTTTCATCATAAACGCAATATTAAATAGATAAAAAAATAATTTTTATTGTAAAAATGTATAATTTAAAAAATCAAATTAAAAAGCAAAAAAAAAGAAGCTTTTAAATTTTAAAAACTAGCTTTTAGATAAAATAATTTTATTATCTTCACATTTCTACGCTTTTTTTATTTTAAATATTTTTATTTTTTATATTTCAATTTTTCACAATATTTTTTCATAAATTAAACACTTAAAAAATTTTAAATCACATTTTTCACTATATTTTTTAAATACATTTTTTTCGACCTAAATTTTTGAAAGTTTTATTTTATTTTTTTCAACTAGCCCTTATAAACTTTGACTTCGTGCAACACTGCCTAGGCGTCCATCTAGCTTCTCTCCAGTCTCTAATTATCAGCAGCGCCATTTCCATACCCCTAAAATCTCCAAAAATGCAAGAAAAGAAGGCGGAGACGGGAAGCAAAAATGCAAAGAAGGCGAATCTATTAGATCACCACTCCATCAAACACATTCTCGACGAATGCGTCTCTGAGGTAAAAAAAAAATGAAAATAAAATTCAAAACAACCCTAGATCCATTAATTTTCACAGTTACATCTCAATTTTTGAATAATTACTTCTCTTTTTATTTTGGATTTTAAATAGATTGTTACGAGTCGTGGATATGTAGAAGATGTGAGGCTGAGCAATGTCAGATTATTCCTTGGAACGATTATAATTGTAATCGCTCTTTTTGCTCAATTTTACAAAAAGAAGTTCCCAGAAAACCGTGATTTCCTTATCGGTTGCATCGTATTATATCCTTTTTCTCATTGTTGATTTTTTTTACAATTTGTTGTTTTGGTTGATTGTAATTGCTAGATAAATAGTTATTTAAGAATGTTTAGGATAAATTTGAATTGAATCTGTTTTTTTAAAAATCATTTTTAATTGAAAAATGGTGCTGATAAACTGGAAAGAATCTAATTTAGGCTGTGTTTGGTTGTTAATTTTGTTATTTAATAGAAGCAAATAGTAATATGAGAAATTATATTTATTGAAATGAGTAAATATATAAAATGTAATGCATATCTATGCATAATGGATCCATATGAAAGTGAAATCAGGTATCTTGTTATGAAAAAAAAAAAAAAAATTTATTATGTAAAACTAGATTAGTTTTTCTAACCAAATGAACTTTTTGTTTCTTGGTTCTAGACGTAAAACTGAGCAGCGAAAGCAACAACTAGACTGAGTCTTAGATTACTAAATATATTTCTTTTGGTCTGATCATATGTAAATTTTTTCTATTGAAATTCCCATCTTTTTATTTATCCCAACAACAAAAAAAAAATCCCATCCTTTTTAGTACTATTTTTAGTGATTAAGAGCTTTGAGAAAGGAACTCCCGCTCTACATCTGACCTTGGTTCAACATTTGGTTCATTGTGTTAACTTGTGAACAGAAACCAAAATGATGAGAGACCTTTTTTTCTTTCTAATGCTTAAACCTGAACCGATTGGCCAGAATGTATTTACTACTAAGACAAGATGGTGTTAAAGATTTCATCTGGTTTCCATTGCTTTTCTTGGCAACCAAAGAGTGTAATCTTTTATGTTACTTTCATGTTTGTTTGATCCTTGACTCTGGCAAGTATATAGTTTTCAATGTATTACTCCAGCTGATCATCTACATAAAGGAAAAGAACGCAATTTTATTTACTTATCCTCCTGCTGTAAGTTCCTTTGCTTTCTAATCGAAAATTTCCTTATGTTATATCTTGTGCTATGCGTTATTTCTTTTTCTTTAAGCTGAGATTATCTAATGTATGATTAGGTTGGACTTTGGTCTTGACATGCTTAAATTTCCTCAACATTTGCGTGGTTGCTGATTCTTGAGATTACCATCTAACACTATTTTATCTTATTGGCGTGATGATGTAGTCTTGAGTTTGGAACTTTTTAGTGCGAATACAATGTCATCTAACACTGGGTCCAAGTTTCTAATAGAAAGTTGTAAAGTATTTGCATCATAAATGAAATTGAAGGACAGCAATTTAATCTTATGCACGTTTTGCTTCTTCTCTATAATTAGCTCAGTTCTATGCTTTTCGTTTTACTGCCACATGACTCATAAGAGTTTTTCCACCCGAAAAAGGAAGAGTTTTATGACTTTGTCTACTTTTATTGTGTTTTTTTATAGTGAAACTGTTATATTTCATCCTTATCTTTTCACAATGTAGCCTTTTTTTAGTCTACTACTAATGCTTTATACTTAGAGTAATGGTGTGGAATAATGCCTAGCATCCAATAGATATATAGATTCTTGAATATCTCCCAAGGTAATTATATTTCTTGTACAAACTCAACATAAACAAACCCCTATTGTTGCCTAACCTCTTGGTCTTTCAGAAAAAGCTTGCATAGTGTGGGCATATGCTTTTTGTGTGCCTTGGGCTGAAAGGAACTTACCAAATTACAAAGATTAAAAGTAAATGTGCCAGTAGACCTAGTTTTTTCTGGTTCCTAAGATGCCCTTTGAGTGTGCTTGCGAACAAAGCCCTGCATGTGTTGTTTTCTACATCTACATACTGATTTCATGTTTGCAGGGATCCGTCACCAGCACCGGTTTGGTGGTCTCTTCAAAGTTGCCAAGATTCTCTGATCTATATACACTTGATATAGGGAGTGCAGATCCCAAGTCAATATCTGCAGGGAAATCCGTAGAGTTCACCAAAAGTGTTACCCAGTGGTATCCTCCCTTTTCCTTTTCCTTCTCCTTTCTTTCGCTCTTTACCATCCGGTTTGCAAACTTGCAATCCTTTCACATTTCTAACCTGTTGAAATATTGCAGGTTCACAAAGGATGGAGTTTTGGTGGAGGGCCTATTCTGGAAAGATGTTGAGGCAGTAATAGATGATTATGCAGCAGAACCGAAGAAAAAGAAGTGATCTAGGTAGTAAGGCTTACTTTGATAGGTTACTGGTTAGACTGTGAATTCTGGCCATGTTGTGACTTCGATATAGATGTTCACTAAAATTATTGTTCTTGTGCTGAAAATTTCTAAAAATCAACTTTTGCCTGAAGATTAGGCGACAGTTTACATGGTTAGTCAAAAACGATTCCTGCTAATGAAAAAAGATTTGGCATCTTTAGCTTTATTGAATGTTGTTGTATCTATGGCCGTGTTAAATTTATTTAATATACTGATTATAATTCCTAGTAACTATCATCTACCCCAATGTTAAAAAACTGGACTGGAGGTTGAACCGGTCAAACTTTCGATTCTCGTCCAACTGATTCAATCGGTTGGACCGACCGGTTAGATAAAGTTTTTAAAAAAAAATATTTAAACATTAAATAAACACTAAATATATATTAAATATAGTTAATAATTAACAAAAAAAATAAATTTGGCTTAATGGTATGGTCTTTAATCTAATTATAAATAAAATTTTGAAAAAAAATTAACATACATATAAATTCGATTTTTTACCGGTTCAATTTGATTTTTTACCGGTTCAATAAAAATCTTGTTCTAATATATCTTCCGGATTGGACTGACCACCGATTCTCGGTTCAATCGGTCCAATTCAATTTTTTAATTACTGATCTATCCGATTTGTTCAAGGATCGGACTTGGATATATATTTTTTAAATTCGGATCGGTTTGACTCAAATTATTGTTTATTAATAAAAAATATTTTTTTAATTATAAACTATATAAATATTTAAAAAAATAAAATTTTTAATATTTTTAAAGAATGAAACGAATTTCCTGATCGAGCCAGGTTTTGGGATAAAAGGTCTCAATAAAATTTCGACAGCAGTTAACGTCTCTATCATCTACCTCCCTACTTCCTTGTTTAAGTTTAAATAATTGCTGTTAGGACCAGCTTTGGAATGTCAAGTGTCAACTGCAGATTTCTGTTGCATTGTTTGCGCGGCTACTGATCTATATAATAGACGCTGCGCTGGGCTGCCGTACAGATGCATCTCTTTATGACAGCCAAGAGTTAGCACTTTGACATTTCCATGTTTCCTACGGCATGCATGATTCTTTTCTTTTCTCGGTACCCAAACAAAGTCATTAACAAGTCAGTCCTTCATTTTGTCACCGCCCTCCCTGACGTGGCATTTCTATTCGAGTGGGGGTCCACACAACTAAGAAATTAAAACCAAATAAAATAAGCGAATAACCAATCAATCAAAGCATGGATCTCAAACCGACAACAATTAACCGTATTTCATAAAGCACCTTGACGTCCGCTAGGTTTTTTCTTCATGATATAACCAACTCCGGGTCCGGGGTTTCTTTCCTATCTTTTTTACACCCATTTTTCTGTGAAGGAGGTTTTTCTTCTCTCTTTAACAATTTCCCATATTTCTCTCTCTAGGAAACGCCTCCCTTGAAGCTCGCCATTCGATCTCCTCAATCTTCACGCTTTTAATTCTATTTTTTCTTATAATCAAATCTAATTTCTTAATAATCGAAGAATTTAAAAGAATTTCATTTTTAAGGGTTTTTTTTTTTTAATTTTTATTTGAATTCAACGATGGTTAATTCTAGAAACCGAGAATTTGTTGACGATCATGTGGATCAATACGATGACGAATTAATCGATTCATGGGACGCATCAACGTCAATCAACGGCGTTGTTGAGACCTCTAGAGTTGGATCTGGAACAACATCGAGACAAAATGGTGAGATAAGAAACGAAATCGGACTCACGGAACGATTAACCGACATACTCGTAGAGGAAAACGACGGAGATTTGTTGCTTCAACAAAGCGATCGAGAAGATAGGGTTCTGCAATGGTTACAAGCTTTGGATATGCAAGTAATAGGCGCGTGTCGAACCGATGAAAGGTTAAAGCCTTTGTTGAAAGTCAACGTTTCAAACGGCGTTGTTGATGATCGATTGTTAGCTCATTTAAGTCAGGTATTTTTGATAATTTGAATTTCAATTGACGTAATTGTTTGAATTTTTTAGGATAAGATTGGAAGTTTAGTTTTAATATGATTAAAGTTTGAATTTGTCTATTTTGTGTGTTTAATTTTATTTGTTCGATAAAATTTTCAGCACTTTGAGCCATCGGAAGTTGGTATGCTGGCGAGGTGTTTTTGCATGCCTTTGGTTTCAATTCGAGTAGGGAAGATTAACAAACAAGGGACTGCTTTACACCCTACTGCTATAAGGTAATTGAATTCTTATTGATACTGGAGTCACTAATTTATCATAGATTCATCTGCTCTGGATTTGCCTAGGTGCAATTATGTGATTTACATAGGATTATTATATTCAGCTCTCTCTAGAAACTAACCTTTTCATTTTTTTTTTTTTTTACTTCAATTTGGAATTATCAAATTAGGTAGGTGATGCTTGGTTTGAAATATTAAAGACCAATACAATCAGAAGTGACCTTTTTTAGCCTCTGAATCTATCATTCATATTCATTAACGGTGTCATTATAATGGCCTTCTCATTTATTTGGTCTTTCATACTCTTTAATCGCATACAGCATTTTGGCAATTTACCTTGGATTAGTAAAACTTTTTTTTCTCTCGTTGTCTCCATTTGGGAAGTAAAATGATTTTAATTGATTGTATTTGTTATATGGTAATGCTTTCAGTATCCCATGCAGGCAGCTGGTTTGAAAATATACATGATTTAGAAATATTCGGGTCTTTCCCAGTTTGTCACACTTGTTTACTACTTGTAAGTTTGTATGGCATGTATTTTCGTATGATTATATGTTCTAACATTTGCAAGTGACTTAATTATTTAAATTACACTGCTAAAATTGAGAATTCTGGCCTGTTATTTGATCTTTGGACTTGGTCATGTTATTGAAGTGCCGTTGTACTCTGCCTATATTGGATTGGCTGTTTTTGTTTATTTACTTTTTGATGCATGGGCCTAGGTAGTGTTTATTGTTTGATTTATCATTCAGGTTTACTAAACGTATTATTATTATTTAAATTGGCCTTGTCTTGGGTCAATATTGGATTGACGCTTATGATTGATTAGATTGCTGCATCGTTTATGGTTTTATTTCAGCATGTTTTCAATTTTTCATAACTGTTGTCTGCAAAAAATCCTATATCTGGATCTTTTATTATAAGTTTTCTGAATGGTGCTTTCATTTAGCAACTACTTTAATTGATTTCATGCGTTTGACTATTTCCTTTAGTACCAGGTTTACCCTACAATATAATTTGACTGGAAGGTGTATATTTAGTGGTTAATAGTTGGTAGAGATTGCAGGATTTGATTTTAGTTTGTTGGTGGTCGTCATGTTCATGCTTCCAAATAAATATATCTTTTGACTTGTAGGTAAAGTGGACGTATTCTATAATAATCTCTGAATTATGAGGAAGTAAAAGTAGTTTCATCTCCTACATTACATGGTTTGCTGCAGCTGTTTTGTGGATATTAGGGTTGACATTCAATAAATCAATTATAAGTAGTAGGATTGTGTGCTAATGACATTGTATGAATTATAGTTATGCTGCTTTGTCAGTGTCAGTAGTCTTCATGTTTGCTGTAAATTTTGTTGAAATCTGAATTGTATATTCTGTGTCATTCTCTATTATCTTGTGGTTATTCTTTTGATATATATTACCATTCATTGTTTTGGTTGATGATTTTGTTTTATAGTCTTGAATTTGATCAAATTCTGGAAGGGGATTTGTGATAACCTCTTATAGCTGTTCAATTTGTCCATTTTTGTCTAAAAAGAAGTTTGTAAGATGTGTCACATGATATAACCCAGATTTTTTAACTGCCAAACCCATAAAAACAATATGATTGGAAAATATATTAAATGTAAGACTGGGTCTTTAGTCGACATTAAAGTATTGAGCTTGGCATCTTATTGTTGATGTATTGAATTCTTTCTAAGGAAAAAACTAAATATTAAGTTTTAAATAGTTCATGTTGCTGGCAGATGGTTCTTTGTGAATAATATGTCATTCTTGAGATAGATAGAACTGACTTTCTATAGGGATTTGTTATTCAGGCTTTCTAGTTGCAGAGATAGTTATCTATTCTTTAGCTGGAGACGCAATAAATTAATTAACATTAAGCTCTCAGCCTTCCCTAAGCATCCATAATAGCAGTCCTTGCCAAAACCTCTGTATTCCCTTTCTTTTTTTTTTTTTTTTTTTTTAAATCTTATTTTCTTACGTGTGCTGTAACTTTTTTTGGTCTTCTCTCCTTTTAGAATTCCCACTAGGGTTTTTTTTGGATGATTTATAACTGCTGAATCTTACAGCTTGCTACATGCAAGGTGTAATGTAATAGATTTGATATTTATGGTTATAAATTGATTTTCTCTTTTTGCTGTTTATACTTGTAATCGCCCTTTTTACTTCGTCTAAAATGTTTCCTGTATCTTTTTGAATTGACACAGGGGAAATTTGAGTCTTACGCTCTTGCCAACATCAGACTTGCGCCTTTCATTTGTTGGGGATGATGGTCAAACAGAGAGACTTTTTACCTTAAGTAGCAAACCTCAGTGTGCTGCTGTTTTCATTAATGAGATCCTAGCAGACAATTCTGAACGATCTTTCCTTGTGAAGATCCCGGATGGCAAAGTTTTTTACTATTGGTGCTCAGAGAAGTCAAAGCTCTTGGGGATTGAATTGCTCTCAAAGGTATTCGACATTAGTGGTTTTCTCATTAGTAACTGTCCTCTGCATTTGCAGACATGCATACCTAAAATAAATTAGAATTTTCTTAAATCATATTTTTTGTTTACACCAGTCTAGCATCACCTAGGCAATTGATGTAACTATTTAATACTCTCACTAACAGATCTATGCAAATTGCTTTGTTTGTCAAGTGATTGCAATCTAATATTATGTTCTTTCCATGATAGATGAAGGATTTGATCAAAAGAAAACCATCTATTGCTGAGTTAACTGGAATCAGCGACTAGGCTGCTTTGCAACTCAGCTTCGTGCCTATCTTGTAGGATCAACAGTGAGTAATACACAAGCAAGTTGTTCAGGTGCACCTTCACCCAATACTGTACTTGACACCATCGATGTGCATAATGGACAATCTTCATCGACGACATCAAAGTCTTTGCGATCCCGGCACTCTAGCAGTCAAGTACTCAAGGTGAATGCATTGTATCAAGGTATGCCAAGATCAAGTTCTTTCAAAGAGGGTTTGACCCGAAACTTCTCTTCCTTGAGGAGCAGTGTCAGGGATAAGTTACGAAGGCGTGGAGATAACCATCTTTCAGTAACTGACAGCCTTACAATTGACTCATCTATTACAAATGATTCATCTAATTGCAACCAAGCTGAAATTGACAGGCTTCCAGATGTCAATAGTTGTCCATTCACTCCAAACTTCCTTGAATCACTTGGAAAACTTGCTGTTCCATCAAGTCTAAGTTCTGTATCTCCGGTTTCTTCCTTAGGACCACCTCTCTTTTCTCCCTATTACTGTTGGTGCCCCCCAGGATCATCAACTCTGCAACACTCAGCTGCTTCTGAACTTCCAATTTCATCAATCGAATCTCTTAAGCTTTCACCACTTTCTTCAATATTGGCAATGAATGGTAATTCCAGCTTGTTGAAACCAATACCGCCTCTTGATCTGGCTGATGTTCCTTCATTATCATTGGATTTTCCAGCTTTCCTCCCAGAACCGTTGGTCCGATTGCCCTTGGCAAGTTCACTTCAGATTCCAACCTTCACACCATTTATTTGTGATCCCATTGTTCATATTCCAGTCATTGATGTTTGCTCTTCAGGACAAGGTTACTTGGTTAGTGCTGGTCCCACTATTTCAACCACAATGCCCTCATTGCATCCAAAACTGGTGAACCCCTTACTACCCAATACCGATTCCATGGTGGAAAAGGGTGCTAGAGAAACTCTTCGGCTGCTCATCAGTGGTTCAACACAGAGCAACCCTCCATTGGTTGATGTATTGCCAGCAGCTCTGACTAGTACCGATGAGATAAAAGGCATCCTTGTCACCGGAAGCAGGGGTCTATACAGTGGAACTAGAGACGTTAGCGCCATCGCTGAAGGCATTGCTGCCATGAGTTTGGTTACACTTTCATCCAGCTCCATGGTAGATAGTTTGGTAAAACAATGTAGCAGCAGCTGGGACAATCCTGATGCGAAGCAGCAGTTGGGATGTAGCGGTTCGGATGAATCTTGTCCAAACAGTGATGTTGCAAAACATTCGGACTGGAGAGAAGGAAGTAGTGATTAAACTAGTGTTATTGGTTTTGTTTCCTCTGTAGATCTTTTTGTTCCGTAAATGAGAATTGTAGATAATGTATCTGCAGTGTTGTTGTCATATTTTTTAATTGTAATTAGTCGCTATCTTTACCCATTTGTAGTATTTCCCCATTGTTGTTAGTGAGCTGTCTTTTGGTTAGAATGTGAATGGGTTTTACTTTTTCTACATTTTCCACCAGCTTCCAATTGCATTGTTTTTTTTTAAGCAGTACTTTTAAATTTTAATGCTGTAAATGAACATAGGATTCGATTCGGGTTTTTATGAATTCTTTATTGGTTACATTACAACAAAATGGGTTCTTAAGGTTTTTGAATTTGGTAAAATAGTATATTAAATATAAAAATATATTTTTTAATTTAACTATCTTATTTATAAACATTCGTTAATCCATAAAAAAAACAAAATAAAATGTTTTAACTATTGAATTTTAACAAATTAAATCTGTTGACAATTTGACATCAACAATTAATTTTGGCATTCATAGGATAGTGAAATCATTTCATAAAGTTGCAGCCTTTTCCCAAATGACATGTAAATTTATCGTCTTGGCACTATGGATTGCAATGGATAGTTATTAATCGGATCGGCACAATTCGATCTCATTATGTTGGGTTCGAATATTTTATAATTGGGTAATTAAAAAATTCGGATATGATATGAGATTTAATATCCGTGTCAGGTTCGAATCAATCTTGAATATTTGATAATCGAACTCATATAAGTTTAAATAGATAATGTCAGATATCCATATCCGACACCTTTTTAATTTTCGTTTACATATTTGCATATGTAAAATTTATACTTGTGGAAAAGTTTAAATCTTGAGCAAAATACCTTTAATTTTAATAACTTTATCAAGTGAATCAATCTCAGAATCTATTATGATTTATTATAAAAAATTATATTATATTTTTACTTAAAATGTTAATTATATAATAAAATATAATAAAAAAATAATTATGAAATTAAATTAGTTAATATGTTTAAATTTTTTAGATTTTAAACATAATATATGAAATTAAATTAATAAAAATTTCATAATAAATAAAAATGAAATTCTTAACACACACCTTGACATACATGATACTTTAGTATAATATATAAATCTTAACATATTATATACACATTTATGTATATATCTTTATAACTTTTATAATAAAATAAAAAAGTTTCTTTTTTTTTTTAAATAAAAAAAGTTTCTTTAAAAAAAAAAAGAAAGAGAATTAAGAATTGATCATTGACTAAATTAATCTAATTATATTATAAAAAATTTAAAATAATACATTTATGTATAAATAGGAAAGGAGGTGGCAGCAGAAATGCAGCGATGTAATTACTTTACCAATATCATTAGAATCCACTGCTTCATATTGTAAAATCATACCTAGACTTAAAGTATACATAATACCAAGCAACAAGTTCTTGACCCCCTTCAGGAAAAAAAAAAAAAAAAAAAGAAAGGAAGAAAATCTAAAATGTGCAAGAGTAAATAAAAATGGACTGTTTGTTGGAAGCATCAGTATTTCCACAGATAAGAACTGAATAAACTTCCAACACAAAGCACTAATGAACTGGAAAAGAAAAACCTATGAAACCAAATAGCAAAGCATGAAAGCAAGTGAATCCGAGGTTTAACCCAATTGATTCATGTAATCATCCTTGAAAGGTGGTATCTAACAGGTTTAAAATTCAAATTCTAGCATTTTTATATTCAGGCTGCAGCCTTCTTTGTGCCAAAAAAAAAAAAACATGAAAGCAGGCAGGGGCGGATACAAGAGGGGGCTGGCAGGGACCTTGGCCTCCTTGGCTCCTCAAAGTTTCTTATTCCTTAAATATTTTTTAATCCAAAAAATAGAAAGTACATATTTTGATCTCCAAAAATTTATAATTTAATCTCCTTTTATTTTGAACCTAACATAAAATTCTTGGCTTCGCCAAGCAGGTACCTCATATAACAAAGCCACAACAGAGTGAATCATCTTTGAAACATATTGATGGCTTATGTTACAAAACCAGAGGAACCAACATTAAATCCAACTTGAAAGTTCTGATCTAGCCGTGGCTCAGAATGTGAACAAAGTTCAATCAAATTTCTGAAAGTTTACGCCTTCTAAACGAAATTCCAAAAGGAAACTCAACTTAATCAAGACCAGAAATGTTTGCCCGCTTTCCTCTGTACCTTTACTTTCTCAGCAACCAAGCTGAGGCCAGACATTTGGAAATATGAAACTTTTCAAAAGTAACACAGACACAAAAGAACATGTCTAAATACTAATAACTAAAAATACCATTTTTTATGCTGACTGATCAGTTCTATGAAATTTCTTGATGAATGCAACAAACTTAAACCCAAATATCTTCATTAGGTAATAAAGTCTACCCTATGAAAAGCCTTCATTTTTAAGCAGAGACTAATAAAATTAGCATTTTTTTTTCTTCTATATATAAAAATTGAAGTGTTAAATTGCAATCTTTATATGATATTATACAAAGCAGTCAAGAAGTAATCCCTAATTCCCTATTTCATACAGTATTAACAAAATTAATGGGCATTAGACAAAATTCTTCATGAAGATGGTAAGAAGGGCATTAGAGATTTTTAAGGTGACTCCAAAAGGGCAAAAACTTTAAGAAGACGATGAATTGATGATATTGCTTTACCTCTTGGCAAAGCCTGCATGTGAACAGTAAGGGAGCCAATAGCAGACCATCAGGAGTAGAGGCGGCAAACGGGCCAGTTCAGGTTCGGATCAGACTGTTATCGGATTTAGGTTTATTTTGGATTCGGATCATTTCGGACTCGGATATTTTCGAATTCGGATAACTTCGGATTTGAACTTTTTTGGGTTCGGATAATTTCGGGTTCGGGCTATCTCGGCCTCGGGCCATTTCGGATACGGGCTTTTTCCAAATATTAATATTCAAATATAAGTTCGATATATTTACTTATAGTATGAATAAAAAAGAATTTGTATATTTTGATACTTCTTATTTTTTTTTTGCAATTGTTATATACTTATATTTTTAAATTTTTATGATGTTTAGTATTGACTATAGATATAATTAATGATTATATAAGTTTTTTTTTTTTTTTGTTTTATAAGTGAGTTAAATTAAATATAAAGTCACACTAAAAGTAAAAGTAAAAAATCATTGGATTGTATGTAAAAAAAATCATTAGATAAAAACAAGTTATAAAAAAACTCACTAAACATTTACATAAATGACTTTTACTCTTAACCTAATAACTCATTGGACTCTTATAATCACTAAGTCCAACAATTTTTTATTTTTATTTTGCTTTATTAGGGTTTTTTAGTTATTGTATTATAATTTTTTTAAGAGGATTTTAAATTTTCAAGAATTTGTTCTTATATTTATATAGTTTTGTTTGGACATAATTATAAATACTAACATAAGAACATTAGATCTAATTGTATACACTAATGTTTAATTAAAATGGTGAATAGTAGACACTAAAAGAATACCAATTAATTGATTTAATTTTGATAATTAATATTTAGAAATTTTAAGAAACCATGGTATATAAAAGCTAATTTATATAGTATTGATATAATTTTAATATTTGATATTGAATATACTATAATTAATGATTATATAAGATTTTTGTTTTTGTTTTATGAGTTAAAATAAATATAAAGTGACATTAAAAAAAAAAGTTAAAAATTATTTGGCTACATTTAAAAAAACATCATTAGAAGGAAAGAAGTTATAAATAAAATCCACTAAACATTTATATAAATGATTTTTTCTCTTAACCCAATAACTCATTGGACTCTTAGTCACTTAATCTAATAAATTTTTATTTTTAATTTTTTTGCTTTATTAAGCTTTTTAGTCATTGTATTATAATTTTTTAACAATATTTTAAATTTTCAAGAATTTGTTTTTATATTTATATTTTTTATTTGGACATAATTATAAATACTAACATAATAACATTAGTTCTAATTGTATACACTAATTGGTTTAACCTTAATAATATTATAAATACTAACATAATAACATTAGATCTAATTTTCAAATGTTCTATTAAATGTTTAATAGTAGACATTAAAAGAGTACTAATTAATTGGTTTAACCTTAATAATTAATACTTAAATTTTTATAAAATCCTGATATGTAAAAGCTAATTTATATAATAATTGATATAATTTTAATATTTGATCATTTTGACTTTAACATTAGATATAATCAATTAATCATATAATCAAATAATAATTATCCAATTATAATATTGAATATCAGATATTATTAAAAAGAGTATCTATTATCATTCACCAAAAATATTTATTATGAATAATTGGTGAATTATTTATCTTAGCCCTTAATAGTTAGAAATTTTAGGATACTATGATGTGTAAAAACTAGTTTATATTAAACTATTTTGACCAGTGTTGTCAAGGGCGCAATATGCACTATAAACCCTAGAACTCTTATATTGTCTAAGGCGCAAGACATAAAAAACGCTCACCTGAGTGAAGTAAGGCGCAATATGTATATGTGCGTATTTTCGTATGTGTGTCTGTATATACATATGAAATAAACTTAAGATATATAATTATGATAATAAACTCTAAAGAGTAATCTAGTTTATCCTACAAAAATTAGAATCTAATTGTAAATTTAATGTGTTTCAAATTAATTTTATTTTATAATCCAATTTAAAAATTCACTATTAATTATTTTTATTGATAATACATTATTGATATGATTATATAATAATTATAAATACATTTTCATAAATAAAATATTTTATTTAAGAAAAAATTTAGCATTTATTTATTTTTTAAATAAAATCATATAATTATTATTCGGATTTTTTCGGTTATAAATTCGGTTTTTTACAGGTTTCGGATCGGATCGATCTCGGGTTCGGATGGTAGCAGATTCGGGTTTTCTCGGGTTTGGGTTTTCTCTAGTTCGGATTTTTTCGGGTTCGAGCCTTTGATTTTTTTAGTTAATTCGGATCGGATTCGATTTTGGATCGGCTCGGACGAATTCTCGAGTTCGCGCCTGCTTTGTCAGCTTTAATCAGGAGGTTACCTTTTGGGTTTTGAGACCCAAATGCTGAATCCATTTGGCCCAGCCTTAAACATGGATAAGTTGTTCATTAACCCCATAAAACTTAACATACCCATCAAACATTCCCCAATCCCCACCCAAAATCTGGCCCATTAATTATATCTATGCTATGGAGTGCCTCTAATTTGCATGTTCTGCATGAAACTTACAAATAGCCACATAAACATGCCCAATGAATCAAACTGCATATCTTAGTGGATGAAAAGGGCAAAAACTTAGCCTCAGGAAGTATTTATATCCAAGCACCATTTCTTTGCAACTTCTTTTCAAAAATTAACAATTAACATCATCATGGCCAGTGAGAATGAAAAATGAGAAATGACCCATTGCACAAAACAAGCAAAACGATATGCCAAAAAGATAAACAAGAATTAGTATATGAAGAACAAAACCAAAATCTCATTGGAAACTCTCATTAATCAGAACTTTACATTCAAGTACATCATTATCAGATTGATGATAGAAATCCCTAAATCCACTAAATTGCTGAAAGATTTAGCCTCAAAAACTATGCAGAAAAGTACATCAGTGCCTTGCCTTGCCTTCATTAAAAGAAACCCCAGAAAAACCATAGAAACACCAACCCCCTAAGCTAAATGCCATCCTAAAATCATCCCAGAAATATACAAAGGGGATGCCACTATAATCTCTTCAACATAACAAACAGATAAAAACCAGCTACAGTCTTCAATAATCTTCAACTGCGCCACTCCCTAAATCTCCAAGAAATGGTCTAATTCAGCAAAATGCCACAGACTCAGATTCAATAAAGTGATAAACCACCAATTTAAAAACCACATGACCACCAAGAAAATCGCCATCGATCCAGAATTCTTAGCCCCACTGGAAAACTCTACATTATATTTCCTAGTCATATTCTCCAATAAAATGCCCCATTTCCTCCCTCTTTCCTTGTTCCCTCTATCATGATCCATCAACTCATAAACATAAACCTCCGCCACTCCGTCTTTCTTCAATGGCGTTGCAGCCCCTGACTTCAAATGCCTAACCAATCCCTTCAAATACATCTCTGCATAAACCCCATTTGCCTCAAACTCACTAGCCTCACCTCCACAGCTCGGCCACCCAGTTTCTGCCACGACCACCGGAACATTCTCGTGCCCCATCACCGCCATGGCTGTTAACACAGCATCTGCCATCATGTCAAACAGGTTGAAATACCTAACTCCAGTGACGAAATCGTCTCGGAAGTTAAAAGGGTTGTCTTGTAATAAAGCAAATCCAATCGGGATTTCGCTGTTGAGGCGAAAAAGATTGTAGGGATAAAGGTTGATCAAGAAAGAGGAATTTGTTTGTTCCAAGAACTGGAGTAAGGGTTTTATGAAGAGGTCACCGACTGGTTGTTGGAACACGGCGGAGGAAGGCGGGAATGCGGTGGTGATTGTGGAGAAGAAAGAGAAAGTGGTGGAGATTGGGATTTTATTGATGCCCAAGTGCCAGGTGGAGGTTTCTCATTGTCGGAAGCAGGAAAGGGGAGAAGTCTTCTTGGGTGGTGGAATCGAGCTCGGCGTTGCCTACTGAGATGAGGGCGATTTTTGAACAAGGGAGAAAAGGGAGGACATGGCGACAGAGCCAGCGGAGTGCGAGGGAACGGTTGGAGGCGAGTGCCGGGAGGATAGGATTTGAGATGGAGAGGAAAAGGGAAGTGTTGGTGAATGCAAAGGCTTTCATGAGAGATGGCTCAGCGTCTGGGAGGCGGACGCTGGTGATCTTGAGGGCGGAGATGGTGGTTGAAATCTTGTCGGGTGGCGGTGGAGGAGGGACGGTGGTTGCGTTGGTGGTGGAAGGTGAGGAGTAGGTGATTCCGATGGAAGGGAGGGAGGAGGTGAACGGGACGAAGGAAAGAAGGAGAGAAAAGAAGAGAAAGGAAGGCATTTTTTCTTGGTGTTTCGAGAGTTTCCTTTTATCTGTTTGGGAAATGAAATGAAAAAGAAGTGAAGACTGAAGAGAGAGTTAGTTAAGTAGAGAGGAAGGGTTGTTATTTTGGGCGGGAAAGTTTAGTTATGGTTGTGGGGATTGCGTGCGGAAGGGTGTATATTTAGTTTTCATCAGAGCCGTTCATTATACAACCATTTTTTAATGGAGTGACGCAGTGATTGATGTATTTGGAGTTTGGACCCGGATCTAAAACAGTTGCTATTTGGACTCAGCCTGTTGGACCGAATCAAATATGGATCGGGTTGTGATCCTAGTCCATATTGAGATTAGAATAATATAGGCCTACTCTATTGATAAGTTAAATTCATTTAATACTAGTTTAATTTTCCATCAACTAATTAATATTATATATAATATAATAATAAGAGATTAAGGGTTTTGAATAAAAATATGAGAATTGAATATAATCACACTTTATTCTTTTTATCTACAGGGCTTAGTCTCAAGTTCTTAAATTCATTCGAAAAGGAAATTAGGTCTAGTCAATTTAAAACATTTGAAAAAATTAAACTTGATCGTGGAATTGCGAATCCAATGTCTATCCAGTTCAATTTGAAATCTAAAATTCAATATTTTATTAAATTGGTTAAAAATCAATAGAATTAAATTAAAAAAGTTTTAGGTTTATTTTTTTAATTTTTTATAAGTGATGAGATTTAAATTTATAATCTTTTAATTTTATATTAAAAAATATATATTAAACTAAATACATTTCTATTAATTATATTTATTAATTATTTAATATTTAAAATTTGATTAAATCAATCGATCCAACTAAATCACAATTAGATCAATTAACTAAAAGTTTTATCAATTTGACTTTTAATATGATTTTTTAAAATCTCGAATACATTCTTACTCTTTAAAAAAAAAAAAAAAACCTTCTTAAATTAAAGGAAAAAGAAAAATGGACAGCCATCATCAAGTTACTTTAAACAATTTTGTTACGTGATTTCAGGTAATAAAAGGTCATCATAGAACTTTTCTAAAAAAAAAGAAAAGGAAAAAAAAAAGTTCATTATAGAACTTGTCTAACAGCGTGGGCAACAACATGTGAAAATGTCTCTGCACGATTTTCAGCCCCTTTCATTTGCCTTCAAATAATAAAGAAAAAATAGAAAATAATAGTAGTAAAATAAATTTGTAGGAATCAAATATCCCATTCCTAACTCCAACCTTCCTATATGGCTCTGGCTGGACAAGTCGCTCCATCAGCCGCATTGCAGCAAAGCCATGGCCAAAGCCAAAGCTCGTACGTCAAAATTCCATGATTTACCAAACGCTTTTCCTCCAAATTCAACCCAACTATCCAAACAAAACTATTACTTACTATTATTGAGATTCCTCTTTTCCGTTAGTGAGGTTTGTTATACCAATACCACATATGAAGCTAAGGTCCAACACCAAATTAGATCCAAGAGGTCCAATAGCTTAGGATCATCAGCTGTATTCCCTTTAACATATCATAACTAATTTGATCATATAAAACATATCTGGCAGACAGTTATCATAACTGGTAGATGGACAGACCAGATGGACAATTCGAAATTCTCCATGACCTCAAATGTTAAAAACGTGAGGTAAGCCAAAAAAACCTTTAAGTTCACATTTTATCATCTTCTTCCTAGTTATTTTGCCATCTGCTTTTTTGTCCTCAGAACTTTTGCTGACTTAAGTATCGGAGCACGCTCCGAAATACAAACTCTAATAGCCTTTTGACCCTTGTTTCATTTCAACTTCTGCTCAACAACTCTCCCGTCCTTATTTCATTAAAAAATCACCAAGCAGCCCAAAAACTCATCAACGAGATTCCTTCACCTATTAAAATCTCACCAATTAGTGAGATTCATTATTTGTAACTAGAGCTGCTCATGGGCCGAGCCGGGCCGCGGGTCATTTTTTTTATTTTCTCTGCCCAGGCCCGACCCGCCCGTTTAGGCCCGAAACACTGTTCATTGGAATAAAAAAATATTTTTTAATTTTTTTTATAATTAAAATTAAATAAAATAATATTATTATAATAAAAATTACTGTTCCGAGCCGAGCCGGAACACAAAATATCCTGCCCAGGCCCGACCCAATACGGGCCGGGCCGGGCGAGCTGCCCGGCCCGTGAGCAGGTCTATTTGTAACACTTCAATTTTGCATATATTCTCCATTAATTAAAGTACTCTCTCTTTTTTTTTATAATAATAAAAGGCACTTTTTCAAATATTATTCATCAAAAAGAAAAAAAAAATCCATTTATTTATCATAAATTAACTTTTGTATATGTATGAGATATAGCTTACTTGAATCCCAAAAGCTCACCCGTACCTAAAGTCGATTCAATTTGATTGGATAAAACTTGATTCGATACAACTCGAATCTACTCAATTTAAACTTAAATGATTTAAAAAATTAATTTAAAATAATCCCAATTTAAATTAATTTAATTTAAAAAATTAAAAGTTTACATTAAAAATAACTTGAACCTAAAATAAACAGATTTTACTCAGTCCAATAAGCACATCTAGTCTAAGGTTCTAAATAAATTACAGGCTTACAGTTAATTGTTTAATTTTATATTAGTATACAGTTTGCATTGGTTTTACTCTCTATTTTTTTTGAAATATTAAATAAATTAGTATTAAACTTCAAACATAATTAAAAAAAATTGAATAAATGGATAATGTATTTATACTTAAAAAAGCAATAAAATATTTTGAATTTTGAATTATCCTTTCACATGAAATGCATTTACAAATTTATATAACATACATGAAATGAAACTCAGTTACATATATAACTAAAACCTTGCTTAAGTTTTAATTTATAGATTTATAGATAATTGCAGATAAGACAGCATTCAGTTAAAAGTAGCGTAAAGCTAAAAAAAAAAAATGTGATTGTGTTTGTTTCTCAACGTTGTGAATTTTAATTTCAAACAGCAAAAGCCAGCCACCTTAGTTGGAGTTGGTTGAAACAAGACCGGATAAAGCCGAACCTGTTGCATCCATCCAGGTCCAGCAAAACATAACAGAGATTTTTTCTTCTTCTTTCTTTAAATTAAATCCCTACAACCATCAATTATCATCATCATCCACTTCAACAGCATCTGCTCGCTGCAAAAAGTACCCAATCCCACCTCCTCTTTGTCTTTGTCTTTGTCTTTTTTTTTTTTTTTTTTTTCTTTTACCTCAGTCTCTTTTTTTTTTTTCCCATAAATACCCAGAGGACCCTTTCACTCTTTTAACTCTCATTTCCTCTTATTTGGTTTCTCTTTTGTTTTTGTTTCTTCTTATTTCATAGATCGAGGGACTTCTTCTTCTATCAAGGTGCATTTTTTAATTTCCTTTTCAAGTTTAAATTTTTGACCCATTTTTTGTTACAGTTGTTACTATCTATTGTTTGATCATTCTGTTTTGGGTACTTTTTTTTGTTTGTTTTGGCTCTATGTTTTTCAGATTAGATCAGATAACTGGGTTTTGCATGGGATTTTTGTTTTGTTTGTGATTCTTTTTGAAGTCCCAGATCAGGGGTTTTGAGGATGCAAGGAAAACGAAATGAGGATTAAAGTTTATAAAGTTTCTGAGATTATGTTTTGCTTGTGTTGCTTTTACTATTAAAAAGGGAGTATAAAAAGTTTAGCTTTGCTTAGTTTAGGCAGCCAATACTGGCTCTATTGATTGCATTTATGTTTTCTTTAGACCATAATTAATGATGAATAAACTGTTTCAAAGTTCCAAAATATTAGAGTTAATTTTGTTGAATTTGACATAATTTGCTGAATTGTGTTCTTGGTTGTTTGTTTTAACATCTTTGAGCAGTTAATATTGGCAAATATAAGAGAGGAGATTGAATTAAAGCCGATCTGTTGAATTAGATAAAGAACAGTACGGTTAGATCCAAACCATATTCTAGCCATGTCTTTTATCGGTACCCAGCAGAAATGCAAGGCTTGTGAGAAGACTGTTTATCCGGTGGAACTTTTGTCAGCAGACGGGATTCCTTACCACAAGTCTTGCTTCAAGTGCAGTCATTGCAAAGGGACGCTAAAGGTAATGTTCTTAATTGCTTTCCATCATTTTCTGCTCATTGATATATAGTTGACATGCTTGTTTTGTACATTGATTAGGTTTAAAGAAAATGGGATATGAAATATCTATTGCCATTTATTAAAGTTACTAAGCTTTTTATTTTGTTCGCCGGTTAATTTAGTAGATCTTAGTTAGAATGTGTAATCAAATGCTGTACTAAGGAGTAACTTGGACACTATTGTTATCTTACTACAGTTTTTTTAAATTCATTTTTTTCTTAATAAAGAATTTTCTTTGTAATACACTCATAATTTGTTAGAGAGAATAGGTATTGTTCTAGCCTCTAGTTGTTCACATGATAGATTCTGTTGACCAACTTTGTTGATTTATGTAATGAAGTTTCTGCTTCTAACTTAGCAGCTTCTCTTATACATTTCCAGTTGGGTAATTACTCCTCAATGGAAGGTGTCCTTTATTGCAAGCCTCATTTTGAGCAACTCTTCAAGGAGACGGGAAATTTCAACAAGAATTTCCAGTCACGTATGTCTTTTTCTCTTGCTGGATAGAATCCTTTGTTTGATTTCTTGATAGTTTTGTTGGTTTAATTTGCCTTTAATTTTATTGTCAGCAGCTGCAAAGTCAGCTGAGAAGTTAACTCCTGAGCTGGTAAATCTCCCTTGCAACACCGCATGTGTTTGATGTTTGATTAGATGGGAAAAACTCATTATAGCGTGTGATAGGTTACCAATGTTCTTGCTAATTCCTAATAGCTTGTGTTAATTTCAGACAAGATCACCTAGCAAAGCTGCCAGCATGTTTTCAGGGACACAAGAAAAATGCGCTACTTGTGGCAAAACTGCTTATCCACTCGAGAAGGTAGAATTCCGAGATCCCAATAAGTCATTGGATGAGAACTGTATCTTTTCTGCAATTGCCAAACTTTGGTTTCTGGCTGTGACCCTCTTTACCCTCTTTCGTTTTAACTTTTACTCCTAACTTATTGGTGCGTGTGACCCTAGCACATTCATCTGAATCTTTACAAGGTTTACTCCTGAAGAAATATGTTTCATTTCACTTTTCTATATTAGGTGATCTTGGAGTATCCTTGTTTGTTTGTTTGATCTTTCTTTCAAGGGAGTAAGACTTTAATTTTTCAAAACAACATGTCTGGCTGGGTGAGTACTTGAACTGATCATAAAATCAGATGTAGTGTAAAGCCTATAATAGTTTCTTTAAAGAAGCAGGATTGGCTCAGCTAGGTTTTCCTTCTACTGGATGCTTTATCACACTGCTGTTAGGTTGATATTGTCATGTAAAAGGGGCACCTCTTCACAAAGGAGAGGTGTAATTGGATTTAGAGTCGTCCAAGTTCCATTCGAAATAATCAGTTGCTCTCGTAAGACGAGCAATGTCGTTGAATTAGAAGTGATTCTTTGCTCCTTCAAATATTCTAGCCAACATGGAGCTTGAAAGCATTTCGAGTGATTTACATTTTGAGCTAGACAAAGGAGTACTTGCCTTGTTGGAGTTGGTGTGAATCAAGACTCTAGTGCATTTTGAGTGGTTTACATTTCTTACAACTGATGTCTTATAAATTTCAATCTGTTAAAACTATTGCATGGTTTTGCAACTATATCTGCTTATTACATCATTGAAATGTTTAATAATGCACAAGCCATATATATTTTTCTTTGTAACAGTTTAAATGCCCTCTACTGTCTAGTAAAATGAGGGTTTTTTTGTCCGAAATTTCGACAGGTAACAGTGGAAGGACAGTCTTACCACAAGTCATGTTTCAAGTGCTCTCATGGTGGCTGCCCTATAAGCCCATCAAATTATGCAGCCCTTGAGGGCATTTTGTATTGCAAGCATCACTTCTCCCAACTTTTCAAGGAGAAAGGAAGCTACAACCACCTTATCAAATCTGCATCAATTAAGCGTGCGGCTGCCTCTGTTCCAGAAGCTTAAATAAATACATTGATATCCCATATTATTTTCATGTTTTTCTTCTTTCCTCGTGCTTGCCGGTGTGTTTGATTTATGTTTACGGGAGAACTGGAGAAAAAAACAAGAACAAAAACTTGGGTTCCTCTATGTTTCAGTTTCGCTGGTTCATCTGCGTTTTAATATTTGATTGATCTATGGGATTGGGATTATTATGCATTCCCCAAGTTGTAAAAACGACCATTGCATGCAGAAGTAGATGTTGTTTGATGTTTGCCTTGTTTTTATTTATTTATATTATAGCAGATATATCTATAAAGCTCCCCTCATTTTCCAAACAATAAAAAACAGATGTTCAAAATGGTAGTGTGGATGATGTTTTTTAGTTAAATATGGCCCGTCTTTTATTAGAAATTTCACAAAGGATTAAGGAATGGTCCTCTATCAATCTTTAAATTTTGGAATTAAGGCTAAGGCCGGTGGGTCTGCTGAAGAAAGTGTGATCAAAGACTTGGTAACTGATGCAAACTTCGACTGTTCAGCAATTCGGTTTTCTCTTCAGGCCATGGACTCAAGCACGTGGCCCTGCTGGCTGTCCTTCTCCGCTCTGATGGCTTTGAATATTACCGCTGTGAACCCAATATTTACATGGGGATAAACCTGGCTAACATGGCTAAGATGCTACGCTGTATAATCTCCGTTCAGTGTTCTGCATTTAGGAGCTGAAGATGTTAAGAAATGCTGGGAAATCGAACATGCATGGAACCTTTGACTAAGGCAAATTACCAACAGTAGCTTTTTTAATAGTTTGTGAATGGAAAGGACAAGGAAATTATGGATTCTTAATCATTTTCACAATGTTGAATGAATCTATAATGATGAAATGGTCATCATGAATATTTGCCGAACAAAAAAATAAATAAATAGAAAAAAGAAAGAGTCAATACTGTGGCCAAGAAAAATCATGGTGTTGATCACATCAACCATACATCCATAATTACCAGCATGCAAAAACAATGAACTTTTGAGGTTTTTTTTTCTTCCCATTAATTAATCAATATTAGAAATGTTAATAACAGATCGACTGTGTAAGGACCAATTCTACAACCTTTTTCCTGAAAGAATAAAAAACATAAAATGATATTCCTCTATAACCCCAAGCTGGGAAGATAGAGACCAATCAGTCACTTATTGGAGTTTTCTAATTTTTGACTAATCCTGCAGCCGATGCCGATACAAAAGAAAAACCAGTTTCCCAGTGTGAAAAAAAAAAATAGAATCTAGGGCACAAAATCCATGGCATCATATGCTACCAAACTTGCCTCTTTCAACATTGCCGCTGTCCTCGCAATAAAGGAAACAAAATATACGAACGATCACACACATATCGTGTCCCCAGGATGATGTCTCATTTGCTTCGTTTCTTGGCTTCACTGTAGAGTATAACCCCAAAGACTGTGAACATATAACCAAGCATTCCGGTAACGGAGACTGGGTTTCTAAAAATTAAAATTGAAACCACCACAGCTACAGCTCCTTTCGCGTTTCCTAGAACCTGGAAGAGCAAACATCTCAGGATCTCAAAAAGCTTAAGACTAATTTGGTTATTCCTATGCTAAGTTTATAATGAACTAACATTTAAAGCAACCATGCTGGTTTCTATATACAACTAAAAGATGGGTAGAATTCATAATCATAGGAGTTCGAAGCAGACAAAACTTCAGAATCACTTTCTTGTTTAATCTTTCTTAATAAGTGTACTTATCTGACTTTAATTTCATACCAAATAAAAGATTTAAACAACACATCCTCATCACCTTGTTTTCTTTTAAAAAAAGAAACAAAAGAAATGTAGCAAATTCCTAAAAGCCAAAAAATTTTGGGGGAAAAAGAAATTGAGGAAAGCCTGCAACAAGGATCACGCACGTCATACCTGCAAAGTCAGGGCGCTGGTGTGTTTCGTGACCAAAAAGTTGGTCAAATTCACAAAATATGCTAGTGCTGAATTGAATAGTAGATACCAAATGATCTTCATGTCATTTCTGGCAAGGGCAAGGGTAATACCAACCACATTTTCTTCCATAATGAGTGTTGCAGGAAGTAGAAATACAACCGCTATTGGAGCCATGTAGAGAAGGAGGTTCATGGAATTCAGCTTCTCTCTAAAATCAAATTGCAAGAAATAGTCAGAACCCGTTTCTAGTCTCTGAACTAACGTAAATAATATAAAAAATCATGCCATCAACCACAATGCAGAAGTAAAGGCGTAAAAATTCCTCACCCTTCGGAAGATAGCAAAATTCCTTGTAAAACTGACTTGAGAGCTCTTGCAGCTGTAGCTGAAATGCACATGATAAAACCAAATAGATGGAAACTTGGTTCACTCTG
This sequence comes from Fremontodendron californicum, assembly GCA_030761205.1. Classification (NCBI taxonomy): domain Eukaryota; kingdom Viridiplantae; phylum Streptophyta; class Magnoliopsida; order Malvales; family Malvaceae; genus Fremontodendron; species Fremontodendron californicum. Next base: position 9,700,306 of record JAULJL010000009.1, on the reverse strand, counting down.
TGGCCATGTAAGAAAAATGAAAAACAACAATCAGAAAGCAGATTAATTAAATGAAATAAAATAATGGGAATAATGCAGAACAGAAAATTTTAAATAAATAAAGATAAAACGAGGAAATTTGAAGGTTTTCAAATCAAATAGAAGGGCAAAATTCTAGACCATACACTTCTAAAGGCCACAACCAAAACATATAATATGAGAAATGAAAGGGAAAAGGAAAAGGAGAGAAAGGGAAAGGAGGAAAGAGAAAGTATCTAAGAGAAGCATTGATGAATCACAAACAATAACAAGGTTTTCACATCATAATTAATGTTTTAATCATCCATTTGAAACCAAGAAAAAGGAAAAGATAATCAACAAATTGTGATCATTAATATTGAAAAACCTCCAAATTAAGCTAAAAATTGGGCATTCCCATAAGTTCCAAATAACAAGATATCTAATTTTAAATCTTGCAGTTCTTTTCTTTTCCATTCCATGTTTCAGCAACTGAATAGAGCCTAAAGCAAATACTTCAATTTATAATTCCAACTTCGACGCGATGCAATCCTTCAACTGTTAATGGATTCTTCAGGCTACATGACGCTCATGAAATCGAAATGAGACTTAAGAATCCACTTGTTTACAACTAGACAATACTTTGAACCTCAGATTCCTACATCATTTCCCTCTCTATCATCACTTAAAATCATATAAAACCAACACAATTCAATAAAATAAAGCAAATCCTTTCCACATTTCATTCAAATCCTCCATAAACAAACAAAAAAAAAGCTAATATTTACATTATCCGATAACAAATAAAGCAAACCAAATTTCACAGTCCAATCAAATCCTCAATAAATCCCCTAAAAAAACTACCATTTCTATTAACCAATAAAATATAAAATCGCCAAAATTACCAGACAAACCAACACAAATTTCAATAAAATAAAGCAAAACTCATTTCCACATCCCAAATATATCCTCAATAAATCACTCCCCCCCCTCCCCCCAAAAAAAAGACTACCATTTTCATCAACCCCTATATCATCACATAAAACTATATCAAACCAACAAAATATAGCCAACCCTTTTCCACACAAAAAAGCTAACAATTTCATTAACCAATAAAAAGGTAAACAAAAAATTAGCCAAATACATACCCCACTGGCAATGATAACCCCAGTAACAACAGGAACAAGGGTAAGATAAGTAAGCCAAGCCTCCCTCTTCAATGTCATCAAGTAAGCGAAAACTGCTGTAAAAAACGGCGTCGTAGCCCCAATAGCCTGATTAAAACTAACCGGCAGGAACCTCAAAGAAATATTCCCAAACACCACCGACACACAAAAGACCAAACTCAAAGCCGAGATCTTGAAAAACTGAACCCTAGATCGAATGGTCTGCATGGGAACCATCTTCATCCATGCAATTGCGATGTAGCTTAACAAAGAACAAGCTGTCATGTGACACATGGTTAAGAAGATTGGGTATTTGAAACCATAATTGCTTAGTAAATATTTGTTTAACAACAAGACACCAATGTTGGACGAGTACCAGGATGCTACTAGCCCGATCGTGAATAATTTGGATTTGTCTTTCATGGTTTTTGGGGTTTTGATTTTGAAGATCTGGGTATCTTTATTTTGAGGGGAAAAGTGGGTTTTGAAAAAAGGAAGGAAATTGGGATTATATGAAGGTCGATCAGTGTGGAGTTTGGAAAATTGTGGGTTTTTTTGGTGGAAAAGAATGATACTTTTGGGATGATTTGATGGAATTAGCTTCCATGGATCTGATTCAAGTTTCTCATTAGAAAATCAAGGAACCCCAAAGAGAAGAGAATTTAGAATTTTGACTTTAAAAAAGAAAGAAAGTTCGGGTTTTGAGGAAGACCAAATGAAAAGAACGTGGCTGCCTCTCTGCATATTTCTCTGAGGAGAAGAAGAAGAAAGATAGACAATAGGATTTTAAAGCAGACGAGGTAAACGCATTTGTGTTTTTGTTTTTGTCTTTGTTTTTTTTTTTTTTTTTTTTAAATGTTATTTATTTGGTTTTTGATGGAGAGGGGTGGGTTATTTTATTTTACTAGTATTTTTAATTTTTAATTTAAGTATTTTATTTTTTGTTTGGGTTTGCTTGAAAGGCCAATGTTAATGGTGGGAAATGTATGGTATAAGGAAAGGGGAATTTGACTTGTAACTTCTAAGTTGGAGAAATTTTGTAAATTTCTTTCTAATGGTAATGGTAATGTGATTTTATATGAAAAGAGGGATGAACTTTTCATGTGTTGGGTTGATAAATAAAATTCTCTTTTTTTTTTTTTTTGTTGATAAATTAATTGTGTGGTTTGTTTGATTGAGTTTCTATTTAATATATTGATTGTAAATTTTTTTAATTTTATAAATGGATTAAAATTTTGTCATATATTTTATTTTTTTTAATTAATTTTTTTTATTGTATTTTAATGATATGTACCATTTTTATTAATTTTGTTTGTAGAATCTAATACGTGATAAATCTTTTTATTTGATTTAAGGTTGTAATTAGATTTATTGGAATATATATATATATAAATTCATCTGTGTCTTCTTATGGTCAAATTTCTTTTACCTTTTGATTTTAGGGTAATTTATATTCTAAATCACTAAATTTAACATCAACGTTTAATTTCATCAAATTATATCATTGAACTTTTATTATTAATAAATTAAGTCACTTATGCTAATTCCGTTAAGTAATTCTAACGAAAAAGCAGATTTAACACGAAATTTTTTTACTTAAAATGCCAGACATTATCTTGACGAGATGTAAAAATATATATGCATGAAATTTGATAATAGAAGTTAGCATAAGTGACCTAATTTATTAATAATAGAAGTTCAGTAATATAATTTGATGAAATTAAAGGTTTGTGACTTACATAAAATTTGATACTAAATTCAGTCATTCAGAATATAAATTACTTTTTGATTTTATGATTCAATAGGATAAATGTCAAATTTCAACATTTTTTAATTATTTTTAATTCGAATTACTCGAACAAAAACAAAACAAGTAAAAATGCGTATATTTTTCAAATAAAAGAATGTTGAGATTGGCTTGACCCAAGTAGGATGACAATGGAGGGGAGCGGAGGCGGGGATTGTCTTATCTACTTTCGTCCCACTCTAGCTTGGATGTTGGAAACATCCACCTTCGTGAATGTCAGTTATATCCATTACCGCTCCACAGTGCTCTACTCCGCTACACCACAATTTTTATTAATTATTTTTAACTTAATATTATAAAAAAATTTATATTGTAATTTATTCATGAACATAATTTTAGTATATAAAATTCTTTAATATATATAATATACATATATATACTAAAAGTATATATATATATATACAAAATATTAATATATATATATATATGATTTTAGTACATATATCTAATATATATACTAAAAATATAAGAAAAAATATAAAATATTTTAAGGGGTAAGATAATAATTTCAAAAAGCTAGACGGAACAGAGCAGAGTAAGCATTTACCAAAACCAGCTCGCTCCATCCCGCCCCCGCTTTAAAAAAAAGCTCTCCATTCGGAATAAATTATACAAAATTCATCGATCGGATCGAATTTTATCATCCCTAAACCCAAAGCCAAGAGGGAAAGACACAAAATCTTCGGGAAAATTTCAACAGGTGAAAAGCCACTTATATAAGCCTAATAATTTATACACGTTTCCCCTTTCATAAAATCGAAAATTTTAATTAATTTCAGTTTAGGCAAATGAGTAAAGGAAAAAAAATAATCCAACTTTCAAATAATTAATGCAGGTGTATTCAATCAATTTTGGGTAGGAAAATGAGAAATTTTTATTAAAAATAAGATGTCATTACCCTATTATAAAAATATAAATTTTTAGAATCCTATTAATAAGTGTCTATAACACTGATTAAAAATAATTTTAATTATTATTTTAAAAAAATTATATTTAATATATTATATTTACTAAATTTAAAAAAAAAATTAATTAATTATATTTTTTCTTAAATATCACCTTAAAAAATATCATTTGACACTGATTAACGTTTCTCAAACTTCTAATAACATAGAATCATTCAATAACTTTAATTATAAACTTTTTATTAATAAATACATGTTATTTAAAATATATATATATAACTAATGACTAAATGTTCTGTGAAGGTGAAACTAGCTAGGTTGCCATGGTGTGAGAAAGTCGTGGGACAATGTAATTATGTGATTTGATTTTGAATAATTTTTTTTTTTGGCTTGAAAGATATTACTAGTGCTAAATAATTTTGATTTTGAACCAAAATTGCCATTATAAACAAGTAAATAAAGATTGTTTCTCTATACTAGAAAGTGACGAAGAAAAAAAACCCATATAAAAAAGAAATCCAAATAACCCCAATGTATTACATTAAAAAAATCCAAATATCATCATTCATAAAATTCAATATTATACTAAAATAAAAAGAACTTACCAAGATTAATTTGTAGTGTATAATTAGTGATGAATATTTTTCATTTATGTAATACTTTTAGGATAAAAATCTATCTACCTATATATATTTAATAAAGAGACTCCAAATCGAAAATGCCTTTATTTTCAATAGAATTTTTATTTTGATGAAAAATTATCAACGATTTAAATATTTTTAACAGATTTTTGGGACGAAAAATGTTGTCAAAAATATTATTTTTCACGAAAAATTAAGTTTTTTTGGACGAAAAATATCGTAAAAAAAAATTATCTCTTATAGTGACCCCTCTATTTTTCACAAGAAAAGAGAAAAATAATAAAATCAAAAATTGTCTTTCTAAATTTGTTTGGAAGCCAAATTGAGTTAAATTAACCCAAGCCATGATAATATAATACGTGTCAACATCATAATTTGCCAATTCCATAACTTGGACCATAATCTATGGAAGATATATATCCTAGCACGTCTAAAAGAGTACTAATAAAAAAGTTTGGTGCAATAGTCGGTCCAAATGAAGCCTTTAATTTATAATTAAATTTCTAAGGTTATGGCAATTTGCCCCATGTGATGTGAATTCCCATTTGCTATAAAATTGGATCATGTTAAGGAAAAACCCCTTTTGTAGGACCAAACCCAAAGCAACATATTAGCCTACGACTCAAGACATGCCTTAATCTTTCATCAATTTGAACCAAAAGATTTTTTTTTTCTTTTTTTTAATCTTTTTTTCTTTTTTTATACATAAAATTTGATATAAATAAGTTATTCTAGATGTTTGGTATTTCTATGTAATCTCATACAAAACAATCATTTTTATCGACTTTCTTGCTTAAAAAGAGATAGTCTGTCCAAAAATAATTAACTTGACTTGACAAATTTAATATGATAGAATTAAGAGAAATCAACACAATCTTTACAAGGCAATAAAAAATTATCATATTTATTTATATAAATGATACATTCAAGATTAATGTTAACCAAAAATCATCAATAAAAAAAATTAGACCTAACTAGCTGTTGAGCCAATCCTTCTCGACATGCATCAAAAGCTTAATTTGGATGTTAGCAATTCGTGTACGTGTTTCGTATTTGTAATTTTTTTCCGTATCAATTATATAACTATAAATATAATATAAATTATTAAATATATTAAAATTTTAAACACGAATATGATACGTATATTAAACATGTCGTATTTATATGTTTATATATTATTAAACGTGTCGTATTTGTATCGTGTTTAAAATTATCAGATCTAATATTAGACATGTGATCAAAGGGTTGTTGTCTTTAATGTTCTTTGTTTTTTTTTTTTTCGTTCATTCTTCTTCTTGTGTCAAAATTAGGTTTGACTCTATAAACCCTCAGTGTCTTACCATTGTTTGCGATATTAATTGGTTCCGTGGATTGTGGGTTGTGGATCCATAGTTAATAATAGATACATTGCTATTTTTCTTTTGGTTTCATTTATTTTGGATTTAAGTGAGTTTAAGTCAACAATATTAAACCTAATTAACCTTTTTCTTTCTCCTTTTCCCTTATTCAACTTAGTTAATAACTATAAATAAAAGTAGTTGAATATTTGATTCTATGATAGGTATATGTAGTTATCGATCAAGGAGAAAATTCGAATATTCATCCTTTCAAAATTAAAAATAAAAAGTAAATAATCAACAAGAATTAATTCAGTTGATAAAAGAACTTTTTTTTGTCAACTAATGTTTATTTTTTTTTAAAGTATTCTGACAATAAAATCTAAAATACATCAGATCGATGTGAAAAAATATTCTTTTAAAATCGTTTGAAAAAAGAGATTAAGCTTAATCGAAATTTGAAAATACATGATCATATTATAAATAAAATGTGAAAATGCTTAGGCTTACACTTGCCAGTTGCCACACAGTTCATAAATGTTCCTTTTTCTTCTTCCTGAAATTATCTTTCATGCATTTATTATATATTTTTTGTATTTGAATAAGGTTCAAAGTGTTTGATAATTCAAAAAAAAAAAATCTAAAAACATATTCCTGTCGAAAAATATTTTATTTCCGAAAAAAGAAATCTACCTAATAATTTATCTCGGTTTTTTATTTGTTCATTTAAGAGAGAGAGAAAAAAAAACCCTTCAAATACCAATTCATTTGGTGATTTGCCTTTGAGATAACATTTGATATAACTTGCAAGATCACCTAATGATCTAATTATCATGGTGATAACTGATAAGATTATTAAGGTGATTTGTCACTAGTGATTTTATGTTACCATGTTTGGTATAACATTATAAATCATTAGTGATCTTAAACCATAATGTTTGGCATTACAAGAAAAAAAGATAACCGAATACAAAACATCTAAAATAATCTTCCAAAAAAATAATTTTTTTTTAACTTATAGAGACATTTTTTCACTTATCTTTTTTTAGTATTTAGAATTTTGCTTTTCAAAAGCTATTTTTGGATAAAAAAAACACAAAACTTAGACCATATAAGTATTGAGCACAAAAATTATGAAGCAACAAAGCTACTATTGCCATCATCTTAAAACACAAAAGTCACAAATTTTTGATCAAGTTTAGAGGTCTATATCAAAGATTAACTAGCATTTTTTCACATGTATTTTTTTCCGTTATTATCATAGCAAATTAGTAATAAAATAACATTGAAGGTTACTTTATCACGGTGATAAAAAAAATTTCATCATTTTGGATGGAAATCAGATCACTCTTTAGATAGTGTTCAGTATCGTTTTTAATATCATCGTGACGATCTAATTACCATAGTGATAAGATCACCAAGGTGATTTGATCACTAGTGATCTTAAATTACTATATTTGGTATAATATTATAGATTACTACTACTAGTGATCTTAAATCACTGTGTTTGGTAGTGTATAAAAAGAAGATTATTGAATATATAACACTCAAAATAACCTTATTATTGATAATAATATTATTTATGAAAGAAATAATTTCAATTTTTATTAAATGAACAAATTATAAAATAAGAATTTATTGTTTAGTAGAAAATTATAAGGTATGAACTAGTACAGATGAGTATAATTTAAAGTTATTAACATATTCATATCTAATGGTCACATAACTTGTATAAGCAATTAAAAAGTGGAGATTTGTTTATAAAAACTAAAAATTTGTAGAGAAATATATTTTGGTGGGCATCACTTTGAGCGTAAATTTGTCTTAAAATAATTTTGAATATCACTCTCCCTCGGTGATAAAACCTTCTCACCCTTTTGGATGGCATTGAAATCACCCCATAATTAGGGGTGTAAATGAGACACATATGTTCGCAAGCTACTTGAGTTCGGCTCGAAAAAAACTCGAATTCGATTCGGTCATTATCGAGCCGAGCTCAAGCAGCTCGAGTGAGCTGAGTTCGAGTATCTCAATACTCAATTCGAACGGCTCGCGAGCCTAATCGAGCCTTTTATTTTATAATATATATTGTTAATATTTTTAATATTAATTTACTATCCTACCCTTAATATATATATATATATATATATATATATATATATACACCTTAAAACCCAAAATCCTAAATTTTTTTCCTATCTTTTCATGCTTCAGCAGCTGTCGCACCTCACTCTCACATTCTCTCCTTCACAACATCTTTGGATCTTCTTCTAATTGTTTGTCAGGTTAGCTTCCTTTTATAAAATTTCAATCTTTTTTCTTTTTTATTGTTATTCGGAGAAAATTTATTTAATTTATATGGTGTGTAATCTATGAAGATTAAATCAAATGAAGATTAAAGAGATCTAGAGCATTTTTTGGCTTTTTGCTTTCTTGAATATCAATTTGTTGTTGGGTCTTTGGCTTTGATAGTTACTTGACGGCTCTTAGATCCAGAAAGTCCCCAATCTTCAGTCAACTTTGCTTGAGTCCTCTCAACTTCAAGCTGTAGTGTTGTTAATGATCTAAACCAGCTTGTAGTTCATCTGTAACTTTGGTATTCTCTTGTTTCATGTTCAAAATCTCACCTAGGAATTTCGCTGCTTGGTAACTTGTGAACTTGAAATCATCATCTTCAGCACTTGCTTTCAAAGCCTTTGTTATTTCTTCTTGAATCTCACACAAAGATGAAAACCGGTTCTTCAGATTATGTTGAATTATGTTGAATGGGACAAGGATTTTATTTTTAAGTTTAATGATTTGAATTCATGTAATAGTATTGTTATTTTGATTGAGACTTTTACTTTTTTGGTTGTTGTGTAAGATTTTTTTTATCATTATATCATTTTAGAAAAACATCATTATTTAAATGCAAAAAAATTGCATATAAAACGAGCTCGAACTCGAGTATGTAAATTGAGTAAACGAGCTTAATCGAGTCGAGCTCGAATAGTTCGATTATATCTCGAGCCGAGCTAGAGCTTAAAAAATGATATTCGATCGAGCTCGAGCTCGAGCTTCTCACTATTCGAGCTCGACTCGGCTCGATCACAGCCCTACCCATAATAGGGTGACGGTGATCTAAGATCGCTGCCACGTAGGATTCTCAAGTTACTACCAAACACGGGTAATTAGACCACCTTCAATTTTAAAGAGATCACCTCATACCGCACCGTCTTAAGGTAGTGATCTTATCACCCCAGTGATTTAAGATTACTATCACATAGTATTCTTAAATTGTTAACAAAGAAAGTGATGTAATTACTGAATCACCTTGATTTTTGAGATGATCATCTTACCAAACATTGTTAGAATTCACATGATCCAAGAACTTGCTCATCAGAATATCATGCATTGAATTCAAATCATAAAAGCCAAGATCAATTTGTAGATGCAATAGAGAATGAAACTAGAATGAAAATAAAAAAAGGACTTACCTGAATCCATTGTAAGAATCATAGATAGAATTATTTCTCAAATCAAAGATTGGGTATGATATAGTCTTCCAAGTCTAGATAATACGTAATGATTTATTTCTCACCGATGGGGAAGGAGAAGAATGCGTTATGTTATTTGGCTCAGGGACCATAACCTCTTTAGTAATAGTAGGATTGTTAAGCCATCAGTTATGGGCCCATCAATCATAACTGAAGGCTTTTGGGTTTCTACACATAATTGGACCCATACCTTAATATTGATATCTCTATTAGCCCATTTAATTATTAACCTTATTAGGTCACTTATTAATTGGGCTCTATAACAAGATAGCATATCTTGTATAATTGTTTAATATATGAGTCCACATAATGAAAATTGCTAACAATCTCCCACTTAGACCACATATGTCTTTAAATTGTACAAGAGTAATACTTTAGTGTGCACAATACTTTGCTATCCTAACTTTGAAATATCCCGAAACAATCTGGTCCATTAATTACATTAATATAGGATCAAAGCGGCTATCATCACATATATTCGTAACTAAACCTATCAATGGTCATAATATCAATATAATTAACGACATAGATCAAGTATGGATGTGTAGCATGGAAATTACATGTAATGTGATCTTATTCATGCTATTTCCAACTAGTCCTACTTTATGACTCCAAGAGTCCAAACACTTTCTAATACCATATGCAAAACCATAGTAGAAAGCAAACATCTTTATATTAGAGTATTCAGTCAATCGTGAAATTCATTCATACATAAAACTCAAGTCTGTACAGAACATAAACATGTCAAAGCACAATAACAAACTCCCAATAAACAGGCATATCATTAAGTCCAATAACACCCATGTGAGTAACATGCTCATGAAACATCTTAGGTGGTAAACCTTTGGTCATTGGGTCTGCAATCATAGAGTTTGTACTAATGTGCTCTATTGACAACTAAAAACTCTGAACTTTTTCTTTTACAACAAGATATTTGATGTCAATGTGCTTCAACTTTGACGAACTCCTATTGTTCTTTGAATACAACTCAGCGGCCTTATTATCACAATTTATCCTTAGTGATCTTTCAATTCCATCGACCACTTGCAATTCGGTGATAAAATTTTGCAGCCATATTTCATGATTTGACGCTTCATAGCAGGCTACAAATTCAGCCTCTATGGTAGAAGAAGCTACAAGTGTATGTTTGACACTTTTCCATGAAATAGCTCCTCCAGCCATCATGAAGACATAGTCTGATGTGGATCTCCTGCTATCAACGCATCCAGCAAAATCTGAATCGGAGTATCCTACGATCTCTAAACGATCTAATTTTCGAAAAAGGACCTGTTTGAGGGATCATAGAACTTGAAAACCCCTCAATCTTTTCGAGTAACCCACAAAATAACAACTTACATTTCTTGAGTCCAGTTTCTTCTTGTTAGGCCTATAAGGCCTAGCTTCAGCTGGACATCCCTAGACATGCAAGTGCCTAATACTAGGCTTTTTGCCTGTCCACAGCTCGTATGGGGTTTTAGTTACTGCTTTGCTCGAAATTCGGTTCAGAATGTAAACTGCAGTCTTTATTGCGCCTCCCCATAGTGATTCTGTAGAGAAGAAAGATTGATCATACTTCTCACCATGTCTTTAATAGTTTGGTTTTGTCTCTCAGCTACACCATTTTGTCTAGGGTTCCAGTCATGGTGTATTGAGGTGCGATTCCGCACTCTGTCAAATACTTGGCGAAAGGCCCTAGACTCTGTTCTCCTGATCTGTCATATCTACCATAATATTCTCCTCCAAGGCCAGATTTGACAGCTTTAATTTTCTTGCCTAATTGATTTTCAACTTCGACTTTGAAATTCTTAAACATGTCCAATGATTGTGACTTCTCATGAATTAAATACAGATAACCATAGCGAGAGTAGTCATCTATAAAGATGATAAAATATTGTTGTCCATTCCATGATGCCTTAGGGAATAGACCACCGATGTCCGTATGTATCAACTCTAAAGGTTCACTACTCCTGTAGACACATGTTTTTTTCATATTCTATTGTTTTCCCTTTATGCATTCTATACAGATTTTAAGATCTGATAAATCAAAGGAATCAAGAATTCCTTCTGACACAAGCCTTTGAATTCTCTGTTTAGAGATGTGACCTAATCGCTTATGCCATAACATTGATGAATTCTCATTTGTTAATCTACGTTTAGTACCCAAATTACTTGAATGCAAGTTTTCATTATCATTGGAGGTTATGGTGTCCAATTTATACAATTTATCAATTAAAGTGCCAGTACCAATAACATTTGAATTCAAAGAAACACTGAAAATTCCATTTCCAAAAGAACAAGAGTATCCTGATTGTCCAAACAAGAAACATAAATTAAATTTCGTCTAAATGACGACACAACAAAAGTTTCTTCTAAATCCAAACTAAAACCAAAACTTAATTTAATCCTAAAGACATCAATTGCCTCTACAACAGCCTTGTTGCCATTTCCCACATAGATGTATCTTTCAGCATCCACTAGCATTCGGCTCCTTAGATAATCCTGCATTGTGACACTTATGTGAGTAGTTGCACCCGTATCTATCCACCAAGTGTCACTAGGTACTAAAGCTAAATTAACTTCTGAACAAACAAAGTTGAGAAGTTTACCTTTCTTTACACGCCATGTGGCGTACTTGGAACATTCTTTCTTAAGGTGGCCAGCTTTCTTGCAAAAGAAACTGGAGATAACCGTATCCTGTTTCGTTTGATCTTTATGCTGTGATGTTCCAGAGTCTACAGTTTCCTTACTCTTATTCCTTTTCCACTTCTTGTTGGCGCCCTTATCATGGGAACCTATTGCCAAATGAGCACTTTCAGCCATTTCTTGTTTCAATCTCTCCTTTTCTTGCACACATTAAGCTATAAACTCATTTAGAGTCTATTTTTCCTTTTGGATATTATAGGATATTTCGAATGGAATGAATTGTGCAGGAAGGGAGATCAAGACGAGGTGGACAAGTATGTTTTCCGACAAATCAAGCTTTAAGTCCCTCAATCTTGTCACAAGATTAGACATCTCCATGATGTACTCCCTTATGTTTCCCTTGCCCTTATACTGCATTGAAACAAGTTTACTGAGAATAGTACTCATTTTGACCTATTCACTAGCAGTGAATCGGTCTGCGATTTGCTTCTGGAAACTTTTGGCATTTTGTTCCTCAGATATTTCGCCCCTTATGGTTTTCGGAATAGAATGTTGCATGATTATAAGACTCATATGGTTTGATCGCTCCCACTTCTCGTATGCGGCTTTTTGAGCATCAATGCTTTCACTAGTCAGATCCGCAGGGCGATCAAATCTTAATGTATAGTCAAGATCCATGCAACCAAGCATAATCATAACGTGCTCCTTCCATTTCTTGAAGTTTGTTCCGTTAAGCACATGAATGTTGTTCATGTTGGCAGATATTGAAGATACTATAAATAAAACAAAATAATGCTCACAGTCAATCATTTATTCAAGACATGTATATTTGATAACAAAACACATATTAAAACATACACATGTGGGTGGGCCCATCTCAAGATACCTAACACAACATTGCTATTTGTCTTTGGACAAAAACAACAATTTGTAAGTGGTGCTCTTAAACATAGTATATGAATATTGATAACTAATCCGGCCTAACATCATGCCTTTCTTTGGACCGACATAATGCAAGCATGGTAAACCAAAATATATCACATATTCAGGACTATCCATTATCCGACCAAAATAACCTTCATTTGGACCTATTATTACGCATGGATAAAGCATTGTAAGTGGTACTCTTAAACATAGTATATGAATATTGATAACTAATCCGGCCTAACATCATGCCTTTCTTTGGATCGACATAATGCAAGCATGGTAAACCAAAATATATCAAATATTCAGGACTATCCATTATCCGACCAAAATAACCTTCCTTTGGGCCGATTATTACGCATGGATAAAGCATGCTTACTTATTAAAAATTGATAAATTTTACCTAATAGTGGTTACTTTGGCAAGATATTAGTTCAATTCAATCAATTCTAACATAATAAACATATTAGTGCGAGAAAAGAATTAAAGAAAATAAATTCACATGATTTTTGAGATGATCATCTTACCAAACACTGTTAGAATTCACATGATTTAAGAACTTGCTCATCAGAATTTCATGCATTGAATTCAAATCATAAAAACCAAGACCAATTTGTAAATGCAATAGAGAATGAAACTAGAATGAAAGATCAATAAAAGGACTTGCCTGAATCCATTGTAAGAATCAAAGGTAGAATTATTTTCCAAATCAAAGATTGGGTAGAATATAGTCTTCCAAGTCTAGATAATACGTAATGATTTCTTTCTCACCGATGGGGAAGGAGAAGAATGTGTTATGTTATCTCTCTAGTAATTGTAGAGTTGTTAAGCCATTAGTTATGGGCCCATCAATCATAACTGAAGGTTTTTGGATTTCTACATATAATTGAACCCATACATTAATATTGATATCTCTATTAGCGGATTTAATTATTGACCTTATTGAATAACTTATTAATTGGGTTCTATAACAAGATAGCATATCTTGTACAATTGTTTAATATGTGAGTCCACCTAATGAAAATTGCTAACGAACACCCCTTGTTGTTCGTTCAATTTATGTTATCTGTATTCACGATGTTTACATGTATTTTAAGATTTTAAGTTAATAAATGATAATCATTAGTTTTGATAGAAGATAAAATATGCAAATTATATTTGAAGTTTGATATGAAACCTCTTTGAAATTTATAATTTTTTTTATTGGTGAATGTAAAATGTTGCATAAGGTTGTATAGAAACTTGGAATTTTCCTTGAAAAATTTCACAGTTTCGGTCAAAGTTCTCAAATTATGAATTTCATGGGTTTGGATTATATTTTGTAGAAACCCAAGATTGATCTAAAAATATTGGTGAAGAGAAAGGATGTAAAATCTTTTTTTTTTATATATTTATTTTTCTCTCAATTTAGATCAATATGAAAATAGTATCCGACATTTAATTCAGTGTTTAATACATGATTTACTATTTAAAGAAAAAGATTTTAATTTTCCATTTAAAAAAATGGACATAAAAATAAAGATTGTCTTTACATTTATCATGAATATAATTGGGTTTAAAGTAGTCCACTCTTTTTATTTTTTTTAGTTTTATTTTAATGCATATTAAAATTTTAATAATTTATATTGTATTTATATTTACACAAATATATATATATATATAGCTCGACCTTTCTAAGCCCTCTCTCGGGCAATGAAATTACAAGCTTTCTGCAACCTGATCAGCATTGTCACTTCTTCAGCTTTATTAGAGAGTTCAACCCACCATTACTTTACAAGCACAACTCATCTTCCAGATTTAATCACAAAAAGAACTAGGAACCCAACTTGACCAAGAACCAAACCAAGACAAACGAAGAACAAACTACTCAATCCAAGTAACCCCCTATACTGAAACCAATGATGCACTCATTTGGAAATACTTGGGACTAGGAAGTCTGTTAATCATTTAGCAACTTCAACATAAATCTAATCCGAGTCACCGACTTAAAAATACTCAATCGCTTGCATGCTATATTTTCACAGAATCCTTCAGTCAACAAAGAGAACTTATTCACATTGCAAGGCTATCCAGCATTAAGCTGGCATAAAGCAAGGCAATCATTTAGTGAACTAAACAACCCATATTATCATGCAAGCCTATCTTACTCGAACTCGGATATGAATGTCGAACTCAAATATATTTAATTTTTTCCAAAATTTCCATGTATTTAGAAGTCCTTAAAAGATAATATCCCCATAATCATGTCCGGATATGCATCGGACACGGATATTTAAATAAAAATGAGAAACATAGATGCAAGCTTTTGGAAACAATGGTTTTGTTAAAACTAACAGATAATGACACACGCTGCAGTAGATCAAACTTGCTGTTCAGTTCCATAAATGATTGATTACTCAAAACTTCAAAGTCAAGGAACAAATAGGTGGAAAATCCTCGACAGAAATATGTAAAAAAAAAAAAAAGCACAGTTTCATCCACCATCCTAAAGAAACAAAATGACTGCTCCAAAACACACAACATCTTGACTAAGTTTATAAAAACAAAGTGAAAAGGCAGAGCAACTTGAGTCATCAATTGAACTCCATCAGCATCTACACAACTGCAGGGAAAGAAGAAAAATACAAAATTAGGAGAGGGCACACAAGCATTAGTAGCTACAAAAGTAGAGCTCTAGGACAAATTGTTCCAAGTCTAAAGGAAAATAATCAAATAGTTATCATAACGTTTTCACAAGCTAGATTCCATTTTAAAATGGCAACTTAATATCACTATATTAACAAGGCAAACAAAAGTTTATGGCTTAGTACATAAATCTAAATAAAGTAGGCTAAAATATAACAGATTGTGTCACCCATAGCAACAATCAAGATCGCAAAGACAAAGAAACGGCAGAAAAATTAGTAGAGCTGAACTATGTTACTCGGATTCGGGTGTGAGGATCGGATACGAGTACGTATCCGACACGGGTATGTTCAGTTTTTCTAAGTTTTCCATTTATTTGGAGGATCTTTGGAGGGTCATATCCCCGTACTCATGTCCGAATATGTATTGGATACGGGTATCAGACAAAGGTACTTCAAGAAAAATGAAGAGTCGGAGCAACATAGAAGCTGAATTATGCCATACAGTTAATATAGGGGTCTCAATGAATAATCACAAATGACTTGGAGTTGATGCAACAAGAATATATGAATCGTTACAGATGTTGTCATTATAAAATTTCCAGAGAGGGTTCACAGTGCTAGACACAGACACAAAAACTAAAACTGTCATAAAGACACACATAAAGGACCTAACAATGAATAAAGCAGGCAATTAATACGCAAAAATTAACATGTCTGTCAAGCAGCTAATCTTCAAACAGAAAGTTACATCATTAAACTGAATGAAGATTCCTCATATACAAACGGATAAATTTGAATCAACCAAAAATAAGTGGCAAACTCATGAACCCACAAAACAACTAAGAAAGATCATAAATTGGGAAGTGAAGATTACCTCATATATTGCTGGGGTACATGAAGACTCTGACTCTATCTCCCTGCAAAGGAACCAAAAGATACATGTAAGATCAAAAGAAAAATGTTCAGTAACCCATTAAATAACAACAAAATTAACACACTAACCATAGATTTGGGGGGAAGGTTAGACTTGAACTTAGCACGAACAACCCCACTGTTACCATGAGGTCTAGTAACCTTTCCCCAAATGCAGCGATAGTGTGAGCCATTCTTCTTCACTTTAGCCTTGTAGATATAAGCCATGCGCTTGCCAGCATACCAAGCTACTTCCTCCTTGGTGTTAACTCCCTCAATCTGGAGCAATGAAGTGTTTGGATACTGGTTCGACTTTGACCTAACACCCACCATCGAACAAATAATAAGCACCAATCCAGAAAAAAAAAAAAAAAAAAACTCCAAAATCAACTTCCAGTTCTTCCACTCAGTTCACATTTAAAAAATACAAGATCACCACAAACCCTCATTTTAGTTTACAAAAGTAATTATTTTCTGTCCCCTAAAGCAAAACCTAGAAATTCAATCACACCCTTGGTTCCCCAAACACTAATTTCAGTTCAGAAAACTAAGTTGCTAACTTGCCCCTATAGCCAATAAAAACCCAACTTCTTCAAATTAATGCAACTTAATTCTTGTTTCCTTTACTCATTTTCCTAACAATTAAAAAAAAAAAAATTGAAAACTTCAACTTTCTTTTCTTTTCTTAACACATTAAATCAGCTAACTTAACTCATACATTTAATTAAATATTCAATCTCCTTCAAGAAATTTCTCTAATCCCCCTCCCAAAAAAAAAAAGAACAGCTTTAAATCAACAAAATAAAATTAAAATTAAAGTAATAAATAGGTTCTTAACACATTAAATCAGCTAACTTAACTCGTACATTTAATTAAATATATTACCTCTTGTAACCCAAGATGGTTCCTCTTACATAGAGTCTGCAATAAAAAATTCAAAGAAATTGAAAAAGGAAAAGAGTAAGTAAAATCTAAAAACTATACTCCATATATTAAAATGGGAGATTGAAAAAAGTTAGGGTTTTAAAAGATGAAATGAAGAGATCAAAGGCGACCTGACTCGCTCTCCTTGGCGTCCCTTCACCATTTTCTCCGATTTCGAAGCTGAAGCTTAGTCCTTTTGATTCTGATAAAGGCGACTGCAAGAGAGACCTAAAACCCTAATTAGGGCTAAGATTTGGGGAATATATATATCGAGTGGCTGAAGTTTATAGACGGTAAATTCGATGTATAAGCGTTTAGAGTCTAGTAAATTATTACGTGTATTTAGGCCTTCAATTGGGCCTTGTTTTTGTGCGGCCTTCTTTTTTAAATATAAAATGGCCCAAGGTAGGAAATATGTCTAGCATTATTAAACTTTGATTAAAAAATCATGCCAAAAAATGAAACTTTGGTTTAAAAAATGTTTTTTTTTAACGAATACTCTTTCATCATTTTTTAAAATATTTAATATACTATTAATATAATAATTTTTAATGCACTAAATAAGGTATTAATCGATATAATAATTTTAAAAAATATTTTTATGACATTCGTTAACAAAATCTCTAAAACAAAAACAAAAAATATATATGATGCTTTTTTGTTTGTAACTCTTGCAGCTTGTGTTTTTACTTTTCAATTTTTTAATTACATGATTAATTTTGTTTAAACATTATTATTATCTTAATATATTGTTTGATGAAAATTTTAAATTTTATAACGAGACATATAATTGGTATTGTTGATTGAGTAATTGTATTAATTAATTTTTTTTTTTAATTATGATCAAGCAGATTTGTGACAATTCTATATAGCTACTTATATATGGAGTTAAACATTTTCATCAACAATGTATAAGATAATTTTTTTTTTAAAGATACATTAAATACTTAACTTCTTATACTATTTGCTAAGTAATTTTTACAGATGAAAGTAAATAATTTCACTTGATTTATGGAATTCAACTATACATCAAATTGCTATTAGGACAAATGGGTTAGTGTCTTACCTTTTATATTAAAGACCACTTACATTTATTTATTGCTTAGCTTGATTTTACTATCTCTTATTTTTTTTCATAATAATAATAAAAAAATTTATCAGCTTTAATTTTAAATATTTGTTTTTTATTATATAATGGATACTTCCTATTGAATTGGAGATAAAGTAAATTTTGCATAAGTTAAATTGGGATATCCTGAGCACATAAATGTAATAAAGGTTATTTCACTTATTATCAATTGATTTTAGATTGAGTGACTATCTAAAATCTAACATAGTATCAGAGCAGGCGTTATCCTTACCTATTATATAATTACCATATACATTTATTTATTGCTTAAAATGTTTCTAATATCTTTTATTTTTTTCATAATAATAAAAAAATAAAAATTTCTTTACCAACTTCAATAATTTTTTTATTTTTATTATATCTTATTGAAGTGAAGATAAAATAAATCTTACATCAATTAAATTGAGATGTCCTAAGCACATAAATATAACAAGGGTCACTCCACCTATTACTAATTGATTTTAGGTGATGTCTATCTAAAATTTAATATGGTATCAAAGCATGTGTTGCCCTCATCCTTTAGCCCTTCTTGATTTTCACCTATTGAAGTGGATATAAAGTCTGTTTGTTAGCCCCTCAATGATAGGTCATTATCCTTATTCTTTACTCGTGAAAAGAGTATTGAAGTGAATATAAAGTAAAATTCTACATCAGTTAAATATGGATTATTTTTTTAAATGAGAATTTAATTTAAAATCAATTGATAATAAGTGAAGTGATCTTTATCATATTCATATGCCCAAAATATCCCTAATTTAACTGATATCAGATTTATTTTATCTCTATTTCAAAATTTTCATGCGTGCAAAACTATATATTTTAGTTAACAAAATAATCAAACCACTCATATCTTAATTACAAGTTACAACATTTTAATTTCATTTATGATGTATTAAATCATCAAATTAATAAAGATAGTTACACTCGAATATTTGGTTTAATAGTTAGTGTATAATTCATACTTGAAACCTTTTTCTCCAAATAAAAAATAATAATAAGATAGTTGTTAACTTTGTTTAATACACTAGAATTTTCCACCACTTCATTGGGGGATTTTTTTAATATTTATAAAATTTTAATAAATTAACAATCATAAATCAATTTAAGTTGAATCATATTAAATAATTATAATTTATTTAAATAAATTTTTATGTTTTAATATCGTAAGTAAATGAATTTAGAGTTAAAATCGAATAACTATGATAAATTATACAAAATATAGGATGAATTGAGACACGACACAAACACAATAGGGGAACACAGCACGAATACACAAACGTGTAAAAATCTATATAAAATGAATTATTAACATATAAATATTTATATAAATTTATAATACTTTGAACATACAAAAAAAACACGAACATGTCAAGAACACACAAATTTTTCTCTAAATTGAATCACAATGACAAACTATGCAAAATATGAAATGAATTGAGATACGACACGAATACAACATAAGAAAATAACTAAAACACAACATGAAAAATACTATGAACACTACACGAACGTATCAAAATATACATAAAACGAATTATTAACGTGTAAAAATTTATTTAAATTTATAATATTTTAAACACATGAAAAATGACACGAATACGAACACACAAATTTTTCTCATTTTTTTTTCAATTTTCTTTCTTTTCCTTTCTTCCTTCCTTCTTTCTCTTTCTTTCTTTTTTTTTTTTTCTTTTTTCTTTCATTTTATTTCATTTCCTTTTATTTCTTCCTTTCCTTTCTTTTTTTTTTTTTTCTTTTTTTCCTTCCAAAAAAAAAAATGTCAACACCAAAGCAGTGGACACGTGTAGCACTAGAAGAGTTTGTGTAGTAAAATTATATATATATATATATATATATTAGATAAAGTAAAATCATATGGTGCATATTTTTTATTTTCTCAAATCAATCAACTTATTTTCCTTATGCGAAAAAGGGATTGTTAGTATTTTATCCAATTTCATAGGAAAATGTTAATCAGTATCTAGTGACACTGGTTAAGATGATATTTAAAAAAAAAAAAAGTAAAATTAATTTTTATTTTAATTTTATAAAAATAATATATTAAATGCAAAAATATTTCTTTAAATAATATTTTAACTATTTTTAAACATAACCATAGACATACGTAAACCGTAACTTTTCAGATAATATCATTTCTTTCTAATTCTAGAAAGTATATAAGGTCCAGCTAAAAAAGTTACTAATTTTTATAAGTCTCGATGTTGTCAAGTTTTTTGTCTAATAAAAGAGTTATGATGTCAAAAAAGAATCAACAAAGGTGTGTGTTGTAGAAATTGGCATTCGTCAATTACATTAATAATTGAACTGAATAAGTATTAATTGAATTAATCAAAATTTTATTTTTTTAATCATTGACTGAATCTAACAAAAGTTTTACTTTTAAGAAATCAAAATTAATTCGGTTAATTCGATCGATTTTCGATTAACCAAATTTTTAATTAAAAATCATGACAAATTTGTATCATGCAACAATCATCTAAATTTCATGCATAAATGTTTATTTTCAGTTAATATTTTGTATACTATATATTTATTTTATTAATTGAAATTTCAGAATATAATTATTTTTAATTTTATTTAATTAATTATCATGAACCTTTTTCTTTTTGTAGAAAATTTTACCATGAACTTTACAAATACCTCTTAACATAAAATTTACCTTTAAAAAGAAAATAATACTCACTTATTAATAGTACTAAACTATTACTGAGATGATTAAAATGATAATAAAAAGTACATAACTAATATTTTAATTTTTAAGGGGTTTTTAATTAAAAAATAATATATTTAGCTTATTTTGGTTAATTAATATGATTAATTCGATTAATTTTGATTAACCGAATTGGTTTATCCAAAAATCTCAAAATCTCAAAATCTCAAAATTTTATGTCGATCATTGACCGAAATTATTTCGGTCACCAATCGATTATCGAATGATTTTGGTTCGGTCGAGTAATTCGGTTTTACCTGAATAATGAACAAAGCCCCTAGTTGGCTGAAAGAAAGAACTTAATTACCTAATAACAAATAACTAATTTTGAGCATATTTAAGAAATATACTGAAGAAAACTTTATTAATTAAACATTATTAATGCTATTGATCAGATCCATAAAATTAATTAAATCTTTGAATAACATGTAAATAGGAAGTGAGCATTCGGTCGGTTTGATCAGTTCGATTTCAAAATTTCGAAAACCGACTAAACCTATAAAACAGACCGAACCGACCGACAAAGATTTTAAAATCGAAAAAATCAAAACTGACTTAAGTCGGTCATTTCAATTGGTTTAATCGGTTTTAACTATTTAAAAAATAATTTATTTATCATATATTATTATATAATATAACTAATATATTATATATACAAATTATTATATAAATATATTATATTTATATTATATATAAAATTAAAATTAAAAGCGTCAGTTAGTTCGGTCTATTCGTATATAAATTTTAAAAATCGACAATCGACCGAACTAACCGATTAAACCGGTTTTCATAACCGACTAATTTCAAAATCGAATAAACCAAACCAAATTAACCAAATTTGATTGATTCGATCAGTTTAATCGGTTCAAACCGGTTAATGCTCACCCCAGTAAACTAGTTAAATTTCATCACCTAATTTGTTCCATGTGGTCTGTTTTAACTTTTATTAATAATTAGAACTTCAATTAAACTATTCTTCGGAAATAAAATAACAAAAACATTTGGCTAAAGTTTTAATTATAAGCAAGAAACCAATGCCCAAAAACAGCTAAAAATCATTACAAGCAAAGAGTTGGCTTCGCCTCATATTTCGGTTTTCTTCAAAAACCATTTATTAACAATGCCAAATCATTTGACAAGAAATCAAAGCAAAACACCTTTCACCTCACAAAACCATTTTGTTTTAAACAGTTTTCGAAGTATTTTTTTGATGGTTGTTTTTGGTTTTGTTTATATAAATGTTAACCATTTCCATGACAAGTTTAGCAGATAATTCCTCGAGGGTTTCTTCGAGGCTGCTAGGATTCATGACAAGGAGGAGAGTTTTCGAGACGATAGACGAGCAAGACGACAATGCCTTGCCGGTGAAAAACCCGACACTTTTACGTCGAAAAGGACGGTTTTGGCCGGAGCTTTTGAGGCCGGGGAGGTACTTGGGTAGTTGGATGTTTTGGGGTTTGATGGTGCTAGCCTTCATGACATTGCTTGCCAAGTTTGCTTTATTGAATACTCTCCAAGACTTGAATATTGATAGGAATAAATTCATTACAGCAAGGGCCGTGGAAAATTCGAATAGGGCAAACAAAGTTGTCAATGAAAGAGACGATAATAATACTGGTGACGTCAAGGAGATTTCCTCGCCAGAGAAGTTCTTGGTTAGATAGTTAATTCTCTCTATATTCTCTCTCTTTTTCCATTTGTTTAATTAATTAATAAAAGGGGGTTAACTATATATATATATATTATATAAATATAATTGAGTTTACTTAAGCTGCATTGAAATTTTCATATGAAATAATATATATATATATATATATGTTATGATATCTTGAAATGTAAATTCTCCATTCATGTAAAATATGGATTTTTTTAATACTTTCAAGTAATATTAAGAACACATACTCTATATCGATGTGCATTCATCATTTTTTTTTCAAGTGCTTCTCATAATAATCAAATACTAATCGATAAAATTTTCTTCTTACCAATAGGATTAATCGTTTAAAAATGGCAATTAACATCCTTGTTGTATATTGCTTTTTGAAAGAAAAAAAATTGTTTTTTTTTTTCTTTCATTTGTTTGGTGCATGAATGTTTGGAAATAGAATTATTCATGAGTCAGGTCGGACCAAGCTCGATTAGTAAAAAAATTTGCTTGTCCAAAGCTCGGCCCGACCCAATCCAATGGATTCGAAAAGCTTGAATTACTGTTAAAAAAATTAAAATATTAAAAAAATTATATTTTTTAAAATTAAAATTAAATAAAAATAACTTTCATTTAGTAAACAATAGTCTGAATAGGCTTGAATTCAAAAAAAATATACTCGATCCAAGTTTGACCAGTCAAACCATACGGATAATTTTGGAGATAGGCTTGAAAATTTTGGAGTCTGATATCGATTTTCTTAATTTGGTTTCCTCAAAATATTGGTTTCAATTTTTTTTTTTTTTTTGTTGTTATTGAATTATATATATATTTAATGTTAGGAAAGATGAGTAAAGTAAAGCTGAAGAGAATCTAATTAAAAACCTATTTATGTAGGGGATATGGAAATTAAAACATTTTTGAAACAAATCAAGTTTTCTTAATTTGGATATTTGAAATTTTATTCACCCAAAAGAACTAAAGAAGTAGGTAACCCCTTACAAATTAAATGAACTAAACTACGCATGACATATTAATCAGTCTTTACCCATGATTGAAGTCGTAAAAATTAATTCAGCTTGGTTTGCCTAGTGATTCTCTTGATGACACTTCTTTTTGACTGTTCTTGTGGATTTGTTGGGATCTCATCTTCAATAACCTTAGATTTAATGCCAATTTTAATTTAATTTTTTGCATTATCAGATACCTGATATTTGGAGCAAGCCCACTGGTGATTTCTACTATAAATGTGTTGAAAGATCAAGTAAAGAAATAAGTAAGTTAAATTAATTACTATTTTCCTTTGTAATTAATCATTAATTAGTATTATCTTCTTGGCCTGTTTTTGTAATGCTATCAGTTTATTCTTTTTAGAATCACCTTCAAATGGTTATATTCTTGTTCATTCCAATGGCGGATTGAATCAGATGAAAACTGGGGTAAGCTCCTAATTTTATTATTTTTATTTTTTTGGGTTTCTTTTAATTTATTGATAATATCAATTTACCTGCAGATAAGTGATATGGTTGCCATAGCAAAAATGATGAATGCCACTTTGGTTCTCCCATCTTTAGATCACCAATCCTTTTGGACTGATCCAAGGTTAATATGAAATTTAATTACAAAAGTTTTGATTAAAAATAGCAACAAGTTTACTAGCTATGTTACTCGAATTCAGATGAATGTTGGATACAAATATACGTTTGAAACGAATGTATTACTTTTTTTTTTTAAAATTCTTATATTTGAAAGATCTTATTACATACGCATGTCTGAATATGTGTTGGACACAGTACTTTAATGAAATTGAAGAGTTTGAGTAGTTTACAATAGATATATATATCTCATTCAAGTAATTTGAGCAGTGATTTTAAGGATATATTTGACTGGAAACATTTCATTCAATACCTGGAAGAGGAAATATGGGTTGTTGATCATCTCCCACCAGCATTTGCATCAATTAAACCTCATCAACGAGCCCCAGTTTCTTACTCTAAGGTATGGGTTACAGTTGAAAAACTTGTAAATTAACAATGTAAAACGTGATTTATGTTCTGATATTGGATAAGCTACTTTTATATATGCAGCCAAGTTATTACAGAGATCAGATGTCTTCTTTGCTAAAGAAACACAAGGTGATTAACTTTACTCACACCGATAGCCGGTTGGCTAACAATGGCCTTTCCAATTCTATTCAAAGGCTCCGCTGCCGTGCAATGTATGAGGCACTTAAGTTCACAGCCGAAATTGAAAATCTTGCCAAGAAGTTGGTTAATAGGCTTAGGAATGATGACAAGCCTTATATTGCTCTTCATTTAAGGTACTTAAAAACTTTTTTTTTTTTTTTGCTTCAAGTTTGTTCATTGTGTGTTTCATTGTTTCTTGAATTTGCTAACTAGAAAGTATGTGCAGATATGAAAAGGACATGCTTGCTTTTACAGGCTGCAGTCACAATCTTAGCAAAGCTGAAGATGAGGAGCTAAGGCAGTTGAGACGTAGCGTCCGACATTGGAAGGAAAAACAGATTGATGGCGAAGAAAGGCGACGCCAAGGGGTATGTCCGATGACACCAAGAGAGGTAGCTGTGTTCCTCGAGGCGATCGGTTTTCCTTTCGATACGAAAATTTACATAGTTGCAGGGAAGATTTATGGTCAAGATGGTGTTAAAGCACTCGAAGAGAAGTATCCAAATATACTCACGCATTCGAATTTAGCAACAGAAGAGGAATTGAAACCTTTCAGTAATCGCCAGAATAAGCTTGCTGCAGTGGACTATATTGTAGCACTTGAGAGTGATGTTTTCGTTTTTACCTATGATGGAAACATGGCAAAGGCAGTGCAGGGTCATAGGAAGTACGAAGGTTTCCGAAAAACTATCAGACCCGACAAGTATGTATAACAATTAGTCACACCAAAAATTTGCCTCTTATCAAATCATTACTGAAACCATGGGTTTTTTGTTGTTGTTGTTGACATTGTTGCAGAAAAAACTTTGTGAAATTGATTGATCGGATGGACAAAGGTCTAATATCGTGGGACGAATTTTCCTCCAAGGTTAAAATCCTGCATGCTAACAGAACAGGAGGAGCAGTTCCTAGAAGGCCTGGAAACTCTGTGAAAACAGAGGAAAGTTTCTATGCAAATCCATACCCAGGTTGCATTTGCCAAAAGTAAAGCCTAAAAAGGATAGTTTTAGAATTAGAAGATAGGATTTTATCTCAAGTTGGAGCAATCACAATCCACCATTGCTTCAGTTATCGACAGATTCAAAGTCTACATAGAGAGATTTCATCTCTGGGATCTCAAGCTGAGTCGACAGTTTTTAACTTCTCATGCTTGAGCTAATTGAAGCAATGGAAGGCCTAAGCATTTTAGAGGTTAGATCAGAAGGGAAAAAAAAATAGCCATACAGTACTTAGTACAGAGTGAGAAATACTATTATTTGTCTGTTTGTTATAACTAAAGCAAGGGTTAGACACAGTCACAGGTTTGTCCTAACTATTATACAAATGAAAAATGTACTCATTTTGTTCCCACAAATAGGATTCTGCATTTTAACATTTCATCATAAATTCATACAACTTCTAGTATTCACCAATTTTTTCCTACAAAACAATGATGTATGCTTCAACAGAACACAAAAAATTAAATCTTTTTCTTCGTAAAGGAAATGCAATTAGAGGTGTTCATAAGTTGGATCCGTACCAAATAATTTTTATTTTGTTTGTTCAAGCTCGAATGGGTGAGCTTAAAAGCTCATTTTACTATTTTAAATAATATTTTTATAATTACATTTTAATAAAAAATATTTTTATTATGTAAACTATAATCCAAGCTTTCAATTCTAATTTCCACGTGCATTATATGTTTCTTCAACCTCCACGGAAAGGAAAGAAAGTAGAAATGTGAGATTTAAAAGAGATTTTGCAAAATTTCTTATTATGCAAGTTTAAGAAAGTAAAATTAGTAATAAAATTTATCCATTTTGATTAAAAAATATTAAACCTGGCAACCACTAAGGTGTTTTAAAAAATTAATAAGAAATCATTTGGATAAATAAATGAAATGTTTTTTTAAAATAAAAATAAAAAAAAAAACCTTAACCATACGGTCCATACCAATCAATATAAAAAAGCCTTGACCTTAAAGGTCTTGTTGGACCCATTTCCACACCCGGCTTTATTTACAGGTTTTTTTTTTTTTAATATCAAATCTTTTTACAGTTGCACAAGAGAAAGAGCGAGCTCCTCAATCTGCAACGACCAAATCTTCAAATCTTTTGCTGGTAAACGTTAATTATTGTTCATTTTTTTTTTTTCTTTTTCATTTTCTCTTTCCTTATATTCACTTCGATTTTTGTGCCTTTTTTGTTGTCTAATAATGTTTCAAGATGGTTTCTTTTTCTGATTCATGCATGATAATTTTGATCTTTTTTCTTCTTTCAAATTTCATAGATTTCGAGTTGTTATATATATATATATATATATAGCTAAAAACCCATGGCTCTAGTGCACTCTAAATCCAATAAAACATTGGTTTTTCAAATGGGTTTTAATTTTAAGTCTAAATTGAAATTCCTTTGATCTGCTTTTCTGAGTTTACCCTCTTTTCCATAGCTTATATATCTAATATGGGTTTTTATTAAATCCTCTTATTGTTATTACAAAAATGAAAATAAACCCCAACTTTTATTGATGTTAGGTTTGCATTTACAATTTGATTCTAACTGAAAGTGAAAATGCTGTGTTGGATTTCTTTTTTCCTGCTGTGAATGTGTTTAAGGAATTTTTTTTTTTTTTTGTTATTTCTGTTTTGTTCATCCGATTCCTGATTAAGAGATTTTGCTTAGTCTTCATAACTTGGCTTGTTTATGGAATGTTTCGAAGTTGAGTTGGCTGAAGATTGATAGAAACCCATTGTTATGCAGAAAATGGGCTTGTGGACTATATTGGAAGGCTTTTTGCTTCTTGCAAATGCTTTGGCAATATTAAATGAGGACCGCTTTCTTGCACCCAGAGGATGGAGTTTCTCGGAATTCTCTGCAGGGCGGACAAAGTCTTTTAAAGGGCAGCTTTTTGGTCTCATTTACGCTACGCAATACATGAGAGTTCCTCTCATTCTACTCAATGCAATCTGCATCATTGTAAAGTTCGTTTCTGGTTGATGCTGTTTTAGGTGAGATGTTTGTGTCTATGACTTATGATTCCTTGAATTTTCTATTAAGTTCTCAACCCAAGCCCCCTTTGTTTTTCGTTTCCGAGGTGATACATAAGGGCTATGTTGTTCCGACTTTTCATTTTTCTTGAAGTACCCGTATCCAACACCCGACACATATCTGGACATGAATATGGGATATAATCCTCTAAAGACCCTCCAAATACATGGAAAACTTCAAAAAAAATTGAACATATCCGTATCCGACAATCACATCCGAGTCCGAGTAACATAGCATAGGGGTGGGGTTAGGGCATCCCGTTTTAGTGGGTTTTATTTTCTGATTTCCACAAATTGACGTTGATTTGAAATAGTGCCATCATTAGATGAGTGTGAAACAGAAGCACACTGATCACAGTTATTTCTGAAGTAGGAGAAGCTATTACTTTGTTGACTGTATGGTGAAAAAGGGGAACTCTTAGATTAATTTATCAGATGAGTATTGTTGGAATATACACCAGATACTTGGAAGTAATTGCACAATGCTTTCAAAAGTTTGTCTTAAGAATAATTGGAGTTCAAATAAAATCCTTTAATACTGCAAGTTCTTTCATGTATTACATTATCCAAATGTTGAATAGGACAGAGCAGGAAAGGCAGAATTGGCCTTTCAAAACTTTTTCCAAATGTGATAAACATCAATTCCTTGTATTGAAACATTTAAATTTAAATTAAGTAACCCGGTGGATTGAATTGTCTACCCATCACAGAGAGAAGCAGCTTTTTGGTGGGGCGTATGAGAGTATTTTCTCTTGGTTAACTACATTTATTCGTTCATGCTTTTCCGTTGTTCCGTATTTGTTCATTTTATTGTTAATTATTTATTTCCGGTTCTCTCTTAAGCATGCCACAGATTTCACCCACGTCAGGAATACATGAGATGCTCATTTTGCTATGGATTTAATTGTTGCAGCCATTCCTGATATTCTAAGAATGTGATTCCTTATCTGTTGGTTATTTGCAGAATTCATGAAGTTGAACCAGGAAAATAGGAATTTGCAGGAGGTTGTGAAAGATGGAAGCATTCAGTTCAAAAATTAGCTGGTATGTCTTTTTGTATAATCAGTTATTCTATGGTTGTATTTGTATCCCCATTTTTTAAAATCGAATTTTAGGTTTCTTGATGGGATTGTATTGAACTGAGCATTTGTATCATTGGGGCAGCTTCTGCTGCACTTAACTATTTCTACTTGTCCATGTATCTGTTCTTTTGTTTTTGATTCGGCATGCCACTTCATTGCTCAAAATTCTAATATATAAGCTTTACCTTTACATCTGAAATCGAATTGCAGTGTTGCTCCAGTTAAGAGTGTTAACAAATTGTCTATAATGTATGATATGTGGTAAATCTAAATCAAGGGTCTAAATAAGAAGAGAGAATCAAAATCGAAAAAAAAAAGAAAAAAAAAAAAGAAGAACAAATCAATAAAAGGAAAGAAGTCTGGCTCAAATGGTTAGTTGAACCGTAGGATGTAAGTTCAGTGAATACATACCAATATACTACTCCTTATATATACAATTAGATAGGTATTACTATTTTTGTTTATGTTGTAAAAATCATAATTATACAATTAGGCCAGTTTTTACTACTCCACTAGAATGTTTCCCCCGCTTCGTTAGGAATTTGGATTTTTTTATATATAATTTCAATTATGTTAAAAAAAAGGTTGTAAATTGAGGAGGTTGAGCAGATGTTAAAGACCGGTTACAAGCCAAGATTGTTAAGGGGGAAGTCGAAGGGCGAAACCCAGTCTGCCTTAAGCTCATGCAGTTGGCAAGAACTTTTGTTTTTTCCTTTCTTTTCACACATGTTGGCAAGAACATATAGTTTGTTTTATGTCTATTTTCTCAAATTTTGTTATTAATAAATCACATATAAACTTTTGTTTTGTAGAATCACATACATTTAAGTTTTGAGATTAGGAGATTGTTTAATGAAAGGTGTTTTAGTGCAATTTTGTTTATGTTTTAGCCAAAAGAAGTATTCTGCAGAAATATTTTTCAGAATTCAGGGTTGGAACTTGGAATGAGTGAAAATCCAATGATACTCTACTCCCCAATCAAAATTAAGTGATCAATAATGATCTTAGATTCTGCAATTGTACATCAAGATGGTTTTAGTTTTAAATTCCAACAGGCTAAAAGGAAGATATATAAATCATCTTCTGTTCTATAGTGTAATCTCTTCTCGATGCAAAAGAAACAAGAGTTTCCCCTTTAACAGAAAGGAAGCAAGATTTCAGCCTGTGAAAAGAATAAAGGTGAAATAAGGGCATTGTTGAAAAAGAATACAGGGACAGTGAAAAGAAAAGACAAAAGTAGAAAGGGGAACAAATAGATTCGCTTGTAATCGAATGAAGCAATAAAAAAGAAATGCTAAGAGTGAAGGAGAAGCATGTGAAAATAAGAAAGCTAAAACACAATCCATTTATGAACTTTCACAACAAGCATGTCTTGTGTATGACTATTGGCAGCCTTGTCAACAAGATTATGAAACTTTCACAACAAGCATTTCTTCATATTACAAGACATTTCTTGAATTTCAAAGGAGCATATAAGAGATTCAACTTGAGTCTAAGCAACAGATCTTGCATTTCGAAGAATATAAATCACAGGCCTTGAATACAAGCAACAAAATAGCTAATAGTGGAATTAAGGGTGATATGTCTTAAAATGGTTTTCAAACATCAGAATGTGCTACAGCAAAAACATGACTACATTGCATTACAGGCTACATACAGCAATGCAAAAACAACAAAATACAAAGTTTTGTCAAATAATTACATAAGTTAGTAACAACAATAACAACAAAAACAACACGTAATTCACATTATAACCTTATAAGCTCCATCTGCTAATTCTTATCACCTTGATCTTCCATCTCTACAATCACATTGACCTTCTCATAGCTGAAATCTTCAGGACCTGCTTGAAACTCGACTGGGAATACCGTGTGCCGACCAACCAAAATTGCCCACATAAACAGCATCACAAACGCGAACAAGGCTCCACAACCGGTGGCAAAAATTAACCCAGCTAGAATTGTCAAAGCACAAAACTTCCCCCTTTCTGCTCTAAGTTCCTGACTATCCTTATCCACATAACCTTGTGGATCAGCAGGCAATGAATGCATCCAACTTGAAACAGCCCTTACCCTAAATCTCCATGAATAAACATTGCTACTACTACTACGTGAAGAATCCTCATTGGCTGTTGATATTATACCAACAAAAACATCCTCATTACCCCACATTTCTATCAAATCAATATGGTATGCTAGAATTGGATTGAAAGGTCTCTTCTCATCCAATTTACTCAATCTAACTTGTAAAAGTTTGGAGCTTGAATCATAATCAACCCAAGATTTCAATACCTCCCCATTGTTTAACACCAAATTCAGAGATGACAAATTGCTAACTTTAACAGATTCAAGACTCCGAACATCAATTCGTACATGATTTGCATTAATGTCACCAGCTTTATCATCTTTCTTTGTATCAAATTCAATACCCAGAAACATATTTTCACCAGAAAGACCAAAAGACCCTTGACTCTGAAACCTTGTATGAAAACCATTAGGAATAAGGACAAAAGCTAAACCATCACCCTTACCAGGAGATATAGAAAAGGAAAACTCAGTTGAAAACGACATCGGTCTACCCACATTTCTTTCCAATGTGAACTTGAACGGCTTGTCCAGCAATAATAGCCCAGAACTCGGAGCGTGAGAGCGCGTGACTTGCACGTAGGAGCTTCCATCTTCAACCCTAGCATCACCAAAGAGGGAAATGCGGGGATCAAAGCTGGGGTTGTTCTCAAGGGCTTGATGGGCAAAAGAGGAAATGGGTTTTGCTGTAAGGAATAGGAAGATGAAGATTTGGAGATTCAAATAGAAAGTGTAGCTGTGACTGGAAAATGTAGCCATTGTTTTATTTGTCTTCTGCAGGTTTTCGGGGAAGGGATGGTGTAAGGGTGAGTTATAGGCTTCCAATCAAAAGGGTTTCAAGTCTGGCAGTTGGCAAAGGTTCCATTTTTGGGTTCTGGGATTGCTTTGGATAACTAAATTTTGGTTTATTTATCCAAATAATTTTAAGTTAAGTTTAGAAATTAGGCTCATTGTAGTTTTTCTTTTCTTCTTTCTGTTGGTAAAGAAAAATTTATGGAGTTATTGTTAGTGGAGTTTTTAACTATACTAATATTAAAATGGTTCATCGAGTTTGTATCACGAGCTAATACGATAATAAGTCAATTGATAAATTTACTATAAAATCAAATTGAATATATAATATAAAATATAATTAAAGATATTTATGTAATTTATTTTTAAAAATATTATATCACATATGACATTATTAGATAGCTTTTTTATTTTAAAAAAAAAAACTACTCATATCGTAGGTTTTTTTTTTATCTCAATACAGTTTTTTTTTTTATTCTCGAAATACCGATGCTTTTGTTTTAATTATCAAAATCTTTTTTTTTAATCCTGAGCCATGACGATTTTTCAACAGATTTTGATTTTTTTTAAAAAATTGATCAAGAGAAATCACCATGACTCATGGCGATTTCCCATGATATAATAAATTTTTTTGAGAATTTTAGGTTGGGAAATCGCTCTGGGTGGCGATTTCCCAACTTTTTATTATTATTAAATAATAAAATTTAAATAAAATTTAAATAATTTATAATTTTAAAAAATAAAAATTTAATAAAATTTAAATAAGAAATTAAAAAATAACAATTTACAATTTACAAAAAAATTAAAATTATATTCTTAATGTCAATCAGATTCTTTCAACTTGTATTCGTAATAAATGGACCTTTGGGAGAAAGGCCAACTAAAACGTTATGGATTATGCAGGAATGAAGGTCATAACTAGACCTATCTATGGGTCTTGTAGCCTGCTCGGGTTAGTAAGCCCAGATCGTATTGGGTCGTGCTTGGACAAGTATTTTTGTAATTCGGACCG
The DNA here is from genome assembly GCA_030761205.1 of Fremontodendron californicum. NCBI lineage: Eukaryota > Viridiplantae > Streptophyta > Magnoliopsida > Malvales > Malvaceae > Fremontodendron > Fremontodendron californicum. The sequence goes on along the minus strand of JAULJL010000009.1, from coordinate 9,667,198 downwards.
GCCGGCTTAGCCCGAATTATTATTTATTAAATAAAAATTATTTTTTATTTAAATTTAATTATAAAATATATATATAATTTATAATTGATAAATTAATAAATTGTAAAAGGCGAGACACATGAACAACTCTAGTCATAGCCGTCAAAAATGTTCTTAGCAATCTGGTACATCAGGACACATTCGGGCTTACCGGGTCGGGCGGGCTACCCGGCCCGTGGATAGGTCTAGCTATGACCTTCATTCCTGCATAATCCACAATGCTTTGGTTGGCTTTTCTCCCAGAGATCCATTTATTACGAATACAAGTTGAAAAATCCGATTGACATTACGAATATAATTTTTAAAATTTTTCTAAATTAATATTTTTTTAATTTTGTTATTTAAATTTTATTAAATATATACTTTTTGAATAGTGAAACGAGCTTTTGAGCCGGCCCGGGCCTTGCTCGAAATGGGTTTGGGCAAGGGAAATAAAAAAATTTCGAGTCTTGGCCGGACCCATGGACACCTCTAGTCATAGCCGTCGAAAATGTCCCTATCAATCTAGTACATCGGGAGAGAGTTCATATCAACAATAATACCGTTATACATATTTTACCCGAAAATCTGTTTCACTATTCAAAAAATATTAAAATATATTTTATAATTAAATTTAAATAAAAAATTAATTTATATAATTTATATAAATTATTATTATTATTATTATTATTATTTTATAATTTTTAATTTTTAATTTTTAATTTTTTAAAATCATAAATTATATAATTTTTTATTTAAAATTTATTACTTAATATTATATATAAAAGAAAATTTGTTGTTTCAATTTAGTGAAGGGGTGACGATTTTCCTTCACTAGAATTAAAAAAAATTTAAATTTACGATGGCAATTTTCCTTAGTAAAATTTGTAATTTTTTTTTGTTAATGATCAAGGGAAAATGTCATCGGCCATGGCGATTTCCTTTGATCAATTTCATTTTTTTTTAAATCTGTTGGAAAATCGTCATGATCCATGACAATTTCTCAACATAAAATTTTCAAATTTTTTTATAAATTATGTTGAAAAATCGTCATGGCGATTTCCCAACAGGTTAAAAAAACAGCGGATTTTGGTATTTAAAAGCAAAGTTGCCGTATTTTGAGAATTAAAAAAAGATAGCTATATTAAGATAAAAAAAAAACCCAAAGCTTATCTCATTAAATTATTTTTTTAAAAATATTTTTTTTAACTTATTTTTTTTTTCCAATTTCACCAACATTGTGGGTATGCTATATCTAGTATTTCATAAGTAAATTAAAAGTGTGACAATTTTTTCTTGAAGTATATTAAAAAATTTTAAAAAATTAATTTAAAAAGTGAAATATGTGACAGATTTTTAATTTTGTTTGTGAAATTAACCACTATTAATGTATCAAATACAAACTTTTAATGTAAAATATTTTTTTTATAACTAATGTAAAATACTTAAATCTAAAGATGTTAATTACTATTTTCTAATTGAAAAACTAAGAAATAAACAAATTTAAGAAAATCGAACAAAAATTATTAAATAAAAATTTACTTACCATTTTAATAATTTCAAGAAATCAGAATGCATGATATAATTTAATTATTCTGTTAACCATTTAAAATTTGGACTTTATATTGATATTAAAAAAGTTGTTATTATTAAAATGTGAACTAATAGAGGAGTATATAGATTTGATAATTTTAATGATGCATTACATTTTTGATCTGCTAAATAGAAATAATCTTGTAAGTAATATATACACAAGTAATATAATAATAATTTGTTAGATCAAATAGTATTTATAAAATATAAAAAAAAAATGGCCAGTGAAAATGTTCATTTTTAGCTTTATATTAGATGCAATCTTACCAATTATGTTCATATCTAAATAATAATTCTGGTTTTTAACTTTTTACTAATTTCCTTACTATTTTGGTTTCTTTTACCAAAAAAAAAAAATGTACATGGTTTCAGCTAAAACTTCACTTCATTTGACAGTTTTTTTTTTTTTTTTTTTTGTGTGTTTTAAAAGATTAAAATATGCTTGCAAGAAGTTGTAACAATGGGATTGGCTCATATAAACTTAGAAGATCAGAGAATAAATAGCAAAAGTTTTAGATTGCAAAAGTTCAAAAATGTGTTAAATCATGTATTTAACTAAACCTTTCATGTTTCTTTCTTCTTCTTCTTCTTCTTTTTTTTTTTCAAGACTTTAGATAGCAAGATTACTTGGTAGAAATGAAAATGTTGAAATGAAATCTTAACAATAACTGCTGGTAGATAAATAAAAAATTCCAAAAAAAAAAAAAAACATTTGGCTTGCAATTTTAAAAGGGGTTGAAAAATGTTAGACCATCAAAGAAAGAACCAAAAGATGTGCAAACTCAGCTTCCTTGGACTGATTCTCTTCCACTCTGGCAAATGATAGCCATAGCAAACTGTAGTTTTTGGCCTGTTTTGCATACTGTTGTTTCATCAGTGTCTTTTTCAAAAAACAAAAAAAAACTTGGCCTCAGTCTGAATCCTGATACTAAAAAGCTATATATGTTCTTTTGTTAGTATTGTAAATGCCAAGCTTATCTTTTAATTGTGTCCTCCTGCTGCCATGCCAGCTGCAAACACTCCAAAAAACAGTACTGAAATGGGTTGTTCAGGCAGCAGTTGCTGATACATTCCAAACTCAGTGAAAATTACTGTAGGAAAAAAAAAAACCCAGTAACCCAAAAGGGACTGATTTCTTTTTTTTTTCCTGTAAAATTTAATTTCTTATTTAATATATCTTTGTTTTTGCTTTTTTCATTATTTTCAATATGAACAGAATCAAAGGGGTTGAACCTTGGACTTGTAGCTTTTCACCCTTGTAAGACCAGGTGCCTGCTACCTGAACACTAGGCAAATAAGACCCATGTTTTTATTATTAATAATTACAAGTTATAGAAAAAGAAACTTAGCAATTTTGTGGTATTTATATATAGTTGCTAATAACTAGTTTCCATTGATGTCAGCTGTTTTTAATTATTGAAGTTTGTGAAGCTGATATATCCCAACTATATTCAATGGATTGATAATTGAAGAGCAAAGAGGCTGTAGTGGGAAAGACATTGGGGGGGGGGGGTGCTGTTAGACAAATAGGATGATCCTTTTTCTGAATTTCTTTGATTAAGAAAGTTCATTGGAGAGAAGAGATCAAGCAAAGTAGAAATCAATGGAAGGCAACTGAGTTGTTGCAATGCAGCAAAAATACGAGAAATCTGCTTGAAAAGGACTTTGCTAATCCTATAAAAAACACCATTCGATAAACCATCTGTTGGAAGTGCTTAATTTAGCAGGCGCACCTACTATATAGCCATAGGCATTGCCAGTTTACCAATGTCAAGTGGTGGGGTGCATGCTTTGCCTGGTTGACTGACAGATCTTTTCAAATTTGTAATTACAGACAGAAACACTTGTTTTTCAACAAACCTTGGTGGACCTGCAGGCACCCTTGTTCAAATCTTACCCAACACTTCATAAAATCTAAAATTTTATTGAGACAAGAACAAGAGAGAAAGATCATAACTTAAGGCTCTCATTCTCCTGACAATTAAACAGAAAACTTTTGTTATAATTAACTACACGTGTGTCTATTATCGAATAAGAAATTATGTATATATATACTGATCAGTGTTAGTTTTTTTTTTTTTCTTTTCTTTCTGCTATCAATAGTTCATTATAAGATGGAAATAAAAAGTGGATTGGAATACGTAACATTTATGGAAGGAAACTAGTTTCTGTCTTGTACCATATATATATATATAAAAGCTCCTCGCCATTATGGAGGTAGGTAGCTAGGCAGTCAATTTTTTTGGTTTTGTTTCTGTCATTGATTGTTCTGCTGCTGGGGTCATAAGATTTTTGTATCTGTCTCCATGCTTGCATTTTTGTCTTCTCAGTCCTTTTCAGCTTAAACTGATACTACCCTACCCCATTTCCAGGTGCTGATCCACCAGGTTCCCTCCTATCTGAAAATATATGTTCTTTTTTATAGAACTTTTATTTAGCCTGTCCTAAATAAGTAGTCTATAATTCAAGAATGGAGAATTAACATAAGATAAAATTTGGGTTATTGCTTGTAAATTTAAAAGACAAAAAAAGAAAAATTTGGGATCTGAATCTTAATTTCTAATCTTACAGACACAATGATGAAAGGTGTGGGGGCTGTTTTTCATCTCTGACCAAAGACTTTTAGCTCCTAGAAAAATTATCCCTTCTGCTTGATGGAGGATTGTGAGGTTTGCAAAGCAAGTCAATTACAACATAAAGCTGAGGACAATTTGTGCAAATCAAAAGAGACCATGAATTCTTATTTCCTTAGATGATTTTCATACCAACAAGGATTGCAACTACCATTGATTGCCGGACTTAGTCAAATTAGTTTATGCAATCACTTTTAAAAAATGACATCCAGCAAGTCTGAGATTCAAATCTCAATATCTGCAATCTCTTACCCTATCCACAAACTATGGTCTCCTTTATAAAAAAAAAAAAAAAATTGCAACTACCATGGAATTGGGAGATTCTTGTTACATAATCTTCCCAACATCTATGGCTGGCCCATCCTTTTTATAAGTTGAATTTAGATATATATGCCACTCTGTTAATATAATTTTCAACAGATTATTGTCAAAATTTTCATGTAAGTTGGTCATATTCAAAAGCATTAAAAAAAAACTTGATTAGGAGTAGTAGGCAAGACATTGTTGGAAAAGGGGACCTATCAAGTAAGTTCTACAGGCTGTTGATTCAATTATTAGTGTCATTAATTGAAGGCATATGCACATCTCTGATGTGGCTTTCAATGTCTAAAAATGAATGGGACTTGTATGATTAATTGAATTTTGATTTTACTCCTTACTAAAGCTTTGAACCCAAACTAATTAATTCAGAGCCACTTGTATAAATTCTAGTTTAGCATATATTTATTAAGTTCCGCATCCACATGTTGTTTTGATACAATTATTAGTCCAAATGAAGACTCATTTTGTTTTTACATAACCAAATAAAGTTTTTTTTTTCTCTCCAACTAATCAGAGTCAATTACATAATTACATAATTGAAGATTAATTATGATTTTTCCTTTTTTGGTAATATAATAAGAGGTATCCTTAGACTTTGCTTGGATTTGTCGATTTGGTGTTCAAAACTTTACTTAGAAATATTCTCCATAAAAATTGATCCCTGATTGATCAAGAAAAGATATTTTTTCTTCTTATCAACTGAATTAACCTGACGTTTAATTATGATTTTATGTCAATAATCTCATATCATTCGATTCAAAAAGAAAGAAAGAAATATTGATTGTATTAAAAATAATGATACAAGGTTAACAATTTTTCCAACATTGATGAGTACATCCCTATAAATCTAACAACTCAAACAAGTTTCAATTCTTGACTACAACATGAAAATGTGTTTCACAAAGTAGATAATTAAAGGGAGAATAAGAAGAAATTTTGGGTTTTCGGTATTTGTTTGAAAATAGAGGCAAGTCAAGGTGCTGGGTCCCCAGGCAAAGAGCATCGAAGCTTTCTCTTGTGACTTGAAAAATAAAAAAGAAAATCATAATGGTTTTCTTTTGACATTTTCTGTGTCCTTCATAAACCTTGTGTAGTCCAAGGAGGAGACATTTGAACTACACATTTCACATTCAAAGGACAATTTTGTACACTCTAATGTCCAAAAAAATTCTTCCCATCTGAAGCCAGGGACCCCATATTTTGCTTACCATTTTCAATTTCATTTCATTTCAGTAAAGAATTAATAAATTTTTTGTTTATACTAAACAAAAATGATCATTTCGACCCACCATATATACCTCATGTTCTTCAAGAACAAACCTCCTCTGAATTTTTTTCAAAGATTTATAGTAAACTTCTGAAATCTATTCTTCTTGTAATTGAAATCTTGAATAACTTTTAAAAGTTTTTTTTCTTTCCAGGACATAATTCTATGTATATTAAAGACAAAAACCAAAGAATGATCAACTATTTTATGATTCTTTTGAATATAATATATATATGTATCTGATCATGTTTCTTTCTCTTTTGGTTCACATCATCAAAGCAAAGTAACTTGATCATTGGTTAACTGTTTGAAGTTCCATGTGGAGACCCGTACTTAATCCTTGATTAGGAGGATTGTTTGTTTTGACTCGAAAATTTTACGGTATTTTTCATAAAAAAAATACCTTACAAGGATGGGTTCAAGTGTCAAGCATATATATCATAATAAATGCTTACAAATTCTTAACGTGAGATTGAGAATGCACATTTGAAGAGGCAATATTTCTCATAAAATGTGTGAACCAATACATTTGTCTCTGTGAACTTACAAAGAAAGTGGAGTTATAGTTAAAAGCATAGAAACATTATTTTTATATTCTGAAAGATTGAGTACAAATCACTTGAACAGAAATGATGCATTGAACCAGGAAAAAAAAAGTGCTACTTGGTTTAGTAAATTATAGTAAAGATCTTAAGAAGAGTTTCAAAGCAATCTCTTTAAAACCTTTCAGATATTTAAGTCTAATCTGATTATTTTCTTGTTTAGTTGCAATCTTAATAGCTTGCAGCTAGTGATCAATGATATTCAAATGTCTTAAACATATATGGTAAAAGCCCCATTTAAAGGGTTAATGTTGGTTGCTTTATCCTTTAAGGAGGATACTTGTTGTTTCTTCATTTGAGGAAAATGATCCCTTCATTTATCAAAGGATAAATAATAATACAGATATACAATGCTTGTAGTAATTAAGCAAATGGGTATAGAGTTAGTATTGTTGGGGCCATGTGACAAAAGGGATATATATATATATATATATATATATATATATATAAATAGAAGGTAAAGATATTAGAATGTTGGGGTCATGTGCTTGGAGGGATCAAGAACATAAAAAAGAAAAAAAAATTAAAGACCTTTTTTTTTTTTTTTTTTTCCTTTCAAAATTAGAGTAAGATTTTATAGGACTTTATTTTTAAGGTCTTTCATCACATGTGTGTGATTCCTTTGCCTCTGGGACACTCAATGATAAGGCCCCAAAGTGGAAGAAAAAAAAAGTCCTTAAAAACAATCTTCCACTGCCTTGGATTCTAATTAAAGTCCTTTAAGCATGTGATTTGGAGTCTTGACTTAGGGACTTAGGGCCACTAGCTAGGTGTGGTGTGGCCATGCTAGTCTATTTCTAGGACAATTCATCCATATCTTTCATAGCTCTATTTATAACTGTTTAGGCCAAGCAAAAAAAAAAAGTAATGTTTTTGTCAACTTAAACTTAGGTTGAGCCACAAAAAAACTATAAAATTCATAATTTGACAAGTTTATTTTGCAGTGTTTAAATCATTTCTAGGAAAAAAAGGGTTACTTTTAAAAAAGGTAAATCAAATTGTTGGAAGTATATGTAATGATAAAAAAGTTTTTTCAAAAAATGAGGGTAAAAAATTGTAGTCCAAGGCATGTAAGAATTATTGACTTTAATTTCAGGCACTGTTTTATTCATAATGGGTTATGAAATAGCTAGCTAACTTCCACTTGGTTATCTGTCAATGATGATTAATTCATGGACAGGACCAAGAGATTATATTTTCATTCAAGAAATTACATCAAACAAAACAATACCATTTTTTTCCCTCTCAAAAGTCCCAAAAAAGCTCATTTAATTTGCTTCAAATTACATGTTTAAAAAAACAAAAAAAAATACATAAGATTTCTGGATTTTTCTAGTTCTCTAAAATAACTGAGAAATAATTAAGATCCCTCACGACTAACTGAAGATAAAATATTGATATTTCGACTTGCATGTTGCTTGAAAATCATAGAAAAATATATGCAAATCTGTTTAAAAGATCCTCACACTGTTTCAAAGAGAACATGTTATCGTCATCTCACTTTCATATTGCTAAAAAAATAATTATTATGAAATATATATTTGAGTTTTTAGCTTATGATGGAGAGAAGAAGAAAGCATGTTGCTTTATAAAATAAGTGAAAAAAATCGCATTCATGACAACTGTTAACAACTATGATGATGACATATATGGAGTAAAGTTCTACAATTTTCTTGGGGACCGATCTCCATTATCTAGGGCCGAGCTATAAAATTTTCATGAAATCAGATCCGATGTGTTCATCAATCTCTAGGATTTAGGGTTTGAATCATGGGGTTTCATTCATTTAACTTTAGATCCATAGGGAAAAGAAAAGAAAAAAATTGTTCCCAAAAAAGCAAAACAAGGAAGAAACTAGAAAAAACCCTACCAAACCTAAGTGAAAAAACTCATGCAAAAGATTTTAAACTCATGAATCCAACAAAAGATATATGCTTGAAAAGAGAGTTTTTGGTTTCTTTGAAGACAAAAATCAAAGTGAAGATATTTTATCAAAGTTGATTGTGAACACTTACTTGATTTGGAGGATGTTAAAGTCCTTGGCAAGCCATTCTCCGATGAGTGTCGCGGTCGAGTGTCATCGGATTTTTCTTGTTGTTCAAGGCATATGACGACGAAAGGAGGGGAAAGACTGAACCATTTATATATCTTTGAAGCTACCAAAGGAGGAATCCAAAGGGATAGCATGATCCAAAATTATGGGTAAAAAAAAAAGGGTTGAAAATAAAGGATCAATGCGATCCCTTTGGATGCCTCCTCTAGTACTTGCAGTGTTAACCAGACAGCTACTCACTCCTCTCTCAAAAACCTTCTCTCTCTTTTTCTTTCTTTCTCTTACAAAGGAAAATGGTTTTGAGGGGAGCCTTCAATATAAATGAGAGGGTAGAGGGCTAAGTGCTTAAAGCCTCAAACACATATTTAAAATATTTGAATCTCGAGTTTAAATCAATTGATTATGTAATTATTAAAAAATATATATATTTAATAAATTTTATTTGAATTTTAATATTTATAATTATTTTTATTCTTAAACCATAATATCTTTTATAAAAAAAACTTAATTTTTTTTTTTTTTTGGTTTTAATTGTATAAATTGAAACAGTTAATTTTATTAAGAAAAATGTTTTTTAAAAAGATATTTATTTTTAAATGTTGACCCCTTCTCTAACCAAACCAACCAGACACATGGAAAGGTTTTTACTAGTAGTGGGTCAGCTATCCCTTCTTAGAAATTCCCAAAAAGTTGGGTGGCCATCATCAAAATTTTCATTTTTTTGTTGTTTGCTTATTTTAATGAAGGTTTGTGGTCCATTCCATGTTACCGCTCTTACACCAAACTCTTTTATATGCTTCTTTTCAAGGGATACATTCTCATTTTATAAATTTATTATTTATTTGTATATTATATTATTAACAATTTGTTTATTTATATCATATCATTAAGGGAAAATATTAAAAATACATATCATAATTGATCCAAAGCAATCCAAGCTGTGAGGGATAGAAGATTATATCGGCATGCTCAAAGATGCATTATATATTTGAATTTTGGGTTTAATTCAATTGATTTATGCAGTTAATTTTGAAAGATAACATTCAATAAATCTGAAAATCGAATCTTAACATATACAATTTTTTTTTTATTCTCAAATTATCATCTCTTTTATATATAAAAAAAAAAACTACATGATATTTGAGGCTCTTTCAACTGATATTGAGTAATTTTATAGGTTGGCCTAGATTCTTTTTATTAGTATTTTTTAGGAAAGATTTCCCTTTTATTGCTGGAACAGATGTTTTAATTGCCTTCCGATTTGGTATATGAGAAACAAACAACATATTGTTCAACTTTTCCCATAGGAAAAACCATTTTTTTTTTTATCAAATCAGCCTTGTCGGACAAATTATATAAGTTTTGATAAATTTCATTCCAAAAAAGTTTTGATAAATTTCATTCCAAAAAATTGGATCTCAGTGCATGATTATGTAAGATGGTGGATGTCATAATATCATCACTTTGAAATTATGTTACTTGTCATACTTCACAATTGGTTGAAAAATAATATATAAATATCTTTTAAATCAGAAAACTAAATTTTTTATATAATTCAAGTACTGTAGAAAATCCCTTTGAAGAGATCGGCCCCTAACTTGATATATATGAAAGATGATGCATATATATGAAAATTAATTAGGTACAAGAAAATAAAGCTGCAAAGAAAAGAGAGGGTTTGAAATTTTTATTGTAATTGTGTATCATTGTCATAGGACGACTTTGAAAATAAAAAAATAAAAAAAAATCGCCAACAATTTTTTTTTATTTAAATGTGATTGATCACCTATTAAAATCGATTTTAGTAAAATTTTTTAAAATTAATTAAAATATTTTTTAAAACCAATTTCGAAGTATGCGCTTTAAACCAGAGAGAAAACAAAATCGAATTCGGGTGTCGGTTACGTGCGGGGAAAGATTAGCACCCCCACTACGCCCGTTTAAAAAACGGTACCATTTAATCATGTGTTATCCTAAGCCTCGATTTAATGGACTCAACAGCGGTATCTAAAATTATTTCTCTTTTTATTTCTTTTTCAAAACATATTTATTATTATTTTAAAAAAAAAAAAGAATTGTTATTATTATTTTTTTAAAATAAAAGTGAACACAAATTTTTTATCGAGAACACTCATTAAATATTCCCAACACTCTTGGGGGTATTTAACGAGACCCTCTCACCTCGGGATATCTTGGGACTCATCACTATGACGTCCTTTGAATTCTGTTATCGGTGATTCGTCGTCCACATTTATTTTTAAAGATCATTTTGTGTAAAAAGAATTTATTTTATTTATTTATTTATGAAGTGAATGCGAATCCTTTATTGAAAATGCTCGTTAAATACTCCTAACACGTTTGGTGATATTTTAACGAAATTTTCTCACCTCAAGATATCTTAGGAATCACGACTGTGACATCATTCGAATTTCGTCGTCGGCAATTTACATCCATTTTTTTTGAAGGCGTATGATGCGGATATTTAAACATGGAATGCACATAGTTAAGCATATAAAACATGTGATTAAATACATGATTACACGATTAAACATACGAAGCATAATCTTTTTTTTTTTAAAAATACGAGCATGGCAAAATATCAAGCACGTAAATATTCATTCTTATTCATTATTTCCATTTTTTGAAATGAAAACGATTTTTTTTTTATATTGAGTACATCGTTAAATACTCCCACCACTCGTGGTGATATTTAACGAAATTCACTTCGGGATATCTTAGGAATCATCATTATGACATCCTTCGAATTCCGCCGTCGGTCGATCACATTTCTTAAAACATTTTTGTCTTTCCTTGAAAAGTAAATTAAAATGCCTTTTATAATTATTTTCGAAATAAAAGAAATTATCTATGTAAAAATAATTCTCGAATCACTCCGATATTTTCGATAATGTTTCGATTACTATTCTTACTAGGACCATTTCAAAGAACGATTGATGCTCCGACCATCCCAAGAAAGAAATTTTTTTAGAGAATTTTATTTACCGAGAATAATTTAAAAGACACATATATATTAGAAGAATTATTATTTTATGATTTTAAAATCGAAGCAGAATAATAAAAAATATATCGAATGCTAGACAAAAATAAATAAAGAAAAAAAATAATAAAGAAAAGTAAAATCATATCTGAAAAATGTCGAGAATCCAAAAATCATAATGCCAAATTCTATCTTCGTAAAATTCTTTGTTTTTTTCTCAACCACCTGAAAAATGTCGAAAATCCAAAAGTCAGAATGTCGAAATTGATAATTGTGAAGTTTCCTTTTTTCTTTTAATTTTTCCTTTTTTTTTAATTTCCCTTTTTTTTTTCTTATTATTATTATTTTAAAAATTTTCCTTTTTATTCTTTTAATTTTCCTTTTTTCTTTTCCTTACTTTTCCTTTTAATTTTTTTTTCTTTTTATTCTTTTAATTATTCTTTTTTTTTCCTTATTTTCTTCTCTTTTTTTCCCTTTTTCTTTTTTATTTATTTTTTCTTTTTCTTTTTCTCTTTTCTTTATTTTCCCTAGAACGGGTCAGGTGCACGGACCCCGGGCCGAGCTGCGGGTCAGCGTGACCCGTCCCAGGGCAGGGTTTATAAAACCCTTTTTTTGTTTCATTTTTTCATTTTCTCACTCTCTCTAACTCCTTCCTCTCTCTCTCTATCTCCCATGTTCATCCCCAAAACCCATAAATCATCCCCCAAACCAAAAATCGACGATCGGCCATCGCACCTGTCGTCGACCATCGCTCGTCGGCGTCGGATGGATCCCAAACTCTACCCAGACCATCTTTTTGGCCTTCTCTTCCCAAATCCGGGCCTTATTTCTCTCGAATCTGAGCCAATGTTCCTAGATCTAAAAGGGAAAAAAACGTAACCTAACAACAAAATCTGCCATGAACCACTATCAGACAGGACCCGAATCTCACCAGGGCCCCTCATTGTCCTAAGTCACCTACTCATCGTCACAATCTCCTAAAAAACTGACCTGAAAGCTTCCAATCCCGAATCCTCCCCAGGGTCCTTTTTTTTTGGTCTGTGGCTTTTTGTTTTCTTTGTAGTTTTTGATTTTTTTTTTTTTTTTGCTTTTTGATTTTTTGCTGCAGGGGGAGAGAACCGAAAGTCCCCTTTGTGTGTATGTTTTTTTGGTTTGTGGTGGTTATGGGGTTTGGTTTTGGGAGGGTTATGGTGGGATGGTTCGGTGATGGGGGAAACCGGACCAATGAAGGGTTTTTTTTTTTGTGGTAGCTCTGTAGAGAGACCTCCCTCCTGTGGTGATTTTGCTGAATGGTTTTTATGGAGGTGAGTGGGGGGCTTGCTAGGGTGTTAAGTGTATGTCGGGTGGCTAGGATGTTGGTAGTGGGTTTCTTTGGGAGAAGTGGTTGAGTGTGGGGCTTGGTGTTTGCATGGGGAAAGGAGGTGGCATAAGCAGGGGGCTTGCTAGGGGCTGGCTGCCAGGAGGCTGGTAGGGTAGGGGACAACAGCTAGGGCACGCTGACTGCTGGCCTAGGCCACTAGCCTACAGGCCCAAATGGGCCATGGGTCCAGGCCCAAAAGTAATAATAAATAAAAGATAAATAAATAATAAATAAATAAAAATATTCGAATTTAATCCAAGTATTGAACCAGACAAAATTAGGTTACTACAGCTGCCCCTCTTTGTGTATTTTTGAGAATCTAAAATAGGGCAAAGACATAAATAACAATTTTGTCCGAGATCATGGATCCTTACGAAACTTTTTTTTTCGTTCTTTCTTTTTTTTTTTTTTCATTTTTTCATATATAGAATGTAAAATAAAGGATTTGCCTTAAATTGATTTCCTTGGCTAACATACCAAGGCTTGACTCGTCTTAAGGAAACGAGTTCGATTTTGCAAGAAAAAAAAGTACCTCGACGAAGCCCCGGGGCCTAATCTTATCTTATGCCAACTTCACTGGGCTTACTTTCTCTTGGTACCAGCTACATCGGGCTTAAGCTCATCTATTGTGCCAATTTCACTGGGCTTACACCATAACTGTGCCAGCTTACGTTGGGCTTAATCAATTATGATGCCAACTTCAACTGGGCTTACACCATAACTATGCCAACTTACGTTGGGCTTAACCAACTAAATGCCATTGCAACTGAGCTTACACCATAACTGTGCCAGCTTACGTTGGGCTTAACCAACTAAATGCCAACTTCAACTGGTCATACACCATAACTATGCCAGCTTACGTTGGGCTTAACCAACTAAATGCCAACTTCAACTGGGCTTACACCATAACTATGCCAGCTTACGTTGGGCTTAACCAACTAAATGCCAACTACAACTGGGCTTACACCATAACTGTGCCAGCTTACGTAGGGTTTAACTAACTAAGATGCCAACTTCAATGGGCTTACTTCACAAAACGCCAGCTTAGGTTGGGCTTAACCAACTAAATGCAAACTTCAACTGGGCTTACACCATAACTGTGCTAGCTTACGTTGGGCTTAACCAACTAAATGCCAACTTTAACTGGGCTTACATCATAACTGTGCCAGCTTACATTGGGCTTAAACAACTAAAATGCCAACTTCAACTGGGCTTACACCATAACAGTGTCAGCTTACATTGGGCTTAATAATCCTTTCTTTTGAAAAACTCCTCCTTCGAGGCTCCACAACTTTAAAAATTAAAAACTCCTCCTTTGAGGCTCCACAACTTTAAAATTTTCTCATCCACAAAAGTCTCAACACTTTGAAATATTCATTTTTATTTTTTCTTTTTGTCATATTCAAAATTTCTCAACACTTTTGCATTTCGTTGTTTTGCAAATTTCTCATGACTCATTTCTTTTCTTTAGAACATCTCTTTTTTCTTTGTTTTTGCTTTGACAGACTCTTTCCTCTAATCCTAAAGCCAACCTTTCATCTTTTTTTTTTCTTTTCCTCAACTTTCAACTTTTCTGTCTTCAAAAACCTTTCTTTTTCCCCTCATCTTTTCCATGCTTGCAGAATTATCAAATGCAATGATCAATTATATTGATGCAACCTACAAAGATGCAGATGCAAATGTTCATTATATGATGCATGAATGCTCATGGAGATGCATGATGTCATTTCACATGAAGAAAATGTTGAGAGAGTTGATCATCTCCATTTTTCCTCGTGTCTTGGTAAGGTTTCCTCATTCCTTGCTGTCCTATCGAAGAAATCACATGATTTTTATATTTCCAACATTTTCCTTGCCCCGGCGAATTCTTTCCTTTTTTTTCGATTTCCTGGCCAAGATCAAAACACAGAGTCAAACTTTATTCAAAGTTTCATGCCCCTGTTCAATATGAATTCTTATTTTTTGCCAAAGGATTTCCATATCCATATCCATGTCCATGTCCATATCCATATCCATATCCATATCTCAATTTCAATTTTTTTTTCTCAAAACATGCCAATTTCATTTTTTTCAAAATATGTGAAATTGAAATCTTTCAAAAATTGGTGATCACCATTAATGATATTTCTAAGCGAGATGGGAAATCAACTCTACTTTCTCGAGTGATTGGGATGGTTTAATGCAACAAAGTCAATGGACTGATGCAATAAGGTCCGAATTCATCTAAGGAAGCTTCCCAACTTGACAAGAAAAAGAGGGTGAATGCCCTTTTATCTCAGCACACAATTAAGTTTTCTCAAAACATGAATTCTTTAAAACCAAAACTTTTTCGGAAAAAGCTTTAAAGTACAATTAAATCTCAACAATCTTCCAATCTCTAAATGTGGCATTTTGATAGGTGCTAACCTTAGTCGTAATATTTTCAACGTTGGAAGGTCAATTTGGATAGAAAAACAGGTTTAACTTTCAAAGTCAATTTCCTAATAGAGCTATCCCTTTGGGATATCTAGGAGTTTCTTGATGTTCCTTGATTTCTTCAAAATGATTTCCTCCTTTGTCACGGCTTCGGCCATACCATGAATGGCATCAAAATTTCTTTTCATTCTGCTCTAGACTGCCTTTTTTTGGGTTTTCACCCTAGAGTCTCATTGTTTCTTTTTTTTTTTTTCATTGTTCCACCATGCATATGAGAATTCTAAATTCTTCCATAGTGAAATGATAATTCACAAAAGTGGGATAAAATCTGAGGAAAACTCTTCAAGTTAAATATCCATACTTGATCAAAATGGACTTTTAAAGCACATAACGTAGGCCAAGGTTCGTGGTTCCTAAAAGAACAGGGTAAATAAGTCCAAAGTGTGTTTTAAGGTAATCAAATCAAGGATCATTTCATGAGGACTCCCTTCGAATATTTGTCTATCCTGGAATTCTCTTTCCTTTTTCTGACTTTTGCTTATTTTCTTCTTTATTCTTGGCTTTCATTTCGCCATCCTTTTCTCATTTCTTTTTTTTTTTTCCTTTTTTTTTCCACTTTGACTTTGTGAACTCGTATTTATTTGGGAGCTCAATTTGCTCTTGTATCTATCTTTGAGCTAGGACTCATTTCTCCATGATCTTTGAAAAAGTTCCTTCCTCGCATTTGCCCTCAGTGTGGAGAGTGATCCTTGATCAAGGTTCAAAGAAATAAAAATTCTTTAGGCTCAAAAAGGGTAACTACGGATACTTTCTTTTTGTGAAAAGAGATGAAAGATGGCCATTTCTCATATCAAGTATGAATATTCTCATTGAAAAGCAATCCTCAGGGGAATAGATAATCAAAATTTCATTTTACACTTGGAATCATTTAAATTCTCATATGCATGATATCACAATTTTTTTCTCTTTTTGTTTGTCGCATGCCTCAATATGCATGATTCATCGCCAACCACAAATGATGCCCCATTTTGATTTGCCATTCAAATAAAAATCCTTTGGTTTATGGGAATCTTGTTTTGAAGGAATATCTCATGTTTCATCTTTGATTTCTTTGTTAAAAGAACTTATTTGGATTTCAATCTCCTCAAAGTGTTTCCAACAAAATGGAGAAAAAAAGGGTGTTCTGGTTCATTCTTTGGTTCTTTTTTTTTTTGGACTGAACAAAGAGGTTTAGGAATTTTGCATTTCGGAATCTTTCAAAAGGATTCGAGAAGTTTTTTTTTTTTGCTAAGCTTAATGGTACGACATAGTCTTAACACGTTTCAAACTACCAAATCTAGATCAATTGGAAGAGCGCCATATTTGTTTGTCTTTCAAAGATTCCCACAAAAGGATTTTTTCCAAATTTTCCATTACTCACAGCCTCGATGAAGGTTACTCTTTATGGAATTTTGAGTAATCTTTAATCAACTGGTCTATGATCTGGGTGCATGTGGAGATGAGGTGTTTCTAGGATTAGTTCATTCTTTATGATCACCAATTCTTTCGAAACTCTTCTCACTTTTCAAAAATGATCCTTTTTATTCTCAAAACAAAAAATTATCTGTATGAATATTTATTTTCAATTTTTTTTGTTGTTTGTTTTTTTCTTTTAAAAATCCTAAAAACAAAGCTCAAGAAGAAACCCAAACTTCGAATGAGGTATGATGCTTGCAATTTAAAGTTCATTCATTTCAAGCAAAATGAAAATATGTATAAAATTTAAAACAAGGTTAGGGATTGCCCCTGACTGGCATGCTACCCTGAGAACAAATAGTCTTTAGCCCTGTCGTCCTTGATAAGCATCAACGAACTCTTTGAACTTTGCCGGGTTTGCATCAACTACAGCTTGAACTTTATTCTTGAATGCAGTACATTTCTCCGCGGAATGCCCTTTGACCCCATTATGATATTTGCATGTGGTATTGGGATCATACCATTTATGGAAAGGAGATTTCCTAGGCTTTGCGGGTTCAATGGACATCATATGACTTTGGACAAGCAATGGAAGCAGTTCTGTGTAGGTCATCGGGAGCGAATGGTACACTTTTGCCTTCTTTCTCTTATTACCTTGAGAATAGATTGAATCAACCTCCGGGTCATTCGGCATAGTGAAAGCTTGGGGTGGTGTGAAAGACATCGAAGCATGATGTTGACCGTGCTGAGACCAATGGTCAATATAGGGTCGGGGATGTAGATGATCACCGAAAGGATCTTCTTGTATTGCACTGAATTTTCTTTTGTAGAGGCCTTTGACAGTTAAGATTTGATCATGTTTATTGGTAACACTATCCTTTTTCTCGATAGCAATTCCTGCATCAGTATTCACGATTTTCCCTTTTTTTATACCATCCTCGATCCTACCCACAGAAAATACTATGTCTGCAAACTCCGAAAAAGCATTGCCGATCAACTTGTCATAGTATGGATATGGGAGAGTATCCACAAACAGAGCATTCATTTCTCTATTGGTAAGAGGTGGTCGGACTTGCGAGGCTACGTCTTTCCATCTACAAGCATATTCTTTGTAGCTCTCATTGAGTTCCTTTTTCATGTTTTGGAGGGTCAATCGATCTGGAGCTGTTTCCAACAAATGCTTGTAATGTTTCAAAAATGCCCGAGATAGGTCTCTCTATGTGCACACTTGGTCTCTTTTCAACTAAAAATACCACTTGGATGCTACCCCTGTCAGACTGTCTTGAAAGACATGAATAAGCAATTTCTCATTACGAGCATGCCCAACCATTTTATTACAATATGCGGCTAAATATGTTTCAGGGCATTTAAATCCATCATATTTTTCAAACTCTGGGACTTTAAATTTTCGCGGGATGACCACGTCGGGGATCAAAAGTAGCTTCTCTGCGCTAACTTCATCTCCTCCTTCAACAACTCGAATCCTTTCCTCCAATTGGGCATACTTTGGTTCTACCTCTATCTTTTGACTCTGAACTAACTGTGAGTGAACCTGATCAAAAATATGGTATTGAGCATTTTTTCCCGAACTACCACGCTCTTGAGGTTGATTACTTTTTTGTGTGAAATGTTCTCCTACAATTTCTCTCATTTTTCCAATTTCTTGAGTCATCTGCATCGTCTGCGAGGCTCATTCAGCTCTTTCCTTCTGCACTTGTTCCATTTGATCCAATCGGGTATCAGAATCTCCTTCCATTTCACTTTCTGGTGTTATAAAAAGGAGACAGAAAACCAAAGCTGTCTTTAGAGAGTTAACATGAACTCTATCAATATTCATTCTCATCATGGCTCTTTATTTTAGGGGATTGAGAAAAATCCCATTTTTATTTTCCTCTAGAGATCGGAAATTATTGATGGCAATATTAACTTCTCTATCATTGGCATTGGTGGAGCCATTGTTATACGCAAATGAACTTAATGTCAATGAATGGATGGATGAGATGCGTGGTATGACATGTAATTGATCGAATGCGAATGCAGGGGAAGATACCACAGAGGAAATAAGAATCGGAGGAATTTGATCATCAACATCTCGTAAATTCAAAGCATAATTGATTCAATTCTATACCATTGTTCCAAAACCATAATCCATATTTAAAAAACCTAAAAGTGGTTGAAACTGTTTTTGCAATCATTTTATTTTTCCTATCCTAGGGCTACTGAAAAGATCAAAGTCTTACTACATCATAAAAGACCAAAGTCCTACTACATTGTCACCATCAATCTCCCAATCCTAAACGACCCTTCCGAGTCCTTGACCAATTAGTGTCGTTGGGTCGAACCACTTGGCATTTATAAAAGATTGCACTTTGTGCTTGAAAGCCTCACAGTTTTCAATG
Source organism: Fremontodendron californicum (assembly GCA_030761205.1). NCBI lineage: Eukaryota > Viridiplantae > Streptophyta > Magnoliopsida > Malvales > Malvaceae > Fremontodendron > Fremontodendron californicum. The sequence goes on along the minus strand of JAULJL010000009.1, from coordinate 9,648,084 downwards.
CTATGTCCAGTAACTCCATCGTGATAGTCACATCTTGCGTTCGGGTTGTACCACTTAGGATATGGTGGGTGCAGAGGTTTTATAGGCACACAAGCAACAGGATGGCCTTGGATCAATCTAGGAAGGAGTTCTTTATAGCTAATGGGAATATGATCAAAATGCTTTTTTGTCTTTCCCTTGGGTTGTTTCTGGTTGACTAACCGACTAAGAGTCGAGGCGTTTGGTGTCGCCGCGAAGGTTTGAACTTATAGGTTTGGATGAAAAGGTGGTCGGATGATAACAGGGTGAGGATATGGATTTGGATATTGGGCCCTTGAAGGTCGCGTAAAACTCGAGGTTCCTATCCCGTGTACCTGATGAGGTGATTGAAAGTTGGCAGGATGAGGGCACGGGTATGAATTTGAGCCCATTTGTGGTGGTAGGGATGGACTCAAAGGCTTTCGTTGGTTGTCTGAGAATAAGGTTGGATGTTAGCAGAACAAGGGCATGAGTTTAGATTTGGAACAGTTTGCAAAGGTCGGGTGGAGTTCGAAAATCCTGCCTTGAACTGTGAGTCTTCGAATTCGACCATGCGCACAATATTGTCCACAACTTCGTCCAGACTTTACTCCTTACATGGAAGGCATTGACCAATGCAGGATTCAACAGAGATCCTTCGATTTGGGCTCGATTGTTTCTCAAGGTTTGGTTGCACCGAAGGCGCCGAAGACCTTTGAGGAGATTCCCTTTTGGCTTTGTAAAGATCTTCAACCATTCTCATCAACTTGGAGAGTTGCTCTTTCACATCTCGGATATCATGCCCAAATTCTTCCTAATTGCGCTCCAAAACATCAATTCGTTCCTCCAATCCATTCCCCATATTTTGGACCTCTTTGATGCAACTAATAAATCAGTTCAATGTTATCACACTTTATTTATTGACAGAAATAAAACCAAACATATGATGATAACTATGCATGACCTATTGACAAATGCATGAATGTAATGATGACTGATTAATGAAATGTATGAAATGCAAAGATGCTTGAATAAATGAATTTTCATACGTACAATGCCTCAAATAATATGAATCTATGCAAAATGCAGCGAAAAGATTAAGCAGAAAAAGATCCTAACATCACTTTTTTTTTATCCTTTTTTTAGAATTTTCCAATAGTATATTCTTTTGACATCTTCACTAAATCACATAAACAATCAAAAATTTATTTATTTTTCCTTGACTCTTTTCCGATGCATTTTTCCATGGAACCCGATGACTTTTTTTTTTCTAATCCTAAAAGAGACCTTAAAAATTATTCCTTCTCATATTTTTTTTTATTATTTCATATTTTCTCAAACATCAAGACTATTTTTTTTTCACAACTCCAGTAAAAACTTTCTTTTCTCATTATTTTTTACTCTCATTTTTTATTTTTTGTTTTTTGGAAGAAGAAATCTTTTTTCCCTTTTTATTAGAAAAAAATAATAACTAAAAACTTCTCTTTTAAAACAAAATATGTATAACAACGACATGAGTATGAAACAATTCTTTTATTATTTTCAAAATAATAGAGGAAAGAAAAAAAATTAAAAAACTTCTAAGAATAAATAAATAAAGAATACTGACTTCCTATTTTATTGGCTTTATCTATAAGTTTTCGCAACAAGAAGTTCCTTCGTGTTCTTGATTTTTGGTAATTTCTACAAAAGACGAGAATGGCCCTACCTATGGTTGGCTTCATATGGTTCACTATACGAGGTTGAATCGGGTTCTAAAAGGCCCCAAATTGCTCCTCACTGTCGCCCATGAAGGCTAATAAGGCACCCCGATTTAAACGGGTTCAATTTATTAGAGTATATTTTTCAAGCTTATGCGAAGGTTATATCACCTCACGAAAACGTAGGTACTTTATTACTCCGGAAGTGTTTCGCTAGCCCATGCGGAGGTTATTACCTCACAAGAGCGTAGTTACTTTATTTCCACCTAAAAGGACGAAAACTCGGGTACAAGATTTTCACGTTATGCAAATGCGCGTGTAAGTATGTGAGAAGAGCAAACAAACCTTTGACTATTTGTTTGTGACCGTTTATTCTACACATCTCATAAGTATTAGAATCAATAATATATAAATAATAATAATAATAATAATAAATAAACGACATAATTAAAAAATATATGAATAAAGAATTAACAAATATCAAGACGTAAATGCAAGCAAAATAAAAATAAAGAAAGAAACAAAGAAAATTAAAATTAAGAGAATTAAAATTAAATACCGATTAAATCCATTAAATCGAGATTTTAAGATAACACATGATCAATTTGTGGCTCGACTCTCAAAAAGGTCCCCAGTGGAGTCACCAAGCTGTCATAACGATTTTTTTGACCGCTATAATAATTTTGAAAACAAAATGGAGTCACCATTAAATCTTTTTGTTTAGGTGTGATTGGTCACCTATTAAAAATGATTTTAGTAAAATATTTTAAAATTAATTAAAATATTTTTTAAAACCAATTTCGAAATATGCACTTTAAACCAGAGAGAAAACAAAATCGGATTCGGGAGTCGGTTACATGCGGGGAAGGATTAGCATCTTCACGACGCCCGTTTAGAAAACGGTACCATTTACTCATGTGTTATCCTAAGCCTCGATTTAATGGACTCAACAACGGTATCTAAAATTATTTCTCTTTTTATTTCTTTTTCAAAACATGTTTATTATTATTTATTTTTTTAAAAAGAATTGTTATTATTTTTTTTTTGAAAATGAAAGCGAACACAAATCTTTTATCGAGAACACTCATTAAATATTTTCAACACTCTTGAGGGTATTTAACGAGACCCTCTCACCTCGGGATATCTTGGGACTCATCATATGACGTTCTTTGAATTCCGTCGTCGGTGATTCGTCGTCCACATTTATTTTTAAAGATCATTTAGTGTAAAAAGAATTTATTTATTTATTTTTTTATTTATTTTTTTTATTTATGAAGTGAATGCGAATCCTTTATTGAAAACGCTCGTTAAATACTCCCAACACTTTTGGTGATATTTTAACAAAATTTTCTCACCTCAAGATATCTTAGGAATCACTACTGTGACATCCTTTGAATTCCGTCGTCGGCAACTTACATCCATTTTTTTAAGGCGTATGATGCGGATATTTAAACATGAAATGCACACAGTTAAGCATATAAGACATGTGATTAAATACATGATTACACATCAAACATACGAAGCATAATCTTTTAAAAAGAAACACTAGCATGGAAAAATATCAAACACGTAAATATTAGTTCTTTATTCATTCTTTTTATTTTTGATTATTTCCATTTTTGAAATGAAAACGAATTTTTTTATATTGAGCACATCGTTAAATACTCCCACCACTCGTGGTGATATTTAACGAAATTCTCTCACTTTGGGATAACTTAGAAATCATCACTATGGCATCCTCTGAATTCCGTCGTCGGTCGATCACATTTCTTAAAACATTTTTGTCTTTGTTTGAAAAGTAAATTAAAATGCGTTTTATAGTTATTTTCGAAATAAAAGAAATTATCAATGTAAAAATAATTCTCGAATCACTTCGATATTTTCGATAATGTTTCGATTACTATTCTTACTCGAACTATTTCAAAGAACGATTGATGCTCCGACCATCCCGAAAAAGAATCCGTTTTTAGAGAATTTTATTTACTTAGAATAATTTAAAAGACACATATTAATTAGAAGAATTATTATTTTATAATTTTAAAATCGAAGCAGAATAATAAAAAAATATACCGAATGCTAGACAAAAATAAATAAATAAATAAAAATGATAATAAAAGAAAGTAAAATCATACCTGAAAATTGTCTAGAATCCAAAAATCAGAATGCTGAAATTTATCTTCTTAAAATTCTTTGTTTTTTTCTCGACCACCTAAAAAATATCGAAAATCCAAAAGTCAGAATGTCGAAATTGATAATTGTGAAGTTTTCTTTTAATTTTTTAATTTTTTAATTTTAAAATTTCCCTTTTTTCTTATTATTATTATTTTTTTAAATTTTTCCTTTTTATTCTTTTATTTTCCTTTTTTGTTTTCCTTACTTTTTCCTTTTAATTTTTTTTCTTTTTATTCTTTTAATTTTTTTCTTCCTTATTTTCTTTTTTTTTTCCTTTTTCCTTTTTCTTTTTTTTCTTTTTCCTTTTCTCTTTTCTTTTTTTCCCTAGAGCGGGTCCGGTGCGCGGACCCCGGGCTGACCCGCGAGTCAGTGCGACCCGCCCAAGCAGGGTTTATAAAACCCCTTTTTTGTTTCATTTTTTCATTTTCTCTCTCTCTCTAACTCCTTCCTCTCCCTTCTCTCCCATGTTCATCCCCAAAACCCAAAAACCATCCCCCAAACCAAAAATCGACGACCGACCATCGCTCATCGGCGTCGGATGGACCACAAACTCCACCCAGACCACCATTTTGGCCTTCTTTTCCCAACTTCGGGCCTTGTTTCTCTCGAATCTGAGCCAATGTTCCTAGATATAAAAGAGAAAAAAAACGCAACCTAACAACAAAATCTACCCTGAACCACTATCGGCCCGGACCCGAAATCTCACCAGGGCCCTTTCTTGTCCTAAGTCACCTACTCACCGTCACAATCTCCTAAACATCTGACCCGAAAGCTTCCAATCCGGAAACCTCCCCAGGGTCTTTTTTTTTTTTTGGTTCGTGGCTTTTCGTTTTGTTTGTGGTTTTTGTTGATTTTTTTTTTTTTTGCTTTTATGATTTTTTGCTACAGGGGGAGAGAACTGAAAGTCCCCCTTGTGTGTGATTTTTTTGGTTTGTGGTGGTTATGGGGGTTTGGTTTTGGAAGGATTACGGTGGGATGGTTCGGTGATGGGGAAACCGGACCAATGAAGGGTTTTTTTTTTTTGTGGTAGCTCTGTCGAGAGACCTCCCTCCTGTGGTGATTTTGCTGAATGGTTTTTATGGAGGTGAGTAGGGGGCTTGCTAGGGTGTTAAGTGTCTGCAAGGTGGCTAGGATGGTGGCAATGGGTTGCTTGGGGAGAAGTGGGTGTGGGGCTTGGTGTTTGCATGGGGAAAGGGTGGCGTGAGTAGGGTGCTTGCTAGGGGCTGGCTGCCAGGCTAGGGAACAGCAGCTAGGGCATGCTGACTACTGGCCCGGGCCACTGGCCTACAGGCCCAAACGGGCCCTGCATCCAGGACCAAAAATAATAATAAAAATAAAATAAGAATATAAAAACTTATAAATAAAAATAAATACTTCGGATTTAATCCGAGTGTTGAACCAAATAAAATTAGGTTACTACAATCATCTTTTGTGTTAAAATATATAGGCAATTGGATAATCAACATATGGTATAGGGGAGAAAATACTAATTACTAGCAATATTATTTCTTGTTTCTAACCATGATTATAACTGATAAGTGATAACTAATATGTTGGAAATGGCCTAGCTTAATCCATGCATATATACCTGAATAATAATGTTGACATGGCCAATGATTCAATTCATAGTATAGATGGAAAAGATTAATTTTCATGTAGTTTTCACCAAATCCTATAGGCTAATATAGCTATATTATTCAGATTTGAAAATGTGTTATAGATATAGGGATGGCAGTGGAACGAGATGGGATGAATTTTGCAATATCCTCTCTCGCCTCTTTATTGGAATACTCTACCCCTCCGTCTCGTCCCGTACCGCTGTGGATGTTAAAATTTCAATATCCCCACTTCCATGGATGTGGGTTACATCTATAACCGCCCCGTCCTGTCCTGCTCCATTCGATATTTATTACTTATTTTTAACTTTTTCAAATAATAAAATATTGTAAAAAAAAATTAAATATAAATTCAACATAAACGGGTTTCTAATCTAAAGAGATAAAAAAATAAAGTATTAGATTTAGGTTTAGGTTTTTAAAAAGAAGAATACAAATAATAAGTTTAGTTGTACTACTTTATTATCCTTTTAAAAGCTAAATATTTATGGGTAAAATAGTAATTTCAATATTCGGGACGGGGCGGGGCGGGGCAGGCAATTACAGAACTACTCCATTCCCGTCTTTCAAACAAAAAAAAAAGCCTCGCCCCGCCCCGCTCCGCCTCCACTGTTAAAAAAATCTCTCCATTCGGAACAGATCAGTTCGAAATCCATTGGATGGTTCAAGTTTTACCATCCCTAGTTAGATATGATGGATATGTATTCAAATGGGTACATGTCATTTTTAAAATTTTTTTATATATTTAAAAAGTTGGATTTTATATCAAGGTTATCAATATTGTACAGGTACTGGTGGTATCGACTGGTAGGTAGAGGTGGCAATTGGGCGGGTTCGGGCGGGTTCGGGTCGGGTTCATTCGGGTTCGGGTTTATTCGGGTTCAGGCTCATTCGGGTTCGGGCTCATTCGGGTTCGGGCTCATCCGGGTTCGGGCTCATTCGGGTTCGGGTCCATTCGGGTTCGGGCTCATTCGGGTTCAGGCCCATTCGGGTTCTGGCCCATTCGGGTTCGGGTTCGGGTTCGGTCTGGGTTCGGGTTTGGTCTGGGTTCGGGTATGTTTTACATCATTTTATTTTATATTAGATGTAATCATTTTTACGTAATTTAAATATTTATATCTAAAAACAAATTATTATTTTATTATTATTATTATTATTATTTTTATTTTTATACTTTTGCTATTATATGATATTTTTAATTATATTTATTTTTTAAAATTAATATTTGTTAGCACCAAAAGAATAAGAAATTAATTTGTTATATAAAATCAAATTTTGAAATAATTTATTATAAAAAATATGATATATTATAAATTAATCATATTGATATTTAAAATAATTGATTTGATGAACTCGAATTTCAAAATATAAATACATAATAATTTATATTCACTATAAAATAAAAAACTTTTAAAAATAAATCCTAGCCTTCATCTATTCGTTTATATACTTATAAAATGCAACAATTTTATGCTTATTGTCAAGATATATATATATATCTATCGAGTACTTATATTTTTTTCATCAGTATAAAGTATAAATTATAAAGTAGTACTAAAAAAATATAATTTATATTTAAATTATACTTAATAAATATATAATTAATATGATTATTTATTAATATATAATAAATATACCCAAAACCAAAAGGCCATAAAACCCAAAACCCCATTAAACCCACCCGCTAAAATAAAATCCCATGAAAGCCATAATCCAATTAAACTCACCCTAACCTAACCGTATAAGTATAACCCAAAAGGCCAAAATAATTGAATTATTGTCAATTTTTTTTACCCTTAAGAATAATTGAATTATTGTCAAATTTTTTTTCACCTCTCTAAAATTTTCAAGAATTTAAAATATTTATATTGTAAATTCATCATGATATGAGACGTTAAAGTTATAACTTATAAGTACAAAATATAATTTACTTTTTGATAAAATTATTATTTCATCATCATATATATATAATATATTAAATTTTAATTAAATTATTAAAAAAAATTAGAATAAAATTAATAATTGAAGTTATTGCTTTGTAAAAAAAAAAAAATTAATTGCAATTTGATTATTTTTATTTTTAGTATTAAATTCGGGTTCGGGTTCGGGCCGGTCTCGGGTTCGGGTCCATTCGGGTTCGGGCTCATTCGGGTTCGGGCTCATTCGGGTTCGGGCCCATTCGGGTTCGGGTCTATTCGGGTTCGGGCTCATTCGGGTTCGGGCCCATTCGGGTTCGGGTCCATTCGGGTTCGGGCCCATTCGGGTTCGGGTTTTTTCGGGTTCGGGTTTTTGACTTTTTGGTCAAATCGGGTTTGGGCGGGTTCGGGTTTTCCTGGGCGGGTTTTCGGGTTCGGGTTCATTTTGCCACCTCTACTGGTAGGTATCAATTTTGAAGAAGATGTATATGATACCAGTATTGTATCTTTTATATTTTTATATTAGTCCATACCGATTGTACCCATCTATATCGATCTATACGGACGGTACAAGGTTTTGATTTTTTATTTTAAAAAAATCTTTCATTTATTTGATTCTTTTAATCAATTTGGCAATTCCTAATACTTTTCTCTCATGATATTTTTATTTTTTCATAATTTCATTCAAAATAAAATATGTTCATTAAGTTATGCTATTAAACCTGATTAATAAGTTATTATATTTTTTAATATAGATATATGTAATGGAGGTATATTTGCATGATTTATAATATACATTTTATTAGAGAATTTAAAAATAAATTATATATAAAAAATATTTAAAAAATATCACTAAACCTAAAATAATACGTTGAAAATATCAATTTTGATACATATTAGTATCAAAACAATAACGATATATTCATTAATATAATATTAACTACTTTATTTCATACTCAATTGAATAAGTATATTTCAAGAACAATGAAGGTTCAAACTTTCAAATCAACATAGCTACCTATAAGGCAATTTCTTGTATGTGAAATGAGGCTCTGGCCAAACCCAAAAAAAAAAAAGTAGAATAAGGAAATGAGCTATATATGTCATGTTTTACTTTTCATGTCGGTGTTTTTGCTTTTTGGCTAGTTACTTCCTAATTAGAAAGTGGGAGAAGCTTAAGTTTTATTTCCATTGTGATGATTTCAGTTATCCATTTGCATGTTCAATATAACAATATTTCTCTTTCTAATATAGCCATTAACTAGCCTGAAATTTTAATTAAGATAAAAAAACATGTACTAATTTCCTCCATTTAGATTTGCTTAAAAATCGAGTTATTTATCTGGTCCGATAGGCTCAATCTGGTTTGATTTGAATTTGGATAGGATAATTTTTTATTCGGGCTGGCTCGACTAGAATTACTGTTTGTGTAATAAAAAAGTATTTTGTATTTAAATTTAATTATAAAAAAATATAAATATTAATATAAAAACATGGTTGAAAAAAATCAGATCGAAAGTCAAACCAGTGTGACTTCGATTCCCAGTTGGACCAGTTGGTTTATTTAAATAAGATTTTTAAAATATTTTTAATGTTCAATAAATATTAAATATAGTAAATAATTAATAAAAATAAGCATTTAACTTAGTGGCATGGTCTTTAGTTTAATTCTAAGACGTTATGGGTTCAACTCTCATCACTTACAAAATATATTTTTGAAAAAAAATAATTAAAAAAAAACGATTTTTTCGTGGTTTTTTATCAGTTGAACCAGCCAAAACCAGTTCAATAGGTTCCCGATTCTCTATATAGTTCCAGACAGAAAAGGCTTTCGATTCCTGGTTGAATCGGCCGATTGATCAATCCGATCCATTTTTTCAACCATGTATAAAAATAATTTTTTAATATTTTAATACTTGATGAACAATGAAATGGGCTTTTCGGCCGATCCGAGCCCAACCCGAAACGGGTTTGGATAAAAAAAAATTTTCAAGTCACGACCCGGCTCGTCCCATGAACAGATCTACCTCCATTTTAAATGTCCACAATTTTTTTTTAGATATCTCAAAATGACTTTTTATAAACATTTTATATTCTTATCTTTTCTAAATTTAAATTTTATCTTTTTATTTTAGACAAAAAAAAAATGTTACGTTAATATTAACAAAATTTAACTTTCTAATATTAAATATCTAAAAGTTAATTTTTTTTTTAATATACGTGAAAATTTTATATAAAAAAAAAAAAAAAAAAAACACTTACAATAAGACAAAGATCTTCTCAACAACAACAAAAATATGAAGGAAATTCAATATCTGGTGAAGGGTCTCAGTTGACCTCCCAAGATCATGATGTATGGTGCTAGATCATGTCTACACATAAATGGACCACATGCAAAGTGCAGCCTCTTTTTTTTTTTATTCCATGGTGCTATGAAGAATCCATCACCCAAAAAAATATTTACTCTCTTATGGTTAGAGTTATTCATGAGTTAAATTAGATTAGATTAAATTTAGATAATAAAAAAGTTTATTTGTTCAAAATTCGATTCAATGTCAAACTCGAAAAACATATTTTATTGTTTAAAATATTTAAAAAATTATTTTATATTAATATTTTTATATTTTTATAATTAAATTTAAATAAAAATATTTTTTATTTATTTCAGATTTGAATCTAGAATATCTTATCTCAGACTTGATTCAAATTTCGAGTTTGAACCATCGGATCGAACGAGTAGTTCGACTCTTGCACAAATCTACTCATGACTCTCTGATTGTGGAAACTTATGAATTTTGTTCACAAAAATTATCTCGCAAAGTATAAATTTAAATCTTTATATATATTATAATGGATTTTCATAATCTCTTCATGTGAAATTTGGTGTGTCAAATACATATTAAAATATATAAAGCTTAATTCAAATGATTCATCCTATTTTCTTTCTTAAGAGATGAGTTTCTACAAAGCTGAAGTTCTTTTCTCAAAAGAAGTAAATTCTTCCTCCTAGATTCTCCTTTAAACTTTGGCTTCTTTTTGTATGAAAAATATATAGCGGGAAGGAAAAAGGGAAAGGGAGAGAGGGTAAATATATGGTTAGATGATACTGTCCAATTTAGAGATGGTAATGGAGCGAGATGGGATTGGGGATTGCCTTATCCAGCTCTGCTCCACTCTTACATGGATGTTGGAAACATCCAACTCCATGGATGTCGGTTACATTCATAACCGTTCGACGGTGCTCCACTCCGCTACATCCTAAATTTTTATTAATTATTTTTAACTTAATATTGTAAAAATTTGTATTATAATTTATTCATTAACATAACTTTAGTATATAAAATTCTTTAATATATATAATATACATATATATATATAAATCAAAAGTATATATAATTTTAGTATATATATCTAATATATATACTAACAATATAAGGGAAAATATAAAATATTTTAAGGGATAAAATAGTAATTTCATCAAGCATTTATCAAAACCACCCCGCTCCATTCCATTTCCGCTTTTCAAAAAAATATCTCTCCATTTGAAATTGATCGATACGAAATCAATCGGTCGAATCGAATTTTATAATCCGTAGTCCGATTGTGATATGAAATGAAAGTAGGGTTTTTGGTCGTATGTATGTTTGGTTTGTATCCATCAGCTGCAGGAGGAAGCGCCTCTGAGGCCATATATGTCCCTTCATTGAAGGACATAAATTTCATCCCCACCCAGTCTTTGTTACCAATCTGGTAGAGCAAAGGAAAACCTTGAATCATACCCTTCAATTATATATATATATATATATTGGCAAATCTTGACATTAAATTTTGGAGGAATCGATTAATATTATATATATTTAAATTTATTTTTTTAAAAGACGTACGTATCGTATTATTTTGATTAATATAAAATATATATTTATATATATGTAGGCAATATACTAATAAAAAAATGTCAGTACTTCACAAAATTATATGAAGAGAAGAAGTTATAGGCAGCTTAAAAAAAATACATTTTGTACTTGATTGAAGACTTGGATTATTATTAAGAAAGTTAAAATGTAAATTTGACATTTGTTAAGTTTACATGATTTTCATTTAACACTTGTGATAAGCCTCTTGAATTTGTAAGTAATTATAAATGAATACATTAAATAAAAAATAACAGTGTAGTTTTAAATCTTTTTAAATTATATACATAAAATTAGGTAATGGAATTACATAATAAATAAATAAAATAACAATTTTAATTTGCAAGTGTTAATTTAAACTTATTCAATATCAAAAAAAAAATATATATATATATATGTAAGATTTTTCAAAATATTTGGGGGCCAAGGCCCCCTCATGCTCCTCTTATCAACCGTCTCTGTGTATATATATATATGACATTATATATTATATATTGTTTGTAAACCACGTGATACCACTTCATTAACAATAAAGTTAATTGTATTTATTTTTTAAAAAAAAATTAATTAATTAATGATATGACATCATGTCATTTACTAATGACATATAAATTTATATACTGTTAATGCATCAAATATAAACTCATATATAAATATATACACGGTCAGAACATTAAATATAAACCATATATATATATATATATATATATATATATAATGTACATGGAATTCACTTAGTGCCAACTCTGTTCCACACTGATTTACATTCATTTGTTTGCATTTCACTGTGGTTAGAATGGACTCTTCAGTTCAGTTGGCCTCACTAATCATGATAACATAATTATTAAGTCACCTATTACCTTTAATATTGGATTTTAGTGATTAATTATATTTCCCTTTTTATTTTGCTTTTGTCAAACAAGAAACTTCACTAATTATTACATGAATTAAACTTTGGGTGTCTGAATTGGTTTAGTCCAAATTAATATCAGGTGAGTTATAGGTATTAGTTTAAATTTAAGCTAATAATGTAGGGAGTATATTATTTATGCCTCTTGTTGACATTAATTCCTTCTTAAAATAGCCCCACATCCACATGTATATTTAATGAATTTTGAGCTACCATACATTTATATACATCCAAGTTATTAATTAATTAATTAACTAATTTTTACCTTTAAAATCGCTCATATAATCACGTAAAATCTGAAAATACCCATGATTTTCTTATAAATTTTTTTTAAAAAAAATAATGAGGAAAGAGGATTAATTAATTAATAAGCATGGGGTCTTTAATTAAAGGCTTTTAACCTTAATAATAATTCATTATTTCTTTGGGATTTTTCCAAATTTTGAATTCTTGTGCTTTTCATTCATTTGCAATTATTATTTGGTGGTCCTACAGCTTCTAACCTCTACAACTATTCCTTTACCGGATGTTTGAGGCTTGAACCACAATTTAATAGCTGCCATCATTATTCTTTATAAGATGAAAAAGAAAAAAAAAATAAAAAAAATCAGTGCTTCTGCCATAACTTCAACCAGCTGTAGCAAAATAATAAGATTATTAATACTAACATAGACACAAAAATAAATGATACTTCTCATGCCAAATGCCATTACCATATCCTTTGAATATGTCATTATCTCATAACAAGATTATTTGCCAAATGATACTTCTATATTTTAATTTAATTCTAACTTTTCTTTGATTTTTTCATATATTTTACTGATGGAGGAAGCATTTTGAAATCAATCCATTAATTATGCAAATTGCAAACTTTACCTTTGTTACTTTCTATATATATGTTGTTGAATTATTATCTTATGAAATCGATCAATAACTATACTATAAATTTATACTATTATTAAAGTTTTTAACTAACCCAGATATCAACAAAAACATTACTTAAAACCTAATTAAAACAATCACATTAAGATCACTTACGTATTTTTATATTTAAAAAAATTAATCATAAATTCAAAAAACTATTCATTACTACTTTACAAATTACCTATTTAATTTTTTTTAAATATTTTTTTCATATAATTTTTTCTTCATCCACGTAATGAATGTACATATTTCTAATTTAATTATACGTGTCAATCCATTCTCCTAAAAAAAATAATAAAAAAAAATTAACGTTGTTATTAAAGGTGTCAGCTAATTTAGTTGATAATTTTCTTTTGATGATTATATACATCGTTAAAAGAAAAAAATTTCAAGTCATCCAACAACCAATAATAAGGTGAAACGTTATTACTAAATTGTTGAGAAGCATCTTTTCCAATTAAAGTTGGAAATTGGAATATTGTCATTAAAATTTTTGTTTTTCGTACCTAATTATTACTTTTTAAGGCAAAGTATTTCTTCAAGCAAATATGGTCGTTACTCTATTTTAATTTCTTTCAATTCCCAATTAGTGATCCTTGGGACCCAAAAAAAGTATGGAGTTTTTCTTTTTCTAAAAAAAAAAAATTCTCCCAAGTCATTGGTCTAAGGAAAAACTTCTCTCAGATGTTGTTTTTCTCTCTTTAGTTTACAAAAAATGGGTGCAAATATTAATCCTCACGCCATGAATTTTCAGCCCTTCATTTGCTATATGACGATAAAATGCCCATTTTCCCCCTCTTTTTTCAGGGTTTTCGTGTCTGTCTAGAAACAGCCATTGGCCCTCAACTAATTCACACCTACTTTGATTTTTGTCGTCTTTTTTAAATAAAATAAAAAAACATTCGGAGTAAAATTTCTTTTGGAAACAGTGGGGCAAATTAGAGATTGAGAACTTGGTTCATGGCATTTTGGTTGGTTGGAAAACATGCACCCAATATATCTCTTTTGCTCTTTGTCATCCAGTTTCTCCATTGCTGGTTACCCAAAGTGATTTCCATGGATCCATCATCCATCAACTTCTTTTCTTTGCCTTTTGATCTATTTTATCATCTTTCTTTTCTTTTTTTCTTTCTAGCTTTAACAAAAAAGCTCTTAAAAAAACATGTAGTAATGCTAGGGAAATCTGATGACAACAAATTTTGGAGGCCCTTTAGTGTTAGTACATTAAAAAGAAGGCTTAAATATATTAAAATAAAAAAAAAGTCATTCAACTAAAATTAGATAAATGTTTGAGAATTCAATTGATGACAATAAAATGATAAGCGCTTAGATTATTTCTAGTTTAAACCTAAAAAGAAAGAATATGTCAATATTTGCCTAATCTTCATTTCTGAAACACAAAAATATTGTTCTTGAGAAAACAAATATTACAAATTGAAAATGCTGTGACAGAAACTGCAATTTAAATACATGCAATATTGGGATAAACAGTGCATATATGGTAAAGGATCATATCATAAACCAAAATAATGGGTTTTAGGTATGATCAATAATTGATTTTCACATTGTAAAATGGCAAAACAACAAACATTCTTTAATAGATTGTTCATCTATGTTCTCTATTTTTTTTTTCTTACATTGATAATTTGTGGATAAATTTTCAAAAGCAATTTTACATCTGGGCCTGGTAGGGGGAGGAATTCTGGTTGGAAATTCACTTCTGTAAAGCCAATACTGCTCCACTCTCCATCTTTATAACTTTTTTTTTATTCAAATGAGATCGCAGTTTAAGATAAGAAAAATGGTTGCAGATGTTAAAATTCGAAGCTCAAATCTGCTGAATGTCATCTCGTAAAAATGACTGCATAAACCAACTAAACTAAGCTCTAAGTTCATCCATCTTTATTGTTGGGCATGGGTCCCTCCTATGTGGAGGAAATACCCATTCTGCCCTTAGCCCTTTTAATTTGAGGGCTTTTGTATTTGGCTGAAATGTGAGAGTCAGTAGCAAAAGAAAAAATAGAAAGAGAGGCGGCAGTGAAGAGAGAAAAGAGTGAGTTGCACAGTTTTGATCAAGTCGTCGATCGGAGGTTCATCCGTGGTCCGATCTTCTTGATTTTCTGGCAGTGGCTATAGGATACGTAGATGCTAATTGTGTACGGTGAGAATTTCCATCTGAACACTATAAAGTACTGTTTTGTATCCGAATAGTAGTCACGTTTTTGGGTGATTTCTCAACTTTCTCTTTTTGATTTTAATATCACTTGTTGATAGCTAAGTTAGAGTTGTGTACTCATTGTGTTAGCTGAATTATTGTGATATTGTAAACACACTCTCATTATAGTGAAGATTTTGACTGGACTCCTAAGTCCCGTGGTTTTTACCCTTTGATTTAAAGGGGTTTTCCACGTAAAAAATTGTGTGTCTCGTGTGATTGGTTGTTGGTGATTATCCTTGGTTGAATTTGTGTTGCTGGAATATATTTATATATATCTTGTGCAATTTAGTACCATATTTACAGATCCTGTTAATTGGGAGAGAAAGAACTACTGGTTGTGTTTTCCCGATTTATTGGTAAGTTCGGTTTCTGCCCATCACACTGGTATCAGAGCTTTGGTTGTGTTGTTGTGTAATTATGGAGGCTGGCACAAGTAGAATGATTGTTTTGAATGGCACAAATTATCAATTGTGGCAGAATAAAATGAAAGACCTGTTATTTGTGAAGTCTTTGCATCTTCCTGTCTTTGCTACTCAAAAACCCGAATCTAAAAGTGATGAGGAATGGGAATTTGAGAATCAGCAGGTGTGTGCTTTTATTCGCCAATTTGTTGAGGAAAATGTTTACAATCACATTGATCAAGAGACACATGCACGCACATTGTGGAACAAGCTTGAAAACTTGTATGCTTTAAAGTCTGGCAATAACAAGTTGTTCATGCTTAAAAAGATGATGGAACTGAAGTATAAAGAAGGAACAACTGTGGCTGATCACTTGAATGAGTTTCAAGGAGTTATGAATCAGTTAATTGGTATGGGCATCAAATTTGAGGATGAAGTAGTAGGGCTTTGGTTGCTTGCTACTCTACCGGATTCTTGGGAAACATTTCGGGTTTCACTTATTAATTCTGCTCCTAATGGTGTAGTAACTTTGGAACTTGCCAAGAATGGTGTTTTGAATGAAGAAGTGAGAAGAAAGTCTCAGGGTTCTTCATCACAGTCTGAGGTTCTAGTTACTGAAAATAGGGGGAGAAGTAGGAGCAAAAATGAAACGGGTAGAGATAAAAGCCGAAGCAAGTCAAGATCAAGATTTAAAAATGTTGAGTGCCATTATTGTGGCAAGATGGGCTATATCAAGAAATATTGCTACAAGTGGAGGAAAGAGAACAAAGGTGGTAGTGATAAACAAGAAGAAGAGCTTTACATGGAGCAACCAGAAGGTTTCATTGCACAAGGAAAAGAGGACTATGTGTGCAAATTAAAGAAGAGCTTGTATGGTTTGAAGCAAGCTCCAAGGCAATGGTACAAGAAGTTTGAGTCTGTTATGGGGGAGCATGGCTACAAGAAGACTACTTCTGATCATTGTGTTTTTGTCAAAAAATTCTCTGGTGATGATTTTATTATTTTGTTGCTCTATGTTGATGATATGCTTATTGTTGGTCGTAATGCTTCTAAGATTAATATGTTGAAGCAAGAGTTGAGTAAATCCTTTGCGATGAAGGACTTGGGGCCAGCAAAGCAAATTCTTGGCATAAGGATCACACGTGATAGAAATGCCAAGAAATTGTGGTTATCACAAGAGAAGTACATTGAAAAAGTACTTCAAAGGTTTAGTATGGATAAAGCTAAAGTGGTGAGCACTCCTCTTGCTACACACTTTAGATTGAGTGTCAAGCAGAGTCCTTCCACAAGAGAAGAGAAGGAAGACATGCAGAAGGTTCCTTATGCTTCAGCCGTGGGTAGTTTGATGTATGCAATGGTATGCACAAGACCTGACTTAGCTCATTCTGTTGGCACCGTCAGTCGGTTTCTTTCTAATCCAGGCAGAGAGCATTGGAATGCAGTGAAGTGGATTATGAGATATCTTCGGGGTACTTCCAACTTGAAACTTTGTTTCGGCAATGAGAAACCTGTTCTAGTTGGTTATACAGATTCTGATATGGCTGGAGACATTGACTCCAGAAAGTCCACTTCGGGTTACTTAATTACTTCTGCAGGGGGAGCTGTGGCTTGGCAATCCAGATTGCAAAAATGCGTTGCATTGTCCACTACTAAGTCAGAGTTCATTGCAGTGACCGAAGCGTGCAAGGAGTTGCTTTGGATGAAGAGATTTATGCAAGAACTGGGCTTTACCCAAGAGAGGTATGTTTTATTTTGTGATAGCCAGAGCGCTATTCATCTTGGTAAGAATTCAACCTTTCATGCTAGGTCTAAACATATCGATGTAAGGTATCATTGGATACGAGATGTTCTCGATGCTAAATTGTTAGAACTTGAGAAAATTCATACTGATGATAATGGTGCTGATATGTTGACTAAAGCCTTACCAAGAGAAAAGTTTGAAATATGTTGTTTGATCGCCGGGATGGCGAACACCTCCACATAGTCGGGAGGGGGAGATTTGTTGGGCATGGGTCCCTCCTATGTGGAGGAAATACCCATTCTGCCCTTAGCCCTTTTAATTTGAGGGCTTTTGTATTTGGCTGAAATGTGAGAGTCAGTAGCAAAAGAAAAAATAGAAAGAGAGGCGGCAGTGAAGAGAGAAAAGAGTGAGTTGCACAGTTTTGATCAAGTCGTCGATCAGAGGTTCATCCGTGGTCCGATCTTCTTGATTTTCTGGCAGTGGCTATAGGATACGTAGATGCTAATTGTGTACGGTGAGAATTTCCATCTGAACACTATAAAGTACTGTTTTGTGTCCGAATAGTAGTCACGTTTTTGGGTGATTTCTCAACTTTCTCTTTTTGATTTTAATATCACTTGTTGATAGCTAAGTTAGAGTTGTGTACTCATTGTGTTAGCTGAATTATTGTGATATTGTAAACACACTCTCATTATAGTGAAGATTTTGACTGGACTCCTAAGTCCCGTGGTTTTTACCCTTTGATTTAAAGGGGTTTTCCACGTAAAAAATTGTGTGTCTCGTGTGATTGGTTGTTGGTGATTATCCTTGGTTGAATGTGTTGCTGGAATATATTTATATATATCTTGTGCAATTTAGTACCATATTTACAGATCCTATTAATTGGGAGAGAAAAAACTACTGGTTGTGTTTTCCCGATTTATTGGTAAGTTCGGTTTCTGCCCATCATTTATAACTTTCAACACAAGGTAAACATTTCACAACCAGCTATAGTTTCATGTTCCATCAGTGTCATAATCTGTCTGTCTCACTTTGCGCGATCATTGCAGCTGATTTTCGGACTCTTGTGTTTTTCCTTTACTATATGCTTAGATCATCTCTCAGATATATATGTCACTCTAAAGGTTAATTTCTTTTATATGAATCAATTAAATCAGAATCATTCTACTGCAAACTGTAAAAATGATCAATTCAGTTTAATTAGATTTAGCTGCAGCTGGCATCTTTGCTGACTACATGCTAACAGGATTATAAACTTGGCATCTTTCCTTTAATAATGAGACAGGGAAAGACAATCTAACAACTGATTAATTTTTTTGTTCTTTATAAAAATAAAAATAAAAAATTGAGACTCCCCACAATTTTCATGTCTGCAACTTTAAGTTAAGCAAGATAAGCTAGTTACCACTTACCACGTTTTTGGGGGCAAGGAAGTGAAAAAGAAAGGCAATGACAAGTACTTGAATGAATATTAGGGGTAGTTTTCCAGTCAACTTCCATAGGTGAATGGTATAGCCAACAAAAATTAATGCTGTGGCAACTGAAACCTAAGGGTTATTTAATTGTTAATGTTGCCATTTTTATTCAGTTTTTTGAAACAAGAAACAAGTTATTTTCTATGCTGTATTTTCAAAATTTTGAAAGCACAAAACATGGTAGTTGATGCAAATTTTGATTCTTTGCTACTTTTTAAATTAAGAAAAACATATAGTTGATCAATATATTTAATCTCCCATTAATTGCCTCCTTGATTTTGCTACCAGATAAGCAATGCCACAGCCCTGCTGGC
Source organism: Fremontodendron californicum (assembly GCA_030761205.1). Taxonomy (NCBI): domain Eukaryota; kingdom Viridiplantae; phylum Streptophyta; class Magnoliopsida; order Malvales; family Malvaceae; genus Fremontodendron; species Fremontodendron californicum. The sequence continues at coordinate 9,628,789 of JAULJL010000009.1, read as the reverse complement.
CACCTCCAGACACCAGTTTCCCCACCACAGTACCATAAGCAGCAGCCATTCCGGCCACCCATCCACACTGCCTTGGTGGATTGTAACCTGTAAACTGTACTATCAGGAGCTCTGATCAATAGTTTAGTGTGTCAGTTTGTCAGGTGTCAGTTGCATGGCTTCGCCAGTAATTAGATGCGAGGATTAATTTTTTTAATAATTCAGTCAACAATATCACAAGCTTTGCTTCAATCTATTCGCTTCCTTGGAAGATCGAATTCGAACCCTTTCACAATCAACGGCGGACCGCCGTGAGAGCAGGGGGGGCTTTGGCCCCCCCAAGAATTTTGAAAATTTTTAAATATATATATATATATATTTATATGTATTTATATATTAAATAAAATAAAATTAACTCTCTCAAAATAAAATTTATATTTATTTAGTGTTTTATTTTTGTTTACAACTTAATTTTATGCATTATAATTTTAGAAAGTTAAAATTATATTGTTATTTTTTTTTATTTTATCCACTAATTATTATTCATAACTCTTCAAATTAATTGATTTGTTATATATATTAAGTCATAATAATATGAACTTAAATTAATTTTCTAAATGTTAGCTTTCTCAACAAGACTTCAACAAAATATTGTAAACTGTAAAGTCATATTTTTTTTCTTTTACTGAATGTTACTGTTACCCCATGTAGCTTTTCTTCTTCTATTTTTTAGCTTCAAATTCAATCAATTTTGTTTGTAACTTGATGCTTGTCGTTTAAGTCATCAAGTTTAAAAATTAAGATCATGCTAAGATTTTCAAAAATCTTCTTTTATTAGTTAGTAGTTATTCTAACTTTTATCTTCATTTTTAAAATTTCTATTATAAATCTAATTTTTCTGTCACTGTCGACTTCTTTACAAAGCAAAAATAATAAGATTCTTGTTAAGATTGTTATTTTATTTTTTAAAATATATGTTTATATGATTTTATTGTTTATATGCATGAATAATGTTAAAACTTTTGTAATTAGTCAAAAATTTGATTTTTTTAATTAATTTTTGTTATAGTATAATATTATATTGGTTTGCCTTAATTATTTATGACATACCTCAAATGAAATATATATAGATTTAATTTTTTAATTGGCTCCCCCAAAATCAAATGTCAAGATCCGCCACTGTTCACAATGAACTAGATCATGTGATTGTGCGTGCACATACATGTGTGTTAATATATGATGGGATTTGGTTAACGGGTGTTTATACCAATAAAGGGTTATATTTTATTATTTTTTATAAAAAAAAAATTATATTTAATATATTACTTTGGGTTTTGCTATTGAATACCCTAAATGTTATTGTATATAATAATTTTAAAAAATATATTTAAGACACTCATCAGTAAAATCGTAATATTTTTATAGAATTAACCTATTTTCAAAGTTTTTAATTAGGAAGGGTAGTTGAAATAGAAGTGAGATTAGGAACAGATCCCAAGCTTGATTAAAGGTAATGTTGTTAAGATTTCTATGTAGTGGATTTATGCTTCCAATGATTATAAGTCAACTTATACAAAAATTAAATGTTTTAATTGCCTGTGGGGCATTCTGCACTCATCATTAAAAGGGTTACATCAGAATCAATTATCTGTTCTTGATCTTGTATATATACAGTTTCTGGAGTACTTGGTTGGTGGAATCATCATTACTCATCAATAACTTAATTGCTTTTTACTGAATATTTTACCACTATGAACATGGCTTCTTCTTTCTTTTTTTTTTTTCTTTTTTCTTTTTTTTTTTAGTTTTTGTTTTAAACAAATTTAGGTCTGTCAATAGATAGAGAAAAAAAAAATGAAAAAAAAAACCCAAAAAGGTAATTAAAGGAGGCCCTGCCAAAGAATGCAAACTTTTTTAAACTCTTCATTTACAATTACAGGAGGCCTTGTTGTTGTATGTAACAATAGATCTTATATTTAGTCAAATAAATTTTTTTTGGTAATACGATCATGGATGTCCTTAAATTTTACCTAGGTTTAATCTCATTTTTGGGAGATCTTAAGGGTGATATGATGCAGCTCACTGAATTAAGAAGAAGAACAAAGAAAAGAACTCTGGAAAATGGGAAAGAAGAGAGAGTTCATAGAGGAAAACAATAAGAGAAATAAGAGAGGGAAACAGAATTGAAGGCAATAACCAAAATGCCTCATTCAAGCGTTGCCGTTCAGCTAATAAGCTAGCACTACCACACTCACCGAGATTCTCGGGATTACATGAATCAAAATAACATAATTGTAAAAGAACATAGTAGAAGAAACAACAAGTAAAAAATGGGCCTGGTGTAACCCAAAGTGCCAGGGCCTTATGCTGAGCCAGTCTGACAGCCCAAAAGGGACTTATTTATTTAACCAACTTAACTAACTTGAAATGCCCTGCAACAAATACCCTCCTGGAAAAGAAAATCCTTGTCATCAAGGATCAAAATTGGGAAATTGTTGCTGGAGATCATGTAAAAGTTCCCACGAAGCATCCTCAGGGAATGAGTTAGTCCACTGAACGAGGACCTCAGTCACAGCACGGTTTCCCCTCTTGGTGATCCTTCGGGCCAAAATCTGAGCTGGTTCCTTAGCTATGGTACCGTCGGTGGAGAGTACGGGTAATGGAGTCTGCGTGGACAGTGGTCCTACGTGCTTTTTCAGTTGAGATACATGGAAGGTGGAATGCACTCGTGACCCTGGGGGCAACTGCAATTTATAAGCAACTAGACCAATCTTGTCCAAAATCAGAAAAGGTCCAAAGTATTTGGCTGCTAACTTCATGTTGCTTCTGTGAACCACTGTCTCTTGCCTATAGGGTTGAAGCTTGAGGTAGACATATTCACCCTTCTGGAAGTGTCGCTCAGATCTTTTCTTATTGGCCAGTGATCTCATCTGATTCTGTGCTATGGTCAGATAGAACTTGAGCATTCTGGTGGCAGCCTCTCTAGCTTGTAAGCTTCTGTCCACAACACCTATCGTAGATTCCCCTGAAAGGTACGGTAAGTGGACTCGTGGTTGTTGCCCATAGACTGCTTCATATGGAGTAGTGTGGGTGGATGAATGGTGGGAGGTATTGTACCACCATTCAGCCAAAGGAAGCCACTTGCTCCATTCCCTGGGCTTCTCTCCTGTCATACACCGTAGGTAAGTCTCAAGGCACCTATTGACAACCTCGGTTTGTACATCAGTTTGGGGGTGATAAAAGGATGAGAACTTAAGAGCAGTACCAAACTTTCTGGAGAGCTCACGCCAAAATAGGCTCATAAAGACTCGGTCCTTATCAGATACTATACTATTAGGAACTCCATGGAGTCTAACAATTTGGTCTAAAAAAACCTGAGCTACTGTGAGTGCTGTGAAAGGATGCTTCAATGCCATAAAATGGGCATACTTTGTCAATCTGTCTACCACAAATAAGATCACCTCAAGACCCTCTGATTTAGGTAGACCTTCAATGAAATCAAGACTGATATCAGACCAGATTTTCTCAGGAATTGGGAGTGGTTGAAGTAGCCCCGGTTGTGCAGCATTGTCATATTTTTGTCTTTGGCATATCTGGCATTCTCTAACCCACCTCCTAACTTCCTTGTTCAAACCCTTCCAGTAAAACACGCTAGATAGCCTGTTCACCGTTACCTGAGCTCCCGAGTGGCCCCTTGTAGGACTGTTATGAAAATAACTGATCAACTCTTGTCTGAGCTCAGTGTTGTTGCCAACTACCAATCTGCCTTTCCTCCTCAGCTGATGGTTCATCCATGTATACTTAGAGTGCTTCTCTGTGTTTTGTTGTAGGTCCATGATTCTTTTTTTTGCATTCATCAGTTCCCCACGAGTCTTGGGTTTTCTGCATCAGATCAGTGTCCATGGCAGTGACTGCCATTAACTGCATTTGCTGGTCATTGGTTTCCTGGAGAGCACATCTGCCACTGTGTTTGTAGAACCCTTCCTATAACAGACCTCATAATCGTATCCCATCATCTTAGCAACCCATATTTACTGAGCTGGGGTTATTGCTTGTTGGTTCAAGAGAAATTTTAAACTCTGATGGTCTGTTCTAATCTTGAAGTGTATACCCACCAAGTAAGCATTCCATTTCTTAATCGCCATGAGAACAACCAATATCTCTTTGTCGTAGATCGAAAGAGCCTGGTGCCTTGGTGAAAGAGACTTGCTGGAATAGGCTAAGGGCTTGCCATTTTGTGTAAGAACTGCCCCCACTCCTACCCCTGATGCATCTGTCTCAATGTTGAATTCTGAGGAAAAATCAGGCAAGGCTAAGACTGGTGCTGTTGTCATAGCCTGTTTAAGGTTGTCAAAAGCTTGAGTGGTAGCCTCAGACCACTTCCAAGCGTCCTTCTTCAAAAGCTCAGTCAAAGGCCTAGCAATGAGCCTATAATTCCTGATGAACCTTCTGTAATAGCCAGTAAGCCCTAGGAATCCTCTTAACTCCTTCACAGATTTTGGTACTGGCCAGTCCACCATGCATTGCATCTTGTCCTCATCCATAGCCAACCCTTCCCCACTGATAATGTGCCCCAAGTAGTCAATCTTTCTAGTAGCAAATTGACATTTGTTCTGCTTCACAAACAGTTGGTTGGCCTTGAGAACTGCAAAAACTTCTCGCAAATGTATCAAATGAGCTTCCCAAGTAGCAGAGAATACCAAAATGTCATCAAAAAATACTAACACATACCTCCTAAGAAAAGGTTTGAAGATAGAGTTCATCAAACTCTAAAATATGGAAGGAGCATTAGTGAGCCCAAAAGGCATCACTAAGAATTCATAATGCCCTACATGTGTTTTAAATGCTGTCTTGTATATATCCTCTGCATTCATTCGAATTTGGTAATAGCCTGACCTCAAGTCTAGCTTAGAGAAGTATGTAGCATGTGCCAATTCATCCAACAACTCATCAATCAAAGGAATAAGGAACTTATCTTTGATGGTGAGTTGGTTAAGCTGTTGATAGTCCACACATAGCCTCCAACTGTCATCCTTCTTCTTCACCATCACTATGGGAGAAGCAAATGAGCTACAACTATCCCTTATGATACCAGTGTCCAATATCTCCTTAACCAGCCTCTCAATCTCATTCTTCTGAACTGCAGGATGCTTATAAGACCTGATTCTCACAGCTTGTGACTCATCCTTCAAAGGAATTTTGTGGTCTTGAATTCTGTTGGGGGGCAATCCTTTTGGCAATGCAAACAACCCTTTATACTCTTGTAGCAGCTGGTTTAGGGCCACTGCTTGTTCTTTTTGCACAATTGTAGTAGTGCCCTGTATAGGCACATTATGCATCAAGAGATAAGCACAAGGTTGTGGTGTCTTCTCAGTCATCAAAGATAGTAACAGTTTTGAGGCTTGTTTCTGAGACATCAATTTCGAGTTCTTAGGAGCAATCCTTTGTAGAGTCAACCATTTGGAAGCAAATTGGAACTGCATGGTTAATGCGTTAAAGTCCCATAGAATAGGTTCCAGTGAAACTAGCCATTGAAAGCCCAAGACCATGTCACATCCTCTCAAGGGCAGAATCATGAAGTCCGAGAGAAATTCAGATCCTTGCACTGTCCATACAACTCATTTACAAACCCCAGTGGTACTTAAGTTCCCTCCATCAGCAATGGTGACACTCAATCTGCATCTCTGCCAAACTGGTAATTTCAACCTCTTGGCCACAGCACTGTCAATGAAATTGTGGGTACTTCCCGAATCTACCAAAACACTAAGGAGGTGTTTTCTAATCATACACTGGACTCTCATTGTTTGGAACCTTATAGTACCAATCATAGCATTGAGAGATAACACTGGTTCCTCCGAAACCTGTTCATCAGCTAATATTTGTTCAGTATTGTCAACACAATCAGAAAAAACTTCTGGTTCTAACTCTTCATCGGCAGACTCAGTTAGAATCTGATATAGCTGGGATTTCACACATCGGTGACCAATGGTGTACTTGTTGCCACACCAAAAACAGAGCCCCTTCTTCCTTCGCTCCTCCATTTCAACACTGGTAAGACCTTTAGGTAAGGGTCTTGAGTAGGTGGGTGTAGGTGTTTTGGAATGGTTTTGGGAAAATACTCTGCTCATGTTAGTATTGAGCAAGTATGGGTTGGAAGGTATTCTCGGAGTAGGTAATAAGGGTGGTAGGCTGTGTGGTTTGGAATAAGTGTTTGGGGTAGAGTATTGGGAATTTGGAGAGGGAAGTGGTTTGGAGGATGACAATGATGTAGGTTTGGTGAAGTTCGGGTGTATGATGGACTCAATTTGTTTGGCCAAATGTAAGGCCTCATTCATGTTCTTAGGCCTAAAGAGCCTAATAGACTGGGAAATATCAAGTTTAAGGTTACTAAGAAAGATACTCAGTGCATATGAATCTGACAATTGGAGAAGGTTAAGAATACCTAAGAATTCCTCGTGAAATTCATCCACGCTTCCTGTTTGCTTCAGTGATACTAATTCTGTCATGGGATCCTCATATTCACCTGGTGCAAACCTTTCTGTCAGCTCATCCAAATAACTGCTCCAGATCAAGTTATTGAACCCACCTTGAAGTTTGGCATAGTACTGGTGCCATTGGAGTGCTTTCCCTTCCAAGTTCAACATCACTACCCTGACCTTAGCATCGTCAGTAATCTTCTCTGCTTTAAAGTACTGATCAATCTTCATTAACCATCCTTTAAAATCTTCTCCGTTGAACTTTGGGCATTCCCACTTGTATGGTCGATGGAAAGGTTGTTGGGAATACACAAGACGTGCTGGTGTGAGCAACTGACCCCCCTTTTGCAAAATATCCTTCCCTGATCCACTGCAAGTTGAATCTGGCAGGATAGAAGTCTCGCCAGGAATTCCTTTGCTGGTCATAAGTTCAAAGAACTTCTTGAATTCCATCTTCATCTCACTCTTGAGGCCATCAAACTTCTCATCAAGTTTTCTGTCAAGCTGCTGAAGATATGCCTGGGTGCGAGACAGGTCTTGCTGTGTCTGGTGAAGATCTTTCTGTAACCGAGTGCTAACGCCGTCTGCCATTAAGCTAGGAAATAGGCTCTGATACCAAATGATGCAGCTCACTGAATTAAGAAAAAGAACAGAGAAAAGAACTTTGGAAAATGGGAAAGAAGAGAGAGGAAAAGAATAAGAGAAATAAGAGAGGGAAACAGAATTGAAGGCAATAACCACAATGCCTCATTCAAGCGTTGCCATTTAGCTAATAAGCTAGCACTACCACACTCAGCGAGATTCTCGGAATTATATGAATCAAAATAACAGAATTGTAAAAGAACATAGTAGAAGAAACAACAAGTAAAAAATGAGCCTGGTGTAACCCAAAGTGCCAGGGCCCTATGCTGAGCCAGTCTGACAACCTAAAAGGGACCTATTTATTTAACCAACTTAACTAACTTGAAATGCCCTGCAACATGATATAAATCTTTTTTTGTGGTTTTCATTGGTTTTGTTTCATATTCTCTTCAAGAGAAAATTAAAGCACTAACTAATTAAGGGTAGATGCATAGAATATTATTGGCTTGAGTATAAAAAAGTTCCAGAATTAAAATTAAATAATTATCTAAGTTTCTATCATTTTATTGTAATCAATTAAGCTTTCAAACATTTATTTTTATCCATTTGAACCTTCAAACATTTATTTTCATCAATTTGAACTCTCAAATATTTATTTTCACCCAAATGAATCATCGATTTGATAGAAATTAATAATGGCAATTGGATAAAAATATATGTTTGAAGGCATAATTGATTGCAATAAAACGATAGAGACTTAAATGATTATTTAGTTTTTACTTTAGGAGTATTTTTATATTTAAACCAATATTATTTTTATAAAAAAATCATTTTCATTGAAATCTTCCGGAAACTTTGTTCATAGCGAGAGCCTTGTAAACTGGGTACGAAAAAAAGTTTTCACTTTCATTATAACTTTTGATAATACATTTTAAACAGTTTTAGCCAATGAAACTTCCTATATACTAAAAGCAGTTTAAGAATAATACATTGTAGCTCCTTTTTAAAATAGACTGACAAATAAAACAAGGTTAAATTATTTCCATCATACAAAGCTTGCTGCTCCAAGCTTATAACTTGGTTAGTACAAAAAGACTTTAAGATTGAGTTGATTTCATAGACAAAAGATCTTTGAACATTTTCAAGGATTATTCAATTTTATCTTAATTTAATAAATAAAAAATCAAGCTTGGAATCAAGTTTAAGTTCAGACTAATTCATCTTGATTAACAATGCAAACCAACATTAGTTGTTAGCCATGTTGAAATATGTAACAAGAACATAGAATTTATTCATTGACATTCCTTAAAAAGTGATTTCTCATAAAATTGGCGTTCGATCCTCAATGCTAGACAATTTCTCTTTTCTTTTCAAGGATTTCATATTTGGTTAATTCTTAGTTGGTTAGGCCCATTGGGTCATGTAATGTACTAATTAATACTTTTGGGCCAAAAAACCCATTAGATTCAAACTCTGATTTAGGCCATAAGCCCATAGTCTATATATATATATATATATATATATCACTGTACCATAGCTTCAGGCTGCTCAAAACTCAAGAACTGGCCATGGAAACTGTGAAAATGCCAAAATAATGCCGAGAATTATTTTTATGGCAAAGTGGTTAAAAATATGCTGCTATAATGAAAATTAGGTGCTGCCCTTCCATTAATGTTGAGCTTTTTCATGATCCACAAATTACTTTAATAAAGCCTTCATATATTCATCCTTGATTATTTACCACTGAAATAATAAATGGAAAAAAAATCTGCTCTGGTTCATTTTCTTGGTCTGAATTCTGATGGATTGGATTGGGCTCTTTTTCCTATTCTGATGTAGAATAATGTAAGCGGGTCCCTATCTGCCTCTGCTTTGTCTGGCTTAAGATTACAATTTTGACCAAATGTAGAATAAAGTTTAGGAAAATGGGCTAATAATAGCTTATGGTAAAACCTTTTCACTTGATAAACAAAGTTTGATTATAGAAGTAGAGCTGCTAACATCAACAAAGTCTCAGCTTTTTCAGGAGCCGAGAATACCCTACGTCCCTACCTGCATAACTAGAAAATTTTCTATTCAAAAAGCAGGGACGATTTCGACTTTGCACACAAAAAGTGGACTCCTAACCTATGTCCCCTCTTACCAAATTCTTAGGCTGTCGTATCTCTAAATCCATGACGCGATTAAAGAAACAGTAACAATCAAAAAAAGGCAACCATGCAAAGACAAATATCTCCTCTTAATAAAATTTAAAAAAAAAAACTCAGGAAAACCCATATTTCTCTACACTTTTCTTACAAGTTTATGTATATTTCTAGATGAGATCTTTCCTTATATTAATGTTTCTATCTCTTTCTCTCTCTCTCTTCCATGTTTTATTCTGAACTGACAAACAAGAGAGAGAAGAGGGACAGCCAGGACAAGAAGGGCAAAAATCAGTTGCTAAGACAGTACTACCACACTTAAACAGTATTACCCTGGTTGTTACATAATTTTTTTCAACTGCTGTTTACTTCATGTGTGAGAGAGCTAAGACATAGTTAAACTCAAGGGGTGGGTTCTCAAACCTGTTGACGGACATTTTGATGATCTGTCTGTAAGAACAATTACATGAAGATTCACTGTCTGGGTCGTAAAAATGGAAGCTTTACCAAAACAACCCCAAGGAGTCGTCATTGTCATTGATGTTGATGGAGAAGAAGAGCAAGCAAACCAGACAGACAATGAGGAACAAGAAGGTCGCAGGTGTACCTCTTCTTCAACTGAAGAAGACTCTGGGACAACTGAGATCATCAAGGAGAGGGGATCTTCTGTGTCAGAAACTTCTTCTCTGGAAGTGGATCTGGAGTCTGAGGTGACTGAAACCAAGCTACATTTGGCAAAAGTGGAGAGAGATTGCAGGATTTGTCATCTCAGCTTGGACCTAACTAATCAAGAATCTGATGTGCCTATTGAGTTGGGCTGTTCTTGTAAGGATGATTTGGCTGCTGCCCATAAACAGTGTGCTGAGGCCTGGTTCAAAATTAAGGGAAACAGGTAAGTAAATAGTATTGAAGATTTTGCTTCTTTATTTGTTTTTAGAGTTCCTTAGACGTTTTGTGCGTTTATAGGCTCATGATTTATTCTTCTGGATATGTTGTGTTTTTGGGAATTTTGTTCTTGCTGTAGAGTGTAGAGTACCAATTGCTTAAATCTTAGAAATTTTGGAAATGAAATGTCCCTGGATGTCACTGGAAATGCAAGGCTTATCTAAACTGTGTGCTATATTCCTTGAAGATTTTAAATTGTGAAATTGGTCAGCATTAGTGGATCCATGGCTGCTTTTTGAGGTAGTAATGGCCTGTTTTTGGTGCTGATTTTCATGGCTTTTTTTACTTCTATGCCTTTTGGTTTGTGCTGTGAGCAAATGTGGAGGAATCTTTGTTGTAAATGCAGGCTAGAGGACTGTGCTTAATGCGAAAAAATACAATGGTGGGAACCTAAACAAGAATAATGTCTCCTTTGTTGAAATAAAGAGAAAGGTTGAAGGCGTGTCATATACTTAAATAAGGGGAATCAAATGTTAAGTATAAAGCAAAAGATGGAATCACCATAATGTTTTTGGCCTTTAGTTCCAGCTCTGAGAATTATTCTTTTCCCATTCTGTTTTATGTGGAAGTAAATTATAGGGATAATGTCATGAATGGTCTTGAAGTTTATCAAATTTATCAATGTAGTATCTTTACTTTAAAAATGTCTATTTTGGTACTTAAAGTTTACACTCCGTGTGCTATTGTAGTACCTGTCAGTAACACCGTTAAAAATTGATTACGTGATTTTTGTATCCAATGAAAACTTGACACGTGGCACCATATAAAGATGCCATGTGTACTAACTAAAAAATTATTATTTTAATTTTAAAAATAAAAATATATATATTATTTTTAAAATATAATAATGACACGTGGCACCATATAATGATGCCACGTGTATTAACTTAAAAAAATTTTAAAAATTAAAAAAAATTTAAAAGTTTAAAATAATTAAAATAATTTCATATTTAATTTTTGTAATTTTTTAATAAATATTTTTTAAAAGAATTAAAATAATTTCATAATTTAATTTTTGTAATTTTCAAAAATAATTTTTTTTTTTTAATTTAGATATTATGAATTATTTAATATTTAATTTAAAATATTTTATAATTTAAAAATAATTTTAGTTAAATAATTTAATTTTTTTATTTTTTAAAATTTTGAATTTAAAAAATAAAATTTAATTTTAAAAAATATTATTTAAATATTATTATTATTTTAATATATTTTTTAAAATTTTTTAATAAATTAGATATTAATTTTTAAAATAACTTTTATTTTTAAATATATATATATATATTTTCTTAAATATATATATATATATATTTTTAAATATATATTTATTTTTACAAAAATTCAGATATTAATTTCTAAAAAATCAGGTGCTGCCACGTGTCATCAACTGATTGGTCAATGTCACATCATCATCTATATTTAACGGTGGTAAGTCAAAGTACTATATTGATACACGGTTTGATAGTACAGGTACCACATTGAATATTTTTAAAAGTACAGGTACCACATTAACAAATTTGATAAACTTCAGGGGTTATTCATGACATTATTCCTAAATTATACCAATAGATGAATGCTTTGTTTTCTTTTTTTTTTTTTTTTTAACCCAGAATGCTGCTGTTCTAAACTTTGTGAACCTACATCAACAAGACCAGTTTTGTATCTTTTTTATATGCTTTAGCCCACCGTTTTTGTCAGAAACATAAGTGTTTTAATATGTTGTCTTGTCAAGAAAGATGAATCAAAGAAAGTGGGTTTCTCTTCAAAGGTGCAATAATCAAATTAAGAAAGGTTTTAGCTGGATATGGAAATGATTTGCACTTGAGATTTATTATATAATTATGATAAATGCTATTGCATTATAGATTCGTATACATTACTTACGAGATTATGAAGAATTTGGTAATTTGCTAGTTGTCACAAAGAATTCCCATTAATTGATTGGAAACAGTCAATCCCTATGTTACTTGGATTCAAGATGAGTGTCGGACACGAATTTACTCAATATTTTCTAAGTTTAATGAAGAGTACCCATCAGCATATTTTTGCATTTTTATGGTATCTTAATGATTAAATTGATGCGCTCAAAATATTTCACTGTTGTCTTTCTTTGAATTCAGTCTGAATATGGTCCACTATTTTAAAGCTTATTTGATAAAAAAAATTGCATGATTTTGAACACAATGATTGCCCAACGTCACATAGATGTTGCTCTCATTCCCTTGCAGCACCTTTGCCTGAGGCATTAGGTTACAGGCCTCCTTTCCTTTCTATGTTTTGGTTTTTCTAATTAAGTTGGATCGAGGGTAGATATAAGCAGCTAATACACGCTAGACTGTATCATGTTTTTTTTTTTCTTTTTCTTGTTGCAGACTTAGTAGGGATTTGTCTAAAATCTAAATTTGTGCTGTATTTTTTTTGTTTAACTTGAGTAATTCTTCTCAGAATTTTTCCTGATATGCTGCCAATATGAGACTTGCACGCTCAGTGTGGTTCAAATTTGAAAAGTGAATTTTCATACCATCAAACACCTCTCTTCAGTGTATGTAGGAGGGTGAAGAAAGAGGACCGGAGCTCTAACTATGAGTTTGATTTGTTTATTAAGGGATTTTTTTTTGGGGGGGGGGTTGTATCTATGTTGCTCTGACTCTTCATTTTAAAGTACCCGTGTCCGACATCAGTGCCAAACACCTATCCGGACATAGGTATGGGGATATAATCCTTCAAATACATGAAAAAACTTAAAAAAAATTGAACATATTCGTATCAGACACACCCAAATCCGAGTAATATAGGTGTGTATAGGAAACAATTTCACAGTGTTTCAGGTGGTGAATTATCATTGTGAAACATTGGATATGTTGTATCCCAAGCATTCTAAAAGTTATTCTAGAAAAAAGGCTTTCATTGTGCCAGAGTTTGCTTCAGTAGAATATTAAATGGTATCCACATTGAAAATTCCAGCCGTATTGCAGAATTTTTGTAATGTTACCTTTACCTGATTTGTATGTTTGCCTTGTATATGTCTTGATTCATTAATTCCCCTACTATATTTTGCAATATATACATTCTCTAGATGAACATTCTATATCTTAATATCTTATATGCTGCTGCTTCAGTGTCCTATTAAGACGTTCTATTTGTTTCTATAATTGTTATAATAATCTTGCTTGTAATTGCCTAATCTTAGAACTTGTGAGATTTGTGGATCAACTGCTCGGAATGTAGCTGCTGCGACTGAGACGGACATGGTGGAGCAGTGGAATGAGGCAAATGATTCCGCAGCAGCTCCTGTCAGAAGTCATGCTGCAGAATCACGAAACTTCTGGCAGGGCCATCGGTTTCTAAATTTCCTGCTAGCCTGTATGGTCTTTGCCTTTATAATCTCTTGGCTCTTTCACTTCAATATACCATCTTGAGAAATATTGCACTCCATTTCACCCTAGCAACAATAGTTATTCCTTAATTAGCTAGCATGTCGTTTATATTAGTATTAGAGCTTGAACAACTTGTGTAATTTATGTTAGTGTTTTTGTTGGATTTAATTCCCAACATTGTCAGATATAAGTTGTAGAAACATAAAAGCTAAACCCAGCAGCCAGCCCGAATAATAATACTGTCTTAACATTGATTAATTGATTTAATGAACTTCCTCAATCTTGGGAGCTGCACTGCTGCCGCCAGCAAGAGTGATAAAACAATGAAAGTGATGAGATCAAACATGGACAAAAGGAACATAAACGACATACATTTAATCTTTATTTATGTAAGTTGATATAGATTTGAGTTTTAACAAACCTGGTACAAAAAGTTCCCAACATTGTCAAAGAAATATAAATAAATAAAATGCACAAATTTTATTATACAACAATTATATTGCAATATACAATTCATATACGATATGAATGCACCTTCTTTTTTTTTTTACAAATACAAGTAATTTTGCAGATTAAAACCAAATCAATTTTCATTGACATAAGCAACTACAACATACCAGACTATTACTCCTTCCCAAAGCTTACTATACACAAGCTTGAAACTATGTGCTGTGCAGTGCAGAAAATGATGATGAGAGCAGCTTGATGAACATCAGGCACTGCTACTACTACTACTACTACTAGTATAGACTAAGTTGAGAAAATCATATTACAGAGTAGTTCTGCTACCGGCTCTCCTCGACGGATATCTGCATCGGAACATTGCAAGCTCAAACAAGTGATGAACAATGCTAGGCCAATACATTTCATTTTATCTCATGCAGAGTTTGATTCATGTAATCTGGATGAAATTTAATCTTAAGTAACTTAGTCCACATGGCATCTAGGCTCACCCTGCCCTGATAATAGATTCAGATAAATTTTCTTTCTCCTTTTGTAACCTTAAAAGTTGAGCTTTAAAGACATTTGGATAGCAGATTTGCAGCAATCAAACATCTTCATAAATTGAGAAAGGATAGACTCATGCATAGAATTCTCTTTTAATTTTTTAAAATCCTTGCAGGAAGGAGACACCAACTACGCTATTAAATACCTTGTTTAAACAAAATGAAATAAATTATAGGAATAGATGAGTCATCAACTAGACTATGACAATGAGAGGCAGTTCAAGGCTCGGTTACTGTCGTTTGCATGGCAATATGAAACAAAACATGCAGGGAAAAACATTTCAACAAAATAACAACAGTAATAAGGTATTATGATGCAACACAGTAAAGGCAGAAGTTTTATTGTTTTATAGATAAATTACCAGAAGAAGATCTTCGTCAGTACCGAAGGACTTACGTGCTTCTTCGAGGGACTTTGATGAGACCCTATCATGTTTCCTGCACAAATTCTTTCCCAAGTTTATGCTTCTATCTGAAGATGAAACAAATTTCTCAAGGACAAGCTTGCGGAGTTGAATTAACATCAAGGGAAATATCACTAATAAGATAGATACAAACTCCATTAAACCAATTTTTATGAACACTGTGTAGCTTAACCCATCTTGCTAAGTATGCTTTTCCATCATCCATAGCTGTTAGATCAACCATCTATTAGTCGGCAATTACTTTGTGAAACCACAAGGTTCTAATCTATAAATACATTTAGCCAAGGATGACATCAAGAAGACAGAAGTTAATGAAACTCTAATCATCATGCATGTGAGCACAAGGATAACAATAAATTTTTAGAATATTGGCTAAAATTGACAAGATACAGGCTCATAGAAGTAACAGAGGAAACTGACTTTGAGGAATGATAGCAATAAGAAGACAGGAGATGTTAGAAAACTGGGAAAACAGGACATGTTGAACAGCATGGTCATCGAAGTCTCCAATCATCCACAATAGTTGCATAATTTACGGAATATGATCCGAAATCTTCATATAATTTATGAACACCACGTGTATTGCTCTAATTACCGAATTATGCCATGAAAAATTTTAAAATTGTTTGCAACTTCTTATGTTAATTCAAATATGATATACTAAGATTCTTTTTAGATTTATTGTAACATTGGTAGAAGACAGATAATCCACCAGTCTTAGTCCATAACGAATTTTTGCATTCTCTATAATAGGTCCTGGCATTAATATGCCTGGAAAGTGCATATTGGCATGGCATTCCAACTTCCAAAGTGTCAAGTGCTGCCTTAAGTTTCTTAACATGCTTATTTATGAACATTAGTGTTAAATAGTACAGTGATTAAAATGATTATATGACCTTGAACAAAACAAACAAAAAGAGATTATATGACAACACAGTAGGGAGCTGCCAAGCAGTGATAAAGAAAGCTTAGATAGTACCTAGAACTTGCAGGATCTCTAATCTCAAACTCATCTGCTTCAGCGTCATAGCCACATATCACGACATAATGACCTACAAAGAGAGCAAATTTCTCAATAATGAGATCACATGTGGAATGATTGTATAAGTTCATGGACAATATTTAACAACACTAGACAGAATTTTGTTGAGCAGAAAAAGATTGATCAAAGGAAGAGAATTCTTGTTATAACTATGAACCATCTGTTATTAACAATCACATTTGTGTAGTTCATAGATGCTACAACTCATCCTGGAAGAGTTCTTAATCATCGATTTTATGTTAAGGAGTATTTGAATTATAGATATTCAAAGCATGGAAAAAAAAATTGGGCTTCCAAGCAATACAGATGAAAATTTGATTGGCTGAGTTATTAATTTAGTTTGCAACAAATATCCCAAGCAGGGAAGAACTACACACTTTCAGTTTTGCATTTATATAAAGCAATACCATAGCATAAACAAATTATCACAATGATTTCAGGCTTGACAGTGTTTAAGAAAATTATCCACAAGCATATATTTATTTGCCTGACAAACCATTGCATCTGTTACACAGGAAACTGTTTGTCATTCAAACACAAAAGTACCAAGGATATCTATTCTCATTATTAGCATTCTGATTTATATTTTCAACTTGCATATGAAAAACAACATTCTAAAAGCGTTCAACACTCACCGGTGTACCCTACATCATTGCCATGAAATCCAGGGATGATGGCATCCCCCGCCCAAGAGCGACTGCAATGCAAGATTTTGGCAGAAGAATTCAGCACTAGGATATCATCACTAGATAAGAAGTCATTATCATGCAAGAACTTAACCCTTTGTATAATACCTGCTCGAATACAGTGGCATATAAAGGGGGAAATAAAAAACACAGGAAACCAGATATATGAATACGAGGACTGCTTCATTTCAGAGTCTGAAGGAAACAGCAGAAGTTGTACAATTGCAGTCAACTAGGAAAAAAATTCTAAAAAAGAAGAATATATACCTCAACTTGTACAGATCAACCAAAGCAATCGCAATATACTTCCCTGACAAGATCCAGCAAGAGATTTCTTCTCCGCTTATTGACCTGCACTGTAAAATGGGGGCAGTTCAAAACCCCAAGAAAAAAGTTAAATTGAGACAAAGACCATCCAAATTAGGTCATACAGAGGAAGACAGAGTAAGAGGAGCTGAAATTTCCATCAGCAACAAGGCTATTGATTTTGATTTTGTTTTCTTTTGTTTTTATTTAATTAACATGAACAAGTGACATGGTTCAGTACTAAGCATTCAACTAAGTTTGAAGAAACCAAAGTAGAGATATGAAATGAAGGAACCCAATCTGTTTAATTTCAAGTATTGGATGTTACCAACCATTTTCCGTCTTTAATATGAAAAAAAACTACTGGCTATAAACAGTTAAAAGGAAAAACTTTATCACTACAACGATCAAAATGCAGTAAGAATATGTGTTCTAACCTAAAACAATTTAATGCAAAAAGATAAAAGAAAACATGCTGTCGGACGAATACCAGTATATTGATTCCCGCTTCCACTGCTTTTTGGAATAACTTATCTACTCGAACCAGATCATTAGGCAGTTGTTCCTGCAGATTACTCAAAGTAATCTCTTTGATTATTATGTTTGCAACAATAATCTAATAAGTTAATCAACTGAAAAAGATAAATCAAGGGAACTTTAATGAGACAACAATCTCCTGACACTAAACTATTGGAACAAGGAAAAGGGTGGAAAGGAGGAAAACCCCACAGAAAATAATTCAGATCTAATTTCCTTCCAAGGATGCAAATCAATGAAAATAGAAGCAGCGTGTCATATATTCATGTTGCTGGAAAGACGTAGTCATGCAGAAACATCACACAGCTAATTAGATCTACAATAACAAAAGCTAATGGAAATCACACACTGGCTATTTAAGCAGTTAATAAGGCATGCATATCATTTTAAATGATACAAGTTATGGTGCATAGCTTGAAGCAATAAACAACCATGCTAACATGACACTCGCTCATCAATTCGCAACCAAGCAAAAACCCAGTAATATGGACACAAAGTAAATTATGAAAATGCATATGGCGCAAAGGCAAATTACCTTGTAATATGTCTCACCAGAGTAGTTTGGGTTAGCTCCAAATGTTACAGTGTAATAGGAAAACCTAACAGAAAACTTTTGCAGTAAGTAAGCCAGATCAACGGTCCAAATGCTGCATACAATATGTCAACAATAATATTCATCAGAATTGGCTTGTATCAACTTATATATCCAAATGCAGCCTATCTTAAAGATGAAATGAAATGATATATAAACAAATAAAAGTTTTAACTTCTGACTTTGTTACAACAACATACCTAGTTGTGCAGCAAAGCTCAGCCAAGTTCTGAATGCTACAATCATTAACGCCAACAGTATTCAAAGCCATCAAAACACAAGCAAGTCCACAGTCCCAAGAGAACAACTGGTTTATATGTGGAACCTATAAACACCAAACTACAGTTTAGACAAACAAATTCCAATCACAGCTTTCCGGAGATACAAACCCTATCTAACAAAACATAAACAAAATAAACTTGCAACGCAAGGAAACTTAAAACCCTAATGCACTCACTTGAACAAAATGTGATTGAGGCAACAATGCCTCGTGGCCAATTAGATTATCAGATGGTAGCTCAAAAGGGCAGCATACTGCTGCCACACTCATGTGATCCCCATCTTTTTCTTCTCCTTCTTCTTCGTCTGTTTTAAGAATCTTGTTTAACAGAAAATATAAAGGCCACATCAGGTGCCACCCCTCGATTAAATTACAACAATGCCACTGAGCAGTTATTTAACCAGTTATAACAACCTTCAACAACACCACCATCAATTCTACTTCCTCTGCAGAAAGAAAAAAACAAAATAATGAATTTTCAGTACAGTTTTGATAATTAAAACTTGTTCATAATAACTAATACTCGCTCATGATATCATAAATTTGGTTAAATTAAGAATCTTGATAGGTTAATGTTAAAATTAGCTTTTTTTTATCAAAATTTAACGCTTTTGAACCTTTTGCAATCTGTTTAGACAGAAAATGTAGACTTTCAGGTACTAAATTGATAAGTTAGTAACTAATTATCGGAAAAGTAAGCCTAATAAAAGCAAGAATTGAGGGAAAACAAACAAAAAAATAGAGAGAGAAAGAATCAAAAGCTTTCAAAAAGTCAAACAAAATGTTAATAATTACAATAATAATGGATTCTTAATTTCTGATCTAAAACACGAAATATTAACGAAGAATTATTAATCGAAAATGGAAGAAACTCAATCAATTAAATTAAGAGGGAAAATTGAAAAATAAAATAAATGGATAAATAAAAATAAAAAAGGGAGAGAAAATAAAATACCTTTGAGTGGGAAAATAAAAAGGGAGAAGATTGATTTCTTTTTTTTGGTTCGTTTTGTCTGAGAATGAGAAAAAAAGCAGAGACTTTCAAGTTTGAAGTTTCAACTGTTCTGGTTGGTGACTTTTTCTTCTTTTTTATATAGAAACATGAGAAACAGAAACAACACAACAGGTCGGAGAGAAGTGAAAAACCCAGAATGATGATGTGTCCTGGAATATCTCATTTAATGAAATTAAAATTTACAAATACCTTTATCAGAGAGTAAACATTTTATTTTATTTTATCCTTGTGTTAGTAAGAAACTCGTTTTTTGTTCTTTTCTAGTGGTTGAGAAATAAAAATGAAAACGACTTTGCTGGACAAAGTGACATGTCGGGTAATTTCATTGGGTCAACTCTAAGATAGTGGGCTAGCCTGTCTGTTTTGGTGTGGATAATTTTAGAATCAATTTTTTTAATTACTTTTTATTATTTAAATTAAAAATTAGTTTAATTTATGATATGTGGTTGTTCATCAAACTTTTGATTTGTATTAATTTAAGATCAAACTTTTTTAAATATTATAATTAAAGTTATATTTTAATGAAAAGGTGTGTGTCTTTCGCTAACCATTTAGTCATTAACATGATAATATTAAACACGACACAAATATGATACAAAAAAAATAATTAAAACACTATAAGAAACGCAACACAACACGACACAAAAAAAAAAATTCAGATACTACACAAATATACGAATATATCAAAATCTATATAATATAAATTATTAACACATCAAAATTTATACAAATATAAAATATCTTAAAAACAATTATGACACGATAAAATATAAAAACACGTTACGGATACATGAATTATCAAGTCTACATTTAGGTGAGTGTCTAAATTTGATAACTTTGGACATAGTATAAAAACGTGATGGGTTTAATAAATATAATAAATACGATACAATAAATTTAAACACGATATATTTAATATACGTATCAAATTTTTATTTAAATTTTTATGTTATGTTTGGGAATATGAATTTGAAAATTTTGATTTGGATTTCATTTGCTATATAAATTGTGAGAATGAAATGCATACATTATGTATAAATTAGTTAAGACTCAATATGATTATATATTTGAAAGGTATAAAAAGATGAATTTCAAATTCACAAATAGCTATAAGTATTTCAAATTCACCCCTAAATAGGCATCCAACAAATTCATGGATTTGAAACATAATCATCAATGTTATTTTTACATGTGTTTTATTCATAATTTACACTATTTTTGAAATCAAAATCCATCTTTTGAAATCCAAGTTTCCAAACGCAACTTTAACTTATTTAATAATTTATATTGTATTTAAATTTATGTAACTAACACAAATAATCGAGACACAATAGCTCCTTTATAAATGATTAAAATTTGCACATCCATTATGTAGGTGGATAGTTTTTTTTTAGCAAAGTTGTTATTTTTTTAAGAGAAACAGACAATTCTTTAGGTAGTTTTTTTAATATAAAAATGAATAACTCTTGTAATTTTTAAATCAAAAATCTAGTTTAAAAAAAATATTAAAAAGATATTAGCATCCTAATTTTATAAATCATTATAACTTTTAAAAAAAAATTGTTGGTAATATCCTCAGTTGAGTTGGTATCATTTGACTCATGATATCAATTCAGTCACTTTCATTATATATAATATAGACAAGATAGTGGACTAACCAGTCTGTTTGGTGTGGATAATTTTAGAATTAATTTTTTTAATTAATTTAAATTTAAAATTATCGTTTAATTTATGATTAAGCTTCATCAAACTTTTGATTTGTATTAATTTAAGATCAAACTTTTTGAAAAATTAAAATTAAAGTTACATTTTAATGGAAATTTATTTGTGTCTTTCACCAACCATTTAGGTGTGTGTCTAAATTTGATAATTTTGAACATAATATAAAAACGTGATGCGTTTAATAAATATGAAAATAATATAATAAATTTATATACGTTTAATACACTTATTGAATTTTTATTTAAAATTTTAACATATTTAATATTTATATTATATTTATATTTATGTAATTAACACAGAAAACCGAGACACAATAGTTCCCTTATAAATGACTAGAATTTAAACACCCACTAAGTGGGTGAGTAGCTTTTTTTTAGCAAAATTATTAGTTTTTTAAGAGAAATGTGCAGTTCTTTAGATAATTTTTTTAATATAAAAATGAATAGTTTTTGTAAATTTTTAAATCAAAAATCTATTTTAAAAAACATTAAAAAGATATTAAACCTCCCTTATTCTATAATTATTATAATTTTAAAAAAAAAATTGTTTGATAATCTTCTCAATTGAGTTGGTATCATTTGACTCATAACATCAACATCAACTCAGTCACTCCCATTATATATAGTATAAACAAAATAGTGGACCAGCCAATCTGTTTTGTTGTGGATAATTTTAGAATTACTTTTTATTATTTAAATTAAAAATTATCGTTTAATTTATGATTAAGCTTTTGATGTGGTTGTTCATCAAACTTTTGATTTGTATTAATTTAAGATCAAACTTTTTTAAATTTTAAAATTAAAGTTATTCTTCAATGAAAATTTGTTTGTGTCTTTTACCAAACATTTTTTTTATAAATAAAATAAAATCTATTTATCATAATATATTGATAGCATCTGGCATAATTGCTTGATAGATAAAATCTGGATAATCATTAAGCCAAAATTGATTTTCAAGTGTTCTCAAATTGAAACGAGCTAACTCATATGTTACTTTTACCAAACATTTAGGTGTGTCTAAATTTGATAATTTTGATTATAAAAAAAAAAAAATTGATAATTTTGAATAAATACAAAAATGTGATGTGTTTAATAAATAAAAAAATAATATAATAAATATTTATAATAAATTTAAACATGATTGACATAATACGTTTAATATACAGTATTATATTTTTATTTAAAATTTTAATATATTTAATAATAAATATTATATTTATATAATTAATTAACACAAAAAGTTCGAGACAAAATCATACCCTTATAAATGATAACTGATGTGCTCTATATTTAACCGCGAGTAACCCCACCTAGAAAAAAAAAATGTCAATTACTTTTTTTTCTGCCAAGAAAAAAATGTCAGTTTTCAAAAACTTCTCAAATTTGGGTATTGTGGTTAGTTGCTTAGGGTTTTTTTTATCATAATATAGTTTTTTTTTTTATTTTGAAATATCGATGTTGTGAAATTATTTATCAAAATTTATTTTTTTTAATCTGTTAGAAAATCGTCATGACCAATGACGATTTTTTAACATATTTTTCAATTTTTTTAAATTGATTAAGAAAAATAATCATGACCATGACGATTTTTTTTGATCATTTTCAAAAAAAAAAATACAATTTTTATTAAAGGAAATCGCCATCGTTCCCTTAGATAAATTTAAAAAAATTTCATTTATAGTGGCGATTTTCTTTCACAATTCTTAAAACTTTTTAAAAAAATTATATATTAAATAATAAATATTAAATAAAAATTATATAATTTATAATTTAAAAAAATTAAAAATTAGTAAATTAGTAAATTGTAAAATTAAAATTAAAATTAAAGTAATAACAATTTACAAAAATTATATAAATTAATTTTTTATTTAAAATTTAATTATAAAATATATAAAAATATTTTTTGAATAGTGAAACGGACTTTCGGGCTAAATATATATAACGGTATTATTGCTGATGCGAACTCTCTCCCGATGTACCAGATTGATAAAGATATTTTCGACGGCTATGAATAAAGGTGTCCATGGGCCTGGCCAAAGCTCGAAATTTTTTTATTTCCCTTGCCCAAGCCCATTTCGGGTCAGGACCGAAAGCCCGTTTCACTATTCAAAAAAATTAAAATATTAAAAAAATAATTTATATTAATATTTTATATATTAGGCCGAGCTGGGACAAGTATTTTTGTAATTCGGGCCGGTCCGGCCTAGCCCGAATTACTATTTATTAAATAATTTTTTTGTTTAACTTTAATTATAAAATATATATAAATATAAAAATATTTTTTTAATATTTATATAAAAATGTATATAATTTTTAAAGTTGTTGTAAATTGTTATTATTTTAATTTTTTTATTTAAATTTTACATTTTATTAATTTTACATTTTTAATTTTTTAAATTATAAAATATACAATTTTCATTTTCGAGTTTGGGCAAGGGAAATAAAAAAATTTCGAGCATCGGCCCGGCCCATGGACAACTCTAGTCATAATCGTTGAAAATGCCCTTATCAATCTGGTACATCGGGACACATCCGGGCTTACCGGGTTGGGCGGGCAGAGGCGGTGGGTAATTAGAGCCAGGGGGGGCCTTGGCCCCCCAAAAATTTAAATTTTTTTTTTATATACATGTGGGGTAGTTATAATCATACGAGCTTGGCCCCCCCAAAAGTTAAAATATTTTTTTATATATATGATCTTCTACAACAATCCTAACAATTGGCAAGAGGATAAATCAATAAATGAATTAAAATTTCAGCTCACCGACACCTAACACAACAACTACTTCATTGTGGGGTTTTGGAAATGGATAAAGCACACCGCGCTTAGGCAAGATAACAATGGCGCCATGGACCGTGGACTTTAGCCAGAGAATATGCGCATCAGCGCATGCCAAAGCAGTGTGCCTCTTTCGCCTGTGATGGTAATTGGTAAAGTTAATATACATAGCTTTGTCCTGTCGGCTGTCGGGATTGACCATTGTGTAATTATGTTGGCCCATCCGTCCAACCTGTTTGAAGTTGCCTGAATCTGCCTGCACAACCTGGTCAGTTATTTTTTTTCTTTTTTATTTTTTTTGCTTTAGATTAATTTGTAAAACAGCAAAAACTAAAAAAAAAAAAAAAAAACTCTTTTTATAGGTTGATAATTATGTAACTTTTATCTTCATTTTTTTCATTTTTTTCATTTTTTTATTATTTTATTATAAGATCACTTGACATTTTTTTATAGGTCTCGCTCCTTGTAGTTACCAACCTGAATTTTCTTTGTAATTCAATATTTTTTAAGGCAAAATGTTATGCATGCTAGAGATATTCGAGACTTACAATTGTGAGTTTTAGATGCTATCAATATAAATGTGTCAAAAAAATTATTATGAAAATTAAACTAATATATTTATATAATTGCAGGTGTAGTGGATCCATCAGTAATGAGCAAGCAAAAAAGATTGGACTCGTTTTTTAAAAAGAAAGATGCTGATGATTTAGAAAGTATTGTTCCATCCAAATCTCCAAGGCTTGAGCACCAAAGTCCTAGTCAATCTCCTCCTAAGTCTCTTGTTGTTGGTGTTGGAGAAGTTAATATTCCTTTTAAAATAGAACATGTTCCTGGGCTACGTCGACCAATATGGGAACATCCAGTTAATCAACGAGATGAAATTCGACGAGCTTACTTGCGAGCAGGTCCATATCAAATTCATCTCTCTAGTTATCCATATTCATTAGAAAAGCATCCTAGGCGTTTTCAACATTCTTGGTTTACTCAATTTTCTTCTTGGCTTGAGTATTCTCCAACTAAAGATGCTGCATATTGTTTACCATGTTACCTTTTTAACATGAAACCCAATGGACGACCTGGTTGGGATGTATTCACTATTAAAGGATTTAGAAGTTGGAGAAAAGTTAATGCTGGGAAGAATTGTGCATTTCTTAATCATATTGGGGATGGACCTTGTTCACCGCATAACAATGCCATGAGATCTTGTGTGAATTTGATGAAACAATCTGGGCACATTGATAAAGTAATGCATGAACAAAGTTCAGAACAAATTTTGAATAATAGGCTACGAGTCAAGACTTCTATAGATGCTGTTCGATGGCTTGCATTTCAAGGTTGTGCTTTTAGAGGTCATAATGAGACACCTGATTCAAAAAATCGTGGAAATTTTCTTGAGTTGATTGAACTTTTGGCTTCCTATAATGATAATGTTAAGAAAGTTGTGTTGGAAAATGCTCCTAAATCGACCAAGTATATTTCGCATTCAATTCAAAAAGAGATTTTGCATGTTCTTGCTAATAAAGTACGAAACAAGATTCGTGAAGATATTCAAGATTCAAAATTTTGCATCATTGTTGATGAGTCTCGTGATGAATCCAAAAGAGAACAAATGGCTCTTGTTTTGAGATTTGTTGATAAATATGGCTTTATTAGGGAGCGCTTTTTTGATCTTGCTCATGTTAAAGATACATCTGCATTAACTCTTAAGAATGAGATATGTGTTATTCTCTCTCGTCATAGTCTTGATGTTCAGAATATTCGTGGTCAAGGTTACGATGGGGCTAGTAATATGCGCGGGGAATGGAAAGGATTGCAAGCATTATTCCTTAATGATTGTCCTTCTGCTTATTATGTGCATTGTTTAGCTCATCGACTCCAATTGGCTCTTGTTGCTGCATCTAGAGAAGTACATCCTGTTCATGAATTTTTCAATAATTTGACTTTCATTATCAATTCTGCTGATGCCTCGTGCAAACGTCATGAAGAATTGCAAGTTGCTCAAGCAGCTAAAATTGAAAGCATGCTAATTGATGGTGAGCTTAAGACTGGAAAAGGTGCCAATCAAATTGGCACTTTAAAACGGACTGGGAATACTCGTTGGGGTTCTCATTTTTATTCTATCTGTAGTCTTATAACAATGTTTGATGCAACTTGTTCGGTGCTTGAAAATATTCAAAGAGATGGATCTACTTATTCTCAACGAGGGGATGCCAGTGCTGCATCCAAGTTGATCCAATCATTTGAATTCATTTTTATTTTACATTTGATGAAAGAAGTCATGGGCAATACTGATATACTATGCCAAGCTTTGCAGCAAAAATCTCAAGACATTTTAAATGCTATGCATTTGGTTTCAAGTACAAAGATGTTGATTCAGAAATTGAGAGAAAATGGGTGGAATAATTTGCTTGAAGATGTGCTATCGTTTTGTGAAAAGCATGACTTGAATGTTCCTGATTTGAATGCTCAATATTTTGAAGGTCGACGTCGACAACACCAACAAAGTAAAATAACTGTGGAGCACCATTATCATTTTGACATATTCAATGAAGTCGTTGATTTTCAATTGCAGGAGCTAAATAATAGGTTTAGCATACAGGCAATGGATCTTTTGACACTTAGCTCTGCTTTGGATCCAAAGGAAGATTACAAATCTTTCAATATTGAGGATATTTGCACTCTTGCAGAAAAGTATTATCCTCTTGATTTTACTGAGCAAGAGAAGTTGAATTTGAAATTTCAATTGAAACATTTTGAGTATGATATGCACAATGATGTGAAACTACAAAATTTGTCTTCCTTATCACAGCTATGCCTTGTTCTGACAGAGACGAAAAAATCAAAAGTATATTATCTCCTTGACAGATTGATCAGACTTGTTTTAACTCTTCCAGTGTCTACAGCAACTAGTGAGCGAGCATTTTCAGCTATGAAGATCGTCAAAACAAGACTTCGAAACAAGATGGAAGATGAGTTTCTTGCAGATAACTTGGTTGTCAACATCGAAAGAGAGATTGCTGAGACATTTAGTTCAGATTCAATTCTTGAAGATTTTGTTTTTTTAAAAGAACGTCGCTCACAATTTTAGGTAAAATTTTTTATTTGATGTAATTTGTTGTATTTATTAGTATCTTATTTGCATATGTTTTATATTAGTAAAATTAATAACATACCTCAAATGAAAAAATATATATAAATTTAGATTTTTAATTGGCTCCCCCAAAATCAAATAGGAAGATCCGCCACTGTGGGCGGGCTACCTGGCTTGTGGATAGGTCTAGCTATAACCTCCATTCCTGTATAATCCACAATGCTTTGGTTGGTCTTTCTCCCTGAGATCCATTTATTACGAATACAAGTTGAAAGAATCCGATTGACATTACGAATATAATTTTTAAAATTAATTTTTTTAATTTTGTTATTTAAATTTTATTAAATTTATATTTTTTGAATAGTGAAACGGGCTTTTGAGCCTGGCCTGAAATGGGTTTGGACAAGGGAAATAAAAAAATTTCGAGCCTTGGCCCGGCCCATGGACACCTCTAGTCATAGCTGCCGAAAATATCCTTATCAATTTGGTACATCGGGAGAGAGTTCGCATCAACAATAATACCGTTATACATATTTTTTTCGAAAGTCCGTTTTACTATTCAAAAAATATTAAAAAATATATTTTTATATATTTTCTAATTAAATTTAAATAAAAAAATGAATTTATATAATTTTGTAAATTGTTATTATTTTTATTTTACAATTTACTAATTTTTAATTTTTTAAAATTATAAATTATATAATTTTTATTTAAATTTTATTATTTAATATATAAACAAAATTAAAAGTTGTATAAATGAAAAAAATTTAAATTCATATGAGGGAAATCGTCATTGTATTTTTTTTTTTTAAATGATCAAGGAAAATCATAATGGGCCATGGCGATTTTCCTTGATCAATTTCAAAAAAAAAAATTGAAAAACCTGTTGGGAAATCACCATGGTCCATGGCGATTTCCCATCTGAAATTTTTAATTTTTTTTAAATACCAATTGGAAAATAGTCATGGATCATGACGATTTTCCAACTGATATTTTTAAAAAAATTAAAATTTTCAGTTGAGAAATCGCCATGAGTAAAAAAATGAACGGATTTTGATACTTAATTTGAAAAAAAACGATATTTTAAGAATTAAAAAAAAAAAGCTATATTAAGATTAAAAAAATCTAGTTGCTTATGGTTGAATAAATTAGATTCAAATGGAGTTTCGGATATATATATATATATATATATTATTTTCAAACCGTAAACAAAAGTAAGAAGAAAGAGAACAAAATCTTTACTATTATAAAGAGAGTGGTTGAGTTGGTATCACGAGTCAAGTGACACCAACTCAGTCAAGAAAATTAAAAAAAAAAAAAACAAATTCAAATAATAGAAAAAAATCTTTACTATATTATAAAGGGAGTGGCAAAATTGGTGTCTCGAATCAAGTAACACCAACTCAGTCAAGAAAATTACAAAAAAAAAGACAAAATCAAAATAATAGCAAAAAATAAAAAATAGGGCATTTATGTATTTTAAAAATTTTTAACTGAGTTTGCATTTTACAAAACTCTTCTGATATCTATTAACATAAATTTAGTTTTGATAAAATCATAAAAACAGTTTTTTTAACTTTCCTTTTCTCCACTAAATCACTATGTGTTTTAACTTTCCTTTTCTCCATGGTGGCATTAATTATATTTTTTATTTAAATCTTTATTATTATTGTTATAAACGGAGTGGCTGAGTCAAGTGATACCAACTTAGTCAAGGAAATTACAAAAAAAAAAAAAAGGCATTTATGTATTTTAAATTTTTTAAACTGAATTTGCATTTTACAAAACTCCTCTGATATCTATTAACGTAAATTTAGTTTTGATAAAATCATAAAAACAGTTTTTAACTTTCATTTTCTCCACTAAATCGCAATGTGTTTTAACTTCCTTTTTCTCCACTATGACATTGTTTATATTTTTTATTTTTTTATATTAAGAAATATCCCATGCATTTGCATGTGTCATAAAAGCTAGTTCATTTTTACTATTATAAAGAGAGTTGATGAGTTGGTGTCACGAGTCAAGAGACACCAACTCAATAAAGGAAATTAAAAAAAAATAAAAACAAAATCAAAATAATAGCAAAAAAATAGCAAAAAAATCTTTACACCAACTCAATCAAAAAAATTATGTATTTTTAAAAAATAGGGTATTTATATATTTAAAAAAATCAAAATAATAGCAAAAAATAAAAAAATAGGGTATTTATGTATTTTAAAATTTTAAAATTGAGTTTGCATTTTACAAAACTCCTCTAATATTTATTAACGTAAATTTAGTTTTGATAAAATTATAAAAACAGTTTTTTAACTTTTCTTTTCTCCACTAAATCATTATATGTTTTAACTTTTCTTTTCTCTACTATGCGATTATTTATATTTTTATTTTTTTAATATTACGAAATATAACATACATTTTGCATATGTCATAAAAGCTATTTTTTTAATATATATATTTTAAATTGAGTCACTATTTTTCACATTATGTTTAATTTTTTCCATTTAAAAATGTACTCCACCATTAAAGAAGACACACATGGCCACTTTTTCTCATATCTGTCATTCTTAATAGTTAAACAGCGTATGAGAAGACACGCAATTTTCATTTAATTGAAAAGCAGTTGATAACGGTTACAAAGTTTAATTCGAATATGGGCTTAATCAGTATATTCATGTAATCTTTTAAATTTGAATTTTAGTATTTATATATATATATTTTCTAAATTAAAAATTACGCTCATTAATCAAATCTTATAGATATATTATATATAAAGAGAGTGACTGAATTGGTGTTACGAGTCAAGTGATACAAATTTAATTAAAAAAAGACAAAAAAACCAAATAAATTAATATATCAAATAACATAAAAAAAATATTGATGTCTTTTCAATTTTTAAATAATTTTTATTTTTAAAAAATTTACCAACTTTTTTAAAAAAATTATCCACTTCTTTTAAAAAATAAAAAAAACTATTCATGCATACAAACTACAAACTAATCAATTTTTTAAACTTTTTTTTTTTATATTTTTTTTATTTACCCATAGAGTAGGTATGCCATAATCTAGTATATATAATATAACATGGTACATGCTTCTTGGCAAGCATTGTTGACATGAAAGCTTACATGAACATGTTCTTATGATAACACGTAAGATAAGTTTAAATAATGTTATATTTTATTGATCTCCCACCTACCCTCATTAAATTTCAAAATTTAAAAATAAATTTTTAACATTATCAACTTTTTAGATTATATTTTTTAAGTATTTCTTTTTTACAACAAAATTTACTTTTAAATCCAATCAATTATAAAATTTTGAAATTGTAACTGACAAATTATTTGAAAATTTTTAAGTGTAAAGATTTTAAAATTTTACCAAAAATTGTTGGGAGGAACTTTTTAAAAATATATATAAATGCTTTAGTTTTTATTTATTAAACAAAAAATTAAATATTAAAAAATATAAGATTAAATGTTCAATTTATGTTTGAAAGTTGCGCAAATTAATTAAGGTTTGATTTATCAATTACAATCATCAAGGATCTTATTTTTTTTATTTTTTAAATTATGTAGGAAATAATTTTAACATATGTAGAAAATAAATTAATATAATATAAAAATAAATTCAAACATATTCATAAAATTAAAATCGCATACGTTATGATCATAATTTTTAATTATGAATATATAATCTTGAGTTATTTTAATATTATATTAATTTTAATCTAATTTTATTATATTAATCATATTAA
The DNA here is from genome assembly GCA_030761205.1 of Fremontodendron californicum. Taxonomy (NCBI): domain Eukaryota; kingdom Viridiplantae; phylum Streptophyta; class Magnoliopsida; order Malvales; family Malvaceae; genus Fremontodendron; species Fremontodendron californicum. Next base: position 9,598,054 of record JAULJL010000009.1, on the reverse strand, counting down.
TATATAAGTTAAAATTTTATATATTATATATATTAATATTTTTTTATAAATAAATTTAATACGTGTAACAAACTAGTTAACAAGAATTTAAGCCTAAATGATCTTAATTTGGGACTTGAAGGTGAGCCCAGGCTGAAAAGCCCAAGTCCAAACTTGGCAGGATGAAGCCCAACAAATTTTTTATTATGGATTTTAATTAACTTTTGATCATTAACTAAATTAAAAAAATATTGTGATTTCTATAAAAAAAACATATATATATAATTATAAATTTGTACCCGTTAAAAAATGAATGAAATTTTGGATCTATCAATATAAATAAAATGGTAAATTTAGACATTACCCTTTATCATTATATTTGTCCAAGGGATGAACCTTAATTACTATTTGTCTAATAAAAAAACATTTTTTTATTTAAATTTAATCATAAAAATATAAAATATTAATATAAAAATATTTTTTTAATATTTTAACATTTTTTTGAATAATAATATGGCTTTCGAGCACGACCTTTGGATAAGGAAAATTTTAAAAAGATCCAATTCATGATCCGATCCATGGACAAATTTGTTTTGTTTTTTTTTGTGTGTGGATAATTACATGTCTACTTATTATTAATTTAAAAAACTCTCTCTATGCACTTGTGAACCTTAATTATATGCAAGAGTTGTATATTATTCCTTTACAATTGGTAAAATAATAATTAAGAAAAAAAAACTTACATGCTTTAATTGTTTGTCAATAAAGTCTTACATTGAAGAGAAATGAAAGAAGGAAAGCACTATATACACTTGTTAGTTCTCTCAAAGATTAGACATTTTTTAAAATAGTTTTGGATTGGATTCGATTATAACCTTGTGAAGTTCGCTTGGATATACTAGTTGTATGGTTTTCCTTTCTACTTGATAATGAATAATTGTTTTTGTCTCACCCCAATCTTTAATGATCCTTTGTCTTTTTGAACAAAAGGAAGAAGAAAAAAGCTCCAAATCCATATATATATATATATATTAGTTAGCTTTTTATATATTGGTAGTATAGTTTTTTTAACTCTACAAACGGGTTTAAAAAATTATTACATTTTTTTTTTTAAATATACTGTAAAAGGTAGTGTCATTCTGCTAATCTCGCTTGTGGATTTAAAAACTCCACTTAAGGTAGATAGGATAATTTTTTTATATGTATATTGTTATTATACCCTACAATTCTAGGCTGGGCCTAACGCCTGGATTTAGGGCCCAAGAGCTCAAGCACTCGAAATAAGAACGTGTCTAAGCATCTGGACTTCAAAGGCCTAAGACCGAAAGCTTGGAATCTGGATAAACCCTTCCGTAATAGAGATGCACACAATCACGTTGTTATAGCACCAATTTGTCCATTGGCCAGGTGGCCTTTCTAGAACCGCCGGCTTGGGCCGAGCTCTGAGTAAGATTTTCCAAGTTCCGCTTAGTTGGGTTCGCAAAATCTTTTATTATTAAATTTTAATTTTAAAATATATATTAATATTAAATTGTTTTAAAATATATTTTTAATAATAAATTTAAATTAAACAGACTTAAATAGGTTTAAATGAATAAGTATGGACTAGATCTTGAGGAAGCTTTTAGAAATATTAATCAAACTTGACTTGATCCATGGACCAAAGTTATCATTACCGTATTGTTGAGCTTATCGATTTGTTCAAATACATATCAATATCATTTTATTTTGGTGTATTATTTTGAGCTTATCGATTTGTTCAAGTACATACCAATATCATTTTATTTTACTGTATTATTTTGAGCTTATCGATATTATATAATATTTGTCTATATAAATATATATATAAACACACACAACACACATAAACACACCTCCATTACATACATTTACATATTCATATGTAAATAAGAGTTTTAAAAATATAATTATTTAATATAAAAAATTATTAAACATCAAATGAATGAATAACGTAAAAAAATAATAGGAATATACGAAACAAGTTTAATAGCATAACTTAATGAAATTATCTTATTTTTAGATCAAATAAAGAAAAAACAAAAATATGATGAGAGAGAAATAATTAAGAATTAAATCAATGAAAAACTTTTAAAAAAAGTAGAGGTAAAATCTTCTATCGGCTAAAATATCATTTTTCGATCGATACTAATGAAACAGATCATTGATGTGGCTAGTTTAGATCAAATACAAATTCGTATAGTCTAGTATAAAAGACGAAATGAAACATAATACTTAATGTATGGGTACGAACTAGCCTATACAATCGCTAGATATCGACCGATATTATATACCAAAAACCTGATTGGAAATATCCTAAGCAATACAATCAAATTTTATTATTTTTATATTTTCTTAATTTTGAGAATTCGCAATATTTATAAGAAACCAAATTCGATTAGAACTTTGATTTTGTTGTAAACAATATAGAAATTGGATATATTTGGATTAATTAATTAGCTAATTTATGTCAACAAGAATTCTATAAACTAATTATAGTTATATTACTATATACATAGGGCAACAAAAAAATTTAAAATGACAAAAATGGTTTTTCCAATATAAAAGGAAATTGTTTTTAATCCAAAAACAATAAATTATAATAAATATAGATATTATTATAGATAAACAAAGTTTATCATTCTATTTTCTCTAAATATCATGTTTTTTTAAAAAAAAAAATTTAGAAAAAATAATATGGATAGGTTTAAATGAGTTTGAGCTATCCATTTTTAAATATTAACGAGTTTGGACAAAATTTTAGGCATATATTTTAAGTCGTGCCGGGCTTAAACAACAATATATAATGTTGATACCATACATAGACTCGGCCCGGCCCGACCAATGGATACTAAATATCTTGTTTTTGATATGATTTGGTTCATAATTTGGGCCATGAAGGTGAGCCTAGGCTGAAATGTCCAAGTCCAAACTTGGTAGGATGAAGCCCAACAAAAATTTTATTATGGAATGTTATTTTAATTAAGTTTTGATCATCTTTTAACTAAATTAAAAATATATAGTGATTTCTATAAATAAATAAAAAATTTAAAATGAAAAACTTGTACCCGTTAAAAAATGAATGAAATTTTGGATCTAATCATATAAATAAAGAGGTAAATTTAGACATTATGCTTTATCATTAGACATGTCTAAGGACTTGGACAAGATATTTTGTAATTTAGACCAGCTCGATCTTGATTATTATTTGCTAATAAAAATATTTTTTATTTAAATTTAATTATAAAATATAAAAATATTAATATAAAATATTTTTTGAATGATAATATGGACTCTCGGACCCGACTCGAGCCGAGTTTGAGTAACGAAATTTAAAAAAAAATCCGAGTTACAACCCAACCCGGCAATGGGCAAATCTACTTATTATTAATTAAAAAAATTTCTCTTTATACACTTGTGAACCTTAATTAAGAGTTGTATATTACTCCTTTTCAATTGGCAAGATAATAATTAAGGAAAAAAAAAAAAACTTACATGCTTGAATTGTTTGTCAATAAAGTCTTACATGGAAGAAAATCAAAGAAGTAATATATACAGTTGTTAGTTCTCTCAAAGATTAGACCTTTTTTAGAATGGTTTTTGATTGTATTCGATTATAACCTTGTGAATTTCACCTGGATATACTAGTTGTATGGTTTTCCTTTAATGTCTCACCCAATCTTTGTATGGTTTTTCCATGATAAAAATTGTTAATGTCTCACCCCAATCTTTAATGATCCTTTGTCTTTTTGAACAAAAGGAAGAAGAAAAAAAGCTCCAAATCCATATATATATATATGTATGAGTTCGTTTTTATATACTGGTGGTATAGTTTTTTTTTTTTTTTTTAATTCTACAAACGGGATTAAATGATTGTTACATTTTTCATTTTATTTTTTATTTAAAATATACTATTAGAGGTAAGTATCATTCTACTAATCTCGTTTGTGGATTTAAAAACTCCACTTACGATGGATTGGATAATTTTTTTATATATATCTCTTATATTTAAAACTAAATCTTGAGAGACTCAATTGACATTTTTAAAAAAGTTTTTTTTTTTTTTTTTTTTTTTTCGTTTTGGTAGTGAGAGGTAAAAAGATAATTTGAATTAAATGAGTACTATTTATTTTTTACTCCTAGGAACTCAAGAGTTATTTTTAAATAAGTTAGGGACAAATTTATCCTGCTTTAAATATAATTTTTTCAAAATTTTTTTTAGGTTTTTAGTTTTTATTTTATTTTAAATGATGTGTTTAAAATTGTTGCTCTGTACGTTCATTTGTGGGTCGATTTAAAATCCGTACCCGACCCGTTCCAAAAAAAAATAAAAAAGAAATTTTTTTATTAATTACTTTTACTTTTTTATTTTTATTTTTTTAAATGATGTATTTAAAGAGATTGGTCCGCATGTTGACTCGCGAGTCGATTTAGGATTCGTACCCGACCAACACGGGAAAAAGTTAAAAAAAGGGAAAAAATTATTTATTATTTATTTAATTTTTAAATTATTTATTTATTGGGGTTGATCCGCATGTTGACTCGCGTGTCGATTTAGGATCCAAACCCGATTCGATCGAAAAAATAAAAAATTAATTTTTAATTATTTTAAGTTTTTTTTTTTAATATGAATTTAAAGGGGTTCGCGGAATGATTTATGATCTATATCCAACCCGCTCGAGAAAAAAGTTAAAATAAAAAACTTATTTTATTAATTATTTTTATTTTAATTTTAAATGGCGTATTTAAAGGGTTGACTTATACGTTCACTCGCGGGTCGATTTAGGATCCGTAATCGATCTGCTTGGAAAAAATTATAAATTTTTTTTATTAATTTTTTATAGTTTTTTTTTATTTTGTTAATTATTTTTAAATGATTTATTTAAAGGGGTTGATTCGCACACGACCTGCACAGAAAAAAATAAAAAAATAAATTTATTTTATTAATTAGTTTTTTATTTTATTTTATTTTTAAATAATGTATTTAAAAGAGTTAGTTTGCACGTTGACTCGCGGATTGATTTAGGATCCGTACCCAATCGGCTCGGGGGAAAGTAAAAAAAATTATTTTATATAATTTTTTATTTTCTTAAATGATGTATTTAAAGGGGTTGATCCGCACGTTGACTAGCAGATTGGTTTAGGATCTGTACCTGATCGGCTCGGAGAATAAGTTAAAAAAGCTTATTTTATTAATTATTTTAATTTTAAATGATGTATTTAAAGAGGTAGGTCCGCACGTGGAGTCTCGGGTCGATTTAAGATCTGTACCTGATCTGCTTGGGAAAAAAGTAAAAAAAGGAAAAAACAACCTTCTAACCTATGTGAGAAAATCGATCATACGAGAGAATAAAATACAAACCACAATTTTTTTTTTCTTATTTTTGACCTCTTATAAATAAAAATATACAGCATACAATAAAGTCTAAATATATATATATATATACATAAATAACATTTAAAAATGCATTTATATTACGTAATTTGTAAATAAACAATAATATAATTTTAATTTTATAATTAACAAAATATAATTATATTATTATTATAATTTAAAAATAAAAAATTATTATTTAATAAAATATGATTTAAAATTAATTTATTATTATTAATTAATTAAAAATTTTATAAAAATAAAATAAAAATACCTAGCGGGATCATTTTTCTAGTATTGTTATTATACCCTACAATTCTAGGTTGGGGCGCCTCTATTTAAAGCCCAAGAGCGCTCGAGATAAGTACGAGCCTAAGCATTTGGACCTCAAAGACCTAAGGCCGATAGCTTGGAATCTGGATAACCCTTTTGGAATAGAGGCAAAATATTCTATAAGCTAAAATATCATTTTTCGATTGATACTAATGAAACAGATCATTGATGTGGCTGGTTTAGATCAATACAAATTCGTATAGTCTAGTATAAAAGACGAAAAGAAACATAATACTTAATGTACGGGTACGAACTAGCCTATACAATCGCTACATATTGACCGATATTATATACCAAAAACTTGATTGGAAATATTCTAAGCAATACAATCAAAATTTATTATTTCAATATTTTCTTAATTTTGAGAATGCTATTTAATAATAAGCAATATTTATAAGAAACCAAATTTGATTAAAACTTTGATTTTGTTGTAAACACTATAGAAATTGGATATATTTGAATTAATTAATTAGCTAGTTTAAGTCAACAAGAATTCTATAAACTAATTATAGTTATATTATTATATACATAGGGCAACAAAAAAAATTAAAATGACAAAAATCGTTTTTCTAATATAAAAGGAAATCTTTTTAAATGAAATAAAAAATAAAAAATTTATAATATATATAGATATTATTATAGATAAACAAAGTTTATCATTCTATTTTCTCTCAATTTCTTTCTTTTTTTTTTCTTTGAGAGAGTTCTACTTCTACCATGAAAGACGGTACCAGCCATGGCTTTGTAATAGCAAAGCCTAAAAACCTTCCGGCGATCTCCAGGTCGAAGGAGGAAGATGAAGCATATTTGAAGTCGCTTCCGACGGGTTATCGGTTCAAGCCAAATGACGTTGAGCTTGTTAATTACTACTTGAAGAGAAAAGTTTTCAATAAACCATTGCCGCCCAACAGAATCAGGGAAGTTCAACTCTATAACTATGATCCTGAAACTCTTACAGGTTTTTATTTCAGACCCTCATTTTCTTTAACTTTTTTTTTTTCTTGGTGTTTTTTTTTTCTTTGTTTTCTTGGAATCAGAAAAAATGCAGGTGTTTTTTCGAAGGAAAAAAATGAAAATCGAGAGAGAAACTAACGTATCCATGAACCATGATCCATCGTCAATTTTATTTATTTATTTATTTATTGCACTTTACTTTTACCTCGAATCAATTAATTATAATGAAGTATATTATCATATATATATATATAGGATTTTTTTATTTTTATTTTTGGTATTTTTTTACTAGTACCTGTTTCTTGATGAATGTTGCATGGATTGATTTTTGTACGTTAAATTGGTAGATTGTATATTTTTGATAAGTTGAGATAATTTAATTCAAATATTGATGTGTTCTCTAATATATAGTTTTCTTTTGAATTTTGATATATAAATCAGAGATTTAAATAGTGACCGTAACATAACATTATGATTGTTATTTTACGGTTTCGACTTTTTTCGTCATCAATATTCATCGCAATTGGAATGTTAATGGTTAGTGGTTTGTAACTGTTAAACTCATGATCATGAATTATATGTCTATAGATTCAATTTATAATTAGTAAATAATTATTTTACTTTTAAAATAAAATATCATAGAGTCTCATAAACTATTTTAAATATATATATATATTTTTATGATTATAATTATAATAATTATATTTTAGAGTAAATTGTGCAAAATGAAAAATAAATAAATTATATATCGTTATATCCGCAACCGCAATAAACACCACGACATTATTGACAACACATATTCGATCGCAATTTAAATCATATATATATATATATATATATATATATGAAATCATATTCTTAAAAAAAAAAAAAAATTGAAATCTTATGTCAATATTCATTTTATCTCATGAAATTTGTACGGTGATACGAATTGGCTTAAAATCCTGATGGAAGTTGAAGAAAATCTAAGCAGGATATTCTCAATACTTGCAGACTTGTAGCATTATTATCCAATAAATTATATCTTTCTAATGATTTGTTTTTCTTCTTCTTTTTGACAATTACAGCGATGAGTGGTAATAAGTCTTCAAATGGAGTGGTATCTGAATGGTATTTTTTCACACCACGAGATCGCAAATATCGAAATGGCAAAAGACCAGGCCGAGGAGCTGGCGATGGATTCTGGAAGGCGACTGGAGCCGATAAGCTTATTAAGTGTAAAGAAACTGTAGTTGGATTCAAGAAGACCTTAGTCTTCTATATGGGGAAACCACCTAAGGGTGATAAGACCAACTGGATCATGCATGAATTTGTGTTAAAAAATCCTCCAGTAAGAGCAAGAACTGGCGTTGATGACATGCGGGTAACCCTTTTTTTCTTTTCGATTCTTCATTTTTCTTATCGGTACGGAGATTTGACTATGATAAAACTTAGAAAATTGTATCCGATACTTACCTCTGAATCCCAATAACTTTATTTATTTTTTGTTTTCAGCTTGATGATTGGGTACTGTGCAGAGTGTACAAGAAGCAGAAGGATGGCGATTCAAAACCTGGAATCCCACAGCAGGAGGAAGCTGAAGAAGATGCAACTCCAACTCACACTGAAACCCAGAAGCAAGAATATGGGATTCCACCTCCTCAATCTGAACAGTTTCAAGCTCAAAACTTCAATATGCAGCCACAACAAAGTTTCCAAATGCCTTTTAACAATGCATATGATGTTTCTACATCTGTCGGACTCCCATTTCTTGAATATTCTTATTATGATCCCAATAAGCTGGAACATGACAATACAATATTTCCTCAGCAGGCTGTGACTGTGACTAATTATGGTGACTTTATACCAACAGCTGCTGCACCAATGTCTGATCAGTTTCATTGGATGGACCATTATAATTGGAACATACATCAGCAGCAACTTAATTTCCAGTTCCCAGCTGCCGATGGATTCCTTCTGAATGAGGACTTGGGCTTGCCAGATATTAGAGATTTGAGGTAGTATATTGTTGCCTAAACTTTAGGGGTTTTATTTTTATTTTCTTGATGGATATGGTCTGAACTCTGAACTTTGGGTAATGGCAGTTTTATGCCCTTTTGAGTTTTACTTTAAGCAATTTAGGTTATGAGGTCTGCAATTGTATGATAGTCTGGGTTATTAGGACTTTAGGTTTAGAGCTGATTTTTTCACTTTTCAGTTTCTTGAGCTACTTGGTATGTATGTTGGGCAATTCAAGCTCTAATTTGACTGAATCTTCAAGTTGTTGCAAGTGAAATTGACTGCTGCAATTGGCAACTGCCTTTCCATTTGCTGGGAGGTGGATGGACCAAGTCCTTAATTTGTCTTTAAAACCTTCAGATTCAGGCCTAATTCCGAAGCTACTCTTTCAACTTGTTGGGACAAACCCATTAAGTCCCATGACCTTGTTGTATGGAGGTTTCTCTTTTCATTTGGAAACATTCATTCCTAAAGTGTCCAAAGATGGATTAATCAGTTTCAAGAAGAAAAAAAAAAAAAAAATCACGCTCCCTTGTCTGCCATTTTTTGTGCTTCTTTCTCTGTTAGCTCTATGTTATTCAAATTTAAAATGAGTGTCAGATACGATTATATGTGTCCGACATAAATATATTCAATTTTTTTTTTTTTATATATTTAAGAGATCATATTTTTATACTCATATATAAATATATGTTAAAAGATATTTTAAAAGTAGAGATAAAAAATTTGAATAATAGGTTCCACCATAAACCCATTAAAACTCCTTTTGTAGCTACCACAGAGTATATATTGACTTCGTAACAAAATCACTGCATTCAGACCATTTGCATAGTCAAGTCAAACTCCTTTTGTTTTACCTCAATATTGACTAGAACAATTTTTTACTATATACGTACTTTCTGCTCTTCCTTGCTATATGTTATTGTTTACATTTTTTTTTTATAACTTTGCCACATTAGAAAGGAGCTTTTGCCTTAAAAAATTTTAAACTCTACAAGCATACTTAAAAAATTAACATGTGTGTATTTAATAATTTAATAATTTTTATAAATATATTCTAATAAAATATTTGTTTAGTTTTTAATGACGTTTGTAAAATTTTAAAATTTCACGACATAGTATTATGCAAAGTTAAAATTTTTAACAAAATGGATTCGTTTTTTTTTTTATAAAAGAATTTGGTTAAATAATGTTTATAGATATTGATTAAAGATAATTAAAAATATTATTTTATAAATATATATTTAATATATTATTTTTTATTAAATTCAAAAATAAATAATATATTAATTACATATTTATTTCTTTAAATATAATTTTAACTAGTGTTAGCATCTCCTTTCAAAAAATAATTTAATACAAAGTAATAAACTTTAAAAAATCATACTTAATACAAAATTTTTCTAATTTGTACACAAAAATTTGGTTAAAGTATTTAAGAAGTCATTATATTATAGTAAAAAGTGCATTTTAGTTTTTGTACTATAGAAATGAGTAATTTAATCTTTATACGTTTGAAATTGGTAAAAAAAGATAAAATTGGTAACAGTGTTAATGAAAAATAGTCTAAATGCTGACGTTGACATGTGAAATTGACAGAATATATGACTTGAAAGAAAAAAAATGACGCGTTAATTTTTTTTGCTCAAATAGAATTTAAAAACTAACAGAATAGATGACTTAAAAAAATGATTATATATTTTTACGGATAAAGGAGGGATTTGAGTAAAAAAAATTATATTTTTTGTAAATTTCACTTGAGTAAAAATATTTGACATTTCATAAAAAAAATTTCAAATCACTTTTTCTGTCAGTTTCACATATTTATGTCAGCATTTAGATAATTTCTTATTAACACTGTTACCAATTTTTTTTGCACAAATTTTAAACGTATAACAATTAAATTACTCGTTTATATAATATAAAAACTAAAATATATTTTTTACTATAATACAAAAACTATTTAATTACTTTAACCCAAAAATTTCGAGAAAAAAAAACCAACGCTCAAATAGTCAAATGGTCATCGCGTTGAATGGTGTGATTCAAACTCGAAAGCAAAGCCGACGTCGCTGCCAATGAACCGGACTCAAACGGTCTAAAAAACCAACAACTCTTAGGAAAACGACATCGCTTCAAAAACCTGTTCCTTTGAAAAAAGAGGAAATCAGGAAGATAATTTCTCACTCAAATTACTCTTTTCCCTGAAAATATTTTTATATTTTTTTCTCTAAAATACCATTCCCCGAAACTCTTCTACCCCTCTAAGTCTCTAACCAAAAAACGGTCTTTTTTTTTTTTTTTTTTTTTGCGCTTTTGGGTTTTTAGGGTTTTGTTAAATCAGGGCCATTGAAGGAGGAGGATCCAATGGCGGCAGCGGCACAAGGGCAAACGGTGATGATGGACCCCACGGTACTAGATGATATAATCGGACGGCTGACGGAAGTCCGATCAGCCAGGCCAGGGAAACAAGTACAACTATCTGAAACTGACATCAAGCAGCTTTGTGCTGCTTCCAGAGAAATCTTCCTTCAACAGCCCAATTTGCTTGAACTTGAAGCACCCATCAAAGTTTGCGGTAACCTTTTGGAGTTTTTTTGGGGTTAAAGTTTTGATTTTTGTGGATAAATTTGAGCTTTATGTTTATTTTTGGAGTTTGTTATGAGAAAATGTTTTGTGGCTTTTGAAGGAAAGTTGAGTTTTTATTATGTATTTTAGGGGAAACCCATGTGGATAAATATTTTGTGGTAGAGTTGGAAAGGTTGCATTTTTTAAGAATTGAAATTAGTGTTCAGGGAATAAGATTCTTTTATTTTAGTGGGTTTCTGTAGTTGATAATTCTGAACCAGATAGAGGTGAATTTCACCTTTCTTTTTGAAAGCCTAATTTACCATTCTTTTTGGAGGGGTTGGGATGGGGGTAATTGGGTTCCTGTTGTTTTTTTCTTTTACTGTTTGATTGCTGAAAGCTGTAGGAAAATATATGAACCAATAAAAAATCATGTATTGTGCATGAAGCATTTGCAATTATGATAATTTACTCCAATGGCATCAAATATGCATATAAGTTGAATGGAACTCTTAGTACTACCATCATTGTTCTGTATTTTATTGTTTCTCATTGTAAAATTTTTGTTTCTGCTTTTAGGTGACATACATGGACAATATAGTGATTTATTAAGGCTCTTCGAGTATGGGGGTTTTCCTCCTAATGCCAATTATCTATTTCTAGGCGACTATGTGGATCGTGGCAAGCAGAGTTTGGAAACAATATGTCTTTTACTTGCTTATAAGATTAAGTATCCAGAGAACTTTTTCCTATTGCGAGGAAACCATGAATGTGCATCTATTAATCGGATATATGGATTTTATGATGAATGCAAGCGACGGTTTAATGTGAGACTTTGGAAAGGCTTTACTGATTGTTTTAACTGCCTTCCTGTGGCGGCACTTATAGACGACAAAATATTGTGTATGCATGGTGGTCTTTCCCCTGACTTGACAAACCTTGATCAAATTAGAAGCTTATTTCGTCCAACTGACGTTCCTGACACTGGTTTGCTGTGTGATTTGCTCTGGTCTGACCCTGATAGAGATGTTAAAGGATGGGGAATGAATGACAGAGGAGTTTCATACACTTTTGGTGTAGACAAGGTGTCAGATTTCTTAACGAAGCATGATTTAGATCTTGTCTGCCGTGCGCATCAGGTTATTGACTTGTCTAAACTTTCCGGTTTATCTCTAAACTTTCCGGTTTATCTATTTAATGCTGATCTATGTTAATGCTGAACTGATTATTTGGATGTAGGTTGTGGAGGATGGTTACGAATTCTTTGCTGATAGGCAACTTGTTACAATATTTTCAGCACCTAACTACTGTGGTGAATTTGATAATGCTGGTGCAATGATGAGTGTCGATGACAACCTGATGTGTTCTTTCCAGATTCTCAAGCCAGCAGAGAAAAAAGCAAAGTTCATGTCTACTAAAATGTGATGGCTGCAGCTATCAATATATAGTGGCTTACAAGTCATGACCAAGGTAAGCTGATTAGAGTTGTTTTTTCATTCCTCTTTCTTATTACTGACAATTTTATGATTGGTGGTGCTGGTGTTTGCGCTCAGCAGTGCATATCTTATTTATAAATATCAATAAACTGTATTGCAATTATGTGGTTGTGAGCGTAGGAATAAATCAATTTAATGACTTCAGCTGACAAATTGTTTTTAATATATGTATTATTGTCTGTAGTTTGCAACATACAGATATACCATGGCAAAGATGTGGTATGAGTAAGAAGAGTACATTGTGTCCTTATTGATTAATAATGGTTTATACTTCCCTCTGGAATTCTTTTAGAAGTTTTCAGCATTTTCAGGTATCTAGTGCAGTCGCCTATGTTTTTGGTATTAATAAAAAATTCGTCATTGTAAGCTTTTGGGTGGAAATAATGTGGAATTATTATCAGAATCATCGTTATCATGCAGCTCTTTTTGTCATGCCAATCATGAAGTACTCATAATTTTATTTGATGATCCAAGTTCAAAAACAAAAGAAAATACCTTCTCAGGTCTATCCTTCTCTCTTAAGATTCAGGTTGAAGGGTTGTCTGGATCACATTAAAGTGGAGAATGTTCAAAAGTCAATAAGGGCTGGTATTAGAGAAGAATTGAAGTGATTTTCTTTCTACAGTGTAATTTAGGAATCAGGCTCCCAATCCTCAGTAGCCTCTTGCCCCCTTTCTTCTCCTTCAATGCCTTCCTCTCTTATCCGTTATAAGAATATTGGTGATTGGTAATGTGTTTTTAGTTTTGTTATTATCTGAAGGGAAAAATTCAGAATAATGGATCTTTTTCCCTTTAAAGTCATATGATGCTTAGCGTAATTGTTAATTATGTTTCTCATTTTTTATTACCAGTGTCTGTTATTCATCTGGTTATTAAATGGCATAACAACCACCAGTGCTACTTTATATGATTTACTGTTTCTCGTTTGCTCTGATGCAGATATCCTTTTTTATATCTCCCCTCAACAATGGTTGAAACTGAAGATCACTGGCTTCAGAACTTCAGCTAGTGTAGATGAGAGTGACGGCTTTATGGATACTGTTTTTAGGGTAAAAAGCTTTACAAGTCTGGTGTAGGGTAGCATAAGCGAAAAGCGTATTTCTCTTATTCTTCTCTTCATCCCACCTCCCCGTTTATCTTTTTCTTTATAGCAGTTAATCTGCGGTGCATGCGAAGATATATCTGGTCTGGTCTGGCAGCTAGTAGTTGTGCTTTTGAGTTGTTGGAACAAAAAAAATGGCTGCTTCCGTCTGCTATAGATTTCGGGTTTTTCCCATACTATTCACTGATTGAGCTGTTTGTATGGATATAATTAGGTGCATTCAAACGGTAGCATGTAATGAATTGTGTTATCTTGATATATGAAGGAGTAATGCTTAAGTGGTAGCATCTTGAATTCCTTAGTTTCAATTTTATAATAATATTTGTTCATAAATCATAGCACCTTACAGAGTCAGTTTAACATAGGGAGATTTAGTTGACAGCTAATGCTTTTATTGCAGCATTGTCATTTCCAGACCTTGAGGAACATATAGATAGCTCATAGCCAGAAAAAAGTATTTGATTTGACTGGCGGAAGAGAAGATGGGAGGTCTCCAAAATTTTATGTCTTCATAGTTATTGGTCAGAACAGATTCAATTGTTGATTGATGGTTGTTCTATGAATGAGAGCTTACTCAGATAAAGTGGTAAAATTTATGGATTTTTTTTTTGTTACTTTAGCGTACAATTAAGGGTCTATTTGGATTCGTCCATTTGGATTCTTCAGCACCGGACAAAATTTTCCCCCAATTGATTGATGTCTCATTGGGAGTGTGTTTGGATCACCTCAGGTTCAATTAATCAATTGGACCTTAATGGAGGACGATAATTTTCTTTTTACTTCCCTCCAATTTTTTTTAATATTTAAATTATTTTATTATTTATATATATTTTATTAATTTATTTTTTTAATATAAATTTTAATTATTTATTTTTTAATATAAATATAATATTAATAATATTTAATTATTATTTAATATAAATATAAATATAAATATAATTTATATTTATTATTTAATATAAATATAATTTTATTTTTAATTATTTTTTTTATATATATACACATTTTAATCTAATGTTTTTAATGGTCATTTTTTATTTTCATCTCACAGTCTTCGTTGCTTTTAAATCCAAACACATATCTCATCGCTACAGTAATTAATTTCATTTTCACCGTTGTTTTTAATCTAACCTGAGTCAATACCGTCCATCCAAATGGACTTTAAATCATTATATTGCATGTTTTTAAATTGAAAACTTTTAAAAAATAAAATTGTTAGTAGACTTTTTTTATAATTTGTATATGATTAATAACATATTTTCATAATGATATTGTAAAAATTTACATAATTTATTAATAAAAGATAAAAAACTTTTTATAATCTTAAAAAAATCACTTAAGTTTTAAAATTATGTTAACTTAGTACTAAATGTTTAACAACATAGTTTGAATTTCACATAATAGTAACTATTTAATAAATACTATACATGGACTCAGCAGTTGGCTCTTGAATTATATTTCAAAAACTTCTTACCATAAACAATTTTTCTATTGGTATTTTATCTTGGTAATTTTTAAAAATAAATAAATTATATGATATAAACATACTTATGAAATATTTAAACCATTGATAGATAAAATTTTAATCCTTTAATTATGAATGTTTAAAATGTCACCTTTTTAGAAAGGAAAAAAGAAAAAGAAAAAAAAAAAACATAACAAATCATATTATGTAAGAGAAACATTAGACGATAAGAATGAGAAATAGAATGATAATTTTATGTTTTACAAATAAAATTTCAATCTTAAAAACTCCATTAATTTTTTTTTATTGGTTTAACATAAAATTATCATTTTATTTATTATTCTTATCATCCGATGTTTCTTTATTTGTACCAAAAAAATGAATCATTTATTAAAATTAAATAAATTTAATCAGTCTAATTATTTGAAATAATAATTATTGATCCACGTTATGCTTTACATAAAAAACTATTTATTGTTTTTAATTTTAAAAAATATATAACTTATTATTTTACTAAAAAATTTATTTCAAATAATAATGCTATTATATTATATCTCTCACATGCAGCGCACGTGTATAATAAACTAGCACGGTTAAACTAATCAATTATAGTTTTGATAATATATAATAATATTTAAAAATCAAAATATTTATAATTTAGATAAAACCAAATTAAAATAAAATTGGAATATAAATTTTTAATTTTCTTATTTATTGTATTTTTTTAGTTTACATTTCTTTTTATATTATTATTATTTGATTTTAATTACATTCTTTATATTTTTGTCTCTTCTATAATTTGTAATTTAAAATCATTTTATTATGACATGTCCCTCAATAAGATAATACGTCTCCGATAATAAAATAATTTACCAACCCTATTATTCAAATTACTTCAATAAAATTTTAATTTGCACTTTTTAATACCTTTATCTCTCGTCATCTTTCTTGTAACTTAAGGGCACCAATGACTTGAGGTACTTAATGGAGATTATAAGTTTAGTAATTTATGCTAACTCTGTATTTATTCAAATTTTCAAAAGTCTTTTTTCTTTTTAGGAATTTTAAGTTAATGTATGTTACATATTTCATTAATTTGAAATTTTAGTGAAATTCTTAAAATAAATGAATTTAGTTAGTATAATAATTTAATTACTCAAAATATTTAATTTTATTTGACTTGACTCAGATCAAAGTAGCTATTATTAGATTATATTCATAATTAATTATAAAATAGAATAATCAGGATGTAATGTTATAATAAAATTAAATATTGGATAGTATTAAAATAATAGTACCGAACTCCGATGGTTTGATATGCGAAATATTGTGAATTATTTTATTTAAATTATCAAAGTTTAACCAAAACATTTTTAAAAAAATAGTTTAGCCGAAGCAATGAATCACCATTTTATAATCTATAACTTAATATAAAAACTATTTCCAATTCAATGAGATTAAAGAATTAGACATTTTGGATTAAGAGGTGATTGACACCTAAGTGTAGGTATTAAGGGGGTTGAGAGGTTAGTTTTGGTATTTTATTTATTTTTTTGTTAGGAAAGAAAGAAAGAAAAAAAAATATGTGTTCGTATTGTTTGTGTGTTCAAAATATTATAAATTTATATAATTTTTACACGTTGATAATTCGTTTTATGTAGATTTTAACACGTTCGCATATTTGTTTAGTGTTCGTGCTCTTTTTTCGTTTGTTCAAAAAATTATAAATTTATATAATTTTTACATGTTAATAACTCATTTTATGTAGATTTTGACACGTTCAGAAATTCGTTCATGTTCATATTATTTTTCGTGTTCGTGTTATTTTTTTATGTATTCAAAGTATTATAAATTTATATAGATTTTTACATGTTAATAATTTATTTTATGTAGATTTTGACACGTTCGTGTATTTGTGTTGTGTTCATGTTATTTTCGCATCGTGCTGTATTTTAATTATATTTTTCATGTGTTCGTTTCGTATTTTAATTCATCAAAATATTTTGCATAGTTTGTTATAGTGTTCCAATTTAGAGAAAATTTTGTGTGTTCGTGTCGTATCTCAATTTATCTCATATTTTGCATAATTTGTTATAATGATTTAATTTAAAGAAAAATTGTATGTCAAAAACATATTAATGTTATTTTATCATGTGTTTAAAATATTATAAATTTATATAAAACTTTACACGTTAATAATTCGTTTTATATAGATTTTGACACGTTTGTGTGTTTGTGTCGTGTTCATGCTATTTTGTGTCGTGTTTTAATTATTTTTTCATGTTGTGTTCGAGTCGTATAATCATGTTGTGTCCGAAATTGCCAAGTCTAATTGACACTATTCAAATAACTCACAAATTTGTGTCACGCGTCACCATGTTCGTGTTATTTTTTTCTGTTATAATCGTATTCAAGGTATTATATATTTATATAAATTTTGACACGTTAATAATTTGTTTTATGTAGATTTTGACACGTTCGTGTATTTATGTCGTGTTCATGTTATTTTTGTGTCATGTCATGTTTTAATTATTTTTTCCATGTTATGTTCGTATTGTATAATTATGTTATGTCTGAAATTGTCGGATATAATTGATCATATTCAAATAACTCTAAATTTTATACCAGTATAGTATAAGAATAAGAATTATTATTATTTTTAAAATTATTATCTTTATTGCTCTTGCTTTTTTATCTTTCAAATTTATTACAAAATATTAATTCAAATCCGATAATATTTCGCAGCGAAGCGCTGGTATTATCTAGTATACTAGAAAACTTCCCCCACTTTGCTGGGAATTTTTTTAATATATATAAAAATTTAATTAAATTAATAATTATAAATAAATTTAAGTTGAAAAATATTAAATAATTTTTATATTTAATATTTTAAGTAAATGAATTTAGAGTTAAAATCGAATTATTATGATAAATTATGCAAAATATGAAATGAATTGAGACACGACACAAACGTAATATGAAAAAATAATTAAAACACGACACTACAAAAAAAAACATGAACACGACACGAATACAAGAACCTGTCAAAATCTATATAAAATGAATTAATAACTTGTAAGAAATTATATAAATTTATAATGTTTTAAACAAACAAAAAATAACATGAACACGTCAAAAACATAAAATTTCTCTAAATTGAATTATTATGACAAATTATGTAAATATGTAATGAATTGAGACACGACACGAACACTCAAATTTTTCTCTAAATTGAATCATAATGACAAATTATGAGATGAATTGAGAAACGACACGAACATAAAATAAGGAAAATAATTAAAACACAATACGAAAAATAGCATGAACATGAAACAAATATACGAACATATCAATATATATATAAAACAAATTATTTACGTGTAAAAAATTATATAAATTTATAATACTTTGAACACACAAAAAATAACACGAACACATTCTTTTTTCCTCTTTTTATTTCTTTTTTCTTTTCTTTCTTTCTTTCCTTTTCTTTCTTTTCTCCCTTTCTTTCTTCGAAAAAAAAAAAAAAACACATGTCAACACCTAGATTATTTTTGTAGTCAATATTATATAATGTTATAGAGAATGAAAAAAAAGAAAGAAATGTATATACAAAAAAGTAATATATAGTAAAATAATTTACTCCAAAAATTAAAGTGTTATAAATTTTTATAAAATTATGTAAGTTAAATTTCATTTTAAAGCAAAAAGTTAGGATTTATAAGAATCAATGAATAATCTAATAACATTCAAATCTTTTTTCCTTTAAACATTGACTATTTGAAAAACTAAAACAAATTTTTTAACATCCAAAACTCTTTCATTGGCAAAAAAAAAAAAAAAAATCAAAACTCTTCTTAGGCCTGGTTTAGCATTGCTGTTGCGGTTTGAAAAAGTTCAGTTTGAAAAAAGTGTGTTTGAAAAGCGCTGTGAAATATTGCTGTAAAAAAGTGTGGTTTGAAATTTTTTAATGTTTGGTATTGCTGTGAAAAACTACGGTGTTTAATTAAAATGACTAAAAAGGACATAATATTTAAAAGTACAGAATAAATCATTTTTAATATTAGTAAATTATTAAGATGTATAAAAAATAATTGTGTGGCTTAATAATACAAATTTATACAAAAATAAAATTTTTAAATTTTATTAAAAAATTAAATTATTTAAATTAAAAAATAAACAGTTATATTCTTTTCATATTTTTATTTTAAGTTAAAAAAATATCAATAATATAGAATTTTATATACTTAGAAAAATAAAAGAATAATTTTATTCAAAAAATGAACAAAATTAATTAGAGGATAATTTTGTCATAATTTTTTAATAGAAAGGGTATTTGGTAATTTTCTATCCAAACCATGGTTTGCAAACCACAAAAGGCCCATTTTTTTTTATTTTTAGGTTTGGTTCAAAACCAGCGTTCAAAAAGTGCTTTCACAAAAAAAAAGTTATTTGTTTAGCATTGTTTGACTGTCAAAACAAGCGTTCCAACAACAAAAAACAATGCTAAACGCAGCCTTAATCATACTGGTTGTTTTAATTCCGATCTCACGCAAGCTTTTCCGTTGCAAAATAAATCATAGATTTATGGCTTCAGATTTAATTTTGATTTTTTTTCTTGTTCAAAAGCATTTTTATCTAATTCTTTACTTTCAAGTATTCTTTGATTTTCAATCCTAAATTGTTACCGCAATTGAGAAAGAAAAATATGAAAATAAGATTTATATAAAGATTAAAACACTTTGGAGGCTTAAAGATTCATAACAACTATTAACATACGCATATAAGATTTATATTTGATACATTATTAGTGTAAAGATTTATATATTGATAGTGTATCCTATGATGCTACCTGTCGAGTTAAGGGTTAGTGGTTATGGTTAGTGGTTAGGATTAGGAGTTAGGGGTTAGTGGTTGATTTTTTAATGAAGTGTCAGTGTAAAATTCACTATCAGCATATAAATCTACACTGACAGTGCATCAAACACTTAGTCATGTATATAATACATGCAAATTGTAATATTGGAATGGTGAGCTGAGCAATGGAATTTGAAGCAACGATTTTGATAATGACATCATATATTTATGGATTATTATCCTGTACATTGACAGTGGATATTTTTAATTCCATAAGCGGAGCTTACACGTTTTTGTAATTTTTCATTCGATTTATATTTTTACAAATTGATCGTCGGATTTAACAATATAATCGTACTCATCGTGCACGTAAAATTTCGAATCGATCCGATATCTCTATCATATCGATTGAGAATACTGTCTTTTTCAATATATATTTAACGGTCGAAAGTTTTTTACGTCAGAATGAATACTTAAGCATTTTTAATTTATTCGAAACTCAACGTGCATGATCTACGCAAATAGAATACGAAATAAGACGGTTGGATTATAAAAATATAAATTGTATAAAAAATTATGAAAACGTATAATAACCCTGCTTATGAAATTAAAAATATCTACCGTCAATCTACAAGATAATAATCCTATATTTATTGTGATAACTAAATAGCCCAATTCATATCTAATAAGTAGTATCTAGTTAAAAAAGAAAATATATAATTGAAAAGTAAAGTTTAAAAGTTGTACGATACTAAAGGCAAATAAAATTCATGTTCTTAATTTTCTTTATCTATTCCATCGAAGTAAAATTTTATTATAAACTTAAAATTACTTTAAATACAACCAAATAAAAAAAAAGTTTTTATTGATTAAAAAGAAGCACCACCGAGACAATCATATCTTGTTCATGTACTGATTATATAAAAAAAATATATATATTATAAAATGTGCAAATAATAATACAAAAGGAGCTTGTACATAAAAAAATAAAAAATATAAATTAAGAGCCTAAGAGGAAAATAAAATAGATCTGCAATAGATAAAGACATGTAACACAAAAAAACCCAAAACAATTTATGATTAATATGATAATTAATCTGAATAATCAAGAGAAAAATAAAATAAAAAAACATGTAACACAAAAAATAAAATAATGAAGTTGATAGTCCTGCACCATTTGCTTTGAAATATACAAAGCTGGAAATATCTCAAATGTTACAAAAAAAAAAAGATTAAAAAGAAATCAAATTATGATTTTATAACATTAAAAAGCATTATTATCTAAAACAAAAGAAATGAAAATCTAAATCAACAAACTTACAAAATTTTCAAAAAATAACCTAAAATCAAAAGTGTCTTGATCAAAATTGTTACTCTTAATCAATTACCAACACATCTTGTTAAACAACACTCCTATTTATATTAGTTAAAGTGTTAAAGGTATTTAATATTTATTACAATAAATTTAAATTTTAAATTCTAAGTTGATTGAAAACTAAAAATGAAAGTAATAGGAATAATTTATGGAATGTAATAACAACTATCATTTATATATTATAACTGTTGTGCGGAAGCGAATTGATATTACTAAAACCGATTTAAACACACTGAAAAAACACCGATATTTTACGTGGTTCGACAACTGTGCCTACGTCCACGGGAGGAGGAGCTTGAAGCTTTGTATTAATGGAGTTTAGAGTACAAACATATACAGAATTCAAGGTGCTACACAAGCACTGAACTCACAACTCAACACAATACCGAATTACTCTATAAACACAGAGTATTTGCTTCAACAATTTAGCTCTAACACATACTCAACTCTACTCTACTCTCTCTTATTCTACATGGCTATTTATAGCCATAATATCAAGGTGTGAACACTAAGCAAGTGGCAGCCACCATAGCCACCTTCCACCACCTATCTTGGTGTGAACACATTGCAAGTGGTAGCCACCATAGCCACCATCCATTTGCAAGTGGTAGCTTCCATTATTGGTGGTGCAAGTGGTGCAAGTGGTAGCTCCATTAATGGTGCTAAGCCACCAAATGTGACTTTGAGCCATACCATATTCCAACAATCTCCACCTTGGCGAGAATCCACAGAGAGAATTCACAGATCAGAGCTTCCTCCTTTCTCCTTCAAATGTACACACCATTACTCACATATCAGGGCACCTACTGCATTGGCATGATTCATTAATGCACTGAGCCTGAGTCAATTTTTCTGTCTACTTCCCAGGAATTTTCTTAGCTTCTACGAGATCATCTCGAACTCTGAGCTCAGTTGAGCCTTCAGCCTGTCGATCTCCACCTTGCCTTTTTCAGCAGATAGACAAATGATCCATCTTGAAGTTTCCGGAAATAAACACAGTGATCAAATTGACTGTGTGTGTACTTTTCATCCTGTCATGAAACAGTCCAACCGTTTGTACAGCTGTCACGGGATTGTTTCAGACCATACAGTGATCAGTTCAACTTGCTTTTGTAATCTCTGCGACCGGGGACTCCAGAACCATCTGGTTGAGTCATACAAATTTCCTCCTCTACGGAACCATGGAGGAATGCAGTTTTTACATCAAGTTGAACTATCTCTAGGTTATACAGTGCTACTAA
This sequence comes from Fremontodendron californicum, assembly GCA_030761205.1. Taxonomy (NCBI): domain Eukaryota; kingdom Viridiplantae; phylum Streptophyta; class Magnoliopsida; order Malvales; family Malvaceae; genus Fremontodendron; species Fremontodendron californicum. The sequence goes on along the minus strand of JAULJL010000009.1, from coordinate 9,575,294 downwards.
AGCCAATAAGATCCGAATAGATGCATGCTTAACAACAGGTGAAAATACCTCATTGTAGTCTATTCCTTCTTTTTGAGCCTAACCTTTGGCTACCAATCTGGCTTTGTATCTGATACTGTCTTTGCCGGTAGCACCCTCCTTTTTGGCAAAGACCCATTTGCACCCAATTGATATCTTGAGTGTTGGAAGTGGAACCAACTTCCAAGTCTGATCGCCTCCTTCCACTGGGCATGCACTGGGCTGTTTACAGCTTCTTTGTAATTGATCAGAACATCATCATCAATTACTGGAAGGGCGTATGTCACCACGTCTGTGTATCGAGCAGGTTTCCGAATATGTCTATTCGGTCTACTGGTGACAACTGATTCAAGTTGCTGAAAGATTTCCGGTGATGACTCCTCCACTTCAGTTAAGGTGTCATCTGATTCTGGTTCTGATTCATCAGAATTTTAACCAGCATCTTCTGATTCAAACTCCACCTGCTTTAGAGAATCTTGGTTCACATTCTCTGGAGTTGACAGTTTCAGCATTACAGATTAGTCAAAGGCAACATCTCGGCTTACGATGACTTTCTTTGACTCAAGGTTCCACAATCGGACTGCTTTTACTCCTTCACTAAAGCCCATGAAGACAGCTTTCTTGGCTCTAGGATCCAGTTTTGCATCCGTTACTACGAAGCCGATCATATTCAATGGCAGAATATTCGGACCACACCTCTATGGGAGTCTTCCCATCAATTGCGGTGGAGGTTAGTCTGTTGATAATGTGGGAGGCGAACAATAAAGCCTCCACCCAAAATGCTTTGCTCAAGCTCGACTGGGATAACATGCAGCGAACTTTATCAACCAAAGTTCGGTTCATCCTTTCTGCAACTCCATTCTGCTGGGGAGTGCCAGGAACAGTGAAGTGTCGAATTATCCCATCATTATGTGAGAGGCTGCTGCTCTGCCTGTCACGGTTTCTCTGTCAAGGAGATACAGATTTCCCTTCATATAACCCTTCATTGCTAAGAATGCTCCACGTACAACTCTCAGGACTCCATTCTGAATGGTCACCTTGTAACCATTTGAGTCTAAGACCCCCAGTGATATGAGGTTCTTCTTGAGATCAGGGACATACCTTACGTCTGTAAGTTGTCTGATTGTACCGTCATGCATTTTTAGTCGGATCGTTCCGATGCCTCTAGTGTGACAAGTATTGTCATTGCCCATATGGACAATCCCTCCATCAAACTCTTTGAAGTTTGAGAACCACTTCCGGTTCGGACACATGTGGTAGGAACATCCGGAATCCAGAATCCATTGATCTGAAGAGTGTATTGTTGTGGAAATCGTAAATGCAGAGTCTTCCTCTCCCTCAGATTCTTGAGCTACACTCACAATCGACCTCTCCATGTTGGGACAGTTATTCCTCCAATGCCCTTTCTCATGGCAAAAGGCACACTCGTCCCTCGAGAGTCGTGTTCTCGATGATCCCCTCCTTGAGCGGGATTTACCTCGCTTGTTTTCTCCGGCTCCTTGGTTGCTCGTCCTGCCTCTGTACACAGTTAAAGCTTCTGGTGTAGTATTCTGGTGATCATGCTGATCCTTTTTCCGATACTCATTATTCACCAGAGCATTACAAACATTAACATATTCTATATCATTTTTACCATACAACAGTGTAGTGGTTAAATGATCATAGCTATCAGGCAAGGAATTTAACAGAGTAAGAGCCTTATCTTCATCAGAGATATTTGCATCTAGATTTTCAAGATCAGCGAGGATTTTGTTAAAACTTACTAGATGCTCCTGCATGGTGATACCTTGCATATACTGGAAGCGGAACAGCTTCTTCTTCAGATAGAGTCTGTTCTCCATGCTTTTTGTCATGTACTTGTCCTCAAGTTGTTTCCAGAGAGTTTTTGCATTATTCTCTCTCATGACAAAGTACTTCTGGTCCTTGGCTAGGCATAACCGGATTGTGCCACAAGCCTGACGGTTGACAAATTTCCAGTCATCTTCCGAAATATCTCTGGGCCTGTCTTCCAGAGCGATATATGAACCCTCTCGGAATAACAGATCCTGAACTTCGCACTGCCACATGCCAAAGTTGGTGGTGCCATCAAATTTCTCCACCTCGAACTTTGCAGTGGTCATCGAGTTCTTTCTGATATAAGAACTTGATCGTGCGCTACTTGTCGTTTCATGTGTCTCTAATGATTCTGCCATGGTAATAAAACAAAATTACCAACAAAGTGTTTTTCCGGTACCTGTATGGAAAAACGGATGCCGCGGTTGAGTCCGGAATAGTCGAAATAGCCAGGAACGGGTCCAACTGTGTAACTTTTGGACACACGGTGAATATTCTGCGAATATTCTGCTACAAGTGGCTCGAAATGGACTCGGTTTAGCTCAACCGGCTCGGAAAAGTCTCGGAATAGTGTTCTGAAACGGCTCAAAAAATGGCCCGAAAAAGTTGGTCGGACCTGCGGCGGCGCGTGGGCGGCGTAAGGCGGCGCGTGTGGCGGCGCGTGGAGCTGTTTGGGTTGCCGGCGCGTGTGGCGCGTGGGCTTTACGCGTCTTCAACCTCAGGAGGCGCGTGTGGCGCGTGCTGCGCGTGGGTGTCACGCGTCTGCAACCTCTGGAGGCGCGTGCGGCGCGTGGGAGCGTGGGGCGCGTGGGCGCTTCTTCTGGCGGCGCGTGTGGGCGCGTGCGGCCTCCTCTGGTGCTCCGGTTGATTCTGTTGCACTCCTCTCAACGACCTCTTCAACCTGGTATTTTTAAAACACAAATTGGAGCACTTTTGAAAAACGGACAGAATCGAACAAACTCGGTTTTACGTAAAAATTGGCTCTGATACCAATTTGTTGTGCGGAAGCGAATTGATATTACTAAAACCGATTTAAACACACTGAAAAAACACCGATATTTTACGTGGTTCGGCAACTGTGCCTACGTCCACGGGAGGAGGAGCTTGAAGCTTTGTATTAATGGAGTTTAGAGTACAAACATATACAGAATTCAAGGTGCTACACAAGCACTGAACTCACAACTCAACACAATACCGAATTACTCTATAAACACAGAGTATTTGCTTCAACAATTTAGCTCTAACACATACTCAACTCTACTCTACTCTCTCTTATTCTACATGGCTATTTATAGCCATAATATCAATGTGTGAACACTAAGCAAGTGGCAGCCACCATAGCCACCTTCCACCACCTATCTTGGTGTGAACACATTGCAAGTGGTAGCCACCATAGCCACCATCCATTTGCAAGTGGTAGCTTCCATTATTGGTGGTGCAAGTGGTAGCTCCATTAATGGTGCTAAGCCACCAAATGTGACTTTGAGCCATACCATATTCCAACAATAACACGTAAAAAATTTTTGAAAAAGAAAAAAATAAAATAAAACATTAAAAGTATATATGGGTCAACATATATTAGAGTGCTTAAAAGAAAGAAAAAAAAAATATTCGAGTGCTTTAATTAGAAGATATGAAAATATATTCATGATTAATTAGTTTTTTATTTTATTTGTATTATGGATAAATTAATTGTAATTTATTCATATAAGATAAGAATATTGAATATTTAAAAGTTAATAGCTCTAATTAATTTAGTCAAAATATTATTTTTTAATTAATAAAAAGACATCAATTAAAAAATGTATTTATTAAAAAACATATGAGAATTTTTTTAAGAACATTCCCAGGCCAAAAAGTTATGTTATCCATGTAAGACAATTATCATTTAGTCAAAGCCTTTGATTTTTATACATCTTATATAAGATATAAGATATTAGATAATGTTAATGGAATCCATTAGATTTGAAATACCAAACTTAATTTTAATTGATTTGATTATATACCAATTATTTCAAAATATTTATATATATATATATATATATTAAACATATCAATCATTTTAAATCAATATATATACATAACAAATATATTTACGTAGCTTAAACGGTGGAGTCAATAAATAAGGTTTTTTTACTGAGATATAGCCAAAAAAAAAAAAAAAAACTAAAATACCGTTGTTTTTGGATTAATTCCCAAAATCATTTTTTTTTCTAGCTGGGAAATCGTCACCCCCATGGCGATTTCCCAGCGTTAAAATTTGAAAATTTGTAAAAAACACCAAGGAAAATCGCCATGGGGGGTGGCGATTTCCCTTCATGTATATATATATATATTTTTTAAATTAATAAACAAAAATTAAATTTATTTTTTAATTTGATAAATTTATTTTTTATTTTTAAAAATTATAAATTAAAATATATATTTTTATAGGTTTGGTTATTTTTTTAAATATATATTAAAAATGTAATTTAATTTATTATTACAATTTTATAAAAAATAAAAATATATTTCTTATTAAAATTTAAAAAGAAGATTATATTTTTTATTAAATTTTTATATCAAAAATTATATTTTTTATAATTTTGTAATATTATAAAAAGGAAAATTTAATTTATATCAAAAATAATTTAATGATGTAAAATGTAAATAAAATTTTTTTTTAAAGAAATTTATCGAGTCACTTTTTTAAATAAAGAAGTTATTTTTAAGTTGGTATCGTAAAATAATTTTTTTTAATTTGATTAGTTTTTTTGAAGTTATTTATCGGAGTTCACAGCACCGAGGATGTCATTTGATCATCCTGAACCTGAACGGGATCATGGAGTACCATCCAATCATCGTTATTCCGTAAGTCACCCCGGATATGACGTTGATGAGTGTTACCGACCATCACCGCCAAGACCGAGGTTAGATGACCAGCTCCCCATCCTAAGTCCAAGTTCAGCATATCTAACATCCATGTATCAGTTTGGAACCCCTTCGTCAGCATTTGATGCTACATCATTTATGGGTGCATCTAGTAGTCAGGTTCCCGTTATGGGTGAACTAGGTGTTGGCTCATCCAACTGTGGGTTTCAAATTTTTGATACGGATGAAAGGACTGTTGACATACAACCGGAACCAGTGGCGGTTATAGCAAGAGGTCGTGGTGGACCGCGAATACGTGCCACTGACGAGGTTGAACGACGGGTGCAACCACCACGCACTAGAAGAGCTCGACACTGTTGCTCTACACCACGCAATAATTAGAATAATTGTAATGTGTTTTAAATTTCTAATATAAATTTATATGTTTTGCATTTCATGTTATTTATTTTAAATTTGTTCGAAAATTAATTGTTATATTTTATTTTAATTTATATCTTAATGTTGTTATTTAATTTTAATATAATAATCCAAATTACATGATAAGTTGATTTTCTTTTTTTCATTTTAATTTAATTTTCTTTTTAAATTTTAATAAGAAATAAAATTTTAATCATAAATTAAATTAAAATTATTTTATCAAATATCCAGTTTTAAACTGTAACAATCTATACTATTATTAAAAATAATGATTAAATTGATGTCACGAGTTAATCGAATACCAACTCAAAAAAACTAATCAAATTTAAAAAATTATTTTACGATACCAACTTAAAAATAACTTCTTTATTTAAAAAAGTGACTCGATAAATTTCTTTAAAAAAAAAATTTATTTACATTTTACATCATTAAATTATTTTTTATATAAATTAAATTTTCCTTTTTATAATATTACAAAATTATAAAAAAATACAATTTTTGATATAAAAATTTAATAAAAATATAATCTTCTTTTTAAATTTTAATAAGAAATATATTTTTATTTTTTATAAAATTGTAATAATAATTTAAATTACATTTTTAATATATATTTTAAAAAAATAAATAACCAAACCTATAAAAAAAATATTTTCATTTAATTTATAATTTTTAAAATTAAAAAATAAAATTATCAAATTAAAAAATAAATTTATTTTTTGTTTATTAATTTTAAAAAAAAATTATACATGAAGGGAAATCGCCACCCCCCATGGCGATTTCCCTTTATGAAATTTGCAAAATTTGCAAAATACACCAAGGGAAATCGCCACCCCCATGGCGATTTCCCTTGGTGTTTTTTACAAATTTTCAAATTTTAACGCTGGGAAATCGCCATGGGGGATGACGATTTCCCAGCTAGAAAAAAAGGGCGTATTTTGGGAATTAATCCGAAACCAACGGTAATTTGGTATTTTTTTTGGCTATATCTCAATAAAAAAACCCAATAAATAAATTATAGGTTCAAAAAGTGGTCTTTTTATATTAATATAGCCAAAAAAAATTATTTACCAAAATACCGCTTTTTCAGATTAATTCCCAAAATCCGCATCAGTTGGGAAATCGCCATGGCCCATGGCGATTTTCCAACTGAAAATTTTAATTTTTTTAAAAATACCAGTTGGGAAATCGCCATGGCCCATGGCGATTTCCCAACTACAATTTTCAATTTTTTTTTCCATTGGGAAATCGCCAAGTGAAGGTGGCGATTTCCCAAGGTAAGTATCTTTTTTTTTTTTAATTCTTTTAATAAATAATAAAAATTATATAATTTTAAAAAATAAAAATTTAATAATTTTAATATATAATTTTTATCTTATTGTGGTAGAAGTGTTCATGGGTCGGGTCGGGCCCATGTATGGTATCAACACCACATTTGCTTGTCCAAGCCGCGGTGGCAATTTTTCAATCTTTATTTATTATTTTTTTTAATTTCATAAAATAATAAAAATTATATAATTTTTAATTTTAAAAAATAAAAATATAACAATTTACCAAAAATTAAAAAATTATATTCGTAATTAGACCTGTTCATGGGCTGGGCCGGGCCGCGACCCGAAATTTTTCAATTTCCTTGCCCAAGCCCATTTCGAGTCGTGCCGACCCGAAAGCCCATTTCACTATTAAAAATATATTTTATAATTTTTTGAATTTTTTATTTAATTTTTTTAAAATTAAAAATTATATAATTTTTATTTAAAATTTATTATTTAATAAAATTACAAAAACACTTGTCCAAGCCCGGACTAATACGACACTCTGGTTGGCCTTTCTCCCGGAGGTCCATTTATTACGAATACAAGTTGAAAGAATTCGATTGATATTACGGATAGACCTGCTCATGGGTTGGGCAGCCCGTCCGGCCAGGCCCGGATCACTATTTATATATTAAAATAATTAAATTCAGGCCCGCGAGTCGGGCCTTGGCAAGGAAATTGAAAAATTTCGGGTCGCGGCCCTGCCCATGAGCAGATTACGAATATAGTTTTTTAATTTTTGGTAAATTGTTATATTTTTATTTTTTAAAATTAAAAATTATATAATTTTTATTATTTTATGAAATTAAAAAAATAAATAAATAAAGATTGAAAAATTGCCACCGTAGCTTGGGCAAGCAAATGTGGTGTTGATACCAACACATGGGCCCGACCCGACCCATGAACACTTCTACCACAATAAGATAAAAATTATACATTAAAATTATTAAATTTTTATTTTTATTTTTTAAAATTTAAAATTATATAATTTTTATTATTTATTAAAAGAATTAAAAAAAAAAGATACTTACCTTGGGAAATTTTTTTTTTTTTGAAAATTTGTAGTTGGAAAATCGCCATGGCCCATGGCGATTTCCCAACTGGTATTTTTAAAAAAATTAAAATTTTCAGTTGGGAAATCGCCATGGACCATGGCGATTTCCCAACTGATTAAACAAAAACAGATTTTGGGAATTAATCTAAAAAGAACGGTATTTTGATAAATAATTTTTTTTAGCTATATTTAAATAAAAAAACCTCAAAAAGTTGGAAAGTGAATTTTTTTTACATAAATATAATTCAAGACTTGAATCTTTATAATTGAAAAAGAATGACACAAAATTATTCTATGTATTAATGATGACAATTAAACTTTTATTATTTTTAATATAATTTTAATTGAGAGATATTTAAGGTAAATAATAATAAAAAGTAAATATAATCAATTTAATTTTTTTTAATTATTTTTTGAACTAAAAAAAAAATTGCATTTATTAGAAAACACATGGAATAAAAAAAAAATTTACTTTTTAAGGTTGAAACTACCATGTGTTTTCTAATAAATGGAAAAAAAAAATTGCATTTATTAAATAACACATAGAAAACACATGGATTAAATAATTAATTGGGTTGAAATTAAAATTATTCTATGTGTTCTCCTTTTTATTCATTTCGGTTAATTTTCTAATAGGTTGCATTGATAACTAAGTTCAAATAAGATGTTTTTGGACTCTGATATGTGTTTTGAATCTGATTGAAATTGATTGATTCTGTTATAGTTTCACAACTTCATGTTTTGTTTATTTTTCTCCTTTCAAGTTTTGGTTTTTTAACCACATAGAAAATTGAAATTTTCTCCTTGAATTCTCTGCATTTTGTGTGGTGAACTCTTCAATATTGATATCCTCTGTTGGTGGAATGAGTTCCTTGCTTTTTTTTTTTTTCCTTTCTGTTTTTCAGTTTTCATTTGCATTAGTTTTAAACATTAAGTAGATTTCCAAAGAAAGGACTCAAGGCTTCATATAGTTTCCTTAGTGGTTACCATTTTACTCTCCATAACTTTATTTCACGAATATTCATGTAAGGCATATCATTCTTTGACTTCTTGTTCTTAAATACTGTTTGTTTCTTTTTCCATTTCATTTGGTGTCAATTAGATATGCAGCCGCAAGTGATCCATGCAAGGCTATTCAAACTTTCCATACCATGGAGAAGTTCAGAATGACTCCTGACGAAGAAGCATTCAGTACCCTCCTAAAGGCTCTATGTAGATATTGCAACATTGAAGAGGCTGAAGAGATAATGCTTGTAAATAAGAAGCTCTTCCCGTTGGATGCTGATGGCTTTAACATTATTCTCAATGGTTGGTGTAATGTTTTGGTTGATGTATTTGAAGCAAAGAGAATCTGGAGAGAAATGTCAAAATACTGCATTATACCAAATGCTACTTCTTATACTCACATGATTTCCTGTTTCTCAAAAGTTGGGAATCTCTTTGACTCACTGCGACTCTATGATGAAATGAAGAAAAGAGGTTGGGGTCCAGGCATTGAGGTATACAATTCATTGGTGTATGTCCTAACTCGTCGAAAATTGCCCAAATGAAGCTTATAACATCCTCAAGAAAATGAAAAAAACTGGGTTGCAGCCAGATCCTGCCACTTACAACTCAATGATATGTCCTCTTTGTGAAGCAGAGAAGGTTGAGGAGGCAAGAAATATTTTGTCCATCATGAAAGAAGAGAATCTTAGCCCAACCATGGAAACCTACCATGCATTTCTTCATGGTGTTGGTTTTGAAGGAACTTTGGAAGTTCTGAACTGTATGAAGGTTGCTGGTTTAGGTCCTACTGGTGATACCTTTCTCTTTGTTCTTGGTAAGCTTTTCAAAGTGGAGCAACCTGAGCATGCATTGAAGATTTGGGCAGAAAGCATTTTGAAGTACTCCCTGATTCAAGTCATTACATAACATTAGTGGAAGGGTTAGCAACATCTGGGTGGTTAGTTGAAGCCAGGGAATACTATGATGAGATGAGATCCTGCGGATTTTTGGACGATCCCAAGCTTAAGAAGCTATTGGAGGAACCAAAGCAACACAATGGCAGTAAGAGACAGAGGGGTCCAATAGAGATTAAGAGATGTAAACAATTAAATGCATGAAAAGGGAAGAAAGTAAGACGGAAAAAAAAGTCAATGCCAATAAAAAATGAAGAAGACATCAGAAAATGGTTCTATTTTAAAGTCTACATGTACAAAGCTGAAAATTTCATTTCTACCATTTGGGGATAGTGACTGCTCCCTAGCACATGAGAAGCTACTGGTGGCGTATTTGAAGTAGGTGGAGTCTCTGCAAGGGATACTGCTGCTATACTTCAGATGTAGAGAGGGAGGGTTGACAGTGGTTAGGGTCAAGGATCGCAATTTCTTCTATTGATGATATAAGAAGATCTTTAATCCATTACAAGCTCAGCCAAATCTTCATGAAGCCTAAAGAAAAGAGTTCCAGAATTGACATCATTGGCAGCTATAGGTACTCATATAATTTGTACTGATCTGCCCACTATTAGAATAGGCATGATAACCATTTTTGCACTTGAGAAACAAACAATTAAAACTGGGGTGATCAGGAGGTTGTTCTAAGTGACTTTGATTGCAGAATGCTTTTAACATTTTAAAGATGCATTTTGCTTTCTTCCTGATATTTATGGAGATTGTTTGGTCTCCCAGGTATAGAATATTTAGGGCTACTTGTTGCCATGCTTTCCTGGTATGCACCTGTTCAATCAATGTGGTCAAATTTGTAGCACTAGCCATTAGGCCACTATGCAGCTGCTTCGACCTATTTTTTTTTTTTTATATATTTGAGGTTGTGAGGATTTGATCTCTAGTCACTGAAATTAAGAGTTCAACATTCTACCAACAGACCACATGGTTGTTGGCCGACATTTTCTTCTTTATTTTTGATTGTGTGTTTTTTTCCCCAATAATAACTCTTCTCTTTCAACTACCTTGATTAATAACTTCATTTGTTAAAATTTGGAACTCATATAAGTTCTTTACAGAACTCTTTTACATGCAAAATTTTCTAGTAGCTAGTCATTTTTTCACATGCATCATTATTCTGTTGCTAGTATATTCTTTTTTTATTGATGATTAACATGTGCATAGCAATGTGAAGAAAACCAAATGAGAGGTATTACCAAATGCTTTTGAAACAAAGCCACTGCCACATGATTGTTAAAACAAGTAAAAACATGTTGGGGAAAAACATTGCCATTGGCTTCAAGAAACGGGTAATCAGTGTAACCTATGACTGGATCGGATGTGTAGAAAGTATTCCTGTTGTAGTTATTAAGCTCAAATCTGGATTGGCCAAAAACAAACGACCGTAAGCAACAAGATCCGCACGGTTTTCAGCCACAGCATTGTTTCCTTCCATCATCTCTGCCATAAGTACCTCCGGCAGCAATGAAAGTGCCATTAAAAGCCTTTTTCATAGGCAGAAGAAGACTGTGAGGACATTCACATATATACTTCTCCCCCCCATTTTCATTCTTGGCTCCACCATATGGCAGAAGAGAATTCCATATTTGTTCAAGGCCTCTACATGCCATGACTGGATCATTCACTTGATCTTTCAAAAACTGGTCTATTAGGTAAGCCATGAATCTCAACTCCATCAAAACCTATAAATCAGCATTTAAAAAAATAGAAGGGATAATGTCATGAATAGCCCTTAAAGTTTATCAAATTTGTCAATGTGGTACCTGTACTTTAAAAATGTTCAATGTGGTAACTGTACTATCAAATCGTGTATCAATGTGGTACTTTGACTTAACACCGTTAAATATAGATAATGATGTGGCATTGACTAATCAGGTGATGACACGTGGCAGCACCTGATTTTTTAGAAATTAATATCCAAATTTTTGTTAAAAAAAAAGAATAAAATAAATAAAAAATATTTTAAAAACTAATATCTACTTTAAAAAAAAAACTTAAAAAATTATATTAAAATAATAATAAAATTTAAAATTATATTTTTAAAAATTAAATTCTATTTTTTAAATTCAAAATTTTAAAAAATAACAAAATTAAAATATTTAACAAAAATTATTTTTAAAATATAAAATATTTTAAATTAAATATTAAATCATTTATAATATCTAATTTTTTTTTTAAATAAAATTTAAAAGTTATTTTTGAAAATTACAAAAATTAAATTATGAAATTATTTTTATTCTTTTAAAAAATATTTATTAAAAAATTAAAAAAAATTAAATATGAAATTAATTTTTTTTAACTTTTGAAATTTTGAAATTTTTTTAATTAGTTAAAACTCTTAGATTTTTTAAATTTTTAAATTTTTAAAAAAAATTGAATTTTTTTAATTTTTTTAAATTTTTTTTTTTAAGTTAATACACGTGGCATCATTATATGATGCCAAGTGTCATCATTATATTTTTAAAATAATATTTTTTTTATTTTTAAAATTAAATTAATAATTTTTAGTTAGTACACGTGGCATCGTTATAGATGCCACGTGTCAAGTTTTCATTGAATACAAAAGCCACGTCATCAATTTTTAACGCTGTTACTGACAGGTACTACAATAACACACGGAGTGTAAACTTTAAGAACCAAAATAGATATTTTTAAAATACAGGTACTACATTGATAAATTTGATAAACTTCAGGATCCATTCATGATATTATCCCAAAGTAAAAACATTAAAAAGAAAAAGCATTTATTATTCCATCATATTTTAGAGAATTTGATAATCCTCAAATTTTTGTTTCACAGTCTAGAAGAGAAGTTACCAGCTTCCATAGCATTCCTTGCTGCAATTCTGAAATCATTGACAATTTGAGGGATTTCTTGATCTGTCCTTAATCGCCTAGGAGGTGAGAACTCTGCAACATCTACTCCACTAGATCGAATTTGTGGTGTAAATGGCTTATCAGTACAAGAGATTGGAGCTTGTCCATTTGGCTCAAAATCTGTAAACATTTAAAATTGAATAAAAGATTAGCTGTGGTCAATGCCATAACATGGATATCAGAAGAAAGCATTAAAACATATATATATATATATATATAATATATAGACCATAATTAGACAAGAACACACCTTTATTCGAAACCCTTCCAACATTACATGCCAAATCTGACAAAATATAATTCCACCTTTGGCATCAACAGCATCAACAATGGGTTTCCAGGCCTCCACTTGTCCATATACCAGGTGTATCTGCATACCTTTGTAAGGGAAAAGAAAAAAAAAAGAGTTTCATTATATTAATTAATAATGTTTGAGGTATAAAAATGTAAAATTTAAACTTTTTTACACTGTATGGATATATTCTCCTTTTAATTAAAAAAAAAAAAAGAAAGTAAAAGTTACCCTGGAGCTGTGTCAGAAACTACAGTAGCCTCAGCTAGCATAAAACCACCTCTGGAAGTTCTCTGGGAATAGTATAGAATGGCATGTGGTTGAGGAACATTGTTGTATGATCTTTGTCTAGTCAATGGTGCCAATACAACTCTGATAAACAAAGAAAAAAAAAAAAGAAAAAAGAGAGGTAAATAATAAGTAAATTAAGCACCAAAATTTCCCAAGGCAAAGAACAAAGTGCCTAAAAAATTACACCACCGTTTTCGTAATGAACAAGCACATTAAAGTCAATGTGCATAGCACATTAAACTAGTTTTATTTACACGTGCATAGATTATTATCAAATTATAATATAATAAATTAATTTAATATTTTTCATAGTAATAAAATTAAAATAAGCATGATATTAAATTAAATTAATTTTTTTAATTTAAATTCAAAATATAAATAAATATAACAAAAAAATTATAATTTAAAAATAATACCAATTAATATTATAATTGTTAAATTATAATTGTTATCTATAGCTTAATGATGATACTTGAACTCAGAATTTAGTTTAATTAATTTATATAATAATTTTTAAAAGATGTCATAAAACAGATTTGAATTTCAAATCTTAACACATCTGCAATCTTTTTTTATCTCTAAATTACGGATTTTTTTTTTTTTTTTTTTTTTTTGTAAAAAAAATACTACCAAGGAAGCATACAAAAATTTGTAGGTCTGTAGTTCAAACTTTTTCATTTGGTCGGATGGAGAACTCTCTTTCTTTTCTTTTTCCTTTTATAATCAAATAAGTTTATAACTTAAAATTTACAATTTAGAACAACTATTTGAATGGAATACTGCTATTCAGTCATTTTTAAGGAATTTAATTTCAATAGATAGTTAGGCTGAAATGAGGTTAGTTTCGACTTCGGAGTGGGCTTAAAGTTTTATTTGGATTTTATCGCACTTTCAAAATAAATTTGAGGATTTTACTTTTCTTACTGCACGAAGGTGCATTTGGGATGTATTTTTAATACAGTTAAATTGCACCACCCCTCTTGAGATACTGTAAGGGCAGGGTCCAACGAAATTTCCCTTTCATCCCCTTTTTTTAATAATTTTTTCTTTAAAAGTTTTTAAAATATTTTATTTTTCTGATTTTTATTTTATTAATTTTTTATTTAAATATTTTAAATATTTGTATTCATTTAAGAGAATAAATAAATTTATATATTTAAATAATAATTAGTTAATTAATTAAAATATATAAAATAATATATATTAAAATTTTAAATACTAAATATATTAAAATATAAAGATAATTTGTCAATATATTCTTACATTAATATTTTTAATGAACATTTTTATTCTCATTTCACTTTTACCTTTTCATATTGATTTTAATTGAAAACAAAATTGAAAACATATCTTATTATTGATTTTAATTTTATTGTTATAATGTTCAATTTTATCATTACAGTAATTAATTTTATTAATTTATTTTTAATTTTATTTTTAATCTTACTATAGTCAATCTTATTGCCTATCAAAATCGATCCTAAGTTGACTAATTTGAACAGGAATTGGGCATAACTTTTATTTCAAAAAAAAAAAAAGTAAAACATATTTCAGCAACATACAATCCAATTTTTTTTTAACTAATATTTCATAATTAAAATTCTGAAAGAAATTTGAATTTAAACCTTTTATTTCAAGAAAAAAAAAAGAAAAGTAATGATGATGCAAATTTACTCTTTGATCAAAGTTTATCATCTTACTGTCTAAAGTGAAATTAATTAATCATACAAAATTTCAACACAATTCAATTTTTTTTTTTCTTTCTATATTCCATTTCATGGCTGAAAAGTCAGCATGCAAATATAAAGTAAACTCTTTTAGGTGAGTTTAAAATAAATTTTATTATATATAAATATGATAAAATTATATATAAATATAATAAATTATATAAAGTTATTATGTTTATAAGTAATTTTTTTACATATAAATATGTCAATTATATATAAACATGATAAATATATCATATATTTATATAATTTTTTACATATATATATTTTTTATATATATAATTTTTTTATATGTAATTTTATTTATATATAAATATAATACAAATTATATATAAAAATGATAAATTATATATATAAAAAAATTTATAAAAAACTCAGAGCTTTCCTTATCATTTTCAAGCAAAACCAAATCCAATCTCCCTACTAAACAAAGTCAAGCTAGCTCTTCACGTTCTATATATTCTCACCGTTTTCTTGTCTTCCTGGTGGAGAAAAAACTAAGAGAGAAAAGTGAGACAAGGCAGGGAAAAATACTCCATGGCTATGGCAAACAAAGCTATCAATCTTGCAAGTTTTAGCTCAGTTTTTCCTTCTTCTGTTGATAAGCTGAAGAAGTCATCAAACATTGTCCAGAAGAAATTCAGGGTGTCAAGAATTCCACCGGTTAAAGCAGTTCAAAGCCCAGCTGAATCAGCTATTGGAGGATGGGCCAGACAGAGACGGCCCCAGAATGTAGATGGAGACTTCTTTGTAGGTAAATATCATAATTTCCCACAAAGTACTTTTCTAAGAGCTTTCTCTTTGTAATATACTGTAGTAGGTGGCAAATTTGTTACTGGGTATAGGTTCATTGATTGAATGGCTGTAAATTTTTCCCATGTAGGATGGTAACTTCTTAAAGTGGAATGAATAGGATATAGGAGTTTCCTTTTCCAGCTATGCAAGATATATGGTTCTAACCCTTGATAGATACTGCAATTAAAACTACCTTGTAAAATTTCTCTTAGTATACACTATACACCTATGTTACTTGAACTCGGGTGTGAGTGTCTGATACGTCCGACATGGGTATGTTCAATTTTTTCTAAGATTTTCATGTATTTGGAGGGTCCTTCGAGGATTATATCCATGTCCGGATATGCGTGGAAACTTCAAGTGAAGAATCGGAACAACATAGCTATACACAGCTCTCTCTGCTAATTTTGATATTGCTTTCTAATACATCTTGCAGATCATACATGCATAGATTGCGATACTTGCCGCTGGATGGCTCCGGTAATCTATCAAGCTTGCATTTGTATTACAGTTATTTTTTTGAGCGGATGAATGTTAGGTTACTGCAGATGATGCCAGAAATGGGAAAATAAACCTATTGCAGGTGCCTGCTTGAATATAAATTTCAAGGTGTGGTTTAGAAAATTAATGGAAAAAGATTTTGCTAAAACTTAGAAAGAATTTTGCTAAAAATAAACCTATTGCAGGTGCCTGCTTGTATAGTTAGTTCAACCTAAATGTCCGGCTGCAGAAATTTTTTTCTAAGATTTCCATGTATTTGGAGGGTCCTTGGAGGATCAAATATTTCACTTCCTTTATTCATTGAGAACAGATTCTGTATTAAATCATTTCTAAAGGAATGAAAATTATGTTTAATTCTTATTCCTAGCTGAGTTCTGGTTCACAAATGAACTATTTTACTGCGTTTGAGATGTTGGCAAAATAAATTGCAGCACCTTGTAATCAGATGGTTATAACTGGCAACTAGTATGAACTGAAAATCACTAGCCTTGAAACGGTGAGAAATGGTCCATGTAGGCTGAGAATGATGGCAGGCATCATGGATGCTTTGCTACTAATTTGCAGAATTTATATAATTTGTCTAGCATATTTCCTTCCTTTTCATTTATATGATGCTATAATCATTTCATTCAACTATAGAATGGACTTTGCACTTCTTTTTTTCTTTTGTATTATCCCTTTCCATATAATAACAGGATGTGCACGGAGTGCAGACCACTGGCTGAGAATTATTGACTATGCTTTCGAGATTTACTTAATAATCTTCGAAACTATTCTTACTTTAAGGCTTTTTATTTCTTGTTTTTTCAGCAAGTCTTCACACGAGTTGGTGAGATGTCTGCAGTTTATAAACAGCCAACCTGCAAGGAGGATCGATTAAAAGCCCTCCAGGTGAAATTTTTACTCGTTTCCTATCTTGTCTATCAGTTAGAAGATGATATTTTCTACTTTCTCCAAAGCGACATCAGAGAGCATTAATTTATGTCTATATGCATCTCTAGAGACTTTCACACATGCGTACACTTGCACACTTTTATGCATGTTATTAGATATCTATTCCAGAAGAAACAGCAACACTTGTGGTTGTAATGAGTCCGCATTATATCTTTTAAGATTCAACTTGTTTAGTTACAGCATTTGCCCCTACTGTGTAACATAAATTGTTGAAATTTTCAGGCCTTGCTTTCCTGTCCAACAAGCTCAATCCGTACAGAAGTACCTCCTCCTGATATCCTAGAAGCTCAGAAGACATTTCCAATTCCAATAGATGAGAAGAAGCTTCCAGTAACCCTTATCATTCCTTACTGTATCTTTATTTTACAGTATCATTTGACAGACTGCATGGTTAATTATGCGTTCTTGCTTCTTGGAATAGCATGCCTACTTGATCACTATGGCTATAATATGATATATATTTTCAGGGTGTTTATCACTGTGGGTATCATTCTGATAAATCATTTGGAGCTTCTTCCTACTTGATCATTCATTCTGATGGAAATATACTTATAGATAGGTACTAATATGATGCTTTTGGTGGGTATAAGTTTCTGAAAAACTTTGCTGTGAACTGTCATGGGGGATGGGGGGAATCAGCCATTTTTTGGGTAAAAAATTGGGAACAATAATGCTTCTAGATCCTTTTCTCCACTAGGATCACTTCACATATTAGGTTGAACTAACTTGGCTGTTATAATTTTCTGCAGCCCCAAATTCACAGAGAGACTTGCACGTAAGATCGAGGTGCTGGGTGGAATACGCTATATGTTTTTAACCCACAAGTATGTTAGCAAATTTTTTTATCATTTGTTCTTTTAGAGGTTTCTGATCCATGTTTTTATGGTTAGGGATGATGTTGCAGATCATGGGAAGTGGTCAAAGTGGTTTAGTTGTGATCGAATTCTTCACTCTGGAGATGTAAGTGCCATGTCCTTACATCTGATATGCTCTGTCATCTATTTAAGGATCTTTGCAAATTCTGTTAGGCAGAAATGTTGTTCCTCTCATACTTGCTTTGGTGCCTTTAATGTTCTTAACCCCTCCATTTGCAATAGAAATATAGTGGAGAGTTCAATTGAGTTTACTTGCAGCTTCTGATTTATTAATCATTGATAATTAGTTTATATTTTTAATGCTATAGTGTTCTCTGCAATAGAAATATAGTGGAGAGTTCAATTGAGTTTACTAATAGCCAAAAATTTTTTTTGCTTTTCATGTGTCTTCTCCAACCTTCATCAATATCTACAGGCAAGAAAGGGCCAAAATGAATGTTACTGCATTTTTTATGTTGAGTATTAGTTGGATAGTGCATGTGAATTTAAAGCTAACATACTACTTGTATTATTTACCTCTGCAGGTAGAAGTTTGTACCGCTGATGTAGAGATGAAGCTAGAGGGCAGCGGCCCATGGAGGCTTGGAGAAGACATTATGCTCATACACACTCCAGGCCACACAGAAGTGAGCTATTAATCTAATGCATACAAAAAATTGTCCGCAAATATAGCTTCCTTATCGCTTGACAAACACTTTCCTCCTATGTTACTTGGACTCGGGTTTGAGTGTCGGATACGGGTATGTGCAATTTTTTCCATGTATTTGGAGGGTCATATCTTCATACTCATGTCCGGATATGTGTTGGACACGAGTGTCGGACACTGGTACTTCAAGAAAAATGAAGAGTCCGAGCAACATAGCTTTCCTCAATTCTAGGCTGACAGCGCCTAATGTCAGATTTATGTGAGTTTTCTTAGTTGCAAATAGTCACTGTTTATTTACTTTTAGTTGTCAAACAGTTAGGATATCTCAGAAGTTTCTCAAACAGTTTGACATCAATAGCACTTAACAAAGCTCATAATTATACATTTTATAAATTGTTGCAGGGATCCGTCTGCTTGTTTCATAAACCACTTAAGATTCTATTCACTGGGGACCATCTGCTGATGACAGAATCTGGGTTGGACATAATAGAAATGTACAACAGATATTCAGGTAAAAACTAAATGAAATTACTATTACCTGGAAATGTATAATTATTGGTGCATCTCAGATTCTTGTTGGCTGTAAATATAATTAATCAATGTTCTAAAAGTCCCTAGAGAAAAGTCAGTGATCTGGATCTATGTTTACTTGGATTCGGGTGTGAGTGTCGGACACGAGTATGTGTCCAGCACGGGTATGTTTGATTTATTCTATGTTTTTCCATGTATTTGGAGGGCCCTTGGGGGATCATATACCCATACCCATATCCGAATATGTGTCAAACACGGGTACTTTAAGAAAAATAAAGAGTCGGAACAACATAGATCCGGATAATATGCTACCTAATTGTTTTTTTTTTTTTTTGTCTTACTAGGGATCATCATCTAGCTGGATATGTTTATGGAGCCTGTCTTTCTAACAGTTATTTGATTCTTGTTTCATCATTTAGCTTTTTCTTCATCTTTTTTCCTATGCTCACTATCTTGTTGTTTTTCACAGTTCCAACGCAGCTGGATAGTGTTAAAAAGTTGTTAGAGTTGGATTTCAATTGGATAATACCAGGTTGGTATCAGTTCTATTCTACATGTGTAAATGTATGGACTAAATATTCATAAACTTATATTTGCTGCTGTCTTTGGTAGTACTTATCAAAACTTGCTTGCTTTTGAAGAACACCCTTCTGCACCTTGTCTCTTGTTAAGTCCTTTCTGAACTACACTTCTGAAACATGAACATATTTCGGTTCGCACACTTTGTCCATTTCATTGTTCTTATATCCAACCATTTGCAGCAATATTTCAAACATGCAAGTCAAATGTTGAAAAAAGATGGTATAAGTTAACCAGGAAGTAGAACCTACTGTTTTCATATAGTGGAGAACTATGTTTACTCGGATTCAGGTGTGAGTGTCGGATACAGGTATGTATCCGACACGGGTATGTTTAGTTTTTTCTAAGTTTTTTCATGTATTTGGAGGATCCTTGGAAGGCCATATCCCCTTACGCATGTTTGAATATGCATCAGACGCGGGTGTTAGATACAGGTACTTCAAGAAAAATGAAGAGTCGAAACAATATACCGAGAAGCATTTTGTTTTATATCTGTCTTGAACAACAGAAGTTTGGGTTCATTGTCTTCATTGTTTTTTATATTTGATTGCGATTGGAGGCGATCAATCTAAAAAATTTGACATGTATTTACAGGTCATGGTAGGAGAATTGAATTCAAAGATGTTCAAGAGAAGAACGCTATTCTCGAAGCTTTTTTCCAGGAAAAGTATACTCAGTATTCCTCAGCTAAGAATAAATGGTATTAGGAGTTTGCATTGCATGCATGAGAAGTCTAACCGATGTAAAGAAGAATAATAGGTGCCAATACTTGGCAGTTGGCACCATGTTGATCAGAGAGAATGTTCATTTTATCAAAAATTTGAAGAATGCAATCATATGGTCCATAATAACATTTCATGATACATTCATACATTCCATACAACAAATTTTACTCAGGACTTTAATTTCTATATGCTTTAAAGGATAATAAATATATCAAATTCACCAAACTTATATCGCAGGAAAAACTGGAGAGCAAAATCTGATCAGGAACCCTTCAAAATAACAGCAAAGTACCTCACTGACTTGTCCAAAAAGTCACCAAATTTGGACTCAAAATGCCTCAGCTCATCCTGAGATTAACAGAAAGTCCAAAAATAATGGTTATTCTCAATGGTCAATTGTTCTCTTCCTGTTTTTCAGGATTTTTCAGTTTTTTCTACTATTTATCCTATTACCTACTACTTGTATTAACTTATTGACGAATTCAATATAAGCTACAAAAGTATGCATTTTGTAGCATTGTAAGCTCTCTCTGAAGTTTTAATCTCTCCTAGAAACTTTATAAAAAAAATTACAAATTTTGGGTAACTTGAAACTTTCAACTTAATAGTACCTAAACTTAAGGTCTAGGAAAATACTGCTTTACTCCTAAAGGATAAAGAGAAACAGCAAAACGTCAAGCTGATGTTGCTGTAATGCTGTCCAACATGAAAACTCAATTCAATGTCACTTTCCTGGAAAAGAGCACTCCGAATTGGAGTCAACAGATTCTTAAACTCTAACCGCATATCTGCAAAAAAAATCTTAAAAGTTGGTTAATCTTCTTCAACTTTGCTTTTCTTGTACGCTAAAGCTGTTGCACTCTAATCCCATCTCTTCCCTTCCCTTTCCTTACCCAGTTACCCTAACCTTCTCTTCTTTGTTCTTCCTGGAGAATCCTGTAATGGTGTTTTAAGAGATATGGCCTTGTTTGGAAGTCCAGGAAACTTGAGTGGACTGCTACTGAGAAATGGGGCAGTGTGTTTTTGCTGCTGCTTCAATTGGAGTCATGGTTTCTGCTAATGGCTTTTTTAACTCCACTGCCTTCTGGTATAATTTTTTTTTTTTTTTCTCTTTTCTCTTATTTGGTTATTTCCTTCCTTACTTTAACATGGTGGATTGATGGTTATCTTTATATGATTCTTATACCTTGCTTTGTATGTTAAACTGTTAATTAACTACTTCTGTTTGAAGCATTGCATTGCCTTCATTTCTTTGTATGTTAAATTGTTAAACACCGGTAAAAAACTGGTTTTTTTTTTATTCTTAAAAAATTATTTTTAAATGATAATATTTGAACTTTTAACTTCTTAATCGTATAGTAAAGACTATAGCATTAAGACAAATACATTTTTTAATTAACTAATAACTATATTTAATATTAAAATCATATATTTAATATTTAATTTACTTTTAAATTGAACAATCCAGTTTAACCAACTGGACTGATTGAACCGATGATCCGAAAGTTACACCGGTTTGACCTCCAGTCCAATTTTTTCAACATTGTTTAATAGTTTTATTTCCTTCATTGAAAAATTAGTTCATTATGCATATTTGGGTTTTTGAATTGTCTAAGTAGTTTTAAAGAAGTGAAAAAATTGAGCATACATGGAATTTTTGGCAAGGTTTCATTAAGTGGTTCAGAAACTCATAAGAATGTCTACAGTTAAAGAAATGATAATGGTGTATACTTTACCTTTTAAATTTAATCCACATAAACCAATGAGAGAAAAAATGACAGAGTTCTTAATAAAGTTTGAGAGTAATGGACAAAGATTGTCATATGATGGCCCTCCTAAGGGAAGAGAAACAACTAAGCTTGTTAAATTAGAAAAGAGTCCGCGTAATTAATGTCTACAAATAATAGTTAAAAATTATTTATTTATTATTTATTATATTTAATATATTATTTTTAGTCCATCGTTCGTGTTTGGATACATGTTCATCGATGCAGTCATAAATACATATCCCTTGTTGTAGCCCCTAATAACAAAATAGTGATACTGACAGGGGAATATGCTATTCCGAGTTTATGCTTCAAGCTTCTGCATGGTTTTTTTCTTTTTAGGTGGTACTGGTAGATCTACCAACTGCAATGTTTAATAATTAATAATTTTCAACATTAATAATCTTTCATCAGCTTTTCCCCCTTACACTTTTTTTCTCTTAGTTTGTATTTTTTTTTCCCTCCACTTGATTCCATTTCTAGAATAAAAAAGAAAGAAAGAAAGAAATTGGCTCGTTTGTGATGGTTGAATGTTATTTTCATTCATTTGATATAAAAAAAAAAAATGTTATTTTCATTTGAAGAATCTAATAAATAAATGACAATTGAAGGATTCGATTATCAGATCTTAAAAGATTTTGATAGCTAAAAAGGCTTAAGCCCTCGTATAATAACAAGGCAATTTCCACTACACGTTTTGCCTTTTAATAATTGGCTTTATTCTACTGGCAGTGAGGCATCATTCATGACCCTAGGAAATATATAAAAAAACAATTGGGCAATTTTGGTTACATAGTTTGACAGAATCAAAATTAGGTAAGAAATTGAGAGTTTATTCAAATTGAATAACAAGAAAAAAAAAAAAAAAAAAAAAAGAAGAAGAGGATGGGAGGAAAACAAAAAGAAAAGGATATTTTATTAGTTTCTAAGATGCAAATCTAAAGAGAATCTTAAAAATTAAGGTTGTTATATTAAAATCATAATCATTTCATTTTATATATATAAACTTTGTATAAAATACGTAAAATGATTGAAATTGAACAATCGTGACATATTCAATATTGATATTAATAACTTAATATTCATCTCTTTTCTTAATTATATGGTTAAAATAAAATAAAAATCTTTGAACTTTATCATTTTATTTAGATAAACGGTATTTATATTTTTATTACATCAAAATAAATTTTTGAACTTTTAATTTGCACACTAATAAACTTTAATCTTTAATTTATATCTAAATAAACTCTTAATATAAATCAATTTTTCATTTAAAATAAAATCTTATTTGATTACAAATTAAATAATAAAAAATTATTTAGATACAATAAAAATATAAGTGCTCAATTAATTAACCGTTAGCTTTGGTGATGAATGATGATACTGATTTGATACATTAGAGAAACAACAATGAACAAAAAATCTGCCCCCAACTCACACTTTCTTTGACAAAACATTGGAAAGGATGATGAAAGAACGAACAGTGCATTTAAAATGCTCAAATAAAATATAGAAATAAAAAAAGATTCTTTGATGATAAATTACAGAATCCCACAGATAAAACCAACTGATAATTTATTTGTAAATATACAACACTAAAGTTACACATTTCATTTTCACAACAATGATCATATCTTATTATGGAGTTTGACAACAGAAAAATGACCCTTGAACCGTCCAAAAATGCATCACTAAGACTTGGACAAATTGTATATTCTGGAGACAATTTAGTGACTACTTATCTGGAAAATGAAACTTACTGTCACATGACTATCTCCGGCTTCAAGATGCTTGATTTTATTTCTTTGTGAGGCAAAACCACGCCGCCATTGCTGTAAATTTCATCGCATACATGGACATCTTCTCCAAGAATAGTCATGTTCTCTATTCGAGCCCATTGACCGACAGTGGAGTGCCATCCGATGATGCTGCTGGATATGCAAGCATGCTTCTTGATGCGGACTCCACGCATCACTGTGCAGCGAGAGAGTCTGACTCCAGACTCGACCACGCATCCTGGACCAATTGCCACATCTGGTCCAATCAAACATCCTTCTCCGATTTTAGCACTCTCATGAACCAAAACATTTCCCACAATGTGGGCACCAGTGGACAACTTAGTTGAAGCCTTCTTTCGCAGGGAGTCTAGATAAAGTCTCAGTCCAGTAACGTAATCCCTTGGCTGACCAATGTCCATCCAAAACCCTCGTAGAACCATAGCATACAGCTTCTTCTCTGCTGCAATCTTTGGGAAGACCTCCTTCTCAATTGAGGTGGGTCTCAGTTGAATTCTATCAAGAACAGATGGGCTCAGCAGATAAATTCCAGCATTAATTTTGTTACCAACAAACAATTTCGGTTTTTCCACAAATTTGTCCACTTGCCCTGTTGATTCTTCCATAACCACCACACCGTATTTTGATGGCTCATCCACCTATGTAATTTTGACTCAAGTATTACAATCTCTCCAAAGAAAATAAACTGAAATTCAAAATAAAGAAAATTTTAGAACTGAGTTATTACCTTAGTTACCATTATGGAAGCTTCTCCTCCATGGGCTTTGTGGAATTCAATCATTTCTTTGAATGGGTACTCACTGATAACATCACTATTAAGGACAAAAAATGGCTCACCAGAACTATCAATGAGCTTGTCCCTAGCCAAAGCAAGAGGACCAGCAGTGCCGAGCGGCTCAGTCTCTTGAGAGCATGTGATCGTGATCCCAAGTTTAGCTTCGAATTCCTTTAAGAAGTTCAACATTACCTGCAAAATCAAGTGGCCACTGGTGACTGGTGAGCCAATAAGAACTTAGCCACTAACCTTTCAAACCATTGTATCAATTTTACATATCTTACACATGGAAACACCTCACATACCTCAGGTTGGTAGTTAATAGCCAAAACAACTTCAGTTACACCAACAGCCTTGAGAGCCTCAATCTGTAAAATCCAAAGATAAATCATTCCACAAAATCAACGAGCTTATCTTGAGAAAACAACAAGCAGTAAACCAAAAAGAAGTTTCCAAGTATTCAGAAGTCTAGAATAAATGCCATAATGCAGAAATATACCTGATGCAGGATCATGGGTTTGTTAGCAAATTCAACAAGCGGCTTAGGAACACTAAGGGTCAATGGCCTCAATCGTGTTCCAAATCCTCCAACAAGAATAAGTGCCTTCATTGTGATACACCTTCTGCTTTACCTGTAGATACTAGAGTCAGTATCTTAAGCAGCAAGCTAATTCAGGTCAAATAGGAATGCAACTTAAGATACGCTTTGCAAATAAATCCCCATAGACTCTTCTATTTATACATGACAAGAAAAGAGAGGTTGACCTATACAGAACTCTACATTGACATTTTCCATAACAACAACAAAAGAGACGAGCAAATCAGAACCGATAAGCATAAATTCAAGAGTGACATGAATTCACACATGCAAGGAGAAGAAAACCAGATAAACTAAAAGCCAAGCAAAAGGGAAAAGCCCAAACATTCAAACATGTGTCATAAGCCAAAACATAATGTTAAAACCTAAAAGCACTACTAAAAATCCATCCAAAATTGGCTTAGCTGATATTGTGACAAAAACTCCAGCTTTAACACAGGCTGGTATCTTTAATGAGAATGATAAATCGATTCACATGGAATCTAAAACAAAATCCAGCCGCAATGTAACCCCTGCTTCAAGTAATGACAGATGGTTTAACCCTATGTTACTCGGACTCAGGTGCAAGTGTCGGACACGGGTATGTTCAGTTTTTTTCTAAGATTTCCATGTATTTGGAGGGTCTTTGGAGGATCATATCCCCATACTTATGTCCAGATATGCGTCGGACACGGGTGTCAGACATGGATACTTCAAGAAAAATGAAGAGTCGTAGCAACATAGGTTTAAGCTACTTTATCTTTTTTTTTTTTTTTTTTCCAGAGTAGTTTTTAAGTGATTTAGAATTTCCTTTCTCGCTTCCACTCTCCAATGGAGCCAAGGGAAACAGGAATTCACCACAAAAATCATGCCTAGAAGGATTAAAAAAACACAACTTTCCAACTAGAAGTATTTGAATTGACAATTCAAAATAAGCAAAAAAAAAAAAAAAAAACAAACATATTCATCTAAGTCAGTCTTGATCTGTTCACACGCAAATTCTTGACCTTTACAAAGTATTTGACAACAAATATAACAAAAGAAAACGGCATTGAGCCATTTATAATGAAAACTTTAGTAGAATTCATAACCACCATTAAAATCGTGATTAAACATAATTAATTATCTTAAAACAATAATGAAATCAAGTAAATTAACTTAGATTCCTTTTTTTCTTCTTAAAAAGATTCTATGCGTGATTAACCATGCAAAGAATCAGATGTAACAAAAATATAACATTGCAAATCAAATTAAACCTCAAAATTCTCCACACAAAAAAAAAACGTAAAACAACTGAAAAAAAAAGCATAATTAAAACAACGAAATCGAAAAAAAATGGAACGCAAACGCCACATCACATTGTCAACTGCAATGAAATATTCAAGCTAAATAATTAAGAACCTCGAGGCGATACCGTAGAAAGCTGGAAAAGACCAGAATTCAGTGATTACCTTTAAGCCTTACCAGATCCAAACCCGAACTGAGTTCAACCTACAAACTCGAGCCCAATTCGAGGCAAAAGAAATAAAAAGGGCGGGGAAACGAGTCCAGTCGGACGAGTTTTGCTGGCTTTTTTTTTAGTAACGGTTTTTTTTTTTCTCGTCGGGAGCTGAGCTGGCATCTGAGAAAAAAGGGGGGCGTTGTTTGAGAGAAAGTAGAGCGGTATTTATACAACGCGAGAATGAGATGAAGATTAAATATTAAATTCAATTTCGGAAATACTTCTAGTGACGGGTCGGAAATTGGAGGGAATAGGGATGTTTCAAGGTGGTTTCGGTTTTCGGATGGGTTACGGGTCGTGGATAGAAAAATACGGTCCGGATTTTTGTTGACCAAAGTGTGTGCAGAGAATATGATGTGAAAAAGGAAAGTGATGACCATCACCAGTCACTAAATCTTGGCTAATTCGAATTTTACATTTTTATTTAACTTTCTTAGTTTTAATTTTATTTACATTTAACTTTCTTCATTTTATTTACATTTACATTTATATTTAACTTTTTCTTAATTTTACTTTTTTAGTATATATTCCTTCTGTCAATGTCAATGGGAGTTTTTATTTGAATATAGTTTTTTTTTTATTTATTAAAATATCGATATTTTATTTTTATATATCGAAATGCGTTTGTTTTATAAAATGTTAAAAAATCGTCATAATCGATGATGATTTTCCAACATTTTACTTAAAAAAAATATATATAAAAATCATAAAAAAAAATCGCCATCAGTATATATTTACAAAAAAAATTTATAAACCAAGAGAGAAATTGTCAATCGGTGATGCGATTTTTCTCTATATAAAATTTTAATTTTTTGTTTTAAATCCCTTCATTAAGTTCTTCATGATGAATAACATTTCTTTATTTATTTTAAATATTAAATAAATTTATATAATTTATAATTTTAAAAAATTATAAATTTTAAATTTTAAATAAAACTTAAAATAATAACAGTTTACAAAAAATTTAAAAATTATATAAAATTTGTTTATACAATTTTTATATTTTTTAACTGTATATATACAATTTATATTTTTTTGACAGTATGTATATAATAACTGTATACTAAATTATTGTTGATGCGAACTCTCTTCCGATGTACTAAATTGATAAAGATATTTTCGACGGCTATGACCTTCATTCCTGCATAATCCAAAACGTTTTTGTTGGTCTTTCTTTCGAACGTCCATTTCATTACGAATACAAGTTGAAAGAATCCGATTGACATTACGAATACTAATATTTCTTGAATATTGAAACGGATTTTCGGGCCGGTCCGGGCCTGGCCCAAAATGGACTTGGGCAAGGGAAATAAAAAAATTTCAGGCCTTGGTCCGGTCCATGGACACCTCTAGTCATAGCCTTTGAAAATGTCTTTATCAATCTGGTACATCGAGAGAGTTCGCATCAACAATAACACCGTTATACATACATATATGGTATACATATCGTTAAAAAATATATAAATTGTATACATACCGTTAAAAAAATATAAAATTTGTATAAACAAATTTTATATAATTTTTAAGCTTTTTGTAAATTGTTATTATTTTAATTTTAATTTTTTATTTTAATTTTTAAATTTTTTAAATTATAAATTATTTTAATTTTATTATTTAATATTTTTAAAAAATAATAAAGAAATATTGTTCTTCATGAAGAATTTCTTCACGAAGAACTTAATGAAGGGAAGTCGACTTCCCTTCATTTAAAACAAAAAATTAAAATTTTATATAGAGAAAAATCGCTATTTATTGGCGATTTCTCTTGTATATAAATGGAGATTTTTTTGTGTGATTTTTATATATTCTTCTAACTAACATGTTGGGAAATCGTCATCGACTATCGCGATTTCCCAACATTTTATAAAACAAACGCATTTCGATACATAAAAATAAAATATCGATATTTCAATAAATAAAAATAAAAAAACCATATTCAAATAAAATTCCCATGTCAATGTATGTTCATGTTTGATTTTTTTATCAAACAAATTTAATTTTGATCATTATTTTTTAAAATATTATATTAAATTTTGATCAATATTATATATTGAAAATTTTTAAATTCAAATTTTACAAATCTTATTTTTCATTATTTTAATTTTATTAAAAATAATTATTTAAATTGAGTTTATTTAAATGAAAAAAAATCAATAAAGAACAAACATAATGAAACTGAGGGAGTATATAAATTTAAAATACAAAAACATAATAGTACTAATTAATCTTTTATATAACAAATTTATTTCATCTTTTGTTACTTTCATTAAAAAAAAATTAATAATAGGGTTTGGTTAACAAGTTTTTATAGGTATCAATTAAGAATTATTTTATTACTATTTTAAAATTTTTTATATTTAATATATTATTTTTATTGAAATTCAAAAAAGTAATACATTTATTATATTTTTTTATAAATATTAGCTTAACCTATGCCACTAAATATTGATTAATATTTTTCTTAAGTTATTTTTAAATGGCATTTTGGTATAGATATGTTATATAAATTAAAATAGTATCATACAAAATATAAATTAAAAAATTAAAACACATGAAAAGGAACAGTTCAATTTTCAAGTTTGCCATTCTAGAATTTGTCAAAAAAAAAAAAAATGTAACAATTATATTACCGCGTTGTTACAGCTAACCAAACCTGAATTATTCAAGTACTTAAATAATTACAGTTTTCGTCTGTCTCATTACCATTTTTCTAATAACATTTTTAAGTTAAAATAACGATACTTCAAATGTAAATAAAGCGTGACAACCTTCAATAAAAAATTAAGAACTTTTACATATATAAAAAGATGAATTATTATTTTTAAAATGATAATTTTTTAATTCTATAAACGTATTTATAAAATTTTTACGTATGAATTTAATATTTATGTCTAATTTTTTAAGTTCATTTGTAGAATTAAAAAAAATTTATCTTAATATATTGGATGGTAATCTATAAAGGAAACTTAAACTAGAAGATAACTGTAATTATGACGGAAAAAAATTGCTATATTACCCCAGTAAGAACTACACCTAGAAGATGATTAAACTTTAATTTGGCATAAATGAGGGTAAATTAAGAGAATATATAATTACTGAAATAAATACTTCAAAATTTTATTTTTGTGATAATTTTTTTAAAATTAAGTTGGTGAAATCAGAACTCTGTACACGTGACATTCTGCAACTATGCAATTGCAAGATGAAAAGAAAGGTTAATAATTAATAATTAAAATAAAATATTTGGCTAAAAAAATAAATAATTAAAATAAAATAAAATAGCGAGAAAGAAATATATTTTAGCTTGGATTTGATTCATGTCTAATCTGATTCCACATGCTTAATTTGACTCTTATTCAAAGCCAAGTAGCCAATAATCATGGCTTACAGTTAGTAAGCACTCGCAAAAGAACAAGCCCACCACCCCAACGCAAAAAACACGTTTAAATTATCAACCAAATATGTGGGCATTAATTAGCGTTAATTGCATCATTGATCTTCAAATTTTGGATAAAATTTTATTTTGATCCTTATTTTTCAAAAGAAATTATTTTGGTCATTGTCCATCTGCGAAGCTGTTTAAATTGACGATTAATGTTAGTTAGCGTCTCGTGGAGTCGTCAATTTGAGTCCACAATGTCATCCATGTGACTTCAGTTGATATTTTTTTTATAAATTTAGACGGTTTGATGGGTGAAGGGATCAAAATATAATAACTTTGGATAATTGAGGATTAAAATAGTTTTTTAAGATTAGGGATCAAAATAAAATTTTATCCAAAGTTTAGGACAAATCGGACAATCATGCTATTAACTCCATTAATTATTTTTTTTTTAAGAATTCAGTCATAAATTATATCAATCTTAAACTTTTAAAAAGTTGTATGAAATTCTAACAATAGTGGAAGTTTCGGTTCTTAAAAAAAGAGATAAAGGCCTCATGCAAATATAAAATATACCTAATGAGTAATGCAAGGCGTTGACATGGTATATTGTTGCCTTTGACAATTTAGCACGTCAGAAAGGAATGGCTAATACTCTTTTTTTATTATTATTATTTATAAGGAATTGGGTGGCACTGGCCAAGCATTTCCAAGTTTTATAGCTTCATTTCAATCTAAAGAAAAACATAGCTAAAGCAGACTTTTAGGTCTCTTCCATGAGTGGGTTGATGATGCTTCAACAACAAAATGTATTAGAAATAAAAATATAATTTTTAATTTTAATTTCATGCAATAAAACATCAAAAGTTTATTTTTTTTTTCCTTCTAAAATTTGAGGATTTTATTTATATATTATCTCCAAATTAAAGTATAAGTATGAAACATAAGTTGAACAATGTGGCATGATGATTAGCTTTATTCATAAGTAAGTTTCGACCACATTGTTGATCTAATTTCATATTGTTATTAATTCACCAAATATTTTGATTAAAAGAAGTTTAAATATAATTATAAGATATATTTACCAATTCAAGTATGTTTTCTAGTAATATGTACAAAAAAAAAAAAATGAATCAATCAAGCATCTTCTTCAATCAAGAATTGAATTTATTGACAGTAATTTAAGATCAATTGAATTATAACTTATATTTTTATTAGTCAATATAATTAAATTTTAAAAAGGAGTAAGTATAATTAATTTAGTTAAAATATATCAAATCAAATCAACACAAATCAAACAAAAATTTGGTAGTTTCTGGTAATAAATGTCAATAATCCTGGAGAACCTTTGATATATGAGGAAATAATTATGATATTTGACTTGCAATTTGCAAATGTTCACTGCATAAAGAAATTAAACATAATAGCAAAGGGCAAGCAAGCACAGAAAGGAAAGCTTGAATAATCTGAAAATCTCCATAGACAATCCCATTACATATAACAACAATTACTTACACCCCCCAAATCTAAGCTTTTCAAGGCATCTGATTCCATATTATAGTTTGAATTGTATATTGACTACAAATATACACAATGAACCTAACATCTTGATTGTATGGTGAACCTCAACCATGAAAGAATCAGAACATGCAAATATGTGTATATGAGCTACTATATACGTACATATACATATTATAACTTAAAGGGTACATCAACTCAAAAGAACTGCTAACCTAACAAAACTGTTTCGACTTTCGAGGCTTGTCAAAGATCAGGATGCTCAAGTGGGTGGCTCAGCCAGAAGCAGGGTATGCCACCACCCGCATGCAATGTTTTTAGCGCCACAACCCTCGATAGTAACTTGATAAGGAACATTGCGATCAATCACATCACCCAGGCCGAGCTGTTTCAGACACCAAGAACTTATGGTTTTAGTTTTATAGGAAACTGAGGGCACCCAGACGCCACAACATTGGAACAGAACAGAACAGAAGATGCAAAAATAAACTTCCAATAAATGCTCTAGAAAGATTATCCAAAAAAATGATATAGATGAAAATCAATTTGATATGAAAGACAAGATCCAAGATATTACAATGTTATAAAGCCCACTAGTTTGATTACTGATCAGTGTGAGCATGATACCTGGCCGTACTTGTTCCATCCCCAGCAGAATACTTTCCCATCCTCTTCAAGCAACAGAAGCATAGAGTCAACATACCAGCACAAAATGAAACATGAAGATTCTCAGAAATGCATGGCTGGCATACCTGTAATTACAGCACTGTGACGAGCTCCACATGAGACAACTTTTACATGTATATTTTCCAAACTTGGAGCATCCAAAAGCCTTGGGAGAATCTGATTTAAATATTCAAATACTGAGGTTAATTGCACAATCTTTCTTGCAATTGGAGAAAAAAAAAATATCACATAAACTTGGGGGAAGAGCCAGGAGTTTTTAAAATGTGTTAAGATATTTCTCAAAACTAGCAATAATTGACATCCATGGATTCTAGCTTATAGGACCCTAGTTGTTCATTATCATTTGAGACACGATAGGAATCCTTGCACTAACACATCATGGAAATCTGCAGCAAGTAACTGAATTATGATGTGTTAAAAGTCAGATTGATTCAGCTGTACTGTACTGTAATTAAGGAAAATACGGAATTCAAGGAATAGAAACTTAGTGCGTACCTCAGCTTGATCACCACCAGTTCCCAACTGCCCAAACTGATTACCACCAAATGCATACACATCACCATCAGCTGATACGCAAACTGTGTGCCACAGTCCTGCTGCAACTGACTCTATCTTGATGCCCAGTAAGGAAGATACACAAGTCGGGCTTAATTCATCATCTGTACTTCCTTGCCCACACTTGACAAAACAATAAAAATAGAAACAATTTAACTTCCATATCACAATAAATTAGAAGATAGAACAACCATATATCTCAATGAAATAGAGGAGAGATGAATATTG
This sequence comes from Fremontodendron californicum, assembly GCA_030761205.1. NCBI lineage: Eukaryota > Viridiplantae > Streptophyta > Magnoliopsida > Malvales > Malvaceae > Fremontodendron > Fremontodendron californicum. The sequence goes on along the minus strand of JAULJL010000009.1, from coordinate 9,542,261 downwards.
GAAAAGGAATTGAGAAGATTATCCCTTATTAGATTGAACCTCATCTTCAACTTTACTGAGCTTTTTTCTCCACCAATTTCTACTTTACCTATCCTGAAGAATAGTTAATTTGAGAAATTCCAATCATCATCGGGGATGGATATAAGGATTCAAACATTGAACATGCCAGTGGAAGAAGTGGAATATGTTTCCAGCACACGTACTTCATAATGTTAGAATGATTTAAGGCCATAATCAGAGGATCTTCCTCAAGCATTTGAATGTACAATATAATTAAGGAAGGATCACGAATTTAACTCACAGAAGAAAAGGAGCAACGTTTGCTTCAAATGGACTACATCCATCCATAATACAAGATGGTGGTAGGCACTAAACAAGAAAAATATTTAGTAATTTCAGGAGGCTATTCTATAGACCAATGATGAATGAAAACTTGTAGTGGGCCTTCAACAACTACAGTAGAATTAGAGTAGAACTTGGGGATTTTTCTTAAGCTAATAAACTCCTTACAAAAAGTATGTCAAGGGAGAACAGATGGATGGTGCAATTGACACCTAAACTATGACATGATTACGATCTCAAAGAAGAAAAGGCCAGTGCTTATAAAAATTAATACCAAATCTCCTTTCTTTTTGGAATGCAAGCTTGTCTGTTAGTTTTTTATTCTCTGTCTCCCTTTTGTAGGGGGGAATGGTTTTTGGTCATATGATGAGTGACCAACTCAAGTATAAGACAATACAGGGCTAAGCCTTGAGGAAACTTGAGAGAAATATATTCTTTAAGAAGAACTAAACTAACTCACCGGAGTATTCACTGTGAAAATGCTACTACATTATGATTATGGCAACTAACCTGTCCATAGAGTCCCCAACCAAAAGTAAGTAGTGCTCCAGCATCTGTTCATGCACAAAATTATTAAATACCATAATAGTATCAGTATATTTTGAGAATAACAAAATATAGAAAGATAAACAAGGAAACCATACATCGGACAAACAAAATTCTCATGCCATACTACATTCTAAGGAGTCACTGATCATCCTAAGGATTATTAATACTACGACTTCACCCAACTCCATGGATATCTTGCAGGTCAATGGAATCTAATGAGTCACTGTGTATCCTAAGGATTTTTTACTGCATGGATATCTTGCAGGTCAGTGGAATCTAATGAGTCACTGAGCATCCCAAGGATTTTTATAAAATGGTTTTGTTCCAAAGTAATTAATTAGCCTTCAAACATGTCTTATTTCGTTTCTTTCTATTTTGGGAGGGAAGTTTTTCTTTAATTAAAAAAAAAAAAGCGAAGAAGGTTGGGACTGGGAGAGAGATTGGTAGGATTTTCTATTAAGAAAGTTCAATTTCTCTCATGTCCTAACTCCTAACTCTTGTTAGTTGTTACCACAACAATACATTTTTCCACATTATTTCTTATAGCCAATTTCATGATTTTCCCCCAACCGAACTAAGCCTCAAGCTATACTTTTTCCAAAATTAGGAAATTTTCTGTTTACAGCACTCATTTTATTTATTTATTTATTTTTGAGTTTACACCTTTCTTCATTTAATGAAACTATGTTCAATCATCTGACTTATCCCTCTTGAACTTCTAGGCGTCAGTATTAAAATTTCATGAACAACTTCATCTCCAGCAAATGTAACCATTTTCAATAGCTTTCTCTAATTAATTGAAATTTCTACATGGCAATTCAACCAGTTCAACAAGGGAATGATCAAAGGCATACCTGTGATTACCGCACTGTGTCGCCCTCCACAGGCAATCCCCTTCACATAACTTCCAGGAACTCTAAAACTCTGCACTTCTGAACTCAAGCTACCTCGAGAAAGTACAGCAGCTCTATCTTTCCCATAAGAAGAAGGCTCAATGCAAGGTACAGGATGAGGCGAGGACACCATACGTATCCTGGAACCCAACCCAAGCTGTCCCTCACCTCCATAGCCCCAACCCCAGACCTGCCCAATATCTGAAACTGAGGGAAAATTAGGATATGTACAGTATCTTGCTTCACAAAAAGAAATCATTTACAGATGTCATATTGCCAACCAAACTATGCACGAGTATATTACAGAAGAAAATATACAAGTTTTGACTAATTTCACTCATTAGTTCAGGAGTTAAGACAAAGTACCTGATAATGCTAGAGTATGGCGCCCACCAGCAGCCACAGTCACAATCCTCACTCCAGGATTTAAAGTTACTAGACATGGCAATGCTGATAGAGTCTCATCACCAGACGATGAGCTTTCAGCTGACTGTTTTGCTGATGATATTCTTCTTCTTTTTGTACTTTCCTCTCCACCTCCTTTACTATCGGCGGCAGAAACTGTTCCACCACTTGATCTTGAGCCTTGAGACCGAGGGCTCACTTCAAGAATTTCACCCTTTGCAAAATGAGTATACCAACAAGTACAGATTATCAGCCTGTTATCTTAACCCAAACGACATTTACCTTGCTCTGTCAAAAATGAGTTCTGCCTTTCAAATACATCCTTCTCTGAGCTTGTCCCCGTGGATGGATCACCAAATACCTTCCCTGAGGGAATACACTCTTTCCACCCCCATGTATAAACTTCTCCATTTTCTGTGAATAAGAAAGTGAAATTAACTTATCAGCTAAGTGATTTACTTAGGCTCCAATTTATTGTTAGTTCTAATTGTTTAAGGTCTAAAAAGCAAGTCATATTTGATCAAACAAATAATTAGAACATCTAACACACAAAATTTTTCTTATTGTTAGTAACAAAACTTCGCTTTCGTATCCAAATGCACTTTTTTTGCCTTTTGTTTCCTAAATAAAAAACCAAGAAACAAAAGTAACAAACATATGGAACGTTAGTGAAACAAGTGAATAACAGATTAAGGAAGTCTCAGTATTATACCAGTAACTGCAACACAGTGTGCCCAACCAGCTGCTGCTTTTACTACAGAATCTTCAGTTGGAAGTGGAAATGGCTCTGGAATTTCCTGAAACAAACAAATTACAGAAAAAACAATATATAAATTTAATTTGCTAAACAAGTATAACCCCAACAAATATATATATATATATATATATATATATATATATATGGGAAACATGTAGAGCATTAAATTACCCCATGCTTCCCGGATGTAACGTAGCTTTGACCTAAATCATCCGTTGAGCCCCAAGTGATAAGCTTCCCTGAATCTAAATTTTTTAAAGAAAAGCATAATTAGTTGAATATAATGTTATTTTAACCAAAGTAATTGCATAAAAAAGAATTATCTAACAGACCAAAATACAGCTAAAACAACTTTTTAGCAAGAAAAAACTAAAACAGAAATTCGATTAACAACTCTAATTAATCCATTAACGCATGAAACTTTTTTTCTTTAATATAAAAAACAGAGACAGAGAGTAAAAAATCTGTAGTCTAAGTTTAGTAAAATAAAGAACTCGAATGAAAATCAAGATAGCTAATTGAACTCAGCTGAATTGACTTCATAGGCAAAACAAAACGAAAACAACGAAAAATTCGAAATATCCCTTCCTCTCCTTCTCCTACATTTTTTTCGCCATCCAAACAGATCAAAATGTACAGATGTTAACCACCAGCACCACAGCCGCAATTACATTACTGAAATTTTTAAAATTTTACGAAGAAAAGAAAAAAAATCTTACATCTAAAGAAAAAGAAAAGAAATTTAAATTCAGAGGAAAATTTTTGAAAAAAAAAAGAAAAAACCGAAGAGAAACAGAGAGATTAAAAAAAAAAAAAAAAAGCAACCAGAAATAGCCATGGCGAATCCGCAACCGCCAAAGCATAAATCGGTCCAAGAACAACCAACAGATGCCGGAATCCGCACAATAACCGGCGATAAAAGCGGCGTCCGTTGCGGTAACGCTCCAGGTAAATATCCCCACATGAAAACCACGCGCTCTCTGTTAACTACCACCTCCATTTTCACCTCCTCGCTTTCTTTTCCTTCTCCATTCATCTCCAACAGCAATGGAAAAGCTATATATATATATATATATATATATATATATATATATATATATATATATATATATATATATATATATATTGGACTCTTTTTTTTAGATTTTAGATTTTTTTTATTTAATTTGTTCGGGAGGAGCCCTAATTTGGGGCGAATAAAAAACCGGGCGTATCATTTTCAAGGGAACGGAAGGTGCCACGTAGGATGCTCACGTGTGATCAAATGCAACGTGGCCAAACATCAGCCGCTAGATGTCTCGGCGATTTATAGCCAGGAGTTAAACGAAGTTTCTGGAAGGTCACTTCTGTTCTCTCCTCTTTGTGAAGTTACAGAGAGGGCGTGGTTATGACGTGTTAGATTGAAAATTTAACATGTGTCGTAATCATTATGGGTCCCATTTGTTAAAAATTTCAAAATTAAATAAAATTATTAATTAAATAAATTATTTTAAAAAGTAAAAAATATAAAAAATTATTAATTCATAATTTAAATTCATTAAAAAAATAAAATTAAATAAAATATAAAGAATAAGTTTTGAATATGATATTTATATTAATATATAACACATGCAAATGTAATAATCTAATTCTTAAGTTAATGAGCTTAGAGTTTAAGTGAATTATTATGATAAATTATGTAAAATATCCTTAATTGAGAACAATTTTTAAAGTAAGGTATAAATGTTTAAAGTTATCAAATTTAATCTAAACAAACAATAACTTTTAATCATTGTACAACACGTAACACAAAATTGAGAGTTATTTTGAATAGCATCGATTAGACCTGACAATTTCGGATACAACATCATTACAGGACACGAATACAACATGAAATATAATTAAAACACAACACGAAATGAAAAATAGCACGAACACGAAACGAAAATACGAAAGTGTCAAAATCGATATAAAACGAATTATTAACGTGTCAAATTTTATATAAACGATTATGAAACAAAAAAAGTAACTCACGTTCGTCTATTCGTATTGTGTTCATATTATTTTTCGTATCATGTCGTGTTTAAATTTTTTTCCATATATTCGTGTCGTATAGTCATGTTGTATCCGAAATTGCCATGCCTAATTGACACTATTCAAATAACTCTCAATTTTGTGTGATGTGTTGTATAATGATTGAGAGTTATTATTTGTTTAGATTAAATTTGATAATTTTAAACATCTACATTTTATTTTAAAAGTTATCCTCATGTAAGAATATTTTACATAATTTGTCATAATGATTCAATTTAAACTCTAAAATACAAAAAAAAAAAGACGAATACGACACGAATACATAAAATTATATTTTTTTTCACTCTTTCTCATCAATTTTCTTTTAAAAAAATGGGTTGTCACGTGGCAACTCCAAGTTAAGCAATCCCCTCAAATCGAGGGGGATTGCTTTAATATAGTGTATATAGATTTTAAATTTTATTTTTTATATTGTTAATGAAATTTTTAAATTTTAAAAATAAAAAATTAATTAAAATTGAAATATATTAAAAAAGTAATTTATTTATAAAATTAAAAATTTTATTATTAATGTATAAAAACGAATCTTTAAATTTTGATTTTTTTTCTTTTTAAGTACGCAAGGACAATTAAAAAAATTTGGGTAAATATAAAAAACATCTATTTTATTGACAATAATTGTTCAATGGTCTAATGAATAAAAATAATTTGAAAAAGAGAAATGAAGATAATGTGAATCCGTGGGGTTAAACTTTTTGAACCCACTAACAAATTGAAATATTCTAACCCCAAGAAAGACAAGATTCAGGCAATAGAAACTCAAACCCTTAAAAAGACTGTTTCAAAGAACCTAGATAAGCTAAACTAGCTAGACCCCAAGAACGTTTATTTCTAGAACCTAAGTTTGATAGGTTTAACGCCACAAAGAAAAAATTCTTTGATAAGTTCCTAAGTTCTGTCAAGAACTAAAAAGAGTAAATACTCACTGAATAAAATCAGATTTAATCATTTCCTTGTTGTCTATTAAGTAGGCGGCTAAAACAGTCTATTTATAGCCTCCCTACAACCCTAATTCGACTAGCCCTAAGATTCCTAGTACAAATATCATTCATTGGTAGCCAAGGACTTCTAATCTAATAACAATAGGATTCAGCCAGACCTTCTCCAATACAGAATTCGGCTAGACCTAAAACATAATAATAAAACTCCCTAAATATGGGCTACACATGCTTAAGCCCAAACCTAATTAAATTAAAAGGATGTCCAACAAGTTTAATGAAGGTAGTCCCCACTTAGCTTATTAGACATATTACATAAGTAACATAAATTAGGGTCAAATGCATAAGTAAATACAAGACCCAAATAACCCATCTAATTAGGCGCCACCTCATTAATGAATTAGTCCCCACTCTTGCCAAGTCAATTGGTGAATTAAAAGAACATGCCCTCTGCAATAAACAAGATGCCGCCACTTTGCCTTCTAATTAGGCCCAACATGTGAAGCTTGGATCACATAGACCAAGTCTTGTTCTCCTTTATTCAAGCAGCCCAACTTGGATGCCTTGACATTGCTCAAAAGACTTGTAGATTTTGCCCAAGTCCTTTGCTGGCCTTTCTTCCTTGATTCAGCCCAAGTAGAAGCCTTGCTTAGCTTCTTGAAAACTTGATGGATCTTGGATCCCATCATTCCCCATTTTTCTCGAAAGGATTCAACCTCGAATCATAGCCTGCATAATAAGGAGGAAGATCAAAAACAATAAAAATAGTAAAAACATTATATTAACCTTGAAGATCCACTTTAGACGCATTATCATGAATGTACTCAAGGATTTGGAAAGCTTCTCTTTGAAGAAAGCTATGAACGTTCATCAAGCAACAAAACCATCCTTATCCCTGTCGTATCACATTCAATCTTAAAATTCTTATTAAAGTTAGGTAATGCTAAAACAAATGTAGAACACAACCTTCTCTAATAATAGCAATTGCACAAAGTTCCTTAAAACAAAAATCAATTTGATTACATGCCATGTATAAATAAGAAAAATCTGTATCATTGGCATACAAACCTTGCCTGTATTCGAAACTAAGTATTTGAGCACTCTTAAAAACATGAAACACATACCTTATTGGTAAAACATCAGAATCAATGTTCCCCTTACCTTGCTTGTGACAAGTAATATAAGAAGTACATATTTAGCTTGTATCAATGTTTGGTAGTACAAAATCAATTGGATGCTCAATCTCAATTGGATGCCCAATGCCTTGTATGGAAGGCAACCCATTCGGCTTCTCTTTTGGAAATACATGCTTGAACACCTGCAATAAAGAAAAAGACAAATTAGGAAGAGGGTTGTTAGTTTGATCATTAGTAAAAACCTCACTCTCTTTTGCATAGAAACTCTTATTTGTCTTTTCTTTTCTCTCTTGTGGCATCATTCTATTTTTTTCAACCACTTCTCTTTTTTCTCACTTTCTTTCTCCTCTCCTTTCTCGGCCTCTCTCTCATTTTTTTGTTCCCTCATTTTTTTCCTCATGTGTTTCAGTCACACTCTCAACTTTCTGTTCTCTCATGTTTCTTTCTTGTGTTTCGGCCTCACTCTTTCTTTTTTGCTCACTCTCATTTTTCAGCTTCAATTTCAATTGGTCCTCATAGACCTGTTTTGTAGTTAAAGGAACAAGCTTGATTGTTTTTCCATCCTTTACAAGCTATACCTATTCCTAAACTCATAATTAATTACCTTCCTATCATACTGCCACGGCCTCCCCAACAAAATATGGCTAGTATGCATAGATACTACATCACAAAGCATCTCATCACTATACCTCCCAATGGTAAAAGCTACAAAAACCTGCTTATTAACATCTACCTCCCCACATTCAGTCAACCATTGCAACTTATAAGGTTTGTGATGTTCTAGTAAAGGAAAGCTCAACTTCTCAACTAGGACGGTACTAGCTATATTGGTGCAACTTTCTCCATCAATAATCATACTACATACCCTGTCATTTACAAAACATCTAGTATGAAATATGTTCTCTCTCCGTTGCTCCATATCATCTATATTAAATTGTGTATTAAGAGAATAACTTGCAACAAGAGACTCACCTGCCACTGGATCTTGTAGATTTCTATTCACTACCTCTTGTTGACCCATCTTATCTCTCATCTCCTCCAACACCAATTTTAACCGTTCAGATTCTTGTTGCATAGCATGCAACATAGAGGATAAGCTATCCACATTCGTCTTAGGTGTTGAGTCACTCTTGTGATACATCGTTGAAGTTGCTACAAAACAAATTGTTAGTGATAAAAATAAAAAATAAAACCTCACACACTCCCTTAGTGTTTACACTCAAATATGATATCACTCCAACTCTTGTTTGCACTCTTTTAGGCTTTTTCTTTAATAATCTTACTCACTCTTGCCTTTTACCACTCTATTTCCTCTTTGAGGTTCTTCAGGAACTAGAAGAACTCTTCAAGAACTCCCTTGCTTAATTCTACCTAGCAAAAAGACTCAAGAAACAGGAAACCCAATTAGTAAGAAGGTAAAACAAGTAAAAAAACAAGAACAATATTACCAAGAATTCAAATATTTCCTGTTTCCCTTGATCTTTTTCGAATCTTTTTTTTTCTTGTTGTTCGAACAATCTTCTTCTTTTTTTTTTTTCAAGAACGAGACTTCTTGATTTTCTTGAAATCTCGAATGTCTTTTCTTTTTTTCTTTCTTTCTTGAGATGTTCGATTACCCTTGTAATTTCTTGATTTTTTTTTTCAAGATTCTGATCGAGAACTAAAATAAGAAATTTTAAATAGATAAAAAATTCAAGAAACGAAATCTCGATCTAAACCACTCTCCAAGGTTGAAACCCCAAAACAAACTGCCTAAAAACTATAACTATTAGACAAAGAATGCCTAAAGCTATAACTCCTATGACAAGTATGTCTAAAACCCCAAAAATCTTGTCAGTGACAGTCTAGATAAAAAGTCTGATTGGACCCTAAGCTCTGATATCAATTGATGTGAACCCGTGGGGTAAACCCTTTAAACCCACTAACCCCAAGAAGAAATACCCTAACCGCAAGAAGCCAAGATTCAGGAAACTTAAACCCTTAGAAAGCTTATTTCAAAGAACCTAGATAAGCTAAGCTAACTAGACCCCAATAACGATTGTTTCTAGAACCTAAGTTTGATAGGTTGAACGCCACAAAGAAATAATTCTTTGATAAGTTTCTAAGTTCTGTCAAGAACTAAAAAGAGTAAATACTCACTGAATAAAATCATATTTAATCAATTCCTTGTTGTCTATTAAGTAGACGGCTAAAAGAGTCTATTTATAGACTCCCTACAACCCAAATTTAACTGACCCTAAGACTCCTAATACAAATACTATTCCTTGGCAGCCAAGGATTTCTAACCTAATAACAATAGGATTCGGCCAGACCTTCTCCAATATAGAATTCGGCCAGACCTAAAACATAATAATAAAACTCTCTAAATATGGGTTGAACATGCTCAAGCTCAAACCTAATTAAATTAAAAGGATGTCCAACAAATTTAATGAAGGTAGTCTCCACTTAGCTTATTGGACATATTACATAAGTTATATAAATTAGGCCCAAATGCCTAAGTAAATACACGACCTAAATAACCCATCTAATTAGGTGCCACCTCATTAATGAATTGGTCCCCACTCTTGCCAAGTTAATTAATGAATTAAAAGAACAAGCCCTCTTCAATAAACAAGATGACGCCACCTTGCCTTCTAATTAGGCCCAACATGTGAAGTTTGGGTCACATGGACCAAGTCTTGTTCTCTCTTATTCAAGCAGCCCAACTTGAATGCCTTGACATTACTCAACAAGTTTAATGAAGGTAGTCCACACTTAGCTTATTGGACATATTACATAAGTCACATAAATTAGGCCCAAATGACTAAGTAAATACAAAACCCAAATAACCCATCTAATTAGGCGCCACCTCATCAATGAATTGGTCCCCACTTTTGCCCAGTCAATTAATGAATTAAAAGAACAGGCCCTCTTCAATAAACAACATGCCGCCACCTTGCCTTCTAATTAGGCCCAACATGTGAAGCTTGGATCACATGGACCAAATCTTGTTCTCCCTTATTCAAGCAGCCCAACTTGAATGCCTTGACATTGCTCAAAAGACTTGTAGATTTTGCCTAAGTCCTTTGCTGGCCTTTCTTCCTTGATTCAGCCCAAGTAGAAGCCTTGCTTAGCTTCTTGAAAACTTGATGGATCTTGGATCCTATCAGAAGAAGTTAAAAATTATTAGAAAGGAACTTGTGAAGACCAATATACCTTGTTGAAATAAAAGCTTTCTTTTTTTTTTCTCTCCTCATTGCACCCTGCCTACCATCACTGATGCTTGAAGAACTTTTTTGCAGAGGTTGGTCATTTCCTGTGTGCACACTGCTCTCTGTTTAGGGTGAGTAGATAGTTGGGTTACCGACTTTACCGAACGAAACCGACCCTATTCGGTTGGTTCGGTTCAGTTTATTCGGTTGCAATTGTAATCGATTTTCTAATTCGGTTTAAACATATATATTCGATCGATATGAGGTATTTTTTTTTCCTAAATTGAACTGATCGAAAACACCGACATTTAATTTTAAAAAAATAATATTTTTATTTAACCAAACCCATAACCCAAAACTCATACCCATTATTAGTTGATCTAAGCTCAAAGGACCCAAGTACCCAACCTATCCCATTCCCATCCGGCCATCCGGCCATCCAACCCATCCCTAACCCTAAACAACTTTGCCCCAATTCCTTTCTACTTGTTTCCAGTTGTTTCCGTTTTCCACAGCTCACTATTTTCTTTCTTTCTCTCTTCTCTTCTGTCCTGGGTCTTGTTTGTTTCATCAGAATCTTGTGAGGGTGCCTTTTCTATGGCTTTGCTTATTCTTCTTCTTCTAGCAGTTTCTCAAGCAACAGCTGATGAAGGTAAGGCTTTATCTGTCTCTTCTCCTTCCTCCATGTTTGTTTGAGAGATCATTTAAAGGGATTTGGCAACTATATAAAGCTTCTGAGTATTTGATAATTGATTCTTTAATGAATGTGCTTCAATTGCTTTGCAATCGACTGTCTGGATTTTTTTCTATCCCTTTTTCGGTCATTTTAATGCTTCTGAGTATCCAACCTAACCCATCCCCAACCCTAAACAACTTTTGGAGAGGTATATTATTTCTTTCTCTCTATCTCTTCCAGTAGATGCAAAGTAGTACTTATTCAACAGACTTTTTACAGTGTGAATGACATGAAAACCGAATATACCGATCGAACCGAATCGATTATGGTCGGTTCGATTAGTTCTGTTTGAAGATTGATGGTCGGTCGGTTCGGTTGGTCTCATAAATACATTCAGTTTAATCGGTAATCGATATATTGATATCGAACTGACCGAACCGTTCGAATCGACCGAAATGCTCACCTTTATCTCTGTTACAGTGGATCGCTCAAGTTCTTGCCCGTGAGAATTCCCCCCATCATGAGATCCAATTCCAGTACCAGATTGAGTGCCTTGATGAACTTGATTGTCTAGTGCTAAATTGCCTCCAATATTTGCAACATCACGACGCTCAAGCAAATATGTCCGAAGCCAGTAATAGAGTGCCTGGAATTTTAAATGGAAAGAAGTAAAAAATATTGCAAGAGCGAAATGTGTAACACACATAATATGTTCACTATGTGAGTGATTAGAATAAACCTGATGAGCTCGGTGGAATTTGTGGTTAGTATGTAAATTGGAAGAGAGAGGAAGAGAGGGGAGGTTTTTTTATTATGATAATTTTGTCTTTATAATATCCTTTTTAATAATTTTTAATTTGCTCATTTTTTTTTTAATAATTCTTACTCATTAGATCATTTAATAATTATTTGACTATTGAGAACATGTTTTTCAAATTTACCCTAAAATTTTCATGTAAATTGACTTTTTTTTAGAGGAAAAGTCCCACAAATGATTTGATGAAAACAAAAATGGAGGCAGGGTATGTTGATTTTTTTTTCCCACAAGAACATCAACAATATAATTCAAAAGGAGAAAAATATTCATTAACAGATATTTATGAGCACTAATTAAGATGGGATAAATCATATTTTTATAAAAATTTCATTTAATGCAATATTTTATAAAAGATAATGCATTAATTTAAATTCTTTAAAAATATTATCTCAATATGTATCATTAGACACGGTTTAATATTTTCAGAAAAAATAGAAAGTTAAAGTTATCTTTTTAAAATAAAAAAATCCAACTTCAAGTCTATTTCTTTGAATATATATATACAATTTCCAAGAAAATTAAACTTAACTTACTTGTTTTATCTTGATAATTAGGACTACATATATTGATAAATGGGTTTTGTTAACAAGATATTGGATTTTGCTAACGAATGCCCCGAGACATTTTTTAATGTTATCATATATAATAATATTTTCATTAAATGCATTGAAAATGATGAATAAAGTTATCAAATATTGCATTTAATGAAATATTATTACTTTAAATAATATATTAACTAATTTTAAAGAGTGTCTTAAGGACACTCGTTAGCATATGCTTAAAATACATTCTTTAAGATTTTTAAATTGAGTAATATTTTCACTTAAATTAACTACCAAGTATTGCATTTAGTATAAAAATATTACTATAAATAATATATTGACTAATCTTAAATTATATTTGGGGCACTCATTAGCAATTTTTTTAAGAAGAACAAATACATTGAATTGCTTAATTATTAATTAAAAGGGAGGAGATATGCATCTATTGAAAATATAGAAAGCATAAAATTTTACTAGAATCGAACCCGGAGTTTGTCCAGTTGATTATGTAGTCACCTTTAAGAGGTAGCATCTAGTAGATTTGGGATTCGAACCTTAACATCTGTAATCTCTTTTACTATTTCAAATTGCAATATTCTTTATATATATAAAAAAAAAAAAAAAATCATAGAATTCATGTTCTTTGAAACTTCAAAAGGGAACACTATATATCTTGGTGCATTATTGACACAAATTACTAGTACATACTTGACTTATTAGCTGAAAAAGGATTGTTGCCATTCTTAGCCTGAAATGTGGAATGATAATTGCTTATAAATGCTGTCTCAATGTATAGAGAAAGAAAGGAGGTTAGCAATTAGCATTAGTACAGTTTCAAAAAAAAATTCAGTGTGATTCTATTTCACTTTGACATTTCCACTACGTATGGTTTGCTCTTATTTAGTTACATGTCAAATCATGCAAAAAGAGAATAAAAAATACATTATATCAAAAGAGAATTTGGCTGGAAAAAGAAAAGGTGTTACATTCAAAGATGAACCTTTCTTTCTTAATTTATCAAGTTATATTGTTAACAATTGTCCACTCCTCTTAGGCATTAATTTGCATTTGCCTTTATCAACTTGAAATGTTCCTTGTTTAATAAGTAATACAGTCATAGAAATTATCATATTCATCGTCAGCGAAGTTTTTAAACTTCACAAACGAGTTACTAAGATGATACATACTTCTTAAATAGATCTGTTCAAGGGTCAGGCTACCTGTCCGGTTCGAATTGGGTCGAACCTGGTAAATATTTTAGTAATTAGGGCCGCTCAATCTAAATTACTATTCATTAAATAAATAATATTTTTTATTTAATGTAATTATAAAATATACAAATATTAATATAAAATAATTTTTTAATATTTTATGAACAGTAAAATGGACTTTCGGACTAGTCCAACCCGAGATTAAGGAAATAAAAAAAAATTCGAACCGTGACCCAACCAATGGACAAATCTACTCTTAAGGTATATTAAAAAATAAAAAAAATAATTAAAAAATAGAATATATATCAATATCCTATCTCATTTGTGAAATTAAAATTTTTTATCACTAATGTATCAAAATCGAACTCAAAGATTATTGTTCGATTCTTTTTCTTTCTTGCTTCTTTGCTAATAAAAGAAAAATTGGTGTATATGACAAAAATGTCCCACAGGCCTAGCCCAAAGTAGTTATTATCCTTAATTAGTTTTCAAGACTATTGATTGGGTACGGATCCGTAAACCTATTGAATAGGCCTAATGTTTTGCACATTTTGACCCTCATTCACTAGAAAACATGCTGACCCAAGAATGGGTCCTCGACCTCTCCAATGATGTTTGGGTTTCCACCTGTTTTAGATAAGAAAATTTGATTATGCTTCCACTGACTGGGGCCCCACGATCATGTGGGTGATATTGATGGGCTTATTATTTGGCACAATCAGATCATGTGATGGGGAAGAGAGGCACAATGATTGTGGGTAGACTGGCCCCCACCGCATCAGGTGGTTGAAATGGAACATCATGTGATTGCATTATAACCATGTTGAGTCTTAAAAGTAATGGACTAGGTATGAGCACGTTTTTTCATTTTTAAAATAAATTCGTTTTTAATATATTCAGTGTATAATAATTTCATAAATGTATTAAGAATCTGTTATATATTTTAATTAATTTTTTTATTATTTCATAAATAGATATGTATCATCTTATTAATTTATCAAATTTAAAAATCTTATTGACGATAAATGAGATAATTTTTATTTTTTAGGATATACAAAAGTTACAAACACTGGCAAAAAAAGCTAGGCACAAGTTTGGATTCAAATTATTGAGTTTCTAACAATCAAACTTTCAAGAAAGTATAGATAATATTTTTGACGAGTTTCATAAAGATTTACGTATTCATATTGTTCGAATCGTATAATAAATTTCATAAGAAATTAGATTCTAAATGGATATTTATTGCATGATCATTCATATACTTATTTCATTGGTTAAATCAATTATGAATTATTATGATCCTGTATATAGATAACGAATACTCTTTTTCCATCTTGTGTCACCTCTTTGCTACTTGTATAATGTATGAGAAGCTTTGAACTTGAGAAAAATCCTTTGGCAATCATAAGAAAAAAAGTGGAATTTTTTTTATATAAAGGTCTCAATTTGAGAATAAAAGAAAATGTTGCAAATGTTGAATTCGAATTTTAGATCCGTTAAATGTCATCTCTTAAAGATAGTGATAAAAAAACCGAATAGGATCAGCCTGTCGGATCGGTTTCGAAAACCGATGGCTTGTCTGGTCCGATGCATATTCTAAACCGGACATATAATAAACCAATAAAAAACCGGTTCAACCGGTAAAAATTTTATTTTTTGTTAATTTTATTATTTTTTTTATTAAAAAATTATTTATAAATGATGAGATTTGAACCTTTAATCTCTTAATCATATAGTAAAGATTATATCATTAAACCAAACACATTTTTTTTATTAACTAATGACTACATTTAATACTTTTAATAGGTAATTTAAAAGATAACACATTGATTTAATTTTCGATCCAATTTTTTCAATATTACTTAAAGATAATTGAATGAATGAACTTAGCTAAAGAAAGTGAAATTCTAGTAATTGAAAACGTGCATACGCTCTTCATATTTGAACCTCAAAGTGCAATTTTCGACATTGTAACTGAAAAATTGCATCAGTTTATGTAAGGGACCCCTCTCTGATAATGCTTGTTTTTTTTATCTTTATCTACTTTTTTCATTTAATGGAGTTCATTTGTTTTTGACTTTTGGGTAAACCCAATCGTGTAGTTGAAGTACTGATTATATATATTGTCCAATGATTGTTACCAAACCTACGGTTTAAACTTGTTTTCGATATATCGGACGGCTGACAGGTCATCTTTATCCCTAAATTTATGGATTGGAAGGGCTGTTGAGGAACTCCTCTTTACTAAAGATGATGTTAACTGTTCTTCTTCCTCTCAATTTTGGGTACAATGATTTGATGGGGTCATAATACGGTAAAGGTACTGTCTTAATTCTCAATAGTTGAAGTTTTACGTGTTTATTGTTCTTACCATATCCATTTTACATGCATCAAAGACAACAAAGTTTAAAGATAGGAACAACCGACTTTCATTGTTGTTTGCCATACTTATTCATGGAGAAAGTTTGAGAATAGTGATGAATGTTACAACGTTTTTATTTCCACTATTTCATATGTGATAAAAACCCGAAATTTAACTGAGCTGGTTCATACTATTTATTTAGGGATGAACATTAATTGGTTTGAACCAATTTAACGGACCGAATTGATCAAATTTGATTAATTCGGTTCGGTTTATTCGATTTTGAAATTAATCAATTATGAAAATCGGTTAGTTTAGTCGGTTATCATTTTTAAAATTGATAACTGAATAGACCGAACTAACCGACTTTTAAAAATAATTTAATTTAATTTAAAATTTAAATTTAATAGAAATAAATATATTTATATAATAATTTAAAACTATATATAATATAATATATCATTTATATTATATAATAATATATAATATACAATAAATAAATTATTCTTTAAATAGTTAAAATCGATTAAATCGATCGAATCGACCGACGTAAGTCGGTTTCGATTTTAGAATTCTTTGTCGATCGGTTCGGTCGATTTTATAAGTTTAATCGATTTAATCAATTTTCGAAATTTTAGAACCGAACCAACCGAATGCTCACCCCTAATACTATCACCATTAAGAGGTGGCATTCAGTAGGTCTGGGATTAAAATCCCAACATCTACAAAAAAAAAAAAAAATTCTATTCTCAAATTGCGACCTCTTTTGTATCCAATTTTTTTTTTCATATGTGACATGTCTAGGTTTCAGGTGTGAGAATAATGTGTCACTTCAATTAATGAAATTGAATGATCGTGTGACATTTTTTTTTTATCAATTCTAAATCTATTAAGCTCAAAAAGTTTGGATTTTATATATATTAGTTTATGTTACACGTGTTTACTTGTGAATAATATAATAAGTCAATATTATTTATTTTAATATATATAATTTATTACCAAACACTTTTTTCTTTTTTGATAAATCTATATATTAGATGTTTTTTATTTTGGAATAAAATTATATCAAAAGTTATCAAAATTATTACAAATGTTATTAGAATTATATCAAAAGTTAACAAAACTGTTACAAATGTTATTAAAATTATTACAAAATTATATCAATGATTACCAAAATTATCTCAAAAGTTATCAAAATTATATCAAGGTTACCAAAATTATATTAAGAGTTACAAAAATTATACCAGTGGTTATCAACATTATATTAAATGTTACCAAAAAGTTATTAGAATTATATCAAATGTTACCAAAATTATATCAAACGTTATCAAAATTATATCAAAGATTATCAAAATCATATCACGGTTGTCAAAATTATATAAAAATTTGTCAAATTTATTACAAATGTTATCAAAATTATATCAAAAATTACCAATATTATATCAAAGGTTATCACAATTATATAGGTTATCCAAAATTATATAAAAGTTATCGAAATTATACCAAAGGTTACTAAATTACATCTAAAGTTATCAAAATTATATCAAAGGTTATTAAAACTATTACAAATGTTATCAAAATTATATCAAATATTACAAAAAAGGATACTTAGATTATATCAAAGGTTGCCAATTAAATTATATCAAAGATTACCAATTATATTAGAGGTTATCCAAATTATATCAAAAGTTACCGAAATTATTATTAAAAGTTACCAAAATTGTATAAAAATTATCAAAATTACATCAAAAGCTATCAAAATGATAAAATCATATTAAATTACATCAAAAGTAGTAAATATTTTATTAATTTAATAAAATAATTAAAAATTAAAAATAAAATAATTAATTTAATAAATTATTAAGGACATATATGTTTCATTATTTATACTTTTGAAATTGGTACTTTTATATATAAATTTTTTTTTTATGTAAATACATATATGTTTAATCTTGGTTTGAAACCAACTGAAACATACTAGCTAGTTTATGACAAGTAGCATATCTATGGTTATTTGGCTAATGGAGTCTTTCTGTAATCTATGAGCTGCAGCTTGAAAGAACCCATGGCAGGCTTGGTACAGGCATGGGTTATATATTCATGCAATTATCCTGACCTCTAAAACACAAAAAACATTGCCATATGCAGAGCTAATGCACCAACAAATTATTGTGATACCTTCATGCCTAAATATTGCCTATATATTGAGCCTTAAAACCTGCATAAAATAACATCCAACAAACTCATATAAATTGCCCCTGGGTGGTGCTGCATGCAGCCATCACATACAACTTCAAACTTTAAAGAGATGCTCAAAATTTTTTAGTACTGTGAGGAACTGAGCCTGAGCATAGTGAGAGATCAGAGAATTAGGAGATATGAAGAGTGAGAATTGGCTTCTTTTAGATGCCACTTCACTACCCTAACAATGGAAGCTTGATAGGCTGTTGGCTGAATATGGGCTGTCTACCCAAGCATTTTCAGAATGCTGGATCTGCAGTCACAGTGTAATTTATACTTTTGCTTTACATCCATAGTATTTACACCTAATGGATCCAACTTCAAATGTGTATATAAAAAAAAGATATCCGTCAATGTTCAATGTTGTTCTGGGTGACTGTAAACTTTATTGTTCCAACATAATTGACTCTGCTATAATTAAACCAGTTGTATTCTGAGGTTTTAATTTTATGTTCTGTTACTTTTATTGTTCCAACATAATTATAATTAAACCAGTTGTATTCTGGGGTTTTAATTTTATGTTCTGTTACTTTCATTGTTCCAACATAATTGAATCTGCTATAATTAAACCAGTTGTATACTGGGGTTTTAATTTTATGTTCTGTTACTTTGTATGCAGTTGAATAAGCTTTAATCTACTTCCATTTCCAGATTTCACAAAATCAAACTTACTCTAAAAAACGAAAACCAAGAATAGCAACAATGTGTGGAGCCTGGCTGACGGATTTTTTTTCATAATAATTCCCTAAAACACAACTGAACTATTAATTGCCCTTAGAAATAAGGGGTTATGCAAAAACCGAAGAGAATACATTTCAAGCCTCAAGAAAACAGAGCTATTTTATACAGAGAACAAAAAAATAAAGCATTAGAAGTTCTAACTAATATTAACATGTAATAAATAACTAGGGTTTTGTTAAAAATCCACTCCTAGTAGCTAAATGGATTGCATATCCTAGAAGCAATCCAAACATGCTAACCATTGGGATTCACCGCCTCCGAACACGCCTGCCATTGGGATTCACCGATTCTGACACAGGACCTTCTGCTACTAGATCTATCCCGTAAACACTGTTTCCACTCCTCTTCCTACTTGAAAACATACTTGAGTTTTCCTCACCGGATGCAAAGGTCATCAACAGCTCTGACAACAAAGATGGACAACATTCCTCCAAGTGCTTGAACCCTTCAGATTGCATTACCGCTGCAAAAAATTGAAAGCATATCTCAGTTTGCGTCACCACTGCCGGACAAGAAAATATGTTGGTTTATAATATAATACTAATTCCAACTTTTCAAGTAAGTTCATGCGAATCAAAAAATCTAATACAACTGCTTTCCATTAACCTTGGAATAAACACATGCACAGGTTATCGGCAATTAATCGCCCAAGCATAAAGTAAAAGAATATACTTGCAACAGTCAAATGACTAACTGGTGCATCCAACCAGAATAAACAGGTTTGCGGGGACAAAATCCAACATCCAAAGCATTGAACTATTTCGACCATTTAACTTGCTAAGCACAGACCAAACATCTTGCTCTAGTCCATTCCTCCTCATGTAGTAGAAAAAACAATTTCTCATGTCTTCCCCTGCCTCAGAAAGTAAACACCATGTAGCCACTATTACTCTCCTATGTTGCTCCTACTCTTCATTTTTCTTTTCTCATGTCTTACCCTGCCTCAGAAAGTAAACACCATGTAGCCACTATTACTCTCCTATGTTGCTCCTACTCTTCATTTTTCTTAAAGTACCCGTGACCGACGCATATATCCGGACAAGAGTATAGGGATATGACCCTCCAAAGACCTTCCAAATACATGAAAAAACTTAGAAAAAATTGAACATACTCGTATCCGACACTCACATCTGAGTCCGAGTAACATAGTTACTCTCTGAATTCTTAGGGAACCAAAGATCCCAAATGTTGAAAAAGACTGGCATGCCACATGTAATACAGAATTACAGCAGGAAAAAATGTGGCATATTCTATCTCTAAAACAATGTTGCACAGATTTTAATAAAAAATAAACAGACCTTCCAGTAAGACATCCATGCCTATTTGTCACCTTTTTTCCATGACTTTCCCAGGTTTGAAAGTCGTAGTTAAGTCCAGCATCAATAAGTTATAAATGATTACTAAAAAGTACTTAATGCATGACCACTTGTTGCTCTTGAGAGAAAAAGAGTGGGGTTTAAGTAAAATGAGAAAATAGAAAACCAGAAAAATCTCACAATACAAAGGCATAAAGGCCTGCACTCTTGTCAAGTGGAAGGTTTATACATCGGCAATCTTGTAGCACTTAACTAAAATGTAAAGTCAAACGTAGCAAACTAGTTTGATCTAAGATCTAACAATTTCAAGTACCAAATCCTCTGAAGGTTAAGGGATTATAGGCATCTGCCAAGAGCTAGATATGCATGAGGAAGCAATAAAGAACTTCTGAAGAGCAAACAATATGAAAACCAAGTTGACAAAACCTGAAATTTGCACTGGTCAGTATCTATGAACACGCACCTCCCAAGTTTGCTGGATTTGCAGCATATTTCAAACATATGGCCTTAAGCTGTGAGCAATTATGCTGCTCAGCCAGTGCAAGGGTTGTTGCCACTGTGTCAGCATTAAGTTCTTCACACAATTTTGCTTTGCACAACACTTTGAGTCTATCTAAATTGTACAGATCAGCAGCGGCCAAAAGATGCTGCACCATATTGGTAGACATACACATGGATGTTGAGCCTGTAATCTCTTGTACATCAGGAAGCTTGTCGGTATAAATAAACAAGAGCATTGCCTGCAAGAACAAGAAGAAGAACAGACACGGCTTAATTAGCCAATAAATGAAAATAGCACATCTACATAACTACAATCTATAGTTGGATCTTTGCATCTAGGCAACTATAAGAAACAAATTCTATTGAATCCTGTTTCTAATTAAATGAATTAAGAAGAATCATATATTCATTTCAAGGGTTTGCTTATGCAACATATTCACAATCCAAAACGAAGCTAAAAAAAAAGCATCACCTTGAAGATAGAGGGCACAACATCTTTCACCACTACTTTATCCATCTTAGGATCCCCAACAAGCCCAAAAAACTGTGCTCTAAACACAGGAGAGCGGGCAGCAAGGATCAACTTGTGTGCTTTAAATGACTCGTCATCAACCTGAAAAATTATATCACAACCAACTTCAGACTCTAACAAGGCATTAAGATTCTGACCAATGTCTGATGGCGGTACAAGAATAGAACACTGTTTCAGTCCCTCGAGGCGAGTTCTAACTACTCCAACCGTGCAGTTCATGATGAGACAATCATCCTTTATATAGTCAGAAGTTTCTAAAGTTGTTCTTCTAAAGAAACGCTTGTAACCCCTAAATGCACACAAGAAATAAGGTACAATCAATACCTTATCGAAATAAGACCTGGGATTGATCCCTATATTATTGAAATATTTACAGCGTGTATAAATATATAATTTTAACATCTTAAGGAATGAATATATTAGTTAACATAGAGAAACTTTGATGCTCATAAAAATAATATGCATGTTTCAACAGCAATACAGATAAACATATAACAGTTAAATAAATAAGAACATTCATTTAAAGTGAAATCAAATGGAAATCACCAACATAATATTTCTTCTAAACGAGCCAAGTTACAGGTCACTGCTCCTAGAACCACCCCCCGTTTTCATTTCCTTGTTTTAGTCTTTGGGTCTTATCCTGGGTTCTCTTAAGTTATACTAACAGCTTTTATGTGGTTTTTAACTTATATGTGTTGATACTTCTCGGACATTTTAAATAAATTTCAGTGTGAGGCTTTGATCCTCAAAATTAAATGTTAAAAAAAATACCAAAAAATGTAACCTACCCATTCATCAAACAAAAGCATATAAACAGTTACATATCCCCTAAACCTCAACCCCTCATTTCTGATCACAATTCACCAACACAAACCCATTTCATAGCTTTAATCCCTTGCGTCTTGATGGTTAAATGCATGCATGTTGGCCATTGAGATCTAGGGATCAAATGCTATCAGAGGCAGATAACACAAACCCATTTGATAATTATAACAATTACCTTATAAATTATCAAATCCATTCTCCAAACACACAAGTAAATTTTAAAAAAAGCATTAAATTATGAACCAAACCCTAAATTCCAAAACTCAAATTGTTACCACATGCTCCCTCTGTACTTCAACGTATAAGGCCCACTCTCCAACGCCCGATCAAAGTGACTATGAACCTTATGCTTTCCTTTCCCACTCTGGTCCACAAGGGTGAGCTCGAAAAGTGCTCGAACATCGGTACCTTCACTGGCCAAAGCAATGAAAACCGAAACATACATCGAACTATCCTCCGGATTTTTACCGTCGGGGTAAAAGTAAATCGCCCAATCGTAACCTCCGACGGTAAAAACATCGCTGGCTATACATTTCCCGGGTCCGATCCCTTTGGCCAACGAGTAACCCTTGATCGTGAACTGGTGTGACCCGATCACCGTCTCGCTCACCGATTTCGATACCGAGTCCTTGAAATCATCCATGGTTTTCTTTCTCTTTTTTCATCGAGTTCCCCAAAACCCTAATCCTAGATATTTCATTTCTTAGGAAATCTTGTAGAAATTGCGAGGGTAAAATGGGGAATTGAAAAGGTTAGGGTTATTTTCTTTTGTAGTGGTGGTAGTGGCGGCGGCAGTGGTAGTGACGGTGATAAATTACCGGTGGGGAAATGTGAGAAGTTTTTTCGAGAGGTTTTTTTTTTTCTTTTGCTTTGGTGGAAATTTTGGGTTGGTTAGTGCCTTAGTGGGATTTGTATACAGTAAGATGTCAGGCAAAAAGTATATATTTTATAGGATTATTTGGAATATATTTTTTTAATTTTTTATTAAATCTAAAAAACATGTTCTCAATAGTTAAATAATTGTTAAATAATTTAATGGATAAGAGTTATCTGAAAAAAAAAGAAATGGAGAAGTTAAAAATTATTATGAAGGATATTGTAAGGATAAAATTGTCTTTAATGAAATTTTTTTTTTTTCTTTCTCCTCCTATTCAGAAAATAGTTTTTTTTTTAATTTTTAATTAAAAATAAATTTTTTAAATTTTTAAATTTTTAAAATTTTAAAAAATAGAAATGTTAATTTTTTTATTTTAAAAAAAATTTAATAAAAAAAGTAAATTAAAATATAAATATTTATTTTTTAAAATTAAAAATTTTTATTTTCAAAAAAAATATTATTTTTTAATTAAAAAATAAGAGAAAAAGGGAGGAGATGGTTTTTTTTTTTTATCAAGAGTAATTTTATCTTTACAATTTTTTTAACAATTTTTTATTTCTCTTTTTCAAATAATTATTACTTATTATACCATTTAACAATTATTGTATTGTTGATGGTATATTTTTAAAATTTATCCTACTTTTTTTTATGATGTAAAAAAATAAATAAATAAATTTTTATTAAACTTTTCCCTCCCAAAAAAAAAACTTAAATTAGTATGGATATATTATACAAAACATACATAATTATTATTTTTTATTAACTATTAACTATATGTAAAAATATTATAAACATAATTAATATTTTTTACTATAATTTATCACACAAAAAGAATTATAAGCTAAAAAAATAGGTGAGTAATTGCTTTTTAAATGAAAAGATATTAAAAATGATGAATAGTTTTTTTAGGGTAATTGTTTTTTTAAAAGTAAAAACTTAAATACTTTTATTTTATTTTATTACTATAATTTTAATTTGATTTTTTTATAATTTTTTTAATGAGTTGGTTTCACTTGACTCATATTATCAACTCAATTTAATACTATAATTATGTACACCCAAGTTGTGTTGGAAGAAAAAAGTGTATGAAAAAGTATTTTAAAAGAAAATAAGAAGTTATTTATGGTAGTTTTTAAGAAAGGTAGTTTTTTTTAATAAGTAATTTATTTTAAAAAATTGAAAAACTAAAATACCCTTATATTATTATTTGATACCATAATTTAATTTGGATATTTTTATACTTTGTATAATTGAATTGATATCACTCAATTCAATAATATCAAACTAATTCAACAAATTTATTAATAATATAGATATTATATTGAAATATATTAGTTTATCAAGTTGTAGCATTCACCATGTGGGTGGGGAAATAGTATTTTAATAAGCATGGAAACTCACACAAAAATTGCAAAATAATTCATGAAATTTATTACTTAAAAATGAGTAAATTAATGATAAATATTTTTTTAATTTTTATGTGATATTACTAATTGAGTTTTTTTTTTAAATCATGTTATTAACTTAATTTGTTTCTTTAAACTTATAATATTAAAGATCCCATCCACCGGACATAGCTAAATAGTAAGTAGTAGGGTCAATTGATCCTACTCAATTTTAAAAAAAAATAATTTAAGGTTATATAAGTAAGATAATATATTTTATTGTAATTTTTTTTTTTATAATCCCACTGAAATTAAATATAAACCTAAGAGAGAGGTCAAACAAGTAAACTTTTCTTTCATTTTTATAATGAAAGTAATACGTGACTTTCACCCAAAAAAGAAACCCTTATATATAAGGTTTTAAAGTCCCACCAAGTATGAATTTCGTCTAATTATATATTAATTTCCTGATTATTAATTTAATTTTTTTGTTAATTGATTTTTTTGTTGGTATATATTAAAAAAATTGATTATTACTATCATTTTTAATGTTACATGTAATTCATCAAAAAAAAAAATATGACTATAAAGTGAAACATATATAATCAAAGAAATAATATTAAGTTTGCAATGAATTGAAGTACAAAAATAGTTATTCATTAACTTAGGTAGACTTGTCAATTGTACATCAAGATAAAAAGGCATGATCAAAAACCTTATAGCAGCTCGTATATTGCAAAATTACTAGCAAACTTCTTAACGGAATAGTAATTAGTAAGTTGCTTAATCCATTTAATTAATCTAGATTTAGTAGGTTAAGACTTGTTGGATCAAGATTTTTCAAAGTTTCTATGGGCTTTTTGTCAAGAAAAAAAATGGGTTTTGGCCTTTGGGGAGAAAAAGAGGTGAAGAAAAAAAGCTTGGAAAATCATGCACTTAAAAATGGGCTTTTTTATTTTAACAATTTAACTTTAAAAATGGTTTTTAAGTAATTTTTAAGGTACTAATTTTTTTTTGGGCCAAATAAGGTACTAATTTAATAAATTAAATGATGAAAATCATTATTATTTCTAAAGTAAACTAGCACGTATTGCTTGAATGCTAAAAATGTTTTAAGAAAATAATATTAATAATTTATTTAGTAAGTAGATTTTGGGACATTTCATTGGAAGAGAGCCTTTGATTGTCCAAATCATTCCAACTATGAGAATGGAAAGAAGGTAAATTAGATCATTTTTTTAGCCACAAATCTGCATGTTTTAAAGCATGTATTTATATTAAGTCTGATTCATTTATATATCGTTTTGATTATCATGCATTTAATTTAAGAAAAATTATTTCATTTATCGTCATTGATTCTTAAGGTATATTTAAAAAAGAAAAAAAATACGTGATAATTTATTAATTTCGTTTGTAAAGTTAAAAAAATTTCAATGTCAGTGTACAAAAATGAACTCTTAATTTAATATGATTATCATGTACTTTTGTTTGTTAATATTTATATGAATAACTATTAAAAAGTTTAAATTGTTAACTTTGTTGAGACATGAGAGTGTTAAAATGAACATTTTATGTGAAAGATAATCAAATGTCTAACCAAGGACAGTGTTGAAAAGGATAAGGTTTGGCTTCAAGGAGATGGTTTTATGAGATTTGGATTTTCTTTTGTCATTTGGAAGGGTATAAAAAAAGGGAAAAAAGAGAAGACATTTTTGCTTCAAATATCTTTGAATTCAAATTGAGAAATTGTTGAATAATTTCATACAAAACAAAAATTGATATAGAATTAGAAATTATCAAATTTTTTTGCACAATTGGGTTCAAAGTAAACCTGTTAAAGGACCGAGTAGACCGTCCAGCCTGACAGGCCTGATTATATTGGGCTGAGCTTCGATAAGATTTTTTTCATTTTGGACCAGCTTGACCCGAATTACTGTTTATACAATAAAAAAATATTTTATTAAAATTTAATTATAAAAATATATTAATATTAATATAAAATATTTTTTTATTTTAAAATATTATTTAAACTCTAAAACGGGCCGACCCGAATCCACCCAAAATCGGACTTGATTAAGGAAAGAAAAAAATTTCCGGACCATGACCCGACTCGACGAACACTAACATCTAAAATGAGCTCAATCTGCTTCAGTAAAGATCCGCTAATTTCTTCCCTTTGCTCTTCCAAATCTTGGGTCAGTTTTTTATTTGGTTGCACTGCTTTTCACTTTTATTGATTGTTTGCTCCCTGTTGTGTTCAAAACCAAGTAATCTCTTTCTCCCTTTGTTCCAAATATGTAGTTTAAGCCTTTTGTCCCCTGAAAGAAATGAATCAGTAAATCTGGTTTATGAATGATATGCAGCAATGCCTTGACAAGGAAGAGGAAAACCATTGAAGAAGCTGAAAGAACTCTGCATTGGGGAGAAATAAGAATGATGATTAGAGGTAGCAATATTGGACACGACACAAAAAAAAATAATTAAAACACAGCACGACAGAAAAAAATAACACGAACACGACACGAATGTCTCAAAATCTATATAATACGAATTATTAACGTATTAAATTTTATATAACTGTAAAATACCTTAAACACGATTATAACATAATAAAATATATAAATACAATACGAATACACGAATTGTCAAATCTCATCAAGCAACCCATTCCTGAATTAACATGGTTCATTGAACCATGCTGAAAAAGTGATGAAAAGCCTGATTTTGCCCCATCAGTTTTGGTGTAAACTTACCAGTATCAGTAACAGTATTGGGCTTATCTTTTAGTATCTTTTTTTTTAGGCTTGATGGATGAGCTTACATGTCTAGCAGGCTGCCACTGCCATCCAGTTATTCCCATGCTCTTAAGAAGCTTATATATATATATATATATATATATATATATATATATATATATATATATATATATATATATATATATCAGAAAATTGCTTTGCTTGGCCTGGCTTTTCCTTATGTTTTGGGATTGCAGAATCCTGCATGGGCTAACAAAGATTTGGGAAAGTTTTATTTTGTTGATTACTGTTGTATAACAAAACGGTTAATCCTATGTTACTGCAACTTTTTATGTTTTTTGAATTATTTGTGTCAGTATGTTATTTTGATTTTTTTTTTTGAAGTATCCGTATCTGAGAAATAGTCGGATATGAGTATGGAAGTACGTACGATCCTCTAAATATATGAAAAAACTTTTAAAAAATTAAGTACACTCGTACACATACCCATATCTGACACTCACTAAATTCTGAGTAAATATAGGTTAATCCTATTAGAGTCGATGAAGATTGAATTTGTAAGTATTATTGTATTGCATATTTATTTGTTTACACTCTATATTTATACATGTTCAGTAATGCAGTACAAAGCAATAGGAGATAGCTAGATAACTAATGACAACAGTAGCGATAACTTAGAAGGAGCTGATAATGATCTTATCAGTAGTATACAAGAGTTTGAGATCATGTGAGATTGTTGAAGATAGGTTTATCCTTATCATGCCCCCTCAAGATAGAGTTTCCTGTTGAGACTCCTATCTTGGATTTTAGCTCAAGGAATTTTGGTCGAGAAAGAGGCTTTGTTAGAGCATCAGCAAGTTGATCTTGAGTGGAAATATGACAGACCTTGAGCTTGCCTGAGGAGACTTTATCTCGAACAAAATGGAAATCAATAGAGATGTGTTTCATTTTAGAATGTAGTGCTGGATTAGCTGAAACATATGTGGCACCAACATTATCCGAAAATATAATGGGAGCAGTAGAAACTGGAACATGCAATTCTGATAACAGATTGGTGATCCAGGAGAGTTCTGCAGCAGTACTGGCAATAGATCGATATTCGGCCTCTGTGGTAAACCTAGCAACTGTCTTTTGTTTGGTATATTTCCAGGAAATAAGACTGCCAGCAAAGTAAATTAAGTAGGCAGAGATTGATTTTCTATCATCTTTGTCAGCTACCCAGTCAGCATCTGTGTAAGCAATAACTTGAGAGGTAGAAGCAGTCTTACCCTTAAGTGAAATGCCATGAGAGATTGTTCCTTTGAGATAGCGTAAGACTCGTTTGAGAGCTTGCCAGTGAATGGTGGTTGGTTGATGCATAAATTGAGATAATTTATTGACTGCAAAGGATAAGTCTAGTCTTGTAATAACCAGATATTGTAGAGCTCCAACTATGCTTCTATAGTCTTTCCCATTAGGCAATGTTTCACCATCAGTCAAGGTTAGAGATGTAGAAGAGGACATAGGAGTAGCAACAGCCTTAGCATCAATCATGTTGGTTCGTGTCAACAAATCAACTGTATACTTTTGTTGGGAGAGAAACATACCTTCTGGTGTAAGGGTTGTTTCGATTCCAAGAAAATAATTTAAAGGAACAAGATCTTTCAAGGAGAATTTCTGAGACAAAGCCTGAACAAATTCTTTTACCAGATTATCATCACTGCCAGAGAGGATTATATCATCAACGTATACCAAGAAATAGATGGTGATCCCAGTTTTGCAGTAGATAAAGAGTGATGAATCAGATTTTGACTGAGTAAAGCCATAGGAAAGAACAAAGGAGCTCAAGGCTGTGTACCAGGCTCTTGGGGCCTGTTTCAGGCCGTAAATTGCTTTTTGTAACTTGCAAACATAAGATGGCTGAGAAGAATCAGAAAAACCTTGAGGTTGTTGCATATAGACATCCTCAGAAAGTATTCCATGCAGAAAAGCGTTGTTGACATCTAATTGATAGACTGGCCAGTTGTTTTGCAGCACAATAGTAAGTACTAGTCTGATTGTAGTTGGTTTAACCACGGGACTGAAAGTCTCAGAGTAGTCAATACCTTGTCTTTGATGAAACCCCTTTGCCACTAGTCGAGCTTTGTATCTAGAGACAATACCATCAGGATTCCTTTTGATTCGGAATATCCATTTGCTTCCAACTAAGTTCTGATTCTCAGATGGAGGTCCTAATTGCCATGTGCCATTTCGAACTAGAGCATCCAGCTCCTCAGACATAGCTTTGCGCCAATTGATGTCTTTCATTGCTTGAGAGACACATGATGGTTCAAGTGGTGTGACTGCAGGATGTTTAGTGGTTGAGTGAATTTGTTTTCTTTTGAAGATGTTGTTTTTGGACCGTGTGACCATAGGATGAATTGTTTGGGTAAGGGGAGGTGTAGAGATTGGTTGTTGAGTTTGTGAAGGATGTATCTCTGATGATGAAGTTACACTGGGAGTGGGCAAGGCAGTCGACATTGATGATGTTTCACCAAGAGAGGTAGAAGTAGGTTGTTGAAGGACTATAAGGTTGGGAGATAGGAATGAGGAGGAGGATGAGGATGAGTTATGGATTTGAGATGATGTAGGACTGGCAGAGGAGAAGTGTGACTTGGCAGGGAATTGTGTTTCATCAAAGGTAACATGCCTAGAGGTGTATGTCTTTCTGGACTCTGGGTCAAAACAATAGTAGGCACTTTGATGCTGAGAGTAACCAAGAAATATACATGGTTTTGAACGAGCTTCAAGTTTGTTTTTGGTATAGGGTCGTAACCAAGGGTAGCACAAGCAACCATAAATTTTTAATTTGCTGTAATTCGGATCCTTGTTGAATAATGATTGCAATGGGGATTGAAGACTCAGAATAGGAGTAGGCATTCTATTGATTAGGTACACTGCTGTTCGAAAAGCAGATGACCAGAATTCAGTTGGAAGTGAGGCTTGATGAAGAAGGGTAAGACCTGTTTCCACTATGTGTCGGTGTCTACGTTCAGAAACTCCATTATGCTCAGGGGTGTGTGGTGGTGTTTGTAAATGGGAAATGCCATGGGACTGAAAGAATGATTTTAATTTTTCATACTCACCACCTTCATCTGAATACATAGATAAGATTGGAGTGTTAAAGAATTTTTCAACCAATGCCTTGAATTTAGGAAATAAAACAAAAATATCATATTTGTGTTTAATTGGATAAAACCATATGTATTTGGTGAAATGATCAATGAAAATTACATAATAAGAAAAACCATCAATGGATTTTGTTGGAGCAGGACCCCATACATCAGTGTAAATGAGTTCTAAAGGTTTATTACTTGACAGACTTGTTACAGCAAATGGTTGCTTGTGACTCTTGTTACACTGACATGAATTACAAGTGGAAAAGGATGTGGAACATGAAGGAAGAGAATAGTTCTTTAAGATGCATTTGAGAATTGAACTAGAAGGATGTCCTAAGCGCATGTGCCAGTCAAGAGGGGAGACACGAATGCTTGAGAGGGCTGTTGGTGACTTGGAGGAAATGGGAACAGAGGACAGAAGTTGGTAAACATCATCAATGTTCAGGCCTTGAGTTAGAACCTCCCGGGTGTGTAAATCCTTCACCAAGAAATAATCAGAGAAAAATTCAACAGAAACCATGTTAGATTTGCAAAATTTAGAGACAGACAACAGATTCTTTTTGATATCAGGTACGCATAGCACAACATGTAATGAGAATGATTTATTTTGAGAGTGAAGAGTTGTAGAACCTGAGTGGGTTATGGACAAACCTGAACCATCAGCTATAATTATTTCATCTGTACCATCATAGTCTGAGTTGATTGATAGATTTTTTAAGTCTGCTGTGACATGATGAGAGGCCCCAGAATCCATGCACCAAGTTTTGGCATTGTTGGTAGAGGCTGCATACTAAGCTGTTGGTGATGCTGAGAAGAAGTGCTTGCCTTTGTAACATTGTTTGGCAGTATGACCAGGTTTGTCACATATCTGACATATGGGTCGAGATTGTTGATAGTGATATGAGTTTCCTGAGTAAGTGTTCTTATTGCCTGTGCTGCTGAATCTGTTTGGAGCAAAGGATCGATTTTTTGACATGTTATAACGGCCAGATTGGTTTCCATATTATTTTCTGGTGTAGTGTGCAGTTGGTGTGCTGATTTCTATGTGATCAGCTTCTTGTTTCAAAAATAATTCAAAGGCTGTTAACTTGTCATGAAGTTCTTCGAATGTTATAGGATTTTCACGAGCTCTCATTGCAGTAGATATCTCCTTATATTCTGAACCAAGACCATTTAGAATTTGTAGTATGAGGTCGTCTTCATCTAGAGGAGCTCCAGCCAATCCAAGTTCTTCTGCTATATTTTTCATGGTCTGCAGGTAGTCGCTGACAGATTTGTTGTCTCGTCTGGTACGAGTGAGAGTGTTCTTGAGATCCATTATTCTAGATCGAGTTTTGTTGGCATATAGCTTTGTGAGCTTCTGCCATGCTTCAAGAGAGGTCTTTGCCGATGCTATGAAAGGTAAAACAGATTCTGATGTGGATGCAATAATCGCATGAAGAATAAGTTTATCTTGACGAAACCAATGACTGTAAGATGGATTCAAGATCAGTTGTCCATCTTTTTGAGTTTCTATAGGTGGAGATGAGGTGGAACCATCAACATAACCCATCAGGTCAAAGCCTGTTAGGAGAGCATCGAACTGGGCACGCCATGAGGGAAAATTTGTTGGAGTTAGTTTGAGAGGTAATTGGGCTGTTGCATTTATGGAGACAGGGGTTGAGGATGTAACTGAGTTGTTTGCTGCCATGATGAACTTGGTATAAGCTTGTTAAAGCAGGAGAGGCTCTAACACCATATTAGAGTCGATGAAGGTTGAATTTGTAAGTATTATTGTATTGCATATTTATTTGTTTACACTCTATATTTATACATGTTAGTAATGCAGTACAAAGCAATAGGAGATAGCTAGATAACTAATGACAACAGTAGCGATAACTTAGAAGGAGCTGATAATGATCTTATCAGTAGTATACAAGAGTTTGAGATCATGTGAGATTGTTGAAGATAGGTTCATCCTTATCAAATCCTACGTTTCCCCAGTATGAACAATTGGCTAAATGGACTTCCAAATATCTTTTGATTGCAGAAGGATCATCAGGAAACCATTTGGTCATTTGGTTGTAAAAGATGAAAAGTCCTTGTAATTGCAGGAATCTGATACGGTGGAGTTTGTTTAGTGATTGCATATTCCCACAATAATTCATGCAGCATCATCCATGTCGTTTTCAGCATTAAGCCACTAGAATTTTCAGCAAAATGCTTACTGAAATATAACGTCCTTCTCCTTCCATCTATTTCTGAAATTTGTTTGCTTTTTATCCAATTTATTCTTCTTCTTTTTTTGCCTTGGATATCAACATGTTTTCACTATTGAGAATGGAACTAGTTTACGATTTTACGATTTAATCATACGAAGGTTTGATTCAATTTTATGTTATACTTATTTAAAAATATGTCAGTTTGGTAGATTAATTTTAGGATATTCTGACAGTGTATCAAATATTAATCTTTAATTGTATCTGTTTGAAGTAATTCATTGATTTTTTAATCATACCTTACTGCTTTGTGACATATTAAAGTCAGAAAATTGAAGAATATTATGACGAAATCAGCAAAACTCATAGAGAAAAGTAAACGCTACCAAGCATTTTTAGCCAGATATAATCCATTTCTATCTTAACAGCAAAACTCAAGAAAGCATTAATCAAAGGAAAATATCAGATTCTTTAATTTCTTAATTTATTGGCTACAAATTCATGGCCTCTTTGAACAGCTATCTATGCACCAGACTGAGGGAATCATGCCCCTTTCTTTTGAAGAAAAAAAAAAATTATATTATTAAATATATGATTTGCTTGATTTAACCAATCCAGTTAGATTAAACAAATATATTTAGGACCCTATTATGATATACAAAACTTCTATACAATATGAGAAACAACACAAACCTAATTTTTATTTTAAAGATTTTACTAAAAGTGTTTTAAAATTATTTTTTTAATTTATTATATATAATAATATCTTTATTTAATGTATCATTGTGGATCGATCTTCTTTTTCAAATTGTTATTACTTTCTACCGAGATTTGTAGGTTTATAGTAGACAGACTAGTAGACATATGTTGAAGAGAAAGGTTTTATAATATATTTAAGTAAATTTTATAAAATTTTGAAGAGAAAAGATGTTTTGGGTCTTGGAGAAGAAGAGAGGTTTCAATTCAAAGGGTTTTTTATTTTTTATTTTTTTATGAGAAATTTGTAGCTTTTCTATTAGAATTTTAATTCTTAATTGTTGAGATATATATATATATATATATATATATATATAAGATAAAAAGGAAGAGTTTAACCCATAACAAATCAAATAAAATTTATGTAAAAAAAAAACTATGCACCAGCCCAATCATGGACTGGAGCTCCAGCCCAGTTGCACCTCCAGTGGAGGTGGATTCCAGTGGGGGATTTCCCTTCCACAAAATGACCCAAGATTTCACCGAACTAAAGGTGCGATGAAATCTAAAGGGACCCTAACACTGTTAACTATCAAGAGGTAAAGTAGTATTTTGAAACAAGAGGAAGGTTTCTTTCTCATTTGTATAGGATTTGTGTATTTCATCGTATAAAAAGATAAAAAAAATAAAAATATTAATCGGTATTTAATGATATTGATTAAGATGATATATAAGGAAAAAAAAATATAATTAATAAATTATTTTTTTTAAATTCAATAAAAATAATGCATTAACAATAAAAAATTTTAAAAATAATTTTTAATCAAAACCTATAAACACAAATTAACTACACGCAAAAAGATATTCATAAGAAGATCACTTTTCTACAAATTGCATTTATATTGACCAAATAGAATAGATTTTCTTTATATAATGATAGCCTTTGAATGCAAATTGAGAGTTATTAGTCATAATCAACATGGTTTTATTTGAAGATTTTTTTTATACAGTGATAATAGAGTTTTTTAATTTTACAATTCAGATTAAAATATTATTATATGACACATGTCTCATTTGTTTTTTGTTATTTAATTTTTTTTTAAATATTTTAAAAAGTATGTATCATTATTCTAATCTTATTTGTGAAATCTAAAACTCCAGCAATATATTAAATAACTTCTCTTTATTTTATTGACAAAAAAAAACATAATTGATACAAATAAATAGTAGTGCAAATTTAAAAAACCATAATTAATTATTTTTTTAATTGAGTTCGAATCTCATTATCTTAATATATATATATATATATATAAATCTTACCTTTAAAGAAAAGGGTTATTCTTTATCAATCAAAATTCGATTTTTAACCAAAGCACTTCAAAATTAAAATCTTAATATATCAAATCGATATAAAAAAATAAATCATCTTTGAAGATCATTGAAAAAAATAATTAAATTCAAATAAAATTTAATCCTATTATTATAAAAAAAAAATTTTAAAAAAAAAAACTTGAAAAAGGTAAATCACCGAGAATGATATTGGGCATGGTAGATGGCATGTGTAGTAGTAAATGATTTTCATTTTCAATAAAAAGAAAAAGATAAAGAAGGTTCCCAAAAAGAGAGATAGAGAGAGTGTGTCACGGAAAATGCCATATTGGCATCAACATCAAATCTAACCAAATCTACGCCAGCGAAGAAGATTGTGATGCCTTAAGCCAGCCCACATCAACCAGACCATAAAGCCACCTGTTTTAACTCAATTGGATTATGACTTGTGAGCCCCACATTTTTGCTGGGGATTATTTTCACTTTGCTTTTCAATTTCTCCCAAAATTAAATAAATTTTGTAACAATATTTTAAAGGTCTTTTTTGTAATATTATCGTATAATAAATTATAACTATTTTCGATATATTAAAATTAAATTAAGTGTTAATTATCACGTTCAATACAAAATCTTATAATATTATTTTATAATTGGATCAAAGATATTCTCAAATTTTACTTGGATTTAATTATTTCAATACAAAATTTAATTATTTCAAAATACATTTTACAATACTCAAACTCTAATTAGAAAAACTCTCTCTGTACAACAAGCCTTGCTGAGTATAAAATATTATTATAAAGAATAACTCAATTATGCTTTAAAAAATGTCCAACTACGCTTTCATAAATTAATTCTTTCCTTTTTTGGTTTATAAAAATAAGTCATGAAAATTTGACTGCCCAAATGAATGCTGAGAAATCAAGTTATGTAAATTAATGAAAAAAAGAATAACTTTATTATTACTAGTCAACCTGATTTTTTTTTTTATAAAAAAGTCATCATTTAAAAATTGAAAAAAATTTATAAATGTTAAAATTTGAATTTAAATTTATTAAATATTACTTTATAAAAATAATTGTATTAATGAATTAAATTAAAATTTTTATAATTATTTTTACAAAAAAAATCATAATTTAATAATTAAAAAAATTAAAAAAATTTAAATTAAATTTAAATTTATTAAATGTCACATACATGAACTAATTAAATTGATTTTTTATTTTTTTTATTTTAAAGTCAACTTATGATTAAATTATGTTAATTAAAGCGTTAATTAAAGCATAATGTGGTCAAGCTTGGTGGACTCCATATTCGTACTTCTTTTGTTGAATGATATTTAATTATATATATAAAAAAATTTAACACTAATCAAAGATCTTTAAGTATATCCTGTACAAACTTATCTCTTTAAAATATCTTGGATAAATATGAAAAATATGCTCTCAATCACATAATTGTTAAATGATCTAATGAATAAAAGTAATTTAAAAAAAAAAATCAACAATTAAAAATTATTGTAAAGATAAAATTATTCTTAATGAAAAAATCTACTTTCTCTTTCTCTTCTATTAAGAAAATATTATTTTATAAAAATTTTAATTGAAAATAAATTTAAAAAATTAATTTTTTAAAAAATTTAAAAAATAAAGAAAAATAATTTTAGAAAAATTAAATTTATTATTTAAAATTTTTTAATTAAAAAAAGTAAATAATTTTTTTTTAAAATTTTTAAAATTAAAAAAAAAATTATTTTAAAAAAAATATATTTTTAATTAAAAAGTAAATTAAAAAATAAGAGAAAAGAGGAAGAGAAAGTTTTTTTTTAACAAGGGTAATTTTATTTTTACAATTTTCTTCTTAATAATTTTGTATTTCCTTTTTTAAATAATTTTAATTCATTATACCGTTTAACAATTATTGTATTGTTTATGATATCTTTTTCAAATTTACCCAAATATCTTAAAAATAATTACTTTATGGATTATTATTCTATATACAGAGGGTGGAGTTTTTTTAACTCTATAAATTAGATTTACATATTTTCATAATTTTTTATACGATTTATATTTGTACAAACTGATCGTTGGATTTAACAATATAATCGTACTTGTCGTGCACTTAAAATTTCGAATCGATCTGATATCCCTATTATATCGATCGAGAATATTATATTTTTTCATATATATTTAATTATTGAATTTTTTTTAAGTTAAAACAAATAATTAAATATTTTTAATTTACGATTTAAATTAAAAAATAAAAATTATATAAAAATTTATGAAATTAAAAAATTCCATCGTACGTAATAATTATCCTTACTTTTTTAATAAAATCTAGATGATAATGGCCTAAGCTCTTTCATTATTTTTGTTTATTATTATCCAATACAAGATAATCACATTTTATAAAAGAAATAATAATAATAAATGATAAAAAGAAATCCAACCCATGATAACCATAAATAATTTCAATTAAGATGTGACATTTTAATTTTAATATTTCGAATTCAATAAAAACTAATCCAAACCAATCAGTTCAAATTGATTTTCAATTTTATCAATTTTTGGTTTAGCCCTATAATATTTTGAGATTTTACAAGTAATCAAGTATTTTGACCATTAATTTATAATTCTGTAAAAATGATAAAAGCATTAAAAGGAAAAACGAAAAACGAAAAAAAAAAAAAAAAACCCATATATATATTTTTTCTTTTCCTCGAGACAAGAAGGGAACTGAAACTCTACATCTTACAAATTTCCAAAAAGAAAATAAAATGTATTTTCTTCATTTAATAATTTTTTCAGTTAAACATTAGTACTCTCTATGTCTATAATCCTATTTTAATTATAGGCTATAGCTGCTGCAGATTTTTCTTCAAATCAACAACAACAACGCTAACATTATCCGTGCTATGCCTAGCCAAGGCCAACTTCGTTAACAAAATGGAAGCGTCCCAACACGCTTTATCAGAATTCTCGGCTGCGCCACCTTTCACCGCCGCGTCATTACCCAGTGACCCTGGTGGCGATGGTGGCCTTTGAGCGCGTAAGCATATACGCGCCACCCCACATGCTGTATCATTCGTCACCACATCCCACAATCCGTCGCTCGCCAATATCAAACACTCATCTTCTCCTTTTCTTTCCGTTATTGTCACCTCAGGCTCCGGTATAACAAATGGTTTTAAATAATTATCACCTGACGATTAATAAAGCAGAAATTAGATATAAATTTTAAAAAATGGTTTATAAAAAAGGAAATTTTGTTTTAAAGCTTACCAATTGCTCTAGACATGGCTAAAACACCAAGAACTCGAGGGCCATCCCAGTAAATTACTCTGCCACCAGCTTCTTGGATTCGGAGCAATTCATCGGGTCGATCCGGCTGCAATAAAGTAAATAAATAATTTATTTTATTTTTATGTCAGTGGAAGTGCGTGAAATTAAATTAAAATAGAAAGTAAAATATATCACCTTGTGATCGTCGGAGAGGGGGAAAGCGACGCCGTTCCGACATAAAACAGCACGGGAATCACCGCAGTTGGCGACGATGATCTTATCCGGGGTGATAACAGCAACCACTGCGGTGGATCCAACAGCGTCGCACTGTGGAGTTCGAAGCTCACATCGGCAAGTAGAACTCTCCTCGGCGCCCACTGTCGATTCTTTAACTTCTTTATCCATCCTCTCAAAGCTTCTCTCCATCGTACGCTTCCACTCCACCGCCTTTTCACCTCCGCACGCTTCGACTTCTTCTTTTACTATCTCGTGAAACCGATCTCTACACTTCATCGCAACCTAAAAAAAAGAAAAAAGAAATAGAAGTCAGTTATAACAGAATTAATTAATTAATAAAATTAAATGTATGAAATATTTTCAAGATTCTTTTTAGTACATGAGAGCAGCCATGGCCGTCGAAGACGCCGAAAAAGTGAATATCCGACGAAATTTGAACTTGACAGCTTTGTTTACAAAATGAGGGGTGAATCGAAACAGCGTCTTCCATATCTCGTCTCCTTCCACAAACGGAAGTCATTCCAAACTTCGGCCATTCCTTTTCTCCTTCTACGGAATTTTCAGTCTCTAATTTTACTGTTCCATTAGAGATTAGGCCTTCTTTAAATTCGTGATCTTTCTTAAGGTTGTTAATATCCGAGTTTTGAACCGCGTTATCACAGTCCCCAGGAGAAACCGGTAGGAGGAGATCGAGCTTCTGACGTTTCCGGCCGTTTTCTAACGGTGGTTGAACGGCGGCATCGGCTACTATCTTAAATGGACGAAGCTCCATTATCCGACGGCGAGAAGCTCTTAAGGTTGGTTCAACCGTAGCTGCCGCTCCACTTTCTCCAACAACTCCACAATAAATTCCAGCCATTTGATTACTAAATTACTCTTCTTCTTCACAAAAAAATTGAAAGCGTTTTTAACTGAAGAACAAGCTTTGTTAAAAATCAAAGAGAATTTTTTTTTTTCTTTTTTCAGATTGAATAGAAAGGACCCTTAAAATGGTTGGGAAGGAAGATTTTGTACTGAGAGCTCTAATTTCACCTGGGGGCCACACCTAAGAACGGGCAGGATGACCGTCACCATTCGGGCAATGGGACCCGACACATACAATTGGTGTGACGTCGATTTACTGAATACAAGAAGGTAATCGGGCACCGTCATTTGATCAGATTGGTTGAAGAAATGACACGTGTAAGGGGCTTTTAAAGGAGCTAGGATACGTGAACCAATCATTGGAGCACACGAGTAACTGAAACGACCTTCCTTCCCTGACACGTATGTGGTCCTTAGAGAACGGGGACCCCGCTTTGCCGCTCTTGTTTTTTTGAAGGGAAATTTTAATTAATATCGGTTTCAAAGGATATTTATAAAAATAGAGAAATATTAATTAATATTTAGTGATGTTAATTAAGATAATATTTATAAAAATATAGATAATTAATATATTAAATATAAAATTTTTATTAAAATAAAATAATTTTTAATTAGTGTTTAGAGACTTCTTTAATCGAATTTATAAAAATAAAAGTATAATCTATATATTATTTTTTAATTTAATAAAAATAATATATTAAATATAATTTTTTTATTAAATTATAATTGAATAATTCTTAACTTGTGTTTATATGTATCAATTAAGTAGATTTTTTTTTTTAAATATATATTTTATTTTGAAAATTTGTTTTATACATTTCATTTTAAATTTTAAATTCAAAAACAAATCAATAACATAACACATATTCTTTTTTATATATTTATAAAATAATTAATTAAAAATAAAACAAAATAATTTTAAAATTCATTCTAAAGTGTATCAAAAGAAATTTTTTTTTTTTTCATTTATTAAATTGTCACGAAGATATCACCACGTGACGGGACATTAATTCGATTTACGTTGCTTATTAGATTTTAATCAAGAATAAATGTCAAATTTGTCTGCATATTATAATTTAATGTAAAATTTTATTATTGTATTTTAAATTAAACTTATTATTGTATTTTAATATTATTCAATTTTAAATAAAAATAAAATATTTATGTTTTATCCATAAAAATGATAAATTGTATTATTGTATTTTTTTTAATTTTATTGATATTTAATAAAAAATAATAGAATTAAAATATTTTAATAAATATTTTTTTAACATCAAAAGTAAATTTTTATCAGTTCTGTAATGATAAAAATCAATAATAATATTATTACAATGACATAATTTAATATTAAATCATAATATAATCAGAAATTTGACAATTGACCTTAATTCTTTTTAACAACTAGACTATGTTTTCTTAGAGAAACAACAAATATAGTTTTCGTGAATAGTAAAAGAATGTCCCAATGAATTTATGAATAAAGAAAAACTTTATATAAATTATACACAAAAATATTTACATGCTTTTAATTTTTTTTAACCCGGCTGTTTGGTTGAGTAATCTATATTTCATGAAAATAGTTCTTTTTTTTTTTTGTGTCTTTTATTGTTACATGCTGATTTTAGATTTTTTGAAAACAAAAATAAAATATTTTTTTGGCGTGTCTTAATTGCTTTTAGAATTTATGATAAGAAGTAAGCAAAAGTTTGTGATAAGAAGTAAGCAAAAGTTCAACGTAAAAACATTTTCACCAAAATGGTTGTACATTTTTAGAATAAAAAAGTCAGTATGAATGTAAAAAAATAATTTATCTTCCTTTATGTTTTTGTACATTTCAATTCTTATGCATGTGTGAAAATAAAATATTTATTTACAAGAGTTAGTGACTTAGTGTAGTTAGTAAAAAAGAAATTTATTTTTTATAATTAGGTGTTTAATTTTTGTGAAAGTATTCTGAAAGTAAAAATACTTAATACACAAAGTTAATATAAGAAAATATGATCTTAAAATTATTTATTAAATCCAAATAAAATTTAAAAATAACCTTAATCATATTACAAAATAAGAATAAAATTTAATAGAAAAATACGAATACCATTCTACTACTAATATAATTTGTTTCAAATAAATATTTAGCAATGGAAGGAGCGTGAATTTAAGCTCCAGGGGTTGCGATTAGGGGAATGATTAATCTAAAATAGGTTATTTTTTCTGCAAGTTTCCTTTTTTTCCCCCGTTGTGCAGTGAAAGCGTCTACGTAAAAGGGAAGATAAGGACACGTTTGGGGACCACATGTCAAGGCCGATTGAGACTTCGCTAAACCCAACAATCGACACGTGTCTTTACTGAGTGGATCCGAAGGTGCCCCTTCCTTGCTCGCGCTATAACACGTTTCGGCACTCCATTGGCTTTCGAAAAATTTTATAATCTGCCGTCCTTTGCAATTTGAACACTTTCCAATGCTATGTTTGGAAATACTAATTCCAAAATTTAAATTTGAATTTTATTTTTTATATAATTTGTGAGATTGAAATATTTATATTATGTATAAATTAATTAAATTTTAATATAATTATATATTTGAAAGGTATAAAAATAAATATTTAAATTCATAAATATCTTTAGGTATTTCAAATTTACTACTAAATAGGCATCCAACAAATTTATGAATTTAAAAAATAATCATGAATATTACATTTACATATGTTTTATTACATAATTTATATTATTTTTGAAATTCAAATTTATTTTTTAAAATTCAAGTTTTCAAACGTAACCTTAGATTTTTTTCTGCCCTTTATCTACATCTAACAATTTTGGATACAATATAATATGAAAAAACTATTTAAAATATGATATAATATGAAAAATAATATAAATTTGATAAAATAACACAAACGTATTAACAATTATATTATATAAATTATTAATATATCAAAATTTATATAAACATATAAAATTTTAAATAAAATTATAACACAAACACAGTAGAAGACACGAATTACCAAATTGACTCTCATTTTTTTTACTTAAATAATTTATTATTACTATTAATTAATTAAGATTTTATAGATTTACAATTTGACAAATTTTATTGATCTTGTAATTTGTAAACTCTATTTCTAAATGTTGAAAGGTTAAAAAAAGCAATTTGAATTATATTTGGTTGATCAAATCTTCGATACTTAATTGTATAATTAATCCATTTAAGTATCACATTTTTAGATGTTTTCTCATTCATTTGTCTATTTTTCTTTTTATCATTTTTTTCCTCTAGTATGTTTTGCAATTTTGCTATACTTCTTCCTATATTTATGATGTAAAACTTTTGAAGAATTTTTTAAGAAACTTTTGATTTTTTTAATAAGTGATATGCAGTGTTGGAAGTATGAAAATTCACTTGTAGTAATGATATCAAAACTTCAGTAAAAACAAACATTCTACTAACTTAAAAAAGTTCAATTATATAAAAAAAAAAAGCAGAATAATTAAAATGGAAAATGGTGGATTAGATTTTAAAGTTAAAAATAAGTTTATAATTCAAAAATGACACCCATCCCAAATTTTTAGTTTGTTTTTTTTACTTTTATGTAGTATAGAAAAATGGTTAACTTTGATATATTTAATATTAATTTTTTTTCATAATATTTATGTTTCATATTTTTAATGTAAAAAAATAAAAACTAATGAAAATATTAGAGTTTTTATTGTTAATAAAAAATAAAAAAAATATAGTTTTGATGTAAAAAGTTGAAAAAAAAGAAGGGAAGCAAGGAGTATTAGGTTTAGAACAAACAAACATTATCTCTTGTTTTTGGAAAAAAAAAAAAAAAAATTGTTGGAATATAAATGCAATTCCATTGAAGAAAACTAAAGATTATTACATTAATGAAAAGATAAAAGTTTATTGCAGAAAAGGACCTATTTTCTTTCATAATAACGTGAAAAACCCAAAGTACACGTGTAAGGGTTTAGTTGAATCATGTTTTAGTAATTTTTATATGCTACGATAAACGGGCAAGTAGACCTCTAGAGTCGTAGACTACCTTAAAGAAAAAAGGTGGGGATCAAGGAGCAGGATTCCAACCAGTTAAATTTTGCCACGTAGAAGGTTTCAGCTGGCAAGCATGAGGTGACGCCAGAAAATATCAGAGCCACGTGAGTGGAGAAAGCATTATTTTTTCAGTTGCCCACGCCCCACATGACCTAACCTTTTTGAAGGCTCTGAGCTGACCACAGTTAAATTTTTTCTTCTTCTCATCTTTGGTTAAGTTAAGACTTAAGTCATTGTCTCATTGGATTCCTTAGATTTGGATAGAGATGGTAAAATGAACCCGAATTTGAAAATTCGTTTAGAAAAATTCGAATTCGAATATTTCCAAATTCGATTTGGTCAAAACATCAAAAATTCAAATCCGAAAAAATTCGAACCCGAAATGGCTCGAACCTGAAAAGACCAGAACTCGAAATTACCCGAACCTGAAAATACCCGAGCTCGACCCGAATCCGAACTCGAATTTAATACTAAAAATAAAAATTATCAAATTGTAATTAAATAATTTTTTTTATAAAGCAAGAACTTTATTTATCAATT
Source organism: Fremontodendron californicum (assembly GCA_030761205.1). Taxonomy (NCBI): domain Eukaryota; kingdom Viridiplantae; phylum Streptophyta; class Magnoliopsida; order Malvales; family Malvaceae; genus Fremontodendron; species Fremontodendron californicum. The sequence goes on along the minus strand of JAULJL010000009.1, from coordinate 9,498,856 downwards.
TTATTCTAATATCTTTTTTAATAATTTAATTTAATTAAAATTTAATTTAATTTATATTATATATATGATAAAATAATAATTTCATCAAAAATAAAATTATATTTTGTACTTATAACTTTAATGTCTCATTTCTTGATGAATCCACTATCTAAAAATTCTAAACTCATGAAAATTTTAGAAATGTAAATTTTTTTGACATAAAATATTATTTGTCTTTTATTTATGTTATTTTAGGAGCACCTTTATAATAGTATAATAGTATTTTCTATATATTAAAATTAATTAATAGCAATTCATTCATTTTAACTTATCTCTAATATAATAGTATTTCTTATATTAAAAAATAGATAAAAACGACTTTTTAAAAAAATGTGTTGTTCATTGCGACATATATATAGTTTTCTTAGGCATATTATTAAATTAAGTCATCAACACCATATTCACTTGCCCAAACCTGGATCGATCAGAAATATAGGCCTCAAATTCTGCTCAAACCCGCCCATATTTGTAAATTGATAGTCCAAACCCGTTTAGGCCTCAAAGTTGAATGTCAGGGTTCGTCCCTAAAAATCTCTTATTTTTTAGTGAATATAAATTATAATGTATTTACATGTTGAAATTCGAGTTCATCAAATCAATTATTTTAAATATGATTAATTTATAATATATCATATTTTTTATAATAAATTATTTTAAAATTTTATTTTATATAAAAATTAATTTTATATTATTTTGGTGCTAATAAATATTGATTTTAATAAATATATATAATTAAAAATATCATATTATAATAAAAGATTATTTTTAAAAATAATAATAAAATAATTTTTAAAAGTAAATATTTAAATTATGTAAAAATGATTACATCTAAAATAAAATAAAAATGATGTAAAACAAACCCAAATCCGAACCCGAACCGAACCAGACTGGGCCCGAACCCGAACGGATCCAAACCCGGACGGACCCGAACCTGATCGGACCCGAACCCGAATGGGCCCGAACCCGATTGAACCCGAACCCGAACAAACCCGAACCCGAATGGACTCGAACCCTAATGAACCCGAACCCAAATGAGCCCAACCCGAACCCGCTCAATTATCACCTCTAGTTTTGGATTTGAGTGATTATTTTATTTATTATTAGTAAATTTTTTATATTTTATAAACAAATTAATAGAATGATATATATTAAAAATATGACAATTTTTAATTTTATTTGTAAATTAAAAAATTTCAGTGTTAATTTATTAGACATAAACTCTTTGAATTTTATTATTATCCTAATTTTTAAAACTTTGAAATATTGATAATATTATCCTAATTTTTAAATTAAAATATTGATAAAGAAAAGATATAAGTAAAAGTATTTTCTTCTAAGATAGTAAAAGGAAGATAAGAATAAAAGTTTTTTATCTGAATATAGCTTGTTATTTTTTTAATTATTGAAATAATTTTTTTAATTATCAAAATTCGCTCTTTTTTTAATCTTTGAGGAAATCGCCATAGGTCATTGCGAATTTTCAACATGTTTTTCATTTTTTTTTTAAATTGTTGAAGGAAAATCGTTTTGACCCATGACGATTTTCCTTCATCAATTTTTTGAGAAATAGCAATCGGTGATGGCGATTCCTCTCTATATAAAATTTTCATTTTTTTTGTTTTAATTCTTCATGAAGATTGATATTCATGAAGAAGAACATTTTTTTCAAAATATTAAATAATAAATTTTAAATAAAAATTATATAATTATAATTTTAAAAAATAAAAAATAATAAAAATTATATAATTTATTTTTTATTTAATTATAAAATATATATTTAATATTTTCTGAATAGTGAAACAGACTTTTGGGCAAAATATGTATAACGGTATTATTGTTGACGCGAACTCTCTCCCGATGTATCAAATTGATAATGACATTTTCGACGGCTATGACTAGAGCCTAGAGGTGTCCATGGGCCGGGCCAAGGCCCACAATTTTTTTATTTCTCTTGCTCAATCCAATTTCAAGCCAGACCAGGGCCCACCCGAAAACCCGTTTCACTATTTAAAAATATTAAAAAATATTTTTATATTAATATTTATATATATATTGGGCCGGGCTGGAATAAGTGTTTTTGTAATTCAGGCCGGTCCGGCCTAACCCGAATTACTATTTACTAATAAAAATATTTTTTATTTAACTTTAATTATAATATATATAAATATAAAAATATATATAATTTTTATTATTTAAATATTACAATATTACAATTTATTAATTTTTAATTATAAATTATATAATTTTTATTTTCGGGCTTGGGCAAGTGAAATAAAAAAATTTCGGGCCTCAGCCCGGCCCGGCCTATGGACACCCCTAGTCATAGCCGTTGAAAATGTCCTTATTAATCTGGTACATTGAGACACATCTGGGCTTACCGGGCTGGACGAGCTACCCTGCCCGTGGATAGGTCTAGCTATAACCTTCATTTCTGCATAATCCACAATGCTTTATTTCCCTTGCTCAAGCCCATTTCAGGTCAGGCCGTCCCTAAAGTCCGTTTCACTATTCAAAAAATATTAAAAATACATTTTTTAGTTATATATATTTTATAAGTAAATTTAAATAAAAAATATTTTTTATTTAATAAATAATAATTCGGGCTAGGCCGATCGATCCGAATTACAAAAACACTTGTCCAAGCCTGGCCCAATACGATTCGGGCTTACAGGGCTGGGCGGGCTATCCGGCCCATGGATAGGTCTAGCTATGACCTTCATTCCTGCATAATCCACAACGCTTTGGTTGGCCTTTCTCCCGGAGATCCATTTATTACCAATACAAGTTGAAAGAATCCGATTGACATTACGAATATAATTTTTAAAATTTGTGTAAATTGTTATTTTTTTTTTAATTTTGTTATTTAAAATTTATTTTATTTTATTTTATTTTTAAAATTATAAATTATTTAAATTTTATTATTTAATAATTTTAAAAAAATAAAAAAAAGTTGGGAAGTCGCCACCATGGGTGGCTACTTCCCAACAACAATTCTTCATTAAAATGAAGAATTACTTCCCTTCTTAAAATATGATTTTTTTTAAAAAAAAAAATATCAAGGGAAATCGCTATGGATCATGACGATTTCCCTTGATCAATTTAAAAATAAAATTTCAAAACCTGTTTGAAAATCGTCATGGGCTATGGCGATTTTTCAACAGGATTAAAGAGAAGCGAATTTTGGTAATTAAAAATAAAGTCTCGATAATTTGAGAATTAAAAAAAAAAGAGAGAGGCTATATTGAGAATAAAAAAACCTAAGAATAAATCTATAGTTTTTTTTACTATTTATTTAGTCACAAATTGAATATATATTTTTTTATTTTATAAATTATTGTATTTATAATATAGTATCTTTTAATTGACACTTCAAAGTTTTTTTTTAAACAAAATTGAGTGGAGAGAGAAAGAAATGCTTTCCTTGTAGTTTTTATTTGACTTTCAGTACGTAACTAACAAAATTTTTTAATTCTATCTAAAAGTATGATTTTAAGAAAACAGTAATGATTTTTTTTTTTAATTTATTTTTTCGCATATTAAATTTTTTAAAATTATCACAAATTCTTAATGTAATTCAATCATTATCACAACATTCTAACTAATTCATGTCAATTTCTATAACATTGAGGTCTCAAATTTAAGGGTCCATTTGAATGGACGGTGAAATTGGTTCTGGTGAGATTAAAAACAGCGGTAGAGGTGAGATTAGTTACTGTACAGGTGAGATTAAAATCAGTGGTGGAATGTGGTGTTTGGTTTTCAAAAGCAGTGGTGACGGTGAAATTAATTGTAGTGAGAAGAGAAAATGACTATTAAGAACATTAGATAAAAATGTGTATATATAAAATAAAATTTTTAGTTTATTTGTTAGTTATAAAATTAATAAACAATTAAAATTATATTTATATCAAATAATAATTTTATTAATAAAAATTACACAAATATATCAAAAAATATTTTTGTATTTCTTTTTTATTATTCATGTAATTATTTATTTTCTATTAATTTTATAATAATAAAATTTATATATTTATTAAATTATTATATAAAAATAAAATATAAATTTATTATATAATAATAAAATTTATTATATATTTATTATATAAAAAATACAAAAATTAACCATAGAGGTTAAAATTGTAAAAAGCCCTCCCATCGGAGGGTTTTTTTTCCCATTGGAGCAGGTCGTGCTGGCCCCTTGCTAGCCAAACACTAACTTCGATGCAGTTAGGGCAAAAAAATGCCCCAACCGCACTGTACTGGGGCTCCCTTTGAATCCAAAGGGAGCCTAAGTTTTATTACGTGTGAGTTTGATTTAATTTTGTGTTGGATTTATTTATGTGTTGGTTGATTTTTTTGTATAATTTAATTCAATGATTTTTTATATGAATGTGATATTATGATTGTAATTTGTTTATACTTATAATGTCGTAAAAAATATTAAATTACGTCAAAATTCCGTAATAATTCTCACAAAATTAAATGCATAAGATCAAAGCTCGTCGTTTTGTTATTAGTAAGTTTTATATGTAATTCATTTTTATAATGCATTATGATTTTAAAAAATAAATAAATAAAAAAGAAAAGAACAGAATAGAAAAATGGTTTTTATCATAATATAATCATTTTTTTTATTTACCGAAATACCGTTGTTTTCAAATTATTGTCCAAAATCTGCTACTTTTAAAATTTGCTGGGAAATCGTCATCCCCTATGACAATTTTTCAACGTCTATTTTCAAAACTTTTGAAAAAACACTAAGGAAAATCGTCATGGGGGGTGACGATCTCTCTTGGTTTATTTATTTATTTATTTATATACTTAAAATTTTATAATTTATTAAAATTTTTAATTGTATAAAAAATAAAATTTAATTTCTTATTGAAATATTATAAAAAATAAAATAAAATAAAATTTAATTTCTTATTTTAATTTTATAAAAAGTAAAATTTTATTTCTTATTTTAATTTTATAAAAAGTAAAATTTTACTTCTTATTTTAATTTTATATAAACTAAAATTTTATTTCTTATTTAAATTTTATATAAGTTAAATTTCTATTTCTTATTTAAATTTTATATAAATTAAAATTTTATTTCTTATTTTAATTTTATAAAAAATAAAATATTATTTCTTATTTTAATTTTATATAAAATAAAATAAAATCTTATTTTATATTTTAATTTTATATAAATTAAAATTTTATTTCTTATTTAAATTTTATATAAATTAAAATTTTATTTCTTATTTAAATTTTATATAAATTAAAATTTTATTTCTTATTTTAATTTTATATAAAATAAAATAAAATTTTATTTCTTATTTTAATTTTATATAAAAAAAAAAAATTTATTTCTTATTTTAATTTTATATAAAATTTATTTTATTTCTTATTTAAATTTTATATAATTTAAAATTTTATTTGTTATTTGAATTTTATATAAAATAAAATTTTATTTCTTATTTTAATTTTATATAAAATAAAATTTCATTTATTGTTTTAATTTTATATAAAATAAAATTTTATTTCTTATTTAATTTTATATAAAATTTTATTTCTTATTAGAATTTTATTTCTTATTTTAATTTTATACTGCAAAAAATATTGGAATTGAAGTCCTTCTGCAATGGATGAGACTAGTGATTTAGGGTTAAGGTTTCAGCTATTTTTCAGTTAATCAAATGCTGCAGAAAATATTGGAATTAGATTCTTTCTGCAATAGATGTGACTAATGATTTAGGGTTAGAGTTTCAGCTATTTTCCAATCAATCAAATGCTGCAAAAAAATATTGAAATTGGATTCCTTCTACAATGAATGAGACTATTGACCAGATTTAGGGTTAGAGTTTCATCTATTTTATAGTCTGTTGCATAAAATATTGGAATTGGATAGTCCGGTACAAAGGATGAAATTTGTCATCAAAATTTTCATTCAATGAGTGATCAATTTTTCAGTCAATTAATCCTAGCTAGAAAATAGAAACCAGATTCCATCCTGTACAAAGGATGAGATTTGTCATCCGGTACAACACAATGAACAATTATAAATTCATAATACTAATGAAGGTTTACAAAACCCCCTACAGTAGTTTTTCAATCAGATTTTTTTTGAGTGCTAATACCTCATCATTCTCTATTTCTTCTTTCTTTTGCTGAGTGATAATACCTCAATTCTCATCCTTTTCAGTTTCATTACTACACAACATGAGCAACAAAGTGGTCGCATTGGTCTACTATAATGGCCAAATTCATAATACTGATGAAGGTGCTACCTTTGATTGTGAACGTCCTAAAAGCTTTCGTGTTGATGAAAACGTCACATTAGAGGAACTGAAACTGTAAATTCATACAAAAATTAAAGCTGGAAATAGAAAAAAAGTTTCAGAGATTAAATATAGGCTTCCAATTTCTATTGGTGAAGGATGTGTCCGATATAGAATATTTCCACTTGAAGATGATGATAATGTCAGATGCATGTTTGATGCTCATGAGACATTTGAAAATGATGGTGTACTTGAGTTATATGCTGACATAGAGGATGTTCATGATAATTATGGGCCTTCAAATGTTCGCACTACAGACAACTTTCCCACAAAAAATGATGATTCTGGGTCGTTGTATATTCACACTACATACGACGTTCGCAGAGAAGAAGTCGTTCCTTTATCTCAAACTACAACGTTTCATAATTCATTAGTCTCACAAACAATTTCTACTGCCCTGGAAGATGAGCCAGCTGGGTTGATCCTGTTCCGTCATGTGGAGTCCATGGTGAATATGTTGGTGACTTTAGTGAGCAGGAAGAGGATGCTGAATTCACAAATGACAGTGATGACAACAGTGATTTTGACCCAGAAGTCGTCGCTTCTGAGATCAACACTCATGGAGATCTTTCCCCATATGAGGCATCCCATATGCACACCCTGAATCTGGAGGCAATGCAAGAGCCAAAATTTCCTGAGTATGCTCATACATTTGCTACGCCTCTGACTTTTGATCCATCTACAGTTGATCTGTGTTTTGGGTTACAATTTCCAACGAAAGAGGCTGTGCTTTCAGTTATTAAGCACTATAACATCAAAAACTCTGTAGATTACATAGTAATTGAATCTGAGCGGACAAAATATTATGCCAAATGTCTAATGTATGGGAAAGGGTGCAACTGGATAATAAGAGCAACATTTATGAAGAAGAAACATGCATGAGAGATTAGAAAATATGAAGGGCCTCATACTTGTACATCAGGGAGGATTTCACAAGATCAAAGCAAGTTAGATTCTAACATGATCTGTTCATGTATTCTGTCATTGGTCCAAGCAAATCGAGAGATCTCCGTTTCAGTTTTGATCGCTGAGATGCGAATCCGGTATGGATACATCACCTCCTATAAGAAAGTGTGGAAAGCAAAGCAAAAGGCAATTGTTCGAGTGTTTGGCGATTGGGATAGATGGTACAATGAGCTACCTAAATGGTTAGTTGCAATGCAACATTTCATTCCTGGTACAATTGTGAAATTGCAAATGGTACCTGCATATCACGGTGATCGACTGGTCCAGGGTAAGAGAATATTCCATCGACTCTTGTGGACATTCAAGTCGTGCATTGAAGGGTTTCCGTATTGTAAACCTATTGTGCAAATAGACGGTACTTTCTTATATGAAAAATACAAAGGAACATTATTGTTAGCTACTGCACAAGATGGCAGCCGAAACATACTGCCAATTGCCTTTGCCATTGTAGAGGGTGAGACAACGGAGGCTTGGTCATTCTTTCTCACTAATTTGCTTAGACATGTGACAAGACAGCCTGTCATATGCTTGATGTCTGATCGAAATGAAGCCATCAAAGCTGCGATCAGACGCGATGGTAGTGGATGGAATCTTTCACATGCATATTCAATGTACTGCATTCGACACATTGCAGCTAACTTTATGAAGAAGTTTAACAATAAGGAATTGCCCTCGACACATTGTTAACATGGGTATGGAGTTGAATCATAGTTATTTTATCTCTTATATTTCCTTTAGCATATCAAATAATACTGAAATTCACAAGTCTTTTTTTTTTTAATTTTATCAGGATACGAGTTGAGGTGACCCAATTTTCATTTCATGTATGAGAATCTTCGTGGAGAAAATTCAGAGGCGGCTAATTGGCTTGATAGGATCCCCAAGGAGAAGTGGGCCCAATCATATGATCAAGAAAGACGTTATGGGCATATGACAACCAACCTAGTTGAATCTATCAATTCAGTGTTGAAGGAAACGCTTCATCTTCCTATTACTGCTTTAGTGCAATCAATATATTATAGGTTGGTTGCACTTTTTGTTAAGATGAGGAATAAGCAAATTGCAATGATGGAGGGAGGGCATACATACTGTGAAACAGTCACACAAGCTATGCAAGAAAATCGCAGGAAAGCTAACTCCTACTTTCTTCGTAATTTTACGCGAGCAAATCAATCTTTTCTGATTGAAGAGTTAGCTAATCCACAAGAGGGTGTTCCTGCAATGAAATACAAAGTCAAGCTTAGTGACATGTGGTGTGACTGTGGGAAGTTTCAAGCACAAAGGTTCCCTTGTTCACATGTAGTTGCTGCTTGTGCACATGTCCATGTAGATTGCATGCAATATGTGGACAATGTCTATGGACTGAAAACTATATTGAATGTTTATAGAACATGAGTTCCAACCAGTTGGAAATGAAGGTTATTGGCCTCAATATAATGGTCCAGAAGTGTGTCCCAATCAAGAAATGCGGAGAAATCCACATGGTCGGCCAAAATCAAGTCGTATTCGTAATGAAATGGACCTCAGGGAGAAAGACCAACCAAAACGTTGTGGATTATGCAGAAATGAAGGTCATAGCCGTCGAAAATGTCCGCATCAATCATCCAATTACATGTTTTCATAATCTATAATATTTACATATTTTGCCATTAAGGAAAAATATTATGCAAGTTTTTTTCTACTTATCATGTAATTTGGATTATTATTTTATATAAAAATTAAGAAATTTTATAAATTATAAAAATTAAGTATATAAATTTAAATAAATATTATCAAGTCATATTTTTTAAAAGTTTAAAATATAAAAATATTTTTGAATTTATAAAAATATATTGAATAATAAATAAAAAATAAATATTGAATAATAAATAAATAAATTAAAAATTAAAAATAAAGAAACTTGAGAGACCTTACACCAAAAAAAGAGCAAGAATTCCATTGCAAAACTAAGGAAAGAAGTACTAATTAGTAAATAAATAACAAAATTAAAAATAATAATTAATTTCGTAACAAATTTAAAATAAATAACATGAAATGCAAAACATATAAATTTATATATTATAAATTTAAAATACATTATTCTCGTTATATTGATAAAAGTACATTTATTCTAATTATTTATGGAGGAGCTCTCGGATCGCGTGGTGTAGAGCAACAGTGTCGAGCTCTCCTATTGCGTGGTGGTTGGACCCGTCGTTCAACCTTGTCAGTGGCACGTATTCGAGGTCGACCACGACCTCTTGTTGTAACCGTAACTAGTTCTAGTTGTATGTCATCCGTCATTTCTTCTGAATCAAAAATTTGAAACCCATTGCTTAAGGAACCAAAACCTAGTTCACCCATAAAGGGAACCTGACAACTAGATGGACCCACAAATGATATACGATCAAATGCTAACGCAGGGGTTTCAAACTGATACATTGTAGTTAGATATGCTAAACTTGGACTTGGGATGGGGAGCTGGTCATTTAAACTTATCATTGGCGGTTGTCGCAACCTAAAAAATAACAAGTCTCATCGCAAGACTTTATTATTCGTTAAGCGTGACATTAAAAAAAATCGAGAAAAAGTCGACTTAATTTCTCTAGAAAAACGAAGGTTTTGAAAATAACCTTGAAAAAGATATGGAGTCGCCACGAATCTTTTTTGGCTAGGTGTGATCAGCCACCTATTAAAACCGGTTTTATAAAATATTTTAAAATTAATTAAAATATTTTTTAAAAACCAATTTCAAGTCTGCGTTTTAAACCAGAGAAATTAAAGAAGCGGGTTCGGGACTCGGTTACGTGTGGGGAAGGATTAGCACCCCCACAACGCCCGTATAAAACGGTACCTTATTAATCCTGTGTTATTGATGGAGACTCAATTAAGAGTTGTAAACCCAAGTGCAGGTTATGTTCAAGTAATAAATTCTCGGGTGTCCAAGGTCGAACCACAGGGAAGCGTATTAGTAAGTATAAGTTTATACATATATAAGAAAAAGAAAGTAAACAAGATATTAAGGAATCAACAACAAAACAAGATAAACAAGATATTAGAGAACAAAATAAACAAAATAACATAAAAGAAATTAAACAAGATATAAAAAACAATAAGAAAAGATGTTGAGGTTAGAGAATCCACTCTTGGTGTTATGCTAAGATTAATCTTGTTTTATTACACAATTGAAATCCACACATAAAGGAGGTTCCAATCGGAAGGTTTAGCAATTCAGTCCAAATTGTCCAACGTCCATAGCATATGATATTATGTTCATTTGGTATCCTCAAAACTCATAAAAAGAGTCCAAGCATTCCTTATGCCAAGGTATATGTCTACAACAAATCAAGGTTATGAAACCAAGCATTTACTGTGCCATTTTCCTTGTCAATAATGAATCAAGATCCCTACTTTGTAAGTATGATTTTAAACCAAAAGAAAATATTATCTATACTAGTGTTTATAAATGATGATTCATTTTAGCTCATGTTTAAGAGACTAACCTTAGCATTTACCAAAAGCTTCACCTCATCACCTCAACAATATGATTAGAAACACATACTAGATATGAATAAAATGAAAAGAAATGTAAGAAGCATAAGTAAATAAAAAAAGAAAACTAGAGAAAGGAAAGAAGAAGAAAACTTAGAGAATTTTATTACAATGGCTAATATCCTACCAATCTCCCTTAATGCTCATCCAAGGCCCTCTATTTATACACATTTTGGAGAGCTAAATGACAAGAGACAAGCTTTATAAATTTCAAAGGTAGGTATAATAGGTGGGTGCATTTTTCTAACAATTTTCGTCATATTGTATGACAATTATGATCAGCCAGCTTGATGATCGATTTTGTCAATGTTGGAGGCTCGATCTGATCCAATGGTCTTCTAGGAAAATATACCCCTATCAGTTACGGATCCATAGCCGTTGGAATCAGATCATTTGCTCATGTGGATCGGAAGATATGGTCAAAATACCAAAACAGGTCAGCACAGACGTCATTGCACATCAGCCAACTTGATGGTCGATTTCGCTAGGGAAAACGACTCCGTTTCAAGAAGTGTAAAACATGAAAAAGATAGATATGCCTCTTAACTATGCACTGTAAAAATTTCAGTCTTAATGCTTCAGTGAAACTCCAGATATAGCTGATATGGAAAAAGGTGTCGGAACTGGAACTGAATTGGATTTGCCCTTAATTCTTGATTTAACCTAGTAATCTGAAATCACTCAAAAAAACTCGTGAAAAACACCAAATTACATAAAAATATAAAATATCATAAACACAATTAGACTAAGCAATAATAACTCGTATTTGACACAAAACAATAATAAAACATAACTAAGAACTATATAATTATACGAGTTATCACACCCCCACACTTAGATTGTTGCTAGTCCCTAGCAACGACTCAATAAAAATAAAATAAGAAAATCTAATCTAATCCATTTTCGTTGGAAATCACGGTGGCACTTAGCATGTGACACAAGCCTTTAAACCCCTAGGTGTCCCTAGTGGACGAGTTTAGTCTTGTGAGGGTTTGCTAGAACGATACCCACAAACATTGAAAAACTAAAATATAAGTAAACTACATACACTAAAAATATTTACTCCTAATCCTTTCAATATAAATTAGAGACAATCTTTGAACAAGTCTTATAAACTAATCAATAGCTCAAAGAATTTCTCAAAAATTCATGCTTGAATGTAAATAAATGAGTTAAGCCAATATTAACATAACATATTTCAATCAAAATAGTGCATATTCAACTTAATCTCAACTTCTCACTATACTCTTATGATTTTCACTCTTTAAAGTAGTGGTAAAGTGTTTACACTCAATCAATCTCATGAAAACAGTTCTACCATATGCTTGCTTGTCCACCTATTCTCCACTATTTAGATCATACAACTTCATAAATCAAGAGGTCTTTTTTCAAGGTTGTAATGGGGCCAAAGGGTTATAATGTGGTTAAAGAACAAAAGGATAAAGATATCACAAAGGTTCCAAAGAGTTCATAGAGTTTAGAGACATAATAAGATCATACAAATAAAACTTCTCAAAACTCTTATAAAGCACATAATAACATAGGCTAAATATTCATGTTGAGCCTTTGCTTCATTCTAACCAACTTTGTAACATCTTTTTCTTTACTTTAACTAGAAGTTCAAGAGAAGATTTTTTTTTTTTTTAATATGGGAATGTATTTGACAATGATCCCTTTCTTTTTCTCTTGACTTTTGCCTCTCTCCTCCCCCACACTTATCTTTCGTTCTAACCCAAATTTTCAAAAAGTATCCCTTGTTTTTGCAATATGTCTCAAAATATATAATCCATCTTTAGAACAAGGGTAAGAATATAAGTATATTTAGGCTAGGTGTAAGTTCTGGTTACCAATAAAATAGCATATTTAATGTAGGCTCAAATTGGCTCACTAGTGGGGATGTTCTCTTAGAACATTAATAATGGATGGCTGTTTGGCTCTGGTTATAATCCTAATGCCTCTATCAATATTCATGTTGTCACATGTATCAATATAGTCTCAAACGGTTTAAAGCAAGTTCTAGAGAATCATGTAATCATAAGAGCACTCAAGAAAGAAATTAGATTGATTTGTATAATGCATCAATCATTATAGGCTCAAAAACTCACAAGGATGATTATACAAGTCAGATTAAGTCTAAACATGCTTCTTTCTCAATCAACATATCATATTAACATTGGCTCATAAAAAGGTTGACATCAAGCTCAATTCTCATGAAAATCTTCTCACTAATAAATCTGTTTTAGACTTATGCAATTCATATCTCATCATTGTATTAAAAAGGAACTAGAACACATTAAAAAAATAATAATAATAATAAAGACTCATAAAAAAAATAGTAGACAAAAATAAAAGAAATCCTAAATTGTTCCCCCCACACTTAATTCTTACATTGTCCTCAATGTAAGTCTATTAACCCAAATGAAAGAATCATGTGTAAGAGAAAAGAACTAATAACATAAGAATAGGAATAACTAAGATTCAAAACAAAACAAACTCATGCAACCTAATTAATCCTAAAATACTAAACAAAAATTAACAGGTAAACATAAAAAGATTAAAATCAAACTGACAAGGTATGTCTCAAGTCTCCCTTACTCAGACCTTGTTCAGAATGAATACTTCTAAATTGCTTAAAACACAACAAACTTTTTTTTTTTTTGAAAGAAGAAATCAAACTGACAAGGTATGTCTCAAGTCTCCCTTACTCAGACCTTGTTCAGAATGAATACTTCTAAATGGCTTAAAACACATCAATTTTTTTTTTTTTGAAATTAGCAAAAAAATAATAATAATAATAAAGACTCATAAAAAAAAGTAGTAGACAAAAATAAAAGAAATCCTAAATCGTTCCCCCCACACTTAATTCTTACATTGTCCTCAATGTAAGTCTATTAACCCAAATGAAAGAATCATGTGTAAGAGAAAAGAACTAATAACATAAGAATAGGAATAACTAAGACTCAAAACAAAACAAACTCATGCAACCTAATAAATCCTAAAATACTAAACAAAAATTAACAAGTAAACATAAAAAGATTAAAATCAAACTGACAAGGTATGTCTCAAGTCTCCCTTACTCAGACCTTGTTCAGAATGAATACTTCTAAATTGCTTAAAACACAACAAAATTTTGTTTTTGTTTTTTTGAAAGAAGAAATCAAACTGACAAGGTATGTCTCAAGTCTCCCTTACTCAGACCTTGTTCAGAATGAATACTTTTAAATGGCTTAAAACACATCAAAATTTTTTTTTTTTTTTAAAATTAGCAAAATATGTCCCTTACCCCCTACTAAAGGTAGAATTTAGGAGATATTACCTGCAGAGGTTGCTAACCACTTATTATAACTGAGACACAACAAACAAAATGTTAGATAATGTCACAAAGACAGAGTGCAATCCACTCCTTGCTCGTCCATATCTCTTTTTCTTTTTTCGAGCGTTTGCGAAACAACCGTAGCAGATAAATACTCATAAGATTGGAGCTTTTTGAGTAAATCTTCAATGGTTGTAGCAGAAATTATGGTTCTCCTTGCCTCTGAAAACATGAATCCATTATCCACAGCATTATCTAAATATGAAAGCAAATTACTAAAATAACCATTAATATTAAGCAAACCAATGGGTTTCTTATTTGTGACCAAAGATGACCAAGAAGCCACGCAAGCTATTTCTTCCAATGTACCCAGACCTCCTGGTAAAGCAATGAATGCATCGGCAGAATGGTACATGATTGTTATCCGTTCAGGGATACTCCAGACTTGTATTTCCTTACCCACGGTAGGTCCACAAAAACCTGTGAATAGTTTTGGCACGATTCCTAGAACTGGACTTCCTCCGGCGTGTGCTGATGTAGCGACTGCTCCCATTAAACCCGTACTACCGCGTCCATAAATCAACTGGATCTTTTGTTGGGCAAGTATTACTCCAACTCTTATGGCTTCATCAGCGAATATGTTATTTTTCCCTGTATAAGCACCTCCAAAGACACAAATTTTTTTAATGCGCTGGGACGAAGTACTTTCCATTTTTTTTTTCAAGTGCCTGAAAGAGAATGAGTACATGGTGTAATATATAGAGGACTGAGTAATGAATCAGACAAGAGTAATAATGTCGCCAAAAGTGTATTTGACCTGTCAGAAGAAAATGTTAACCTAACAAAAGATTTTTGCGTGATTTCAGGAAGAAAATCAAAAAGAGAAGAAAAATCAACCGTAAAAGACCAATGCAAAAAAAAAAAAAAACGAGAATAATTACACAAATCTAACAACACGTAAAATAAACCGAAATAAAGTTATTGCAAATCAAACCAAAAGCTGAGAAGTCATTTATTGTAGTTGTGATTGTGGCTCACATCTTCCTCTGGTTTTACGTCCAGAAACGGCTTAAACGCCTTCTATGAGTCGAGGATATGCTTCCCATCCAGTTTTCTTACAAGCTGGCAAACAGGGTCTTTTAACATCAGATTCCCAAGATGTTGCCATTCCCTTTGGAATTGCGGCCATAAATCAAGAATTTCTCTTTGTACGTCTCCACTAGGATGCGTCTCAAGAGAAAGTTGGATATTACCCAAATTCTCCTTACTCAGTCCATCCTTAATGAATTCAATTTTATCATCTCGATTAGAGGACGGAATCCCAATAGAACGACATTTACCGTTACACGTCCATCGTGCACATTTGTGGCAATTTGAACTCATGCGCTTTGCTCGTCGCTTCTTTGCAAAAGTGCTTCTACCTGTACCTGGTAAATGCAAAACAGGAAGATATTCATCTTCACGTACCTTGGCTTCAATTATCCAACGTATGTCTTCAAGAATCCCTTTGTGCATAAGCATTCTTAATCTTTCAAATCGAACTTGGTAAAGCTTCAGTAAAATATTCCGAGGAAAAGGAGGAAATCGTTTCTGCAATCTTGTGAGAATATCATCCATCTTGAAAAAAAATGAAAAAGAAATTGAAAGAGAAATTTATATACAATATCAGTTTTGTGGGTAGGTGATGGAACCGACTTAAATAATCACGGAGTACCGTTATCCGCCATTTAACAGGGGTTAAAAAAAAAAGGTATTTTTTTTTTGGAAATTAGTAAAAATTATATTTACATCTAGTTATTTTCAAAACAAGGATCAGAAAGAAAAACAACCTCTTCTTGAGTAACATGATTTTCCAAAAAGAGTTTGAGTCTTTGTCCATTTACCTTGAATACGTTACCATTTTGAGGATTCTCAATGTCAACTGCTCCATAATGATACACATGCTTAACCACAAATGGGCCAGTCCATCTTGATCTCAACTTACCAGAAAATACGTGAAATTTATATACCAAAGACTTGCAAAAATTATATGCATCTTTGAATAAAGTTGGCCAGTAAAATCCACACTGTAAAATTTTTGCAGCAGTTTTCTTTGATGAAAAATGACCACCACATGCCTCGGAATGACAAAACTTAATTACACTACTTACCTCATTGTCGGGAATGCATCTTCGAAAAATCTGATCAGGACAATATTTGAACAAGTAAGGGTCATCCCAATAGAACTTCTTTACCTCATTCGGAAACTTCCTTTTATCTTGGGGGCTCCATTGAGAAGGAATTTTTCCCAAAAAGGAATATTTTAGCTCGGATGGCAATGGTTTTAAATCCAGCTTGGGTGGTTCAATAGTTGATGGTACAGTGACATTTGTGAGTGATGGGAGTTCCTCAAACTTTTGTTTCCAACGATGCTTATCCTGAAAAGAATTTAACAAAGAATCAGTGTGTGAAATTTCTGAAGCATTATCAAACTCACATTCAATTAAATAAGCTTCTAAAGGATCATGGAATGTGGTAGTGGTGAGATGTTCATGAACAAGTTCTTCAATGAAATCCACTTCATGTACTTCTGAATCATCACCAGGTTGCTTGCAAATGTTGAACACATTTAATTCTAAAGTCATATTTCCAAAAGAAATGTTCAAAATACCATTCCTGCAATTTATCAGAGTATTAGAAGTTGCAAGAAATGGACGGCCTAATATAACAGGAATTTGAACATTTGGATTTGAAACAGGATGTGTGTCCAAAACAATAAAATCAACAGGGAAGTAAAAATTATCAATTTGAACCAAAACATCTTCAACTATCCCTCGAGGAATTTTTACAGAATGATCAGCTAGTTGAAGTGTAACAGGTGTTTCCTTGAGTTCACCTAAACCTAACTGTTGATAAACAGAAAAAGGCAAAAGATTAACACTAGCACTGATAACTCGTATAATTATATAGTTCTTAGTTATGTTTTATTATTGTTTTGTGTCAAATACGAGTTATTATTGCTCAGTCTAATTGTGTTTATGATATTTTATATTTTTATGTAATTTGGTGTTTTTCACGAGTTTCTTTGAGTAATTTCAGATTACTAGGTTAAATCAACAATTAAGGGCAAATCCAGTTCAGTTCCAGTTCCGACACCTTTTTCCATATCCGCTATATCTGGAGTTTCACTGAAGCAATAAGGCTGAATTTTTTACAGTGAACAGTTAAGAGGCATATCTATCTTTTTCATGTTTTACACTTCTTGAAACGGAGTCGTTTTCCCTAGCGAAATCGACCATCAAGTTGGCTGATGTGCAGTGACGTCTGTGCTGACCTGTTTTGGTATTTTGACCATATCTTCCGATCCACATGAGAAAATGATCTGATTCCAACGGTTATGGATCCGTAACTGATAGGGGTATATTTTTCTAGAAGACCATTTGATCAGATCGAGCCTCCAACATTGACAAAATCGACCATCAAGCTAGCTAATCAGAATTGTCATACAATATGACGAAAATTGTTAGAAAAATGCACCCACCTATTATACCTACCTTTGAAATTTATAAAGCTTGTCTATTGTCATTTAGCGCTCCAAAATGTGTATAAATAGAGGGCCTTGGATGAGCATTAATTATAGATTGGTAGGATATTAGCCATTGTAATAAAATTCTCTAGGTTTTCTTTTTCTTTCCTTTCTCTAGTTTTCTTTTTCTTTATTTACTTATGCTTCTTTCATTTCTTTTCATTTTATTCATATCTAGTATGTGTTGCTAATCATATTGTTGAGGTGATGAGGTGAAGCTCTTGGTAAATGCTAAGGTTAGTCTCTTAAACATGAGCTAAAATGAATTATCATTTATAAACACTAGTATAGATAATATTTTCTTTTGGTTTAAAATCATACTTACAAAGTAGGGATCTTGATTCATTATTGACAATGAAAATGGCACAGTAAATGCTTGGTTTCATAACCTTGATTTGTTGTAGACATATACCTTGGCATAAGGAATGCTTGGACTCTTTTTATGAGTTTTGAGGACACCAAATGAACATAATATCATATGCTATGGACGTTGGACAATTTGGACTGAATTGCTCAACCTTCCGATTGGAATCTCCCTTATGTGTGAATTTCAATTGTGTAATAAAACAAGATTAATCTTAGCATAACACCAAGAGTGGATTCTCTAACCTCAACATCTTTTCTTATTGTTTTGTTTATATCTTGTTTAATTTCTTTTATGTAGTTTTGTTTATTTTGTTCTCTAATATCTTGTTTATCTTGTTTTGTTGTTGATTCCCTAATATCTTGTTTACTTTCTTTTTCTTATATATTTATAAACTTATACTTACTAATACGCTTCCCTGTGGTTCGACCTCGAACACCCGAGAATTTATTACTTGAACATAACCTGCACTTGGGTTTACAACTCTTAATTGAGTCTCCATCAAGTTTTTGGCGCCGTTGCCGGGGAGGCAATACTAAGTATATAAGTATATAAGTATATTTATTTTTATTGGCTGGTTATACCGCCTAATTTTCTATATATTTATATTTATATTGTATATTAACTTTGTTTTATTTTTATTGGCTGGTTATACCGCCTAATCTGTATATTAACTTTGTTTTATGCTTGTTTGGCGACGTGATTTTAGATCTCGTCGTTTAGTTAGATTTTATTGTGAAACTTTTTCAGGTAATCTTTCTAATACAACTCCTACCATGGCTGACAATGAAAGTGTTCATGCTGAAGATGAGAACAGACAAGTACGCACCATGCATGACTACTTGCAACCAACTCGAAGCTCATCACCCTCTTGTTTTATTTTTCCTCTCAATGCAAACAACTTTCGTTTTAAACCAGGTATGATAGCTTTGCTTCCAAATTTCCATGGGTTAGAATCGGAAAGTGCTTACTCGTTTCTAAAAGACTTCGAGGATGTATGTGTCACCTTTAATGACCAACAATGTACAAATGAAATTGTCAAGCTAAAATTATTTCCTTTTTCTTTAAAAGATAAAGCAAAAATTTGGCTTCATAATTTAAAACCAAGGTCAATTGGCACATGGCAAGAATTACAAACTGAGTTTCTAAAGAAATTTTTCCCAGCACATAAAACTACTGCTTTGAAAAGACAGATTCAAAATTTCAATCAAAATCAAAATGAAGCATTTTTTCAGTGCTGGGAGCGTTTTAAAGATTTGTTAAGTTCTTGTCCACATCATGGTTTTGAAAAATGGCGTCTTATTAGTTTCTTTTATGAAAGTTTAACTCCCGAAACTAAACAATTTGTTGAAACAATGTGTAACGGTGAGTTTCTAGAAAAAGAACCTGAAGAAGCCTTTGACTACCTAGACCATTTGGCAGATAACTCTCAAGCCTGGCACACAGATAATTCCTCTGAAAGTTCCAATAGATCTAATCTTTTTTCTAACAGAGGTAAATATCATTTTAGTCAAAAAGATGAGATAAAAGCTAAAGTAGCTAATTTGGCTAGAAAGATTGAAGCCATGGAACTTAGAGAAGTAAAAGAAGTCAAAACGGTTAAAAATGAAGAAAGTTGTGGAATTTGTGAAATCATGGGACACCCCACTTCTGAATGTCCAAACATTCCCATTCTTAAAGAAGCGTTGCATGATCAAGTAAATTCCATAAACACATTTAAAAAGCCTTTTCCTTCTCCTTACTCTGAAACGTATAACCCTGAATGGAGAAATCATCCCAACTTCAGTTGGCGGAATAATAATCATGTTCAGGTACCACAATCTCAAAAGCCGGGCAACACTTTTTCCTATCAACCTTCACGTGTACAAACCTTGGAAGAGACATTGCAAGAATTCATGCAAACACAAGCAAATGTGAATAACCAAACTTCACAGGACATCAATGAGATCAAAAACACCTTGTCCACATTGACAGCTTCATTACGCACTCAAGAAAAAGGTAAGTTTCCTGCTCAACCTCAGCCTAACCCTTCTACTCAATGTTTTGTTTCTTGCTCCAATGAAACTCAACAGGAAAATGCCAGTTCTATCACAACTCTTCGAAGTGGAAAGGCAATTGACAAAAACATTCCATCAAAAGACCAAGATCCTCCTTCCCTTCCGAAAAGTAAAGGTAAGGATGATGGTAAGTCTGAACTTCTTGAAAATTTGGACAAAGAAAAAGGTATGCATCCTGCTCCTTTTCCTCAAAGGTTGCAAACAATAAAGAATTTGAATCAAAATGCAGAAATTTATGAACTTTTCAAACAAGTTAAGATTAACATTCCTTTATTGGATGCAATCAAACAAGTTCCATCTTATGCTAAATTTTTGAAGGACATGTGCACATTTAAAAGGAAACATAATGTACAAAAGAAAGCATTTCTGACGGAAAGTGTGAGCTCAATCATTCAGCACCTTACTCCACCAAAATTCAAAGATCCTGGATATCCAACAATCTCATGCATCATTGGAAACACTAGAATAGAACGTGCATTGCTTGATCTTGGTGCTAGTGTTAATCTTTTGTCTTTTTCTGTTTATCAACAGTTAGGTTTAGGTGAACTCAAGGAAACACCTGTTACACTTCAACTAGCTGATCGTTCTGTAAAAATTCCTCGAGGGATAGTTGAAGATGTTTTGGTTCAAATTGATAATTTTTACTTCCCTGTTGATTTTATTGTTTTGGACACACATCCTGTTTCAAATCCAAATGTTCAAATTCCTGTTATATTAGGCCGTCCATTTCTTGCAACTTCTAATGCTCTGATAAATTGCAGGAATGGTATGTTGAACATTTATTTTGGAAATATGACTTTAGAATTAAATGTGTTCAACACTTGCAAGCAACCTGATGATGATTCAGAAGTACATGAAGTGGATTTCATTGAAGAACTTGTTCATGAATATCTCACCACTACCACATTCCATGATCCTTTAGAAGCTTATTTAATTGAATGTGAGTTTGATAATGCTTCAGAAATTTCACACACTGATTCTTTGTTAAATTCTTTTCAGGTTAAGCATTGTTGGAAACAAAAACTTGAGGAACTCAGAAAAGATGCATATGAGAATTCTAAAATTCATAAAGAAAGAACTAAAGCCTTTCATGACAAGTTAATTTCAAGAAAAACATTTGATGTTGGGCAAAAAGTTCTACTTTATAATTCTAGACTTCACATATTTCCTGGTAAGTTGAGATCAAGATGGACTGGCCCATTTGTGGTTAAGCATGTGTATCATTATGGAGCAGTTGACATTGAGAATCCTCAAAATGGTAACGTATTCAAGGTAAATGGACAAAGACTCAAACTCTTTTTGGAAAATCATGTTACTCAAGAAGAGGTTGTTTTTCTTTCTGATCCTTGTTTTGAAAATAACTAGATGTAAATATAATTTTTACTAATCTTCAAAAAAAAAAAAATACATTTTTTTAACCCCGGTTAAATGGCGGATAACGGTACTCCGTGATTATTTAAGTCGGTTCCATCAGCTACCCACAAAACTGATATTGTATATAAATTTCTCTTTCAATTTCTTTTTCATTTTTTTTCAAGATGGATGATATTCTCACAAGATTGCAGAAATGATTTCCTCCTTTTCCTCGGAATATTTTACTGAAGCTTTACCAAGTTCGATTTGAAAAATTAAGAATGCTTATGCACAAAGGGATTCCTGAAGACATACGTTGGATAATTGAAGCCAAGGTACGTGAAGATGAATATCTTCCTGTTTTGCATTTACCAGGTACAGGTAGAAGCACTTTTGCAAAAAAGCGACGAGCAAAGCGTATGAGTTCAAATTGCCACAAATGTGCACGATGGACGTGTAACGGTAAATGTCGTTCTATTGGGATTCCGTCCTCTAATCGAGATGATAAAATTGAATTCATTAAGGATGGACTGAGTAAGGAGAATTTGGGTAATATCCAACTTTCTCTTGAGACGCATCCTAGTGGAGACGTACAAAGAGAAATTCTTGATTTATGGCTGCAATTCCAAAGGGAATGGCAACATCTTGGGAATCTGATGTTAAAAGACCCTGTTTGCCAGCTTGTAAGAAAACTGGATGGGAAGCATATCCTCGACTCATAGAAGGCGTTTAAGCCGTTTCTGGACGTAAAACCAGAGGAAGATGTGAGCCACAATCACAACTACAATAAAATGACTTCTCAACTTTTGGTTTGATTTGCAATAACTTCATTTCGGTTTAATTTACGTGTTGTTAGATTTTTGTAATTATTCTCGTTTTTTTTTTTGCATTGGTCTTTTACGGTTGATTTTTCTTCTCTTTTTGATTTTCTTCCTGAAATCACGCAAAAATCTTTTGTTAGGTTAACATTTTCTTCTGACATGTCAAATACACTTTCGGCGACATTATTACTCTTGTCTGATTCACTACTCAGTCCTATATATATTACACCATGTACTCATTCTCTTCAGGCACTCGAAAAAAAATGGAAAGTACTTTGTCCCAGCGCATTGAAAAAATTTGTGTCTTTGGAGGTGCTTATCCAGGGAAAAATAACATATTCGCTGATGAAGCCATAAGAGTTGGAGTAATACTTGCCCAACAAAAGATCCAGTTGATTTATGGACGCGGTAGTACGGGTTTAATGGGAGCAGTCGCTACATCAGCACACGCCGGAGGAAGTCCAGTTCTAGGAATCGTGCCAAAACTATTCACAGGTTTTTGTGGACCTACCGTGGGTAAGGAAATACAAGTCTGGAGTATCCCTGAACGGATAACAATCATGTACCATTCTGCCGATGCATTCATTGCTTTACCAGGAGGTCTGGGTACATTGGAAGAAATAGCTTGCGTGGCTTCTTGGTCATCTTTGGTCACAAATAAGAAACCCATTGGTTTGCTTAATATTAATGGTTATTTTAGTAATTTGCTTTCATATTTAGATAATGCTGTGGATAATGGATTCATGTTTTCAGAGGCAAGGAGAACCATAATTTCTGCTACAACCATTGAAGATTTACTCAAAAAGCTCCAAGCTTATGAGTATTTATCTGCTACGGTTGTTTCGCAAATGCTCGAAAAAAGAAAGAGAGATATGGACGAGCAAGGAGTGGATTGCACTCTGTCTTTGTGACATTATCTAACATTTTGTTTGTTGTGTCTCAGTTATAATAAGTGGTTAGCAACCTCTGCAGGTAATATCTCCTAAATTCTACCTTTAGTAGGGGGTAAGGGACATATTTTGCTAATTTAAAAAAAAAAAAATTTGATGTGTTTTAAGCCATTTAAAAGTATTCATTCTGAACAAGGTCTGAGTAAGGGAGACTTGAGACATACCTTGTCAGTTTGATTTCTTCTTTCAAAAAAAAAAAAAAAAAAAAACAAAATTTTGTTGTGTTTTAAGCAATTTAGAAGTATTCATTCTGAACAAGGTCTGAGTAAGGGAGACTTGAGACATACCTTGTCAGTTTGATTTTAATCTTTTTATGTTTACTTGTTAATTTTTGTTTAGTATTTTAGGATTTATTAGCTTGCATGAGTTTGTTTTGTTTTGAGTCTTAGTTATTCCTATTCTTATGTTATTAGTTCTTTTCTCTTACACATGATTCTTTCATTTGGGTTAATAGACTTACATTGAGGACAATGTAAGAATTAAGTGTGGGGGGAACGATTTAGGATTTCTTTTATTTTTGTCTACTATTTTTTTATGAGTCATTATTATTATTATTATTATTATTATTTTTAATGTGTTCTAGTTCCTTTTTAATATAATGATGAGATATGAATTGCATAAGTCTAAAACAGATTTATTAGTGAGAAGATTTTCATGAGAATTGAGCTTGATGTCAACCTTTTTATGAGCCAATGTTAATATGATATGTTGATTGAGAAAGAAGCATGTTTAGACTTAATCTGACTTGTATAATCATCCTTGTGAGTTTTTGAGCCTATAATGATTGATGCATTATACAAATCAATCTAATTTCTTTCTTGAGTGCTCTTATGATTACATGATTCTCTAGAACTTGCTTTAAACCGTTTGAGACTATATTGATACATGTGACAACATGAATATGATAGAGGCATTAGGATTATAACCAGAGCCAAACAGCCATCCATTATTAATGTTCTAAGAGAACATCCCCACTAGTGAGCCAATTTGAGCCTACATTAAATATGCTATTTTATTGGTAACCAGAACTTACACCTAGCCTAAATATACTTATATCCTTACCCTTGTTCTAAAGATGGATTATATATTTTGAGACATATTGCAAAAACAAGGGATACTTTTTGAAAATTTGGGTTAGAACGAAAGATAAGTGTGGGGGAGGAGAGAGGCAAAAGTCAAGAGAAAAAGAAAGGGATCATTGTCAAATACATTCCCATATTAAAAAAAAAAATCTTCTCTTGAACTTCTAGTTAAAGTAAAGAAAAAGATGTTACAAAGTTGGTTAAGCAAAGGCTCAACATGAATATTTAGCCTATGTTATTATGTGCTTTATAAGAGTTTTGAGAAGTTTTATTCGTATGATCTTATTATATCTCTAAACTCTATGAACTCTTTGGAACCTTTGTGATATCTTTATCCTTTTGTTCTTTAACCACATTATAACCCTTTGGCCCCATTACAACCTTGAAAAAAGACCACTTGATTTATGAAGTTGTATGATCTAAATAGTGGAGAATAGGTGGACAAGCAAGCATATGGTAGAACTGTTTTCATAAGATTGATTGAGTGTAAACACTTTACCACTACTTTAAAGAGTGAAAATCATGAGAGTATAGTGAGAAGTTGAGATTAAGTTGAATATGCACTATTTTGATTGAAATATGTTATGTTAATATTGGCTTAACTCATTTATTTACATTCAAGCATGAATTTTTGTGAAATTCTTTGAGCTATTGATTAGTTTATAAGACTTGTTCAAAGATTGTCTCTAATTTATATTGAAAGGATTAGGAGTAAATATTTTTAGTGTATGTAGTTTACTTATATTTTAGTTTTTCAATGTTTGTGGGTATCGTTCTAGCAAACCCTCACGAGACTAAACTCGTCCACTAGGGACACCTAGGGGTTTAAAGGCTTGTGTCACATGCTAAGTGCCACCGTGATTTCCAACGAAAATGGATTAGATTAGATTTTCTTATTTTATTTTTATTGAGTCGTTGCTAGGGACTAGCAACAATCTAAGTGTGGGGGTGTGATAACTCGTATAATTGTATAGTTCTTAGTTATGTTTTATTATTGTTTTGTGTCAAATACGAGTTATTATTGCTTAGTCTAATTGTGTTTATGATATTTTATATTTTTATGTAATTTGGTGTTTTTCACGAGTTTCTTTGAGTGATTTCAGATTACTAGGTTAAATCAAGAATTAAGGGCAAATCCAGTTCAGTTCCAGTTCCAGTTCCACACCTTTTTCCATATCCGCTATATCTGTCTTTTTCAGTGAAAAGTTAAGAGGCATATCTATCTTTTTCATGTTTTACACTTCTTGAAACAGAGTCGTTTTCCCTAGCAAAATCGACCATCAAGTTGGCTGATGTGCAATGACGTCTGTGCTGACCTGTTTTGGTATTTTGACCATATCTTCCGATCCACATGAGCAACTGATCTCATTCCAACGGCTATGGATCCGTAACTGATAGGGGTATATTTTTCTAGAAGACCATTTGATCAGATCGAGCTTCCAACATTGACAAAATCGACCATCAAGCTGGCTGATCAGAATTGTCATACAATATGACGAAAATTGTTAGAAAAATGCACCCACCTATTATACCTACCTTTGAAATTTATAAAGCTTGTCTCTTGTCATTTAGCTCTCCAAAATGTGTATAAATAGAGGGCCTTGGATGAGCATTAATTATAGATTGGTAGGATATTAGCCATTGTAATAAAATTCTCTAGGTTTTCTTTTTCTTTCCTTTCTCTAGTTTTCTTTTTCTTTATTTACTTATGCTTCTTTCATTTCTTTTCATTTTATTCATATCTAGCATGTGTTGCTAATCATATTGTTGAGGTGATGAGGTGAAGCTCTTGGTAAATGCTAAGGTTAGTCTCTTAAACATGAGCTAAAATGAATTATCATTTATAAACACTAGTATAGATAATATTTTCTTTTGGTTTAAAATCATACTTACAAAGTAGGGATCTTGATTCATTATTGACAATGAAAATGGCACAGTAAATGCTTGGTTTCATAACCTTGATTTGTTGTAGACATATACCTTGGCATAAGGAATGCTTGGACTCTTTTTATGAGTTTTGAGGACACCAAATGAACATAATATCATATGCTATGGATGTTGGACAATTTGGACTGAATTGCTAAACCTTCCGATTGGAATCTCCCTTATGTGTGAATTTCAGTTGTGTAATAAAACAAGATTAATCTTAGCATAACACCAAGAGTGGATTCTCTAACCTCAACATCTTTTCTTATTGTTTTGTTTATATCTTGTTTAATTTCTTTTATGTAGTTTTGTTTATTTTGTTCTCTAATATCTTGTTTATCTTGTTTTGTTGTTGATTCCCTAATATCTTGTTTACTTTCTTTTTCTTATATATTTATAAACTTATACTTACTAATACGCTTCCCTGTGGTTCGACCTCGGACACCCGAGAATTTATTACTTAAACATAACCTGCACTTGGGTTTACAACTCTTAATTGAGTCTCCATCAAGCACCAAGATCAAGCAATGCACGTTCTATTCTAGTGTTTCCAATGATGCATGAGATTGTTGGACATCCAGGATCTTTGAATTTTGGTGGAGTAAGGTGCTGAATGATTGAGCTCACACTTTCCGTCAGAAATGCTTTCTTTTGTACAATATGTTTCCTTTTAACTGTGCACATGTCCTTCAAAAATTTAGCATAAGATGGAACTTGTTTGATTGCATCCAATAAAGGAATGTTAATCTTAACTTGTTTGAAAAGTTCATAAATTTCTGCATTTTGATTCAAATTCTTTATTGTTTGCAACCTTTGAGGAAAAGGAGCAGGATGCATACCTTTTTCTTTGTCCAAATTTTCAAGAAGTTCAGACTTACCATCATCCTTACCATTACTTTTCGGAGGGGTAGGAGGATCTTGGTCTTTTGATGGAATGTTTTTGTCAATTGCCTTTCCACTTCGAAGAGTTGTGATAGAACTGGCATTTTCTTGTTGAGTTTCATTGGAGCAAGAAACAAAACATTGAGTAGAAGGGTTAGGCTGAGGTTGAGCAGGAAACTTACCTTTTTCTTGAGTGCGTAATGAAGCTGTCAATGTGGACAAGGTGTTTTTGATCTCATTGATGTCCTGTGAAGTTTGGTTATTCACATTTGCTTGTGTTTGCATGAATGCTTGCAATGTCTCTTCCAAGGTTTGTACACGTGAAGGTTGATAGGAAAAAGTGTTGCCCGGCTTTTGAGATTGTGGTACCTGAACATGATTATTATTCCGCCAACTGAAGTTGGGATGATTTCTCCATTCAGGGTTATACGTTTCAGAGTAAGGAGAAGGAAAAGGCTTTTTAAATGTGTTTATGGAATTTACTTGATCATGCAACGCTTCTTTAAGAATGGGAATGTTTGGACATTCAGGGTGTCCCATGATTTCACAAATTCCACAACTTTCTTCATTTTTAACCGTTTTGACTTCTTTTACTTCTCTAAGTTCAATGGCTTCAATCTTTCTAGCCAAATTAGCTACTTTAGCTTTTATTTCATCTTCTTGACTAAAAAGATATTTTCCTCTGTTAGAAACAAGATTAGATCTATTGGAACTTTCAGAGGAATTATCTGTGTGCCAGGCTTGAGAGTTATCTGCCAAATGGTCTAGGTAGTCAAAGGCTTCTTCAGGTTCTTTTTCTAGAAACTCACCGTTACACATTGTTTCAACAAATTGTTTAGTTTCGGGAGTTAAACTTTCATAAAAGAAACTAATAAGACGCCATTTTTCAAAACCATGATGTGGACAAGAACTTAACAAATCTTTAAAACGCTCCCAGCACTGAAAAAATGCTTCATTTTGATTTTGATTGAAATTTTGAATCTGTCTTTTCAAAGCAGTAGTTTTATGTGCTGGGAAAAATTTCTTTAGAAACTCAGTTTGTAATTCTTGCCATGTGCCAATTGACCTTGGTTTTAAATTATGAAGCCAAATTTTTGCTTTATCTTTTAAAGAAAAAGGAAATAATTTTAGCTTGACAATCTCATTTGTACATTGTTGGTCATTAAAGGTGACACATACATCTTCGAAGTCTTTTAGAAATGAGTAAGCACTTTCCGATTCTAACCCATGGAAATTTGGAAGCAAAGCTATCATACCTGGTTTAAAACGAAAGTTGTTTGCATTGAGAGGAAAAATAAAACAAGAGGGTGATGAGCTTCGAGTTGGTTGCAAGTAGTCACGCATGGTGCGTACTTGTCTGTTCTCATCTTCAGCATGAACACTTTCATTGTCAGCCATGGTAGGAGTTGTATTAGAAAGATTACCTGAAAAAGTTTCACAATAAAATCTAACTAAACGACGAGATCTAAAATCACGTCGCCAAACAAGCATAAAACAAAGTTAATATACAGATTAGGCGGTATAACCAGCCAATAAAAATAAAACAAAGTTAATATACAATATAAATATAAATATATAGAAAATTAGGCGGTATAACCAGCCAATAAAAATAAAAATAAATATACTTATAAACTTATATACTTAGTATTGCCTCCCCGGCAACGGCGCCAAAAACTTGATGGAGACTCAATTAAGAGTTGTAAACCCAAGTGCAGGTTATGTTCAAGTAATAAATTCTCGGGTGTCCAAGGTCGAACCACAGGGAAGCGTATTAGTAAGTATAAGTTTATAAATATATAAGAAAAAGAAAGTAAACAAGATATTAGGGAATCAACAACAAAACAAGATAAACAAGATATTAGAGAACAAAATAAACAAAATAACATAAAAGAAATTAAACAAGATATAAAAAACAATAAGAAAAGATGTTGAGG
This sequence comes from Fremontodendron californicum, assembly GCA_030761205.1. Lineage (NCBI taxonomy): Eukaryota > Viridiplantae > Streptophyta > Magnoliopsida > Malvales > Malvaceae > Fremontodendron > Fremontodendron californicum. The sequence continues at coordinate 9,469,750 of JAULJL010000009.1, read as the reverse complement.
TTAGAGAATCCACTCTTGGAGTTATGCTAAGATTAATCTTGTTTTATTACACAATTGAAATCCACACATAAAGGAGGTTCCAATGGAAGGTTTAGCAATTCAGTCCAAATTGTCCAACGTCCATAGCATATGATATTATGTTCATTTGGTATCCTCAAAACTCATAAAAAGAGTCCAAGCATTCCTTATGCCAAGGTATATGTCTACAACAAATCAAGGTTATGAAACCAAGCATTTACTGTGCCATTTTCCTTGTCAATAATGAATCAAGATCCCTACTTTGTAAGTATGATTTTAAACCAAAAGAAAATATTATCTATACTAGTGTTTATAAATGATGATTCATTTTAGCTCATGTTTAAGAGACTAACCTTAGCATTTACCAAAAGCTTCACCTCATCACCTCAACAATATGATTAGCAACACATACTAGATATGAATAAAATGAAAAGAAATGTAAGAAGCATAAGTAAATAAAAAAAGAAAACTAGAGAAAGGAAAGAAGAAGAAAACTTAGAGAATTTTATTACAATGGCTAATATCCTACCAATCTCCCTTAATGCTCATCCAAGGCCCTCTATTTATACACATTTTGGAGAGCTAAATGAAAAGAGACAAGCTTTATAAATTTCAAAGGTAGGTATAATAGGTGGGTGCATTTTTCTAACAATTTTCGTCATATTGTATGACAATTATGATCAGCCAGCTTGATGGTCGATTTTGTCAATGTTGGAGGCTCGATCTGATCAAATGGTCTTCTAGGAAAATATACCCCTATCAGTTACGGATCCATAGACGTTGGAATCAGGTCATTTGCTCATGTGGATCGGAAGATATGGTCCAAATACCAAAACAGGTCAGCACAGACGTCATTGCACATCAGCCAACTTGATGGTCGATTTCGCTAGGGAAAACGACTCCGTTTCAAGAAGTGTAAAACATGAAAAAGATAGATATGCCTCTTAACTATGCACTGTAAAAATTTCAGCCTTAATGCTTCAGTGAAACTCCAGATATAGCTGATATGGCAAAAGGTGTCGGAACTGGAACTGAATTGGATTTGCCCTTAATTCTTGATTTAACCTAGTAATCTGAAATCACTCAAAGAAACTCGTGAAAAACACTAAATTACATAAAAATATAAAATATCATAAACACAATTAGACTAAGCAATAATAACTCATATTTGACACAAAACAATAATAAAACATAACTAAGAACTATATAATTATACGAGTTCATTTTAAAAATGTAAAATTCTGGGTTCAACAGGTTCAAAATAAAAGAAAGTACCTTGACGGTGGTCTCGGGGCTCGACTCATTTGAGAGGCAGAACGAGTTCAAATTTAAAACAAAATATCTCGACAGTGGTTTCGGGACTTGACTCATTTGAGAAGCAGAACGAGTTCGATTGTACTTGAAAACTTTGAGAGAGGATGCAAATGCTTCATGATGCAAATGCAAATGTCTTTAGTTGATGCAAATGCTTCTTGATGTAGTTGCAAATGACTTAGATTGATGCAAATGCTTCTTGATGTAGATGCAGATGTTGAATAAAATTTTGGGTATCTCCTCCAGAAACTTTGGCTATCACCACCAAAGACTTGCTCATTTTTAAAACTGTAAAACTCTGGATAACTCCTCCAGAAGAAGATTTCTCATTTTTTAAAATTATAAAACCCTGGATACTTTCACCAGAAGCTTCGGCTATCACTATCAAAGACTTTCTCCCTTTTGAAAAATTTTAAAACTCTGGATATCTCCACAGAGGCTTCAGTTGTCATTACCAAAGACTTTCCCTTTTCAAAAAATTTCAAAACTCTGAATATCTCCACAGAGGCTTCGACTATCACTACCAAAGACTTTCCCTTTTCAAAAAATTTCAAAACTCTGGATATCTCCATAGAGGCTTCGGCTATCACCACCGAAGACTTGCTCATTTAAAAAACAAATCATGTTCAAAATTATACCCAAAAGCTTTGAGAAGAGATGCAGATGCACATGTCTTTAACAAGCTGCTCATGCTTCATGGTGCAAATGTAAATGGCTTGGATTGATGCAAATGCTTCATGATGCAGATGCAAATGCTTCATGATGCAGATGCAGATGCTTCTTGATATAGATGCAAATGCTCTTAGATTAATGCAACTACTTCATGGAATGATGTAGATGCCCCGACTAATCATGTTCCCATAAGTGGTCTATGAATAGTGTAACTACAGTTACCACACAATAATGAAAATGCAATGGTTCTAGATGTGATGCAATTGCTTGAGATGATGCAATATGCAAATATCCATGGAGGATGTAAATGTAAAGGTAAAATATAGATGCTTATGGAATAGTGCCAATGCAAATACCCATGAATGATGCAAATGCTTGCCCACAATGTGCAGATGCAAAAAGTTCAATAAAGAGATGAGTGCTCATGAGTGATGCAAATGCGCCCAATTGTTTTTCTAGACTTTGGCTTAGCCTTTCAAATTCATTTTTCCTCTTCAAATCAGAGTATATCTTTAACTCTTTTTTTCAATCTTTGGTTATTCTCTTTGCCCCAACAATTTTCAAACTTTCATCAACAGAGATCTGAACCGGGTTCTATTTCTTCTTCTCATATTTGGAAGTCAAAACCTATCCTAGTAGCTCTATGCCTTTGGGTTAGAAAAACCCTAGTCTCATGTCAACATCAAAAATGGGTATTTCAAAAACATATCTTTATTTGTTTTCTCATTTTGAAAACTTCTGAACAAAAAATATTAACCCCACAGTGTGTGATGTACAAATCTTTTGAAGACTGATGATCATTGTTAGAAATTTCTCTAAGTGTCAATCTGGGTTCTTTTCAACTGGGATTGGCAAGGCTTGGTATAACAAGATTCTGGCTTTTCCAGGAAAACTTCTTAAAAAAAATGTATGTCCCTTCTCGGCTCACAAATGGAACAGGTTTTATAGATCATGAATTCATTGAGAAACCAAGCAATTTCAACATTCTTTTAGTTTCTATATCAAGGCATTTTGACAAGCGTCAAGATTAGTCGGAATGTTTAAACGGAAAATTTAATCTTGGAGGGAAAAAGTCTCAGTTTTTGAAATCAATCATCCGAATGAGAGCTAACAATTTGGGAGGTTCAAGAATTTCTAGATGTCCCTTGATGAACACTTCTTTAAAATGACCTTCTCTTTTGTGGTATCGGCACTATCATAGATGGCATCAAAAATTTCTATTTTACTCTAGACCGTCCGTTTTTGGGTTTTCGCCATAGAATCCCATTCTTTCCTTTTTTTTTGTTCTACCATGCACTTGAGAATTCTAAATTCTTCCTTAGTGAAATGATAACTCGATGAGATGGGATAAAATCTGAGGAAAAACCCTTCAAATTAAATATTCATGCTTGATCAAAATGGACTTTTAAAGCACGTAATGTAGGCCATGGTTCAGAGTTCAGAAAGAAAGGATAAATAGGCCCAAAATATGTGTTTGAAGGTAATCAGATAAAGGATAATTTCTTGAGGAGGATTCCCTTTGAAGCATTTGTCCTTTTTGGACTTTTTATTCCTTTCGACTTTGCTTTTTTTTTCTTTGTTTCTTTTGGCTTTCATTTGCCATACTTTTTCACATTTTTATTTTGTTTTTGTTTTGTTTTGTTCTTGGCTTCCATTTCGCCATCTTTTCCTTTTTCTTTACTTCAAGAGAGTGAGCCCGTATTTATTCGGGGCTCAATTTGCTTTGTATCTATCTTTGAGTTAGGACTCATTTCTCAGTCATCCTTCCTCGCATTTGCCTCCTTGTGTAGAGGGTGATCCTTGATTAGGGTTTAAAGAAGAAAGAATTCTTTTGGTTCAAAAGATGTGACTATGGATAATTTCTTTTTGTGACAGGGACATGAAAGATGGCAATTTCTCATATCAAGCACAAATATTCTCATTGAAAAGCAATCCCCAGGTGAAATAGATAATCAAAATTTCATTATGCACTTCGGAATCATCCGAATTCTCATATGCAGGATATCACAATTTTCTTCTTTCTTTTTCTGTTTTTTCGTCGCATGCCCTAATGATTCATGCGTTAATCCATCCTTATTCACCACGTATTCATCATTTCCAGATATGATGCCCCAATTTGATCAACCTTGGGAAATTGTATCAACGAGGAACATAGTAAGTCTAAGTTTACACTGAAAAAGCTAAGTTTCAATTCTGAGTTCTTTGAGGAGACAAGGAAAATATAATTTAGAAACGAGTTTTCTTCGGAACATGGAATAATCCAGTTTAATCATTGTGCCCCAGGGTGTCAATCATGAAGTGATGTTTGGGCAATTAGTGTTTTGTGGTTGTTGGAAATGACATGAATGGTTTTGGCACAACCTTGACACACACCAAATTACCATATCTAGATTCTTGAAAGAATGTCTCATTTGTTTGAATGTCAAGGAGTTCGAAAAATTTCAAAAAGTTCGTTCATTTGTTCATAGCTTCGACTAGGATCTACATCTTTGCTTATTCTACGATGACAATGGTTTTATGAGGTTCAATCATTTATATTCCTTGAAGCATTAGGTTTTCCAAGTGGTCCCAGTTCAAGGGATTTAGGCCTAGGAAAGCCTAAAAGTGAGGGGAAAAGTTAGGTCATTACTAACAATGATCATCGATATTCTTGAGACTGTCCATTATTTCATGTGAAAACCCCTTATTACTGTTTACCACAAATTTTCATGAAGTTTCATTTTTGCTTTTTGCAAATTCAAATGAGTGATAAAATATAATCAACATAAAACATTTAAATTCAAAATTTATTTATTTCTTGTAGATGTCAACATGAGACAAGTGCTTTCATCATCACAGTGTATAGAACTACATGCATCAAAAATCCTGATATGATTATGCACCATATTTCTTATGACACTTGGCTTTCCCATCTTCAAAACTTATCGACCCAGCCTTGATGAGATCCCTGACCTTGTACTTCAAAGCGGGGCAGTTCTTTGTTGAGTGACCTTGATTGCCAGAATGATAACCACAACACTCATTAGCATCATACCATCTCGAATAAGGGGGCTTCAGAGGCTCTAATTGCATGGGTGTCACAAGGTGATTCTGGATGAGTTGAGGTAGTAGCTCATTGTATGTCACAGGAATCGGGTCAACCTGATTTCTTTTTCACTTTTTATGCCCCCTTCGATCCAAGGGTGTTATATTGATAGACAGATGTAAATTCTGGTGTGGTTGCAGGCATTGGTTGGTAAGGATAAGAACCTTGAGAGACATTGTTCAGTGTAGAGTAAAATAGCTGATACGAGGAGAATTGGGAAGGTGGGGCAAAGCCTTCCACGACTTGGGTATCTTCGTTTTTCTTTTCAAATGCCCCATTTCTCTCGGTATCGGATGTTTTTTCTCTTTCAATTTTTCCATCCTTGATAGCATTCTCAATCATCTCCCCTGAAATTACCATGTCCAAAAAATCTTTGTGGTGTTGCCGACAAGTATATCATAGTACGGGGCCTGCAGTGTATTCACAAAAATGACAGTGGTTTTCTTCTGAGTTAAGGGCGGTTGTACTTGGGTGGCCATGCTCATCCACCGCTGCGCATATTCTTTGAAGCTCTCAGTAGCTCTTTTCTCCATATTTTGCAAGGTGAGACGGTCAGGCACCATATCAGTCACATGCTTGTACTGGTTTAGAAAAGCACTAGCCAAATCATTCCAAGAGCGAATCTAATCCTTACTCAGCTGACTATACCACCTAATTACAGACCCGCTGAGGCTATCTTGAAAACAGTGGATCAAAAGCTTATCATTATCTATATGACTCGTCATTTTTCGGTAAAACATAGTGATGTGGGCTGACAGATCAGTCGTCCCGTCATATTTCACAAAGTCAGGGACCTTAAATTTAGGAGGAATGACTAAATCGAGGACCAAGCATCGTTCTTTCGCCTCCATATCCCGAATACATCTGTATTATCTACTGCTCGGAGCCTTTCATCTAGCAACTGATATTTTCCTTGGGAATCTGCCAACTCTAACTCATTAACCATTTTCAACTTTGCCTATTCAGGTGGATCATCTGAATTTAAGACATTGACGGGGTTAACTGTATTATGGGCATCCATCATTACGATCTCATTCTAACCCTTTCGTGCCTCTAACCTTTCTCTGGCGGCCAAGTTTTCAGTGTATCCCTTGATTACGGTGGACATTAGCTCCATCAATTTAGTCATCTGATCATTAGATTCTGCTTGAGACTTTGCCAGCTGTTCTCGCAATTCTTCCATACCCTTTCCATTCGGGCAACTTGTTCATTCTCCTAAGCACTAGCCTGTATTAAAAGGGTACTCAGTACTTCTTATACCTCTGATTTGAAATGGAAATTCTTTCAAAGACTCTTAAAGCCAAGCCAACTTCTGTTTTATTCCCCCCAAGTGCGTGTCATTATGAAGGAGCCATGAATGCAATTTGATTCACGTGAAGCCTAAACAATATGATGTATGGACATGTACAGTGGAAACATGCTGACCATATATGTAATAAATGCAACACGATGCTAACATGATGCTTTTAAAGAATAAGAAAAATCAATGCATGGATATATGCAATGAATGGCCATGTATATTTCAGTGTATTTCCCAATGAATGATCATATACACTATGAATGCAACACGATGTCAAATATGATACATGTAAACAATGAATGATTGACACAGAGTATATACAAAGAAAATCATGTTGACCATGTGTGTCATGAATGCATCCCGATGCTAACATGACAGATTAATGCATGAGCATATCATGATGACTATGTATGCCATGAATGCAACCCGATGTCAACATGATTTGTATAAACAAATCAATGCATGTAAAGAGTAATCAAATTAATGCATATACATATACAAAGAAATCATGCTGACTATGTTTGTCATGAATGCGACCTGATGCTGACATGGTGCATGTAAAGAATAAGAAAATTAATGCATGGATATATACAGAAAAATCATGCTGACTTCGAATGCATGAATGCAACCTAATGCCAACATGATGCATGTAAAGAATAAGCAAATTAATGCATGGATATATATACAGAAAAATCATGTTGATTATGAATCAATGAATGCAACCTAATGCCAACATGATGCCTATAAAGAATAAGCAAATCAATGCATGGATATATACAGAAAAATCATGCTGACTATGAATGCATGAATGCAACCTAATGCCAACATGGTGCATGTAAAGAATAAGCAAATTAATGTATGGATATATACAGAAAAAAAATCATACTGACTATGAATGCATGAATGCAACCTGATGCTAACATGATGCATGTAAAGAATAAGCAAATTAATGCATGGATATATACAGAAAAATCATGTTGATTATGAATGCAGGAATGCAACCTGATGCCAACATGATACATGTAAAGAATAAATAAATTGATGCATGGATATATACAGAAAAATCATGTTGATTATGAATGCAACCTGATGCCAACATGATACATATAAAGAATAAATAAATTGATGCACAGGTATATACAAATAATGACCATGCATGTCATAAATGTATTCTACAATGAATGACCATGCATGCTATGATTGTAATATGATGTCAAAATGATACATGCAAAGAATAAATGAATTAACACAAAGGTAGATACAAAGAATAACCATGTATATCACAAATGTATTCTATAATGAATAACCATGCATGTTAGGATTGTAACCTGATGTCAACATGATACAGGTAAAGAATAAATGAATTAATCACAAAGGTATATGCAAAGAGATTAATCAATGATTAAACGAAATTGGTGGAACCAATCTTAATTATTCAAAAATCTCATTATGCAAGGTTTGCCTCCAAATTTAATCTATGATTTTTTGAAACATGTTTTCTCTATAAAAAACCAATCATATTATTTTCAAAAGAATTTTGGGGTAATGGATCCTACTATGGTATAATATGCAAATGTTCATGTAACGCTACCAATTTATGAAATCATCAAATGAGATTATTATCACCATCTGTTTATTGCAAAAAAATGAAATCAACAATACAACCATAAATGTACATGCTCTATTCACACATGCATGAAATGTGCAAAATGCAAAAATGTTTGAAGAAGAATGTTTATATTTTCAATTTCAAAAAATTAGTGAACACTTGCCCCAGCATCATTTAGGTATCACAATGCCTTCGGGGCAGGGTATTAAACTTATTACGGGCGATGTACTTACATTATTGCCCAATCTACAATACTTATTCAAAATGTAAAATAGGTAACAATAGGTTTAGAAATGTCCCTCTATGTGTTCCTATCTTTGGTATATCTATAAAAAATTAGGCAGGGCTTCGCCTATGTTGGCTCTATGGTTCACTATATATGGGTGAACGAAGTTCCGAAAGGCCCCGAATTGTTCCTCACTGTCGCCTGTGAAGGCTAGTAAGGCACCCCGATAAAAACGGGTCTAATTCGTTAGAGTATATTTTCCTAAGCCCATACGGATTGTTAATCACGAAGGCTTTGGTAATGTAGTACTCCGGAAGTGTTTCACTAGCCCATGCGGATTGTTAATCACGAAGGCTTAGTTACTTTGCTCCTACCTAAAAGGACGGAAGCCGGGTATAGGGCTCATGATATGCAAATGCACGTGTGGTGTGTGAGGAGGAACAACAAACCTTTCACCACCTATTCTACACCTCTTATTCTAAATGCCCCAACAAGATCAAACAATGTAAAGCATCAATTGGGCAAAGAATAACCATATACAACAAAATAACCAGAGAACAATAATAATATGTATGCACATGAATATGGACATATTTAAAAATATTTTATTATTTTCAAAATTCTCCTTATTATTGAAAAATGTGGGAATTAAAATAAAATGCCAAATAAAAACCAACAAAACCGAGACTTTGATAACACCCGACTAATTCTAGGCCGGATTCTCTAATATCCCCAGCGGAGTTGCCAAGTTGTTGCAACCTAAAAAATAACAAGTCTCATCGCAAGACTTTATTATTCGTTAAACGTGACATTAAAAAAACGAGATGAATTAATTTTAAAATTCCATTGTCCCATTGACCTTCCTTTCTATTATCACAAATATAAACAAAGTTGCATACATTATTTCATATATAAAGTATAAACAAAGTTGCATACATTATCAATAGTAATGAAATATAAGCAAGAAGGATGACACATATGATCATTTTAAAGATTATGCATATTTGCTATGACGGCGACAGGAAACTATTTGGAATTCGCATATGTTTGCAACCATACCCATGAAATGCAGACATAACAAATATGAACGAGAATGCAAAGCAGTAATAATAATAATAATAACAATAATAATAAAGCAGAATAGGCAAATGGTATAAACAACAATGAAACTAAAAACATTTTTCACAAGTACAATTTCAGAAATAAGGCATGCCTTTAGGCTTTCTCTTCATGAAATAGAAAGCAATTATATTACTTACTTTCAATTACTGACTTTAAAGAAAGCTAATCATGTCCAGACTTCAAATTACAAGTATAAGATCCAATTTATTGATAATAAAATTATGGTTCCTATTAGAGAGAATCTGCTCTAATGGTTGCCTTCTTCTGATTTACTAGGTATACATGCTTGCCTTAAAGTTTCCAAGCAAATTGGTTATTTATGTCATATTCATTAAAAGAGAATGACTAATTATTAGACCTTTAACTCGAAAATGGATCATATACACGTGAGAATGAGAGAGTATGAAAAACATCCAATCCATTGAGAATAATTGCTCAATGATCTAATAAAAAAAAATATGAAAAAGAGAATTGAAGAATTAAAAAATTATTAGAAAAGAAATTGCAAAGACTTAAATACTCTTAATAACAACCCTTAAATTCTCCTTTAGAAGGCATGTTTTTCAAATTTATCTCGTAAGAATTGCCTTTTGAAGGAGTTATGGATTTAACTCGAAAATATAATGTGATGCAGAGAACTCACCTTGATTTGAATGAGTTATGGATTTGAAGCAGCAAGACAACCAAGGATTTGAAGGAAGAGAGAAGACTAAGGAGATGCCCTAAGCCTGCGTCTGGATGGAGGCTAAAAAAAATTTCAGTTTGGTTGGTTACCATCAGCTCGTTTTAATGCATTCTCAGCTCTGGCAAAATTTGCCATGTTTTTTAATCAAATTCCTGAAAACAAAAAACAACAACAACCCATTCACTTAATATTAATAAAAATAAAAATATCAAGCCTCCAGGAGGATGTTAACAAAAAATTACAATAAATCTGAAATAAAACTCTTAATTGCATGAGTTTTTAAGCAAATTTTAAATAAATAAATAAACAGAAAAAGAATGGTAATCTTAAACTAAAGATGCAAAGAAAATAGTATTATTAAAAATACCTGAAAGTTAAGCAGAGGCTTGGAAGTGTTTGGTTTGCAGAGGAAAAATTGGGAAGGGAGTGAGAGCGGCGTGGACAAGGGAGGATGGAGGAAAGAGGGTTTTTTTGGGGTTTGGGGGAATCGGCAAATGGACTTTTTTAGCCCTTGAGATCTTACGGTCTGCATTTGCTTTTCTACAGATCTGACCATTCACTATTGTTGAGACAAAATTAGAATTTTTAACCATCCTTTCTCTATTGGCCAAAAAAAAAACATCCTTTGATCCTTCTCTCGGGTTGTCTTTGAAAGAAAAAAATATATATTATAGGGTCTAATTCAAAATTTTAGTAGATTATTAGTATTTTTTATTTGAGGTCCAATTTACCATTGATGATATTCAATTTGATTTTAAATATAAATTATGATTAACGTATAATATTTTGATTTTTAAAAATCGAATTGAATAAAATCTTGACCCTAACCAAATTTCATCAATCAGGATTGGTTTAATTCACTGTTTTTTAAATTTTAGAAAATTATTATTTTTATAGTATTTTTTTATTTTTTTGCTAAATTAAAAATAAAATAAAGGAGATTGAAATGGGGAAATTAGGGTTGAGTGTCTGATAGCAAATGAAACAAATGAAACCCAACCCTTTCTATGCTCGATCGGTAAGAAAAAAACGACGTCGTATAGTCTTAAACAATTGAAATTCCCCGATTTTTACTGACGGAAAAAAATAAAAATCCGTCGGTAAAAGATAGCCCTATACCAACGGTTTTTCATAAACCGTCAGTATAGATATATCTATAGCAACGGAGATTTTGTGCGTCGGTATATGGTCAATATATTCTGACGGTGACAAAAATCCGTCGGAATAGACACTTTTTACCTACGGAACAGACCGTCGGTATATATGAGTGTCAGTGTAAACCCTAAATTTGCTTGTGGTGTATATACCAACGGTTTTCTACTGACCGTCGGTAAAGGTATACCTATAGCAACGGATAATTTGGGCGTCGGTATATGTTATGTATATTCTGACGGTTAAAAGAATCCGTCGGAATAGAAACTTTTTACCTACGAGTCGCGACCGTCGGTATAGATGAGTGTCAGTATTTTACCATTTGTTTGTAGTATATACCAACGGTTTTTCATTGACTGTCGGTATAGGTATACCTATAGCAACGGACTAGTGGGGCGTCGGTATATGTTATGTATATTCTGACGGTTAAAAAAATCCGTCGGAATAGATACTTTTTACCGACAGATTTCAACCGTCGGTATAGATAACCGTCAGTATATAACTAGCTACGGCGTAATTTTGCTTTTTTGCTAAGTAATGGGTTAGAACTTAAAATTCAAGACTCCAATTTTTTTTTTAGTAATACGTTAAGAAGTATTTCTAAATTTTGTTTGATTTTTTTTTTTTTTTAACGATTTTAAAAACGCATTCTTACACATCAATTTAATGTATTTAAAATTTATTTTGGAAATGCTCTCTCAATGGAGAAATATATTTCAATCTTGGAATTGGGAACGGTGTAATATATGAGATGAGAGAAGATTTCCTGTTTATTTTACATAGTTCAAGGCTTACATTCAATTATTTGAATTTCCTTATCAAGTCGCGTTACTTAGAGGTGCTCATGGTCGGCCTGGCCTAAGGCAGAAAAAAAATATATTTTTGTTTAAAATCATTTCGGGTCAGATTCGAATTGATCCATAAGTTTATTTTATTATTCATAAATTATTAAAAATTATTTTTATATTAATATATATAATATATTATAATTAAATTTAAATAAAAAATATTTTTTAATTATTAAATAATAATTTAGATCGGATCGGATCGAATTACGAATACTCTTATTCAAATCCGATTTAAATCAGACTGGACGAATTACCTGATCTTTTAGGTCCAAGCCGTTACCCAAGTCTAGTTAATTGAAAATGGGTTTCTTGGATTAGCATTAAAAAGAAAGCTTTAGCTATGGCCTAAGGGGGATGACGTAAGCTCTTGGTCAAAGGTCCTTATCTTGTTCATATCTTTGCTTGAATTACATTACATTGCTGCAACTTGCCAAGAAATGATTCCTTTTCATGCATAGCCAAGACTCAAATAACTACAAACGTACACGTTTTTATTCTTTCTTTATGGTAGCTAAGCTAAGCTGGGTCAAGATTGTATAATTCCAAAAGCTTAAATAATAAGATAGAAAAGAAGATGAACCAAAGCTAATAATCTGAACCATTAACTTTTGAAGACTTGAGCCCTTTTCTTAAATAAAAACTACAAACAAGATTGTCTTGTACTGATAAATTCTATTCTACCTAAAATTAAATGTTGAAATGTCTTCATTCTTCAACTTGTTGGGGGAAGAAAATTTTGAAAGAGAAATATATATATAGTTCGTATTTGATATACTGACAGTATAATTTTTTAATTTCACAAGCGGATTAAAAAATTATTATATGTTCCATTTATTTTTTCAAATATATATTTATTTTTAAAAATATATCTTAAAGTGTATGTGTTATCCTACTAACCCATTTGTGAAATTTAAAAACTAATGAACGAGATAATTTCTCATATATATATATATATATATAATCATTTAAAGTTTTATGACTTGAGTAAGTATATCATAATATTAGGTATGATATGACACTCAAAAACAATAACTAAATGTATATATAATTAAATTTTTCAAGATTTTGATTGATAAATAAATCCCACATATATTTAGATTTATATTGTATAATTGTTATACTCTTAATTAACTATATATTATAACTATTTTTATGCTATTTCCTAATTCATATGACCTTTGCTGACAATTTCTCAGGAATTTTGGTCTGGAATGAGACAGATTTTTATCAATATGAAGAGTTAAAATATGTAATCATGAAAACTAAATATTCTCGTAGAATAACACAAATTTTATTGATATGTACAGATTTCAAGCAAGTCTCTTTCATTTTATGTTAGTTTAATGTAAGCCAAAGGAAAATGTTAGATGGGTGGTTAAACTCTCAAAGGCATAATTAACTAATACCTTATCAATCAACAGCACAAAGAACAAAGAAGTACATATTGATCTTGATTTCAAATCTGCTTTGGACATGGCTTACACCTTAGGTACAGTGTTAAAACGACACTTCAACACGATAGGAAGAAGTTTTTAGGGTTCTATCAAACGGATTTTAAAAATGGATGATGATGCAAAGAAAACCGATGGTACGGTAAGTTAAACACTGTTTTCTATTTTGCAATAATCTTGCTGGTTTGTCTTAGGAATTAGGGCTGAAGATTAACCATGTTAACCACTGGAGTAAGTGTAACAGTAAGATATTAGGTATTTTTTGGGGGGCTCAGTAGTGGCGCAATGGACATGGAACATTTTCAGGAGTCAGAGAACTGTCGATGGAACCATTAATGGGCTTGAAATAGTCAGTATTCTAGTTTCATCACCGCTGGTCATACTCGCACCAGATAATAATAATAATAATAATCAAATCAAAACCAAATATTTAGGGCAGCCTGAATTTAGTAAACATAGCATTAATCAGAAAAAAAAAATGTGAAATAAATTAAAAGGAAAAAGGGTGAGAGACTAAAAGAAGAAAAAAGAAAATGAAATTAATTAGTATTGATGAACTTTGATCTTTATTGATTATTATATTATATACTGACAAAGAAATTTTTTAACTTTACATACGGGATTAAAAAATTATCATATGTCCTTAAATTATATTTTAAAAAATAAAAAATAAAAAAATAAAATATGTGATAAATTTTTAACCCTGCTTATGAAATTTAAAATTTTTACTACTAATGTACAAGATAATAATTAGATCTTTATTGCTGTAAAATATATAATAGTAAAATTTAGTTAGTCATCCATATCGCGGTGATACGCCAAGAACAACGGGCTAGCAGCCTTTGATGCAAATAAATAACTAATTATTCATTAATTTCACCACGCATGTGCGTAGGACTAGTTAACCTTTAAACTCTCTTTAAACACACTCATTTACCTACTTAATCCAAACCCAACATTCTTTTAAACTCAGAGCTACTTATCACATCATTTCTAATACTCAGTCTCCTGTCTTAAACAGGAGCAATACAAAAAAAAACTGTCGAAAATATAAACTACTTTCCTTAAAAACATCCTCAAATCAATCAAAACCCAACATTTTCTCAGTTTTTTTTTTTTCTTCTTATTCTTCTTCTTTTCTTTTTGCCAGCTTCTCTTTCAATTTCAAAGCAGTTTCCAAAAAGAAACAAAAAAAAATGAGTCCACGACAGGACCTTCTTAAAACGAGGGCGTTCCTTCATCTTGCCGGAGAAGCCACGAGACATGTTCGTGCTTATCACCCGAATCGCTCTTTTCGTCTGCCTTTTCACCTCCATTGCTGTCGTCCTTTACGTCTCCTACTCGAACCGGCCTTATCCGTTTACCCGGTTCACTTCTTTGAACCGGAAAATCGGCCCCGAACCACCCCAACGACAACCACCGGACAATGCCCCAACCAACATTTCCCACCTCCTCTTTGGCATCGGTGGCTCAACCAAGACGTGTAAAGAACGACGGGCGGGCTTTTAAGTCTTAAAAGTTAAAATCTTGCTTGATCAAAGTCCTGATCCCTCGTCACTTCAGCTCCATAAGGGCCTCCTCCCTTTTAAAAATGCACACTGCCAAAACAAAAGATATAGATTACCAATCTGAATTACACTCTCATTGAATTATCCAAACTATTTCCTTTTTTTTTTTCCCCCGAAAAAGCAGATGTGAAGAATAATGGTGGTCTAGTTAGTTACTAAGAAGTACGGTGGAATCCTAAAACCTTTTTGAGGGAAAAACTGGTTGCATCCCCACCGGGGTGCATTTGGATGCACTCCAGTGGGGGTTTGAACCTCACCGATCCCTCCATTTCAATTGGTGGGATAGGGATCCAGTGTATGGAGGGAAAACCCTTTTTTACCCAATTCCATCATTTTTTTTTTGCTTTTTAAAATTTTTTATTTTTATTTTTTTAAAATTTAAAATATTTATTTTTTTATTTCTATATTTTTAATTTTTAATTTTTTTTAACATAAATATGTTTTTAATAATTATTTAACATAAGTATAATTTTAATATATATTTTATTATTTAATATAAATATATTTTTAATTATTTTTAATTATTTATTATATATATATATACACATTTTAATCTAATACCTTTAATAATCATTTTTTTTATTATAATTCACCTCAGTGTCACTGTTGCTTTTGAATCCAAACACATATCCCACTACTGATTTTAATCTCACCGCTACAATATCCAATCTCATCACCACCGTTGATTTTAGTCTCACCGTAACCAATCTCACCGTCCATCCAAATGGACCCTGAGAAAACTAATTACAAAGGGAGCAAAAATGAATACTACTTGAATATGATATTTAGGCTGGCTATGGCTAAGATTTTAACAAACCAATTTCAGGTGGATTGAGTTCTTGTGCTTCTGATGACACGGGTTTTGCAATACTTTCAAGATCATACAATTTCTCAGGCAAAGTAAAAGAGAACATTATCAGAGTTGCAATTTCTAAAAATTTACCTTGAAAGCAAGTGCAGGATCTACCAAAAAAAATAGAAGCAGATACAAGAGCAAGCAAGCTATCTTTTGTAAACGTTTCTCCTAAAGAAAGAGAAACCTTTTCAAGTTTCTCCTCAAAAACCTGTACAAAACATACAACCTTAAATTAACCAAAACAAACCCAAAAAAAAAAGAAATGACAGAGTGAAAAAGGGTTGTAAAATGTGCCTTGTGATAGTTTAAAAAAGGGTGAGGTTTAACGAAGCAAGGAGGGCACTTTGGTGGTTTTTTTACTGTGAATTTTTTGGAAGAGAAAGAAACATTGTTAAAATGATAGAGAAGAGCATGTTTGAGGGATTTTTGTAGGGTTTCTGACTATGCTATGGCAGATATGGGTAAATGATTTTGTTTTTTTCAGTTTTTAGCTTCTTTTGATCAGCTTCAAGGATTAGGGATTGAGGAAAAATATGATATAAAACGTTACTCCACGTAATATATTTTTTCAAGATCATAATACGTAATCAGATTTAAAAAAAAAATTATTTATTATATATTATATATAATAATTAAATAATAAATATTTATTTTAATAATTTATTAATAATTTTTATAATAATAATTTTTAAAAATTTAATTATTTATTATAATTTAAATAAATAAAATATATACTGAATTGAAATAACTGTTTCATGCGAAGTTAAGATTTGACACACGGCAATTTCAAGTTTCTGTTGGATTAATTATGAGCTGAGCCGGTCAGATAGGTTGGTCAAAATTGTATATAACTGAGCCCAACTATGAGTTCTCCCTGACCCATGGTTGGGTCTAAGATTGGTTCTATAAGGATTGTCCCAGGTTTCTTAATCAGTGAGAATGAAATAAATTGGGCACATTTGCTTATATTACTAAAAGCTTAGGCCCAACTTATGGGTCCAAATATTGTAGCTTAAGCTTAGGTCTTTAATGGATTTGAGCCTGGGTTTTATCTAGCATTAAGAATGGATTTAAATGATCGGCTAGCTAGCTGGTATATAAATATATATATATATATATATATATATATATATATATATAGAGGAGGGATCTATTTACACTAGTGTAAAACTAAATTAGTTTTACACACATCCGTAACTTTTTATACGATTTATATTTGTTTAATTCGATCATCATATTTCATGTTCTATTCACATAGATCATGCATGTCGAGTTTCGAGTAAATTGAAAATGTCTAACTACTTGTTTGATGTAAAAAACTTTCAACCGTTAAAATATTGAAAAAGACAATATTCTCAATGGATATGATAGAGATATCTGATCGGTTCGAAACTTTACGTGCACGACGAGTACAACTATATTGTTAAATCCAACAGTTGATTTGTTAAAATATAAATCGTATAAAAAATTACGAAAATATGTAAAACTAATCTAGTTTTACACTAATGTAAGTAGATCTCTCCTCATATATATATATATATATATGAGTTGAATAAAAAATCTTTTAAAATAAATTATCTAATAATGTAAGATCTATTTTTTTTTTTTAAATAAGAAAGTTATCTGCTGATGTCACGTGAAGTAATTTTTTAAAAAAGTAAAACACATAAACACCTTCAAATACATTTTATATTATGAATTCAATTTAGTTTTTTAGTAAATTTAACAATAGAATTTGTGTCTTGTTAACTAGTGATACCAATTCAGTTAGCCTTTTCAATATTAGTTTAGATATCTATACTATAGTTAATGTTTATGACTGAGTTAGCATTACGAGTCAAGTGACACCAACTCAATTAATAAAATTACTAAAAAACTTAAAAAATATTAACAATGATATATAATTAGGGATAATTATGTCATTTACATCTAAAAAATACCATTAATCACTACAGCAAAATGGTCATTTACCCTCGTTTTTTTTATTTTATTTTAAGAATAGCGCTGTTTATAAACACCGCTAAACCAGTGGAGGCGTTGCCCCAACAAATGTCAATAAATGTAGAGACGGGACATTTTGCGGCGTTTGTCCCTAAAACACTGCTAAGCTAGCGGCGTTTTAAAACGCCGCAATAGGACGTCCAAAAGTCATTTTGCAGAGGCACCCACCGACGTTTCGTATTATAAAACGCTGTTAAACAGATTTGTTTAGCGGCGTTTCTGATCATAAAACTCCGCTAATTATTAAAATTTAGCAGCGTTTATGTTCTTAAAACGCCGCTATTTTTTTTCCAGATTTAGCGGTGTTTGTTTCTTGAAACGCCGCTAAATATGCATTTTTTTTTTGCCATTTTTTTATTTAAAAAGTTATATTTATCAGTAATACCTGTATTACTATTTACAGAACCGTTCAATAATACACAAACACCACAAATTATTAAAAAAAAAGCATAATATAAAAATATATTTAATATCAAATATCAAATGTACAAAGAATGTATTACTTAACATATCAAATCCGCTGACAGTCCTAAAAATTACAAGTTACAAATGCTAAAAGTTGGAGGACAGCCGTAAGAAGAATGTTTTCTCTGCAGCAAGTTGTTGTTCTCATGAGCCCTATTAAAAAAATTTAAAATACGTAATTAATATATAAGATATTAAGTTATAAAAGTAACATAATTAACAAGGAAGATATATTACCTGAGATGGAGGATTTTGTGAACTCGTTGAGCCTCCTGAATTCCTTTGCTGCACTAAATTCATCAAAGACTGAAACTGTGTCTGCAGCTCCTGATATCGTCTATCCTATTCTTCTTGCTGAGCTTGTCTCTCTGCTTCCTTCTCCTCAAAACGTTTATTCATATTTTTCATTTCTTCTCTCAACATCTAAACTTCATATGCACTGGAGTTTTGTGAAGAAGAAATGGTAAACTGCTGAGAACCAATGTCGTAGTAGCTAGATGGTGTTGGGCCCAGTCCGACACCTCGAACCCGTCCATGTCGTTCTTTCCCAGCTACTTCAGTGAATACTTGATTCTCAACCTCTTGTATATTCACTTATGTGCCATCCGATGCTCCGGCTTGATACTCAGCAAGTTTATCCTGGGATTTCTCCTATAAAACAATAAAATTAATAATATTTTGTGTAATATAGTTGTACACAAAAACAAGTTTTAACAAAATATACCACAATATCTCGAGTCTCGACGTTCAAATAGGATCCATCTTTTTGATATGAGTTAACTGAAACAGTTCAACTCGTCATATTTTTTCCCCCGCTCAAGTTCCTACAAAATAGTAATAATTAATACTAAATTAAAACAATTGAGAACAAATAATTATCTAATAAAACAAGGATTATGGCAACTTCAAATCTTACGGGCTGTTTGATAATTTTGTCCTATTACGGGATCAAATGTACTTAACACTAATATAATAATATATTATAAATGAAAACTTACTTTTTCTTTAGCTTTTCTGGCAAAGCTTTTTGAACCGCTGGTGTGACTGTATTTCTGTTGCTGTCTACTGGTTACCCCTACCTTTTCTCGTTCCTGTACATTGGACACCGCAAACGTTATTAATCTGTAAGTTGTATGATATCAAGTACTATAAGTAAATGACCAAAATAAAATCCGTAAATGATGCCTCTCCTTTTTTTGAATACCAGAATCTAACGAGTCTCTCATACTGCCACATAACCACACCACGCGGTATGGTTCATATTAAGACATTAGGATCAGTATTTTGATCAAAATACTTTTTCTTCAACTCATACTTATAATCTTTCCATTTTTTTCCTAATGACTTCAGAACAAATGATGTGGGAATCTGCAAAGAAAATCGTGACTGAAACGGAAAAGTTGAACAAAGTTAGTTTCGATCATTAACAAAATTGTTAAAATAATGCAATACTAATTTAACATGCTTATACCTCAATAAACTTAAACATCTCAACATTCTCAGCATTCGGCACGTCACGCCATGACTCATAATGAATGGGACATTTCATCTCATTTCGAGCAATCATGCCAAGAAAGCTAGCCAATAATTGTGCTTCCGGACCAATTGGCTGCTGGTCAGTATTTACTGCGACAACAATACGCTCTTTAGGAGGTAGTGCCCATAACTCCTTCAATGTCGTACGACCACGAGTTCTGCGTTGTCCAGCATTATCAACTACACAAAAGCAAATATATTAGCAATTGTCCAAGCTATTAATGTCAAACTATTTTGCGTACTTTTAACACTTCTATAACACGATACCTGTATTCAAGTTCGTATGAACTGCAGTTTTTGCAGTTGTGGAGGCAGTTGGCACCTCTGGTGGGTTAGCATCTACAGTCGACGCATTCGGAACCTCTGAAGGCGTCACTCTAGTGTCGCCCTGTTGTCAGATTTTACTACGCAAGTGCACGTATCGCAAACAAGTAATATAATGAGAAGTAGAGTGTCGAACCAACGAGGAATTGTTATTAAAATCGTTAAGTACTAAAATTAACACAACCTAATCTTATCTAAACAAATAATTAAAGATGGTAATCAAATTTAAAAGAAACTAAAAACAAAAGCAAGTAAATTAAAAAGATTGAATTCAATTAATTATAAAAGCCTAGGATTATAACTTCCCTCAACACTTCGCTTGAATCTCTCGCTACCTCTTCACTTGATTAATGATCCTGAGTTGTTAACCTAGAGTTCTATCTTATTTATAAGCATCTGTCGATGGTCTTATAAAAATATCCCTCCTAACCAATTAACTTTATGTCTATGATAATTGAATTAAATAAGAACTCATTAAGCTTAGGCTCTAACAATGGTTACACATGACAAGTAAGTATATTTCTACCCTACCTGCAGAACAATTCATCCTAATAAATGAATATGAAACATGTGACATTCAATCCATGTCTAACACTAAACTCCCTATGTCTAGTTGTATTTAGGTTAACAAATCAATCTAATTGGTGGCCAATCAATTAGAAGCATTAAGAACAAGAATGAATAAACAACTCAACAAACCATTAAATCAAGCTAGAGAGAGAAAGTAAATTCAAACTATGTGTTGAGTTCCATTAAAATCCTAGTAAAAGAAATTTAGTTCATGATAATTAATGAAAACAAATAATCAAATAGTTTTACCATCATCAACATCACAAGAAAAATAAAGAAGAGAAAAGAGAAAAGAAGAAACTAAGAGTTGTCAATTCTTGAGTCTTCAATCTTCAAGCTTCCAATCTTCTTGAGAGAATTTGATGGTTACTATCTTCTTGAGAGAGAATTAGGTTTCTTGATGTCTAATCCCCTTTATTATGACCTAAAAGAGTCCTATTTAAAGTGTCCAAGGCCTCTTGGAGTCCGAAACTTCGTTCCCAAGCAAAACAGGTAAGTTTGCCTTTTTTATGTTTTTGTGGTACTATTCACGAGCTCCCGGCACCACGGCGCCAGATTTTGGTGCCGCGGTGCCACTGCTACTGCTTCTTTAGTGTTTCTCTTCCGTTTGTCTGAACTGGTTCCTGCCATCTTATCGAACTTCGTCAGCTGTTTTGACTGGGAAAAGCTTGTCCGATTTTGACACGCATTATACCGTTGGAAAGGTATGGAAGTAAACTTCAAAAGTCAAGAAGGAAGTTTTCTTTTTCTAAGTTTTTAAGATCGAGGTTTTCTTGAAAGAATCTCTGGAGATCGAATCTGCCTGCTCATTGGAATACACCGATTTTTGTCGTTTTGCACCTCGAAGCTCCAGATCACCTTGGACCTATAAAAACACATAAATAACAACTAAATAACTATATTTAAACATAAAATGAATAATTAAAATAAATATAAAAATATCTAAAACTAATCAAATCCTAATAAAATCCTCACGGACTTAGCCGATTCAAAAGCATAAAAAGTGGCAAAATAACTATATTTCCTAGAGTTATCACACCCCCAAACTTAATATTTTGTTAGTCCTCGAGCAAAAAAAAAAAAAAAACAAAACAACTAACTAAATAAATTGACTCAAATCATCACTCAAGATAAATGCACTCAAACAATGATTTCTTAATTTTCCTCAAAAGTTACCTCAAAATCCCGATTCAAAGTAGAACATAAACATAATCCAAATATATGATTCAATTCAATCGTAAACTTCATGCTTGAATGGATTTTCAATGTGTGTGTGAATAATCTCTTGTCTAATCAATGCATGCAATCTAAATAAGTTTATATCAATGCAAAATACGAATTAGTACTAGATTCTCATATGTTTGCTTTTCATCTCTCTCTCCACTAATGTAGACTAACACTTCATCAAGGATCAAGTAGGTCTTTATTAAGCTTGTAATGTAAGGCTAGGGTTAAGGTATGATAAAGATAAATTTCAATTTAAGTTCACCCATAGACACTTTACATTTTTATCAGGATTTTTGAGAGCCATAGTCTTTTCCTCAAATTACATTCTTCATTCTTTCTTTGAATCCACTTCCTTTTTGCTTCACTAATTTGTTCATCTTTTTTTTTTTCTTTTCTGTTCTTCGTTTTTGAAAGAACCATAAACGTTTTTTTTTATAACACCATTTCACCTAAATTCGACATGGCTCATAATTGTTTCCTGTAATATCATCACATGCCTATGTAGTGAGGGTTAATCATGGTTTTTCTTATTTGGCTAGGCTAAAAGATGTGGCAATCAAAGAAAAGAGATATATCAATAGGCACAAAGAGGTAGACTAAGGATATTCATATATAAAGGTAAGCTCGAAAGGCTCAAACGATCCAAAGATGGCCTAAATCACTTTCTCAACTTAGTGTTGTCTAGGATTTCGCCTTGAGAGAGAATCAAACAAATTCTAGGTTCTAGACATAATTGCAATTCACATCAACATAATCAGTCTTTAAATAAGCAATGCAAATCTAAGCAAGAGATTAAGTGCTCAATTTGTTGAAAATCACATCCTAACATGAAACTAACAAAAGAATTTAACACAAATTCTTCTCATGCTTATGTTTTCCCCAGAATCAAAATAAATCAATAACTAAAATTCATCATTGGATAAAGATTCCATCATAATAAGTGCAATATATCTCAAGCAAAAACAATTTTTTTTAGACTCTTAATACAATTAAACAATCACACAAACTAAAATAAAACTAAACATACACCTTCAAACTTAAAAACAATTGTCCTCAATGTTTAGAAATAAAAAGAGTAAGAACAAGAAAACTCCCCTATCTATGCAAGCAAAGCAGGAGAAGCTTTAGTTTTCCTCTTAGACTTTATCATGCTTGTCCAAGTTGGGTGAGTAGTCACTACAAAATAAAACAAAGTAAAAATAAATTAATAATAATAGAAATACTCTAAAAATTAAAATAAAAGAAAAATTAAAAAGTTTAGAACTTGGGTTGCCTCCCAAGAAGCGCTTGATTTATAGTCATCGGCTTGACTATCTCATGTCCATTAACCGGCATCCTTCCACTTGAACCATTGCCCCCCCTTTTTCTTTGCTTTATGAGGCCTTGCATTCACAAAATTGTGGCTTCCATGCATCTTGGAAGTAGAATGTGAAATTTCTTCAAGTGGTGTAGTGGAACAATTTTCATTGAATGCTTCTTTGGAATCCCTGTTCACCACTTTGACTGCGAAACATTCATCAAATTGGTAAGGAAATTTCATAGCCTTAAAAACTTTAAAAGTTACCTGTTGGTCTAGAACTCTCATGGTAAGTCCTCTATTTTGCACATCAATGAGAGTTCTACCGGTGGCTAAGAATGGTCTCCCAAGAATTATGGGTATTTCACTATCCTCCTCCATGTCAAGCACAATGAAATCAGCAGGAAAGAAGAATTTGTCAACCTTGACTAGCACATCTTCAACCATGCCTCTTGGATGTTTGATGGATCTATCAGCAAGTTGCAACATCACTTTAGTGGGCTTTATTTCCCCCAAACCAAGCTTGCGATAGATAGAAAGAGGCATTAAATTGATACTCGCCCCCAAATCACACAAAGCTTTACCAAAATTTTTTTCACCAATGGAGCATGGAATGGCAAAGCTTCCCGGATCTTTGAGTTTGGGTGGGAGTTTCTTTTGAAGAATAGCGCTGTACTCTTCAGTAAGTGCAACTGTTTCAATCTCATCCAATTTCCTCTTCTTAGACAAAATTTATTTCATAAACTTGACATACTTAGGCATTTGTTCTAAAGCTTCAGCAAAATGTATATTAATATGGAGCTTTTTGAATACCTCAAGAAACTTCTGGAACTGTTTGTCAAGCTTATTCTTTTGAAGACGCTGAAGAAAAGGTGCTGGTGGATAGACTGGAGGCTTGTTCTCTTCTTCTTGTGCTTTTTCAATTTCTTTTTCCTCCAAATGTTCCACTTCAAGAGGCTTGGGTGGTAATTCTGGCATTTTTCTTTGAAGACGTTGAGGAAAGGGTGGTGGTGGGTAACCTCGAGGTGTCTTCTCTTGAATTCTCTCATAATGCTTTTGGCTCCCCATTTCTATTTCTTTCCCACTCCTTAATGTAATGGCATTGCATTGCTCTTTCCCATGGCCCTTAGGATTGGTTTCAGTATCACTTGGAAGAGTTCCCAGGGGACGATTGTTAATTGCATTAGCAAGCTGGCCTATTTATGTCTCAAGACTTCTAAGTGTGGCATTGTTTGATGCCATGTATTGCATAAGCATTTCTTCCATAGATGGCTTCTTTTCTGGGACAGGAGCACGGGCTTGTTGTGAAGAAAACCCAGGAGGGGATGCTTGCTTAGTGGCAGAAGTAGGCCCTTGATTATTATTCCGAGAAAAGTTTGGATGATTTCTCGAACCTGGATTGTAATTGTTGGAATAAGGATTTTTTGCTGTCTATTGTAGTTTCCAACATATTGAACTGATTTGGCATTGGTTGGGCATCTATCACTGGTATGTCCTTCACCACATAATTCACATGATACAAACGGGCTTTGGACTGCTTGTACACTCAAGGTTTCAATTTTCTTGGATAATGCTTCCATTTGTGCCGATAAGGCACTGATCTCATTCAACTGATAACTGCCTGGAGCTTTCCTTGGCAAAATTCGCTCAGTGGACCATTGATAATTATTGGATGCCATCACCTCAATTAAATTATAAGCCTCATCAATTTCTTTGCCTATGAGTGATACACCTGCTGTAGCATCTATAGAACTTCTAGTATGACCCATTAACCCATTGTAGAAGGTGTTTACCTGAAGCCCGTTAGGTATCCCATGATGAGGACATCGTCGAAGCAGATCTTTATACCTTTCCCAAGCTTCATATAATGATTCCGAGTCATACTGCATAAAAGATGTGATATCATTCCGCATCTTAGCTGTCTTGGCAGGAGGAAAATATTTGGAAAGAAATTTTTGGGCTAGATCAGCCCAAGTGGTAATGGAGTCAGCAGGAAGAGAGTTCAACTAACTCTTGGCCTTATCTCGAAGTGAGAAAGGGAAGACTCTCAATCTAATGGCATCATCAGTAACACCATTCTGTTTGACAAGATCGCAAACTTCAGGAAATTCACGATATGAGCATTCGGGTCATCTTTCGGTAAGCCGCTGAACTGAACTGATGTATTGATCATCTGAAGGATGGCTGGCTTTATCTCGAACGTATTGGCCTAGATGGTAGGGTTCTGAATACTAGTCTGAAGATGTTGCATGAGAGGAACCCCATACTCTTGCAAAGTCTTTGTTTCGTCAGCTTCAGCCATTGTACCTGAAAATAAGAAGGAAAATAAAATTTAAATTAAGACTAAGGTTGCTTGGTATTAATATTAACAAAAATAATAAACAATTCCCTGGCAACGGCGCCAAAAACTTGTTGTCAGATTTCACTATGCAAGTGCACGTATGGCAAACAAGTAATATAATGAGAAGTAGAGTGTCAAACCCACGAGGAATTGTTATTAAAATCGTTAAGTACTAAAATTAACACAATCTAATCTTATCTAAACAAATAATTAAAGATGGTAATCAAATTTTAAATAAACTAAAAATAAAAGCAAGTAAATTAAAAAGATTGAATTCAATTAATTATAAAAACCTAGGATTACAACTTCCCTCAACACTTCGCTTGAATCTCTCTCTACCTCTTCACTTGATTAATGATCCTGAGTTGTTAACCTAGAGTTCTATCTTATTTATAAGCATTTGTCGATGGTCTTATAAAAATATCCCTCCTAACCAATTAACCATATGTCTATGATAATTGAATAAAGAAGAACTCATTAAGCTTAGGCTCTAACAATGGTTACACATGACAAGTAAGTATATTTCTACCCTACCTGCAGATCAATTCATCCTAATAAATGTATATGAAACATGTGTCATTCAATCCATGTCTAACACTAAACTCCCTATGTCTAGTTGTATTTAGGTTAACAAATCAATCTAATTGGTAGCCAATTAGTTAGAAGCATTAAGAACAAGAATGAATTAAACAACTCAACAAACCATTAAATCAAGCTAGAGAGAGAAAGTAAATTCAAACTATGTGTTGAGTTCCATTGAAATCCTAGTAAAAGAAATTTAGTTCATGATAATTAATGAAAACAAATAATCAAATAGTTTTACCATCATCAACATCACAAGAAAAATAAAGAAGAGAAAAGAGAAAAGAAGAAACTAAGAGTTGTCAATTCTTGAGTCTTCAATCTTCAAGCTTCCAATCTTCTTGAGAGAATTTGATGGTTACTATCTTCTTGAGAGAGAATTAGGTTTCTTGATGTCTAATCCTCTTTATTCTGACCTAAAAGAGTCCTATTTAAAGTGTCTAAGGCCTCCTGAAGTCCGAAACTTCGTTCCCAAGCAAAACATGTAAGTTTTGCGTTTTTTTACGTTTTTGTGGTACTGTTCACGAGCTCCCGGCGCCGCAGTGCCAGATTTTGGCACCACGGTGCCACTTCTACTGCCTCCTTGGTGTTTCTCCTTCGTTTGTCTGAATTGGTTCTTGCCATCTTCTTGAACTTCGTCAGCTATTTTGACTAGGCAAATCTTGTTCAATTTTGACATGCCTTATACCGTTGGAAAGGTATGGAAGTTAGATTCAAAAGTCAAGAAAGAAGTTTTATCCTTTGAAGTCTTTAAGATCGAGTTTTCCTTGAAAGAAGCTCCAGAGATCGAATCTGCCTACTCATTGGAATGCACCGATTTTTGTCGTTTTGCACCTCGAAGCTCCAGATCACCTTGGACCTATAAAAACACATAAATAACAACTAAATAACTATTTTTAAACACAAAATGAATAATTAAAATAAATATAAAAATATCTAAAGCTAATCAAATCCTAATAAAATTTTCAAGGACTTAGCCGATTCAAAAGCATAAATGGTGGCAAAATAACTATATTTCCTAGAGTTATCACGCCCTCTATAGTAGCACCAGCCGATTAGGAACTGGTTTGAATGATATTAATATCCCTTAATTTTATCCTCGTCATGCTATCTGCATCAATTTTAAGTAAACAACATTAGTATAAGAATCAAATATTATAATGTAAAGAACATTAATAATAATATTTACAGTATAAAAGCATATTATATACACAGTATTTGTTTCAAAATAATCTTACTAAATTCTGTTTTTTCATCAAGCTTCATAAATGTCTTCATCAACATCTTTGTGAACCCACCGAACATCTGTACTGGTACTAGGGATATTTTCATCCAAGTTTTGATCCGTAAATGGCAAGCATTCTGTTCTCTATTCAATATCATCTCTACATTGATCACCTATATCAAACAAGTCTCTAGGTGTGTTGCGGAGTACAACATATCAACCCGCATCATTCGGATCTTCGGAATAAAAGACTTGTTTGACTTGAGATGAAAAAACATAAGGCTCGTCAATCAGTTGCTGTCCGGTATGAATTAATCGAGAGAAATTCACCATTGTAAATCCGAACTGATCTTTTTTAACACCTCTACTAGTGTTCACATCAACCCAATCACATCGAAATAACACGACCTTCCACTTGCCATAATAATCCAACTCAATAATATCATTAAGAATTCCATAATAATCAACATCCCCCTCCACAGGATTACTATCCCTAGCACTAGCATAGCTTGTTGTCGAAGAAGAAACAACAACTCCACAGTTTTGTGTTCTCCTAAATCTTTCACGGGATTTAGTATGAAATCTAAATCTATTAATGATGTAAGAACTGTATCTTTTCACTATTCTATTCGGTCCTTGTAAAAGACATTTAACTTCTTCATTAACATCCTTTCCATTCCAAACCTATTACAAGAAACGCAAAGGCAAACACTTAACTTTATTTATATATTAAATAATAGATTGATCGTAATAAAATCACAAACAGTTGTGTTACTTACAACTTCTCCTAACCATTCGTGAAATTTTTTCATAAATAACTTATCTATCTCGCGAAGTTGTGATCTTCTAGCACGTAAACAGCTTCTCAAGTAGCTTCTATACCCACTATCAAAAAAGGTATTGATTTTAGGTGAGAAATGAAGAATGGAAGCCTTTGACTGTGTGCTAAATTAAAAATTATACTGAAGCTTACGTGCGTAATGATTCCAGTGAATCACTATGGAAAAGCACATATCGATGTGCTTGTGCCCAAGATATATCATCTAGCTCAACTAATTCAACTTTGTCGATTGGTTGTCCAAAACTGTCCAATAAGTATGTCTCGACTAAGTTGTTATGTGTGAGCCCATCATTTCTTCCCGGTCTATTAAATCTCGTTTCAACATCTTCCAAATATCTTGCACAAAATTTCATACACTCCTCTGCTAAATATCCTTTAGCAATTGAACCTTCGGGATAACGTTTGTTCCGACAATAAGATTTCAACTTTCCTAAAAACCTAAAACAGAATACATAACAATCTTAATGTGTAATTAAACGCTATGTTTAAGATAAAAAGTATAATAAGCCAATTAGCATAGTATACCTCTCTAATGGGTACATCCATCGATAAAAAACTGGTCCACCGACTTTTGCTTCATAAGGAAGATGGATAACCAAATGCACCATTATAGTGAAGAATGATGGAGGAAAAATCTTCTCTAAGTGGCATAAAGTTAGAGCCGCTCGATCTTGAAGTTTTTCAAGCTCTTCAACCTTGAGAACTTTGCCACAAATAGCTTTCATTATATTAATAAGTTCAATTATGGAAGAAGTCACTTGCTTTGACATAGAACAACGTAAAGCAACTGGAAGTAAGTCTTGCATCAAGATGTGGTAATCATGTGACTTTAAAGAAAAAAGTTTTCGATCCTTCACATTCACACATCTTGATATCTTTCAACATCTTACAGAAGACGTCCTTCTCTTTTTTAGACATCCCAAAGCAAGTAGAAGGCAACCGTGATTTTCCATTAGGAAGTAATTCCGGATAAAGATCACGACAAATTCCCATGTTAACTAGGTCTAGCCAACTCTTTAAGTTGTCTTTTGATTTTCTATCCACGTTAAGAATTGTCCCGATGATATTTTCACAAACATTCTTCTCTATATGCATCACGTCAAGGTTATGACGCAATAAATTATGCTCTCAATAAGGTAACTAAAAAAAATACTTTTTTTTTCTTCACAAATCCGCCTCATTTGGATCATCTTCTTCATCTTTTTCCTCATCACTCTGAATATCAACATCACCTTCTAACATCTCCCTCGATTGTTTCCTTGACTGTGTGCTACTTGTTTGATTCATCTTTCCATAAGTGAAATTGATATCTTTCAATATCAAGAAGATATCTGACCCAATCATGGTTTCAGGTGCTTCTCTTAACTCTTTAGTGCCATCAAAGACATGTTTTTGGAAACTAAATCTATGATCCTCATCTAACCAACGACGATGTCCCATATAACTGAATTTCTTTCCGTTATATAACCATTTTAAACATTTTACGCAGCACAACAAGGACAAGCATAACAACTTTTAGTACTCCAACCAGATAGATTTGCATAAGTAGGAAAATCGTTTGTAGTCCATAGCAAAGTTGCACGCAAATTAAAGTTTTCCTTTTTTGATGCTTCATATGTTTCAACCCATTTTCATAACTGTTTCAACTTTTGAATAAGAGGTTGCATATAAATATCAATATCATTTCATGAACCTTTCTCTCCAGGAATTATCAAGGACATGATAAAATAGTATTTTTTCATGCAAATCCATGGAGGCAAATAATAAGGAATCAATACAATTGGCCAAGTACTGTAAGAAGTACTCATTATTTTGAACGGATTAAAACCGTTAGAACCAAGTCCGAGCCTCACATTCCGGGGATCATTAGCAAAAGATGAGAACTTATTGTCGAATGATTTCTAAGCCAAAGAATCCGCAGGATGTCTAAATAAGCCATCATCAGTCCTTTCATCATGATGCCACCTCATAAAATTAGATGTTTTTGAAGACATGAAAATTCGTTGTAGTCTTGGTATTAATGAAAAATATCGCAAAATCTTTGCCGGCTTCTTTTTTAAATATGCGTCACCATCGTCATCATTCATATTTTCTTCTGTATTTTTGTCCAACCATCGAGATTTACCGCAGACATGACAAAATTGTTGATTTGTTCTATCACCCCAATACAACATACAGTCATTCGGACAACAATGAATTTTCTCATATCCAAGGCCTAGATCCTTTATCATCTTCTCTGAATCCTTTCAAGACTGAGGGATTTTAGCAAAAGGAAACATTTCTTTCAAATTCTAATAACAGGGTCAAAGAATTTCCTATCCACCCGCATATGCATTTTAAGTGAAAAAGACAGACACAAAAAGATAATCTTGAATACTTAGATCCCTCGTAAAGTTCTTCATTCATATCATAAAGCAACTTATAAAACTTTGCCGCTTCTCCATTGGGTTCTTGATCACCCACACCTCTTCTCATTTCAGCAAAGTCATTCATGCCAACATTGAACCCATCATTTCCTCCAGGAACTTTTGGTGAAGATGTTTGAAACTGTGGTTACGCATGTTAAATGCATCCTGCAACATGCCTTCCATGTCATGTTGTCTAATAGACTGATGCTGATTGTTAGAATAACTTGGAGGAACTCTAGAAGATGACTTAGAAGTTGCAGACTCTCCATGAAACAACCATTGTCTGTAACCCGGGAGAAATCCTTCACAAATTAAATGTTCGAAAACTACTTCACGCATATGCCAATCAATATTAGCACACCTCGAACAAGGACATAATATCATATTATCTTCGCTTGCATTCTGAAAAGTGAAATCAAGAAAACTATCTACTCCGAGATGGTACTCTTGACTTACTCTTGACTTACTCTTGACTTTTGCATCCAAGTCTTATCCATTTCGTACGTAAGTCTAAATTATAAAATAATATATTATAAGTTATACAAAATTTTAGTAAATGATCAATAAAAATGGAGCTACGTTCTACTCAGTCATGATTGTCTAGACTTCATACTCTATAACATTCTCTATATTCGTGTTTAAGGCTTTAAGTTCCTTTTAAGGCTTGGGGGTTATGGCAATTTGTATGCATACGGTCTAAACATAAACACATTATAAAT
The DNA here is from genome assembly GCA_030761205.1 of Fremontodendron californicum. NCBI lineage: Eukaryota > Viridiplantae > Streptophyta > Magnoliopsida > Malvales > Malvaceae > Fremontodendron > Fremontodendron californicum. The sequence continues at coordinate 9,438,308 of JAULJL010000009.1, read as the reverse complement.
TATTAAATGTAAAATTGCAATTGTAAAATTAAAAATAAAGTAACTTCTTCAAAATGTTGTTATTATATTACAAAATATTATCAACATGTTCCTAACTTAGGAAATAAAATCATACCTAGTACTTTATGTCAGTGAAAAGCTGCAAAGTAGAATACCAATGTCGATAAGACCGAAGACAATCTTTGCAAATTAAATACATGGTGTCGATACGTGATCCCGATCGCGGGGACCCGTTTGAGTGAGGGGGAAACAGAAGCAGAGGAAAAGGCGACTTAATTCCTCTAGATGAAATGAAAGGCCGAGGGTATGAAAACGGCCTCGTAAAAGATATGGAGTCGCCACCAATCTTTTTTAGCTAGGTGTGATCGGCCACCTATTAAAACCGGTTTATAAAATATTTTAAAATTAATTAAAATATTTTTTAAAACCAATTTCAAGTCTGCGTTTTAAACCAGAGAAAATTGAAGAATTGGGTTCGGGACTCGGTTACATGCGAGGAAGGATTAGCACCCCCACAACGCCAGTGTAAAACGGTACCTTATTAATCATGTGTTATCTCAAGTCTCGGTAAAAAGTTGGTTTTTAATTTAATATTTCAGGTTAATTCCTAATTTAAAGAAAAATAGTTCCATTTTTTATTGAAAATGATCCAGAATTTATTAATTCAAAAATTTTCCTATATTCCCCGATAAAATCGACAAAATATAGAAAATTTTATTTATTTGGAAAACTTTCCGAATCATTCTCATTTCTTGAAAGAAAGATATCCCTTTATTAATGATAATTGATAACATTCCCTCCAGCAAACCCGGTAGAGAACCCATGAATTATTTTAACTCGGGAATATCTTTATTTTTTTATTGAAAATAATTATCCCTTTTTTTAAAAAAAAAATTTAAAAATGAATATGAACATGTATGACATAAATAGAATGACATAGCAAAGTCTAGATAATATAATGCAACCTAAATGACATGACATAATTTAAATGGCATAGTATATTCGGGAGGAAATAAAAAAACCTAAGAATCATCGTATATTCTAATGAAATAAAATGATTTAAATGACATGGCAATTTTAAATGATATGGCAATTTTAAATGATATGGCATATTTTAAATGACATGGCATATTCTAAATAATGTAACCTAAATGATATGGAATATGATCTAAGTGACAAGAAATGACATGAATCATAAAATATGCATGAAAATAAAATAAAAATGCATGAACATAATAATGTGACAAAAATAAATGACTAAATAAAAAATATAGAATAGCATGAAATATTCAAAATCATATGGCAAACAATATAATATCATAAAATGTAAATCAAAGTAAAAATAATACCACGGAAAATATAATAACAAAAATCACATATTAAATAAAATGCATGAACATGAAAAATGCAATGCATGAAAATGTATTTGTCGCAACCTAAAAAATAACAAGTCTCATCGCAAGACTTTATTATTCGTTAAGCGTGACCAAAGAAAAAACCGAGAAAAAGTCGACTTAATTCCTCTAGAAAAATGAAGGTTTTGAAAATGACCTTAAAAAAAGACATGGAGTCGCCACCAATCTTTTTTAGCTAGGTGTGATCGACCACCTATTAAAACCGGTTTTATAAAATATTTTAAAATTAATTAAAACATTTTTAAAACCAATTTCAAGTCTGCGTTTTAAACCAGAGAAATCAAAGAAATGGGTTCGGGACTCGGTTACGTGTGGGGAAGGATTAGCACCCCCACAACGCCCGTATAAAACGATACCTTATTAATCATGTGTTATCTCAAGTCTCGGTAAAAAGTTGATTTTAAATTTAGTATTTCAAGTTAATTCCCTATTTAAAGAAAAATAATTCCATTTTTAATTGAAAATGATCCGGAATTTATAAATTCAAAATTTTCCCATATTCCCCAACAAACGTGGCAAAATATAGAAATTTTTATTAGTTTTGGAAAACTTTCTGAATCATTCTCTTTTTTAAAGAAGATATTCTGTTATTAATGATAATTGATGATATCCTCCCCAGCAAACCCGGCAGAGAACTCATGAATTATTTTAACTCGGTAATATCTTTATTTTATTGAAAATCATTACCTTTTTGAAAACATTTTAAAAGATATGAATATGTATATGCATGACATAAATAAAATGACATAACAAAATCTAAATAATATAATGCACCCTAAATGATATGATATGATTTAAATGTCTTAGCATATTCTAAATGAAATGAAATATTCTAAGTTATATGATATATTCTAAATGAAATGAAATGACCTAGGTAACATAATACATTCTATAAGAAATGAAATGTCCTAAGTCATATGATATATTCTAAGTGAAATGACCTAGGTAACATAATATATTCTATATGAAATGAAATGAAATGTCCTAAGTCATATGATATATTCTAAATGAAATAAAATATCCTAAATGACATAATATATCCTAAATGAAATGAAATAACCTAGGTAACATAATATATTCTACCTGAAATGAAATGACCTAGGTAACATAATATATTCTATATGAAATGAAATAATTTAAATGACATGGCAAATATGAATGATATGGCATATAATTTAAATGACATGGAATATAAAATAATACTATCATATAATATGCATGAAATAAAAATGAAAATAATAATGCATGAACATAGTATATGCTAAATAATATGACAAAAATAACTAAATAAAAAGCATAAGATATCACGAAATATTCAAAACCATATAATAAACAATATAACATCAAAAAATGTAAATCAAAAGAATAACAATACCATTGGAATTATCATAGCAAAAATCACATATTATATAAAATGCATGAATATGGAAAATGCAATGCATGAAAATGTATTTTTTCCTTTAATTAAGGAAATCCGTATATCTAAAAAGATATCCGGCTACCTTAGGAAAATATGTTAAATTAAATATTCTAAAACCAAAATAATTTGTGATTGTTTGAAAACAATTTTGAAAAGCTTAGATTAAAAATAAAAACTTAGCCGAACCCTTTTTTAAATGGCTTTAATTTCCTAAGTTTAAAATCCCGGACTTGACCACCCTTAACCCGAGACTTAAAAAATCATTTAGAGTTAGAAACTATCCTAAGTCAGTAGCTAAACTTCCTAATCAGCCCCCTCTAGGTAACTTAACCAAAACAGAAAAATGATTTTCCTTCAAATTCAATTCTAACTCCACTGTCCAGTTTTAAGCCACGATTTTTTATCCTATTTTAAAAATTCTAAAAATTCTAAAAAAATAATGGAGACTCAGGACATGTAAAAATACACGATAAAAAATTATCTTAATTTTCTGATTAAAGATGACTTCCTAGAAAAATCGGGAAAGTACGAGTATTGGGTGAAAAAACTGTTTTGCCAAAACACATTTTTTTGCCTTTGATAAAATCATTTAAAAATCAAAGTAAAAATATTTAAGACTCAAAAAATGACTCACAAACAGTAGCTAGGACTTTTGAAAAGTTAGACAAAAATTGGCTAAGTAAAAAAAATCACAAAGGTAGAATAATCAATTTGACAAACCTTAATTTTCCACAAGTATGCTCAAGAGAGCATGACTTTGAACCATTAATTGGCCTAAGTCATTAGTCAAGTGGCATGGACATGAAATGCATGAAAAATACAGAAAATATGATGCATGAAATGCATGGTTTTAAACCTAAATGTCATGAAAAAATGCATGGCATCAATATAGTGACCTAGACCTAAATGAACTTGCATGGCATTTAATACAACCTAAGTCTAAAATGCATGGATATGCATGGAAAAATAAACCAAATCTAACAACTAAAATATGCATGGCAATAATACAAACACAAGGCATGGTTAAACCAAAAACTCAACCAAATGTCATGAAAATGCAAAACTATATCTAACATATCAAAAATGAAAACACAAGGCAAAATAATGAGGTAGCCGAATGGCCTAAGGTACCAAACAAGCATGGCATTTTCACAAACACTTGATATACTAACATGCTCAACTAAAATATAACACTCAAATCATGCAAATACAAAGTAGAGGCATTAAAACTAAAAAGCATTTTCACAAACACTTGATATACTAACATGGTCAACTAAAATATAACACTCAAATCATGCAAATACAAAGTAGAGGTATTAAAACTAACAAACATTTTCACAAACACTTGATATACTAAATATAAAACATCAACAAATTTAAACATTATGAAAACAGAAAATTGAAAATGCAAGAACATGATAATAAACTCATAAATGGCAACAAACAAGCAACCAAAATAAAACAAGCTTCAAGTATATGTAGTAGAAGAATATTTTAAGCATCAAGACTAAAAAATAAAAAAATAACATGATAAATCAAAGCAAAAACAGCAACTACAAAAACAGAAAATCTGGGCTATTCGGCCATGGTAAGAAAATAAGAAAAAAAATTGTAAAAAACTTGTTTAAGAAAAAGATGAAGAAAGAACTTAAAAAGAATATAAAAAAACACTTATTTAAAAAGAAAACTCACCAAAATAATAATCGAAACAGCAAAAACAAGAACGGAAAATCAAGAAAGTGCAAGAGTTGGTGCTAAAAGCAACCTCAAGAAGCTATCTTTCAAGCTTTTTCCCTTCAAACTTTCCTTTCTTTTCCTTTGCTTTCTTTTCTAAACTTTTCTTTTTTGCTTTCAACCAATGAGAGAAAACTAAGCAAAAACCAAGAGAGAAATGAAAAAATGAAGTCTTAAAATAAAAATCTGGATCCCCCCTATAGTGTTGGCAGAATTTTACCTCTCTCCTCCCTAGAATGTTGTCATTTTTACTCCAACCAATTTCCATCAAAGGGTTAGTGATTCAAGGTGAAAAATCATGAAATTATCACCCTTAGATTATGCCATCAGCTGTCCATAATTATAGCTGTTCAAGAATAATGTTGACATTCTCCCTCTTCATGCATTGGCCCATGTGGCTTATTTGCACTGGCTTGATCAAAAAAATACTAACTAACTCTTAATTCTTGGCCTTTTGATTTAAAAATCAGAAGCTTCTTCCCTCTTTTGGGCCTTGTCTGGCCAACACTCCCTTTTCCAGCCCAAGTCTGATTTTTTTGAAAGGCAAGAAAAGCCCTTTTCGGTTGCTTGGGTAAAATAACAGGTTTGCCCCCCGGATGCAAATAAATGGAAAACGGACTTCAAATTCAAATTTTATTTTTTAATACTTTCAAAATAATAAAATATTGAATTCTGGAAGTTTTCAAAATTTTCCGAGTCCGTTTGCTATTTATTTGAATTTTTTCTTCCAAAAATGCCCTTTTATGCCCCCACATTTTACCATTTTTTAAACGAACTCCAAATCAAGATTTTTCTTCACCAATATCTTCCAAATAATTTAAAAGTGTGATCTGGAATTTTTCATAATTTTTGGAACTCATTTGGTATTTTTTCGGGATTTATCTGCTTGAATTACTGTTGTAGACACCTAATTTTGTCCGGACCACTAAACATATATGTTTTCTTCCCATATTGATGTTTCCGAGTATAAAAAGACTGTTTTCATCCTGCAGGTGGTACTCCGAGACTTAGTTTAAGAGGGCGAGCACAAAAAGACAAACTTGAAAAAAAAGTCAACCCCGAAAAAGTCAACCCCAAAATATCAACTACTGAAAAAGTCAACCCACTTTCAAAATCAAGATTTTAAGTTCAATTGAAAAATGGCGAAAGAATTTTGATAATCCGAGGTCTACATTGAAAGATATGGAGTTCGGAAGTTGGGATTTGGAGATTCAATAGAAAAGAAACCCTAATCCAAGAAATTTGGGGAAAAGTGCTTAAACGATCAAACTGGTCGAAATTGAAGGTTCCAAATGAAAGATAAGCACTGACTACGGGTAATGGAGAAGTCACTTGCAAGAAAAATCGAAAGAAAAGTCAATCCGGGAGAAAACCGAGAATTAGGGTTTCTAGTGGATTTCGGTGAAATCGGGAAGAATCACAGAAATGGCCCGACTTGGTAAGACCAAAGCCCCCAATGGATGAGGAATGATTAAAAAGGATGGCCCAAGGCTCAGATTGAAGAAAATCTGAAAATCGGACTTGTTTTGAGCAAAACCGGGTTTCGGAGGTTAAAGGGCAAAATTGGAAAAATTTGGGAAAAATAGCAAATGGACTCCGAAAATTATGGAAAATTTGTCAATCTCATTCTTAAATCATTTGAAGGAGATTGGCGAAAAAAAATCTTGATTCCGAGTTCGTTTGCAAAATGGCCAAATCCCGGGCTTCTTATGTAGTAATTCAAAAAGATAAATCCCGGAAAAATAGCAAATGGACTCCAAAAATTCTGAAATTTGGCAAATCTTATTTTTAAATTATTTGAAAGAGATTGGCGAAAGAAAATCTTGATTCCGAGTTCGTTTGCAAAATGGCCAAATCCCGGGTCTCCTATGCAATAATTCAAGCCGATAAATCCCGAAAAAATACCAAATGAGCTCCAAAAATTATGAAAACTTCCAGATCACACTTTTTAATTATTTTGAAGAGATTGGTGAAGAAAAATCTTGATTTGGAGCTCGTTTAAAAAATGGTAAAAAGTAGGGGCATAAAAGGACATTTTGGGAAGAAAAAATCCAAATAAATAGCAAACGGACTCGGATAATTTTGAAAACTTCCAGAACTCAATATTTTATTATTTTGGAAGTATTAAAAAAATAAAAATTGAATTTGGAGTCCGTTTGATATTTACTTGCATCCGGGGGGCAAAATGGTCATTTCACCCAAGCAACCGAAAAGGGCTTCTTTGGGCCTTTCAAAAATCAGAGCTGGGCTGGAAAAGAGAAGTGCTGGCCTGCCCAAGCCCAAAGGAAGGAGGAAGCTTAGTATTTTTTCAATCAAGTGATTAAAAATCAAGAGTTAAGTTAGAGATTTTCATTTTTGAGCCTAAGTCCCAATCCCACATCCCTTTGTAATGTCAAGCCAAGGAGGTGCTCACCTTATAAATAAGGAGTCTTGGCCTTTGGTTGAGACCACCCACTACCCCTTGTGAGATAGTCTATACACTTGTATTAGGATTATCCGGGTGGTAAGTCATAGTGTTTTTGTTGAGAAGGTTTGTAGCTTAATCCGTTCAAAAGCTACTCTGAGGGTTTGTAGCTTAATCCGTTCAAAAGCTACTCTGAGGGTTTGTAGCTTAATCCGTTCAAAAGCTACTCTGAGGGTTTATAGCTTAATCCGTTCAAAAGCTACTCTGAGGGTTTATAGCTTAATCCGTTCAAAAGCTACTTGGTGAGTTTTCATTTTAAAATAATGTTTCTTGTTCTTCCTTCATTTCCTTTCTTAAGTATATTTTTCTTACATTTTGTTTTTACAATAAACTCACCATGGCCAAATGGCCTACATTATTTATTTTAAGTTGTTGTTTTTGATTCATTTTACCATATTGTTTATGCTATTTTCTTTATTTTTGATGTTTTAAATATTATGTTATTTCATGTTCTTAAGTTATATTTAATTTGGTTGCTTTGTTTGTTGCCATTTATGTCTTAGATATCATGTTTTTGCATTTTTAATTTTTTGTTTTCATGTTGTTTAAATTTGAGCATGTTTTAGAGTTAGCATATTAAGTGTTTGTGAAAATGCTTGTGTGATTCTTTGCATGATTCTTGTTTTATATCTTAGTGAGCATGTTTTAGATTTGGTATATTAGGTGTTTGTGAAAATGCTTGTGTGATTTTTGTGTTATGACTTAGTTTTTCATGCTAGCATACCAAGTGTTTGTGAAAATGCCATGCTTGTTGAAGCTTGGGGCCATTTGGCTACTCCATGTGTTTTGCATTGTGTGTTGTATTTTTGTCATGCTAGTTGTTAGGTTTTTGCATTTGCATGATATTTGGTTGGATTTTTGAATTAAGCATGCCTTGTGTTTGTGAAAATGCCATGCATGTCTTAGGTCTAGGTTACATTAAATGTCATGCAAGTTCATGTTAGGTCTAGGCCATATTATTTGTGTCATGCATTTTCCTTACATTTAGGTTTAGATCCATGCATTTCATGCATTATGTTTGCTGCATTGTTTCATGCATTTCATGTTCATGCCACTTGAATAATGACTTGAGCCAATTAATGGTTCAAGGTCATGCTCTCTTGAGCACACTTGTGGAAAATTAATTTTGTCAAATTGATTATTCTACCTTTGTGATTTTTTTACTTAGCCAATTTTTATCTAACTTTCAAAAAGTCCTAGCTACTGCTTTCAAGTCATTTTATGAGTTTCAAATATTTTTATTTTGATTTTTAAATGATTTTATCAAGAAAAAAAATGTGTTGGCAAAGCAGTTTTTTCAGTTTTTTTCAAAAAAACTCGTACATCTCTGATTTTTCTGGGAATTTATCTTTGATCACAAAATTAAGAAAATTTTTCCTCGTGTAGTTTTACATGTCCTGAGTCTCCAGTATTTTCTTTAGAATTTTTGGAATTTTTAAAAATAGGATAAAAAATCGTGGATTAAAACTGGACAGTGGAGTCAGAATTGAATTTAAAGAAAAACAAAGCAGTTTTTTTTCTCCTCCAAAAACTCGTACATCTCTGGTTTTTCTGGGAATTCATCTTTGATCAAAAAATTAAGCTGATTTTTTCTCGTATAGTTTTACATGTCCTGATTCTCCAGTATTTTTTTTTAGAATTTTTGGAAATTTTCAAAATAGGATAAAAAATCGTGGATTAAAACTGGATAGTGGAGTCAGAATTGAATTTAAAGAAAAACAAAGCAGTTTTTTTTTCTCCTCCAAAAACTCGTACATCTCTGGTTTTTCTGGGAATTCATCTATGATCAAAAAATTAAGCCGATTTTTTCTCGTATAGTTTTACATGTCCTGAGTCTCCAGTATTTTTTTTTAGAATTTTTGGAATTTTTCAAAATAGGATAAAAAATCATGGATTAAAACTGGACAATGGAGTCAGAATTGAATTTAAAGAAAAACCAATTTTCTGTTTTGGTTAATCTACTTAGAGTGGGCTGATTAGGAGGGTTAGCTACTGACTTAGGGTGATTTCTAAGCCTTTTAAACTCTAAAAATGGTTTTTCAAGTCCCGGGCTAAGGGTAGTCAAGTCCGGATTTTTTAAACTTAGGAAATTAGAGCCATTTAAAAATTTTTAGCCCAGTTTTTATTGTTAATTAAAGCTTTTCAAAATTGTTTTCAAACAATCACAAAGTATTTTGGTTTAGAATATTTAATTTGACATATTTTCCTAAGGTAGCCGGATATCTTTTTAGATATACGGATTTCCTTAATTAAAGGAAAAAATACATTTCATGCATTGCATTTTTATTTTCATGCATATTATATGATAGCATTATTTTATTCCATGTCATTTAAATTATATGCCATATCATTCATGTTTGCCATGTCATTTAGGTTGCATTATATTATTTAGATTTTGCTATGTCATTTTATTTATGTCATGCATATACATATTCATATCTTTTAAAATGTTTTCAAAAGGATAATGATTTTTCAATAAAAAATAAAGATATTCCCGAGTTAAAATAATTCATTAGTTCTCTACCGGGTTTGCTGGAGGGAATATCACCAATTATCATTAATAAAGGAATATCTTTCTTTTAAAAAAAAAGAGAATGATTCGGAAAGTTTTTCAAAACTAATAAAAATTTCTATATTTTGCCACGTTTGTTGGGGAATATAGGAAAATTTTGAATTTATAAATTCCGAATCATTTTCAAATAAAAATTGAATTATTTTTCTTTAAATTGGGGATTAACTTGAAATACTAAATTTAAAACCAATCTTTACCGAGACTTGAGATAATACACAATTAATAAGGTACCGATTTATACGGGCGTTGTGGGGGTGCTAATCCTTCCCCGCACGTAACCGACTCCCGAATCCGCTTCTTTGATTTCTCTGGTTTTAAAACGCAGACTTGAAATTGGTTTTTAAAATGTTTTAATTAATTTTTAAAATATTTATAAAACCGGTTTTAATAGGTGGCCGATCACACCTAGCTAAAAAAGATTGGTGGCGACTCCATGTCTTCTTTAAGGTCATTTTCAAAACCTTAATTTTTCTAGAGGAATTAAGTCGACTTTTCCTCGATTTTTTTTTTAAATGTCATGCCTAACGAATAATAAAGTCTTGCGATGAGACTCGTCGTTATTATTTTTTAGGTTGCGACAGCTTGGCGACTCCACTGGGGACTATTAGAGAGTCAGGCCTAGAAATAGTCGTGTGTTATCAAAGTCTCAGTTTTGGTTGGTTTAATTGGTATTTAATTTTAATTCCCACATTTTTCTAATAAAGAGAATTTTGAAAATAATAAAATGTTTTTAAAAATGTTCATTCTCATGTGCATGCATTTTATTATTGTTCTCTAGTTATTTAGGTTGTATATTATAATTGCTTGTTGATTAATGCGTTACACTATTCTTGAATGTTTTAATTGCTAGGGCATTTAGAATAAGGTTTGTAGAATAGGTAGTGAAAGGTTTGTTATTCGTCCACACACACTACACGTGCATTTGCATAACATGAATCCTCTACCCGGGTTCCGTCCTTTTAAGTGGAAGTAAAGTAACTAAGCCTTCGTCATTGATCCTCCGTATGGGCTAGTGAAACACTTTCGGAGTATAAAGTACCTAATGCCTTCGTGATGATCCTCCGCATGGGCATAGGAAAATATACTCTAACGAATTGAACCCGCTTTTATCGGGGTGCCTTACTAGCCTTCACCGGCGACAGTGAGGAACAATTCGGGGCCTTAGAACCGATTCACCCTCATATAGTGAACCTAGGCGAAGGCATGCCGAATTTCCGTTAGACATACCGAAAATAGGAACACATGGAGGGACATTTCTAAACTTTTTGTTACCTATTTTACACTCCGAATAAGTGTGGTAGATCGGGCAACGATGTACGTACATCGCCCGTAATAAATGTGATACTCCGCCTCGATGGCATCGTGATGCCTAAATAAGCAGATATTGCTGGGGCAGATGTTCATTAGCTGTTTTTAAAAAAAAAAAAAATCTTTTTTCAAGCATTTTTGCATGTTGCACATTTCATGCATGTGTGAATGGGGCATATACATTTTTGGTTGTATTATTGATCTCATTCTTTGCAATAAACAGTTGGTAATTTAATTTGATGATTTCATAAAACCGGTAGTGTCACATGAACATTTGCATATTGTACCATAGTAAGATCCACCCTGAAATTCTTTTGAAAATGATGTGATTGGTTTATCAAAAAAAAAAAATTTGGAGGCAAATCTTGCATAATGAGATTTTTGAATAACCAAGATTTAGGTCCCACCAATTTCGTGTAATCATTGATTTCTTTGTATATACCTTTGTGTTAATTCATTTATTTTTGCATGTATCATTTTGACATCATGTTATAGTCATAGCATGCATGGTCATTCATTGTAAGATACGTTTATGACATGCATGGTCATTATTTGTATATACTTATGTATCAATTTATTCTTTCTTTACATGCATCATGTTGGCATCAAGTTGCATTCATGCATTCATAGTCAGCATGATTTTTTCTGTATATATCCATATATCAATTTATTCTTTCTTTACATGCATCATGTTGGCATCCAGTTGCATTCATGCATTCATAGTCAGCATGATTTTTCTGTATATATCCATTATCAATTTATTCTTTCTCTATATGCATCATGGTAGCATCAAGTTGCATTCATGCATTCATAGTCAGCATGATTTTTCTGTATCTATTCATATATCAATTTATTCTTTCTTTACATGCATCATGTTAGCATCAGGGTGCATTCATGGCATACATAGTCATCATGATATGCTCATGCATTAATTTGTCATATTGGCATCAGGTTGCGTTCATGACATACACGGCCAGCATGACTTTCTTTGTATATACTCTGTGTCAATCATTTATTCTTCACATGCATCATAATTGACATTGTGTGGCATTCATAGTGTATATGATCATTCATTGAGAAATGCATTTGGAACATACATGGTCATTCATTGCATATATCCATGCATTGGTTTTTCTTATTCTTTAAATGCATCATGTTGGCATCGTGTTGCATTTATAACATACATGGTCAACATGTTTCCACTGTATATGACCACACATAACTTTGTTTATCCTTCACATGCATCAAATTGCACTCATGACATTCATAGCTCATTCATCATGAAACACATTAATAAGATGAAATAGAAATTGGCTTAGCTTTGAAGAGTTTTCTTCGTCAGCTAAAAGCTATGACCCCAACAGCAAGTGCGAGTATCATATTGGGGCAATTGGGCATTCGACTAAAAATGCAGAAAACTGAAGGAAAGAATTGAGGGTCTTGTCCACGATGGCATTTGGATTCCAGAGCTTATCGAACATTGGAAATCTGTTTTACCATAGATTGATTTCCTCTCGAAGAATTTTGAGGATAAGAATTGTTATCTTTGAAAGCATGTCAATATGAGCATTCTGATGCATATATTTCTATACACTTTGATGATGAAAGCGCTTGTCTCATGTTGACATCTACATGAAATAAATAAATTTTGAATTTAAATGCTTTGTGTTCACTTTATTTTAGCAATAAATTTGAATTTGCAAAAACAAATGAAACTTTGAGAAAATTTATGGTACACAATAAATAAGTGGTTTTCATATGAAATAATGAACAATCTTGAGAATATTGATGATCATTGTTAGAAATGACCCAATACCTTCAGCCTTCTTTTTTAGGCTTTCCTAAGCCTAAATCCTTTGAACCGAGACCACTTGAAAGACCTAATGCTTCAAGGAATATGAATGATTTGACTTCATAAAACCATTGTCATCACAGAATAAGCAAAGACTTAGATCTTAGTCTAGGCTATGAACAAAGGAACGAACTTTTTGAAAATTTTCAAATTCCTTGAAAATCAAACAAATGAGACATTCTTTCAAGAATCCAGATTTTGATAATTTGGTGTGTGTCAGGATTGTGCTAAAACCATTCATGACCTTTCCCAATGACCACAAAACACTAATTGCCTAGACATCACTTCATGATTGACACCTTGGGGCACAATGATTAAACTAGATTATCCCTTGTCCCAGAGAAAACCTGCTTTTGGGTCATGTTTTCCTTGTCTCTTCAAAGAACTCAGATTGGAAACTCAGCCTTTTCAAAACAGACCTAGACTTGCCATGTTCCTCGTTGATACAAATTCGCATGGTTAATCAAATTGGGGCATCATATGTGGAAATGATGGATACATAGTGAAGAAGGATGGGCTAATGCATGAATTATTGGGGGCATGCAACGAAAAAAAAAAAAATTGTGATATCATGCATATGAGATTTCGGATGATTCCAAAGTGCAAAATGAAATTCTGAATATCTATTTCCCCTAGGGATTGCTTTTCAATGTGAATATTTGTGCTTGACATGAGAAATGGCCATCTTTCATATCCCTTTCACACAAAAAGAAATTATCCATAGTCACCCCTTTTGAGCCAAAAGAATTCTTTCTTCTTTGAACCCTGATCAAGGATTACCCTCTACACTGGGGGGCAAATGCGAGGAAAGATCTTTTCAAAGATCATTGAGAAATGAGTGATAGCTCAAGGACAGACACAAAGCAAATGGAGCCCCGAATAAATACGGGCTCACTCTGTCAAAGAAAAAGAAGAGAAAAAGATGGTGAAATGAAAGCCAAGAAAAACAAAAGAAAAACACAATGAAAAAGAAAATGTGTGTGAAAGACATGGCAAATTGAAAGCCAAGAGCAAGGAAGAAAAAGAGCAAAGTCAAAAGGAAAGAAATGTCCAATAAGGGACAAATGCTTCAAAGGGAATCCTCCTCAAGAAATGATTCTTGATCTGATTACCCTCAAACACATATTTTGGGCCTATTTATCCTTTCTTTCTGAACCCTGAGCCATGGCCTACATTATATGCTTTAAAAGTCCATTTTGATCAAGCATGAATATTTAATTTGAAGGGTTTTTCCTCGGATTTTATCCTATCTCATCGAATTATCATTTCACTAAGGAAGAATTTAGAATTCTCAAGTGTGTGGTAAAAAAAAAAAAAAGGAAAGAATGGGACTCTAGGGCGAAAACCCAAAAACGGGCGGTCTAGAGTAAATTTGGAAATTTTCAATGCCATCCGTGCCGATACCCAAAAAAAAAAAGAAGGTTATTTTAAAAAAAGTGGTCATCGAGGAACATCTAGGAATTCCTGAACCCCCCAAATTGTCAGCTCTCATTCGGAGGATTGTCTTCAAAAATTGAATCTTTTTTTCCTCCAAGATTAAACTTTCCGGTTTAAACATCCCAGCCAATCTTGATGCTTGACAAAATGCCTTGATATGGAAACTAAAAGAATGTTGAATTTGTTTGGTTCTCAATGAATTCATGATTTATAAAACTGTTCCATTTGTGAGCCTAGAAGGGATATACATTTTTGTCATGAAGTTTTCATGGAAAAGCCAGAATCTTGTTATACCAAGCCTTGCCAATCCCAGTTGAAAAAACCCAGATTGATACTTAGAGAAATTTCTAACAATGATCATCAGTCTTCAAAAGATTTGTACATCACACATTGTGGGGTTAATATTTTTTGTTCAGAAGTTTTCAAAATGCGAAAACAAATAAAGAGATTTTTTTGAAATACCCATTTTGATGTTGGCATGAGACAAGGATTTTTCTAACTCAAAGGTGTAGAACTGCCAGGATAGGTCTTGACTTCCAGATATGAGAAGAAGAAATAGAACCCGGTTCAGATCTCTGTTGATGAAAGTTTGAAAATTGTTGGGGCAAAGAGAATAGCCAAAATGAATTGAAGATATACTCTGATTTGAAGAGGAAAATGAATTTGAAAGGCTAAGCCAAAGTCTAGAAAAACAGCTAGGGGCACTTGCATCACTCATGAACACTCATCTCTTTATCGAGCTTTTGCATCTACACAGTGTCGGCAAGCATTTGCATCATTCATGGGTATTTGCATTAGCATTATTCCATAAGCATCTGTATTTTACCTTTACATTTACATTCTTCATGGAATTCGTATTTGTGTCATCTCAAACAATTACATCATTTCTAGAATCATTTCATTTTCATTAATGTGTGGTAATTGTAGTTACACCATTCATAAACCAGTTACATGAACACAATTAGTAGGGGCATCTGCATCATGAAACATGGGCATCAATCCAAGTCATTTACATTTGCATTAAAGACGTTTGCACCAGTTTAAGTCATTTCGTATCTTATTCAACATATGCATTTGCATCAAAAAGCATTCGCATCTTCTCAAAATCTTTAGGTTAATTTTCAAACAATTCTTCAAAGACAATTTTTAAGACCTCCGGGCATAACTTTTTCAGGGGTAAGGCCTCCGGGCGCCAATTTTTAAGACCTCCGGGCATAATTTTCAATTTTTAAGACCTCCGGGCATAATTTTTCAATTCACAGATAAGACCTCCGGGCAACATCTTTAAGACCTCCGGGCATAACATTTTCAGGGGTAAGGCCTCCGGGCGCCAATTTTTAAGACCTCCGGGCATAATTTTCAATTTTTAAGACCTCCGAGCATAATTTTTCAAATCACAGGTAAGACCTCCGGGCAACATCTTTAAGACCTCCGGGCATAACTTTTTTAGGGGTAAGGCCTCCGGGCGCCAATTTTTAAGACCTCCGGGCATAATTTTCAATTTTTAAGACCTCCGAGCATCATTTTTAACGTCGCATACAGCGTATTTCTTCCAAATTATGGGTAAGGCCTCCGGGCACCATTCTTAAGACCTCCGGGCATCATTTTTAAAGTCGCATACAGCGCATTTCTTCCAAATTATGGGTAAGGCCTCCGGGCAACATTCTTAAGACCTCCGGGCATCATTTTTAAAGTCGCATACAGCGCATTTTTTTCAAATCACGGGTAAGGCCTCCGGGCATCATTTTTAAAGTCGCATACAGTGCATTTCTTCCAAATCACGGGTAAGGCCTCCGGGCACCATTCTTAAGACCTCCGGGCATCATTTTTAAAGTCGCATACAGCGCATTTCTTCCAAATTATGGGTAAGGCCTCCGGGCACCATTCTTAAGACCTCCGGGCATCATTTTTAAAGTCGCATACAGCGCATTTCTTCCAAATCACGGGTAAGGCCTCCGGGCACCATTCTTAAGACCTCCGGGCATCATTTTTAAAGTCGCATACAGCGCATTTTTTTCAAATCACAGGTAAGGCCTCCGGGCACCATTCTTAAGACCTCCGGGCATCATTTTTAAAGTCGCATACAGCGCATAATTTTTCAAATCACAGGTAAGACCTCCGGGCAACTTCTTTAAGACCTCCGTGCATAATTTTTTTCAGGGGTAAGGCCTATGGGCACCATTTTTAAGACCTCCGGGCTTAATTTTTTTCAAATCACAGGTAAGACCTCCGGGCACCAATTTTTAAGACCTCCGGGCACCATTTTAAGACCTTCGGGCACCAATTTTAAAGCCCTTCGAGCATAAATTTTTCTTTTGAAAATCGAATTCGTTTCCTTAAGACGAATCGAGCCTTGTTTAGGCAGGGAATTCAATTTAAGGACAAAACCTTCAATTTATTGTTTAAAAAAAATAATAAAAAAATGAAAAAAGAGAAAATAGAAAAAAAGAAAAAAAGAAAAAAAGAAAAAAAGAAAAAAAGAAAAAAAGAAGAAAAAAGAAGAAAAAAAATGAAAAATAGAAAATGAAAAGATGAAAATGAAAAAGAAACCCCTTTCCCTTTCCTTCACATGTGATGTCACTGACCGTACAAAATTAGTGTCGGTTTATCTTTGCCTGATTCCTGATTCTCAGCAATAGCCAAAGAGGGGCAGCTGTAGACACCTAATTTTGTCCGGACCACTAAACATGTATGTTTTCTTCCCATATTGATGTTTCCGAGTATAAAAAGACTGTTTTCATCCTGCAGGTGGTACTCCGAGACTTAGTTTAAGAGGGCGAGCACAAAAAGACAAACTTGAAAAAAAAGTCAACCCCGAAAAAGTCAACCCCAAAATGTCAACTACTGAAAAAGTCAACCCACTTTCAAAATCAAGATTTTAAGTTCAATTGAAAAATGGCGAAAGAATTTTGATAATCCGAGGTCTACATTGAAAGATATGGAGTTCGGAAGTTGGGATTTGGAGATTCAATAGAAAAGAAACCCTAATCCAAGAAATTTGGGGAAAAGTGCTTAAACGATCAAACTGGTCGAAATTGAAGGTTCCAAATGAAAGATAAGCACTGACTACGGGTAATGGAGAAGTCACTTGCAAGAAAAATTGAAAGAAAAGTCAATCCGGGAGAAAACCGAGAATTAGGGTTTCTAGTGGATTTCGGTGAAATCGGGAAGAATCACAGAAATGGCCCGACTTGGTAAGACCAAAGCCCCCAATGGATGAGGAATGATTAAAAAGGATGGCCCAAGGCTCAGATTGAAGAAAATCTGAAAATCGGACTTGTTTTGAGTAAAACCGGGTTTCGGAGGTTAAAGGGCAAAATTGGAAAAATTTAGGAAAAATAGCAAATGGACTCCGAAAATTATGGAAAATTTGTCAATCTCATTCTTAAATCATTTGAAGGAGATTGGCGAAAGAAAATCTTGATTCCGAGTTCGTTTGCAAAATGGCCAAATCCCGGGCTTCTTATGTAGTAATTCAAAAAGATAAATCCCGGAAAAATAGCAAATGGACTCCAAAAATTCTGAAATTTGGCAAATATCATTTTTAAATTATTTGGAAGAGATTGGCGAAAGAAAATCTTGATTCCGAGTTTGTTTGCAAAATGGCCAAATCCCGGGCCTCCTATGCAGTAATTCAAGCCGATAAATCCCGAAAAAATACCAAATGAGCTCCAAAAATTATGAAAACTTCCAGATCACACTTTTTAATTATTTTGAAGAGATTGGTGAAGAAAAATCTTGATTTGGAGCTCGTTTAAAAAATGGTAAAAAGTAGGGGCATAAAAGGACATTTTGGGAAGAAAAAATCCAAATAAATAGCAAACGGACTCGGATAATTTTGAAAACTTCCAGAACTCAATATTTTATTATTTTGGAAGTATTAAAAAAATAAAAATTGAATTTGGAGTCCGTTTGATATTTACTTGCATCCGGGGGGCAAAATGGTCATTTCACCCAAGCAACCAAAAAGGGCTTCTTTGGGCCTTTCAAAAATCAGAGCTGGGCTAGAAAAGAGAAGTGCTGGCCTGCCCAAGCCCAAAGGAAGGAGGAAGATTAGTATTTTTTCAATCAAGTGATTAAAAATCAAGAGTTAAGTTAGAGATTTTCATTTTTGAGCCTAAGTACCAATCCCACATCCCTTTGTAATGTCAAGCCAAGGAGGTGCTCACCTTATAAATAAGGAGTCTTGGCCTTTGGTTGAGACCACCCACTACCCCTTGTGAGATAGTCTATACACTTGTATTAGGATTATCCGGGTGGTGAGTCATAGTGTTTTTGTTGAGAGGGTTTGTAGCTTAATCCGTTCAAAAGCTACTCTGAGGGTTTGTAGCTTAATCCGTTCAAAAGCTACTCTGAGGGTTTGTAGCTTAATCCGTTCAAAAGCTACTCTGAGGGTTTATAGCTTAATCCGTTCAAAAGCTACTCTGAGGGTTTATAGCTTAATCCGTTCAAAAGCTACTTGGTGAGTTTCATTTTAAAATAATGTTTCTTGTTCTTCCTTCATTTCCTTTCTTAAGTATATTTTTCTTACATTTTGTTTTTACAATAAACTCACCATGGCCAAATGGCCTACATTATTTATTTTAAGTTGTTGTTTTTGATTCATTTTACCATATTGTTTATGCTATTTTCTTTATTTTTGATGTTTTAAATATTATGTTATTTCATGTTCTTAAGTTATATTTAATTTGGTTGCTTTGTTTGTTGCCATTTATGTCTTAGATATCATGTTTTTGCATTTTTAATTTTTTGTTTTCATGTTGTTTAAATTTGAGCATGTTTTAGAGTTAGCATATTAAGTGTTTGTGAAAATGCTTGTGTGATTCTTTGCATGATTCTTGTTTTATATCTTAGTGAGCATGTTTTAGATTTGGTATATTAGGTGTTTGTGAAAATGCTTGTGTGATTTTTGTGTTATGACTTAGTTTTTCATGCTAGCATACCAAGTGTTTGTGAAAATGCCATGCTTGTTGAAGCTTGGGGCCATTTGGCTACTCCATGTGTTTTGCATTGTGTGTTGTATTTTTGTCATGCTAGTTGTTAGGTTTTTGCATTTGCATGATATTTGGTTGGATTTTTGAATTAAGCATGCCTTGTGTTTGTGAAAATGCCATGCATGTCTTAGGTCTAGGTTACATTAAATGTCATGCAAGTTCATGTTAGGTCTAGGCCATATTATTTGTGTCATGCATTTTCCTTACATTTAGGTTTAGATCCATGCATTTCATGCATTATGTTTGCTGCATTGTTTCATGCATTTCATGTTCATGCCACTTGAATAATGACTTGAGCCAATTAATGGTTCAAGGTCATGCTCTCTTGAGCACACTTGTGGAAAATTAATTTTGTCAAATTGATTATTCTACCTTTGTGATTTTTTTACTTAGCCAATTTTTATCTAACTTTCAAAAAGTCCTAGCTACTGCTTTCAAGTCATTTTATGAGTTTCAAATATTTTTATTTTGATTTTTAAATGATTTTATCAAGAAAAAAAATGTGTTGGCAAAGCAGTTTTTTTCAGTTTTTTTCAAAAAAACTCGTACATCTCTGATTTTTCTGGGAATTCATCTTTGATCACAAAATTAAGAAAATTTTTCCTCGTGTAGTTTTACATGTCCTGAGTCTCCAGGATTTGTTTTACAATTTTTGGAATTTTTAAAAATAGGATAAAAAATCATGGATTAAAACTGGACAGTGGAGTCAGAATTGAATTTAAAGAAAAACAAAGCAGTTTTTTTTCTCCTCCAAAAACTCGTACATCTCTGGTTTTTCTGGGAATTCATCTTTGATCAAAAAATTAAGCCGATTTTTTCTCGTATAGTTTTACATGTCCTGAGTCTCCAGTATTTTTTTTAGAATTTTTGGAATTTTACAAAATAGGATAAAAAATCGTGGATTAAAACTGGACAGTGGAGTCAGAATTGAATTTAAAGAAAAACAAAGCAGTTTTTTTTTCTCCTCCAAAAACTCGTACATCTCTGGTTTTTCTGGGAATTCATCTATGATCAAAAAATTAAGCCGATTTTTTCTCGTATAGTTTTACATGTCCTGAGTCTCCAGTATTTGTTTTAGAATTTTTGGAATTTTTCAAAATAGGATAAAAAATCATGGATTAAAACTGGACAATGGAGTCAGAATTGAATTTAAAGAAAAACCAATTTTCTGTTTTGGTTAATCTACTTAGAGTGGGCTGATTAGGAGGGTTAGCTACTGACTTAGGGTGATTTCTAAGCCTTTTAAACTCTAAAAATGGTTTTTCAAGTCCCGGGCTAAGGGTAGTCAAGTCCGGGTTTTTTAAACTTAGGAAATTAGAGCTATTTAAAAATTTTTAGCCCAGTTTTTATTGTTAATTCAAGCTTTTCAAAATTGTTTTCAAACAATCACAAAGTATTTTGGTTTTAGAATATTTAATTTGACATATTTTCCTAAGGTAGCCGGATATCTTTTTAGATATACGGATTTCCTTAATTAAAGGAAAAAATACATTTCATGCATTGCATTTTTATTTTCATGCATATTATATGATAGCATTATTTTATTCCATGTCATTTAAATTATATGCCATATCATTCATGTTTGCCATGTCATTTAGGTTGCATTATATTATTTAGATTTTGCTATGTCATTTTATTTATGTCATGCATATACATATTCATATCTTTTAAAATGTTTTCAAAAGGATAATGATTTTTCATTAAAAAATAAAGATATTCCCGAGTTAAAATAATTCATGAGTTCTCTACCGGGTTTGCTGGAGGGAATATCACCAATTATCATTAATAAAGGAATATCTTTCTTTCAAAAAAAAAAGAAAATGATTCGGAAAGTTTTTCAAAACTAATAAAAATTTCTATATTTTGCCACGTTTGTTGGGGAATATAGGAAAATTTTGAATTTATAAATTCCGAATCATTTTCAAATAAAAATTGAATTATTTTTCTTTAAATTGGGGATTAACTTGAAATACTAAATTTAAAACCAATCTTTACCGAGACTTGAGATAATACACGATTAATAAGATACCGATTTATACGGGCGTTGTGGGGGTTCTAATCCTTCCCCGCACGTAACCGACTCCCGAATCCGCTTCTTTGATTTCTCTGGTTTTAAAACGCAGACTTGAAATTGGTTTTTAAAATGTTTTAATTAATTTTTAAAATATTTATAAAACCGGTTTTAATAGGTGGCCGATCACACCTAGCTAAAAAAGATTGGTGGCGACTCCATGTCTTTTTTAAGGTCATTTTCAAAACCTTAATTTTTCTAGAGGAATTAAGTCGACTTTTCCTCGATTTTTTTTTTAAATGTCACGCCTAACGAATAATAAAGTCTTGCGATGAGACTCGTCATTATTATTTTTTAGGTTGCGACAACTGTATAGGAGGCCCGGGATTTGGCCATTTTGCAAACGAACTCTGAATCAAGATTTTCTTTCGCCAATCTCTTCCAAATAATTTAAAAATGATATTTTCAAATTTTTAGAATTTTTGGAGTCCATTTTCTACTTTCCTGGGATTTATCTTCTTGAATTACTGCATAGGAGGCCCGGGATTTGGCCTTTTAGCAAACGAACTCCGAATCAAGATTTTATTTTGCCAATCTCTTCCAAATAATTTAAAAATGCGATTTGCAACTTTTCAAAATATTTGGAGTTCATTTGCTATTTTTTCGGGATTTATCTTCTTGAATTTCTACAAGAGAGACCTGAGATTTGGCCATTTTGCAAATGAACTCCGAATCAAGATTTTATTTCTCCAATCTCTTTAAAATAATTTAAAAATGATATTTTCAAATTTTCAAAAGATTTGGAGTTCATTTGCTATTTTCCAGGATTTATCTTCTTGAATTTCTGCATAAGAGACTCGGGATTTGGCCATTTTGCAAACGAACTACGAATCAAGATTTTCTTTCGCCAATCTCTTCCAAATGATTTAAGAATGAGATTTGCAAATTTTCAAAATTTTTGGATTCCATTTGCTATTTTCCCAAATTTTCCAATTTTGCCCTTTTGCCTCGGAAACCCGGTTTTGCTCAAAACAAGTCCGTTTTTCAGATTTTCTTCAAACTAAGACTTGGGCTATCATTCCTCATCCATTGGGGGCTTTATCTTA
This sequence comes from Fremontodendron californicum, assembly GCA_030761205.1. NCBI lineage: Eukaryota > Viridiplantae > Streptophyta > Magnoliopsida > Malvales > Malvaceae > Fremontodendron > Fremontodendron californicum. The sequence continues at coordinate 9,415,995 of JAULJL010000009.1, read as the reverse complement.
TCAAGTCAGGCCATTTCTGTAATCCTTCCCGATTTCACCGAAATCCACTAAAAACCCTAATTCTCGGTTTTCTCCCTAATTGACTTTTCTTTCAGTTTTTCTTTCAAGTGGCTTCTCCATTACCCGTAGTCAGTGCTTATATTTCATTTGGAACCTTCGATTTTGATCAATTTGATCGTTTAAGCACTTTTCCCCAAATTTTTTGGATTAGGGTTTCCTTTCTACAGAATCTCTTAATCCCCACTTCCGAACTCCATATCTTTCGATGTAGACTTCGAATTATCGAAATTCTTTTGCCATTTTTCAATTGAACTTCAAATCTTGATTTTGAAAGTGGGTTGACTTTTTCAGTAGTTGACTTTTCGGGGTTGATTTTCTGGGTTGACTTTTTCACATTTGACTTTTTATGCTCGTCCTCTTAAACTAAGTCTCGGAGTACCACCTGCATGATGAAAAAAGTCTTTTTACATTCTGAAACATCAATTTAGGAAGAAAACATACCTGTTTTAGTGGTCCGGACAAAATTAGGTGTCTACAGTATTTTTTCCTCTAAATAAAGAAATTCGTATATCTAAAAAGATATCCGGCTAACTTAGGAAAATATGTCAAATTAGATTTTCTAAAAAAAAAAACAAAACTTTGTGATTGTTTGAAAACAATTTTGAGGAAAAACTTGAATAAAGATTAAAACCTTTACCAAACCCTTTTAAAATGGCTCTAATTTTCTAAGTTTAAATTCCCGGACTTGACCACCCTTGACCCGAGATTTATAAAATTATTTTTAAAGTTTAAAAAGGCTTAAAAACTACCCTAAGACAGTAGCTAAAGCTTCTAACCAATCCCCTCTAATTGCCTTAGCCAAATTCAACCATTATTTCTCTTTTGATTTCAAATCTGCCTCTACTGTCTAGTTTTGACACATGATTTTTTAGCCTATTTTTAAAAATACAAAAAAATCTAAAAAAATACTGGAACTCAGAACATGTAAAACTACACGATAACAAAATTGGCTTACTTTTTTTTTATTAAAGATGACTTCCCAGAAAAATCGGAGAAGTTTGAGTACTAGGTGAAAAAAACTGTTTTGTCAAAACACATTTTTTGCCTTTGATAAAGTCATTCAAAAATCAAAGTAAAAATTGTTAGAGATCATCCTAAAGACCTAAGGACAGTAGCTAAAACATTTAAAAACCTTGGACAAAAATTGGCTAAGTAAAAAAAAAATCACAAAGGTAGAATAATCAATTTGACAACTCTTTAATTTTCCACAAGTATGCTCAAGAGAGCATGACTAAAAGCCATTCATTGGCCTAAGTCATAAATCATGTGGCAATGACATGGAATGCATGAATATAAAGCAAATGAAATGTATGAAATGCATGGCCTAAAGCATAAATGGTAAAGGAAATGCATGACAATTCAAAATACCCTAAATGCCTAGCATGAGTTTGCATGGCAATAAATGCTATCCTAACTTAATATGCATGCAATGCTTGATAATGCAAATATGACTTGGACCTAATATGTTATGAATATGCATGAAAATGCTAATGTAACCTAAAACCTAAGTAGCATAGCAATGCATGGCAATACCAATACGATTTAAGACCCAATATGCATGGCAATACCAATATGGCCTAGATCTAAAATGTAATGAAAATGCATAGCAATACTATGAACATACAATGACCAATGACCTAATGCTAATGCTAGAACAAACAACAACTAATACACAATTTCAAGATATGATAATGCAAAGCATGTTACCTAAACAAAATGCAAATGCATGACAAGGCAATGAATGCATGAAGAGGCCAAATGGTCACATGACACTCTAATGCAATCCTATCTAGTAAATGGCACAAGTACATGACAAATCATATCAAGATGCATAATGTCATGACATTTTCACAAGCATATTGTAGACACCTAATTTTGTCCAGACCACTAAAACAGGTATATTTTCTTCCTAAATTGATGTTTCAGAATGTAAAAAGACTTTTTTCATCCTGCAGGTGGTACTCCGAGACTTAGTCTAAGAAGACGAGCATAAAAAGTCAAACTTGAAAAAGTCAACCTCGAAAGGTCAACTCTAAAAAGTCAACTAGTAAAAAAGTCAATCCACTTTCAAAATCAAGATTTGAAGTTCAATTGAAAAATGGCGAAAGAATTTTGATAATCCAAGGTCTACATTGAAAGATATGGAGTTCGGAAGTTGGGTTACAGAGATTTAGTAGAAAGGAAACCCTAGTTCGAGAAATTTGGGGAAAAGCGCTTAAACAATCAAATTGGTCAAAATTGAAGGTTCCAGATGAAAGATAAGCACTGACTACGGGTAATGGATAAGCTACTTGGAAGAAAAACGAAAAGAAAAGTCAATCTGGAAGAAAATCGAGGATTAAGGTTTTTGGTGGATTTCGGTAAAATTTGGAAGAATTACAGAAATGACCCGATTCAGTAAGACTAAAGGCCCTAATGGATGAGTGATTAAAAAAGGATAGCCCAAGGCTCAGTTTGAAGAAAATATGAAAATCGAACTTGTTTTGAGCAAAACCGGGTTTCGGAGGCAAAAAGGCAAAATTGGAAAATTTGGGAAAAATAGCAAATGAACTCCAAAAGTTCTGAAAAATTGCAGATCTCATTCTTAAATCATTTCGAAGAGATTGGAGAAATAAAATCTTGATTCGGAGTTCGTTTGCAAAATGGCTAAATCCCAGGTCCACTATGTAGAAATTCAAGAAGATAAATCCCGAAAAAATAGCAAATGAACTCCAAAAATTTTGAAAATTTAAAAATCTCATTTTTAAATTATTTGGAAGAGTTTGGCGAAAGAAAATCCGGATTCGAAGTTCGTTTGCAAAATGGCCAAATCCCGGGCCCCCTATGCAGTAATTCAAGTAGATAAATCCTAAAAAATACTAAATGATTTCCAAAAATTATGAAAACTTCCAGATCATACTTTTAAATTATTTGGAATATATTAGTGAAGAAAAATCTGGATTTAGAGCTCGTTTAAAAAATGGTAAAGTTTGGGAGCACAAAAGGGCAATTTTGAAAGAAAAAATCCAAATAAATAGTAAATGGGCTCGGAAATTTTTGAAAACCTCCAAAATTCAATTTTTTATTATTTTTGAAGTATTGAAAAAATAAAAATTGAATTTGGAGCCGTTTGTTATTTATTTATGTTCGAGGGGCAAAAATGTCATTTTACCCAAGAAACCGAAAAGGGCTTTTCTTACCTTTTAAAAAAAATGAAGATTAGGCTGGAAGAAGAGGGTCAGCCGGCCAAGGCCCAAGGATGGGTAGATATTTTCTGATTTTTAATCAAAAGGCCAATAATAAAGAGGAAGGTAGTTATTTTTTGATCAAGCCTTTGCAAATAAGCCACATGGACCAATGCATGAACAGAGAGAGTGTCAACATAATGGCTTAAGATTCTTGAATAGTTGTAATTGTGGATAGCTGATGGCCTAATATAAGGGTGATAATTTCATATTTTAAACATCTTGGATCAATAGCCTTTGGATGAAAATTGGTTGAATGAAAAATGACAACATCCTAGCATTGGGGGGGGGGCATTTGGCCACTACAAGGGGGGTCTCTCTCTCTCTCCCTTTTCATTTTCAGCTATTCACTCTCCATTCTCTATTGGTTTTGGCTGATTTTTCTCTCTATTGTTGAAAGGCAAAAAGAAAAGTTTAGAAAAAAAAGTTAGAAGAGAAAAAGCTTGCAATATAGCTTCTAGAGGTTGCTTTAAGCACCATAATCTTGCAATTTCTTTGATTTTCCATTCTTGATTTGCTATTTTCATTTGATATTTTGTGAGTTTCTTTTGATTTTGATTTTACAATAAGTGTTTTTAAGCTTTCTTAAAAAAACTATGGAAAAACAATTTCTTTTCTATTTTTCTCTAAGTGGCCGAATGGCCTAGTGTTTTTGTAGTTGTTGTTTTGCATTTTTATTTCATGTTATTCTTGATGTTTAACAAGTTTTAATGGTTTAAATATTCTTCTAATACATAAACATGAAGCTTGTTTTAATTTGGTTGCTTGCTTATTTCCATTTTTGAGTCTATTATCATGTTTATTTTACTTGTCTTGCATTTTTGATTTTTTGTTTTCAAAATGTTTAAGTTTGTTTATGTTTTACATTTTGTAATCCATGTGTTTGTGAAAATGCCTATTTATTTTTATGCCTTTACTTTATGTTTGCATGATTTGAGTGTTATTCTTTAGCTATGCATGTTAGTATATCATGTGTTTGTGAAAATGCCATGTTCATTTTAAAGTATGAGGCCATTCGGCCACGCCTCTATTTTATGCTTTGCATGTGCATTTTCATCATGCTAGTTGATAGGTTTGCATTTTCATGATATTTGGTTGTGTATTTTGTTTAAGCATGCCATATGTTTGTGTTATTGCCATGCATTCTTTAGGTTTAGGATTGGTTTGCTTTACCATGCATATTCATGCATTTTAGACCTAGGTTGCATTAAATACCATGCAAGTTCATTTAGGTCTAGGTCATTTTATTGATGCCATGCATTTTTCATGTCATTTAGGTTTTAAATCATGCATTTCATGCATCATATTTGCTGTATTTTTCATGCATTTCATGTTCTTGCCACTTAATTTATGACTTAGACCAATTAATGGTAAAAAGTCATGCTCACTTGAGCATACTTGTGGAAAATTAAAGAGTTGTCAAATTGATTATTCTACCTTTGTGATTTTTTTTACTTAGCCAATTTTTCCCTAACTTTTCAAAAGTGTTAGCTACTGTTTGTGAGTCCTTAGGAGAGTCTCTAACATTTTTACTTTGATTTTTAAATGATTCTATCAAAGGCAAAAAAAATTGTTTTGACAAAACAATTTTTCACCATGTACTTGTACTTTCTCAATTTTTCTGGGCAGTCATCTTTAATCAAAAAATTAAGAAATTTTTTTCCTGTGTAGTTTTACATGTTCTTATTCTCCAGTATTTTTGTTTAGATTTTTTTGAATTTTTAAAAATAGGGTAAAATATCGTGCTTTAAAATTGGACAGTAGAGGCAAAATTGAATTTGAAGGAAAATCAATTTTCTGTTTTGGTTAAGTTATTTAGAGGGGACTGATTAGAAAGTTTAGCTACTGACTTAGGGTAGTTTCTAAGCTTTTTTTAAACTCTAAAAATGATTTTTTAAATCTCGGGTTAAGGATGGTCAAGTCCAGGATTTTAAACTTAGGAAATTAGAGCCATTTAAAAAGAGTTTAGCTAAGTTTTAATTTTTAATCTAAGCTTTTCAAAATTGTTTTCAAACAATCACAAAGTATTTTGGTTTTAGAATATTTAATTTGATATATTTTCCTAAGATAGCCTGATATCTTTTTAGATATACGGATTTTCTTAATTAAAGGAAAAAATACATTCTCATGCATTGCATTTTCCATATTCATGCATATTATATAATATGTAATTTTTGCTATGTTTAATTTTCATGATGGTGTTGTTATCTTTGATTTAAATTTTTAATATTATATTATTTGTTATATGGTTTTTGAATATTTCATGATATCCTATGCTTTTTATTTAGTTATTTTTGTCATATTATTTAGCATAAACTATGTTCATGCATTTTTATTTTTATTTCATGCATATTATATGATAGCATTATTTTATATTTCATGTCATTTAGATTATATGCCATATCATTTATATTTCCCATGTCATTTAAATTATTTCATTTCATATAGAATATATTATGTTACCTAAGTCATTTCATTTCATGTAGAATATATTATGTTATCTAGGTCATTTCATTTCATTTAGGAGATATTATGTCACTTAGGATATTTTATTTCATTTAGAATATATCATATGACTTAGAATATTACATTTCACATAGAATATATCATGTTACCTAGGTCATTTCATTTCATTTAGAATATATCATATAACTTAGGATATTTCATTTCATTTAGAATATGCTAAGACATTTAAATTATGTCATACCATTTAGGTTGCATTATATTATTTAGACTTTGCTATGTCATTTTATTTATGTCATATATATTCATATTTTTTAAAATGTTTTGAAAAAGGTAATGATTTTCAATAAAATAAAGATATTCCCGAGTTAAAATAATTCATGAGTTCTCTGTCGGGTTTGCTGGGGAGGATATCATCAATTATCATTAATAACGAAATATCTTCTTTAAAATAAGAATGATTCGGAAAGTTTTCAAACTAATAAAAATTTCTATATTTTGCCACGTTTGTTGGGGAATAAAGAAGAATTTTGAATTAATAAATTCCGGATCATTTTCAATTAAAAATGGAATTATTTTTCTTTAAATTGGGAATTAACTTGAAATATCAAATTAAAAATTGACTTTTTTACCGAGACTTGAGATAACACACGATTAATAAGGTACCGTTTTATACGGGCGTTGTGGGGGGTGCTAATCCTTCCCCACACGTAACCGAGTCTCGAACCCGCTTATTTGATTTGTCTGGTTTAAAAAACAGACTTGGAATTGGTTTTAAAAAATGTTTTAATTAATTTTAAAATGTTTTATAAAACCGGTTTTAATAGGTGGCAGATCACACCTAGCTAAAAAAGATTGGTGGCGACTCCATGTCTTTTTCAAGGTCATTTTCAAAACCTTCATTTTTTCAAGAGGAATTAAGTCGACTTTTCCTCGATTTTTTATGTCACGCTTAACGAATAATAAAGTCTTGCGATGAGACTTGTTATTTTTTTAGGTTGCGACACATATGACATACTAAAATCAAAATGCACAAGCTCATGGCATGGAGATGCAAACAAGTCAAGAGGCAAGATGAAAATGCACATGCAAGGCATACTAAATGGAGTAGCTGAATGGTCATATGACAAAATATAAAGATTCAAACATGTTTATAATATAAGACATGATATATGAAAAAAAATGCACAATATGACTCAAATGAACACAAGGGCCGAATCTACAAGGAAAAAAATATCAAGGATGGAAATGAAATATAGCAAACAAATATAGCATAGAAAATAATGTAAAGAACATATATAAAATTAAACATAGACATGCAAAGTAAATAACAAGCAAAACTAGTAAATAAAACAAGGAAAGTTAAGCTCCATGGTTGGTATAAAATGGGAATAGCCTCTTACCTAACCATAATTACTTGGTCTTGCCGGGATAATGTAGCCATTTCAACCTTTTTTTGCTTTATCTTTTTGTAAAAAACAGAATATAAAATACTTAAACAAACCTTCTAAAAATCATTTTTCTGAGAACAACATGCAAGGAAGAAAAAAGAAAAGACCAAAGCCAACAAACATCCACATTCGGCCAAAGCAAGAACTATGTAAAAAAAAATTATTTTTAACCATTTTGATGAAGAAGAAGAGATGAAAACTTAAGTAAACATTTAAAAACTTTATTTCTATGAAAAATGTAGTAGGAAAACAAGATAGAAAATCATTAAAACACCATGGAAAACAAGAAGAAAGCTATGCTAGAGCTTGGTAGAGATGACTACCTTCAAGCTCTTCTATTGAAAACCTTTTTTTTCTTTTCTTTCAAAACTTTTTTTTTCCTAGCTACTGACTTCCAGCCTTCCAACTTGTGAAAAAAAATGCTCAGCCCCCCTCCCCACCATAGGATCCAATGTGCATTTTTTCTCGTCCAATCTTGGCCCTTAGATTAAGATATTTTGATGACATCTTGCCAATTGATAGCCGCCCTTAAGATGTGTACTCAGCTCTTGTAATAACCTCAGCCCCTAGATGCAAAAGAGGACCAATCCCATGCACTCCCTTGCTTGTCCCTTTGAGTGCCTACCCTTGGATGAGTTGTGCTCTTCCATTCTTGGTCATTGGATGAGGACAACATAAAAATGACATCTTGTAGATTAAATCCAGCCCTTAACATGTGTACTCAGCCCTTGTAGATGGCCTAAGCCATTGGATGAAAAGAGATAATCCCATACACTCCCTTGCTTGGCCGAATGGATGCTCACCTTTGGATGAATCGTGCTCATCTTTTTTCTTCCATTCTTGGCCATTAAATGAGGGTTCTTTTATGACAAATAAAAATGTCATCTTGACATTTAAACTTGACCATTAGATGGTGCATTCAACTTTCCTACAAGGCACCTAAGCCATTGGATGAAGGGGGGACCATTTGCAAGGTGTTAGTGGTAGCATGTGAGCTTGATAGTGACTAAGGAATTAAATTGATCAAGCTTCCTTCTTCTCCTCTATGCTGGCAGACCAAGGGAAGAAAAATCCCAAAAATTCCTTCTTCTTTCATATTTTTCTCAATTACAAATTTGCCCTTTTGGTTTCTTCGGTGAAATAACCTTTTTGCCCCCCGAACCTAAATAAATAGAAAACGGACTCCAAATTCAAAATTTCTTTGTTCAATACTTCCGAAATAATAAAAAATTGAATTCTGGAAGTTTTCAAAATTTTCCGAGTCCATTTGCTATTTATTTTGGATTTATTTCCAAAATTGCCCTTTTTATGCACCTGAATTTTACCATTTTTTAAACGAGCTCCAAATCCAGATTTTTCTTCACCAATATCTTCCAAATAATTTAAAAATGTGATATGGAAGTTTTCATAATTTTTTGGAGCTCATTTGCTATTTTTTTCGGGATTTATCTGCTTGAATTACTACATAGGGGACCCGAGATTTGGCCATTTTGCAAACGAACTCCGAATCAAGATTTTCTTTCTCCAATCTATTACAAATAATTTAAAAATGAGATCTACAAATTTTCAGAATTTTTGGAACTCTTTTGCCATTTTTCTCACATTTTCCAATTTTGCCCTTTTGCTTTCGAAACCCGGTTTTGCTCAAAACAAGTCCGATTTTCAGATTTTCTTCAAACTGAGCCTTGGGCTATCCTTGTTTAATCACTCCTCATCAATTAGGGGCTTTAGTCTTACAGAATCGGGCCATTTCTGTAATTCTTCCAAATTTCACCGAAATCAACCAAAAACTCTAATTCTCGGTTTTCTTCCAAATTGACTTTACTATCAGTTTTTTTTTCCAAGTGGCTTCTCCATTACCCGTAGTTAGTACTTATCTTTCATTCGGAACCTTCAATTTCGACCAATTTGATCGTTTAAGCACTTTTCCCCAAATTTCCCGAACTAGGGTTTTCTTTCTACTGAATCTCTGTAACCCAACTTCCGAACTCCATATCTTTCAATGTAGACCTCGGATTATCAAAATTCTTTCACCGTTTTCCAATTAAACCTCAAATCTTGATTTTGAAAGTGGGTTGACTTTTTCAGTAGTTGACCTTTTTGAGGTTGACTTTTCCGAGGTTGACTTTTTTCGGGGTTGACTTTTTTGAGTTTGACTTTTTCTGTCTGCTTTCTTAGACTAAGTCTTGGAGTACCACCTGCAGGATGAGAAAAGCCTTTTAACATTCTAAAACATCAATTTAGGAAGAAAACGTACATGATTTAGGGTCTAGACAAAATTAGGTGTCTACACATGGTATTAAATGTTATTGAGAATATTTACGTTAGGAAATGATTTACCACTCTTATGATGGCACTACACGAACAAATCGCTAAGCATTAGAAAGTTTTTGTTACTAACCAAGAATAATATTAAAATAATAATTGACATCCACGTTTTATTGCCAATATATCGTACAAAATTTTAATAGAAACAAAAAGAAGCTACATCAATGCTATGTCATTAGGCCAACCAAAAAATGATGGTGGCATCAAAACCTTTTCACAAAAGATTAAACCAAGCAGGAATCGAGCATTCTAACAATGCCTTGAAATGATTGACAAGAAATATAAATGTTCTAGTAGTTATATAAAAAGTAGATGGAAGATATAAAAAAAACATATTGTATGTAGATGAATCAATCTGCTCAGGAACCTCCTTTATATCCACCTCAAACCTCTCCTGGACCTGCAATGGATTGAACTAAAAATGTTCGAAAGTTCTAAATCCAAACCTGATTGAGCACATCAGACTCTGAAGCAGATGAAACAAATGTAATTGCGAGACCCTTGGTGCCAAACCTACCAGCTCTACAAACCTGCCAATAAGCCACGAAACAACATCAGTCAGTTAGCTATTATGCATTAAAGCTGAAGCGAACATCAGTCAGTTAGCTATCACTTTTGTTAAATCATAAGAAAAATATAATTTATTAATATTTGCATTTATTATTAAAATAGTAATATAAAAACAATTATAATTAAACTATAACTCACAAAATAAACAAAATAATTTGGATATGCAAAAATATGTGAGGTTGAGTATTGAATCGAAAGTGCATTGAGACAATTCAAATGCAATGTTGTTATGATAGCTTTACTCGCACTGGAGCGGATTATAACTCACAAAATAATTTGTTGAGGTTCATATATGAATGGAAATTAAGGTTTTAATTAAAGATAAAAAAAAAAGAAAAATTATTGCTCTTAAAGATTAAAAAAAAAAAAAAAAATCAGAGGCAGCTTTAATTAACAACTAATCCTTGAACCTGAGGTTCATGCAGATATATTTACAAGGATGTAATTCATTTTTCTATCATAAATTGTGACTTTTTTATATAAATTTTTTTATCGAAAAGTAAATTTGGAAACTTGGTAAGAATCACATTAAATAACAAAAGAAACAACCTAGGATCTATGTTCCAATGGAGGAATGAAATCTGTCATCCATCCAACAAAAGGACGGCTCCAAAACAGTAATGGAGTTAGACTATAGACTTGAAAAAATGCCTCATCTTTTTCTTCCATTCCCATCTCTATATTTCTTGTTCTTGACCATAACTCAAGTTGCCATTAAAAAAAATTCTACGGTTAAGTTCAATACCGTCTCTACTTGAACTATAAAATATAAGATATTATTCATTAATTTCCAATTAACATTAACATTAACCAAAACCTTAACCATCCAATTAACCAACACAACCCCGAAACCCTAAAGCCATACCCCTAAACCATTATCCTAAACCCCATAAATCCAAAACAACCCCAAAACCCTAAATCAAATTTCCCTAAACCTAATAACAACAACAAAATAATCAACAATCAATTCATATTCAACAAAAAGCGCAACATTTCGAATTTAAAAAAAATAATATTCATACCTTCAAACGGGAAAGAGGGGAAAGAGAGCGAGAGAGAGCGATAGATAGAGAGAGAGAGAGAGAGAGAGCGAGCAAGAGAGAGAGAGAGAGACAGCCACAAAGAGCAATAGAGAGAGAGAGAGAGGAGAGTGTTCCGATGGGAAAGAGGAAACCCGATTTCTTATTTACGATTAACGGCGTTTGTTGCCAAAAGCGCCACTCATTATTAGTGCAAAATCTGCGTTTTGGTATTTTTATTAATGAGGATCACAAAGCGGCGTTTTGGTTGTCAAAACGCAGCTAATTAAATTATAATAGCGGCGTTTGGTCGACCAAAACGCCGCCATATAAATATCTTTTGCGGCGTTTTACAATTCAAACACCGCTATATACAATGACTCAAATGCATAGTGAATACTTACAACTAGTGGCGGCATCTTTGTAGATATAAACGACGCAGAAGCTCCACAATTAGGGGCGTTTTGTATGCAAAACGCCGCAAAATACATTGACCAAAACGTTGCCGTTTCTCTTTATAGATGGCGGGCAACGTTTTTGGCGGTAAAAAAGGAACCGCGTAATTTAAGAAACATTTAGCGGCGTTTATGTTCCTAAACGCCGGTAGTGTATCTTATTTAGCGACGTTTGTACGTAATAAACGCCACTAAAGATAAAAACACGCTAACTAGCGGCGTTTCACTGATAAACGCCGCTATAAAAATGCCACTAAAACCCAAAATTGCTGTAATGAATCAAATTTTTTTTAAACATAATTTTTCTCACTTTTTTTTTTATCTCATCCACCCACATAATGGGTATGCATAATCTACTAGTATAGTATATGATATTACAATTATTTTGAATTTGACTCTTTGAACGGATGAAACAGAAAAAAAACTTGCTTATTTAAAACATTGACTCAGTAGAAAAGAAAAATTGATATGAGGTTCATTGCTAATTCATAAGTTTTAGATATATTCCTATTTTCGTTAAAGACTTAAACTAAATAATGATATTTCTCAAATGAATAAAGATTTCTTTATTTTATTTACGTAAAATGCTAAAGAAAGTTTATAAACACTTGTTAAGGTGATATATAAAAAGAATTCTATAATTAATATGTCTTATGAATTTATTGAAATAAAAAGTTGAATTAAATGAAAATTACTTTTTAAAATAGCAAGTTAACTAATTTCAACAAACAAATGCCTTTAATAAAATCCTTTATAAATCATCTAGTAGGGTGGGGTGAAACTTGTCGATTATAAAACATATTCCCAAAGATTAAATGTATGTGTACTGAACTCCAGAGTAGGAAATCGAATTTAGTGATAAGATAACATATGGTGGGGGAGTCATGAGGTGGAAGGAAAGGGAAGGGGAAGAATGTAGCAAAGTTTGATTGCAACTTCTTGCAATTGGATTTCATTTCAATGCTTTGATGTTTACAAAATTAGGCTGTTATGGTAGTTAAAAAAAATAGATATGATCATTTTAGACAGGATACGATTATACGGCACAAATATAATATGAAAAAAATAATTAAAATATGTATAAAATATGATATGATACGAAAAAAACATAAACACTAACATGAATATACAAATATGTCAAAATCTATATAACACGAATTGTTAATGTATCAAAATTTATATAAATATATAATACTTTAAATATGATTATAACACGTGAAAATAAAAATAAAAAACAATGTGAATACACGTATTGTTACATCTAACTAAAATTAAAGAGAGATAAGGAAGGCTCTTGAAAATTGAAATATATAGCACCGGTTAACGTTTCCATTGAATTAATTATGTTGTTTGACAAACGTTTAATTCATGATTTAATGGCTTTAATTGGAACGACATATATATTTGAAGGAGGCTTAACTCCATGTCTATAAATACTGCATAATTTTAGTTAAAATTTTATTTCAAGAAATATTTTTATTTAATGTAGTATTTTCACTAAATTCAAAAACATACAACTACGAATATCGCCTTAATCTGTATTTATAAGAACTCTTTAACAATTTTCTTATTTAAATCATCAAATTTAAATGTTAGTACCTATGAAAAAATCACTTATTTTAAAATTTAAGTTGTAAATTGGTTTACATTTTGGACTTTCTTTTTGGATTTTGTCTCCATTAGATCTTCTAATTCAATTTCTTTTTTGTACATTTTAAATATACAATTAATGCTTGAGCCTATATTGAAGTAAATTCAGAAGTTAGAGGGGGTAAATAATTTCGATTTTTGTCACTACATTTTAAATACTGCTCATTTTGCGTCAGTGTACAATATAGTGTCAGTAACTACTGATCAGTATGATAACTGCATATGCCTTCACCTTTGAAATTCTGCTTCTCCCCCTTAGTAAATATTTCTATTTTTTCATTTTGTAAAGTTTTATAATTTATATGTTAAGAGATCGTTTGTTTCCTAAAAAATAATTTTTGAAAAAATAGATTTATTTATTTTTGAAAAGTTTTTATATTTCAAATAATTTTGTGTAAAATATTTTTCGTTATTTGTTTTTTTTTTTTTTTAAAATCTATATTTATATAAAAAAAGATCGATGTCTGCACTTAAGGGATCAATTTTTTTTTGCTTTGCTTTTAACTTCTATTCTTAGGGGATTTACCCCTATATGTAGGGTGTAGACACTTAATTTTGTCCGGGCCCTCTAAACCAGGTAAATTCTTTATTGTACTTTTTTAGAATGCAGAAAATCTCTTCTCATCTTGCAGATGGTCCTCAAAGACTTGTGATTCGGAGTTCAGCATGAAAAGTCCATCCGAAAAAGTCAACTTTGAAAAAGTCAACTTCGAAAAGTCAACCTCAAAAAGTCAACCACTAAAAAGTCAACCCTTAGTCAAAATCAAGATTTGAATTTGAATTGAACAATGGTGAAAGAATTTTGATAATCCGAAGTCTACAATGAAAGATATGAAGTTCGGAAGAGGGATTGCAGAAATTTCAGCATAAGGGAAGTCCTAATTTGGCAAATTTGGGAAAAAAATGCTTAAACGATCAAATTGGTCGAAATTGGAGATTCCAAATGAAACATAATTAATGACTACGGGTATTGGAAGGGCCAATTGAAAGCAGAACCAAAGGAAGAGTCAATTTGGAAGGAAAACCAGAAATTAGGATTTTGGTTAAAAAGGGTGAATTTTGCAAATTTGGGGCAAAGATGGCCCAATTCGGTGAAATTAAAGCCCCTAGTTGATAAAGAATGAGTAAACAAGGATAGCCCAAGGCCCATTTTGAAGTGAATCCAAAGGAAGAGCCGATTGGAGCAAAAACGAAAAAACGAGAAAATTTTTGAGTTTGATAAAGGGAAAACAAAATCGGAGGAGAATTTGATCGTAAAAATTGGGCGTTTTCGGGCCAACTCAAATTCAATACAGGACGAAGGAAGCGGAAAAATAAAATTTGGAAATCGGACCCGTTTTGAGTAAAACCAAGGTTTCGGAGGTTGGAGGGCAATTTTGGAAAATCCCAAAGAAAATTTTGGGAAAAATGGAAAACGAGCTCGAAAAATTATGAAAACTTCCAGATCTGAGTTTTATAATTTTTGGAAGAGATCGGTGAAGAAAAATCCGGAATCAGAGTTCATTTAAAAAATGGAAAAGTTCGGGTGCACTAAGTCGAAATTCCAGAAGATAATTCCAGGAAAAATAGCAAACGAGTTCCAAAAATTGTGAAAACTTCCAGATCTGGGTTTTATAATTTTTAGAAGGGATTGGAGAAGAAAAATCCAGATTCGGAGCTCATTTGAAAAATGGCAAAGTTCGGGTGCACTAAGCCGAAATCCAAAAGATAATTCCGGAAAAAATAGCAAACGAGCTCCAAAAATTATGAAAACTTTCAGATCTGAGTTTTATATTTTTTGGAATAGATTTTTGAAGAAAAATTCAGAATCGGAGCTTATTTGAAAAATGACAAAGTTCGGGTGCACTAAGCCAAAATTCTAGAAGATAATTTCAGAAAAAATAGCAAACGAGCTCAAAAAATTATGAAAACTTCTAGATCTGAGTTTTATAATTTTTGAAAGAGATCGGTGATGAAAAATCTGGAATCGGAGCTTATTTGAAAAATGGTAAAGTTCAGGTGCACTAAGCCGAAATTCCAGAAGATAATTATGGGAAAAATAGCAAACGAGCTCCAAAAATTCTGAAAATTTTTAGATCTGAGTTTTATATTTTTTGGAAGATATTGGTGAAGAAAAATCCGGAATCAAAGTTCAAGTGAAAAAGGTGAATTTTGGGTGCCACTAACCAAAAAATCCAAGAGAAAATTCTAGGAAAAATAGGAAACAAGATCGAAAATTTTGAAAATCTTCAGATCTCAATATTATATTTATTTGGATGGATTGGAGAAATAAAAACCGGACCGTTTGCAATAAAATAAAGTTTGGGGGCCAAAATGTAATTTTACCAAAAAAATCGAAAAGGATCAATTTGCAATTAAACAAATATGAAAGATGAAGGAATTGCTGGGATATTCCAGGCCCTTGGCTGGTCAGCTCATGAACGAAGGGTGAGATTTGATTAAATTCATCCAGTGGCCACAATCAAGTTGCAAGATAGCATTTTTACTAGCTTGGAATGTCCTTGCTCATCCAATGGCCTAAGTACCTTGTAAATAGATGAGTACATTATTGAATGGCCAAGATCAAATTGCAAGATGACATTTTTATTGTCATGAAAATGTCCTCATCCAATGGCCAGTATTGGTGGAAGAAAGATGAGCACAAGTCATCCAATGGTTGGAAATGCATGTAGCCAAATAAAATATCCTTGCTCATCCAATGGCTTAGGCACCTTATGAAAAGATGAGTACATATTTGAATAGCTAAGATCAATTTGGAAGATGGCATTTTTATTATCATGAGAATATCTTGGATCCAAGGACTTAGATTGTGTAGGAGAATTAAATGAATTAATCTCCACCCTTCACCAACACTAAGAGGGGTTCGGCTAGCCTATTAACAAATGAGGGGTTTTCATTTTTTCATAAGGAAGTTGGCTGATTTTTGAGCTAGAGGCAGTGGCTAAAACCTTAGAAAAAAAGATTTTTGAAAGAAAAGAAAGAAAGTTTTTGCTAAGGTAGCCATTCCTCTTTGGTTCTTACATTTTTTTCTTTTTTTCTTTCTTCTTCTTCTTCTTCAAGTTATTCTTTATTTTTCCATGTGATTTACTACTATTCTCTTTGCTTAATAAAGGTTTTATGAAAGCTTTCTTGTAGTTCTTGCTTTTTCAAAATAAATAAAACAATGGTTAGGCTTCACGATCTTGATAAAAATCAAGTGATAATGGTTAGTGTGGGCTTTGTCCAATATACCAACCATGGAGTTCATTTCCATATTTTTCATATTTGCTTACTTTAACTTGCTTATTTCTATTACTATTGATTTTTTTTGTGTATTTATATTCTTGCTAACCATTTTGTTTTTCTTGATTTATGACATACTTTTGCATTTTGTGGCTATTGTCATATAGTTTAGGTCATTTTCATTTTCCATATCATTTAGCTAAGTCATTTTTCATGACATTCTCACAACATTTTGGCTCCTAGACCATTCGGCCATGTAGGTTTTTTTTTTAGGCTTTTAGGTCATTTTTATTATACCATGTCATTGTACATGTTATTTAGGTTTTCAGGTCATTTTTTATTATGCCATGTCATTTTACATGTCATTTAGCATTTAGGTCATTTTTGCATCTAGGACATTTTCCATGTCATTTAGGCATCTAGGTCATTTTCAATGTCATTTAGGCATTTAGGTCATTTTTATTATTTCATGTCATTTTCCATGTCATTTAGACATTAGGTCATTTTATTATTCCATGTCATTTTTTATGACATTTAGAGATTAGGTCATTTTTAGGCATCTAGGTCATTTTCCATGTCATTTAGTCATTTAGGTCATTTTTATTATTTCATGACATTTTCCATGTCATTTAAGCATTACGATATTTTTATTATCCCATGTCATTCTCCATGCCATTTAAGCTTTAGGCCATTTTCATATGCCATGTCATTTTTCATGACATTTAAGCTTTAGGCCATTTTCATATGTCATGTCATTTTCCATGTCATTTAGACATTAGGTCATTTTTATTATTCTATGTCATTTTGCATGTCATTTAAGCATTAGGCCATTTTCATATGCCATGTCACCTTCCATGTCATTTAGGCATTAAGCCATTTTTATTATTCCATGTCATTTGCCATGTCATTTAGACACTAGGTCATGCATATTCCATGTCATTTATTTCATGCATTTTTGCATTTCCTACTTGATTTTTGACTTAAGCCAATCAATGACTCAAAGCCAAGCTCTCATGAGCATGCTTGTGGAAAATTAAAATTTGTACAAGTTGGATTTTCTAACTTTAGGATTTTTTTTATTCACTAGGCAGCCCTTGTCTAAATTTTTAAAATTTGTTACCACTGGTTGTAGGTCCTTAAAGGAGTCTCTAATATTTTTATTCTGATTTTTGGACGTTTTTATCAAAAGTTTTAAATTTTTTTTTAGTTAAGGAGTTTTTTTTACCCACTGTTCTGTCTTTCATAAATTTTCGAATAGGTCATCCTTAGTCTAAAAATTAAGAAGATTTTTTTCCATAGAGGTTGACATGTTCTAAGTCTCCTATAATGTTTTCAAAATTTTTTGAAATTTTTTAGAAGGGTAAAAAAACCGGTTTCCAAAACTGGTCAGAAAATTCAAATTTGTTTTTAAGAACTAATAGTTTTCTGTTTTGTTTAAGACACTAAGAGGGGGATGATTTAAAGCATTAGTTGTTGTCTTAGGTTAATTTCTAAGTCATTTTAATCCTAAAATTTGATTTCATAAAAGTCGGATCAAGGTTGGTCAACCCTGGGTTTCAAAACTAGGAAAAATTAGAGCCTTTTAAAGGGTGTTTTCGACTAAGTTTTCTTTTACCCAAAAATCCCAAATTTTTTAAATCCGAGTTAAAATATCCAACTTAGGTCTCTTCCCAAGGTAGTCAGATGTCTTTTTAGATATACGAATATCCTTATTTTGTGGGAGAAATACATTTTCATGCATTTGCATTTTTCATATTCATGCATATTTTATGACATTTATTTTGTGCTATTTTGGTTATATAAATTCCTTATATATATATATGTGAATATTCCATAGTGATGTCATTGTTTTGATTTAGATTTTATGTTGTCATTTTGATTATGGCATAATTATGAATATTCTATGATAATGCTTGCCATTTAATTTTAATTTAGATTTTTGCTATGTCATATAGATTTCTAATATGTCATCTAAGTTTTATCATGCCATTAATTCTCGCCATTTAATTTAGATTTTTGCTATGTCATATAGATTTCTAATATGTCATCTAGGTTTTATCATGTCATTAATTCTTGCCACTTAATTTAGATTTTTGCTATGTCGTATAGATTTCTAATATGTCATCTAGGTTTTATCATGTCATTAATTCTTGCCACTTAATTTAGATTTTTGCTATGTCGTATAGATTTCTAATATGTCATCTAGGTTTTATCATGTCACTAATTCTTACCATTTAATTTAAATTTTTGCTATGTCATATAGATTTCTAATATGTCATCTAGGTTTCATCATGTCATTAATTCTTGTCATTTTATTTAGATCTTTGCCATGTCATTTAGATTTTACCATGTCATTTAAATTCTGCCATGTCATCTAGATTTTGCCATGTCAAGCATGCCATGTCATTAATCCATATGCCATGTCATTAGTAGTAATTTGCATATTCATACTATTTTTAATTTTTTTTTTTCAATGCAATAAAAATAATGATTTTCAATAAAATAAAGTTATTCCCGAGTTAAAATAATTCATGAGTTCTCCTCCGGGTTGCCGGGGAGGACATCATCAATTATCATTAATAACAGAATATCTTTTATTCAAAACGAGAATGATTCAAAAAAATTTCCAAATAAATAAAAATTTTTGTATTTTGCTGGGTCTGCCGGGGAATGTAGGAAAATTTTGAATTAATAAATTCCAAATCATTTTCAAATCAAGTGGAACTATTTTTCTTTAAAACGAGAATTATCTTTTAATACCAATTTCAAAATCGACTTTTATCAAGATTCGAGATAACACACCATTAACAAGGTACCGTTTTACACGGGCGTTGCAGGGTTGCTAATCCTTCCTGTGCATAACCGACTTTCGAATCCGCTTTTTTATTTTCTCTGGTTTAAAGTGCGGATTTCAAAATTGGTTTTTTAAAAAGTATTTTAATTAATTTTAAAATAGTTTACAAAATCGATTTTAATAGGAAGCACCACCCTTTCATAAAGACGTGTGTTCCTTGTCGCAACCTAAAAAATAACATAACAAGTCTCATCGCGAGACTTTATTACTCGTTAAGCGTGACATTGGGTGAACAGAGGAAAAAACGACTTAATTCCTCTTGAAATAAAATAAAAAGTCGAGGGTATGAAAACAGCCTCGTAAAAAGACATGGAGTCGCCACCAATCTTTTTTAGCTAGGTGTGATCGGCCACCTATTAAAACTGGTTTTATAAAACATTTTAAAATTAATTAAAACATTTTAAAAACCAATTTCAAGTCTGCGTTTTAAACCAGAGAAATCAAATAAACGGGTTTAGGACTCGGTTATGTGTGGGGAAAGATTAGCACCCTCACAACGCCCGTATAAAACGGTACCTTATTAATCATGTGTTATCTCAAGTCTCGGTAAAAAGTTGGTTTTTAATGTAGTATTTCAAGTTAATTCCCAATTTTAAGAAAAATGATTCCATTTTTTTATTGAAAATGATCCGAAATTTATTAATTCAAAATTTTCCTATATTCCCCAAAAAAACGGCAAAATATAAAAAATTTTATTCATTTGGAAAACATTCCAAATCATTCTCGTTTTTTTTTTTAAAGAAAGATATTCCTTTATTAATGATAATTGATGATATTCCCTCCATTAAACCCGGTAGAGAACTCATGAATTATTTTAACTCGGGAATATCTTTATTTTTATTGAAAATCATTATCTTTTTCAAAACATTTAAAAATATGAACATGAACATGTATGACATAACAAATTCTAGATAATATAATGCAACCTAAATCATATGACATAATTTAAATGGCATAGTATATTCTAGATAAAATGAAAAATCCTAAGTGTCATGGTATATTCTAAATGAGATAAAAATGATTTAAAATGACATGGCAATTTTAAATGATATGGCATATTTTAAATGACATGACATATTATAAATAAAATAACCTAAATGACATGGAATATGATCTAAATAACAAAAAATGACAAGAAACATAAAATAATGCTATCATAAAATATGCATGAGAATAAAATAAAAAATGCATGAACATAGAATATGCTAAATAATGTGACAAAAATAAATGAATTAATAAAAAAAAGGGATATTATGAAATATTCAAAATCATATGGCATACAATATAAGATCATAAAATGTGAATCACAATAATAATAATACCATGGAAAATATCATAGCAAAAATCACACATTTAAATAAAATGCATGAACATGGAAAATGCAATACATGAAAATGTATTTTTTTCTCTAAATAAAGAAATCCGTATATCTAAAAAGATATCCGGCTACCTTAGGAAAATATGTCAAATTAGATTTTCTAAAAAAATAAAACTTTGTGATTGTTTGAAAACAATTTTAGGAAAAACTTGAATAAAAATTAAAACCCTTACCAAACCCTTTTGAAATGGCTCTAATTTCCTAAGTTTAAAATCCCGGACTTGACCACCCTTAACCCGAGATTTATAAAATCACTTTTAAAGTTTAAAAAGGCTTAGAAACTACCTTAATACAGTAGCTAAAGCTTCTACCCAACCCCCCTCTAAATGCCTTAGCCAAATTCAACCATTATTCCTCTTTTGATTTCAAATCTGCCTCTACTGTCCGGTTTTGTCACACAATTGTTTTTTTTTACTATTTTTAAAAATTCAAAAAAATCTAAAAACAATACTGGAGACTCAGAACATGTAAAACTACACGATAAAAAATTGGCTTAATTTTCTGATTAAAGGTGACTGCCCAGAAAAATCGGAGAAGTTCGAGTACTGGGTAAAAACAAACTGTTTTGTCAAAACACATTTTTTGCCTTTGATAAATTCATTCAAAAATCAAAGTAGAAATTGTTGGAGGTCATTCTAAATACCTAAAGACAGTAGCTAAAACATTTAAAAACCTTGGATAAAAATTGGCTAAGTAAAAAAATCACAAAGGTAAAATAATCAATTTGACAATTCCTTAATTTTCCATAAATATGCTCAGGAGAGCATGACTTTGAGCCATTGATTGGCCTAAGTCATAAATCATGTGGAAATGACATGGAATGCATGAACATACAGCAAATGAAATGTATGAAATGCATGGTCTAAAGCCTAAATGGTAAAGGAAATGGATGACAATTCAAAATAACCTAAATGCCTAACATGAGTTTGCATGACAATAAATGCTATCCTAACCTAATATGCATGCAATGCTTGATAATGCAAATATGATTTGGACCTAATATGTTATGAATATGTATAAAAAATGCTAATGCAACCTAAGACCTAAGTAGCATAGCAATGCAAGGCAATACCAATATGATTTAAGACCCAATGTGCATGGTAATATCAACATGGCCTAGACCTAAAATGTAATGAACATGCATAGCAATACTATGAACATACAACGACCCAGGAAACTAATGTCAATGCTGGAATAAACAGCAACAAATACACAATTTCAAGATATGATAATGCAAAGCATGTTACCTAAACAAAATGCAAATGCATGACAAGGCAAGAGATGCATGAAGAGGCCGAATATGGTTACATGATACTCCAATGCAATCCTATCTAGTAAATGACACAAGTACATGACAAATCATATTAAGATGCATAATGTCATGACATTTTCATAAGCATATGACATACTAAAATCAAAATGCACAAGCTCATGGCATGGAGATGCAAACAAGTCAAGATGCAAGATGGAAATGCACATGCAAGGCATATTAAGTGGAATAGCCGAATGACCATATGACAATATGATGGCATTTTATCATAGCATTTTCATAAGCACATGGCATACTAAAATCAAAATGTACAAGCTCATGGCATGGAGATGCAAACAAGCCAAGAAACAATATGAAAATGCACATGCAAAGCATACTAACATGGAATAGCCAAATGACCATATGAAAATATGATGAAAAATGCAAACATATTTATAAAATAAGACATGATACATAAAAAAAATGCACAATATGAGCATGAACACAATGGCCGAATGTGCAAGAAAAATGATTAAGCATGGAATAGAAATATATAAGTAAATATAGCATAGAAAATAATGTAAAGAACATATAAAAATTTAAACATAGACATGCAAAGCAAATGACAAGCAAAACTAGTAAACAAAACAAGGAAAGTTAAGCTCCATGGTTGGTATAAAACGGGCATAGTGTGAGACCCTCGTAAGCCAGAGATAACTCGGGTCTCCTATAACATTCTGATGGCTCGGAACTACACATGTAAAATCCACTAGGAAGGACGGGCTATCATGTGGTATACATGTTGTATGATAGATTATAGAATTGGAGGTTAAATCGAGTGGTTAAGCGATTTGACCCTACAGTAGTTTAAAAATTCAAAATAAAATCGGGAAGGGGAAAAGTCCATAAAATATGATAAATTGAGTGGATATGATGATAATATACGATATAGAACCCATACCTATTATCAAAACAACAATCGGCATCAAATTCAAAAAAATATGCATTAGGGGTATTTTGGTCATTTTACACTTATTTTCATTTTTAGTCCGAGAAATGGTATAAATGGACTTTTTGACTATATAATATGTTAATATGACATTTGGATCTAATATTTGGCATTAGAACAAAAAAAATGAGACTAGAATCGGTAAAATTGGAAAATTGTGACGTTGTCGTACTTTTCCGAAAAAACGTGGTTCAAAAATTCTTGTTATCGATCCGAACACATGGATAGATGTTTTAACACCCAATAAATATGAATATGTTGAGAAAAAGTGAAAAACAAAATCCCAAACATCACATTCTGTAGGGCATGTGCGAAAAGTCAAAGTTGGTCAACTCTTTTGACTAAGCTTAGGCAAGATTAAGAATATAGGAAAATTTCCCATAAATTTTCAGCCAAAATAAGAAGACACCACGTCTTCTTCTTACTCATTATGCCTTTAGGCATTTTCTCACCAAAAACTCCATTAAAGCTTACTAAAGCTTTCTCTCTCCTCTAAATTTCAAGGGAAATCACCAAATTTTGCAAGGATTTCACTAACCCATAGGTACTCATATTGCAGAGTTCGCCTGGGATCGCGACAAAGCCACGAAAGTGCCGCTTTAACAATCAGACTAACACTGTGAGTATTTAGGTTAATCTAGGAGGTAGTTGTTGTTTTATATGCTTTGTTGATTGATATGGATATTGAAACACGAAAGATTGCTCGGATTACTAAAATGGTAAGTTTCGAACCTTACGCGGATCAAAAGGCGTAAGTGTGTAGTTGAATAATAATGAATGATATTGTATAGGATATTTGAGTATTTAAGGGTAGTTAGATATTGTAGATTAAAAGGTTATGCACATAAGTTGTTTGATAAAAAAATCTAAGTGAAACTGTAATGCTTTGAAAAACATAAGTAGAAATATGTTAGTGTAGAGATTGTTTTCTAGCATAGTATATATATATATATATTTTACTCCATGATATAAGAGAATTAATATATCATGCTATTATTGTACGGACAAGGTGATGTCTGGGATGCTATTATTGTACGGACAAGGTGATGTCCGGGATGCTATTAATGTACGAATAGGGTGATATCTGGGATGCTATTATTATACAGACAGGGTGATGTTCGGGATGCTAATATTGTACAGACAAGGTGAAGTCCGGGATGCTATTATTGTACGGACAAGGTGATGTCCGGAATGCTATTATTGTACGGACAGGGTGATGTCCGGGATGCTATTATTATACGGACAGGGTGATGTCCGGGATGCTAATATTGTACGGACAAGGTGAAGTCCGAGATGCTATTGTTGTACAGACAAGATGAGTCCGGGATGATATGGACAAGATAGTTCAGGATGACAAATATTATGGACTGGTATAAGTCCAAGATGTTTTGATGATATAGATATGAGAAATTCTTAATTAATAATTGTGGAGGTATACACGTAAAATCGATTGTTAAATATTTTTGGCTACCGATTTAGGCTAGCCAATGGCTTATTTATATTCAGCACTCAGCATAGAAGATTTCATATGAGACAAATAATTTTTATAAGTCCCGGAACAATTTTTAAATATTACTTTTCAGTTAATTAGTCATACTTGATATGTCATGTTTATGCTTTAATGGTTAAGAAAGGAAGCACGAAATTTCCAAGTACTCTTCCTAGTTACCTTATGCTCACTGAGTTTTTTGACTCACTTCATTTATTTTCATTTTCTTTCAGATTCTAATAGACCCAGCTCTTTCCAGATTTCGGATAGCTAGCTTCTCACATACTTGTGGTGAGCGGATTGACCCAGGACGTGGTAAGCAGTGGCGATGGTGGGGTACATTTTTGCAGTCACTAGGGTATCATGGGTCCTCTGCATTTTTTGTATGTTGATTATGTACTCTATATTTTGTAAACGGATGTAATTAAGTGATGTATGACATATATCAGTCTTAGAGGCCTGGTATGAGATGGTGATGTTCATTTTGTTATGATATAATATAAATGTATGTTTGCATATAAGATGTCATAAAGGTTGAGTCTGTTGCGGGGCATTTCGGTTACTCCCTATCGGAGGTGTCCAAACCGAGATGTCATGTGTTGATGAATTATTACATTGTGAATGTCGTTGATTGAGCGGCAAACCCCCATGTAGGGCGAGATTATGCCAAAATTTTGTTTGATTTGGTTTAATGAGTATACTCAGGCTTCGGAGGCAGGGGCATACCTTGTCTCTGGCCGGTCACATGCCCTGAATTTGAGATGTGACACATAGCCTCTCACCTAACCATAATTACTTGGTTTTGCCAAGATCATGAAGCCTTTCCATTTCAAAAATCAGAAAATAAACCATGCTAAACAGCAAAATTAAGGTGAGCTTCATAGTAAGTAAAAATGGGCATAGCCTCTCTCGTAACCATGGTCACTTGGTCTAGCCAAGATTATGTAGCCATTTCAACCTTTTTGCTTCATCTTTTGTAAAAAATCAGAACCTTAGAATACTCTAAAAACCTTCTAAAAATTATTTTTCACAACAACATGCAAGGAAGAAAGGAAAAGAAAACCAAGGCAAGCAAACATGCCATATTCGGCCAAGCATGAAACCATGTGAAAAAAAATTGTTTTCCACCATTTTAATGAAGAAAAAGAGATGACAACATAAGTAAACATTAAAAACTTTATTTCTATGCAAAATGTAGTAGGAAAACATGATAGAAAATCAAGAAAACACCATGGAAAACAAGAAGAAAGCTATGCTAGAGCTTGGTAGAGATGACTACCTTCAAGCTCTCTATTGAAAACCTTTTTTTTCTTTCTTTCAAAACCTTTTTCTTTTCCAAATTAGCTACTGTTTCCAGCCAAAAAACTTATGAAAAAATGAAACCATCCCCCCTTCTTTAGCCTTGGCCGAATGGCCTTCCACCCTTGGATGGGAATTGCACTTTTTCTCCTCCAATCTTGGCCTTTAGATTAAGATATTTTGATGACAACATAAAAATGTCATCTTTCCAATTGATAGTGGCCCTTAAGATGTGTACTCAACCCTTTTAGTAACCTTATCCCTTGGATGAAAAAGAGGACCAATCTCATGCATTCCCTTGCTTGCCCCCTTGAGTGCCTACCCTTGGATGAGTTGTGCTCTTCCAATCTTGGTCATTGGATGAGGACAACATAAAAATGAAATATTGTAGATTAAATTCAGCCCTCAACATGTGTACTCAGCCCTTGTAGATGGACTAAGTCATTGGATGAAAAGAGACAATCCCATGCACTCCTTTGCTTGACCGAATGGATGCTCACCCTTGGATGAATTGTGCTCATCTTTTTTCTTCCATTCTTGGCCATTAGACGAGGGTTATTTCATGACAAATAAAAATGTCATCTTGGCATTTAAACTTGGCCATTGGATGGTGCATTCAGTTTTCCTACAAGGCACCTAAGCCATTGGATGAAGGGGGGACCGTTTGCAAGGTGTTAGTGGTAGCATGTGGCTCGATAGTGACTAGGGAATTAAATTGTTCAAGCTTCCTTCTTCTCCTATATGTTGGCTGACTAAGGGAAGAAAAATCCCAGCAATTCCTTCTTCTCTCATATTTTTCTCAATTACAAATTTGCCCTTTTTGGTTTCTTTGGTGAAATGGCGTTTTTGCCCCCCGAACCTATATAAATAGCAAACGAACTCCAAATTCAAATTTTCTTTTTTCCAATACTTCTGAAATAATAAAAAATTTAAATTATGGAAGTTTTCAAAATTTTCCATGTCCATTTGCTATTTATTTCGGATTTATTTCCGAAATTGCCCCTTTTATGCACCCGAACTTTACCATTTTTTAAACAAGCTTCGAATACAGATTTTTCTCCACCAATCTTTTGCAAATAATTTAAAAATGTGATCTGGAAGTTTTCATAATTTTTGGAGCTCATTTGCTATTTTTTCGAGATTTATCTGCTTGAATTACTAGATAGGGGAGCCGAGATTTGGATATTTTGGAAACGAACTCCGAATCAATATTTTCTTTCTCCAATCTCTTCCAAATAATTTAAAAATGATATTTGCAAATTTTCAAAATTTTTGGAGTTCATTTGCTATTTTTCCGGGATTTATCTACATTAATTACTACATAGTGGGCCTGGTATTTGGCCATTTTGCAAACGAACTCTGAATCAAGATTTTCTTTCACCAATCTCTTCAAAATTATTTAAGAATGAGATTTGCAAATTTTCAGAATTTTTGGAGTTCATTTGCTATTTTTCCCATATTTTCAAATTTTGCCCCTGAAACCCGATTTTGCTCAAAACAAGTCCGATATTCAGATTTTCTTTAAACTAGGCCTTGGGCTATCCTTGTTTAATCATTCCTCATCAATTAGGGGCCTTAGTCCTACCGAATTTGGCCATTTTTGCAATTTTTCCAAATTTCACCGAAATCCACAAAAAAACCCTAATTCTCGATTTTCTTTCGAATTGACTTTTCTATCAGTTTTTCTTCCAAGTGGCTACTCCATTACCCGTAGTCAGTGCTTATCCTTCATTTCAGACCTTCAATTCTGACCAATTTGATCGTTTAAGCACTTTTCCCCAAATTTTCCGAGTTAGGATTTCTTTTCTATTGAGATTTCGTAACCCAACTTCTGACCTCCATATCTTTCAATGTAGACCTCGGATTATCAATACTCTTTCATCGTTTTTCAATTGAACCTCAAACCTTGATTTTGAAAGTGGGTTCACTTTTTCAATAGTTGACCTTTTCGGGGTTGACCTTTTCGGGGTTAATTTTTTTGGGATTGACTTTTTTGAGTTTGACTTTTTCTATCTGTTTTCTTAGACTAAGTCTCAAAGTACCACCTGCAGGATAAGAAAATCCTTTTAGCATTCTGAAACATCAATTTAGGAAGAAAACGTACCTGATTTAGGGATCTGGACAAAATTAGGTGTCTACAGCTGCCCCTCTTTGGCTATTGCTGAGAATCAGGAATCAGGCAAAGATAAACAAACACTAATTTTGTACGGTTAGTGAAATCATATGTGAAGGAAAAGGAAAGAGAGTTTTTTTTTTTTAAAAAGCTGTAAATTGAAGATTTTGTCCTTAAATTGAATTCCCTGACTAATCAAGGCTCCACCCGTCTTAAGGAAACAGGTTCGATTTCAAAGAAAAAATTATACCCGAAGGTCTTAAAAATGGTGTCCGGAGGCCTTAGCCATGATTTGAAAAATTATGCCCGAAGATCTTAACAATGGTGCCCGGAGGTCTTAAAATAGTGCCCAGAGGCCTTACCCATGATTTACAAAATTATGCCCGAAGCTCTTAAAAATGGTGCCCGAAGGTCTTTAAAATGGTGCCCCGAGGTCTTAAAAATGGTGCCTGAATGTCTTAAAAATGGTGCCCGGAGGTCTTAAAAATGGTGCCCGAAGGTCTTAAAAATGGTGCCCGAAGGTCTTAAAAATGGTGCCCGGAGGCCTTACCTATGATTTGCAATATTATGCCCGAAGGTCTTAAAAATGGTGTTCGAAGGTTTTTAAAATGGTGCCCGAAGGTCTTAAAAATGGTGCCCGAAGGTCTTAAAAATGGTGCCCGAAGGTCTTAAAAATGGTGCCCGGAGGCCTTACCCGTGATTTGCAAAATTATGCCCGAAGGTTTTAAGAATGGTGCTCGAAGGTTTTTAAAATGGTGCCCGAAGGTCTTAAAAATGGTGCCCGAAGGTCTTTAAAAATGGTGCTCAAAAACTTTACCCGTGATTTGAAAAATTATGCCCGAAGGTTTTAAAAATGGTGCCCAAAGGTCTTAAAAATGGTGCTCGGAGGTCTTAAAAATGGTGCCCGGAGGCCTTACCTGTGATGAAAAATTATGCCCGAAGGTCTTAAAAAAAGGTGCCTGAAGGTCTTAGAAATGGTGCCCGAAGGCCTTACCCGTGATTAAAATACCTTGACGATAGTCTCAAGGCTCGACTCATTTGATAAACAGAATGAATTCGATTTAAAACAAAAGGAAATACCTCGACGGTGATCTCAAGGCTCGACTCATAACAGAATGAATTCGATTTAAAACAAAAAGAAATATCTTGACGGTGGTCTCAAGGCTCGACTCATTTGAGAAGCAGAACGAGTTCGATTTGGGAAACCAAAGTTTTCTTGATTCCTGTAATGTGAGCTAAATGCAATGATGAGAATGACATGCTTTGCAAAAGATTATATGTTTCCTGAGGATGAATGCAGTCAAATGATTGTGTCATGATTTCTTATCCATGGTTTCTTTGAGGTTCACAGATTATCCGACTTCATGATGGAGTCTTCAATTGTTCACTGATGCCCCACTTAAAGAACCCTTTACTCAAGATAATTGTCAAACAGTCACAGTTTCTAACTTCGCTGAAATTCACAAATTTCTGACTTCATAACGCAGTCTCCAACACATTCACTGTTTTCCTTTTCTTGGTGAATTTTCCATCAGGATTAGTGGTTTCCAAACTTTTTCTAAGATTTAAATCTATTCCTTAGTAATATTTTTAAATTCCCTTTTATTTTAAAAATTTATGTTTACTAATCATCATTCAATTTAATACAAACAAAATGTAATCTCAAAAATGTATGAAAGAAAGTATGAAACAAGGAATTGTCATAAAAGGGGTAACAAAAATTTATTGTAACAAAATGTTTTAAAATGATAAAAGTGGATATCAAGGATATAAGAAATAAATGTAAAGTTATAGGTTGTTGATGCCCCGGATGCGGAATATCTTGGACCCCTCATTTTTCAAATCATCTGAAATTTCTCTTGAACGGTCAATTTACTTGGGTAATCCCTTGGCTTTCGTAGTTACGTCAGACTGAGTTGTTCCCCTTTCCTCTGATTTTCAAATACTTTCTCCCTCTTTACACGGAGCATTGACTCAAACCTTAATCAGTACTTGAGCCGTCCTTTGTGGGTTTTCAACTCAGATGTCCCCCATTCGATGTTAAGTCGCCCTTTGTGGGTTTTCGGCTTAAACCTCTTTTTTTTTTTAATTCTACCATGCATCTGAGAATTCTAAATGCTTCTAAGGTAAAAATGTCAATTCAAAAGATGGGATGAATTCTGAGAAAAACCTTTCAAATTAAATATCCATGCTTGATCAAAATGGACTTTTAAAGTACGTAATGTATGCCAAGGTTCGGGTTTAGAAAGAAATGATAAAATAGGCCCAAAATGTGTTTAAGGGTGATCGGATCAAGGATCATTTGTTGAGGAGAATTCGTTCTTGAGACATTTGTCCCCTTTTTGGACTTTTTTTTATTAATCTCTTTTCTTTCATTGCTGCCTTTTATTTGCCATTCTTTGATTTCACATTTTCCAATAGCTCTCTTTTTTGCCATGATTTTGATTATTTTTCCTCGTATTTGCCCTCTAGTGTAGAGGGTGATCCTTGATCAGGGTTAAACGAAAGAAATAATTCCTAAGGCTCAAATGGGTGACTAGAGAAAAAATTTTCTTAGTGGAGGGAATATGAAAGATGGCCATTCATCATATCAAGCATGAACATTCTCTTTGAAAAGCAATTCTCAGGGGAGATAGATATATAGAATTTTCATTTCTACACTTGGAATCATTCGAATTCCTATGTGCATAACATCACACTTTTTTTTTTTAAGCATAATACTTCTTCAGTTCATCAGCATTCACGGGATGTCTAAAATCATCCCCGTCCGAGTTAGAATCAATGCTCCTCCACAAAAAGCTCTTTTTAACACATAGGATCCTACCCAATTTGGAGCCTATTTTCCTCGCAGATCCTTCACTATGGGGAGAATTTTTCTCAGTACCAACTCTCCTTCTCGGAACTGTCTGGGTCGAACCTTCTTGTTGTGGGCTCGAATCATCCTTTTCTAATACAACTGCCCGTGACAAATTGCCTTCAATCTTTTCTCTTCGATGAGATTCAGCTGTTCATAACGAGCTCTAACCCATTCTGCCTCTTCTAGGCCAACCTCCATCAAAACCCGAAGTGAAAGAATCTCAACTTCAATAGGTAACACTGCTTCCATACCATATACCAAAGAAAACGGCGTTGCCCCTGTAGATGTACGAACCGAAGTGCGATATGCATGAAGAGCAAAAAGCAAAATCTCATGCCAATCCTTGTACACATCAGTCATCTTCTCGACAATCCTCTTGATGTTTTTGTTGGCTGCTTCTACTGCCCCATTCATCTTTGGACGATAAGGTGCCGAATTGTGATGCATGATCTTGAACTGTATACACATTTCTTTCATCATCTTATTATTCAGATTAAGAGCATTATCTAAAATATTTCTGGCTGGCAATCCATATCGGCATATGATTTCCTTTTTAACAAATCTGCATACCACCGACTTCGTTACATTCGTATAAGAAGCAGCTTCCGCCCACATTGTGAAATAGTCTATGGCCACCAGGATGAAGCAATGTCCATTTGAAGCTTTCGGAGTAATGGGCCCAATTATATCCATTCCCCACATTGAAAACATACATGGTGCGATCATGACATGCAATGGCGATGGTGATACATGGATCTTATCTGCATATATCTGGCATTTATGGCACTTTCGAGAATAACTGATACAAACTCCTTCCATCATCAGCCAATAATATCATGCCCTCATAATCTGTTTAGCAAGCATGTGACCATTAGCATGGGTGCCACATATCCCTTCATGGATTTCCTCTATGATTCTTTGAGCTTCGGCAGACCCGATACATCTCAACAGGACTTGATCTTTCCCTTTCTTGTAGAGAATCTTGCCATCTCGAACAAAATTCATTGCTAGCCTTTTCAGAGTTCTCTTGTCGTTTTCTATTGCCTGTTCTGGATATTGTTGACTCTTGATGTATTGCAAAATGTCGTGATACCAAGAGAGACCATCTGCTTCTTCTTCGATACTCAAATATGGGCAGGAGATTCATATATGCTCATCTTGATTGGCACAACTTCCACCCCTTCATTCACTTTAAACATTGATGACAAAGTAGCCAGAGCATCCGTCATCAGATTTTCTTCTCGAGGGAAGTAATTGAAACTTACTTCTTCAAACTCCTCCAATAAACTCAGTATGAGTTCCCGATATCAGATTAGCTTTGTATCTCAGGTTTCCCATTCTCCCCGTAACTGGTATATCACTAAGGCTGAGTCTCCAAAAATTCTAAAACTTTGATGTTTCTGTCCACTACTGCACGAAGGCCCATAGTACACGCCTCATACTCAGCCGTATTGTTTGTACCATCAAAATCCAATCTGGCGGTGAAGGGATAATAATCTTTTTCTGGGGATATGAGCACTGCTCCAATTCCGTGCCCCATGGCATTAGATGCCCCATCAAAGTACATCTTCCATATCTTCTTCTTCAAGGGAACATCATCCGCTTGCAAAACATACATCAAATCTTCATCTGGGAAATCAAAGTTCAACGGCTCATAATCTTCCACTGCCCGACTTGCTAAAAATTCAGCCACTGCACTGCCCTTTGTAGCCTTTTGACTTACATATACAATATCGTATTCTAATAACAAAACCTGCCATCTTGTCGTCCTCCTTGACAAAGAAGGTGCTTCCAACATGTACTTGATTGGATCTAGCTTGGCAATCAACCACGTCATGTGGTACAGCATGTACTGTCTGACTCTTCGAGCAGTCCAAGCTAAGGCATAGCAACAGCTTTTCTACCGACGAATATTTCAACTCATAATCTGTGAACTTCTTGTTGAAGTAGTAAACGCCTGTTCTTTCTTTCCAGTCTCATCAAGCTGCCCTAAAACACAACCCATGGATCTCTGAAATACTGATAGATACAATATCATCGGCTTATCTGGAGCCGGTTGCATTAATACTGGTGGGTTTGATAGATAATGCTTAACCTTTTCAAAAGCAATCTGACACCCTTCATCCCACTCTCCTGGATCATGTTTTCAAAGTAACTTGAATATTGAATCACATTTATCGGTTAATTGAGAAATAAGCCGAGCAATGTAATTCAATCTCCCCAAAAAACCTTTTACTTCTTTTTGAGTACGTAGAGGTGGCAAATTTTGGATAGCCTTCACTTTATCCGGATCAATCTCAATTCCCCTTTTGCAAACAACAAAACGCAACAATTTCCCCGAAGTGACTCCTAAAGTGCATTTTGCCGGGTTTAGCTTGAGTTGAAACTTTCTTAGTCTTTCAAAGAGTTTCCTAAGATTCGTAATATGTTTCTCTTCTCCTTGTGACTTTGCAATCATATCATCAACATAGACCTCAATTCCCTTATGCATCATGTCATGAAACAAGGTCACCATGGCTCTCTGATATGTTGCCCTAGCATTCTTCAACCCAAACGGCATTACCTTGTAGCAGAATGTTCCCCATATTGTAACAAATGTGGTTTTATCTATATCTTCCAGTGTCATCTTAATCTGATTATATCTTGAGAATCCGTCCATGAAAGAAAACAATGAACACTTCGCCGTATTATCCACCAAAGTATCAATGTGAGGCAAAGGGAAATTATCTTTGGGACTGGCTTTGTTCAAATCTCGGTAATCGACGCACATGCGCACCTTGCCATCCTTCTTTGGTACTCGAACAATGCTTGCCACCCATTCCGGATATTTTGCCACCTCTAAGAATCCAGCATCAAACTGCCTCTTCATCTCCTCTTTTACCTTTAACAGCATGTCCGACCTCATTCTTCTTAACTTTTGCTGAATTGGCTTGGACTCTTTTCTTAAAGGGAGCTTATGAACCACAATGTCTGGATCCAAACCCGGCATGTCTTGGTATGACCATGCAAATATATCTACATATTATCGGAGCAAGGCTATCAATTCACCCTTTATTGATGATGACAATGTAGTCCCGATTTTAACCTCTTTTATCTCCTCACTACTTCCCAAATTCAACAATTCCAATAGCTCCTCATGAGGAAGTACTTGCTTCTCTTCTTGTTCTATTTTTCTTAATAAGTCCGGCAGTAGACCATAATCCTCAATATCTTCGTCGGCCTCAAAATCACCCGTGCAAATGGGTCTCTCAAAATCAATTTCAGAATTACTGATAGGAAGGTCCTCATATTCCGTATCCGTACACCTGTAAATAGATAGGGAAGAATCAATATAGGAAAACATATATACAATGGAAGCAAAATAAATAGCATAAATGAAAGAATATGGACACATCAATATGAAGGAAATGCATTGTGTTTGTTATTTATTGAATGAAAACTTTTAGTCCAAAGCCCATTACAAAAGAAATTCTTAATATCTTCGGGCAAAGATATTTAAGATTTGTTTAAAAGCATTACGTTGGAATAGACCTAAAAACTATGGGCAGCTTGGTTGCACTCCAACTGGTCAGTCTATATCCTGGCGGACAAGGTCGCACCATCTTGTTAGCATCCTCACTTTAATTCTTTCTTCCCCAGTCGTGCAGATCATCATGTCCTGTATCTGCTCACCCTTATTACCTTGGAACTTTTCAAAAGCTTGCTTGATCGTTACGAGTACATCATCAGAATTCTTTTCTTCGAACAGAGAACCGGCTGAGCGGAAGCTGTGAAGGATAGCTGGGAAAGTCATAGGCTCCCACTCAATATCCATACCCGCGAGACAGGCTATCCTCCTTTGTCGGTTCTTTTCAATTTGTTTTCTCTTCTCATAGGCCTTCGAAAGATACCCTAGGCCAAATCGATCTTTCTTTCCCACTACTTCCATTGTTCGGGCCATCCCCTGAAGATATTTTTTGAGACTTTTTCCAGCCC
Organism: Fremontodendron californicum; assembly: GCA_030761205.1. NCBI lineage: Eukaryota > Viridiplantae > Streptophyta > Magnoliopsida > Malvales > Malvaceae > Fremontodendron > Fremontodendron californicum. The sequence continues at coordinate 9,381,330 of JAULJL010000009.1, read as the reverse complement.
TGCAGCATTTTTTCATGGTAGTTCTTACCCCCAGCCTTGTGTTATTGGACAGCCTTGGTTTCAGAATTTTTCATTCTTCAGCGACGAAAATCGCATTTACGAATTCCAAAGACCAAAAGAAACATTCTACAACATCTTCATTGGGTTCAACATAAGGAGATTCAGTAGATGCAGAGGCTATTACGTCCTATTCTCTTGATACAGTGACCAAACGCCCCTCTATCACAAATTTCAGCTTTTGGTGGAGAGATGAAGGTACAGCGCCTGCTGAATATATCCACGGCCTTCCTAACAGGCAATTATAGGATGGATTAATATCCATGACCTGAAAGTTCACTATATAGGTGCTTGGGCCTATCTCCAGAGGAACTTCAATAGTTCCCATTACATCTCGCCTGGTACCATCAAAAGCTCTAACCACCGTGCAATTTGGCAGCATATAAGAAATATCCACTGGCAATTTGGACAGGGTTGCCAAGGGCATCACATTTAATGAAGAACCATTATCCCAAAAGACCCTTGGTAATATGTGCCCCTTGCAAGTGGTAGTTATGTGAAGAGCCTTTGTTGACCCAATACCATTGGGTGGTATTTCCACATAACTGAAATATATATGGTTGTCTACAACGATGTTTCCCACCAGCCTGTCTAATTTTTCTACTGATATGTTGTTAGCCATATATGCCTGATTCAATACTACAGGGCATTTATGTGTGGCTCCGAGTTCAAAAGCAGCTAGTTGACGTTGCAGTTGCTTAACCACACTATACTCACTATGCTTTATGAATTTTAAGAACTCACAGGCTTTCTTCTCATTCATCAGCTCTTTTATCCTGTTTACTGGGGCTGACCCCCTTTCTACTTCTTTTAACAAATCCATCTCAATGTGGATTGGTTCAGCTGCTTTCTTCCCTTTGTCCATTCCTCTATCTTTTCCTGTTAATCCCTGTTCAACAGCCTCAGGAGCATAACACCTTTCACTTCGTGTTAAGTGCCCCACACCTATGATATCTTACTGACTCGAAGACCCAGGCATAACCATGCTGGAGTCGTATTTCCATGGTGCAGCTTTGTTTTCCTTGTACGAAAAGGAAACAAGAAAATCAATGATTAACTTATACGCACTTTCCTCAACGACTGGCATAACTTTCTCCTCTGGTTCATCATAATAGATGATCAAGGGTTTTCCTATCCCGTAGCCAGCTGCATTCTCAATGACCTCTACTTCCTCATCTGTCTCCTCATAAAACTGGGCCTCCCCATCATCCATCATCTTTTGGACTTTAGCCAGAAAGTCCCCGTAGTCTTGTATGATATAACCGCTACACTTATAGAACGGGCACCAATTCTGTACCCTCTTTGCAATCATTTTCAAACTGTCTGCATCCCCCACTATTCCTGCCTTAACCATCTCGACCCATACTGTCAACATTGGAGTCTTGACTTTCCTGGCATCCCTTTTTACCATTCTGACTTCCCCTGTCCATACTGCATTTACCTGATTCTCAGCATGATGGGGCAATGGGTTTCCGCTATATTCGATCCATTCTTTGACCCAAACTTCACAACTCCGGCGTTGATCAGACTTTGGACTTTCTTTTTAAAGGTCAGGCAATCTTCAGTCGAATATCCTTGAATTCTTGCGTGGTACGCGCAGTTAGTATTTGCATTATACCACCTTGGATATGGCCGTGTCAAAGGTTTGAGGTATACGGGTGTAACAAGTTGACCCTGCAACAGTTTGGGATATAGCTCACAATAGGTGGTAGGAATTGGATCAAATTAGGGTTTTTGATCGTTCCTTGGTGAACATTGGTCATTGCGCCCGGTTCCCTGAGTGTTTGGAACAGTATTTCTGGGAAGGTTTATCTGTGGGGATATGCCAGTTGTAAACGGCTGTTGTGGTATATTGGTATAAGGAAAGAGATTTTGGGTAAGGTGGTTCACATTGGGGTAGTAAGGATTATACCCCTGGTAAGGTGTGTAGGGTATAAGAGGTGCATAAGATGTAGTAGGAGTATAGGGCCTTGGTGGTGTATATGGTGTGGGAGGTGTATATGGGTATTGGTTGATACTAACTGCGTGGGTCTCCTCTTTCTTCCTAGCAGGGAATACCTTTTTCGGAGTAGAAGACTCACCCCCTCCATTTACCTATTCTTAATGGCCGACTCTATCATCTCCCCGGATATCACCATGTCTGCAAAGTCCTTGGTGGTACTCCCCACCAATTTATCATAATATGGTGTTTTCAAGGTATTGATGAAAAGCACTGTAGTTTCTTTGCTAGTTAAAAGGGGTTGCACTTGTGTGGCCAGATCCCTCCACCTTTGCGAGTATTCCTTGAAACTCTCAGTGGTCCTCTTTTCCATGTTTCGTAGTGACAGCCTATCAAGTACCATGTCAGATACATGCTTATAATACTCCATGAAAGCCCTGGCTAAATCGTCCATGAACGAATCTAGGTATGACTCAATTGATTGTACCATCAGGTTGCAAATCCTGTCAAGCTATCTTGGAAACAATGGATAAGCAGTTTTTCATTATCATCGTGCCTCGTCATTCTTCTGCAGTACATGGTTAGATATGCTGATGGGTTGGTAGTCCCATTGTATTTCTCAAAGTTTGTTTTTTTGAACTTTGGGGGAATTACCAAATCGTGTACTAAACTCATCTCTTTGGCATCCAGACTGAAATAACTCCGCCCCTTCAACGGCCCTCAACCTCTCCTCCAGCAGTTGATATTTTTCTGTGATTCTGCCATTTCGATCCCTCTTCAGCTCAGTCATCTTTTCTTTTTCCTTTTTAGCTAGTTTCTCAAAGTCTATAACGTTAACATCATTTGGGTCAGCTCCCATATTACCTCTTCCGAGAACATAGTTCTGTGCCTCAGCAGCTGGCTGGATATAAACATAGGAGGCTGCCCCAATTGGCAGCTCTTGGCCCTTTGCTGTATGTTGTCAGGTTGATCCTCTTCAATTACCACCCTTTTCCCGGTGACCGAATTCTCTCCTGGCCCTTTTTGTTCTATCATGGCACTCATCATTTCCATGAGTTTAGTCATCTGTTCTCGTGACTCCTCCTCAGATTTAGCCAACTGTTTCTGCAGTTCCCTTTGAGTTCTTTCCATTATTTCAATTCTAGCAAGCTGGTCGTTCTCCATAGCTCTAGCTTGAGATTGAGTATTGTAAGGGTGTTGAAAATCCGATTCTTTCTGAGTGCGATCAATTGTACCTTTAGTTTTGAAAACCATGAATTAGAATTTATTGACATGTCTTGTTTTTTATGTTTTATAAAAAATGAATGACTAGATGTGAATGAATCAATCAAATAAAATAAATAAGTACATGACTACGTATATGAATATGAAAGAATAAATGAATGAACAAGCGAAATGAATAAATAAATGGTTAAGTGTATGAATATGAATGAACAAGTAAAAGGAATAAATAAGTGGTTAAGTGTATGAATATAAATGAATTTCAAAATGAATGATTATAAATATGAGTAAATGTACGAATGAACAAACAAAAAATATATAAAATATGAATGCATTTGAAAGTATTGGCCTCGAGATAATTCAACTGAAAGGTCTTTCATTGATTTCCTGGAACTAAATACATCACAGATAGAATAAAAAGATCACTACCTAAGATAAGTCTGTAATTCGCCTATCAAAGTGCTATTACAAAATTAGTCCTATAATGACTTCCTCGGATCTTGGAATTTCTCTCACAGTCTCTTTTTGATTGCCTTGCTCTTCAATCACGGCCCCTTGACATGTTAGCAGAAGCATCATAGTGTAAGCTTTCCTTAGCTTGCTTCTCCAGTTGATTGGCTTGGGCTTCCTCATGCTTCGCTCTCTCTTTCCAGTAGTTATTCTCCTTCTTGAGGTTTTTGACCTCATGCTCCTATTCCCCGGAAGTCTTGAGGGTCCCCTCAAATCTGAGCTCAAAGCGGTACCTCTTGTTCTCCAAATGTAATTCCCGAAGATCGCCCTTAGCGTGTCCCTTTCTCTCTTGATCTTTTTCTTTTCTCTTTCTCGACCTGATTCCCTATTTTTCATGTCCTCAAGCTCTTCTTGTAGTCGGGCAATCTCCTTGCTCATCTGGGCTTTTTCTTTTTCAAATTCCATCCTTGCGATTTCTAGCTCTGATGGCATTTCCCTCCGTGGCAGATTCATGAACTGGACCTCTTCCCCGTCTGATGTCAACAGCCTATCATTAACCCTTAAATCCCTCCATACCAGGTAATCAGGTGTGACGATGTCGGCATATCTGGCCACTTTTATCCGGTGAGTTTTCTTCCATGCTTCAATCACTGCCCACACCTTTCCAGAATATCCGTCCTCTCCACAAATGAACTCTGATGATCCTAGTTTATGAGTCACAGGTATGAATTGCCGAGACTCAACCTGTCTTTGCACCAACAGAGGTGCGTAACTCACAGACCCCCAAATTCCGAGTAGTAGAACTCCCGGTTGTCCCCACATTTATACATAATCGGCATAGGAACCATCCATGGAGCTCTCCAAGTCACCATCTCCCCTTTTAGATTCCGGAACATGTTGACCCATTTCCCTTCATCTCCGTTTTCAGGCCAATCATTTCGAAGGAATTCCCTAATCGGGACTAAAGACTTCATGTTTGAAGGAAACCTCTTCTATCTTCCAAAAGTGACTTTGAATCCAAATATAAAGGAGTTGTACACACCCCTTGATTCTCTCTTGTCCTTCCCTTTTACAAAAATTCAAAGATCAGATAATTTCAGCTATGATGGCCGGAGATGGGTTGATCTTCTATTCCAATTTTTCAAAGAAATCAAACACAGCTATATCCACATGACCCAATATCTTTGGGAATATGATTAATCCGTAAATGGCTAGAGCGACGATGCCCCTGCCTTTTTCTTTGTCGGAATAACCCAATATCAATTGTCGGAGAGTTTCCCACGGAATGCATTCATTTTTCTGCTTTGTATCCACATGACTCTCAACCCATGTTGTATCTATTTCTGTGATCCTAGCCACTTTCCTCTTAAAACCTGAAGGTTTCACTTCCTTCAAATATACCCGATCCGGATTAGGACATTCAATACGTAACAATGCTGAATATTCTTCAATCAGTGGGGTCATATCCTCCTTATTAAAAGTAAAACATCTATAAGCAGGATTCCAAAACTGTACCATAGCCTGAATCAACCCACTATTGACCCTAATCAGAATTAAGAGTGCTATATCTCCATATTTCTAAGTGAAGGCTTCTTTCTCTGATACATTCCACTGATTCCAAATGTCGGCTAACCCTCAGAGATTATTCTGTCTGGAATTCACTTTGACCTTTTTCCAGCAATACTGACACATAATCTTTCTTCAGGCAATCACCATCCTCCCTCTGATCTTTTTCTGACCGTGCCCTAACCACTGCATGATCTTCTATCACTGAAATAACCTGACACTCCATGAAAGTCCTTTGGGTTGATGACTATTCCAAGGCCAATAAACTTCAAGTGTATGATGATGTCTATGATGCATGTCAAAGAAAACAAAACAAAAAGAAATAGATTAGTAAAGAAATGAATTCACAAATATAACATAAATAACAACATGCTTTTAAAAAATGTCCCAAAAATTTTAACAGAGCTTCGACATTACGACGCCTTTGGGACAAAATAATAAATTTATTACGAGCGATATGATGTTCGTTCATCATTACCCAATTTGTAAAATCTAACATATAGAAAGTTGGTAAAAGGTTGGAAATGTTCCTCCATGGGTTCTTAAACTTCGGGTATCTAACAAAAATCCGGCATGGCTTGGTCTAGGTTCACTATATGAAGGTGAATCGATTTTAAGGCCCCGAATTGTTCCTCACTGTCGCCTGTGAAGGCTAGTAAGGCACCTCGATAAAAGCAGGTTCAATTTGTTAGAGTATATTTTCCTACGCCTGTACGGAGGATTATCACGAAGGCGTTAGGTACTTTATACTCCAAAAGTGTTTCACTAGCCCATACGGAGGATCATCACGAAGGCGTAGTTACTTTACTCCCACTTAAAAGGACGGAACCCGGGTAGAGGGTTCATGTTATGCAAATGCAAATATAGTGTGTGCAGAGGAACAAAACAAACCTGTCACCACCTATTCAGCACCCCTTATTCTAAATTCCCCACTAAAATCAAACAATGTAAAGCATCGGTCAAGCAAACATATAAATATACGCAACAAAATAACCAGAGAACAGATAATAATATGCATGCATATGACAATGACCATATCCAAAAACATTTTATTATTTTCAAAATTCTCTTTATTTTTTTTTTTTTGAAAAATATGGGAATTAAAATTAAATACCAATTAAACCAACAAAATCGAAACTTTGATAACACAAGACTAATTCTAGGCCTGACTCTCTAAAGTCCCTAGTGGAGTCGCCAAGCTGTCGATACGTGATCCCGATCGCGGGGACCCGTTCGAGTGAGGAGGAAAAAGAAGTAGAGGAAAAGATGACTTAATTCCTCTAAATTGAAATAAAAGATCGAGGGTTTGAAAACAACCTCGGAAAAAGACATGGAGTCGCCACCAATCTTTTTTGGCTAGGTGTGATCAGCCACCTATTAAAACCGATTTTATAAAATATTTTAAAATTAATTAAAACATTTTTAAAACCAATTTCAAGTCTGCGTTATAAACCAGAGAAAATCGAAGAATCGGGTTCGGGACTCGGTTACATGCAGGGAAGGATTAGCACCCCCACAACGTTCGTCTAAAACGGTACCTTATTAATCATGTGTTATCTCAAGTCTAGTAAAAAAGTCGATTTTAATTTAGTATTTCAAGTTAATTCCTAATTTAAAGAAAAATAATTCCATTTTTAATTGAAAATGATCTAGAATTTATTGATTCAAAATTTTCCTATATTCCCCGACAAAATCGGCAAAATATAAAAAAATTTATTTATTTGGAAATTTTTTTGAATCATTCTCATTTTTTGAAGGAAAGATATTCCTTTATTAATGATAATTGATGATATTCCCTCCAGCAAACCCGGTAGAGAACTCATGAATTATTTAACTTGGGAATATCTTTATTTTTTTTATTGAAAATCATTATCTTTTTTTTTTTATAAATGAATATGAGCATGTATGACATAAATAAAATGACATAGCAAAGTCTAGATAATATAATGCAACCTAAATGATATGACATAATTTAAATGGCATAGTATATTCTAGATGAAATGAAAAATCCTAAGTATCATAGTATATTCTAAATGAAATAAAATGATTTAAATGACATGACAATTTTAAATGCTATGGCATATTTTAAATGACATGGCATATTATAAATAATATAACCTAAATGACATAGAATATGATCTAAGTGACAAGAAATGACATGAAACATAAAATAATGCTATCATAAAATATGCATGAAAATAAAATAAAAATGGATGAACATAGTATATGCTAAGTAATATGACAAAAATAAATGACCAAATAAAAAATATAGGATAGCATGAAATATTCAAAATCATATGGCAAACAATATAACATCATAAAATATAAATCAAAGTAATAATAATACCATGGAAAATATCATAGCAAAAATCACATATTAAATAAAATGCATGAACATGGAAAATGCAATGCATGAAAATGTATTTTTTCCTCTAAATAAAAAAATTCGTATATCTAAAAAGATATCCGGCTACCTTAGAAAAATATGTCAAATTAGATTTTCTAAAATAAAATAAAAAAAAAACTTTGTGATTGTTTGAAAACAATTTTGAGGGAAAACTTGAATAAAGAATAAAACCCCTACCAAACCCTTTTAAAATGTCACACCCCAAATTCAGGGCATGTGACCGGCTAGAGACAAGGTATGCCCCAGCCTCCGAAGCCTGACTATATTTATTAAACCAAATTAAAGAAAATTTTGGCATAATCTCGCCCTACATGGGCGTTTGCCGCTCAATCATCAACATTCACAATGTAATAATTCATCAACACATGACATCTCGGTTTGGACGCCTCCGATAGGGAGTAACCGAAATGCCCCGCAGCAGACTCAACCTTTATGACATCTTATTCACAAACACACATTTTTACTATATCATAATAAAATGAACATCACCATGTCATACCAGGCCTCTAAGATTGATATACATCATACATCACTTAATTACATCCGCTTATAAATATACAGAACATATTCAACATACACAAAATACAGAGGACCCATGATACCCTAGTGACTACAAAATATACCCTACCATCGCCACTGCTTAACACATCTTGGGTCAATTCGTTCACCACAAGTATGTGAGCAGCTAGCTATCCGGAATATGAGAAGAGCTAGGTCTCTTAGAATCTGAAAAATTGAAAATAAACAAAGTGAGTCGAAAAACTCAGTGAGCATAAGGTAACTAGGAAGAGTACTTGGAAATTTCATGTTTCCTTTCTTAACCATTAAAGCATAAACATGACATATCAAGTACGACTAATTAACCAAAAAATAATATTTAAATATTGTTCCGGGACTTATAAAAATCATTTGTCCCATATGAAATCTTCTATACTGAGTGTTGAATATAAATAAGCCATTGGCTAGCCTAACTTGATAGCCAAAAATATTTAACAATCGATTTTACGTGTATACCTCCACAATTATTAATGAAGAATTTCTCATGTCTATATCATCAAAACATCCCGGACTTATACCAGTCCGTAATATTTGTCATCGTAGACTATCTTGTCCATATCATCCCGGACTCATCTTGCCCGTACAACAATAGCATCCCGGACATCACCCTGTCCGTACAATAATAGCATCCCGGACTTCACCTTGTCCGTACAATATTAGCATCCCGGACATCACCCTGTCCGTACAATAATAGTATCCCGGACTTCACCTTATCCGTACAATATTAGCATCCCGGACATCACACTGTCCGTACAATAATAGCATCCCGGACTTCACCTTGTCCGTACAATATTAGCATCCCGGACATCACCCTGTCCGTATAATAATAGTACCCCATACATCACCCTGTCCGTATAATAATAGCATCCCGGACATCACACTGTCCGTATAATAATAGTATCCCAGACATCACCCTGTCCGTATAATAATAGCATCCCGGACATCACACTGTCCGTATAATAATAGTATCCCAGACATCACCCTGTCCGTATAATAATATCAACATGATATATTAACTCTCTTATATCGTGGAGTAATATATATATATATATATATATATATATATATATATATATACTGTACTAGGAAACAATCTCTACACTAATATATTTCTACTTATGTTTCTCAAAGCATTACAAATAGCTAACATTCATTATTATTCAACTCCACAACACTTACCTCATGTAACCATACTAATACCACACTTACGCCTTTGATCCGCGTAAGGTTTGAAACTCACCATTTTCGTGATTCAAGCAATCTTTCGTGTTTCAATATCCATATCAATCAACAATGCATATAAGGCAATAACTACCTCCTAGATGAACCTAAATACTCACAGTGTTATTTCGAGTATTAAAGCGGCACTTTCGTGACTTTGTCGCGATCCCAGGTGAACTCCACGATACGGGTACCTACGACATCGTCAGGATATTCTGTAAATATTTTACAACTACGGGACACTCAAATTCCCATTATTTATAATAGTTAGTTGCTATCCAAAAAATTTCAGCTTAAAATTTTTTACAAATAAATTCCTACACTTAGCTCGAGTCAAAATTCGGAGCAACAATCAACTGAAAAGTTGCTCATACAATAACAATGAAGCTAACGGTGGCCTCGGACAACCAAGGAACCTTGGCGACACCATCTCAAGGCAAGCTAGGGTTTCAACCAAACTCATTTTAGCCTCTAACTTTTGATTCAAAGCTATTCGATACTAATTTATGGATTAAGGAGGCAGAGGAACACCTCCTGTGGCGAAAAAAATGGTGGCAACATGGTGGTTCACCACCACCAATTTTTATTTTTATTTTTCGACATGGTTTCTCATAGTTAAAGGAAAAATTTTCAAAATATAACATCAAAATCAAGCTTAGAACATGAAGTTACCTTTGGGTTTGTGAAATCTTTGAAGATTTTGGTGATATGCCTAGTAAACGGAAGAGAGAGAAAGCTTGGAAGCAAGCTTCTATGGCTTCCTTTCTTTTTTTTTTTCACCCTTTTCTGGTTCCTCCCGTGAAAATTGGGGGAGGAGAAGTCTGATTTTCGGACTTAACAAGTGGGCTATGGTCAAATGACCATTTTGCCCCTATTTTGTCTTTTAGTGCCTTAATAGGCCAACATGAAATTTTAACGTTCGGAAGCCCGTTTTTCACTTTTCTTGACACGGATATGTTCCAAATATGACGATATACTGATCTACATGTTTGGATAATTTTTTTTTGATATCCCGAAACCCAAATCCGGGCCTCGGAGCGCCAACGGGTCAATATTTTGACTTTTTCGGTTTTAGCTCCGATTTTTGTTCTGATTTCACCAGTAGCTTTCTAACATCATTTTATGTCTATATTAATCTATTGATCCATTTAAAACCTTTTTCGGACCTTCCCGCGATTAGTTTTCGGTTTTCATTCCTTTAGGTTACTTAAGGACTAATCCGATTTCAACTCCGTTTTTGACTTTTCTTGTCATATTCATAATCCTCATATGTTATAACATATGTCCATGTGTTCGATTAGTTTCAAAAAAATTCCGAACCATGTTTTTACGGCAATTTACGTTAAATTCACTAAATGACGAATTAGACGATTTTAGCTATCGGATTTTATTTTAATGTCCAATTTTTGATCTAGACATCATATTATGATCCTATAGGATCACTTAGTCTATTGGTACCATTTACGGACTAAAAACAAAATATTTGGTAAAATTACCAAAATACCCCTGTTCACATTTTATCGATTTTTTCTGTTGATTCATGTTCTAACACTCCCAAATAATGTTATATCACATATCAACACGATGTGAAGTTAACTTATCACATTTCAAAGACTTTCTCCTATCCCGACTTTTAGTCAATTTGGGGTTAAATCACTTAATCACTCGATTAAACCCCCAACTCTACAATTTATCATACAACATGTGTACCACATGGTAGCCCATCCTTTCTGTAGGCATTTCAAAGTTTAACCTCGAGCCATCCGCATGTTATAATTGTCTCGAATTGATCTCGTACTTACGAGAGTCTTACATAAAATAGCTCTAATTTCCTAAGTTTAAAATCCCGGACTTGACAACATTAACCCGAGATTTATAAAATCAACTTTAAAGTTTAAAAAGGCTTAGAAACTACCCTAAGACAATAGCTAAAGCTTCTAACCAACCCCCTCTAAATGCCTTAGCCAATTTCAACCATTGTTTTTCTTTTGAATTCAAATCTGCCTCTACTATTCGATTTTGACACACGATTTTTTAGCTTATTTTTAAAAATTCAAAAAAAATCTAAAAACAATACTGGAGACTCAGAACATATAAAACTACACAAAAAAATTGGGTTAATTTTCTTATTAAAGATGACTGTCCAGAAAAATCAGAGAAGTTCGAGTACTGGGTGAAAAAAACTGTTTTGTCAAAACACATTTTTTGCCTTTGATAAAGTCATTTAAAAATCAAAGTAAAAATTGTTGGAGATTATCCTAAAGACCTAAAAACAGTAGATAAAACATTAAAAACCTTGAACAAAAATGGCTAAGTAAAAAATTCACAAAGGTAGAATAATCAATTTGACAACTCTTTATTTTTCCACAAGTATGCTCAAGAGAGCATGAATTTGAGCCATTAATTGGATTAAGTCACAAATCAAGTGGAAATGACATGGAATGCATGAACATAAAGCAAATGAAATGTATGAAATGCATGGTCTAAAGCATAAATGGTAAAGTAAATGCATGATAATTCAAAATAACCTAAATGCCTAGCATGAGTTTGCATGGCAATAAATGCTATCCTACCTTAATATGCATGCAATGCTTGATAATGCAAATATGACTTGGACCTAATATATTATAAATATGGATGAAAATGCTAATGTAACCTAAGACCTAAGTAGCATAGCAATGCATGGCAATACCAATATGATTTAAGACCCAATATGCATGGCAATACCAATATGGCCTAGACCTAAAATGTAATGAAAATGCATAGCAATACTATGAACATACAATGACCAATGAACCTAATGCTAATGCTGGAAAAAACAGCAACTAATACATAATTTCAAGATATGATAATGCAAAGCATGTTACCTAAACAAAATGCAAATGCATGACAAGGCAAGGAATGCATGAAGAGGTCGAATGGTCATATGATACTCTAATGCAATCCTATCTAGTAAATGGCACAAGTACATGACAAATAATATGAAGATGCATAATGTCATGACATTTTCACAAGCATATGACATACTAAAATCAAAATGAACAAGCTCATGGCATGGAAGTCAAGAAGCAAGATGAAAATGCACATACAAGGCATACTAAACATCAAGATATGCTAACTCATGGCATGGAGATGCAAACATGCCAAGAAGCAAGATGAAAATGCACATGTAAGGCATAGCAACATGGAGTAGCCGAATGGCCATATGACAAAATATAAAAATGCAAACATGTTTATAATATAAGACATGATATATGAAAAAAATGCACAATACGACTCAAATGAACACAAAGGTCGAATCTACAAGGAAAAAATATCGAGCATGGAAATGAAATATAGAAACAAATATAGCATAGAAAATAATGTAAAGAACATATATAAAATTAAACATAGACATGCAAAGCAAAGCAAATAATAAGCAAAACTAGTAAATAAAACAAGGAAAGTTAAGCTCCATGGTTGGTATAAAATGGGCATAGCCTCTCACCTAACCATAATCAGCCAAGATCATGAAGCCTTTCCATTTCAAAAATCAGAAAATAAACCATTCTAAATAGCAAAATTAAGGTGAGCTTCATGGTAGGTAAAAATGGGCATAGCCTCTCCCCTAACCATGGTCACTTGGTCTTGCCAAGATCATGTAGCCATTTCAACCTTTTTTGCTTCACCTTTTTGTAAAAAATCAGAATATAAAATACTCTAAACAAACCTTCTAAAAATCATTTTTCTCACAACAACATGCAAGGAGGAAAAAAGAAAAAACCAAGGCAAATAAACATGCCACATTCAGCTAAAGCAAGAACTATGTAAAAAAAATTTGTTTTCAGCCATTTTGATGAAGAAGAATAAGAGATGAAAACTTAATTAAACATTTAAAAAACTTTATTTCTATGAAAAATGTAGTAGGAAAACAAGATAGAAAATCAACAAATCACCATGGAAAACAAGAAGAAAGTTATGCTAGAGTTTGGTAGAGATGACTACCTTCAAGCTCTTCTATTGAAAACCTTTTTTCTTTTCTTTCAAAACCTTTTTCTTTGCTAAATTAGCTACTGACTTCAGCCAAAAAACTTATGAAAAAATGAAATCACCCTCCTCTAATGGCTTGGCCGAATGGCCCTCTAACCTTTGGATGAAATTTTCACTTTTTCTCCTTCAATCTTGGCCCTAAGATTAAGATATTTTGACGACAACATAAAAAATTCATCTTGCCAATTGATAGCAAGCCTTAAGATGTGTACTCAGCCCTTATAGTAACCTCATCCCTTGGATGCAAAAGAGGACCAATCCCATGCACTCCCTTGCTTGCCCCCTTGAATGCCTACCCTTGGATGAGTTGTGCTCTTCCATTCTTGGTTATTGGATGAGGACAACATAAAAATGACATCTTGTAGATTAAATCCAGCCCTCAACATGTGTACTCAGCCCTTGTAGATATCCTAAACCATTGGATGAAAAGAGACAATCCCATGCACTCCCTTGCTTGGCTTAATGGATGCTCACCTTTGGATGAATTGTGCTCATCTTTTTTCTTCCATTCTTGGCCATTAGATGAGGGTTCTTTCATGACAAATAAAAATGTCATCTTGGCATTTAAACTTGGCCCTTGGATGGTGCATTCAACTTTCCTACAAGGCACCTAAGCCATTGGATGAAGGGGAGACCATTTGCAAAGTGTTAGTGATAGCATGTGAACTTGATAGTGACTAAGGAATTAAATTGATCAAGCTTCCTTCTTCTCCTCTAGGCTGGCTGACCAAGGGAGGTAAAATCCCAGCAATTCCTTCTTCTTTCATATTTTCCTTAATTACAAATTTGACCTTTTTGTTTTCTTCGGTGAAATGACCTTTTTGCCCCCCGAACCTAAATAAATAGAAACGAACTCCAAATTTGAATTTTATTTTTTCAATACTTTTGAAATAATAAAAAATTGAATTCTGAAAGTTTTCAAAAAATTTTGAGTCTATTTGCTATTTATTTAGGATTTATTTTCGAAATTGCCCTTTTTATGCACCCGAACTTTACCATTTTTTAAAAGAGCTCCGAATCCATATTTTTCTTCACCAATCTCTTCCAAATAATTTAAAAATATGATCTGGAAGTTATCATAATTTTTGGAGCTCATTTACCATTTTTTCGGGATTTATCTGCTTGAATTACTGTATAGGGGACCCGAATTTTGGACATTTTGCAAACGAACTCCGAATCAAGATTTTCTTTATCCAATATCTTCCAAATAATTTAAACATGAGATCTGAAATTTTTCAGAATTTTCGGAACTCGTTTGCTATTTTTTCGAGATTTATCCTGTTGAATTTCTGTATAGTGGACCCGGGATTTGGTCATTTTGCAAACGAACTCCGAATCAAGATTTTCTTTCGCCAGTCTCTTGGAAATGATTTAAGAATGAGATTTGCAAATTTTCAGAATTTTTGGAGTTCATTTGCTATTTTTTCAGGATTTATCCATTTGAATTTCTATATAGTGGACCCGGGATTTGGCCATTTTGCAAACGAACTCTGAATCAAGATTTTCTTTCGCCAATCTCTTCAAAATGATTTAAGAATGAGATTTGCAAATTTTAAGAATTTTAGAATTTTTGGAGTTCATTTGCTATTTTTTCCATAATTTGTAATTTTGCCATTTTGTCTCTGAAACCCGATTTTGCTCAAAACAAGTCCGATTTTTAAATTTTCTTCAAATTGAGCCTTGGGCTATCCTTGTTTATTCACTCCTCCTCAATTAGGGGCTTTAGTCTTACCGAATCGAGCCATTTTTGCAATTCTTCCAAATTTCACTGAAATCCACCAAAAACCCTAATTCTCGATTTTCTTCTGAATTAACTTTTATATCAGTTTTTCTTCCAAGTGGCTTATCCATTACCCATAGTCAGTACTTATCTTTCATTTGGAACCTTCAATTTCGACCAATTTGATCGTTTAAGCACTTTCCCCAAATTTCCCGAACTAGGATTTCCTTTCTATTGAATCTCTATAACCCAACTTTCGAACTCCATATCTTTCAAAGTAGACCTCGGATTATCAAAATTCTTTCATCGTTTTTCAATTGAACCTCAAATCTTGATTTTGGAAATGGGTTGACTTTTTAGTAGTTGACTTTTTTGGTTCATATTCTTTTACGTGTCTACAGTCCATATTCTTTTAATTTTTGTTCTTTCATTTTCTTTCGTTATTAATTGCCTATATGCCTGCCTATATTGTTTCTTACTCACCTATTTGCAGGTGTACGGATGCGGAATATGAGGACCGTCCTATCAGTAATTCTGAAATTGATTTTGAAAAACCCATTTGCATGGGTGATTTCGACGTCAACGAAAATGCCAAAGATTATAGTTTGCCCCCAAATTTATTAAGAATAATAAAACAAGAGGAGAAGCAAGTATTACTTCATAAGGAGCTGTTAGAAGTGATAAACCTGGGAAGTGGAGAAGAAATAAAAGAGGTCAAAATTCAGACTTTAGTGTCACCATCAACAAAGTGTGAACTGATAGCCTTACTCCGAGAATATGCTGATGTATTTGCTTGGTCATACCAAGACATGCTAGGGTTGGATCCCGATATTATGGTTCACAAGCTCCCTTTAAGGCCAGATTGCAACCCAATTCAGAAGAAATTGAGAAGAATGAGGCTTAACATGCTGTTAAAGGTAAAAAAAGAGGTGCAAAAGCAGTTCGATGTCGGGTTCTTGGAAGTGGCAAAATATCAGGAATGGGCAGTGAATATTGTCCCATTTCTAAAGAAGGATGGCAAAGTACGGATGTATGTTGATTACCGAGATCTGATTAGGGCCAGTCCTAAAGATAATTTCCCTTTGCTTCACATTGATACCTTGGTGGATAATACGACAAAGAGCTCTATGTTTTCTTTCATGGATGGATTCTCAGGGTACAATCAGATTAAGATGGCATTGGAGGATATGAGAAAACCATATTTGTGATGATGCGAGGAACGTTTTGCTATAAGGTGATGCCGTTTGGATTGAAAAATGTCGGGGCAACATACCAGAGAGCCATGGTAACTTTGTTTCATGATATGATGCATAAGGAGATCGAAGTCTATGTTGATGACATGATCGCAAAGTCACAAGGAGAAGATGAGCATATTGCAAATCTTAAGAAGCTCTTTGAAAGATTAAGAAAGTTTCGACTCAAACTAGACCAGGAAAATGCACTTTCGGAGTCACTTCGGGGAAGTTGTTAGGTTTTGCCGTCAGTAAGAGGGGAGTCGAGATTGATCCAGATAAAGTAAAGGCCATCCAGAACTTGCCATCACTTTGTACTCAAAAGGAAGTGAGAAGCTTTCTAGGAAGATTGAATTACATTGCTCGGTTTATTTCTCAGCTAACCGACAAATGTGATCCAATATTTAAGCTACTTCAGAAGCGTGATCCAAGAGAATGGGATAAAGGGTGTCAGATCGCCTTTGATAAAGTTAAGCACTATGTATCCAACCCACTAGTGCTAATGCCGTTTGTTTCGGAGAAACCAATGATATTGTATTTATTAGTATTTGAGAGATCTATAGGCTATGTATTGAGGCAGCATGATGAGACTGGGAAGAAAGAACAAGCAATTTATTACCTCAGTAAGAAGTTCACAGAGTATGAGCTGAAGTATTCATCAGTAGAAACGCTTTGTTGTACCTTAGCTTGGACTGCTCAAAGGATCAGACAATACATGTTGTACCACACGACATGGTTGACTGCCAAGCTAGATCCCATCAAGTATATATGTTGGAAGCACCGTCCCTGTAAGGAAGAACGGCAAGGTGGCAAGTTTCGTTGTCAGAGTATGACATTGTGTATGTGAGTCAGAAAGATATAAAGGGCAGCGTGGTAGCCGAGTTCTTTGCAAGTCGGGCGATTGAAAATTATGAGCCTTTGAACTTTGATTTCCCTGAAGAAGACTTAATGTGTGTCTCGCAAGAAGATGGGATTCCCCTAAGAAAAAAATATGGAAAATGTATTTTGATGGCGCATCTAATGCCATAGGGCACGGGATCGGCGCAGTGCTCATATCCCCAGAGGAAGATCATTATCCTTTCACTACCAGATTGATTTTGATTGTACAAACAATATCGCTGAATATGAAGCATGTACAATGGGCCTTCGTGCTGCCATAGACAGAAAGATCAAAACATTGGAAGTTTTCGGAGATTCAACCCTAGTGATATACCAACTACGAGGAGAATGGGAAACCCAAGATGCAAAGTTAATCTAATATCGAGAGCTCATACTGAGTCTGATAGAGGAATTCGAAGAAGTGAGTTTCAACTACTTCCCCAAGAAGAAAACCGAATGGCGGATGCTTTAGACACTTTATTGTCAATGTTTAAAGTAAATGAAGGAGCCAAAGTTGTGCCGTAAAGATGAGCATATATGAGTCTCCTGCCCACTTCCTGAGTATCGAAGAAGAAGCAGATGGCCTCTCTTGGTATTACGACATCTTGCAAAATATCAAGAGTCAACGGTATCCTAAATAAGCAACAAAAAATAATAAGAGGACTCTGAGAAGATTGGCAATGAGTTTTGTCCTAGATGGTGAGATTCTCTGTAAGAAAGGGGAAGACCAGGTTCTATTGAGGTGTGTCAGGTCTGTCGAAGCTCGGAGAATCATTGAAGAAATCCACGAACGAATATGTGGCACTCATGCCAATGGTCATATGCTTGCTAAACAGATTATGAAAGCAGTATATTATTGGCTAACGATGGAAAAAGATTGCATTAGTTATTCCCGGAAGTGCCATAAATGTCAGATATATGCAGATAAAATTCATGTGCCTCTATCACCATTCATGTCATGACTGCACCATGGCCATTTTTGATGTGGGGAATGGATATGATCGGGCCTATTACCCCCGAAAGCCTCAAACGGACACCGTTTCATCCTACTGGCCATAGATTACTTCACAAAGTGGGTGGAAGCCGTTTCTTATGCTAATGTAATGAAGTCAATGGTATGCAAATTCGTCAAGAAGGAAATTATATGCCAATATGGATTGCCAGAGAGAATCATTTCGGACAATGCTCTCAATTTGAACAATAAGATGATGAGAGAAGTGTGTACTCAGTTCAAGATCACGCATCATAATTCAGTACCTTATCGTCCGAATATGAATAAGGCAGTAGAAGCAGCCAATAAGAACATCAAGAAGATCGTTGAAAAGATGACCGATGTGTACAAAGATTGGCATGAGATCTTGCCTTTTGCTATTCACGCATATCATACCTCGGCCCGCACGTCTAAGGGTGCCACGCCATTTTTTTTTGGTATATGGAATGGAGACAGTGTTACCTATTGAGGTTGAAATCCCTCCCCTTCGTGTTTTGATGGAGGTTGGTTTAGAAGAGGCAGAGTGGGTTAGAGCTCGCTATGAATAGTTGAATCTTATCGAAGAGAAAAGGATGAAAGCAATTTGCCATAGGCAGATGTATCAGAAAATGATGATTCGAGCCCACAACAAGAAGGTTCGTCCCAGGCAGTTCCAAGAAGGAGAGTTGGTATTAAGAAAAGTTCTCCCTATACTGAAGGATCCGCGAAGGAAATGGGCTCCAAATTGGGAAGGGCCCTACGTGGCAAAAAGAGTTTTTTTTTGGAGGAGCATTGGTTCTGAATCGGATGGATGGGGATGACTTGAGAAATCCCGTGAATGCTGACGAATTGAAGAAGTTTTTATGCTTGAAGAAGAAAAAAAAAAGGGAATAAAAAGGAAAAAAAGTGTGATACTGTGCACATGGAAATTCGAATTATTCCAAATGTAAAAATGAAAATTCTATATATCTATTTCCCCTGAGGATTGCTTTTCAATGAGAATATTCATGCTTGATATGATGAATGACCATCTTTCATACTCTTTTCACTAAGAAAAAATTATCCCTAGTCACCCCTTTGAGCCTTAAGAATTCTTTCTTTCTTTGAACCTTGATCAAGGATCACCCTCTACACTGGAGGGCAGATACGAGAAAAAATAACCTCTCAAAAATCATGGCGAAAAGAGCCATAAAAAAAAAACGTGTGAAATCAACGAATGGCAAATGAAAGCCAAGAATGAAAAAAACAGATTCCAAAAAAAGAAGAGAAAAGTCTAAAAAGGACGAATGTTTGAAGAATGAATACTCCTCATGAAATGATCCTTGATCCAATCACCCTTAAACATATTTTGGGCATATTTACCCTTTCTTTCTAAACCCGAACCTTGGCCTACATTACGTGCTTTTAAAAATCTATTTTGATCAAGCGTGGATATTTAATTTGAAGGGTTTTTTCTCAGAATTCATCCCATCTTTTGAATTGACATTTTTACCTTGGAAGCATTTAGAATTCTCATATGCATAGTAAAACACCACAAAAAAAAAAAGAAAAAAACTGTAAAAGGAGAGGTTTAAGCCGAAAACCCGCAAAGGGCTACTTGATACCGAATGGAGGACACTTGGGTTGAAAACCCGCAAAGGGCGGCTCAAGTACTGATCAAGGATTGAATCAATGCTCCGTGTAAAGAGGGAGAAAGTATCAGAAAATCAGAAGAAAGGGGAAAAACTTAGTCTGACACAACTATGAAAGCCAAGAGATTACCCAAGTAAACTGCTCATTCAAGAGAAATTTCAGATGAATTGAAGAAGAAAGGGTCCAAGATATTCTGTATCTGGGGCATCTACAACCTACAACTCTACATTTGTTTCTTGTATCCTTGATATTCACCTCTGTCATCTGAAACATTATTGCAATAAATTCTTGTTATCCCTTTTATGACATTTGATTGTTTTATACCTTTTTCATACATTTTGCAATGCATTTTGATTGTTATTAAATTGAATGATGTCTAGTAAACATAAAAAAATCTTTAAACAAAAGGATTTCAGTGTATTACTAAGGAGTAGATTTAAATTTTAGAAGAGGTTTGGAAACCACTAAAATTTGGAAACACAATGGCACATCATGATGGGAAAATTCACCAAGTAGAGGTAAACAGTGAATGTGTTGAAGACTCTATCATGAAGTCAAAAAAATT
The DNA here is from genome assembly GCA_030761205.1 of Fremontodendron californicum. Classification (NCBI taxonomy): domain Eukaryota; kingdom Viridiplantae; phylum Streptophyta; class Magnoliopsida; order Malvales; family Malvaceae; genus Fremontodendron; species Fremontodendron californicum. The sequence continues at coordinate 9,360,884 of JAULJL010000009.1, read as the reverse complement.
TTGAATTTCAATGAAGTCATAAACTGGACTTTTTGACAATTTCTCTTGATTGAAGACTCCTCAAGTGGGGGCATCAGTGAAAAGTTGAAGACTCCGTCATGAAGTCAGACAGTCTGTGAACCTCAAAGAAATCATGGATTAGAAATCATGACACAATCATTTGATTGCAATCATCCTTAGGGAACATACATCCTACAAGCATTTGCAAAACATGTCATTTTCATCACCGCGTTCGGCTAACATTGCAGGAATCCTGGAAATTTTGCTCTCCCAAATCGAACTCGTTCTGTTTCTCAAATGAGTCGAGCCCCGAGACCACCGTCGAGGTATTTTGTTTTAAAATCGAACTCGTTCTGCTTCTCAATTGAGTCGAGCCCCGATACCAATATCAAGGTATTTTGTTTTAAAATCAAACTCGTTCTGCTTCTCAAATGAGTCGAGCCCCGAGAACACCGTCGAGGTATTTTGTTTTTAAATCGAACTCGATCTCCTTCTCAAATGAATTGAGCCCCGAGACCACCGTCGAGGTATTTTCCTTTTCAAATCGAACTTGTTTTCTCAAATGAGTCGAGCCCCGAGACCACCATCGAGGTATTTTTCTTTTCAAATCAAACTTGTTTTCTAAATGAGTCGAACCCAGGATTGACGTTAAGGCATTCCTTTTGTTTTTAAATCGAACTAGTTCTGCTTCTCAAATAAGTCGAGCCCCGAGACCACCGTCGAGGTATTTTTCGTTTAAACCCAACACAGCTGACACAAAGACAAGATAAGGCCCCGAGACCATCATCGAGGTATTTTTTCTCTTGAAAATCGAACTCGTTTTCTTAAGACGGGTCGAGCCTTGATTAGTCAGGGAACTCAATTTAAGGAAAAAATCTTCTATTTACAGCTTTTTTCAACAACAAAATAAATATGATGAAATAAATGGAAATAAAGAATAAAAAAAACTCTCTTGCCTTTTCTTTACATGTGATTTCACTAATCGAACAAAATTATTGTCTATTTATCTTTGCCTGATTCCTGATTCTTAGCAATAGCCGAAGAGGGATAGCTGTAGACACCTAATTTTGTCCGGGCCCCCCTAAACCAGGTAAATTTTTTCTTGTACTTTTTTAGAATGCAAAAAATCTCTTCTCATCTTGCAGATGGTCCTCTAAGACTTGTGATTCAGAGTTCAGCATGAAAAGTCCATCCAAAAAAAAAAGTCAACTACAAAAAGTCAAGTCCGAAAAGTCAACCACTAAAAAAGTCAACTCTTCGTCAAAATCAAGATTTGAAGTTGAATTTAACAATGGTGAAATAATGTTGATAATCCGAGGTCTACAATGAAAGATATGGAGTTCGGAAGAGGGATTGCGGAAATTTCAGTGTAGGGAAGTCCTAATTCTGTAAACTTGGGGAAAAGTGCTTAAACGATCAAATTAGTCAAAATTGGAGGTTCCAAATGGAATATAATTAATGACTATAGGTATTGGAAGGGCCAATTGGAAGCAAAACCAAAGGAAGGTCAATTTGGAAGGAAAATCGAAAATTAGGGTTTTGGTTAAAAAGGGTGAATTTTGCAAATTTGTGAAAAACTGCAAAGATGGCCCAATTCGGTGAAATTGAACCCAGTTGATAAAGAATGAGTAAACAAGGATAGCCCAAGGCCCAGTTTGAAATGAATCCAAAGGAAGAGCCGATTGGAGCAAAAACGAAAAAAAGAGAAATTTTTCGAGTTTGAAAAAGGGAAAACAAAATCGAAGGGGAATTTGATCGTAAAAATTGGGCAATTCCGGGCCAACTCAAATTCAATGTAGAACAAAAGAAGCAGAAAAAGAAAATCCAAAATTCGGACCCGTTTTGAGTAAAACTGAGCTTTCGGAGGTTGGAGGGCAATTTTGAAAAATCCCAAAGAAAACTCCGGGAAAAATGGTAAACGAGCTCGAAAAATTATGAAAACTTCCAGATCTGAGTTTTATAATTTTTGGAAGACTTCGATGAAGAAAAATCTGGAATCGAAGCTCATTTGAAAAATGACAAAGTTCGAGTGCACTAAGCCGAAATTCCAGAAGATAATTCCGGGAAAAATAGCAAACGAGCTCCAAAAATTATGAAAACTTCCAGATCTGGGTTTTATAATTTTTGGAAATCACAAACAAAAATACGAAATCAGAGCTCATTTGAAAAATGGCAAAGTTCGGGTGCACTAAGCCAAAATTCTAGAAGATAATTCAGGGAAAAATAGCAAACGAGCTCCAAAAATTATGAAAACTTCCAGATCTGAGTTTTATATTTTTTGGAAGAGATTGGTGAAGAAAATTCAGAATCGGAGCTCATTTGAAAAATGGCAAAGTTCGGGTGCACTAAGCCGAAATTCCAAAAGATAATTCAGGAAAAATAGCAAACGAGCTCCAAAAATTATGAAAACATCCAGATCTGAGTTTTATAATTTTTGGAAGAGATCGATGAAGAAAAATCCAGAATCGGAGCTCATTTGAAAAATGGCAAAGTTCGGGTGCACTAAGCCAAAATTCCAGAAGATAATTCCGGGAAGAATAGCAAACGAGCTCCAAAAAATTTTGAAAACTTCCAGATCTGAGTTTTATATTTTTTGGAGGAGATTGGTGAAGAAAAATCTGGAATCGGAGTTCAAATGAAAAAGGTGAATTTTGGGTGCCACTAACCGAAAAATCCAAGAGAAAATTCCGAAAAAAAAAATAGGAAACGAGGTCAGAAAATTTTGAAAATCTCCAGATGTCAATATTATAATTATTTGGATGGATTGGAGAAATAAAAACCAGATTTGGGGTCCGTTTGCAATAAAATCAAGTTTGGGGGCCAAAATGCAATTTTATCGAAAAAACTGAAAAGGGCCAATTTGCAATTAAAAAAATGAAAGATGAAGGAATTGCTGGGATATTCCAGGCCCTTGGCTGGTCAGCTCATGAACGAAGGGTGATATTTGATTAAATTCATCCAATGGCCATAATCAAGTTGCAAGATAGCATTTTTACTATCTTGAAATGTCCTTGCTCATCCAATGGTCTAAGTACCTTGTAAAAAGATGAGTACATCCTTGAATGGCCAAGATCAAATTGCAAGATGACATTTTTATTGTCATGAAAATGTTCTCATCCAATGGCCAATATTGGTGGAAGAAAGATGAGCACAAGTCATCCAATGGTTGGAAATGCATGTAGCCAAATATATCCTTGCTCATCCAATGGCTTAGGCACCTTATGAAAAGATGAGTAAATCTTTGAATAGATAAGATCAATTTGCAAGATGGCATTTTTATTGTCATGAGAATATCTTGGATCCAAGGGCTTAGATTGTGTAGGAGAATTAAATAAATTAATCTCCACCCTTCACCAACACTAAAGAAGGTTCGGCTAGCCTATTAACAAAGGGGGGTTTCATTTTTTCATAAGGAAGTTGGCTAATTTTTGAGTTAGAGGCAGTAGCTAAAACCTTAGAAAAAAAAATTTGAAAGAAAAGAAAGAAAGTTTTTGCAAAGGTAGCCATTCCTCTTTGGTTCTTACATTTTTTCTTTCTTCTTCTTCATGTTATTCTTTATTTTTCCATGTGATTTCCTACTATTTTCTTTGCTTAATAAAGGTTTTATGAAAGTTTTCTTGTGGTTCTTGCTTTTTCAAAATAAATAAAACAATGGTTAGGCTTCATGACCATGATGAAAATCAAGTGATAATGGTTAGGGTGGGCTTTGTCAATCTACCAACCATGGAGTTCATTTTCATATTTTTCATATTTGCTTACTTTAACTTGCTTATTTCTATTGCTATTTATTTTATGTGTATTTATATTCTTGCTAACCATTTTGTTTTTCTTGATTTATGACATACTTTTGCATCTTGTGACTATTGTCATATAATTTAGGTCATTTTCATTTTTCATATCATTTTTTATATCGTTTAGCTAAGTCATTTTTCATGACATTCTCACAACATTTTGGCTCCTAGACCATTCGGTCATGTAGGTTTTTTTTAGGCTTTTAGGTGATTTTTACTATACCATGTAATTTTACATGTCATTTAGGTTTTTAGGTCATTTTTTATTATGCCATGTCATTTTAAATGTCATTTAGCATTTATGTCATTTTTGCATCTAGGACATTTTCCATGTCATTTAGGCATCTAGGTCATTTTCCATGTCATTTAGACATTTAGGTCATTTTTGCATGCCATATCATTTTCCAAGTCATTTAGGCATCTAGGTCATTTTCCATGTCATTTAGGCATTTATGTCATTTTTATTATTCCATGTCATTTAGACATTAGATTATTTTATTATTCCATGTCATTTTTTTATGACATTTAGACATTATGTCATTTTTAGGCATCTAGGTCATTTTCCATGTCATTTAGGCATTTAGGTCATTTTTATTATTTCATGACATTTTCCATGTCATTTAAGCATTAGGATATTATTATAATTCCATGTCATTTTTTATGACATTTAGACATTAGGTCATTTTTAGGCATGTAGGTCATTTTCCATGTCATTTAGGCATTTAAGTCATTTTTATTATTTCATGACATTTTCCATGTCATTTAAGCATAAGGATATTTTTATTATTCCATGACATTTAGACATTAGGTCATTTTTATTATTCCATGTCATTCTCCATGTCATTTAAGCTTTAGGCCATTTATCATATGCCATGTCATTTTCCATGACATTTAAGCTTTAGGCCATTTTCATATGCCATGTCATTTTCCATGTCATTTAGACATTAGGTCATTTTTATTATTCTATGTCATTTTACATGTCATTTAAGCATTAGGCCATTTTCATATGCCATGTCACCTTCCATGTCATTTAGGCACTAAGCCATTTTCATTATTCCATGTCATTTAGACACTAGGTCATGCATATTCCATGTCATTTATTTCATGCATTTTTGCATTTCCCACTTGATTTTTGACTTAAGCCAATCAATGGCTCAAAGCCAAGCTCTCATGAGCGTGCTTGTGGAAAATTAAAATTTGTACAAGTTGGATTTTCTAATTTTAGGATTTTTTTTTTCACTAGACAGCCTTTATCTAAATTTTTAGAATTTTTAAACCTTTGATAAAAATGTCCAAAAATCATAATAAAAATATTAGAGACTCCTCTAAGGACCTATCCCAAGTTTTTTAAATCCAAGTCCAAAATCCGAGTTAGAAAATTAAAATTAGGTCTCTTCCCAAGGTAGTCAGATATCTTTTTAGATATACGAATATCCTTATTTTGTGGGAGAAATACATTTCCATGCATTTGCATTTTTCATATTCATGCATATTTTATGACATTTAATTTTTGCTATTTTGGTTATATAAATTCCTTATATATATGTGAATATTCCATAGTGATGTCATTGCTTTGATTTAGATTTTATGTTGTCATTTTGATTATGGCATAATTATGAATATTCTATGATAATGTTTGCCATATAATTTTAATTTAGATTTTTGCTATGTCATATATATTTCCAATATGTCATCTAGGTTTTATCATGTCATTAATTCTTGCCATTTAATTTAGGTTTTTGCTATGTCATATAGATTTCTAATATGTCATCTAGGTTTTATCATGTCATTAATTATTGCCATTTAATTTAGATTTTTTCTATGTCATATAGATTTCTAATATGTCATCTAGGTTTCATCATGTCATTAATTCTTGTCATTTTATTTAGATCTTTGCCATGTCATTTAGATTCTACCATGTCATTTAGATTATGCTGTGTCATCTAGATTTTGCCATGTCAAGCATGCCATGTCATTAATCCATATGCCATGTCATTCACTCATGCCATGTCATTAGTAGTAATTTGCATATTCATAACTATATTTTTAAATGTTTTTTTCAATGCAATAAAAATAATGATTTTCAATAAAATAAAGTTATTCCCGAGTTAAAATAATTCATGAGTTCTCCTCCGGGTTTTCGGGGAGGACATTATCAATTATCATTAATAACGGAATATCTTTTTTTTCTAAACGAGAATGATTTGAAAATTTTTTAAAATAAATAAAAATTTCTATATTTTGCCGTGTCTGCCGGAGAATGTAGGAAAATTTTGAATTAATAAATTCCAAATCATTTTCAAATCAAGTGGAATTATTTTTCTTTAAAACGGGAATTATCTTTAAATACCAATTTTAAAACTGACTTTTACTGAGATTAGAGATAACACACGATTAACAAGGTACAGTTTTACACGGGCGTTGCAAGGGTGCTAATCCTTCCCCGCGCGTAACCGACTTCCGAACCCGCTTTTTTATTTTCTCTGGTTTAAAGCGCAGATTTCAAATTTGGTTTTTTAAAAAATATTTTAATTAATTTTGAAATGTTTTACAAAATCGGTTTAATAGGTGGCCGATCACACCTAGCCAAAAAAAGATTGGTGGCGATTCCATTTCTTTTTCGAGGTTGTTTTCAAACCCTCATTGTAATTTCAATAGGAATTAAGTCATCTTTTCCTCTGTTGTTTTTCCTTACCTCACTCGAACTGGTCCCCCGACGACGGACGGATTACGTATCGACATAGGGGATTGATTTTTTTTGCTTTTCTTCTGCTTTCAAAAAATATCTTACACTTTTAAAAAATATAAGATATTTTTCGAAAAAATAAGTAATTTTACATTGATACGAAATTCATTTTTCGTTGATCAAATTATTTTTCGTGAAATAAACACCGAAAAATGCACGGCATTTTTTTGAAAATAATTTTCCCAAAAAGAATGGACCCTAATATTATATATATATATATATATATATATATGGATAACAAGCTTAATATATGTACACAGTTTCGTGTCGGAAATATGACAAAGAAAATTTGGAGTCAAATAAAGAATTTTATTTATCAGAATTTGAAGTTACAATCTCTAGAAGTTCTTAAAGATAAAGAAATCTTTTGATTCTTTTCTTCAGTAAAATTTTGATTCAAGGGTCTTCACGACTTGATCCTGACTCGATGAGATCCGCTTCAAGGGCCTTCTAGACTTGATCTTGACAAACGAGATTTTTTTTCTTTCTTGGATCAACACAAGATCGAAGAATAACTTCTTAAGAAATCTTTAAGAACAAACACAAATGGCGTTCTTAAGAATTTCTTCAATTTCTTAAGAGATTTCTTCTTGAGACATTGAAGAGGATTTAGCTCTTCCAAATCTTTTTCTTCTTACGACTTTGGAGAGGATTTAGCTCTTCCAAATCTTCTTCTCTTCAGGCTTTTGAATTGTGAAATTGTGTTAAGGGGAGGCCCTTATTTATAGTACTAGTCAGCCAGATGAAATAGAGTTCTAAAAGAACTTGTCTTCATTATTTATCTCTTAATTAATTTAATTTAATTAGAGATAATAATTCATTATTTATCTCTTAATTAATTTAACTTAATTAGAGATAATACTTCCTTATTTATCTCTTAATTAATTTAATTTAATTAGAGATAATAATTAATTATTTATCTTTTAATTTATTTAACTTAATTAGAGATAATACTTCCTTATTTATCTTTTAATTAATTTAATTTAATTAGAGATAAAATAATTATGACACATGAGTGAAATTTGATTGGATGACCCATGAATCCTTTCAATTTGATTGGTCAAAAAATTTCTCCTTCTACAAATGCCCCCTCAAGACTTGATTACATACACAATTTTTGTTGAGTGTAACAAGTGAACAAGTTTTGAAATTTTATTTGCTTTTGATGCCAAAATTTGTTTGCACCTTTGCATTGTCTTGAGAAAATTTGCAAACTTCCATTTTGCCAAACTTGTGACTGAAATTTAGTTCAAATGATTTTATTTTTTTGGTTGACTGAAATTGATAATTCAGAACAAGTTGCCTACGTACCCTCAAATTTGAAGGAACAAGTCATAACGTAGTTCTTTTTCTTTTTTCTTTTTTGTGCCTTAATTTGTGCCTAAGTTGTCCTAGACAGGATTTTAACCTAGCGAGCTTCTTTTTTTTTTGAATGTGCAGTTTAAGCTCTTACTTAGGAGCAACATACGACAGTTTAAGCTCTTGCTTAGGAGCATCTTCTTTTGAAAAAACAGTTTAAACTCGTGCTTAGGAGCAAGATATAATAGTTTAAGCTCTTGTTTAGGAGCAACATAACAGTTTAAGCTCTTGTTTAGAAGCATATTCTTTTGAAGGAACAGTTTAAACTCTTGCTTAGGAGCAACATATGACAGTTTAAGCTCTTGTTTAGGAGCATCATAACAGTTTATGCTCTTGTTTATGAGCAATATTTTTTTTTTTTGAAGTGCCAGTTTAAGCTCGTGCTTAGGAGCAAGATATGACAGTTTAAGCTCTTGCTTAGGAGCATCTTCTTTTGAAGGAACAGTTTAAACTTGTGCTTAGGAGCAACATATAACAGTTTAAGCTCTTGTTTAGGAGCAACATAACAGTTTAAGCTCTTGTTTAGGAGCAATTTTTTTTTTTTTTGAATGGCAGTTTAAGCTTGTGCTTAAGAGCATGCATTGCCTTCATTGGCATGTTTTGCATCTTCACTTGGAATTGACATGACTTTCACTTCTTTAGGATCAAAAGACCCAAATTTTATGATTGGAGCCGGAATCAGGGTTAGAGCCAAAGAAGTTAAACTTGTTATCATAGCCATGTTGGAAGTTGTCACTTCTTCTTCAAACTCAAATTTTCCATCTTTGTAGAGCTCCATGATTTTGTCTTTCAAAATGAAGCACTTTTCAACTGGGTGGCTAACTAAGTGATGAAATTTGCAGTAGTTTAGATCATTCACTTGATCAGCTTCTTCAGGCCATTTCATTTATGGCAGTTGAATGAGTTTAGATTTCAAAAGTTCTTCTAACATCATTGGGACATCAGAGTCAAAAAATGGATATTGCTTCTCTTTCTTGTTCTGCAAAGAGATTTTGTATTTTTCTTTCCCTTGGGAAGAGTTAGACTTCACTTCTTGGCTCTTTTTTAAATTATTGGATTCCTTGAAAGGTTTTATGCTTACAGCCATGGACTATTTGCTTTCAACTTCTTCGGTAAAATATTTGCCCCCTTTTGAAGTGTCTTGCTTTTCTTTGTCTTTCATTGGCTCTTGAATTGGTAGTCCTTGATTTTCAGCAACTGTGATGCTTAGTTCCATGTCATGTGCACGAGTAGCTAATTCTTCAAAAGTTTTAGGCTTAATGCCTTGGAGAATATAGCGGAGAGTCCAATTCATGCCTTGGATGAACATATCAAGTGCAAAGGCTTCAGACAATTTTTCTTTGCAATTGAGCTTAAATTTCTCCACCTATGGATGTAGGCAATCACAGGTTCATCATTCCAATGGTATGCGCTTGTAAGTTCAATCATACTGACTATGCGTCGAGTACTGTAGAAACAATTTAGAAATTCAAGCTCAAGTTCTTCCCAACTGTTGGTTGAGTCAGGCTCAAGATTTGTATACCAATCGAAAGCATTCCCCTTTAGAGAGTGAACAAATTGCTTGACCATAAGTTCTCCATCAGTGCTAGCATTATTGCAAGTTTCCACAAAGTGTGCAACATGTTGGCGTGGGTTTCCTTTGCCATCAAACTGTTGAAACTTTGGTGGTTGATAATTTTCAGGCATCTTCATGCAATTAATCCTTTGAGAATAAGGTTTTATATAAGTGTAGGAAGGCAGAGCAATACTTTAAGTTTGATCTTTGATAACTTCTTTGATAAGCTCCTTGAGTTGGCCAGAAGAAACTTTTTGAAGTTTTTCTTCAGCTACCTTGACAGAAATTTCACCAACTTCTTGACGAATTTGATGTTGATTTTGGCTTGTAGCAACTTGGTTGTTTCCACTTAAACTTTCAATTTGTGCCATCATGAAAGCAATTTGATAATCCCTTTCTTTGATGCTTGTTGCAAGGGATTCCATGGATTTTGCAAGTAGAGACACTTGTTCTTCTAGTTTAGTAGCGCTAGTTGTTATCACAGCCACGACATCCAAATTTGATTATGCGCTTTGGCAAAGTGATGTTGCAGATATTTATCTCTCTAACTTTTGAGTTGGAGAAGACTTGGGATTTGGATTGTTGAAAAAGTTCATTTAAGGGGCCATTGGAATTTGAGAGCTTGAACTTTGAAGAAAATAGATGAAAGACAGAGATTGTCCCATCGGGCGTGCCAAAATTTGTACATTCAAATTTCGTGTCAGATGTCGATACGTGATTCATCCGTCACCGGGGGACCCGTTCGAGTGAGGTGAGGAAAAACAACAGGCAAAGGAAAAAACGAACTAATTCCTCTTAAAATAAAAGGTCGAGGGTATGAAGACGACCTTGAAAAAAGAAATGGAGTTGCCACCAATCTTTTTTGGCTAGGTGTGATCGGCCACCTATTAAAACCAATTTTGAAATCTGCACTTTTGTTAGCTATATTAGCTTTGAATTGATCTTAATTTTGAAATGACAAACTCTTAAGCTTAATTAGCTTATGATTAAATTATTCTTAATTTAGCATTTTTCGTTTAATCATTTTAAAAATATTTTGGAAAATACTAAAACATTTTAAACTCTTTTCTTTTTCTCAAAAATACATGTTCTTAAATATATATATATATATATATGTTTAAAAAAATTTGAGATAATTTGACCTCTCTTCAAAAGCAAAGAAAACCTTTTAATGAATAGGGGATCGATCCCCTAAGTAAGGGATCCATCCCAGGATCGATCCCTTGAGAGTTAGTAGCTACTGTTCTTTGCAGCAAGGAAAGGATCGATCCCTTGACTCCAACGGTCAAATTTTTTAAAGAAGAAAAAGGAGGAGATCGATCCCTGCAATCATAGGATCGATCCCATGCGTATTGCACTGACTTCCAAGTACGGTTTTTTGAGGAAACAACGGCTCTATTTCGCATTAAATGATCCCAAACAGCCATATTTGATATTGAAGGCATAAAAGGGTGTTTCTAACACTTCCAACAGCAAGAGACTCTAAGAGAAGCAAATCAAAGCAAGGATTTTCATATTCTCTCTAAGCTTTCAAGTGTTCATTGTGCTCAAGCTCAAATTCATATTGTCTTCATTTTATCATTGTAATAGTCTCTTCATTTATTGTGCTTAAACTCAGCAAACACTTTCCTATTAGAGGATCATTTTAGTTTGCAAACAAATCTTCATTCTTTAAAGGGGTTTGAGTTTTTGAGTGACTTGTTCTTAAGGATTTGGGTAGAATTCTTAAGGGGTCAAGAGAGTTTTATCTAAGCTTCAAAAGATAGTGATTGTAAAGTTATAACTTAACCTCAAATGTAATATTTTCACTAGCGGATTGGTGAAGCATCTTGGCAAGAAAGTGCCAAGAAGAGAGGACGTAGGCACAAAGTGGAAGTGCCGGATACATCGAGTGTTTGATCCTCTTTCCTTACTCTTTATTTTTATTACTTGTGTTGATCATTTATTTCATATTAAATTTGATTTCTTAATTTCCATAAATTAAAAATTCAAATTTATTTGTGACAATTTTAAAAACCAATTCACCCCCTCTTAGTTAATCTCTACACTTGAGCTAACAATTGGTATCAGAGCTATTGGTCTCTTTTGTAGGTCTAACAACCTTGAGAAAAGATCCATCTAAGTTCAAAGATGTCTCAAGTGTGGAAGAAAGTGGAAAATGATGAATTCCAACATGAAGCTTGTTTGATGGCTTTTGAATCCAATGCAGCCACATCCATGGTCTTGAAGGCCACTCCACCATGAGACCTCCTCTCTTCAATGGTGAGAACTATTCCTATTGGAGAACTAGGATGAAGCTTTTTATTCAAGCAAATGATTATGAAGTTTGGAAGATCATCATGAATGGTCCACTCATTCTAAAGAAAAAAAGTTGGAGAAACACAAGTGCCTAAGGATGAAGATGAATGGGATGAAGTAGACACCAAGATGGTTCAATATAATGCCAAAGCAATGGACACTCTATTTTGTGCTTTGGGTCCAAGTGAATATAATAGGGTTTCTCTTTGTGACAATGCTAAGCAAGTTTGTGACAAATTGGCAATCACTTATGAAGGAACAAACCAAGTGAAAGAATCAAAGATTTGTGTGCTCACTCTTGATTATGAGCTATTCAAGATAAAATCCGAGGAAAGTATAAAAAAGATGTCTGATCGATTTACGGATGTCATCAATGGCTTGAAGGGTCTTGGAAAGACATATCCCAACAAAGAAATGGTCAAGAAGTTGTTAAATAGTCTTCCTAAATCTTGGGAAGCTAAAGTGACCGCCATTGAAGAATCTAAAGATCCTAATACTCTTTTCTTAGATGAACTCATTGGTTCTCTCTTAACCTATGAGATGAAGATCAAGCATGGGCAAGAGTCAACAAAGAAATTTGGTGTTGCTTTCAAATCAACCATTGAAAAAGAAGGTAATGAAGAAAATGAAAAAGTTGATGAAGATGAAGAAATGGCTATGTTTGCAAAAAGATTCAAAAAGTTCATGAGGATGAACAAAGGAAGAAGACCTCAAAGAAGAGATATGGTGAGAGGTGAATCAAGTAAAAGGGAAAAGGACCAAATCATATGCTATAAATGTAAGAAACTGGGTCACATCAAGTTTGAATATCCCTTATTGAAGAAACAAAACTCAAAGAAGCCAATGAAGAAAGCTATAATGGCTACATAGAGTGATAGTGACACATCCGACAATGATAAGTCATGTGACGATGAAGTGGCCAACCTAGTTTCATGGCTCTTGAAGAGCCCAAGGTATCTTCTAACTCTACCAATTTGAGTTCATATACTTTTGATGAATTGCAAGATGCCTTTGATGATTTAGCTTTTGAATTTGAGTCCATGAGTCTAAGGTATAAGAAAATAATTTCAAAGTTGAAAGATGAAAATGACTTTTTGATTAAAATCAAGAATGATTGTGAAAAAAAAAAATTGATGATTTGAAAATTAAAATTGATGATTTGACAACAAAGAATGTAAACTTGCATAATTCCTTTTTCTAGATTCTATATGGGACATCAAAAGCTTAATGTAAACACAAAGGGTTTTCTTTGATAAAAATGGTTTAGGTTATGATGGTGATGAAAAGGAAACTCATTTCAAAAATTTCTTTGTTAAACCAAGTAAGTCATATGAAGCATCTAGCTTGTGCACATATTGTCATAAATTGGGTCATTCAATCCAATATTGTCTTTTGAAGGTTGTCACTTATAGAAGTAAGCTCACTAAGAGTGTGTGGATTCCTAAAGGAGTTAGCACATCTCAAGATGAGATTACTAAAATGAAGTGGATCCCTAAAGGCACAAGAATTGTGAACACTAATGCTCAAGGACCCAAGAAAATTTGGGTACCCAAAACCAGAACTTGACTTTGTGTTTGTAGGTGGATGAGCATTGTTACAAGGTAGATTCAACAAAAAGAAATCCTTGTTACCTTGATAGTGGATTCTCAAGACACATGACCGGAGACAAAAGTCAATTCTTGGATTTAAAGCCGAAAGGTGGTGGAGATGTTACCTTTGGAGACAATTCTAAAGGATAAATTGAAGGCATTGGCTCTATTGGTAACAACTCTTCAACTAATATTGAAAATGTTCTCTTTGTTAAAGGTCTTAAGCATAATTTACTTAGCATTAGTCAATTGTGTGACAAAGGTCTAAGAGTCATATTTGAATCTATGGGTTGTCAAGTGATAAACATAAAGACAAATGAACTTATTTTTATTGGTCATAGACAAGGAAATATTTATGTTGTTTATTTAAATGACTTGTCTTCACAAAATGTTTGTCTTATGCTAGTATGCATGTTATTTCAAAACTTTCTCAAAAAGACTTAGTTGTTGGTTTACTAAAATTGAAATTTGAAAATGACAAAGTATGTGATGATTGTGCTAAGGGTAAACATAGAGAGCTTCTTTTAAACCTAAAAATGTTGTTTCAACTACTTGATTATTGCAAATGATTCATATAGATCTTTTTGGTCCAACAAGGATATTGAGCTTGGATGGTAAACAATATTGTTTTGTATTGGTTGATGATTTCTCTAGGTACACATGGGTTCTCTTCTTAAATTCTAAAGATGAAGCCTTGGAAAAGTTCATCACTTTTTGTAAAATTATGCAAAATGAAAAAGGTTATTCTATTTCTAGCATAAGAAGTGATCATGGAAAAAAATTTGAAAACCTTGGTTTTGACAAGTTTTGTAATGAAAATGGTATTAGTCATAACGTTTCGGCATCTAGAACTCCTCAACAAAATGGAGTAGTAGAAAGGAAAAATAGAACCTTAAAGGAAATGGCTAGGACCATGCTTTCTAAAAACAACTTACCAAGATATCTTTGGGCGAAAGCCATTAATACTTATTGTTATATCATAAATAGAGCTATGATTAGGCCAATTTTGAAGAAAACACCATATGAACTTGTTAAAGGTAGAAGGCCTAACATAAGCTACTTTCATCCTTTTGGTTGCAAATGTTTTGTTTTACATAATGGAAAGGATAACCTTGGTAAATTTGATGCAAAAAGTGATGAAGCAATTTTTCTTGGTTATTCCATGAGTTCCAAAGCTTTTAGAGTCTTTAATAAGAGAACTCTAGTTGTAGAAAAATCTATTCATGTTATATTTGATGAAACTAATTCACCTTCGAGAAAGGTATCTTTTGATGATGATGATGTAGGCATATTTCAAGAGAATATGGATGATGCATCACTATCCAAGGAGCAAAATCAAGTTGAATTAGATCAAGAACTTACAAAAGAAGATGACTTTCTTGAACCCATACAAGTTGAAAGGGAGGCAAGCCATCCAAGAGAATTTGGCTATGTCAAAGATGGTGAAATCTTTGTGATCCAACTCAAGGGGTAATTACTAGATCTTATCTTAGAAATACTTGTAATTATGTTGCTTTTCTTTCTCAAATTGAACCTAAAAACATTGATGAGGCCTTAGGAGATGATAATTGGATTATGGCTATGCAAGAAGAGTTAAATCAATTTGAAAGAAGCAAAGTTTGGAATTTAGTAAAAATATCTAGTCATTATCCAACTATAGGTACCAAATAGGTCTTTAGAAACAAACTTGATGAAAATGGCAATATTGTTAGAAACAAGGCTAGGTTAGTTGCTCAAGGATGTAGTCAAGAAGAATTGACTATGATGAAACCTATGCCCCGGTAGCTAGATTAGAAGCTATTAGAATGCTTTTAGCTTTTGCTTGTTTTAAAGATTTCAAAATTTTTCAAATGGATGTTAAAAGTGTTTTTCTTAATGGTTTTATTAATGAGGAAGTCTATGTTTAACAACCTCCCGGTTTTGAGAATCTTTATTTTCCTAATCATGTCTTTAAATTATCAAAAGCTTTGTATGGTTTGAAACAAGCTCCTAGAGCTTGGTATGAGAGACTTTCAAAAATTTTGATTGAAAAAGGTTTTAATAGAGGTAAAGTTGATACTACTCTTTATATCAAGGTTCAAGGTAAAGACATTCTAATAATTCAAGTTTATGTTGATGATATCATATTTGGTTTCACTAATGAATCTCTTTGTCAAGAATTTTCTAAGCTTATGCAAGGTGAATTTGAGATGAGCATGATGGGGGAGCTTACTTTCTTTTTGGGATTACGAGTTAAGCAAACTAAAGATGGCATCTTCATCAATCAAGCAAAATACGTAAGGGACTTGCTCAAGAGGTTTGGCATGGATGGCTCAAAACCCTACTCAACACCCATGAGCACTCAAATAAGCTTGATAAGGATAAAGGAGGTAAATGTGTTGACACTAAACTTTATAGGTTTATGATTGGCTCATTGCTTTATCTTACCGCAAGTAGACCCGATATTATGTTTAGTGTATGCTTATGTGCTAGATTTCAATCATCACCTAGAGAGTCACATTTAATTGCCGTTAAGCGAATATTTCGTTACCTTAAGGACACACCTAGTCTAGGCTTATGGTACCCTAAAGGATCCTTTTTTGTTTTACATGCTTATTCGGATGCGGATTTTGGTGGTGTAAAATTGATAGAAAAAGAACTTCCGGTACTTGTCAATTTCTTGGGAATATGCTCATATCATGGTTCTCTAAGAAACAAAATAGTGTTGCTTTATCCACAACCGAGGCAGAATATGTATCTGCGGGTAGTTGTTGTGCTCAAATCTTGTGGAAGAAATAACAAATGGAGGATTTTGGACTTACCATGGATCACATTCCTATTAAATGTGACAATACTAGTGCTATTAGTCTCACTAAAAATCTCATTCAACATTCAAGGACAAAGCATATAGAGATAAGACACCATTTCATTAGAGATCATGTTCAAAAAAGTGATATTGTACTTGAATTTGTTGATACCTTGCATCAATTAGCGATATATTCACCAAGCCACTTTATCGAGATAGATTTTGCACTATTAGAGCTGAACTTGGATTAATGAATGCACCTTGATTATATTCAATGTTTTGTTCTTAATTGATGTGATCAAGTTCAATGATATTGATTTTGTTTATAAACTTGTCTCAATGATGTTTGAACATTGAATGCATTGTTTGATGTTTCAAAGTTTGTTTTATTGTTAGAAATGATACACATGTTGGACTTGAACTAGTGCTTGTATGTTATATGTGTATTTGATGAGTATGTTTGATTGGTTCATTCATTTTGGACACTTTTAGATGCATTTCGAATTATAAAACTGCATAAGTAATGTCCAAAGTTTGAAAATTTACAAGTTTTAAATTGAAAAATCACAAGTTTTCATAGGTGTTTTTGACTGAAATTGCATATAGGATCGATCCCATATACATTAAATGGATCCCTCTGCCCAATATTGCAACATTCAAAGCCAAAACCTAGATTTTTCCAGGCAGGGATCGATCCCCTTTGTATATGGGATCGATCCCATTTGAATGAGGGATCGATCCCCCTCTGCCAGGTCGCACATATCACGCATGACCAGCCCTTTCTTTTGGTCAGTTTTCTTTGCCTCTCCTCTTACTACTCGACCCTTTCACCTTCCTCCAATCAAAATTCAAAACTCACTTGATTTTTCTTCATTTTCGTTTCAATCAAACACACCAATACTATCAAATTTTACCTTCTCATCATTTTAACAACCAAATCCCAAAATTCCTCTCAAATTTTGAAACCCCTCCCCCCGTTCAAACCCTAAACCTTTGTTTCAAAACCCAAACCGAAAATCCCTCCTCCATTCACGTTATCTTCAAATTTTCTACACAAATTCATCCTCTTTTTCACTACTCTACACGATTTCACCCAAAAACCAACTCAAAATCACTCAAATCACCTCCAAAAATCACCACCCACCAAGTGTTTGTCAAAACACCTCATCAAAAAATCCTACTCTTCACAAATTCGGCCCTCTCCAAGAAAACCCATTCCAATCCATTGTTTTAGAGTTCGGCCACCTCCAAACACGTCCTTTCATCATTTGGCATGAATTCCTTTCAAAGATTTTTGTCAAAATCTCCATCCAAATTCGATACCCGCCAAGTGTTCGACAAAAGTCCTCAAACACTATCCACTCTTTAAAATGGCTCCTAAACCGAAAGTAACTGCTAAAAGCAAATCAACCGTTGGAGCATCCTCCTCCAAGAGAGTCGTACCCTCCAACCCACAAGTTTTTGACTTGTGCTTTCCAAACCCACGGGCTCGAACCAAATTCTATGCTTCCTTCACTAAATTGCCGGTTAAACGGACTTGTGTGATTGATGTGAACTTCCTCCGGGTATTCGGTTTCCTATATTTCACAAACCTTGAGACATTCGGCTGGATGCCTTTTATTTCACTAAACTATCTCGTGCATGAGAACCTAGTCAGAGCATTCTTTAGCAATGCCACGTTCAACTGCGAGGACAACGACACCAACGATGGGATTGTGTGCGAAATCAAGACCTGTTTAATGGGTCAAGAAATAATCATCACACAAGAATCTTTGGCAAAGGTTCTTGAAATTCCAAACGAGGGAGAAACCCATGAGGAAGGTTTCTTTGTCGATGATGTACGCACACTAAAAAATGCTGCTTCACTCCTTACATTGCATGATCAGCTTCTCCACATCATCATCTCACATGTTTTTCAACCATTTGGCACCAAGTACTCAACCCTCCGAAACACTGACTATTGGTGGTTCCATCTGTTCCGTTCAAATCAACGGCCAAACCTTGCATATTTTATCTTCATGGATCTCCTCCATGTCATCAGTGGCTCGACGCGCACATTAGTCTTTGGTATGGTCATAAGCTATACATCAAGGCAATTGGGATCGATGTCTCATGTGATCAGGGAGTCCTGCACTCCAAAAGCACCATGATTGGACTTTCAACGATTCACAACATAGGCTATCGACAAAACGACCTTGGTGAATGGATCCGAGCTCATGCCGAACATGTAGACGACCATGATGGTGATGATGGTGATGCACCACCTGTTGATCCACAAGTTTCACCCCGGTTGGTGCCTCTTCCACCTCCTCCGTGCCCTTTGACTCTCAAGCGGGCATTGATGCTATTATAGGTAAGCTTGATTCTCTTCAGACTCATTTTGATACACAGCTAAACCATTTTGCTACGAGGATGGATGGGTTTGACGAACAAATTGTTTCTATTCGTCACCATGTCACCACCGAATTTGCCTCTCTTCGACAACATATCGATTCAAGGATGGATTTTATTAATACCCGATTTCAGGACATGTCCATATTCTTTGCACCACCTCCACCTCCTTCACCCTCTGATCATGATGATCCATCTCACTAGGGTCTTTTCCGACTAAGGCATAGATGCTTTTAGGTGTGTTTAGGTTCTTAATGCATTCGTATTTTTTATTTGGACATTATCTATGTAATTTCGTTTTTCTCATGTTTTTATCTTTGAACTTACAATTATCTTTTTCATATATATATATATATATATGTTTATGTAATTGAGACTTTGTGCATATGGTGGATATTGCTTTGTGTTGTTGGAATGCTATTTTTTTTTTTTGTTGCTATATTGATATGTTGGTATTGAATTGCAATTTTTTTTGACATATTGATATATTGCTCTTGGATTGCTATATTGCATTCCCCTTAGCTTTGAATTGATGTTATTTTTTATATTACAAAAAGAGGGAGAAAATTCACATTACCAAATTTGCTTTAAGTGAACAAAAATGAAACATTTGATAAAAAGCAATTTTTCATATGTGCTTAAATTTTTGTAGGCATTGGAATTTAAGATCCTTGCTTGTTCCTTATTTGTCTTTTTGCAAAATTAAAAAGAATGCTTTAATTAAGGGGGAGTTTTTATTGAAAGTCCTTATCTCTTTAATTAAGGGGGAGTTTTTACAAGCAAATTTATCTTAAGTTTTGTCATATCAAAAAGGGGGAGATTGTTAGCTATATTAGCTTTGAATTGATCTTAATTTTGAAATGACAAACTCTTAAGCTTAATTAGCTTGTGATTAAATTATTCTTAATTTAGCATTTTTCATTTAATCATTTTAATAATATTTTGGAAAATGCTAAAACATTTTAAACTCCTTTCTTTTTCTCAAAAATACATGTTCTTAAATATATATATATTTAAAATTTTTTGAGACAATTTGACCTCTCTTCAAAAGCAAATAAAACCTTTTGATGAAAAAAGGGATCGATCCCCTAAGTAAGGGATCGATCTCGGGATCGATCCTTTGAGAGTCAGTAGCTACTGATCTTTGCAGGACAGTAAGGGATCGATCCCCTCAAGGAAAGGATCGATCCCTTGACTCCAACGGTCAAATTTTTTAAGGAAGAAAAATGAGGGGATCGATCCCTGCAATCATAGGATCGATCCCATGCGTACTGCACTGACTTCCAAGTACGATTTTTTGAGGAAACAATGGCTCTATTTCGCATGAAATGATCCAAACGGTCATATTTGATATTGAAGGCATAAAAGGGTGTTTCTAACACTTCCAATAGAAAGAGACTCCAAGAGAAGCAAATCAAAGCAAGAATTTTCATATTCTCTCTAAGCTTTCAAGTGTTCATTGTGCTCAAGCTCAAATTCATATTGTATTCATTTTATCATTTTAATAGTCTCTTCATTTATTGTGCTTAAACTTAGCAAACACTTTCCTATTAGAGGATCATTTTAGTTTGCAAACAAATCTTCATTCTCTAAAGGGGTTTGAGTTTTTGAGTGACTTGTTCTTAAGGATTTGGGTAGAATTCTTAAGGGGTCAAGAGGGTTTTATCTAAGCCTCAAAAGATAGTGATTGTAAGGTTATACCTTAACCTCAAAGTTAATTTTTTCACTAGTGGATTGGTAAAGCATCTTGGCAAGGAAGTGCCAAAAAGAAAGGACGTACGCACAAAGTGAAAGTGTCGAACCTCTATACATCGAGTGTTTGATCCTCTTTTCTTACTCTTTATTTTAATTACTTGTGTTGATCATTTATTTCATATTAAATTTGATTTCTTAATTTCCATGAATTAAAAATTCAAATTTATTTGTGAAAATTTTAAAAACCAATTCACCCCCCTCTTGGTTAATCTCTACACTTGAGCTAACAACTTTAAACCAGAGAAAATCAAAAAGCGGGTTCGGAAGTCAGTTACACGCGGGGAAGGATTATCACCCCCGCAACGCCCGTGTAAAACGGTACCTTGTTAATCATGTGTTATCTCGAGTCTCGATAAAAGTCGATTTTCAAATTGGTATTTAAAAATGATTCCCGTTTAAAGAAAAATAATTCCACTTGATTTGAAAATGATCCGGAATTTATTAATTCAAAATTTTCCTACATTCCCCGACAGACCCAACAAAATATATAAAATTTTATTTATTTGGAAAATTTTCCGAATCATTCTCGTTTTGTAAAAAAAAAAAAGATATTCCATTATTAATGATAATTGATGATGTCCTCCCCGACAACCCGGAAGAGAACTCATTAATTATTTTAACTCGGGAATAACTTTATTTTATTGAAAATCATTATTTTTATTGCATTAAAAAACATTTAAAAGAGATAGTTATGAATATGCAAATTACTACTAATGACATGGCATATGAGTGAATGACATGACATATGGATTAATGACATGGCATGCTTGACATGGCAAAATCTAGATGACATGGCATAATCTAAATGACAGAGTAGAATCTAAATGACATGGCAAAGATCTAAATAAAATGACAAGAATTAATACATGATAAAACCTAGATGACATATTAGAAATCTATATGACATAGAAAAAATCTAGATTAAATGCCAAACATTATCATAGAATATTCATAATTATGCCATAATCAAAATGACAACATAAAATCTAAATCAAAGAAATGACATCACTATGGAATATTCACATATATACATGAAATTTATACAACCAAAATAGCACAAATTAAATGTCATAAAATATGCATGAATATGAAAAATGTAAATGCATGGAAATGTATTTCTCCCACGAAATAAGGATATTCATATATCTAAAAAGATATCCAACTACCTTAGAAAGAGACCTAAGTTGGATTTTCTAACTTGGATTTTGGATTCGGATTTTAAAAAATGGAATTTTTGAGTAAAAAAAAAATTATTTGGTTGAACCCACCTTTTTAAAGCTCTAGTTTTTCCTAGTTTTGAAACCCAGGGTTGACCACCCTTGACCTGACTTTTCTAAAATCAAATTTTAGGATTAAAATGACTTGGAAATTAACCTAAGATAGCAACTAAAGTTTTAAATCAGCCCCCTCTTAGTTCTTTAAACAAAAAAGAAAACTATTATTTCTTAAAAACAAATCTGACTTTTCTGACCAGTTTTGGAAACCAATTTTTTTACCCCTCTAAAAAATTTCAAAAAAATCTGAAAACATTATGGGAGACTTAGAACATGTCAACCTATATGGTAAAAAAATTAGCTTAATTTTTAGACTAAGGATGACCTACCCGAAAATTCATGAAAGACAGAACAGTGGGAAAAAACTACTTAACCAAAAAACATTTTTCAACCTTTGATAAAAACGTCCAAAAATCAGAATAAAAATATTAGAGACTCCTCTAAGGTCCTACAATCAGTTGTAAAAATTTATAAAAATTTGGACAAGGGTTGCCTAATGAGAAAAAATCATAAAGTTAGAAAATCCAACTTGTACAAATTTTAATTTTCCACAAGCATGCTCATGAGAGCTTGGCTTTGAGCCATTGATTGGCTTAAGTCAAAAATCAAGTGGGAAATGCAATAATGCATGATATAAATGGCATGGAATGTGCATGACCTAGTGTCTAAGTGACATGGCAAATGACATGGAATAATGAAAATGGCCTAGTGCCTAAATGACATGGATAGTGACATGGCATATGAAAATGGCCTAATGCTTAAATGACATATAAAATAACATGGAATAATAAAAATGACTAATGCTTAAATGATATGGAAAATGACATGGCATATGAGAATGGCCTAAAGCTTAGATGTCATAGAAAATGACATGGCATATGAAAATGGCCTAAAGCTTAAATGACATGGAGAATGACATGGCATGCAAAAAAGACCTAATGCCTAAATGACATGGAAAATGACATGGAATAATAAAAATGATCTAATATCTAAATGTCATAGAAAATGACATGGAATAATAAAATGACCTAATGTCTAAATGACATGGAAATGACATGGAATAATAAAAATGACCTAAATGTCGAAATGACATGGAAAATGTCCTAAATGTCTAAATGACATGGAAAATGACCTAGATGCCTAAATGACATGGAAAATGACATGGAATAATAAAAATGACCTAGATGCCTAAATGACATGGAAAATGACATGGCATGCAAAAATGTCCTAAATGTCTAAATGACATGGAAAATGACCTAGATGCCTAAATGACATGGAAAATGACATGACATGCAAAAATGACATAAATGCTAAATGACATGGAAAATGACCAAGATGCCTAAATGACATGGAAAATGATATGAAAAATGAAAATGGCCTTAACTATATGGCAATAGCCACAAGATGCAAAAGTATGTCATAAATCAAAAGAACAAAATGGTTAGCAAGAATATAAATACACATGAAAATAAATAAATAATAGAAATAAGCAAGTTAAAGTAAGCAAATAAATAAATAAAAAATGAACTCCATGGTTGGTATAATGGACAAAGCCCACCCTAACCATTATCACTTGATTTTCATCAAGATCATGAAGCCTAACCATTGTTTTATTTATTTTTGAAAAAGCAAGAACAACAAGAAAGCTTTCATAAAACCTTTATTAAGCAAAGAAAATAGTAGGAAATCACATGGAAAAAATAAAGAATAACATGAAGAAGAAGAAAGAAAAAATGTAAGAACCAAAGAGGAATGGCTACCTTAGCAAAAGTTTTCTTTCTTTTCTTTCAAAAATGTTTTTTCTAAGGTTTTTAGCTACTGCCTTAAGACTCAAAATCAGCCAACCTCTATGTGAAAAAATGAAAAACCCTCCCCTTTGAAAAGCCTTGGCCGACCCCCCTCTCTTGGTGAAGGGTGGAGATTAATTCATTTAATTATCCTACACCATCTAAGCTTGGATCCAAGATATTTTCATGACAATAAAAATGCCATCTTGCAAATTGATCTTAGCCATTCAAGGATGTACTCATCTTTGCATAAGGTGCCTAAGCCATTGGATGAGCAAGGATATTTTATTTGGCTACATGCATTTCCAACCATTAGATGACTTGTGCTCATCTTTCTTCCACCAATATTGGCCATTGGATGAAGACATTTTCATGACAATAAAAATGTCATCTTGCAATTTGATCTTGGCCATTCAAGGACCATCTTTTTATAAGGTACTTAGGCCATTGGATGAGCAAGGACATTTCAAGATAGTAAAAGTGACATCTTGCCATTAGATAGGGACCATTGGATGAAATGAATATCTCACCCTTCATTCATGAGCTGACTAGCCATAGGCCTAGAATATCCCAACAATTCTTTCATCTTTCATATTTTTTTAATTGCAAGTTGGCCCTTTTTTATTTTCTCGATAAAATTACCTTTTGGCCTTTAACTTGATTTTATTGCAAACCGGCCCCAAATCCGGTTTTTCTTTGTCCAATCCATCCAAATAAATATAATACTAAGATCTGGAGATTTTCAGAATTTTTCGAGCTCGTTTCCTATTTTTTCTGAAATTTTCTCTTGGATTTTTCGATTAGTGCACTCGAACTTTGCCATTTTTCAAATGAGCTCCGATTCTGGATGTTTCTTCACCAATCTCTTCCAAAAATTATAAAACTCATATCTGGAAGTTTTCATAATTTTTGGAACTCGTTTGCTATTTTTCCCGGAATTATCTTTTGAAATTTCGGCTCAGTGCACCCGAACTTTGCCATTTTTCAAATGAGCTCCGATTCTGTATTTTTCTTCACCGATCTCTTCCCAAAATTATAAAACTCAGATCTGGAAGTTTTCAGAATTTTTGGAGCTCATTTGCTATTTTTCCCTGAATTATCTTCTGGAATTTCGGCTTAGTGCACCCAAACTTTGCCATTTTTCAAATGAGCTCTGATTCCGGATTTTTCTCACCGATCTCTTCCAAAAATTATAAAACTCAGATCTGGAAGTTTTCAGATTTTTTCGAGCTCGTTTGCTATTTTTTCCGAAATTTTCTTTAGGATTTTCCAAAATTACCTTCCAACCTCCGAAACCTTGGTTTTACTCAAAACGGGTCCGATTTTTGGATTTTATTTTTTCGCTTCCTTTGTCCTATTTTGAATTTGAGTTAGTCCGAAAACGCCCAATTTTTAGCATCAAATTCCCCTCCGATTTTGTTTTCCCCTTTTCAAACTTGGGAATTTTCTCGTTTTTTCGTTTTTGCTCCAATCGGCTCTTCCTTTGGATTCACTTCAAGCTGGGCCTTGGGCTATCCTTGTTTACTCATTCTTTATCAACTAGGGACTTCAATTTCACCGAATTGGACCATCTTTGCAATTTTTTCCAAATTTGCAAAATTCACCGTTTTTAACCAAAACTCTAATTTCTGATTTTTCTTCCAAATTAACTCTTCCTTTGGTTTTGCTTCCAATTGGCCCTTCCAATACCCGTAGTCATTAATTATATTCCACTTGGAACCTCCAATTTCGACCAATTTGATCGTTTAAGCACTTTTCTCCAAATTTGCCGAATTAGGGCTTCCCCTACACTTAAATTTTCGCAATCCTTCTTCCAAACTCCATGTCTTTCGTTGTAGACCTCGGATTATCAAAATTCTTTCACCATTGTTCAATTCAACTTCAAATCTTGATTTTGACTAAGGTTGACTTTTTTAGTGGTTGACTTTTTAGGGTTGACTTTTTGAAGTTGACATTTTCGGATTGACTTTTCATACTGAACTCCCAATCACAAGTCTTGGATGAGCATCTGCAAGATGAGAAGAGATTTTCTGCATTCTAAAAAAGTACAAGAATTTACCTGGTTTAGGGGGTCCGGACAAAATTAGGTGTCTACGTCGTAAATATGACAAAGAAAATTTGGAGTCAAACAAAGAATTTTATTTATCAGAATTTGAATTTACAAACTCTGGAAGTTCTTAAAGATAAAGAAATCCTTTGATTCTTTTCTTCAGTAAAATTTTGATTCAAGGGTCTTCACGACTTGATCTTGAATCGATGAGATCTGATTCAAGGGTCTTCTAGACTTGATCTTGAAAAACGAGATTTTTCTTCTTTCTCGTATCAACACAAGATCGAAGAACAACTTCTTGAGAAATCTTTAAGAACAAACACAAATGGTGTTCTTAAGAATTTCTTCAATTTCTTCAGAGATTTCTTCTTGAGACTTTGGAGAGGATTTAGCTCTTCCAAATCTTTTTCTCTTCAGGCTTTCGAATTGTGAAATTGTGTTGAGGGGAGGCCCCTATTTATAGTACTAGTCAGCCAGGTGAAATAGAGTTCTAAAAGAACTTGTCTTCATTATTTATCTCTTAATTAATTTAATTAGAGATAATACTTCCTTATTTATCTCTTAATTAATTTAATTTAATTAGAGATAATAATTCATTATTTATTTCTTAATTAATTTAACTTAATTAGAGATAATACTTCCTTATTTATCTCTTAATTAATTTAATTTGATTAGAGATAAAATAATTATGACACATGGGTGAAATTTTGATTGGATGATCTATAAATCCTTGCAATTTGATTAGTCAAAAATTTTCTCCTTCTACAAATACATTCTCATTCATTAGTTTTATATTCATTTTGTCATAATGCTAATGATGATTATTGTTGAATATATAATTGTAATAGGTTACGAGGGGGAAATATAAACATGCATAACATTTTTGTTCTTCAATTTACATGTAAACAAGTTGGTATTAATGGAATTACCTCTATTAATTACAAACAATAATCTTACTAGGGCTTTTTTTTTTTTTTTTGCATTTTTATATTGGGTTCACTTCTTAAAGTTAAACTAAAATTGTAAAATATACTAATGATGGATTGATTTCTATCAATAAAATAGTTATATGTATTTATCATTCAAAGAACGATTGTTAATCTCTAATTTTAAAAAGCCATAAATAAGTTTTAAATGTGTTGGTATATTTTTATCACCATATATATGAACCTAAACAATTTATCTAGCCAACATGAAATTTTCAGCAACCAAATGAAGAAAACAATATGTCGTAAAAAAGATTTTGAGAATTAAAATATTGAATGTATCAAGTAAAACTTAAGAAATATCATATTAAAAAAATGATTGAAATTGCATAACCCCTTTAAGGAACTTGGTGTCGTTCACTTATCATCATAAATGGACCTGCTTAAGGATCCGGTAGTACGTTTGATCTAATAGGTCATGTTCGTATTGAGTCGAATTTGGATAAAAATTTTAATGATTCGAGTCTGACTCAAATTACTATTCATATAATAAAAAATTATTTTTTATTTAAATTTAATTATAAAAATATATTTTAATATATTTTTTTTTAATTTTTTAAACAATGAAATGGCTTGACGAGCCTATCCGACCTCTTCTAAGACCGGACTTGGATTAAAAAAATTAAAAAAAAAAAAAAAAATTGAATCACGCCCAACCCATTAACACATTTAATCATAGATGCCTTAATTCAGTTTCAATCCATTTGCCACAATATTCCGTGCAACTTTATTCCTCTGTTTTGAAGAAGCTATATCTAGAGGTGGCAATTGGGCGGGTTCGGGCGGGTTTGGGTCAGGTTCATTCGGGTTCGGGTTCGGGTTCATTCGGGTTCGGGCTCATTCGGGTTCGGGTCCATCCGGGTTCGGGCTCATTCGGGTTCGGGTCCATTCAGGTTCGGGCCCATTCGGGTTCGGGCTCATTCGAGTTCGGGCCCAATCGGGTTCGGGCCCATTCGGGTTCGGGTTCGGTCTGGGTTCGGGTATGTTTTACATCATTTTATTTTATATTAGATGTAATCATTTTTACGTAATTTAAATATTTATATCTAAAAACAAATTATTATTTTATTATTATTTTTATACTTTTGCTATTATATGATATTTTTAATTATATTTATTTTTTAAAATTAATATTTGTTAGCACCAAAAGAATAAGAAATTAATTTGTTATATAAAATCAAATTTTGAAATAATTTATTATAAAAAATATGATATATTATAAATTAATCATATTGATATTTAAAATAATTGATTTGATGAACTCGAATTTCAAAATATAAATACATTATAATTTATATTCACTATAAAATAAAAAACTTTTAAAAATAAATCCTGGCCTTTATCTATTCGTTTATATACTTATAAAATGCAAAATTTTATGCTTATAGTCAAGATATATATATATATATATATATATATATATATATATCGAGTACTTATATTTTTTTCATCAGTATAAAGTATAAATTATAAAGTAGTACTAAAAAAATATAATTTATATTTAAATTATACGTAATAAATATATAATTAATATGATTATTTATTAATATATAATAAATATACCCAAAACCAAAAGGCCTAAAATCCAAAACCCCATTAAACCCACCCGCTAAAATAAAATCCCATGAAAGCCATAATCCAATTAAACCCACTCTAACCTAACCGTATAAGTATAACCCAAAAGGCTAAAATAATTGAATTATTGTCAATTTTTTTTACCCTTAAAGAATAATTGAATTATTGTCAAATTTTTTTCACATCTCTAAAATTTTCAAGAATTTAAAATATTTAGATTGTAAATTCATCATGATATGAGACGTTAAAGTTATAACTTATAAGTACAAAATATAATTTACTTTTTGATAAAATTATTATTTCATCATCATATATATATATAATATATAATATATTAAATTTTAATTAAATTATTAAAAAAATAGAATAAAATTAATAATTAAAGTTATTGCTTTGTAAAAAAAAATAATAATAATAATTACAATTTGATTATTTTTATTTTTAGTATTAAATTCGGGTTTGGGTTCGGGCCGGTCTCGGGTTCGGGTCCATTCGGGTTCGGGCTCATTCGGGTTCGGGCCCATTCGGGTTCGGGCCCATTCGGGTTCAGGTTTTTGACTTTTTGATCAAATCGGGTTTGGGCGAGTTCGGGTTTTCCTGGATGGGTTTTCGGGTTCGGGTTTATTTTGCCACCTCTAGCTATATCCTCCTAAAAGCTTTGGTAATCCAAAAAAAGAAACAAAAGAAGATATTCAAAAAGGAAACATACAAAACAATAGATAGATTAGATGTGCACCGGAAAAATGCATGGGCAGCACAGCACATGCAGACAGCAGGAAGGAACAGAGCCGAAAACAGTGCTTGACTGAAAGAGAGTTAAGTTAAAGTTAAAGTTAAAGTAAAAGTAAAAGAGTTCGAAAGAGAAGAAAAGGGTGCGGCCATTTGGTAGCTGGCCTGGCTGGCTATAGCTAGAGGTGGCAATTGGGCGGTTCGGACGAGTTCGGGTCAGGCTCATTTGGATTTGGATTTATTTAGGTTTGGGTTCGGGTTCAATCGGGTTCGGGCCAATTCGGGTTCGGGTCCGATCGGGTTCGGGTTCGTTCGGGTTCGGGCCCAGTCGGGTTCGGATTCGATTTCGGGTTCGGGTTTGTTTTACATCATTTTTATTTTATGTTTGATGTAATCATTTTTACATAATTTAAGTATTTACTTTTAAAAATTATTTTATTATTATTTTTAAAAATAATCTTTTATTAGAATATGATATTTTTTAATTATATTTATTTATTAAAATTAATATTTATTAGCACCAAAAGAATATAAAATTATTTTTTTATATAAAATAAAATTTTAAAATAATTTATTATAAAAAATATGATATATTATAAATTAATCATATCAATAATTAAAATAATTGATTTGATGAACTCTAATTTCAACATGTAAATACATTATTAGATTCACTACAAAATAAGAGATTTTTAGAGACGAATCCTGGCATTCAACTTTGAGGCCTAAACGGGTTTGGACTACCCATTTACAAATATGGGCGGGTTTGGGCAGAATTCGAGGCCTATATTTCGGATCGGTCCGTGCTTGGGCAAGTGAATATGGTGTTAATGACTTAATTTAATAATATGCCTAAGAAAACTATATATATGTTGCAAAGAGCAACACATTTTTTTTAAAAATAGTTTTTATCTATTTTTTAATATAAAAAATACTATTATACTAGAGATAAGTTAAAATGAATAAATTGCTATTAATTAATTTTAATATATAAAAAAATACTATTATACTATTATAAGGGTGCTCTTAAAGTAACATAAATAAAGGACAAGTAATATTTTATGTCAAAAAAATTTACATTTATAAAATTTTCATTAATTTAGAATTTTTAGATAGTGGATTCATAAAGATATGGGACATTAAAGTTATAAGTACAAAATATAATTTTATTTTTGATAAAATTATTATTTTATCATATATATATAAATTAAATTAAATTTTAATTAAATTAAATTATTAAAAAAGATATTATAATAAAATTGATAAATAAAGTTCTTGTTTTATAAAAAAATTATTTAATTACAATTTGATAATTTTTATTTTTAAGTATTAAATTCGGGTTCGGCTCGAACTCGGGTATTTTCGGGTTTGGATTTTTCGAGTTCGAATTTTTTCGGGTTCAGGTCTTTTCGAATTCGAATTTTTTCGGGTTCGAATTTTTTGATTTTTTAATCAAATCAAATTTAAACGAATTCGAATTTTAGTGAAAGAATTTTCGAGTTAGGCTTATTTTGTAACTTCTAGCTATAGCTAACTAGCTAAGTTTGGGGCTCGGTTTTTGTAGCGAAACATTCCAGCCTCTATCCCTCTCTTTGTCTCGGCATTCGATACTTTGTCGGGACTATAAGACAATGACGTGTTCCCACCACCCGACCTCTCAAGTCTCAGGTCTGAACCCCTTCTTTCTTGTTCCTTTCTCTCCCTCTCACGCCCACGTTATCCCACACCATTTGAGAGATGAAAAAAAAAAAAAAGTTTTACATCTATTTTTTTTAAAATATTTTTTAAAAGTATATAAATTTTGTCATAATTTTAAAATATATATTATATGTTTTAAATTTTCAAAACAAAGTTTAGTTTTTATTATATATTTTTAAAAATATATAAATCGTTTTACTTGGAGAAATGGTTTAACCTTTTGCAATTAGTCTGTCTAACTCTTTGGAAAGGTTAAGAGCTGCTTTTTCAATAATGTAATGTAAAACTCAATTTGGTTTTGCTACATTCCCATGCATCCATCCCTCCCATAAACTTGATCTTAAACCCTTCTTCACCAAAACTTATAGCCAATCATATCATGATCATCACATGCAACATTCTAGAGCTAGAACATGGTAAGGTACCCTACTTGCTTGCTATATATGTTTTCTTTGGGTGCATGGTTATATTATTTATTTGGTAGGAAATAAAACTGTTAATTTAATTTGAATTCAAAAAATTTGTCCAATTCATTCAAACTAAAACTTCGTCCAATTTAATTTAATTATAAAAAGTTCACAACACGTGAATCCGTCCAACCCACACCCAAAATGATTCGAATTCAAATTGACCCAAACTCGAATTCATTTGAGTTTAAATTAAATATAATTTTATTTTAAAAAATAATTTAATAAAAATAATAAATATAACATAAAATATTAATTTATTTTAATTTTATACCTATAAATTATTTTTAAAATTTTCCATTACTATTATAATTTTATATATTTTTTAATATTATCTTTTTTAATTATGATTAAAAAATAAATAAAAAATTATTATTATTATTATTTAA
This sequence comes from Fremontodendron californicum, assembly GCA_030761205.1. Taxonomy (NCBI): domain Eukaryota; kingdom Viridiplantae; phylum Streptophyta; class Magnoliopsida; order Malvales; family Malvaceae; genus Fremontodendron; species Fremontodendron californicum. The sequence continues at coordinate 9,329,660 of JAULJL010000009.1, read as the reverse complement.
TTTTAATTTTTATGCTTATGCTTATTATTATATTATAAATAAAGCTTTTTATTTTTTTTACTTTGATTTAATAATTAAATAAATCGATAATAATTATTTTAAAATAAAAATAATTAATAACAATTTAATAAAATGAACTATAACAGTTAATTTTACTATAAATTTCATATAACAAAATCATAACTTTTAAAAATAGCTAAAAACAAAAACTCTACCTAAAAATCAAGTAAAATTAGATTGTAAACATAATAATACATACTTATAGTTATACATAATCAAAATAATCCAAATTTTAAGACTTCAAATTATAATCAAGTAAAAACTAGATATGTCTATCTTATTATAATAAGTTATGTCTTACATTATAATAAAATCTTATAATGTGATATATAATAAAGGGTTTTGCTAACGAGTGCCTTTAGAATATTTTGTAAAGTTACTTAATATATTATTTATAATAATAACATTATATTAAGTGTAGTAATTGATAACTTTATTTTTCATTTTCAATACATCGAATAAAAAAATTACTATATATAATATTAATAACCTTAAAAATTTTCTTAATGCATTCTATAGCAAAATCTTATAATAATTCATTGGGTTGATTATTCATTTGAGAAGAAATTCTATCATTATTTTTGGAACTAGTCATGCTTAAATTTGTTCATGGATCAGGTCTGGCCATAATAAGAAATTTTTGTATTTTGTTTGTCCAAACTCGACTCGAGCTTTGAGCCGGACTCGAAAGTTCATATTATTATTCATAAAATATTAAAAAATTATTTTTATATTAATATTTATATATTTTTAATTAAATTTAAATAAAAAAATATTTTATTGACCCGAATTATAAAATATTCCGCTCTAGTCATGCTTTGGCATGTAGCTTATAAAAAGCCCATTTAACTTGGGCTTGAAACTAGGTTATTTCCAATACACTCCTTCACACCGAAAGCTCAAATTCCAGCACCCCAACCAATCAAAATCAACCACACGATGACATCAAGGATGAACAGATAGCATTTATTTATGATGATTAAAAAAAAAAAAGAAACCAGGGAGACAAAGAGAAACCAGGCTCTGCAAAACCGCTACATTGTTAGAAAATAGTGGGGTTTGAAGATAGTAATTGTTATCGTACAAAACCCAGGGGTAAAACTGAAAGAGAACCCCCCCCCCCCCCCCAATCCTGAAAACAAGCGAGGGTTTGCCGTACTGAGCTGAGAGATAGTAGTTGATTACTTGCTTTTTCGTTTTTTTCCTGAAAATAGAGTGAGAAGAGGTGTACATAAAAAAAGTTACCTTTTTTTCTCAAATAATCTTTTTATGTTCAGTACTAAAAAAAGCAAAGCATATTTCACCTTCACCACCGAGTATTTCTAGTTTCACGTAGCTGATTGTCCTCTTAGTTTCTGCAATTCAAGATTTTTTTGAAGTTGGGATCTTGAAGTTTTTTTTTTTTCTTTGGGAGGGTTTAGAAAGGTGGGATTTTGTTGAAGAAATGAAGGTTTCTTGGATCTGATTAGTTTTTGTGGGATTTTCAATTTTGAGGTTAATGGTTAACCGTTAGGGTTTTTCATGCAAAAACGAGAAGAATCCATATCTTAAATGTCTGATTCATGTGGATTTTGAAGAATAGATAAGGTTTTGGATTGTATCAACTAGATTTGGATTCTTCGTTATAGATCTCTCTCTCAATCTACTACAGCAAACAAACAAAAGGAAAGCAAGTTTTCATTGCTAAGTAACGGTAACAAAGAAGATCCCTTATTCATTCTGGTTTTCTTTTCCTATTTTCCATCTTAATTGTTACTGCTTTGATTCCCTTAAAAAAAGTCTATTTCTTATTTTTGGAAATATGGCTAATCGTTGGTGGGCTGGAGATATGGCAATGAGAGGTGTTGATTCAATAACTTCAACTCCATCTCTTCACCTTAGAAACCCATCTGAAGAAGATTACCAAATAGCTTTGAACCGCCTTGGACCTGGACAAGAACAACACGATTTGAGAGATAATACTAGCCCCCCCAATGCCAACAATTGCAGCCCTAACCAAAACCAAGAAGACAATGAAGATAGCCGAGACATTGAACCTCAAGACCAAACTCTTGCTTTTGAAAACATTGAACCTGGTTCAAGTTCAGCCTCTCGCCGTCCTAGAGGTAGACCAGCTGGTTCGAAGAACAGACCAAAGCCTCCCATCGTTATCACCAAAGAAAGCCCTAATTCTCTCCATAGCCAGGTGTTGGAAATCGCTACTGGTAGTGACATTGCTGAGTGTATAGCTAATTTCGCTCAGCGCCGCCACCGTGGCGTGTCGGTTTTAAGTGGCCGTGGTATTGTTGCCAATGTTACCCTCCGCCAACCAGCTGCCCCTGGTGGAGTGATCACTTTACATGGAAGATTCGAGATTTTATCTTTATCCGGTGCGTTTTTGCCTGCACCATCTCCTCCTGGGGCCACGGGGCTGACTGTGTATTTAGCCGGCGGGCAAGGGCAGGTGGTGGGAGGGAGTGTGGTTGGGGCCCTGATAGCATCAGGGCCGGTGATAATTATCGCGGCGACATTTACAAATGCAGTTTATGAAACATTGCCAATAGAGGATGATAATAGCGGTGGGGGAGGAGGAGGAGGAGGCAGCGGCGAGGGGATTTGGGTGCAGCAGCAAGGAAATAATAATAGTACTAGTAGTGGTAGTGGTGGTGGTGGTGGTGGTGGTGGCGGTAATTCGGGGTCTCAGTCTCAAGGTTTGGGTCATGATCATCGGCAAAGTGGTTCAATGCCTTTGTATAATTTGCCTCCTAATTTGCTGCCTAATGGACAAATGCCTCATGATGTGTTTTGGGGTCCTCCACCGCGTCCACCGCCTCCTTATTAACATGAAAGAGGAATGGGTTGGAGATGGTGATTTGAATATGCTGACTGGTTTTGTGCAAAAAAAAAAAAATGTAATTGACAATTTCCATGGAAGTGTAGGGAGAAAGGTGGGACTTTTTTTGGTTAGTTTTCTTATCTTTTGTGAATTCAAGCTCATGGTTAGGTTTAATTATGTTTTTCATCAGTTTTTGTAGAACTTTGTAGAAGTATCTCTTGTTTCTATTCCCTAATCAAACTTTGTAGAACTTTGTAAAAATGAAATTCCTATTGAGCAAATTGTTTTGTTTGCAAGCTGTTTAATTATCTTTAATTAAGGTTTTATCATGTTTTAGAGCTTTCTAATGTATAGTATTTTGGGGTTTTTCTTTTAACTCTATTTGATCAACTTTCTTGGAGGAAATGCATATTCTTGATTGATGTAGGAGAAGAAGGAAAGGTGAAGAAGTGAATTGAGGGATACTGAAAATTATTGCAAGGATATCAGAAGATTCTTTCCATGGTATGCTTGTTAAAAACTTATGATTTTCTTTTCTTTTATTTTTTATATAAAAAATTGAACCATATTAATGGTGCTGAGAAGCTTATATGGGAGTGTTCAATGTGTTTAGAGAAAGGGAATGAATATCTAGGTCAGGTTGTCAGAGCTTTGACTAAAAAAAATTCACTTTAAGTAGCTGATTGGGAGGGGGGGTGGGGGCAGATAAGAACTGAAAAGTTGGGGCTGATTCATCTGCATTTCCCCAAAATAGGTTGTTCCAGTGCTTGAAATTTTAACATCCTAATGATGCATTGAGGGGGAATATCGTTTCTGCCTATAATATCCGAATTCTTTATTTTTATTAAAGTATTTGTATTCAATATCAATATTCAATATATATTTAAACATAAGTACGAAAATATAATTTTTTAAATATATAAAAAAAAAATTAAAAAAATTAAACATATTCTTATTTGATATATATATCGGATACTCATTTTTGAGTTGTGATCAAACTTAAATCAAGTAAATTTCTACTCCTTCACACCTGTGGGTCTTTGGTGGGGGTGGGGGCTTTTTGCTATATTGGCATTCCTCTAGGAGCATCTCAAACTGAGTGCTGACACTTGGCTATCAAAGGCTGCTTCTACTAGTAGTACTTCTGCCATTTTTTAAAGGAAATGAAGATTCTGCTAGAATTAATACCATGATATGAAGAAAAAAGGCAATGGTACGATCTGAGTATCTTCCACTATATTACAAGTTTCTGAAATCTTCAGTTAATTTTGGATTGGGGGTTTTACCTAGCTTATTGTATTATCTATTATTTGGGTTAGATCAAAATCTACATTTTATTTTGTTTGTCAAGGCCTCAATTGGTAGAAATTTAGACTTCTGAATTTGTTTCATATCTTCCCCAAAGTCAAGAATTTGTTTCATATGCCTCATTAATGCCATATTGCCATTTATCCATATTCTCAGCCACCAAGAATTTTTGAATTTGACTAGAGATTGGGTTTTTGCATTTAGGTATGGGATTATTGTTTCCTCTGTCTTAATATTTGATTGACTAGCTAATTTATTACTGTATAAGTTTGAATGTAGCAATTGTGAATATTGTCATTTTATTTGCTAGTTGAAGAGGCTATATATTGACATAAAATATAAGTAGAAATTAATTACTAAGAAGTTAAATTTAAAATAATTATTCTGGTAAGGATAAAAAAAAGAAATCATAAATAGCTATTATATTGATTTCTGTTCTTAGTTTGATGGAGTTTTACAAATTAATTTTTGTTTATTTGAATTGTTTTCCTTTAATGCAGATATTAAGACTTGTTATAAAGATTGCAAAGGGCTTCTTTTAAATCCCTTTTGGCTATGACAATTGCCCCCTATATATATATTAAACATGAAGAGATTATTTATATAATTAAACTGTTTTGAGTATTAAACAAGTTTTATTATGCAAATGCAGGTTTTGAACTAGTTGGGATGGTCAAATATTGTATTTGAAGTCTTTTTTCTGTTTCTTTTTCCCCCTTTTAGTCAATGGCTGTTGATATCAGTACAAGTTTTTATGGTAGTAGTTATTGAAAGTATCAGAAAAGTAGATAACTAGTTTTACCTTCTTAAAACTTCTAACTAAGAAATTATTTAGTCTCAACCAAACTTCTTAAAAAGTCAATCCTACTCCACCAAACTAATGCAGACAAGCTCATGAAAATGTGTGCAGACAGTTATACTTGTTTGTGTTTATGTTATTTTGTTTGATTTTCTCACCATCTTAAACATTGTTAAAGGGGCATAGTTGTTGATCATGAAAGGAATTTTATGCCCCATTAATTGTCATTGCTTCTATGAAATGTTAAGGGAACCAATTTTGTAGATAAGTAAGGATGTGAAATGTTCTTCATATCCTCCTTTCTATTTCATTTTTCTTGAAGTATCCGTCCGTGTTCGACACTGTGTCTTACGCATATCCGGACATAGGTATAAGGATATGACCCTCTAAATGCATGGACTAAAAGAGTGAAAGAAACAGAAAAAAGAGTGAAGATATGTTGCAAACTTGTGGGAACTATGTTTGACATTTTGCTTGAATATAATTCCTAAGGTTTTATTAAGGACAGCTGATTACCATTAATTCTTAAATGCTCTCTTTTTATTTAGTTTCATGTTCCTCACATCATTTAAAATTTGAATGGAACTTGGTTCTCTTGGATAAATGGTGTAATTATTATTGCTTGTCTTTCGTAACAGGTAAAACCATGAAATCACTGCTTTCTTTTCTTTTTTTTTCCTCTCAATCCCCATTTCTCTCTCAATTGTTTAGCAGAATTGATCAAAACATTATTGCATGTACTCTTTGGGAAAGTTTCAGCCAACAGATCAAGTTGGTTTCCTTTTTGGTCTACACATGGATATGCTGTAGCCATGATTTGCCTCTGGTTGATTTAACATTCCTTTCCATTCCCATCCAGCTGTATGTATATCTCAATCATGCCTTTAAATTCAAACATTCTTAGGCACTAGGAAGAAATTGGGAGGTGCACTTTGCTCAGCATTATCTTGAATTAATGCACCACATTTTAGATCATGAGTCATTTTCTGCTGATGCACGTGCAAAACAGTTGATTAAGAAAATGCTGCATTTTCTGATTAGATGGGAAACACCTCTTAATCAACCATTTTCTTCTATGGGTCAATATCGATTCATATAAGATAGGACATAAAGTTTCCCATTTCCCTGATAAATTTACCTCTGGCCTTGCTGTTCCATTTCCAGGGGAAGAATGTAGACTGTTTTAATGTCATTCTCAAGTCATGTTACATGTTAATTAATGTCACTCATATTCAACCATTTTCATCAGTATTCTACTAGTGCACATTAATGGCAGATCAAAGATCTTGTGAGATGAATCCAGAGCTTAGTTCAGTTGGTTCATACAGTCACTTTTAAGAGATGACATCCAACAGATCTGGGGTTCGAATACTAACATCTGTAACACTTTCTCCTTTCTCCTATCCGTAGACTGCGGTCTCCTTTGTACTAAAAAAACATATTGTGAGATAGAGAGGCACTCTAGGTGGTCATCAATATTATTATATATATATATATATATAGTAAAACATTAATTTACTATATTCTATGGCTAAATGGTGGTGTTGTTATTATTCTTTATATGAATTAGAATGCATGTATCTAAGCTAGGGTTTACATTGATTTATTATAATAATAATCACTGGTGGGAGCTAGCTAGGATGGGGTTATATCTGTTTCATTTACTAGCTACTTTCATTAATTTTCAAATGCTTTTGCAACCCATTATATTATTCCAATTCCATTAAGCATTGTTGGAGTTCATATCATGTATGGGCAGCATTTGACAACTTGATTACTTGAGTGACTTCTCTGTTGGTGAGGTAAAGTAATGAGTGGAGGGGGGAAAGTGGGATTTATATTCCATATGTATTAGAGCTAGCATGCAGCTTAATTTGGTGTTGTCACTTGTCATAATCTTACCCTTTTTGGAAATGTGTTAAATCTTTGGGTGCATACGTGTAGTATTTGAAAGCTACTTATACGGTGTAAAATTAATTTATATAATTTTTTATATGATTTATATTTATTAATTATATCATTGTATTTCATATTTTATTCATATATATTATACACGTTAAATTTTAAGTAAATGAAAAGTCTTTAATTATTTATTTGATATAAAATAATTCGATGATTAATTATATATAAATAAGATAGTATTCTCGATCCATATAATAGAGATATCGGATCAATTTAAAATTTTACGTGCACGTCAAGTATAATTATTTTATTAAATTTAACAATTAGTTTATTAAAATATTAATCATATATAAAAATATGTAAAATTAATTTTACACAAATATAAGTTGATATTTTTCTGTATATATGTTTGTCTTCCTCAATCCCTTTTTCAAACTTCAATTAATATGTTTCCTTTCAAAAGCAGGCCCTTGCTCTTGCTGAAAAAATAGGCCAAGTCTATGAGCGTTGAAAAAATGGCACTGGATTGGCCAAATCAGTTTAGTTAAGAATTTGTGATTTATTTGATTCGGTGCATATTCAAAAATCGAAAATTGAGTGAATTCGATAAAAAATTGAATGAAATTGATAAAAAAAAATTAGTTTTTTTATAAACAAATTACTATATTTAATAGGGTAAATTTGAAAAATATATCTTTTTCAATACAATAATTATTAAATGGTATAATGAGTAAGAATTATTTGAAAAAGAGAAATGAAAAATATAAAATTGTTAGAAAGAAAATTGTAAATACAAAATTACCTTTGATAAAAAATCTTCTTTTCTCTTTTCCTCTTATTTTTTAATTTATTTATTTAATTAAAAAATAAATTTTTCTAAAAGTAAATTTTTTAATTTTAAAACATAATTTTTTAATTTACTTTTTTTAATTAAAAAATTAAAATAATAACAAATAATATTTCTAAAATTCAATATTTTTTATTTTTTAAAATTTTAAAAGATAAATATTTAAATATTTTATTTTTTTAATTAAATTTTTAAAAAAATAATGATTCTTTAATGGAAAGAGAAAGGAAAATGAAGTTTTTTCATTAAGAACAATTTTATCTTTACAATATCCTTCATAACAATTTCTAACTATTCATTTCTCTTTTTCAAATAACTCTTAACTATTAAACCATTTAACAATTATTCAGTTATGGAGGGCATGCTTTTCATATTTATCCTATTTAATATTTATTTAATATCAAAATAATATATTTAATATTTAATTTATTTTTTAATTAAACTATCCGAATCAATCGATTGGATTGGTTGAATCGCTAATTTGAAAATCTCATCGGTTTAACTTTCAGTTCGATTTTTTATTCATTGAAGTCTATCTATAACTTATGTTCAATATATCTATCCATCTTCGGTGGATATAAGTATTGATTAAAAAACCGAACTGGATCGGCCGATTGGATCGGTTGAACCGGTGACCTGTTCAATCCGACGGATATATTAAAATCGGATAATAATCGACCGGTACAAAACTGATTATATAATCGAGCGGTACAAAATCGCATTGGATTGGCCAGTTAGATCAGTTTAATCAAGAATTGGTGGTTTGTTTGATTCGGTGCATATTCAAGAATCGAAAATTAAGTGAACCAGTTCAATTCGATAAAATATTGATAAAAAAAATTGAATTAAATCGGTAAAAAATTAGTTTTTTGTTACAAAAATTATTATATTTAATACTTATTTAATATCAAAATAATATATTTAATATTTAATTTCTTTTTTAATTAAACTATCCGATTCAATCGATTGGACCGATTGAATCGATAATCTGAAAATTAACTTTCGGTCCGATTTTTTATTCATTGAAATCTATCTATAACTTATGTTCAATATATCTATCCATATTCGGTGGATATAAGCATTGATTTAAAAATCGAACTGGATTGATCGATTGGACCGATTGAACCGGAGGCATGTTCGGTCCGACGAGTATATTAAAATCGGTTAATAATCGACCGGTACAAAATCGGTAATATATATTTTTATTTTTATTTTCAAACTTTTATTTGTAATTAATGAGATTTGAACTTTTAACCTCTTAGTTTTTTAAAAAAGATCATGTCATTAAACCAAATGTATATTTTTTATTAATTATTAACTACATTTAATGTTTATTTAATATTAAACTTAGCATTTAAGTATTAAAAAAACTATCAAATCGGCCGATCCAACTGGTTAAACAGAGAATCGAATATCTGATCTGTTCGATCTTCGATCCTGTCTTTTTAATCTTGGATATAAATATATGAAAAATGTACCGAAAAAAATGTTGCCTCCCTTGCTATTCTTTTGTTAAGAAAATATTGAAAGAAGTAAGGCTTATATATAAAAAAAAATCCCCTGGACTATACCTTTTTCTCATTTTTATACTTAAAATTTTTTTGACCAATTTCAAGTACCTATAGTATCATTTTTTGTCCCAATCCGATCCAAATCGGGTATTTAATCGGGTCAAAATTTTATATTATAGGTACCTAAAATGAATAAAAAATTCTTTAAATAACAAAGTGAAAAAAGAGATATAGTATTTTATATTTAAGCCAAGAATGATAGATATTTCCTAGAGAAGTTCTTGACTTCTGTCTTTGTAAGAATAACTTTTCTTACATGTTTTTTTTTTTGCTATCATTAGTTAATGAAATTAATATAAAGCAAAATAGTAACTTCAATAATCACTCGGACAATGGCCAAGAAAGGTCGTTTTCTGAGTATCCAAGATATCTTTTTCTTGTCTTAGAAAAAAATAAAAATAAAAACTATCCTTTTCTTGAGCATTTGACTGACAAAAAATATTAAAAAGAAGATTATAGATTTCAATTTCCATTAAAGAACAATGCTCTTGTGCCATTATTTTTAATAAATGGTTTTTGGTTTAACCACCAAATACCTTCACTTAAAGATTAGATGACAACGAATGAAAATTGAAAATGGTGCTATAAATTTTTTTTTGGGGGAAACCACTTACTTATTTTTTACCTGAATTATTGTTTAGTAATAAAAAAAATTAAATTATAAAATATAAAAATATTAATATAAAAATAATTTTTTAATATTTTAATATATTTTTAAAGAGTGAAATAGGTTTTAGGATCGACCCGGACTGTCCGATCCATAAAAACCTCTATTTCTATCCTTTTTTTTTTATTAATCTTTATAAACTCTAATAAAATACTTTTATTAATAATAATAATACGTTGTTGATGCATAATTATAGGGTTTTTTTTTATTATTATCAAAATTGCTTAAAAAAATTATCAATGGGTATTAGTTTTGATAAAATTATCACAGAAAATCTTCAGTTACAGATGTTTCAAAGTGCCAGCCAGAGGCTCATGCCATTGAAAGGAAAGTCTTTTTTCCCCCTAACGGCAATGTATATTTGTTCTATGTATTCTTAGGCCTAGTTTAGCATTGCTGTTGCGGTTTGAAAAAGCTTGGTTTGAAAAAAGTGTATTTGAAAAGTGCTTTAAAAGATTGCTGTGAAAAAGTGTGGTTTGAGATTTTTGAGTGTTTAGCATTGCTGTGAAAAAATGCTGTGAGAAGATAAAATGTCTAAAAAGGATATCATATTAAAAAATAATGAATAAGTTATTTTTAATACTAATTGAGTAAATTAATATTATTTTTTTTATAAATAAAATTCTTTCATCTTATAAATAATTATTATATTCTTTTTATAATTTTAAAATATATAAATATATCATAAGTTGTTAACATTTTATATTTAAGATAAAATCTACAAAATAACAATTATGTATACATCATATAATATACAAAAAAATATATATAAATATGTAATATATAAATTATTTAAAGGGTATAAAAGTTATTATGCATACAAAATATAAAAGTTGAACCGCAAACACACATTCAAAGTGTGTTTGCGGTTGGCTCAAAAAATTCAATCAAAAAATACTTATTTTATAATTGTTGAGTTGTTTAGGATTGAGGTGACTACCAAAAAGAGCTTTTCGGCAGCCAACCACAATCCTAAACGAGCCCTTAATGGTTCAATCAATTCTTGTTTCTCATAGAAATTTTAATGTAACTTGTCCAATTGACAAGCCCAAGTGAAAGAAAGCCTGATCTTACTTGACTCAAACTCTGATTTCATGAATATTGGTTTTTGTAAGCCCAAAAGTCTCTTGATGGCTACTGATAATAATTCATGTAGCAACATCCAAGCAAAACCAGAAACAGAATAAGTCATTTCTGGCTTTCTGCCATATAGTTAGCGGTTCCGAAATGAATTCGAACTCGAAAATCTATTTAAGAAATCTTAAATCCGAACTCGTCGAAATTTGATTTGACAAAAAAATCAAAAATCTAAACTCGAAGAAATCCTAACCCGAAATGATCCTTGTCGTAACGAATCTCGCGACCCGTTAAGCGACGTTTAAAATAATAATAATAATAAGTATGGGGAGAAAAAAAGAAAAAGACAATTTAATTCCTCTTAAGTAAAAAATTGAAGGTTGAGGGTATAAAAACGACCTCGGAAAAGAAATAGAGTCGCCACCAATCTTTTTTGGCTAGGTGTGATCGACCACCTATTAAAATCGGTTTCTGTAAAATATTTTAAAATTAATTAAAATATTTTTTAAAATCAATTTCGAAGTCTTGATTTATAAAAATAATACCTTATTAGTCATGTGTTATCTCAAGTCTCGGTGAAAGTCGGTTAAATTTGGTGTTTAAAAATATTTCCCTTAAAAAATAATCATATTTTATTTGAAAATGATCCGGAATTTATTAACATAAAATTTTCCATGTTTCCCGACAAACTCGGCAAAACATGGAATTTTTCCTTGATTTTGAAATTCTCCGAATCACCCTCGTTTTTTGAAAAAAGATATTCTGTCGTTAATGATAATTGATGATATCCTCCTCGGTAGACCCAGTAGAAAACTCATGAATTATTTTAACTCGGGAATAATCTTGATTTATAAAAATAATATTTATTTTTCATGTCTTTTGAAATCATAAAAAAATGATCATGAATATGCAAAAATATTAATGAGACAAAAATTAAACAGGCATGCATATTTATCCTGACATGCCGTAATCTAGATGACATAGCACATTAATGAATGACATGGCATGACATATGAAATGAATGACATGGCACATGAATGAATAACATGACATATGAAATGAATGACATGGCATGGCATGGCATGCTTGACATGGCAAATTCTAAATGACATAGTATATGGTGAATGACATGGCATGTGAATGAATGACCTAGCATGCTCTAAATAATATGGCACATGAACGAATGACGTGGCATATGAATGAATGACGTGGCATATGAATGAATGACGTGGCATATGAATGAATAGCATATGGCAAATTTTAAATGACATAGCATATGTATGAATGACATGGCATGCTTGACATGGCAAAATCTAAATGACATAGCATATGTATGAATGACATGGCATGGCATGCTTGACATGGAAAAATCTAAATGACATAGCATATGTATGAATGACATGGCATGGCATGCTTGACATGGCAAGATCTAAATGACATAGCATATATGCAAATGACATGGCATGCTTGTCATGACAAAATCTAAATGACATAGCATATGTATGAATGACATGGCATGCTTGACATGGCAAAATCTAAATGACATAGCATATGTATGAATGTCATGGCATGCTTGACATGACAACATCTAAATGACATAGCATATGTATGAATGATATGACATGCTTGACATGGCAAAAACCAAAAAATGACATGATCATAAAATATTCATAATCACATCATAATCACACTAGCAACATGAATGTAAAATGACATCAACATGGAATATTCATGAACATAGAATTTTCATAATTAAGATGACAAATGTAGACATCATGGAATATGCACACATCATCATTTTAAAATTGATTTTTCATGTGAGGAATCACATAAATGGCATATGTAGGAAAAATATTACCGTACTCTTGGCAAACCCGGCAAAGCTTGGAAAATAATTCTTTCATATGACATTTACATGATTCCGAGCAAAACGAAAACCATACGTTTCGATTCTATAAACATGTGCGTTGAATAATTTCTTAACCTCCCTGGCAAACCCGGCAAATATTGAAAACTAATTCTCACCAAATATTTAGAACAACGAAATATACGTTTTTATGCCAAATTAAGTAAAAACATTATTAGCTATGCAATGCATGAAGATGTATTTATCCCTTAAAGTAAAGACATCCGTATACCTAAAAAGGTATCTGACTACCTTTTGAAGAAACTTAAATTGGATTTTCAAAAACCGAAAGACTTTGGACTCGGATTTGAAAAAGTTGGAATTTTTTGGATGAAAAAACTTATGGCCGAATACCCCTTAGAAAAAGGCTCTAGTTTCCCTAGTTTTAAAACTCGGGTTGACCTCCCTTGACCCGACTTTTATAAAATCAAATTTTATTCTTGAAATGACATGAAAATCACCCTAAGATAATAACCAATATCCCAAATCAGCCCTCTCTTTGTATACTAATAAAAACAGAAAATTATTAGTTTTTAAAAACGAATCCGACTCCCACAACCAATTTTGAAAAACAATTCTTTTACCCTTCTAAAAAATTTCAAAAATTCTGAAAAAATTAGTACAAACCTAGAACATGTTGATATCCATGGGAAAAAGTCAACTTAATTTTTGGACCAAGGATACATGACCGAATTTTCACCAAAGTCAGAACAATGACTAAAAACTGCTTTGTCAAAAGCCATTTTTTCAACCATGATAAAAAAATCTAAAAATCTTGAAAAAAAAATTCCCATGGCATCCCCTAAATGTCTACTGCATATGGTAAAAAAATTATTTTATTTTGACCAAAGATGAGTAGTGAAAAGAAATCCCAAAACCAGAATACCCAATCTAAACTATCACTCTTTAAATTAGTATAGGCAAGGGATTTTTGGCTTGAGATCATTGGTTGATCTTGGCCAAAATCCTAATTGAAAATGTCATGAAATGCATGATTTTACAGCCCACAATCATATGACAATGACTCAAACATGAGTTAAAAATATGAACAAGCAAACAAGTAAGGATGATCAAGCAAGAACAAGCACTAAAATATCTCCTAGGTTTCGACCAAAGCAAGAAAAGAGTAGAAAAGATTTTGCCAACTTCTGTTTTGTAGAGAATAGAAGAAAAACCTTTAAAATCTATTTTGAAAATATTTTTATTCAAGCAAAAAGAATTAGCAATCACATGGAAAAAAGAGAAAAAAAAGAACATGATATCAAAAGAAATAATTGAAGAAGAAGAAGAGGGAATAGCTACCTAGCAATTGCTTTCCAAATCAAGCCCTTAAACTTCTCCTTCTTTCTCTCTTTTTTCTTTTTCTCCTTGAGAGGTTTCTTTTCTACATTTCCTCTTCTCCAAAATGTAGTGAATATTGTATCAAAAATGAATTCTCCCCCCTATTATGGCTGTTGATTCCTCTTCTATGTAGAGAAAGTTTGCTCCTTTTTTTTTTTAAAGTCTCTCCTATGTCTACAAAATAAGGCCACTTGTCATGATCATATGCTTACTATTAAAAAATCTTCTTAGGTGACATTTTTAATCCTATTTGACATCATCACATAGCCTTCACATGCTCTTCACATGGCCTTCACATGGCCTTGCAATTAGGAGGCCTCCCATTGGCCAGAAATGCCATGTAGGTAAGTAGTTAAGAATCTTGGCCTTTCTTAAAAATGTCATCTTGTTATTCACTCTTGGCCATTTGATTTAAGATGATCGAACCTCCTCTTCCAATCAATGGGCTGACTGAAAATGGCCTGGAATTTTCCAGGCCATTCCTCTTTTTTATTTGCAAAATGGCCCTTTTCAATTTTTCGGTAAAATTATATTTTGGCCCCCCAAACTTAATTTAATTGCAAATGGACCCCAATTTTGAAATTTTCTTTTCCAATCCATCCCATCCAATATAAAACTCAGTTTTGGAGATTTTCATAATTTTTCGAGCTCAGATTCTATTTTTCCCGAATTTTTCTTTAAAATTTCAGTTTAGTGCCTCCGGACTTTGTCTTTTTTCATTTGAGCTTCGATTCTGGATTTTTTTCTCCAATCCCTTCCACAAAATATAAAACTCAGATATGGAAGTATTTTTCCTAGATTTTTCTCTTAGAATTGCGGATTAGTGCACCCGAACTTTTTTCTTTTTTTTTCATTTGAGCTTCGATTTTGGATTTTTCTTCTCCAATCCCTTCCATAAAATATAAAACTCAGATTTGGAAGTTTTCATAATTTTTTGAGCTAGCTTTCTATTTTTCTCGAAATTTTCTCTTAGAATTTCGGATTAGTGCACCCGAACTTTGTCTTTTTCCATTTGAGCTCCGATTCCAGATTTTCTTCTCCAACCCCTTCCATATAATATAAAACTCAGATATGAAAGTTTTCATAATTTTTCGAGCTCGTATTCTATTTTTTTCGAATTTTCCAAAATTGCCCTTTAACCCTCGAAACCTCGGTTTTACTCGAAACGGGCCCAATTTCCGAATTTGCTTTTTCCACTTTCTTTGTCATATATTGAATTGGAGTTGGTCCGAAAATGCCTAATTTTTACATCGGAATTTCTCTTTGATTTAGTTTTCCCATTTTTCTCTTTATTGAGAATTTTCTCGTTTTTTCGTTTTTCCTCCAATCGGCTCTTCCTTGGGATCCACTTCAAATTGGCACTTGGGATATTTTTATTTATTTATCCTTTATCAACCGGGGGCTTCAATTTCACCGAATCAGGTCATCTTTGCAGTTTTCCCCAAATTTGCAAAATCAAGTATTTTTCCTACATTGAAAATTTGAAATCTGACTTTCAAACTCTCTATCTTTCGTTGTAGACCTCTGATTATCAAAATTCTTTCACCATTGTCCAATTCAAATTTGAATCTTGATTTGACTGAGAGTTGACTTTTTTAGTGATTGACTTTTCGGGATTGACTTTTACCGAGTTGACTTTTTCCTTTGACCTCCGAATCAAAGTCTTGGAGACCCATTAGCAGAATGAGGGAAGATTCTTTGCATTCTGGGAAGTCAAAAAGAGAAAATCACCTTGTTTAGGGGGCCCGAACAAAATTAAGTGTCTACAATCCTAACCCGAAATGATCTGAATCTGAGACTGACCCGATTATAATTAAACTCACAATACCCTGAATTTAAGATGATCACACCTCCTCTTCCAATCAATGGGCTGACTGAAATTGGCCTGGAATTTTCCAGGCCATTCCTCTTTTTTTTTATTTGCAAAATGGCCCTTTTCAATTTTTCGGTAAAATTATATTTTGGCCCCCCAAACTTAATTTAATTGCAAATGGACACCAATTTTGAATTTTTCTTTTCCAATCCATCCCATCCAATATAAAACTCAGTTTTGGAGATTTTTATAATTTTTCGAGCTCAGATTCTATTTTTCCCGAATTTTTCTTTAAAATTTCAGTTTAGTGCCTCCCGAACTTTGTCTTTTTTCATTTGAGCTCCGATTCCGGATTTTTTTCTCCAATCCCTTCCACAAAATATAAAACTCAAATATGGAAGTATTTTTCCTAGATTTTTCTCTTAGAATTGCGGATTAGGGCACCCGAACTTTCTTCTTCTTTTTTTTCCATTTGAGCTCCGATTTTGGATTTTTCTTCTCCAATCCCTTCCATAAAATATAAAACTCAGATCTGGAAGTTTTCATAATTTTTTGAGCTAGCTTTCTATTTTTCTCGAAATTTTCTCTTAGAATTTCGGATTAGTGCACCCGAACTTTGTCTTTTTCCATTTGAGCTCCGATTCCAGATTTTCTTCTCCAATCCCTTCCATATAATATAAAACTCAGATATGAAAGTTTTCATAATTTTTCGAGCTCGTATTCTATTTTTTTCAAATTTTCCAAAATTGCCCTTTAACCCTCGAACCTCGGTTTTACTCGAAACGGGCCCAATTTCCGAATTTGCTTTTTCCACTTTCTTTGTCATATATTGAATTGGAGTTGGTCCGAAAATGCCTAATTTTTACATCGGAATTTCTCTTTGATTTAGTTTTCCCATTTTTCTCTTTATTGAGAATTTTCTCGTTTTTTCGTTTTTCCTCCAATCGGCTCTTCCTTGGGATCCACTTCAAATTGGCACTTGGGATATTTTTATTTATTTATCCTTTATCAACCGGGGGCTTCAATTTCACCGAATCGGGTCATCTTTGCAGTTTTCCCCAAATTTGCAAAATCAAGTATTTTTCCTACATTGAAAATTTGAAATCTGACTTTCAAACTCTCTATCTTTCGTTGTAAACCTCTGATTATCAAAATTCTTTCACCATTGTCCAATTCAAATTTGAATCTTGATTTGACTGAGAGTTGACTTTTTTAGTGATTGACTTTTCGGGATTGACTTTTACTGAGTTGACTTTTTCCTTTGACCTCCGAATCAAAATCTTGGAGACCCATTAGCAGAATGAGGGAAGATTCTTTGCATTCTGGGAAGTCAAAAAGAGAAAATCACCTTGTTTAGGGGGCCCGAACAAAATTAAGTGTCTACAATCCTAACTCGAAATGATCTGAATCTGAGACTGGCCCGATTATAATTAAACTCACAATACCCTGAATTTAAGATGATCACACCTCCTCTTCTAATCAATGGGCTGACTGAAAATGGCCTGGAATTTTCCAGGCCATTCCTCTTTTTTTATTTGCAAAATGGCCCTTTTCAATTTTTCGGTAAAATTATATTTTGGCCCCCCAAACTTAATTTAATTGCAAATGGACATCAATTTTGAATTTTTCTTTTCCAATCCATCCCATCCAATATAAAACTCAGTTTTGGAGATTTTCATAATTTTTCGAGCTCAGATTCTATTTTTCCCGAATTTTTCTTTAAAATTTCAGTTTAGTGCCTCCCGAACTTTGTCTTTTTTCATTTGAGCTCCGATTCCGGATTTTTTTCTCCAATCCCTTCCACAAAATATAAAACTCAGATATGGAAGTATTTTTCCTAGATTTTTCTCTTAGAATTGCGGATTAGTGCACCTGAACTTTTTTTTTTTTTTCCATTTAAGCTTCGATTTTGGATTTTTCTTCTCCAATCCCTTCCATAAAATATAAAACTTAGATGTGGAAGTTTTCATAATTTTTTGAGCTAGCTTTCTATTTTTCTCGAAATTTTCTCTTAGAATTTCGGATTAGTGCACCCGAACTTTGTCTTTTTCCATTTGAGCTCCGATTCCAGATTTTCTTCTCCAATCCCTTCCATATAATATAAAACTCAGATATGAAAGTTTTCATAATTTTTCGAGCTCGTATTCTATTTTTTTCAAATTTTCCAAAATTGCCCTTTAACCCTCGAAACCTCGGTTTTACTCGAAACGGGCCCAATTTCCGAATTTGCTTTTTCCACTTTCTTTGTCATATATTGAATTGGAGTTGGTCCGAAAATGCCTAATTTTTATATCCGAATTTCTCTTTGATTTAGTTTTCCCATTTTTCTCTTTATTGAGAATTTTCTCATTTTGTCGTTTTTCCTCCAATCGGCTCTTCCTTGGGATCCACTTCAAATTGGCACTTGGGATATTTTTATTTATTTATCCTTTATCAACCGGGGGCTTCAATTTCACCGAATCGGGTCATCTTTGCAGTTTTCCCCAAATTTGCAAAATCAAGTATTTTTCCTACATTGAAAATTCGAAATCTGACTTTCAAACTCTCTATCTTTCGTTGTAAACCTCTGATTATCAAAATTCTTTCACCATTGTCCAATTCAAATTTGAATCTTGATTTGACTGAGAGTTGACTTTTTTAGTGATTGACTTTTCGGGATTGACTTTTACCGAGTTGACTTTTTCATTTGACCTCCGAATCAAAGTCTTGGAGACCCATTAGCAGAATGAGGGAAGATTCTTTGCATTCTGGGAAGTCAAAAAGAGAAAATCACCTTGTTTAGGGGGCCCGAACAAAATTAAGTGTCTACAATCCTAACCCGAAATGATCTGAATCTAAGACCGACCCGATTATAATTAAACTCACAATACCCTGAATTTAATAATAAAAATAAGAATGATCGAATTGTAATTTAATAATTTTTTATTAAACAAAAAAATTTTAACTATAAATTTTATTTTAATATCTTTTTTACTTTTTTAATCAAAAATTAAAATTTAATAATATAAAAGGGAAAATAATTATTTTATCTTCATTGGTCATTACTATTTAATAATTAATATTCAAATAGTAAATTATTAAAATATTAAAATATATATTATATATATCAAGTAATTTTTAATCACGATTTTTTAAAAATTTTAATTTTTAATTAACATTAGACCATGACAACAAATAAATGAGCAATAAATAACTAATAGTAGTATTTTTTTTTTACATTATCTTACTAGCTCTTAAACGTCGTCTTATTTCTTCTTCAAATATAGCCTTTTGCTTATTTTGATTTAATTATTAGTGTGTACAATTATATTTATTATATGTATGCATAATATAAATCATAATATATTTACATGTTGACTATTAAAGTTCATCGAATCAATTATTGTAAATATCAATATGATAATATATCATATTTTCAATAATAAATTATTTAACAAATTGATTTTATATAAAAAATTAATTTTTTTTATGTTAACAAATATTGATATTAATATACAAATATAATTAAAAAATATCATATTATACAAAAACTTACTTCAGAAATAAAATTTACTTTTGGATTTAAACATTTAAATTATGTAAAAATTGATTACATATAACATAAAATAAAAAATAACGTAAAACCTACCCAAACCCAAAATAACTTGAATCCGAAAGATCTCGAACCCAAAAAATCCAAACTCGAAAAGAACCAAATCTGATATGATCTGAACTCGAAATGACCTGATCCGAACACGCCTAATTGCCACCTCTACATATAGTGACAGGGTTTTTTGTTTCTTCTTTTTTACCTTGGATTCCTTGTAAGTTGATGCATCTCCCGTTTGGACTAATTCTTACTAAATGAAACACTTGTTTTTTCCCTCAGTTAAAATAAGTTTGATTTCAGACAAAAAAAATAATTGAAGGGAACAAGAATAGTTCATAATTCTAAATCAGTTCTAGTAGAGTTTGGTTATGGTTGTTGACAACAATTCAAGCTGTTTTGTTTTGCCTCACAGTTGTTAAGAATGCAGTCATTGATTTGTTGTGGAAGCTAGTTCTAGTTTCTACCTTTTAATTTGTTAGTTAGTTATTTGATAGAATTCATTAATTCAGCTTGTAGTTTCATAACAAAAGTTATCCTTCAGTGGATATATTTTCTTCTCCTTTAGATTTCAATAAACAAAGACTTCTTTTCCATAAATTTTTAAAGTTTTTACTTGAATGCTTGCAACAGACATGACTTTGACTTCAATATAATCAAACTTCCCTGTTTTGAAACATCCTTAATAGCAAGCTCTTGCTTCATCTTCTGTTTAATAACTTCAAAATTTTGGTTGCTTTTTATTCCAAAATTAATGCTGTAAGAAACAACAGAGTTGAGTTCACCTTTCTTTATGAGCATGATCATTTCTAAGTATTAACATCAGATTCATTAGAAGACAAGGTGTTTATTTGGAAAATTCAAATTAGAACAAACATAAAACATTCATCATAAGAATCATGGTAATCTAACATAAATTACATCATGCCTGGTACAAAAACTTTTCCCTTGTCGAGACACGGTTCTTATAGTAAAAGAACCAATTCCTTGTTATGAAAGCTGGAATTTACTCCCAGCTTGAACCTTCCCAGTTTGTAGCTATGTTGCTACGACTCTTCATTGAAGTACCCGTGTCCGATACATATCCGGATATTAGTACAAAGATATGATCCCAATGACCCTCCAAATACATGAAACAACTTAGAATAAATCAAACATATCCATGTCGGACACATATCCATTTTGGACACTCATGCCCGAATTTGAGTAACATAGGTTTGTAGTGCCACTAGTGTTTCCAATGCATGGATAATCTATCAGGATTCCTGATTCAACTCCTTCGAAGTTTATTTCCGGAGGATTTTGATAGAAGTTACAGAGAAAGTTTTGGTTTTCCTCCCATTTATATGAAGGTGGAAGTGATTCACACAATTGACTACTGAGATTTTGATTTCCAGTTATAAATCCTGGATGGTTGGGCAGTGTAGCTTGTTCATCTTGATAATAGAGTGTGCTCATGGTTTCATGCAGGGAAGCAAATTGTATCTTACCATCTGAGTAAGTAGCTGCTTGAGGATTATTTCCACAGCCGGGAACCTCATCAACTGCATGATTGGCTATTTGGTTAATGAGAATTTCAATCTCCTCTTGTAGGGTGGCAACCTGCAAGGTGAAGTAGTGATCAATGCATGATATTTTTCTAGTTAAAACCGATGAGTATTAGCATGATTTTAGCATGTGAAACCTGTTGTTGAAGGGCAAAGATATGAGCAACACAACCGTATATGGGGTCCCGAATTCGAGCCAGTGCTTCATAAGATATGGTGTCAGCAGCATAACTTCGATTATGTATCGATAGGTGTAATAATAGCTTCGAAACATTGCTAGCTCCAAACACCTTGTGCACTGCAGCAAAGTGATTTGCAGCCTCATCATAACAAAAATAAGGTGCAAATACACATTCGCTTGTGCATTTTCTCCTCAGGAATTTGCATGCTCCACATGAAGATCCAAGCCCTGTCATTTTCCTGAGCTTTTACACTTATCTGTGTCAATGATATATATTTTGTGTAGTACTAAAGCATAGGGGCTGGTTTGTTTAGGAACAAGAAGTTTTATGATTTGCTCTTTATAACCATCATTTAAAAGGCTTAAAGGTTTCTTTTTGTTAAGCCCAAGGGATATTATCACTTTACCTGAATGCTTGTTCTTTTGGGTCTCCATTGTGGCCTACATTGTCATTTCTTATATTTGGAAAGTTTTCCTAATTTATGTCTTAAAAGGGCTTTATTCATAAAGATTCTTACTCTAATGGAAGACTCAATCAATCATCATTATGATTAGTTGGGCTCTAAAAATATTAGAAATAATTTGTATGATAAAGTAATATTCTTAATGAAGAATGGCAATCATGTAGACAAGTACAATAATCTATTTCTCCTTATGAAAAGTTGTAGAAGGGTCACTGATATTTGGAGCTTAGAATATGGGAATATTTTCTTTTTCAATTTTCCATTTCTTTATTTTCTTGCTTTTAAGTTACTCCAAATTTTTTGAACACATGACTGATCTCACACATGTAATCCTTGTATGACAAGTACCAAAAGATTCAGGAAAACAAATCTTTGTCTGAACTATAGAACTTGATTGGTTCTCAGTGCTTTTCTTTTTAATGTTTCATTGCTAATCCATGGGGTTGTAAATGAGAGTAGTAATCTTTCTAGTTCATTTAATCTTTATTCTGCCAAAGTAGGCTATATTACCCATTCAAATCTTGGAATAAGTGTTGTTGTTCTCTTCTGAGCCAATTTGCAACTCAAATCAAATCACTGCTGCAAATAGTTTGGCAGTGTGGTGGACAGTTGTGCTCATGTTATTGTACAATATCCAATCGAGTTCCATGAGCTGGTGCATTAGGGCTTGAAAAACATTGATATTTTTAGCTAATGAGAACAAAATTATATTGCTTTATATGCATAAATTCCTAACTTAGGGATTGGATCATTTGGATATAGAGTGCACGACTCACCACAGCTATATATTTGTCTGGATATGGTTACTTCCCAATAATTAAGCAGTTTTCAATTATTTTATCAAAGTTGGTTTTTGTGTTCCTTATCCATTATTATGCTTATTTTATTCTTACATTTAATCAGGTTTGGCTGTTGGCCACTTAATAACGGTGGGTAGTAACACATTTCTAACAGGATCTCAAGGGCCAAAGTTAGAAACTCAGCTGATACATACCTATCAGCCACAGTTGTTATGGTTAAGTGCTTCAATGATCAACTTTTTCTTATTATTCTCCATCTTTTATGATTCAAGGCTCTAGAAGTAAAAGAGGGAAATGTTCAAAAAGTGAGAGGGAATTAAGTAGCTAGTGACATGATGAATTCCCTACTTTCTGTCTTTTCAGTAACTGTTAAGTCTTTTTGTTAATTTGCAATGAAACTTACGCATGAGAAAGGTTGAGGGGATGGTGGAGGGAGCTTTTCGGCTTTCGAGTTTAACGATGATAGTGTCTTTCTTTATCATGGATCAATTATCAATGATTCAATTCCTTTCTTTTCTTTTCTTTTCTTTTCTTTTCTTTTCATCGAATTGAAGTGCTAGCTAGGCTTTTGCTCTAGCTCTTCCCAGTGTCACCTCTCTGCTTGTATGTATCACATTTCTAGCTTTAGTTTTGATAGAAACAAAGCTATGGCTCATAGATCATATAGCTAAGAATGCAACTCACCTCCAATATTTAATTTTATTTTCTGGAAAATTTTAGCTGTCGGCCACTCAGTTTTGTTAGGAGAGTTCTACTATGAGCTTCTTAAAATAGGCTTTTGGTAAGTTTCAAGATTAGAAAATCTAAATAGTAAGTTATCAGGTTACCGATTTTTACATATAAACATGACCAAAATTACATATAAACATGATAATTTACATATAAACATGACAATTTACATATAAACATGACAAACATGATAAATTACATATAAATATGACAAATTAAATATGACAAATTACATATAGACATGATAAATTACATATAAACATGACAAATGACAAATTTTATATAAACATGACAAATTACATATAAATATGACAAATTACATATAAACATGAGAAATTACATATAAATATAACAAATTACATATAAACATGACAATTAACATATAAACATGAGAAATTACATATAAACATGACAAAATTACATATAAACATGACAAATTACATATAAACATGACAAAATGATAAATTACATATAAACATGACAAATTACATATAAACATAACAAATTACATATAAACATGACAAAATGACAAATTACATATAAATATGACAAAATGACAAATTACATATAAAGATGACAAATTAAATATAAACATGACAAATTACATATAAACATAACAAATTACATATAAACATGACAAACATAAATAATTACATATAAACATGACAAATTAAAAATTACATATAAACATGACAAATTACATATAAACATGACAAATGACAAATTACATATAAGCATGACAAATTACATATAAACATGACAAATTAAATATAAACATGACAAATGACAAATTACATATAAACATGACAAATTTGTAATTTTCAATCTTTTGTAAAAATTAAATTAGAAAAGAAATACATATTTAATTAATATAATGCATGCATCAATTAATTTAGATATTGGGTTAATAAAAATTTCATATAGACTATCATTTTTTTTACATCTAATGAAAGTTAATTAGAAAACACTCGCATATAAAATCTTGCAAATGATGCATCGAGAAGTTAAATTTTCTAGTCCTTTACTTTGGATATTGGGATAATAAGAATTTCATATAAGTATTATTTTCTTTACTTTTGTGATAAAAACAATATAAAACATCCATGCTAGAAAAGCAGTTATTTTGGAGTGTATGGATTCGTAACTCAACATGCATTTTATCTTCATGCATGTACAAAATAACAATAATCTTTAATTTATGACAAATAATTCATCCGTATATATTTGCTTTCAATTAACACATGAAATTAATATAATTTAATTTCGATGCAAACTTTCAATCCATAAAATTAAACATTAATAAAATTTTAATTTTAATCTTTTTATATTGTTGCAAAAATTTTATATATGAGAGGAAAAAAAACCTCAAACTTTCAATCCATAAAATTAAACATTAAAGGATATTGTCATGTATTTATGTAATTGAAAAAAGGGAATCAAAAATTGTCATGTATTTATGTATTTCTTTTTAAATATAAACATGACCGAAATTAGGGATATAAACATGACAAAGTATATAAATCATTAAAGGATATTGTCATGTATTTATGTAATTGAAAAAAAGAAATCAAATGACCGAAACGCACTTTAATTTGACACAATTTTCCTTTAAATTAATTATTATACCCAAATTCATTAACTTATAATACATTTTAATTTTCCTAACTTTTCTGAGAAAATCTAGTCTTGGACTACAAATATCCATGATTCTAGAAAATGCTTATTTATTTATTGACTACTAGTGTTCATAATGGAAGTGTAGCAAGGACCACGTAAAAAAAAAAAAAGAAAAAAATTGACTATTCTTTTTGTCAATTGATAAACATAGGAGGAAGATGAGAGCAAGAAAAAATGGTTGTTGCATTAATTAATTAATAGCCATTTAATTAGTTTTGCTACAATTTTTACATTTATATACTTAGTTTTAACCTTTAAACAACACATTTTTCACATTTAATTTGAATTATTAGTAAATTATAAGTATACAATGTTTGTATATATATATATATAAAAGTAATTTATAAACTCCACAAGTTTAGTTTGTTTTTTTTACACTAATGATTAATTTTAGTTTTGCATGAATGCTGACAATTTTCATCTTGCAAAATATCAAAGAAAACATTCTTGCTCATTTTAGTCAACAATTTTGACAAGTCACAAGTTTATAGAAGAGCTTCATCAGTCAACAAGTTTATATAAGCATACAATATTTGTATTTATTTCAATGCAATGTTCAGATTGATACATGTGACAACAGTTAATTTTACAACTCATTTGTTGTGGTCTCAATATTAAATTTTACAATTTATTTGTGGTAAGAGAAATAAAATAGAGCATCCCTCAATGTGATGCCTTGAATCATGCTTTGAGTATTTGCCACTAGAAGTCGTGTGATAACTCTGTCACCTGCACCTACTGTAGTATGATCAGAATCACTGTCTAGACCAAGAATATGTCTATGAATCCTCAACAAGCCATCCATGGCTGGAGGAATAGGGCATCAAGCTCTTCTTTTGCAGAAACCATGACCTTATGCGAAAAAAAAGAGTAAACCATTAAGTTACCAATTTCACACTCATCGACTAAGTAGAGATAAGCCATGTAATTTTAAATTAGAAAACACGGAGGATTATATATTGCCAATCTTGAATAATCTTTAAAGTCAATCATTCATAAAGAAAATTCAACTAATAACATTGAGAGCTTTAAAATTAAAATAAGACCATTGTCATCAAATAATAATATTTGAGAACAACTGCAAAAATTCTTTTTCCGGCGCTACTAGTTATTGGAATTTGGATCGATAAAGCATATAAACTGGTACGCATAATTATCATAACTTATAAAGGAGATCATGAAATTTAACAAAAGAATAACAATATGAGCATTTCTTTTTACCAAGATGGCTAAAGAAACTAGGAGACACTTTGTTTCTTTCTTTTCATATTAAACAGCTCTACTATCCAAAATTCATGTTCACTGATCTGAAGTCATTGGCTTATTGGATGCTTGGAATTCTCTAAGGAAACAAAACCAAGGGCAGCCAAACTAGGCAAACTGATTCTGTATCTATCTTGAACTGATGTTGGGCAAAAACTCTCCATTTTCCCTTTAATTTTTCTTTTCTTTCAATTTTATATACACTAGTTATAGATCAAGAAAAGAAGTAAAGAAAACATGTTTCAGAGGACATTATCTTTCAGCTACTTGATGCACTACCACAGCTTAATCTAATTAGTACGGAAGCACTAACTAGTACTTTTCAGCTAAAATAGAGAAATGATTCAGTACTAGTGTTAATCCCCCGTTTCGCGTGGAGATTAATGCTTACATATAAATTAATTATATTCTATAACCATAAGAAAAGTAGAATGATATCATTGACATATAGACAATAGTTCAGATTTTTAAAAAAATAATAATGTTACCTATAGAAAAATTGATCCAAAACTTCAGAGATTACAGGTTTTGCAAAGGGACTGAAATATGCAAAAAAAAAAAAGACAAAGGGCAGTAAACAAAGAACCAAGAAATAAGAGACCTTACTTTTTGTCTTTACAAATCTGTTTCTTTTTCTCCTATAAGATCTTAAACCTGGTGGCCAAGTTTACTCTGCTACTTCTTCAAAGTCCAACTCAAGCTTCAGAACCCTCCTGGATATGGCGAAATGAAACCAACTTTACAAGCACCTACTTCACCGAACTGCAAATACAAGCTAGAACCAAATCAAGACATGAAATTTAAAGAAGCTAAAAGATGAGATAAATTTACCTATCATAAAAGAGCATTCCAGCACAAAAACAGCCAAAGCAAAGCAAAAAAGTATCTCAGACTTTAATAACAATTGGTGAACACTTCGAGGATTAAATAATTATTACATGTTAGCTTCTATGATGTTGCAAACATGAAACCAAGGCAAACATCACCATGCAGAACACAGAAAGTATGGAAGTTGATACTGCATTAAACTGAAAGCCAAAAGCATTGATGTATGACATTTGGATTTGTCACTTTGTCCTGCATGCTATATGCCCCAAAGTAAGAGCCAAGAGGTTTAATATTCCAACCCATCATATGAGAAAAATCTTGCAGCATAACTTTTAAATTTCCTTATTCCATCTTCTATCAAATGCCATTAAAAGAACTTTCTAGTTCATTTTTTCATCCAAAAAATTAGCAAAGCTAATTTTTGTTCAGATTTTCATTAAAAAATTCCACCAGGAGATAGCTTACATGAAGATTTGTTTCTTTCATTTTTTCAATCAGTGCTGCTTTCTCATTTGCAATCGCTGTAGCCATTTATTCTTTACCTAGCTCCTGAGTTTTTTGTAACTTCATTTCAGCTTCTTTTTCCTGCAATAACCAAGAACTAACAACTTGAGTTCATGAGTTACGAAATGCTAAAGAATTTCTTTGTTTGCATAAAACTATGCTCATTCTTGACACTGTTTTCACATATGCTCATTCTTGAAAGGCAGTCAGCAATGACCAGCAAGAACTAAAATTATTTATGTATCCCAATTTCTTTTTGAGAAGATGCAAGTATGAGTCTATACTCTATAGTCAAAATTGGTCACAACTTTTTTTCCCAACCTTCATAATCCTAAATATCAATGTACAAGTTTAAAACATGGCCAAACAGATCAAATGCATGACAAGAACCTAAGAGCATGATCTCTGAAACAGTAACATATTTTGTCGACATTCTACAATATTATTATTATTCCTAACAGGTTTTTATCCCATAGGTAGAGAAATTTCAAAATTTGCAAAAGAACCCAAAACTCAAAATTAATAGCAGAAATCATGGCAAAAAAATGAAAGGAAAAGAGAGAGAGAGAGAGAGAGAGAGAGAGGGGGGACTGACAGACATCATGGAGAAAACCCATTGGTGACGACTGACGAGACTCGGCATTTAAGCCGATGACAGTCTTTGTAGATGCTTGAGAATGGTAAATAGAAGCCATACATGATAGAGAGCGAGCAGCAGCAGCCCCAATAGAACCAGTTGGTAGTCCAACTTGTCTTCTTCCGTTTTTTTTTTTTCAGTTTTTCTTTCTTCTGTGTTCAATCTTGAGGGTTGAGGCTCCTGAGAAGGTGAGACAAAAAAAAAAAAAGCAATCAACAGCTTTAATCGGAATTGTCCAAAAAACCCCAACAACATATGGAAGGAAAAATTAAAGCGAATAGATCTAGATCTGAAAGATAATATACAAACCTTGGACGATAGGAGAGGCGAAGAGGAGCCTCAACCCTAAACGATACAAGCCTTCTCATACTTTGCCTTGATCTCAGCAGCTTTATGCATTAGGATATTTGCCCTTTTTCGATTTCTTCAGCATTTTCGGATTTGGTTCTGTTGATGAAGGCTTCTCCCTATATAATTATCAGAAACATAAATAAATCAAAAGTGAAGATGAAACTTCAAAAGAAGGAAAGTCAGTGAAAGTAAAAAGTTACCTTTCTGCAGGTTTCTTCTTCACTTCAACAGGCATCTCAATAACTTGAGACTCTAAATTAACAAAAAAAAAAAAAGGAAAAACACATAAAGAACTTTGTTGGAATTATTCACCTTAAACTAAAAGAAAACCCTGAAACTTTTCATCGCCATTTTCGACAGTTCCTTTTTTCCTCAAAGAAAAGGGAAAATTTTCAGATCAAGATTTTTTTCTAGAGAGAAATTGATTTTTCAGGGGCTTTGTTTCAATAGAGGTTAAGGTTTCAACTTTTTCTTTTTCATCTTTGTTTCACCGAGTTAACCGGTTATTTCATTTTTTTGTTTTTGCTTCAACGGTTCAGATGAACTAAATTTTATCTAAAGGTCAGAATTTCTTAAAGCCTATGGGAAGCCTACCTTAAGAAAATGTTTTTAGAATTTTTCGTTTTGTTATTGTAATTTGTTTTATCAGGTTTCCTAATGAAAATAATGCAAGTATTTAGAAATTAGAACTTTTAAGGCCTAGCTTAATTAACAGTATTATTGAAAAAAAGTTTGTGTTGAAAAAAGTATGGTAAAAAAAATGTAGTTTAAAATTTTTTTTTTAAACTTTTGGTATTGTTCTGAAAAAGTATTATGAGTAATTGGAATGTCAAAATATATAAGTTTAAAATAATAAAAGTTTTTTTACCAAAAAAAAAAAGAATTTAGAGATGTGAAGATAATAAAATCATTTTATCTAAAAGTCGGTTTTCAAATCGCAAAAGCTCAATGTTTTTGTTTGGATTGCCAAATTTTAACAACAGAAGTAGCATTTTTTTACCTATTTAGCATTGAGATTGCGATGAAACGCAACTTTTAACTTAAAAAATTATGCTAATAACATTGCTAAACGAGATCTAAATGGTAAAATATAATTGGTGTGAGATCCATGTTAAAGCCATGAATTGAGGAACTAGAAAAAACAATAAGAATTCTTAAATAAATGGAGCTGTGTTAGGAATTTGGATGTGAATTACTTGGATTTTAGGTTCTAAACTTCCGATAGTTCATGGACTGAAGTTGACAGAAAAAAAGTACTGATATTAGTGCAGATCATATTTGTTCTAGCTGGGACTACCAGGATTAATAAATAGTTCAGCAATTTGGTATTAATTTCATAAGCAAAACTGACTTCCTTTTACATTTATAAGCAAATATACAACTGATCCCCCCACTCTGAATTTAATGTTTAAAGTTTTTTTTTTTTATCTATTTATCATGATATAGCAAGGGGTAGGGATGACAAAACCCGAACAACCAGATAAATTTCGAATCGATCCGTTCCGAATGAACAGAGTTTTTTTTTTTTTTTTTTTTTAACAATGAAGGTGGAGCTGTTTTTGTTTGAAAGACAAGAATGAAACGGTTCTGGTAATTGCCTACTCCGCCCGTACCGGATATTAAAATTACTATTTTACCTTAAATATTTAATTTTTAAAAAGGATAAAAAAATAATACAACTAAACATATTATTTTTATTCTTTTTTTTAAAAACTTAAATCTAATACTTTATCATTTGATACTTATATTGAATTTATATTTATAATTTTTTTATAATACTTTATTATTTAAAAAAATAAGAAATAACTAATAAATATTGGATGAGACGGGACGAAACGGAACGGTTATAGATGTAACCGATATTTATAGAAGTGATAATAATATTAAAATTTCAACATTTATAACGAAATCAGACGAAACAAAATAAAATATTCCAATAAAAAAACGAAGATAAATTTTGTAATGTTGGCCCATTCTCGTTCCATTGACATCCAAGGTTCCACAAATTATGATGACTGGTGACTACAGTCTGTTTCTCAAGTGCTGCGTGTTTGCTGCAATTGGGGAAAAGTGGACCACTCTGGGGAAACTTGACTGTACGAAAGTCCCCAGATGTCTTTGCCTACTTGATGATAGGCTACTTGCAGCAATTTTTTAACTTTTGTAAAAATGATGATTTGTTTATTTCATAAGCAAAATACAAAACACGAAATGTATATATGAATTGTTCAAATTATATGTTTGCACTCACATTAATTAACCATTTACTTCTAAAGTGTGAGCGACTACAAAATCTAATTTTATTAACTCTAAT
This sequence comes from Fremontodendron californicum, assembly GCA_030761205.1. Taxonomy (NCBI): domain Eukaryota; kingdom Viridiplantae; phylum Streptophyta; class Magnoliopsida; order Malvales; family Malvaceae; genus Fremontodendron; species Fremontodendron californicum. The sequence continues at coordinate 9,298,673 of JAULJL010000009.1, read as the reverse complement.
AATTAAATTGTAATTTTGTATAATTAAATAATTAAAATAAAAAAAATTATAATTAAACATGTAATTTATCCAATTCTTTTTTCAATTCAAAAAATATACGAGGGCAAGCAATAGTTTCCTATTTTGCCTAATTTCTCCACCTTTTCTTAATTCATTTCTCCTTGAAAAAATGGTTTAGTTTGTGGTCCTGAATTAGGCCACTTCGTTGGGCTGATTTGTCCAAAACTCCAAGTCACGCAATCTCAAATTTTGGGCTCTATAAATGGTTAAACAGGTCTCATTGCCACAAAATTCCCCCTCTCCCTTTGCTTTCTGTCTTTTCTTTTTGGGGCGCTTGCTTCCTGCACTGAATTTTGTGATATATATATATATATATATATATATATATATATATGCAGAATTTTTTTTCCTTATTTCCAAGACGTTGAATGTTTCAAAAGACAAGGAGAAACTCATTCAATTTTTGAGACAAAATTCTTGACAACATTGACACTTACATCGTTTTTTTTTTTTTTTTTGTGTGCAGGCAAAGCAGCCCAGCAAGTTGGTGTTCCAGTTCCTGAAGGTTGTACTGATCCAAATGCTGATAACTTTGATCCAACTGCTAGAAGTGATAATGGAAGCTGTACTTACAAATTCTAGGCCTTCTTTAGGATATATTATGTAGAACAATGTTAAAAAAATTGGACAGGAGGTTGAATTAGTGAAACTTTCAGTTACCGGTTGAATCAGTTCAACCGGTTGATTGTATTAAATAAATAATTTTAATATTAAATATAATAAATATTTAAAAAAATATATGTATTTGGTTAAATGGTATGATCGTTAATTTAGATTTAAGGGATTAAAAGTTCAAATCTCATCACATATAATAAATTTTATAAAAAAAAATTTAAAAATATGTGTAAAACCGATTTTTTAAAATTTATTTTCGACTTTTTATTGGTTTTTTACTGGTTCAACCGATTTCTTATCGGTTTGAATAATTGACGGTTCAATGATATGCACTGGACTGGATAGACCATTGATTTACGATTCAATCGATTCTATCGGTCGATCCGGTTCGATTTTTTTAACACTGATGTAGAAGGAAAAATAACCCTATTCTTAATTGATGTGAGATATTCCATAATATTGTTTACCTTTTGTTTTAAGTGGATTTTTCTCCTCTATTTTTGTGTTATAAATCTACACTTTCTTCTCTTGGATGTTTGCTTTCTTCCAATTATTCTATATATGAATATCCTGCATCTTTGGAAGGTTCCTTGAAAGGTTGTTAACAAGAAATTTACAACACTTGGTTAAAATAATGGCCCCAAGAGGATAGTAAGTATAAAACATTTACTTGAAAGTTTATTAAAAAAATAATAATGATTCAAACTTCCAAGTTTATTAAAAAATAATGATGCATTTGAAATCGATTATTGGTATTTTTTGTTTCTTTTTATGAGAGAAGATAACATCCATTTATATCTCTTAAATTTATTTTGATGGCTAGTATAAATTCCAAATTTGACAACAAAAAAAGGGCCTGATAAAGGTTTCAGTATGACTAAACTTGAGAAATTTCTCATCGCAAAAAGATCAAGAGACCATACCTTAGAAAATAAAAAGGAATTGCAATCGAGATTATTATTGTTTCTATTTTTTTTTCTTATATGATTAGACCTGTTCATAGGCCGGATCGAGTCGGATTGTGGTCTGATTTTTTTTTTCTTTTATCCAAGCTCGGCCCGAGTTAATTCGGAATTCCATTTTAGTATTCAAAAATATTAAAATTTAAAAAAAAATTAATTTTTATATTAATTTTTATAATTAAATTTAAATAAAAAATAATTTTTTATTGAATGAACATTGATTCGGACCGACTCCAATTGAAAAAGTTCATATTCAAGCTCGATTCAATTTGGATCAAACCTATCAGGCCGAGCGGATCCAACCCCTGTACATATCTATATATAAGCCAACGAAATGAAAAATAAATTCTTAAAATATCAACAAGAAAACCTCTTACATAAAATATGTAAAAACAATAGTAAAACTCCTTGAAATAATTTGGGTTATTTGATTGGACTCGGTAGGGATTATTTCATTGTCAAACAAAGCCAAGATAAGTAAAGGAGAAAAGATTCGGTTGTTATAATTTATCAAAGTCAAATACTACCGAAAAAAACTTAATATAAAATTGTATGTTAAAAACTCCATTCAGCGACTTGATAGGTAAAATTTACAAAGCTTTCTATTTAGGACAGATAAGTAATCATTAGGAAGTTTGATATTATTTCCAGACAATTTAGATCATATCCAATTTAAGGTTGTAAAGACTTCAACAAAGAGCGCAAGTAGTGTCAAACAATTACCTCAGACATCCTGGCTTTTTCTTGGGTAAATTAAAACTTGACGAAAAAAGAAAGTTGGTTTTTTTTTTTTGGTACAAAAGAAGTTTGGGATAAAAGAAAATATTGCAGATGTTAAGATTTGAACCCCGAACCTATTAGATGCCATCTTTTAAGAGTGATTGTATAAACCAATTTAACTAAGCTCCAGGTTCAAGTTAGATGATTTAATGGAGGAAACAAGTTCATATCCTCTCTACTAAACAGAATCTAAAAGTAGTAGGTGAATAAGGGACAAGAAAGAAAGAGAATGGACAAAAAGGAAAGAAGTCATGTTTACCAGGGCAACCGGAATCTTGCTTGTCCTGTTTCTTTAGCAGATTCTCAAGCGAGTATACTGGAGTTTAACAGGAATCGTTTGCCGTTTAAGAATGTTGTAGGAAAACATAAGCACAATTAATTTAGTGGAGCCGATGCATCAAAATAAGACCAATCATACCATCGTAAAAATTAGCCAGAAGGGGCACCAACGACATTACCTGTTACAGTTGTTCATAAGCAAAACATACAAGGCATAATAAACCCAAAAGGTGGAACGCATAACAAGGCTTCTTCACAGGCAATTTAATGATGCAAAATGCAAACTTGAATATTCACAGAGAATGAGCTAGTGTTTCCCTTACTAGACAACCTTGTAAAGATCAAACAACTAAATGAAAGTATGGCAAGCTTGAGTTTTCAATCATCAAGAGGGAATTTCCAATAATTTTCTACTTTGTTGTTAGGAATAAAGTGAAATGATCAACCACTATAAACTGCCACCAATCAGCCAAACCAGCGCAAAAACTTTAGAACACGAATGAAATCAGTATTTTGATCTTCCAATGATTTTAGATGCTTCTTCAATCAGGGCAGGAAGTAAAAAACTGGTCAGAATTGGGTAAAGTAGCCTTGCTTACCGTTCTCTTCTGCGAATTCACCATATCCACGGCTTCAGAATCATGCGTTTCAGCATCAACAATACCACAGTTTAGTACTTGCTAATGTTTTCAATCTCTTCAAAAAACCAGAAAGGAAAGGGAAATGAACAAATATGAAGGTTCATGCCCATCTTCTCTGAAATACTCGAGCAAAGATCAAAGAGTAGGGATAACCTACTTGGATGAACTGCAGTCATGATGATAAAGTTATGCTGAATAAAAATAGCCAAGTAGTTATAACCTATGTTACTCGGACTCAGATGTTAGTGTCGGATACGAGTATGTGTCCGACACGGGTATGTTCAAAATATTTTTTTTTTTAAGTTTTCCATGTATTTGGAGGGTCATATCCCCATACCATGCCCAGATATGTGTCGGACACGGGTACTTCAAAAAAAATGAAGAGTCGGAGCAACATAGGTTATAACGGAATTCCCACATCAGAGATTAGCAAGAATTCTTGTTATTAGACCTCAGAGTCCATAATAAGTGACATCCAAGAAAAAATATCAGCCAAATGGTCAAGCACGTGCTTTAAAATGCCATTGTTTTTGGGTTAAGATGAAAGGTTAGAACTGTACTTGAACTTTCTACATACTCTAACCCTGAATTGAAAAAAATTGCTAATATATTGTCAATCCTATCTAAGAATCTAATTTTCTGTGATGTTTCTACTTTTTTTTAACAGAATGGTAGAGCAGTTCCTATAAATCTAGTCATTAGTCTTACATTAATTTACACTATTTGTCTGGTTGATATCGGTGCAGAAAACATCGGTCACCATCTAGGATTATCCAGATTAGAAATGGTCTTCTGCTAGCTTACTACATTATCTTCAGCATTTTCCTCGTCACCCTCTTTCACTCTATCGAAAATCTCATGATCAACAAAACCTGCATGAAAAGATCAAATAAATAAATAGAGAAAGAAACTTCTTTGGTGAGATTATCATATCCAAGAAACAATAATTACCTGCACCTAACTCTTCCACTTCATCACTTGAAGGTCTTAAAAGCATTGTGTTTACAGAATGTGCCTCAAGTGTCGTCCAATCTGAATTGGTATCGTCCTCCAAAAATGTGTCAATTCCCGTAACCCAGTCTTCCACAATAGTGGCGGCCTCCGATGACATGGGTTGCATAGAATCCTGTTGCTTGCTCTCATAACCTCTGAAAGAAAATTAATTAGCTAAAGATAAGATTTTCTGTCTCGCTAAATGCTAAATCCATAAATGAGTGAGATTCCACATACATTTGTCTTAATTGCAAGTTGCATTGAACAAAGATGAGGTCCCTGAGCCGGTGCTGCTCTAAGCAGTTCCTTGTTTCATGCAATTTTTCAAAAGGAATTCGATTATGCTTAAGCCCAAGAGTACTGCAAGTTTGACTAAGGACACGGATAGCCAAACGAGCCAAATTTGGGCAACTTCCTCCATATGTTGACCACCATTCAGCTATAACAAGCAGAAAATGAAGCGAAGATCAGCCAATACAAAGATATTAGGGAAAAGGATATCACAGCAGGATACCAAGATGGTAAATACATGCATGCTCTATGTGCAACAAAGGTACTTCATACCAGATAGGTTTGACATATTATCCATTGCACAAGCACATTTAAAACTTTGGATTTCAAGTCATCTATAACTATAATGATGAAAACAATGCATACAGCAAATCAAATCACCTATAAATTCGTTATGGTTTTTGCCCCTGAAGGTTCTTTAGTGGTCACAATTGCCACACCTTGGCCAAAGCACCATCTTGTTCAAACCAAAGCATGAAAGACAGCATTTTTATGACTTCATGGTTCTAGGATATTCGGTAAAAGCATGTAAATCAGGAAAAAAGAATTTAACTTGAAATTTAGTAGCAGGAAACAAAAAGAGTCTATTAAATACTCTTACTAGAAGCATAAATAATGATAAAAGAATTTAAGTTGAAATATAGCAGCCAAAAATTACAAAGCATCTATAAGATAGACTCTCACCAGGAAGTAGAGTGTCTCTAGCTCTAACTGCCATCTTCCTCCCCAAATCTCCAACAGCATTCTTGTATGAGTTTATCTCCTTGCTGATTTTATCTTGAACTGTTACATCAGGAACCAATTTCTCTATACAATCAAGCATCCCTGACAGAATCTCATTAGGCATGTCTCCTTCCATGCTATAAAAGAACCTGGGATTAAGGTAGAAACCGGCTGCATGAAGAGGATGATGCCATTGTTGTTCCCACCAGTGATCTATAATATTCCAATAGACCATATAGTCATCCCTCTTAACTAATTCTTTCTTGATTGTTTCTTTTGCCCGATACATTCCAGCATAAACATATCCCATTGCAGGCCTCTTCTTGCTCCCGACCATTCTCAGAACTCGAAGGAGAGGATTAGTTAACTGGGCAATCAGAACACAAGAGGACCAAAATGACTGATTACTCAATAAATCCAACATCCCCAGTCCCCCTGGTTTCTTTGAATATGGGCAGTCTATCCACTCCTGTGAAGTAACCATGGCCTGCAAGTTGTTTTTAAGATCAACCATCCGAGTCAATGTTGTAAAGTTTGTAGCTGAGCGAGTGACTGCTGGTTCAACAATATCATTGCCGAAAGTATACCTTCTTATCATATTCAAGACCACACTATGATTATAGATAAATCTTGTAATAGATCTAGCTTGCTCAATTATTGCATTTATCCACTCAAGTTTCGCAAAATCTTCAAGTATCAAGTCTACACAATAAGCTGCACAAGGGGTCCAATACAGAGTAGGGAAAGTTTCAGCTAACCTCCTACCGGCAACAATGTATTGTTCCTCACCGTTCGTGATCACTTGCAACACATGCTTAAATCCAACTTCTTCCACCACTTGCTTAAGCAATTCATACACAGCGTCTGAGGAATTTATTACACTAGAAGCATCTACAGATTTCAAAAACACAGTTCCTTCAGGACAATACACCAAAAAGTTTAGCAAGATTCTACCTGTTTGAGTGTTCCACTGGTTGACCAGAATAGAACAACCAGTCCTTACCCATGCTGCCGTTACTTTATCATTATCACTCTTCACTTCTTCCACCGATTTCTTCAATATCCAACCCTGAAGATCATTACGTGAAGGCATTAGTGTCCCAGATCCTCCTGAGACAATTGCATCAACCATTGGCTGGAAATAAACTGAATTAACTGCATCCGAAGTTGCTCCAATATCAAACAAAAATCTTCCTATAGCCATATGTACATGATTGTTTACTCTCCTTGCACCTAACCCAACCGTGATAACACTAAGGGCATTAGCCTCAGCAGCAGAACTTTTACCTTTTCCCCTCTTTCTCCTCTCCCCAGAAACATTACTTGTTCCTTCCCGATTAACTAACAAACTCGAACTAGGCTCAACTGCATCAGGTTTTTCAATCATAAGCAATTCAGTATTACCGTCAACCTGATTAGCATACGCTTGTATCTCGCTAGAAACCTGATTAACATTCGTTATCTCCTCTGCAATCTTTTGTTTTTTCCTCTTCTTTACCACAACCCCATCTAAACTTTCTTGCATTATAAGACGAACATCAGATGGGACACGCAAACAAGTAGCAGCATTACCCTTATGACCAGCCAAATGTTCCTTAATCCTATGAATCCCACCACCTTTAAATATTTTGCCACAATATATACACTTCAATTCTACCCTTTCACCATTCTTAAACATTTGACAATGTTTCCATGCTGGGTCATGTTTTTGTGATGTTATTGGTATTGGTTCCAAATTTGATGCCATTTTCTCACAAATCACAACCTTAACATAAACAAAACAAAACATTCAACAGATTTATTAGTCTTTTGTCATAACTCAGAAAACTAACATTAGCAAAAACAAAAATAAAAAACATTGTAACAAACATTTTTACATTAAACTCATCAAAACAAATAATTAAAACAGTTGCATTTGACAGAATTATTAGTCTTTGGTCATAACTGAAAAAAACTAAAATTAACAGAAATTGGAATAAACATGTTAACATTAATTAACCCAATAATAAAAAAAAAAATTAAAAAAAAGGAAAAGAGCTTACCTGCAATTCTTTTGAATTGGTTTTTGGGAGAGAGCGGCAATTGAATGAGAACCGAGTCAAGGGAGTTGATGAGGGGAATAATAAACCGAGGGTTAGGAAACCGGATGGACCGGTAAGGGTACGGGATAAGCCGGTTGGTTTATATCTAGCTAAAACTAAAATTAACAAAAATTGTTATAAACATGTTAATATTACAATAATAAAATTTTTAAAAATTCTAATTTATAAAAGAAAAAGAGCTTACTTGTAATTCTTTTGAATTGGTTTCTGTGAGAACCGAGTTAAGGGAGTTGACAAGGGAATAATAAACCGAAGGTTAGGCAACTGGATGGATCGGTTAGGGTACCAGATTAGCCGGTTGGTTTATATCTAATTACGAATTTGTCCCGAGTTGCTGTCATGCAAATTTTTTATTAAAATGAGTAATTTTTTTTATTAAAAAGATTTATATTTTTTATACTTTAAAATATTAACATATCAATTTAATCAAATTTTGTTAACAACCATAATTTTCTTTTGGAAAGACAATTAAAATTTTAAATTACACAAAATAGTAACCCTACTAAAAAAATTCATATAATAACTCCAATAGAATAATTTAAAAAGTAATTGAGTATATAATTATAATTATTTAAATGTTATTAGTTTTTATTGTTTAGCATAAACATTATATTTGTGTTTACTATACAATTTTTATAGTTTTTTTTTGTCACAATAAATATTTATCATTTATTTTTCTCCATGGCTTCCTTAAGTTTTCTTTTCATCTCTTACTTTATGAGAAAAAAGAAAATTGTAAAATAAAAAATGCTTTAAAATTTAAAAAATAAAAAAATACTTTTAAAATTAATAAATAAAACATTTCAATCAAGTGTTAATCACTAAAAGTAATGTATATTGATTTCATTAAAAAATTAACACATGTGAATCAAAAGATTGAATCAAATGTTAATCACTTAAACAATGTATATTGGTTTCATTAAGTTATAAATTTAAGGATTTATATTTGATGCGCTGTTTGTGTATAGATCTATATATTTATAGTGCGTTTTACGATACCACCTGTCGGGTTAGGAGTTAAGAATTAGGAGTTAGTGGTTAATTTTTTAATTAAGTGTCACTATAAAATTTACTGTCAGTATATATTGACAATACATTAAATACAAACTCTAGATTTAAATCTCTTTTTTAAGACTTTCTCAAACATCCTTTTTATTTTTTGATCTTTCCTCAAATTGTAAGAAAAAAGAAATTTGTAAAATCAAAAGAAATTATGAAAAGTAAAAATTACTTTCATAATATTAAATACATAAAAATCATAAACTTTTTTTAAATATGCATAAAATTTTTATATAAAAAAAAAAACACTTAAAATGGAACGGATGAAATCCTTTCTTTTACTTTTCACTTTTCCTAATATCTAAAACCACATAGTTTACTGTTTATGCAATTTTTTTGCTATATATATTTTTTGTTTCTTTTTAATTTAAGCAAGTATGCTTATTTCTTTAGTTTTTATAGCTTTTAGAACAAATAAAAAATACCCATTTTTGAAAACTTCAAGGATTGCTGAGATTGAATACAGCTTGCATCAATTGACAATGATAACAAGAAATTTGGTGATTTCTTACTTTTTATTCAAAGTAGCTTTGTGACCCCAGTAAAGATTCTCTTGTAACAACAGGATTTTGGGGACAAATATGAAAGAATCTTATGCTAAAAAGCAATGATAATATGGGAGGCACATGATTGGTTCATTTGATAAAAAAAAAAAAACTCTCCCTTTATCTTTTTTTTTTTTTTTGTGTGATTATGATCTTACATATACACCACCATGTCCTGTTGGAAAAGGATATGATAATTAATAGCTTTAACTCGTAATTATTCTTTATTATGTTATTCATATTCGAGTGTGAGTGCGGGATACGAATATGTATTCGACATATTTAATTTTTTAATAAAATTTCATGTATTTGAAGGATTTATGAAAAATCATATATCTATATTCATGTTTGAATATGTATCGGACACGAATATTTTAAAAATAATAAAAAATCAGAGCCACATAGATTCTTTCTGTAATGACTCTTGACTGTGCTTGGATTTGCATAAGTTTCAAGCTCTAGGGACGATTTTGGGGAAACTAATATTCAGGACAATAAGCAATAACTACCCTTTTTTCTTTCGGGTGAAAGGGGGAAAGGGACTGTTGCTTGTGCAAAAGCTCTCTGATTCTGATAATTCAGTGCTTAAATTCTTCAATTATGCAATGCAAATGCATTTTAGTTTTGTAATATTAAATTGAATTTTTTTTTAATTGAGAAAAAATTTGAATCTTATTCTTTGAATAGATAATCGTGCATTGAAAACTGAACCAAAGGTTTAATCTGATGATTAAGAACAAAAATATAAAAGGAGAAAACAGAGTATAGAAAAGAAAAAGTAACCCTTTCTTTATCAGTTAACAAACTTTATTTACACTTGCGGTTATTCAAAGTTTAAATCTTACTTAGTGGCAAAAAAGGAGACCACTCTTGACATATATGCTTAAGCAAACCAGTAAGCAGTTCCATCATCAAATTTCAAAAACAAATGTCAACCACTTCAAATCTCTTCTTCTTTTTCTTTTATTTCTTCTGCATTTTCATCTCCTTATCCTTCACAGGTATCCATTAATTCTCCCACATTTTTTGTTAAAGCTTTCTCTGATGCAATACTTTGTTAATTAAGGAACTAAACGCATTGCTTCTTGTTGTTTTCTTGCAGATGGAACCCAACTCATACTAGTAAACAACTGTCAAGAAAGCATATGGCCTGGAATCCTGGGCAGCGCAGGCCATGAAACTCCCAGAGATGGTGGGTTCCATCTCTCCTGTGGTGAACAGACAGCCCTGGAATTGCCTGAAAGATGGTCAGGTAGAATCTGGCCTAGACAAGGTTGCTGTTTCGATCAAACAGGCAAAGGTTCGTGCCAAACCGGAGACTGCGCCGGGCTTTTACAATGCGAAGGCATTGGAGGCAAACCACCCGCAACTCTTGTTGAAATGACACTTGGGGCTCCAACATCTACCTTACATTACTACGATGTGAGTTTGGTTGATGGGTTTAATGTTCCTGTCTCAATGGTGCCAATAGGTGGTGGTGTCGGATGCGGGGTGGCGGCTTGTGAGGCTGATTTGAATGTTTGTTGCCCTGCTGCCTTGATTGTGAAGAAAGAAGGGAAAGTGGTGGGTTGCAAGAGTGCATGTTTGGCTGCAAAAACAGATAGGTATTGCTGCACTGGAGATTTTGCCAATCCCAAAAGTTGCAAACCTACCATTTTTGCTAATCTTTTCAAGGCCATTTGCCCCAGGGCTTATAGCTATGCTTTTGATGATTCTTCAAGTCTTAAGACTTGCAGGGCTCCTCGCTATCTCATTACATTTTGCCCTCCTAATTGATGGAATGTGATATGTTTACTGTAAAACTGCTACTTAGTACTGGCTTTCTATTGTGGTTCAAGATTTTATTGTGTCATTTTTAATTGTAATTGTGGTTCACGATTAGCATCAAAGGCTAGAAAGTTTGGTAAAATTTTCATTTGTTTTTCTCTTTTTTTTTTAAATTTTTTATTGTGACTTTATCTTAAGCTCATGTATTGATTTCATGGTAGATGATCTTTTTCTGTGATTCCTTTTATGTTTTTATCATTCTAACTGTTCTCTTTTTGCTTCATTGGCTGAAGTTGAATATTTTGCTGTCTCATCCTTGTCCTTTATAACTTGACTAGAATCCAAAATTTCAGTTTTCCTTAAAAATTGAGAAACCATCAAATTACAAAGTAAGTTTAGCATGTTTTTCCATGGCCTTCCATGTTGATCCATCTCGGGAAAAAAAAAAAGAAAAAAAAAGAAAAAAAAAAAAAGAAGAAAACAGTACCAAATAATTTCTTTGAGAAAGATATGAATCAAATCATGTTCATGTCCTCGGGACTTCTGTTAACCGGATTGCCTTGTTTATAAAGCCAAAGCAATAACCAACAAGTAATAGCTACAACAACATCATTGTCAGGTTCCCATGGTCTTTAACTCAACAAAAACCAGGTTCCCATGGTATTTAACTCAACAGAAGCCAAGTTCTCCATGGTTTTTGTTAAGTATTTAGGTTAAATGATATATATTTTTTAACTGTGTCAGAATTAAAAAGCGACATGATCCAAAGCATCAGTAACTAAGCAAACTATGGGATATTCGTATTCCTCCATGTTGCTAGATAGCAACTTAGCCAAGCAATTGCGAAAACGAGTTACACAATTCGAATCGAGGATTGTTAGGAAGGCTATATACTAATCTAATAAGTCGGCAAAGACCAACTGAATTGCAAAACGTCAAAAAATGTCCTGAAAAGCTCTTTGAATTAAAGAAGTATCCTTTTAGTCAACAAGGCAATCTTGCTAATCGGTATAGATATACCTGGGAGGCTCAAAGCAAAGACTTTGAATAGGTATAAATGGATCCAAAAGTTGAAAATGGAGGTCGTCAGGAATATGGGGTATCTGGTTGGGGTAAATCTTTGCCAGTACTAATCATCCAGGAGATAATCAGGAATGATCCTAAAGCAGTTCCTGAAAGATACATACAAGAACACAAGGACAGGCCACTGCTCTGATATCTCACCAGCTTCCACTGAAATTCCAGTCATAGATTTTTCCTTGTTAGCCAAAGGGGATGAAGAAGAAAGAAGGAAATTAGAACTTGGTTGCAAGGAGTGGGGATTTTTTCAGGTAAATCTAGGAAACAGGATTTTCTGGTCTTCTGCTATTGGAATGTCATTTTTGACAGATAATATTATAATAAATCGTGGGGGCGCAGAGGAGGTCCTGCATTCCTTAAAAGCAGCCATGGCCTATATTGTTCCGACTCTTTTTTTTTTGAAGTATCCGTGTCCAACACTCGTATCCGACGCATATCTAGACTGGATATGAGGATATGATCCCCCAAATACCTTCCAAATACATGAAAAAACTTAGAATAAATCAATCATATCCGTATCCGACACTCATACCCGAGCCTCAGTATCATAGGCCGTGGCAGCTTTCTTTAAACTTTCACCAAAAGAAAAAAAAGAAGTATGCAATGCCAGAAAATGATATTCAAGGACATGCGAAATACAATGTCCAACAACAACTAAATGCCAATCAAAATTGAGAAAAAAATGATTCCAATGCCGCCTACGAGTAAGTAGTTGAAGTTTTCTATTTCAATATTAAGATAATAAATTGGTAAGTCAAACTAGGAGCAAAATGCCAAAATTTCCTGAAAAAGGTTTTTCTTCAATTTTTAAAGAAGCATCTTTTAACTCAACAAAAGCAATCTTGTCAATTGTTATATATATACGTGACCCTGGAAGGGGAGGAAGCAAATGTGAGCAAAAGATCAAATGGAAAATGGAGGTTCTCAGGAAGATGAAGGAAGTGATTGGGGTAAATCTTTGCCAGTACCAAGCGTCCAGGAGATGGTGAGAAATGATCCTCAATCAGTTCCTGAAAGGTACATACAAGAACACAAAGACAGGCCAGTGATTCCTGATATGCAACCTGCTTCATTTGACATTCCAATTATAGATTTTTCCTTGTTAGCTAAAGGAGATGAAGATGAAAGAAGGAAACTAGACCTTGCTTGCAAGGAGTGGGGATTTTTTCAGGTAAATCCAGCAAATGACAACTTTTCTTAGTTTTGTCTAGTCCTGTTCCTGTAATGAAATAATGAATTGAAACATGCCATTTTTGACAGATAATAAATCATGGGGTAGCAGAAGAGGTCTTGCTTAAGATGAAGGCAGCTATGGCAGCTTTCTTTGAACTTCGGCCAGAAGAAAAAAACAAGTACGCACAGGCAGGAAGTGATTTTCAAGGATATGGGCAAGTCTATGTCGTCTCGGACGAGCAGAAACTCGATTGGTGTGACATGGTACTCTTAATTACACTCCCGCCTGAGATTAGGAACCTAAAGTACTGGCCAGACACCATACCAGGTTTCAAGTATGCATTCTTTCTCTCTGCTGTTTATTCATATACAAAAATCAAGCAAACTCGCCCAGGAAATATATAGAAGTACATTCCTTGCAATAGGATAAGAAGATATAAATTCTTAAAACAAATCAAGAACAGAACCACTAGATTGAAATATTATCATAATTAGAAGAAGCAGACTTGAAAATGAGCCCCAGGATTGACTCAGGTGGGATTTCATAGCAAATAAACAATCCCCAGAATAGATTTAGTGCAGTTCTTATAGTTACTAGGAACTGTCTTCACTATACTATGTCTTTCCTCCTCTTTTGCAGGGAGGCTATAGAAAGGTACTCAGAAGAAACTCAAAAGGTAACTGAGGAGATCTGTGCCAACATATCACTACTCATGGGCATGGATAGAGACGGTCTGAAAAGGTTTCACGGCAAGACCAAACAAGCTATACGAATGAACTACTACCCACTTTGCTCAAGGCCTGATCTTGTTCTTGGTATTAGCCCTCATTCTGATCCAAATATAATAACTTTACTTCTGCAAGATGATGAGACTCCTGGTCTCCAAATCCGGCATAAAGATGAATGGTTTCTAGTTAAGCCGATTCCTAATGCTATTGTGGTGAATGTTGGCGATGTTATGGAGGTACTCACAGTTCAATCTTTTGCCGTCTTAGGCCTAAATTTACTTCTACCTTATATAAAGGCATTCCTTTGTTTTCTTTCTTCAGTTTCTGAGCAATGGGATGTACAAAAGCATTGAGCACAGAGCAATCACAAACGAGAAAAAAACAAGATTTTCACTTGCAACTTTTATGTTTCCATACGATGAACTGGAAATTGGTCCTCTGGAGTCGATGCTAGATGATCATCGGCCTAGAATGTATAGAAACCTCAAGTACATTGATTACCTGAGGTATACATTCAAAAGGAAAATGGAGGGAAAAGCTCACGTTGACATTCTGAAGATACAAAGCAGCTAATTCTTAGTCCATATTTAAAATAATTGTCATCATTTCTCTGTTGAACCCACAAATTTCAATTGCACTTGTTTGTGTAAGCACCCAAGAAGTAAAATGTTTTCCTTACTTCCAAATGAAGTTGTATTGCTCACTGGACAAGGCATTTACAGAGATTCAAACAGTGACCATTCAGACACCAGATCATCACAGATTCGAACAGTGATCGATCCCCCAGTTCCGGCAAGCACTAGAAGGAACGAAATATAAATATAATGCGTAGTATAGTAAAGACCAATATAGCATAAAAATGGCATAAATCAAACCAGAATATCAACATTGGCTCAAACATGACAGAAAGATTAGGATATGGGAAAAGTTCATACCCTTCCGAGTAACATAGGCTTGTACTTCACTAACAACAAAGACAGTAGTAATGTGGGAAGACTGAAAAATCCCTAACAATTAACTCCATGTGCAGTATGGAAAGTGTCAGAAATGAAACCAGCAAGGTATTTTTGTCCAACCAAAAGACCACAGGTGTGCACCAGTGCAACTGTTTTATACCCACAAATAATTTTTAAAAAAAAAGGAGAAAAGACAGAAATTCAAAGTCCTCCTTCAAAGTGCTATTTGGTAGAAGACAAGAAAGCCTGAGCATCCGGGAAAAAAAAACCTTTCAAGTTGTTAATACAAATTTCTATTTGGCACAATTTCAAGTTTTTAATAATCATCCAATCCATTGCAACGAGAGAAATCAAGTGCAATTACCTCCAGCTGCAACAAGTTTCTCAACACGCGCAACTATATGTTTCCCGTAAGTATACTTCTTCAGAGAATTCAAGTGAACCTTTATTCGGTTGAGAATTAGTTCAAGCAGCTGGTCATCACAGGTTTCCAGCACTTTCTGTACAACATAATTTGCAAACTGATCTTTCATCATCACCTAACAAGAATAAAAAAAACCAAATAAGGAAAAGAAAGTTGAGAAACCATTAGGCAAGCAATAACCAGGTAAAAGTTAGGGATGACAATTTAAAATGCGGATTCGGATGTCTGTGGATATACGATCCGTCGGATTCGGATAAAAGTCGGATTCAGATATTATAATTACTATCCGCAGCAGATTCGGAGCGGATGCGGATATGAAACCTCGGATATCCATTATCCGAATCCGCATTACTTTTGCGGATTCGGATATCCGAATCCGCTTATTTGTAAAACACATAAATTTTGTTTGATTTTATATTTTTATTTTTAAAAAAAATTGATTTATTGAATTAAGATTTTTAGCGGATTCGGATATCCAGCAGATAATGTATTTAATTCGAATTCGGATAGTAATACGTGGATTAAATGCGAATAATTTGCGGATTCAAATTTTAAAATAATTTTACGAATTCGGATTCAAATAATACAAAAAATACAGATAATCGATCCGCTGTCATCGATAGTAAAAGCATTGAAACATAAAACAGAAACATCAGTACTGTCCTTCAAATGGTTTTCAAGCAAAGAAACCTTTTAATTTGCTGGTCAAACAACATAAATAAAAGAACCATTCATTTGAGAAAAAGAAGTTATATTCTCACGATTATGCCCTTAAAATATATATATATATATATATATATATATATATATATCCATACAATAAATTTTACATTTTTTGCACCAAAATGATGCAGCCACGTCACCAACATTTTTTTGCAGCCATGTTTTTTTTTTTTTTTTGTGTGGGCCTCACTTTTTTTTAGTTGTTGGGTAGGGATAAAAAAAATTGGTAAGAAGGAAAAAAAAATAGAAAAATTTATGTGTTCGTGTTATTTTTTTGTGTGTTTAAAGTATTATAAATTTATATAAATTTTTACATATTAATAATTCATTTTATATATATTTTTAAACATTCGTGTATCCGTATCGTGTTTGTTTTATTTTTTATGTTGTGTTTTAATTATTTTTTCTACGTTGTGTTTGTGACGTGTTCCTATTGATATTTGTATTGGTATTCGTTTTATTTTTTTGTTTTACAAAGTATTATAAATTTATATAAATTTTTACATTTTGATAATTCATTTTATGTATATTTTTACACGTTCGTATATTCGTGTCATGTTCGTGATATTTTATGTGTTGTGTTTTAATTATTTTTTTATTTTTGTGTTCGTATCTTAATTCATCTCATATTTTATATAATTTGATATTTTGATTCAATTTAGAAAACAAATTTGTGTGTTCGTGTCGTATATTAATTTATGACATATTTTGCATAATTTATCATAGTCATTTAATTTAATTTAATAAAAAAATAAAAAACGAATCGTTGCGTAGCGCGAGTTTTTTTTCCTAGTATATATAAAAGTGATATCAGAATCGTTTGATACCGTACCCTTGTCACATTAATTATCTTTACTTAGCAATCCTTCGTATTATATCATAATTAAATTAATATCTCAACTGACCAATTAATTTAATTACATCTTGTGCCTTGATACTTACTATTTTTTTTTGTAATGATCATTTTAACAATCTTAATTACGAAACTTAATTCATTATTATTGTTGACACACTCTAATCAGAGAATTCAATAATCAAGTTCCGAAAACCCGTCAAGAAATATATTGCTCAAATTTCATATTGCTAATTCATAGTTTTCATAATTTATAAATATTTTCACCAAATTATTGAGTTTATTGACACCAAATTATTGAGTTTATTGACTTGCGATTAAGTCATACAATTAGCAATTCAAATTAATAAATATCTAATAAAATTGTAATTAACTTATGATTAAGGTTGAAGTGAATTCAATACCCATAAGATTTAATGAGCTCGAGAATTATTTAAGAGTTGATCACAATCAACAGCCAGCTATGGCCTGCATGAATTAGTTTATTGGTGGCCCAAAAAAATATAAAATGAAATAAAATAAATAATTACAAGATGTGCTCATATGATAGAGAAATGAAATTATTGATTGGTCTAAGAGACAGATAACCTTTCTTTCTTATAATTGAAATTATTTTGCCATATAAAAACATGTCATCATGCCAGAATGTTGAGTTGTCATTGATTACGTGTCCTTGGCTATGAGAATTTCCAGTCCCACATTAGGGCTGTAATCGAGTCGAGTCGAGCTCGAATATTGAGCTGCTCGAGCTCGAGCTCGACTCGAAACTCGCTGCTCGAAACTCGGCTCGAGCTCGATCGAATACCATTTTTTAAGCTCGAGCTCGGCTCGAAATATAATCGAACTATTCGAGCTCGGCTCGATAAAGCTCGTTTACTCAATTTATGTACTCGAGCTCGAGCTCGTTTCATATACAATTTTTTCACATTTACATAATAAATTTTTTCTAAAATGGCGAACCCAAGCCTGCCTTATTCAAACAAAGCTATCAGAAAAACCAACAACCAAACAATGTCAAGAACCAGTAGTATACGCCAGAAATCAGCTTAGGCTCTTTGAATCGAGCTCGAGCTCGTTTCATATACAATTTTTTCACATTTACATAATAAATTTTTTCTAAAATGGCGAACCCAAGCCTGCCTTATTCAAACAAAGCTATCAGAAAAACCAACAACCAAACAATGTCAAGAACCAGTAGTATACGCCATAAATCAGCTTAGGCTCTTTGAATCGCATTAACTTAGTAGGAACCGATGCTGGGGCAACAATGTTCGTTCGTAGTGGCATCATGTCAGGCAAGTCCCTAAGGTTGTGGTTACCTATAATATTATCTAATATTTTATATTACAAAAAGTTCCATGAAAGTTCCTGGAAGAGTTTTGATGAATACTTTAACTGATTAACATGATATGCTTTTCATAAAGTTATAGTTCAGAAGACGACAATGAAAAATGAGAACAAATGAAGTGGGTCCTTTTTATTAACTACTATGTATAAGGTAGCTAATTAACTATGTTTATGGAATAACAATGGATTAGATTATGGAATTAAACTTGGATTAATTATATTACTAAGAAGAAGCTGCTGCTCTGCCGGTGCCATTAAATTTTGTCAAAGTTGGAGGCCATTAAATTTTGTTATTGGTAACTTTTGAAGGATTATAGGTATAAGTTCTTGCAAAAGGGTGAAAACATGTGGCTCACCTGAAAGATAAACGTGATTCTGCTCTCTACTTCAGCTGAGGCAATCTAAGTTTCTATGAAAAAAACAATAATGATAGCTATCTGAAATCTAAAAACAATAATGATAGCTATCTGAACACACGCACATGCTAAAAACTCCACAATGTTTGATATCTCTCGACTACTTGGGACTATGCAGATTGCAGACTATGCAATTAAAGCAAAAGATGGGTGCAATGCATGGGATGGGGAAATCAAGAAAAGGTGCAAAGTGCAAACAGATTCATCTAAAAGATAAAGTAAACATGCAGTGCAAGCTAATCAGATAATTACTACTACAAAAACAATAAAATAAGTTTATATTTATGATGGATCTGCAATTCTGCATTCTCCAGAGAGAGTTAATAAGAGTCTGTGGCTATGTGGATGTGGTGAATTGAAACGATCGAGGAAATAAGCAAATTAGAGAAGGGGAACATTCAAAGTTGAAAAGAACAAAAAAGAAACATATTAATGCGTAAGGGGGTTAAACAGGTGAGAAAGAAATTAATATAAACAAAAAGGGTCCAAGAAAATTGAGATAAATCTTACCTTTTAAAAGCCCAGCGACAAGAACAACTGAACATCGAAGCAGCGACAAGAGAGAGCAACTTGGATTACATCAGATAGCTAACACTCTGCTCAGTTAATGAGGAGTCAGGAAAGATTGAAGGAAACGGCAGAGAAGGAAAGAAAATTAGGGTTATGGGTTTTAAGGGGTATATATATATATATTAAGGGTAGAATTGTAAATTAATATTAAAATATAAAAAATATGTATTATAAAATAAAAAGCTCGATTAGGCTCGCGAGCCACTCGAATCGAGTATTGAGATACTCGAATTCGGCTCGCTCGATAGCTCGAGCTGCTCGAGCTCGAGCTCGGCTCGATAATGACCGAATCGAATTCGAGTTTTTTTCGAACCGAACTCGAGTAGCTTGCGAGCACATGTGTCTCATTTACACCCCTGTCCCACATACTTCAAATTAAATAGAAAATTATTTTTGTTTAATATTTTTTATGAATTCGATAATTCGATTAACGAATTTTTATACATCAATTAAAGATAATTAAAATATTTATTTTGAAATATTTTTATATTTAATGTACAATCTTAATCGTGTAACTCAAAATATGTAAAATTATAATCACATAATTTGAAGCTGAGATGAAATTTTTTTAATTAATATATTTAACAAGTCAAATATGAAGAAAAAAAAAGTCCCAAAAAGAAATGAAAACTTAAAGAAATTACAAGCTTTGAATAAGTTTGATTTTAATACACTGATAGTGGAGTTTTTTAACTCCACATGTAGAGTTAAAAAACTGTCACATGTGTAGTTAAGAAATTGCCACATGTTTAATTTTTTTATTTATTTATTATAGTTTAAGGATATGTGTCACCCTTTCTAACCTTGTTTGTGAAGCTTAAAAACTTCATTGATAATGTATTAAATAATTTCTCATATAATAATGGTGGATTTATTATAGTTACGCCCGTTATTACTTAGGTCGGAGATCTAAGAGTCCAAACATGTAAGGCCCTCATATAACAGACACTTGTCAATCACATAATTACATAAAATTCAAGTATAAAAGGTGAGATAAGGCACAAACTTTCAAAACTTTATTCTCCTTACATTCCCTCCTGCTTACATTCTATGCTTTGCTTCTTTTTTTTTTTTATCTAAACTAATTTAAATATCGGAGCGTGTTTTGAAATTTTAACTTCAACATCTCTTTAATCATTTTCTATGATCCGCGGACTCAACTCATCCAATTTCCGACAACTCCTTCGAACCCGTCAGTTTGAACCTAAGAAAGATCTTAACAACTATATGATAAGTTTATAAACAGGTAGATTTCTCTATGTTTTTATGATTTTGGGATGACATGCTTTGACTTATAAATTTTATATTTAAAGAATTTTGATGGCCAGCTACCAATTAGGATCAATCTTTTTGACGAAACAAGTAGCTTCTAGGAATCATTAATATACATTTGACATGCAAGTGCATCTAATTTTGGTTGGAACTTGGCAGATAAGAAATTCGATTTTATTACATCCCTTTCTTTACTTGTTCATCTTTTTTTATTTTTGTCCATAAAAATATATCATGGTAATATGCCATTAATTAATTAAGCAGCAAGTTTCATGTTTACTTATGAATTAAATATTTCATTAAACAAATGGAACCAGATAAATTGTTTTGTTTTAAAATAGCTAAACTACCCAATTTATGCTAATAATTCTAATTTTGGGGGTTTTGATTAAAGGATTCATTTCAATCTCATCTTATTAATATTACTTTTTCTTCTTCTTTCAATTTCAATGTGAATATATGTTTGTGGGTATATAAATATTTTCTTGCTTGATAAAAATTTCTCATAGAAATATAGAGTTACCATATGATTGTTATTTTCATACCTAGTATCATTATTCTTGATTTTTTTTTTAAAAAAAATCGAATTACTTTCCTCTTTATTTAAGTTCTCGTCTTATTAACCACAAAATTAGTTCAGTTGATAAGTAATGAGTTTTCTTTTTGTCAACTAATTTCTATCTTTGTGAGAAATATCCTAGGAATAAAATTTTAAATACACTAAATCGATTTTAAAAAAAATGCTCTTACAATTTTTTAAAAAAATTAAATTTAGACAAAATCTAAAAATACGTATTATATTTAAAAAATTCTCATACTTCCAACCTTTTGAGCTAAAAAAAACCGATGGTATTAGAGTTATAAAATCAAGGAAGCTACATTTTGAGCTAACCAAACATGGCCTTAACCAAAACTAGAAAAAGCCGAAATGGATAAAAGACATCCTTAAAATTTAAAATAAACATGTAAATTTTGGTAAATTTTATAATTCGTGTATACCTATTGTATTTTACGTTTTTTTTCAATTACGAAAATATAAATAAAATAAAAATTATTAAATATATTAAAATTTTAAATATGAATACGACACATATTTTAAAATATCGTGTTATATTTATTATAATATTTTTGTATTGATTAAATGTGTCATATTCATATTATATTTTTATATCATATTCAAATTTATCAAATCAAAACTTTGGTCAAGGTCGTAAAAGCAAAGCCAAATCTACACAAAAATGACGAATTCACGTAGAAAAAAAGCTCATGAAAGTGGGATCTTTA
Source organism: Fremontodendron californicum (assembly GCA_030761205.1). Taxonomy (NCBI): domain Eukaryota; kingdom Viridiplantae; phylum Streptophyta; class Magnoliopsida; order Malvales; family Malvaceae; genus Fremontodendron; species Fremontodendron californicum. The sequence goes on along the minus strand of JAULJL010000009.1, from coordinate 9,277,029 downwards.
ATATTTGCTTCATGTTAATGTTAAGAATCACCGACTACTCACCTTCATGGAAAATTCTTCATCTCCCTCTAGAGTGTTCTTCAATCTTCTCTCTCTAGAAAGTCCTTCATCTTTCCAAAAGGTTCATTCAAAAATTCTAGGTTCTTCATCTTGAAATGGTAGTCTAAAGCTTACTCTAGAATACTCCAACCAACAATACTAAGTCGGTTTAACAAAGCTTATAAATAGAGATAAGTGTTGTGTGTGATGTGTGGAGGTGAAGGGAAGAACACGTAGAGGAGAAAGGAAAGAAAGAAGAAAATGTGGAGAGGTTGAAGAGAAAAGAAAAATAGAAGAAAGGTGTAGAAAAGAGAGCAAAAACAAAGAGAAGAGAAAAAGTGGAGAAATCAAAAGATGTGAGCAATTGAGTGATTGAGTGGTGGTGTCGGGTGAGTGATTAGGAAGACAAAAATGAAAGAAATAATAGGGTGTATATGGGTATAGGATATTATGGTGTATGTGAGTGAATAGTGAATGAATAGTAACGTGAGAGAGTTTGTTTAAGATTGTGTCTATTGTTAGTTGCTGTTCACACCAATTGTATTTGGTCTTTTCTCGTATTAATAAAAGAGTTGTTTTTCGGAAGTCACTGTAGCATCCCGAGATAAAGTTACTGTAGCAAATCGGTACTGTAGCGCAAAACTACAATTGGTACCGAGAGTTAAAAATCAACAAATTGGTATCAGAGCTAGACGATCCTAAGGACCGGAGTATCAGAGTAAGACGATCTTGAGGACCAGAGTATCAGAGTTGGACGATCAGAACGGGACGATCCAGAGGACCAGCGTAAAAAGCGGTATGATCCAGAGGATTGGAATATCAGATCAAGATGGTCAGGGATCGTAGTATGCGCATCGGAGAAAAGACAAAAAGCCAGAAGTTTCTCGAAATCAGATGATCGAGAATTGTAATTATCGACGATAGATCGAGTCGCAAAAAGGGCTACTGAAGTAGTGTGAGAGCCATCACGAGAACAGGTGAAAAGGGCTACCTACTTACCTAAAGTAGTGTGAGAGCCATCACGAGAATAGGTGAAAAGGGCTACCTACCATCAGAGTGAAAGCCACCGCAAGAAGAAAGAGCTAGACGGTCAGGGATCGGAGTACGCATATCGGAGAAAGACAGTCTGGGACTGTGAAGATTATTGGTCTGGGACCAAGACGATCAGGGATCGTAGTTTTTGAGGATATAGAGACTGGCAGAATACAACCTTGAGAAAAGTGAGGCACTCTCAAGTCAGAATGGAAGATTTTTCAAGTCCAGTTGGTAAGCTCGAGAAGATCAATAACATCAATTATAATATGTGGAGTATTCGCATGCAATATTACATGCTCGGGCAAGATTTATGGGATATTGTTAACGGTGAAGCTTCAACACCACCAACTGATGCCGGAGAACTAAGAAAATGGAAGATCAAAGCCGGTAAGGTCATGTACGTGTTATCAGTCACCATTGAGGATGGTTTATTACAACGCATCAAGGATGCAAAGACACCGAAGGAAGCTTGGGACACACTCACAATGCTGTTCGCGAGGAAAAATGATGCTAGGCTCCAACAATTAGAGAATGAACTCTTGTCAATCTCGCAGCAAAATATGCCGGTAAGCGAATATTTCTCTAAAGTTAAAACTCTTTGCGATGAAATTTCAAAATTAGATCCAGAAAATGCCATTACCGAAACGAGGATGAGAAGAATTGTCATCCATGGCTTGCGACCTGAATACAACGGGATTGTTACTGCAACTCGTGGATGGAGCAAAGAACCAACTTTAACTGAGTTGGAAAATATCCTAGCCAATCAAGAGACTTTAGATAACCAAATGTCTAAAGTCATGATAAAAGATTATGAGAAAGCCCTCTTTAGCAATAGAAGAGGTAAAATTGCTATGAGGCAAGGAATAGAAGACATTGAAGTTCAAAACAAACAAGAAGCTTGGCAACGGAGGAGCTTTCAGCGAGGGGGAGCTCAAATTGTTCGAGATAGAGACGATAGCGAAAATGTGAGGTCTCATTGTCGAAATATTAAGTGTTTCAAGTGTGGCAAGCTTCGCCACTATGCTCGAGATTGTCGATATAGACAAGTGCAAAGCTATGCAACAGTATTCTCACGACAGGAGAATAACTATGAAGAAGAATGGGATTTTGAGACAGCATTTACTATTGAAGAATGCGAAGAACTCGTATCTGGTTGCACCACCGAGTTAGAAGAAAATGTTCATGAAGACGAAGAAGAAATTGATTTTGAGAATATTCAACCAAGACAAAAGGTAACAGAAGAAACGTCAAAGGAAGGAAACGAGTTTCTATTTCAGCTACCAGAAAATATGTTTGAAGAAGAAAGGTTATTTCTAGAAGTCGAGAAGAAGCTTGCAGCTGATGTCAACATTGAGAAAGATGACAACGAGGTCATCGACACTGTTAAGACTTACAAAGGCGTGAAAGATATGAAGATCGATTGTGAAGTCAACAAATTAATGGTAATTGACAAAGTCGAGTATGCCAAAGTCAGAGACAGGCTAGCAGAGAAAATCAAGAAGAAAGAAGATAACAATGGTGTTGAAGCAAAGACGGAAGTGAACAAAATCAAGGATTAAAAGAGAAGAGAGCAATCAACGATGGATGAAGCAGAACTAATGATGCTGATGAATTTTAAGAAGAGAAAGAAAAAGAGAAGATATTTGATGCAAGATTTGATAAGTCCAGAAGACAGTCTGGAATGATAACCAAGCCAGCATCAAGAGAGAGTAGTCGTTGAAGGGGAGTGTTAAGAATCACCGACTACTCACCTTCATGGAAAATTCTTCATCTCCCTCTAGAGTGTTCTTCAATCTTCTCTCTCTAGAAAGTCCTTCATCTTTCCAAAAGGTTCATTCAAAAATTCTAGGTTCTTCATCTTGAAATGGTAGTCTAAAGCTTACTCTAGAATACTCCAACCAACAATACTAAGTCGGTTTAACAAAGCTTATAAATAGAGATAAGTGTTGTGTGTGATGTGTGGAGGTGAAGGGAAGAACACGTAGAGGAGAAAGAAAAGAAAGAAGAAAATGTGGAAAGGTTGAAGAGAAAAGAAAAATAGAAGAAAGGTGTAGAAAAGAGAGCAAAAACAAAGAGAAGAGAAAAGTGGAGAAATCAAAAGATGTGAGCAATTGAGTGATTGAGTGGTGGTGTCGGGTGAGTGATTAGGAAGACAAAAATGAAAGAAATAATAGGGTGTATATGGGTATAGGATATTATGGTGTATGTGAGTGAATAGTGAATGAATAGTAACGTGAGAGAGTTTGTTTAAGATTGTGTCTATTGTTAGTTGCGGTTCACACCAATTGTATTTGGTCTTTTCTCATATTAATAAAAGAGTTGTTTTTCGGAAGTTACTGTAGCATCCCAAGATAAAGTTACTGTAGCAAATCGGTACTGTAGCACAAAACTACAATTGGTACCGAGAGTTAAAAATCAACAGTTAATTTACAAAGTTTGATTAAAAAAAAAAAAAAAGAAACTAAAGGATAAAGAGGAAGTGACTTTGAAAAAAGGTATACTTTTTTTTGGCTAAAGGGATTATAAAAAAAAGTTTCGAAAAGCAGTTTACTTTTTTTTTTCTTCTTTTTTTTTTTTCTTTTGTAAATGAAAAGGTAAAAGAAAAAAAACAAAAAAAAAGTCTTTAAAAACGTATATTTTTCTTCTTTGTTTAATCCGACCGTCATATTTTATGTTCTATTCACGTAGATCATGCACGTCGAGTTTCGAGTAAATTAAAAATGTTTAACTATTTGTTTGAGGTAAAAAACTTTAAATACATATTGAAAAAGACAGTATTATCGATTGATATGATAGAGATATCGGATCGATTCAAAACTTTACGTGAACGACGAGTATAATTATATTGTTAAAATATACGTCAGTTTGTTAAAATATAAATTGTATAAAAAATTATGAAAGTATGTAAAACTAATTTAGTTTTATATTAATGTAAGTGAATTTTTCTTTATATATATATATTACAAATTGAGAGTCAATTATTCAAATTATTCAAAATTCTAGATGCTTAAATTGTTTCATAATTAGAAGTTCCATTATTATATATGGAAAACAAAGCAAATAGGCAGTAGTAAAATTTTTTAACTAATACACGGTCATTAAAGTAAGGAGTTAGGTTAGAGGAATTGTTAATTATTAATATGAATTCCTTTTTGATATTTGATGCTGAAATTTTTTAATTTTACAAGTGGAACTAGGAGATTATCAAATGTCCAACTTCTTTTTTAATTAATTTTTTAAAAATATATCTCAAGTGGTATGTACCATCTTACTAACTACTTGTAAAATGTAAAAACTCCACTGACAATAAATATGATTATTTTTTATTAACTGTTGGATATCAATGTATTATTTTGGATGTATATATACAAAATACGTATAACAATACGTAGGTTGTCGTAACTACATACACAGTGTATAATTAATATACACAATTGATATTAAAATTGAATGAGAAATTAGTCTCATTATAACCTCACTTGAAGAGGAAGAAAAGTTAGTTGATGCTGTGGTTGGTTGTCAATCTCACATAGAACTAAGAATGACTTTTGCTTATAGTTTATATAAGCTAGTGTTCCATGTTGGGTTGAGCCCCAAGGGGCACCCAAGTTTTGTGATGGATGAGGACCTACACAACTTGGGCTGGACCACACGTGCGCGCCACTACCACCTGGTCGGGCTTGGGCTAGGTTGGGTCGGACCTGGGCTTGGGTCAGCAATATTCTTTTTGCTGCCCAGTCGGACCAACTTATTTTTTGTCTGATTAATTATGTTTGTTCAATCCTTGACCGAACCGGTCTATTTATGCTTCTAGAAGATATCTTTCTGGATTAGTCAAGCCGGTTCGGTGCTGTGCATGACCGAACCAGTTCGTCTCTTAGGACTTGTCCGTTCTGACCGAACAGACTCCTCCCAACTGGTACATCTTTTCCGAACAAGTTTTCTGGCATCTAAATATACAGACAGCCTGTGTCTGTTTTATTTACTAATTTCAGAATAGAATATTACTTTTCTTCCCTTCGATTTTCCTTTTTTTTGTTGAGAGAGAGTCTAGCATTTTTCGGTCGTTGTGTTGCTTCGAGTGTGCCCTCTAGAGCAACGTTATCGAGGAGGCCTGAGAGACGATTTGCATCAATCTGCAAGCACCTTAGAGGCAGTCAAAATTCGTCTTAAGGTCAGAGGTGAAACCTTGACTTGATATTGATTTTTTCAAATCAATTCCTGTAAATCTTCGTATATTTGATTATGTGTAATTTGTACATGTATGTTCAAGTGAGTATATATATATATATATATATCATGTTCCAATTTCTTTTATGTCTTTTGTTCATTTTATAGTATATAGCAAATATTCAATAACATTAATATCCTTTAAAATATACTTAAAATAATTAATAAATAAAGACATATAATAATATTTTAATTTTATTTGTTCTACAAACCATATATACTAGTATTATGCCCTTACTTCGCTTGGGGTTGGGATTAATTGTTACTTATCTGTATTGGTTGCACTATAATGAAAATGAACAATTATAAATGTATGGCAAGTCATAATAATGTTTAAATATCTTCAAATACATTGGTAAATCAATGAGTTTCATACATATCCAATATATTGATTTTGCTATGAAAAAAAGAAGTAAAAAGAGCATATTGATTTTGCAAGTGCATTCTTCTCGTTTTCTTTTTATCCAACCTCTTGTAGCAAATAATAGATGAATGACAGATATTCAAACATCCAAAACAAATAAAAAAGGTAGAGAAACAGTAATGAAAACATATATTCAAAAATATTTAACAAGGAGAACAAATAACAAAAATTCAATGAACAAACAAATAAGGACTTTAATAATGCATGCATTTGTATTTTATAGTCAACATTCCCATAGTATCTAAAAATCATGCATACTCGTAAGAAGATCTATAATGTATGTATACTAAAAGAACATGATTTTTTTTAAAGAACTACATAAAAGACCTAAAAGAAACTTTGACATTTAATACAACTTTAAATCAAACCACCATATTTGATCAAAAGAAAAAGAAATAATCCCCCTACAATTAAACAAAGTATTTAGAAGCAGTAAATGTAATCTTTGTACTTTATTGTTTTAGCAAAGTATAATTTAGAGCAAGCAATCAAAACTGAAATCAAATTACTAAATGACAAAGCAGCAAGTAAATTGATAATTACCTCTTCAGACTTTAGAACTTTAAAGCATACTATGGCAATAAAGCTTGATAAAGTTCTATAACAAATTTGAGACCTAACAAATTTTTATCATTAATGGCATATGTTCTTATGCTTCTGCGGTTCTCCTTTCAAATGATATAAGTTTTGATAGCATGAAATCTTGAGAACCATGCTTTATAGATCTCCCTTTTGAAATAATTTTACCCCTAGAACTCTGCATCCCAACCCCTACTGATCTTTGTATATAAGAGGCTCAAATAGTCCTCAACTGTACCTCTTTTGAGCAAGGCAAGAAAAACATAAATGATTCCTAGTCTCTAGAATTGCTATAGAAAAAGTAAGTGTTTGTGACAGAAATAACCCAGATATAGAAACTATGTAGTGTAGGAAGTCTATCTAATATGGTTATACAGTTGTCCAAGAAGAAGTAATAAAATGTTTTATAATTTGGTGCTGGAAACAAATCTGTTTATGGCAATTAATTCTTTGTAGCTTATGTTGACAGGACCTCTAGTAGTGCACTCTAATTATTCTTTAATATCTGGTTGAACAATAGCAAATTTAATTTTCTAGAACTGTTTCATTTGTTATTTTATTTACTTTTACTTTTCCTTGTCTTTTTGTTTGTTTGTTTATTTCTATTTTAATAGGCCAAGCTTGATTGAATTGTGTCTGTTTATGAAATATTATTGACTTTTCCGATCCGGATTCATGGTCTTCTTCTTTTTTCTTTTTATAGATTATTTTCCATCGTTACTAAAGACTAGCAGGTGAAAGTAACAACAGCAGGTTAGAGATGATATCTAGTATTTACAAATGATTCTTGATTGCTTATCTCTATAACAGTAATGTCCTTATTCTGTCTATCTTTAGGAGTCCGTTTTAGTAGAGTTATGCTACTGGTTTAGATCAAAATGACTGAGCAAAAAATATTTGTACAATCTCATGAGAAGAAGACAACTGACCTTTGTCCGCTGGTGGAACATTCAAAAACTCTTCCCCTCCCATGGTTTGCAAGAAGATACTGAAAAACCATTATGAATTTCTAATAATAAAGTCATTAAAGGGAATCTCCTACTTCAAAATAGTCTATCAATATTAAATAAACAAATTTATATATAAAAATCTAAAAAATAGTTTATAGTTGTGAATACCTCTCCTGATTGTAGCTTTAACCATAACAATATCCATTCTCTAAAAATAGAATTATAAGACAATTAGAAACTCCATAGGTCAAAAGATCATCAATACATAAGATTATTGATTTTAACGTAGTGAAGTCAATATAATCAAGCTTCATAGAACGATAAGTAAATTTTAAAGGTTGAGGTTTAAAACAAACTAAAAAAACAAACTAACGTAACGTGTCAAAATAGGAACCTAATAAATCTACATATATATAAAACAAACTAATAAATCTACTTATACCCTGACTTGTTTTTAATTTCATAGAAATAGTCAAATATAATCTTCTTCATGCAATCCCTAGAAAGCCAAAGAATCATTAAATGATCCTCTTGAACCTATTGGATATAGTTGAAAGAATATCCATGGGGGCTTCTTGAAAATCTCTTATATTAACTAAAAAAAGTTAGAGAATAAATTAAAAACATCTTTAAACTATACATAAATAGGAACCTACATAAACATATTTCTAAATTCATGCATGCGAAGCCCTAAACTCTAACTCCAATCAATTCTTGATACCATGGAAAAAAATATTGTATAAGAAAATACCTAAGAAACATAACAATGTCCAAAAGCAAGAATTATTGATACATGTGATTAGAATGTAAGTGCATATAAGTGCCTCAAACTGTAACTCCAATCAATTCTTGATACCATGAAAATGATAATTCAAAACAAAATTATATGAAATTCATTTTCTTTCTTACTGCAGGTTTTGAGTTGAAAGATAAAGTACATGTGATTAGAAACCAACTTGCACTTTATGATATTTAATTTAATTTAATCTTAAAAAATGTAAATGAAATCCAACAGCAAACCAAGAAAGCAAGCCAATATATGTTGTTGGCTGCTCACCTTGGGGTAACTCGGCTGAATCTCATATTAAGCAATCATCAGTGTATGAAAGTTTAAGTCTAAAGATGGGTGTTTTGTGTCAACACTTTCATAACAACAAGCAACTAAGTTAGAATAAGGGTTGTAGATAGAAACAACAGAAGAAATAACAACATAAGGAAATAAAGTCTAGATCCTTCCACATAACTATCTTCTGATATGGGCCTGATGGTTTGGACAGGAGAATAAATACAGCCTTAGGCTTTGGGGTTCATGACAGGTTGGTCCATTTTTAATTTTACTAGTTACTGTTTAAACTAGATTTAAAAGTTTGTTAATTTCCTGTTTGTTTTAATTGCATGATTAGTTGAGGATAACATTAGCTATAACGGTTATGTAAATGGCTGAAGAGGATAGGGAAAATTCATAATGAATCACACAATATTTCTCTCAACTCAGAACTGTTATCTCTTTCAATTCCTCTTGAATTCTTCTTCTTCTCCCTTATACTCTTAACCCCTCTTTTCATATTATAGTGATTTACAGATCTTGTGAGCAGCTTGCATCAAAGGTATTAGAGCTATGGCGGATGGAATATCAACCCGTTTGCAAAAGGAACTTGGGTTACAGCAGAAAGATTTGAAAAGGGTGGAGGTTAAACTGGATTCCATTATCACCTAGATCTATTTTGAGTTGGAGCAACTTGGCACCCAGATGAGGACCATGTTTTGAGCAACTCATGGGAAGAATGGAGGCAAAGGATTTTGGCAAATCTGTGGTTGATTCGGGCAAGGCTCCTTCAGCCTTAACAAAAAGTGCCAACCAACTAAAATCCTTAGGCAATCCTTCTCCAGTGGTGATTGATAAGTGCTTAATTGCATACATTTTCATGTATTATTTCCTTATACTTTGAGCTTTAATTTTTAATTTCCTTGACAAATTATTATATTTTTATGAATTATAGGTATTTTTGAAGAGATGAAGTCAAAACATATCAATTATGATGATAAAGAGCTTATAAAGTCACAATCATAAGATGGAAGAAGATTTGGGAGTAAAAAAGATCAATTTCTTAGTGCTAGATGATTAGGCATATCTGACCTCCGGAGCTTGTTGTAAGAAAATCATTATGTTAAAGTCATTATTTGAAGAAACTTCCTTATTGACTTTTGAAGCTGACTTGAATACCTTTCCAACGATAGTTTAACGCTTAAATCGGACAACGGATGGTCATCCAAATCAGCCGACGAAGTGCGAGACAATGCATCAGTCGCAAAATCGAAGTCAGGGAACAAAATCATACAAGATAGCAAGTTGGGGCCGCGGCGCCGAGTTTCTGACCCCCAAAAATCGCAAATATGGGAAAAATCCGAGAAAAGTCCAAAATTACCATATTTTGACTCCTAGCTTCCTTGAAGAGCAAGAAAGGATTTTCAAGATTTTAAAACTCTATAAATATCATCTTTTGAGCCACCAAAGACATGCTTTTTTATTATTTTTTATCAATTGTCTTCTTCTTATTTAATCTCTCAAGCTTTATTTTATTTTTCTTCTTAGTTTCTTTTGAATATTCATGTTTATGTTGACAATGGCTATACAAGGCTAAACTACTTTTTGTTAAGGGTGATTTCAAAGCCCTAGACATGTTATGTAATTAATTTTCAGATTCTATCATATATTAGTTTTCTATCAAAGTTGTTTATGTTCTTCTACAAGAATCGTTCATGATATTGTCTTGATTTGTTTAGGGTGATCAACTAGATAGATCTTGATAATTATCTAATGCTGGTTTAGGAATCTTGATCCGTGTAATTATCTTGATTTCTATTCAATAGTTGCAATTTGTAATTCATGATTATGTTGGATTTTCAGGAATTATGAAGTGGAACATAACATAAGTTGAATGAATCCATGTTTATGTGTTTGTTGCTTAGATCAACCTATCTTTCTTTTCATAAAGCTGCTATCACTTTGAATCTAATGATGTTTATCTTAGGTTATTTGATAGTTAGAGATTAAGTAGTGGCATTCGTCCTGCTTAACGATGAGCTAAGGAAGGATTGGGGTAACACAGGTTGTTGTTTTCTATGTTTGTTAACTTTGATAGATAATTGATATTGATAGATCTGAATTTGATTCTTAATGATGTCTAGTGGTGGAGAATGAACCTTTAGCCATATTTCTCACATCTGATTACTTCTTCTTTAATTGCTTTCTTATTTTGATTGTTTACTTTAGTTTAAACTGATTTTAAAAACCTCCATTTTATTTTGTTTTCTTTGAATTTAAGTATAAATTAATAATTATTAACATAAACACCAATCCCTGTGGACTCGACCCTTGCCTATTGCTATATTTTACAATTGAAATTTTTAGTGCAAGGAATTAAATAAGATATACTCTTTTGAGTGCATCAAGTTTTTGGCGCCATTGCCGGGGATTGATTTCTTTAGTTTATTATTTATTTGGTTTATTCTTATTTTCTATTTTAATTAGTTTATTTTCTTTTTTTCTTTTTCAGTGAATGTCCCAATCTCCCAAAGAAGAAGAACATCACTTAGGACTTCGGAGAATTCGGGAATTCATAGTCGCCCACCAAAGAACAAACGAAGAGTTGATCCAAACTATCCAAGAGGAGCAAGGAGAGATGGCAGCAAACAACCGAACTCTTAAGGAGCTAGCCACTCCGGACTTGGATCAACAACCATTGTGCATAGAGTATCCTACTCTTGAGGTAGCATTTGAATTAAAATCTGGCCTGATTCATCTTCTTCCAATTTTTTCATGGTTTTGCAGGAGAGGATCCAAATAAACACCTCAAAGAGTTCCATGTAGTATGTTCTAGCATGAGACCAACCGGAATCACGGAAGAGCAAATAAAGTTAAGAGCATTCCCATTCTCTCTAGCTAATTTGGCAAAAGAATGACTCTACTACCTACCATCCGGGACTATCACTACATGGAATGGGATGAAGAAAGCATTCTTTGAAAGATATTTTCCAGCATCTAAGGCTGCCAACATTATAAAAGAAATATATGGGATTCGACAATACAACAGAGAGTCCTTGTATGAATATTGGGAGAGGTTCAAGAAACTATGTGCATCATGTCCACATCATCAGATAAGTTAACAACTGCTCATCCAATATTTCTATGAAGGTCTCTTGCCCATAGAGAGACGCATGATAGATGCAGCAAGTGGGGGAGCACTAGTTGATAAAACTCCCGAAGCTGCTAGACTTCTCATCTCCAATATGGCAGCCAACTCACAACAGTTCAACATGAGAGATGAACCACCACCACAACCACAAAAAGTAAATGAGGTAGGTACATCATCCCTTGAACAACAAATTTCTCGACTGACTTCTCTTGTGCAACAAATGGCTGTAGGTCAGATATAACAAATTAAGACTTGTGGTATATGTTCAAATATGGGGCAACAAACTGATATGTGTCCAACACTTCAAGATGATCCAAATGAACATGTTAATGCTATGGGTGGCTTTCCGGGTCAACCAAGAAAATATGATCCCTATTCTAAAACTTAGAATCCAGGATGGAGGGATCATCCAAACTTTAATTATGGAGGAAACCAATCACTCGTTGCTCCTCCACCATTTGACAATAGACAATCGGGTTATCAACAAAGGGTTCAACAACTATATCAAACTCGACAACAAGTGCCACCCACTCAAAATTCAGGTACTTCTCTTGAAGATCTTGTTAAAACCCTTTCTACTAATCAAATTCAAATTCAACAGGACACAAAGGCAATTCAACAAGAAATAAAGGATACAAACAGTCAAATGGCAACAAGGTTGAGCCAAATAGAGACTCAAATTGGACAAATGGCAACAGCAATCAGTCAAAACCAAGCAAGGGATTTCGAAAAATTACCTTCCCAAACCATAGTGAATCCCAGAGAAAATGCCAATGCCGTAACCTTAAGAAGTGGGAAACAGCTTGAGACACTACAAAAGGATACTGCTCAAAGGGAGGAAAACATCATGGCATCATCTTCACATCCCAATGAGCCTCTACAAAAAGTAATTCCTAAACCATCTTTCCTTTTTTATATAACTCCTCCACCTTTTCCTAGCAGGTTAGAAAAATCCAAGAAGGAGGAGCGAGAGAAGGAAATTTTGGAAACCTTCCAAAAAGTAGAGATGAACATTCCTTTACTAGATGCTATCAAGCAAGTGCCTAGATATGCCAAGTTTCTAAAAGAGTTGTGCACTTCAAAACGAAAGTTGAAAGGGAATGAAAAGGTAAGTGTGGGGGAGAATGTGTCAGCTGTTCTTCAAAAGAAACTCCCAACTAAATGCAAGGATCCAAGTATGTTTACCATTCCTTGTAAGATAGGCAACACTAGGTTTGAGCATGCTATTCTAGATCTAGGAGCATCCTTTAATGTAATGCCATGTTCAATTTATGATTCATTGAATCTAAGACCATTAGAGGAAACTGGTGTTATAATATAACTTGCTGACCGTTCTAACACTTATCCTAGAGGAGTTATAGAAGATGTCCTAGTGCAAGTTAATGAGTTGGTTTTTCCCGCTGATTTCTATGTTCTTGAAATGGAAGATGAGATGTCTTCTAATCCAACACCAATTCTTTTAGGGAGGCCATTCTTAAAAACAGCTAGGACTAAAATAGATGTGCATGATGGAACTTTAACTATGGAATTTGATGGCAAGATAATTTGTTTTAATATTTTTGAGGCCATGAGATACCCTAGTGATGTGCACTCTGTTTTTACTATTGATATAATTAACTCTTTGGTACAGAAAGCTTTTGAATTAAATGGTGAAGATAGTTTGGAAGTAGCCATTAATAGGTACCTTGGCTTGAAAAATTCTAAAGAAGAAGAGAAACTCGCCTTGAGTGAACAAGTGGAAGAAGCAGCAGCATCGTTACAAGCATTACCACCTAAAGATGTAAGGTTTGATGTTTCATTTATTGAATTGCCTTTATCTAATGAGAAACTTCTACCTTCCATTTTGCAGGCACCAACTTTGGAGTTGAAACCATTACCAGACCACTTGAAATATGTGTTCTTAGGTGAAAATGACACACTACTGGTCATAATTGCCAAAGAGCTCACACCTTTGCAAGAAGAGAGACTTATCCGGGTGCTTAGAGAGCATAAGACAGCAATTGGTTGGACAATTGCCGATATCAAGGGAATAAGCCCTTCCATGTGCATGCACCGGATTTTGTTAGAGGAAGGGTCAAAACCAACAAGAGAAGCACAACGAAGATTGAACCCACCTATGATGGAGGTTGTGAAAAAGGAGATACTGAAGCTTCTAGATGTTGGGGTGATTTATCCTATCTCGGATAGCAAATGGGTGAGCCCGGTCCAAGTAGTTCCTAAAAAGTCCGGTGTAACTGTTGTTAAAAATAATGAGAATGAACTTGTTCCTACTAGAATTCGAACAGGGTGACGAGTTTGTATTAACTATTGCAAACTTAATTCAACAACTCGCAAAGACCACTTTCCTTTACCTTTTATTGATCAAATGCTTAAAAGGTTAGCTGGTCATTCTCATTATTGTTTTCTTGATGGATTTTCAGGTTACAATCAAATTGCAATTGCTCCGGAGGACCAAGAGAAAACCACTTTCACATGTCCCTTTGGTACCTTTGCTTATAGGCGTATGCCATTTGGTCTTTGTAATGCACCAACTACATTCCAAATGTGTATGGTTAGTATATTTTCAGATTATGTAGAGAACATCATAGAAGTTTTCATGGATGATTTTAGTATCTATGGTGATTCTTTTGATAGATGTCTAGAGAACCTTACCCTTGTACTTAAAAGATGCATGGAAATTAACCTTGTATTGAATTGGGAAAAATGTCACTTTATGGTAGAACAGGGAATACTTTTAGGCCATGTTATTTCTTCTAAGGGAATAGAAGTAGATAAATCTAAAATAGATATTATGCATTCTTTACCACCTCCCACAAATGTGAGAGAGGTTCATTCTTTTCTTGGACATGCAGGTTTCTATAGACGATTTATCAAAGACTTCTCAAAGATAACATTACCTCTTTGCAAGCTGTAACAAAAAGATGTGGATTTCCACTTTGATGATAAATGCAAAGAGACGTTTGACACTTTGAAGGGACTCTTGACATCAGCTCCTATCATGCAACCACCAAATTGGAATGTACCGTTTGAAATTATGTGTGATGCTAGTGACTATGCCATTGGAGTTGTTTTGAGCCAACGGGTTGGCAAAGCCTCACATGCCATATATTATGCCTCCCGAACTCTTAACGATGCTCAATTAAACTATTCCACTACTGAAAAATAACTTTTGGCTATTGTATTTGCTTTAGAGAAATTTCGTTCTTATTTAATTGGTACCAAAGTAATTGTATTTTCTGACCATGCAGCCCTTAGATATTTGCTCACTAAGAATGAGGCCAAACCAAGGTTGATTAGATGGATACTTCTCTTACAAGAGTTTGATTTAGAAATAAGGGATAAGAGAGGTAAGGGCAACCTAGTTGCGGACCATCTTAGCCAATTAGTTCATGAAGAAGATGCACTAGCATTGCATGAGAACTTTTCGGATGAGCAACTCTTTTCCATAAGCACAATAACCCCTTGGTATGCTGATATTGTTAATTACTTAGTCACCAAGCAGTTGCCACAAGAGTTGACAATAGCCCAAAGAAATAAGATTAAGAGTGATGCCAAATACTACATTCGGAATGAACCTTACCTTCGGAAGCATTGCTCTGATCAGATTATAAGAAGGTGCGTACTTGAATATGAATTTCATTCTATTCTAATCTTTTGTCACTCTTATGCATGTGGAGGGCATTTTGGACCCAAGAGAACAGCCATGAAAGTGCTTGATAGTGGATTTTATTGGCCTACCTTATTCAAAGATGCATACCTCTTTTGCAAGTCATGTGATAGGTGCCAAAAAATAGGTAACTTAGGTGCTAAAAATCAAATGCCTCAAACTCCCATAATAATTGTTGAAATTTTTGATGTATGAGGCATGGATTTTATGGGACCTTTTCCCTCTTCTTATGGCAATCTTTATATATTACTTGCTATTGATTATGTCTCGAAATGGGTGGAAGCAAAAGCCACTCGGACTAATGATTCTAAAGTTGTTTCAGATTTTATGAAGACTAACATTTTTGCAAGGTTTGGAACACCAAAGGCCATAATCAGCGATCGAGTTACTCACTTTTGTAATAGATCCATGGAAGCACTTTTAAAAAGATATAACATCACATATAAGGTTTCAACATCCTATCATCCTCAAACTAGTAGGCAAGCTGAAGTGTCAAATCGAGAGGTAAAATCCATCCTTGAAAAGACTGTCAATCCAAACCGGAAGGATTGGAGTTTACGTCTAGATGATGCACTTTGGGCTTATAGGATAGCATACAAGACACCCATTGGTATGTCTCCTTATCGGTTTTTTTGTGGTAAGCCTTGTCATCTTCCAGTTGAATTAGAACACAAAGCATATTGGGCTATCAAACAATGCAACATGGAAATGGATGAGGCAGGTAAGCAACGAAAACTTGACCTACAAGAATTAGAGGAGATAATGAATGATGTTTATGAGAATTCTAGAATTTACAAGGAAAAGACTAAGGCTTTTCATGATAAGATGATTTTAAGAAAGATTTTTGTTGTTGGACAAAAAGTTCTTTTTTTCTATTCTCGCCTTAAGTTATTTCCTGGTAAGTTGCGTTCTAGATGGACGGGACCTTTTGTTATTACTAATGTTTTTACTCATGGTGCAGTTGAAATTCAGAATCTAAAAATAGGTAATGCTTTCAAATTGAATGGACACAAGCTTAAACCTTACTATGAGAACTCTCCATTACAAGATATAGAGGAGTTACCACTTTATGAGCCTAATTATGTTGAATAATGAAGGGATGGGTCCAAGTCAGGCTGAGGACAATAAACCAAGCGCTTCTTGGGAGGCAACCTAAAAGGATGGAGAGCACATCTTATAATCAGATTCGCTATTCCTTACTCTCCATCATTCTATCTTTTATTGTTTTTCTTTAGTTTGTTTTGATTAGTAATTCTTTTCTTTTACACATGATTCTTATACTTGGGGATAATAGAATTACATTGAGGACAACGTAAGAATTAAGTTTGGGGGGAAGAATTTAGGATTTCATTTAGTTTTGTTTTGTTTTTAGTGTGTTCTAGTTACTTTCCTTACTATGATGAGATATGAATTAAATAGGTCTGAAATTGATCATTAGTGGTAAGATTTTCATGAGAATTAAGCTTGATATCACTATGTTTCATGAGCAAATGTTAATATGATATGTTGATTGAGAAAAAAGCATGTTTGGACTTGATATTGACTTGTATAATCATCCTTGTGAGTTTTGAGCCTGTATGATTGATGCATTATACATATCAATCTAATTTTTTTTAGTGCTCTTATGATTACATGATTCTCTAGAACTTGCTTTAAACCTTTTTGAGACTATATTGATGCATGTAACAACATGAATATGATTGAGGCATTAGGATTATAACCAAGGCCAAACAGCCATCCCTATTGATGTTCCAAGAGAACAACCCTCTAGTGAGCCAATTTGAGCCTACATTGAATAAGCTATTTCTTTGGTAACCATATCTTACACCTAGCCTAAATGCATTTATATGTTTACCCTTGTTCTAAAGATAGACTAGAATACTTTAGACATATTGCAAAAACAAGGGTTACTTTTTTGAAAATTTGGGTTAGAACAAAAGATAAGTGTGGGGGAAAGAATGGCAAAAGTCAAGAGAAAAAAAAAAAAGAATATTAAAAAAAAAATCATCTCTTGAACGTTTGGTTAAAGAAAAGATGTTACAAAGTTGGTTAGAATGAAGTAAGGGCTCAACATGAATATTTAGCCTATGTTATTTTGTGAGTTTTGAGAAGTTTTATTTGTTTGATCTTATTATGTCTCTAAACTCTATGAAATCTTTGGAACCTTTGTGATATCTTTATCCTTTTATTCTTTAACCATATTACAACCCCTTGTCCCCATTACAACCTTGAATAAAGATCTCTTGATTTATGAAATTGCATGATCTAAATAGTGCAGAATAGGTGGACAAGCAAGCATATGGTAGAACTGTTTTCGTGAGATTGATTGAGTGTAAACACTTTACCACTACTTTAAAGAGTGAAAATCATGAGAGTATCCCATGTGAGAAGTTGAAATTAAGTTTGAACATGCACTATTTTAATTGAGATATGTTATGTTAATGTTAGCTTAACTCAAACTTTTACTATCAAGCATGGTTCTTTGAGAAACTCTTTAAGTTAGTGATTAGTTAGAAGACTTGTTTAATGATTATCTCTCATTTTTATTGAAAGTGGATTAGATTAGGTTTTCTTATTTTGTTTTTATTTGATTTTGCTCGAGGACTAGCAAAAGACTAAGGGTGAGGGAATTTGATAAGTGCTTAATTGCATACATTTTCATATATTATTTCCTTATACTTTGTGCTTTAATTCTTAAGTTCCTTGAAAAATTATTATATTTTTATGAATTATAGGTATTTTTGAAGAGATGAAGTCAAAACATATCAATTTATGATGATAAAGAGCTTATAAAATCACAATCATAAGATGGAAGAAGATTTGGGAGTCAAAAAGATCAATTTCTTAGTGCTAGATGATCAGATAGATCTGACCTTCGGAGCTTGCTGCAAGAAAATCATTATGTTAAAGTCATTATTTGAAGAAATTTCCTTCTTGACTTTTTAAGCTGACTTGAATACCTTTCCAACGATTGTTTGCACGCCTAAATCAAACAACGGATGGTCATCCAAATCAGCCGACGAAGTACAAGACAGTGCATCAGTCGCGAAATCGAAGTCAGGGAGCAAAATCACACAAGACAGCAAGTTGGGGCCGTGACGCCGAGTTCCTGACCCCCAAAAATTGCAAATATGGGAAAAATCTGGGAAAATTCCAAAATTACCATATTTTAACTCCTAGCTTTCTTGAAGAGCAAGAAAGGGTTTCCAAGACTTTAAAACTCTATAAATATCATCTTTTGAGCCACCAAAGACATGTTTTTTGATTATTTTTTATCAATTGTCTTCTTCTTATTTAATCTCTCAAGCTTTATTTTATTTTTCTTCTTAGTTTCTTTTGAATATTCATGTTTATGTTGACAATGCCTATACAAGGCTAAACTACTTTTTGTTAAGGGTGATTTCAAAGCCCTAGACATGTTATGTAATTAATTTTCAGATTCTATCATATATTAGTTTTCTATCAAAGTTTTTTATGTTCTTCTACAAGAATCGTTCATGATATTGTCTTGATTTGTTTAGGGTGATCAACTAGATAGATCTTGATAATTATCTAATGCTAGTTTAGGAATCTTGATACGTGTAATTGTCTTGATTTCTATTCAATAGTGGCAATTTGTAATTCATGATTATGTTGGGTTTTTAGGAATTATGAAGTGAAACATAAAATAAGTTGAATGAATCATGTTTTTGTATTTGTTGCTTAGATCAACCTATCTTTCTTTTCATAAAGCTGCTATAACTTTGAATCTAATGATGTTTATCTTAGGTTATTTGATAGTTAGAGATTAAGTAGTGGTGTTCGTCCTGCTTAACAACAAACTAAAGAAGGATTGGGGTAACACAGGTTGTTGTTATCTACGATTGTTAACTTTGATAGATAATTGATATTGATAGATCTGAATTTGATTCTTAATTATGTCTAGTGGTGGAGAATGAACCTTTAGCCATATTTCTCACATCTGATTACTTCTTGTTTAATTGCTTTCTTATTTTGATTGTTTACTTTAGTTTAAACTGATTTTAAAAACCTTCTCTTTATTTTGTTTTCTTTGAATTTAAGTATAAATTAATAATTATTAAACTAAACACCAATCCTTGTGGACTCGACCCTTGCCTATTGCTATATTTTACAATTGATATTTTTAGTGCAAAGAATTAAATAAGATATACTCTTCTAAGTGCATCAATGATGGCGGGTCTTGACAACTCCAGGAATGGCATAATCGAAAGTTGCAGACATGGCAGACTAGATTGTCCTCGTTTTGATGGGACAAGTTTCGTTGGATGGTTACTGCAACTTGAGTAGTACTTTGAAGCTGAGCAAATTACTGAGGAAGCTAAGGTTCGGGTAGTGATGATGCACTTGGAGGGCCGGGCTTTACAGTGGCATCAATACTTCAGCAAGGCTCAAGGGGGATTAGCATCTGTAGTGTGGCCATTCTACTTGGAAGAGCTAAGAAGGCATTTTGGAGAGAATGAACTCTCGGATCCTATGTCTGAGTTGGTGACCCTGAAGCATACAGATAAGGATCAGGATGAGGAGATAGACAATGAAGAATTTTCTGACTGTTTGGAACATATGGAAGAAGCTGATACCGTGAAAAAGGAGTCCCCTGTCATTTCCCTACATGCCTTGATTGGCACTTCAGGTTATCAGACAATAAGAATGTAGGAAAAGTTGAAGAATCAATATGTGATCATTCTAATTGATACTGGGAGCACTCATAACTTTATGCATCAGAGGCTAGTCAAAAGGGTGAGCTGTGAGACTCCGGAGATTAAAAGCTTGCCTATAATTGTTGCAAATGGTGAGAACTTCACTCCAAGGAGATTTGTAAGGATCTGCAGTTAGTAGTACAGGACACCCCTGTTACAACATATTTCTTTGTCCTTCCTTTGAGGGGTTGTGACATGGTTTTGGGAATCCAATGGCTGATTACTTTAGGTTTTATTGTTTGGGACTTTAAAGCTCTTACTATACAGTTTTTGATGGATGAAAGCCAGAGAGTTTGGCAAGGAATGAAGGCTGGTTAAGTGCTGGTAATGTCAAAAAGACAAGTTGCCAAGATGTCTAATTCCTCTGGGAAGGGAGTACTCACACTGATGTTGACTGGACCATGGCAGCATACTCTGAATGCCATACAACCATCAGTGACAAATTTGTCCAATCTGCTTATGGATCTTCAACAACTATTTGAGCAGTATGCTATTCTTTTTTAGGTACCCAAGAGTCTACCTCCGGTGAGACCTCAGGATCACAGGATTCCATTGGTAGATGAATCCAAGGTAGTCAAGATTAGGCCCTATAGATATCCAGCTATTCAAAAAAATGAGCTGGAAAATATAGTTGCTGAAATGCTGCATGCTGGTATAATTAGGGACAACAACGGTGCCTTTGCATCTCTAGTGGTTCTTGTAAAGAAGAAGATAGGAAATGGAGGTTTTGTGTTGATTATCGACAACTCAACAAGATGACTATTAAGGATAGATTTCCCATTCCTCTAGTAGAAGAGCTTTTGGATGAGTTGGCACGAGCAGTCTTCTTCTCCAAACTGGATTTGAGATTGGGATATCACCAGGTCAAGATGAGTAAAGCTAATATCCATAAGACAATATTTCGAACCCATCAGGGACATCATGAGTTCTTAGTAATGCCCTTTGGCCTTACTAATGCACCCTCAACCTTTCAGAGTCTGATGAATGCTGTGTTCCAACCTTGCTTAAGGAAATTTGTCCTTGTATTCTTTGATGATATATTGGTCTACTCTGAGGACTGGAATGCTCACCTACAGCACCTGCAAATGATCTTTGAGATCCTTCTTCATAATCAGCTCTTTGTCAGGTTGAGTAAATGTGAATTTGGAGCTACCAAGGTTGCTTATCTGGGGCACGTTATCAGTCAATGATTGGTTTCCATGGATACTTGTAAGGTTCAAAGCATGCTAGAATGGCCTTCATCACAAACAGTCAAGGAACTAATAAGTTTTTTGGGGTTGACTGGGTACTATCAGAGATTCATCAAGGGTTATGGTACTATTGCCAAGCCCCTTACTGACTTATTGAAGAAAAATGCTTTTGTTTGGACTCAAACTGCTCAAGAAGCCTTCCAACATCTCAAAAGTGTTCTGACTACTGCTCTTGTTTTGGTTATGCCTGACTTCAATAAAAAGTTTGTGGTTGAAGCAGATACCTCCAACCTAGGAATTGGAGCTGTTTTAAGTCAAAAATGGAAACCTGTAGCTTATTTCAACAAGGCCTTATTTGCCAGACATCAAATCCTGTCTGTATATGAGAAGGAAATGATGGCTATACTGGTAGCTGTAAGGAAATGGAGTGCTTACTTATTGGGCAGACACTTTGTGATTAAGACCGATCATCAAAGTTTGAGATTCCTCTTGAATTAGAAAAGACAAACTCCTTCTCAACAGCAATAGGTGCTGAAGATGATGGGCTTTGACTATGAGATTCTGTACAGGAAGAGAGCATCTAATCTATCAGCTGATGCCTTGTCCAGACGGCCTCACCCAGAACTGAATGCAATCTCCAATCTACAAACGGATTTACTTAACAGGATCCAACATACCTGGTATACAGACCCTCAACTTGCATCCTTAGTCAGCAAGCTACATCAACAAACAGGGGTGAGCTCACACTATGAGTGAAACATGGGTAGTTAAGGAGAAAGGGGGAGTTAGTCGTAAGAGCTGATCAGGCATTACAGGTGGAACTACTACAGCTGTTTCATGGCTCTCCCATGAGGGGACATTCTGGAGCAACAACAACTATACAGAGGTTGGGCAGTGTTGTGTATTGGAAAGGTCTTAAAAAGCAAGTTCGACAGTTCATTTGACAGTGTCCTACATGCCAACAATATAAATACGATAACACATCTTCTCCATGATTATTACAACCCTTACCCATTACGGATAAGATATGGACTTACATCTCCATGGATTTTGTTGAGGGGCTGCCAAAATCCTAGGGTAAAGATGTTGTCATGGTGGTAGTTGATCGGCTGAGCAAGTATGCTCACTTTATCCTGCTCTCTCATCCCTTGTCTGCCTTAACAGTAGCTCAAGCCTTCATAGATAATGTCTATAAGCTACACGGGGTCCCTAACAACATTGTTTCTGACAGAGACATGGTCTTTGTTAGCTCTTTTTGGAAAGAATTGTTCAAGTGCCTAGGCACCAAGCTGAATATGTCCAGTTCATACCACCCCCAATCCGATGGTCAGAGTGAGGTAGTTAATAGATGCCTCGAAACTTATCTCAAGTGCATGGTGGCTGAGAGACCCAAGGATTGGGCCAAATGGATTTTCCTGGCTGAATGGTGGTATAATACCACTTATCATTCTTCTGCAAAAAACTACACCTTTTGATATTGTGTATGGACAACCTGTTCCGGTTCATTTACCTTATCTTCGTGGAGACTCAAGGGTTGCCACTGTTGACAGAAGCTTGCAAACCAGGGAGGCTGCTATCTAACTGTTGAAATTTCATTTGACAAGAGCCAGGAACTGAATGAAATAATAGGCAAATAAAAAGAGATCCGAGAGACAGTTTGACATTGGCGACTGGGTCTATCTAAAGCTTCAACCATATAGGCAAAGACCGATCATTCATAGGCCATGTCTCAAGCTCTCTGCAAGGTTTTTTGGCCCATACCAAGTGATCAACAAGGTGGGACAAGTAGCATACACCTTAGCTCTTCTTACAAGGGCACAAATCCATCCTACTTTTCATGTGTCACAGCTCAACAAGCATGTCGGCTCAACATCTACTCAATCGCAGTTGCCATTGTTAGATGGAGAAGGACTGATTGCTAGGGAACCAGTGCAAATTTGGAAAGGATGATGGTCAAGAAAGGCAATCGAGCTGTCACTGAAGTTCTTGTCCAGTGGAGCAATTGCTTCCCGGAGGATTCCACTTGGGAGACTCTTTTGATCTCCAACAACAATATCCGAACTTCCATACTTGAGGACAAGGATGATTTCGAGGGGGAGGTAGTTGATACGGGTTTGATGGTTTGGACAGGAGAATAAATGTAGCCTTGGGCTTTGGGGTTCATGACAGCTTGGTCCATTTCAGTTTTATTAGTTACTGTTTAAACTAGATTTAAAAGTTTGTTAATTTCCTGTTTGTTTTAATTGCATGATTAGTTGAGGATGACGTCAGCTATAACGGTTATGTAAATGGCTGAAGAAGAGAGAGAAAAATATAATGAATCACACAATATTCCTCCCAACTTAGAACCGTTCTCTCTTTCAATTCCTCTTGAATTCTTCTTATTCTCCTTTATACTTTTAACCCCTTTTTTCATATTTCTTATCCTACAAAATATGTACAACAACACTAGCAGTAAGAGAGAAAATAAAAATAGGACCAGCAGTTAAGAAAATTAATTAAACATAATTGATTAAGAGATAAATCCATGAATATATTTACCTCCAACGAAATTGTTGATTATAAGATGGATCTTAAGATGTTTAAGATTGATAATTTATTGATGAATCCTTAAAATGGAAGCTAAACACAATATAGAGAGGTTTTCTCAAGAACCAAACATAGTTTAGACAAATAACATTCTCAAGAACCAAACATAAATTGAAAACCAACAAAAAGAAAAATTACTTGTCCAGTGCCGTCCTCTTCCTCTCCTACAATTCTGGGACATCCATATGTCAAGTTTGCATGAGTTAGGTGGCTTTCTGGAACGCACTGTCACCCACTTGCAAACTCCTTTGAAAGAAACCACTCTGTGTTCCACAGGTTAGGGTTCAAGGGCAAAGGAAAGGAGGATCCGTAACCATTGAAAGGGGAGGCCGATTGCTACACCTCTGATTAATTTGGGAGGTTACGACATATCTTGCTAAGCCCAGGCGGATCTGGGAAGATTTCCATCTTTCAAAAGTGCAGACACTCTTTCTAAATCTACGAATTTGGAAGCTGGGACAAAAACTATAGTTCTCTGTTTCTTTTTTGATTTCTCTTCTCTAATTCTTTTCTCTTTCTCTCTTTTTCTTTTTTGATTTCTTATCTTCCTTTTGTTCTTCTGAATTCCTTTTTTTTTTTTTTTTCAATCTCTCTCGCTTTCTTTGGATTGTTTCTTTTTTTTTTTTTTTTTTGTCGAGCTTGTTTCTCGATGGTTCTTCAATCACACTTGAAACAAAATGGCGTCGTTTTGCTCAAGTGTAAACAAAAAAAAAAAAAAAACAGGTGTCAATTATAGACACTTAGGGTATAGATAATAAACTTTGCTTAGAATTTAAAAATAAAAATATGTTTCCAGGATTGAGATTCATGGGTATTGGTGGGATTTTGTTTTATCATAAAGGAAAAAAGATTTCCTCTCTTATTTGCTTTAATAATTGCATCTATTATGTGGCAATACTTAGATCATACAACGTTTTAATTATTTTATAGGAGGGTTTCAGAACGTTTGAAATAAAGCTCTAAATTTACCTTTTTTTTTATATAAATTATAATGTATGACAAAATGGTTGGTTTGCTTATAACCTTTAATTTGGATTAAATTAATAGTTTCTACAATAGTTTTAGCAAATCATAAAAATTTTAAAAAAAAAATTACTAAACAAGTTGTTTACATGCATATGCATTACTTTTACACGTTCATAAAATCACACAAATAGAATACAAACTAAAAAAATTGATTGCATAGATTTATTCTATTTAAACCATAAACTTGCACTTATATTCACTAATTAATAACATAACGAATCAATTTTTTTTATATAATTAAAATTGTCGAAATTTAATCACTGATTACTTGCAAAATTAATTTTTTTAATAAATCATATCACGCTACCAGAAATATAACAATTATTTGAGTTTAATTTAAGTGATAAAAATAAATAATATATAATTAAAATTGTGTTCGTTCAAAGACAATTAATAAATGTAATTTATTACTCTAGGTAAAATGATAAATTCAGATTTTATTTTTAAAAAATTATTAAGTTAACATATTTAAATTATATTGCTTTTCTATTTTCGAAAATCTTAAAGTTAAAGAAACAAAAAAAAAAGTTTAAAAATTAAAAATCACATTTTTTTTAATCTAACGGTTAAAAATCTGAAGCAAATATGTATATATTTTTTGGAACATATAAATTTGTCACAACAAATTAACTCTTTTTTTACCACAGTCAAAGAAACCTTACTATTTTTAATTCAGTTAAAACCCCACAGGCAAATTGACTTCACTAATCCCTTATTATTATGAGCTCAACCCCCGTAGTTCTTTTAACGTCGTTTAAAATCAACCAATTAAAACGATCCACGTAAGCACAATTACAGCGTAGCTACGACGCTAACGGGGCTTTCCCGTACATCTCACCATTATTATTATTATTATTATTATTATTATTATTATTATATAAAATAAATAATTCTTCGTCTCTTTTAATTTCTCAAAACTCTTCCTTCCTCTCATTTCCTTCGATTCTGAAACCAAGCAGCGGAAAGGAAAAATGTTCACTTTTTTCGAAATTTAGTATTCTTTTTTTCCTCTTTTTTGATTTTGTTTCTTAGATCTGTATGGCAGCGACGACATCGTATTGGTGTTACCGATGCAGTCGATTCGTCCGGATTTTTAACCAAGATGGGATTACTTGCCCCGACTGCGACGGCGGATTAATCGAAGAGATCGATAACCATCCTCACGCAGCGCGTTCTCTCCACGCGGATTCCCGTCGCGTCGGCAGCAGCAGATTCCCAGCGGCTGCGATGCACACTAGCCCCACTCCCGCCACCACTATCCTCCGCCGTAGCCGTCTTAATGGCGGCGATCGTTCTCCTTTTAATCCCGTTATCGTCTTACGTGGTGGAGCAGCCACATCCTCCTCGGCCTCACCCTCCTCAACCGCCGGGGAAACATCAAATGTTGAACAGAACGGGAGGGGGTTTGAGCTTTATTATGACGACGGAGGTGTGTCAGGTCTTCGGCCGTTACCTGCTAGTATGTCGGAGTTTCTGTTAGGTTCCGGGTTTGACCGGTTAATTGACCAGTTATCACAAATGGAAATCCAAAACATTGGGCGTTACGAGCAATCGCCGGCGTCGAAGGAAGCGGTGGAAGCAATGCCAACGGTGGAAATAGACGAAATACATATTTATAACGAACTGTACTGTGCGGTTTGCAAAGATCAATTCGAGTTGGGAACCAAAGTTCGAAACATGCCTTGTAATCATTTGTACCATTCCAATTGTATTCTCCCTTGGCTTCAGTTACAAAACTCATGCCCCGTTTGCCGCCATGAATTGCCAGCAGTTGTAGGCGAAGAAGGAAATGAAACTGGTGGTGGGAATTTAAATTCGTCGGAGGAGGTCCCGGTGGGGTTAACTATTTGGAGGTTACCAGGTGGAGGGTTCGCGGTGGGGAGGTTTTCGGGAGGAAGAAGAGGAGGAGAGAATAGGGAGTTTCCGGTTGTTTATACGGAGATGGATGGTGGTTTTAGCGGTGGAGGGTTGCCGCGGAGGGTTTCGTGGGGGAGTAGAGAGAGGGAAAGAGAAGGCTTTTTTGGAAGGGTTTTGAGGAATTTGTTTGGGTGTTTTGGTGGGTCAAGTTCTTCTCCTAGGTTGGATTCAAGGATAAGTAGAAGTAGTAGATCACTTTTGCATTTTAGAGCTTCTTCAAGGAGAAGAGGTTGGGCTTTTGAAGTTGATAGTGGAAGAAGAAGAAGGTAATAAATTTAAGTCCAAGATTGTGAAATCTCAAATCATTGTAAATATTGAGAAAAAAAATGATGAAATGGTTTTTTTTCCCTCAATTCACACTAGTTTTTTCAAGAATTGATGATTTTTCAGATAATAAATGAAGGGAAAAAGCGAAGAAGAGATGGAGCCATGGAGCAAATGCTTTGAAGAGAAAAAAAGGAAAAAAATGTGCCAGATAAGAGGCTGTACTCAGTTTAATGTTTAGTTCTGATCTGTTTTTTTTCTTCATTATTTGTAGTTTGCTATCTTTGATTCTTTTTGGCAAGAAATCTAGCATAATTTTTCATTTGGCATATGAATGAATAATTATTTGTTACATATTTTGGTTCTTTTAGCTTTGGATGTTTTCAGCAAATGTCTTGGTTCTTGAATCTTTTCTGAGCTGCTGTTGGCATTCCTGACTACTATATAGCTAGTTTTAGTGTTTAAAATCGAGCATTTTGACTTAATTTTTAATTAACTTCTTGCCAGTGCCTTTTTGAGTTTGGGTTGCAGAACATCAATGACTCCTTAGTTCTTCAATGTTTTTGACTTGAGGTATTACTCTATGTCAGCTATGGGGAAGAAATGCTGTTTAAGTTCATTGCATTTCTTTGTGGGATTACATTTATCTAATGACTTTCTTGTTGACAGAATGAATCAAATGGTGGGAAATCATGTCTGATATACTTTTTCATCTCTAGTAGTGATATCGAAGATTTATGAAGTTTGATTGAGTATTAATTGAATGTGGTTGAATCAGTCTTTGGATAGTAATAGATTCACTAGAAAATGAAACTGAGTTTGATAGCTCAATAGATGATATGCAGCTGGAAAAGGAAATCAAGAAACCTGTTATCCAACAATTCTTTGGACTGTAAATTGATGTGTGATTAAAATGAGCTGATGTCTGGTCTATCTGATTTTGATTTGGGGTTGGCTTTCCTTAACTGAATCATGGAAGTGGTGGGATAAGCTCATAAGCTAGTGGTTGATGAGCTTTGCCCAAACAATTGGGAATTCTGCTCAATTATGAGTCATTGCTGCATAGTGTGGGGGCTCCTAAAATATTTAGTAGAACAATTTGCTAAGCTGTATAAGATCTGAGTGAGACCAGATAATCAATTAGGGTCACATATAGTCAATCTCTCCCAGTCATGGCTTAACTGTAATCCTAGTGCATAACTTGATTCTGGCTATTATTGTCTTTTGTAGGGTTATGACAAGTTGACATTATGTTCAAAGAAACAATTCATTGGGAGCATGGAAGTTAAATAATTGCACATGGATACGTTACTTCCTTCCTTAAGTTTGCATCCTCGCTGAGGTGGCAAAGGGGCAGGCTCAAATTTGATTATTTTGAGTTTGGTCATATTAATATTAATACGGGTTAATTCAGGTTTTTTTTTTAGATTTTATGTTAAATATAACCATTTCAGCATGCTTTTTAGGTTCGGGTAATTTTAAGTTAGAAGTACATGCCTTTTAACTTTTTTGGTCAAATGAGCCAGTTTTCCATACGGATTGATTTTGCCAATCGTTGAACACTTTCTATTCGAAACACATTCTCTTCTGAACAAGCACTAACAGCCAAAATATCCTGAATTATTTGGAATAGGATTTGGTTCAAGAATTGATCCTTAAGCTGGGGATATGATAGCAGCAGCTTAGAATATATTTTATGACGGTATTTTCTGAAGTTACAGGGCAGATATTTTAAGGGTTAGACAATGGATTGGCAGCTGTCACGACCTAGGAAAAAAATGCTAGATTTTCTTTGTTGCCGCATGATAATGATGCCAGCATGATGCTGTTTGTGTGGAAAAGTTTGGTTTTACGAGAGAAAAGATGGTATGAAATGGTTATTTTACGTTAATAAAATATTTTTTTTATTTAAATTATATTATGTAATCAGATTTTAAAAAAAAATCAATTATTTATTATAAGAATTATTAATAAATTATTGAAATAAATGTTTATTATTAATGAATTTTATAATTAATATTTTTTTTAAAACTTGATTACGTGATATGATTTGAATGAAAGAGATATATGCTGACGTGGAGTAATCATTTTATATAATATTTTCTCTTGGTTTTGTTTTTCCTTTGATGTTAATAGTTTGCCGATCAACTTTTGCATCTAATCTAACATGTAAACAAAAAGTGAAGGGAAGAAATAAATTTGCAATAAATATTAAGATTACTCTTTGATTTTGGGTCTTGATGACTTTTTTTGGTCCCAAGTATAACTGGACTTTTTGGTTAGAGGTTCAAAAATTGCAAAGATGGCTCATGCTTAAGTTTCCAAGGGGATACATATATATATAAGACAAGGGATCCTCATCCTTATCCTTATCCTTTTATTTTTCTCTTTTTATGTTTTATCCTTCCCAAAATTTCAAAACAAAGACCTTCAAATTAAAAGTCTCAGTTTTACCCCTTTGGAACAAGAAAAATCCTTTGTTGTTTGTTCAGTGATTACTCAATGCTTGTTTTTCCAATTTTTGGAGTAGTTGTTAATTATAACCCGAGGAAACCCTCCCTTGGCATTAAAACAATGGGTTTTTAGAACCCATATCATCTTCTAAAATAGCCTAGATGACAATTTAATAGATCCAAGCCCTCCATGCATAACCTAGATGACAATTTGAACTCAAAAACACATTGAATGTTAGAAATGTGTTGTCTGTCTATTATCAAACAAATTTATTTATTTATTTTTCTATATATATGATCACTTTTTTTAATGGAATAGTAGTTTTTTTAGAAAAAAAATGATAATTTTTGAAAAGGGTGGTATTTTTTTTTTTTTTATAAAGAAAATGTAGTTTTTTTAAGTGAAGGTAGTTTTTTTAAGAGTGTGGTAGTTTTTTTTTTTAAAGAAAGTGGATATTTTTTTTAAAATACATAAATGCTCTATAATATCTATTATTTAATTTATTAAAATTTGATTTTTCAGTTAATTGTCTAACTGAATTGATATCACTTGACTCGTGACATCAATTCAACCATTCCTTTTAAGTATAGTATAGATATTAGGTTACATAATGAGAGTTCGTTTTCTTCTCATAACTTTCACGTCACTCAGGATTTGAACTCGAGACTTTCAAATTCAAGATGAATTTAATGTTGGATGAATGTACATAGATAAAGACATCAAAAATCAAATGCTAAACCAACACTCTTGTCATGGAGTCACTTTATGAGATTGTCATTTGCCAAGCATGCCAACTTTCCAAACGGGTCTCCAAGTATCAAACTTCAAGTCTCTTCATATTTTGTCTTTTGAAGAAAACATCTCCTAGTAGATGTACATTTGATTTTTTTTTTTTGGGGGTACATTTTGTATAATTATAAAACACAAGAAATTTAATGTGAATTACGTGCATTCAAATCATTTACCTTGCATTTCATTTCATTATCCAAATAATTCTCATTGTAAGGGTGGGGTGCGATTTAAGTCTTAAGTTTAAGTGTAGCCTTCTCATTTTCTACAAAATAAATGGTTCACTTTTGCATTTCAAGTTTAAGTGTAGCCTTCTCATTTTCTACAAAATAAATGGTTCCACTTTTGCATTTCAACAAAGATGTGACAATTAAATGATTCTATTGCCTTTGGCAATGTTTGCCTGTCCCAAATTAATAAGAATCGGGCCCAAATTTTGGGTTTCTTTCACTTCAATCATTTTCTCAAATTGCATGAAAAGAAAGATTATTGCTTGAAAAGTTTGGCTGCTTTGGAACTTAAAGGAGAGTTGAGATATAGGGGGGAAGACAAATGAAAGATAAAATCAACTAAAAATCACACTGGAGATTGGAAACTTGAACCAGAAAGACATCCATTTGGAGAATGAATCTAACAATAAGGAATGCACATATTCCATCATAATGAAGATCAAATTAACTCAGTTGGTTCATGCAATCACCTATAAGAGGTTGTATCTAGTAGATCTGGGATTCGAATCCTAGTATTTGCAATCCCTTCTCCTATCCCTAAATTGGGTATAAAAACCCAAATTGACATTATAGAAACTTTGCAACGTTTGGAAAGAATACAACCCTGATCAACCAAGCCATTAAAACATTCTCATCTTCAAACTTTAGGCCATGTAAAGATGAGCAACTGAAGGTGCAGTGCGATGGGGAGTCCTCTCATTGCACCGCACTACATCCCCAAATGGCCTTTAGTGAAACAAATCAACCATTTTGCAACAAATTTTTTAATATGCATATGAGAAAATGTAAAAAGGAGAGCGGGTTAAACCTTCGAACATATTATATTCTTTCTTTTCTATCAGTCACCAAACACAGCATACCATTTTTGATGTCATTATAGCTATACACTTCATATATGCATAGCAGCAAGTTTTTTTTTTTTTAAACTCAATTTAGTTGAAAACTTAGTTTAAGATGAGAAGTTTTTAATTTGGATTGATCATTGCTCCTTGATTACAAATATAAAGTTGCAACCAAAAATTTCTAGAGGATATCTAACCCAAGCAATTAACCCACTTCTTCAACCCATTTTTGACACCTCCTACTAGCTTTATTTTTGGGTTTAGTCTTGGAAAGTCTTTCAATCTAGACCCAACAACATTGATGAGTTTTGTGTCTTAGCCAGCCGTTTTCCAATGCTACTCCATTACTTGGCAAGATGCAAATTTTCTTGGGTTTTTGATAAATTTAATTTAAAGATTTTGATTGGATTTTTGATAAATTTGAAATGGGTATTATGAATTGTTATGAATTTGTATGGGTTTCTGTTTGAATTTTAATGAATGTGGATGGATTTGAGTTTTGACTTGATGAATTTGTATGGGTCTTCCAAATACCGATGAACATGTTGCTAAAATCATGAAAAATTATGATGAAAGATTGTTGTTAAATATGGAATATTCATGAAAAAAAAAATTAAAATCATAAAATAAAATAAAAATTGATGAATGTTGATGGAAATTTTTTGGTTATTGTCGTCCAAATATCAAAAAGTATTTTTCATAAAATTTGCCAAAATTGAAAATAAGGTATTTTTCAAGAGAAGGTTTTTAAAAACATGATCAGGCAGGAGAAACTACACCAGATATGAGAAAATTGAACTTTTAGAACCTTATTGATTAAACAACATCAGTTCGATGATTTATGCAATAAACTAAACCTGCGCAACAAGGTGAACCTTGGAAGATAAAAGAACAACTATGAGTAAATTGTCAAAAAGGTTTTCCAAGAAATAAGAATAAGGTAAACCCCTAAACTCGAATCTATTATAACAACCCTAAATCCACAAATCTTGATGATTGTTGCATGTTTACAAACCAAACAAATTGTAATTTTGCCCTTTTTTCCGCAATGCAAAGTCAGTTATATGGATCATATTCCACCATGGTACCTTAATTTAGGACCAAAATCGATAAAACCCAATTTAAAATCATAAACAATTTAAGAGTAATTTATATTTTGTGTAACTGAATTTAGCATAAACTTTCATATAAGTCACAAACCTTTAATTTCATCAAATTAAATCATTAAACTTTTATTATTAATAAATTAGATAATTTATACTAATTTCGTTAAGTAATTCTAATAAAAAATCAAACTCAGTGTGAATTTTTTTTACCTAAAATGTCAGTCAGACATTATCTTGATGAGATGTAAAAAAATATATGCATGCTGAGTCAATTTTTTCCTTAAAATTACTCAACGGATTTAGTATAAGTGACCTAATTTATTAATAATAGAAGTTTATGTAATTTATTAATAATAGAAGGTCATAAATTTTAATTTCACCAAATTGATATTAAATTCAGTGACCCAAAATGTAAATTATCCACAATTTAACATACCAATTTAACCTATTTTCCTTACAATTTCTCTCAAAATTAGGAATAAATACGTAGAACCCTAAATCCTAATGCCCTCATTTCTTCCCCTTTTTCCCCAGCAATTTACCCAAATGGGAAATATCAATATCATACTAGTATATCATTTTACACTATTGGATTCTTTTCCTCACAATTTCTCGCAAAAATTATAATTAAAGAATATAAAACCCTAAATAAAAAACCCAATTCCTCATATTTCCTTCGGTTTTTTTATCTAAATATAGCTAAAAAAATATTTTTTTACCAAAATACCGTTCTTTTCAGATTAATTCCCAAAATCCGTTTTTTTAAATCAGTTGGGAAATCGCCATGGCCCATGGCGATTTCCCAACTGAAATTTTTAATTTTTTTTTCCCATTGGGAATTTTTTTTTTAATAAATAATAAAATTTAAATAAAAATTATATAATTTAAAATTTAAAAAAATAAAGATTTAATAATTTTAATATATAATTTTTATCCATGGTGGTAGAAGTGTTCATGGGCCGGGTCGGGCTCATGTATGGTATTAACACCACATTTGCTTGCCCGAGCCACGGTGGCAATTTTTCAACATTTATTTATTTATTTTTTAATTTTATAAAAAAAATTATATAATTTTTAATTTTAAAAAATAAAAATATAACAATTTACCAAAAATTAAAAAATTATATTCGTAATTAGGCCTGCTCATGGGCCGGGCCGCGACCCGAAAATTTTCAATTTCCTCGCCAAGGCCCGGCTCGCGGGCCTGAATTTAATTATTTTAATATATAAATAGTGATCCGGGCCTGGTCGGACGGGCTGCCCAGCCCATGAGCAGGTCTATCCGTAATGTCAATCGAATTCTTTCAACTTGTATTCGTAATAAATGGACCTCCGGGAGAAAGGCCAACCAGAGTGTCGTATTAGTCCGGGCTTGGACAAGTGTTTTTGTAATTTTATTAAATAATAAATTTTAAATAAAAATTATATAATTTTTAATTAAAAAAAATTTAAATAACAAAATTCAAAAAAAATTATAAAATATATAAAAATATATTTTTAATAGTGAAATGGGCTTTCGGGTCGGCACGACTCGAAATGGGCTTGGGCAAGGGAAAAAATTTCGGGTCGCGGCCCGGCCCATGAACAGGTCTAATACGAATATAATTTTTTAATTTTTGGTAAATTGTTATATTTTTATTTTTTAAAATTAAAAATTATATAATTTTTATTATTTTATGAAATTAAAAAAATAAATAAATAAAGATTTAAAAATTGCCACCGTGGCTTGGGCAAGCAAATGTGGTGTTGATACCATACATGGGTCCGGCCCGACCCATGGACACTTCTACCACCATAGGATAAAAATTATATATTAAAATTATTAAATCTTTATTTTTTAAAATTTTAAATTATATAATTTTTATTTAAATTTTATTATTTATTGAAAGAATTAAAAAAAAAAAAAAAACTTACCTTGGGAAATCGCCACCATGGGTGGCGATTTCCCAATAGGAAAAAAAAAAAATTGAAAATTTTAGTTGGGAAATCGTCATGGGCCATGGCGATTTCCCAACTGGTATTTTAAAAAAAAATTAAAAATTTCAGTTGGGAAATCGCCATGGGCCATGGCGATTTTCCAACTGATTAAAAAAAGCGGATTTTGAGAATTAATCTGAAAAGAGCGGTATTTTGGTAAATATTTTTTTTTCTATATTAAAATAAAAAGACCTATTTCCTTCTACCCTAAAATGATATTCCCACTCGCGTTTCTAGCGTGTGAAAAAGACGGCGAAGTAGAAATGTTGAATTCATTTCGCGTGAGGTAACGCCCGATGGTTAAGCGTAGGGATGTGAATGGTTCTTGTTTGTTGGTTGGGAGGAGCTTTGTTTGACGGCTCAATGGCCCAAATAAATTGAGCTTTGGGCCCAAATGTGTAAAATTCATGGACAATGTGCTTTTTAATGGGACAAGGCCTCTCCCAAATATTGAGAAAAATTCATGAGAGAAAAGGAGAATATTTCAAATGTAGAGAGAAAGTAGACCTGTTTAAGGATCGAATCAGGTCAGGTTTGGATCGAGCTTAGACCCTATATTAACAAAGTTTATATCTATTCAGATCCGGTCCAACCCAAAATATGAGCAAAATTTTTTGTTTAGGTTCGACCCTACATATAAAAGACACTCAGGCCCGTACAAGCCTATTCAAGTTTATACACAGAAGGAGGATGATCCCTTTTTAAGAGGAATCGATCATTCTTTAAAAAAAAGATCGTTCCTTCTTAAAATAAGATCGGTCCCTCTTAAAAAAAGATCGATATCTCTTAAAAAGGATCAATTCTTCTTAAAATCTATTTTAGTAACAATAAAACAGGTTGGTTCGAGTTTGAGCAAAAAATGCCACGTCCAAGGTCCAGCTTATTTTTTAAACGGACTTTTTTTTCTTCGTTAAAGCTAGTTTTTCGGATCCAATATTTCTATTCAAGTGATCAAGTCCTCTTAAATATCGAACGGATTTTCGAGTTTGGATGAATAGTTCGACTCTTAGACAGATTTAAAAAAGATAAAGAAATTTTGAGGAAAAATAAAGGTAGATTTCCATTACCATTAATGTATTAGAATTAGAAAATGTGAATATTTCAAAATCCAAAGGTAAAAAGATCATCGTGTTTATGTAACCATGACAGATCTATAATTATCTTATGAGTTTTATTAACGAGTATCCTAAGTTAATATACTATTTATAATAAAAATATTGTATTAAATATAAAAATTAATAATTTTATTTATTATTTTTAATATATTAAATAAAAATATTATTATATATAATATCCTTAACTAACCCATAATTCAATGTTCTATTAAAAGATCTCATACCTTGTCCCTTGGAGAGGTGAAGCAAAGGGGACCCTACACTACCCTACCCTCCAACCCACCTAAAACAAATGAGTTAGGAGGAGGAGGGACCCACCTTAGATTAACCTCTCCAAAGGCCAAAACCCTTTGTGAAGGGTGGGGGTCCCATATTTTCCTTTCCTCCCATGTGACTGATGGTCCCATTTGGAAGTGACTGTCCATTGGGGAGGTGCCAAGTGGGATGGTTCCAATTTCAGGGGTTTATCATATTGTTCAAGCTTGCGTGTCCTTGATGTGACCGTTGACCAAACAAGGACCTAAAGTTTCTGCCACTTTCCTAGAGCTTGTCCTATATAAGGAAATTCTCATGGATTAGGGCTAGGCCCACAAAAGTGTGGCTTTGGGGATAGTTTTTAACACCTTGTTTGGTTTAGTATTTTAAGATTAGGGTTTGGACCCAAATCTATTAACTCTTTATCTAAAGGATAGAGAGGTAGAAATGGGTGCCATAAATTGTTGTAAGTTTGAAGGATATAATGGCAGCTTTCCTTAAACTATGGACCACTCTATTGCCAAATTTGATCCAAGTGACTTTTTTTTTTTTATTCTTTAACATTTTGTTTGTTAGAAAAGATAAAAAAATAATAATGTAATGATTGAATTACAAAATAATATCTATAGTTGTCAATTTTAATTATTAGATTAATTTTTTTTATTTTTCTTACCAAATATAACAACTGTTGGTATTAAAATTTTATGGCTCAAAATTATTTTCATAGCTTATAAGTACATTCTCATATAGTCATACTCTTTGGAATCAAATAAATTACAAAAGTTTGACTTATTGGGATGAATAATTAATATTTTATATAGGTTATGGTCACAAGCTAAGATTCCATGATGAATTAGCAGTACAAAAGAAAGATTTGAGTCATTGTTGCATATAAATTTGGGTCAAATTACAACTTGATAAACACATCATTATAATCCCAAAAAAAGAAAAAGAAAAAAAAAAGAAATAGAAAACCATATTAATTACTTTTCTAGACTTCCACAATTGACAACAAAAAGGCAAATTGATTTATCATTGTTATCCAAAGTGTAATGATCAAAAAATCAACATCCAAATATAAATCAAAGATATTAATCATCCTAGTTAAGATTTGTGGGGTTGGGCAATGTTTTTCCCACTTTCTTTCTTTGACCTATTGGAGGTCTAGGCCATCCTATACACTAAAGTTTGGAATTGCTATTGTATTTTTTTACCCCTTTCCTCTCATTCTTTATCATTTTGTTCTTATATTTTTGGGGTCCCATTTAGCACGCCAAGCTAAAATTCAATCATTAATGTTCAAATCTTGATCTAGTTATTTAGTGATGTTTCTTTGATTGCCTAGAAAGTGCATGCCATGAAGAAAATATGGAAGAAAAGAAAAAAAAAAAAAAAAAAAAAAGAGAAAGTTTCTTCTTTGACCTAAATTTATGAGGAGGATCCAAAAGAAAGTTAGAGGAGATAAAGGAATCCACAAAAATGAAACACAAAGCCAAAAAGAAAACCTATTGTACCTATTTGTCTTAGCCCACAAATGGACATTGAGAAGTGATGAGTTCTTATCAATAACCTCAAAATCGGCCACCAAGAAACTTAGACTTAGTATAAAGATGTGTTTAATGTGAATGTTTTTTTTTTTTTTTTTTTTTTAAAGAGGAGGATAAAAAAAATAGATAATAAATGTTGAAATTCGAATTTTAAATTTATTGAACGCTATCTTTTAAAAACGATTGCATGAACCAATTAGATTAAACTCTTGATTCAATATGAATTATTTTTATCATATTCTTAAAGTTAATTCACTCAATTTTACTTTTATCATTTTCGTTAACTCAAATGATAGAGATGTTAGATAATTATACTAGTAAAATTTCTTAATATTCTCCTTTTTTTTTATATATACTAAAAAATGATGTAAACGAAATTGGTTAACTTTTTTTTTTTTGACAAAAATTGGTTAAAATTTATTATTTCATATGATAATGTTCGAATTGGACACATTTTTCTTTATATGGAAACATAAATTAGACATTCTTTTTTACCTTAAAAACTTATACCATAATATAAAGCTTCACATTATTATTAACATTTTTTGGCATTTCCTTTGGGCATAAACAAACAGATCAAATGTCATGGTTATTTAACAAGATTGAAAGAGACCCATCATCCATCCATCCATCCATCATCAATTATATATAGACCCTTGATTCTCATTACTTGTATTCCTCAACTAATCCCTTAAAATTCCCCTAGTGTTCATTTTTTGTTCATATAAATATCACGGGTTTTAAAGATTAATTTTTGCCGATGATGGTGAGGCATTCTAAATCTTGAGATTGTCTCTTCTTTATTATTAAGACATTATTTATGAATAAGAGAGATATAATAATAATAATAATAATAATAATAATATATTAATGTTAAAAAAACAAATTTGAAGGAATGGAGTATACATGTTCAATGATGGAGTTAATCGTTTAGTTTGAATTAAGTTGAATTTGAGATAAGATATTTTTTAATTTGGGTCAGACAGATCCAAATTGTTATTTAATTAATAAAATATTTTTATTTAAATTTAATATAAAAATTATTTTTTAATAATTAATATTTTTTAAATATTAAAACAAAATTTTTGAATCTTATGAGCCGAGTCAAGTCTTGAATAAGTAAATTTTTTAAGATTTTGCTAAAAAGTACCTTTAGACACTTTTTAAAGTTATTTAATATACTATTTATATTAATAATATTGTATTAAATATAATAATTAATAATTTTATTTATTATTTTTAATACATTAAAAAAATATTACTATATATAATAATTATAAAAATATTTTAAAAATATTAGTTAACAAAATTCAAATTTTTATTATTCGAACTTGATTCGAACAACAAACATGTGTCAAATGGGGATTTTGAATTTGAGCAACAAATGTGAAATGGGTGCCAACTTTTCATTCCCAAAGCTATACCATTGTTAGCAGGCAAAAGAATTTAAAACTTTGCTGTGTGGAGATTACTTATTTTAGTACTGAAACTTTATGATTATTAAAGGGTTTCTATTTTTAAAAAATGAATGGTCAGATCCATTGATAAACACCACACTTCACCTCCCACAGTATCATCAGCTACAGGGAAACCCAGCTGTAATAATTTTCTTGGACAGAAATACCCTCTATGATTCCTTTTTTTTTTATACCAGAATCATTTATCAAAAAAATAATTCATCAACTTTTTTATAAATAATGTACTAACACTGAAAACCAGAAAAAATAAATAAATTACTACCATTTACCAATAAATTGAATTTACTAATTTGTCCTTATAGAGGATAAGAGATCAAGGTGGTCCATGGCTGGTCAAAGCCTCAGGCCTCAAAGTTGGAGGATAATATGGTCATTTGGATTTTTTCACAGAAACATAGAAAATGGTGCCCAATTACTTCCCCGGCCATCAGCTTCATTGATTTTTACTTCTTCAACAAAAAAAAATATGTTAAAAGAATTCATTATTTTTTGTAAAAATATTTATTTCAAATACCTTATCTAAAATTGAGGTTTATCCTAAAATTATTCAAAATTTCATTTCTTAAATCTAAAAAAGTTAAAATGTGAGTAAATTTGAAACAACTTAATTAAACTTCTCTGCAAAATTAATGTTCGAAAATAGAGGGGGAAATAACATTAAAAAGTAAATGAATCAAAAACTGTTAAAATATATTAAAATATCATTGAAAAATAATAATTAAATAATAATCTTTGTAGGCAAATCACATTCAGATCCAAACCAGAGCTAGACCTGCAACAGTTGAATGGAATCTCTCTTTTTTCTTTCTTAGATCTCAAAACTCAAGAAACCCAGAAAAGAAAACAGAAAAGAGAAACTATGAACATGAAGAAAACAGGAAAAACCTTACTTTGATAAATTCCCTCTAATTTATATTAATATTAATCATTTGAAGAAAGTAGCAGTCACATTAAGAAGAACCCATCTCCTTAAATGGAGATTCAAAGACTCTTAAAAAAAAAAAAAAAATCTAACCAAAGATAAAGAACAAATCTTTATATACAAGTATATATATAACTTGATATCTTCTTCTTCTTCTTCTTCTGCTTTCTTGGATGCCATTAATAAACCAAAAAACAGAGCTGCTCTTGCTAGCTAATTAACACTCCAAAAAAGGCAAAAACCATCTCAAAGAAAAGGAAAAGGAGACCATTTTTTTTCCTTGAGTTCCGTTCAAGAATCAGAGTAATCACGCCAGCAAATAAGCATGGTAACGCAACGCCTCATGATGTAAAAACGAGCCCTTTGTTCTTTGACTAATCTTGCACATTTCCTTGTAAAAGCACATCTTTTATGCGAAGAAGAAGAGGCAGAATTCTTGATCATGAGTGAAGACCCCGAAGATGAAGAACGGCTTCTTGATGAGCTTTCTTTCTTTGACAACTTCCATTTTTCATCAAAGTAAAAACTTGGTGGTGCACTTGAACAAGTTGGAAGAGTTGAAGCCATGGCTAAAAACCCCCACAGAAAAAAATATGAGCTTTTTCAGCTTAGAAAAGATCAATGGGGTCTTTTTCTGGATTTTTTGGTACCCTTTTGGAAGCTAAACAGGGCAGTGAATTTTTGGAGTAGCGAAGAGTAAAGAGTTTTTTTTTTTTTTTTCGTGAGATACTGATTGAAGAGTGAAGAGTGAGGGAATGGGGTTAGGGTGACTATTTATAATTGGATTTGCTTAATCGGGTGTTTATAAAGACGGATTAAGGATTATTTTTTTATCAATTTAAAATAATATTTTATATTTAATATATTATTTTTAAAATTTTTTTAAAAAATTACATTACATTATATTATATATATATATCACTTTAATCAATATTTAGTAAAATTGATTAATATTTTTCTCTATAATAATTTAAGAATAAGAAGAAAAAAATAAAGTTAGCAGATGGGTGTGGCAGTGGGTATCAGCTGGGCTTCTTTGCCTCGAGAGGCCCACCAAATAATCTATTTCAAAACATATAAAATTTTAAGCCTAAGTTGCATCGAAAAAACTATAATAGTATCACATGATAATAAAATTTTAGATACCCACAAGAATTAATCTAGAGGGTAAAAATATGAGTTTTCTTTTTTCTTACTTTAAATGCATTATATCGATGTAAGGGAATATATCTTTAAGATCATCTAGAGATAATTAAACTTAACTAAAGCTTAGGACACCCTGATCATATTATCAAAAAATATGATTACATTTACATTTGTCGTTGTACTACACTCTTATATTATTTGTACCTACTCTTATAGACCATTTGATCACTTACAATAATAAGAGAGAATGTTAGCCAAATAGACTTCTTTCTGATTAGAAAGGTAGGCAGAATTGTTACATAGACTATAAGATAATATTAGGGGAGAGTGTAACCATTTAACATCGACTTTTAGTTTTTGATGTTCGTTTTAGAAAATATGTATAAGAAAATAAGATGTGTCCTAGACCCTAAGATTAAATGGTGTAGGTTGAAGGAAGACACACAATCACCTTTCGTGGATAGACTAATCAAAAAGATTAATTGAGAAGAGGAGGTTAACCCTAGTATGATGTGAAATAGATTGTATTAGACGTATGGTTGAGGAACTTGGTAAATCAAAGGCATGTCGTCGCCATGTAAAGACATATCATGATGGAACAAGAAAGTAAAGACAACTATTAATATCAAGCGAATTTACTATAAAAATATAGTGAATGGTAGGGATATAGAGAGTTTTGAGAAATATATGCTAGCAAAGGAGGTTAAGAAAGCTGTAAGGGAGGTTAGAGCGAGAGTCTATAAATATATTTATGATAGATTGGACTTAAAGATTGAGAGAATGATATCTATAGGCTTGTTCGGATGCGGGAGAAGAATACTAGAGATTTGGGAACTATTAGTTGTATTAAGGATAATAACCATATGGTCCTGGTGAAAGATGAGGAGATTAAGAAGGATGAAGAGAATATTTTTATAATATCTTTAATGGTAATTACTCTCAAGATGTCAGTGACCTGACTATACCGTCGGAGGATTTAAATTGCGATTTTATGTGTACGATAAGACATTTTGAGATTTGGCAAAGTAATAAGATGTCTGATGAGTGGAGGAAGAGTACTTTGGCACCGTTATATAAAATCAAAGGCGTCATTAAGGATTGTTCAAATTATAGAGGAATAAAACCTATGAGTCATACTATGAAACTTTGGGAAAAGGATTATTAAGCAATGTTTACGACAGCATGTTAAGATTACGAAAAATCAGTTTGGTTTCATGCCAGGACCATTCACCATGTAAACGATTAATCTCTTGCGATAACTTATTGAGAGATTTAGAGCGTCAGAACAAGATTTACACATGACTTTTATTGGTTTAGCAAAAGCTTATGATAGAGTACCTAGAGGCATTCTTTTGTAGGCTTTGAAAAAGAAGGCAGTTCCTCTCAAATATGTTAGTATAATACAAGTTATGTACGAGGGAGTAATTAAAAACATAAGAACTTGTGGTGGATTGAAAGATAAGTTTTTAATTACAATAGGGGTGCAACAAATATCAACGTTGAGTTTTTATATTTTTGTCATAGTAATGGATAAGATAACGAAAGATATTCAAGATAAAATACCTTGGAGTATGCTACTCGCAGATAATATTGTATTGGTTGATTAGACTAAAGAAGGGGTTAATATTAAACTAGAGTTGTGGAGACAAACACTAAAAGCTTGGGGGTTTAGTTTGAATAGATTAAAGACATAGTATATAGAGTGTACATTTAGTAAAAATATGAATAACGATTAAGACGTGATCACAATCGATGGTCAATTGATATTAGTAGTGAAGTGCTTTAAGTACCTAGGAACAATAATTCATAAAGATGATGAGATTAATAGAGATGTTAACCATAAGATCAAGGCTGAGTGGCTTAACTGGAGGAGTACGACAAAAGTTGTGTGATCGCAAGTTACCTTTGAGTTTAAAGGAAAGTTTTATAGGACGATTGTTAGACATGCTTTCTATATTGTACGAAGTGTTGGGCTAACAAGAATATATACAAAAGATGAGCATAGTCGAGATACGAATGTTAAAATGAATGTGTGGTGAGACTAGGAAGGATACAGTTAGAAATGAGGATATTCATTTTCAAGTTTGAATAGCTCATATAGAGGATAAAGTGAGAGAAAAACATTTACGATGGTTTGACCACACAAAAAGCATATCGAGGGATCACCTGTTAGAAGGATGAAACAAATTGGTATTGCACATGATAAAAGGTTAAAGGACGACAAAAAAGGCATGGTTGTAGATGATTAATAATGATAGGAAACTATTAGAACTTGAAGATAGGACGGTGGTGAATAAAAATAATTGAAGGATGATGATTCATATACCTGAAGTAAATGTTTCAGTATTTTGGTTCTTGTAGCTGATTCCAAATTTTTTGAGATTAAGGTGTTCAGTATCGAATTTTATCATTAAATTTCTTCAATTTCATTAAAATTTATCATTATACTTTTAATTTTGTTAATTTTTAAATAAAAAGTAACAAACTTAGAATATTTTACAAAATATTATATTATGTGAACGGTAAATTTTCATAAAGTTCACAATTTATTTTTTTTCAAAAATCAACAAAATAATAAAATTTAACAAAATTAAAATAGTGTGATAAAATTCAACATTGACTCATAATATATTAACAAGTTTAGCAAAATTTATTAGATTTTACAAATAAATCTATACAAGTACAATCATATTTGATGGACTGCAATTGAAGGCAAGCATGTTACGAAAATATAAAACTCTAATAGTATATTTTGCTAATGAGTGTCTTAAAAATATTTTTAAATTTAATTAATTAACTAATTTATAATAAAAATATTTAATTTTAAAGTTAACTAAAATATCATTTATAATAAATACCTTGTATTAAATGTATTAACGATAATTAATGTGATGAATTTTAATAGGTTGGGACTTAAAAAAAACTTTAAAGACACTTTTAACAAAATCCAATGATAATTAAGATAGTATTCTATTAAAAAAAAATATTAACCAGCGAAAAAGAATATGAATAGTAACTTATTTAACATGTATAATAATATATAATAAGATTTTTTTTATTTATCGAAAATTTTAAATTGAAGGCAAGCATGTTACGAAAATATAAAACTCTAATCGTATATTTTGCTAATGAGTGTCTTAAAAATATTTTTAAATTTAATTAATTAATTAATTAATAATAAAAATATTTAATTTTAAAGTTAACTAAATTGTCATTTATAATAAATACCTTGTATTAAATGTATTAACGATAATTAATGTGATGAATTTTAATAGGTTGGGACTTAAAAAAAAAAACTTTAAAG
Organism: Fremontodendron californicum; assembly: GCA_030761205.1. Taxonomy (NCBI): domain Eukaryota; kingdom Viridiplantae; phylum Streptophyta; class Magnoliopsida; order Malvales; family Malvaceae; genus Fremontodendron; species Fremontodendron californicum. The sequence continues at coordinate 9,233,040 of JAULJL010000009.1, read as the reverse complement.
ACACTTTTAACAAAATCCAATGATAATTAAGATAGTATTCTATTAAAAAATATATATATTAACCAGCGAAAAAGAATATGAATAGTAATTTATTTAACATGTGTAATAATATATAATAAGATTTTTTTTATTTATCAAAAATTTTAAATTTCATAAATAAAATTAATAAGATGATAAATATTTTTTAAAGTGTACTACAAAATTAAAAAAATAAGATATTTAACCATTTTAAATTTATTTATAAAATTAAAAAATTATATCATAATATATTAAAATCGAATTCATATAGAAAAAATATTAATCAGTATTTAGTGATCTTAATTAACATGATATTTATATAAAAAATGTAATAAATATATATTTTTTGAATTCAATAAAAATAATATATTAAATGTAAAAAAAAATTTAAAATAATAAAAAAAATTTAACTGTTGTCTATAAATACAGATTAAACGGATTTTTATATAATAACATTATAATAATAATGTGTGTTCCCAATGAAAACGTCATGGGGCTACTTAATTCAGTGAAAGAAAAAAAGAGAGAGAATTGACTTGAATGCTGGCAAATCTCACTGAGCTATTTTAAATTTCTAGGTTAAGAAAAGTGGGAATTTCTTGTGGAGGAGATAGAAGGAGAAAGATTACAGTTTTCTTACAGAGGATCAAAGTAAAAAGATCTTGCTTTTTGCAGTAACTCTAACAACTGGCAAAGAAAAAAAAAAAAAAGGATATTTTAAAAAATATAATTAGAAATTAGAAACTTTACTGCAGAATAGTTTAGGTGAGTTGGCTCTTGGCTGTTTATGGAAAATTAAACACTAGCACAAGTTTTTGCATCAATAGTTTAAGTATTTTTACTATTTTACTAATAAGTATCTTATGTGTATTTTTTTAAAGTTATTATATATAATAATATTTTTATTTTATATATTATAAATTATAAATTATAAATTATCACATTTAATATAATATTATTATTATAAATAATATATTAATTAATTTTAAATTCTAAAAACACTCAATAAAATCAAAATAATTGTCTTTCAAGTACATTTTTCTTTTATATTTTACATAATTAGACACTCAAATCTTGTATGTCTTTTTCATTATTTTCTTTAAATTTGCTAACTGACAACCCAAATTTAAATATCTTCACTAAAAGCCAATTTGATTTTTTGCAACTAAAAGTTTTAAGCATCCAAAAATGGCCAAACTCATAAACAAACAAATGAGAAAATGTCACAGGCAAAGCCAAAGAAATTGGCTTTTGGTAAAGATATTTAAATTTGGGTTGTCAGTTAGCAAATTTAAAGAAAATAATAAAAAAGATATACAAAACTTGGGTGTCAAATTATGTAAAAGATATAAATGACAGCGAATAGATCCGCTCATAGGCTGAGTCAGATCGGATCAAAATTTAAAATTTTTTCAATTTTTTTGCCTAGCCCAACTTTGGGTGAGCTAGGGCTAGCGCGCGTGTCCGGATTTACTGTTCATCATATATTAAATTTTTTTTATTAATATTAATATTTGTTTATAATTAAATTTAAATAAAATAATATTATTTTAATATATAAACAGTGATCCAAGAAGGGCCGGGCAGGCCCGGATCATGAAAATGCCTGCCCGGACCCATGAGCAGATCTAACAGCGAGTCGAATATTTTTTTTGTAATATCCAAATTTAAATTTGTATAATCGCTTTAAAATTCGAATTCGTTAATTATCAGTATTAAATCCGAATTTTACTATCCGAATCCGAATTAAATAATACTATTCATCGGATATTCAAATCCGCTAAATATCCGAGTTCGATAAATCAAAAAAATTAAAATTAAAATATAAAATCAAACAAAAATTAATTTTTAATTCAAAGTCACTCATAATTAACAACAAACAAGTTATAAAATTTATACTTAAAAACATATATATATATATATAAATATTTGTCATATTAAAAAATATATATTTTAATATTTATTATAATTAACATAAGTACATAGCATTGTTACAAGGCTACTTTGTAAAAAATAAAATAAAATAAATTTTATCATTAGAGTGATTTAACTAATTAGGTTGATTAAGTTATCAAATATTATTTTATAAAAGTACATGCATCTTTAAATTTTAAAATATTTAATATAATTAATTTATTATTATATTTTATTTTGGAAAAATATTTTTTAAAATATTATATATTTCATTATACTTGATATAATTTAATTTTAGTTTCATGTTATTTCAAAATTCAAGATTAGCTTACTTGGTAAAGTTTTTAATAGTTAACCTTACAAACCAAGGTCCAATTTTTTTCCATGAGCATAAATTTTTGTATTTTATTAAACGGATAATAGATTCGGATATCCGATCCGAATTCGAATTTTATCAAAATTTGCAATATCTGAATTCGTAAAAATGAATCAAATAATTACAAATATTCGAATCCGTACTATCCATTGCCATCCCTAATAAAAGATCAAAGGAAAATGTAAAGGACAATTGCTTAACTTCAACCAATTACCAGAGTAAATATGTATGTAGATATATATTTTATTTTTTTCCCTATCATTTTATATTATTTGAATTCTTATTCTTTTTTAAAAATATTCATAATTGATATATATTCAAATATAATATATAATTTTTTAAATATATAAAATATAAAATTATTAATTGGTTGATTTGGAAGTTATAAATCCAAGAAAAGGTTAATCTCAGAAATTTTATCTTCTTGATATTTCCCCTCACAATATTCTAAATTAACAGCTGTCAACTCCTCAGGAAAATAGTACTGAAATGTGTCATATTTTTTAAGGGTTTTGTTAACGAGTACCTTTAGGGTACTTTTTAAGGTTAGTTAATATGCTATTTATAGTAATAATATTATATTAAATGCAAAAGTTAGTAATTTTATTCATCATTTTCAATGCATTGATTGAAGATGTTAATATATCTAGTAACTTTAATAAGTGCCCTAAGAACACTCGTTAGCAAAATCCATTTTTTAAAAAGAAATTTTCACCTATTCCAAAGAGTACAGAAAATCTTTTGTCTCACAAACTGCCGGCACCGACTAAACTATTTACTATCCCATACTAGACAGCCGAACTGGTGAGGCAATTCATCCGTTCTTTGTTGATAAGATTCAAAATTGGAAGCTTGGATTTATGATGTCAACCATTTTATTTTCTTTGTTTCTCCTTATGGCAAAATTCAATTCGATTAATAAATTTTGGATCGATTTATTTCGAATGAAAAAATATTTTTTTTTAAAGCGAGAAAGGGATAAAACGGAGTAATTTTGATAAATACTTGCTCCACTCTACTTGTCTTGACTTTTGAAATTACTATTTGCCCCTTAAAATATTTTTATATTTTTCCTTAAAATATTTTTAATAAATATTAGATATTTATACTAAAATCATATAAATTTTAATATTTTAATATATATACTTTTAGTATATATATATATATATATTATATTAAAGAATTTTATATATTAAAATTATGTTTATGCTTAAATTATAATATAATTTTTTTATAATATTAAGTTAAAAATAATTAATAAATATTGGAATGTAGCGGAGTGGAGCATCGTAAAGCGGTTATGGATGTAACCGACATCCATGAAGGTAGATGTTTTCAACATCCATGTAAGACTGGGACGGAGGTGGATAAGATAATCTCTACCCCTGCTCCGCTCCATTGCCATCCCTCATCTTCTTTATTTGTGTTTAATCTATGATTTGAGATTTTCACGTGTGTTAAAAAAACTGGATCGGATTATTTGATTCCGTTTAATGTATAAAATAAGTCATATTTTGAATCGATAAAAAATTAATTATATATATTTTAATTTTTAACTTTTTTTTTTTTTTTTTTGTAATTGATGAGATTTGAGATTTGAACTTTTAATTTATATTAAATATAATATCATTGGAATTTTCAGTCAAAAACACTTTCATTATATCGGGTGTAGAGGTGTCCATGGACCAGGTCGAGTCTATATATAGTATCAATATCATATATGCTTGTTCAAGTCTAGTCCGACCGGAATTATGGGCCTCAAATTTTGTCAAAGCCTGTAAATGGATAGCCCAAACCCGTTTAAACCCGACCATATTATTTTTTAAAAAAAATTAAAAATATATATTATTTTTTATTTAATCTTTAGTAATTTTATATAATTTTTTTATTAAGTTCTTAAACATAGATAACTTAACATATTTTTTAATATTTACATTATAATATTATATATATTTAATTTTTATATGACATAAATTACATAATATCTATAAAAATAGAAATAATATATTATTTAATTAGAAAACGGATCGGGCCGGGCTTAGGTCTTGAATATTAGAGCCAAGACCCAACCCATTTTTTAAACGGTCCTCATTTTTTGCCCAAGCCTATTTTTCGAGCTTAATATTTTTGTCCAAACCCTCCCAAATATTGAACGGACCTTTGAGATTGAACGAATAGTCCGATCTTTGAACAAGTCTAACCGAGTGTAGGTGCGATGAAAGTGTCTCTAAATAATGATTCAAATGGACCCTAAATCTCACTCATTTATTATCGTTCAAGTTCAATTCAAAATGACGTATTTATCTCGAGAGTTTAAAATTTGTTAATGGTTAATATTTATTTAGGGACTCGTTCGATCAAAGTTTGATTTGAAGCTTTTAACTTGAAAATCTCATATTTACGTCTTGGAAATTCGAAAGAGTATGAAATAAGATATAACTTTCATCTATTACTCTAGTAAAAATAATTTAAGGAGAAGATAAATTTAGTTATATGACTTTTTTTTATATATTTATTTATCAGTTTGTTAAACCCTAGCCCAACAGCAACCCCCCAAACCCTAGCAAACCAACCAGCCCCCTACCCTGCTGCCCTAGCCTACCCTGCCAGCCACCCTAGCCATACACCACCAACACCACACGCCAGCCCTCTGCTCACGCGCCATCCCTCCAACCATCTGCCACAAGCAACCACTTGTAGCATGCCACCACTGCTGCATAAGCCACCGTTTCCCCAACACGGCAACAACCTACCCACCTCCATAAAACCACAACCCCCAAAGCCAATAAAAAGGAATCCCCCATCTGAAAGGAGCCTCACAGAAGGTTCCCTCCCCCACCATTCGGCCACGGCCCACCACCAATCCCCCCAACAAAAACCAAAACCACACACAACAATAGAAAAATAAAAACACTAACAGCAACCGCAACATGACTTCAACCAAAAAAAAAATGAATCAGAACACAAAAAGGACCCTCCAGTATCAGTGTTGACAAGGTTCGTGGGGTTTGAGATGTTGGTTTCCAAACCCGAATGGTGAATAGGTAGAGGAAAAATGAGGAGAACGGTTGGTGATATTTCGGGTTTGATCCGATGTCGGGTGGTGGCGGATCTAGGATTTTTAGATCATGAAAGTTTTTCTTAGATCTACAATTTTAGGCTAGGATTCGGGCAAAACGAAGCCCAAATCCGAGAAGAGTGGGTCAAGGAGGTGCTCTGCGTGAATTTTGGGGTCAAACGGCGTTTGACCATCGACGATGGATGGCGGCGACGCGGCAGAGCATGGTGACTGCCTACTGATTTTTGGGTTTCGGTGATGAATTGGGGAGAGAAGAGAGGGAGATAGAGAGAGAAAGAAAAGTTTAGAGAGAGGAAAAAAAAGGAAAAAATGAAAGAAAAGAAAAAAATCTTAGATTTTTATATTTTAAAAAATAAATAAATTAAAGTAGGATCCGCGCGTTGACCTGGACCCGACTCGGGTCCGCGCGGTCCAACTTCGACCCGGCTGGAGAGGGGTAGGAGAGAAGAGGAAAGAAAGAAAGAAAGAAAAGGAAAGAAAGAAAGAAAGAAAGAAAGAAAGAAAAGGAAAGAAAGAAAGATAGAAAATGAAGGAAAAGAAGGAAGGAAAGAGAATGGAAAGAAAAGAAAGGAAGGAAGGGAAAGAAGAAATGAAAAAAAGGAAGGGAAAGAAGAAAAGGAAAGAAAGAAAAAAAAAGAAAGGGAAAGAAGAAATTGAAAGAAAGGGAAAAGAGAAAGAAAGAAAGAAAAGAAATGAAAGAAAGAAGAAAAGGAAAGGAAAGGAAAGGAAAGAAAAGAAAAGAAAAGAAAAGAAAAGAAAAGAAAAGAAAAAAAGAGAAAGGAAAGAAAAATTTATCCGCGATCATTAATCTCACGACGCAACTTCAGGAATCGCGAACTTACAATTCTTTTCGGTATGATTTTCTTTTTAGTTATTTTATTTTCCCATATTTCTTATTCATTTATGATTATTTCAACATAATATTTTTTAAAAATAAAATAAATTTTCGAGGAACCTGCCTAGACGTTGGAGGATTTTCAAATGATTTTTCGCAAACAAAGGAAATTTCTTAAATTTTAATAAATATTACGAGAAATCCTAAGAGTAGAGAATCCTTCTAAATTTCGCCTAGACGTTGGGAAAATTAGAAGACTTCTCACGCCGAAAATTTCCATTAAATTATAATGAAATAGAATTATTTTTCAAAAATGATAATAAATGATAAAAATAAATTTACCATGCATATTATGTATTTTTTTAATGCTCATACATCTATGTGTAGTAATATTACTCGCTCTCTGCATAACATGACATAGAATAAAAATTGAAATTTACAAAGATTTTCGGAAGAAAATAAGATATTATCTCGAGTAAAAATGACCTCGGTATTCCACCTAGATGTTGGGGAATTTTCGATAATCATCTTTTACAAAAAGATTTTCTGTCTCAGATTTGGTGGATTATCACGGAAATTCTTAATGAAGGAAGATTACTTCTAAATTACGCCTAGATGTTAGGGAGTTTAGACAAGGTTTTTGATGTTAAAAAAAGTCGTGTTAATCCCGAATAAAAGGTTACACAAAAAAAACAATTAATAAAGAGAATTATGGGAATTTTTTTATCAAAATTAAAACCGTTTTATCAATATTAAAGGATAACACATGATTAAATGGTACCGTTTTCAAACGGGAGTCATAGGGGTGCTAATACCTTCCCCATGCGTAACCGTACTCCCGAACCCAATTTTGTTTTCGCAGACCAAAATTATCTTTTAATAAATTTTAATTGATTTTAAGATTTTATTTAAAGGATAAATTCTACTAGGTGGCCAATCACCCCTAAAAAAAAAAGATTGGTGGAGACTCCTTTGTTGTTTTAAAAAAATCGTCTAGCGGTTGAAAAACCGTTATGACAGCTTGGCGACTCCAATGGAGAATCTTTAGAGAGTCAGGCCTAAATTTGATCACGTGTTATCCAAAATCTCGGTTTATCGATTTTAATATGTATTTAATTATAATTCTCACTTTTTTAATATAAAAATAAAAATAAATAAATAAATAAGAGGATTTTCTTTTAAAAAAAATGTCTTCAAATATGTTCGTGCACATGCATATTATTTTTACTTCCTGGTTAATTAATGTTTTACATTATTTGATATTGCTTTAATAAATTGTTGGAGCATTTACAATTAGGATTGTAGAATAGGTGGTGAAAGGTTTATATGTTCTTCCTCACACACTACATTTGCATTTGCATAACATGAGCTCTCTACCTGGGCTCCGTCTTTTTAAGTGGAAGTAAAGTAGCTACGCTTTCGTGATGGACCCTCCGTTTGGGCTTGTGAAACGCTTCCGGAGTATAAAGTACCTGAAGCCTTCGTGATTAATCCTCCGTATGGGCTTAGGAAAATATACTCTAACAAATTGAACCCGCTTTTATCGGGATGCCTCACTAGCTTTCACCGGCGGCAGTGAGGAACAATTTAGGGCCTTCAAAACTGAATTCAACCTCATGTAGTGAACCTAGGCGAAGCTATGCTGAATTTTCGTTAGATGCACTGAAGTTAAGAACACATGGTGTAACATTTTCAACCTTTTGCTATTCGTTTTACATTCCAAATAAGCATGGTACACCGAGAAAGGATGAACGTACGCCGCCCGTAATAAGCTTAAAATTTTGTCCCAAAAGACTCCATGATGCCTAAATAAATTGATACTGTTGGGGCAAATATTCATTAACTTTTTAAAAAATATTTCTTCTTAGAAAAAAAAATGAATGAAATAAAAAAAATAAGAATCATAAATTTTTTTTTGTGATAGAGTATTGTTGTGAACGATAATAAAATTTCCTTTTAGTTTGGACGTTTTATGGAAATATGAAGAAAAAAAAAGGAAAAGATGTTGAAAAGAATAGTTGTCAGGGAAAAAAAAAAACAAAAACATCACTCTTTAATTCTTGGTACTTTATGTTCATACTATTTTTTTTACATGCATTCATTCGTAAGCATACATGCAATAAATTGAGAGGTTATTTAGATTTTGTTTGGCTTTAAGAGCACTTTAAAGAAAGTTCACTCTCATAACAAAAGGTACAAGATTTGAAATCTAGCAAGAAACCCAAGATCACTCATTCGACACTATTACAGTACTTGCTCACAGATAAAACCATGGAAAGTGAACAAGCAGCACAAACAGAACAAATGGGAAGAATGCACAGAGAACTACAAGAACAATTAGCCAGATCTCGGCAAGAAGCACAGGAACAGAGAACAAAATCTCAAGAGGAGTCATGTGAGCAAATAGACAAGATGATTGAAACGATGACGAGATTGATCTGAGGAAAATGGCTTGGTGAAGGGTCGATCATAAGAGGAGAACCTCGACCTCAAGAAAACAATAATGAAGATCCGATTTACCTACCAAGTCAACAGGGCCAAGGACAATTTTAAGTGAACTCGGGACTTCATCCCTCAGACCCGGTTATTGTTCCAAACCAAGATGATTCACTACAACAAGAAAAGCTGAAGAAGCGTGTGGCAAAGCAAGTGGAAGACATAGAAGTGCAACAGAAGTATGATATGTTTGAAGAGAGACTCAAAGCCATAGAAGGAATAGATGCTTTCGGGAATATGGATCCGAATAAGCTCAGCTTGGTCCCAGGTTTGGTGATTCTGCCAAAATTCAAGGTCACTGAATTTGAAAAGTATGATGGATCGAAGTGTCCATCGGTCCACATTACTATGTTCTGTCAGAAAATGGGTGGCCACGCCAACAATGAAAAATTGCTAATTCACTGCTTTCAAGACAGTCTAACAGGGTCAGTTGCGAGATGGTACAATCAATTGGATCGAAGTCGTATCCATTCTTGGAAGGATTTGGCAAGAGCTTTCTCGGTTCAGTATAAATACAAGAAGGATATGGCATCGGATAGGTTTTCCTTGCAAAATTTGGAAAAGAAGAATACTGAAAGTTTCAAAGAGTATGCCCAGCGGTGTAGAGCTCCGGCAGCACAGGTGCAACCACCACTCACTGAGAAAGAAAACACCGTATTGTTCATCGATATATTAATGACACCTTATTATGACAAGATGGTTGGTAACGCCACAAGGAATTTCGCTGATATGGTTATTTCTGGTGAGATGATTGAAAATGCGACCAAAAATGGTAAAATTGATACGGGAGATACTACTGCTCCCAAGAAAGAAGGATTAGTTAAGGAAGAAAATGGAGAAGCACAAGCCATCAGTCTTGAAGATCAAGTGTTGGAGAACTCTGCTTCGTACCAACCTTATCCTGCATGCCACCCATATTATCCAGATATGAACAACACTTCTCATAGCCCGTATCCTCACGAACCATTTTCTCAGCCAGTTTACCCGACAAATCTCAAATCGCACATGAACAACACTTTCCATTCACCTATCTTTGTGCCCACTCCTCGATCGAGGAACCATCCAAAAAACCTTGGAAATGATCAAAAGAAGTCAAGAAACAACATGGAAAAAAATCGAGTCTCTCCAATTCCCATGTCCTATACTGAGTTGTTATCCCGACTCGTCCAAAACCTCATTGTGACGCTGATACAGTCAAAACCCCTTAAACCTCTGTACCCGAGTTGGTATAATGTAATGATTGTTGCGATTATCATTGTGTAATCAAGGTCACTCGATAGAGAATTGCCTCGCACTGAAGCATAAAGTCAGAGATCTCATCAAAACTGGGTTATTAAGCTTTGACAAAAACAGAGATCTGATTGTTGCCTAATCAAGTTAGGGCACATGTAGATGACATAACATGAGACATACTAGGATAAAAGGAACACATAGTTGATGGGTAGCACGTCATGAGGGAAACTTATGTTTAGGGATTTGTTCTGATCATGAAGATACTCATGAGAAAGAGAACTATCGTTTCACATTAGCATTTGCATGAAATGAATATGTTTTAATTTCAAGCACTCTTTGTCATATCTTGTTTCTAAAGATAAAATGGGATTTGTAAATATGGACTTAAAAGGTTTTGTTCTAAAATTTGAAAAGTTTTAAGAAAAGTCTATTTGCAATGAGCCGACTATACACAACTAGTTTCCCAGATCATAGTTGAAAATGTTTTCCAAAAAAGTATGTGTATTTTTTCAAAGTAAGAGGTGGAAAAAGAAGACTCAAAGACATCTGATGACCATTGTTAGAAACGAACCAGTCCAAGCAAATACCATGACTCCTCCAAACATTCCTAACACCAGATCATCTGAATAAACACCAGTTGAGACCTTCCAAACTCTGAGAAGCGCCAATTTGAGTTTCATGTGAGGGAATTGAGATGAAAATCTCTATTTAAGGCTATGAACTATGGAACAAACAATTTAGAAAACTTTTTCTTGAATTCCATGGGATCGGACAAGCATGATGATAACTCGTATAATTATATAGTTTTTAGTTATGTTTTATTATTATTTTGTGTCAAATACGAGTTATTATTGCTTAGTCTAATTGTGTTTATGATTTTTTATATTTTTATGTAATTTGGTGTTTTTCACAAGTTTCTTTGAGTGATTTCAGATTACTAGAATTAAGGGCAAATCCAGTTCAGTTCCAGTTCCGACACCTTTTGCCATATCAGCTATATCTCGAGTTTCACTGAAGCAATAAGGCTAAAATTTGTAGCCATGCAAAGCTAAGAGGCATATCTATCTTTTTCATGTTTTACACTTCTTGAAACGGAGTCGTTTTCCCTAGTGAAATCGACCATCAAGTTGGCTGATGTGCAATGACGTCTGTGCTGACCTGTTTTCGTATTTTGCCCATATCTTCTTATCCACATCAGCAAATGAGCTGATTCCAACGGCTATGGATCCGTAACTGATAGGGGTATATTTTGCTAGAAGACAATTTTATCAGATCGAGCCTCCAACATTGACAAAATCGACCATCAAGCTGGCTGATCAGAATTGTCATACAATATGACGAAAATTGTTAGAAAAATGCACCCACCTATTATACCTACCTTTGAAATTTGTAAAGCTTGTCTCTTGTCATTTAGCCCTCCAAAATGTGTATAAATAGAGGGCCTTGGATGAGTATTGGGAGACATTGATACATTGGTAGGATATTAGCCATTGTAATAAAATTCTCTAAGTTTTCTTCTTCTTTCCTTTCTCTAGTTTTCTTTTTCTTTATTTACTTATGTTTCTTACATTTCTTTTCATTTTATTCATATCTAGTATGTGTTGCTAATCATATTGTTGAGGTGATGAGGTGAAGCTTTTGGTAAATGCTAAGGTTAGTCTCTTAAACATGAGCTAAAATTATTTATCATTTATAAACACTAGTATAGATAATATTTTCTTTTGGTTTAAAATCATACTTGCAAAGTAGAGATCTTGATTCATTATTGACAAGGAAAATGGCACAGTAAATGCTTGGTTTCATAACCTTGATTTGTTGTAGACATATACCTTGGCATAAGGAATGCTTGAACTCTTTTTATGAGTTTTGAGGACACCAAATGAACATAATATCATATGCTATGGACGTTGGACAATTTGGACTGAATTGCTAAACCTTCCGATTGGAACCTCCCTTATGTGTGGATTTCAATTGTGTAATAAAACAAGATTAATCTTAGCATAACACCAAGAGTGGATTCTCTAACCTCAACATCCTTTCTTATTGTTTTTTATATCTTATTTAATTGCTTTTGTGTTATTTTGTTTATTTTGTTCTCTAATATCTTGTTTACTTTCTTTGTTATTGATTCCCTAATATCTTGTTTATTTTCTTTTTCATATATATTTATAAACTTATACTTACTAGTACGCTTCCCTGTGGTTCGACCTCGGACACCCGAGAATTTATTACTTGAACATAACCTGCACTTGGGTTTACAACTCTTAATTGAGTCTCCATCAAGTTTTTGGCGCCGTTGCCGGGGAAGCAATACTAAGTATATAAGTTTATAAGTATATTTATTTTTATTGGCTGGTTATACCGCCTAATTTGTATATTAACTTTGTTTTATTGGCTGGTTATACCGCCTAATTTAGTATATATATTTTTTGGCTGGTTATACCGCCTAATTTTCTATATATTTATATTTATATTGTAAAGTTTATATTTATATATTATCTATTTATTAACTTTGTTTTATGCTTGTTTGGTGACGTGATTTTAGATCTCGTCGTTTAGTTAGATTTTATTGTGAAACTTTTTCAGGTAATCTTTCTAATACAACTCCTACCATGGCTGACAATGAAAGTGTTCATGCTGAAGATGAGAACAGACAAGTACGCACCATGCGTGACTACTTGCAACCAACTCGAAGCTCATCACCCTCTTGTTTTATTTTTCCTCTCAATGCAAACAACTTTCGTTTTAAACCAGGTATGATAGCTTTGCTTCCAAATTTCTATGGGTTGGAATCGGAAAGTGCTTACTCGTTTCTAAAAGACTTCGAAGATGTATGTGTCACCTTTAATGACCAACAATGTACAAATGCAATTGTCAAGCTAAAATTATTTCCTTTTTCTTTAAAAGATAAAGCAAAAATTTGGCTTCATAATTTAAAACCAAGGTCAATTGGCACATGGCAAGAATTACAAACTGAGTTTCTAAAGAAATTTTTCCCAGCACATAAAACTACTGCTTTGAAAAGACAGATTCAAAATTTCAATCAAAATCAAAATGAAGCATTTTTTCAGTGCTGGGAGCGTTTTAAAGATTTGTTAAGTTCTTGTCCACATCATGGTTTTGAAAAATGGCGTCTTATTAGTTTCTTTTATGAAAGTTTAACTCCCGAAACTAAACAATTTGTTGAAACAATGTGTAACGGTGAGTTTCTAGAAAAAGAACCTGAAGAAGCCTTTGACTACCTAGACCATTTGGCAGATAACTCTCAAGCCTGGCACAAAGATAATTCCTCTGAAAGTTCCAATAGATCTAATGTTGTTTCTAACAGAGGAAAATATCATTTTAGTCAAGAAGATGAGATAAAAGCTAAAGTAGCTAATTTGGCTAGAAAGATTGAAGCCATGGAACTTAGAGAAGTAAAAGAAGTCAAAACGGTTAAAAATGAAGAAAGTTGTGGAATTTGTGAAATCATGGGACACCCCACTTCTGAATGTCCAAACATTCCCATTCTTAAAGAAGCGTTGCATGATCAAGTACCACAATCTCAAAAGCCGGGCAACACTTTTTCCTATCAACCTTCACCTGTACAAACCTTGGAAGAGACATTGCAAGCATTCATGCAAACACAAGCAAATGTGAATAACCGGACTTCACAGGACATCAATGAGATCAAAAACACCTTGTCCACATTGACAGCCTCATTACGCACTCAAGAAAAAGGTAAGTTTCCTGCTCAACCTCAGCCTAACCCTTCTACTCAATGTCTTGTTTCTTGCTCCAATGAAACTCAACAGGAAAATGCCAGTTCTATCACAACTCTTCGAAGTGGAAAGGCAATTGACAAAAAAGTTCCATCAAAAGACCAAGATCCTCCTTCTCCTCCGAAAAGTAATGGTAAGGATGATGGTAAGTCTGAACTTCTTGAAAATTTGGACAAAGAAAAAGGTATGCATCCTGCTCCTTTTCCTCAAAGGTTGCAAACAATAAAGAATTTGAATCAAAATGCAGAAATTTATGAACTTTTCAAACAAGTTAAGATTAACATTCCTTTATTGGATGCAATCAAACAAGTTCCATCTTATGCTAAATTTTTGAAGGACATGTGCACAGTTAAAAGGAAACATAATGTACAAAAGAAAGCATTTCTGACGGAAAGTGTGAGCTCAATCATTCAACACCTTACTCCACCAAAATTCAAAGATCCTGGATGTCCAACAATCTCATGCATCATTGGAAACACTAGAATAGAACGTGCATTGCTTGATCTTGGTGCTAGTGTTAATCTTTTGCCTTTTTCTGTTTATCAACAGTTAGGTTTAGGTGAACTCAAGGAAACACCTGTTACACTTCAACTAGCTGATCGTTCTGTAAAAATTCCTCGAGGGATAGTTGAAGATGTTTTGGTTCAAATTGAAAATTTTTACTTCCCTGTTGATTTTATTGTTTTGGACACACATCCTGTTTCAAATCCAAATGTTCAAATTCCTGTTATATTAGGCCGTCCATTTCTTGCAACTTCTAATGCTCTGATAAATTGCAGGAATGGTATGTTGAACATTTCTTTTGGAAATATGACTTTAGAATTAAATGTGTTCAACACTTGCAAGCAACCTGGTGATGATTCAGAAGTACATGAAGTGGATTTCATTGAAGAACTTGTTCATGAACATCTCACCACTACCACATTCCATGATCCTTTAGAAGCTTATTTAATTGAATGTGAGTTTGATAATGCTTCAGAAATTTCACACACTGATTATTTGTTAAATTCTTTTCAGGTTAAGCATTGTTGGAAACAAAAACTTGAGGAACTCAAAAAAAGATGCATATGAGAATTCTAAAATTCATAAAGAAAGAACTAAAGCCTTTCATGACAAGTTAATTTCAAGAAAAACATTTGATGTTGGGAAAAAAGTTCTACTTTATAATTCTAGACTTCAAATATTTCCTGGTAAGTTGAGATCAAGATGGACTGGCCCATTTGTGGTTAAGCATGTGTATCATTATGGAGCAGTTGACATTGAGAATCCTCAAAATGGTAACGTATTCAAGGTAAATGGACAAAGACTCAAACTCTTTTTGGAAAATCATGTTACTCAAGAAGAGGTTGTTTTTCTTTCTGATCCTTGTTTTGAAAATAACTAGATGTAAATATAATTTTTACTAATCTTCAAAAAAAAAAAAAAAAAAAAAAACATTTTTTTTAACCCCGGTTAAATGGCGGATAACGGTACTCCGTGATTATTTAAGTCGGTTCCATCAGCTACCCACAAAACTGATATTGTATATAAATTTCTCTTTCAATTTCTTTTTCATTTTTTTTCAAGATGGATGATATTCTCACAAGATTGCAGAAACGATTTCCTCCTTTTCCTCGGAATATTTTACTGAAGCTTTACCAAGTTCGATTTGAAAGATTAAGAATGCTTATGCACAAAGGGATTCCTGAAGACATACGTTGGATAATTGAAGCCAAGGTACGTGAAGATGAATATCTTCCTGTTTTGCATTTACCAGGTACAGGTAGAAGCACTTTTGCAAAGAAGCGACGAGCAAAACGCATGAGTTCAAATTGCCACAAGTGTGCACGATGGACGTGTAACGGTAAATGTCGTTCTATTGGGATTCCGTCCTCTAATCGAGATGATAAAATTGAATTCATTAAGGATGGACTGAGTAAGGAGAATTTGGGTAATATCCAACTTTCTCTTGAGACACATCCTAGTGGAGACGTACAAAGAGAAATTCTTGATTTATGGCGGCAATTCCAAAGGGAATGGCAACATCTTGGGAATCTGATGTTAAAAGACCCTGTTTGCCAGCTTGTAAGAAAACTGGATGGGAAGCATATCCTCGACTCATAGAAAGCGTTTAAGCCGTTTCTGGACGTAAAACCAGAGGAAGATGTGAGCCACAATCACAACTACAATAAATGACTTCTCAGCTTTTGGTTTGATTTGCAATAACTTCATTTCGGTTTAATTTACGATTTGTGTAATTATTCTCATTCTTTTTTTTGCATTGGCTTTTTTACGGTTGCTTTTTCTTTTCTTTCTGATTTTCTTCCTGAAATCACGCAAAAATCTTTTGTTAGGTTAACATTTTCTTCTGACAGGTCAAATACACTTTCGGCGACATTATTACTCTTGTCTGATTCACTACTCAGTCCTCTATATATTACACCATGTACTCATTCTCTTTCAGGCACTCGAAAAAAAATGGAAAGTACTTCGTCCCAGCGCATTAAAAAAATTTGTGTCTTTGGAGGTGCTTATCCAGGGAAAAATAACATATTCGCTGATGAAGCCATAAGAGTTGGAGTAATACTTGCCCAACAAAAGATCCAGTTGATTTATGGAGGCGGTAGTACGGGTTTAATGGGAGCAGTCGCTACAGCAGCACACGCCGGAGGAAGTCCAGTTCTAGGAATCGTGCCAAAACTATTCACAGGTTCTTGTGGACCTACCGTGGGTAAGGAAATACAAGTCTGGAGTATCCCTGAACGGATGACAATCATGTACCATTCTGCCGATGCATTCATTGCTTTACCAGGAGGTCTGGGTACATTGGAAGAAATAGCTTGCGTGGCTTCTTGGTCATCTTTGGTCACAAATAAGAAACCCATTGGTTTGCTTAATATTAATGGTTATTTTAGTAATTTGCTTTCATATTTAGATAATGCTGTGGATAATGGATTCATGTTTTCAGAGGCAAGGAGAACCATAATTTCTGCTACAACCATTGAAGATTTACTCAAAAAGCTCCAAGCTTATGAGTATTTATCTGTTACGGTTGTTTCGTAAACGCTCGGAAAAAGAAAAAGAGATATGGACGAGCAAGGAGTGGATTGCACTCTGTCTTTGTGACATTATCTAACATTTTGTTTGTTGTGTCTCAGTTATAATAAGTGGTTAGCAACCTCTGCAGGTAAAATCTCCTAAATTCTACCTTTAGTAGAGGGTAAGGGACATATTTTGCTAATTTAAAAAAAAAAAAAATTGATGTGTTTTAAGCCATTTAGAAGTATTCATTCTGAACAAGGTCTGAGTAAGGGAGACTTGAGACATACCTTGTCAGTTTGATTTCTTCTTTCAAAAAAAAAAAAACGTTTGTTGTGTTTTAAGCAATTTAGAAGTATTCATTCTGAACAAGGTCTGAGTAAAGGAGACTTGAGACATACCTTGTCAGTTTGATTTTAATCTTTTTATGTTTACTTGTTAATTTTTGTTTAGTATTTTAGGATTAATTAGGTTGCATGAGTTTGTTTTGTTTTGAGTCTTAGTTATTCCTATTCTTATGTTATTAGTTCTTTTCTCTTACACATGATTCTTTCATTTGGGTTAATAGACTTACATTGAGGACAATGTAAGAATTAAGTGTGGGGGGAACGATTTAGGATTTCTTTTATTTTTGTCTACTATTTTTTTTTTTGAGTCTTTATTATTATTATTATTATTTTTTTAATGTGTTCTAGTTCCTTTTTAATACAATGATGAGATATGAATTGCATAAGTCTAAAACAGATTTATTAGTGAGAAGATTTTCATGAGAATTGAGCTTGATGTCAACTTTTTTATGAGCCAATGTTAATATGATATGTTGATTGAGAAAGAAGCATGTTTAGACTTAATCTGACTTGTATAATCATCCTTGTGAGTTTTTGAGCCTATAATGATTGATGCATTATACAAATCAATCTAATTTCTTTCTTGAGTGCTCTTATGATTACATGATTCTCTAGAACTTGCTTTAAACCGTTTGAGACTATATTGATACATGTGACAACATGAATATGATAGAGGCATTAGGATTATAACCAGAGCCAAACAGCCATCCATTATTAATGTTCTAAGAGGACATCCCCACTAGTGAGCCAATTTGAGCCTACATTAAATATGCTATTTTATTGGTAACCAGAACTTACACCTAGCCTAAATATACTTATATCCTTACCCTTGTTCTAAAGATGGATTTTATATTTTGAGACATATTGCAAAAAAACAAGGGATATTTTTAGTTGAAAATTTGGGTTAGAAACAAAAGATAAGTGTGGGGGAAGAAAAGAAAAGAAAAAGTCAAGAGAAAAAGAAAGGGATCATTGTCAAATACATTCCCATATTAAAAAAAAAAAAAATCTTCTCTTGAACTTCTAGAAAAAGATGTTACAAAGTTGGTTAGAATGATGCAAAGGCTCAACATGAATATTTAGCCTATGTTATTATGTGCTTTATGAGAGTTTTGAGAAGTTTTATTTGTATGAGGTTATTATGTCTCTAAAATCTATGAACTCTTTGGAACCTTTGTGATATCTTTATCCTTTTGTTCTTTAACCACATTATAACCCTTTGGCCCCATTACAACCTTGAATAAAGACCTCTTGATTTATGAAGTTGTATGATCTAAATAGTGGAGAATAGGTGGACAAGCAAGCATATGGTAGAAGTGTTTTCATGAGATTGATTGAGTGTAAACACTTTACCACTACTTTAAAGAGTGAAAATCAAGAGAGTATCCCATGTGAGAAGTTGAGATTAAGTTTGAATATACACTATTTTGATTGAAATATGTTATGTTAATATTGGCTTAACTCAAACTATTTACATTCAAGCAAGATTTTTTTATGAATTTCTTTAAGCTATTGATTAGTTTTTAAGACTTGTCCAATGATTATCTCTAATTTATATTGGAAGGATTAGTTATAATTATTATTTTTAGTTTTTCTTATGTCTTCAATGTTTGTGGGTATCGTCCTAGTAAACCCTCACGAGACTAAACTCGTCCACTAGGGACACCTAGGGGTTTAAAGGCTTGTGTCACATGCTAAGTGCCACCGTGATTTCCTACGAAAATGGATTAGATTAGATTTTCTTATTTTATTGAGTCGTTGCTAGGGACTAGCAACAATCTAAGTGTGGGGGTGTGATAACTCGTATAATTATATAGTTTTTAGTTATGTTTTATTATTATTTTGTGTCAAATACGAGTTATTATTGCTTAGTCTAATTGTGTTTATGATTTTTTATATTTTTATGTAATTTGGTGTTTTTCACAAGTTTCTTTGAGTGATTTCAGATTACTAGAATTAAGGGCAAATCCAGTTCAGTTCCAGTTCCGACACCTTTTGCCATATCAGCTATATCTCGAGTTTTACTGAAGCAATAAGGCTAAAATTTGTAGCCATGCAAAGCTAAGAGGCATATCTATCTTTTTCATGTTTTACACTTCTTGAAACGGAGTCGTTTTCCCTAGTGAAATCGACCATCAAGTTGGCTGATATGCAATGACGTCTGTGCTGACCTGTTTTCGTATTTTGCCCATATCTTCTTATCCACATCAGCAAATGAGCTGATTCCAACGGCTATGGATCCGTAACTGATAGGGGTATATTTTGCTAGAAGACAATTTTATCAGATCGAGCCTCCAACATTGACAAAATCGACCATCAAGCTGGCTGATCAGAATTGTCATACAATATGACGAAAATTGTTAGAAAAATGCACCCACCTATTATACCTACCTTTGAAATTTGTAAAGCTTGTCTCTTGTCATTTAGCCCTCCAAAATGTGTATAAATAGAGGGCCTTGGATGAGTATTGGGAGACATTGATACATTGGTAGGATATTAGCCATTGTAATAAAATTCTCTAAGTTTTCTTCTTCTTTCCTTTCTCTAGTTTTCTTTTTCTTTATTTACTTATGTTTCTTACATTTCTTTTCATTTTATTCATATCTAGTATGTGTTGCTAATCATATTGTTGAGGTGATGAGGTGAAGCTTTTGGTAAATGCTAAGGTTAGTCTCTTAAACATGAGCTAAAATTATTTATCATTTATAAACACTAGTATAGATAATATTTTCTTTTGGTTTAAAATCATACTTGCAAAGTAGAGATCTTGATTCATTATTGACAAGGAAAATGGCACAGTAAATGCTTGGTTTCATAACCTTGATTTGTTGTAGACATATACCTTGGCATAAGGAATGCTTGAACTCTTTTTATGAGTTTTGAGGACACCAAATGAACATAATATCATATGCTATGGACGTTGGACAATTTGGACTGAATTGCTAAACCTTCCGATTGGAACCTCCCTTATGTGTGGATTTCAATTGTGTAATAAAACAAGATTAATCTTAGCATAACACCAAGAGTGGATTCTCTAACCTCAACATCCTTTCTTATTGTTTTTTATATCTTATTTAATTGCTTTTGTGTTATTTTGTTTATTTTGTTCTCTAATATCTTGTTTACTTTCTTTGTTATTGATTCCCTAATATCTTGTTTATTTTCTTTTTCATATATATTTATAAACTTATACTTACTAGTACGCTTCCCTGTGGTTCGACCTCGGACACCCGAGAATTTATTACTTGAACATAACCTGCACTTGGGTTTACAACTCTTAATTGAGTCTCCATCACATGACATTCTTTAAAGGAATCTAGATAGTGGTAATTTGATAAGTGCCAAAACCTCCATTGCCCAAATTCTTTCAAGTGGCTTTTAAATGTAAATGCCTTGATCGTTTCTCCAGAAGTACCCTTGACTCACCTTTTGAGTGCAAAGAATGAACAAAAGAGCCATCCAAGCCAAACTCAGGCCTTACCATTTCCCCTCACTTAGACAAAAACTCAGCTCTTTCAACGTAATCCTCAAAGGTTCAAACGTGAGATATTTTTAAAAGTTTCTGTTACATAAACTCATATTTGTGTGGCAAATCAAAATGGGGGCATCATTTTGTAAATACGGTGGGGAAAGATGGATTATCGTCGAGATTGTGGAAGCACGCAAAATAAAATGATGAAAAAAAAACAAAAAAATAATTAAAAAAAGAAAAAAAGATTGAGAGTGACATTTTGCATTTGAGATGTTCAGAATGATTCTAAAAAGAAAAGAAAACTTTTTCAACCATTTTTTTCAAGGGATGACTCTTCAATTTAGGTGACCGTGCTTGAAATGATAAGTGGCCATCTTTCATTTTTCTTTCACGAATATTTAAATTTATCCGCTTGTTACCTCTTTGAGCCTAGTGAATTTTTTCCAAATATACCCTGATCAGGGATCACACCCCACACTGGAGGCAAATAGGATGAGAAAATCTTTTCGAAGGTTATGAATTGTTGAGTTCTATTTCAAGGACAAGAAAAGAATGCCTTACTCCGAAAGGCAAATTTTTGATGAACGGGGTATAAAAAAAAGTTGTAAAAAAAATGAGCAAGGTAGAAGCTAAAAGAGAAGCAATGAATGAAAGAAAGAAAATTCTTCACACAATGAAGTGGTCCCTGGTTTAATCACCGTTAAACACATATTTTGGGCCTACATACCCTTTCTTTCATAGCTTTAAACCCTGGACCACGTTACATGCCTCAAAAGTCCATTTTGATCAAACATGGACATTTGAATTGAAAAGCTTATTTCTTGAACGAGACCTCAGTCTCTTTTTTCTTTGTCAAAACATTTCGGTTTGTTTGACACATTTTGAACAAGATTTCAATTCTTAGATGCATGATCGAACAATCAATAGAAAAAGGAAGAGCGAGTGAAAAAAAGAAAAAGAAAAAATAAGGTGAGGATCTAAGGTGAAAGCTTAGAAGAAATATGGCAGATCAGGTTGAAATAAAACTTTTGGAAGCCACCTATGATGTTGCCAAATCAGTGAAAAAAGAGATGTCACTTTGAAGAAACCAATAAACGTCCAAGACTTTTCGAGATTCTAGAATGTCACCCCTGCTCAAAGTTTGAAGTCTGATTTTGAAAATCTTCCTTTCCAAAATGACCACCCAATCTTGAGCCTGTCACAGCTAGTCTTGACGCTTGTCCAAATTGCCATTATTTAGAGACTAAAAGAGTGTCAAATTTGCTTATACTTCAACAAATGAATCATTTCATAAAATCTGAATTTCAAGGAATTCTTTGTTTCTAGAAAATTTTTGTTTCATTGGTAAGCCTAGGTGATAGGGGGCATATTTTCTATTGCAAAATCTTTCATGAATGAACCAAAACCTTGTGGTGCCATGTCATTTGAAAAAAAAAAAAAAAACCAAACTGTCATTGTGTCAAAAAAATTCTAACAAGTGGTCAAGTTTCAAGAGCATGAATGCTACATCTTTTTTTATGAAAAAGATTGTTCGAAAAATAACATACTTTGATAATAGGAAATAATTTTTGTGGGGCAACATTTTGTTCAAAAAGTTTTTTTTTTTTTACATAGAAGTTTTGGAGAAAGACAACGAAAAAGGTAAATTGCAAAAAGTGAAAAGACTTTTTAAGATAATCATGATAAGTTTTTGACAAAAAGTCTTGACCAAAGAAAGGTTTTCTCTAAAAATGTGTGAAAATTTTAATTTCTTGGAAAAATACAATGTTTTAATAAAAGCAAGAGTTCTCATAATCATAGGGTATAGAAGTGTTGGAATGAATTTTGTTTATATAGAGGTGTGGAATTGGGATGAGAAAAAGTTTTGGGAAAAATGAATGCTGCAAGCGGAGGCACAAGCTCAAGGGGAGATTTTACACAGGTTAACAAGATAATATGGGATCAACGGAGTGATGGTGGATTAGGAAACTGTTTCATCTTAGGGGCAAGCAAATAGCAAGAGATTCGGCTGAAGACTTGAAAAAGTGTATTCCCTTCCTATTCAACAAGAAATCAATCTGTTATCGGCAAGATGCATGAGATGACAGAGATATGATTAATTTCGGCACTTGCTCGTTCAAGGTGATTTGTAATGAGAAAAGAAAAGCGAAATAGGAAGGTCGAGACAAACCTGGGGTAAGCCAATGTCGAATATTTGAGAGATACTTGCATTGCACTACACCATGTAGCATCATTCAGCAAGCGTATGCATCATAGCATTTAGTGCGCACTTGCATTGCACTACATCATGTAGTGAGAATTTTTGCATTGGTAAGGGGACATGTGCATCACCAACAAATCATTGCATTTATAAAACAAACATGACATTCGTTTCGTGAGGAAAGATGTGTTTAAAGAAAAGTGGATGATTCCAAAGGTAGGAAGCTTTCGAGTAAGAAAATTCTCATGTTTCAGAAAGTGAATGAAAAAGATTTTTTGAATTGATGGATGTTTAGGTAGAGTTGTCAAAGTTGAAGAATATTTGGAATGTTTTTAAATGAAGAAATGTTTAAGATTATGATAAGTCTTCGGTGGTGATATCCGAAGCTTTCGGTGGCGATATCCGAAATTCAATTATGATAAGACTTCAGTGACGATATCCGAAGCTTTCGTTGGTGATATCCAAAAAGTCAATTCTGATAAGTCTTCGGTGGCGATATCCGAAGCTTTCGATGGTGATATCCGAAATTTAGTTATGATAAGTCTTCGATGTTGATATCTAAAACTTCCGGTGGTGATATCCAGAAATTCAGTTATGATATGTCTTCGGTGGCGATATCCGAAGCTTTCGGTGGTGATATCCGAAATTCAGTTATGGTAAGTCTTCGGTGGTGATTTCCGAAGCTTCTGGTGGTGATATCCAGAAATTCAGTTATGATAAGTCTTCGGTGGCGATATCCGAAATTCAGTTATGATAAGATTTCGATGACGATATCCGAAGCTTTCGGTAGCGATATCTGGAAAGTCAGTTTTGATAAGTCTTCGATGGCGATATCCAAATCTTTTGGTGGTGATATCCAGAAATTCAGTTATGATAAGTCTTCGATGGCGATATCCGAAGCTTTCGGTGGTGATATCCGAAATTCAGTTATGGTAAGTCTTCGATGGTGATATCCGAAGCTTCTGGTGGTGATATCCAGAAATTCAGTTATGATAAGTCATCGGTGGCGATATCCTAAATTTAGTTATGATAAGACTTCGGTGACGATATCTGAAGCTTTCAGTGGTGATATCTGAAATTCAGTTATGGTAATTCTATGGTGGTGATATCCGAAGCTTTCGATGGTTATATCCGAAATTCAATTATGATAAGTCTTCGGTGGCGATATCCGAAGCTTCTGGTGGTGATATCCGAAAATTCAGTTATGATAAGTCTTATGTGGTGATATCCGAAGCTTTCGGTAGTGATATCCAAAAATTAATTTATATTTTCGTAAGACTAAAAGCTAAAAGTGAGATGGTGATCTAAGTTGTGTTCAAACTCACTGTCAAAAATTCGAAGTTAATTTTTAATTTTCAAAGTTGTGGAGCCTTTGGTTAGAGGAGCGTCGTTTTAATTTTCAAAGTTGTGGAAACTTTCTTTTTCAAATTTTAAAGATGTAAAGCCTAGATGGAATAGTTCTTTTTCAGAATTTTATGTTCAACGTTATAAACAAAAAAAACTCTCGATCTTTCCTCAACAGTGAACAAAAAACATCTATCAAAAAAAGACCTCCATGATCGGACAAAATTGTTGCTTATGCTTCCCCCTATTCTTGATTCTCAACAATGTGCAAAGAGGGGCAGCTGTAGCAACGTAATTTTGTCCGAGTACCGAGTCAAATTTCAAACGAATCCCGATTCTTGTTGCAGTCACTCATTCGATCAATCCGGTTTGAATTTATTCGAATTATGCATGACTTGCTAAATTCGATCCTTTTTGTTTTATTAATTAATTTTATTTTAATTTTATTTATTTTTCTTTTCACTGCTTAAAAACTTTGGGCCAATTTGTAGACCTTTGGCTGTGAGGCCCAAAGGAAGAACCAACAGGCCAGCCAATGGGCTTGCCCAGCAAGCCTATCGGGCCTGCCCAATAGTGGCTAGTTGGCCCAGTAGGCCAAACAGGCCAGTGGCCCTAGCCAGGCCTGTCACCCAAACGCTAGCCCAGCAGCAACCCCACAAACCCTAGCAAGCAAGCCAGCCCCCTACCCTGCTGCCCTAGCCTACCCTGCCAGCCACCCTAGCCATACACCACCAATACCACACGCCAGTCCCCTGCCCACACTCCACCCCTCCAACCACCTGCCACAAGCAACCACTGCTTCATAAGCCACCGTTTTTCCAACACGACAACAACCCACCCACTTCCATAAAACCACAACCCCCAAAGCCAATAAAAAGGAAACCCCCATCTGAATGGAGCCTCATAACAGGTTCCCTCCCCCCACCATTCGGCCACGGCCCACCACCAATCCGCCCAACAAAACCCAAAACCACCCACAACAATAGAAAAAAATAAAAATAAAAACAAACACTAACAGCAACCGCAACATGACTTCAACAAAAAAAAAATGAACCAGAACATAAAAAGGGACCCTCTAATTTCGATGTTGACAAAGTTCGGGGGGTTTGAGGCATTGGTTTCCAAACTCGAATGGTGAATAAGTAGAGGAAAAGTTGGTGAATTGTTCGTGAGATTTCGGGTTTGATCTGACATCGGGTGGTGGCGGATCTAGGGTTTTTAGATCACGAAAGTTTTTCTTAGATCTACAATTTTAGGCTAGGATTCGGGCAAAACGAAGCTCAAATTCGAGAAGAGGGGGTCAAAGAGGTGGTCTGGGGTGAATTTTGGGGTTAAACGGCGTCCGACCATCGGCGGTGGATGACGGCGGCGCGGCGGAGCACGATGGCTACCAACCGATTTTTGGGTTTCTGTGATGAATTGAAGAGAGAAGAGAGGGAGATAGAGAGAGAAAGAAACGTTTAGAGAGAGGAAAAAAAAGGAAAAATGAAAGAAAATAAAAAATCTTAGCTTTTATAGTTTTTTTTAAAAAAAATTAAACTAAAGTAGGATCCGCGCGTTGACCTGGACCCGTCCCGGGTCCGTTCGATCCAAATTCGACCCGGTTGGGAGAGGGGCAGGAGAGAAGAGGAAAAAAAGAAAAATAAAGAAAGAAAGAAAGGAAAGAGAAAGAGAAAGGAAAGAAAGAAAAGAAAAGAAAGAAAGAAAGAAAGGGAAAGAAGAAAAAGAAAGAAAAGAAAAGAAAGGGAAAAAAGAAAGAAAGAAAAGAAAGGAAAGAAAGAAGAAAAAGAAAGAGAAAGAGAAAGAGAAAGAGAAAGAGAAAGAGAAAGGAAAGAAAGAAAATAAATGAAGGGAAAGAAGAAAAGGAAAGAAAGAAAAGAAAGAAAAGAAAGAAGAAAAGAAAAGGAAAGGAAAGGAAAGGAAAGAAAAAATTATCCACGATCATTAATCTTGCGATGCAACTTCGGGAATCGTGAACTTACGATATTTTTCGGCATGATTTTCTTTTTAGTTATTTTATTTTCCCATATTTCTTATTCATTTATGATTATTTCAACATATTTTTTTTAAATAAAATAAATAATAAATAAAATAATTTTTCGAGGATCCTGCCTAGATGTTGGAGGATTTTCGAATGATTTTTCGCAAACAAAGGAAATTTCTTAAATTTTAAAAAATATTACGAGAAATCCTAAGTGTAGAGAATCCTTCTAAATTTCGCCTAGACGTTGGAGAAATTAGAAGACTTCTCACGCCGAAAATTTCCATTACATTATAATGAAATAGAATTATTTTTCAAAAATGATAATAAATGATAAAAATAAATTTACCATGCATATTATGTATTTTTTTATTGCTCATACATCTACGTGTAGTAATATTACTCGCTCTCTGCATAACATGACATAGAATAAAAATTGAATTTTTCAAAGATTTTCGAAAGAAAATAAGATATTATCTCGAGTAAAAATGACCTCGGTATTTCGCCTAGATGTTGGAGAATTTTCGATAATCATCTTTTACAAAAAGATTTTTTGTCTCGGATTTGGTGGATTATCACGGAAATTCTTAAATGAAGGAAGATTACTTCTAAATTCCGTCTAGATGTGGAGAGTTTAGACAAGGTTTTCGACGTAAAAAAAATTCGTGTTAATCCCGAATAAAAGGTTACACCAAAAAAAAAATTAATAAAGAGAATTAAGCGAATTATTTTTAAGTATCAAAATTAAAATCTTTTTATCAAGATTAAAGGATAACACATGATTAAATGGTACCATTTTTAAATGGGTGTCATGGGGGTGCTAATACCTTTCCCACGCGTAACCGTACTCCCGAACTCAATTTTGTTTTCGCAGACCAAATTATCTTCTAATAAATTTTAATTGATTTTAAGATTTTATTTAAAGGATAAATTCTACTAGGTGGCCAATCACACCTAAACAAAAAAAAAATTGGTTGCGACTACTCTGTTGTTTTAAAAAAAATCGTTTAGCGGTCGAAAAACCGTTATGACATAGATGTTTTTTTATTAGTGTTAATGTATCCATTTTTTTTTGCATCGTGCACACTCGTACAATAATAAAAAGGGGATACGAATCTTCCGACGACGGAATTCGAGGGACGTCACGGTAGTGATTCCCTAGATATCCCGAGGTGAAGGAATTTCGTTAAATATCAACACAAGTAGTGGGAGTATTTGGCAATATTCTCAATACGAAAAATCGTGTTCATTTCAAAAATAAAAATGATAAA
Organism: Fremontodendron californicum; assembly: GCA_030761205.1. Taxonomy (NCBI): domain Eukaryota; kingdom Viridiplantae; phylum Streptophyta; class Magnoliopsida; order Malvales; family Malvaceae; genus Fremontodendron; species Fremontodendron californicum. The sequence continues at coordinate 9,205,695 of JAULJL010000009.1, read as the reverse complement.
AATAATAAATAAATAAACGAATATGTACGTGCTTGATGCTTTGCAATGCTCGTGTTTAGAAATAACATGCTTAATATGTTTAATCGTATAATTATATATTTAATAACATGTTTTATATGCTTAACCGTGTGCATCCCATACTTAAATTTTTTCGTCATATGCATTTAAATAAAAAAGTGAATGCAAATTACCGAGGACGAAATTAGAAGGACGTCATAGTAATGATTCCTAAGATATCCCGAGGTGAGAGGATCTCGTTAAATACCACCAAAAGTATTGAGATTATTTAACGAGTATTCTCGATTAAAGATTTGTATTCATTTTCATTTCAAAAAAAAAATAACAATTCTTTTTTAAAACATGTTTTGAAAATAAAAATAAATAAAAGGAGAATTAATTTTAAATATCGAGACAAGTCTATTAAATCGAGGTTTAGGATAGCACAATATTAATTAGAACCTTTTTATAAACGGGAGTCGTGGGGGTGCTAATACCTTCCCCACATGTAACCGTACTCCCGAACCCAGACTTTTGATTTTCGTAGACCACAATTATCTTTTTAATAAATTTTAATTAATTTTAAAATTTTATTAAAATGATAAGCTTTTTAGGTGGCCAATCACACCAAACCAAAAAAAGATTAGTGGCGACTCTCTATTTATATTTTAAAATCGTCTGGCGGTCAGAAAACGGTTATGACAGCTTGGCAACTCCACTAGAGACTTTTTGAGAGTCGAGCCATTAGTTAATCATGTGTTATCACCAGTTTTGATTTAATGGACTTAATTGATATTTAATTTTAATTTCTTTTAAAAAAAATTCATGTCTTGATTTTTTTTTAATTCTTTATTTATGCTTTTTAATTATGTTATATTTTTATTATTTTTATTTTTGCTAATAATTGTGGGGCATTTAGGATAATGGTATTGAACTGTTTAAATGGTGGTTTGTTCCCTCATGCACACACCTACACGCGATTTGCATAACGTGAAGCCTTTATACCCGGGTTTCCGTCATTTTAGGTAGAAGTAAAGTAACTATGCTCTCGTGAGGTGATAACCTCCGCATGGGCTAGCGAAACACTTTCGAAGTAATAAAGTACCTACGCTTTCGTGATGTATTAACCTCCGCATAAGCCTGAAAAATATACTCTAACAAATTGAACCTGTTTAAATCGGGGTGCCTTACTAGCCTTCACGGGCGATATGAGGAGCAATTTGAGACCTTTAGAACCTAATTTGACCGCATATAGTGAACCTAGGCGAAGCCATGCCAAATTTTTGTTAGATACACCGAATTTAGGAACACATGGAGGAACATTTTCTACCTTTTTCTATTTGTTTTGCATTTTAAATAAGCATAGTACACCGGGTAAGGATGAACGTACGTCGGCCGTAATAAACTTAAAATTCCATCCCAAAAGGCGTCATTATGACTGAATAAGTTGATACTGTTGGGGCAAATATTCATTAACTTTTTACTCTGTGTTGATAATTTTATTCTTTTACCGCTTTGCTTTGTTTCCATGCATCATTTGTACTGATACCGAAAATTATATATATTTTTTTGGTATTCTGAAAAATTTTCTTCATACTTACCTTTGTAGGGAATTTTTAGAAAGAAAAAAAAGGGGGTTTTCTTCCATGAAAAGAATAAAAAATGTTTTTTTCTTTGAAAAAAAATGGATGAAAAAGTGAAAAAATGAAAAATTATAAAAATTAAAAAGTGAGAATCATAAAAAAAAAATTTGTGATAGAGTATTGCTGTGAACAATAACAAGTTTTTCTTTTAGTTTGAACTTTTTGACGAAATATGAAAAAAAAAAAAGGAAAAGATGTCGAAAAAAATAGTTGTCAGAAAAAAATCACTCTTTAATTCTTGGTACAGTATGTTCATACTATTTCTTTTTACATGCATCATGCTAACATCATGTTACATGCATACATGCTTTCATTCATAAGCATACATGCAATAAATTAGGAGGTAAATAAGGTTCTCTTTGGCTTTAAGAGCACTCTAAAGAAAGTTTACTCTCGGAACAAAAGGTACAAAATTTGAAGGCCAGCAAGAAAATCAAGATCACTCATTCGAAACTAATACAATACTTGCTCACAGAAAAAGCCATGAAAAGTGAACAAGTAGCCCAAATAGAACAAATGGAAAGAATACACAAAGAATTACAAGAACAGTTGTCCAGATCTCAGCAAGAAGCACGGGAACAGATAACAAAATCTTAGGAGGAGTCACGTGAGCAAATAGCCAAGATGATTGAAATGATGACGACATTGACCTAAGGAAAATGGGTTGCTGAAGGGTCAATCATAAGAGGAGAACCTCCACCTCAAGCAAACAACGATGAAGATACGGTTTACCCACCAAGGCCTACTCCTCCCCAAGCTCAAACGTCACATAATGTGTACTCGCAAAAGATATCACCTACAGGAGGGCAACCTTCTGCTTACTTCAGCATGCCCGCTCCCATGAGTCATCAAGGTCAAGGCCAACTGGTTTGAACTCGGAAGTTTATCTTCCAGAATCGGTTATTGTAACAACCGAGGTTACGTATAATCATGTAAAGTTAAATTCCAAAAATTTTAAGGAAAAACTTGGAAATTTGTAAGAAGTTATAAGTGAAGGAAATAAAAGAAGAAATGATCAAATTGAACATATTAAAAAGTTTAGGGGTTTAATGGTTATTTATAAAAAGTTGAGGGACCAATGTGCAATTATACCAAAAATTTAAAAATATCTTTAAGTTCATTAAATATCTTGAAAACTCTAGACTTTTTCATCCTATTATCCAAGTAGCAGTCGGCTCCCATCCTCCCTCTCTCTCAAAATTCTCTTCAAACAACTCCACTAAAATCTCAACAATAATTACATCCAAGGTTAGTTTCTTGATAAATTCTTCCTTTTCTTTAGATATTCTACTTGAGCATGCTAAGATCTTAGCTCCATAAACATGTTAAGGTCTGAAATCCATCTATTAAGTATGAATTTTACTCAACTTGGTAAGAATTGAAAGGATTTGAAAGCATGAACAAGAAAATGGGAAGAAAAAGCAAAACAGGGGAAGTTGAGCATGCTTGCTGTTTAGATTTTCTTAGTTTGGGAAATCAGGGTTTGTATTTTTTTGATATTTGCCCTAGAAACTAGACTTCAATATGAGAATTTTGGTTTTTTAATCACCCAAAACCAATAAGCGATTAAAAAGATAAAATTCGATGAAGTTGGTTGTTCCGTGTTGACCCCTGTTTCAGCATAGTTTTGAGATTTATCAAATTTGATCAAGATTTTGTTCTAATTGTCTAAGTTAGTTATTTTATTCATAAACTAGACTTATTGATTGAAATTAACCAAGTGGAATCACTTCAAAATTCCTTACTAAACTCAAGTTATGATTTTCTAATCTAACTTGATATTAAGGAATTTATTGCTTAAGAGAAATATAGTACTAAAGGATGGTTATGGATTATGAAAATCTCTAAGGCATGGAGTACTAGAAAGGAATTTGATAAGGACATGAATATGGAGTTGAATTATGGAGAAAATGATTATGGAAATGATATTAAAAAATTAAGGATATGTTGTTTTGAGTATGAGAAATTAGTATTGACTATGGGGTAGATTAATGGGACTTAAGTTGCATTCATAATTGTGTAATGCTTTGAGCATGTATAGATACTAATTATTGTTAATCTCTAGGCCATGTAGATCCGACGTCACCTGTGGATCCCGAAGTTTCAGATTGCGGTGTACAGTGAGATCATCTCAAGGATTGTGAGTAGACGACAACTATAGTTATTTGAAATTTCTTTAATTATAATTATATATATAGCATAATATTTATTTTACGTATTAAAGGTATATACGATATATAATCATATGAATTGATTTGTTATTAAAGTACATTTATTTCAAGAAATATTATATCAAGTAAGTTGGTTGATTTATGAAATATGATTATACATAAAATTTGACGTACATGGTTTTGGCTCCACCTGACTTCATGTATGAGATTATACCCTTGATCGGAATACGGGAGCTGCGTGCTACGCCTTTGTGGCGGGAGCCACCTCCAGAGTCCCAATTCGGTGATATTATACTGGGGTATGGGAGTTGCTAGCTACGCCTTTATGGTGGGAGCCACCTCCAGATTCCCTATCCCGTTATATTTGTCTTTTAGGGGCACATCATAGTGACACATATGCCTTTGGGGCGTCCTATGGTGGTATTGGCCTTTGGGGCCGGCTACTAGTATGCCTACATGGATATTGCCTGGTTATTTCATGAATGTATTCTTATGCATGACAGTAAGTTGTAGCCCAACTATACGTAACTTGATTTACTTTACAGATTTTATACATTGATTTAATATTATAATATTGTTATACATTTGAAAACTTTGCTACGTCTTTGAATTACTCATTATGGTTTTACTATTATTTATTTTGAAAATGTCAATTATGCTTTACAGACTACCATTATAGTTTTCACACGCTTTAAATGTTGCCTACTCATTGAGATATTCATATATCTCACCTCTTCTTATTTCTCATTTTCAGGACACAGTTAGGTGTCGGATTGCTGTCTTCTTCAACTCTCCGCTTCAAGAGTATATTGACGTGGTGGGCATCATATCTAAATTCCTAGAAGATTTGATCTCTTGATGTTTTTATTTAGTAAACGTTGCTGAGATAGGTTTACTTCTGGATATATTATATATATTTGAAGATATGAGACAATAGATCAGTATGTTTTGACTTGAGCATAAATTGATCATGGATAATTTTTTGAATATGATGGATATATGTGATAATAGTATTGAGAAATATTGCTGGTTGAGTATATGAATTGAGTGTTATTTGCAGGAGGGTTATAGTTGAGATAGAAAGGAAACTCTGCCGGATTTTAGGTAGATTATCCGGACAGGGTGTTACAGTTATTGTTCCAAATCTAGATGATCCTATAGAACAAGAGAAGTTGAAGAAACATGTGGAAAAGCATGTGGAAGACACAAGGCTGCAGCAGAAATATGATATGTTGGAAGAGAGACTCAAAGCCATGGAAAGAATGGATGCTTTCGGGAATATGGATCCGAATGTACTCAGCTTGGTCCCTGATTTGGTGATTCCGCCAAAATTCAAGATCCCCGAATTTGAAAAATATGATGAATCGAAGTGTCCATCGGCCCATATTACTATGATCTATCGAAAAATGGGTGGTCACTCCAAAAATGAAAAATTACTAATCCACTGCTTTCAAGACAGTCTAACAGGGTCAGCTGCGAGATGGTACAATCAGTTAGACCGAGGCCGTATCCGTTCTTGGAAAGATCTGGCAAAAGCTTTCAAGACTCAGTATAAGCACATGACAGACATGGCACCAGATAGGTTAACGCTGCAGAATATGAAAAAGAAGCATACTGAAAGTTTCAAGGAATATGCCCAATGATGGAGGGATCTGGCAGCACAGGTGCAACCACCACTCACAGAGAAAGAAAACACCGTATTGTTCATCGGTACACTATAGGCGTTGTATTATCACAGGTTGGTTGATAATGCCTCAAGAAATTTTTTGGATATGGTTATTTCTGGTGAGATGATTGAAAATACGCTCAAAAACGGGAAAATTGATACGGGAGATAGTGCTGCTCCCAAGAAAAAAAAAAGGTTAGCTAAGGAAGAAAGTGGAGAAGTACAAGTTATCAGTCTTGAAGATCGAGTACCCAAGAACTTTGTTTCGTACCAACCTTATCCTGCATACCACCCTTACTATCCAGATATGAATAACATTTTCCATAGCTCGTATCCTCACGAATCATTTTCTCAGCCAGTTTACCCTACAAATCTCCAACCGCACATGAACAACACTTTCCATTCACCCGTCTTTGTGCCTACTCCTCGATGGGGGAACCATCCAAAGAACCTTGGGAATGATCAAAAGAAGTCGAGAAACAATCGGGAAAGAAATTGAGTCGCTTCGATTCCCATGTCCTACACTGAGATGTTACCCCAACTCGTCCAAAACCTCATTGTGACGGTAATACAGTCCGAACCCCTTAAATCTTTGTACCTGAGTTGGTATAATGCTAATGAGTGTTGTGATTATCATTGTGGTAATCAAGGCCACTCGGCAGAGAATTGCCCCGCACTGAAGTATAAAGTCAGAGATCTCATCAAAGCAGGGTTGTTGAGCTTCGATAGGAACGAAAAATCAAATTTTGCCTAATCAAGGTGGGGAAAACATAGATGGCGTAACATGAGGCATGCTAGGATAAAAGGAACATGGAATTAATGGGTAGCACGTTGTGAGGGAGGCTTATGTTTGTGGATTTGTTCTAATTTTGAAGCTACTCATGAGAAAAAGAACTCTTGTTTCACATTAGCACTTGCATGAAATGAATGAATTTTTAATTTCTAAGCACTCTTTGTCATATCATGTTTATGAGATAAAATTGGGTTTGTAAATATGGACTTAAAAGGTTTTGCTTGAATTTTTGAAGAGTTTTAAGAAAAGTCAATTTGCGATGAGTCGGCCTTACATAATTAGTTTCCTGGATCAGAGTTGAAAATATTTATAAAAAAAAAAAATCGTTTTACAAAATAAGATGTGATAAAAAAGTCTAGAAAACATTGGTGACCATTGTCAGGAACGAACCAACACTAGCAAATACCATGACTTCTCCTAATATTCCCAACACCAGATCATTTGAATAAACACCAGTTGAGACCTTTCCAGCTTTAAGAAGCACCGATTTGAGTTTCATGTGAGGGAATTGAGATGAAAATCACTATGAAAGCCATTGAACTATGAAACAGACAACTTAAAAGACTTTTTCTTGAATTCCTTGGGAACCAAACAAACTTGACACTCTTAAAAGGAATCTAGATAGTGATAATTTGATAAGTGTCAAGGCTGAGCTATAACTTCCAACGTATCAAAACCGTCCAAGTTCTTTCAAATGGCCTAAAAAATACCCTCTGGCTCACCTTTCAACTAATGTATAGAGCCATCCAAAGCTCAATTTGTGTCACAACTTTTCCCATCACCTGGACAATAACTCAAAATTTCCAAGATGTTCGTCATGACAATAATTCACTATCTTATGAACCCTTATTTGTTTGGTGAATCAAAATCAGACGTCTGTAAAAGTGGTGGACAAAGGTGAACTAGTTGTCCAAAAAAAGGGAAAAATGAAATAATTGAGAGTGACATCATGCATTTAGGATATCCACATGACCTAAAAAAAAAGACCTTTTCAACTCACTGATCTTCAAGAAATGACTCTTTGATTTGAGTAACCATGTTGAGATGACGAATGACCTTATTTCATCATTCTTTCACAAATATGAAAATTATTCACTAGTTACCCCTTTGAGCCTGATGAATTCTTTTCAAATGAACCCGAACCAAGGATCGCCCCCTACACTAGGGGCAAATGCAAGAAAAAACCTTTTCAGGGATCATTGATTCATGCTTTGAGAACAAACCATAAGATCTTATGTCAAGGGGAAAATACACGATAAATAAAAAAAAAAGTTTTGAAATTGCTATATCAAGAGTGGAATGGTACACAAGAAAAAAATGAAATGAAATGAAGTGATTTCAGAAATGAAAAGATAAATATCTCGAAAAGAGCCCTTCACAGGTTACGAAGTAATCCTTGGTATGATTACCCCCGAGCATATATTTTGAGATTGTTTATCCTCTTTTTCTCAAACCCTTAAACCTTGGCCTACGTTATGTACCTTGTAAAACCCATTTTGATCAAACATGGACATTTGAATTGAAGAGCTAATTTCTTGAGTGAGACTTCAGTCTCTCTTTTCTTTGTTAAAACATTTCGAATCGTTTGACACATTTTGAACAAGATTTGAATTCTTAGTGCATGATCGAACAATCAACGAAAAAAAGGAAGAACGAGCAACAAAAAAAAAGGGATGATATAAGGTAAAATCTTAAAATAAATGAGGCAGGTTAGGTCAAAACAAAAACTTTTGGAAGCCACCTATATGATGTTGCCAAATCAGTGAAAAAAGAGATGTCATTTTGAAGAAACCAATAAGCATCCAAGATTTTTCAAGATTCTAGAATGTCGCCTCTACTCAAAGTTTGAAGTCTGATTTTGAAAATCTTCCCTTCCAAAATAACCACCCAATATCTTGAGCCTGTCATGGCTAGTCTTGACGCTTGTCTAAATTGCCATTATTTAGAGACTAAAAGAGTGTCGAACTTGCTTGTACTTTAAAAATGAATGATTTCTTAAAGTCTGAATCTCAAAGAACTCATCGTTTTAGAAAATTCATGTTTCATTGGTGAACCTAGATGATAGGGGTATGTTTTTGTTGCAAACCTTTCCTGGATAAACCAAAATCTTGTGATGCCATGTCATTTTAAAAGACCAAGCTGTCATTGTGTCAAAAGTTTTCTAACAAATGGTCATCAAGTTTCAAGAGCATGAATCTCACGTCTTTTTTATGAAAACGATTGTTTCAAAAAGATTGTTCGAAAAAAAAAATACCTTGATAATAGGAAATAATTTTTGTGGGGCAACATTTTGTTCAAAACGTTTTTCTAGATAGAAGTTTTAGAGAAAGACAACGGAAAAGGTGAATTGCAAAAAGTGAAGAGACTTTTAAGATTATCATGATAAGTTCTTAACAAAAAGTCTTGACCAAAGAAAGGTTTTCTCTAAAAATATGCGAAATTTTTAATTTCTTGGAAAATAAAATGTTTTGATAAAAAGCAAGAGTTCTCATGATCATAGGGTACATAAATGTTGGAACGGATTTTGTTTATATAGAATGCTGCAAGCGCAAGCTCAAGGGGAGATTTTGCATAGGTTAACAAGATAATATGAGGATCAATAGAATGATGGCGGATTGGGAGATTGTTTTCTCTTAGGGGCAAACAAATAGCAAGAGATTTGGCTGAAGATTTGAAAAAATATATTCCCTTCCTATTCGACAAGAAATCAATTTGTCCTCGACAATATGCATGAGATGAAAGGGAGATGATTAATTTTGGCACTTGTTAGTTCAGGGTGTGTTATAATGAGAAAAGAAAAGAGAAATATAAAGGCTGAGACAAACTTGGGGCAAGCCAATGCCAGATACTTGAGAGATACTTGCACCATTTAGCAAGCATATGCATCATGGCATCGATCATAGCATTTAGTGAACACTTGCATTGTGTTGCACCATGTAGTGAGAATTTTCATCATTTGCATTGGTAAGGGGACATGTACATCACCAACAAACATGATATTTGTTGCATAAGGAAAGACGTGTTTAAAGAAAAGTGGATGATTCCAAAGGTAGGAAACTTTTGAGTAAGAAAATTCTCATGTTTTGGAAAATGTATGGAAAAGATTTTTTGAATTGATGGATGTTTAGGTAGAGTTGTCAAAGTTGAGAAATATTTGGAAAGTTTTTTGAAAAATGAAGAATATTCAAGATTTGGTAGAGTCTTCAGTGGATATATTCGAAGCTTTCGATGATGATATCTGAAATTCAGTTATGATAAGACTTCAGTGGCGATATCCGATCCTTTCGGTGGTGATATCCGAAATTTGGTTATGATAAGTCTTCGGTGGAGGTATCTGAAGCTTCCGGTGGTGATATTCAAAAATTTAGTTATGATAAGTCTTCGTTGGCGATATTCAAAGCTTTCGGTGGTAATATCCGAAATTTAGTTATGATAAGTCTTCGGTGGCGATATCCGAAGCTTTCGGTGGTGATATCCAAAATTTAGTTATGCTAAGTCCTCGGTGGCAGTATCCAAAACTTCCGGTGGTGATATCCAAAAATTTAGTTATGATAAGTCTTCGGTGGAAATCCGAAGCTTTCGGTGGTAATATCCAAAATTAATTATGATAAGTCTTCGGTGGCGGTATCCAAAGCTTCCGGTGGTGATATCCGAAGCTTTCGGTGGTAATTTTCGAAATTTAGTTATGATAAGTTTTCGGTGGCGATATCCAAAGCTTTCAGTGGTGATATTCAGAAATTCAGTTATGATAAGACTTCGGTGGCGATATCCGAAGCTTTGGTGGTGATATATGGAAATTCAGTTATGATAAGTCTTTGGTGGCGGTATATAAAACTTCTGATAATGATAAGTCTTTGGTAGCGATAACCGAAGCTTTTGGTGGTGATATCCGAAATTTAGTCATGATAAGTCTTCGGTGGCGATATCCGAAGCTTTCAATGGCGATATCCGAAAATTCAGTTATGATAAGTCTTTGGTAGTGATATCCAAAGCATCCGGTGGTGATATCCGGGAATGAGTCTTCACTTTCGTAAGACTAAAGGTAGAAAGTGAAATGATGATCTTTCAAAGTTGCAAGGCCTAAATATAGTGATTTTTTTTTTCAAATTTAAGTTCAATGTTGCCAACAAAAAAAAGATTTTTGTTAGACTCATGATCTCGGAAAAAATTGTTACTTATGTCTTTGTCCTATTTCTAATTTTCAGTAATGTGCAAAAAGCGACAGTTATAGTAACCTCATTTTGTCTGAGTCGAGTCTCGAGTCATGTTTTGAGTCAAATGGTTAATGCGAGATTTAAATTTTGATCCTTTTTTTTTCTCTCAATGATTCGATTCGACAAATTGATAAACCAACTCGATTCGTTGAAATTCCAAGTCAATTAATTGTACCATTTTTGTTAAATAGATTTTAAATTAATTGAGTCCGGTATTGTCAAATCATATTTTAAATTTGGATTTCCATTTTAATTGGGTCAAATATTGATTAAGTCCAAGATTAATTGTGCCAATCTGATTATTAGGCCCAAGATTCCATTTAATTAAAATAGGGTTGAGTCCAAGCTTTTACTTGGGCCTGTAAAATTATTGCCTATTGGGCTAAATGATCCTAGCAAGCTACTTGGTGGCCCAAAAGGCCATCTCCCCTGCAGGCTTGCCGAACCACCCCCCTCAACCAGGCCTGCTAGGCAACAGGCCACCCAACCCTGGTGGCCCATTTGCCACCGCCCCAACACTGCAGGCCCAACAGCCCTGTCGAGCCCCTTGCTCCCTGCCTGCCCCTACCTTGCTTCTTGCAAACATCCATCGCCCCTAGCCTTCCCTGCCAGCCTCCTTACATTACTTCTTGCAAACATCCACCGCCCCTAGCTTGCCTTGCCAGCCCCCCTTACACATTGCTTCCTGCAACACCCAAACTCTCACCATTATAAAAAATAAAAAAAGCTCAAACCACAAAGGGGCCGGACCCCAAGCTGAACCCCACCACTCTCGGCCTCCTTCCCCTAGCAAAGAAAAAGAGACCACACACACAAACAACCAAAACCATAAAATAAAATAAAAAACCCAAATACAAAAAAAAAAAAATACAAAATAACCACCTTAGGTCTCAGGTGTTTTAAGTTCGATGAGTTAGGATTTTTTTTTGGAAATTTGAACGGTCAATAAGGAGTCTAGGGTTAGCAGAGGCCACGGTGGAGGTTCGGGCTCGATTCGATGGCGGTTTGCGATAGATCTGAAGGTTCTGATCATGAAGGATTTTTCTAGATCTACAAGTTTCGGTTAGGATTTGGGTAAAACAGAGCCCAAATCCGAGAAAAAGGGGCCAAAATAGGTGTAGGATGAAATTTTGGGAGTGAACGGAGTCCGATCACCGACGAAAGACGACGGTGGATCGCGACGGAGGAGCACGATGGCAATTTGGATGAACAGGAAAGAGAGAGAGAAAGGATTTAGAGAGAAAAAAATGAGCAAAATGAAGGGAGAGAGAAATATGGGTTTTTATAGGAAAAAAGTTAAGAGGGGCTGCTGACCCACGGGGCAACCTAACTTGGATGTAGTCCGACCCGGCTGGGAGAGAGACCAGGAGAGAAGAGGAGAAAAAAAATGGGGAAGCATTCGGGTCTGCCATCAGACCTGACCCGTGTCCCCTACATCAATCCAGGCCAAACAGCCTATCCTACTGACTTTTAGAGTTGGGTCAAGCCCAAAAGTTTTTTTTTTTTTTTTTGTATATTTCCTTTTATATTTTTTGTGTTACTTATTTGTTTATGGATTCATTTATTTTTATTATTGCTTATTTAAATGTATTCGTAATTTATTTTTCAAAATTTTCTCAAATAAAAATATTTTTTTATTTAGAAAAGTTAAATTAAAGAAAATATGAGAAAAATATTTTATTTAAAAGTGAGCCTTGGATTTAAATGGTTATTTCAAAAAAATATATCTCTAAAAAGGAATTTATTCTTAAGGAAAATATTAATTTTTCTTAGGGATATTCCAAGTAAAGTTAGTTAATGAGACATTTGCCAAAAGTATGGGATTTCAAAGAAATTATTTTTTATTATATATAGATGTTTTGTTATTAGTGTTAATGTATGCAAAATTTTTTTTGTTGCATCGTGCACACTCGTACAATAATAAAAAAGGGATACGAATCTTCCAACGACAATATTCGAAGGACATCACGATAGTGATTCTCTAGATACCCCGAGGTGAGAGAATTTCGTTAAATATCACCACAAGTAGTTGGGGTATTTAGTGATATTCTCAATACGAAAAATCGTGTTCATTTCGAAAATAAAAATGATGAAAATAATAAAGAAATAAATAAATAAACGAATATGTACGTGCTTGATGCTTTGCCATGCTCGTGTTTAGAAATAACATGCTTCATATGTTTAATCGTATAATTATGTATTTAATCACATGTCTTATATGCTTAACCGTGTGCATCCCATGCTTAAATATTTGCGTCATATGCATTTAAATAAAAAAGTGAATGCAAATTATCAATGACGGAATTCAAAGGACGTAATAGTAATGATTCCTAAGATATCTCGAGGTGAGAGGATCTCGTTAAATACCACCAAAAGTATTAGGAATATTTAACGAGTATTCTCTACAAAAAAAATTGTGTTCATTTTCATTTCAAAAAAAAAAATAATAATAACAATTATTTTTAAAAATTAAAAAACATGTTTTGAAAAATAAAAATAAAAGGTGAATTAATTTTAAATATCGATGTCAAGTCTATTATTTCGAGGTTTGGGATAACACAAGATTAGAGGTGTCCATGGGCAAGGCCGGGCCCATATATGGTATCAACACTACATTTGCTTGCCCAAGCCCGGCCCGGCTCGAAATATGGGCCTCAAATTTTGTCAAAGCCCGTCCATATTTGTAAATGAATAACCCAAGCCCGTTTAGGCCCTCCCATATTATTTTTTCTAATTTTTTTTAAAAATATATATTTTTTATTATTTAATCTTTAGTAATTATATATATATATATTTTATTAAGTTCTTAAACATGGACAACTTAACATATCTTTTAATGTTTACACTATAATATTATATATATTTAATTTTTATATGACATAAATTACATAATATATAAATAATATATTATTTAATTAAAAAATGGGCCGGGCCGGGCTCGGCCCTTGAATGTTGAAGCCAAGGCCCGGCCCATATTTTAAATGGGCCTAAATTTTTTTCCCAAACCCATTTTTCGGGCCTAATACTTTTGTCCAAGCCCTCCCAAATATGGGCGGGCCTTTGGGTTTGGGCGGGTAGCCCGGCCCTTGGACAGGTCTACACAAGATTAATTGGAACCGTTTTTATAAACGGGTGTCGTGGGGGGTGCTAATACCTTCTCCACACGTAACCGTACTTTCGAACCCAGACTTTTGATTTTCGTAGACCACAATTATCTTTTTAATAAATTTTTATTAATTTTAAAATTTTATTAAAATGATAAGCTTTTTAAGTGGCCAATCACACCTAACCAAAAAAAATTGATGGCGACTCCCTGTTTTTATTTTAAAATCGCCTGACGGTCAAAAAAACGGTTATGACAGTAACAATCTTTTAACTCTGTTTATGAAATTCAACAATTTAAACATCAATATAACAAAAACAAACTCTTTCATTTCTAGTTATTGAACTATCTTTTATATTAGAAAATAAGTAAAATGAATATGTACTTCATATCAAATTATTTTGAGTAATTTGGTTTTCCTCATTCAACTAAAAACACAACAATATTACGTTATTATTAAAAAAATCACAATCTCATTTATACCTTTAAAAATTCGTGACACCGAAGTAACTTAATGAATGACTGTAAAGTGTTAATTAGATGACGAACTTTTAGTTTGATAAATAAAAATTATAATTATAAATATTCAAATAATCTTTTAAAATATAGTAGAAATTACGTCAAATTTAACATATAACAGGATTTGTAAAATACTGTGAAAACTAAAAAAAAATGTTGCTGTAAGATAAGACAACATTTTTCATGTGTTGTATATGTGGCCGCTGCCTTATGTCTTTAGTAGCATATATATATATATATATATATATATATATATATAATAACACTTATCAAAATACTGCTATTTTTACTTTATAACAACTTTTCAAAATCTTTTGCATGCATTTTTCAAGTGCTACAAAAAATCTCAATGATAGCAATTATAAGTGCTACCAAAAGCATTTTTATATGATAACATATATAATAGCACATGTCAAATGTTTATGAAATTTTTTAAAATGCTGTAATTATTAACCATTATAATATATAACAACAATATGTAAAATACTGTCAAAGTATTATCTTTATTATTTTTAACAATATTTAAAAAATATTATAAAAATATTGCCTAAAATTAATTTTGACGTAATGATACATGATATATTATTACATTTAATAAAATAAAGCAATTACCAATAGAACTAATGAATTAACATGTAATGTCGTGTGGGTATAGCCACGTGGCAATTGAATTGATATGATCAGATCATGTAGCATTATTGGTTTAGGAATCGGCTCCATTCCGGTCCATTGTTTGGACTCACGAGGTCAATTTATATTGTGATCTTATCATATGTATAAAAAAACTAATTAATATTTTAAATTAAATACTTTAAATTAAATACAATTTATTGATTTTTATTGAATTTTTGTTTTTGTTCATCTTAGATGTTTTTTTTTGTTTTGAAAATAAAAAACACATTTCTTTAATTTTGCAAATTTGAGTGATTCAATAGTATTATTTTTTGTTATTCTTTAGATCTCGGAGGCTCAAGTCTCAATAACATTATTTCAGTAATCTCCTCCAAGTTTATTTTTTAAATTCTCATATGATAATGAAATACAATAAAAGAAAACAGAAAAAAGTAAAATAAAATAAAATTTTGATTTCTAACATATTCGAAAGACACAAAAATATATAAAAAATATATATTACTATAAAATTATTTTTTATTTTGTGGTGTAATTGAAATCATTGATCTAATCTTTTACAAGTGACAAAATCACATCATGAATTGGCTTCTCCACTCTAAACATTCGTGATTAAAATATTAATTTTTAAATGTAGATGATCTAAATAAAAATCATTCAAATTCAAAATTAAGTGAATATTCATATATTTTACCGAATAAAATATTAATTTTAATTCTATTTTTCTATAATACGGAGAATAGAGTTAACTGAGTAAAATTTTACAATACTATATTACTATTTACTTTTATGCACACGTGTCAGTCGGCACAAAGGCAGCCTTTTGTCTCTGGTCTTTCGGACCAAAAGTCCTAACCGGTTATTTTACTTTGTTTCAACCTTCAAAAAGTGCATGGGTCTGACTTCAACACGTGTACATTTTATTAATCCATATTTTATTTTTTTATATTTCCCTTTGCTTTTAAAATTTTCTCTTATTCTTAATCGAAATATGATAATTCACAGAGAGTTGAAAAAGAAAATTTTGATTATATTTATTGTACGTAGACTTTTTCTTTTGGGTACAATTTAGTGTACGTTGTTACCAAATAGCATTTGATTATTCTTTTATAATTTTAATTATCATCAAATTATGGTTATATTATTCTTCATTTTCTATTACTTAGCAGGAAAACTTTTTGACAAATCCAAACCCCCCCCCCTGATTTTTCTTTTTTCATATTACTTTATTTCCACTCACGGTAAGCTCTCTTTTGAGTAAATTGGCTTTCTGAAAATAATATTTAGAAAATAAATTTATTTTTTATAAAAATTAATATTTTTTATTATTTGGAAAATTTTGCAAGAAAATATTTATTTTTTTTTTTGAAAAATCTGCACTGTTATCAAAATATTTTTTCACATAATTATTTAAAATAATATTATCACACTTATTTAAAATGATAATATTTTTTATTATTTGAATGAGACTATTTTTTTTTTTTTTTTGCATCACTGCATGAAAAGTATTTTCAAATCTTCAAAATTTCTATCATGGCACATTTGAAGAATTTTTTTTAACAATATAAAAGTTTCAACATTCAAAATATTAAAGATCTCTAACATATATAATACTATTATTTTTAAACAAAAATAACCCAACTCATAAAATGCCTTTTGGAAGAAAATAGGCTAAGGGCTAGTTTAGCATTACTCTTGAAAAAAGTTTGGGTTGAAAAAAGTTTGAGTTAAAAAAAATATGTTTAAAAAATATGATGAAAAATTGTGATTTAAAAACTTTTAAGTGTTTGGCATTGCTGTAAAAAAGCATTGTGAGAAATTGAAATGTCAAAAAAAGATATGTTTAAAATAATAAAAATGTAGAGATGTGAGGATGATAAAATCATTTTATCCAAAAGTCAATTTTTAAAGCTCAAAAGCTATATTTTTTTATTTTTTTGTTTGGCTTTTCAAATCATGATTTCAACAACAAAAGTCAATTTTTTTGTTATCTGTTTAACATTACGTTTGCGGTAAAAAGCAGTTTTTGACCTAAAAACAATTTCAAAAGTAATACTAAACAAGGACTAAGACAATCGATTGCCCTTCCTGCAAATTTACAATGTGTTGCTGCCTTAGCAAAACAGAGAAAAAGAGATGAATTGTCGCAAACAAAGTAGCTTGTTGGGGCTAGAAATTAAACCAGATCAAGATGCCATGAGTAGAAGAGTTGGTTTGGATAACTATTGGATGGGTTTTCTTGTAGTAGCTTAAAGCTCTTTAGCTTATGTTGTTTCCATCCTTTATTTTTTTTAAAAATATTCATGTTCGACATATTCGATGGATATGATTATGGATATTTAATTTTTTAAATATATGAAAAAACTTTAAAAAAATTACATATATTGGTGTTAGAACATTATGACATCCAACACACACTCTCAAATTCGAGTAACACATTGAATAAAATATAGTATTAGTATATAGGAAAATTTAAAGATTGAGGAGGTGACATCTTGGATCAAGTTGCAGTTTTAATTTGGTATAGTTAATTAAAGCTAATTAACTAAGTTTTGTAGTCAATAATTAGAAAGGTTTTGTCCTGTTCTGCAGTTCCCTTTTATTTTCTCAATCTCAAATGGAAGATTATTTTGCTGAATTCAACCCAACAATAGTGTTTGTTCTATGTATCAAGTGGCGGATGAGAGCTGAGAACTGATTCACATGCATCCATGTGATCAAAAAAACCTTCAAAACCAGAGTATTCGAATACCGGTTGAGTCTCATAATCCAGACACCAACCTCCTTGCAAAACTGCCTAACCATATATGCAAGTAAAACAAGCACAAGAAATTCTGCAAAATTCATTCAAACCCTTTATTTTGTCTTTCTTCAGTGATTTGAAGGGAACATGCATGCAACATTGTTTAATTTTCATATTTTTGCTTAAAGAAAGACTTAATTAACTTTCTTATTGCTGTCTGTGTGAACTAGAAATTGATTAGAGAGAGCAACAACAAATGTCTGATATAATTTGACTGTTACATTTTTGGTTATAATATCTAATGATTTATTCTGATATTAATTATGATTGGAGAAGATTTTCTGCCTCGTTTGACTTAACTTTCTGCCAAGAGATAATAGATTTCATATATAAACATGTCTGCCCCATTAAAGTTTTTCCAATCTATTGTTTATCCTAATTGAGCTGATCATTAATTTTCTGATCTCCAATTCTGCAACAATCTTACCAATGCCAATCATTAAAAACAACAATGTTGCTGGCAATAGATGAACATCAACCAATATGCATGGCCTAACTATAGCCACGAAAAACATATTTCAGGACTGTGATTCATTTATCTGTCTTTAGCCTAAAGTTTCATTCTGTTCCAGCTGAATGTATCAGCTACACTCATAGCAACTATGTTACTCGGACTCGAATATGAGTGTCAGATACGGGTATGTATTCGACACGGATATGTTCAATTTTTTCTAAGTTTTTCCATATATTTGGAGGGTCATATCCCCATACCAATTTCCGGATATGCATCATTCATATGGATTCTGTTAAATGCATTTGAACAAATTATTCCATGATAACTAAAAACTGTTTTTTGTTCCTTCATACCAATTTTCATCCACTATTAATCTTCCTTGGAGGAATTGCAGATATGCTTGCCTACTGCAAGCATCAAACAGTTTCCCATAGACAAAACCAGAAAGTTATCTTGATTTCTTGGTTACTTTATATATGTCCACTTAATGAGAAGATTTCTTGCTTATTAAAATCCCCAAAGCAATGATTATTTTGGTTAGCCAAAAACAATTCAGACATCTCATTTCAACATGTCAGCACTATAATCGAAAAGGAAAATCCAACGCTGCCTTTATGATCATGAAATTATAAAAACTTTGAACAATTCGTTACTATATCTTTTATCAGTACTGCCGGTTCATTTTCAATCATAAGATCCCTTAAAGCAATTCAAATGTTAGTAAAATGCTTCATATAATTGAGTTTCAATTAATGGAGAAAACAGATCCCTTAAAGCATGCTCATGTTCAAGGAATAGGGTGCAGTGACCAAAAGAAAAACACCTCATCTCATGTATGGTCATCATCATTGGTTTGCTTGTGCTAATCAAAGCTTAATTGGCAACTTAATATTCTCCTCAACGGCACGAAAAAATGCCTTATTTATGTCACACCTTTCATCTACCACATGAAGAACAAAAACATATCAAATAAAGAATTGAAAGGATGGCATCTAAGATCATGGCTGTTAAGGGATGACATATGAATGCAAAATTTACAGATTTTCACTTAACTGCTTGAATTATTAACTTAATTTATCGATCGTGCCTAGCACAAGCAGAATGGATAAATAAACAAATTGTTTAGCAGGAAAAAAAAAATGTCACATGCTTTCATGCGAGCAAAGCCTTTAAACCAGTGGCATTATCAGCAGCTATGTTACTCATATTCGAGTGTGAGTGTCTAACACGGATATATGTCCGACACAAGTATGTTCAATTTTTTTCAAGATTTTCATGTATTTGGAGGATTCTTGGAATATCATATCCCCATACCCATGTCCGGATATGCGTCGGATACGGGTGTCAGATACAAATACTTTAAAAAAAATGAAGAATCGGAACATCATAGATAGCAGCGTTGAGAAAATTTGTAGTAACAGAGAAAAGAAGAAATTTCAATAAAGAAATAGTAAAAAAGCTCAGTCAAATCTTTGCTGTAGAAAGCATGGAAATTAAGGAAACAGTGATCACAACCGATGATGATTGATGAGACATACATTTTACTGCATCTTTGTTTTAAGGGAACATTTTTGGCATGCTTTTGTTAATGCTGTTGTGATTGTGACTGTCTGAAAATTTTGAAATTGATAATTCTCAAATGAACATGATTTAATTTGGAGCAAAAAAGATAGTGGGAATAAAGATGACAGAATTTGACTTAAGTTGTTTATGGAGGCTGCTTTATTGACTGATTTCATAACTAATTTCCATGATGATTAGAGGAGATTTCATGCCGAAACTATATAATTTTTTATAAAAAATAAATAAATCCATCTATAAGGATTATTCTTTGGCTGGATAAGGCTTCTAAAGAATAGATGAAAATTTGGCATGCATTTGCCAAATATTCAGCTTGTATTTTTCCTCTAATTTAGCTTATTCTCATCAAATGTATCTTTAGAAATGACTAAATCTCTCCCCAAAATTTTCAGGATTGGTTGAATGGTTTAGACACATAAAACAATATTATGTTTTTCTGTTTCCCTTGGAATTATAGATTGTTTACAAGGGCCATACATAAAAAAAAAAAAAAAATGTACATATAATAACCGGATCTTGTAAAATTTAAAAACTCCACTACAGTTATAAAAAATATAATAATCCAAAAGAAAATATTTAATATAAGAATATTCTTTCACATTAATTGTTTTTCATATTCTAAAAATTATTATATAATTACTTCATCATTAATATACCAAATATATCTCTTTCAATATACCCAATCAAACAATTATTTACCAAACTATCTTCTATTGGTTTAAGTAATAATTTTGTCACTATTTTCATTGTTGAAAAAAATTCTTTGTATACTTTGTAATTGGCAAAATAAAAACTAGTGGATAAATAATAATAATAATAAAAAAAATTATTTTTGGCTAGTTATTTTGAAAAAAAATTAAATATGTAAATTTTATTTTTCACTCATTATATACTGACCTCAAATTCTTTTACTATATATATATTTTTTGCTCAGCCAAGAAACAGAATTTTATTGAATATCAGCAAATTACAAAGTACTTCCCAAAATCTGATATTACAAACAGGAGACGATATAAGAACAAATTCGCCCTAATACTAGTAATGATATATTATCACATCACTCTCAGCAAACAAAGCTTGGTCCCTGACCCACTTTCGAATCCGCAAACATATGCATTGAACCTTACAAGCATAGGGATGAACATTTCACACCTCAGTACAGTAAAACCAGAATACTGACATTCTCCACTAAAGTTACCACCATGCCATAAACATATTCTGCCTATCACACCCCGCCTTTGCAAGAGCATCAGCCATACTATTCCATGTATATATATTCATGAAACCAACCTCCCCAATCTCCATCAACATTTCACCAATACTGCTGAAGATATTCCAAAGTTTCCACGATCGAGATAGAGGATTTTTACATCAATTAACAGCAACAGCCGAGTCTGATTCCACAATAAGTTTGATTTTTTTGTACCACTCAGTTTTGCTAAAAACTTCCAAGGCCATTTTAATCGCCATCAACTCTGCCTCATTCGACTCCGAAGTAACCAATGGGCCAAAGAACATAGCTAGGACGTTACACTTTTCATTTCTCAATACCCCTCCACAACCAGCAATCCCAGAATTTCCTTTTACAGCCCCATCAACGTTAAATTTGAGTAGTCCCAATGGAGGAGGAAACCATCTAACCTTTGGCCCTTGAACTCTTGTACACTCATTAGGTAGACATGCTGCAGGGTTATCCCACCACACAACCTCCATTATGTTTATGTCTTCTCTAATGGCTTTTACGCAGAATAATGATCTTAATTTGACCAAGAACATAATTTCATCCGCTGACCATCCCTTCTTCTTATATACTGCTTCATTCCTTGCTAACCAAATAGATCAAAAAGCTGTCGCGCAACAGGTTATCCACCAATTCTTTACCAACCCAACGAATGGGATATCATAGCAATTTCTAATGAACACCATCAAGTTTGCCGGATGACACCATTTCATATTCCACCAACATAAGAACTTATCCCAGAAACTCACGATCCATGGACAAGAAAATAGAACATGGTTGGTATTCTCAACAACCACCTTACACAATGGGCATAAACAATTAGAATGATCAATAGAAATGCCCCTGCTCATTAGAAATGACATGGTAGGTAACCTATCAAAAATAACCAAACCATAAAAAACACTGCACCTTTGATGGAATCTTCATCTTCCATACCAGATCAAAATTATAGACAGAGGGGGAGTTTGTGACCTCATTCATAAGAGAAGATAGTTTCTTGACAGAGAACATACCAGTGGTATCATGTTTCCATACTATTTTATCTTTCCTTGTTGGAATCAGCCGGATCCCCTCCAAGGTAGACCATAGTTCCCGCAGCATCAATTTTTCCCTGTCCAGCTGTTGTCTTGCAAAGATATTATCCCAATTCTCCCAAGAGAATGAATTGTTCACAGAATAATCTTATCACTCTCGATAATTTATTTGCAGCAAGGCGAAAAAGTCTTGGGTACACCTCTTTTATTGGCTTGTCCATACACCATCTGTCGAACCAAAACAGTATGTCTTTCCTATAACCCACCAACCACTTAAATTTTTCAATACTGATGAAATCCTTGCTTTCCTTTTCCTCTGCTACATGAATGATGCTTTTCCATATATTAGACATTTTCTTGACATTTCTAGTGCAAGGTAGCCAACTCTGAATATTCTTCCCATACTTTGCAATCACTACTTTCCTCCACAGTGAATCCTGTTCGTTAGCATCTCCACCACCACTTCGCTAGGAGTGCCTGGTTTTTCACATCTAATCTAGTAATCCCGAGTCCTCCATCTTTCTTCGGAGCACAAACTCTGAGCCAATTCACTTTCGCCATTTTCCTTTGATTCTCTGATCCTCCCCAAAGAAAAGTCCTGCGGATCTGATCTATCTTCCTTATCACACTTTTTGGAGCTTTGAATAATGACATATAATACAAAGGAAGTGAAGACATTACTGAATTAATGAGAGTCACCCTGCCACCAAAAGATAGAAACTTTCTCTTCCATAACGACTATTTTTGTTGAAATCGTTCAATAACAGGATCCCACATAGCTCTTCTCCGAGGGTTAGCTCCAAGCGGTGCTCCCAAATATATGAAAGGGAGTGATCCAATCTTGCAATCGCATATTCTAGCTATTTCCACAACAAAACTCTCTTCCACCCTGATGGCAAACATATGGGATTTACTGAAATTTATTCTCAGGCCAGACAGAATCTCAAAACACTTAAGAATTTTCTTGATGTTTCTCACAGAATTTTCACATGCCTCAAGAAACAGGATTGTGTCATCGGCAAATTGAAGATGAGACAAAGAGAACTCCGAGGACGGACAATTAATACCTTTAATCAGCTGCAAACTTTCAGCCTTGGAGATCATTAAGTGTAGAGCTTCGGTCACTAAGAGAAATAAGAAAGGTGACAACGAATCACCTTATCTTAAACCCTTCTTCATATGAAATTCTCGTGTGGGTGAACCATTTACCAAAATCGAGACCCATGCTGTCGAAATGCATTCCGAAATCCATTTCCTCCACTTGATTCCAAACCCCATTGCTTCCATAACGTGTATAAAAAAATCCCAACTCTCACAGTCATAAGTTTTTTCGAAATCCAACTTCACAATTGAACCACCTGGACCACCTTTATCCTTTTTTAACGAATCAATAACCTCATTAGCCAATAAAATACCATCCAATATTTGCCTTCCAACAATGAATGCGCTTTTACTATATTTTACTGTAATATATATTTTATTAATCCTCAAAATATCATTTTAGTGAGGTCAATTTATCTTCAAAATTGAAAATCAAGCAACTGAATTACTAGTATACCTGCTCAAGGGCTGGGCAGGTATCGGATCACTATTCACATAATAAAAAATTTTATTTTTTTAAATTTAATTATAAAAATATATAAAATAAATAAAAATAATTTTTTAATATATGTGATCAGTAAATATGAGCCGGCAGACCAGATCTGGATAAGGAGAAATTAAAAAATCTGGGCTGTCGCTCGGCCCGACCCATAAGCAGATCTAATCACTAACTAGTATCCTTTTTTCTGGGGCTGAATATTGTTACATTTTTTTTAATAAATTGGTCAAATAACACTCCCTCAAAGGCCAAAAGCATACCATGTTCAATGGATGAGATACATTTACTATTCAAATATTCACCTGTTCTTAAACAATTTCTTCAGCTTTTTCAAACTTGGTAAACGTTTTCTGGGGGTATCTTTGTTATGCTTGTGATAATGATTGTTAAATAGACCAGTCAAAAGTTCGACAAAATCAATACAAACACATGCAAAATGTTACAAATCTGTTTTATTTACATCTTTTTTTCCCTATATATCACAAGCAGGGAATCATGAAATTAAATTAAGAAAATGAAGAGCAGGTTAGAATATGGGGGTTAACCTAATTGATTCATGCAGATATTCTTAAGAGGTGGCATTTAATAAGTTTGAGATTCGAATCTCAGCATATGCAATCACTCCTCCTATCTCTAAGCTATGGCATCTTTTGTTAGGTACCAGAGTGACGGAATAGTGTCTCACAACTAAAATAAGAGATGAGAAAATAGGAACTGATCACACAAAATTTAACGTGGAAAACCCTCAATGAATAAAGGGAAAAACCACGGGGCAAGACTAGAAGAATTTCACTATGAGAAAATATTACAACACCTCTCTCTAAATACTAGGAGAGAACAACCTCACAAAGAATATAAGAAAGTATACAAGAGAGGAAGAGATAATTCTTGGGATGGTTTTAATACTTCTCCTTAAGGCTCTTTATATAGCCTTCAAGGAGGAACTCTAACAATTCTCCCACCGATGTGGGATTCTAACATCTTTTGTATAAAAATAAAGATGAGGCATATTTGAGAATAATTATAGTTAATTCCTTAATTTTTCCCAATTAATCAGCTTCCCAAATTTTAATTGATCAAACATATTTTTTTATACCAACCTTCTTTTGGATAATAAATTATTTGAATACAAAATCTATAAAATGTGTGAATTTGCTTATGTTAATTAATTTGTTAATAAAAAATATATCAATGAGGCGTTAGTGCAAACGTAAATAAAAAGAAGTCGCATATTCAAATCTCACATTTTCATGTATGCACATGAATTTTCTCTGGCCTATATAAAAAAAAAATGATATAATATAGTATAATTTAAGTGTCTTTTGCTTCTGCCTCACATGTTTTATTAAGCTTGCCGATGTTTGATTCTAATTGTATATTTCTATCCACGTCACTTCCATGTGATACTTCAATTAAGAATTTTTAGTAGAATTTCTCTTCTAAAATGTTGTATTTTCGGTTAAGAAATTGAAAAAAAAAAAAAAAAGGCAGAAATGTGAAATGCAAAGGTATCAATCTTCTTCCATTTTATTTCCACTATCTCAAATAATTAGAACCTTAATAATCCATTTTGAAAAAAAAAATCCACTAAAAAAACCCCTTAATTAATCCATTTTGAAATGTTTTCCATTAAAAAAACCCTTAGTTAATCCATTTTAAAATGTTTTTATCCATTAAAAAACCCTTAATTCATTTATGCTGGAGCAAGTTGGTTTAGTGTGTATAAATTGTCCCCTTTCAATTTCTTTTTCTTTTGGCAAATTTGGGGACATGAGCATCATTCCCCATATCTTTGTTCAAGGCATATTTTTTTTAGGTGATGTCTAAATATTCTAAAAATGATAAGAAACATGATGCGGAGGAAACAAGAAATCTCCCAAAAATGTTTGAATACAATATATTTTATTTATGCTTTGGGGTTGTTTGAGAGATTTCTTGTATGTTATGATTAATTTTAATGGAAGAGATTTTATGCTGACGGACCCTAAAATAATAATTAGAAAAATCATATTAATTTATTTGGAAGAAATTAAGCCAAGCTTTATACCAATTTTATTAATTAACAAAATAGACATGCATGTATATTTGTCTACCAAGTTGGACAAAGTTATTAAAGGAGTGAAAATTTTGATTTTTGAATACAACATAAAACTCAAATCCAACGTGACAAAATTAATCCATTTAAATAAAAAATGACGTCTGACTTGTTTTCAAAATTTGATATAAATAAATTCTTTCAACGATAGAAAAACAATTACATGCTATTGAATTAAATGTTCGGATGTAATATTCATTAACTCATTAAATCTTTAATTTTGAAGTTTTGAATAGAGATTTAAAATATCTATAACACTTTCCCTTATTAAGTATAGGGCTGTTCACTATTCGGTTTTAACCGAATTAACCGACCGAAATTTAATTCGATTCGGTTAATCGGTTAACCGAATAAAATTCGGTTCGGTTAACGGTTAAAGGTTTTGAAGAATTTCGGTTTTCGGTTAATTCGGTTTCAGTTAAGCGAAAATAACTGAATTACACGAATTAACCGAAATTCTTCAAAAATCATTATTTAATGCGTTTAGATAAATTTTTTTAAAAAATTAATTTATATATTAATAAATTAATAAATTATTTTTTTTTGATTGGTTGGACTTGGATGGATAATTTGGATACAAAATCATGTAAAAAAATAGGTTAGCAAAATAAATTTCTTATTTATTTCGGTTAATTCGGAAACCGACCGAATTAACCGAAATAATTTCGGTTCGGTTAATTAACCGAACTAACTATTCGGTTCGGTTAACGATTAATAGAAAAATAATTTCGGTTAATTCGGTTATGGGTAATTCGGTTCGATTATTAACCGAATTAACCGAATGAACACCCCTAATTAAGTACTTGTTAACAATCTCTATTTTTTTAAAACAAGATTACATGTATGAAATAACAATTCCATAAAACATTACTCACGGATATGACAAAGTACATTTAAGAAGAAATCCATAAACAAACTAAAAATAAAAAATCAACATAAAATTAAATGAAATTCAGCCGGGCTGACGGGACTTGAATCTTAAACCTAATTTAATCTTTAGATTAACCCGCCCTGATGTTTGTATTAGCAGAAGAGCTGAATCCATGTTCCGATAATAAAGTTGGGCTAACAAGTTAATTATAACCCGAAATAAGAAGTGGGTCAATACTAGGCTTTGCCTAAGATTTGTTTGGTTAAATCCCATCAAAGATATTAATATTATCCAAACGGGGTAACCTGACTTGAAAATTAAGAAGAGAAATATTACTTGCTACAATCAAAATATTTTTCTAGTTTTCCATATATTCATCATCCCTGTAATTTTAGATAAATATTAATTAATCTCTACGTCAAGTAGGTCAAGAGATGACGTTAGATGTATTTGTTATATATAATCGAGATCTTGAATTCTTAAGATTGTTTGTAATGGGATTTTGGAATTATTTACAGTAATTAATTAATTTGTTCGAAGTTGATCCATCTTAGTAAATATATAAATCGTTAGTATGATCATATCCCGTTCATAAAAGTAAATTAAGGTAAAAATTAATTTCAATTGAACTTATAATTGGTATAATGATAGGAATAAGGTATAGGACTTAGGAGGATTCAGAAGAAAAAAAAAATTTAATTAGATCTGTTAGTAGTTTCGAACAATTAATGATCAGATTTGTCATAATTATTTTTTAAAATCCAATTTAATTCACCTTTAAAACAAAACTTAGTTTGTTTTTTTTCCTTTCTATTAACACAGATCTGATCACCTGCCAATATACACACTTAGCTACTATTTCCTTTCCTTAGTCTAATCTTAGGAAAAACAAGGTTTGATAATTAAATCTCACGATAAACTAGTTAAGACATATCGCTCTTAATTTCTGACCTAATAACGGCAGCTCAAAAAAATAGAGAAAGGGTCTTTATATGAGTGCATTAGCCAAAAAAATCTTAGGATGTGACTATAATCAGTTCAGTCATCTGTATAATTAAATTAGAGGAGAATTAATTTACATTGATGTAAAATTAATAATTTTACATCTTTTGTAACTTCATATACAATTAATATTTTAACAACCGCTGAATTCAGTAACTTAATCGTTCTCGTCATGCACGTGAAATTTTAAATCGATCCGATATTTTTATTATATATATTAAAAATATTGTATTTTTATATATATTTAACGATTAAATTTTTTTATGTCAAACAAGAGGTTAAGATTTTTAATTTACTTAAAATTTGACATGTATAAATTACATGAAAAAAGTATGAAAAAATATGATCAAATTAAACAAATAAAAAGCATATAAAATTAAATTAATTTTACATCAAAGTAAGTGGATTACTCTTAAACTAAAATGACATGTAAAATGAACATTCTCTTTTGCTAAATTTTTTTTACCTAGTACATATATTTTTTATTTTTTGGAATACATTGAGTTTCCTGTACTTAGCAAACTGATTAACTTCAAAACTTAATGATAAATATATAAGACATAGAAAATACAGAACCATCAAAATATAACCTATCTTTCATCATTAAGAACCATTCAAAGCAAATATTATTGCTAGTAAATATACTGCGATCAATGACAATAAATAATCCCAAGTACAATAAAGTTCAGCTTTTCAACACTGATATCTCTTAGAGACATACAAAAAAAGTTTACAAATTTTCTTGTACATTTTTTTAAAAATCGTCTACAGTTTTTGAGAACCAAATCTAGAGTTTCAAAGCATTTTGAAGGGAGAAAATAAAGGAAATGAAGCTAAAAATTTTCCCATAAAAAGAGCAAGTTCAAGAATTAAACAAGCACATTAATAAGCAAAGAAAGAAAGGGGGGGGAAAAAAAGACAGTCAAAACTCAATAAAAAAATTTCATGTACAACAGTGACAAAATGATTGTATGTGAGACTTGTTATATATATTCCCAGCATGCAGTGCATCATATATAAGAGAAAAAGCTGATTAATTACAGAGATCTGAAAATTAGCATAGTTTGTTTTTATCTTCTTTTTTTTCAATATGAAAATTATTCAAAGATCAAAGCAAAGAACCCTCAAGTATCCAATAAAGCAAACTATCTGATCATTTCTCTTTTTGGTACATAAATTTTAAAGCAAAGTACAGACATACCCACTAAAAAATCTCAGGTGTTTTTGAAGCTGAAAATCTTCTGAAAATAGTCAGATAACACAATCCAACACTGAAAAAAAAATCTCAGACAGATATGATCATTTACATTATATTACAACTTGGATCATAGCCAAAACCCTAATAATATTATCAAATATTAAACATTTTGGTTAGGTTATTAACATTAAAAGAGAAAATTAGAAACAAATAAAGATCAACTCACCTTCATTGTAAAGATTATCATCATCATGGACTCTTGCTTGTAATTTGTTGATGGAAATGAGATTCAAAGTGGAATGAAAATTTAGCCATTTATTGCCGCTGCAGCATCATCAAGATTCCCATATATATTCAAAGGGCTAATTGGTATATAGTGAAGCAAAAGGATGATGTTCACCATTTTTCAATTGCCCTAAAAAGTTTTTGTGAATCTTGATGATGCTCCACCCGCAAATAGTGACTGTTTGTATCATCATCATATATATCAGCCCATGCAAAAGAAAAAGGAAAGAGATAAAAAACCCTAACCCTAAATCTAAACCTAAACCTTATCTATCCCGAGTGAAATAAAATCGTAAAGCAAAAGAGAAACGTAAAATGAAAAAAAGAGAAAAAAGGGTTCAAAAGTTCGAAGCCAGATCTGTAGATATGTGAAACAAGGAGGCACTTCAGATAAAAAGCTATTTCTCTTCTCTAGTCATTAAAGAAAAAAAAAAAAACCCCTTCAAAAAAGAAGTTAAGAACATGAGGCAAAAGTTTACAAAAATAAAACCTCAAAACTAAAATAAATAAAAAAAAAAAAAAAAAGAACAAAGAGAGAAAAGAAGATGTTTGTGGAGTATTGAGGGATATTGAAGAGAGGGTTTAATGGGTATAAATAGATAAAGGAAGAGAGTAATGAATGAGTATTGAGGGATATTGAAGAGAGGGTTAATGGGTATAAATAGATAAAGGAAGAGAGTAATGAATAGGTTGGGATTGGTTGGTGACTTTGGGTGAGAGAGTTGAGAGATTTGTCAGAGAGAGAGAGACTTAGTACCCACAACAGTTAAACATCGTAATCCCAGGTACCAAATTTACCAAAACTTCTTTGCTCTTTTCTGAAACTCAGTTTTTCATTAGCCAATCCGAGAATTGGGAAAAACAATTGAAAAAAAAGAAAAGAAAACTTACCCAGTAATAGTGGCTGGATTAGATCTATGTTGCGTCCTCTACAAGCATTTTTTGATCAAGCGGTGATGGATTGGAATTGACAGGGCCCTGACTTGACCCAGCCAAATTATATCTAGCTAGAGGCCGATGGGGAAGGGTCTCTCTTTTCCTAGTTTCCGTAGCTAGATATGAGTTAGGGTTTTCTCTGCCAGGTTCCTTCCTTGTTTTGATCCCTCACTTGCCATTTTTGGTACCTCTGTTTTCAGTCTGAGTTTTACAAGTTTTACTAGAAAAAGACCCCACGTCGGAGGTATTTTTAAATTTTTTTAATTAATTAATAATAATAATAAATTAATTTTTATTTATATATAGGAGGAGAAACTTAATAAATGAAAAATAAGAAAATAAAATTGTGATTTGTATTTTATTCTTTCATACGATCGATTTTCTCACATAAATTAGCAGCAAGTTCATTTTTTTCTTTTTTTTCTACTGAGTCAGGTACAGATCCTAAATTGACTTCCGAGTCAACATATGCACTAACCCCTTTAAATACATCAAAATTAAAATAAAAATAAAATAATTAATAAAATATTTTTTTAACTTTTTTTCGGATCGATTTGTGTGTCAACGTGAGGACTAACCATTTTAAATACATTATCTAAAAATAAAATTAATTAATTAATTAATAAAATAAAATAAATTTTGTTAACTTTTTTTTCCGTGCAGGGCTAGTACGGATCCTAAACCGACTCGTAAGTCAATGTACAGACCAACCCTTTTAAATACGTCATTTAAAAATAAAATAAAAAACTAAAAAATTTATGAAATTAATTTTTTTTTTTTGAATTTTTTTTCGAGCGGGTCGGGTACGGATCCTAAATCGATCCGCGAGTAAACGTGTGGGCCAACCCTTTAAATACATCATTTAAAAATAAAATAAAAGTAATTAATAAAATAAATTTTTATTTTTTTCTCTAACGGATCGGGTATGGATTTTAAATCGACTTGCCAGTCAAAGTGCAGAGTGTAGACCAATCTATTTAAATACATCATTTAAAAATAAAATACAAACTAAAAACTAAAAAAAAAAAGAATAATTAATAATTAATAAAATAAATTATTTTTTATTATTTTTCTTTCAAATGGATCGAGTACGGATCCTAAATCAACCCACGAGTGAACGTGTAGACCAACCCTTCAAATACATCATTTAAAAATAAATTAATAAAATATTTTTTTTATAACTTTTTTACTGTGCGAGTCGGGTATGAATCCTAAATCGACACACGAGTCAACGTGAGGACCAACCTCTTTAAATATATCATTTAAAAAAATTAAAAATTATTAATAAAATTATTTTTTCTCGAACGGATCGGATACGGATTTTAAATCAACCATGAGTTATCGTGCAAACCAACCCTTTAAATATATCATTTAAAAAAAATGTTATATAATAGGACGAAAATGTCCCTAGCACATTTAAAAAATACCTCTTGAATCCTTAGGAATCAAAATTAATTATTAGTAGATACCTTTTTATGACACCATTTTTAAGTTTTCAATTTCTGCATTTATATTTGATGACCTTGTATAAGTCTATACACACATGATTTCAACTCATTAAAAATAAAATTATTTGTATTTGTATTTATTTTTATTTTTATTTTTATGTTTTTTAATGAAATGACATCATGTAGTTTACTAATAATGTATAAATTTATACACTGTCAGTACATCAATTATAAACCTGTTAGTTTATGCATAAACAATAAAATTATACTTTAATTATAGAATTACCATATGATAATTTCACTATCGAATTTACTAGAATTATATTAAAAAAATATAAAAAAATTAATATAAAAAACACAAATCGTTTCTTAATTCAGCTGATGGAGTTTCCCATGTTATATAAAAAACAGACTCTTAATTAGAAGACATAATTTCTTCTATTTATTTCTAATTTACACCTGCCTTTGGGAGGTTGAAAAGAGGAGGAAAAAATCAAAGAAATTAAAGTTGGTGCTGACGGTAAAAGATCTCACAATTTCTCTATCTCCTTGTTCTTATATTACTTACTTGCACGGATCTATCGATATTAGACTGTATTTTTCTTTATTTGCAACCTTCCTACTTCCCACTACTTGTAAATGCACATCCAGATCAATACTGTCATTTTTTTCAATCCAAATATATATGAAAGGTAGAATAATTCATTAATTATGGTATTAAGATAAGTTTTATATATAGTGTATATATATTTATGCATAAATTAGGATGATAAACAAGCAATTAAAGCCTCTTGATGAGGATTTAATTATTATGTGGCTGCTCTTTTGATAAAGGGAAAGGTAGGAAATGATCCATTCAAATTCAAAATTGAACAATTGACAAAGTTGCAAAGATATATACTTCAGTAGAAAACGAATTGCATATTTAGCTCATTTTTGGGTCATTATTGATGAATGATGATAAAATATGTGCATGAAAGAAAAAATTACAAGAAGCAAACTTTTCATCTTTGATTCATTTGAGAAGTCAAATATTTTAAACGTTGGTTGTGGATCAATCACCAAAGCTGATATTTACGTCATTTTACTCGGTTACAATTGGCTTGGGATCATGGATGGAGAAATATTATTGTGGAATCTGATTCTTTGTTGGCTGTGAATAAAATTTTACAGTTGACCAAGGAGATTGACCCTTACTTCCATATTATTTTTTGTTGTAAGCAGCTACTTCAAAAGGATTGGATCTCTAACTCATATTTACAAGGAGACCAACTCGTGCGCTGATCGGTTAGCTCACATTGCTCATGATATTACTTTTGGTATTCACAAGTTAAGTTCTCCTCCTAATACTGTAATTAGGTCTTTACAAAAAGATTTGTGGGGTATTGCTAGGCCTAAATCTTGTTTAGTTTAAGCGATTTCATCGTTCTCTTGTAAAAAAAAAAAGTATTTGCGTCCCTTAAAAAAAACTTGCAAAGGCAAATATTGTTCTAAAGTTCCAAAAGCCAACCCCTCTAAAAGAGAAAATGTGACATTGATTTGGTTGAATCTTGTACGAACGAAAAAAAGAAAGAAAGAAGAGAGAAACATATATACAAGCGTTGAACATAAAGAAGTGGAGCTAATTTGCTACAAAACATATCCTCGTATGTCGTATGGACAAAACTATAGTTTTTTTCTTTTCGATTACTGTGTAAGTGTGTACAACATATGCAAAAAAAAATATATATATATATTTAAATCTTGATGAATGGAGAGAGTAATAATTCTAGCATCCTAAATATGTTAAAAGATGTGAAAATTTCATTACTTGTAACATCTTTTTATAGTCGTACACTCTTTTTCTTTTGTAAGTGTGTTAAAAACATGATTAGGATTTAGTCTATTATTTTTTATTTTTAATATATTTATCAATATCATTCACATATTTAAAATTTACTCATTAATTATGAAAATTATAATTATGAATAATGATTAAGGAAATTGAAAAATAATATAAAAAAAGTCAAACCCATAGAAACTTGTTACACTCTTTTTTTAAGTGTCAGGATAGAAAAATAATTAATAAGAATGGTGAGTAATTTCGGATGTTTCTTTCATATTCTAATTAAAAGATTTTACAAATTAGTGATTTATAATTATTGTATGTCATTCATACTTAAGAGTGATGTACTTATGTTTGTGAATATCTATGCTCCAAATGAGGATGGTGAAAGAGCTGCCTTTTGGGATGAGCTTCTGAGTGTGTTACAGGGCTATGATTGTTTTTGGTGTCTAGGGGGTGATTTCAATGTGGTTAGAAGCCCTGATGAGAAAATCGGATCAGTGTTCAGCACTACTCCTATGTTGCTATTTTCAAACTTTATTAATCAAGCTGAACTCATGGATCTGCCAATGTCAGGAGAAAAATACACTTGGACCAGTAATAGGGCCGTTCCGTCCTTCAGCAGATTGGATAGGTTCCTTTTATCGCCTGGTCTGGTTGCTTTATGGCCTTCGATCAAACAAAATGCTCTTCCCCGTTCTCTTTCCGATCATAATCCAGTAATGATTGTTGAAGAGAGCGTCAACTGGGGGCCCAAGCCTTTTCGGTTCTTCAACAACTGGTTGGATGATAGAAGCTTTCATTCTGTTATCCAGACTACTTGGAATTCTATAGGATGTTCTCGGCCTTCGGGGTGGGGTTTATGGTTCAAGCTGAAAAATCTCAAACCAGCCATTAAAGACTGGTCTGTTAGGTACCATAAGGCTGATTTCTACAACATTGTGGAACTTGAAAAGGAGATTGCTGGCCTCGAACAGAGTGTACAACAGGGGCAGGTGGGGAACCAGCTGCGAGAAGAGTTATGGAATAAGAAGGCGGATTTATGGTCACTGTATCGTATCGAAGAACAAACTTGGCTCCAGAAATCGAGATTAAAATGGGCGCAAGAGGGTGATAGGAATACTAAATTCTTCCATATTGTCGCTACAGCTAGGAGTCGCAAGAACCATATTGGGAAATTGTTGATTGATGGGAAGGTGTTAGATGAACCTAGGGCTCTCATGAAGGCCATTGGGTCGTATTTCAAAAACCGCTTTAACTCTACAAAGGTAGCCAGACTCAAAGATCTCAAGTGCAGTTTTAAGTCATTATCAGCGCAAAGTTCGTCTAATCTTGAGCGGCCTTTTTCGGAGGAAGAGGTTTGGGGTGTCATCCAAGACTGCGATGGCAACAAAGCTCCGGGGCCGGATGGTTTTAATCTGAATTTCTTCAAGTCCTTCTGGGCCACGGTGAAGGGTGAGGTTATGTCGTTCATGAATAATTTCCATAGCACTGGTTGTATTGATAACTGTCTAAATGCGTCTTTTATTGCTCTTATACCTAAATGTGATTCTCCGTGCTCCATTAGCGATTACCGCCCTATCAGCTTGGTGGGCAGTGTTTATAAAATTCTAGCCAAAGTTCTTGCTAATCGCCTGAAGAAATCGGTGGGGGATATTGTTGGGCAAAACCAGTTCGCGTTTATCCCGGGGCGTCAAATTCTGGACTGTTCCTTAATTGCCAATGAGGTTATTCATTCCATGAAGACTAATGGAGAGGGTGGTATGATATTTAAGGTTGATTTCGAAAAAGCCTATGATTGTGTGGATTGGTCATTTCTTGATTTTGTTATGGGTAGAATGGGCTTTGGGGATAAGTGGAGGACTTGGATTCAGTCGTGTTTATCTTCAGCTTCTTTATCAGTCCTAGTTAATGGGGTGCCAACGGAACAGTTCAGGATGAGCAGAGGGTTGAGACAAGGCTGTCCCCTTTCCCCCTTATTGTTTAATCTGGTTGCTGAAGTTTTGAGCTTATTTCTTAATAAGGCTACTTCAACCGGCCTTTTCAGGGGTATGACTATTGATCCAGGGTCTGTGTCTATATCTCATCTTCAGTTTGCGGATGACACAATTATCTTCTGTGAGCCTGTGGTGGAGCAGGTTAGGAATGTTAAAAGAATTCTAAAGTGCTTTCAGTTGTTATCTGGCCTCAAAGTTAATTTGAAAAAGAGCAGTCTTTTTGGAGTTGGGGTAGAGCAAAGTGTCACTGATCGGTGGGCTTCGGATATCCGTTGTCTGAGCAGTCGTCTCCCATCCCTTTATCTCGGTCTTCCTTTGGGGCACGGAGCGAACTCTATCTCACTGTGGAGTCCTATCATCGATAATTTCAACAAGAGGCTTGCCGGCTGGAAAGGCAATCTACTCTCCATTGGGGGCAGATTGACTCTTATTAAATCGGTGTTGTCTTCTCTGCCCATTTATTTTATGTCCCTACTTCAAATCCCTCGTACCGTATCTGATGAGCTGGATAGAATGGTCAGAAGATTCCTTTGGGGTGGTTCTTCGTCGGTGAAGAAGATGCATATGGTTAATTGGAAGTCTGTCTGTAATACCAAGGAATTTGGAGGACTCGGTCTAGTTGATTTAAGGCTTAAGAATAGAGCGCTGCTCAATAAATGGATCTGGAGATTTGGAAATGAGCGTTCCTCTTTATGGAGATCAGTCATTGCCGAGAAATATGAGTCATCGGTGGGTAATCTGCTTCCTTCATGCAGTCGGTATCGGAAAATGTCCCCAACCTGGAAAAACATTATTCGACCCCTTATGCCTTCAAATCATTTTCATCCTTTTTTGTATGCTGGGTTGTGTTTTCTTCCAGGTGATGGCAGCTCCATAAATTTTTGGCAGGATGAATGGATCGAAGGCGTTATCCTTAAAGAGCAGTTTCCAAGAGTTTTTGCGGTTGCTGTTTCTAAAAACGGGAAAGTAGCGGATTTTGGCAAATGGCAGAATAATCAATGGCACTGGGAGGTTAACCTCCGAAGAAGATTGTTTGATTGGGAGCTTCAGCAGTGGGAATCCCTGTTGGATCTGCTGGGAAAACAAGTGCTCTTCAGAAACTCCTTTGACTCAGTTGTTTGGAAGCACACCCATAGTGGCGTTTATTCGTCTAACTCTTTTTGCCATTCTGTGTTGAGTGAGTCCTCGTCAAAATGGGATCATTGGAAATTTATATGGGCCGGTTATGCGCCTCCGAAGGTGGAAATCTTTTGCTGGCTAGTTTTGAGAGGCAGCGTAGCTACCAAAGTTGAACTCAGCAAGAGAGGTCTTATTGTTAATGGTTCGACGTTGTGTCCACTATGCAATCTGATGCCTGAAACTATTGAGCATCTGTTTTTCACATGCAGAGTCTCATGGCTTGTGTGGGCCCATTGTTGTCTTTCTTGGGGCATATCTTGGTCCACGCCAAGGAGTGCCGTGGGTTTTTTTCTTGCGTGGCAGCATGCATTCCCAGCGAATCATTGCAGCAAATTGTGGAGAATGATTTTTTTTGTTGCACTATGGTCTATTTGGTTGCACAGGAATGATATTGTCTTTAATAGGAAAAATGTTGCTGTTTGGCAGTTACTGGACTCTATTAGACTCAGACTCGCTTTGTGGTCCAAGGCTAAGTGGCCTTCTGAGGAAGGGCTGTTTTCGCAGTTCAAGTGGTCACCTGCTATTTGTCGATTGAAGATGGAAATGAAAGTTGGCATTGACATGACTTGGAATAAGCCACCTGCCGGCTGCCTTAAGTTCAACGTCGATGGTTCGGCGCGTGGTAATCCCGGTCCTGCGGGGATTGGCGGTATTATGCGCGACAATCAAGGTATGGTGAAAGCAATTTTTTCTAAATCTATCGGCTTTGCTAAGGCATATGAGGCTGAATTAAGGGCTGTCAAAGAAGCCTTCCTCATTTTTGGTGCTTCGTCTTGGGCGCTATCGCATAAACTTATAATTGAATGTGATTGCCAGATGATTGTTGCTTGGGTTAAGAATCCGAGTAGAGCCCCATGGCGGATTTCGCGAAGTATAAGGGCTATAGAGTTTGTACGAACTGCGGTTCAGAACTGGGAAATTGTTCATATTTTGAGGGAGGCTAATGGTGAAGCTGATAAGCTAGCCAAATCTGGTGTAAACAGGGTGTCAGATTTGTTGTTTTATAGTCCTTAGTTTTGTCTACAGCATGCTGTTTTCTGGTTTGTAAAAAGGACATCTTCTTAATTGCAATAAATCATGCTTTTCAAAAAAAAAAAAAAAATATCATGTACATTTTGAAGTAACTTTTGAAACTTCTTCAGCAAAGAATTTTTTTTTTTTTTTTAAAAGGTAATCATTTTTAAAAATTCTTGGTTCCCAAGACAATATCAACTTTACTCTTTTTATATATGTTTTTAATACAATTTCTTTTTGGAGGGTGAGTTGTCTAGTAATTAATGTAAATTGTTTACGAACGTTTTTCAAAATTTCAGGTGTTTTAGTACTTTAATTCTTCCACTTTTTCATGTTCCTAATTCTTTTATGCTGCATTACATATCTTAAATAGCATGGTTTAAGTATCCATTTATTTATTTTGTTACTAAATAAAAATTGTTAGAACTTTTATTTATCTGATTATATATATCAACCATATTATTACAGAGCTAGGGTTTGAACACTAACTTTGCTCTCAAGATCAAGGCTTAAATGAGAAGTTAATAAGTCAATAATTGTGTGATCTGTTGATAAATTATCAGATTTGTAATTTTAGTGATCAAGATTTAATTTATTGTAACCTTAAATACAAAAAAAAAAAAAAGTTAACAACTTCAACTAGATTAAATTCTTATGTAATCTAATTAATTTGCTAGTAATTAAACAAGACAAATGCAAATTTTAATCACTTTTCTAGTAGCAAAAAAGATATAATTTTTATGTTATGTATATATGTTAAATTATGCAAACCTTTTACTGCATATATATTGTAAAAAATGATTTTTTTTATTTTATTTTATAAAATCATATGTCCATCCTTCTTATCAAATTAATAAAAACTTAAAAGTTTTTATTAAGAAAAGTAATTAAGAGGGTGCTACTACTAATTAAGCTTTTTAGGTTTTAAACAATTTTCTACTCCAAGCTGAAAATTGTGGCCTACCAAACTGAATATCAAATAATTAGAAAAGCCAGAAATGCGTGACAGCCAAGCTGGCTTTTAACTCTTCAGTCAGTCCTTGTCGTCTCTACTTAAAACAGGATAATATATAGCCAAAGAGACCCACAAAAATTCAATTGAAAGCTTGACATTCTAACAGCAAAAATCTGGTGCCAACCAAATATTCTCTCCATTCTTTGCAAAAACCTGAAACACCCCACTGAATTTAGAATTTGGCAAAAATTGATATAAGAAGGATCAATTTATTGATATAAAATTAATTAGTTTTACACGTTTTTATAATTTTATATACGATTGATATTTTAACAAATCGATCGCTAGATTTAGTAATATAATTACACTTGTCGTGCATGTAAAATTTTGAAACAATTCTATATCTATATCATGTTGATCCAAAATATAGTCTTTTTTATATATATTTAATGATTGAATTTTTTTTACATTGAACAAATAATTAGATATTTTTAATTTATTTAAAATTTGACGTGCATAATTTACATGAATAAAATATGAAATACAACGATCGACTTAAACAAATATAAATCATGTAAAAAATTATAAAATCATATAAAATTAAATTAATTTTACATTAATACAAATACATCATTCCACAATTGATAATATATAATATATATATATATATATATATATCATTTACAGCTGTCTAGCTGCTTTCTTAATTAAGATTACGGTATTAAGAACATCTGAATACGTGGCTGTTTCTAATGGAAGGAACATTAACATTTTCAATTTTGGAAAAAATTCAAAGAGGGTCCATTTATTTAAGGAAAGGTTGATGATGCAGAATTGCAGATGCAGAGAGGAGAATTTTAATTAAGTTTTTTTGTCATCATCTACTCATTTTAATTTGTTCACCTTCCAAAATAAATGTGCCATTTATTTTGTTCCGTCAATAGCTAAACCGAATATCAGCTGCTGGGAGAACCAGGCATCACAAATTTGAGTAAAGTTATTAAATTTAGTTATAGTATATATACAAAATAATTGTCAATTTTCTTTTCTCAATAAAATCCGAGATAGATAAATTACTCCACCCCTCAAGTTAGGACGTAGATGTGCAGTTTTCTTAACTTATATATTTTAGATAGCACCAAAAAGGAATCACTGACGCTTGAATTTGAAATTTTGGTTGAGACGAACGAACTAATTTATTGAATCAATTTTTCGTTTGCAAATACTTAAGATCCCGTTTAGTATTACTGTTGACACAATTTTTAAAATTAAGAATTGCGTTTCAACGCAAATTCAATGTTAAATGGGTAAAAAATTTTAGTTTTTGCAATTAAAATCATGGTTTAACGACTCAAACCAAAAAACTAAGAAAATGGTGTTTTTGTGGTTTGAAAGTTTGTTTTTGGATAAAATAACTTTATTATCCTTACATCTTTAAACTTTTATTGTTTTAAACATATCTTTTTTAATATTTTAATTCTTCAAAGCATTTTTTCAAAACAATATCAAACATTTAAAAGTTCTTAAACCATATTTTTACAGCACACTTTTTAAACCCAAATTTTTTGCAACAGCAATGTTAAACTAGATCAAATATGCTTTTAGTATGGATTAATTAAACTCTAAAACTTATCATCGAAATCTCTTAATGAGAAATGCTTCCTAGATCAAATTTTCTCCATCAATATTTGTCCATTATGGTATGTCCAAATCTGAGTTTCAATTGTTTGCTTTTTGAAGTGATGATCAATTGAAGATATAGCAAAAACAAACAAAAACGTCTGAAAGGGTAATTCTCTCAATTATCAAATATATATAGCTAGCTAAGAAGCAGTGATGCAAGTTTCAAGTCTCAGCTGCTAAAGCAATGGCCTGAGTGATGAAAGAATAATATACAAGGACAAAGGAAAGGGAGAGAGTGTGGCTTTTTGCTTCCATGTTGATTTGGTAGAGATCTTCCTGTTTGACAGTTCTGGGGACTACTTGGTATTTCTATAGAGAATTAGTGGCATGTTCGGTTCAATAATGGTGTAAAATTAATTAGTTTTACACGTTTTTATAATTTCGTATATAATTGATATTTTAACAAATCAATAGCTAGATTTAGCAATATATAACACTTATTGTACATATAAAATTTTTAATCGATCTGATATTCATATCATGTTAATTGAAAATACTATTTATATATATATATATGTATATATATTCAACGATTGAAATTTTATTTATATCGAACAAAGTTAGATATTTTAAATTTATTCAAAATTTATCATGCACTAATTACATAAATAGAATATGAAATATAATAGTAAAATTAAAAAAATATAAATTATGTAAAAAAATTATTAAAAAAATTTAAATTAATATAAGTGAATTATTGTTTATATATATATATATATTCATCGTGTACTTTTGTTTTACACAAGTAGAATAATTATAAGCCGTAATTTGACGTGGTTTTGACAGCAGCCCAGAAATTGCGCTGACGACTTGCTGCATGTATATCACATTCCTAGCTAGCAGCACTGGCAATCCATCTAGCTTTCCCCAAATGGAAAGCCCAAACGTTTCTCAGCCCTACTCATCCTACAGCCACCCTTATTCTTTCAGCTGCCATTTTTCCATCTTTTCTTTTCTTCTACTAACTTAACACGCCATCTCTCCTCTTTCTCCAACCGACCATTTTTGGCTCCTCTTTCTTTGCTTCTAATTACTACTTATGCCTTTTAAAACTTGATAATATTCTGAACCATTTAAGTATAAATTTTCTTGGTACGCCCCCTCTCTTTATCCGGGACAAAAATACATCTTTTTATTCCATCCCTACTACTTATATACCAATAAACTATGTATGATTCTTTAGAAGGGTTTTTCCGACGAGTATCTTAAAGGTATTCTTTAAAATTAGTTAGTATATTATCTATAGTGATAATATTATATTAAATGCAGTAATTGATAATTTTATTTATCATTTTTAATGCATTGAATGAAAATATTACTATATATGATCGATAACTTTAAAAAGTGACATTAACGCATTCGTTAACAAAATCCTCTTATAATTATCATTTTTTATTCTAACAAGAACAAATATTTATATATTTCCTAAAAACACATAATAAAAATTAAAAAATATTTTAGAAATTTAAGATCATGGATTTTTTAAAATTGTTACAAAATTTATGGGTTTTAAAAAAATATATGTAGCATTCTCCTTCAAATAATATATATATATATAACTAATTAAATAAATTCCGATCCTAAGATATACAACCGGGAATGGGATTTATGAAATAAAAAGGTATTACCTCTTTTTATATCGTTCAATAAATATCATAGGTATAAAAAAATGAATAAATCTTGAATTCTAATTAAAATAGTTATTCTTACCAGATATTATATCAATAATGTGCGTGTAGAAGGAGAAAATTTGTAACCAATTACAAATTGCCACGTGTTAATTGAAATTTCTTTTAATTAAGAAATTTTCAATTAAATTATACATTACCATGTGAAATTGATAATATCATATTATAATTAATTATTTTATAATTAATTAAATATGTACACATGGTTTGACCAATCAAATTGCAAGGATTCATGGGTTAGCCAATCAAATTTCACCCATGTGTCATAATTATTTTACCTCTAATTAAATTAAATTAATTAAGAGATAAATAATAAATTTTTATCTCTAATTAAATTAAATTAATTAAGAGATAAATAATAAATTTTTATCTCTAATTAAATTAAATTAATTAAGAGATAAATAAAATATTTTATCTCTAATTTAATTAATTAATTAAGTGATAAAAATAAATATTTTATCTCTAATTAAATTAAATTAATTAAGAGATAAATAATAAATTTTTATCTCTAATTAAATTAAATTAATTAAGTGATAAAAAAATAAGTATTTTATCTCTAATTAAATTAAATTAATTAAGAGATAAATAAGAAGATATTATCTCTAATTAAATTAAATTAATTAAGAGATAAATAAGGAGGTTAAGTTCT
Source organism: Fremontodendron californicum (assembly GCA_030761205.1). Classification (NCBI taxonomy): domain Eukaryota; kingdom Viridiplantae; phylum Streptophyta; class Magnoliopsida; order Malvales; family Malvaceae; genus Fremontodendron; species Fremontodendron californicum. The sequence continues at coordinate 9,163,422 of JAULJL010000009.1, read as the reverse complement.
TTTAAAACTCTCTTTCACCTGGCTAGCTACCACTATAAATAGAGACCTCCTCTTAACACAAATTCACAATTCAGAAAGCCTGAAGAGAAGAAGATTTTGAAGAGCCAAATCCTCTCAAAATTCTTAAGAAGAAATTAGAGAAATTCTAAGAACGCGGTGCTTGTTCTTGAGAATTCTCTAAGAAACTGTTCTCCGATCTTGTTCATCGAAGGAAAGGAGATAATTCCTGTTTTTCAGGACCAAGTCTAGAAGACCCTTGAAGCAGATCTCACCGATTCAAGATCAAGTCGTGAAGACCCTTTGATCAAAATTTTACTGAAGAAAAGAATCAAAGGATTTCTTTCTTTAAGAATATTCAGAGATTGTAACCTCAAAGTTTGATTAATAAAATTATTATTTGACTCCAAATTTTCCTTCTCATATTTTTTGACGTAAAATTTGTGTGTACAAATTTTGGCACGCCTGATGGGACAATCTCTGCCTTTCATCTCTCTTCTTCAAAACTCAAGTTATCAAGTTGCAATGGCTCCCAAGAAGAACTTTGCTAACAAACCAACTCTCAAGCCTGCTCGAGCTAATCCTGCAGTCTACCCCACTTCATCATCAAGCGTTGATATCCCTACTCATCCTTATGGCACTAGGAGGAAGACCAAAACTCTTGCTGAATTGTATGAGCAAACTCTTCCTGTGCTCAATCAAAACCCTCTCTATGACACTTCTTCTCCAATTCAAGACTTAGAAGAAGTTTCTGCTAGACAAGTTGATTCTCCTCGAGGATCAAGTGCAAGTCGCCAGTTAACATACCAAGAACAAGACAGCTACTCAAGCAACAAGCCTATTCCATCATCTACTCCAAAATCAAGTTCTGGAGTAATGGCTGTCATGACAACTGGCACCACATCATTGGAAGAACAAGTTGCACTTCTGGCAAAATCTGTTGAAATTCTTTCAGCAAGTATCAAAGAGAAGGATAACCAGATCGCTTCCATGATGGACAAGATCGCCGGTCTCACTGGAAAAAGGAACGAAGCTTCAAACCAGAATTGGCAATCAATCTTTCAAGATGATGGTGAGAACTCTGGCAAGGAAGTTGCTAAGGATTCTGAAGAAAAGATCAATGAACTCGTCACTACCAGTCAGCTCAAGGATCTTATAAAGGAGGCTATCAAAGATCAAGTTGAAAGCATCACTCGACCTTCATATACATATGCAAAACCATATTCTCAAAGGATCGATCATCTGAGGATGCCTGGGAACTATCAACCCCCAAAGTTTCAGCAGTTCGATGGAAAAGGAAATCCATGCCAACATGTTGCACATTTCGTGGAAACTTGCAATAATGCTGGTACCTATGGGGATCTCATGGTGAAGCAGTTCGTTCGCTCCCTAAAAAGCAACGCCTTTGATTGGTATACTGATCTTGAGCCTGGGACGATTGACAGCTGGGAACAACTTGAGCGTAAATTCCTTAATCGATTCTACAGCACTCGTCGCTTAGTCAGCATGATCGAACTCACAAGCTCACGTCAATGGAAGGATGAGCCAGTCATTGATTACATTCACAGATGGAGAAATCTGAGCCTTAACTGCAAAGAAAGACTGTCTGAGTCTTCTGCCCTTGACATGTGCATCCAAGGCATGAATTGGGGCTTGCGTTACATTCTTCAAGGCATCAAGCCTAAGACCTTTGAAGAATTAGCCACTCGTGCTCATGATATGGAGTTGAGTATGACAGCTGCTGGAAATCAAGAACCTCCGGTGCAAGAGCCAAAGAAAGCCAAGGAAAAACAAGATACCCGCAAATGGGGCAAAACCTTTACCAACAAGGGAGAAAGCAAACAATCCATGGCCGTGACTACCAAGCCACTCATGATATCTCCCAAGTCAAAACAATCTCAAGAGACGAAATCTTCTCCTATCCAAGACAAAGGTAAAGGCAAGATCACTTTGAAGGAGAGACAAGAAAAGAAGTATCCTTTTCCGGATTCTGATGTTTCAAACATTCTTGAAGAACTTTTAAAGACTAAGCTGATTCAGTTGCCAGAAATGAAGCGACCTGAAGAAGCTGATAAAGTAGGAGACCCCAATTATTGCAGGTACCATCGCTTGATTAGCCATCCTCTGGAGAAGTGCTTTATTTTGAAGGATAAAATCATGCGACTCTATGAAGAAGGAAAAATCGAGTTTGAAGAAGAAACGATGTCGTCAAATTTGGCATCAGTCAATATGGTTTCTCAATCCAATTTGCTGGATAGAACCATAAAATTTGGCTCTTTTGATCCTATCATACTGGCTCCAAGTACAAGTACGATGGAGGGTCTTCAGGAAAGTGGGGGCAACTATTTGCTTCAAAGACAAAATCAAGACTACGATGGTTGGACTCTAGTCACACGCCGAAGAAGCAAAAGGAAGAATCTTCCAAAAGTTGTGAAAGTGCCTACAAGAGCTAAGATGATCAAACGACCATCTGAATTTCCAAAGCCCAATGTGCCTCAAGAAGCAAAAATGCCATCTCGGGGTAAAAATTCAGTAGGGAGGAAGTCAAGGAGGCAAATCACTTTAAACGAATTCATGCCGATTCAGCTTAGAAATGAAGATTTGGTTTTCATGACTTGTTACCATAACGGTGGCAATGAAGATAATGAAAACAACACAGACTCAGTAGCATTTGAAGTTGATGAGCATTCTTGTGCTACGAAAATTAACTTTTCTGATGAGGATCTGTTGCTAGGGTCAACCCCTCATAATCGGCCGTTGTTCGTCGTAGGATATACTCGGGAACAGAAGATCAATAGAATCTTGATCGATGATGGTTCTGCTGTCAACATACTCTTGTTGATGACAATGAAAGAATTGGGAGTTCCTTTGGATGAATTGATGCAAAGCCGCTTGATGATCCAAGGATTCAACCAAGGGGGACAAAGAGCTCTTGGAAAACTTAGACTTCAACTTTTCATTGGAGATATGGAGTCAAGTCCGCTTTTCCATGTGATTGATGCCAAAACGACATACAACATGTTGTTAGGACGACCGTGGATACATCAAAATGGTGTAGTCTCCTCAACTCTGCATCAATGTCTCAAGTATTGCAGAAACGGTCAAGTCAAGACGATCCTTGCAGACGCTAAGCCATTTACTGTAGCAGAAGCACATTTCGCAGATGCAAAGTTTTATCTAAAAGATACATTTATTTTAGAAGTAATGCCCAACCCGATGCAAGAATTAAAGCAAAAGGGAAAGAATTTGGCTTCTTCCACAGTTGGAGCAGATGAAATTGCTCAAGGTTTAAAGGATCTGACTCTTCCCCTCACTAACTTGGAAGAATCAAGAGGCCTTATACCTCCACTGCAAGGATTTGTTAGGCCAGTAGAAGAACCTCTTTGTGAGCATCAAGATCTTCCTACTCATCGAGCTAAAGATTTTGATCCTAATGCTTATAGGTTGCTTGTCAAAGCTGGATATAAACAAGAGGATGTTGCAAAATTGGCTCACGAGACAAAAGAGCCTAGCAAAGAAAAGCTGCAAAGTTCATTCAAGATCCGTCAGATCTGGCAAAAGAAAATTGATCACGTCGGAACTTCTAGAGAAGGGCTTGGATATTCTCCATTAAAATTGAAGATTCATAAACAAACTTCGAGATACATAAATGTGGAGGAAGTTCCCGAGGAGCCAGAAGATGCAGTGAAGTCACCAGGACTTTCAGTATTTGATCGCTTGAGAGCACGCTCAACACGATGTTCAGTGTTTGATCGTTTGAGCATTCAATCATCACGAAGGTCAGTTTTTGAACGAATGGGAGAAAAATGCAGTGAAGTTTCTGTAAGTAAACCAATTTCCATTCAGTCAAGACTTGGAAGTCCGTACTCTGAAGAAGTTAACTATGGCCGAAAAAGAAAATCTTCCACTTTAAAGGAATCAAGAGATTTTCACAGCAAAAATTCCTTCCCGAATGAAAAGGCAAAGCGAATGGAAGGTAACTACTGGTGAAGTTTTAAAGGCTAGAAAGCACACAGTGGTTATAACCAAATCAGTCTCATCCTCAGAGGAAGAAGAACTTGAAGAAACAGAAATCTTTACTTCTAACCATGTATCTGTAAAAGAAACTGGTGAAAAATTAAAAGAAGAAGAAGCCCAAGAAGCCCCTTCGTCTTTTGAAGAAGGAAATCAAGCTACTATTGATGAGCTAAAGGAGGTTAACATCAGTACTAGTGAAGATCCACGACCGGTCTTTATTAATGCTTGCTTACCACCAGAAGAAGAAAAAGCCTATCTTGATCTTTTGATAGAGTATCGAGATATCTTTGCTTGGACTTACAAAGAAATGCCGGGACTTGATCCAAAAGTAGCTATGCATCATCTGGCTGTCAAGAAAAGTGTCCGACCTATCAAACAAGCTCAACGACGTTTCCATCCTGACTTGATCCCCCAAATTGAAGCTGAGGTCAATAAGCTCATCAAAGCTGGCTTTATTAGAGAAGTCAAGTATCACACTTGGATCTCAAATATTGTTCCAGTGAGAAAGAAAAATGGTCAACTTCGAGTTTGTGTAGATTTTCGAGACTTGAACAATGCTTGTCCAAAGGACGACTTTCCTCTCCCTATAACAGAAATAATGGTTGATGCTACAACTGGCCATGAAGCTTTGTCATTTATGGATGGATCGTCTGGTTATAATCAAATTCGTATGGCTCCAAGAGATGAAGAACTTACCGCATTTCGAACTCCAAAAGGAATATACTGTTACAAAGTTATGCCGTTTGGGTTAAAGAATGCAGGTGCTACTTATCAAAGAGCAATGCAAAAGATCTTTGATGATATGCTTCACAAAAATGTCGAATGTTATGTTGATGACTTGGTAGTGAAGTCAAAGGAAAAATATAATCATCTCGCTGATCTTCGCCAAGTGTTTGAAAGATTGCGTAGATACCAATTGAAGATGAATCCGCTCAAGTGTGCGTTTGGAGTATCCTCAGGCAAGTTTTTGGGGTTCATCGTACGACATCGTGGGATTGAGATCGATCAATCAAAAATAGATGCAATCATGAAAATGCCTGAACCGCGCAATCTGCATGAACTTAAAAGTCTGCAAGGAAGATTGGCATATATCCGACGTTTTATCTCAAACTTGGCTGGTCGATGTCAACCATTTAGCCAGCTAATGAAGAAGGATGTCCCTTTTGTCTGGGATGAGGCCTGCAGTAATGCTTTTAAGAGCATTAAGACCTTTTTGTTACAACCACCTATTCTGAAGGCACCTATACCAGGACAGCCGTTAATCCTTTATATTGCTGCACAAGAACGTTCCTTAGGAGCATTATTGGCACAAGAGAATGATGAAGGAAAAGAAACTGCACTCTACTATCTTAGTAGAACTCTTAATAGTGCTGAATTAAATTATTCTCCCATTGAAAAGACTTGCTTGTCATTGATGTTTGCAATTAAAAAGCTGAGACATTATTTGCAAGCTCATTCTGTTCGTTTGATTTCGCGAGCAGATCCCCTCAAATATCTCATGTCCAAGTCTGTGCTCAGTGGAAGATTGGCAAAATGGGCTCTTTTGCTACAAGAGTTCGATATTACTTATATTCCACAAAAGGCCGTTAAAGGGCAAGCACTTGCCGATTTCCTTGCAAACCATCCGATTCCAGATGATTGGGAATTCTCTGAAGATCTCCCAGATGAAGATGTTCTTTTCATCGAAATTCCCAGGCCATGGAAACTATTCTTCGATGGGGCTGCTCTTCAAGATGGAGCTGGAGCAGGTGTTGTCTTTGTCACTTCAGAAGGAGATGTATTGCCTTATGCATTTACTCTCACTGAAAATTGTTCCAACAATGTAGCAGAATACCAAGCTCTGATCATTGGATTGGAAATGGCAGTGGATATGAAAATCACTCAACTTAAAGTGTTTGGGGATTCCAAATTGGTCATCAACCAACTTCTTTCACTTTATGAAGTTAGGAAGCCTGACCTCTTACCATATGTCGACTATGCGAAGAAGATTTTGGAATGGTTTGACAATGTAAGCTTAGAACATGTACCAAGAAGAGAGAACAAGCAAGCAGATTCTCTAGCTAATCTAGCATCAGCTCTTGCCATGCCGAGTGTAGAAGTAAAAGTCCCTCTTTGCAAACGATGGATTTTGCCTCCAATTGATTTTAAAGATAACAATACGGAATCCAATGTTGTATCAGTTTGCGAAGTTGAAAAAGAAGATTGGAGACAACCATTGATTGATTATTTAGAGCATGGGAGGCTACCCAATGATCCAAGGCATAAAACAGAAGTGAAACGTCGAGCTCCTCGATTTATTTACTTCAAAGGTACGCTCTATCGCCGCTCTTTTGATGGTGTCTTCCTTCGATGTTTAGGAGAAGATGAAGTATCCAAAACCTTACAAGAAGCTCATTCAGGAATTTGTGGTGCACATCAGTCTGGAGCTAAATTGCACTTTCAGATAAAAAGAATGGGATACTACTGGCCAACAATGGTAAAGGATAGTATGGACTACTCCAAAAAATGTCAAGCTTGTCAGTTTCATGCAAACTTCATCCATCAACCTCCTGAACCATTACATCCGACAGTCACATCTTGGCCTTTCGATGCTTGGGGACTTGATTTGGTAGGACCATTACCTAAGAGTTCACTAGGGCATATGTATATACTTGCCGCTACAGATTACTTTTCAAAGTGGGCAGAAGTGGCACCTTACAGGGAAGCAAAAAAAGAAACTGTTGCAACTTTTATCAGAACAAACATCATTTATCGGTATGGCGTACCTCGTCACATCATAACTGATAATGGGAAGCAGTTTGACATGAGCAAGTTATGTGCACAGTTTGACTTCAAGCAGTACAAGTCTTCAATGTACCATGCTCCAGCAAACGGATTAGCAGAAGCTTTTAACAAGACTTTGTGCAATCTTCTCAAGAAAGTTGTTAACCGTTCAAAGAAAGATTGGCATGAAAGGATAGGAGAAGCTCTGTGGGCTTATCGAACTACATATCGCACACCAACTCAAGCCACTCCATATGCACTTGTTTATGGTGTGGAAGCTGTTCTACTACTTGAGCGACAAATTCCATCATTAAGGATTGCAATCCAGGAAGATCTTTCTAGTGAAGACAATGTACGCTTACGTTTGGAAGAATTAGAAGCACTGGATGAGAAAAGGTTGGAAGCCCAACAACGCTTGGAGTGCTATCAAGCTCGACTATCCAAAGCTTTTAATAAGAAAGTCAAGCAGCGATCTTTCCAAGTTGGAGATTTAGTCCTTGCTGTAAGAAGACCCATAAATACTTCACATCGTATTGGCAACAAGTTCCTTTCAAAATGGGATGGACCATACGTTGTTCGAGAAGTTTATACCAATGGTGCATACAAGATCGTTGATCAAGATGGTGTCAAAGTTGAACCGATCAATGGAAAGTTTTTGAAGCGTTACTATGCTTAAAGAAGATGTTGCTCCTAAGCAAGAGCTTAAACTGTTGTATGTTGCTCCTAAGCACGAGCTTAAACTGCACATTAAAAAAAAAAAAAAAAAAAAAAAAAGCCCGCTATGTTGAAAATCCTTTCTAGGACAACTTAGGCAAAAGTTAGGGCACAAAAAAAAAATGATGAACTACGTTATGACTTGATCCTTCAAATTCGAGGGTACGTAGGCAGCCTGGTTTCATTGCCAAGTTCAGTCCAAACAAAAAAAAAAAAAAAAAAATTTGATTCAAATATTATCTTTCGTTCACTTGAAAATATCATGATAATTCTCCATTCAAATTTCATGATTCAAATTATTTTTCAAGTAAAACAAATCTTTTGCAAATTAAAGATCTTTGGGAATTTAATTTGTAGTCCATGCATGATGCAAAAATGCTTCAGAAAGTGCAAAAGAAAGATGAAATATGGAGAAAAAGAAATTTAACTTTATTTCAAACTTGAAAAGAACTTACAATAAAATAAAAAATAAAAAAAAACTAGCAAGCCTAAGAACTAATATAAATTTCAAAAAAAAAAAAAGTTACATCAAAAGGGATTGAGGGCTTCCATTTGAAATTCTTCAAGTCGTCTCGAGAGGCTTCCAACATATTTCGCAACAAATCTAAGTTTTTGGCTTCATCCTCAGTAAGGGTAGTAATAGACTCAACAGAATTCATCTCTTCACGAATCTTGGAGGTGTCGATTCTTCTTCTTTTCAGTTCATCTTCAGTTTCTTGGAGCGAAGACTCAAGTCTATGTTTTTTGCGCTGCAAAGTAATGAACTCTTGCTCTATATCTGCCAAGTTCGACTGCAAGGTATTAAGGTTCTCAACAGTCTTATGTTCAAGTAACATTGAATCTTTAAGTCGAATTTCAAGTGCTTGAAGTCTTTCAATTCTATCCTTGGATGAAGAAATGGAAGATTCAAGCTCATTAAACTTTTGGACTTGTGTAAAGTAGTCTTCCACCATGCCTTTCAATAAGGATGAATCAACGGACTTGATTGCTTCTATTGCATCAAAGATCTTGTGAACATCACCACTAAGTGAAGAAACTCGATCAAAAGAAGCGCGAATAATCCTTGGTTGAATGCTTTCCCACAAAATAGTTGCAAGCTTCAACTGACTATCGGATATCACTTTTTCAGCACTAAACTTAGAAAATTCTGGAAGGGCGAGATGACTAGCTTCAACAAGAGGGCCTGTGGAAGTCTTCACTATAGGGGAAGTATTATTAACAATCACATTAGGGCAAGCATCTTCTTGGTTGGAAACGGTACTTGAAACATTATTTCTGATTTTAGCTGCAAGTTTGTTGAACTCATGCGAACTAGAAACTGAAGCTTCACTTTTGGCGGGGGATATATCACCTTGAAAGGATCCCCTTGGCCTAGTTCGCTTCCAATGTCTGTCATGATCACTCTCATCAATCGAATCTTCAACGATCGCATTATGCTTCCCTTCGATGACTTTCGATAAAACCCTTTGTCCTTCATCAACTAATGACACTGATCGAGGAACTTCTTGTGAAGTCTTCACATGCTCCTCTGTTAAATCTATGGTGGACGAGACTTTGGCTTTATTGGATTTGTCTTGCGACATCTCTAAAGACTTCTTCTTAACATCCTTTGGAGGTTTTCTTCTCCTTGACGGTGATGTACGGATGCTCGAAATCAAAATATCAATAGAATGCTCAAGATACGGCTCATGAACTTTCGACCACCATTCCATGTATCTTGCGGTCGTATGATCATTAGGATTTAGAGAGCGAGCTGGAGAGATCAATCTGGACTTTGTATGAGAACGAGTGCAAATTCTCCAAAACCTACATAAATCATCCACAGATCCAGAACGAATGTCTTCCTTAAGAGCTCCGGGAATATCCTGACAAAACCCAAATTGTCTCCCAAATCGATGAGGACTGTAAGGTTCTACAATGATGGCTTGGTTACATCGGGCAGGCAAATAGCTCGAACGAACATTAACAAGGTAGCCATGATTGATCTTACTAAGAGTGTCATCATCAACAATCACTTCATCTCTATTCCTGGGATATAAGTTAGCATTCCACACTATGCCACTATGAATTAACTTGCGGGCATCATAATCCTCAAAGTATTTGGCTCCACCTTCTCCTGAAAACTTGCTCATCAAAGGCCCATATACATCATCTGGATTTTGAAAGTGAGTCCGGAAGTAATAACTTAGCCACCCATAAATATAGTGAATTGGAAAACACGCATCTGAAGAGCCCGCTTGAGCAGAAAGTGTAATTCGGTTTAGTCCATGGTAAATATTGGCTAACACCGGGATCGCGAGATTAACAGTTCTCCCAATCGCCATCAGGCTGGCTATCTTAAATGTCTCTGGCCGAACAAATTCTGAATCTTTACTTGGAAAAACAAAAACACAAATCCAACAAGAAATGAAGGCAGCTAAATAAGTGTCTGATGTTAAACTATCTTTGATTCCAAGTGTAGTGAATGCTCCATCTCCTGCCATTCCCCGACCTTGGTATTTCCGAAGAATCCCAGTAGGGTTATGTGTAGCTTTTGGGCGAACAAGCTTCTTTGTTTTTCGAGCAGGTGGTTTGGTGTAACGCGATTTCCCTTGAAACCAAAAATTGATCCAATCCTCAATAGACACCTTATCCTCCTTGCCTTGCTTCAAAAGATGGAATGCAGCAAATAGATATTCACAACATCTCGGGATGAATCTTCCCTTGTTATCAAAGCCAGTCAATTCGGCAGCACAAGGAATGACTTCATCATAAAATATGACGTGAATAGGCAAACCGCCTAGCTTATGCAAATCCCATAAGCAAGGTGGAGAGTGTTGGTAGCCGGGCACCAAGCTTCACAAAAAGCGCGAATGACGTCTTTGTTGTGATCATAAGTGTATAATGATGCATAAACAGCATCATATATACTAACAGTCGTTAAATTTTTGTTGAAATGGTACAACACATCTTCAGTCCATTCCAGTACTTTGGTATGTAACCGAACTCTCCAAAAATCTTGAAGGAAAATCCCCAATATGATCTTTCGGAAATAATACGGCTTCCCAACGTGTCAAACTTCTCATGATTAGAAGTATTGACGTGAAGACTAGACTGAAGAGATCTCGCCTTTGGAGAAGATTGTGAGGTTGGAGAAAGTTCTATCGACCAATCTTCCAAAGTGGTGGGAAAATCAAATGATTTCCAAGCGGATTTATATCTACCCGATATGGGCTTGTCGATGGAGAGATATAATCCTTCTTTTATGTCTTCGTCTTCCTTGGAAAGAATCACAAGATAATCTTTGTGATCTTTGAAGTGCACCATGATGATCCTACAAAAACAAAAACAAAAACAAACAAAAATGTCAAAATAGGCAGAGAATTTAAAAAAAAAAAAAAAAAAAAATTTAAGTGTTATGATACGTGTAATTATGCATGGCTTTAAAGAAGAACAATTAATCTTGTTTTAACATGCAAGGTTTGAAAAAAAAAAAAAAAAAAAAAAAAGCCAAGTTTTCATGGCTCATCGACAGTGCCTCCAATCACTCCCAACGCAGTCACTAACTTCCCTATCCCAGTTTTGGCGGAAAAGGAAGCTGCGGTTGAACAAAGTCAAGGCAACGGCTTTGAATCCTCATCGCCCTACTCTTCTCTTTATGTACCTTGAAGTGTGTACAAATTTCTAGCTCTTTGGAAACTACATGGAGTTCATACTTCAGCGAATTTATTTCCCTTTCACAAGACTCAATGTTACCCTTCAGATGCTCAATCTCAGCCTCAGCTTGTAATTTTTCTTCACTAATCTTGATCAGCATGTCAGAACGTTCTTGCAAAGACCTTGAAATTGCAGCATTTTCAGCTTCAGACTTAAGGAGCTCTTGGTCTAAATTAGCTATCTTAGCTTCAAGCTCAAACTTAATCTTTTCACATTGCTTGTTTTTGCTAACTACCACATCTTGCAGCTTCTGTTCGTGCTCTTCCTTCAGATTTCGGATTTGCCACATGCACTCTTTAAGAGCACCATCCAAATGTGATGCCCTATCTTCAGCAGTGAGCTTCAAAAGCGTAACAGATTCCAGGTATCCTGATCGCCTTGAGATGTAGCTGAAGCCAAAGTAGCAGCAGCAGCATCTGCTGCAGCAGCGGCAGCAGCAGATTCTTTATCAGCTTTATCAGATGATTTTTTCTTCCAAGGCCAACGGCGGTCCATCACTTATATCCCCTTTATTGCCTTCAGAAGTGTAGCTTTCTACAGGAAGTTTGAATATGAACAAAAGAGTTGTTTGAGATTTAAAGATTAAGATCCAAATTTGTAGTGTTTTTCTTTTTCTTCGCTTTTTGTTAATGTTCAAGTTTTGAGAAAGAGAAAAGAAGACCGCGCCAACTGTAACTACAACTGCGGCGAGGCCAAATCCATCGAAAACAGCAACAACTGCGTCGCCATCTTCTCCAGCCAAGACAGCCCCAACTACAATATCAGTGACAAGTTCCCCAACCCAAAAACCTGCCTCCTCTGTGACCACTACGACTCTGTGCGCCGATGACCCACGGTACTCAGACTGCAGGACAACCATAAGATGTGGAAACATAGCAAATATCGATTACCCTTTTTGGGGAATGAACCGTTCGAGTTACTGTGGCCAACCAGGGTTCGAGCTGAAGTGCGAAGACGATGTAGCAAAGATCACGATGATTCAAAACACGTTAAGAATTCTTGATATAAACCCTCAACAGCAGATTCTTAAGGTTGCTAGAGAGGATTACTGGGATGCTTATTGTCCCAGGGAACTAATAAACACCACCATCAACTTCAATCACTTTGATTATGGCTCAAGCCTTAGGAACCTGAGCCTATTCTATGGTTGCTACCTACCCTTAACCACGGTGTTTATTTTACCAACTAACTGTACCATAAATGTACAAAATAGTTGAGCCTATTAGAAAATTCCATTTACTACGTGGAATTTGATATGCAAAAAAAAAAAAAAAAAAAAAAAAAAAAAAAAAAAAAAAAAAAGAACTCACCTGTTAAGCTCTCCAACGTAGCAACTTTTGGCAATTAATTTGATAGGCAAATTAATTTGAGAAGACCTTGCTTTTATAGGAGAAATAATTCAAGTCCCATGTGGTCAAGGAATAGAACTTCTAATTGCATTAGAATTTCTTTAAAACTGGATGTTGAGTTTTAATTGAAATTAATTTGAGCAAAAAAAAGCGATTAGATCAAACTCAAATTCTTTGGAACTGTAGAAAGTCTTCAAACTGTGAACTATATTTTGCATGGGTTATTGGGCTCCTTGACAAATCAAATACTTTGAGCAATATTTTAAGTTAGGCCTAATATCCATTTTTTTTTACGTAGGCCAATGTTGGCCCAATATCCATTTTTGCTAAACCATTTAGGGTGGGCCGATCTTCCATTCATGGTCTATTTTGATGCATAGAAAATTATATTTGTTAAATCAATTTTTTTTTGTCTCATATGCAAAATTATATGAGGATAATTAATTGATGTAGATAAATTTCAAGACTTGTCCACTTGCTACACTAAAAAAAAAAAATTCGTGTACGTAACCAAGTCTTGAGGGGGCATTTGTAGAAGGAGAAAATTTGTAACCAATTACAAATTGCCACGTGTTAATTGAAATTTCTTTTAATTAAGAAATTTTCAATTAAATTATACATTACCATGTGAAATTGATAATATCATATTATAATTAATTATTTTATAATTAATTAAATATGTACACATGGTTTGACCAATCAAATTGCAAGGATTCATGGGTTAGCCAATCAAATTTCACCCATGTGTCATAATTATTTTACCTCTAATTAAATTAAATTAATTAAGAGATAAATAATAAATTTTTATCTCTAATTAAATTAAATTAATTAAGAGATAAATAATAAATTTTTATCTCTAATTAAATTAAATTAATTAAGAGATAAATAAAATATTTTATCTCTAATTTAATTAATTAATTAAGTGATAAAAATAAATATTTTATCTCTAATTAAATTAAATTAATTAAGAGATAAATAATAAATTTTTATCTCTAATTAAATTAAATTAATTAAGTGATAAAAAAATAAGTATTTTATCTCTAATTAAATTAAATTAATTAAGAGATAAATAAGAAGATATTATCTCTAATTAAATTAAATTAATTAAGAGATAAATAAGGAGGTTAAGTTCTTTTAAAACTCTCTTTCACCTGGCTAGCTACCACTATAAATAGAGACCTCCTCTTAACACAAATTCACAATTCAGAAAGCCTGAAGAGAAGAAGATTTTGAAGAGCCAAATCCTCTCAAAATTCTTAAGAAGAAATTAGAGAAATTCTAAGAACGCGGTGCTTGTTCTTGAGAATTCTCTAAGAAACTGTTCTCCGATCTTGTTCATCGAAGGAAAGGAGATAATTCCTGTTTTTCAGGACCAAGTCTAGAAGACCCTTGAAGCAGATCTCACCGATTCAAGATCAAGTCGTGAAGACCCTTTGATCAAAATTTTACTGAAGAAAAGAATCAAAGGATTTCTTTCTTTAAGAATATTCAGAGATTGTAACCTCAAAGTTTGATTAATAAAATTATTATTTGACTCCAAATTTTCCTTCTCATATTTTTTGACGTAAAATTTGTGTGTACAGTGCGTAAACACCGAAACACGTATTCTTTATCATGCTTAAACTCTAACATGGAAATGCATGATGTATTAAATTTTGTTGAATCTATAAATGTCAACCAAATCATTCAAACATGAAGAAAGAAAGAAAGAAAAAAACCCTTCTCTTTGTAGGTAGACGTGTTTTTCAATGCCGATTGAAATCACATCTTATCATGGAGAGACGAGGGAAAGGAATCAAAGGATTGGCTTTACTTGGGTTAGGGTGGTGTTGGGGCGGGGGGGGGATCTAAGTGATGGAGACGATATCTTTTTGAAAACCAAACTGTGGGGTTCTTGTTGATCGAGGTAAACAAACCAGTTGCACTATTTTACCCTTTTAGTCATCTCTTTTTCTTTCCGGACACCATTACCAAGAATTCTTTAATTCTTCTACCAAAAAGAAAAAAAAATTAAGAATTCTTTAATTCTTGTCAAGTACCAGTGCATTGATGGAGGACTGTGGATCACATGCACGAATATATATGATGTTGGTGGTGAGAAATTTTTGGTGATGATGACGATGACGACGCCATGCAGGCAAAGACTGTTATGATTGTGTCCCATTGAGAGAAAATATAGTAAATATATATTTATTATAAATAAATAAAATGAATAAATAAAAAGAAATTAAGATAAAAGAAATATGAACTTTCAAAGTCTAATTCTTGAGGAATTAGTTATGTCATCAAGTTTTTTTTTTTTTTTTTTTTGTGTAAACCCAAGATATCCTCCCATTCTCATTTTATAATTGATGAAAGATTAATCTCTATCAGGCCACCAAGCTTTTTCTATTATCATTTAATGGATGCAAATTCATTCTTATATAGGACTCCAAATATAAATAAGGGGAGGAGAATACAATATACTATAATTATTATGTACATAATAATTAATCTAATACATTTACCATATATACATTTATCCTAATCTAGTCATCCACCACATGTATTCATCTTCCACATGCATGTATAACACTTCCCCTTGGATGACTATTCGCTATGAATATACTCGTTAAAACCTTGATATAATAAAAAGAAACTTGAGGGACTTTACAACCGTTAGAGACTTGATTGTGCTAATAACGTATTATAAATAAATAAAATGAGTAAATCAAGAGAAATCAAGACAGAAAATATGAACTTTCAAAATCTAGTTCTTCAGGCTGCTATCTATGTCACCAAACTTTTTCTATTATCATTTCATGGATGCAAATCCATCATTATATAGGACTCCAAATATAAATAGGGGAAGGAGAATACAATACACTATAATTATTAGGTACATAATAATTAATCTAATACCTTTACCATATATACATTCATCATAATCTAGTCATCCACCACATGCATGTATAACAATATTGATTAATGGTATTTAGTACGTAATTAATTAAGGTTTTAAATGTATTTTTAAATAATATTTTAATTAAGGTTTTGAATTGTAAAAAATTTAGAATTTTATTAATAAAAAAATTAAAAATCTAACCTCTATTCAAATATAAACATTGGTTAACAATTTTTTTTTTTAATTATCTTCAGTTAATGCATATAAACGCATGTTAATGAAAAAAAATTACATTTACTACTTTTTTTGGTATGGTCCCTGGCTAGCTAGTTAGCTTGGGAATGGATTTCTTCCCTCTGAGCAAATTGTTCCATCTTGAAGTGATGCGCGCAATGACGCCATGCATTTACTCTCATCTAAGAAAATGTCTTATAAGCTTGTCAGCTGATGAGATTGAGATATATACCTTTTTCTCTTTGAAAGATGAGGGAAATTGGATCAAACTAGGGCTCCACATTCCACAAAGGAATTGTGAACGTGTCAAAGGGAAACTGGTTTAAACGGGGGTAAGAGTTTTACCAACCTGAAACTAAAAAAGTTTCAGTTCTTTCTTCTTGGTCGACTTAGCATACATCTACCAAATCATCCATTCACAATGTGGCATGTGCCCCTAAACTTTGAGTTTATACAATTATATAAATACACGTTCAACTTGTTCAATTTTATATTGTCTTTTCTTGGAAGAGGTAAAATATTTTAATATTTAATGAAGGTCATCATTTGACATCTAAGGCAGCTAAAGTTTTTGGCCTACAAACACCCAATACCTTTCAAATTTAAGCTTGTGTTACAAAATATATAGGTTTTCCATCCATCTAATAGTTTTAAGTGGGATTTCCCTTTATCCTAGGAGGTCAAAATCTTGAAGCTTTTGTTTTAAGGATTATCTTCTTTTACAAACAAAAAAAGAAAAAGAAATACCCTCTCATAATCACGCTTGTGGAACTATTTTAAAAGGGAAATCAGACATGTACTCACCCGACCTTTTTCCCATTTGTACTCCCTCAATCCCACCTTCTCCGCCGGATATAATAAACAACATTGATAAGAATAAAAAGAAGGCTTGAAATTGCAATTTTTATAGACAAAATAGATAGAAAAAAAAGACATGATGAAATCACATTATTAGTGCAAAAGAAAGTAGTAGTAGTAGTAACTTTTTTTTCTAAGCAAAACCAGAGAGCCTACATATCTTTACTTTTTTTCATTTCAATCCAGAGATAAAGGTAAGTAAAATTTACTCATAACTTTTATTAGAATCGGCCATTGAATTTTCCAAGCTCTCCTCCATGCAGTAGTAGTAGTTGTAGTACTTAATAAACATGCTGTTATATCAAGAAGGGAATATATTGGATCCGAAGGGAGCCATAGAATCACCCTGAAGAGAGAATCCAATGACCCCTTAGCCGAAGAGTACCAAAACCCAAGAAGAAAAGAACAGCTAACACCATAGCCATAGGATACCAAAACCCAAAGAAAAAAGAATGCACACGACTACACCCAACCGTTCCGTTGGTACACCTCGTACCTCTCAATAAGTGAACCTTGTCACCTGCTACTAGGTACAATTATATAAGTATTCCAACTTAACTTCCTCCTTCCAAGTTTTTTCATGATTTTTTTTACAAAGAATGTTACAGCTTAAGGATAGGGGTAGGGTTAAGAATTCTAAACCTCTTGGATGCAATTAGACCTATTTATGGGTCGAGACGGGTCGCGGCCGTTTTTTTTCAAATTTTTTGCCCAGACCCGACCCTGGGTCTGGTCGGGCCAACCCGGTAGGCTTGAATTCACTGTTCATTATATTAAAAAAATATTTTTTATATTTTTATAATTAAAATTAAATAAAATAATATTCTTCTAATAAAAAAAATACTGTTCCGAGCCGGGCCGGATCAAAAATATCCTGTCGGGCCGGATGGGCTGCTCGGCCCATGAGCAGGTCTAAATGCAATCTCTTAAAAATGATTGTATGAATCAAGTAAACTAAATCCCGAGTTAAATTTTTCCATGATTTTTGCATACTTTTCATCTCTTTTTGTTTTATCAAGTTTGAGTTTATAGCATTTCCCCTAACTTGATTTGGATTTTGAATTTGCAAATTGAACAAAGATTAAAGTGGGGTTTTGGGTAGATATACTAGATCCGAATCTTAGTGTTCTAGTTCGTAGAAAGGAATGAGATATATCCAAAAATAAGTTAAAAAAAATAAAAAGTAACTTGTTTCGTGATCATGGTTAAACTTTTAAGAATCATGATTTTTCAACCCAATGTCGATTTGAAAATAGTTCCAATTAAGTGATGTTATATATGTCATATTAAATTGGATTATCAATTATATTCCAATATGCTCTTTGCATTTGTTATTTCTAAAATCATGGGTTACACATGGTTACTAAAAACTAGGACTATATATATATTTTTTCCTTTTTAGGTTTATTGTCAATTGAGTTACATTTAGTAAAGAACAACAAAATTTGACATGACGATGTAATAAAAACGATTAGAACACACTACTTAAAAGAATTAAAATATTTGACTCAATGATTAATACATATATAGTTTGTTCAGAAAAAAATTGGATTCGAATCTTCTTTTTCTCAAATAAAAAAATAACACAATACCTAGAAATTAGAAAGTAACATTATGATTTTTTTATTCTTTTGAGTTGTAACATTATGATTTAATCACAAAAGATTCTTTTTTGGGCTTCCAAAAAATTGCTAATAATAAAGATAAAGGCAGGACGAATTCAAAAACTATTGGAATTTAAGGAGGAGTTTGGTGCCTTCCTAGGAATCATATTTCATGGAATGTGATTCTTGAAAATGTGATTCATGGGAATGTAACTTTACAGCGTTTGGTATACATGAGAAAGTGTTTATTAAAATCCTTGGGAATGTGATAGTAATTTCTGAAATTACCCTTATTAAAAAAATGTAAATTTTATTATTTTTAAAAATTTTCAATGATATTTATTATTAACAAATATTTTTTACTAAATATTTCAAAATAATATTTTAATTGATAATTTGAGTTACTTTTAGGATAAAAAATATTTATTAATAAAAAAATTTCAAAATTACTCTCATGTAATTGAAAAAATAAAAGGCTTGATGCAAATTAAATATTATTTAAATATTTTAATGATATTTATTATTAACAAACATTTGTACTAAATATTTAAAAATAATATTTTAATTGATAACTTGAGTTATTTTTATGATAAAAAAATATTTTTTAATAATATATTTTCGATATTACTCTTATGTAATTGAAAATTTAAAAGACTATATGCAAATTAAATATTATTTAAATATTTTAATGATATTTATTATTAACAAATATTTGTACTAAATATTTAAAAATAATATTTTAATTGGTAATTTGAGTTTTATGATAAAAATATTTGTTAATAATAAATTTTCGAAATTACTTTCATGTAGTTAAAAAGTTAAAAGGCTGTATGAAAATTAAATATTATTTAAATATTTCAATGATATTTATTGTTAACAAATATTTGTATTAAATATTTAAAAATAATATTTCAATTGGTAATTTGAGTTATTTTTATGATAAAAAAATGTTTGTTAATAATAAAATTTTTAAGTTACTCTCAAATAATTGAAAAATTAAAAGGCTGGATGCAAATTAAATATTTTAATAATATTTATTATTAATAATTATTTGTACTAAATATTTTAAAATAATATTTCAATTGGTAATTTTAAATCAAATAGAAGTAGGATAATTTTGTCTTTAATATTTTTTTAACTTTTCAACTACATGGGAAAGTTACTTTACCACCACTTCTCATAGGAATCACATTCCAATGCTTGTGAAAAAGTAATTCTCTAAGGAAAGTTACATTCCCAGAAAAATAAGCATTTTTTAGTATACCAAACATAGGAATCACATTCCCACCAATTACTTTTCATGAAAAGTGATCATTTTCTATCATACCAAACGTTCTCTAAAACCGGCCCAAGTTCAATATAAAGCTGAGATAGAAGCCCGAAGAGTGTATGATATTCAATCCAAGTATATCCATAAATCATTTAGTTGGGTAAATCTTAAATCTTCAAAGCCCAAAGTTGAGCCCAAGTTCCCTTTTTCCAGACCCAAAAGAAATCCTCTCTCAAATCCGTTTTTAATACAAATAAATTTTTTAATTTAAATTAGAAATTATAATATATATTTTTTAGAAATATCTATTCCACACTACGCCATAAATGAATTTAGAAAGCACTTTGCTAATAGCATTTTAGAAGTGTTGCTAATAATTTCTAAGACAGCATTTATACAGCATTTATCAAATTGCTGTTATTTATTAAAATAATAAGTAAGTTACAACATCTTGAATTTATATATGCTGTAATATATAACAAAATAAAAAAATTATAAAAAATCATTTTCAAATCCTAACTATTTAAAGCCCATTAACCACTTCACTTCTAATTAGAAAAAAAAAAAAATCATAATTAAATGGGTCAAATAATAAATTACCACATATCTTCTTATTTCACGATAAATTAAGGGAAAACACTCTGTTCTTTCTTTCTCTGCAAATCTCCCCCAAAGCCCTCTCTTCTTGCCGCCCATTGTAGATCACCAAAACTTTAATTTCTTTACTTCTTGCTTCATCAATTGCTTGGCTTCTTTCTTCGATTTGATCTTCATCGATTGCTTCGCTTACTTCTTTGATTTGAACATCTTTACTGATTGCTTCACTCTCGAAATAAGCCTCCATTTTCACCGATAAAACTCACTAATCCTAATAAAACCTAATCCGAACCCGTTTTGACTCTTTGTTTTATTTTGAATCATGTTTATTGTTTTTTCTTCTAATTTTATGTTTTTTTGAAAATGTTAGGATACCGAATGGAAAAGAAATGACGAATTGGAGATCTTCTGATTGATGTTGCGACTGATCAGGTATGAATATGTTTTTATATGCTTTGCTCTTAAGTGAAATCACTTTCCTCTCTCTCTGTCTCTAACTACATTATAAGATTTTGGTGATAACCACTTCAAATTGTTGTTGGAATTTCCATTAAATTAGGGATTTAAGCTTTGAGTGTTTGAATTGATTTTGAATTCTGTGATTATTTCAAATTTGAACTTTTATTTTGGTTTCTATGATAATACCATAACTTTTGAATGGATTAGAGTAATGATTTTAAATTTTCGAACTAATAAAATCAATTGTATACCTTGATTTAAATTGTGATTATTGCCATTTATTTATTTAGTTATTTTTGTTTATCATTGATATGTTCTTTAGCTTTGCAGGCAACAATGTTTAATGATGCAAGCAGTGAGTTTGATGTTCTTGTGGCCAGTGATGCAATTGGGATGGGTCTTAATCTGAACATTTCAATAATAATTTTTTCAAAATTGAAAAAATATGATGGTTTTGATATGCAGGATCTTACAGTACCAGAGATCAAGCAAATTGGAGGTACCCAGTTAATTTTGTAGCTGAACTTTGGAATTTTATTTTGATATGAGTGGTGAATTATTGTGGTCAAATTTCTTTCTTAAGACTTTAATGGAAGGAGGGTCTCAGGTTTGTGTAATTATGGGGGTAACTGGGGTTTCCCTTTGGCGAGAATTGACAATCAAATTCTATATCTTGATGATGAGCTAAGGCCCTTTGGCCGTGTATCAGGAGACATAAAGTTTAAATGCTGCTGGATTATATCTTTAGAAATACTTTTACCCACCAGAAGGTAGAACATAACACTTAGCTTATCATATTGTACTTTATACTTTGTGCTATGAGCTTCTGTTTTTATTGAAACTAGAGATGCAAAGGACAATAATTTCAGATGGATGTAGGAGTGTTCTGAATCTTGATTGTGGCATTCTATAGTTGTCTCAGAATTCTTCATTTTCCTTAAATACGTCAATCTATTGGTTCTGTTTCTGGAAGTTGTTGGCAGGTAATGAAATTTATGGGTTTTTTTAACTATATTAAGCATTCATTACTACTAGCATTGTTTTTTGGCTACTAGATAATCTTTTAATGTTTGTTTTGCCAAGGGCCAAAGCTGGATCAGAAATTTTCACTCTAAGGTAAGCAACTAATAGTTTCATTTCTTTATAACCAATTCTGCATAGCTTATAACCTTTTAATGTTATACACATTGTCGTAACGATTTTTTTGATCGCTACGACGAATTTGATGAAAACACAAAAAATGGAGTCGCCACCAATCTTTTTTGCTAGGTGTGATTGGCCACCTATTAAAACCGATTTTAGTAAAATATTTTAAAATTAATTAAAACATTTTTTTAAAACCAATTTTGAAGTCCGCGCTTTGAACCAGAGTAAAAACAAATTTGGGTTCGGGAGTCGGTTACGTGCGGGGAAGGATTAGCACCCCCGCAACGCCCGTTTAAAAAACGGTACCACTTGATCACGTGTTATCTTTAATCTCGATTTAATGGATTTAACATCGGTATTTAAAAATAATTCTCTTTATTTTTTTTATTCTTAAAAAAACATGTTTATTATTTTTTGGATTTTCTTGAACTTTTTTTTTTTTTTTTTAAAATCGAAAGTGAACATAAATTTATTATCAAAAATACTCATTAAATATTCTCGACACTCTCGGTGGTATTTAACGAGATCTTCTCACCTCAAGACATCTCGGGAATCACAACCGTGATATCCTTCGAATTCCGTCGTCGGCAATTCGCATTTATTAAAATCTTTTTTTTTTTGAAAAGTAAATTAAAATGCTTTTAATAATTATCTCCGAAATAAAAGAAATTATCTATGTAAAAATAATTCCCGAATCACTCCGATACTTTCGATAGTGTTTCGATTATTATTCTTACTCGGACCATTTCGAATAACGATCGATACTCTAACCATCCAAGAAAGAAATCCGTTTTTAGAAAATTTTATTTATCGAAAATAATTTTAAAAGACATGTATTAATTAGAAAAATTATTATTTTAATATTTTAAAATCGAAACCAAATAACAAAAATATATCGAATGTCGGACAAAATAAATAAATACAAATAGTAATGAAAATAAACACGAACATTAAAATCATACCTGCAAAATATCGAGGATCCGAAAACTAAAATGCCGTACTTGATCTTCGTAAAATTCTTTGCTCGTCCTCGACTACCTGAAAAAAAATCAAAAATAACAAAATCAAAATCGATAATCGTGAAATTTTTTTGTTTTATATTTTTTTGTTTTTTCTTTTTTTTTTAATTTTTGATTTTAATTTTTATTTTTTATGTATCATTATTATTATTATTTTTATTTTTAAATTTTTTGATTTTTTTGATTTTTTTTAATTTAATTTTTGATTTTTTTTCTTTTATATTATCATTTTTTTATAAAATTACTATTATTATTATTATTTTTTTTATTTTATTTTTCTTTTCCTTCTTTTTTTTTGTTCTTTTTTTTTTTTTTTTGGGCCAGAACGCCTGGTTTTGGGCTGCTGGGCCCAAAACCAGGCTTGGCCTGCTAGGGCCAGGCCTTCTGGGCCTGGTTGGCGCGGGCCGGATCCGGTTTGGGCCGGATCCGGTTTGGGCCGGATCCGGTTTGGGCCGGATCCGGTTTGGGCCGGATCCGGTCCAGGCCTTCCCCTTTTCTTTTTTCTTTTGACCCGGGTCGGGCGCGCGAACCCCGGGTCGACCCGCGGGTCCAGGCGCGGGTCACCTTGACCCGGTTCAGGGGGCTATATAAGCCCCCTTTTTTTTTTACTCTTCATTTCTTCTTTTTTTTTTCTCTCTCCCTCTCTTTTCTCTCTCAGCCTAGAAACCAAGAACCCAAATCACCTTCTCTGGAACC
The DNA here is from genome assembly GCA_030761205.1 of Fremontodendron californicum. Taxonomy (NCBI): domain Eukaryota; kingdom Viridiplantae; phylum Streptophyta; class Magnoliopsida; order Malvales; family Malvaceae; genus Fremontodendron; species Fremontodendron californicum. The sequence continues at coordinate 9,140,119 of JAULJL010000009.1, read as the reverse complement.
GCGTCGGTCTCCTCTCTACGATTCTGGGCTCCGTTTTGCCCGAATCGGAATCCACCACCCTAGATCTAGGAAAAAACTTTTCGACTTTCTCTTTTTTTTTTCTTTTCTGTTTTGTTTTTTGGGTGTTTGGTTTGTGGTTTTGTTTTTGTTTTGCAGGGTTTTTTGGTTGCTGGGTGGGTTGCGAATCGAAAGGGGGCTAAGATCTGGGTTTTTGCCCAGGGGAGAGTCCGGATTTGGATTCTCCTCCCCCTTTTCTTGAGGATGCTTTGATAAAAAAAAGGGGGGTCCGATTTGGGGTCTCGGACCCCGGATCTGGGTTTTTTTAAGGGAAGGGTTCTCTTTTTTTTGAAGGGGGGCTCCGATCTGTGTGTGAGCCCCGGATCTGGTTTTTTGGTGAAAGAGGGGGTCCGAACCTGTTTTTCTTTTCAAATCTGGGGACCTCTCCTTTTATAGGGTGTTGTGGCGGTGGGTTGGTTCTGGATGTCAGGCTGGTGGCGGCTGGCGGCGGGTTAGGTGGCTGCAACAGGGAGAGGCGGCTAGGGTTACTTAGGGGGGAAGGATATTGGTTTGGGCTTGGGTTTGGTTGAAATGGGCCCGAAAATTGGGCCAGTGGTTGGGTTTTTCTGAGTTTGGCCCAAATCGGGCTTTTCTTGTAGATTGGGCCTGCTGAATAGCAGGCTCGGTTCGCACTTGGTCCGGGTCGGATTCGGATCCGACCCGGACGAAAATTGGTTATTACAGCTGCCCCTCTTTGCACATTGCTGAGAATCAGGAATAGGGCAAAGACGATATAACCAATTTTGTCCGGTTGTAGAGATCTATTTTTAGCGATGCTCTTATGATTTGGAAAATAAATTGCTCCTCTAATCAGAGGCTCTAGCACTTGGAAAAATAAATTGCTCCACAATTTTGAAAATAAATTGCTTATCTAATCAGAGGCTCTATCACTTGGAAAGATAAACTGCTCCTCTCATCAGAGGCTTTATCACTTGGAAAGATAAATTGCACATCTCATCAGAGGTTCTATCACTTGGAAAAATAAATTGCTCCTCTAATCAGAGGCTCTATCACTTGGAAAAATAAATTGCTCCTCTCATCAGAGGCTCTATCACTTGGAAAGATAAATTGCTCCTCTCATCAGAGGCTCTATCACTTGGAAAAATAAATTGCTCCTCTAATCAGAGGCTCTATCACTTGGAAAGATAAATTGCTCCTCTCATCAGAGGCTCTATCACTTGGAAAGATAAATTGCTCCTCTCATCAGAGGCTCTATCACTTGGAAAAATAAATTGCTCCTCTAATCAGAGGCTCTATCACTTGGAAAGATAAATTGCTCCTCTCATCAGAGGCTCTATCACTTGGAAAGATAAATTGCTCCTCTCATCAGAGGCTCTATCACTTGGAAAAATAAATTGCTCCTCTAATCAGAGGCTCTATCACTTGGAAAATAAATTGCTCCTCTAATCAGAGGCTCTATCACTTGAAAAATAAATTGCCCCTCTCATCAGAGGCTCCATCACTTTGAAAAATAAATTACTCCTATTGCTCCTCTAATCAGAGGCTCCACAACTTTGAAAATAAATTGCTCCTCTCATCAGAGGCTCCACAACTTTGAAAATAAATTGCTGCTCTCATCAGAGGCTCTACAACTTTGAAAATAAATTGCTCCTCTCATCAGAGGCTCTATCACTTGGAAAAATAAATTGCTCCTCTAATCAGAGGCTCTATCACTTGGAAAAATAAATTGCTCCTCTAATCAGAGGCTCTATCACTTGAAAAATAAATTGCTCCTCTAATCAGAGGCTCCACGACTTTGAAAATAAATTGCTCCTCTCATCAGAGGCTCCACGACTTTGAAAATAAATTGCTCCTCTCATCAGAGGCTCCACAACTTTGAAAATAAATTGCTCCTCTAATCAGAGGCTCCACAACTTTGAAAATAAATTGCTCATCTCATCAGAGGCTCGACAACTTTGAAAATAAATTGCTCCTCTCTCAGAGGCTCCACGACTTTGAAATTTAAATTGCTCCTCTAATCAGAGGCTTCACAACTTTGAAAATAAATTGCTCCTCTCATCAGAGGCTCCACAACTTTGAAATTTAAATACGAACTTCGAATTTTTGACAATGAGTTTGAACACAACTTAGATCATCACCTCACTTACCACCTTAGTCTTATGAAAGTGAAGACTCATTCTGGATATTCCCATCTCTTTCTCGTTTAGTTTTGAAATTCCTCGTCAGATTCTTCAGATATCGCCATTCGACTAATCATACCGAGGCTCGACCTTTGAGTTTGACTTCGCAAGAATTGAAAATGGTACCCGAAGGTTTTGAAAAATGTCATTTTGAAAGATGTTACCCGGAGGTTTTTGAAAGCAGATACTTGGAGGTCTAAAAAAACGTTACTTCTTTGAAAGTGGTGCCCGGAGGTCTTATCCATGATTCTTGAGAATAATGCCCGGAGGTCTTGAAACAGGTGCTCGGAGGTCTTTAAAAATGTATTTTCATTGAAAATGGCGCCCGAAGGTCTTATCCATGGATTTTTTGAGAATAGTGCCCAGAGGTCTTGAAGCAGGTGCCCGGAGGTCTTTAAAAATGTATTTTCATTGAAAATGGCACCCGGAGGTCTTATCCATGGATTTTTTAGAATAGTGCCCGGAGGTCTTGAAACAGGTGCCCGGAGGTCTTTAAAAATGTCTTTTCATTGAAAATGGCGCCCGGAGGTCTTATCCATGGATTTTTGAGAATAGTGCCCGGAGATCTTGAAATAGGTGCCCGAAGGTCTTATAAAAAATTATCTTTTCATTGAAAATGGCGCCCGGAGGTCTTATCCATGGATTTTTGAGAATAGTGCCCGGAAGTCTTGAAACAGGTGCCCGGAGGTCTTTAAAAATGTCTTTTCATTGAAAATGGCACCCGGAGGTCTTATCCATGGATTTTTGAGAATAGTGCTCGGAGGTCTTGAAACAGGTGCCCGGAGGTCTTATAAAAAATTATCTTTTCATTGAAAATGGCGCCCGGAGGTCTTATCCATGGATTTTTGAGAATAGTGCCCGGAGGTCTTGAAACAGGTGCCCGGAGGTCTTTAAAAATGTCCTTTCCTTGAAAATGGTGCCCGAAGGTCTTATCCATGGATTTTTTAGAATAGTGCCCGGAGGTCTTGAAACAGGTGCCCGGAGGTCTTTAAAAATGTCTTTTCCTTGAAAATAGTGCCCGGAGGTCTTATCCATGATTTTCCAGAATAGTGCCCGGAGGTCTTGAAGATCGTAACCCGGAGGTTTTAAAAACGATGCCCGGAGGTCTTTGAAAAAGAGGTGCCCGGAGGTCTTAAAAGAGGTGCCCGGAGGTCTTAGAATAGATGCTCGGAGGTCATCTTTTTTTAATTTTCCATCACTTTGAAAAATAAATTGCTCCTCTAATCAGAGGCTCCACAACTTTGAAAATAAATTGCTCTTCTCATCAGAGGCTCCACAACTTTGAAAATAAATTGCTCCTCTCATCAGAGGCTCCACAACTTTGAAAATAAATTCTTTTCCTGTGCCCGGAGGACTTAAAAGAGGCAACCCGGAGGTTTTAAAAGAGATGCCCGGAGGTCTTGGTGATCATACCTGAAGATGATATCTTGGAAGAAATTTCACTGAATGTTCGAATTCAAATGTCAAAATTTAAAATAGTTAATGTCATGCATGAAATGTGAATGTCATGCGATGTCAATGCGTATGCCCCTGATGATGCATGTGCAAGTATCTTCGAATACTGTACACATTTTACGACACGATGCAGATGCAAAACTTAATAAATATGCAAATGTTCATGAATGATGCGAATGTTCTCGATTGTTTTTTCTTGATCTCGGTTTAGCTTTTCCAAATCATTTTTCCTCTTCGAAACAGAGTGTATCCTGCAATGCTCGTGCCTCGTAAGAGATCAACCTTTTTCTTCACTTTGGAACTATCCCTTTGCCCCGATAGTTTTTCAAGATCAACTGGAATCCGAGTGTTCATTTCTTCTACCTCAATAGTTCCATACCTCTGGGCCAGAAGAACCTTCGTCTTATGCCAACATTGGAAATGGTTTCTTCCAAAAATATTTTCATTTATCTGCTTTTGCTTGCTTTCTTTTTTTTTTTTTTTTTTGAAAAATGTTTGCTTATTTACTGAAAACTTTTGAGCTGAAAATGTCATCCTCATGTTGTGATATCCAAATCTCTTGAAGATTGATGATCACTGTTAGAAGTTTTTCTGAGTATCCATTCGGCCTTTTCAAATTAAGTCGAAAGGTTTGGTACAACAAGATTTTGATTGATCCAAGGAGGCTTCGCAATAGGAAAAATGCATATCCTTACTAGACTCACAAATGAAACAGATTTTATAGAACATGATTTTTGGATTCAAACAAATTCAACCTTCTTTTAGTTTCCAAATCATGGCGTTTTGACATACGTCAAGGCTAGTTGGGGTGTTCAAACTGGAGAATTAATTCTATAAAGGAAAACGGTCTCAGTTTTTTTTAAAGTCAAACCTCCAATCTAGAGTTGACAGTTTTGGAATATTTTAGAATTCCCAGATGTTCCTTAACTTCTTCAAAATGACTTCTTCTTTTGTTATGGCCTCGACGATACCATAAGCAACACCAAATTCTCCCATTTTACTCTAGACTGCCCATGTCGGGTTTTCACCCTAGAGTCTCCTTCTTTCCATTTTTCATTTTTTTTCTTAAATGTTTCACCATGCATTCAAGAAATCAAGACTTATCCAAAAAAAGATTTTTAACCAGAAAGGAGACCGAAGTCTCATGCATTTCTCTAAGAATAGACTCATCAATTTAAATGACCATGCTCGATCGAAATGGTCTTTTCCAGGTACGTAATGTAGGCCGAGGTTCGAGGTACTGAAAGAAAGATAGATAGGCCCAAACATGTGTTTAAGGTGATCAAATCAAGGATCATTTCATGAGGAGGATTCTCTTCGAAACACTTGTATTTTCTGAGCTTTTCTCTTTATTCGATGATTTTCATCCGTTCTTTTCTTCCTTTTCTGTTTTTGCTTTCATCTTTCTTTTTATCTCCTTTTTTTTTTGCATCGCTATTTTGACCAGGTGAGCCCGTAGTTGTTTGGAAGCTCAGATTTCTCTTTTGATTCACGGTTTTTTTTTCGTCTTTGAACCAAGACTTCACTATCTGTGACCTTCGAAGAGATCCTTCCCCGCATTTGCCTCCTAGCGTGGAGGGTGATCCTTGATCGGGGTTGAAAGAACGAAAGTATTCATTAGGCTCAAAAGGGGTAGCAAAAGGATATTTTCTATTTTGTGAAAGGATGATGAAAGATGGCCATTTTTCATCTCGAACACAAGCACGTAAATCGAAGAGTCATTCCTTAGAGGAAAATAATGAAAAGGTTTTTTTCTTTCTTGAAACCGTCTTGAATTTCATAAATGCATGATGTCACACTCATTTTTCATTTTTTCATTTTTTCCATTTTTTTTTTGCATGCTCCGAAAATTACTTCATCTTTATTCACCACCTGTCCTCCAAATCTACGCATGATGCACCAGGATTGGTCATACAAATGAGACTTTGTATCATGACGAGGAACACCTCAAGTCTTTTTGGTTTTCCGAAGGGACAAGAAGGAATATGGCTCGGAAATAGCTTTTTTCTAGGAACACGAGAAAATCAGGTTTAATCATTGTTACCCGAGGCGTTAATCATGAAGTGACGTCTGGGCAACTCTTGTTTTGTGGTTACGGAAAGGGATGTGAATGGTTTTGGCATAACCTTGACACACATCAATTTACCATGATCTAGATTCTTGAAAGAAGTTTCACTTGTTTGAGACACCGAAAAGCTCGGATTTTTTTTTTTTTTTTTTTTTCAAAAAGTTTGTTCCATTGCTCATAATCTAAATTAGGATCTGCATTTTTCTTATTGCACTGACTATGGTTTCTGAAATTCAACAATATGTTCCTGGAAGCATTGACTGTTTCAACTCAAAGGATTCAAGCATAGGCAAGTCCGAAAGAGAGATGGAAGGGTGTTGGGTCATTTCTAACATTGATCATCAATAATCTCAAGATATCTCATCATTTCTTAACGTGAAGAAAGATTTTTTCTTTTAAGAATGCGCTCTTCAAAAATCAAGAGTTTCTTTAATGTTTATTTTTGCAAATTCAAATTAAAGCACAACAAACACAAAGCTTTTGAAATTCAAAATTTATTTATTTCATGTGGATGTCAACATAAGACAAGTGCTTTCATGATGAGGCATAGAACTACATGCATGTTCCTCAATGCTTGTTGACATGCTCTTAAAGGTAACCATTCTCATATTCCAAACCCGTGGCGAAGAAACCGATTCATGGCAATGCGGATTTCCACTGTTCAACTAGCTCTGGAGTCAAAATGCCGTCATGGACAAGACCTTCAATCTTTTCCTTCAGTTGTCTGCATGCTTCAGTTGTCTGGATCTTTCAGTTTTCAAAACTAAGCCGGCTTTTTTTTTTTTTTTATTCCTCAAGTGTGCTTCATGATGCATGAGCTATGATTGCCGCGAACGTAACACGATGCCCATATGATGCATGTAAAGAATAAACAAATTAATGCATGAACATGTACAATGAGTGACCATGTATGTCACGAATGCAAGACCTTATTGTAATGAATGCAATCACGATGTTGATATGATGCATGTAAAGAATAAATAAAATGTTATACTGGTATATACAGAGAATGATCATGTATGTCACTAATGCATTCTACAATGAATGACCATGCATGTTATGATTGCAATATAATGCGAATTTGATTTGTCTAAAGAATAAACAAATTAATGCATGAATATATACAGAAAACTATTCATGATTTGGACTGAACTTGATCATTCAACAATTTTATTGCACAAACTTTGCCCCCAAATTCAATCCGCAAATTTTTTTTTGTTTTTTGTTTGTTTTTTTTTTTTTTGTAAAAATAAAAATATTATTAAAAAAACCAATTTTTATCAAAAACTTTTGTGGTAGTGGGTCTTATTATGGCACAAATGTCCGACTATTTATTCAACACTACCGGTTTGCAATCCTCATTTAATCAACAACAAGTGTCTATGCGGTTTATCAAATGAGATTATTATCACCGTGAAATAAAAAATACAACTATAAATGTACATGCTTTATTTACAAGTGCATCAATGCATGAAATGTACGAGATGTACGAAAAGAAAAATTTTCGTATTTACAAACTCAAAAAGTTAACGAATATTTGCTACGACAGTATCGACTTATTTAAGCATCACGATGCCTTCGGAGCGAAAAATGAAACTGAATTGCGAGTAGCACGATGTGCGTTCATCATTACCCGATTTACAGTTCTTGTTCGGAATGTAAACAAATAGCGAAAGATCACCATGTTCCTTCCAAATTTCGAGGATATCCGATCGGAAATTCGATATGGCTCTACTCGAGTTCACTACATGAGGTTGAGTTAGGTTCTAAAAGGCTCCAAATTGCTCTTTACTGTTGCCCGTGAAGGCAAGTAAGGCATCCCGATTTAAACGGGTTCAATTTGTTGGAGAGATTTTTTGCTAGCCCGTGTGGAGGTTATTGCCTCTCGAGAGCGTAGGTACTTTTTCTCTCTAAAGCGTTTCGCTAGCCCATGCGGAGGTTATTGCCTCACGAGAGCGTAGGTACTTTACTTTCACCTAAAGGGATAAAGCTCGGGCATAGAGCTTATGTATGAAATGCACGTGCTAGTGTGTGAGAAGGAAAAAGCAAACCTTCGACTATTTGTCTACGACACTTTATTCTAAACATTCCACGATTTAAAAAAATAAACGACATAAAAAAAATATGAACCAAGAAATAACAAATACCAAAGTGTAATTGCAAGCAAAATAAAAATAAAGAAAGAAAGAAAGTAAAGAGAATCAAAATTAAATACCGATTAAATCCATCAATCCGAGATTTTAAAATAACACATGATTAATTTGTGGCTCGACTCTCAAAAGCGTCCCCAGCGGAGTCGCCAAGCTGTCATAACGATTTTTTTGATCGCTACGACGAATTTGATGAAAACACAAAAAATGGAGTCGCCACCAATCTTTTTTGCTAGGTGTGATTGGCCACCTATTAAAACCGATTTTAGTAAAATATTTTAAAATTAATTAAAACATTTTTTTAAAACCAATTTTGAAGTCCGCGCTTTGAACCAGAGTAAAAACAAATTTGGGTTCGGGAGTCGGTTACGTGCGGGGAAGGATTAGCACCCCCGCAACGCCCGTTTAAAAAACGGTACCACTTGATCACGTGTTATCTTTAATCTCGATTTAATGGATTTAACATCGGTATTTAAAAATAATTCTCTTTATTTTTTTTATTCTTAAAAAAACATGTTTATTATTTTTTGGATTTTCTTGAACTGTTTTTTTTTTTTTTTAAAAAAAAAATCGAAAGTGAACATAAATTTATTATCGAAAATACTCATTAAATATTCCCGACACTCTCGGTGGTATTTAACGAGATCTTCTCACCTCAAGACATCTCGGGAATCACAACCGTGATATCCTTCGAATTTCGTCGTCGGCAATTCGCATTTATTAAAATCTTTTTTTTTTGAAAAGTAAATTAAAATGCTTTTAATAATTATCTCCGAAATAAAAGAAATTATCTATGTAAAAATAATTCCCGAATCACTCCGATACTTTCGATAGTGTTTCGATTATTATTCTTACTCGGACCATTTCGAATAACGATCGATACTCTAACCATCCAAGAAAGAAATCCGTTTTTAGAAAATTTTATTTATCGAAAATAATTTTAAAAGACATGTATTAATTAGAAAAATTATTATTTTAATATTTTAAAATCGAAACCAAATAACAAAAATATATCGAATGTCGGACAAAATAAATAAATACAAATAGTAATGAAAATAAACACGAACATTAAAATCATACCTGCAAAATATCGAGGATCCGAAAACTAAAATGCCGTACTTGATCTTCGTAAAATTCTTTGCTCGTCCTCGACTACCTGAAAAAAAAATCAAAAATAACAAAATCAAAATCGATAATCGTGAAATTTTTTTGTTTTATATTTTTTTGTTTTATATTTTTTTTTAATTTTTGATTTTAATTTTTATTTTTTATGTATCATTATTATTATTTTTATTTTTAAATTTTTTGAATTTTTGATTTTTTTTTTAATTTAATTTTTGATTTTTTTGATTTTTTTTCTTTTATATTATCATTTTTTTTTAAATTACTATTATTATTATTTTTTTTTTAATTTATTTTTATTTTATTTTTCTTTTCCTTCTTTTTTTTTTCTTTTCTTTTTTTTTTGGGCCAGAACGCCTGGTTTTGGGCTACTGGGCCCAAAACCAGGCTTGGCCTGCTGGGGCCAGGCCTTCTGGGCCTGGTTGGCGCGGGCCGGATCCGGTTTGGGCCGGATCCGGTCCAGGCCTTCCCCTTTCCTTTTTTTTTTTTTTGACCCGGGTCGGGCGCGCGGACCCCGGGTCGGGCGCGCGGACCCCGGGTCGACCCGCGGGTCCACGCGCGGACCCTGGATCGAAACGGCGACGTTTTGGCGCCGTTTAGTTTTTTTTTTAAAAATCGGGTGACCCGCGCGGACCCCGGGTCGACCCGCGGGTCCAGGCGCGGGTCACCTTGACCCGGTTCAGGGGGCTATATAAGCCCCCCTTTTTTTTTTACTCTTCATTTCTTCTTTTTTTTTTCTCTCTCCCTCTCTTTTCTCTCTCAGCCTAGAAACCAAGAACCCAGAATCCGACGGCCGGCCACCGCGTCGGCCCTCGTCCACCGTCGCCGGCGGTCGCTCGCCGGCGGCCGGCGAACTCCAAATCACCTTCTCTGGAACCGCGTCGGTCTCCTCTCTACGATTCTGGGCTCCGTTTTGCCCGAATCGGAATCCACCACCCTAGATCTAGGAAAAACTTTTCGACTTTCTTTTTTTTTTCTTTTCTGTTTTGTTTTTTGGGTGTTTGGTTTGTGGTTTTGTTTTTGTTTTGCAGGGTTTTTTGGTTGCTGGGTGGGTTGCGAATCGAAAGGGGGCTAAGATCTGGGTTTTTGCCCAGGGGAGAGTCCGGATCTGGATTCTCCTCCCCCTTTTCTTGAGGATGCTTTGATAAAAAAAAGGGGGGTCCGATTTGGGGTCTCGGACCCCGGATCTGGGTTTTTTTCGGGGAAGGGTTCTCTTTTTTTTGAAGGGGGGCTCCGATCTGTGTGTGAGCCCCGTATCTGGTTTTTTGGTGAAAGAGGGGGTCCGAACCTGTTTTTCTTTTCAAATCTGGGGACCTCTCCTTTTATAGGGTGTTGTGGCGGTGGGTTGGTTCTGGATGTCAGGCTGGTGGCGGCTGGCGGCGGATTAGGTGGCTGCAACAGGGAGAGGCGGCTAGGGTTACTTAGGGGGGAAGGATATTGGTTTGGGCTTGGGCTTGGGTTTGGTTGAAATGGGCCCGAAAATTGGGCCAGTGGTTGGGTTTTTCTGAGTTTGGCCCAAATCGGGCTTTTCTTGTAGATTGGGCCTGCTGAATAGCAGGCTCGGTTCGCACTTGGTCCGGGTCGGATTCGGATCCGACCCGGACGAAAATTGGTTATTACACACATAGCATTGCAAGCTGTTGTATTGGCATCATACTGTGGACTAAAGTATAAACGGTTTGAAAGCTCTATAAACCTCTTACTTGGAAGCTCAAAATTTCTTCTCAAAATCTTATACCATTTGTATACATATGTCTAGATGTGGGTTATTATTATTTTGATTATTCACCATATGTTGTTTGCACTTCACTCGAGTTGCTTTCTACATACGGAAAACGTGAACAACCTATAAATCAACTTTGTTGCTTTCCCTAGCTTGAAGGTTTTTAGGCTGTCTTGCTGGTTCATTGAGTCTTCTAATAAGGCCATCCTTAGTTGTATTTTCTCAATTTTACAATTTTTTGAATACTTTAACAAGATTAACTACCTTTAGACATGCATAGAGCTGCTAATATGTTTTTCCCTTTTTGATCAATGTGCTTGCTTTGTAGGGTCAATCCTGGTATGTAGGAAAAGAGATTGAGTTTACTGGTTTGGTTTACCCAGAGAACCCAGGACTGCGTCCTGCATTAGCAGGGTAAGATGGTTTTTTTTTTTAAAGTGAACATAACTTGAGAAATTTAGTGGATCTGATGATCTTTTTACTTGTTTCATATTTACCTTGTGCATTATGTCCAATATATATAATTCCTGTGAGGTGTATAATCCTAATCTTTAACTTCACCAAGATGCCTCTTGCAGGGTATGTGAATCCCTTTCTTTCAATCATACTTCATTAGATGGCAAAGTGGTTCTCGGCTTTACTACAGTGACCAGGAGAAGTGCAGTGACAAGTGCTGTATCAGCTGTGAGAGCAGCTGTTGGTGTTACGTGAACAACCTATAAATCAACTTCTGGCAGGCAAAACCACTCTTGGTATGTACAAGTTCTTTCAACTTCTACAGGCAAGCACTCCAGGTATGTACAAGTTCAACTTCACTCAATTAAATAGTTGAAGAGGCTTTTTTTTCGATTTTTTCAAATAAATAAAATAATTTTCATTTGACATGTTCCATATAATTATTGCAGTGTATGTGCTTTTGGGTGCATTACATCCGAGTATCTGTGCTCTCTTAATTTTATGTCATCAACTATTTCTAATGACTTGTAAATAATGAACATGAGGAATTTGATTGGCAGAAGTTTGTTTAAGTTTATGATTCTTTTCATGTAAAAGCTTTTGTCAAGAGCTAGAGCTAGAGTTTTTCTTTTTCTATTCTTTAGATTTTGTTCTCTATAAAGAACATTGTAATAAAGTTGTTACAATAATAATACATGATTGTGGTTAAAAATACCATTTGTAGTGGTTTTTATTTAAAATAAAAAAAGACTCAATGACTAATAACACTATATGCTAGTGGTTATCATATAACAGCATTTTAAAACTGATAGTAAAAGTTTAGGTGGCATCAAACTGTGCTTTAGCAACTGTCTACAATAGCATTTTTAAGTGCTGTGAATTAAGTTTTTCGGTAGTATTTTAATAAAAACAAAGGATTATCCTCAATAAAAACAAGGATTTGCTTAATCATATCAATATATAAGAATTAATTATTTACTATTTTAAAAAAATTATATTTAATATATTACTTTTATTAAATTAAAAAAAAAAATGCATTCATTATATATATATATATATATTTTAATACCACTTTAGTGGCGCTAAGCACTGTTTAACCTTTCCCTAAAAACAATATTCTTCAGATTTTCAGTTTCAACTAAGTTTGAAACTAGAAAAAACCCTGAAAATCAAGGGCTAAACGTACAAAATATTCCATATAAATAAAGAAGACCAAATTTACGTGAAATTTACAAAGCCCAAAACGACAACCACTTTTCTCTTCAAACGCAAGCTTCCCTTGTAGGCACCATAATTGAGAACAAAGCCTCAAGATCAGGTGGCTGAAAGAACCCATTCTTTGGTGGCTCCCTCTTCATGTAAAACGGTTGTTTCTTCCTTGGTGCTGGTGGACAAGGCGGAGCCGCCGTCTTTATCCGCCGCCTAGGCGTCATGTAACCTTCTTCTTGTTCATAAATCTCCATGAAGAAAAAAAAAAAACAAAAGAAAATGAAATTGTAAAAGAAAATGAAGAAAGCCTTTGATAGTAATAGAAATAAAAGCTTTTTTGAGGGTTTTTATAAAAAAGAGTTTCGGTGGGTATCGGCTTGCTTGCTAGGGAAGAAGAAGAAGAATAAGGAGGTGGGGTTTTGACTTTTGACTTTTCCAAACGTGTGAGGGAAGCAACTAAAAATTTCTACTTAGAAACTTGAAAGTGGATCACACGTGAGATGAGATGCTTACGTGGCATAATAAGCGGCAGTTTGATTGGATGTGGTTGAAGGTGGGCCCTAATGAAGTGAATTAAAACTGTTCGGTTGTTCGAATATTCCATGGACCATCTTGTTTATTGTTTGAATGGGCTGGGTTCTTTGTTATTCCGCTTGGGTTTGCATTGGATAATGGACAATAGTGAGCCCAATGGATCTCTTCACATCTTGTAAAATATAATATATAATGCTCCATTTCGTTTTTAGTTCTTCAAAAGGCAAAATGACACTCTCTTCCCTTAATTATCCACAACAAAAACTAAAAAAAAAAACACTCTCTTCCCTTTTCCAAAAATATATTAAAAAACGACCGCTCCTCTCTCTACCCTATCAAAATAAAATTCTGACAGTTGCAAATCTTCCTTCAGCCCAGTATCGTACCGGTAAATACATGGGCGAAGACAAAGGGACAGCCGGAAGTCTTGCCCACTTAATTTTTTTGAAATTTTTATATAAGAGTCAAATTATGTTTGATTTTTTAAATTTTATTTGAATTTTCAATTTGACTCTTTTTTAAAAAATTTAAGATTTTTAAAATAAAATAAAATTATATTTGGCTCTCCAAATTTTATTTGTCCATTCAATTTGACTCCCTATTTGTAGAATTTGTTTAATATAATAAATTTGATAATATTTTAGTTTAAATCTCATTTATTATTATTAACTTAATTCTCTCTATTTACTTTTTAAATCCATAAAATAGATGCATTTACATTATTATTTTATTTAATATTTTTCATTCTATGCTCATAAGAAAAAAATGAATAAAAAAAGTTAAACAATTACAATATCTAATACGAATTGAGCATTTAACTTATTTTTCTTTTTCTAAATATATATAATCTTAGGATTTTTTTTTTATAATATGAAATAATTTTATGCATGTTTTAATTAAACAATAAATTTTTATGACGTTGAGATTTTATTTATTATTAAATTTTTTTTATACGCAACTTGAATTATAATATTTATAAAAAATTATTTCATTATAAGAAATTTATATATTGTTAATAAATTTAATATCATTTATAATATTTAAATTTAATATTTTTATACTAGAGTTGTTCATGGACTAGGTCGAGTCAGACTTACATGGTAAAAAATTTTATTTATCCAAGATCCGGCCCGATTCGAGTCAATGAATAACCTTATTCTTGGACATATTTATTTCATACACGATTTTTGTTTTTACTTTAAATTTTTATATGTATATTCCGGTTGTACTTGCTCATGGAGCGGGGCTGGACAATGTTTTTCGTGATCCGGGTCAGCTCGGGATCACTGTTTAAATTAATTAAAAAAATTATATTTAAATTTAATTATAAAATATCAATATTAATAAAAAAAATAATTTTTTAATATTAAATGAACAGTGAAACGGGTGAACGAGCCCAAACCAGGTTTGGGTAAAATTGAAAAAAAAAATCGGGTCGCAACGTGGCTCATGAGTAGATCTAATTCCGCCCCCCCTCGTCAATATTTCTGGCTTCGTCCCTAGGTAGACATATCGTTTTTGTTCTCGTACTGGTATGCACCGATACCGATGTGTTTCAGCGTACCGTTTCAGATTTATCGATATTTTTTAAATATTTTTTTTATATATCTATATGTATAACCTATTTTCAAGTTTCTTAATAAAATATATATTATATATATGCAAATATACATTCATTACATGCATATATATTTCATGCAAATATGAATTTTAAATTTTAATATCTAAAATTTTTAAGCATCAAATAGGTAAAATAAATATTAAAATATTAAAAAATATATAATAAATTATTATTAAATATGTTCACTAGCTTAATTTAATAAATATATTTTATTTTTAAATGTAATTATGAAAAAAAATAAAAATGATCATGACACAAAAACATAAAAATGGGTTTAAAAAATCAAATAAGTGAATTTTTTTATTAAAAAATTAAAAAATAAAAATTTTGTATCAACCGGTACGGACCAGTATGTACCGGTATTAACCGATATTGATTGATACAGATCGATACATGTCGATACGAACCTGTATCAAAATCGAAATAAAATTAAAAAATTTCAGTACCAATTTAATTAAAAACTGAAATGTACTTATCAATATCACCGATACCGAAACGGTACCAACAAACATGCTTCGGCCACCGCCAACAAACTGAAAAAAGGCAGGACAATCAGCTCCTCCCAAAAATCCCCTTTGAAAAACCCTCTTTTGCAAACAAGGAGGAGACTTTCCTGCTATCAAATCTTCCTTCCAAAAACAAAGACAAACCCCAGAAAATGGATTTACCACAAAAGAAGGAAAAGTGGCCTAAACCTCCCTGGCCCCTGCTGGCAATTATGATTAAACTTCACTTTTGAAACTTTCTCGGGTTCTTCTTCTTTTTGTTCAATTTCGATATCTTCACAAAGGATGATATCGAGTTTATGTTCACCATCATCGTCGAAATCATCAACTTGTAGTGATAAGTTTATTCCATGCAGATCTTCTTCAAGGCTACACACTTTTGAGTTGATAGAGAAGGAGTCACCCGCTAATGGAGGAAATGAAGCGTATTCCAGGCTCTTGAAATCTGAAACTTTTGGGTTCTGATTTTGGTTCTTCTCCTACAGGTCAAGGTTCACCTATGAGTCCGAAAAATGAATGTATGAAGTGTTTAACATGTTGTTATCTTTTTTGCTGTCTAATGGACCCGGGAAGGTTCTTACATATCCATTGGCAAATCTTGGTCAAGTTCAGGTAAATTTCATCTCAAACTTGGCATCCATTATATAATACTTGTTCATTTTTTATCCATAGGGTGGAAACTTAAACACAGTTGACCTTTAAGCATTTTGGTTCTTGTTATAGGTATGGAATGGAACTCAGTACTGCAAGAGGGTGCGAACCTTTGGGAGGTCATCAAACAAGAACTGGTGTGTTGGCTTGGAATTAACGTATACTATCATCAGGAAGCAGGGATCGCAACAATATTCTTCAGCATGATCTTCAAGTTTCAAGTGACTATGTTAGCAAGCTTGTTGGACACAAATCTGAGGTAAAGCCTTCAGTAATTCTTAAACGAACTAGATTTAGTTTCTAAGTAAAGCTTTATCAAGTCTTTCTGTCATGGCATAATTTCATTAACCAGAAATGTACGTAGTACAATATAGTAACTGGTCATTTGTTAAGAAATGAGATAACCTTCTCTTTAATTTATCAGGTTTCCTTCTTTTTACCCCAGTAAACGTAGCAAATTGCTAACTCAACAGTTTTGTTGGTTTGGAACCAGCATTCTAAGCAACCAATTCTTAAATTGACAGAACACACGGCTGCTGTCAAATCCATTGCTTGGTCACGCCACCAGAGCAACCTTCTTGCATCTGGTGGTGGAACTGCTGATAAATGCATCCGCTTTTTGGACACTACAAATAGTCATCACTTGAACAACATAGACACAGGGAGCCAGGTTTTTACAATTTTACTTCCTATTCATTGCTTTTGCTTTTCATTAGTAGGCATAATTATATTGCAATAATGCTTATTCATGAAACCATTGCTTAGTTACTTTTATCTTAGTGTGCTTAGCACTCATGAATATTCTCAAAATCAAAGCATAATTAAAATTTTCGTATTACTAAATTCACGTCCACAATAATCGCGACCGCTATTTAAAACTAACTATTCTCAATATTTGTAAATGAATCTTTTTCCACTATTATCCTCCTTTTGCATTTGTTGCAAAAGCACTACACCATCTTCCATTTTGATTTTTTTGAAGGTTGCAACTCTAACCGGCCATTGTCTTCGAGTCCTCTACCTTGCTATGTCACCTGATGGGCAGGTAATGTTTCCCCAATGATTAAAAAGGATTCCTCAACTTGTGATATAAAAGCATTCATTTAATGAAAAATAATTGAGTCCATCTTTGCATACTCATGCAGACCATATATAGTGACTCTTTCCATCTGTGAAAACACCAGTAAGTATATATGATAGTAGTCAATTCTTGATTTTTTTTCCCCATTAGGTTCTTCAGATGAACACTTGAAACTTTTGTAAATGAAGAAAACAAGAGAAAGTTACAAAGGGATTTAAATCTTATCTTTCTTTTTTGATAAGATTGTAAAAGTATAGTATTTTCAATGTACCCGGGAAGGTTCTTGCATTTATCAAATGAAATATTGGGGATTAGTTAAAAAGGACAAAGAGAAAACATATGTAAAAAAATATACATATATAGTTTTTTTTTTTTTGATAAAATATTTTATTAAAAAACTTTAAGAAACATCCCGCTTAAGTAAATATTCTAGAAAAGGTGGACAATCCACCCCCCACACCCTTTCATTAGATACAGATAAAGCATGTCTAGCTAGTGAATGAGCTACAGAATTCCCTTCCCTCTTAACAAAAGACCAATAGACTGAACTTAGAGGACTAATCAAAGAAAGAATATCTGCAACAATGTGTCCCACTAAGGAAAATCTGGGTCTGTCTCCTTGAAGCTCAGTAATTGTTTCTAAAGAATCTGTTTCAACAATCATATCTGATATGCCTCTCTCTTGGGCAAAAAGCACTCCTTCCTTAATTGCCAAAGTTTCTAATGCAAGAAATGAGTAAGCAGGTCTTATCTTCTTGGCCAAGGCTCCAATTAACTGACCATTGGAATTGCGAATAACAGCTCCTATTCCCGCCACCTCTTTATCATCTGTCTGGGCCGCATCAACATTGAGCTTGAAACCACCACGAGGGGGTGGATTCCATCTAGAGTGATGTACACTAACAATTTCTGCATCAAACCTATTAATATCATCCACTTCTTTTAAGAAATGAACAATGAAATCGCCAATCTTGTTAGCATCCCAGATCTGGTTATCAAATTTAGTTTTGTTTCGATTAAACCAAATTGCCCAGATGGCCACACACCATAATCGTAACTCTGCCACCCCCATCAACTGCGATACATTAGCAAACCATCCAAAAAAAGAGACTCCCCTCACTTCATAAGCTTTTAGAGAAAAAATATGCAAGTCCCAGAGTTTTCTAACCTCCATACAATCACAGAAGACATGAAGAATGGTTTCTGATTCCCCTCCACATAAACAGCAACTCTCCTCATTGAGTATATGTCTTGATAATAATGTATTTCCAACTGGTAAAATACCCTGACATGCTCTCCATACAAGCAGTTTAATACGTGGTGGTAATTTCAAATGCCAGAGTAACTTCCATCCCTCTTTTGTTCTTTGATCTATCAAATTACCATCACTACCCTTCAATCTCCTTAGAGTTTTATACCCTGATCGAATTGAGTAAATACCATTGGAATTCTCTCTCCAAACCAGTTGATCATCTTCTTGACTTCTGCTTAAAGGTAAACGTAGGATCTCCCCTGCATCTTCTTTTGTAAAAATATGATTGACCAGGTCTACATTCCATTCACTTTTTGAGTCATTTAACAGTTCACAAACTAAAGCATTAGGTAGTAATGACACACAGGGAGTGTTTATATAGTTAGTGGATTTGGAAAGAGAGATAATTTATCAAACATATCAAGTTTAACCAATTTCTTTTCAATGATGCTTTTCTTTTGCATGTCTATTTATTAGTAATAAATTTATCATGATTTTTGCCTTTTTGGCCCTACATTCTCACTATGATAAAGATGTTCTTGAACCTTAAACGTTGTTTGGGTCATGTGTCATTGTCATTAGGGTTCATGCTTGATTTATATATATATATATATATATATATATATATATATATAAATATATAAAGTACTCAATCTTTTCAAATATGACAATTTGTACTGGACTAAACCAAACCAGACCAAGCAAGATATATATGAATTATGAAGGTTAAATTATTAAGTTTCTGAGTTATATTTGGGTATAATAATTTTCTCATTTTCATACCTCGTTTTTTAAAAAAAAAAAAAAAAAAAAAAAAACTATACATTTTAACTTAACTTGCCCTTCATAAAAAAAAAACCCATTTTTTTACATTTTTCACTCACGTAATAATTGTGTAAAATTCTAATATATTATTAGTTTAATCCATAACACCTTAACATTAGAATTTGAAATTTCTGTTTAAAAATTTTGAGTTTGAATCGTATAAGATTGAAAAATTATTATCTCTCATGGTATAAATCCAATGCTCTATTAGATCTCATAGAGAGAAAATGGGCTTTCAAAGCGAGCCTAGAATGTTATGTGGAATATGAAAACAGTATCTTAGGCCCATGAGATGCAATTTGGGCCTTTTCAAAATGGTTAATAATTGGATAACAATAAAATAATTAGAGGTATTTATGGATTTGATCGAATTTCGATTAAACCTAAATATGGTATCAATATTTTTTATGCTTATCCAAATTCGACCCAACTCGATAATTAGGATATCAAATTTTGTCTAGATCCATCTAGATTTATAAATGGTATAGTCCAGACCAGTTTAGATAAAAAATTTCTAAAAAAAAGAACATATGATCTTTTATATAATCTTTAGTATTTTTATTATTTTTCTTTTATTAAAATTTAAAATATTAATAATTTAACATATTTTTTAACATTTACATTACATTACAATATTATATATATATATATCTTTTATATAATATAAATTAGATAATATATAAATATAAAAATAATATATTTTACATAATTTGGGGTTGAGCCAAATTTGGATATTGAATGTTAGAGTCAATACCTAATTTGTTTTTTTTTTTTAAACGGATCTCAATTTTTTTTTTTTATAAATCCATTTAGTGGGATTAATATTTTTTTCCCTCTTAAATATTAGACGAGTTTTCATTTCAATGATTAGCCCACCCTTAGACTACTCTAATAACACTCTTCTATGAATATGCCCAAATTGACCGAATCTATATTTTTAATTTGTGTGAAAAGAATTTCTAAAAACAAGTGGTTACTTTGATGTTCAAGCAACTAAATTGTTTTCATTTCTTTTCAAAAGAAAGAAAGGGATCTAAGATCAAACTATGGATTATGACATTTTGTAAAAAGAGAAAAAAAGAGACTTCATTACTTAATTTGACAGCACCGAATATTTTAGTCAAATAATTAATGTATCTTTTTCTTGCTTAAAGAATTGAATTTCAAAATTAATAATTTCTAGCTAGCTAGCTACAACCTAAATTTAATGATAATAATCCTTAAAAATTAAAAACCAAACCCACCAGGGAATTTAATATTGGACTGCAAATGGGCTCGTGAATCTGAATCACCATTCTATATTCTCTACCATGTTCTATATATGTGACGTTTTTAAAGTTGGAAGATCTCTTATAATTTAGCATTAAGTAGTTTGTATTTCAAAAAAAAAAAGGCATTAAGTAGTTTGTGGGCTCAACCATAATTCAATCCCCATTAGAAAAAAAAAAATCCATATTATAATATAAAAAAATTGGTGGAGTCAAGTAAAAATCATCAAAAATTCAAAAATCAAAAGGGAATAATGAGCTTTTTACCAAATCAAGGTATCATATTCTAATCAAATCTACCATTAATAATTAAAAGAAAAACAAAGAAGGAAATTTTCACGAAAGAGAAATTATTAAGTCCTTACAACATCGAGCATGACCTAACAAACGATGATGCAATATGTTATTTAACAAATAATGAAGTAGGAAGAGAAATTTAACTTGGATTTAGTTCCGTTGATTCTTGTAATTATTCTTACAATGTGGGTTTAGTAAATTTGAGTTTTTTTTTTTTTTCAATTTTTTTAAATTTTCTGAATGCTATTTTTTTTGTGAAAAAATAAAAATAAAAGAGAATTTAAAGGTAGCGTGAAAATGACCCAAAGATTTATCAGTTGTTGCCTGTTCCTACGACTCTCCTCTCCTCTGCTATCCCCTATGTTTGACAAATTCACTCACATGGTGTAACCTACACGTGCAGGGAACAAGAACCTACCTCTATAACATGAACTAAATCCCTTTGCTTCGCTGTCTAAGAAACTAACCCAAACTTTGCTTTGAATCAACCATGTTTTGGTTAGATTTGTATGTCTAAATGATTGGAGGTTAAAAAGATTTTTTTTTTCTTTCTTTTTATTAGGATTAACGGGGGATTTAAATGCGTACACTAATCACTAAATCAAATGCTCGTATTAAAGTATTATTAATTTGGTTGTTGAGAGGTTTAAAGAATTAAGATGTTTATGTTTTTATTTCCCTAAGAAGGTTTATGTTTAGAATTTTCTTCTTTTTTTTTTCCCACATTTATTGACTTTTTTGTTTATTCAAATCATTGTTAGATGATAAAATGAACTCCTAAGCCAAGAAAAATAATTCTTATATCATGATAAATTAACAAATATTAAAAACAAATATATATATATATATGGGGTAAGGGTTTACCTTGGAGTGTATGTGGAATAAAAGATGGAAAAAAAAGAAGATAGAATAAATATATACTATATAGTATAAGAAAGAGGAATCATTTATCTATCCCAATGAAGGGGGAGAAATAAATTAATCTTTTTTCAAAACCCAGAAATATAGAGAAAAATTTACGTGTGCATATTCTGAAATCCGTTAGGTAGAATTTATCTAATCACGTGCAGATTAGAATTAAAGAAAATAGTTTAAGATTATTTACATGATAATTTCCGACAGTGACAGCCAAACTCTTCAATCACAAATGATATTTCATGTGGACGCAGATATGGTTGGTAAGAGTTATGTTATTTAGGGAGAATTTGAAAAACAACCGGTGGACCTAATATTTATTAAGTGCTACCATAAAGAAACATTATTACTGAAAAGAAAATAATTCATACAATAAATTTTATATTTTTTACAGTAAAATGGTGCCAACACGTCACCCTCATTTTTTTTTTTGGTGTTATGTGGGTCTAACTTTTCTTTAAGTTGTTGGGTAAAAAAAAAAAATTACAGGAAAGAAACAAAAAAATGATAAAATTTTATGTGTTTGTGTTATTTTTTATGTTTAAAATATTATAAATTTATATAAATTTTTACACATTAATAATTCGTTTTATATATTTTTTTAAACGTTCGTATATCCGTATCGTGTTTGTATTATTTTTCGTATTGTGTTTTAATTATTTTTTTATATTGTGTTCGTATTCGTTTTATTTTTTGATTTTACAAAGTATTATAAATTTATATAAATTTTTACATTTTGATAATTCGTTTTATGTATATTTTTACACGTTCGTATATTCGTGTCTTGTTCGTTATATTTTTTGTGTTGTGTTTTAATTATTTTTTTTTTATTTTTGTGTTCGTGTTGTGTCTTAATTCATCTCATATTTTACATAATTTGATATTTTGATTCAATTTAAAGAAAATTTTGTGTGTTCGTGTCGTATTTCAATTTATGACATATTTTGCATAATTTATCATAATAATTTAATTTAATGAAAAAATAAAAAACGAATCGTTTAACCCGCAACGTAGCGCGTGTTTTTGTCCTAGTTTATTATGAAATTAATGAAAAGGAAATGGAAATGACATATTTATCCTTTACTGAAAATTGAGTTAAGCAAAGTTCCTTTCTCTCTCCCGTTGCTTAGTCTTTTTTTTCTTTATCCAAAGCTTCAGTTTCTTTCTTCTTAAAAAAAATTTCTTATGTTTTTCACAATAAAGATGAAGAGGATAATCATTATTTTACTTTCAATTTTGCTCATTTTACTGATAATTTTTTTTTTTTTTTGGTTTCTCAATTCCACAAAAATCAGTTTCTTTTTTTTTTTATTCAATCTTTGCTGTTTCTGGTATTGAATATGTTAATATGGGTATGTCTAAACCCACCCCTCTTGAGAAATTGATGATATACTTAAATGTAAATCAAGATCCTTAAACTTGATGAGGCTTTGAGTTTTTTCAAAGGAGAGGAGAAAGAAAGTTTTTTTTTTTTTTTTAACTCAGGGTAAATAATCATTTTCATTTCCTTTTTAATAATTTAATAATTTGTTATTTCCTTCTCAATAATATGTTTTTTGTATAGTATCATTTAATAAAGTTTTTGAAGTTCACCGTTGTTTTTCAAATTTTCCTATTTTTAAATCGAAAGTCAGTCTCGCATATAAATGTTTTGGATACGGATATTGATATATGTTCAATACAAATATGTTTAATTTTTTTTAAAATTTTTCATATATTACAAAAATCATATATCATATTCATATCCGAATATATGTCGAACACAAATATTTTGTTCGAATACGAATATTTTAATAAAAATGAAAAGATCAAATAATATAGGTAAAACTGCCCATCAATTTCAGAAAAATTTAAAGAACTGAAATATTCTATTAACAAAAATGAAGAAAAACAAACAACAGGAATCTCTATTTCTTCATTTTTTATTTTTCTACTCAGTTCAATGATACAAATTACAAACTGAAAATCAAATGAATCAGGAACAAAACGTAACATAAACCTAGTTAGAACGATCTTTGTTTCATCGAATCATTTACAGAATGCCAATGGCTCCATGAATGGAAGCTGGCGAATAATCAAGTTGAGTGTGAGAATAATACCTACATAAATGTGAATCATTTGTACATGTTTCTCTCTCCCTGTTCTTAGTCAAATGTTTTTTACCTTTCCTTTTTTTTACATCGTAAAAGTTGGAATAGCTGCAACTCCATTTCTGTCAGCTTCAGCTTGGGAGTCTGTAAGTCTCAAAGTTCCAGGATGATGCTTGCCTTGTTGTTTAGCTTGATGCTGAGACCAGCAAGCATGAGCAGCCAAGACCCTGTCCAACAGTTCTTGGGGTACCGGCTGTCCTCTTCTTTGCTGGGGGGAAATTTTTGCCGTGTGAACCAATGTTTTCCATTTGTCCTGGGGAAAACAGTGAAACATAATTAATAACAGTCGATACGACTAATTCAAACAAGATAATACCAGTTGTCCGAAACCCATATCCGACGAATATCCGGACATGGATATGAGAATATGATCTTCCAAAAACTCTCCAAATACATGAAAATATTGGAAAATTTTGAACATACCCATGTCGGACACATACCCGTATCCGACACTCACACTCAAGTCCGAGTAACATAGGTTAACACCCAAATTTTAGAAGCTTCTGTATGAAGCATTTTAAACCCCACATAGACTTATATCAGTAAATAAAAGTCGGTGGTCATCTCGCAGCTAACTGATTACTTTCTCAATGGTAACCCCAGGAATCCACCGTACTGATTATAGTTCATGATAATTGCCGTTCATCACCCATTTCATCTTCATAACAAAACAAAAATAGTTAAAGAAGAAAAGATTTTTACCTTCAAATCCACATAAGTTCGATGGTCAGCATTCTCAAAAGCTCGCAATTTAACGTCACGCCACCTGCAGAGGCCAGAAGAAGAATGATTTTAAAATTCTCGACATCTTTATAAGCTGCATCCTCTTCAATGAGCCAATTAAAACAACAGAAATAATTGCTTTTATCCTCTTCAGCAAATCCATGAAAAGGGGGAGCTAGGGAGCACAAGAAAAGTAAATAGAACAGAAGTATAGTATATTATACCTTCCGGTACCAAGATCCTCAACGGCCTGTACCAATGCTTCTACTTCTGACACAGAAAATGGCCTCCTGGTTCGACGCTGTGCAAGCTCAGATTTTCTAATTTTCTGGTTGACAGGGACAACAGCTAGCGCCTCAACATTCATTGCTGGAACTGGAACTGGAACCAGAGCTCTAGGCTCCGGCAGATTTTGATCAGTTAGCATGTCAGTTTGGGAGGAAACACTTTCATGATTACTATCCACAGGATTTGCTGAACTGGTCAGTAAAGGTAGGTCAGGTGTGGCATCGGGAATCCCTGTATCTAGAGCGCGAGTGGTTCGAGAGCTGGAAACCAAGCACTAATTAATCAAAGGTACAAGCAACTAACAATGTATACACATGAAATAAAGAGATTTAAACCAACAAAGATTCATTACAACCTATCATGAAACATAAAAAATCACCTTGTTAAATTTTGAGGGGCTGCATCACATGACAACAACAGAGGGGATTCTTTAGAGCACACAGGTGGAGGAGCTATTGTAGGACCAGGCTCCAAAGTGAAACCTAGAGCATCCAAATTATCTTCACAGGAAATACCAGTCTGTGATAGAGTTCTGCTGTCATCTCTCACCTTCTTCCCTTGAAGGAGTACCCCAACACGCATTCTACCTCCAAGTAAGGCAGTCACTGCCTCCATTACTGTCCTCTACTCGCATTTAAGTAACACTAATATTAGTAGCTGTGAATTAATTAAATAACAATATTAATTAAATGAAAAAATAAAACAGAATTTCTATACCTTCAGTGAACCTACAGTCGCAGTTTCCGGCACCTCAATATAAAGTTCTGGAATCCTAAAGGACTTAATGCTGAATTTCACTGTACAAAAGAACAAACCTTGAATAAGACATTCCACAAAATCAGAATAAAATATCCGCAAGTACTACGCAACAACACATCAAAAAATATTCATACCATGAGAATCATTGGACTGGTGGGATGCTTGGTGACCTGTAAACAAGGAGGATATCCCACATGCTACACAGCAGAATAAAATAGTTTAGTGAGACTAGTTAACATCTCAATCTTGAAATCTATAAATTATAAGATAATTGCAGTAGGGAAGCACCTCCATGCGACATTGCAACTGAGCTACTCTTACCTTCATTCATAACCTTCTCAGGTGAATTAGAAACACTTTCACTACCGATCCCCCCATCAAAAGTTACTATTGAGCTACGGTCAAAGAAATTCCTCCTTTTATTAAGTGTGTCATATTGACATCTGTCATAGTTATAATAGGTCTTCCGCTTGCGATGTATAGGCTTTATTCCTCCATCTAGAAATATATGATACGCAAAATCAGCAAGAGGTCCATGAACTTCAACATAAGATGTCAATGAACTTCAGTTACAAATGGACAAATAAAGAAGCATGCTGTGATTTCTAAAACTAATGGAACCACTCACCAGCTCTAGAATGTTCAAAATCCTTCAACTTGGGAGCGACTTTCCAGTATTTGGATGTTAGCAACTTCCTTATTCTTCGGTCTTCGATACGTGTTGGAGGCCTAGAAGCCTTAAACCTGTTGCTAAGTTTATTAAACCTAGAATAGTTTTCGTCATCATATCTTCTACCTAATTTAATATCATTCCTATGCCTTGAAAAAGAAGCATTAGGAACAGGATCACTGCGCGATGGCAATTTGACATCTCTATCAGAATTAATGGGTGCAGGAAATGTCATAGGCAATTCTACTGGATCCTTTGAGGGGCAAGTATTAGCAATACTCAAAGTCCCAGTGTCCAAACCCTTAGCCTCTCGCTCTTGTTTAACACCATTCTCACTTATACCATCACACAACTCCCCAAAATTAGGGGAGCACCCATCTAAATTACCACGATAACTCCCATATGCTACATTGTGTTTGCAAATTGCAGACTTTAAATCGCCACTGATTTGCTCCGAGCAAGTAGGCTGCATCTTTTTCGAAGCGCGTTCCAAAATGGCATCTTTTTCAGCATGTGTAAATTCCTTTAAATTGTCACTGTTTTCAGTAGTCGACTCAGAGGCAACAACACTCACTTCACAGCTTCCTTGCTCAACCAATTCAGTTTTCAACGGTTTATCATCATATTGAATTTCCAGTTTAACAACATCTTTACCTATAGAAACATGATCATGTCCTTCAGATGCATTGCTAGAAGCAGAACTTTCACTCTCCTGCAGTAGCTTCCCAGCTAAAGAAGCTAACAATTCAAATGCGCAAATTTGACTGTCCTCAACCATCCTCTTAGTCCGACCTCTCCTCTGAAACCAAAAACAATCATAATTTTATTCATCAAGTTAGAACAAAATTCAACATGATCAGAACTAGCAGAAAATTAACAGACAACCTTAAAAGATCAAGAAATAATAATAACAAAAAAAGACATACCCGAATTGATCGAGGGGCTCGGGGTACATTTGGGACAGTGAAGGCATTAAATCCATAATCTAACCTCTTCTTAAACACCATATCTCGGGCATGTATGAGAATTCAACTCATCAACCAGAAAGAAACATTAAACTCTCCAGATTCAAATTCTCTGTACATAAACCAATCCAAAAATAGAAATAGCCCATATATCAGCATAATTACAAAGATAACCACACAAACCTTATAACTACAAAAATGAACCAAATTAATTTTTCTTTATCTATGAATAATTAGATAAGTAGATCCATAAGGGGAAAAAAAACAGGAAGTTAAAAGAAATACCATAAACCCCAGAAAACAAAATTAGAGAAAACTGAAATCAAATGGCCAGAATTTTAAAAATAAAATGAACCAATCAAATTCAGATCCCAAAACCCAAAATAGTACATCAAGAGAAGAATATAGTTGCGTTAGCTTTGATAAAATTCAAAATTCCGTTAAAAATAAATTTCCACGGTAAAATTTAAATTGATTGAAACTCAAACAATAACTTAAACCATTAAACACAACAAAACAAAGGGTCAAATTATTATTCTCTTTTCTTTTTTCTTAAATAAATAAGGAGTAGAACTTTCAATCAAAATCCCATAAACCTCGAAATTGACCAGAAATTTCAAATTTGCCATGAATCATGACTAACATCTCCGAACCAAAAAAAAAAAGAAACAAGATCAGATCTCGATCCAAATCACAGTTGGAATCGAAATTCACTTACGTAAAACCCAATTTGCCTCATAATTTGGCATAATTCAAAGGAAAAAAAAAACCCCACCCCAAAAAATAAACCATAAAAAAAGGAAGAAACCAAGAATTCAAGTAAAAAACAACTTTAAAATTAGAATGCAATAAGCCAATAACTCACCTTTTAAGTTGAAATGATCTTCAGTTTCTTTATTCCCAATATACATATATACAGAAAAGAATTTTAAGAAAATGAAAATATTCCTGAAAAAATTCCTTGAAAGATTCCTGAGAACAAAGATCGGAGAATCCAAACAATCCCAAATTAAATTCAATTGAAATTCATTGAAATAAGATCCATTTTTCTTCTTCTTTTTTTTAAATTTTATGTGGTTTGGAATGGAGAAGAAATTTTCAGACAAAAACCCTTTAAAGAAAAACCACCAAGAAAATAAATAAATAAATAAAAGAGAAAGTGCTTAAAGCCTTAAACCCCATATATCTTTATAGTTATTGACCACAAAACCGGATCAACCGGTGGATTCGAGATGTATTACCGGCAATAAAAGGTAATTAAAACCCCTCCCTCTCTTTCTCGCTGTGACCGGTTCTTAATCCCTCCTTTGAATCTAAAAACCAGATAGGTAGTGCCACGTGGAAGCATATGATTGTAGGAGGAAAGCTTGTCAGATTTAATTTTATTTATTATTTATCGGGATAAGAAAAAAAATAAATAATATTTGATGGTATATATTTTTTTGTGGACGTTTTCAATTTTGTTTCGTGAACTCGTTTCCCGATTGGCTTTGTTCTTTATTTGCATTATTAAATATAAAACATACTTTTTAAAATATATTTAAAATATATAAAAAATAATTTAAAAAATAAAATATGTGATAATTTTTTAATTTTGTTTGTGAAATTAAAAAATTTCAATATCAATATATCAAAAACAACCACTTAAATAAAATATCTATTATTTCATATTTCCTAGCACTAGAAATTTTATGATTTTTTACATAATATTTTTGTGAGATTTACTATGCTACTCTTATTCTTTGTTATCTATTATTCTTGTTGTTGTTGGGTATATATTAAAAGCATTTTATTAATTTGCAATAGTAAAAATTAAAAACTTTTTTTAGTGAAACTTTTACCTTAGTTCATGATAGGCTTATATATAAAACTGTCTCTTATACTGTACCTCTTTTTTTATTTTGGTATCTAAAAATTTTTTGATGCAATCGGATACCTATAGTATAATTTTTGGTCCAAATCAAGTCCAAATCGAGTACTTAATCGGTGTACGAAATTATATTATAAGTATCTGATTAGGGTCAAAAAAATTTTAAATACCAAAGTGAGAAAAAATGTATAGTACATAAGATAATTTTATATATAAGCCTTCATGATATGATACTTAAAAGAGTGACTATTAATTCAGATATTTTATCATAAATAATGAAGTTATAGATATTTAATATAGGAGTTATTTAAAAGATAGTAGTGTTATATATATATATATATATATATATATATATATGAGAAATTTGAAGGAAATAAAGGATTTGAAAACTTTAAATTTTATCTCTTTTAGAAAAGAAATGACAACAACCGTTAATTTAAGTGTTGTTTAACATTTTAAAAGTAATTACATATGAAAAAAAAACCTTTTATATTTTGTGTGAAATTATCTTTTATCAGTTGTTGCTTAGAAAAATAAAGAAAATATCTTTATAGGATGGAGGAAGAATAGTTTTACTTTTTACTAGAATTTTTCCTCCGTTATGTTGGGGGATTTTAAAATATTTATAAAATTTTAATTAAATTAATAAATATAAATAAATATAAGTTGAATCATATTAAATTATTATTATTTATTTAAATAATTTTTTATATTTTAATATCGTAAGTAAATGAATTTAGAGTTAAAATTGAATCACTATGATAAATTATACAAATATGGGATGAATTGAGATAGGATACAAACACAACATGAAAAAATAATTAAAAACGACACGACAGAAAAAATAACATCAATGCGACACGAATGTGTCAAAATCTATATAAAACGAATTATTAATATGTAAAAATTTATATAAATTTATAATACTTTAAACACACACAAAAAATAACACGAATACGAATACGTCATGGACACATAAATTTTTTTCTAAATTGAACCACTATAACAAATTATGCAAAATATGTCATGAATTGAGAAATGACACAAACACATAAATTTTTTTCTAAATTGAATCACAATGACAAACTATGCAAAATATGAAATGAATTGAAACACGACATGAATACATCATAAGAAAAATAATTAAAACACAACACGAAAAATAATATGAATTCTAAACGAATAAACGAACGTGTCAAAATATACATAAAATTAATTATTAATGTGTAAAAATTTTATGTAAATTTATAATACTTTAAACACACAAAAAATTACACGAACACGATCGAACAGACAAATTTGTATATTTTTTTCTTTTTCTTTCTTCTTCTTCCTTTTTTTTTTCCCTTTCCCCTTTCTTTATTTCCTTGCTAAAAAAAAAATGCCATCTGTTGACACATAAAGCATTCATGTAATCAAAAATATATTATTACTAGAATTCGTTTCCTGCTTCGCTGGAATTTTTTTTTAATATTTATAAAATTTTAATTAAATTAATAATCATAAATAAATAAATCTAAGTTGAATCATATTCAATAATTATTATTTATTTAAATCTTTTTATATTTTAATATTGTAAGTAAATGGATTTAGAGTTAAAATTGAACCACTATAACAAATTATGCAAAATATGAGATGAATTGAGATATGACACAAACACAACATGAAAAAATAATTAAAAAAGACATGACACAAAAAATAACATGAACACAACACGAATACAATAACATGTCAAAATCTATATAAAACGAATTATTAACTTATAAAATTTTTTATATATTTATAATACTTTAAACAAACAAAAAAAACACGAACACAGAAATTTTTTTCTAAATTGAATCACTATAACAAATTATATAAAATATGTCATGAATTAAGACATGACACGAACACGTAAATTTTTTTTTTTCTAAATTGAATCACAATGATAAACTATGCAAAATATGAAATGAATTGAGACACGATATGAACACAGTATAAGAAAAAAATAATTAAAACACAACACGAAAAATAGCATGAACAATAACCAATGCACGAACGTATCAAAATATATATAAAACGAATTATTAACGTGTAAAATTTTATATAAATTTATAATACTTTAACACACGAAAAAATAACACTAACGCACAAATTTTTATCCGCTAGGAGATTTTTTTTAATATTTATAAAATTTTAATTAAATTAACAATCATAAAAAAATATAAGTTTAATCATATCAAATATTTTTTTATGTTTTAATATTGTAAGTAAATGAATTTAGAGTTAAAATCGAATCAGTATGACAAATTATGTAAAATATAGAATGAATTAAGATACGACAAACACAACAAGGAAAATTAATTAAAACACAACACGACACGAAAAATAACCGGAACACAACATGAATACACGAACGTGTCAAAATCTATATAAAACGAATTATTAACATGTAAATATTTATATAAATTTGTAACACTTTAAACACACACAAAAAACACGAACACGTCATGAACACACAAATTTTTTTCTAAATTGAATCATTATAACAAATTATGCAAAATATGTTATGAATTGAGGCACGACATCGAACACACAAATAATTTTTTAAATTGAAACACAATGATAAACTATGCAAAATATGAAATGAATTGAGACACGACCCGAATACAACATAAAAAATAATTAAAATATAATACGAAAAATAACATGAACACTATACAAATACATGAACGTGTCAAAATATACATAAAATGAATTATTAACGTGTAAAAATTTATATAAATTTATAATATTTTAAAGACACAAAAAAATAATACGAACATAATAATTTTTATCATCTTTTTTTTTTCTTTTTTCCTTTTTTTTTCTTTATCTTTTTCTCTCTCTTTCTTTCATTAAAAAAAAAAAAAAAACACCACGTGTCTGAAAATTTTGTGTAGTTAAAAATATAGTATAGTAAATATGTCATGAATTGAGACACCATATAAACACACAAATATTTTTTAAAATTGAATCATAATGATAAATTATGCAAAATATGAAATGAATTAAGACACAATCCAAATACAGCATAAAAAAATTAAAATACAACACGAAAAATAATATGAACACTATACAAATACACGAATATGTCAAAATATACATAAAATAAATTATTAATGTGTAAAAATTAATATAAATTTATCATACTTTAATGACACGAAAAAATAACACGAACACGAACATAATAATTTTTATCATCTTCTTTTTATTTTCTTTTCTTTTCTTTATTTTCTTTTTTATTTTTATTTTATTTTTAAAAAAAAAAATCGCCACGTGTAAAAATATAGTATAGTATAGATAGGTATAAATTAAACTTTTTGGATGCATTATCAACATATAGTGACAAATTTGATGACGTTAGTTACTAAGTTTGTCAACAATTTTTTATTTTTTTTTTCAAACACAATTAATTAAAAGGAGAGCAATATACATTAATAGAAATTATCTTATATACTGTCGGAGAGTTTTTAGATTTCACTAGTAAATTTAGAATGATGATACATACTTTTTAAAATATAATAAAAAAATAAATATTTGATAATTTTTTAATTTCGTTTGTAAAATTAAAAAATTTTATTATCAATTTATAAAATACGAATCATATATTTTAAATACTAAAAAAAACTAAAGTTATATAGCTTGCTAGTTAGTGAACATATTTTAAACCCACCAACCATTATATTGATGTGCTAATCACATTTCATTAAAATAACGACAATTAAAAAACAATTAGTTAGTATCTCATAATTGCACTATTATTAAAACAAATAGTATTACTTAGAAAAACATCACTAATCTCATGAAATCTCATGGGCGTAGCCACGTTAAAACAGTGGGTCACTTGATTTCGTTTAAATTTGAATTTTTTTATAATATATGCATTAATATAGAATAAATCATAAATTAATCTTACTAAAAACAAAATTTGAGTATAAATTGACTCAACTGAAATGAAAATTTATGAATCAATATATTAAATAATAAAATAATTTGGGATCAATATATAATTAGTGAAAAAATAGAGATCAAAGAGTAGTTAAGACAATAAAAATATTAGTATTATTTATCCACTGTTTTTTTAATATTAAAATTAGTTTTAATTTTACCAATTGGGATCAAATTATACAAAAAAAACTTTTTTTTATGAACGTATTAATACAAGAAAAATTATAATTATACTCAAGTATTATACATAAAAACTCCATGAATTATATTAAATAGATAAACCAACCAAACAATGAATCATTATATAGCTGAATAAATCCAATATAAAATTGAATCAAATCCACACACAATGGCGGATGGTCATGAGAGCCAGGGGTGCCCTGGCCCCCCCAAATTTTTTGCATTCCCTTAATATAAATATGTATTTATATTAAATATATTTAAATTGGCCCCTCCAAATTAAAATTATTATTTTTTAATTTTATCCTAATTTTATGCATTGACAAAATAAGCTAAATAACATTGTTGTTTATCTATTTATTTAATTCACCGGTCATTTTGTATAAACACTTAAGATCAATAAGCTTATCACAAATATTAAGTCACAATCATGTAAACTTAAGAAAAATCAAACTAACTTTCTAGTTTTCTCAACATAACTTCTCTTATATATTTCAATTCTATTCTATATCTTTGTAACTGTTTTCAATTTGTTTTGCTTAATCATTTGAGTAACCACTTCTCAACCGTCTTTAAAAAGCTAAAATTGTTGTTAAGAATTTTAAAAAATATATATATGTACATATATTCTTGTCTTCATATGAATAATCTTAAATCTTTTGTGTTTTTTCAAAATTTCAGTATAATTCTTTCTTAATTTATGTTGTAATGCTATATAAATTGATTTGTCTTAATCTCTTATGAAAAAATATTCCTTTACAAAGCTTGATGCTTTCATTTGTTGAGATTTTTGATAATAGATTTATAAATTTATGAATCTTTAAAATTTATATATTTTACTAGTTTTTTATTTTTTTATTGTTATATTATTTACATATATATTTTATATTAAAAAAATTCGTTAAATACCTCAAATGAAAATAAAAAATATAAGTTTAATTGGCCCCTTCAAAATTAAATGTCAAGATCCGCCATTGTCCACACATGATGAAACTTGAATCTAAAAGTTCAAAATTTTAAGATCTCTTACTTACTATTAAGCCAAGGCCTCACTGGCAATATATATAAAAAAATTTCAAGAATGAAAATAGTGATTTTTTTTTTACTTAAACCAATAGGAGATAGCTTGATGAATAAATGTTTTATTACATATATTGAATAAATGCATTTGATATATTAATGATGTTTTTGAAAATATGAAAATTCTTTACGACAATTGTAAAATAATATATTTATATTGAAGAGATCTTTTAGATTATTATTCTTTATATCAATGGTCGGATTCTTAAACTCCACAAAAAAAAATGTTAGATGGCTACTATATGTATTTAATAATTGACTAATTTATTAGGTTCTAAATAAATATTAATGGATACACGTTAATTCTCTAATCCCATTTGTAAAACTTAAAACTACATTGCTATACAAGATAATTGTCTTTTTCTTTTTACTATTTGTATTTAATTTTTGTAATGACATTGTTATTACTTAAATATTTTTTATAAAAAATTATATTCATATATTTGTGTATTTTAAAGATAATCTTTAAGTCTATTTTTATACGTTAACTTTCATGGATTTTTCGTGATGGTGCATGAATTTTTTTGTTAAAAAACATAATTCAAATTTCTTTTCTTTAATTTTTTTAAAAAAAGTATGGTAACTTTTTATCTAACCTTAGGAAAGGTGTTGAAGAAATAATTGATGTGCTGATTTTCACTATTTTTTTATTTTTTTGTTATCAAGTAAGTTGAGAGTTAAGATAAATCTCCACATGAGTTAATTATTTAATTATACAAATATAAAGAAGTGTAGCATGCACTATAAGTCTATAACTATTAAGACAAAATATGGAATCAATTTAAGTGATTTTGATTCTTATTCTTTTTATTCCAATTCAACTCTTTCAATTAAAAATACAAAAAATGTCATTAAATTTAAATAAGGATTCCTATTATTTTCAAACCTTTTATTGGTAATTATTCAATTACATACATGTATAAAGTTATACGTAAAATTCATTTTTTATTAGTAAAAGATACGAACATTTCAAACTCAAATCATTAAAAAATACATCAATTTTCAAATCAAAAATTGGAATGTAAATTTAAAAAAAAATTGCAAAATATGTTCCAAAAAGAAAATATTGTATGTGTTTTTAATTTCTTTTTTAGTATTTTATAATATGAATAATAATATTTATTATTAATTTATTACTTATTAATTATTATGTGATCGGAAAAAGACAAAAAAAAAAACAAAGAATTGAAGCCTAGAAGGATTCGAAAACGAGTGGCCCCCAAAAAAACGATTATCCCAATAATAATAATAATAATAATAAAAAGTGCGTTGGATTATCTTTGGAAATTACTGCCGGTTTTCCGGTTTGCCAAATGTCAATGAGCTAAGGAGGTGTTAGGTTTGGACACGTGTCAGTAAACCAATCTTAGGGGTGAATGGGGTCTCAGAAAGGAAGAATGGAAGATATGAGGGGTGGGTCTGGTTGGGGGTTTTGTTACATTTTGGTTGGCGTTGGCTACCTTAATTTTGCCATTCCATTTGCTACACTATTTTAATTTAAATTTTGTTAACTAGTGCTCTTTGGTATTTTTTAAGATTATTATCATATATAGTAATAGATTTTGCTAATAATTATTTTAAAAGTATTTTTTAAGATTATTATATATAATAATATTTTTATCCAATGCATTGAAAATGATGAATAAAATTGTCAATTTTTACAATTAATATAATACTATTATTATAAATAATATATTAACTAACATTAAAGAATATCCCTAAGAGAACTTGTTAACAAAACCCTATAATAATATATTTATCCAATACATTATAAATATTGAATAAAGTTATCAATTTTTATATTCAATATAATATTATTATAATAAATAATATATTAATTAATTTTAAAAAATATCCTTAAAGTATTCGTTAGCAAATTTTTTTTAGTTTTAGGCGCTTTAGCCATTTGGTTGGTTTGGTTTTGTTAGCTTGCTTCATAGGTAGGCTTAATTAACACTTGGACTCTAATAGAATATAACGTCTCGTTAATCGATATTTATAAATATTGATGAATGATTATTTAATTATTTTTTGTATTTAGTATATTATTTTTACTAAATTTTAAAAAAATAATTTATTAATTATATTTTTATTTCTCTAAGTATCACCTTAATATTTTCTTAGAATATTTTGATGAATATGCTTTTTTTAATAGGAACAAGGATATCTTAATTTTTATTTGAACATAAAAATTTTTGGATAATTTTAAAAGTACATTTTTTTAGCTCCCCAATTTTAAAAGTACATTGTTCTACATCTATATGATATATTTAGATTTTTTAAATAAAAAAAAATCAAACCCTAGCTGATAATTTTTTTTCTTATAGGACTAACCTTTTTTAGTTATATATATATATATATATATATCACCTATTAAGTTTTTTTTTGGCGGTATATATATCCCTTTTAACTCTTTTTTTTTTTTTTTTTTATCTTGCGCTATTAGTTTTGTATAACAAAATTGATAGATTGGAAATATTATTGAAAAGTATATTGTTATTATTGTCAAACAAGATAATAAGTTTATATAATTTTTTAATGATATTATTATCCAACAAACGAAAACTATTCACAAATGATATATAATCCTTCAAATTTCTTGTTGGAGTTGAGGATAGAATTCCAATCTTACATGAATTCCACTCTTAATAAAGTGGGTGAAGCATTGGAGGCCAAAATCCTGTTTTTTCTCAATTGTTTTTTTAAGGATGATTTGAATTTTGAAATTAATCACTTCTAACATTTTTTATTTTAGAGTTGGAATTAAGTTCCTAATATTCCTCCTCAATTGAAAAAAAAAAAGAAGAAATAAATTATAATTTTTATTGAATCAACTTAATTTCTAATTGTTTAGTTAATAAATCTTGTTTTATAGTCGATAAATCCAAACATATTTCCATGGTTAACATCAAGAAAGTTTGGCGAGAATGATAGTTTCCATTTTTTTTTAATAAAAAAAATGAGTAAAATCGATGAATACAATAATGTTATCCAATTGCAAATGTTTGGCTTTACTTGAGTTATTATAGCATAAACCTTAGGCTAAAAAGACAAAATCACATTGAGTTTTAAGTCATGCTTTTACAAAATTTTCAATTATTATATAGAGCAATTGATATAAGCTCAACTAACTTTTGTACTTCTAGAAATGACTATTTTATCTTTTGCTTAAAATATAAAATAGTTCTCAACTAAAATTAAATAATTATTTAAATTTTTATTATTTTATTACAATTAATTAATCCTTCAAACATTTATTTTTATCCTATTGAATTATTGATTGGATGAAAATTGAATAATTTTCATCCAATCGAAAATTCAATTGGGTGAAAATAGATGTTTGAAGGCTTAATTAATTATAATAAAACTATAAGATTTCGATGATTATTTAATTTTAATTTAGAGTTTTTTATTTTATTTTATATTTAAGCCTTTATTTTTTTAATGAATGCTATTTAAGTTATTTTCTTTCCTTAAATTAATGAAGAATTGTAAAAAAAAAAAAAAAAGATTAGAATAATACCTATTTCTCAATATTTCAGTTCTTTCTTTTTTAATGCACAAAAAACATGCTATAAACTTTTAAATAGACCTGCTCAGGGTCGGGCAGCCCCGGTCCGTACTGGACTGGGTCTGAGCAGGATTTTTTTTTGTTTTGGGTCGGCCGAAACAGTGTTTTTTATTATAATAATATTATTTTATTTAATTTTAATTATAAAAATATTAAAAAAATTTAAATATATATTTTTTAATCCGATGAACAGTGAATTCGGGCCTACCGGCCCGACCCAGGGCCGGGCCTGAACATATAATATGAAAAAAAATCGGGCCGCGGCCCGGCCATGAACAGGTCTATTTTTAAACTTTAATTTAATCTTTTAAGATAAGATTGGCCAACTAATTGGAAAAATTTGAGTAGAGTTGAAATAATTGAATCCAAAAATAAATAAATTTGATCTTGATTATTTTAATCATAAATCATTGAACTTTATGAGGTTATAATCATGAATAATGGCAAAATAATCTTTAACTTTTCTTCCTTTTTCTTGAAGCATGTGATTAGGGGAGTTTTAGGGTAAGCTCACTCATGATGAGCTTAAAATAAATTTCATTACATATAAATATGACAAAATTGCATATAAATATGATAAATTATATAAAATTATCATGTTTATATGTAATTTTTTTTTTTTTTTTTTACATATAAACATGATAAATTACATATAAACATGATAAATTACATATAACATGACAATTACATATAAACATGACATATTTGTCATGTTTATATGTAATTTTTTAAATAGTGTAATTTTTTTTTTTACATATGTAATTTCATTTTTACATATAAACATGATAAAAATTATATATAAACATGATAAATTATATATGTAAGAAGCTCACCATAAGGAGTTTTTCTTACAATTTTTCATATGATTGATTATAGGAGGCAAGAAAGTATACATCGGCGGTGAAAGCCTAAAAGGGAATCTTCAGAAATAAAATAACTTAATTTGTTCTTTTTTTTTTTCTCAATAATAATATTATATGTCTATAATCTATATTTTATATAAAAAATGAATGTAAATTTTTTTTTTAACGGACCAAAATATACATTTAAATTCATTATATTTTTAAATTACAATTTTAATTTTTATTACAAATATTAATAAAATATATATAATTTATAATTAAAAACTCTATTTCAAAAAAAAAGCTTTCATTAAATAAATTTATTTGATAAATAAAAAATAATAATTATTATAAATATTAATAAGATATATTTAATTTATAAATAAGAGCTCTATTTCCATAAGAGACTTTTATTAAATAAATTTATTTTACAAATAAAAATGAGTTAAAATTACATTTAAATCAGAGTTTTAATTTTACATTAATGTTAAAGTAATAAATTTAATGTTAATTATGATATATAATGTACATGGACAAACTTTACATGCACTTTATTAATTTCAATTATTTGTATATTATACATCTATATATTTAATATAATAATAATATTTATTATTTGTTTCAAAAATATTAATTTTATATTATTATAACGTTAAAAAGTAATATTTCTTTCAAAATTTTAATTTTATATTAACGTTAAAAGTAAGAGATTTTATGTTAATTATGATATATTACCGTATATGAAATAAATTTTACATGTTAATATGCACTTTATTAATTTCAGTGATTTATACAATATACATCTATATATTCAAAATATATTTATTTTTTATTTTCAAAATTTTAATTTTACATTAATGTTAAAAAGTAATAAATTTTATATTACTTTAATATATTTTGCAAATGAGACAATTTTTATATATTAATTGCATGTTATTAATTTTAAATATTTGGATTAATTATGCTATCAGTCCTTGTACTGATTCAAAATTTGAAGTTTAGTCCCTCTACTATAATTTATATAAATTGAATCCTCTTACTATATTGTTTTAAAAATTTTGGTCCAATTAATAACGGTGTTATTTTTCTTCCGTTAAAAATGCTGACATGGCGTTGACTTGCTGACGTGGCGTTAACTTTGCTTACCTGGCGAGCTTAGTCAGCAAAAATTTTGGCCAATTGATGACGTGGACTTTTTTTGCCAAATGACTTACTAATAAATGGTGTTATTAGTCCCTATACATATGCAAAAATGCAGATTTAGTCACTCTACAATGATTTTAAAAAATTTTTGTACTTATATTTTTCGATATTTCAAATTTCGATCCAATCTTAAAAACAATTCACATTATTAAAAAAATTATTATTAAAATAATAATATTATTATATTAAATAACATTTATTATTTAAATAATAAAAGATATTATTTTTTGTTAGTATTAATATTTATATATTTTTATAAAAAATTATTTTTATTTTTATATTAATATTTATAATTAATTTTAAATATTTTATATTTTATAAAAAAATATTTTTATATTAATATTTATGTATTTTCAAAAAGAATTAGTCCATTTATAATGATTTAAATTATTTAAATTTAATTATAAAAATATATTAATATTAATATCAAAACAATTCTTTTAATACTTTTTAAACAATATTTTGAGCTTACAGACCAACCCGAGCCAAGCTTGGGTAAAAGTTATAAAAAAATTTGGGTCGATCCATGAACACCTCTAATGCCAACACATTTAACAGTGGGAAATGGACTTTGTTTAAAGCTCCATCTATGTTGCAATAAATTATCTTTCATAATTTTTAGAAGGAAAATATTAGCCAGTGCCTAGTGGTACTGGTTAAAATGATATATATAGAAATAAAAGTATAATTAATGCATCACTTTTTTTTAATTCAATTAAAGTGATGTATTTAATGCAAAAAAATTTCCTAAAAAAGTAAATAAATAATCTTATAGGTATCGGTTAAGCGGACCTTCTTCAGAAAAGAGCTATAAGGTACTCACAAAATCCATGAATTTAATTTGATTCGAACCATATCTTGAACATGATTTTTATGCCTGAACTTAACTTGATCCGACATAATATATTATTATGTTAATAAAAACTACTCTATTTAAAATTAAAAAACATTTAAAAATGTTAAAATAAAAAGTCTATAATATTTTAATTTTAAATATTTCTGGA
Organism: Fremontodendron californicum; assembly: GCA_030761205.1. Classification (NCBI taxonomy): domain Eukaryota; kingdom Viridiplantae; phylum Streptophyta; class Magnoliopsida; order Malvales; family Malvaceae; genus Fremontodendron; species Fremontodendron californicum. Next base: position 9,099,514 of record JAULJL010000009.1, on the reverse strand, counting down.
ATATTATTAAACATAAATATTTTTATATTTTAATAATAAATATTAATATTAGCAAAAAATAGTATCTTTTATTATTTAAATAATAAATACTATTTAATATAATAATATTATTATTTTAATAATAATTTTTTTATATAATATGAATATTTTTAATATTTTTAAGATTGGATCGAAATTTGAAATATCGAAAAATATAGGTATAATTTTTTTTTAAAATCATTGTAGAGGGATTAAATCTGCATTTTTGCATAAGTACAGGGACTAATAACATTATTTATTAGTAAGTCACGTGGCAAAAAAAATCCACGTCATCAATTGACCAAAAATTTTGCTGACTAAGCTCGCCACGTCAGCAAAGTCAATGCCATATCAGCAAGTCAACGCCATGTCAGTATTTTTAACGGAAGAAAAATAACACCGTTATTAATTGGACCAAAATTTTTAAAACAATATATTAAGAGGATTCAATTTATATAAATTATAGTAGAGGGACTAAAATTTAAATTTTGAATCAGTATAAAGACTGATAGCATAATTAATCCTAAATATTTATATATTCAATATATATATATTTTAAAATAAATATGTACGTGTAAAGCACGTGACACTAAATACTATCCATCCAAACACATCCCAAAATGTGATTTAAAGAAGGTGAATCTCCCATGATTGATAAAAATCGAAATGAAGTTTTATGATATTATTACAAGAAAAAATGTTACTAATAAATTAATATTAACATGGGAGGTTATTCTCTAAAGATCCACATGACACCTTCAAGGAACAAGAGGGGAATCCTTGTGATTTGAAGAGATAAAACAAAGGCTAAAAAGCATGTGATAGCTTGTGGATACAGCATGTCTTTGTGTGCTAAGCCAGCTATGATCTGCCTCAAAGAAAGAGAAAGAGAAAAAGAGAGAGAGAAAAATTTTACCCAAGAAAGAGACAATCTTGAGTTCTATTTTTTATCCCTCAAACTTTTTACTTATATTTTTGGCCTTATGGGAAAAGAGATCTTTGAACTTGCTTGGAGGAGAAGCGTTTTGGCCGGTATTAGTTAGCTTATAAATCAAGATTAAAAAACAGTATCAATTTTGGGGTAAGTATTAAGTAATTAGGCACGATATATACTGTGAACGGTTAAATAATGAATTATACGCATTTATTTATTTTTTAATAAACCAAATCAATAAACTTTAATTTCAATACAATTAAGTCGGTTACAAAATTAAAACAGAGAAGCATTTATGTCAGGTACATGAGTCCTCATTCTTCTGACATTTTCATCCACCATCATTTTCTCTTCAAGTTCTAATAGTTTTATATCCTTATTTATCACTTCAATTCCAATCTTTTTTTTCCCTCTCTTTCAACCTTTTGCCCTATGCAACATCAATTTACTTTATTCTTCTAATATGTGCATCGTTCAATCTGCGTCATATGTAATCAATAATCAAAAATGATTTTCTCTCACTTTATCTTTTATATGAGCTATCCCAACTTGATAATGAATATCCTCACTTCTAACTCTTCCATTCTTGTCACACATCCATTTTAACATTTACATGTCGGCTATATTCATCTTTTGTATAATTTGCTTCTTTGTGAACGCAACATTTCGTAACATATAGCAAAATAGGTCTAACAGTCGTCCTATAAAACTTCCCCTTTAAATTCAAAGAGGCAAGATCTTTTTGTCCTCATAAACTTTATCCTACACATAAAATTGTAATTTAGATCTTTTAACAGTATACTCAGATGACCCACATTTAAAAATAAATAACATCGAAAAACTTATCAAAATATTCCTTCTACCTCTCTTTAATCACCTTATCCTTCACCAGACTTTATGGTTGATCTTTAAAACACCCTAAAACGGTTTAAGTACCCACATAGTTCATGTACTTTAGTGAAAAGAGTAATTTAATCCCTGTACTGTAAAAGTGAGTAATTTAATTCCTGTACAATTGAAATAGGTGCAAAGTAAAATTGATAACAATGTTAATGAAAACCGTTAAAATGCTGATTTGGACTCGTAAAATCTAACAGATTTAGATATATTTCAAGTCATATTTTATTCCAAGTCATTAATTCTGTTAGATTTTACGAGTTCACATCAGCATTTTAACGGTTTTTCATTAACATTGTTATCAATTTTACTTATCTGCACCTATTTCAATTGTACAAAGACTAAATTACTCAGTTTTACAGTATAAGGACTAAATTACTCTTTTTACTATAGTACAAAGACTATGTGGGTAGTTAAACCCCTAAAACAGTTAGTAATTCCTAAATCTCTAATCTTCTTCTCCTCATTGATTTTACACTTAATTGAATTAATAAATTTCAAGTTATTTGTAATACTTTCTATTCTTTTTATACATCATTTAAAGTTCGTTTGATAACGCGATGAAATTCCTTCCCACGGCACTGGAGTGCCATTTGGGTACTCGACTCTAATTAGTAATTACCGCGCTACCAAACCAAATTTTATGCTGAATTTGTTAAGAAATATGGATCTGAAAGATTGAAACTTGGCCAGGAAGAGGGAGCAACGAATAGCCACCATAATTTTGAGTAAAGGGGATCAACTTGCACATGGTAGCTGTATAAGGCTGTAGATAAGATGAATCTTGCTGGGAAGTTAGGCCTATGGCTCTTTTAAACATTCAAGCAGCCCTGCCTTTTCAGTGGAACTGGAAACTTGATCTCATTCCTTTATATTCTCGTGATGGTTTGGTAATTCCAAGTTTGCAAATCTGTTATCATGCAAACAACAATTTTTTGAAAGTTTTTTAGTTGTGTGGTCTATTCAAGAGCAAATTCTTTTGTCCATGGTCCCAGACAGATGGCAAATGAAAAAAAAAAAAATGTAGGTTATTTAAGTTTTCTTTTTTATATAAAAAGAAATTGCAGTATGAAAATAGGAGAAGCGATTTCAGATATTGAGATTCGAATTCAAACATGTTGGATGTCACATTGGCTGCATAAATCGGAATAAGCCCGAGTTCTATTTAAGTTGATTAGCCTAATTAGAAAATGGATTAACTTCTCATTTCACTAATTAAACCTGGGTTCAAATTCTTGGATTCCAATTCTTGGAAGTTGCAACTCATTAGATGCTTAACTTTGGGTTCACTCAAACTCTAAAAATTTATCTTTGTGTTTTTTTTTTGTTGGGATAATTAACTCTCAAAATTTATCAACGTAAGGTGGTTGGTCCTAAAAGAGAAAAAATATTAAAAAAAAGAGGTTTTTGGATTGAAACTTCAAAGTTCAGAACCCAAATTTGTAGTCAAATTAAAACAACTTAACCTTTTCTAATAAGTTAGGTAGATAAAATTATGACCAAAATCTAAGCTTATCTAGTTATTTTTCTACTTTTCTATATTTATTTATTTTTTGTTGTTGAAATTACTGGATCAAATATCAGATTTAAATATGATAGGCAACAGAATATTTATGAGAAATTCTGTGTATGTAGAATATATAATCTTTTTCTTAATTAATACTGTCTGAAAGCACTAATTCCCATTGACTATTGGATGAAACTTGTAAAGAAAGATAACCTTTGTATGATGATTGTCTTCATTTTGGATTGGCAGTTAAGCAACCTTTTTGAAGATCCTAAAACATGGATAAGAAAAATTAGAGTATAAGGAATCAAGTTTAACTGATAAACTCCTAATATTAGCATTTAAAAGTATGTCCTTTTTTTTAGAAAAGAGTTTTTAATAGTATTTTACTATTTTAGCTTTGGGTTCAAACCTCTTTACCTATGCTTGAATCGAAAACTTGGAAGTCCATCTGCAATTGTCATCAGGAGCTATCAGAGGAACCCAACAGGCCTTGAGCCTGGTTTCTGTCAAAGATTTGTTCATTGTTTTTTTTTTTTTTTTTTTTATAAAAAATTTTATATATAATATAATCAGAGATGTTCTCAAATTTTGTCTGAATTTAATTTCTTTTTCGGACGATCTAACATGATCTTTTGAATTGTTCAAAACAAAGTAAGTTTCCTTCTCAATCTCTCAGAAAATATTGTTGAAATAATGTGATCTCATACTTCCAGTCATGTAAAGGACAAGCTACAAGGTAGCTAGAAACCTTTTTGTACACTGTTTCCTGTTGAAATCATTTGATTTTTCTTCATTTCTATGGATAAGAAAGATTCATTATATTCAAAATGAAAGAAGAAGACCAAGACTGCAAGCAATCTATGAAATGCCCATTACAATTCAAACCCAACAAAAGAAGAAGACCAAGACTGTATTATATCCTTAATGTATGACATGGTAAAAACTGACCTTTCAATGTTTCAGCCATTTTTCTAATCTTAGCTATTAAAAAGAGCCAATTAGTTGTTAGAACTTATATAAGAAAGTCCCACATCGGTGGGAGCAACGAAGGAGTTCCTCCTTGAAGGCTATATAAAGAGCCTTAAGGAGAAGTATTAAAACCATCCCAAGAATTATCTCTTCCTCTCTTGTATACTTTCTTATATTCTTTGTGAGGTTATTCTCTCCTAGTATTTAGAGAGAGGTGTTGTAATATTTTCTCATAGTGAAATTCTTCTAGTCTTGCCCCGTGGTTTTTCCCTTTATTCATTGAGGGTTTTCCACGTTAAATTTTGTGTGTTCAGTTCCTATTTTCTCATCTCTTATTTTAGTTGTGAGACACTATTCCGTCACTCTGTTACCTAACAGTGGTATCAGAGCCATTGGTTCGTGGTCCTTATTCCGCTGCAGTGAAAGTGTTGGTTCTTAGTATGCTCTGTGGTTGCAGTATTGTCTGATCTTCCACATCAGAAAAGAATTATTCTTGTTGCTGGAAATAAAGTGTGGTAGTGTGAAAGTGTCTAGGGAAGTTCTGGCTAGGAAAGACTTGGTATTTAAGTGTGTCTATCAGTGACCCACCTCTCTTTCCTGGGAACCTACCTGGTGCACTATTCACGGGCTACGGTCACTGTTCCAGTATACGGGCTATTCAATTGTACTGTACTATTCACAGATACGGTTATTATTCATACGTGTGGTTGTATACTTTTGCAGTAATTGTTAACGTATACTGGATTTGTTCTAGTGTACGACATACGTACAACACTGTTCACGTATACGGTACTATTCACGGTGAAATAGTGTAACTCGCTTCAGTTCGTGTACAACCATGCAGCAAAATTCGAGATAGAGAAGTTCAGTGGGAGAAATTTCTCCTTGTGGAAATTGAAGATAAGAGCAATTTTGAGGAAGGATAATTGTCTAGAAGCAATTGAAAGTAGACCCACAGAAATGACTGATGAAAAGTGGAAAGAGAAGGATGACAATGCTGTTGCCAATCTGCACCTAGCAATGGCGGATTCAGTTTTGTCAAGTGTTGCAGAGAAGAAGACTGCAAAGGAGATTTGGGATGTTCTAAACAAATTGTACGAGGTGAAGTCACTTCACACCAGAATATTCTTGAAGAGGAAACTCTACACTCTTCGAATGAGTGAATCCACGTCGGTAACGGATCACATCAACACTCTGAATACGCTATTTGCTCAACTCACAGCATCAGATTTCAAAATAGCGGAAAATGAACGTGCGGAACTTCTACTTCAGAGTTTACCAGATTCGTATGATCAACTCATCATCAACATCACAAATAACAATGTTAGTGACTCTCTTCACTTTGATGATGTTGCCGGTGCTATTCTTGAAGAAGAATCCAGGCGCAAGAATAAGGAGGAAAGGTCAGAAAATTCAAAGCAAGCAGAGGCTTTAACGGTGATGAGAGGCAGATCAACAGAACGTGGCTCCAGTGGGAGTCAGAATCATGGTAGATCAAAATCTCGAAGAAGGAAGAATCTTAAATGCTACAATTGTGGCATGAGAGGGCACTCGAAGAAGGAGTGTTGGCATAATAAGAAGGGTGGAGAAAAGAATTCTGAAACATCAACCTCCCAAGGTTGTGTTGCAAGTACCTCAGATGATGGAGAAATCTTGTATAGTGAAGCAGCGACTAGTTCTAAAGGCGGAAAGAAACTCAATGATGTCTGGATAATGGATTCAGGTGCGACATGGCACATGACTCCACACCGAGATTGGTTTTGCACTTATGAACCTATTTCGGAAGGATCTGTGTTCATGGGAAATGATCACGCCTTAGATATTGCTGGAGTCGGTACCGTCAGATTAAAAATGCATGATGGTACTGTTCGCAAAATTCAAGGGGTACGACATGTGAAGGGCTTAAAGAAGAACTTATTGTCAATTGGACAATTGGATGACCTCGGGTGCAAGATCCACACTGAATGTGGAATATTGAAAGTAGTGAAAGGAAACCTTGTGGTGATGAAAGCAGAGAAGATCACAAGCAATCTATACATGCTTTTGGGAGAGACGTTGCAAGAGGCAGATGCATCAGTTGCAGCAGCCAGCCAAGAAGAAACGACGATGATGTGGCATCGCAGATTAGGACATATGTCAGAGCGAGGCTTGAAAGTCCTTGCAGAACGCAATCTCCTGCCCGGGCTCAAGATGGTCAATTTACCTTTCTGTGAGCACTGTGTGATAAGCAAGCAGCATAGATTGAAGTTTGCTAAAGTAACTACAAGAAGCAAACACATACTGGACTTAATCCATTCTGATGTGTGGGAGTCACCAGAAATATCCCTGGGTGGAGCAAAGTATTTTGTATCATTCATTGATGACTATTCCAGGAGATTATGGGTGTACCCAATCAAGAAGAAGTCAGATGTGTTTCCAGTATTCAAGGAGTTCAAAGCACAAGTAGAGCTTGAAACTGGGAAAAGAATCAAGTGCTTGAGGACAGACAATGGAGGAGAATATGTAGACGGTAACTTTCTAGCATTCTGTAAGAAAGAGGGTATTATGAGACAATTCACGGTTGCACATACGCCTCAACAGAATGGTGTAGCAGAGCGGATGAACAGAACTCTCCTAGATAGAACAAGAGCCATGCTGAGAACAGCGGGATTGGCCAAATCTTTCTGGGCAGAAGCAGTCAAAACCACCTGTTATGTGATAAATCGATCACCATCAACGGCGATTGGTTTGAAGACGCCTATGGAGATGTGGAAAGGAAAGCCAGCTGATTATTCTTCTCTACATGTGTTTGGATGTCCTGTGTACGTGATGTACAACTCCCAAGAAAGAACAAAGCTGGATCCAAAATCCAGAAAATGTATATTCTTGGGTTATGCTGACGGTGTTAAGGGGTATCGCCTGTGGGATCCCACTGCCCGCAAGGTTGTTGTCAGCAGAGATGTAGTTTTTGCAGAAAATGAACTGCAAAGTGAGCAAACAAATGACAACACTTCAAAAGAGACTGCTACAGTGCAGATGGATAGAAATTCTCAAGAAGATGATTCTTCTGAAGCAGAACCAGAGCATGAGGCACCAGAACCAGTTGAGTCCGAGGCTGTAGAAGTTCGACGGTCAACTCGTGAGAGAAGGCCTCCAAATTGGCACACGGAGTATGTTACGGAGAGCAATGTTGCATACTGTCTTTTAACAGAGGATGGAGAGCCATCAACTTTTCATGAAGCTACTAGTAGCCCAGATGCTTCTCTGTGGATGACAGCAATGCAGGAAGAAATTGAAGCTCTTCACAAGAACGAGACATGGGAACTGGTGGAATTACCACGTGGCAGAAAAGCCATTGGTAACAAATGGGTCTACAAGATCAAGCGGGATAGCAATGATCAAGTAGAACGATATCGTGCTAGATTGGTTGTAAAAGGATATGCTCAGAAAGAAGGTATTGACTTCAACGAGATATTTTCTCCAGTTGTCAGACTTACTACTATCAGAGTAGTGTTGGCTATGTGTGCTGCATTTGATTTACATCTTGAACAACTAGATGTAAAGACGGCTTTTCTACATGGAGAGCTTGAAGAAGAAATTTATATGCTCCAACCAGAAGGTTTTGTTGAAACAGGCAAAGAGAACTTGGTTTGCAGGTTGACCAAATCTCTGTACGGTCTAAAGCAGGCGCCCAGATGTTGGTACAAGAGATTTGATTCTTTCATAATTAGCCTTGAATACAACAGACTGAGTTCAGACCATTGTACGTACTACAAGAGGTTTGATGATAATGATTTCATTATTTTGCTGTTGTATGTGGATGGCATGTTGGTGGTAGGCCCCAACAAAGATCGAATCCAAGATTTGAAGGCACAGTTGGCTAGGGAGTTCGATATGAAGGACTTGGGACCCGCAAACAAGATTTTAGGGATGCAAATTCACCGAGACAGAAAAGACAGGAAAATTTGGCTTTCTCAAAAGAATTATCTGAGGAAGGTCTTGCGACGCTTCAACATGCAAGACTGTAAGCCAATATCTACCCCACTTCCTGTCAATTGTAAATTATCCTCAGGTATGAGTCCTAGCAATGAAGCAGAGAGGATGGAAATGTCTCGAGTACCGTATGCATCAGCGGTGGGAAGCCTTATGTATGCTATGATATGTACAAGACCAGACATTGCACAAGCAGTGGGAGCGGTCAGTCGATTTATGGCAGATCCTGGTAGAGAGCATTGGAATGTTGTTAAGAGGATCCTTAGATACATTAAAGGAACCTCAGATGTTGCATTATGTTTTGGAGGATCAGAACTTGTTGTCAGGGGTTATGTTGATTCAGATTTTGCAGGTGATCTTAATAAAAGGAAATCCACTACTGGCTATGTGTTCACACTTGCAGGAGGAGCGGTAAGCTGGTTATCTAAGTTACAGACTGTTGTAGCTTTGTCTACTACAGAAGCTGAGTACATGGCAGCTACCCAAGCATGCAAGGAAGCAATATGGATACAAAGGTTAATGGAAGAACTCGGGCACAAGCAGCAGAAGATTATTGTGTATTGTGACAGTCAGAGTGCCTTGCACATTGCAAGGAATCCAGCCTTTCATTCCAGGACAAAGCATATAGGTATACAGTATCACTTTGTTCGAGAAGTAGTAGAAGAAGGAAGTGTGGATATGCAAAAGATTCACACCAAAGACAACCTAGCAGATGTTATGACAAAGCCAATCAACACTGACAAGTTTATTTGGTGTCGATCCTCCTATGGTCTATCAGAAACGTAAGCAACATGGAATGGCAAGACAGAAAGAGTGGTGTGAAGATATGATTGGTTTAATCAAATCTTCAAGTGGGAGAATTGTTAGAACTTATATAAGAAAGTCCCACATCGGTGGGAGCAACGAAGGAGTTCCTCCTTGAAGGCTATATAAAGAGCCTTAAGGAGAAGTATTAAAACCATCCCAAGAATTATCTCTTCCTCTCTTGTATACTTTCTTATATTCTTTGTGAGGTTATTCTCTCCTAGTATTTAGAGAGAGGTGTTGTAATATTTTCTCATAGTGAAATTCTTCTAGTCTTGCCCCGTGGTTTTTCCCTTTATTCATTGAGGGTTTTCCACGTTAAATTTTGTGTGTTCAGTTCCTATTTTCTCATCTCTTATTTTAGTTGTGAGACACTATTCCGTCACTATGTTACCTAACATTAGTTTGGTCAAAAAAGTAAGGATATACATAAATCTGCATAGTCTAATCCAAATCCAAGGTGGCTTGGACCATAGCAAGGTCAGTCCTTTCCAATCCTAGGCCATGTTCTGTTATCACAACTTGTTAGATCTCTTTCAATGCCTAGAGAAGTTTATTTAATGGGTAAATTGAGAAACAAATACAATCGATTACAGTCTTTGAAAGCTTCAACAGGCAAACAAAGATGCAGCTTGAAGCCACCCCACAAGGATATGCTGCTTGTTATTTTTGTGAAACTACCTTAATTGATAAGCAAGGGGATCCTTATTTTTTTCATTGTTTTGATACTGGCTAGGTCAAGATGTTTGATCTTCTCCAAATACCACAATTTTGATAGGCATCCGTCTGTCCTGAGTTTGTTTGCAATTATGAATGCTTTTAGAGGTGACAACTGGGCAGTTCGGATTAATTTAGATATAGGTCGGAGATTTGTGTTATTGACTTTTCTTAATTAAATCAAGTTGGATCGGGTTTGAGCGGATTTTTTTTTGAGTTGGGTTCAGCTTTGTGAGCTCCACTTTTACTGGCATAAGTGGTTCACGATGTTGTTTGAGCAAAATGAAGATGATTTTTCAGGGTAAATTTGTGACATATAAATGAAGAAATGGCTATACTTGATGCATGATGAAAAGGGAAATGTTTTGCATATATTTGGCTTTAGTTGTTTCAATGATCCAATGCTGGCTCTGAAAAAATCTGCAATTTGTAGGAAAGGTTTCTAATGCAGTTAGCTAACATCCTATAGACCAGAGTTGGGAAAGCATTGAGTATTTCATAAAATTGTCAGGTATAAGAAGCTTCAGAAAATCAGCATCTGATCTTGCACTACCTCTAATTGAACAGAAAAGCTTCAGTTTCTAATTGAGCAGAAATAATAGACTTAACTTTCGAAGTGATTTTGTGCAGTTAAATGTGGGAACTGCAATTGTTTCTTTGACCATCAGCTTTGCATTATCCAAAATATTCCTTTAATTTTGCTTCTGAACCTGAAGTTATCTGCCTTGTTAGGCCAAACCCAATAGTTGGAAACCTTAATTAAGAAACTGAAAGACGTGAAGATATACAACTTTCCTGGTTGTTTTGTTTCATATGATTGCTTATATATATGGAAGAGAAAAGCTGCTGTATTAATTATCTATTATCAGATTTTTAGTGTTTAACTTGTTAAATTCTTGTTCAGGCTTCAATTGAGTGTATCTCTATTAAATAGTACTAGTGCCTCGCCTGAACTTGGTTTCTATTATTGATGGGGCACTTCCAATCATGATTCTTATTTCTCCACCATCAAGGCAACTCATTCTTCTCGAAAAGGGTAATTTTTGTTTTGAAGGTATTATAATCAATAAATATATATATATATATATATATATATATAGAGAGAGAGAGAGAGAGAGGTGAATATAATAGTTAGGTATTTTTTATGAGCTTAAGTTTTTAGAATAATTGATTACTTAATATGATATCAAAGTTTTTAAATTCGAATCCTAACAACCGATTTCCTTTTAATATTTCTTCACAGAACATCGAACTGTGCATTTTTTCTACACTTAGATCCACGTGCAAACTCATTAATCATTCATTCGATTTACACGTGAAAAGATATGTTAAAATTTAAATATAATAATTAGACAATTTTCTATCGATTTAATCTTGTAAGGCAAATGATTATCCAACTTAAAAGGCGAAATAAAAAAAAATTGTGTTTGGGACGGAATAAAAAGGTCAAATCATAAATTTTTAAAGATCAAAACAAATTTCTAGTATTTTTTTTTTATGAGAAAAAGACTTAAATCAAGAGAAATTTAAGGAGTTAAAGACCAAAGCCTATACCAGCCTCCCATAGATTCACACACCCACCCACCCACCCACCCACCCACTCACACATATATATATATATATATATATATATATATATATTGAATAATGCTACATAATCAGAAATCAATAACAGTGATGATAATGCCTTATTATGCTTTATCATTGTCACCATATATATAGTAGTATTAATAATTTTTTCCGTACAAATAATATAGCTTCTTGCTTAGAAGAAATTTCACTCTTCTGAAAATGATGGTGTTTGCCAAAGAATTTGTAAGAATTGTGTTCAACATTTCATGTCAAATCCTTGTGGATAGAATCAGCTCGCAACCATAAATCAAACTAAACAAACTTCATTAATTAATAAACTGTAAACAAGAAGCAAAATTAAGCCAGGGCATGCATGATCATATCCTTCAGATATATTTAATTAATTTTGACAAATGACATGTTTGTTTGTTGTCATTCATGGTGAAGCTCTGTCTCAGCATACAGAAATGGAAATTTTAATACCCTAATTAAGATAACCACCCATTACAGCTACTGCCCAACTGATAAATCAGACTATTTTTTTTTGCCTTTTGAAGCTAACTGTAAAATGACAGCCTAAAGAAAAAAAAAAAAACAAATGCAAAACATGTGCCTAAAAAAAAAAGAAAAAAAGAAAGAGTCATTATGAAATTATTTCATCAAAGTTAAAACCAAAACAATATAATAAATTCACCTAAAATATTGTTAGTTAGGCTATAACTTGTCACACCATAATGTCCACCAAAATGCTTAAATCAAGTTATTAAGCTATTAACTTTGTTAGGCCCTATAAGATCCACCAATGTCATGGCCCAAATCAACACGTCAGATCTATTAGCTCAGGTTAGTACCTTAGAAGATACGTGGATGTTTTTTTATTTTTCAGATATCATGTCACTTAGACACCTCAAAGACCATGTAACATTAAGCTAAATTTGACATATAACAGTATTTTGAAGTGCTATGAAAACTTAAAACACTGTTGCTATAAGATAAGACAGCATTCATTCATGCGCTGTATATGTGACCGCAGCCTTATGTCTTTAGTAGCATTTTTACATATGTATAATAACACTTATCAAAATGCTGCTATTTTTACTTTATAACAGTTTTTCATGACCTTTTGCAAACATTTTTCATTTGTTGCAAAAGATCTCAATGATAGCAACTGTAAGTGCTATCAAAAGTATTTTTATATGATAAGATTTATAACAGCACATGTCAAATGCTTCTAAACTTTTAAAAATGCTATTGTAATAACCAGTTTTTGCCCGGGTCGGATCCGAATCCGACCCGGGCCATTTGCAACCGGGCCTGCTATTTAGCAGGGCCATTCTGAAACCCAACCAAGCCCAAACCCCAACTAACCCAACTCAGCCGGCCCAACTGCCCAAAACCATAACCCTACCCCTGCCCACGTGAGCCCCCATCCCTCACCAGCCAAACAAAACCCTAGCCCCTGCAGATCCCCTCCCACACGCCAAACCCTAGCCACCTGACAACCTACCCACTGCCACCACCAATCTTCACTCACCCTTCCCCAAACACGCCACCCCCCATAAAAATGAGAGGCCTCAGCCAGAAAAAAAACCCCTTTTGACACTTTCGGATCCCCTGGATCCATCACCGACACCCCAAACCGACCCCCCAAAACCCAGATCTGAGCACCCCCATTTGGATTTGGATACCCTACAAAAAAAAAAAAATAACACAACCAAGCCAAAAGAAAACCAAAAAGGAACCCTTTGGTTTCTTCCCCAGCCCCCCAAGTAAATCCGAAACCCCATCCCTACAAAAACAAAATCTCACCAAACAAAAAAAAAAAAACAAAAGAGAAATCAAAACCGAAAAAAAATTATTGTTTTGAAAATTTTTTAGGGCCAGATCTACTCGGATTTGGCCCGATTCGAAGAAAACCGGTGGCAGATCCGCATCGGGGAAGCCACAACGAGTCGTTTCGACTCGTGTTGGATTGGAAATCTCGCCGGAGCACGGTGGAGCACGACGGCCGACGGTGGAAATGGCGGCCGGTGCGGCGGTCCTCTCGCCGGAGTCTGGGGAGGGTGAGAGAGAAGAAGGAGGAGAGAGAGAGAGAAAAAAAAAGAAAAAAAAAGAAATGAAAAAAAGGGGCTTATATAGCCCCCAGAATCGGGTCAGAACGACCCGCGCGTCGACCCGCGGGTCAACCCGGGGTCCGCGCGGGTCACCGAACCAAAAGAAAAAAAAAAGAAGGGCGCCAAAACGGCGCCGTTTCGGCCCAAGGAGGGTCTACGCACGGACCCGCGGGTCGACCCGGGGTCCGCGCACCCGACCCGTTTCGGTTAGAAAAAAAGGGGGGGAGGGTTGTTGGGTCAGTTTAGATCCGACCCGACCCAAGTTCCAGGTCTGGCCCGAAAGGGGGGCCTGAGCCACATGCCCCTTTTGGGCCCAGCAGCCCAAAACCTTGGTTTTGGGCCAAGGAAGAAAAAAAAAAGAAAAAGAAGAAAAAGAAAAAAAGAAAAAAATAATTAAAATTCAAAAAATATATATAATTAAAATAAAAAAAGAAGAAAAAAATATAAAAAAATATAAAAGAAAAAATAAGTAAAATAAAAGAAAATATATAAAAAAATATAAAAGAATATAAAAAAAGGGAAAAAAAAACAAGAAAAAAAAATTAAATTAAAATCAAAATCAAAAAAAAGAAAATGAAAATAATAATAATGATACCAAAAAAAATTAAAAATAAAAAACAAAAAAAACAAAAAGAAAAAAATTCACGATTATCGATTTTGATTTTTTATTTTTGACATTTTCAGGTGGTCGAGAAAGAACAAAGAATTTTGCAAAGATCAAGTCCGGCATTTTGAATTTCGGATTCTCGACATTTTTCAGGTATGATTTTAATTTTCTTATTTATTTTTGTTAAGTATTCGACGTATTTTTATTGTTCTGTTTCGGTTTTAAATTATAAATTTTTTTTTCTAATTAATACATGTCTTTTAAAATTATTTTCGGTGAATAAAATTCTCTAAAACCGGATGTCTTTCTCGGGATGGTCGAAGCATCAATCGTTCTTTGAAATGGTCCGAGTAAGAATAATAATCGAGACATTATCGAAAATATCGGAGTGATTCGAGAATTATTCTTACATAGATAATTTCTTTTATTTCGGAAATAATTATTAAAAGCATTTTAATTTACTTTTCAAAAAGAAAAAAAAAGATTTTAATAAATGCGAATAACCGATGACGGAATTCGAAGGACGTCACGGTAGTGATTCCTAAGATATCTTGAGGTGAGAGAATTTCGTTAAATATCACCACGAGTGGTGGGAGTATTTAGCGATATGCTCGATAAAAAAATTCATAAAAAAAATGAAAATAATAAGAATGAATAAATAGTGAATGCGCTCGATATTTTACCATGCTCGTGTTTTTTAATATTATGATTTGCATGTTTAATTTTATAGTTATTTGCTAAGTCGTGTTCATCCGACATTTAAATATTTGCATCGTACGCTTTTAAAAAAAATGGATATAAATTACCGACGACGGAATTCGAAGGATATCACGGTTGTGATTCCTAAGATGTCTTGAGGTGAGAAGATCTCATTAAATACCACCGAGAGTGTCGGGAATATTTAATGAGTATTTTTGATAATAAATTTGTGTCCACTTTCGTTTTCAAAAAATAATAATAATCAAAAAAATTCAAAAATAATAAACATGTTTTTTTAATAAAATAAAAAGAAAAGAGAATTATTTTTAAATACCGATGTTAAATCCATTAAACCGAGATTTAAGATAACACGTGATTAAGGGTACCATTTTCTAAACGGGCGTTGCGGGGGTGCTAATCCTTCCCCGCACGTAACCGACTCCCGAACCTAATCATGTTTTTCACTCTGGTTCAAAGCGCGGACTTCGAAATTGGTTTTACAAAATGTTTTAATTAATTTTAAAATATTTTACTAAAACCGGTTTTAATAGGTGGCCAATCACACCTAAAAAAAAAGATCGGTGGCGACTCCATTTTGTGTTTTCGAAATCGTCGTAGCGGTCGAAAAAACCGTTATGACAGCTTGGCGACTCCACTGGGGAATTTGAGAGTCGAGCCACAAATTAATCATGTGTTATTTTAAAATCTCGAATTAATGGATTTAATCGGTATTTAATTTCAATTCTCTTTATTTTCTTTCTTTCTTTCTTTGTTTTTTTTTTCTTGCAATCACACTTTGATATTTGTTAATTCTTTATTCATATTCTTTTTATGTCGTTTATTTTTTTTATATAATCGTGGAATGTTAGAATAAAGAGTCGTAAACAAGTAGTCGAAGGTTTGTCCGTTCCTTCTCATACACGAGCTCATGCATTTCATACATAAGCTCTGTACCCGAGCTTTATCCCTTTAGGTGGAAGTAAAATACCTACGCTCTCGAGAGGTAATAACCTCCGCATGGGCTAGCGAAACGCTTTTAGAGAGAAAAAGTACCTACGCTCTCGAGAGATAATAATCTCCGCACGGGCTAGCGAAAAATCTCTCGCTCGAATTGAACCTGTTTAACTCGGGGTGCCTTACTAGCCTTCACGGGCGACAGTGAGGAGCAATTTGGAGCCTTTTAGATTCTAACTCAACCTCATGTAGTGAACTTGAGTAGAGCCATATCAAATTTCCGATCGGATATCCTCGAAATTAGGAAGGAACATTGTGATCTTTCGCTATTTGTTTACACTCCGAACAAAAACTGTAAATCGGGTAATGATGAGCGTACATCGTGCTACCCGCAATAAGTTTCATTTTTTGCTCCGAAGGCACCGTGATGCTTAAATAAGTTGATACTGTCGGAGCAAATGTTCGTTAACTTTTTGAGTTTGTAAATATGAAAATTTTTCTTTTCGTACATCTCGTACATTTCATGCATTGATGCACTTGTAAATAAAGCATTTACATTTATAATTGTATTTTTGATTTCACGGTGATAATAATCTCATTTGATAAATTGCATAAACACTTGTTGTTGATTAAATGAGAATTGCAAACCGGTAGTGTTGAATAAATACTCAGACATTTGTGCCATAATAAGACCCACTACCACAAAATTTTTTGATAAAAATTGGTTTTTTTAAAATAATATTTTCATTTTTACGGAAAAAATATGTTTAAAAAAAAAAACAAAAAAAAAAATTTTGCGGATTGAATTTGGGGGCAAAGTTTGTGCAATGAAATTGTTGAATAAGTAAGTTCAGTCCAAATCATGTGAATCTAATTATTGAATAGTTTTCTGTATATATTCGTGCATTAATTTGTTTATTCTTTAGACAAACCAAATTAGCATCATTTTGCAATCATGACATGCACGGTCATTCATTGTAGAATACATTAGTAACATACATGATCGTTCTCTGTGTATACCAGAATATCAATTCATTTATTCTTTACATGCATCATATCGACATCGTGATCGCATTCATAACAATAAGGTCATGCATTCATGACATACGTGGTCACTCATTGTATATACTCATACATTAATTTGTTTATTCTTTACATGCATCATATGGGCATCGTGTTACATTCACGATATTCATAGCTCATGCATCATGAAGCACACTTGAGAGGAATAAAAAAGAAGTCGGTTTAGCTTTGAAAGGATTTCTCTTCCAAATCAAAGATATAAGAATCACTGCGTACCTCTATGACACAGGCCGGAACCATGGAGGATGAACAAAACAGACTGGATAGAGTGGAAAGAGCACAGAGAGAACTACAAGAACAGTTAGCCAGATCTCAGCAAGAAACACAAGAACAGATAACAAAATCTCAAGAGGAGTCAAGCGAGCAAATAGACAAGATGATTGAAATGATGACTAGGCTGACCCGAGGAAAATGGGTTGCTGAAGGATCGATCATAGGGGGAGAACCTCGACCTCAAGTAAACAACAACGAAGATCCGGTTTACCTACCAAGTCAACAAGGCCAAGGACAATTTCAATTGAACTCGAAACTTCACCCCTCAGACTCAGTTGTTATTCCAAGCCGAGATGGTTCACTAGAATAAGAAAAGCTGAAAAAACGTGTGGCAAAGCAAGTGGAAGACACAGAGGTGCAACAGAAGTATGATCTGTTTGAAGAAAGACTCAAAGTCATAGAAGGAATAGACATTTTCGGAAATATGGATCCGGATGAGCTCAGCTTGGTCCCGGATTTGGTGATTCCGCCAAAATTCAAGGTCCCTGAATTTGAAAAGTATGACGGATCGAAATGTCCATCAATCCACATCATGATGTTTTGTATGAAAATGGCTGGCTACACCAACAATGACAAGCTGTTAATCCACTGCTTCCAAGACAGTCTAACAGGGTCGGCTGAGAGATGGTATAATCAGTTGGATCGGGGCTGTATCCGTTCTTGGAAAGATCTGGCAAAAGCTTTCAAGACTCAGTATAAGCACATGATCGACATGGCACCAGATAGGTTAACGTTGCAGAATATGGGAAAGAAGCATACGGAAGGTTTTAAGGAATATGCCCAACGATGGAGGGATATGGCAACACAGGTGCAACCACCACTCACTGAGAGAGAAAATATTGTGCTGTTCATCGGTACATTAACGGCACCTTATTATGACAGGATGGTTGGCAATGCCTCAAGAAATTTCGCTGATACGGTTATTTCTGGTGAGATGATCGAGAATGCTATCAAGAACGGAAAACTCGAAGGAGATAAGACATCCAATGTCGAGAGAAACGAGGCACCTAAAAGGAAGAAAGAACATGTCCAAGCTATGGGAGAATTCACTCCATATCCCCGGTTCTCTCCATATCAATCATGTTACTCTACCAATGTCTCTCCAAGTCATTATCCTTACCTTCCAAATATCCAAATACCTAATCCAATGTCAGCTTCTGCAACCAGGCTTGCTTCCCGGAAATGACCGCGGGGCAACCAAGAGAAATTTTCAATCCCGATCTCCGACCTGTTGCAATTACTAATGAGGAACCAATACCTCACCCCTGTGCCTTTGAAAATAGCTCCAAACCCATCAGCAAGGAGTTATGACCCAAACCGCAAGTGTGAGTATCACATGGGGGCAATTGGACATTCAACTGAAAAATGCAGACAACTGAAGGAAAAGATTGAAGGTTTTGTCCATGATGGTATTTTGACTCCAGAGCTAGTCGAACAGTGGAAATCCGCATTGCCATAAATCGATTTCTTCGCCACGGGTTTGGAAGATGAGAATGGTTACCTTTAAAAGCATGTCAACAAGCATTGAGGAATATGCATGTAGTTCTATGCCTCATCATGAAAGCACTTGTCTTATGTTGGCATCGACATTAAATAAATAAATTTCGAATTTCAAATGCTTTGTGTTTATTGTGTTTTAATGATAATTTGAAATTCTTGATTTTGAAGAATGCGTTTTTAAAAGAAAAATCTTTCTTCACATTAAGAAATGATGGGGAGTCTCGAGATTATTGATGATCATTGTTAGAAATGACCCAACATCCTTCCATCTCTCTTTCGGACTTGCCCATGCTTGAATCTTTTGAGTTTGGAAAAACCAATGCTTCCAGTAATATATTGTTGAATTTCAGAAACCATAGTCAGTGCAATAAGAAAAATACAGATCCTAGTTTAGGTTATGTGCAATGGAACAAACTTTTTGAGAAAATCCGAGCTTTTTGGTGTCTCAAACAAGTGAAACCTTTTCAAGAATCTGGATCATGGTAAATTGATGTGTGTCAAGGTTATGCCAAAACCATTCACATCCCTTTCCGTAACCACAAAACAAGAGTTGCCCAGACGTCACTTCATGATTAACGTCTCGGGTAACAATGATTAAACCTAATTTTCTCGTGTTCCTAGAAAAAAGCTGTTTTCGAGCCATATTCTTTCTTGTCCCTTCGGAGAGCAAAAAAGACTCGAGGTGTTCCTCGTTATGATACGAATTCTCATTTGTATGACCAATCAAATGGTGCATCATTTGTAGATACGGAGGACACGTGGTGAATAAGAATGAAGTAATTTTCAGAGCATGCATCAAAAAAAAAAAGAAAAAAAATGAAAAAAAAGAAAAGAAAGAAAATGAAAAACGAGTGCGGCATCATGCATTTATGAAATTCAAGATGGTTTCAAGAAAAAAAAACTTTTCATTATTTTCCTCTAGGAAATGACTCTTCGATTTACGTGCTTGTGTTCGAGATGAAAAATGGCCATCTTTCATCATCCTTTCACAAATTATAAAATATCCTTTTGCTACCCCTTTTGAGCCTAGTGAATACTTTTGTTCTTTCAACCCCGATCAAGGATCACCCTCCACACTAGGGGGCAAATGCGAGGAAGGATCTTTTCAAAGGTCACAGATAGTGAAATCTTGGTTCAAAAACGAAAAAAGAATGCCTTGAATCAAAGAGAAATTTGAGCTTCCAAATGAATAGGGGCTCACCTTGTCAAAATAGAAATGCAAAAAAAAAGAGATAAAAAGAAAAATGAAAGCAAAAAAAATAGGAAAGGAAGAAAAGAACGGATGAAAATCATCGGATAAAGAGAAAAGCTCAGCAAAGACAAATGTTTCGAAGAGAATCCTCCTCATGAAATGATCCTTGATTTGATCACCTTAAACACATGTTTGGGCCTATTTATCTTTCTTTCAGTACCTCGAACCTCAGCCTACATTACGTACCTGAAAAAGACCATTTTGATCGAGCATGGTCATTTAAATTGATGAGTCAATTCTTAGAGAAATGCAGGAGACTTCGGTCTCCTTTCTAGTTAAAAATCCTTCTTGGATATGTCTTGATTTCTTGAATGCAAGGTGAAACATTAAAAAAAAATGATGAAAAAATGGAAAGAAGGAGACTCTAGGGTGAAAACCCGACATGGGCAGTCTAGAGTAAAATGGGAGAATTTCGGTGCCGCTTATGGTATTGTCAAGGCCATAACCAAAGAAGAGATCATTTTGAAGAAGTCAAGGAACATCTGGGAATTCCAAAATATCCCAAAACTGTCAACTCTCGTTTGGAGGGTTGACTTTAAAAACTGAGACCGTTTTCCTTTCCAGAATTAATTTTCCAGTTTGAACACCCCAGCTAGCCTTGACATATGTCAAAACGCCATGATTTGGAAACTAAAAGAAGGTTGAATTTGTTTGAGTCCAAAAAAGAATTCATGTTCTACAAAACCTGTTCCATTTGTGAGTCTAGAAAGGATATACATTTTTCTGTTGTGAAATCTCCTTGGATCAACCAAAACCTTCTGGTACCGAGCCTTTCGACTCAATTTGAAAAAATCCGAATTGACACTTAGAGAAACTTCTAACAGTGATCATCAATCGTCAAGAGATTTGGATATCACAACATGAGGATGACATTTTCAGCTCAAAAGTTTTCAGTAAATAAGCAAACATTTTTCAAAAAAAAAAAAAACAGAAGCAAGCAAAAGCAGGTAAATGAAAATATTTTTGGAAGAAACCATGTTCGATGTTGGCATAAGGCAAAGGTTCTTTTGGCCCAGAGGTATGGAACTATTGAGGTAGAAGAAATGAACACTCGGACTCCAGTTGATAAAATTTTGAAAAACTATCAGGGCAAAGAGATAGTTCCAAAGTGAAGAAAAGGGTTGATGAGGCACGAGCGTTTCAGGATCACTTTGTTTCGAAGAGGAAAAACGATTTAGAAAAGCTAAATCAAGATCAAGAAAAAACAATTGGGAGCATTCGCATCATTCATGAACATTCGCTTTATTAAGTTTTGCATCTGCATCATGTCGTAAAATGTGTACATTATTCGTGGGCACTTGAACATGCATCATCAGGGGCATATGCATTGACTTCGCATGACATTCACATTTCATGCATGATATTGACTATTTGAAGTTTTGGCATTTGAATTTGAACATTCAGTGAGATTTTCTTCCAAGATATGATCTTCAGGTATGATCACCAAGACCTCCGGACATCTCTTTTAAATCCTCTGGGTTACCTCTCTTAAGTCCTCTGGGCACAGGGAAAGAAAAAGAAAATTAAAAGAAGAAGACCTCCGGGCATCTCTTTTAAAACCTCCGGGTTAACTCTCTTAAGTCCTCCGGGCACAGGAAAAGAAAAAGAAAATTAAAAAAGAAGACCTCCGGGCACCTGTTTTAAAACCTCCGGGTTACCTTTTCAAGACCTCCGGGCACAGCAAAAAAGAGAAATTAGAAAAAAGACCTCCGGGCATCTCTTTTAAATCCTTCCGGCACAGCGAAAGAAAAAGGAAATTATAAAGAAAGAAGACCTCCGGGCATCTATTCTAAAACCTCCGGGTTACCTCTTTTAAGACCTCCGGGCACCATTTTCAAAGAAAAGATAATTTTTATAAGACCTCCGGGCACCTGTTTCAAGACCTCCGGGTATTATTCTCAAAAATCATGGACAAGACCTCCGGGCGCCATTTTCAAAGAAAATACATTTTTATGACCTCCGGGCAACTGATTCAAGACCTTCGGGCACTATCCTAAAAAATCATGTTTTCAAGACCTCCGGGCACCTTTCTAAAAAATCATTGATAAAGACCTCCGGGCATCATTCTCAAAGTCAGTAAAAAGACCTCCGGGCACCACTTTCAAAGAAGTGACATTTTTAGACCTCCAAGTATCTGTTTCAAAAACCTCCGGGTAACATCTTTCAAAATGACATTTTTTAAAAACCTCCGGGTAACTTCTTTCAAAATGGCATTTTTCAAAACCTCCGGGTACCATTTTTGCAAAGTCAAATTCGTTACTTTAAGAAAGGTCGAGCCTCGGTATGATTAGTCAAGTGGCGATATCTGAAGAATCTGACAAGGAATTTCAAAACTAAACGAGAAAGAGATGGGGATATCCAGAATGAGTTTTCACTTTCGTAAGACTAAGGTAGTAAGTGAGGTGATGATCTAAGTTGCGTTCAAACTCATTGTCAAAAATTCGAAGTTCGTTTTTAAATTTCAAAGTTGTGGAGCCTCTGATGAGAGGAGCAATTTATTTTCAAAGTGGTGGAGCCTCTAATGAGAGGAGCAATTTATTTTCAAAGTTGTGGAGCCTCTGATGAGAGGAGCAATTTATTTTTCCAAGTGATAGAGCCTCTGATGAGAGGAGCAATTTATTTTTCAAGTGATAGAGCCTCTGATGAGAGGAGCAATTTATTTTCAAAGTGGTGGAGCCTCTGATGAGAGGAGCAATTTATTTTCAAAGTGGTGGAGCCTCTGATGAGAGGATCAATTTATTTTCAAATTTGTAGAGCCTCTGATGAGAGGAGCAATTTATTTTCAAAGTTGTGGAGCCTCTGATGAGAGGAGCAATTTATTTTCAAAGTGGTGGAGCCTTTGATGAGAGGAGCAATTTATTTTCAAAGTTGTGGAGCCTCTGATGAGAGGAGCAATTTATTTTCAAAGTTGTAGAGCCTCTGATGAGAGGAGCAATTTATTTTCAAAGTCGTGGAGCCTCTGATGAGAGGAGCAATTTATTTTCAAAGTTGTGGAGCCTCTGATGAGAGGAGCAATTTATTTTCAAAGTTGTGGAGCCTCTGATGAGAGGAGCAGTTTATTTTCAAAGTTGTGGAGCCTCTGATGAGAGGGGCAATTTATTTTCAAAGTTGTGGAGCCTCTGATGAGAGGATCAATTTATTTTCAAAGTTGTAGAGCCTCTGATGAGAGGAGCAATTTATTTTCAAAGTCGTGGAGCCTCTGATGAGAGGAGCAATTTATTTTCAAAGTTGTGGAGCCTCTAATGAGAGAAGCAATTTATTTTCAAAGTTGTGGAGCCTCTGATGAGAGGATCAATTTATTTTCAAAGTTGCGAAGCCTCTGATGAGAGGAGCAATTTATTTTCCAAGTGATAGAACCTCGCTAAAAATGGATCTCTATAACCGGACAAAATTGGTTATATTGTCTTTGCACTATTCCTGATTCTCAGCAATGTGCAAAGAGGGGCAGCTGTAATAACCAATTTTTGCCCCGGTCGGATCCGAATCCGACCCGGGCCTTTTGCAATCGGGCCTGCTATTTAGCAGGCCCAATCTGCAAACCCAACCAAGCCCAAACCCCAACTAACCCAACTCAGCCGGCCCAACTGGCCCAAAACCATAACCCTACCCCTGCCCACGTGAGCCCCTATCCCTCACCAGCCAAACCCTAGCCCCTGCAGATCCCCTCCCCCACGCCAAACCCTAGCCACCTGACAACCTACCCACTGCCACCACCAACCTTCACTCACCCTTCCCCAAACATGCCACCCCCCATAAAAACGAGACGCCTCAGCCAGAAAAAAGAAAACCCCTTTTGACACTTTCGGATCCCCTGGATCCATCACCGACACCCCAAACCGACCCCCAAAAACCCAGATCTGAGCACCCCCCTTCGGATTCGGATACCCTGCAAAAAGAAAACAACACAACCAAGCCAAAAGAAAACAAAAAAAAAAACCCTTCGGTTCCTTCCCCAGCCCCCCAAGCAAATCCGAAACCCCATCCCCACAAAAAAAATCTCACCAAACAAAAAAAAAAAACAAAAGAGAAATCAAAACCCAAAAAAAGTTATTGTTTTGAAAATTTTTTAGGGCCAAATCTACTCGGATCTGGCGCGATTCGAAGAAAACCGGTGGCAGATCCGCATCAGGGAAGCCACAACGAGTCGTTTCGACTCGTGTTGGACCGAAAATCTCGCCGGAGCACGGCGGAGCACGGCGGCCGACGGTGGAAATGGCGGCCGGTGCGGCGATCCTCTCGCCGGAGTCTGGGAAGGGTGAGAGAGAAGAAGGAGGAGAGAGAGAGAGAGAAAAGAAGAAAAAAAAAGAAATGAAAAAAAAGGGGCTTATATAGCCCCCCGAATCGGGTCAGAAAGACCCGCGCGGGTCACCCGAACCAAGAGAAAAAAAAAGGGCGCCAAAACGACGCCGTTTCGGCCCAAGAAGGGTCCGCGCGCGGACCCGCGGGTCGACCCGGGGTCCGCGCACCCGACCCGTTTCGGTTAGAAAAAAAAGGGGGGGAGGGTTGTTGGGTCGGTTTAGATCCGACCCGACCCAAGTTCCAGGTCTGGCCCGAAAGGGGGGCCTGAGCCACACGCCCCTTTTGGGCCCAGCAGCCCAAAACCTTGGTTTTGGGCCAAGGAAGAAAAAAAAAGAAAAAGAAGAAAAAGAAAAAGAAAAAAATATAATTAAAATTCAAAAAAATATATAATTAAAATTAGAATAAAAAAAGAAGAAAAAAAGATAAAAGAAAATAATAAAAAAATATAAAAGAAAAAATAAGTAAAATAAAAGAATATATATAAAAGAATATATAAAAGAATATAAAAAAAGGGAAAAAAAAGAAAAAAAATTAAATTAAAATCAAAATCAAAATAAAAAAAAAAGAAAAAGAAAATAATAATAATGATAACAAAAAAAATTAAAAATAAAAAATAAAAAAAATAAAAAATAAAAAAGAAAAAGAAAAAATTTCACGATTATCGATTTTGATTTTTTATTTTTGACATTTTCAGGTGGTCGAGAAGGAACAAAGAATTTTGCAAAGATCAAGTCCGGCATTTTGAATTTCGGATTCTCGACATTTTTCAGGTATGATTTTAATTTTCTTATTTATTTTTGTTAAGTATTCGACGTATTTTTATTGTTCTGTTTCGGTTTTAAATTATAAAAATAATTTTTTCTAATTAATACATGTCTTTTAAAATTATTTTCGGTAAATAAAATTCTCTAAAAACGGATGTCTTTCTCGGGATGGTCGAAGCATCAATCGTTCTTTGAAATGGTCCGAGTAAGAATAATAATCGAGACATTATCGAAAATATTTGAGTGATTCGAGAATTATTCTTACATAGATAATTTCTTTTATTTTGGAAATAATTATTAAAAGAATTTTAATTTACTTTTCAAAAAGAAAAAAAAAGAACCGACGACGGAATTCGAAAGATTTCACGGTAGTGATTCCTAAGATATCTTGAGGTGAGAGAATTGCGTTAAATATCACCACGAGTGGTGGGAGTATTTAGCGATATGCTCGATAAAAAAATTCATAAAAAAATGAAAATAATAAGAATGAATAAATAGTGAATGTGCTCGATATTTTACCATGCTCGTGTTTTTTAATATTATGATTTGCATGTTTAATTTTATAGTTATTTGCTAAGTCGTGTTCATCCGACATTTAAATATTTGCATCGTACGCTTTTAAAAGAAATGGATATAAATTACCGACGACGGAATTCGAAGGATATCACGGTTGTGATTCTTAAGATGTCTTGAGGTGAAAAGATCTCGTTAAATACCACCGAGAGTGTCGGGAATATTTAATGAGTATTTTCGATAATAAATTTGTGTCCACTTTCGTTTTCAAAAAATAATAATAATAAAAAAATTCAAAAATAATAAACATGTTTTTTTTAATAAAATAAAAAGAAAAGAGAATTATTTTTAAATACTAATGTTAAATCCATTAAACTGAGATTTAAGATAACACGTGATTAAGGGCACCGTTTTCTAAACGGGCGTTGCGGGGGTGCTAATCCTTCCCCGCACGTAACCGACTCCCAAACCCAATCATGTTTTTCACTCTGGTTCAAAGCACGGACTTCGAAATTAGTTTTACAAAATGTTTTAATTAATTTTAAAATATTTTACTATTTAATAGGTGGCCAATTGATAACTCGTATAATTATATAGTTTTTAGTTATGTTTTATTATTGTTTTGTGTCAAATACGAGTTATTATTGTTTAGTCTAATTGTGTTTATGATCTTTTATATTTTTATGTAATTTGGTGTTTTTCACAAGTTTCTTTGAGTGATTTCAGATTACTAGAATTAAGGGCAAATCCAGTTCAGTTCCAGTTCCGACACCTTTTGCCATATCAGCTATATCTCGAGTTTCACTGAAGCAATAAGGCTGAACTTTGTATCCCTGCAAAGCTAAGAGGCATATCTATCTTTTTCATGTTTTACACTTCTTGAAACGGAGTCGTTTTCCCTAGCGAAATCGATCATCAAGTTGGCTGATGTGCAATGACGTCTGTTCTGCACCGTTTTGGTATTTTGACCATATCTCCCGATCCACGTGCGCAAATGATCTGATTCCAACGGCTATGGATCCGTAACTGATAGGGGTATATTTTTCTAGAAGACCATTTTATCAGATCGAGCCTCCAACATTGACAAAATCGACCATCAAGCTGGCTGATCAGAATTGTCATACAATATGACGAAAATTGTTAGAAAAATGCACCCACCTATTATACCTACCTTTGAAATTTGTAAAGCTTGTCTCTTGTCATTTAGCCCTCCAAAATGTGTATAAATAGAGGGCCTTGGATGAGTATTGGGATAGATTGATACATTGGTAGGATAGCCATTGTAATAAAATTCTCTAAGTTTTCTTTTTCTTTCCTTTCTCTAGTTTTCTTTTTCTTCTTACATTTCTTTTCATTTTATTCATATCTAGTATGTGTTTCTAATCATATTGTTGAGGTGATGAGGTGAAGCTCTTGGTAAATGCTAAGGTTAGTCTCTTAAACATGAGCTAAAATGAATCATCATTTATAAGCACTAGTATAGATAATATTTTCTTTTGGTTTAAAATCATACTTGCAAAGTAGAGATCTTGATTCATTATTGACAATGAAAATGGCACAGTAAATGCTTGGTTTCATAACCTTGATTTGTTGTAGACATATACTTTGGCATAAGGAATGCTTGGACTCTTTTTATGAGTTTTGAGGACACCAAATGAACATAATATCATATGCTATGGACGTTGGACAATTTGGACTGAATTGCTAAACCTTCCGATTGGAACCTCCCTTATGTGTGGATTTCAATTGTGTAATAAAACAAGATTAATCTTAGCATAACACCAAGAGTGGATTCTCTAACCTCAACATCCTTTCTTATTGTTTTTTTATATTTTGTTTAATTTCTTTTATGTTATTTTATTTATTTTGTTCTCTAATATCTTGTTTATTTTGTTTTGTTGTTGATTCCCTAATATCTTGTTTACTTTCTTTTTCTTATATATTTATAAACTTATACTTACTAATACGCTTCCCTGTGGTTCGACCTCGGACACCCGAGAATTTATTACTTGAACATAACCTGCACTTGGGTTTACAACTCTTAATTGAGTTTCCATCAAGTTTTTGGCGCCGTTGCCGGGGAAGCAATACTAAGTATATAAGTTTATAAGTATATTTATTTTTTATTGGCTGGTTATACCGCCTAATTTTGTATATATTTATTTTTATTGGCTGGTTATACCGCCTAATTTTCTATATATTTATATTTATATTGTATATTAACTTTGTTTTATTTTTATTGGCTGGTTATACCGCCTAATCTGTATATTAACTTTGTTTTATGCTTGTTTGGCGACGTGATTTTAGATCTCGTCGTTTAGTTAGATTTTATTGTGAAACTTTTTCAGGTAATCTTTCTAATACAACTCCTACCATGGCTGACAATGAAAGTGTTCATGCTGAAGATGAGAACAGACAAGTACGCACCATGCGTGACTACTTGCAACCAACTCGAAGCTCATCACCCTCTTGTTTTATTTTTCCTCTCAATGCAAACAACTTTCGTTTTAAACCAGGTATGATAGCTTTGCTTCCAAATTTCTATGGGTTGGAATCGGAAAGTGCTTACTCGTTTCTAAAAGACTTCGAAGATGTATGTGTCACCTTTAATGACCAACAATGTACAAATGAAATTGTCAAGCTAAAATTATTTCCTTTTTCTTTAAAAGATAAAGCAAAAATTTGGCTTCATAATTTAAAACCAAGGTCAATTGGCACATGGCAAGAATTACAAACTGAGTTTCTAAAGAAATTTTTCCCAGCACATAAAACTACTGCTTTGAAAAGACAGATTCAAAATTTCAATCAAAATCAAAATGAAGCATTTTTTCAGTGCTGGGATCGTTTTAAAGATTTGTTAAGTTCTTGTCCACATCATGGTTTTGAAAAATGGCGTCTTATTAGTTTCTTTTATGAAAGTTTAACTCCCGAAACTAAACAATTTGTTGAAACAATGTGTAACGGTGAGTTTCTAGAAAAAGAACCTGAAGAAGCCTTTGACTACTTAGACCATTTGGCAGATAACTCTCAAGCCTGGCACACAGATAATTCCTCTGAAAGTTCCAATAGATCTAATCTTGTTTCTAACAGAGGTAAATATCATTTTAGTCAAGAAGATGAGATAAAATCTAAAGTAGCTAATTTGGCTAGAAAGATTGAAGCCATGGAACTTAGAGAAGTAAAAGAAGTCAAAACGGTTAAAAATGAAGAAAGTTGTGGAATTTGTGAAATCATGGGACACCCCACTTCTGAATGTCCAAACATTCCCATTCTTAAAGAAGCGTTGCATGATCAAGTAAATTCCATAAACACATTTAAAAAGCCTTTTCCTTCTCCTTACTCTGAAACGTATAACCCTGAATGGAGAAATCATCCCAACTTCAGTTGGCGGAATAATAATCATGTTCAGGTACCACAATCTCAAAAGCCGGGCAACACTTTTTCCTATCAACCTTCACGTGTACAAACCTTGGAAGAGACATTGCAAGCATTCATGCAAACACAAGCAAATGTGAATAGCCGGACTTCACAGGACATCAATGAGATCAAAAACACCTTGTCCACATTGACAGCTTCATTACGCACTCAAGAAAAAGGTAAGTTTCCTGCTCAACCTCAGCCTAACCCTTCTACTCAATGTCTTGTTTCTTGCTCCAATGAAACTCAACAGGAAAATGCCAGTTCTATCACAACTCTTCGAAGTGGAAAGGCAATTGACAAAAACATTCCATCAAAAGACCAAGATCCTCTTTCCCCTCCGAAAAGTAATGGTAAGGATGATGGTAAGTCTGAACTTCTTGAAAATTTGGACAAAGAAAAAGGTATGCATCCTGCTCCTTTTCCTCAAAAGTTGCAAACAATAAAGAATTTGAATCAAAATGCAGAAATTTATGAACTTTTCAAACAAGTTAAGATTAACATTCCTTTATTGGATGCAATCAAACAAGTTCCATCTTATGCTAAATTTTTGAAGGACATGTGCACAGTTAAAAGGAAACATAATGTACAAAAGAAAGCATTTTTGACGGAAAGTGTGAGCTCAATCATTCAGCACCTTACTCCACCAAAATTCAAAGATCCTGGATGTCCAACAATCTCATGCATCATTGGAAACACTAGAATAGAACGTGCATTGCTTGATCTTGGTGCTAGTGTTAATCTTTTGCCTTTTTCTGTTTATCAACAGTTAGGTTTAGGTGAACTCAAGGAAACACCTGTTACACTTCAACTAGCTGATCGTTCTGTAAAAATTCCTCGAGGGATAGTTGAAGATGTTTTGGTTCAAATTGATAATTTTTACTTCCCTGTTGATTTTATTGTTTTGGACACACATCCTGTTTCAAATCCAAATGTTCAAATTCCTGTTATATTAGGCCGTCCATTTCTTGCAACTTCTAATGCTCTGATAAATTGCAGGAATGGTATGTTGAACATTTCTTTTGGAAATATGACTTTAGAATTAAATGTGTTCAACATTTGCAAGCAACCTGGTGATAATTCAGAAGTACATGAAGTGGATTTCATTGAAGAACTTGTTCATGAACATCTCACCACTACCACATTCCATGATCCTTTAGAAGCTTATTTAATTGAATATGAGTTTGATAATGCTTCAGAAATTTCACACACTGATTCTTTGTTAAAATCTTTTCAGGATAAGCATTGTTGGAAACAAAAGTTTGAGGAACTACCATCACTTACAAATGTCACTGTACCATCAACTATTGAACCACCCAAGCTGGAGTTAAAACCATTGCCATCCAAGCTAAAATATTCCTTTTTGGGTGAGAGTGAAACTTTTCCAGTCATAATTTCTTCACATCTTGATGAACTACAAGAAGGAAAAATTCCTTCTCAATGGAGCACACAAGATAAAAGGAAGTTTCTGAATGAGGTAAAGAAGTTCTATTGGGATGACCCTTACTTGTTCAAATATTGTCCTGATCAGATTTTTCGAAGATGCATTCCCGACAATGAGGTAAGTAGTGTAATTAAGTTTTGTCATTCCGAGGCATGTGGTGGTCATTTTTCATCAAAGAAAACTGCTGCAAAAATTTTACAGTGTGGATTTTACTGGCCAACTTTGTTCAAAGATGCACATAATTTTTGCAAGTCATGTGAAAGTTGTCAAAAATTAGGTTCCATTTCGAAAAGAAACATGATGCCTTTGAACCCAATTCTTGTAATTGAAATTTTTGACTGTTGGGGTATTGATTTCATGGGACCATTTCCACCATCTTTTGGTT
This sequence comes from Fremontodendron californicum, assembly GCA_030761205.1. NCBI lineage: Eukaryota > Viridiplantae > Streptophyta > Magnoliopsida > Malvales > Malvaceae > Fremontodendron > Fremontodendron californicum. The sequence goes on along the minus strand of JAULJL010000009.1, from coordinate 9,068,817 downwards.
TCTTATACATTTTAGTTGCAATAGATTATGTTTCAAAGTGGATAGAGGCAATTCCATGTCGAAATAATGATCACAAAACAGTGATTAAATTTTTAAAAGAAAATATTTTGAGTCGATTTGGAATTCCTCGATCTATCATAAGCGATGGGGGAACACATTTTTGCAACAAGGTTTTTGAAACATTAATGAAGAAATATGCCATTACACACAAAGTTGCAACCCCTTATCACCCGCAGACAAATGGACAGGTAGAATTAGCAAATAGGGAGATTAAACAAATTTTGGAAAAGACAGTTAATCCAAATCGCAAAGATTGGTCTCTTAGACTTAACGATGCATTATGGGCCTATCGAACAGCTTTTAAAACAGCATTGGGCATGTCTCCTTATAGGCTAGTTTATGGAAAACCTTGTCATTTACCTGTGGAACTTGAGCATAAAGCATATTGGGCCATTAAAATGTTCAACTCAAACCTTGATGACGCTTCTAATTTACGAAAATTACAAATAAATGAACTTGAGGAACTCAGAAATGATGCATATGAGAATTCTAAAATTCATAAAGAAAGAACTAAAGCCTTTCATGACAAGTTAATTTCAAGAAAAATATTTGATGTTGGGCAAAAAGTTCTACTTTATAATTCTAGACTTCACATATTTCCTGGTAAGTTGAGATCAAGATGGACTGGCCCATTTGTGGTTAAGCATGTGTATCATTATGGAGCAGTTGACATTGAGAATCCTCAAAATGGTAACGTATTCAAGGTAAATGGACAAAGACTCAAACTCTTTTTGGAAAATCATGTTACTCAAGAAGAGGTTGTTTTTCTTTCTGATCCTTGTTTTGAAAATAACTAGATGTAAATATAATTTTTACTAATCTTCAAAAAAAAAAAAAAAAAAAAAAAAAAAAATTCATTTTTTTTCCCGGTTAAATGGCGGATAACGGTACTCCGTGATTATTTAAGTCGGTTCCATCAGCTACCCACAAAACTGATATTGTATATAAATTTCTCTTTCATTTTATTTTATTTCATTTTTTTTTTTTTTTCAGGATGGATGATATTCTCAAAAGATTGCAGAAACGATTTCCTCCTTTTCCTCGGAATATTTTACTGAAGCTTTACCAAGTTCGATTAGAAAGATTAAGAATGCTTATGAACAAAGGGATTCCTGAAGACATACGTTGGATAATTGAAGCCAAGGTACGTGAAGATGAATATCTTCCTGTTTTGCATTTACCAGGTACAGGTAGAAGCACTTATGCAAAGAAGCGACGAGCAAAGCGCATGAGTTCAAATTGCCACAAGTGTGCACGATGGACGTGTAACGGTAAATGTCGTTCTATTGGGATTCCGTCCTCTAATCGAGATGATAAAATTGAATTCATTAAGGATGGACTGAGTAAGGAGAATTTGGGTAATATCCAACTTTCTCTTGAGACGCATCCTAGTGGAGACGTACAAAGAGAAATTCTTGATTTATGGCCGCAATTCCAAAGGGAATGGCAACATCTTGGGAATCTGATGTTAAAAGACCCTGTTTGCCAGCTTGTAAGAAAACTGGATGGGAAGCATATCCTCGACTCATAGAAGGCGTTTAAGCCGTTTCTGGACGTAAAACCAGAGGAAGATGTGAGCCACAATCACAACTACAATAAATGACTTCTCAGCTTTTGGTTTGATTTGCAATAACTTTATTTCAGTTTAATTTACGTGTTGTTCGATTTGTGTAATTATTCTCGTTTTTTTTTTGCATTGGTCTTTTACGATTGATTTTTCTTCTCTTTTTGATTTTCTTCCTGAAATCACGCAAAAATCTTTTGTTAGGTTAACATTTTCTTCTGACAGGTCAAATACACTTTCGGCGACATTATTACTCTTGTCTGATTCACTACTCAGTCCTCTATATATTACACCATGTACTCATTCTCTTTCAGGCACTCGAAAAAGAAAAAAAAAATGGAAAGCACTTCGTCCCAGCGCATTAAAAAAATTTGTGTCTTTGGAGGTGCTTATCCAGGGAAAAATAACATATTCGCTGATGAAGCCATAAGAGTTGGAGTAATACTTGCCCAACAAAAGATCCACTTGATTTATGGAGGCGGTAGTACGGGTTTAATGGGAGCAGTCGCTACAGCAGCACACGCCGGAGGAAGTCCAGTTCTAGGAATCGTGCCAAAACTATTCACAGATTTTTGTGGACCTACCGTGGGTAAGGAAATACAAGTCTGGAGTATCCCTGAACGGATAACAATCATGTACCATTCTGCCGATGCATTCATTGCTTTACCAGGAGGTCTGGGTACATTGGAAGAAATAGCTTGCGTGGCTTCTTGGTCATCTTTGGTCACAAATAAGAAACCCATTGGTTTGCTTAATATTAATGGTTATTTTAGTAATTTACTTTCATATTTAGATAATGCTGTGGATAATGGATTCATGTTTTCAGAGGCAAGGAGAACCATAATTTCTGCTACAACCATTGAAGATTTACTCAAAAAGCTACAAGCTTATGAGTGTTTATCTGCTACGGTTGTTTCGCAAACGCTCGGAAAAAGAAAAAGAGATATGGACGAGCAAGGAGTGGATTGCACTTTGTCTTTGTGACATTATCTAACATTTTGCTTGTTGTGTCTCAGTTATAATAAGTGGTTAGCAACCTCTGCAGGTAATATCTCCTAAATTCTACCTTTAAAATTTGACATTGGGGACAATGTCATATTTTAGTAGGGGGTAAGGGACATATTTTGCTTAAAAAAAAAAAAAAAATTTGTTGTGTTTTAAGACATTTAGAAGTATTCATTCTGAACAAGGTCTGAGTAAGGGAGACTTGAGACATACCTTGTCAGTTTGATTTAATCTTCTTCTTCTTCAAAAAAAAAAAAAAAAAAAAAAAGCATGTTTAGACTTAGTGTGTTTTTTTAGTTACTTTCAATACTATAATGAGATATGAATTGCATAAGTCTAAAACAGATTTATTAGTGAGAAGATTTTCATGAGAATTGAGCTTGATGTCAACCTTTTTATGAGCCAATGTTAATATGATATGTTGATTGAGAAAGAAGCATGTTTAGACTTAATCTGACTTGTATAATCATCTTTGTGAGTTTTTGAGCCTATAATGATTGATGCATTATACAAATCAATCTAATTTCTTTCTTGAGTGCTCTTATGATTACATGATTCTCTAGAACTTGCTTTAAACCGTTTGAGACTATATTGATACATGTGACAACATGAATATGATAGAGGCATTAGGATTATAACTAGAGCCAAACAGCCATCCATTATTAATGTTCTAAGAGAACATCCCCACTAGTGAACCAATTTGAGCCTACATTAAATATGCTGTTTTATTGGTAACCACAACTTACACCTAGCCTAAATATACTTATATCCTTACCCTTGTTCTAAAGATGGATTATATATTTTGAGACATATTGCAAAAAACAAGGGATATTTTTAGTTGAAAATTTGGGTTAGAAACAAAAGATAAGTGTGGGGGAAGAAAAGAAAAGAAAAAGTCAAGAGAAAAAGAAAGGGATCATTGTCAAATACATTCCCATATTAAAAAAAAAAAAAAAAAAAAAAAAAAAAAAAAAATCTTCTCTTGAACTTCTAGAAAAAGATGTTACAAAGTTGGTTAGAATGATGCAAAGGCTCAACATGAATATTTAGCCTATGTTATTATGTGCTTTATAAGAGTTTTGAGAAGTTTTATTTGTATGATCTTATTATGTCTCTAAAATCTATGAACTCTTTGGAACCTTTGTGATATCTTTATCCTTTTGTTCTTTAACCACATTATAACCCTTTGGCCCCATTACAACCTTGAATAAAGACCTCTTGATTTATGAAGTTGTATGATCTAAATAGTGGAGAATAGGTGGACAAGCAAGCATATGGTAGAAGTGTTTTCATGAGATTGATTGAGTGTAAACACTTTACCACTACTTTAAAGAGTGAAAATCAAGAGAGTATCCCATGTGAGAAGTTGAGATTAAGTTTGAATATACACTATTTTGATTGAAATATGTTATGTTATTATTGGCTTAACTCAAACTATTTACATTCAAGCAAGATTTTTTGTGAATTTCTTTAAGCTATTGATTAGTTTTTAAGACTTGTCCAATGATTATCTCTAATTTATATTGGAAGGATTAGTTATAATTATTATTTTTAGTTTTTCTTATGTCTTCAATGTTTGTGGGTATCGTCCTAGTAAACCCTCACGAGACTAAACTCGTCCACTAGGGACACCTAGGGGTTTAAAGGCTTGTGTCACATGCTAAGTGCCACCGTGATTTCCTACGAAAATGGATTAGATTAGATTTTCTTATTTTATTTTTATTGAGTCGTTGCTAGGGACTAGCAACAATCTAAGTATGGGGGTGTGATAACTCGTATAATTATATAGTTTTTAGTTATGTTTTATTATTGTTTTGTGTCAAATACGAGTTATTATTGTTTAGTCTAATTGTGTTTATGATCTTTTATATTTTTATGTAATTTGGTGTTTTTCACAAGTTTCTTTGAGTGATTTCAGATTACTAGAATTAAGGGCAAATCCAGTTCAGTTCCAGTTCCGACACCTTTTGCCATATCAGCTATATCTCGAGTTTCACTGAAGCAATAAGGCTGAACTTTGTATCCCTGCAAAGCTAAGAGGCATATCTATCTTTTTCATGTTTTACACTTCTTGAAACGGAGTCGTTTTCCCTAGCGAAATCGATCATCAAGTTGGCTGATGTGCAATGACGTCTGTTCTGCACCGTTTTGGTATTTTGACCATATCTCCCGATCCACGTGCGCAAATGATCTGATTCCAACGGCTATGGATCCGTAACTGATAGGGGTATATTTTTCTAGAAGACCATTTTATCAGATCGAGCCTCCAACATTGAAAACATCGACCATCAAGCTGGCTGATCAGAATTGTCATACAATATGACGAAAATTGTTAGAAAAATGCACCCACCTATTATACCTACCTTTGAAATTTGTAAAGCTTGTCTCTTGTCATTTAGCCCTCCAAAATGTGTATAAATAGAGGGCCTTGGATGAGTATTGGGATAGATTGATACATTGGTAGGATAGCCATTGTAATAAAATTCTCTAAGTTTTCTTTTTCTTTCCTTTCTCTAGTTTTCTTTTTCTTCTTACATTTCTTTTCATTTTATTCATATCTAGTATGTGTTTCTAATCATATTGTTGAGGTGATGAGGTGAAGCTCTTGGTAAATGCTAAGGTTAGTCTCTTAAACATGAGCTAAAATGAATCATCATTTATAAGCACTAGTATAGATAATATTTTCTTTTGGTTTAAAATCATACTTGCAAAGTAGAGATCTTGATTCATTATTGACAATGAAAATGGCACAGTAAATGCTTGGTTTCATAACCTTGATTTGTTGTAGACATATACTTTGGCATAAGGAATGCTTGGACTCTTTTTATGAGTTTTGAGGACACCAAATGAACATAATATCATATGCTATGGACGTTGGACAATTTGGACTGAATTGCTAAACCTTCCGATTGGAACCTCCCTTATGTGTGGATTTCAATTGTGTAATAAAACAAGATTAATCTTAGCATAACACCAAGAGTGGATTCTCTAACCTCAACATCCTTTCTTATTGTTTTTTTATATTTTGTTTAATTTCTTTTATGTTATTTTATTTATTTTGTTCTCTAATATCTTGTTTATTTTGTTTTGTTGTTGATTCCCTAATATCTTGTTTACTTTCTTTTTCTTATATATTTATAAACTTATACTTACTAATACGCTTCCCTGTGGTTCGACCTCGGACACCCGAGAATTTATTACTTGAACATAACCTGCACTTGGGTTTACAACTCTTAATTGAGTTTCCATCACCAATCACACCTAAAAAAAAAAAAAGATCGGTGGCGACTCCATTTTGTGTTTTCGAAATCGTCGTAGCGGTCGAAAAAACTGTTATGACAGCTATAATTATTGATCATTATAATAATATATAACAGCAATATACAAAATGCTATCAAAGTGTTGTCTTTGCTATTTTTAACAACATTTGAAAATGCTATAAGAAAAATGCTGTCTAAAACTGATTTTGGCGTAGTGTAAGACTCCAACTGTTGGGGCGAGATCCTCCATACTGTTGACCACCAAACCCTTGTTAGAAATAGACACGTGGCACGGGATAGGTTGCCCAAATATATATATATAAGGATTTTGCTAACAAATACATTAAGGGCATTCTTTAAGGTTACTATATGTGGTAACATCTTCACCCAATGCATTGGAAATTATGAATAAAGTTGTCAACTTTTGTAATTAATACAATTCTTTTACTATAAATAGTATATTAACTAACCTTAAAAAGTGCTCTAAGGGCACTCGTTAGCAAAACCCTATATATAAATAGCCCTTAGAAGGACTAACCAATGGTACACACTCTTCCTTCTCTCACTCAGCCTTTTGTCTCTCTCCTATAAACATTGACTTAAATATCGGAGCGCGTCTCGGAGACCAAACTCCGACGCTCTCTAATCTTTTTGCTCCTCTACAATACTTCAGACTACCAAGATAACCACCTCGCTTTCAAAAGACATCAACAAATTAACTTAAGGGTTAATTACACAGATGGTCACTCAACTATTATCGGGCTTTACAATGGGTCACTCAACTATGAAAAATATCAATTTAGTCACTCACGTTATAAAAATTTACTTTTTTGGTCACCCGGCCGTTAGAGACTAACGGTTGGATGACGTGGCATTACCATGTCAACTTCAGATGACACGTGGCATTGTCACGTCATCCGACATGCCACGTGACATTTATGAATTTTGAAAAAAATTGAAAAAAAAAAAATACATTATATTTTTGATTACTTAACTTTTTGAAAATTTTTATTTTGGTCACCCAACTTTAAAAAATTTACAATTTGATCACCAATGTTTTACGTTTGCCAAAACTTATTTTATTAATATTTTGTTCTCTATTGTCAATGGTTCGTTGTCGACATGATTTTTATAACGATATGATTACCTATATCAAAATTATTTTATTATTTTTATTATCTATATCAAAATATCTTGAAATAAATAATACTCAAATAAAAATTCAAACTTTATAAAAAAGAAAAAAGAAATATACATTCAATATTTTTATTTTATGGAATTAAAATTATATTTTAACTTTTTTTTATTGTAATTATAAATTTGAAAATTTGATGAATAAATCCAATTGTCAAAACTATTTAAATGCATTGCTTGAAGCATTTGATATCCAGTTCATCCAAATAAATTTAAATAAGTAATTGTTGTAGACTATATCAATCAATCAAGAAAATTTAACATAAATATGAAAAAATTTCATGATTCTAATTATAATGAAAGTTAATTATTTTGATTTCATGCAACCAAATATATAATAAAAATAAATTTTTTTTATGAAATTAAATTGTTATAAAACCATGTCGACGGTCATATGTTCACAATGGAGACAAAAATATTAATAATTTCACAAACCTTGATGATCAAATTGTAAACTTTTAAAAGTTAGGTGACCTAAATAGAAATTTTTAAAAATTAAGTGATCAAAAGTGTAATTTATTTTTATTAAATTATAATTTTTTTAAAAAAAAAATTCATAATGACACTTAAAATTGCCACGTGACATTTTAGATGACGCGGCAATACCACGTGGCATCTGACATATGATGTGGTATTGCCACGTCATCCGATCGTTAGTTTCTAAAGGTTGGGTGACCAAAAAAATTAATTTTTATAACGTGAGTGACTAAATTGATATTTTTTTATAGTTGAGTGACCCAATACAAAGCTCGATAATAATTGAGTAACCATCTGTATAATTAATCCTTAACTTAAATGTGGTATTGAGCTACATAACGTGAGGTAGCTCTCATCTCGTAAATCTCTCATTTTAGGATTCAAATTTGAGACTTTCGAGATAAAGTTTTAAATCTAACCGGTAATTAATACGGGTGTCCCCTTGAGGACTATAATTTAATCTTCTTTAAGAGAGGCTAGTGATCACCCAATGGTCTATTTATAATAAGATGTTGAAATCTTGGATTGTTGTTCATTTACATATGAAAAGGATAAAAAAATTCTTCATCCAATGATTTATGGTTTAACCTCTCATCTCTTTCTATTCTGAATTATAAGTCAGCCATTGAAATACAATTTCTATTCTGTTTCTAACTTAATTTCCTTTTCAAGGGTATGTTTTTAATAAGATGTTGAAATCTTGGATTGTTGTTCATTATAAGTTGCCCTCTCTTCCTTTACTATTTTAGCCAAAAATAAAAGAAAAACGAAAGCTACAACTTTTTTTTCACATCATTGTAATCATAGCATGGGTGTGAAATGCTGAACAAAAATTGCATACGAAAAAAAATGAGTAAATGTGTCCATGAATCGAGTCAAGCCCATCTGATTGGCATTTTCAAAGATTTATCCAAGGCTCGATCCAATCAGCCATTGAAGCTCATAAAGATCCAGTTACTATTTAAAAATTAAAAAAATAAAATTTATATTACTGTTTTAATATTTTTAAAATTATATTTAAATAAAAAATTATTTTTATCAATAAAATAATAATTTGAATAGAGTTTGAGTTTTAAAATTTTTGTTGGCTTGAGTTAGATTTGAGGAACAATCCTATTCATGGACAAATCTAAAAATAAAAAAAAAACCCAAAATGATAAAAAAGCTGATATATATATATATATATATAATAATAATAATAAGAATAATAGCGCGAGATACATAAAAACTTTTTATCTTTTAAGTTTGTATTATTTACCTACACTTTTTTTTTTCTTTTTCTGTCTCAATTTCGGATTTTTAACACAATCCAAACGAAAATTGTTTTAAAGAATCTTATAAAAAATGTGGGCTATTTACCAATATATTTAAAGAATCTATTTTGCCATAAAAAAAGGTTAGCTAACATGGCCCCAAGAACAAAAGGAATCACCCTTGTCATTTTGCTTCTGAAAAAATGATGACATGTGACCCTTTTGGCCATTTATTTTTTTATGGTGGTTAGGTTAGTTGATGAGTTAGTTACTCTTCATTAAGCTTAAAGTAGACCCAGCATACAAGTGAGACAGTCAAAGATCAAAGGTAAGGACCCTCCACCTCAAGAAACCTAGAGTTTATATATATATATATATATATATATATATATATATAATAGGTCTTAATTCGGGATTGCAGTTCAGATTCGAATTTCTGACTTGTTAGATGACATCTTTTAAAAGTGACTGTATAAATTAACTAGTTAAATTTCGGGTTAGTCTAAAGTTTATGTGAGCCTTTGAAAAGGAAATTAAAGGAACATAAATATATATTTTTTAAAAAGCAAAGATATAGAGAAAGAATGGGTGTTTCTGAATGATATTGCATGAAAAAGAACAAAGAAGAAAGTTGAAGATATGATTCCAAATTTGCTTGCTCAAGAAACTTGGAACCTTTTTTTTTTAGGGATTGCGTAAAGCTCAGTAGAAGAAATAATAAATTATTTGGAACATGTTTTTCGTGTAAAGAAGAGACATAATTTGGGTAATGGTCCCTTGAGCCAAGCAACTGGTCTGGTAAAGATCAGGCAAGTGTTCTTTGAAGAAACCACGCATAAGGAATTTGGCACAAACATTTTTCTTTTTATAATTCTTTTATAATCACTGTCCTCTATGCCATGTTAATTAAGTCACAAACACTTATTACTCTCGGATTAATGTCGATCGTAATTTAATTTCCTCTTATCTTTAACCACAATATAAATAAAAGATACTCATTTCTCATTTTATAAGAAATCTCTAAAAAAATCTTAAATAAAGTTGTAACGACAACACAAGTTTAAAGAATAAAATATTTTTTGGTAATATGATCAGAAGTATTCACGAGTTTGTCTCAAATCAATCTCCTTCTCATTAAATTTTAATAGTGTATTCTTCTACATTAATCTAATACATTCAAGATTTTACTTTTGAAATATTTCTCAAAAAGATTGAACCCTAAATTACATACTTTTTATCTTTGTTTCAATTTACTTATTTATTAGTACTAGCAAGTAGCAATTGTCTTTCATTCATAGGGATGAAAGACATTAATTTGGGGCCATTGTTGACCTTTGAATGATATAGTCCATTCCTTTTTACACATGATTTGAAATGATTCGAAATGATTAATTAATTCTATTATTGTTCTCCCTCTCCCATTCTAAAAAAAAAAAAGACAAAATGACAGGCCTTTAGCAAAGTTTTCCTTAAACCCAGAAGTAGAATCAAACTGAAATTTGAAGGGTTATTATCTCATGAAAATTTAGATGCACATCAGACAAGTCCTTTATCTTTAACTGTCAACTACCTCTTCACCAACTGAATTGCCTTTTGCTACCATAATCACTTTGCATTTTCTTTTTTTTTTTTTGGTCTAAATATTTTGTTCCAATTATTTGATTTTTATTAATTAGTAATAACTATATATATATATATATATATGAGTATTTAACCTAGTGATAAATGTATGAATTCCCTGCTCAAGGAGCTGGATCCGAATTCCTCTTCCCCAAATCAATATCAATATTAATACTATATATAAAAGTATCAACTCAAAAAATACAAATAATGAACGACATATATGTTTTTAATAATTTATTAAATTAACTATTTTATACTTAATTATTGATTATTTTATTAAATTAATAAAATATTCACTATTTTTTTTTATTTAGACATTAAAGTCCTTATTAAAATAAATCTTTCTCAATTGATAATTTTTTTATGTAAATTAAAAATTGACTAATTTTTGTTTATCTATTTTCTTTTTCTTATTAAATTTTTTTATGAGAACAACACTTATAAATTTATTGTTAAGAACAATAATAATAAGATTTTGAAATAATATTAGAAAAATGTTTATTAGCTAAGAATCAAAATCTTATTTATCTAGCTATTAGACCACAGAAAATCTTAAAACATTATTTACTTGATGATAATCGAAACTTGAAAATATAACTATAGATGATAATTAAGATTAAATTGATAGTATGATAGGACACTTGGATCATAAAATCATGTTAAATTACAAAAATATATATTACCGTGTATATTTTCATGAATGATTTTGACATAAATATATAATAAGTAACAGTAAATACATAACCTTTTATATAATATATATAGTATAACCTTGGATATGATTTTAGTAACTTTAGATATGATTTCGATAACAGCTGATATGTTTTTGATAGCCTTCAATGTGATTTTAATAACTTTTGATATAATTTTGATAACCTTTAATACAATTTTGATAACCCTTGGTACAATTTTAGTAACATTTGATATAATTTGGGTAACTTTTGATACATTTGTGATAACCTTTGATATAATTTTGATAACTTTTTATATAATTTTAGTAAGTTTTGATATAATTTTTGATAACCTTTGATAAAAATTTTGGTTTTGGAAACCTTAAAATATTATTTATTTGACGAGAACAGAAACGTGAAGATATAAGCAAAGATGATAATTAATATTAAATTGATAGCATGATAGAACACTTAGATCATAAAATAATGTTAAATTAAAATAATATATATTACCATATAAGATTAGACATTAATGATGTTAACATAATATATCATAAGTAACAATAAATACATAACCTTTTATATAATATAATATAATATATAATAACTTTGATATGATATTAATAGCCTTTGATAGCTTTTAATATGATTTTAATAACCTTTGACATAATTTTGATAACCTTTAATATAAATAATTTTTGATGTAATTTAGTAACCTTTATATAATATTGATAACTTTTGCTATAATTGTGGTAACTTTTGGTATAATTTTGATAACTTTTGATACAATTTTGGTAGCATTTGATATAATTTTGATAACCTTTTATATAATTTTGGTAAATTTCGATATAATTTTTGATAACCTTTGATATGATTTGTTAATCTTTGATAAAATTTTTGGTTTTGGCACTACAAGAGGACGAACTTTTACTGACGGAATAATTCGTCGGTAAAAGTTTACTTTCCGTCGGTGATACATTTTACCGACTAAAAATTATATCGGTGATACTAATTTGGTAGGTAATGAAAAATCCATCAGTAAAGAAACTCTACCGATGGACTTTTACCGAAGGAATTTTTTGTCGGTATTGTTTTTCTATACCGACGGATTATTCCGTCGATAATTATTTTTTCTAAACATCAAAAATAAAATTTATAATAAATATTTAAAAAATAAATTATTAAAAAAGTTTTTCAAATAAAATGCAAAATTTATATAATTACACCATTAACAATAAAATGAAATTCGTAAAAATATAAATAAATAATATTCAAATGTATCCCACATGGAACTTCGTTTCTTCTGTATTTTAGTTTTACGCCCTTCTCCTCGCATTTTATCTGCAAAATAAAAAATATTAAATTTATTAGTAAATATATATATTGCATACACATATAAAATATATTACTTGAGAGATCATGCAATTACAAAATAAATAAATAATACTAACTTTCTAATCATCATCATCATTCTCGTCGTTTTCATCAGCATCATTGTCATTTCTGTCATCATAATTTACTTCTTCATCTTCTTCTTCTTCGTGCTCGCCATTTTTTTCTTCATTTGTTCTTTGAACATTAATGTTTACTTCTTTGAAATCACCATGAACCAAAAGTTGAGGATTGTCAAGATCTTCTGAATATGTTACAATGGTGGGAGTAGGCACATGAATTTGTTGATAAACCTCTTGGTTTAGATCAATTATTTCTTCTGCAGGTGTAGACACCTAATTTTGTCCGGGCCACTAAACATGTATGTTTTCTTCCTATATTGATGTTTCCGAGTATAAAAAGACTGTTTTCATCCTGCAGGTGGTACTCCGAGACTTAGTTTAAGAGGGCGAGCATAAAAAGTCAAACTTGAAAAAAAAGTCAACCCCGAAAAAGTCAACTCCGAAAAAGTCAACCCCAGAAAGTCAACTACTGAAAAAGTCAACCCACTTTCAAAATCAAGATTTTAAGTTCAATTGAAAAATGGAGAAAGAATTTTGATAATCCGAGGTCTACATTGAAAGATATGGAGTTCGGAAGTTGGGATTTGGAGATTCAGTAGAAAAGAAACCCTAATCCGAGAAATTTGGGGAAAAGTGCTTAAACGATCAAACTGGTCGAAATTGAAGGTTCCAAATGAAAGATAAGCACTGACTACGGGTAATGGAGAAGTCACTTGCAAGAAAAACCGAAAGAAAAGTCAATCCGGGAGAAAACCGAGAATTAGGGTTTTTAGTGGATTTCGGTGAAATCGGGAAGAATCACAGAAATGGCCCGACTTGGTAAGACCAAAGCCCCCAATGGATGAGGAATGATTAAAAAGGATGGCCCAAGGCTCAAATTGAAGAAAATCTGAAAATCGGACTTGTTTTGAGCAAAACCGGGTTTCGGAGGTTAAAGGGCAAAATTGGAAAATTTTGGGAAAAATAGCAAATGGACACCGAAAATTATGGAAAATTTTTCAATCTCATTCTTAAATCATTTGAAAGAGATTGGTAAAAGAAAATCTTGATTCCGAGTTCGTTTGCAAAATGGCCAAATCCCGGGCTTCTTATGCAGTAATTCAAAAAGATAAATCCCGGAAAAATAGCAAATGGACTCCGAAAATTCTGAAATTTGGTAAATCTCATTTTTAAATTATTTGGAAGAGATTGGTGAAAGAAAATCTTGACTCCGAGTTCGTTTGCAAAATGGCCAAATCCCGGGCCTCCTATGCAGTAATTCAAGCCGATAAATCCCGAAAAAATACCAAATGAGCTCCAAAAATTATGAAAACTTCCAGATCACACTTTTTAATTATTTTGAAGAGATTGGTGAAGAAAAATCTTGATTTGGAGCTCGTTTAAAAAATGGTAAAAAGTAGGGGCATAAAAGGACATTTTGGGAAGAAAAAATCCAAATAAATAGCAAACGGACTCGGATAATTTTGAAAACTTCCAGAACTCAATATTTTATTATTTTGGAAGCATTAAAAAAAGAAAAATTGAATTTGGAGTCCGTTTGATATTTATTTTGCATCCGGGGGGCAAAATGGTCGTTTCACCCAAGCAACCGAAAAGGGCTTCTTTGGGCCTTGCAAAAATCAGAGCTGGGCTGGAAAAGAGAAGTGCTGGCCTGCCCAAGCCCAAAGGAAGGAGGAAGCTTAGGATTTTTTCAATCAAGTGATTAAAAATCAAGAGTTAAGTTAGAGATTTTCATTTTTGAGCCTAAGTCCCAATCCCACATCCCTTTGTAATGTCAAGCCAAGGAGGTGCTCACCTTATAAATAAGGAGTCTTGGCCTTTGGTTGAAATCACCCACTACCCCTTGTGAGATATTCTATACACTTGTATTAGGATTATCCGGGTGGTGAGTCATAGTGTTTTACTCTGAGGGTTCGTAGCTTAATCCGTTCAAAAGCTACTCTGAGGGTTTGTAGCTTAATCCGTTCAAAAGCTACTCTGAGGGTTCGTAGCTTAATCTGTTCAAAAGCTACTCTGAGGGTTCGTAGCTTAATCCGTTCAAAAGCTACTCTGAGGGTTCGTAGCTTAATCCGTTCAAAAGCTACTCTGAGGGTTTATAGCTTAATCCGTTCAAAAGCTACTTGGTGAGTTTTCATTTTAAAATAATGTTTCTTGTTCTTCCTTCATTTCCTTTCTTAAGTATATTTTTCTTACATTTTGTTTTTACAATAAACTCACCATGGCCAAATGGCCTACATTATTTATTTTAAGTTGTTGTTTTTGATTCATTTTATCATATTGTTTATGCTATTTTCTTTATTTTTGATGTTTTAAATATTATGTTATTTCATGTTCTTAAGTTATATTTAATTTGGTTGCTTTGTTTGTTGCCATTTATGTCTTAGATATCATGTTTTTGCATTTTTAATTTTCTGTTTTCATGTTGTTTAAATTTGAGCATGTTTTAGAGTTAGCATATTAAGTGTTTGTGAAAATGCTTGTGTGATTCTTTGCATGATTCTTGTTTTATATCTTAGTGAGCATGTTTTAGATTTGGTATATTAGGTGTTTGTGAAAATGCTTGTGTGATTTTTGTGTTATGACTTAGTTTTTCATGCTAGCATACCAAGTGTTTGTGAAAATGCCATGCTTGTTGAAGCTTGGGGCCATTTGGCTACTCCATGTGTTTTGCATTGTGTGTTGTATTTTTGTCATGCTAGTTGTTAGGTTTTTGCATTTGCATGATATTTGGTTGGATTTTTGAATTAAGCATGTGTCGCAACCTAAAAAATAACGAAGTCTCATCGCAAGACTTTATTATTCGTTAAGCGTGACATTAAAAGAAACCGAGGAAAAGTCGACTTAATTCCTCTAGAAAAATGAAGGTTTTGAAAATGACCTTAAAAAAAACATGGAGTCGCCACCAATCTTTTTTAGCTAGGTGTGATCGGCCACCTATTAAAACCGGTTTTATAAAATATTTTAAAAATTAAGTAAAACATTTTAAAAACCAATTTCAAGTCTGCGTATTAAACCAGAGAAATCAAAGAAGCGGGTTCGGGAGTTGGTTACGTGCGGGGAAGGATTAGCACCCCCACAACGCCCGTATAAATCGGTACCTTATTAATCGTGTGTTATCTCAAGTCTTGGTAAAAGTTGGTTTTAAATTTAGTATTTCAAGTTAATTCCCAATTTAAAGAAAAATAATTTCATTTTTTATTGAAAATGATCCGGAATTTTATAAATTCAAAATTTCCTATATTCCCCAATAAACGTGGCAAAATATATAAATTTTTATTAGTTTTGGAAAACTTTCCGAATCATTCTGTTTTTTTGAAAGAAAGATATTCCTTTATTAATGATAATTGATGAAATTCCCTCCAGCAAACCCGGTAGAGAACTCATGAATTATTTTAACTCGGGAATATCTTTATTTTTATTGAAAACCATTATCTTTTTGAAAACATTTAAAATAAATGAATATGTATATGCATGACATAAATAAAATGACATAGCAAAATCTAAATAATATAATGCAACCTAAATGACATGGCAAACATGAATGATATGGCATATAATTTAAATGACATGGAATAAAATAATGCTATCATATAATATGCATGAAAATAAAAATGCAATGCATGAAATGTATTTTTTCCTTTAATTAAGGAAATCCGTATATCTAAAAAGATATCCGGCTACCTTAGGAAAATATGTCAAATTAAATATTCTAAAACCAAAATACTTTGTGATTGTTTGAAAACAATTTTGAAAAGCTTGAATTAACAATAAAAATTGGGCTAAAAATTTTTAAATGGCTCTAATTTCCTAAGTTTAAAAAATCCGGACTTGACTACCCTTAGCCCGGGACTTGAAAAACCATTTTTAGAGTTTAAAAGGCTTAGAAATCACCCTAAGTCAGTAGCTAACCCTCCTAATCAGCCCACTCTAAGTAGATTAACCAAAACAGAAAATTAGTTTTTCTTTAAATTCAATTCTGACTCCACTGTCCAGTTTTAATACACGATTTTTTACCCTATTTTTAAAAATTCCAAAAATTCTAAAAAAAATACTGGAGACTCAGGACATATAAAACTATACGAGAAAAAATCGGCTTAATTTTTTGATCAAAGATGAATTCCCAGAAAAACCAGAGATGTACGAGTTTTTGGAGGAGAAAAAACTGCTTTGTTTTTCTTTAAATTCAATTCTGACTCCACTGTCCAGTTTTAATCCACGATTTTTTATCCTATTTTTAAAAATTCCAAACATTCTAAAAAAAATACTGGAGACTCAGGACATGTAAAACTACACGAAAACAAATCGGCTTAATTTTCTTATAAAAGATGAATTCCCAGAAAAATCATAGATGTACGAGTTTTTGGAGGAGAAAAAAAACTGCTTTGTTTTTCTTTAAATTCAATTATGACTCCACTGTCCAGTTTTATTCCACGATTTTTTACCCAATTTTTAAAACTTCCAAAAATTCTAAAAAAATTACTGGAGACTCAGGACATGTAAAACTACATGAAAACAAATCGGCTTAATTTTATGATCAAAGATGAATTCCCAGAAAAATCATAGATGTACGAGTTTTTGGAGGAGAAAAAAAACTGCTTTGCCAACACATTTTTGCTTTTGATAAAATCATTTAAAAACCAAAGTAAAAATATTTGAAACTCATAAAATGACTTGAAAGCAGTAGCTAGGACTCTTTGAAAGTTAGATAAAAATTGGCTAAATAAAAAAAATCACAAAGGTAGAGTAATCAATTTGACAAACTTAATTTTCCACAAGTGTGCTCAAGAGAGCATGATCTTGAACCATTAATTGGCTCAAGTCATTATTCAAGTGGCATGAACATGAAATGCATGAAACAATGCAGCAAACATAATGCATGAAATGCATGGATCTAAACCTAAATGTAAGGAAAATGCATGACATAAATAATATGGCCTAGACCTAACATGAACTTGCATGGCATTTAATGTAACCTAGACCTAAGACATGCATGGCATTTTCACAAACACAAGGCATGCTTAATTCAAAAATCCAACCAAATATCATGCAAATGCAAAAACCTAACAACTAGCATGACAAAAATACAACACACAATGCAAAACACATGGAGTAGCCAAATGGCCTCAAGCTCCAACAAGCATGGCATTTTCACAAACACTTGGTATGCTAGCATGAAAAACTAAGTCATAACACAAAAATCACACAAGCATTTTCACAAACACCTAATATACCAAATCTAAAACATGCTCACTAAGATATAAAACAAGAATCATGCAAAGAATCACACAAGCATTTTCACAAACACTTAATATGCTAACTCTAAAACATGCTCAAATTTAAACAACATGAAAACAGAAAATTAAAAATGCAAAAACATGATATCTAAGACATAAATGGCAACAAACAAAGCAACCAAATTAAATATAACTTAAGAACATGAAATAACATAACACTTAAAACATCAAAAACAAAGAAAATAGCATAAACAATATGGTAAAATGAATTGAAACAACAACTTAAAATAAATAATGTAGGCCATTTGGCCATGGTGAGTTTATTGTAAAAACAAAATGTAAAAAAAATATACTTAAGAAAGGAAATGAAGGAAGAACAAGAAACATTATTTTAAAATGAAAACTCACAAAGTAGAGATTAAAATAGCTAAAAACAAGAATAGAAAATGAAAGTGCAAGAGTTGGTGCTCAAGAGCAACCTCAAGAAGCTAATATTTCAAGCTTTTCTCTTCAAACTTTCCTTTTTTTCTAAACTTTTCTTTTTTTGCTCTCAACCAAGAAGATAAAAACTAAGAAAAACTAAGAGAAATCAGCCAAAATGGAAAAGAAGAAACCAAAATCTGCCTCCCTCCCCTTAGGGCTAGCCTTAATGCATGGTTATATAGCCTCCAAGATGTTGTCATTTTTGTGTAACCTAATTTCCATCAAATGGCCAATAATTCAAGATGAAAAGTCATGAAATTACCACCTTTAGATTAGCATCTCAGCCCTCTCAAATTACAGCTATGCAAAAATAATGTTGACATCTTTCTTAACCTATGTGGTTTAATCACCATGGCTTGATCAAAAAGAATGGTTAACTAACTCTTGATTTTTAACCACTTGATTAAAAAAAAAAATTAGAAGCTTCCTCCTTTCTTTGGGCTTGGGTATGCCAGCACTTCTCTTTTCCAGCCCAACTCTGATTTTTTTTGAAGGGCCAAAAAAGCCCTTTTCGGTTGCTTGGGTGAAATGACCATTTTGCCCCCCGGATGCAAATAAATATCAAACGGACTCCAAATTCAATTTTTATTTTTTTAATACTTCCAAAATAATAAAATATTGAGTTCTGGAAGTTTTCAAAATTATCCGAGTCCGTTTGCTATTTATTTGGATTTTTTCTTCCCAAAAATGCCCTTTTATGCCCCTACATTTTACCATTTTTTAAACGAGCTCCAAATCAAGATTTTTCTTCACCAATCTCTTCAAAATAATTAAAAAGTGTGATCTGGAAGTTTTCATAATTTTTGGAGCTCATTTGGTATTTTTTTGGGATTTATCGGCTTGAATTACTGCATAGGAGGCCCGGGATTTGGCCATTTTGCAAACGAACTCGGAATCAAGATTTTCTTTCGCCAATATCTTCCAAATAATTTAAAAATGAGATTTGCCAAATTTCAGAATTTTTGGAGTCCATTTGCTATTTTTCCGGGATTTATCTTTTTGAATTACTACATAAGAAGCCCGGGATTTGGCCACTTTGCAAACGAACTCGGAATCAAGATTTTCTTTCTCCAATCTCTTTCAAATGATTTAAGAATGAGATTGACAAATTTTCCATAATTTTCGGAGTCCATTTGCTATTTTTCCCAAATTTTTCCAATTTTACCCTTTAACCTCCGAAACCCGGTTTTGCTCAAAACAAGTCCGATTTTCAGATTTTCTTCAATCTGAGCCTTGGGCCATCCTTTTTAATCATTCCTCATCCATTGGGGGCTTTGGTCTTACCAAGTCGGGCCATTTCTGTGATTCTTCCCGATTTCACCGAAATCCACTAAAAACCCTAATTCTCGGTTTTCTCCCGGATTGACTTTTTTTTCGGTTTTTCTTGCAAGTGACTTCTCCATTACCCGTAGTCAGTGCTTATCTTTCATTTGGAACCTTCAATTTCGACCAGTTTGATCGTTTAAGCACTTTTCCCCAAATTTCTCGGATTAGGGTTTCCTTTCTACTGAATCTCCAAATCCCAACTTCCGAACTCCATATCTTTCAATGTAGACCTCAGATTATCAAAATTCTTTCGCCATTTTTCAATTGAACTTAAAATCTTGATTTTGAAAGTGGGTTGACTTTTTTAGTAGTTGACTTTCTGGGGTTGACTTTTTTCGGGGTTGACTTTTTCGGGGTTGACTTTTTTTCAAGTTTGACTTTTTGTGCTCGCCCTCTTAAAATAAGTCTCGGAGTACCACCTGCAGGATGAAAACAGTCTTTTTACACTTGGGAACATCAATATGGGAAGAAAACATACTTGTTTAGTGGTCCGGACAAAATTAGGTGTCTACAGCTGCCCCTCTTTGGCTATTGCTGAGAATCAGGAATCAGGCAAAGATAAACCGACACTAATTTTGTACGGTCAGTGACATCACATGTGAAGGAAAGGGAAAGGGGTTTCTTTTTCATTTTAATTTTTTTCATTTTCTATTTTTCATTTTTTTCTTCTTTCTTCTTTTTTTCTTTTTTCCTTTTTTTTATTTTTTTTTATTTTTTTTTATTTTTTTTATTTTTTTCTATTTTCTCTTTTTTCATTTTTTTTAAAAACAATAAATTGAAGATTTTGTCCTTAAATTGAATTCCCTGCCTAAACAAGGCTCGATTCGTCTTAAGGGAATGAATTCGATTTCAAAAGAAAAATTTATGCTCGAAGGGCTTTAAAATTGGTGCCCGAAGGTCTTAAAATGGTGCCCGGAGGTCTTAAAAATTGGTGCCCGGAGGTCTTAAAAATTGATGCCCGGAGGTCTTACCCCTGAAAAAAGTTATGCCCGGAGGTCTTAAAGATGTTGCCCGGAGGTCTTACCTGTGATTTGAAAAATTATGCCCGGAGGTCTTAAAAATTGGTGCCCGGAGGTCTTACCCCTGAAAAAAGTTATGCCCGGAGGTCTTAAAGATGTTGCCCAGAGGTCTTACCTATGATTTGAAAAAAATTATGCCCGGAGGTCTTAAAAATTAGTGCCCGGAGGTCTTACCCCTAAAAAAATAATGCCCGGAGGTCTTAAAGATGTTGCCCGGAGGTCTTACCTGTGATTTGAAAAATTATGCCCGGAGGTCTTAAAAATGTTCTTTGAAGAATTGTTGAAAATTACCCTAACGATTTTGAGAAGATGCGAATGCTTTTTGATGCAGATGCAGGTGTTGAATAAGACACGAAATGACTTAAACTGGTGCAAATGTCTTTAATGCAAATGTAAATGACTTGGATTGATGCCCATGTTTCATGATGCAGATGCCCCTACTAATTGTGTTCATGTAACTGGTTTATGAATGGTGTAACTACAATTACCACACAGTAATGAAAATGCAATGATTCTAGAAATGATGCAATTGCTTGAGATGACACAAATACGAATTCCATGAAGAATGTAAATGTAAAGGTAAAATACAGATGCTTATGAAATAATGCCAATGCAAATACCCATGAATGATGCAAATGCTTGCCGACACTGTGCAGATGCAAAAGCTCGATAAAGAGATGAGTGCTCATGAGTGATGCAAGTGCCCCTACTGTTTTTCTAGACTTTGGCTTAGCCTTTCAAATTCATTTTTCCTCTTCAAATCAGAGTATATCTTCAATTCATTTTGGCTATTCTCTTTGCCCCAACAGTTTTTCAAACTTTCATCAACAGAGATCTGAACCGGGTTCTATTTCTTCTTCTCATATCTGGAAGTCAAGACCTATCCTGGCAGTTCTACACCTTTGAGTTAGAAAAATCCTTGTCTCATGCCAACATCAAAATGGGTATTTCAAAAAAATCTTTTTATTTGTTTTCGCATTTTGAAAACTTCTGAACAAAAAATATTAACCCCACAATGTGTGATGTACAAATCTTTTGAAGACTGATGATCATTGTTAGAAATTTCTCTAAGTATCAATCTGGGTTTTTTCAACTGGATTAGCAAGACTTGGTATAACAAGATTCTGGCTTTTCCAGGAAAACTTCATGACAAAAATGTATATCCCTTCTAGGCTCACAAATGGAACAGGTTTTATAAATCATGAATTCATTGAGAACCAAACAAATTCAACATTCTTTTAGTTTCCATATCAAGGCATTTTGTCAAGCATCAAGATTGGCTGGGATGTTTAAACCGGAAAGTTTAATCTTGGGAACAAAGTTTCAGTTTTTGAAGACAATCCTCCGAATGAGAGCTGACAATTTGGGGGGTTCAGGAATTCCTAGATGTTCCTCGATGACCACTCCTTTAGTAAGATCTTTTCTTTTGGGGTATCGGCACTATCATCGATGGCATCGAAAATTCCCATTCTACTCTAGACCGCCCGTTTTTTTGGGTTTTCGCCCTAGAGTCCCATTCTTTTCAATTTTTCTCTTTTTTTTTTTTTTACCATGCACTTGAGAATTCTAAATTCTTCCTTAGTGAAATGAGAATTTGATAAGATGGGATAAAATCTGAGGAAAACCCTTCAAATTAAACATTCATGCTTGATCAAAATGGACTTTTAAAGCACGTAATGTAGGCCATGGCTCAGGATTCAGAAAGAAAGGATAAATAGGTGATGGAGACTCAATTAAGAGTTATAAACCCAAGTGCAGGTTATGTTCAAGTAATAAATTCTCGGGTGTCCGAGGTCGAACCACAGGGAAGCGTACTAGTAAGTATAAGTTTATAAATATATATGAAAAAGAAAATAAACAAGATATTAGGGAATCAATAACAAAGAAAGTAAACAAGATATTAGAGAACAAAATAAACAAAATATCATAAAAGCAATTAAACAAGATATAAAAAACAATAAGAAAGGATGTTGAGGTTAGAGAATCCACTCTTGGTGTTATGCTAAGATTAATCTTGTTTTATTACACAATTGAAATCCACACATAAGGGAGGTTCCAATCGGAAGGTTTAGCAATTCAGTCCAAATTGTCCAACGTCCATAGCATATGATATTATGTTCATTTGGTGTCCTCAAAACTCATAAAAAGAGTCCAAGCATTCCTTATGCCAAGGTATATGTCTACAACAAATCAAGGTTATGAAACCAAGCATTTACTGTGCCATTTTCATTGTCAATAATGAATCAAGATCTCTACTTTGCAAGTATGATTTTAAACCAAAAGAAAATATTATCTATACTAGTGTTTATAAATGATGATTCATTTTAGCTCATGTTTAAGAGACTAACCTTAGCATTTACCAAGAGCTTCACCTCATCACCTCAACAATATGATTAGCAACACATACTAGATATGAATAAAATGAAAAGAAATGTAAGAAGCATAAGTAAATAAAAAAAGAAAACTAGAGAAAGAAGAAGAAAACTTAGATAATTTTACTACAAAGGCTAATATCCTACCAATGTATAATGTATCCCAATACTCATCCAAGGCCCTCTATTTATACACATTTTGGAGGGCTAAATGACAAGAGACAAGCTTTACAAATTTCAAAGGTAGGTATAATAGGTGGGTGCATTTTTCTAACAATTTTCGTCATATTGTATGACAATTCTGATCAGCCAGCTTGATGGTCGATTTTGTCAATGTTGGAGGCTCGATCTGATAAAATGGTCTTCTAGAAAAATATACCCCTATCAGTTACGGATCCATAGCCGTTGGAATCAGATCATTTGCGCACGTGGATCGGAAGATATGGTCAAAATACCAAAACGGTGCAGAACAGACGTCATTGCACATCAGCCAACTTGATGGTCGATTTCGCTAGGGAAAACGACTCCGTTTCAAGAAGTGTAAAACATGAAAAAGATAGATATGCCTCTTAGCTTTGCAGGGATACAAAGTTCAGCCTTATTGCTTCAGTGAAACTCAAGATATAGCTGATATGGCAAAAGGTGTCGGAACTGGAACTGAACTGGATTTGCCCTTAATACTAGTAATCTGAAATCACTCAAAGAAACTTGTGAAAAACACCAAATTACATAAAAATATAAAAGATCATAAACACAATTAGACTAAACAATAATAACTCGTATTTGACACAAAACAATAATAAAACATAACTAAAAACTATATAATTATACGAGTTATCACACCCCCATACTTAGATTGTTGCTAGTCCCTAGCAACGACTCAATAAAAATAAAATAAAATAAGAAAATCTAATCTAATCCATTTTCGTAGGAAATCACGGTGGCACTTAGCATGTGACACAAGCCTTTAAACCCCTAGGTGTCCCTAGTGGACGAGTTTAGTCTCGTGAGGGTTTACTAGGACGATACCCACAAACATTGAAGAAATAAGAAAAACTAAAAATAATAATTATAACTAATCCTTCCAATATAAATTAGAGATAATCATTGGACAAGTCTTAAAAACTAATCAATAGCTTAAAGAAATTCACAAAAAATCTTGCTTGAATGTAAATAGTTTGAGTTAAGCCAATAATAACATAACATATTTCAATCAAAATAGTGTATATTCAAACTTAATCTCAACTTCTCACATGGGATACTCTCTTGATTTTCACTCTTTAAAGTAGTGGTAAAGTGTTTACACTCAATCAATCTCATGAAAACACTTCTACCATATGCTTGCTTGTCCACCTATTCTCCACTATTTAGATCATACAACTTCATAAATCAAGAGGTCTTTATTCAAGGTTGTAATGGGGCCAAAGGGTTATAATGTGGTTAAAGAACAAAAGGATAAAGATATCACAAAGGTTCCAAAGAGTTCATAGATTTTAGAGACATAATAAGATCATACAAATAAAACTTCTCAAAACTCTTATAAAGCACATAATAACATAGGCTAAATATTCATGTTGAGCCTTTGCATCATTCTAACCAACTTTGTAACATCTTTTTCTAGAAGTTCAAGAGAAGATTTTTTTTTTTTTTTTTTTTTTTTTTTTTAATATGGGAATGTATTTGACAATGATCCTTTTCTTTTTCTCTTGACTTTTTCTTTTCTTTTCTTCCCCCACACTTATCTTTTGTTTCTAACCCAAATTTTCAAATAAAAATATCCCTTGTTTTTTTGCAATATGTCTCAAAATATAAAATTCATCTTTAGAACAAGGGTAAGGATATAAGTATATTTAGGCTAGGTGTAAGTTGTGGTTACCAATAAAACATCATATTTAATGTAGGCTCAAATTGGCTCACTAGTGGGGATGTTCTCGTAGAACATTAATAATGGATGGCTGTTTGGCTCTGGTTATAATCCTAATGCCTCTATCATATTCATGTTGTCACATGTATCAATATAGTCTCAAAAGGTTTAAAGCAAGTTCTAGAGAATCATGTAATCATAAGAGCACTCAAGAAAGAAATTAGATTGATTTGTATAATGCATCAATCATTATAGGCTCAAAAACTCACAAAGATGATTATACAAGTCAGATTAAGTCTAAACATGCTTCTTTCTCAATCAACATATCATATTAACATTGGCTCATAAAAAGGTTGACATCAAGCTCAATTCTCATGAAAATCTTCTCACTAATAAATCTGTTTTAGACTTATGCAATTCATATCTCATCATTGTATTGAAAGTAACTAAAAAAAAACACACTAAGTCTAAACATGCTTTTTTTTTGTTTTTTTGTTTTTTTTTTTTGAAGAAGAAGATTAAATCAAACTGACAAGGTATGTCTCAAGTCTCCCTTACTCAGACCTTGTTCAGAATGAATACTTCTAAATGTCTTAAAACACAACAATTTTTTTTTTTTTTTTAAGCAAAATATGTCCCTTACCCCCTACTAAAATATGACATTGTCCCCAATGTCAAATTTTAAAGGTAGAATTTAGGAGATATTACCTGCAGAGGTTGCTAACCACTTATTATAACTGAGACACAACAAGCAAAATGTTAGATAATGTCACAAAGACAAAGTGCAATCCACTCCTTGCTCGTCCATATCTCTTTTTCTTTTTCCGAGCGTTTGCGAAACAACCGTAGCAGATAAACACTCATAAGCTTGTAGCTTTTTGAGTAAATCTTCAATGGTTGTAGCAGAAATTATGGTTCTCCTTGCCTCTGAAAACATGAATCCATTATCCACAGCATTATCTAAATATGAAAGTAAATTACTAAAATAACCATTAATATTAAGCAAACCAATGGGTTTCTTATTTGTGACCAAAGATGACCAAGAAGCCACGCAAGCTATTTCTTCCAATGTACCCAGACCTCCTGGTAAAGCAATGAATGCATCGGCAGAATGGTACATGATTGTTATCCGTTCAGGGATACTCCAGACTTGTATTTCCTTACCCACGGTAGGTCCACAAAAATCTGTGAATAGTTTTGGCACGATTCCTAGAACTGGACTTCCTCCGGCGTGTGCTGCTGTAGCGACTGCTCCCATTAAACCCGTACTACCGCCTCCATAAATCAAGTGGATCTTTTGTTGGGCAAGTATTACTCCAACTCTTATGGCTTCATCAGCGAATATGTTATTTTTCCCTGGATAAGCACCTCCAAAGACACAAATTTTTTTAATGCGCTGGGACGAAGTGCTTTCCATTTTTTTTTCTTTTTCGAGTGCCTGAAAGACAATGAGTACATGGTGTAATATATAGAGGACTGAGTAGTAGTGAATCAGACAAGAGTAATAATGTCGCCGAAAGTGTATTTGACCTGTCAGAAGAAAATGTTAACCTAACAAAAGATTTTTGCATGATTTCAGGAAGAAAATCAAAAAGAGAAGAAAAATCAACCGTAAAAGTCAAAAGTAATAATGTCGCCGAAAGTGTATTTGGCATCTTCCTCTGGTTTTACGTCCAGAAACGGCTTAAACGCCTTCTATGAGTCGAGGATATGCTTCCCATCTAGTTTTCTTACAAGCTGGCAAACAGGGTCTTTTATCATCAGATTCCCAAGATGTTGCCATTCCCTTTGGAATTGCGGCCATAAATCAAGAATTTCTCTTTGTACATCTCCACTAGAATGCGTCTCAAGAGAAAGTTGGATATTACCCAAATTCTCCTTACTCAGTCCATCCTTAATGAATTCAATTTTATCATCTCGATTAGAGGACGGAATCCCAATAGAACGACATTTACCGTTACACGTCCATCGTGCACACTTGTGGCAATTTGAACTCATGCGCTTTGCTCGTCGCTTCTTTGCATAAGTGCTTCTACCTGTACCTGATAAATGCAAAACAGGAAGATATTCATCTTCACGTACCTTGGCTTCAATTATCCAACGTATGTCTTCAGGAATCCCTTTGTTCATAAGCATTCTTAATCTTTCTAATCGAACTTGGTAAAGATTCAGTAAAATATTCCGAGGAAAAGGAGGAAATCGTTTCTGCAATCTTTTGAGAATATCATCCATCCTGAAAAAAAAAATGAAATAAAATAAAATGAAAGAGAAATTTATATACAATATCAGTTTTGTGGGTAGCTGATGGAACCGACTTAAATAATCACGGAGTACCGTTATCCGCCATTTAACCGGGGTTAAAAAAAAATTATATTTACATCTAGTTATTTTCAAAACAAGGATCAGAAAGAAAAACAACCTCTTCTTGAGTAACATGATTTTCCAAAAAGAGTTTGAGTCTTTGTCCATTTACCTTGAATATGTTACCATTTTGAGGATTCTCAATGTCAACTGCTCCATAATGATACACATGCTTAACCACAAATGGGCCAGTCCATCTTGATCTCAACTTACCAGGAAATATGTGAAGTCTAGAATTATAAAGTAGAACTTTTTGCCCAACATTAAATGTTTTTCTTGAAATTAACTTGTCATGAAAGGCTTTAGTTCTTTCTTTATGAATTTTAGAATTCTCATATGCATCATTTCTGAGTTCCTCAAGTTCATTTATTTGTAATTTTCGTAAATTAGAAGCGTCATCAAGGTTTGAGTTGAACATTTTAATGGCCCAATATGCTTTATGCTCAAGTTCCACAGGTAAATGACAAGGTTTTCCATAAACTAGCCTATAAGGAGACATGCCCAATGCTGTTTTAAAAGCTGTTCGATAGGCCCATAATGCATCGTTAAGTCTAAGAGACCAATCTTTGCGATTTGGATTAACTGTCTTTTCCAAAATTTGTTTAATCTCCCTATTTGCTAATTCTACCTGTCCATTTGTCTGCGGGTGATAAGGGGTTGCAACTTTGTGTGTAATGGCATATTTCTTCATTAATGTTTCAAAAACCTTGTTGCAAAAATGTGTTCCCCCATCGCTTATGATAGATCGAGGAATTCCAAATCGACTCAAAATATTTTCTTTTAAAAATTTAATCACTGTTTTGTGATCATTATTTCGACATGGAATTGCCTCTATCCACTTTGAAACATAATCTATTGCTACTAAAATGTATAAGAAACCAAAAGATGGTGGAAATGGTCCCATGAAATCAATACCCCAACAGTCAAAAATTTCAATTACAAGAATTGGGTTCAAAGGCATCATGTTTCTTTTCGAAATGGAACCTAATTTTTGACAACTTTCACATGACTTGCAAAAATTATGTGCATCTTTGAACAAAGTTGGCCAGTAAAATCCACACTGTAAAATTTTTGCAGTAGTTTTCTTTGATGAAAAATGACCACCACATGCCTCGGAATGACAAAACTTAATTACACTACTTACCTCATTGTCGGGAATGCATCTTCGAAAAATCTGATCAGGACAATATTTGAACAAGTAAGGGTCATCCCAATAGAACTTCTTTACCTCATTCAGAAACTTCCTTTTATCTTGTGTGCTCCATTGAGAAGGAATTTTTCCTGTAGCAAGAAAATTAGCAATGTCAGCAAACCAAGGTGTCGTGGAGACAATTAGAAGTTGTTCATCAGGAAAAGTATCATTTATTGGTGAGGTTCCAAAAGATTCATCACAAACAAGTCTTGATAAATGATCAGCCACCACATTTTCTACTCCTTTTTTATCTCGAATGGTGATGTCAAATTCTTGCAGCAAAAGGATCCACCTCAGCAACCTAGGTTTTGCATCCTTCTTAGAGAGAAGATATTTTAAAGCTGCATGATCACTAAAGACAACAATTGATGATCCAACAAGGTAAGATCTGAATTTATCCAATGCAAAAACAACTGCAAGTAATTCCTTTTCTGTAGTGGAATAATTCATTTGGGCTCTATTTAAAGTTTTACTTGCATAGTAAATTACATGTGGTTTATTATCTTTCCTTTGTCCTAACACAGCACCAACAGCATAGTCACTAGCATCACACATTATTTCAAATGGTAAGGACCAATCAGGAGATCTCATAATAGGAGCAGTAGTGAGCATATTTTTGAGTTTTTCAAAAGCATCTTCACAATCTTTAGTCCATTCAAATGCAGTGTCTTTCATTAAAAGATTACATAGAGGTTTAGATATCGTGCTAAAATCTTTTATGAATCTTCTATAAAAACCTGCATGTCCCAAGAATGACCTAATGTCCTTTACTGTCTTTGGTGTGGGTAGATTAGCAATCAATTCAAGTTTTGACTTGTCTACCTCAATCCCTTTTGCAGAAACAATGTGACCTAGTACAATACCTTTAGTGACCATGAAATGACATTTTTCCCAATTAAGAACAAGATTTTTTTCTTCACACCTAATCAATACATTTTTCAAATTGGCTAAGCAATCATCAAATGAATCACCAGAAACAGAAAAATCATCCATGAAAATCTCAAGATTACGTTCAATCATGTCACTAAAAATGCTAAGCATGCATCTTTGAAATGTGGCAGGGGCGTTACATAATCCAAATGGAATTCTACGATATGCAAAAGTACCAAAAGGACATGTAAAAGTGGTTTTCTCTTGGTCCTCAAGTGCAATGGCAATTTGATTATACCCAGAATATCCATCTAGAAAACAATAAAACTCATGCCCTGCAACTCTTTCTAAGATTTGATCCATGAAAGGCAAAGGGAAATGATCTTTCCTCGTCACTGAGTTAAGTTTCCTATAGTCAATGCACATGCGCCAACCAGTAACAGTCCTAGCTGGAATTAATTCATTGTTTTCATTTTTAACTACAGTAACTCCAGATTTCTTAGGTACGACTTGAGTAGGACTTACCCATTTGCTATCAGAGATAGGATAAATGATTCCATTATCTAGAAGTTTAATGACTTCATTTCTCACTACTTCTTTCATATTAGGATTAAGCCTTCGTTGCATTTGTCTAGAGGGTTTAGCATTTTCCTCTAAATAAATATTATGTGTGCAGATTAATGGGCTTATTCCCTTTATGTCAGCTAAGGTCCATCCTAATGCATTTTTGTGCATCTTCAAAAGTTGTAACAACTTACCTTCTTGTAGTTCATCAAGATGTGAAGAAATTATGACTGGAAAAGTTTCACTCTCACCCAAAAAGGAATATTTTAGCTCGGATGGCAATGGTTTTAACTCCAGCTTGGGTGGTTCAATAGTTGATGGTACAGTGACATTTGTAAGTGATGGTAGTTCCTCAAACTTTTGTTTCCAACAATGCTTATCCTGAAAAGATTTTAACAAAGAATCAGTGTGTGAAATTTCTGAAGCATTATCAAACTCATATTCAATTAAATAAGCTTCTAAAGGATCATGGAATGTGGTAGTGGTGAGATGTTCATGAACAAGTTCTTCAATGAAATCCACTTCATGTACTTCTGAATTATCACCAGGTTGCTTGCAAATGTTGAACACATTTAATTCTAAAGTCATATTTCCAAAAGAAATGTTCAACATACCATTCCTGCAATTTATCAGAGCATTAGAAGTTGCAAGAAATGGACGGCCTAATATAACAGGAATTTGAACATTTGGATTTGAAACAGGATGTGTGTCCAAAACAATAAAATCAACAGGGAAGTAAAAATTATCAATTTGAACCAAAACATCTTCAACTATCCCTCGAGGAATTTTTACAGAACGATCAGCTAGTTGAAGTGTAACAGGTGTTTCCTTGAGTTCACCTAAACCTAACTGTTGATAAACAGAAAAAGGCAAAAGATTAACACTAGCACCAAGATCAAGCAATGCACGTTCTATTCTAGTGTTTCCAATGATGCATGAGATTGTTGGACATCCAGGATCTTTGAATTTTGGTGGAGTAAGGTGCTGAATGATTGAGCTCACACTTTCCGTCAAAAATGCTTTCTTTTGTACATTATGTTTCCTTTTAACTGTGCACATGTCCTTCAAAAATTTAGCATAAGATGGAACTTGTTTGATTGCATCCAATAAAGGAATGTTAATCTTAACTTGTTTGAAAAGTTCATAAATTTCTGCATTTTGATTCAAATTCTTTATTGTTTGCAACCTTTGAGGAAAAGGAGCAGGATGCATACCTTTTTCTTTGTCCAAATTTTCAAGAAGTTCAGACTTACCATCATCCTTACCATTACTTTTCGGAGGGGAAAGAGGATCTTGGTCTTTTGATGGAATGTTTTTGTCAATTGCCTTTCCACTTCGAAGAGTTGTGATAGAACTGGCATTTTCCTGTTGAGTTTCATTGGAGCAAGAAACAAGACATTGAGTAGAAGGGTTAGGCTGAGGTTGAGCAGGAAACTTACCTTTTTCTTGAGTGCGTAATGAAGCTGTCAATGTGGACAAGGTGTTTTTGATCTCATTGATGTCCTGTGAAGTCCGGCTATTCACATTTGCTTGTGTTTGCATGAATGCTTGCAATGTCTCTTCCAAGGTTTGTACACGTGAAGGTTGATAGGAAAAAGTGTTGCCCGGCTTTTGAGATTGTGGTACTTGAACATGATTATTATTCCGCCAACTGAAGTTGGGATGATTTCTCCATTCAGGGTTATACGTTTCAGAGTAAGGAGAAGGAAAAGGCTTTTTAAATGTGTTTATGGAATTTACTTGATCATGCAACGCTTCTTTAAGAATGGGAATGTTTGGACATTCAGAAGTGGGGTGTCCCATGATTTCACAAATTCCACAACTTTCTTCATTTTTAACCGTTTTGACTTCTTTTACTTCTCTAAGTTCCATGGCTTCAATCTTTCTAGCCAAATTAGCTACTTTAGCTTTTATCTCATCTTCTTGACTAAAATGATATTTTCCTCTGTTAGAAACAACATTAGATCTATTGGAACTTTCAGAGGAATTATCTGTGTGCCAGGCTTGAGAGTTATCTGCCAAATGGTCTAAGTAGTCAAAGGCTTCTTCAGGTTCTTTTTCTAGAAACTCACCGTTACACATTGTTTCAACAAATTGTTTAGTTTCGGGAGTTAAACTTTCATAAAAGAAACTAATAAGACGCCATTTTTCAAAACCATGATGTGGACAAGAACTTAACAAATCTTTAAAACGATCCCAGCACTGAAAAAATGCTTCATTTTGATTTTGATTGAAATTTTGAATCTGTCTTTTCAAAGCAGTAGTTTTATGTGCTGGGAAAAATTTCTTTAGAAACTCAGTTTGTAATTCTTGCCATGTGCCAATTGACCTTGGTTTTAAATTATGAAGCCAAATTTTTGCTTTATCTTTTAAAGAAAAAGGAAATAATTTTAGCTTGACAATTTCATTTGTACATTGTTGGTCATTAAAGGTGACACATACATCTTCGAAGTCTTTTAGAAACGAGTAAGCACTTTCCGATTCCAACCCATAGAAATTTGGAAGCAAAGCTATCATACCTGGTTTAAAACGAAAGTTGTTTGCATTGAGAGGAAAAATAAAACAAGAGGGTGATGAGCTTCGAGTTGGTTGCAAGTAGTCACGCATGGTGCGTACTTGTCTGTTCTCATCTTCAGCATGAACACTTTCATTGTCAGCCATGGTAGGAGTTGTATTAGAAAGATTACCTGAAAAAGTTTCACAATAAAATCTAACTAAACGACGAGATCTAAAATCACGTCGCCAAACAAGCATAAAACAAAGTTAATATACAAAATTAGGCGGTATAACCAGCCAATAAAAATAAAACAAAGTTAATATACAATATAAATATAAATATATAGAAAATTAGGCGGTATAACCAGCCAATAAAAATAAATATACTTATAAACTTATATACTTAGTATTGCCTCCCCGGCAACGGCGCCAAAAACTTGATGGAGACTCAATTAAGAGTTATAAACCCAAGTGCAGGTTATGTTCAAGTAATAAATTCTCGGGTGTCCGAGGTCGAACCACAGGGAAGCGTACTAGTAAGTATAAGTTTATAAATATATATGAAAAAGAAAATAAACAAGATATTAGGGAATCAATAACAAAGAAAGTAAACAAGATATTAGAGAACAAAATAAACAAAATATCATAAAAGCAATTAAACAAGATATAAAAAACAATAAGAAAGGATGTTGAGGTTAGAGAATCCACTCTTGGTGTTATGCTAAGATTAATCTTGTTTTATTACACAATTGAAATCCACACATAAGGGAGGTTCCAATCGGAAGGTTTAGCAATTCAGTCCAAATTGTCCAACGTCCATAGCATATGATATTATGTTCATTTGGTGTCCTCAAAACTCATAAAAAGAGTCCAAGCATTCCTTATGCCAAGGTATATGTCTACAACAAATCAAGGTTATGAAACCAAGCATTTACTGTGCCATTTTCATTGTCAATAATGAATCAAGATCTCTACTTTGCAAGTATGATTTTAAACCAAAAGAAAATATTATCTATACTAGTGTTTATAAATGATGATTCATTTTAGCTCATGTTTAAGAGACTAACCTTAGCATTTACCAAGAGCTTCACCTCATCACCTCAACAATATGATTAGCAACACATACTAGATATGAATAAAATGAAAAGAAATGTAAGAAGCATAAGTAAATAAAAAAAGAAAACTAGAGAAAGAAGAAGAAAACTTAGATAATTTTACTACAAAGGCTAATATCCTACCAATGTATAATGTATCCCAATACTCATCCAAGGCCCTCTATTTATACACATTTTGGAGGGCTAAATGACAAGAGACAAGCTTTACAAATTTCAAAGGTAGGTATAATAGGTGGGTGCATTTTTCTAACAATTTTCGTCATATTGTATGACAATTCTGATCAGCCAGCTTGATGGTCGATTTTGTCAATGTTGGAGGCTCGATCTGATAAAATGGTCTTCTAGAAAAATATACCCCTATCAGTTACGGATCCATAGCCGTTGGAATCAGATCATTTGCGCACGTGGATCGGAAGATATGGTCAAAATACCAAAACGGTGCAGAACAGACGTCATTGCACATCAGCCAACTTGATGGTCGATTTCGCTAGGGAAAACGACTCCGTTTCAAGAAGTGTAAAACATGAAAAAGATAGATATGCCTCTTAGCTTTGCAGGGATACAAAGTTCAGCCTTATTGCTTCAGTGAAACTCAAGATATAGCTGATATGGCAAAAGGTGTCGGAACTGGAACTGAACTGGATTTGCCCTTAATACTAGTAATCTGAAATCACTCAAAGAAACTTGTGAAAAACACCAAATTACATAAAAATATAAAAGATCATAAACACAATTAGACTAAACAATAATAACTCGTATTTGACACAAAACAATAATAAAACATAACTAAAAACTATATAATTATACGAGTTATCAATAGGCCCAAAATATGTGTTTGAGGGTAATCAGATCAAGGATCCTTTCTTGAAGAGGATTTTCTTTGAAGCATGTGTCTCTTCTTGGACATTTCTTTCTTTTTGATTTTGCTCTTTTTCTTCCTTGCTTTTGGCTTTCAATTTGCCATGTCTTTCACACACATTTTTTTATTGTGTTTTTTGTTTGTTTTTCTTGGCTTTCATTTCGTCATCTTTTCCTCTTCTTTTTTTCTTTGACAGAGTGCGCCCGTATTTATTCGGGGCTCCATTTGCTTTGTGTCTGTCCCTGAGCTGTCACTCATTTCTCAATGATCTTTGAAAAGATCTTTCCTCGCATTTGCCCCCCAGTGTAGAGGGTAATCCTTGATCAGGGTTCAAAGAATTAAGAATTCTTTTGGCTCAAAAGGGGTGACTATGGATAATAATTTTTTTCTTGTGAAATGGATATGAAAGATGGCCATTCATCATATCAAGCCCAAATATTCTCATTGAAAAGCAATCCTCAGGGGAAATAGATATTCAGAATTTCATTTTGCACTTTGGAATCATCCGAATTCTCATATGCATGATATCATGATTTTTCTTTTTCTTTTTTTTCTTTTTTTTTTGTTTTTTTCGTCGCATGCCCCCAATGATTCATGCATTAGCCCATCCTTCTTCACTATGTATCCATCATTTCCACATATGATGCCCCAATTTGATTATCCATGCGAATTTGTATCAACGAGGAACATGGCAAGTCTAGGTCTGTTTTGAAAAGGCTGAGTTTCCAATCTGAGTTCTTTGAAGAGACAAGGAAAACATGACCCAAAAGCAGGTTTTCTCTGGGACAAGGGATAATCTAGTTTAATCATTGTGCCCCAAGGTGTCAATCATGAAGTGATGTTTGGGCAATTAGTGTTTTGTGGTCATTGGGAAAGGTCATGAATGGTTTTAGCACAATCCTGACACACACCAAATTATCAAAATCTGGATTCTTGAAAGAATGTCTCATTTGTTTGATTTTCAAGGAATTCAAAAAATTTCAAAAAGTTTGTTCCTTTGTTCATAGCCTAGACTAGGATTTACATCCTTGCTTATTTTGCAATGACAATGCTTCTCTTTTTTCATTCATTTTTCCTTGAAGCATTAGGTCTTTCAAGTGTTATTGATTCAAGGTTTAGGTATAAAGAAGCCCAAAAAAGAGGGGGATGGTGTTGGGTCATTTCTAACACTGATCATCAATCTTCTTGAGACTATCCATTATTAAAACTTCCTTAATGCTTGTTTTTGTAAATTCACGTTTATTTAAAACACAACAAACACAAAGTATTTAAAATTCATTTAATTCATGTAGATGTTAACATGAGACAAGTGCTTTCATCATCAGAGTGTATAAAACTACATGCGTCAAAAATGCTCCTATTGACATCCTTCAAAGGTAGTAATTCTCCCCCTAAAACCCTGAAAGAAATTGATTTAGGGCTAAGTGGCCTTCCATTGATCGATAAGCTCCGGTGTCAAAATACCATCACGGATAAAACTTTCAATCATTTCCTTCAGTTGTCTGCATTTTTCAGTTGAATGCCCAACTACCCCTAGGTGATAATCACACTTGCTGTCAGGGTCATAACTCCTTGCTGATGGATTCGGAGCTATTTTCAAAGGTACCGGGGTAAGGTACTGATTCTTTATTAGTAATGGCAGTAAGTCAGGGATGGGGATTGGAATTCTTTCTTGATTTTCTCGCGGTCGTTTTCTAGAAGTAGGCCTTGTTGCAAGGGCTGGTATAGGATTAGGTGTTTGGGTAGGTAGGTAAGGATAAAGGCTTGGAGATACCTCAGTAGGGTAACATGATTGGTATGAGGGAAATTGGGAATATGGGATGAAATCTTCCATAGTTTGGACATCTTCCTCTTTCTTTCTTGGTGCCTTATTTCTCTCGGTATTGGATGTTCCTTCTCTTTCAAGTTTCCCATTCTTGATAGCATTCTCAATCATCTCCCCTGAAATTACCATGTCCGCAAAATTCTTCGAAGCATTGCCGACAAGTCTGTCATAGTACGGGGCGTGCAGTGTATTCACAAAAAGGATAGTGATTTCTTTTTGTGTCAAGGGCGGTTGTATTTGGGCAGCCAGGCTCATCCACCGTTGTGCATATTCTTTGAAGCTCTCAGTAGCTTTTTTCTCCATATTTTGCAAAGTGAGACGATCAAGTGTCTTGTCGGTCATATGCTTGTACTGGTTTAGAAAAGCCCCAGCCAAATCATTCCAAGAGCGAATCTGATCCTTGCTCAACTGACTATACCACCTAATTGCGGACCCGCTGAGGCTATCCTGAAAGCAGTGAATCAAAAGCTTATCATTATCTATCTGACTTGTCATCTTTCGGCAGAACATAGTGATGTGGGCTGATGGATCGGTCGTCCCGTCATATTTCACAAAGTCAGGGATCTTGAACTTAGGAGGAATGACTAAATCGAGGACCAAGCATCGTTCTTTCGCCTCCACACTCCCGAATACATCTTTTCTTTCTATTGCCCGGAGCCTTTCATCTAACAACTGATATTTCCCTTGGGAATCTGCCAACTCAACCTCATTTATTGCAACCCTTTTCAACTTTGTCTGTTCAGCCGGATCATCTGATTTTAGGACATTGACGGGGTTAACAGTTTTCTGGGCATCACTTATTGCTACCTCATCTTGGCCCTTTTGTACCTCTAACCTTTCTCCGGCGACAAAGTTTTCGGTGTATCCTTTTCCCTTCATTACAGCAGACATTAGCTCCATCAGTTTAGTCATCTGATCCTTAGATTCTGCTTGAGATTTTGCTAGCTGTTCTCGCAATTCTCTCTGTTCCCTTTCCATTTTTTCCATTCGGGCAACTTGTTCATCCTCCATAGCACCGGCCTGTATTAAAAGTGTACTCAGTACTTCTTCTGATTTGAAATGGAAATTCTTTCAAAGACTCCTAAAGCCAAGCCAACTTCTATTTTATTTCCCCCCAAATGTATGTCATGATGAATGAGCCATGAATGCAATTTCATGCATGTGAAGCCTAAACAATATGATGTACGGATATGTACA
This sequence comes from Fremontodendron californicum, assembly GCA_030761205.1. Classification (NCBI taxonomy): domain Eukaryota; kingdom Viridiplantae; phylum Streptophyta; class Magnoliopsida; order Malvales; family Malvaceae; genus Fremontodendron; species Fremontodendron californicum. The sequence continues at coordinate 9,031,479 of JAULJL010000009.1, read as the reverse complement.
ATGGAAACATGCTGACCATATATGTGATAAATGCAATCACAATGCCAACATGTTGCAAACAAAGAATAAACAAATCAACACATGGATATATGCAATGACTGATCATGTGCATTTTAGCATGTTTTCCAATGAATGATCATATATCCTATGAATGCAACACGGTGTCAATTATGATACATGCAAACAATGAATGATTGATATAGAGTATATACAAAAAAAAATCATGCTAACCATGTGTGTCATGAATGCGACCTAATGCTAACATGATGTATGTAATAAGCAAATTAATGCATGAACATATACAAAGAAATTATGCTGACTATGTTTGTTATGAATGCAACCTGACAAATAATTGATGGGATGCAAAATGCAAAGGGGAAGATATCACGGAGGAAATAAGAATCGGAGGAACTTAATCATCAACATCTTATAAATTTGAAGCATACTCAATTCATTCCCATATCAATGTTCACAATGGTATAAACCATGTTTTACAAAATTTGAGCAGTAGTTAAAACTGTCTTTACAAGCACTTTATTCTTCCTAGCATCCTAAGGCTATAAGAGCCGGCTACTGAAAAAGTGAAATCCTATTACATCATATAAGACCGAAGTCTTTCCACTTCAATGCTGTAAATCTCCCAATCCTAATGGCGTTTTCCCAGTCCTTTATCAATCAGTGTCGTTGGATCCAACCACTTGGCATCTATGAGAGCTTGCACTTTCCTTTTGACTGCTATACAATCTTCGATGCTATGGCCAACAATTCCACAGTGATAATCACATCTTTCATTTGGATTATACCACATTGGATATGGTGGTAACAGGGGTTTCAATGGGACACGGGCAACCATGTGATTTTGGATCAGTATAGGGAGGAGCTCTTGGTAGCTGATTGGAATGGGATCAAAATGCATTTGGGTCTTATTCTGGGATCGTTTCTTAGTCACACATGGCCTAGGAGTTGGGGCACTTGGTGGTAGCACTAAGGTTCGAACCGGAGTGTTTACATGGGGATGTGGCGGAACAGCATGGTAAGGGTATGGATTTGGACACGGGGCCTTTGGAGGTTGTACATAGCTCGAGGTTCCTATCTCAGGTACTGGATAAGGTGATTGATGAGGGAAATAGTATGAACTGGTAGTTGGTAACGATGGAGTCGGATTCAGGAATCCCGTAGTGGTCGTCCCAATGGACGATTGGACCATAGTAGGGTGGGGATACTGGTTTGGACCTAGAACAGTTTGCAGGTATGGTACTGGATTCGAGGTTTCTGTCTTTGGTATCAGGCTTTCAGGTTTAATTATTTTCATGATTTTGTCCACAATTTCATCAGGATTGCAACCTTTGTGGCATTGACAAGTGCAGGATCCAGCAAGGATTGTATGTTCTGGACCTAATGGTTTTGGTTGATCCGAAGATGATGCGAAGCCCTGAGAAAGTTCACCTTTACTGTTACCCATATCCTCAACCATTTTCAGCAATTTGGCAAGTTGTTCCTTCACCTCTCGGATTTCATGTCCATATTCATCTTGATTGCGTTCCAAAGCACCCAATCGTTCCTCCGATTCATTCCTCATATCTCGAACCCCTTTCATGCAAATGAAAATGTCATGAGATTAAGATTATGAATGTACACGCTCTATTCCTATGTGCATGAATAAATTGATGATTAATGTATGAACATATACAGAGAAATTATGATGACTATGTATGCTATGGATGCAATTTAATGCCAGGTATATACAGATAATGACTATGCATGTCATAAACGTGTCCTACAATGAATGACCATGCATGCTATGATGTCAAAATGATACATGCTAAGAATAAATGAATTAATACAAAGGTAGGTACAAAGAATGACCATGTATATCACAAATGTATTCTACAATGAATAATCATGCATGTTATGACTGTAACACGATGTCAAAATGACACAAATAAATTAACCAATGATTACACGAAATTGGTGGGACCTAAATCTTGATTATTCAAAAATCTCATTATGCAAGATTTGCCTCCTAATTTATGATTTTTTTTAACATGCTTTTTTTTTTGTGTTTTTTTTTATTTATGAAAAACCAATCACATTATTTTTAAAAGAATTTCAGGGTGGATCCCACTATGGTACCATATGCAAATGTTCATGTGACACTACCGGTTTTATGAAATCATCAAATGAAATTACCAACTGTTTATTGCAAAGAATGAGATCAATAACACAACCAAAAATGTACATGCTCTATTCACACATGTATGAAATGTGCAACATGCAAAATGCTTGAAAAAAGATTTTTTTTTTTAAAAAAAAAAAACAGCTAATGAACATCTGCCCCAGCAATATCTGCTTATTTAGGCATCACGATGTCTTCGAGGCGGAGTATCACATTTATTACGGGCGATGTACGTACATCGTTGCCCGATCTACCACATTTATTCGGAGTGTAAAATAGGTAACAAAAGGTTTAGAACTGTCCCTCTATGTGTTCCTATTTTCGGTATATCTAACGGAAATCCGGCATGGCTTCGCCTAGGTTCACTATATGAGGGTGAATCGGTTCTAAGGCTCCGAATTGTTCCTCACTGTCGCCGGTGAAGGCTAGTAAGGCACCCCGATAAAAGCGGGTTCAATTCGTTAGAGTATATTTTCCTATGCCCATGCGGAGGATCATCACGAAGGCATTAGGTACTTTATACTCCGAAAGTGTTTCACTAGCCCATACGGAGGATCAATCACGAAGGCGTAGTTACTTTACTCCCACTTAAAAGGACGGAACCCGGGTATAGGATTCATGTTATGCAAATGCACGTGTAGTGTGTGTGGAGGAATAATAAACCTTTCACCACCTATTCTACAAACCTTATTCTAAATGCCCTAGCAATTAAAACATTCAAGAATAGTGTAACGCATTAACCAACAAGCAATTATAATATACAACCTTAAATAACTAGAGAACAAAAATAAAATGCATGCACATGAGTATGAACATATTTAAAAACAATTTATTATTTTCAAAATTCTCCTTATTAAAAAAATGTGGGAATTAAAATCAAATACCAATTAAACCAACAAAACCGAGACTTTGATAACACACGACTAATTCTAGGCCTGACTCTCTAATATGTCCCCAGCGGAGTCGCCAAGCTGTCGCAACCTAAAAAAATAACGACGAGTCTCATCGCAAGACTTTATTATTCGTTAAGCGTGACATTAAAAGAAACCGAGGAAAAGTCGACTTAATTCCTCTAGAAAAATGAAGGTTTTGAAAATGACCTTAAAAAAGACATGGAGTCGCCACCAATCTTTTTTAGCTAGGTGTGATCGGCCACCTATTAAAACCGGTTTTATAAAATATTTTAAAAATTAAGTAAAACATTTTAAAAACCAATTTCAAGTCTGCGTATTAAACCAGAGAAATCAAAGAAGCGGGTTCGGGAGTCGGTTACGTGCGGGGAAGGATTAGCACCCCCACAACGCCCGTATAAATCGGTACCTTATTAATCGTGTGTTATCTCAAGTCTTGGTAAAAGTTGGTTTTAAATTTAGTATTTCAAGTTAATTCCCAATTTAAAGAAAAATAATTTCATTTTTTATTGAAAATGATCCGGAATTTTATAAATTCAAAATTTCCTATATTCCCCAATAAACGTGGCAAAATATATAAATTTTTATTAGTTTTGGAAAACTTTCCGAATCATTCTGTTTTTTTGAAAGAAAGATATTCCTTTATTAATGATAATTGATGAAATTCCCTCCAGCAAACCCGGTAGAGAACTCATGAATTATTTTAACTCGGGAATATCTTTATTTTTATTGAAAACCATTATCTTTTTGAAAACATTTAAAATAAATGAATATGTATATGCATGACATAAATAAAATGACATAGCAAAATCTAAATAATATAATGCAACCTAAATGACATGGCAAACATGAATGATATGGCATATAATTTAAATGACATGGAATAAAATAATGCTATCATATAATATGCATGAAAATAAAAATGCAATGCATGAAATGTATTTTTTCCTTTAATTAAGGAAATCCGTATATCTAAAAAGATATCCGGCTACCTTAGGAAAATATGTCAAATTAAATATTCTAAAACCAAAATACTTTGTGATTGTTTGAAAACAATTTTGAAAAGCTTGAATTAACAATAAAAATTGGGCTAAAAATTTTTAAATGGCTCTAATTTCCTAAGTTTAAAAAATCCGGACTTGACTACCCTTAGCCCGGGACTTGAAAAACCATTTTTAGAGTTTAAAAGGCTTAGAAATCACCCTAAGTCAGTAGCTAACCCTCCTAATCAGCCCACTCTAAGTAGATTAACCAAAACAGAAAATTAGTTTTTCTTTAAATTCAATTCTGACTCCACTGTCCAGTTTTAATACACGATTTTTTACCCTATTTTTAAAAATTCCAAAAATTCTAAAAAAAATACTGGAGACTCAGGACATATAAAACTATACGAGAAAAAATCGGCTTAATTTTTTGATCAAAGATGAATTCCCAGAAAAACCAGAGATGTACGAGTTTTTGGAGGAGAAAAAACTGCTTTGTTTTTCTTTAAATTCAATTCTGACTCCACTGTCCAGTTTTAATCCACGATTTTTTATCCTATTTTTAAAAATTCCAAAAATTCTAAAAAAAATACTGGAGACTCAGGACATGTAAAACTACACGAAAACAAATCGGCTTAATTTTCTTATAAAATATGAATTCCCAGAAAAATCATAGATGTACGAGTTTTTGGAGGAGAAAAAAAACTGCTTTGTTTTTCTTTAAATTCAATTCTGACTCCACTGTCCAGTTTTATTCCACGATTTTTTACCCAATTTTTAAAACTTCCAAAAATTCTAAAAAAATTACTGGAGACTCAGGACATGTAAAACTACATGAAAACAAATCGGCTTAATTTTATGATCAAAGATGAATTCCCAGAAAAATCATAGATGTACGAGTTTTTGGAGGAGAAAAAAAACTGCTTTGCCAACACATTTTTGCTTTTGATAAAATCATTTAAAAACCAAAGTAAAAATATTTGAAACTCATAAAATGACTTGAAAGCAGTAGCTAGGACTCTTTGAAAGTTAGATAAAAATTGGCTAAATAAAAAAAATCACAAAGGTAGAGTAATCAATTTGACAAACTTAATTTTCCACAAGTGTGCTCAAGAGAGCATGATCTTGAACCATTAATTGGCTCAAGTCATTATTCAAGTGGCATGAACATGAAATGCATGAAACAATGCAGCAAACATAATGCATGAAATGCATGGATCTAAACCTAAATGTAAGGAAAATGCATGACATAAATAATATGGCCTAGACCTAACATGAACTTGCATGGCATTTAATGTAACCTAGACCTAAGACATGCATGGCATTTTCACAAACACAAGGCATGCTTAATTCAAAAATCCAACCAAATATCATGCAAATGCAAAAACCTAACAACTAGCATGACAAAAATACAACACACAATGCAAAACACATGGAGTAGCCAAATGGCCTCAAGCTCCAACAAGCATGGCATTTTCACAAACACTTGGTATGCTAGCATGAAAAACTAAGTCATAACACAAAAATCACACAAGCATTTTCACAAACACCTAATATACCAAATCTAAAACATGCTCACTAAGATATAAAACAAGAATCATGCAAAGAATCACACAAGCATTTTCACAAACACTTAATATGCTAACTCTAAAACATGCTCAAATTTAAACAACATGAAAACAGAAAATTAAAAATGCAAAAACATGATATCTAAGACATAAATGGCAACAAACAAAGCAACCAAATTAAATATAACTTAAGAACATGAAATAACATAACACTTAAAACATCAAAAACAAAGAAAATAGCATAAACAATATGGTAAAATGAATTGAAACAACAACTTAAAATAAATAATGTAGGCCATTTGGCCATGGTGAGTTTATTGTAAAAACAAAATGTAAAAAAAATATACTTAAGAAAGGAAATGAAGGAAGAACAAGAAACATTATTTTAAAATGAAAACTCACAAAGTAGAGATTAAAATAGCTAAAAACAAGAATAGAAAATGAAAGTGCAAGAGTTGGTGCTCAAGAGCAACCTCAAGAAGCTAATATTTCAAGCTTTTCTCTTCAAACTTTCCTTTTTTTCTAAACTTTTCTTTTTTTGCTCTCAACCAAGAAGATAAAAACTAAGAAAAACTAAGAGAAATCAGCCAAAATGGAAAAGAAGAAACCAAAATCTGCCTCCCTCCCCTTAGGGCTAGCCTTAATGCATGGTTATATAGCCTCCAAGATGTTGTCATTTTTGTGTAACCTAATTTCCATCAAATGGCCAATAATTCAAGATGAAAAGTCATGAAATTACCACCTTTAGATTAGCATCTCAGCCCTCTCAAATTACAGCTATGCAAAAATAATGTTGACATCTTTCTTAACCTATGTGGTTTAATCACCATGGCTTGATAAAAAAGAATGGTTAACTAACTCTTGATTTTTAACCACTTGATTAAAAAAAAAAAATTAGAAGCTTCCTCCTTTCTTTGGGCTTGGGTATGCCAGCACTTCTCTTTTCCAGCCCAACTCTGATTTTTTTGAAGGGCCAAAAAAGCCCTTTTCGGTTGCTTGGGTGAAATGACCATTTTGCCCCCCGGATGCAAATAAATATCAAACGGACTCCAAATTCAATTTTTATTTTTTTAATACTTCCAAAATAATAAAATATTGAGTTCTGGAAGTTTTCAAAATTATCCGAGTCCGTTTGCTATTTATTTGGATTTTTTCTTCCCAAAAATGCCCTTTTATGCCCCTACATTTTACCATTTTTTAAACGAGCTCCAAATCAAGATTTTTCTTCACCAATCTCTTCAAAATAATTAAAAAGTGTGATCTGGAAGTTTTCATAATTTTTGGAGCTCATTTGGTATTTTTTTGGGATTTATCGGCTTGAATTATTGCATAGGAGGCCCGGGATTTGGCCATTTTGCAAACGAACTCGGAATCAAGATTTTCTTTCGCCAATATCTTCCAAATAATTTAAAAATGAGATTTGCCAAATTTCAGAATTTTTGGAGTCCATTTGCTATTTTTCCGGGATTTATCTTTTTGAATTACTGCATAAGAAGCCCGGGATTTGGCCACTTTGCAAACGAACTCGGAATCAAGATTTTCTTTCTCCAATCTCTTTCAAATGATTTAAGAATGAGATTGACAAATTTTCCATAATTTTCGGAGTCCATTTGCTATTTTTCCCAAATTTTTCCAATTTTACCCTTTAACCTCCGAAACCCGGTTTTGCTCAAAACAAGTCCGATTTTCAGATTTTCTTTAATCTGAGCCTTGGGCCATCCTTTTTAATCATTCCTCATCCATTGGGGGCTTTGGTCTTACCAAGTCGGGCCATTTCTGTGATTCTTCCCGATTTCACCGAAATCCACTAAAAACCCTAATTCTCGGTTTTCTCCCGGATTGACTTTTTTTCGGTTTTTCTTGCAAGTGACTTCTCCATTACCCGTAGTCAGTGCTTATCTTTCATTTGGAACCTTCAATTTCGACCAGTTTGATCGTTTAAGCACTTTTCCCCAAATTTCTCGGATTAGGGTTTCCTTTCTACTGAATCTCCAAATCCCAACTTCCGAACTCCATATCTTTCAATGTAGACCTCGGATTATCAAAATTCTTTCGCCATTTTTCAATTGAACTTAAAATCTTGATTTTGAAAGTGGGTTGACTTTTTTAGTAGTTGACTTTCTGGGGTTGACTTTTTTCGGGATTGACTTTTTCGGGGTTGACTTTTTTCAAGTTTGACTTTTTGTGCTCGCCCTCTTAAAATAAGTCTCGGAGTACCACCTGCAGGATGAAAACAGTCTTTTTACACTTGGGAACATCAATATGGGAAGAAAACATACTTGTTTAGTGGTCCGGACAAAATTAGGTGTCTACAGCATGCATTGTGTTTGTGAAAATGCCATGCATGTCTTAGGTCTAGGTTACATTAAATGCCATGCAAGTTCATGTTAGGTCTAGGCCATATTATTTGTGTCATGCATTTTCCTTACATTTAGGTTTAGATCCATGCATTTCATGCATTATGTTTGCTGCATTGTTTCATGCATTTCATGTTCATGCCACTTGAATAATGACTTGAGCCAATTAATGGTTCAAAGTCATGCTCTCTTGAGCACACTTGTGGAAAATTAAGTTTGTCAAATTGATTATTCTACCTTTGTGATTTTTTTTATTTAGCCAATTTTTATCTAACTTTCAAAGAGTCCTAGCTACTGCTTTCAAGTCATTTTATGAGTTTCAAATATTTTTACTTTGGTTTTTAAATGATTTTATCAAAAGCAAAAATGTGTTGGCAAAGCAGTTTTTTTTCTCCTCCAAAAACTCGTACATCTCTGATTTTTCTGGGAATTCATCTTTGATCAGAAAATTAAGCTGATTTGTTTTCGTGTAGTTTTACATCTCCTGAGTCTCCAGTATTTTTTTCAGAATTTTTGGAATTTTTAAAAATAGGGTAAAAAATCATGGATTAAAACTGGACAGTGGAGTCAGAATTGAATTTAAAGAAAAACAAAGCAGTTTTTTTTCTCCTCCGAAAACTCGTACATCTCTGATTTTTCTGGGAATTCATCTTTGATCAGAAAATTAAGCCGATTTGTTTTCGTGTAGTTTTACATGTCCTGAGTCTCCAGTATTTTTTTTAGAATTTTTGGAATTTTTAAAAATAGGGTAAAAAATCGTGGATTAAAACTGGACAGTGGAGTAAGAATTGAATTTAAAGAAAAACAAAGCAGTTTTTTCTCCTCCAAAAAACTCGTACATCTATGATTTTTCTGGGAATTCATCTTTGATCCGAAAATTAAACTGATTTGTTTTTGTATAGTTTTACATGTCCTGAGTCTCCAGTATTTTTTTCAAAATTTTTGGGAATTTTTAAAAATAGGTTAAAAATCGTGGATTAAAACTGGACAGTGGAGTCAGAATTGAATTTAAAGAAAAACCATTTTTCTGTTTTGGTTAATTTACTTAGAGTGGGCTGATTAGGAGGGTTAGCTACTGACTTAGGGTGATTTCTAAGCCTTTTTAAATTCTAAAAATAGTTTTTCAAGTCCCAAGTTAAGGGTAGTCAAGTCCGGATTTTTTAAACTTAGGAAATTAGAGCCTTTTTAAAAAAAATTAGCCCAGTTTTTATTTTTAATTCAAGCTTTTCAAACAATCACAAAGTATTTTGGTTTTAGAATATTTAATTTGACATATTTTCCTAAGGTAGCCGGATATCTTGTTAGATATACGGATTTCCTTAATTAAAGGAAAAAATACATTTCATGCATTGCATTTTTATATTCATGCATTTTATATAATATGTGATTCTTGCCATAATAATTTCTATGATATTGTTGTTATTTTGATTTATATTTTTTTGATGTTACATGGTTTATTATATGGTTTTGAATATTTCATGATATCCTATGCTTTTATTTAGTTATTTTTATTTGGTATATACTATGTCATGCATGTACATATTCATATCTTTTAAAATGTTTTCAAAAGGATAATGATTTTTCAATGAAAAAATAAAGATAATCCCGAGTTAAAATAATTCATGAGTTCTCTACCGGGTTTGCTGGAGGGAATATCATCAATTATCATTAATAAAGGAATATCTTTCTTTCAAAAAAGAGAATGATTTGGAAAGTTGTCCAAAACTAATAAAAATTTCTATATTTTGCCACGTTTGTTGGGGAATATAGGAAAATTTTGAATTTATAAATTCCGGATCATTTTCAATAAAAAATGGAATTATTTTTTTTTAAATTGGGAATTAACTTGAAATACTAAATTTAAAACCAACTTTTACCGAGACTTGAGATAACACACGATTAATAAGGTACCGATTTATACGGGCGTTGTGGGGGTGCTAATCCTTCCCTGCACGTAACCGACTCCCGAACCCGCTTCTTTGATTTCTCTGGTTTAAAACGCAGACTTGAAATTGGTTTTTAAAATGTTTTAATTAATTTTTAAAATATTTTATAAAACCGGTTTTAATAGGTGGCCGATCACACCTAGCTAAAAAAGATTGGTGGCGACTCCATGTCTTTTTTAAGGTCATTTTCAAAACCTTCATTTTTTTAGAGGAATTAAGTCGACTTTTCCTCGGTTTTTTTTAATGTCACGCCTAACGAATAATAAAGTCTTGCGATGAGACTTCGTCGTTATTTTTTTTTTTAGGCTGCGACAGGTTGGCGACTCCACTGGGGACTATTAGAGAGTCAGGCCTAGAAATAGTCGTGTGTTATCAAAGTCTCAGTTTTGGTTGGTTTAATTGGTATTTTATTTTAATTCCCACATTTTTCTAATAAAGAGAATTTTGAAAATAATAAAATGTTTTTAAAAATGTTCATTCTCATGTGCGTGCATTTTATTTTTGTTCTCTAGTTATTTAAGGTTGTATATTATAATTGCTTGCTGGTTAATGCGTTACACTATTCTTGAATGTTTTAATTGCTAGGGCATTTAGAATAAGGTTTGTAGAATAGGTAGTGAAAGGTTTGATATTCCTCCACACACACTACACGTGCATTTGCATAACATGAATCCTCTACCCGGATTCCGTCTTTTTAAGTGGAAGTAAAGTAACTACGCCTTCGTGATTGATCCTCCGTATGGGCTAGTGAAACACTTCCGGAGTATAAAGTACCTAATGCCTTCGTGATGATCCTCCGCATGGGCATAGGAAAATATACTCTAACGAATTGAACCCGCTTTTATCGGGGTGCCTTACTAGCCTTCACCGGCGACAGTAAGGAACAATTCGGGGCTTTAGAACCGATTCACCCTCATATAGTGAACCTAGGCGAAGCCATGCCGGATTTCCGTTAGATGTACCGAAAATAGGAACACATGGATGGACATTTCTAAACTTTTTGTTACCTATTTTACACTCCGAATAAGTGTGATAGATAGGGCAACGATGTACGTACATCGCCCGTAATAAATGTGATACTCCGCCTCGAAGGCATCGTGATACCTAAATAAGCAGATATTGCTGGGGCAGATGTTCATTAGCTGTTTTTTTTTAAAAAAAAAAAAAAAAAAAATCCTTTTTCAAGCATTTTTGCATGTGGCACATTTCATGCATTTGTAAATAAAGCATGTACATTTTTTGTTGTATTATTGATCTCATTCTTTGCAATAAACAGTTGGTAATTGAATTTGATGATTTCATAAAACCGGTAGTGTCACATGAACAATTGCATATTGTACCATAGTAAGATCCACCCTGAAATTCTTTTGAAAATGATGTGATTGGTTTATCAAAAAAAAAATCAAAAAAAAAAAATGGAGGCAAATCCTGCATAATGAGATTTTTGAATAGTCCCACCAATTTCGTGTAATCATTGATTTCTTTGTATATACCTTTGTGTTAATTCATTTATTTTTGCATGTATCATTTTGACATCATATTACATCATAGCATGCATGGTCATTCATTGTAGGACACGTCTATGACATGCATAGTCATTATCTGTATATACCTGGCATTAGATTGCATTCATAACAAACATAGTCAGCATGATTTCTTTGTATATGTTCATGCATTAATTTGCTTATTACATACATCATGTTAGCATTAGGTCGCATTCATGACACACATGGTTAGCATGATTTTCTTTGTATATACTCTATATCAATCATTCATTGTTTGCATGTATCATAATTGACACCGTGTTGCATTCATAGGATATATGATCATTCATTGGGAAATATGCTAAAATGCACATGATCAGTCATTGCATATATCCATGTGTTGATTTGTTTATTCTTTGTTTGCAACATGTTGGCATTGTGATTGCATTTATTACATATATGGTCAGCATGTTTCCATTGTACATATCCATACATCATATTGTTTAGGCTTCACATGCATCAAATTGCATTCATGGCTTATTCATCATGACATACATTTGGGGGAAATAAAATAGAAGTTGGCTTGGCTTTAGGAGTCTTTGAAATAATTTCCATTTCAAATCAGAAGAAGTACTGAGTACACTTTTAATACAGGCTGGTGCTATGGAGGATGAACAAGTTGCCCGAATGGAAAAAATGGAAAGGGAACAGAGAGAATTGCGAGAACAGCTAGCAAAATCTCAAGCAGAATCTAAGGATCAGATGACTAAACTGATGGAGCTAATGTCTGCTGTAATCAAGGGAAAAGGATACACCGAAAACTTTGTCGCCGGAGAAGGGTTAGAGGCACAAAAGGGCCAGGGTGAGGTCATAATAAGTGATGCCCAGAACACTGTTAACCTCGTCAATGTCCTAAACTCAGATGATCTAGCTGAACAGGCAAAGTTGAAAAGGGTTGCAGTAAATGAGGTTGAGTTGACAGATTCCCAAGGGAAATATCAGTTGCTAGATGAAAGGCTCCGGGCATTAGAAAATGCAGACGTATTAGGGAGTGTGGAGGCGAAAGAACGATGCTTGGTCCTCGATTTAGTCATTCCCCCTAAGTTCAAGATCCCTGACTTTGTGAAATATGACGGGACGACCGATCCATCAGCCCACATCACTATGTTCTGCCGGAAGATGACAAGTCATATAGGTAATGATAAGCTTTTGATTCACTGTTTTCAGGATAGCCTCAGCGGGTCCACAATTAGGTGGTATAGTCAGTTGAGCAAGGACCAGATACGCTCTTGGAATGATTTGGCTAGGGCTTTTCTAAACCACTACAAGCATATGACCGACATGGCGCCTGACCGTCTCACCTTGCAAAATATGAAGAAAAGAGCTACTGAGAGCTTCAAAGAATATGCGCAACGGTGGATGAGCCTGGCCGTCCAAGTACAACCGCCTTTAACTCAGAAGGAAACCACTGTCCTTTTTGTGAATACACTACAGGCCCCATACTATGATAGACTTGTCGGCAACACCACGAAGAATTTTTCGGACATGGTAATTTCAGGGGAGATGATTGAAAATGCTATCAAGGATGGGAAAATTGAAGGAGAAAGAACATCCAATACCAAGAACAAGGGGGCATCTGAAAAGAAAAAGGAAGATACCCAAGTCGTGGAAGACTTTGCCCCATCTCCCCAATTCTCCTCATATCAGCCATTTTACTCTACCCTGAATAATGTCTCTCATGGTTTTTATCCCTACCAACCAGTGACTGCAACTACACCAGAATTTACATCTGTCTATCAATCGAACATCCTTGGGAATAATCGAAGGGGGCATAAAAAGCGAAAAATAAATCAGATTGACCCAATTCCTGTGACATACAGTGAGCTACTACCTCAACTCATCCAGAATCACCTGGTGACACCCATGCAAATAGCGCCTCTGAAGCCCCCTTATCCGAGCTGGTATGATGCTAATGTGTGTTGTGGGTACCATTCTGGCAATCAAGGTCACTCAACAGAGAACTACCCCGCTTTGAAGTACAAGGTCAGAGATCTCATCAAGGCTGGTTCGATAAGTTTTGAAGATGGGGAAGTCAAGTGTCATAAGAAACATTGTGCATGATCACATTAGGTTTTTGACACATGTAGTTCTATACACTGTGATGAGGAAAGCACTTGTCTCATGTTAATTAAATGAATTTTGTATTTTAAATGCTTTGTGTTTGTTGTGTTTCAACAATAACTTGAATTTGCAAAAACAAGCATTAAGGAATTTTTAGTGATGGATAGTCTCAAGAAAATTGATGATCATTGTTAGAAATGACCCAATACCTTCAGCCCTCTCTTTTAGGCTTTCCTAAGCCTAAATCTTTTGAACCGAGACCACTTGAAAGACCTAATGCTTCAAGGAATATGAATGATTTGACTTCATAAAACCATTGTCATCACAGAATAAGCAAAGACGTAGATCTTAGTCTAGGCTATGAACAAAGGAACGAACTTTTTTGAAAATTTTCAAATTCCTTGAAAATCAAACAAATGAGACATTCTTTCAAGAATCCAGATTTTGATAATTTGGTGTGTGTCAGGATTGTGCTAAAACCATTCATGACCTTTCCCAATGACCACAAAACACTAATTGCCCAGACATCACTTCATGATTGACACCTTGGGGCACAATGATTAAACTAGATTATCCCTTGTCCTAGAGAAAACCTGTTTTTGGGTCATGTTTTCCTTGTCTCTTCAAAGAACTCAGATTGGAAACTCAGCCTTTTCAAAGCAGACCTAGACTTGCGATGTTCCTCGTTGATACAAATTCGCATGGTTAATCAAATTGGGGCATCATATGTGGAAATGATGGATACATAGTGAAGAAGGAGGGGCTAATGCATGAATCATTGGGGGCATGCGACAAAAAAAAAACAAAAAGAAAAAAAGAAAAAGAAAAATCGTGATATCATGCATATGAGAGTTCGGATGATTCCAAAGTGCAAAATAAAATTCTGAATATCTATTTCCTGTGGGGATTGCTTTTCAATGTGAATATTTGTGCTTGACATGAGAAATGGCCATCTTTCATATCCCTTTCGCACAAAAAGAAATTTCCATAGTCACCCCTTTTGAGCCAAAAGAATTCTTTCTTCTTTGAACCCTGATCAAGGATTACCCTCTATACTGGGGGGCAAATGCGAGGAAAGATCTTTTCAAAGATCATTGAGAAATGAGTGACAGCTCAAGGATAGACAAAAAGCAAATGGATCCCCGAATAAATACGGGCGCACTCTGTCAAAGAAAAAAGAAGAGGAAAAGATGGCGAAATGAAAGCCAAGAGAAACAAAAAAAAAAACACAATAAAAAAGAAAACAAAATGTATGAAATACATGGAAAATTGAAAGCCAAGAGCGAGGAAAGAAAGACACAAAAGTCAAAAGGAAAGAAATATCCAAGAAGGGACAAATGCTTCAAAGAGAATCCTCCTCAAGAAATGATCATTGATCTGATTACCCTCAAACACATATTTTGGGCCTATTTATCCTTTCTTTCTGAACCCTGAGCCATGGCCTACATTACGTGCTTTAAAAGTCCATTTTGATCAAGTATGAATATTTAATTTGAAAGGTTTTTCCTCAGATTTTATCCCATTTCATCGAATTATCATTTCACTAAGGAAGAATTTAGAATTCTCAAGTGTATGGTAAAAAAAAAATATATATATATATATATATGGAAAGAAGGGGACTCTAGGGCGAAAACCCGAAAATGGGCGGTCTAGAGTAAATTTGGAAATTTTCGATGCCATCTATGATAGTGCCGATACCCCAAAAGAAAAGATCTTATTAAAGGAGTGGTCATCGAGGAACATCTAGGAATTCTTGAACCCCCAAATTGCAAACTCTCATTCAAAGGATTGTCTTCAAAAACTGAAACTTTTTTTCTCCAAGATTAAACTTTCTGGTTTAAACATCCCGGCCAATCTTGACGCTTGTCAAAATACTTTGATATTGGAAACTACAAGAATGTTGAATTTGTTTGGTTCTCAATGAATTCATGATTTATAAAAACTGTTCCATTTGTGAGCCTAGAAGGGATATACATTTTTGTCATGAAGTTTTCCTGGAAAAGACAGAATCTTGTTACACCAAGCCTTGCCAATCCCAGTTGAAAAAACCATATTGATACTTAAGAGAAATTTCTAACAGTGATCATCAGTCATCAGAAGATTTATATATCACACATTGTGGAGTTAAAATTTTTGGCTTAGAAGTTTTCCTTAAATAAGCAAAATTGTTTTTCAAAACAAAAAAAAATACCCATTTTTGAAATACCCATTTTTGATGTTGACATGAGACAATGGTTTTTCTAACCCAAAGGTATAGAACTGCCAGGATAGGTCCTGACTTCCAGATATGAGAAGAAGAAATCGAACTCAGTTCAGATCTCTATTGATGGAAGTTTGAAAACTGTTGGGGCAAAGAGAATAGCCGAAATGAATTGAAGATATACTCTGATTTGAAGAGGAAAAATGAATTTGAAAGGCTAAGCCAAAGTCTAGAAAAACAACCGGGGGCATTTGCATCACTCATGAGCACTCATCTCTTTATCGAGCTTTTGCATCTGCACAGTGTCAGCAAGCATTTGCATCATTCATGGGTATTTGCATTGGCACTATTCCATAAGCATCTGCATTTTACCTTTACATTTACATTCTTCATGGAATTCGCATTTGTGTCATCTCAAGCAATTGCATCATTTCTAGAATCATTGCATTTTCATTATTGTGTGGTAATTGTAGTTACACCATTCATAAACCAGTTACATGAACACAATTAGTAGGGGCATCTGCATCATGAAACATGGGCATCAATCCAGGCCATTTGCATTTGCACTAAGAAATATTTTACATTTGCACCATGAAGCATGAGCACCTTGTTAAAAGACATGTGCATCTGCATCATTTCTCAAAGCTTCTGGTGGGGATATCCAGAATTTTACAGTTTTAAAAATGAACAAGTCTTCGGTGGTGATAGCTGAAGCCTCTGGTGGAGATATCCAGGGTTTTATAATTTTGAAACATGAGAAATTTTTATTCTGAAGGAGTTACCCAAAATTTTACAATGAGCAAGTCTTTGGTGGTGATAGCCAAAGCTTCTGGTGGGGATATCCAGAATTTTACAGTTTTAAAAGTGAACAAGTCTTCGGTAGTGATAGCTGAAGCCTCTGGTGGAGATATCCAGGGTTTTATAATTTTGAAAACATGAGAAATTTTATTCTGAAGGAGTTACCCAGAATTTTACAATGAGCAAGTCTTTGGTGGTGATAGCCAAAGCTTCTGGTGGTGATATCCAGAATTTTGCAGTTTTAAAAGTGAACAAGTCTTCAGTGGTGATAGCTGAAGACTCTGGTGGAGATATCCAGGGTTTTATAATTTTGAAAACATGAGAAATTTTATTCTAAAAGAGTTACCCAGAATTTTACAATGAGCAAGTCTTTGGTGGTGATAGCCAAAGCTTCTGGTGGTGATATCCAGAATTTTGCAGTTTTAAAAGTGAACAAGTCTTCAGTGGTGATAACTGAAGCCTCTGGTGGAGATATCCAGGGTTTTATAATTTTGAAAAATGACAAATTTTATTCTGAAGGAGTTACCCAGAATTTTACAATGAGCAAGTCTTTGGTGGTGATAGCCAAAGCTTCTGGTGGGGATATCCAGAATTTTACAGTTTTAAAAGTGAACAAGTCTTCGGTGGTGATAGCTGAAGCCTCTGGTGGAGATATCCAGGGTTTTATAATTTTGAAAACATGAGAAATTTTATTCTGAAGGAGTTACCCAGAATTTTACAATGACCAAGTCTTTGGTGGTGATAGCCAAAGCTTCTGGTGGTGATATCCAGAATTTTGCAGTTTTAAAAGTGAATAAGTCTTCGGTGGTGATAGCTGAAGCCTCTGGTGGAGATATCCAGGGTTTTATAATTTTGAAACATGAGAAATCTTCTTCTAGATGAGTTATCTAGAATTTTATATTGAGCAAGTCTTTGGTGGTGGTAGCCAAAGCTGCTGGTGGGGATATCCAGAATTTTACAGTTTTAAAAATGAAGAAGTCTTCGGTGGTGATAGCTGAAGCCTCTGGTAGAGATATCTAGGGTTTTATAATTTTGAAAAATGAGAAATCTTATTTTGAAGGAGTTATCCAGAATTTTTTCAACATGTGCATCTACATCAAGAAGCATTTGCATCAATCTAAGTTAGTTAAATCTGCATCAAGAAAGTTTGCATCAAATCAAGTCATTTACATTTGCATCAAAGACATTTGCACCAAGCTAAGTCATTTGCATCTACATCAAGAAGCGTTTTCATCAACAAAAGACATTCGCATTTGCATCATGAAGCATTTGCATCATCTCTTAAAGCTTTCAGGTATAATCGATTTCGTTTCCTTAAGGCGAGTCGAGCCCCGAAATCATCGTCGAAGTACTTTTTTTATTTATGAACAAGTCTTCGGTGGTGATAGCTGAAGCCTCTGGTGGAGATATCCAGAGTTTTTTTTAAAGTCCTTTGAAAAGGTAGAGAGTCTTCGGTGGTGATAGCTGAAGCTTCTGGAGATGATGCCCAGAATTTTACAGTTTTAAAAATGAGCAAGACTTCGGTGGTGATAGCTGAAGCCTCTGGTGGAGATATCCAGAGTTTTAAAATCCTTTGAAAAGGTAAAAAGTCTTCGGTGGTGATAGCTGAAGTTTCTGGAGGTGATACCCAGAATTTTTACATTTTAAAAAAATGAGCAAGACTTTGGTGGTGATAGCCGAAGCTTCTGGAGGAGATATCCAGAATTTTAAACACAGCTGAGAACAAGAAAGGTTAAGGCCCCGAGAACATCGTCGAGGTCGTTTCCTTTCTTGTAAATCGAATTCGTTTCCTTAAGACGAATCGAGCCTTGATTAGTCAGGGAATTCAATTTAAGGACAAATCTTCAATTTACTGTTTTCAAAAAAAAAATGAAAAAAAAAGAAAAAAAAAAGAGAAAAAATGAAAAAAAAAGAAAATAAAAAAAGAAAATAAAAAATACAAAATGCAAAAATGCAAAAATGAATGAAGAAATGAAAAAGAAAGCCCCTTTCCTTTCCATGTGATTTCACTGACCGTACAAAATTAGTGTTAGTTTATCTTTGCCTGATTCCTGATTCTCAGCAATAGCCAAAGAGGGGCAGCTGTAGACACCTAATTTTGTCCGGGCCACTAAACAGGTATGTTTTCTTCCTATATTGATGTTTCCGAGTATAAAAAGACTGTTTTCATCCTGCAGGTGGTACTCCGAGACTTAGTTTAAGAGGGCGAGCATAAAAAGTCAAACTTGAAAAAAAAGTCAACCCCAAAAAAGTCAACTCTGAAAAAGTCAACCCCAGAAAGTCAACTACTGAAAAAGTCAACCCACTTTCAAAATCAAGATTTTAAGTTCAATTGAAAAATGGAGAAAGAATTTTGATAATCCGAGGTCTACATTGAAAGATATGGAGTTCGGAAGTTGGGATTTGGAGATTCAATAGAAAAGAAACCCTAATCCGAGAAATTTGGGGAAAAGTGCTTAAACGATCAAACTGGTCGAAATTGAAGGTTCCAAATGAAAGATAAGCACTGACTACGGGTAATGGAGAAGTCACTTGCAAGAAAAACCGAAAGAAAAGTCAATCCGGGAGAAAACCGAGAATTAGGGTTTTTAGTGGATTTCGGTGAAATCGGGAAGAATCACAGAAATGGCCCGACTTGGTAAGACCAAAGCCCCCAATGGATGAGGAATGATTAAAAAGGATGGCCCAAGGCTCAAATTGAAGAAAATCTGAAAATCGGACTTGTTTTGAGCAAAATCGGGTTTCGGAGGTTAAAGGGCAAAATTGGAAAATTTTGGGAAAAATAGCAAATGGACACCGAAAATTATGGAAAATTTTTCAATCTCATTCTTAAATCATTTGAAAGAGATTGGTAAAATAAAATCTTGATTCCGAGTTCGTTTGCAAAATGGCCAAATCCCGGGCTTCTTATGCAGTAATTCAAAAAGATAAATCCCGGAAAAATAGCAAATGGACTCCAAAAATTCTGAAATTTGGTAAATCTCATTTTTAAATTATTTGGAAGAGATTGGTGAAAGAAAATCTTGACTCCGAGTTCGTTTGCAAAATGGCCAAATCCCGGGCCTCCTATGCAATAATTCAAGCCGATAAATCCCGAAAAAATACCAAATGAGCTCCAAAAATTATGAAAACTTCCAGATCACACTTTTTAATTATTTTGAAGAGATTGGTGAAGAAAAATCTTGATTTGGAGCTCGTTTAAAAAATGGTAAAAAGTAGGGGCATAAAAGGACATTCTGGGAAGAAAAAATCCAAATAAATAGCAAACGGACTCGGATAATTTTGAAAACTTCCAGAACTCAATATTTTATTATTTTGGAAGCATTAAAAAAAGAAAAATTGAATTTGGAGTCCGTTTGATATTTATTTTGCATCCGGGGGGCAAAATGGTCGTTTCACCCAAGCAACCGAAAAGGGCTTCTTTGGGCCTTGCAAAAATCAGAGCTGGGCTGGAAAAGAGAAGTGCTGGCCTGCCCAAGCCCAAAAGAAGGAGGAAGCTTAGGATTTTTTCAATCAAGTGATTAAAAATCAAGAGTTAAGTTAGAGATTTTCATTT
Source organism: Fremontodendron californicum (assembly GCA_030761205.1). NCBI lineage: Eukaryota > Viridiplantae > Streptophyta > Magnoliopsida > Malvales > Malvaceae > Fremontodendron > Fremontodendron californicum. The sequence continues at coordinate 9,011,379 of JAULJL010000009.1, read as the reverse complement.
TTGAGCCTAAGTCCCAATCCCACATCCCTTTGTAATGTCAAGCCAAGGAGGTGCTCACCTTATAAATAAGGAGTCTTGGCCTTTGGTTGAAATCACCCACTACCCCTTGTGAGATATTCTATACACTTGTATTAGGATTATCCGGGTGGTGAGTCATAGTGTTTTACTCTGAGGGTTCGTAGCTTAATCCGTTCAAAAGCTACTCTGAGGGTTTGTAGCTTAATCCGTTCAAAAGCTACTCTGAGGGTTCGTAGCTTAATCCGTTCAAAAGCTACTCTGAGGGTTCGTAGCTTAATCCGTTCAAAAGCTACTCTGAGGGTTCGTAGCTTAATCCGTTCAAAAGCTACTCTGAGGGTTTATAGCTTAATCCGTTCAAAAGCTACTTGGTGAGTTTTCATTTTAAAATAATGTTTCTTGTTCTTCCTTCATTTCCTTTCTTAAGTATATTTTTCTTACATTTTGTTTTTACAATAAACTCACCATGGCCAAATGGCCTACATTATTTATTTTAAGTTGTTGTTTTTGATTCATTTTATCATATTGTTTATACTATTTTCTTTATTTTTGATGTTTTAAATATTATGTTATTTCATGTTCTTAAGTTATATTTAATTTGGTTGCTTTGTTTGTTGCCATTTATGTCTTAGATATCATGTTTTTGCATTTTTAATTTTCTGTTTTCATGTTGTTTAAATTTGAGCATGTTTTAGAGTTAGCATATTAAGTGTTTGTGAAAATGCTTGTGTGATTCTTTGCATGATTCTTGTTTTATATCTTAGTGAGCATGTTTTAGATTTGGTATATTAGGTGTTTGTGAAAATGCTTGTGTGATTTTTGTGTTATGACTTAGTTTTTCATGCTAGCATACCAAGTGTTTGTGAAAATGCCATGCTTGTTGAAGCTTGGGGCCATTTGGCTACTCCATGTGTTTTGCATTGTGTGTTGTATTTTTGTCATGCTAGTTGTTAGGTTTTTGCATTTGCATGATATTTGGTTGGATTTTTGAATTAAGCATGCATTGTGTTTGTGAAAATGCCATGCATGTCTTAGGTCTAGGTTACATTAAATGCCATGCAAGTTCATGTTAGGTCTAGGCCATATTATTTGTGTCATGCATTTTCCTTACATTTAGGTTTAGATCCATGCATTTCATGCATTATGTTTGCTGCATTGTTTCATGCATTTCATGTTCATGCCACTTGAATAATGACTTGAGCCAATTAATGGTTCAAAGTCATGCTCTCTTGAGCACACTTGTGGAAAATTAAGTTTGTCAAATTGATTATTCTACCTTTGTGATTTTTTTTATTTAGCCAATTTTTATCTAACTTTCAAAGAGTCCTAGCTACTGCTTTCAAGTCATTTTATGAGTTTCAAATATTTTTACTTTGGTTTTTAAATGATTTTATCAAAAGCAAAAATGTGTTGGCAAAGCAGTTTTTTTTCTCCTCCAAAAACTCGTACATCTCTGATTTTTCTGGGAATTCATCTTTGATCAGAAAATTAAGCTGATTTGTTTTCGTGTAGTTTTACATGTCCTGAGTCTCCAGTATTTTTTTCAGAATTTTTGGAATTTTTAAAAATAGGGTAAAAAATCGTGGATTAAAACTGGACAGTGGAGTCAGAATTGAATTTAAAGAAAAACAAAGCAGTTTTTTTTTCTCCTCCGAAAACTCGTACATCTCTGATTTTTCTGGGAATTCATCTTTGATCAGAAAATTAAGCCGATTTGTTTTCGTGTAGTTTTACATGTCCTGAGTCTCCAGTACTTTTTTTAGAATTTTTGGAATTTTTAAAAATAGGGTAAAAAATCGTGGATTAAAACTGGACAGTGGAGTAAGAATTGAATTTAAAGAAAAACAAAGCAGTTTTTTCTCCTCCAAAAAACTCGTACATCTATGATTTTTCTGGGAATTCATCTTTGATCCGAAAATTAAACTGATTTGTTTTTGTATAGTTTTACATGTCCTGAGTCTCCAGTATTTTTTTCAAAATTTTTGGGAATTTTTAAAAATAGGTTAAAAATCGTGGATTAAAACTGGACAGTGGAGTCAGAATTGAATTTAAAGAAAAACCATTTTTCTGTTTTGGTTAATTTACTTAGAGTGGGCTGATTAGGAGGGTTAGCTACTGACTTAGGGTGATTTCTAAGCCTTTTTAAATTCTAAAAATGGTTTTTCAAGTCCCAAGTTAAGGGTAGTCAAGTCCGGATTTTTTAAACTTAGGAAATTAGAGCCTTTTTAAAAAAAAATTAGCCCAGTTTTTATTTTTAATTCAAGCTTTTCAAACAATCACAAAGTATTTTGGTTTTAGAATATTTAATTTGACATATTTTCCTAAGGTAGCCGGATATCTTGTTAGATATACGGATTTCCTTAATTAAAGGAAAAAATACATTTCATGCATTGCATTTTTATATTCATGCATTTTATATAATATGTGATTCTTGCCATAATAATTTCTATGATATTGTTGTTATTTTGATTTATATTTTTTTGATGTTACATGGTTTATTATATGGTTTTGAATATTTCATGATATCCTATGCTTTTATTTAGTTATTTTTATTTGGTATATACTATGTCATGCATGTACATATTCATATCTTTTAAAATGTTTTCAAAAGGATAATGATTTTTCAATGAAAAAATAAAGATAATCCCGAGTTAAAATAATTCATGAGTTCTCTACCGGGTTTGCTGGAGGGAATATCATCAATTATCATTAATAAAGGAATATCTTTCTTTCAAAAAAGAGAATGATTTGGAAAGTTGTCCAAAACTAATAAAAATTTCTATATTTTGCCACGTTTGTTGGGGAATATAGGAAAATTTTGAATTTATAAATTCCGGATCATTTTCAATAAAAAATGGAATTATTTTTTTTTAAATTGGGAATTAACTTGAAATACTAAATTTAAAACCAACTTTTACCGAGACTTGAGATAACACATGATTAATAAGGTACCGATTTATACGGGCGTTGTGGGGGTGCTAATCCTTCCCTGCACGTAACCGACTCCCGAACCCGCTTCTTTGATTTCTCTGGTTTAAAACGCAGACTTGAAATTGGTTTTTAAAATGTTTTAATTAATTTTTAAAATATTTTATAAAACCGGTTTTAATAGGTGGCCGATCACACCTAGCTAAAAAAGATTGGTGGCGACTCCATGTCTTTTTTAAGGTCATTTTCAAAACCTTCATTTTTTTAGAGGAATTAAGTCGACTTTTCCTCGGTTTTTTTTAATGTCACGCCTAACGAATAATAAAGTCTTGCGATGAGACTTCGTCGTTATTTTTTTTTTAGGCTGCGACAGCAGGAGATCCAATGTCAAATCTATTCCTAGCCTTTGTTTTGAACACAACCCACCAATCTCGACGTTCTCTTCTATTCGATGGATAAGAACTGTAATACACTTGTTGACATTGATGAGTTAAAACAAAAGTTTCATTACAAGCAAATATTGACCTGTACTTTATTTCAACAAGCCCGTTATGAGGATCTATCCGAATTCTTTTATCCGTATCAAACCATCGACATTTAAAAAGTACGACCCGATTTCCCACACCAAAATATTGTAACTCCACAATGTCTAACAACATTCCATAAAAGTCATGCAAAAAATCGTTATAACAGTCGCCTTTGACGCATACACCGCTATTCATGGTTTTTCGATTTTTTTCATAATCTAAAGTATGAAACTTGAAACCATTAACGAAATTACTATATATATATATTTTAAGTAAACAACCTAAGATTTTTTTCCATATCTTCTTCTTCTTGTTATTATTACAATTTTATATACTTTTTAATATTATCTTTTTAAATTATAATAATAAATAAACTATTATTTCAACAATATAAACATTAACAATTTCAACAATATACATATTAACAATTTCAACTCATACCCATTAACAATTTCAATTTCAACTCAAAAATATGCAACAAAAAAAAAATTCAATAATATACACATTAAAAATTTCAACAATATACACATTAACAATGCCATAAATCATAGAGAAAAGACAACTCATACCCAAGCGCGGTGGTCGGACGGTTTCGGCGGTGGCAGCGACGGTGGTGGCTCGTGGGGGACAATAGGACGGCGACGGCTCGGACTTAACTACAAAAATGAAAACTCTTAATATTTTCAAACAATATCAAAAACCAAAAATCAAAAAACGAAATTAAAAGAAGAGAGAGAACAACAATATTATCCACCATTACAATTTTATAATTTAACAATCACAAATAATTTTTCCATTTTTTTTTTACAAAACATTTTATATAAAATAACAAAAATATAACAAAAATTAAAAAAATATATTTATTTAAAACATAATTTCGAAAATTAACAAATAACAAATAACAATAACAAAGTACAAATATTAACAAATAATAATAACATTAATAAATAATAATAACAAAAAACAATTAAACAAATATATTTATTTAAAATATAATTTCGAAACTTATCAAATAAAAAATAACAATAACAAAGTCCAAATATTAACAAATAACAATAACATTAATAAATAACAATAAAATGAATAAACTTATTTAATTAAAATATATTTTCAAATTTTAAAAAAAGAAAAATACTTACAATTTAATATGATGGAGAATGGGATATCCAACCTAAATCTGCAAAAAAACAAAGAAATATGCTAATTTATTGTTTCAAAAAATAGTCAAGAGAGAGAGAAGAGAGAGAAAGAAAAGAGAAAAGAGACTTACATTGGATGGCGGACTGCGGACGACGGGGGGCCTAGGTAGGGGGTCGGGAATAGAAAAGGGAAAGAGGGAAAAAGGAAAGAGAGAAAAAAAAAAGGAGAAGAAAAGGAGTCTCGAGCATTTAAATATGCCCGAGAACATTATCGACGGAATTGTAACATTACCGACGGAAATTCCATCGGTAAAAATTATTGTGGTCATTCAAATTTCATCCGTCGGTATTAAGCTAATCCGTCGGTATAACATTACCGGCGGAAATACACATTACCTATGGAATATGTTTTATTATCGACGAAAATTCCATCGGTAATTTATTTTGACCGTTCAATTTTTTTTTTTTTTTGTTTTAACTTTCTATTTATTGCATATTAGAATCCGTGCCATTTTTTACCGACGGAACAATCCGTCAGTAATACACGTAAATCCGTCAATAATAATTTCGCGGGAATCTAAGTTGTTCTCGCCAAAGTATTACCGACGGATCAATTCGGTCGTTAAATATCCGTCGGTAATATGAAGTTTCCGTTGGTAATATTTAAATTATCCGTCGGTAATGAGCGAAAAAATTACCGGGTAATTCTCACTTTTTCGTCTGTGAAAACATTTGTTACCGACGGAAGTATTCCGTCGGTAAAGATTCCGTCGGTAATTCGACGTTCTGTTGTAGTGTGGTAACCTTTTATATAATTTTGATTACCTTTTGATAATCTTTGATATAATTTTGATAACTTTGGACGTAATTTTGGTAACTTTTGATACAACTTTGGTAACCTTTAATATAATTTTAGTATGTTTTGATATAATTTTTGATAACCTTTGATATTATTTTGTTAATATTTGATAAAAAAATTTGTTTTCGTAACTCTTTATATAATTTTGATAACCTTTGGATAATTTTGGTAATTTTGATATAATTTTAATAATGTTCGATATAATTTTGAAAGCCTATAATATAATTTTGGTAACTTTTGATATGATTTTACAACATTTGATACCATTTTGACAATCTTGAATATAATTTTGTTAACCTTTGATATGATTTTAATATTTTTTTATATGATTTTGATAACCTTTCATTTTCATATATTTTTGGTAACTTTGGATATACTTTTGGTAACCTTCAAAATAATTTTGATAACCTTCGATATGATTTTGATAACCTTTGATATTATTTTGATAGCCTTTGATGTGATTTTCATAGTCTTTGATGTAATTTAGGTAACCTTTGATACAATTTTGATAACCTTTAATATAATTTTGATAATATTTAATATAATTTTGACAACCTTTGATATAATTTTGACAACCTTTTTATATGATTTTGTTAACCTTCAGTATAATTTGTTTTTTGGTAATATTTGATATAATTTTGGTAACTTTTGATATTATTTTAATAACCTTAGATATAATTTTGATACCCTTTAATATAATTTTGATAACTTTTGATGTAATTTTGATAATAACCTTTGATATTTGATAATCTTTAATATAATTTTGATAACTTTTGTAATTGTTTTGATAATCTTGAATATAATTTTAGTAGCTTTTGAAATAATTTTAGTAACTTTCGATATAATTTTAATAACCTTTTTTTTTATTTTGATAGCTTTTCATATGATTTTGTCATTTTGATAACATTTGATATAATTTTGATAACCTTTATACAATTTAGGTAACCTTTGATATATTTTTGGTAATCTTTGATATAATTTTGATAACTTTTGATATAATTGATAATCTTTTATATGATTTTGATAACATTTGATATAATTTTGATATCCTTTTGATAATCTTTGATATAATTTTGGTACCTTTAATATAATTTAAATAACATTTGTAATAGTTTTGGTAATCTTAGAAATAATTTTGGTAACCTTTTATATAATTTCGATAATTTTTTTATAATTTTGGTAACTTTTGATATAATTTTGAAAACCTTTGTAAAAATTTTGATAACATTCCTAGTAGTTTTGGTAACCTCAGATATAATTTTGATAACATTTGTAATAATTTTGACAATTTTTTATATAATTTTGGCAACATTTGATATAATTTTGTTAATTTTTTATATGATTTTGATAACTTTTGATATAAATTTGATAAACTTGATATAGTTTTGATAACCTTTGATATAATGTTGGTAACTTTTTATATAATTTTGGTAACATTTGATATAATTTTGGTAATTTTTTATATAATTTGGTACCATTTTATATAATTTTAGTAACTTTTGATATAATTTTGTTTAACCTTTGATATGATTTTAGTAACTCTTGATAACCTTTAATATAATTTTGATAATCATCGATATAATTTTGGTAACACTTGATATAGTTTTGGTAAATTTTTATATAATTTTGGTAAATTTTGATATAATTTTGTTAACGTTTGATATAATATTGATAACAATTGTAATAACTTTGATATCATTTTATATAATTTTATATATAAAAAATGTAATAAATAGATTTACCAAAAAAAAAATCTAATAGTGAATTATATATATTAAAATAAATAATATTAACTTATTATATCATTCACGTGCAAAACACGTGTAACATAAACTAATAAAAAAAACCATTAAATCATACAAATACTTAAACTATAAGAAACGTATTAAGTAAAATGGAGGCCAGTAATTATACCAAATATTTGCCTTGAATTTCTTTCTTAACTTCAAATTATCTAATACTTTACTTTGTAGTCTAGCTAATAATCTATACTTATCTTATAATTTACTTCAATTGAGAGAAACATGTACTATTGATTTTTCATCCAAAGGACAATCATTAAATCGCTTTTTCTTTCACTTGTTTCAATTAATTAAATAATATAAATTTTCTTTACAACATAATTTTCTTGTTTAAGTTCCATTAGAGGTGCTCATGGTCGGACCGAATCGAGGCTTGAAAATTTTTCAATATCTTTGTCCAGGCTTGGTCCTGGGAGGGCCCGGACCCGTGAACACTGTTCATCCCATTTAATTTTTTTTAATTTTTATAATTAAAATTAAATAAAATAATATTATTTTAATACTTAAAATACTGTTCCAGACTGGACCGAATCAAGAAATGCTTGTCTAGACCCGGCCTAATACGGGCCAAGTAGGGCGAGCTGCCCGGCCATGTATACATCCTTAATTTTTTTTTTCTTCTCCTTTACACATAAATATGATCAAAATATGAAAGTTCATCCGATGCTATGCGTCAAACAATTAAAACTAATGTACAACAATATTGATGGCATTTGTATTTAAATTCAATTCCATAGAATATTACACTAATCTATAATCTATTTATACCTATAGATTAAAAAAAAATCCTCTAATTAACAGTGTGTTGTAGTTGGGGAGGCATGTGAAGGTGACAATTGTCAAAAAAACAAAAAACAAAGGTAGTATTTTCTAATTCGACTTTTGATCAATAAAAAAAATGAGAAGTTGTCTACACGAAAGAAGGAAAGTAGAGGAGAGATTATCGGCGAGAGGAGCTACCGATGGTGACTAAGCAGCAGATGAACTAACACACAAAAAAACCTAAAATTCTACACAAGAATAGGTACCTTAAAAGCTTGCAAATCGTCTCAAAATTTTAGAGACGACTTAAGTCGTTCCCAACAATCACCATTTAAAATTGTGTCTTTGAAAAGTTTTAGAGACGATTGCGAACAATCATCCCCATAATTAAGGATGATTTTTGTCTCCAAAGCTTTGGGAACGAATATCGTCTCAAAATTCATAAAAAATGCCAAAATAATTAAGTCTCTAGCTAAATGAACATTTTTTGAAGACGACTGTCACCTCCAAAAATAATGTATTGGGAGATATCATGTTGTAGGCCTAATCTTTCAAATGAATTAATTTTTAAAGACGAATATCGTTCCCAATCTCACAAAAAAATGATTAATCCGATCCATGAACACTTTTAATCTTAGAATTCTTACAAACCGAGCACGTATCAAAAAGAGCAAAGTGAAGGAGGGTGAGGTGGGGGTTTTTTTGGTGGCATTTTCACATGCAAAAGCAAAAGAGATGGTTTTCTTATCATCAACTTAATTTGATCACATTCGCACCTCAAAATCTGTCTCTAAAAAGATTGGATTTGATTTTGATTTTGGGGAAGTGTTGTTGAACAACAACAGTCAATATAAACTATGAATTATTAGAGTGACGTGGTCGATTTCACTACATTTCATGCTTTCCTTTGGATTAGACACTACTTTCCCTCCCCACCCCTAAACTTAAAATAAATGCTAATAGCTGTAAAGCACACCTCCCCCTAACTGTTTTCTACCTTCGCCCTAATCTTATTTTTCCTCTACATTTCTGTTCTTGCTAGTTATTGATTTTGATTTTTTTAATTCAATATGTATAAATAATTCTCACATTTTTCATGCATATTAACCAACTATATACCATTTCTTCATATATATATATATATATATATATATATATATATATATATCATTTTTGTCAATTGTCTTATAATTTCATCAACGAAACCCTAATTATCATTAAAAAAAATTATATTTGAGTTATATTTGTTGAATATGGCTTGAATATGGCTCAAATTCACCATAGGTGGCTTACCACCAATAATGGAACTACCACTTGCACCACCAATAATGGAAGCTACCACTTGCAAATGGATGGTGGCTACTTTAGCTACCACTTGCAATGTGTTCCCACCAAGATAGGTGGTGGATGGTGGCTGCCACTTGATGTATGTTCACACCTTGATATTTTGGCTATAAATAGCCATGTAGAGTAAGAGAGAAAAAATGAGTGAGTGTGAGTTAGAGCTAAAGTGTTGAAGCAAATACTCTGTGTTTATAGAGTTTTCTGGTATTGTGTGAGTTGTGAGTTCAGTGCTTGTATTGCACCTTGAATTCTGTATTTGTTTGTACTACATCTCCATTAATACAAAGCTTCAAGCTCCTCCTCCCGTGGATGTAAGCACACTTGCTGAACCACGTAAAATATCTGTGTTTTTTCAGTGTGTTTAAATCGGTTTTAGTAATCTCGATCTAGTTCCGCACAACAAATTGGTATCAGAGCCAACTTTTACGTAAAACCGAGTTTGTACGATTCTGTCCGTTTTTCAAAAGTGCTCCAATTTGTGTTTTGAAAATACCAGGTTGAAGAGGTCGTTGAGAGGAGTGCAGCAGAATCAACCGGAGCGCCAGAAGACGTCGCACGCGCCCACACGCGCCGCCAGAAGAATCGCGAGTGGGCCTCACGCGCGCCACGCGCCGGTGACACCCAGTCTGCACGCGCCACACGCGCCGCCGTACGCGCCACACGCGCCGCCGCAGCTCCGACCAACTTTTTCGGGCCATTTTTTGAGCCATTTCAGAACACTATTCCGAGACTTTTTCGAGCCGGTTGAGCTAAACCGAGTCCATTTCGAGCCACCTGCAGCAGAATATTCGCAGAATATTCACCGTGTATCCAAAATTTACACAGTTGGACCCGTTCCTGGCTATTTCGACTATTCCGGACTCAACCGCGGCATCCGTTTTTCCATACAGGTACTGAAAAAACTCTAAGATGGTAATTTTGTTTTATTACTATGGCAGAATCATTAGAGACACATGAAACAACCAGCAGCGCACCATCAAGTTCTTACATCAGAAAGAACTCGATGACCACTGCAAAGTTCGAGGTGGAGAAATTTGATGGCACCAACAACTTTGGCATGTGGCAGTGCGAAGTTCAGGATCTGTTATTCCGAGAGGGTTCACATATCGCTCTGGAAGACAGACCCAGAGATATTTCTGAAGATGACTGGAAGTTTGTCAACCGTCAGGCTTGTGGCACAATCCGGTTATGCCTAGCCAAGGACCAGAAGTACTTTGTCATGAGAGAGAATAATGCAAAAACTCTCTGGAAACAACTCGATGACAAGTACATGACAAAAAGCATGGAGAACAGACTCTATCTGAAGAAAAAGCTGTTCCGCTTCCAGTATATGCAAGGTATCACCATGCAGGAGCATCTAGTAAGTTTTAACAAAATCCTCGCTGATCTTGAAAATCTAGATGCAAATATCTCTGATGAAGATAAGGCTCTTACTCTGTTAAATTCCTTGCCTGATAGCTATGATCATTTAACCACTACACTGTTATATGGTAAAAATGAGATAGAATATGTTAATGTTAGTAATGCTCTGGTGAATAATGAGTATCGGAAAAAGGATCAGCATGATCACCAGAATACTACACCAGAAGCTTTAACTGTGTACAGAGGCAGGACGAACAACCAAAGAGCGGGAGAAAGCTCAAGAGACTAAGATCTGACAACGGTGGAGAATACAAATCAGATCCACTGAAGGAAATCTGTCAGAATGATGGGATAATCCGACACTTCACTGTTCCTGGCACTCCCCAGCAGAATGGAGTTGCAGAAAGGATGAACCGAACTTTGGTTGATAAAGTTCGCTGCATGTTATCCCAGTCGGGCTTGAGCAAAGCATTTTGGGCGGAGGCTTTATTGTACGCCTCCCACATTATCAACAGACTACCCTCCACTACAATTGATGGGAAAACTCCCATAGAGGTGTGGTCCGGACATTCTGCCACTGATTATGATCGGCTTCGTATTTTCGGATGCCCAGCATATTTTCACGTAAGTGAATCAAAACTGGATCCTAGAGCCAAGAAAGCTGTCTTCTTGGGCTTTAGTGAAGGAGTAAAGGCATTCCGATTGTGGAACCTTGAGTCAAAGAAAGTCATCGTAAGCCGAGATGTTGCCTTTGACGAATCTGTAATGCTGAAACTGTCAACTCCAGAGAAAGTGAACCATGATTCTCTAAAGCAGGTGGAGTTTGAATCAGAAGATGCTGGTCAAAATTCTGATGAATCTGAACCAGAATCTGATGACACCTTAACTGAAGTGGAGGAGTCATCACCAGAAATCTTTCAGCAACCTGAATCTATTGCCACCAGCAGACCGAAAAGACATATTCGGAAACCTGCTCGGTACACAGACATGGTGGCATACGCCCTTCCAGTAATTGATGATGATGTCCCGATCAATTACAAAGAAGCTGTAAACAGCCCAGAGCATGCCCAGTGGAAGGAGACGATGGATGAAGAGATGACATCACTTCATCAGAATCAGACTTGGAAGTTGGTTCCACTTCCAACACTCAAAAGAACAATTGGGTGCAAATGGGTCTTTGCCAAAAAGGAGGGTGCTACCGGCAAATACAGCATCAGATACAAAGCCAGACTGGTAGCCAAAGGCTACGCTCAAAAAGAAGGAATAGACTACAATGAGGTATTTTCACCTGTTGTTAAGCATGCATCTATTCGGATCTTATTGGCTTTAGTAGCACAGTATGACCTAGAGTTAGTTCAACTTGATGTAAAAACTGCATTCCTCCATGGTTCCTTAGAGGAGGAAATTTATATGACTCAACCAGATGGTTTTGGAGTCCCCGGTCGCAAAGACTACAAAAGCAAGTTGAACCGGTCACTGTATGGTCTGAAACAATCCCGTGACAGCTGTACAAACGGTTGGACTGTTTCATGACAGGATGAAAAGTACACACACAGTCAATTTGATCACTGTGTTTATTTCCGGAAACTTCAAGATGGATCATTTGTCTATCTGCTGAAAAAGGCAAGGTGGAGATCGACAGACTGAAGGCTCAACTGAGCTCAGAGTTCGAGATGAAGGATCTTGGAGAAGCTAAGAAAATTCTTGGGAAGGAGATTAGAATAGACAGAAAAATTGACTCAGGCTCAGTGCATTGATGGATCATGCCAATGCAGTAGGTGCCCTGATGTGTGTAATGGTGTATATGACACCTGAAGGAGAAAGGAGGAAGCTCTGATCTGTGAATTCTCTATGTGGATTCTCGCCAAGGTGGAGATTGTTGAATATGGCTTGAATATGGCTCAAATTCACCATAGGTGGCTTACCACCAATAATGGAGCTACCACTTGCACCACCAATAATGGAAGCTACCACTTGCAAATGGATGGTGGCTACTTTAGCTACCACTTGCAATGTGTTCCCACCAAGATAGGTGGTGGATGGTGGCTGCCACTTGATGTATGTTCACACCTTGATATTTTGGCTATAAATAGCCATGTAGAGTAAGAGAGAAAAAATGAGTGAGTATGAGTTAGAGCTAAAGTGTTGAAGCAAATACTCTGTGTTTATAGAGTTTTCTGGTATTGTGTGAGTTGTGAGTTCAGTGCTTGTATTGCACCTTGAATTCTGTATTTGTTTGTACTCCATCTCCATTAATACAAAGCTTCAAGCTCCTCCTCCCGTGGATGTAAGCACACTTGCTGAACCACGTAAAATATCTGTGTTTTTTCAGTGTGTTTAAATCGGTTTTAGTAATCTCGATCTAGTTCCGCACAACAATATTATCATTAATAATATGAGAATTATATATATCTATCAACTATAAGTCAATTTTACATTATTTGTTCGGAAGTACATATACAAGATTTAGACAATCATGAATTATCTCTATTCTTGAATTAATTAAGATTTTATTTAAAAGAATGGTTTATGATTTAATTAAGATTTTATTTAAAAGTAAACTAGATGCCGACTCATTTACCATAATTGAAACATATTTTGTTTTTTGTTTTTTAAATATATCTTTAAAAGATATGTATCACAATGTTATTTTATTAACCTGTTTATGAGTTTTCTGTTAAAATAAAGCACATATATATATATATATATATTTTTATTTCAAAAAATAAATATATTTTATTTTTAAAGAATTTTTTTATTACAAGACCAATCCCTTTCACATCTAGGTTTGATGGTATATATTCATAAACTCACTAGAGAAGACTTTTTGAAGTGGATTGATAGGTTCTTTAGGAACAAATTCTTAAAACCTTGACTTTTTTAATCAAAGAAAGAAAAGAAAAAAAATGGGAAAAATGGAAAAACTTTTGACTTTAAAGTTTACACACTAGTATCGAACGTAGTGAAAGTGTAAAACCTTGAACGGACCGTCAAATACGAATATTTTTTTTTTTATGAGTCCACTATAACGTACGGCTAATGCACGGCGTAATACTTGGCCCGATGAATGCGGGTTAATGGGTCCCACCACTGCCCTAAATCTTAGTCTTCCTTTTTTTTGGGGTCTTAATTTGTTTTTCTTTGGAAATAATCTTCAAATTAACGTGTGAATGTATAAACCTCAATTTTCAAGATATGCATGCACTAGCTGTTTTTATTTGACCATTGTTCCATATGTTTTTTTTTCCCATTTGTCTATACTCAAGTTACTTTTTTTTTTTGCATTTTTATATACTCAAGTTACTCTTTTTTTTTTTTTTTTTTTTCTTTTCTATTTTTCCATACTCAAGTTACGTTTTTCACCATTTTTATAGTTTAATTGATGTCTTTTTGTTGAATAATTAGTGATATTTGTGTGCATATTTCAATCACATTTTACTAAAGTGTTGTTTGGGATTCTTTTTAACTCATATTAAATGTATTTCTTCATAAAATCAATAATTTTTTTAAATTAATGAAAATTTATATAGTTATAAGACAATGCACCCAAAAAAAAAATTCTCAATTGTTGAAATTTAAGATTTCATTTTAAAAATTTTGAAATCAAATCTAATGATATTAATGCACTATCAATGCTGCATTTCAGATGATCGGTAAAAGGATTCCATCACGCCATCTTGTATTTTATGAATGGAGCAATATCCAAGTCAATTAATTGTGTATTCTAACGAAAATTTGTATAATTTTACTACTAATTTCCACACACACAAAAAAACCCTTTTATTATTAATCATCATGATTGTCAAGACAGAAATTTTAAGATTTCTTCATAAATTAGATTGTCAAATTATGTGCTACTGCTAATACTATATTACAACATGAACCACTATAATTCTTCATGTTTATTTAAAATTAGCTATAGTAAGTAGCATAATTAGAAGCAAATATTCAAGCATAATGCAAAATCCATCCGTACATTTGTCTGACCCCACTTTTCCCTCCATTTCAAGCTCCCCCCTCCTTTCCCTAGTCCAAAAATTCAAAAGAAGGAAAATGGAATAAATAAAGGAAAAAGAAAAAGAAAGATATTGTTGGGAGCAACTAGGCAAGAACTGTAATTGATGGCACAACTTGTAACTAAAGCAAAGCAATTTCATATATCAGCCTTGGGCAGGCAGGCACCAAACTTCTTTTATGTCATACTTCATAATTCCACTCCATAGCCCAACCTTTTCACCAAATCCTTCACTTTTCTTAATAAAAATGGTTAAGACTAGAGGTGGCAAAATGAACCCGAACCCGAAAATCCGTCCAGAAAAACCCGAACCCGAACCCGCCCAAACCCGATTTGACCAAAAAGTCAAAAACCCGAACCCGAAAAAGCCCGAACCCGAATGGACCCGAACCCGAATGGGCCCGAACCCGAATGAGCCCGAACCCGAATGAGCCCGAACCCGAATGGACCCGAACCCGAGACCGGCCCGAACCCGAACCCGAATTTAATACTAAAAATAAAAATAAACAAATTGCAATTTTTTTTTTTTTTACAAAGCAATAACTTTAATTATTAATTTTATTCTAATTTTTTTTAATAATTTAATTAAAATTTAAAATTTAATATATTATATATATATATATGATGAAATAATAATTTTATCAAAAAGTAAATTATATTTTGTACTTATAAGTTATAACTTTAACGTCTCATATCATGATGAATTTACAATCTAAATATTTTAAATTCTTGAAAATTTTAAAGATGTGAAAAAAAATTTGACAATAATTCAATTAATCTATAAGGGTAAAAAAATTGACAATAATTCAATTATTTTGGCCTTTTGGGTTATACTTAGACCTGCTCACGGGCCGGGCTTGGGCAGGATATTTTGTGTTCCGGGCCGGCCCGGCCCGGAACAGAATTTTTATTATAATAATATTATTTTATTTAATTTTAATTATAAAAAATAAAAAAAAATAAAAAAAAAATTATTTTTTTATTCCAATGAACAGTGTTTCGGGCCTAAACGGGCGGGCCGGGCCGACCCAGGGCCAGGCCTGGGCAGAGAAAATAAAAAAAACTGGGCCGCGGCCCGGCCCATAAGCAGCTCTAGTTATACTTATGCGGTTAGGTTAGGGTGGGTTTAATTGGATTATGGCTTTCATGTGATTTTATTTTAGCGGGTGGATTTAATGGGGTTTTGGGTTTTATGGCCTTTTGATTTTGGGTATATTTATTATATATTAATAAATAATCATATTAATTATATATTTATTACGTATAATTTAAATATAAATTATATTTTTTAGTACTACTTTATAATTTATACTTTATACTGATGAAAAAAATATAAGTACTCGATATATATATATATATATATATCTTGACTATAAGCATAAATTTTTTGCATTTTATAAGTATATAAACGAATAGATGAAGGTCAGGATTTATTTTTATAAGTTTTTTATTTTATAGTGAATATAAATTATAATGTATTTATATTTTGAAATTCGAGCTCATCAAATCAATTATTTTAAATATCAATATATTAATTTATAATATATCATATTTTTTATAATAAATTATTTCAAAATTTGATTTTATATAACAAATTAATTTCTTATTCTTTTGGTGCTAACAAATATTAATTTTAAAAAATAAATATAATTAAAAATATCATATAATAGCAAAAGTATAAAAATAATAATAATAATAATAAATTAATAATTTGTTTTTAGATATAAATATTTAAATTACGTAAAAATGATTACATCTAATATAAAATAAAATAATGTAAAACATACCCGTACCCAGATCGAACCCGAACCCAGACCGAACCCGAACCCGAATGGACCCGAACCCGAATGAGCCCGAACCCGAATGGGCCCGAACCCGAATGGGCCCGAACCCGAATGAGCCCGAACCCGAATGAGCCCGAACCCGAATGGACCCGAACCCGAATGAGCCCGAACCCGGATGGACCCGAACCCGAATGAGCCCGAACCCGAATGAGCCCGAACCCGAATAAACTCGAACCCGAATGAACCCGACCCGAACCCGCCCAATTGCCACCTCTAGTTAAGACCCAAGGATAATTATGTCATAAAAAACACTGTAAAATATATTAAAAAAAATATATTATTTTTTATACATATGACATAGGTCACAAAATGAAAGTTTTTTTTTTTTAATGGTATCAAAGTTTGAATGTGAGACTTTCAAAATAAAATCTTAAACACTTGTTGTTGGGATTTCCTAGAAAGAAAACAAATATAATGTGAGATTGAATGGAAGTTTGGTTGAACTTGAATGGGATTACCGCCAAGATAAAAGAGTAAAAAAGGAGCTCACTCAATTGGTTTTTCACACCCAAAAAAAAAAAGAGTAAAAACGGAAGCTCCTCAGCTGTAATTAACAAGAGACCAAAACTGCACTAATTAAGGAGATAATGATAAATTGATAATCGTGGATCTACAAAAGTTTCCACTTTTTTTTTTGGACAACGTTCCCTCCCTTTTTCTCTCTCTTAATCTTTTTTTTCCTCTCCATAAATAGCAGTCCACACTCTATCTTCTCTTCACCATTCAAACCTCAAGCATCCCTTAGCTTTCCCTCTGTCTCTTTAGTCAAAAGAAAATGGCAATTGGGGGTTTTACTTGTTTGGTTTCTTTGCTTCTCATTTTGGTGGCTGTTGAAGCTAAAATTCCTGGCGTTTACTCTGGAGGTGCTTGGCAAACTGCCCATGCCACTTTCTATGGTGGCAGTGATGCTTCTGGGACAATGGGTACTTCTACATTAAAAATTCTCTTCCTTTCACTTCTTGAATTGTCATTTTAAGACTTAAAAACCCATTCTTGTTGCCCTATCTTGGGGGTTTAAGAAACCCTTTTGTTTTAGACTTCAAACTCTGCCCCACGAAACCAAGGAAATTTTGTTTCTTTTCTTAGAAAAGCGATTACAAAACAAAAAGTTTTGAACTTTTCCAAATTAAACCAAGAAAATGCTTTAAACCCAGTTCTAATTCTCAAAACCAGGATTATTTCAACTGCTTATCTGACATTTTCCCCTTTTTTGATAATCTTCAGGTGGAGCTTGTGGCTATGGAAACCTATACAGCCAAGGCTATGGAGTTAACACAGCAGCTTTGAGCACAGCTCTTTTCAACAATGGATTAAGCTGCGGTGCCTGTTTTGAGATCAAATGCGCAAATGATCCACAATGGTGCCATGCTGGTAGCCCTTCAATTCTTGTCACTGCAACCAACTTTTGCCCTCCAAATTTTGCTCAACCTAGTGACAATGGCGGATGGTGCAACCCTCCTCGCCCTCATTTTGATCTCGCCATGCCCATGTTCCTTAAGATTGCTGAGTACCGTGCTGGCATTGTCCCTGTCTCTTATCGCAGGTAAACAAAAAGATTTCCCCTCTTTTTCACTGCAATATTTTTTGTCATTTTGAGTTGATTGATAACTTTTTAATATGTTTGATATAAAATTTAACAAAGTTTCATGTTTAGTTATTAAACAATCCTCTTTTTCCATTCAAGTTTGGATTCGTTTAATACTAGCCTTCACAATCTGAAACCGGTTCAGGTTTAACCCACAGTTTTTCCCGCGTAATACACACGATTCCCGAGAAACAAACAGAACCCAAGATAAACAAAAAGAAAAAAGACCCAATCTTCACTTTTTCTTGAAGCTGATAGAAAATTATTTCTTTTTCTTTATTATTATTGTTCTCCAGAGTGCCATGCCGGAAACAAGGAGGAATCAGGTTCACAATCAACGGTTTCCGTTACTTCAACTTGGTCCTAATCTCCAACGTGGCAGGTTCTGGTGACATCGTGAAAGTAAGCGTGAAAGGTTCGAAAACAGGGTGGATGAGCATGAGCCGAAACTGGGGTCAAAACTGGCAATCCAATGCCGTTTTGGTTGGCCAATCTCTTTCTTTTAGGGTCACTGGCAGTGATCGTAGGACCTCTACTTCATGGAACATTGTCCCTTCCCATTGGCAGTTTGGTCAGACTTTCACCGGCAAAAATTTCAGGGTCTAATATAATTTTATAAAAGGGGGGGGGGGGTTGGGTTTTAATATCTTAGTTTTACTTTCCTGGAAAATGAGGGAAAGTGTGTGGTGAAGATTGTTTTGACAGTTCTTACTTCGTATGTTATGGATAATGGCTTTTTAGTTTTTACTGTTTTTCTTTCTTGGGGTGAAAGGGTGAGAGGGTAAAGGTAAAAAAAAAAGTGAAATGTAATGGGGGCTGAAGTGGCTTGGAAAGAAGTTGTAGCCCGCAGCTTTAATACTCGTCTTTTTATATATATATTATTATTATATATTTAATTTAATGAAAGAAGTGTTATAATTTACTAATGTTTATTGTGTTTGTAGATGATTAGATTACTTGAAATTTATGATGTTAATTTTATTTTGTTGTGTTTTCTATCTTGGAAAATAAAGGAAGTACAAAAAGAAAAGAAAATATTTTCAAGGGATATTGGTAATGTATTCTTTTATCAACTATGAGCATGGCAAAGTAGGAAAATTCATAAAAAAAAATTGACCAAAAAAATCTTTTATGAAGAAAAAAAAAAGAGATAATAAGCAATGATACATAGGATTCTTCTGTGTCATGGCCGAAAGAGGTTCATTGGATTCCTCATGTAACATGCATTTTAATGTCTTTTTTTTGGACAACCTTACCTTACCTAAGGCTAAAACCAAGAATTAGGAGAGCATTGATCTCTACTTTTATCACTTTTCTTCTGGTGTTGACTTGATAACATGTAATGAACTTAAGCTTGAACCAGCTGTTCTGTTTTGTTTTGTTCTGTTTTTTTTTTTTTATTTATAGTTTTACCCTCAACTCTTATCTAATTAACATCTACTTACCCTTTAACAACCAATAATTATGCCCCTAAGTTCTCCCAAACATGTAAACTCTAGTAATCTGTTCAGTATATACGCTAACAATGGTTTGAGTTTATGTACATTCAAAAGATTTATTGTCTTACTCCAACCTCCTGATAGCTGACATTGAGCCTTCAAATTCAATACAGTGTTGTAACTCTCTTGGTTGTGACTGTAAACTAAAATTGCTGTCAAATTTTCAGCTCTTCTCATGGCAACAAAAATATTGATCTGAAGTATAAATTATGGTCTCTTTGGCAAATTGTAAAACATCTTTCAGGTTGAGCTTTATTTCTTTATTTTTTTTAGTTAACTCTTCAGCCTATTGCCCTGAGACTTTCACTTCATTCCAGTCATTCTGTCTAATCTTATTGCTGCCAATGTTTCCATAATTAATATTTTCAAGTAATGCCAAGCGCGGTGAAAAGGCAAAAACACAGGAACCTATACAGTACTTGCAATTTGCCTTTGAAAAGAATCATCTTACATGTGTGTCATTTTGGACCCTGCACATTCTTCATTAGGGAACTTCAGCGAGCAAGCATATTTTGGGGATGGAGTATATGCTTCTATGTTATTCCGACTCTTTTCTCTGAAATATCTGTGTCCGACACTTAAAAAAATTGAGTATACCCTGTAGGACACATAACCGTATCCGACACCCCCGAGTCCGAGTAACATAGATATGTTTTATGAACTATCAACCTATATTGCTCCAACTATTTTTTTTTTGTTGAAGTATTCGTATCTGATATATATCCAATAGATATGGGTTTAAGGATTTGAACTTCCAAACATAAGAAAAAACTTCGAAAAAATCAAACAGACACGAGCCCGATTAACATAGCTATCAACTGTGACAAATAATGTTAGTATCTTACGTGGCTTGACCGACGAAATCATCAGCAGAGAAGGTGTCCTTGTCCATGATTTTAAGAATGAGCTTATAGTCTATCTCCTGACCCTGGAGACTCCACCTTGAATGTAAATTTCTCATTCCATGATGGACTAGAACCATAACCTGCTGCACCATGGACTGTTCCTTTAGGTAATACGTTAAAAGTAACAAATTAAGAATGACATAATAAGAAACAACAATTTCATGTCTCTTCAATCAGGTTGCTGCTTGGAATTTGTTTTTATGCAAAGATCAAATAGAGTGATAATTAAGCAGTGATGGAAATAACTGGTCATAGGTATAGTCAGCAACTATTGAATACTGAATAAGGTGTAGTTGGTTCATGCAGCAATCATTAAAGAGGTGGTATTTAGCAGATTTATTAGGTTCGAATTTTAGCATCTGTAATCTCTTTTTTTATTTCCGAGCTACAGTCTACTTTGCAAAAAAAACAAAGAATCTATTTCTATTTGTAAGGAAAATAATGTTTCTTTTAATGTTATATTTGTTTGAATTTTTGCCAATTCTATATCTCATTTTGATAATGGCTTGATATAATTGGTTTAAACAAGTATTCTACTCCGCAGTCAGCACCACAAATTTAGAGATAAATACAAATGATAGATGATCGATAACTATATGCTTTTTCTTTCTTGGGTTTAAGACAAAGACCAATATATATGTGTACTAAGAATTTTAAAAGGTTCTTCTTATAAGTTCAAATCTCCTCAAACTTAACCATAAAATAAGTAGGAAAAAAGAAGACAGAAAATCATTTTAATGCCAAATTTCAATATTTCAGTAATCTTGGCCAAATGTATGAATAAAGAAAGTAAATTAATTTTAAAGATTAGAATAAGTATCTAACTAATGACAGCTAGGTGGATCTTAAATTAACAATGAATGTATAGAAAGAAGGAATCCAACTGCAAGTAATTAAGGTTAAGAATTAATCCATAACTGTTTAGCAAAAGAAAAGAAGGAAATTTTCTTTAAAAATGAAAAAAAATCAAAAGCCACCCAGAAATGGTGCATCTTCATCAAGCTAACAACATCATCCAAATTCAATGCTCGTTCTTTTCTGTTTTGTTGGTCTTCTCTAGACAAAGAATAGTAAAAGCTTTCCCATTAAACAAAAGTTTTGAGCATGATGAAATTTTGAAAAGCTATATTCAGAAAAGAATGAACAAAAGAAGAACTTTGAAAACATAAACTGCAGAAACAAAACATGTTTCATATATTACATACCTAGAAAATTTGTCTTCAAGACCTTTTACACTAACTAACAGCACCTCCAATATCCCAACAGTCATCCCTTCTTTGGTTTTTTTTCTTCTCTCAAGAGATTCTTTGAATGAAATTGTTTGGATATTCTTTGAGTCGTAAGACTCTTCCAGTTCTAATTTATATCGAGGAAATGGAAGAGCAACATGACAACTGACAACTCACATAAGGCTTGAACAGTTCAATTCGACCCCATAATTAAGTCGTTTCGAGTAAACCAATGAAAAACAGGGTTGACAGCTTTTTCAAGTTTATAACGTTGTACTAATAAATGAGTTTCGTTCGATGCAAATTATATGTAACCTCTTGTGATCATGTTTTTTTACACGTGAAAAAAAAATGTTTTGGCATAGTTGTAATATATCTGAAAATTCTAGCCAAACAAGGCTTACCATCACCATTTGCTAAAGAGGTTGTTAAAAATAGATACGTGTTTTTTATAAAAATTATTAAATGTATTAAAATTTTAAACAATATAATACATATATTAAACATGTATAAATCAATATTTAAAATATGTATATCAATGAAATAATAATTGAACCAAATCGAGTCTAGCCGAACTTCAAAAGCTCGATTTTTATCTCAAGCTCAGGGCTTGATCTTTGTACTGTTTCAACTCTACCCAGTTAAACCTCTAGTCTAAAATTGGATTGTTAGGCACGAAAAATTTTCTGCAACTATTACAGCTCTACCATTGACAAAGCTTCTTGCAACAAAAGAAAGGAGCAAGTCTCAAATATAAAAACTAGATTTAGTAGTATTGTAACACATGATAAAAAAGGAAACGAAAACTCCACCGCCGTCCTTGTTTCATTACAAAGTTTAGCTGTAATAAAAGATGAAATCAAGCCACGAATTTAGGAGTTCCAACAAATACACTACGTTATCGTTCTTAGAAAATAGGACACAACACAAGCCTATTAATATAGAATTCACCATCTGATAAATGCCATATAAAGACCAGAGGATTAGTCCCTTCGGTCGTCTACTGCTTACCTGCTTCGCCTGGGTGAAAGGTCAGCAGACCTAGATCTGGAACCTAAAGGAGACCTTGATGCTCTACCAGGCGACGGCCTCCATGCAGCCCGTGCTTCCTCGGACTCATATGCAGATTTCCTACAAATGGAAATATTTGAAACAAGACGCAACAGCCAAGTTAAAAGAAAGAAAAATCTCTAACAATCGAGGTCAGAAGATAAAACCAGTGTTGTCAAAGACGCACTCTAGACGCTAGAACCCTTATATTACCTTAGGCGTATGGCGCAAAAAAAAAAAAACGCTCGCCTGAGTGAAGTAAGGCGTAATATGTATACGTGTGTTTTTGTATATATATATATATATATATATATATATATATAAAATAAGCTTAAGATACAAAACATGCAATTTTTTTTTTGTTGCCAATATGCATGATTTTCTTATGATCTTATGTCGATTGTTGAATACTCAAATATTGAGAAGTAGAGAGTTTGATATTATCCTCTTTCGTACATCTAATGAAAAAAGTTAAAATTAAAGAAATTAAAGAGAACTTTAATCAGGCAAGCTTTTTATATGCCTATTGCCTTACAAAAAAGCGCATCTAGACGCACTAGGTGTGCGCCTGATTAAATGCGCCTCGCCTGAAAGGGTTTGAGGCGCTTTTGTTATCTAGCGCTAAGGCGCAAGTGTAGGCATGCCTAGGCGCACGCCTTGACAACACTGGATAAAACTATGAAGTGATCAGATAGGCAACATCTCTTTATTAAGACATCGGTTCATAACTAGACTTAGTTACAGGCTATTTTACTCGGACTCAGGTGTGAGTGTCGGATACGAGTATATAACCGACATGGATATGTTTAGTTTTTTCTAAGTTTTCCATGTATTCGGAAGGTCTTTGGAGGGTCATATCCCCATACCCATGTCCAATATGCGTTGGACACAGGTACTTCAAGAAAAATGAAAAGTCAGAGCAACATAGGTTACAGGCACCATCCAGGTGGGAAATGAATGCCCCTAATAAAGTGCCATTCATGAGCACCATAAAAACCTATTGGATGGGGGGCTCTCATAGCATTACTACTAGTAATTTTCTCATAGTACAAGCAGCCAGGACATGAAACCACATTTAAAAAGTACGGTTTTTCGACGCAGATCAAGTGTTCCTTGCTTGACTTGTGCCCATAACTGGTCACTTCTTTATAACAGCAAACTCAAAACTAATGGATATATGGGTTGCAATACAAGAGAGAGCTAACAAAGTTGAAACAATGAAATAGACGTCCACTTACTTGCCATAACCATTTCCATCAGCATTTTCATATCCTGGAGAATATGATCTGCGATTGTAATCACTATCTCGATCTTGTGGAGAACCTCTTGGAGATCTTGGATGGTCTGCATGCCTTCTACCTGGTGAAACAGAATAGTTTCCTCGTTGCCTTGAAGCAGGGGAGTATGACCTGGCAAAATTAATATCTATCACCTTATTTGCTAAAAATCAAAAGGATATGATGGCAATTTGACGGCTTACCTTGAGCGATATCGGCCTCTAGAACCCGAAGGATGGTGAGGAGAGCGCATAGGGGATAGTGAACGAGACCGAGAACGTCCTGACACACATCAAATAAGAAATTGCAAGAAGTTATTTTAAAATTACAGAGCGGAAAAAAAGGATGATAATTTGTACAGATCCGAAACAGACTACCTGTTTCACCACATTGTCTCTATAAAGAGCTCATGATTAGATGAATAAAATATACTTCAAATAACAGGATAGGACATTATATTATTAAGAAAGAAGACAGGAGCAAAGCCATAAATAGTAATAAGAAAATAGAACGTAATGTCAGGAATAACATACCATAATAAGACGATCGTCCCCCATAGCCTGATGGTCCACTGGAGAATACATGCCATATAAATCTCTATGTAAATATAGGCAAGTAAAATAACAGGACCATGTGATGTGTGTGTGTGTGTGTGTGTGTGAGAGAGAGAGAGAGAGAGAGAGAGAGTACCTTTGCCTAGTTTTATGGCGCATTTCCTCAGGCCTTTTTCTTGTCTCTGCAGCAACAACAACAGTTATCTCTCTCCCGGCAAATATCTTCCCATTCATGCGCCTTTGAGCTTCTGCAGCATCATAAGAATCCACAAACTGCACAAATGCAAACCCTCGAGGTGCCCTGCGGAAAGGATACAGCAAGCCTTCACTTAAGCATACAAGTTAGATATGAACAAAATAAGATAAGACAGGGATGTCAAAACTAGAATACCATGTTATTGCTACAACACCATTACTTTGTATACCTTTATTTATCTAAATATCAGCTCCAGAGCACAACCACATACGTGGACTGAATTTACATAAAATAGGCTTAGTGGCTGACCTTTTCCCTTACTAGTCAATATCAAAGGCAACTTCAAAAGAAGCAAGTGACTTGAAAAATCTTCACATGCTTGTAAATATAAGCACTTGATATCAACATTTCCTCAAACTAAATATTTCTTCATGTAGCCTTCAATTGTTCAGGAATCAATCTTCTTCCTCTTCAAACCTCTATTTGATTGTGTAATTATATAGTTTAGCTTCATAAAGGACCATTCTTCATATGATCATTACTCTTAACACCCTTGGACCAATATGTTAAGCAATCATAATGTGAGGCTTGGGCTTGTTTTTACTTCAAACCAATATACCCCCCTGACAAACCAGTTCAAAATTTAATTCACTATGGAAAAGGAAAAAGTAATGTTATTTAAGAAATAGTGCGGAAAGCAATTCGAAGGAAATAACTTCCTTTATAACTACGTAGATACAATGACTAAAGATCTAATATGAGAATAGGAAAAAGGAACTAGCTGGTAGCCTGTCGCAAAAGTTAATAAAACCAGCAATTTAAACCCCTATCTGCCAGTCCTAAAAGCTTGCTGTTAATAACTAGTAATGGCCAAAGAAGAAGAAAAGACTATCGATTTACCGAAGGTTATGCAATTGTTCATTCAATATAAAAAGTAGGCAAACTCTTTTGTAGCATGTGACAACTATTTGCCCCGTATTGATGTTACACCAACTGTGGCAGGGAGCTGAATAAAACTAAACAATCATAACCTAAGCCACCTTAAACAAACATAATCTACAAAGAATAACCTTCCATTAAAACATTGCAAAAAAGTGATGCAGGATTAACAAAATCACTTTAAGGGTAAAATACCAACCCTGTGTAGTAGTCTTTAGGAATATACACATCCCTGACAATCCCAAATCTCTCAAAAGGAATGCGAAGTTCTTCTGGTCTGCAAAATAAATAAAACATAAATTAAAACAATTCATTTAACCAGCATTAAAAAAAGGGGATTATAATAAAAGATTTACCTGCAATCCAAAGGAATGTTTCTAACCAAAAGGCTTCCATGATTCTGCTCCCTCCTTCTACCATACCCTCCACCACCGCCACCGCCACCACCACCATATCCCCTCCTTGGAGGACTCCTTTCTCTACCTCCATAGCCTCTCCTTGGAGGACTATAGTATTGGGGACTGTACCTCCTCATCCCAAAAACCCTTCAAAAACAAAATCCATAAACTACACACACATATATATCTTTCAAACAAGCAAATAATTTACCCATTTAACTACAATAAAGCCTTGTTATTTTCTTAATTTAAGAGAATCCAATAATTTTTTATTTTTTTTAAATGCAATATAAAAAATAAGCTTTTGCTAACTCATGCAATACCCAAATAAAAAAACTATAGTTAATTCTAATGTTCAAATAATGTAATAAAGATTCAGTATTTGCTTATTTTAAGAGGACCAAAGTTAAAATTTTTATCTTTTTATTTTTTTAAAAATAATCCATAATAACGAGAATATTTGTTAACTCATAAAATACCCAAACGAAAACTCTTGCATCATTATATATATATATATATATATATATATATATATATATATATATAAGCTAAGATTAAAAAAAAATCTGACTTTCTGTTTGGTTGATGAGAAAACTAAAGAACAGAAAATTTCTCTGAGCATTGACTTGGTTGACCCTCAACTATGCTATGTTAAAATTAAATTTATATAAAAATAACAAGAAAAGTTATATATAAAAAAAAAAAAAAAAACCCTAAAAAAAGAAGAACCCAAAATTTGAAATTAGAGAAAAGGATTAAATTTTTCGATTTGGAGAAAATAGATGATTACCTGGAAGACAAATTTGAAACAGACAGAACAGAAGAGAAAGATTTTGCTTGGAGTTAGATCTGAACTACAAGGACCGTGTTAATGTCATTTCACCGTGTTTTTTATTTGTGTTTCAAACTTTCAAATCGGGTTTGGACCGCTCTCTTGGGCCCGGTCGGCCCGCTTCGCAATTAGATTTCTTTCTTTTTGCCCTTTCTTTTTCCAATATTCATTTTTTTTTCTTAATTTATGAATAATTTAATTTGTGAAATATGTTCTTTTTTTTAATATATAAAAACTAAAATATAATAAGATAATTTTTTATGGTCTTATTAATATCATATCTTATCTTTTAAAAGAATCTAAAACTTTTAAATTAAGATTTTTTAACTATTACTAATATCTTAAAACATGGTAGAAGTACAAAAGAATCTAATTATTTACTTGATATGAAATAAAATGATAGCAGTAAAAGTATTTCTCTAGGAATTCTTTTTTTTTTTCCATTTTTTCCACACAAAAAAAAGTTATGGGAATATTTACACTACAAATAACATTTTTATTTTTCGAAATAAAATACCAAAATGAATTTTAACTTCATTTTCAAATCAAGGCAAAGAATCTTTAGCTTCATGCTCATACATGGGAATTGCTTAAGCAAATATAAAGTTAGAAAACATAGAATTACCTATCTATTGCTGTATACATATATATTTTAAACATCTTGCAGTCTAGCTCCTTACAATAAGAATCAACATTTACGTAGAAAAGTTGAATCATAGCTTAGCTCAATTTCATGCAATTACTTTTAAGAGATGATATCCAACATATT
Source organism: Fremontodendron californicum (assembly GCA_030761205.1). Lineage (NCBI taxonomy): Eukaryota > Viridiplantae > Streptophyta > Magnoliopsida > Malvales > Malvaceae > Fremontodendron > Fremontodendron californicum. The sequence goes on along the minus strand of JAULJL010000009.1, from coordinate 8,983,549 downwards.
TAAAATTCGAATTTCAACGTATGCATTTTTTTCCATTATCAAATTAAAACATCATTTATAAAAAAAATCTATGTAAAAAGGTTAGCATAGAAGTTGATTACTATCGGTGGCGGACGGTAATGAGGAACTGAGAGAGCCTTGGCCTCTCAAAATTTTTTGGAATCCCTTTATTATACATATGTGTAAAATTTTATATTAAATAAATTTAAATTGACATCTCAAATTAATTTTTTTGTTAATTTTTTTTATTTATTTCTTTTGTAATTTAATTTTATGCATTGTAATTTATGAAAAAAATTAAAATCATATTTTTATTTGTCTATTTATTGTAACCATCCATTATTCTTCACAAAATTTTAAAATCAATAAGCTTTTCATAAATATTAGGTCATAATCATGTAATTTTAAAAATAAAAAAATTAATTAATTTTCTAGTTTACTCAGCAAGACCTTAAGTATTTTTCAACATCATACAAGAGATTATTGAGACATTTAATTTAGATTCAATTTTTAAAGATTTGTAAAGAAATTGCTCAATATTTTAGGTAAGATTATTTATTTGATGTATTTTGTTTTCTTGTATTTTTGTTTATAAATTGATAAAATTTATAATTTTATAAGCTTATTAATTTTTATAGTATATTGCTTGCATATATATTTTATACTATTAATTATAAAAAGGATACTTCAAATGAAAAAATAAAAATAAAGTATAATTTTAATTGAACTCTTCAAAATTAAATGTCAAGATCCGTCACGGATTAGTATGATTAAGATTTCTTTGTTACAAAGTGAAATATAATAATTTATTTTCCACTTGTACATCGCCGGCGGCCATCGAGTTTTAGCAGCTACTCCGGCTGAAGTTCACAGCCCTCAAATATATCACACGAATATCAGCATGTGCCGCAGAAACCTGGTTTTGCAGTCAACAATAACGACGGCCGTTCATCTACAATACATGAATTGCGGAGCTCCAGCATCAAATCATCATGCTTACTGCAGATACAAACTAGAGGACTTAAAGTTTGTACATCTGCAACGGAGAAGGTAGAAATTGCAGCAGCGCCCATATTATGGCATCAAAATTCATCATTCAACATTCAACATTCAACATGCAACTGCAACATTTGATTGCGATTGCTCGCCGTCAGATTCAGTAAGCAGAGGATTTTTCTGGAAGTTATTTCTTAGTTGACCGCAGGCAGCACTTGCATCTTCCAAGCCCCTTGTTTGACGTATATTTACAGTTACTTTACGGGTTTCCAGTGCACCTGCGAGATAGCATGCATGATTAATATATATATACTCAAGAAATTAAAGGCTTTATATTGGTTGAAGACGAGGGGGAAATGACAAATAGTCATCAGCCTACTGGTTTCAGGCTCAGCAAAGTAGCTATGGCAATCCTTCATGATTGCATCCAGGGGGTAGGGATTTCACACTGGGCACGATCATTTCTCTGAGTTTCTGGTTTGGAACATGTAAGCTGATGACAAGAAAGTGAATATATAACCATAAAAAAATTGAAGGTAACCCATCCAAAGACCAAATTAACCATCAACAAGAAAGCTATCTTTGAATTGAGATCTGAATGATGGCTTTGTCAAAAATCTTTGCATAGATTCCATCTTCTTTTCCTATGCAATTTCAGATAGCGCTTTTCTAATTCTGATGCATTCATCGATAATTTTGTGAAATCTGTTGTTATTTGATATTTTGGTGTGCATTTGGGTTGATTTATAGTGATGGCAGAGAGTGGGTTATTGTCTCTCTCTGAAGAATCATGGTGGCCAAATTTTCATTTTCATCTTTATTTCCTTATCGTCGTGTAGTTTTTAAAATGGGAATAGCTTTAAAACTGAAAGGAGAAAACAAATACAAAAAGTAAGAATATTCGCCATCGCCGATTGCACTCCGCTGGCAATGGGCAATGGCGACTTTGGCTGGGATTAGCAAAAACATCATAAAAGCAAAATAATCATCATAATTCTTTGTTTAATTAAACACTTAAATTTTAAGATAATTGCCGCTAAGGATCTTTAAATTTTTAACTTTGTTCTTAATGAGATAGCAGTCTATTATTAATTGATAGTGTATAATTATTATATACGTACAATATATCAAATATAAATTTTTATATCAAAATATTTATCAATAATGGAGAACAACATTCGCATAAGGAGCCAAACAAACAATATTCTTCACTAACGGAGGTGTCAATTGAGCGGGATCAAGTCGGATTTAAGTCTAGTCATTTTGAATTGTAAAAATTCGAATTATTTCGAATATATATCTTTTGAGTTTGACATTTAAATTATTTGAATTTAGATCTAATTGTTGAATTTTAATGTTAGATCAGTTTAACTTTTGATCATTTTGAATTAGATTTTCGAATTATTTGAGTTTGAGTCATTTCATAATCATGTGTTTATAATCAAATAATTATAGCACTGTTCCTTGTGAGGATATCCCTTCAGTTAGAATTTAAGCTTTTATTTATGTTATATTTAGAAATATGAATTTGAAAATTTGTATTTAGATTTTATTTGTTATGTAAATTATGAGAATGAAATGCATACACTATGTATAAATTAGTTAAAATTCAATATGATTATATATTTGAAAGATATAATAACATGAATTTCAAATTAATAAATAACTATAGGTATTTCAAATTTATCACTAATAAGATAGTTTACCTGCATCACCCTGATATATTTGTAATGAGTTGGGTTAAGATAACATTTGGAGAATTAATTTGATTCTCTATTAATGATTGTCCTTTTTTTTCAAAGCTCTAGAATGTGAATAGTTGGAATGAAATATAATACATGATTGTTTCTTGGCCAAAAAAATAAAAATAAATAAGCATACAAAAAATTCATAAATTAAAAAAATAATCATCAATATTATATTTATATGTATTTTATTATACAATTTATATTTTCTTGAAATTCAAATTTATCTTTTACAATCTTAAAAATGACCTTAAAAATGACGACTTTAAATCTTGAGATGAATGGAAAGTATGGAATGAAAGACTAGTGCGTTCGCTTGCTTAAATAATTTAAAATTTTAAATCCAAAACTTAATTCAATTTTAGTTACATTTAAAACTAATATCCAACATATTTAAAATTCAAATCTCAAAATCTTCACAATTTTTTTTTTCACAACCGGACTTCTTTTTTATAGAAAATAACTTAAAATTTTAAAAATAAAGGACAAAAATAAGTCCAAAATCTCTGGGTTTCTTTATTAAAAAAAAAAATTCTCACATGTTTTAAAATATTGTCGATTTTAATGTTTCCCCATGGGGTTGGGGTAGTGTCGGTGGTTTTAATTTAATGCCAAAGGGACGGACATTTCTGCATCTATATATTAATTTGGGTAAAAGACGTTTATCCCTAAGTTTTAGTGAAAATTTCACTTATCTCCTAAAGTTTTGAAAATTCTACTTTACCTTTTATTCAAGTTATAAAAAAATTAAATGATAATTTTATACTTTAAGGGTTTTGGAGATAACCCACGATTAGAGATGATAACAGTTCGATTAGGTTCAGTTTTAGACAAAAATTACGGTTAATGTACAGTATTCTGGTTTTTAACACTTTGCGACTATCGAATTGAATAAAATAAAAAATCGAACCGATCTGAACCGAATTCCATCAATTCGGACCCGAACCCGTTTTATTTAAAATTTTAGCCCTCGACCCGACTTCCTTTTAAATATAATCGAAACCGTCCCAAACCCGATTTTATTTAAAATTTTAACCCCCGAACCCGACCTCGAAAAGATCTCCTCGATCCCATCCCGAATAGACTGAACTAACCTACCCTTTTAATTTTATTTTAAATATAATTATATATAATATAATATATCATCTATATTATATAATATACAATAAATAAATTATTTTTTAAATAGTTAAAATTGATTAAATCGACCAACTTAAGTTGGTTTCGATTTTTTCGATTTTAGAATCTTTGTCGGTCGGTTCGATCAGTTTTATAACTTTAGTCGGTTTAATCGATTTTTGAAATTTTGGAACTGAACCAACAGAACCGACTGAATGCTCAACCCTAATAATATATAGAATTAAATTAACATATATAAAAAATTAAAAGTAAGAAAAACAAAAAAATAATCGGGGGCGGATCAATTCGGGTTTATGGTAAACCCGAACCCAACTCGAACCTGTTATTTTTTGAAATTACTTGCCTGACCCGACTGTTTAGATTATTTTGCTAACCCTAGACATGTTCTATGCCATAGAAGGACAATTTTGGCATGATATTAATTTTTAGGGGAGAAAGAGGGTATTGTCCAAACTATAGGGGGTATCTAGAATTATGATCAAAACTCAGGGGGGTTTTAATACTTTTTCCTATAAAGGGTTTGTTTAGATATACTTGAAACAGTCTCGAACCATATTTTATTTAAAATTTTAGCCCCCGACCCCGAAAAACTTCCCAATCCCATCCCGAATAGATTGAACTAAACGACCCTTTTAATTTTATTTTAAATATAATTATTTATATAATAATTTAAAATTATATATAATATATCATTTATATTATATAATAATATACAATATACAATAAATAAATTATTTTTTAAACAGTTAAAATCGATTAAACCGACCGAATCGACCGATTTAACTTGGTTTCGATTTTTTCGGTTTTAGAATCTTTGTCGGTTGGTTCGGTCGATTTTAAAGTTTAATCGATTTAATCAGTTTTAGAAATTTTGAAACCGAACCAACCAAATTGACTGAATGCTCACCTCTAATAATATATAGAATTAACAAATATAAAAAATTAAAAGTAAGGAAAAAAAAAATCGAGGTGGGTCAATTCGGATTTATGGTAAACCTGAACCCGACTCGAACCCATTATTTTTAAAAATTATCTGTCTGACTCGACGGTTCGGATTATTTTACCAATCCTAGATATGTTTTATGCCATAAAAGAGCAGTTTTGACATGATGTTAATTTTCAGAAGAGAAAAAAATTATTATCTAAATCTTAGGGGAAAAAAAAGGATATTATCCAAACTTTAAGAAAGTATCCGAAATTATAACAAAACCTCAGAGATTTTTAATACTTTTCCCTATTAATTTTATAGAAAGTAAAGCACAAAGAAAATCTGGGTATGTCCCTGTTGGTGTCAATGCTTAGTCTAAAACATGATTAATTATTGATGATTATTTGTTAGACTTGTTGTTAATTGAGCAGATGTAGACATAATTAAAAGTATTTTCTTATATTTATAAAATTAGCATTATAATCAATCTGTTCAGCTAACTCTTTGGCTCTTTGCTGCCTTTCTTACTTACCAATTTCTGGTGTGCTTGAAATTGCAATGAAAGAATATTTGTGTAAAAGCTTGAATTTCATAATCCGAACATTTAATTCAATGATTGGAGCATAATTTCATTGTTCAAAGAATATATTCGAGTGTTATTTTCTAAATAAAAAAACCATGAATTTCAAATATTGAAAATCTGAACAATGGATATTAATAAAAGAAAAATTATTATATTCATCTTTAGTAGAGTTTTTAAATTTTACAAAAGGATTAACAAAATGACATATATCTATATATTAAAAAAATTAAAAAAATAAAATATGTGACAAATTCTTAAATTTCATTTGTAAAATTAAAAATTTCTAACATCAAAATGAACTCATTAAATCAAATTGTATGATTCCATCGTAATATCTATACTAAACCATTAAAAACAATCCCTGGGTCTATGCTTGACACGTGTCAAGTATCATTTGCTTTACATGTGTCAAGTTTTTTTTATATATTTTTTTGTTTTCATTTTTTTATATTAATTTTTTTTATATTATTTTTAAATGATGTATTTAAATGGATTGGTTCGCACGTTGACTCACGGATCGATTTAAGATCCGTAACCGACTCACTTGAGAAAAAATTAAAAAGAAATGAATTTGCTGCTAACCAGATATGAGAAAACCAAAAAAAATTCCCAATAGACACGTGACAAGCTTTTTTTTTTTTTTTTTAGTTTTAGTTTTTATAATTTTAAATTTTTTTTTTAGAGTTTTTTAATTTACATTATTTTATTTTTAAATGATGTATTTAAAGGGATTGGTCCGAACGTTGACTCTTGGATTGATTTAGAATCTATACTCGACCTATTCCAAAAAAAGTTTAAAAAAGAAAAAAACAAACTTGCTGTTAACCAGAGTAAGAAAACTGATCAATCGAGAGAATTAAATATAAATCATAATTTTATTTTAGTTATTTTTTATTTGAATAGTTAAATACGCAAAATAAAATATAAAAATGAGTTAGTAGTTCATTAATTTAACAAAAAAAAAATGAACTTGCTGCTAACCTATGTGAAAAAGTTGATCCGACAATAAAATAAAATACGAACCACAATTTATTTTGTTATTTTTCATTTATTATTTTTATCTCATATAAATAAAAATATACACTATACAATAAGATTTAAATTGTTTAAAAAATGCATATAAATAACAATTAAAAATACATTTGTATACCTAATTTATAAATAAACAATTATTATAAATATAATTTTCATAATTAAAAAAATATAATTATATTTATGTTAATATTATTAAATTTTAAAATAAATAATAAATAATAATTATTTAATAAAATTTAATTTAAAATTATTTTTTTATTATTAATATTTTTTTACTTCTTATATATAAAAATATACACTATATAATAAGATTTAAATATGTTTAAAAATGCATATAAATAACAATTGAAAATAAATTTATATTACGTAATTTATAAATAAATAATTTTCATAAATTTAATTTTCATAATTAAAAAATATTATTGTATTAATATTATTACAATTTTAAAATAAAATATTTAATAAAATTTATTTAAAATATATATTTTTTATTAATTAAAAATATTAAAAAAATTTACATAACCCTCAATGATAAGGGGCTTAATTCTAGTTTATTTTATAAAAACAAAATAAATTGGAGGAGACAAGAAACCTGGCAGGATAATTAGGCTCCCTTGGTGGCCTCTACACCTGCTCATAGGTTGAACAGCGATCCGAAATTTTTTTATTTTTTTTATCCGAGTTTAATTTGTTGACTTTGTTGATTGTTTAAATAATAATAATAATAATAATAATACATTTATTTATTTATTTATTTTAATATTTATATATTTTATAATTAAATTTAAATAATATTTTTTATTAATTAAATAATAATTCAAATTAAATTAGATCGACCTAAATAAAAAATATCTCGATCCAGATTCAATTCGGCAGCCGGACGGGCCACCCTACCTACAAGAGTTTTGTTTTTAGTTGGTCTTCTCAATCTGAAATTGCTTTCCTATGAATGATTAAAGGCAAAGGTGCCTTTGGAAGGAACAACTTTAATGGTCTGACTTGTTATTTGGTTGTCAAATGAGGTGAGCCAACCTTATCAACACAGACAATAAAACGTAACCACTTCTTTTTCATTTTTGTTTCTTAAAAAAATAAAAACTTTTTTTTAAAAAGAATTTTTCTTTGTATAAAGTTTGATCAGCAATTCAATGGAGGTAGTTAAGCAAATGGATGTAAATAGCATGATGGTTAAGTTACTGCAAATTATAAAGATGTGGCTCAACAACCTTGTACATACATCTTCACTCTTTTATTAAGTCAAGAAAATAAAAAGTTTATTTACATATAAATATTTTGTTTTGGTGTAAAAGAAATGTTCTCTATGACTCGAAATTGAGATTTTTTTACAAATATTATTTTTTAATTAATTAATTAAAATTAGTTCAGATAATTTATTGGTATTAAGATCTCAAATTTGTCAATATATTATAAATCAATATTGAATTTTATCATTGTATTTCAACTTCATTGAATATTTTGTCTTTACATTTTTAATTTTTATTGATTTTTAAAAAAAAATAATAATAAAATAACTAAATATTCTAATACAAGTGACAAATTTATGTCAATTTCATTAATTTTTATTTAAAAATTCAATAAAATTGAAATTATAGTAACAAAAATAGTGAGAAAATTCAACACCAACGTATTATAATATAATGATAAATTTAGCCTTAATTTCGCTAATAAATAATCATAGATATACTAGTAATGAATTGATTGTATGTCATAAATATGCAAAGAATATCATGTGAATTGATATAAAGGGCATCAATAATAAAGGTGCTCCTATACACGGAAAGATGAAGAAAAGAAGTGGCATCATTAGGGGTGTAAACAAGACACCTGTGCTCGCAAGCTACTCGAGTTCGACTCGAAAAAAACTCGAATTCGATTCGGTCATTATCGAGCCGAGCTCGAGCTCGAGCAGCTCGAGCTATCGAGCGAGCCGAGTTCGAGTATCTTAATACCCGATTCGAGCAGCTCGCGAGCCTAATCGAGCTTTTTTTTATTTATAATATTTTTATTATTAATTTACTATTTTACCCTTAATATATATATACATACTTAAAAACTCTTAAGTCGAGCTCGAGTATATAAACGAGCCTAATCGAGTCGAGCTCGAATAGTTCGATTTTATCTCGAGCCGAGCTCGAGCTTAAAAAATTATACTCGATCGAGCTCGAACCGAGCTTCGAGCCTCGAGTTTCGAATCGAGCTCGAGCTTCTCAGTGTTCGAGCTCGGCTCGGCTCGATTACAGCCCTAGGCATCATCATGAGTTAGTAAATAAAAAATATTGGGGTACTCAATAACTCCAACGTACACCATCTAAAAAACCCACTTTAAATAATAGATTGACATAAATTAAAAGATTATAAAAATTACAAAACAAAATTAAAATACTATTTAAATTATGCCATACATAACAAACATTGAAAATGATAACATAAAAAAAATGATCAAATTTATGCAAAGTGGTATAGGCATAGCCCTCTTTTTGACTCCAAATCTCTTAAAAGAAAAAGGAAAGGCTAGTGATAAAGAAGCCAACAAACAACTTCACACCACCAAAAAGCTTTAGATTGGCTTTGCTCCACCAAAGAAAATTACCCAAAAAAACTTATACAAAACAAATGGAAGAGACTGAAAAGAAGAAGAAGAAGAACAACAACAATTACAAGAAGAAGCAAAAACATCAACACCCCAATGATGAGACAACTAAATCAGCTGCATCAGATTTTTCTTTCAAGCCAAGCTCTGAAGTAAAAGGTCTTAGATTTGGTGGACAGTTGATCGTAAAATCATTCACAATCAGGAGAGCAAGGCCTCTAGAGCTTCTGAAACTACTTGATTATTTCCCACCATTGGTAAACAAATCCAATACCAATTACAAGCTCCCTTTCCCTACAACCACAGCTTTTTTGCCTACAAATTTCACAATCTTAGCTCACCATGCTTGGCATACACTGACTCTAGGTCTTGGCACAAAGAAATCAAAAGTTCTTTTATTTGTTTTTGAATCAGAACCCATGAAGTTGGCAGTGGATAGGATTTGGCCACCAGAGATTCCTCTTGGAGAAGTGAACAGGAAGCTGATAAAGGGGTTAACAGGGTGTGAAATGGCAAGGTTCAAGTTCAGAAAAGGGTGCATCACTTTCTATGTTTATGCAGTGAGATCAGGTGTAGGAACCATGGGATTTTCTTGTGCTGATGATCTAAGAACAATTTTGCAATCAGTTGTTGCACTCAAGGATTTCTTGGATCATACTTCTATGCTTGCAATGCCTAACCAGAGAAGCCTTAGCTACTGCCCTTCAGTTGCCATGGCTCACTAATCATATTCTTCTTTCTCTTTCTTAAGTTTAGTTTTAAAATATTAGTTTTCTTTTATCTGATTGGGGGGCGGGGGAGATTGGTTTATTTGTTGGAAGATCTTGTTCATCAGTTCATGTTATTAATTTCCTTTTTTTCCTTGAACAAGTTTGGAGTTTTTTTTTTTTTTCTCTTCACAGTTTTATGATCAGAAGTTTCTGTAAATATTGATGCCTTTTGACTCGCAGCAGCACATTTTTCTGGGTAATTCTGACTGTAAGGTAATTAAATAAAGTCTGTCAAAAATTCTTTTCTTATCATTAAGAATATTATTTTTCAAACCAAAAAGAAATATATCAATTTATTTCTTATTTCTTTTATTTTTACATTTTTACTCTAGCACCTAAATCATAATTTAAGCAACCATAAATAGAGTCGACTATATATGACAAGGAGTAGCCTGATGTACTAGATTAATTTATTAAATTAAATCTCCTGGATATTTTGAAACTTAAAAGGTTATTTTTAGAAAATTAAACGAAAAAAATACTATATAAATGTGGTAAAATTTCATGGATGTAAAATGGTCTGATGATGTTGCATGAATGTAAATATGATGATGATGATGATAATACTGACGGCAAATAGGTGAGATGATGATGACAAAATTTATTCTTTGAGATAAAAGAAAAAGGGAAAACTAGAGTTGTTTGGATTCCTTTGGATTTTGGAATGAAATGATGAAAAGCAGAAATGGGGTAGGGTGAAGGACCCACCCTCCACCCAAGCCAGGCTTTATATGGTCTAAAAATTAAAGAAAAGATTTTTTTTTTTTTTTTTTACTTTTATTTGCTGTTATGGGTTTAATCATGTTATGATAAAGTATTTATGAGTCGGATCAATTTAAATTCGATTGTCATTTCTAAATATCAAATTCAAATTTTGATTCGCTCATTTTGATTAGTTTATTTTTAAAATATTTATATTGAATTTTACTATAATTCAAAACTAAAATTAAATAAAAATATATTTTTTAATAAAATAATATTTCGGATGAAGTTAAACTTGAACTTTAAAATTATATTCAAAGCTTGACCCAATCTAGCCAGACCCGTGGGCCAAGCAAGCCTCTAGACCCATGGTTAAGTCCAACCATATCTCAAGGCCTTTTTTTTTTCACATGAATAATGTACAAAGTTCCCTTCTCGCTGCAGCTGAATTAATTAGTTAAGTACATTCCTTTGATATATGAAGGTTTTGACAATGGAAAATGGACCTTTGCATTGCTGCAATTTTTCTGGACTCAGAATTAGTAGTATTAGGCTAACGTGAGTTGGTTCACTTGGTTGAATATTCATTAATATTTTTGTAAATATTAGAGTTCGAGTCTTATCAATAATCTAACTTGGTGGGTGATCTGTAATCATAAATCTTGATCATATATTCATATATTAATGTTTGGTTTTATGTTATTATGTGAACATTTTAATTGGATGAGATTGAGAGGTATGAACAGGCCAATATATATATATATATATATATATATATATATATATATATATATATGCAAATAACATGACATGTTGGCAGAATTTTAGATCTGATTGTTACTTATAATTTGCAGAAAAAATTTCCACATAAACTCAAAGGTATTCTAATAATATTCTATATTGTAAAGTGGATGAAATGCACTTAATCCAATCATTGCTTAAAAAAAAGAGAAAAAGGCTGATTTAATTAAAAATAATTCCAAAAGGCTATCCAACCATGGTGATATTAGCTTCTGTCAATTGGGTTTTCACTTTTCATTTATTCTAAGAATTAGGTGTGGGGATTAGCAAAGTCAAGTCAACCATGATTTTGCTTTTACAGTTGGGAATTCCTAACTGCTTTAATTCAAAATAAAGTCTGTCCAATTTGCATGCAAAGTATAGCTTCATTGATTAAAAAAAAAAAAAAAGCTTTCAAATATGTACTTTGGACATAATTTCTTTGAATTTCACACTTCTTTTTAGGGTCACAATTCTCAAAACATAAAGAGAATGCTTGCAAAATTGTCCCGCTTTTCGTTTATGAATTTTGATTCTGGAGAAGGAAATTTCTATCTTCTTAGATTTTACCATGTAAATCTACGGCTTCAGATTGAATACAATAGTATATTATAAAATTATAAAATTGGCTTTTTAGCTTTAGTTTTTGAAGAGAAATAGAAAGGTAAGTTGTATTGCTCCAATTCTTTATATTTTCACAATATTTGTGTTCACATACTTCACACATATATCATATAAGCATGAGAGTCTAACCTTTCAAACATATAAAAAAAAATTTTAATATATGAAATTAAAAAGAAAACAAACGTATATGTATAATCACGTATCCAACACTAATCGAGTTAGGATCCTTTTCATTATTTTACTGTCTATTATTATCCAATACAATTTGAATCATCATTTACAAATATGACTTTTACGGGTTAAGATCCAGTCCATTATTTTTTTATTTATTACTTTCCAATACATTTATCATTACTATTGATATGTGTAGGACCCACTCATTAATTGTGAAAGTCTCACTTGTGAATGATGATTAAGATATATTAAAAAAAATGAATTGAAAAAATAATGAAGAGGAGCCGAACCCGACTTTCACACTATATCTATACATATAAATGGTGTTAATGAATATATTAAAAAATAATTGACAAAAAAATAACGGAAAATCTAACCCCAACAATCATTCGGAGAAATAACATAGGTTGTAATTAGACCTATCTAAGGTCGAGTTACCCACCCGATCCGACAAACCCAATTCGAATAGGATTTTTTAAATCCAAACTATCCCGGATTATTACTCAATAAATAAATAATTATTTTTTATTTAAATTTAATATATAAATATTAATATAAAATTCAAACCAGCTCGATCCACAAACAATTTTAGTAGAGAAAAAAAGGGTTGTTTTCTTTCAATCAGAATCGCCTGAAGTCTTGTCAATTGTACTTTGCAATATCCCAATGGGGTTTCAATGCGTCAGCTAAGTGAATGGATCAAATTTCAACAGATAACGAAGGAAAGCAGATGAAGCCTTTGTATAAAGAGAAAAAGACAGTTCAGTTATTGAAAACCATCCCATCTGAACCAAATTATGGATTCAACCAGAGCCACCAACCTCGGCTATAAAATGTATGGAAATAAGGGTATCTAATATCAATGTTCATATGCTTAAGTCTAGCTAGACTTAGCAATTTAAAGGTTAAGGGAAGAGATTTGAATATTCCATGCAAATTGGTTCAGTTTCATCGATCTTCAAAAGTTATCAACCTCAAGACAAATAATGGCAGCAGATAGGGTGCAACAGAAACCAGATATAAATAAATAGTAAAAAACTTCTCGACATTAAATAGGCATTTAAAAGAATTGGACCACAATCAAACCCCTCTCTTTCTCAAACTTCATCGTTCACTCCAACATGAGAATAAACACATATATATGGATAACAAAGCTCGAAGAACATAGCAAAGTTGCAAGCTGCACCAAAATGGTGAAACAGTACTTTCTCTCTTTGACCCTATTCTCATACCAAATCATTTAGAAGCATTTCCTGTGGACAATTGATGGACCTGACTCGTCGTACTCTGCCTTGGCGATCCACATCTGCAACCAAATAGTGAGCAAATCGGTTACTGTAAGACATTGATTGAACAAGCAACTAGACCACTATATATGCATCATAAGTAAATTAACTTACTTGTTGGAAGGTGCTGAGGGAAGCCAAGATTGAGCCTCCAATCCAGACACTGTACTTCCTCTCAGGTGGAGCGACAACCTTGATCTTCATGCTGCTGGGAGCTAGTGCAGAGATCTCCTTGCTCATTCTGTCAGCGATACCGGGGAACATGGTTGAACCACCACTGAGGACAATGTTACCATACAAGTCTTTCCTGATATCCACATCGCACTTCATTATGGAGTTGTAAGTGGTCTCATGGATGCCTGCAGCTTCCATACCAATCATTGATGGTTGGAAAAGCACTTCAGGGCATCTGAAACGCTCAGCTCCAATGGTAATAACCTGACCATCTGGTAACTCATAGCTCTTCTCTACTGCTGAGCTTGTTTTGGAGGTCTCTAGCTCCTGTTCGTAATCAAGAGCAATGTATGCCAGCTTTTCCTTCACGTCCCTCACAATTTCCCGCTCTGCTGTGGTGGTGAAGGAATATCCACGCTCAGTCAGAATTTTCATCAAGCTATCGGTGAGGTCACGGCCAGCCAAGTCAAGACGTAGAATGGCATGTGGAAGGGCATAACCCTCATAAATGGGGACTGTGTGGCTGACACCATCTCCAGAGTCCAACACAATACCTATACAAAAAGGCAAACATTGTTATATCCCTTGTCTCTTGTATAGGAGAAATATGTTCCACTTATTAAATTCAATTCAATTCAATTCAACTACAACTGTAACAATTCAAAGATTTCACCAGCCTACAAGCAGAATCAAATCAGAAACAATTTTTGATAAAGTGCTCATAGCATGTAATTATGAGAACCAAACTCATATCGTTACCCAGCCAACAGTTCAGTTTAAGATATTTGGGAACTTCACATAACAGTTTCAGTTAAGCACAATAAAAAAAAGGTTGAAACTCAAAGGATCGATCATTTATTTACTATATGATGCTTACCGGTTGTACGACCACTGGCATAAAGAGAGAGCACAGCCTGAATGGCAACATACATAGCAGGAGCGTTGAAGGTCTCGAACATAATTTGGGTCATCTTCTCACGATTCGCTTTAGGGTTGAGAGGAGCCTCAGTAAGGAGAACTGGGTGCTCTTCTGGGGCGACACGAAGCTCATTGTAAAAGGTATGATGCCAGATCTTTTCCATATCATCCCAATTGCTCACAATACCATGCTCAATAGGGTATTTCAAGGTCAAAATACCTCTCTTAGATTGAGCTTCATCACCAACATATGCATCTTTCTGGCCCATGCCAACCATCACACCAGTGTGTCGTGGCCTACCCACAATGCTAGGAAACACAGCTCGTGGAGCATCATCCCCAGCAAATCCAGCCTAAACATAACATTTTTTATTCAACTTAAAAATCAGATAAAAGGCAGAAACCTTTAACCTTAACATGACATAACAGTAAGTAAAAAAACACAAACTTTCACTCAAAGATAAAAGCCTTTAATGATTTACCTTAACCATTCCTGTTCCATTGTCACAAACAAGTGGCTGAATATCCTCGCCTTCTGCCATCTTCTACAACCTGCTATATATTAACAAAAAATGTTACCTTTTGGAACAAACCACTTAGAAAGCAAAACTAATTAAAAAAAAGCTAAGATTTTCCCTTAAATTCCACCAATCTCTCTATCAACCCAAATTCCTATTAATGAAATCTGCAGATTTATATTCAGTAAAATCACCATAAAAGTCAAATATTTCTCTAATTTAATTTCCCATGAATTCTAAATATCACAATCTTCCACTTTTTTCTATTTTTCTCCTTTTTTTTTGGGTCTAAAAATAAAAATTTAATCATGCTTAGATCCCATCAAGAATCTAAAATCTAAAACACCAACAAAACAAATCAGCCAAAATAAAAAAATCAACTAAGAAACAGATCTAAGAAAACACAAAAACAAAACGAACCCATTGCCGAAAATGGGATTCTTTTCCAGTCTTCCGATCAAAACAGAGAAAAACCCAATTCATAAAATAAATCAAAACCACATAAAAACAAACCCAAAAAGAAAAACAAGAACAACTCAGAAAAGAAAAAAGCAAAAACAGTCAAAAGAAAAACGAGAAAAGAGCAGCAAATATAATCTAAGGGAAAATGAAGAGAAGAAAATGACCTTGAGAAAACGAGGATGTGTTTGATGGGGTAGAATGCGAGGGTTAAAGCCAGAAATAGAGGGTCAGAAGATGCTCTGAAAGAGAGGAGAGGAGGGGGGAAGAGAGGAAAGGAAAGGAGTATAAGAAGGGGAAGAGAGTGATTGTAAGCCGTTGGATTTATTTATTTATTTTTGGAAAGAACGCGTCATTGGGCTCTCATTCTCACGCTTTTCCAGTCATTTTCTTCACTGTCTTTTGCCATTTGGTTTGGGTTAAATACCACCACTAATTTCGGTTATAGCAATTACACTTTTAATTTTTTAATAAAAAATAAAATATATTATGTTGTTCAAAATATGAAAATTTAGAGTAATTTATGATGTATTTTTTGTGGTCGTTGAAATGATTTTGGAATTGAATTTCCTTTGAAAATTTTAGAATTTACAAGAAATATATATTATATTTTAAATGTCATACAAATTAAATTCTTCATTCAAATACAATTTATTTTGCATGTATTTTCTTCTTTCATTAAAAATAAATGGTGTTCCACATTTATCTATTTATTACTTAAATTTTACTATTTTTTCCCTTTTTTCTTCCTCCAATTACCAATTTAAAAAAGATTTGTTTCAAACTTTAATTAGTAAACTATAAATAGATTTAATTAGTTGGAGTAGTGGACATTAGACCTGCTCACGGGTCGGGCAACCCGTCCGACTCGACCTTTTATTAGGTAGGATTTGAACAGGAATATTTGTGATCCGGACCTACCTGCTTTGGATCACTGGTCACATATTAAAAAAAAATTATTTTTTTAAAATTTAATTATAAAAAAAAATTAAAATTATTAAGGGATGAACAATAATTCAAACCCGCGGACCGGCTCGAGCCCGTCCAAAACTGAACCTGGGCAAAAAAGTAAAAATGTTCCAGGCCACGACCTGGCTCGGCCCGATCTATAAGCACCTACTTATTGACATTAAAAAAAAAAAAAAAAACTTAGGCCATATATCCCCTAAGCTTTCATCAAATGGCATAATTTTCTGCATCAAATTTCGTAGTGGATTTTCATCTTATCTTCATGAAAACTCTAATTTAAATTCCAATTCTATACTGAAATTCATATCATTATCAAGAATAAAGTCTTAAAATAAATAGATAAGTAGATTTGAATGAGTTATATAAAAAAATTAGAAAAAGTTTGTGGACTTCATACATTTGCCACCTTGATCATGATCAAAAAAAAATTGCCAACATAATCTGAGATTGCAAGATTTAATTAATTAATGTTATTAGATATGAGGTTTTTAGATGTATAAATCTTAGATTGGATGGTTTAAAAATAAATAAATAACATCATTACTTACTCTCATAATTAAATGACAACTTTGAAGGATTTGATGGAGTTGTTAGTTCCTTTCAAGCAAAAATATATGCTTCAAAGCTTTGTGGGGGAAACTCTTCCAACCCAAAATAGTTGTCAAAACCCCAATGGACCAACCATTTTTTCACTTTAAAAATCGTATATATATATATATATTATGAAAAATTATATAATCATTTTAATGAAAATTTTGAATTTCACAAATGAATTAATAGAATGACTCATATCTCTTATAGTATATTAAAAATATAAAAAAATTAATTAAACAATAAGATACATAGGAAATTCTTAATTTTTTTTTGTGAAATTAAAAAATTTCACTGTCAATATATCAAATACAAACTCATATTAACGTATGATGTTCAATCCCAAAAATCATTTATTTTGGGACAAAAAATAGTTACCAACTAAATTAGTTATAATAAATTATGGATAGGAATAAGTCATCATAGATTCCTAGGTGTATTTTTCCATTTTCCACCCCTTGAGGTCACTAGAGAAAAACTGAAATAATTCAAAAAGTGTATATAAAAAGTAAATTTTGAATACTTGGCCAATTAAGTTAGGCTATTGTTGTAATATGATCATTGGGCAAGTTTCACAATCATAATTTTCTCCATTAAATTTGATATTGAAACTTATAAGTTAAGGTTTTGAAACAATATTTGAAGAACTCAAGTTGGAACATGTCTGTGAGTAACTCAAAAGACTTTTGGGGGCTTGATTTTATTGTCACGATTTAAATATATCATTAATTTAGCTACTAACTAACCTCCTGTTTAGAATTGATAATTTTAAATATGACATCATTATATAAAATAAAAAAAATAATTAAAATATAACACGATACGAATATATAAATGTATCAAATTTATATAATACGAATTATTAACATATTAAAAAAATATATAAATATAATATTTTAAACACGATTATAATACATAAAAATAACACGAATACGATACTAATATACAAATGATCAAATCTCTTACTGCCATTGCCAATTTTTTTTTTTTTTTTTTAACATTTGAAGGAAGGAGAATTGAATTCACTCTTTGAACGAAAAAAATATGCATCACTTTGAACTAAATTCAAAAAAAAAAAAAAAAATACACATCTACCATTAAATTTAAAGCAAATGAGAAGGAAAATAGAGGCATTTAACTAACAGAATTAAACTCAGCTTTCATAAAATAAAAAAAATAGAAATAAATTCATCCACCTTTCCTTCTAAATTTCAAAACCAAGTAATTGATGTTTGATGTGAAATCTACCAGCTCAGATAATGGCATCTGCCTTGGTGCAATTAAATATTGATAGAATAGATATCATCAATTCAAATAACAACCAGTTTAAACCAGCAATACTTTTATGTCAATATGAAAATGGTTTTTTTTTCCCCACCAAATAGCAACTCGATTTGATTGAGAAATAAATACAAGAGAGAGAGAGAGAAAAAAAAACAATCCTAAAGCATTTCAAATGCATTACAATTAATTAATAGAAAAATTTTTGTGAGTTCACATTCTGCAAAAATTGATCTTCAATAAACTTTATACCAAAAAGACCAATAAATAAGATGTTCAGCCATGAGTTCTACAGGAATGGGGGACAAATGTTATTTTGATTTTTCATTTTTTTTAAGGATTCGTGTTCGACGCATATCCGGACATAGGTATGAAGATATGATCCTCTAAAAACCCTCTAAATACATGAAAATCTTGAAAAAAAATTGAATATACTCGTGTCAAACATATATCCGTATTCGACACTCACACTCGAATTCGAGTAACATATTCGGCCTTCCTTCCTTACCATCAAATAGCTGTGAGTGATAAGAAGGCAAAGAAAAGGAAGCTTTAATAAAAGACAGAATCAAGCAATGCAACAAAAAATAAAGGTTTACAGAGTTGAGTTTATATCTATCAACAAGACAAAGATAAAAGGATATGAAGTAAAACACCCAACTATAACCATTAACCCCCGGACAGTCTTTCCAGTAGTAGTAGCGGCAATTTAGGTTTTCAAAGAACTTGATCTAAAATGATAAGCTGAGTGCTAAACAGTTATTTACTTAGATATGAATTCCTTGTCTTAATTTGATCTGAGTTTAATATTAAGAGATACTGCGATTCGGATGTGAGTGTCAAATACGGGTATATGTCCGACACGAATATGTTTAGTTTTTTTCTAAGTTTTTCCATGTATTCAAAGGGTTATATCCCATACCCATGTCCAAATATGTGTCGGATATAAATACTTTAAGGAAAATGAAAAGTCGGAACAACATAGGTGGATGCACGCATCGCATATGAACTAATAATTTTATATGCAGAGAACTTTGCCTATACATTTGATTAGCATAATGAAGCAAGTCATAATGTTACTCAAAGAAATTCTAATCTATATGTTCTTTTCAAATTAAATGAAAACCAATATATCTTCATCCAATTTACTTTCAGGTTAAGGCAGAAGGGAAAGGCAGGGACATGCATGGAAGCAAGAGATTATTTCACGTACTTGTGTTAAAGCAACTTTGATGGTTCATGGCATGCACAAAAGCTATGTGAGTTCAACCAGAAAAGCTAACGGAAATACCTTCTTCAAAAATCGGTGCTTCTCAAGGGCCCAATTGGTCATGATAGAAGTAGCAACCACTAGAAATACATAACCTGCAAATATTGAAACCCAGCCATTGGTAAATCTCTGTTGTGTAATTTGCACATGTCACAATGTTGAACAGAAACGTACCCCACGAGGAATTTGATACCCTCCACTCCCACCAGGGCTGCGTAGGTTCACTATGATATGACAATAGAAGTTTGAGAGTTGACAACCAAAACCAATCTTCATCTGTAGGTCACTAACAGGTGTATAAAGTGGGTGATTTACGTAGTAAGCAACTATGTTACTCGGATTCGGGGGTGAGTGTCGGATACGGGTATGTTCAATTTTTTTAAAATTTTTTCATATATTTGGAGGATCATACCACCATATCTTTGTTCAAATATATGTCGGGCATGGATATCGGACACGAATGCTTCAGAGAAAATGAAGTGTCGAAATAACATAGGTAAGCAATGTAAGAACCAAAGGTCCAGTAATAAGCACAATTTCTGAAGACATTTGATAGTGGAGATGTTGCATGGCTGAAGCGGTGGACGAAAATGTTTCCATAAATACGTTTGAAGTAGTGAAATGAAAACACCAGTGATATAAAGCATATATTTGAACGGGGTGGATGACATGCTTCCCTTCATAACCAAAGAACTTGTACACAGGGAATTAAGTAGTAGAAGAGATAGAGGATCAAAGGACCCAAGTACTCAAAGAAGAAGAGTGTACGATAAGATACTTGCGGACCCAGGTCCTTCAACACTACAATTATGTTGTTCTGGTTGTTAGTAGTTTGCAATGTTGATGGATACTATCTCATATCACTTAAAAAAGTCAAGAGAAAAAAATATATAATAAGCTATTCTTCTTAGTTTAAACAATTGCACTAAGTGCCTCAAGGTGATAGTGCGCTCACTTAGTAGGCTTATCGTCAAAGATGGGCACTTGGGCTTAAAATTGTTAATACAAATGATTTTTTGTTTATTTTTTTATTTTCGGAATAAATTAATTTATTAATTAAACCAGAAAAAAATTATATTAACAATCAGTTGTATTGAATGGTTGTGTTTCTTAACAATGCTGTTATGTAAAGACATAACACTTAACTAAACAGTTGTTGTGTAAAAACACAACCTAAGCCAACAGAAATTTGTTGTGTAAAAACATAACTTATGCCAACAGACAAGTTACTAACAAATGTAACTTACAGCGTCTATAAAAGGGACTTTTCTATTCTGCCATTTTACTATTCTGCTTGAAACGTTTATGACTTTGTTGTATCGTGGAGGCATTATAAAACCTTAAGGAAAGTGTTTCTCACGCCTCAAAGTCAGCATTTAAATATTTTATATATGTTATTTTTCTAACACTGGTTTCTCTCACAGTAGTCTTTGAGACTCTTCTTGTAGTTAAGGATTATGTTATCCGGACTCGGGATCAAGTGTCGGATACGGGTAACAAAGGTATGTATCCAGCACAGGTATATTCAATTTTTTAAAGATTTTTTTTATATATTTAGAGGATCATATCCCCATATCAATGTTCGAATATATGTCGGATACAGATGTCAAACATGTTAGATATCATAGTATATATTAAGTATGTATATATATACGAAATACGTATTCTAATACATAGGTTGTCGTACACAAATGATATCAAAGTGAATGAGAAATTAGTCTCATTATTTACCCACTTGAAGAGGAATGAAAGTTGGTTGAAGGTATGTGTGGTAGTCAATCCCACATAGGAGTAAGAATGACTTTAGCTTATAGTTTATATAAGCTAGAGTGTCATGATGGGTTGGGCCCCAAGGGGCACCCAAGTTTTTGTGGAGGGTGAGGACCTACACAACTTGGGCTAGACCACACGCGCGCGCCGCCGAGCCGGACTGGGCTGGGTCGGGTCGGGTTTGGGTTTGGGTCAGTAAATAATTTTTTACTGCCCAACCGGATTAATTTTTTTTTCAAACCGAACCAGCTCAACACCAAGCAGCCGAACCAGCTCAAATCCAACCAGCTTTATGTCCGAATAATTCTTCTTCTAGAATGTGTCTGTTCGGTTCCTTGCCTTTTTTCTGAATTGTCTTGCCTTTTGGATTGAACCGGTTCGTTGATTCAGACTTGTCTTTTGACCGAACCGGTTCATGTCCAACAGTTGTGTCTGACCGAACTGACTTCTATGTATCTATAAATAGGACTGTTTGTATCTATTTTTAAAACACTCATTCACCGAAAATATTCTTGCTTTCTGAGAGAGAGACTTCAACATTCTTCAGTTCGCTGTGTTGCATCCGGGTGTGCTCTCATTTGCAACGTATATCGAGGAAACCTGAGAGACGATTTGCATCGATACTGTAAGCACCTTAGACAGGCAAAAAAACGTCTTAAGGTTAAAAGGTCCAACCTTGACTCGATATTGATTTTTTCAAATCAATTACTGTAAGTGTCCTTGTTCGTTTTTACATATTTCTTGTAATCTGCTTCTATATATATAGATCAAGTTCTTCTTTTATTTTCTATTTATATTTTCACAGTATATAGCATATATATATTTCGAATAACATTCTTAAGACGTTTTTGATTTCGTTTATTATATTTGTTATATACTGTATGTTATCATTATACTTACTGTTTGTTTTTATAAACGTTACTGTTTATATTGTTTTTATTAGTTACATCTATGCTGTTTGTAACTTTTATATTGTTATATACATTCTATAAGTTTGCCTTGATAATCACTTTTGTTTATTTTTATATATATTTGTTCACTATATTTTTTTTATAACTATTGAAAGCAAATGTGCTGTTTTGATAATCGTGTGAATGTGTTCTTTGAAAAAAGATCACAACTTTTCAAGTTTCTGTAACTACTTCAGTATCTATTAAACGGATGGTCAATGTGAATACGTATATATTTTTTAAGATGTGTTCTTTCAAAAACGTGAGATAGAACAATTTTTTGCATGAATTGGTAAATCACGTTTTTTGTTGTTTAATAAATATAGATATATATATATTCATATTGTTACGTGTATTGATATATATAGTGTGGTTCGGTTACTATATTTATATACATGTTGTTCATGTATAATATATATATATATTGTTGTTCGTGTAATATATATATATATATATATATATATATATGTTTACTTGGTTATACTTGTTATAAGTTATAACATATATATTATTTGCTATTGTTCTCGTGTTTTTTAGAATTTATATATTTAGTATATTTGTATATTTTGTATACAAGTTGATCCTATTATTCTTGAATAATAGATGGCCGAAACATCTACCGGTATTGCTAGAGCGCCCGTAGCGCCACAACCTCTACATGTAACACATGGTGAGAAACCCGAGAAGTTCAATGGTCAGGACTTCAAACGATGGCAGCAAAAGATGCTGTTCTATTTGACCACCCTCAATCTAGCCAAGTTCTTATGGGAGGAGGCCCCGACTTTGGACGAGGGAGAGACCGATACTACAATGGTAGCCTCGGTAGATGCATGGAAGCATTCTGACTTCCTATGCAAGAACTACATCCTCAATGGTTTGGACAACACGTTATACAACGTGTATAGTCCGATAAAGACAGCGAAAGAGCTGTAGGAGTCCTTGGAAAGGAAATATAGAACCGAGGATGTCGGCACAAAGAAATTTGTGGTTGGCCGGTTTCTAGATTTTAAAATGGTGGACTCGAAAACCATTATCAGTCAAGTTCAAGAGTTTCAATTGATTCTCCATGAGATCTTTGCCGAGGGAATGACTCTTAGTGAATCATTCGAAACGGCAACTTTGATAGAGAAACTCCCTCCTTCGTGGAAGGATTTCAAGAACTATCTAAAGCACAAACGTAAGGAGATGTCTTTAGAGGACTTGATTGTTCGATTGAGAATCGAGGAGGATAATCGTAGTTCAGAGAA
The DNA here is from genome assembly GCA_030761205.1 of Fremontodendron californicum. Lineage (NCBI taxonomy): Eukaryota > Viridiplantae > Streptophyta > Magnoliopsida > Malvales > Malvaceae > Fremontodendron > Fremontodendron californicum. The sequence continues at coordinate 8,960,028 of JAULJL010000009.1, read as the reverse complement.
GAGGGTCATGGTCCAGACCATGGAAGCCAAAGCGAATGTTGTTGAACATTCGAAAAAGACCAACAAGAGGAAATTCGTTGGTTCAAGTTCTTCCCAAGCAAAGAAGGGAACGGATTTTAGAAAGTTCACGGGAAATTGTTTCAACTGCAACAAGCCCGGACACCGTGCAAAGGACTGCTGACAGAACAAGAGGAAGAAAGCTCAAGCCAACCTAGTTGATGATTTTGAGCTTGCTGCTGTTGTTTCACAAGTGAACTTGGTGGAAAACCCTAAAACATGGTGGGTTGATACCGGGGCCACTTGTCACGTATGTTCTGAAAGGAAGAGTTTTTCCGAATATAAAGAAGCTGCTAATGATGAGCAACTATATATGGGAAACTCTACGGCTTGCAAGGTACGAGACCATGGAAAGGTGGTACTCAAGATGACCTTCGGGAAGCAACTCACATTGAACAATATTGTTCATGCTCCCGAAATCCGAAAGAATTTGGTTTTCGGCTCTTTATTGAGCAAGAATGGGTTTAGGCTCGTTTTCGAGTCTGATAAATTTGTACTCACCAAGAGTGGGATATTTGTGGGAAGGGGATATCTTTGTGATGGGCTTTTTAAGCTCAATGTTATGACAATTGTACCCAAGAATAAGATTATTAATAATAATATTTCTTCTGTTTACTTGGTTGAGTCCCCTACTTTATGGCATGGTAGATTAGGTCATGTAAATTACAAGACCTTGCAGAAAATCAGCAATTTGGATTTGCTTCCGAAATTTGTCATTGACAAGAATCACGAATGTGAAATTTGTGTAGAATCCAAATTAGCTAAGGCTCCTTTCTATTCAATAGAAAGAAGTAGTGAACCTCTAGAGTTAATTCTGATATTTGTGATTTAAAATTTGTGCAAACTAGAGGTGGTAAAAAGTATTTTATTACTTTTATAGATGATAGCACACGATATTGTTACGTCTATTTGCTAAAAAGCAAAGACGATGCCTTGGAAGCATTTAAGCTCTTTAAGAATGAGGTTGAAAATCAACTAAGCAAGAAAATAAAGAAAATAAGGAGTGATAGAGGTGGTGAATATGATTCATTTTTTAATGAATTCTGTTCGGAAAATGGAATCATCCATCAAACCACTGCTCCTTATTCACCTCAACAAAATGGTATTGCAGAACGCAAGAACCGAACGTTGAAAGAAATGATGAACGCTTTGTTGATAAGTTCAGGGTTACCTCAGAACTTGTGGGGGGAAGCTATCTTATCAGCTAATTATATTTTAAATAAAATACCCCATAAGAAATTAGACAAGACACCGTATGAATTGTGGAAGGGTCTAAGACCAAACTACAATTACATGAAAGTGTGGGGGTGTCTTGCGAAGGTAGCCGTTCCTCCACCTAAAAAGGTCAAGATAAGACCTAAAACTATTGATTACGTATTCATTGGATATGCAAACAATAGTGCTGCTTACCTTTTTCTTGTATTTAAGTCGGACATTCTCGATATTCATATCAATACGATAATGGAATCAAGGAATGCTTCGTTCTTTGAAGATGTTCTTCCTTATAAGGAAAAACAAGAAAACAAGACTGCAAAGAGAACTCATGAGTCCTAGAGTAGTAATCCACATATGGATGAAGAGGAACAAGAGGAACCTAGAAGGAGCAAACGGGCTAAAGTACCGACTACTTATGGTCCAGATTTTCTAACATATTTGTTAGAAAATGAACCTCAAACTTTTAGCGAGGCTATGTCATCTCCAGAAACACAATTCTGGAAAGAGACCGTTAACAATGAAATAGAATCCATCATGCAAAATCATACATGGGAACTGATGGATCTTCCTCAAGGGCATAAGACTTTAGGATCCAAATGGATATTTAAGAGAAAGATGAAAGCAGATGGAACGATTGATAAATATAAAGCCCGGCTTGTAATAAAAGGATACAGGCAAAAGGAAGGGCTCGATTATTTTGATACGTATTCACCAGTTACGAGAATAACATCTATTCGAATGTTAATAGCTATAGCAGCTCTTAACAATCTCGTTATACACCAAATGGATGTTAAGACAGCTTTCCTAAATGGAGATTAGACGAAGAAATCTATATGGAACAACCCGAAGGGTTCAAAGTTCCGGGACAGGAAAGGAAGGTCTGTAGACTTGTTAAATCATTATATGGTTTAAAACAAGCTCCTAAACAATGGCATCAAAAATTTGACAATACAATGTTGTCAAATGGTTTTCGTATTAATGAATGTGATAAGTGCGTTTACGTAAAAGATACGAATAAGGGATATGTCATTGTTTGTCTATACGTAGACGATATGTTGATCTTAGGCAGTAACAATGAGATCATAAAAGCTACCAAAACTTGGTTGACCAGTAAGTTTGATATGAAAGATATGGGTGTAGCTGATGTGGTTTTAGGAATTAAAATTTCTAAAACACAAGATGGCTTGGTAATATCTCAAGATCATTATGTAAATAATATTCTTGAGAAATTCAGTAAGAATGATACCAATATAGCCAAAACAACCGTAGATGTTCATTTACATCTAAAGAAAAATACTGGTGACGCAATATCTCAAATAGAATATTCGCGAATAATTGGTAGTCTAATGTATCTTATGAACTGCACAAGACCAGATATAGCTTACTCAGTTAGCAAACTGAGTAGATTTACTAGTAATCCTGGAGAGGATCACTGGAAGGCCATTGTGAGGGTACTTAGATATTTGAGATACACCTCAAGTTATGGACTGCACTATACAAGATATCCAGCTGTACTTGAAGGGTACATTGATGCAAACTGGATATCCGATACTAAAGATTCTAAATCTACTAGCGGATTTATCTTTACTATTGGAGGAGCTGCAGTGTCATGGAAATCTTCTAAACAAACATGTATTGCCAGATCCACTATGGAATCTGAGTTTATAGCTTTAGATAAAGCTGGAGAAGAAGCAGAATGGCTTCGGAATTTTTTAGAAGATATTCCATGTTGGTCGAAACCTGTGCCGGCAATAAGTATACATTGCGATAGTCAATCTGCAATTGGTAGGGCACAGAGTAGTTTATATAACGGTAAATCTCGACACATTCGTCGAAGACACAACACCGTTAGACAGTTGCTCTCAAATGGAATTATCTCTATTGATTATGTAAAATCAAAGGATAATATTGCAGATCCGCTTACTAAAGGTTTAACGAGAGAGCAAGTAAATGCATCATCGAGGGGAATGGGTCTTAAGCCTATAAATTAAAGTTACATAGTGGAAACCCAACCTAGCTGACTGGAGATCCCAAGATCTAGGTTCAAAAGGGACAACTAAATTATGTAACTGTGTGTAAGCACTAAAAGAGTTAAACACTCTTATCCATTCCTATGATGATTTAGTGCTGCCTGCAAGGTAGGATAAGTTATGCTTTTAATGATTCTTATAACTTGATAAATAATCAAGTGGGGTATTGCAGGATACTCTTAATGAGCAATCACCTACTATGAGTAAGAAACGTGGCCACTTCTATGAGAATTGATCAGGCTAAATCCTCTAGAGTACTCATAAGAAACCAGGAAGTGTCCGAGGCCAAAGTGGACACAACCGTGAGAACCGAAGATGTTCGAAGGGGAATTGTGTGATAATTATTGTCTTGGTTTACACCAAAGGCTGAATAGTTCAAGACATCATGTTCACTAGTTAGCCGAGTAAATCCGATAGTTATTCACTATGGAAGGTTCAAAGCCAAAAGCTACCTATCTTGATGCAATTACTCTTCAAAGAAAGTCTCTCTCGTACTCCGAGTCAGTTTGTCGTTTTATTCAGAAAATTTCCATTCATGTGGGGGATTGTTAGATATCATAGTATATATTAAGTATGTATATATATACGAATACGTATTCTAATACGTAGGATGTCGTACACAAATGATATCAAAGTGAATGAGAAATTAGTCTCATTATTTACCCACTTGAAGAGGAAGGAAAGTTGGTTGAAGGTATGTGTGGTAGTCAATCCCACATAGGACTAAGAATGACTTTAGCTTATAGTTTATATAAGCTAGAGTGTCATGATGGGTTGGGCCCCAAGGGGCACCCAAGTTTTTGTGGAGGGTGAGGACCTACACAACTTGGGCTAGACCACACGCGCGCGCCGCCGCCGCCGAGCCGAGCCGGGCTGGGCTGGGTAGGGTCGGGTCGGTTTGGGTCAGTAAATAATTTTTTACTGCCCAACCGGATTAATTTTTTTTCAAACCGAACCAGCTCAACACCAAGCAGCCGAACCAGCTCAAATCCAACCAGCTTTATGTCCGAATAATTCTTCTTCTAGAATGTGTCTGTTCGGTTCCTTGCCTTTTTTCTGAATTGTCTTGCCTTTTGGATTGAACCGGTTCGTTGATTCAGACTTGTCTTTTGATCGAACCGGTTCATGTCCAACAGTTGTGTCTGACCGAACAGACTTCTATGTATCTATAAATAGGACTGTTTGTATCTGTTTTTAAAACACTCATTCACCGAAAATATTCTTGCTTTCTGAGAGAGAGACTTCAACATTCTTCAGTTCGCTGTGTTGCATCCGGGTGTGCTCTCATTTGCAACGTATATCGAGGAAACCTGGGAGACGATTTGCATCGATACTGTAAGCACCTTAGACAGGCAAAAAAACGTCTTAAGGTTAAAAGGTCCAACCTTGACTCGATATTGATTTTTTCAAATCAATTACTGTAAGTGTCCTTGTTCGTTTTTACATATTTCTTGTAATCTGCTTCTATATATATAGATCAAGTTCTTCTTTTATTTTCTATTTATATTTTCACAGTATATAGCATATATATATTTCGAATAACAAAATATGAGTACTTTAAAAAAAATAAAAAGTCCGGATAACATAGGTTAGGACGACAGGCCTCTCCTTTGATCCCGATGGCACAAGAAGTGTTAGTCTTTGTCTTGAAGGATAGAACTTTTTAGCTGCTAGTACAACACATGAGAACTCAGTTAATAAGAATCTAATGACCAATGTAGCAGCCTACATGCGTGCAATCAAAAACACATCCCTTGAGAAATTGTGGGGAAAGGCTCAAGATAATAATAATAAAAAAAAGGCATAAAAGTCAATCAAAATGTTGGCATTCACATGCGCTCAAATGCCAAATTAATAAACAAACCCCACAGAACCCATTTCCTCATGAGATAAGCAGGCAGCGAAGTAATACATATTACAATTGGCAAGATTTTCTTTCCCATCAATATGGATGGAATTCAAACCATAGCTATTTTACAAACCATCTGAAACTTAAATAGGAGGAAAAGAATTGAAACAATAAAATCTACCAAGGATTTGAACGAAAATAAAAAAGCTTCACTAAGTGGAAATGTGTCCATAACATGATTGAAAAAATCAGACCGGATTGACCGATTCAACCGAGAACTGAAGGCCTGTTCGATCTGATATGTTTAATGAAATTGGGGTTTCATCAAACCGGTAAAAAACCATATTAAATCGGTTTAAAACCGATTTATTTTATGTTTTTTAAATTTTTTGTAAGTCAGAAGATTTGAACTTTTACCTTTTAGTTATATATTAAAGACTATATTATTAAGTCAAATGCATAATTATATTGAATATTTATTATATTTAATATTTATTTAATATCAAAATCATATATTTAATGTTTACAATTTTTTAAATGAATCGATCAATCCAACCAATTGAATTGGTAATCAAAAATCTCATCGATTTGATCTTTGATCCGATTTTTTATTTCTTGGTCCATAATACAATTAATTAGCATGAAAAAATGTCCTATGCAACAGAAAATCATATCTTGCATGAGGAACTAGAGCTGGTACATGACATCAGGACGAATAAATTTCAAGAAACATAAAAAATTGTCAACCTCAGGATATCTGTCAAGTATCCATAAGGAAACATCACCTTATCCAATATTTCTAGTTACTTCATCACTCAAGAGTCAAACTACATTAGATCATCCATGCAAATACAATATGCAAATAAAAAGATAACAAGAAATGAAACTCTAAACAGGAAGGACAAAGCATATAACTGACTATATTTGTAAAGATTTGAAGCAACAGAAAACGTTAGAAACACAAGCAGAATTCAGGAAATTCCAACAAAAATGCAATTATTTTCCCCAATCTAGAGTTATAAGACGATTATTTCCTCCTTGTTTTTGTTAAGTAGCACTTAATTGACTGACAGAGTAAGTAATTAAGCTAATTTTTAACTACTAAGAAAATGATGGAAATGATACTCGTAATTTGTGGTAATTTTGCTCTCTTCTTTTCGGATTCGGCTCCTCTCCAATCAATTTAATAGATTGGGGAGGGCAGTTCATGTTTATGATAGAAACACGCGAGAGTAATCAATGGTTAGAATTTATCTTTACAACAGTATCAACAAAACACACTGTTTTTTATATGACTAAGACGTTTGGTGTTTTTTTCCTTTTTTTTTTTTTTTTTTTGTTTTGAAAATGCACTGATAATAAAGAAGAAAAAAAAATAGTAATGAACACCCAGAATTTGAAAAGATGCGCTATTTGATTTTTTTTTTTTTTTTGCATTGGGTAAAAACTCCAAAATAGGATGTAGTTTTGTTTCGTTTCAAAACTGAAGATACAATTTTGTTTGGTGGAAAAAGAGGACATACATGTGAAAATGGCAGCATCAGCATTTTATAATGTAATTTTGAGCCGAACTTTTATTATAATAATTGAAAAAGCCTAGAATCTACCCTTTTTTAATGAAAAGGTTGGACTGGCCTCTCCAGTTTATTTAATAAACAGAAGAGGAGCCGAATCCATTCTTTTCGATTAGACCAAAATCACCGAGTTAAGAAAAATCATTATTAAATTATGCATATATCGATTGATTTTCCTAGTTCCTACATTAATCCACTAACATGCATTGGTTTTTTTTTCCCCTTCTTTTTCCTTAAATTTCAAGCTAAGGAGGGATTTTAACTTCTCAATTTTTTATGTAAGCTTTGATTAATTTACTACTGCTACTACAATGCATTATTCCATCTTCATTTATTCTTTTAATATTAATTAGACTAAATTTTAACGGTTAAAATTTCAATTCCTTAAATTTTACATCATCCTAACAATTCAACAAAATCGAAATGATATAAATACAAAATTTAATCCAATTGATTCATATAATCATCTAAAAAAAACATTTAATAAATCTGAAATTTGATTCTTGCATCTTTTGCTATCTTTAAACTGTGACATCTTTTTGTAAAAAAACAAAAACCGAAGTGATGACACCCACATAAAGATGTCTATGGACCGAGCCGAAGTGATGACATCTTATGTATGATATCGACACTACATTTGCTTGTTCAAGCCCGGCCCGACCCGAAATATGAGCCTCAAATTTTATCTAAACCCGCCCATATTTGTAAATGAATAATCCAAACCCGTTTAAGCCCGCCCATACTATTTTTTTCTTATTTTTTTTATTTAATCTTTAATAATTTTTTATATTTTTTTTATTAAGTTCTTAAACATTGACAACTTAACATATTTTTTAATGTTTACACTATAATATTATATATATTTAATTTTTATATGACATAAATTACATAATATATATAAATATAAATAATACATTATTTAATTAAAAAAAGGACCTGACCGAACTCGGATCTTGAATGTTAGAACCAATGTCCGACTCATATTTTAAACGGACCTAATTTTTTTGCTCAAGCCTATTTTTCAGACCTAATATTTTTGTCCAAACCCTCCCAAATATGAACAGACTTTCGAACTTGGACGAATAGCCCGATCCTTGAACAGGTCTACACCCACACCCTGTTTTTGCTTTTGGACATGCAAAATTTATCCATCACTATATTAAATACAAATTTAGGTTAGCGGTTGAACGTTGATGCATAACTAAATTAAAGTGCCAAAAGCAGATCTCTTCTCAAGCAAACTAAGAATTTATGTACCCATCAATTCAATTGTTTTAGATGATAAACACTTGCAAGAAGGCCAGACCAGAGGACAAGAAAAACTTTCGACATAGCTTTCTACAGCGATCACATGTTATAACATATTGCATGATTAATGTACAAAACAATAACAAATGGAAATCCAGATTCCAGAAGAAAAGGCAACTTCCCACAAGTTCCATTCTCTTTTCCATCGTTTTCTTCACCTAATTTTCTGCCAAAACTCTATATCATACTCAATAACAGCATTAATCTACTTGATTATAGTAGAAATTAAAGGCTGACAGCTGATGACATTGGAAATAGTACTCTATTATCATACAGCACTAACTTGCAGCTTTAAGGTCATAAGAGATATGCTAATATTAGCTGCCTAGATCACAAGTTTAAGCAAGAAAATCAAGAGTTATGTGCAATGGATTCAAGTCTACCAAAGGGCATAGTTATGTGCAATGGATTCAACTTGCAAGCTCTATGACTTGAAAACACACTAAATATCAACACAGTTAACATTTAAATCGTTATACTGCGTGAAGCCATCTAGCATATGTACGTTAGTTCCTGCTGAATCAACCCCAGAGAAAATAAGTCAGAGCATAAAGGCATTTCATGACAATTCAAATGATCTTTAACAGCAGAAATTTTCCAGCTTCTTATATGATTTAGGCAATATATTTGCATTTGAATTTGAACTAAAATGACTCCATTTCAATTCCTAGTGCACACTTCAGCTACCTAGAAAGAAAAAAAAAATTAGAAAAATGTGCAAACGTGGAAAGACATTTTTCCTTCATTCATTAACAGAGGTTTTCAACATATCACCAAAAAAAAAGAGCTAATGAATTCTATGAGGAGCAATTGAAACAAAAAGAAGATCAAATTCCATCAATATAAGCTAAATATCTATGTGGAACTCACTGGGAAACTATGCATATAGCCTCATACTAAATAGCCTTCAGCACTCTACCATCATCCACATATTAAAAACCTAGCCCATTGGTTGGCTCGTAACCTAACTAATATCAACCTTCTGGTGAACCAATGCATTAAAATTTAAGGTTCAAACTCTAACTAAAATAAAAATTAAATTTTCCAGGATTCCAGCAATCTAATAATTCTCAAGCTACAAAACCAATCCATAAGCAAACAAATGTAGAGGTAAACCAAACCAATGAGCCTTAATCACAATATCTTTGGGGTCGGTTACAAGAACCAAGACATAGAAACATTTACATCGGGTACACGAATCCTCCTCCTCCTATCATTCTTGTCCACCACTATCCTCTTTTCAAGTTCTAATGGTTTCATATAATTATTTATCACCTCCAGCCAAATCTTTTTTGGTCTCCACTTCAACCTTTTACTTTGTACAACGTCAATTTGCTCCATCCTTCTAACAATTGCATCCCTTGGTCTGTGTCCTATGTGGCCAAACCACCGTAAACGATTTTCTCTCATCTTATCCTCTATAGGAGCTATCCCAACTTGGAGACAAATATCTTCATTTCTAACTATGTCCTTTATGGTCTTACCAGTTACCACTACACTCAACTTTTGTATATATTTTTCTTGTTAGCCCAACATTCCGTACCATACAGCAAAGTAGGTCCGATAGCCGCAAATAAAAATTCTTCAAACTCAAAGCTATATTGCAATCACACAAAACTCCTCCACTTAAGCCACCCAGCCTTGATCCTATGGTTAACATCTCCATCAATCTTCCCGTCTTTTTGAATTATCGCCCACAAGTACTTAAAGCACTCCGCTACTAGTATCACTTAATAATTGAGTGTTATCACATCTTGATTGTTACTCCTACTTTTACTAAACGTACACTCCATATACTTTGTATTTGATCAGCTCAATCTAAAGCATCGAGCTTCTAGTGTTTGTCTCCACAACTCTAATTTAGTATTAACCCCTTCTTTAATCTCATCAACCAATACAATATCATCTGCGAATAACATACACCATTGTATTACATCTTGAATGCCTTTCACCATCTCATCCATTACTGTAAAAACTCAACAATGATCCTTGGTGCATCCCTATTGTAATCGGAAACTCATCAGTCAATCCACCACAAGTTCTTATGTTCGTAACTACTCCTTCGTACATATATCGTATTATACTAACATATTTGCAAGTAACTGCCTTCTTGTTCAAAGCCCACCAAAAAATGTCTTTAGATACTCTATTGTAAGCTTTCTCTAAATCAATAAAAATCATATGTAATTCTTGCCCGGCACTCTAAACCTCTCAATAAGTTGTCACAAGAGATGAATTGCTTCCATGGTGGATCATCCTGGCATGAAACCAAATTGATTTTCCGTAATTTTAGCATGTTGTTGTAAACATTACTCAATAACCCTTTCCCAAAGTTTCATAGTATGACTGATAAGTTTTATTCCTCTATAATTAGAGTAATCCTGAATGTCGCCTTTGTTTTTATTTAAAGGCACCAAAATACTCTTCCTCCACTCATCAGGCATCTTATTACTTCGTAAAATCTTATTAAACAAGTTTGTCAACCACCCAACCCAAACCTCACCGAGGCATTTCCAAACCTCGATAGGAATTGCATCCGGACCTACCATCTTTCTAATCTTCATTCGACGCAAGACTTCTTTGACCTCAAAAGGTCTTATCCTACGCATAAAGATACAATTTAGGTCATTTGACGGTATAATCAGGTCACGACATCTTAAGAGTAATTACCATTTAAGAGCTTATCAAAATGTTCCATCCATCTCTCTTTAATCTCCTCATCCTTCAATGATTGTTACCCTTAATACACCTAATCATTCTCAAATCTCTAATTTTCTTCTCACTCATCCGAGCAAGCCTACAAATATCATTTTGTCAATACTTTGAGTCTAATCTATCAGAAATATCTTTATAGACTCTTGCTCTAGCCTCCCTTACAGTTTTCTTAGCCTCCTTTGCTAGCTTATATTTTTCAAACACTTTGTATCCCTACTATTTCTTAAGTTTCTATAGCAAATTCATTTATTTTTAATAACTGCCTTTACTTCCTCGTTCCACCATAATGTGTCCTTTACATGGCGACGCCATACCATTTGATTCACCAAGTTCCTCCTTAGCCACCCATCTAATACAATCGGCCATCTTATTCCACATCACGCTAGGTCGACCTCGTCTTCCCAATTAACCTCTTTGGTTAGTCTCTATCTATGAAAGATGCTTATGCATCCCCCTTCAACCTCGACCATTTAAGACACGTCTCGTTTTCTCTACTATTTGCTTGGTCAAGTAGGGCCTTCTTGGTTGTGGTGGTTCGAATCCAATTCGTGAGAAGAGTCCAAGCGAGAGACTATAACAGTCAAAAGGCCTTCGGTTAACTATATCTGCTTCTATTTATTAGAAATACTAAAGGAACGGGGAAACCCTGATCAAGAAGAGGCTAAAGATTAAGGGATACCTTACGAGTACATGGGCAAGAAGCAAGTTTATCTTTCTAAAACGAACATCTAAAACTAGAAATCGATGTTGCGTAGCTACACTTTCCCCTGATATCAACTTACGGTTTATGCTACAACTCCTCCATATCTTTTTGGTCAGAAAGAAGTCTATTTGGCTAGCATTCCCTCCACTCCTATAGGTGATCATGTCACTTTTCCTAAACCAAACGTTGGCTAAAATCAAGTCATAAGATATTTCAAAATCTAGGATGGTGTTCCCCATCTCATTTCTATCACCAAAACCATATCTCATAACACTCTCAAAACCACGACTAGCCCGTATAGGTATTCCTAATCCTTGTAACACTTCATCTAAGTCCTCCCAATATTGTCGCTTACTAGCATTATCTAAGCCTATTTGTGATGTATAAGCACTGATAGTATTTAAAATCTCGTCACGAAATATGAGTTTAATGAGGAAGATCCTATCACCCTTCCTTCTAAGGTCAACAACCTCATCAACCAACCAATGGTCTAAAACTATACCTACCCGATTCCTATTTCTATCTCTACCTGTATAACATAATTTGTGACCCCACTCACCTATGGGTTTAGCTTTCTCGCCCGTCCATTTAGTTCTTGAAGTCACAAAATGTTGATATTCCTCCTAATCAGCACATTAAGGCCTTCCATGGAAGATTCAAATCAGAGGAGTTTTTAGTTTCACGTTTAAGGCAATATATTTGCTTTTGAGTGTCTAGGTACATGAGCTCCATTCAATTTAGTTACCTCGAAAACAAAGGGAAAAGAAGCAAAGAAAAAATGCATACTAGCATAGAAATTGATAAATATGCATGCTAGCATAGAAATTTATAAACTACTTTACTCACTGTTAAGGGTCCTGATCCCTGAAAATTTTGTCAATTCAGAATGCTGAAAAATTCCAGGAGACCAATGACAGTGAAAGTTTTTTACACAGTTTCTTAGCATTTATCAAGCAAATAATACATTACCAAACAAGAACCATGCATTGCAAAGCTATAGAATGCTTTTGAGGAACAACTGATAAAGAGTAAAAATATCGAATTCCATCACTATAAGTCAAAATTCTAGGCAGAACTCACTGTGCAACTTTGCATATATCCTCATACTCGATAGCCTTAAGCACTCTCCCATCATACACCCCCTTCTCTATCTGCACCTTTGCACAAAACTTGTTTGTATCCACACCCAACAACCTTGCATTTGACCCACGATACGCCCCATTTACTATCCTTATGACTCCCCCAATTTGCGGAATCACAGTCTCCAGCTCTTCCTGATCAACTCTCAATACGTGCTTACTCTCAAGCATCTCAATCTCCCCTACATACCTATCGATCACTTTCCTCACAACTCCTTTCTGCTTAAAGTACCCTTTTTGCGCCAATGCCTTACTCATCACCTTCACAATTATCCCCTCACAAAGCCAATAATCTTTCCTATTACTCCTCTCCTTTGCCTTCTCCTCTTCCCTCATCAACTCTTCCAATGCATTTTTTCTCCCACTATTCTCTTTCCTCTCATTCTTCTTCTTTTTCTTCTCATTCTCCTCCTCTTCGAAAACCAACCTAGCAGTATTCGAACTCTCCCCTTTCTCCCCTTTGGCAACGTTCCCCCCTCCTAAAGAAAACCCTATTTTCACTCCACTCTCTAAATCCAACTCTTTCATGACCGCCTTTTTTTCATTCTGCTCAGATTCCAAAGGCGTTTTAAACTGCTCAGCTTTCTCAATTTGCTTTTGAATTTCCCTCTCTTGTTTCTCTTCCTCTACCATATCCAATTTAATCCTTTTGTTCTTCATTTTTTCCTTAAACATCGCCTCTGAATCTCTATCAATATAAGTAATAAACCAACCTTTTGGCGTCTCATCAACCTTACACTTCCCAATCCGTCCCAAATACTTAACGAAATCCGTTAGCGTAGCCCACTGGGTCGAATTCATATGAACGTGATTTCGGTCATTGATAAACTCATTGTAAACGACGGTGGCGGCGACGCGACTGAACCGGTGGCTGCGTTTCAAGAGGTCGAGGAAGTTTTGTTCGAACTCTTCGGAGTATCCAGATACGATCCGGTCCGGGTTTTGCCCAAAGATTTGCATTTGGCGTTGGTGAGATTCGCTCATGCAATGGCATTTGAATCCGTTTTCATCTCGGCATTGCTTTTGACACATTTGACAGTACCACCGAAGCTTCTGGAGACCTTTGGCTTTGATTCGGTTGGCGATAGCTTTGGGGGTTAAGAAATCGTTTTTTCCCATTGGGGAAGCAAATCGGAAATCTAGGGTTGGGGGAAGAAAAAGAATTTCAGCGGAAACTTAAATTGAAAAAAAAAAAAAACAAAAAAAACAATGAAAAAGAGAAAAGATTGAATTTTTTAAAAATGAGGCAAACCTGAAAATTATGTCTCGGTTAAAATTGAGAGACTGATCGGCTATTGTGGCGCGTGACTTGAGCCGGCAGCGAAAGAGAGTCGACGAAGGAAAACAGAAGGCGCTTAACGTGTACGAAGACTGAAGAAGGCTAGAGAGAATCTGATTTGTAAATGGATCGGGTTTTTTTCATTTTATAACTAGGCTTTTAGGATTTCTTTTTCCTATGTAACAAAAAGCCCAATAGAAGGCCCACATTTTTAATGTAAACAAAGTCCAATTCCAAATGAGGCCACCTTTTTCTCGAGCAATAAGATTTGATTTAGTTATTGGGTCTAGTTAACGGGTGTTTATAGATATCAGTTAAATATTATTTTAGGATTTTTTTTGCATTTAATATATTATTTTAACTGGATTGAAAAAAAGAAGTAATGCATTAATTACATTTTTCATTTAATAAATATCATCTTAACTAGTGCCTAGTGACATTGGTTAACATTTTCTTTTGTCATTTATTTTTCATATTTTAAGAAGTTATTATATAGTAAAACTAGATTAAGGTGTTGTTTGGTAAATTGAAAAAATAAGTGTTAAAAAATTCAGTATTGAATTTATATTATAAAAATTATTAGGCATGTTATTGAAAATTAAGTACTGAATATAATTATATTATCTGATAACTGTAAATGCTGAATTTTAAAAATTATTCATTTCATAATTTTTAACCTTATTATAATAATATTTTATATTGTTTAAGATAGTTTTAGATAAAATTTAGAGTTAATAGCACCAATGGTCCCCAAACTATAAGACATATTTTATATTAATCCTTAAACTTCAAAACTTATCAATCAGGTCTCCAACGTTATAGCTTTGTATCAATGTAGTCCTGCCATCACTCAAACCGTCAGAAATGATGTTAAATGACATATGGCATATGACATGTAAATTACTAAAATGCCATCTGCTGATATAATCATTGTTTTTGTCTTTTGTCTTTATTTTTTTTTTCTCTTTTCAAATTTTATATTTTCCCTTTTTTTATAAATAAATACAAAAAATAAAAAATAATTTATATTATAATTTAAATTAATTTTTTGAAAATATAATTAATTTATAAACATATAAAATATTTATTTAAATTAATTTTATAAAAACTATTTTTATTTTTTTGTTTCTTTCCTTTTTCTCTTTTTTTCATTTTATATTCTTTATAAATAAACTAAAATATAAATAATACTTATCAATTTATATATACATTTAAATAATTTATATTATATTAAATTAATTTTATAAATATTAACTAATTTATTAAAAGTATAAAATATTTATTTACATTAATTTTATAAAAATTATTTTAAGTTTGTTTTTGCTTTTTTCTCTTTTCTCTTTTTGCTTTTTTCTTGTTAATAAATAAATACAAAGAAGAAAAAATAATTTATAATCTAATTAAAATTTAAATTTAAAAAAGTAAATAATATATAAAAATATTTATTTAAATTAATTTATAAAAATAAATTTTCTTTTATTTTTTATTTATTGTTATAAATAATTAAATAAAAATAATTATTTTGTAATAATTAAATAATTTATTAAAAATAACATATTTATCTTAATTAATTAAAAAAGTTATTTTCCTTTTTTCTTTCTTTTCTTTTATAAATAAATTAATTTTGTAAAATATTAAATAATTATCAAATATAAATATCTATTTACATTAATTTTTTTGTAAATATTTTTTTTTCTTTTTTAATTTTTTTTCATTCTATTCTCTCCACTTACATCTCATCGATCCACCACCAGTACGACCTTGCGAAGAATCAGACTGCCATTCATAAAACTTGATAGGCATTGCAAGAGGCCAAATTTGATCTCTCGCGCTAGATCGAGGAGAGTCCCATTTGGCACTTTATGACAGATTCGATCAAGGTAGTTGCCGCCTCAACTTCAGCATTGGAGTCGACATAAAAAATATAAATGTTTAATTAAATGAATCTAAATAACTATTTTATATTTATAAATTATTTATTCTTTATAAAAAATAATTTATTTAGAAAAATAAAAAATAAGAAAATAAGAAATAAGAAAAAGGAAAAAGGAAAATAAAATTTATTTTTATTATAAAATTAACATAAATAAATATATTATATATTTTTAAATTATTTTATTTTTGAAAATTTAATTTAATTTAAATTATTTTTATTTATTTATAAAGAAGAAAAAGGGAAAAGGAAAAAAAAAAGTAAAAAGTAAAAAAACTTAAAATATTTTTATAATATTAATGCAAATAAATATTTTATATATTTTTTTTATAAATTATTATTTTTTATAAAATTAGTTTAAATTATAATATAATAATAATTATTTTATTTATAAAGAGGAGAAAAATAAAATATAATAAAGAAAAAATAAAATATATTAATTATTTTATATTAATAAGAAAAAGGAAAATAAAAAATTTGAAATAAAAAAAAAAGAATAAATAAATAAAGACAAAAAGACAAAAACAATAATTACATCAGCAGATGGCATTTTTGTAATTTACGAGTCATATACCATCTGTCATTTAACGTTATTTCTGACGGTCTTAGTAACGGAAGGACTATATTGATACAAAGCTATTACATCGGAGACCTAATTGATACGTTTTGAAATTTAGATACTAATATAAAATATGCCTTATAGTTTGGAGACCATTGGTGCTATTAAGTCTAAAATTTAAAAGGCTAAAATACTAAAAAAGCCCCTGAACTTTACCATTTTATTTAGATAAACCATTATATTTTTCTTGTACCTAAATAAGCCCTTATCCTTTTATTTGCAACTAAATAAGCCTTTATTTTAAATGAAAGGTTGATTTATGTTAGACTTGCTATGCCCTGCCCGATAGGCCTGACCCGTATTGGATCGGGACTGGGTATGATTTTTGGTGATCTGGATCTGCTCGGCTCGGCCCAGATCACTGTTCATGCATTAAAAAATTAATTTTTTATTTAAATTAAATTATAAAAATGATTTTTTTAATTTTTTTATTATTTTTTTGAATAGTGATCCGAGCCGGGTCTGGGTAAGGTAAAAAAAATTAGGACTGTGGCCTGGCCCATGAGCATATCTAATTGATGTTAAGGGTTTATTTAGGTATAAATTAAAGATTAGAGACTTATTTGAGTACATTTTAAATGTTAAGGGCTTAGTTGGATACAAATTTAAGGTTAAGAGTTTATTTGGATGTAATAAAAATATAAGAACTTATCTAAATAAAGTGGTAAAATTCAAAAGCTTTTTTAATTATTTTAACCAATTTAAAAGGATAATTTAAATGTATCATCTTTTGTATTAAAAAAATGATAATTTAGTTTAAATATATATTTTTTAAAAAATTTGACTAAATATGTTCTGTATTAAGTGATAACTAGTTTTTTACCTACTTATCCCATTTAATATTTTTTATTAATTTTTTTTATTAAATAATATTTAATATGAGTTATCAAACACATTAAAAAAAAATAAATTGTTGAATTTTTTTTATCAATGAATTGAAATTTTTTTTGGTAAATATGAAAAACATGCCCTCATAAGTAACTTATTATTAAATGGTCTAATGAATAAAAATTATTTGAAAAAGAAAAATGAATAATTAGAAATTGTTATAAAGGATATTGTAAAATTAAAATTATCTTTGATAAAAAAAAACCTACTCTTCTCTTCTCTTCTCTTCCTTTTTTCTTTTATTTTTTAATTTACTTTTTAATTAAAAAATAAATATTCTGAAAATAATTTTTTTTTTAATTTTAAAAAATAAATTTTAAACTTTTTTATTTATTTTTTTTAGTCAAAAATTTAAGAGAATAAAAATAATATTCCTAAAATTAATTTTTCTTTAATTTTTATTTTTTTTAAATTTTAAAAAAATAAATATTTAAATATTTTATTTTTTTAAATTTTAAGTTTATTTTCAATTAAAATTTTTAAAAAATAATATTTTCTTAATGAAAGAGAAAGGAAAAGTAAATTTTTTTATTAAGGTAATTTTATATTTACAATATCCTTTATAATAATTTTTAATTATTCATTTTTCTTTTTTAAATAACTTTTATTCATTAGACTATTTAGCAACAATTTACCTATTGAGGTCATGTTTTTTCATATTTACCCAAATTTTTTCAATGTTTTATGTTTTCTTTACATGATGGACTATTGAGTGCTTGCGAAAGAAATACTCCCTCTGTCCCATATTAATTATCCACCACCGACTTTCAAAGAATTCGAGGCGACTGACAGTCATAGGGATGGCAATGGAGCGGGGCGGGGGCGGATTTTGCAGTATCCGCCCCCGCCCCGCCATAGTACTGCTCTGCCCCGCCCCCCGCCCCGCTCCGTCATGGATGTTGAAATTTCAATACCACTACCACCTCCATGGATGTCGGTTACATCCATAACCGCCCAGCCCCGCTGCGCCCCATTTGATATTTATTAATTATTTATATTTTTTTCAAATAATAAAGCATTTTAAAATTTTTTTAAATATAAACATGTTTCTAATATAGGAAGAGAAAAAAATAAAGTATTAGATTTAAGTTTTTAAAAATAAAAATAAAAATAATAAGTTTAATTATATTATTTTATTATTCATTTAAAAGCTAAATATGTAAGGGTAAAATTGTAATTTTAGTATTCGGGGCGGGGCGGTGCGGAGCAGGCAATTACCACAACTGCTCCATCCCCGCCTTTCATACAAAAAAAACCGCACCGCCCCGCTCCGCCTCCATTGTTCAAAAAAAAAAAACCTCTTCATTCGGATCGGATCGGTTCGAAATCCATCGGTCGGATCGGGTTTTGCCATCCCTACTGACAGATAAGTCGACGTTAATAGCAAGTCTAATTCTTCGATAAAAAAAGCTCTGTTTTGGAATAGATTTGTCCATCAGTAATGGGATCACAATATAATTTTTTTTATAAATTTGATGTAGCATAATTTTTAGTCTCAGAAAATAAAAAAATTATGAAAAATACTTATAATTTTAAAAAATAGAAAAAAAAAGAGAATTAGATGTTAAATAAAGGATATAATTTCGAGATATTAAAAAAAAAAAGATTAATAAAGAAAATGGAATAGAGGAAGTGTAAGGGTACTACAAATCCATGCCATGAATTAATTAAGCATCTTTTTATACTTTCGCAAATAATTTAAGTTGTTCTTAAATCTTAATACCCCATAAAATAGAAAACAAAAATATTTAGATTCATAAAACATCCATAAAAAAAGAATTCATACAATAACACAAACCAAACATTCTAGAAAATCAGAAGCTCTTATAAGCATTTTGGGGGGAAATTAGTGCCCTTTGAAACAATAGCAAAAAAAAAAGGGTCATTCTTTATTATCAGGTTGTTTCTTCTTAGGCTCATCCACATTTTCAACCGGTGGTAGTGTCTGCATAACCAAGTTCACAAAAAAAGCCATTAACAAAGAATAGAAACAAAATAAAAAGGAAATTATATATAAGGAATATGTTAAAATGCACAACATTTGCAAGTTATGTCATCGTGTCTATTCGGACATAGTATCGAACAAGTCAGAAAATCGGTGCCATTTCCAAAAATGAATTTAGTGTCTCTTTGGCATTGTACTCAATATTATATACTGTAATTGACATGATAATGAGTCACTTATCAGCCATTTCGAGTTCCGAGAATTCAATAAGTTGTTTGGGACATTTCGTCAAACATTTTAAGGGTGCTCAATATCTAAAAGCACATAAGAAGTGATCTAGTACTATATAAAAGAAAGGAAAGATAGCAATAGAGAAGTGATTACGAGATTAGGCTTGTAGATGTTGTGGACGACGGAAGCGCCTGCAAGGAGTGAAACGATGACGACAAAGCACGACCTGGCCAGAGATGGAGTCCCCGTTGGCGGTTTTGCAGCTCCAAATTTTTGGTTCATGGTGCTTTTCTTGGAAAACCTCGGGCTCGCCGTTAACGTTTCAAAATTTCTTTTATTTTGATCTTTGCCAATGTTTTCCGAGGTTTTTGCAATTTTATTTATGGCATTAAATTAAAAAGACAAGAAAAGGGGTAATAAAAGTAAAAAAGAAAGCATTATTCAAGTATTCAAATTGACAAGAAATTCAAATGTTTGGAATAGTCAGTAATGATTCCTCGTGCTTGTTGAAGGTTTAAATCTCCGTATAGTTATTATACTGTAGTGAAAAGAGTAAATTAATTCATGTATTATAAAAATAAATAATTTAATCACTGTACAATTGAAATATGTGCAAATAAGTAAAATTGATAACAATTTTCATGAAAAATCGTTAAAATATTGACATGAACTTGTAAAATCTAATAGATTTAGACATATTTCAAGTCATATTTTATTCCAAGTCATTAATTATGTTAAATTTTACGAGTCCACATCAGCATTTTAACGGTTTTTCATTAACATTGTTATCAATTTTACTTATTTGCACCTATTTCAATTGTACAAAACTAAATTACTCACTTTTACAATATAAAGACTAAATTATTCTTTTCACTATAGTACATAGACTATGTGGGTATTTAAACCGTTTGTTGAATGCTAACATAAATATAAAGGTGCTCAATAAGTTTTTTTTTTTTTTTTTATTTATTATTTTAATCGGTTGTCTACACGGATTTTATTAAATTGATACGAAAATCAATAAAAATTAGTGCTGTTGGAAAAAAAAAAATTTCTCCATCGAGATTTGATCGAGCTTTGTTAGAATTAAAAATCTTTAATACACCAAAACCGATATATGAGAATACGTTATCAAAATAATCCTGAAAGTAAATTAAGTTCAAAAAAGATTTGAGATTCTTTGAATGCATTATTCAATAAAAACTTGTCTTGGATAGTCGAATATCTTGAAGTAGACATCGGATGACCTCCAGAGTTTTTAATTTTGTGTGAACATTTTTTTAAGTATTCGAATGTCATAAATCGAGCATCTAAGTTTTTTAAGTATTCGAATGTCATAAATCGAGCATCTAAGTGCCTTATCTGAAAATTCTAAACATTTATCAATTGGATATGATGCTTCATTTCAAAAATGATGATTCTTCATCATATTGATGCTTATTCATGGAGAGGTGTTTTAAACACCGATTAAGACTCATAAATACTTATATTAATGTTCATTTTAACACAATTTTACATTCAATCTCTCAACAATTAAATCATTCTCTCTCAATCTCATTTTCTCGTTTAAGGTTCGTGTGTGTTCAAGAAATTCTTGAAGTATAATATTGAATTTTTTTTAGGCATTGTATTAGGATAAAGTTTCAAAGAATCATTTGCACCATAATAAAAAAAAAATATTATCCTAAAATAAACTTTCTAAAAATGCCTTGCCGAAATGCACCAATTTGAAGTAAAATGCACCAATCATTCATAACTTTTATGTAATATTTTATTTTCATTCATAACTTTTAAAATTCAATTTTTTGATCACGATTATTAAAAGTATGTCAAATCCATTCATTCTGTTAATCACCGTTAAAAATTCAACGAAACAATTCATTTAGATACCGCATGGACTTCCACATGTTATAAATTACAACATAATTTTTACAATGTGGACATTTACATGACGCTAAGATGATAAATTCCATCGTATTTTCATGATGATTGACGAAAATAAATAAATTGAAAACATTTTTAAAAGATCGTTAATTCAAAAATTAAGTTTTAAATATTGTAGATGAAAAATGTAATATTACAAAAATAAATTATGGATGTATGCTGCAGTTTACTCACCATATTTGCTTAGCTTAACATTCCACTTACCTTATACCGGAAATTTTGGTGCATTTAAATTTGTTTCAATTTAGTATTTTTGACCCTATAAGCTCAATTTGCCATCTGGGGTGCACGAGCCCAAGCCCTTTCTTATAAATGATTTTTTTGGACTAGACTTATCTAAGAGTTCCCGGCTTGCATGAGATCGGATTTGGATAAATTTTTTAATAATTTAGGCCATTTTTGTTCTGCACGAACTATTATTTATTAAATAAATTTTTTTATTTAAATTTAATTATAAAATATAAAAATATTAATATAAAAATATATTTTTTAATATTTTAATACTTAATAAACAGTAAAATGGATTTTCGGATCTATCCGAATTCGGTCCGACCCCTGCTCGGGTAAAAAAGAAAAAAAAAATTGAAACATAATCCGACCCGATTCATGAACGGTTCTAATTTGAACAACATGAGTAGCTCACAACTTGCGGAGTTTGTTAATCCAAAGGTTGTGGGTGAATAAACAAATAGGCTCTTACAATTTCTTGTTCGATGCTTATATTGATTAGCATTACGTTTCTCTATGATTATTGACAATATGTAGGGAACAAAATAAAATCATTAGTCACCCAATCGAAATTATAGAGTATTTGACTCAATAATAATTGTATATATCTTTTTATTTAAAGAATTGAGTTTGAATTACTGGCTTGTTTCATTAAATCAAAAAGTAAATAAATTAATAACATTATTAGAATATATAGTCCATAAGGCAATGGCTTAACAAAACCCTGTTCCCATGGCTTGAAGTAAAAATTGTATGAGCCAATATTGTACCATTCCACCATTGTTAAAAGTGCCGTCATGAACTCTTAATTTACAAGTAAAAAGAAGTAGAGAGAAGAACATTACCTTTTGAACTTACATACGTGTGTGTGTATATATATATATATATATATATATATATATAATTTATTTTTAATATATTGACGGTAAATTTTTTTTAATTTCATAAGCAAATTAAAAAGTTATCACATTTTTTTAAAAATTTTTGTTATTATATCTAAAAATATGTATCATTTTGTTAACTCTGTTAATGTATAATAATTTTATGTATATATATATATATTGTTGATTTCTGACTCTCGGTACCAATTGTAGTTTTGTGCTACAGTACCGATTTGCAACAGTAACTTTATCTCGGGATGCTACAGTAACTTTATCTCGGGATGCTACAGTAACTTCCGAAAAACAACTCTTTTATTAATATGAGAAAAGACCAAATATACACTAGACACACTCTTTTAATATGCACTCACAACTTCACTCTTTTTCTTCCTTTTTCTCTCTACTCACCTCTCTTCATCTAACAACTTACATCCCACCCTATTTATAGCTTTCTATGTTGGTTACTAAACCAACCTAGAATGTTCTAGTGTGTTGGTTTAATATTCTAGAGAAAGAACAATAAAAAATCTAGAGATAACTCTAGAAAGAAGACTTAAGAAAATTTTAGAAAAACCTAGAGAAATAATAAAGTTTGGAGAGAATTCTAGATGAGAGAATTCTAGAGGAGTTGTTGACTTTAACACTCCCCCTCAACAACTACTCTCTTGATGTCGGTTTGCTTGTCATTCCAGACTGTCTTCTGGACTTATCAAATCTTGCATCAAATATCTTCTCTTTTTCTTTCTCTTCTTAAAATTCATCAGCATCATTAGTTCTGCTTCATCTTTCGTTGATTGCTCTCTTCTCTTTTGATTCTTGATTTTGTTCACTTCCGTCTTTGCTTCAACACTATTTCTATCTTCGTTCTTCTTGATTCTCTCTGCTAGCCTGTCTCTGACTTTGGCATACTCGACTTTGTCAACTACCATTAATTTGTTGACTTCACAATCGATCTTCATATCTTTCACGCCTTTGTAAGTTTTAACAGTGTCGATGACCTCGTTGTCATCTTTCTCAATGTTGACATCATCTTCAAGCTTCTTCGCCTCTTCGTGAAATAACCTTTCATCTTCAAAAATCTTTTCTTGTGATTGAAACAGAGACTCGTTCTCTTCTTTTGAAGGCTCTTCAATTGTCTCTTGTCTTGGTTGAATATTCTCAAAATCAATTTCTTCTTCGTCTTCATGAACATTTTCTTCTAACTCGGTGGTGCAACCAGATACGAGTTCTTCGCATTCTTCAATAGTAAATGCTGTCTCAAAATCCCATTCTTCTTCATAGTTATTCTCCTGTCGTGAGAAGACTGTTGCATAGCCTTGCACTTGTCTATATCGACAATCTCGAGCATAGTGGCCAAGCTTGCCACACTTGAAACACTGAACGTTTCGACGATGAGACCTCACATTTTCGCTA
The DNA here is from genome assembly GCA_030761205.1 of Fremontodendron californicum. Classification (NCBI taxonomy): domain Eukaryota; kingdom Viridiplantae; phylum Streptophyta; class Magnoliopsida; order Malvales; family Malvaceae; genus Fremontodendron; species Fremontodendron californicum. The sequence continues at coordinate 8,936,077 of JAULJL010000009.1, read as the reverse complement.
TCGTCTCTATCTCGAACAATTTGAGCTTCCCCTCGCTGAAAGCTCCTCCGTTGCCAAGCTTCTTGTTTGTTTTGAACTTCAATGTCTTCTATTCCTTGCCTCATAGCAACTTTACCTCTTCTATTGCTAAAGAGGGCTTTCTCATAATCTTTTATCATGACTTTAGACATTTGGTTATCTAAAGCCTCTTGATTTGCAAGGATATTTTCCAACTCAGTTAAAGTTGGTTCTTTGCTCCAACCACGAGTTGCAGTAACAATCCCGTTGTATTCAGGTCGCAAGCCATGGATGACAATTCTTCTCATCCTCGTTTCGGTAATGGCATTTTCTGTATCTAATTTTGAAATTTCATCACAAAGAGTTTTAACTTTAGAGAAATATTCGCTTACCGACATATTTTGCTGCGAGATTGATAGGAGTTCATTCTCCAATTGTTGGAGCCTAGCATCATTTTTCCTCGCGAACAGCATTGTGAGTGTGTCCCAGGCTTCCTTCGGTGTCTTTGCATCCTTGATGCGTTGTAATAAACCATCCTCAATGGTGACTGATAACACGTACATAGCCTTACCGGCTTTGATCTTCCATTCCTTCAATTCTTCGACATCGGTTGGTGGTGTTATATCTTCACCGTTAACAATATCCCATAAATCTTCTCCTTGCATGTAAAATTGCATGCGAATACTCCATGTATTATAATTGCTGTTATTAAGCTTCTCGATCTTACCAATCGGACTTGAAAAATCTTCCATTCTGACTTGAGAGTGCCTCACTTTTCTCAAGGTTGTATTCTGTCAGTCTCTATATCCTCACGAACTACGATCCCTGATCGTCTTGGTCCCAGACCAATAATCTTCACAGTCCCAGACTGTCTTTCTTCGATATGCGTACTCCGGTCCCTGACCGTCTAGCTCTGTCTTCTCGCGGTGGCTTTCACTCTGATAGTAGGTAGCCCTTTTCACTTCTTCTTGTGACGGCTCTCACTCTACTCCAAGTAGGTAGCCCTTTTCACCTATTCTCGTGATGACTCTCACACTACTTTAGGTAAGTAGGTAGCCCTTTTCACCTGTTCTCGTGATAGCTCTCACACTGCTTCAGGTAGCCCTTTCCGCGACTCGATCTATCATCGATAATTACAATTCTCGATCATCTGATTTCGAGAAACTTCTGGCTTCTTGTCTTTTCTCTGATGAGCATACTCCGGTCCCTGACCGTCTAGCTCTGATATTCTAGTCCTCAGGATTGTCTGGCTCTGATACCAATTTGTTGATTTCTGACTCTCGGTACCAATTGTAGTTTTGTGCTACAGTACCGATTTGCAACAGTAACTTTATCTCGGGATGCTACAGTAACTTTATCTCGGGATGCTACAGTAACTTCCGAAAAACAACTCTTTTATTAATATGAGAAAAGACCAAATATACACTAGACACACTCTTTTAATATGCACTCACAACTTCACTCTTTTTCTTCCTTTTTCTCTCTACTCACCTCTCTTCATCTAACAACTTACATCCCACCCTATTTATAGCTTTCTATGTTGGTTACTAAACCAACCTAGAATGTTCTAGTGTGTTGGTTTAATATTCTAGAGAAAGAACAATAAAAAATCTAGAGATAACTCTAGAAAGAAGACTTAAGAAAATTTTAGAAAAACCTAGAGAAATAATAAAGTTTGGAGAGAATTCTAGATGAGAGAATTCTAGAGGAGTTGTTGACTTTAACATATATCATCTCAAAAATTATTATCAAAATCAATCTCTTAAGATGGATTAATAGGACAAAATAATTATGTTTCAAATGATGATCCCTTGCACAAATTTAAAGGCTGATCTAATCAACTTTAAGACTAAAGTGAGATATGACTCAATTTATATATATATATATATATATATATATATATATATAAAAAAAGCAAATTATTAAGTAGGACCATGATGCTGTATAGCAGTAGAATTTTAATTTGGTTTCAGATTTAAATATGGTTGGGGACTCTCTGCCATGGCCCTCTTATATCTCTACTCGTTGTATCAGATATTGATGTTCTTTCTTTCTTTCTTTCATTAATTTTTTTTCCTATTTTCAAAAAAACTTTAAGCTAAATCCTTGGTCATAATAAGGGGTAAAGGCTATAATGCATAATGAAAAATCAAATTCATTCCAAAAAGCAAAAGCCAGCCATATATCATATAGGAATTCCCCCCCCCCCCCCCTCTTTTTTCAGGTGCTAGCTCCTTTTTAAATTGGTTTCTCAAAAGGGTTTGCTGTTGTTAAGTTACAAACTAACTAGATTGTCAAAAAAGAAATAAATTTTGGGTAGACAAAAGGATTAATTGCCTTTCTTTAACAATAAAAGAAAAAAAAGGCTCTGATTATATATGAATTTGAATGCTTTTTTTATATATTGTAAGCATGAGTTTACAGTCATGCTAGCAAAGCTAAAATGACATAATTAGGGATATATGAATATATATATATATAATTCTCTTATCATTTTTAGGATGTACAAGAAATGATTTCCCAGACATTCCAATTCCATTAAATAAAAAGGCCAAAAACCTTTTAATTACCTTTATGTATGACATTACATTTCCAATAAGCTGATTATATTTTCAATTTGTTTTCCACTTTTGATTCGAGCTTAAGTAGAATACAAATGTTCCCTTTAAACATTTAATCTAAAATTAATTAACAATAAATAAAAAGATTCAATCTGAATATAAAATTATAAAAAATTCAAAACTTAGTCAATATAGGATAACACCAATTTAACAGAGGCTCCATCACATGTAGGCAGAGACAGAAGAGCCTATCACATGATAAACTCAAATAGAATAACATAACAGAACCTGAGTTTTGATACCATATTAAGTATCCAATTTAAAATCAATTGATAATAATAGATGAAGAAACCAACCTGAATATAAGACCACCAAAAACCCTGAATTAATAGATACAAGGTAACATCATTTTAACAGTTCATTTTCAGTCAAATATAGATGGTCTTTCTCATATATTTTTTCTAAAACAAACATCCAAAATTATCCTCTTTTGCTTCAATCAAGATACCATGGATGAGGTTCAAAGGGCTAGGTTTTGAATGTGGGTTAACTATTTTAGTCAAAATTAAACAATCTAATTTAGTCTAATCAAGTAATCATCACTTTTATGAACCTTCTTTTAATTATCCGGACAATATATGTAATTATAAAGAAGTAAACCAAAGCAATATTGCATTGCAAACAAAAGTTAGTGCTTAATTGCGCAAGCATCCAATATTGTATGATTGATTGCATTTGCATGTCGAAGGTGGAATAAAATTGAATTTGCATATGCAACTCTGTCACCCAATTATGTAACTTTAACTAGATGCATACCCGTAGGTAAAATATTTTTTGTGAGCTTTGCAAGTATATAATTTATCACATATAATTTAGACTAAAAAACGTTCTAAATACAAAACTGGCAAAACTTTAAAACATCATAAAGGTTATAAGCTCTAAACATCATTTTAAATAAAAAAAAATTATAACATATAATTTAGACTAAAAAACGTTACAAACCCAAAATTGGCAAAGCTCTAAACACATTATGTATTATTAGTTAATTTTTGGACCATTAATTTCTAGACTTGAGTATAGGGCAAAGGAGAAAATCTCAATGAAAAATATTACATAGATTTCTGTTTGTAATAATTTAAAAAAACTCATCATATAATTCTAAATTTTCAAAATGCTCTTTAATCCTTATTATATATTTTAAGGGGTATTATTAAAAAATGTATGAATCATTTTTTAAATGATTATATTTTAAAAAGAAGACGTTTTGAAATCATTAGGTTCTAACTTTTAAATTCAAAAACTTGTTATTGTGAATTTGATCTAACTTTATGTCAGTATGTTAACAAGTTTAGATTATTAATTAGTTTCATATATTGCATGTAATAATAATGCTATATTTGTTGAAAATTGTTTGATTTTTATTTAATTTCGATTTATAAATATATTTCTCATAATTAAGAGGTAGAGTTAGAGAGAAAGAAAGAAAGATCGATAATGGTGAAAGAATGAAGTAAGTATTAATTTGTAGAAGTGATGACAAGAATCTAAGAATTGTATGATTGAGCACATGAGGAAGAACGTGTAGGAGGGACCAAAGAAGAAGCATATAGCTTAGCTAGATTGGAATCTCTGAAGAAAAGAAACAAAGGACGTTTCAAAAGTGAAAGCTGCCATAGCAAACAGATCGAGAACCTCTCACGTCTATAGAAAAAAAAAAATTAAAAATTCCATTTAAGCCATCAACATTAATATTTCACAGACATTAATCTTTTTCATTACAACAACAAACTCGAACTACCCTTCGCTTGGAATTCCGAGCTGCTTCTTCTTCTTCTTCCATTTTTTATTAACTTTAAAAAAAAAAAAATCAATTCATGATTTTCTGTTAAATTGTCCAATACCAGCCCAAGGAAAAAATAAAAGCCTATTAATGTGTGGTTGTAGTTGTGTGGTTTAATGTTGTAGTTGTGTGGTTTAATGTGTGGTTGTAGTTGTGTGGTTTAATGTGTGGTTGTAGTTGTGTGATTTAAATGTGTGGTTGTTATTAAACAACAATGGGTGGTTGTAATTTATTTAGATTTTATATTTGTGTGGCTTGTGTTTGTCTTGGTATTGTATAAATACCCCCCTCCCTTGCATTTGTAAATAATCAAGTAGTAAGCTTCAATAAGCAATAAAAGTTCTAAGTTTTCCTAAGGAGTTCTTCTCTAAAGAGTGTAGTCTAGAGTGAAGTGTGAGCATTTGTGAGTTTTCCTAAAATCTAAACTTTCTTCTTTGAGTGGTAAAATTAGAGTTATCTACTCTAAGTTTTTCTCAACAATTGGTATCAGAGCTAGGTTGTGAGTTACTACCATAGTTACTATTCACACGTGTCACTATATACTTTTATAGTAATTGTTAACATATACGAGATTTATTCAAGTATATGGTATACGATACTATTCACGTATACGGTACTGTTCACGGTGAAATAGTTATTCAGGTACTATTTTTGGTTTGAGCGTTCTTGAGTCGTGAGGAGTTTGTACTCTACAAGTTTGTGTCTCAAAATCAAGCTTGTTCGGTATTGTTAGAGTCTTGCCGACACGATGGGTGATCTTCAAGTAGTTGGAGGAATCAAGAAGCTCAATCACAAAAATTACAACACGTGGAAGACGTGTATGATGTCTTACCTACAAGGTCAAGACCTTTGGGAAGTCGTTGGTGGTAGTGAAGTTACGAAGCCCGAGCAAGAAGATGCTCAAGGAACCTTGCGCAAATGGAAGATTAAAGTGGGTAAAGCCATGTTTGCCCTTAAGACCACAGTTGAAGAAGAAATGTTGGAACACATACAAAAGCTAGAAACGCCAAAAGAAGCGTGGGATACTTTAGATGCACTCTTTTCGAGAAAGAATGACACAAGACTTCAACTTCTTGAGAATAAATTGTTATCAGTTGCACAACGAGATATACCGATTGCTCAATACTTTCACAAGGTAAAAACGTTATGCCGTGAAATTTCTGATTTAGATCCTACAGCTGCTATTGGAGATACCAGGGTAAAAAGAATAATTATCCATGGTTTGAGGCCCGAATATCGCAGCTTCGTTGCCGCTATACAAGGATGGCCAACTCAACCATCACTTGTAGAGTTTGAAAATTTGCTTGTTGGTCAAGAATCTATGGCCAAGCAAATGGGAAGGGTCTCGTTGAAAAGTGAAGAGGAAGCACTCTACACCAACAAAAGCAAAGGCAAATTCAAACAGCACGTCGGTGGTGGATCTAAAAAGTATGGTGACAAGACAAAAAGTCATCAAGGAGAAGGGAGCTCTCGTCCAGGGGGAGCTTCAAAGAATCGTAGCAACAATAAAAGATTTGAAGGTAACTGTTACAACTGTGACAAGAAAGGTCACATGGCAAAAGATTGTTGGTTTAACAAAAGGCCCGCTGAGAGTAATGTTGCTACTTCTAGTACAAAGGAGAAAAGCGAAGATGATTGGGACGCTGAAGCATTTTTTGCTACGGAAGAGGAAGAGTTAGCTCTCACAGTAACAACGGCTGACCGAATTGACTATGAGAATGACTGGATTGTCGATTCAGGTTGCTCAAATCACATGACAGGCGATAAACAGAAGTTGCAGAACCTGTCAGAATACAAGGGAAATCGCATTGTTGTGACAGCTGATAATTCAAGATTACCGATTACTCACATCGGTAAGACGGTAGTAGCACCTCGATATAGTCATAATCAGGTACCACTACAAGATGTTTACCATGTCCAACGCATGAAGAAAAATTTGCTTTCAGTGGCACAATTAACATCGTCAGGTCACCATATTCTGTTTGGTCCAAGGGATGTGAAGGTATATCGTGATCTCAAAATCTCAGGACAGCCGATGATGGAAGGACGACGTCTGGAGTCAGTCTACGTGATGTCAGCAGAGTCAGCATATGTAGACAAGACAAGAAGGAGCGATACAGCAGATTTATGGCACATGCGGTTAGGTCATGTTAGTTATTCCAAGCTAAGTATGATGATGAAGAAGTCGATGCTTAAGGGACTTCCTCAGCTTGACATAAGAACAGACACAGTTTGTGCAGAATGCCAATATGGTAAAGCACACCAATTTCCATACGAGGAGTCAAAGTTTAAAGCAAAAGAACCATTAGAGTTAGTTCACTCTGATGTATTTGGGCCCGTTAAGCAACCATCAATTAGTGGAATGCGGTACATGGTGACGTTTATTGATGATTTCTCCAGGTATGTGTGGGTTTTCTTTATGAAAGAAAAGTCTGACACTTTCTCAAAGTTTAAAGAGTTCAAAGAGATAGTTGAAGGAGAAGTGGGAAAGAAGATATGTTGCTTGCGCACAGACAATGGAGGAGAATATAGCTCAGGCGAATTCTCTCAATACCTACGAGAATGCAACATACGTCATCAGTATACTTGTGTCAATACACCACAACAGAATGGTGTAGCAGAGAGAAAGAATCGGCATCTTGCAGAAATTTGTCGGAGTATGCTGCATGCAAAGAATGTACCCGGAAGATTTTGGGCCGAAGCTATGAGAACCGCAGCCCATGTGATCAACAAACTTCCTCAACCAAGGTTAGAGTTTGTTTCACCCTTTGAGAAATTGTGGAAAATGAAACCTTCAGTCAGCTACTTTCGAGTATTTGGTTGTGTATGTTATGTATTTGTTCCTGATCATTTACGTAGCAAGTTTGATAAGAAAGCAACTAGGTGTATCTTTGTGGGATACGACAACCAAAGGAAAGGGTGGAAATGTTGTGATCCTACGAGTGGAAGATGTTACACTTCACGCAATGTGGTATTCGATGAAGCATCTTCCTGGTGGTCCTCAGAAAAGGAGGTGTTGTCAGATTCAAAAGAATTTGAAGACATGCTACAACAGAAAATGGGAGAGTATATTGTCCAACTTCAATCAACTTCAGACGAAGTAGAAGACCTATGTGATGATGACGATGACGAGCAAGTGTTAGTCCAGAGTCCTTGGCAAACTGGTGTGTATCAACCAGATGTTAGATTGAGTGAAGTGGAAGAACCATCTCCACAATCACAAATCCGAAGGACAACAAGAGCACGGAAGCCAAATCCCAAATATGCTAATGCAGCCATAGTGGAAGAACCAATTGCAACAGAACCTGAGACGTTTGAAGAAGCATCACAGAGTTCTGAGTGGATTATGGCTATGAAAGAAGAGATCACTGCGCTTGAGCAGAATCAGACTTGGGATCTAGTGCCAAAACCAAGAGATGTGAAACCTATATCCTGCAAGTGGGTTTACAAGATAAAACATCGTCCAGATGGGTCGATTGAAAGGTACAAGGCACGGTTGGTGGCTCGTGGTTTCTCTCAGAAGTATGAGCTAGACTATGATGAAACGTTTAGTCCGGTGGCAAGACTTACAACCGTACGAGTCCTACTTGCCCTTGCAGCCAACAAAGACTGGAACTTGTGGCAGATGGATGTGAAGAATGCATTCCTTCATGGAGAGCTAGATCGGGAAATCTACATGATTCAACCATTGGGATTTCAAAACCAAAATCATCATGAGCATGTGTGTAAGCTGCGAAAGGCACTTTACGGATTGAAACAAGCACCTAGAGCATGGTATGGTAAGATTGCTGAATTTTTAACTCATAGTGGTTATTCAGTGACACCTGCAGATTCCAGCTTGTTTGTCAAAGCTAATGGAGGAAAGCTAGCTATCGTATTGATATATGTGGATGATTTAATCATAACTGGTGATTATGAGGCAGAAATTCTTTAAACCAAGGAGAATTTATCAGTTCGTTTCCAAATGAAAGAACTTGGACAACTCAAGCACTTTCTTGGTCTAGAGGTTGATCACATACAAGAAGGAATATTTCTCTGTCAACAAAAATATTCTAAAGATTTGCTAAAAAGGTTTGGAATGCTCGAGAGCAAGCCAATTTCAACACCGATAGAACCAAATGGCAAGATGTGTGCACTTGAAGGCAAAGACTTGGAAGATGCAACTATGTATCGACAATTGGTAGGTAGCCTGATCTACTTAACCTTGACTCGACCTGACATTTCTTATACAGTTGGTGTGATGAGTCGGTATATGCAAAATCCGAAGAAGCCTCATTTAGAAGCAGTTCGACGAATACTGAGATATGTGAAAAGTACAATAGATTATGGTCTTTTGTACAAGAAAGGTGAAGACTGTAAGTTAGTTGGTTATTGTGATGCTGACTATGCAGGAGATCATGACACCAGGAGATCAACAACTGGGTACATGTTTAAACTTGGTTCTGGAACAATTTCTTGGTGCAGTAAGAGACAACCAACGGTATCATTGTCAACTACCGAAGCTGAGTATCGAGCAGCAGCAATGGCAGCTCAAGAGTGTACGTGGCTGATACAACTAATGAGTGATCTACATCAACCAGTAGATTATGCAGTTTCGTTGTATTGCGACAACCAGTCAACAATTCGTTTGGCAGAAAATCCAGTCTTTCACCCAAGAACCAAACATATAGAAGTGCATTATCACTTTATCAGAGAAAAGGTTCTACAAGAAGAGATTGAGATGAAGCAGATCAAGATAGATGATCAAATGGCAGATTTATTCACAAAAGGTTTGAGTATCAACAAATTTGAAATGTTTCGTCGTCAACTCAACATGGTGCAAAGAGGAAGAGCTGGTATTGAGGGGGAGTGTTAAATTGTCCAATACCAGCCCAAGGAAAAAATAAAAGCCTATTAATGTGTGGTTGTAGTTGTGTGGTTTAATGTGTGGTTGTAGTTGTGTGGTTTAATGTGTGGTTGTAGTTGTGTGGTTTAATGTGTGGTTGTAGTTGTGTGATTTAAATGTGTGGTTGTTATTAAACAACAATGGGTGGTTGTAATTTATTTAGATTTTATATTTGTGTGGCTTGTGTTTGTCTTGGTATTGTATAAATACCCCCCTCCCTTGCATTTGTAAATAATCAAGTAGTAAGCTTCAATAAGCAATAAAAGTTCTAAGTTTTCCTAAGGAGTTCTTCTCTAAAGAGTGTAGTCTAGAGTGAAGTGTGAGCATTTGTGAGTTTTTCTAAAATCTAAACTTTCTTCTTTGAGTGGTAAAATTAGAGTTATCTACTCTAAGTTTTTCTCAACATTTTCTGCTAACAATTATATAATTTATTGATAAAGGGTTAGATTTTTAATTTTAATAACTAAAAATTTAGTTTTAGATAATCTCAAATATTAAAAAAAATAGTTAAAATACAAAAAAAAGAAAAGAAAAATCATGAACTATCTTTTTATAAAAAAAAAATAATAAGCCTATGTACTTTTATTTTGTACCTAAATAAGTCATTATTGTTGGAAATAGCGTGACAGTCCAATAACAAGCATTAACTCACAACAAGCACTCGAAGGAAAAAAAAAAAAATTAGCGTGGTTCAACCCTTACTAAGGAAGAATTCCAAATTATAGTTTTTGCACAGATAAAACTACAACTACAAACTTTCTAGCTTTTGCACGAATAAAGCTACAAATCTTTTTACAACTCACTTGTAGCTTTTACACGGATAAAGCTACAAACATCCTCCCAATATTGTGACTCGCCACCCACCTCACAGGTGGTGGTGGTTTTTCCCAAAGGTCAAGGTTCATATTTATAGGTGAGCACTCATCTTGGCTCATCAATACTACTCAATGTGGGATTAGGATTTTATTTTGCTTAACCAATTAGTTACTTGATCTAGGATAAACACTCCTGCTCAAACTTAATGATAGACTTAGACTCAAACTCAACAATTATTTCAAACGAAATATTGATTTATATTAAGGGTTTATTTAGATCTAAATTAAAAGTTAGGAATTTATTTAGGTACAAGTTAAAGATTAAGAATTTATTTAGGTATAAATTAAAAGTTAAACTTAAAAATTTATTTGAATAAAAATTAAAAATTTATTTGGGTATAATAAAAGTATATAAATTTATAAAATTATGAGAGAGAGAGATATTTGCGAGAGAGATTTGCTTTTTTGATAGATGACTTTATTTATTCCATGGTAGTAAGAGGCCTTGGTTACTGCAAAGCAGATCCAAAACTCGGATTCCGTTCCCCGCTCCCTTCTCCCAAAAGGAAAAAAAATTCAAAATACTAACATAAAATTTGAAAATTGGAACAAAAAAAATGTGCCAAAAACCAAACAAAAAGGTTAAGGGAAAGAAGTGCATGAGATATGAACTTTTAATACATTTGATGACTTGATCTGTTGTGTTTCTTGGGTTTGGGTGTTGGTCTTACGTAAGATATTTGCTAACAGAATTGAAGAATCCTATATATATATATATATATATATATATATATATATATATATATATATATATATATATATATATATATCTTTTTTGTTGCATGGTTTTGAGTGAGATTTTGGCGTTATTCTTTTTTAACTTTCTCTTGTCCAAACTCTCGCTTCGTATACAAACAACAAAAAATAAGTACCTTCTTCTTGTTTGGTCAAATTTCCTATGATTAGGGAAAGGTTTGTATTCTATGTGTTGTTAATATTTTATTTATATAATATTAGTAAATTATATGATATCTTTTTATTAATAAATAAATTTAAAAATAAATAAAAATAATTTTATATTATAACATATAAATTTATATATAAAAAGTGAATCAAATATAAATTCATAAATATAATCGATTTTAGTCATAAAGCAAGAAATAAGTACTTCTCTTAGTATAATTTTAGTTTTTATAATTAAAAAAAAATCAGTATCAAATCCTTTTTCTCTTTCAATGTATTATACATTGACAGCGAATCTTATGGTGACATCTCATTAAAAAATAAATCCTAAATCTTAAAGCCTAAAACTCTAAATCCTAAAACATAAACCATAAACCTAATTTTTAACAGGTGACATCATGTATACACTGATCGTACATCAAATATAAATTTTTTGTTTTCTTTGTTAAAAGCAATATGGCATGGGCACATACTTAGATGAATCGAAGACAAAATTATCTTTTTTTCTTGGGAGGGTGAAAAATAACTAACCTCAGGTTAAAATTCCTAAAAAATGTGAGACCAAGAGACATCTAGGAATTTGGAATAGCCAAGAAAGATGATTAAAGGGAAACTGAGATACTGTGATCACTGATCAGTGATCCCTATAGCAGTAATTAATGAATGGCTTTGGATTCAAGCTTGACGTTGTTGAAACAAAGAATGGAGAGTTACCGAAAGGACTGAACTCCTTCAGACTACTCCACCAGAAAAGAAAAAAAAAAGAGAAGGAATTTGCTCACTGTTTTGGCCTAAAAATCCAAGTGACTGGAAACTATAATTATTTCATGATACGTGCTTCCTAGGGTTTATCTCCATAATGTCTAAGCAAAGAAGTAAAAAAGAAACCCAAAAAAATTAAAAAGAAAAGAGTTATTTTTTTTCTTTATAGGAAATAATCCCATTTCATGAAATGGATTGAGGCTCATTTGATCAGCTATGCTAGAAAGTATTTACCTCGACTCGACGACTAATCTGTTTGCTGCTGAAGATATCACTGATCCAAACTGTAGTATTTAAAATAAGAGAAAGAACTGATCTAGATTTGATGTAGTTTCAAGGTTGAAGAAAGTCGAATAAATTGTACATTAATGTATGCAATTTGAGACATTCTTCAACTTCACAAAGAAGAGAAAAAAGGTGGCAGTCATGAGAATTCAAATGAATTAAGAAATTAAAACCCCAAAAAAATTGATATATTTTTCACATATCATTTTTCAATCACTCAGTACAAAGCATTTGATCATCAATTATACACCTACTTAATTTCTTAGAGCATTACAATAATAGAACACAATAAAAAATAAAAAAAATTGAACAACAGCAAATAATTTCAAGAGTAGAAGTCTACCATTTTCTAATTAAAGTCTTCTTTTAGTCCATTATATTCCTTTTCCAATTGATCATCACTTTCTCATCATCAGGTTGTAAACTTGAAATTTGCAAAAGTTAGAGTAGTTGTTCATTGATCAAAATCCTTATCCATGACTTGATTTCTCTTTGATGAAACCTGTAAGTAATTCAAGCAAAAAAAGGAAAAAAAAAAAAAAAAAAAAAAACAAAGATTGGATTGGGTTTTAGGGACTAAAATATTTTTAAAAAAAATCACAAGAAATGGGTGGTGGAAGAAGAAGTGAAACCAGAAAGATCAGTCCATGCATTGCCACCACCACCACCCCAGTATTGATCAGTTCCTGAAATTCCCAAAAAATTCCTTGATAAATTCAACCCTTGAGTTTCTTCCATTTTAACAGCTGCAAACTGAGTAATTGCACTCTCCAATGGTTTAGAACGAAGCTGATGATTACCACCGTAACTTGGTGCCTCCACACCTTCACCTTCAAATGGATATAACCCAGTTGGAGGCTCCAAATTAGTTAAAAATGGAAATTGTTGAACTTGTTGCAGTCTCCATTGTTCTGCTAATCCATTTGTTAACATTGACCCACCACCACTTGAGCTAGTTCCAATATGAAAATCCATGTTACTAGCACTTGTTCCGCCGCCTGTCACCGCCACCTGAGCCTGAAATATTCCCCCAAAATTTATCCCGATATCACCAGAATTATAGTCACCGAGATGATGTAAAGGGGGCAATAGAGGCAATTGTGGCGGCGCCGTTGCGAGGTTCATGTGGGCTAACATATAAGTGCAACTATTAGAAGCAAATGTACTTGAAGATGAGCTTGACCCGGTTTGGCAGTCTGATACTACTGATGGAGACTTTGCTCGTTTACTTCCTTTGCTTCTTTTGTTTCTACGACAAACACCACCAACCGGCACGCTCCTTAAAGCACCTCCTCTAGTCCAGTATCGTCTACAGGTTTTGCACAAGTGTCGAGGCTGTGAAAGGCTGTAATTGTTGAAGTAACAAAATTTAGTATCTGTTGATTCACATCGAGGGCATTTGAGAGCTGTCTCAGGCTGTGGTATCTTGGCTAGCCTGGCTCTTTCCGTCATTGAACCAGGCCTAATACCGCCTGCACCACCACCACCAGGTGGTGGTGGTGGTGGTGTTGGAAGCTGAGGGTTATAATGATTCTCACTAGTAATAACTACTCCAGGTTGCGGATTAGTTGATGGCTGCAGAATCCAACATATACATAAAGAAAAAAAAGAGAAGAAGATCAAATAAATGGTATATTCAAGAGAAGATTAAAGAAGGGTAGGAATATCATTTATCTTTAATCGGCTTTTTTGGAGAAGAAGCTAGCTATGAAAAGAAAAGAAAATCTGGGTAAAAACAAAATTACCTGTTGCCAATTGTATGGATCTAGGTAGACTGGAACAGATGAGAAAACCATGGTGTGAGAATGAGCTTTCTATCTTTTTGTAAAGGGTGGAGAATCACATCAAAACAAAGGGAGTCGCAGAGAAAGAAAGAGAAAGAAAAAGAGAGGAGAATGGAGAAGATAAAAAAAGGAAAGCTTAGGGGACTGTTTATTTATTTTGTTCTTTCTTCTCTCTCATCCCACTCCCTCTTTTTGTTTTATTAATTTCTTTTTAGGGTTATAACAAATTTTTTTTTTCTTTCGTAAGCTTCAATTTTTATGTTTCTTTTCATTATTATTATAATTACAGTGCCCAAGAAAGATATTAGTGGCCATGCATGTTTTGAAAAAAAGATGAAACCCTGAAACAATAAAATAATAGTTTTATTATTGTTTTATGAACATAATAATGGAATTTGAAGGGAAAAAATGGGTTAATTTAAAAAACATCCTTGAACAATAAAATTATTATTCAAATATCTAATAATATGGAATAATTTAAAACAAAATAAGAAAAGAAAAAATGGTTAGGATTGAAGTTGCAAAAACAAAATTATCTTTAATGAAAAATCTTTTATTTCTTTCTCCTTTCAAGTCAATAAATTTAAAATTTTAATTTCAAAAATATTATTTTTATTATTTTTAAAATTTTTTAATTAAAAAAGTATATAAAAGTATTTATTTTTTAAAATAAAAAATTTTATTTTCAAAAAATTTTATTTTTTAAATTTTTTTAATTAAAATAAATAAATTAAAAATTTTTAAAATGCTGACGTGATAAAATTGTCACTTGATTTTTCCTTTTTTAACTCTAAATAATTCATTAAGGTAAAAATATTTTTACAAATTCTTTAACAACAATTTTTTTTTATAAATTATTGTTAATCATTATATCATTAAATAATTATGCTATTATAAAAGGTATGTTTTTCAAATTTATTCAATTTTTTTTTTTAAAAAGAAAAGTCGGTCTTATTGGGGGAGTCTTATTGGTGGATGTGTCACAATCGATTGTACCTTTTCTAGGGTTTGTCCCCTTGAGGATTTTTACTTCATTTTAATTTTTGCATGTAAAATAAATATTTTTTTTCCTCTTTTTATTGTATCTTTGCTTAGATTATTATATATAAGGTAAAGTCTTACATTCGCTTTCGCTATAAGTTGTATATTTATGAGATTTTTTTTTATATAAAAAAAATTACAAATGTTAAGATCTAAATTTTACATTACGCTAAATTTGACATATAACAACATTTTGAAATGTTAGCTTTTATTCATGTGCTGTATATGTGGCCGCAACCTTATATCTTTAGTAGCATTTTTACATATGTATAATAAAACTTATCAAAATGCTGCTATTTTTACTTTATAACAGTTTTTCATGACCTTTTGCATACATTTTTTATTTGCTACAAAAAATCTCAATGATAGTAATTATAAGTGCTACCAAAAGTATTTTTATATGATAAGATTTATAATAGCACATGTCAAATGCTGCTAAATTTTTTAAAAATGTTGTAATTATTTGTCATTATAATATATAACAACAATATGTAAAATGTTGTCAAAGTGTTGCCTTTACTATTTTTAACAACATTTGAAAAATGCTATAAAAAATGCTATCTAAAATTAATTTTGACGTAGTGTTAATATCATTTTAAAAAAATAATTGCATAAATTAATTAAATTAAATTTCGAATTCAGCACTATAAAATTTTGGCAAAGAATTAATACGTACAATGAAGACACAATGATTTACTATAATCTCTCTCAAATCTAAAAGAGAGTTGAGAGACAAGAAAAAGTGTGAAAGGAAATGGAATATTTTAGGTATAGTAGGATTAAGCAAACCCTATGCTGATACATTCAACATAATCTTGTCACTTTTTTTAATTGCCCATTAATATTATTTACATTTTTTTTTTGCAAGACTTTGATTTCTTTTTAAGTGAATATAAAATTGATTTTAGATTTAAGTCAAAAGGAATTAGGAGAATGATGGGAAAAAGAGCCAAAGAAAAAGATTGGCTAACAATTTGAACCATTTAATTAAAAGGATAAATACTAATTAATTATTTACTATTATAATTAAAAGAAAAAGATTGGCTTTGCATTTGGCATCCCCGGTGAAAGTATAAACTGAATAAAAGTGCATCTTAATAGGACGTACAAAATTAAGGAAAAAGACCATTTCTCTTTCAATCTTTTATTTTTTTTTCAATGCAAAACCAAGTTAATTCCAACTCAAATAAAGAAATTAATTAGACCTAAGTTTTGTCCATTTTTTAGAAAAACCAAAAGAAATAACTAGTTCATGAGAACTAAAGTGAATGCCTTCCTTAAAGTATTACCTTTTTAACTTGAATTTTAGTCTTCCAATATTCATTTTATTTAATTAGTTTTTGGTAGATAAGAAATGTTCATTGGATTAAATAAATATCTCATAGATATAAATACTTAAGATTCTTTCATGTAACTCTTCGATGTAATTTTTCAAAATTAGCTGTGCTGAAAATTGAAAGAATTAATGTCAGAATTATACTGGCCTAGCTAGGATCTCAATCCACGTCACCAAATTATAACAAGCTCAAATCAAATCTACAAAACCCTAAGGCCTAAAGCGAGATATGTTAGATGTTTTTGATGATGCTAAAGTTTTTGTTGAGTACTACAAAATATTTTTGGACGGTCACCTTTTAACAATTTAAACTTTTTCGTTGAGCAATTTTTACATGGCATTAGAATTTCTTAGATTAAAATGTTCAAAGTTTCAACTTATGTGATATATATATATATATATATATATATATATATTAGGGAATAAAAATTATTCTTGAATCATTTTGTAACAAGCTTTTTTTTTTTTTTTACAAAGAATGTCGCAACTTGACAATAAGATAAGTGATTTCAGATGTTGAAATTTGAATTTTAGACAGATTTATTGAATGTCATCTTTTAAAAGTGACTACATGAATCAACTGAACTAAATCTGAATTCAATTAAACTTGTTTGAATGATTCTTGACACCGTCTAAGTTTGGTTGCCGACATCTTCTTCTTTTTTTTTTATTTCTTAGGTTAAGACCAATGATGAAGGCATGTTACACGAATCACTCAAGACATATTTATACATGAAACATCATAAACTTTATTATATATGGGGATAAGATGTAACATCCTTATTCATGAATTGAATACGATATCTATAATCCAAGAATCATACCTAAATTTTCCAACAGTTTTTAAGAAATCATCTTAGGCCTTGGAAAAGAAATGGAATTTATATAAGTTAGTATTTCATTTCCCATTGGGTGTACCCTTAGAATAGTATAAATTTTTTTTTTTATATATATAAATAAATAGTTTAGTGTAATGTACTATGAGGCCGAAATTTTCGTTCAAGCTTTCATGGAAGTAATTAAGAGACATATGGGATCATGCAATGAGCAATTGAGCATCCCTTGTTACTCATGGTGGTGAAATTTGGAACGTCCGATCGATTTTAATAGGGTGGTTTAATTAGGCGAAAGGTGAATATAAGAGAGCAATAACATATATGTATTTTAGGTTTAAATCTCTAGCTTAACAAATTGATGCTAACTAAATGCCATGTCAGCACTATGAAATCCACGTCACATATCTTTATCATTCATTCCATTCGTAGGTTGACGGTAAAACTAAAAAAAATAAAAAAAATTAAGTCTCATATAGGTTTAGTGACGTTTGAGGGCATCAATCTAGAGAGCCTCATATAGGTTTAGTGACGGTTTCTTTGGCCAATGATTATTGACGTTTGAGGGCTTTAGTTTAGTGAGAGCCTTGTACAAGTTCAGTGACGTTTTTTTAGCCAATGCTTTAGTTGCGTTTGAGGGCGTCAGTCTAGTGAGAGCCTCAAATAGGTATAGTGACGTTTGAGGACCTTTTTTTTTTTTTTCCTTCTTTTTCCTTATTATTATTATTCGGTAAATCCATGAGAAATTGTTATAATTTAAGTTTTTTTTTTTTTTTTTTCAAAGATAAAGCAATGTAAAGAGGCATACGACAACATCAACATAAATATAAATGAATAAAAGTATCAATTAAATAAAATCATAATAAATTGATTAAATTGGATTATATTGCAAAAACCTAAAAAGATAGTCATCAGCAAAGTCAAAACATGTACAGTACTGTACTATAAAAAATGAAAGGTTTTGTGGCCAAGTGGCCAAAGAGCCTGGGGGCATGAAGTCTTGGGTTCAAACCCAAACAACCCCTCCCCTTATCCAATTATCAAAAAAAAAAAAAGAAATCATGAAATTGAAAACTCCTACGTTTAATGTTCTCATGAACTTTGAGCTAGATCCAAAAATGTTCTTTTTGTCATAATTTCTTTATATTTCTATCTACACTTTTCTATTTTCATTCATGATCTAGCTACCTAGATCAAGTCAAGAATCCCTTAATATATAAACTTTGCTTTTATAATATTTTAAACAAAAAAAAAATTACACATATACATATATCATCACTTTCATCGGAAAAATTAAAATATGAAAGAGTTTCTTGTATGAATGCACGTAATTGCATGCAAAATTCAAATGGGGAGTGTGTGTATATATATATATATATATATATATATATATATATATTACTTAGCTGGAAATAGTAAGCTAAAACTCAATTTCAATCGAGATTGATAATGAAAACCTAGCACGTTTAATTTGATTTATGCAAGAAGTGACCTCGCTAATCAACTTAATGGAGGTTGAGGGATTAATTTGATAATCCCTTCCAACTACTAATATTTTTATAACCTACATCTTAATTTAACAGCCACTCCTTTTTTTCCCCTTTACTCCATCAAATATTTTCCACGTATTCCAAAATTAGCTGGCAATATATTCAACTTAAATTTTTGCCTTGACCAATTTTTTGGTTCTTTTATTAAATAACAATGGCCTCTTTTATTTTCTGTAAAGATGATAACTTGAAAATACAATGATCAGTAATACTTTTTAATCCCGTTAATTTAAGCATTCTCTAATTCCAAAATTTCAATTAGAGACCTTTAAATTAGATTAGAGTATCAAAACCTAACCGGCGACGAGTAAGATTTGGAATAAAGATATGTGGAAACCTCGAGTTTAATCCGAATGGTTCAATTATCTCTCTTAAAAAGTGAATCAAATTAAATGCTGATTATAAGGTTTTTAAGACAATTTGACTTATTCCTCCATTTAATTTAAATTCCTCTTGTCCCATTTTGGATTGTAGTACTGCTGAAAATGTCTCAACAAATCTTGATAAAAGATACTGTAAATTGGTATGGAGATTTAAGATTAGAATCCCAAAGTACTTAACTCAAGTATTAGGCCATCAATTAATCTAATTGGTGTATTAATTCTTTATAATTTGTACAAAACAATATTAAGGTTTAGTTATAAAGTACTATGACTTGAAAGTTGAACCTAAGATTTCAACCGAAAAATCTCACCTAACGTTTATCATTTTTTAGTTGAAGTTTAAATAATCTCACCATTAATGCTCTTTAGATTTATTATAAATAATAGACAACTTATATTTGATTACAAAATAAATAAACAATTTAAAAAAGGAATCAATTATATTTGACAAAGTGCCAAATAAAATCAATTATATATGTATGAGGAGGGATCAATTTATGTTGGTGTAAAATTAATTAATTTTACACGCTTTTATAACTTCGTGTACAATTGATATTTTAATATATAAACTGATCGTTGAATTTAATGGTATAATCGCACTTATCATATACGTAAAGTTTCGAATCGATCCGATATCTATATCATATTGATCGAAAATACCGTTATTTATATATATTTAATTGTTGGATTTTTTTACATTGAATAAAGAGTTAGACATTTTTACTTTACTAAAAATTTAACGTGCACGGTTTATATGAATAGAATATGAAATATAATGGTTGAATCAAATAAATATAAATCATGTAAAAAATTATAAAAACATGTAAAATTAAATTAATTTTATATTAATATAAATCGATCTCATATTTGGCCAAGTCATGAAGACTCTAGATTTTACTTTCATTTTAGACCAATTGACTGACCCTCCTTTAGAACCAGAAAAAAGAGAAACCAAATTCGAAAGTCTCATTCACATCCACATGCCTCACACAAGGGAGGGAAAGAGAGAGAGAAAGTTAAACTTGTTGGAACACCATGGCATGGGAAAGGTTGAATTCAACTTTAAATGCCATATAGTAACATTGATGTACTATATATACCCCCAAAAGAAAAATAATTTGGTAATGTAATTTATGGATAAATTGTTAGAAACATTGTCATTCATAAAGGTTGAAAAGGAAAGAAACATATTTCAGGGCTCTGTCCCAATCTTCCATTGGCAAAGAAATTTGTGGTCCGAAGTCTCCAACTCATTGACAAATACTTTTTTCCCCCCAAATATTCGAGCTATGGTGTATCTTTAATTTTTTATTGTTTCTTCCCCAAAATGGAACATTAATTAGCCCCAAACACAAAAGTTGACACTTCATAATTATTTCAAACCATAAATAAAAACTTCATCGCCCTAGATATCAAATATGGCTTCTTTTTTTTTTTCTTCTTTTTTTTCCCCTTGGATTGGGATAGTATATAACATGATCTAGTTAATATTTTTCAGACTTTATATACACTGAAAAGTTAGGCAAAAATATAATAATAAATATGGATTCGGTTAACTGATGCTTATAGACATCAATTAAATATTATTTAGTTATCATTTTAGAAAGAAAAAAAATTACATTTAATATATTATTTTTATTAAATTAAAAAAAAAGTAATGCATTAACTATATTTTTCTTTTTATAAATATTACCTCAATCAGTATCTAATGACATTGAACAATATTTCCCAATAAATATATAGAGGAGCTTTTAGACAAGTATACTCGTATATTATTTTCTTTTCTATATAAATACATACGAGAAAGTTTAGAGAAAGAGAGGGGGTTCGAACCTTGAATTATTAAGCACTTAAACAATTATAAAAAATACATATTTTTCCCTATTCATTGATCCAACTATGAAGAGACAATTTTTCATTGATAGAGATTTGATTTTTTTTTTTTTGCTAAGTCATATCGTCAGGTAAAGTTTTGAATAATCAATTGGTTGTCACATTAGCTAACTACCTTGAAATATTTTCTTGGATTTCGAAGAGAATGTGTTAAGCAAAGGCCAAGGAGTTAGTTGAGTTATGGACTTATTTGAGTTTCTTTGTTAATTAAGTTTGATGAAAGTTCTAATCATGCTTCAAGTAATCATTTCGTTATATATAGTTAAACTTGTCTCAAAGCAAATTTAATTAGTCTAGCATCTATCTATATCCAACTTCACATCTTTGGTGAGTTGTGACCAAATAATCTAATATATGAAAACAATCCCTTAAATTGAGGGGAAATTGTTTCACACTTGCTTGTCATGTGTTTGTTTTTTTTATTGTGATGAAGAAAGAAAGAAAGAAAGGAAAGAGAAAGCGAAAGAAGAAAAAAGAAAAAAGAGAAAAAAATTCGTGTATTCGTATTATATTCGTGTTATTTTTTATGTCGTAATTGTATTCATTGTATTACATATTTATATAAATTTTGACACGTTCGTGTATTCATATCGTGTTTGTGTTATTTTTTGTGTTTTAGTTATTTTTTCCGTGTCATGTTCGTGTTGTATAATCATGTTGTGTCCGAAATTGTCAGGTCTAATTGTCACTATTCAAATAACTTTCAATTTTGTGTCACGTGTTGTATAATGAATTTTTTTTTTAAAAGGTCACATTAATTTTTTTATTTTTATATTATTGAATTAAAAAATTACTTATTAATAAATGATCGGTAAAAATTAAAATATTGAATAGTAATATAAGGTTGGTTGATGTAAGTGATTTTTTTTTTTTTTTTTAAACTTTAGATATTGAATCTATCAGTATATACCCCAAAATCCATTGGTGTAGACCCGGAATACCTAAAGTTAGCATGTTTCTCTTGCCCAAAATCCGTCAGTACATACCTCAAAATTCGTTGGTATAGATCCGAAATACCTCTACCGACGAAAGATATGGATATTTCGACAAAAAAATTACTGTCACTATAAGCCTTGTCTGCAAAGACCTTTATTGACGGACTTTTCCCGTTGGTAAAACCTTATGGGCCTATAGTGACGACTATTTTGTCAGTAAAATGATTCCCAATTTTTTTTATTACTACGATCTATCTGTCGGTATAGAGTTAATACCCATCGGTAATAAACTATATTTACTGGCGCACTGTCCATTGATAAAAGTTTAGTCCGTCAATTTTTATCTGTCAATAATGTTCAATTTGTCTGTCAGTATTTTTATGCCATTGGTATAAAATCTGGTGTTTAATTGCTAATAGCTTTTCATTTAGTTTATACATTTTACGTTATTAAAATTCATTTTATTATAATTATAATTTTAAACAAAAAATATTAAAAAATATAATTTTAAATATAACAATCTCTCATAAAAATAAAGAAAGAAAACAAATTATCTTATAATTAATAATGTATGAGTCACAAATAATTAAATTATAACACAAAGTTTTAAGTTCAAATAAACATCAAAACATGTCTCCAAGTCCAAACATTAAACTACAAAGTCAAAATAACAAATGACAAATATAGATTTTCCAAACTTCTTACGAGTTATAAAACATGATCCAATCTACGTATGGTGCATTCCTTGCATCCAAATAGACAAATGTTTTATAATTAAAAGCAATAAAATAAATGAACCAATAAAGATATATATAATTAAAAGTATTAGAGATATTAATATTTTATATTGTTTGTATATTAGGATTACAACACATCTAGATCATAGATGGCAGCATTTTTATAAAATTAATGGACAAGTTTGTCTATTGAAGTTGGAACCACAGCTGCTATAAACTACAATGGAGCAGCATTACATGTTACATATATGTTGTAAATAGTTGATAAACAAGCTGCAAGACAAGAGTATCAGAAGACATAATATGGGAGTAATAATATTGGCATGTTCTAAAGCAGTTAAGCATGTTTTAAAAGATGAATGCAGAAGGTCAGAGAAATATACAATTGCATCATAAAAGTTGAAAAGTAACATCTAAAAGAGGAACAAAATGAGATAAACTTATATTAGGTCTATGTTACCTGGACTCTTCATTTTTATTAAAGTACCCGTGTCCGACACATATTCGGACATGGGTATGGGGATATGATCCTCCAAATATATGAAAAACTTAAAAAAAATTCATTATACCCGTATCGGACACATACCGGTGTACATCCAAAACTTGCCCATGTATTAGGTTACATGGAATAAATAGTAACTCCCCCATTTGTATATAAGAAGTAACAAAAACTACAGCTTTATGCAGATTTTTGATGCATTGATGAAAAGAAACACAAGATAAACACACTACACTCAATCAATTAACATATGACATGCACGTTGGTATATTTTCCACATTTGTTTACATGAGATTACCGACCCTAGAAAGAGCTTTACTGTGAAAATTGCATCTAGTTAGGTGGTAAGAAGGCCTACCTAAGAAATTCTTCTGATGCATATTATCTCATGTAGCCCAAAACACCACTCTTTCTGAGAGAGGAGCACAAAAGAAGAAAAACAAAATAGCCTATTGTTTTAGGGTGAAAACATAACTTAGAAGGGTGCTAAATTACATTTTTATAATCTACAAATATTACACAGCACTAGAGGATTCCAATCATAAATACTTACCACTTTAAGTAGTGCTTCCTAATTTCTGACAGCTAGTTCTTCCCACTAAGAGCTACATTAGCAGATATCATAACCACAAATACATATATATGGTTAACTTAGATGAGCATCTTTTCTCTCAAAACATACTTGTTTTCTAGAGAAGTTATCAAGACATGAGGAGCTTACCATGTCCATGTCCATTTTCATTAGATTGATGGTTTGAATTGGAGGAGCGATTGTTTCTTGAAGGAGATATTTGTAGAGCACTACTAGCATCGGATACCTATTAAAATAAATGAAAAAAAAATTTAAAAATATATGATAGTCACTTAATTCATCACATCATTAATATATATATATATATATATACACACTATACCTCTCTATTAACCATGCCAGTAGCAATAACTATATCAGGCACATTTTCATTAGGAAATTGTTTTTGAAATATGGATAAAACAGTCATCAAAGTTTGTATCAATCCTTGAACCTCAGCTTTCAACCCCTCCAATTCTTCATCTTGGTGCGTTGATTGAAAATGTGAAGGACCAGATCTATCAGAGGAGGAAGTAGCAATCATTTTCATACAACAAACACGCCCTTTTTTATTTGGTCCTTTAACTTTTGAAAACACATCATCTTTCCATGAACTTTCTTCTAAATTTTGAGAAGTGCTTTCATTTATCCCTTGCTTAAGAAGTTTTTTTTTTGGATAAGCAAAGTTTTTATTAATCCAAAAGCAGCATACACTGCTACATCAAAACAACCAGCATAGCTGGCAAACAAATGTACTATTTTACAATGTCTTCTTTACATAGCTAAGAACCAATTATGCTATCAGTGAGCTTTTTAACCCCCATGCTACATGCAAATCTCTATTAACAGTATCATCCTTTATGGTTTTCATCCCCCCTAGTCTATAGCTAACCTCCTCCTTGATTTTCTCAAGCATTTGCATACATTGCTGAGATTGTTTACCAAACCTGCGGTTATTCCTCTCCCTCCATACATGATATATGAGAGCATTCCAAGCAATTCGAAGCACTGTAGCAATAAGAGATTTACCTTTTAGCTTCCTCTTTGCCCATTGAAATTCAAAGTCCCAGCTTCTGATGACTCTATGAAGCTTACATAGTTGCAGAATATAGCATTAGGATAATAAAAATTCAAGCACATAAAACTAGAACAAGTACCACAACTCGAGCTGCCTTATCATTCACAATATTTCCATCTTTACGTGTACAAGTTTGAATGTACATCCCAGCACATGTCGGTGGAGCACCATTAGATTCTTCAGTCTAACATTAAAAACTGTTTTTATTAAAAATGTATATGAAAAAACTTCACAGAAAGTAGGCTTTACTCACATCAAACTAAATACAAGGAAAAAAATTAATACACACCAGAGTTTGAATGATCCTAAGGAATGATCTTGCTCTTCTGCAATGGGATTCATCTAATTTTGACCGATTTGTTTTATTTGTTTCACTTTGTCCCTTTTGAAAAAAGAAAAAAGTTTATAAATATAGTTAAATTATAAAAAAAAAAAAAAAAACATAAGAATATAGTGTGTAATATTATACCTTTGTTTTATCTGTCAACCAATAAGAAGCAAGGCTCTTCAGTTGATTTATATTTACCTGAGGATCATGAAAGTTTGCAACCATTTCTCCTGGTGTTTGGTGCTTATCATAAATTTTAGATTTCAATTCATTCTTCCACTGCCTCCACTTAGTACTCATGTTCAATAAAACCCACACCTTGACTTTTTCCATTGTTGCTTCATCAACATACTCTTTAGAATCAGGTTGTTGGAATTGAAACTTCAACTCTAACAAGCAAATAAGTTAAGAAAAAAATCAAAATACAAGTTGTAACAAGTTTAATAAAGGATTAAATAATAACTAAAGAAATCTACAAATGATACCTTCACTGTTTTCCACATTTCTTCCCTTTTATTGTTTGGCATGTCATGCCAATTCTTGTAATTAATGGGTGCAAAATCAGGCATTCGCACCATGGTACCAATGAAGCGAGTTAGACTGCAAAATTCATCATGAATTGGTTGACAGCTATTGTTCACTTTAACACTAATACGTTGTCCTACTGGCAAATCCCAAATGTTGGACATACGTGTTGGTCCTCTAACTTTTTTAGCTGGAATGTTATCTACATAGAAAAATAATACAAAGAAATTAAATTTAAAAAAAAAAGGAAGTAAGAAACAACTCGCTTGAAGAGGATTGTGTTTTTCTTATATACTTGAAGAGGGTTGTGTTTCTGTGCCTATATTAGTTTGTAATTGTGACTGCACAGTGTACACACAAATTTCGCGTCAAAAATATGACAAGGAAAATTTGCAGTCAAATAATAATTTTATTAATCAAACTTTGAGGTTACAATCTTTGAATATTCTTAAAGAAAGAAATCCTTTGATTCTTTTCTTCAGTAAAATTTTGATTCAAGGGTCTTCACGACTTGATCTTGAATTGGTGAGATCCGCTTCAAGGGTCTTCTAGACTTGGTCTTGAAAAACAGGAATTATCTCCTTTCCTTCGATGAACAAGATCGGAGAGCAGCTTCTTAGAGAATTCTCAAGAACAAGCACCGCGTTCGTTTTAATGCTCTTAAAAGCATTACTGCAGGCCTCATCCCAGACAAAAGGGACATCCTTCTTCATTAGCCGGCTAAATGGTTGACATCGACCAGCCAAGTTTGAGATAAAACGTCGGATATATGCCAATCTTCCTTGCAGACTTTTAAGTTCATGCAGATTGCGCGGTTCAGGCATTTTCATGATTGCATCTATTTTTGATTGATCGATCTCAATCCCACGATGTCGTACGATGAACCCCAAAAACTTGCCCGAGGATACTCCAAACGCACACTTGAGCGGATTCATCTTCAATTGGTATCTACGCAATCTTTCAAACACTTGGCGAAGATCAGCGAGATGATTGGATTTTTCCTTTGACTTCACTACCAAGTCATCAACATAACATTCGACATTTTTGTGAAGCATATCATCAAAGATCTTTTGCATTGCTCTTTGATAAGTAGCACCTGCATTCTTTAACCCAAACGGCATAACTTTGTAACAGTATATTCCTTTTGGAGTTCGAAATGCGGTAAGTTCTTCATCTCTTGGAGCCATACGAATTTGATTATAACCAGACGATCCATCCATAAATGACAAAGCTTCATGGCCAGTTGTAGCATCAACCATTATTTCTGTTATAGGGAGAGGAAAGTCGTCCTTTGGACAAGCATTGTTCAAGTCTTGAAAATCTACACAAACTCGAAGTTGACCATTTTTCTTTCTCACTGGAACAATATTTGAGATCCAAGTGGGATACTTGACTTCTCTAATAAAGTCAGCTTTGATGAGCTTATTGACCTCAGCTATTTGTGTTTTCGTTTTTCCAAGTAAAGATTCAGAATTTGTTCGGCCAGAGACATTTAAGATAGCCAGCCTGATGGCGATTGGGAGAACTGTTAATCTCGCGGTCCCAGTGTTAGCCAATATTTACCATGGACTAAACCGAATTACACTTTCTGCTCAAGCGGGCTCTTCAGATGCGTGTTTTCCAATTCACTATATTTATGGGTGGCTAAGTTATTACTTCCGGACTCACTTTAAAAATCCAGATGATGTATATGGGCCTTTGATGAGCAAGTTTTCAGGAGAAGGTGGAGCCAAATACTTTGAGGATTATGACGCCCGCAAGTTGATTCATAGTGGCATAGTGTGGAATGCTAACTTATATCCCAGAAATAGGGATGAAGTGATTGTTGATGATGATGCTCTTAGTAAGATCAATCATGGCTAC
The DNA here is from genome assembly GCA_030761205.1 of Fremontodendron californicum. Classification (NCBI taxonomy): domain Eukaryota; kingdom Viridiplantae; phylum Streptophyta; class Magnoliopsida; order Malvales; family Malvaceae; genus Fremontodendron; species Fremontodendron californicum. The sequence goes on along the minus strand of JAULJL010000009.1, from coordinate 8,908,613 downwards.
CTTGTTAATGTTCGTTCGAGCTATCTGCCTGCCCGATGTAACCAAGCCATCATTGTAGAACCTTACAGTCCTCATCGATTTGGGAGACAATTTGGGTTTTGTCAAGATATTCCCGGAGCTCTTAAGGAAGATATTCGTTCTGGATCTGTGGATGATTTATGTAGGTTTTGGAGAATTTGCACTCGTTCTCATACAAAGTCCAGATTGATCTCTCCAGCTCGTTCTCTAAATCCTAATGATCATGCAACCGCAAGATACATGGAATGGTGGTCGAAAGTTCATGAGCCATATCTTGAGCATTCTATTGATATTTTGATTTCGAGCATCCGTACATCACCATCGAAGAGAAGAAAACCTCCAAAGGATGTTAAGAAAAAGTCTTTAGAGATTTCGCAAGACAAATCCAATAAAGCCAAAGTCTCGTCCACCATAGATTTAACAGAGGAGCATGTGAAGACTTCACAAGAAGTTCCTCGATCAGTGTCATTAGTTGATGAAGGACAAAGGGTTTTACCAAAGGTTATCGAAGGGAAGCATAATGCGATCGTTGAAGATTCAATTGATGAGAGTGATCATGACAGACATTGGAAGCGAACCAGGCCAAGGGAATCCTTTCAAGGTGATATATCCCCCGCCAAAAGTGAAGCTTCAGTTTCTAGTTCGCATGAGTTCAACAAACTTGCAGCTAAGATCAGAAATAATGTTTCAAGTACTGTTTCTAACCAAGAAGATGCTTGCCCTAATGTGATTGTTAATAATACTTCGCCTATAATGAAGACTCCCACAGGCCCTCATGTTGAAGCTAGTCATCTCGCCCTTCCAGAATTTTCTAAGTTTAGTGCTGAAAAAGTGATATCCGATAGTCAGTTGAAGCTTGCAACTATTTTGTGGGAAAGCATTCAACCAAGGATTATTCGCGCTTCTTTTGATCGGGTTCCTTCACTTACTAGTGATGTCCACAAGATCTTTGATGCAATAGAAGCAATTAAGTCCGTTGATTCATCATTATTGAAAGGCATGGTGGAAGACTATTTTACACAAGTCCAGAAGTTTAATGAGCTTGAATCTTCCATTTCTTCATCCAAGGATAGAATTGAAAGACTTCAAGCACTTGAAATGGCCTTGCTTTTATAGGGGAAATAATTCAAGTCCCATGTGGTCAAGGAATAGAATTTCTAATTGCATTAGAATTTCTTTAAAACTGGAGGTTGAGTTTTAATTGAAATTAATTTGAGCAAAGAAGCGATTAGATCAAACTCAAATTCTTTGGAACTGTAGAAAGTCTTCAAACTGTGAACTATATTTTGCATGGGCTATTGGGTCCATTTACCAATTAAATACTTTGAAGGATATTTTAAGTTGGGCCTAAATCTCATTTGTGTCCACAATATGACAAACTTTTGTTATGGCCTAAATTCCATTTATTACGTGGGCCAATATTGGTCCATATTTACTTTACATAGGCCAATGTTGGTCCAATATCTATTTTTGTTAAACCATTTAGGGTGGGCTAATCTTCTATTCATGGTCCATTTTGATGCATAGGAAATTATATTTGCTAAATCAATTTTTTTGTCTCATATACAAAATTATATGAGGATAATTAATTGGTGTAAATAAATTCTGACATCAAAAGCAAATTAAATTTCAAGACTTGTCCACTTGCTACACTAAAAAAAAAAAATTCGTGTACGTAACCAAGTCTTGAGGGGGCATTTGTAGAAGGAGAAAATTTGTAACCAATTACAAATTACCACGTGTTAATTGAAATTTCTTTTAATTAAGAAATTTTCAATTAAATTATATATTACCATGTGAAATTGATAATATCATATTATAATTAATTATTTTATAATTAATTAAATATGTACACATGGTTTGACCAATCAAATTGCAAGGATTCATGGGTTATCCAATCAAATTTCACCCATGTGTCATAATTACTTTACCTCTAATTAAATTTAATTAATTAAGAGATAAATAATAAATTTTTATCTCTAATTAAATTTAATTAATTAAGAGATAAATAATAAATTTTTATCTCTAATTAAATTAAATTAATTAAGAGATAAATAATAAAGTTTTATCTCTAATTAAATTAAATTAAATTAAATTAATTAAGAGATAAATAAATATTTTATCTCTAATTTAATTAAGAGATAAATAAATATTTTATCTCTAATTTAATTAATTAATTAAGTGATAAAAATAAATATTTTATCTCTAATTTAATTAATTAATTAAGTGATAAAAAAATAAATATTTTATCTCTAATTTAATTAATTAATTAAGTGATAAAAAAATAAATATTTTATCTCTAATTTAATTAATTAATTAAGTGATAAAAAATAAATATTTTATCTCTAATTTAATTAATTAATTAAGGGATAAATAAGGAGGATGAGTTCTTTTAAAACTCTCTTTCACCTGGCTAGCTACCACTATAAATAGAGACCTCCTCTTAACACAAATTCACAATTCAGAAAGCCTGAAGAGAAGAAGATTTTGAAGAGCCAAATCCTCTCAAAAGTCTTAAGAAGAAATTAGAGAAATTTTAAGAACACGGTGCTTGTTCTTGAGAATTCTCTAAGAAGCTGCTCTCAGATGAAAGGCAGAGATTGTCCCACCGGGCGTGCCAAAATTTGTACACACAAATTTTGCATCAAAAATATGACAAGGAAAATTTGCAGTCAAATAATAATTTTATTAATCAAACTTTGAGGTTACAATCTTTGAATATTCTTAAAGAAAGAAATCCTTTGATTCTTTTCTTTAGTAAAATTTTGATTCAAGGGTCTTCACGACTTGATCTTGAATTGGTGAGATCCGCTTCAAGGGTCTTCTAGACTTGGTCTTGAAAAACAGGAATTATCTCATTTCCTTCGATGAACAAGATCGGAGAGCAGCTTTCTTAGAGAATTCTCAAGAACAAGCACCGCGTTCTTAGAATTTATCTAATTTCTTCTTAAGACTTTTGAGAGGATTTGGCTCTTCAAAATCTTCTTCTCTTCAGGCTTTCTGAATTGTGAATTTGTGTTAAGAGGAGGTCTCTATTTATAGTGGTAGATAGCCAGGTGAAAGAGAGTTTTAAAAGAACTCATCCTCCTTATTTATCTCTTAATTAATTTAATTTAATTAGAGATAAAACTTCATTATTTATCCCTTAATTAATTAATTAAATTAGAGATAAAATATTTATTTTTTTATCACTTAATTAATTAATTAAATTAGAGATAAAATATTTATTTTTTTATCACTTAATTAATTAATTAAATTAGAGATAAAATATTTATTTTTTTATCACTTAATTAATTAATTAAATTAGAGATAAAATATTTATTTTTTTATCACTTAATTAATTAATTAAATTAGAGATAAAATATTTATTTTTTATCACTTAATTAATTAATTAAATTAGAGATAAAATATTTATTTTTTATCACTTAATTAATTAATTAAATTAGAGATAAAATATTTATTTTTTATCACTTAATTAATTAATTAAATTAGAGATAAAATATTTATTTATCTCTTAATTAAATTAGGGATAAAATATTTATTTATCTCTTAATTAATTTAATTTAATTTAATTTAATTAGAGATAAAACTTTATTATTTATCTCTTAATTAATTTAATTTAATTAGAGATAAAAATTTATTATTTATCTCTTAATTAATTAAATTTAATTAGAGATAAAAATTTATTATTTATCTCTTAATTAATTAAATTTAATTAGAGATAAAAATTTATTATTTATCTCTTAATTAATTAAATTTAATTAGAGGTAAAGTAATTATGACACATGGGTGAAATTTGATTGGATAACCCATGAATCCTTACAATTTGATTGGTCAAACCATGTGTACATATTTAATTAATTATAAAATAATTAATTATAATATGATATTATCAATTTCACATGGTAATGTATAATTTAATTGAAAATTTCTTAATTAAAAGAAATTTCAATTAACACGTGGCAATTTGTAATTGGTTACAAACACAGATCCAGAACTAAGCTGCTCCTGAGATTGTTGTTCATGTTGTGGAGGCATAGATTGTTGTTCCCGAGGTTGCACATGAGATTCGGAGTTGCGATTTGCAGAAACAATATTCAAGCGTTTCCTTTTAACCATTTCAAGTCAAGTACTATAACTGAAAAGAACAAGAAAATATACAAAGAGAAATTAAGTATTCTCATTATAAAAGAATAAATAAATATTCCACAGGTTAAACTAATAATATAATCCATAATAAAAAGCAAAAATTAGGATTTGTAAATAACATTGAACCATGAGAAATTAAACATTATCATTACAAAAATACTTGCGTGATCGCGAAACTATTCATGAAAAGTTTCACTTTGCAACTTTTATATATCATATGCAAAATAAGCATATTGAAATGACATTGCAGCAAACGATCTTTGTCACAAGACGAAAATAGTGAAGTGAAACTCAAAGGAAATTATAAGTTTTGGTCTAGATATTTATAGCCATTCTTTCACTAAAAAAGAATGCCACTTCTAAGTATTGGTCTAGATATTGCAACGTGGTTAATATCCAATGGTGAAGCTTTGGATCTACTCATGGCTGTAACGTAGCAAGTAAAAGTGATATGGTTCTAATTGTAGCCCAGCTGGTAAACATTTTATACTTCAGAGCAATTACTTCAGTAATAACAAAGACCTGGAAATCATAATTGCTTCAGTTACTGCAAAATACAGTATAAAATAGTTTTGAAGAAAAACAAGAGCACATAAACTCTAAGTTAAACTCAAAGGAAAGTATAAGAAATGACTAATGAGTCAATCATAGTGATATCTAGAGAAAGAGAGTTATTATGAAGTCTCCCACACCAATAACAGTTTACAGAAGAAGAAAACATACAGCATTCTAAGTCGTCTCAGCCGTCCAATTTGGGAAGGAATTGGGCCAGTCAGCTTGTTATTATGGAGATCCATGCCACATTGGCAAAGTCAAGAAGGAAAAAAGTTCCTCTTAGAACTCTCAAATTAATTTTAGAGGCTAAAACATCTACATGGTAGAACCTATGCTTTTGATTATTTTGTATATATAATTACTTTTATGTTAGTGAGAACCAAGACTAACCACATAATAAGATACTACATGACACATTTTTTCAGGGAATTGTAATTTATGTAAACAATTAAAAGCATTGAATGCGAATGGTGATGTATAAATTATGCACATGAACTGTATACAAGACATGCAAATTCAAATTAGGTGTAGCAAGGCAAACTGATGCAGGTGAAAAGATATTGGGGCAATATCAAAAAGATGAATAGAAGAACCCATGCTTGTGTCACGGGCCGAGATTCGAGCTCTAAGCCTGTGCGGCACTTGAACCTGGGAATGCACTCCTCCAAGTCCAAGCTCAACGCTCGGTTGACAGTCTCGGGCACGGACCAACGCGCGGACCGTGACACTTGCATCAAGCTTTTGAGCTACCAGACCAATGTTTTTTTCTCTCTTTTTCTCCGCTCCTTACTTGAAGGAAGAAGAAAAGTGCACAGGTTGCTTATTTATTTATACATGCTTACTGCTTTAAAATGCCAATTTCATTTTGCATGGTCTATGGATCAAGAGCAGGAAAAGCAACTCAAGTATATGCAATATTCTAACTCCTAAAAGAGTACTCCAAAAGAACATATGGGCATCAAAATTTGATCTTGTAATTTGAAGTCGGTTTACAAGGGGATTTGATTGCTATTTTAAAGCATGGTCAGAAAACTAATAACAAGGAACAGGTTTTGTTGACCTTTGGAGAACAAATATTTTAGCTTATTAGGCAAGAAAGAGTGAACTTACAGCCTTGTTAAATCCAACAAATTAGTTACAGCAATAGGAAAATGAACAACAATTGATACTGCATATACTTCCCTGTAAAAGAAAATGGTCATAATCATGAGCCAAAGTTAAAATCGAATAGAAACCAATAGAATTACATACAACGGTGAATCATGGCAGAATAGTATTCACTCGAGTATCTTCACAAAATCAAGGATTGAGGAACAGAGGGCTTACCTGGCAGTCGGGGGAGGAACAGAGGGCTCCTATGCAGTGGAAGGAAGCAGCCACCCAAGGATTGAGGAACGGCGGCAAAACAACCAAGGATTTGAAGCCAAAATTTATGTGGAAACTGGAAGAAAATGGGCGAACAGAAAGAATAAGTGAAAAGCAAATGAAAAGTAAAACCTAACCTAAGGGTTACCGACGGGTAAACCGTCGCTATAGTCATTTCAATAGAAATGAAAATGTTTTGTTTTTTTTTTTTTTTTTCCCCAAAATGGAAATGTTTTTGTTAGAAATAAAATTCTCCGCTATTAAAAAAGAAACGCTTATTTTTTAAGAGGCAAATATACTGACGGACGCAGATCCATCCGTCAGTATAAAAAAAAATTCTTAAAGGAAAATAATAAGAGTTCGTTTATGTATCACTATTTATCACTTTCTCAATCTTGCTTGTGGAATCTAAATATTTCACTGATAGCGTACTAGATAATATTTCAAATAATAAACACCGATGGTATACTTCTTTTTTATTAAAAAATGGATAAGCAAGACCAATTTTTTTTTTCACTTAAACCTTATACCGATGTAAGAAAAACACCGTCAGTGTATATCATGTTATATAACTTGAATTCGATTCGGTCATTATCGAGCCGAGCTCGAGCTCGAGCAGCTCAAGCTATCGAACGAGCCGAGTTCGAGCAACTTCATACCCGATTCGAGTAGCTCGCGAGCCTAATCGAGCTTTTCTATTTATAATATATATTTTATATTAATTTACTATTTTACCCTTAATATATATATATATATATATATACTTAAAACCTTAAAACCCAACTTTTTCCCCTTCTCCCCCTCTCAACCGCTCTTTTTTTTCTCCCTCACAGTCTCACATTCTCTCCATCCCACCGTCCCACTTCCTTCCTTCTCTCTCATATTTTCCAGTCTCACCTTCTCTCTATCTCACATTCCCACTTCCTTCTCTCACAAAATATGAGGGCAAAAGTTAGGGGCAGTTTATAAAGTATTAAAACATTTTTTGTGGTTTCATGAGGGTTACGATTTTTCTTCATTATTATATTTTAGTTTTCTGTTAGCTTAAATCTCAGTTCTTTTTTGTGTATTATTATGTCTTACATGGAACTCTTGATTTTTTTTGTTTATTTATATATAAGGATTCTCTAAAACTTGTTGCATATAGTGGGTTTGAATTCTTTCTCATTATGCTATTTCATCTTCGACATAAAATCTCTAGAGAATATGATAGTTCCTCTGATGATTCTGCTGATAAATCCAAGCAGATGCTTAAGAAATGTAACTAATTTTAAGTGGCTATATATGCTATATTTGATTATTTTTATTGAGATTTTTATCATTTTGTGTTTAGAAAATTTTGAATTTTGTTGTATAAAGTTTTTTTATTTTATTTATTATTATATCATTTTGAAAAAAATGTATTATTTAAATACAAAAAATTTATATGAAACGAGCCTAATCGAGCCGAGCTCGAATAGTTCGATTTTATCTCGAGCCGAGCTCGAGCTTAGAAAATAGTATTCGATTGAGCTCGAGCCGAGTTTCGAGTCACGAATTTCGAATCGAGCTCGAGCTTCTCACTATTTGAGCTCGGCTCGGCTCGATTACAGCTCTACTCTCAACCTTGCTTGTGGAGTATAAATATTTCATTAAAAAATGGATAAGCAAGACCAATTTTTTTTTACTTAGACCTTATACCGATGTAAGAAAAACACCGTCAGTGTATATCATGTTATATGTTGTGTCTAATTTGACAAATCATAAAATCCGTCAATATGAATTATCCTATACTGATTAATTTTTATGATCCATCAATAAAGATAAGCTTTATACCGAGGGCTGAATTGTTCGTCGATATATGTTGCATGTATATCGACGGTTTATAAATTCGTTTGAAAAATGCATTTATATCAACAAATTTTATTTATCAGTATAAATTATCGTCAGTATATAAATTTGTTTTTTTTTTTTTTTATTTTTAGAATTGTAGTGAATATTACGCACATATGACACACCTTAAATGTATACAACCATTAAATCTCAAGTTCCAGTCTTATATCATATGTGGGTTTGATCAGTTTTATATACTCGATGTGTAATGTAATAATTATTGTTGGAATATGGTATGGCTCAAAGTCACATTTGGTGGCTTAGCACCATTAATGGAGCTACCACTTGCACCACTTGCACCACCAATAATGGAAGCTACCACTTGCAAATGGATGGTGGCTATGGTGGCTACCACTTGCAAAGTGTTCACACCAAGATAGGTGGCGGAAGGTGGCTATGGTGGCTGCCACTTGCTTAGTGTTCACACCTTGATATTATGGCTATAAATAGCCATGTAGAGATGAGAGAGTAGAGAAGAGTTGAGTATGTGTTAGAGCTAAATTGTTGAAGCAAATACTCTGTGTTTATAGAGTAATTCGGTATTGTGTTGAGTTGTGAGTTCAGTGCTTGTGTAGCACCTTGAATTCTGTATATGTTTGTACTCTAAACTCCATTAATACAAAGCTTCAAGCTCCTCCTCCCGTGGACGTAGGCACAGTTGCCGAACCACGTAAAATATCGGTGTTTTTTCAGTGTGTTTAAATCGGTTTTAGTAATATCTATTCGCTTCCGCACAACAAATTGGTATCAGAGCCAATTTTTACGTAAAACCGAGTTTGTTCGATTCTGTCCGTTTTCCAAAAGTGCTCCAATTTGTGTTTTGAAAATACCAGGTTGAAGAGGTCGTTGAGAGGAGTGCAGCAGAATCAACCGGAGCACCAGAGGAGGCCACACGCGCCCGCACGCGCCACCAGAAGAAGTGCCCACGCGCCCCACGCGCCCACGCACCGCACGCGCCACCAGAGGTTGCAGACGCGTGACACCCACGCGCAGCACGCGCCACACGCGCCTCCAGAGGTTGAAGACGCGTGAAGCCCACGCGCCCCACGCGCTACACGCGCCGGCCACCCAAACAGCTCCACGCGCCGCCGCACGCGCCGCCGTACGCCGCCCACGCGCCGCCGCAGGTCCGACCAACTTTTTCGGGCTATTTTTGAGCCGTTTCAGAACACTATTCCGAGACTTTTCCGAGCCGGTTGAGCTAAACCGAGTCCATTTCGAGCCACTTGTAGCAGAATATTCGCAGAATATTCACCGTGTGTCCAAAATTTACACAGTTGGACCCGTTCCTGGCTATTTCGACTATTCCGGACTCAACCGCGGCATCCGTTTTTCCATACAGGTACCGGAAAAACACTTTGTTGGTAATTTTGTTTTATTACCATGGCAGAATCATTAGAGACACATGAAACGACAAGTAGCGCACGATCAAGTTCTTATATCAGAAAGAACTCGATGACCACTACAAAGTTCGAGGTGGAGAAATTTGATGGCACCACCAACTTTGGCATGTGGCAGTGCGAAGTTCAGGATCTGTTATTCCGAGAGGGTTCATATATCGCTCTGGAAGACAGGCCCAGAGATATTTCGGAAGATGACTGGAAATTTGTCAACCGTCAGGCTTGTGGCACAATCCGGTTATGCCTAGCCAAGGACCATAAGTACTTTGTCATGAGAGAGAATAATGCAAAAACTCTCTGGAAACAACTTGAGGACAAGTACATGACAAAAAGCATGGAGAACAGACTCTATCTGAAGAAGAAGCTGTTCCGCTTCCAGTATATGCAAGGTATCACCATGCAGGAGCATCTAGTAAGTTTTAACAAAATCCTCGCTGATCTTGAAAATCTAGATGCAAATATCTCTGATGAAGATAAGGCTCTTACTCTGTTAAATTCCTTGCCTGATAGCTATGATCATTTAACCACTACACTGTTGTATGGTAAAAATGATATAGAATATGTTAATGTTAGTAATGCTCTGGTGAATAATGAGTATCGGAAAAAGGATCAGCATGATCACCAGAATACTACACCAGAAGCTTTAACTGTGTACAGAGGCAGGACGAGCAATCAAGGAGCCGGAGAAAACAAGCGAGGTAAATCCCGCTCAAGGAGGGGATCATCGAGAACACGACTCTCGAGGGACGAGTGTGCCTTTTGCCATGAGAAAGGGCATTGGAGGAATAACTGTCCCAACATGGAGAGGTCGATTGTGAGTGTAGCTCAAGAATCTGAGGGAGAGGAAGACTCTGCATTTACGATTTCCACAACAACACACTCTTCAGATCAATGGATTCTGGATTCCGGATGTTCCTACCACATGTGTCCGAACCGGAAGTGGTTCTCAAACTTCAAAGAGTTTGATGGAGGGATTGTCCATATGGGCAATGACAATACTTGTCACACTAGAGGCATCGGAACAATCCGACTGAAAATGCATGACGGTACAATCAGACAACTTACAGACGTAAGGTATGTCCCTGATCTCAAGAAGAACCTCATATCACTGGGGGTCTTAGACTCAAATGGTTACAAGGTGACCATTCAGAATGGAGTCCTGAGAGTTGTACGTGGAGCATTCTTAGCAATGAAGGGTTATATGAAGGGAAATCTGTATCTCCTTGACAGAGAAACCGTGACATGCAGAACAGCAGCCTCTCACAGAATGATGGGATAATCCGACACTTCACTGTTCCTGGCACTCCCCAGCAGAATGGAGTTGCAGAAAGGATGAACCGAACTTTGGTTGATAAAGTTCGCTGCATGTTATCCCAGTCGAGCTTGAGCAAAGCATTTTGGGCGGAGGCTTTATTGTTCGCCTCCCACATTATCAACAGACTAACCTCCACCGCAATTGATGGGAAGACTCCCATAGAGGTGTAGTCCGGATATTCTGCCATTGAATATGATCGGCTTCGTAGTAACGGATGCAAAACTGGATCCTAGAGCCAAGAAAGCTGTCTTCATGGGCTTTAGTGAAGGAGTAAAAGCAGTCCGATTGTGGAACCTTGAGTCAAAGAAAGTCATCGTAAGCCGAGATGTTGCCTTTGACGAATCTGTAATGCTGAAACTGTCAACTCCAGAGAATGTGAACCAAGATTCTCTAAAAGCAGGTGGAGTTTGAATCAGAAGATGCTGGTCAAAATTCAGATGAATCTGAACCAGAATCTGATGACACCTTAATTGAAGTGGAGGAGTCATCACCAGAAACCTTTCAGCAATTTGAATCAGTTGTCACCAGTAGACCGAATAGACATATTCGGAAACCTGCTCGATACACAGACGTGGTGGCATACGCCCTTCCAGTAATTGATGATGATGTTCTGATCAATTACAAAGAAGCTGTAAACAGCCCTGCGCATGCCCAGTGGAAGGAGGCGATCAGACTTGGAAGTTGGTTCCACTTCCAACACTCAAAAGATCAATTGAGTGCAAATGGGTCTTTGCCAAAAAGGAGGGTGCTACCGGCAAAGACAGCATCAGATACAAAGCCAGATTGGTAGCCAAAGGTTAGGCTCAAAAAGAAAGGAATAGACTACAATGAGGTATTTTCACCTGTTGTTAAGCATGCATCTATTCGGATCTTATTGGCTTTAGTAGCACTGTATAACCTAGAGATAGTTCAACTTGATGTAAAAACTGCATTCCTCCATGGTTCCGTAGATGAGGAAATTTGTATGACTCAACCAGATGGTTCTGGAGTCCCCGGTAGCAGAGATTACAAAAGCAAGTTGAACCGATCACTGTATGGTCTGAAACAATCCCGTGACAGCTGTACAAACGGTTGGACTGTTTCATGACAGGATGAAAAGTACACACACAGTCAATTTGATCACTGTGTTTATTTCCGGAAACTTCAAGATGGATCATTTGTCTATCTGCTGAAAAAGGCAAGGTGGAGATCGACAGGCTGAAGGCTCAACTGAGCTCAGAGTTCGAGATGATCTTGGAGAAGCTAAGAAAATTCCTGGGAAGTAGACAGAAAAATTGACTCAGGCTCAGTGCATTGATGAATCATGCCAATGCAGTAGGTGCCCTGATATGTGAGTAATGGTGTGTACATTTGAAGGAGAAAAGAGGAAGCTCTGATCTGTGAATTCTCTCTGTGGATTCTCGCCAAGGTGGAGATTGTTGGAATATGGTATGGCTCAAAGTCACATTTGGTGGCTTAGCACCATTAATGGAGCTACCACTTGCACCACTTGCACCACCAATAATGGAAGCTACCACTTGCAAATGGATGGTGGCTATGGTGGCTACCACTTGCAAAGTGTTCACACCAAGATAGGTGGTGGAAGGTGGCTATGGTGGCTGCCACTTGCTTAGTGTTCACACCTTGATATTATGGCTATAAATAGCCATGTAGAGATGAGAGAGTAGAGAAGAGTTGAGTATGTGTTAGAGCTAAATTGTTGAAGCAAATACTCTGTGTTTATAGAGTAATTCGGTATTGTGTTGAGTTGTGAGTTCAGTGCTTGTGTAGCACCTTGAATTCTGTATATGTTTGTACTCTAAACTCCATTAATACAAAGCTTCAAGCTCCTCCTCCCGTGGACGTAGGCACAGTTGCCGAACCACGTAAAATATCGGTGTTTTTTCAGTGTGTTTAAATCGGTTTTAGTAATATCTATTCGCTTCCGCACAACAATTATATGATTTATGATTATTATTTTTTTGAGAATTCATATATGTTGAGAATTATTTAATTAAATTGTGAATTCTTTGGATTAATGTATTTCAATAAGAAATATTAACAATATAAATTGATTTGTTATATATTACATACAACAAGTTAAATGCATAAAAACAACTCTCTAATATATTGATAAAATAGTAGCTTTATGAGTTTGGGAGAATATATAGGAAGAGATAAAGTTAGAAGTGTCAATATATTGTATCAAAAAAGCTATCATGATAGAGTACTCATTAGCGTCTTGAGAAGTACCAAAATTAGAGTTTCACTGATAATACTACTTAATGGGCGATATGTAAGTACACTGTTAACCTTATCTAAGACTTGTGATATGACTTGACCTTAGACTAGGCTCTCGAATAAAAAAAAAGTTGGATTTGTTTTTATGTACTATCAGTGTATAAATCTAAATACTGACAGTAAATCATATAATGACACCTCAATAATAAATAAATTTTAAAAATTTTAAAAATAAATACAGGTAACTATACCTTTTAACACGTGACGTCATATAATACACTATCAGTGTATAGATCTATACATTGACAATGTATCAAATATAAATTCTTATGTTAAAGAGAAGTTAAGACCACTTAATCAATATATGCCCGAGGTTTTACTAAATTATTTGTGCTATGTTTGAGAATTTGAAAATTTGGATTTGGATTCATTTGTTATATAAATTGTGAGAATAAAATGCATATATTATGTATAAATTAGTTAAAACTCAATATGATTATATATTTGAAAGGTATAAAAATATGAATTTCAAATTCACAAATAGGTATAGGTATTTCAAATTCACTACTAAATAGACATCAAACAAATCTATGGATTTGAAACATAATTATCAATGTTACTTTTATATGTGTTTTATTCATAATTTACACTATTTTTAAAATTTAAATCAATTTTTTGAAATTTAAGTTCTCCAAGTCAACCTAAATTTTTTTAGATGAAATTAACTAAACCATCCGATGGAACAAGATACTTGAAGATTTAAAAACTGTCACGAAATGCCTAACGTGTCAAGAAAATTGCACAAAAATTTCAACACTGCCAATCTTTGTTTAACAATAACTAGAATTAACCCCTGCTTCGCGAGGGTTCTTTTAAAATTTTATAATTTTATAATAAATTAAATTAAATTTTATTAAATAATAATTATTTATTTAAATTATTTCTTATTTATTTTAAAATTGTAATACTATTAATATTAATATAATTATATTTTATTAATTATGAAAATTAAATTTATGAGAATTATTTATTTATAAATTGCATAATATAAATACATTTTTAAATGTTATTTATATGTATTTTTAAAAAATATTTAAACTTTTGTATAGCTTATTGTATAGTATATATTTTTATTTATAGGTGATAAAAATAATTAATAAAAAGTAATAAAATAAAATTGTAATTTGTATTTTATTTTTTCGTTGGGTCGGTTTAAAACTAAAAATAACTATAAAAAAAAAAAAAATCATCAAGCAAATGAGCTTAACACGTGTGTCACACTGATTATCAGCAAGTTCATTATATATATATATATTATTATTTTTCCTAGCGAGTCGGGTATGAGTTCTAAATCAATCTGCGAGTCAATGTATGGACCCCTTTAAATACATCATTAAAAAATAAAATAAAAATAATTAATTAAATAACTTTTTTTCTGAACGGGTCGGGTATGGATCTTAAACCGATCCGCGAGTCAACGTACAGACCAATCCCTTTAAATATATCATTTTAAAAATAAAATAAAAAACTTAAAAGTAAAAAATTAAAAATAATTTTTTTAAAATTTTTTCCCCGAGCAAGTTGGGTATGGATCTTAAATCGATTCGCGAGTCAACGTTCGGATCAATCCCTTTAAATACATAATTTAAAAATAAAATAAAAATAATTAAAACTAAAACTAAAAACAATTAATAAAAAATTTTGAACGGGTCGAATATGGATCTTATATCGATCTGTGAGTGAACGTGAGAATCAACCTTTTTAATTAAATTATTTTAAAAAAATAAAACTAAAATTAAAACTAAAACTAAAAAGTCACCATGTGTCAAGCAAAAAAGCTTGGACACGTGGCAACCCATAACCCTCTTAGGGGATTTTTTTTAAAGGATTAGTATAGATTTACAATACGTTATCATATTTTTAAAAACAATGCATCATATGATATCACGTGTTAAAATATATAGTTATTTGTATTTATTTTAAAAAAAAATTAAATTTGTTTATTATTGAAGTGTCATCATATAATTTATTTTTAATTTATAGATTTATACACTGATAGTGCATCAAATACAAACCCTTAACATAATATATATATATATATATATATATATATATATAAAGAGAGATTCACTTACATTAGTGTGAAATTAAATTAGTTTTACACATTTTCATAATTTTTTATACGATTTATATTTTAATAAACCGACCGTTGGATTTAACAATATAATTGTATTCGTTGTGCACGTAAAATTTCGAATCGATCCGATATCTCTATCATATCGATTGAGAATACTTTATATATATATATATATATATATATATATATATATATATATATGAGGATGAGCCAACCAAAATTGTATAGATAGCCATGAATCGACATTTCATACATTTATATATAATACATAAATGGAAAATGACAATCTTTTTTGGATTGATGTTAATAGACATGTTCAAACTTAATACTATGTTAATGATATTCTAAATTCAAGGAATTTCCCCATCAAACACTTTATTAGCTTCGACAATAGCATATTCCAATATGCTTAAAGGTGGGAATTATGTCTAATTACATATTAGTATTGTGGGATTTTAAAAATTCCTACATTATTATATAAATAATTAATAATTAATTATTGGCTTTGGCTTTACATATAGCTGCTAAGTGGACCTATTAATTAATGGACACTAAACAATTATACAATATTAAAAAAATAATTATAATACGATATAATACGAAAAATTAATATAATTTAAATTATTTTTATTTTTTGACAGATATATCATGTCGTGTCTGACATAGTACGTGATATATCTTATCAATATTTTGTAGACACCAAACTTTGAACAATCTAAAAATTATTTATATAAAAGTCAATATAATGATTTATAAGTTGGATTAAGTTCGAACAATAAAAATTTACTTGTCCAATGTTCGATTTGGCTTGATGGACTTTCAAGGTTGGTTTTTATTTATTAGTATTAAAAAATTAAATTTTCTTAAATTTTTATATTTTAAATATATTTTATAATTAAAATTTGAATAAAAGTTTCTTATCATTTGAGATAAATTGGGTTGGGACTAAACTTAAAAATCTTTGTTCAAAGCCCAACCTGAATCTGGCAGGGCATACTTACCTTTGGACAAATTTAAATTTGGGTGATTATTTTTGTACTTAAAAAAAAAAAAGTGATCTTCAAGTAAGGACTAATAAAGTGCGAAGTAGAACTCAGAAAAAGACTAGCAATTCAAAAGAAAATCGGAAAACCGGAACGGGGATGGCGACGAGAGAGTGGAACCCATCGGATTTCGAAGTCGAAGAAGAAGACGAAGAGGAAATGCCGTCGCCGTCGCCTTCGCCGTCGCCTTCGCCGTCATCGTTATCGTCGCCCATCATCGCTGCTGCCGCACTTCGGCAGAGAGCGACATGTGTCGTTTTTAGAGATGATATACATTTTGATGCCTTACCACTACCATTCGCAGGAGATCAATCGCCTCACTCTTGCATTTTTCACTATCTCTGGACTTAGCCTCCTCCAAACCTTAGATCGCGTAACCTTTATTTATTTATTTATTTATTTATTTATTTTTACGTATTTGTTAGAAATTTTGAGGTTACGGTTTGGCAGAAATGTTAATTTGAAGCTAAAAACTAAAATTAGATAATAAAAAAAAAAAAAAAAGAGAGAAAGTCAATATCTAAATTTGTATTGTTTTTTTACTGGTTGATTGGAGAAGGATGCGAACAAAGTATTTAAATTTATCATATTTTGACTGAATTAGGAATATAAACTAAAAATTTCATTTTCTTTTAAGGAAATTTTGATTCTGATTGTAATAATGAATTAGCTGTTTATAACTTCATAAAAAGTCAATACTTAAGACTTTTTCTTAATTAAATTTCTTAATAACATTTAGCCGGTAATCATCTGTTCTAGTGAATTAAGAATTTTTTTTTTTTTTTTTTTTTTTTTTTTTTTTTTTTTTTTTTTACGTTTTTAAGACAATTTGACTATAAATTAGACTAGTTAATACTGTATATACCAACATGAAAAGAAAAAAAAATTATTGATTCTGGTTTTGTAGGTTGACAAGGACAGAGTTGCCAAGTGGGTTTTATCATTTCAAGCTCATCCGAGAATTAAAGCCGAATTGAAAAATGGTTTGGGCTTTTGCTGAAGAATGTTGTCTCATTTTGTTGGGTTTTGATGCCCTATTACGCTTTTGATATGAAAAGGAATTTTTTTTCTAAAAGGAGATTGTGGTTTTCCTGCAGGACAATTTTACGGTTTCCATGGTTCTAGGACTTCACAGTTCCCTCCAGATGAAAATGGGGTATGAGAAACTCCTTGTATATTACCTGTTTTCTTCTTATTATTTTAATTGTTAATAGTTTTTTCCGTTTATTCTGCATACAGGTCTCAGCTCATAATGCTGGTCACTTGGCAAGCACGTATTGTGCCCTAGCCATACTAAAGACGGTTGGATATAATCTCTCAACTGTAGACAAAGAAGCAATATTGATATCCATGAGAAATCTTCAACAGCCTGATGGAAGGTATGCTTCAAAGTATAGTTCTTAAATACTATTGACAGAAGAATATTGCTTCAGATGCTTGTTAGAGATGTATATTAATTTATTCTTTTCGTCAAAGTCCAGTTATGCATATTGATCGTAAGAGCAATCAATTATATCCTGATGATATTATTATGCACAAGCAAAGAATAGAAAGGGAAGGGGAAAAAACATGTCATTTAAACTCAAATTTGTTTTTTTTTTTTTTTTTGTCCTCTCAAGTTTTCATGTGATAGATCTTCTAGATTGATTACTTTTGCATGAAGTTGATTGATTATTTTTTTCTTAATCTTGCAGTTTTATGCCGTTGCATGTTGGGGCAGAGACAGATCTTCGCTTTGTATATTGTGCTGGTAAGGACTGAAACCATTAACAGTTACAATGAAAGCTCTATCAATTGTAGTTCTCCATAATGAAATGTCGATTTAGCTAATTGATGTATCAGCTGCTATCTGTTTTATGTTAGAGGACTGGAGTGGCATGGATAGAGAGAAAGCCAAGGAGTACATCTTAAATTGCCAGGTATGCCTGCACTTCAGTGCTTAATTCTCAATGTTTCCATTTTATCTTTATTTTCTGTTTATGTTATGGCATATATACTGAAGTAGAAGTGATTTTATTCTTTCAGTCTTATGATGGTGGTTTTGGCTTAATGCCTGGTTTAGAATAACATGGTGAGTTAAAAAAATATCTCGTGTAATTGTTGATATATATTCTGTCACCTCCGTGCATCTAAAGTCTCTGTTTCTCCACAATTTTCTCATTGCTCTTAGTTGTAATGAATTTATAAACAAATTAGGCTGAGCATGTGTTTGGTCCTACTTAACTGATGCTATTTATTTCTTGTTTCCCTCTATCCACTTCTTTCATCAAATTATCACATTTTTCAGCGTCATTTGCTGGTGGGTCTATTTTTTAGTAGGAAAAGTTTCTGCATGAAACAGCTCCATTCTATATTTCTTTAGTTTACAGATTCTGTTCGCTTTGTTGATATTTACCAACAGCATTAGTCTTAGTGATGCAGGGGGTGGTACGTATTGTGCTGTGGGATCTCTTCGATTAATGGGGTACATTGAAGATGATCTTCTGTCAAAAAATGCATCATCTTCCGTCATAAATGTGCCGTTATTGCTGGATTGGATATGCAGGTTTACTTTTGTCATTTAATATCTAGAAGCATGACTTACTATGCCAGGAAGACGTAGTTTTTAGCTTAATATCTAGAAGTAGACAATGGACCCCTAAAAGGCCATTAAGAGCTTAAAAGTGCTAATAAAGAAAATGCTTTTTAAGAGATGGTTCAATATTGTTATCTCTGTGTGCAAACTCAATTTTTGAGTTGAGTGGTAGGTAACTTTTACATTTCTTTTGCCCCAAGAATGATTTCATCCTCTCCTCTCCTCTCTCAAACAGAGGCAGACAACTGATGGCGGATTTCAAGGCAGAGCCAATAAATCTAGTGATACATGCTATGCATTTTGGTAAGCATAAGAAAAACCTTTGTTCATTACATGGTATAAGCTGCCTTTTTGTTGATGATTTGATGTTCTTGTGTAGGGTTGGGGCAGTTTTGAGGATCTTAGGGGGCTATAAATTCATTGACATGATTGCTTTACGCAGATTTTTGCTGACTTGTCAGTCTAAGGTGCTGCTACTGCTTCTTGGCACTTGATCTAAAGTCAGCACGCATTCAAAAGCACCCACATATAAATAGTGGTTCTAGAATGGTTCATTGGTAGTTTGTCATAACATGCCCTTTGCATTTAAATAATAAAGTAAATGGAACATCCCCCCTTGATGATACATGGAAAACAAGAAACTGCTTGCTAGGGTGCTTAAAGCTGGCACCAATGCCTGAAAATTTCAAACCGTAGTCTTTTTATGGTAGTCACCATGGAAACCAATGATTATTGAGGAAGGGATTATTGAAATTTCTATATAAATTGCCTTTGCAAAAGGGGATTTAATACAGAGAGCAATGGAAAATGGTATTAAGGCATTAAGGGGGGTGAATGTGAAGCTTAAAATGTCAAACCAGTTTGACCTTGCATCATGTACATGTATACAATCTAATTCTAATATAATAACCTCATCTCTGCATGAATATTCCATCTATTTAATTCTGTTGAGGTTGAGATTCTTATCAGTCAGACTGTCACTTACATTCCTTTTTCTTTGGTGGTTATATCCTATTTTTACCAGTTTGGAGGTTTCAGTAAGTATCCCGGGGAGCTACCAGATATATATCATTCATACTATGGATATACTGCATTCAGCCTTTTGGAAGAACCTGGCTTGAATCCCGTGTGCTGAACTTGGAATGACAGATCTCGCTGCCTTGGGAATTCATTTGACACCATTTTTGCTCTTCACCTCATCGGGTTTGTAATTTATTTAACTTGAATTCATTGCACTTCCATGCTGATTGTACGATATTGCTTGCATATCTGACTTGTAGTTCTACTCATCTTGTTTTTTCGTTTCTAAACCCATTGATAAGGTGAAGATGTAATTAAGAAAGTTCATGTTGTATTTTATTAACAATTTTTCAATCTATAAGCTCAGAGGAGGATGGCAGGATCCATGTAATAAATTTTTTTTAACTTTGTATGACAGGACACCCTTATTTTGTTCGATTAATCAAATCTATGTTACTCGGACTCGGGTGTGAGTGTCGGACACGGGTATGTGTCCGATACGGGTATGTTCAAATTTTTTATAAGATTTTCATGTATTTGGAGGGTCTTTGGAGGATCATACTCCTATATCCGTGTCCGAATATGGGTCGGATACAAATACTTCAAGAAAAATAAGAGTCGAAGCAACATAGAATTACAAATTGCTCATCCATTATCGCTTGTCCCATGTTGTCATGGATGCATCTTTCATTCACCATTTAAATCTCTTTTAGGATTTGGTTATGGAAGTAAATTTGCTGCATTCAAGGAATAACTTGAACATGTTGCTTAACTAATTATTAACCTTATCAAGTGCTGTTGCTTTCTTCCATAATTTACTTTCATGCAGTCACAATCTTTATTTATCCAAGTTTCCAACTTGCTTACCTTAAAAAGAAAATGGCACAAAGTCTTAGACTATGTTTGGACCCTCTAGTGAAAAAAGAGGCTGACTGGAGTTGCAGTGCAATGAAAAATCTTATCCAAACAAACATAACCTTAGGTTCCCTTTGGGAGGGCAGGACGGTGTGATGGAAGTGTTTTTAAGGGTTCATAGGGATTCGAGTTTTTTCAGTGCGATGTAATGGTATTTCATTATAGATTTATTCAAAAATCGAGTTATTTGTTTGATTCAAGCCGTATTAATTGAATCTAGATAAACATTTTTTAATTCGGATTCGTTTGATTCAAATTATTATTTATTAATAAAAAAATTTATTTAAATTTAATTAAATATATAAATATTAATATAAAAATAATTTTTTAAATATTTTTTAAATAATAATTTGAGATTGCGATTTGGCCCGGAGAGTTTGGAATAAATCTGAACCGTGACTCAACCCATGAACACCCGTTCCTAACAGCTCCTAAGCCTCTATTAATCTGTACATATTACAAATATTTGTTTTATGGCCCCAAACAAATAATGGAATCTCAAATATCACCAATAGTTAGATTTGTAGCTCTATATCAAAGAGGAAAAGAAAAAAAAAATGAGAGCATGAATTCATGAATCATGATTATAGTTTATAAGCCATGGACTCACTTCCCCAGTCAGTCTCCAGCAATTAATGTATAAAGAGGAAATGGAAAAAGGGAAGTGCCCAGTAAAAATGTAATGATTTTTCAAGGTGGGTAGCTTTCAGCCCTGTACCCACGAGACACTTTCACGGGCAATAAGCATCTCTTTGTTGCTTTGGAAAAAGCCTAAAAGGCATCTTACAAATCACTACTACCCATCTTCCCCCTTTCTCTTTTTCCAGTTTTGTCATTTTGTTGAAATATAATGTAATTTTTTTGTTATTCATACGGAATCTATCCGTATTTATATTGTTTTTTTTTTTATTTTTATATTTATATAAATTTTGACATGTTAATAATTTATATTATATAAATTTTAAATACTTTCATATATTTATATCGCGTTAATATTATCTTTAATATTTATATCGTGTTTATGTCATGGTTTAATTTTTTTTTTTTTTAATATTTGTATTAGATAAAAACTCCAACCCATCTTGGTCCACCAAAAACCCCCACATCCATCAAACTTTGTCAGGTGTTCATCAGACGGTCCACATCACATTACATACCAAAATCTTTTATAGAGTAAACACTAAACAATAATCATCCAGCAGAAGAACAATATCAATATGTTAACATCAACAACAACAACAACAATGTTTAGGGGGTTAGATGAATCGCTAAATTGGTCCACCTTGATGGGTATTGGATATTCGAATCTTATCGATAACTTTTCTTTGATGTTAATTTCGAATGGATGACCTAAAGCCGATGCAAAGATACATTTTATTTTGATCTAGAAACTGAAACTTGGACAACTTCTATCATAAATTTTGCAGTGCTTTTTGAAGAAAAAAACATTAGTAAATCAATTCACTCATAGAATGATTACAGACATGGAGATTGAAATAAAAACAAGTAACCCCCACATAGCAAATTAAGCAAAAAAGAAATAATAAATCAAAACCTAAAAGTTCAAAGCAAAAAAAAGAAGAAGAAATTTTGAGTTTTAGTTTTGGTTGGTCATGAAACCCTAAGAAATATTGTTAGATGGGAGTAGTCTCCCTGGCTGGTGACTTGAATGTTGAAGGTGAAGAACTAAGAGGAAGTACCTGGGAAGTAGTACTTGAATGAAATTGCTGTTGATAATTGTGATTAAACTGATTAAGCCCTCTTTCTTTGTTCCTATCAACAATGATTGTGATAAAAGATTCATCTTCAGAGGTCATTTCACCATTTTCTTGATCAAATCCATCATTCTTATCAACTTCTTCTTCCATTAATTTTTTCCTATGAAGTTTCTCCTCTGCTTCTTGCAAGAACTTGAACTTTGGAGGAGGTGATGAAGAAGACCTTATCCTATTAAACTCTGCATCAGTTGCAGATTCAAACAAAGGGTTGAATCCTTGTTGATTAATGAAACAGGCATCCATTAATGGAGTATGAGGAGGAGTGAAGAATGGTGGAGAAGCAAGAGGGGTTAAATATGGGGTTTCAACAGTGAGAAGCAGATCACTCAAGCTCCTCCCACATTTAGACTTAGCTTCCTGATCAGACTCCAAATCCTCCTTTGTTTCTTCAATAATTGTGAAGAGAAATCTTGGTGGCCCCCCTCCTGACAGACTATGCAGCCTCATTAGCTCATTTTCCATGCTGCTGCCATGATCATCAAAAGTAGGCTTGAGCAACAAATCTTTGTTTGATTGCAGATGAAGCTGATGATGAGATTGTTGTTCTCCTTCTTCTGTCATTCTAATTTCTTGAGGATTCAAAGCTGAGTGAGTCATGGAAGAGGAGGATGAACTTTTCCAACAAAACATGTAAAACAACTCCCTAGCTGGATTGCTGTAATCATTTTCAATATCTCTGCTTGTTAATCTCTTCTTCCACCATAACAAGTAATATATCTCAGCAATCAAAGCTAACAAGAGACAACCAAAAACTATGCTCAAACCAAGTCCTACACTACTCAAAGATTTCATTTTCAATCCCCCCCCTCTTCTTCTAATTTACATCAGAAAACAAACTAAAAATACTTCAAAAAACTTTCCACTCAAAAACACCTTTATCTTTACAAAGAAGGGAAACTTTACTGTTAATAAACTACTTGAAGATATCCCTTCATCATCAGTACAAGAAACAAGTGAAAACCCCAAAGAAATAAAAAAGAGATAAAAAGAGTACTGAGAAGTCTCAATCTTCACAAAACACAAAAATAAAAGCCCAGGAAGCAAGACCCAGGTCTTTAACTTTGACTAGAATCCCAACCCTAAGTGAGTTAATATCAATTCTTTTTTCTCAAAAGCATTAGAGACATACCCTTCAGCTTTTACCTGCAAAAAATAACAGCGTCCTAAAACCCTTGTGCTAAAAAAATAAAAATCTTAAAAGCTCTCTCTTTCTCTGAAAATCACACTATTTTCATTATTAAGCATGATTATGAAAAAATGCTTTTTGTTTTTAAAACTAGTATAAAGTATAGAAAAAAAAAACCCACATGAATCAGACGTGTAAGTAGACTTGTATAAAAGTTGAGTTATTCGTTCAATCTCGAAGCTTGTTCATAATTAAAAGAGTTTAAACACAAATATTAGGTTCGAAAAATGAGTTTAAAAAAAAAATGAGACCCGTTAAAAAAATAGGTCGGACCTTGACTCCAACATTCAAGGATTGAGCCCGGTCCGGCCCGTTTTCTAATTAAATAATAGATCATTTTTATTTTTATTTTATGTAATTTATGTCATATAAAGATTAAATATATATATAATATTATAGTGTAAACATTAAAAAATATGTTAAGTTGTTTATGTTTATGAACTTAATAAAAATATATATATAATTATTAAAGATTAAATAAAAAAATAATATATTTTTTATAAAAAATATAGAAAAAAATGATATGAGCAGGCCTAAACGGACTTGGTCAAAATTTGAAGCTCATATTCTCGGCCGGACCAAGCTTAGGTAAGTATATATGATATTGATACCATACATAAGCCCAACCCGACTACTTGCATATAACCACAAGTTTTATTTTTTTTAAACAACTTCTCTAAACAAATAATACTAAAATTTTATTTTAAAAACAGGGGTATTTTAACTTTAAATTATAAAAAATTATTTCATTTACTGTCAAAATTAATAAAATAATATATATCTTTTAAAATATATTTAAAAAATAATAATTTTTTATTTATATTTATAAAATTAAAAAATTTCACTACCAATATATTAAAAATATCTCATTCCAAACCTTCTTGGAGGCCTGAACTTGACCCTGATCTTCGAAAATTTCTGTCCCTTTTGAGATAAAACCTTATAAAAAATTTTAAAAATAAATATTATATCTTTTAATATATGGTATAATGTGATTCATCATTAATTTATAAATCTATATCACAATGCATCAAATATAAATAAAAAATAAAAAATTGAGATTGTTAAATGAAAATCAACAGGGCCAGCAGGGAAAGAAGAGTCGGCAAATGCCCTTTATATTTTATGGTTGAGAGGTCGCTGGCTTCGAGGGATACTCACATGGGATCACGAATAAAAGGAAAGTGATGTGTCATTGGGCTGGAAATTTTTTTGGTTTCATTTTACTCTAATACCCCTTAAAGAACTTATTGGTGGATTGGATTATTTTTTGGACAAGGGTAATTTGGGAAAAATAAATGGACCTAAAAATTTGTAAAATTTATTATAGGTAATAAATTCCTTAGTTACTTGAGTAATTAGTGTTTGACTTGTTATAGGACGAAAATTAATTGTTTACTGAATTCCAAACAGTTTTATAATGGTATTAATTTAGTAGTTTGTTTAAGGATTTGTATCTATAGATATCAGTTAAATATTATTTAAAAATGGATTTTGCTAACAAGTGCCCTAGGGTTACTATATATAGTAATATCTTTATTTAATACATCGAAAATAATGAATAAAGTTGTTAACTTTTACATTTAATATAATGTTATTATTATAAATAGTATATTAACTAACCTTAACAAGTGCCCTAAGGGCACTCGTTAGCAAAACCCTTTAAAAATTATTATCTTTTACATTAGTGATGGACATTTTTAATTTTACAAGCGGGATTTACACAATTTCGTAATTTTTTATACGATTTATATTTTTTTAATTCGACTGTCGTATTTCGTATTTTATTAACATAAATCATTCACATCAAGTTTCGAGTAAATTAAAAATATTTAACTATTTGTTTCAATATAAAAACTTTTGACCTTTAAATATATATTAAAAACGATAGTATTTTTGATCGATATGATAGAAATATCGATCGATTCGAAACTTTACGTGCACGACGAGTATGATTATATTATTAAATTCGACGATCAATTTGTAAAAACATAAATCGTATAACAAATTACAGAAGCGTGTAAACCCCGTTTATGGAGTTAAAAATGTCCATCGCTAGTGTACATAATAATAATCCATTATTTAATTATGAAAATTGTTAATCGGTGTCTAGTGACACTGGTTAAAGTGATATATATAGAAAGAAGTGTAATTAATAATTTATTTTTTCTTGAATTTAATAAAAGTAATATATTTAATGCAAACAAAATTTTTAATTGATAATTAAATAATTTTTAACTAGTATTTATAGGCTTCGGTTAAACGAATCTTTTAATTTTTTTTTTTTGTATTTAATATATTATTTATGATGAATTAAAAAAATTATTAATTACACTATTTTTTTTTTAAATTTGCTAACGAGTGTCTTAAGAGTACTATTTAAGATTACTATATATAGTTGAAAATGATAAATAAAATTGTTAACTATTATTACTATAAATAAAATATTAATTAATCTTTAAAAATATCTTAAAAATACTCGTTAACAAAATTTTTCTTTTTATATATATCACTTTAACGAAAGCCTAATAACTCTAACTAACATTTTCCATTATTTAAATAAGAATTAGTTTTTGTTAACCGGTGTTTAAATATGGTCTAAGAATTTTAAGATGGGAGAATGGGGTAAGGTGATTTCTGTTGGAGCCCACATTTTAAAAGCACAAGTTTCTATAGAAGCCATAAAGGCCGTGTAATAATCCACCATATATTTTATTAGGTGAAATTCATAATTCCTACTCTTTTTTAGATAATTTTGTTTTATTGTGTATGATTTGAGTATATGCAGTGTAATAAAAGAATTTTTGACATTTGAATAGCCTTCTCTGTTGGAAAAAAAAAGGTTTTATTGTTCTAACAACTTTGATAAAATTAATAATAAGAACGACAATAATAATAATAAAAAACTCCTCTTCTATAGAATTTGGTGGCATAAAAATCAAAAAAATTTCTTGAAATACATTACTTTAATGATTTTTTATGTTCCTTTTTATGGTACTTTTGTTTTTAAAGAAAATTTGAGATTGTAAGTTTCTATCTATACTATTATAAAGGGAGTAGCTAAGTTGATGAAAATATAAAAAAATTATTAAGTTTTAAAAATAAAAAAATAAAATAAGGATAATTATATCTTTTAATATTTTATATAATAATTTTATACAGAAAAAACTATTTATTTACTTCTAAAAAAACTAAATTTTCTAAAAAAAATTATCCACTTACAAAAATTGCTCACTTTATAAAAACTACCTATTTTTTTCATTTAATTTTTTAAAAAAAATATATTTTTACTCACATGACGAGTGTGTGGAATTTTAGTGTAGTATTAAAGTGCAGAGATTAAAGAATAAAGAAAATTATTTATATAATTCAACCAATTAATAATTAAAATAAAAGTTTTTCTAACAAAAAAATGTTTGTGGTGTTTTTGCACCTAGATGGAGCTTTGGGTTGGGATGTGTATTAAGATCTCCCCATTTAGGACAAAGATTAGTTAAAGAGTAATATCAAATTTCCATTTCCCAATCATTACACCTATGAACTTACATGAAAAAACAAAAAGGAAATCTTGCAAAAAGAATTTTCTTATGGATCAAACATCCCCTAATTTTAGGCTTTCATTACCTATATTGATTTCTTATGAAACAACCTCCTATTTTTCTCACTTGTTTGGAATTCACTATAAGGGGAAAAAAATAGAATAAATAAATAAATAAGGTGGGTAAGTTGGAGGGATATTTTCATAAGCTTTGCTGCACTTATTATTTCTCTAAGTTAGGTAAAAAAAAAATAAAAGGACCCTACTAGCATGGGTAGTACTAAATTAGCCCATATGGATGAGATTGAGATGTGAGCAGCATGTTTAGCACACCAACTTCAAGTGTGAGCTTCTGCTAAAATATCACATTTCACATTTCACATTTATCAAGACTTGCTTATACATGCATTCAAGCATTTGCTTGGCAGTTGGTGCATGATTTTATGCATCAAAATTAGGACTCCAATCTTTCCTTTTTAAAGAAAAAAAAATTGCTTAAAAAAATTTGATCAGTCACATATTCATTCTAATGATATCTGAATCTGACTTTTAATCCAATTTATTTATGCAATAATTTTTAAAAGTTAAAGATGACATTCAACAAGTTTGAGTTTAAATTTCAGCATCTGTAATATCTTTTTTTTATTCTTAGACTACGATCTTTTTAGTATCAAAATTCGAATTTCAGATCATGTAACCCTTCTCTTATCCCAAACTACAATCTCTTTTGTAACAAAAATAATATAATTAACATGTATTTATTTAAATAATTATCATATCAATCTAAACCTTTCCTTCATATCCGTTTAAATAATCATCATATATCAATTTGAAAAATAAGAGACGTTACATGCAAAAATTCAAATATTGAATCTATTGAATTATTAAATTCCACTTTTTATAAGTGATCGCATGAACCAACTAAACTAAACCTTGGATTCCCATTGAAACACTTGTTCAATCTTCATTGAATTGGAATTGGAATTATAATTTTTATTTTATTTTTTTGTTTCTTTTCGTTATTGGACTTCAATTTCTACTAAGTGGGATTTTATTATTCTAACCATCTAATTAAAGGTTAGGGGTCCAAATTTTTTAAATTTTTATTGATAAAATAGGAAGACTTGCAAGGAACAAGTCATGTGCGTGCATGCGTGTATAAGGGTCATCTTGACAAAGCATAACTAACAGCATTGAGGAACAACGTTAATATGCTTCAAATCTTAAGAAAATTGATTAAGGTCAATCTTTAGTAGAAAAACCACGATTGACGAAAACAACGTTTGCAATTCAGTTGTGCAAACAAAACTAACATGGTACAAGTATAATTTAGGTTCTTATCTAAAAGTGAATACATTAGCTTTTATATTATCCGAATTCGGGGTGAGTTTTCAGATATAAATATACTTCATTTTTCTAAATTTTTTCATATATTTGGAGGATCATATGCCAATACCCATATCCGAATATGTGTCAGACACGAATACTTTAGAAAAAATAAAAAATCCGGATAACATATATTAGCTCGGCATATCCTTTCAGTTTCCTTCATATTTTGGGTCAGCCATCACGTAATGATAAGCAATTACCAGCGCAAATATAAAAATGCCTAGA
Source organism: Fremontodendron californicum (assembly GCA_030761205.1). Lineage (NCBI taxonomy): Eukaryota > Viridiplantae > Streptophyta > Magnoliopsida > Malvales > Malvaceae > Fremontodendron > Fremontodendron californicum. Next base: position 8,879,913 of record JAULJL010000009.1, on the reverse strand, counting down.
AAATTGGCAAGAAATCCCAGCTGTTGGTCATCAATCATCTGCATTAGCACATAAAATCCCAACAAATCAGTAGCTCATCACAAACTAACTGCCGCTATGGTTTTAACAAATGTTGGCAATAAATTCATAATCTGAAAAAAGTTTCAAACTCCAAATACCATAAAGTATTTTCCAGACACTTGGTCACATTAACTTAAATACATTGGACCTCAACTTCAAGCAGTACCTATCCTTCAATAGGAGAATAAATGCATAAAATTGTTGGTGATAAGTTCTATCCCTTAGGCAAGGCAAACAGCTGACAAAGCGCATAGCAGACTAACGTTAATAAAACTTACTTATTCTAATCTTAATAAAAGCTACTATGGCATCTGGCAGTAATTACAAGATAATATTCACCTATGTTAATCCGACTCTTTATTTTTCTTTAAGTACTCGTGTTCGACATCTGTGTCCCACATATATCCGGACATGGGTATGGGGATATGACCTTTTAAGGACTCTCAAATACATGAAAAAAATAAAACATATCGGTGTCAGACACATCTGTATCCGACACTCACACCCAAATCCGAAGAACATAGATATTCACAGTTCTAACACCAACATAAAGCAAACAAGATGTGGATGATTATTCCAAACAACCACATGCCAAACAATCGATGCAGAATGGCTGAAACTGAAAGGTCAGTCATTTATTCCAGACTAAAGTAACTTCAATTCATCCGATTCTATTAATATTAACTAGCTCTTACTTGGTGAATTAGTTACACTGCTTTACATATTGCTATTAGTAGCAATCAGTAAAGTGAGAGGACCTTTGCATATATCCCTATAAAAAGATTCTAATTCAATTAGAATTAGTCTTTCTACTCTTCAACCCAAACATTAAGAATAGACATTCATTACCTACGTTACATGGACTCAAGCTCATCCATTGTCATGCTAGTATGTATCTGACAAGGGAATGTCATGTTTGTGGCAATTTGTACATTAATTTTGCTAATCTAATCATTCATCATAGAAATATAAGTTTAAAGTGTTCAAAGAAGTATTAGGCTATGTTACCGGACTATTCATTTTCACTAAAGTATTCATGTTCAATATTTGTGTCTGACACATATTCAGATATGAGTATGGGGGTATGATCCTAAAAATATATGAAAAAACTTAAAAAAAGTTGAATATACCAGTATCGGAGACATACCTTACACTCATCCTGAGTTCGGATAACATAGGTATTGGGCATAGATACGTTTACATTAACATGAAGTGAATAATCAGGGTAAAGTAGTTCATTAACCGATAATATTCGAGTCACTAACATTTTCAACCAAAGTTTGATGTGATCAAATTCAAAGATAATATTCGAGTCACTAACGTTAAAATCTCAAAATCGAATTAGCATATGCAAGCGCGAACTAACTGTTCTATATGTTTTTATTTAAGTCATCAATCGACACCTCATTGTGCTTCAATTCAACATACCTTTCCTCATCGAATTTTATTTTAAAAGAAATGCTCTTAAAAAAACCCTAAATTACTAAAAAAAAAATTCACTAAGCTCAAAATGAAAAATGGATTGAATGTTTGACGATCGCAGTGGGATTCTAACGCGATATCCACTCCCCTATGCGATCGGTTTTTACTAACAGTTATTCAATTTTCGACTTATATAAAATAATCGCTATGACTCACTGTTCAAGAACCGGAAAACTAAAATTAAATATTCGAATGAGCAAATAAAAAATAGGCGAAAAAGTTAATCTACTTGTGGACTGTGAATCTGAAAGAAATTGGCGATCTGCTTTAAGATCGTGATATTTTGCTACGGAGATTAAAGAGAGAAAAAGAAAGGAAAAAAAAGATCGAATAAGAAACGGCGTACCTTTCCGGATCGAGAAGAGGCCAAAGCAATGAGCCAACGAGCAGATCTCAAGAAAGAACGACTCGAACTGAAAAGTGAAAACCTCCCTTTCTTTTGACTTGAACGGTTGAACTCTTGAAGTCTTTGTATTGTAGTCGTAGACTTGTAGTAACGGTTTTCGGATGGAAAACGACGCCGTTGTGGGCTCTTTTCAACTGAAAAGAAAAACCAAACATATGATGTGGCTGCTGGGATTCGAGCCCAGGTCTCCACGGCCACAACGTGGAATTCTTACCACTAAACTACAGCCACAAGATTGATTTTAGAACGCTATGAAAATTATATATCCAAATATTAAAAAATTGGATTTTCTTTTTTATTTAATTGATTTAGGTTTAGGATAAATAAATTTGGATTGAGTTAACTTAACACTGCTAAAATATATTAAAATTATGTAATAAAAATTAATTGAAATCCGTAAGGCAAGAATTAAACAAAGATATATCAGTTCACAAGTTCACACATAGACACTCATACACAATTAGGGATGGCAATTTAAAATGTGAATTCAGATATATGCGGATATTCAATCCGTTTTTTACGGATTTGAATAAAATTCGGATTCAGATATTATAATTACTATCTACAGCGGATGTGGATATAAAACTTCGGATATCCATTATCCGAATCCGCATTACTTCTGCGGATTGGGATATCCGAATCCGCTTATTTGTAAAACACATAAATTTTGTTTGATTTTATATTTTTATTTTTTAAAAAAATTGATTTATTGAATTCAGATTTTTAGCGAATTCGAATGTCCACGGATAATGTTATTTAATTCGGACTCGGATAGTAATATGCGGATTAAATGAGGATAATTTAAGGATTCGAATCTTAAAATAATTTTGGAGATTCGGATAGTACAAAAAAAGCAGATATTCGATCCGCTGCCATGCTTATGCATAACTCAAACCACCTGACTGTGTGCTGTGCACTCCGAGAGACACACAATCCATGCTCTAAATATTTTTGTTCTTTTTTCAAAGAAAAAACAGAGAGCAGTTAAAATATGTTGTACGTAGAGGTAGAGCCTACATTACAATTATATGTGTCATAACGGTTTTTTGACCGTTAAACGATTTTTAAAATAAATATCGGGAGTCGTTATTAATTTTTTTTGTTAGGTGTGATTGGTCACCTATGAAAACTTATCCTCTTAATAATATCCTAAAATTAATTAAGGTATATTAAAAAGATAATTTTTGGTCTGCGAAACAAAAACAGGTTCGGGAGTACAGTTACGCGTAGGGAAGGATTAGCACCCTTGTACTGGTTAAACACGTGTTATCTTTAATCTTAACAAAGTAATTTTAATTTTAATATTTAATAATAATTCCCTTAATACATTTTATTCAAAAAGAATATTTTAAAACGAATGAGGGACAATGTTTTTTATAATCATTTTTGAAGTAAAAGAAATTACTCATATAAAAATAATTCCCGAATCACTCTGATATTTTCGACAATGTTTCGATAACTATTTTTACACAAACCGTTTTGAGGAACGATAGATATTTCGACCTTCCTGAGAATGGATCCATTTTTTAGAGAATTTCTTTTACAGAAAATAATTCCAAAAAAGCCATTTTTATTTAGGGGTAATTGGCCTGATCGCATCCATTCCCCACATAGAAAAAGGCCAAGGCATTGTCATGACATGTAGAGCTGTCGGAGGAGCGTGAAGCTTATCCGCGTATATCTGGCACTTATGACATTTTCGAACATACCTAATGCAATCCCTTTCCACAGTCATCCAGTTTTAACCTGCTCTCATAATCTGCTTAGCCATCATGTGGCCGTTTGCATGTATTTCACACACCCCTTAATGAACCTTTTCGAGTATTCTTTTAGTTTCAGCCATTTCGACACATCTTAGAAGTGTATGATCTCTACTCCTTTTATACAGTATTTTTTTTTATCCAGGAAGAATCCCATCGCCATTCTTCTCAAAGTTTTTTTGTCATTTTTCGCAGCGTGCTCTGGGTACTGCTGATGTTTTATGTATTGCAAGATGTCATGGTACCACGACCTCCCATCCGACTCTTCCTCGATAAGCATACAATGTGCGGGCGACTCTCGTATACTCATCTTGATGGGCTGGACGTTAGCACTTGTATTTATTTTGAACATTGAGGCCAACGTAGCTAGGGCATTGGCCATTTGATTTTCTTCTCAAGGCAAGTAATTGAATTCGATCTTTCGGAATTGCTGAACTAATTCCATTATGAACTTGTGGTAGAGGATCAGTTTTGAATCTCTTGTTTCCCATTCTTCTTTCAACTGGCAAATAACTAGAGTAGAATCTCCATATACTTCTAACTCGCCTATCTTCTTTGCAACAGCCGCTTGAAGTCCCATGACACAGGCCTCATATTCTGCCACATTGTTGGAGCATCTGAAAGTTAATCTTACAGTAATGGGGCAGTAGTTTCCCTCCGGCGATATCAGAACCGCTCCAATACCATGCCCCAAAGCATTCGATGCTCCGTCGAAATACATTTTCCATACATCCTTCTTTAACTCTTCGCCTTCATCTTTTCGAGAAATAACCATCAAGTCTTCATCAGGAAAGTCAAATTTTACCAGTTCGTAATCTTCTGTAGCTCTATCTGCAGAAATTCAGCCACTGCACTCCCTTTTATAGTCTTCTGCGAGACATAGGTGATGTCATACTCAGAGAGTAGAACCTGTCATCTTGCTAATCTTTCTGAGAAAGAAGGTTTCTCAAATATGTACTTAATGGGGTCTAATTTAGCAATAAGTAATGTTGTATGATATAACAAGTACTGGCGGAGCCTATGAGTAGTTCAAGCCAGTGTACAACATATTTTTTCTACTCTCGAGTATTTGGCCTCGTAATCAGTAAACTTTTTACTCAAGTAGTAAATGGCATGCTTTTTTTTACTTGTCTCATCTTGCTGTCTCAATACACATCCCATGGACTTCTCATGTATTACTAAATACAAAACGAGTGACCTTCCCGAAGTAGGCGGTACCAACACCGGTGGGTTGGTAAGATACTCTTTCACTTTATCGAATGCTGCTTGACAATCTTCGTCCCATTCACCCAGGTCTCGTTTCTTGAGGAGTCTGAAAATCGGAGCATATTTGGTAGTGAGTTGGGAAATAAAACGGGCAATGTAATTCAATCTTCCCATAAATCCTCTTACTTCTTTCTGTGTCCGGGGTGGGGATAAGTTCTGGATGGCGCGTATCTTGTCGGGGTCCACTTCGATTCCTTTCTCATTAACAATAAAGCCAGTAGTTTATCGGATGTTACACCAAACGTGCATTTGGCGGGATTGAGCTTAAGTTGGAACTTTCTTAATCGACCGAACAACTTTCTCAGATTAACCACATGGTCTTCATCTTCACGCGACTTTGCGATCATATCGTCGACATAAACCTCTACTTCTGTATGCATCATATCATGAAAGAGGGTCACCATTGCTCTTTAATAAGTCGCACCGACATTCTTCAGCCCAAATGGCATAACTTTATAACAAAAAGTTCCCCACATTGTCACAAACGTGGTTTTTTCCATGTCCTCTGGTGCCATCTTGATTTGGTTGTAGCCCAAAAATCCATCCATAAATGAGAACAATGAGTGCCTGGTGGTATTATCCACCAAGGTATCGATATGGGGTAATGGAAAACTATCTTTCGAACTAGCTCTGTTCAAGTCTCGATAATCAACACACATCTGTACTTTCCCTTCTTTTTTAGGGACAAGGACTATGTTTGCCATCCATTCAGGATACTTGGCGATTTTCAAAAATCCTGCATCGAACTGTTTTTTTACTTCTTCTTTGACTTTTAGGAGTATTTCAGGCTTCATTCGTCTCAATTTTTGTTTCACCGGTTTGTATTCTGGCCCTAAGGGCAAATGGTGCACCACAATATCCGTATCAAGCCCTGGCATGTCCTGATAGGACCATGCTAACACATTCGCATATTCCTGGAGCAGTTCTATCAATTCTTGTTTTATTGCCACTGGAAGTGAAGTGCCGATTTTTATTTCTTTCTTATTATTCTCATTTTCCAGATTAATAAACTCCGTTATCTCCTGATAAGGCATAATTTGCTTTTCTTCTGACTCTATCAGTCTCAACAAGTCAGGAGGTAAGTCATAGTTTTCAGCAATCTCTTCGTAGTCAATTTCATTAATATCAATACATTTCTCAAAATCAATTTTTGAACCATCGATGAGATTGTTTTCGCATTCATTAATAGGGGACCTGGAAAGGTGGGAGCAAAAGAATATAGATATTTGTATAGACAGGCAAATAGAAAGGACGAACAAAAAGAAGTGGCAAATGGATTGAAACAAAATGCATCATGGTTTGTCATTCATTAAAATGCTAATTTCATAAAAAGATCCCATGCACAAAAAGAAACTTTCATAACACTCTTGGGCAGAAGTGTTTAAAGACTTGATTTGTTAATCAGAAAGAGACCTAAATACAGCTGGTAAGTCTATAGCATGCCAATTCTTCAATTCAAATCCTGGAGGGCACGGGTAGATGGTCTCTTCTTCTGTTTTGCTTCCTTTTTTTTCTCTTGCTCCAGCATCTGGATACAGAATTTCGCGAACATTCCGTCCAAAATCACGACAGGCTTGGTTCCAACTGGTGAATCGGGAAAAATAAATCCTGCTGATCGAAATGTCTCATAGAGGTGGAGGATATATACCCTTCGGGTCTCTATCTCATAACCCCTTAGTCTTGCAAGCCTCTATTCTTTTCTTTCTCTTATTATTCTCTCTCTGTCCTCTCTGGTTGGCTTGTATCCCAAACCAAACTTGTCTCCTTTTCTAATCACCCTTATCCATATTCGGATTCCTTGCAGGTCTTTTCCTAGATCGGCCCCGACTCGACAACCTTTTTCAACCACCTGAACAAGGCTGTTTTGAGTGATGTAAGATAAATGAGGCATAGGTATCTTAGAACTTTCTCCTACACATGTGGCGTTAACAAACTCCAAGATTCGAAAAGAGCATTCTCATGCTTCTTCGACAGCCTCTACGTAGGGGATACTCGAGGGTTTTGATACAATCAAGTCTTCAGTTCCATCTATAATTATTACCTTTCTTCAACCCTGAATTTTACCTTCTGATGCAGAGTGGATGGAATAGCACTAGCCGTGTGAATCCAGGGTCTTCCCAGTAAGACATTGTACGAGGGGATGATATCCATAACCTGTAAGGCAATATCGAATGTGCAAGGACCAACCTGTATTGGTAAATCGATCTGTCCCACCACCTGTCTACGGGTCCCATCAAATGCCCACACTATCATATAACTGTTCTTCATGTGGGACATGTCGATAGGCAATTTGACCAGTGTAGTCATAGGCATGACATTTAGTGCGGAACCATTATCGATAAACACTTTTGCAATAATATGGCCTTTGCACCGAGCGATGATATGGAGGGCCTTAGTACTGCCTGTCCCTTTCGGCGGGATTTCTTCATCGCTGAAAGCTATGAAATTATTGACAGCCACATTTCCTACTACTTGATTGAACTTTTCTACAGATACGTCATGAGCCACGTATGCCTCATTTAGTACTTTTAAGAGGGCTCTTCGGTGGGGTTCTGAATTCGTCAGCAATTCCAAGATGGAAATGCGAGCTGGTGAGCACTTTAACTGTTCCACCATGCTATATTCACTGTGCTTGATAAATTTGAGTAATTCACAGGCTTCCTCCTCTGTTACTGGCTTGTTCTTTCTTTGCTCTTCATCAATTTTAGCTTTCCCTTCTGCTGCTTCGGGTGTATAGCATCTCCCTCTTCTAGTAAAACCTCCAATATCGATAATGTCTACTGCAGTCACAGAAACATTGAGTATTGATGTAGTATTACTAGGCTCTGTTGATATAACTTCACAGTCGTATTTCCAGGGCATAGTCTTACCATTCCTATGTGAAAAAAGGTCTGGTACTTGGATAGTTACTATCGGCTTTGATACCCTCGGTGTTTCTTTTACCGGCGAGTTTTGGGTTTCTTCATAGTAGATAACCAATGGCTTTGGCTTGACCTATTCAGTAGCCTTTTGTGTTTTCTCAATCACCACATCCACTAATTTTTTTTCCGTTCTGTGGAGAATTCTGCTACACCGATATCCATCATCTCTTGAATTTTATCCTGAAAATCAGAGCATTGGTCTATAGTATGTCCTACCAAGCCCCCGTGATACCTACATAAGTATCCATTGTCTGATTCCAATCTCAAAATTTTTCGCCACATGTTGACTGGTCTAAATAGCCCAACTTTAATCATAGTATCCAACACCTCTCCCATATGAGTCCGGACATCCTCAACCCTGGACAGCACCCGACACTCTTTTTCTTACATTATTGCATTCATTATCACTTTCCCATGATCGGGTAACGGATTTGCAGTGATGTTAGGCTTTCCATTGGTTGTGAAGTTTAGATAACCAGCCCTGATCAGGTTTTGCACCTTGTGTTTAAAGACAGTGCAATTCTCTAGAGAATGACCTGGGTTGCCTCTGTGATAATCATAATTCACGTTTGGGTTGTACCACCTTAGATATGGGGGTTTCATAGGTTCAAGGAACATGGGTGCTACTAAGTGGTTTTGGATTAACTTGGGGGAAGAGTTGGGTGTATGTCATGGGAATGGGGTCGAATGAGGGTCTTTGTTGAAATTGTTGGGGTCCCCTTTGGTTAGTCCCTACGTTGTTGATTGGATTGGCTGGGTTAGGAACAGGTGCATGGATTGTGTAAATGGGCGCTGGCATGGGTGATGGTGAATATACTGGCATCGGCGGTCGATAGCTCATCAGGTATTGGGGGTGTGTAGGAGGATATGGGTATGGGTTAGGGAAGTAACTGTAGGGTTGGTTTCTAAGGTAAGGGGTAAAATTTCGTGGTGGCCGGCTCTCATATGAAATAGCCTGTACTTCAACTTCCTTCTTCTTTACTACACCTATTTTCTTGACTTTGGCTGTTTTAACTCCTTCAATCTTGCCGCTCTTTAGAACGCTTTCTATCATTTTGCCGAAAATGACCATGTCAGCAAAAAATTTGGTAGCATTACCGACCAACCTGTCATAATATAGCCCTCGCAATGTGTTGATAAACAACACGGTAGTTTCTCTTCCAGTAAGGGGTGGTTGCACTTGAGCCGCCATATCTCTCTATTTTTTGGCGTATTCTTTGAAACCTTCTCCCGTCTTCTTCTCTATGTTCTGTAAAGATAACCTATCAGGTGCAATGTCAGCCATGTGCTTGTACTGGGCTAAAAAAGCTCTTTTCGGATCTGTTCCAGTATGAATGCGACCACGATCTAGTTGGTTGTACCACCTTGCAGCTGATCCTTTCAGGCTATCTTGAAAATCGTGGATCAATAGTTTGTCGTTATGAGTATGCCCAGCCATTTTGCGACAGAACATGGTGATGTGAAATGAAGGGCACTTGGTCCCATCATACTTTTCAACTTCTGGAACCTTGAACTTCGGTGGTATTATCAAATCTGAAACAAAACTTAGTTCACTTGCATCAACTTTCCCGAAGACGTACATCCCTTCTATTGCCTTGAGTCTCTCTTCTAGCATATCATATTTATGTTTCGTCCTGGTGTCCTCTAAATGCCCTATCACACTTTTCCTCAATTTTTCTTGCTCTATGGGGTCATCTAAGTTTGGGACGTTAACTGGGTTTAAAGGATTAGTCCCTGAGTTAGATGCAAGCTATCTTTGGCCTTGCTAGCCTGTGGGACCCGGTGTGTTGACGTAAACATAGGGTTGTCCTTCCACCGGAGGTTCTCCTTGTGGATGCCCACCTTGCGATGTTTAGGTGCGGGTCGGAGTAAAACCCGATGGGTATAGAGGATTTTCTTTGTTACTTTCTTGGGGTCGGAGTCATTCCCTTACACTTGAGCTTTCAGTTTGCCCTTTTCCCCTAGTCAGACTCATCATCATTTCCATCATCTTGGCCATTTGTTCACGTGATTCCTCTTGTGACCTTGCAATCTGTTCTCGCGTTTCTTGTTGGGACCTGGCCAATTGTTCTTTTGCTTTAAGTTGGGACCTGGCTAATTGCTCTTGCAACTCCCTCTGTAGTTTTTCCATTCATTCAATTCGCGCTATTTGCTCACTTTCCATGGTTTTTGTTTTAAACCTAGTATTATACTGGTGAGAGGATTGCTTTGATCTTTCTGTCAGTCTGATTGTGCTTGAAACCATTGAGAATTATTTTAGTTGTGATTAGTGTATGCTATTTTCAAAAGGGATTTTAAATCGTTCCAACGGGTTGGCGCGATATCAAAATCTTTCCTTTTTATTCATGATTTTCCAGATCTTTTCGTGAGTAGACATGTATATAGGTATGCATGTAACATGAGTTAATGATGTTTATGGAATGAAATGAATGCATTTGAGAGGTGCTTGCTCTAATATAATTTTCAAAAAGTAGATTCTCATTGATCCCTCAGTACATTTTCACATTTGATTAATCATCCTAGAGTTGTAGCCATAAAAACATTTGACTTGCTCATATTGATCTTTCGCCTTTTCTAGGAAGCTAAACAGACGTTGTCCATACTTTCCAGTGGGATTGACTTCTTGTATCAGCACCTCCACTCGTTCCACCATTTCCCTTGCTTTGTTTACTGCTTTGCAGACTTGTGTAGCCAAATGTTCTATGTATTGCTGCCTCCCCAAGCTTTCAGTCTTCCATCTCATACTAGCATCCATTGCCAAATCATATGTGTAAATCCAATCTGCCTCTCTGTTTTTCCATTCCCTCATAATTTATCAATATGATTCCTCTGGTTGTGCAATTGTTGCTCCAGAGAGACTCCATTTCTTCTTGTAATTTTAAGCACTTGTCTTTCTCACCTTTTAGCTTGGCTTTTAACCCCACCAACTTTGCAGTGACCTAAGAATACATATTTTCCCATTTCTGCCTTTCGTGGGAAAATTTAGCAATTTTCCCTTCGTTCTCTTGTGCCTTGTGTTTTCATCATTCTATTTCTTTCTGGAGCTCTTTTTTCGCCTCTATAAGATAAACCGAGGATATTTTCGATCTTCATATCTGATCGTAGCTTCTTGTTTTCTAAGTGTAGATTGTTCAGATCTGATTGGGTTGTGTCACGTTCCCTGACAATCTTTTGATTTCAGACTTCCTGTATTTCTGCCTTATCCTTCCAATTCTCCATTTCTTCCTAGAGCCTTCGATGTTCTTGCTTCATCTTCTCTCTTTCGATCTTGAATCTTCCTTAGCAATCTCGAATTTTGAGATTTCTCTTGGCTTTAAAGGAATTGATTAGGGTGGGACTCCCCCTGGGAGTATAACCGAATCTTTAACTCGGTTGGCTTTCCATAGCAAATACTGTGGAGCGACACTATCGCTGAGGGTTCCTAGCCTCATTCTCCAAGTATCTTTCCATGCTCGAATTATCTGTTCAACCCTTTTTGACACGTTTGGCTCCCCATAAGAAAATTCTACTCGAATGAGCCCATGAGTCACTGGGATAAGCTGTTTAGTTCCATATTGCCTTTACACCATAAGCGGAGCATAACTCACGACCCCTCATGGACCCAGGAGTTGTACACATGGTTCCCCACAACGGTATAACATTGGTACATGGGGCATCCATGGTGCCATCCATTTTACTTGTTTGCTAGTAAGTGTCTGGAAAAATGCCACCCATTCTCCTTTGGTTTTGCACTTCGGCCACTTGCTCTTGTAAAATTCCTGAATCGGGGCTCCACCTTGCAAATAAGGTTTCTTGAAGGCACTTTTCTCACACTCGAAATGACTCTGAAGCCACGCATATAGCAGCTGAGCACACCCTATGAAATGTCCTCTCCATTTTCTTCGGCAAAAGTTCAATGATCTTATGGTCTCTGCCAAGATTGCTGGTGCTGGATTGCTATTGTTCTCGACCTGCTCAAAGAAATCTACTACTGTTGCTTTCATGTGCCCCAAAACCTTTGGAAAGATTATCATCCCATATATAGCCAGAGCGAAAGCAGTCATTCCTTTTTCTTCGTCCAAATGTCTTTCGATGAATTCTTTGAGTAAATCCCAAGGTAGGCAAATATGTTCTCCTTTGTGCCTCAGATTGGAGTCTCATACTTTGATCCCAAGGATTTTAGTTAACTTTTTGCAAAGTCTGAACTTCAGCTTTCTAACATATACTTTATCGGGACATTGGAGCTCTATCCCAAGTAAGACTGAGTATTCTTCAATGGTTGGGGTCATGTCCTCTATATTGAAAGAAAAGCATTTGTATGACGGATCCCAGAAATGGATTGCTGCCCTGACTAATGATTCTTCGATCATCACCGGGATAAGCAATGCTATCTGCCCGTATTTCTCAGAGAATCTCATTCTTCTTTCTTTACTCATTTGTTTCGAGACATTTGCCAAATCTGTCAAGTCATTTTGTGAAAGATCTAGGTTTACCTTATCAGGCAGAGTTGATACATAACCGGCCATCAAACAATCCCCTTCTTCTTCCTGAGTTTTTTCAGACCAAATCCGTACATCCATAGGTGATTCGCATATGACATTCATGGATGAAGTGCAAACCCGACGTTCAGTGGATTCCATGAGAATTTACGACTGAACGATGTATTGGAGCAAACACCTCTTTATGAGATGCTAATGATGCCAGTGATAATAATGTGCGAAGGAGACAACCACAAGAAAAACAGAATCTATTAGTATATATACAGATATAATAAGAAAATGAGGTTCAAGAGAAAATTCAAATTTCCTTCAACCAATCATACAACCTCCTAGGTTTCATTATATGCTGGTTTCAGATTTTGTATATCTAAAAGGTTCCCAAATTGTTCCTCACTATTATCCGGAATGGACTAGTAAGGCACCCCGATACTTGCCTATCGCAGGCCATGAACGGAAAGGGTTCAATTCGAGTTGGAGTATTTTCTAGGCTTGTGTAGAGATTATTATCTCACGAAAGCGTAGGTACTTTACACCCCGAGAGTGTTTCGCTAGCCCATGCGGAGGTTATTGATGGAAACTCAATTAAGAGTTGTAAACCCAAGTGCAGGTTATGTTCAAGTAATAAATTCTCGGGTGTCCGAGGTCGAACCACAGGGAAGCGTATTAGTAAGTATAAGTTTATAAATATATAAGAAAAAGAAAATAAACAAGATATTAGGGAATCAATAACAAAGAAAGTAAACAAGATATTAGAGAACAAAATAAACAAAATAACATAAAAGCAATTAAACAAGATATAAAAAAAACAATAAGAAAAGATGTTGAGGTTAAGAATCCACTCTTGGTGTTATGCTAAGATTAATCTTGTTTTATTACACAATTGAAATCCACACATAAGGGAGGTTCCAATCGGAAGGTTTAGCAATTCAGTCCAACGTCCATAGCATATGATATTATGTTCATTTGGTGTCCTCAAAACTCATAAAAAGAGTCCAAGCATTCCTTATGCCAAGGTATATGTCTACAACAAATCAAGGTTATGAAACCAAGCATTTACTGTGCCATTTTCATTGTCAATAATGAATCAAGATCTCTACTTTGCAAGTATGATTTTAAACCAAAAGAAAATATTATCTACACTAGTGTTTATAAATGATGATTCATTTTAGCTCATGTTGAATAGACTAACCTTAGCATTTACCAAGAGCTTCACCTCATCACCTCAACAATATGATTAGCAACACATACTAGATATGAATAAAATGAAAAGAAATGTAAGAAACATAAGTAAAGAAAAAGAAAACTAGAGAAAGGAAAGAGAAGAAAACTTAGAGAATTTTATTACAATGGCAAATATCCTACCAATGTATAATGTATCCCAATACTCATCCAAGGCCCTCTATTTATACACATTTTGGAGGGCTAAATGACAAGAGACAAGCTTTACAAATTTCAAAGGTAGGTATAATAGGTGGGTGCATTTTTCTAACAATTTTCGTCATATTGTATGACAATTCTGATCAGCCAGCTCGATGGTCGATTTTGTCAATGTTGGAGGCTCGATCTGATAAAATGGTCTTCTAGAAAAATATACCCCTATCAGTTACAGATCCATAGCCGTTGGAATCAGATCATTTGCGCACGTGGATCGGAAGATATGGTCAAAATACCAAAACGGTGCAGAACAGACGTCATTGCACATCAGCCAACTTGATGGTCGATTTCGCTAGGGAAAACGACTCCGTTTCAAGAAGTGTAAAACATGAAAAAGATAGATATGCCTCTTAGCTTTACAGGGATACAAAGTTCAGCCTTATTGCTTTAGTGAAACTCAAGATATAGCTGATATGGCAAAAGGTGTCGGAACTGGAACTGAACTGGATTTGCCCTTAATACTAGTAATCTGAAATCACTCAAAGAAACTTGTGAAAAACACCAAATTACATAAAAATATAAAAGATCATAAACACAATTAGACTAAACAATAATAACTCGTATTTGACACAAAACAATAATAAAACATAACTAAAAACTATATAATTATACGAGTTATCACACCCCCATACTTAGATTGTTGCTAGTCCCTAGCAACGACTCAATAAAAATAAAATAAGAAAATCTAATCTAATCCATTTTCGTAGGAAATCACGGTGGCACTTAGCATGTGACACAAGCCTTTAAACCCCTAGGTGTCCCTAGTGGACGAGTTTAGTCTCGTGAGGGTTTACTAGGACGATACCCACAAACATTGAAGACATAAGAAAAACTAAAAATAATAATTATAACTAATCCTTCCAATATAAATTAGAGACAATCTTTGAACAAGTCTTATAAACTAATCAATAGCTCAAAGAATTTCACAAAAATTCATGCTTGAATGTAAATAAATGAGTTAAGCCAATATTAACATAACATATTTCAATCAAAATAGTGTATATTCAAACTTAATCTCAACTTCTCACATGGGATACTCTCTTGATTTTCACTCTTTAAAGTAGTGGTAAAGTGTTTACACTCAATCAATCTCATGAAAACACTTCTACCATATGCTTGCTTGTCCACCTATTCTCCACTATTTAGATCATACAACTTCATAAATCAAGAGGTCTTTATTCAAGGTTGTAATGGGGCCAAAGGGTTATAATGTGGTTAAAGAACAAAAGGATAAAGATATCACAAAGGTTCCAAAGAGTTCATAGATTTTAGAGACATAATAAGATCATACAAATAAAACTTCTCAAAACTCTTATAAAGCACATAATAACATAGGCTAAATATTCATGTTGAGCCTTTGCATCATTCTAACCAACTTTGTAACATCTTTTTCTAGAAGTTCAAGAGAAGATTTTTTTTTTTTTTTTTTAATATGGGAATGTATTTGACAATGATCCCTTTCTTTTTCTCTTGACTTTTTCTTTTCTTTTCTTCCCCCACACTTATCTTTTGTTTCTAACCCAAATTTTCAAATAAAAATATCCCTTGTTTTTTTGCAATATGTCTCAAAATATAAAATTCATCTTTAGAACAAGGGTAAGGATATAAGTATATTTAGGCTAGGTGTAAGTTGTGGTTACCAATAAAACATCATATTTAATGTAGGCTCAAATTGGCTCACTAGTGGGGATGTTCTCGTAGAACATTAATAATGGATGGCTGTTTGGCTCTAGTTATAATCCTAATGCCTCTATCATATTCATGTTGTCACATGTATCAATATAGTCTCAAACGGTTTAAAGCAAGTTCTAGAGAATCATGTAATCATAAGAGCACTCAAGAAAGAAATTAGATTGATTTGTATAATGCATCAATCATTATAGGCTCAAAAACTCACAAGGATGATTATACAAGTCAGATTAAGTCTAAACATGCTTCTTTCTCAATCAACATATCATATTAACATTGGCTCATAAAAAGGTTGACATCAAGCTCAATTCTCATGAAAATCTTCTCACTAATAAATCTGTTTTAGACTTATGCAATTCATATCTCATCATTGTATTGAAAGTAACTAAAAAAAAACACACTAAGTCTAAACATGCTTTTTTTTTTTTTTTTTTTTTTTTTTGTTTTTTTTTTTTTGTTTTTTTTTTGTTTTTTTTGTTTTTTTTTTGAAAGAAGAAGATTAAATCAAACTGACAAGGTATGTCTCAAGTCTCCCTTACTCAGACCTTGTTCAGAATGAATACTTCTAAATGTCTTAAAACACAACAATTTTTTTTTCTTAGCAAAATATGTCCCTTACCCCCTACTAAAATATGACATTGTCCCCAATGTCAAATTTTAAAGGTAGAATTTAGGAGATATTACCTGCAGAGGTTGCTAACCACTTATTATAACTGAGACACAACAAGCAAAATGTTAGATAATGTCACAAAGACAAAGTGCAATCCACTCCTTGCTCGTCCATATCTCTTTTTCTTTTTCCGAGCGTTTGCGAAACAACCGTAGCAGATAAACACTCATAAGCTTGTAGCTTTTTGAGTAAATCTTCAATGGTTGTAGCAGAAATTATGGTTCTCCTTGCCTCTGAAAACATGAATCCATTATCCACAGCATTATCTAAATATGAAAGTAAATTACTAAAATAACCATTAATATTAAGCAAACCAATGGGTTTCTTATTTGTGACCAAAGATGACCAAGAAGCCACGCAAGCTATTTCTTCCAATGTACCCAGACCTCCTGGTAAAGCAATGAATGCATCGGCAGAATGGTACATGATTGTTATCCGTTCAGGGATACTCCAGACTTGTATTTCCTTACCCACGGTAGGTCCACAAAAATCTGTGAATAGTTTTGGCACGATTCCTAGAACTGGACTTCCTCCGGCGTGTGCTGCTGTAGCGACTGCTCCCATTAAACCCGTACTACCGCCTCCATAAATCAAGTGGATCTTTTGTTGGGCAAGTATTACTCCAACTCTTATGGCTTCATCAGCGAATATGTTATTTTTCCCTGGATAAGCACCTCCAAAGACACAAATTTTTTTAATGCGCTGGGACGAAGTGCTTTCCATTTTTTTTCTTTTTCGAGTGCCTGAAAGAGAATGAGTACATGGTGTAATATATAGAGGACTGAGTAGTGAATCAGACAAGAGTAATAATGTCGCCGAAAGTGTATTTGACCTGTCAGAAGAAAATGTTAACCTAACAAAAGATTTTTGCGTGATTTCAGGAAGAAAATCAAAAAGAGAAGAAAAATCAACCGTAAAAGACCAATGCAAAAAAAAAAAAAAAAAAAACGAGAATAATTAGACAAATCTAACAACACGTAAATTAAACCGAAATAAAGTTATTGCAAATCAAACCAAAAGCTGAGAAGTCATTTATTGTAGTTGTGATTGTGGCTCACATCTTCCTCTGGTTTTACGTCCAGAAACGGCTTAAACGCCTTTTATGAGTCGAGGATATGCTTCCCATCCAGTTTTCTTACAAGCTGGCAAACAGGGTCTTTTAACATCAGATTCCCAAGATGTTGCCATTCCCTTTGGAATTGCGGCCATAAATCAAGAATTTCTCTTTGTACGTCTCCACTAGGATGCGTCTCAAGAGAAAGTTGGATATTACCCAAATTCTCCTTACTCAGTCCATCCTTAATGAATTCAATTTTATCATCTCGATTAGAGGACGGAATCCCAATAGAACGACATTTACCGTTACACGTCCATCGTGCACATTTGTGGCAATTTGAACTCATGCGCTTTGCTCGTCGCTTCTTTGCAAAAGTGCTTCTACCTGTACCCAAAAAGGAATATTTTAGCTCGGATGGCAATGGTTTTAAATCCAGCTTGGGTGGTTCAATAGTTGATGGTACAGTGACATTTGTGAGTGATGGAAGTTCCTCAAACTTTTGTTTCCAACAATGCTTAACCTGAAAAGAATTTAACAAAGAATCAGTGTGTGAAATTTCTGAAGCATTATCAAACTCATATTCAATTAAATAAGCTTCTAAAGGATCATGGAATGTGGTAGTGGTGAGATGTTCATGAACAAGTTCTTCAATGAAATCCACTTCATGTACTTCTGAATTATCACCAGGTTGCTTGCAAATGTTGAACACATTTAATTCTAAAGTCATATTTCCAAAAGAAATGTTCAACATACCATTCCTGCAATTTATCAGAGCATTAGAAGTTGCTAGAAATGGACGGCCTAATATAACAGAAATTTGAACATTTGGATTTGAAACAGGATGTGTGTCCAAAACAATAAAATCAACAGGGAAGTAAAAATTATCAATTTGAACCAAAACATCTTCAACTATCCCTCGAGGAATTTTTACAGAACGATCAGCTAGTTGAAGTGTAACAGGTGTTTCCTTGAGTTCACCTAAACCTAACTGTTGATAAACAGAAAAAGGCAAAAGATTAACACTAGCACCAAGATCAAGCAATGCACGTTCTATTCTAGTGTTTCCAATGATGCATGAGATTGTTGGACATCCAGGATCTTTGAATTTTGGTGGAGTAAGGTGCTGAATGATTGAGCTCACACTTTCCGTCAAAAATGCTTTCTTTTGTACATTATGTTTCCTTTTAACTGTGCACATGTCCTTCAAAAATTTAGCATAAGATGGAACTTGTTTGATTGCATCCAATAAAGGAATGTTAATCTTAACTTGTTTGAAAAGTTCATAAATTTCTGCATTTTGATTCAAATTCTTTATTGTTTGCAACCTTTGAGGAAAAGGAGCAGGATGCATACCTTTTTCTTTGTCCAAATTTTCAAGAAGTTCAGACTTACCATCATCCTTACCATTACTTTTCGGAGGGGAAAGAGGATCTTGGTCTTTTGATGGAATGTTTTTGTCAATTGCCTTTCCACTTCGAAGAGTTGTGATAGAACTGGCATTTTCCTGTTGAGTTTCATTGGAGCAAGAAACAAGACATTGAGTAGAAGGGTTAGGCTGAGGTTGAGCAGGAAACTTACCTTTTTCTTGAGTGCGTAATGAAGCTGTCAATGTGGACAAGGTGTTTTTGATCTCATTGATGTCCTGTGAAGTCCGGCTATTCACATTTGCTTGTGTTTGCATGAATGCTTGCAATGTCTCTTCCAAGGTTTGTACACGTGAAGGTTGATAGGAAAAAGTGTTGCCCGGCTTTTGAGATTGTGGTACCTGAACATGATTATTATTCCGCCAACTGAAGTTGGGATGATTTCTCCATTCAGGGTTATACGTTTCAGAGTAAGGAGAAGGAAAAGGCTTTTTAAATGTGTTTATGGAATTTACTTGATCATGCAACGCTTCTTTAAGAATGGGAATGTTTGGACATTCAGAAGTGGGGTGTCCCATGATTTCACAAATTCCACAACTTTCTTCATTTTTAACCGTTTTGACTTCTTTTACTTCTCTAAGTTCCATGGCTTCAATCTTTCTAGCCAAATTAGCTACTTTAGCTTTTATCTCATCTTCTTGACTAAAATGATATTTTCCTCTGTTAGAAACAACATTAGATCTATTGGAACTTTCAGAGGAATTATCTGTGTGCCAGGCTTGAGAGTTATCTGCCAAATGGTCTAAGTAGTCAAAGGCTTCTTCAGGTTCTTTTTCTAGAAACTCACCGTTACACATTGTTTCAACAAATTGTTTAGTTTCGGGAGTTAAACTTTCATAAAAGAAACTAATAAGACGCCATTTTTCAAAACCATGATGTGGACAAGAACTTAACAAATCTTTAAAACGATCCCAGCACTGAAAAAATGCTTCATTTTGATTTTGATTGAAATTTTGAATCTGTCTTTTCAAAGCAGTAGTTTTATGTGCTGGGAAAAATTTCTTTAGAAACTCAGTTTGTAATTCTTGCCATGTGCCAATTGACCTTGGTTTTAAATTATGAAGCCAAATTTTTGCTTTATCTTTTAAAGAAAAAGGAAATAATTTTAGCTTGACAATTTCATTTGTGCATTGTTGGTCATTAAAGGTGACACATACATCTTCGAAGTCTTTTAGAAACGAGTAAGCACTTTCCGATTCTAACCCATGAAAATTTGGAAGCAAAGCTATCATACCTGGTTTAAAACGAAAGTTGTTTGCATTGAGAGGAAAAATAAAACAAGAGGGTGATGAGCTTCGAGTTGGTTGCAAGTAGTCACGCATGGTGCGTACTTGTCTGTTCTCATCTTCAGCATGAACACTTTCATTGTCAGCCATGGTAGGAGTTGTATTAGAAAGATTACCTGAAAAAGTTTCACAATAAAATCTAACTAAACGACGAGATCTAAAATCACGTCGCCAAACAAGCATAAAACAAAGTTAATATACAGATTAGGCGGTATAACCAGCCAATAAAAATAAAACAAAGTTAATATACAATATAAATATAAATATATAGAAAATTAGGCGGTATAACCAGCCAATAAAAATAAATATACTTATAAACTTATACACTTAGTATTGCCTCCCCGGCAACGGCGCCAAAAACTTGATAGAAACTCAATTAAGAGTTGTAAACCCAAGTGCAGGTTATGTTCAAGTAATAAATTCTCGGGTGTCCGAGGTCGAACCACAGGGAAGCGTATTAGTAAGTATAAGTTTATAAATATATAAGAAAAAGAAAATAAACAAGATATTAGGGAATCAATAACAAAGAAAGTAAACAAGATATTAGAGAACAAAATAAACAAAATAACATAAAAGCAATTAAACAAGATATAAAAAAAACAATAAGAAAAGATGTTGAGGTTAAGAATCCACTCTTGGTGTTATGCTAAGATTAATCTTGTTTTATTACACAATTGAAATCCACACATAAGGGAGGTTCCAATCGGAAGGTTTAGCAATTCAGTCCAACGTCCATAGCATATGATATTATGTTCATTTGGTGTCCTCAAAACTCATAAAAAGAGTCCAAGCATTCCTTATGCCAAGGTATATGTCTACAACAAATCAAGGTTATGAAACCAAGCATTTACTGTGCCATTTTCATTGTCAATAATGAATCAAGATCTCTACTTTGCAAGTATGATTTTAAACCAAAAGAAAATATTATCTACACTAGTGTTTATAAATGATGATTCATTTTAGCTCATGTTGAATAGACTAACCTTAGCATTTACCAAGAGCTTCACCTCATCACCTCAACAATATGATTAGCAACACATACTAGATATGAATAAAATGAAAAGAAATGTAAGAAACATAAGTAAAGAAAAAGAAAACTAGAGAAAGGAAAGAGAAGAAAACTTAGAGAATTTTATTACAATGGCAAATATCCTACCAATGTATAATGTATCCCAATACTCATCCAAGGCCCTCTATTTATACACATTTTGGAGGGCTAAATGACAAGAGACAAGCTTTACAAATTTCAAAGGTAGGTATAATAGGTGGGTGCATTTTTCTAACAATTTTCGTCATATTGTATGACAATTCTGATCAGCCAGCTTGATGGTCGATTTTGTCAATGTTGGAGGCTCGATCTGATAAAATGGTCTTCTAGAAAAATATACCCCTATCAGTTACGGATCCATAGCCGTTGGAATCAGATCATTTGCGCACGTGGATCGGAAGATATGGTCAAAATACCAAAACGGTGCAGAACAGACGTCATTGCACATCAGCCAACTTGATGGTCGATTTCGCTAGGGAAAACGACTCCGTTTCAAGAAGTGTAAAACATGAAAAAGATAGATATGCCTCTTAGCTTTACAGGGATACAAAGTTCAGCCTTATTGCTTCAGTGAAACTCAAGATATAGCTGATATGGCAAAAGGTGTCGGAACTGGAACTGAACTGGATTTGCCCTTAATACTAGTAATCTGAAATCACTCAAAGAAACTTGTGAAAAACACCAAATTACATAAAAATATAAAAGATCATAAACACAATTAGACTAAACAATAATAACTCGTATTTGACACAAAACAATAATAAAACATAACTAAAAACTATATAATTATACGAGTTATCAGTTATTACCTCACAAGAGCTAGGTACTTTACTCCCTCCTAAAAGGACAAAGCTCAGGTATAGAGCTCATGCATGAAATGAGTGCTTTAGTGTGTGAGATGGCCGGATACCACGAACAATTTAATACAAACAAAAAGATGCAAATAACAAAAAATTATAAAATAATCGTGATTTTCTTTTTATTTTTAAAACAA
The DNA here is from genome assembly GCA_030761205.1 of Fremontodendron californicum. Classification (NCBI taxonomy): domain Eukaryota; kingdom Viridiplantae; phylum Streptophyta; class Magnoliopsida; order Malvales; family Malvaceae; genus Fremontodendron; species Fremontodendron californicum. The sequence continues at coordinate 8,857,938 of JAULJL010000009.1, read as the reverse complement.
ATAAGGGAACTATGATTAAATAACAGTAAAATTATTAATTTAAGATTTTGGGATAACACGTAATTAATTTATGGCTTGACTCTCAAAAAGGATCCCCAGTGGAGTCGCCAAGCTGTCATAACGGTTTTTTGATCGCTAGACGATTTTTAAAATAAATATCGGGAGTCGCCACCAATCTTTTTTTGTTAGGTGTGATTAGTCACCTATGAAAACTTATCCTCTTAATAAAATCCTAAAATTAATTAAGGTATATTAAAAAGATAATTTTTGGTCTGCGAAACAAAAACAGGTTCGGGAGTACGGTTACTCGTGGGGAAGGATTAGCACCCCCACAACGCCCTTTTTAAAAACGGTACCGGTTAATCGCGTGTTATCTTTAATCTTGAAAAAGTAATTTTAATTTTAATATTTAATATTTAATAATAATTCCCTTAGTACATTTTATTCAAAAAGAATATTTTAAAACGAATGAGGGAAAATGTTTTTTATAATCATTTTTGAAGTAAAAGAAATTACTCATGTAAAAATAATTCCCGAACCACTCCGATATTTTCGATAATATTTCGATAACTATTTTTACACAAACCGTTTTGAGGAACGATAGATATTCCGACCTTCCTGAGAACGGATCCGTTTTTTAGAGAATTTCTTTTACCGAAAATAATTCAAAAAATCCATTTTTATTTGTGGGAAAATAATAACAAAAATATAACGTCTTTTTTTATAATTAGTTTCGAGATAACAGAAACCACCTATGTAAAAATAATTCCCGAATCAATCCGATAATTTTGATAATGTTTCGGAAACTAATTTTACTCGAATCGTATCGTGGAACGATTGCTACTCCGACCGTTAAACAATCTGTTTTAGAAGATTTCATTTACCGAAGATAATTTTAAAAGATATATTTTATTTACAGGAAGAGAACAAAAATTAATAAAGATATTCTTTTAAAATTAATTTTCAAAATAAACGAAATTATCTATATAAAAATAATTTCCGAATCACTTCGACATTTTCGATAATGTTTCGGTAATTAATTTTACCCGAACCATTTTGGAAAACGATTGATACTCCGACCATCCCGAGAAATAATTCATTTTTTAGGAGATTTTATTTTATTAAAAATAATTTTAAAAAAGACATTTTTATTTGCAGAGAAATTGATAAAAATAAAATATCCTTTTATAATTAATTCCGGAATAAGAGAAATTACCTATGTAAAAAAAATAATTCCCGAATCACTCCGATACTTTCGATAATGTTTCGATAATTATTTTGTTACACAAACCTTTTCGAGGAACGATTGATATTCCGACCATTTCGAGAAAAAAATTCACTTTTTAGAGAATTTCTTTTAACGAAATTAATTTAGAGGACATGATTTTATTAGCGAGGAAACTATTATTCAGAAAAAGTAAATGAGAAACCCTCCCCTTTTTTTTAGATTAATAAGGCATAATGAGAAATAATAAATAAAAATATGTATATAAATAAATGGAAATAAATATAATAAATATAATAATAATGGCAAGAAAAATTAAAATAAAAAGGTAATAATAATAATAATAACAATAAATAATTTATATAAATAATTATAATTATAATAATAATGGCAAAGAAAAGAAAACCAAAATAAAATAAAATAAAATAAATAAACAATAATAATAATATAATAAATATAAATATAAAAAAAGAAAAAGAAAAAAGGAAGGAACATCCGGGTCGGTCCAGGCGAGGACCCGCACGCGAGTCCCGCGACCCGACCCGGATTTAGCCTATATAGGCTAACTTTTTTTTTTTATGTTTAATTTCCTTTCAAAATTCAAAAAAAAAATTACCTTTTCCTCTGAAAACCCTAGACTCAGACCAGACACCACCGTCACTCCGCCGCCGTGTCAGTGGTCTCTCCAAGCCAAGAAAATTATACCAAAACACTCATCCCTTTCTCCTCTACCAAAATACTGGATTAGTTTTCCCCAAAACCACCCCAAAATGTCTAGATCTAGGATCAAAGTTTCGAAACTCCTTTCCTTTTTTCCTATTTTTTTTTTTGTTGTTGTTGGGTGATGGGGTTTCTCTTTCTTTTTTTTCTTTTTTTTGTGGTTTTTTTTTTGGGTGATTTTTACTTGTGTTTTTTCTTTGGTTTCGGATGTGCTTGATTTTTTTTTTTGAGAGCTTTTTTTTGGGTGGTGTGTGGCTACTGGGATTTTATAGGGGGCCGTGGCGGTAGGGCTTGGTCGGTGTAGGGGGTTAGGGCGGTGGTGCTAGGCTAGGGGTGTCAGGTTGATGGCGGCTTGGCAGGGCAAGTGGGGGGTAGGGTTGCCAGGCAAGTGGGCATAGGGTTGGTGGTGGAGAGGCGGTGGTTGCAGGACAGAGGCGGTGGGGGGAGCTGCTAGGGTTTGTGGCTTGTTTGGGCCAGGTGGGCAGGCCTGTTGGGGCTGCTGGGCTGAACAGGCCTGTTTGGCAAGGGCCTGCTAGGCAGGCCTGTTGGGTCGGATTAAGGCTTCAAAGCCCAAACATTTCAAGACCAACCCAATGGTCTAAAAAAAAAATTATAAAATTAAATAATAAAAAAAATGAATCGCTACAATATGCACATCAATATTAATTCCCCCAACCCACCAGCATGGCCATGGGCATGGCATGAAAGTGAAAGTTAAAACATTCAGAGGATAACATTGATCTGTCAATTAAAAGAGCTTAAAAACAAGGAACATTCATAGATGAAATATTGGAACAATACCATTTGAGGTTTCATGGATCCATTGTGCCCTGAAATAGCAATATCAAACAACCATTGTGGGGTTCAGTTCATGAATTCGATTCACAGGTCTGGTTTATGAGTTCGGTTTACGGGTTTGGTTCATGGGTTTAGTTAATGAATTCGGTTCAGGGGTTCGGTTCACGGGTCTGGTTCATGGGTTCGGTTCATGGGCTCGGTTCACGGGTCAGATTCACGTGTTCGGTTCATGAGTTCGATTCATGGGTTCAATTCATGGGTTCGGTTCATGGTCTGATTCACGGGTTCGATTCAAGAGTTCAGTTCATGGGTTCGGTTCACAAGTCCGATTCATGGGTTCAGTTCATGGGTCCCGTTCACAGGTCTAGTTCATGGGTTCGGTTCATGTGTCCTGTTTAAGGGTTCGGTTCACAGGTTCGATTCATAGATTCTTTTCACGGGTTCAATTTGAGAGGTTCAGTTCATGAGTTCGGTTTGAAGAGTTCGGTTTACGAATTTGGTTGACACGTTCGATTTAATGGGTTTGATTCATGGATCGATTTATAGGTTCAATTAACACATTGGATTTAATGGATTCAGTTTAAGGGGTTGGGTTCTTGAGCTTAGTCTTATAAATCCCACATGCAATTATTGGGCAATCTTTTTTTCTATCAACTTGCATCTCAATCGGCAATCTTTTTTCTTTTTTGGACCTTTTTGAAGGTTGGTTTCTAGAATGGTGGATTTTGGTAGATTAAATTTTGTATTCTAGTAAATTTTTAGCCGAGAGATGAGATGAAGATGCGGTGCTATAGAAATTTGTATATATGCGGTCAAAACAGAGTAATATGGTGTGCTTGTTCTATGGTCTAAACTTTCAAAAAATAGACTTTCCTTCTGATTTAGACAAGTCAATAAACTATGCCTTACAATTTTAAATAAATTATAGTTTGGAGAAAATACAATTACTTAATTGACCATATGGCAAAGCAATTGACGTGCTTGTTTTTTGAAGTTAACACATCTAGTTCTAGGAGATATAGCTTGATTTGAAAGAACATACGATGTCTCCATCTTGTTCTTTTGATGTTTTTTTGTACCTTCTTGTCTCCTGAGCTAGGTCTACTTTACCTGATGGAAATTTTTATTAGCCGTTGTTAATGCATAACTGTCTCATTTTAGGGAACTTCTACATACAAAAAAGAGACAAGATGACACCCGGGAGCATCTGATTGCTGTTTTCGATTATGTTGCTCTTACTTTTCATTTTTCTTGAAATATCTATGTTCGACACTCACTCGTATCCAACATATATCCAGACATGGGTATGGGGCATATACCCATGTTCGACACTAACACCCGAGTTCGAGTAACATAGGTTTTGGGGAATTATTGTATCAGCTGTGAGCTTCAGTTGGCAGGGCCTGAATATGAGAGTCTGAAGGTGTTGCCTTCTCTTTCTCCTGCAGTTGCAGAAGAGTTATTTACCTATGAGTTGGCTGACAAGGAAGCTAGCTCAAAGGAACTCAAATCAGATCTGATGACACTGAAGAAGGCCACTGTTACTGACTTACTGTAGATAATCTGCTGAGCCTTGCTCATACATTGCTTCAAATACAATGTGTTGATCAGAAAGGGCTCTTTTACGACATTTTGGGGACTTCAAAAGACTGTGATTTTCAGGTAATTGTCATGAGATTGATGTTATTCGACTTCTGTTGATTGTTGTTGTCATCTAGGCTTCTTTAGAGTTATTCTTAATGATGAAAATTATCAACCTTCCTGTTGTGAGGTGCTTGATATATTTGGAATCAAGTTAGTATTTATCGATCTCTGGTTTCTGAACTGTCCTTCTTTAGATCTTTATTGTGCCTTTGCTATCATTGTTCTTTGATTGTCTGGCAAGCAATGAAAATAGGATGCTTTTATTTCTCTAAATTTGCTGGGACTGGATCACTAGTATTTCTTTTGAAAATGTGGGCTTTGATACACATTTTTTGGTTTTATTGGCTGGCAGTGCTCGCAATGACTACTTTACCGGTACATGGTTGTTGTTGTTTCTCATTTAGATCGCTTATGGTAGATTCTCTTCAAGTGTGAAAGGCTACCGTAATTTGGATCCTTTTATTCGGCAAGCAGATGGAAAAAAGATTGTGAAGTGATGGTTTTGCTCTTCCTATCTGTTCTCAACTCATGTTGTTCCGACTCTTCATTTTTTTTAAAAGTATTCGTGTCCGACATGGGTATAGGGATATGATCCCCCAAGGATCTCGAAATACATAAAAAAAACTTAGAATAAATCAAACATACTCGTGTCCGACACGCACACCCGAATCCGAATAACATAGTTCTCAACAGTCTGATCAGCTTGCAGCATAACACACAACTCCTTGTTGGAACCAATTGGTGCCGATACACTACCTCTGGATTCAAACTTGTTTAGAAGCAAAGATTGGGACACTGCTTTGAGTTGTGTAAGATTGCAATGTGAGCTATATGCTGAGCCTTTTGGCTTTTGGGGTTCTTAAAAGCGAAGAAATCCGAGGCTCGGTTCATCAAGCATCAACTTCCTCAAATTAGTTCTTTCCATTTTTCTTCTCAAAACAATATTGTATGTATAACGACGTTGATGAAGCTATTCTTAATTTGACATGAAAATTGAGTTTTGTATTGGATAATTGCTAGGGAGAAAGGAAGTGTTTTCAATTATATGGTAGCACTTAGGAATACATACAGTTTACATGGTAAGGAGTAATTCTAGAGCTTCTTTTGGCAGCGTGGTGGGGAGGGATTCTCAGTTTCACCTAAATTTAATAATTTACTAGAAATAAACCCGCGCTATGCTGAAGACGAAATATTTGAATTTTTTTTTTTAGTTTTTTAACTAAAATATAATTCTATGTTACATTAAGAATGATAATATTATAATGAAAATATGTAAACAATGAGATAATGTTAAAAATTAAAAAAGATACATAACATATATTTGCTCATTTCAATTCGAACTTAAAAAAAAATGAATTTGAGTTCATGTTTCTTTTATTGGTATGAATTTGGTGTTTGGTAAAACTATTACATCAAAGAATTTCAATTTATCTCTAAAAGAACAGTAAAATGACAATATTTTTTCTTAAAAAACAACAACAAATTTATACACTTGGATTTACCCTGAAAACTTACCGGTTGATCAGTCCCTGATATTGTACACTATCTAACATTAATATTACTTGACTCCTGAACCAATAACACAGTAGTAATTAGCATAAAAACCATAAAGATAGAAATAACATATGTTGGTGATCAAATGAATCTTACCAAAAGGAATGCTTTTTTTTTTTATCTCATTGCTAATTAGATCTTTCGGTAATTGCTGCTATTGAATAGAAAAGCAATTATACAACTAAAATATAAAGTAAAAAAAAAAGAAATAAAATAAATCAAACCAAAATTTTAAAGAATAGAAAAATGAATTAAAAGAGGACAAAAGATTATACTTCAATTCAGAACATCGTGTAATTAAGACTTAAATAATTCATAGAACAAAGTACAGGACCTTTCAATTCTGTTTTGAATAAAAGAAATTTCACATTTCTCTTTATACTAAAACATAAGATAATTCATTTTAATTAAATCACTATTGACTACATTAAGTTCTTACTTGTAATTGCCAATTAGTCATCACCATATAAATAGTTATTCATCAACATATAGTAATTATGAATAACTAATAAATATGATCAAAACATATAAAATACAATAATATATAAATATTGTTTGATGAATAGCAAGAAAGGATAGTTGAATTCATAAAACAACAAATTATAGACATGAAGACCAATCATAACCTAAAATAATCAACAAATATAGTTTTTATTGAAATGTAACTAAAAACAATATTAAAAATAGAAAAACAAATTTTCCTATAAGATAAAAAATGAAATAAAAATTTACCACTTACCTTATTAATTGAGAAACCATTAATTTTCTTGTAAGATAAAAAAAAAAAATAATATGAAAAAAGTTATGAAATTTAATCAAAGGAATGAAAAAATAACTCAGTACTAAATGGAAAGAAAAAAAAAAAATCACTCAATACAAAATCCCTGTCATTTTCATTCTTTCATTTCTTTTTTTTTTTATTTTTTATTTATCTCCTTCCACGTTTGTTTTACCAGCACCAGACAACTTTTGGTATCAATCGCGAGCAATGTTTGGTCGCCTCCTCCCCCTCCTTTTTTCCCTCTTTCTTCTTTTTCCTCTTTTTTCTCTCTTTTCTCGATCTGTTTTACCAATATCAAAATATTACCCAACACTAATCAATCAACGATTCACTCTCCTCTTTGTTTTACATTCCAACTATGACTCCCCCCACTTTCTACCTTCGTCTTTTTGAGTCTCTTTTGCCAATTCTAGATGGAAAAAATGGAAGAGAAGATGATAAGTAAGACGTGAAGGAAAAAGGAGAATTTATGGGTTAGCTAAGAATTTTTTTTTTCTTCTGGATCAAAACACACAAAGAATTATGTGAAAGAAAGAATAAAAAAAATGTAAAAGAAAGGGAGGCAAGTTGCAGAGATAATGTGAAAGGAAAGTAGAGTTGATGGGTTAGGTAAGTGTTTTATTGTTTCATCCTTCCCTTTCTATTTTGAATCCCATCCATTAAATAAAAATTCAAATCCTTCCATATCTTTTCTAATGTCTTTTTCTTATGATTTTTGATTTTGACCAATTCAATGTATTAAATAATGTAGATTAAAAAATTCTAAAATACCATTTTGGATAAATAAATAAATAAACCAACTTTAAAGATAAATTTAAGTAAAAAGTTAAAAAAATAATCCTTACAATAAAATTTGGATATCATTTATTTAAATAAATTTTTATGTTTTAATATTTTAAATAAAAAATTTAAATTTAAATTTAAAATTAAAATCGAATCATTATTGTATATTATGCAAAATATGTTATAAATTGAGACACGACATAAACACAACATGAGAAAATAATTAAAACACGACACAACACGAAAAATAACATTAACACGACATGAATACACGAATACACGAACGTGTCAAAATATATAAAACGAATTATTAATGTGTAAAAATTTATATAAATTTATAATACTTTAAAATATAAAAAATAACACGAACACATTACAAACACAATTTTTTTTATCTAAATTGAATTATTATGAAAATTTATGTAAAATATGTCATGAAATAAGATACGACACGAACACACCAATTTTTATCTAAATTAAACCACTATGACAAAGTATGCAAAATTTGAGATGAATTGAGACACGACGCGACACGAACACAACATAAGAAAAATAATTAAAACATAACACGAAAAAAGTATGAACAACGACACGAATACACGAACGTGTAAAAATATATATAAAACGAATTATTAAAATGTAAAAATATATATAAATTTATAATACTTTAAACACAAAAAATAACACGAATATACAATTTTTTCAATTTCATTTTTCCCTATTTCTTTCTTTCTCTCTCCATTCCTTTCTTTCTCTCTCCTTTTCTTTTTTTTTCTCTCTCTTTTCTTCTTCACCTAAATATTAAATATATATATATATATGGGAGAGGCGATGTGGACACCCTCTCTGCTCCCCAAAATTTCTAAAATTTATAGTAAGGATGTATGCACGTCGTGTTTGTTTTTTATTTTTTTTGTCAGTCATGTAAATATAAACAATAAATGTGTCAAAGTTCTAAACACAAATATGATACATATATTAAATTTATCGTATCGTATTATATTTATTAAACATATTATATTTTTTACTATATTGTTTTGGCATCATGCCCATATACCAAACCATTCCTAAGTTTCCATCCTTGACCCTTTTTTAAAAATATTTTTATAATTTCTTTTGACCAAAATAAACAAAAGGGTCCATAGCTCAGTGGTAGAGCATTTGACTGCAGATCAAGAGGTCACCGGTTCGAACCCGGTTGGGCCCTTTTCAGTTTTAATTTAAGTTTTCTCCTAGATTGCTTCAAACTAGTGCTAACTTTGTTTAATAACACAGACAGTCTATATGAGCCACTTCGTCTGGCAGCTGATGCTTATATCTTTTCTTCCCTGTCCCTGCTCCACTTCGTCCGCATGCATTCCATACAGCCAAAACTATATATATGAGCCACATATTTCATGGTTTTTGTGCCTTCTTGTGAGTATCATAACACAGTCTGAGAAAACATCGATAAGAAAAGAGACGGGACAGGAAGAAGAGCGCGGGAAATGGATAAAAAGAACAAAATTTTTAACTCAACTACGGGAATGAGTACAAAATATGGGTAATTACACTTTGATTAAGAAGAAAAAGCAACATAAAAAGTGAGGAAAAGGAGCACAAAGATGGGGTTTACATCTAAGAAACCTTCACCTATTCAATATTCATCAATCAAATATATAACCTATTTGATTTTGTTCCTATAGTTTGTATGTTTCTGTGTTTCCTACTTTCACCTCGATCTCTCGTAACTGTGTTACAGAAGAACTGCCTCAATATTTACATTGCCGAATTTTTTTTCCCCAATATCGTAAACTGGGCATTACTTTTCTTTGGCAAATGTTGACTCTACCAACCTAACATTTCGAGTTTGGATCTTTGATTTTTTTTATCAAATCGAATTTGAACGAATTCAAATTTTTTAAGACAAATTTTCGAATTCGAATTCATTTTGACACCTCTACTAACATTATACACTCTTTTAAGAAAATGAAAAGATTTCAGTCAAGTTCAATACCCCTTTCTCTTGCTGCTTCCACGGCGATGTTCCCATCTCCTTCAATCTTAGTTAGATTGCAGTAAGATTGCCACAATCCAACCTAAAAGAAAGAAGGAATGCAATAGTCAAACTGTAATGAGATTGGTACCCCCACAAACCATTATACATGAATCCACAGATAAAACAAATCAAGACCAGGGACTGAAGAGTATAAACTCAGGAACAACAATCCAATATCAAAGCAAGTTCTAAGTTCCAAATTTGCTATAAACATTACATTGATTTAAGTAGTATAAACTTCCATTTCAAAGTAGATGATACATTTTAAGTGGTACGGCTCCTTATGACATCGAGACCCATCTCGGTAGGATCGGTAGCTTGCAACTCTACCTGGATACCATCCAATTCCCTTTTGAACTTGTCCTTGGAGCTGGCATAGATCATCTTGCTTCTTACTTTTGATGTATCAGGAGACCTTCAGTATAAAACGTTAACAGATGAGTGAAACAATTCTGGAGAGATCCATGAACAGAACAGGCCACAAAGATTATAAATGAATAAACACTTTCATGTTACCAGGCAATGAAAATGATTTTGCTCTTCTGGCAGTTCTCATCAGTCACAAAATCGAAGTCATACACAGCGTATCGACACTCATCAGCTGGAAGGCTAGCAGTGAAAGCCTCATAGCTATCAGTAGGTTCACCAAGCTTTTCCACAACAACTTGCTTTTGCTCTTCCTCAATCTTGAACACTACGAAGCGGTAAGTCCTTTTAGCCTTCAGTTCTAAAAACTTCAGCTTGCAATCATCGTGCACAGCCATTCCTGAAGCCGCGTTTGCCTGCGAATCATGCACAATTTCAACAAGTATCATGCATCAACTAAGCCAACTAAAAATCCATTCTGCAGATTGCAAGACAACTACTGAATAGTCAAATATGATAATAAGAGCTCCCAAATTACTAAGAATCTAGTCAGTGCTATTGTAACAATGCCAATACTTACAAATCATATTTAATGAAGCGTAAAACTTTTGCATTGTAAATGAAGCCTTATTCATTTAAGAGAGTGAATTACATTGTTCGGAGGGGATTTCAGCAAATATACTTTCCCATTAGCTAAACAAACTGGTTGCTTCACCCTCCAAAAGAAAAAGATTCTCTCACTTTACAGTTTACACCCACTTCTTCAACTAGAAGGACCCATTACTCATCTTTATCCTATTCAATCAAACAATTTTACAACCAGAAAATGCAAAAGATTTTAAACAAAACCTCCAAGACCAATTCCCACCAGACATAAAACCCATTAAAATTGCCAAGTTAATTAATTTATTCCTTTTATTATAAATTGCTTTGGGATAATTTATACATTATTCCTTCCCATTTTCTACATTATTCCTTCCCATTTTCTCAAGCTCACCATTAACATTTCTTCTTTTTTGGGGGGATACTTAGAATTTCCCCTAACCTTAGCTGTAATAATCAATAAATTCAAATAGGTGAATTATTTTGCGAATTGGTTCCAACTCAATCAACAGCCTACTATCGATCACATTTTGACACCAAATATTATGCAAAGGAGATGGGCAGAAAAAAATGAAATAACTTTCATGTGTGGCAAAATTTACTGAAATTATAAATCACAAAATATTCTAATTTCTATATAAAGTAAATAAAAAATGCGAAATGAAGCAAACCGAGTGAGAATAAAAAAGTTGAAAAAGAAAATCAACGCTTGAAAATCAGACACGTAACCGCAATCGGTCAAACGGTCAGATGTGAGGATCGAATCGAACATTAAAATCAGAACGGTGGAACTAAAAAAAGATTTAATCAAACCCTAAATTGAAAGTATTACACCTAATTTTATGAAAATTATACCTAATTTGACAGATGAATTTTTTTTTTTTTAAATGCATCAAATAAAAAAAAAACTGAATAATTCAGAGGTTAGGAGATAGGGATAGTGAAGTAAAAAAAGAGTTGAGGAGAAGAGCGTTTACCATTTTTTCCCGAGAAAGCGAAGGAAAGAGCGAGAAAATCTAGGGCTTCTTCAGAGAGAGAGAGAGAGAAAGGGAAAGAGACTTGTGGTGATAAAAGATAGACTTTAATTTTAATTTTTTTTGGAGTTGGCGATAACTGCTTGAAAATGCCAAGGCTTTTAATTTAATTTGCTACTTTGCTTGAAAATCCGGTTCAGTGAATAAAAAGTTTGCTTTTTTTTTTTTATTGATTTCACGTTTTCTTTTGGTGCGTGTCGCCGTGTTGGGTGGGTTTGATACTAGGGTTACAGTGACGGTCCCAAGGGGTGGAAGATATAACCAATCATATGATGCCACGTATTGTTTATATAGAAAAGCGTGCCACGTTGTGGGACGGTGACAGTGGTTAACTTTTTTTCTTGGATCAGGTGGACAGTGGTAAATTTCTGTCACGTAAGAAGGATTGTGGCAATCCGGAACTTTGAAAGATTAAAGTTACTTTGTCTGTTCTTTTTAATTTAATAAAAATAATATATTAAATATAATAATTATTTTTTAAAATAATAATTAAAATATTTTAGATATTTATAAACATCAATTAATCAGATCCTATAAGAATGAATCTAGTCATAATACCATTACTAAAAACACTACTTCCATTCCTCATTAAATATCATAATTAGGAAAACCAAATGTATTTTTTTTTTTCCCTATAAATTTCAACTGTTAAAATTGGAAATATAGTATAGTGGGGATAAAAATATGACAATGCTTTTGCATTATATAGCATTAAAATTTTCTAGGGATGATTGTTCTTCTTTTGTCACATTTTGGGTAAAAGAAATGGGAACCAAGCAAAGTCCTCTGCTTCTTAGATCTTGTTGCTTCTTTCCAATTTCCTGTTGAAAATGCAAATTTATAAAGTAAGATTTTAATTCAACACAACTACAAGGAAAAACCAAAAAAAAAAAACTGAAAATGGCTATATCTAGGATGTTAATTTATACTATGTTATTATTTACCTGTGGCTGAATAGCTCTAAGACTCTTATATGAGCTGCTCAGCATCTGAAACAAATTCCATGGTGAAAGTGAGAAAATTTTAGAAAAATGTTAAATGAAAAAGGCCCAAAAAAATAGTAAGAAAAACAAGCTTTAATTTGGATTTTGAGTCATGCATACCTGAATTTGTTCTTGGAGAAGTTTGATATAAAGAGAAGCCTCTTGAAGGACTGAAGCAGTATCAGTCTGCAATAAATTCAATCAAACCAGGCCATTTTCTTTTATTTGCCAGAAGACAATTTTTAAAGTGGAAATGGACATTGGACCAAACAATAATATCACATTAAACAAATAAAGATGTTTTTTTATTTAATATTGGACTTAAATTTTAGAGTTCGGCTTTGATATAAAGGTAATAGGATAGAGCTTTTAACTTCACAAGCCTGTCACTTTGCTAATTTTGCTTATGAAATTTAAAAACTCTAATCACGATAGATGAGAATAATTTCTCCTTATTTATATCATCTTGAAGTACTTAAAACTGACCTTTCCATAGGGGGAAACCAACTTCTGAAGTGCTGTGATTTTGTCACTTAGCTTTTGGCTTCTCCTCACTGGCATATTCAACTAAAACAAAAAAAAAAAAGCTTGAAACTTGATTTTGCTTCATTGTAATTATATTGTTATTGATTTTCATTAGTAACTGCAAATTCCATACCCTGCAATCTTTGATTTCTGTTAATTCTTCAGTTGTTTGATGATGAGATTGCTGTTGTTGAAAGGAGGATAATTTCTTTCTCTTGTTCTTCTTCTTCCACTCATTCAAAGCAGTAGTTCCATTTAATGGAATCTGGTCATGATTAAACTGATCAATCGGACGTTTCCTTCCATTTTGTAAGTTCTGAATGTTTTCCTGAGAAAAATGAAATCAACAGTTTTCGAACCTTTATAAACCATAGAAGGTTGAAGAAAGAACAGTTGGATTGCTATTCTATAATAAAGATTGTGGTAAACAATTAATACAGGACTGACTTCCCCTTAATCTGATTGTCTAATTAATAAAGAAAATTAGACTTTACGTACCGATTCAAAGTGTGGAATTGCTAGCTTGCTGCTAAGTGACATAGACTGTTGGAAATTGTTGTCAAAGTTGGAGCTGCCAGACTGATAATCTAACACCAAACAAAGGGTATTTTTACTATTTTTTTTTTATTACTGGCATGCAGAAATTCATGGATATTGCATGAACTAAATAGAAAATGTGTCATAGGGAAGTTTAATTACAGATGGAAGAAATAGAAAGAAGGGAATATGTTAGGCTGAGATTCAGAAAAGTCAGAAATTAATTCCTAATAAAATTGGTAAAAGTGTGATAGAGATATTAACCAAACCTTGTATATTAGAGTTAAAATGGGATTGGTAAGGAATAGCAATGGCCCCATCTCTTATCTGGTTGTCATTGTTCAATATTTTGGCTTCCAGAGAAAAGGCATCCCCATAGACATTTCTGCTAAAAAGAACAGTACAAAAGGAACCAATTAATTTGGATTTTTTCAATATATAAGTTCTTGACCTGCAAGAAAAACATTTGACTTGGTTTGTATCTATCATTTATATATATATATATATATATATATATATATATATATATTCTTCTTACAATTAAAGATAGCCATTCATGAATCATGAATGAAGTTCCCGACAAAAGAAATGGTATCTTTCAAGTACTTTTTGAATGGTTAATTGAATTTCGAGCTAAATTCAGGACATAGGAAAGAAAAAAAAATGTAAAAAAAAAAAAAAACAATGAAATAAATACTTGCTTTGGAACAAATTTCAAATCAAGGTTCATTAGGACAATAGGAAATTACAAACTACAAAGTCTAAGATGTCCTTATTATTCATAATCTCATTTGAAGAAAAAAGATAATATCATACAAGTTTTGTGTTCAACTATTTGATGAGTTACTCAGAATTGGAGATGAAACATGAATTGATTAGCTTAGCTGATGCAAATGATTCCCTTTTATAATCTCATCATGTGCATTTGATTTTATCAGATATAATGCTGTTTTGCTATGTTACCCGAACTCTTCATTTTTTTAAAAGTATTTATGTCTGATACATATTCAGATTCCTCGAGTCTCGGTATCATAGCTGCTTTATATTCAGTAAAATAGATTAATACTACTCATATATTCTTAATTATTGCATAAACTAAATTTTGGTTAAGATAGAACATATACCCTTTGCTTTCCATCTGCATTAGGACATCCAAATATGGCATCTGAACTTCATTGTTTCCTAAAACCGAAAAAAAAAAAAAAAAAAAAACCCAGAAAAGTTAACTATGGAATATAACTATATCTGGATAGGCTTTAGAATGATCATTATACCAATGTTGTAGAACTGTGAGGACAGCGGCGAAAGAAGAGCTTTCCTCATCTTGAATCAGATTTCTCTTCAAAGAAATTATGTCCTCAAACTTTTTCACTGCTCAAAGATCTGAAGCTGGAAACTCAAAAGCCTTCCCCAAAGCTGCTTTGAGTCCAAAAGCCTATATGCATAGCAAAGTTCAATACAAAGACAACTTAGGAAAGTCTGATAATCTTTGTTACATTTTTGCTTCCTTTCTTATCAAGAAACTTCAAATTAAACATATACAAACTAATTCAAACAGAACAAGAACAAGAATTCCATGTGCAAAAAAACTCATACAATGCTGATAAATAATCTTTGCTTAACAATAAATTAAAATATATAGTCTCTCACCTCTGATCTGAGCCGGCGGCGACTGACCAAATGAAGAAGGGTTAAACTCTTTTGGTTGTAACAAATGAAGAGGGGATTAAATCCAAGCTATATAGTAAGATTTCTGAAGGGTTTTCTTTTGAGTGTAGGAACAGTTCATTTCCTTTCAAAGAGAGAAGTGAGGTCACAGCTTATTTATTGCATGAAAATAATATGAAACGTCTAAGGTAACTCATCAAAGGAGAGGAAGAAAACCCTTTATATATATATATATATATATATATATATATATATATATATATATATATATATATATATTTGGGAGAGGCAGCATCTTCTTTGCTGGCATGTTATGATCAGTTTGATTTCGCTTTCAAGTAAAATTTTGACTTGATTTGATTAATGGGAAGTGATTAATTATTATAATCATGATAAGTGTTTAAGTCAAAACTTAAACTTTGTTGGATCAACTCAGCTATAATTATAAACTCAGTTGTAGTCGTGGCTAGTTGGCAGTAAGCTCTGAGTTCAATAGTGCATTACTCAAAATTGGCTATAAAACAAGCTTGAATAACCAAAACTAGCTGTAATTTTAACTTATTTTGTTTTTTTTTCCCCCCCTATATTTGCACGAAAATGTAGTTATTTAAATAAAAAAAATTAACGTGATCTTTCTTATAATTAAAATGATTCTGATTTACTTTATGACTTAATCAAAATAAATAATTTAAAAACACGTACTTTATTTAGATCTTACGAAGAAACAAATAGTAATTAGTCGATAATGATCGAGTAAGATTGCTTCTTAGTTCGAAATAAGGAACACTTTAGACATGATGCAATAATGATTAATATCATGTTGATTTTTTACTTTCGATACCGATTGTAGTTTTGTGCTACAGTACCGATTTGCTACAGTACCTTTAACTCGGGATGCTACAGTAACTTCCGAAAAACAACTCTTTTATTAATATGAGAAAAAGATCAAATATACACTAGACACACTCTTTTAATATGCACTCACAATTTCACTCCTTCACTCATATCTTTTTCTTCCTTTTTCTCTCTACTCACTTCTCTACATCTAACAACTTACATCCCACCCTATTTATAGCTTTCTATGTTGGTTACTAAACCAACCTAGAATGTTCTAGTGTGTTGGTTTAATATTCTAGAGAAAGAACAATAAAAAATCTAGAGAGAACTCTAGAAAGATGACTTGAGAAAATTTTAGAAAGACCTAGAGAAATAATAAAGTTTGGAGAGAATTCTAGATAAGAGAATTCTAGAGGAGTTGTTGACTTTAACACTCCCCCTCAACAACTACTCTCTTGATGTCGGTTTGGTAGTCATGCCAAGTTGTCTTCTGAACTCCTCGAATTTTGCACCGCTAAGTCCCTTGGTAAACAAGTCAGCTACTTGTTCTTCAGTCTTGATGTATTTCAGTTCAACATCTCGTTGAAGTACTTTTTCACGTACAAAGTGATAATGTATTTCTACGTGCTTGGTTCTGGCATGAAAGACTGGATTTTCAGCTAAGCTTATTGCTGACTGATTATCGCAATAGAGTTGTACTGGAGAGTCAACCGGTTGGTGCAGGTCCTTTAACAACTGTATCAACCACGTGCTTTCTTGTGCTGCCATAGCTGCTGCTCTATATTCTGCTTCTGTAGTTGACAATGATACCGTAGGTTGTCTTTTGCTACACCAAGAGATTATGCCGGATCCAAGACTAAACATGTAGCCAGTTGTTGATCGTCTTGTATCATGATCTCCACCATAATCGGCATCACAATATCCTATAACTTGGCACGGAACTCCCTTTTTGTATAGAAGTCCAAAATCAATAGTTCCTTTTACGTACCTCAAGATTCGTCGAACCGCATCTAAGTGAGGTTTCCTTGGTTTCTCCATGAACCGGCTAGCTACTCCAACAGCGAATGCAATGTCGGGTCTTGTTAATGTAAGGTAGATTAGACTACCCACTAGTTGCCTATAACTTGTTGAGTCTTCCAATTCTTTGCCTTCTTCACTACAGAGTCTTGCATTGGCTTCCATAGGCGTAGATATCGACTTGCAATCAGTCATCCTGAATTTGTGTATAAGATCTTTTGCATACTTGTGTTGACATAAGAATATTCCTTCTTTGGTACGGATTACTTCTAGCCCGAGAAAGTGATTCAGCTCTCCAAGCTCTTTCATTTGAAAACGTACTGAGAGATTGCCTCTAGTTTGTTTGATTTCTTCTTCATTGTCTCCGGTGATGATTAGATCATCCACATAAACCAAGACTATTGCCAACTTACCTCCTTTTTCTTTTACGAACAAGTTCGAATCTGCTGCTGCAACTGAGTAACCACTTTGTATTAGGAATTCGGCAATTTTACCGTACCATGCTCTCGGTGCTTGTTTTAATCCGTAGAGTGCCTTTTTCAACTTACACACATAATCCGGATGAACTTTACTTGTGAATCCTTCGGGCTGCTCCATATAGATCTCTCGATCTAGCTCTCCGTGCAAGAAGGCATTTTTCACATCCATTTGCCATAACTTCCAAGATTTACTTGCTGCAAGGGCAAGTAATACTCGTACTGTTGTAATCTTTGCAACCGGACTAAAGGTCTCATCATAGTCCACCCCATACTTTTGAGAGAATCCGCGAGCCACCAATCGAGCCTTATACCTTTCTATCGATCCATCGGGTCGAGTCTTTATTTTATAAACCCATTTACATGAGATGGGTTCAATCTTCTTCGGCTTTGGCACCAACTCCCATGTCTCGTTTTGTTTCAGGGCTTGAACTTCTTCTTCCATGGCTTTTCTCCACTCCAATTTCTCAGATGCCTCTTCATAAGTTGTTGGCTCTATTTCTTCAATTAGAGCAGCATTAGCATACTTAAGATTTGGTTTGCGTTGTCGTGATGACCTGCGCAGAAGTGGCTGAGAATCTCTTTCATCGAACTCATTTTCTCGAAATGACTTTTCCTCATCAAGGGCCTTTTCTGAATACTCGTCACTTGGTTGAGTCTTTTCAAGCTCAATTTGTTCTTCCATATTTTCTTGAAGTTTTTCTTCAATTTCTTTTGAGTCTGGCAACAGAACTGCTTGTGGTGACCACCATGACGAAGCTTCATCGAACACAATATTTCTGGATACATAGCATCTGCCACTTGTTGGATCACAACATCTCCACCCTTTTCTTTGGTCGTCATATCCCATAAATATGCAACGAATTGCCTTTTTGTCGAATTTGCTGCGTAGATGATCTGGTACAAATACATAACATACGCAACCAAATACTCGAAAGTGACTCACCGTGGGTTTGATGTTCCATAGTTTCTCAAAGGGTGAGATAAAACCAAGCCTTGCTTGTGGAAGCCTATTAGTCACGTGAGCTGCAGTCTTCATGCATTCTGCCCAAAAACGAGGTGGCACATTCTTCGCATGTAACATGCTTCGACATATCTCAGCCAAATGCAGATTCTTTCTCTCAGCAACTCCATTTTGTTGTGGAGTGTTCGGACATGTCAATTGTCGGCGTATCTTGCATTCCTGTAAGAATTCCGAAAACTCCTTGGATGTGTATTCTCCCCCGTTATCTGTGCGTAGGCATTGTATCTTTCGGCCTACTTATTTTTCCACCTTTTCTTTGAACTCTATAAATTTAGTAAGTGCCTCTGATTTTTCTTTCATAAAATCAATCCAGACGTACCTTGAAAAATCATCAATGAAAGTTATCATGTATTGGCAGCCACTGACAGAAGGTTGCTTTATCTTCCCGAACACGTCTGAGTGAATTAGCTGGAGAGGCTCCTTAGCTCTAAACTTTGACTCCTCGTATGGCAACTGGTGAGCTTTCCCATATTGGCACCCGGCACATACTGTGTCCTCTTGAATGTCTAATTGAGGAAGACCTTTGAGCATAGACTTTTTCATCATTACCTTTAACTTGAGGTAACTCACGTGCCCAAGCCTCGCATGCCACAAGTCAGCTGTTTCATTCTTTCTCGTCTTGTCCACATATGCAGTCTGAGCGGACATAACGTAGACTGACTCCAGACGCTTCCCTTCCATTATTGGTGTACTTGTTGGCTTTAAGTTTGGATATACTTTCACATCATTTGGACCAAACACGACATAATTTCCTGAGGCAGTGAGTTGTGAAACCGATAGTAGATTTTTCTTCATACCTGGCACATGGAATACGTTTTGCAGCTCGATTTGGTGTGGGCTAAATCGTGGCACAATAGTTGTTTGGCCGATATGAGTAATAGGTAACCTTGAATTATTTGCAGTTACCACAACTCGTTCTCCTTTGTATGTTGAGGTATTAGTTAACTTCTCCTTATCTCCAGTCATGTGATTTGAGCATCCAGAATCAACTATCCAATCATTATTATAGTCGATTAATTTACTCACCGATGCGAGTGAACACTCTTCTTCTGACTCGATGCAAGCAGCTGCAAGTTCTTCGCATTCTTCAATAGCAATAGATGCTTGAAAATCCCACTCTTCTTCGCTATTATTCTCTTCTCGTGACGAGGTTGCCGCGTTGCCTTGGACTTGCTTAAACCGACAGTCTCGAGCAAAGTGACCAGATTTTCCACAGTTGTAACACTGATTGCTTTGACGACGATACCTATTTTCATTTTTGTCTCTTTCTCGAACATGCTGGGCTCCCTCTTGTCGAAAGCTCCTTCCCTCTTGCTTTGGCCATGTTTCTTGCCTTCGAAATTTATTTTCTTCCACGCCTGGCTTTGTAGCAACTTTGCTTCTTTTATTAAAGCCTCTTTTATTACTAAAGAGTGCTTTCTCGTCATCTTTTATCGAGACTTTAGACATTTGTTTATCTAAAGTCTCTTGATTGGCTAGGATATTTTCCAACTCAGTTAAAGTTGGTTCTTTGCTCCATCCACGAGTTGCAGTAACAATCCCGTTGTATTCAGGTCGCAAGCCATGGATGATAATTCTTCTCATCCTCGTTTCGGTAATGGCATTTTCTGGATCTAATTTTGAAATTTCATCACAAAGAGTTTTAACTTTAGAGAAATATTCGCTTACCAGCATATTTTGCTGCGAGATTGACAGGAGTTCATTCTTCAATTGTTGGAGCCTAGCATCATTTTTCCTCGCGAACAGCATTGTGAGTGTGTCCCAGGCTTCATTCGGTGTCTTTGCATCCTTGATGCGTTGTAATAAACCATCCTCAACAGTGACTGATAACACGTACATGGCCTTACCGGCTTTGATCTTCCATTTTCTTAGTTCTCCGGCATCAGTTGGTGGTGTTGAAGCTTCACCGTTAACAATATCCCATAAATCTTGCCCGAGCATGTAATATTGCATCCGGATGCTCCACGTATTGTAATTGTTTTCATTGAGCTTCTCGATGTTGCTAGCGGAATTAGAAATATCTGCCATAGTGTCTTGAGAGTGCCTTGCACTTACCTCAAATTTGATTCTCGTTCACTTAATTTCACAGTCCCTGACCGTGTACCGGCAGAATTTCCACGTCTCCACGAACTACGATCCTCGATCGTCTTGGTCCTAGACCAATAATCTTCACAGTCCCAGACTGTCTTTCTCCGATATGCGTACTCCGGTCCCTGACCGTCTAGCTCTGATACCACTTTGTTGATTTTTGACCTTCGATACCGATTGTAGTTTTGTGCTACAGTACCGATTTGCTACAGTACCTTTATCTCGGGATGCTACAGTAACTTCCGAAAAACAACTCTTTTATTAATATGAGAAAAAGACCAAATATACACTAGACACACTCTTTTAATATGCACTCACAATTTCACTCCTTCACTCATATCTTTTTCTTCCTTTTTCTCTCTACTCACTTCTCTACATCTAACAACTTACATCCCACCCTATTTATAGCTTTCTATGTTGGTTACTAAACCAACCTAGAATGTTCTAGTGTGTTGGTTTAATATTCTAGAGAAAGAACAATAAAAAATCTAGAAAGAACTCTAGAAAGATGACTTGAGAAAATTTTAGAAAGACCTAGAGAAATAATAAAGTTTGGAGAGAATTCTAGATAAGAGAATTCTAGAGGAGTTGTTGACTTTAACATATCATATTCAAATTGTTCAAATATGTATACATTTTTGTAAGGAATTAATAATGCCAGACAAAAGTAGTTGATTGAAGGGTATATATTTCAAAAGGAATGCATTAAATGGCTATAAAATTAAAAACCCATCAAGCAAACTCGTTAACTTAGTTTTCCATCCCTATCATTTGCTTAAAATAGAGGAATAATATACATTTATTGCTCTTTTGGGCAGCATAATTAATATCATAATTTCTTTTGCTTCAATTAGGAACACTGATTGATTAATATCATACTTTGGCTATGAATAAAATGACTGCATCATATTGAGACTTATACTTCATACCCCAAATATGGCAAAGGGTATTTTTATTTTTGGGTAATCAAGTTGTTGTGAACTACTTTATTGATCAAAAGCTGGGGGAAGGTGGCAATGATGCAAAATTATCATATAATTGGGAAAAGCTATGAGATGAAAATTGTGTGGGAAAGAAATGGGTATTGGAATCGGTTCAAGTCTAGGTCTCAAGTTCGAATCTTAATCATAATCCAAAGATTCAAAAAAAAAAATGGTTATATATATATATATATATATATGCTCTCTTTAACATATCTTTTTACTATTTTTTTCCTTTTGGTTTTTCAAAAGAGATAAAAAAAAAATTTATTTAGAATCATGAATTGACTTATTTTTTTGGATTCGGTTTCCTCTATTACTTTTTGATATATTTTATTTTTCATAAGTTGAGTTTTCATGATTTATGAATAGGTTTTACACATATAAATGGTGACTATGAATATATTAAAAAGTAATAAAAAAAAATGATGAAAGGAGTATCAATCTGGAATCTCAATTTTTTATGTTTTTCAAAGTTTGAAATCGAATTTCATTTATTTAGACAAAGTAACTTAATTTGCCCTTTTCACAAATTAGCACAAACTTTCTATGAAGTTGCATTCCTTTTCCTTTTATATATATGCTTTTATTTTTTAAAATTTCCAAATCAAACCTAAGAAATCCTTTTTTTTTAACCACTTATTTTAATGAGCTAAACAGCTAACTGGCTAAAGCACAAAAATAAATAACACCGAGTTGAAATCAACTCAGTGAATTATATATGAGTTTGTATATAATGAAATAAATTAATAAATTCCTTTGCTTTTGTCTTCCCTATAGCTATAAGGTTCCTCTAATGCTAAAATTAATTAATTTTTAACTGGTCGTTTTAGTTTCTAGAAGGGATTTAGAAAGAGATCGATTAACATAAAATTGGCAAAGTAATTTTATAATTTTATTCAAATAGTACGGAACATTTGACCAAGTAAGACTCGAAAGTCAACTAGCAAGTTTTCTCTTTGTCTTCAATCTACATTTTGTAGTATATTTTTTTTAACATATGAAAAAAAAATCCTTGAACAATTAACACGTGTCACGATATCCGGCAATTTTTTTTTATATTCATATTTTTTATACTCATGAAATTGACCTAAATCACAATTAAAAGATATCGTTGTCTTATATTCGACATCCATATATTTTTTATTTACATTCAAAAAGTCGGATTCGAATAACTCTTCCTTAAAAAAATGTCGATATCCTATAATCTTGTCTTACATTTTCTAGTGTATATTGTTTCTTTAATCTCTTTCCATGTGTAATTAAGAACATTCAATTAATTGTAGAAGTCAGCCTGTCTTATGTTTAGACGACATTAGTCCTAAATTCCTAATTTGATGACAAGTGGATTTCTTAGGATGGTTTGGGATTTCTTTTATCAAATTTATTATTATTATTATTATTATATATACCCATCTATTTAATTAATGGTTAAATTATAATTAGGTTAATTTAATTCGTTGTAATATATAGTTGATTTTATAGCATAAGATAAACATCTCCATAATTTTCTTTTTATTTTCTTTAAAGAAAGCTCGATTCTCAAATAAACCATTGTCTAGAAAGAAAAAAGTCATTTGCAAGCTTTAATTTCTAATGAAGCTATGAAGGATAATATGATGAAGCCTAGAATCTTTCACTAAAAAATTTAAAAAAAAAAAAAAATCTAATGAAACGATGAAAATTTAATTAAAAGTTTAAATAACAAAAAAAAAACTGAACTTTATCATTTTATTTAGGTAAAATCTTATATTTTTATTATATTCAAATAAATTTTTAATTTGCATTCAAATAAAATTTTAATTTGTATCCAAATAAGTCCTTAACGTTTAATTTATATTTAAATAAACTTTTAATATAAATCAATCTTTCATTTGAAATAAAAACCTATTTTGATACAAATAAAAAAAATATATTTTGATATAGTAAAAATATAATTACTTGAAAAAAATAAAACAATTCAAGAGTTTTTTTTTTAATATTTTAACCGAATAAAAAAGAATTATTATCTTCCATTGTGTAACGGTATCCAAAACCATGCATACAAAAAATATATATTTCTATACCAATTTATTTTGAAAAACGAAACAGAAAAAAGATTTCATAAGTAGACTTGCTTATGGATCGGGCAGTCCAGCTCGTATTTTGTCGGGCCTGGACAGGATTTTTTTTGTTTCGGATCGGCCCGGCCAAGAACAATATTTTTTATTATAATAATATTATTTTATTTTATTTAATTATAAATATAAATATAAATATATAAAAAATATATATAAGAAAATAAAAAAAAAATTAATCACATGAACAGTAAATTCAAACCTACCGAGCCGGCCCGATCCAACCCAAGACGAGACCTAAGCAAAAAAATTAAAAAAAAACTGGGCCGCGACCCAACCCGGCCCGGTCATGAGCAGGTCTATTCATAAGCCTAAGTTGTTGGATTTATTGAAAGGTAGAATCAGAAAACAGCAAGAGGAAACTATATGGCATTGGAGACATGCAATTGCAAAGGCAAGATTTTTTCATGCACGGTTAATACTGCAAATAGGAGGCAGGATACATAATATTTAATTAATTAGGTGTATTTATTGGATAATATTTAAAATAAAATAAAAAATTATATGGTGGATCAAATGTTAATAAAAATTTCAAGGTCAAAGTTGTCAGTTAGGTCTTGTAATTTCTCTAATTTTTCATTTTCTTAATACCCCTTAAACAGTGTTCTTATTATATATTTTGCATGGTCAAATAAAAATAAAAAATAAAAAGATAAGAATAGTGACTCTTCAACATGCAAATTTATTGTTAGATAAAATATTTAATGGATTTTTATATTACATCTTGCCAAGTCAAAAACCTATGTTAATTTCTTTAATTTACATGCAGTCCATAAAATTAGAATAATTTAGTTTGTAAACATATGTTTGATAATCTTTTACTTAAAGAATCAATGATGTGCAGGCCAAGATACACGATTTGTGGTCAACTTATCGATATTTTTACTGTTATCAAATGAACATTATGATTTTAACACTCTTGATTTATGGAAGGAAAAAAAAAAAACCTTTGGGTTAAAGGTAAATCTCTTATGATACATCAAATTAGACATGCTCATTGGTCGGGCAGTCCGTCCGACCCAATCTATATTGGACCGGATCTAGACAGATATTTTAGTGATCCAGGTCGATCCGGTTCGAATTATTTTTTAAACAATAAAAAAAATAATTTTTTATTTAAATTTAATTATACAAATATATAGATATTAATATAGAAATAATTTTTTTTAATAATATAAACAGTAAATATGGACTGCGGGCCGGCCCTGGACAAGGCAAAAACAAAAATTCAAATCGCGATCCGACCCATGAGCAGGTCTACACCAAATCTGCCTCAATTATTGATAGAATGAATAGATTTGTCATTCCTTGAAAATCTCTCTTTTGATTCAAAATCATGGTGTAACATGTATCCTCTATTTTGGTTAGATCATTTGTCTTATATGCGCAAATTAAATTGAATATATTTTTATTTGGATTAGAATATAAACCTAAAAAAACTGAATAAAAAATTGACAAAACTCATTCGGAAACCAGAAAATGGGATCGTAATTTGGATTGAATCCCCAAAAAAAAAGAAATAGATCAATAGCTAATTTAACTCAACACCTATAACCTCCATCCTCGTGTTCATTCGACCAAGTAATGAAGATCGAGATGAACTGACCTGCCTTTCAAAAACTTGTTCGCAACCAATGCTATTCTTCAACAATTGCATCAATTTTAGTGGACCCATCAAACTTCAACTTATTAATAACCTTATCAGTAGTTTCCCCATTAATGCGAGGTTTCTTAGGTTGCCTAGGCTCACTCACCATCTTTGCTTTGTTCTTGCCATTATTAAAAGGTTTTTGCTAATAAGTGTTCTTATGACATTTTTTAAGGTTATTTAATATACTATTTATATTAATAGTATTGTATTAATTGCAAAAGTTGATAACTTTATTCATCATTTTCAATACATTGAATAAAGATATTATTACATATAGTAACCTTAAAGAGTGCCTTTATGGCACTTGTTAGCAAAATCCTTATTAAAATTGAGAGTTGACTTAGCTGAAATCTTATTACTGGCTGTTGTCGTGATTCATGTCGAGAATTATCCTTGCCTTTTTCAGAAAATGTTAGTTGCCGTGGATAGGGAAGAAGTCGATCGGTGGACATGTTAGGAATAACGTGACAACTTACAACAAGCATTCGAAAAAAAAAAAAAAAGAATAACATGACAACCCACAACAAACATTCGAGAAGAAAATAAAGCCCCAACATTGACCTATATCCATTGTAACTTTTGCATAGATAAAACTACAAACGTTTGTACAAATATTGTAACTTTTGCACGGATAAAACTACAAACCATCCTCAAAATATTATGAACTCACCACCCATAAAGCCCTAATACAACCTTTCTCAAGTGTATAGACTCTATCTTACAAGTGGTGGTGGTCTTTCCTTAAAAGCCAAGATTCCTATTTACAGGTAAGTACTTCTCTTGGCTCATCAATACTACTCAATATGGGATTAGGATTCTCTTTACTTAACCAATTAGTTACTTGATGTGAATGAACATTCCTACTCAATATAGGACTTGGACTCTACTCAAACTCAATATTAAACTTGAACTCAAACTCAAGATCATCCAAGGACCAAAGTTTTCTTCCACATTCTCGCCATTGCCTTCTGCATCAGCTTGTTTAGACTCCTGCTGTGGCGTAGTTTTGGTAATCATCAAAGAACAATCATCTTTTCTATGGCCAAATTTTCCACAGTGAAAGCATATTCATACTCCACCAATTGAAGATGTTTCCCAACCATGCGATTTAAATCGTCGTTGCAGATGAATTTTCGATTGCGTCGTGTTTTATTGCGATTGTGAATGTAATCAATGCTATTGTTGTTGCCGTCAATTACGATAAATATCAACAACAAAAAAAATCGAAAGAACCTTAGGTAATGTTGCGTTGCGCTTAAATTCCCTGCTTTGGAACCAACGGTCTTAAAAAACAAATCAATCTCAACACAAAGTCTAGCAAAACGACCTCTGATTGCTTCCTTCGTATTTCTATCCACCTTGATTATTCTACCAATTAAAGCCCCCTTCTTAACAATGCAAGATTGTTATACAACTCCATTGGCAACCCTGGAAAA
The DNA here is from genome assembly GCA_030761205.1 of Fremontodendron californicum. NCBI lineage: Eukaryota > Viridiplantae > Streptophyta > Magnoliopsida > Malvales > Malvaceae > Fremontodendron > Fremontodendron californicum. Next base: position 8,831,053 of record JAULJL010000009.1, on the reverse strand, counting down.
CGGATCCAATCAATGATTTTTCAACCTTACCAGTTTTCGTATTGAAGTTTGATGCCCGTTATCCTTTTTGGTCTTTTTCTGGATATAATTAAAAGGATGAGAAAAGAAATAATCTTTGAACTCAGAGTTTAATCGAGTCTGTTCATATAGTAACTCTTAAGAAATAACATTTAATAAGTTTAGGATTGAATTCCAGAATCTACTAACATATTTTTTTATCTCAAACTGCAACCTTTTTTATAAATAAATAATAATAATAAAAAAAAAATTCTTCATAACTCTCTCTCAATTAATGTCATCATAAAAATTCTTACTCATACGAAAACTTAATTCTAAAATAACTCAAGTAAATAGCAATCTTTATTGATAAAATCATGTATATATTGCAAACTTTGGAATTGGAAGTAATTTTTGGAAATTAACATTTGCATTGTTTTATGAGCTCTCTTCTTTCTCTTGTGGGCACATGGGCGTGCCAATATATAAAAATATAAACATTAATCTTAAGGGTTTTTTTATTGGGAATAAGGGATTCAAATTTAACTTTTTGAGTAGATCAAAAGTTCAAAACACGTATGGAATCAAATATTTCGAGATACATTAATATTATATTGATATATACAAAGTGAAGTTAAAAAAAAAAAAAAAAAAAAAAACCTTGTAGGTTGAATTAGTTTATGACAAAGACACAAATTTTGTTCACAACTCATATGTCATTTACATCTCATATCATTATTTCCATTACCACATTTTTCAACTAGATTCTTTTACTACTCAACATTCTCTTTTATTATGTGAGTGAATGGGAGAAATAGATAAACGACAATAAATAAAACAAATAATGTAATTTAAAAAAATACATGTAAAAGTTCATAATTCTAAAATTTTATGAAAATTTATAGAATAAGAAAGTGATTAATATATATATTTTTTATGTACCCGAACATTCAATTCAATGATTGTTATAAGATCCTATAGGTCAAAGAATAAAATTAAATTCTCATTTCTCCAATTCAATATATATATATATATCATAGGCCCACTTGTTTTTTTTTTTTGGAATTAAATATTTAAAAGAAAATTTAAAGCTATTTTTTTTTCTTTTAGAATCCCTGTAGAACTAGTACGCCTTTTTTTTTTTTCTTTGTGTAGAACCATTTGTCTGCCACATTCATCAGTCTCCCAATAACATCACACACCATGCACATAGTCCATATGCCTATGCTTATAATTAGAGGTGGCAAAATGAATCCGAACCCGAAAACCCGTCCAGAAAAACCCGAACCCGCCCAAACTCGATTTGACCAAAAAGTCAAAAACCCGAACCCGAAAAAGCCCGAACCCGAATGGGCCCGAACCCGAATGGACCCGAACCCGAATGGGCCCGAACCCGAATGGACCCGAACCCGAATGGACCCGAACCCGAATGGACCCGAACCCGAATGGGCCCGAACCCGAATGAACCCGAACCCGAATGGACCCGAACCCGAACCCGAGACCGGCCCGAACCCGAACCCAAATTTAATACTAAAAACAAAAATAATCAAATTTCAATTAATTTTTTTTTTACAAAGCAATAACTTTAATTATTAATTTTATTCTAATTTTTTTTAATAATTTAATTAAAATTTAATATATTATATATATGTCATAACGGTTTTTCGTCCGCTAAGACGTTTTTGAAAACACAAATGGAGTCGCCACCAATCTTTTTTGCTAGGTGTGATTGGCCACCTATTAAAACCAGTTTTAGTAAAATATTTTAAAATTAATTAAAACATTTTGTAAAACCAATTTCGAAGTCCGCGCTTTGAACCAGAGAGTAAAACATAATTGGGTTCGGGAGTCGGTTACGTGCAGGGAAGGATTAGCAACCCCGCAACGCCCGTTTAGAAGACGGTACCATTTAATCACGTGTTATCTTAAATCTCGATTTAATGGACTTGACATCGCTATTTAAAAATAATTCTCTTTTATTTTTATTTTATTTTTTTTAAAAAAAAACATGTTTATTATTTTTTGAATTTTTGGAACTGTTATTATTTTTTTTTTAAAAACGAAAGTGAACATAAATTTGTTATCGAAAATACTCATTAAATATTCCCAACACTCTTGGTGGTATTTAACGAGATATTCTCACCTCGAGATATCTTAGGAATCACAACCGTGATATCCTTCGAATTCCGTCATCGGCAATTTACATCCATTTTTTTTTTATTTAAATGCTTATGATGCGAATATTTAAATATCGGATGCACACGACTTAGCATATAAGACGTATGATTAAATACCGAACTATAAGATTAAAAATGCAAATCATAATGTTAAAAACACGAGCATGGCCACATATCGAGCGGATAACATTCACTATTTATTCATTTTTATTATTTCCATCTTTTTATGAATTTTTGTATTGAGCTTGTCGCTAAATACTCTCACCACTCGTGGTGATATTTAACGAAATTCTCTCACCTCAAGATATCTTAGGAATCACTACCGTGACGTTATTTGAATTCCGTCGTCGGTAATTCACATTTCTTAAAACCTTTTTTCTTTTTGAAAAGTAAATTAAAATGCTTTTAATAATTATTTCAGAAATAAAAAAAATTATCTATGTAAGAATAATTCTCGAATCACTCCTTTTCGATAGTATTTCGATTACTATTCTTACTCGGACCATTTCAAAGAACGATTGATGCTCCGACCATCCCGAGAAAGAAATCCGTTTTTAGAGAATTTTATTTCCCGTTTTTTTTTTACCTGAAGCGGGTCGGGTGCGCGGACCCCAGGTCGACCCGCGGGTCGACGCGCGAGTCATCGCCACCCGCTCCAGGGGTTATAAAACCCCTTCTTTTTTTTCTCTCTCTTTCCTCCCTCATCTCTCTAAGTGTTCAACCCCCAAAATCCCAGAAACCACCCCCAACCCAGAAACCGATGCCGAACCACCGCACCATCCACCGTCCATCATCGTCGGCCGCCGTTCGCCGATGGCCGATCACTTTCGAAATTAGCCCAAACTGTTCCTCTTTCTCTCTTCTTTCCCTTTTTAACCTTAGATTCTTCAAAAAATACCCAGAATGACCTAGATCTAGGCCCAAAGCCGAATGGGCCCGAACCCGAATGGACCCAGACCGAAAATGATGTAAAACATACCCGAACCCAGACCAAACCCGAACCCAGACCGAACCCGAACCCGAACCCGAATGGGCCCGAACCCGAATGGGCCCGAACCCGAATGGGCCCGAACCCGAATGAGCCCGAACCCGAATGGGCCCGAACCCGAATGAGCCCGAACCCGAATGGACCCGAACCCGAATGAGCCCGAACCCGGATGGACCCGAACCCGAATGAGCCCGAACCCGAATGAACCCGAACCCGAATAAACCCGAACCCGAATGAACCCGACCCGAACCCGCCCGAACCCGCCCAATTGCCACCTCTACTTATAATTTAAAAAAAAAAAAAAAAATCCTAAAATATAGCACCACAAACAAAAATCTCAAAGAACAAAAAAAAAAAGTTTCTTATATTTTTTTTTTTTCAAATTTTGCATTTATTGAAAATTAAATGCTAAATATAATTAAAAAAATCATCAAAATTAGTCAATTACATTAATGATATTTTGTATATGGTTAATTCGTTAGTAGGAAAGGTTTAAGCTTTCGCACCATGAGCACTTGCCCTTCGATTTTTTCTGAAATTTCCGGTGAAGAAGCTGATCTGTTACAGAGAAGCACTAAAAGAATCAAGGAGACTTTTGATTCTATGGAGTTAGAAGGGGAATCTGGCGTTTCATTAACTGAGACCCCAAAACCTCTTAATCAAAAAAAATCCAAAGAGCACCCATGAACCAACTGCCAAGGAGATAGCACAAATCTCTTATAAAGATATGCTGGTCAACAACTCGGATGAAACCCAGATTTCCTACATGGTTAATGCTGCATTCCTTGAGGAAAACTCTGACTCTGAAGGAGAAGAAGAAGAAGGATATGCCATGATCACGCTTTCTAAAGAAGAGAAAAGGAGAATTAGAGCTCCATGGGTTCAATCTGTTATTGTCAAAGCTTTTGGTAAGAAGGTCGGTTACAATTTTCTTTATCCAAGAGTAAAGGCTCAATGGAAGCCTAACTCAAGGATTGACTGTATAGACTTGGGCCATGATTTCCTTTTGTTTAGATTCCACTGTAAAGAAGATTATCACAGGGTTTTTAATGGAGGACCTTGGTTTGTGGGTCCTTATTTTTTAACCTTAAGACAATGGGAACCTGGGTTCCGACCTGAAGAAGCAACTTTCACTACTACGGCTGTGTGGGCAAGATTACCGGGACTCCCAATTGAATTCTATGATTCTTCCATACTTCGAAGGATTGGAAATCAACTTGGAGTCTTGTTGAGAATTGATGCCAATACAGCAAGTAACACTAGAGGAAGATATGCAAGAATTTGCATTCAAGTGGATTTGGATAAACCTTTATTAAACAACATAAAAATTGGAAAGTTCAACCAACCAGTCATGTATGAAACAGTGGCTGGCCTCTGTTTTAGTTGTGGTTGCATCGGACATAACTCTCTCAAGTGCCCTATTAAGGGCAACGAAAATCTTGAAAACTCACAAGCTCAGGGGGAAAAAGAAATTGACAAGATAAATCCCAGCCCCTCCTCAAAAGAAGATGATCCTAGTGCAAAATATGGACCATGGATGGTGGTCAGCCGGCGGAGGCCGAGGGCAGTCTGTACACACAAATTTTACGTCAAAAATATGACAAGGAAAATTTGGAGTCAAATAATAATTTTATTAATCAAACTTTGAGGTTACAATCTCTGAATATTCTTAAAGAAAGAAATCCTTTGATTCTTTTCTTCAGTAAAACTTTGATTCAAGGGTCTTCACGACTTGATCTTGAATCTGTGAGATCTGCTTCAAGGGTCTTCTAGACTTAGTCTTGAAAAACAGGAATTATCTCATTTCCTTCAATGAACAAGATCGGAGAGCAGCTTCTTTGAGAATTCTCCAGAACAAGCACCGCGTTCTTAGAATTTCTCTAATTTCTTCTTAAGAATTTTGAGAGGATTTGGCTCTTCAAAATCTTCTTCTCTTCAGGCTTTCTGAATTGTCAATTTGTGTTAAGAGGAGGTCTCTATTTATAGTGGTAACTAGCCAGATGAAAGAGAGTTTTAAAAGAACCTGGGTTCCGACCTGAAGAAGCAACTTTCACTACTACGGCTGTGTGGGCAAGATTACCGGGACTCCCAATTGAATTCTATGATTCTTCCATACTTCGAAGGATTGGAAATCAACTTGGAGTCTTGTTGAGAATTGATGCCAATACAGCAAGTAACACTAGAGGAAGATATGCAAGAATTTGCATTCAAGTGGATTTGGATAAACCTTTATTAAACAACATAAAAATTGGAAAGTTCAACCAACCAGTCATGTATGAAACAGTGGCTGGCCTCTGTTTTAGTTGTGGTTGCATCGGACATAACTCTCTCAAGTGCCCTATTAAGGGCAACGAAAATCTTGAAAACTCACAAGCTCAGGGGGAAAAAGAAATTGACAAGATAAATCCCAGCCCCTCCTCAAAAGAAGATGATCCTAGTGCAAAATATGGACCATGGATGGTGGTCAGCCGGCGGAGGCCGAGGGCAGTCTGTACACACAAATTTTACGTCAAAAATATGACAAGGAAAATTTGGAGTCAAATAATAATTTTATTAATCAAACTTTGAGGTTACAATCTCTGAATATTCTTAAAGAAAGAAATCCTTTGATTCTTTTCTTCAGTAAAACTTTGATTCAAGGGTCTTCACGACTTGATCTTGAATCTGTGAGATCTGCTTCAAGGGTCTTCTAGACTTAGTCTTGAAAAACAGGAATTATCTCATTTCCTTCAATGAACAAGATCGGAGAGCAGCTTCTTTGAGAATTCTCAAGAACAAGCACCGCGTTCTTAGAATTTCTCTAATTTCTTCTTAAGAATTTTGAGAGGATTTGGCTCTTCAAAATCTTCTTCTCTTCAGGCTTTCTGAATTGTCAATTTGTGTTAAGAGGAGGTCTCTATTTATAGTGGTAACTAGCCAGATGAAAGAGAGTTTTAAAAGAACTCATCCTCCTTATTTATCTCTTAATTAATTTAATTAAATTAGAGATAAAGCTTCATTATTTATCCCTTAATTAATTAATTAAATTAGAGATAAAATATTTATATTTTTTATCACTTAATTAATTAATTAAATTAGAGATAAAATATTTATTTATCTCTTAATTAATTAATTAAATTAGAGATAAAATATTTATTTATCTCTTATTTAATTTAATTTAATTAGAGATAAAATATTTATTTATCTCTTAATTAATTTAATTTAATTAGAGATAAAAATTTATTATTTATCTCTTAATTAATTTAATTTAATTAGAGGTAAAATAATTATGACACATGGGTGAAATTTGATTGGATAACCCATGAATCCTTGCAATTTGATTGGTCAAACCATGTGTACATATTTAATTAATTATAAAATAATTAATTATAATATGATAATATCAATTTCACATGGTAATGTATAATTTAATTGAAAATTTCTTAATTACAAGAAATTTCAATTAACACGTGGCAATTTGTAATTGGTTACAAATTTTCTCCTTCTACAAATGCCCCCTCAAGACTTGGTTACGTACACGAATTTATTTTTTTTTCAGTGTAGCAAGTGGACAAGTTTTGAAATTTAATTTGCTTTTGATGCCAGAATTTATTTACACCAATTAATTATCCTCATATAATTTTGTATATGAGACGAAAAAAAATTGATTTAGCAAATATAATTTACTATGCATCAAAATGGACCATGAATGGAAGATCGGCCCACCCTAAATAGTTTAGCAAAAATGGATATTGGGCCAACATTGGCCTACGTAAAAAAAAATGGATATTAGGCCTAACTTAAAATATTGCTCAAAGTATTTGATTTGTCAAGGAGCCCAATAACCCATGCAAAACATAGTTCAAAATCTGCAGACTTTCTACGGTTCCAAAGAATTTGACTTTGATCTAGTCTTCTTTGCTCAAGTTAATTCCAACTAAAACTCAACCTTAAGTTTTAAAGAAATTCTAATGCAATTAGAAGTTCTATTCCTTGAGACTTGAATTATTTTCCCTATAAAAGCAAGGCCTTCTAACTTATTCGCATATCACAAATTGCCAAAGATTGTCATTCATTGGAGAGTTTGATCGGTGAGTTCTTCTTTTCTTTTTTTTTTTTTTTTTTCTGACCCGTTTCAAGCTAACTGATTAGTAAGATCTTGATGATGATATTTATTAGAAATCTCTTCATTCATTGGATCTTTGCCTTTTGAACGTTGTAATGGTTTCGTTGATTGATACACCTCTGAATATCTTTGATCATGATCAAGGGAACTGTAACCTTCATCTTCTCTTCTGTGAAAAACTACTTTAGTTTGCTCATCTTCATCACTATTACTTTCAGCAGCATTAGTATCCCGATCTTCATCATTCTCTCCATAACTTTCAGCTGCAAGTTCTTCTTTCTCAGGTTCTTCCAACCTTGACATTATACGAGCATATTCGTCATCCTCAGTTGCACCCATTGATTTGTCTAGCTCCAAATGACCTGATTGAGATACCGTTTCGGTAGAATTCTCCTCCTCATACTCTTCTCTAATCTCCACAAGACCCCCTGCTGCTTCAGAAGCGGTAGAATCAAAAAAAGGAAGCGAAAATGTCGAAGCGGGGACGTGGAGGGTCAGCTGGTAACAAGTTTAGGATGTCATTGGGTCTGCCAGTGGCAGCTACAGTGAACTATGCTGATAACACTGGTGCTAAGAACCTCTACATCATCTCGGTGAAGGGAATCAAGGGGCGCCTTAACCGCTTGCCAACCGCTTGTGTTGGAGATATGGTGATGGCTACTGTCAAGAAAAGGAAGCCTCAGCTTTAAGATCCTGCATGACGGCCTTCAACGCATCCACTTTAGACTCCAATGACTTCCCCCTTCTCCTTAGAATTTCAATAGTTTATTTAGCTGTTCCTTCCAAATAGTAAATTTCTCCCAGTATAACCAGAAACTCATTCGTGTGAGTCACTAAACTTCAACCTTTAATGCTGCAACCGATAGTCAGTTAAATAATCTTTTGCAAAAATTTTTTTTTTTTTTTTAGGTTTCTTCGCAGTGTTGGGCTTTCTATCACCACCTTCCCTCTTTTATTATCTTGCAAGCTTTAATTTCTTTGCTTTGATAATTAATTAACTTAGCCACATGCACATGCCACGTGAAAGTCTTGTTGCCATGCATATAAACATTAATTTGGTTTAAAGCCATGCATGTTGACACCTATATTTGCATCATGACACCATGATTTCTTGTAATTGTTTTGCCACCATGAAACTTTGACACTTTGCACGCTTTTTTTTTTTTTTTTTTTTTTTTAAATTCTTTATTTTGATTTCATGACTTGTTTTTTTTTTCTTGTAGATTTCTTGTCATGGTGTGCTTCAAAGATCACAAAGGTTATCTTGTGATTCTTTCCAAGGAAGACGAAGAAATAAAAGAAGGATTATATCTCTCCACCGACAAGCCCATATCGGGTAGATATAAATCCACTTGGAAATCATTTGATTTTCCTACCACTTTGGAAGATTGGTCGATAGAACTTTCTCCAACCTCACAATCTTCTCCAAAGGCGAGATCTCTTCAATCTAATCTTCACGTCAATACTTCTAATCATGAGAAGTTTGACACGTTGGGAAGCCGTATCATTTCCGAAAGGTCATATTGGGGATTTTCCTTCAAGATTTTTGGAGAGTTTGGTTACATACCAAAGTACTGGGAATGGGCTGAAGATGTGTTGTACCACTTCAACAAAAATTTAACGACTGTTAGTATATATGATGCTGTTTATGCATCATTATACACTTATGATCACAACAAGGACGTCATTCGCGCTTTTTGTGAAGCTTGGTGCCCGGCTACCAACACTCTCCACCTTGCTACTGGGGAAGCTTCCATCTCCTTATGGGATTTGCATAGGCTAGGCGGTTTACCTATTCACGGCATATTTTATGATGAAGTCATTCCTTGTGCTGCCGAATTAACTGGCTTTGATAACAAGGGAAGATTCATCCCGAGATGTTGTGAATATCTATTTGCTGCATTCCATCTTTTGAAGCAAGGCAAGGAGGATAAGGTGTCTATTGAGGATTGGATCAATTTTTGGTTTCAAGGGAAATTGCGTTACACCAAACCACCTGCTCGAAAAGCAAAGAAGCTTGTTCGCCCAAAAGCTACACATAACCCTACTGGATTCTTCGAAAATACCAAGGTCGGGGAATGGCAGGAGATGGAGCATTCACTGCACTTGGAATCAAAGACAGTTTAACAACAGACACTTATTTAGCTGCCTTCCTTTCTTGTTGGATTTGTGTTTTCGTTTTTCCAAGTAAAGATTCAGAATTTGTTCGGCCAGAGACATTTAAGATAGCCAGCCTGATGGCGATTGGGAGAACTGTTAATCTCGCGGTCCCGGTGTTAGCCAATATTTACCATGGACTAAACCGAATTACACTTTCTGCTCAAGCGGGCTCTTCAGATGCGTGTTTTCCAATTCACTATATTTATGGGTGGCTAAGTTATTACTTTCGAACTCACTTTCAAAATCCAGATGATGTATATGGGCCTTTGATGAGCAAGTTTTCGGGAGAAGGTGGAGCCAAATACTTTGAGGATTATGACGCCCGTAAATTTATTCATAGTGGCATAGTGTGGAATGCTAACTTATATCCCAGGAATAGAGATGAAGTGATTGTTGATGATGACGCTCTTAGCAAGATCAATCATGGCTACCTTGTTAATGTTCGTTCGAGTTATTTGCCTGCCCGATGTAACCAAGCCATCATTGTGGAACCTTACAGTCCTCATCGATTTGGGAGACAATTTGGGTTTTGTCAAGATATTCCTGGAGCTCTTAAGGAAGACATTCGTTCTGGATCTGTGGATGATCTATGTAGGTTTTGGAGAATTTGCACTCGTTCTCATACAAAGTCCAGATTGATCTCTCCAACTCGTTCTCTAAATCCTAATGATCATGCAACCGCAAGATACATAGAATGGTGGTCCAAAGTTCATGAGCCATATCTTGAGCATTCTATTGATATTTTGATTTCGAGCATCCATACATCACCGTCAAAGAGAAGAAAACCTCCAAATGATGTTAAGAAAAAGTCTTTAGAGATTTTGCAAGACAAACCCAATAAAGCCAAAGTCTCGTCCACCATAGATTTAACAGAGGAGCATGTGAAGACTTCACAAGAAGTTCCTCGATCAGTATCATTAGTTGATGAAGGACAAAGGGTTTTACCGAAAGTCATCGAAGGGAAGCATAATGCGATTGTTGAAGATTCGATTGATGAGAGTGATCATGAAAGACATTGGAAGCGAACTAGGCCAAGGGGATCCTTTCAAGGTGATATATCCCCCGCCAAAAGTGAAGCTTCAGTTTCTAGTTCGCATGAGTTCAACAAACTTGCAGCTAAGATCAGGAATAATGTTTCAAGTACCGTTCTCAATCAAGAAGATGCTTGCCCTAATGTGATTGTTAATAATACTTCTCCTATAGTGAAGACTTCCACAGGCCCTCTTGTTGAAGCTAGTCATCTCGCCCTTCCAGAATTTTCTAAGTTTAGTGCTGAAAAAGTGATATCCGATAGTCAGTTGAAGCTTGCAACTATTTTGTGGGAAAGCATTCAACCAAGGATTATTCGCGCTTCTTTTGATCGGGTTTCTTCACTTAGTGGTGATGTTCACAAGATCTTTGATGCAATAGAAGAAATCAAGTCCGTTGATTCATCCTTATTGAAAGGCATGGTGGAAGACTACTTTACACAAGTCCAAAAGTTTAATGAGCTTGAATCTTCCATTTCATCATCCAATGATAGAATTGAAAGGCTTCAAGGACTTGAAATTCGACTTAAAGATTCAATGTTACTTGAACATAAGACTGTTGAGAACCTTAACACCCTGCAGTCGAACTTGGCAGATATAGAGCATGAGTTCATTACTTTGCAACGCAAAAAACATAGACTTGAGTCTTCGCTCCAAGAAACTGAAGATGAACTGAAAAGAAGAAGAACCGACACCTCCAAGATTCGTGAAGAGATGAATTCTGTCGAGTCTATTACTACCCTTACTGAGGATGAAGCCAAGAACTTAGATTTGTTGCGAAATATGTTGGAAGCCTCTCGAGACGACTTGAAGAATTTCAAATGGAAGCCCTGAATCCCTTTTGATGTAACTTTTTTTTTTTGAAATTTATATTAGTTCTTAGGCTTGCTAGTTTTTTTTATTTTTTATTGTAAGTTCTTTTCAAGTTTGAAATGCAGTTAAATTTCTTTTTTTTTTTCCATATATCATCTTTCTTTCGCACTTTCTGAAGCATTTTTGCATTATGTATGGACTACAAATTAAATTCTCAAAGATCTTTAATTTGCAAAAGATTTGTTTTACTTGAAAAATAATTTGAATCATGAAATTTGAATGGAGAATTATCATGATACTTTCAAGTGAATAAAAGATAATATTTGAATCAAATTTTTTTTTTTTTTTTGGACTGAACTTGGCAATGAAACCAAGCTGCCTACGTACCCTCGAATTTGAAGGATCAAGTCATAACGTAGTTCATCATTTTTTTTTTGTGCCCTAACTTTTGCCTAAGTTGTCCTAGAAAGGATTTTCAACATAGCGGGCTTTTTTTTTTTTTTAATGTGCAGTTTAAGCTCGTGCTTAGGAGCAGTATCTTCTTTAAGCATAGTAACGCTTCAAAAACTTTCCATTGATCGGTCCAACTTTGACACCATCTTGATCAACGATCTTGTATGCACCATTGGTATAAACTTCTCGAACAACGTATGGTCCATCCCATTTTGAAAGGAACTTGTTGCCAATACGATGTGAAGTATTTATGAGTCTTCTTACAGCAAGGACTAAATCTCCAACTTGGAAAGATCGTTGCTTGACTTTCTTATTAAAAGCTTTGGATAGTCGAGCTTGATAACACTCCAAGCGTTGTTGGGCTTCCAACCTTTTTTCATCCAGTGCTTCTAATTCTTCCAAACGTAAGCGCACATTGTCTTCACTAGAAAGATCTTCCTGGATTGCAATCCTTAATGATGGAATTTGTCGCTCAAGTGGCAGAACAGCTTCTACACCATAAACAAGTGCATATGGAGTGGCTTGAGTTGGTGTGCCATATGTAGTTCGATAAGCCCACAGAGCTTCTCCTATCCTTTCATGCCAATCTTTCTTTGAACGGTTAACAACTTTCTTGAGAAGATTGCACAAAGTTTTGTTAAAAGCTTCTGCTAATCCATTTGCTGGAGCATGGTATATTGAAGACTTGTGCTGCTTGAAGTCAAACTGTGCACATAATTTGCTCATGTCAAACTGCTTCCCATTATCGGTTATGATGTGACGAGGTACACCATACCGATAAATGATGTTTGTTCTGATAAAAGTTGCAACAGTTTCTTTTTTTACTTCCCTGTAAGGTGCCACTTCTGCCCACTTTGAAAAATAATCTGTAGCGGCAAGTATGTACATATGCCCTAGTGAACTCTTAGGTAATGGTCCTACCAAATCAAGTCCCCAAGCATCGAAGGGCCAAGATGTGACTGTCGGATGTAATGGTTCAGGAGGTTGATGGATGAAGTTTGCATGAAACTGACAAGCTTGACATTTCTTGGAGTAGTCCATGCTATCTTTTACCATTGTTGGCCAGTAATATCCCATTCTTTTAATTTGAAAGTGCAATTTAGCTCCAGACTGATGCGCACCACAAATTCCTGAATGAGCTTCTTGTAAGGTTTTGGATACTTCATCTTCTCCTAAACATCGAAGGAAGACACCATCAAAAGAGCGGCGATAGAGCGTACCCTTAAAGTAAATAAATCGAGGAGCTCGACGTTTCACTTCTGTTTTATGCCTTGGATCATTGGGTAGCTTCCCATGCTCCAAATAATCAATCAACGGCTGTCTCCAATCTTCTTTTTCAACTTCGCAAACTGAAACAACATTGGATTCCTGGTTGTCATCTTTAAAATCAACTGGAGGTAAAATCCATCGTTTGCAAAGAGGGACTTTTACTTCTACACTTGGCATGGCGAGAGCTGATGCTAGATTAGCAAGAGAATCTGCTTGCTTGTTCTCTCTTCTTGGTACATGTTCCAAGCTTACATTGTCAAACCATTCCAAAATGTTCTTCGCATAGTTTACATATGGTAAGAGGTCAGGCTTCTTAACTTCATAAAGTGAAAGAAGTTGGTTGATGACCAATTTGGAATCCCCAAACACTTTAAGTTGAGTGATCTTCATGTCCACTGCCATTTCCAATCCAATGATCAGAGCTTGGTATTCTGCTACATTGTTGGAACAATTTTCAGTGAGAGTAAATGCATAAGGCAATACATCTCCTTCTGAAGTGACAAAGACAACACCTGCTCCAGCTCCATCTTGACGGGCAGCCCCATCGAAAAATAGTTTCCATGGCCTGGGAATTTCGATGAAAAGAGCATCTTCATCTGGGAGATCTTCAGAGAATTCCCAATCATCTGGAATCGGATGGTTTGCAAGGAAATCGGCAATTGCTTGCCCTTTAACAGCCTTTTGTGGAATATAAGTAATATCGAACTCTTGTAGCAAAAGAGCCCATTTTGCCAATCTTCCACTGAGCACAGACTTGGACATGAGATATTTGAGGGGATCTGCTCGCGAAATCAAACGAACAGAATGAGCTTGCAAATAATGCCTCAGCTTTTTAACTGCAAACATCAATGACAAGCAAGTCTTTTCGATGGGAGAATAATTTAATTCAGCGCCATTGAGAGTTCTACTAAGATAGTAGAGTGCAGTTTCTTTTCCTTCATCATTCTCTTGTGCCAACAAAGCTCCCAAGGAACGTTCTTGTGCAGCAATATAAAGGATTAACGGCTGTCCTGGTATAGGTGCCTTCAGAATAGGTGGTTGTAACAAAAAGGTCTTAATACTCTTAAAAGCATTACTGCAGGTCTCATCCCAGACAAAAGGGACATCTTTCTTCATTAGCCGGCTAAATGGTTGACATCGACCAGCCAAGTTTGAGATGAAACGTCGGATATATGCCAATCTTCCTTGCAGACTTTTAAGTTCATGCAGATTGCGCGGTTCAGGCATTTTCATGATTGCATCTATTTTTGATTGATCGATCTCAATCCCACGATGTCGTACGATGAACCCCAAAAATTTGCCCGAGGATACTCCGAACGCACACTTGAACGGATTCATCTTCAATTGGTATCTACGCAATCTTTCAAACACTTGGCGAAGATCAGCAAGATGATTGGATTTTTCCTTTGACTTCACTACCAAGTCATCAACATAACACTCGACATTCTTGTGAAGCATATCATCAAAGATCTTTTGCATTGCTCTTTGATAAGTAGCACCTGCATTCTTTAATCCAAACGGCATAACTTTGTAACAGTATATTCCTTTTGGAGTTCGAAATGCAGTAAGTTCTTCATCTCTTGGAGCCATGCGAATTTGATTATAGCCAGACGATCCATCCATAAAGGACAAAGCTTCATGGCCAGTTGTAGCATCAACCATTATTTCTGTTATAGGGAGAGGAAAGTCGTCCTTTGGGCAAGCATTGTTCAAGTCTCGAAAATCTACACAAACTCGAAGTTGACCATTTTTCTTTCTCACTGGAACAATATTTGAGATCCAAGTGGGATACTTGACTTCTCTAATAAAGCCAGCTTTGATGAGCTTATTGACCTCAGCTTCAATTTGGGGGATCAAGTCAGGATGGAAGCGTCGTTGAGCTTGTTTGATAGGTCGGACACTTTTCTTGACAGCCAGATGATGCATAGCTACTTTTGGATCAAGTCCCGGCATCTCTTTGTAAGTCCAAGCAAAGATATCTCGATACTCTATCAAAAGATCGAGATAGGCTTTTTCTTCTTCTGGTGGTAAGCAAGCATTAATAAAGACCGGTCGTGGATCTTCACTAGTACTGATGTTAACCTCCTTTAGTTCGTCAATAGTAGCTTGATTTCCTTCTTCAAAAGATGAAGGGGCTTCTTGGGCTTCTTCCTCTTGAGATTTTTCACCAGTTTCCTTTACAGATACATGGTTAGAAGTAAAGATTTCTGTTTCTTCAAGTTCTTCTTCCTCTGAGGATGAGACTGATTTGGTTATAACCACTGTGTGCTTTCTAGCCTTTAAAACTTCACCAGTAGTTACCTTCCATTCGCTTTGCCTTTTCATTCGAGAAGGAATTTTGCTGTGAAAATCCCTCGATTCCTTTAAAGTGGAAGATTTTCTTTTTCGACCACAGTTAACTTCTTTAGAGTACAGACTTCCAAGCCTTGACTGAATGGAAATTGGTTTACTTACATAAACTTCACTGCATTTTTCTCCCATTCGTTCAAAGACTGACATTCGTGGTGATTGAATGCTCAAACGATCAAACACTGAACATCATGTTGAGCGTGCCGCCAAGCGATCAAACACTGAAAGTCCTGGTGGCTTCACTGCATCTTCTTGCTCCTCGGGAACTTCCTCCACATTTATGTATCTCGAAGTTTGTTTATGAATCTTCAATTTTAATGGAGAATATCCAAGCCCCTCTCTAGAAGTTCCGATGTGATCCATCTTCTTTTTCCAGACCTGTCGGATCTTGAATGAACTTTGCGGCTTTTCTTTGCTAGGCTCTTTTGTCTCGTGAGCCAATTTTGCAACATCCTCTTGTTTATACCCAGCTTTGACAAGCAACCTATAAGCATTAGGATCAAAATCTTTAGCTCGACGAGTAGGAAGATCCTGATGTTCGCAAAGAGATTCTTCTACTGGTCTAACAAATCCTTGCAGTGGAGGTATAAGGCCTCTTGATTCTTCCAAGTTAGTGAGGGGAAGAGTCAGATCCTTTAAACCTTGAGCAATTTCATCTTCTCCAACTGTGGAAAAAGCCAAATTCTTTCCCTTTTGCTTTAATTCTTGCATCGGGTTGGACATTACTTCTTCGATAAATGCATCTTTTAGATAAAACTTTGCATCTGCGAAATGTGCTTCTGCTATAGTAAATGGCTTAGCGTCTGCAAGGATCGTCTTGACTTGACCGTTTCTGCAATACTTGAGACATTGGTGCAGAGTTGAGGAGACTACACCATTTTGATGTATCCATGGTCGTCCTAACAACATGCTGTACGTCGTTTTGGCATCGATTACATGGAAAAGTGGACTTGACTCCATATCTCCAATGAAAAGTTGAAGTCTAAGTTTTCCAAGAGCTCTTTGTCCCCCTTGGTTGAATCCTTGGATCATCAAGCGGCTTTGCATCAATTCATCTAAAGGAACTCCCAATTCTTTCATTGTCATCAACGGGAGTATGTTGACAGCAGAACCATCATCGATCAAGATTCTATTGATCTTCTGTTCCCGAGTATATCCTACGACGAACAACGGCCGATTATGAGGGGTTGACCCTAGCAACAGATCCTCATCAGAAAAGTTAATTTTCGTAGCACAAGAATGCTCATCAACTTCAAATGCTACTGAGTCTGTGTTGTTTTCATTATCTTCATTGCCACCGTTATGGTAACAAGTCATGAAAACCAGATCTTCATTTCTAAGCTGAATTGGCATGAATTCGTTTAAAGTGATTTGCCTCCTTGACTTCCTCCCTACTGAATTTTTACTCCGAGATGGCATTTTTGCTTCTTGAGGCACATTGGGCTTTGGAGATTTAGATGGTTGTTTGATCATCTTAGCTCTTGTAGGCACTTTCACAACTTTTGGAAGATTCTTCTTTTTGCTTTTTCGGCGTGTGACTAGAGTCCAACCATCGTGATCTTGATTTTGTCTTTGAAGCAAATAGTTGCCCCCGCTTCCCTGAAGATCCACTATCGTACTTGTACTTGGAGCCAGTATGATAGGATCAAAAGAGCCAAATTTTATGGTTCTATCCAGCAAATTGGATTGAGAAACCGTATTGACTGATGCCAAATTTGACGACATCGTTTCTTCTTCAAACTCGATTTTCCCTTCTTCATAGAGTCGCATAATTCTATCCTTCAAAATAAAGCACTTCTCTAGAGGATGGCTAATCAAGCGATGGTACTTGCAATAATTGGGGTCTTCTACCTTATCAGCTTCTTCAGGTCGCTTCATTTCTGGCAACTGAATCAGCTTAGTCTTTAAGAGTTCTTCAAGAATGCTTGAAACATCAGAATCGGGAAAAGGATACTTCTTTTCTTGCCTCTCCTTCAAAGTGATCTTGCCTTTACCTTTGTCTTGGATAGGAGAAGATTTCGTCTCTTGAGATTGTTTTGACTTGGGAGATATCTTAAGAGGCTTGGTAGTCACGGCCATGGACTGTTTACTTTCTCCCTTGTTGGTAAAAGTTTTGCCCCCTTTGCGGGTATCTTGTTTTTCCTTGGCTTTCTTTGGCTCTTGCACCGGAGGTTCTTGATTTCCAGCAGCTGTCATACTCAACTCCATATCATGAGCACGAGTGGCTAATTCTTCAAAGGTCTTAGGCTTGATGCCTTGAAGAATGTAACGCAAGCCCCAATTCATGCCTTGGATGCACATGTCAAGGGCAGAAGACTCAGACAGTCTTTCTTTGCAGTTAAGGCTCAGATTTCTCCATCTGTGGATGTAATCAATGACTGGCTCATCCTTCCATTGACGTGAGCTTGTGAGTTCGATCATGCTGACTAAGCGGCGAGTGCTGTAGAATCGGTTAAGGAATTCACGCTCAAGTTGTTCCCAGCTGTCAATCGTCCCAGGCTCAAGATCAGTATACCAATCAAAGGCGTTGCTTTTTAGGGAGCGAACGAACTGTTTCACCATGAGATCCCCATAGGTACCGGCATTATTGCAAGTTTCCACGAAATGTGCAACATGTTGGCGTGGATTTCCTTTTCCATCGAACTGCTGAAACTTTGGGGGTTGATAGTTCCCAGGCATCCTCAGACGATCGATCCTTTGAGAATATGGTTTTGCATATGTATATGAAGGTTGAGTGATGCTTTCAACTTGATCTTTGATAGCCTCCTTGATAAGATCCTTGAGCTGACTGGTAGTGACGAGTTCATTGATCTTCTCTTCAGAATCCTTAGCAACTTCCTTGCCAGAATTCTCACCATCATCTTGAAAGATTGATTGCCAATTCTGGTTTGAAGCTTCGTTCCTTTTTCTAGTGAGACCGGCGATCTTGTCCATCATGGAAGCGATCTGGTTATCTTTCTCTTTGATACTTGCTGAAAGAATTTCAACAGATTTTGCCAGAAGCGCAACTTGTTCTTCCCATGATGTGGTGCCAGTTGTCATGACAGCCATTACTCCAGAACTTGATTTTGGAGTAGATGATGGAATAGGCTTGTTGCTTGAGTAGCTATCTTGTTCTTTGTATGTTAACTGGCGATTTGAACTTGATCCTTGAGGAGAATCGACTTGTTCAGCGGAAACTTCTTCTAAGTCTTGAATTGGAGAAGAAGTGTCATAGAGAGGGTTTTGATTGAGCACCGGAAGAGTTTGCTCATACAATTCAGCAAGAGTTTTGGTCTTCCTCCTAGTGCCATAAGGATGAGTAGGGATATCAACGCTTGATGATGAAGTGGGGTAGACTGCAGGATTAGCTCGAGCAGGCTTAAGAGTTGGTTTGTTAGCAAGGTTCTTCTTGGGAGCCATTGCAACTTGATAACTTGAGTTTTGAAGAAAAGAGATGAAAGGCAGAGATTGTCCCACCGGGCGTGCCAAAATTTGTACACACAAATTTTACGTCAAAAATATGACAAGGAAAATTTGGAGTCAAATAATAATTTTATTAATCAAACTTTGAGGTTACAATCTCTGAATATTCTTAAAGAAAGAAATCCTTTGATTCTTTTCTTCAGTAAAACTTTGATTCAAGGGTCTTCACGACTTGATCTTGAATCTGTGAGATCTGCTTCAAGGGTCTTCTAGACTTAGTCTTGAAAAACAGGAATTATCTCATTTCCTTCAATGAACAAGATCGGAGAGCAGCTTCTTTGAGAATTCTCAAGAACAAGCACCGCGTTCTTAGAATTTCTCTAATTTCTTCTTAAGAATTTTGAGAGGATTTGGCTCTTCAAAATCTTCTTCTCTTCAGGCTTTCTGAATTGTCAATTTGTGTTAAGAGGAGGTCTCTATTTATAGTGGTAACTAGCCAGGTGAAAGAGAGTTTTAAAAGAACTCATCCTCCTTATTTATCTCTTAATTAATTTAATTAAATTATAGATAAAGCTTCATTATTTATCCCTTAATTAATTAATTAAATTAGAGATAAAATATTTATATTTTTTATCACTTAATTAATTAATTAAATTAGAGATAAAATATTTATTTATCTCTTAATTAATTAATTAAATTAGAGATAAAATATTTATTTATCTCTTATTTAATTTAATTTAATTAGAGATAAAATATTTATTTATCTCTTAATTAATTTAATTTAATTAGAGGTAAAATAATTATGACACATGGGTGAAATTTGATTGGATAACCCATGAATCCTTGCAATTTGATTGGTCAAACCATGTGTACATATTTAATTAATTATAAAATAATTAATTATAATATGATAATATCAATTTCACATGGTAATGTATAATTTAATTGAAAATTTTTTAATTACAAGAAATTTCAATTAACACGTGACAATTTGTAATTGGTTACAAATTTTCTCCTTCTACACAGTCGACAAAGTTCAGGCCAAGAACCAAGGCAATAACAACGGTCAATTTTCAAATCAGGAAAAGGCTGGACCTTCAAAGTCAGCTAGGCCCACTGTTGACAAACATTTTAACCAACGGGCAATAACCAAGGAGACTACTGACAAAAGACCCGTTACTAGCCTTTTCTCCCACGGCTCTCCCTTTGTTGGTTCTAAAATTCCACAAACCCAAGCCACTTTGGACCTTGTTAAAGAAAAAAGTGAAGAGCCCATCCACCTTAAAGAACAACAGCCTATTGATGATAACTCTATGAACCTAGACTCATCGCTCATCCTTCCAATCGAAGCTACGGCCACCACCCATGAACAAACTCAAGAAATAATTCCACTTCTGCAACAACAAAAAGGTGAAACTAAAATTTTACTTTCAGAAAGAAAAAAAAAATTCTCCTCCAACTAAACCAAGCTTTGGAAATCACGTTGAGGAAAGAAACAATCCCACCCTAAAATCGATCCTTTCTCCCTCTGAGTCCCACCTGGAATACCATGAAAACCGAGAAACTAGAGAAACACCTAAATCTCCTAGTCAATCCAATGCAAGACCCAAAAATCAGGGAATAACCTTTAACCAAGGAAGACAATTAGAGGATACTTGCGAAATTGGTGGAGATAGAATTTCAAGAAGCAAGGAACCTCGCCATCAACGAAGTAGAAGCCCCCACAAAAGAACCATGGAAAGTGACTATATTGAAATGGGTATGTTTCAACAGGAACCTTCCATTCATGAAATCCCTGGTAATTCCGAAAGAAGCGAAAGAGACTTGTTATAGTCCAATTCTACAAAGAGAAAGAAGAAATACAGATGACACGGAACATTGTGATTATGCCCCAGTGTCATCTAGAGACCAACATTTTGTGGAAGGACAACGGGATGATAAAATTTATAATGGTCCCAAGAATTGCTAAGGATTGGTGGAGTATTTTTTCTTTTTTATTTCCCATTATGAAGATTCTAATTTGGAATTGTTGAGGGACTGCTAGTCACAATTTTAAAAGGACTTGTATGGATCTTATCCGAGTTCATCAACCTATTATCATGTTCATAGCAGAGACGTGTATTTCTGGTGAACAAGCCGATCGCATCTCTTCGTCTTTGGGTTTTGATAGAAAACACGTGATTGATGCAGTGGGATTTGCTGGAGGTCTCTGGATGCTGTGGAATGCATATAGTGTGTCTGTCGATATTTTACCTCACGGAGATCAAGCCATTCATGCGATAACTCAGGTACGTAATAATCATCTTTTTTCCGTTCCTTGGCTTATTACTGGAGTGTATGCTAGCCCTAATCTCCAAAAACGCAAACTCCTATGGGAAGAACTTTCTTCCCTAAGTACCTCTTGTAATGGCCCGTGGACTATCATGGGGGATTTTAATGACATGATCAATGAACATGAAAATTTTGGTGGAAATCCTCTTAACACTTATAGGGTTAGATTATATAGAAATTGTATGAGCTTCTGCAATATGATATGGGAAATTGTTTTAGGGACTTAGATTCACTTGGGTTAACTCTAGATATGAAGGAGGATTAATTAGAGAAAGAATTGATCGTGTCTGGGCTAATCCTGATTGGTGTTCTAATTTCCCTAAAACTAGAGTTCACCATCTTACTCGAGTGCATTCGGATCATAATCCTCTTCTTCTTGACCTTTCTCCGGATCCGCGTGTTGAATTTAATAGACCCTTTAGATTTGAAACTTGTTGGTTTAACCATCCTGAGTTTCTTAATTTTGTGAATTCTGTTTGGATTTCTTTGGAAGGGAATTTGACAAACAAAATTGCTAATTTTACTGAGGCTGTTAAAACTTGGAATGTTGAAGTCTTTGGTAAAGTTTTTATTGGAAAAAAGATAATATGTGCTAGGCTTAATGGCATCCAAAGGGCTTTGGCCAATCATTTTTAGCCTCTCTCTTGTTAATTTAGAAAAAGATCTTATGGGTGATTATCAAAATGTGCTTAAACAAGAAGAGGAAATTTGGAAAATGAAATCTAGAGTGAATTGGATTGTTGATGTTGATAGAAATACCAGGTTTTTCCATATTTCTTCTCTTAATAGGAGGAGAAGGAATAAAATTATTGCCTTTAGTGATAGTGTTGGAAATTGGTTCTATTGTCCTTTAGCCATTCAAAATATGATTGTCCAACATTTCCAAAACATTTACACCACTTCACTTGATTCTTCTACTAGCATTTTTTGTACTCCTGATTTTACTGGCCCCATTATTGATACTAACTCCATTGAGGCTCTTATAGCTCAACCCACAATATTGGAAATTAGTAAGGCTATTTTTAGCATGAAACCTTATAAAGCTCCTGGGCCTGATGGTCTTCACTCTGTTTTCTTTCAAAAATGTTGGAGTTCTGTAAGGCAATCCATTTTCCAAGAAGTTTTTGAGATTTTTTATAAGGGTAAGATTCCTGAACATTGGAATGAAAGCCTTATATCTCTTATCCCAAAAATTGAAAATCCTGAAATGGTCTCCCACTTTAGACCAATTGGCTTTTGTAATACCACTTATAAGATCATTAGTAAAATTCTTGTTAATAGAATTCGACCTCTTCTTCGAAATCTGATTAGCCCCAATCAAGCCAGCTTTATTCCTGGCAAAAAATTTGCTGATAATGTTATTCTGGTTCAAGAAATTGTCTACTCCTTCAAACAAAAATCTGGGAGAGTTGGTGATATGCTTATTAAACTAGACCTTGACAAAGCCTATGACAGGCTTGAATGGAATTTTATTAGGGAAACCTTGACCTTTTTCAATTTTCCTGAGACTTTGATTACTCTTATTATGTCTTGTGTTAGTAGTGTTAAACTTTCCATCTTGGTTAATAGCACTAGAACTGAGTCTTTTACTCCTACTAGGGAGATTAGACAAGGGGATCCCTTATCTCCTTATATCTTTATTTTATGTATGGAATACTTGTCTCTTAAAATTTATCATGCTTTTGAGACTGGTAAATGGAAATCCTTTAAAGTTTCTAGAGAAGGGCCTATCTTGACCCACCTTTTTTTTTTTTTTTTGCTGATGGTTTGATTTTGCTTGCTAAGGCTAATATTAATAATTGCACCATCATCAACCAAGTGCTCAATGAATTTTGTTCCATCTCTGGCCAGCTTATCAATCATCAAAAATCCAAAGTTTTGTTCTCCAAGAATACTGAGCCCAACACTCGCAATGCCATTAGCCTTTCTCTAGGAATTTCCCAAGTTGAGGTGATTGGGAAATATCTTGGATTTACTATTTCTCATAAAAGACCCAACAAAGCAAGCTGTCAATTCATTATTGATAAAATCAGTAGCAAACTTGCTGGCTGAAAAACCAAATTCTTGTATCCTGCTGCTAGAACCACCCTTATTAATTCTGCCATTGCTTCTACTTCTAGCTATTACATGCAGGCCACCTACCTCTCTAGCTCCACCATTCATGAAATTGATAAGATTTGTAGAGACTTTCTCTGGGGAAGCAATGAGGATAAGAGGAAAATGCATTTTGTTAATTGGGATACTGTTATCAATCCAAAAGAATGGGAGGGCTTAGGTATTAGGGATGCTAAACACCTAAATGACTCCTACATGGCTAAACTGGGTTGGGAGCTTTTGACAAATGATAATGTTGTTTGGGTGAAGGTGTTAAGAGCCAAATATTTGAACAGAGGTAATGAATTTAGAAAAGCCTCACCAGTTTGGAAGGGAATTACCAAAGGTAACCATATTCTTCATAAAGGCTTAAGATGGATTGTTAGGAATGGCCATAAAATTAGTTTCTGGTGGGAAGACTGGACTGACCTTGGACCTATTAGGAATCTTATTTCAGGACCTCTTGCTCAAGACGAATCTGACTTCACTGTCAATAGGGTCCTTAACCAAGATGGAAATTGGTTGTTGAATAACCTATCCATTTGGCTGCCTGAAGAAGTCATTAATACCATTAGAGAAATCCCTATCCAACTTTTTGATCAAGGACAAGACACCATAAGCTGGAAGGGTTCCTCTAGTGGTAAATTTTCTATTAAACAAACTTATGAATTTTCTAAAGGCTTAAATGATACCAGGCAAACTGATTGGAAGTGGATTTGGAAGGTTCCAACCTTGCCAAAAATTAAGCACTTTATCTGGCAACTTGCTCACCAAAAACTGGTCACTAGATCTCCTCAAAGAGAGAGGACTGAGCGATATTGATACTTGTCAGTGTTGTGGACAGGAAAAGGAAACTATTGATCACTTATTTTGTAAATGCAGAGAAGCTATCAAAGTATGGAGGGCTCTTAAACCTCCTGGCTCAGCCCTTGCCTATTACCAGTTGGATTACCCCATTTGGCTCCAAAAGAATTGCAAATATGATAACATTTCTAATTTCTTCAATATACCCTGGAGCATTGTTTTTGCTATGGCCATTTGGACTTTGTGGCTCCAACGCAATAACAAAGTTTTCAAAGGGAAGTACGAACCTATTAAGTCTGTTCTTGAAAAAATTAAATTTAAATCTGTTGAATTTTTTGCTTGTTTTCAGGATTCAAAACAAGTCCAAACAAATCGATGATTAACATCAAATGGGAACCTCCACCTGAGGGAGTTTTTAAACTCAACACTGATGGCTCTTCTATAGGGAATCCTGGACTAGCTGGGGCTGGTGGCCTGATTCGAGACCATAATGGAAATTTCATTGCTGGTTTTTTAAGGAGCCTTGGCAATACCACTTGCATGAGTGCTGAACTTTGGGCCATGAGGGATGGCTTTCAAATTGCTATCAATCTCGGGATATCTAATATTATTGTGGAAACTGACTCTCAAATGGCCATTCATCTTTTAAATTCTTGTGAGAATCAAAATCATGCTCTATGTGTTTTATTGGATGATTGCATATGCCTCATGAACCAACTGCAAACTCAAGTGATGAAACATAATTTTCGTGAGGGAAACAGATGCGCTGACCTTTTGGCCAAGAATGGAGTCAACCAAGGGGAGAATTTTGTTGTTTTTTTCACTACTCCTGATTTCATTTTGTTAGCCCTTTCGGCGAATAAGATGGGCATTTTTTTTCCTCGTTCTTTGTAATGTTAGGATCAATGATCCAGATGTCAATTAACTTTTTATTTTCTCTTTAATGAATTTCTCTTTTCTGACAAAAAAAAAATTGTTAGTAGGTGAGTGGACAATTTATGTGGTCATTCTTTATAGTTTATCACCTACAAGAAAATGAGCCAAAAAGTAGGCTCTTTGATGATTGAATTTGAATCATTAATTTCTTTAAGACTTTAAGGCCCATAACAATTTCAAAATCAAAGTTTCAAGCCCGTTTCAAGGTCTTGACTAGTGAAGATTAACTTACATCATGATTTAGGTTCATAGGATTTTGCTGAAGTTTACTTTTAAGTTACTTTTTAAAGTTAGTCTGATTACTATTTAGAATAATATTTTAAGTTTTATTAATGAATGTTTTAAATTATTTTAGAAAGTTAGTTAATATATTATTTATAATAATAGTATTGCATTAAATGTAATAATTAACAATTTTATTCATTATTTTTAATATATTAAGTGAAAATTTTATTATCTATAATAATATTTAAGAGTGTCATTAGGATACTCATTAACAAAATCATAATATTTTATATTAAATATAACAATTAATAGTTAATTTGATAAATTTTAATACATTGAAAATTGTAACTTACTTAATATTGTAATCTTAAAAAGTGTTCTTAAAACATTCACTAGTAAAATCATTTCTTAAATAGTTTTATCTTTCTTTTATAAGGAAATCTAAAATATATTTCTCATAAAGTTGAAATTAGGTTAGATTCCATAAGGATTTGAAAAAGAAAAAAAAAACTCAAAAGGCAAAAACCAAATATAGAAACTACAAATTGAAATTTTCAATTAGTTTTTGTTTTTTTAAGAAGTGGGATGACATATAGATTTGGTAAAAATATAGAACTTATAAAATATCATTTATTGTTTTAAATAATTTTAATTTGGAAATAGTTGTTAATCGTATTCATTTTTTGTTTACTTTTATAACGTATTTTTCAAATGGCTATTTTAATATTGTTAAAAATTAACTTTGAAAAAAATTGCTAAATTTTTCAATAATAAATTGATAATGCTTTAGTGGTGTTTTTCTTTTTTAGAAAGTTTATGATAACCAAGTATATATTCAAATTTGATGGATGAAAAATAAAAAATAAAAAAATTATATCATATATTTTAGTGAAGTTTAGAAATTTTATAAATCGGATTAAAAAATAAAAAATAGAATATGTGACGGTCTTAATTTCGTTTGTGGAGTCGGTGTATCAAAACGAATTCTAAAATAAAATACTAATATTGTTTAATAGTCTAATTTGTTATAAATTGTATAGAAATGTTTTTGAAATGCATTTTTATTTGATAAAAGTTTAAAATTTTCACCAATTAGATATCAAATGATTTTTTATTGTAAATTTTTAAAAAAATCTTTCGTTTCGTTTCTTTTATCTTCTTTATCTAGTTTAAAATTTAAAACTACTTCTATCCCAAAAAAAAATTTAAAACAACTCAAATTAAACTTTTAACATAGTTACCTATCTCTAAAAAAAACTTTAATGTGGCCAAGCCTATATAAACAAACTCTTCCAACCAATCACATTGCAAGAACCGAACCGTGATACGTATCAAAAGTGAAGAAACAGAAAAAGGAGATTCCAAGTACCCAAAAAAAAAAAAAAAGAAATTCTTTAATTGGTTGGACGCTCTCTCTCTCTCTCATGTGCTTGCTAATTGCTACTTGCTACCTTCTGCGTCTTAGGTTCTCTCTCTCATTTCCTTTTCCCAATTTTAATATAATATAATATAATTTTCTTTTGTTTTATTTTGGAAATGAATGTTATTTTTGTTTTTTGAATGCAGATAAGTAAGAGAAAAGGATTAGATTTTTCTTTTTTAAATTGGGATTTTTGTGTGTGGTTTTTGAGGATCCATGGCTGCACCACCAACAAGAGCTCGGACTGATTATGATTACCTCATTAAGCTTCTTTTGATTGGTGATAGTGGTAAGTTTTTTTTGGGGGTAAAGTAATATTTTTTATTGTTATCCCATTGAAAAATGAAACATGGGTATTGAGAAAATTTTGATCTGATGTTATTTTTGATTGTTTTGATTTATTGGGTATTTAGGATTTTATTGTGAAAGAGACTAGATACCATATGGTTTTTGGTTTGAGATGTGATGGCTTTGATTTTAGATATTCTTTTTTGGCTTTGTGTTTTTGAGCTTTTCTTTGGTTTTGAAGAAATGGATTTTGGCCATATTAAATGCTATATTTTCATGAAACATTAGACATATTGGTGAATTTAGATTGGGATCATGATGGAGGAGGCTTTGTTTGATTGTAACATAGGAAGTGGCATATACTGGATTAGCTAGGTTTTTTTTTTTTTTTTTTTTGCCTTCTGATGACTGAATAGTGGATTTTTTATCGAGTAATTTTATACAAGTTCGCACCTGGGCTATGTCCTATGTTAAATGTGAATGGTTTTTCATCATGGGACTGTTTTAGGATTCTATAGCAAATGTTTAGTTGGCAAGTGTCCTACACCTGCAGAAATGGGAATTAGCTGGACTGTATTGATATACCCGATTCAGGAGTTTTGGTGGGGTAAAAGTTGGGGACAAGCTTTTGTTTATTTTCTTAATCATAGAGTCTGTGATATAGAATTTGATGCTGAGACTTGCTTATGGATCATTTTTTGGGCTGTGGCATAGAAAACTTGATGGTGGGAAGCTTTGAAACTTCTGAATCTGGTGCAGGGTAGGAAATAGAATTGTTTTTGTTATACTTTTTGTTTGATTTCACATAAAGAGGCATGCTGTGTATGGCTGGGCTTACAAGTTAATGTAATCTCATGCTTGGGCTTGAATTTGGCATAACTTTAAATGAGCTGTGGTGCTGAACTGTCGCCAAGCTAACTCGAATAGCCTTCAACATGTTAGTTCATTTGTATCTCTGGTTTGGAGTAGTTCACTAAACACCTAGGGGAAATTGTGTATGCTAACATGTATTGAACTGCATGGTTGCAGAACTCGGCATGTGGTAGATATTAGGCTTTCTTGTCTGCAATTGCACCTTCTACCCCCAGCCTAACAATCCTTGTGCTCTCTTATAATGATGAATATTGACCCTGCATTTCTGTTCATGCATTAAAAGCTACTTTTCTCTGAATTTATCTTTAAAATAAAACTTCAAATGTTTAGATATGAATTAGAGTTTCCTTTGGCTTTATTTTTAGTGCAGAATAGCTGTTTCCCTTTGCTCTTCATTTCTCTCTTTCTAATAGCTGGAATTAATGTGGCTTCATGTGAACCCATGCAAAATTGTTTTATCAATTCCAACATCGTAGGCCAATAACATGCTAGGTTTTAGGTACTCAAGCTTTGATTTTTCCGGTCTGATTTTCTCATTTGAATTTATGCAGGTGTGGGGAAGAGTTGTCTGCTTTTACGTTTTTCTGATGGTTCCTTTACTACTAGTTTCATAACGACTATTGGGTTTGTATCCCTGCAACTCTTGAAGATTGTATGTTAAAGTTATTTTGCAATATTTGCATTTCAGAAGTGTAAATGCTGAGAGGAGCACTTACAGTGTAGCATTAGAGGGACTTAATAACGTGACTAACTGGGGAGAATTGAGGATGATTTGCATCATTTGGTTATTTCTAATGAAACTGCAACATTGTAGGGATGGAAGGGAGTTTACAGTACCGTAATCTCAGTTTTTATTTATCTGTCCTAGACGGTCCCTTGGTAAATGGTATTCAATTAGAAATTTTGTATATGCTTTTGAAGAGGGTGCTTAATGAACTATCTATGGCAATGGTCCTTAACCTTTCCACTCCTCCACTCACTTCTCTGCATTATATATTGGTTGAGGCATCTATTCATCTGATGCTCTAAGATTTAGAAAGTTTGATAACTTTGTTGAACATTTTCTCTTATTGACTGTTCTATTTTCCTTGACAGCATTGATTTTAAGATAAGAACCATTGAGCTTGATGGTAAGAAGATCAAATTACAAATCTGGGATACAGCTGGTCAAGAGCGATTTCGAACTATCACAACAGGTATGTTTAAGCTTGTGCAGGTTGGAACTTTTTTCTTTCTTTCGAACTATTACAACAGAACCATTGAGCTTGATGCTTGACTTTGCTGATGAATCATCAATCATGCTTCTGCAGCTTACTATCGTGGAGCCATGGGGATTTTGCTGGTTTATGATGTTACTGATGAGTCATCTTTCAACAGTAATTTTCTAACTTTATTAATTCTGTTTTTGGCATATTGGTGAAATTGTCAATTTAGACAGATTGATAAGCCTTTGTTGTTGGATGATTTCCATCATTTTTATGCTTGTGTCCTTCATTGAGCTAGGCAGTGAAATTAGTTTATAGTTGATCCTCCTCATCACTGGTTTTGTTGGGGTGGATGGCTTAGGATCTCTCTCTGTTGGAATGGAGTTTAATATACAGTGGCTCCTACATCTCTTGTGAGTCTTATAGAGCCAGCTTCTGTTCATGTGCAGATATTAAGAACTGGATTCGCAATATTGAACAACATGCTTCAGACAATGTCAACAAAATACTGGTTGGAAACAAGGCTGACATGGATGAGAGCAAAAGGGTAAGATTTTCCCTTTTGATTATTTATAGAAATTGCTTATCTTGTTTATGTTGGTGGGTTAGATTGTGGGTTCATTAAGCGGGAGGCAACCCCTTCTTTGTTGCATGACTTGTGTTACTTATGTTGCTCCGACTCTTCATTTTTCTTGAAGTACCCGTGTCCGACATATCTGGACATGAGTATGGGGATATAACCCTCCAAATACATGGAAAAACTTAGAAAAAATTGAACATACCCATGTCGGACACATACCCATATCCAACACTCACACCCGAGTCCGAGTAACATAGTGTATTACTGACTTTGCATCTTGTAGTCATTGCACACTCACTCTTTAATAAGTGTGACAAAAGATGAGTTGTGGGTTAATCTATATCCTATAATTCTTATGCCTTAAAAGGCTAGGTCTCCTTATTCCTCATACATATATATACACACGAGCTAGACACATTTCTCCGTAATAATTGGAATTGATCTCTTTCCCAGGCTGTGCCGACCTCCAAGGGTCAAGCTCTTGCTGATGAGTATGGTATCAAGTTTTTTGAAACTGTAAGTTGCATGTTTGTTTGCTTCTGACTGGATCCTTTCTTTAGCAATGCTGTTGACTATTTTTGGCTAATATCAAAATAATGTATTCTGCAGAGTGCAAAGACAAATTTGAATGTGGAGGAGGTTTTCTTTTCGATAGCCTGTGACATTAAGCAAAGGCTTGCAGAATCTGATAATAGGGCCGAGGTATTCTCTCTTCTATGGAATTTTTATTTTTCTTCATTCACCTTGAGTAACCATGTCAATGGCACCTCGAATGGGAATATAGTATTTGGTAAACAGTTCGATTGCTTCTTGCTTTCTTGGTCAAAATGATGGATGCCTTGTCTTTCTTTGCGGTTACAGCCCACGACACTCAAAATTAATCAGCAAGACCCTGCAGCAAGTAGTGGTCAAGCTGCTCAAAAGCCGAGTTGCTGTGGATCGTAAAGAGAATAAAAAAAGGGTATGCAGACTCAAGATGGAAGGTTCATTCAGCTTTTCGCAGTCACTCAAATGTAAAACTAATTGCGACGACATTATGGGGTTTTCATGTATTTATCTCTGATTCTCTTTTTCCAACTACCAGGCTTAGCTTGTTAAAGGCAGTACCTTTTTTTTCACTTAATTTGTGGAATTTATAAGCATGTGTCTTTAATCTTCTTGAACTCAAGTGACCCTTGTTATGTAACTTGTCTTGATGTAGATAGATAGTCTGAATTCAAGCTTGTTTTCTCTTAAAAAGAAAAAAAAAAGGCCCAGGAGTTCTTAATTCACTTATGTATAATTCTTAATTCTTAATTCCATATTCTTATGTCTATGTTGTTTGGAAGTGTCATTATTGAGCTTAGAGAACCTTTATGCTTAGAACTTGGATTTTCCACCATGTTAGGAAGTTTCTGAATCATGAGCTTGGAGGACTTGAACCCTAGATTAAGGGGTTGGTGCCCCTGGGTCCAAGGTCACAGGTGCATGTTGGGTTTTACGAGATCTGACAATTCGTGTATCCATATTGTGTTCGTGTATTTTATCGTGTCATAATCGTGTTTAAGGTATTTTATATTTATATAAATTTTGATAAGTTAATAATTCATATTATATAGATTTTGAGATATTCGTGTATTCGTGTCGTGTTCGTGTTATTAGTTATTTTTTCCGTGTTGTGTAATCGTGTCCAATATTATCAATACAACCTTTGGTTATCTTTTCTAAAAACTCAACCTATGTTTTATTTAGACTTTGCAGGATTTTTAGAACTTGTTTTATTGTTCAATTATGAAAAATTGGGGTTGATCTTTTTCTTTTTTAACCTAAAAGATTTAAAACAATAGGAAAATATGTAGTTAAAATGACAATTTCCTATTACAAAATCCTGTAAAAATATAGTTTTCCACACCTAAAAAAATTGGAAAAAGTATATTTTTGCTTTGTTTTTTCAGTTCTTTATAAAATGAGAAATTGCAAAAGAATTCAATATTAGCAGGAATAGAATAGATGAGTAGGTTTGTCTCAAAACACAATCCAATGGTTTGAGCCTCAAAATTAAAGATGCAAACCCAATTCTGCCATAAAAACATTGAAAGACCTTTGTCAAACTTTGAGCCTGAGTGCTTTTGGCCCTTTCTCGTTCAATGGCATTGCCTAGCCATTGAAAGGTTTGTCAATGAGCAGTTTTCCCAGTCTCTTGTTTCTTTCACTTCTTCCTTGATGTTTACACCTATGACCTACCTAATGTTTTCTCCCAAGTCCTGACAAAGATTTCTTAAGATGGTTTTGACAGCAAAACTTGTTACATTGAGTATTGACAAATGACAATGATGTAGCAGCAATCCAAATGAAACAAAGCTGAAGCAAAGGATACTTTTCAAGCTGTGGTATATATAAAGAAGTGAAATCAAATACTTTATATTTAATTATTAATTATATGCAGCAATTTGAATCAGAAGTTTGATTTTGATTTTTCCCCCCCTCAATATATGGATATACTTGCAAGGTGATGATGTTGTGTTTGTGTGACTGAGAAGTTTAATCAAAGTAAATGTTTATTATCCAATAGTTATTGTTTTGGACTTAAAAAAAAGATTATTTTCATTTCTGATTTATTCCAAGGGATATATATTTTCTTCTTTTTTTAAACAAAAATAATAATATCAGCATCCTTTAAAAATATGTATAAAGCAAATTTTTTATGCCAACATATGTTTAAGGTAGCACATCTATAGCCCACCAAAAAAATATTACTTTTCCTACATGATTGATTCTTTCTTTGTTTCTTTCATGCTGACCGGTACTTCTTTTGCTAAAATAATTGAACAAACGTGTACATAAAAGTGAAAGGTCGAAAGACAAGATTCTGCTTAAAGGATTCAAGTTTTTTAATTGTTTCCTTAGTACAGCTATACATATAATAAAATTTTACAGTTTTATCTCAACTTTGCATGATTTTCCCTTCGCCTTAAATTCTTAGAAACAATATATAAGCCATTGATCGAATATTTATCACTTGGTTTGAATATTATGATTATTGTTTTCAATCTCATCGTTCATCAAAATAAATCCTCGATCTAAACCAGACGGCATAGTAGCACGTACTGATCAGCAGATGGCTTCAACTAATGACCATACAGAGACTCCAGATCCCGAGTTTAAAAACATAGATGCTAACAGAGTGAGATCCTAGAAGAATCTGATTGAATAAAGCCGGACTGGTATTAAGTGAATAGGAGAAACCTCACCCCAGTCATCGATTAAAAGATGACATTAATCTGGATTATTCTTATACTACTCACAAAATAAGTAGAGAATAAAGTCAGACTTGCAGCCACTCCAAGATGCCACTAAAACTAGGCAGCTCAAAACATGAAGAAAAAATTGTTCCGAGGAAATCACCCGACCCATCACATACTAGGAGACTATGTTACTCAGACTTGGATGTAAGTGTCGGACATTCAATTTTTTCTAAGATTTCTATGTATTTAGAGGATTCTTGGAGGATCATTTCCCCATACCCATATCCGAATATGCGTCGGACACGGATGTCGAACACGAGTACTTCAAGAAAAAGAATAGTCATAGCAACATAGCTAGGAGATGAACACATAAAAGCAAAGATTGGGACAACTCAAAAAGGTCATGTAAGAATGAGAAAGTGTAGACTATTCCTATCATGAGAATGAATCTATTAGCATGCACAATCTTTAATGCATGATATTCTTTGGCCATCATATGATTTATCACCATTCAACCAAGGCCACTTACCACTACAGTTGAGGGAATATTTGATGATCTCAGGTTAACCCAGGCAAGAAAAGTGTACATCATTTGGTTGCACTAGTTTCCATAAAGAATCCCACTATGGTCTCCTTATTCCAAATGATATATGGGTAGAGAATAGAATAAAAAGGTCGAAAGAGTTCCCCAGGCATTTTCTAAGATGAATGCTATGCCAACATGACAGACACAGATGCAGCAACTCTATATTTCAATCCTACACATTCAGAACAGTTAAATTCTACTTCTCACAACAATTATGATATTATCAAAATATAAAGGTCACATTTAGAAAATTTTGGAAAGCCAAGAAATCTGTTAGCATCCATCTGCTCAACTTATTTAAATCCCAAAACAAGTCTATAATTTAGTATAAGATACATTCAGCTATGCACAGATCAGACCCACCTCACATGCTTTGAAAGGCAGAGTCTTCATTTCAAGATGACACAACAACATCATCTTTTCCATAGATTCGCTGAAGTTCACGGGTGGCAGCTTGATATGATGCTAAGAAAAAGGAAGAAGAAGGAATTTGAGTGAGAGAATTTACAAAAGGGACCTTTCAGGTATGCATCGGGTCAGTCAACTAAAACAACTACATTACCTTTCCAGATGCGAAAGTTCTTCTGATTGATTTCAGACCCTGTCACATTTTGAATTACATCAAAAAGCATCTCCTGTGGAGTGTTCTTGAGCTCTTGAACAACTGCATAGATGGTCTTTCCATTCTCAAAGTAAATATGATTGTTGGGGTGTTTGGTCTTGCAATTAGCATGGCGCTCAAACTCATACGCATTCAGAGCCTGCATAATAAATTTTGAATGATAAGGCAATTGTACTCAGATTTAATAATCTTGTTCTCTTCTCATTACTCTAGCGGGGAAAAGGGGAAGGGAGAGAGAAGCTTTGCAACGAAGAACATTTTTGGTTGGCATCTTAGAAGGAGGCTGGAAAAGCATTGTGACTATCTGAGTTGCTTACTTTTTCAAACGTGCAGTCCTTGCAGCCACACATATACCCAGTCCCTTGTATATATCCTTTAAGGTTTTTCTGCCAAGGAAAAGGTTAGCTTACATAAGTGAAATTCCATTGGTGAAAAGTTAAGCATAGGAAATAACGCACCTCCCGTGACCAGGAAACATACTTCACAGCAACCCCATCAAGCATACCAGTTGATAACAGACTTTTGACATTGGAAGGGAAATTGTTGGGAGAAACCTTTTTAGCTGTCTTTGGTTCTTTATGCTTTGGGTTGGTATCAGTTCTAGAAGTATTTTTAGGGGCACTATTTACATTTGATTCTGGATTCAACTCAACTAACTGTTGCTGGCTAGGCACTTCTGAAGCTTGTACTGAATTCTGATTATTCATCAATAAGTCATAGCCACTAATAATACTGCCAGAGGGATTTGTCTGAGATTCATCATTGAAGCCCCCAAAAGATATGGTATTGCTCTCACCCTTGTTGTAGTTTTGATGCATAGATAGAATACTGGACTCTCCTTTGTCTTGTGTAGGAGCCATTGCTGTGATGTTACAGTCTGCCTTATGATAGGATGGTTGCATTGGTATGATATTATCATCTTCCTTATCAAAAGAGGACGCCATTGAAATCAGACTCTCATTTGGTTGACCATATGCAGAGGACATTGAAATGAAATTTCCCTGCCCCTTACCATAGGAAGGGCTCAATGAAGTTAAATTGGCATCTCCCTTCTCATATGACTGACCCATTGAAATAAAATTGCCATCCTCCTTGTCAAAAGGCTGACCCACTGACAAGATACTCTCACTTCCATTGTTGTAATTGTGCCCCACCGATATGAAGTCGCCGTCTCTCTTGTTAAAGGTGTGCCCCATTGAAATAAAATTGCCATCTACCTTTGTAAATGTGGGGCCCATTGAGATGGTATTTTCATCCCCACTACCATAAGTGGGGCCCAGCGATATAGCGTTGTTACCACTTTTACTGTAAACAGTAGACATTGAAACTACGCTATTAACTCCTCTACTATATGGGTGTCTCATTGAAGCTGGCATGCCATTGTTGGAATCCTTAACTTGATTGACTTTAACTTTCCTTATTCCACCAAAACTGAGACATGAGGCATCTTCAATGGTATGAGACATAGACAAACCCACTGATGAACTATTACCATATTGATCCTCAAAATCCTTTCTTCCCATATTCATATTTCCACAGTCGACAGAAGAAATGTTCCTATCAACCAAGTTGACAGTTCCCATGGGCTCAGATCCAAATAGGCGGTCACTGAATTGGCCAGAAACTGACTGAAAACTGGAAGCATTGTGCCAAGGAGAAACATTGATGTCTGCAATTCCTGAAACTGGTTGGCTGTTAACTGATTCTATTGCTTGCTTCTTGTTGCTGAACGATTCTGGTGCATCAGCATCCATAAACCACAGATGTCCACGCTTTGGTTCAGATCTTGAAGAATTATCGTAATGCATCTCTCCATTAGTTAGACATGCACCATCTCTTGGCATCCAGAAACTTTTTTGTTGGAAAGACTGCCCAAAATCAATAATACAAAGACTCAAAGTGGGAGCATTTATTATCGTATGACAACAAGTGTAACTGAAGAGTGAGAAATAAAAACCCTATCACATCGCAAAAATTCAAACCCAAAGAAATCATGTCATCAGAAAATTAAGAGAAAAATAAAGATAGGATATATATCAAGAACAAAATTTTGCATTCTAAGATCAGTAAGAGACATATAATATATCTGTGGAAAACTGATTAAAGTCTGATAGATTCATCTGAGGGTTTTTAAAATCAATCTAAAACACCCTACCACAGATATCGGATAAGCTTTCAGGGTATGAATTAGCTGCTAAATAAACATAGGTACTAAAAGACAACAAATACTCAAAGTTAAAACCAAAATTTACATTTTTATACTTACATGAACCAAATTGAATTCCAATTGATGTGCTAGTCTAAGCAGGAATAATAATTTTTCCAATTTCTTTCAGATCCTAATGAAACTCAGAAAAGAAATCCTTGGAAAGATTTCTACTCTTAGATGTTGACATAAGACTCACTAGATAGCTCACTGTCCACGTCTGCTTATAATGAAACTAATTATAGACAAATTAGCTAATCAGCGAGGTTTCTAGAATCATATCATGGCATTTAAAATCTTCAAGGAGTAACCTAAATGATACATACATGAAAATGAAGGGAGACATTTTTTGCAAGGAGCAGTCAATGAACTTGCCTTTCACAGCTATAGCCTATTCAACTTCTTAAGGTTCTAAAACTTCCCTTTTATTTTTCGCTAGATGGACCTAATGTTGCTTGATATGAGCAACTTGTTAAAAACTGATAACAATCAGACCATGAGATACAATTAGATCTGGACCAAAAAATAATTTTTTACAGCATTAAAGTTGCAACAAGCCTAACCAAAATTTTCTTAAGATAAATATAAAGAGGCTAACTATACATTAATTCTATTGGGAACTTTATTGATATAGAGGCAACTTTAGATTCATATAGTTTCTTGTGGGATCAAGTTTTTCATCAGAGTATTTGGATCAGAAGTATGACATCCAAATGAGCAGGATAGAATAATACTAATAAAAATTCTATAGTAATGGAAAACTAAATATTACAAATAAAATACCTTGCAAGTTAGAAACTCATTACGTAATCCTGCAACATTCAAACAGTTACTTCTTTTTGCTTTTTGTTTTTATCTTAACATGTATCTAAATAATGCAGCAAGCAGATACACGGCAAGTACAAGAATAATCCGTATCAGACTAAAAGCCCAAACAGAAGGCAGCTTGGCACATTCATGTGAGTTATCAACCTTACAGATTTTTGTTGTTTCATGCTTAGAAGCTTGTGCATAAGGATGAAGATGAAATAATGACAAGTATTTACCAAAAGAATGACATATGTCAATACCATAATGGTTTTATTTCTACATATTATGAATATATGCACCACATCATAGAATTGAAATGA
The DNA here is from genome assembly GCA_030761205.1 of Fremontodendron californicum. NCBI lineage: Eukaryota > Viridiplantae > Streptophyta > Magnoliopsida > Malvales > Malvaceae > Fremontodendron > Fremontodendron californicum. The sequence continues at coordinate 8,793,785 of JAULJL010000009.1, read as the reverse complement.
GAACCAGTTGAAGTTTTGAAAAGCATGTGCAAACCTACTAAATGTCCATGTATTTATTTATGTTATTGTATTTATACATTTTTCTGATGATCAATAAAATGGTAAAAGAAAAAAAGATCATTTTTGTTGTTTGGTCAAGGAAAAAAAAAGAAATCTTATTTTGATAAGGTGTTGTATTTGTACATTTTCATGACATTTTAATAAGATGTATGTATTTTCACCCTACTTTTGGACTCTTTTAGGCCAAGTTTACAAGTCCAAAACTTTGAACAAAGGCAAGTCAACCATTTAGACAATACCCATTTTGGAAAACCATACCAGAGTCCATGTATTGTTAGTTAATGTATGGTTTCCGTGGAGTCAAAAGTAAAACCAAATTCTTTCCACCTCAAAATTTGAAGAAAGCATGAGCTAAAAAATTCAGTTGACATAACAAAGGAATTAATCATTTAAATGGATCTCCTTCCTTTGTTTATTAGAATACTTATTTTGCTTTAAATCATTATACGTAAGATCTTGTCCTCATCAATATATATTTGATTATGTTAAAGTCTATAGTAACCATCAGCATTGCTTTCATTAAGAATTTAAATTCCTCAAGTTTCAACATAATGAAACCTAACACAAAATCACCATATACACATATCTAAGGCACATGATTATCATGTTTAGTCATTTACTTTCATTAAGACATTTAAATTCCTCAAACTTCTGACATCAGAGAACCTAGCACAAATCACCATATTTGTATATCTAAGACATCTGGTCATCACAATTACTTTAAATAAGACATTTAAATTCCTCAATTCCAACATAATGGAACCACACATAATTCACCTTATCTTCACATATAAGACACATAATCATCATGATTAGTTTTATTAACACATTTTAAGCTTAGAAAGTAACGTAAATCAGCAATATCTGCAAATTTGTGCTACTTGTGTAGTACGGCTAGGTATATTACGAAATTTGAATTCATCAAAGCTACTAACTAATGGAACCTAACATTAATCATCATATCTGCATCTCTAAGATATTTTATCAGTACCGAATACTTTTCTTAGGACATTTAAATTCCTTATAGCTCCGAAATAATGGAATCTAACATTAATCACCATAACCACGTATCTAAGGCATGTGATAATCATAAATACTTTTACTAATACATTCAAATTCTTCAAAGTTCCGACACAATTGAATCAAATACAAATCACCATGCTCATATATTTAAGGCAAACGATCATCACAATTACTGTTATTAAAACATTTAAATTCCTCATAACTCCAATATACTAGAACCTAACAAAATCACCATATATGCATATCTAAAGCACAAAATCATCTTGATTACGTTTATTTATACATTTAAATTTCTCGTGCCAAAAATTTAACTGTAATCCAAAAGTTCCATTCAGCTAACAATATTCAACCTTGTGAGACAAAATTTAAAATTTTCCATGTAAGCACTTTAATTCATTCAAACAATAATCGAATCAATACCTATCCAAGTACACCAAACAAACAATGAAATCTTCACACACAAAAAAACTCATAACAAATGAAAAAAAAAGAGGAAAAAGAAATTCAAAATCATTAACAAGAAAGAGCCAAAACTTAAACAAAACATTTGCATGCAATAAAAAGAGCTTCAATAAGTGTTGGGATCATACCATTTCTCGCCAATCTTTCAACTCAATGAGTCAGTCACTCACTTGCAACTAAACTCGTTACTCGCCTTAACTCAATCAAAAAACAAGCCTCTTTCGCTCTCCAAAACCCCTTAAGAAGATCAAAGAACAAATTAATCAAATCAATCGAACTTTAATCACAAATGTTACATGCATTAATCGAAAAATTAAACATTTTTCTATTTAAAAAAAACTACTAAAAATTTTCTTCATTTTCCTCTGTATTTTACTGGGGAGAATTTTAAACAGGCTTTTCCGAGCAATGGTGCAAACAAAAACCCTAGAAAAAAAAATGTGAGAGCTTATAAAGATAATACCTCTTCCGTAGAGATCGCCGATTAGAATTCTCGGCGAGAACTCGCCGGAGAAATTCAACCAAATTTTCCTTTATAAAATAATTTTTAATTTTTTTTTCTTTAATTCTTTGAAGTGAAAGTAGTAGTAGTTGATACACTGGGAAAGTAACTGAGAGCTTTCGAACCTTTAAATAGGTAGGAAGGAGAGAATCGGTCAGCTGAACCACCGTAGTTTTTTCCATTTCTGGCCTTTTTAATCCTCATCGTACACCTGGCGGTAAAAATGTGAAAGTGGGTCCCATTTGAGAATGAGGTGTATCGTGACCGTTAAATTTGGTTTCCAAAATTGGGTTGGCTTTGTATGGAAACCTATTGAAGTTTCTGAAAAGGCTGAATTTCTATACAAAATTAATTTTATAACGTGGCAGTTTTTGATAGGTCTTCACGTGTTGCTGTCTTTGGAGCGGGAAATTATCTGTGGTGTAAGAGTAGGGAAAGAAGCTGCGAATATGTACATGTGGACCCATTTGACCTCGCCATGTCATCTTTTTTTCCTTTTTTTATGCTTTGAATTCTTTTGATTTTTTTTTTTTATTTTTTAGAGAAATCCCTAAGAAGACAAGAGTTGGTAAACTTTGTGGGTAGGTAAGTATCAAATTAATGGTGCCATCTATCTTAAATAATTTTTTGTTCATACTTTCATAAATGCTTTGCCAAATGGGATCTCAAAAGATTGGATTTTTTTTTATCTTTTATTTATTTGTGCTAATATTTTATATTTATAAACGAGATAATCCAATTAATAAGAGGAGAAGTTTATTTATCAATCACGATTTGATTTTTATAAAAAACATTTTGAAAGTAAAATTTTAAATATATTAAATTGATGTGAAATAATGCATCTTAAAATCATTTGATAAATAAATTAAGATTAAATAAAATCTATAAAGACATTTTAACCGTATTACAAAAAAATATACTTTCACAATTTTTTATGCGTGAAATATTACAAATTGCTTCAAATTTGAATGTTAAGTTTCATAATTAAAATGATTAGATTTATATCATTCATATAAAATCATATAACGATAAATCAATGCTCTATGAAAGTAACATAATTTTAAACTTGGATGTATCTAACAATTGAAGATCAAAATCCTACTAAACTTGAATTGTGATGTATCAAATTTGTGTACTTTGGACAACATTATCACATGATACGTTGAACTTAGTGTTCATCTTAAATGACTAAACAATGATTTGAATGGGTTCGTAATGATTTATGAATGAAAATAAATTGTTTCATGGAAGGCTACAAAATTCTATGAAATCCTTGTGGATTTAATTGGATATAAATGCTGCTTTTATGATGATTTAAATCATCTTGTTGGCCACTTTAAACACAAATGATGTGAAACAAAAAAAAAACACTATGGGTGCAATTAAAACCCCATTATTTTTGACAGATCATGTTCCTCTCAGTTTAAAAGTCAAATGTTTAGAGTCATTTAGTTCAATTGTATTTGTATGTAATAATTGGCAAAAACATTTAATCACCTTCCAAATGGGAAAAAAAAAAAACTCTCCCAATTGACATAATATGAGCTAAGAATTTAAAATTCAAGCATATGGTTTTGAAGAGACTTAAATAAAAGCATTAAATTCCATACTTTAGTTTAGTATACTGAATATTGCTTCTTGAATTCAAAGAATGCTAGGTTGTTCCCTTACCAGTTTCCTAAATATACATAAAAAGTAAATGCTAAGTTACAAGTGTTTTAAATACCCAAAAAGAAAAGAAAAAAACAAATATGGGTTTTTCAAAAATGGATTCAACCGTTTTGATATTTTGTATTTTCTATTAGTAGTTTACAATGTTGGTAGAATCTAATTTCTCGTTACTTAAAAAAGTCAATAATAAAAAGTATATAATAAAATATTCTTTTTAGATTAGACAATTGAATTAAGTGTTATTAGGTTCACTTAGTGAACTACTAATTATTAATGTCAAAGATGAGCATTTGAGCTTAAATTTGATAATGCAATTATTTTTAATTTTTTGGAATAATTAAATTATAATTAAATAAAAAAATTATTGTGATCAGTTGCATTAGAATAGTTATGTGGAAAAAAAAAACAACACTCATGAAAAGAGTTATTATGTAAAGACACAACACTTAGCTAAAGAGTTATTGTGTAAGAACACAACTTATGCCAAAAGACAATTTACTAACAATCTAACTTTACATTCTCTATAAAAATAATTTTTCTATTCTACCATTTTTACGATTCGGCTTGAAACGTTTATGATTTTGTTATATCCTGAAAACATCATAAAGCCTTAGAAAATGTTTTTTCATGCCTCAAAGTCCACATTCATCTACTAGCATAATATTCTGATTTTCTGCTCTTTGTCTTAGAGAGTTTGAGAGCAAGAGGTTGAATAATTAATATTTTTCTTTTTCTTCTCTATTCTCTTAGTTTTCTTTTTGATTTCATGTTTATGTTAACAATGTTTATGCTAGGCTAAATTTTTATTTGGTTAAGGGTGATTTAAAAGCCTTAGAACATGTTGTGTAATTGACTTTTAGATTCTATCTATCATTAATTTTCTATCAAAGTTGCTTATGTTATTCCAAAAAAATTGTTCATGATATTGTCTTGATTTGTGTAGAACGCATACTAGATATATCTTGATAATTATCTAATGCTAGTTTAGGAGACATGATATGTAATTGTCTTTATTTCCTATTCAATAATGGCAATTTGTGATTAATGATTATGGTCAAGTTTTCACTAATTGCAAAGTGGAACATAACCCAAGTTGAATGAATCTATGTTTATGTGTTTATTGCTTAGATTAACCTATCTTTCTTATCATAAAGCTGTTATCACTTTGAATCTAATGATGTTTATCTTAGGTTATTTGATGGTTAGAGATTAAGTAGTGGCGTTCGTCTTATTTAACAACAAACTAAGGAAGGATTAGGGTAACACGGGAGGTTGTTATCTACGGTTGATAACTTTGATAACTAACTAATGTTGATAGATATGAAATTGATTCTCATTGATGTCTAGTGGTGGAGAATGAAACCTTAACCATGTTTTTCTCATATTTGACTTCTTCTATTTTAATTACTTGCATTCTTATTATTCTAATTTGTTTTACTTTCACTTATTAAAAAAAAAAAAACCCCTTTTTCCTTCTTCTATCCATCGCGTAACACTATTAGCCATTCGGCTTATTTGAGTCTCTAATTGACTCATCCTTGTTGCTATTTGCCTGTTTGTTTCCCTTATGTCCTGTTGCATTTGCAATTGGTTAGTAGTAAGGGAATTGACAAGATCTTCTAACGAAGTACCTGAGTTGCGAGTTACATGTGGTGGCTCAAGAAGATCTTGTTGTTTTTCCCATGATTGATTGAAGCTCGATGGATGATTGTAGTTGGCATAAGGATCTATTTCTTGATAATTTCCCGAGTAGCCATAATTAGTATGATTCCACCATCCCTCATTGTAAGTATTTTGGAAAGCATCATACTGTTGTCCTTGGAACCCTTGATGGCTTTGGTATCCTCCCACATCATAGGCTGGTTCAAAATTATCTTTTTGGTAGTATGGGCACCAATTGGTTGGATGATCCATCATGAAGCAAACTCCACACTGCCTTGATTGTTGAATCTCACTTATGGCCACTTGTTGAACTATGGAGATGAGATTGTCTAGTTGGTTCTGAAGATTCTGAAGTTTTGATGTAGCACCTGCCATATTTTTTTGCTTGAAATCTGAAAAGAAAAATCTATATGTACAAGAAAATTAGAATTAATTACAACTGAAAATAAGAATAAACCAAGTAACTAATAAACTAAATAAAGCAATCCCCGACAACGGCGCCAAAAGTTTGATGCACCCAAAAGAGTGTATCTCATTTAACCTTGCACTTAAAAAGATCAATTGTAAAGTATAGTAGTTAGCAAGGGTTGAGTCCACAGAAATTGATGTTTAGTTTAAGAATTATTAGTTTAAACTTAAATTCAATGAAAACAAAATAAAATGGTAGTTTTTGAAATCAGTTTAAAAATAAAACAATTAATAAAAAGTAAGAAAGCAAATAAATAAGAAGTGATCAGACGTGAGAAATATGGCTAAAGGTTCATTCTCCACCACTAGACATCATTAAGAATCAAATTCAGATCTATCAATATCAATTATCTATCAAAGTTAACAACCGTAGATAACAACATCATGTGTTACCCCAATCCTTCCTTAGTTCATCGTTAAGCAGGACGAACGCCACTACTTAATCTCTAACTATCAAATAACCTAAGATAAATATCATTAGATTCAAAGTGATAGCAGCTTTATGATGAGAAAGATAGGTTGATCTAAGCAACAAACACATAAACATGGATTCATTCAACTTATGTTATGTTCCACTTCATAATTCCTGAAAACTCAACATAATCATGAATTACAAATTGCTACTATTGAATAAGAAATCAAAACAATTACACGGATCAAGATTCATAAACTAGCATTCGATAATTATCAAGATCTATCTAGTTTGCAGCCTAAACAAATCAAGACAACATCATGAACATTCTTATAGAAGAACACAAGAAACTTTGATAGAAAACTAATGATAGAAAGAATCTCAAAATCAATTACAAACATGTCTAGGGCTTTGAAATCACCCTTAACCAAAAAGAAGTTTAGCCTTGCATAGGCATAGATAATATGTTCTATTCTAGCATGGAAGACTTTCCACCAAAACAAGAAGCCCAAAAGGCTGAAAGTCCAGAGCTGATTATATGGGCCAATTGGACAAAAGAAATGTTAAATCTTGGATAGAGGCCCAATCTAAAACCAGTTTGTTGTAGATAATATATTTGTAAATTGTAATCCGAAATCCTATTATCAAAGCATAACTAATTTGTAATAAGCAAGATAATTAAATTTCAAGGAATTTGGATTTTCCTTTGGCAAAAATAAAGGATAAAGGTTTATTTGAATATAATAAAAATATAGAGACTTACTTAAAAAAAATGACTTAAACAGAATAGCTTAGATTTATTTTAATTTTAGCATTATATTTATTAGTTGTTTTGCATTGAGTATTTAATGTGATAGATTATTGAGAGTGACTCACTTTCCATGGATTACACATATTTTTCATTTTAGTATATAGTTCTATCCATGTTTTTAAAACAAAAATAGATAGAAAGGAACGGCACTTCTAGATCTTCATTTTCCTTTTTATTTCCCTTGAACACTATATTTTTCCAAAATTGACAATATAGTTTGCCTAACTCAATTCAATTGAGAGACTAAAAATTCCATAGTTTTTATATGTTGGCAAAAGTAAAATTATGAACTCCAAAAGTTAAAAATATATGTATATATCCATATAATAAATTTTGCATTTTTTGCACCAAAATAGTGCAACCATGTCACCCCCATTTTTTGTATAAATTTTGTGCAGCCACGTCTCCTTTTCTTTTGGTGGGCCTTATTTTTTTTTGAGTTGTTGGGTAGGGGTAAAAGAATAAAAAAAAAAAAATAGGAAGGAAAGAGAAAAAATGAGAAAAATTTGTGTGTTCGTGTTATTTTTTGTGTTTAAACTATTATAAGTTTTTACACGTTAATAATTCGTTTTATATATATTTTTAAACGTTCGTGTATCCGTATCATGTTTGTGTTGTTTTTCGTGTTGTGTTTTAATTATTTTTCCTATGTTGTGTTCGTGACGTTTTCGTATTCGTATTCGTTTTATTTTTTTGTTATACAAAGTATTATAAATTTATATTAAATTTTACACTTTGATAATTCGTTTTATGTATATCTTTACACGTTTGTATATTCGTGTCGTGTTCATGATATTTTTCGTGTTGTGTTTTAATTATTTTTTCATTTTTGTGTTCAAGTCGTGTCTTAATTCATCTCATATTTTACATAATTTGATATTTTGATTCAATTTAGAAAAAAATTTGTGTGTTCGTGTCGTATCTCAATTTATGACATATTTTGTATAATTTAACATAATGATTCAATTTAATGAAAAAATAGAAAACGAATCGTTTCACCCGCAACGTAGCGCGAGTTTTTTTCCTAGTATATATATTAATTGTCACTATATATATAAATCATTGAACTATAAAATTAATATTTTGTCCACTCGAACAGCTTTTTTAAAAAAAAAAATAAAAAAAAAATTGGAAAGCAAAATTAATTATATATTTTTTAATTATGGCAATTTAAAAAGCATAATTCTTTTTTTTCCAATGGAATTGGGAAGCTATATATAGAAACATAGTGTAACTTAATGTCTCCTTCTAATTTATTTGGTTAATTAGATTTTCTTTGGGATTTGATTGAATATATAACAATATATAACTAATAGAAAGAGAGATGTTCATTGAAGAAAAATCATTTTGAATTAAAAATGAAACTAGCAAGAAACATGTGATTCTCCAAGCTGTGAGATCAAGCATTTATAAAATATAAAGTCTTGTACTAGCTATAGTGTAATTAACCTATATAATATATTAAAGTCTTCATAAAAATGTCAACATTTGCTTTTAATTAGAGAAAATAAAAAACAATAGACAAACCCCTAGACCCTAACTAATAAATTTAATAATTTTAGACACAATACAATTATACAATACAAGTACAATTCAAAAATAATAATTAAAATACAACATAAAATATGACATGATATGAAAAAATAACACGAACACGACATAAAAAAATGAACATGTCAAAATTTATATAACACGATTATTGTTAAAATTTATAAAAATATATAATACTTTAAACAGATTATAACACGTGAAAATAATACAAACACAACAAGTAAAAGCAGATTGTTAGATCTACTAGCTAGTTAATCTTTATAGCAAATGTAAAGTCTTCATACAAATTTCAACATTAATAATTTACTTTTAATCATTCTCATTTTTTTGTACCCCTAGTAATTAATTTTAGCTCATTAATAAGCCAAAAAAAAAAGTGATCAAACATTGAAACATGAAGAACTGAACAAGCTTTATCTTCTGGGATGAAAAGCAGCCTGGTTTTTATCTTGTAGTAAGTGGTTAATTCCTATGGAAATATATTTATCATAAAATTATTATGTAGCATCATGCATGCTTAAATCATGTTGATGTAACAAATCACCAAAAAATTATAATAAAAGAAAAAATATTATTTAAAATGAAAGTGAAATATAGTGATGTATGTTTATTATATTTCTATCTGTAAATTAATGAACAAATATCAAGAAATCCCCCTCTGAATTAAAAAAAAAAAACTATGTAGCTAGAATTAGAAGGAAGAGTTTACAAGAAGCAATCTATTGTTGGAGCTGCCTTGCCAAGCTTAAACAATTCCAAATCATTCTCCAAAGGAGTCAAGTTCAAATCTAAGCACAAAATCCTTCTGCTATTTGATTTCTTCACAATTGGTGGCTCATTAGACAAACTCAAAGGACCATGCTGGTTTTCACTCAAACCAGCCCTATGCCTCCTCATGTGACCTCCCAACGCTTGCCCGATCGCGAATTCGAGTCCACAAATCGAACACTCATGCGTCTTAGGCTTAGCCAGTGGTTGGTTCTCTGCCTCGACGCCATATGCTTCCGTCAACTTAAGCTTCTTATGGCTAGCTCGGTGACCTCCTAGAGCTTGGAACGAATGAAACTGCCGATTACATGTTTTGCACTCGAAAACCCGATTGGGGATACTATCGTTCATGGCATGTTCATATTTGTTTCCTCCCTGTGAAAGGAGCATCAAACAATTTGCCAAAGCTAAATTATTCTCGACCTCTCTATTGGAAAAACTTCTCTTCATTTTTTTTTTTGGGGGGGAGATATGGTGTGAAAATTTAAGTTGTTTGGGTATTTGATTTCTTTTCAAAGGAAAAGAAGTAAAATGGGAGTTTAGTGTACCGTAAGGTTTGGTATATTTATAGGTTGGTTTGAGGAAATATGGAAGTTTGACTTTTTATTGTTGACCTTGTGGAATGACGTTTGTGCCCTTAGTTACTTGTTTGATAAGGAAATAAAGTGATGGGATTTTGGGAATAAAAAAATGGGTCTGGCGTGTGTAGGGTTTGAGTGTGAAATCAGCTCGACTCGCGTACACGTCAGCATGACCGAGTAGCTGAGCCAAGCCTCATGAGTTGAAGCGAGTTGGAGTCTTTCTTAGAAGTTAGAATCTTCAATCGTATAGAAGATTCTAACTTTCTTAGCAAAATCCGGTGACTGGTCATACCCAATGACGTATTTCCACGTGGACATTTATAGTCTTTGGAGTTTTAGGTGGCGGACCTGGCGGTTAATGGTTGGTAGTATGATTTTACTTATAATAGGTTCGTTTTCATGTGAACGTAAGCCAAGGAAGTAAAGAATAGAGTTACATGGTTAGTGACTTGATTTGGTGGAATAACCTTTTTTATGTTTTCACACCTTGTTTTTACTCTACTTCTTGTCTTAGTTCTTTTGGATAATGCATATTTATGCAACCTTATCATATATATGATAAAAAGTCTTTTACTTGTAAACTAAGTACATAAAATACATATATATATTTATTTATTTATATATTAAAGAATGAAAATTCAAGCTCATCTCTTTTAGCCGAAAAAACATGTATTAATCATTGAATTAAATGTTCGGAACCTTAGATGCACATAAATTACATATTACATCATGTTATAGTTGTTAATTTTTTAAATAATATTCTTCTTATATAATAAATGATGTGATCAACAGTTAAATTTAAGATCAAGATTCTTATTATTTTTTTAATTAGGGATGAAATGGATTCGAATCAAGCTTTTTGAGCAGGTTCGATCCGAATTATTATTTAAATTTAATTATAAAAATAATTTTTAATATTTTAATATATTTTAAATAATCAAATCAGTTTTCAAACGAGTCTGAACAAGTAAAAAAAATTTATTCAAACTTGGCCCGGCTTGGCTCGACTCATAAAAACCTTTAATTTTAATTAATAATATATATATTTATCATTAAAATCAAATCTATGAAGTACAACTCTTTATCTTTTAAGTACTTAAGTGAAGGGGAAATTTCATTTCATTTCAAGATAAGATAAGATAAGATTAGAATTTATATATAATTTCCACTAACTTCAAATAGTCAACATAGTTAAAATGTGCGTAGGAATATTATCCAATATGTAAAGTAGTTTCCTTACAAAAGCTAAACAATACAACTTGTTAAAGTACATCAACTTGCTTCTCTATTCTTTCGTCATCGCTTATTAGATCTTTCACTGACGAAATTGGAAAAAGCCTTTCACAAGAATCTTCTTCTCTTTGCCTAAAATTAAAAATTACCGTGTCAAACAATCTACTCTACCATATCTTTGCTTTTAGTATTAGCGACGACGTCATCTTGTGAATTCGTGGGCACTACTCTAAATACCCACATTACTTCCGAGGTTAAAACTTAAAAGTACTATTTCTGACGTGTCAATGACTCAGAAGGGCAAATCTTTTTAGTGACTGTATCCTAAAGAGTTTTATCAGTTGACAAAAAAATTTCTTTGTTGGTTTGTTGATTTTCTTAAATTTCCATGACTAAATTACTTTACGCACAGAAAATTGCATTTGAAGTTTGAACTTCTCTTTTATTTGTGTTTTCATTTTTTTTTTTATAAAAGTGATTATAATCTGAGAAATATTATAAATATTAAAATATAATTTTTGAATTCATTAAATATCATCTTATTTAATGGTGGCTCTAACTTCCAAGTCTTTGTTTACTTGGGCTTCGTTGTCTTCACATTGAACTGCAAAAATTATTGGAAAATTTCCTTGTTTCAAGCAAGCAAGTAAAATAAAATTAATAGAAACAGTTAGAGGGATGAGGAAACGCAACAATGGGAACTATTTTTTTTATTTTAAATTCCATAACTTGCTTGTTAGTTGATTACTTGGAAAAAGAAATTCCAATAAAATTACTGAAAAACTTTGTTATTATTTTGGATTTTCTTAATTGATATATAACTCAACGAAATGTAACCTTAACCAATTGTCCTAAAAGTTTTAACTGATAAAAAAAAAATCCAATTATTATATTTAAGTCCTAACATTTTTTTGGCACAGTAAAATGGTATAAGGAATCTAGTATTGCTTGGGGGTGACATTTTGAAGTAAATTATAAAAAACAAATGACAAGAAGCTGAACATTTAGGCTTTGCTCGGTAGAGTGAAAAGAAAATTGAAAAGATGAAAAATTGGAGGGGGAGAAAAGTGAAAAGATGAAAAACGTATTTTTTCTTTCCATTGATGTGCTTGGTAGGAAAGATGAAAAAGTGGAAAGAAAATGTAATTTTTTTTTCATCTATCGTTTGGTAGAGTTGAAAAATAAAAAAAAATAAAATGAAAAGTATATTGTTTTAGTATTATATTTATTGTAAGTTCACCACTCTCATTTTTTTTTCCTCTTTTCTTTCCAATTTGGAATAATTTGTTTTTGTTAATAGGTGTGAAAAATAATAATCTTTCTTATTTTCTTTCCTCTCATTTTTCTTTCTTACCAAGCACACTCAAAATTCATTTTTTTTTCACTTTTCCACACTCTTATTTCCATCCTTCCACTTTTCCACTGTACCAAGTACAACCTTAGGGTTTAGGGTTTGTTTAGAGAGTAAGGTTCAAATTGGTTAATCAACTTAATTAATTAACTGATTTTGTAATCAGCAATTATTTCACATTCGATATCTTTGGTCTTAATTAGTCGCAAATTATTTAATTAAGTGAGATTGGAGAGAGATAAGTTGTGGGTAGTGAGTAGTGACAGATCAATTAAAGCTTATTGCTAAGTAGAGTTAATTAGGCTTTAATTAAGCCATAATTGGCTTGGGAAACCAACACTTTTATCTTTTCGAAACAACCCCATCCTAGAATTTGAATTCAGAAAATTTATTAAATTAAAATTTTAATTAATTCTAACTGTTAAAATGTCATTTTGAGAACATAAATAATTATAAAATGATATACATAATATTCCTGTGGGATGATGCAAATATATTTACATAATTCTTGAACATATTGTTACTAAAGAAAATGATAGCCTAAAATGTTGATTAAATAATATATAATTTTTTATTTATTTTAATATTTGATTCAATGATAAATACATGTATCTCTCAACTCAAAGAATTGAATTCGAATTAATCTCCTTGCTCATAAAATAAAATTAAAAATTTTTTTCTTTAATTAGGGATGGCAGTTTTCTTTAGAAGTGGTAGATGAAAAAAAAAAAAAAAAACTAATAGTAAGAAGACATTATTTTTCTCTTTTATCTCAACGATTAATATTTATATTAGCTTTTCTTTATGCCAGCCTTCTTTCCCTCAGCTTGCTGATGACGATGCCATATTCATAAATAATATTTTAATTTTGTTTATTGTTTTTACTTGTAACTCCTATAAACATTATCTTTTAGGTGCATTTATTATATATAAAAAAAATTAAGTTATATATATAGATACTGTTCTTACCAATTGCTAATAATTTAATGATACCAATTTTTATAAATATTATCTTAACCTATTAATTAATATTTTTTATATAAAATATAAAATAATATACTTTAATTATCACAATGTGCTAATAGCCCTTGAGATTGTTCGAAACGATTAGGTTAGGACAAAATCTGAGAATATCTCGACCATTTTTATTGAAAAAACAATTTGTTAAGAGTTTAGAACTCAAATGAAACTAATTCTTCCAGTTCCACTTCTATGAAACTCCTTAATTAGTTCGGGAATCTTCCTTCTTGACTCTTTCTCTCCCTCTTCCCCCTTCTCTCGTCCCTTCCCTCTCTTTCCCAATTTTGCCTTCCCGTTCTGTATATTATTGTGATTTCTTTCAACATAATTCTGAAGCAGAGCCAATATTACTATCACCAGAAACCACCCCAAACATCTTCTCGACTTTGATTCTTTCCCCATTCGTTTGTCACTACAAAATCCCACCAAAACACAAGTCTTGAACCTAAGATCTAGATCAAAACAAGAGTATTGAACAATGGATATGTTAAAGAGAAATGCAGGGGAAAAAGAGGCAGGGAGGCTAAAGCAGTAAAGATCCTTTGGGTTTTGCTTGATTGTTGCTCTCCCTGGATTTAGCTGTTCTTTTTCTAGTTCAAATCTTAATTCCCTAGCCTCCAGATCTCCAGCCGCCCCAACCCCTAGCCTCCAGATCTCCAGCCTCAAGCCTCCAGCGCGGCTGAACCCGCCCTGGCCCTACCCCCTGAACCCCGATCTCAGCGCCCAGGCAACCCGACCCTCTTTCCCTTGCCTCTCCTCCCTCTCCCTCTCACCTAGCCGCCCCAACCCAGCCTCCAGTTCCCTCTCTCCCTGCACCCCGACCACAGCGCCCCTGCGCCCAGGCCCAGCCTCCAACCTCCAGACCAGCGCCCTCACCTCCACCCGCCAACATCTCAGCCCCAAGCCCCGCCTAACCGCCCAGATCTGCAATAAAATCCCTCCCGCCCAGATCTGCAATAAAGGACTAGATCTGGTCGCTAGCACATCAGATCGGCACTGGCAGTGCCAGATCTGGTCCCTGGCGCTTCAGATCTTGGCTGCCAGTGTCCGACTCTGATCGCTGGTGCATCAGATTGATGTTTCAAGCTACTGATTTTAGGTGATGATGCTCTGATCTGCGCCTTTGACGACCAAAAAACACAATCAAGTATTTTCATGATCCAGTCGAAGAAGGACTTTTAAAATGCGCAAGTTAGCAGAAACGCTCTCGACTCAAGCTAGGGGAACTTTCTTGAGCCAAGCTGGAATGGATCGTGGTAAATTGGTGGAAATATCAAGGGAGATTGTAGAAGAACAAAGAACAGAATCCGTTGTATCTAACCCTGCTGCTGATGTGGCAGCTACTGATTGGAGGAAACTGTTTGCTGCAGCTGAAAATCAAACTCTGAGATTCTTTCCTCCGATGAAGATGGATGGGAAAGTTACTGTAAAACCACCAGATGAAGTATTTGAAGAAGGAATTCTTCAATGGAAGAACTCATTGATTGCGCAATTTATAGGGAAACCTCCAAATTTCAGTTTGTTCAATAAGCTCGCTAATATGTTATGGGGAAAAGATGGAGATCTCCAAATTAAGCCAGTAGGAAGGAATCTCTATGTCCTTCAGTTCCATAATGTAGAGACACGGGATTGGGTGCTTGAACATGGACCTTGGCACATCCAAAACAGCCCAATCATCTTGAGGAAATGGGAACCAGACCTGAACACCTTAGAATTCAACATGGAAAAGCTTCCTATATGGATTCATCTGAGCAATGTCCCATTGGAATTATTCACAATGAGAGGTCTGAGCTATATAGCTAGCGCCATTGGCACCCCTCTCTACATGGACAATATAACTGCAAACAAGCAAAGGCTAGCATATGCTAAAGTTTGTGTTGAGATTGATGTGGCTCAAGAATTGCCCAATTCGATTGCAGTGGAGCTCAGAAATGGCTCAGTGATCCCTATCACAGTTGAGGCACCATGGATACCTCAGAAGTGTCTTCACTGTGGTATTTTTGGTCACAATAACAAAAGTTGTCCTCGCCTGCCAAAGGAAGTTCCTACCAAAAAATGGATTCCTAAGCAGAAGACTCAGAATGAGCAGACCGAGGTGAGGATTCCTGATGAGCAGACGATTCCAAGGACCTCTGAAAAGCAGATAGAATTACCTGCTCAGGTCATCATAGAGCAATTGGAAAGGCCAGTTCCATCTAGGACAGAACGCGGTTCCACCTCAGACACAGGAGCTATGGGTTCAGACAACAGATTTGCAATATTGGAATCTGTTCCTGAAAATGAGAAGGATACTGGTAACACAGAGTCACTTATGGAGGATAGGAATGAAAGCCACTCTCATCAGGTTGTTTTTTCAGAAGAAACAAGAAAGCCTAGGGCTGCTGCAGCAGGGGTGGCAGATCTGATGAAGAATTTGAAGAGAAGGAAGGGGCCTATTGACAAGGGAAAGGCTCGAGGTAAGGCTTCTGCCTTGGGGAGTCACTCTCCAACTCTTCATTAATGAACATCCTTGTTTGGAATGTTAGAGGACTCAATTGTCCTCTAAGGCAGAAACATGTAGTCAGTAGAATTTCTAAGTTGCAGATTGATATTGTCTGTCTCATTGAGACTAGAGTAAAGTTACCTAAAGTGCAGAAGATTGTTGACATGCATTTTAAGGGATGGAATCTCCATCATAACTACTCTGAAGCTTCAAATGGAAGAATTTGGATCCTTAGTAAGGTTCACCTGGATGTTGATATGAAGGACTCAACAGAACAGTCCATCACATGCCAGATTAATCTGAACTCTCTGAGGTTTTATTTGTCTGCCATTTATGGAAGTAATGAAGGAAGCAGAAGGAAATTGCTTTGGTCACACTTGCATTCCCTCAGTGGAACTACTCAAGGTGCGCCATGGATTTTGGCAGGAGATTATAATGTGGTAGCTCATCCATCAGAAAGCTCATGCTTTAATGGATCCCAACACAGTACCTCAGATATGAAAGATTTCCAACTTTGCATTGAACAGAATGCATTGATGGATCACCAATTTGTTGGTCCAATCTTTACCTGGTCAAATCATCAAGAAAATCATCTTGCCAAGAAGCTTGATAGGGTGATGATCAATGATCAATGGCTCATCTCTTTCCCATATTCCTATGTGGAGTTTATTGCACCTGAAACCTCTGATCACTGTGCTGCACTAATCAAAACCAGCTTGGAGAATCACTCTCCTCCCAAACCATTCAAGTTTTTCAATTACTGGACTAGGGATGCAGAGTTCATGGATATAGTTGAGAGCTCATGGCAGGAACCTACCAGAGGCGATCCTATGTCCAATTTGCATATCAAATTGAAGAGAGTGAAGCAGAAGCTAAAGAATTTCAATTTCAAGAAGTATGGAGCTATTAATGAGAAGGTACAAGCCAAAAGAAGGGAATTAGCAGAACTGCAGATCCATCTACTAAGGAAGCCTGCAGATGTTGAACTGGCAGCAAAGAAAGATATCCTTACCAGGGATTTCAATAATCTTCTCAAAGATGAGGAAAGCTTTTACAAGCAGAAATCCAGAATTCAATGGCTAAAGGAAGGAGACCAAAATACAGGCTTCTTCCATATGATGGTAAGGGCAAAGTTGAGCAAAAATACCATACATTCTTTGACGGATGCACAAGGAAACAGACTTGAAAACTTTGATCAGATTGCTACAGAAGCAGTCTCCTACTTCCAGAACTTGTTGGGATCCAAAGACCATATGGTCAAGGGCTGTAATCAGGATTTGCTTGCTGAACTTCTTCAGACTTCTATCTCTGAAGAGCACCAAGCAGAACTGGTTAAAAGGGTAACTCCTGCAGAGATAAAAGAAGCAATGTTTTCGATTCATAGTGACAAGAGTCCAGGGCCAGATGGATTCACAGCTCACTTCTTCAAAACAGCTTGGCAAGTTGTTGGTGAGGATGTCACAGAGGCTGCAATGTTCTTTTTCAGGACAGGAGTGATGCACAAAGCCTTCAATTCAACTAGTGTGGCTCTCATTCCAAAATGCCCTAATCCAAGCACAATGAGAGATTTCAGACCAATTTCCTGTTGCACAGTCTTTTACAAATGCATCAGCAAGATTCTGACTAACAGACTCAAGAGCAGTCTTCCATTGGTGATCTGTCCCAATCAGAGTGCCTTCATTCCAGGCAGGAGTATCACAGACAATATCCTGCTTGCTCAGGAGTTAGTTAGAGGCTATGGTAGGAATACACTGTCCCCACGATGTGCCATTAAAGTGGATTTGCAAAAGGCATTTGATACTATCAGCTGGGATTTCATCTTTGCAGTCTTGAAGGCAATGCAGGTCCCTCAGCAGTTCATTGATTGGATTGACAATTGCATTTCCACCAGTTACTTCTCTATATCTGTTAATGGAGGACTTATGGGCTTCTTTAAGGGGGCAAGAGGAGTCAGGCAAGGTGATCCCCTTTCCCCCTACCTCTTTGTGATTGCTATCAATGTCCTGTCTAAGTTGCTGGACTCAGCAGCACAGTATGGGGTCTTCTCTTATCATCCAAAGTGCAAAAAGCTTCATTTAACTCATCTGAGTTTTGCTGATGATCTGCTAATCTTTGCCAAGGGCAATCTTGATTCAGTGAAGGGTATTCAGCTAGTGCTAAGTCAATTCTACACCTACTCAGGGCTCCAACTTAATAGCACCAAAAGTGAGTTCTTCTCCACAGGAATTGACAGAGAAGAATTAAGGCTCATCAGAGAGTCCACAGGGTTCAATACAGGCACACTGCCTGTCAGATACCTGGGGATTCCATTAGTCACTAGAAGATTAACTATGACGGACTGCGAGCCACTTTTGGAGAAGGTGACAGCAAGGGTTAGAGGATGGGCAACAAAGTTCTTGTCTTATGCTGGAAGGCTTCAGCTTATCCAATCAGTTCTGTTTCACCTGCAGAACTTCTGGTGCAGACATTTTGTTCTGCCCAAGCAGTGCATAAGGAAGTTGATGCAGCTATGTTCAAGCTTCTTATGGAAAGGGAAGGAAGGCCAAGCTAAGGGAGCTAAAGTTAGCTGGAAGTCTATTTGCTTGCCAAAATCAGAAGGGGGACTTGGTGTAAAGGACACTGTCACTTGGAATCAGGCATGTATTCTAAGAAATTTTTGGGCTGTACTGATTGACGCAGGCTCCCTATGGATAGCCTGGATCAAGACTTATGTGTTGAAGGATAGAGACCCATGGCACATCTCTATCCAGAGTGGGAGCAGTTGGAATTGGAGGAAGATCATGCAATTGAGAGAGGTGGCTGCCAGAATAGTTCTCACTACTGCTGATGGAAGCTGCAAATGGCCTTTTCCAGAGGGAAAGTACCAAGTGTCAGCAGTGTGGAACAAGATCAGACCTTCAGCTGGGAAAGTGGCTTGGAATAAGTTGGTATGGTGCAATTTTAATATTCCTAGGCATTCTATTCTCTCTTGGATGGCAATCCTAAATAGATTGGCCACAAAGGATAGGCTTATCTCCTGGGGAATGGCCGTGGATGATAAATGTTTGCTGTGCAAACAAGAGAGGGAAACCAGAGATCATCTATTCTTCACTTGCTCCTACTCGAAACAGATATGGCAGAGAGTGATGGTACTTTGTAGGTTAAAAAGGCAGGTTGCATGTTGGACTGTAGAGCTTCAATGGGCCTCTGTCAACCTCAGAGGTAAAGCTCTAATCACAACGATATTGAGGCTAGCTTGGAACGCAGTTATCTACCTAGTTTGGAAGGAAAGAAATAATCGTTTGTTCAACTCAACTGAGCAAAAGGAGGAGCATCTCACTGAGCAAGTGAGAGACATGATCTCGACCAGGTTAAGTGATCTTAGGAAGATTAAAAGAGATTCAGTTAATACGTTTTTATGTAATTCTTGGAGATTAAATGCAGACATGTTTGTCTAATGGCATTGGTTTTCTGATTTGTTTAGCTAGGCTAAGCTAGCTTTGTAACATGTAGCAGCACTGCTGCTTTCTTGGATATATGAAAATATACTTATCCAAAAAAAAAAAACTCCTTAATTAGTTAAAATAGACTATAAATTTGCAGTCCAAGCAACATTTCTAAGTATTTTGGTCGAAATTTGCAAAATTTTTTGGGGGGTCACAAAAATGACAAAGCTTGACTTATTTTGTACAACCTTCTACACGTTAAAGACCAAATTGCCGTGAGAGATAAGACAGTAAGGAGAAAATTTGATTCGAAAATTAAGTTGTTTTTAAGTTGACGCATGAAATACAAATTTTAGGAAAGCAAAATTTCTAAGTATTTTGGTCGAAATTTCCCTAACAAAAAGACCCTTCGAGACAAATTTTTGTTAACTTTTTAACCCTTTTGGTCAAGTACAAGTGGAGTACTGGACCATTCCTTGTCATTATCATCATTTATTACTTTGAAATATTTTAAATTTACTATTCCACGTTAAAGAATTAAATTTGGACGGATGTTTATAGGTATTAATTATTTTTTTAAAAATATATATTTAATATATTATATTAATTAAATTTAAAAAAATTATATATTAATTATATATTTTTATAAATATCATTTTAATTAGTGTCACTAAACATTTATTAATATTTTTCATAATTTAACACTATGTTTGGCACAACAACAAAAAAGTGAGTATCGAAAACAAAATAATATTTTTTCTTTCTTTCATTTGGTAAGAGAGAAATATTAAAAAAAAAAATTGATGAATTTATATCTTTTCCTTTTCTCCATATTTAATTCTTTTAAATTGAGAGAAAAATTATTTCTATTTAAATTAAATATGGTGATTATATTTTTTACTCTTAATTTATTTCTTTCTCTTTATTTTTCATCTTTCATACTAAATACAAGATAAAAATAAAATTCTTCATTTTTATTTTATTTTTTCTTTCCTCACCTTTTTCTTTCTTTCTATTTTCTTTTTTTTTTCTACCCAACACAAGAAATTAATAAACTTGTGGTGATTTTTAATGACAATATAAGTCTTCCCATATGAATAGAATTTTAGTGGTTTTTATTGGCAAAACATAATACATGTTGTTAATTAAAATTAGCATTACCATACAATTAAATATAAGAAGAAAAAAAAAAAGATTGCTTTCCCATTCTATATCTAAAAAATTAAATTATCGAATAATTCAATTATATAGTTAGGTTACATATGAGCCTAATTTTTGTTTAGAGTAGGTGAGTGTCATATCTCTTGTTTGTTTAAAAAATTGTATATATAATATATATATAGTAACTTAAAGGCAATCAAAATAATAATAGAAAATTAGCAAAGACCGGTATCTAATTAGCTATTGTTATTAGTATTATTTAAATTAAACGATCATATAAGTCGTAATATTACTAATTTTTAATATTTATATTCTAATACGGTCCAATTATTAAAAAAAAAAAAAAAAAGCAAATTCTTGGAATATATATGTGGAAACAAGCAATAAAAATTTCTAGGGAAATCTGAAATTTCATAAGAGGTGATGTACTGAGGATAGAAACTTTTATAATTTAATTTCTCAAATGACAAATTTGATGCTTCTAGATTACAGCTGATCTAAAACTTTCTTGTAAAAAAAAATATTAATTTAATTATAATCATCGATAATGTCACATATTATGACGGCAAGAAACACTGAAGTAATTTAAAAATCAGATATTTTATTTTATTTTTCTACTAGCTAGGGGCATCCATCGTCCTAGAAATACAATTAGGGGTTTAATTTCAAAATCGAAATGCCGTGTAACTTCAGTTTCAAATACCTACTTCAGTCTTTTTCTTTGCTTGCTAACCATGGAATACACGTATGATTAATTTTGAATACGATCTAAAAATACAATATGATATTTTAATAAATATGAAAATAGTATAATAAATATGACATGACACGTTTAAACACGATTAACACGTCTCATTTAATAAAAATATTGTATTCGTATTTAAAATTTTGATATATTTAATAATTTATTTTATATTTATATTTATATGATTGAAAAAAAAAAAAAAAACAAGAAACATCAACAGATATACAACCGACTCATTTTTGAAATCAATTACACCCATTTAAATTTCAAGTGAGCTTGACATTCTTTGATTGTACTAACAGTCAACCTCATATAGTAATTGTACGAACATAAAAGAAATATTATGCCAAAAACTTGAAGATGACTGCTCTTTTTTGTTTTTCTACAAAGCTTACTTTGCTCATAAGATAACATATAAATAAAATAATAAATAGTCATTGACTTTATTGGTGACTTTAATTAAAGAAAAAGTTAATTAATTAGCTAGCTAGCTAGAAGCTTACATCTTCTTTTTCACTGTCACCATCGTAGTTATTTACATTTCTCAGAGAGTTTGATTACATTAAGCAAAGCCTAATTCACTCAACAGAATTTCAACATGTAACAATTTCTCCCAAGGATAGATATTGGAGTAATTTCTTGGGAAAAAATAAATCATGTAGTTTGAGATTAATTTCAAGAAAATCTTTACCTTTAAATAGATTTTTATAAAAATGAGTAAAACTGTTTAGTCCGATTTGATGGACTTGAAATATATGTTTTATTATTTTAAAAATATTAAAATTTGTATATTTGTATATTAAATTTAAATATAAATATTTTTTATTGATTAAATAGTAATAATGATTTGACCAATTCAAATTAAAAAATCATATTTCAAACTTGACCCAATTTAAACTGGACTGAACAAATATTCTGATCCTTGGACATGTCTAAGAATATGCTTACTTATGTTGCACATAAATTTATACATATATTTGATTTAATAATTACCTTAATAGTTTTTCATATTTTAATTCGTAGGTTAATTAAGGCTCATTTGGTAGTTGAAGAGGTGTGTACAATTTGATTTTTTTTTTTTATTAGAAGGAAAAAAATGTTCAATAAAAAAATTACAAATATAAATCCACTCACATTTAATTTGGTTTTGATTTTTCATTATTAACTCAAATAGTGCACAGTCCTAATTATTAATTTTGAGATTTCATTTTCTTATTTTAAAGTGTTTGTTTTTAATCAAAAGGCCGAGAAAAATGTATTATATATATATATATATTCTTCTAAAATTCACAACAATCTTTTCACATGTACTATAGAAACAAAAATATAGAGCAAAGCTAAGAAGAGGTTGCTTTTAATTAATGGGATTAATGGAAAATAATTTTCAAAGTATAAAATTCTAATTAGATGTGAAAAGGAAGGTTTGGTGATAACAAAAATGGCTGTCTAGGTCTCTACATGCATAAGATATTCCAAGGTTTTTATTTATTTATTTATTTTTAGTTGGAATTCTCTTAGTAGTAGACCAAAAATTGTGCCAGCTTTTCATCTGGGATTCTCTTCCATTTGCAGCCACCAGAAAAATATATAAAATCTGATTTCACATTATATATAATTACTTCAAGAAATTTTATGTTTGAAAATTATATAAAATCTGTTTTGCTCATAGATTGTTTTTATGTTTGAAAATTTTGTGAAAGAAAATTATGACTTGAAGAATATTTCCACCCTCTTATAATTTGAAATGTCTAAAACGAATTTAGATTATTACAAAGACTATAATTTCCTATAATAAGTAATAATAAAAGTTACACCCGATCATTTGATTCAGTAACTGGTATATGCATTAATATTTAAAAATTTACTAAAATTTAATTAGAAATAAATAGATCTAGTAATCTATATATTTGTATCGTGTTTATGTTATTTTTTCGTGTCATAATAGTATTTAAGGTATTTTATATTTATATAAATTATAATACGTTAATAATTCGTATTATATAGATTTTGACACGTTCTTATATTTGTGTCGTGTTCGTGTTATTTTTTCGTTTCATATTTTAATTATTTTTTCGTGTCATGTTTGTGTCATTTAATCGTAACAGAATTATCAAATTTAAAAATAGATTGTATGTATATAGGTAGAATGTCTCCACAAATACTAACGTGATCCCTACTTCTTGTTTCCTTTGGGCTTTTTTTTCCTTCAAATTAACAAAATTTCCACAAGTAAAATAGACCTAATTTATAAACCAAAATTGTGATTAAGTAACATTTCACATAATTTATACCGCCTATATCTGAAATTTGAATGTGCAAGAAATGTAGAAGAAAATAATCCTCTTTTCTTTGTATTAATATATATATATAGTTAATCCTAAAAATGTGAACTTTGGACCTAAACCTCCAACTATAAGTGTAAAACATTTGTTATTTATCAAGTTTTTTTTTAAATCATGCTTTTTTTTTTTTTTTAATAAAAGCTATTATGATTAGCTTGAATTCCTATTTAAGATTGAAGCAAATGAAATGATTTAAGAAGCCCTCCTTTGAACCATTGATTTGTTAAAGTTAAAATAATTAATGTGAACAAAAGAATCTCAAGTTCACAAGAAAATACTAGCTATAGCTAAACATCCCAATATGTTTATCTTTTAAGCATAATTTTAGGCATGAAAACATATAGATATGAATTACACGTGCACGTTTATCTTTTCGAAGAAAACGTGTATAATATAATTATACAAACAGTCCAAAAATAAATAACAAATTGCAAACTTAGAACTCTAGATTCCAACAAACTTTAAAAAACGTCAAAAATATGAAATAATATTCTCCCAAAAACATGTTATTGCTCACCCACCTGCTATAAAGATATACATACTTATGAACACAATATGAAAACATGATATTTTAATAAATACGAAAATAATATAATAAATATAACATGACATATTTAATATATATCATAATTTTATTTAAAATTTTGATACAATTAATAATTTATGTCTTATGTATATTTAGACTATTAATACAAAAAGATACTAAATATAATTTACATACACAATTATATCTACATGCTAAAAGAGTTTTTCAGTTAAAAAAAAAAAAAAAATCATTGAATACATAAATAATTAAGGCGACACCCGAGTATTAATTTAATTCGATTATATATATATATATATATGTATATATATATATATATATATAATTTTCGCTTAAAAAAGTTGAGTTTGTATTCTACCCTTTTCTCTTGAACGAAAGTAACGTTGTGACATTCGGGCAAAGAAACAATATCTTATGGATGGCAATGAAAGTATAGCCAATATTAGCAGCCATGCACCGCAGCCGCCGCTCCAAAACCAGTAAACATGGCTGATTTGTATATTTATATATGGATTAAAGGTAAATTTGAAACCATATTATAGTTAGATGATGAAATTTATCATTATATTTTGTTTTTATCGATAGCCATTGTATTTTTGGGATTAAGGGTAAATTTATAACTATACTTTAATTCAATATTGAATTTTCTCACTTTATTTTTGTTTGATTGAATTTTGCTATTAAATTTTGATTTTTACTTGAATTTTGCCACTCAATTTTAATTTTGAATGATTTGAAGATAAAATTTAATAAAAAAATATTTTTAAATATTTTGTTTTAATAATTAATTAATTAAAAATTATTAAAAATTTAAAAATTAACATATTATTTATGTATTTATTGTTACTTATTATATATTTATGTCAAAATCATTCATGTCTAATCTCATATGGTAATATATATTATTGTAATTTAACATAATTTTATGATTTAAGTGTCCTATCATACTACCATATTAATTTTAATTATCATATTTGGTTATATTTTCACGTTTCGATTCTCGTCAAGTAAATAATGTTTTAAAGTTTCGAAAACCTAAAATTTTAACAAAGGTTATCAAAAATTATATCAAAACTTATCAAAGTTATATCAAAAGCTTACCAAAATTATATAAAAGCTTATCAAAATTGTATCAAAGGGTACCAAAATTGTATCAAAGGTTATCAAACTTACCAATATTATATCAAAGGTTACTAAAATAGTATTAAAAGATTATTAAAATTATATTAAAGGTTATCAAAATTATATCAAAGATTATTAAAATCATATTAAAGGCTATCAAATTTATATCAAAAAGCTATTAAAATCATATAAAAAATTATCAAAATCATATTAAAAATTATTATATTATTATATTATATAAAAGGTTATATATTTATTGTTATTTATTATATATTTATGTCACAATCATTCATCATGTCTAATTTTATATGGTAATATATATATTATTGTAATTTAACATAATTTTATAATCCAAGCATACTATCATACTGTCAATTTAATCTTAATTATCGTCTTTGGTTATATTTTCACATTTCGATTCTCTTCAAGTAAATAATATTTTAAGGTTTTTCATGACCTAATAGCTAGATAAATAATTTTTGATTCTTAACAAAAAATATTTTTCTAATATTATTCTAAAACCTTATTATTATTGTTCTTAATAATAAATTTGGAAGTGTTATTCTCATAAAAAATTAATAAAAAAATAAGAAAATAACAAAAAATAGTCAATTTTTAATTTAAATAAAAATCTATTAATGGGGAAAAGTTTAATTTTTAAATAAAGATTATAAATTGAGAAAAGTTTACTTTAATAAAGATTTTAATGTTTAAAAGAAAAAATAGTAAATATTTTATTAATTTAATAAGAAAATCAATAATTAAGAATAAAATAATTAATGTAATAAATTATTAAAGGTATATATGTCGTTTACTATTTGCATTTTTGAAATTGATACTTTTATATAAAAAAATTAAAAAAATTGATTAAGGTTTGATTTTTATAAAAAATATTTTAAAAGTAAATTTTTAATACATCAAATCGATATAAAAAAATATATCTTAAAATCATTTTAAAAAACTTAAATTTAAACAAAACCTAAAAACATCCTTTATCATATTATAGATCATATTATAAAAAAACCATGGACGGTGCTATAGGCAGTGTCTTAAAACTACCGATGAAAAGAGAAAAGTATTGAGTATTGACTTTGATTATGGCATTTTTCATAGATTTTTAGTTTTAAAATTATTTTTTTTCTTTTGTTTTTTTTTTCCCCATTGATGACAATTGATGATTTCGTCACATACTTAAAACTATATGACTAGGAAATATTGACTCTTGAAATTTGCAATTTTGTGAAGCTATGTTAATTGTGCAGGGTGCAGATCACCTAGTCAAATTCAGGATCCATTTTCTTGCCCCCTTTTGATAGGCAGTTTGAACCTACCACGCACTAGCTAGTTAGCAGCAAAAAACAGGAAAGAACCTCAACTTCAAGATGTGACCATATTTCATTAGACTAGAATCAAGCAAACGTTTCTGCCAACCAAAAAGCAAAATTTCTAGTTTATCCAAAGTTTGGAGATCTACTCGAATTTCTATGTTATTCTTACCAAATAATCCATGTATTATGTTAATGTCTTTTGGTGGGGAGCTGATTAAGTTATTGAGAATGTTAGATAAAGGTTGAAAAACTTGAAAAAATAAAAATAAAAATCAGAGGACATCGGAATTATGTCATCCGGTATGTTCTAATACTTAAATCAATAAATTTCAAAGATATCAGGTGGAGAGAGAATTTGATCGAATTTCATTATGTTTTAATATTTATTTATCTTGTATCAATTTTTATTATGATTATTTATATATGTTTTTGGACTGTGCTGAGAGTTTCAAGTCTCGACAAATGTATACCGAATGTCCTTCGTTATTGGAGCTTGCTGGGAGAACTTAAAGTATGGAAACTCGCCAAATGCTACTACTACATGTCCTCCATCCGGGGGTGCTAGTCTGGTTATGAGCTGCACTTAGGAGCCTTAATCAGCTTGAGCCCAACATTTTACTAAATAGTTAAACTTACACATTGCTGCTTAATTCCCTTCATCCTTTCTATCACCCAACTTCACATTGTCACTAATTATTAAAATCCTATCAATACATTTATTTTTCTATGGTTTAACTTAGGATGAATAGGTTTTAATGGTCTCATAAATGAAAGGTCAAAAATGCCAATAGTCATGTGATATGTGATAAAATACTGGACTCGGACAATTTCAAATAATAATAAAAAATCAAAAGAAAAGAAAAGAAAAATGTCAAATAATGTAACCTAAAGATTTTAGCAGACCATGAATGGATTCCATGGAATTGTAGCAAATCCAGCTGCATATTCCAAGATTTATATATACCACAATTTTGTGGAAGTCTGGTTTTCATCATTTTCCACTTCAAAGTTTCTCTGGCATAAGAATCTGGGAAGAAGTTAAAAGATGTTAGAATTCACTTAAAAATAATTACATGAACCAATTCACTTAAGTCTTGATGCTTCTTCTAGCAACTTTGGTCTTCCTTGAACTAGTGAACAAGCAATTTTTTTTTTATAAAAAAGTCTTCGGTCAAATGTGGAACAGGAAAAAGGCTGCCTTTGAAGGTCCTGTTAGAAGTAGAACAGTTTACTAATAATATGGCAGATTGTTTAGGCAACCGCCACCTTGAATCCAATACTACAATAGTCATAACAATAATTTTAATTATATAGAATTCTTGTGCACCAGTTCCAACCTGCAAATGCTTAATCATCTTGACTCTTATGGATCTTGAGTCATGACATTTGAAGAGGAAAAAAAGGATTTGGTTAGTTTCCTAATTAAAATGACGTTTTAGATTAATTAATAAAATTACAGACAAAGTTTTGTTAATCAAGATATTTAACACATTAATATCATACTCTTATGAAAATCAATTATTTGCAAATCCTTCTTTGCCTAAGGCTTCAGCAGAGAGGACAACTTGATCTAATAGGGAAGCTTTAGCCTGTTACTTGTTTTCGTTAAGATTTAGGCCAAGACTACCATGCTTTAACATGGAATGGCTTTAACTTGTGGGACTGCTGCTGTAACTTAATCTGCATGTTTAAGGTCCAAAAGCAATTGCTAAATAAGCCTCCATCTGGTCACCAAGCTCTTTTTTGGCTGCCCTAAGTAGTTAGAAGGAGTTTGGCCCAAAAAAAGGTAGTTGGAAGGATAAAAGTTGAAATAAAATTTATGTTCAAGTTGTAGTATAACATGTTCTTTATCACCTAAAACCTATGTTATTTGGACTCGGAGTTGAGTGTTGGATACGGGTATACTCTCAATTTTTTCTAAATTTTTTCATATATTTGAAGGATCGTATCCCCATACCCATGTCCAAATATGTGTCGGACATGAATACTTCAAAGAAAATGAAAAGCCGGAGTAACATAGCCTAAAACTCAAAACTCTTGTTTCAAAAAAGGAAACACTCAAAACTCAAATCTTTGAATGATGCACTGCTGCTGTGATATGAAAGGTATTGTTCAACTATTTCAAGCTAAAGTCTTGAGACATGTAGATTTGCAAGATGCTATTTCAAACAGGGAAAAACAAAGATGCTAAACAATCAAACAAGTTAAAAACATTCTTCAGTTTTGTTAATGACTAGATTGTCCAAAATGTTAATGAATTATAAACTTGGATCATCCTATATTTGATAACATTCAATGATGCAACTCAATTTCTGCTTCCAGATATTCAGGGTTGCTTGGAATAAAAATCCATGTCTGCACAGTTGAAAATAGATAAGCTGCTCAAAGTATTACTTTCCAGTTCAACTAACAGAGGTAAATGAACGGAAACTTCAGCCACATGACTCGCTTTGTTGCCGTCAAACTAGATAACTATGATGTGCATTAATCGACTACGTGGGAAAATCAGGTTTTACATGTATAGAAATCAAGATTACCGTACCGAAGAGATGACTGAAGGATACTTTCAAGGTGGCATTTTTCCTGTTAAGTAGAGAGAAAGTTCATCTCTCATAACCAAGGCAGACTGGTCAAAAGATTCAGAATTTTGTCGACTATAACCAGTGTCGTGATGATGGGACAATGACATATCATCTAGCACCTCATCTTCCAGATCGATAAGAATATTGTGCAACAAGCAGCAAACAAGAACAATTCTTGGCAATCTGTTCTTATCAGGCATCCACATCACCCCATGTATTATTCTCCACATCTCCTTGAGCCTCGCCAGAGCCATCTGTGCTACCATTCTAGTTGCAGCATGTCGTTTATTGAACTCGATTTGAAGAACTGAGAGGCCTTTCCCTTGATAAGGAGTAAAAAGCCATGGCAATAGGGGAAAACCTGCATCTCCTATTATATATTCTCTTATTTCCGTTCCTTCTGAAATGTTTAGCTTCTTTCCGTTTAGCTTACTTCCTTCTTCAGAAAGTCTGAAGAAACCTGAGCTCCTGAGGACAATGGCATCACTTAAACTTCCTGGCCACCCGGCAATCACATCACGAAATTTCATCTCTGGGTCCACAATTGCTTGCAAAATCATGCTGTAGTTCTTCTCTCGATCAAACCAGACATTATTTGATGGGTCCATTGTAGGAAGAGTCATGACAACATGTGTAATGTCAATTGCACCACAGCAATTAGGAAGGCCCCGGATTTTCTCAAACTTAGACTTTATTTGCTCCATCTCTGCTTCGGTTGAAGGCCAATTGAGATGGTGCAGCCCTCTTTCCTCCATTGCTTCCACAAACCGCCAAGTTATCTGGGAAACAGTTGATTGATTCATTCCAAAAGTATCACCAATGATTGATAATGATTCACCAGAGCTCAGCCTTCTAAGAGCAACGGCTACTTGATCGTTTAGAGACAAAGGCTTGCCATTTATATCAGAGAAGCTTGATTGCCTAGCCATCATATCTTCCTTCACTAGCGAACAGATATAGTTGAATGTCGTTCTTGAAATTCTGAAAACTGATTCAAAACTTTTTGAATCCTTTGATTGAGATAAAGGACCTAAAAAGTGACATGAAAACAAGGTTATTTCTTTTATAAAAGAGATAAAAAAAACTTTTCCTACGGTAAAATAGGAAAAGATGTTTCATGGATCTATATATTCATGTAAGATCATTAGCTTAAACCACTTAAAATCAATCACTAACTAGATAGCAGCAATATTACTGTGTAATAACGCAGAACATATCGTTTTTTTTTCATCACACATTCCGAAACTAATCAGATAATTCAGTATGTTCTTACTAATTTACAGGCAATATATCCTCAAGCTCTCTTGTCATCAACAACAGAGAGAAATTTAGAGCACATTAGTGACTTAGAGAAATTAATGACAACCGAATCATAGCACAACCCATTTGCTGTCGTTGCATAAGCGCACAACTACCACTTATATGACAATATCAACTTGATATTCATGGTCAAGTTCTGAGCACAATTTGCATGATCAAGTAAGATCAAAGCAAGCAATCTTTGCTGCAAGATGTAGGAACCATCTGGGATGAGCAAAAATTCTATTAAAGACTACCAAAGAGGATTCTTCATCCGTATTGTTTATATTGTGGTTTTAGTTTGTGAAAATGAAGGTAAGAAGAAAGAAATATCTTTGAAGGAAAAGAAAGCACCTAACATCTTTTCTGTTAACGGGTATTTATTCAAAGGATTTATATTTGATGCACTGTCAGTGTATAGGTCGATGCACTGTCAGGTTAGGATAGGAGTTAGTGGTTAGTGTTAATAGTTAGTTTTTTAATGAGGTGAGTGTAGGATTCACTGTCAGTGTATAGACCATTGACAGTGCATCAAATACAAACCCTTCTTCAAAAATAAAATTAAGAAGTCAAAATGATGCTTTAACCTCAAATTCTCAGAAGGGATTAAAAATCTTTTACACTAGTCCAAGAGAGAAAAAGAAGCACCTATATTTTATAAAACTACCATCATCATCACTTAGGCAAAAACAATCAACACAAGCAGTCACGATTCCTTCACCAAAGAAATATTCTTTAAAGTAGGGCAGATGTAAGAACTAATTTTAACAACACCGAAAAACCGTTTATTTCAGTAAAATTTGAGCAATTATAAGGTTCTCTGAAAAGCCAAACTACTCCATGACAATATAATTTGCCCACACTCCAGCTGTTCCTGGCCTTTAAGCTCTGTTTAAGGTCATGTCCTAATGTAAGTTGCTTGTTATTATGGCTTCTATAAGACCACTCTATCTATACTGCTGTATGTTCCCTAGTTTTAAGAAGCTCTCAATGTGCGTAAAGTCCCTTCTTCATAGAACACTTAATAGACTACTTCATAGTTCATACAAACAAAACCAAGTTTCAATCAAAATGACAAGGTGTTTTGCAATAAGAAATGATTTGAACATGGCTATCACTCATCTGATTGCAAGTCAATAAAGAGACATTGTACATGCAAGCAACATCTATAAAGAATGTACTGCAACTCCACACACAAAAAAAAGTTAATTGAGCACTGTCTCAAAATTCTTTCTGCAGAAGGCAGTAAGAGGTTAAAATATAGCTGGGGAGATCCATTACTTAGCCTTTAAGATACACATACCAGAATAGGATAAAACTTTTAGGTTCAAACTTCAACTTTTACCTAGCCCATAAAGAAAAAAAAAATGATACAGGATTCAATCCTGATAAGTGATAACTAGAAAAAGGTGGATCTGACTCATGTCCTGATGCCCCAAGAAAAAAAAAAATGCTCGTTGTGATTACCATTGATGAATAGAATAGACAAAAGCTTAAAATCACAGGCAGACAAAACACGAACTATGAAATGCATACTAAGTTATTAAGGAATATTTACTGAGTGCATTATATCCAAATGACCTCAAAACATCAATCTACTCACTAAAGCTGTAATTTAATCCATGTCTTAAATCTGAAATTTTATCAGAAACAGTTTAAAACAAAAACCTAACAAATTGCCTCTTGGAACACTGCATAGGACACACCCCTAGGGATGTAAAGGATAATCAAATTCCCAGCAAACAAACAATCCACAAAATACCAGATATATAAAACTTCAAACTTCAGCAAAGAATGTAAACCAGCAATGCTCTATCTTATACCATTCCTATACACCAGGCATATTATATAAATTCCACCAAATTAACAGAAACCCAATTGGACCCAAGTCATGAAATTTCATTAAACATAAAGTTATAATCACCATAACATAAGAGACTAGTTCAAGCAGCAGGAAAGGCAATGTTTGAAAACTGAAAATAACATAATCAAATGCCTTAAACATTGAGGACTGTAGAGAAACGAATGTTATTATAATACCTGAGATCCTCTTGGAGAACTCATCCCACCAATCCAAAGGCTGAGGTTGAGACCCCAAAGAAGAAGCAACAGTAGCAAAACAAGGCAAGACATTCTGGTCAACCACCTTCTTCTCTGCTGCTTTCTTTCTTCTCTTGAATCCTCTAATGGGTCCCATTGAAAGAAACCCAACAAAGAAACACAACCCTTCAGATGAGTTAACTTAAGAACTTGAAAGAACCTATCAACAAAAATCAAAAGAATCTCAGGAAAGAGATTGAGTTTGGCTTTTTGGTTTTTTTTTTTTTGGTTTTTGGTTTTTAAAGCATGCAATGATAAGTGGTTGAATGAAGAGAGTAAGAAGAGATGGTGAAGAAGAACAAAGAAAGGTAAACAAAAACCAAAGAAAACACAAAACAGTCCTAGTACTATATAGGCATTAGGCAAGTGACATGAGGTGATATTTTTTTGTTAAAGAAAAGAAAAAGTAGAGGAAGAAAGATGAAACAAGTTTATGGTCTGTTCTAGTCCTCATGGACCATGTTGATTTTTATTTTTTACTAATAGTATAATTTATTTTCTTTGTAAATTGCATTATTTTTGTTCTTTTTAAATGGTATGTTACATAATGAATAACAGTTCATTTTCTATAATCAATATGGATAAATAAGAGATTCAATCTTAAAATTTTGATACAATCATTAAAAGATTTTATTGATTAAGCTACTTAATATATATATATTTTGCATTTGAAATTGTCAAAAATTAAATCCAACTAAGAATCCAACACCGAATACTATTTCTGTTAAATGTTTATAATGTTATGACTTATGAATGTTTAATTTAAATAAAATAGAATGCTTTCAATTTATTTTTGGTTACAATTTGATGAATGATACTTATGAAATTTGAACTTTCAATTATCTCAGTAAATCCTATGTTAAAGATTGCTGAGAATGTTGACTTGCCCACCCAGCAGACTTCAAGCATTCCAATCCATTACCAATGTGAACATGAACTATATAACCAGGACCAGCTAAAAGTTTGGACTGAGGCTTGGCTATAATCCATTAAGTGCGACTGTTCATATTTTGCCTGGGGTTAGAACGACCCATGTCCAGTTTCTTGAAGCCCAAATGCTATTCTTTCTGTCACATTGATTTGAAACACAAAAATTAATTTCTATTCAGAAACCCATCACTGTTTCAATCAAATAAAACCCATAGTTGTTTTTCTAATGAAGATATAAATTGTACTTACACCCCAAGATGATCAAGAATATAGGTAATATCCTAGTTCTAGTCTCATTCTCATTCTTAATCTGTTTATTTGTTTTTAAGTTTTAGTAACTTAAACAATGAAGTAAATGGAAGATGGTTAGGTTAACATTTTTTTCATCTTAATGAACCTCGGTAAGACTTACCATGGCATCATGGGCACGACCAATCCTTTATTTCCATTGAATCACAATCCTTGGCCCTTCTTGATCCACAAGCAATCAACTGTATTAGAACTGCAGATACGTTGATCCTTCCTCCCACTCGTGCAATCATTTTCAACAGTTTGATCTCCAATATCTGCTGAGTTATTGTTCAGAATTTTAAGAATTTCTGAATTTAAATTTTGATGACGGTTTCAGTTCTATAATGCTTTGATTGCCTTCCCTTTCATGTTCTTCAGCTTCTTCATCCCCAACTCTCTTTTGCCTTGCATTATAACATCTGTTTGTGTTGACACACTGTTGCCTTTGCTGCTAAATTCTCTGCTGCTTCAGGCCTTGTAGACTTTGTTTTCATCAAGCTCCTTGAATTCACTCCATGAATGGTGTTTTCTTCTAATTTTTGCAGGAACTTTGGAGTCTTCACCTGAACTGTATGTTTCTGAGGAATTTTTGGAGGTTGATGAAGTTGAAGAAACTGTTTTATAGGATCAAAAGCTTAGAGAAGTTTCTAGGAGTAGTGATCCTTTGAGAATGTATTCACGGCCATGAGAAGGGCATATGAATTATGAAGTCGTTTTCGCATAAGTGTTGCCACACAAATCCATTATTGTAGCTCCTCAAATGAAATTGTTACATTAACTTCTTCATTTCATTGAAGAAAACACAATGAAAAGAAACAGGATAGAGTCTTTGTCCATCTATCGACCTTTTTGAAGAACAGGAATACCTGTCGGCCATGCCTTCCTGAGACTGTTTAGAGTTTATTTGGATAAGCGGTGACATTGGTTCGAGTGAGATTACAAATAACCGTGACGGTGATATTAGATAATGTAGAGATGAGATATGTGTTTAGATGCAAAAGCAGCGGTAGTAGTAAAGTAAATTATAATGAGAAGAAAAAATGATCATTATGGATATTAGACTAAAATGTTGAAAATAATGAAACTTTTAGGTTATTTGACATTTATAAATTAATAATTAATTGAAAATTATTAGAAGTATATTTATATCAAATAATAATTTTATTAATAAATAATTAAAAATTAACATAAATAATAGTAATATATTAAATAATATTTTTGTCTTTATTTTTTATTGTCGATGTAGTTATTTATTTATATTTTATTTAAATAATTAACTTATTTTAAAATTATTATTATTTTAAAAAATAATAATAATATATTACAAAATTTAAACATAAATAATAATATAAATAACTTATTCAAAATAATAATTATATAAATTATTTGTTAAATAATTATAAAATTATTTTAAAAAATTAATTATAAAAGGAAAATAAATAATAAAAAAAGTTATAGGTGCATTTTTGTTCCTGCTTTGAGGATAAAAAGTAAAAATAAAATAAAATGGAGACAAGGGTAAAAAGGTAAGAAATCACCGGTGGCCGTGGAGGAGAAGGGAATTTCACTGGAGCCATCAACCTCCATTGACTTTTTTCACCTTCAGTGCAGTCAACAGTGGTTGACTGATCTTAAAGAGTGTTATCCAAACACTCAACTTTAATGAGATTGGATGAAAAAATTGTTCAACCGCACCTAACAGTAGCAACTTTGAAATCCATATGGGACTATTTATAACATTTGTGAGATAGAGCAAATTGCTATGATACCCGAACTCGAATGAGTATTGAATATGGATATGTGTTTGATACAGATATATTTAATTTTTAAAAAAAAAAATCACATATTTGAAGGATTATATTCCATATCTATGTTCGAACATGTGTCGGATATAAATGTCAGATATAAATATTTTAGAAAAAAAATAAAGGGTTCGGGTAACATAAACAAATTGCAACAGAAGTAATTACAAATCAGATAAAGTTTACTCAAATTTCAAAAGAAATTCATATGTTACCTTTGAGAAAGAGTCATTGGGGAGAAGAAAAAGGGACTTGTAGGAAAAGAGGATGCTCAAGCTGACCATTGCGTGAGAGGTAGTAAAAAACAGGAGCTTTCTGCTCGTTTGATTTTCTTTCAACCCAAAACATAGTTCTTTCAGGACTAGTTTCTCTAGTTATCTCTTTTGCATTGCTAACTCTATCCTTTCCTTCCTCTTGAATTGGTTACCATTAACTGGATGAAATAAAGCTAAATGGTGCAGTGAAAATGATGCTAAGAGAACTTGCTAAACAAAAAACATTGAGCATTCAAAAGTTTTGACTTCGAATGCTTAAGGCTAAGACTTTGGAAAAAATTTCTGGGCAGGTAAAGGTAGACAAATGGGTTTCATTGAATCAAAGGGAACGGCAGAGAGGAAATGTGGGATTCTGCATATTTGCAAGAGCCTGGAAAATTAGTGTAGACAACTACCAGAAAACAAAAAGAAATTGTATATCTGAACAAGAGGTTAGGCCTCGTTTAATATTGCTGTTGACATAATTTTTGAAGTTAAAAGCTTTGTTTTACTACAAACGGAATGTTAAATGTGTAAAAAAAATTTAACTTTTACTGTTGAAATCATAATTTGATAACCCAAAACAAAAAATAAAGTTTTTGGACTTTAGAAACTGACTTTTGAATAAAATGACTTTATTATCTTCATATTTACTTTTATTATTTTAAACATATCTTTTTTTATATTTCAATTTCTCACAGTAATGTCAAACACTTAAAAGTTCTTAAACCATAGTTTTTCACCAAAGTTTTTTCAACTCAAGTTTTTTCTAACCCAAGCTTTTTCCAACAACAATGCTAAACTAACCCTTAGTCTAATTGATTCATATAACCACCCTTAAAAGGTGGTATCTAACATCAACAATGTCAAACACTTAAAAGTTTTTAAATCACATTTTTCATCACACTTTTTTCAACTCAAGTTTTTTCTAATCCAAGCTTTTTCTAACAATAATGCTAAACTAGCCCTTAACCTATTTGGTTCATGCAATCACCCACAAAAATGATATCTAATAAGTCTAAAATTCGAACTTTAATATTTGCAATTTCTCTTATCGTTAAGTTGCGACCTCCTTTATATATATATATATATATATATATATATATATATATAATCATTTGCACTAATAGAGGGCAGAGGGCACACTAACCAAAGATTGAAGATTTCAAATAACATTCCCAAAGCATATCAAATTCAGCTCTTAAATCACACTTCTTGTTTACTTTCCTTCCTTTTATATTGCATGAAAACCTTCTCTTTTTTTTTTCCCCTTACATATTTGAAAATCATTATCGGTTATGTAAGGGATATCAGAAAATGGATAATTTATTTAGACCAACTTCATCAGACAATTGCTTCTGCTGTGGGACCAAAGCCCAGTATGTTCCATGCACAAATTTGTGAATTACCAGAAGCTCATGGAGCAAAGTGAAATCAGGACAATTTCCATTTTCCACATGAAAAAGTCAAAGCCAGTCCCGTGAAACCATGATGCTGAAAACATGGAGACAATTTGACAAACGTTTGGAACTTCCAAAATGCAACATTGGAAGCTCACAGATAGCTCCAAAGAGAAGAGCTACCCAGTGGCCAGTGTTGAGAATCTGAGATTCAGCCATGAGTGATGGCAGGGTAATTTATTGAACTTAATATCAATTTTCATGTAGATTACAAATTTTTAATTTCATCAAATTACATCACTGAACTTCTATTATTAATAAATTAGGTCACTTATGCTAACTCCATTAAGTAATTCTAATGAAAAAGGTGACTTAGCATGCATACATGACTTCTTAGACGATAAAAATACTAATTTCCTTAATAATTTACTCAAATCGAAGCTTTAAGAAAATCCTAAAAAAATTTGACCGACAAAACCATCTGTTTTTCATTCTAAAATAGACCCTACAATGCTAGCATGATTTTTTTTTTTTTACCTAAAATGCCAGCTGGATAATATTATGATGAGATATAAAAAATAAATCATGTATGCATGCTGAATCAACGTTTCTGTTAGAATTATTTAACGAAATTAACATAAGTAACCTAATTTATTAATAATAGAAGTTCAGTGATGTAATTTGATGAAAATTGATGCTAAGTTCAATGACCCATAATGTAAATTACCCGATGATGACCCCTACCAGCCTCTCCTGCATGCTAGTTAGCCTGTTTAAATCTATTCATGCTTACATTCAAGGAATATCCAATTCACCATAAGCTATTCCACTGAGAAGGAAGTTACAATGAATATCAGCTTCGATCATAATCAATTATGCCTGCAAACCTCAAGAATTTTATGGTCTTTGTCCCGGTTAATTTTCTTCCAAGCATTTATAATGAAGAGGATTCAAAGTATAATTAATTCACCTGTTTTCCTAGCACACAAAAATTCCTCAGGGAAGTCTATAAAATCAACATTCATACCAAAGTAGAAAAAGACAGGAATAACTGTCTCTTTTCCTCAAACCTTTACATCTGCCTACCTATTGAATAACATTTTGGATTATGCCAATACAACAGGAGTAACATGCAATTGAGGTGATAGGAAAAAAACCTTTCATCAATGATCAATTTGTGTTTGTATTTGTTGTTTCTGCAGTTTTCTTATTTGGGCAAGCAGAAGATATATGGCCCTTTTGTCCGCATTCATAGCACGTCCTTCTCCTTAACTTACCACTGCTGACAGTTGAACCACCATTATCAGCTTCATTAACCATAGGTACTTCATTAACCGTAGGTGCTTCATTAACTGGAGGTTCTTCAATACTCGCAGGAACTTCTTTACTTGGAGGTGCTTCATTACTTGTAGGGACTTCATTACTTGTAGGACGAGATCTTGATTGAGTCTTCACTCCTGTCTTAGGAACTGCACAACTTATCTTGACAGGTCTACCACACACAATTTCTTGGTCCAACTTTACTGCCATGGCTACTGAGACACTATCAGAGAAATCCACATGGGCATAGCCTCGGAATTCTCCTGTTTCCTTGTCCATGCCAAAGCGTATAGATGATACATTGCAATCTGAGAAAAGCTTCTTCAGATCATCCTCAGTTATATCCCACGATAAATTTCCAACATATATCCTGTTGTAGCCCTCCACCATCTTGGGGGCAAAACCAGTTGCTTTATTGGCTCGAGTAGATTTGTAGGGCTGAATTGTCAGCTGCATTCCACCCCTGAGGAAGACATCAGAAGTTTTATAAGCATGATTTAACAATGGGAAATAATGAGAGATATGGACAACTGAAGATCATAAAATTCACTCACATGTCAGCTCTGTCAAGAGCCAAGGCTTCTTTCGCTGCAGCTTCTGTCTGTAGGAAGTGAACATGATAAAAATGTCAACAAACTCAATCAGTACTCAGGGAACTATAATAAGACTTTTACTAGTTTCAAATATTTAACAGTTTTTTTTTTTATATATATAAAAATTCCATTTTCAGAGGAAAACAACAGAAACCAACTCTTCATGTCAAGGAATAATGTTAAAATGCTTCAGCTTTAGCTCCTTTGAAATTTCATGAGTGATATAATAATAACCATAACCTAATAGATGACATTAATATCAAGAAATTAATCTAGCTCATAAGTGTATACAAACAATCATCATAGATAATTACCTCAAAACTAATAATTGCAATTCCTCTAAACTTCCCAGTGTCAGGAAACTTCATACAATCGACATCAATTATGGTGCCACAACCCTCAAAATAATATCGAATATCATCCTCGGTATAGCTGTACGGAATGCCTCCAACATATACTTTTGTGGCAACATCCTCCCTCGCCTGGCTGCATAAAGACAGTCAAAATGTGAGAAACAATAATAACCCCATTTATAAGCAAAAGGAGAAAGAAGAAACATTAACACTCTACTAACAACCAAATTACAGAAAAGCGAAGCAAAATATATTTTTTTCAAGATGCTACCCATACCTTCACTTCTTGACCCTAATTCCTAATAAAAAGACAACTATCATCAACTAAGTTAAAAGATAAACCTGTTGTCTCTTACAGAACATAGTGAATGCAGCAAATAGAGTCTCAAAAACAACATTTAGAATTCAAATTTTCCTTTTTCCCCTTTTTTTCAGCTTCCTAGTTGACTAAAGAGATGCCAATATCTTTACAAACTGCAAATCAAAAGAAAAGGCAATAAAAACACAGCTCTGGTAACGCGCTGAAACAATCAATTTAGCATCTAAAATGACACTTAATTTGCATAAGTAAGCAAAATTTAGCTCAAGAAACCTACAGAAATATACCCTTTTTCCCCCAAAATGCAAATCAAAACCAATAACCAAAACTATAATCAAACATTAAAACCAACAAAAAACCCAAACTTCATTTCATAACAACAACAAAAATCAAACAACCAAATGGGTATTTTTAAAAATTACCTTTCAGTCCCATTCTCAACCTGCAAAACTCCTTGCTCTTCACTTACATTCTTCTCGTTCTTATTCTTATTCTTCTTCTTCTTATTATTCTTATTCTTCTTCGTCTTCTTTTCCTTCTTTTCCGACGTCGTTTTCTCCTCCTTAACCTCTTCCTCCTTTCTCTTCCTCTTCTTTTTCTTCTTCTTTTCAACTTCCTCAGTCTTTTCTTCTTCTTCTTCTACTTCAACCTCCTCTCTCTTTTCTTCAGTTTCCTGGTTTGACACTTTCGAAAAAGAAACGGTTTTTCTTCTTTTTTCTCGCTTTGACAATCTGGGATTCTGAGTTGCTGAGTCTAGGAGCGATTTCAGGGACTGGGTCTCCGATTTTAAATCTGGGTTTTTCTTATCCGGGTCGGGTTCGGCTACCGTTTTTGCCAATAGTTCTGCTCTAAGCTTCTGCTTCAGCTTCTTGTTTGATAGTACCATTTTTTTTCCTTCTCACAAATGGCTAAAACCCTAGACAAGGTTTTTGTTTTTAAAGTAAAGGGGGAGTCATTCTTCGACGTCGTTTAAGCTATGTTAGTTTATTCCATTTCTTTTAATTTCTATTTTTTATTTCTAAGATTCTTTTAAGGCAACACTTAATTGGATTATAACTATGGGTATGGTTAAATCATAAACAGAAGAAAAACATATAAGTTAAATTACACTAGATTTTTAGTTTTCATAATAATTTCATTATTATATATATTAATTTGAAGAGGAAAATAAGAAATAATTGTTGTTCTTACTAAAAAGAAAACAAGTGTGAATGGTTTTACTGTTTTGGATTTCAAAAACTTGGCATGAATGGCACTGCTCCTATAAAAGAACATGAGTCTAAGGACACCAAATGGATTTTCATACATGTACAAAAAAATATGAAAAAATGTTGGCAATTAGGACATATTGTTGAAATTGATTAAAAAAATGGTCTTCAACTACAATTAAAGGTAAGCTTGAGGAGGCGTGTGGAAATTTTATTTTCTTTTAGGTCAGAATTCAAAGGCAAGTGTTTTTCTTTGCAACTTCTATGGTCTTTCTTTACATTAGAAAGCTCAAAAGTCAACAGCCCAAATGATTATATTTTCATAAATTTCTTTCATCAAACCAAACAAATGGAAATAAAACCAGAATTAAACATCTCATTATTCTGATCAACAAGCTACTAGCCATGTCTGAATCAGACCAAAGTGGTTTTTTAACAAGATTCACCAAACAACTCAATCTAATCCAACCTCTTCAGAAAGTTAAAGCAAAGATCAAACACATGAAAACCAGAGACAAAAAGGAAATTGATCAACATCAAGATGATAACAAGTAAGAATTCTTCTTCTTCTTCTTCTGTTGACTTTTTTTAGAAAGAAACTTTGCTTAGAAATTGAGATTATTCTTTCTTTCTTTTTTTGTTTTTGGGGCAGGAAGTTGGATTTTGAACATAACAAGGTTGATAGGATCAGCTCTTTACCTAATGACATCCTTTGCAGAATCCTTTCCTTTCTTCCTTTTGAGTCTGCTGCCCAAACTAGTTTACTTTCGATTCGATGGAAAAACTTATGGAAGATGGGTTTAGTTAAAGATGGAACTAAAGAGGAAGCTATCTTTGCTGTTTTGAACTTTCTCAACAATTTTCCTCAATTTCATCAACCTAGAAACAACTGGGGGGGACTTCAATATAACTTTGGTCAAGGTAATAATGTCCTATTAGTTGCCATTGCACCCAAGGGTATTCTTTATCTAGATTTCTCAGCAGAGAAACAAGAATCTCCAAGGCAATTTAGCTTGTCCTTGGGCCCAAAACCTCAAATCTACTTCAACCACCCATCTCTTTCTACTACATTCAACTTGAAATCTCTTTATCTTGTATCAGTCAATTATGTTTCTACTGAGATGGTTTCTTATCTGTTGTCAAATATCCCATTTCTTGAAAGTTTGACAATGTCAAAATGCAATGGATTAAAATCTATACAACTTCAGGGTAATTCAAAGCTTCAAAAGTTAACTGTCCTAGATTGCTTGCAATTGGAATCCATACTGGTAGATTTCAACTCACACTTCAGTTTAAAGTCCTTCCATTATCGAGGAAAAGTTGTATCTTTTAAATATTACAATGAAGATCCACTGTACTACCGGTATAATTCTCCTACAGATAATTGTCCACCTTTTGACTTGGAAGATGCCATGCTTGATTTTAGACAAGGTCCTGGCTACTGGGGCATCAATATACCTTGCTTTAATTTAATGCTTCAAAGCATAAGAGGAGTTAAAACTCTTACACTGTGTAAAGGGATTTTCCTGGTATGTTGTACTTGAATCCTGTACTCTTCTCCTATATTACTCCGATTTGGGTGTGAGTGTCAGACACGGGTATGTATCTGACACTGGTATGTTTGATTTATTCTAAGTTTTTTCATGTATTTGGAGGGTCCTTGGGGGATCATATCCCCATACCCATGTCCGAATATGCGTCAGATACGAGTGTCGGACACGAATACTTCAAGAAAAAATAAAGAGTCGGAGCAACATAGCTCTTCTCTGTTATCCATTCAACCTTTGATCAAATCTTTTTGCACAAAGGTTTAACTAGTCTTCATTTTCTTTCCTCAGGATTTAATCTTACAAAATCTACACCTTTTAGGTGAAGGCTTCAACAAGCTAACAGAATTATGGTGGATTGATAATTCATATAAGAGATATAATAGTAATGCCTTAATCTCCTTTCTCAAACACTGTCCTCAGTTAACCAGGCTCTATATCACTGTAAGTTTTTTTTTTTTTTTTTTTTTCATGATATAATTAGCAGTTGATTATTAGAAAGAACTTCAACTTATATGTAAGTAAAAGGCTTGATAACTTCTAGATAATGTTATCAAGAGAAAAAAAAATTCACATTTCATATGTTAGCCATGGAATTCCTAGCCCAATAGCTAATTATAGCAACCTTATGAACTATTAAATGCATGTCTTTCAAGTTTTAACAATTAGGCATAAGAAAGATCAAAATTCAATCATAGAATAAAACTTGAATTGTTGCAATGTACTAAATTTTGATGTGGTGATGCAAGTCATTGTAGAAATATGCACAAATAGTACTTATCTTGTAGTATTAGTTTTTGATACTCCTTAAAAAACCTACATAACTTGTTGATTAAAGATGCAGATCGATCCTAACAGCTATAACACGACAAACATAAATATGTCATCGATCAAGGTCACGAGGTCTACAATATTGGAGCATCTCAAGGCTGTCAAGTTAGAAGGATTTGCAGATGAGGAAGATGAGATTATAGTGGCAAAGCAGTTGAAAGAGGTCTTCCAAGCAGAACCACTGATCATAAGGTGGGATGGGACTGTGAGGCGTCTAATAAAAGTAGCTGAGAAGCTAAAGGAAGGGATAGATCCATATGAATTTATTGAGAAAAGGGTTGAAAATCTCCATGAATTATGTCCTAAACATGTTCATATGGACCTCTAAATACAACAAGTTTTCACTTGTTATTATACCTGTAAGTTATTCATCAAAAAAAGAAAAGAAAAAAAGAAACCATAATATGAGTATTGTATGTTTGATGATGAAAAGATTTACGTTTTTATA
Source organism: Fremontodendron californicum (assembly GCA_030761205.1). Taxonomy (NCBI): domain Eukaryota; kingdom Viridiplantae; phylum Streptophyta; class Magnoliopsida; order Malvales; family Malvaceae; genus Fremontodendron; species Fremontodendron californicum. The sequence goes on along the minus strand of JAULJL010000009.1, from coordinate 8,749,784 downwards.
CCTTTGGTTCCTGAACTGGAAATGCATGCCTTGACAAGCTTTGGCTTAAACTAGAGCTGTTATTTTATGGAATAACAATATCAATGTCTGTTACCATATATCGGTCCATTTCATTAGCAGAGGATGGATGTTCCAAGATCATCACATTGGTCCTTGATTCATTTGACAATCTTTCATCTCATGGAAAAATCCGGTTTCGTTTCAGACAAGGCAGTGTTCTAGTTACCACTGAAGATCAGGAGGAACTTCATCTGAATTTCTGTAATGGAGGACAAGAAACTTATGGAATTTTAACCGCAGCTAGAGTTCAATCTGCAAAACCATTTGATGAACTGGCTTTACAAATAAAAGTCCTTTGTTTAACGTCTGTAAACAAGCTGACTAGGGAAACAGTTTCATCTGTTATAAAAACTCCAGAAATTGGTGTTGGGAAAGAACTTCCCTGGTTTTGGCTTTAAATGGTGCTCCAAACTTGGAGAATGCCATTCTTGATTTCAGAAATGGTACCCCAGGCTACATTCCTTTTGCATGTGAATATCTTCTTTCTCTTCTATCAGCTATAAAACATGTCAAGACTCGATGCAAAATCAAATTTGAAGTGGCTATCTACTGCAGGAGTCATCATTTGGGGGGAAAAGACTTTCTATTGAACTCATAGTTTAGTTCAGTTGGTTCATGCTCCCATCTTTAAAAAGTGGCAACTAGTAGGTCTGAGATTTGAATATCTACAACTCTTTTCCCTATCTTTAAGTTGCGGCTTCCTTTGTACCAAAAAAAAGAGACTTTCTATTCAACCACTTAAATGTGTTTGTTGGATTTACAGCTCAATGGAAAATCACAGCATCGCTACCTTGAGTTCTGTCCTAAAGATCTACCTCTCTCTGGAGAAGCTATTCATAGAGTAGTTTTATGTTAGACCTAACAAAATGGCCCGAGCAATGGCACAAGCAGATGACCAGAAATTCCAAAGTAAGAAGTCCAGACAGACATGAATGAATGAATCCGTCGAATTATCTGTCTGCTAAATGTGACTTCAAAAATCCATACATTTCAGAAAGAAAAAAAAAAGTTGTCTACGTAGCTTATGTGAAGTTCACGAACAATCTAGTGGTGGGAAATTTGGCTTAATTGAACTGTCTACATAGCTTGAAGTCCTTTCAAATTGTGGGAAATTGGTACTATTTAACTTCCTTTTAATCTCTTGATGATATTTCCTTGCCAGTTTAGATGGTAGTTTTCAGTAAATAGCTGATATATGAGCATAACTTATATCGAATTTAGTGAAAGGAATTAATAATGGACTAGAAAGACAAAAGATAAATGAACTGATCATATAACTCAAATTTAAAACAAACAACTACAACAAAAGTACAAGAAACCCAAATTCAACCCCAATTTGACCTTGAGAAACAATCACTTTCCTTTCCCAATTCTTTTAATTCTCTCCATGACCTAAAAATGTCAGACAGAAACTTGAGCCCTGACAGGAAAGAAGTTCTTAAAAATCACTGGTAGAAAGAGGCTCATGGGAGCCATCAGCAACGAAGATGTTATCATAGACAATGGTCGCAATGGCAGCCCCGATCAATGGACCAAGCCAATAGACCCAGTGGTTAGTCCAGGTCCAGCTAACAACAGCAGGACCGAAGGAGACTGCTGGGTTCATTGAGGCACCATCAAAAGCACCGCCAGCCAAGATGTTGGCACCTACTATGAAACCAATTGCAATTGGAGCAATAATCCCCAGATTTCCTTTCTTCGGATCCACTGCTGTGGCATATACTGTGTAAACTAGGCTAAAAGTCATGACAATCTCAAAGACAAGTGCGTTCATGGCGGATACATCAGAGGATAGGGAGAAAGCTGATGTTTCCTGCAGTCGATCAAGTCAAATAAAATTAAATACTTGAACAAATATTATTTGGCATTTTCAGGCTGATCATAAAGGAAATTAAAACAAATTAGACTTGATAAGCTCTAATAAAGAAAAAAAAAAAATGATTGACCAGCCACCATTATAACTGATACTGATGATTGAAATGTAACCTGCCACTAATATTATAGATATTTTTTACATAAATGTTCAACAATCTCAAAGGTTTTACACTTTGCAATAAAATTCACAAGCATGTCAGTATTGGGTTCGGCTCCCTTTCATTTTTTTTTTATTCGTGATTTTTTAATATAATTTTAATCATTATTTATAAGTATGACGTCTACAATCCATAAGTGAATCTTACACGTAAATGATGATAATGAATGTATTAAAAAATAATGAACAAGAATTCAATCTTTTATAACTTCTAAGTTTTTCCATGGATGTTGTTATATACTTGTATTTGTGTGAAATCAAGTCCAAGTTTGAGGCTAAACTGTCCAAATTAATATAAACTGCATTAAATTTTTGAAAATTTTCACAAGTTTCTTACCAATCCGCCGGTGGAAAACTTAAGAAGCAAGCAAGCCACGACTGAGCCTAGCAACTGAGCAATCCAGTACAAAATGCCTCTCAACAAAGTAATGTTGCCACCAATGAATGCCCCAAAGGTGACAGCAGGGTTGACATGACCCCCTGAAATGTTTGCACCAACCGAAACCGCCACAAACAGGGCAAATGCATGAGCCAATGATGCAGAAATAAGGCTGGCTGGTGTGCTTGACCCATTATTGGTTAGCTTGTCTGCCAAGAAAAACATCACCCCATTAATAATCACTGTTTCAAACAATTCAATGATTTTTCTAATCATTTGATTAGTAACTAATGACTAGTAGTGTTTTAAAACAATAAATTGTCACTTTGAAATTTTCCTATATATTGTAAAGAAGGGGTGTTTATGGCTGGGCTGAGCCGTGGTCCGGAAAAAATTATTTTTTTTATCCAGCTCAGATCGGGTTCGAGTCGATCTGAAAGCTCATATCACTATTTATATAAAAAATATTTTTATATTAATATTTATAATTATTTTTTTTTTTTAAATTTAAGTGATGAACAGTAATTCTAACCGGACCGGACCAGATCGAATTTAAAATATATTTATCCAGATCCGATTCAATATGGGTCGAATTTATCGGGTCAGATGGATAGCTTGGCCCTCATAAAGATCTATTGTAAAGGTTTGTTTAAAAGGTTTACTTTTTTATCGAAAAACATATAGCATGAAATGAATCACTCAAATAATAACAACCATTTCATCCAAAAAGAATTTATATACATGTAATTGCATGAAAATTAATGTCCTATTTTTTATCCAAACATAGAAGATATTCGAATTTAACATCTTACTGAAAGCCATGCCGGATCCTTCTCCAGCAAATACAAAAATAAGCATTGAAAAAAACTCCGCCAAAGCCGCTTTTATCGCATTCGGTTGGCTTCCCTCTCTTGGTGTTCCGACCACAATTCTATTAATTGGCATTTTTCCTCAACCTAAGTTTTCTCTATTACCAATATAAGCATCAAAAGCTATTTCTTGCTTGCTTTGTAAGAGTATAGCTCTAAATTTTGTGTTAGTGTTTAGTAAGACCTTGCTTTTTATATATACATCTAAAATAACGGCTAAGGAACCGGTAATGCAGGTATCCGGGTAAAAAAAGAGCACAGCGGAAGAGTAAGGCCCATGTTTTTTAAGCCACGTGTCGGTGACTTTACAGCTAATAAATGGGATCCTTAGGTGACACGTATGTTGTTTTGATTAATTGTAGCTACGGATAATTCGGCGAAGAATAAATCTGGATCGTCGACCAAATGATGTGGTGGGACCCGATGATGATCGTGTGGCAATTGGCATGTGATTGACTGAAAAAATTTAAACTTCTAAAATAATTTTCCTTTTTTTTTTTCTTCATTTGAGAAAATTGATATCAACTATAGAAAAATGAATTGTTATATAATTAACACTGACCAAGATATTATTAGATGAATATTACTATTTTTTAATTATATTTTTGTGTCCTTAAAAGGAACATCTCAATAACCCTTTATTTTAAGAAAAAAATAATTCAAATCTAAATCATAATTGGAATTATGCTCCTTTTAATGGTTTTTTATCCAAATATAGCTAAAAAAAATTATATATCAAAATACGTTCTTTTCAGATTAATTCCCAAAATTTGTTTTTTTTTCTAGCTGAAAAATCGCTATCTCCCATGACGATTTTTCAGTGTAAAAATTAAAAATTTTGTAAAAAACACCAAGGGAAATCGCCATGGGGGGTGGCGGTTTCCCTTGGTGTGTTTTGCCAAAAATAATTAAAAAAAAAAACACCAAGGGAAATTGCCACCCCCCATGGCGATTTTTCTTGATATTTTTTGCAAAAATTGCAAAATTTATCAAGGAAAATCGCCATGGGTGGCGATTTCCCTTGGTATATATATATATTTACTTAAATTAAAAAAAATTTGTAAATTGTAAATTGTAAATTTAATTTTAAATTTTGTATTTTAATTTTAAAAATTGTAAATTAAATTAAAAAATTTAAAAAAAAAAATTAAAAGTCCAACGGTATATTTTTTTATTTAAAATTTATGAAAGATTTTTTTAAAAATTTTTAGTTGATTTTTAGTATATAAAATTAAAAAAAAATCAAAATTTTTTGAAGGCAACGGTCAAGTGACCGTTGCCTTCAAATCCCATCCCCTCCCCCCCCCCACACACACCACTCTTCTATAAATACCCCATCATTTTCTACAACTTATTTATATTTTCTTTCTTCTTTCTACAATCAAATTTCTTTCTACCAACAAAATTTTTTCTACAACAATTTTTTTCCTACAACAATATTTAAAAATGGCTTCATCATCACTATTGAGGTTGCAAGAAAATCACATATCGGATGTTATATTTAAAGAGGTAAGTAAATTGTTGTAATATTATTTGTATTACATTATCAATTTTTAGTTATTTTTTGTAAATTTATAGTTTTATTGTTTTATAATTTTTATATTTTTAATGTTATAGTACTTATTATAGTTTTATCATTTATTAATTAGTATTTTTTTTTTCATTTCATAGTTTTATAATTATTTATTTTTTATATTGTTTAATTTTTTATTATTATAGTTATTTAATTTGTTAACTATTTTTGTTTTTTCATTTTATAGTTTTATATAATTTTAATTTTTATATTATATTGTTTATTTATTATTATATACAATAATAATTTTTTTAATTATTACTGTTTTTTTCATTTTATAGTTTTATATAATTATAATTTTTATATTATATTATTTTTTATTATTATAGTTTTATAATTGTTTAATTATTATGTTTTTTCATTTTATAGTTTTATATAATTTTAATTTTTATATTATATTATTTTATATTATTATTATTTTATAATTTTTTAATTATTATTGTTTTTTCATTTTATAGTTATTTATTATATAATTTAATTATTTAATAATTATATAAAAAAATTTAAATTTTTTGTTATTATTGTTTTGTTATTTTAGAGTTTTAGAGTTTTTTTTTTAATTTTTAATTGTTATAGTTTTATAATATATTAATTTTTATTATTATAGCAGGAAACTCGTCGCGTGTTACGTTCGAGGAAATTTACATTGGAGGACCCGCATCCATCTATTATCGACCACTTAAGAAGAGCCGGATTTTATCACGCAACTCAAATTCGACGATTTTTTATACAACCCGACTTAATCAGTGCGTTGATCGAACGATGGAGACCCGAGACGCACACTTTTCATTTTCCATTTGGTGAATGCACGGTAACTCTAGAAGATGTTGCGCTTCAACTTGGACTTCCGGTCCATGGCGATGCAGTTACAGGTGGAAGCTTGCTAGATTGGAATGAAGTGTGTCAAAATCTATTGGGCTCGGTACCTCCAGATGAGTATGTATCTGGCTCAACGGTGAGACTAAATTGGTTGAAATCCTTTCAAAATTTTCCATTACACGCAACTGAACAACAGATACAATATGCTGCTAGAGCATATATTTTACGTTTGATTGGAGGATTACTGATGCCTGACAAATCGAGCAGTCGGGTACATTTAATGTATCTTCCATTACTACGTGATTTAGAGCATGCGGCAAATTATAGTTGGGGTTCTGCGTGTTTGGCGGTTTTGTATAGAGAACTTTGCCGGGCTACAGTTCCAAAAAACCATGACATAGGTGGATGTTTAGTGCTTCTACAATCATGGGCTTGGTATCGACTACCATTTCTTGCTCCGCGCGTGGATATTTCGGTTGTATACCCCCTTGCAAGCAGGTAATAATCTTTACTATTTTATTAATTTTGTACGAACTTGTATTTTTATAGGTCATTAAGATATTATATGCATTTTAACAGGTGGAGTAGGAGTAGGAGTAGAGATTTTACAGAGGCTCCGACCGACCTTGCAAGTATAAGAGTACGACTAGATCGAGTAGGATATGATAAGGTAAATATTTCGATTGTTACATTCAAGTATTTTTTTTATTTAATCCATATGAAACTAATAATTTATAATAATTATTCGTAGTTTCTGTGGATGCCATATTCCTCAAGTGAAATTATGGCATGCCTCCCATCGGATGCCTACAATAATTGTAATATATGGAAAGCAAACACAGCATTGATATGCTTTTCATATGTAGAGTGGCACCAAACTGGCAGGGTGTTGCGACAATTTGGGATGCAACAACCAATTCCTGCAGCCCCGGTGAACCTTGATAAGCTTCACAAGATCGACATGCGTGGTTGTCATTAGGAATTCTGGCCTGCGAAGCATGAACATTGGATCCATTGGTGGAATATAAGTTTTCAATGAATTTCGACAGGTTATCCGATTGTTGGTAATAATTTTAACCCATCTGATGATTACATAGGATGGTATAAAAATGAAGGTCGGCCTTTCGTTTGTCCACCGTCAATGCATGAGAGGATGTTAGGAGTATGCCATTTACCGGACGAACTTCAGCTCCAATCCCTCCTACACAAGATATGGAAGCTCCTAGACCTAGCCGACAACGTGGGCGAACGCGTCAATGGACCTCATCGGAGTTCACAGCACTGAGGATGTCATTTAATCATCCTGAACCTGAATGGGATCATGGAGTACCATCCAGTCATCGTTATTCCATAAGTCACCCCGGATATGACGTTGATGAGTGTTACCGACCATCACAGCCAACAACGAGGTTAGATGACCAGCTCCCCATCCTAAGTCCAAGTTCAGCATATCTAACATCAATGTATCAGTTTAGAACCCCTTCATCAGCATTTGATGGTACATCATTTCTGGGTCCATCTAGTAGTCAGGTTCCCGTTATGGGTGAACTAGGTGTTGACTCTTCCAGCAGTGGGTTTCAAATTTTTGATACGGAAGAAATGACTGATTACATACAACCGGAACCAGTGGCGGTTATAGCAGGAGGTCGTGGTCGACCGCGAATACGTGCCACTGACGAGGTTGAACAACGGGTGCAACCACCACGCATTAGAAGAGCTTGACACTGTTGCTCTACACCACACAATAATTAGAATAAATGTACTTTTATCAATATAACGAGAATAATGTATTTTAAATTTCTAATATATAAATTTATATGTTTTGCATTTCATGTTATTTATTTTAAATTTGTTGGGAAATTAATTGTTATATTTTATTTTTTTATTCAGCATGTGTAACTAAAATCTTAATGTTGTTATTTAATTTATAAAATTGTAAAAATAAATATAATTGAGTTATATTTTTATATATATTTTTTAATTTTAAATAAAATAATAATCCAAATTACATGATAAGTTGACAAAAACTTGCATAACATTTTCCTTTAATGGCAAAATATGTAAATATTACAGGTTATGAAAACATGTAATTCATTTATTGTTGATGCGAACTCTCTCCCAATGTGCCAGATCGATGTGGACAATTTCGACGGTTATGACATTCATTTCTGCATAATCCACAATGTTTTGGTTGGCCTTTCTCCCTGAGATCCATTTCATTACGAATATGACTTGATTTTGGCCGACCATGTGGATTTCTCCCATTTCTTGATTGGGACACACTTCTGGACCATCATATTGAGGCCAGTAACCTTCATTTCCAATAGCTTCGAACTCATGTCTATAAACATTCAATATAGTTTCCAGTCTATAGACTTTGTCCACATATTGCATGCAATCTACATGGACATGTGCACAAGCAGCAACTACATGTGAACAAGGGAACCTTTGTGCTTGAAACTTCCTACAGTCACACCACATGTCACTAAGCTTGACTTTGTACTTCATTGCAGAAACACCCTCTTGTGGATCAACTAACTCTTCAACCAGAAAAGATTGATTTGCTCGCGTAAAATTACGAACAAAGTGGGAGTTAGCTTTCCTGTTATTTTCTTGCATAGCTTGTGTGACTGTTTCACAGTATGTGTGCCCTCTCTCCATCATTGCAATTTGCTTGTTCCCCATCTTAACAAAAAGTGCAGCTAACCTATAATATGTTGATTGCACTAAAGCAGTAATGGGAAGATGACGCGTTCCCTTCAACACCAAATTGATAGATTCAGCTAGGTTGGTTGTCATATGGCCATAACGTCTTCCTTGATCATATGATTGGGCCCACTTCTTCTTGGGGATCCTATCAAGCCAATTAGCCGCCTCTGCATTTTCTCCACGAAGATTGTCATACATGAAATGAAAATTCGGTCGCCTCAACTCGTATCCTAATAAAATTAAAAACAAATGACTTGTGAATTTCAGTATTATTTTATATACTAAACGAAATATAAGAGATAAAATAACTATGATTTGATTCCATACCCATGTTAACAATGTGTCGACGCAATTCCTTATTGTTAAACTTTTTCATAAAGTTAGCTTCAATGTGTCGAATGCAGTACACTGAATATGCATGTGGAGGATTCCATCCACTACCATCACATCTACTCGCAGCTTTGATGGCTTCATGTCGATCATACATCAAGCATATGCCAGGCTGTTTTGTCATGTGTGTACGCAAGTTAGTGAGAAAGAATGACCAAGCCTCTGTTGTCTCACCCTCCACAATGGCAAAGGCAATTGGCAGTATGTTTCGGTTGCCATCTTGTGCAATAGCTAACAATAATGTTCCTTTGTATTTTTCATATAAGAAAGTACCGTCTATTTGCACAATAGGTTTACAATACAGATACCCTTCAATGCACGACTTAAATGTCCAAAATAGTCGATGGAATATTCTCTTACCCTAAACCAGTCGATTACCATGATATACAGGTACCATTTGCAATTCCACAATTGTACCAGGCACGAAATGTTGCATTGCACCTAACCATTTAGGTAGCTCATTGTACGATCTTTCCTAATCGCCAAAAACTCGAACAATTGCCTTTTGCTTTGCTTTCCACGTTTTCTTGTAGGAGGTGATGTATCCATACCGGATTCGCATCTCAGCGATCAAAACTGAAACGGAGATCTCCGGATTTGCTTGGACCAATGACAGAATGCATGAAAAGATCATGTTATAATCTAACTTGCAATGATCTTGTGAAATCCTCCCCGATGTGCAAGTATGAGGCCCTTCATATTTTCTAATCTCCCATGCCTGTTTCTTCTTCATAAAAGTTGCCCTTATTCTCCAATTACACCCTTTTCCATACATTACGCACTTGGCATAATATTTGGTCCGCTCAGATTCAATTACTCTGTAATCTACAGAGTTTTTGATGTTATAGTGCTTAATAGCTGAAAGCACAACCTCTTTCGTTGGAAATTATAACCCAACACATAGATCAACTGCAGATGGATCAAATATCAGAGGCGTAGCTAATGTATGAGCATACTCAGGAAATTTCGGCACTTGCATTGCCTCCAGATCCAGGGTATGCATATGGGATGCAGCCTCATATGGGGGAAGATCTCCATGAGTGTTGATCTCAGCAGGGACGACGTCTGGGTCAGAATCACTGTTGTCATCACTTGCAAATTCAGCATCCTCTTCCTGCTCACTAAATTCACCAACATATTCACCATGGACTCCACGTGGCAGAACAGGATCAACACCAACTGGCTCATCTTCGAGGGTAGTAGGAATTGTTTGTGAGACTAATGAAGTCTGAAACGTTGTAGCTTGAGATAACGGCAAGACTTCTTCTATGGGAACGTCGTATGTAGTGTGAACATAGAACGGCCCAGAATCATCATCTTCTATGGGAAAGTTTTCTGTTGTGCGAACATTTGAAGGCCCACAATCATCATCAACATTCTCTATGTCAGCATATAACTCAAGTACACCAACATTTGCAAATGTCTCATGAGCATAAAACATGCATCTGACATCATCATCATCTTCAAGTGGAAATGTTCAATATCGGACACATCCTTCACCAATAGAAAGAAGATGCCTATACTTAACCTCTGAAACTCTTTTTCTATTTCCAGCTTTAATTTTTGTATGAATTTGCAGCTTCAGTTCCTCTAATGTGACGTCTTCTTCAACACGAAAACTTTTAGGACGTTCATAATCAAAGGTAGCACCTTCATCAGTATTATGAATTTGGCCATTATAGTAGACCAATGCGATCACTCTATTGCTCATGTTGTGTAGTAATGAAAGTAAGAAGGATGAGAATGGAGGTATTATCACTCGACAAAAGAAAAAAGAAATATAAAATGATAAGAATGAGGAGGTTTTAGCACTCAGAAAAAATCTGATTGAAAAACTGCTGTAGGGGGTATTATAAACCTTTATCAATATTATGAATTTATAATGGTTTATTATGTTGTACTAGATGACAAATCCCATCCTTTGTATAGGATGGAATCTGATTCTCATATTCTGGCTAGGGTTATTTGACTGAAAAAGTGATAACTCATTCAATGCAAAATCTGATTGATAAATCCCATCTTTTGTACAGGACTGTCCAATAGTCCCATCCATTGCAGAAGGAATCTAATTTCAATATTTTCTGCAGCATTTTATTGATTCAAAAATAGCTGAAACCTATCCCTAACCCTAAATCATTAGTCCCATCCATTGCAGAAGGAATCCAATTCCAATATTTTCTGCAGCATTTGATTGACTGGAAAATAGCTGAAACATATCCCTAACCCTAAATCATTAGTCTCATCCATTGTAGAAGGAATCCAATTCTAATATTTTCTGCAGCATTTCATTGACTGGAAAATAGCTGAAACCTATCCCTAACCCTAAACCATTAGTCTCATCCATTGCGGAAGGAATCTAATTCCAATATTTTTTGCAGCATTTGATTGATTAGAAAATAGTTCTAACCTATCCCTAACCCTAAACCATCAATCTCATCCACTGCAGAAGGAATCCAATTCCAATATTTTCTGTAGCATTTGATTGATTGAAAAATAGTTGAAACCTCTCCCTAACCCCAAATCCTTAGTCTCATCCATTGCAGAAGGAATCCAATTCCAATATTTTCTACAACATAAAATTAAAATTGTATAACAAATATAAATTTTTTTTTGAAATTTTAATAAGCAATAAAATTATATATTTTATAAATTTTTAATAATAAATTAATTTTTTTTTTATAAAATTAAAAAATTATAAGAAATAAATTTTTTGATATAAAAATTTAATAAGAAATATAATTTTCTTTTTAAAATTTTAATAAGCAATAAAATAGTATATTTTACAAATTTTTAATCATAAATTAAATTTTATTTTTTATAAAATTAAAAAAGTATAAGAAATAAAATTTTTGATATAAAAATTTAATAAGAAATATAATTTTCTTTGTTAAATTATAAAAAGAAATAAAATTTTATTTTTATAAAATTTTAATCATAAATTATTTTACTTTTTATAATATTAAAAAATTATAAGAAATATAATTTTTGATATAAAAATTTAATAAGAAATATAATTTCCTTTTTTAAATTTTAATAAGAAATAAAATTTTATTTTTATAAAATTTTAATCATAAATTAAATTTTACTTTTTATAATATTAAAAAATTATAAGAAATAAAATTTTTGATATAAAAATTTAATAAGAAATATAATTTTATTTTTTACATTTTAATAAGAAATAAAATTTTATTTTTTAAATTTTAATAAGAAATAAATTTTATTTTTTTATAAAATTTTAATAATAAATTAAATTACATTTTTAATATATTTTTAAAAAATAAACAAATATTTTTAAAAAAATAAATAAACAAACCTAGATAATTTTTTTAATTTAATTTACAATTTTTAAAATTAAAATACAAAATTTAAAATTAAATTTACAATTTTTTTTTTTAATTTAAGTAAAATATATATATATATACATACCAAGGGAAATCGCCACCACCATGGCGATTTCCCTTGGTGTTTTCTGCAAAAATTGCAATTTTACATTGGGAAATCGCCATGGGGATGGCGATTTCCCAGTTAGAAAAAAAATGAATTTTGAAAATTAATCTGAAAAAAACGGTATTTTGGTATATAATTTTTTTTTGGCTATATTTGGATAAAAAAACCCTTTTTAATTAGGATTTTGAAAAATGGGCCACAAGCTTTTCAAAGAAAAGAATAAGAAATTTGAGTCACAATACAAGAAGCACTTAAAAATTCCAAGAATAGGCTTTTATGGACGAAAACTGGCCCAACCTCTTAAAAATAGTCGATGATTTATAATACAAATTTTAAGCCCAAATAAATAACTAAAAGCATGGAAAAAGTTGGTTCCTATTTCAATTGGATAAGGATTTCGTTTGCATAAGGAAATGAAGATCTCCTATTTCAACTGGCTTGATAGTTTTGGTTATGACATCTCCCTCAATGCTAACAATATCCATCTCAACCTATCAGGAGATAGTGACTAAAGACTAAAGAGTAAAAATAAAATATTATATAATTATGTATACAACTATGTGTTACTTCCAACAGTACTGTATAATTACCCTTAATACTAGCTTCACAAGCAAAAGTTTTGACAACTCAACATCAAGACAAGATTTCTCAAAAGACGAGCTTCGCTACAAGACAAATCCCTCAAAAAGAATGAAAGATGTGACTTGACATCCAGATGTGACTTAACATCCACTTCAAGACAAAGATCATCAAAAAAAGATAAAATAAGATGTGACTTGTCATAACTTTTAGCTTTATATCTTTTTCAATCTCTATTCCCAAATAGTGATTAGTTTGTTTGTATGTTCTTTTTTTACCTATAAAAGGCAATTCCTTCCTCGAGCACGCACAACTTAGATCATAAGTTTTCTCTCATCTTCCCTTGTAAGAAATCCTTGTGAAATATAAGTTATGTGTTTCTAAATTTCTCTCATTTTGGTTGCTCTCTTCTTTAGTAGAATAGGTAGTATGAATCCACTACTCACACTTAGTATGCAATGACATGAGTCATATGCTTTACAGTTGCCATTCCGGTAGATCCTCTGCATCAGAAAACTCATGAAGTTGATTACAAATCAAATGGACAAAACTGCAGAATTAGCACTGTAGCAAAGTTACTGTAGCAAAGTAAGGTTACTATAGCACAATAGCATAGAATCATAAAAGTTGGGCCTTGACTAGACCAGTTGCCAAGAAGGCGTTTGAGGGTCTAGCACTACCTCCATGCAGATATGGTAATTCGTACCATATTCATATTATTTTTTTGTGTTATTATCTTATTTAAGATTTTATGTATTTATATAAATTTTGATAAGTTAATAACTCGTGTTATATAAATTTTAATACGTTCGTATATTCGTGTCATTATGTATCGTGTTTTAATTATTTTTTTCATATTGTATTCGTATCATATTCAAAATTGTCATATCTACATATACTAATACTATTTGCATATTCATGTATCCTGCTTCAAAGAGAAAGAAACTAACCCTTGTTTGATTTTTCGATGTATAAAAATTATAATCTAAACCTATATATTAAAACTATCCCTTAGAGATACTGTAGCAGCTGTTGCTGTACAACAGGAGTTTTTGTTTTTTTTTAAAAAAAAAATTATAAAATAGGCTAAATAATTAAAACTATTTATAATTTATAGTTATTATAATAAGTAATTACTAATAAGGAAATATAATTTTTCTTAACTTTTGTGATTTGATCCGTTCTTTTTGGATTCGGTTATTACGGATTCGAATAATTTGCGGATTCGTATATTTAATTTACTATCCACATCGGATTCGTATGACTATGAACCCTTAGATATCCGTTATCTGAATCTGCTGAAGTTTTGGTTATGATAGTATGGGATATATGAATTCGTTATTCGCTCTATTTATATATTTAAAGCGACATCGGTCTTTTTTTTCAGTGTTTTAGGAAAATTAAAAAATGGGTTGATCAATTAAAAATATTTATAATTTTTTTTTACTTTTGTGATTCGATCCGTTTTTTTGGATTCGAATAATTTGCGGATTCAAATATTTAATTTACTATCCACAGCGGATTCGTATAAACCCTTGGATATCCGTTATCCGAATCCGCTTTAGTTTTGATTTAGATAGTATCAGATATTCGAATTCGTTATTCGCTCCATTTACATATTTAAAGCAACATCGGTCTTTTTTTCCCAGTGTTAGGAAAATTACAAAATAGGTTAATCAATTAAAATATTTATAATTTTTTTTTACTTTTGTGATTTGATCCATTTTTTGAGATTCAAATAGTTGTGGATTCGGATATTAAATTTACTATCAGCAACGAATTCGGATATGAATTTGGTTCGGATAGTGTCGAATATCCGAATTCGTTATTCGCTCAATTTACATATTTAAAGCGACAACGATCTTTTTTTTCAGTGTTTTAGGAAAATTATAAAATAGGTTGATCAATTAAAAATATCTATAATTTTTTTATTCGATCCATTTTTTCGAATTCGGATAGTTTGTGGATTCGGATATTGGATTTACTATCTGTAGCAAATTCAGATATGAACCCTTGGATATCCGTGTTTCGAATTAGTTTTAATTTTGATTTGGATACTGTCAGATATCCGAATCCGTTATCCACTCCATTTACATATTTAGTTCTTATTGAATTTTATATTTTTATTTTTTAAAAAATGATTTAATAAATTCAAATATTTAACGGATTTGGATATCCAGCGGATATTGCTCTTTAAATTGGATAAAGATTCAGATGGTAAGCGTATAATAAACAGATTCAAATTTTGGATAAGTTAAGCGAATTCGGATTCAGATATTTAAAAAATTGAAAGTATCCGATCCGATCCTAATGACCAAAAAATTTTTAGAAAAATTACAAAATTAACTAATAAACCAAAAATATTGAAAGAATTACAAAATGAACCAATTAACTACAAATATTTATTATCTATTATTATTATAATAAATGATTATTAATAAGGAAATAGAAAAAAAAATATATGAAAATAAGATTTTGCAATTATTTTTTATCTTTTGAGAAGAAAAAAATTACCAACATGAGTAATTGGTCGACTTGGACTCCCACAACCGAAAAAGTGAAATCTGATTGGTAAAGAAATCAACTTAAGTTTTATTTTTTTTGATGAATCTGTCACTTAATTTTAAAAAAAAAAATTAAATTTTATAGTTTTATATTTTTTATTTAAAATTAAATTAGTAATAAACTTTTTCTTTATTTGTGAGGAAGATGTAATTTAATATATTAAAAAATATTGTTATTTTGATATATAAATATATATTTAAATAAATAATTACTATTTAATATAATTGAAATTGTATAAAAAAAATCTAAATCCCTAGCGTAACAGGAGAAATATTCTTAAATATTAGAAAAAGATAGCAATATCGTCCCTCATATTATCTTTAGAGATGCATTTTTAAATATGCTGTAAATATCATCTCTCTTTTGTACTAATAGATGAATATAAATTATATATTCCTCCAGCTTTAACTTAGAATTTTAATAATATAAAAAACATATAGATAAATATAAATTATATCTTCATTTTTATTTTTTTAATAGTATAATAAACATAACCCTATGCGAAGCGGGGTTTTCAATCTAGTTTTAAATCAAAGATGACTCGCTTTCTAGGAAAATTCTTAAAAAAGCTCTTTAAAATAAGCTTTCCATAGACTCCATTACATATGTAATATCTCATGTTTATATGTAATTTGTGTCATGTTTATATGTAAAAAAAAATTACATAAATACATGACATATTTGTTATTTTTATATGTAATTTGTTTTGTTTGTATGTAATTGTCATGTTTATATAATTTGTCATGTTTATATGTAATTTATCATGTTTATATGTAAAAAAAAAATACATATAAACATGACAACTTTATATAATTTGTCATGTTTATATGTAATTTTATCATATTTATATGTAATGGAGCCTATTTTAATCTCACCCTAAGGGAGCTTACCCTAGAACTCCCCTGCTTTCTAAGTAAACTTCTTAATTCTAAAAAAAGAAAAAGAAAAAAAAGAAGCCAATTGCCATCCAGTCAACTATAGTAAATTTTCAACAGTAACTGTTTGTTTCAATGCGACGAGTTCTGCCATAGGATCCTCATAGTCCTCAGAGGTAAACCTTCCTCGCATCTTCGCAATGTACTTGACCCATACCAGCTGATCAAACCCTCCCTGAGAATTGGCATAATATTGATGCCACTGTAGGACCTTTCCCTCCAAGTGGAGCATCACCATTCGAACCTTTGAGCCATCAGGAACCTTCTCCGCTTCAAAATATTGTTCTAGTTTGAGCATCCACCCCTTGAAATCATCACCATTAAACTTGGGACACTCCCATTTGAATTGACGGGGCATCTCCATATATGGAAACTGATTGGTTTGTTGGTGAGGTAGTAACCCTGAGCTCCCATGTGCTGCGATGCCCTCTGTAGGGTTGGTAACAGAAGGAGAAGCTTCTACGCTGCCCTTCTCTTTTCGGATGGCATCCTTCACCGCAAGTAAGTCCAAGAACTTCTTAAACTCCAACCCATTTCCAGCCTGAAACCATCCAACTTGTCGTCGATCTTTTTATCCAGCTGCTGAAGCGTGCTCTGTATGCATGAGATCTCTTGCTGATTGTGGTTGACGTCTTTCTGTAGTCGATTGGTCACCCCATCCGCCATAGTTGCTAGGTCTTGGGCTCTGATACCAATTGATGAGCTCAACATAGAATCACAATGAGAATTGCATAAAGAAATAGAGAAATAAAGAAGAGAAAATGAAGAAGTTAGAGAGAAGAGGAAATGAAATAAGTGTGCAGATCTTGCATAGCTTTTCCACTCAGCTTATTCAGTTTTTATACAATCTCGAAGATAACAGTTACCCCTCTTTCCACAATTAGCAGCCATGGAAATGACAACAATACCCTTCTACTAATACCCTACCAACTTATTACTATACCAAAACAACCCGTATTACGACCCAATTCCAAGAACCTAAACAATCTTCGCAAAGTAATGCAAGTAGACAACGAGAGTAGTCCCATGAGCTGCAGCAGCAAGCAACCCGATGATCATGAGAGCCAGCCTGTCAGCACAGGCGAAGAGTCTCGAGAACGGGACGGCGGCAGAGGGCGGCTCGATTTCTTCCGCCTCCTTCATCTCTTCTTCCGTCTCCACCTACGTTGCAGCAGCAGCTGTTGCTGCTTCCACATTTGTATCCAAGTATGGCGACGGGGATTTCGACGGCTCCGAAACCTCCGAGACTGGTGTCAACGATTGTTTGTGGGTTGGTGCCCACACGAATAAACCTCTTGATATCATCGTCTTCAAAAAAACCCTAAACCTAACTCTCATTTTCTCTAAATTCAACATAAATTTTAAGCGAATCTCCTAAATTCAGAGATGGAATTAAAAAAAAATAATCAGATTTTAGTGGGAAAAGATGTATAGTATAGAGCAATTTTATATTTAAGCATTATTTTATTGGTGACACATGTAGATCTGTGTAGTGTTAAGGTGAGTTTAGCATTACTCATAGGATTTATATTTGATGCACTATCAGTGTATAGGTCCATATACTGACAATGCATCCTACGATACCACATGTCGAGTTAAGAGTTAGTAGTTAGGGTTAATGGTTAAGGGTTAGTTGTTAGTTTTTTAATGAGTATCAATGTAGGATTCACTGTCAATGTATAGACCTATACACTGACAGTGCATCAAATACAAACCCTTACTCATAAGAGAAATTTTTTTTTAAAAAAATATTATTTAAAATATTGTAGTTTTGAGATAACGAGAAGATTAGGAATAGTAATGGATAGTGCGGATTTGGAGCGGATGCGGATATGAAATCTCGGACATCCATTATTCAATTTCTCATTACTTATACAGATAATGGATTCGGATATCCGAATCCACTTATTTTTATGGATTCGGATATCCAAAATCCGAATCCATTATCTGTTTATTTGAATTTAAAATTAATTTTTGTTTGATTTTATATTTTGATTTAATTTTTTTTTACTTACTGAATTTGGATATTTAACGGATTCGGATATCCGACGGATAATGTTATTCAATTCGGATTCGGATAGTAATACTCGAATTTAATGTGGATAATAAATGGGTTCGGATTTTAAAGCAATTTTACGGATTCAAATTTAAATATTATAGAAAAACATATCTCTAAAGAAGGAAGACAGGAGAGAAACCGACATTATTGTGAGGGTTTAAGTACCCACATAGTCCTTGTACTATAGTGAAAAGAGTAATTTAGTCACTGTATTGTAAAAGTGAGTATTTAGTCTCTGTACATTTGAAATAGGTGCAAATAAGTAAAATTGATAACAATGTTAATGAAAAACCGTTAAAATGCTGATGTAGACTCGTAAAATCTAACAGAATTAATGACTTGGAATAAAATATGACTTGAAATATATCTAAATCTGTTAGATTTTATGAGTCCACGTCAGCATTTTAACGGTTTTTCATTTAAATCATTATCAATTTTACTTATTTGCACCTATTTCAATTGTACATGGACTAAATTCTCACTTGTACAGTATAAGGACTAAATTATTATTTTTTACTACAGTACAAAAATTATGTGGATACTTAAACCTCATTGTAAGAGTGAGTGAGCTCTGCCAATTCATTTGCTCTGGTCCCTTTGCTTTTGTTTTTTTCTTCTCTTTATTTGCCTCTTTTGTTTCTCACTTTTACCCTTTTGGTCTACTTTTTTCTAATTTCTCTCACATTATTTTTCTTTAAAATCAACTTTTTAGTAATTGGTTATGTGCCAAGCTGGATTTTTATGACTGCTTTTTTTTAGCTAATTTTCTTTTTTAATTATATAAAGATTTTAAGATACATAATGATTGATAGAATTAATTCCATTGGTATTCAAGAAAAAAAAATTGTCGTTCAAAATTCAATCTTTATGAAAAATATTTTTCGAAAGATTAAATTCAAATAAAACTTGAACATATCTTTATACTATATGAAATATTCTATTTAACAATAAAAAATTAATTTTATGTTACAAATAGTTATATTATAAAAATATATGCTACAATTTTTATATACATTTTGTTGTAAAATATAATTTATGCAGCATAAATCTTTCATGCTACAAAAAAATATTGTCCAAATTATTATAAATTGCTGCAAATAATAGTGTGGGAAAAAGTATTAGCAACAATTTATAAATATACAAATTAATGTTGTTTTTTTATGTCTCCATTCATTATGGAGATGTTTGTAGATTTTCTTGAATTATTGTACTATTACTCCAAA
Source organism: Fremontodendron californicum (assembly GCA_030761205.1). Lineage (NCBI taxonomy): Eukaryota > Viridiplantae > Streptophyta > Magnoliopsida > Malvales > Malvaceae > Fremontodendron > Fremontodendron californicum. The sequence continues at coordinate 8,730,145 of JAULJL010000009.1, read as the reverse complement.
TGGTGAAGTTTCATAAAATTTTAAATAAAACAATTTAGAAACACAATATTCATTATTTTCCTTAGAGTTTGACTTAACTGTTTCATAATTTTTGTTGTGTTTAAATTTTAATTCAAACTGCAATTTCAACGGTATAAAATCAAATAAACCACTTTTAAATTTAAACGGAACAAAAACATGACAACTAACAATTAAGAAATTCAAAACCAGAAAAGAAATGTAAATAGAGAACAACGATATACGCATATATGGTACATAAAACTATTTTATAAGTTCATAGGCACAATAAAAAAAAAATAAAAAAATAAAAAACTAACATAAAAAATTCGAGATTACAACGATTAAATTCATCTAAAATCATTGTACTAATTTTAAGCAAACCTTAAAACTAGTATCGAATTTAAAAATAAAAGACATTAAATGAACTCAATATTCAAGACATATATAAAAGCCAATATCATTTGTATAATGCATTTGATATTTTGATTATAGCTAGTATAACTTTTTTTCCTTTATTTTCATGGGCATTCACAAAGTTTAAGATGAGTTATTATTATCTTTAGATTTAATTTGATTGAAATATTGGTTATAGTTTTTTTCTTTTTTCTTTTTGAATATAAAGGTAGATATTTACAGAAAGAAGAGTCAAAGAAGATTTCATCTCTTCAACAGTAGACAGGACAGAGTTTATTTTAGAACATTGAAAAAGAGCCAGGTTGAAAGATATTTTAGTGTAATCGAGAACTCATTCGTCAATCTACCACAAGTTTTTACGTTCGTAACTATTCCCTCGTACATATCCTATATTACACTAACATATTTGAGATGAATTGTCTTATTGTTTAAAGCCTACCAAAGAACATCTATAGATACTTTATTATAAGTTTTCTCCAAATCAATAAAAATTATGTGAATCTCGTCCAGATGCTTTAAGCCTCTCAATAAGTTGTTGCAAAAGATGAATCGCTTCCATGGTGGATCGTTCTGACATGAAAACAAATTGATTTTCTGCAATCTTAACATGTCGTCATAAATGTTGCTCAATGACCATTTCCTAAAATTTCATAATATGACTAAGAAGTTATTCCTATATAATTTGAGCAAATCCTGAATGTTGCTTTTGTTTTTATATAGAGACATTAAGGTACTCTTCATCCATTGATTACGCGCATCTTATTAGTTCGTCAAATCTTGTTAAACAAGTTTGTCAACTACCTACCTCAACATCACTGAGACATTTCTAAAACTCAATAGGAATTGCATTCGAGCCTACTGCCTTTCTAATCTTCATTTGGTGCAAGACCTTTTTTTACTCCAAAAAACCTTATCCTACTCATACAATCTTAATTTAGGTCATCTAATGATATAATCAGGTCACCCACATCTTGAGAGTAATTATCATTGAAGAGCTTAACAAAATATTTCCTCCACCTCTCTTTAATCTCATCATCTTTCACTGGGATCATATGGTTGTTATCCTTAATACACCTTATAGTTTTCAAATATCTAGTCTTCTTCTCTCTCATCCAAGCAATCATATAGATATCATTCTCTCCATCTTTTGAATCTAATCTATCAGAAATATCTTTATAGGCTTTCGCTTTAGCCTCTTTATATATATATAGATATATATATATATATCTATATATATCTTGATCTCTTTCTTTGTTAGCTTATATATTTCAAAATTCTCTGATTAGATTAATAAAATACTAAATTATATAAGATTTTTTCTTACAATAATGTCATGGTTCAATCTTTGACAATCTCATATATATATATATATATATATATATATATATATATAAAGCATTGATACCAAAAATAAGAAGAAAAAAAAAAGAGTTATATGGGCCTCGATAAACCCAATTTCGCCCAATTCTTTGGGTTAAATAGTCAAAAAACCGATCTCCTTTATGGGTCCATACCTAATCCTCTTTAACAGGCCCATAAAAAGTGCAGGTTAAATCGGTAATTTTCTACTTATCTATAAAGTTGGGGAAAAAAACCCTAAACACTCCAGCAGTCGAAAGTAAAAAAGGGTATTTGTTTCTTTAAATTAAGAAAATTAATTGTCTTTTAATTTATTAATTTAAGTATATAAAATTATTTTGAAATCTTTTGCATTTTTATCTTTCTTTTCTGGTAGCTCAAGTAAGAATTTTAGCAATGTCTCCAGCTAAAGGTAATTTTTTAAAATATTTTTCTCTGTTTCAATTTTGAGATTTTGAGTTTTTTGTTTTGTGCTAAAAGAAGGCGATTTTAATTCATATGATGGAAAAGTATGTTTCTTTGGCTGAAAAATTATATATAGAAATGCGAAAAGCAATTTCCTTTAGACATTTTACTATTTAATTTAGATTTTTACTGAATTATTGGATTTTGAGGAATTAATGTATGTTGGGTTCGAAATGTTATGTATAAATGGGTATGGAGATGGTAAATGAAGAAAAAGGGCTGTTCTGAAATCTGTTTTGGGGTCCTTTTTTGTGTTCTTTGGTTGGTTTTTTGCGGTCAGTTGGTGTATGGCATAGGATTGAGACTGTTGATTCAAGGTGATGGTTTAGGTGGTTGTTTTAGTTGGATGAAAGTGAAATTCTTGAGTTGAATTGAGTGTCCATGTTCCTTTTTCTGCTTAAAGTTATTTATCAAATGATAAGCTATGTTGTTTCGACTTTTCATTTTTTTTAGTACACGTGTTCGACGTATACCCGGACATGAATATGGGGATACGATCCTCCAAAAACTCTCTAAATACATGAAAATCTTGAAAAAAGTTGAACATACTCATGTCGGACACACATACCCGTGCCCGACACTCACACCTGAGTCCGAGTAACATAGATGATAAGTCTTCAATTATTAGTTTGTAGTTTGGTATACCTTCTTACATCTTGTTCTGTTGGATTTGATTTGCTAAAAGATGTAAGCATGGTAGACCGGAGCCTGCTTTTGCTCAAAGATGTAAGCTGATATTGTCTACTTACCTTCAGTCGTTCAAAGGATGACCACTAAAGGTTAAGATTATAGTGAAATTGAACTGTATTACAATCTGTCTCATGTAATTAGGTGAATTGTTAGGCCACTGATTCACCGGCTAATTTCTTTTAAAATAATTGTATATAAACGTCAAATGTAGTCAGAGGTTCGTTGTTCTAAGCTATTATCTTGGATTGATTGTCATTGTTGTGGTGCTTTATAGATTTAGGCCTTATTTAGCGTTACTTTTGGCACAACTTTTGAAGTCAAAAACTGCTTTTCATCTCAAACGCAATGCAAAACAGGTAACATTTTTCACCTTTTGCAGTTGACAGCAAGAAGAAAACTGATCCAAAGGCTCAAGCAGTGAAGGCTGCTAAGGCTGTGAAATCTGGTGCAACATTTAAGAAGGCTAAGAAGACCAGGACTAAGGTTACATTTCATCGTCCAAGGACTCTGAAAAAAGAACGGAACCCTAAATATCCACGTATTAGTGCACCACCCAGAAATAAGTTGGATCAATATCAAATCCTCAAGTATCCTCTAACTACTGAGTCTGCGATGAAGAAAATTGAGGACAACAACACCTTGGTTTTCATTGTTGACATCCGTGCTGACAAGAAGAAGATTAAAGATGCAGTGAAGAAGATGTATGACATTCAGACGAAGAAAGTGAATACATTGATCAGGTAAGTCCCATTGTGTTAGTCATGTGAAGCTGTTGTTAGTTGGTCACCTATAAAATTTTCAATTCTAAATTCTAACTATATGATTTGAAGAAGAGTGGATTCTATTTGTGTTTCTAATTAGATTAGAGTTATAATAATTTGAAGAATTGAGGAGAGTTGCAGTTAGTGACCCATTTAAAACTTTTCAACTTAGAACCTGAAGGAAATCTGATACATCAAGTTTAACATACAGCTTGCATTCAGTCATTTACATGGTCCTTTGTAATGACTTTTAGTGCATATCTACTTGGTGGGTCACACTCTTATGCTTAATGCAATTGTTCTGCAAACTAAATATTTACATAATTGTTTCATATCTTGAATTAACTAGTGTATATTCTTATGCAGGCCTGATGGAACTAAGAAGGCATATGTTAGGTTGACTCCAGATTATGATGCCTTGGATGTGGCAAACAAGATTGGAATTATCTAAGATTTCATGTATTTATTGAAGTTTGATTAAGAGATGTCTAAGGTTTTAATGTTTGTGTAATGTCTTAGTTGATTTTGAGCTTCAAGTTTGCACTTGTGGTGGTGAATTGGCCATTATGAAGTAGTTTTATTTTAGTGGAAAAGAAAAACTTAATGAAAAGAATAAAACGTTTACCTCATTAACAATGAAATCAACCCTCCTTTCCTCAAGAACACTAAAATCCTTAACATTGCACTTATTTAGCAGAGCAACACCAGAAAGTTTCTTTCTAACATCTTCTAATTTGCCCTCTTTTCAAACCCTGCACATGATTGCACCATAATCGAAAACTAAATATTTAAGCATGCGTAAACTGTGTTTATAATTTGCCAAATTCGTGGAACTAAGGAGGCCTCAGGAGTATTTTCTCCACTATATAATTAGAAGCTAAAAGCATTTTGGGATAGCAGGTGGAACACGTTTGTTTGGTGTTTTCTTTTCACATATCATGGTATAAGTGTGGAACCTCACAGTCACATGGCAATAGTATATCCATGGGATGGGGATTATATCAGCTGTGAAGAAGAAAGTTCTTCTCAGACTCTTCTTGAACATGGAATTCCAAAGCCAGGGAAAAGAGGGTCACCCTCTCAACTAAAGAAAATAGATGCTGAATAACTTAATTCAACTGTGTGAACAGTACGTCATTGCCAATGCCAGTTCATGTGCTTGGTGGCCCTATTAGTGTATTAATGTTTTCAAGACTTCAACTCAAAATCATCTTTCTAATTGTCTTAGGATGAAAACCATCCATCAAGTTTTTTTTGAGGACATTTTGCATCATAATCATCTATCACATAGCGATGACTGCCATAGCAAGTTATAATTTTTTTTTTCTCTGATGTATACTGACTAGTGCCAAGCAAGAGAAGTGGAACACCAGTTACAAAAATGTGGCATATTTGGTTTCAAGAGTAAATTCCTATGTTTGATTGGGCTCCAAATAAGCTTCATTTAAGTTTTCCAGGCTTTGATACAGGTTTCCAATGCCTGCCAACCACGTTTTGCACTTTTAAGGAAGCCTGATTGTAGTACATACAGGCAAGGAAAGGAGGTAGAACAGGAAATCCACAAACTCCTTCCCAGCTTCAGCAAAGAGGACTTTATTTTCCCTTTTATTATGAATCAATAGCTTCAAGCTTTGCTTGGTCTCCGCCATATCAATTCTGCTAAGAAACATGGGAATTTTCAGTTTGGTTTTCTTACAAAGTAACTCTCCGTCATTTTATGTTCCCAAAAACACAACTACAGATAGTCGCTGCCATATCAGACAGACCCTCAACTAGGGTTTATATATTGTTGCATTGTAAGCCATCCAATATTTCATACTAGAAATTGATGGGCCGATTTCAGAAGAAACAGCCCTCCAAAAATAGGCGTATGCCGCTAAGAGCGGCGTGCACACGGTATTCTTTAGTAAAAGGCGAAAGAATAGTTCACTTTGTGCTCACCGCACGGCTGCGTGAATTTGTAAAGTGCATTTGCGCTTTTAATTATAGAAGTCGGTTGGGGGTGATGGTTTCGCCTTGGCTATGTGGGATTTTTGCTCTTCTTCAGCTTCAACTTTGTTAATAGCTTTTCATTCTCCTGCCAAGCCACACGACTTCACCATCACTTTTTCTCTTATTTTTCTGCGCTCTAATCTCGTAAAAGTAGCTGTTTCTGGCTCTCTTCCATGATTTTTTTCTTCTTCTTTGTTTGAGGATTGCTTAACCAAATTAATATACTTCTGTACCAGATTCCTGACTTATTCTATGATTAAAAATAGGATGTTGTAAACCATGTCCGCAAACGCAGAACTAACCTATTTAAAAGTCGGGCTACCCACTTGGCTCGATAGATCTTGATCTAAATTGGATCGAGTCTAGATAAAAAATTTATAATTTGGATCAATCCAAATTATTATTATTTTAATTATAAAATTATTCAAATATTATTTAAATAGTGAAATCAATTTTCATGTCATGTTCAACTCAAACCGAGATTCGGTAAACAAAAATAAAATTTTTTGGACTTGAGCAAACAAAAGTAAAATTTTCTAAGCTTGATCCGGTCTATAAACACTTCTATACTAACCCACCAAAACATCATTCTTTGTCCTCCGCAGGCTTTTCCTTACATTCAATCTTTAAAATTTTCAAGCTTTATATGCATGAGAATCTATGGTTTTTCCTCCTCTGTTGAATGAGCTATTCCCCAAATCACCTTTTACCTTAATCAAAGCAATTTTCCATCAAGAACATGCTTTTAGCACAAATATACAATGAAATATCAGCTCTCCCTCACCCCTGTAAATTTGATATTTCTAGCACATTTTAGCCCATCATTCCTTAAAATTGCGTTGCCTTCAATGGCTGTATAATTACTCACATACTCATATGCATTATAAATATGTAAATAAATTGAGATAACAATTTTATATATATAATAATACTCGTTTAAGAAAGACGGATACTCGAGTTTGAAAAAATTACAAGATTATGCTCGAATAAAAAATAATTGAATTAGATAGATATTTATTTTTTTTAAAAAAATTATAATATCTATATTTGTTTTTAAAAATTATTTATTATTTATTTATAATATTTTAATTAAATGTGATCTGATTTAATTTTAAAATTAAAAAAAATTGAACTCGAATACGAAATAATCCCAAAACCAACCCACACAATATTGACAAGTCTACCCACACAATATTGACAAGTCTGCACTTAAGTAATTATTAAGTATCAATAAAAATAAGCAAAGCACAATTATTAGTCATTTTTAAAACAAAAATATTCATGTTACCAATAAAATTCATCTGATAATAGAAAAAGTGGCTGTACGCCTGCAAACTTAATCAGCCAACGAAAAAATGGCTGTGCCTTTATTAGACAGACCCTTGACTAGGCTCTTATAGTTGCAGTTTATTCCGCCTTGAATATTTCACACTAGTAATTGCTGGGGCTATTTCAAAAGAAACAGCCTTCCAAAAATAGGCGTATGCCGCTAAAAGCGGCGAGCACACGGTATTCTTTAGTAAAAGGCGAAAAAATAGTTCGCTTTGTGCTCACCGCACGGCTGCGTGATTTTGAATGCGCATTTGCGCTTTTAATTATAGAAGTCGGTTGGGGGTGCGATGGTTTTGCCTTGGAATGTGGGATTTTGCTCTTCTTCAGCTTCTACTTGTGTGTTAATAGCTCATTCTCCTGCCAAGCCACGCCACTTCTCCATCACTTTTTCCTCTGATTTTTCTGCCCTCTAATCTTGTAAAATTAGCTGTTTCTGGCTCTCTTCCATGATTTTCTTCTTCTTTATTTTGAAGATTGCTTCACCAAATTAGTACTTCTATACCAGATTGCTGGCTTATTCTACGATAAAAATGGATGTTGTAAACCGAGTCTGCAAACTCAGTACTAACCCACCAAAACATCCTTCTTTGTCCTCCGCAGGCTACTCCTTCACATTCAAGCTTCATATGCCTGAGAATGCATGGGTTTTTCCTCTGTTGAATGAGTTACTCCCCAAATCACCTTACCTTAATCAAGCAATTTTCCATTAAGAACATGCTTTTAGCACAAATATATATACAATGAAATATCAGCTCTCCCTCACCCCTGTAAATTTGATATTTATGGCACATTCTAACCCATCATTCCTTAAAATTGGAATTTGGGGTTAGTCCCAATCATGCCTTTAAGGGCAGTTTAGTTACTCATATACTCATATATGCATTACAATTATAAAATTAAAGAGGATTAGACATGGTTAGTAAGGAGCCTTATGATAGTGCCAACAGGCAATGACAGAATGTTGAAGAGAAAAATCAACAAAATCTTTGCCAGCTAATGCAAACAGATGAGAGACAAATTTATTATTGATTCATGTGTTCTTTAAAACTTGTTTCTTTAGCTGCTACAATTAAACATACAAAAAATGAGAAAGAAAGCACATAATAAGCTCTCAGACATGTAAATTAGAGTATAGAAATGACACTTATTTAACATCTCATACAAATAGACATGTTTCCAAGTAATTATTGATGATTATCATTTGAATAATTTATTAACAATAAATGCGAAATTAAATAACTTACAGGATCGTTTGATGATGAACCCGAATTTGATTCACTAGTCAAGACAAAATCACGTAGCTGGAAATTGTCTAATTGCCACAGTCTAAATCTTTCGAGAATTCAGAGAATTTCGAGTATTGTTTCGGTTCTTGAAAAACTTATTTCTTGTTTTCACCTTGGCCGAATGAATTAGCGACCACTTAAGGGAAGCTTTTCTTTCTCGTGTATTCTGGCCGAAAAAGAAAGACCTCGTTCACATTGTCTCGGCCGAATATGGAGATAATCATGTAAGGAAGTTTTTCTTCCTTTTTTTCTCGGTTTTGACCGAATGGTCAAGAATGATAAAAACAAGGAAGTTACTCTTCCTTCTTTGTACATGTTAACTGCCCATTCGGCAGTTTTTTTTTTTTTTTTTTTCAAAAGGCTTTTAAACCTTTTATTAACTTCCTTTGGGAAGTTATGTTGCAAACGGTTGCCCATTACGGTTGCCCATTACGGGCGCCATTTCCAATATCTCCCACTCACACATAATGAGCACAATACTCTTATAATCAATTTCAATAGATACTGATATCTCTTCTCTCTGCAATGTTCATACAAGAAAATAGGTCGTGCGACCATCATACTTCATATCTCGAGAGCTGGCTACTATACAACTGTTAGGTATATATAGTAGCTCAAATATTTAAGTAGAGTAAGTATGCACTACCCCAGATCCATTTAGTCACATTTCAAAATTTTCATGATCTCTCTTATATCAGTGATATAATAAACTTTTGTATTCACAATTGTGTTTACCATTTAAAACACAGTTGGTCGACCGGTGAATACAATCGAATGAGACACTAAAATGATCTTCCATTTTCCCCAAATCTCTCCATTCCAATTCAACTGCTATCTAGATATGTCCCATTAGATCGAATCATCCATGACTATTGGCAACATTCTAAGATAGCTAACATTGAACTGAAAATTTAAAAAACAGTCAAAAGTCATAAGGGTACTAATTAGAGATCCCAGTTGATCTCATGGGTCTCACACAACTTAGAAGCAGAGATCAATTCTTCTGTTACCCATATTGGTCGAATAATGCACATGTGGTATGAAACACATGCTACGGTATTACTCTCCTTTTCCCTTGGAGCGTATGTCTTTATCACAATATCAAATATCGTACAGGTAATAGTTCAGATACACTCAGTATCTAATTTGAGTCCACAACTCTACTTTCTCAATAAATTCAATAACAGGACTTCCACCTGGCATACATAGACAGATAAAGTGAATTATGGGATCATTCACTTTCGATCATAAACTCATTACTATATGACCTCATCTTGAACCGTAATCAAGGCGATTTAGTTTTAAGCTCAAGCTCTCGTAAAACTCTTAGTTTTAAAGCTTAAAACTAATCTCATCTCTACCGACACTAAGCCTTAGAGGTGATTGTTTGTGTGAGAAAGCCAATCATCTGTATGACATACCTTTAATATCATATATGTACTTAACATATATACACACACGAGTTTATGCTTTCATGAAATAAAGTACTAAATTTTAGTATGCATTAATCATTGTCAACAATAAACACAAATGGGAAATAACAAATTGTTCAACTTGAACAATTTAGCAAGTACATTAAATCCTACGCAATCCTAGAGATCTTAAATGACCATTATACACATCTCTATGAATCAGTTTCGTAAATCGATATGCAATTATCTTATGCGTAGATATGTATTGCATGTTGACTTCCTTATGTGCAACCATGTCTCTCACAAAATTATACTTGGTATTTATGTGTTTGGTCCTTGAATGATATTTGGGATCATTCGTGAATGCGATTGCAACTTGACTATCGCAATTCACCAACACTGAGTTCGATACATCTTCATTAAATCCCAAATGATTCAAGAGTCTCTTAAGCCAAACAACATCTTGCACCATAGCTGAAAATGCCATAAATCCAGCTTTCATAGTGGACAATGCTATACAAGTTTGTTTCTTACTACTCAAGGAGATCACTCCATTACTAAGTAAGAAAACATATTTGGAGGTAGATTTCCTTACATCTAAATCTACTTCCCAATCGGCGTCCGTATACCCGATTAGATGCAGTTCACTTCCTTGATAGCATAACGAATAGTCCATAGTGCCTTTTAGATACCTTAATATCCTTCTAACTATTTTCCAATGGGGTTGACCTGGAATCTATTGATATCGATTTACGAGTTGAATTGCGTAACATATATCCGGCCTTATGCACATCATAGTATAAATAAGGCTTCCCACAACACTAGAATAAGAAACTCTTTCCATTTGTTCCTTTTCTTATAGAGTCTAAGGACACATTCTTTTACTTAGGCCTTTGCCTTTTGCAATAGGAGTATCAATTTGGCTTGCAGTCTTGCATTTGAAATTATTCAAGAATTTTCTTAATTTATGACTCTTGTCAATGAACAAGTAATTTCTTAGAAAGATCCCGAATGACATTCACTCGAAGAATGTAAGCTGCTTCACCCATGTCCTTCATCTCAAAATTTGAGGACAGCTAATTTTTCACCATAATGATATACTCCTTATCATTTCCGGCCAACAGTATGTCATCCACATAAAGTGACAATATTACAAACTTGTCTTTGGTTCTTTTGACATACACACAATGGTCCTCATCAATCATGATACAATCATACGAAATGATTGCTTGATGAAATCTAATATACCACTGTTTGGAATATTGCTTAAGACCATAAATTGATCATAACTTGCACATTTTGTGCTCTTGACCTTTGTCAATGAAATCTACTAGTTGTTCCATGTAGATTTCCTCTTCCAGTTTTCCGTTTAGAAAAGCGGTTTTTACATCCATTTGATGCAACTCCAAATCTAAACTTGTTATTATGGCCAAAATTAAGCGTATGGAGGTAAACCTTACAATAGGAGAAAAAGTCTCTTCATAATTAATTCCCTCTTGTTGAGTATACCTCTTAGCTACAAGACGTGCCTTGTATCTTTCAATAGTCCCACACTTACGCTTAATCTTGAGAAACCATTTGTTCCCAATTGTTTTGGGTCATTTTGGTAGATCAACCAATTCCCAAACATTATTTGATCTCATTGACTCCATCTCTTCTTTCGTTGTCTTCATCCACTTTTCTTTTGCATTAAAAGAAAGAGCTTCTTTAACATTTCTAGGCTCTTCTTCATCTTGTGGGATAATCATGAAAGCTTCTCCCTCTATGTAAAAAACGACGTCGAGAAACATTTTCGCGATTACTATGCATGACTTGTGATTCTTATGAAACAAATTCATCATCTTTTGTCATGCTCCCACTTGGATGAGATACTGTTGGTGTATTATCAGGAATATGCATCAGTCGATTTGCAACAATCAAATAGTCAAGATCTTTTATCTCATAGAAAGATATATCCCGATTAATCTTACCCTTACTTGAAAAATTATTTTCCAAAAAAATGTCATCTCGAGATTCAAATTCAGTTACACTCCCACTTGCTTGTTCACCAATGAACATATCTCCCTTTGAATGCTTAGAGTATCTTACAAATATACTATTTTTGTCTTTTTTTTACCTAACTTGCCATGTCGATGAGCAGGCTCATGAACATAGGCAAAGCAACCCAAGGTCTCAGGTTACTAAGATCGGGTTTTCTTCTAGTCCATTATTCATAAGGGGTAGACATAACTGACTTGGAGGGTACTCTATTCAATACATAAGCCGCCGTTAACAAGGCATCACCCCAAAAGGTGATAGGAAAATTTGTCTGGGCCAACATAGACCTAACCATTTACAGAAGAGTTTTATTTCTTCTCTCTGCAACACCATTTTATATGGAGTCCTCGGAATGTTTAGCTGCCTATCTATTCCTTTTTCATCACATAAATCTCTGAATAGATTAGATAAATACTCACGTCATCGATCAGTTCTTAATGCCTTAACATTTTTATCTAATTGATTTTCCACCAAAATATCATATTTTCTGAAGCACTCTAAAGCTTCAAATTTATGGGAAATCAAATAGACAAACCCGTAACGTGTGTAATCATTGATGAATGTGATGAAATATACTCCTCCACTTCGTTCCCTTACGTTCATTGGGTCACACATATCGGATGTACAAGTTGCAATGGAAATTCGATTCTAGTCCCTTTACCAAATAATTTTCTTGCTATTTTTCCCACTAGACATTTTTCACACGTTGATAGATTAACTTTTTCAATAGGGCTTAGTAATCCCACTTTAGCTAATCTATCCATCCTTTGTTGCCCGATATGGCATAGTCTAGCATTTCTAAATATCCACGTCAATATTTGCATTACTTGAAGAAGTAACTAGGGAAAAAACTAGCATTATTGAAACTATTACACGACGTGTAGTCATCATCCAAAAATAATAAAATCATTCGATAAATATCTAGAACCATAGTAATTTGTTCCAAAAAGAAATTAACATCAGTGCTATTGAAGTTCAAATTAAATCCTAGGTTAAGAAGAACAATGACAGAAACCAAATTTCGTCAAATATCGAGAGCAAACAACATGTTATGCAGGATAAGAGATCGGCCACCATGCACACACAACTTGCATGTACCGATTCCCTTCACTTCAACTCTTGAGTTGTTTCCCACACAAATTCACTTTGTCCTACGAAATTCGACGAAAATTCACAAACACATTTCTGTCATGTGCTACATAGTCTATGGCCCTTGAGTCTATAATCCACAAAGGATGAGATTCAATTAATAAAATAGTACTTGACACAAATGTCAAATCCGACCCGAGCCATTTGCAACAGGGCCTGCTATTCAGCAGGCCCGACCTAAACCCTAACCCAGGGCCCTTTGGGCCAGCTGGCCAAGTAGGCCAAACCAGGCCTGCTGGCTAGCCCAGCAAGGCCTGCTAAAGCCTTTCCCGTTTTGGGCCCAATAAGCCCAACGGGGCCTGCTACCTAGGGGTGAGCAAAATCCGACTCGATTCGAAAAAACCGATTAAAATTTCAAATTTTGGTTTAATAGTTCGAATTATTCGAGTTTTCGGATCGACTCGAATAAAAAAATTGAGTTATACGATTTAGCTCGAATTTAGATTTCACAGTTCGAGTTATCCGAAAATCCGAATAGTAAAATCCAAAACGACGGCGTTTTGAACTAAGTTCTTGGGTAAATTTGAAAAACATGCTGTCAATAACCAAATTATTGTTAAATGGTATAATGAGTAAAAATTATTTGAAAAAGAGAAATAAAAATAAAAAATTATTAAGAAGGAAATTATAAAGACAAAATTACCCTTGATAAGAAAAAAACCTTCTCCTTCATTTTTCTCTTATTTTTTAATTTATTTTTTAATTAAAAAATAAAGTTTTCTGAAAATTTTTTTTTTTAATTTTAAAAAATATATTTTTAAAATTTAAAATTATTTATTTATTTTTTTAATTAAATTTTTTTAAAAAAATAACTTTATTTTTTCTTTATTTTTTTAAATTTTAAAAAAAATAAATATTTAAATATTTTATTTTTTAAATTTATTTTTAATTAAAATTTTTAAAAAATAATATTTTCTTAATGGAGGAGAAAGGAAAAATAGATTTTTTCATTAAGGGTAATTTTGTCTTTACAATATCCTTTATAAGAATTTTTAATTGTTTATTTCTCTTTTTCAAATAATTTTTATCCATTATACCATTTAATAATAATTTGGTTATTGACAGCATGTTTTTCAAATTTACCTAATTTTCTTCTCATCTCTTTGCTGCTGTGCCCCCCTCTGTTTCCCCCCCCCCCCCTTTTCTCTTTCTCTTCGGTCTCTATCTCTCTTTTACGAGTAATATGATCCAAAATCATTGAAATTAATAATAATTAAAATAAATTTGGTAAATAATTTTTTTTCAATTTTTTTTTTAATTTATAAAGAAAAATAATATTTATATATGGTATTATGTTAGTTATAAGATGTATTCACGTATCTGTATCTAATTTTTGAATTTTTTTAATTGAGTAAGCAATTTAAATTTCACCATAAGCCTTGAACTTTTGACATTTGCTTACATTTTCATTGATTTTGATTTAGAGAATTGAACAATTTCATTTACCCAAAATTTAGTTTTATCATGCTTAAATATAATTGAAAATTTATAGGATTTGTTTTATCATGCTTAAATATAATTGAAAATTTATTTTAAGTCGAATAAATTTATTCGACTCGACTCGACTCGACTCGAATTTCTTTTCACTCGACTCGATTTGCTAAATTTTCAAATTCAGTTCGGTTGACAAAATAGGACTCGTAAACTCGACTAACTCGAATTTTTTTCACTCGATTCGACTCGATTCGATCGAACGCTCACCCCTACTGCTACCAAGTAGACCCATTCTCCAATCCTATTCCCCAAACCCTAGCAGCCCCCAAACCCTAGGAAAACCTAGCCCTGGCAGCCACCTTTCCCCAGGTAGCCACCCCTCTGCCACCACCACCTCCCACCGTAGCCCCTAGCCTCTGAAGCCAACACGCCACCCCAACCACCAGCCACCGCCACCCATACACGCAATTCCCGAAATAGCCCCTGTCTGTTAGCCTTTCCTAACACTCAACCTTGGACAACCCCCACACAGCCCCAAGTTGCTTGCAAGCAACCTCCCCATCCCCGAATTCGGGGACCCAAGTCCCCAAACCCTAGGGTTTCGGGGAACCCAAAACCCTTCAAAAAGCAGAGGCAGAGGAGGCAAAAAAAAAAGGGAGAGGGGCAGAAGAAAAAAAATCAAGAAACCACAATAAAAAAAACAAAAAAAATCGAAACCAAAAGAAAGTAGATTCGGTTCTTTTTGTTTCAGATCGGGGGACTTTAGAGGGTTTTTGGGATCACTGGTGTCAGGTTTTGGGTTCGGTAGGTGTCATCGGAGGGGTCTCGGCTTGGGCCAACGGAGATATGGAGGGATCAGAAGTGGGAGGGGCTCGAAGGGTTTGGCTCAGATCTACGGTTTAGGGCTTGGTTTCGGTCGAAACCAGCAGAAGATCGGTGGAGAGGAGAAGAAGGGGATCATTTCGAGCCCACACAGGACCGGATAGGAGCTCCGGCGCGGCGGGGCACGACAGCCGGTACGGTGGTCCAGTGCCGGTTTCCGATTTCAACCTAGAGAGAAGACAAAGCAAATTTTTTTTTAGAGAGAGAGAGGGTTCTAAGGTTTTAAAAAAATAATTAATTTTTTTCTTTTATAGCGGTGCAAAACGCACCGTTTCTTAAACCCAGTCCAGGGTCCGCGCGTCCACCCGACACGGATCCGAGATCCGCGCAACCGACTCGGTAGCAAAAAAAAAGGGGGTCACCGGATCTATCCCGACCCGAGCCCGACCCGCGTGTCCCTGCCTCCTGGGCCCAGTAGCCCATTCCACCATTTTTGGGCCAAAGAGGAAGAAAAAAAAAGAAAAAAAGAGAAGAAAAAAGAGGGGAAAAAAAGAGGAAGAAAAAAAAATAAAAGAAAAAAATAAGGAAGGAAGGAAAAAAGAAGAAAAAAAAGAAAGCAAAAAAAAAAAAGGGAAAGATAAGCAAAAAAAAAAACTCGGGCACGAGCCCATCAAATTCAAAAAAAATATCCGTCAAGCCCTGAGGTAAGAGTCATTTTTATTAGTTTTTTTTTTTACTTCATTATTTTTTATTCTGGTTTTTATTGTTTTATTTTTGTTTGTTGTTAATTTAATTACCAACGTATATTTTAGTATGTTTCCTTATTTTTGCATATTTCTCTATTTTAAATATCGTAATATATTTTAACATGTTTTATTAATTTTATCCGTTGCGTATTTGTTATTTTAAAAATGCGGTAGTATACTTTAATAATATATTATATTATTAGCATTTTAATATTATAATACATTTTAATATATTTCGTTATTTTAACATGGTAGTATATTTTAACAATACATTATATTATTTGTGTCTCAATGTTGTAGCATGATTTAATACATTTCATTGTTTATATTCATCATGTATTTCAAATATCACATCCTATTTTAATATATTACATCATCGACATCCGTCATTTATTTAAATGTGTTAGAATATTTTAGTGTTGTAAATATGAATTTGTTGTAAGAAATTTAAGGTGTTAAATTGAGCAATTTATTTTTAAATAAATATAAGGACAGAATGAACACGGATTTGCCGACGACGGAATTCGAAGGACGTCACGGTTGTGATTAATAAGATATCCAAGGTGAGAGAATTTCGCTAAGTATCACCACGAGTAGTGGGAGTATTTAGCGATATGCTTGACAGAAAAATTCGTTTTCACCTAAAAATGGAATTAGTCAAAATATAAATAAATAAAATGTGAATGTTACGTATTTGATATTTCTCCATGCTCGTGTTTTTGAACATTATGTCGTGTATTTGATCGTATAATTAGGCCTTTATTCGTACATGTTATATGCTAAATCGTGTGCATTCGATATTTAAATATTCGCATCATTCGCATTTAAATAAAAATCGGTGAATACGGATTTGTCGACGACGGAATTCGAAGGACGTCACGGTTGTGATTCTTAAGATATCCCGAGGTGAGAGAATTTCGTTAAATATCACCACGAGTGGTGGGAGTATTTAGCGATGTGCTCGATAAAAATCCGCTCATTCAAAATTGGGAATAATCGAAATAAAATATGAATAAAATAGTGAGTGTTTATGTGTTCGATATGTTGCCATATTCGTATTTTTTTTACACTGTGCTTCGTACGTCTAATCTTATAATGATGTATTTAATCAATTGTCTTGTACGCTTGACCATGTGAATCCGATATTTAAATATTCACATCATATGCGTTTAAATAAAAAATGGATGTAAATTGCCGATGACGGAATTCGGAGGATATCACGGTTGTGATTCCTAAGATATCTTGAGGTGAGAGGATCTCGTTAAATACCACCAAGAGTGTTGGGAATATTTAATGAGTATTCTCGATAATAAGTTTACGTTCACTTTCATTTTCAAAAAGATAATAATAATTCAAAAAGTTCAAATAATAAACATGTTTTTGTTTTAAAAATAAAAATAAAAAAATAAGAAGAGAAATAATTTTAAATGTCGATATCAAGTCCATTAAATCGAGATTTAAGATAACACGTGATTAAATGGTACCGTTTTCTAAACGGGCGTTGCGGGGGTGCTAATCCTTCCCCGCACGTAACCGACTCCCGAACCCGATTTTGTTTTCTCTCTGGTTCAAAATACGAACTTCGAAATTGGTTTTACAAAATGTTTTAATTAATTTTAAAATATTTTACTAAAATCGGTTTTAATAGGTGGCCAATCACACCTACAAAAAAGATTGGTGGCGACTCCCGTTTTGTGTTTTCAAAATCGTTTTAGCGGTTGAAAAAACCGTTATGACAGCATGGTGACTCCACTGGGGACGTTTGAGAGTCGAGCCATAATTTAGTCATGTGTTATCTTAAAATCTCGATTCGATCGATTTAATCGGTCTTTAATTTTAATTCTCTTGTTCTTAATTATTTATTTATTTATTAATTCGGCTGTTTATTTATTGTCATCATTCTTTTTATTGTTATTTTGCTTGCATTTATGCTTCGATATTTGTTGATTCTTTATTCTCATTTTTTTCATTTTTTATATATATATTGTTGATTCTAATAATTAGGGGATGTTTAGAATAAAGAGTCGTAAGCAAATAGTCGAAGGTCTGTTTGTTCCTTCTCACACACGGACACGTGCATTTCATACATAAGCTCTATACCCGAGCTACATCCCTTTAGGAAAAAGTAAAGTACCTACGCTCTCGTGAGGTAATAACCTCCGCATGGGCTAGAGAAACGCTTTTAGAGAGAGAAAGTACCTACGCTCTCGAGAGATAATAATCTCCGCACGGGCTAGCGAAAAATCTCTCGCTCGAATTGAACTCTTTCCTTTGGAAGCCTATAATGGGTAAGGATCGGGGTGCCTTGTTAGCCTTCGTAGGCTACAGCGAGGACCAATTTGAAGACCTTTAGATTGCGAATCTGAACCTCATATTAGAATGCCATGAGAAACTCTCCCTAGGTAGAGCCTCTCCTATCCGATGTCTATAAATTCACCCGAAATTAAGACACATGAAGGAACGCTTTTTACCTTTCACTACTTTTGTTTACTTTCGAACCACGAAGTGGGTACTGACCGAAACGGCCCAAATACTCGTATTGGTTCACTTCGTGACTCTTAGGGTGAACGAACACCCTAATTAAGTCCTTCGTAGGCAAGGACCAAAATTTTTCCAAAATGAGTTTTTCTCAAAATATTTGTTATTTTATGTAAATAAATAATGCCAAGCCTCTTTATTCGTTTATTCATTTATTCTTTGAATTCTTTCATATGGATATACTGACGAGTTTTCCTCTTAAGTTGTTCTGCATAACTTACATTGGCATCACATTAGCATTCCACGTCGAGGTATTATTCTTAAAAGTATCTTTCAGCAAGTTAATTTCTCATGGAACCCACCGAGCGTCAGATTATCTCGTCATCCGTAAGTGTCATGTGTGAATCGTCGGTAGATATGCAAGAATGGGCAAGAAATGTGCAACAGAAAGAGGGGGACTGTTTGATTGAAGGTTATGTCCCGAGTCTACCCGAAAGAATAAATTTGGAACTCGCACAGAATAACTTGACTGAGTTGGCCAACATTTGGGAACGAATGACTTGGGAAAGGAAGAAGAATTTTTCTGAAAAATATGGCCAGATTGCTTCGCTCAGCCCAGTGGTAATTGAGGAGTCAATGATCAGGGCGGCTATCCAGTTTTGGGACCCTTCTTATAGGTGTTTTGCTTTTAATGGAGAGGATTTGACACCGACTATAGAGGAGTACTCAATTCTTGTCGGGTTAGAGCTTCGTTTCCCAGATAAGGTATACGTCAAAAAGCCAAAGTTGGGTTTCCGTAAAATGTTGAAAAAGCTCATCGGGGTAGAAGTAGGAGACCCGGATCTGAAACAAAAAGGGAAACATGTCTGCATTCCTTGGGATTTTTTTCGAAAATTCATTGAGGGGCATCTCGATGACGAGCAAGGAGTCACCGCTTTTGCTTTGGCTATTTACGGGATGGTAATTTTTCCTAAGGTTTTGGGGCATTTTGAAGTAGCGGTGATAGATTTCTTCGAGCAAGTTGAGAACCACGCCAATCCTTCGCCGGCAATCCTGACTGAAACCATAAGATCATTGAACTTTTGCCGCAAGAAAGGGGAGGGTCGTTTTGTGGGATGTGCGCCATTACTGCATATATGGCTCAAGAGCCACTTCATGTGTGAAAATAGTGCTTTCTCCAAACCTTACCTAAAGAATTGTGCCCCTATTAAAGAATTCTGTGAAAGCAAATGGCCGGAATCCAAATCCAAGAAAGAATGGTTAGCTTTCCTACGGTCGCTAACTAGTAAGCAAATAAGATGGATGGCGCCATGGATGCCTCATGGGCCAATGTTATACCGATGTGGAGAATCGTGGGTACAGCTTTTAGGACCATGGGGAGTAGTAAGTTATGCTCCACTGATGGTACTGAGACAGTATGGGGTAAAGCAATTCGTCCCGGCTACGCACAGACTCGACCAGATGGAATTTTCTTATGGAGATCTGATATGTCAAAAAGAGTGGAGCCGATAGTCCGAGCTTGGAAAGAAAACCAAAGAACGAGGTTAGGATCCCTCAGTGAGAGCGTCAGTCCAAGATACCAAGTGTGGAGAGCAAATCGGGTCAACAATATGGTGCTTCCAGAGGAAGAGGTCATGTATCAGCCAAGTCTCGCTCCATCAAAGAGAATATCAGAACTCAAAATCCCTGAGCAAGGCTTCAGTATTGAAAGAAAGAAGATGAAACAGGAAAGTCAGAAGTTCCAAGAGGAGGCCGAGAACTGGAAGGACAAGACTGAAACACAAGGAGTTAGAATCAAAAAAATAATAAAGGAACGTAACACTGCCTATGCCGATGTGAAAGACTTGCACATGGAAAATAAGAAACTAAGGACACAACTGAAGGTCGGAAGTATACTCGGACCGACTTATAGGCGGGAAAGGGAGCTTAGTCGACTTCAGGAAGAAGTAAAACAGTGGAAGGAAAAGGCACAAGAAAACGAGGCAAAAGCAAAAATATAAGGACATGCACTCCCAGGCTTCCATGAGTTTAGCTGAGTCGCTGCATATAAACGAGAAACTAAAGGCCGAGCTCGAGAGCAAGAGGGAGAGTTTCTCTCAAATGCAAGAAGAGAGAAGTTTCCTACACCAAGTAATCCGAGACCTAGAACGACAATTATATAGCCAGAAAAATCACATCGACGAGATCGTGAGGGAATGGAGGGATAGAGAAAGTGATTGGATTTATTCATGTGATTTGGCTACGGATGCTAGCAAAAGATGGGAAGCCGAAAGTATGGGAAGGCAGCAGTACATAGAACACTTGGGTGCAGAAATTGGCAAGGCCATGAGAAAAGCCAGCAAGATGATCGAGAAAGTGGAAGTCCTAAGGCAAAGAATCCAGCCAACCGGAGAATACGGACAGCAGTTGCTTAATTTTTTAAACGAAGCCAGAAATCAGTATAAGCAAATTAGCTGTTTTTATGGACACGATTCTAAGAAGTTATGTTGACGTAATGAAAACTATATGTGGGATCAATGAAAAATCAACTTCCTGAAATTTATCTTTGAGTATCTATACCTCGTATAAATTTTTTTCATTTATTTGCTTGTTTGTTCATTCATTCATTCATCCATCCATTCATTCATACATTCAATAAGGAATAAAGAAATAATGTGTCATGAGGTTCTAACCCGAGGTATTTGAACTAAGGTATAAAAATTGAGCACCGACTAAAGTACCCGGACAAAAATGCTCCACACTCTTATAATACACGAGCACACGCAAAGACCATGGACAACGAACAAGCAACAAGAATTGAGAGAATGGAAAGGGCGCAGAAAGAATTGCAAGAACAGCTGGGCAGATCTCAACAGGAACTACGGGAACAGATAGCAAGGTCCCAGGAAGAGTCACGAGAACAAATGGCCAAGATGATGGAAATGATGATGAGTATGACGAGAGGAAAGGGGCCAGCTGAAAGCTCAATGATGAGAGAAGAACCCCGACCCCGACAAAATAATAACGATGATCCTCTATACCCACCGGGTTTCACCCCGACTCACGCCCAAGTGACACAAGATGGGCATCCACATGGAGAACCTCCAGTGGGAGAACAACCTTATGTGTATATTAGCACGCCAAGTCCTACAGGTCAACAAGCCCAAGGACAGTTCGCGCCTAACCCAGGGACCCATCCTTCAAACCCAGTCCACGTCCCGAACTTGGATGACCCCTTAGAACAAGAAAAGTTGAGAAGAAGCGTGACGGAACAAATAGAGGATGCCGGGACAAAGCATAAGTATGACATGTTAGAAGAGAGACTCAAAGCAATAGAAGGGATGGACGCCTTCAGAAAAGTCGATGCCAGTGAACTGAGCTTAGTTCCGGATTTGGTAATACCGCCAAAATTTAAAGTCCCGAAATTTGAAAAGTATGATGGGACCAAATGCCCTTCATTTCACATCACCATGTTCTGTCGCAAAATGGTCGGGCACACTCATAATGACAAATTATTAATTCACTGTTTCCAAGACAGTCTGCAAGGATTAGTCGCAAGATGGTATAACCAACTAGATCGCAGTCGCATTCATACTTGGACAGATTTGGCGAGAGTCTTTTTGGCCCAGTACAAGCATATAGCTGACATGGCGCCAGATAGGCTATCCCTCCAAAACATGGAGAAAAAGGCCGGAGAAGGATTTAAGGAGTATGCCCAAAAATGGAGGGACCTGGCTGCTCAAGTGCAACCACCTCTGACAGAAAAAGAGACCACCGTGTTGTTTATCAATATGCTGCGATGACCATATTACGACAGGTTGGTCAGCAGTGCTACCAAGAACTTTGCCGATATGGTCATTTTTGGCGAAATGATAGAAAGCGCCATAAAAAGCAGCAAGATCGAGGGAAATGAAATAGCCAACAGTAAGAAGATGGGGCAACGAAAAAAAAAGGAGAAGTGCAAGCGGCTTCATATGAAAACCGACCACCACAAAGCTGTGCCTATTATCCAACACATAGACCCTATAGTTACCCCCTAACCATACTCCTACCCTCCTACACAACCCCAATATTCAATGAGTTATCGACCATCAACACCGGTGTACACGCCATCACCCATGCCAGCATCTGTGTACACAGTATCTGTACCTGCTCCCAACCCGACCAGTCCAACAATGTGAGCACTAACCAGAGAGCACCTCAGCCAATCCAACAAGACCCCAGTTTGACCCAATTCCCATGACATACGCCCATCTATTTCCCAAGTTAGTTCAAAACCATCTGTTGGCACCCATGTTCCTCGAACCCATGAAACCCCCATACCCAAGATGGTACAACCCGAACGTGAACTGCGATTACCATGGAGGCAACCCGGGTCACTCCACAGAGAATTGCACTGCGCTTAAACACAGAGTGCAACACCTAATCAAGGCCGGTGTCTTGAGCTTCACGACCAAAGGGGAGCCTAACGTTACTGCAAATCCGTTACCCAACCATGGGAAAACAGGAGCAAACGCGATAACAGAGGAAAAAGGTTGTCGGGTAATATCCAGGATTGAGGATGTCCGGACTCATATGGGAAAAGTGTTGGATGCCATGATTGAGACCGGACTGTTTAAACCAGTCAACATAGGGCAGAAATTCTCGGGGTCGGAACCAAATTCTGAACGCTTCTGCAGGTATCACGGAGGGTTGGTGGGATACACTGTTAACCAATGCTCCGACTTCCAAACCAAAATTCAAGAATTAATGGATATCGGCGTAGCGGAATTCTCCACTGAATGGGAAGAAGAATCTGTGGATGTGGTAATGGAAGAAACCTCAAAGGCCCCTGAAATGTGGGTTAAGCCGAAACCATTGGTTATCTACTGTGGGGAAAGCCAGAACTCGCCGGTAAGGGAAACACCAAGGGTGCTAAGGCCGATGGTGACTATCGAAGTACCGAACCCGTTCCCCTACAAGAATGATAAGGCTGTACCTTGGAGGTACGAATGCAAATTTGCGTCACCAGAGCCTGTTAATGTTACACCAATTTCCAACGCCTCTGCGGCTGCCGTAGACATAACTGGTGTTGGGGGTTTCACTAGGAGTGGGAGATGCTATACACCAGAAGCATCGAAAAATGTCAGAAACGGGAAAGCTAAGGCTGATGAAGAGGAGACCGTCTCAGAAAAAGCTGTTGAGCGAAAAACGAGCAAGCCTGTGACTGAGGAAGAAGCTTGTGAATTCCTCAAATTTATCAAGCACAGCGAATACAGCATTGTTGAACAATTAAAACGCTCATGATTATTGATAAACTCGAAGACCCATCGAAGGGCACTCTTGAAAGTGCTGAATGAGGCATACGTGCCTCATGATGTGTTTGTAGAGAAGTTTGACCAGGTAGTGGGGAATGTGGCCATTAACAACTTCATAGCTTTCAATGACGATGAGATCATGCCTGAGGGGACAGGTAGCACCAAAGCCCTTCACATCACTGCACGCTGCAAGGGCCACATCATTGCAAAAGTCCTCATTGATAACGGCTCTGCATTAAACGTCATGCCAATGACTACATTGGCCAAACTGCCTGTCGATGGATCCCACATGAAGAACAGTCATATGGTAGTGCGAGCATTTGATGGAACCCGTAGACAAGTAGCGGGGCAAATTGAGTTGCCAATACAAATTGGTCATTGCATATTCGACATTGTCTTCCAAGTCATGGATATCATTCCTTCATACAATGTCTTGTTGGGAAGACCGTGGATCCACATGGTTGGTGCTATTCTGTTCACTTTGCATCAGAAGGTGAAGTTCAGGGTCGAAGAGCAACTGATAATCGTCGACGGAGAAGAAGATCTCCTTGTATCCAAGCCCTCGAATATTCCCTACATAGAAGCTACTGAAGAAGCGGGAGAATGCTCTTTTCGAATTTTAGAGTTTGTGAACGCTGCATTTGTAAACGAAGGTTCTAAGATGCCTATACCTCAGCTGTTCTCTGCTACTCACAGCGGCTTTGCTCAGGTTGTAGGAAAGGGTTTTCGAGCCGGGACAGGTTTAGGGAGGAACCTACAAGGAATTCGGGATAGCATAAATGTGATCGAAAAGGAAGACAAGTTCGGGTTGGGATACAAGCCGACCAGGAAAGAAAGGGAGAGACTGATAAGAGAAAGGAAAGAGCAGAGGTTCGCAAGGCTCAGGGGATACGAGATAGAGACCCCGAGGATGTACATCCCCCATCTCTACGAGACATTTCGGTTGGCGTGTTTTATTTTTCCTGATTCACTAGTTGGGACCAAACTGCCTTGATTTTGGAGGGAATGTTTACGGGTTTCTGCATCCAAATGATGGAACAAGAAGAAGAAGAAGGAAACAAAGCTGAAGAAATCACCATCTACCCGTGTCCTCCGGGATTTGAGTTGAAGAATTGGCGTGCTGTAGATTTACCTGCTGTATTTAGGTCTCTTTCTGGTTAACAAATTAAGTTCTCAAACACTTCTGCCCAAGAGTGTTATGAGATTTTCTTTTGTGCACGGGCTCCTTTTATGAACTTATCATTCAAATAAATGACAATTATGATGCATTATGTCTCCATTCATTTGCCATTTCTTTTATAGTCCATCCTTCTATTTTGTCTTCCTATACAACCATCTATATTATTTTGCTTACACCTTTTCAGGTCTCCTAATAATGAATGCGAAAACAATCTCATCAGTAATTCAGAAATCAATTTTGAGAAATGTATTGATATTGGTGAAATTGACGATGAAGAGACTGCAGAGAACTACGACTTACCACCCGATCTATTGAGATTGATAGAATCAGAAGAAAAGCAAATTATGCCTCATCAGGAGACAACAGAAGTTGTTAATCTAGGAGATGAGGATAATAAGAAAGAGGTAAAAATCGACACTTCACTACCAATGACAAAGAAGCAAGAGTTGGTAGAATTGCTCCACGAGTATGCGGATGTGTTTGCATGGTCCTATCAAGACATGCCGGGACTCGATACAGATATTGTGGTGCATCGTTTGCCTTTAAAACCATAATGCAAACCCGTGAAACAGAAGTTAAGACGAATGAAGCCTGAAATATTGCTAAAAGTCAAGGAAAAAGTAAAAAAGCAGTTCGACGCTAGATTTTTGGAAGTCGCTAAGTATCCCGAATGGGTAGAAAATGTAGTCCCAGTCTCGAAGAAAGATGGGAAAGTACGAATGTGCGTTGATTATCGGGACCTAAACAGAGCTAGTTTAAAAGATAGCTTCCTGCTACCCCATATCGATACCTTGGTTGATAATACTGCCAAACACTCACTGTTCTCATTTATGGACGGTTTTTCGGGATACAACCAAGTCAAGATGGCACCAGAAGATATGGAGATGACCACTTTCGTGACAATGTGGGGAACATTTTTTTACAAGGTTATGCCGTTTGGGTTAAAAAACGCCTGTGCAACTTATCAAAGAACAATGGTGACCCTCTTTCATGACATAATGCACAAAGAGGTAGAAGTTTATGTCGATGACATGATTGCAAAGTCACGTGAAGATGAAGATCATGTGGTTAATCTGAGAAAGTTGTTCGGGCGATTAAAGAAGTTCCAACTTAAGCTCAACCCGGCAAAGTGCACTTTTGGTGTGACATCCGGCAAACTTCTGGGTTTCATTGTTAATGAGAAAGGAATTGAAGTAGATCCCGACAAGATACGTGCTATCCAGAATTTATCTCCGCCTCGGACACAGAAGGAAATGCGAGGATTCCTGGGAAGATTGAATTACATTGCCCGTTTCATCTCTCAGCTCACTGCTAAGTGTGATCCAATTTTCAGACTCCTCAGAAAATGTGATCCGGGTGAATGGGATGAGGATTACCAGGAAGCATTCGAAAAAGTGAAAAAATATCTTACCAACCCACCGGTACTGGTACCACCAACACCAGGAAGACCGCTCATTTTGTATTTGGTAGTACATGAGAAATCCATGGGGTGTGTTTTGGGACAGCAAGATGAGACAAGCAAGAAAGAACATGCCATTTACTACCTGAGCAAAAAGTTTACAGATTACGAGGCCAAGTACTCGACAGTAGAAAAGATATGTTGCGCGCTGGCTTGGGCTGCTCATAGGCTCCGACAATATATGTTATACCATACCACGTTGCTTGTTGCTAAATTGGACCCCATTAAATACATCTTTGAGAAACCTTCGTTATCAGGAAGATTGGCAAGATGGCAAGTTCTGCTTTCTGAATATGACATCACCTATGTCTCGCAGAAAGCCATAAAAAGAAGTGCAGTAGCTGAATTCCTGGCGGATAAAGCCACCGAAGATTATGAGTCAGTAAAGTTTGATTTCCCTGATGAGGACCTGATGGTTATTTCCGAAGAAGGTGAAGACGAGGAATCAAAGAAAGATGTGTGGAAGATGTATTTCAACGGTGCATCGAATGCTCTAGGGCATGGCGTTGGAGCAGTTTTAATATCGCCAGAAGGAACCTACTGCCCAATCACTGCAAGATTGACTTTCAAATGCACCAACAATGTGGCGGAATATGAGGCCTGTGTCATGGGACTTCAAGCGACTATTGCAAAGAAGATAAGCGAGTTAGAGGTGTATGGAGACTCTGCTTTATTCATTTGTCAGTTAAAAGGGGAATGGGAGACAAGGGACTCGAAGTTTGTTCTCTACCATAAGTTCATAGTTGAATTGGTTCAACAATTCAAAAAGATCGAATTCCACTATCTACCCCGAGAGGAAAATCAAATGGCCGACGCTCTTGCTACGTTAGCCTCAATGTTCAAGATAAATATAAGCGCTGACGTCCAGCCCAATAAAATAAGCATACGAGAGTTGCCCGCGCACTGTATGCATGTTGAAAAAGAGCCGGATGAGAGGCCATGGTACCAGGACATCCTGCAATACATAAAACATCAGCAATACCCTAAACATGCCTCAGAAAATGACAAAAGAACTTTGAGAAGATTGGCTATGGGATTCTTTCTAGATAAAGAAGTATTGTACAAAAGGAGTAGAAATCATACATTGCTAAGGTGCGTGGAAGCAAATGAAACTAAAAAAAACTCGAGGAAGTTCATGAAGGGGTTTGCGAAACACATGCAAATGGCCACATGATGGCTAAACAGATTATGAGAGTAGGTTATTATTGGATGACAGTGAAAAGGGATTGCATCAGGTATGTTCGGAAATGCCATAAGTGCCAAATATACGCGGATAAGGTACATGCTCCTCCGATAGCTTTGCACGTCATGACAACGCCATGGCCTTTTTCTATGTGAGGGATGGATGTGATTGGGCCAATTACCCCTAAGGCCTCGAACGGGCATCATTTCATTTTGGTGGTGATCGATTATTTCACAAAGTGGGTTGAAGCTGCTTCTTACGCTAGTATGACCAAGTCAGTGGTGTGTAGGTTCTTGAGGAAGGAAGTGATCTGCCGATACGGTCTCCCAGAGAAAATCATTACAGATAATGCTCTCAATCTAAACAACGCCATGATGAAAGAGATTTGTACCCAGTTTAAAGTTAGACATCACAACTCAGCGCCTTACCGTCCCAAGATGAACGGGGCAGTGGAGGCTGCTAACAAGAATATAAAGAAAATCGTGGCTAAAATGACTGATAAGTACAAATATTGGCATGAGATACTCCCGTTTGCTCTGCACGCTTACAGAACATCGGTGTGTACTTCTACGAGGGCTACTCCTTATTCCTTGGTGTATGGGATGGAAGCAGTTTTGCCAATCGAGGTTGAAATCCCCTCTTTGAGAATTTTGATGAAAGTTGAGCTGGAAGAAGCAGAATGGGTTCGAGCCCGCTATGAACAGCTTAATTTTATTGAGGAAAAGAGGATGACGGCACTGTGTCATGGCCAATTATACCAAAGACAGATGATGAGGGCACACAATAAAAAGGTTCGCCCAAGAGAGTTTCGAGAAGGCAATTTGGTTTTGAAAAAGATCCTTCCTAATCAGCAAGATCCAAGGGGAAAATGGGCACCGAATTGGGAAGGTCCGTACGTGGTGAAAAGAGTTTTTTCAGGAGGGGCAATGATTTTAGCCGAAATGGACAGCGCAGATTTTTCAAGCCTAATCAATGCTGATGCAGTGAAGTAATATTATGCGTAAAAAAAAAAAAGGTTCAGACTGAAAACCTGAAATGGCAGTTCGAATCAAAGGAAGAATCCAGGTCGAAAACCCTAAAGGGCGGCCTAGATGAAGGATAAACAGGAGTTGGGGCAACCGAAAATAACCCGTCTGAAGCAATTATGTGGGGCAAAAGATCAAGGCAGGATAGAAACTTTGAGCGAGTAGAAAAATGCAATGTGCTTGAACTGTGCAAAATAGGGAGGCTGATTCGTGGTTTGACGCTCTCAGAAGAGTCAAGGACACTGATGGATATTCCTTTCTCGAAAGAGAAATCTGGATTAGATCAATTGAGTTCGTTTGAGTATTCATTATAAAGGAGATCTACCCTTATTCTGTCTTTATTTCCCCTTTTGATTAATGCCAATATGTTCCCTTTTTTAAAGAATGAAAATATTTGTCCCAATTCATAAAGTTTTGTCATTGGGTTATCTTTATTTCTTTGAAATTTTCTTAAAATAATGCATTATGTTGACATGAAATGTGAATGATGATAAATAAATGAACACGGCATAAATGGAGCTTTTACGGTTACTCTGGGGAAATTTGAGAATTGGAAAATCAGAAAGAGAAGAAAAAATGATAGAGAAATGACAGGGCAGTATGAGACATCGATTTATTTATACCCTTTGGAAGTAAAGAAAGTAATGATTGACAGGTGAAATGGTTTTGAGGGAAGTGTACAAAGCTTTGACTCCGGCTAAGAAAAGATCGTGAAGAAGTAAGTTGTGGACAGTTAGTCAAGTCGAAGAAAGAAAAGAAAGGAAATTGGAAAAATAGAAAAGAACCTTACAGAAAAATAGCATGAGAAGTTTAATCAAGTCAACTTTGGGAGAACTGTTAACTGATAAGATACACACAGGGGCATCTAATCATGATTCAAACCTTAAGTCATACATTTCATTATCATAAGCATGCATTGCATCATCATGACATTGCTAACAATCAGGAACTAATACCGTACAAAAAAAAGTATGAATGACAAGCAGACAAGAAAAATGGAAACTGACTACAACAGGGAGTTGGAAATCACCATGATAGTCAAGATAAAGGTAGCAATTTATTTCTTTAAGTGATAGAGCCTCTGATGAGAGGAGCAATTTATTTTCCAAGTGATAGAGCCTCTGATGAGAGGAGCAATTTATTTTCCAAGTGATAGAGTCTCTGATGAGAGGAGCAATTTATTTTCCAAGTGATAGAGCCTCTGATGAGATGAGCAATTTATTTTCCAAGTGATAGAGCCTCTGATGAGAGGAGCAATTTATTTTCCAAGTGATAGAGCCTCTGATGAGAGGAGCAATTTATCTTCCAAGTGATAGAGCCTCTGATGAGAGGAGCAATTTATTTTCCAAGTGATAGAGCCTCTGATGAGATGAGCAATTTATTTTCCAAGTAATAGAGCCTCTGATGAGAGGAGCAATTTATTTTCCAAGTGATAGAGCCTCTGATGAGAGTAGCAATTTATTTTCCAAAGTGATAGAGCCTCTGATGAGAGGAGCAATTTATCTTCCAAGTGATAGAGCCTCTGATAAGAGGAGCAATTTATCTTTCAAGTGATAGAGCCTCTGATGAGAGGAGCAATTTGTTTTCCAAGTAATAGAGCCTCTGATGAGAGGAGCGATTTATTTTTCGATTGATAAGAACCTCCGATGGAGAGAGCCTTTTTAGAACAAGCGCATGCATCATCCCAGACAAAAACGTTGCTCGCGTCTTTGTCCTATTCCTGATTCTCAGCAATATGCAAAGAGAGGCAGCTGTAGCAACCATTTTTAGCCCGGGTCGAATTCGAATCCAACTCGGGCCATTTGCAACAGGGCCTGCTATTCAGCAGGCCCCACCTAAACCCTAACCCAGGGCCCTTTGGGCTAGCTAGCCAAGCAGGCCAAACCAGGCCTGCTGGCTAGCCCAGCAAGGCCTGCTAAAGCCTTTCCCGTTTTGGGCCCAATAAGCCCAACGGCCCAATCCTATTCCCCAAACCCTAGCAGCCCCCAAACCCTAGAAAAACCTAGCCCTGGCAGCCACCTTTCCCCAGGTAGCCACCCATCTGCCACCACCACCTCCCATCGTAGCCCCTAGCCTCTGAAGCCAACACGCCACTCCAACCACCAGCCACCGCCACCCATACACGCCATTCCCGAAATAGCCCCTGTCTGTTAGCTTTTCCTAACACTCAACCTTGGACAACCCCCACACAGCCCCCAGTTGCTTGCAAGCAACCTCCCTATCCCCGAATTCGGGGACCCAAGTCCCCAAACCCTAGGGTTTTGGGGAACCCAAAACCCTTCAAAAAGCAGAAGCAGAGGAGGCAAACAAAAAAAAAAGAGGGAGAGGGGCAGAAGAAAAAAAAATCAAGAAACCACAATAAAAAAAATCGAAACCAAAAGAAAGTAGATTTGGTTCTTTTGTTTCAGATCGGGGGACTTTAGAGGGTTTTTGGGATCACTGGTGTCAGGTTTTGGGTTCGGTAGGTGTCATCGGAGGGGCCTCGGCTTGGGCCAACGGAGATATGGAGGGATCGGAAGTGGGAGGGGCTCGAAGGGTTTGGCTCAGATCTACGGTTTAGGGCTTGGTTTCGGCCGAAACCAGCAGAAGATCGGTGGAGAGGAGAAGAAGTGGATCATTTCGAGCCCACACCGGACCGGATAGGAGCGCCGGCGTGGCGGGGCGCGGCAGCCGGCACGGTGGTCCGGTGCCGGTTTCCGGTTTCAACCTAGAGAGAAGACAGAGCAAATTTTTTTTAGAGAAAGAGAGGGTTCTGAGGTTTAAAAAAAAAAATCTTTTATAGCGGTGCAAAACGCACCGTTTCTTAAACCCAGGCCAGGGTCCTCGCGTCCACCCGACCCGGATCCGAGATCCGTGCAACCGACCCTGCAGCAAAAAAAAAGGGTCACCGGATCTATCCTGACCCGACCCAAGCCCGACCCGAACCGACCCGCGCATACAGGCCTGACCCGCGTGTCCCTGCCCCCTGGGCCCAGTAGCCCATTCCACCGTTTTTGGGCCAAATAGGAAGAAAAAAAAAAGAAAAAAAAAGAAGGAAAAAGAAAAAAAAAAAAAAAAAGAGGAAGAAAAAGAGGAAGAAAAAAAAAGAAAAAAAAAGAAAAAAAAAAAGAAAAGAAAAAAAAGCAAAAAAAAAAGGGGGAAAGATAAGCAAAAAAAAAAAACTCGAGCCCGAGCCCATCAAATTTAAAAAATATATCCGTCAAGCCCGGAGGTAAGATTCGTTTTTATTAGTTTTTTTTTTTTACTTTATTATTTTTTGTTCTGGTTTTTATTGTTTTATTTTTGTTTGTTGTTAATTTAATTACCAACGTATATTTTAGTATGTTTCCTTATTTTTGCATATTTTTCTATTTTAAATATCGTAATATATTTTAACATGTTTTATTACTTTTATCCGTTGCGTATTTGTTATTTCAAAAATGCGGTAGTATACTTTAATAATATATTATATTATTAGCATTTTAATATTATAATACATTTTAATATATTTTGTTATTTTAACATGGTAGTATATTTTAACAATACATTATATTATTTGTGTCTCAATGTTATAGCATGATTTAATATATTTCATTGTTTATATTCATCATGTATTTCAAATATCACATCCTATTTTAATATATCACATCATCGACATCCGTCATTTATTTAAATGTGTTAGAATATTTTAGTGTTGTAAATATGAATTTGTTGTAAGAAATTTAAGGTGTTAAATTGAGCAATTTATTTTTAAATAAATATAAGGACAGAATGAACACGGATTTGCCGATGACGAAATTCGAAAGACGTCACGATTGTGATTCCTAAGATATCCCGAGGTGAGAGAATTTTGCTAAGTATCACCACGAGTAGTGGGAGTATTTAGCGATATGCTCGACACAAAAATTCGTTTTCACCTAAATATGGAATTAGTCAAAATATAAATAAATAAATAGTGAATGTTACGTATTTGATATTTCACCATGCTCGTGTTTTTGAACATTATGTCGTGTATTTGATCGTATAATTAGGCCTTTATTCGTACATGTTATATGCTAAATCGTGTGCATTCGATATTTAAATATTCTCATCATTCGCATTTAAATTAAAATCGGTGAATACGGATTTGCGGATGACGGAATCCGAAAGACGTCACGGTAGTGATTCCTAAGATATCCCGAGGTGAGACAATTTCGTTAAATATCACCACGAGTGGTGGGAGTATTTAGTGATATGCTCGATAAAAATCCGCTTTCATTCAAAATTGGGAATAATCGAAATAAAAGATGAATAAAATAGTGAGTGTTTATGTGTTTCGATATGTTGCCATATTCGTATTTTTTTTACACTGTGCTTCACACGTCTACTCTTATAATGATGTATTTAATCAATTGTCTTGTACACTTGACCATGTGCATCCGATATTTAAATATTCACATCATATGCGTTTAAATAAAAAATGGATGTAAATTGCCGACGACGGAATTCGGAGGATATCACGGTTGTGATTCCTAAGATCTCTTGAGGTGAGAGGATCTCGTTAAATACCACCAAGAGTGTTGGGAATATTTAATGAGTATTCTCGATAATAAGTTTACGTTCACTTTCATTTTCAAAAAGATAATAATAATTCAAAAAGTTCAAATAATAAACATGTTTTTGTTTTAAAAATAAAAATAAAAAAAAAATAAGAAGAGAAATAATTTTAAATGCCGATATCAAGTCCATTAAATCGAGATTTAAGATAACACGTGATTAAATGGTACCGTTTTCTAAACGGGCGTTGCGAGGGTGCTAATCCTTCCCCGCACGTAACCGACTCCCGAACCCGATTTTGTTTTCTCTCTGGTTCAAAATACGAACTTCGAAATTGGTTTTACAAAATGTTTTAATTAATTTTAAAATATTTTACTAAAACCGGTTTTAATAGGTGGCCAATCACACCTACAAAAAAGATTGGTGGCGACTCCCGTTTTGTGTTTTCAAAATCGTTTTAGCGGTTGAAAAAACCGTTATGACAACAAATGTCGTACTTTTCAAATTATTCATAGCATCTGAAAATGCTTAAAGGATCCGTATCTTCTTTGGCTCAGTGCATTCACGAGCAAAGTGGCTACTTTTACCACAATTAAAGCAGTTGACCTTAGACTTGTTCTTCTTTTAATGAGCCATGAAAGCCTTTCCTTTCCCTTGGAAACCACCTTTAGGCTTCTTAAGTGCATTTATTTTATACCCACCACATGGCTTGCTTTGAAGCACGGAGCTTCATGGGAACTTGTTCCAACCATATACACATCGACATTAGGCTTAGATACCTCAATGCGATCTTCTTCAAATTGTAAATGGAGTGAAGCATCTCTATATTTTGATGCTTTCATTGTGGCTAAGATGCACTTTCATTCTCCATACTACTTAGCAACATAATGCAAGCAATGTAGTTTATTTTTTTCCAGGCGTTGTAAGCCTCATGGTCCCTTCTATGTTGGACCGTATACCCATTTTCAGGCTCATGTAGGAGATTATTTAGAACTTCCAGAACCTCTTGTTCTTCCAACACATATTGGATTTTATATCCCAGATCTCATAATTAATCCCGTTGAGTTTTTCACCTTTGTTAAACTTAGCTATAATATATTTAGAAGCAGTTGTCATTTCACAGGATATTATATAATAAGACATACATGCACTAATTAATACCTAGCATACACACATTAATTTTGTCACAATTTGAAATAAAATCAATAACAACCATCCATATAGTATGGAACCAAAAGCTCACTAAGTTTCACAATCAAATTCCATAACAATATGTTTAGTCACCACTAATTTATTTCATTGTGCAAATTTTCTATTTTAAGATAACAAATATCTCAGAACTCCCACTATATGCAAAATTACTCATAATTTTGCGAATTTATCACATAGATAAATAAAAATAACAATTTCATATTTACAAAAAAATAATAAACTTATTCCTAATTAGAAAATTCATAAAATAACTAATCAATAATCTATGAATTTTCTGGTGACTGGAATGGAATCAAAAAATTCCTCTGATAGCTTAAAATGCAAGTTAGCCATCCATGGATTTCCTACAACTTGCGTTTTCTATTGCGAAGATTAGGGCTGATTGAGAGGGTCGCGGTCCTCTTTGCCTCCATCTTCACATATACTTTCACAAATTTTAATCAAGGTTTCACAATCCTCGATGTGGCCGTTCTCCGTCTTAGACATCCAAAAACCATTAAGAATATCTTTTTGTCTCGGAGTAAGAAGTGTGTTTTTGTAACACCATATACTTGTTACGATCACTTCTTATTTACATATTGCCACTTCAAATCAACTCTTGGATTTTTCTCATTAACAGTAATGATGTGTTTGATAACATCATCATTCGGATCCATTCAGTAGTTATCTAGTTCTCTTAGCTACCTATCTAGTCTTAGAAAATGTGTTATGGTCCTCATGACCATTGGAGTTCGAATAATTCTCGTCATTGTCTTCTATAACAAATATAGAAAAATATGTTTCATAAAACATATTCATAACACAAATTTGATAATGATTAAAAATAAATTTTAATCAATGTTGTGTTATCAGGACTCCTATAATTTAAATAAAAATATTTGAGATCAAACAAACCAGGTAAAGTTTGATTTTTTTTGTTTTTTTTTTTGCATAAAAAAAAAGTTAAAAATTTTGTCTTGGGCTGTTGGGCATCTGAATGTCCTTGGGACAGGCATTCAAATCCCATTTTTGGAAATTAAAAAAAAACGATTTCAATCCCGGTTTTCATCAAAAATTCATAATTTCTAAAATTGAATCTAGAATCCAACAAATCTAAAATTGTTATATTATGCAAGTTTTATGGTCTTATACACGTTTTGTACAATATTCCATGAAATCCAAACGTTTTTCGGTGGATTTAAGCATTTCACCATAAACTCGGTTTAAACAGGAATATGTTCTTGTTCTTAAACTAGTATATCAGAAATCAAAACCTACAGGCTCTGATACCAATGATGATTATCACTTGAATAATTTATTAACAATAAATACGGAATTAAATAACTTATAAGATCGTTTGATGATGAACTCGAATTTGAATCATTGGTCAGAGACAAAATCATGTAGTCGAAAATTGTCTAATTACCACAACCTAAATTCTTCGAGAATTCAAAAAATTTCGAGTATTGTTTCGATTCTTGAAGAAACTTATTTCCCACAACCATTTTTACCTTGGCCGAATGAATTAGCGATCACTTAAGGGAAGCTTTTCTTTCCCGTGTATTCTGGCCGAAAAATGAAAGACCTCATTCACATTGTCTCGGCCGAATATGGAGATAATCATGTAAGGAAATTTTTCTTCCTTTTTTTTTTTCGGTTTTGACCGAATGGTCAAAAATGATAAAAACAAGGAAGTTACTCTTCTTTCTTTGTACATGTTAACTGCCCATTTGGCAGGTTTTTTTTTTTAATTTTATTTCAAAAGGTTTTTAAACCTTTTATTAACTTCCTTTGGGAAGTTATGTTGCAAACGGTTGCCCATTAAGGGCGCCGTTTCCAACAATTATATATATATATATATATATATATATATATATATATATATATATATATATGCATGCTACTTTCAATATCAAGAAATCGATTGACTGCTTAGACTCAAGATTGAGATTATTATAAATAGAGGGTTTGAGGATTTGAAAGAGGTCTCAGTTATACAATTTGTACTGACATGCTTGAAAGTTCAATTTGACAAGTGAAGAACAGAGAACCCATTATTTAATATCAATTGAACCCGAAGCTTAACTCAGTTGATTAATACAGTCACCTTTAAAATGTGGCATCCAACAAGTATTGAATTCGAATTTCAGTATTTGTAATCATTTGTCATATCCCTAAGCTACGGTATATATATATATATATATATAAAGCAGCCTAATGATAAGATTGCAAGAAAACAGACCACCTCGCAATCTGATACTCTATAATTTCCAGGTTTGGATGTTTATCTTTTCAATGCTTTAATTTCCTGCAGCTTCA
Organism: Fremontodendron californicum; assembly: GCA_030761205.1. Taxonomy (NCBI): domain Eukaryota; kingdom Viridiplantae; phylum Streptophyta; class Magnoliopsida; order Malvales; family Malvaceae; genus Fremontodendron; species Fremontodendron californicum. The sequence goes on along the minus strand of JAULJL010000009.1, from coordinate 8,693,620 downwards.
ATGTTTAAAACATACCATTTCATCAATCCTTTTTTGCAAATAATTGATTTTATACAATTGGAATTTTCAGCTTGAACAGATTGCTACCTTAAAAAATCATTAAATTTCAGGTTTGCTTGGATTGGACCCAAGAATAGGAATATTAAATAAGGTATGAGCCTTTGAGCTAGGCTTTGAAACTGGTATCAGTTTAAACTTAAAAAGGCTTCAAAGATGATCCATCAGTCATGGATTTGAGCAGTCATATTTGAACCAGGCTTGATGAATACTATATATATATATATATATATATATATATATATATATATATATATATATATATATATATCAAGTAAACAATAAAACAACTTATATTCGACATCAAGGTTCCACACTCCTGTAAGAAAAAAGACTTTAGTAAACAGCACCATGAATATAAATTATGGGACATCGAGTACTATAATGCCCCCAGTTTCATATTGAGAAATTGTAAGGATTCGTTATGATATATATATATATATATATGAAACTTAAACTTATATTTATGAGAATTTTTTTTAAATAAAATTGTAAGATTTTCGAATCAAAACAAATAATATAATGCAGGTTAAGTGTAGATCTCCGCAAATACTCTTATAAACTAGGCCTGAATGTTGTAGACAGACTACAAACTTTAAGTTAGGGCTAGTTTAGCATTGCTGTTGGAAAAAGCTTGGGTTGAAAAAAACTCGAGTTGAAAAAAGTGTGGTGAAAAAGTGTGGTTTAAAAACTTTTAAGTGTTTAGCATTGCTGTGAAAAAGTATTGTAGAAAATTGAAATGTCAAAAAAAGATATGTTTAAAATAATAAAAGTGTAGAGATGTGAGGATAATAAAGTCATTTTATCCAAAAGTCAGCTTTTAAAGCCCAAAAGCTATATTTTTTGGCTTTTTGGTTTGGCTTTTCAAACCATGGTTTCAACAGCAGAAGCCAAATTTTTTTATCTGTTTAGCATTGTGTTTGCTGTGAAAAGCAGCTTTTGACCTCAAAAGCTGTGCCAAAAGCAATGCTAAACGAGACCTTAAAGTTATAGGCTGGCCGAGTGTTGGTGCTGCGCTTATTTTGCGCAGAAGTCGCTCGAGCGGGCCTTCCAATTTCGGTCACCCCAAACCCCCAATTCTCAATTGAAACTTTTATATTTGTACTCCATATTTTAAATTTCTAATCATAGAATCTGGTTTTCAAGTGCACTTACAAAAAACTTTAGTCGGTAGTATAGAAATTAATAATCCAATTAAAATTGAAAATTTTAATTATTAATAATGTTTTGTAACAATCAAATACATCATTCCCCCAATTAAGAAAAAAATGAAGTGAAAGATGGGTTTTTGAATTGTAAATTGAAATTTAATTACTAATAACATCGTTTTCATTTTTTTTTTTAATTTGACAAAAGAGGGAATTTGAATTAGGAATGTCAACGGGATAGATATGAGACGATAAAATATTTCTTGTCTTCGACCCCGATTTTTTAAAATTTCCCGTTCACGTCCCTATCATTACTCTTGGGAAAATAATTATATTCATCCCCATCACTATGGAGATTTAACAGGTACGGAAATCTTCGTTACCCATGATTCTATACAAAATTGAAACATACATAATATTTGTTAAAATAAATAAAAACTTACAAATAAAACACACATATAAATAAGTAAAAATTTACAAACGATGTTTGAAATCCTAATAAAAAACTATTTATTAAAATATATCAGGTACGAGTACAGACCGATTTTATATTACTCGTCCGATGGATATTTTTCAAAATCATCTCCATTCTTATCTCCGTCCCTAAAATTTAATATCCATACCCGTCTCCATTCGAGTAAACAATAGAATTTCTCATCAACTTTGGATAAAATTGACATCTCTAATTTCAATAATGTTAGGTGAATAGGAAAAAGTTGCTATCTGAGTTGAAGAAGATCTAATTCATAGTACTAATAATTTGTATATGGAATTGCTAATAAATATCTAATCTTTAGCACATGCTAGGTAGACCCTAATGAAGAGAACTTTCCCATCTTCCAGTACCCTTTTATTTTTGTCCCAGAAGAAAAAAGACACTTTGTTTGCAACTGAGGAACTGAGGAATCAATAGGAAATTTGTATATATCTTTGCCATTTTCACTTAGAATTTTGGGGTAAACTGCTAATTTGTTGTACAAAATTCTTTGTATTTTTCCTGTGGATGGGTGATTTAGCAGTTCTACATACAGTTTACAAAGGACAAGAGTGACAGCCTATCTCTAGCTACTGTAAGAAGATGAGTAAATGCATGTAAAACGTTTGTTGAGATGATTCACAAATTTGAAAATTGAAAGGCTTTAGTGATTATATATATATATATATATATATATATATATATTAGCCTTAGGTTTATAAGACATATATCAATAAGGAATGATGGTGTAAGGCATGTTTATACTTGGGTTAAAGAGAATGGGAAAGATAATTAAGGAAGGGAAAGAGAGAAATCCTTTCAAATTATTTTTTCTTCAAATTTTCAATTTACAATCCCTTTTTTAGTGCGACATGTTTCATTTTTTTTGTGTGACTATACTAGCTGTTATCTTTTGGATTTTATTGGACCAAAAGCCAATGTTTTTCCTTCTGGGGGTAATATGTACTTTTTAACTTGATAGACAGCTAGCCATTGGCCTGATCTGATCAAATCTGAAATTAACTGAAGGTAATATACTTCAGCTACAGGCATTGGATAAGCTGCTCAGCTCGTCCACTAAATGTGGATCATATGTGATTTCTTTCACCTTGTTTTATCTCTCACTTTGTCATCAGAAATAGGGATGAAGAGAAACCAGCTGCATGCTGTCCTTCACAACTATATTACACTTTTGAGTTTACAATATTGAAAAACTGTCATTTTAATATCATTTCAAGCAATTTATAACTATGATAATACATGTTTCATCTTAAATATCTGCCTAATGTTATATTAATCTTTCATCTAATTAATCATAAAGTCACATTTGAAGTACTTGAAAACTAATTTGTTGAATATATACCATTTCTTCATATCATTTATTCTATGTGATAGATGTTAGTAAAGGAAAAGAAAAGAAAAGAAATGAAAGGAAAGGAAAGGAAAAGAAAAGAAATGATATATCTTTTCACTGTTTGGATAATTAAAATGTGTTAGGGAAAAGAAAAGAATGTTAGCCACCATCGTTTGGTTAAGAAAGGAAAGAAAAAGATAAATTATAATATACATTTTCAATTATGCCATTTTTTAATTAAAATAATAATATAAATATTATAAATTAAATAATGAAAAATAAAATAAAATAAACATTACATTAAATTAAAAAATATGAATACAATATAAAAAAACGAAAACAGAAAAATGATAATAAAAAATTATATTATAATTTTTAATGTAAATTACGTGAGATATATAAGTTTAAAAATATTGCTTGTAATTTGATAAATGTAAAATAGGTAATATGGATATTTTATATTAAATTTTTTTTTACTTTACTTTCCTTTTCCTTCTTTCCCACCGATTTGGGATTTTGAAAAAATGAGTATTTTGAGGGAAAGTGAGGGGTGCTCAACTTCCTCACTTTCCTTTATTAATTTTTTTTATCCAAACAAGAAAAAGATTTTTCATTCTGCCTTGCTTTATTTTCCTTTTCTTTCTCTCCCATACCCGAATCCAAACATAAGCTTAATTGGATTGACAATTGGATAGATCTTGTTGAAACAGGAAAAGGAAAAAAATCATTATCCAACTCCATATCATCTTTGTTTTGTTTATTGATCCATAATATATATAAGGGATAATGTCATGAATAACCTCTGAAGTTTATCAAATTTGTCAATGTGGTATCTGTACTTTAAAAATGTTCAATGTGATACTTGTACTATCAAACCGTGTATCAATGTGGTACTTTGACTTAACATCGTTAAATATAGATGTTGATGGTGTGGCATTGGCCAATCAGGTGATGATACGTAGCAGCACCTGATTTTTTAGAAATTAATATATGAATTTTAATATTTTAAAAATACAAAAAAATATTTCAAAAATTAATATGTAATTTTTTAAAAAACTTAAAAAATTATATTCAAATAATAATAAAATTTAAAATTCTATTTTTTAAAATTAAATTCTATTTTTTACATTCAAAATTTTAAAAAATAACAAAATTAAAATATTTAACTAAAATTATTTTTAAAATATAAAATATTTTAAAATTAAATATTAAATCATTTATAATATCTCTTTTTTTTAAATATATATATTTTTTAAAAAAGTTATTTTTGAAAGTTACAAAAATTAAATTATGAAATTCTTTTAATTCTTATAAAAAAAATATTTATTAAAAAATTACAAAACTTAAATATTTATTAATTTATTAATTTATTTTTTTTTATTTTTTTTATTTTTTTTATTTTTTTTATTTTTTTATTTTTTTATTTTTTTAATTTTTTTAACTTTTAATTTTTATTTTTTAAAAAATATTTATTATTATTTTTTAAGTTAATACACGTGGCATCATTATATGGTGTCACGTGTCATCATTGTGTTTTAAAATAAATTTATTTTTAAAATTAAAATTAAAATAATAATTTTTTAGTCAGTACACGTGGCATCGTTATATGATGTCACGTGTCAAGTTTTCATTGGATACAAAAGCCACATAATTAATTTTTAACGGTGTTACTGACATGTACTACAATAGCACACGGAGTGTAAACTTTAAGTACCAAAATAGACATTTTAAAGTACAAGTACTACATTGATAAATTTGATAAACTTCAGAGGCCATTCATGACATTATCCATATATAATTTGATTGTGCTATTTCACAGTCATTGTATATAGGTTGCATTAATCCCAATAATAATGAGGGCAACTTGTTGCATTATTGCTTTGCTACTGACTATGCTTTGTGAGTAGTCGAACTCAGGGTAATCATTACCGGTCGTACCAGTTTTAAGATAAAATGAAACGGTATCAATAATGCATCGTTTTGATTTTTGTATCGATTGTAATGATTTATATCGGTTAGTATTGATTCGTATCGGTTGACCTTATGGGGGTAATATATACTTTTTAACTTGATAAACAGCTAGCCATTGGCCTGATCTGATCAAGTCTGAAATTAACTGAAGTTAATATACTTCAGCTACAGGCATTGGATAAGCTGCTCAGCTCGTTCACTGAATGTGGATCATATGTGATTTCTTCCACCTTGTTTTATCTCTCACTTTGTGATCAGAACTCAGAAGTAGAGATGAAGAGAAACCAGCTGCTGTCCTTCACAACTATATTCCACTTTTGAGTGTGTTACAATATTTAAAAGCTGTCATTTTAATATCATTTCAAGCAATTTATAACTATGATAATACATGTTTCATCTTAAATATCCGCCAAATCTTATATTAATGTTTCATCTAATTAATCATAAAGTCACATTTGAAGTACTTGAAAAATAATTTGTTGAATATATACCATTTCTTCATATCATTCACCCTATGTTTGGATAGATGTTAGTAAAGGAAATGAAAGAAAATGAAAGGTTATTAAAGGAAAAAAAATAATACATTTTTCCATTGTTTGGATAATTAAAATGTGTTAAGGAAAGAAAAAGAAATGATCATTTGGTAAAAGTATGAAAAGGAAAGAAAAAGATAAATTATAATGTCTATTTTCAATTATGTCATTTCTTTTTAATTAAAATAATAATATAAATATTATAAATTAAATAATGAAAAATAAAATAAACATTACATTACATTACATTAAAAAAAATATGAATGTAATATAAAAAAACAAAAACAAAAAATGATAATAAAAAAAAATTATTATAATTTTTAATGTCAATTACGTGAAGTATATAAGTTTAAAAATATTGCTTGTAATTTGATAAATGTAAAATGGATAATATGGATATTATATATATATATTTTTTTTTTTTTACTTTTCTTTCCCTTTTTTTCCACCGATTTGGGATTTTGAAAAAATAGTATTTTGAGGGAAAGTGCGGGGTGCTCAACTCCTCTCACTTTCCTTTATTAATTTTTTTTTATCCAAACAAAAAAAAATAATAATAAGAGAAAGGTTTTCCATTATCTCTTGCTTTACTTTCATTTTTTTTCCCTCCTCCTACCCAAATCCAAACATAGGCTTAATTGGATTGACAATTGGATAGTTCTTGTTGGAATAGGAAAAGGAAAAAAATCATTATCCAACTCCATCATCTTTGTTTTGTTTATTGATATATATATATATATATATATATATATATATATATAATATTTGATTGTGCTAATTCACAGTCATTGTATATAGGTTGCATTAATCCCAATAATAATGAGGGCAACTTGTTGCATATTGCTTCGCTACTGACTATGCTTTGTGAGTAGTCGAATTCAGGGTAGTCGATACCAGTCGTACTGGTTTTAAGATAAAACGAAATGGTATCAGTAGTGTATCGTTTTGGTTTTTGTATCGGTCGTATCGGTCAGTACAAATTTTTTTTTTTTTTTCACTTATTTGATTTTATTAAATCAATTTCTAATGTTTTCTCTAACATTTTATTTTTAATAATTAATTCTATTTAAAAATAAAGATATTTATTAAATTAATTTATTGAACTTAATTAATAATAATTTACTATATATTTTTATATTTATTTTATTTATTTGATGTTTAAAAATTTTGGATATTAAATATTTAAAATTTTATATTTACATATAAATATATATTTTATATAGGTAATTGAGGTATATTTACATATGTATATGATATATATTTTATTATAAAATTTGAAAATATGTTATATATATATATATATATATGAAAAAAAATATTTGAAAAATACCGGTAAACTCGAAACGGTATACCAAAACACATCGATTCTGATACGTACCAGTACTAGAACAAAAAACGATATGTCCTCTAGTACGGTACTGACTACCTTGGTCGACCTAGATACGAACATAGGTCATGTAGACAGTGGGAGAGATGAAAGCAATTGGACCACATTGGTAGACAATGAGAGTTTGCTTCACCATTAGAGGTGGACAACACCAGCTCAGGGTAATTCGATATGCTTTTTTCAATGCGAGAGAGTTTATGTGCAGGTTTGGAAGTTGTGGCACGAGATTCAGAAGAAATAATTTGCTTTTTAGCGTGGTGAAAGGTCGATTCTGTTCTCTTATCTCCATTTTCATGCAAAGATGAAAGCTAGTGGTGAGTATAGTATATGATAAAAAGGTTGTAGGGCTGAAAACATGAAAATTGAATGGGAATGGTAAATATACCCTGGCTTTCTTTGATTCTGAGCCAATCGGGAATCGACACATCATCATGAAGCTCAATCTAAAATGATATTAAAACCATGGCTATGGGGGGTTGAGTTTGATATTGGCAGCCAAAACAAGGCTGAAATAATGCATGGCAGCATCTTGGTTACGTATGTCTGCACCTCTAACGTCGACTTACCATGAGCTAGACATGCTGTCAATCCACATTTTGTAATTATTGGATAACTCCTTTGCTTTGATTGGGCAAATATAATTTCTTTCTTTTTTTCCAAAATCAAATATTACATATAGAAATTATAGGCAAATCCCAATTTTATCTTTTCTAATGATACTACCATGTACGTAGGTTAGAACTTGAAATTTTTAGCTAGGTTAATTTACAATTAATCTCGAATTCAAATCTTGAAATGAAAGAAAAATGGGAGAGAATAAAATCAATTTATGAAATGAAAGAGATGTATAATTTAAAAATAATATGAATAAAAAAATAGAGATGACATATATATTTGGAAGGAACAAATTTTGGATATATATACAAAGAGAATAAGAATTTATATCTGAATTTTCCTTTTTTTTTAGCTTTTAATGATGGGTTATTAATCTTAAGGCTTTCAATTTAGTTTGAAGAAAATATCTGAAGGAAGGTGAAGAAAACTAGAAAAGGTCTCATTTTCTTTCAGTATTTAGTCTAATTGTTGGTTTGTTTATTTTGTCATGAAAACCACCCAAAATGAATTATTGTTTTTCATGGTATGATGATGAGATTTTGATGATGAACTAGAAGAAACAAGACAAAGCTGTCAATCATACCAAAACAGGACAGTGTTTCCTGATACACCAAAAGCTGAAGTATTTATTTTGAGCTTAATTAGTTTGAAGGCAAATTTATCGGGATATAACTAAAAAAAATTAATTCTCAAAATATTGTTATTTTTTGTTTAAATATTAAAATTCGTTTTTTTTTAAATCAGTTGAAAAATCATCATATCCCATGACGATTTTTTAACTGAAAATTTTAATTTTTTTTTTAAAATTTTATAGTTGAAAAATCATCATGGCCCATGACGATTTTCCAACCATTTTATTAAATACCAGTAAAAAAAATAAAATTATTGAGATAATTAATTTCCCAACAATTTTTTATCATTTTATTTTTTCTGTAAAAAAATAAATAACAAAATTTAAAAATAAATTTTAATTTCCTAATAAATTTTTTTCATTTTATTTTTTCTTTTAAAAAATAAATAACAAAATTTAAAAATAAAAATTAATTTCCTAATAATTTTTTTTCATTTTATATTTTCTGTAAAAAATAAATAAGGAGATTTAAAAATAAAAATTAATTTCCTAACAATTTTTTTCATTTTATTTTTTCTTTAAAAAAATAAATAACAAAATTAAAAATTAATTTCCCAACAATTTTAAATAACAAAAAACCAATTTACAAAAAATATAATTATATAACATGTACTGATAAATAAAAAAGAAACTTACATAACATGAAACGCAAAACATATAAATTTATATATTACAAATTTAAAATACATTATTCTCGTTATATTAATAAAAGTACATTTATTCTAATTATTTATGGAGGAGCTCTCGGATCATTTGGTGTTGAGCAACAGTGTCGAGCTCTCCTATTGCGTGGTGGTTGGACCCGTCGTTCAACCTCGTAAGTGGCACGTATTCACGGTCGACCACGACCTCTTGTTGTAACCGCCACTAGTTCTGGTTGTATGCCATCTGCATGCTCATGGACGGTGTTGTACTGACCCACATCAGTCGATGAAAACGCACTACTAGAGGGATCCATTTCTTCGATATCAAAAATTTGAAACTCACTGCTAAAGGAGCCAACACTCAGTCCACCCATAAAGGGAACCTGACTACTAGATGGACCCACAATGTACCATCAAATGCTGATGTAGGGGTTCCAAACTGATACATTGTAGTTAGATATGTTGAACTTGAACTTGGGATGGGGAGCTGGTCATCTAACCTCGTCATTGACGGTGATGGTCGGTAACACTCATCAACATCATATCCGGGGTGACTGACTAAATAACGATGACTGGATGGTACTCCATGATCCAGTTCAGGTTCAGGATGACTAAATAAAATCCTCGGTGCAGTGAACTCCGATGCATATGATGAGGCCAGTTGACGCGTTCGTCCACGTTGTCCGCTAGGTCTAGGAGCTTCCATTTCCTGTGTAGGAGGGACTGGATTTGAAGTTCGTCCGAAAATGGCATACTCCAAAGATCTTCAAACTCTGACGATGGACAAACAAAAGACCGACCTTCATTTTTTATACCATCTTATGTAATCATCAGATGGGTTGAAATTATTACCAACAATCGGATAACTTTTCGGAATTCGTTCAGAACATATATCCCACCATTGGATCCATTTTGTGTGCTTTGTAGGCCAGTATTCTTCATGACTCTCAAGCATGTCAATCTTGTAAATCTTATCAAGGTTCGCCGGTGGTTGCGGAATTGGTTGTTGCATCCCAAATTGTTGCAACATCCTGTCGGTGTGGTGCCAATCCACATATGCAAAGCATATCAATGCTGTATTTGCTTTCCATATATGACAATTACTGTAGGCATCCGATGGGAGGCATGCGATAATTTCATTCAAAGAATATGGCATCACACAAACTGCGAATAATTATTACAAATTATTAGTTTCATATAGATTAAATACAAAAATACTTGAATGTAACAATCAAAACATTTACCTTATCATATCCTACTCGATCTAGTCGTAATCTTATACTTGCAAGGTTGGTCGGCGTATCGGTAAGATCTCTACGATGACTCCACCTGTTAAAATGCGTATAAAATCTTAATAGACCTATAAAAATACAAGTTCGTACAAAATTAATAAAATAATAAAGATTATTACCTGCTTGCAAGGGGGTATACAGTCGGAACATCCACGCGCGGAGCAAGAAATGACAGCCAAGCCGATACCAAGCCCATGATTGTAGAATCACTAAACATCCACTTATGTCATGGCTTTTTTGAACTGTAGCCCGGCACAGTTCTCTATACAAAACCGCCAAACACACAGAACCCTAACTATAATTTGCCGCATGCTCTAAATCACGTAGTAATGGAAGATACATTAAATGTACATGACTGCTCGATTTGTCAGGCATTAGCAATCCTCCAATCAAACATAAAATATATGCTCTAGCAGCATATTTTATATGTTCTTCACTTGCGTGCAATGGAAGATTTTTAAAGGATTTCAACCAACTTAGTCTCACCGTTGAGCCAGATACATACTCATCTGGAAGTACTGCGCCTAATAAATTTTGAAACTCTTCATTCTAATCTAGAAAGCTTGAGCCTGTAACTGCATCGCCATGGACCGGAAGTCCAAGTTCAAGTGCAACATCTTCTAGAGTTACCGTGCATTCACCAAACGGAAAATGAAAAGTGTGCGTCTCGGGTTTCCATCGTTCGATCAACGCACTGATTAAGTCGGGTTGAAGCAGAAATCGTCGAATTTGAGTTGCATAATAAAATCAGACTCTCTTTAAGTGGTCGATAATATATGGATGTGGGTCCTCCAAAGTTAATTTCCTCGAAAGTAAGACGCGACCAGTATCCTGTTGATAATTAATTAAATTAAATTAAATAATTAAATAATTATAAAAATTACAAAATTACAAAACTATAATAATTTAAAAATTAAACAATTATAAAATGACAAAACAATAATAATTATAAAATTACATAACTATAATAATTAAAAAATAAAAAATTATAAAACTATAATAATTATAATAATTATAAAATTATAAAACTATAATAATTAAAAAATAAAAAATTACAAAACTATAATAATTTACTTACCTCTTTAAATATAACCAATGATATGTGATTCTCTTGCAACCTCAATAATGATGATGAAGCCATTTTTAAATCAACACGAAGATATTTTGTATGGAAGAATGAAAAATCAAGAAGATTTGAGATTTTTTGTAGGAAATAAGAAGAAGAAATAAGAGGAAAAATGAAGAAGGTGTAAGAATAAGTGAAAAAGAGGGGGTATTTATAGGAGTATTTGGGATGATTTGGGGGGAAATTTGAAGGCAAACGGTCACTTATTGTCTTCAAATTTGATTTTTTTTTTTTATCGTTATTTATTTGAATGTTATTTAAAATTTAAACTAAAAAAATGATTGAGAAATTGTCATGTGCCATGGCGATTTCGCAACTGATTTAAAAAAGATCGGATTTTGGTATTTAAACGAAAAATAACGGTATTTTGATAATTAAAATTTTTTTGAGCTATATTTCGATAAATTTGCCTAGTTTGAAAGTCTAGAATTTTAGCACAAGGCTGGCCATGATTTTGCGTTGGATTTCGTAGGTGATCATATAATTAATATAGCTAGGCTGCTGCATTTAGATACATGTTTAAGGTTTTAACAGCTAAATTATTCCTGAAATCTTATGTTATCTAAGATAATTCTCAATATTGAATGGTATCGGTTGGTCGGAACGGGATTCAGAAGCTTGTCTGGCTTGATATAAATATATATATATATATATCATAAAATCAAAATTTTATTGGTAAAAAATCGATTGAATTGATAAAAACCAAATTATGAAATTTAAAACTTTAATTTTTTAGATTTATATTAAAAATCATATAACTTAGTCAAATATATATTTTAATTAAGTATTTATTATATTTAATATTTAAATTTTAAAATTTTTAAATTAAACTGATCGATTCAATCGATCGAACCAGTTGAATCGGTGATCAAAGCTCTTATTAGATTAATCTCTGATCCGATTTTTTTTTTTTTTTTAAATTGATAATTCCTGATTTTGAGTCTATTGTTATTTATTTGTTTTTCATATTGTCATATACAACGCTATTGAAGTACTTCGACATATATTTGACATTTATTTCTTTTAAAAGAAATTTTAACAATCCCTATGTAAAGTCAGGGTTTGTTTCATACATTGAATTTTGATAATTAAGTTTTAACTAAAGTTTGCATGTAAGAGAATATTACATATCTAAAGTCTATTCTTCGGTTTTTTCTATTTTTATTTGAATTGAGAGGTTCAAACTTTTGACATTTATATATTTTTCGGCCCTTTAATAGTCTGAAATGCTTAATATAATGTGATATTCTTGATTTGAGTATGTGATTGGTTTTCATGCAATTATTGGACCAAATCTTGATCCTGGAAATTAAAAGTAACATTGGATTGATTTTCATCTGAGTTTAATAAGAGAATGAAATAAATCTATCACTTAAAAATAGATCTGCCCATGGATTTGGGTAAGAATATTTGTGATCCGATCTAAATACTGTTCATATATTAAAATAATATTATTTTTTAAAATTTAATTATAAAAAAATATATTCTTTTATATATGAAGAATAGTAATTTCAGACCCGTGGATCAACTCAAATCCGTCCAAAAAATGGCCTAAGTAAGAAAGGAAAAAAAATCGAATCGTAATCCGACCCGACTATGAGCATATCTACTTAAAAGTAACAAAAAGTAATTGTAGGATCCTAGAATTGATAGGGGCTGGCCTGGTTTTAGCATTAAGGTGAAAGAGGTGATAGTGAGAGTGCAATAATGATGCGCATATATATATATATATATATATATATATATATATATATTGTGCTCTCTAAATCAAGTAACTAAAAGAAGCCAAGCTTTCGAATTGTTCTTTTCATCAACTAAGGTCCCCTTTGAATTTGCTCGAACCTTCAATGCGGGCCGGTGGGAGGGTTTTCATTGTGCTGAAAGCTGTTTAGAATCTTTAGATAATAACTTTCCGGACAATTGGGATCTTCTTTTACGTATTGGAGGTAAAAAAATTCGCTAGACCCTTAGAATGTGTTTGGACGGATAATTTTAAAATTTTGAAAAAATTTAAAATGAAGGTATTTTAATAGTATTTGTAATTGTTTTGTTTGGATAATTTTTTTTAGAAGGAAATTTAGACTATTAGACTTTCATGAAATAAAAAATATATAATTATAAAAGAGGAATAATGATATTAAAAATAAAAATACAGATATGTATAGAAAAATATGTAATATGGGTATTATTAGATTCGTAAAAATATATGAATATTATTAATAAAATAAAAATAAAAAATATATATATCATAGTTAAATAAAATGATAACTTGCTTTTTTAATTTTGTATTTTATAATGGGTCATGTTGGAATAAAATGATAAAAGATTTGAAGAAATTTTAAAAAATCATATTTTTAGGTGGAATTTCAAAAAGGAATTTGAAGTGCTCAAATCTCCTCTTGAAATTCCTTATAAATTTTGAAATTTTCTCTTACTTTTACCCAAACAAGTAAATTCATTTTTGGACTTTTAAAAATCTTGATTGAAATGAAATCCTCCAAACACACTCCAGTTGAATTAAAAACCTTGGTGGGAGTTTTTTTTTTTCATTTTATTCTTTTAAAGATTTATAATTATTTTAAGTGATAAATAAATTTATACGTAAATATATTATTATCAAAATTTTATTCACTTTTTATTTTTATTTAAATTTTTTGAAATAACTTTGATACTTTAATATAATAAATAAAATTTAATTATCATTATATATAATAAAGTAATATGATAAATATTTAATTATTTATTAATTTTTAAATTTTCATTATATACAATTTTAAATTTAATATCCTTAATGGTCATTTGTTTTTCTTATTACAATTCACTTCACCGTCCCAGTTATTTTGTATCCAAACACATATCTCATTACTGATTTTAATTTAACCACTATAATACTCAATCTCATTATTAAAATAAATAATCTCACCGTCACTATTGTGTTCAATCTGAACTCCCATCTAAATGGAATCCAAATTCTCTGCTCCTATTCGTGCCCCCACTCTTATAACGAGCCGCGCGTTCATTTTTTTTTCTTTGTACCTGTTTGTTTTTAATGTTTGATCTGATTTTTTATCTAATAAAAAAATCAATTTCGCTTGAAAAAAAACAGATACAAAAATTATACAAATAAAGAAAATGGTGTCGTGAGATTTACATATTCGATCACTGAGAAAATATCAATTAGTTGTATTTGTATTTGGTAGTCCCATTAAAAAATTGAAAACAAATAAGGAAAAAAACGATAAAAAAAAAAAAAAAGAAAAAAAAGCTTGAATCCGTGAGTCGTTATGAAAATGAAAAGACAAATAAAGACATAGAAATGGGGGAGAAAGGATTTCTATTCGTCCAAATGGATCTAAAAATATTGCAACCAAAGGAGGGATCATTTAGGCATTGTTGAAGGGTTTGTCTGTTAGGCGGAATTCTGGAGGGTTAGGACCCACTTGTCACGTGGAGGGGGGGTTGCCTAATGGCAACCCTAGCAGACAAAAGAAATAGTCATTTCCAAATCTCCTCTAATCCCCTCTCAGCCAATTATCATCTATCTCCCACGTGGGACTCCTGGCCCCATCCCCACCCCCACCCCCACCTCCCTTTTGGTTCCTATATTTTCTTCTCTTTTGCACCCCCCCTGGCCCCTAACTTTGCTGCATCATATTGCACCAGGATGATCTCCCTTCCTTAATCATCAAATTACTACTTCACCATTAATTCTCTTTTTGGAGTTAACTTCACACAAAAACGAAAGAGTTTGGTTCAAGATCAAGTATATCAGAAGAATCATGGGGGATTCTTCTACATCATATATACATATGGTGATTTATACTATAATTTGATATGCTATTAGAATTTATTACTATTTTAAATCTATTATAGGTAACATATATATTTTTGATGTTGTTAACAGGTGCAGCATCTGATAGAAAAGTGTTTGATTTTCAATATGACAAAAGAAGAGTGCATGGAAGCACTCTCCAAGCATGCAAACATCAAACCTGTCATCACTTCTACAGGTAATTAATTAATTAGTTTTTTTCCTTTTCCAACATCACACGCACGCACGTATATGCACAGAAAAAAAAAATGCACGAAGAGAATTGTTGGATATGATTTTAATTAAACAAACTCTGATCAGAAGCCAACAAAACCTCTCTCAAACCTGATTGATTTGTAGGTTTTGGCTTTGCTTATTTCATGATCTTCAATAAGATTCTGATGCAGCTATATATAGCCAGCCTTACACAAAGATATATAGCTTGGTGAATTTGGTTTCAAAAGAAACCCAGTCAAGTGTGTCAATCCATTTAGAATTCTGCTTGAGCTGGAGCTGGGGGTTTTCATTTTTTTCTTTTCTGATCTTATAGCCTAGTAAGCTAGACTACAAGTTGAACCTGTCAACCAATTAGGGTTCTCTTTTAGCTTCAGCTACCCGCTCATACCATTATTATCACCCGAGACAACCTTAATTTGATCAAATACTGAAGCCTAACTGGGCAGGTGAAATCTTGTCAAATCCATTAAGTATACTTTCTGCTTAAGCTTTGGTAGTTTGCATGATGGAAACTAATTCTACATTGCTTAGAATAGTAACAAAAGGTATATAATAGGATATCTTTCTTAATTTAGATAATTTAATCAAGTGCTATGAGCCCAAAGAGTTAGTGGGGGTTACTAATTATTTAATGTCAAAAATGGACACTTGAAAAACTTGAGCTTAAAATTGTTAATACAATTGATTTTTTATTTTTTGATTTTCGAAATTAATTAAATATTAATTAAACAGAAAATTATATTAAATAAATTTTTTGACTTTTTATTTTTTGATTTTCGAAATTAATTAAATAAAAAATTATATTAAATAATAATCAGCTGTATTGAATAATCGTGTTTTTTGAAACCTGTTATGTAAAAACACAACACTTATCTAAACAGTGTTGTGTAAGAACACAACTTAAGCCAACAGACAAGTTACTTATGTAACTTTACATTGTCTATAAAATAAGACTTTTCTATTCTGTCATGTACACAATTCTGTTTGGAACGTTTATGATTTTGTTGTATCCTGAAGGCATTATAAAACTTTAAAAAATGTGTTTCTCACGCCTCAAAGTCTGCATCCAAATCTCTCATCTCCATTTATTTTTTGTAACACTTTTACTATCTCAGCATGATCCTGAATCACTTTCGAAACTTGGTCAACCAAATATGACAACACCACTAAAACTATTCAGGTTTCAGGGTCTAAAATTTCAACATCCTTTTACAGAATTACAGCTTCCAATACTTTTACTTCTTCAACAATCCTGAACAGGCAATTATGAATGAGCTCAGCTTGAAGAATTTGTTGGTTCTTTTTTCCATCTATTTTCTCTTGGTTTTACCGTCAATATGATCATGGTTATTTACAAGAAATTAATACGTTAATTATGTACAGTTTGGAATGAACTTGAAAAGGAAAACAAGGAATTCTTTGAAGCCTATGCACAGTCTCAAAGCAAACAAGACCGAATGTCAGAGGAAGAGACAAATCAAATGATCCAGAAGATGATCTCGGATTCCTCTAAAGACCCCGACGAATAATATTGACAATCGAAAACGATATCTCCTTGATCTTCTGCTTGGTAGTTAGCCCTCCATCTCCCTTAACTCCCTTCCAAATCCTGCAAAATAAGACCAAAATTGAAACGGGGGGGAGTGGGAGTGGTCCTATCGCGCATGTTTACTACGGAAGATCACGGAGTATTTATTTTGATTATCATTGGTCCCCTTTTCCAAATAAAATCTAGGCTACCCTGAATCGAATAATCAATAACTATATGCCACGTCAAGCAAAAAAATTCAAGAAAAAAATACCAAAAGGTATTATTGTAATTTCATGTGGTTACTTAACTGTACTTAAGTGTTGAATGATGATTGGATAGATCATCATTGTATTTATTGTATATATAAGTATATATGAAGCTGAAGATCGTATCTATGTAAATAGAAGGGGATGATTGTTATGGTTCTTACGTTAAAAAAACAACAGAGGTGGCAACATCTGAAAATCTGTGTTTGATTTGTCTGATAGTATTGGTAGGGTATAGTATATAGGTTTTGGCTTTCTTATATTATTACTATTATTAAATAAAAGTAGAAATAAAAACAGTGGGGACTCCTTAATCCTTAGTCCTTAGGCTTTACCTGGTCACAGTC
The DNA here is from genome assembly GCA_030761205.1 of Fremontodendron californicum. Classification (NCBI taxonomy): domain Eukaryota; kingdom Viridiplantae; phylum Streptophyta; class Magnoliopsida; order Malvales; family Malvaceae; genus Fremontodendron; species Fremontodendron californicum. The sequence goes on along the minus strand of JAULJL010000009.1, from coordinate 8,676,195 downwards.
ATGAATTTTTATACTCCATTAAAGCATGTGAAGGTGATGTTAAGGGTACTGCAGAAGCTAGTGGTCTGAAATCATCGAGTGCTTATTAGGGTATTCAATGTTTTTTTTTTTTTTTTCTTCTTTCTGGGCATTCAGTGAATGGAAAGTTTAGTGTTTAACACTTGAATACTTATGATTTGGTTTAATAAACTAGTTATACTTATATATTGATGAATACATATTTGCATGCAAATGTACTTTGGAGTCCCAAACTAATCAAACTTCTGATTGCATGCAAATATAATTTTGAAAATGCTATTTTTTTTACAAAGGAAATTGTAGTTTGTAGAGAGGAGAATGAATTGTAAATGCTGAAATTCGAAATTTAAACTTACGAGATGACACTGCATAAATCAATTGGACTAAATTATTTATTCATAAAGATTGGGATTTGGGAATGATTTTCATAAGGATAAAGGATTTTTCTCAAGCAAAAACTTTCAATAATATGTCAAATAATGTCTGCACTGTTCTAGAGGGTCCAGTTTATTTTTATTCTTAGTTAAATATCCAGAAAGAAAGGAAAAAAAAAAAAAAAACCCAGCAAAGATACATATAATAATTGCCCGACATGAAATAATGTTGAAAGTCTTCAATTCTTGACTTGATCCACACCTAAGAAGGAAAAATCCCACCCTTTTGGCCCAGCTTCCAAATAATAATATGCCATGTATTCTTTCATTTGTTATTATGCTACAAGACTAGTATGAGATCGTATTTTAACTCTATTAACGAAATTAAAAATTTACAAAATATTTCATATTTTTTAAACTTAATTTTATTTATTAATATAAAATTTACAATATATCTCACTTTTTTAAAACTTAATTTTGTTTATTAATATACTCTAAAAGATATGTATCACCTTACTAACCTGTTAACAGTGAATCAAATAATTTCTTCTACTAATATTTACTTGTTAAACTTGTGTTCTGATAAGGTCAGTTTTTCTCTGTTAATTCAATGTAGAAGATTTTCCTTCTATTTTTTCTATTTGTTTAAGATAACTTTACAACTTTCAATCCAAGTCAACGATCTATGGTCGGCCAACGATTGGAAATTAACAATCTATGCTTGGCCTAACGGTTACTATCCCTTCATAGAATTCAGAAAAAAAAAAAGTTCAAGAACAAAACAAGTCCAGAGTAAGCAAGAGATTCTTGCTCAGTTTTAAGATCTGCCTTGTAGTTGTAGGGCAGTGACCTTATCTTTCCATGATAAACACCATTCAACATCAGACCAAAATTAACTAATTAATAGTAGCATGGATACTTTTCTGATAGATTAAAACACTTATTGGATGACTACAGCAACAAGTGTTCATCAGGTTTTACATGATGTCTAGTTCATACTCTAGAGTTTGAAAACCTTATAGTTTTGAACTAATTCATGCATTCACCTTTGGCGCCCATCCGGCAATCACGTGTTCTTTGGCAGCCTTCGTTTTCGCAAAGGACTCTCGAGAGAAAACCGACTGCAATGTAAGATACAGGAGGAAATATATTTGATCATTAGTCAAGATAAAGTTTAATTTTCTTCTATCCAGACTCAATTAGATGAACACAAGCCAGCATACAGACATTTAAAGATACACAATTAGAAACAAAGGAGAGAGATTGATTCTGCAATTTATTCAGAGAAAACTTGAAAAATATTCACTCATAAGAAGAAAAAAAAAAAAAAAAAGTCAGGACAAAGATTGCCCCAAATCATTGAGCATCCATCAATTAAAACCATTTATGTGAACCCAAAAATTTGAAAGGACTTGGTTTCTCATACTTGGGTAAGAGAGCCAAAACCCAATAAAAAACAATCTTACATGCCCTATTTAGGTGTTCATTGGCAATGGTCGTCACATCTATGTTTCCTCGAAATGAGTGTCGGATACGGATATGTGTTTGACATGGGTATGTTCAATTTTTTTTTTTAAATTTTCCATGTATTTGGAGGGTCCTTGAAAGATCATATCGATCCCCATACCCATGTCAGGATATGTGTCGGACACAGGTGTCAGACATAGATACTTCAAGAAAACGAAGAGTCGGAGCAACATAGCGTCACATACTTGTAATACAAATAGCAATATACATTCAGCATGATTACATAGCCAAAATCAACAATAAATATTTCCAACTCGGAAGCAATATGCTTGATTGCATATAAGTGGAAAAGGGTATTGCATTTAATGTAATCTAGAGAACCAAACTAAAGTTAGAATCAGAGCCAGAAAGTCAGTCATGGATAAGTGTATTTCAAGAACAACACCCCTTGAAAAGAAAAAAAAAACAAGTATGGATGCCATTAAAGGTGAGAGATGCTAAATAAGGGGCATAAAACAGGACCTGGAAGGACACCAAGCCCAAAATGAAGGGCCTTCAATGGTTATACTTCCAGCTACAATATGCAACACCAAGTCCTCTATATAAAAACTCTTTATGGCCACTGAAGAAAATAGTGAAGAATATAATACGCCGCCACTAGCTATCATCACCGATTTATCATGATGATCCATAAATACAAGCATAATATAACTTTCATCATTCTTGTCACATGACATGAGCCTGAAAGTCATACCTGCTTCTAGAAAGAAGACAGCAAAAGTTCTTTCCTTTTCTTTTAAAGGAGGTGGGGGTGTGAGACCGAGGGTTCATTATAGAAAAGCTTGATGTTGGAAAACCCTCAAAATCAAAATCCAAAATCTTGAATTTACATTCAAAGTAGTTTTTATTCTATTATATTGAGCCATACGAGCCAGAATTATGTTCTTTTGCAATGTATAGAGTCACTGAGGTATGATCATCCCACATTCTAGTGTAGCTACTTTATAAAATACTGTATTACTCCTAACTATGCGTGTTATAATACGAAAAAGCTTCAAATCACTATACTAATCAAGATAGGATCATAACTGATGTGATAAAATCAGGACAAAAACCAATATAAAGCAACAAAACAAGCTTCCCAAGAAAAAGGTTGTCCTATTTGTTGGAACATACATTTTTGTTGTTTTTTTTAAAGCTTTGATGGAACATACAAGACAAACAAGGTCCACTCATTAAACTGTTAAAATCACTAATATTTTTTTTTGGGGGGGGGGGGGAAGAGAAAGCGGTAAATGGCAGAAACAATGTCGATTGATGGTACAGTAGCTGCATACCTTCATGTAATTGTGGACATAAGTCAAGCTTTCGGGAACAGTCCACTTCTTAAAATGACCAAGAGCAATCTCAAGATGGTAGAGCTTTGGTCCCAAACCTAAATCAACAGCAGTAATCTTTTCCCCAGCAATGAATGGACCCTGATACATACTCCAATAAATTAGGATAAACTTACATGGTAAAAGATGAAATAAAATCACGAATCTACGCACAAAGGCACATGAAGTTTATTATCACTTACCTGTCCCTTAAGATGCTCATCCAATGCCTTTAGTTCATTAAGCAAAGCCTGCTCAGATCCATCATTTGCATCCTTGCTCTTCAAAAATGTGATGAAAGTTCCAAACATTTTTGATCCACTGCAGTCACACAGTGAATAAAGATTAATAATCAGTTGAGAGATTTCAAGAACAAAATACTTAGTAACCTTTTCTAAGAAATAAATAAATTATATCAACAAAACCACTCCATTTAAATAAAAATAAAAAAACAAGGGTTGAAAAATTCTCCCCTAAGGACAACACAAGATAAGCATACGACAGAGAATCAACTCTGTGTTATGATCCCACATTGGAATAATAAGACTTCCTGACCTTTGATAGCAATTGATACCAATTGATATGGACCTTTGGAAAACCTCAACCCAAAAACTAACTATAAAGGTAGGAGAGCCTAGGTCCATATAAACCTCACAAGGAAGTCTTATTATTCGGATGTGGGATCGTAACACTGTTCTTTATATTTTCAAACATTTCAGATGGCAGAAGGCAACCAAAATGATCAAAGGTTTTAAGACTTAACTCAGATAATAAAAGTGGCAAGAAGTGTAAAAACAAATATTATAAAATCAAAATAAAACTTAATAGTATCAATCTAACTTCTCAAAGAGAACACAGTACACAAACACAAAGTAACTGACAGATAAATCAAATGAAAGAAAAGGGAAGGAGGCAGCATACACAGAGGCAAATTCAGGTGGTGTTTTCAGAGAAGGCTCAGGGTATTTCTCTTCAAGAATTCCAACAATCACATCAGAGTCAGGCACCCATTTGTCATCAAACTTCACCACTGGTACCTTTCCTTCTGGACTTTTTTCCAAGAACCTATCAAAATTAAATCCAATGACAAATCAAAAATTTCACAAGCCATTTGCTTAACAATCCAACCAACCCATCACCACAAACAAACAAAAAAACCCCCGAAAATTAACACTTTTACAGTCAAAATCACAATTTTACAGCAAGCCATTAGCTTAAACACTCCAAACAACCCATCACCACAAAAAGCCTCACAATTGATATTTTTATATAAAAGTTTACATCTTTTATTATATGAAAATATATACATAAATACCATTGAGGTTTGTCACTGAGATTGACAAGGTGCAACTTGTAAAGAACCTTCTTTTCCTCCAAAGTAAGAAGAACCCTTTCGCAGAATGGACCTGCAAAACATTAAAAGGCAAAAACCCTTCAATCCAAATTCAAAACCCAGAAACAAAACCACTCAAAAAAAAAAAGGAAAAACATGACTTTTTACATAGACAAGGTGAGAGAGAGAGAGAGCATACAGTCTCCAACAACACCAGGGGCACCAGCAGCAGCCTTGACACAGATCTCCAAAGCCATTTTTCCTTGAGAAAGATTTGACAATCAAGAATGAACCTTTTTGGTTTGAGAGTTGAGATATAAAAGGAGTAAATAAAATGCCTGTGGAAAGAGAACTAGTTTAAAGAAAGATAGTACTATGGCAAATTGGAAGTTGTTGTTGACCTTGTTAATAACTCCAAATTGTTGGCAATTTGGTGATCTTTAAGGACCTGATCAAAACATCATGGTCAATGGGGCCATGTTATTTAATTTGGATGGGTTAATATGAAAAACATGCATTCTACATAGAATTATTGTGAAATGGTACAATTAATAAAAATTATTTAAAAAAGAGAAATAAATAATTAAAAATTATTATAAAAAATATTGTAAAGACAAAATTACCTTTAATGAAAAAAATTATTTTTTCTTTTTTTTTCATTAAAGAAATAAAAAAATTTAATTGAAAATAAATTTAAAAAATAAAATTTTTAAATATATATTTTTTAAATTTTAAAAAAATTTAAAAGAATAAAGAAAAATTAATTTTAGGCATATTATTTTTATTTTTTAAAATTTTTTGATTAAAAAAAGTAAATAAAAAATTTAAAATTTTATTTTTTATTTTTTTAAATTAAAAAAATTTTATTTTTAGAATATTTATTTTTTAATTAAAAATTAAATTAAAAATAAAAAAAAAAAGAGAAAAAAGTTTTTTTATCAAGGATAATTTTATCTTTACAATATCCTTTTTAACAATTTTTAATTATTCATTTCTCTTTTTCAAATAATTTTTATTCATTATATCATTTCACAATAATTTCTTATAGACTAGCATGTTTTTCATATTAACCCAATTTGGATTGAGGCCAACAGTGGTACATTAGCTTTCTAAAACCTTTTGGGAAAAGTATTAAAACCATGAAGTTTGAATATAATTTCAGATACTTTTAAAATTTAAATAAATTTTTTTTTTTTGAGATTTGAATAATATTTTTTTTAAATTAATATCATGTTAAAATTATTTTTTTATGGTATTGAACATATCTATGGTTGGAAAAATAATCTGAACCGTCGGATTAGACAGATAATTTCAAAAAATAACGGGTTCGAGTCAGGTTCGGCTTTACCATAAACCCGAATTAACCCGCTCCTGATTATTTTTTTATTTTTCTAACTTTTAATTTTTTATATATGTTAATTTTATATATTATTAGAGGTGAGCATTCAGTCGGTTTGGTTAGTTTGGTTCCAAAATTTCGAAAATCGATTAAGTTTATTAAACTTATAAAACCGACCGACAAAAATTCTAAAATCGAAAAAATCAAAAGCAACTTAAGTCGGTCGGTTCGGTCAGTTTAATCGGTTTTAACTATTTAAAAAATAATTTATTTATTGTATATTATATATTATTATATAATATAAATGATATATTATATTATATATAATTTTAAATTATTATATAAATATTTATATTTAAAATAAAATTAAAAGGGTCGGTTAGTTCAGTCTATTCGGAATGGGATGGGGGGGTTATTCGGGGTCGGAGGCTAAAATTTTAAATAAAATCGAATTCGGGGTGGTTTCGAGTATATCTAAACAGACCCTTTATATGAAAACGTATTAAAACCCCCATGAGGTTTGATCATAATTCCAAATACCCCTATAGTTTAGATAATACCCTCTTCCCCCCCTTAAAAATTAATATCATGTCAAAATTGCCCTTCTATGGCATAGAACATGTCTAGGGTTGGCAAAATAATCCAAACTGTTGGGTCAAGCAGGTAATTTCAAAAAATGACGGATTCGGGTCGGGTTCGCATTTACCATAAACCCGAATTGAACTATTTAAAAAATAATTTATTTATTGTATATTATATATTATTATATAATATAAATGATATATTATATTATATATAATTTTAAATTATTATATAAATAATTATATTTAAAATAAAATTAAAAGGATTGTTAGTTCAGTCTATTCGAAATGGGATCAGGGGTCTTTTCGAAGTTGGGTTCGGGGTTTGTGATTAAAATTTTAAATAAAATCGGGTTCGGGGCGGTTTCGAGTATATCTAAACGAAGATCGGGTCGGGGGCTAAAATTTTAAATAAAATCGGGTTCAGATCCGAACTGATGAAATTCGGTTCGGGTCGGTACGATTTTTTATTCTATTAGGTTCGATAACCGCAAAGTGTTAAAAACCAGAGTACTGCACATTAACCGTAATTTTTATCTAAAACCGAACCTAACTGAACCCCTTAATCGTGGGTTATCTCCAAAAAAACTTAAAAGATAAAATTGTCATTTAATTTTTTTATAACTTGAATAGAAAGATAAAGTGAAATTTTTAAAATTTTAAAGAGGTGGTGGAATTCTCATTAAATTTTAAGGGTAAGTATCTTTTACCCAAACCTTTTTGATGCCTCTCCTACCTTTATTCCATAACCTAGTATGAAAAATAGAAACACATCAAAATTTTACAACTTTCTTTTTGTTTTATATATTTTTTTTAAGTTTTTAATTTTCACACTCAAATTAATTTGAAGGAGAGAATAAAATAATCTAATCTTAATAATTATGAGATAATTATTTTTCTTTCATCCTTTCAAATACTGAAATACATAGCAAATGAAAATTTGTCAAAGGCATTATTTAAAGGGTCCGAGTGACTATAGATATTAATTAAAAATTATTTAATTATTTTTAAATATATATTTAATATATTATTTTTATTAAATTTTAAAAAATAATACATTATTTATATATATTTTTTTATAAATATCACTTTAACAAGTATTATTAGACATTAATTAATATTTATTTTATTTATTTTTTTCCCATAAAACCTTTTTTTATAAAAGAAAATTAGTCCCAATAAATAAAATGAATCAGTGAGAAAAAAAAATACTAGTAGTTTTTTAATAGGCTAAATTGCTAAATTCAGTCAACATCAGACATCTTGCATATTTTTCTTTTCCAAATTTTTTTCGTTTTTACAATAATGAACATGGTCATGATTTTTGGCTAAGTTCAAGGTCTACATTTATATATTTGTACACGAGATGGAACGAAAATAAAAATAATAAATTAACTTAAACGATTACGTCAAATCAGAAAATCTTTTTAAAAAATAAGATCATCATTTTAAATCATGTAATATAATCTTTTAATTCAATAGATCATTAGATCTTCATAGTTCATGTACATGGAAACTCTACTATTACTAAAATTAAAATACTACTTTTTCTGTCCCAAATTATTTGGTTTTTTTTTTTTTTTTTACGGAATTTAAAAAAAAAACTTTAACTTTAATTTAATAATTTTTCATGTCAAAAATAAAAAATAATCATGAAAAATAATTTTAAAATGTAAAAAATTAAGAATTGTAGTTATTAAAAAAAAACAATTCTAAAACATTCTAAAAAATGAAACTAAATGAGTATTTTAATGTCCCAATTCATTGAAAGTTTTCCCACGGAAAGGAAAAAAAGGTTTTCTAGTTTTGTAAATTGTCTGTCATCTTTCCTTTGGCTTTGGAGAATCGGTTCTTTTATCATCATTTTTCTAAAACTCATTTTCCACAAGGGCTAATAACCGAACAAATCGACACAATAACAAAAATCGACCGAACCGATCGACAGATACTCGTCAAGCTGAACCGATCAAACCGAGATCAATCGATTCGGTTCTGTCGGTTTAGGGATCAGTGGGAGCCGGGCATTTTCTTTCTTGCACGTCTTCCTGCAAAAAGAATTCTTCCACAATATCAAACAAGTCAACTATTCTAACTTCCTGCACCAACAATAGAAAAGCCATTGAGCACAATCTGCTATGCCACAGCAGGAGTGATTGGCAGGCAAATTGAATCTCTTTTTCATTTGTATTCTCCAGAAGCCACCATAGAGTAAACCAAACATACAAAGAATGGTCTCAGTCAAACCCATAGACTCCCTGACAGTTTCATTATCAATATTGATGGCATGGCAGCTAAGTTGAAGATCCAGAAAGGAGCCATGCAAAAGAGCAGAAAAGCTATCAGGCTGAATCAAAGAGTCGAGAGAGTGAAGATTGAAGAAGAAGTTGTCCCTATCCACTGGCCAATGATGAGAAATGAGGGAGAGAAAAAAGAAACTAGGGTTTATTTTATGTTTTGGTTAGTGCTAGCCGATGATGAGATGACTTGATTCACTCGGTTATGGCTATTTGGATTTTGGATGGGCTTTTTATTTGTATATTTGGATTATAGATTATTGGGTTGGGTTGGGTTGTTTTTTTTTTTTTTTTTATTAGGTTAGGTTTATGGTTTGGGTTTGGATATATTTAAATTAAAATAATATTATTTATTTTTTTAATATATTATCGGTTTATTTGATCGGTTCGATTTATAAATAACTAACCGCAAATCGACCGACTAAACCGATTAAACCAACAACAAAAAATCGATTAAGCCCTAAAATCGAACAAACCGAATCTAATAAACCGAATTTGATCGGTTTCAATTGGTTTGTTCGGTAAACCGAATTTTTGCTGACCCCTAAGGGCCAAGGCCAAATGCCAAAGGCATGGGGGCTCTTTCATTTCATGACTTTTTTCTAGGGTGCATATGGTAATTTTAGACACAATACGATCATAAAATATAAATATAATGTTAATAGTTTGCAATGTTGATGAAAATTAATCTCATGTTATTTTAAAAAGTCAAGAATAAAGAATAGATAATAAGATGTTATTTAGTTTAGACAAATAAGTTAAGTGCTATGGGCCCAATGTGTTACTAGGCTCATCTAATGGGCTACTAATTATTTAATGTAAAAAATGGATAATTAATTTTTTTATTTTTTTAAAAATAATTAAATGTTAATTAATTAAATCGAATATTATATTAATTTGTAATCAGTTGCATTGAATAGTTGTAATAAGAAAAAACAGCACTTATCAAAAGACCTGTTATTCTCAAAGACACAACATTTACCTAAAGAGTTGTTATGTAAGATTCCAACTTTTGTCAAAAGACAAGTTACTAATAAATGTAACTTTACATTGTTTATAAAAAAATATACTTTTCTATTCTTCCAATTTCACAATTTTACTTGGAATGTTTATAACTTTGTTATATTCTGAAGGCATTATAAAGTCTTAAGAAAAGTGTTTCTCACGCTTCAAAGTAAGCATCCAAATCTCTTATTTTCATGTTTTTTTTTTTTTTAACATATAATAGGAGAAAAATAATTAAAATACGATAGAAAACACGACACTATAAAATAACACGAATACGATACGGATATATGAATGTATTAAAATCTATATAAAACGAAATATTAACATGTTAAAGTTTTTTAAATATATAATATTTTAAACAAGATTATAACATAAAAAAATAATACGAATATGATAGTCAAATGACCATGTGTGACCCAAAGGATATATAAGTCCCAAATTGAGCCCAATAAACCAAAAGTCAAGCAGCCCATAACCTTAGGGGTGTGCAAAAAATCAGTTTACCGATCAAATCGACCGAAATAGACACGATTCGATTTTTTTGTTTCAGTTTGTTCGGTTTTCGATGATTTCGGTTTGTTAATTCGGTTAAAACGTATTTAATCGATCGGTTTTTGATTTTTTATTTGAAAATCGAACCGACCGATTAAACCGATAATTAATAAATAAATATATAATATTATTACAAAATTTAAACCCATAACTGATAACCCAACTCATAATAAAAGAAACCCAATCCATAAACATAATCAAACCCAACCCAACCCAACCTAGACCCAGCAACCCCATCCCATTATCTAATCCAACAATACCCAAATCCAATACCAAATTACCAATACCCTAATATCCCAAATTTGAAATTCCCAATCCAAGTCGCAACCCAGCAACGGAGCAACCCCATCCCTTTTCTTCACTCATTCAATCTGAACCGACTGACTCAGAAACAGAAATTGTCAAATTGATTCTCAGCAAAAGAAAAAAAAAAAGAAATTTGAGAATCCTACAACAGCCAACAGCAACAGCGACAAGAAACAACAATGGAAGCAAGATTCTGTGCTGCTGCAAGGTAGGGCTGAAGAGGGGGCCATGGACGCCAGAAGAGGATGAGTTGTTGGCCACTTACATCAACAAGGAAGGTGAAGGACGATGGCAGGCTCTTCCCAAGCGTGCAGGCCTTCTGTGTTGCGAAAAAAGCTGTCGCTCTACTGGATGAACTACCTCCGACCCTCCATGAAACGAGGCCATATCACCCTTGATGAGGAGGATCTCAATCTCTCTTCAGTTGGATAACCTTTTCTCTGTTCATTTCCTTTTGATATTATATGATAGATACAGCCAGTTTCAATGTATCCATCAAGAGGTAGGTTTAGGGTTTCAATATTATTGCTATTGGTGCTTATTTTCAGCTGTTGTTACTTGTTAATTCTACTGGGAGTTGACCGAAAATAGAACAATGAAAAATAGGGTGAAACCGATACAACCGACCAAAATCGAACCGATTAAGTTCGGTCGGTCGGTTCGATTTGGAATTTGTTTGTTGGTCGGTTCGATCGGTTCTATGAATTTAATCAATCTAATAGGTTAACGGTATTTATAAACCGAACCAACCGAATGCTCACCTCTACATAACCCAATAAAATCCTCAGCCTCTGAATTTTGATAAAATCCATTTTTGGCCCTTCGATCTAAAACAAAAGGAGAAAAAAATATAATTGTTTTCATTTCTCAAGTCTAGGAATGATAACGGAGCGGGTCAGGTAAAGATTGTTTTATCTACATTCGTTTTATTTTTATATGGATGTTGAAAATCTAATTTTCATAGATGTCGGTTACATTTATAATTGTTCAATGTTGTTCTTCGTGAACATAAATTTTTAGTATATATATATATATCTATATAAAATACTAGTATATATGATTTTAAGATATAAAATATAAAATATTAGTAGATATATGATTTTAGTAGATATATCTAATATATATTAAAAATATTGCAGTAAAGTTTTTTTTTACTTCACAAGTAGATTAAGAGATTGTCACATGTCACTTTTTTTTTTTTTTTAATTTAGTTATTTTATATATATATTTTCAAATATATCCTAAAAGTTTGTGTCACTTTGTTAATTCTATATATAAAATTTAAAATTTTCATTGACTAAGAATGAAATAATTTTTCATAAATTAAATCTAATAATTGTAATGTAAACTTGGAACTTGGTCAAAAGAGTTAGTCAAGTATTATAAGGACTCATAACTAAATCATGCAAAGCAACAAATGGTATAATCTCATTATTTTAAGATACATGTTATAGTCATTAGCCATTAATCAAATATTTATAATGACTCATAACTAAACCAAATTAGACCTCTAATTTTATATTATGCACTCACTTTTCTTTCCTTCTTGCATTATTTTTAACTAAGATGAGTTGTTTTATTATTTGAATAAAGATACATACATTCACAACTTCATGTAAACTAAGCCAACAACACTAAAAGATTTGATAAAAAGTAAAAACAAAACTTGACTTAGATTTAGTAACTCATGTATTTTTGTCGTATTCGTATTTTTTTGTGTCATAATCATATATAATGTGTTATATATTTATATAAATTTTGACACGTTCATATATTCATATCGTGTTCACTTTTTTTTTTTTTTTTTTCCGTATTGTATAGTGTTTTTGTTATTTTTTTCTCATTCATGCTCGTATCGTATTCAAAATTATTAAATCTATTCGATTCGGCCCTACTAAAGGCAAATGGAAGATAATTTTTATCCAAAATGAAAATCACTTTGGACTTTTTTTTTTTTAATTTAGAAAAAGATAAATTCAAAATTTGCTCTTTGAGTAGAAAAATCATGCACCAATCTCCGGATCAAATGCTTAGATACCCAAATTTTCATGGTTTTGAACCATAAGAAAAGCCTCATTATTTATATTTCCATTAGGGTTCATCCAGACAGAACCAATTCTTGGAGCCCATAACAAATTCAAGCCCAATAAAGCCTGACAAAGCAACCCAATTCTTTAAAACCAGTTTGAGCCCAAGACAACAACTCAATTTCTTAAAACCATGAAAAACAAATCCCATTAAGGCCCAATTAAATTCCATCTATAAAAACTTTTTCTTTAATTTTAGGGTTTCATTTATTTATAAAAAAAAACAGGGAGAAGCCGCCGTTGCAGTCCCAGCCGAAGAACAGCAAAAGAAGCAATGGGTAACTGATCAAAAACCTTAAACATGCCTATATTTTCCCTTCATATTCTCGTTATTTTTTTTTTGGATAATTCATATTCTCGTTATTTTTATGATAACTGAACGTGGGTTTTTCGTGTTTTTTAATTTTGTTTTCATGTTTTTGTTTGTAAATATATCACCCAAAAAAAAACCAGCCAGAATCAAGGTCCATGAGTTGAGACAGAAATCAAAAACTGACCTTTTAGCTCAGTTGAAAGATCTCAAAGCTGAACTTGCTCTTCTTCGCGTTGCTAAAGTTACCGGTGGTGCACCTAACAAGCTTTCCAAGATGTAACTCTCTCTCTCTTGGTTTTTTTGTGTGTAGCTTTGGATCTTAATTTAAAGTTTAATTGGGTTTATGAAGTGGAATTTGGTTTCTTAGTTTATTTGGATAAAAAGCGTATTTATTTGTTTTAACTAAGATTTTGTTTGTTTGATTGTTGCTTTTGTTACTTGCAAAAAGAATGAATAAATGGCTGATATGAAATATTTCTTCTGATATAAATGTTAAAATGTGTTTTGGTAAATAAAATTTCAAATACTACTAATAGCTTTGAAGAATACAAAGTAAGAAATTAATTTTTGTGAATAACACAAGCTACATAATTTTAGTTTTATATGGAACAATTATGTTTGAATTGATGTTTATTTTCGCTATATGCTCTGTTTTACTCTTGAATTCAACCATTTAGTAACTTTTTGAGAAGCGAAAGGAAAGTAAGAAAATGGTTTGATGGGCAAGTTGAGCTATTTAAGAGCAAGTTAGGACATGTATATGTGGGTTTGCAAAGTTACATTTTGAAATGATTTTTTATATGACTTCCATTTATGGCTTGTTAGTTGAATATTTTAGGCCTTATTGATGTGGTCTTAAATTTTTATTTTTTTTTAATGTTCTGGACCTTCTGGTTCTGGATTCATTGGTTTTGGTTTGTTGTTCTGAGTCTGGTGGTGTTGTGGATGTAGAAAGGTGGTGAGGCTGTCGATTGCTCAGGTGTTGACAGTAATCTCACAGAAGCAGAAGGCGGCATTGAGGGAGGCATATAAGAAGAAGAAGTTCTTGCCCCTTGATCTGCGTCCCAAGAAGACCAGAGCCATCAGGAGAAGGCTTACCAAGCACCAGGTACTGACATCCTTTTGATAATTTGGAATACTTTCTTCTATCTTTTGTTGAGCAAGTTAACCCTAAATCACACCATTTTGGCTGACTTGCTGCTTTTATCCATCTTCTTGAGTGCGTAGAACTTTGAATGACATATGTTTTCAAGAATAATTGAGTATATGTTACTTCTTTAAAGTAAGTAGGAACTTTGTAATTTCCAAATTCGGAGGATGATTGGCTCAGTGAATGCTATGTTATGTAGTCCCTGATTAAGATATTAATTCTCTTGTACAACTTTGATTTCATTTGAAGCATTTTAATTCTTTGGTTGTTGGGACCCTCACTTAATACCTATAGTACCCCGACTTTTCATTTTTCATGAAATACCCGTGTCTGACGCATATCTGGACATGGGTATAGGGATATGATTACCCTCCAATACATGAAAATCTAGGAAAAAATTGAACACAACCGTGTCGGACACATATCCGTGTCCGACACTCACACACGAGTCCGAGTAACATAGGTTAATACATATTCTGCAGTCAACTCTAGTTGGTTTAGTTTATCTATTATTTGTATACCTTGTTGTGTTGTACCTGAATTAATATCAGTTGTTTTGCTTGCTAGGCATCATTGAAGACTGAACGTGAGAAGAAGAGGGAAATGTACTTCCCAATAAGGAAGTATGCCATTAAGGTGTAGGTTAGGATCTTTCAGATAGTTATTATTTTTCAAATCCATTTATCTTTTACTTGCTAGTTTCATATTGTGAAACCTGAATTGTGATTTTGTTCAATTTTTTATGTTTGTGAACTTTTCCCTTGTCAAACAAAGTTGCCGCTGATCTTTTTGAAGGAGAGGTAATTCAATGAAGGATTTTTGCATTTGTTGATGAGGTGATGAATGCTAGGATGGGGTAGACCATGTAATATTGAACATGGGAAAAATAAGAAAAATACGCAACACGACACGAAAAGAAATACGGATATGTCATGAATATATGAATATGTCAAAAATTTTATAATACAAATTATTAATACGTTAAAATTTATATTAATATAAAACACATTAACACATTAAACACAATAAAAACACGAGGAAATATAGGAACACATTGTTTGGTTTAGAAACCCTTTTGCCTCCTATATCCGATGAAGTTCTTGGTAGAGCAAGAAAACTTGATCGAGATGTCAACATGACCCACCCAAACAATCCCAGCAAATCTAGTGTGTCAGTAATGGAGATTTAAAGGGCAGCCTCCGGCTGAACACTCTCTGTAAATACTGGTCAAGTTTAATGTAGGGCTTTACAGTCGATGCTATGAATCTTTATCATGAATTCATTTTTAATACAATAATGGTGATTTTTTTTAATTTTATAAATAGATTAAGAAATTGTCATATATTTTAATTTTTTATTATATCTTAAAGTTATGTGTTACATTATTAATTTTATTTATGAAATATAATATTTTTAGTGACAATGAATATGATAATTTATCTTAAATATTTTTTTTATTATATAAATCAATCACGTGCTTTTAAATATTTAAGAAAGTAAAAAAGATTCTCAATAGTAAAACAATTTTTTTTTATATAAAAAAAATGCTATTTTAATGAATTATCTCATATATAATAAAGTTATAATTTGTTAAAATTTTAACGGTGGTTAATTTAATGTGTTTGATTGAATATATAAAAATAATCAGACAAAAATATATTCTCTTAACAAAAATTCCATTAAAAGAACAATATTTGGTGATATATTCTAAAAGAACAATATTTTGTTTCAACCAACTTAAAAGGTGGTGGGAGTCAGTAAGTTAAGTGCTGATTCCTGACATGGAAAGCAAGCAAGCATAACCACTCCAATGCTAATTATTTTTTTTTTTATAAAAAAAATTAGTATATTTGTAATATATTCGTGTATTTTATTGTGTCATAATTGTGTTTAAAATATTTTATACTTATATAAAATTTAATAAGTTAATAATTTATGTTATATAAATTTTAAAATATTCATATATTCATATCATTTTCGAATTATTTTTTCATATCGTATTATATTTTTAATTATTTTTTTATATTATATTTATATGTATACTCATCTCTCGTATAATATTATCAGGTCTAAAAAATTCGAAACACCTTCCTAGGTGATTCCTCAGTCAACCTCTATCTTTTTCTTTTTCACTCTTTTCTCTGAAACTTCATCTCTGTTCAGTTTCTCTTGTCCTTATATCTTTACTTTTTATAAAATAATAATCTCCCGTCACTTTTCTCTCCATTTTTCTTCTCAGCTTTGCTTCTCTCTCTTCTTCATCCATGGCCAGATGACCTCATCTCCAATCCAAGAAGGTAACACTGTTGGCTCTCCTTTGACCCATCTTTAAATTTTCATCATCATATCTCTTTACTCTTCACAATTTTTTTTTTTGTTATGAAGGTTGTCCCTTTAGCTAAAAAGTTCACTTTTTGATTCTGGTATTGATTCTTTCTTCAAAATACTTTATGGGTTATTTCTAAAAATAGGAAATCAGCTCAATTCAGCTGAAAAAAGATTTTTTTTTCCTTTCTTTTGTTTTTTAATTGGATTTTAGCTTAATTTTACTGTCTTAAAGAATATTGGATATTATGGAACTTAGAGAATTTAGTGCTAATTATCAAGTTTATATCTTGATCCTTTGGAGCTTAATTGAATAGAAAAAATATGAGAATTTGATGGGAAATAGGTTTTGTTGTTGTTGTTGTTGTTGTTGTTGTTGTTGTTGTTGTTTTTGTAATTTTATGGTAGTTTTAGTTTGAAATTAAGAGTTAAGGTGAAGCAATGGAAGGTGACATGATTTTTGTGATTGGTTCATTGATAGGTGCTGAAAAAAAGAAACTTTTTTCTTACCTTTTTGGTTTATGGGGGTTAGTTGTATCATTTCTATGAAGGATTATGGAACAGAATTGTTGATTAATGATTGATTGTTTAGGTGGAGAGAGGGATTTGAAGAAAGGACTAATGACTTCACAGCTGAGTCAGAATTCCCTCATGGAAGCATCACCAACACCATCTCCATTCTCAACAGCAACAGCCCCAGCCCTGATCCTATTGAATTCTGGCAAGCGTATTGATAGGATGGGCAGTAGCCTCTCCAGTTCCAGTTCTGGTAACACGGAACACTCGGCAACACCATCACCCGCCTCTACAGCAATGGCCCCAGCTCTGGTCCTATCCAATTCCGGCAAGCGGATTGACAGGATGTCCAGTAGCCTCACCAGTTGCAGTTCTGGTACTGCAGAACCCTCAGCAACACCATCTCCATCGTCTACAGCAGCAGCCCCAGCTCTGGTCCTATCGAATTCTGGCAAGCGCATTGATCAGGCAGGCAAAAAGAAATATGTGAAGCAGGTAACAGGACGCCATAATGACACTGAGCTGCACTTGGCAGCACAGCGTGGTGATCTGTCGGCTGTAAAGCAGATTCTTGCTGACATTGATTCACAGATGATGAAGACTGTGAGTGGGGAAGATTTTGATATGGAGGTTTCGGAGATACAGGCAAGTGTTGTGAATGAGGTTAATGAGTTGGGGGAGACAGCCTTGTTTACAGCTGCAGAGAAAGGGCATCTTGATGTTGTCAAGGAGTTGCTAAAATACTCAAATAAAGAGACTGTTACTAAGAAGAATAAATCCGGGTTTGATCCCTTGCATATTTCTGCAAGTCAAGGGCACCATGGTAATGATCTTGTGCTTTTGGTTAAGTGATTTTGCTTGTGGTGTTGTTTGGTTGTTTGAGTTCTTTCATTTTATTTCAGCAGTTCTGACTTCTGATATTGGTTCTTGCAAAGATGACATTAAGTAAACTGATTCAAGCGGGTGTCAAAATTGCTGAATAATTTTGACAATTAAGCTATGTTTGATAGCTTGGAAAATGTAGGAAGAAGGGAGGGAAAAATTTAGAACCAAAAGAAATGAACTACTTTTTCTACACTGCCTTTGATTAATGTCATCTACAATGTATATCATAGCAAAGTCAGTAACTTTTAACAAGTTTTTGTTAACAATAATAAAAACAATGTTACGGTTATTTGGGAATAGAAGCTGTTAAAAGCATAGGGCTATATATATTCTCCTGAACCATGTAGGTTTTTTTGTTGACAATTGCTGGCCTATAGTACTTTTGGAACAATATAATTTCAATATAACAGCAATATTATCGATTATGAACATGCTTGCAAAATGAATAGGGGTACGACATTTGTGCCTTACTATTTATAACTTCCTCTGGGAACAGTCTACCACCTTACACGATTTATCTTATTGTGGCATTTATTATATATATTTTAAACAGCTTGTTATGATTATTAATTTGTGGGTTGATTATGATGGAGATACGGACCTAATTAGGATTTTAATTTGTTTCTTTAGAATGTTCAAGACAACAAATTCAATATTCCCATACTAATGAAAGGGTTATAGCCATGTGCTATATGATTAGTTGAGTAAGCAGATTGACGAGGCATCTTCCTATTTCAACTTCAGGACAAACTTTCGTCATATTGTTTTTGTATAATATGGATTATAGACAGTGAAGAAATGAACTCCTTGGTTATTAGTTTGCTTGTGTACAGGCCAGTTGTGGAATTTATGGTCCTTGTGTTTTATAGATGCTAGGCTGGAAAAGTGACCCTGGTTCTTTCCTTGCAGCTATTGTCCAAGTGCTGTTAGATCATGATCCTGGTCTATGCCAAACATTTGGGCCATCAAATGCAACCCCTCTTGTCTCTGCAGCCACCAAAGGGCATACGGCAGTAGTCAATGAGCTGCTGTCAAGGGATGGTAGCTTGCTAGAGAGTACCAGATCAAATGGGAAAAATGCATTGCATCTAACTGCTCGGCAGGGGCATGTAGATGTCGTAAAAGCTTTGCTCAGCAAAGATCCACAATTGGCAAGAAGAACTGACAAGAAAGGGCAGACCGCACTACACATGGCTGTAAAAGGACAGAGCTGTGAGGTGGTGAAGTTGCTTCTTGAGGCGGATGCTGCTATTGTAATGCTTCCAGACAAGTTTGGTAACACAGCATTACATGTAGCCACTAGGAAAAAGAGAGCAGAGGTACAACTATTCTCTCACTCCCTTTTCATTTCTTGCTATAGAGGTAGAAGCATATGTCTCCGTGATGCTGCATACTTTTTTATTGTTATACATCTTATGAAAATGTCAATATTTTACCAATCGTTTAAATGGTCGGTGGCAGATTATATTGCAATGCTAGTTTATGTTCATTAAGACCCTTCCACACTTTGTGCAGCTGCAGCATCCTTGAAATAGTTTTACTAACATGTATGGCATGTTGTAAAGACAAAACTAGATGTAGAGAGAGATGAGGTTGTCATGTATTTATGTATTCAACTGAAAGTTTCAGTTCTAAATATTGATTTATTTAGTAAATGGTTTGTTTTGATACTAATTTAGATCACTCTAAGTGTTAAGACTGTCATGTTACCTGACTGTATGATTTTGTAAGCTAAGTTTTCTATATTATTTATCTATCTGTATGGATCCTCCTTGTATGCCTATTTATATATTATAAAATGGGTTTTATTTTTATTTTTACA
Source organism: Fremontodendron californicum (assembly GCA_030761205.1). Classification (NCBI taxonomy): domain Eukaryota; kingdom Viridiplantae; phylum Streptophyta; class Magnoliopsida; order Malvales; family Malvaceae; genus Fremontodendron; species Fremontodendron californicum. The sequence continues at coordinate 8,656,449 of JAULJL010000009.1, read as the reverse complement.
TGTACCAGTAATCTCCTCTAGTTAGTGTCATTCCTTACAATTTTTTTGAACAGTTTCATAGTAGTGAATCTTCCCATTTCCTTGCAGATAGTAAACGAGTTGTTGTCCCTTCCTGATACAAATGTCAATGCACTCACCAGAGACCATAAAACAGCCCTTGACATAGCCGAGGGGCTTCCCCTCTCTGCGGAATCCTCAGATATAAAGAGCTGTCTTTCTCGCTGCGGTGCTCTCAGAGCTAACGAACTTAATCAACCAAGAGATGAGTTGAGGCAGACAGTGACCCAAATTAAGAAAGATGTTCATACACAGCTCGAACAAACCAAACGAACCAACAAAAATGTTCATAATATTTCAAAGGAACTTAGGAAACTTCACCGAGAAGGAATCAACAATGCCACCAATTCAGTGACTGTGGTGGCTGTTCTATTTGCAACTGTTGCTTTTGCAGCTATATTTACTGTGCCTGGAGGAGATAAAGATAGTGGAGTTGCTGTGGTGGTAAGCTCGAGTTCTTTCAAAATCTTCTTCGTCTTCAATGCTATTGCTCTCTTCACCTCTTTGGCTGTTGTTGTTGTTCAAATCACATTGGTTAGAGGTGAAACCAAAGCAGAGAAACAGGTTGTGGAAGTGATTAACAAGTTGATGTGGTTGGCTTCAGTCTGTACTTCAGTTGCATTTATGGCCTCCTCGTATATAGTGGTTGGCCGGAAACATAAGTGGGCTGCAATTTTGGTTACAGTTGTAGGGGGTCTGATAATGGCCGGGGTTCTTGGCACCATGACTTATTATGTGGTGAAATCCAAGAGGACTCGAAATAAGAGAGGAAAAAAGAATTCGAGGAGGAGTGGATCCAACTCTTGGCATCATTCTGACTTCACTAATTCCGAAGTTGAAGTTGATAGGATTTTTGCCCTCTGATATGCGAATCTATAGCTTCCGGAATAGGGGAAGTGGAGATGAATGTTAGAAATTACAAAACAGAGTCCCATTATGCCAAAGATTGGGTTTTAAATAAAAATAATACCTTTTTGGCCACTGCCTAGTAGTTGGTATGTGCACAATGCACGCCCACCTACTTTCATGACCATGGCTTGCGAGGTAAGAACAATTTGAACTACTAATTTGCAGAAGGCTTTTTAGTTAAAGGAAGAAAAAAGAATGAGGGAATGTGGGAATGTGTTTTATGTCCTTTTTGAGTTCGAGTCCATATATATTAGTTCTTGGGTGGCAATGGCAAAAGGCTTGAGTTTACACATGCATTGCATACATTTACATTATAAGCTTGAATACGACTCAACACATACTGGAGCTAATGCTCAAACAAACTGCTTCAGTCTGGGTTTGGTGGATTCAAAGTAGTTCAAACTGTTGAGAGATGTTTTAACTCTTCAATAGTATCAGCTTCTATTAAAAGCTTAACCTTCTGATTAAACTGTATTGCTTTGCTACAAAACATGCTTGTTGTTGTAGTACTTTAGTTACAGTTTCCTGAAATTGAACAATTAGAACTACCATCATCTTCCAACATGTTTCTTGTGCTTCATACTTATGTCTTGCCTTTTGACTAGAATGCTGGATTCTGCTGGATCTTCCTATGTAATGTAATTATTCATTGGATACAAAATACAACAAAGGCCAGCCAGCGCCCAGCAAAGCAAAAGACATGATTTCACGTGTGAAACTGAAAAGGGCTCTATCAAAGATCTTTAAAGAGAAAGAAAAATGGAATTGAAAATGATTACAAAAAGAGAATTTATTATTCTTTTGTGTTTTAATTAAGTAATCTACCTACCAAATAAAACATACAACACAAACTCTTTTTATGTTTTTTTGGAAATTTTTGTTAGAAATCTACCAAACTGTTGACTTTTGCCATTTGGAGAGTTTAACTTTTTTCTATATTGTTATTGTTCTTGACTATTGCAAAAATTGGAGTTGAAAATTCGAACTTCCTATATTTTACTTTCATTTAGAAACAATATTCTTTATGCTATTAAATATAGTACAAACTTACTTACAATTAGGGAGGTAATGAGACATTTGTGCTCACAAGTTATTTGGGTTCGGTTTGAAAAAAAATTGAATTCGATTCGATCATTATCAAGATCGAGCTTCTGAGCGAATCGAATTTGAGTATTTTAATGTTTAACTCGAGTAGTTCGCGAGCCTATTCGAGTTTTTTTATTTTTAATATATATATTTTTATTTTTAATTAGTATTAAAAAATTTTCAATTCAAACTCGAGTTCGAGTATAAATAATCGAATTTGAAGTTGAGCATAAGAATCAAATTCATTTTTACCAAATAAACGAATCTAATCGAATGAATTCGAACAATTCGATTTTTATCTTAAATTGAACTCAAAATTTAAAAATAAAATTTGATCTAATTTAAATAGAATTTCGAATCTTAAATTTTGAATCGATCTTGAGCTACTTAGCTCGACTCCCGACCCCTACTTACAACCTAATCTTCTTCCTCTTCCAAAAAATGGGTAGTGTAGTTTGCACGTGACCTCTCAAGTCAACTCACGTGTCCTTATCTACCACCATCACCCTCACTTAGTCCTCTGCCTACCCTTCTTTTTCCCATTAATTACCCACCTACCACACAGCTAACAGCTTCCACCCCGCTATAAAACTCACCGTTTCACTACCATTCTTCCCACACCCCTCGAACAAAAAAAAAGAAGAAGAGGACTTTATTCAACTGTCACAAAATGTCTACGTCCGTCACCGAAATCCAGGTGGAGACCGTTACATTCCCTCCAACGGTGAAGCCTCCGGGTTCCACCAAAATTTTGTTCCTCGGTGGCGCAGGTTAGTAATCTACGCACCTTCCGCTCATTCTGTTTCGGAAGCCGTTCGATTGCTTTGGTTTTAGTTATTTTGAAGTTTTTTTGGTTAATGGGTTAGTGCAAACGTGCGCCAGGGGAGAGAGGATTGGAGATCCAAGGAAAGTTCATAAAGTTCACCACGATTGGAGTTTACTTGGATGATAACGCCGTGAATTGCCTTGCCGTTAAGTGGAAGAGTAAGAATGCCAACGAGTTAACGGAATCCGTTGAGTTTTTTAGAGACGTCGTTACAGGTAATTTCTAAATTTTTTTAATATCCTGTTTATTTAATTTATTTGTGCTTGGTTAAGTTAGAAAAAGTAAAGGGAAATTTTGAATTAAGGAAATCGTGATAAAAAAATTTAGAATAATTATTTTTTCCTAAAAACTGTGAGGAAAAAGAGGGGGGGGGGATTTTGGTTGGTCAAAATGACAATAAGTCGAGATTTAATGGTGGATATTTACTATTATTATTTTTGAGTCCTTAAAATTCAAAGATATTTTTGAAATGTTTTAACGATAATTTTGTCTCACTTTATAATATAAAAAAAATTATTTTTGAGTTTTTAGGACTTAAGGGGTATTTTTGAAATATCTGAAAGATAATTTTGTCCTACTCTATAGTACCAAAAAAAATGATGGATCTGCACGATAATTTACGAGTCAATTTAAGATTCGTACTCGATCAGTTCGAAATTTTAAAAAAAATATTTTATTAATTTATTAATTTATTTTTTATTTTTAAATATTGTTTTTAAAAGGGTTAATTTGCATGTTGACTTGCGGTCGATTTAAGATCCATATCTGATCCGCTCGAGAAAAAATAAATTTATTTTATTAATCATTTTTATTTTTAAATGATATATTTAAAGGGGTTGGTTCACATGTTGATTTTCGGGTCGATTTAGGATTTGTACTCGACCAGTACGGGAAAAAAAGTTTTAAAAAAATATTAATTATTTTTTATTTTTAAATGATGTATTTAAAGAGTTGGTCCGCATGTTGATTCGCGTCGATTTAAGATCCATACCTGACCCGATCGGGAAAAAAAATAAAAAATAAAATATTTTATTAACTATTTTTAGTTTTAAGTTTTTTTTTTATAAATGATTTATTTAAAAGTATTGGTCTGCACGTCGACTTGCGGATCGATTTAGGATTTGTACTTGATCCGCTCGAAAAAAAATATTTTATTAATTATTTTTATTTTAAATGGTGTATTTAAAAAGTTGGCCATACGTTCACTTGCAAATCAATTTAAGATCTATAATCGATCTGTTGGAAAAAAATTAAAAAATAAATTTATTTTATTAATTATTTTGAGTTGTTTATTTTACTTTATTTTATTTTATTTTTAAATGATATATTTAAAGGGATTGATCCATACATTGACTTACGGGTCGATTTAGGATTCGTACTTGATTGCACGAAGAAAAAAAAGTTAAAAAATAAATTTATTTTATTAATTAGTTTTTATTTTATTTTTAAATAATGTATTTAAAAAGGTTCGTCCGCACGTTGACTAACGAGTCGATTTAAGATCCGTACCCGACTGGCACGGGAAAAAAGTTTTAAAAAATTATTTTATTAATTATTTTAATTTTAATTTTAATTTTAAATGATGTATTTAAATGGATTGGTTCGCACGTTGACTCGCGAGTCGATTTAGATTTCTTATCGACCGACTCGAGGAAAAAGTTTAAAAAAATCTTTTATTTTAATTTTAAATGATGTATTTAAATGGGTAGGTTTGCACGTTGAGTCGTGGGTCGGTTTAGGATTCGTACCTGATCCGTTTGGGAAAAAAAGTAAAATTAAAAAAAAAAAAATTAATAACTTGCTATTACAAACCACAATTTTATTTTTTTTATTATATTTTACCTCCTATAAATAAAAATATACAGCATATAATAAAATCTAAATATTTTATAATATATATATAAATAACATTTAAAAATATATTTATATTACGTCATTTATAAATAAACAATTATTATAAATCTAATTTTCATTGTTAACAAAATATAATTATTATAATTTAAAAATAAAAAATTATTATTTAATAAAATATAATTTAAAATTATTTTTTTATTAGTTAATTAAAAAAAATTATAAAAAAATTAAAAATACTCCGACGAAGCGAGATCTTTTTTCTAGTTATTGTAATTTTCCAACCATTGGGGCATGATAGTAATTTTTTATGTTATCCAAACTCGGATATGTCAAATATGGGTATATGTCCAACATGAATATGTTCAATTTTTTTAAATTTTACTATATATTTGTATGATCATATTTCATATCCATGTTTAATATGTGACGGATATTGATGTTGGACGCACATACTTAAAATAAAAAAAAATTAGGGTAACATAGGTAATTTCAATAACTAACCCAAGTCTATACTCTATGTTGCATTTGTATTAAAGGAAAAAACGCTTTATGTGAAAAAAGCACTATTTGTTTTTGGTATGTATTTGTATTGTAGGTGCCTTTGAGAAGTTCATACGGGTGACAATGCTCTTGCCATTAACGGGTCTGCAATACTCTGAGAAGGTAGCAGAGAATTGTGTTGCCATCTGGAAATCTCTTGGAATCTACACTGATGCAGAAGCAAAAGCCATTGAAAAATTCCTTGAAGTCTTCAAGGATGAAACCTTCCCACCTGGCTCCTCCATTCTTTTCACACTATCAGCCCAAGGTTCATTAACAGTAAGTGCAAAACCATTTCAAATCATTAAAAACAGTCATTAGTTTTGCTTTATATTAGAAAAGGGTGATTGATTTTCATATTGCCAAAAGATTTAGAGTTCAAGTATATCCTTCATTGGTTATGCTTTGAAAAGATTATAAGTTTTAGTGCTATACAAGTAAGCTATGTTATTTTGGGTCGGGTGAGGTTCGATTCGGGTATATTTCTGACATGATTATGTTTTTATACATTTGAAGGGACAAATCTTTATACCCATGTCTGTCTCAAAATGAGTATTTCAAGGAAATTAAAAGTCGAAATAGCATAAAAAAAAAGAGAGTATTTCAAGGAAATTAAAAGTCGAAATAACATAAAAAGTAAAACTTTTACAAAGATCCTAACTTGGGTCATATTTATTGTTTCAAACAACAGATTGGTTTTTCCAAAGATAGTTCTGTGCCAGAAGTTGGGACAGCAGTGATAGAGAATAAATTGCTTGCAAATTCAGTGTTGGAGTCCATCATTGGGAAGAATGGAGTTTCTCCTGCAGCAAAGCAAAGCTTGGCATCGAGATTATCTGCATTGTTCAATGACTGTGATGAGAAGGCAGCCGAGAATGAAAAACCAGAGTCCAAGTAGTTTCCCTGTCTCTATCAGACCAGCTGATAATGTTTTTAAATCTTGTGTGGGCTTATAGCAATGAAGCAAATAAAATTAATTTGTATGAGTCAAATACTCCATGAATCATCTGGGCTATCGTTGTTTGGAGGAAATGATTCCATATGTGAGTAATAACTCGAAGTTTATGTATTTTTCAGAACTGGAGTTTGACAAAATTTGAGTTACACTTTTCGTACCTGGTTAACTTTCTTGGCCCTATTTTTATTTGCCAATTGCCTTGATATGGTTGTTGGATATAATAGCTTATATTTTGTGTATAAATGCGAAATATATATTTTAATACGTAGATTGTCGTAACTTGATACACAATGTACATTAATGTACACAATTGATAACAAAATGTGAATGAGAAATTGATATCATTAACACCCACTTGAAAAGGAAGATAGTTGGTTGAAGTTGTGCGTGATATTCAATCTCACATAGAACAACGTCTGATTTATGCTAGTTGTTTATATAGGCTTTGTTCTAATGTTGGGTTGGGTCATAAGGGGCACTCAAGTTTTATGGTGAGTGAAGACCTACACAAATTGGATTAGACCACACACGCGCGTTGCCGCCGTTGAGTCGGGTTGGGTCGGATCGGGCTTGGATCAACACTGTTCTATTCTTTTTGCTGTCCAGTCGGACCAACTTGCTACTGGTTGTTTGATTAATTCAAGCCTGTTCCAGGACCGAACCGGTTCGTGTTTGTTCCAGAATATGTTTGTTTGTGTTTTTTTTTACTTCCAGACGTTGATTAAAAAATTCAATTCAATTCCATTCCATTCCAAATAATATAATATATTTTAAAATTATAATAACAATTCAAAAAATTTAAATTGATCACATGATAAAAAATTATCATAATAGTATAATTATAGATCTTGTATTATACTTGTATTATACATGTATAGTCACTACACTATTTTACATTTAGATAAGAGAACAAATATAGGAATATGATCAATTTATATATACCAAATGATAATTGCATATTTTATCACATTTCAAAATGGTAATTACAAGTTATAAAATTAAAACAAATTAATAATTTGTGGTATAGGTATTATTTTTATTAAATTAATATTTTTAAAATAAAATTATACTTAATTTAAGTTCGGGTCATTTTGGGTTAATTGTTCGGATCATTTTGGTTTCGGGATATTTTGGGTTCGGATCATTCTGGATTTGGGTCATTTCGTGTTCGGGTTGGTCAGTTTCGGGTTGTTGACTTTTTCTGGTCAAATCGGGTTGGATCGGGTTTGGATTCGAGCGGGTTGGGCGGGTTCGGGTCAGAATTGACAGGTCCGTGTGCTTGTTCTGATCAAACAAGTTCCTTTCCATGTGGTGTGTCTTTACCGAACAGGCAAATTGTCTGCTATAAATACAGACTTCTTGTGTTTGTTTTTAATCACTTATTCACTCAAATTATTTTGTGTCTTCTGAGAGACAGACTTAAACATTCTTCTGGTTCACCGTGTTGCATCCGAGTGTGCTCTCATTTGCAACGTTTATCGAGAAAACCTGGGAGACGATTTGCATCAAACTGTAAGCACCTTTAGACAGGCAAAAAATGTCTTAAGGTCAAAGGTCTAACCTTGACTCGATATTGATTTTTTCAAATCAATTCCTGTAAGTGTCTTTATATTTAGTTTTGTATATATGTTCGTATATTTATATTCAGTTTAGAAGTAGTTTATAGCAAATATTTTCCAACAATTTGTGGGGCTCTGAGAAGTCAGAGAAGTTCAATGGTCTGGACTTCAAAAGATGACAGCAAAAGATGTTGTTCTATCTGAACACTCTGAACCTAGCCAGGTTCTTACGGGAGGAGGCCCCGGTTCCCAAATAGGGAGAAACCGATCCTATGGTTGTAGCCTAGGTGGAAGCATGGAAGTATTCTTACTTCCTATGCAAGAACTATATCCTCAACGGATTGGACAACATGTTATACAACGTGTATAGCCCAATCAAAACAGCAAGAGAGCTGTGGGAGTCCTTAGAAATAAAGTACAAAACCGAGAATGCAGGCACAAATAAGTTTGTGGTTGGCCGGTTTCTGGATTTCAAAATGATGGACTCGAAAATCGTGATTAGTTAAGTCCAAGAGTATCAGTTGATCCTTAATGAAATTACAGCCGAAAGAATGATTTTTAGTGAGTCATTTGAAACGGCGACTTTGATAGAGAAATTGCCTCCTTCGTGGAAGGATTTCAAGAACTATCTAAAGCACAAGAGAAAGGGGATGACTTCAGAGGACTTGATTGTTCGGTTAAGAATCGAAGAGGATAACCGTGGTTCAAAAAAACCAAAGCAAATGTTGTTGAACATTCGCATAAGACCAACAAGAGGAAACATGTTGGTTCTAGTTCTTCCCAAACTAATAAGGGAACGAATTTCAAAAAGTTCACGGGAACTTATTTCATATGTACCAAGCCAGGTCATCGAGCAATGGACTACCTTCAGAACAAGAAAAGAGCTCAAGCCAACTTGATGATAATGAGATTGAGCTCGCTGTTGTAGTGTCACAAGTGAACATGGTAGAAAATCCTAAGACATGGTGGGTTTATACCGGTGTCACTTGTCACTTTTGTTCTGATAGAAAGAGTTTCTCCGAGTATAAAGAAACAACTATTTATGAGAAACTCTTCGGTCTACAAGGTACAAGACCATGGAAAGTTGGTGCTCAAGATGACATCCGGGAAAGAACTAACTTTGAACAATATGGTTCATGCTACTGAAATTCGAAAGAATTTGGTTTCCGGCTTTCTGTTGAGCAAGAACGGGTTCAGACTAGTATTTGAGTATGATAAATTTATACTCACTAAATGTGACATGTTTGTGGGTAGAGGATATTTATATGATGAGCTTTCTAAGCTCTATGTAATGGTTGTTGTGCCAAAGAACATAAATAATAATTAAATTATTCCTTATGTTTATTTGGTGTTATCTTCTAACGTATGGGATAGTAGATTAGGTCATGTATATTACAAGACCTTGCAAAGAATCAGTAATTTGGATTTGAATTTGCTTCTGCAAATTGTTATTGATAAAAAATCACAAATGTAAAATTTGTGTGGAATCCAAATTAACTAAGACTTCTTTCTATTCGATAGAAAGAAGTAGCAAACCTCTAGATTTAATTTGCACTGATATATGTGACTTAAATTTTGTGCAAACTAGAGGTGGTAAAAAGTGTCGAATTACTTTTATTTGATAATTGCACAAGATACTATTATGTCTATTTGCTAAGAAGCAAAGACGAGGCCTTGGAAGTTTTTAAACTCTTTTAAAAAAAATGAGATCGAAAATCAACTAAGCAAGAAAATAAGGAATGATATGGGTGGTGAATATGATTCAATGAATTCTGTTCAATATATGGAATCAACATTCAAACCACTTCTCCTTATTCACCTCAACAATACGGAATTGCGAAATGTAAGAACCGGACGTTGAAAGAATTGATGAATGCTTTGTTGATTAGTTCAGGGTTATCTCAGAACTTGTGGGGGGAGGCTATTTCAATAGCTAATAATATTTTAAATAAAATATCTCACAAGAAATCAGACAAGACACCATATGAATTATGGAAGGGTTAAAGACCATCCTACAAATACACGAAAGTGTGGGGGTGTCTTGCAAATGTATCGATTACTCCGACTTAAAAGGTCATGATAGGACCTAAAATTGTGTTCGGTACATCATTTGATGAGATCATTACTTAGTCCTTGAAGGCAAGAGTAGGACATGTGAGAAAATGTCAACTTTATGCAACAAGGGTACTTGGGTATGATCTTGACGTCAATGAGGGTATCGACATAGTAAGTGGGGAAGAGTGTCATAGTCTGGTATCGGCATGCCTTGGTGCTAACATGACTACCTTGTTGTGGAGCGAAGGATGAAATCTTGTCCATGAGATCGGTGATCCCTGATGGTGCCAAGAGTGGCACGGACCCTGAAAGCAAACCATTAAGTTGTAAATGAATGTAAAGACATAATGCACTCAGTTAGCAAACTGAGTAGATTTACAAGTATTCTTGGAAAGGATACTGGAAGGCCATAGTAAGGATACTCAGATATTTGAGATACATCTCAAGTTATGGACTGCACTATACAAGATATCCAGCTGTGCTTGAAACGTACAGTGATGCAAAATGGATATTCAATACTAAAGATTTCAATTCCACTAACGGATTTATCTTTATTAATGGAGGAGCTGCAGTGTTTTGAAAATCTTCTAAACAAACGTGTATTGTCAGATTTACCATGGTATCTAAAGTTATAGCTTTAGATAAAGCTGGAGAAGAAGCGAAATGGCTTCGAAATTTTTAAAAGATATTCTATGTTGGCCGAAATTTGTGCCTGCAATTTGTATACATTGCGATAGCCAATCTGCAATTGGTAGGGCACAGAGTAGTTGGTATAACGGTAAATCTCGACACATTCGTCGAAGACATAATACCGTTAGACAGTTGCTCTCAAATGAAATTATCTCTTTTTATTATGAAAAATCAAAGGATAATGAAACGCGCTTACAAAAAGTTTTAACAAGAGAGCAAGTATATCATCTAGGGAAATGGGTCTTAAGCCTATAAATTAAAGTTACATAGTGGCAACCCAACCTAGCTGACTGAAGATCCCAAGATCTAGGTTCAAAATGGACAACTGAATTATGTTAACTTAGTGTGAGCACTAAAAGAGTTAAACACTCTTACCCATTCCTATGATGATTTAGTGCTGCTTGCAAAGCAGTTAGGATAAGCTATGCTTTTAATGATTCTTATAGCTTGATAGAATCAAGTGGGGTATTGCAGGATACTCTCAATAAGCAATCACCTTTTGTGAGTAAGAAACATGGCCACTTCTATGAGAATTGATCTGGCTAAATTCTCTAGAGTACTCATAAAAAATCAGGAAGTGTTCAGGGCCAAAATGGACACAACCGTGAGAACCGAAGATGTTCGAAGAGGAATTGTGTGACACCTATTGTCTGGGTTTACACGAAAGGTTGAATAGTTCAAGACATCATGTTCACTAATTAGCCGAGTAAATCCGATAGTTGTTCATTATGGAAGGTTTAAGGCTAAAAGCTACCTATCTTGATGCAATTACTCTTCAAAGAAAGTCTCTCTTATACTCCGAGTCAGTTCGTCGTTTTATTTAGACAATTTTCATTCATGTGGGGGATTGTTGGATATCATAGCTTAAACTTTGTGTATACATACGAAATACGTATTCTAATACGTAGGTTGTCGTAACTTGATACACGGTGTACATTAACGTACACAATTGATATCAAATTGTGAATGAGAAATTGATCTCATTAACATCCACTTGAAGAGGAAGTTAGTTGGTTGAAGTTGTGTGTGATATTCAATCACACATAGAACAAAGTATGGCTTATGCTAATTGTTTATATCGGCTTTGTTTCAATGTTGGGTTGGGCCCCAAAGGGCACCCAAGTTTTGTGGTGGGTGAGGACCTACACAAATTGGGTTGGACCACATACGCGTGCGCCGTCGCCTAGCCGGGCTGGGTCGGGTCGGGCTTGGGTCAACACTGTTCTATTCTTTTTGCTGCCTAGCCGGACCAACTTGCTACTGGTTGTCTGATTAATTCAAGCCTGTTCGGTCCAGGACTGAACTGGTTCGTGTTTGTTCTAGAATCTGTCTTTTCGGTAAAGACATGCCAGTTCGGCTTCCTGCCTGTCCGAACCGGTTAGTTCTCTATGGGTGTGCATGTTCTGATCAAACAGGTTCCTTCCCATGTGGTGTGTCTTTACCGAACAGGCAGATTGTCTGCTATAAATACATACTTCATGTGTCTGTTTTTAATCATTTATTCACTCAAATTATTCTGTATCTTCTGAGAGAGAGACTTAAATATTCTTATAAGAACCTTTAGACAGGCAAAAAACGTCTTAAGGTCAAAGGTCCAACCTTGACTCGATATTGATTTTTTCAAATCAATTCCTGTAAGTGTCTTTATATTCGGTTCTGTATATCTGTTCGTATATTTATATTCTATTTATAAGTAGTATATAGCAAATATTTTCCAACAATGGTTAGATTTGAAACTGAAATTAAGGTTGGATTAAAGAATAAGGATGCCTCTGGTCAGTCTGACATATGTATATATTGAGCTTGAAGTCGAGTATGAGAATCGAACTCATTTTTTATTAGGTAAACAAGGTTAATCGAGCGAACTCGAGGATTTCGATTTTTATCTTGAATCGAGCTCGAGCTTAAAAAATAAAATTCGGTCGAGTTTGAATCGAATTGTTCGAACTCAAGTTTTTTACTTCTTTTTATTTTTTTAAAATATAAAAAAAAATGTCAATTTTTAATTAAAAAAAAAGAAAAAAAAACCAACAAATGTCAGGTTTGCTAGTTTGGTTTGATCGGGCTTTAGAGGAAAAAAAAATTTGTGTTTGATTCTAGATATTATTTTATTAATAATTTTTTTATTTAATAATTTTAATTTTTTTTTAAATGTTAATATGAAATATTTTTATATTTTTAATATAATCAAGCTTAAATTGATGAACTTGGATGGATCATATCTAAGCTTGATATGAGCTTAACTCAATCTATGAACACTTCTAAACACAACACGAAAATATTATTATATTAATAAATAATAGTAAAATAGAATGTGATGGTTTCGAGATGGATGGAGGAATGTCCTAATGTTCTTTTATCCATATTTGAGAAAGAATGCAACTCTTTTTTAATTATTATTATTTAATTAAAAATCTCCTTGCTTTACAAAAAAAAAAAAAAAAATTTGCCAACTATCATTTCTTAAATAGTACATGATCATTAGATCTGTTCACGGGTCAGATTACTCGTCTGATCTGACAGATCTGATTCGAACTGGGTCAGGTTTAAAATAGATTTTTGATAATGTGGATAAACTCGGCCTAATTTAGATTACTATTTAAATGATAAAAAAAATTATTTAAATTTAATTATAAAAATATATAAATATTAATACAAAAATATATAAATATTTTCCAACAATGGTTAGATTTAAAACTGAAATTAAGGTTGGATTAAAGACTAAGGATGCCTATGACATATGTATATATTGAGCTTGAAGTCGAGTATGAAAATCGAACTCATTTTTTATTAGGTAAATAAGGTTAATCGAGCGAACTTGAGAATTTTGATTTTTTATCTTGAATCGAGCTCGAGCTTTAAAAATAAAATTCGGCCGAGTTTGAATCGAATTTCGAGTTGAGCTCGAACTCGAGGTTTTACTCCTTTTTATTTTTTTTAAAATATAAAAAAAATTTAATAAAAAAAATAAAGGAAAAAAAACCAACAAATCTGGTCAAGTTTGCTAGTTTGGTTTGATCGGGCTTTAGAGAAAAAAAATGTTAATTCGTGTTCGATTCTAGATATTATTTTATTAATAAAAATTATTTTTATTTAATAATTTTAAATATTTTTTAAAATGTTAATATGAAATATTTTTATATTTTTAATATAATCAAGCTTAAATTGATGAACTTGGATGGATTATATATGAGCTTGGTATAAGCTTAACTCAATCTATGAACATTTCTAAACACAACACGAGAATATTATTATATTAATAAATAATAGTAAAATAGAATTTGATGGTTTCGAGATGGATGGAGGAATGTCCTAATGTTCTTTTATCCATATTTGAGAAAGAATGCAACTCTTTTTTAATTATTATTATTTAATTAAAAATCTCCTTGCTTTTAAAAAAAATAAAAATTGCCAACTATCATTTCTTAAATAGTATATCATCATTAGATCTGTTCACGGATTAGATTATCCGTATAATCTGACAGGTCTAATTCGAATTGGATCAAATTTAAAATAGATTTTTGATAATCCGACCTAATTTAAAATACTATTTAAATGATAAAAAAATTATTTAAATTTAATTATAAAAATATATAAATATAAATATAAAATAATTTTTTAAATATTATAATATATTTTAAATAATAAAACGGGTTTTCAATCAAGTTAGATCATATCCAAACTAAACTTAGACAAACAAATTTTTTTCTATTCAAAATTGATCCCACCATAAACACCTATAATTATCACTTTATAAATGCGACCCAAAGAAAATGAGTGCTCAACCCTTAAAACGCAACAAAAGTGAGGTTTGATATAATGTTTGTCTCCCACATTCCTAATCAAAAAAGAAAAAAAAATAGTACTATAATTTTTACTTTAACATCCTCAAATGCCTCTTATAAAAAAAATCTCAGACAATTTTTTTATTTTATTTTTTATATGATGAAAACACGATGATGAATCAAATCAAGTTGGCATCATCGGAATATTTGATTTAATAATAAATACATGTATTCAAGTTAAAAATTAATAGATGTATGTATTCTTTCATTAAAAAACGAGTTTGGATTTCTTTCATTATTCTAATTCATATTTTTTGTTGTTTTCCTATTTACTTTAGTAATAAAAAAAAATGATCTTCCTAAGCTAATTTTCTTTTTCATTTTTAATATTTTTATTATTACAAAAAATGTAATAAGAAAATATACATTTTTTTTCTTTTTATTGAAAAATTTAGAGACTCATATGGTTTGGTATATAGATGTTCTTTTTATTACATAATATAAGAAAGTAACAATTTTCATCTCATAAACATAGTCTCTCTTCCAACTATATATCCAGTCCTCACAAAACATTGATTAGTATTAATAGTATATCTCATTAATTCTGAAAACTAAAAATATGAAAAATTGTTGACATAGAATTTGAGAACAGATGCATCGATATAGATACGGGAGTATGATTTCCAAAAATATAGAAAAATTAAAAAAAAAAATTGACCATACCAATATTTGACACTCATCTCCCATCATCTCCCAAATCCGGGTAACATAGAATTTCACATAACATTTTCAGAACAAGGCAAAAGCATCCAAGTTTGTTCAGGTGATAATGATTCTAAATGAGAAAATCCAATCAAGAACATAACTTTTGACATAATACTTAAGAAAAGAAGCAAAAAATACTAGATGCCTATTGTATATAAAAATCAAATCCTGATTCTTAAAGAATTTGCAGCCTTGAACAAAGCCTATTGAGATACTTCTTATATGGTGAAGTAGAGAAATGAGGGAAACTGAAATGAACTGCAGCAGCCCCTCCTATACAGTATGTAATGTTGTTCATCTACCTCATTTCCTCTCTCACCATTTGAGCAAAAAGTGTACTCATTGAAATACCAGCAAGGTCGCCTACACTACCGGCTCTGCTGAATTCCAGGCTTGTTTCCAAGTGGCTGCCATGGCAGATTTGAGAAGATAGCTCAGCATTGTGATTGGATTTTTCTTCATTCCCTTGGAGTTGAAGTGCAGACTCCAAGTTCCATAGGACATCTCCCATTGAAGGCCGATTAATGCCATGTTGCGCCAAGCATTTCTCAGTCATCTCCCAAAACTTCCTTAAAGAGTCTGGTCTTATTTGATCAACAAGACTAGGATCTACAATTTCTTCCAATCTCCCATTCCTGTGATACTTCAACGCCCAGTCGACTAAATTCACCTTTTCTCTCGGAAGGGACGGATCGATAACAGGCCTTCCGCAAAGGACTTCAAGCAAAACAACCCCAAAGGAGTAGACATCTGATTTCTCTGTTAGTTGTTGCCTTGTCAAGTACTCCGGATCAAGATATCCAAAGCTTCCTTTTACTGCTGTACTCACATGCGTCCGATCAATATCCGGACCAGTCTTTGAAAGACCAAAATCAGCAACTTTAGCCATGAAATTCTTATCAAGTAGTATGTTGGCAGACTTGACATCACGGTGAATTATCGCCTTAGCAGAACCGGTATGAAGATAGTGAAGTCCTTTAGCTGATCCAATGCATATCTCAAGCCTTTGTCTCCAACTCAAGCCAGGAAGACTTGAGCCATATAGATGATTCTTGAGTGTCCCATTCTCCATGTACTCATAAATTATGATCATCTCATTTTGTTCATCACAGTAACCAATTAAAGACACTAAATGGCGGTGACGGAACTGAGATAGCATTTCAATCTCAGTCCGGAATTCTACAAGACCTTGGTTCGATTGAGGAGTTCCCCTCTTGACTGCAACCTTGGTTTCATCTCTCAATACTCCTCTATAAACCTTACCAAAACCACCAACCCCAATAACCAAATTTTCACTAAAATTATCAGTGGCCTCTAGAAGTGCCATAAAAGGAAAGCGATAGCCTATTTTCGAGCTCGAAAATATGGCAGTCCCATTGGAATATTTACTTCCTGTGATATGAACTTTTCGTCCTCTATTAATAGAAAAGTGCTCCTCTGTCCCCGGATCTGGCTTTCTTCTTCTTCTTCTTCTGCAGAAAAGGAAGAGAACTGCAGCCAAAACAACAAAAACAAACAATCCAACAGCCACGCCAACTATAACTTTCGTCTTGGAAGTTCTTGAGGAGACAACATCATCAGGAACATCAAGACTGCCCCTAGCATTATTTATTTTCATGATCTCCAAACCATTGAGAATGACACTAGGGAAATCGATTATATTCGATGAACCAACACTTACATTAAGCTTATGACTAGCACTTGCCCTTGTGCACACATCCATAAAATATGGGGCACCTAAAACATCTGATGTCTGAGAACCAAGATCAAGATGACCTGCGAAATGCGTATTGATAAAAATCTCAACAAAGATGCCTTGCTGAGTAGATATACTCACTATATCACAAAAGTGAAGCCGAACAAGATAATCAAACCCGGGGTTAACATCAAAGCTCCATGTCAAGTTTGCATTAAGTCTAGGATCATCATAGTTCAACCTAGTGGCAGTGCCGTATACAGAAGCAGGAGCAATATCCTCAGTCACCAATCCTCCACTAAAATTAACAGCTCTGACATTTGACACAAATGATCCAAGATTCTTGTCTATCAGATATGCATCATCTGAAACCCAAAGTCGCCATAAGGTATCGTTTTGTGGAAGCACTATTGAATTTCCCATATCCACCCTTGCAACTGTCTCCAATGCTAGCTCCCTCAAATTCAGAATTCTCTTATCACCTTTTTGATCTATTCTTTTGGCTTCTTTAGGAATGATATTCTCAGGAATTGAGAAAACTTCCAAGGCATTGATGAAAGCAAATGACTTGGCATCAGGGGTAAAAGTAAGAACCAGCTTATTAGAAGTAATGTTTAAGCAGTATTCCTTAACAACAGAAACATTCCCTAATTGGGGTTCTCTAGTAAGGCTAAAGTTTTGAGCAGAAACAGAGAATTTTGCCTTGCTCATATTGTACTTTTCAGATACAAAAGGAAAGAAATGAAGGCGAATCCAGTGTCTCCCTTGTTCTTTTATTGAAAAGCTGTAATGGGAAGGTCCACTGAAAATTCTAGCAGTTTGATACAGAGCTGAATCATAGTAAAGTGAGATAGAATTTGAACTAGATTTGGCAAAAATATGTTCTGGGGTTGAAAGAGTGTGAGATGAAGAATTGGAATTATCAGCTACAAATTCTCTATCACCCACTGATCTATTTGTGAAGGATCCACAGTCTATCAAATAGTTATCTACAGGGTTGTATCCTAGTGAAAGACAAACTAAACAAAAGATAGATGAAATCCAAACAATCAATCTAAAATTCCCAGGATTCTCCATGACAGAAACTTCAATTTTGAGAAGTGATGAGAACAGACAATAAAGATTGCAGTTTGAAATGGCAAAAACTTGAGATGAACAAAACCCAAGAAACTATAACACAAATCAGGCTAACCTGAGATATGAAATGAGAAAGCTGATGAAGCAGCAACAAAGCTGAGAATTTGGCAACGACCCAATAAACAAAAATCAAAGAATAAACAAAAAGGGTAACCTGAAACTAGTTATCAAAGAAAAGATGGAAAAGAGATTGAAGACTAATACAAAAGAACTTCACAAAAATCCCAATTTAAAGAAAGAAAAAAGCTAACAAAGATCATGTCACATTCATGAGCTCCACAACTTGTAGCTGTTCACAGTCTATTCAGGAACCACGTAAGAAAGAAAGAAATAATGAGAAAACGACTGCACAAAGAAATTATATTTAAAATGTGTTAGGACCAACGTTTGGTTTTGACAAGTTAATAGAATTGAACAGAAAAGGCCAAAAAAAAAGAAGAAATGAAAAAGAATTAATATTTGGATTGGAAAGTAGAAAAGTTTAGTAAAAAAGAGTGAAACTTTGAATAGACAAAAATATAATTGAAGTAGAAGAGGATGACAGCTATGGAGGGCGGCTGAGTCTCACCTTCCTCCCGTGTGTACGTTAAAAGCTGTGTCTTACTTTTGGTGGTTTAGTTCAAAGTTAATTGAAATGCGGATGGATTTAGTTTAAATGTAATTTATTATTTATTAAAAATGTGGTAGTAATAACGAACAAAATTTGATCTTCTAAAACATAAAATGTTATAATTATTATTTATTTATATATTTATTATTAGGATTATTATTATGTGTTAATTAAAATACTTAACTTTAATCTTTAAAGAAAATATTAATTAACTTTTTAAAAGAACTTTCAATAGTCATACATTAAAAAAATATATAATATTTTAAAATTTATAATCAAATTGGCTTGAAATTCAATAACGAATGATTTTATTTAAAAATTATATCGTTTTCATATTATATTTCAAATAATTCAATTTAATTCGTAATTCAAAAGGTTAATTCGTAATAAAATAAATCTGATTTAATTCATCAAATTGTATTTGGTTTGTAAGAAGAAAGTCAAGGAATTAGGCGTTATTTGGTTGCTTTTCCTTCTTTGTTAAAAAAGTGAGAGTAAAAGGCATGAGCAATTATCCGAGTGATATAATATTCAAAGGAAATCTGGGGGCATATACTATGCTTATGTCAACTTCATAGAAGCATAAGGAGCTGGCAAGCAGAGCTGCAATGGGCAGTAAACAGAATCAGAGGAAAAACTCTCATTTCTGTTATTTTGCGTTTATCATGGAGTGCCTTTCTTTACTCGATCTGGAGGGAGAGAAATAATAGGTGTTTTAATCGCCTTCAATCCACACAAGGAGCCATCATTGAGCAGATAAAAGAGATCATCAGAATGCGATTGTTGGGGCTCAAGAACATTAGTCCTGATGAAGTGAATCGAAGATTGGATACAGATTGGGGACTGTCTCTTTTTTCCTAGGATCTTTGTCCATTCTGGTATAGCTTTAAGTATTGCTGAAGTATGTTGCTATTGTTCCCTGATTGATTAGTGGTCTTAAGTTTTTGTTCAAGTATTGTTTAAGTATGTATAGCTTTAAGTACATGTTGCACATGATGTTGGATGTAGCAGTTTAACTGCTTTCTGGATAAATAAAACACTTACTTATCCAAAAAAAAAATAAATTATCCGAGTGATAAATACTAATAGTACATGTTTTTTATTTTTTTGTTGTTGAAAGAATCTCTTATTTCTCAATATAAAAGAAAAAACCAAGTAATTAGACGGAATATTTTAATTTTGAATTAGATAAATGTTCGCGTTTTACAACAGACATGTTATCGAATTTAAATTGATATTTTTTAATAAATTTGAAAGATAAAAAAGCAAGAGGAGTAAAGATAATTTAGAAAAATAATAACATTTATCCTTATACGATACTTGATATAAAATTGAGAGTTATTTGAATATGATCAATTAGATCCGACAATTTCAGACACAACATAATTATACGATACAAACATAATATGAGAAAAATAATTAAAACACGACATGACACAAAAAATAATATGAACACGACACAAATTTATGAACGTGTCAAGATATGCATAAAACAAATTATTAACGTGTCAAAGTTTATATAAATATATAATACCTTGAATACGATTATGACAAAAAAAAACACGAACATGAGGACACGTGACATAAATTTGGGAGTTATTTGAATAGTGTCAATTAGATTTGACAATTTCGGATACAACATGATTATACAATATGAAAAAAATAATTAAAATACGACATGAAAAATAACATGAACACGACAAAAATGCACGAACGTGTCAAAATCTACATAAAACGAATTATTAACATGTAAAAATTTATATAAATTTATAATACTTTTAACACACGATAAAATAACACGAGCATGTTACGAACATACAATTTTTTCTCTAAATTAATTCATTATGACAAATTATGCAAAATATGGGATGAATTAGGACACAACATGAACACACACAATTTTTTCTAAATTGAATCACCATGACAAACTTTGCAAAAAATATTTGGATGAATTGAACATGACACGAACACATGAAAAAAATAATTAAAATACGACATGACACAAAAATAACATGAACACAACACAAATACACGAACATGTTAAAATCCACATAAAATGAATTATTAATATGTAAAAATTTATATAAATTTATAATACTTTGAACATACGAAAAAATAACACGAACACGATACAAAAAATAATATGAACACGAACGAATATCCGAACGTATCAAAATTTACATAAAATGAATTATTAACGTGTGAAAATTATATAAATTAATAATATTTTGAACAAAAGAAAAAATAACATGAATACAACACGAATATGCAAACGTGTTAAAATCTACATAAAACGAATTACTAACGTGTAAAAATTGTATAAATTTATAATATTTTGAACACACAAAAAATAACACGAACACACAAAAAAAAAATTCCCTTTCTTTTCTTCTTAATAAAAATAATAATTGAAAATACCCAAACAAGCCCTCCCAACTCTCTTAATACCCATACTTAATTGTCAAATGCACAATCATCCAGAATCTTCAATTCTCCATTTTCATGCATTATAGGGATTACTTTTATAGTTATAGTTAGTAGTAATAGATAATAGATGATAAACTTTTTTTATTATTATTATTACCAGAAATGATGGTTCGAGTACCCATAATGGTGTTACAAATAAATTGAAAGTTCAAAGTACTTGTTTTCCACGAAAAAAAATCAATCTCACAGGTATTTTTGAAATCAAACAAAAATTAGAAAAATATTCAAAAGGAAAGAAATAATAGGATCTTGAAATTTTTGAAAAGAAAATAAATGAAGCTTTTCCATACCATATTATTTAAGCAATCCTTCTCGCCTTAATTATCTAGAATCGTTATTTGAGAACGATTTTAATTTATATTATTTATAAAGTGTTTGATTGAATTTAGTATTACGAATCAAGTGACATTAACTCAATTGATGAAAATACAAAAGAATTAAACATAATCATAATATAAAAAATAAAATAAAATAAAAATATTTATATCTTTGAAATTTATATATATATTTAAAAATTATATATTTATCTATAATATTTATAGAGTGTCAAGCGACACTAACTCAGTTGATGAAAATACAAAAAAAAAAAAAAAAAAACATAATCATAATCATGATCTATACTATTATAAAATAAGTGATTTAGTTAGTGTCACGAATCAAGTAACACCAACTCAGTCGGTGAAAGTACAAAACAACTCAATAAAATTATAAATCATTTTTTTTTAATTCTTAATCTACCTATAATTCCCAACCCCTTATCTAATTAACTCACCTGAAGAGGACATTATGCGTTTAAACCTTCTCAAATCCACAATTTTCAAGAGTCTGTTAGCAGCATCATGCTATCTAAAGGTGTTCATGGCCGGGCCGGGCCCATATATGGTATCAACACTACATTTGCTTGCCCAAGCCCAACCCGAAATATGACCTCAAATTTTGTCCAAGCCCTCCCATATTTGTAAATGAATAGTCCAAACCCGTTTAGGCCCGCCCATATTATTTTTTTCTATTTTTTTTTATAAAAATATATATATTTTTTATTATTTAATTTTTAATAAATTTTTTATTAAGTTCTTAAACATGAATAACTTAACATATTTTTTAATGTTTACACTATAATATTATATATTTAATTTTTATATGACATAAATTACATAATATATATAAATATAAATAATATATTATTTAATTAGAAAATGGGCCGGGCTCGGGCCTTGAATGTTGGAGCCAAGGCCCGGCCCATATCTTAAACGGGCCTACTTTTTTTGCCCAAGCCCATTTTTTGGGCATAATATTTTTGTTCAAGCCCTCCCAAATATGGGCGGACCTTTGAGCTTGGGCAGGTAGCCCGACCCTTGGACAGGTATAAATTGCCATCTGAGCTAGTACTCAGTATGCATAAAAAAAAAATTAGATAAGAATAATTATGTAATATTATAAAAACAAATTATATGTTTACTTTTTAAAAAAATCACTAAATCTTAAAAAACTTTCCACTTAAAAAAAAAAAAAAAAACTACTAAATTTTTACTCACTTTCTAAAAAACTACTAACTTTACAAAAGATTATTCATTTTTTATATTTAAATTTTTAAACATAATTTATTTATTATTTTTAAATATATTTTCACTCACAAAATGAGTGTCGAAAATTCTAATATGATCTATACTATTTATAGAGTGTTTGGGGTATTTTTGTGTGACGAGTCAAGTGACACCTACTCAGTTGATGAAAATACAAAAAAAATCAAACATAATCATAATATCAAAAATAAAATAAGGATGTTTCAAAATTTCATATGCATGTATTTTTTTTTAATTACCTATTTATTCCTAAAAGATTACCAAATTATAAAAAAAAACTATCAACTTATAAAAAATGATCCATTTTTTTACTTCATAATTTTTTATAAAAAATATTTTTTTTTCACCGACATACTTGGTGTATCAAATTTTAGTTATATATAAATATCTAACTGAGTTTGTGTTATGAGTTAAATAGTTGTATCCAATTTTAGCTTTCACTTTTAAAAAAGAATAATTAACCATTTTAAAAAAAAATGTACTCATTTCATTGCATAGTAGGTGTATCCAATTTTAATGCGTCCATTTCTAGTTTAATTTAATTCACATAATAATTGAGAAGAATTTTATTATAAATTTTAAGACCAAGCATTAGTATTATTATTTCAAGTACAAAAAATGAACTTGAAAGGGACTAAATGCCTAAGGCTGACTCAACATGAACAACTAACTAACCCGGTGCTTATCAACAATTAGGAAAGAACATTAAATCAAGAGGAAGTGATGATTATAATAATGTTCATTTTTTACATAAAAATGTTTTTTTTAAAGGTTCTATTTTAAACATGTTATTTTGGAGCAAACAAATTATATATATATACCATACACAAATTTGCTAAATGTGGTCAAAGTTCAAACTAATGCAAAGAAATGATAATATTTTATGGAAACAAATAAAAATGTTTAAAAATTTCAAAATTGTTCTTCAAATAAAAAAAACTTGGAAAATTATTAATCTATTCCTTGATTAGCAACATGACAACAATTGAGTATTTGGGTTGTACCTAATTTGCATTGCCAAGACAAAATGCAAAACAAATAGAATTCTTGGCAGTGGAATTTTTTATTAGATAAACTAAATTATAAAATTATCGCATATTTTATTTTTTTGAAAAAATATATCCTAAATTATATATATCATTTACGAAGATATTGTTCAATTTTAAATTTTTTAGAAAAAATTTAGATGAGGAGAGGTTACTTCAATTTAGGGTTAAAACACGTCATAGGTTTAGAGAGGACTAACAATGATACTTACATATTACCCACCAAGCAAAACTATTAATGAGACTCGAATCTTGATATTTATCAAAACGTTAATAAATATTCAACCAACTGAAACCAATCCAAGTTAACTTCAATTTAAAATTTTCACCAACTCTAAAAATATAATAATCCTAAGTACCATATTCTCTTTATAATCTTCTTCATAACAAAAAAAAAAATCTAAGTTGAAAATAAAGCCAAACATGACATAATGAAAGTAAAATATTTAAATCATTAGATTACAACTTGAACCCATATCTTATTGACACTTGACACTTCGTTTTTTAAAAGTAAAATACATCAATCATTAAATTACAACTTTAACCCATATCCTATTGATATATTATTTTAAAAAGTAAAATACATCAATCATTAGATTACGACTTGAACCCTTATCTTATTAATACTTCGTTTTTTTTTTTTTTAATATCCATTTATATTACTAAAATTTGAGACACTTGAGTAAAAATATATTTAAAAAAAATTAAATATAAAAAATGGGTAATATTTTTAAGTGGATAATTTTTTTTAAAAAGTAAGTAAAAATTTGGTAATTTTTTTTAAGTGGGTAGTTTTTTAAAAGAATGGGTATTTTTTTAAAAGTAAATAAATATTTTTTTTATTAATGATATTATTAAAAAACATAATTATCCCTATCTTATTTTTTTAATTTTTTAATTTTACTTGATTTTTTTATATATTTTTTTAACTGAGTTTGTGTCCGATTAACTCGTGACACTAACTTAGTTACTAATTTTAATATAGTAGCGATAATTGTCTTATAATTTAAAATTTTCACCTATTTTTGTCGCACAATGATTCTTAATTTTTAAGTATTTAATATGTTTAAGGGTTGGATTATTCGTTCAACTCAATTCGGTAAAATATTTTTATTTTAGATCGATTCAATCCAATTTATATTATTATTTAATTAATTAAAATATTTTTATATAAATTTATTATAAAAATATAAAATATTTTTTAAACAGTAAAATAAACTTTTTAAATCTATCAGATCAAATCAAACTTTGGATAAATAAATTTTTTTATTATTCAAATTTGATTCCGCTGGATCACAGCTCTATTAAGTAATATATTCTTTCTATTTTAAAAAAATAATAATAAATTAAAAATAGAGGCAAACACGGCATTGTGCCATGTTTAGCTAATTTGTTTGTATTTTAAAAAAAATTTGTTTCACAATTTATGGGGACAGAAAATTAATTTTATTTGACAGAGAATAATTTTTTCAATTAAACATCGAAATCATCTGTTCTATCTCTTGTCGCTATCGCAATGAATACGCGTTTTCGCAACCAACCAGCGTTGTTGCGCAAAACATCCTCTACGGCCAGCTTCATAGGTTCTCTTTAATACTAGGCCAATCATATAACGCCACGCCACGCCACTTTTTTCATTTTTTTTTTTCTCTTTTTGGGTTCATTATCCATTTGATTTTAAAAATTCATAAACAAATTGTTTCACACATATTATTTTAACAATAATTATTTTTTTTGAGAATGTTATTAACATACATTGAATCTGAAATAATTTCCCTTTATTCTTATATGGTATAATAATTTTATTAATGAGAAATAATAATAAAAGATTCAGTGTCATATCTAATATTTTTATAAAAATAAATTAATAATAATACTAATTACAACTACAGTGGAATTTTTAATTATTTGTTTATTAATTTTCATATATAAATCTTAATAGGACATGTATTAATTAAAGATGTCCATTAGTCGGATCCGAATAAAAAAAATTACTTGTTTAGGTCCAGTTGATCCGACTTATTTTATTGTTTAAAATACATTATTATATATTAAATAATTAAATTTAAATAATAATTTGAATCGGATTAAACCGATATAAATTTTCAAAAACTCATCTCAGATCGATCCAATTCAAACCTATAGATAGGTCCAGTACCAATCTTCTAATCCCTTTTGTGGAATTAAAACTTCAGCTGTATAATTTTTTAAATAATAATTAGTATATTATACTATTGTATTCAGATTTGGGCTGGATAGTTACTTAATAAAGAAAAGTAAGGCCCAAATCTTGGTCCATGTAGCAAAATATAATGGGCCTGATCAAAGGCCCATATAGTAAAATAGTAGATGATTAACAGCTTTATCTAAACGACGTCGTGAAAAGTAAGATTTCATTAATTTAGAACAACTCAATGAGAAAACGGTAGAAAATATAAATAGAAGGAACCTGAGCCAAAAGAAGAGGAAAGAGAGGAGATAAGAGGGTTTAAATATCCACATAGTTAGAGGAGATAAGAGGGTTTAAATATCCACATAATTTTTGTATTATAGTGAAATGAGTAAATTAATTCTTGTATTATAAAAGTGAGTAATTTAGTTCCTGTACAATTGAAATAGGTACAAATAAGTAAAATTGATAACGGTTTTAATGAAAACCCGTTAAAATATTGACGTAGACTCGTAAAATCTAACAGATTTAGATATATTTCAAGTCATATTTTATTCCAAGTCATTAATTCTATTAGATTTTACGAGTTCACATCAGCATTTTAACGGTTTTTCATTAAATTTTACTTATTTGCATCTATTTTAATTGTACATGGATTAAATTACTCACTTTTACAATACAGAGACTAAATTACTCTTTTCATTATAGTATAGAAATTATATGGATACTTAAACCGAGATAAGAGAGTAAAAGTTTGAGAAGAAACAGAATGAAGATTTGGGGATAAAATTTAAAGAAGAGGAGATTGAGTTCTCCAATGCCGCCAATGGAGGTGATCCAGTTCAAAATGTGTCTTCTACTTTTTCTTTTTTTTTTTAATTTTTTTTGTTTTAACTTTTGCTTTTCTTGTTTGTTTTTATTTTTGTTTGGTTGTTGTTTTTCTTTATTTTACTTTTAGAAATGAAAAGGAAAAAAAAATGCAATTAAATGCAGAAGTAAAAAATTTAAAGAAATATTTTGTTAATAAGTGTCTTTAATAATAATATTTTATTAAATGTAAAAGTTAATAATTTTATTCATAAATTTAATTTGGATGTGCTTTGGTGAATGAAACTGCAGAATCTTACATATAATTGTTAATCACTTGACTTGAGACGATCTTGGTCGTGCCCTGACTACTATTATCATCGATGATGACAAAGCTATGGATAAGGCAATTGCACAGTTATTGCTTAATCCTCACACAAGAATATACAGAGAATGGAAAAGAACAAGAATTGTACTTTTGAAGAAACCAAATTTTTGCCGTCAATGTTTAAGATTTTTTTTTTCTTCAGAAAAACCTTAATCCAAATTTAAGAGTTTTAGTAAATCAATTTAAGTTAAACCGTCATTTATTTTAATTAATTTTTAAATAAATTTACTAGAGTTAAATTAAATTAAAGAGTATATTCGGTGATGATGAGTATATAATAATAATTATATGCCTTTAAAAAATTATGATGTGTCATAATTTTATTGGTGTCTAAAAATCTAACTTTTAAGGATGATCTTAATATAAGTTATTCTATGTTTAAAATATTAAATTACCTTTATTTACTTAAAATAAGAGTTGAAATATTCAAATTCTCTGTTTATTAGAAAAAGGACAAATATATATTAAAAAGAAAAAAGAAAAATATTATTATATATATAGATTAAGTCATTAACTTTAATCACAAAGAAAATGCTTTTTAATCTTTTAACCCTTATATTTAAACCATTAAACATGGTGTAGTTATAGCATCAAAATCCATTAAACTTTAGCCATCTTCTTAATCTAATGGTCTATTTGGATGGACAGTGAGATTGATTCTAGTGAAATTAAAAATAGCGATGATAGTGAGATTATGTACTGTAGCAGTGAGATTAAAATCAGTGGTGGAATATGTGTTTGGATTCAAACGTAGCGGTGACGGTGATGTGAATTATAGTGGAAAAGAAAAATGACTATTAAAAGTTTTAGATTAAAATGTATATATATATATAATAAATAATTAAAATTATATTTATATTAAATAATAAAATATATATTAAAATTATACGGTGATCCAAATACATCTCTAATGAAAATGCAAACAATGAAGGGGAACCCCCACAAAAACAAAAAGATTCTAACACATGCGTTGGAATCCAAAAGAGCACTAAACAAAGCTTTCGCCACAGTAGATCAACACCCAACCCAAACTAATTCCTTAGCACTCAAAAACCCATTGCGCCACGTGTCATTCATCCATCAATCAAAACCCATAACAAAATCAATTATAACAGTCAAGTTACTCCTTTCCTCTTAAGAAAAGAAAGATGTATAAATTTCAGTTCAGATTAGATGATCGTGTAATATAGCGATTAAATATTATTTATAAAAAAATATATATTTAATATATTATTTTTATTAAATTAAAAAATAATATATTTTTTAATAAATATCACGTCAATATCATTAAACATTTATTAACATATTCCTAAATGATTTAAGTCACATTTCTCTTACCACCCAATAAAGTCATTAAGAAAATAATAATCATAATAATAAATTATAAATTAATTAATGATAGTATTAATTTAATCACCTAACAATTAACATTTTCAAATTACTATAATATAATAGAATTCTCCAAACCCAAAAATACCCAAAACCAAAACACCCCTTTCTCCCTCCTCTTGTTCTTCTCCTTTTCCTTCTCTTAAAAATTGGCCAAAACCGTCACTATTTTGCAAATATTTTCATTTTTCACCCAAACGGGAAAAACCCATAATGTCTCGTATTGTAGCCGAAAATAGATCGTCGGATAATAATAATAGTTCTTCCCTGTTTTCCCCTCACTCGGTGGAGCTTATTGCCGACGAATTATCAACCGCCACTGGAGCTTCCCCGACGCTTGAGCAGTTATTTAAACAAGTCGATGATGTACAGAAAGAAGCCACTGGCGACGAAATCCATGAAACCCTCGTCGATGTCACCGAGCTGCGGCCGATGCCATTTGTTCTTTCCTTTAACAACCTTGTTTATAGTGTAAAGGTTCATCGCAAGATGCCGCTGCCGGGGTTCTTGAGAAGGAGGGACAGAAGCGCTGCCGCGTCCGCCGCCCCCGGAAATCCACTTGCAGGAGATAGTTCTTTTACTACAACGAAGACGTTGCTTAATGATATCTCCGGGGAGGCTCGAGATGGAGAGATACTCGCCGTGCTTGGAGCGAGCGGGTCAGGGAAATCCACACTCATTGACGCTTTAGCTAATAGAATAGCTAAAGGGAGTTTGAAAGGGAACGTCGCTTTAAACGGCGAAGTTCTGGAGTCGCGGATGTTGAAAGTGATTTCAGCTTATGTTATGCAAGATGATTTGCTTTTCCCAATGCTTACGGTCGAAGAAACCTTAATGTTTGCTGCTGAGTTTCGGCTTCCTCGGACTTTGTCCAAATCCAAGAAGAAAATGCGAGTTCAAGCTTTGATTGACCAATTAGGGTTAAGAAACGCAGCCAAAACTGTTATTGGTGACGAAGGTCATCGAGGGGTTTCCGGAGGAGAGCGCCGTCGTGTATCAATCGGAATTGATATAATTCATGACCCCATTATTCTGTTCTTGGATGAGCCTACATCAGGGCTTGATTCGACCAGTGCTTTCATGGTGGTGAAGGTTTTGCAGAGGATTGCTCAGAGTGGAAGCATTGTTATAATGTCTATTCATCAGCCAAGTTATCGAATTCTTGGATTGCTTGACAGATTGATAATTTTGTCTTGTGGGCAAACTGTTTATAGCGGTTTACCAACGAGTCTGCCGCTATATTTCTCTGAATTCGGGCATCCGATACCGGAGAACGAGAACAGAACTGAGTTTGCTCTCGACTTAATCCAGGAACTCGAAGGATCTCCTGGAGGAACAAAAAGTTTGGTTGAATTCAACAAGTCATGGCAAAGCATGAAGCATACAAGAGACTCTGAGCCAGACCGGCTCAATTTGTCACTAAAAGAAGCAATCAACGCCAGCATTTCTAGAGGTAAACTTGTTTCAGGTGCTACCAATGATGTTAGTTCAACTTCCACGGTTCCAAGATTTGCAAACCCTTTTTGGAAAGAAATGGTGGTTTTGTCGAACAGATCGATCTTGAATTCAAGGAGGATGCCAAAGTTGCTCGGTATCCGATTGGTAGCTATTTTAGTGACGGGGTTCATTTTAGCATCGGTGTTTTGGCAGCTTGATAATTCATCAAAAGGGGTACAAGAAAGATTAGGGTTTTTCGCTTTCGTCATGTCAACGACGTTTTACACTTGTAGTGACGCTCTCCCAGTTTTTCTCCAAGAAAGGTACATTTTCATGAGAGAAACTGCTTACAATGCTTACAGGAGATTATCTTATGTTATATCAAATGCTTTGGTTGCTTTACTGGGGCTAATTCTCCTATCATTTGCTTTTGCGACCACCACCTTTTGGGCAGTAGGCCTTGATGGTGGATTTTCAGGATTCTTATTCTATTTCTTAATCATGTTTGCTTCATTTTGGTGTGGAAGTTCATTTGTCACATTTCTATCTGGTGTTATTCCACATGTGATGTTAGGCTACCCAATAGTCGTCGCCATTTTAGCCTATTTCTTGCTCTTCAGCGGCTTCTTTATCAACCGTGACCGAATCCCGGCCTATTGGATTTGGTTCCATTACTTATCCCTTGTCAAATATCCTTATGAAGCAGTTTTACAAAACGAATATGATAATCCCACAAGATCGTGTTTTGTGAGAGGGATTCAGATTTTTGACGACACACCACTTGGAGCAGTTCCAGGCCCCATGAAAGTGAGATTGTTGCAGTCATTGAGCAACACTTTGGGGATGACGATTACAAGCTCGACATGCTTGACAACAGGAGTAGATATTCTGAAACAAGAAGGGATAATTACAGATTTGAGCAAATGGAGTTGCTTGTGGATTACTGTGGCTTGGGGTTTCTTGTTCAGGATTTTGTTTTACTTCTCTTTGTTACTGGGAAGCAAAAACAAGAGAACATGAAGAAAAAAAATTTAATGAAAGCTTGCTGTAATTTGTGTTTCTTTATTTTATTTTGAGTTTAGTTTCTTCAATTGAATTTGTTAGAGCTGAGTCGATGGGATTCTGTTGTAAAACTGTTGCATATATATATATATATATATATATATATTAAATGGAAAATAATTTTCCATTCATTAAATCTTTATAATTTCTTTCATTAATTGTTGTGAAATAAGTCACAACTTAAAAACTTTTTTTTTCTAATTAATTTCCATTCTCTTGGAAACTTAATAATGGAAAGATTGTGTGTGTTTCAAGTTTCAACTGTTGTTATGTTTTTTCTTCATGGCTTTTGCTTTAAATACAAGTCAATTAGGTAAATAAATTCAACCTAAAAAAGATAATTTTAAATTTGTTTGTTCTACTTTCATTGCAAAACTTTTTGCTGTTCCTTTTTGCATCATCTCAAACAGCATGTAGTTTTCTTTTTTAATTTGGGGAGGGAAGTTTCGACTTTCGAAGCTGCTTCTTGGGCATGGGATTATGCACCAACTGAATCAAATGTTTCATATGAAAAAATAAATAAAATTGTTTAGAAATAGATATATGGAAGGCATAGAATATATAGATCAGTGAAGGCTCCTTGGTGCTTTTGACCAATGATTTTCAAATCCAATAACCAACACCTAAAATAAACAATCTAACGCTGAAAAATTGAATTTATGTTTAATCTAGTTGATTTATGTAATTACTTTTAAGAGATTACATCTAATAGATTTAAAGTTTAAATTTTAGTATCTGCAAGACTGCAACCTCTCTTATTTTTAGGTTGCAACCTCCTTTAAAAAAAAAAAAAAAAAGAGAATTATTAGTTGAAAAAAAATGCTGAAAATAGACCTTTTCAAATGGAAAAATATGTTTTTTTTGCAATGTTCATTAATTTTTCAGCCATAATTTTGACTTTTGTTCACCAATTTAAGTTCAATTTCTCGATTTTTTTTCAGGCTTATAGATGAAGGAAGCACTTTCGAAGCTGTTTCTTTTCTATTCTAAACTCAAGCTGTGAATTTGTCATTTATTTATATTTTGGTAGCCTATTTTATCTTTTCTTTTGACAGACAAAATAATCGTGAAGGCCAAGCTGCAGTTACCTTTTTTCTCAGGGTTTCCATGGTTTACTATTTTTTTTCCCTGCTATATTCTTTAATCCTTAGGGATTACGATCTCTCAAATCTTTGTTTAACAAGAAATTGAAAAGATAAATAAATGAAATTAATTTTTTTTTCCTTTTTCTTTTTAAGAACTACGACTAGCTAGAAATAAACTTGCTCATGCGTCGGGCAATTCGCATGGCCCGATAGGCCCAGCCCATATTGGATCGGGCCTAGACAATCATTTTTTTATCAAGGCTGGCACGGTCCTGATTACTGTTTACATAATATAAAATAATATTTTTTATTTAAATTTAATTATAAATTTAATATAAAAATAATTTTTTTTAATTAAGGGTGAACACTAATTCGAGCCCGCGGGCTAGCCCGAGCTTGGACAAGGAAAATAAAAATGTTTCGGACAACAACTCGACCCATGAGTAGATTTAATTAGAAATTAACCCAGTCTATTATTGCCCATTAATGCAAGGCATCTAACATTTGAAAACCGGTGAAATATTGCCTAACAATATGTGTATTCATCAATTACATTTATTTCATGAGTTGCTCCTATTTTACTATGTTTTACAAGCTTGTTTTAAATACTCATATGAAATTGTAGGGCAACGACATCAAGTTAAAGAAGAAAAAGCTATGAATAAAAAATCCGACAAATTGGGATTGTCGGTTTTTGATTCAATCGATTTAATCAATTCAATTGATCGGTCTAATTAATTTTTTTTTTTAAATATTAAATATATAATTTTAATATTGAATGAATATTAAATATAGTAAATACTTAATAAAAAATACATTTGATTTGATGATATGATCTTTAATATACAATTAAAAGGTCAAAAATTAAATCTTACCACTTATAAAAAAAGTCTAAAATCGGTTCAATTAAAACCAATTTAATTGGTTCTTGACCGATTCATTAAAACCCCAATTTACTTATACCTAATAAGCTATAGTGATCAAAGATGGGTTGTAAACTTGTAATTAGATCTGCTTATGGCCGGGCCACGACCTGAAAACTTTTTTCTTTGTCTAAGTTCATTTCGGCTCTTGAGAAAAATAAGATATTTCATATTTTAGGTCCAAAGCCAAATCAAAAAGAAAAACTAAGAAAGATTTTGTTTTGGATAATTTAAGAATACTAAGTAATTTAGACGGTTTTAATATATGCCTTGGATAAGATTTTCTTGATCTCAAACTGAGTATTCTTAACTCTTAAGCTCTTTTTTTTTTTTTTTTTTAAGTTGAAAGAAAAATAAATAGGCTGAATAAAATGAAGTTGCCATTTCTATATATATTTTACTTTGCAAGAAATGCCATCAATTTGTTAACAGTTGCTTTCTAAGAGTCATAGTCTCAAAATTTTGCTGCTAATTAAGTTTTTTTTGTTGTTGAGTTAGCTTATGGATAAAGATTTGTTCCTTGGCCATTTTCATATGATGAGTTATCTCTAGAGAAAGCACTGAAACACTGTTTTATATATTAACTTCACAAAAAAGATTGAAATCTCTTCTTTAATTATTTGCCAAATTATATTGTTTGATATTCTATCTTTTCTTTTCTTTTGATGAAAAGAAACTTTTCTATGAAATTAGTTACTATTCTTTCCCATATGAAAAGTAGGGAGGGATAGTTATAAATAATTTTTGACAAAGACAAGCTTTTTGGGTTAGAGTAGATGCTTTGATATTATATCCCTTTCCTTTAATTCTTTTGGTTTTTTCCTTGGTTGCAAATTGGTTTCTTTTGTCTAGTCAATGACTTGATTGCAATTCCTCTAGCATTAATTTTGTCTCAACTTTTATATTATCTTCAAACCTTAAATTCTAAGAATAGATTGTGTTTTTTTTTTTTTTTTTTTTTTTTTTTTTTTTTTTAATTTCATAGATGGTATTATGAGATTCTCATATGACTTTTTTTTTTTATTTTAATAAACCTTGAAGGGTATGTGCACTATGCTAATCTCGTTTGTAAAATCTAAAAATTTCATTAACTATGGATGATATAATTTCTCATTCCAAGAAGGGTAACCCATAATTAGAATTTTGCAATTCTTTTCTTCTAAAATTAACACTTATTGAGGGACTCTTTAATTTTGTAATATAATTTATGTTTTGTAATCTTCTTTCCCTTCTTAATTTTCTTTTAACATTTTTTATTTTATTTTTAAAAAGCATGCTTATTTAATTATCTTGTTAATATTGTCTTAGAATTAATTTATTTCATTAATTTTTTTTTTTTAAAAAAAAAATTGCATACTGTTGGTTCAAAATATTGCTCCTGGTAATTTTGTAAGGTTTGTCCCTTTTGATTCCTTTTTTGACTAGGGCTTTAATTTGCTTTACATTTATGCAATAATTTTTCTTTAAAATTACAACATGCATGCTTGAACATTATATAGTAAATGATAATATTCAAATAAATTTGATTTAATTGCAACAATTTTTATCCATCATTAAGAAAAATAAGATTTGAATCCTCTTTCTGTCCATAAATATATATATATATATTTATATCTTCACATGTAAAGAAAAAAAAGATAAAGTTTAATCTAAGTGAGCATAATTAAATTTAGTTTAATTTAATAGAATAGATTAATCGATATTTATTACTACTAAAAACAAAATTTTATTTTAGTAAATAAATTATATATTTTTTTATTAATTTAATTCTAAAAATATATAAATATATATTATTTTTAAAATAATAAAAATATTTATATAATTTTAGAATTAAATTAATTCAAAATTTAGGCTTGGAAATTGCCCAAAACTTTTATTCAAATTTAATTGGGCTTCTAATAAACGGATTAGAAAGTATTGGGCCTTAGCAAAACTTAAATGGGCCCATTGCTTTAGTCATATATAATTGGGCTTGAAATTATCCGCCGAATATTTTCCAGTGAAAAAAATAAAAGAGAAATGTTAATCGAGTATTAGTCCGGATGGTATCCGTGTTGAATAAATTTTTGAAAATTGTGAGTTTAAAAAGATTTAATCGTGTAATATTTTTTTCAAATGAATTAAATAAATAAGGGGATGGAGATTAAGGGTAAATAAAATCTTAAAAAATAAAAATAAATGCTAACCGCCTTGGTGATCATGAGTTTCATGTTTTCCCAGCTTCTCTTCAATGCCACAATATTTTATGCCTATTTTGAACACCATATTTTTTGAATGACAAAACTCCAAATTTTAGTACTTAAAAGTTAAAACCATGAAAATAATTATACTTTGCTTTTTTTTTTTTTTTTTCTATTAAAAAAAATGAAATGATTTAGACTTATAGCGTAGAATTAAGGTTGAGCGCTATTATATATGCTAAAGCAAATCATATGTAAAATTTGACGTATTTAACCTTTTTTAATCAATGAAAGGACTTAATTTCTTTATCTTAATTAATCTAGACTTAACAATTCATATATAAATTTATATATATATATGTCATGTTTCGTATTTTTTTTTTGTATTAGCAGTGTAAATATAAATACAAAATAAATTATTAAATGTATCAAAATTTTAAACATAAATATGATACGTATATTAAATGTGTCGTATTAACTATGTTAATCGTATTTAAACATATTATATCGTATTTATTATATTATTTTTATATTATTAAACGTATCGTATTTCATATGGTGCAAAATTGTCAGATCTATTTTAATCTGATAAAGGTTTTTATAGTTGCAAAACTATAAAAATGAATAGAAATTACCTTACGATAATTGTTGACTAAGTGACATAATTATTAGTTGAACTTCAAAATGTAGTCCCTCCCTTCAAGCATTTTCGATTGTAAAAAATAGTAATTCTCCAAGTCTTGACTTTTGGTTAACTTTTTTTGGGGTCAAATTAACTCAATTTCATTTTTTTTTATCTAAATATAAAAAAATTTGAGTTAAGTTTTGAAAATTTCTAAACAAACCTCAAGTTTTTAAATCTTATTTTTCAAATTTTCAAAGAAAAAAATTAACAAAAAAATGGATTGATTTAACAAAAAAAAAAAAAAAACAAACAAACAAACTAAACAAGGTCAAGAAAATTGGGACCAGAGACTTTTTTGTTATGTATAATAATTATTCAATATTAATATTTTATA
The DNA here is from genome assembly GCA_030761205.1 of Fremontodendron californicum. Taxonomy (NCBI): domain Eukaryota; kingdom Viridiplantae; phylum Streptophyta; class Magnoliopsida; order Malvales; family Malvaceae; genus Fremontodendron; species Fremontodendron californicum. The sequence continues at coordinate 8,620,346 of JAULJL010000009.1, read as the reverse complement.
TCTGTTGTACAACTTTAGAATTTACCATGGAAACTTGTTATTTTAGAATTTTGGTTACTATATACATACATATATATATATATATATATAATTGGCGAATCCAAATCCTATGTCCCTATTTTTTTTGTTTTTATCCGTGCCTCCACTCTTGTAATAAGCTGCGGGTCCTTTTTTTTTTATTTTTTTCGTACCTATTCGTTTTTAATGTTTAATCCAATTTAATCAATTTCGTTTAAAAAAAAAACGAATACAAAGACGATACAAATAAAGGAGATGATGTCGTGAAATTCGTCGATTCGATCACCGATAAAATACCGATCGATCATATTTGTATTCCGTAGTCTCCTTTAAAAGGTTGAAAACAAAAGAAGAAGAAAGCAACATCAGAAGAAAAGAAAAAAAAAAAAAAACCCCGCAGCTCGTTACGAGAATAAAAACATGGATAATAACAGAACAATAGAGACAGAAGATTTCTATTCAGTAACTTGCTAGCTAGATAACAATTTATAGAATTTCTTTTGTTCCAAAATTTATAGAACTTGAAGAAATAGAAAGGGTTTGGATCAATATATATATATATATATATGGATAAACAGCAACAAGAAACACAACTGCAAAAAGCTATATTAATGGAGAGAATAAGGAAGACGTTAAAGGAAAAGATCGAAAATTAACTCTTACACTGCTGAAAATGTATGTTATGTACCTACAGTAATTTCAATATATTTCTCAAGTGTTCAATTGGGGGGCCTTCATAAAATGCTACAACAGGGACAACAACCACCAGAAGGAGGCTCAGGAGACGGCGGTTCTGGTCGTGGAATCAAAACAATCTTCTCTTTGTTTTCACACGAAATTATGTGTGTCTGGGCATGGCGATCTGGCTGATGATCTGCTGTATCAGGTTCATGATCTCTTGATGGAATTTCTGCCCCAGATTGGTTAGAAAAAGACCCCTGGTTGACTGGCTTTGGTTGATGATTGTCTTTTGTACGATGTTGTTCTTCTTGATCAGGAACCTGCTCTGCAACATCCTTTGCAATTGAAGAACGACTCATCCTTAATTTTCCCTTCCTGGAACTCTCTTCGTATACTTTATTTTTTCTACGTTTTGATTCGATTGGTCTTTTAATTTCTTTAAGGAAACAAGTTTAAAGAAGGTTTTGTAGGTAATAAGGTCGGAGGAAGTAAACACTGAACATAATATAGCTTACTATAAACGCAGTTTTTAGAAAAACATTCACATTAATGAAGATTCCATATTCCAGGCTTATTTAATTTTGTACAATAAAATATTTGTTTGATTGGAATAATGTGTCATTTCATGAAACCATCATTTATAGCATATTTCATGAAGTCCCGTAATAGTATTTTTTGGAAGACCCAATAATAATTACGTGTCGATCAGTTATAGTCATGGATTAAAAGTAATTCTTTTATCATTATGCTTTTATAATAATTTAAAATCTATTTTTTGCTAGAAAAATGAAATCTAGAAAAAATCAAAAACCAAAATTTGCTTTCTAAAATTTTAAATCTGGAAAAAAAAATTAATTAAAAAACAAAAATAATAATAATGATAAAGTATTGAATCAGGAGAGAGAGGGAAGGGGAGAGAGAAGAAAAGGCAAAGAAGACATCTGGGAATGGTTTGAAGTGGAAGGAAGATCAGTAAAGTTAGATAAAGGGAATAAAAACTAGAGATTAAATCTCAGAAGCAAACAAAGAACAGAATAAAGAAGCAATTAAGACATGAAAGTGAAATGAGTTGAGTTACAAAATAATTATCCTTTGGAGAAACATGACCCATTTTCATGTCTGTCAAGCACTACTACATTAAGAAACTGTGTTGGAGAATCTCCCTTTCCTGTCTGTCAAGTTTCTTTCAGAACTCTAACTTAAAGCTATCCTTCCAACCACAAAGAAATTGCCATATATGTGATATATCCCAGAGATTTTTGGTTGCATATGTTAAACCATTGATGAAGCAGCCATAGATTCTTCTCAACCCCACTCTAATTTCCATAAAATGTTAATTTCACATTATTGGACTTTTTTTCTAGGAGTTGCATTTAGTCACGACTGATTCTATATTCCCAGTAGATCTGACAATTCGTATATTCATATCGTATTCGTATATTTTATCATATCATAATAATATTTAAAATATTATATATTTATATAAACTTTAATACGTTAATAATTCATTTTTTAATAAAATAATATTATTTTTATTTTATTTTTTTTCTTTTATCAAGCAATAAGTGAAAAGAATTTTTTTTTTTCTTCACTTTTCTGTTTTTCCTAGAAGGTAACAATAAGGGTTCATTGACCCTCAATCAAATTTGTGCACCACTTTAGTTCTTGCAAAAAGGATGAAAAATACAAGGTACTTTGCTGAAAAAGAAAAATACTCCTTCGTCCCAAATTATTTGCCCGTGATTTTCACGGAATTAAAAAATATATATTTTGGTATATATAATATTAATTTTTAAACATAAAAGAGAGATGGATAAAGAAAATGAGACATAAAAATTATTCAGTTTATTAATTTCTTTTATCAAATTGTTAGTACATAATCTCTTTGCTCAAAGAACAAAGTTCGAACCTTCCTTTCCCAAATAAAAAAAAAAAAAAATCAATAAGATAACTAATAATTAAACATGAGTAGGAAATTATAAATTTAAACAAAATGAAAAACAATGTTGTCTTCAGAAAAGATTCTCATCGCTTTACATCCTACTGAAATTCATAAAAAAGAAAAGGTTAATTTAAAGGAAAGCAACCAAAAACTAAAACAAAGAAATCTTCTAAGACCAAAGGTCAAACTTGATTAATTTTCATTCAAACTGAAATACTACTGGGTATGTATTATTTGCTCCATTTTTCATACCTGAACTAATTGCCATATTTTTCATTTCTAAGACAAAATTCTAAAGCATTCATCTATCAAACATGCTGAATAACTGCAAATCCCTTATTCCCCAGTTCAAATCCGGGTATCGCTAGATCAACAAAAAAACCTCGAAATTCCATATTCTGTTTTGCTGATATAACTCGAAAAATTTTCTCTGGCAAAAACAATTTTCCTTATTTTCTTCTTTTCCTCAAATACATCTATATTCTGTCTTCACCAAGAAAGAATTTGGATTCTTGTGAATTAGTATTTCATGGTATACAAATGTGATCTACTCAGTCTTAGGTTACAAGCAACACCCTCAGCCCTCAGGCTTTAACTTAGTTAGACTTGCCAGCCATTCTTCAAAATAATCCTATCTCTTTCCCTGTTGTATGTTCGGACTAAGGATGGTAAAAACTTCCACTTAATCTTTTCACTAATGCTTTCAAATACAATCTAAGTACACATACCTCGGCTATGATGTCCGCGTCAGAAAATCATTAACAGCTAGATTAGCATCTCCGTGGGCCACGGCATCTTCAGGTTCTGGCATGTAGAGACATGAAGATGAAGCCTGCACATTAAGAACAACTCTGTTCAGTCAGCAAAAGTAAAGCCGAATATTTCTTCTGTATCTTGAAAAGAAGACAGGGTGAAGGGGGAACGATCGGGAAAGTAAGAAAAGGCGCAGGGGATGCGAAAGGCAAACTCCCGAAAAGTTAAATACATAGCATTTCTAGATAAACAAAAAAAAGGGACAGAAGGATGAAATCCCAAAAGGTTCAACTTTAAGTTCAGTTGTGTTGGACTGCACCCATGAATAAATTTGCTCATGGCATAATGGAAGAAGTTTACAGGAATACCATCCATCAAATTTTATTTAGAACTTAGCTATGTTACTCGGACTCGGGTGTGTCAGATACGGATATGTGTCCGACACGGGTATGTTTAATTTTTTCCAAGATTTCCATGTATTTGGAGAGTTTTTGGAGGATCATATCCCCATACTCATATCCGAATATACGTTAGAGCACGGGTACTTCAAAAAAAAATGAAGAGTCAGAGCAACATAAGAACTTAGTATCACGGCAAGGATACAATGATTGCACTTGCACCAAGATGGAACTTTGACAATTTCAGTCGCACTGCTCCCACGAAGAAAATCGCTCATGACATAAAGGGAAAAATTCTTAGAGAAATGGACTTTTGATATAAAGATTATTTGATTTTATTTAAAGCTCAAACCACGGGGCCAATTAACAACCTGAGGATCTAATGGGTGTACCAAGGTGGAATATTGCTAATTATCCAACAGTAATAAGATCGGATATGTTCATTATCAAGATAACATTAACAATACCTTAGTATCAAGCTGCATTTCTCCATTAGCATCTGCAACAAGGCGTGCACCATGTGCCTTCAACCAGTCAACACAGTCCTCCAATCCATCTGAGTCTTTCTCATCACTTCCTCCATTTGTAGGCATACTGCTGCTGAAGCCCAGCACCTGAGCAATGTATGAAACAGGTACCTGAGGACGATAAGACCGAGACATACAGCTTACAGCCTTATATCGCATTTTCTTGACATAAAGATCTGCAAAAAGAGCCAAAGAACAACGAACAAATGAAAGAAAAACCTTAGCACTCCTTTGATACATTTAATTGGGTTATAAGCATTGAGATAACCCAGTAGAATCAACTTACCCATAAGGCAGGTGCTCAAGTTAGGTGCTGTTTTGTATAATCTGAAGAACACGACATAATTTCCTGAAGTCACTGCTGCACGAACTGCAAGTGCATGTTGAACAGCTTTATCCTTCTTTGCTTCATCAGATAATCTGGAAATCAGAAATAATAGGATATTCTGTGTCAATGTTCATAGCATGATGATTAACTGACATAATTCAAGAAATCAAGAAAAAAGTCTTGCATAAAGATAATCAACACAACTAACTGTGACATTGATGATAAGAGATCTCTGTTGTTATTTGAGTGCATGATAACACAAAGTAAATTGTAAGCAGCAAACTCCATATGGCAGCCCTCAATTCCTTCAGCATAAAGGATTTTCAGCTGTGATTGGCACTGAACCCCATGGAAGGAAAAAGAAAGAAAAGAGAATAAGATTTAAAATGTTTAATAGTAACACTTATATCTTAATATATTTACATTCATTATATCCCACTTTGCGTCAAATATTGCTTGCCAAATCTTTCAAGATGGTGAATCCTAAGCACCAGTTAACTTCGCATGGCATTAGATCCAAAATACACCCCAAAAGAGGCAAAAAAGAAAGAAAATATGCAAATCCTTTGGCACCCACTTAGTTAACTGCTTTCTGACAAAAACAATAAACTTATGATGAACCTTTTACTCTATAACCTTTTCAACAGAAACACAATTTCGATGTAAATCCAAAGTCTCAAATATAGCCTACTACAATCACTAATAAGAGTTAATTACCAATTCTATTGTGATTAACATTTGCAGATCTAGAGAGAAGCATAAATTCTTGAGATAAGTAAAATCGTACAAATACCTGTCTATCAAACTGTCATTCAGAATGCAAAAAATAGTTGCAAAGCATTCAAATGGCATTAATAATTTCTTTTAATTCCCTTTTTCTGTCTCCTGGCAGGGCGTCTTATTTTGGTAGTAGTCCAATATATTTCTCATCATATATATAAGTAACAGATACCTTTAACCTTGATTATTTTACTAGGACATCTTCACAAATTTCCACAATTTTATCAACCTTAAAACACCTAGAGACTAAAGAATATGATCAACTACACTAATTTTGGCCAGTATTAAACATGACTTGACAACTAACAGTGTCGCCAAAAGAAATAAAATGAAATAAAACTAGCAAGACATGCTAATGTTTCATACAAAGGGATACACACTAATCACTAGTGTCCATGTGTGTGTTTTATCTGCATTTTCTTAAAAGCACATATGTTAATTCAGCTTGACAAAAAAGGCTAAGTGCTCTTTTGGTGGCAACCATTTGGCCACATCTGATACACGACCAGCTGAAAGAAAACGACAGCCATCATTACGGAAAAACAGAATCTAGTCCCATAAGAAACCATCTACTGTACATTATACATTTTTAAAAGCAGGCAAACAAACTATTCCGAACAAGAAATTGTAACAAAATGTTATTAAAGTGCGAACCTGATTATACTCAGGCAGGTCCCCAACTTCCAATGAGAATCGAGCATGAGTTTCATAAACCTGATTACCAGTGAAATTAAGCTTGAAAATCAGATACTATCCAGGAATTATTGGTTTTAGAAAAGAAAACCCTCATCATCATGAACATATTTTTTTTCCCAGGGAGGCAGGATATGCATCAGATATACCTTAACTGTTAGCTGGTTACGAATTCTTTGGACAGTTAAGTCTTGGCGAATAGACTTCAACTGGTCACACTTATAAAGGTAGTTCTTTTGGGAATTTTGAACCATAAACAGAGCTTTTTCCAAAACTTCTTCTGGTCTTACCTGTAAATCAATAAGGATGCACAATAATATCATTCTTCCTAAACATTTCAAAAGACAGAATGCACAGATTACTACAATGAAATGAAATATTGATAATTACAGTGGAGGGATCTGGTGCAGAAGTAAGACGCAAATATCGTTTCTCTATTTCCTGGCATGTTCCTTTCACAGTTAGTGCATCCCAGTCAATGTCTTCAACGGCCCTGCTGCCACAATCCTCAGAGCTTTTGCTAAGCACCAAAGCACTAGCCCTTCTGGCATAAAGGTTTCCACTGCCAGCATTTTTTACCTTAAATTGATTAATTTCTGCTCGATTTCCTTGCACTTTCTCAAAACGCTTGGAACGACTTTCACGTCTCTTTCTTTCCTCCAGTGTATTAGCGAGTGTAATTGCACCAGAATAATATGCTGTTAAATTTTGCTCCTTATCACTATCACTAGATGCATCATCATTATCAGCAGCATTCGCATCAGCAAGACGCTGCCTCTTAACTGGCCTCTGGACAGTTTTACTTGCAGATTTCTGCTCCATCAGCGGAAACCTAATGTTATTCATAACATCAGTCTTCCCCTCAGAACTTGCACCTCTGGGCTGCAGAATAATTTATTCAACAAAGAAAGCTCATTAAATTTTTTGTAGCAGAAGTGCAACGCCTTAAGAACCAATGATATCCCTAAACCCATACTGCAAAAAGAATGTATCAACTCTAGCATAGTATTACTATGAAAGAACAAATACAATGGAATTAGACACTACCTTTCTGTCCTTTTCATTGACATGAACCCAGCTATTATATTTTGCTATATAATTGTTGACAGAACCCAATTTGTCAACTGATTTCTCCTGCGGTAAAGGCTCCCACCTGCTCTTGGATCGTCTAGTTGGACTCTTCTTGTACTTTGGAAATAAAGAAACAGGGGTTGGATTTTGTAAATTGCTGCAAGAAGATAAAAAATAAAGGATGGAACCAGAACAAATTATTACAAGAACCAAAATGAATGCCATATATTTTCAGATAAATGCAAGCCACAAAATCAAGCATCAATAGGGAACTAGAATACATACTTCTTATCGGCCATGTCTGTATTTGGTATTGGAAAGAGAGGCTCAGCATCCCAATCTCGTGCTTGAAGTGTACCATCATTAGTTGCCTGGGTAATTATCTGAAAGAAGACAGTAGGAGGTGAAGGGTAAAGTCAATATGCATCCAGCAGAAAATAGTAAAACATACTGCAACGGCAAGTAGAAATATAGAAATACAAAAATTAACTCAAATACAATAAAATATCCAGCAATTATAGCACATTTAACAAGTAGACACCAATTAATCTCAATAACTTTAAAGCTTAATCCTACCAAATAAAGTAACTTTTACCATAGCAACCCTCATAAAGGAATATAATAGTATACATGTAGGAAATTAGAAAGTTGTCGGATATCAGACCATAAAGCTAGGGCATGAACCACTGATCTCAATCTTCCTTCCTAGTGGGCCCAGTACCCTCTTTTAAATTCATACCAGAAGTTAAAAAGAATGAGAGGTCAACAACAGAAGGTCAGCCCAGTGGCTGTTAGCTGTTCAGGGTTCAAGATACAATTTGTGCAGTAAATACACTTTAATTTTTCATTTAAACAGCTTGCCATTGCTGGCATATTAAGAATTCATTAAAACAAACTCTTAAAGAGTGCTTGATTACAATGGCATGAGAAAAATTAAATAAAAAGAAAACAATTCATTTTGCACATAATTTCGAATAACAGCTACCCAAAATTTATTAAAAAAAAAAAATCCTCACCTCCTTCATGACTTGCTGGCAAGCTGCCTTTTGCTTTTCATCTTTACATTGAGCCAATGCCCTTTCAACATAACTCTTTAATGATTTTGAGAACACACCAGCCTGCAACCAACAAAGCAGCCATTAATTGTTGTGTTGCATAACCTGACATGCGTAAACGATACAAGTCTTCGTCTTTTTTTTTGGGGGGGTGGAGGGGTAGTTTGCAAGTAAAATATACAATTTAAATGAGATTAAAAGATTTCAGACCAAATTCCAAGAGTGATTTATGTCTAAATCATCATTATCTACCGCATTTATGCGGAGATGCATTTTAATTCAACACTAATCAAGTAAGTTCAGCCATATCTGGTCTTGGGAGCCAATCTGGAAATGAAAATTGCAGCTCAAATGAATAACAGGACTTCCTCAAATATAAGGGACAAGCTAATAACACATCAAGTGTACCCAACACTGAAAAATATGCATTCATATTCAATATTTTAAAACAACATTAATTCATCAAAACTTATTAATGCCTTGCAAACTACAAATTCCAGTTTAAATGTAGTGATTCTTTTTTTAAGAAGCAACAATCTTGCACATGAAATGTTAACATCCCAGATATATCTCCAGATACACAAAGCTAAATAACCCTAAGCATTATTCAGACAAACATAATAATCATGAACAAACATATTCAGCACTCAAGTAAAAGTTTCCTAGGCATCTAGCACGATTTTATATGCATGTAAAATGACTAAACTGAGGCAAAACATCATTCACTTGCAGACTAGTGGCATTCAAGCTTCTTCCATGTACAGTAATACTTCCACCATGCTGTCAAATCCTGTAACATTACAGCACTCAAGCACTTATTAAGAGCCCAATAAATCATTAATTCTTATAACAGACTATGCCACTAATGGGTGATCGAGTTGCAAAGCTTCAGGCAAACAAAGAAATTCAGATTAGTATGCAGATGTTCAGCCTAGGGTGGCTGGATGCAGCTTTCTTACCGACCTCCTCATTTTTTAACAGAAATTCTTACAGGGTAACTCTATGGTGTTTATTCTGAAGAAACACAAGTAAACAACTAAATCAGAAAGCTCACCTTGAGTACAGAATCAGCTGCATCATTGGGCAACACTTTCTCACTGGGTTTTGGCAATGAAACACTGATATAAGCAGGTTTTGCTACTGCACCGTTGTTAGGGCCATCCTTGTCCAATTTTGGTAAACCCAATGGCAAATTAGAAGCAATTCTGGGATTTGTTTGAATCTGCAGTTTGCTTACCCTTTGTGTATCTAATGATTGAACAGTTTGCAAAGGCGGTTGGAGATTTTGAGGTGCCTGCTGAGCCGCAGGATACTGTAAACTGGGAACTTGAGGGCAAGCAGTTTTCTGTTGTTCCCGAAAGTTATCATATGAAGATTTTGAATCCAAAGGCTTCTGAAAATGTGGCTGTACAGCACTAGGATGCTGATTTTGAAAACTTGGAGCCACATGTTTCCAGTAACTATCATAAGCACCGGTGACTGTTGCACCAGGCTGACCAAAAAGAGCACAATAATATGAAAAAAAAAAAAAATTAAGTAAAACATTAAAAATTCAAATAACTTAAAGGGACATTAAGCTAAATGAAATTACCAACAAAGGGAAACCACATGGTTAAATAGGCATCCAAAAAGATACTATTAACATAGTCATTACAACCACAGCAACAAGAAGCACATAATTCCTACAATCTTCCTCTTCATACAATTCATGATGCATTATAATATGATAAGCACGTAAATTTATCATTTTTCTTGTCCAAGTTGAACATGAAATCCACCTTGCAATATGGATGTACCATATCATGTACTCTAGTCTTCCAAGGAGCATAAATGCATTCTTCTTCAGGAGCATTACATGACAAAGAATTTAATTAAAAGCTTTAACAAAGAGCTACTATCACTAGGAAGCTTTCAATAGAATCAGAATTATTATCACATCACACACAACAGGCGTCACTTTGATAACAGTTCATATACAAATTCCTTCATATCACCTATACCCCTTATGCAAAACCTTCAAAAAGGTTGTTATGACTATCAAATATCACACCATTGTTTGGTTAGAGGAAGGGAGCAAGTAAACGCTGGGGAAATGGGATTCCACCACCCAGTAGGGTACCAAAGTGAAAAGAACAAGCAAAGATTCTCCTTGCAAGCCAACCATACAAAAGGTGCACCTTTTATGTGTTGAGCAAGCAAAGGGCATGCATGCTTTTTCTTTTCTTACCCAATTCAAACAACTGAAAAGCTTATAATTTTTCATGCCAATGTTTCTTTCCCTTCCTAAATTCCAGCCTTTTTACCAAACATAATGCTTAAAACAAGCATTCCACCACAAACAAATAGTAGTAGTAAAATACTTCCATCCACACTGCTCCATATCTAACACAATGCACCTTCTCACAGGCAGTGACATACTGGCAATAAAACCCAAAACAGTTATAGTAACTCAAATCTTGACATGACCATCAAAAGCCCTTGGCTTGCAGAAAGAGATTTAATATCTAAATAGCTCACTGATAGCAGTTGCTAAACATTAAAAGAACCGAGGCATTTGAACTAATCATACTCACATCATAACAAAATGGCTTAACATATTGCCATACAGTAGAAATCTAGGCCATTAAAACATCATCCAACTAAAATATATACAAAAAAATTTATTGTAGGCATTGGAGAAATCTGTTAAAAGGATACATCAAATCCCCTATTTCACTAATTCTACCAAAAAGAAATGCAATGCCAATAGTATACTGTCTTTATGTTAGAACAAAGAGTTAACACCTTAGGAGTTAGGACTTTTTAGATTTATGAGTAACAGGAGGCCCTGATTTTACCAAAGAGAGAAAATGTAGGTCAAAGGGGCAGACTTTGAAGCAAATTTACCACCATATGTCAGGCATAGCATGCTCTAACTCGTATAAAAAAACAAAGAAAGTATATTTTCTAAATTCCAAAAATCCCTCATCTTAAGAACAATGCAATCTTACCTGGTAGAAGGTCAACAAAATGCACCCAACATTCTAGTATAGCATCCAAAATTCAATATCTAAATTTGACAAGAATAATAAATAGATAAAAAAATAACCAAAGACAGATGAAACATAATGGGTTCATTGGGTTGAGACGCAGTCTATGCAAGACGAAATATCCCATCAAAACAGAAAATTGATCAATATCACACACACGGTATTGCACCTACTATACCATACCTCAATTCCAACAAAATAGAAACATAAGTAAAATATATGCACAAACACACTTCAAAAACCATCACCTTCAACCATAAAAATTTATCTAATACAGCAAAAGGCCTAAACATAAAGAAAAAAAAAAAAAATAATGATAGCATGCATATTTTAAGATTAGCAGTTAGCACAAACAAGTCATCACTATGTATGAATTCAGCTAATCCTGTAGTATGCATCCAACATAAACTCAAACCTGCAACGAAGGCGTTTGAGATGAACTGGACTCTGGCCTCCAAGATGGGGGAGCTTGGCTGTTTAAAGTGGGGTATCCACCACTAACACCAGGAACCTGAGACACCTGAGCGGATGTACTAGCAACAGACAAATTTTCTGTTCCTGGGGCACAACTAACTTCTGTTTGATTGTAATAATCAGCCCACTGCTTGTAATGCTGCTGATAATGCAATGAATTTGTAGCTGCATTACCAGCAGCATAAGCCCCACTTGTATCTAGAGTGTAGTTTGAATATTGGTGAGTAGTATAATTTGCATAATTTCCTTCATTCCATGTGGTAGTCTGATGAGTGTAACTGCTGCTTGGGTAGCCTCCAGCTGTCTGATAATCACCAGGATTGTAGTAAGTACTTGAATAACTTGCAGGCCCAGCATAAGACCCTGTATTCTGAAATGAGGAAAGAGGCTGACAAGGAGCACCTGTGTTTTGATATGCTCCTACTGGCTGAGAGTAAGAGGGGTTAGGTTGTTGCTGATAACCATTATAGTAACCTTGGTATCCTGTGCTCCCATATGAATAAGGATCAGCAGAATTTGAGTACGAATTATAGCCACTGTAGTCTGGTTGTGCATTTGTCGTTCCTAAGCTCGATGAAGTAGCAAGAGATGCCGCATTTGACCCATCGTGAACGGTTCTTGTGGATGGCTCTGTGTGCTGCACATGGTGGTAAGTGGATTTAGAAAAACTTCCAGTTTCTGCAGAGTGATTATCCACCCTATTCATATTCCATGATGCAGCTTCAGAACCAGCTATTGAGGGAACATATAAAGATGTTTGCCATTGACTTCCATTAACAACAGATTGGTTCTGAAAAGAAAAAAAAAAAAAAAAACAAAAGTTAATGAACGACAAATGAACCAACCAAAATAACAGAATCAGATGCCAATCACTATGAAAGCAAAACATTTATCTAATATAAGGTTCTTGTAAATTCAGACCTCCAAATCTGATTACTTCTAAAATATGCCGTTAACATGGATCTATTATGTACACGTAGAATCAGCCACCATTAAAACCTGTCCCTTTCAAACAAACCATTAATGTAAACTCAAACCTAATTCACAACAAGAAAACTCTCCACTTCCAAAATGCCTAAAGTACTATAACCTAACTAAACAACTTAGAAACTTCAAACCCAATTTATTACAAACAATGCTTTTCAGTTTATGATTTCAACACTTCTTCAATCCAACTCTAAACCAATCCAGTTCACAACAAGCAATTAAATTTCTTCCTCTTGATGAACAATTCATGTCTTTGATCAATTAATATCATCATATGACATTACACCAATATTGCATACAACTCTAAACCAACCCAGTTCACAACAAGCAAATTCTGCCTCTCAAAAAAGCCAAAACCCTAAAGAGCCAAAACCTAACTAAACAACTTAGAAACTTCAAACTGAATTCATTGCAAGCAATGCTACTACCTTTAAACTAAGATTAAGGAACCCTTTTGATCCAATTCTTTATTCAAACCCAATTCACAACATGAAAATTCTTTACTTTGAAAACGCTTAAAGAGCTTAAACCTAACTAAATAACACTTCAACTCAATCTACAAGAAATGCTACTAGCTTTAGCTTTCGATTTCAAAACCTTTGTAATCCAATTCTAAAACAAACCGCAACAAGAGACATTCTTCACCACCAAAATACCTAAAGCACTAAAATCTAACTAAATAACTTAGAAAACTTCCAACTCAAACCATCACAAGCATTGCAACAAATTTTGATTTTCAATTTTAAAATTTCAAACCAAATTCATTAGAAACAATGCTATTACCTTTGGTTTTCAATTTCAACACTTTTTTAACCAAACTTCTTTTAACCATTTTAGGCTCTCTTTTTTTTTTTTTCAAAACAAATACAAAAGGAAATTACCTGAACAGAAATCCGGTCAAATGAAGCTAATGGTTGTGTATTAGTAGCTTGATTCATCATTTCATCATCATCCCTATATTTCACCCAAAAAAAGCAAAAACAGAAAATTAGCACCCCGAAAATAACTACTAACTTTATTAAATTACCTAAAAAAGTTGAAACTTTTGCATTGAAATGATATTAGAAAATTAAAAAAAAAAAACACACACACACACAAACCCTACTTAAATTAAAAAGGAAACTGACCAATTTCTAACCTTCAAAAACCCTCGAATTTGATGTTGATAAGGGAAAGCGTTTAAGGGTTTTTAGCAGCGAAGAACAAAGTTTTGAGATCAACGGAGAAAACCCAGAAAGAAAAAAGAAAAACAACAAAAAAGGAAATTTTATATGTGAAGTAATTGAATATAGGATTTTATCAAGTAAAACAAATAAAATAGAATAGAACAATATAGAGAACAAAAAAATTGAATGTAAAAACAAATAAAATCCCACGAGCGCGAAAGAAAGAAAGAAAGACGGATAAAGGACAAAGAGAATCGGAAGAAATTTATAAGAGAAAAAAAAAAAAAAAATGGAACTTGGAAGAGAAGAAAAGAGATTCAATAGTGGGTGTTTATAAGGTCGTCGTCTACTCGTTTTAGGATCGTCGTTTTGATTTATAGAGGATTAATTATTACCAATTGAATTAGAAAATAGAAAGGATTTAAATTCTTGTTAATCTCTATAAATCTAAATAAATAAAATAAAATAAGGAAAGTCGGTTTTTTAAGAGGGTTGCATTAATACATTACCAGAATGCTCTCTCGGCTACCCCGAGTCGTAATTTTTTTTTTTATAAAGTTTGAATTCATCAAATTTTAATAAAATAATAATTAATTAGTAAAATATTAAATTTTCTCAAAATTTTTTAATTATTTAAAATCATAATCTTTTTAATATAAAATAAAAATATGAGCTAAATATTATTAATAATATGTATATATTATTTTCATTTATTCCTAAATTTTTTATAATTATTTGAATTTAATTCTCAATATGTATATATTATTTTTTAAAATTTTTAACCCACATTTTGATGAAAATTTTAAATTATTTGTTACTGTAAGAAAATCTTTGAAAAATGTCACTAAAAAATCTTTTAATGTTTTTCAATTATTGAGAAATTTTAGAATAATAATAATTATTATTATTATTATTATCAAATTTTCATATATATGAATAAAATTATTAATCCCTATTTTTTAATATTAAAAATTTAAGTCAATAACTTAGAGTTTAAATTACATCACTATGATAAATTATGCAAAATATTCACACTTTTAGATAACTTTTAAAATAAAGTATATAGATATTTAAAATTATCAAATTTAATATAGACAAACAATAACTCTCAATCATTATACAATGATACAAAAATGGGTGTTATTTGAATAGTGTCAATTAGACCTAACAATTTCGGATACGACATGATTATACGATATAAACACAATATGAGAAAAATAATTAAAACACGACATAAAAAATAACATGAACATGACACAAATAGACGAACATGTCAAAAATTACATAAAATCAATTATTAACGTGTCAAAATTTATATAAATATATAATACCTTACATATGATCATGACATGAAAAAATAACACAAATACGTCGACATACAACACAAATTTTGAAGTTATTTGAATAGTGTCAATTAAACCTGACAATTTCAAATACAATACGATTATACGACATGGATACAATATGAAAAAAATAATTAAAATATGACACGACATGAGAAATAACAAGAATACAACACGAATACACGAATATGTCAAAATCTACGTAAAATAAATTATTAATATGTCAAAATGTATATAAATATATAATATCTTAAACCTAATTATGACACAAAAAATAATACGAACACGACACGAATACACAAATCTTTTTTCTTTATTTAACCAAAAAAATATATATATATCAAATTTATGTAAATATACAATACCTTGAATACGATTATGATACAAAAAATAATACAAATATGACACGAATACACACATTTTTTTACCAAATTAAAAAAAAAGAAAAGAATTTGTCATGTTTTGCTTTAATCTATTGTAATTGTAATAAATAATTAAGCTTTTAATTTGAATAAATAATTAAGTTTTTAATTTGACAATTGTCAACTGCATGTTCAATTTCATGGGGTAACTTTAATTTATAGTTATAGATTATTATTTTATTTTTATAACTAAAGTTATACCTTTTTTTTTTCTTGAAAAAGGTGTTTATAATGGTTAAGGTAGTTAAAATATTATTTATTAATATTATTAAATATTGATTAAGATGATATTTAAAGAAAAAATATAATTAATGATTTTTTAATTTAATAAAATTAATATATTAAATGTAAACAAATTAAAATAATAATTAAATAATTTGTAATCATTATCTACAATATCGATTAATCGGATAAATATTATTTTAAGAAAGATTTTTGTATTTAATAAATTATTTTTATTAAATTCAAAATTATAATTATATATATATTTAAATATCATATTAACTAATGTCACTAAACATTAAATTTTCTTTAAAAAAAAATAATCAGATACAAGTAAGATCTTAAATTCAAAACTTTTTATTATCAAAATAACGAATTAATTAATTGAATCAATCCTCAATTAATATTATGTTTAAATAAAATAATAGTTTATATTTGATGTGCTGTATATAAATTTCATATACTGTGCGATGAAGTGTCTTTCATTGGGATCCAAATGAATAAATTTTTTTATTAAACTTGGTTAGAAAATATAAAAACAACTTTGCTTAACTAAACTATTAAATTCTACACATTTTTATTTACAAAAACTTTAAAATTTTAAATTTATTTAATAATAAGGTGACAATGTATTATTTACCAATAGTGTATACATCAAATATAAATTTTGTATGACTTTCGTTGACAAGTTTTTGTAAACCTAAAACCATGTATGTTACCATAACTAATTATTATTACAAGATTTTTAGATTTTGATTTCACTCTTTTATTAATTAATTTGTTGTCCTTTTTCTTTAAAGTACTGATCTTATGGATTTAAATTAATGAAAATTTTCAAATTTTAACTAATATTGTGACGATCACCATAAATTTGTTTGTTAAAGAAAATAGGATTTAAAATTAATTTTAAAGTAAGAGAATAAATTATGCATGTTGAGTCAAATGCTCAAAATTAAAAAAATTACTTTAATTTTATTTTACACCAAAGATATACTTTTTGTAGTAGATGAAAATATATATATTCTATTCTATAATTTTAATTTTAGAGGATGAATGGTACGCATAGTTTACATATTTACCAAATTATTATTATAGACTTTTAATGGGTTGAGTTATCTATCAAAATTTATAAACATGGTCCTTTTCAAATGGGTGAGAGTTAAGATATCTAGATCAAAACCCAGCTTGATTTGGCTAATTTTTTTTTTTTTTGCAATATTTCAATACATAATAAATATTTAATTTATTGTTTGAAATATATTTTAAAATAAAAAAATGATCTTATTCATTGTCGATTGAGTTTTTAGATTCTTCAAACAAGATTAGCATTACAACACATACTCCTTAACATATATTAAAAAAAAAAATGTGAGTCATTTGTGAAATTGAAAAACTTCACTACTAGTGTATCAAAAATGAAATTTTTTTTTTTTTTTTTTATTCGACCAAAAAAAAAAATGAATTTTTTAAAATATAAATTACAAGTTGATATTTGATATCAAACACAATCATAAATCTTTATTTATCATAACTCGAAAAAATTGAACCTTAATAGATTGAAATAAAAAATTTAACCTTGATCCATTCAAATACTAATAAATTTGATCCTAAATTAAACATTTAACTAACTTTTTTTTTATATAATTTCAATGCATTAAATAAAAGTATTATATTCGGTAACAAAATCCTTCATGCATTTATCCTAAAAAAAAAAAAAAAAGCTTATTAAAGCCTATTTTGTGCATTTCAGTTGTCTCCCAAATCTGATTGGAAATGCACAGGTCAGGTGGCATTATTTTGAAGTGGACCCTAAGTCCCTAAATGGAGCACTTATTAAAATTGGAAGGCCCTCTCATAATTTAAGTTGGGATCATTAAAATTGAATAGAATCTTCCCATTCCAATTGTTATTTATCAAGTTTTTTTTTACCCTTTTTTTTTAAATTTCATTCAAGTCTATTATTATTATTAATTATAGTTATTTTTTCCTAAATATAGAAGATCAAATACCCAGAAAAACTTATGCCTTGAGAACATTTTAACATCAATCCTCAATAAATAAATAAAAAAGAAATGAAGAGCATGCCAGCCTTGCCTTATGTTCCCAGCTTCAAAAACATTGAATTTCCCAAACCTGCTTGTATTGATGGAGATCAATTTCAATTTCAAAACATCCCCAAGAAAGAAAACCAAACAGGGATGTTAAAAACTATGAAAAGTGCACACATCAATCAAAATCCATTCCCTTGCATACTCACTGCTTCCTTCCAAATAATAATCAACTTCTACCACTGTTGCCTCTTCTTTTTGCTAGAATCAAGTTTAGAGACTATTTATGAAGAATCACTTTCATTCAACCAATAAATTCAAGGATATGGTGACAAAAGAAGGAAGAATAAGACCCACAAATTGCAATATTCAATAATCATTCATCAGAGCATACCAAAAGAGACCTGATCTCTCTATCCACAAAGATGATAGCAACCATGACCGGGTCGATGCAATATATATATATATATATATATATATATATATATATATTCAATGCAGAAGCCATCACAATGTGAACATGAAAGTAAATTCTCACTTCATTGATGTAGATGATCCATATCTCTTAGTGAGAGGCAAAGTTTAAGAAGTTCAGAATCTGCTTCTAATGGAAACCATAGATTTAAGTTTATGTTCACAGAATAACCTGTTGCTTTGTGCCAAAAACCCAGGCCAGATCCAATAATTCCCATCTCATTTGAAGAAGAAATATGAGTCAAAGCACCAGTAAAGGCAGGTATTACAGCAAAATGCAGCATTTTCTGCTCTGCCTCTTTCATTTCTTTTCATTTAGATTTTCAAATTTCATGATAATATTCAACTGTCCCTTGAAAAAGCTTGAAAACAATGTCACCTAACTGTTATGTTACTGTACATGAATGACATTTATAAACAGAAAGTCAGTCATGAAGCCATGCCATTTTCGCAATTAAAGTGATGACCAGCTGGGTAGCATGCACAAAAGCAGATTTATTAATTTAGTAATAGATAAACTGATCATACCCTTTGTTTCCTTTCGTTCTTTAGAATGCAAGAACTCGCCTTTTCTCAGCTGGAGAAAGATCTGCCCAAAGGAATAACCAGCAAATATCAAATTAGGGTAACAGAGAAGATTTGAGTTGTCTGATCTCTTAAAAACCTGCCAAACAGAAAGAGCATCTTGATCTGTTCTTCAAGCAAAATACCAGATACTTCCATTGCACCAAAAATTACAAGCAACTATTTCTGCTAGCCACTGCTTCCGTTTTTTACTTTATACATCCTAATCAAGGAATCATGGCATATGCAGAATGGTAAACATGATATCCCAAACCTGTGCAGAAAATAGAAGTAACAGATTCTGCCCTGCTGCTCCAATAATTTACACCATTAACGGTGAGCAATGACATAAACAAACCTACTCAAAATCGTTTTCGTTTCATTCTTGACGTATCATCAAATCCATTATCATGCCAAACCTTACCACCATGCCTGAAATTTCCATCCTGCTCAATGTTTCTTGTCCTCCTAGGAGCATTCCCTGGTTGGTTTTTGATCCGTCTATCAAATTCCCTTTCCCTCATATTTTCTCTTTCATGTGACTCTGGATCATCTTCTGGACAGAACCTAAAGGACCTAGGGCCACTCTCAACATTAAGATGAAAATTCTCACTGTCAGCACCACTATAAGGAGGCCTAAAAGGGTGAATAGGTCCCCTTCTATCACCATACCTCCTCCTCTCATCAGCATTCCCATCAGAACCAAGCTCATGAAACCTGCCATAGGGCATGGGCCCCCCAAAGTAATCATCACCATCATTCCTTTCTCGAGGATCTACAAGATCCAACCTTCTACTGTTTCTAAGTAAAATCCGGCCAGATGGGCTCCTATTAGGGATGCCAGACCTTGGATGTCCATGATCTCGACCAAGATCCAGATCCCTCAAATCATTAGATGGTCGAGACAAATATGGAGTAGATCCATGCCTTCTAAGAACCATTTCACCAGCGAAACAAGGACGATCAGGTGATCTCCTCTCCATCCTGTAAATTGGTGGTGATCTTCGATGAGGTAATTCCAAAGGCCCTCCAAAACCATCAGGTGATCTTCTCCTAGGAGAATGCCATGGACCAGGAGAACGAGCTCGAGGTCTGGTTGGAGACTTCGAACGAATTCGGGGAAGACCCCTTCTCTGAACAGATGAAAACTCCCTATTCCCCCTAACAAAAGGACCATCTAATCCCTCAAATGAAGGTTGGGAGCGTGCAAACATTGGGTCTGTATGGTCATTAGCAAACCCTCTCATATGCCTCAATCCAACAAATTCAGATCCATCTTCACCAATGCATCTACTTGGACTAAGATTTCTTGGAACTCTACAAACCATTGGAAGCCCCCGTGCAGCAGGTCCATCTCTTCCACCAGGAGACCACCTCCTTGGGGGTAAATGGGGGAAAATTGATGAATCATCACTCAAGATCTTTCTCCCACCTCGTCCAGTACCAAAATATGCACCATCTTGCCCATTATTATAGTTACTAAAGTCAAGATCTGCATTAGAAACAGTAGATGCATATTTATGTCTGACAACATGAAATTCTGTAGGACCATTATACAACTCTGAAGCAAAGTGACGTTCTGAATCCCAATCACCACGTAGGGTGTCTACCTGACAGGAAATCCTACCTCTTCCACGCATAAAACTTATTCTATTGTTTCTGGATGGCTGATCGTGATGCCTCTCTCTTGAGAATCTATGGGAACCATCACCATAAGCTTCATCTCTGAGGGTAGACATTGTAAGAAGAAAAATTATAACATACATTTATTAACCATCATCAGAAAAAATCAAACAAAAAGAAAGCAGGAATGATAAATAACAGTAATCACCTCCCTCGAGGATGAAACTTATCTCCTTCAAGGGCAACATCAGGCAATCTTTCTCTTCTAACTTGCGACTGCAATGTCCTGCCTGAAATAGATCTTGTTCTACCAGGAGATGACAGATTAGAAGCTCGAGGTAAGTTTATAATCTGGCTCTTATTACCTCCATTGTTGACATTCTTACCTGCATCATCACCATTTAAAAATGCTTCAGCCTTAGGTAAAACCGAATTGTTTTTTCCTTCTGAATCAGTTTTTTTAGCATCATCTGCACCTTGAGCAAAGGTCACTGAAGTTCCTTGGCTTGTATCAGAAGCTGGGATAGATGTTTGCTCTTCCTCTAGCCCTTTGACAGCTTCCTTCTTTTCTGATACGTCAAGTGGTTTTCTTGGCATGACTCTAATGAGTCTCTTTTTGTCAGTTTGACTGGAAGGCATCTCAACAGCTGATGATTCTTGCAAACAGGCCTCTTTATCAGCTTCTGAATTGGAATCCTTATTGACAGATGTGTCAATGCATTCATTAATATTACCATTACTTGTTTTACCAGGGTCTTCTCTTCGAGTTTCTTTTTCTTTGACAGAGGATGGAGATGGATTGTTATCACCAACAAACCTTCCCAAATCTATGTTTCTATAACCAGTATCACCATCATTTCGGTTTCCTGCCTCTCCCCCCTCACATCTTGGAGCCTCTATCTCAGTGTTCTCTACACGTTCTCTGACCTCACCATCTTCAAAGTCATCTTCTGCTCTACCATCATGTTCCATATCCATTGCTGCAGCTAACTCATGATTGCCATCTGACTCATAATCAGAGCCATATGAATCTTCCTCTAGAATATCACCTGATAAATTAATTTTTTCCTCATAACTTAAAGAACCGTCTACTGTTCCCCTTGAATCAGCCAGTCGTACATCCATGAGTTTCATTCTGCAATTCTTATTTTGGGAAGTAGAGTTATCTACTTCACCAGAAAAGTTTGATTCATTAACATCATGACCCGCAGAAGAAATCATTTTAGAAGCAATCTGACCCTCACCACTGGGCTCAGTTTCTTTGGCCTGAATAAAATGTTCCACATGAGTTGACACATCACCATGTAATGACAAATTAGAAGAAGTAGATACTGTTGTGCTTGTGGTATCCAGAGGACGTAGCATTTGCTCATCTGATTGATTCAGCGGTCCCTTCATACTCTTTAGTTTTTCCTGGTTAGCCTCAAGAACTGGTTCAGGTTTTATGGATCTAGCATCAACTGAATTTAAGGTACTAAGAGTTGAAGATTTTGAACTTTCTGAACTGCACCTTTCAACTAATTCACACTTCACCTGTTTAATATTTAACAAGCCCATAGGTTTGGCTTTAACTGCAGCAGAATTAATTTTGATGCTCTCATCAAGTGGTTCTGATTTTACAGGCTTAAAGTTATCCATGGTCAGCTTGCTGACAGGCACTGATTCTCCAGGTGAGCTGATATTTGCAACAACTTTGTGCAAATCCAATTCAGGTGATGAGCTGGAAGGTTTTTGATTGGAGTTAAGATGAAGATAAGGGGTAGTGAAGCCCAAACGAAGTAAATCCTCAGTGCTATACAGCTGGCTAGATAGTGTAGATGACATTGCAATTTTGGCCCTGCACTCAATTTCTTCAAGTATTTGCCGCTTTGTAGGCATACTGGTACCGGTAATTAACGGATTTATATCATCCATATAAGTAGTTTTTTTACTTGCACCATCATTACTGGCAGGACCTTCCCAAACATCCATTGTAGTATTCAGATCCCAGTTTGATCTGTCAGCAAGCATATTAGCAGCATCAGCATTAGGCTGGACATAGTTACTTCTAAGTTGAGTACTGCATTCTCCTTTCAAGAATAGAGGTTCTTCCTTTTCCAGATTCAGACAACCAAGCTCATTATTTCCACTAGCCATAGCTGAAATGCATTCCCTTAAACCTAATGACAATCCAGGGTTCCCAGAAACTAAAGGTACTTCTGATCTAAACTTTCCATCTACATTTTGCTGGCTATATATATCTTTTCCTATATTAAAGGTCAGAGAATCATTGCCTACTAAGTCCAACTCAAATTTTGCTGATTTTCTCAGGATATTGTCAGGTCCTCCAGTTGCCACAAGCTTTCCTTTGCTGTCAATATCAGCCAAAGACCTAGAATGAACAGTAAAGCTTTGTTCTTCAAGTTTTACCCTAAGGAGGTTACTATTACCCTGCACCATGCTACCATTTGTATCATCAGAAATTCTCCTCACTTTCTCAGGTACAATTTTCTCACTTGCATCAGAAAAGCTGGAAACACTTGCTGCAATACTACTAACATTTGAAAAACTTGCTGCGACACTACTAGCGGTACAAGTTTCCACAGCACTAGTAGAATTAGCACCTGCTGTAACACTACTAGCAGTAGAACTCACTGCAACACAAGAAGCATTAAACCTTGCTGCAAGATTACCGGCATTCAAACTAGCTGCAACACCACTAGCATTTGAACTTCCTGCAGCACCACTAGTGTTTAAACTTGCTTCAACACCACTGGTGTTTGAACTCGCTGCAACAATTGAAATAGCTGAACCCTGAAGCGGACTAGAAAATCCTTTCTGCTCCGATCCATTTTCAGTCGGCAATGAAGGCAAATCTTCAATTGATTGAGAAGGTGGGCAAATTAAAGGAAATCTCCTTTTCTTTATTGGAATACCTGCACTATATTCACTAAACTGCCCAACACTGGATTTAACCCCCATCTACCAACAGAAAATAAATTAATCAATATTCAACACAAAAACATTAAAAAAAGAATGCAGTTTCACTAAGCTTAGATGCTAGTAACTTGAAAAAATAAAAAATAATAATAGACACCTCTTCATTTCCTGATACCGGCATGATCCCAAATATTGGGCTCGCGAATTGGCCCTTCTTCTTTCCTCTTATCAGCTTTTAGTTCAAAATTAATTTCCAATGAACAATTCTTTTAAACCATACACTGAAATCCCTCCCTATTCAAAATGAAAATGTTCAAATCAATTCAATTATGCACACGGATTAAGTTCATTTCCTGTTGTCTCCCTAATAACACAACAACAAAAACCAGTAAGAAACACCTGCAAGAAAAAAAATTAAAATTGATTTCAGATTCACAACATAATTTATAAGTTCAAAAAAAAAAAACTAACACCAACAATTTAACCCAACTTCTTTCCTTATTAGAAAAATATTAGTTTTTATGGGGATGTCATAAATAAAATAAAAAAACATTAAAACAAAGTAGAACAACAATAAAAAAAATCTAAAGCCAATAAAAAATTTAAGACAAACAGATCATTTCTTGCACTGAATTAAATCAAAAAAGAGGAGAAAAGGTAAGAAAAAAATCACTAATCCGATCGAGGAATAAAAAACAAGATAAAATACAATCTAAAATTAATAAAAAAAAATGAACCTATTTCTAAGAAGAAGTACATGAAATCAAAGTCAAAGAAGAAACATTGATCGAATTATAATTAATTATTAAAAAAAATCGCTAAAAAAGAAAAACTCATTAAAGAAGACAAGAATTACCTGATCAAAAAGAAGAGAGAAAGAAAACTGAAACTTCAACGAAATGATAGAAAGGTAATCTAATTAAGCGTGTTCCCTTCCTAGGGTGGGTTTGATGGGTACGCTTGCTTGACTTTGCATCATTTTATAGAGAAATGTCTTTAATTTTTATTTTTTTGTCAAGGGTGCGGAACACGTGGTTGAGGTCGATGATTGACACGTGTTATTATTAAAAAATTAAGGCGATGTGGGCTCCACTTAAATATGTCGATCGAACGGGTTGTATTTGTTTAGAGTCGCTCAATTTAGGTTTGATGAACTTAAAATTTAAAATTTTCGAATATTTTCGTATTTGATCGTTTTAGATTTGAATATTTTGAATTTGAGTTAGTGATTAAAATAAAAATTCTCAAAAGTAATTAAATCTGTAATTTATCTTTTTTAAGGGTAAAATGTTAATAAAATTGTCAATATTATTAAAATTGAGAATTTATATGGAAGAATTTTTTTGTGCATTTGTGAAAGGATTGGATTTTGAGAAAGAGAAATAAAATAAAAAATCCATCAATTTTTCTTTTTATTTTTATAATCAAAACTTTTATCTCCATTCCTTTTGGACCGGGCTTGGAAGTTAGAACCGGTCGGGCTCCAGCTCCAGGTTTGAAACATTCCACTTTTTGCAAGCCGAATATTGTGATTCCAGGAAAGTCAATGGGGGCTTTTTGGTAATTACAAGATCTCTGATTTTTCACTGATCCTTATCCTTAAGCCCTTTAAATAATAAAGAAAACGACGCGTTTAAGGCTTTAAGCTCTCGCTTTCGCTTCGAAAATTCTAGGGGTTTTCATCTTCTCCTTCTTCGCCCCCCTTTTCTGAAATTTCATTGTAAGCTTTTTTTTCTTTCAATTTCTTAATTTTTGTTTCAATTTTAATTCTCATTCTCTTATTTATTTATAGATCTGAAAGATTCTTGAGCTTTTAATTTGAATTTTGCCGCTTTTTTATGTTAATTCTTTTCCCTTGCATATTATTGATTTATTTATTATTTTAGGTTTTATGATTTGTAATAGTAATTTAAAGATCTACTTCTTAGGGGTTTAGGTTGTTAGAAATTGAAATCTGAAAAATTAAATAATACTCAAGGTGTTTTCATGTTTAAATATAGGTTTTCAGAAAAATAAATTAGTATATTTTTTCTTGTTTTATGATATGTATATTAAGAGATAATTATTAGTACATAGAAACACGAGCTCATTTCGGTACTGTTTGGTTGTCGCTTTTATTACTTGATTTTTGTGTGCAATTGGATTCAAAGCAAATAATATATTTGAAGAATTGAAAATTAAAATGGTATGTTTTTAGGCGAACTATGGGTGATATTACTTTTATATAGAAAAAACCTGTCAGAATTAGTATTGCATTTAGTTGTCTGTTAAACTTAAAATCAATTACGATTTTCTGTTCTACCGTAGTAACCTTTTAGGAAGCAAAAGCAAGTAGTAAAAAAACAACAACCAAACGGAGCTTTAAGATGTCTCGAGCTTAAGTTAGACTGTTGATTTTGATATATAAGACAAGAAATCTTTCTTTTATTATTTGTTCTAAGAATTGGAGTACTTTTATTATGTAAATCTGTGTGATTGTAATTTGTATGTTTGTTTGGTTCTTATGGAAATAGTTACTGCAGGGAAAAAAATGCCTAGGTATGATGACCGTCGGGGTGGTACTCGTCTTTATGTCGGTCACTTGTCTTCAAGGACAAGATCACGTGATCTTGAGGACATGTTTAGCAGATATGGGAGGTAATCAAGTCTTTTGTTATGTTGAAGAATTCTTAAAATTTGTAATCGTTGCATTTAGCTGCTTGGTTTAATGGCTGCATTTCATTTAGTCAACTTGTTTCAAGTGTTTTGTTTTATTCTTCTCCATTTGGGTGTTACATGTTTTTTTTTTCTTTTTTATTAATGGCCATTCGGATAGGTTCAGGGTGTAGTGATGATGAAGTAGGAGAAAATAGAGTCCTTGTCAAGCCCTTGTTGTAGTGCTTGACATCTGGTCTTCCTTATATGAGTGAGAATGTTGCAACCATCAACGTGTCTGTGTGGTTTAACTTGAATGATCTGGTTGAAGGTCTCTTGGCTTTTGCCTAACCTGGAGGTCTATGGTGAGAGGGTGACCTTGGTGGATTTGGCGAGTCTTTCTATAGTGTTATTGCGTGTTTTTAGCGAAATGGCAACAATCTCAAAAATGGTGTTTTTGGTTCATTTGTGAGGGGCAAACTATCAACCCTTCGATAATTGTGTCATGATGGCCTTACTGTTTCTGGCACCCATTTACGCAGAATACGTGATGTGGATATGAAGCGCGACTATGCATTCGTTGTATGTATTTCTTTACTCTTTTAATTTAATCCCAAAGAACTTTTCTTAGCTATAATATTCTTCACTATTTCTTGTAGATATGATCTTTTTTGCTTGGATATTTTTTCTTTTTTGTTTGTGTGTATGTATTGTCTGCGTCCCTGATTACAGGAATTCAGCGATCCTAGAGATGCTGATGATGCAAAATATGCATTGAATGGTCGAGACCTAGATGGAAGTCGTATCATTGTTGAATTTGCCAAGGGAGTAAGTTTTCTGATGACTTTTCCACGTACCAGAGATTTTGTTAGCATCTTTTGTCTTTTTAAATGTTAATATCTCAAAAATGTCGAAAAGGCAAGCCATTTTCTAATTTGATCTTTCAGTGATTAAACTTATGGTGTATTTGTATCCCTAATGCCTCCGGATCTCTGAAGCATGGGTACGGCTTTGAAGCATGATTACCCGTACCGGGTACTGGTACTCATCGGGTACGGTTGGGTACGTACCGGGTACGTATCAATTTAAAAAAGAAAAAAAGAAAAAAAAGAACGGGTACGGCTCGGATACGGCTTGGCTAAATTTTACACTAAAACTCAGCATTTTAATGCCCTAAAGCATATTTCCCTTCCCTTCTTTTCATTATCAATAGCATTAGTATGTCCTAAAACATATTTGGAGACTGTTCTTTTCACTGAAGATGGGCAAGGAAATAATGAGATAAACACTGTTAGAGTTTGATTTTCATAGTCATGTTTAGATGTTGTCATGTTGAACAATTTAAAGTATTGTAGTTTCTTATTTTGAGATGTCATGTTGAAATTTGTGTGTTTTATCTTTTATATTATGTTGTGTCATATTTTATCATGTGAAATTTCAGTTTTTTTTTTATAAAAATATATATAATATTAACGTACCCGTACCTTAGTTTTTAAAAAATTACCGTATCTTGTATCCGTATCCGTACCGGGTACCGTACCCGTATCCATGCAACGTAGCTCCGGATCTTTGGGTGATGGGACTGATACAATTTGCATGCTCAGTTCAGTTACTGCTTATATTTGGCTTTGACTTTGACCTCCTGTTTATTTGCAAGTGTGCCATGACATGTTTATTTGATGTGGCACACGTGTGCATATATATTACCTGGTATGGTGCCATGCTGTGTGACAACCTATCTGGTTACGGTTTTATTCTCCTATCTATGTATGTTAAGATACTAATACTAATAAATTTCCACTTAGTAATTAAATATAGAACAGTAAAGTTATGTGTTGCGCCAGGCCTTTCTGGATGGTGGGATTCGAAGGGCAGAGAAAGAGGTGGAAGATAATATAGGTCTGGAATCATGTGAGGAAGAGACCGTGGGCTCTCAGCATGTGTTTCTAGCATACTCTCTGGTCTCAATATACTTCTCCATTTCAGAATATAAGATGCATGTAGGTTTAGCAGAAAAAGTGGACTGGGTACAACTTGCTAGTGAAGCCAATAGATCCATGCTTGTGCTTTATGGTTATGGGTTCCATGTTAAAATCAACAAATGGAGGTCTGTATAGATGCTGCCTAGAAGAAAGAGATCCTTTTTCATAACTACCCATAGAATATGATTATTTGCCCTTGGTTTCTGCATTAGAAACAAAGTATTAGACAAAAGTGGTGATGGGGAAAAGTGTAATTAGATAACTTGCATTGAAGTTGGAATGATTTTCCGAGTGTCACTTTGAAGGTCTGCATCATTTTATCTTCTTGTTTCCCATTCCTCTTTTTTCATTATTGTCCTAGACTTCATTTTTGAGTCTTGTTTGAACATTGAATCTGATTTGACTTGCAATTTAGGTGCCCCGTGGTCCAGGTGGATCTCGAGATTACCCTGGAAGAGGTCCCACTCCTGGGTCAGGACGCTGCTTTAACTGTGGAATTGATGGTCATTGGGCTCGTGATTGCAAAGCTGGGGATTGGAAGAATACGTGTTATCGCTGTGGGGAACGAGGCCACATAGAAAGAAATTGTCAAAATAGTCCAAAGAAACCGAGGTCGTCCCCTCCCCCCTTCATCTGTTTTTCTTGTTCTGACCAGTTTTGTCAGAATAGGGTGTATCATATTCTATCAGTTAAACACTTAAATCTTCCATTTATTTACTTGGAAAACAACTATACTGTTGCAGCCGTAGACCACGCAGTTACTCACGCTCACCTAGTCCGTACCGTCGTAGAAGCAGAAGCCGCAGTTACAGCAGGGGACGTAGTGACAGGTTTGTGCTTAGCTTTCCTTGGCATCCATGCAACTAGAGTCCATTTCTGAAATGCAAATTACCTTTGACATTTTACTTTAGTATTGCCCATGAAATAATTCAGTCTTACCTGAATTTACTATTTTCTGTTGGATTACATTCTAAAACAAAATTAAAATGTACTTTTGCTTTGGTTTGTGCATTAAAGTGCCTGTAAGTCAAAAGAATTGAGGAAGATTAAAATTTAATCTACAAAATTGTTTTGGTTTGTTAAACTGTTGGGACTTATTCTTCTTTGTGCTGAATCTTGACCTTTCTGCAGTAGATCAAGATCACCTGTGAAGAGAGAACGAAATTTCGGGCATGATGATAGAAGATCAAGGAGCCCTAAGCGCCAGAGGGGTTCGCCAGCCCCGTCTAGAGGGAGGAAGCATAGTCCGGCACCTGATGAAAGAAGCCCACAAGGGAGAGGTAGCTCTTCCCCAAGGGATCGCAGGCACACCAATGGTTCGGATTACAGTGCAAGTCCGAGGGGAAGGAGCAGAAGCAGAAGCCCCAATCCTGAAGCTGATGCCGAGGACAGGGCTTATAGGAGCTCCACAAAGGAAAACGGCCACAGCAGCAGCCCTAGTCCACTCCCTAGGGATGATCGGAGCCCTATTTACGATGACGATGATAATCATGCTTCTTCTCCTAGACGCAGTGAATCAAATTAGGTAGGTGGTGGTTTTAATTGGTATGTCTTAGTGACGAATCTGTGTTTTGCAAGAACTTTTGAGTTTTATATATTGATGGATAACATTAACAACTTCTTCTTCTTGAATATTTAAGCACTGTTAAAGTCTATTCCTATAAATTCCTATTTTATCTTTAGTTAATTACTTTACAGCTGCTAATAACAGTTGATAATTTATGCAATAACCTAAAATATATTTGTGTTTTTTTTTTTTTTTTTTTTCCTTTTGGAAACCTTTTTATAATATTTCTTTTGAACTCCTTGGGAACCAGCAAGTAAACCAGCCCTTGCCCCAAAGGAATCCTTGGTTACTAAAGAATAGTGGAGAGATGTACTAGTAATTTTTAGTCCAATTATTGCACGACTTCTAACAACGCCACTTTTTCAGTTCCTCCACTCTGTTAACTGCATAAAAGCCTCCTCTCCTCAGCTCCTTACGACCTCTCTTTCCCACCTCTCTTTTCCTTTCCTTCCTCCAACCACCACGTATTGCATATATTAAGATTCGAACTTCAAATTTATTTGATGTCATCTTTTAAGAATAATTATATTGTTAAGTGATGTTATCTTACATTTGTTAAATTTTAGATTTTTTGTGATCTTATATTAGAGTTGGGTCTTTTCACGTATAACTAATTGGTTTTAAGTTGTATGCTTAACATGGTATCAAAGTTTAAGTTTTATTATGTTGTTCTTCCTGACACAACCCATGTGAGATTGACGATCTCGGTGAGGTTGTTCACATGTAAACCTGATGATCTACATGTGAGGGGTTAAGTGATGTTATTTCACATTTGTTAATTGGATTCCAAACGGATTAATCTTTAGGTTTTTTACAACTTCCTTCAAATCAAACAAGAAATTTACAATTTCTTCCTTCAAATCAAACAAGAAAGTGAAAGAGAATAGATATTATAATCTTAGCATTTGAGTGTCGATCAGAAAAAGAAAAAAAAGTTATTTGCAAGGAAGGTATGAGCAATTGTGAAAGGGAAAAAAAATGACTTTGCAAGGAAGGTTATGAGCGAAAAAACAAGAACCCTTTTATCGTCCAATGCAAAAGGTCAAAAATATTAAAATTTAAACAAAAAGGAGAAATCCAAGATTGTTATCCATCTGCTTAATTAGTAGGAATGTTTATGAATCGGGTTATTTAACTCGATCTGTGAACTAACTCGATTTGAATAGTTTTTGAATAAGATTTTTGAAGTTTAAACTCGTTCAAATTTAAGATATTATTTAATTAATAAAAAATTGCTTTTTATTTAATTTTAATATATATAACTTAAAAAATTTAGATTCAATGGATTGAACCAATCGAGTCCGACTCGATTTATGAATACTTTTATTCATTAAATTATTTATTGTATTTAGTTGATAAGAAAAAAAAAATGTAGTATGAATTATCTGATAGTGTTTTGTATGATGCTTATTAAGATTAACTCTCATTATTATCATTATAAAAAATATACCTCTCTAATAAGTTGCTCCCTCATTTAACGAGTACAAACAAGTTAAAAAATTTGGACAGGAGGTTAAATTCATTCGACTTTTGATTTTTGATTCAATTGATTGGATCAGTCAATTTGATCAAAACTCTTATTTTAATATTTAAAAATAGTTTTAATGTTTAATAAATATTAAATATAGTTTGTAATTAATAAAAATATTTATTTGACTTAATGGTATGATTTTTAATATAAAATCAATAAGTTAAAGGTTCAATTATCATTAATTACAAATAAAATTTAGAGAAAAAATGCAAAACCGTTTTTTTTTATCGAGTTGTTATCGATTAATCAATTCTATACCAGTTTAAGGTTTCACCAGGTTAATATACTATATCGAACAGTCTGTCGGTTTCCGATTCAACTGATCTGATCCGATTTTTTAATCATTGAGTACAAGTACTTTCTATCTTGACTTCTCTTAGTTTAAGCATAAATTTAGAAGATGGATGGTAAGTTTGATTTTAGTGAAATTGAAAATAACGGTGATAATGAGATTAGTTTCAATAAGATTGAAAATAACGGTGGAAGTGAGATTAGTTACTCTAGCGGTGAGATCAAAATTAATGATGAAATATGTGTTTGGATAACAAAATAACGGTAGCAATAAAGTAAAAATGAAATATGACCATTAAGAATATTAACTTAAAAGTGTATTACTAAATTATTTTTATGTATATTTTAATAATATCTAATGTTTAAAGTTTTAACACATATTATTTTATATATTTATTTAAATGTTTTAATTAATTAACAAATATGTTTTAATTAATTAAATTTATTTATTATATTAAATAAAAAATCTAAATATAAAAATTTAAGTAAACTAACAAAATAAAAATTAGAGAGAGTTACAAAATAAATAATTTAAAATATTTAAGTAAAAAATAAATTAATAAAATGAAAAAATATATATTTAGAAGAAAAAAATGGTAAAAGTGGGATAAAAATCCCAATGCATTTAGACGCAATTGTATCCCGTATAATGCATTTAGACGCAATTGATTTCTTGAAGTCCAGCACCATAGGTGCAAATGGAATCCAAATAAAACCTAAGCTTAAATTTAAGGATTTTTGTTTTTAGTCAAGACATTGATTGCCAAATTAGAGATGGTAATCGGACGAATTGTTTTTATAAATATATCTTTAAATACATTAAAAATATATGAAAAATAAATTGATACAAAAAAAAAAAAAAATCAAATTTATAATTTAATACAAATATCTAAATTTATTTATTCACGTAATTCTATTTAAATTTACTTAAACTCATTTAATTTTATTCAATTTTATTTACAAATTTTTTAAGTTTATTGAAAATTAATGTGAAAATTTAAACATATATGAAAAATAAATAATTGATTAATTAAACAAATAAAACAAGTAATTAAAGAAACAAAGTACATGGGTGATGGAACAATTACAATAGAAAATCTTTTTGCCCAAAATTACAATAGAATTGAGTAGTAATTTTTTTCTTTTCAATTTTTTTTGTTTTCTTTTTGTTTTATGAGACAATATCTCAATCCCATATCTGCTGGCAGAAAACAACTAACCGGTCTCCGACACTTGCCCAAAACCAGACATGGCAGCTTTGAATGTATGCTATACTAGTGGTATTGGCCCTGCTTCCTCCTCAACCTTAACATGTTCCCCAAATCATACAATTCCATTCTCCTCCAATCAAATAACAACAATATTCCCCAAAAACACAGGCTTATCTTCATTCTACCATGGCAGAAACTTTGTCCAAATCCAAGCAGTTCTCTCTTTTCACTGTAAAAGTACTCACTTCCCTTTCTCTCCATTTCCTGCTACAAAGAAAGCTACAAGGATACCCTCAGCAATGTCAACTGGGTATGTAAGGATAGTCATTTAGTCTTGTTTTGAGTTTTACAATAAAAAGAAGGGGAAAAAAAAAAGTAAAGCTGAAACTTGAGATGAATTCTATTGAATTTTGTCAAACTAACAATTAGTTTTGAAGTAAGAAAAGTTTTTGCTTTCTGGGTTTTTGTTTTCATGACTAAAGTAACAAAATGAATATGGATAGATTGCTTTTAGAAATTTCAATCTTGCAATTTCAAGCTTGAATCAGTTTCACATTTTTTTTTTTGTTTCAAACCAAAGAGACAGTTATTTAATGTGTTACTCTCTATATACAGAAGTTTGCAAGAGGATCTTCCACAACCTCTTGATTCTACTTCAGACCCACCTTCAATCTTTGATGGAACAACAAGGTTTGGGAGAAATTTGCATCACTTTACTTCAATTAGTTAAATTATTTATGGAATTTTAGCAATCTGTAGTTGAGTTTTATTTTTTATTTTTATTAGTTTCAAATTTTCAATGTCCATATGATTCTTAAACCTATGTGATTTCTAGATTTGTAATTAAGAGAATATGGTTCTGAACTTGGTTGATTTTCCATTTTTACAATGTTGAAGGTTGTATATATCTTATACATGCCCCTATGCACAGCGTGTTTGGATTGCTCGAAACTGTAAGGTTGTCTCTCCAATTCTTTTCGTTATCTGGTTTTTTCTTGGTATTATCCTGTGTTTGGTTACTCCGAAAAGTAGGGAAGCGAAATATGTTATATTCTTGTTGTTATTGATTAAAAAATCGGACCGGACCGGCTGGTCGGACGGTTGAATCGGGAATCGTTGATCTGTCCGGTCCTACGAGTGTATTAGAATCGGGCATTTACCAAATCGGTAAAAAAAACCAGATTGAACCGGTAAAATACCGGTTTTATATGTATTTTTTAAAATTTTTTTATTTCAACATTTTATTTTTAATTAATGAGATTTGAACCTTTAACCTCTTAGTATTATATTAAAAACCATATCATTAAGTCAAATGCATATTTTTGTTAATTATTAATTATATTGAATATTTATTTAATATAACTTAGTGTTTAAATATATATATATATATATATATTTTTTAAAAACTCTATTAAACCGCCCGGTCCAACTGTTCTAACCGATTCGAATTCCGGTCTAGTTTCTTAACCTTTATGTTAACTCTGCCCCATCTTTTAGCCAAATATGTTTGTTTTCCCTTATGATCCCCCTTTCCTTCTTGCCCCCCTCTCTTTGAAAAGAAAAGGCTAAAAGGCTCAGTTAAACAAACTAGCAATCCTTATATGGCCCTAGAACATACCACAACAATATATGAGCAGGCACCTGTTCCAGTTAACTTACTCTTTAGGGACTTTGATAATGCAACAATAGCTGAAATCTATGTTGCTCCGACTCTTCATTTTTCTTGAAGTACTCGTGTCCGATATTCGGATATGGGTATGGGGATATGATCCCTCAAGGACCCTCCAAATATATGGAAAAACTTGGAATAAATCAAACATACCCGTGTCGGACACATACCCATGTCCGACACTCACTCCCGAGTCCGAGTAACATAGGTTGAAATATTCCACTTGATGCCTAATTTCTTCCCATAATCCATGCTTTGTTCAGTGAGCATCAGCTTTCCTGCTACCTGCTACCATTGAATAGAGGAATCAGTAAATGACCAGATCTAAGTTACTTAGATTCAGGGTGAGTATCGGATACGGATATGTGTCCGAAACGGGTATGCTCAATTTTTTTCTAAGTTTTTCCATATATTTGGAGGATCCTACCTCCATATCCATGTCCGAATATATGTCGGATATAGGTGTCGGATATGGGTACTTCAGGGAAAATGAAAAATCTGAGTAACATAGGATCAGATAACACAAGCCAAGAACTTTTTGATCAGGACATAACCAAAAGTCATACGCCCTTCCTGCACTTTGAAGTCTGTATAGAATTTCGTGATAGTAGGGAATGTATTGTTTTCTCAAGCCTCTAGTTATAACTGAAAGGTCTTATATTCAAAACTGATTTCTTCTCTCACCAAGTTCCTATTGCATCTCAGCAATAGGGTTCAGGAATGTGGCAGTAGCTCTTAGCCAAGCTAATTTTGCTTCATTTGTTATTTTACCTGTAGAAATTGAACACTTTCATTCTTCTTTTTCTATTTTTGAAACCAGGGATTGCAGGACAAAATAAAATTGGTTCCAATTGATCTGAAGAACAGGCCTGCTTGGTACAAGGAGAAAGTCTACCCAGCTAACAAGGTGAGACTACATGTCTATGCAATATACTTGACAGCCATGTTACACGGACTCTTCGTTTTTCCTAAAGTATTTGTGTCTGACACCTGTGTCCAATACATATTCGGACATGGGTATGGGGGTATGATCCTCCAAATATATGGGAAAACTTTTTTTTAAAAAATTGAGCATATCCGTGTCGGACACATACCTGTATCCGACACTCATTCCCGAGTCCGGGTAGCATAGCTTGACAGTATGCCTGAACACTATAGACAAGGACATAAGATAGTTGCATGTTTGTTCCTATAGACCACTTGGCAAATAACTTTGTCCTAAATATAGTAGAAGTGAAATTGCCATTACTAATTAGGTTTCTCTAATGATGGTAATGGCAGGCTAACAAGAGCATCTACCGAACAAGGATAAGAAAAATAAGGCCTGTTATAGGTAGCATATTAATCATGGATTTGTCTTAAATATTAATTCGTAAAACAACTTCTAATATCATCCAATGGAATTTCTTAAAACTATTTATCAGAAGTTTCAGAACTGATATGGCATATGCTAAAACTAATATGACAACAGAAGATCATCAAAATAACGAACTAAACAGGGTGACAGCGGTATAGAGAACTATGTTGTTCCGACTCTTCATTTTTCTTGAAGTATCCGTGTCCGACGCATTTCAGAACATGGGTATAGGGATATGATCCTCCAATAACCCTTCAAATACATGAAAAAACTTAGAATAAATCAAATATACCCGTGTCCGACACTCACAACCGAGTTCGAGTAACATAGAAGAAATTAAACTGAGATGCTAAAAGATCTGGAAAATAATGTGAAATAACAGAGTACTAACATTCTGCACTAAGTTATTCGAAGATCTATGCAGGTGCCAGCATTGGAACACAATAATGAAGTCAAAGGAGAGAGTCTTGAGTTGATCAAGTATATAGATAGTCACTTTGAAGGGCCTTCACTTTTCCCCGATGTACAATCTCAAAAATTCTTGATTACTTGTTTTCTCAGCTCCATTGTTCTAGTTTCATGCTCATACTCTTATATTAACAGGACCCTGCCAAGAAAGAGTTTGCAGAAGAGTTATTCTCCTACATTGACTCATTCTATAAAACAGTGACTTCTTCATTCAAAGGAGATGGAAGCGAAGCTGGTAAGTCGAGCACTTAATTTCTCTTGATTTTGGAATCTGTAAATGAACTTATGTGACCATAGTTGGGATCGGAAACTGCACCAGGCGTCGCATTTGATAACATTGAAACAGCTCTTTCCAAGTTTGAGGATGGACCTTTCTTCCTTGGCCAGTTTAGTCTGGTATGTGAAAATCTTTTGTCTGTTACAGAAACTGTATGGTTGTTCTTCAGTTCGCGACTATGTTACTCGGGTTCAAGTGTGAGTGTCAGACACGGGTATATTCAATTTTTTTAAAAGATTTTCGTGTATATTGAAGGTCTTTGGAGGATCATATCCTCGTATCTATGTCCGGATATGCGTCGGATATGAGTGTGACACGAATACTTTAAAAAAAATGAAGAGTCAGAGTAACATAGGTTCGCGATATGCTCTTAATTTTCATCAAATTTCAGAAAGTAGATCGTAAAACATTGGCTTCTTTTCCAATATAAAAAAAAAAAATTTGCTGTCATCTTCAGGTGGATATAGCTTATGCTCCATTCATTGAAAGATTTCATCCTTTTTTGTTGGATGTGAAGAACTATGACATTACTCTTGGCAGACCTAAACTGGCAACTTGGATTGAGGTATTGTTGCCAGACATTGCTTTATTCTTATTATGACCTTACAATTTCCAAAATTTTATGTCTACCACACAAGCATATGGATTCAGTTATACATCCCCTGCTCAAAGAGCAGAGTTCGAATCCCACCTTCCTCAAATAAAAAATATATATTGTGGATATGAACTCGATGATATTTTTGGTTAATGATTTATTCAATTTTTGTCAAATTTATCTCTAAATTTTGGCAAGAACATGGACTCGAAACCAATGATGAAAAAACTAGACCGATCAGTTGAACCGGCTCAACCGAGAATCGACAGATTGTCTGATCCGGTATACTATATAAAATTGGTATTCTATTGAACCGACAAAAAACCGCTTTTATATATATATTTTTTGTAATATATGAGATTTAAACCGTTAACTTTTTAGTTTTATATTAATGAATATACCATTAAATCAAATACATATTTTTTAAAATTATTTACTATATTTAAATTTAATTTAATTTAATATTAAAATTATTTTTTAAATATTTAAAAATTGTTTAATTAAACTGACTAATCCAATCGATTGAATCGGTTGGATTGGGAACCGGAGGTCTTAGGGGTGTTCACTATTCGGATTTAACTGAATTAACCGATCGAATTTTTTTCGGTTCGGTTAATCGGTTAACCGAACAAAGTTCGGTTCGGTTAACGGTTAATGCTTTTGGAATATTTCGGTTATCGGTTAATTCGGTTCGGTTAAACGAAAATAACCGAATTACACGAATTAACCGAACTATAGTAAATCTTGTATGTTTAGTTGTTTAGTATGTTTAGTTGTTTAGTATATTTGATGTTTGGATTTTATAATAGTTTTATTATGCTTTGTTTTTGGATTTTGGTTGGTTGGATAGATTATTTGGATATAAAATCATGTATTAAAATAGGTTGCAAAATAAATTAGGTAAATATTTCGGTTAATTCGAAAACCGACCGAATTAACCGAAATAATTTCGGTTCGGTTAATTAACCGTTTTAACATTTCGGTTCGGTTAACGGTTAATGAAAAAAAAAATCGGTTAATGGTAATTCGGTTCGGTTATTAACCGAATTAACCGAATGAACACCCCTAAGAGGTCTTCTTAGTTTGACTTCCGGTCTGATTTTTTAAGCTTGCTCGAAACCTTTATTTCTATTAGCATTTTAGTAAAAAAAAAAAAAAAATTGATATTAGAATTCTGATATTATATTAAACCAGACAGTAGCATCCTCTGTCAATTACCCGACCATGGTTCAAGAAAGTTCTATTTTTTAGTCAATTGTCTAGCAAAGGGTGTGATTGATTATCTAGAAAACATGTTCGATGTTAAAATGGCCTTTTCTGAATTCTGATCTATCGGCCTGTAACATTTGTAGCAGTTTGGCTTTTTGTATATCTATCTATCGTAAATCTATCCTTGGCAGGAGATGAACAAAAACGAGGCTTACAAACAAACCACAACCAGGCGTAATCCAAAGGAACTTGTTGAGAGCTACAAGAAACGTTTCATGGTACTCAAATTTTAAAGCTTAAGCAGTATCGAAAATTTTATGAATATTAGCCTCCCCTCCCCTCTCCCCAACCCACCTTTTTCCCTGACTTGTATCTTTTGCAGGCTCAGCTTTGATTGAACAATGGGGATTCCCTGTTTGTCCTACAATGAGATCGAGGAACCGAGCCTGTTATTTCCAATGGTGGCACCCACCAGTATTCTCCGGTTCATGCTTATAATTTTTGAGAAAATAGCCCAGTTCGAATCCCCTTTCCCCCGATCAAAATATAATAAAGGATCTGCCATTATTAAAACAATGAAAGAAGTATTAACCAGAAACAAATATGTCTCTTTATGAAGAAGATATATGCTTGTCTATGTGTTATCTTATGTATGGCAGAACTTTTCTGAATATCATTAAAATCTAGTCATGCCTGCAATCGGATTAGTTAATACAGCAACTTACTATGGAGAGAGAGATGAGAACTACATCCAATTGTTTCTGAAGAAGAGGCTTTCTGCTCAGGAACCTGCATGAGGAATCGAATCTGGAATCTGCTAAATACCCTGTGATAGCATAATCCT
Source organism: Fremontodendron californicum (assembly GCA_030761205.1). NCBI lineage: Eukaryota > Viridiplantae > Streptophyta > Magnoliopsida > Malvales > Malvaceae > Fremontodendron > Fremontodendron californicum. The sequence continues at coordinate 8,581,194 of JAULJL010000009.1, read as the reverse complement.
GCTGCATGCTAATTGCAGCTATATTGCTACGACTCTTATTTTTTTCGAAATATCTACGTCCGACACATATTCGGACACGGATATGAGAATATGATCTTTCAAGGAGTTTCCAAATACATAAAAATCTTTAAAAAAATTGAACACACCGGTATTCAACACACATTCGAGTCGGAGTACCATAAAATTGCAGAATATTCAATGACTTGAGAATTCTCTCACATCAATTTCATTATAATCATAAAAAGGTAACGTATAACAGGGTAAGAAATTGCGTTATAAATAATATGATCTGCCTCAAATATTATCACTTGTGTATAAGCTGTGAGCAGCTAATTGACTAGTAATTTGTCATTTACACTACAATAGCTCAGTAAGGGTTTCTTCATCTCTAGTTGCAGTATCAAATTACAGGGTAAAATGTGTTTATGTTGGGACTCAAAACTTACTTTAAGCACTCAGCATCCTCCACAAAAATAAAAGATGCCTCGTCCCAACATCTAAATCCCTCATCATTTATATTGACCCTAAAATAATTCTGAAATTTAAGACATAAGAACAGCCCATGAAATATGGATACTACCCTCACCTAAACAGCTTAATCAGAAAGGAGATAATGCAAACTTCGAAACGCAAGGGCTTTCTCGTTAATCCGGTGAAATCAAAGACAGCAGCTTCAATGTGTGAAAATATTCATCAGATAACATGAGAGATCAGCCACAAACAGTCCGCAACAAAAATACGCGAGCCATTGCAACCCAGCAGGTGAAGATAACTACTTTAGTAATACTTTCCAAATCTTGTCCATATACACGGCTAATGACATTACAGAGAGCCCCGCTGAAAGATAAAGCAAAATAACACCTGAAGCAACTAAAATCCCAGGTTCTCCGAGACTGCATAAATGGGGAGAAAAACGAAAAAAGAAAATGAAGAGTCAGATGCTAAAAGAATGATTCAACCAGGCTTGTTCGCGCATTTATCATTTTCATGTCGGTCAAGGAAGAAATTTAAAAAACCTGCTATCTCGTGTAGCCAGAAGGATGGTTAGTGCAGTCATCTGCATGCCAGTTTTCCACTTACCCAGCTTATTTACTGCAACAGCCTGATAATATGTATAAAACTTATAAAATAAGCTATAAGCAAAACTCAAGCATTTCCTCATGAGGAAAAAAAAAAGCATCGAAAAAACCTTTAATTTAGAAGTAAAATAGGTAGTTGATTAACATCCACGGGAGAGAAACATACCTCTAAAAGCTTACCGTTCTGAGAAGCAGCCCATTCCCTAACGGCGGACATAGTTATCTACAAATAAATTGCCAACTATTTGTAAGATATCTGTAACTAATTCATACATGCATAGAACAAAATAAGCTAAGGTATATATTACCTCCCTTCCAATAATGGCTATTGATGGTACAATCAGTAGCCATGGCACTTGCCCAAACATCGCAACATTCAAAGGTCTTGAACATAATAAGACCAATGTAGCAGCAACCATAAGCTACATTCAACAGGCATGGGATCAGATGAAATGCTCAATGGTTCAGACAAGTTACTATAGTGACTTCAGCAATTAAACTCTATCCAATAAATAACTTAAATGTTCAAAAAATAAAAAGGAAAAAAGAATATACCTTGTCAGCGACTGGATCTAATAGTGCACCAAAGGCAGAACATAACCTCATCTGAAAGACACAATAAAGATTTTACTCAGATCAATTATAAGAGTAACTAAACTCTTATAAAACAAGAGGAAAAAGAACGGCTTTCTTTGTATTTCAACAATGGGGTGTGGTAGAAAGCATACCTTTCGAGCAATGAACCCATCAAGCCAATCAGTTATAGCAGCAGCCATAAATATGCTAGTCGTAGCAGTCCTTCCCCACCAACTGTCGACATAAAAGGCTAAAGAGGAAAAAGAAAACCATTTCGTTAGTCTCGGCAAACACAAAGTTTTCTCATTGGCAATACAATTAGCAATTGCCACTAAGAATTCAAAAGTACACCACCTATACAACTAATATCCATAGATTTCTTTACACCATCTAAACCATATCACATTGCAACCTATCAACGTTGGTCACAACTCACAATTCACATGCGCGGAGATTTCAAATACAAATAAATGCTATAATTACCTAAAATCATCACAGAGTTATCAGATTACAACTCGAATAGACATCAAAATTACAAACAAAATACCCTGAAATACACATAATTCATGTGCCAAGACATGAAATTGGCAAACAAACCAGGCTGACATAAACATAACCATAACCATAATGGTTGGACATGTTATGTCTCAAACATATGATCTAATCATACAATTAACCCAGACGAAAGCAAACAACAAACCTTGGAAAACTTTATGTATTATCCAAACATTAAACAGATCAAAATTAAAAGTCCAAACCATGGAGGAAACAACAGATCCTAATTGCAATGCATCAAAGTTGAAATGTCATTGTCAAATTATCATCATCATTATTAGAAATTTCAAAATTAAATTCAATGGGCAAGTGATTAAAAAACATAACAACCCAAAATCTAACATCGCAATTCACAAATATTCAACTAAAACATTGGTATATGAAATTCAAGAAAAAAGAAACTTAACTGAAAATTAGTACCGGCACGGCGGCGACGCGACCGAGGGTTAAAAAAGTGGGCAAAGTTAAAATTTTGGAAGAAGAATTATTAGAATAAGACAATTTAGGCTGGTGTTCTTGCTGCTGTAGCATCAACAGCGATGTTTTGGAATCCGAATTCATATCTGCAAGAATGCCGGAAGACCCGGAACCCGACCCTTTAAAGGTTCCTTTATTGTTTGCTGAGAAACAGGAAGATGAAGATGAAAAGGAAGAGAAACACTTGGGAAACGCAAATCTAAGAAAAGGAGGGTAGGTTTTTATTGGGAAGGGAAGGGAATGCTAAATTGGGCCTAGGGTGAGAAAGGGGCTATCATGCGCCGGGTTAGGTTGTGTGGTGGTGGTTTATGGTTCGGACCCATTTGATTGGGGCTTGACTTGTTATTTATTATAAATTAAAATTTATGATTGTAATTAAATTACGTCAAGATTACATGATAACTTCCATAAAATGAAGTCCATATAATCAAAATTCCTTTTTACCTGGAAAAAAGAAAAAAAAAAAAAAAAAAAAAAAAAAGAGAGAGACCTAGACTCAATTTTTTAAGTCAAAGATAGGTTTATCAAATTTAAGCACTCAAATGCCCATCTTTGATCTTTAATATTGAATTTGAACACATAGCAGCACTTAGTTTAATTTATTTATATTAATCTATACTATATTAAAAAAAGTAATTGAGTTGATATCACGAATTAATCGGACACCAATTCAATTGAAAAAAATACAAAAAAAAATAAAGTTATAAAATTAAATAAAGATAATTATGTTTTTAAATAATATATTTAATAAAAAATCTATTTTTTTTTAAACCATCAACTTTTCTAAAAAATTACCCACTTAAAAAAAATTATTCAATTTTTACTCACTTTTTTAAAAAATTATCCACTTAAAAAAGTTACCATTTTTTATATTTATTTTTGAAAATATAATTTTTTTTATTTTTTTAAATGAGTGTCTCAAATTCTAGTTATATTAGATTAAATAGTAACTCTAATATATAATTTTTTTTAGACACCGTAAGATTGGTTTTAGTCTCGTTTGGTATCAATTTTAGAATTAAAGATATCTAACTGCATTTTATATTTGCAGTTATGTATATTAAAAAAAAATTGTGAGTTATATATAGATCTATCCAAGAGTCGCGTTCCGGTCCGACCTGAATTAATATTCATTAAATAAAAAAGTATTTTATTTAAATTTAATTATAAAAATATAAAATATTAATATAAAAATTATTTTTAATATTTTATAAACAGCAAAATGAACTTTCGAGTCGGCCCCGACCCGAATTTGAGTAAAAAAAAAATGACCGCAACCCGATCTATAGACACATCTAGTTATACATGACAAAGAAATATTACAATTTGGTGAGAATTAAAAGCTAATATATCTTATTCTTTCAATTCATGCATGGCTTGAAGCATAAAGCTCTAGTTTCATGCTAAAAAGAGAAAGAACTAATCAAAAGAGGAAAGAAATAACCAACAGAAAAAAGAAAAAAAAAATTCCCATAGTTACATAAGATTAGCATGGTCTTTATTTCTCCATGTCCAGTTCCCAAAACCTTTGTTCAAAATTTGCACATATAATTAAATCAAAAAATTTAAAAAGTGTGTTTGATAATGTATTGAAAACGAAATTTTTTAACAGTTTACTTTTTTCAATGTGTTTGATAACTAATATTAAAGATTATTTAAAAGAAAATTTTAAACAAAAAAGTATTGAATGAGATAAATAGGTAGGGAGCTACTTATCACTTAATGCATTATATGTTAAGCCAATTTTATTTTAAAAATTATTTTTAATTTAAGTTATCTCTTTTATTTAGTTATAAAAATGAAAATTTAAATTATCTTTTTAATTTTTATCCAAAATAGTATAAAATCTTATGTTAATAAAATTAAAATTATGAAAATAATAATTTTCAAAATTTAACATTTACAGTTATCAAACAATATAATTATTCGGTAATTAATTTTAAGTGACATACCAAATAGTTTTTATAATACAAATTCAATACTTATAAATTCAATATTTAATTTTTCAACACTTAATTTTTTCAGTTTATCAAACAACACCTAAGTTAAAAATGCATCTATATTACATTCAAAATAGTAATATTACCATTGAAATAACAAATTTCCCTTATCTTTTATAGCATTAGCCAAGTTGACAATTAGATATGCTCTGTTATGTAATCCATACCCTTTATTTTTTTTTAAAGTATTCGTATCCAACACTTGTATCTGACATTTGTGTTTGACACATATTCGAATATGAGTATGTATATATGATCTTCCAAATATATGAAATTTTTTTTTTAAAAATTGAACATACTCATATCGAACACGTTCACGTATCCGACACTTACTCCCAAATTCAATTAACATAAACACTTTCTACATATTCTTTAATCAAAGTGTAAACTTTTAAACCCATCTATAAGCATTTTATTTTATAATGACTAAGTCAAACATTTAGATTTACAATATGTAAACTAAAAAAGTCTTTATTCTTGAAAAAGTTTGAAGTACAACCTTTTTGTAGAATAATTTTCATTCCAATGCACAACATATGCATGTAGCTAAAGCAAGTAGCTAACGATTTAAAGCAATCCCCGTAAAATAATAGTACCAAAAAAAAGGTTCCGCTACCAATGATATTTGGAAAAAAAGAAAGAATATTAAAATATCAATAATTAGATCTGCTTATGATCAGGTCGGACCTCGATTCGATTTTTTTCTTCTTTCTTTATCCAAGATCGGTCCGTGGATTCAAAGTTACTGTTTATCATATATATATATAAAAAATACTTTTTTATATATTTTTATAATTACATTTTAAAAAATATTATTATTTTAATGTATAAACAGTGATCCGGATCGGGTCGAACCGATCAAAATCACAAATATTTTTATTCAAACTCGACCTAATACGAATCGGATGAACTGTCAAATTCATAAGCAGATCTACCAATAATAAACTTTATTGTGGGCCATAAATAGATTTGATCCATTGTCGAGCATCCAAAAAAACAAAAACACATATTGAATTTATTAACTATTCCTTGAAACAATAGGTTTGAAGTTAGCAGAGTTGTTATTCCACCGGTTGCATACCTGTAACAGATGCAATTGCTTGAACAATACTGTTCATGCTTTTGGAGATGAAGTTAGACGAAACTTTTAAAGTTGTTAATAGGAGCTGAAATTGATCTACATAGAGTTAAAAAAAAAAAAAAAAAAGTCAAAATTTAATTTTCGAAACACGTTTTAATGTTTATATTTTAGGGATAATATCATGAATGGCCCCTGAAATTTATCAAATTTATCAATGTAGTACTTGTACTTTAAAAATATCTATTTTGATACTTAAAGTTTACACTCCGTTTGCTATTGTAGTACCTGTCAGTAACACCGTTAAAAATTAATGACGTGGCTTTTGTATCCAATAAAAATTTCACACGTGGCATCATATAACGATGCCACGTGTACTAACTAAAAAATTATTATTTTAATTTTAAAAATAAAAAATATTATAATGATGACACGTGATACCATATAATGGTCACGTGTATAAATTTAAAAAAGAGAAAAATTAAAAAAAAAAGATTTAAATTTTAAAAAATTTAAAATTTTAAAAATTTTAAAAATATTTAATTTTTGTAATTTTTTAATAAATATTTTTTTTAAAAGAACTAAAATAATTTCAAAATTTAATTTTTGTAATTTTCAAAAATAACTTTTTTAAAAATATATATTTTAAAAAATTTTGGATATTATAAATGATTTAATATTTAATTTTAAAATTTTGAATTTAAAAAATAGAATTTAATTTTAAAATTTATTACTATTTGAATATAATTTTTAAAGTTTTTTTAAAAATTAGAAATTAATTCAAAATTATTTATTTTTTTTTAATACAAAGATTAAGATATTAATTTCTAAAAAATCAAGTGATGCCACGTGTCATCACCTGATTGATCAATGTCACATCATCATCTGTATTTAACGGTGTTAAGTCAAAGTATATTGATACACGATTTGATAGTACAAATATCACATTGAATATTTTTAAAGTACAAGTATCACATTAATAAATTTAATAAATTTCAGAGATTATTCATAATATTATCCTATATTTTAAAGTGTTGAAATGACAAAAAGAATAAATAGTTGCTAATAGGAGCTGAAATTGATCTAAACAGAGTTAAAAAAAAAAAGTTAAAATTTAGTTTTCTAAACACGTTTTGATGTTTAAATCAATATATATTTTAAAGTGTTGAAATGACAAAAAGAACAAACAGGAGATTTCAACATCTTCTTTTATCTTTGACCTGTTTATATCTAATCATTTAAGTGTTTCGAAACTTGACAAATGTATATCATGTATTGACAGCTGCGAGTCCATCAAATATTTTACATTTACGATCCAACCTGATCAGGTAAAGATGAGTCCAATAAATATAATAATGATAATAATAATAAATAAATAAAAAGCATATTAGCAATAACCTAAAAACCGAATCACAACACTGCCAAAAATGTGAAAGAGTAATCCTTCAAGTAAAATTGAACAAAAACATCCCACAAAGAAACATCAAAACTCACTATCACAACTGATATAAACCTACAAACTATCACAACAAAAGAACGGATTTTTACAGATGAAATATTTCATCGAATTCGTATTTCATCGATAATATCTTTTACAGAAGGAAATTTCTGTCAGAAAATTTCGTCGGTGATATTAAATCCGTCATCGATAAAAATATTATCGACAGAATATTGCTGATGGAATATTCTGTGGGAAAAGAGAATTCCGACGGATTATATTTTTTTACCGACGAAATATTCCGTCAGTAATTTGTGAATTGGATTAAAAAAATAAATTATTTTTAAAATTATATAATATTACGAAAATATATTATTATTTTGCATTATCTAATATTAAAAATTATTAATATTATTAAAAGGGTAAAAATCTGATGCATTTGCATTAAACTTCTCGAAATTTTGAGTGTCCAAGTCTCCAGTGAGTGTTGGCTTATATGCAGCTTCGAATTCATACAGCTTTTCCCAATGAACACCTTTGAACCATGGATGTGCCTGATAATAAACAAAATACTAACAAGCTCAAACTGAGAAAGTAAAAAATTATTCTAATACTAAAATATTGCACAAACAGAGGATGCAACTAGTTTGTGAATCTACAAAATTAAGATCTAGCTAGCATGCAGTCTTCTGTCGGGAGAAATATGTTTACTTGTCATGAATGCTTGACGCAAAAGTATCTTGCAACTAAACCCTTCTTTAATAGAACTTCAGGAGCCATGTAATCAAGAGTTCCAACAGTTGAATATGCCTGCAAAAGACAGATGTTAGTTGATACTGAATGGAATGACATGCCTGCTTAAGAAATTCAACAAATGTAAAATCAGAAAAGTACAAAAGTTATTCACATGAAGATTGTATGAAGGTAGTTGCAAATACAATAAAGATAATACCAATGCACGGCGGTTACGTTTCCATTGTTGTAGTTGTTCTTTTGGCATCATCCAAGGGGGTCTTTCAGATCCCGACTGGACCTCAACTTCACTGGTATCCAAGGGGATCTTTCAGAAGAGAGAAGAGACATACTAGGCGCAGCGGTCGGACGACGATGATGATTGATACGCTCGGACGACGGACAACTGGGGCGGAGGTGGTTGGGTCTCGGGAGGCACGGGGATGGGGGGAGGAAAGAAAAGAAGAAAGAATAAGTCTCGAGTATATTAATTATGCCCGAGATTTTTATCGACGAAAATTTCGTTGGTAAAAAATTCCTCGATTTTCGAAATAAAATTAATTATTAAAATTAAATTTTGTCGCTAAAAAGTATTATGGAATTTAATTTTCGAGATATTGAAATTGATTTATATAAATAATAAATAAAAGTAATTATTAAAAGAAAAATTCCGTCGCTAAAAAAATATTTAGCGACGGAAAATATTTTTTAACGACGAAAAATTTCGTGGCTTATAAATTTATTAGCTACAAAATTTTCCGTCGCTAAAAAGTAGAGACAGAATTTACTCGGTTTAATTTAATTATTAAAATTCTTTTTTTTTTTATTGACGGAAAATTTTGTTGGTAATAATCCTCATTCCGTCCGTAATACTTTGGCAGGAACCAATTAGTTGCCTCCAAAGTATTACTGACGAAAAATTTCAGTCGTAAATATTCCGTCGATAATACAAAATTTTCGTCAATAATGTTCAAAAATTTCGTCGATAATAGTAAAAAATATTATCGATGAAATTTCATCGATAATACTCAAAATTCCGTCAGTGATTTTATTTATTACCGACGGATTAATTTCGGTAATTTGACGTTCTCTTGTAATGTATGAACCATAAAAACATTAACGTTTTTAAAAAAAGTAAAACAATATTTTAAATCTGAATATCCCATTGAAATAAAACTATTATATAGTAAATAAAACACTAAAATAATTAAAAATTAAAGAAGAAATTGAACTTTCAAAATGTTCAAAAAAAACCGACTATTGATAAATGCTAGAAGAAAAAGCCCCACAAAGAAAAAAAATGAAAGGATTCAATCCCATCTTTTTTTTTTAAACAGTAAAAAGAATTATAGCATGCCACATTCTCATCACTTACCTCTTTCCTTTAAAGTAAAAACTTCATTAAATTTTCTTAAAGATTAAAAAAAAAAAAGGAAAAATCAATGAAAAAAATTCTAAAGAAATGTATCACCAATTTCAAGAAGCCTAAGACTTTTCTTCCATTATTATATATATATATATATTTTCATTTTCATGCTTCTTACAGTTCTTCAATCCTTCTTCTAAACTTATCTTTCTTTTTCAATCTTTTTTTCATTGACCCCTCTCTCATTTTTTTTTTTCTACATTCTTTTTTCTTTTTTTGTGTGCCAAGTTTTTGGATTGTTTTTTTTTTTTCTCTCTCTCGATTCTTCTCTCTCTCTCTTTCTTTTTATTTATTTATTTTAACTTGTGATTTATTGACTGTTCTTTTTTTTTTTCATCTTTCAATATTTGTTATTTAACTTGGAACAAACGACGTCATTTTGCCCCAATTTTATTTTTAAACAAAAAAGTAGATATGAATTTTGAACTTGGCCATATGAATTTTGTAATTTTTTAAACATATGTATTCATGTGTTGGGTTTCTTGAGTCTAAGTCTCAGATTGAGTAACTTAGTTGAGTTAAGGGAGTGTACATCTCACATTGCTTAGTTATGTTAAGTCAAGAGGAGTGCTCACCTACAAGTAGGAGCTTTGACTTTTGGAAAAAAAATAACCACCACTTAAGTAGAAGTTGTATTGCGATTCTTTGGGGGGTGAGTCAAGTTTGTTTGTAGGAAGGTTTGTACCTTTATCCATGCAAAAGTTACAATATTGGGAGGATGGTTTGTAGCTTTATCCGTGCAAAAGCTACAAGTGTGTTGTAAGAAGGTTTGTAGCTTTATCCATACAAAAGCTACAAATGTGTTGTAGGAGGGTTTGTAGTTTTATCCGTCCAAAAACTCCAAGTTGGAATTCTTCCTTAGTGAAGTATGTTATCCCTATGGGATCGTGGATATAGGCCAAGAAGGGCTGAACCACGTTAAAAATATTATATTCTCTTTTTCTCTTCTTCCCAAGTGCATGTTTTGGGTTAATGCTTGTTATTGGGCAGTCACGCTATTCCCAATAACTGGTATCAGAGCTTTTGGTTCGAGGAAGGAATTGCCTAAAATCTTTTGGTTCAAGCGATGAGAGAAGCTTTTTGTTCGAGGAAGAAGAGTTGTTGAGTTCCTGCCAAGAGGTAATTGGGACTTTGACTGAAAGGAGGATTTGATGGGTTTATTAGTCCAAGTCCCACATTGAGTAACTTAGTTGAGCTAAGGGAGTGTTCATCCCACATCGCTTAACTTGGTTAAGTCAAGTAGAGTACTCATCCCACATTGCTTAGTTATGTTAAGTCAAGATGAGAGCTCACCTATAAGTAGGAGCTTTGGCTTTTGGAAAAAAATAACCACCACTTAAGTAGAAGTTGTATTGTGATTCTTTGGATGGTGAGTCAAGTTTGTTTGTAGGAAGGTTTGTACCTTTATCCGTGCAAAAGTTACAATATTGGGAGGATGGTTTGTAGCTTTATCCGTGCAAAAGCTACAAGTGTGTTGTAAGAAGGTTTGTAGCTTTATCCGTGCAAAAGCTACAAATGTGTTGTATGAGGGTTTGTAGTTTTATCCGTCCAAAAATGTGAAAGAGTAATCCTTCAAGTAAAATTGAACAAAAACATCCCACAAAGAAACATCAAAACTCACTATCACAACTGATATAAACTCACAAACTATCACATTACAACAGAACGGATTTTTACAAATGGAATATTCCATAGATAAAAGTTCATATTTCGTCGGTAATGTCTTTTACCGACAGAAATTTTCGTCAGTAATTCTTAAGTCGGTGATATTAAATCCGTCGAAAAAAAATATTACATCGATAAAAATATTATCGACAGAATATTGGGTGATACTAAATCCGTCGGAAAAAAATATTACATCGGTAAAAATATTATCGACGGAATATTGCTGACGGAATATTCTGTGGAAAAAGAGAATTCCGACGGATTATATTTTTTTACTGATGAAATATTCCGTCTATAATTTGTGAATTGGATTAAAAAAATAAATTATTTTTAAAATTATATAATATTACGAAAATATATTATTATTTTGCATTATCTAATATTATAAATTATTAATATTATTAAAAGGGTAAAAATCTGATGCATTAGCATTAAACTTCTCGAAATTTTGAGTGTCCAAGTCTCCAGTGAGTGTTGGCATATATGCAGCTTCGAATTCATACAGCTTTTCCCCATGAACACCTTTGAACCATGGATGTGTCTGATAAAATATTCAAGACTTCAAATTTTGAGTTCCTGCCAAGAGGTAATTGGGACTTTGACTGAAAGGAGGATTTGATGGGTTTATTAGTCCAAGTCCCACATTGAGTAACTTAGTTGAGCTAAGGGAGTGTTCATCCCACATCGCTTAACTTGGTTAAGTCAAGTAGAGTACTCATCCCACATTGCTTAGTTATGTTAAGTCAAGATGAGAGCTCACCTATAAGTAAGAGCTTTGGCTTTTGGAAAAAAATAACCACCACTTAAGTAGAAGTTGTATTGCGATTCTTTGGGTGGTGAGTCAAGTTTGTTTGTAGGAAGGTTTGTACCTTTATCCGTGCAAAAGTTACAATATTGGGAGGATGGTTTGTAGCTTTATCCGTGCAAAAGCTACAAGTGTATTGTAAGAAGGTTTGTAGCTTTATCCGTGCAAAAGCTACAAATGTGTTGTATGAGGGTTTGTAGTTTTATCCGTCCAAAAACTCCAAGTTAGAATTCTTCCTTAGTGAAGTATGTTATTCATATGGGATCATGGATATAGGTCAAGAAAGGCTGAACCATGTTAAAAATATTGTGTTCTCTTTTTATATTCTTCCCGAGTGCATGTTGTGGGTTAATGCTTGTTATTGGGCTGTCACGCTATTCCCAATAACTGGTATCAGAGCTTTTGGTTCGAGGGAGAAATTGCCTAGAAGCTTTTGGGAGCTTTTGGTTCGAGGGAGGAATTGCTAGAAGCTTTTGGTTGAAGCAAGAAGAGATGCTAGCAAGAGTCTTTTGATTCGAGCGAGGAAAGAAGCTTTATGTTCGAGGAAGAAGAGTTGCTGAGTTCCTGCCAAGAGGTAATTGGGACTTTGATTGAAGAGAGGATTTGTTGGGTTTATTGAGTCCAAGTCCCACATTGAGTAACTTGGTTTAGTTAAGAGAGTGTCCATCCCACATTTCTTAACTTGGTTAAGTCAAGTATGTTGGCAATCTTGTAAGCATTTAAGAAATTTCATTAATGCATACTCATATATATAAACATATTACGAAAATAATATTGAAAATACGAACATTTACAGCTTCGGTAGAAGCAGAAAAAATAGAATATTGAGTCAAGGTTGGACCTCTCACCTTAAGACGATTATAGTCTGTCTTTATGGTGCTTACAGTCTTATTGCAATTCGTCTCCCAGGTTTCTCGATAACATTGCAAATGAAGCACACTCGGATTCAACGCAGCGAACCAGAAGACTGTTGAGTCTCTCTCTCAGAAGACGGAATAATTTGAGTGAATTTGTAAGTGAAAACAAACACAGGAAGTCTATATATATATAGCAAACAACCTGTTTGTTCGGTAAAGACACACCACATAGGAAGGAACCTGTTTGATCAGAACAGGCACACCTATAAGGTACAAACCGGTTCGGTCAGGCAGGAGGCCGAACCGGCATGTCTTTACCTAAAAGACAGATTCAGGAACATACATGAATCGGTTCGGTCCTGGACCGAATAAGTATGAATTAATCAGACACCAGTAGCAAATTGGTCCGGCTAGGCAGCGAAAAGAAAGAACAGTGTTGGCCCAAGCCTGGCTCGGTCCAACCCGACCCAGCCCGGCTCGGCCGAGGCGCGCGTGTGTGGTCCAACGTAGTTTGTGTAGGTTTTCACCTACCACAAAACTTGGGTGCCCATTGGGGCCTAACCCAACATGGAACACAAGTCTTTATAAACAACTAGCAAATGCCAAACTTTATTCTATGTGGGATTGATTATCAAACACAACATCAACCAACTTTCTTCCTATTCAAGTGGGTGTTTAATGAGACTAATTTCTCATTCAATTTTGATATCAATTGTACGTTAATTATACACCGTGTATCTAGTTACGATAACCTACGTATTAGAATACTTATTTCGTATGTATACACATAATTATAAGCTATGATATCCAACAATCCCCCATATGAATGAAAATTATCTGATTAAAACGATGAACTGACTCGAAGTTTGAGAGAGACTTTTTTTGAAGAGTAATTGCATCAAGATAGGTAGTTTTTGGCCTTGAACCTTCCATAGTGACAACTATTGGATTTACTCAGCTAATTAGTGAACATGATGTCTTGAACTATTCAGCCTTTCGTGTAAACCAAGACAATAGGTATCACACAATTCCCCTTCGAACATCTTCGGTTCTCACGGTTGTGTCCATTTTGGCCCCGAACACTCTCTGGTTTCTTATGAGTACTCTAGAGAATTTAACCTGATCAATTCTCATCGAAGTGGCCACGTTTCTTACTCATAATAGGTGATTGCTTATTAAGAGTATCCTGCAATACCCCACTTGATTCTATCAAGCTATAAGAATCATTAAAAGCATAACTTATTCTAACTCATTTGCAGGCAGCACTAAATCATCATAGGAATGGATAAGAGTATTTAACTCTTTTAGTGCTCACACTAAGTTAACATAATTCAGTTGTCCCTTTTGAACCTAGATCTTGGGATCTCCAGTCAGCTAGGTTGGGTTGCCACTATGTAACTTTAATTTATAGGCTTAAGACCCATTCCCCTCGATGACATACTTGCTCTCATGTTAAAACTTTTCGTAAGCGTGCTTCATTATCCTTTGACATTTTTATAATCAAAAGAGATAATTCCATTTGAGAGCAACTGTCTAACGGTATTATGTCTTCGACGAGTGTGTCGAGATTTACCGTTGTACAAACTACTCTGTGCCCTACCAATTGCAAATTGGCTATCGCAATTTATACAAATTGCAGGCACAGGTTTCGGCCAACATGGAATATCTTCTAAAAATTTCAAAGCCATTCCGCTTCTTCTCCAGCTTTACCTAAAGTTATAATTTCAGATACCATGGTAAATCTGGTAATACACGTTTGTTTAGAAGATTTCCAAAATACTGCAGCTCCTCCAATAATAAAGATACATCCGCTAGTGGATTTCTAATCTTTAGCATCGGATATCCAGTTTGAATCACTGTACATTCAAGCACATCTGGATATCTTGTATAGTCCAGTCCATAACTTGAGGTGTATCTCAAATTTCTGAGTACCCTTACTATGGCCTTCCAGTGATCCTTTCCAGGATTACTTGTAAATCTACTCAAATTGCTAACTAAGTATGTTATGTCTTTACATTCATTTACAATCTAATGGTTTGCTTCCAAAGTCTGTGCCACTCTTGGCACCATCTAGGATCACCGATCCCATGGTCAAGGTCTCATCCTCCGCTTCACAACGGGGTTGTCATGGTAGCACCAAGACATACCGAGACCATACCATGACATTCTTCCCCACTTACTATGTCGATACCCTCATTGAAGACAAGATCACACCCGAGTACCCTTGTTGCATAAAGTTGACATTTTCTCACATGTCCTCTTACCCTCAAGGATTGGGTCATGATCCCTTTGAATGAGGCACCGAAAATAGTTTTAGGTTTTATCATGATCTTTTAAGCCGGAGAAACCAATACCTTTGCAAGACACCCCACACTTTTGTGTATTTGTAGGGTGGTCTTTAACCCTTCCATTATTCATATGGTGTCTTGTCTGATTTCTTGTGGGATATTTTATTTAAAATATTATTAGTTATTAAAATAGCCTCCCTCACAAGTTCTGAGATAACCCTGAACTAATCAACAAAGCATTCATCAATTCTTTCAACGTTCGGTTCTTACGTTTAGCAATACCGTACTGTTGAGGTAAATAAGGATAAGTGGTTTGAATGTTAATTCCATATATTAAACAAAATTCATTAAACATTGAATCATATTCACCACCCCTATCAGTCTATCACTCCTTATTTTCTTGCTTAGTTGATTTTCACATCATTTTTTAAAGAGCTTAAAAACTCCCAAGGCCTCGTCTTAGCAAATAGACATAACAATATTTTGTGTAATAAAATACTTTTACAGCCTCTAGTGTGCACAAACTTTAAGTTACATATGTCATTATGAATTAAATCTAGAGGTTTAATACTTCTTTCTACCGAATAGAAAGGAGGCTTAGCCAATTTGGATTTCACACAAATTTTTCATTTTTGATTTTTATCAATAACAATTTGCGGAAGCAAATCCAAATTCAAATTGCTGATTCTCTGCAAGGTCTTGTAATTTGCATGACCTAATCTACTATGCTAAACGTTAGAGGACACCACAAACAAACAGAAGAAATAATCTTATTATTGTTCTTTGTTCTTTGGCACAACAGTCATTACATTGAGCTTAAAAAGCCCATCACATAAGTATTCTCTACCCACAAACATGCCACATTTAGTGAGTACACATTTATCCGACTCAAATATAAGTCTAAACTCGTTCTTGCTCAACATAGAGTCGGAAACCAAATTAATACAAACCAACATGTTTCCTCTTGTTGGTCTTATGCGAATGTTCAACAACATTTGCCTTGGCTTCCATGGTTTACGCTTTAACCCTCTTTTCTGAACCACGGTTATCCTCCTCGATTCTTAACCGGATAATCAAATCCTCTAAGGTCATCTCCTTTCTCTTGTGCTTAAGATAGTTCTTGAAATCTTTCCACGAAGGTGGCAATTTCTCTATCAAAGCAGTCGTCTCAAATGATTCACTAAAAATCTTTCCTTCGGCATCAATTTCATGAAGGATCAACTGATACTTTTGGACTTGGCTGATCACGGTTTTCGAGTCCACCATTTTGAAATCCCGAAACCGGCCAACCACAAATTTCTTTGTACCGACATCCTCGGTTCTGTACTTTCTCTCTAAGGACTCCCAAAACTCTCTAGCTGTTTTGATTGGGCTATACACGTTATAACGTGTTGTCTAATCCATTAAGGATATAATTCTTGCATAGGAAGTCAAAATACTTTCATGCTTCCACCGAGCCTACAACCGTATGATTGGTCTCTCTCTCCTTCAGAGTCGGGGCCTCCTCCCGTAAGAACCTGACTAGGTTCAGAGTGGTCAGATAGAACAACATCTTATGCTGCCATCGTTTGAAATCCAGACCACTGAACTTCTCGGATTTCTCACCATGCTCATTACCGGTAGATCGTTCGACCATCTGTTATTTCAAAAATAACAGAATCAACTTTACGAATATATATATATTTACAATCAAAATATATATCCACAATAAATAAATATATATTACTAATATATATATGTTCACAACATAATAACAATATATATTTTATAGTGAATAAATTCAATACATAAACAGTATGTATCTAAGCAATATTATGATAAAACTATATATTGTTTTATATGTGTTATAACATGTATAACTACGTGTGTGTATATATATATATATATATATATATATATATATATTACACGAACAACAATATATATGTACTATATAATCACAATATATATTTTACTGAACAATAAGAATAATAAATATATATATATGTGACTATGTAACAATAAAGCAGTAAAGCACCGTACACAACTATCTGCAATATATATAATTTATGTACTACAAACAGTAAGTAACATAAAGTAAGTAATAGCAAACAAACATATTACTAAGTAATTGCATATATAAATATATACACAGTATGCAATACATCGTTATATGTATAAGTTATAATAATATATTATAACAAATATAATGTAACAAATATAAGTTCAATCAAATATTAACGAAATATAACTAAATGAAATAGAACGTCTTAAAATATTGTAACAAACAGTAGCGATCTAAACCAATATATAAACAATAGCGATAAAAACAAAACTAACAGCAATAGCAATATTAACCAAACAATAGCAATATATTACTAAAGAAACAGTAAGTTTATAAATATATATTCAATATATAACAGTAATGAAAATAATACGACATAATAATCGAAAGATTGTTGACAATCTTGTAAGCATTTAAGAAATTTCATTACTGCATACTCATATATATAAACATATTACGAACAGAATATTGAAAATACGAACACTTACAGTTACGGTAGAAGCAGAAAAAATAGAATATCGAGTCAAGGTTGGACCTCTCACCTTAAGACGATTATAGCCTGTCTTTATGGTGCTTACAGTCTTATTGCAATTCGTCTACTAGGTTTCTCGATAACGTTGCAAATAAAGCACACTCAGATGCAACACAGCGAACCAGAAGACTGTTGAGTCTCTCTCTCAGATGACGGAATAATTTGAGTGAATTTGTAAGTGAAAACAGACACAGGAAGTCTGTATATATAGCAAACAACTTGCCTGTTCATTAAAGACACACCACATGGGAAGGAACCTGTTTGATCAGAACATGCACACCCATAGGGTACAAACCGGTTCTATCAAACAGGAAGCCGAACCGACATGTCTTTACCGAAAAGACAGATTCAAGAACATACATGAACCGGTTCGGTCTTGGACCGAACAAGCATGAATTAATCAGACACTAGTAGCAAGTTGGTCCGACTGGGCAGCAAAAAGAAAGAACAATGTTGGCCCAAGCTCGACCCGGTCAGACCCGACCCAGCCCGGTGGCGACAGGGCGCTTGTGTCGTCCAACCCAGTTTGCGTAGGTTCTCACCCACCACAAAACTTTGATGCCCCTTGGGGCCTAACCTAATATGGAACACAAATCTTTATAAACAACTAGCAAATGCCAAACTTTGTTCCATGTGAGATTGATTATCAAACACAACATCAACCAACTTTCTTCCTATTCAAGTGGGTGTTTAATGAGACTAATTTATCATTCAATTTTGATATCAATTGTGTACGTTAATTATACACCGTGTATCTAGTTACGATAACCTACGTATTAGAATACGTATTATGTATACACATAATTATAAGCTATGATATCCAACAAGAGTATTTATCCCACATTACTTAGTTATGTTAAGTCAAGAGGGGTGCTCACCTACAAGTAGGAGTTTTGGCTTTTGGAAGAAAAATAAACACCACTTGAGTAGAAGTTGTATTGGAATTCTTTGGGTGGTGAGTCAAGTTTGTTTGCAGAAAGGTTTGTAGCTTTATCCGTGCAAAAGTTACAATATTAGGAGGATGGTTTTGTACAATATTGGGAGGATGATTTTGTAGCTTTATCTGTGCAAAAGCTACAATAGTATTGTATGAAGGTTTGTAGCTTTATCCGTGCAAAAGCTACAAATGTGTTTTAAGAGGATTTGTAGTTTTATCCGTCCAAAAACTCCAAGTTGGAATTCTTCCTTAATGAAGTATGTTATCCTTATGGGATCGTGGATATAAGTCAAGAAGAACTTAACCACGTTAAAAATATTGTGTTCTCTTTTTTTATTCTTTTCGAGTGCATGTTGTGGATGTGTTGTAAGAGGGTTTGTAGTTTTATCCGTCCAAAAACTCCAAGTTGGAATTCTTCCTTAATGAACTATGTTATCCTTATGGGATCGTGGTTATAAGTCAAGAATAACTGAACCACGCTAAAAATATTGTGTTCTCTTTTTTTATTCTTCTCAAGTGTATGTTGTGGGTTAATACTTGATATTGGACTGTCACGCTATTCTCAACAAAATGATGTACATTTTTTATTAATTTCATAAATAGATTAAAAATTTATATATGCAATTTTTTATTTAATTATTTTTTAAAATTTTCTTAATTTATTTTTAAAGTATATTCCATTATGCTAACTTCGCTTATAAATTATATAAAAGATAATTTTTTTATTTATGGTATAGATAAACTACTAACATGTTGTACCCATAAAAGGTAAAAATATTCAAAATTATTATTGAAAAAAAATCATTTATAAATTTCGAATTAAAACCACTTGGTATTGAATTGGAACGATATATCCATTTATTAGTAATTTTAAATCAATTTTTACATTTATTATATAAATGACTTTTTTTTTTACATAATAAAAAAGAAACAAGGAAGAAGAGGATTAACTTGATTTATAATAACATAAAAAAAATAGTTGCAAAAGAAAACAAACCATAAATTGATTTATCCGCATTTTAAGATGGGCATGAGAAAAGGATAAGGCGAAAAAGTGCAACTTTTTTTTTATTTAACATGTAATAATAATAACTCATGGTCATGGGCCTACATGTTTTGAAAGACCGCCTTGCCAAACAATTACTAGTGCAATAAGTATTCACATTAATGGTTTGATACAATATTTAAAAAAATTAATCGATTGAATTAATTTAATTAAAATTTGATTTGATTTTTTATATATTTTTAAAATCAGTAATTTTGTAAGCTGGTAAAAAGTTGAATTAATTTTTTTTTTTTTAAGATTTGAACTTTTAATTTTTTAATTTTATATTATAAATTATATTATTTAATTAATATAAATTTTAATTTTTTATTATATTTAATATTTATTTAATATTTAAATTTATTTTAATTAAATTAACCGTTTCAAATAAACGAACCAATTAAACCGATAAACGTAAATCTCATAGTTTAATCTTGGGTTCAATTTTTCCAACGTTGATTTGATAATAACATCTCATTTTGCAGTAAATATTTTCATTGCCGACACAATGATAATGGACAAAGAGTTGCTCAATTGCCTATAGCAATTGGCCACATTATTATTTTTATTGTGAGATAAAAAAAGGAGAAAATAACAATATTTAAAGACTTTCATTTCATTTTGGTGATTATTTATATTAATTAAAATAACTCAAAAATAATTTTTAATCATCATGACTTCCGTCCTAAAAGATTTATACATCTTATAAACTCTTAAAGGGAATGCAATAATTTTTTGTATAGACAAAAAAGACAAAAAATGAAAAGATAATAATTTATAAAATAAAATTATGAGTTTGAATTAATATTAAAAATAAACTGCCCCAGATATCCAAGAGGATCGTTACTCTTTTGTGTAGTATTTATTTTCATCAGTAATTTTTTAAACAAAAATCACAAATGGTGAATGCATTTTTCTCTAATATTAATATTTATCATTTTGACATAATATCATAAAAATCAAACATTAATTAGATCGTGTTTTAATAGAACACTTAAAAATTGTAAATCGATTAGAATATATTGATCTATGCTAAGTGTCACAATTTATCTGCTATAATCTATCTTTGTTATGGATTTCTTTGTACGATTTATTTTTGATCCCGTGCCGATCCTCCTTTTTAGTAACTCACCTCACTTTTTTTTCCTTCAACTATCCCTTTTTAAACAAATTTGACTATAATTTTCTCAACATTTTGAGTTTACTTTTGCATAACCTCTAAGATTATTTTATAGTTGTTTGCCTTAAAATCTCAAGGGTACTTTATTAAAATAAGATAAATTATTTTTTATTAATTATCAGTAAAAATTTTAAACTTTAAAAGCGAATTAGTAAAGTGACACATACTCTTTTAAAATATATTAAAAAAAATAAAAAATAATTAAAAAAATAAAATATGTGATAATTTTTTAATACCGCTTGTGAAATTAAAAACTTTCCTACTAATATTTTAAAAATAAATTATTAAAATAAAACACAATAATGAAGATATCTTTATCTATATTTATATTTTATATTATATATAAAAACACGATGTGTTAAATTTTTTAATTGATAAAAATGGATATTTTGATTCATTATATTTTTAAATTATTATTTATATTTTATGAGCATTTAAATATTTAAAAAATTATTTAATTTATAAAAAAAATTTAATTCCATTAAAGGACATTTATTAAATAATTTTATTTGTAAAAAGTTAGAATTTATGTTGAATTCTTTTATTTTAAGAATTTTAATTTTGCATTAACGTTAAGAACAATAAATTTTATATTAATATTATATTTTACACAAAAAAATAAACTTTATATTTTGATGAATTTTTTATTTAATGTATATTTTATTAGTTTCAATTATTTATACGATATATATAATTTTGTATTTAAGATATTATTATTTAAAATCAAGAAATTTACTATATTTTTTAAAATATAATTTATAATTTGATTGCTTTTAAGATTCAAACTCTTAGTATTTTTATATTTTGTATATATATATATATATATATATATATATATATATATATATATTTCAGATTCAAAGAATAGCTGAATCCTGCCTTTTTTCGTCTTCGATCTCCGTGTTAAGAAATCATCCACATGGTAATAATGCGACGCTAATGTCGCCCTTTTGCATGTGCCTGCCTTTCCATCGCTCTCCCCCTCACTTCCCTTCCTCCCAAATAACGAAAACCGAAACTCCCTCTCTGTTTCTGTCTATTTCCTTTCTTTTCTCCTCCATTGTTTTTCAGTTGCAGAAATTCAAGCAAACAAAACAGAAAAATCTCCGAAAGATCCTCTCATCCGTCACCGACATCCTAAATATCTCATAGACCAATCAAATCGATCCACCTCACCAGAACAAATGAGATCCTCCGCCCCCACCACTATAACAACAACAACCACCAAAGCCGTGCCCGTAAACCCCCTTATAACCTTTGAACACAAGAGGTACGCTTTTCTCGCCACGTGTCCCTTCGATTTCTCTCTCTGAGCCATGACAATTTTTATCAGATCTCTCTCTTTTTTCTTCTTATTTTTAGTGAAAATCTTTGGATTTTTTTTTTTTTTTACTCCGAATTTTTATCCGTGATTCTTGATTTGGATTTGATAATGTGAAATGTGATTTAATTCTTTGAACAAATTTGAGTGGAAAATATGAGCATATGTTGTTTTCTAGTATAACTCGGCAATCTTTGGATGCCGATTGCAGGTAAATTCAGCTCGATTTTGATTGAATTTTCCTCTTTTTTTGCCTTTTATTTTGATGATTTTTCGTCATCAACATCTTATTCAATTTGATCACAGTTTAGTTTACTAATCGAGGATTGTGGTGTTTGGTTGCGAGTGATTTAAGTTAGTTTTTTTTCTGAGAACGTTGTTGATGTCCGTGATCTTTTATTGAGAAAAAACTTTCATGGAACCTGGTTATTTTTGTGCAAATTGAGTGGAAAATGAGTGATAATGGAAAGACCTGCACGACACGAAAAAAATAAATAAATAAATAAAACACGCAAAAAAAAAAAAAAACGACACAATGCGAAAAAATAACACGACACGAATATCTTAAAATCTATATAATACGAATCAAAATTTATATAAATATAAAATACCTTAAACACGATTATGATACGACAAAATATACGAATACAATACGGATACATGGACAATGGATTGCCAGGTCTGTTTTGACTAGGATATGTTGTTGCCTACTGTAAGTAGGCAACCTTTGGAGGTTGATTGCAGGTAAATTCGATTTGTATTTTGATAAACTTGCATGCTATTTCGCTTTTGGTTTGATGTTTCTGCTTATTTCTTTCTCTAGATTTTATTTCGCAATGAGTTGTCATTTGAATTTGATAAGTTTAGGCTAATACGACAAGTAATTTTAAGTTTTAAGCTAGTTTTTGCTTAGAATGTTGTGGTAATCAGTATTGTTGGAAGCTGATTGCAAGTAATTTAAGTTAGTTTTTGCTTAGAATGTTGTGGAAATTTTCATTCTTTATTTGAGCTTTTTTTTCGTGGAATGATCTGTTGTTAACTTGAAGGTTTTGTTTAACTTTTGGGTTATTAAAGCTTTTATTGTTGACAGGGATGCGTATGGATTTGCGGTGAGACCTCAGCATGTGCAAAGATACCGAGAATATGCTAATATCTACAAGGTACTTTTCTTCACTCTGTTTCTGCTGTTATTGCCTTTTATTTTAAGCTCATCACCTTCTTTCTGCTTTTGAGGAAAAAGAAAAGGATAACTAATGCCAACACATATATCATGGTGAATATTAGATAACGCTATGTTGCTCCGACTCTTCATTTTTTTTGAAGTACCGTGTCCAACCCATATTTGGACATGGGTATGGGGATATGATCCTCCAAGGCCCCTCTAAATACATGAAAATCTTAGAAAAAATTGAACATACCTGTGTCCGACACTCACACCCGAGTCCAAGTAACATAGGAATAATGTGTCTCCCTCTCTCACTTAGTACAAAAATGGGTGATAATGTCATAGAGTTATTCTCTGAAACTACAAGATAACTTGAGCAAATAAATTCTGTTAAGACTTAACATATTTCCTTTAATCCTTTTTCTCCTTTTCCTTTTTAACCTCTCTTCCACATTGTTATGGGTCCTAAATGATAACAAACTCTATAATTCAGAACTTTGATTTAGTTTCTTTGACTAATTTCTGGGCAACTGAATGGAGATCAAAGTAAATAATTTCAACTAGGATGAATAAAAGGTCTATATCCTGTCTGTACTCATGACTTTAGGAAGAAGAGGAGGAAAGATCAGATAGGTGGAACAATTTCTTGGAACGCCAAGCAGAGTCTGCTCAATTGCCTATCAATGAGGTTCCTTCAGAGGAAGGAAAGGAGGTCTCACGCATTGAAGCTGCAGAGGATGGGAATGAAGCACGAAAGGGAGCTGAAGGAGATGATTTATGTGAAAAGAAGTCTGGTTCTGATAGTCTGTCTGAGAATGATACAGAAAAAGAGAAGGTACAGTCTGCACCAGAGAAAAGAGTGCATCGGATCCAAATATGGACTGAAATTAGACCATCCCTTCGGGCCATTGAAGATATGATGAGTATTCGTATAAAGAAGAAAGGCAGTTTATCAAAAGAAGAGCAAGAAACCGTTCGAGCGAAGCTGTTATCTCCTGCTGGAGATGCTAGATTCCCAAAGGGAGCATCAGAGGAGGATTCTGAAGATGTATTTTATGATGCAGAGAGATCTGACCCAGTTCAGGATGCCCCTACAAGTGACAGCACGAGCATCACAACAGGTGCTACTGCTGCTGCAGATGCAGCTCCTACAGAATCTTTATTTCCCTGGAAAGAAGAGTTGGAAGTTCTTGTTCATGGTGGAGTGCCTATGGCTCTTAGGGGAGAGGTATTTTATTTGATATTCTGTCATTCTCTCTTGATTTCCACACACTCTCTCTCTCTCATAAACTTGGTCATTACAGCTTTGGCAAGCCTTTGTTGGTGTAAGGACACGCCGAGTGGAGAATTATTACCAGGATCTGCTTGCTAATGAAACTAACTCTGGCAACAACACTGATCAAAAGAGCTTCCACTCAGATATTAAGGGTTCAACCACGGAGTCCATATGTGGGCCTGAGAAATGGAAGGGGCAGATTGAGAAGGTTGTTCCATGTGCAGTTTGAATTCTGTATTAGTTTTTTCAGCAGCAGGTGCTACCTTTTTGTTTGATGTTATTAATTTGAGATTCCTAACTGATTTGTGGGTCTGAAAACAGGATTTGCCGCGAACATTCCCTGGTCACCCTGCTCTGGATGATGATGGTAGAAATGCTTTGAGACGGTTGCTTACAGCCTATGCTCGACATAACCCCTCTGTTGGGTACTGTCAGGTATTAGGTTCAGAAATATGTTAGCTATGGTCATGGTTGCAGTGTTTTGGCTTTTTGGAATAAGTGTTTTTCTCATGCAGGCCATGAATTTCTTTGCTGCTTTGTTACTCTTCTTGATGCCTGAAGAAAATGCCTTCTGGTAGGTTGAGATACCCAGTTGAGAAAATTCCTTGCAAATCCAGCATTCATTGTTCTGTGAAATTTATTTTTTAAGGTTACAGAGCAGAGCATATTTTGTTGCTGGAACATGATTAGTTTCTGTTATTCCCATGATTTGCATGTTTTCTTATCTTGTTTATTTGGTGGGGTTTCTCTATTTTTAATTGCAAGCATAGCATTTAATTTTTTAAAATAAGTGCACTATTGGCTTTATATTCTTCTAAGTTATGGTATACATTTCAGGACTTTGATGGGCATTATTGATGAGTATTTTGATGGCTATTACTCAGAGGAAATGATCGAGTCTCAGGTAATATTTTGCGTAACTCCTTTTCTCCTTGTTGGTTGATTTCTACTATCTGTTTTCTCCTAAATGAGAATGTTAAAGTGGTTGATGGAATAATTATGCTTTAGATAACTATCTTGGTAACTTGTGCCTTTTGTTAGGTTGACCAACTTGTTTTTGAGGAGTTGGTGCGTGAGAGATTTCCAAAACTGGGTTTGTTTTTTTTCAATATTTGTTCTTTTTTGTGTTTGAAATTTCCCAGATGTTCTCTTTCCATCATGTTTTTTGGGCAGGCAGTTTATGATTTTGACAATTTTATGTTAATTGCAGTCAATCATCTAGATTACCTGGGAGTGCAAGTGGCATGGGTTACTGGACCGTGGTTCCTTTCCATTTTTATGAACATGCTTCCATGGGAAAGTGGTCAGGTTTCATGCTGTGTCTTTTAGCAATATTTAACGAGTTGCACTATTTATCACACTAATTTGAAAGTTTCTTTTATAGTTGGTGACTTTGTTGCTATTTTACTGATTTTTGTACTCTCATTTAATAATTGGAATAACCAGTGCTTAGTTACAAGATTCCTGATGGATTTCTCCTCATTACAGTGCTTCGAGTCTGGGATGTGCTCCTGTTTGAAGGAAATCGCGTTATGCTTTTTAGGACAGCACTTGCTTTAATGGAGTTATATGGTATGGGGTAAAAGACACGCAAGTGTTTTGAACTTTATGATATCTTTAGGGTATAGCCTGAAAGTTGTGACTGATGAGCTGTTTTAATCTACAAAATGTAACTTAATTTTCCTACAGGCCCTGCACTAGTTACAACTAAGGATGCGGGAGATGCAGTTACTGTACTACAGTCATTGGCTGGCTCAACATTTGACAGCAGTCAACTCGTATTGACAGCTTGTATGGGTTACCAAAATGTAAATGAAAAAAGATTAAATGAGTTAAGAGAGAAGCATCGGTCAGCTGTAATAGCTGCAGTTGAGGAAAGATCAAAGGGGCTTCAAGCTTGGAGGGATTCTCAGGGCCTGGCATCTAAGCTATATAATTTTAAGCATGATCCTAACTCGATGCTTATGGAAACAAATAAGACAGGACAACTGGTTGATTCACAAACAAATGGGGATCTCTCTCGTTCCGAGTCCGGATCCACGAATGCGGACGAAGTTCTTATTAGTCTGACAGGAGATGCCAAGTTGGATGCTGTTTCAGATCTTCAAGAGCAGGTAGCGTATACATTTCCCTTTTCATGAACACAATATTTCATTGTTTAATGTTGCATATTGTCTGTGAGTGGATGATCTTAGTTCATTTAGCCAGTAAATAGACCCATTTTGCATGACATTTACATGTTTTCTTTGTGCTATAAATTAGAAATATATAGATATTTTGAATAATGTGATGTTGTATTCTAATCTTATATCATGATTTTTTTATTTTTATTTTTTTCTTTTTCTAGTTTAATATATTATTGACCATACAATGGATATAGTGGTCCTAGATTTAACGGAAGATTTTGCCTCAGAAGGATTTATGTTGCCAATCACATTTGGTTGGATATAGGGCTTAGTTAGTTGAACAATTCTTATATTGCCCGCTCTGCATGCATTTCTGAGATTGTGGCATGAGCTCTCTTTCTAGTGTCCGATTCTTAGAGCATATAGAAACTATTTTCAAACCCTGTCAAGGGAATATAAAATTGATCTTGGAGTTCATGTGAGGACTATTATTTTGCCATTGTTATATAAACTTTCACTGACAAAATCCATTTATCTGCCTGTCCTGTGTGTCATATACATTGGAATTTTCCACCTTGATTAACATAAGTCACACTAAAATTTTGTGGACCAAACAAAATATTTAGAGGATATGTTGCTTGTTTGATTATTACAGAGTTATAGGCACTGACAAGTTGAAGAGATTAGTAGGCTAGATCATACTCAAAATGTATTCTTTGCTTGCCTTATGTTCATGCATGAGATTTTGTTAGCCTGTTTTATGATGTTTCAGTCTTAATTTCTTATAAACAATCACGTGCAGGTTGTATGCTTAAAGGTTGAGTTGTGCAGGTTGCTGGAAGAGAAAAGATCAGCTGTCCTCAGGTTAATAGTTTATATTATGTCTATGGTTTTCTAGTTTTTTAATCCTCGTTTTTCTAGACTGTGTAATAGAGGCAATGTAATTTATCTTGTTGGTTGCAGATCTGTTACTCACCTGCTCTTTACCTCTTTTATACATGGACATATCTTAGCTATGCCTTAATGGTTTATAAATTGGATACATCCGACTACTTAAGCTTTGCATTTTATGCTGGAATTCGTTTGTTATTTGTTTTAAAATACTTCCGCGAAAATAACCCATGATGAATGTGACAGTGACTTCCTCACTTGTATCAGGTCTGAGGAGCTGGAGACGGCTTTGATGGAGATGGTTAAGCAGGATAATCGTCGCCAATTAAGTGCTAGGGTAAACTGGAATATCTTCATTAGTGGCAGTTCCCTTGACATTAATATAAATATATAATTGTTGTTCTTGCTATGTTTGCCATTTTTCTTTGGCCAAAATTTACAGTCAATTTCTAACTTGTTCTTAGGACCATTATTAAACTACAAGTCATTCCCATCATGCAACTTATTTTGCTTGCTTTTACCTGGCACCTTGGGCTTCTTCATGAAATTTTACGTTAGATTCTCAATGTGCATTCTATCTCTAGCTACTACAAGTATACAATCTGATTAATGGTATTACCAGAACTTGCTAAAAAACCTTTGTTTCTGGTTTTCATGACTCATGCCTGAATCATTGTAGACACTAGACAGTTGGCTAATAACCTATACCCTTTGATAATGGTGTTTTGCTGACTTGAAAGTTGCTAGTTGTTTTCTTCAGAGAATATATTGCATACTGAATATCTGCTTCTGATCTATAGGTGGAGCAATTAGAGCAAGAGGTTGGTGAGCTTCGTAAGGCACTTTCTGAGAAGCATGAACAAGAAAATGCAATGCTTCAGGTTTGATTTGTTTCCTCATGTTCAATCAGTGGAAGATTGTCGTCTTCTCTTGTTATACATGTCTTGATGATTATGAGATTTGTTACATATTTCATAGGTCCTAATGCGGGTGGAGCAAGATCAAAGGGTAACAGAAGATGCTCGCAGATTTGCTGAACAAGATGCAGCTGCACAAAGATATGCTGCTCAAGTGCTTCAGGTACTCACTGTGATAAAATATCTTGTTTTTCCGTGTAACTTTTATCAGTCAATATTTGCTGGTTTTTCCCTTCGTTCTTGAATGGAAGTTAGTAGTAGCACAGAATTTGCAAGAACATGCTCTTTTCCCTTTCCCCATAAAAAATTTCCCCTCAAACATACATTACCGAGGGAACTAACATTGTTTTGAGTTCTTATATCTTTTTTTCTGGAGAAAAGTTTGCAAATATTATATGTATTTTATTTTTGGTTCTGTCTCTGCTTTCGGCTGTAACTTTTATGTTAATGCAGGAAAAGTATGAAGAGGCCATTGCTTCGCTTGCTGAAATGGAGAAACGAGTGGTAATGGCAGAATCAATGTTGGAGGCTACCTTACAGTACCAGTCTGGACAAAGTAAAGCTCAACCTTCTCCACGGTGCGTAGTCAACCTTGCCAATTTCAAATCTTTTATGCTTGGGTGAAAAACTTTTTCTCGGTGTGGTGTGTTGTGTGTATATGTTGGGGGCTATGTTACTCGGACTCGGGTATAAGTGTCGGATATGGGTATGTTCAATTTTTTTCAAGATTTCATGTACTTGGAAGGTCCTTGGAGGATCATATTTTCATACCCATGTCCGGATATGCGTCGGACACGGGTGTCGGACACGGATACTTTAAGAAAAATGAAGCGTTCCGAGCAACATAGGTTGGGGGTGGGGGTTTGGGAATGACTCAGTAATTTGTTGTTTTTCTGTTTTCTATTTCTTGCAATGCCATTCAAAACTTTGTTCTTTTCAGTACTTATTATTTTTAGTTTCCCTTTTTATTATCTGCCCTCTTCCCACCAACAACTTAACAAAGAACTGGAAGAAAAAAATGCTTTAATTTTCAGCACATTATCTATACGTAAAAGATGTTGTGGGCCTCTATATCTTTTTGTGCTCATCATGCTTCTGGATAGATTTCTCCCGTCTAATAAAATATTAGCTTGCAGATCATCGCATCCAGATTCACCAGCACGCAACAATCAAGAGCCCCAACAAGAAATCCCCGCCAGAAAGATTAGTTTACTTTCTCGACCATTTGGACTTGGCTGGCGTGACAGAAACAAGGTTAGTTTCCCCACATTTACGTTCTCATAAAGTTGTCGGATGATTAGATGATCACTCTGCTTGATTAAACTGTTGGGCTGGCTTAAGAATTGGCACATCTAAGAAATAAGCAATCAAGAGAGAGATGTCTTTTTGTCCTTTTTATTATTAACCGTATTTTATCATAATGTCTTAAACCAAGATCGTTTATAAGATTTATCGAATAAAACAGGGAAAGCCCAGTAATGCTGATGTGCCAAATGATGGAAAGTCCTCTAGTGAGGATCAGAATACCGAAATCGAGCAGAAAGACAAAAATGCTAAGGAAACTAATGGCAGGGATACGAATGACAAGGACGTAAACGGCATTGAAGTTCAAGATAAGGAGTGAAACAATTGCTTGCCGGTTTGTCATGTTAATAACTGCATACGTATCTTTCTTTTGCTGCCTTCAATTCTTCCATTCATCGGCATCGGTAGATAATTTTTTCTTTTACATTGGCAATTCAGGAGAGTAGTAGCTTGCTTTTGTCTGTAATTTTTGGACTTGAAACTGATACAATGCTCATATCGATTATTGTTTGCCCGTTTATTAGTTAATATAATAATTCTAGTTCGTAGAAGTGAAGAGAATGTAAGAAGAAGAGATAAATAGGGAATCAACTGTAAGTATATTGTTAGATATTTCAAATCTTAGTGCATATTTTTCATTTGTATATTTCTGTACTTCTCTTCTCTTTAACGGCTGACTTGATAAAGCTGTTTCAGATATTGTCCGAAAAGTAAGCAAAAGCTGGCAACAAGATGAATTACTATAAAATCCAAAATTGCTAGCAATGTCACTGGGAATGGAGAAAACTAGAAACGAATATTGACAAGCAGATGTGAATGATCTTTAAGGGGACACCAGTTTCTATATCGAAGACATTTTAAGATACAAAGCCCCAACCTCAACCTCAATTGGACAAAAAGAAGAGGAAAGGGGAGAGGACAAAAGGGTTTCAAGAAAAAAGAAAAAAAAGAGAAAGAAAGGAACGACTCCCCGTGAAAGATCTGATAATCTGTGTATTTATATCGTGTTGATATTATGCTTTCTATTTATAATCGCATTTTAAAATATATATATATTTATATAAGTTTTGACATATTAATAATTTGTTTTATATAAATTTTGATACGTTTGTATATTCGTGTCGTGTTTGTATTATTTTATGTAGTGTTCAAAATTAGCAGGTAATTGGCACTGGCCATCTGACTTGCAAAAGCTCACTTTGTCGACGGCAGCTAGGCAGTAAATTCCGGGCCGGAGAATTGTAAATCTCAAACATATAAACCTCTTGTTTCTTAATCTCAATCATCAGCTGCCAAAGGATTCAATTCTGACATATGAGTAAAGTTTAATTCCCCTTAGCTGCACTGTTCCCTTCTCATTCTTGGAGTGGAAGAACCTGTACGAGATCCTTGAACTGAGTTTCAGGATCATACTTTTGAGAAGCAAGATAGGAGAGGGCAGTGACTACATAGGCTATAAATGGCCGCATACTAGGCTGTTCCTGAACATACATGGCAGTTAGGAATGGTAACGGGTCGGATATCTATTTTTTTTTGTAATATTCGAATTCGAATTTACAAATCTACTTTAAATCCGAATCCGTTTATTATCCGTATTAAATTCGAATATTATTATCCGAATCCGAATTAAATAATATTATCCGAATCCGCTAAATATTCGAATTCAGTAAGTAAAAAAATATATATATAAAATATAAAATCAAACAAAAATTAATTTTAAATTCAAATAAATGGATAATGGATTTGGATATCCAAATACACAAAAATATAAGTAATATGGATTCAGATAATGGATATCCGAGATTTCATATCCGCATCCGTTCTGAATCTGTTACTGATAGTAATTATTATATCTGAATTCGCAATATTTAAATTTACAAAAAATGAATTAAATAATTATAAATATCCGAATCCACACTATTTATTACCATCTCTAATTGCAGCCACAGCTAAAGCTTGGAACAAACCCCTCATCGAATATTGGCCCTGAAGTAATGGGTCAGCCATTTGTGCAAATTTCCTTCTATCTTTAAACAAGGACGGGCCTGTTATATAGAAACAAAATTTTACAAAAGATTTATACAATTACACAATAGAAAAAAAAAATTGCTTCTTTCTAGTTTTACATTCTTCTTTGGAACTTGGAAGGATTCTGGCAGTTGTAAAGGCCCATTTTTTTTTTCTTTTTTATGGTAAACATCCCACCTAAGCTATAAAACAGATGTCATCAAAGACAACAATCAGTGGGGAATCTTCGCAGGGTCAATTAAAACTATACTTCTGTTATTTTCATTTGAGATATTTCTCATAACATTTTTAATATAAAAGATATGTGTAAACAATATATTAATAAAAAATAAAAATATCATAAAATATATAAATTTTAGCCATTTATAAATTATTCAATTTAATTTTCATAATAAAATCTCAATAACCGAAAGTATTAAGCTTTGTAAAAGAAGAATTTTTCTTAACTGATTAAGATAAGTCAATTTATATAGCACTATAACAGAAATTAAGAAAGAATTATCCCGAATTTTTGACAAAACACAAAAAGTTTAAGATTATTTATATAAAGACAAGAATATATGTACATATATTTTATAAAAAAAACTCTTAACAATAATTGTAGCTTTGTAACGACGGTTGACAAGTGGTAAGTCAAATGATTAAGCAAAACACATTGAAAATTGTCACAAATATATATATATATATATATATATAAAAAGTTGTGTCGAGAAATTAGAAAATCAATTTGATTTTTTTTTAATTTATATGATTGTAACTTAATATTTGTGACAAGCTTACTAATCTTAAATGTTTGTAAATAATAAATTAATAACAATGTTATTTTAATTTATTTCGTCAATGCATAAAATTTAAAATAATAATTTTATTTTGAAGGTGTCAATTTAAATGTATTTAATATAAATACATATTTATAATAAAAGATATCAAAAAATTTGAGGGGCCAGGACTCCCTGGCTCCATTATGATCCGCCTCAATCAAATCATTCTCATAACTAACAACTAACTTTTTCTCAGGAACTATTAAAGTATAACTATAAACCATATAAGGGTTACATCTATAGGTTAATCTTTCTGTAACCTCTGTACTAATTTAACACCTATATTACTCAGATTCGGATATGGGTATGTCCGACACGGGTATATATATATATTTTTTTAACTTTTTTATGTATTGGAGGATCGTTAGAGAATCATATCTCCATTCTAATGTACATATATGCATTAAATATGGGTGTCAAACAAGAATACTTAAATAAAAAAAAATGGTAGGGGTTTGATAGTAAATAAAGATTCCATTACAAAATGTTCATGCAAAAATATTAGATCCATGATAAAAACAGATTCTTACCCAGGCAACCAGATTCTGCTCACCACCAACTCTTATGTTGTAAATAGCTTTCCTTCCAGTAATGATTTCAAGCAGAACAGAACAATCCCAAAACTATAAACATCTGATTTTAATGTAAGCTGACCAGTCATTGCATATATTCAGGTGCACAATACCCATAGGTCCCCATCACTCTAGTGGATACATGACTCTTATCTCCAAAAGGACCCAATTTGGCCAACCCAAAATCAGATAAATGGGAATTCACTTAATTTTTTTAAAAGATCAAATCTTTTTTGGAACACATAAATAAAATAAAAAAATCAAAATTTGAAGTGATTTTGAAATAGTAAGAAGATATAATAGTAATAAGAACCTAAAGTAGAAGGGATCTGATCATCAGAGTTGTTGTTGGTGCTGCTGTTATTATTGGTGGGCAGCTTCTGCTTTGCGTTTTTGTTTGATTTTCCACCACAAGGGAGCCAACCCATATGAACTTTTTACTACTTTCTTTCTTTTATTTTTTATTTTTCACTTTCTTACCTCAGACTAATGACTAAAATTAGAAGAGAAATAATCAACCGTCATGTAATTTATTGATAAAATATCGAATTCTTAATTTTAATGACCGGAATCTAACAATTTCATATATATATATATATATATATATATATATATATATATATATATATATAACTAGAAGAGAAATAGAAAGAGCAACAGAGAGAAGGAAATCTGACCAAACACGAAGGTTTTTTATGTGACTTTTTGCTATTGTGCCTTTATGCGGGTGGATGATTAAAAAATATGATTAGTGGATAGGTTTTTTAGATGAAAAAAATATATATCTATTTTTATGTTTATATCATTATTAATATATTTTTTAATTTTTTAAATAATTTTTTGATTGAATTAGTATTCGATTAATTCGTAACATCAATTCAATCAATTTTTTTAATATAGTACTAGAATTTGTCACACCCACGATGTGGGTGGGTAGTTTTTTTTAACAAAAATAGTTATATTTTAAGTAGTTTTTTAAATAAAAATTATGTTTTAAAAACATTAAAAAAACGTTAACATCTCTAATCTATAATCATTATAATTTTTTTAAAATTATTTTTTAGTAATTTTACAACTGAGTTTGTGTCACTTGACTAAGTCACACCAATTCAGTCATTCTCTTTATAATAACTAGATAATGTCACACCCACTTTGTGGGTAAAAAAAAAAATTGTAAAAAAATATACATGATCAATTTTTTTTTAATGGAATGGTAGTTTTTTTTTTTTTTAAATGATAATTTTTGAAAGAAGTGATATTTTTTTTTTTTAAGAAAATGTAGTTTTTTAAGGGAGTGGTAATTTTTTTTTTAAAGAGAGTGGATAATTTTAAAAAAATACATATTATATTAAAAAATTAAAAAACATAAATGCCCTATAATATTATTATTTAATTTACTTAAATTTGGTTTTTTAGTCAATTATCCAATTGAGTTGATGTCCAGTTAACTCTTGACACAAATTCAATGATTCTTTTTAATATAGTAAAAATTTAAATTTAGTTTTTAGTCAATTATCTAATTGAGTTGATGTCCGGTTAACTCGTGATACAAATTCAATGATTCTTTTTAATATAGTAAAAATTTAAATTTAGTTTTTTAGTCAATTATCCAATTGAGTTGATGTCCGGTTAACTCGTGATACCAACTCAATGATTCTTTTTAATATAGTAAAGATAATAATAATATATATAGATTGATATATATTTGTTCACCTCCCATTAGACTTATTTAGTTTTAATATTATTATATAATAAATATATTAATATCTTTCAATTTTTTTATTTATTTTAAAAAAAAATCTAATTATTCATTTCTTAAAAGATTAGATATAATTATTTTCCATAATACTTTTTCATATAATTATTATTTTTTACTCACAATGTATGGCCTTTTATGCACTAATTTATTTCGCTTGATGAAAATTTTCAATACAATTTTTTGCTCTCTTAATATAAAAGGAAAAAAATACTAAGCTTTAAAATAAAATAAAAAACTTAATAAAATTAGAAACAAACTTGCTTGGTTTTAGAAAAATTCGTGTTTCTATATACTGGATTTGAGAACTCAAATTTCAAAAGATGAATTTGAATTTCAAAAATAATATAAATTGTAAAATAAAACATATATAAATGTAACATTGATGATTATTTCTTAAATTCATGAATTTATTTTTTGCCTATTTAGTGGTGAATTTGAAATATCAATAACTATTTGTGAATTTCAAATTCATATTTTTATTCATTTCAAATATATTATCATATTAAATTTTTATTAATTTATACATAATATATACATTTTATTCTCATAATTTATATAACAAATAAAATTCAAATTTAAATTTTCAAATTTAAGTTTGCACTTAGCAGAATTAGGTATAGCATATATTCCTAGAAGATAAGACAATAAATAAACATAGAAAATAGCAACAAAAAAAAAATGTAACTAAATCCAAATTATACCTTTTATAGATTCTTATAAATATTTGATTCTCCCTCCAATTTAAAAATGGACAAACCCAAATCCTTCCTATTAAAATCCCTCTCCGTTTCCTTCTTCCTCTTTCCTTCCAAACCCTAAAAACCTTCCCTTTTCCTTTCTTTTCCCTCCAATGGCACCCTTGGACCCCCACTCCTTCACCGACTCAACCCACCCTTTAACCACACACATCTCCCTTTCCCTCTATTTCGACTTCCCTTCCGCCACCATCCACGGCGCCGCTCTCTTCACTCTCTCCTCCCCTCATTCCGGCCCACTCTCCTTCGACACCCGCTCCCTTTCCATCCACCAAATTATTTCCCCTTCTACCCTTTCCCCTCTCCCTTTCTGCCTTTCCCCTTCCCCCGACCCAATCAAAGGAACCCACCTTTCCGTTTCCCTCCCAAACGACAACACCCTCTCTTCTTTCCTCATCAGTTTCTCCACTTCCCCTTCCTCTTCCGCCCTCCAATGGCTCTCTCCGCCACAAACGTTTAACAAAAAACACCCTTTCGTTTACACTCAATGCCAATCCATCCACGCGCGCTCCATTTTCCCATGCCAAGACACCCCGGCCGCCCGAGTCCGTTACTCTGCTTTACTCAACGTTCCTCGAGAATTATCCGCCGTTATGTCCGCCCGCCACGTGGACAGGCGGTTACCGGTTTCCGGTGAAGGGTATTCTAATTTGTTACATAATGGGTTTAATTCTTTATGGTGTTCTGAAACGAGGGTGGTTGAGGAATTTGACATGAACCAGCCGATTCCGCCTTATTTGTTTGCGTTTGCAGTTGGGGAGTTAGGGTTTAGGGAAGTGGGGCCAAGAACTAGGGTTTATTCGGAGGCAGTGGAGGGTGTTTTGGAGGCTGCGGCGAAGGAGTTTGCAGGGACGGAGGAGATGATAAGGCAAGGGGAGAAGTTGTTTGGGGATTATGATTGGGAGAGGTTTGATTTGCTTGTTTTGCCGCCGAGTTTCCCATATGGTGGAATGGAGAATCCAAGGATGGTGTTTTTGACCCCAACTGTGATTAAAGGGGATGCCAGTGGGGCGCAGGTGGTGGCGCATGAGCTCGCGCATAGTTGGACCGGGAACTTGATTACTAACAAGAACAATGAGCATTTTTGGTTGAATGAGGTAATATGCTGGTTTTTTGTTCGTTAGTGTTTGATTTATTTGCGTAACTTTGAAATGTTGTTTATGTGCTATTCCAAAATGGTTATGTAGGGAAGCTTTGAATGATGTAATTGAAACTGTAAAAAAAAGGACCTTTTGTTTACTGAGCTTAGTGAGGATATAGTAGGGCATACCGGCATAGTAAGACTTTGTTTGTTGTTGTTGCTGTTGGAAAATGTAAAAATCTGATGAATTGGTTGATTGTTTTGCTTTTTTCTTTCAATTTTAAACCCTCAGCCTATTTACAAACTGAGAAGTTTGTATATGGATGGTGTTTTTGTATTTTTTAAGTTTTCATGCCTGTGATAGATTGCATGTGTATGTGCTTGCTGTAAAGAATGATTTGTGCTTTATTGATCAATAGAATGGTTTATGGTTCATTAAGCAGAGATTGTTCTTGTCTGTGGTATATTCTGATATTTGCAAATTAGGTAAATTTGATTTCATCTTGTTTTTCTTTGTGGTTATAGGGGTTTACAACATATGCAGAGAGGAGAATTGTTGAGGTTGTGCAGGGTGAAGACAGAGCTGTATTGAATATTGGGATTGGTTGGAGGGGTTTAAATGGGGAAGTGGAGAGATTTAAGGACAACCTGGAATTCACTAAGCTCAAAAACAATCAGGAAGGAGTTGATCCAGACACTGTTTATTCTGAAGTTCCATATGAGAAAGGTTTTCAGTTCCTATGGCGCATTGAACGTCAGGCATGTTGAATGATTTTTCTTTAAAGTTTGCATGTTGTTTGTAAATAATGTTAGTATATCATTATTTTTTTTTTCTTCTGGAATGCTTAGATTGGAAGACCAGCCTTTGATGAATTTATCAAAAAATATATTGCCACCTTCAAGTTCAAATCGATTGACACTGATACATTTCTTGACTTCCTGAAAGCAAATGTCCCTGGAATAGAGAAAGAGATAGACCTGGTGTTGTGGACTGAGGGGACTGGTATCCCTCCAGATGCATATGAACCAATATCCAACCTATACACCAAAATTGTGTCATTGGCAAATGAATTTAAACTTGGGAGGATGCCGAGGGAGGATGAAGTTGCGGATTGGCAAGGGCAGGAATGGGAGCTCTACTTAGAGAACCTGCCTAAAGTTGTAGAGGCCTCCCAGGTAGTGTTGGTTCTCTCGTAAAGCTTCCTTTTCTTCTGCTTTATAAGATTACTTGATTGTATAATGCTTTCTTGAACTCCCAGTTTTAAGATTACTTGAGTTGCTATGCTCTACCTTCCTTAGTGTGTATATATATATATATATATATATATATATATATATATATATATATATATATATATATCTATAAAATTGTAATGAGTGTGGTTGCAATGAAACTGCTATGCTATTGTGGGCATACAAGGAAAATTAGATTAGGAACTAGCACATTAGGGAAAAGGTGCTGTTTGAACCCATTGAGGACAAATAAGAAGAAACATGTTTAAAGTGGTTGGACGTGTAAGGAGAAGATTAAGAATTGCCTCCATGGTATTTGATGAAGGATACCATGTCAAGAGAGGGGGTAAAGTGGAAAGAACCAGAATGAAAACTATGTAAAAGGAACTGATGTTTTTTTTTTTTTTTTGGAGCTCAATGAGGATATGGGTTGAAAAGAGCTAAGTAGCACAACATGATTGATATTAGCCAAACCTATTTATTAGGAAGAGATTTTATTTGTTGTGCATCAGGTAGCATGTACTCAAGTATTTACGCATGTCAAAATGTCACCGAGTTCTCTTATCCTTTTTTATTTTAATCAATGATTGAAAATGTGTGAGGAATTGAAAATATTTTAGTTGATTTTCTTTTTTCTGAAACTGGGTTTCTTAACTTGAGAATGATGCACCCAATGATGGGTTTGCGAAAAACAGATAATGTTGTCAATTAGCTGCCAACAGAAACTTTTCAAGTTACTTAGTTTCTTTGGCTGCATTGAGGGAACAGTTTCCTTTTGCAGAGGATGAATTCGCTTATGTTGCTGAATATAAAGCTTTACCGATTTCTCTGATGCAAGACTTTTTCTAAGGCATTAGAATTTTTGGATGTAATCTACACCTTATTTTCCCTGGTAAATTCTAGGTTGTACTTGAAGATGAGACTTCTCTGCACACCTTTAGATTTTTTAGATGCCTGAACCCTGTATCTGGTGCTGGATACCATTAGGTAGCTAGGCAAGCTATTAAATTGTCTTTATGCTGCTAAATATCTTTTGGGTTGTCAAGCTGAGAGACATTTGACATTTCTAACGTATCTCGTTGACTGACACCTTAAGAATATATCTTTTCTTTTTCTTGTTTACTAGAGCTGTTATGTAGGTCTCTTCCTTTGATACATTTTTCAAAGTTGAAAACTTCAAATCATCGTATTCTGTTCTCTTCTCAATTTTTGGCTTATGATACTGTTTTTTTGCATTATTCAGGTCTTAGCCTTGGATGCACGCTACAGACTATCAGAATCAAAGGATTATGAGGTAAAAGTGGCTTTTCTTCAACTAGCCACTTTATCCAAATGCAGAAATTTCTATGGTGAGGTGGAGAAAACTTTGAAGGAAGTTGGGAGGATGAAGTACCTTCGTCCGCTTTATACCGCCCTCGTACAAGGTATCGGAAAAGAGGAAGAGAAGATTTTGGCCAAAAGGGTGTTTGCAGAGGCTCGTGAGTGTTATCACCCCATAGCTCAAGGAGTTGTTGAGTCAATCTTTGCCAAGCACCTCTAGAATGGTACATTAACACTATGTAATAAATAGTATATCAGAATCTGAAGATTCTGAACCAAAGATCATCTATCTATGCCTATAATTGCCGAGAATAGAGATTTAGTGAGCTATTACCATGCCTACTGATTTTGTTGATAGATTCTTCTTGCTTGGCTGATATGCATTTTTAGATAATGCATGCTAAATTATCTTATGCTTAAAGTTCACTGTTATGTTCTTTAGCACTTGTGGAATATTGTTTTCGTTCTGATTCTATTCACCAAAACTAATCCAAAGATTGAAGGAATCTCGGTGTCTACTCCCTTTCCCAAGCTGGTGTGTATTTTTGTTCTTTGTTCTTTTACATTTTTCAACTTCTGCATACACTGGATGGCAAAGATCAAACTAGTGAGAGATAACTACATTTTCCCCACTCCTTTCTGCTACACTATATTTCTCGGATTCGGGATATGGGTATATTTATTTTTTTTTAAGTTTTTTCATGGAGGATCTTTGGAGGGTCATATTCTCATACTCATGTCCGTATATATGTCGGACATGGGTATCGGACACGGATATTTAAAGAAAATGAAAAGTCGGATCAATATAACTGGTACATAATAATATCGAGGGAGAGGGGATTCAAACATGAAATCTCCCATTTGGTAAAGTGGTGTTTTTCTCATTTGTTACAAGACATGTCTGCATTTGGACTCTTGAGTTGGGATTATTGAGGAAATGGCATTTGACTTTGAGTACAGGGAGATGAGATGAGAATTTTGTGCTCTGCAGTGTAAGAGAATAAAAAAACAAGTGCTACATTGCATTGGCCTTTCCCTTTCATTAATCTGTGCCATACCTGCAATGATTCCAATGAATATGAAATAACATCTCAATTAAAATTGATGAATTGCATTTAAAGGTCCTTATTAGTACTATTTTCAATTAGCAACTTGAGTCTAATTTTACCTTTTTGAGAGTTTCTAGAATTAAATATCCAAAATTTAGGAACTAGTAGGTATTGTTATTTTTGAGAAGGTCTAGCTATTACGTGCTATGCCATTCAGACTTTTTATTTTATTTTCTAAAATGTTTGTATTCAACTTTTGAATTCGATACTTTTTTTTTTTTTGCTCTAATCGTGCCCCAATACCCCATTTGGATATCGTTTTTTTTTTTTTTTTTTTTTTTTTCCATTAGAGCTTAATGCCCTTCCAGAAGAGGGCTTTTTCTTATAATACCTTTCATTCTTTTTTTTTTATTATAGTTTTTTTATTTAAAAATATGAAATAAATTTTTTAATTTAATAAAATAAACAAATTTTATTATATAATTAATACGAGTTAATTAAAAATAAATAATAAATAAACAAATACAAAATATTATTTGATGTATTATTATTATTTTTATTAATTTTCAATTATTTATTTGACATAAATATAATTTTAATTATATGTTAATTTTATAAATGTAAGATAATTTAAATTTTTTATTATATACATATTTTAATTTAATGTACATAATCATTTTATTTTTTTATTACAATTTATTTCAGCTTTACGGTTGCTTGTTGTATCCAAAAACATTCCACCATTAATTTTAATTTTACTGTTACACTATTTAATCTCACAATTATATTAATTAATCTCAATACCACTATTATTTTCAATTTCACCAGAATTAATCTCATCTTCTATCCAAATAAATCCTTAATCATCAAATCTTTTGATTGAACCTTTTTCTCAAACAAATAGCCAAAGCATTTCTCAAACTTTATTGAAAATAAAACATCATTTAATCCTTAAGCATTTCAATAAAAATATATACACACAAAATTACAAAACTCAAACATATAATTCCATATACATAATAAGATTTTGCTAACAAAACACTTTTTAAAATTAATTAATACATTATTTATATCAGTAACATTGTATTAAATGCAATAATTGATAATTTCATTCATTATTTTTATATTTTTGACAATCATTTGTCACTTTTTGACGAGTACATATGTAATAAACTAAATTTGATGGGTCAAGTTGCATTACTCTTTACGGACATGGTTATGGAGTACGTATCCTTGTTGTTTCTTGGACCTTATATTCGGGTATAAGAACTTCGGGATCGGATCTTGACCTATAGAGGGGCATTCCGGCAGTAAATTCTCCGATACGTGGCATTATGCTATCCATAACTAACACTTTAGGTTGCTCATCTTCTGCATTTGCAAACGCTTGGCACAATATAAGGGTCATTAGGAACATAGCTATGAACCTTACAAGGATTTTCTTGATAAATGTTGCAGCCATCTTGAGCCTCCCCAGAAAATGTTCAATGGAAATTTTTTGGATTAAAGTTAAAGTTGAAAGGTGGGTTTAAGGGGATATAAAAAGGGGAAAAAAGATCTTTGGTTTTAGCAATTGCCAATTTTTTTGGTTTTCTATTTTTAGTATTATAAAAGTTGTTGGTAACCTTCTAATCTTTTGAATGGAGGGTGAAAACTTTGTGGGGTTCCAAATTTCTTGGAAAATTTTATGTTTTTAGGGTTGGCCAAGCTGTAGTCCTAGATTAGTGGACTATCTTTGCTATTTAAATGCTATTTTTAGTATTTAAATGAATTCCTAGATTATCTTTCAATATCTCTCTCAATTCGAAAATTTGATCCACGAATTTAAAAATTGATTTCGGATATTTGAATCTTTTCAAACTATTTCTTGTATGAGGTTCAGATATTTAAAGAGTCGAATTCATTTTTTATAAAAAATAAAAATAATTTATAACATTTATATCATTAATAAAGTGGTTGATTGAGTTAAAAAAATTATATAAAAGTTAAATTAAAATTATAATAATAAAATGAAACTAAGGATATTTAGATTTTTTAATTTAAAAATAATTATCCACTAAAAAATTACATACCTTTTTTAATATCTTTTAATTTAAAAAATTACTTTCCTATTTTAACTAATTATTAATTTTTAATGCACAATATTTTTCTTTTGAAAACATTTTTTTATTAATAAAGTAGGTGTGCTAAATTCTAGTCAAATTTATACCTTATAGATAAAAAAATCCCCTAAGAGGATGTTGGTTTGACACGTGTCCGACCTTCTTTGCTGACAAATTTTTTTTTTTCTAAAAAAATATATATTTTTTATTTTTAAATGATGTATTTAAAGAGATTGGTCCGCACATTGACTCACGGGTCGATTTAGAATCTCGTATAGTACATGCTCGGGAATTTTTTTTGAAAAAAATTATTTTATTAATTATTTTTAGTTTTTTATTTTTATTTTAGTTTTAAATGATGTATTTAAAGAGGTTGATCCGAAGGTTGACTCGCGAGTCGATTTCAGATCCTAACCGACCCGCTCGGAAAAAAATTTATTTTATTAATTATTTTCAGTTTTTTTAGTTTTTTATTTTTAAATGATGTATTTAAAATGGTTGGTTCGCACGTTGACTCGCGGATCGATTTAAAATCGGTACCCAACCCGTTTAGAAAAAAAGTTAAAAAAATTATTTTATTAATTATTTTAATTTTATTTTTAAATGATGTATTTAAAGGGTTGGTCCGCATGTTAACTCACGGATCGATTTAGAATCCGTACCCGACTCGCTCGAGAAAAAATAAAAAATAAAAAATGAACTTTCTGCTAATCAATGTAACACACATGTTAAGCTCCTTTGCTTGATGGCGTGCCTTTTTTTTTTTTTTTAAGTTGATCCAACGAGAGAATAAAATACAAATCATAATTTTATTTTGTTATTTTTTACCTTCTATAAATAAAAATATACACTATACAATAAAGTCTAAATATTTTTTAAAAATGCATATAAATATCATTTGAAAATGTATTTATATTAAATTTAATTTCATGATTAATAAAATATAATTATATAAATATTTATATTATTATAATTTAAAAATAAAAAAATATTATTTAGTAAAATTTAACTTATTATTATTAATTAATTAAATATTATTAAAAAAATTTAAAAAGAACCCAGCGAAATGGGTGATTTAATTCTAGTAACAAATAATTTACAGTGCATAGATAATTTAACTTTTATATTTTTTAATAAGACATTGATAATAATTTATTTTGACTAATTTGTATTCCATTTCTCGTGTAAGATAATAAGGATAGATCTTCAAACTAAATTCTCTTATTTATTATTATTTTTTTATTGAGAGAATCTGTATTGAAATTTGATTTTTTGAACAGAAAATATAAGCATTGAATCGGCAAATTTATTCGGATATTAATTTTTTTTTAATTTTCAAACTAACTATATTTTGCAATTATATACAAAAATGCGCTGGTTTTTTTACTCGTTGAAAAGTCGCCATATGATATGACGATTTTTCAACTTTAAATTTTATTTTATTTTATTTTATAAAATTAGGCTCGGAAGTCGCCATATCATATGGC
Organism: Fremontodendron californicum; assembly: GCA_030761205.1. Lineage (NCBI taxonomy): Eukaryota > Viridiplantae > Streptophyta > Magnoliopsida > Malvales > Malvaceae > Fremontodendron > Fremontodendron californicum. The sequence continues at coordinate 8,537,272 of JAULJL010000009.1, read as the reverse complement.
AACTTCCGAGCTGAAAAATGTAAAATAGAAATAAAATTAAGTACTGGGAAGTCGCCATATGTTATGACGACTTCCCAGTGCATTTTTAAAATTTTTTCTTGTTATCTCGTTGGGAAGTCACCATGTCATATGGCGACTTCCCAACACAATTTTTTTAATTTTTAAATTTAATATTTTTAATTAAATATAAAAAATATTTTTTTAAATTATTTTAAAAGCCTAAATAATATATATTTTTTATAATATTATTATTTTCATATATAATTATTTATTTATTTATATATAAAAAATAAAAAAATATATTTTAAAAAGCATATTCTAAATTTTTATTTTAAAATTTTATATAATTTTTTATTAAACTTTTTAAAAATTCGTATTATAAAAATTTTCTGTGAATGAGTGATAAGTTTTTCAATCAATTAACCCTAGTCAGAAAATAGAAATCAGATTCCATTCGGTACAAAGGATGGGATTTGTCATCAGATTTTTCAGTGAATGAGTGATCAATTTTTCAGTAAATTAACCCTAGCCAGAAAATGAGAATCATATTCCATCTGGTACAAAGGATGGGATTTGTCATCAGATTTTTCAGTGAATGAGTGATCAGTTTTTCAGTGAATTAACACTAGCCAGAAAATGGGAATCAGATTACATCCAGTACAAAGGATTGAATTTGTCATCAGATTTTTCAGTGAATGAGTGATCAGTTTTTCAATCAATTAACCATAGCCAGAAAATGAGAATCAAATTTCATTCGGTACAAAGGATGAGATTTGTTATCAGATTTTTCAGTGAATGAGTGATTAGTTTTTCAGTCAATTAACCCTAGCCAGAAAATGAGAATCAGATTCCATCCGGTACAAATGATGGGATTTGTCATCAGATTTTTTAGTCAATGAGTGATCAGTTTTTTAGTCAATTAACCCTAGCCAGAAAATGAGAATCAGATTCCATCCGGTATAAAGGATGGGATTAGTCATCAGATTTTTCAGTGAATGAGTTATTAGTTTTTCAGTCAATTAACCCTAGCTAGAAAATGAGAATCAGATTCCATCCGGTACAAATGATGGGATTTGTCATCAAATTTTTCAGTGAATGAGTTATCAGTTTTTCAGTCAATTAAGCCTAACTAGAAAATGAGAATCAGATTTCATCCGGTACAAATGATGGGATTTGTCATCAGATTTTTCAGTCAATGAGTGATCGTTTTTCAGTAAATTAATCCTAGCCAGAAAATGAGAATCAGATTCCATCCGGTACAAAAGATGAGATTTGTCATCAGATTTTTCAGTCAATGAGTGATCAGTTTTTCAGTCAATTAACCCTAGCCAAAAAATGGGAATCATATTCCATCCTGTACAAAAGGATGGGATTTGTCATCCGGTACAACACAATAAACTATTATAAATTCATAATACTGATGAAGGTTTACAATACCCCATACACCATTTTTCAATCAGATTTTTGCTAAGTGCTAATACCTCCTCATTCTCATTCTCATTCTCATCATTCTCTATTTCTTCTTTCTTTTGCTCAATGATAATACCTCCATTCTCATCCTTCTCACTTTCATTACTACACAACATGAGCAACAAAGTGGTCGCATTGGTCTACTATAATGGCCAAATTCATAATATTGATGAAGATGCTACATTTGACTGTGAACGTCCTAAAAGCTTTCGTGTTGATGAAGACGTCACATTAGAGGGACTGGAGGTGAAAATTCATACAAAAATCAAAGCTGAAAATACAAAAAGAGTTTCAGAGATTAAATATAGGCTTCATCTTTTTATTGGTGAATGATGTGTCCGATATAGGACTTTTATACTAGAAGATGATGATGATGTAAGAGGCATGTTTCATGCTTACCAGACATTTCAAAATGTTGAAGTACTTGAGTTATATGCTGACATTGAGGATTGTGGGATTCCAGAAGATGATGATTCTCAGCCGTTGTATGATGTTCCCACTTCATACAACGTTCCCACAGAAGAAGTGTCATCTCAAGCTACAACATTTCATAATTCATTTGTCTCACCAAAAATTCCTACTGCCCTGGATGATGTGCCAGCTGGTGATGGTCCTGTTCAGTCATGTAGAGCCCATGGTGAAAATATTGGTGACTTTAGTGAGCAAGAAGAAGAGTATGTTGAATTCGCAAATGACAGTGATGAGAGCAATGATTCTAACCGAGACGTTTTCCCTGATATCAACACTTATGGAGTTCTTCCTCCTTATGAGCCTGCATCCCATATGCGCACCCTGGATCTGGAGGCAATGCAAGTGCCAGAATTTTCTAAATATGGTCATACATTTGCTGCACCTCTGAGTTGGAACCCATCTACAGTTGATCTCTGTGTTGGGTTACAATTTCCAATGAAAGAGGCTGTGCTTTCAGCTATTAAGCACTACAACATAAAAAACTCTGTAGATTACAAAGTTATTGAATCCGAGCCAACCAAATATCATGGCAAGTGCCCAATGTATGGGAAATGGTGCAATTGGAGAATAAGGGCAACATTCATGAAGAAGAAACAAGTATGGGAGATTAGAAAATATAATGGGCCTCATACTTGCACATCGGGAAGAATTTCACAAGATCATTGCAAATTAGATTCTAACATGATCTGTTCATGCATTATGTCATTGGTCCAAGCAAATCCGGAGATTTTTGTTTAAGGTTTGATCGCTGAGATGCAAATCCACTATGGATACATAACTTCTTATAGGAAAGCATGGAAAGCAAAGAAAAAGACAATTCTTCGAGTCTTTGGCGATTGGGATAGATCGTACAATGATCTGCCTAAATGGTTGGGTGCAATGCAACATTTCGTTCCTGGTACAATTGTGGAATTGCAAACGATACCTGCATATCACGGTGATCGACTAGTCCAGGGTAAGAGAATATTCTATCAACTCTTTTGGACATTCAAGTCCTGCATTGAAGGGTTTTCGTATTGTAAACCTATTGTGCAAGACGGTACGTTCTTATATGAAAAATACAAAGGAACACTGTTGTTAGCTATTGCACAAGATGGCAACCGAAATATACTACCAATTGCCTTTGCCATTGTGGAGGGTGAGACAGCGGAGGCTTGGTCCTTCTTTCTCACTAATTTGCGTACACATGTGACAACACAACCTGGCATATGCTTGATGTCTGTTTGACATGAGTCCATCAAAGCTGCAATCAGACGCCATGGTAGTGGATGGAATCCTCCAAATGCATACTCTGTGTACTGCATTCGACACATTGCAGCTAACTTCATGAAGAGGTTTAATAATAAGGAATTGCGTCTACAAATTTTCAACATGGGTATGGAATCGGATCATAGTTATTTTATCTCTTATATTTTCTTTAATATATAAAATAATACTGAAATTAACAAGTTTTTTATTTTTATTTTATCAGGATAAAAGTTGAGGTGACCCCATTTTCATTGGATGTATGAGATTCTTCGTGGAGAAAACGTAGAGGAGGCTAATTGGCTTGATAAGATCCCCAAGGAGAAGTGGGCCCAATCATATGACGAAGGAAGACGCTATGGGCATATGACAACCAACCTAACTGAATCTATCAATTCAGTGTTGAAAGGGAAACGCCATCTTCCCATTACTGTTTTGGTGCAGGCAACATATTATAGGTTGGCTGAACTTTTTGTTAAGATGGGTAACAAGCAACAAACAATGATCGAGGGAGTGCACACATATTGTGAAACAGTCACAAAGGAAATGCAAGGAAATCGCAGGAAAGCTAACTCCCACTCGGTTCGTAATTTTACGCGCGTAAATCAAATTTTTTTGATTGAGGAGTTACTTGACCCACAAGAGGGAGTTGCTGCAATGAAGTACAAAGTAAATCTTAGTGAGATGTGGTGTGACTGTGGGAGGTTTTAAGCACAAAGGTTTCCTTGTTCACATGTAGTTGCTGCTTGTGCACATGTTCATGTACATTGCATGCAATATGTGGACAATGTCTATAAACTTGACACTATATTCAATCTTTTTAGGCATGTGTTTGAATCAGTTGCAAATGAAGGTTATTGATCTCAATATAATGGACCAGAAGTGTGTTCCAATCTAGAAATATGAAGAGATCCACATGGTCGGCCAAAATCAAGTCGTATTCGTAATGAAATAGACCTCAGGCAAAAAGGCCAACCAAAACGTTGTGGATTATGCAGGAATGAAGGTCATAGCCGTCGAAAATATCCTTATCCATCTGGCACATCGAGGGAGAGTTCGCATCAACAATGAACCAATTACATGTTCTGCACCGGTAATATTTACATATTTCACATTCCATGTTATATGCTGATTTATACTTATTTATCATTACATTCTTATTTATCATTATATATATATATACATAATTATATATATAAATAATAATATTATAAAAAAATATTATTTAGACTTTTAAAATAATTTAAAAAAAAAATATTATTTAGGCTTTTAAAATAATTTAATTTTTTTTATTTAATTAAAAATATTAAATTTAAAATTTAAAAAAAATAGTGTTGGGAAGTCGCCATATCATATGGTGACTTCCCAGTGCTTAATTTTTTTTTTTTACATTTTTCGCGACTTCCGAACCTAATTTTTTTTTTTAAAATAAAATTTATGGCGACTTCCCAACAGGTAAAAAAATCAACGCATTTTTATTAATAATTGTAAAATATAGGTAATTTGAAAATTAAAAAAAAAAAGAAGCAATATCCGGATACATTTGCCCATTGAATCCAATTAATGATGTGTGACTAAAAAGGAAGAAAAAAAAGAAAGAAAGATGTATCATGAAATAACTTTGTTTGTTTCTTAAACCTTTGAAATCCATCTTGAAAGTAAAGATTTGTGAAACAAAAAAAAAATCCATAACTAATATAAATGTATACAGATTTTGTAATTTTGGATATGATACAAATACGATATGTTAAATAAATGCAAAAATAATGTAATAAACACGACACGACACGTTTAAACACGATTAACATGATACGTTTAATACTTTTAATACATGAATCATATTCGTGTTTATAATTTTTGACACATTTAATAGTTTATATTATAATAATGTTTTTACGATTGACAAAAAAAAATACGAAACACAATATACATACGGATGATATTTGGATGTATATAACTTTTTTCTTTTTATGCAAATATTTGCATTTCACTTTACCTATTAGCATGAAAGAAAGCCCAAAATAACCTGGGCCCAATTTATTTAATAAATAAAAATGGCTGCTGCCCTAGCCTACCAGTCTGCTGTTTGTACATTCATTCCATTTTCACGTAAATAAAAATTTTAAAAACAATATTTGCAAATTTTGAGTTTCTAATCTTTTTAAAACATATTTTTAAATTTAATTCAATAATATTTTTAAAAAATAAAGATCAAAATTAAGTTTATTTAACTAAAAAATCGATAAGGGACAAATATTTTGGAACGGAAGGAGTAACAAATCAAAGAGGTAAACCATGATAAATAAAAATGTCTTTAGTAAGACCAAGTTTTTATGATTTCGGACCCTTTGTAGAAATGGATTTTGTCCTCAAGTTGTAACTAGACCAATTCATGAGTAAGATTAAATAAGGTTGTGGCTCAAAAACTTTTTATTTTGTTTGTCCAAGCCGGCTTGAGTTATTGTTTGCTTTATTATTAAAAAATAAAAAATTATTTTTATATTAATATTGATATATTTTTATAATTAAATTTAAATAAAAAATAATTTTTTATTCTATGAACAATAATATGGGCCGAGTAATTGATCCGACCCATGGGCAGATCTAGTTATAACATTATTCCTTTTTTATTCTTCTTTTACTTTAAAATTTATAATTCAATGTATGCTAAATATTATATTCAATTGCATAAGGTTATATATTTGCATGAGTTGATAGACATGTTTTTTTTTTTGCCAAGCATGATTCATGTTGTATCTCTTAAGATACACTTGATGGAAGAAAAAAAAAAATTTATGTGTTAGTAGTTTACGGTGAAAGTTAATCCCATATTGCTTAAAAAATTTAAGTGTTATGGGCTTAAGATGCTATTGGACTCATTTTTAGTGGGCCACGAATAATTTCTTTAATGTAATTATTTTTTATTTTGCAAAAATAATTAAAATTATAATCATTATAGAATAGTTGCATTACAATAGTTGTTTGTAAAAACATAACATTTACAAAAAGAGTTATTGTTTAAGAATGCAACTTATGTCATAAGCAATATTATTAACATATATAATTTTACAATATCTATAAAAGAAGTTTTTCTATTATACCATTTTTACTATTTTAATTAAAATATTTATGATTTTATTGTATCTTGAAAATATTATAAAACCTTTAAACAAACTATTTTTTCACGTCACAAAGTTGACATTCTAATTTTTTTTCTCAGTTTTTCTTACGTATGCAATCATCATCTCTTTCTAGGAAAATCATATGTTTTTGTAGTTATCATTAAATTTATTCCACAAAAGAAAAACCAAACTTGATAAAAAAAAATGAGGAAGAAAAGTTCTAAAAATAAGAAAGGGGAAATTATGGCTTCGATTGAGGATTAAGCCTAATTTTGTTATTATAATATGGCCAAATATGCTCAAACTTCATTGAATTTTATTATTATTTGTGGACAACCATCTGCGTAAAATTAAAAAATAAATAAAATATTAAGAAGAAAAAAAGATTGTGATATAAGCAATGACGTTTGCTTTGGTGCTCGTGTGCTTCACACGAAGGTACGGCCAAATCCTGCAGACTTGCACAACCTTTTAAAATTCACGCGCTAAATCGCGTGTGATTATGACATTTTTTATGAGTAGATCGACAATGGATCGGGCCGGTGTCCGAGATTTTTTTTATTCCTTATCCAAGTCAGGGTCGATCCGTATAAATTTATTTTATTATTTAAATATATTAAAATATTTAATATTTAATATTTTTTATAATTAAATTTAAATAAAAAATAATATTTTAATACTTAAACAGTGATCCAAATAGGGCCAGATTGATCGGAATCATAAAAATTCATATTCAGATCCGGTCCAATACGAGTCGAGCCAACCGAGTTACTCGATCCGTAAACAGTTCTAGTTATGAGTGAGCTCCTCCTTTCTTTTTTATCATCTATATTAATATAATAAAAATTCAAGCACTAAATCGCACGTGATTATGACATTTTTCTTATGAGTGAGCCCCACCTTTCCTTCTATCATCTAATATATAATAAAATTAATAATTTTTTTTTTTTTAAAGTTCTTAATTTATCCATAACCCTCAATTTTTATATAATTAATTTATTTGAAGAAAATGTTACGCATTTAAATTTTTTCGAATCCGTAACTTTTAAAAATCTATCAGTAACATACCTACTTTCTGAACTAGTACATATGAATTAACAACTTAATAAAGGATTATGATATATATTTTTAAATTTAGCAATTACTAAAAGATTTAGTAGGTGTCATTTCACACCAAACAAATAAGGAATCATTGTCTCTCTTAGAATACCCAAAATAAAAGGCAATTATTGTGGAGGAGCCAAGTGGGGGATTACCTCATTACCCTAAATAGCAAAATGGAACCAAAATTAAGGTTAGATTCCAAAAGCAAAGAACCAAAAGAGGAAAGGATCTAACATGGGATAGTATTAAAAAAAAAAATTTAAGAACAAAAAGATTCTAGTGCTCTCATTTTGTTTCCAAATGGGGTAAATGGACGGCCTTGATTTGTTGTCCATCATGGTATTTTTTTTCTTCCCCTTTTTGGTGGGGAAATTGATTGGTTGTTTTGGTTTTATACTTTTATTTTTGTGTTGGTGCAAGACCTCTCCTGTGTATCCATTAAGGATTCTCTCTCTTCTCATTAGCTTATTTTCTCTCCACAAAATTGGTAGTTGGCTTTTTTTATTAAGTTACCTTTTATGGTAAAATCAAATTCCAATAATTTTATATTTTTAATATATATGATTATTATTTACACATTATCAATAAAAATTTTAGACTTCAGAAACAAAATTAAAATATTATCTTGTATTTTTATTTATCATATTAATTTATTAAGTATTTTAAATATATTTTTTTATAATAAAATTTAAAAACTTTATCAATGATGTTTGAGATAAATTTTTTTAATATAATATAATTATTAGAAAAAAAAATCTTCTTTAATAGATTGTTCTAGCCTTTGTATCTTACCAACCAATGGCTGGACTTGTCAGAAAGAAGAAAAAAAAGCATAAAATTAGGGTGGTGGGGCAACCTAAATTATTCCTAACTGCCCAAGAATTTATCTCAATTAGTTTTATGAGATTATGTTCCTTAATCAAGGTATTAATTCTCTTAATTTTTTGGTTTTTTTTTTATGCATTAAGTTTGATGTATCTTATTCTTATCTCTCAAATATCATATTTCCTTTTTATTTATGAGTATGTCTAGTTTAAAAATTTCTACTTAAAAGATATGTAGTAAAATAAATAGTTACCCATTCTTTTCTAGTTTTAATAGAGAGGGGACAGCTAACACCAATATTGATAAACTTAGAAAAGAAAGTAGGATGAATGTGAATGTGAATGTGAATGTGGTCCAACAATTGACAGAACATCTGCCTTTTGGTTCAACAGAAGAGGCATTTTGGATAGACATGATAATTCATGTATTTATATCTTGTTTGTATATTTTGTCATTATTATAATCGTGTTTAAAATATTTTATATTTATATAAATTTTGATACGTTAATAATTCGTATTATATAAATTTTAAAATATTTGTATATTCATGTCGTGTTCGTATTATTTTTTCGTATTCTATCATTTTATTTTTATTTATTTTAATTATTTTTTTCGTATCATATCCACGGGTCTAATTTTGGGTTGAATATATCAATCAAACACGCCATTCTCTTCTCCAAGGAACATACTAGTGTGTACCTACTCATACCCCAACTACTTAACATCCCACACCTACTATTTTATATATATATATATATAATGTTAAATTTATATGAGAAAAATACACATTAAAATCTCATAAATCATAAGTTATTGGTATTTTTATTTAAATTACTAAAGGAATTACTAATGTCTATCAATTAGTAAATATGGTAGACAAAGATTCATTCTCAAATCAAAATTTTATCTTGCAGTCTCCAATTTGAATTTATAGCATATAAGATGGGATTATTTTTTTTTTTTTGTAATTTAATATTACCCAACAAATCTCTTATGTACTTTTTTTTTTCACGAATTTTTCTATAATTTTTATGGAAATTTTGTGAATAATTGTATGCAACAATTATACAAAAATTCATAAGTCTTTCACATTTTTTTTATCCAATTAACTAAAAGGATTTGTTTATGAGGTTAGAAGTAAAATAATGAAAAAAGTTTCAATTTTTATGTATTGGTATTAAAGTTTTTTTTTAACTTTACAAACAGGTTATGACATGTTCACTTTTTATTTATTTTTTATCATGTCTTAAAGTATGTATCATCATGCTAATCATATTTATAGAATCTAATAATTTTATTGTCAATAAATGTGATAACTTTAAAACAAAAAACTATCTAGATTGTTGTATTGGAATTGTGGCTATCAAAGGCTAAAGGTTGCTTACTATATATATTATATATTGAAACAAAAAACCCCAAGGTAGTAATAAACTAATAAGGGCCAATCAACCCAACTCAATTTTATATATATAAGTTGATGTAAGGTAGGTTTGATAAGTTAGGACTTAGGACAACACTAGAATACTTAAAATGGTTTCACTTCTTATTTATCATAAGTAGAGTTGTTTGTCATATGAGAAAAATTAATTTTAAAAGTGTCATTTTAATTATTAATTAACATTAGTCAGAGGATGCTAAGTTTGTCCTTAAAAGATTTTCAATTATAGAGTATTAAAACTTGACATTTCGAGAGAGATTTATAATTAAAAATGAAATTTACTAATCCTTAATGTATCATTTATATATAACAATAATTTCACCTTAGTTCTAATCATAAGCATAGAGTTGTACTTAATGGTATTCATTGAATTTGATTGCAAAATGTGTGGTTGAAAATGAAAAATCTATGATCAAATAAGCTTTGATTGTAATTATTTTGCTCTTAATTTGCTAAAGTTTGTCCATATTCTATTTTGATTGAAACTAATTGCAACTTTTTCATCGAAATGCCAAAACTATGCCTTAATATTATCTAGAAAAAAAAAAGTAATGATTTAATTTCGGTGAAAATATTAAAAATAGTGCTTGAACTATTTTATTTTTCTTAAATAAATCTTTATGTTTTTATTGTACTTAAATAAGCTTTTATCATTGGATTTGTTACATATAAATTTTTATTTATGTTAAAGATTTATTTAAGTATAAATTAAAAGTAGAGCTGCTCATGGGCCGGGCCGGGCCGCGGCTCGATTTTTTTTATTTTCTCTGCCCAGGCCCTGCCCTGGGTCGGCTCGGCCCGCCCGTTTAGGCCCGAAACACTGTTCATTGAAATAAATTTTTTTTTTTATTTTTTTATAATTAAAATTAACTAAAATAATATTATTATAATAAAAATTACTGTTCCGGGCCGGGCCGGGCCGGAACACAAAATATCTTGCCCAGGCCCGGCCCGTATGCCCGCCCGTGAACAGGTCTAATTAAAAGTTAAGAGTTTATTTTGGTACAAATTAAAAGTCTATGATTTATTTGGATGTAAATTAAAAGTTAAAGACTTATTTGAATGAAATAAAAGTATAAAATTTTTTATAGATAAAATAATAAAATTCAAGATCATCGGGTACCTACAATATTTATTCCTTTAGACTTAATTTGTGTGATTTAAAAATTATATATTAGCACACAAATTGGTTTACAAAAAATGAATATTTCACAAATTCATTTATTATAGTCACAATAATAAAAACCACAATAATAATAATAATAATAATAATAATAGAAATTATCTGATTTATCGTTAATAGAATTTTTAGATTTCACAAGTGGGATTGACAGGTGACACATACCCTTAACATTATTAAAAAATTTACAAAAAAACTAATAAAAAAAAAAGAAATAGAAAATGTGTCAGATTCTTAATTTTGTTTGTGGAGGTAAAAATTTTACTGTTAGAGTATCGGATACGAGCTCTAATAATAATTTACATTTGTTTCTTTTTATTATTTTAATTTGATATTACTTTATTTTCATCAAAGGAAAATTTGATTATCGAGCATGCCAACGAAGTTACGGTGATAACAACATTGATACCAAAAGTCAAGGTCCGAGCATCACACGAGAAAAAGTCGCTATTATCTGAATCGTCAAGGACACGTCAGTCATAAATTTTAAGGACAGGACAAATCCGTATAATAAGTTAATAACCGTTCATTGTCTTCTTCGTTTTTTGTTCGTTTAATTTTTTAAAAGAAAAAACCTAATAAAAACAATTTAAGGAAAAAATCAGCTATATTTCCAACACACAATTGGCTCAATGTACTTTTCTACCTTTTAGATTTTTGTTTTTGTGGGGTCCATTCTTATTTCTAGGTGATAAAGCAGCCCACCGCCAGATTAATTGAAACAATAATATATACAAGGACCTTGCTATAAAAATTATTTTATATTTTTTACAGTATCTATATTTTTAGGTTTTGTCTCAATTTAATTTAAAAAAAAAAGCATTTTCTTAATTTAATATATTTAAAATTTTATTTTTAAAATCCTTTTCACAAGAATTAATTCTTGAATTGACAAAAAAAAAAAGAAAAATTTTCTCTTTACCATCTAAAATAAACTAAACTCTTATGAATATAAAATTTTATTTTATAGTAAAAGAAACAAATTCAAGCATGCAATCATAGATTGTCCCCCTCCAAAAAAAAAAAAAATTGCATAATAAATCACTCCCCACCCAAAAAGGAAAGGGCAAAAGTAAAGAATGCCACTTTTACCTGTTAACACGTTCCCATCTTTTTTTTCTTTTATTGTATTTTTTTCCCTTTTTAGTTCTCCTCTCTTGTTTGTTGCCAGTTACTCTCTCTTGAGATCAAACTCCCATTTGTTTTTCCTTTCTTTTTTTTCTCTCTCTTTCTCTTCTTTTCTCTCCATTTGTCTATACAACCTGAGCTGACAGAGCCGTTTTTTCTTCAATCTTGTCACCCTTAACATATTATCTCTCTTCAATGCAATCTTGTTAAGGTTTTCTTATATCATCAACCGTTACAAGAAAAAACCAATCTTTCAAACACTTTGAAGTAATTTTTTTGGTTCATTTCTTGATTTTTTTTTTGGAGTTGTTTTGGTTTTATTGAAGAAACTTAAGGGGGAAAAAAAAAAAACTATGGGTTTTGGATAAAAAAACCTGGAAAGTATCTAAAAAACATTTGTTTTACTTGGTTTGTTTCAGTTTTAAAGATCAAGAGAAGAAAGCTTGAAAAGAAAAAAACAAAAGGGAAAACATGTTGGATCTTAACCTTGATATTGTCTCAAGTGAGTCATCTTGTGATGAGAACAACAAGATGTTAAGAAATGGAGACAAGCTACCAGAGGCTGTAAAATTACCTTTAATGGAGGATTCAGGTTCGACAAACTCTTCCATCATCAACGTTGAAGATGTTCCATCCAATGCCGGGGAGGAAAACTCTTCAAACAACGCTTCTGCATTCATTTTTGATATCTTAAAGAAAGAAACAGATATTACCACCACCAACGGCACCAATGCTAAAAAGGTTGAAAACCCTTCGCCGGACTTCGTTAAGCAACAGCTCTTTCCGGTCACCGGAGAAAAAGGCGATCTCGTGTTGGAGTTTGGAACAAGTTTTGGAACCAAGTCTTTGGTTAGGCCTCAGTGGTTGAATTTATCTTATGATGAGTCTAGTGGTGAGGCAGAGCTGAAAACTGTTCAGATAATTAAGCCTCAACCAAGGAAGAGAAGGCGGGGACCAAGGTCCCGGAGTTCACAGTTTAGAGGTGTCACGTTTTACCGGAGAACAGGCCGATGGGAATCACATATATGGTAATAATTCATATATATAAATATATGTATATATATAGATATAGATATAGATCTGTATTTTTCTTCTTATGTTAATTCTTTGTTTTTTTATTATTTTTTTTATGAATAGGGATTGTGGGAAGCAAGTATATTTAGGTAAGTAAATAATTTATCCAAGTTTAAAAAAAAAAAATTAATTTGGTTAAGGAATTGATTATTTTGTGAATAATTCATAGATTTAGACTCTTTGCTTATAATGGTATACTTGTTCTTTTATTTTCTGTCAGGAGGATTTGACACTGCCCATGCTGCAGCCAGGTGAGAAACTTTTTAAAATTTTCTTTTGCATGATAAGTAGTTAATTTATCATTTTTTTTTTGTTCAAAGTTTTATGAAATCGATGAATTTAATTTTTTTTTTTAATTTGAATCTTAATTTAGAGCATATGATCGAGCTGCAATTAAGTTCCGAGGAGTTGATGCTGATATCAACTTTAATTTGAGTGATTACGAGGAAGACATGAAACATGTAAAATATAGCAGAATAGTATGAATTTCTTAACTTTTTTTACTTTGGTTTACTTGATTTTGATTGTAAATGTAATGATCTGCAGATGAAACACATGAGTAAAGAAGAATTTGTGCACAGTTTTCGTCGTCAAAGCACCAGATTCTCAAGGGGGGTAACCTTGCATAAATGTGGTCAAAGGGTAGCACGAACGGCACAATCCCATGGAAAGAAGTGAGAATCTGTTTGACCAAAGCTTCATTTCATATGATCTTAGGATTGGATTTGGTCATTAAAATTTAGTATACATATAAAATATTGTCTGTCAGTACTCCATAATCCAGATTAGGCTTTTAATAGTTAAGAACTTGTCGCGTTTCGCTTTCTCTTGATGAATCAAAATCTAAGATGACAATCTAAAAGGCGAAAAAGATTGCATAGGCTGTGAAAATTATGATCCTTGCTTGCAGGTATATTTATCTTGGATTATTCGACAGCTAAGTAGAAGCTGCAAGGTCTTTTGTGATCATAGTTTTATTCTCCAAGGCACTGATTTAATCTAACTTAAATTTCACATTTCCAGGGCTTATGACATGGCTGCAATGCAATGTAATGAAAGGGAAGCTGTAACCAACTTCGAGCCAATTACTTACGAAGGGGAGATTACAAATAGTGGAGGAGGTACTTCACAGATTTCAAGCCTATTATTCTTATTTTAGTTCAAAACAAGTTCCTGAAAATTTGTTTTTGATACTAAATTTTCTTATACATCGAGTGCAGGCAATTGTCACAATCTTGATTTAAGCCTTGGGATTTCAGCACCTTCTTCAGTCGCCCAAAATGGGAGCAAGTATGCAAGGGAGTTCCATTTTCGTCATGCAGCTAGTGCCGGAGAGAGACCAGTGGTATAGTCTTGGACTGAATTGTTGTGTAGGGATGTTATCTTGAATGGGAACCCAAAACGTTTTCCGGTTACATTGGTTGGTTCCTTGAAAACTTGGATTTTAGACCCCATGTCTTTGAAGAACCTCCTGATGGTGTCTTTGAAGAACCTCCTGATGTCATTAGCCCCTCATTTTGAACAATTAGTCGGTTGTGGTGCCCTTGTAGTCTTAATTTGCTCCACCAACTGTCCCCCCACCCCCCAAAAAAAGTTCCTGTGTTAAAAGGGGTACATCTGTTAAATCTTAGATTTGGTGTGGTTTTATATTCATATTGGATCTTTTCACCAACTATAAATTGGTTTTAAGTTGATTGTTTAACATGATATCAGAGTCTAGGTTTTGTTTTGTCGTTTTGCACGTTACTTCTACTTGTTATTCTTTTCGAGTTTGTCACGTGCTAGGATTTTCTGTTTCCATCTCCACGTGAATCTCACATCTCAAATCTGCTAAGTCTTGAATTTTTTGTGGTTTTGTATTCAGGTTGTTTATCAATTTGGCAACATTAATCACGTTGTTTCATTATCTAATTCTGGAAATTTATTGTACTTTTGTAAGCTAACAACTTAAAGTTTCCGCAAACAATGTCAAATACATGCATGTCAGAAATACCGAATGTAATGATCTTTATATGATGACAGGAAAGGGCTATGGAAAGGAAGGTTGAAGCTGTTTCTTCGACAAGATTTTCGAACTGGGCATGGCAAATGCAAGCCAATGGCAACATTACCCCAAACCCATTGTTTCCTATCGCAGCATCATCAGGATTCTCTTCATCCAGTGCCGCCACTGCTTCATCAACTACTTTCCCTTTCAACAATTCTGTCGAAAAAGTCTGCCTTCTGACACCGGCCACATCCACCAATAATAATTCTCATTACTATAGTTACAGAAGCTGAAATCAAGGTGAACTCGGAGTTTAACTCAGTTGGTTCATGCAACCACCTTTAAGAGATGACATCGAACAGATCTGGGTTCCCTATTCTCAAGTTGCAGACTCTTTTGTACAAAAAAAAAAAAGCTGAAATAAAGAAGACCTCTCGAACCGCAACAAACTCTTCATTATGCTAATTATAGAAGTTAGGTGAGCAAAAAAGAAGATGTAACAATTGGAGGAGCAGTCTATAGAGTTTGGATTTGTTACAAGTGTGTATAATAGAATATCAAGCATTTGTTAATGTTGCAACACTCAATGACCTGCTTTCATAAGATTTTTGTTAGTCTAAAGCCTCTGCAGGGCCTGGTGCAATTATAGAATCACTTGGTTCTTACCATAGGGTTAGTGTCACGGTTCCAGAGGGGAGCTTTGAATCCAACATCTGTTTTGTATTAGAGTTTGATTGGATATTTTAGTGTTTACATTATCTTCATTGACTTCTGTGAAACAACGTAAAATTCAATGGATAGAAAACGGATGATACTCTGCCGATTGATGTAGACCGTGACAGTTAGCTTAGTTGGACCGAATCGAGTATCCAGATTCATCAGGGACATGGTTAGTAGCCAGTTGAAGCATCCAGGGTGCAAAAAAAAAGGGTTCAGACATGCAAATGGAAGAATTATTGCTATAATGAAGCAAGCAAAGAACATTTGAGAAGAATTAAGAGGTTGGGGCCCCATTAAATACTTAATCAGAAAGAAATGGAAGAAAGAAAAAAAACTACAATTGACAGGAACAGCTTAAATAAATAAATCAAATCCTCATGGCAGGAAATTTCCTGTCCAAGATAGGGCTTGTTTCAAAACCAATTGCAGCAGTCAACTTCAAGTAGCTAAATTTGCAAACAAACATGTAGCATTGATGGGTTGAGGTTGCCATGTCCAAGCTTCATGCCCCCCCAATTTACTCAAACAACAACAAGTTGGTTTAGATGTTGCAAGTTGCAAGATGCAAAAAAATAAAAATATCAGGTCCCCACATTTAAAAACCTTTGATCAGACTCACAAATGTACAACCAGACAATGTAAATATTGCCCTTTGTACTTCCTGGGGGCTCAATAGTTCTTCACTTTTTTCTCAACTCAGTCATTGATGTACTAGTTAGCCAATTAGCTAACTAACTCAGTTTTGATGTAGCAGCTTCTTGGATTAATAAAGCACAGCTTATAAAAAAAAAAAAAAACTTTGCTCCAAGACCTGTATATTAGTTACTCTACATTAATTTCAACCTACAAAATCTCATTTTACACTATCGATAGCTTTGGAGGGTTAATACTTAATAACATGTATTTGTAGACCGAATCATGCTAAATTGATCTGACTCTCTCGTAATGACATATTTATAAGTGTTTTTAACTTTAAAAGTATTTATATTTCACGTATATATCTAGTTGGTACGTGACTCAAATTTGAAAAACTCCTTCAATTTGACTTTTCTCTTTATGGACCTTCATGTCAATAATGTATAGTTTGGTCAGATGTAAATATGATAATTCATGTATCTATTTTATATTCGTGTTTAATAATTTATGTTATATAAATTTTAATGCATGCGTGTATTTATGTCACGTTCGTGTTATTTTTTTTGTATCATATTGTGTTTTATATCGTATTTTAATTTAATTTTTTTTTGTGTTGTGATGGTGATGTGTTCAAAATTATCGAGTCTACTTAGATGTGTAAATTTGGCAAAGAAGAAAAGATGCCTAGAATGTGAACAATGTTGAGAATGATATTGGGAGAGCATAAGTAGAGGTGTTCATGAATTGGATCGAGTCGTAGCTTGAATTTTTTTCAAATTTTTTATCCAAGTTCGATCCTGGTCGATCCGTAAGTCCTAATTATTGTTCAAAGAATATTAAAAAAATATTTTTATATTAAAATTTATATATATTTATAATTAAAATTAAATAAAATATATTTTTTATTAATAAATAATAATTCGAATCATATCGATTAAAAAAAAATACTTACCTAAATTCCATTCAATATAAGTTGAAAAAGTAATTCCATCTTTGAGCTAGTCTAAGCAAAAGGTGCTGTGAATAATAATGGTGATGTTTTTGATAGTTTGTCTTGTAGTCGAAAATTGTTTTTTATGATCAGTGGTAGCTGGCAAATCGATAAGTAGTAATGACCTCCAAGGAGAAAACCATGAATTTCCATGGAGGAATCATTTGCTCTCTGTCTGATTCTAGATTTCTCTTACAGCTTCAAATCTTTAGATTCTAAAATAAATAACTGAATGGACTCCTTAAAACAAATAAAGATTATTATCCAACACACTGATGAAATTTTTAATTTTTTTTTTTTTGATAAACTAGTTTAAAAATTTGACTTTGTTAATTTATGATATATTTAAAAAATTATTAATTATTTAATTATTAAATGAACATATAACAATCTAATAATTTTTTTTTTTTTGTAAAATTATAAAACCCCATTACCGATAGTAATTATAAAAAAAAACCTAAAAATGGGTTTTGAGTTTGAATAAGATTTCGGTTAATTTTGAGTTTTGGAAAGATTGATTTCAATTATTATTAATCAATTTTTTCAAAAGAAAAAAAAGATAATAGATTGTATTGAATTAGTTGGATCATTTCAATTTTTTGCAACTCTAAGGGAACGTTTGGTATCTTTTCAGGAATCACATTCCATGGAATGTGATTCTTGAGAATGTGATTTATGATAATATAATTTTACAACGTTTGATAGACATGAGAAAGTACTGATTAAAATCCTGAGAATATAATGATAATTTCCGAAATTATCCTCATCAAAAAAATATAAATTTTATTAATTTTAAAATTTTTCAATGATATTTAATATTAACAAATATTTGTACTAAATATTTAAAAATAATATTTTAATTGATAATTTAAGTTACTTTTAGAATAAAATATATTTATTAATAATAAATTTTCAAAATTACTCTCATGTAGTTGAAAAATTAAAAGGTTGGATGCAAATTAAATATTATTTAAATATTTTAATGATATTTATTATTAACAAACATTTGTACTAAATATTTAAAAATAATATTTTAATTTATAATTTGAGTTATTTTTATGATAAAAAAATATTTGTTAATAATAATTTTTGAAATTACTTTTATGTAGTTGAAAAGTTAAAAGACTATATGCAAATTAAATATTATTTAAATATTTTAATGATATTTATTATTAACAAATAATTGTACTAAATATTTAAAAATAATATTTTAATTGATAATTTGAGTTATTTTTAAGATAAAAATATTTGTTAATAATAAATTTTTGAAATTACTTTTATGTAATTGAAAAGTTAAAAGGCTATATGAAAATTAAATATTATTTAAATATTT
The DNA here is from genome assembly GCA_030761205.1 of Fremontodendron californicum. Classification (NCBI taxonomy): domain Eukaryota; kingdom Viridiplantae; phylum Streptophyta; class Magnoliopsida; order Malvales; family Malvaceae; genus Fremontodendron; species Fremontodendron californicum. The sequence goes on along the minus strand of JAULJL010000009.1, from coordinate 8,518,548 downwards.
CAATGATATTTATTATTAACAAACATTTGTATTAAATATTTAAAAATAATATTTCAAGTGGTAATTTGAGTTACTTTTATGATAAAAAAATGTTTGTTAATAATAAAATTTTAAAATTACTCTCAAGTAATTGAAAAATTAAAAGGCTGGATACAAATTAAATATTATTTAAATATTTTAATAATATTTATTATTAATAAATATTTTAAAATAATATTTCAATTGATAATTTTAAATCAAATAGAAAGAAGATAATTTTGTTTTAACATTTTTTTAACTTTCCAACTATATAAAAAAATTATTTTCCCACCGCTTCTCATGAGAATCACATTCCAATGCTTGTGGGAAAGTAACTCTCTAAGGAAAGTTACATTTCCAGGAAAATAAACAGTTTTTAACATACCAAACATGAGAATCACATTCCCACAAATTACTTTTCATAAAAAATGATAACTTTTCATCATACCAAATGCCCTCTAAAAGCAAAGTCCATATTGTTAAATTTGGATACAAAAGTACTCTTTAATATTTTTTAAAATTTCAGGATCATTTACAATTTTTTTTAAAGAAAAGCCAACCAATCTAATTTGGATCCAGCCCCCCGCTTCTTCACAAGCCTTTAAAGCCCAAGTAGCTAGCCAAAAATGGCCTTTGGGGCCTTGGGCTGCCTCACGGGGCAAGACATTTGACAAATTGCCCACTCCATGAAAACAAATAAAATATATCCATAAAACTGTTTTTTTTTTCCATGATTAAATATGTTTCCTTTATAAAAAATATATATATATTTAATAAACCTAGAAAATGAACTAAAAAAATTCCAATTCAAAGTAAAAAAATAAAAATAAATGATATTTAAGGAAAAACTAGAAAATGAATTTACCAAAGTATTACTCGGAATCCAAGTTTAGATTTAAGAGATTAAAGAGATTGTGTATATCTTAAAAGTTAAAATTTTACTTTTAGTATAAATAAGGAAAATATTAATAAATGTGTTAAGGTGATATTTAATAAAAAAATGTTACAATTAATGTATTTGTCTCTTATTGATTTTGGTAAAAATAATATATTTATTAAAATAATATTTATTATGTCAATAAAGATCTTTTAACGGAAATTTATAAAAAATTAACTTAAATCCAATTTTACCCAAAAAGGGTTTTTGTAAGGATAGGAATTTCTTTTTTCAATTTAAGTTTGATTTTTTAAAATATTTGAAGAGTAAAATCTCAAAGACATTAAACCAATATAAATCAATACCAAAGCATTAAAGCTCAAAGATATAATTGAATTTTGCATCAAAGAATTTCTCTTCATGAAAAGAAAATTTCAAACATGCAAAAATTTTCAAAATTCTTTATAAATAAAAAAATATTAAATAATATTTAATGACATTAATCAAGATGATATTAAAAAAAATATTATATATATATCATTAATGAATTATTATTTTTATATTCAATAAAATTAATATATTAAATATAAAAAAATTCCTAAATTAATAAATAAATAATCTCTAACCCTAAAAAATCGATTAAACAAATTCTTTTATATAAAATAATACATTAAATATATAAAAAAATTAATAAATAATCCTTACCCCTACAGACACCGATCAAGCAAACCCTTAAAAAATGTTTATATAAAGTAAAACCTCCATATAAAATGGCAAAACCAGAGGAGCAATTCCTTGTTCGTCTAAGGACAAAAAAACAATGTGGCGTTCCATTCGCCAACTTCCTTCTTTCTCTGTCCATGCAACCCGCACCCAAACGCTGCCTTACTCTTCCTTCCTCTCTTTCTCTTCTGCTATACCTAAACCTCAATCCTCCTCCTTCTTCACTCCCGCTAAAACCCTACGCTCCACCGCCACGTCATCGCCCTCCACCATCATCTTATGGACCTTCAACGGCGGCGGTGGCAACACCAGCCGGAGTATCGCCGCCAGGTGCATTTCCTCGTTTCCGACTCCGCAACCGGAGATTGTGGTTGATTGGAACGACGCATTTTCCTGCTCGGAAGTCGGCGATGGCGGCGAAGACAAAAACGTTGATGATAGAACGTTGGAAGAAGACACTATACGTTCTATTCCAGTTCGAGCTTATTTTTTCTCCACCAGGTCTTTATCAATTCATTTTTATTTTTATTTTTATTTTTTTTCAATTTTCAATTAATTATTGGTTTTTAGTGGAAAATAATTAGAATCAATTTGTTCCCAAAAGCTTTTTTTGGTGTTGTTTATTGGGGTAAATACTAATTATTCGAACTTTTGAATTCTGATGCTTAAACCCTAAACCTCAATTTTATTTACTTATTTATACACTTTAATTAATTAATAATTAAATAATTATTTTTTCTTTTTCGGGTGTAGTGTGGATTTGAGAAGATTGGTGGAGCAGAACAAACAGAATTTTATACCGCCGACATCGCGAATGACTAATTATGTAGTTCTTAAGTTTGGCAATCTTGCTACTTCCCCTGTAAGTTAATTTTAACCTTTTTTATTTTTATTTATTTTTTGATGTTAAGAGCTAACATCAATTATTCTAATAAATTATAATTATGTTGTATGAATCTTAGACCCGGCAATATTGGACACGATACGATTACACGACACTAGGGATGGCAATGGAGCGGGACGGGGGCGGATTTTGCAGTATCCGCCCCCGCCCCGCGCTCTGCCCCACCCCCCGTCCCGCTCCGCCATGGATGTTGAAATTTCAATACCACTACCACCTCCATGGATGTCGGTTACATCCATAACCGCCCCGCCCCGTTCCGTCCCATTTGATATTTATTAATTATTTTTATTTTTTTTAAATAATAAAGCATTTTAAAAAAATTTAAATATAAATTAAATATAAACATGTTTCTAATATAGGAAGAGAAAAAAAAATAAAGTATTAGGTTTAAGTTTTTAAAAATAAAAATAAAAATAATAAGTTTAATTATATAATTTTATTATTCATTTAAAAGCTAAATATGTAAGGGTAAAATTGTAATTTTAGTATTCGGGACGGGGCGGTGCGGAGCAGGCAATTACCACAACTGCTCCATCCCCGCCTTTCAAACAAAAAAAACCGCACCGCCCCGCTCCGCCTCCATTGTTCAAAAAAAAAAAACCTCTCCATTCGGATCGGTTCGAAATCCATCGGTCGGATCGGGTTTTGCCATCCCTACACGACACGGAAAAAATAACTAAAATATGACACATAACACGAACATCATGACACGAAAACACGATTATGACACGACACAAATACACGAGGTCAGGTCTATTAGAAACTTGTCTCTCCCAGTGTGTAGAACTTATTAACGCTTAGTTTAAGTAATAAAAAAAGGGGTGTGCTTGCTGGTTTCCATATATAATTTTAAGATGTGTCATATTTATCTGTGTGCAGCTTGTTTGCTCTCGCTCTCACTTTGGAATCAGATTAAGTGGTATACATATCTATGCCTTCTGTTGTTTCAGTTAGAGCTTAAATTACTAAATGTCAACTGGAGGAACGGATACAAGAATATATGGTTTTCATCCTATAAACAGCTATCTGTCAAAATGGTTCTGGATTAATTAGTGATATATTTAAATTGGGGATGAAAATTTTCTGTATAGATGTGAGATGTGACCATCATTGTTATGAAGCATTGCCACACTCTTCGCTATGTTTTCTAGAAAGCAATGGTTCTATCATTCAAATAATGTATCTTAGTATTCTCTAATCTCTTTTCATATATTGTTCTGAATTGTTATATATGAGTAATCAAGTAAAATATGTTGTTGATGGCTAAGTTCCTTTTTTCAGGGTCCTGGTGCTTTCATAAGTGGAAGTGACTGCTGTTTCATGGTGGTATTCCAGTATGGCTCCATCGTGTTGTTTAATGTTCATGAATGTGAAGTGGATGAGTATCTGAAAATTGTGGAACAACATGCATCAGGATTGCTTCCTGAAATGAGAAAGGATGGTGAGTTCATATATTCTTATTTAATTTATCTTTTAAAATCACTATTTTACGCTCCTTTTCTAGAGTTGCTGTGAATAGAGATCGACATTAAGAAATTGTAATGTTGGAACTTGGGAGCTGACATGATTTTACTAGTACAAAGAATAATTAATGTGGTCATGCACTTAAGTTCCATGATTGGCCATGTTCTTTCTTTTTCTTTATCATAATCATACAAATTCCTTTCACCATCTATCTCAATCAAGATCATCTGTGAATCCTGTCAAAACAATAGTATTTAAAAACGCTCAAAATAAAAACTTTGTTTAACACCTTGAATAACGACTTTATGGACCAATATGTCATCTTTATCCTTTCTTTCTCCTGTCTTTTGAAAAGGTTCTCTTATCTTTTTCTTCTTATTCTTTCTCTCTTTTTGCTAGCCCTTTTCTCAACTTGTTATGTTGTGAATGAGAAAGAAAGAGGGTTCTCCCTGTGAAGGATGGCCTTAAAGCCATGGAAAATCCATGGCTTTATTATTTTTTGTCTATTGTCCTCGTCTTATTTCCTCAACTTTTTTCTTTTTTAATTTCTATTCACCGGATTTCTTGCCAATTGCTTTCTCTCCTGCTTATGCGTGCCACATACTTGCATTCGCTAATTATTTGGCTTTGACGTGTTATGAACTTGCAGAGTATGAGGTAAGAGAGAAGCCAACTCTAAACACATGGATGCAAGGTGGATTGGATTACATTATGTTGCAGTTCTTGAATATTGATGGAATCCGTATCATTGGAAGTGTTCTTGGTCAAAGTGTTGCTCTTGACTACTATGTGCGCCAGGTGTGTAGTATTTGATCTCCAATGTCTACTTTCTGAATATTTAACTTGATAATGACACTCAAAACTTTTTTCCATATCTTAGGTTGATGGGATGGTTGCGGAATTTACCGACATAAACCGTGGGATGGAAAAAACAGGAACATTTACCATGGACAGCAAAAAACTTTTTCAGATAGTGGGAAAGGCAAATTCTAATCTTGCTGATGTGATTCTTAAGCTTGGACTTTTTGAGAGGTAACTTTTTTACTACCCATTATGAAGAAGGTAATTGACCCACAATATATTTCATGACCGTGGAACTTTCTGTACGGCTACTATTTCGAAATTAATTTGTAATAATCCATTAAAAACTGATAGGAATGTCTCTTTTAGAGTGTATGCAATTTAGCTCATACATTTTTCTTGGTTTTAACAGATCAGATATTGCCTGGAAAGATGCGAAATACGCTCAAATATGGGAATTTCTACGAGATGAATTCGAATTAACTCAAAGATTTGCAAGTCTTGATTTCAAGTTAAAGTTTGTTGAGGTATGACAGTTGCTCTGTTAGACATATATATGCATGAAAAAAAAGTCATAAGTCGACTTGTTTTATGGTGTAAAACTGTAGGAGATATTGGACGCTACCTAGATATCTGCTAACATATGACATTAACCCTTTCTGCCATTGCAGCACAATATTCGGTTTCTTCAAGAAATTCTTCAAAACAGGAAATCAGATTTTCTGGAGTGGCTCATCATTGTGTTGATAAGTGCTGAAATTGTTATCTCTCTTTATGACCTTATCACGAGGTCGTTATGACCCGACCCTTGTACAGAGGTTAGCAAATTTTCACCTCGATACTAGTTGCAAATTGCAATGCATAAAGAGTTATTTAGTCCAAAAGGTTTCTGATCAAATTTCGCTGTTGCTCTACATTCACTTTCTAGTTAGCTTTTGCTGTAACTATTAGATTAGCTACCATGACCATTTAGTTTGTTTTAAATGATATGGTCTTATATCATATATAGGTTTTCTTTTTCGGAAAAAAAAAAAACAAAACAGGAATTTCACTTTTTTTTTTCCTTAAAGTTATTTTTTTCTGCAAATACTGAGATTTTAACTCTTAGCGCTTTGTATTCAAGTTAAAGGTTCATTTGAATGGGCAGTGAGATTGATTCCGGTGAGATTAAAAACAGTGATGGATGTGAAATTAGTTACTGTAGCGGTGAGAGGGTATTGTAACGGTGAGATATGTGTTTGGAATCAAAAGTAACGGTAGCGGTGAGGTGAATTATAATGAGAAAGAAAAATAATCATTAAAGACATTAAATTAATGTGTAAATAATAAAAATTATTAATTATTAATTATTTATGAAATTAATAAATAATTAAAAAGGATCAAATTAAATTTTTATGAAATAATTATTTTATTTATAGATAAATAAAAATTAATAAAAATAATATATCAAATAATATTTTTTATTTATTTTTAATTAATTTTTTTATTATAAAATATATTTATTAATTTATTATATATATATAAACATAAAAGTTTCAAAAGTAAAAGAGGGCTCATCAGGCTGGTCCCCTTTGCCAAACAATTGTGTTTTGATAAGGGTTCATTTATATCCAAACGAATCTTTAACCATTGGGTCAATAATTAAGTCTAGTCCTTTCATTTCGATCTTATCAGCTAAGGTTAAGACTTGTTTAATTACGGTTAAAATAATAAATAAAAAAAAGTATTTGAATTTTATCATTTTATTTAGATAAATTTTCTATAATTTTATTATACTAAAATAAACTTTTAATTTTTAAGCTCTTAACTTTTAATTTATATTCAAATAAGTTTTTAATTTTTAATTTATATTTAAATAAAATTTTAATATAAATGAATTTTTTATTTGAAATAAGGATTAATATTTTTTTGGGGGCCAGAAATAAAGATTATTCGAGTATAAATAAAAAGATAAGAGTTTATTTGAATATAATAAAAGTATAAAAATTTATTTTAAAAAACGAAACCTTATCAAATTCCCCCCTCCTTTTTTTTTTTTTTGTTAGTTTCTTTTGCACGTTTAAAGAGTGATTAGAATAGCAAAGAAGTTAAGGCATGGGATTTTAAAAAAGAAAAGAAAAGAAGAAAGATTTCAATTTTTTTTTTATTAATAGTTAAGATATGATCATCATGAAATTATTATCTTATAAGAATAAGTAGCAAATTTATCACTATATTTATGTGGTTGAGTCAAATTTACTATCAAATTTTTTTTACTAGTACTCAATTTACCATCATATTTTTATTTAAAATAAATTTATCATGATATTTCAAATTTTAAAGTGATTAAATGATATTCACTATATTTTTTTATAAAAAACTATTTTACAATTCAAAATATAATTTTAAAAATGATATGATACAGAAAAAGAAAAAACAACTATTAAGCTAAAATCTCTTTTTCCTAAATTTAAAAAAAGAAAAGAAATTGACATCGTACATATATCCCCTTACACAAATAATTGGATTCATCTCCCATCCTAAAATAAAAAATATATATATAAAAATCAAAGAACTGATAAAAGGCATATGCCATGAGGTATATATGGGTCCTATTTCCTATATATTTTCTATCATTGGATTCTTGAACTGTGCGTGCAGCCCTAAAAAACTGAAGGTGATCCATGACAATCAATGGAGTAGTTCCAATGTAAGATCATGGAAGCTATGCCTATGCAGGGTTAGTACGAGCCGGGCCTATCAGGTCGGGCAAACTATCTGATTCTTGAGGAATTTAATCCTTGAGTAAGTCTAATCCTCGTCATGACAGGTCCGGCGCCCCCAATTGAAACCAGACGTATCCACTGGTCCGGAGACCCATCAGCTCACCAATCAACCTGGCTCCACGGTACCCATTTCCGGGCCTATGGCTTGTTGTGCCAATGACGGTTTTAGGTTTGGTGACTGGTGAGGCATTAATTTCACTTCCCTGGACAAATTGCATTGTATTACCAAGAATTTCCAGAGTCACTACAAAGTACATCCACAGCAATGATATCATGACTAACTGCAATTGGGACTTATCTAAGCACCGCGATCACAGATTTGGTTCGTAGAACAATTGGATGGTTACCGGACAATATTATTAACGATGGAAGATTGGATAATGTATTTTGTCTGTTGGCATCTATGTTACTCGAACTCAAGAGTGAGTGTCAGACATAGGTATGTTTAATTTTTTAAAGTTTTTTTCGTATATTTAAAGGATGATACCTTCAAACCCATATCTGAATATATGTCAGACATAAATAGCGGATATGGATACTTTAAAAAAATAAAGAATTCGGATAACATAAATTGGCAATGATTGGTGTGGTGAATAGACCTGATCATGGGCCGGGCTGAGCCACGGCCTGAATTTTTTGAAACTTCTTTGCCCAGACCCAACCCTGGGAGAGCTCGGGCCGACCCACAGGCTCGAAAACAATGTTCATCCTATATAAAAAAAATATTTTTATATATTATAATTAAATTTAAATAAAATAATATTATTTTATTTTATTATATAAAAAATGATTCGGATCGACCCAGATCAAAAAAATGCCTATCCAAATCCGATCAAATACGGATCGAACCCGTTGTCCGGCTTTTGAGCAGATCTAGTGGTGAACTTGGGATATTATTTAGTTTGTGCAAAGTTGTTTAAATTCCAAAATCTGAACAAGCCCAATGACCCTGGTGGTCTTGCTAATTAGGAGAAATTTTCAAATTTGGGATATAATATTAAACTAGTTAATGCAATTAAGTTTCCAAGTTTGTTTCCAATTTGGAAGTAATTTCCAAGTTACATAAATACAAGCTATGAATCGGATTGCATGTATATCAATAAACTCAATAAAAAAACCACGAAAGTAAAATTGACAGACTTCCATGGTGATAAAAAAGTAGGTTAAATTTCATGGAAGATAATCGGATTTGAACATTCGGGGTGGTGACTTGGGGTTCCTAGGCACAAACTTTCGAGCCCAAACGTGCTTTCCATTGATAGAGTACTTGACTTTGTGCTTGCCATTCAGAATCATTTCAAGGGCTGAAGCAGAAACCAGAACCAACCTTGCATATAACGGCTGCTCCCCTGCTGGGACTTCTTGCATCTCAATTCCTACGAAATTGTCCCCAAACTTCCTGTTTGTCCAAGATCACAAAAAGAAACAAAACATATAATTCTAATTCATATTAAAAAAATTGTTTATATCAGTCAAGATATGAATATTAATGTTAACCCGAGGTCAGAGCGGACAATAATGGGATAATTCAATATTAATCTTGCATCAATAATTACAAAATAATAACATTAAATTGAGGGAAAAGTATAAAGACCTGGTGAAGAAGTCTCTCACTTCATCCTCTGAAATGGGGTACCCTTTAGAGAATGTTAAGAAAATAGTTCTATCATCTACTGCCACTTCCTTATTATTATTATTCTCTTCCAAGCTGTTAATGCAAATAGTGTGTATACGGTTCCAAAGATCCTCCATTTCATTGTTCAGAGACTTTGTTTGAGCCCTAAGGCTAAGATTATCATTAGGATCAAATCCATGGAGAAAATCCAAATCGCCCGAACTGGTATTAGGCCTAAAAATTTGCTGATTTCCCATATTCTGATCACAAAAGTCTCCAACCCCAGAATTAATATTGTAGTTGTAAACAGGCAATATTGGCCTAATCAATGGACCATAAAACCTTAATGGCTCCAAATTTTGTTCAATTCTCTCTTGATCAGCAGTCATTGGATTGATTAATCCCAATGCTTGTTGCATTATATCATCAAAGGCTCTAGCACAAACATCCTGAACAAGTTGAACAATCCCACGAATAATCTCGAGACGATTATCATGAAAGAAATGAAGAGAAACCTCGTTTTTTGTCAACTTTCGAGTTAAAGGAATGATATAGTTAGTGCCTCCGAAATGACTGAAAGGGAACTCATCACTGTTTATACAATTCAAGCATTGGACAGCCTCATCGGCCAATGCATTGATAAGGGTATCAGGCCAGGGTTGCATGTCGTAGACCAAGTTCCCAGCATGGCTGCTATAGTGTTCAAGCCAAAGGAATAGAGCCATGACGTGCATGGACTCGGTTGGATCACGTTCGAGGTTCAAAACAAGCCTGGCGAAGATGGCTCGGTCGATGGTGTGGAACAGCTTGATTTCTTCTCGGGAAATTGTCTTATTCTCCGAAGAAGATGAACATGAAGATAAAGATGAAGCCATTGTTGGGTTTTTGAAGGGAATGGAGAAATTGGGTTGTTATCAAAACTTGATTCTGGGGATTTATAGAAGGGAAAGGGTGCCATTGAAGAAGGTTTGATAATGATGAGTTGTGAATTTTGAAGAGACGCCATTTTCGATTTTTGGCAGAAATGGAAGATTTGAGAGGGTTTCTTTGTTAAAGAGTTTTGAAGGCAACGGTCAACTTTTGGGTAGGTTTCGTTTGGTTTAAAGAAAATTTTCCAATTTCATTAAAATTATTTGGTAGCAAAACATAATTCCAAACTCAATTTGTTATAATTATAAAAAAAAAATTAAAAAAGATAAGATAAAGTATATATAAATTTGGGACATTACATAGATTTGGTTTTAAGTTTTTTCTTTTCTCTTTCAAATTTTTGCATAATGTAGATTAAGGACATTTACGCTCTTTTAGCTTTATTGTTAACATAGTTTTTGAAGTTAAAAATTGTGTTTCATCACAAATGAAATGTTAAACGGGTAAAAAAAATTAATTTTTGCGGTTAAAATCATGGTCTAACAATCGAAACCAAAAAGCTAAAACAAAAAAGTTTTGGGTTTAAAATTTGATTCTTGGATAAAATGATTTTATTATCCTCATATCTTTAAACTTTTATTATTTTAAACATATATTTTTTGATATTTTCCTCACAAAAAATTCTTAAATCATATTTTTTATCACATTTTTTAAAATACATTTTAACTTAAAAAAAAAAATTAAATCAAATTTTTTTCAACAATAATGCTAAACTAGTTTTAAACATTTAGGATAATCTTTGCTTTTTCCAACGAAGAAAACCCATATTTTGCCGAAGTATGTGAAGCTATGTTCCCTGTACGCATGGTATGCTTGATACAACGGGATTGGAAAGCAGGCATTTTAAATTAATCTAGTTTCATCTATATAATCGGTGAATGGGGGATAAAAGCTTCTTGATGATCCCTAATATGCATCTTCCTCAAAGTATGATTTTTGTGAAACCCAAATCAAAGGCAAGATCCAAGACTCGAACTGCTGCTGTTGCTGCTTCCACCATGAAAGAGTCTGTAAGATTGGAAATTTTAGAAGAAGATGCACCCAAAATTGCACCATATCCGAGTCTCTAATCACAACACCTACCCTCCCTAACTTATTGGTAATTATATTTAGAGCACCCTAATGTATTGGGAGTGTAGTTGGGATGCACCCTAATGCAATGAAATTGCACAGTGAAATTCATTGGACTCTTGAGAAATGTGATATTTTTATTTCATTTTTTTAAACTATAATTTATTTAAAATTTTAAAAATTATTCTTTAATAATTTTATTTTATTTTTCAATTTTTTATTTAAATATTATTAAATTATTTATTCATTTAATATAATAAATAAAATTATATACTTTTAAAATAATTAATTAATTTAAATATTTAAATAAAGATATTAAATATTATTAAAATATATATAAAAATAATTTATTAATATAATCTTACATTAATATTTTTAATCATCATTTTTATTTTTATCTCATTGTCATTATTATTTTTGCATCAATACATATTTCATCACTGATTTTAATTATATTGTTATAATATATAATTTTACTATTGCAATAACTAATTTTAGCATTACCATTATTTTTAACCTCATGGTCCATTTAAATGGAGTGTTAATAATCACTAATTAATTGCATATAGCAGAGCAGCACGTGACATCATTTTGGCCTGAGAAGTGGACTGGACTGGATAAATTAGAAAGCACGTGAGGCAAAGACATGGTACGAAAATAGACAGACGGCGCGGTGGTCACATCATATGTTGGCTTTTATCTGTCGCCCATTCAAAGCCAAATTACAAAGGTTTTTTTTGTAAGAAGAACAAGAAAGAAATGGGTTATGTTAGAAAAATAATAAAAAAATCACTTAAAATAAATTTTCGTAAGTTTTAAAATTTTATATAATTTATATTTGATTTATATTATATTTATATATAAAAAAAAATTATATAAATATATGATAACTTTTAATTTACATAAATACATGATATATCTTTTAATAATTTATATAATTTATCATGTTTATATAAAATTTGTCATGTTTTATATGTAATTTGTCATGTTTATATGTAAAAAAAAAAAATTACATAAATACATGACAACTTTCTGTTACATAAATACATGATAATATCCTTTAATAATTTATGTAATTTTATTATGTTTATATATAATAAAATTTAACATAAACTCATCATAAAGAGCTTACCTTAGAACTGCCTGTTATCTTATGTGTTAGTTGTTTGCAATGTTGATGGAAACTAATTCCACATTGCTTAAAAAAGTCAAGAACAAAGGCATATAATAGGATATTATTCTTACTTTAGACAATTGGATCAAGTGCTATGGGTCCAAAGAGCTAGTGGGCTCTCCTAGTGGGCTACTAATTATTCAAAGATGAGCATTTGGGCTTAAATATAATTGATTTTTTATTTTTTATTATTTTTTTATTTTTGAAATTAATTTAATATTAATTAAACTTAAAATTATATTAAATAATAATCAGCTGTATTGAATAGTTATGTTTTTGAAACATGTTATGTAAGACACAATACTTACCTAAACAGTTGTTGTGTAAGAACACAACTTAAGCTAATAACAAGTTACAAGTTACTAATATAACTTTACATTGTTTATAAAATGAGACTTTTCTATTCTGCAATTTACATAATTCTGCTTGAAACGTTTATGACTTTGTTGTATCTTAAAGACATTATAAAACCTTAAAAAAAATGTTTCTCACGCTTCAAAATCTGCATCCGAATCTCTCGATCTTCTTTTATTTTTTCTAACATTATGTCTCCTTATCCCACAACGTGACCATCATTTCTTGCCTGCACGAGCCAGCCAGCTCAATCCCACCCGACTATCACTCACTCCTTTCCCCCCACTTGGTTTCTGCAGAGAAGCTTTTCTCTCAATCTTCTTCATTTCTGTCTGTCTAATATTCCTTTTGGCTGTTTGCAAATAAAATTAACCACATGAAACATTGCCACTCTCTCTCTCTTTTCAATATCCTCAAAATTTTCTGTGTTAGTTTTGTTTAATTATCATTAATTTTTATATACCAATTAAATGGAACCAAGGAAAAAAGTTTATATGGTTTGTATTAATATTGTACACTTGAACATTTGTATATACATATATGATTTTTCTTGTTAAAAGAATTTGATTCAATTTTTTTTTCATTTTTTATATTAAAAAAAATTATGGTTATATGATCATTTTCTTTGATTTGAGAAAATTATATTCGAATTAACTCTATTTGAATGGGAAAAACAAGCATTTATCATTGAATTTAAATGTTCAAGTGCAATATACAATCATTTTTAATAACCTCAAATATTTACTTTTTAATAGTCTCAAAAATAAACTTTTAATGTCAACTCTAATGTCTCTTAAATAACTTGAAAAAAAAAAAAAGTCAAGCATTAATATTAACGCAAATAATTGATTTTCTATTGATAATAGAGACAAATTATAAACAATTCTTACTCCTTTGTTACTTTCCTATATATCTAATTTGGCCTATGATGTAAATGCATTCAAATTTTAAAGGGATTTATTAAATTATGAGTATTCAAGAATTTAAAATTTTGGAAAACCAAAGTCCATCAGAAAACATATAACTACTTAAACATTAATTTCTTTCATTAAAAAACATTAATATCTATTTCATGAAAACCTTGTTACAACATGCAAACTAGTGCTATAAAATTGAAAAATTAATAATTTTTTGGTGAAATTATAAATTTTAAATTGGGCCAAGGATTTTATTTTTATACATAAAATTTTAATTACCAAGTGAACTAATTTTAGATTTTTTAAAAGGGTTAATTAGTTAAGGGCAAAATGATTGATGAAAAAAAAAAATGTTTTAGCATGTCTATGTCATATTAATGTGTCCTACAATCATGTTAATTTGAGGGGCAATGTGTCTTAATTTACTTTGCCAACTCACAACCTGAAAAGCTCCAGCTCACACCACTATCACCCCTAGTTGAGCCCTCAACTCTCAATTTTATAATTTGCTTTTATGGCATTTGGTGGCAGGCCAACCCTTCGTAGTCACGTTCACCTCCAAATAGACCTGCTCATGGATCGGACTGAGTCGAATTGTGATTCGATTTTTTTTTTCTTTGTCCAGATTCGATCTTGGGTCGGGTCTGGCCGGCAAAGTAGGTTCGAATTTATTATTCATCGGATTAAAAAAATATATATATACTTTTTTATATTTTTATAATTAAAATTAAATAAAAATAATATTATTATAATAAAAAAAAACACTATTTCGAACCGAGCCGGACAGGCTGTCCGACAATCAGCAGGTCTACCTCCAACATAGAGAAATCAAGAAGATTCACCTTTTTTTTTCTTTTATAAAAACAAGAAATACTTATGATTCTATACATCTAAGAACTTCACAAAAATAACCATAAATTTTGCTTCGATGTTGATTATCATATTTATAGTTGAATACATGTGCATGCAAGCAAGAGCTCTTAAATTTCATTGTAAATAGACATGTTTAAGGATCGAGTTATTTATCCAAACTCGAAAGTTCATCCGATATTTGGGAGGGCTTAAATATAAATATTATGCCCAAAAAACAAATTTGGACAAAAAAATTAAACCCATTTTATAAAAATGGATCAAGCTTTGGACATAGATTTTTTGCCCAGATTTGACCCAATCTAGTACGTTTTACTATTAGTTATATAAAATTTTAAAACAATTATTTATTAAGAATGATAGATCATTTTTAAGAGAAATCGACCTTTTGTGTAAAAATTTGGATGAATCTACGCAAGTCTAGGTAGTGTTCTTATATGACGGGCCAAACTTGAGTATAAAATCCTGCCCATATTTGAACCGAGTTGGGTCTGAACGATCTCAAATCTTCTTAATACTTTGTCTACACTCGAATCTAACTCGACCCATAAATAAATTTAATCATCGATATATAAAATAAAATTAACGTTATGTTACTACTAAGACATACAAATGCATGTGCATGCAAACTTACTTGCAGAGCTCTTAAATTCCATCGTCGATCTATTAAACAAAATTAATGTTAGGTTATTTAAAAATTAAACAACTCGGCTACCCACAAATGATATAGAAATACGTAAAAATGCGTTATTGCATTTGGTTAGAGTTTGATTATCAATATTATAGTTAGATAAATACGTACGTACGTAACATGCATATAAGCTTACTTGTGAAATTCTTAAATTTTATTATCGGCATACAAAACAAGAGCAACGTTATTATTTAATTTGTTCGATAATCAGACAATTCGATTACTTGTAAATGATTTAAAAATAATAATTGACAAATTTATAAACATTTATTTCTTTTACGTACGTAATCAGACAATCGAATAGAATACTTTGCTTTCTGCAAAACAGCTGGCCACGTTTTTTTGTATAAGCAAAGTGAAAGAGAGATGAGATTTTTGAGTATATAGAATAGATATGCGCTCTGCCGGCCCTCACGTGGCCTGCCTTTTGTTTTGTTGAAACTCGAAACAACTCAAAAACAAAAGTGTGATCGTGAATTCAGATTTATCTCAATCGGTTTATATACTTATTTTTAAGTAGAGATATTTATGAGTTGAATTGAATTTACGTATAATATCAACCTGAAATATAGGTCTATTTTTAAATAAGTAGCCCGACTTTTAAACAAGATCTACTTTTAAAATGTAACATTCAATATATTTAAAATTCGAATCTCAATATTTGTAATTCTTTCGTCTATTTTTGGCTTTGACCTCTTTGTATAAAAAATTAAGTGTGATTAAAAGATAAAGAGAGAAGGTTATCCCACTCCAATTCAATTGGCTACACTACAGCAATTTTGGATTTTAGTAACATTTTACTGGAGGCGTTTTACTTAAAAACATCGTCAGGTACTGTGGTTTTGTAAAGGGAGCGGCGTTTCTACCCCAAACACCGCTAAAAATTAATTTAGTGGCGTTTGTAAGGAAGAAACGCCGCTAAATATTCTCATGTAGCGACGTTTGTCTGAGAAACGCCGCTAAATGTATGACATTGAAAAATCAGAGGAGAACATTTAGCGGCGTTTGTCTCCATAAACGCCGTTAAATGTTGCAATTTAGCGGTGTTTGTCTTAGAAACGCCGCTAATATTGCAATTTAGCGACACTTGTCTGAGAAACGCCGCTAAATGTATGATATTTAAAAAAAATTAGAGTAGAACATTTAGCAACGTTTATCTCCTTAAACGCCGCTAAATGTTGCAATTTAACGGCATTTGTCTTAGAAACGTCACTAATGTTCTCATTTAACGACGTTTGTCTGAGAAACGCCGTTAAATGTATTACATTTAAAAAAATCAAAGAAAAACATTTAGCGGCGTGAATAAATTTAGCGGCTTTTCTAGTATACAAACGCCGCTAAATATTAAAAAAATCGAGCGGCAAAATTTACTGTTGTTTTTAAAAAGGAGATGAATAGGCAAACGCCGCTATTTGCTGAAAGTATTATTAATAACAGACCCCTCTTCCTCTTCCTCTTTACCCAAAACACAAAACTCATTTTTTCTCCTTCTCTCTCTCCATCTTCGCACACCCACCAGCTTCTAGGTCAAAAATTTAAGCAAAATTTTGTTAATCTCTTTCCGTTCCTAGAAGATTCTTGTTTGAAGGTAACAATTTTATGTTTTTGCATTTTGTAAATTAGGGATTTTAATTTAGTTTTTGCATTTTTTTTTCAGGTTCTAAACATTGAATTGGAAGAAGCATTTTGACAGATGATGAAGCTTGGAAGTCAATTCTTTTAATTTTGCTTTTCATTAACTTTAATCACTGGTTGTTTTACAAATTTGGAAAAAAATTGTAATAACTTGTAATGTTAGTGCATGATTGGCAATAGGAGTTTTGAACATTGCAATTGTTATATATTTACAGGTATAAATTAAATTTTATACTACCTTATCTTGTTTAATTTAAATTTTATTTCAATTGTTATATGTTGATTATTTTGTGTTTTCTTAATAGAATTGTTGTATAATGATACTTTATAATATACTATTAAATTTTAATATATTTATGTTATGTATTGATTATAAACTATAATATAAATATATTGAATAATATTATTAATTATAATTTTTAAATAAAAGAAATTATATATATATTTTTTACAAATTTTGGAAATTTAACAGCGTTTTTATAACACAAATGCAGCTATATTTGTGAATATTAAAGAACGAAATTCTAAAATTAGCGGCGTTTCTCGAGACAAATGCCGCTAAATGTTTCAATTTAGCGGCATTTTTTTAATCTACAAATGCCGCTAATTTATTCTCAAATACCATCAGCTGCAGTCCTACACTGGCGTTTATAAACGCCGATAAATATCCCTACAAACGTCGCTACATTAGCGGTGTTTTAGTTTAAAACGCAGGAAAAATTCCTATTGTGTTTTTCTCGACACTTTCAACGACGTTTTTCAAAAACGCCTTTAAATTTTAGCGGCAAAAACATCTCTATTATTAATAAAAAAAACGCCACTGAAGACCTATTCTGCGTAGTGCTATTGCCCTTTTCTTCTTTCTTATTCTTGATGGAATCATAGATGGCCATTTTCGAAATGTATATAAGTTCAGTCATAATCATATATTATCATATTGAAAACCCATAACCTCAACAACTATGAAAGAGGACAACTACTAGCTTGGAATTTCTATTTTGAAGTGGAATTATTAATTCATTCATGTTAAATTTAAAATAAGAAATAATACTTTTAGGCTAGATAAGTACTACTACATATTGACTGTTTTTCTTAAAACTATACATTTATTATGAATTATTATTTCATACATTATCGATAGAATTTTTAAATTTTACAAGTATTTTTTTTATTATCATATTAATTCAATTATTTTTTTAAAATATATCTTAATGAAATATATATCGTTCTTCTAATTATGTTAATGAAACTTAAAAATATCATTAACGATATATCAAAATAAATTTTCATGTTATACTATTTTTTACAACATATCCTTTTGCAAAAAAATAAAAAATATGATAGAACAAGAATTTTGAAGTAAAAAATTGAAATTGAAATTTAATTTTTTGAATTAGTAATGAAGATTTTGAATTTCATAAGCGAAGTTAAGAAACTAATAAATATCTCATTTATTTTTTAAATATATTTTAAAAGATATGTTTTATCTATTAATTTGATTTGTGAAATTTAAAAATTTAATTGACAGTATATGAAATAAAAAATATATAATTGAATTATATGATGGTAAAGGGAAAAAAAAAATGCGGGAAATGTTGTGCTGTATTTCACGCGCCAGTTGAAGAGGAGGGAGGATCTGCTGTGGTGTAATGTTGTCAATCACAGTCAAGGGAAGAGCTTTGACGGCCTTTTTTTATTTATTATTTTGTACTAATATAGTTTTCTATTTCCCTTTTTGGATCATTTTAGGCCAGCAAATTCTTTTTAATTCAGAAAAAGCTTCGAGATCAATGGGGATTTAATAATTCAAAAATCTGTTCCATTAAAATAGATAAATTAATTTGATCACTTCAATTTACTTTTCAAAAATTATGATATATATATATATAAAATATATAATTAAGTTAGTGTCACGATCAATATTACCTAAAATGCACATCGATCCGACATGAAGAAAGAAAATTGGATTACAAATCATTATTTACTTGAAACGTAAATCGATAAAAATAATCTTCTTTCTTTCGCTTAGTAAAAACGAAATACGATTAATTAAAACATAAAATATATTTTAAAAAATATATACATATATCTTATTTTTATTTTTATGAATATATATATATATATGGTTCAATTTAATTAAAAGAATGTAAATCTATATCAATTACTATTAAAATAATTAACTTCTATAATTTTAATAATAAAAATTATCTAATAACCATTCATAAAAATAATTCTAATAACTATGAGAGCAGGTCTTCATACTTCTAATGTGGTGGATGCAATACAATAATCCTTTCATTAAACGAACTTTCCTTTTTCACTAAACTATAGAATACTCCCATCGTTCATCCAAACATATATTAAGTAATCTTTACATTAACATATATCTCCTAATAATCTTTGTAAAAAATATGCATGGTTTAGTTACGGTTATAAATTTTCAATTGAAATCAAATTTATTAATAAAAAATAAAAACATTAATTTATTATGAATTAAAATTTTGTAATTATAATTAAAGCATATTAAATATTAAAATAATTTTCAGGGAATCAAATTCGATGATCAAAACTCCATTATAAATATTTAAAAATCCAATAATGAACAAAATTAATAATAATAACAATAATTAAAACCATTATATTGTTGAATCCTTTATCATATTCGAACCTAAATTAAATTCCAATAAATTAAGGTCTAGTTTAGCATTGCTGTTGAAAAAAGCTTGGGTTTGAAAAAGCTCGAATTGAAAAAAATGTGTTTATAAAGTGTGATAAAAAAGTGTGGTTTAAAAACTTTTAAGTGTTTAGTATTGCTGTGAAAAAGTGTTGTAGGAAATTGAAATGTCAAAAAAAGATATGTTTAAAATAATAAAAGTGTAGAGATGTGAGGATAATAAAGTCATTTTATCCAAAAGCCAGCTTTTAAAGCCCAAAAGCTATATTTTTTGGCTTTTTGATTTGGTTTTTCAAACCATGGTTTCAACAGCAGAGGCCAATTTTTTTTATCTGTTTAGCATTGCGTTTGCGGTGAAAAACAGATTTTGATCTCAAAAACTGTGCCAGAAGCAATGCTAAACGAGGCCTCTGTAAATACATAGTATATAAACAAATGTGTGTGAAAATGTTTGATCAGGTTGATAATAATGTACTAAACCCAAAGTCTATCTGTCTTGCCTCTCTGTCTCCTTTTATTTTTCTTCCCATCCTGTCTTCCTCCTTATATTCTCCTTATTCCCTTCTCGGCTTCCTCCCTTTTCTTCTCTACCCAAACGCCTCCTATTTTTTGCAACATTTTGTTTTCTTTATTATTATTATTATTATTTTGTTTTTGGGTAGAGCCATGACTATGAGTAACAATATTGGGCAATTTGGTGACACGACTTTAACCAAAGTTTTCGTTGGAGGGTTAGCTTGGGAGATTCCCAAAGAAGCCATGAGAGAGCATTTTGAGAAGTTTGGTGAGATCCTTGAAGCTGTCATTATTTCTGATAAACTCACTGGCAGATCCAAGGGTTTCGGATTTGTAAGTTCTTTTTTGTCACTCAAATGCACTCGATCGGTTGCAGCTGATTCTTTTTTTTTCTACGAAGTTTTTTTCTTTTTTTAATTTTTTGGGTGTTTTTTAGGTTACATTTAAAGATGCTGAAGCTGCTAAGAAAGCTTGTGAGGATGCCACTCCTATCATCAATGGCCGCCGAGCCAACTGCAACCTGGCCTCCCTTGGTGCTCGCCGCCCGAGGTCTTCCTCCGCAGCTCCTCCACAACATCAAGGTGTTTAGACAGTATAGAATTTATATTCTTGATGCATTATCAATATATATAATTTTATATACCCTTAAGAGATTATTTGAAATTTGACATCTTATAAACTCGATTCTTGCAACTATTTTTAAGATGCATTTTGAATTTTGAATTTCAACGGTTCTTTTATACTGAAAAAAGTTTAGTATCTTATAAAATAGTTTTGAAATTTTTATTAATAAATGTTTGTTTAATTACGTGATAATTTGCGATTTATTAATAAATGATAGAAGTATATATATATATATATATATATATATATATATATATATGTAAGGGTGGATTAATAAACAAAAACTCCTAAACTTTGGAATAGTTGTTTTAAGAAAAAGAGATGGTGATGGCATTTTTGTAAATATGAGCATCATGGGTCTAATCTTGGGTTTTTGATCATGAAGGATCAAACGTTGGACCGAGGGCCACGTCAGTTGCACCAGCCAATCATGTGCAGTGGTATTACCCAGCGGGGACACCAGCGTCGCCGTTTCCTCATCAGCATCATCAGGCCGTTCCTTTTTATGGGTATATGCCATTTGATTCGTTGAATTTGTTTAAGGTGCATGGTATAAAAGGACAACTTTACCGTATCTTATAATTCTCTCTTCACTTGTTTTAGGTACTCTCCCAGTCCCACCTACATTGCCACAAATATCAGCTACAACCATGTAAGTGTTTTTTTTTTTTTTTTTTTCTGCAATTGCAGTCTATGGTGCATCATGTTATCCCACTATCACTCACTAATTTCTAAATTTAATAATTTAGAGAATTAAAATATGATATAAAATACGATACGAATATACGAACGTTTCAATATTTATATAAAACGAATTATTAACATATCAAAATTTATTAAAATGTATAACACTTTAAAATTTAAATAGATTAGTAACTTCATTTTTACATGATTCAATGGAATTTAGAAAGCACATTTTTGCAAAAAAAAAAATTGAGTCTATAAATCTGGTGTATGGTTGGTGCAAACAGAAGCTAAGCTACAGTGGAGGATCCTACATGAATGGGCATTTCTCTCAAGTATATCCAGGAGGGCAGGCTATTGTAGGTGCAAACACATTGATGCCAATGTACCCTTTCTATCACTGCCATCAATCCCAAACAATGGGATTCCCAGCAGCCACCCACATCTTCCCAACAACAACAGCTGGGCCCATCATCACAATCCCAGCTGCTCTCATGTCAAAACCTGCTGCACCAATTGCTCCTAATTCAGGTAACACCTCCATTGATCCTTCATGATGGTGATTCACATGTTAACATGCTCACCTTCACCTTTTTTTTAAAAAAAATTAAATAGCATGTCTAATGAAATGAATCATTGTGTCACATGAAACCCTAATTGAGTTTTGGGTGATCTGGGTCCACTGCCAACTGGCTCGTTTAGGAAACCCATGTGCTGGGGTTGGGGATTAATATTTTGAACCAAATTGTTGTTTAATCCATGATTCTAAAAATGAGACTAGATCTGTCGATCGGATCAATTCAATTAAAAACTGGAGGTTTTTCTGTTTTGTGCTATTAACCGGTTGTTATTTAAAATCTTATTTAAATTAAAAACCAAATTGTTATTTAAAATCTTATTTAAATAAATCGGTTGGATCGAGAACCGAAAATCACACCGGTTTGACTTTCAATCCGGTTTTCTTAACCTTGGTTCAATCTAAATTATGGCCTTAATGTTTTTGCATGATTTTTAAGACAATTCTTTTATTACATTTTCTTAGGATTATTCAATCATATTCATGCATTATGTCAGATCTATTAAAATTTTATATGAAATCTGCATCCATAAGTGATGAACTTTTACAAAATTCATAGATCGTGATCATATAGCTATAAAACTGTAATTGATATGCTCTCGATTTTAAAATGACTTTTTTCTTTTATTTTATAAAATTTTAGTCTTTGATAATATTTGGTGTTTATGAGCTTTTTTAGTTAGGTTCGAGCTGCGAGAAAAAAGACTATTGAAATAGTGTTTTTTTAAAAATTGCTATAAAATTGTAATTACTTAAAATGACTGTGATGATTTTTTATTTATCAAAGAAAACTAATTAAACTTATTAATCGGTTTTGCATTAGAACTTTTTATAATTTGGATTTTCAATTTTTAGCTCCTAAAATCTCATTTTTGCAATTCTTTTTTCCCTAACTCAATTTTAGAATAAAAAAATAGTTTCATAAGATGGCTCAAGTAAATATTAAGTAGACTTGATAATTAGTATATTTGTGCCGTATTCATATTATTTTAATGTGTCATAATTGCGTTTAAAGTATTACATATTTATATAAATTTTGACACATTAATAATTAGTATTATATAAATTTTAACACGTTCGTGTATTCATGTCATATTCGTTTTATTTTTTCGTATCATATTCAAAATTACAAGATCTAATATTAAATAACTTTAAACACCTCTTAATAAGGTTTTTAGCTTTTATTTGTATTTTTAATTTTTGGCTCTTAATATTCTATTTTTTGGGTAAAAGATTCTATATTTGCTTTTACTGATATACAAATAGAAAACTGATATTATAAAGACAGTTTGCTTGGCTGTGGAATAGGCGCCACAGTTGGCACAGGTGAAAGCTTTAAGAAGGTTGGCTAAGAGGGGAACTTAGTTGGCAAAATAGCAATGAGGGAAGCTGGATGCTGCTCAGAGCAACATTATTATCTGATCTGTTGTAGCTCTTTTTTCCAATATATGATTTTTTTTCTTAATTATTATTTTTTCTTAAATGTTTGATAAGATTCTTTCATTCTATTTGTCTTTCTAACATCTAAGCTTGAGTTGTGAACCATTAGGAAAAAAAAAAAAAAACTAACAAAATCATGAATCTTTAATTACTCAATCTTATTGGTTTTTTTTTTTTTTTTATGGCTTTAGTGGATTAAATTTACTTCAATAATATCTCTCGGATTTATATTTGATGGACTGTCATTGTATAGATTTATACACTGATAATGAACTATATGATGGCAATTGTTAAAAAATTTAGTTATCTATATTTATTTTTAAGAGTTTTTAACTTTTTATGTTTTTTATTAATGAGGTGTCATTGCAAATTTGCAGGATTCACTAACAGTGTATAGATTTATACATTGACAATGCATCAAATACAAATCCAATATCTCTCTCATACACATTAACATGATTATTTTTCAAATGGGATGTGTTAAATGATTCGAAATCTGAAGAGAAAATACAGAAATAATTACAAAATTTGTAAATATATAATGGAAATTTTAAAGACAGAGATTTTATGTGTGTTATTTGTAGATCTTATAATTTTGAACATAATTTTAAAATAAAAAAAAAAAACCCTTATTTCTTACCAAGATTTGCATCAACAATTGCCCCATCATTTCACTGAATTCAATACGGATTAGTTTGTTTGTTTGATGATATCAAATTATCGCACAACTCTATGGAATCCCGCAACCAGAGAATTCAGGATTCTCTATGAATGTAACCAAAACTTTCCATCTAAGGTAGCCACTAGCCACCTATATATAGACATGATCTTGGGTTTGGATTGGATCCTTTGTCCAATGAGTACAAGGGTGATTTATATTCAGATTTACTGTGATTTGGAGAAGAAAATGCAAGGACCATATCACTTTGCAGTTTACAGGATGAGCCCTGATTAATTCCTGGAGGGTATTCAAAGAGGAGGAAAATGAGCTCATTGAAGCTGGTGTTTATTATCGGGGTGGTATGGCAATTAAGATTGGGAAGATCAATCTTTGGTCCTTGCATATTTCACTTGGGCAATGAGGTTTTCCAAGTCATATAATGGCCACCTAATATTCCTGAATCAAGAGGCAGCCTGAGACCTGAGTGTAATATTGCTAATAATGTTCATTTTGTGCTGTTCAACCTAAGTGAGGTTATCGATGAAGGGCTCTGAGGATTGGAGCTGTTGGCAGGAGTTAAAACCATGCTTAGATTTTGGAAGAATTAATGGCGAGGTATCCATTTAAACAGGGTATAGATTGGTTATTGCATTGCATTTGCAGCATTTTTCTGAAGATGCTTGCATGGTGTCTGCAAAAAAAAAAAAAACATGGATATATACCAGCCATTTCTTTATACAAAGTCACCCTTTTCTTTTTAGAAAAAACGTCTGATATCTGATGTCAAATGGGAATTTATTGGCTTTTGGATTATTCTTCCTTTTTTCAGATGAAAAAAAAAAAAAGCCAAAATATATCTGGGTTACTAATGTTCAGATTTTCAGACAGAAACATAAATGTTTTTTTTTTTCTTCCAAGTTACACCAAACTGAACCACGTTGACTGATCTATCAAGCTGTTCTTGTACTTTGTTACTTGTTAGAAGTTTGGAAAAGGACAAAATAAAGAGAAACAATTTTTTTTTTTTTTTTGGGATTGTCTTTGATGTAGTGTCGATGGATAAGTTTATAACTGACAGTAAATCATACATTAACACCTTATTAAAAAAACTAATCACTAATTCTAACTACTAACCTTAATTTCTAATCAAGGTTGAAAAAATCAGACCGGAGGTTAAACTGGTGTGACTTCCGATTCTCGATTAAACCGGTTGGACACTTTAAATAAAATTTTTAAATTTTTTTAATATTAAATAAATATTAAATATAGTAAATAATAAATACACATAGGTATTTAGCTAAATGGTATGGACTTTAGTATAATTTCAAGGGGTTATGCGTTCAAATCTTATCACTTACTAAAAATATTTTTGAAAAAAAATAAAAAAGTTATTTTTTAATTACTTTTTTTAGTTTTTTCCGATTTTTTACCCGTTGAACCTGTTTTTGGCCGGTTCGATCAAATCCGATTTTATTACACTCGCCGAACTGAATAAGCCATCAGTTTTCAATTCAACCGGTTCGACGGGCCGATTCGGTCCGATTTTTTATTCACTGCTTCTAACCCCTAACCCTTAACTCGATAGATGATATCGTAGGATATACTGTCAGTATATAAACCTATACATTAACAGTGCATCAAATATAATTTTTTTTTTCTTTTGGTAGAAAAAGAGACAAAAGTTGGAATTATCCATATTTCCTTAATTTGATAAATAAAATCATTTCTTTTTAAAAAATATTACAATTTGGAGATTGAGAAAAAAATTACAGATAAATAGTCAAATCTAAATTTTAAATTTATTGAATATTAATTTTTTTAAATAATTATATAAATTAATTGAATAAAATCGAATTTAAATACTCATATTCTTTTTGTTTCATTATAAAGGAGAGTTTCACTATTAATCATTCCACTTTATAAAAAGGTCAATGTGACGATATTTAAAAGAAGAAAAAAAATGAATATGCTTACATAACTATGTTATTCTATATATTATAAAGTAATACAATAAAATTTAAAAAATTTATCATCTTTCTGTAAATATTATTTTTCTTATCCATACTTTAAAAAATCCAAAAAGACTAAAATTACGTGAAAATCCGAAACAGTGAAGACATTCAAAAATTTTTTTTTTGCCAGAATGACGACATTCATCTTAGATCACTTCTTTATCAAAATTTATAGTTAAATTTACCGAGAAGGTGACATAACAAAACTTTATCATGTCAAAAAAAAAAAAAAAAACAATTTTAGCACATTAAGAAAAAATGTCTGTCACCAGATTCCCTGAAAATCAAATTGAAACATGCCGCGTGGAATGACAAATAGAAGTAGTACTATTTATTGAACCTTCAGAAAGTAAAAAATTTATATATTTTTCTTGCTGAGAGTGATGATCAATCACTGAAAGTGAAAAGGATAAGTAATTAGATTCGGGCCTTGATAGTTTTTACTGTCTTTGGATCTCTTTAAAGGAACACCCAATTGGTTTTTTTTTCCCCAAAACCAAACCAAAAAGAAAATAAAGTTCTTTCTTTTTTTCCTCTCTTTCAAAACCCCAAACCCTCAAACCCCTTTAATTTTTCTTCCCAAGATCTATCAAAGGTAAACTTAAATTCTTCACTTTTTCATCTTATCTCTGTAATTTATGTTATAATGATTTCATCTTTTAATTTCTTTTTCCTTTCATGCTCCCTATGATTTCTCAGTTTGAAGGTTTTATATTAGTCTTAGGTTAAGTTTTGTCGTTAGGGTTTATCAAAAATTTCCACTTCTTTCTTTGGAAAATTTCAATCTTGGAGGTTTTTTTATTTTTTTTTTATTTTATTTTTTTATTTTATGATTTTGAGAAAAACCCAGATTAGTTTTTCAATGGATGAAACTAAAGAGAAGGGTGGTTTATTTAGTAATGGTACAGAATTTAGTAGCTGTTAGTGAACTGTAGTTGAGTCTATGGCTTAGCTTCTTTCGCTCTTTTTGTTTTATCACTATAATTTATATGGTATAAAAATGTGTCTTTTATGAGTTTTTGTTTTTATTTTTAATTTCAATGTTGGAGCTTTATTTTTGATGATTTTGAAAAATACCCAGATCGATTATTAAATGGATGAGGCAAAAGAGAAGGATGGTTCAGTGAGTATTGCTACAGAATCTTCATTAACTGTTAGTGAAACTGTGGTTGAGACAATGGTTTGTGAGGGTCAAATTCAGATTGAGGAAGGAGGGGAAGGGGGTCCTAGTAATGGAGATGATATAATGGTGGAGGTTTTGGGTTCTCATGTTTATGTAGATGGTATTTGTACTACTGATGGGGGAGATGGAGGTGAGATTGGGGCTGGTCCGAATGATGAAGCAGTTCATGGTCCTGATGCGTCCGGTGAAGCTGGTTTGGAGGGTAATTTGCGAAGCTTAGATAGTGAAGGCGATGCAGCTGGTGATTTGGGTTCAAGGAGTGAGGTTTCATGTGGTGAAGCTGAGGCCGAGAATGAGGTAAATGGAGCTGGTGTTGAAGGTTCTGGTGCACCTGGTAGTTCTGCAGGTGGAGAAGCTGGTGAGAATGCAGAACGTACTAGCGGAATGGATGAAGGTGGGGGAGATGCAAATCAAGCTTTGGAGACACAAAAAGTTGGTGATTTGGATGGCGATGAATTAAATCATGGAAACCAGAAAGCAGCTGTATGTTCGTCCGCTACATCTGAAGATTCAAGCGTGCAAAATAAAGTTGTTGAGGAAGCTGCAATGATGATCGGTGGGGACGATTTGAATACTCTGGATGGTGCTTGTGAAACTACATCTGACACAACAAAGAAAGCTGCTGATGTTGATGTAGATGCCAAATCCTCGGATGTGAAGACACAAATTACTGCTGAAGATGTTCACCATTCTGATACTAAAGGTATGAAAATTAGTGCTTTTGATCATAATTTGAAATTTCAAGTTGAAGAACAGCAATGAAGTTTGAGAGTGGGTGGTTGCACTGAAAATCTCTACAATATCCATGCAGATGCGGTTTATTCACGTCAATCAACTGAATTGGTTGTTGAAAGTCAATTCGACGAGAAGGTACTTCCAAAATTTGATTAGGCCAACAGTTAAAAACGCATAAGTGCTTTGACCCAGCCTGACTCATTCTTTTGTGCAGGTTAATACAAACATGGAAACTGACAAGCAAACTACTGATTCTGAGCAAAGGCATATGGAAGTTAACATTCCTCACCAGAGCACTGAAAATCATGCTACAGGTGAAGTTGCAAGAGTTGATTATGTATTCTTTTCTTAATTTGAATTTTTTTGCTGGTTCCAACAATGCTGATTTGGATAGGGTTTTATCTTGCTCAGGAAATGACCAAAGCTTAAAGGCTGAGACAGTTACTGAAAATCTCTACAATATCCATGCAGATGCGGTTTATTCACGTCAATCAACTGAATTGGTTGTTGAAAGTCAATTCGACGAGAAGGTACTTCCAAAATTTGATTAGGCCAACAGTTAAAAACGCATAAGTGCTTTGACCCAGCCTGACTCATTCTTTTGTGCAGGTTAATACAAACATGGAAACTGACAAGCAAACTACTGATTCTGAGCAAAGGCATATGGAAGTTAACATTCCTCACCAGAGCACTGAAAATCATGCTACAGGTGAAGTTGCAAGAGTTGATTATGTATTCTTTTCTTAATTTGAATTTTTTTGCTGGTTCCAACAATGCTGATTTGGATAGGGTTTTATCTTGCTCAGGAAATGACCAAAGCTTAAAGGCTGAGACAGTTACTGAAAATCTCTACAATATCCATGCAGATGCGGTTTATTCACGTCAATCAACTGAATTGGTTGTTGAAAGTCAATTCGACGAGAAGGTACTTCCAAAATTTGATTAGGCCAACAGTTAAAAACGCATAAGTGCTTTGACCCAGCCTGACTCATTCTTTTGTGCAGGTTAATACAAACATGGAAACTGACAAGCAAACTACTGATTCTGAGCAAAGGCATATGGAAGTTAACATTCCTCACCAGAGCACTGAAAATCATGCTACAGGTGAAGTTGCAAGAGTTGATTATGTATTCTTTTCTTAATTTGAATTTTTTTGCTGGTTCCAACAATGCTGATTTGGATAGGGTTTTTATCTTGCTCAGGAAATGACCAAAGCTTAAAGGCTGAGACAGTTACTGCCAGAGGAGAGGAAGTTGATTTAAGTATGGGGGAAGCAATGGATGTTGAAAAGCAGGTTTCTGATGCCAAAAATGCAGGTTTTGATGCAGAGAAAGATGTTAAAGTTCAAGAAGAGCCTGTTGAAATTGGGTCTGTTGCTTCTGATAAGGTGTTACATTCCTCGGGAAATGAAGATCAGCTAGCTAAGAATGCAGCTTCTGAGGATGATTCAAGTGTAGGGCAAGATATGGATGTTGAAGAACAAGTTCCTGGTGATGAACAGGATGGTTTAGACCAAGTGCAAGAAATGGAAGTTGAAGAACATGGTACTGATTCTGAACAGCCAACCAACATCGATGAAAAGACTGTTAAACGAACAGCTCTAAAGTCTGCGAGTGCAGTAAAGGTGCATCAAGCTAAGTACCAGCTGCTGTCAGAGGAAGAAGGTGAATTTTCTATTTCTGATTTAGTCTGGGGAAAGGTGAGAAGCCATCCATGGTGGCCAGGACAGATCTTTGATCCTTCAGATGCTTCTGAGAAGGCAGTGAAGTATCATAAGAAGGATAGCTATCTGGTAGCCTACTTTGGGGATCGAACATTTGCTTGGAATGAAGCATCTGTTTTGAAGCCATTTCGATCACATTTCTCTCAGATAGAGAATCAGAGTAATTCAGAATCATTCCAGAATGCGGTCAGTTGTGCTTTGGAAGAAGTCTCTAGACGGGCAGAGCTAGGTTTGGCTTGCTCTTGCATACCGCAGGATGCCTATGACAAGATAAAATTCCAAAAAGTTGAGAATACGGGAGTTCGGCAAGAATCAAGTATAAGAGATGGTGTTGATATATCTTTGAGTGCTAGTTCTTTTGAACCTGATAAATTAGTTGACTATATGAAAGCATTAGCAGAGTCTCCATCTAGTGGGGGTGATCGACTCGACCTTGTGATTGCTAAAGCTCAATTGTTGGCATTCTATCGTTTAAAAGGTTATCATCAGCTGCATGAATTCCAATCCTGCAGAGGTTTAAGTGAAAACAAAACAAATACCTCTCATTCTGAGGAGAAAATGCACTTTGGCGAGGTAATTGAGCATGATACTCCTATGGATACAGACGGTGAGCAAATTTCCACTGACCAGGAGACTTCAAAAACTCAGAGAAGCTATTACCTTAAACGTAAGCATAATCTGAAGGATGGATTATATCCTAGTAAAAAGGAAAGAAGCTTGACTGAATTGATGGGCGAGTCATTTGATTCTCCTGATGGGATATCTAATAAGCTCCCTTCATCATCATCTGGCAAGAAAAGAAAAACTGTTGATTCCTTTGAGGACTCAATGATGCAGGAAGGGAGGAAGACAATTTCTCTTGCCAAAGTGTCTCTAACTCCACCTCATTTTCCAAAGCCTTCCTTTAAAATTGGTGAATGTATTCGTAGAGCTGCGAGCCAAATGACTGGATCTCCATCGATTCTAAAGTCTAGTGGTGATAGGTTACAGAAGCTTGATGGAGGCAGCGAAAATCCTGCTGCAGATGGATATGATGTTTCCGTTGATAATTTTGAGGATGCCCTGCGAAATAGGATGAATATTACGGCAGAACACTCATCAGTAGACGAGTTGTTATCAGAACTTCACCTGGCAGCTTGCGATCCAATGAAAAGTTACAGTTCTTTTAATATTATTGTTGGCTTCTTCTCTAATTTCAGAGATTCAGTGGTTCTGGATCAACTTCCTGGGGACAAAGCAGGTGGCAAAAGGAAGAAGTCTCCCAATTCTATTATTGGTTCTCCAGAAACTTTTGAGTTTGAGGACATGAATGACACTTATTGGACTGACAGAGTAGTCCAAAATGGTTCTGAAGAGCACCCGTCACATGGAAATGAAAGGGGACAATATCAAATTGTGCCTGTTCAATTAGAGAAACCGCTTCAAAAAGGCCGCAAGTCTCGAAAACGATATTCTGATGTCAATCATGATTTGACAGCACAGAAACCCCCTGGCTATGTTGATGAGAGGGCCCCGGCAGAACTTGTTATGAACTTCTCTGAGATTAATTCTGTTCCTTCAGAAACAAAGCTAAATAAGATGTTCAAGCACTTTGGACCATTAAAGGAATCTGAAACAGAAGTTGATCGCGAAACCAGCCGTGCCAGAGTTGTTTTTAGAAGATCGTCTGATGCAGAAGTTGCCTACAGTAGTGCTGGAAAGTTCAACATCTTTGGGCCAGTGGCTGTAAATTATCAACTCAACTACACTGTATCTGAATCATTCAAAGCTTCATTGTATGCTCCGACCCTAGCTGAGGAGAATCCACTCATTGCTTCAGCCCTATATGAGGACCATGCACTTGTTGCCTCAACCCTGGGTGAGGACACTTCACTCATTGCCCCAAGCCTAGGCGAGGAAGCTTCATTCATGGTTTCAACCCTTGGTGAGGAAACTTTACCCATTGCTACAACTTTCCATGAGGCACCTTCACTCATAGCCTCAACCTTAGGTGAGGGCACTTTGGCTATTCCCACAACCTTAGGCAATGGAACTTCAATCATTACCACAACCATGTACAAGGAAACATTGCCCATTGCCACAACCATGTATGAGGAAATGTTGCCCATTGCCACAACCATGTATGAGGAAACATTGCCCATTGCCACAAGTGCAGGTGAGGGAACAATGAATGTTGCTACAACTATTGGTGACCAAACTTTTATGGTTGCCACAACTGTAGGTGAACAATCTTCAACAATTGTCACAACTTTTAGTGAGCAAGCCTCGACAGTTGCCTCAACCTTGGTTGAGGAAGCTTATCTCTTCACCACAACCTTGAGCAAAGAAACTTCGAACACCACCACAACCTTGGGTGAGGAAACTTCAACAGTTAATGTAAGCTTGGGTGAGGAAACTTCAAGCATTGCTACCTTAGGTCAAGAAAATCCAACCATTCCCACAACCTTGGGTGAAGAAACTCCAGCCTTTCCTGCAACCTTCAGTGAAGAAACTCTGGCCATTCCTCCAACCATCAGTGAAGAAACTCCTACCACTCCTCCGACCTTCAGCGAAGAAACTACTACTGTTCCTCCAACCTTCATCGAAGAAACTCATACCATTCCTGTAACTTTGGGTCAGGAAACTCAGACCATTCCTACAACCATGGGTGAGGAAACTATGACCATTCCTGCAACTTTGGGCGAGGAAACTACAACCGTTCCCACAACCTTGCACGAGGAAACTCAGGCTATTCCGACAACTTTGGCTGAGGAAACTCCAACTATTACCACAATATTGGGCGAGGAAACTCCAACCAATCCTACAACCTTGGGTGATGAAACTCCAACCAGTCCCACAACCTTGGGTGAAGAAACTCCAATCAGTCCCACAACCTTGGGTGAGGCTATTCCGACAACTTTGGCTGAGGAAACTCCAACTATTACCACAATATTGGGTGACGAAACTCCAACCAGTCCCACAACCTTGGGTGAGGCTATTCCGACAACTTTGGCTGAGGAAACTCCAACTGTTACCACAATATTGGGCGAGGAAACTCCAACCAATCCTACAACCTTGGGTGACGAAACTCCAACCAGTCCCACAACCTTGGCTGAGGAAACTTCGCCCACAACCTTGGCTGAGGAAGCTTCAACTGTTCTCACAACTAATGGTGAGGAAACATCAACTGTATCCACGACTACAGAAATGGAGACTTTGCCCCCTGCCCTGGCTGAAAGCAAGGAAAATGCAACTTAAGATCTCCACTGTCAAAATTACTTGGAAATTTCAGGTATTACTTTTCTTTTGTTTCTGCATGAAAGTTTTTAACTAGATGGTGTTAGAATTATGATAGTTGTTCTCATCTGGCTTAGCACAAACCATTATTGGAAATCATCCGAGAGTGTGGTTCGAGTGATTTCTTTCCACCTCTTACACTTAACTCATTTAGTGGATTAGTATGGTTAATGGTTTTGGGTGTTTACAGTCGGAGAAGAGGTGTAAGATATGAAATAACTAAATCTATATTACTATATATGCCACCACTAAGTGCAAATGGAAGAAGTAGGAGCAGCTGTTATTTTACCTTTTGAGAGCCCGAAGTTTAGATCTCCGGGCTAGTTGGGTTAGTAGGATAAATGCTTTGATTTTTATCTCTTTTGAATAGTTTAACCATGAGGTGGGAGTTGATGGTTTATATTAGGTGTTCATCTTGAATCCATCTCATTTTTTTGAAGTGCAGAAAGCTGCATCATGGGATTATACAAAAATATAGTTAATTCAGTGTTCTAATAAACTATCAATTGTGCATAATGATTGGGGTGTTCTAATACAAATTATTCTCTTTTATTTATCTGCGATAGTGTCTCCTTCTGCGGTTTTTATCTCATTCTTATTCTTTTGATGTAATTGATATAGGCGAGAACACATCCCGAGGTTCCGATGTCAGTGTGGCTCTGGTAGTGTTTTGATTCAACAAGACAGACAACTTGAATCTTCTGCTCGGAGGCTTTCTTTTTTGAATTATGCTATATAAGCTGCATAGTGTTATACGCATGCTCCGTTTAGTGTAATGTAATAGCAATTTAGATGATGACCTTTTCATGGATGCTGCAATCCTTGAGGACTAGGAGAATTGCATTGTAGAATATCAAGCTGACCATCTATTATCCATGCCTCTTTATCGTGCATGTCGTACAACGGGTGATAAGTTATCGGTTATAGTCATTGTATCACACAACCTATGTTATTCCGACTTTTCATTTTTCCTAAAGTACTAGTGTCCGACATTCGTGTCCGATACATATTCGGATATGGATATGGAAGTATGATCTTTTAAATATATTAATTTTTTTTATTTTTAAAATTGAGTATATCTATGATATATACTCGTATTCGACATTCACTTTCGAGTTCGAGTAACAGATCACAACTGTAGTTCCGGCTTATGCTTTGGTTGCTCATGAGTTTCTTCTATAAACATGAGAAAATATTGCTATGATTAGTAAGGCTGGCACAATGGTTATATTCCACTGTTTTGCTAAAACATGCTTTATGGGGGATAGGAAGACTTGCCTTAATAGAACTCTTGTAGAGAATTTGTTTTGATAATCAATGAAGCCCCCCATAATATAAAATCTTTGTGAAAAAGACCCCTTAACAAAAGATGGTAAGCTTTCTAAAATTTTCTTTATTGGTATTGAAGATAGGTTAGTTTAATTTCATTTGCCAGATTTTTTTTTTTTATATTAAAAAAAATACCCAAAGATGTTTCTAAACAAAAATACCTTAGACCAAATCAGTTATTTGAAGCATTTCTAAGAATTTTAATTTTTTGATAAGGAGAAAGGTAGATATCAAGTCTTTGGCAGTCATTTTCTTCCATATCCTTCGGTTACCCTTTTCTTAAAAAAAGAAAAAAAAAAAAAAAACCTTTTCTCACATTTCCATTCTCTTCATAATAGTATTTCTTTTGTCTTTCCATGGTTCCATTTATAATTTTATATCCATCAAATTTATAATTTTAAATTATTTTATTAAGGATATCAGTTTTTTTTCTTCTTCTTTTGCCATGATGATATTACTTTGATAATGTTAAATCATTTTTACTTTCACCATTCCTTATTAATCAATATATCATTGCCGTTTGAAAATAATAGAATCTATCAAATAAATATATTATTTTCTCATATCATTTTTTGACCAAGCTTTTATCTTGTCATTTTATACTAATTATATAATTCAATGGTGAATTTGATATCACGAGTTAACAAATACTTACTTAAGTTAATAAAAATAAAGATTAAAATAAATAAAAAAAAACACTATTAATTAACAATTTACCTTTTCTATTTGGATCCCACGTTTAAATGAATTTTATTTTTTTCTATTTTAAAAGTTGGTCTTTCTTTAATGTGGGAAAGAAATTCAGCAAATAATATAAGTTTTATGATTCTAATGATTTGGCTAGCAGTAAATCAAATAAAAAAAAAATTAAAGCTAAAATATTTAATTTGTTAGTCTTATTTATTTATTTTATTTTATTATACACGTGTCAGGCTGTCATTTGCCTTTGATATTAACAACTCGCTAGGTTTGGTGACTTTATTATATTCCCAATTTAAGACAAAATTAGAATCTTATATTCTTATCTTAATTCATGCAAAAAACATCCGCTCCAAATCCAATTATGCCACTAAATAATCAATTAATTAGTAATAATTACAATTTAATTATCAAAATCTTCATTTTCTAAATTTTTAAAAAAGTTTTCACTTTTCCCTCTCTTTCTCTCTTATTTCTGTCCCACCCCGTTTTTTTTCCCACTGATATTCTCTTTATATGCCTCCAAGGCAAGAAATAAAAAACAAAGAGAAATCTTGAAGAAAAAAATGTCATCCAAAAGAAATATTTTGCAGGAATTTCAATTCCCTGGTGCGTTATTTCTTCTGGGTTTTGGTTATTTTCTTTGTTTGGATGTTGAGAAAAACAGAGGAAAGTTAAACACTTTTTTGTTTGTTTCTTTCTTGGTTTTAAAGGCTTGGGTTTTATTATTTTTCTGTAAAGAATAAATCTTTATGCTTAGTAGCCCATCATATTTTAAGGAAAGAGTAAATTGATGATCTTCAATTTTAGGCAATTCAATTAGAGAAAAAGAATCGTTTTTTTTTTTTTTTTAATGATAACAGGATTGAATTTGATCAAATTGTTTTTAAAATTTTAATTTTAAACCATTAAATTTGGATATTAATTGATTGAATGAATTTCTTGATGGACTATTATTAATTTAGCAGAGGCTTCAAGGAACAGAAAGAAGGTTGATATTGATGGTTTCAGGCTGATTAAGGCTGCAAAAGATGCACCCCGGCAAAGGGAAGAAGAAAAAAAGCCTGACCGATTCGAGTCCAAGTATGATCTGCGCAAGAGTTTGGCTTGGGACAGTGCCTTTTTCACAAGTCCAGGTTGTTGGCTTTTAAGCTTTTAAAATGATTGAAAAAAATTGCAAGTAATTTCAATATCATTATTAAGGCTTTTCATTGTCATTAATGAGTCATATTGAATTGCAAGTTTATCGTCACGAAATTTTGTTCATGTTCTTAGGAGTTTTGGATCCTGAAGAGTTGTTTGAGACTTTGAATATTCATGATGGAGACAATGGACTCAAGGAAGTAAGTGCTTTACCTTCTGAATCCTTGGCAGCAATTAGAATTGGTGAGTGCATTGCCCGGAGAAGTTTAGCCTGGGATACTGCCTTTTTTACGAGTGCAGGTATGCTTATTTACCCGTGTTGCCGTAGCCTAAGAATAGGATAAGGGGTTGCAGATAACGAGATTTGAACCCCAGACCTGTTGAATGCATGAACCAATTGGGCTAAGTTTTGGGTTTCGTGTTGTAGCAATTTTGCCTCATCATATAGTTTTCCAAAGTTGGTACTCACTTTTTTTGGGGTTTTTTTTTTCATGCTTAGGGGTATTGAATCCAGAAGAGTTGTATATGGTAAATAATGGATATAAGAAGTCTGAAACACTAACACATGTACTTCCTGGAACTGAACAAGAATTTTGGAAATCTACTGAATCAAACTCTACAGTGGATAGTGATTACTCCTTGTCAAGTCTTGAGATTGATCTTTTTGATGATATGAGAGCATCCATGCAAAAATCAAGCAAAGCATCCAATTTGGTGAGTTCAAGTTGCAAACTTCAGAGTCAAACAGGCATACCAAATCCCCATTGTAAGTATCCACTGCTTTGAACATATCTTCACAGGGAACTTAATGGAGGCAAACCATTCCTGTCTAGTTTGCAGGTTAATGCATTTTAGGCTTCTAGGTTTGACTGTAAAGTTGTGCTTCTTTCTTTTGTGCAAGAAACTTGTTTACTAGAGGCTTAGTTAGGATCTATGTTACTGGGACTCGGGTGTGAGTGTCGGATACGGGTATGTTCAATTTTTTCTAAGTTTTTTCATGTATTTAGAGGGTCCTTTAAGGGTCATATCCTCATACCCATGTCCGGATATGCGTCGGACACCGGTGTCAGATACGGGTATTTCAAAAAAAAATGAAAAGTCGAATCAACATAGGTTAAGATTAGGAAGCCCAAATTTAATGCGTCTAGTTAATAATAACTTGTAGCTGATATGTTTGTTTTACAAAATGAATTGGTTCTTGAATTTTTTTTTTCTTTATCAAGTTTGCTACTTCTTTGCAGTTTCAAAAAGGCTGGATACTACTTCTTCTATGAGGGTTTGTAGTTTTTCTTTTTGGGTCACATCTGACACTATTTATGGTCTTTTTGAGACACATTTATTTCAAAATTTCAGATTAATCCCTTGCCAGCTTCCAGAAGGCCGAAAATTCCCGCATATGGAGTGGCGAAGACAGCAAAAGAAGCCATTAATCCTCCACAAGCACAGGTATGTTCAATTCAGAATACTGATATAGACTTTCTTGGTACTAGATATGTGCACCTCAGCCATGTTTCATTTGAGAGCTCAGATCAAAGAGTGTTACATAAGCCCATGTTATTCCGACTCTTTAATTTTCTTGAAGTACCCGTGTCCGAAACACATATCCGGACATGGGTATGGGGATATGATCCTCCAAAAACATAAAAATCTTGGAAAAATTGAACATACCCGTATCCGACACTCACACCCGAGTCCGAGTTAGACATAAGCTGTACCTGACCTTTAATGACTGACTTGACTTCATTACTTATGGTGAAAAAAGCAAGCTACTCGAAGTGGAGAACCCGATTCATCATCTTCCCATAAGCTGTCGAAGGCATTTAGCCAGGCCAACACTTTGTCACCTGCTGTAACCAAAAGGGCTTCATTGGGTCCAAACCACATGAAAGTGAACAATAAAATCAGAAAAGCTGTATCTGGTAAACATTGCCATAAATTTTGATTTTCTCATAGAGGGTTTATATTTCATTTCTGCTAAAACAAAATTGTTTTCTGGATTTTTGTTTGATGGTTATAGGACAAAATATGTCAAAGAAACCTTGCATTGGTGACCATGGTAGTACACCATCTCCAGAACCAACTTCACGTTTCCGCATTGCCTCTAGAGATCTTTCAGGATCTGTTTGTGGTCACATTACTTCAATTGATAAATCTCCAAACTCTCTGAGAAGAAAGAATGATTTGGCTGCTTCTGATTCAAATGCTAGGTCTACTCCTTCAAGATCTTTAACCGGTCACAAAAACAAACAGATAGATTTTTCTCAGCCAACTGATTTACAATCCACGCCCAAATCCTCAGCTTTTGTGAATTATGTATCTAATAACTTTACAAAAAGCCTGGAAACTGCCTTCCAAAGAGTGGTTCCTGTCAACAATGATGCTTCTCAAGGCTCAGACACTGGGAATTGTTCTAATGATCAACCTGTTCGAAGTGGAAGTGAAGAAACAAGGTTGCCATGTCAAGATGTTGATAGATTCTCAAAGGGAAGTTGTCCTCTACCACCGACTGTTTCAAGAGAAACAAAACCTTCTGGCCTTCGACTGCCGTCCCCAAAGATTGGGTTTTTTGAAGTGGTTGGTTTCTTTCTTTATTTGCTTTGCTTTATTCCATTTACTAGTGATTTGAGTTTTACATCACATTCTTCCTGTTGAATGAATTTTTTTCTTATTGACAGGAAAATTCCAGGGAATTAACTCCAAATGGAGGTGTAAAGTTTCATTCTGGTTTGCTAAACACTTCTAAAACTAGAAGTAGTGTGAATAATATCAATGGAACTCCAAATAGAGCAAGGTATGGTAAGCTTCAATCACCAAGAACATCAACAAGGACTGCGAGTAGAAAAGAGAAAAAGCCTAATTGTGTTGCCCAGCTTGAAGGAGAAAAAGCTAGTCAAGAATTTACATCTTCTGGGACCATTGGAAGCTCTCTTGCTGCAACTTTCAAGGCTGAAACTGATTTATCCTGTGAGTCAAGTGATGGATATGGCTCGAAAACATATGGTTTGAGATCATATTTAAAAGGAGAGGGTAAGGGTAAAATTCAACATGAGAGCAAGGAACATGTCACCCAAATGGTTAAATACCCATCTCTGGATCAGAATGAAGACATTAGTGCACTTAATCGTGATGAAAAAGAAAATTTATTTAGTTTTGGGAATCAAGTGGATGTTTTAACTAAGCAGATTGAGGCCATTGATGTCAAGGGGGATTTGATGATAGAATTTTAAGCTTAAAAGAGATTTTTTTTAGTTTGATGTAAATCCTGCAAAACATGGTGCACTAGTCTATCTTCGTCTTTCTTAGATGAGCTCCTTATGGAAGGATTGTAGATTATCAAAAGTTTAATAGTGTAAATGTTGCACATTGTAAAGGATGTTTACTTATAATATTTTAAGCACTGAAGCACTGGAATCTATCGTTTTGCAGGGTACAAGAATTTTAGTGAATAAATTTGCACCTTTTGTACTTGTTTTTAGAATGTCTGTTGATTATTCTCCTTGTTCAGCATGGTTTATTCCATTTGAAATTTACCTCTCTAACCACATGAGATGTCCCCTTGGAGACTCGATAAATTAAATTTGTATGGTAATTTCATCAATAATTTTAAAAATCCATGATCATGTATTATGGTTTTTAGCCTTAAGAATCCAATCCAAAGTCCAAACCCATGATCATGTATAAAGGTTTTGATTACATTATGTTAGGGAGAATGTGACAAAGAAAGAGGCAAATTTTGATTAACCAAAAATGTTACAAGGTAAAAGATTTGTCCAGATAAGCTATATTACCCGGACTCGAAATGAGCATCAAATACGAATATGTGTTTGATACCAATATACTCAATTTTTTTAAAAGTTTTTCCATATATTTAAAAAATCATACTTATATACTCATATTTGAATATGTATTAGATATAAATGTCGAATACGAATACTTTTAAGAAAAAGAAAAGTCCAGGTAATATAACTGGTAAGCAATAACTACAGTTTTCATGGTTTACAGGATAAGACTCTTCCAGTCAATGGAAAATAATATTACAAAGTATTTTAAATATTTTGGGCATAAAAAGGAATTGCTTCTCAAGCATCAAACCAAAGGCATAATGAAACCAGCACTCTGAATCTGTCAAGGCACTGACAGATTCGGGCTGCACCCATATTCTTACTCATCACATCATCTGCACAATAAGTTAAAAAGCATTCCAAGTAAGAATCATGTCCATTGTAAGCTATTTTAGTTTCCATTTCTTGGAAGATCAATGTTCTTGTTCATACATTTATAATTGAAAACATGTACCAGAAAATTTTTTATAACTGAAAACAAGTTGTTTAATAGAAAAGGGTTAAAATGTAAATTGGCTCTTGAACTATACATCTTTTAACAATTTGATATCTAAAGAAAAAAAAAATCACAATTGGATACCTAAACTTTATTTATGTCAAGCAAGTTAACCCAATGGACTAACATCTTTACGTATAATGCTGATATGGCTTAGTTGACCAATACTAAGTTATCATGTGTCAGGTCAATGCCACGTCAACATTTAGAAACATATTTGACTTGACACGAGACAACTTAGTATTGGTCAATCATGCCACGTCAGCATTTATGTAACGATGTTAGTCCTTTGAGATAATCTGTTGACAGAATACAAATTCAGGTACCAGATTGTGATTTTTTTTTTTTTCTAAGTACTAAATGTTAAAAAGTGTATAATTTGGGAGCCAATTTTCATATTAACCCAATAGAAAAATAGCATGAGAGAGCTAACCAATGAAAGAGTAGATAAAAGATACAGAGCCTAATTGCATTGGACCAGGTATCCAGGACTAAGCTTTCAGAGATGATTTCAATGGCTTTTTATGCCAGGGATTTCTTAAAATGATAGAGAAACCATAAAGTTGTAAGGATATGTAGATAATCACCTTGAATAAGTCGCCAAACATCCCTTGAAGGGGATTTCTACGCTGTACACCATAGAATTTTTCTGCAATGTCATCTAGCAACTGAACCATCATGTTTGTGTTAGAATCTGATACATGTAAGCTTACTCTAAGCCAAAGAGATGATAAAATCGATACATAAAGGCTACTTAGCAGCTATGTTACTCGGATTTGGGTGTGAGTGTCGGATACGAGCATGTGTCCTACGCGGGTATGTTCAATTTTTTCTAAGATTTTCATGTATTTGGAGGGTTCTTGGAGGATAATATCCCCATACACATGTCCAGATATGCATCGGATACGGGTGTTGGACACGGGTACTTCAAGAACAATGAAAAGTCGGAGCAACATAGCTTAGCAGATATATAAAAACAGTTGCATCCCCGTTGGGAACTGAAAATAAAGCGGAAAACTTGTTTTACAAGAGGAAATAGCAATCGGAATAACAGTATTCTAATTGGCAAAATTGATTGCTCACCTCATTGAATGCAGGTTCTCTGTCTATACTAGACTTGTAATTCACTCTCAACATATTAAAAAGAGGCAAGGCATCTCTTTCCAACCTGCATACAAAAGAGTCTTCAGAACAATTTATCAGACCATGTTCCATTTACCAAACATGGAAAGAATATGGTAGCCTACCTCTAAGCCCAAAACCGACTATGGTTATTTTAACTGAAAGTGAATAGAGATAGTTTTGTTTAATGGATTAAAATGTAAAACACTAGCATTAATCAACAATTTCTACGTTACTCGGATTCAGGTGTGTGTCGGATAGGAGTATGTGTCCGACACGGGTATATTCAATTTTTTTTAAAGTTTTTCCATGTATTTGGAGGGTCCTTAGAAAATCATATCTCCATACCCATGTCCGGATATGCGTCGGACACAGGTACTTCAAGAAAAATAAAGAGTCGGAGCAACATAGAATTAAATTGTAGAGAACACCGACTTCTAACAAAGCAGGCAATATCATCAACATTATTACTCCACATAATATTCAACAACATTGCATCCACACCCATTTGCATTAAGGATAGTAGGACTGTTCCCTATAGATGGAGAATGAATTGATGAAGGAACAAAAGAAAATTAACTTACGTTAGCAAGAGAAAAGTGATAAACTGAACCAAGTCCGATTGGGGAAAATCAAGCTCCTGGGATGCCACTTGTCTCTTTAATTCATCCATAAGGTAATTAGCATCTCGAAGATTACCCATAGACAAATACCTATCATGTAAAAGTCAATTTATTACTTCATCATATACAGAAGTAACAATCTCAATTTTATCAAGTTTGGATGTAAAGATTGAGAAAAAAAAATAAAAAAAATCCCTATCATTGATGGAAATTTATAAGTCTCATAGGAAAGTTCAACAGATTTGAGTGACATAAGAAACACAAAAACAATGGCATGACATTGTAATTCAGTGAATTTTTCCATTCATGGATTTTGTTTAGCATACTCAAATGAATCAAAATATGCTAAAAGATCAAGCAATAAATGCTAAGTTCTAATTCCGCAATCCAGTGTACTTTTGATATCAACAGAAAATTTTCAGTCCATGAATATTTTTGAATTAAATAACGAAATCCATATGTAGGTTAAAAGTGGTGAATGTCTTTTTACTAATGCTGTCAAAATGGCATGTTAAATTATCAATTTAAGTTTATAAGAGTACAAATGGCCACTTTGAAAGGGGAAACAATGGAAGACATAATATCTTATGGACCATAGAGTTTTGAC
The DNA here is from genome assembly GCA_030761205.1 of Fremontodendron californicum. NCBI lineage: Eukaryota > Viridiplantae > Streptophyta > Magnoliopsida > Malvales > Malvaceae > Fremontodendron > Fremontodendron californicum. The sequence goes on along the minus strand of JAULJL010000009.1, from coordinate 8,475,773 downwards.
TTCGAGTAGAACTAAAATTTAAGATGCAAGGTCAAGATTACAGTACATATTTATTGTGCTTTCAACAGTAGTGGCAATAGCAACAATAAAATTACAGGCCAAGTGAGCAGTTTTTCAGCAGGCTTACATAAGAACTGCTCGTGCAATGGCTATATCATCTTCACCAGGATAACACTGCATGGTTGAAAAGCATATTAGTTGATTGCATTAAATAAGTATCAAAGGAAAAGTAATACCTACAGTCGATCATAGAGATGGAACTTCAAATCCAAGTACAATGATTGAGTTATGCCATCTTCCATGCATTTTTGACGGCCAATATTCTAATTCCTTAAAATAAGCATAGTTTCTTAACCCAATATTTTAATTATTTAAGCACTCATCACAGAAGTAAAGAGCAGATTTGTATAGCTTAATTCTTTTGAACAATTCAATGACTCTAGTTGAGATTTTAGACTGACAGAAAGAGTCTAAGAAGTGATAAATTAATTTCAACAATAATAAGTAATAGGCTTAGATGTAGAATCTCCCTAGCAGAAGTAGCAACACATGCAATCAAATCTGAAGATGATTGAAATTTTCCGAAATATCTACAATTATAAACTATTATGCATCTATATCACTGTTCATATATTATATACTCTACTGTTACATGGGGGAATATGACTTTGATTTGTGTGCCTCAAACCATCTTCATAACAAGGAGAGAGAAAGAGAAGAAAATTAACCTTGGTCATGAAATTTACTAAAGTAGATGCAAACTTCTTTGGGTTGTTTCCTCTAACAAAATGATATGACACTCTAGCCATGTTCTGCAAAAAAAAAAAAAAAAAAACATCATATGATTGTTGGCATCCACATGAATGTTTTAACTAATGAATGGACCTTTGAACTGCAAAGTAATGACAAATATTGTACAATGGGGAACTAGATATAAGGATACTTTCAAAGGCTTGTATGGAAGAAAAAAGGAAGCATCTAATTTATTTGCCCAAGCAATTTTTTAGCAGAGCATCAAAGGACCTCAATACAGAAACCACAGTGAAAATGATGATATCACCAAAATAAAAGTAACTCCAATTACCCATAGCAAAACCGCAACCAATTATCCAACTTTGCTTGTAATGGGCTTACTAATGTTCCAAACACAAAATCACAAGCCGGACTCAAACAAAATCCCAAAATCTAGGTACATGACTAATGCTGTAAAGGTTTCAATAGATGTAAATACAGTAGTTCAAACCAACCAACAAAGATGGGGATATCATTATCGAGCACATAAGCAACAACTTATGGAAAGAAGAGCAGTGTACGTGTTCTTTTACACATTTTGAAATGAATTTAGGTGGCAGTATCTCCATCAGATATGGAGTGCTCATACATACCTTGCCAAGAGGCTGCTACCTTTATTCTCAAGGATATATGTCATGCATTTATTGAAGTTATTCACCTTTAAAAGTTATATAGAATCTACATTTTCAAGAAGAACAAGAGCACAGCCTTTAGAAGATTACATGACTCATTGATTCATGACATCATATCATTAAATCCTACAAAGCAATTATATTTAACTCAACTAAATGGATCAAATAGACTTGCTCCATCCTATTTTGTTGCCTTATCAATACACTAATAGATAAAGTGCTCTAACAACACCTTTTTTTTTCCTTCTTATTTTACCTTTTCAGTGCCCCCTTTATGCCACCAATTTAGCTATCTTTTATGAACTTTAATTAATTAAAGTTTGAGCGCAGGCACAAATGTAAACGAAATGAATGTCTCAAATAATATTAGTGCATTTTCTGCACAACATTAAGTTGGTCATTAGTGTACAATGCATATATTGCTTAAACCATTAAAACATAATGTATTTTTACATTTCTCTTCACCTTGTAAATTAGGACAAAGAAAAACTTCATGAAACTGATTCATAGCAAGGTAAGCAAGAGACAAGAAAAAATGTGTGATTGAAGTAGCAAAAGCAAAGTCAACATTTACTTCGAAACCTACCAACTCAGGAGATTCAGAATATATGTATTCAGCCAGCATAGCATGCAGTTCTGGATCACCATTCCTGGAAGCACCAAACTCTGCAGACCACCTAAAACCCAAAATAATACAAACAGTTAAGGGAAAATAAGCAGTACTACAATTTAACACAAATAAAAAAGTCTTTTATTCTCTCTCCTGTTTTCATGCCATTCATTTCCATATTATCTTACTCAGTAAAGTGTAAGTTTATGATCATAAACAGTCTAATCTTATGCCTCCACAGATATTGCAATGTAACTTTTAATCACAATTTAGGAGAGGCTGTCATTCATCTATCAAATAAATTTTCATCTATCAAATAAATTTAGCCACCATAAATAAGAGGACAAGGAGACAGGCTGAGCATTGTCTCATAATTCACTTCAAACAACATGACCAGACTGGTATAAGAGCAATTGGACAATCCATCTAGTAAATTCTCTCATGAATGCATAGCACAGCAATCATTAAAAGAAAGAAAATAGCTAATCAAAATGTACAATTAGCAGATCCGTTGAACAGTTTAACCATCAAGCAATGTAGAGAAAATAATTTAGACATCTTACTAAGATGCTGAAAACACATTATTTTCAATATAACCATCACGGGTAACTAAACGATATAATATGGGAATGATGTCTCACTTTATAGCAGCTCTTAAGAATGATGAGCAGCCCTCTAGACAGGTTTTTGCTGCCCCAAGAGCTTCAGTAAGTTCTTGAACATCATCATCATCAGCCAAGTTACTAGGCACTGGAATCCGAGGAAACACCTTATAGATTTTCCTGACACGATCTAACATACGCATTTTGTCATAATCACAAGAACAGAAATAGCATAACTAAATGAACCAAACAGCTATATATAAAATAATATAATTAACTTGAAGATTTCTTTTTCCCATATAAAAGATACCTAAGTCATCAGAATAAGAGAAGGGAGGGTCCATAAACTATTCATCACAACTTGTGCTGATAAGCAAATCAAATATAAGACAAGGCATGTACTGACCGAGGATGTCTTCGTCATATGGAATTTTCCCTTTGACAAGTGTCTCAACAAACAAAACTGCAAGCTCTGCCCCACAAGTAACCTGAAAATTTTCATTCCTGTGACTTCAATGCAATGGACTACGAAGTAAAGGACAACAATTAAGAAGACCAGCACAACAAATTTCCTCATGCACATTTCATTTACCTCTAGTTTCCACAGCAGCACAATCTTTTTTTAAGTAATTATCAAGTAAAATCCAATCAAACATATCAAAGTGAACATTCTTAGCCTGCCTTTTTCATAGAATATTGGGCTCCAGTAGATAGTTAATATATCCTAGCCCTTGCCACGCTAATTTGCATCATTCTTAAATCTGAAGTTATATTTTGACTAAGAGGAAGGTCAACCATGCATGTAAAGGGTATTAACCATGAAATCTTTGCAACTACTGTATTGATGTCATCTTATATTTGTTTCAATTTAAGTTTTACACTAGCCTATCCAATCTGAAATATCCCAGATTCTAAGCTGATGATTATCCTATGGATATGAAACAAGGTAGACTAGTATCCAATCATCCTCAATTCATTCTAAAGCCAAATTTCAAACAACCAAGGTCAACTTCATGACGCTTTTGCATATAACATTGAGAAAAACCTTGACTAACAAGCTCCGGTCAATGTACTTGAAAGAAAATAATAACCTGACCATGCTCCAACTGGAGGCATGCACCTGAATGAAGCAGATCCAAGGCCTCAGAATATCTTTGAGCAGATACATATCTGAAATAAAATATGCATGTTTCATAATCAATGATTAGTCTTCCAAAGTAAAAGAAAGTATCAAACATGCTACGCACCATTCTTACCTTTGTCCCAATTGCAAAATTGGAAAAAGAAAATGAAGACCAAAAAAAGAAAAGTCATATTACCCACTGCCTTACTTAACTACTAATATAGAATCCTATACCAAAATTGGAAACAAAGAATAATGCAAGCAGCACCCTAAACCTACTCAAGCTTACAAGCCTTTAATCCAAATATAAGGGGATCTACCCCATTAAGCCCCATCTACGGTGGGCATGGCTTTCCAACCCTCCAAATATAATGAACGTCTTAGAAGAAAAATAGAACATACTTGTATCCGACATGCATCCGAGCAACATAAACTATACCATTTCTAGCAATTTGTAACTCTAAAAAAAAAAAAAAATTGGGGAATTGCAGACAGTCGTACCGTGCACTTACAGACTTGTACATCTGCTGAGCTCCATAGAAATTACCCTCATTTATAGCTTTCTCTAATTTATCAATATTCTGCATTTCATATCAAAAGTAAAAACCAAAGCAATTAGGAATTATTCTTCACCATAAATATAAAGTCCAATCCTACTTAAATATAAAACTCCACTCTTCATTGGTTTTCTCTTGATTGAAAACAAAAGGCTTGTTTTTTCAAAGAATAAAAGTTTCCACATGTAGACTGTAAGGAAGCACCTAATATTAAAAACCCGGAGATAAAAATAACAAAAGGTTTAAAATTTCCTTCTTTGAAATGAAACTTTCCATTAATCCCACATCCAACACCCCCATTTTCTTACCAACCAAAAAAAGTTTTGGGAAGAGGTATAAAAATGTAAAAATAATTCAAAATTATCAGCTTTTTCTACCAAACAAATGATGGGTTATATCCATTTTTTTCACTAAGAAAATTTCAAAAAACAATTATTGAAAGCAATAGAAATAAAAATAAAAATAAAGATAAAGAATACCTCTTGAACAGGAGGAAGTGTGGCTCTTCTGAGTTTCTCTCTAGACATTTTCCCTTTACTTGATTTCGTCTTTCTCTTCTACTTCTTCAATAGAAAGAAAGGTCTGATTTTATTTTATTTTATTTTATTTTTTAACGTTCAATCACAAAGAATCCAAACAAATCAAAAATGGGCTGGGCCATTTTCAACAAACTGCTTGGGCCTTTTACCTTTCTTCTTTTATGGGTGAAATAAAAAAGAGGTAAGACGAAAATTGCAAATAAAATTTAGGGTTTTTTTTTTGGATTTAGGGTTTGGGAAGCGAGATATTTGTTTGGTTGGTAAGAAAATGGGATAAACCGGCCCAGTTGTTGGATTTAAAGCCCATTTTATCATGAGTTGGATCAGAGGTATTTTAATTACGCCCAATCGAAGTAGATCAAACCGGTCCAAACTTTTTTTCCAATTTCCAATTTTGTCCATCATGAAGAAGCACAATTCCCATTTAAGACTATATTTTCGCTAACAAGAAGAAGCAGTCCTCATCAGTCATCACTAGAAGTTGAAAAAAAAAACCAGAAGAATTTGCGTTTGGGAAGCGAGAAAGTGCGAGAAAAATGAGCGGAGCAGGAAAGAAAGTAATGGATGTGGCGTTCAAAGCATCAAAGAACATTGATTGGGAAGGGATGGCTAAGCTTTTGGTCTCCAATGAGGCTCGCAAAGAGTTTGCCACTCTTCGTCGTACTTTCGATGAAGTTAACTCCACTTTTCAGACCAAATTCAGCCAGGTTAGGGTTTTCTCTTCTCTCTCTTCTCAGATATTTTTTAAAATTGTTTATTGATTTTTTTTTATAGATTTTTTGGGTTGATCTTTTTATTAGATCTTTAGGATTTTAGTTTTTTATGGTGATTTTAATATCTTTTGTTGAAATAAATAATCGTTACCGTTGAATTTGTTGTTCAAGATTTAATTTTGGAATTTTTTCAGTTTTTTTATTATTGTTCAAAAATGGGATGAGAATATTGTTCATTAATGAAGGAAAAGGCAACGCAAAACTGGAAATCTGGTTATTTTAATTTTACATTTTTTTGTTTATGAAACTATTAAATTTATTAGGGTTGGAAAAAGGAATTCTTGTAAAATAATTTATCCCAAAAAAATGATAAAAAATAAAATAATTTAAGGGTATATTGTTTTATTAGATGTTAAGAAAAAGAATTCAAGTTCAGTTTTTTTCATATGGGAAAATAGATTTCTATGTGTTTAAGTACCATTTTCTTCATTCAGTCATTACGGCTGTTAAAGCTTTTCATTTTTACTGTTTCCCTTTAATTTTGCTCAATTTTGGTATTCATGGTTTTCAAGCATTTTCCAGTAGAAGTGATAGAAGTCTGTTCTGAAGTAAAAAAAATTTAACTTTATGATTTACTTGTACATTTGAGTTTTTAGGATATCTCGTGTTTTGCCGGACTTAATCTCAGATCAATACTATAGCCAGATGAACCTACAAAAAAAAAAAGTAATAGATTTAGCTACTTTTTCAGTTAGGTTTTTTGTACTTAAAAAAAATGGTTTCATAATTTCTATGGAATTAACCTTATTTGACATATCACATTTGGAACGAGCATTAAATGTGATGCTAAAAGGCAAAATCTGGGAATATAAGGCAAATTGCATGTCATGTTTTGTATCATTGAAGTTTCATTTTGAAGACATTTGTTTGTCATTAGGGGTGATTGTTCATTTGGTGCTTGTATTAACTTTCTTATAACTGTGAGCCCCATCTTGGTAATAATCTGATTCTGTTAAGCAGGAACCTGAGCCTATTGATTGGGAATACTATAGAAAAGGAACCTGAGCCTCATGTTTTATGTCCCTCGCATGGTTGCGGCTTCCTCAATTTGTGCTACTCATATTTGTTTAAAGCTTTGCTTCCTGATACGAGGCGACAATTTTCCAATTCAGATGATGATATAGTCACCTTGACTAACTACTATTTTCCTTTTTCATTCCATTTCTTAGGAGGAAAATTAGTAGGGATGGAAGTTAATTCTGTCAACCATTCTTCAACTGCATATATCTTTGATCTTTCTTAGACCAGTTCCAATGCCCCATACTTGATCTAAAAGCTAAGGTGGAAATTAATTGCCAATAAGGACGTATTCATCGGTTGTTATATATATTATCTGCTCTGAAAGTTCTTAATATTGTATATAAATGTGATTCTCTTGTAAAATGCTGTAACAGTTTTAGGTACAGATGTTTCATTTTCATAATACTATTATGGTAATCAGACCCTCCAGAACACTTAAGACTCTCGTTACTCCTATACTTTGGATGTTTGATGTAAAATGAAGTTCAATTCAGACCTTTATTTTTTAAGATAAGAAAAATGTCACTCAACCATTGAACCAGATGACTTTCAAATTTTTTTTACAGTAAGGTCTTCCCCGAGCACCTGCTAGCAATTAACCATGTTAAATAAGGCTGCTTCCATTTCACAGTTTCCTTGGCATATTGGTTGGTTCCAATGTAGAACTCCATTAGTGTAATTTCTTTGCCTTGATTATAGTAACTTGTCTAACTGGATTCTCACTTGGCTGCAACTTTTAGCACATGTGGTTGTTTTTTGTGCGTTTTTTGGGGTTTGGAGTTCGATATTTCATCTGTTTTCTTTTTGTCTACATATTGAGTTTTTAACCCCATCTTTACATTTATTATATGCTTCCTTTGCAGGTGTAGAGATCCCCAAGTTTGTTGACAAAGTCACTCCTCAATACAAACCAAAATTTGATGCATTGGTGAGAATCAACAGTATACTTGACCCTCTTTTACCTCTGTTTCAGAGGGGGTTTCCCTCCCCCCCTTTTTTGGTTATCTGATGTGCCATTTACTTGTGGTTTATAGTTGGTTGAATTGAAAGAAGCAGAGGAGAAATCCTTGAAAGAGTCTGAGCGTTTGGAGAAAGAAATTGCTGAGGTTCAGGAACTGAAGGTAAATTACAAAACACTGCCCAAATGAATGTTGCTTTATTGCAATTGTTGATTTTATTATTCTTTTTTCTTTATTTGAACAGCAAAAGATCAGCACCATGACAGCAGACGAGTACTTGGAGAAACATCCTGAGCTGAAAAAGAAGTTCGATGATGAGATCCGAAATGACAACTGGGGCTATTGAGACATCTTTGTTAATTTAAGGGCCAAGCTTTCAGAGTCTCAGCCAGAATTTCTGAGTTAGTCTTATATTTCTTCTGTTGTTTTACCCCCCCAATGATGATTACCAAACCCTATTTTTTTGGGTGTAATTTTGGTTGCTCTGGGTTGGAAAGGTTGGGCTCCAATAATAATTCGGTTTTTTGTGTAGAAAAACAGACTTATCCATTCACTTGAGAACCAAAGTGGATATTGTATGACATGATGCTTCATTTAAGTGGCATCCACATCCATGTTTTGAAGGGGAATTTTCTTTTATCTGCCTAGCCCTAGCCTGTTTCCTTCAGAAGTCGATTCCGGATGTACAAAACTAATGAATAATTCCTGATTATTACAGTGGAACTACCATAGAAGTTGTATGTAATTAGATCTTGCAATTCGTGTATTTTTTCGTGTTATAATCGTGTTTAAGGTGTTTTATATTTATATAAATTTTGACATGTTAATAATTTGTTTTATAGGATTTTGACATGTTCATGTATTTATGTTTTTTTTTATGTCGTGTTTTAGTTATTTTTTTCCTATCGTGTTCGTGTTTAATATTGTCCAAATCTAGTTATAATTTTCGTATGTCGATGGATAATCTCGAACATAGATTTTTGTAAAGGAAAATGCTTGATGTCCCGGCCCCCCATCCCGCCTAAGAAAAAACTCAAAGGGTTAAACAATATGAAAAGTATGTATTTTATAAAAATTAAAATAAAACTTTTTTTGTTATGAAATAAAATATCAGACTAAAATAAAAAAATTCTAATTTATTAATGTTTTTTTTATGAAAAAAAACTCAGACGGGATAAAAATACGGATCAAATGAGCGGATGATTGCAGCATCACCCTTCTGTAAAACATTCATCGATGACAATCTGCAGCACGTCAGGGAGCCTAATCAATTTGCCATTGTACTATGAAGAGATGATGATTTATGTTTCATGTAAACTTGTCCAAGGGCCGAGCTACCCGTCCAAGCCCGAAGATCCGTTCATATTTGGGAGGATTTGAATAAAAATATTAGGTTCGAAAAATGAGCTTGAACAAAAAAATTACCCTTTTAAAATATGGGCCGGGTTTTGACTCTAACATTCAAGGTCCGAGCCCGACCCATTTTTTAATTAAATAACATATTATTTATATTTATATATATTATGTAATTTATATCATATAAAAATTAAATATATATAATATTATAGTGTAAACATTAAAAAATATGTTAAATTATCCATGTTTAAGAACTAAATAAAAAATATATATATAAAATTACTAAAAATTAAATAATATAAATATAAATATATATTTTAAAATTTTGAAAAAAATATGAATGTGTTTAAATAAGTTTGGATTATCCATTTACAAATATGAACGGATTTGGACAAAATTTGAGACTCATATTTCGGGTCGGGCCAGGTTTGAACAAACAAATGTAATATTGATACCATACATAAACCCGACTCGAACCCGGCCCATTGATACCTCTAGTTTCATGCACTGTGCATGAAATTTTATTTGCCTGATTAAGAGATCAGTTGGGAGAAAGATTTACGAAACTAACTCTTTAATGTAAACAATTGGAACAAAGAACATTTACTGCAAAAGAATGTACACGAAATATGAAAACTGGATTCAAGATACAAAATTTAACCCACCATCCCCTGGCAGACCAAATATAGTTCAAAAGAAGTCAATGTTACAAAATCTGTAAACTGCAAGAAAAATTACAATCTTTTAGCAAAAAAAAGAAGAAAAAAAAAAGGTGTTGTCAACAAATTAAATTTGAAGAACTTGCTATTTGACCACTAACAAAAACCCAGAGGCCATTTCTAGATTATGTTCTTAATTTGTAAGGATTTGAATCTACCCAGAATTAGCCAATTTCTTTTGGGAGAGTTGACACGTCTTCATTTTTGACCATGGCCTTCCTTGCCAACTCGTAGCCGGCAAAGTTCATGGCGCCTAAGGGAGCAATCCAGAAAAACCGAGGTACTGCTCCTTTAAACAGACCAAGGGGTCCCTCATGACGGAGTATAGAAAAGGCTACCATCGACATTGATATCGGTCGGCCCCCTGGAGCAGTCATCATTCTAGTTTTCATAACATCAAAAGGTGTAGTGACAACAGCAGCTAACCCTCCGGATAAAGCTCCGACAGCAATCGTTTCCCAAGGTTCCAGTTCCCGTCTCAGAAGTTGCTGGGCAAGCTAAAACAGCATGCAGAACTCATATGATAATTCTCATAAAAGATAATAGTAATTAAAGTTGAAGTAAATAGTAGAAGATCAATATATTTTTCTTTTAGAATAGTATTTCAGTATAACAGAACAATTGAATATCAAGTAGCCAAATTTTCTGGGAATATTTTCCAAGAAAAGACAGCCTTGCCCAACATTACTATAAACCTGTAGTTTATTAGGGCATATATTGGTTTTTATACAGAGTTTTATAATTATAAGGAACTTGCTTTATTAAGACAAGCAAGCACCTTTTTAGCACTACTGCCTGGGCGATACAAACCAGTTCCAGTGCCTTGAGCATTGGCCTTTGACTACACCAGCAAATTACTTGAGAGAAATAAAAATTCTCAATGTCAACAAAAAAAATCAATACCTTTTTGGATTCAGCATAAAGGCCCATCCCAGCAACATAGAATGGCACCTCACGACAAAGAGTGGCCCCGGTCCCACGGAAAAAACCCTTCAGACCATCCTGGTTCCAAGTACCAACAAGAGCTTCTCCAACGTTGTCAAAAAGGCCGGCCTGCAAACGCTGCTTTAGTACCTCACAAGGAATCCGCACTGCTGTTCCCAAAAGTGTGCTGCAGAATGATGCAATGGATTGGACCTACATAGCACGTAAATACAATTTTTAACTCGGTGTCGCAAATCAAATAACAGACATTTAATTAGAATCATTCCTTGCCGAAATTGGAAAATTAAGAGTGCAAGACCAGTTCCTTCTGCATGCACACAAAGAGACACAAACCCACAAAAGCACATGCTGATGCACTCACATACAAAGAAAGAGTGAATGCTAGACTTCTTGAGCACATAAAAACACAATCAACAAACAAGAGGATCCAGTACAAATCTGAGAATTGGGTAACCACTAACTTGAAGTTAGAATGTTACTTTTCAAAGTTATATTGAGGAAACAAATTTGTACTAGAACAGTTCGTTCAAGTTTGTTTATTCCAATCTAAAAAAAAAGTTTGGTTATTTTTTATATTCATGCATAGAGAGTGCATCGAATGTGCACTAAGCATGACTGCAGGAACCCCGGTCAAATATTTGAGTAAGGTAGCCTGTTCAACATCATTTACACAAAAAAGAAGAAGTTCAGCTTCAACATGTAACTTTTCCTTTTTCTTAGTTTTTCTGACTAGTCTAGCAACATCCATGAAATCAGGGGAATCTAATAAACTGGCCAGAAGTAAAAACAGCCACATGAATGGCACTTGCAAGGAACCTTGTGCGATGTAGGACATTCCTTTGAATAGGAAAACTAAGGAAAGCTAAAGCTTTGTATTACAAAGAAACAAGAGAAACTCAATCACAAATTCACAACCGAATAATAGTGCAACAAGAAGTACCTGGATGTCAGGGAGGTTTGGAGCAACATTGATCAGTACAAGCTTACTTGCTTCAAATATTCCTGTTCGCAGGCCATGGCTGCAATGTTGAAAGAAAACAAATCAGACAAATAAATGACAGAAAGCAAAATCAAAATCAGAAAAAAATGGTAAACAACAAAAAATATATAAAACCTTGAAAACTGTCCAAGAATTGCAGGGATTGAACCCCTATATAACCCCTGTACTCCAATTTGTGGAAGCTTTGAAATAATTTCTGGGAAGGTCATGGTTGATGCTTGCACCCGAGTCTGATAAAACATAAAGAGGGAAATGAAAAGAAAAGAAAAAAGATCAGAAAAAGCCCTATTGATTGTCACAAGATGTATCCCATAAAAGAGAAGGGTATAGCCTAAGATGAACAGAAAATTGAGCAGTTTCAGGAAGAAAGCCTGCAAGAGTACATGCATCTTTAAGCACAAACATTCCTTTTGACTCCCTTTTGAGCTTAAGTGCTTTATACTTTTAGTGTTGAAAGGAGAAGAACTGAAAAGAAGCATTTCTTTATTTTTTTAGTGTGAACAAGGACCAGTGAAGAGTCCAAAGGGGAACTTTGAACTACCAAAAAGGTGCCGCTACCAAGTGAAGGAGACAAATATTAAAGTAAACAACATTACACAATAAGCAGGGACAAGAAGACGCGTATAACCAGTTATGCAATAAGTTGAAAACGTTCCATAACTTGCACAATTAGGCCAAAGCCTCAACTATATTTATCTAAGAAAATGAAAAAACTCAGCTATTGGAAAACAGTATCAAAATACAGAGTACTTGCATAAGGCTTCCAAAAAATATATATAAAACTGAAATGCAAGTGTCAACATTAGCAGGTTTATCGTGAAGAAAAGCAAGTACCCAAAATTTTCAACAAAAACCATCTGTGAAAGAAATCATAAATTTCACAAAGAAACTGTTTTCACCATATGTTAAAGAATATTGTTAGTTATGAAAGTGTCACAATGAGCTCTCCATACTCCATTGACAAATAAAAACTAACATGGCAGAGTGCAGATTTGTCCTCTCAAAAGATATGATGACTATTGATTCTACTAGATGTTCACAAAGAGACGGATTTTATTATGTAAAAACAGCATTAAGCTGAAGAATGTGCCTTTATAGTATCAACTGGGTACAGCAAAGATGTGGAGAGTGCACATGAAAGACCCCCAGCCAATGCAGATTTAAGAACACTTCCAGCAGGTATTTCCACAGGTGGTGCAACAGCAACGACGGTTGCAGCTTCAAACCAGATATTCCTGTAAGTAATAAAAAAAAGAAGTTACTGTCAAAAGTAAGTCACCATAAAGTTTGTGCAAAAGGAGTGCATGTGCAAGCAAAAAGTATATGTTAACCAAAGGGAAAAGGGAGGTGAGGGTAAGCGCTATTAGAATTCAGCTGCTGTAATAACCTTTATGGCCTGGCACCAAAACTTTATACTAAATATATGCATTGATCAATTAGAAACAATAGCATTTTTTACAAAGTATCCAAACCATGAAGCACAGAGCAGTAATGCAGTAAATAAAGAATTTCACAAGCTGGACCTACATATTGTAATTCGGTAACCAAGATCCAAATCTAAAGTTTGAACTTCTAAAAACGCAGCCTGAACCAAAGACAATTCAATAGTAAATTAAAATTGACCTTGTGCTTCAGCTGGAGTTTCTAAATAAGACTCTTCAAATGGAAAAATTAATCTTACCGAGGATCATCTTGAAGTAGTCGATCAGAAGGCAACAGAAGCATAAAATTGCGGAAGTGTCCATATGAAATAGATTCTTCAGTGTCTGCATTCAAAAATCGCATCATAGCAACAGCATTGTCTTCATTTGCTGGAAGTCCAGCATTTTTAAGTGATGCCAATATTTCACTTTTTTGGAGGGTCCCGGACTTGCTTAAACAGAGAGAAGTATAAGCTCGAAGAATAGTTGGCTCCTTCTGTTCCATCAAGGACAAAAAATGCTTCCAATCGAAAGATTTTGAAAATAGATGACTTCTAGTGCGGCGCATGAATTCCCGAGCATATCTCTGTGGCAATTTTCTTTTTCTCATAGCAACTTCAAGATCTTCTAAAGTTACTTGTCCATCACCATCTCTATCCAATTCTTCAAAGAACCTCCTCCCTAAAAGAATAATGCATGAGTAAAATTGGTGCATACCTAGCATTAGTATAGTATACTGCACTATAGTTAATCACATTAGACCATGGTAAATTACCCAACCTGAAATTAAAGCTATGAAAACTCAAAGGATATGAACTCATTTAACATAAAGTTTGATAAGTCTATTAATGAGTAGAAGAAAAAATTATCAATGACAAGTCACAAACACAAAAACAGAACTTATGCTATGCTTGAAAGTTACAATCTGAAATTCTGAATCTCCAAGTTCAATTAGGACTAAGGGAAAGGAGATATTTGAAACCAGAATCCAAAACTACCCAGTTCCTACAGAGTTTAAGAAAACTATGGCTTGAATTATGCTACTTATAGTCTACAGCATAATACATTCCTTTACTGATGCTGCTATTCAAGGAACCAAACCAAGAAAAAAAAATTATGCAACGGTAATTGTTTGCTGAGCTGCCTGAGAAACCATACCTTCAGACTCTGTGTATCTGAAGAAATCCTGGACAGAGAATAATTTCTTCTTATCAGGATGATCTTGTGAAGAACGGCCCAGAGGTGGTAGAAGCTCAATCAATTCCGTCAGTGAGACAGTGGATAAGGTGGATCTCAAACGCTCCACATTTGATAGAGGAATGCTAAGTATCCCACTGGCCAGTTTCTGTGGGGAATTACCACCTGTTTCTTCCCTACTGCCAGTACTAACACCATCATCACCCTCTTCATTCACTTCAGAAGCAACTCCAACCATACCTGATGAAACACCTCCCACTCTAGCAAACTTCAAATTTCCCAAAAACCCATTTACATCAACTTTTTGACCTTCCCAAATACTTGTCACTGTTTTAAAGTAATCAAACTGAGAGGGAGGAGATGGAGTCTGTGGACAATCACAATGCTTCTGATTACTTTCCTGTAGAAGTTGATCAAACTTCTGAAGATTTTGAGTCAACTGGTCAAATATAAACCCTATAAAACATTCAAATGATACATGTTTCCCATTATTATGTTCCAAACCCTCATTCTTTGCAAAAAAATGAGCCCTTGCCTCATTACGCTTACACTCAAATGGAGCCTTTGATTTCATGTCATGAGTACATGAATGTCGACACCCTTTATCTTCGTCACCCATTTTCTCAATTCTTTTCCTCCCTGAGTTAAATGAGCTTGGTATAGCCTGCACAAAACCGTTAACCAACACTGACCAAGTCACTGCAAACTGAAAGCAATTCATACAAGACCCTTCATCTCTATCCACATCCTTTTCTTTCAATCCTTTCCTAACCACCTCAACCTTCTTATCGTTCTGCCCATTTTCCTGCGAAAACATTCCTAAAAAAGCCTTGATGGGAACTTTAATAGACAGCCCTTTCTTTCTCTCTTCACTACCAACACAACACTGCCCATTATCAACACCACTACCATTACTCTTCTTCATACCAAAGATTTGAACCTTACCATTCCTATCACTACCATTCAATTGGGCAATCAATTCAACATTATTTCTTTTATCATTTGACACCCCGAAACAACTTTCAACATCTTTTGCAGCTTTCTTAATACCCAATTCAAGAGGTAAAAATGCTTGTTTTATAAATTGAATCGAAGTCGAAATCGATTCAATCGGATCATTTTTAGACACCATTACTCCTACCATCTCAAAAACTCCTCACTCTTTAATACGAACTCCCCCAAACTCTCTCTCCTTCTCTATGGAGATTCAACAAGAACCATATTCAACACACCCTAAAAAGAAAATATTAAAATTGAAAATCCTCAGCCAACTCAAAGGGTGAAAAGAGCTTCTTTTACTACTTAAATCGAATAAAAAATCGATTCCATTCCCCTGAACAACCCAAAAATCCTCAGTTTCCTATAATAAAACTCAAGTTTGCACTTTTCTTAAGATTCAACAAATTCTTTACACCAACTAACAAGAACCCACCAAGCTAGAACCACAAATAAAAATTACAAATAAAACAAAAAACCCAGAAGAAAAACTAAATCTTTAGCCAATAAAATGACCGTAAATGAACTAAAAGGAGATTTTACTTGGGGGGAGTCTGTTGAAGAAACTGATGCTCCTTTTAAAGCAAATCAAGCTTATCCGTACGGACAAAATAGCCAAATGGGTATTAGTTTTTTGTCAATTTTGAGGAAGATTCCATTTTCAACCCAAAAAAAGGGACATAAATCATAGCTTTTAACATGGGTTCTTCTAACTTCTGAGTTCCTTTTGAAGTGACAAAACAAGGAAGTGAAATAAAGGGGTGTTTTGAAAAGGAAAGTGGAAAATGAGGGACTAAATTAGGATTTAAGAAAAAATGCTAATTTTAGCTCCTTTTTTTGGATAGGTTTTTTTCTTAAAGAGAGCGAGAGATATGGTGGTGGGGTGGCAAAGGAAGAACCGAAGAAGAAGACGACGAGGAAGAATAGGCCTCTGGTTTTTTATTTTATTTTATTTTTATCAATTTATGGAAAAAATAATTAATTAGATAAATAAGAAGGAGTGGATAAAAGGCTGACGTAAGGCTTTGTAGGACCTTAGTTAGGGCTTTTGCCTCTTCATTTCTTGAAAGCATAATAATAAATTAATTTAAATTTAAAGTTGTAGGAACTCCAATGTTTATCCATTTAGTAAGTAATTAAAATATTGGATAATATTTTTATATTTTGCATGTTTGTCTTTTTGTTGGTTAAATGTTTTAAACTGAAAATTGAGTAATCATTTTTTACCTTATTAGAAGGTGCAAAAATTTTACATTATGACTTTTTTTTAATAATAATAATATAAGTATTACAATTTAATCAATTGACTGTTTTAAACTAAAATTAAATTATTAATACTATTTACATGTTTTTCTATAAAATATCTAAAAATTATATAAAAATACCAAATACCAACTTCAACTTCGTTTCTTCTTCTTTTTATGAATAACATTTAATAAATAAAAAATTTACGTATTATCATCATTATTATCATTAATAACCAAAGTTTGAACTTAATTATTGTATTATTATTTCTTATGACCACAATAAAATTTTAAAAAATATCTTAAAAAAAAATTTTTTACACATAAATATACAATAATGATGAATTTTAACCATGTTAATTAAGTAGAAATCTTCATATAAATTTTTTTATTTTACCAATATATTTATAGATAAAGAAATAAATTTTCTAATAAAAAATTTAAAACAAAAATAGTCTACAAAATAATTTTTTTAATTTTCAATTCTTTTTATAAAAATATGTGTGAGAAAAAAAAAGGGAAAGTAAACAAACGAAATTGGTGGATCCATAAGTTGTATTAGCGGCTATAAATAGGTTGACAAATAACAATTTGACATCTAGCTTTCTTTTGCATCTGCTTTTGACACGTGTCATTTTAAGCACCATGACGTCCGTTATTTACCGTTTCCTTCATGGGATTGAGAACCTTTAGAGATTTACAAATGAGGCCATTTTTATTATTAATTAATATATTTTTTATAATAATAATATTATATCATATTAAATGTAAATTAATAATTTTATTAATAATTTTTAATGTTTTATTAAAGATAGTATTATATTTAATAATTTTAAAAAATATTTTTAAAATATTAGTTAAAAAAATCCTTTCTTTTGTTGTTGTTTCAGTTTCAAAATAAGTTCTTTGAAAGTACTATTTATTTATTTCTCTCATTTTCAAGGCTCAATTTGAAATTCTCTTTTTACTTATAAATTAGAAGGTTGATTAAAAAAATGAAATATCAATGACAAATAAGCTTAATTGATGTAATAAAATGATTAATTTCTCAACTACTACAAAAATAATAATTTTATTTCAATCCTAAAGATGACAAAATGAAAAATAAGTTTGTCAAAGTTTTCAAGAGACACTCTGATTATCAGAACTTAAAATTTTATTTTAAAATTTTCGACTTTAAATTCTGAAATAATTGAAATAGTAAATATGAACGAGAGAGAATTACAAAATGCAATATCATATGTACCAATTATAAAAAAAAATGATTGGTCAAATGGCTACAAAATTTTATAGATCGGAAGAGATTACAAATGTTTATTAAAACTAAATTAATATTAATTAATTGATTAATAGGCTACATTAATACATGGATAATAGGCAAGATAGTTATCCAAGAAGATAACTTTCACAACCATCCTTCTTTATTTATTTATTTATTTATTTATAATACTTCAAAAATAAAAATTTGGTGATAATTTGTAGGGCGAGGGTCCAAAACTCCAACGTGGATAGTCAACTGCTTCAGAACCAACTAACTAAAATATCTTTCTCACAAGAAAAGCATAGAGTTCAAATAATAATCAATGATGTCATTTGAATATATGAACAAACCAACAACATTTTTCATATAAAGTAACTAGAGAAATAGGACTCCAATGAAACTTGATTCTCTTCCAAAAAAAAAAAAAGAAACAATAATCATATATTGAATAAGGAAAAATAATAAGAAAAATGTTGACTTTAAGCTCAGCAACCTTCTTCATTTTTTATATATAATTTTTTTAAATTTAATAATTTTAGATACAATAAAAAAATACGACACATTTAATATAATTTAATAAATATAAAATCAATATAATAATTATGACATAATACGTTTAAATACAATTATCAAAATACATTTAATACATTTACTATATTCGTATTTAATATTTTGATATATTTAATAATTTTTATTGTGTTTATATTTACATAATTAAAAAAAACCACAAAACATAACATTGATACATTAATCGTCTCTACTTACATTATGATCCATATCTAAAGTCTTGAAACATTAAATATTTCAAATCCCATTCAACCAAAACTCGTAAATATCTTTAAACACTTATTGCAGATTGACCATAGAATTTCTCGACAACAATTTCCTTTGAACTCATCCAGGCCTCAACGCTGAGTCTACCTAGTTGTGTCTTTAGATATTCAAATTTTCTTTCTATTTATCAATTTTTTATATGACATTAATATTGTTAGTAAAATAGAATAACATGTCCAAATATTCAATAAAATGTATGCCATGTTGGTATGATATTTTTTGAACACTTGGCATAATTTTTGAACACCATTCATTTGATTAATGATATTGATCCAGTGATGAAAAAAATCAAACCGAATCGATCGAACCGATTGAATTAATAATTAACAACTTATCCGATCCAATACATATAAAAAAACCAAACATATAATGAACCAATTGAAAATCAATTAAAAACCAAATTAAACGATAAAAAATCAATTTTTTGTTTATTTTATTATTAAAATATTATTTATAAACACATCTTTTTTATTACCTAATGATTATATTTAATATTTAATTTACTTTTAAATTAAACAATCCGATTCAATCAGTTGAACCAATGACCCGAAAATCACACCAGTTTGACTTCCAATCCCATTTTTTCAACATTGTATCGATCCCATGAGCAAACTGAAAAATAAAAGCAAAGTTTGACTTATTCAAAAAAAATCTCAATCAAACGGAAGAAATACTTGATTTTTACTGTTTAAAAAAGAGGTTTCAGTGTCGTATCGCCACCCACAGATGATGCACAAAATTAGAACAAGGTCAAGAGAAGATCTGACCTTCCACGGCAAGCAACCACGCTGTCCACCTAGCAGGAATATCAAGGTCACCACCACCATGTTAGATGTGCTGAATCACTTATGTCTGTACAAAATTTGATACTTACAGTGAGTGCACCTCCACAACCTGAGACTGAGATACAAACTATGATCGACGACAGCATGCATAGCACATAATAAACCTCTTTAGCTTGCATCGCTTAAAATAACAATATATATCGAATGTGTTTTGCAACTTAGTTAAGACCGCTTCAAGGTCAGACAAAACTATTATTGGTTGGTAGCAAGAAAACCGGAAGCTGTTGCGTAAGCAAATTTGAAAGTTTGGACCAAAGACATTTAACTCCAAATACAATACATGAACTTGTGTTAACTTTCATTTCTGCATATTAGATATTTGAGTAAACCTGGTAAGTGACTCTCACGGCTACAAGAAGTTTAAGGTAGCAAAGGTGCATACACCTTGAAGATTGTTCTAAGCATATGAGTGATGTCTATGACGATCCTTCTCCCTTGAAGAATATGAGGAGCCACGATAATCACGATCTGAAAAGAGAAAAGGTTTCAGATGACGAAAAACCACTAATCTATAGTGAACAAATTAAAGTGATTGAAACTTTGTGGAAAGCTACAAACATACCACGTGACGAGTGGTGCCTTGATCTTTCAGAATGCCCCCCTGCTAGAAAATCATAGTTAGACAAATCATATAAGAGACAGTAACCAAAATCAGATATATAATCCATACCCTAAAGAGAATATATGAAACAACCTGAATCCTTTGTTCTATCCTTTGAACGATGACCTCGGTCCTTGACTTTATCTCTGTCCCTTTCAGTCTCATCTCGCTCTCGTTCTCTGTCAGAATCTCTGCCCCTGTCACGATCCCGGGCCTTTGCTCTCTCCCTATCTCTTTCTCTGTCCCTTTCCCTGTCCCTGTCCTTGCTCTTTTCCCCACTTGATTCTGTCCTATGCTCAGACTTGGATTTATGCTTAGGCTCTTCTCTTGCATCACCCTCCGTAGGCATGCTCTTGGATTCATCATCACTCTGCTTGGATTCTTTCAGCTTGTCAAGAGCCATTTTAATCTTAGCTTCTTTGGCTCCCTCAGTTTCCAGATCAGCTGCTATTACAGTGGTGTTGGAAACATTGCCATTATTATTAGCTGGTGGGCTCAGTGGAACTTCCTGCAAAACAGTGAGAAAATTTCACTTCCACCTTGATTCGACTACCCTTAAGAGCTCATTTATGTTGACTTTAGCTGCGTTATATAATAAAGCAAAGTTCTGGAATTCCTCAATGCTACATTACTCTTACATGCCATAGGTGCAGCTATTACATAACCATAAAATTAGTGAACCAACAGATCACCTAGAGAAGACATTAGCAGCACTTTCTGCATATATCATTATGCACTTGGAGATATAATAAAAATTAAAAACACTGCAGAAAGAATATTTTAGCAGTGCACCCTACCAGTGAAACTTAAAAGGAATGGGAGAAAGGTGAGAAACTAAAAGTCAGATTCACCTTTGAATTTGGCTGAGATTGTGAATCTGCAGACTTGGTGGAAAACGTAAATGGTTTTCCATCCTTACAGACAGGACCGTATTGAGCCTTGGGAAGGCTGTACAAATGAGCCAGAACCCTACAAACCTCATCGATCCCAGATTTCTCTGCATCAAAAGCCTTCCACCATGGTGGGTTCTCAGGAAGGGGTACTTGGAACCTACGAGCAGCAGCATATACAACCCCACAAGCCACAACCTCACTCTTGAATCGAACGCACAAGGTTGTATGTAAGCTACTCGAAAGAGAGTTGATGGACATAAAACACAGAAAAGAGTGTAAGTTCCACCAAAAGAAAGAATAATTATATGCTAGTGGCACAATGAACAGGAAATTGACAGCACAAACTAAAAATGAGATGCACTAGAACTTCCATCTAAATGCATACAATTCTATTATAAACGCTAGCAGTGACTTTTCTAAGGCAGCTCATGATTAATGTCATCCAAATATGGAACTAGTACTATCAATACACACAAAAACATTTATATGCAGACACTTCGAAGCATTATAGCTCGAGAAAAAAAAATTAGAAAAGATTATCTGAAACAAGAATTTCAAAGCAATTATAATTTAGCCACACCATCTACATCTATTTCTATGTCAATAGTTGGCATAAACCACCAGGGGTCACAACTTTAAAACTTAGCCTTGAAAGCAAAGGCTCTAGCTCCTTTGACCAGAACCATGTCATTCTCTACAAACAAGTTACAAAATAATGTTGCATTCTTGTGTAATAGAATGTTCTTGTGCCTAACCACCATTCTATTTACATATTACCATTCCACCATTGTTATTCATGCTATCTTCCTTCCACTCACACTCTCTCCAGTTCATCTTAGCCACATATAACTTCCCATACTGTTAATCAATTTTAACAGGGTACAAGCATGCCTAATGACCCTTATAGTTTTCCTAAGAAGGAAAACCAGAATAGAAGCAATTATTGCCAACAGTAATGAAATTCCAATGCTGGTCTCTGTAAAAGAATGTTTTGAAAGCCACAATAATTAAAACAAAACTACAAATTAAAATATTTGCCAGTATAGAACCACTTGGATTTCAAAATTATCTCAATGGAAACCTTATAACCTACATTTGATTTGTCATCAGCCCTTGATTTGTTTAATGGTTTCTAAAATGTTGGACCTCTTCTAAAGAGTTAATGCACAATCCAGTAGATATCTGAATTTCTCCCTTCTAGCAATGTCATTTCTCTTATTTCTAATTACATGTCAAGATCTCTGCTTCAGAAACATTATGCTCAATGTTAGATTTTTCAAATCAATGCTCCATTTGTTGTTGCATGAAATTGTTAGATTCGTTGGAAGAAGGACTGTTATCCAACATAAGACAACATAAAAACAGAATTGTAAGAACAAATTCCAGTATCTATCTCCACTGAGCTACCACCAATTGGGAATTGAACTTGCCATCTAACCTCAATTATAAACTAGTCATAATAGCAAAGCCTTTTTTGGTTGACTTATGAACACTTAGTGTATAGAATTAATACTGAGAACAGTAGTTAATATTAATTATGTAAATAACTACATGAATGAACAAAACATGCACTAACAAGAGAAACATTGTGAAAAAAAAAATGGTGGTTGTGTTGCAAAAATACCTATCATTTGCTAGATTCCATGCTTCCTGCCTCAACTCAGGAGGTGTTTCAAGGGTAGCAAGATAGTTTGATATGAACTTATGGGGATGCTCAACATGACAAACAAAACCCATCTCTTTCAATATGTGTCTTTCTGTTCTGCTCAATTCTGCTTTCAAGTCTGAAAATTTCTGCAAATAACAAACAGAAAGTAAGAAACAGTCACTAGGAATAAATCCTAGACAACCTGCTTTGAAAAGGAAGTGCTGAATTTGTTAAAATATATGAACTTATCAATCTCACCTTTGAATATAGGTCCAAATGCTCTATAGGTAAGTTCTCTCTTCTACATTCCATTCTGTGGAAAACTATGATTACTTGCCTTGCTCTCCTAGGGCTTTCCTCTAGTTTTGATGCAAGCCACAAAGAGCTAGCCGCAACTATCTACAAAGAAATTAAAAATGTCAAACGAGGATAGATTTTTGCACCTTCTCCACTTTGATCAGAAGGCTAAAAAGCCATATTTCCTAAAATCTTAAAGAAATTAGGCTGTGAAATCAGCAAGAAACACCCACCACTACAACTCAAATGCAACACAACTAATTCTTCGTACACAAAAACAACATCATAGATGATTAACACTAATTCTTCTCGTCCTCCCAATTTAATAATTTATCAACAGCCAAAGAAACGACTAAAAGAGATTAACCTTGACATCGAAGCGGGCAAATGACTTCTTGCAATAAAAACGATGGAAAAGAACCTGGCCAGTGGCCATGACAGCTTGAGGCCTGTAAATATAAAATTAAGGAAACATAAATCAACCAGAAAATTATTTATAATATATGATTTATATAACTACAATTAAATATGAAACTAAAGAAGAAATAGTTACAGTTTAAGTAGTATTCCGCTTTCTTGGATGAGATCACAGCCATAGATTCTTAGTGTAGTTTCAGTTGCTTCATCTATGTCATCTTTCCTTGAAGGTGAGTTCTTTAGCTGCTCATCCGTTAAGTAGAAGTTGTCAATCGCCGTATAGATCATTGTTTCCTTAACAATCTTCTATTAACTGTCACAAAATGAAAAATTAAAAAAAAAAAAAAAAAAATTAAACTTCCGATTCCAATATCAACAAGTTAACCATTACAGAGACATGAAAAATGAAGCTTAGAAACTAATCTCTCATAATTCCAATTCGAACAGAATTTATTAGTAAACCCTAAGAATCTATTTGATGCTGAAAAATTTTAGAAAAAGAAGGAAAATTGAAAAACCTAAGGAGACGTTTGGTGGCAAGTTAATCTGATCACTTTTACCAGAAATATTCCTAAGCAATTAATCACATCAAATTCATAAAAGAGAACTTAATTAAGCCAAAAAATCAAAGAAATTACCTTAAAGCCTTAAAATGAAACTGATTAAGTAAAAAATAATAAAGAAATTGTTAATCAACATAAACCATAAACTATTTAAGCAGAAAACGGGACGAAATTTCCAGACAAGATTACACCCAGCGCTAATGAAGCAAATGGTATTAAATATTGAGTTAATTAAACAAAAAAAAAAAAGCGAAGAGATTTCAATCTACTTACAACCTAAACTAATTAAAAGAATAAAACTTTATAGTAACCTAAACCCTAAATTCAGTCAAGTACGTATATGAAGGAATAAATTAGCCTAAACCCTAAATTATCATCCTAAAACATGGAACAAATACTTTTCCCCTAAGTTTTAGCACAAAAGCGGAAAATAAAAGAAGTTGAAACTGGAAAACAACGGGTCGGGAACAAGAACTCACCGGGTGAACTCGGAGGGCGGAACGCGGTGTCGAGGAAAAAGCGAGGGAGAGCTGAAAATCTGAAGAAAAGTTTGAAAATGTGCAGTGAGCCAAAGAGAGGGGGGAAGAACTAAGGATAGATTGAACGATGACGTATGACCAATTGAAACTAATTATACCTAAATTTTCTAGAATTATTTCTGGAGAAGGCTAATATGTAAGAGTAAAATGGAGAAGGCTGCTTCCAGGAATCAGGTTAAGAATCTGGTTATGAATCAGAAGATAAGGTGCCATTATTTCTCTCTGACTTGGCTCTAATCTTATATTGCTTTAGGATTGGGGTGGGGAAGGAGGGATGCTCCGCTGAATTCCTAAGGGCTAGTTTAGCATTCTGGTGAAAAATTATGATTTAATTCCTAAGGGCTAGTTTAGCATTTTGTTAAAAAATTATGATTTAAAAATTTTTAAGTGTTTAATATTATTGTGATAAAGTATTGTACAAAATTGAAATATTAAAAAAAGATATGTTTAAAATAATAAAAGTATAGAAATGTGAAGATAATAAAGTTATTTTATTCAAAAGCCAGCTTTTAAAGTTCAAAATTTATATTTTTTGATTTTTTGGTTTGGCTTTTTAAATTATGATTTTAACAGCAGAAGCCAAATTTTTTTATCTGTTTAGCATTTACGGTGAAAAATAGCTTTTGATCTCAAAAATTGTGTCAGAAGCAATATTAAACAAGGCCTAAGTTATTTGTTAGGTGCTTAATTGCAAGATACGAGACTACTTGTATTATGCGTAAAAAAAATATATGGGATTTTTTAATGAAGTTTATAATAGTTAATTTTTGGAATGTAGTTTTTCAAAAATTTATATCAATTGCTATTAGAGTCTAATACTATATCTTTGCAATCGTGTGATGTAAGTGGTGATGTCGGTATTACAATATTCATTTGATGTTAGATTTAGTTAGCGCAAATTCAATCTGTGTAAACGCTTAAATTACGAAACGTGATAGATTATTATGTGCCTAATTGCAAAATGTGAGGCTTGGATCCCACATTGAAAAGTATAAATTTTTTTGGTAAGATTTATATGACCTAAACTCTTCCATCCTAATAGCATTTAATAATGCTGAATTTTATCATATCTTATTACATTTACAGTTAACATGTTATATATTATTTGAATTTTTTATTTTTTTAAATATTGTGTCCGACATATATTCAGTTATGAATATGAAAATATGATTTTTTTTAATATATAAAAAAAAATTAAAAAAATATGTAGGATACGTATCAATATTCAAGATTTATTTCGAATCCGAAAAACATAAAATTGAGATGTGGGTGCTAATAATGAAGAAGTTTGGGATGAAATCGATTGACAATGGAGGAGTTGGAAAATGAAAAAGAAAAACCTAAGATACTTTGTTATTGCCTTTGCTGTGTCGTATGAGTTAAACTTTAAATTATATTTTTGTTTTTGTGTTCCCTATTTTTCACTATAACCAGCTCAGGAGTTTTAGGTCTCTTCCTGGGCTCCTGTCAAAATGTTCTATCAACATTTTATATCATCTAACTAAACTTGTTTGTTTCCCTATTATTTTGCTATGTTTTTTTTTTTTTTTTTACCATGTTTAATTGTTGTAGAGTATCACAATATGCAAAATCCCATGAAATATCTTTTCGATATGTATCTAGAGATTTTGAGAAGTATAGGGTCAGAAAAATCCCAATATCATTTGCTAGAAGTACTAGGTCTATTTTTTTTTCCTTGAAAAAGAAAAAGTTATTGGTCTAATTATTTTCTTATTTGGACTCTATATATATACTAGAATTTTACATACACTGAAAAATATTTTGAAAAATATATATATATATATATATATTTTTTTTAAAGTTAAATGTG
The DNA here is from genome assembly GCA_030761205.1 of Fremontodendron californicum. Taxonomy (NCBI): domain Eukaryota; kingdom Viridiplantae; phylum Streptophyta; class Magnoliopsida; order Malvales; family Malvaceae; genus Fremontodendron; species Fremontodendron californicum. The sequence continues at coordinate 8,449,559 of JAULJL010000009.1, read as the reverse complement.
AAAATTTTTTAAGTCAGTAATTTTTTAGAAAAGTTATTAGGTTTTTTTAAAAAGTAAATAGATAATTTTTTATTAAAATTATTACATAAATTATTGAAAAACATTGTTTTTTTTTTTTGTTTTATCAATTAAATTGATATTATTTGATTCGTAACATCAAACATAGACTTTATAAATAATATATATATAATATATATGGAGAATAAAGATAACTCTTATGTATCTTTCTAGATAAACTTGGTTTTATGTAGGTATTATTCTTTCCTAGTAACTTAGTCAATTCTTAACCCTTTCATTGTCTACTCTTCTAGTAAGTCATCTCCTACTATTTTGTTTCTTTGCTCTTTCTCTACCTCTAGAAGCTCTCCTCTCAAAGCAACTATATATCCCGTATTTTTAACCACCTCTCCCTCTAGAAGCCCTTCATCCAAAACCAAACATGTTATATAAAGGAAAATTCGCTTACCAAACTTTCCAAAATCACTCTTTTTTCCCATATTTCTTTCTCATTTCAATTCTCTTGAAAATCCATTTTTTTTTTACTCCCGAAACCAAACAAAATGGATACAAAAAACACTTACAACATCAACCAAGAAGAACTTGAAGAAACTCTCTCTTTTTGTGACCTTTCACTTGAAAACCAAGACCTTGATCAATCCCTTTCTTTTCATCACTCACCAAACTCTCCTTCTCATGAATTTTTTGAGTTTCCCTTCATTCCAAACACTCCCTTAAACAACAAAAACGACATCGTTTTCTGTGGTAAACTCATCAAAGAAGAAGATTTTGATGATGATGATCAAAGTAGGTACCTTTTCCCTTTATCTTCATCCAGACAATTAAACATCAACAAAAAAGATTTGGGTTCTCTTTATTTAGTGAATTCAAAGCCAAATTCTTCTTTATCAACCAAAAGTTTTAGGTCTCAAAGTTCTTCTTCTTTTAGAAAACACAAGGTTTTAATAGGGTTAGCAAAGATACCACCAAAGATGGAGCTAAGTGATATAAAGAAAAGACAAAGTAGAAGAAAACCATTACCCATGTTTCCTCCGGTGGCCATCGGTGATACGGAGGTGGTGGGCGCCGATGACGGTTGTGGTGTTGGTGGCGGGAGGGGCTTTCTTTGGAGTCTGTTGAGGCCTTTGAGGTGTAGAGCTCATCTTGCTAGTGCATTGGCCAAGGCTTCCTTGGGATGTATTCCACACGTGTGAAACTATTGGTCCTCCCCCGTGCGAATTGATTTTATTTATGGGTTTAAAATTTTAAAGTAAAGTCTAATTCTAAAGCCAAAGTCTAAAATTAGTTCATATCTAAATTTATGTTTGTTTATTGTGTAGATTATTCTTTTTCATTTATTTTACTATTCATTTAAACCAAGTTTTTGCAATTTGGCACGTTAATTTTGTATTTTTGTTCAATGCTTCTTATTTCTTAATTAAAAAAAAAAAAAAAACTAAAAAAGTATAAAGTAATAAGTAGGTGATAATTAAACTTGTTCATGGATTGAATCGGTCACGATTCAAATTTTTTTTATTTTCTTTACATAAGTTCGGATTGGGGTCGAAAACCCATATCACTATTCAAAATAATATTAAAATATTAAAATTTGTTTTTTTATTAATATTTATAATTAAATTTAAATAAATTTTTTTTATTGATGAATAGTAATTTAGGTCGGTCCGAATTAAAAAAAACTTTATTCAGATTAAATTCAATATGGATTGAATCTATCAGATCAGACGGATAATCCAATCTTTAAACAAATCTAATGACAATCTACTTTAAAATATTTATTACTTGTCAACCCATTCACTCTATTTACCAATCCATTGATAAAAATAACAATTATTTAGAAAAAAATTTAAATAATGAATTTTATTTTACATATATTTGATGTAAAATAATTATAATATTAATATTTAATAATCACAAAATCAGGCACTATACAAAATGAAGTATATGGAATGAATTTCCACATTGATCCATTTGATGTGATTAGATTTTTATTTTAATTGTATTAATTTATTTAGATAAATATTAAATTTTATATCAACGTGTGGATTGATTCAATTGTTTTATTTCAATTGTAAGAAGTCTTAAAATTTGAATCCCGATGACCCTTTCCTAACATTACCTATAATATAAATTGTTTTCAAAACAAGAAAATTTCTTACTTATTTCGTATAATAATAGAGTTCGTTTTGTATACATCGATAATTTGAATCCCGATGACCCTTTCCTAACATTACCTATAATATAAATTGTTTTGAAAACAAGAAAATTTCATATTTATTTCGTATAATAATAGAGTTCTTTTTGTATACATCAAAAGTGAAGTTTTTTAATTTTACAAGTTAGATTAAAAGACTATCACATGTCTCAATTTTTTTTATATATACACTAAAATATACATATCATTCTTCTAATCTTACTTGTTGAAATAAATAATAGTTCTAATCTCAAATGCTCTTCCTCTATAAAGTTGCTCTCTCCCGTTGCATTAAGCATTTTATTTTTATATTTTTCATGCAAATGAATAGCATCAATACTTATAATTGGTCTATAATACTTGAATCCTTTAATGAAAGAGGGAAAACCTCAAAAGACATGATGAAATACTCCTACAATTTATAATTGATCTAAGAGCTTCTTGAATTTTGTTTTAAGCTTCAATTTATAGAGGACCATCAAATACAAACCATTTGATCATTTCGTAATGCTGTCATTTCAGTAACAAAAAATTGAAATTTCTCTTCCAAACATAACCAATTAGCATTGAAACATTAAAAAATAATTATCAATTCAAAATGATAAACTATATAAATGAATATATTATCATAAATTAATAAGAATATAAAAAATATATAATGTTAATCACATTTTTAAAATGCAAGCATCTTCATTAAAAAAAAAAATTCTTGAAAAAAATACAAGTCATATCAATACAAATCAAATATACTTAACACATTTTTGCAACAATGCCACAATTCAAGCATACTTATTATTATTATTATTATTATTATTATTATTATTATATTTAAGTACAAAATAAAAGGTATGGTTAACTAAAACAGATTCTAAACGAAGAGAAATTATTTTATACATCATCAATAAAAATTTTTAAATTTTACAGATGAAATTATAAAAACAAACTTTTTAAATATATTAAAAAATTAAAAAAATAAAACATGCAATAATTTTTTAATCTTACTTATAAAATTTAAAACTTACACTATCAACATGTAAAAAAACTGCATATAAGGTGCCGAACCAACTTGAGAAAAACAAGGCGTGCAGTCAATTATACAATAAAAAGAATGATAAAAACAGATATGGAAGACAACACCTACTGCTACTAGGCTACTTAGGATGGCAAAACTTCAATCGATAGATTTTGAATTGATTTGTTCGGAATGTAAAAAAAAAAATTTAACAGTAGAGACGAAAAGGAACGGGATAACTTTTTTGTTTAAAAGACGGGGATAGAGCAGTTATGATAATTGACTGCTCTGCCCCGCCCTACCTCAAATATTGAAATTACTATTTCATCCTTAAATATTTAATTTTTAAAAAGATAATAAAGTAAGGATTAATATTTGATGCACTGTGAGTGTATTGTACTATCAGTGTATTGCACTATCAGTGTATTGCTCTGTCAGTGTATAGGGCTATACACTGACAGTGCATCCTACTATGACATCTGTCGGATTAGAGGTTAGGGTTAAGGGTTAAAGATTAGGGATATTGATTAGCTTTTTAATGAGGTGTCAGTGTATAATTCACTGGCAGTGTATAAAATTTATATACTGACAGTGCATCAAAAACGAACTCATAAAGTAATACAATTAAATTTATTCTTTTTAAAAACCTAAATCTAATATTTTATTTTTGTTCACTCCCTAAATTAGAAATCTATTTATGTTGAATTTATATTTAATTTTTTTTATAATATTTTATTATTTAAAAATTTTAAAAATAACTAATAAATATCAAATAAAATAAAATAGTTATGAATATAATCTACATTAGTAGAGATAATAACGGTATTGAAATTTTAATTTTCACAATGAAACGAAACGGAAGGACGGAGTATAATATTCTAATTGACGGAACGGGGCGGATATTACAAAATTCAGTATTAATGCAAGGAGGCGGAAGGTCCAAATCTCAAGGTAAAACTGCCCCATATGGCATGGCATTGGAAACAAAGTTAAAAGAAAATAATGAAGACTTTAAAATACTCAACTATGGCCGCCACACGCAAACGTTGACCAACCCCTTGTCCCAAAAGGCGTGTGCTCACCACGGCGTCGTTTCCTCTCTCTCTTTTCACAAATTATTTTTTTATTGTTTTTATTGCAACTAAAATAATAACAAATCGTCTTCTTCTATTCTAAATCCTCTCCATTGCCACCTAACTCTTTCTCTCTCCTCTGATTCCTTTCTTTGTTTCCATTCTATTTAATTTCTCTATCAAAGGCACTTTTTTTTCTCCTTGATCGTGGGCTAGCTGCCAAAAGGTACGATTTTTCGATTTTTTCCTGGGTTTGTTGTGATAGATTTTTCATAATTTCATTGCTTGTAATGCCTATTTTAGCTTCCTATTGATTTTAATCGCTTTATCTTTTCTTATTCCTGGATGGGTATGTTTTAGATTTTTGGTTTTCTCAGCTTTGATGCGTTGATCTTTTTTTTTCTTCATTTTTTTTTTTTTTTGCATTTGGACAATTTTTGGGTGGTTTAAGTTCAACTTTATTTTTTGGGGGTTTTATATTTGAAATTCTAATGTCTAACTATTGTCTGTGAATGATCTGTAGAGTAATCAGGGATTTTTTTGTAGTAATTTATGAGAATTCTCTCTTAGGTTCCATGTGAGTATTCTTTTAAAAGGAAATTCATTGTTTTTATTGAAATATGTTGATTTACCTAATGGCTCTTTTTAACTGGACTTTCAAGATTTCAATAATATACTTTACGTGTTTTTGTTCGTTAGTCTTCATGGTAATTATTTTACTTATTAAAATTAAAGTCTTTGAAAGAGTAATTGGACAATATGCTTTGACTTGAACAAACATGTTTGCTTTTAGTTTAAGATGACTCATATCAATTTGTTGAGTAATTTGCGAGCTTTTACATTCATTCACGAGTGATTTAGTAAATTCCATGTGTTTGATAGAGTTGAGATTGAAAATTTGGTAGTGTTTTCGATAATCTGCCGTTCAAAAGCTTCAATTTTTTCCTTTCTTTTGTTCTGGACTGGACTGCTTTAATTTGACCAACCTGTTTGATTTTATTTGTGATATCAGTTTGTTATGTGGGTGGTTGTATATGGTCTTAATTTATGACTATATGTCTATATGCATGGTTCTTTTGATGCTAAGAGATGTAATTATTGGGGGTTTAGTTTTTTCTATATGTTTTTATGGCATCTATAATCTAATGTGGTTTTGTGTTTTTATAATGTATAGTTGTTTTGGGATTATTGACGTTAACTGTTGATTTACTTAGAGTTTGATCATTTTTATGTGGATTGTTAACTTGTTGATGTTTTAGTTTAATATTTGATGAGTCATCTTCTTACTTTTAGCACTTTTAGATTTTGTTTAATAGTTTTATGTTTTTGTGCAGGTTACCTCCAAAATGAATTTTTCCTTCAGAGGCTTTAATGAGGATTCTGCAACTTCCCAAATGGACATTCTTAGATGTCCATTTTTGAGAAATATTAATGAGCCAACTAACTTGTCCTTCTCATCAGCCTTGCCTTTTCCCATGCCGGTAAGATTACAGTTCATTTAGAGCTTTATGTCTATCATGAGCATTATGTTTCTTGCATCATGTCTTTTATTCGAGTTCTCATTAGGTTTTCACTTCTCCGCCTCAGGTACGAGGAGCCAAAGGTCCAATTTTTGAAGATGGGCCCAATTTCGACATGGCATTCAGGCTTTTCCATGGACGGGATGGAGTAGTTCCGCTGTCAGAACGATCTTCCTTGCGTACTGAGAAACCAGAGCCTGAAACAGCCCCACCCAAGTTCAATCCTTTGGCTGCAAAGGCAGCCACCATTAGTCTCTCATCCTTTGGACCAGGAGGGCCTTTCAGTTTTGATGCATTTTCTAGTAAGTGGAACAATCAAAAAGGAAAATCAAAACCATCCAAGAAAGAGTCTTCTTCACAGGTAATTGAACTTCTGTTTATGGACTGCATGCATTTATTTGCTGACAATAGTTTGGACTTCGGACCTATGTTTTTAAACTTAGAAGAATCATCAAATGTCTGAAAGATTTCGGATTATTATTTTGAAACTTACTTTTATTGACATCTTTTTATGCCGATGTTTCAGGGAGGAAATTCCAATCATGAAGCATTGGGCAATGAATGGCTGCAAAATGGGAACTGTCCAATTGCAAAGTCATATAGGGCGGTTAGCGGTGTTTTGCCACTCGTTGCGAAGGTTTTTCAGCCACCTCCAGGGATGAAATACAAGTGCCCACCTGCAGTGGTTGCAGCCCGGGCAGCACTAGCACAAACTGCTTTCGCCAAGAACCTCCGCCCTCAATCTTTGCCGACAAAAGTACTGGTGATAGGGATGTTAGGCATGGCAGCAAATGTTCCTTTAGGGATATGGAGGGAACATACTGAAAAATTCTCACCATCTTGGTTTGTGGCTGTCCATGCAGCTGTTCCATTCATAGGCATGCTTAGGAAATCTGTCTTGATGCCGAAAACAGCTATGGCTTTTACCATTGCGGCATCTGTGTTAGGACAGGTTATCGGCTCTAGGGCAGAACGATATCGATTGAAAGCTGTAGCAGCAAAACGATTAGGTATTGAGGAATCCTCTGTTTCTGTTGTTGGTGCAAATCAGTTAGAAGTCGTTGCCTTTAAAAATGGCTATTGTGGGAAAGATGTGGAAATGAATCCAGTTTCTCTTCAGGTGGCAAGGCCTTCTTCATCAACAGACATGTTTTGCTAATCATTTTCTCCTCAATTGTAATAAGTTAAGCTACTGCTGTTCTGCATAGTGTAATTCTGTGTTTTAAACAAAAGTTCTCGGTTGTTCAATGTTTTCTTGTGTTCCTTAATTATACCAGACATGTTTTGGCAACATTCATGGAGATAATAAAAGATGCAGAAAGAGAAAAATTCTTCTTCTCTCTGTCTCTTCTGATACTGAATGGACTCTGTTCAAGAAAGTTTGCTGTCTGAAACCTTGACTTCCAAAGGATTGACTTGGTAAACAAAGACAAGTGCAACCTTCCATGGAAATAGATTTCAATAAAGGTGGCTGATGGCTGCCATATTCTTGCAATGCCATTGTAACTTGCAACATTTTTGTTGACATTTTCAGTGCTGAAAATTTCAGGTCAATTATCTGTTTTTTACATGGATTATTATTATTTAATACACCAAAAATCCCACACATGTTGTGTTTGCATTAACGAAATATTTTTTTATTAAAAAATCAACAAAATTATAAATACAATGAAAAATTCAATAAAAAATTGAAGTAGAATGGTAAAATCTAATATTAAACTATAATATAGTGATAAATTTGATCTGGGATAGTGTTCTCAGAAGTCACCAGGCTAAAAACAAAAGCGTTTATGAAACGAAGCCTTCGGGCCCATCTAGACCTGACCCAAGTAAATATGGTCCATTGCCTTTAACCCAACTTTTCAAGAACCGAAATACCGAATCAAATCTCTCTCTCTCTCTCTCTCTCTCTCTCTCTCTCTCTCTCTCACCTTCTTCTCAGCCCAGTGAATGGGAAAAATAACGTCGAAAATTTGCTGTTGACGATTCACAAACTCAGTCTTGGTTTTCGGGTTACCTTGGCCCCAACTCAACGACGTTGTCCCACCTTCTGATTCGGGTAATTTCAAACCTAATTTCGTTTTTCTCTCTCTTTTTTCTTTTCTAATTTTTAAACTGATTTTTTTTCTCTTAATTTTGGTTTTACATAGCTTACTTTAATAGAATATTACTCTAGCAATTACAAGAATTCAGCTCCTTTATAAGGGTAGTTATTTTTAATTCTTTATAATTATATCCAATTTTCTTTTCTTTTTTGTTTAACATTTTTTTTTCTTTCAAAGTATTAAAGGTTGAACAGTTGGTAGCATCGAATTCAAAGTGGACAGGTTTGTTTCTAAAAAAAAAAAAAAATTTCAATTTACAGAATTAATTAATAAAAACAAAAAAAAATATTGGAATTAAAACTTTTCCAATTTTTCGTCGATTTGCAAATGTCAGTTGATGTAATAGTCTTTAAAGATCCAACCACGATTCTCAGCCTTTTTTTTTTATAAAAAAAAAAAAAAAAAATCGTTCTAGAAATTATTCTCCAGTACATAAATTCCTTAGCTTTAGAGAGTCAACATTTTCATTATTCAAGTCCGCTTTGAGGTGTTGACATGGTACTTTTAAGAGAAAAGGAAGAGTCGAAGTGATATAGTTGTTAGTATTAATCGTAATAGTTTTTTTTTTTTGAAATATCCTTTTTAAGGGAAATATCCATGTTTTGAGTTCTTCACTGGTATTCAGTTCGCATAAATTTATCTTTTTTAGTATTATGGACGTCTTCATCTATTCTTTGATTATTTTTCTAACTTATATTCACCGGCTCTTAAGTTGTTTTCTTGTATGTTGCTCCAACCCTTATTCTTTTCTTTTTTTTTTTTTTTTAAGATACGTGTCTGACACTCGTATCCGATCCATATCTGGACAAGGGTATGGAGATATAATCTTTCAAAAATCTTCCAAAAACATAAAAATCTAGAAAAAAATTGAACATACCACAACACTTACATCTGAATCTGAGTAACATAGGTTTTCTTTAAATTATACATTGAAGGACTGTGGGACTATGTTGCTTCGACTTTTTATTGTTCTTGAAATATCTGTGTCTAACACTCGTGTCCGACGCATACATGGACATAAGTATGGGGATATGGTCTTCCAAAAACCTTCCATATATATGAAAAATTTTAAAATAATTGAACATATTCGTGTCTGACACTCACATCCGAATCCGAGTAACATAGCTGTTGGATTCAGTTGAATTTCTTATTCTCCACAAATTATCAGTACCAAATTAGATTGTGAGAGTTGGAACTAGTGGTCGATGTTTGATTGATATAAATTGAAATGTTTATGTTTTTAGATTGCGCTTTTAAACAAGCCTTCTGGTCTTCAAGTTTTACCTGGTGGTCTTTTTCCAGCAACAGACTGTTTTGACACAGCTTTATTTGCATGTAAGGAAGGCAGAACTCTCCCCTAACAAGTCAAGAATCGCATCGCCTAGGAAGGGGTACATCAGGTTCGCACATTCATCATTTCTTAATTGATGTAGATAACATGACCAAGGCTTTATATTTCTCCATGTTCCAGTTTTTACTTGCTCAAGAGTAAGGTGTAAAGCAAAGGTAGGAAGAAAAAATAAATGGAGTAAAAAAAAAAAAAAAAAAGCTACTGTTGGATTTATTTTGCGGTCGCATACTTTATCTTTAGAGTTGGGTCACAAGTCGCTCAGCTAATTGAGAGAAGCATGTCATTTAACAGCCTTTCCAGCAACCAGCAACCATAGGAATAATTCATGTTTTCTTTACCATGTTTTTTGTTTTTTACTAGGACTATCATGTTCTCTCTTTTTTTTTTAATTTTTTTTTTAGGTTTGGTTGATGCTTTTACTAGCTTTTAGACCTCAATCTTTCTAGGAAGGGATTAGAAGTTCTGGTGAAAGAAAAAAAAAAATCCCATGGTGCAAATGATGGGAGAGGTAGGAAAAGTGGAATGCCGAAATTGCCCCTCAGAAACTATCACAGATTATTTTTGTATATTCTCCATCAAATACAAGGCTGCTGGAAATATTACAAAGCACCTAAAATATTTTACCAAAAAGACTGGACTTCCAGAACCGTCCACTTCCCCTATCATAATAATCATCATTTTCATTAAAAAAAAAAACAATACAAAGACTATTATACAGTGCGCAGCAAATAAAGAAATATTTGCCGCCGAGGATTTGCCTGCCTATATCACCCTTTACCTCTCCACGACTCTTCTTCCCTGATGATGCTCCCCACTCTGCCCACCATACTGCATTTTAAGTACCGCTACAGGATCCAAAAGATTAGGGCAGGATCCCCCTACAACAACTCCCTCTCCCTGCTGCTGTAAATTCGGGATTGCATCAAACCCGTTTCGTCTTTGCATCTCAGAGAACCTTTCCTGTCGCTGCTGCTTCATATCCGCGCTAAATGGCGCAACCTTGGTACAATCCCGGCCCCTGAAAACTTGATAATCGACCTCGTCATTGTTGCTGCTTATTTCCCTGGAGGTGAAGACTGAAACACCGTTCAAGTTTCGCTCGGTACTATGGACAACGGTCTGCAATGCCTGCTGCTCCATTTGAGATGAGGATGCGGGACAATTGACAAATGCAGCAGGACACTTGGACATTAAAATAGCCGAGTCGGGCAAAGATGACAACCCGGTTTGAATCCTGTTCCCATCCCAGAAACCATAACTCCTCTTTGGAACATTTTCTGGGGCATGATAATTATTTCGATTTCCATCAACATTATTACCTGTGGATTTCAAATTCGATGATTTCATGTTTTGTTTTGGAAAATGGGCTACCTTATCATCTTGGGAACTAGAATTGAGTATCTGACCAAACAGCTTGACATTACCATTCCTGCAAGGTTTTTCTGATTCTGAAATACTCCAAGAATGGGATTTTGGACAATCCTTTGCTTCTTGTTCTAGGTTCTGCACCAGGAGTGGAAGCTCAGCTGCTGATTTTGAACTATTGCACTTCTGAAGATAACAATCTCGAGCCATATATGGACCGGTAACGCCCCTCTCGGATGTTGAAAGGCTTTTAACATCACCATTCATTTCTTTCAGAGTTGAAATTTGCAAGGGATAACCCTTTAGAATCTGGTGGGATTCGGCAAGATTCACCAAGGGCTTTCCAGATAAACGGTCAAACTCATCTCCACAAACAGATTTGTGAGCCTGTTTGTCTTCATTCTCCTGATAATCAAGTGTTGATGACAATCTATCTTGGTTGCAAATTTTCTCACATTGAAAGGCATCAGAATCATGCAATGCAGAATTTTTAGCAGAAGAGTTTTCCTTGGACAATAATATGAGTGAAGGCTTGTCAGCAGAATCCAAGTCGGGGGGAATTTGATGCGGACTTTTAGTGCTGAAGCTAAAACCTGAACAAGAATTTTTATCAACAGATTCATCACTGGTTTTATTTGAATCTAGCCTACAGATACTTTGACTGCTACTCTCTGCACTGCATTTTGTATTTCGTTCGTCCAAACCACTTTTGGACAATTTAGTTTCCTGTGCCTCGAAATCATTTCCAAACCCCTCAGTAGAACAACCAGCATCAGGTTTGGACTCAACCGCAGCATCTAAACTAGGAGTGCAAGGAAGAACTGCCACCCCAAGCGATGCTGATACTGCAACAGAAACACCCTGTTCAACAACATGATTTCTTCCAGCATTTAGATTGCCCAAAGCAACACTTTTCCGAACCTTCACTGACTCGGCCTTGCTATCAAAATCCATATCATCAGCACGACATTCAGAAATCGGCTCAGACTGGCAAACATCAGGAACCATAGTTTCCATTGCCTCGGAATCTCTATGATCTACTAGCTTCCCATTGTTTTCCTCTGATATTTTCAGGTCAGTTTGCAAACTCGCTTCCCTGGTAGGATCACATTCATCCACATTCATGCTCGAAATAGTAGAAGGCAAGTCCTTCACTTTAGACCCCAACTTATCACTGCAAACAACTGAGCTCTCAAGGACACAAGCATCTTCTATATCGCTCCCACCACCATTGGCATCATCACTCATGGGTTTTCCCATGTTTCTAGTTCTTGGATGTATCAAGTCCAGTCCAAGGCATTTGCGAGCCTTGCTATAGAAAACCTTGCATTGATCCCTGGACCTTGTTCGAATGCATCGTGAGATCATTGCAAAATCCTTACCATAAGATGAGACAGCCTGTATAAAGACGGATTTTTCCTCATCTGTCCAATCAGCAGGATCCATTTCCCCACAACTCTCATCTGAACAAGTATCATCATCAACATTCTGAGTGACATCAGATATTGAAGGCCTTTTGACCATAGAATCAACTTTGTGGCACTTCCACTCACGGTGGTAACTCTCTCCCGGGTCGGCGGAACTAGTGATACACGAACTCATTGCCTCTGAAGACAATGAACCACATATACCTGCTAAAACATCAGCTGCTACAGTTTCTCGATCATTCCCAATAATATCAAAACCGCTTGACCTATTAGCAATGCTATCATCAACTCGAGATGTTTTAGAATCAAAACGCCCTCCCAGAAAGATGCTATTAGAAGATGTCTTCCGGTTTTGCATGCCACTTTCTGCATGAGCTGCTCTAACTGAAGCTGCACCCAGAACATCAAGGGATGCAGCATTGAATTCACTGCTCCACTTTTTCCCTGATGTCAACAAGTAGATATTTGCAGAAGACTTCCCCTGCTTACTCGGATCATGCGTCTTCTTTGTTTTCTCAAAACATTCAGACTTGTGGTTTTTGTAATAGAACTCAACACAGTCTGCAGTCGTCTTGTGATCCAGAAAGGTGGCAATTTTTCTGAAGTCCTTCCCAAAGGCAGCCAACTTATCCATAAAAACTTCCTTCTCTTCTGATGTCCAAGGATTGATCAAAGCTCTTTCCTTCTCAACGGCACATGGATCTTCAACCAATCCATTACTAGAGATAAACCTCGAAGCCTGCTCTTTCTCATCCAAAATTAATGCTGGCATCTTCAAGGCATTCCTGTAAAGCCTGACATGGGAATCTAAAAGCAGTTTGCTTGCAAAATTAATCATCTCTGCATTAGGTTCCAGGATCAGATTTCCTGCTGAAAAAACAACCCAAAAAGTAATTAATTAAGATGCATCACTACCAATCCAACTTAAAACCAATTGGTAATAAATCGAGAACCCAACTTTAAATAAGACCACAAGAAACTTAAGACTTAATAGATGTGAGATAACACCACTTAACACTCCCCCTCACGTGTAGCTCATAGAGCCTACACGTGGACAACCACACCGGGAGTCGTCAACCTCACATGGGGTTAGGTAGAAAGAACAACAGAAAACAATCTGAGCTCTGATACCATGTTAAGCATCCAACCTAAAATCAATTGACATGGGGTTAGGTAGAAAGAACAACAGAAAACAATCTGGGCTCTGATACCATGTTAAGCATCTAACCTAAAATCAATTGATAATATGTGGAGATACCGAACTTTAATATAAGACCACAGGAAACCCAAGACTTAACAGATGTAGGATAACACCACTTAACAACAATAAATGCAATGAGTTTCACCAGACAATGGGCAATGTACTATTTACCTTCTATGTATTCCACTTATTACTGAATATCCACCAACAGAAACCTAGAATCTCTAATACCATGAATGAAAGATCATTCACAAAAATGTATATAAAAAGCACCATGGAACTAAGAGATACATTTAACTCCATAACATGTCAAATACTGCATCTGCCATTCAAGAACAAGAAAAGATTCAGCTAGAACAATCGTCTCTTTGAAGCACCCAAGCATCCAACATGTTAATCTATGCAATTCCTTGTCAAATAATGATTGTCATGGAAGCTTTTGCTTACCTTGATATTGTTGATTATTATTTGATTTAAAATCAACTGACCTCAATTCTTCTGTTGGATTGCCTTGATCTACCATAATGTTCTTCAACAACTATTTTCTTGGCTTGAGAGAACTGAACCTAGATTATCCACTTGTCTATATGGTAAAAAACCTAGCTTATAGTCTTCTCCCTTCTCCCATACGAGATTCACTTTTATTTCCCATACTGATCTTCAGCAACACTTCTATGATAATTTCATTTCCATTAAAAATTAAGATTTAAATTATTAATATGAGCCACAATTTAATTTTATAAGAATTAATCCTTAAACATTTTACCTTACATGCATTCAAGTTGACAAATGATCAAAAGATAAAAAGGCAAGAGGAAACAAAATGAAGTGTAACATAAACTAAAGTAAGGCCATTCAAGCACATGCAAAATCATAACGGAACTAGCAACACATAATAAAGCAGGAGGCTCAAACAATTACCAGGAGAAGAAACTCGAGAATGAATGGAGGACCGATGCTTTTGGTAGCCACCCTGTGTTGAACGTAAGCTCAATTCATACTTCTTCTGAGGCTTTGCACGATATTTTCTCATCGAAGGCGAACGCATATCTTTCTTCCAAGCATGCTGAAATGCTTTAAACTTAAGCGTCAAAACTCTCTCCTTAAATCCTAAGTGCCGCTTCCGCATTGCAATTTTTTCCTTGATTGACGAAACAGTCTGCCAGCATGCTACATTGGCAATTTCAGAAATCTCAATGATATACAGATCTTTTGGCAATAATTTATTAAATACATTAGAAGCTTTGTTTGCCAATTCCTTATTAGTGGTCAATATTACATCATATATTATATTTTCTCCACCAGCATCAGAGTTCGAAGATTCTGGAACATGTGCATCATTATCAATCTTTTTAAGTACACTGCCTTCCCCAGAAATGGCTGCAGCAGCCCCTTCATTACTTGAATCAGTAGCTAAAATCACATCTTCCATTGTTGTCAATTGAACAGTACCAGAATTACCAGAACATTCATGAACCTTCACAATATCACATGGAGAAACTGCTTTCTCCAAAGATGACGGTACCACAAAATCAGATGTAGCTGTTCCAGGACTATCAATATCCCCGTCCTTTATATCAGCATTAACTTCTTCCAGGACACCATTACAAAGGAGCAGCTTCTCCTTGAAAACATCACCAGAAGGATTAATTTTCAACGCGGCAGGTTGAGGGATCATACTGGATACAGCCTCCTGTTCCTCACAAGATTTTCCATTTTCCTGAACAGGAAGAGAACTGGATGTTGCTGGGCAAGGACATCTGCTTCCAGAGTCACCTTTTAATGACTTAAGTTCATTTTCAAGTGAATCAATTTCAGATTCAGTCATCTCCAATGTTTTCAAAATGTCACCTTTCCATAGTAGCAACTTATTTATAGCAGTAGACCGAACAAAACTAGAATCCATTGTACTAGGATCATCAGATTGAACCAAATCAATAAGTGAAGAGCCCATATTAATAATCGAGTTGATATCCAATGTCTCTAAATTAAAAGAGGGTCCTTCCAGATGATTTTGAGACCCAAGACTTGGAGAACCACATAAATTACTAATATCATTATCAATATTTGCAGCTTTACCAAATGATTTCTCTTCTACACCTGCAACAACCAGGAACATTTTGGTAATCAATAAGAAAAGCACTACTCATAACACAATCAATATGCAAGGAAAAAGATAGAAGGGGAAAGGTTATCATTTGACATCCAGCAATTAGATAATTTCCAATTAAAAAGTATCCTAATTTGGACAAGATTTGGAAGCTAGAAGAAAATATAGAAGAAAACAACTAAAGAATAAGCCAGTCAATAATAAAGCAGTCCCAAATGCAGAAAACACAGTCCTCTTACAACACATGTTTCAACAAAGGTCAAATTCTCAATTGGGAACAACTAATCTTGCCAAATATTTGAAATTTTCCCACGTTTAAAATAAAGCCCATGATTCTACATGGATAGGTTCTACCCCATCAAGAGATGGCACCTAGGAATTGACAGAAGGGAAAAGAGCTATCACCTCATAAAGCCATAGACAAATAATATAGAGTTAGCTTTGATGGGGGAGTGGAGAGTCAAGAACGTATATATATTCAACTAACGGTTCTTAAGGCATAAGAAACCAGCGGATGGTCATGGCAGTGACAAGAGTCACGTAACTGTCAAACTAAAGCCAGTAAATAAAGACCCTAGTAAAAAAAAAGTATTTAGAATGTCAAACTAAAGCTGGTAAATAAAGAGAATAGTCAAAAAAGCACAAAAATTATATTTTCCCAAGACCGCTTCTAAACAACAATCCAGTTCACCAGGCAGGCCTTCAATATTATTTTCAATGATATTACACATGTTCTAGACAAGTCTGTTTGACACTGAACAAATATATAAGAAAATCTAAGATTTACCTGGTGAGGAACTGCAAGCAATGGACGAGGGAGTCGCAGGAGAAGAACAATCAGAAAATCCAAGAACTTTAGGGCTCTTATCTACCAAGTTAGAACTCAGAGAATTGTTAGGTTCTGTATTACCAGTAGAAACTGTATCAGGGCCTTCAACTATCTTTTTCTCATATTTTGCTAGACCCTCACCAAATCGAAGGCGTGGCTTCTTTCTTGACGTTGTCTCATTAGAAGGTGCAGCAAATGTGACACACGCTGCTGCATCCCCAGAAGGGGACTGGACTGGGGTCAAATTTTTCTGTTGTAACTCGAGCTTCCCTTCGCCAGAATCTACACCTCCTAAGCTCTTTGAGCTACTTGAATGGCTAAAGCCTGAACCCCGTGAAGACAAACTTCCAGAGCGGCTCCACTTCAGAGGCTTCCAATCCACCGAGCCCACTGACTTCTCTCTCTCGCATCTTTGTCCTGTGCCTAACCCATTGACACCACATGTCTTACTATCATGCTGATCTTTTTGAAGTTGATCCCATGTGTTTACAAAGTCAGAATGAGTACCAGAAGGGTACGTTAGCATATCATCCACTGACCTCGGTTCATTATTCACATCATGAGGCCTCCCAGGAGTGTTTGGGGACCCATTGCTGGTTTCCCAAGAATGACCTCTCCAATCTCTCTGGCTATAAGACAATCTGTTGTTTTCTCTACTGCTGCTTCGACTATATTTCCCATCTCCACGAGAAGCTGACTGACGACAGCTCTCATCATCCAACATCTTGTCACCTGACCGCCATGGCACATATCCATGGCCACCATTGTCTTCGGCAAACAGGTGCCAACTGCCCTGCTTACCATGACCTTCATAAAATATTTAGGAAAAATCACACAAAAATTAACACATGCAATGTATATGTATTCTTCCAAATCCCAGAAGAAGAAAAAAAAGGAAATTCAATCAATCTCTTAAATCTTACCCCAAAGAAGAAGAAAATACCCAAAAAATAATGTATTTCCTAGGAAAAAAAAAAACCAAAATTCTTCATTTAATAAATCAAAGTACATGTTCATTAATGAAACAAAGAATAAGAAAAATCAATATTTCCTACCTCCAAAGATCCAAAAAGAAAATAGTACCAGAAAACCCAAAAACGTTGATTCCTTCTACAAAGCAGAAAAGGAGAATATTAAAAAAAAAAAAAACATCTATCAAATTCAAAGTAAATGTTCTTCCATGAACCCAAGAAAAGGAAAACTCAATATTCCTATCCCTAATGAAAAGAAGAAAAAAAAAACACTAGGAAAACCCAATAACGTTGAGAGAAAAACAAAAGTTTACTGAAAAAAAGAGAGAGAGATTTGCCATTAACTAGAATGAAGATATATATTCTTGAATGAACCAAAATAAGAGGGAAAAAAATCAAATATCCCCAAAAGAAATTAAATCAAAACCTAAAAAACCCAAGGATCTAACTAGTCTTACTCCCCACCCAAAAAAAGAAAACCCCATCCGGCAAAGCTCATGATGATACAACCCTAACCCTAAATAAAGATTAAAATAAGAGACTGCGGTGAAACAAACGGGTGTAAATGGAAGGAAAGAACTTACCAGGAGGACGACGGAAGTCAGCGGGTCCCCAACGAGTGAATTGTCTAAAGGACCCGTGCTGATACGCCGACATAGAAGACGCCTCTCTCCATCGAGCCGTCAACGGCTGCTGTGGCTGCGACTCCGTCCTCTCGTGCTTCCTGTCGTAAAAATCCTTCCGATCCCAAGGCAACGGTTCTTGCGGCATCAAATCGTACGAGGCAACACCACCCCAACAAAACGCCACCGTTTTCTTCTTTTTCCGCCAATTACCAAACCCTAAAAGCACATAGCGCTTCTTCCCTAAACCAAAAAGAAAATAAAATAAAACCACCGGTTCTTACTAGGGTTTCCTACTTCCAGAAACGAAAACGTCACCGTAACAGAATAAACTATGGCGCTCTTTGCGTAGCGAGCCGGATTTTGCAGTGTTAGTGAACCGGATCCAACTGCGCCGCAACGGTGGTGATCTTCAGCTTCTGAAAGGTTATCTGTGTTTCAATTGGGAGAATGGAAGAGAAAGAGGGAAAGAGCGAATTTTCTTGGATTTTCTCGGATTTTCTGTGTCTAAGGTTTGTTTGGGAAGAAAATCTCTGGGGGCGAGAAAGTTAGAACGTGAAGCCGATAAGGGTCAAGGGACAAAGAAAGCCTTGAGAGAGAGAGAGAGGGAAGAGAGATAGGCATCCGTATCAACGCCGCTATTAAAGCAAATTTCAATAAACTTTCACGTCCGCTAAATTAAAAACATTGTTATTAATTTAAATTGAATATTAAAAAAATGAAAAATGAAAAATGAAAAATTATGAATTATGAATTATTTTATCTTTGACTTCACAAATCGAATTAATAAAGTAGCATATATTTTTAATATATTAAAAATTAAATAAAATAAAATACGTAGTAAATTTTTAACTCATTTAAATAATTAAATTTTTTTAATATTAAAAAAAGAATTAAATTTCATTTGATTTTGATAAATTAAAAGAGAATTTTTTTAATTTTACAAATAAAATTAAAAAAATACCAAATATTTTATTTTTTAATTATTTTTTATTTTAAATATTGCTTAAAAAATATGTATTATTTTATTAATTTATTTATAAAGTTTAAAATTTTGAATGAGATAATTCTTTTATTTTTTTTAAATAATAAAATAAAGTTTTTTGTAATTGTCAAAAAAAAAATTATCTTTTGGAAATGAAACCCTTTGCGCCTCCATTTATTGCTCCGAAATTGTCCTTGCCTTTGGATTTAAATCGAAATCACGGGATCAAAAAAAGTTTTTTATCACTTGAAAAAAATTATTTATTAAAATATAGTTGTTTTTAAATTAATTTTTAAAATTCGTTTATTTTTTAACAAGTTGAGAAATCGTCATGGATCATGGAGATTTTTCAATTGATTTTTTTATTTTTTGTATTTTAATTTTAAAAATTACAAACGGGTATAAAAAAAATTCCTTGGTTTTTTTTATTTTTTTTAAATATATATACTAAAATTTTATAATTTATTTATTTTTTTAATATTATAAATTTAATTTCTTATTGAAATTTAAATAAAAAAAAAAAAGCTTATTGAATTTTTTTTTAAAAAAATTAAATTTTCTTTTTGAAATTTTATATAAAAAAATTAATTCTTATTAAAATTTTATAAAAAAATAAGAAAACTCTCTAATGACAAAGTAAGTTCAACATGCTTGATGATATTTGTTTTTCTCCTAACCCTTGAATTTCAACATGCTTGATGAATATTGTGCATTTATTGATGTCCCAAGAAAACTCTCTAATGACAAGTTCTCCAATTTACATAATAGTTATTGAATATGTTGTTTTTAGTTTCTAACGATAGGAAAGAATTTCATTTGTTAAGCCAATCCTTTTATTCTGGATTATTTTAGATCTAAGCTTCTAACCTTTGATTTGTGTTGAATTTTGCAATAATTTGGATGTTGAAAATGAAAAACAAAGACATGAATTTAAAATTTAATGTTTATAACTTCACCATGATATTGTATTACTGTTCAATAATGAAATAAGGGACCAATTGAGTATTACTTCAAATGATATGCATATTGATCTGACTTTTAGATATTGAAAATAAAAAAAAAAAAAAAAAACTTAAATTTATAATATTTTTCTCAAGTAATTAAAGTAAATAAGAAATAAAAAAAATGAAACAGTCTAGATTTATTAATAAATATTGTACATCAACACTATATTTTGTTGTCAAAGGGTTTATTGTTGATCGGATTATTGATACTTTATAAGCTTAACATAAATGTAAATGAGCATAAATATATAATTATTTATTCAACTTTAATTAATACTTAAATTTACAGACAAAGAAACTCAATTTTTTCTGTATAAAAAATTCTATTTTTATAAAATTAAAATAACAAATTAAATTTTATTTTTCCTAAAATATCAATAATAATTAAATTTTATTTTTTATAAAATTTCAATAAGAAATTAAATTTTTTATAAAATTTCAATAAAAATTTTAATTTTTTTTATTTATAAAATTTCAATAAGAAGTTTTTTTTTAATTTCAATAAGAAATTAAATTTTATTTTTTATAAAATTATAAAATTAAATAAATTATAAAATTTTAGTATATATATTGTAAAAAAAATAAAAAACAAACCAAGGGATTTTTTTAAAAAAAAATTTATACCCGTATGTAATTTTTAATATTAAAATACAAAAAATGAAAAAATCAATTGGAAAATCGCCATGGGCCATGACGATTTTCCAACTGACTTTTTCATTTTTTTTGAAAAATGCAGTTGGGAAATCGCCATAGGCCATGGCGATTTTTCAACTGTATTTTTTAATTTTTTTTAAAAATTCAGTTAAAAAACCGCTATGAGCCATGATAATTTTTCAACTTGTTAAAATAAACGAATTTTAAAAATTAATTTAAAAATAACGATATTTCGATAAATAATTTTTTTTTACTATATTGTAATAAAAAAACACCAAAAAAAGGTTTCATATTTTCAGTCACTTCCTTTTTTCTGCTGATTGATTTGCCCTTGTGGGATTTTAAGAATGACAACACTTGCGTGTCATTTTGTCAATGCTTTTCTTTTAGTTTTGAATGAATTTTCCATTTATTTTTAAAAAAATTATTTAATATATTATGGATGAAGCTTAAAATTCTAGACGGTTGTCATATATTTAAAAAATAAATAATTTCAATAGCCGTCTGACCTATTAGTAAAATGTTTAACTTTTAGGATTAGTTTATTTCGCATTTTTTTCAAATAAACACAAAAATAATTTGAAAAGGTTTTTCGAAAAACATTTATAACGAAACAAACAAACCCTTAATTTCAATAACCAAAATTCAATACTTGACAATCTTAAATACAATATATATATATATTTTTTTTTCTTTGGTTTCTTCAATTATATTGGAAAACGATGAAAACATTTATTTTTTCATTCTAAAATTCGGATGCAATTTCATTTTCATTTCGTAAAAAACATTTTCTCTAAACATTTACCAAACATATTTCCTCTACCATTTTCTATTTTATAAAACCAAATAGTGCCTTAGTATTTGTATTTTTTTTCCCCTTAACTTCTTGGTAAGCATGCAATATTAGATGGTTTTCATTGACCTATAAATAATTAGATAAAGTCTTAAGACCACTCATCAAACCATGACTTGCATCTTTACTTGCTATTGACTCTTTATTATAAAAATTTTAAAAATATAATCAAAGGGGTTTTAAGTTTGAGTTCGTATTTGATATATTGACGATAAATTTTTTAATTCTTCAAGTGGGTTAAGAAATTATCACATGTCTCAATTTTTTAATTATATTTTAAAGGGTATATGTCACCCTGCTAATTGTACTCGTAAAATCTAATATTCTAATGTCAAATGGATGCAATAATTTATCTTGTAAGTTTAAATGTGAGATAAGACTCAACCAAGAGGGACCATAGGTCCAAAAAGACTATTATGCACTATATTTTTCCATAGCTTTTGACCTAAAAATAGCAAATTCACTTAAGTTTTACTCAAAAATGAAGGGCACATTATCATGACTATTTAAAACAAATTTTTGCAAATTTAGGGAAGTTTTTTTTTTTTTTTTTTTTTTTATGAAAATCTCGAGGAAGGTTTATCAACCTTAAGCATAAGAAGTTAACCATATATGGTAAATTCAATATTACACTTAAACTCCTAAAATACTATGAAATTGCTTCTCAATATTATGAAATTCTACATTTGTCAATTTCTTTCAACTTCGGGTACCTATTTTTTAAAACAATTTTGCTGCTATTTATAAGCACATTAAATAAAATTTATTAAAATCACTTAAATCCTAAATTCTTGAAATATCGTCCATCAAGATTCTTGAAAAAAATAAAATTTCTTTTACTAAAGAAATGAAGAATATGATGACTTAGGACGTCTTCATCCTTGTTTATTCCTTCCTTTTTCTAAGAGCAACCAATTAAACATTGTCAACAAAATTAACATATATATATTTTTTGTAAAATCCTTTGGCTCAACTTGCAAGGAAAGAAGAATAAATTTGGTATCGTATTTTATATTTTTTTGTCATGTAAATATAAATATAATATAAATTATTAAATATGTTAAAATTTAAATACAAATATGATATGTGTATTAAACGTGTCGTACCTTATTTATTATATTGTTTTCATTTTTATTAAACATGTTGTGTTTATGTTGTATTCAAAATTACTAAATTTATTGTGAAGCAATCCAATTATCCCTTCAAGTCGTAAAAAATCCTTCTCCAATTTTTACTTCATTGGTAAAATCTTAAGTAAACTTTTTAAAGAAAAAAAATTGAAAAGAAAGTCTTGGTCGTGATCCCTTTGAAGGAGGAGTGTCATCATAAATTTACCTTTTGAAAAGAAAAATATAACGTACAAGATATTATTATTCCAAATTATATTTGGAACTTGATTGAATTTGAGATAAAGAGTTAGGTAAGTTGCATTTTATAAAAATTAGGAATGAATAAGTGATGAAAGAAAAATAAATACTCTATTTTGTTGGTCTATAAAGAGAAACAATATATCAAAATTAAATTTGTTAATGGATCGATGGCAGGTCAAACTCATGGGTCTAGCATGAGTTAGGTTGGATTTTGAATAAGATTTTCAAATTCAAACCTGATTCTCGAGATATTTTTAGTAATAAAATTATTTATTATTTATTATTTAATTTTAATTTATAATATTAATATTAATATTTAATGGGATTCTTTTTATATAAAATACCTAAAAAAGTCAAATTTGAATTTGACATTTAAAAGTGACAATTGAATCTACTATGATTCGGTCTGTGAACATTTCTATTCACATTCTAATAAAACAAAATTTTTAAAGATCTTAAATTCAGTTTTTTTATCAGAATATAGCTAAAAAAATTATTTACCAAAATACCGTTGTTTTCAGATTAATTTTCAAAATCCGCTTGTTTTAAAACTAGTTATGAAATCGTCATCCCACATGACGATTTCTCAGCGTAAAATTTTCAAAATTTACAAAAAAACACCAAAGAAAATCGCCATGGGGTGACGATTTCCCTTGGTGGTATAATTTTATTTTATTTTTACTTAAATTAAAAAAATTGTAAATTTGTTTTTAAAATTTGTATTTTAATTTTAAAAATTGTAAATTAAATAAAAAAAATTTAATAAAAAAAATTTTAAAAAATTAAAAGTCCAATGGTATATTTCTTATTTTAATTTTATGAAACTTTTTTTAAAATTTTTTAGTTAAATTTTACTATATAAACTTTTAAAACAAAGAAATAATAATAAATAAAAAAATTCAAATTTTTTTGAAGGCAATGGTAACTTGACTATTGCCTTCAAAATCCCCTCCCCTCCCCTCCCCCCACACACACACCACTCTTCTATCAATAACCCCCCCTCATTTTCTACAACTTATTTTTATTTTCTTTCTTCTTTCTACAATCAATTTGTTTTCTACCAACAATTTTTTTTCTACAACAATATTTAAAAATGGCTTCATCATCACTATTGAGGTGAAAATCACATATCGGAGGTTATATTTAAAGAGGTAAGTAAATTGTTATAATATTATTTGTATTACATTATCAATTTTTAGTAATTTTTTTAATTATTATTATTTTGTAAATTTATAGTTTTATAATTTTTAATGTTTTAATTATTATAGTTTTATCATTTATTAATTAGTATTGTTTTTTCATTTTATAGTTTTCTAATTATTTATTTTTTATATTGTTTATTTTTTTATTATTATAGTTTTTTAATTTTTTAATTATTATTGTTTTTTCATTTTATAGTTTTATATAATTTTAATTTTTATATAATATTAATTTTTATTATTATAGTTTTATGATTTTGTAATTATTATTATTTTTTCATTTTATAGTTATTTATTTTTATATTATTTAATTATTTAATAATTATATAAATAATTTTAAATTTTTATATTATTATTGTTTTGTTATTTTATAGTTTTAGAATTTTTTTAATTTTTATATTGTTTAATTTTTTAATTATTATAGTTTTATAATATATTAATTTTTATTATTATTTAATTTAATTTAATTAATTATCAACAGGATACTCGTCGCGTGTTACGTTCGAAAAAATTTACATTGGAGGACCCGCATCCATCTATTATCGACCACTTAAGAAAGGCCGAATTTTATCACGTAACTCAAATTCGACGAGTTTTGATACAACCCAACTTAATCAGTGCGTTGATCAAATGATGGAGATCGAGACGCACTGGAAGAGCTCGACATTGTTGCTCTACACCACGCAATAATTAGAATAAATGTACTTTTATCAATATAACGAGAATAATGTATTTTAAATTTGTAATATATAAATTTATATGTTTTGCATTTCATGTTATTTATTTTAAATTTGTTGGGAAATTAATTGTTATTTTTAATTTTTTTATTAAGCATATCTAACTAAAATGTTAATGTTGTTATTTAATTTATAAAAATGTAATAAAATATATTTCAATATATTTTTATAAAATTTCTTAATTTTATATAAAATAATAATACAAATTACATGATAAGTAGAAAAAAACTTGCATAACATTTTTCCTTAATAGCAAAATATGTAAATATTACAGGTTATGAAAACATGTAATTCCTTTATTGTTGATGCGAACTCTCCCCCGATGTTCCAGATTGATGCGGACATTTTCGACGGTTATGACCTTCATTTATGCATAATCCACAACGTTTTGGTTGGCCTTTCTCACTGAGGTTCATTTCATTACGAATACGACTTGATTTTGGCCGATCATGTGGATTTCTCCGCATTTCTTGATTGGGACACACTTCTGGACCATCATATTGAGGCCAATAACCTTCATTTCTAACTGCTTCGAACTCATATCTATAAACATTCAATATAGTTTCCAGTCTATAGACATTGTCCACATATTGCAAGCAATCTACATGGACATGTACATAAGCAGTAACTACATGTGAACAAGGGAATCTTTGTGCTTGAAACTTCCCACAGTCACACCACATGTCTCTAAGCTTGACTTTGTACTTCATTGCAGAAACACCCTCTTGTGGATCAACTAACTCTTCAACCAGAAAAGATTGATTTGCTCGCGTAAAATTACGAACAAAGTGAGAGTTAGCTTTCCTGCGATTTTCTTGCATAGTTTGTGTGACTGTTTCACAGTATGTGTGCCCTCCCTCCATCATTGCAATTTGCTTGTTCCCCATCTTAACAAAAAGTGCAGCCAACCTATAATATGTTGATTGCACTAAAGTAGTAATGAGAAGATGACGCGTTACTTTCAACACTGAATTGATAGATTCAGATAGGTTGGTTGTCATATGGCCATAACGTCTTCCTTGATCATATGGTTGGGCCCATTTCTCCTTGGAGATCCTATCAAGCCAATTAGCCGCCTCTACATTTTCTCCACGAAGATTCTCATAAATGAAATGATTCTCATCCTAAATCATTAGTTCCATCAATTGCAGAAGGAATCCAATTTCAATATTTTCTACAGTATAAAAGTAAAATAATAATAAAAAAATTAATAAAAAATTTAAGTATATATATTTTTTAAAAATTAAAACAATCGAAGATAAATTTTTTTATACCTGTTTGTTACAGATCTCACATATAAAATTTAAATAAAAAATCAAAACTTTTATTTATATAAAATTTAAATAAGAAATAAAATTTTTTATATAAAAATTTAATAAGAAATATAAATTTCTTCGTTAAATTTTAATAAGAAATAAAATTTTAATAATAAATTAAAATTTATTTTTTATAAAATTAATAAATTATAAATTTTTAGTATATATTAAAAAAAAAAACAAACCAAGATAATTTTTTTATTTAATTTACAATTTTTAAAATTAAAATACAAATTTTAAAAACAAATTTACAAATTTTTTTTTTAATTTAAGTAAAAAAAAATTATACCACCAAGGGAAACCGCCAACCCATGGCGATTTCCCTTGGTGAAATTTACAAATTTTGCAAAAAACACCAAGGGAAATCGCTACGGGGGTGGCAATTTCTCTTGGCGTTTTTTGAATTTTTTTAAAAATACACCAAGGAAAATCGTCACCCCCCATGACGATTTCTCTTGGTGTTTTTTGCAAATTTTAAAAAGTTTACGTTGAAAAATCGTCATGGGGATGACGATTTTTCAGCTTGTTTTAAAACAAACAAATTTTAAAAATTAATCTGAAAATAATAATATTTTATAAATAATTTTTTTAACTATATTCTGATAAAAGAACTTCTTAAATTCACATCCTTAAAAATAAATGATTTCGTTTAGAAGTGTCAACTCAACTTTAGTCCAATCAAATTTATGGACATTTCTATTCATATTCTAATAAAAGGAAGCTTTTAAAAATCTTAAATTCACATCTTAAAAATAGATGATTTCAATGTAATTACACGAGGCAAATTGAAATTTATTTAGAAATTTAAGGAATCATAATAAATCTCAACAATAAATGAAATGTATTTGCATGTGCAATTACATAAAATGTAAAAAAAAAAAATGGAAGTGCTCATAGCATTTTTTTTAAAGTTTTCTTCTTGAACAATTAATGTCTTTTATTTCTATATTTCTCTATTGAAATAAAATAAAAATTACAATTGCATGACCTTAGCGTAATTAAATAGAAATTTTTTTTTGTTAATGAGTGTCCTTAAAATATTTTTTAAAATTAATTAATATATTAAATGTAATAATTAATAATTTTATTTATCATTTTTAATGTTTCGAATAAATATATTATTATATATAATATTTTTTAAAATGTCATAAGTACATTTATTAACAAAATCCTTAAATAAAATGCTTAAAGTTCTAAAAATTGGTTAAATATAAACTACTAATAGTAAATAGCAATACAACATTTCTTTCTCATAATAAAAGCATATTCATGTTTTTCATTTTTGGCTAATTTTTTGCAAAATGAATTTTTTTTTTTTAAATTCTAAATTGCCATTTGTTTAATTTAGGACTTGATCCTAATTTTAGAAAAAAAAAGATCAAGGGTGTATATGTAAATTTACATGTTGCTCACCTTCCAAGTTCCAACGCTTCATTTTGGTGCAGTGAGTTTCGCATTTCTGAGCAAAGACGAAGAAGTCAAAACCACAAAACAACACAAGGTGGCCCACGTCAGCACCACGGCATGTGCACATGCATGAAATCTTTCGCACGTGTTATCCTTCGTTCACCCAGTACCCAACTTGCACACGCCAACACAGCGCGTGAGAGAAAAATCTAGGGCTGAAGTGACGAATCTAAGGCGGCACATCGACAACTAATGTTGATTTCTTTATTTTCAAAAAAAAAAAAAAATTTCTTGACCCTTCTTAACAAATTTAAAAGTATTTTTATATTTTATTGAGTTATTATTTTCTAAAGTATGGTTTTAGAATGACATTACTGCCATTACAGAGTATTTTATATTTTATATCATTTTATTTTAAGAATGATTTCTTTATATATTGATAATGAAAATTTTTAATTTTATAAATAAATTTACAGAATCTAGCACGTGTTTATTTAAGGTATATTTTTTAAAAATCAGTTATATAATAATTACTAAATAGATACTTATAAAAAATTTAAATTTATTTAGGAAATAAAAAAATTATTATCTGCATATAAAATAATATTTTTCATTTTAATTCGTTATTTATTTGTATTATTCTTGATGATGATATCTTATTTTTTGAAAAAAGAAATCTATTCAATAAAAGATGGTGCCATTTTTTAACGAAAAAGGAAAAGAGATTTTTTTTTTTTTTTAATTCATTGGATACTTTCTTAACTTTTTATTCCACTCTACTTATCGTATTGTGCCAAATATGAATTCAGCATACTATACACAAATCATAGAGTCCCTACTAATCATCTTACTAGATGTGATTAGTCACTATACGAATCTATGATGTTTAAAATAATTCTAAACTTGACTAAGGCACCTTAAAAAGAATATGTTCTGATTTACTTATCAGAACTAAGTTCGGGAGTTCGGTTACCTGTTCGGTTACTTATGGGGAAGGATAAGCACCCCCATAACGCCTATCCTAAAGATAGTACCTAATTAGTTTTGTGATACTAAAAAGTCTTAACTAGATAATCTTATTTATCATATCTTCATTTTAAATCGTTCAAGTTATAAATATCGAAAATCATTTTTTAGGTCTTCCTTCCATTCATTCTGGATAAATTGCTAAAAAAAATTTCCTCACCTCGAGAGTATTCAAGAGAAACCATTCGTTCCCCTGAAAAGATTCTGTTGTCGAAAAAAGTTAAGTTTTATGCAAGGTACTTAAACCTAAGTCTAATCTTCAAAATTAAATACACATTAAAATCTCATATTTTATTCATATTTGCTCCCCAAAAAAAAAATCTCGACCTCAATATCGAAAATTATCTCTTAGAAACCTTTCCATCAATCTGGAGAATTTTTAAGAAAGTTTTCTCACCTAAAAATTTCTTAGAAATCAACCAATCATGATCTCCTCGAATTTCATCCCCGGAAGAAGTCTAAATTTATTCTTGGTTTTTGATTAAGCATCAATTATGAAAAATTATGACTTAGAAATGATCATTGAAAATTAGTTATTTCAAAAAATTAATTTTGACCTTTTTGGTATCGAAAATTATCCCTTAAAAACCTTTCCATCAATCTGGAGAATTTTTAAGAGAGTTTTCTTACCTAGAAAATTTTTCAAATCAACCAATCGTGAGTTCTTCGAATTTCATTATAGGAAAAGATCTCCACTTATCTTTGATTTAATTAATTCTTAATTAAAAAAAATTAGTAAAAATAAATAAATAATCAGTATACAAATATTTAATAAATCTAAAGAAAATTCAAAATAAAATTAGTCACAATAATCAAGCAAATAAATATAACTAATCAATAATAAATTAAATTAAATTAGTTTAGACCTGAAACATGAAATAAAAAATAATGTTAATAACATAAATATAAATCACATATAATAACATGAAAATAATAAAATAATAATATATATATATAATTATAAACATATAATTATAAAACAAATCATAAATAAATAAAAACAAAAGTCATCATGTAAAACAAAATCATCATGCATGTAATCATATCATAATAATTATATAATATAAAAAAAATTACAGAAAGTCACATTGTACAATTTGAAAAGAAAAAAGAAACAAAAGTTACAAAAACTTAGGATTTGGGTCGGGTCAGTGCGCGGGTTAAAAGCCTTTTTTTTTCTTTTCAGAATCACATTTACCTTATTTTAAAAATATGTATCTACAGCTGTTCTTCTTTGTGCATTCCTTGAGAACCAGGGGATGTGCAAATACATAAATACCTTACATGTACTCAAAAATTGAAGAATCTGAACACTAAAGAAAATCCCATCGCAAAAACGCTCATCTAAACGAGACGTAAACTTTAAATAAACCAAACGTCAAAATATACTTCTCTATCGAGGCTTCAACTTTAAAACCTTTCATTTTGAAAAATAAACTTAAAAACTACAATATAAAAATAACCTGAAAACAAAATATTCACAATTTAAAATAACTTTAAAAAAAATGATTCACAACTTAAAGCAACTTAAACAAGTGATTCATATTTTAAAAACAACTTGAAAATAAAATATTCATAACTTGAAAATTACTTAAACAAAAGATTCAAACTTGAAAAGAAATGATTCACATATTTTTTCTTTTTCTTTTTTTTTTTTTGAAAATTGAAGGATTCACGCATAAACTTTAAAATAAAGGATTTACACAAACTTTTAAAAATAAAGAATTCACACCTAAACTAACTGATTCGTACCAAAATAAGATATTTCATTGAAATTAAGGATTCTAATTGAATTAAAGGATTCACACCAAAACTAAAGAGTAAACTAAGGATTCACATCAAAATTAAAGATTCTCACCAAAACTAAGGATTCTCACTAAAATAAATACTAAACTAAGAATTCACATCAAAATTAAGGATTCTCACCAAAACTAAGGATTCTCATTAAAATTAAGAATTTTCACTAAAATTAAAGGATTCTCCCTAAAAATAAAGATTCTCTCTGAAATTAAGGATTCTCTCTAAAAATAAAGGATTCTCACTAAAATAAGAATTCTCACTGAAATTAAGGATTCTCACTGAAATTAAAGGATTCTCATTAAAATAAGGATTCTTACTAAAATAAGGATTCTCACTAAGCTAAGGATGTAAAAAGGATTCTACCTAGAAATTCTCATCTTTGATAAAATAAAATATAATCATAAAAAACTTACCTTTGAAAAATAATTCATCTTGAAGTTTTAAAATTAAAACTCTCATATTAAAAATTCTCATTTCTACCAAGGTCTAAACTCATCTCTTCAACTAAGGTGCACAATCTAAAAGAGTTTTCCTTAATCGAGGGACCAAAAATTTCATCTCAAACAAGGTCCAAGAATTTTCTTTTGAAAAAGTTTGATTTCAAAATTCAAAAAAAAATCCAACTTAAAATATTTCTTATATGTTAAATGAATGCCATGAATGACAGGAATGCAATGCATGAAGTGAATGTCATGAATGCAATACAATGCATGGAATACAAATGCTCCAATGCATGAAAATCATCGTATTTCTCCAATCATGGTACAAAAAGGTTCTCAAGCTCATTATTTCATCTTCTTATCATCTCTCAAACATGTAATTTTAGAATTGGCTAACAAGTTTTATCTACCGGACTAGCCTTTTGCCAATTTTATTCAATCTCAAATGCATCATCTATCTGTTCCCCATAATATACATTTTCAACATAGAAATCTCAAATGTCTATATTTCAAACCTTTCCGGTTGTCATCATTCTTTCCTTTTACCCAGAACATCATCCTTAAATTTATTTTCAAAATAATGCATGAATCTTTTATGTTCAATATTTCAACTTATCAATCATCATTCCAATTCCATAAAAAATGTAATGCATCAACATTTCCTCTATTCATTATGGGTATGCAAAGTTGGCAACAAAAAATGACAATGAATAAAATGAATCGAAGAAAAAAAGGGTTTTTATCATTAAAGGAAAAAAAAATTGTCAAAAGATAATAGGCAAATCAAAGAATTATCACAAGGATATTTTGGATGGGATATCAACATCCCCAAATAATGAATATTTTGACAATCTTGAACAAATTAATCCATAATTCTTTTTCAAAAATCAATCCAATCGGTATCGTTGATCTTTTTGAGCTGTATCAGACCAAACCATGCCCTCGACGAAGTCTTTAAACAACATTTACTTTTCTTATACCTAAGTCGCCCTTTCAGGTTTTCAACTTAGATATCCCCCTATGACTCAAACTGCCTTTTTCAGGTTTTCAATTTGAATCCTCTTTTTCTTTTCTTTTCCTTTCTTTCTTTCTTTCATTTTATTTTCTTTTTCGTTCTTTTTTTTCTCCAAAGGAAACATTCTCCAAAGTGTTTAGCAAATCATCTTCATTCATCTTCTTTAAAATAATGCTTCACTTCGAAACAACTTTTCACTTCATAAGAACTCCACAAATATTACCCATTATCTCCAATGGTCATATGACTCAAGAGAAGTTTTTTTCCTTCCAACCAATTTCTTTCTTCAAGTATCAAGAATGAAATTTTCTCATCATGTATTTGCCTCAGTCTTCATGGAGGCAATTGAGCATATCAAAGTGTTACAAGCATTTTCTTTCTTCTTTGGACTTGTCTTCGTGCATCTAATCTTCATTATCCTTTGATGATACCACAAGCAAGTCCTAACTCAATATATGATTCTCTAATCGAACATTCACATTTGATCAAAATGGACTTTTCTAGGTACATAATATAGGCCAGGGTTTTGGGATTATGAAAGAATGGATAATCAGGCCCAAAAATGTGTTTAAAGGTAATCAAACCAAGAATCATTTTCATCTCAAAACATGTCTTATCTTTCTTTTTATTTTCAAGATATTCAAGCCATGGATTATTTCTTTTTCATGAGAATTTTCAAAACTTTTCACATTTTTCTTTTCTTTTCTTTTCTTTTTTTTTTTGCCTTTTTTTTCTTTTTTTTTGTTGCTTTTCTTCTTCTTTTTTTTTCTTTTTTTTTTTATCACAAAGTGAGTTCAAAATTTTGGAACTCAATCCATCTCATCATTGCCTCCATAACATAAGACATTCTTTTCATGATGTAAAAATATGATCCAATCATTCATTCTCCTCTAGAAATATAATTTTCCATACTTGCCCCCTGGTGTGCAGGGTGATCATTGGTCAAGGTTCATTCAAAAAAAGAATTCAATAGGCTCAAAAGGGGTAGCAAATGATAATTTCTCATTTTGTGAAAGGAATATGAAAGATGGTCATTATCATATCAAATGTGAACATTTTCATCAAAGAACATTTATTGAAAATGACAAGCTTATAGAAATTCACCATAAAGAATCCACATACTTGTAAAGGAATTCAACAACAATTTAATATACTCGTGAAGCAATTCTACTAATTTTCTTCCAATCATGCCAAAACTGCGTACCAACCTTTATCCTCATTTTTACCACAATAATCTCAATAAATCAAATGGCAATGTATGGTCATATATATTCAAGTTCACCAATATGGATATAACTTTCAAAATTGAATCACTGATTATTGCCATGATTGTCATCACATTCATTATTTGGAAGCTTGAAACGGGTGAAATCAAAATGATAGGCAAAATATATGAAGAAAGAATAAATGAAAATCTATCAAACTTGCCAATTCATTAAAATGATAAAAAAATAAATTAAATCTAAACGTAAAAGGATCCACCTACATTACTTTGAAAGACAAAAAAAGTTCAAGGATAATTAAAAACTTCAATCCTTCATTTTAAGGCATATCACCATTATGCCCCTGTGCGGTTAGGCCACCATTGACATTTGATTTCCATTACTTATAAAAAATTCAATAAGCCAGCATTGGTCAAGCTTTGCACCTTATGTTTAAAAGCTAGGCAAGTTTCTATAGAATGACAAGATTTTCCACAATGATATTCACATCGAGCATCGGCATCATACCACTCAGGGAAATGAGGTTTCAAAGGTTCTAAGTGAACAGATGTGTCGCAACCTAAAAAATAATAACGACGAGTCTCATCGCAAGACTTTATGATTCGTTAAGCGTGACATTAAAAAAACGAGGAAAAGTCGACTTAATTCCTCTAGAAAAATGAAGGTTTTGAAAATGACCTTAAAAAAGACATGGAGTCGCCACCAATCTTTTTTAGCTAGGTGTGATCGGCCACCTATTAAAACCGGTTTTATAAAATATTTTAAAAATTAATTAAAACATTTTAAAAACCAATTTCAAGTCTGCGTTTAAAACCAGAGAAATCAAAGAAGCGGGTTCGGGAGTCGGTTACGTGTGGGGAAGGATTAGCACCCCCACAACGCCCGTATAAATCGGTACCTTATTAATCGTGTGTTATCTCAAGTCTCGGTAAAAGTTGGTTTTAAATTTAGTATTTCAAGTTAATTCCCAATTTAAAGAAAAATAATTCAATTTTTATTTGAAAATGATTCGGAATTTATAAATTCAAAATTTTCCTATATTCCCCAACAAACATGGCAAAATATAGAAAATTTTATTAGTTTTGAAAAACTTTCCGAATCATTCTCTTTTTTTTTTGAAAGAAAGATATTCCTTTATTAATGATAATTGATGATATTCCCTCCAGCAAACCCGGTAGAGAACTCATGAATTATTTTAACTCGGGAATATCTTTATTTTTTATTGAAAAATCATTATCCTTTTGAAAACATTTTAAAAAATATGAATATGTATATGCATGACATAAATAAAATGACATAGCAAAATCTAAATAATATAATGCAACCTAAATGGCATGGCAAACATGAATGATATGGCATATAATTTAAATGACATGGAATAAAATAATGCTATCATATAATATGCATGAAAATAAAAATGCAATGCATGAAATGTATTTTTTCCTTTAATTAAGGAAATCCGTATATCTAAAAAGATATCCGGCTACCTTAGGAAAATATGTCAAATTAAATATTCTAAAACCAAAATACTTTGTGATTGTTTGAAAACAATTTTGAAAAGCTTGAATTAACAATAAAAACTGGGCTAAAAATTTTTAAATGGCTCTAATTTCCTAAGTTTAAAAAATCCGGACTTGACTACCCTTAGCCCGGGACTTGAAAAACCATTTTTAGAGTTTAAAAGGCTTAGAAATCACCCTAAGTCAGTAGCTAACCCTCCTAATCAGCCCACTCTAAGTAGATTAACCAAAACAGAAAATTGGTTTTTCTTTAAATTCAATTCTGACTCCACTGTCCAGTTTTAATCCACGATTTTTTATCCTATTTTTAAAAATTCCAAAAATTCTAAAAAAAATACTGGAGACTCAGGACATGTAAAACTACACGAGAAAAAATCGGCTTAATTTTTTGATCAAAGATGAATTCCCAGAAAAACCAGAGATGTACGAGTTTTTGGAGGAGAAAAAACTGCTTTGTTTTTCTTTAAATTCAATCCTGACTCCACTGTCCAGTTTTAATCCACGATTTTTTACCCTATTTTTAAAAATTCCAAAAATTCTGAAAAAATTATTGGAGACTCAGGACATGTAAAAATACACGGGAAAAAATCGACTTAATTTTCTGATCAAAGATGAATTCCCAAAAAAATCGGAGATGTACGAGTTTTGGGTGGAAAAAAAACTGCTTTGCCAACACATTTTTTTTGTCTTTGATAAAATCATTTAAAAACCAAAATAAAAATATTTGAAACTCATAGAATGACTTGAAGACAGTAGCTAGGACTTTTTGAAAGTTAGATAAAAATTGGCTAAGTAAAAAAAATCACAAAGGTAGAATAATCAATTTGACAAACTTAATTTTCCACAAGTGTGCTCAAGAGAGCATGACCTTGAACCATTAATTGGCTCAAGTCATTATTCAAGTGGCATGAACATGAAATGCATGAAACAATGCAGCAAACATAATGCATGAAATGCATGGATCTAAACCTAAATGTAAGGAAAATGCATGACACAAATAATATGGCCTAGACCTAACATGAACTTGCATGACATTTAATGTAACCTAGACCTAAGACATGCATGGCATTTTCACAAACACAAGGCATGCTTAATTCAAAAATCCAACCAAATATCATGCAAATGCAAAAACCTAACAACTAGCATGACAAAAATACAACACACAATGCAAAACACATGGAGTAGCCAAATGGCCCCAAGCTCCAACAAGCATGGCATTTTCACAAACACTTGGTATGCTAGCATGAAAAACTAAGTCATAACACAAAAATCACACAAGCATTTTCACAAACACCTAATATACCAAATCTAAAACATGCTTACTAAGATATAAAACAAGAATCATGCAAAGAATCACACAAGCATTTTCACAAACACTTAATATGCTAACTCTAAAACATGCTCAAATTTAAACAACATGAAAACAGAAAATTAAAATGTAAAAACATGATATCTAAGACATAAATGGCAACAAACAAAGCAACCAAATTAAATATAACTTAAGAACATGAAATAACATAATATTTAAAACATCAAAAATAAAGAAAATAGCATAAACAATATGGTAAAATGAATCAAAAATAACAACTTAAAATAAATAATGTAGGCCATTTGGCCATGGTGAGTTTATTGTAAAAACAAAATGTAAGAAAAATATACTTAAGAAAGGAAATGAAGGAAGAACAAGAAACATTATTTTAAAATGAAAACTCACCAAGTAGCTTTTGAACGGATTAAGCTACAAACCCTCAGAGTAGCTTTTGAACGGATTAAGCCACAAACCCTCTCACAAGTAGCTTTTGAACGGATTAAGCTATAAACCCTCAGAGTAGCTTTTGAACGGATTAAGCTACAAACCCTCTCAACAAAAACACTATGACTCACCACCCGAATAATCCTAATACAAGTGTATAGACTATCTCACAAGGGGTAGTGGGTTGACTTTTTCAGTAGTTGACTTTCTGGGGTTGACTTTTTCGGGGTTGACTTTTTTCGGGGTTGACTTTTTTTCAAGTTTGACTTTTTGTGCTCGCCCTCTTAATCTAAGTCTCGGAGTACCACCTGCAGGATGAAAAAAGTCTTTTTACACTCGGAAACATCAATATAGGAAGAAAACATACCTGTTTAGTGGTCCGGACAAAATTAGGTGTCTACAGCTGCCCCTCTTTGGCTATTGCTGAGAATCAGGAATCAGGCAAAGATAAACCAATACTAATTTTGTACGGTCAGTGAAATCACATGTGAAGAAAAAGGAAAGGGGTTTCTTTTTCTTTTTCATTTTTCATTTTTTTTTCATTTTCTATTTTTTCATTTTTTATTTTTCATCTTTTTTCCTTTTTTCAAATTTTTTCAATTTTTTTTTTAAAAGTAAATCGAAGATTTGTCTTTAAATTGAATTCCCTACCTAATCAAGGCTCGATTCGTCTTAAGGAAACGAATTCGATTTGCAAGAAAGGAAACGACCTCGACGATGGTCTCGGGGCCTTAACCTATCTTGTTCTCGGCTGTGTTTAACATTCTGGATATCTCCTCCAGAAGCTTCGGCTATCACCACCAAAGTCTTGCTCATTTTTTTAAATGTAAAAATTCTGGGTATCACCTCCAGAAGAAGATTTTTCATGTTTCGAAATTATAAAACCCTGGATATCTCCACCAGAGGCTTCAGCTATCACCACCGAAGTCTTGTTCATTTTTAAAACTGTAAAATTCTGGATATCCCCACCAAAAGTTTTGAGAAATGATGCAGATGCACATGTCTTTTAACAAGGTGCTCATGTTTTGGCTATTGCTGAGAATCAGGAATCAGGCAAAGATAAACCAACACAAATTTTATACGGTCATTTGAAATCACATGGAGAGGAAAGGGGTTTTCTTTTTCATTTCTTCATTCATTTTTGCATTTTTCATTTTCTACTTTTTTTCTTTCTCTTTTTTTTCTTTTTTTTTCTTTTTTCTTTTTTTTCTCTTTTTCAATTTTTCAATTTTTATTTTATTTTTTTTAAAACAATAAATTGAAGATTTTGTCCTTAAATTGAATTCCCTGCCTAAACAAGGCTCGATTCGTCTTAAGAAAACGAATTCGATTTTCAAAAGAAAAATTTATGCCCGAAGGTCTTTAAAATTGGTGCCCGGAGGTCTTAAAAAACTGGTGCCCGGAGGTCTTAAAAATTGGTGCCCGGCGGCCTTACCCCTGAAAAAAGTTATGCCCGGAGGTCTTAAAAATGTTGCCCGGAGGTCTTACCTGTGATTTGAAAAATTATGCCCGGAGGTCTTAAAAATGGTGCCCATAGGCCTTAAGAATGGTGCCCGGAGGCCTTACCCGTGATTTGGAAAAAATGCGCTGTATGCGACTTTAAAAATGATGCCCGGGGGTCTTAAGAATGGTGTCAAGAGGTCTTAAGAATGGTGCCCGGAGGCCTTACCCGTGATTTGAAAAACATGCGTTGTATGCGACTTTAAAAATGATGCCCGGGGGTCTTAAGAATGGTGCCCGGAGGCCTTACCCGTGATTTGAAAAAAATGCGCTGTATGCGACTTTAAAAATGATGCCTGAAGGTCTTCAGAATGGTGCCCGGAGGCCTCACCCGTGATTTGGAAAAAATGCGCTATATGCGACTTTAAAAATGATGCCCGGGGCTCTTAAGAATGGTGCCCGGAGGCCTTAAGAATGGTGCCCGGAGGCCTTACCCGTGATTTGAAAAAAATGCGCTGTATGCGACTTTAAAAATGATGCCTGAAGGTCTTCAGA
The DNA here is from genome assembly GCA_030761205.1 of Fremontodendron californicum. Lineage (NCBI taxonomy): Eukaryota > Viridiplantae > Streptophyta > Magnoliopsida > Malvales > Malvaceae > Fremontodendron > Fremontodendron californicum. Next base: position 8,411,466 of record JAULJL010000009.1, on the reverse strand, counting down.
ATGGTGCCCGGAGGCCTTACCCGTGATTTGAAAAAAATGCGCTGTATGCGACTTTAAAAATGATGCCTGAAGGTCTTCAGAATGGTGCCCGGAGGCCTTACCCGTGATTTGGAAGAAATGCGCTGTATGCGACTTTAAAGATGATGCCCGGAGGTCTTAAAGAATGGTGCCCGGAGGCCTTACCCATAATTTGGAAGAAATTCGCTGTATGCGACTTTAAAAATGATGCCCGGAGGTCTTAAGAATGGTGCCCGGAGGCCTTACCCGTGATTTGGAAGAAATGCGCTGTATGCGACTTTAAAAATGATGCCCGGAGGTCTTAAGAATGGTGCCCGGAGGCCTTACCCATAATTTGGAAGAAATTCGCTGTATGCGACTTTAAAAATGATGCCCGGAGTTCTTAAGAATGGTGCCCGGAGGCCTTACCCGTGATTTGGAAGAAATGCGCTGTATGCGACTTTAAAAATGATGCCCGGAGGTCTTAAGAATGGTGCCCGGAGGCCTTACCCATAATTTGGAAAAAATGCGCTGTATGCGACTTTAAAAATGATGCCCGGAGGTCTTAAGAATAGTGCCCGGAGGCCTTACCCCTGAAAAAAGTTATGCCCGGAGGTCTTAAAAATGGTGCTGAAGAATTGTTGAAAATTAACCTAAAGATTTTGAGAAGATGCGAATGCTTTTTGATGCAAATGCATATGTTGAATAAGATACGAAATGACTTAAACTGGTGCAAATGTCTTTAATGCAAATGTAAATGACTTGGATTGATGCCCATGTTTCATGATGCAGATGCCCCTACTAATTGTGTTCATGTAACTGGTTTATGAATGGTGTAACTACAATTACCACACATTAATGAAAATGCAATGATTCTAGAAATGATGCAATTGTTTGAGATGACACGAATATGAAGAATGTAAATGTAAAGGTAAAATGCAGATGCTTATGGAATAATGACAGTGCAAATACCCATGAATGATGCAAATGCTTGCCGACACTGTGCAGATGTAAAAGCTTGATAGAGAGATGAGTGCTCATGAGTGATGCAAGTGCCCCCGGTTGTTCCTCTAGACTTTGGCTTAGCCTTTCAAATTCATTTTTCCTCTTCAAATCAGAGTATATCTTCAATTCATTTTGGCTATTCTCTTTGCCCCAACAGTTTTTCAAACTTTCATCAACAGAGATCTGAACCGGGTCCTATTTCTTCTTCTCATATCTGGAAGTCAGGACCTATCCTGGCAGTTCTATACCTTTGAGTTAGAAAAATCCTTGTCTCATGCCAACATCAAAATGGGTATTTCAAAAATATTTTTATTTTCCCTTTTTGAAAAACAATTTTGCTTATTTAAGGAAAACTTCTAAGCCAAAAATTTTAACTCCACAGTGTATGATGTACAAATCTTTTGATGACTGATGATCACTGTTAGAAAATCCTCTAAGTATTAATTTGGGTTTTTCAATTTGAATTGACAAGGCTTGATACAACAAGATTTTCAGGAAAACTTCACAACAAAAATGTATGTCCCTTCTAGGCTCACAAATGGAACAGGTTTTATAAATCATGAATTCATTGAGAACCAAGCAAATTCAACATTCTTTTAGTTTCCATATCAAGGCTTTTTGACAAGCGTCAAGATTGGCCGGGATATTTAAATCGGAAAGTTTGATCTTGGAGGAAAAAAAGATTCAATTTTTGAAGACAATCCTCCGAATGAAAGCTGACAATTTGGAGGGTTCAGGAATTCCTAGATGTTCCTCGATGACCACTTTTTTTAAATGACCTTTTTTTTTTTGGGTATCGGCACGGATGGCATTGAAAATTTCCAAATTTACTCTAGACCGCCCGTTTTTGGGTTTTCGCCCTAGAGTCCCATTCTTTCCCTTTTTTTTTTTTTTTTACCACACACTTGAGAATTCTAAATTCTTCCTTAGTGAAATGATAATTCGATGAGATGGGATAAAATCCGAGGAAAAACCCTTCAAATTAAATATTCATGCTTGATCAAAATGGACTTTTAAAGCATATAATGTAGGCCATGGCTCAGGGTTCAGAAAGAAAGGATAAATAGGCCCAAAATATGTGTTTGAGGGTAATCAGATCAAGGATCATTTCTTGAGAAGGATTCCCTTTGAAGCATTTGTCCCTTATTGGACATTTCTTTCCTTTTGACTTTGCTCTTTTTCTTCCTTGCTCTTGGCTTTCAATTTGCCATGTCTTTCACACACATTTTCTTTTTCATTGTGTTTTTCTTTTGTTTTTCTTGGCTTTCATTTCACCATCTTTTTCTCTTCTTTTTCTTTGACAGAGTGAGCCCGTATTTATTCGAGGCTCCATTTGCTTTGTGTCTGTCCTTGAGCTATCACTCATTTCTCAATGATCTTTGAAAAGATCTTTCCTCGCATTTGCCCCCCAGTGTAGAGGGTAATCCTTGATCAGGGTTCAAAGAAAAAAGAATTCTTTTGGCTCAAAAGGGGTGACTATGGATAATTTCTTTTTGTGTGAAAGGGATATGAAAAATGGCCATTTCTCATGTCAAGCACAAATATTCACATTGAAAAGCAATCCCTAGGGGAAATAGATATTCAGAATTTCATTTTGCACTTTGGAATCATCCGAATTCTCATATGCATGATATCACAAATTTTTTTTTTTGTTTTTTTTTTCGTTGCGTGCCCCCAATAATTCATGCATTAGCCCATCCTTCTTCACTATGTATCCATCATTTCCACATATGATGCCCCAATTTGATTAGCCATGCGAATTTGTATCAACGAGAAACATGGCAAGTCTAGGTCTGTTTTGAAAAGGCTGAGTTTCCAATCTGAGTTCTTTGAAGAGACAAGGAAAACATGACCCAAAAGCAGGTTTTCTCTGAGACAAGGGATAATCTAGTTTAATCATTGTGCCCCAAGGTGTCAATCATGAAGTGATGTCTGGGCAATTAGTGTTTTGTGGTCATTGGGAAAGGTCATGAATGGTTTTAGCACAATCCTGACACACACCAAATTATCAAAATCTGGATTCTTGAAAGAATGTCTCATTTGTTTGATTTTCAAGCAATTTGAAAATTTTCAAAAAGTTCGTTCCTTTGTTCATAGCCTAGACTAAGATCTAAGTCTTTGCTTATTCTGTGATGGCAATGGTTTTATGAAGTCAAATCATTCATATTCCTTGAAGCATTAGGTCTTTCAAGTGGTCTCGGTTCAAAGGATTTAGGCTTAGGAAAGCCTAAAAGAGAAGGCTGAAGGTATTGGGTCATTTCTAACAATGATCATCAATATTCTCAAGATTGTTCATTATTTCATGTGAAAATTTTCTCAAAGTTTCATTTGTTTTTTTTTTTTTTTTTTTTTACAATTTCAAATTTATTGCTAAAATAAAATGAACACAAAATATTAAAATTCAAAATTTATTTATTTCATGTAGATGTCATCATGAGACAAGAGCTTTCATCATCAAAGTGTATAGAAAAATATGCATCAGAATGCTCCTATTGACATGCTTTCAAAGATAACAAATCTTATCCTCAAAATTCTTCAAGAGGAAATCAATCTATGGTAAAACAGATTTCCAATGTTCGATAAGCTCTGGAATCCAAATGCCATTGTGGACAAGACCCTCAATTCTTTCCTTCAGTTTTCTGCATTTTTAGTCGAATGCCCAATTGCCCCAATATGATACTCGCACTTGCTGTTGGGGTCATAGCTTTTAGCTGACGAAGAAAACTCTTCAAAGCTAAGCCAATTTCTATTTCATCTTATTAATGTGTTTCATGATGAATGAGCTATGAATGTCATGAGTGCAATTTGATGCATGTGAAGGATAAACAAAGTTATGTGTGGTCATATACAGTGGAAACATGTTGACCATGTATGTTATAAATGCAACACGATGCGAACATGATGCATTTAAAGAATAAGAAAAACCAATGCATGGATATATGCAATGAATGACCATGTATGTTCCAAATGCATTTCTCAATGAATGATCATATACACTATGAATGCCACACAATGTCAATTATGATGCATGTGAAGAATAAATGATTGACACAGAGTATATACAAAGAAAGTCATGCTGGCCGTGTATGTCATGAACGCAACCTGATGCCAATATGACAAATTAATGCATGAGCATATCATGATGACTATGTATGCCATGAATGCACCCTGATGCTAACATGATGCATGTAAAGAAAGAATAAATTGATATATGAATAGATAAAGAAAAATCATGCTGACTATGAATGCATGAATGCAACTTGATGCTACCATGATGCATATAGAGAAAGAATAAATTGATAATGGATATATACAGAAAAATCATGCTGACTATGAATGCATGAATGCAACTGGATGCCAACATGATGCATGTAAAGAAAGAATAAATTGATATATGGATATATACAGAAAAAATCATGCTGACTATGAATGCATGAATGCAACTTGATGCCAACATGATGCATGTAAAGAAAGAATAAATTGATACATAAGTATATACAAATAATGACCATGCATGTCATAAACGTATCTTACAATGAATGACCATGCATGCTATGACTATAACATGATGTCAAAATGATACATGCAAAAATTAATGAATTAACACAAAGGTATATACAAAGAAATCAATGATTACACGAAATTGGTGGGACCTAAATCTTGGTTATTCAAAAATCTCATTATGCAAGATTTGCCTCCAATTTTTTTTTTTTTTTGATTTTTTTTTGATAAACCAATCACATCATTTTCAAAAGAATTTCAGGGTGGATCTTACTATGGTACAATATGCAAATGTTCATGTGACACTACCGGTTTTATGAAATCATCAAATTCAATTACCAACTGTTTATTGCAAAGAATGAGATCAATAATACAACCAAAAATGTACATGCTCTATTTACACATGCATGAAATGTGCCACATGCAAAAATGCTTTAAAAAGGATTTTTTTTTATTTATTTAAAAAACAGCTAATGAACATCTGCCCCAGCAATATCTGCTTATTTAGGCATCACGATGCCTTGCGGAGTATCACATTTATTACGGGCGATGTACGTACATCGTTGCCCGATCTACCACACTTATTCGGAGTGTAAAACATGTAACAAAAAGTTTAGAAATGTCCCTCCATGTGTTCCTATTTTCGGTATATCTAACGGAAATTCGGGATGGCTTCGCCTAGGTTCACTATATGAAGGTGAATTGGTTCTAAGGCTCCGAATTGTTCCTCACTGTCGCCGGTGAAGGCTAGTAAGGCACCCCGATAAAAGCGGGTTCAATTCGTTAGAGTATATTTTCCTATGCCCGTGCGGAGGATCATCACGAAGGCATTAGGTACTTTATACTCCGAAAGTGTTTCACTAGCCCATACGGAGGATCAATCACGAAGGCGTAGTTACTTTACTCCCACTTAAAAGGACGAAACCCGGGTATAGGATTCATGTTATGCAAATGCACGTGTAGTGTGTGTGGAGGAATAATAAACCTTTCACCACCTATTCTACAAACCTTATTCTAAATGCCCTAGCAATTAAAACATTCAAGAATAGTGTAACGCATTAACCAACAAGCAATTATAATATACAACCTTAAATAACTAGAGAACAAAAATAAAATGCATGCACATGAGTATGAACATATTTAAGAACAATTTATTATTTTCAAAATTCTCCTTATTAAAAAAATGTGGGAATTAAAATCAAATACCAATTAAACCAACAAAAACCGAGACTTTGATAATACACGACTAATTCTAGGCCTGACTCTCTAATATGTCCCCAGTGGAGTCGCCAAGCTGTCGCAACCTAAAAAATAATAACGACGAGTCTCATCGCAAGACTTTATGATTCGTTAAGCGTGACATTAAAAAAACGAGGAAAAGTCGACTTAATTCCTCTAGAAAAATGAAGGTTTTGAAAATGACCTTAAAAAAGACATGGAGTCGCCACCAATCTTTTTTAGCTAGGTGTGATCGGCCACCTATTAAAACCGGTTTTATAAAATATTTTAAAAATTAATTAAAACATTTTAAAAACCAATTTCAAGTCTGCGTTTAAAACCAGAGAAATCAAAGAAGCGGGTTCGGGAGTCGGTTACGTGTGGGGAAGGATTAGCACCCCCACAACGCCCGTATAAATCGGTACCTTATTAATCGTGTGTTATCTCAAGTCTCGGTAAAAGTTGGTTTTAAATTTAGTATTTCAAGTTAATTCCCAATTTAAAGAAAAATAATTCAATTTTTATTTGAAAATGATTCGGAATTTATAAATTCAAAATTTTCCTATATTCCCCAACAAACATGGCAAAATATAGAAAATTTTATTAGTTTTGAAAAACTTTCCGAATCATTCTCTTTTTTTTTTGAAAGAAAGATATTCCTTTATTAATGATAATTGATGATATTCCCTCCAGCAAACCCGGTAGAGAACTCATGAATTATTTTAACTCGGGAATATCTTTATTTTTTATTGAAAAATCATTATCCTTTTGAAAACATTTTAAAAAATATGAATATGTATATGCATGACATAAATAAAATGACATAGCAAAATCTAAATAATATAATGCAACCTAAATGACATGGCAAACATGAATGATATGGCATATAATTTAAATGACATGGAATAAAATAATGCTATCATATAATATGCATGAAAATAAAAATGCAATGCATGAAATGTATTTTTTCCTTTAATTAAGGAAATCCGTATATCTAAAAAGATATCCGGCTACCTTAGGAAAATATGTCAAATTAAATATTCTAAAACCAAAATACTTTGTGATTGTTTGAAAACAATTTTGAAAAGCTTGAATTAACAATAAAAACTGGGCTAAAAATTTTTAAATGGCTCTAATTTCCTAAGTTTAAAAAATCCGGACTTGACTACCCTTAGCCCGGGACTTGAAAAACCATTTTTAGAGTTTAAAAGGCTTAGAAATCACCCTAAGTCAGTAGCTAACCCTCCTAATCAGCCCACTCTAAGTAGATTAACCAAAACAGAAAATTGGTTTTTCTTTAAATTCAATTCTGACTCCACTGTCCAGTTTTAATCCACGATTTTTTATCCTATTTTTAAAAATTCCAAAAATTCTAAAAAAAATACTGGAGACTCAGGACATGTAAAACTACACGAGAAAAAATCGGCTTAATTTTTTGATCAAAGATGAATTCCCAGAAAAACCAGAGATGTACGAGTTTTTGGAGGAGAAAAAACTGCTTTGTTTTTCTTTAAATTCAATCCTGACTCCACTGTCCAGTTTTAATCCACGATTTTTTACCCTATTTTTAAAAATTCCAAAAATTCTGAAAAAATTATTGGAGACTCAGGACATGTAAAAATACACGGGAAAAAATCGACTTAATTTTCTGATCAAAGATGAATTCCCAAAAAAATCGGAGATGTACGAGTTTTGGGTGGAAAAAAAACTGCTTTGCCAACACATTTTTTTTGTCTTTGATAAAATCATTTAAAAACCAAAATAAAAATATTTGAAACTCATAGAATGACTTGAAGACAGTAGCTAGGACTTTTTGAAAGTTAGATAAAAATTGGCTAAGTAAAAAAAATCACAAAGGTAGAATAATCAATTTGACAAACTTAATTTTCCACAAGTGTGCTCAAGAGAGCATGACCTTGAACCATTAATTGGCTCAAGTCATTATTCAAGTGGCATGAACATGAAATGCATGAAACAATGCAGCAAACATAATGCATGAAATGCATGGATCTAAACCTAAATGTAAGGAAAATGCATGACACAAATAATATGGCCTAGACCTAACATGAACTTGCATGACATTTAATGTAACCTAGACCTAAGACATGCATGGCATTTTCACAAACACAAGGCATGCTTAATTCAAAAATCCAACCAAATATCATGCAAATGCAAAAACCTAACAACTAGCATGACAAAAATACAACACACAATGCAAAACACATGGAGTAGCCAAATGGCCCCAAGCTCCAACAAGCATGGCATTTTCACAAACACTTGGTATGCTAGCATGAAAAACTAAGTCATAACACAAAAATCACACAAGCATTTTCACAAACACCTAATATACCAAATCTAAAACATGCTTACTAAGATATAAAACAAGAATCATGCAAAGAATCACACAAGCATTTTCACAAACACTTAATATGCTAACTCTAAAACATGCTCAAATTTAAACAACATGAAAACAGAAAATTAAAATGTAAAAACATGATATCTAAGACATAAATGGCAACACTTGGTATGCCTTGTGTTTGTGAAAATGCCATGCTTGTTGGAGCTTGAGGCCATTTGGCTACTCCATGTGTTTTGCATTGTGTGTTGTATTTTTGTCATGCTAGTTGTTAGGTTTTTGCATTTGCATGATATTTGGTTGGATTTTTGAATTAAGCATGCCTTGTGTTTGTGAAAATGCCATGCATGTCTTAGGTCTAGGTTACATTAAATGTCATGCAAGTTCATGTTAGGTCTAGGCCATATTATTTGTGTCATGCATTTTCCTTACATTTAGGTTTAGATCCATGCATTTCATGCATTATGTTTGCTGCATTGTTTCATGCATTTCATGTTCATGCCACTTGAATAATGACTTGAGCCAATTAATGGTTCAAGGTCATGCTCTCTTGAGCACACTTGTGGAAAATTAAGTTTGTCAAATTGATTATTCTACCTTTGTGATTTTTTTTACTTAGCCAATTTTTATCTAACTTTCAAAAAGTCCTAGCTACTGTCTTCAAGTCATTCTATGAGTTTCAAATATTTTTATTTTGGTTTTTAAATGATTTTATCAAAGACAAAAAAAATGTGTTGGCAAAGCAGTTTTTTTTCCACCCAAAACTCGTACATCTCCGATTTTTTTGGGAATTCATCTTTGATCAGAAAATTAAGTCGATTTTTTCCCGTGTATTTTTACATGTCCTGAGTCTCCAATAATTTTTTCAGAATTTTTGGAATTTTTAAAAATAGGGTAAAAAATCGTGGATTAAAACTGGACAGTGGAGTCAGGATTGAATTTAAAGAAAAACAAAGTTGTTAATTCAAGCTTTTCAAAATTAGAGCCATTTAAAAATTTTTAGCCCAGTTTTTATTGTTAATTCAAGCTTTTCAAAATTATTTTCAAACAATCACAAAGTATTTTGGTTTTAGAATATTTAATTTGACATATTTTCCTAAGGTAGCCGGATATCTTTTTAGATATACGGATTTCCTTAATTAAAGGAAAAAATACATTTCATGCATTGCATTTTTATTTTCATGCATATTATATGATAGCATTATTTTATTCCATGTCATTTAAATTATATGCCATATCATTCATGTTTGCCATGTCATTTAGGTTGCATTATATTATTTAGATTTTGCTATGTCATTTTATTTATGTCATGCATATACATATTCATATTTTTTAAAATGTTTTCAAAAGGATAATGATTTTTCAATAAAAAATAAAGATATTCCCGAGTTAAAATAATTCATGAGTTCTCTACCGGGTTTGCTGGAGGGAATATCATCAATTATCATTAATAAAGGAATATCTTTCTTTCAAAAAAAAAGAGAATGATTCGGAAAGTTTTTCAAAACTAATAAAAATTTCTATATTTTGCCATGTTTGTTGGGGAATATAGGAAAATTTTGAATTTATAAATTCCGAATTATTTTCAAATAAAAATTGAATTATTTTTCTTTAAATTGGGAATTAACTTGAAATACTAAATTTAAAACCAACTTTTACCGAGACTTGAGATAACACACGATTAATAAGGTACCGATTTATACGGGCGTTGTGGGGGTGCTAATCCTTCCCCACACGTAACCGACTCCCGAACCCGCTTCTTTGATTTCTCTGGTTTTAAACGCAGACTTGAAATTGGTTTTTAAAATGTTTTAATTAATTTTTAAAATATTTTATAAAACCGGTTTTAATAGGTGGCCGATCACACCTAGCTAAAAAAGATTGGTGGCGACTCCATGTCTTTTTTAAGGTCATTTTCAAAACCTTCATTTTTCTAGAGGAATTAAGTCGACTTTTCCTCGTTTTTTTAATGTCACGCTTAACGAATCATAAAGTCTTGCGATGAGACTCGTCGTTATTATTTTTTAGGTTGCGACACATCTGTTCACTTAGAACCTTTGAAACCTCATTTCCCTGAGTGGTATGATGCCGATGCTCGATGTGAATATCATTGTGGAAAATCTTGTCATTCTATAGAAACTTGCCTAGCTTTTAAACATAAGGTGCAAAGCTTGACCAATGCTGGCTTATTGAATTTTTTATAAGTAATGGAAATCAAATGTCAATGGTGGCCTAACCGCACAGGGGCATAATGGTGATATGCCTTAAAATGAAGGATTGAAGTTTTTAATTATCCTTGAACTTTTTTTGTCTTTCAAAGTAATGTAGGTGGATCCTTTTACGTTTAGATTTAATTTATTTTTTTATCATTTTAATGAATTGGCAAGTTTGATAGATTTTCATTTATTCTTTCTTCATATATTTTGCCTATTATTTTGATTTCACCCGTTTCAAGCTTCCAAATAATGAATGTGATGACAATCATGGCAATAATCAGTGATTCAATTTTGAAAGTTATATCCATATTGGTGAACTTGAATATATATGACCATACATTGCCATTTGATTTATTGAGATTATTGTGGTAAAAGTCTCGGAGTACCACCTGCAGGATGAAAAAAGTCTTTTTACACTCGGAAACATCAATATAGGAAGAAAACATACCTGTTTAGTGGTCCGGACAAAATTAGGTGTCTACAAGATGAAACAAGTTCATTTTCAATGAGACGTGGGAATAGATCAGTGTAAGACATAGGAATTGGGTCAATACGGGTTCTCTCTTGGTTATTTCGAGATCCTCTATGATTGTTCATTGGGGGTCTAGGTTGGGCTACAGGTATAGATGAGCCAGTCATAGGAATAGTTGTTTGTGGGTAAAGTTTGGCCGAAAAGTTGGTTGTGGTGCAACATCATGTACAATGTTGGAACATGAGATATGGATGGTATGGGGGAAAACCTCCTGCTTGTTGCCTTCCATAAGTCACAGCTTGGACATCTTCCTCTTTCTTTTTAGGTGCCCTATTTTTCTTTCCATCGGATGTCTCTCCAGCTTCATGCTTCCCACTCTTTATAGCATTCTCAATTATCTCCCCGGAGATTACCATGTCTGTAATTTTTTTGTGTCATTCCCAATCATTCTTTCATAATATGGTGCTTTGAGAGTACTAACAAACAAGACTGTAGTTTCCTTCTCAGTGAAAGGTGGTTAGACTTGGGTAGCAATTTCCCTCCACCTTTGGGCATATTCTTTGAAGCTTTCAGTAACTTTCTTCTCCATGCTCTATAAAGATAACCGATCTGGGGCCATATCAACAATCTACTTATACTGATTGATGAACGCTTTTGCTAACTCCTTCCAAGTACGGACATGGTTCTTATCTAGCTGGACATACCACCTGAAAGCAGAACCAGTAAGACTATCTTGGAAAATATGGACAAGCAACTTGTCATCTTTCGTGTGAGTAGTCATCTTCATACAGTACATGGTGATGTGAGATATGGGGCGCTTTGTCCCATCAAACTTCTCAAAGTCAGGAGTTTTGAACTTAGGTGGGGTAATCACATCTGGTACCAAACAGAGCCCTTCAGCATCCATAGAACCATAAAAATCTAACCCCTCAATAGCCCAGAGTCTTTCTTCAATCAGGTTCATCTTGCGAAACTCAATCTCTTTAACTACTTTCAATCTTTCTTGCTCTTTGGGATCATCAAGTCTAGAACTTGGACATGATCTGTCTTTGCCCCAAGGACATTAATGGTACACCTCGGGCCCTGAGGTTGAGCATATGGATAGTTGAATCCCCCCGTGAATAGTGCCTGTTGTGACTGCACTTGTTGAGACATCTGAAGCTGAAAAGGGTTGAAACCTGGTGGATACATGGTCTCATCCTCATTTTGGTTTTTCTCATGAGAACTGGCTTCATCTACCTTTGTCTCCCCTTTTAAACTCCTCATCATTTCCATCACCGCACTTCATATACCTCACCTCGAGAGTATTCAAGAGAAACCATTCGTTCCCCTGAAGAGGCTCCGTCGTCGAAAAAAGTTAAGTTTTATGCAAGGCACTTAAACCTAAGTCTAATCTTCAAAATTAAATACACATTAAAATCTCATATTTTATTCATGTTTGCTCAAAAAATAAATCTCGACCTCAATATCGAAAATCATCTCTTAGAAACCTTTCCATCAATTTGGAGAATTTTTAAAAGAGTTTTCTCACCTATAAATTTCTTAGAAATCAACCAATCATGACCTCCTCGAATTTCATCATCGGAAGAAGTCTAAATTTATTCTTGGTTTTTGATTAAGCATCAATTATGAAAAATTATGACTTAGAAATGATCATTGAAAATTAATTATTTCAAAAAATTAATTTTGACCTTTTTGGTATCGAAAATTATCCCTTAATAACCTTTCCATCAATTTGGAATTTTTTTAAGAGAGTTTGCTCACCTAGAATTTTTTTAAAAATCAACCAATCGTGATCTCCTCAAATTTCATCATCGGAAAATATCTCAACTTATCTTTGATTTAATTAATTCTCAATTAAAAAGAATATTAAAAATAAATAAATAATCAATATACAAATATTTACAAAATCTAGAAAAAAATCAAAATAAAATTAGTCACAATATTCAAGCAAATAAATATAATTAATCAAGAATAAAATAAATTAAATTAGTTTAGACCTGAAACATGAAATAAAAAATAATGTTAGTAACATAAATATAAATCACATATAATAACATGAAAATAATAAAATCATATATATATATATAAATAATTATAAACATATAATTATAAAACAAACCATAAATAAATAAAAAATAATAGTCATCATGTAAAACAAAATCATCATGCATGTAATCATATCATAATAATTATATATAAAAAAGGCAGAAAGTCACATTGTACAACTTGAAAAGAAAAAGAAACAAAAGTTACGAAACCTTAGCATCTGGGTCGGGCCAGCGCGCGGGTTGCCTTTTTTTTTTTTTTTTTTTTTCTTTTTCAGAATCACATTTACCTTCTTTAAAAATTAAAAAAAAAAAAACTCTCAAATTATCTGATCTCTCTCTTCAAGAACTCGGTGACTGTTCTTCCTAAACCCAGATTCTGACAGCTGTCTGCCATTGCCGCCGTCGTCGCTCCATCGCTCCGCTGCTGAACCCAGAAAAATCCCAAAAATTTCCCAAATCTTACTCTCGATCTCCTGAACCCAAAAATCACCTTGGATTCTCCAAAATCAGTCCAAAAAATCCTAGATCTAAATGTGAATGTCGCGGCTTTCCTCCCTCCGATTTCTTTCGACAACCGTCGGATGACCACCAGATTCTAGCCGGACGTTCCTCTCGCCCTTTCCTAAATGTCCACCGTTCGAAATTTCGAAAAAACTACCCAAAACCCTAAAAATATTGAAAAAACAATCCTAAAAAATATCTTCCTTTTCCTATTGTGTTTCTCCGAAATTTTGTGTTTCAATTGTTGAACCCAGAGTTCCTTTTATAGGAAAAAAATCTAGAAGAGTCCTAGTGTAATCTTGGTTTAGATTTCTCATCCATATCCAGATAAAAAATCTATTTTTCATTTATCTCAAATAATAGAGTCAGATCCTGATCCAAAGAGGAGTTTGGATTTGATCCAAACTTTGTTTTTGCATTTTTTCTTTTTTCGATTTTCCATTTTTTTTTCTTTTGATTTTTCCAATTTTTTGGTTATTTATTTATTTATTCTAATTATCCAAAAATTAAACTAAAAATTAATATTAATATTAAAGTTAAAATTAAAATTAACTAACTAAATTCGGACAAAAAACGATGTCTACACTACTAATATATTAAAACTTGAACTCAAATTTTCTAGTTTAATCAAAGAAAATATTAAGATTTGTTGTTGTTACCGGTACTACTAAATTTGACAAAGATTATAATTATATACACTTGTTAAAAAGTAATGTACAAAATTTGAAGAACACATTTTTTAATTTGCATATCTAAATTCATTATTCAATCATAAAATGTCACTATCAGAATGATGTGGTGCTTCTAAACAGACTCTCAAATAAAATCTAAATATATCTAAAAAAGAATTAAAAAAACCTTAAACTTTAAATTAGACGTGACAATTCGTGTATTCATGTCGTATTTGTATATTTTCATGTGTCATAATCGTGTTTAAGGTATTATATATTTATATAAATTTTGACATATTAATAATTCGTGTTATATAGATTTTGACACGTTCATGTATTCATGTTATTTTTTTGTGTCATATCATATTTTAATTCTTTTTATCGTGTCGTGTTCATGTCGTATAATTATATCATGTTCAAATTTATTTGTTCTACTTTAAATATGTATTTTTTTTTTAATTTCCAAAAGGGTATTTTTGTAAGTTCACTTACAACATTAGCTTTCCAAAAAAAAAAAGTGTGTTTGCCCAAGTTTCGAGTCTTCACTCTCCACTGTCCCAATAAGTCAAAGTTCAACTTTGAGAAAGAGAAGTTCAATAAGGGATATAACATATACTTTCATGGAACAGCACACCATTATAATATAATGTGACAGCATTTTGTAACGGTATTTTTAATTTTGTTAATTTTTTTATAAATTTGTGAAAGTTTGTAATTTATTAATAGAATATTTCTTTAAATATTCTAATTTTGTTATTCTTTGTTAAAAAATTAATGAAATTAAAAATACAGTACAAACTTTGTCATTTGCATTAATAAAATATTTCATAAAATACTTTAATTATATTATTTTTATCTAAAAGTCAACAAAAAATAAAAATATAACGGTCAAATTTAATAAAATTAAAGTATAATAACAAAATTCAATATTAAATCATAGTATTGTAGCAAATTTCACTCTAATCCCTCAGAAAATTGATATTTTCTCTAGCTAAAACAAATTTACATTTAAATAAAATTTATCCTTTTCCATTTTTTTTCTTCCTAATATCTTTCATATATCAAAACTTACTAATACATTATTCTCAAGAAAACACTTAGGCTTTGTTTGGTAGGGTGGAAAGAAAATTGAAAAGATGAAAAATTGGAAGAGAAAAAAAGAGAAAATATGAAAAACATATTTTTTCTTTCCATTAGTGTGTTTGGTAGGAAATATAAAAAAGTGAAAAGAAAATTATATTTTCTTTTCATCTATTGGTTGGTAAAGTTGAAAAATAAAAGAAAAAAAAATAAAAAGTACAATATTTTAGCATTATACTCATTGTAAGTTAAGATGAGTCACACTATTCTCATTTTCTTTCATCTTTTCTTTCCAATTTGGAGTGATTTATTTTTGTTAATATGTGTGAAAAATGATGATCTTTTCTATTTTCTTTCCTCTCACTTTTCTTTATTACCAAACACACTCAAAATTTATTTTCTTTCCACTTTTTCATACTCTTCTAGTCTTCTTTCCATCATTCCATTTTTTCACTCTACCAAACACACCCTTAATTATGATTATGGTTTAGAGTTCAAATTTATAAATTTATAAATTTTTGAAAATTGAAATTTTCCTCTCATTATGTAAACCAAAATCATAACAGAATTTTTTTGTCAACAATGATATGTTATATTGATAAAATATTAAAATTTTAATTTTAATAATCACAGTTTAATTTTTGACAACCACAATTAGATATAAAAATTTATATCTATGCTACATTTTAAAATTTATTTTTTCTTTTCACGAAATGATTGTCACAAAGACACAAAGCAAGTCAATAAGTACATAAGTTTTCATGGCGGTGTAATTATTTCCACCAAATTTATTGTGGCTCATCTCATGGTTTATAGTAATAATATTTTAATTTTTGCAGACCTGCAGGCCTGGGAAAGTGTGAAATGTTGCATGACAAGGAACGTTATAATAATAATAAAGATTTATTATTATTATTATTATCATTATCATTATCGAATAGATAATAGATTGTTGCCACGTAGCCTAGCAATTAAATAAGCTGCAATGAAAGCTCTGCATCTCTTTCTGCTATTATATTATACTAGGATTCTTTCCCGCCCTAGGGAGATGTATTTTTCTTTTAATAAAAACATGAATAATTCATCAAAATTTTATGTTCAATATTTTTATTTTTATGTTCAATATTTTTATAATTTTTAAAAGAAAATATTTTAAAAAGGATATACATTTTTTTAAATATTAGAAAAATAATAGGATTTTGTTTTTCTTTATTTATTACTATACTTTTCAATATTTTCAATTTTCATAGATTTTTTTCTTAGATAATCCTATTTTTTCAAAAGATTTTTAAATTATTTTTATAAATTTTGTACAAAAATAAAAATAAAAAATATTAAAAAATAATAAATTAGAAGCTCAAAAACGTAACTGCAACCTTTTGGGTTTTAAGTTTTAACCCCCCCAAAAAAAATCAAATGGCTCAACCCAATTAGGCTTGGTAATTGCAGATCATGAAGTTGTGTCTTTTTATATTGTTTTTGGTTCTTGTTGCTGGTTAGTTCCTAGTAAAGTAACCAAAGAAGAAAAAACAAATTGCCTCTGTTTTTTTATTTTAGTGGGAGTCTGAATTTTGTGGATATGGACCTTGTTATAGAGGCCCAATTCATTTCAATAGACAATGCTCATTAGTGAATAATATGGCCCAATAAGTGTGGAGTGCCTTTGGAAGTTCAAAGGAAAAGATACAAATACTTTAATAATAGAATAATACAAAAATAAAATAAAATAAAATATATAACAAGAAAAAAAAATGAAAAACACAATGCTTTGGGTATATATTTTAAGAAAATAAAATTTAATTTTTAAAAATTTTATGAAAAAAACCTTATTTTATGATTAGAGTTGTCCATGAGTCGGATCAAGTATGGATAACAAAAATTTTATTTGTTCAAGACTCAAAAAATTTATTTTACTGTTTAAAATATATTAAAATATTTTTATAATTAAATATAAATATTTTTTATTAATTAAACAATAATCAGATCCGGCCTTTTAACAGATCCACTTATGGCTTACTTATGAAATTCTATTATTATATCAAGTAGATATTCAATTAATTATCCAATGTCAAAAATCCTTTTTCTCTATTCTAATTGTTAGACTATAAAATTAGCTACCTATCTTCATTCTTAATTTAGATTCATGCAATTAAAACTTTCGTTGTCTTTGTGAGATAACAAAACAAAACATCAAAGAAAATAAGATAAGATAAGGGGTTTAATTTAGCAATATTTGTTTAAGTCATGCCAAAACCATTTTTTTTTTTTTCAAAATAAAAAGCTGACATGAAAGAAAAGATCTAGGGTAAATCTAAAAAACATGCTCTCAATAATTAAATAATTGTTAAATGATTTAATGGGTAAGAGTTATTTGAAAAAGAGAAATGAATAAGTTAAAAATTGTTATGAAAGATATTGTAAAGACATAATTGTCATTAATGAAAAAATCTTTTTTTTCTTTTTCTCCCATTAAAGAAATATCAATTTTTAAAATTTTAATTAAAAATAAATTTAAAAAATTAAATATTTAAATATTTACTTTTTTAAAATTTAAAATTTAAAATTAAAAAATTAATTTTTTATTTTAAAAAAAATTAATTAAAAAATATAAATATTTAAATATTTATTTTTTAAAATTAAAAAAAATTATTTTTAGAAAATTTTGTTTTTAATTAAAAATGTAAATTAAAAAATAAAAAGAAAAGGGAGGAGAAGTTTTTTTATCAAAAGTAATTTTATCTTTATAATTTTCTTTCTAACAATTTTTTATTTATTTATTTTAAATAATTCTTACTCATTATACTATTTAATAATTATTATATATTGATGGTATGTTTTTCAAATTTACCCAAAGATTTGGAGTATGGCATGATGTTTTTGCCCGTACCAAAGCCATCATTTTCAATCTTAACTTTCCAAAGTTCTCAACATGGTAGGTCCTTTTTATTGTTTTTATGTTTGCCACTTGATCATTGTAAATCTTCTTTTCTATGCATATACCAAGCTTCATTCTTTCTTTCTTTTTTTCAGATTTAATTATACTTTGTATGGTAGAAAATAATGTAAATATGCACATTAAAAAATTTTCAGATTTACTTAATCACATCAATGAAGGTATTTTTATTTATTTTAATATGCATTTCATAGATAATAAAAAGAATATATATTTCAAAATTGATCTTCATTTTCTCTGTGAATTTGCAAAACGTGATGAAACATGAAAATTATCTGAATTTAAAATGATGAAAAGGGAACAAGGAGTAATGAGAAATTATGTTATTCGAAATTTTTTATTTTTTAAAATTATTCATTTTCGACACATATTTGAATGTGAATATAAATGTATGATCTTTTAAATATATAACAAAACTTATAAAAAATAGAATATATCTATATCAAACACATAATTTTATTCGACAATCATCTCGAGTTCAAATAGTATAAGTCGGAAGATGAAGACAATAGCAGAGTGTTATGTGTGGTTTCTTTCAACCTGGGCCAGCTGAAAGATATCTACGTAGGCAACTTGGCATAATTCCTGCTTTGTTGGTTAAATCTTGATTTTTTTTTTTCTTCTTTTTTTCTTAACAAGATTCTGGTTATTTCTAACCTGCGGGTTGAATTTTAGTAACCTTTTGGTTATTTTTATAGTATATTCTTTTTGACTGAGAAAAAAACAAGTTTAAGATCCCATTCACAAATTTTTTAGTAACCATGCAAAGACTTCATTAAGCAAGCTTAGACACCTAATCATCGAGGATTAAGAGTATATTTGAATGAACGATGAGATTAATTTCAATAAAATTAAAAATATTGATAATGAGATTTTCATTTTTAACATAAACGAATTTAAATGAATGAATCACACTCGAACTTTAATTTAACATTTAAAGATATCAATCGAACCTAACTCATGAGCAATTCTACTATTTGTGAGAAAAATAAAGTTGAATTGGTTCAAAATGTTTTTCAAGTTACTTATCAAAATTTGATTCAACGGTTATCTTCTTTAGAAGAAAATGAAGAAAGTTTATAATTTGAATTTCATTTCTTTCATTAACTTTTTCATACGTACCCAAAAAAATGTTTTTCAAGTTTATATTTGAAGTAGCTACCAGGAACAGAAGATGAATTTTTGGCTTTTTTTTTTTTTTTCATTTGAAATATAATAATTTTTTTTTTGCCTTTTATTGAGATACATTAAAGAAGTTAATTGGATTTTGAAGAATAAAAAATGAAACAGAAATCTTCTATCCCTTTTCTCTGCCCCTGCTCCTATTTGTGCCCCTTTAACATATATCTGTCACGTGTTTAAAACATTTTTTTAACAAACCAAATTGTTGCCGTCTATTTAACACCGACGTTTAGGATAATTTTGTTTTTATTTTTGTCCTCTATTGCCGTCTATTAACACCAAAGTTTAGGGTAATAGAAAAAGTTGTTCTCAAATCCATGCCGTTCCCCAACATTTATCAAAGAAAAAGAGATTGGTACAATCAATAATCAATAAACAAATAAAAGTGTGCAAAACCTGTCAAAAATCAATAGAGAACAAAACCAAAGGTAAAATTTTCTTTTTTTTTTTGCATTGAAAATTATATTATATATATATATATATATATATATATAATTCAAGTCAGCATGGTCTTTTCCTTTTTGTCAACTCTTACCTCATTGGCAGATGGTGGACCTTATGAATATGGCATGAACTTGATAATTATTTGGGTTAGGGATAAGTTAGAAAACAATATATGTTTCATAAATCAGACTGATTCTTAGGGTTCGGTATAAAATTTCTTAAAATGCCTAGTTTCATAAGGTCAATTTGTAACATGATTATATGAAAGTAAAGGTACATATCAGCTTCTTTTAAAATCATTTAATATGCCTTTTTAGTCACAAAACGAAATTTCTCTGATAATCAAAATATTGCTTCAAATTACTTGCTTGACTTTTAGTCTCATATACAGATAACACTTATTTGATAATCAAAAGAGTGCTTCAAATTATATATATATATATATATATATATATATATATATTTACTTAGCACCCATAACAAGACTTTGATTTGATAACCATTTTTACTAGTAGTATTGCTATATTTTGTTCATAATCCCAAAATGTTGACGTTAAGCTGCAACTCCCAAAAGCTTTAGTGGAGCTGTTCTGTTTTTCTTTTGCTAATCCAAACTTTTTTTTTCCCTATTTATGTTCCACTGAGGCACAAATTTAAAAATAGAGAAAAAATCAGTCCTTTCAGACAGATAATACTTATTTGATATTTCTATGAGTCAATTTGAATTAGTTAGTTTTGCAAGGATAAGCCTCAGTGTAAGGTCATAACGTACAATGTAGAATGATCGCCCCAACATATTATGTTATGATTATTATTTTTAGATTATTTGTCTTAGTTTTTTATTTACGTTAAAATAACTTAATTTGTTCATGTTTTATTTTTTAGGATATGGATGAAAATAATACAAATGCAATGACTAAAAGTCAATTGTGTCGAAGATTAAAATTTGCAGAAGTTGATATTGCTCCATCAATTGAATCACTGGAGGAACAAATTTTAGAGCAAGATAAGTGTTCAAACGTGATTGATTCTTATGCTAATTTTGTTACTTCAATTCATGCAAATTTGTCAGAAGAAAGTGTTCCAAAAGTTAGCATTGAATTTGATATGGAACAAGATGTTTATGATTTTTATAACAAGTATGCCAAAAAAGTAGGATTTAGTATTCGAAGAAGTAAAGAGCACAAGAATAAGTTTGGTAACTGGGTAAATAGGGTTTTTTGTTGTTCTTGTCAAGGTACTCGAATAAAGGATAAAAGATGTGATGATGTCAAATCTCACCGTCCATAAACAAGATTTGGTTGCTTAGCTGTGTTAAAAGTTTCACGATTTAATGATAAATTACGAGTTACAGAATTTATTGCAGATCACACTCATGCATTGGCTTCTCCTTCTAAGCGTATGTTTCTAAGATCTCAACGAGCAATTAATCCTGCCCAAGCTGCTGAATATGAAATTGCTGACCACTCCGGGTTAGCACAAAAAAAAAGTGTTGGACTTTTGGCTAGAAAAGTTGGTGGACTCGAGAATCTTGGTTTTATTCCTGATGACTACAACAATTACTTATGTACTAGAAGAACAGAAGAAATGAAAGTTGGAGATACTGACGGTGTATTGGAGTATCTACAAAATATGCAGCATGATGATCCTAATTTCCGTATGCTATACAGGTTAATCTTGATGACTTCATAACAAATATTTTCTGGACATATGGTAGGATGAAATTAGATTAGGAATCTTTTGGAGATGTGGTATGTTTTGATACAACATATAGAAAAAATAAAGATGGTAGACCTTTTGCATTATTTGTTGGTGTTAACCATCATAAGCAAAGTGTTATCTTTGGTGCAGCATTGTTGTATGATGAAACATTCAGTACTTTTGTCTGGTTATTTGATTCATTTTTGAAAGCAATGTCAAGGAAAAAGCCAATGACGATTCTTACAGATCAAGATGCTGCAATGGCTAAAGCGCTTGCTTCACAATGGCCCTAAACATATCACCGATTATGCGTGTGGCATATGTATCAAAATGCAGCTAAGCACCTTAGTGTTGCATTTGAGAGATTTAGTAGTTTCACTAAAGATTTTAGTAGTTGTGTTTATGATCAGGTGAAGAGGAAGATTTTCTAAATGCATGGGATCAGATGCTTGCGAAATACAATTTGGAGAACAATAGTTGGTTGCAAAGACAATTCGAGTTGAGAGAGAGATGGGCCTTGGTTTATGGACGACAAACCTTTTGTGCAGATATGTCCACTACTCAAAGAAGTGAGAGTATGAATAACCAAATAAAGATGTACATTGGTTATAATTGTGATTTACTATGTTTCTTTCATCACTTTGAAAGATTACTGGTTGATAAACGATATAAACAGTATATAACATAAGACCAAAAGATAACATCTTTAACAACATATAACATAAAAAATAAGATCTTTGAACAGTATATAACATAAAAATAACATCTTTTGACAGTACAAAACATTAAAAAAAAAAAAAAAAGAAGAGATATTTGAACAGTACATAACATAGAAATAAACAGGTACTCACAAAAATGAATAAGAGAAATGAAACAGGCAATGAATATAAACAAAACTCAGATAGAAATGATCTTTGTCAGAACAATATAAGAATCAAACCGGGAACAAAAAGATTCTTTAAGGTTTAAAAGGACAACCTTAAGAACCCATCAAGCTAGTTTCAAGACAACCTTCTAGTTTTAAACTAACTTTTAAAAGAGCTGAGAAAAGATGAAGAGAAGTAAAGTACCTGAGCTGAGTCTTAGAGAGAAAGAGAAGAGGAAGGGCTAACAAGGCTTAACCTTTTGGTTGGAGTTATAAAGAGAAAAAAGTACTCTTAGAAATGATGGGATCTACGATCTCTTCCACTTCGGCCACGCTCGCTCCATCGAACAAGCCAAGAAATCGTCCGTTTTCCTTCCTTTGTCTCTCTGTTTTAATTTTTATGGTTAATAGACGGTAAATTTTAAACAAGATTTGTTAAAAAAAATATTTTAAACACATGGCAGACGGGCATGAAAAAGGGACAGAGGTATTTTGTTCAAAAAAGTGAGATTATATGGATCATAAATTATACAAGGATCATTGACTTGAAACTTCAACAATCTTCTAAAATGTAGTATTAATTTTTCTAATAAAAATCCAATATTTAAAGCATTTTTATCTCCTTGTTTTAAAGCTTGAATTTCCAGCACCAAACCCATGTACATATCTTACTTGGTTTGGTCAACAAAAATAAAAGAGAAAAAATTTATCAATTCAGCAAAATTTGATTAGTATGGCATAAAAATGCTTTAAAATGTCTTAAACTTAAGCTATTCACTCTACATCACAAGTCACAACTAATCACAATCATTAGAAAGTCAGTTTACATGAACAAATTAAATGGATAAATTACTATGAAGATAAATAAAACAACTTGAGTTTGAAAGAAAAAAGTGATGAGTATAAGTATGAAACTTTAAAGCAACATATTTAAACGAGTT
Organism: Fremontodendron californicum; assembly: GCA_030761205.1. NCBI lineage: Eukaryota > Viridiplantae > Streptophyta > Magnoliopsida > Malvales > Malvaceae > Fremontodendron > Fremontodendron californicum. The sequence goes on along the minus strand of JAULJL010000009.1, from coordinate 8,388,312 downwards.
AATTAAAAGTTAAGCGGTTGTGGATGAAAACACAATAACATGAATGTTAATAAGTAAAAGGATTAATTCAATTGATAAGAAGATGAATTATCTTTATTTATTAATTAGAGTTCGATTTTCATGAATCACTTAAAATGTAAAATCTTAAATGCACTTAAAATTTTTAAATGATATGAGATAATACGTTCTTAAAATCATCTGGTAAAGCACGAAAAGATTAAGTCCAAATAAAATGTGAAAATACTTTTTGACCTTATTACAAAAGGAATTGAAGAATATTAAAGCATCTAGAGAACTTATAGATGTATTGGATGATATTATTTTTTCAAAAAAGAATTGAAGAATTTAAACTTTAAAAAGTCTAATAAAGAGAAAAATATGGATTCCTACCTTCAAAGAGTTAATTTCATGCGCCACCAGAACAACCAATAGCAAGTATTTACCAAAAAGGAAAAAGTTGAACAAAACAACTAAAACTGTTCCATCATTTGCATGCTTTAGAATATTCTAAAGCTGCTCTTAATCTCAGTACTAATACTTGTACTTTTTACTTATTAGATTCTTAAAAACAATAAAAATCACTTCCTTCCCATTCAATTTTTTTTCAAGATTCAATTTAAAACTTTTTAGTCCTTATAAATTGTTTCTACATTTGATAACAGCAAATTTACTATTTTACTTTTTCCCACAAAGTTCAAATTAAATATTGGAACTTTCCAATAAAAAAAATTGAAACTTGGAACAAGCCCCATGTGCACCTTGACCTGTTGGGATGAAATCTAATGCCAGAGAGTTAGAGAACCAAAAAAGGAAAAGAAAATTTAAAGCATTCATTTGAATCTAATCAACAAACAAACAAGAACATAAAAGCCAAACAAAAAAAGGAAAGTGCATGGTTTAATTGGTTTCATGTCTGTTTTTACACCTCATGACAACCAATCACAATCATTGAAGATTGTGAAAATTAAATTCTATAAATGTCAACACCACTCTCTACTTTTTAGGATTCATTGGGAAATTCAGGAGATATTTTGGGATCTGGGTTTCTTGAGTTTTGTTTCTTATTGCTGTTAGTTTAGTCTAGTTTGGTCTTTTAAATCTTAATACTCTCATGTTATACAACTCTGTGGATTAATAAGTTACTTGAGCAAACTTCAAAGTGACTTTTCTTTTCTTTGTTATTGTTGTTACTGAGTTTTTGTGTCGTTTTTGTCTGTTTTGTACTTTCATTGTGTCATTTGACTTGTCTTTTTCTCTTTCTCTCTCATTTTCGGTTCAAATTTTATATTTTTACCAAACCAGATTTTCTAGGATTTCCAAAAGGTTCCATCTTTGAAAACCCAGAGATTGTTTTTTTTTTTACTTCTTGATTGGTTACAGTTCAAGTTTACATTTTTTACTAAACCCATTCCATCTTTGCAAACCCAGAAGTACTTTTGGATTTGTGATCCTGGGTTTTGCTTGTTTTTGTGATTTCTTGATTGGTTGATTCATGGGTCAGTCAAGGTTCATTGTTATTTCCTTTGTGCTTTTAATTTGCTGTACTTGTTTTTGTTCTTCTCTTGGAGATCAAAATTTGGATAAAATCACTGAGTTACCTGGACAGCCAAAGAATGTTGAATTTAATCAGTATTCAGGATATGTGACTGTAAATGAAGAAGCTGGAAGGGCATTATTTTACTGGTTGATTGAGTCACCAGTGAGTCGTAGACCAGAGACAAGACCACTTATTTTGTGGCTAAATGGAGGGCCTGGTTGCTCTTCTGTTGCTTATGGAGCAGCTGAAGAGATTGGTCCTTTTCGTATTAGGCCTGATGGAAACACTCTTTACTTGAATCCTTATGCTTGGAATAAGTGTAAGTCTTCTATGATCTTTTACTTTTGTTTTTTCTTCTATTTGTGTCCTGTCTGAATTTCATTTAAGATTTGTTTAATTTGAATTGTTGTTAGTGGCAAACATGCTATTCCTTGAATCTCCAGCTGGTGTTGGTTTCTCATACACAAATACAACTTCAGATTTATACACTGCTGGTGATAGGAGAACTGGTAACTTATTTGCTTGTATCTTGATAATTTGGTATTGGTAATGTAGTTATTTCTGCCTAAACTTGAGGTACTTAGTTCATGTGAATTTTGCTGCTTTAGATTCTTAGAGAGTTAATTTTGATATCTTTAGATGTTTTTGGGATCTGGGTGTTGTAAATTTGCAGCTGAAGATGCATATGCTTTTTTGGTTAATTGGCTTGAAAGGTTTCCACAGTACAAGCATAGAGATTTCTACATTGCTGGAGAAAGTTATGCAGGTGTTACTTCAATCCCAGTTTCGGCCTATGTTACCCGGACTCTTCATTTTCCCTAAAGTATCCATCTCCGACACCTGTGTCCGACACATATTCGGACATGGGTACGACGCTATGATCCTCCATATATATGGAAAAACTTAGAAAAAATTGAGCATACTTGTGCCGGACGCATACCCATGTATCTGACATTCATCCCGAGTCCGTGTAACATAGGTTTCGGCTGTAATATTTTACTTGATTCATAGTTGGATCCTGGAGGTTAAATTAAAGGACTATATTTTTGGTAAATTACTTTCAGGTCATTATGTTCCTCAATTGTCTCAAATTGTTTATGAAAGAAACAAAGGGGTTCAGAATCCTGTTATCAATTTCAAAGGATTTTTGGTGAGAATGAGTTATTGATGAGAAATTTTTTTTATGACATTGTTGCAATTTAAATTTTTAATGGTAATTAACTCTTGTTTTTATGGCCAAATGACTTTCTGTCATTGAATCATATAGGTTGGAAATGCTGTTACTGATGACTACCATGATTTTGTTGGCACATTTGAGTACTGGTGGACTCATGGTTTGATATCTGATTCGACCTATAGAAGTTTGCGAGTTGCCTGTGACTTGGGATCATCGACACATCCCTCCTTGCAATGCATGACTGCTCTCAGAGTTGCCGAAGTGGAGCAAGGAAACATCGATCCATATAGCATCTTCACACAACCTTGCAAGGATACCGCAACTTTAAGACGCAACATGAGGGGTCATTATGTAAGTTTTCATCAATCTTCTTTTTCCCCTATGAACAAAATAATCGGGCTTTTCCAGTGATCTCAATTATGAATCTTTGCATCTTTCTAGCAATTTTTTTTATCTGTAACCTGGCATAGTTTTACATATAATCCAGATGTATTAGAAGCTTATCTTCACACTCAATCTTGTTTCTTTTCTAGTTTCTGTAAGGAGTTTTTGTCACTAGTATAGCTCTGAATCATGGTTTTAATATAATGGAATTTGGATATCATTCATAACATTTAATATATATGCAATGTTCTGATGATAGTTTGAATAGAGTTTGGATGACAGTTTGTCCTTGGAAGGATGAGTATTGGACTGAAAGAAGCATATCTTTCCTGTCCATAAATTCAGGGTTATCCCGGACTACGATCATATTAATATGCAGTTAAGCCGAATCATTTGTACAGAAAGCGGTTATATACGCTGCATGTTTTGTTCTATATAATTTGTGATTCAATTCTGGAAAACAAGCACATTAAGTAGAATTTGTATATTTCTGAAAATTGTGAGGACTTTCGTACTATTATCTAATTGCTTTGATAACTGGTATTAATTTCATCGGGAATTATCTCTGAGCTGATTTTTGTCATGAATACAACAGCTGGATGAAATCTGCTTTGAATTACTGTGTGAATATGATCTCATCTTATACTTAAACAAAATGTTTGATGGAATTCTTTGTCCATTTTTTTTTTTCCTTTCCAATCCCCCAATTGACCTTGTCTTGTTACTTAAAATGCAGCCATGGATGTCAAGAGCTTATGATCCATGTACTGAGAGGTATTCTAATGTGTACTTTAATCGCCCAGAAGTCCAGAAGGCATTTCATGCAAATGTAACTGGTATTTCTTATCCATGGCAAACATGCAGGTGGGTAATTGATTCATAGATTTAGGATAATTTCTTTTAGATATCTAGTTTCTAGTAGCATTGTTTACAAAATCTTTGTTTTACAGTGATATCGTTGGAAATTACTGGGCGGATTCTCCTCTCTCTATGCTTCCTATATACCAAGAACTAATTGCTGCTGGTCTTAGGATATGGATATACAGGTAAGTTTCTCTCTTTATTTCTCCTTGTCTCCACAAATAAAATTTTATTTTACGCGGAAAGTTGATATTTTTGTTGCAGAAGTAGTCACTGAGACTTGCTCTGTCATTGGGAATTTATTGTACCATAATTAAGTATTTTGTTAGCAAATGTCGAAGAATCTACTTTTGCCTCTTTAGTTCCCTGTGTTTTTCTGTCTGCCACCCCCTTTTAATCCCATAGGGTGCTAAGTGCTAACATAACTGAAATTTACCAACTCCCGGTGAAAACTTTACGGTTGTTACTCAATGAGTCCATGCTATGGTTAGACTCCTTTGTAAACTTGCTATATCATGCTCCTCAGAAGGACTCTATTACTCCAGGATGTAAGCCCCATTGATGTTCCCCACCTTTCTTTGTTTGACTAAGTTTGTGGGGATCTATGTTACTCGGACTCCGGTGTGAGTGTCGGATACGGGTATGTTTGTCCGACACGGTTATGTTCAATTTTTTCTAAGTTTTTCCATGTATTTGGAGGGTCATATCTCCATACCCATGTCCGAATATGTGTCGGACACGAGTACTTCAAGAAAATTGAAGAGTTGGAGCAACATAGGTGGGGATTGCCTTAAACCTGTCTTCTGATATTGTGAGAATTATGAGGATTGTGAGGAGGTTAGGCCCTAAGATGATCATATTCTATCCTGGAAATTGTTCAACCTTTCACATTTGGATGTAGGGTAACTTTGCCAAGGGTCCCTGGTCTCAACTCTCAATAAAGTTGATTCTTTGCTTTGTTTATTGTACTTTTTTCGGTTTGGACATCTGGTCTGGTTTTTTCTTTGTGATTTGATACACCTTCCTTTGGTGGTTTGACCTATTTATGTTTTTTATTTTACAATTGTAACTTTTATGTCAGATTTCGATTCTCTATAAGCTACCATGATCATCTGAAGGCTTAAGTATTATGGATGTAACCTTTTAATATGAACTTGGAAAGTGGAAATAAGACTTGCTGTCATTTTTCTAGTCTATTCTCCATGTAACAAGAGGAGGGTAATTTCTTCTTATTATGTATCTTAATTATTAAGTTAAGAAGTGAAATTTGGTAGCAAAAACTGTGGGGAATTTTTCTAAAATAACTGTTTAATTAGAAAAACATTGTGTTCTAGCATGAAGAATTGCTTCTGGTCCAGACACATTCACTGTTAGTAGAACTGCAGGAACAGTGCTAATCTGTTTGAGAGTCAGTTAGCCTATTTGTTACCCGGACTCTTCATTTTCCCTAAAGTATCCGCATCCAACATGTGAATATTTTTTTTTTTTGGGGCAAAATACAAGTGAATATGAGGTTTTGATTAAACTCTTTTTCTCCAGTGGAGACACTGATGCAGTGGTTCCTGTGACTGCAACTCGATACTCCATCGATGCCCTGAAGCTACCTACTATTAACAATTGGTACCCTTGGTATGACACTGGGAAGGTAAGTAATTGATAAACCCAGACATTCTTTCAAACTTGTTACTATTGAGTATTGAAATAGATTACTTAAAGATTTTGATGTTATTGCAGCATCAAAAAACTTGATTTTTGGATTAGTGGATACTATTAGATACTGCCATTGCATATTTTTCATGTTAAACTCGAAAATAGGATTAAAAAAAGAACCAAGATCATGAAAAAAGAGGTTTTATAATTCACTGTATCATATTGTTTTATGTTATGTTATCCGGACTCAAAAGGTGAGTGTCTCGGATACGAGTATACTCAATTTTTTCATTTATTTGGAGGATCATATCTCTATAACCATATCCGAATATTTGTTGCACATAGGTGTTGAATATGGATATATAAAAAAAAAAATGAAAAGTCCGGGTAACATAGGTTTTATGTTACAATGTCAATAGATGTTCATCTGCCCAGATTTCTTATTTTCTGAATTCAGGTTGGTGGATGGAGCCAAGCATATAAAGGGCTGACATTTGTGACAGTAACCGGAGCAGGTCATGAGGTTCCACTCCATCGCCCTCGTCAAGCTTTTATTCTTTTCAAATCATTCTTGGAGAACAAGCCAATGCCAATTGCAAGTTAAAAAATATCCTGTTACTACTCCTATTCATTTCTCTCGATGAATAAGCGAAAAAAATTTATAAAAATTATTCATTTCCTAGATATATACTAAAAAGGAAAGGAAATGCATAGAAATTTGGTGTTTAAATTAGAATACAACTTTGACAAATTGTAGAATATTTGTACGAAATCTATTCTTTATAGGATTTCAATAATTGAAACTGCACATTTTGTTCTAAGGAAGTTCAGATTGCCTTGGTAAAGCTGTATTTTTTTGGAATGATACGATTATATTCTTTATTGTTTATAGCTAATGAATGTTCATGGTCTTAGCATTATTTTATCTTTGTTTTTATTGGTAAAATTTGGATAATTATCATTAAATTCTACTTCTCATTTGGTTGGGAAGTTGATATTCACAAGATTTTACTAGGGGTGAGCAAAAATTTAGATAATCGAATAAATTGATCTAAGTCGAAGCAATTCAGTTCATTCGATCCAAGTTGTTCAATTTTGATTTAAATTCGGTTAGTTTATTCGGTTTTAACGTATTTATTCGATCAGTTTGCGATTTTTTATTTTTAAATCGAATCGATCGAACAAATCGACGCTTAATTAAAAAAAAAATATTATTTTTATTTAGACCAAAATTCAATTAACAATTTAACTCAATCCAACCCAATTTAATTCAAAATTAAATTCACCCAACCCAACAATCCATAACTCAAACAAATAAAAAATTCATAACTCAAACAAATCAAAATCTATAATCCAAACAAATCAAAACCGAAAAAATTGACCGAACCGAACCAATTAAGTTCGATTCGATTATTTCGATTTTAAGATGTTTTTTCGGTTGGTTCGATCAGTTTTACAAGTTTATTCAATTTAATCGATTTTAAAAATTTTGAAATCCAACCAACCAACTCGCCTTTAGATTTTACGTTAATTTTTCTCTTTTCACAATGTTTGAGAATCCAATTCTTGTCTTAGGTCAATCAAATATATATATATATTTTTTCTTTCTTGGATGCCTTTTGTTTTCAATTCAAAGTCAAAATAGTTTGTTATTTTAGGAAAAATGTGCTTTCAAGATTTAGTTTTAGAAGAGTATAAATAAATTATAATTGGAAGTTGGGATCGAAGGTGATAAAGGTGATAAAGAAATTGTTTATGCTAAAGTAAATATCAGGTTATATGCATGAATCAGAGTTGATATTAAAATAGTTTCGAAAAATGAAAATTTATCCTATATATTTGTGTGAAGTTTTTAAGCGGGTTAAGAGGGTATATTTATGAAAGTTAATAAAATTTTATAATAATTATAAATAGATGCGTTATGCGTGACAACATTTTATGTGAGCAAATCCTTTAAAAAACCAATTAAAATTTGAAACAAAAAAGAAATATGTTAGTATGTCACATAGCAGTAGTTTACAAAATAGTGTTCACACTTCACATACAAGAAACTCAATCTAAATTTTATTTATTGGCCAAATCGTTTTTTTTTTTTTTTAAAGTTGACTTAAGTGAAGTTCTCTAGCTGAAGTTAAAAGAATTTCTTTTTAAAATGATTGAATAAAAAATTAAATTTAAAAATCAAAATTAATAAAATTGATAAGTAGATTAATAACATGTAAATAATTAATTAAAATCTTATATATGTATAAAATGTAATTGATAATTGTTGAATGTCGAAAAATTTTATCATATTTTTTAATTAAAATATCCTTTTAACTTATTTAAATTATTTGATTTTATATACTAGAATTATTTACTTTTACTTTTAATTTCAATTTTTATTTAAATCCAGTTAAAAATAAAATCGAAAAGTGATCTTAAAATAAAGACATAATTGCACTAATTTTTTTTGGATATAAATGAGGGCTAAAAAGCCCGATTAAGCTCTACATTGAGTCAAACCCAAATTAATCATACTTGCCTCTATTTTTATGTTGTTACATAATCTATAATTTCTTCTCATTTCTAATATATATATATATATATATATATATATATACACACACGAGGAAAGATCATTTACACTAAACCTATTCATGAGCCGACCGAGCTACAACTCGAAAAATATTTTTTTCTTTACCCAAGTCCGTTTCGGGTCGAACCCGACCCGAAAGCCCATTTACAAAAATATTAAAATATTGTTTGTATATTAATATATATTTGATAATTAAATTTAAATAAAATATTTTTATTTAATAATTAATAACTCAAGCTGGCCTGAATTACAAATTTTTTTACCTATACCCGACCCAATTTGGGTCAAACCTATCAAATATCCCGACCCTTGGATAGGTCTAATTTACACTATGTAAAAGTAATTAATTTTACACGGTTTTATAACTTTGTATAAAATTAATATTTTAACAAACTGACCGTTGAATTTACCTAACTCTGATTCAACAACAAAAGGAAATACACCAAGCGAGAGCTTTGACATCACTCGTGACTCAAGAAAGGAAGAAACTTCACTCGCACAACCAACAAAGAGAAAAGGACTTTCGGCGGATGATATATAATTGCATTTTTCGTGCACGTAAAATTTCGAATCGATCCAATATCTATATCAAGTCGATCGAAAATACCATCTTTTTATATATATTTACGGTTGAAATTTTTGTTGCATCAAACAAATAGTTAGACATTTTTTAATTACTCGAAATTTAATGTACATGATCTACATAAATAAAGCATGAAATACAACGGTTGGATGAAACAAATATAAATCATATAAAAAAATTATGAATGCGTATAAAATTAAATTAATTTTACACTAGTATAAGTGGATCCCTTCTAGCGTGTGTATATATATATATATATATATATATATATATATATATATATATATATATATATGTGTGTGTGTGTGTGTGTGTGTGGTGCAACACATGGATCATTGTGCAGAAAACACAACAAAAAGAAATTAAAAATGAAAGCAATTTGTGTACTATGAGAATCATAATCCACAGAAGAATATATAACAAAACTGTAAACCAGAGATTGCATATATGATATAACCTCTGTAGTTGTAGATGATGGTGGAGTTTCTGAAGTAATCAAACATTGTTACTGCCATCTATCTCTGACTCTTCTGAATTCTTTCCAGCAGCCAACCTCTCAGCTTCCAATCTCTCCTCCAGTGCTCTAGCCCCTCTTTCTCTGCAAGGTAATAGAGGTCAGAAGCCAAAATTTTCTTGTCTCTCATAAGAATTGCCATTGTTTTGTCATAGTGAAAGAAAACCATAACCTATGTTACTCCCACTTTTCATTTTCTTTGAAGTACTCGTGTCCGATGCATATTCGGACATGAGTATGGGATACGAATACAATTCTCTAAATATATGAAAAAATTTAGAAAAAATTGAGCATACCATGTCGGACACATACCCGTATCCGACACTCACCCCCGAGTCCGAGTATTTTAAGTGTCTTAGCCATAGACATCTTATGCAACAACTGCCTGGCGCTCCCCACGAAATAGAAACCGCGTCTTTTTTTTTTTTTTTTTTTCTTGAGAGACAGAGAATAACTACAATAAGTGATCTTAGAGGAAACTGTGCAATGGATTGAACACTATTAGTACTTTACATGCAGTGGTTTTGGCTTAACATCATCATTGCAGCAGTCAAGTGTTTTGTAAACCTAACAACGCACTAAGGCGCTCTCCTCCTGGGTGGGTAAGCCTTTTGTCTTCAGATTTTTTGCAAAGCTAGGGCAAGTTTGACATGTAACCTGGAAATTATGCTACTTCAGATATTACAAGGCCTAGTTTATTCTAGATATTTCACTGAAATGATGTCACTTAACTTTCTAAATGCAGTTGAAGACTCGAACGAATCGAAGTAATGTCTGTTGCTATTCCAACATTCTTTTATATTTAAAATCTTGGTAATAAGTTCCGACTTTTGCATTGACAACTTTCCCTATAATGAACCCACTTAAGGAAACCATGTTGCTCAAACATCTTTCAAATTGTTCATCTTTTCAACCATTTTTCAACATATTAAAAGAGAAAAAAGTTCATGATAAAAGTTTCTTTTCAAATATATGGTGTTTCTATTGTATGTTAGACTCATTTGATATCCATTACAATAAGGATAAAGAAACATTGAACATTCCAATGAGCATAGCAGAATTATCAGAAAATGATACCTTCTCCTCGATGCCTCAATGGGGTCAGAACCAGGTAATGGTGCACCTCCCAAGGTATAACCCTGAGCATCTGTGGAAGCTTCAGATTTTCCACAAAGCATCCGGTGAAATATTGATGCAATGGGATCAATGATTGGTCTGTACCAAATCACAGGGAAACATTTGAGAGAGAGAGAGCTTAAAATGAACTTGTCATTTCATGAGCTAAAAGGAAAGCCAAATAATACCTGAGAAATTCAGGGAAGAATGTAGAGAATGCAAAATCTTCACTTGGATCACCCCTATGCTTTGCTTCTGGTTTTCTCTGAAGGTACCTGAGGTAAATCCAGCCCATATACGTTCCAAATATCAAAGTTGGAAGATATGTTGCTGACTCTAGAATGAAGAAACTTATGGCAATGGAAAGCAACAGCATAAGTGATGGAAACCACTGCATAGCATAGCATCATAAATTGTGAAGGGCGAATTCCCAGCTAGAATTTTTTTTTATGTCAAACTGAATTTAATGGTGCTCGCAATATAAATTTTTACCTTTGCTTTTATTTTCAGCAGAGACAGCTCTTGGTCAGGTACAATTTGCTTGATGCCAACCAAGAAGCCTGCCAGCACCCCATGGAAGCCAGAAAGAGGCATGTAACTAGCACAAAGACCAAAAGAGAATCAGCATACAAGGGTTGAGAGACATAAAAAATGTAAACATGATGGGCAAAGAAATCAGGTTAAATTTTGCAGAATGTATACCATTTTCCTACCAATCAGTCAGAGAAGAAGAGGGGAAAAGAGTGCTTCAATTTTATAAATTCATTCTCTTTACTTCTCAAACATTTGATGGAGAAGAAAGGTGGAAAAAGAACAAGCAAAAGAGGAAAGCGCATAAGGAGAAGTAACCAAAAATAAATGCTTCTTAAACACATAGGGAGATCATAGTACTCACAGGTAATTTTCCTGCCTTGTTATGTAGTACAAGGCAATAGCAGTAATGAAAACACAGACAGAAGTTAGAAGGTTAATTACAAAGATGAACTTCAAGAACTCCTTAGAACCCCATATAGGCTCAAGCAACTTCCCCATTAAAAGAAGACCAAGAGTGCTGACAACCACCTGCAGAAATCAGTAACCATCAGTACAACTATATGGTAAAAAAAAAAGGAAAGGTAAATTAGGCAAAATAAAACATGTTCATACCCCATGAACTGATTGTTCAATGTAACCAGCAGTTATGAGGTTCCAACCAAAAGGAATCGTCCTGAAAAATAAGTTTCAGGTGGGACAAAAAAAATTTAAGTCCTAGAAATAAACTACCAATCCAATGCATCTCAAGGAAAAAGAGTATTCCGACATATCTGAATCCAACACCAACCACAGCTAAAGACATAAAGTTATAGGCGCATGGTTTACAACCAGATCCATGATCTCAAAATGCAAAACCCATTCTTTTGACAGGACAGGATCTCATATTGTTTTCCCAATTCATCCAAAACCATTGTTAGAGCTTTAATCCCTGAACCAATAACAGGAAGGCACTGGTTTCCAGACCGAGATCCACCTTCAAGTTTCAAAAGCCAGATCTAAAATCCAAACAACAAACCCTGAAAACCACTCCCTTTGGCCAAGTGTAAAACATAATAATTCAACCAATCAAACAGTAAGCAACCATTTGCAGGAAGATGCTAAAAGTAACAATTTCTATAAGTTTGTTTTTTAGCACCAGGATCCAGATCTAGGCATCTGAATATCAAAATCGTAAGCCATTCTTTTCAACCTTGCATAAAAGCAATAAATATTCTACTTAACTAAAAACAGCTCACCTAACAAGAGCAAGCAAGCTCAAAAAAATTACATAATGATTGCTAATAGTTTAATTCAAGTTCCCAAATCCAGATCTAAGCATTCAAATGAACAAAAGTTTCCTTCAAACATATGTAAAAAGCATAGACATTCCAGTTAACTAGGGAAAAAAAACCCATCAAAAGGTAACTAGCCAAGTTCAAGAAAATGCTAACACTATTCCAAAATCCAGATCTAAACATCCAAATAACAAAATCTTAGGTCAGTCCAATGAGAACGTCGAAACATCAACTGTTTGATTAAAACTAGAACCATCCCATCAGTAAATATACACCCAATTCCCAAAACGAAAAAAATAAATTACAATGCTATGATTCCTCAGAATTTGTTCAATTAGAAATGAAATTTGACTAAAATCCTATATGGATATTTCAAAACCAAAATTAAGTCACAACCCAAATTTTGTAACATGAAAATGATGAACAAGTCAAGAATTGAAAGGGGAAAATGGGAAAAAGAACCTGGCAGGAATAAGAGCAAGGTAAGTAACAGAAGAAGGAAGAAGCTGAACCACGATGTAGCCACCGATTAGTATCACTGCTAGTCCCTTACATAGCTTAGTAAATCCACTGAATATTCCACTTCCCTATAAATTCAAATTTAACAAAATTAAAAATAAAAATAAAAAACAAATAAATAAATAAATAAATTCAAATTTTGGATGTATTTTATTTTCGTTTTTTAGAATGGATATTTGGTGAAGATTACATTACCGGAGAGCTCATGGTGAGAGAGCGAATTGTAGCAGTGGATTTCTTTTTCAGGTGAACGATGAAGTGATCTAAAAAACTGAGTTTTTTTTCTTGAATTTATATGATTTTTTGAGCTTTTTATAGTTTTGATGGGTGAGGAGGGGGAACAGCGGAAATTTACGCTATGATTGTATTGATAATAGTAAAGCAAAGGAAAGGAAAGAAAAGGAGAGGTAAATGTATTTTTTATTTGGATAGTTGAAATTAATAAAGAAAATAAAAAGAATTTTAATAATTATTATTTGGTTAAATAATGGAAAAGGAAAGAAAATGATTTATTATAATAATTTTTTTTATAAAATAACATATAATATCAAAATCATTTATAAAATAAAATAAAAAATTACTAAATATTTAAATTATACATAAAAATCATAATAAGTCATTAATAATAATTAATAATTAAATAATATATTGACCAAGAACATATCAACATATACTTATTTAATACAAGCTTATTTTACCAAAAAAGTAATAAAAATATTTTAGCAAGATATATAATTTAACAATTAATTATATAAATTCTCATAAAGATAGATATATATATATATATATATTCAATTGTAGAAAACAAAAATAAATCAAAATGTACATAATAAATGCAAAATATAAAAAATTATACATGAAACAAATTTTTGTATAAAAAAAAAATTAATAAAATATAAAAAAGTGCAAATCAAACTTACCTTTAAAAGTCACCAAGAGAGTGTATTTGACTGCTAAAAAACAAAAGTTTAGAAAAAAAATATTGGCTACTAGGTTTATAGGATAAAAAAGAAAGAATTTTAATTTTTGTAGAACATGAAGAGGGTAACCAAATATTTTACATATTAAAATATTTTTTAACTTTCTTTTCCTTTGTATTTCTCCCAAATTGAGATTTATAAAAACTGAATATTTAAAGAGAAAGGAGGAGATGCTCAACTCCCTTCACTTTCTCTAACTAATTTTTTTTTCCTATCCAAAAAGGGAAAGGTTTCCTATTTTCCCTTGCTTTCATTTCCTTCCCCTACTCTGGATAGGGGTTTTAGTGATCCGGCCCGGCCTGGATCACTGTTCATCCAATAAAAAAATAATATTTTTTAAATTTAATTTTAAAAATATATAGAAAAAATATTAATTTTTTTTTAATATAGTAAAAAGTAAATATGGGCCGACGGGCCGGCCCAGCCCGACTTATTGTCGGGCCTAGGCAAAGAAATCAAAAAAAATTCGAGCCGTGGCTCGGCCCGGCCCATGAACACCTCTAATCCAAACATAGGCTTATGTATTATACATGTATATTGAGACAAGGAATAATGTAGAATACGACTACATTAGTTTTTCTTAATTTCCGTACATCTACGTTTTCTTTATACTTTTTTTTTTTTTCGTTTTTTTTTTTATGCAAGGGAAAAAATTACTATACTACTCCATTTTTTACTTTTTTGGTGAACTTACAGAAAAAGCATAATAATAAATTTATTTTGCTGTCTATTTATTGTTGAGGATGCATTTTAGAGATATCGGAAAAAATTATAGATGTTAAGGATTCAAATTTCAAATCTATCATATATTATTTCTTAAGAGTGATTGCATGAATCAATTTATCAAAATCGAAAAATTCAAATTAATTTTATTGATAAAAACAAGTATAGCACTTTATATATATATATATATATATATATATATATATATATATATATGAATACTCGTTGGATATTAAAATTTTAAAATTCTAATCATTAAAACATCATGTTAAAATTTAATTTATTTTAAAAATTTTAACTGTTGAAATATTTCATTGGAAACAAAATACTTAGTACCCGCTTTCACATACCTAAATTCTAATGATAGTACTAAATATTTTGGCATTCCATTCTTTAAAAATGAAGTATGTTGACGTATTAATGCTGTTGATATAAGAATTGTTGAAAACTGTGTTCGTTATAAAATATTGTCTATTTTAGAATATGGGTTCGTTTTTATGATTTTGTCATTTAAAAAAAAATCTCGATAAGAGAAGGATAATGTTTGTTTTATAAAATCACAATCCAATCTTTAATTATTAATAAAATCGCTTTCTTCCTCAATATTGATCTTTTAATTAAGGGTATGAACTGTATTTTCATTAAAGATCGATAAAAATCTGAAACGGATTCACAAATAACGCTATTGTTGATACAATGAATATTGATGCCAATATTGTTGGAACTAAAGTCAAACTTGAAATATATTTAAGTAGTATTAAAATGTGGTGAGATTTTAACTCAAGATTTCTTTTTCTTAAACAAAATAAAATACAACCGTGTAAAGTTATTGACTAAGCCAGTTATTTAAGAGGAAATTAATTAAGTTAACAATGTGTAAAAAACAATTAATGTTTTTTCCATTTTTGGAAAGATGATCAACGTTTATGCTTTAATCATTATCAAAAGATGAAACCAAAAACACCCTCACATTATTTAATAAGAGTAATGCTGCACGACCCATCCTATTTGACCCATGTTCTTGTCCACTCTGATTTTTTTTTTTTTCCCTTGAAAAAGAAGGTTTATAAATTAGAATTTGTTTTATTTTAGTTTGATGTTTCATTTCATCAAAAAATTATTTTATTTTAGTTTTTATAAAATACATACTTTTTATATTGTTTATCCTTTTTACCAAGTTAGCTAAGCGAGACCTAAACGGCGGGTCATGAAGCATTTTTCATTTAATAATGACTGCATTTATCCCTACAACAAGAACATCTTGATACTAATTTTTCAACCAGACCCACTTATTAAAGACTTCATTTAATAAGTGCAAATCAGAAAAGGAGAATTATGCCATAGCAGAGACAGATTAATCAGGAAACCAATTTCAATCATGTCGTTTTTCAGTTCGAGGGCAAACCTAGTTGAGAAATGAGGAAAATTAAGACAATGATGGAATTTAACATACAATTGAAGGAAAATGTAGGTTAAGCATCTATACTATATTAAAAGAAGCGATTGAGTTTTAGTATCACTTTAACTCGTTTGATATTTAGATATTTAACTGAGTTAATTGAGTTTGCAAATTTAACACGTTCTTAAAAAAACAGTTTTAAACTTTTACATATTCTGTAACCGTATCCGTAACAGGTTGTTCTACATCTTAATTGTAAAATAAAAAAATTATTTAACTTTTATTTCTTTATATATATATATATAAAAAAAATACTCACATCACATATCTTCCTTTTTAAAAAAAAACTACCCACATCTTATATAATTAAATTATTTATTTTAAATTATTTTTAATATATAAATTATTTTTTTAATTTTACCCACATTGTAAGTGTAGAATATCTAGTATATATAAATCCAATTGAATGATGAAATTAAATTCCTTGATAGTTACATGTATGCCTATGGAGTACAAATTTTATGCCAAAATTGTCACCCTTCAGCTTGAGAATCCTCTGTACTTATGCTGCCTAGTGCCTTCATCGATCACGATAATTTGGGACAAAACATTTTTAGTTGAAATACAATAAAAAAATAACACGAATATGAATATTTGAATATGTTAAAATTTATATAAGACAAAAACGTATTAAAATTTATATAAATATATAATACAACACGATTATGACATGTGAAAATAACATTAACACGACATAAATACACAAATTGTCAGATCTATCTTACAGCGTTCATATAGCTCTGAATATGGTTAACATTGCTGTTAGAACACTGGCGACAAAGTGCTGTAATCTCCCTAATACATTACATTTTTTAAAATTCAGTAAAAATAATGTATTAAATATAAAAAAATGGATTCGCTTAATGGAGGTATCGATTAAAAATTATTTATTTATCATTTTAAAAAAAAAATACATTTAATCTATTATTTTTATTGAATTCAAAAAAATATTACATTAGTTATATTTTTTTTCTATATAAATCACTTTAACTAGTGATAATAGGCACTTGTTAACATTTCTTTTTTTCCTAAAATGATAATTAATTAATCATTAACTGATACTTACATTCGTTAATCGAATCCTTTAACATTTAATGGTTTAATACTAGTAATAATATATATTTTTTAGAAAGGAGGCAGTAATTTACGGATAGGAGCATTGCAAATGCTGAAATTCGCACTTCAAACGTGTTAGATGCCACCTCTTAAAGATAGTTACATGAATCAACTGAGATAAATTTTGAATTTAGTAATAATATTTTCTCTTCATCATTATGTTTTTATTTTTTTCTAAATCTCCTACAAACTATGTTAATATAAATACAAAACAAAATATTAAATATTTTTAAATATGAATACAAAACATATATTGTCGTATCATATTATTCCGATCTAGAAAAATTATATTTAAATATATTTTATTACAATCAATATTTTCGCATATTATTCAAAATTATAAGTCAACCTCTACCGTACAAACAAAAACACAATATCCATTGTCTCGCTCCCCATGTATCCGCTCAACTAAGATTGACAAATTCCACGTGGCCCAATAACAAAACAATTGCAATCATCACTTAACCAATTACAATCCATTTTTAGATTCCCTCCGTATCCTACTACGACCTTTATCCGCCCCTTTCTCTTGACCTTCATATTCCGAACTTTCTTTTCTTTCAATTACCTCCCCAAAAGAAAACCTTCCTCCAAGCTAGCTCCAAAAAACTACCACAATGGCTGCCAACACACTGATGAGCTGTGGCATAGCCACCGCATTCCCTTCAGTCCTTTCCTCTTCCAAGTCCAAGTTCGCCGCCGCGATGCCGTTGCCTAGTTTTGGTGCCAATGTTAGCCACCGTGTTAGCATGTCAGCTGATTGGATGCCTGGTCAGCCTAGGCCACCTTACCTTGATGGTTCAGCACCAGGGTAAGGTTTCAAATTATAGCTATATATAATTTTTTTTTTTTCTGATTTTCGATATTTTTCTAGTCATTTTTAAGTATTTCTTACATGTAATTTTTTTTTTATATATTTTTGCTTCAGTGACTTTGGGTTTGACCCACTAAGACTTGGTGAGGTCCCTGAGAACCTTGAGAGGTTCAAGGAATCTGAGTTGATTCACTGCAGATGGGCTATGCTTGCTGTTGTAAGTGTTCTTTTTAACTCTTAAATGTTCAATTTTCTTCTTGACATTTTAGTTAATAGTTTAATCTCTGGTAGAATTAACATATGTGATCTGCAATTTGTTAATTTTATGAGCAAGTTTTCCCTAGAAAAAAAAAAAACTTGTTTATCCCGGTTGCAGATATAATATATGCTATCGAGATCAATTATCGACAATGACGATAATCTAAACCGTAAAATAACTACCTTTACGTAAAATTTGCAGCCTGGTATCTTGGTTCCAGAGGCGTTGGGGTATGGAAACTGGGTAAAGGCTCAAGAATGGGCTGCAGTTCCTGGTGGGCAAGCCACTTACTTAGGCAACCCAGTTCCATGGGGTACTCTCCCTACCATCTTGGTCATCGAATTCCTATCCATCGCCTTCGTTGAGCATCAACGCAGCATGGAGAAGGATCCCGAGAAGAGAAAATACCCGGGTGGTGCTTTCGATCCCTTGGGATACTCCAAGGACCCCAAAAAGTTCGAGGAATACAAGGTCAAAGAGATCAAGAATGGTAAAACTAAAAACCCTTCAAACTCTTTTCCATTAATTTTCCATTTTTATTGTGTCCCAACTCCCAAGTTATTTTGAAAGAATCAAAATTTGGGGTTTTCTTTTCTAGTTTGTGAATTTTTAGGATTTGATTTGTTGTTGTTATTACAGGTCGTCTGGCATTGTTGGCGTTCGTAGGATTCTGTGTTCAACAATCAGCTTACCCTGGCACTGGACCATTGGAGAACTTGGCAACTCACTTAGCTGATCCATGGCACAACAACATTGGAGATATCATCATCCCGACATCAATTTTGCCTTGATCATGATGAATGATGATGATGGAACATTTAATATAATGTCCATTCACCCATTGTGTAAAACTCCCATGTAATCATCATATGTAATGAATCAAAGTTTCATGACTTTGGCACGTGTAATTATGACTTTTTACTGTGAAAAACATTCCCTAAAAAACTCACATCCTGCAATGGCCAACTCATTGCCCATGTTGCTTAGGTGATTGCAAGTTGTAGAAAGGCTGGACCCTATACAATATGCGATTTTCTTTGATGCATTTCTGTTTGAAGGAAATCCCAGGCACTGGACAGTAACATTAGAATTTGAAGTTATATGGTGGAAATTTTGAGAGACGAGAAAATTTGAGAAAGATATTGCCTGAATTATTGGCTTGACAAATTAAGGAAGCAGAAGTGATCTATTAGTACTTATGGGTCTCAGCAAAGTTGCATTTGTTTATGCCATCTGTTAAAAATTTTGTTACTCGGATATGGGTATGTTATTTGAAGGATTTTTGAAAGATTATATCTTTATATTCATATTCAAATATGCGTCGGACACGAATATTTAAAAAAAAAATAAAAAATCGAAACAGCATAGGTTAAAAATCAATTGTCTGCATCTGGTTGTATGTGCTAATGTGCTATGGTTTCCGGATTTCAGACCTGTTAAACTAAAACTAAAGCATGATGCATTTAGAGCCAGAATTTTTGTTCATGTCTTACTCTACCTCATCTGAAATTAAGTAATTAACTCTCTCTCTCTCTTTACACAGCGAAAAAGATCAGGCTGACAATTTAATGATTGTTGATCTTCTAAGCAATGACTTTGGTTATCGTGTTTATATTATTTTTGTGTCATGTCGTATTTTAATTATTTTTCTTATGTTATGTTTATATCATATTTTAATTCATCTCATATTTTATATAGTTTGCAATAGTGATTCAATTTTAACTTTAAATTTATTTACTTAAGAATTGAATCATTATACCTTCCATACATTAATATAAATATCATGTTCAAAATTTTAATATAATTTTTTAAAGCGTAATGAAAGGCAAATTCTAGTACATATATAAATTGACCTCCCCAGAATTTGACATAGTATTACGATCTCACATTGAAAAATAAATAACTTTCTTGAAGAGTTTATATAGATCTAGGCTCTCCTATCTTAATAGCTAGCTTTTGAGGTGTGATTCTCCAAAAATCCATACCACACCCTAAAAGCTAACTATTGAAGTTCGAGAGCATAGGTCTATATAAATCCCTCAAGAAGATTATTTATTTTCCAATGTGGGATCGTAATTAGTGTTATCGGTACCGTACCGGCTGGTACGTACCTTTTTTAAGGTAAATCGAAACGGTATCAGTCTCGTTCCGTTCCGGTTTTGGTACCGGCCCGTACCGGTTGGTACAAGATTTTGATTTTTTTAAAATTTTTTTTATTTAAAAATTTACTTATTTGAATTTTTAAATCAATTTCAATATTTTTTGTGTCATGATCATTTTTATTTTTTTCATAATTATATTTAAATATATATATATATTCATTAAATTAAGTTATTGGACATAATTAAAAATAATTTATTATATTTTTTTTAATATTTTAATTTTTTTTATCTATTTGATGTTTAAAAATTTTAGATATTAAATATTTAAAACTTATATTTGCATAAAAACATATATATGCATGTAATGGATGTATATTTGCATGTGTATATAATATATGTTTTATTAAAAAAATTGAAAATAGACTATACATATAGATATATGAAAAAATATTTTAAATATTTCGATAAACTCGAAACGATACGCCGAAACAAATCCGATATTATTATGTATCAATATTAAAAAAAAAATGATATATTCACCGATACGTAATTGATTACCTTGATCGTAACACATAGATACATGTATTTCCTGTTAAAAAAAAAACAAATTTGAATTTTCTTTCTTAAGAAACAAAACTGAGAGGTGATTGTCTACAAGAACATGACTTCAAAGCCCAATGTGGAACCATTGAGCGTTCTAATACTCAACATTGAACACCTGCATGAAAAGAAGAAAAACAAAATCTTACAAGGTCCCAACTCCCAAGTATCCAATTTCTTGTGGCTAAACAATCAAAAGTTTGTAAAATCTAATGTGGTCCACTTCCAAGATATTTGGGGTTTCTTGTTTACAGTCCATTCATTTCAACATAGTTCTCTCACTCTCCTTTCTTCCATGGATACCAAGTCCATGACTTCATCTTCTTCCTTGACACCCAAAACTCACATAAAAAATGCAACAATAATCTCTAACTCTGCAATTCTTCACCAAAGAAAAGATATAGTTTGCCTCAATTTCAGGATGTATGTATGATGTAAACTTTTTTCTTCTTCTCTTTTTTGATTTCCACTTACCTTTCATTTCAATTTTCCTATATGATCATCAGTTTCTTTATCCTTTTTTTGGGGGGACTTGGTCCTAGCAGCAAGAAACATCGACCTTGTGGTTGCCAATGGCAGCAAAAGAAGGAAAACCCATGGAGGACCCAAAAAATTTATGTGAAAAAGGAGGGAGAAAGTCTTATACAAGTGAAAGAGGAGGCTGTCAAGGGAGCTGGAAAAAAAGGAACCATAGCAGGGGCAGTTGCTCTTATTATTGGTACTAGTATTGGATCTGGGATACTTGCACTCCCACAGAAAGCCTCTCCTGCTGTAAAATGCTTTCTCATTTTTGCCTCTTTTTGTAATTTTTAAATAGAAATTGAGTTTTTAAGCTTTTGGGAGTAGGTAATTAGTAAAGTTCAACTTCCTTTTACACTACAGGGTTTGATTCCAAGTTCAATATCCTTGATAGTTTGCTGGGCATTTCTGCTAATTGAAGCGCTTTTGCTCATTGAAATAAATGTTGGTTTGCAAAGAAAGAAGAGGAAGAAGGCTGAAGAAGAGAGTGAATTAGAGGTCATTTCCATAAGGACAATGGCACAAGAGACACTAGGAGATTGGGGTGGAACTTTGGCCACTGTTACCTATGTTTTCTTGGGTTACACTTCAATGATTGCCTATAGTTCCAAGTCTGGGGAGATCCTGTTCCATTTGATCAATCTTCCTGAATCAGTTTCTGGCTTCCTATTCACTGCAATTTTCACAGTTCTCATCTCTGTTGGTGGAACCCAAGCCACTGATCAAGTGAACCAATGGCTCACTATTTCCATGATAGGTAGGATTTTGAACAAATTTTTAGATTCTTGGGTTGCTTGAAAACTATATCTAGTGATCATCTATGTTACTTGGACTCGGGTGTGAGTGTCGAATACGGGTATATGTCCGACACGGTTATGTTCAATTTTTTCCAAGATTTTCATGTACTTGGAGGGTCCTTGGAAGATCATGTCCCACACCCATGTCCGGATATGTGTCGGACACGGATACTTAAAGAAAAATAAAGAGTCGGAGCAACGTAGGTGATCATATATTTTATAATTTATCTTGATTAATTATAGGTGGTTGCCTTAGATTGAAATGCCCTCTTTAGCAACATATGAATGTTGAAAATGTAAAGGAAATGATGCACAGGTTTATTAATTGCAATTGAAGTGCTAGCAGTTGTGTTTGGAGGATGGTCAGGGCTGGAGGGAAATGGTGATTGGGGGAAAGTTCCAGCTACCATTCCTGTCATGATATTTTCTTTGGTATATCATGATATTGCACCTGGTAAAAAAAGACTATTCTTTGAAGATGAAGCTTCAGATTTTCCAAGCATGGGTATATAATGTCTCTTGGTTTACCATTTTATTACTTTTTTCTTGCAGTCCTTTCCTTTGTGCTTATTTAGGCAGTGACCTTACCCGATTAAGGGCTTCAGTTTTGCTTGGTAGCCTCGTTCCATTGTTGGCATTGCTTGTTTGGGATGCTATTGCACTTGGCCTGTCAACACAACCTGACCAAATTGTTGATCCTATTGAGCTGCTTATGAGGTAATTCAAATACGCAGATTCTACATGTTACATTGCAGTATCCTTTAAGTAGAAGAAATTTATGTAAAAGTACTGAAATTGAAAGACCTAATTTTTTAGTGTGGTTTAATTATTGGGGTACTAGGAAACTATAAGTTTCTTTGACTCTTTTTCTAGAGTAGTTGTGTGGCGTGTTAGATACATATTTAACACCTCAAACTGTGGCATCCTATAACCCGAAGTTTAGCACAATTGGTTCATGCAACCACTTTTAAGAAGTGGCATCCAAGAAGTCTAGGGTTCGAATTTCAGCATCTGCAATCTATGTTACTCGGACTCGGGTGTGAGTGTTGGATACGGGTATGTTCACTTTTTTCTAAGTTTTTCCATGTATTTGGAGGGTCCTTGAAGGGTCATATCCCCATACCCATGTTCAGATATGCGTCGGGCACGAGTGTCGGACTCGGGTACTTATAGAAAAATGGAGAGTCGGAACAACATAATCTGCAACCCCTTTCTCTAATCTCAGGTTGCGGTATCTTTTGTACCAAAAAAAAAGTGTGGCATCCTAACCCTCCAAATATAAAGAAACATGTGATGGACATATACCTATGTCTGACACTCACTACCTAGTCCGATCAACATATCTGGGAAATAGAAATGGAACTGAAACCAATGCCTACATTATGTGTTAAAAGCCTAAAACTTGAGCATAGACGTTGGACTTTCTGTGAGTGGAAAACGAGTGTAA
Source organism: Fremontodendron californicum (assembly GCA_030761205.1). Taxonomy (NCBI): domain Eukaryota; kingdom Viridiplantae; phylum Streptophyta; class Magnoliopsida; order Malvales; family Malvaceae; genus Fremontodendron; species Fremontodendron californicum. The sequence continues at coordinate 8,364,769 of JAULJL010000009.1, read as the reverse complement.
AACATGAAGGAGTCTTGGGGATGATTCATCAAGTCAGATAAATTTTGATGTGTCGGTACTCTGAATTTAATGTTTTTTCCCCTTTCTTCAGGGTAAAATGGAGTGGAGTTTCATTTATGGTAGAAGCATTTTCACTTCTGGCCGTAGGAACATCAATGACTGGCACTCTCCTTGGCTTCTCAGAGTTCTTTAAGGAGCAGCTTAAGAACCTGTCATGGCATTCTTCTTCAATACAGGTTGCTCTAATAGATTGCCCCTCTCCCTCCTGCTCTTTTATTTGAACTGAGAGATGAGCACACAGAGGGAAAGGTAGAAGTAAACTTCCCCTCTTAGTCTAGCTATGTTGTTCCGATTCTTCATTTTTCTTGAAATATCCGTGTCCGACGCACATCTGGACATGGGTATGGGGATGGGGATATGATTCTCTAAGGACCCTCCAAATACATGGAAATCTTAGAAAAAATTGAACATACCCGTGTCAGATACATACCCCTGTCCGATACTCACACCCGAATCTGAGTAACATAGTAGTCTAGAACTAGTTTGTCCACATTCAACTTACTGTATAATTGTTAAAGCTATGCAGATAACGCCACTGGCACCGGATGACCTACAGCAGGAACCAGACAAACCCTCAGCACTGACAAATTGGTGGGGAAGAAATAAAACCAGCTTCACAGCAATGGCAATGATTGTCACTCCAACTCTTTTAGTCTCAACAACAGTTCCAGATGCATTCTCTGCTGCTACAGATATTGCTGTAAGTTAAAGGGGAGCAATAAATGAATAAATCTATGTTACTCGGATTCGGATGTGAGTGTCAGACATGAGTATGTGTCTAACATGGGTATGTTTGATTTATTCTAAGTTTTTCCATGTATTTGGAGGGTCCTTGGGGGATTATATCCCCATACCCATATCCGAATATGCGTCGGACACGAATACCTCAAAAAAAATAAAAAGTCGGAGCAAGTTAGGAATAAATAACACAGCTGAATCCAAACTTGGATGGCATTTCTTTTATTTCAAAGGTGTTAAGATGTAAACTTCTAGCACTTCCAAAATCAGAGGTTAGCTTCATAACTTCGATCAGTTGCTACTGGAACATTGATGCAGGGGGGTTACTGCATGACAATGCTGTATGGAGTTCTCCCACCAGCAATGGCTTGGGCCATGCAAAACAAAGAAGGTGAGGATTCTAATCAGAAGCCATTAACAATAGCTAGGCCTGCACTTTTTGTAGTTGCACTATTTGCCTGTGGTTTAGTGGTGGAGCAAATTCTACAGGATTTCTTGGCGTTGCAATTCTGAGTGCAACTGTCTGTATTAACTATTATGATACCAATTCCTTAATTGATGGTTACAATTGATTTAATAGTCCATTTATGCATTCAGCTATAGCCTTTGGAATATGTTCAAGGTTGTTTCCTAACTTCCCCATGTTTCCAGAAAATATACTAGCAAAAGTTGAGAAAAAAGTTTGGTGCTAAGAGGGCCTGACTTGTCTCTTTATATAGAGTTAATAATTTTGGACATGACACGAATATGTCAAAATTTATATAACAAATTATTAACATGACAAAATTTATATAAATATATTACTTTAAACATGATTATAACATTAAAAAATAACACAAACACGATAAAAATACATGGATGGTTAGATCTAACTGTATAATACTTGCATCCCTTCCAGTCGTAAACTCATTTCAAGTTTTATCTATTTGAACAAAGTGGAAGAAATATTGCTATATGGGTAAATAAATGTCAACATTGGGATTGGGAGAAAGTTAAAATGGATCTATTCAATCAAAGTGAGCTGAATTCAAGACACATCAAGAATAGAGATCAAGTTTATTTCTTGGGGCACACATTGAACTTTATTTCAGAACAGGAACATGATCAAATCAACCAATACATGGCACAAATAAAATAACAAGTGATGTAATAACATAAAAGTGTTTCCAAGCATAAGCTCTAAGTTTTGACAAAAAAATAAAGGCATTGAAGGTTGTAGACAATTAAACCATCAGCCTCATAGAAGATCCTAGTTCCTCACAGTTGTCACATGCTTCAAAAGCATCTGTACAACATCGTGAGATATCCTTGCAGCTTCATTCTTCAAGTGATTGATCTTTGCATCTGTTTCTAGTTCAAGCCGCTTCACATTAGCCCCTGAGTCTCCACTACTCTGTGTGATAACCCACAAAACATGCTTTAGTTCATATTTGAATAAATGATATCTCTTGGACATGGGGTTGAGTGTTAGATACGGGATATTTGGAGGATCGTACCCTTATCCGAATATGTGTCGGACACGGGTATTTCAAGGTAAATGAAGAGTCAGAGTAACATAGTTTCGAAGTAATTCTATCACCTAGAGTTCAATCGTATGATAATTTTGGATACCACAGAAATGGCAAAAGAAACCAAGGAAACATGCAAATGAGAGAAATAATATCTGTGATAATACTCGAGCACCCAAAAAAAGCATCTGACTGACAAGAATCAGAATTTTAATGAACACACATAAATTCCGGAAGATTTACAGAAGTCCTAATTAATTCAGTCTTTAAATAATAACTGTGAGATATCTAAGCAACAGATAGATTCAATAAAGATTCAATTATCTGTAATTTTATAATTACAATTGTGATGGAAGCCAAGAAAGGGTTGGTAGCTCATATCTAAGATTTTCAGCACAAAAATCAAATTTTCTAGAAAAAAAATTACTAATTCATACCTCTGCTACCTTCTTCTGAAACTCATACTCTACTTGAGCACGATATTGAGCAATCTCTTTCTCTGCCTCTTCCTTGGCCTGTTTTAGTCTAGCCATTTTTGCTGAAAAGGAAACATACGCGAGTCAACATCAAGACCTCCAAAAAGGCAATGACTACTATAATAACAGCAATCAAGAAACCAACTTCTCTTGTATGTTTAGTTCACATCTTAATATTCATGAAATGGCAGGACCAATAACCAAATAGCAAAGCATTATTATTCTGATATTTTATTACAATGGAAGAGTGATCTGATTTGGTGCTAAAAGACACAGAACAAAGGCTGTATGTTGTGGAATGTATTGCAACCAATTTAATTAAGGATAAGTTTCCAAATTATGCTATTAGCAAAAAAAGTTATCGTGTAACTTCTACAATGCGCACACGTGTGTGTTTACATAATTACATTGTTTAACCAAGTCTCTTAATCAAGTGAGATCAAGTGTGCAAAATATGTTCTATAATTCTCAAATATAGCTTCTAAACAAATAAAGGGAATCAACACAGAAACTGACATCTCATTATTCTTGAACTAAGATTGCATCAGTACAACACCATAAGAAAAATAAATAAAATTTTACAAGCACAGCTATGAGAAATATAGAAAATGATACGAGTACTTACCATTTCTTGCAGTATTGACGATAGAAAATGATACGAGTACTTACCATTTCTTGCACTATTGACGATGTGCTGAGCTTCTTGTTCTGCAGCTAGCAGCTGTTGAATACCGTTCTGGCCCCTGTTGGCTTCCATACTAGCTGAATTTTGTTACAGTTACTCTGATATTAAGATTTTTTTTTTTTGTTGACAAAAATAGTACTTTAGTAATCGTATAGATTGCTATAAAAACCAGTCACACAATAAACAGAACAAAATCCATTGGAACAACAGAAGGCCCAACTAAAAACTTCAATTCAATAGTCGGGAATCGTGATATGATAACATCAAGTTTAGTTTGCAGAAATTTAACACACAGCATGTAATTAGACTAACTCGAGCAGTATATTTACTATAAATAAGATTAACAGGCATTGAGTATATCAATATTATTACATTAACATGCGAGAAAAGATTGATAACATCAAAAAGTAGGAAAATTGTGGTCATAGAGTTGGAAGTTAGTCATCAAGAAAAGAAAAATCAGAGGGCAAGAATATAAGAATAAGAGTAGGAAAACAAATCCTCCAATAGAACAGAGACAAAGGATGGCAATATGTTTACATTGTGGGTAAGAATGTCATCTTGAAATATGGTTTCAATGGCCACTAAAAGCATTTCGTTGTCTGCATGAGAGCATACCAAATAACAGCTGTGTGTGTGTTTAGTAACTTCATAAAGTTCACCAGGGCTATTTATTACCTATGTATCAATGCTACGGCAACCAAGAGAAGGTGCCGACATTTTCCAAGATCGGTAATATCCAATGTCACCATGGGCCACTTCAACTTAGTAATATGGAAAACGTAATCGAATAACTAAAGGTTTGCTCAAAATAGAGATGTCAATTTTACTTAGACCTGATGGAGACCCCGATTTTTTACCCGAATGGGTACGGCTATCAAATTTCGGGGATTGAGATGGGTATGAATTTAAAATACCCAAGAGGTACGGTATAGGTAATATCGAACCCACCCTGTACCTGTACCCGGTATATTTATATATATTTGATAAATATATATAAAAAAATAAAATATAAATATTTTTTTCATTAGTTAGGGTTTCTTTTCCTTTTTCTTCACCCGACTCCTACCTCCTCTGCCCCTTTCTTTCTCTCCGTCTCAGCTCTCTACCCCAGTGCTCCTTTCTTTCTCTAACTCTCTGCTATCTCTTTCTCTCTTTCTCGATTCTCTATTTCTCTCTGCCGTCTCTTTCTCGGCTCTCTGCTCCCTCTTCTTTCTCCCAGGTAATGTTTCATTAGCATTTTTGTCGTCTTAACTCTTAATATGAAATGAAAAATGTTGAAATGGTTAAGGCTTTAGTAATTGTTTCCCTTTTTCTTTTTCACTCGAGGGGTATTGTGAAGTTAAAGCAGCCCATCAGAATCTAGAGGAATTGCTTGATTTTGGTCTAGCATTTTTGGTTTTATCTTCTGTTATCTTGCTTTTTCTGTTTTGTCTCTTTGTTTCTTTTGACTAATTGGATTGTAAATACGAGAGATCTTCCTTAAAAGCTTGTTTCTTCAGTTTTGGTTCTTCGTTTCTTTTAAAGAGTCACAGGTACAGGAAGTCCCCGTACCTGTTAATCCCCGCGGGGAAGGTCGGATGGTATGAATTTAAAATACCCATCGGGTAAGGGTACGGGGATGTGTATAATGTAAAGAAACGGGGACAGAGATGGGGAATGCTCTACCAGCCCCATACCCATCCCGTTGACATCCCTAGCTCAAAAGTCATCAATTTCAATTAGCATTTTTAGATCCATACTAAAATTTAAATTCAAAGAGACTTAAAAGAATCCAAGGACCTTATTTTCATGCCTACAAATGATTAAATTTGTATTTAAGGCAGTCATACAATACATTTTCCACGCTTAAAGATATAAACCCAAGGACAAGCACTTCAATCTAAGTTAAGTTCAATATCCAGATCCTTTGATACATCAAATTTTTAGGACTAACATTATTTGATCACCAAGATAATTTACAACAATGCCACAACTAAAAAAAGTTAACTCTTTAATTGGGTATCAGCAATCTCCTTCAAAAATATCAAAAACCCATTTTCTATTAGCTCATAGACAATATCACTAAAATTATCAAGATCATCAGAAGACATGAAACTCCAGTTTCTAAGCAAATTGGTTTAATAATAACTAACCCATCCAATCTAGGTCCATAAATAGGCAGGAAAAAAAAGTACCCATCAAAAGTTTTTCACTGAAAATTAAAAATTTAAGTGAATTCCAACTATCGATTAACTGAATCGTCGGATCAAAGTGAAAAAAGTAGAGCTTTTAGATTTATATAATTTTCAAATTTTAAATAAGGATCTTATTCTTAATACAAGTTAATTATTGAGTTAAAAAGTAGTGATCTGGAGTGCAAAACAATATCAAAATTATGGAAAATGCGAAAATATAAAGAGAAAATTGAGAGTAAGAGAAGACGTACCAAAAGAAGCGGAGTTTTTGGTTGAGATTTAACGAGAAAATTGAGGAGGCGTTGGCTGCCTGCTTACTAAAAGAGTTTCAAGAAAAAAAAGTTGAAATAATTGAATTCTCATAATGACTACTCTGCCCTTAATTGTCTTCATAAATTACTGGTAAGCAAACTACTTGGACAAGTAATATTGAAAATTTTCTTCTATTTTTTTTGTTTTTAATATTGGCATTTGAATCTCGACAAGATTAGCAAGACTTTTATAAAAAAAAATATATATATATATATATATATGTACATTATTAGTTGAGTTTAAAAATTTTATCACTAAATTATGATATATCTTTTTGTAGAATATAATAAAAAAATATTTTTAAATTTTTTTATAAAATTTAAATTTTAAAATTTTCATTGACGATATATAAAAAAAAAAAATTTTATTAAATATAGTATTGAGTTTTCCTTTTGTAAGAAAACATTAAAATGTCTTTAAGAAAAATATGTTTAATCCCTTACCATACAACATAATTCTATTAAGGGATAATGACCCCAATAGCCCTTGAGATTTATCAAATTTTCTCTTGTGATCCATGTACTTTGAAAATATTCAATGTGGTACCTAAACTATCAAATCGTGTATCAATGTGGTACCTTGACCTAACACCGTCAAAATATAGATGATGATGTTGTATTGACCAATCAGATGATGACATGTGGCAGCACTTGATTTTTTAGAAATTAATACTTGAATTTTTGTAAAAAAATATTTTTTTAAAATTTTTTAAAATATAAATTATATTTTTTAAAATTAATATCTTGTTTTAAAAAAAATTATATTAAAAATATAAAATTATATTTTTAAAAATTAAATATGTTTTTTTATTAAAATTATTTAAAAAAATTAAAAATTCTTTAAAAATTAAAAAAATAAAATATTTAACTAAAATTATTTTTAAAATATAAAATATTTTAAAATTACTTGTGAAAAAATTTATAATATCTGAAATCTTTTAAAAAATATTTTTTTAAATTACAAAAATCAAAAAATTAAATTAAATTATTTTTTTGTTAAAATTTTATTAAAAATTACAAATACTAAAAAAAATTTAATAAAAAAATTTTTAATTTTTAATATAATTTTTTTAAAAAAATAGATATTAATTTTTAAAAATATAATTTTAATTTTTTTAAAAAATTTATTTTTTTTTTAACAAAAATTCAAATATTTAAAATTATATTTTAATTTTTGTTAAAAATATTTATTAAAATTAAAAGGTGAAGAGAGAAAAAAAAAATTAAAATAATAAAAAAATATTACAAGTGGCATCAATGAATGGTGCCACTTGTAAAAGAAAAAATATATAATTTTAATTTTTAAATTAAAATAATAATAATTTTGGTAATACACGTGGCATCATTGTATGATGCCACATGTCAAGTTTTTATTAGATACCAAAACAACATCATCAATTTTAACGGTGTTACTAACAAGTACTACAATAACAAACGAAGTGAAAACATTAACTACCAAAATAGATATTTTTAAAGCACATGAATCACAATAAAAAATTTGATAAACTTCAAAAAAATGTCTTTGATGATATATGTTTTTTTGCTTGTTTTGCAGCTAAATTTTCAACCGAAGAAGATGGTAGTAATTGCAAGAGAACAAATCCCAAGGGGTACTTTTGCATGGGATACCAGCAAGAAGTTTCACACTGCTAAAAGTTGAATGACTTTATATATATTTTGGCATCTTTTTTTAATAAAAACTCGAGGACAGATAGACTGCTGCAATTCCTAAGCTAGATGGCAAATGTGGAGTTTCTTCACTGTTTTGTCCAGAATTTACACTCTGGGTAGAGTCAATGAAGGCCACTCATGCTCCTCTTATTGTCAAGCCAGACAATCGAACCGACTGAACCAATCTCTTGATGGGCTTTTTTGGCATCTACTCTGTTCCTATGAATATGATGTCTTTTAATGAGGCAAAGTTTCACAATTGTAATGTAAGTTCGAGTACGGCCCGGCAACTGATTTGCTTTCTGTAAGATATTTTTTCTTCACTTGGTTAAAGGTGCAATTGAATGGACGAGAGGCTAAAGTGTAAAATTTCCCACTGTATCATCCCCTAAAGTTTTTTACTGTGTCGTCATCCCTGCGTTTTATGATTGGAGCACCAGCCATCTTAATCCAGCATAAGTATCACGGTCCACACCAAGTGTGTAAGTATTGTCCGCTTCGACACATTAGATCTCACGATTTTATTCACAAAAATTACCTCACAGAGATTAAAAATAGTGTGAACACTTGTATATCCAATCGAACTCTAGTACACATCTGATGTGAGATTTATGACTCCTCTGTAGGATCATGACATCCTTCCCACTCCAACGAGGACCCACAGTCCTCATTGGACATCGCTAGTACCTCTAAAACCGGTTCTGATACCAAATATAACGAGCCACACCAACCTGCAAGGTACTATTCACTTCGACCCATTGGGTCTCACAGTTTTGTCCACGAAAGACACCTCAAATTAAAAATGACGTGAACACTTATATATCAAATTGAACTCTAGTACACAGCCAATACGAGATTAATGACTCTTCTCTAAGACCATGAGAATAAGCCTGTTTATGTATTGAGCCGATAACCCCTTGCTTTGGATGACTCGTCTTTAACAAGAAAAATCTGCAAGGGGTTAGCTTCAACTAGCTTTGGAAGGTGTTCCTAATTGAATTGACAAAAAAATTGGCAGTTTCTACAAATATACCATATAATAGATTATCAAACTGAGGATCCAGCAAATCTTTCACTACTTCGAGACCAGAGATGATGAATTCGATCATATTCCTATAACAATCAAATATACTGTACCCGTTTGATAAGAGAACAATAGGCCAAGGATTGCCACAAGATTACTACAACTATGAAGAATACAGTCATTAGTATTCGATTTGGTACAAAATATTATTCAGTTTATTTCTTGCTATGTCATTTTGTACAATTCTGCGATCAAGGGACGGATTCAATGTCTAAAACCATGCCATATACTGCATCAGTTATCTTCTTGATCAACGCAAGCTGAAGGGGGTAATTCACAATATTAGGTGATAATAACGAATTAAACAATGCACAAGCAAGTAAAGATGTGTTTATAAGGGAAAAAGAGAAAGAGTCAAAACATATAATATAAAATCAGCTGGTATAAAGAGGCAAGGAAAGTTGACATCCATCAATGTGAAACGTGATCGAGTAGCAAAAATCAAAAGCAATTCTAGAAACCATAAGGACATGGAACACTAAGAATTCAAGGAATATCCGGTAAGTAAAATAAAGATCATGACTAGAAGTAAACATGCTTCGGTGGAAGCAAAACTTCACAGTGTTTTTCAGGTTTCTTGTTTTCGGTGGCAGTTATAAACAAGTTAACGGCTTTACATGTGCGAACCCATTTTGATAAGTGTTTTAACAAAATATATAAAAACGGAAGATGGAAACTTGAAAAATTACAATTCTTCAAAGTTCAAAAACTTAAATTTCTTTTACTTATTTGCCTTTAAAAGAAGGGAATAAAGGGATTAATTGTGCATGCAATGCATAGACATCTTTGGAAGCATCAATTCCGGCAAGAAGCAGCTTTAAGACACTTTTATGATAGTTGTTAAGAACATCAACATCCAAAGTGTTATCCAATTCTTATATTTTCAAAAAATGCTGAGAGCTACCAGATTACCATCATCCCCGTCTCAATGTGTTATAAGCAGTCTAACCAAATTGATATGGGCCCCTTTTGGACTTTTTATCGTCAAACCACATGATAAACATCCTCAGTCAAGGCTTCATAGAAGAAATTAACCGTTCTCTAAATTTCATATACTGAATGAGAAGAATTAGCATAAGACTTTTTTCACTTTTTCTCCTAAACCTAGACCAGTACATGTTACAAAAGGCATGATCAACCTGGTGAGAGCTTAAAGTGGTGGGTAAATGTCCAACCAATCAATTTCGGGATTTTCATCTCATCAAATCAGAAGCAATTGGATAAAATAATAATTTCCACAAATTCCAAAAATCATTCTCAACTATAACTAGTGCTATGACTACTCAGATTTCCATCTTCAAACTTCATTATCCTTTGTAACTTTATTTATCTGTATACCAAAGAAATTAGGGCTCTCAGACTTCTAAAAATTAACTTTATATCTCCCGTTTTAGGAGCAAAATTGGGCTCTCTTTGTTTGGTTAATTCACTCATATTTTTTATCAACAATTCAAGGTTGAGGATGTACCAACACAACTCAATTTTCACCTGTTTGAAATACCAAGCTGTGTGACAAAGTTAAGAATACTAGCACGAGCTTTGACCATACAAGGCTTCTATGTTACTCGGACTCGGGGGTGTGTCAGATACGGGTATGCTTAATTTTTTTAAGTTTTTTCATATATTTGGAGGATCATACCCCCATACCCTTGTCCGAATATATGTTGGACACGGGTACTTTATGAAAAATTAAGAGTCGGAATAATATAGCAAGGCTTGCACTATTATGATGCAAAATCAAACAGCCTAAGCCATCTTGTTTGAGCAGAATCACTGAAATATGAACACAGAGATCATTAACACACTCATCCAGGAATTAGGCTGAAAGCATATGATCCATCATTCTATTTGAGTGATTGAGCAAGTCAGGAAACGGAGGTAAATTAACTTGCTGCGAGATTTACAGTTTAAGACAGAAGCATAAAGAAATTTGTTAAGAATTACTTACAACAATTTGTACTGAATTGCTAGGTTGGAATTATTAAATGAAGAACCTCATAAAGCACAACTTAACTTTCCTAAACCAATCAATCAAAATACAAATAAAAGTTTGATCATTCAACATATAAAATTAAAAAAAGACTCAAGTAAACAACCCTCACTTAAACGTAATACAAACAAAATGCTATGAATTCAAAGAGCCAAAAAACAATAAAATCACATAAAATTGAAAACTCATGTAATCAAAAACATAAAATAAACCACATGAAACCAAAAAACCACATAAAAAAAACTTGATTTTTAACAAGAATGGCCATAGCCTAAAGGAGACACCAAAATTGCATAAAATCAAAAACCCAAGTCCAAAAACACAATAAACACATAAAATCAAAAACCCATACTAAAAAAACTAATCTTTCAACAAAAGTTTTCCTAAAAAAAAAAAGTGAAAGGGGAAATTTAGAGTTACCTCCACAGCAGAAGCAACAGTAACAGCAAGAAAGGACCATGAAAATCTCCCTACAGATCACAATAAAACTAGCAGAGGAGTTGGAAGAAGCAGCTTTCGAGTCGGCAGCTTCTTGGTCATTTAAGAGTTTTTGTTGGTTGCTTGGGGTCCTTGGGGAAGAAGAACATTGTTTCTCTGATTTCATTCTATGGAGGTTCCATTCTAGTTTTCTTAAATAACCGATTTTGAATGAATCTCTTATTCTAACTGATGGCCACAGATGCATTTCTCTCTCTCACTGTTTCTTTGTCTTTTGACCCTTTGAATTTTCTGACAATGAAAACAAACAGAATACGAAGAGAAGAGAGGAGAGGAGACTGTAAAAATGGAGTTCTGACTTTGACGGTGAAAAAACGGAAAGACTGTTTCTAAACGACGGCGTTAGCTATTTTCTTTTCTTTTTTCTTTTTGCATTTTTTTCTCAAGAAACTAGGAATTTTTGCATTTCTTGAAGTTTGAACCTTTTTTATTTCATTTTCAAATGTGGAGAAATTTATTTCTTAAAAGATGTAGTAAAAATTTTGAAACTCAAGTTAATAGGTAACCAAATGGACCTGAAATAATTTTAACTTGAAGTATTTTAAAACTTAATTTGATAACAATTTTTATTTTAAATAATTAATTAAAAGAGTAAACGCAATAAAATTATTATCAAAATTCATTCAAATCAATCTTAATTCAAATTTAATTTTTTGTTTAATTTTTTTAATAATTTGAAACTCAAAATAATATTTGGAATCTAAAATCATTTTTGAAAGGAACATAATCTCTTCCTAAATAAATCCCATTACCACTTTTGATAGAATCATTCAAAAACAAATTTGCCTAAAATATAGGATAATTATTTTTTAGGTCTACTTGAAAAACAAATTTATATGAAGTAAAGTTGATTTATGTAGTCAATTTTAAGAATTGACGTTCAATAAATTTGATTTCAAATTTCAATCCCGACAATCTTTTCAGTTATCCCTAGTGTTGAGTATATTAAGTTCAAGTATCATATTAATTAATTAGGATGAGCCATTGAGAGTACTCACCTACAAGTAGGAGCCTTGGTCTTTAGGAAGATACATCGCTTTGTGAGATAAAGTCTATACACTTGAAAGAGATTGTATTGGGGCTTTTATGGGTGGTGAGTTATAATATTTGTAAAGATGATTTATAACTTTATCCGTGCAAAAGTTATAATATTTGTGAGGATGGTTATAATATTTGTGAAAAGGTTTGTAGCTTTGTCCGTGCAAAAGTTACAAATTGAAATATTCTTTTTAATGACGTACTTTTTATCCTCTTAAGTTTTATGAGATCGTAAATGTAGGTCAGAGAAACTGAACCACGTTAAATATTGTATTATCTTCTTTCTTTTCTTCTCAATTGTTTATTGTGAATTGTCACGTTATTCCTAACACCCAGATTACGATTTTTTTATATAATAAATAAAAAAGTTTAACATTTTGCATTCTATGAAGTAAAGTTGTCAATTTACTAGCACAGCTACTTACTTATACATTACATTGCATACAAGAAACTGAAATTTCCACATGAATGTAAAGATTTGCAGTATTTCTTATACTGACCTAAAAAGAAAATGTACAATAATATATGCATCATGATATATAAATAGTTAGGGGTGAAATGATAAAAATATATGGACCATTTTATCAAAATTCAAATAAAATTTTTACATTCATCATGCAGATGCTGAAACTTCTTGGCTTGTAAAGCCTTTGCTGTAATATGGCACCAAAAGGCAAAGCCTGCAGGCAGCTCTCCCTGTAAATAAGTGTGAATTCCAACTATATATGTTAACAATTAAAGATGAATATTTACCTCTCATGAAACTGTATATCCAATTTGCAACAGTTGAAAGGTTGAAAACTCAGGATGCAAGAAATCTAATCCGGACACCGATATCGCCGCCGTCGAGTTCCGAAAAGAAAGAATATGGAATGCAGGATTGAGAACGAAAGAGAAAGCATCAAGGAAGAAGAAGAAGATGGTAGTAATAGGTGCCATTTTTGAAACTTTGGGTCTATTAAAATGGTTTTGGAGAATTAATTCTCTTTAGATTGTATAATGTATGGGTTTCTTTTTGGGACTTGGAAATGGTACTTAGACTTTGTTACTTGAAGTGTTTGCTTTGCAAAAGGAAAAAACAAAAGGTTGCTTAGAGTGTTTAGATATTAGCTCTATTGAAAGCTTTAGACAAAATGATTGAAGTGATTGCATGGGTTGCTTATTTTTTTTGGGAAAAATGATGTAAATGTTTTGTGGGGTTCCTGCCTACAACATTATGAGTAAGGGACAAAATTTGTGTCAGGATAAGTGGGAAAGAATAATGTACTGTTTAGTTTCTCTAGAGATATGATTCTCATGCCTTAATTCTTGCAACGGCATTTGATAATTTTATTAAAATACGATATATTTAATATATATAAAAATAAAATAATAAATATGATATTATATATTTAATATATATATATCATATATCATATTTATATTTAAAATTAATATATTTATTAATTTATATAATATTTATATTTACATGTTTAATATAAAAAATAATATATATATATATAAATGATCAAATCTAGAAAAGTGAGAACTCTTTGAACTAATCAAAGGTTTTTAAATAACTGTCAAATTAAAGGATGCTTTTTAAAAGTACTTACTAAAGATATTGTTAAGATTTTTTTTTTTGGGTCTGATTTAATCATAAATATTGTATTTAATGTGAAAATATTGAATATTTTTATAAATTTACTTTAACAAGTGTACATAAGATACTCCCTATAGTATATGCGATATATTGTTGTCATATAAAAAGTACATAAATAACATATGAAAATTTTATTTTATATATATTATAATGGTGGAGTTTTTATTCAATTATATTTATGAAAATTAAAAACAAATTGTAATAATAATTAAATAAATGTATAATAATATTTTTAATCTTATTTGGAAAATCTAATAACTCCACCGTCATCATCGATGTATAAAATAGTAATTTTTATAATATTTTATTGGATTAAATCAAATGATGAACATTTCTTTTGGCCATTAAATGATAAACATCTACAACTAGAAATTAGAAATTTAGAATGGTTAATGATCAAAAAAAGAAATTAGAATGGTTGGTGTTTGGATGGGCTAGGCCTAGCTAATAAAGCTATATTTAACTTTTTTTGGGTCTTGAAGGGAAGACCTTTGTTCAAGCCTGTTATTGTTGTTAAAGTGCAAAATCAACTCAGCCCATTGAAAAAGCCTAGCCAACCCATGCTTAGAAAAGTCTATCTTGGCCCAAGTTAACCATCTTAATTTGTCAATCCTGAAAATAAAAATGGGCTTAACTTGCATTGTCTAAACAGCCCAATTTGGTGTAAAATACCAACTCAAACAATTGCTTAATTTATATATAATCTAAATACAAGATATAAAGAGATGGGAATCAGCCCTGGAATAATGAAATTACTCATGCATTTTCACAATTTTTTTTGGGTATTTGAGGTGGTAAGAGTTTGATTTCGGTCACTAAAATTAAGAGTTTAATACTTTACCAATAAACTGTACGAACTCTTGATAAAAGAAAGTCTTGTCTAACAATGTATCACGACCCGACTTGCATATGAATATTTATGTGATATTTTAATATTTTTGTCCAACTTAAAATATCTAAACACGAATCATCGAATTAATCGAAATTAATGTTGATTGGTTCATTGCGTAATGAGTATAACATAACATGCATACAAGCAATGATAAATGTATGAAATTTTTTTATTAAAAAAGTTAAGTTTGAATCTTCCTTTTCTTAAATCTAAAAAAAAAAAAAAGAAACATATTTGTTTAAGAGGAAAGAGGCTAAGGAATCATAAGGTTCATTTAACCCAAGAATAATGCTAAATTTCCAACAAAAAAATAAAAAATACATGAACAAAGTCAAGAATAATGCAAATTAAGTTGTGGCCATAAAAGGTATAGTACCTTGAAATAATGTTGAGGAGAATATGCAAAGAATTAATTGTTGGACCATGTTTTGGAATTGGAAAATTGAGGGTGACAACATTAAACAAAAATACATTAATAATAAATATGTCCAAATGTGCAACCATTCATGTGAACTGATCACCAAATCAAGCAATTTCATTTGTCTTGAATCTTGATTAGGTAAAAGCTTGAACCAGCACATTTCTTTTGGATACCTTTCAGAATTCTGATTTTCATGCTAAGCCCCCACTAGATCATTAATTCCTTAGCATTTTTATAGTATGAGAATTGGTTCGGTTAACAATAGGAGCTGCCAATTTATGACAATTTCAAACTATGACACATGGGTAAATTAAAGTAAGTTTATTCTATTTTTTTTTATACAAAGAAAGTCGCAGTTTGAAGATAGGAAAAAAAGTTACAGATATTGAAATTTGAAATCCAAATTTGCTGGATGTCGCTTTTAAGAGTGATTGTATGAACCAATTAAATTAAATCCCAAATTTAGTTTATTTTATTTTTTTAATCATCTCATAATAGTTTTTTTTTTTTTTGATTTGGGAAATGAAAGATTCAATCCTATTTTTCGATCAAAAATCATGCATCAATCATTAAGTTAAATGTTTGAATGCAATTTGTATTAATTTCAAAGACTCTAACTCGAATCTTTCTTTATCTTCAATATGATTTGCCATACGGTAATAATGCCAAATTTTTTCTTCACATCAAAAGAGTGAAGAGAGCTAACCCTTTTGCATTACCAGATTTGACAAATCTACTTCCAATGAGGATTCTCGTGCTACTTGTTGATTCCCTTTTTACTTTTTTTTTTTTTTTTTTTCAAAAGAAAAAACCCAATACTTTGTATCAATTTCATGTTTGGAGTGAGTAGGAATCTGACAATGAACCCTCAATGAGCAATAAGTGCAAATTGAGACATAATCAAGGAAACTAAAGATAACAATGTCCAATACTTTTCTTGAAAGCATAAATGATTACAAAATAAGAGGTGAAGTAAATTATAAGGAAAGTGCTTGAAATGACAAAAGGGATATTAAAGCCCCCACCAACACTACTTTATCTACATTTTCATGACAATTTTTTCAACTTCCACAAAGGGAAGTTGATAAATAAAGAGGATTTGGGGACAATGACCATCAAGTAATTCCCTCATTATTTTTACTTTCAAGATCATCAAAATTCAAACATGGGTTTGGCTCCTGAAAGACCCAAGAGCCTTAGCAGCTCCTGCTCTCAAGATAAATTGGTGGTAGAAAGCTGCAATGGCTGCTCCAATCATGGGACCAACCCAGAAAATCCACTGAAAAAAAATAAAATTGTCAAGGGAAAATTAAAAAAATAAAATCTTGAATACGTCAAGTCAATACGAAAAAGTATGACTTAAATATCATCTAAAAAAGAGATTAAATCCAAAAAAAACTTGAGATATCCGTGATCGAATCATCAAGAATAAAGTACATAACAAAAAAAAATTTGAAGAGCTTCGGAAATTATTGAGAATATTATATATACTAACATGATCATCCCAAGCCTTGTTGTTGTTGTAAATAACAGCAGCTCCAATACTCCTAGCAGGGTTGATGCCAGTGCCAGTGATTGGGATGGTAGCCAAGTGAACCATGAAAACAGCAAATCCTATTGGAAGTGGAGCCAATACCTTCAACAACAAAAATAACACAATTAGTATAGTTGATAATTGTGATTTGTAATAAAATTAAAATCATGTTTTTGCAAGGTTTTGTATGAGATTTTTTATTTCTAATACCACAATTAATGTATATGGTGACTAGTTTGAAGACTTGAAGGTTAATTAACAACATTAAGAATATGTTCTCAAAGATTATCTCTTATTATGAAGTTAAAGACCCAACAGATCTCCATATGTATCGGAAAAAACAAATATTAAAAATATATTCACTTAGCTATCGTTGTTATATCGAAAAATTACAAAGAAAAAAATAATAATAATTAGGGATGTAAATGAGACTTGTGTTTGGATTTGATTTAAAAAAAAAAATCGAATTTGACTTGGTTATTGTCGAGTTGAGTTTGCGCTCAAGTATAAATAATCAAATTTGAAGCTAAGCATAAGAATCAGAATCGACATCGTTTTTTTTTCCTAGATAAACAAGCTTAATCGAGTGAGCTCGAGTGATTCGATTTTTATCTCAAATTAAGTTCGAACTTAATAAATTAAACTCGATCGAGCTCGAATCGAATTTCAAACCGTGAGTTTCTTTGAGTTAAACTCAAACATCTTATTACACGAACTCAACTCGATTCAATTACAACTCTTGTGAGACTTACAAACATGTGAAGCATAAAAGGCCCACTAACAAACCAAAAAAAAAACTCTAAAAAAAGGGGATTAAGAAGGACTTTGTCCTATGATGACACATGAAAGATGTTTCTATGATTTTGTAAAAGGTTTTAAACCCACCAACCATTCACGCTGTACTGAAAACGACCAAAGATTTGATGAAACAAAGCAAGGGCAAAGGCAAAAGACGAAGCAAAAAACAGTACTGTAAGCCAAAACAAAGGTTCGAATAATCTCTAAGCGTTAATTATGATGGAGGAAATTTGTAAAGGTACTTACTGGGACATGGGAGTCTCTAGCGTTCCTCTTAGGATCAGTAGCAGAAAAAACAGTGTAAACCAAAACAAAGGTTCCAATAATCTCTGCACCCAAACCAGTTCCATTGCTGTACCCATCTGCAAGACTGTTGGCTCCACCTCCATACTTGTTGTAGTATGATTTCTGGAAAGCCTTAACCAACCCAACCCCACAGATGGCTCCCAACGACTGAGCCACTATGTAAGCAATGGCTCGGATCAATGAAACCTTGCGAGCCAATAACAGACCAAATGTCACTGCTGGGTTAATGTGACCCCCTGTTGTTGCGTGGCAGTAAAAATTAGTAAATTAAGCTCAGAACTCAGAAATCAATTGACTTGTTGTGAACCAAATTTACTTTACACTGTTAAGCTATGAAGCACAGACAGGGAAACACGAAATATGGTTAAAATACGTGTTGAACACGGAAAAAAAATAAAAATAAACAACTTCAGACATGATTGGACACACGATAAATTTTTTTTTTTTTTTTCAAATATGAATCAACAAAAAGTAATTTGGTTAATTCAAAATTTTAAAATAAAAAATAATTTTTAATTTTAAAAATATCAATTTTATATTTTTATTATATATTATTATATTAAAAAAATTTATGGCAATCTCCTGTCGTATTCATATCTTAATTTATTTTTTTTAATTCTTATATTATCATGTCATATCGTATACATATTGCGTGTCCGTGATCTTAGCTGTTAAGTTTATCAGTGGGTTGATAGGGGTAGGAAAACTTGTTGAACTTTTGTCAAAGCTTGTTCATAGAACTTGCCATGGAAAAATACGGTTTTTAAAACAAAATCAAAAGCCAAGGAAAGAAAAAAAGGGGAAATAAATAATTGAACATATATACCAGAAATACCAGCAGTGCAGTAAACAAGAACGAAGATCATGCCACCAAAGGCCCAAGCGATACCAAGAATGCCAACACCAGCACAGGAATCAGAGGAGGTGTGATCAACCTGGCTCTTGTAGCCAATCACAGTCGAGACTGTGATGTAAAGGAAGAGCAGAGTTGCAATGAACTCGGCTATTAAAGCCCTGTAAAATGACCATTTCTTCAGCTCTGCTGCATCAATCAAAGGTGCTGCTGGAGGATCCACATAGTCCTTGCCATGAAATGAGCCATGCTCTCCTTCCTTTGCCATATGTCTAGCTAGCTAGAAACAGATAAATTAGATTGAAGAACAAAAATGAAAAATGGATTTGCAGATGCTAGGAAAGAAGAAAGAGACGGTGCTTCGATTTTCTTTTCTTTGTTTTTGTTGAGAAATTAGCAGAGCAGCAGAGGGTGTGGGGTATATATGGGGCGAGAATGGTGCTTGGTTTCGGTTCGGTTTCACAGGTCCGATCAATATTGAATCGAAAATAGACACGAGTTAATGTTTTAATTAATAAAAAATTATTTTTTATTTAAATTTAATTATAAAAATATATAAATAATTTTTTTTATTAATATAATAAACAGCAATTTAAGTCGACCCGTCCATCTGAACCTGTCCAAAACCGAATTAAAAAAAAAAATTAAACAATGGCCGAACCTATGAGCATATCTATGCTAGATATGAAGCCTTTCTTTTCTGTTCTATTCCTTTCCTCTTTGTTTTTTGATGGATACATATTTTAAATTATTTTCACAAAATTTTAACTTCAAGTCTATTGTTTAAACTTTTGAAGTAAAAAATTTATGAAATTAAAAGAGATAGAATACTTCCTATTATGTAATTTAGTATTCATTTAGTTTCTATATAAGAAAATATTAACTAATATGAGTGTTTATGGCTGAATTCTGGTTTTATATCGAGTTTCGTATAAATTATTAATACAAATTTTTTTTTTAATAAATAGATAAATTTTATTATATATATATATATATATTAAATGTATAAATTTGATTTTTATTAATAAATTTAATTTTAATTAAAATTGTATAACTATGATTAAATCACTTAAAATTCCATAATGATGCTAACAAAACTAAATTATTTTATGTTATATATGAGGCCTTTCTGTTTTATTCTATTCTATTCCTTTCCCTTTTTTTTTTTTTATGGATACATATTTTAAATTATTTTATATTTTACAAATTATTTTCACAAAATTTTAACTTTAAGTCTATTGTTTAAACTTTTGAAATAAAAAAAAATTATGAAATTAAAAGAGATAAAATACTTCCTATTATGTAATTTAGTATTCATTTAATTTCTATATAAGAAAATATTAACTAATATAAGTGTTTATGGCTGAGTTTTGGTTTTACGGATTCGGGTTTCGTATAAATTATTAATACAAAATTTTCTTTTAATAAATAGATAAATTTAATTTTTTATATATTAAATGTATAAATTTGATTTTTATTAATAAATTTAATTTTAATTAAAATTGAATAACTATGACTAAGTCATTTAAAATTCCATAATAATGCTAACAAAACTAAGTTTACGAGATCAGAATTCGTTTATTAATATAATTAAGAAGATATTTACAAAAAGAAATTTATAATTTATACAATAGTAAATTAAATGTAAATGTTTTCTTATCATATTATTTAAACTCAACTATCCTGAATTAAACCCATTAACTAGATCCCT
Organism: Fremontodendron californicum; assembly: GCA_030761205.1. Taxonomy (NCBI): domain Eukaryota; kingdom Viridiplantae; phylum Streptophyta; class Magnoliopsida; order Malvales; family Malvaceae; genus Fremontodendron; species Fremontodendron californicum. The sequence continues at coordinate 8,344,376 of JAULJL010000009.1, read as the reverse complement.
TTATATATATATAGTAAAAAAACTTTTGAGGAAAAAAAAAGGCAATTTGAGTTTGAGATGACTTTCTCTTATAAGTAAGGGGATTTGTGATTGATAATCATTATAGTTATTTCTTGTTTAAGTTGATAGTTAACTTGAAACTAAGATTTTTGTTTCTTGTTTAAATTGATAATAAGATACAAGTAAATATTGTCTTGATTGCTTTTGTTATTACCAAAAAGTTTTATTTGCTAAAAAATAGAACAATCTAAAAAATAAAAATAAAAAAGGCAACCGACATGACTTTGATTTCTTTTTTTTTTTTTCAATTAACCTAGAGATTTACCATAGAATTGTTAATCTATAAAATTGATCACTCTAATTTTAAAATGGAATCTTAAAATGAAATGATAATCGTATAAAAAAAATTATTTAAGATCCATTTAGATTTTCGATCAAAAATATCTCATCGCATTAAAATATCGATTGAACTTAACATTTGGCTGGTTTCATTATCGCCGATCTTACTTGATTTTATTGTGTCACATGATCTATCAACTTGCTTTCTTTCCTTCTGATTAGAGATAGTAATGGATCAAATATTTATAATTTTTTAAATATTTGAATCCAAATTCATTTAATTTATTCGAAATTTGAAATCGTTTATTATTCGCTTATTATCCAAATATTATTATTCGAATCCGCATTAGATTTAAATAGTAATATCCGTTAGATATCTGAATCCACTAAATATTCGAATTTATTAAATTAATTTTTTTAAAATAAAAATATAAAATTAAACAAGAATTAAATATATAAATGAATATCGGATTCATATATCTGAATTTGTTATCCATATAAATAAAGCGGATTCTGATATCCGACAATATATGAATCAAAATCAAAACGGATTTAAATAACAGATATACAAAGATTCATATCCGAATCGCTTCAAATTCACTATGAATAAAAAATATAATATTCGAATTCACAAAAAATAAATCAAATAATATCATATATCTAATTTTTTATTATCCACCTCTGCCCTTTGGCCTTTGCCACTCGATTTGTCTTTTTACTATTTTTCTTGCATTTGCTGCCATTTCTTCTGCCTACCACTTTAATTTCTTCTCTTAAACCCTACTCTTTTTGTTTCTTTTAACCTTAAAAGGCAAATAAACTAAAAGTGTTTTTGAAGTTTTTTTCTTCTTCTTTTCATTTTTTGTTATTATAACAAAATCAAATATGAAAACAAAGTAACTTTTAATTGTAGTACTTTTTTTGTTTTATGCCAATGACAAGAAAATGTGATGTTTGTAAAAAACAATGATATACATATGCTACAAATTTTCATTAAAACCAACCATTCTATAATTTGTTTCTTGTTTGTTTTAGGTTAAAATAATAAAAAATTCTGAATTTTATCATTTTACTTAAATAAATTTATTTTTTTTATTGCACCAAAATAAAATTTTAATTTACATTCAAAATTTTAAATAAATCAATAACTTTTAATTTGTACTCAAATAAATTTTTAAAATTTTAATTTATACTCAAATAAATATTTAATATAAATTAATATTTTATTTGAAATAAAATTTTATTTGAATATAAATTAAAAGATAATAATGTATTTAAGTACAACAACAACGTAAGAACTTATTTAAAAAACAATAGAATATTTTTTTAATTTTTTAATATTTTAGCTTTTGTTTTATTAGGCAATTCTCTTAGATTGACTTTGTTCTTACTTCACTCTCAACTTCAATCATTTTCATACTTGACCGGGCCGGGCAGCCCGCCCGGCCCGGCAGGCCCGGCCCAATACGGGCCGGGCTTGGGCAAGCAAATCCATGTTCCGGGCCGGCCCGGAAACAGTGTTTTTTATTATTATAATATTATTTTTATTTAATTTTAATTAAAAAAATAAAAAAAATAAAAAAAAATATTTTTTTATTCCAATGAACAGTGATTCGGGCCTAAACGGACGGGCCTGGAAAAAAAAAAGGGTCGCGGCCCGGCCCGGCCATGAGCACCTCTACTTGACATACTCGTACACGAATCTCAACATATTTGATTTCAATAAACATGACGACAATATTTGATTCGTGATTTGTTTTTTTGAAGAAAAAAATAGTAAAAAAATAAGCAATATCAAAATATAAACCCATTTTTGATGGTCATGATAAATCATAATTTTAATCTTTTTAAACTCTTTTTCAGACCAACAAAGGGTTGTTTGTGATATTAGGATCCATTTGGATCTCAATCACGGGCATCCCATTACATTAGAATGTTTCTGTTTGAAAATCCAAATGAACCCTTAATATCGATTGATAATAAGTAACCTAGGTTAAATCAAGTTTTTTCTATCTTAATATAGCAAATATATATATATATATTTCTCAAAATATAATTATTATTTTTTTAAGTACCAAAATCCGTTTTTTTAAATCAATTGGAAAATCGCATGACCCATGAGTCCATGATGATTTTTCAACTGAAAATTTTAATTTTTTTTAAAATATCAGTTGGAAAATCGTCATGGCCCATGACAATTTTCCAATTGGTATTTAAAAAAAATTAATTTTACCAGTTGAAAAATCGTCATGGTCCATGACAAATTTCCAACTCATATTTAAAAAAAAATTAGTTGGGAAATCGCCACCTCTGGTGGCGATTTCCCAACAACATTTCTTCGTTTCAAAATGAAGAAATGTTGTCCCTTTTTTTTAATAATAAAATTGAAATAACAATTATATAATTTATAATTTTAAAAAATAAAAATATAATAAAATATAATATTTAAATAAAAAAATTTAAAAATAATAATAATTTACATAAAAAATTTAAAAATTATATTCGTAATGACAATCATATTTTTTTAACTTATATTGGCAATAAATGGATTTTCGGGAGAAAGGCCAACCAAAGCGTTGTGGATTATGTAGGAATGAAGGTCATAGCTAGACCTATCCATGGGTCGGGTAGCCCGCCCGGCCCGGATTGTATTGGGCCGAGCTTGGACAAGTGTGTTTTGTAATTCGGGCCGGTCAGCCTAGCCCGAATTATTATTTATTAAATAAATAATATTTTTTATTTAACTTTAATTATAAAATATATATATATAAATATAAAATTGTATTTTTAATATTTATATAAAAATTTATATAATTTTGTAAATTGTTAATATTTAAATTTTACAATTTATTAATTTTTATTTTCGGGCTTGAGCAAGGAAAATAAAAAAAACTGGGTTTCAACCCGACCCGACCCATAGACACCTCTGGTCATAGCCGTCGAAAATATCCTTATCAATCTGGTACATCGGGATATATTCGGGCTTACCGTCCAGGCGGGCTATCCGGCCCATGGATTGGTCTAGCTATGACCTTCATTCCTGCATAATCCACAACGTTTTGGTTGGCCTTTCTCTCAGAATATGATTGACATTACAAATATAATTTTTAAAATTTTTGTAAATTATTATTATTTTTTAATTTTGTTATTTAATTATTATATTATATTTTATATATATTTTTAAAAAATTATAAATTATATAAATTTTATTATTAAAAAAAAAAGTTGGGCAACATTTCTTAATGAAAAAATTTTGGCCATTTTTAAACTATATTTTTTTTTTTAAATATGAGTTGAAAAATTGTCATGGGCCATGGCGATTTTTCAACTGATTTAAAAAAAAATGGTACTTACAAATAAATAACTATATTTTGAGAATTAAGTTTTTGTGTGGCTATATTAGATAAAAAGATCGGTTAAACCACCGTGATACTAATTTTGAATATACAACTCATGTTGTATAAAGCAAGTCTTCCTTTGATCTGAATAATTTATTTAATTTTGAATTTGAAAGTTTAAAAATAATTATTTTAAGATTCCGATTCCAATTCCAATTTTTTTTTTTTTTAAACAACATGAAGTTGGTTTGGTATATTATATATAAAATGAATTTCGTTAACGAGTGCTCTAAAGTAGACCTGTTCATAGACTGGATAGCTCGTCCGACTCGTATTAAGCTGGGTCTGGACATAATTTTTTATAATTCGACCCGGTCCGGATCACTGTTTAAGTATTAAAATATTACTTATTATTTAAATTTAATTATAAAATATATAAAAATATTAATAAAAAGTAATTTTTTAATATATTTAAATAGTGAAATGGGCTTATATGAGCCGGTCCGGGCCCGGACCGAATGGATTTGGGCAAAGAAAAAAAATTTCGAACCCCGGTCTAGCCTATGGACAGGTTTACTCTAAATACACTCTTTAAGATTATTAAATATAGTAATATATTCAATCAATACATTAAAAATATGAATAAAATTATTATTTTTTGCATTTAATATAATTTTATTATTATAAATAATATATTAATTAAATTTAAAGAGTGCAGTAAAAACATTCATTAGCAAAATTTATATAAATTTTTTTGTGATATTCTTCAACATAATGATTATATATTTATATAAATATTTTCATGAAAAACTAGAGAAAAGGGGAGAAGAACTTGTGGGAATTCACGTGAAAAACAATAGGGCCAACCCAAGGCAACTACCAGGTTTGATTTTGAAGTTTGAACCTTTTTTGTTGGGAACCCACTCTAAAGGGCAAAGGCTAAGGATTGAGAGAGAAAGATTGAGTGTAATAATTACGTTATATCAATATATATTTTTATTTAAATTATATTATGTAATTAAATTTTTAAAAAAAATTAATTATTTTTTATAAAAATATTAATGAATTATTCACATAAATATTTATCATTTAATTATTACATATAATATGTAATAAATAAATAATTTTTTTTTAAAATTTGATATATTTTTTTAAAATTTGATTACGTGAATGAAATAAATGTATATTGATGTGACGTAATTGTTTGAACAAGTCATGATGTGCACTGTATAGGATCAGGCCACGACCTGCCGCCGTACCTATTTAGCCTGTATTCCTTTAATGGTTTGAAGCAACTTGTTAATGACTCGTTGATTAGCTCATGGACGGCAGTGTTTAAGCTTCGACGATTGAGATACAGAGGATAATCTTTCTTTTGGGTCAAAACTCAAAACTTAAGGTGTTTTTTATTTTTATTTTATGATTGATGAAAAGTTAATTTTTAATTACATCGAAAAACGTGATAATAAATTTTTTTTAACATTGATCATTCTCAAAATTCAAATTTTTATTTTTATTTTGAAAATTAAAATTGCTTATCAATTCAACAAATCAAAACGAATGTTAGTATGTAAAGGATAATTTTGCAATGCAATATTACCTTTTAAACAGAGTAGAGTAGACTGACCCCAGGGAATTAAGGCCAATAAGCTTTTAGAAGAGGGTTGTTGACAAACATAATTTTGTTCGGAAGATAAAACTGTGAAGACAAGCATTTATTTTATGTCCAAATCATACTATATTTTATAATCGAATACACAGTTCAACAATTTTTACATCAATATTTTTAACTTAATTATCTAAAATCATTAATTTGTGAAAAATGATAATAAAAAAAAAAGGTGTATTGTATTATTTACACACATTATTATTTTATATCTTCTTCAAATTCCGAATCATTTAACACGAATCTTAATTAATGAGTCGGGCAATCCTCAAAAGTATATATGTTAATTAAATATGATAGAGACCGGAAAGGACCGACCATCAAGCAAATTGGACTCTAAAAGTCAGCAAACCAATTAAAATGTGGCCAATATCTATTCTATCTATCTAATGATATATATATATATTAGAGTGAGGACTACACCAAATTTCGTAGCTGAAATTCTTTGGTACTGCAAAAGTTGTACATGAATCCCACTACCTGTCCACACATATAAGCCCAACAAACATCGCTTTTCTGTCACTTGCCTTCTAAGCCTTCATTGGGAGTCGGTGGCCGTATTGGAAAATTCATCTCTCTCGACTAATTCAGTTGAGTTTTTTTTTTTGGAAATGTAGATATATAAATTCAAATTTTAAATTTATTGTATGATATTTTTAAAAAAAATAATTGTATGAATAAAGTGAGTTAAAATCGAATTTAATTTACTTGAGCTTTTGCATAAGTTTATATATAGCTAAGTGGTCCTCATGTCAAGTTTTCCTTTTCAATTTTATTTTATTTTTGATATATTTTTAAGGAAGTACTAGAGAAAAGATGGGTTTTTTATATGAATATAGCAAAAAAAAAAAATTAAACCCCAAACTACCTATACTTTTAGATTATTTCTCAAAATACGCTCGTTTTAAAATTAGCTGGGAAATCGCCACCCCCCATGGCGATTTTCCAGCATCAAAATATTGATTTTGGCTAAAAATACCAAGGGAAATCGCCATGGGGGGTGGCGATTTCCCTTGGTATTTTTTTCAAAATTTGATAAAAATACCAAGGGAAATCGCCACCCCCCATGGCGATTTCCCTTGGTATTTTTAACCAAATTTGTAAAAAGAATGAAGGAAAATCGCCATGGGGGGTGGCGATTTCCCTTCATGTAAATTTTTTTTTTAATTAATCAACAAATTTTAATTTTTTTTAATTTGTAAATTTTATTTTTTAAATTTAAAAATTATAAATTAAATTAAGTTTTTTATTAAATTTAAATATGGAAAATTTTATTTCTTATAAAAATTAAAAAAACAAAATAATATTTCTTCTTAAATTTGTATATCAAAAATTATATTTGTAAGTTTTGTTTAAATTTTAAAATTTTGTAAGTTTTGTTTTTTAATTTTAAATTTTATAAATTAAATTAAATTAAAATAATTTTTTTATAATTAAAAAAAAATTCGTAAGGTAAATTTTATTATTTAAAATTTATGAACAAATTTTTTTAAATTTTGTTAATTGATTTGTATTAGATAAAAACAAAAAACAAACAAAAAAAACTTGCATTACATTTTCCCTTATAATCCAAAGTACATGATAAGTTGAGAAAAACATGTAATTCATTTATTGTTGATGCGAAGTCTCCCCCAATGTGCCAAATCGTTGCGGACAATTTCGACGGTTATGACCTTCGTTTCTGCATAATCCACAACGTTTTGGTTGGCCTTTCTCCCTGAGGTCCATTTCATTACGAATACGACTTGATTTTGGCCGACCATGTGGATTTCTCCGCATTTCTTGATTGGGACACACTTCTGGACCATCATATTGAGGCCAGTAACCTTCATTTCCAACAGCTTCGAACTCATGTCTATAAACATTCAATATATTTTCCAGTTTATAGACTTTGTCCACATATTGCATGCAATCTACATGGACATGTGCACATGCAGCAACTACATGTGAACAAGGGAACCTTTGTACTTGAAACTTTCCACAATCACACCACATGTCACTGAGGTTGACTTTGTAGTTCATTGCAGAAACACCCTCTTGTGGAGCAACTAACTCTTCAACCAGAAAAGATTGATTTGCTCGCGTAAAATTACGAACAATGTGGGAGTTAGCTTTCGTGCGATTTTCTTGCATAGCTTGTGTGACTGTTTCACAATATGTGTGCCCTCCCTCCATCATGGCAATTTGTTTGTTCCCCATCTTAACAAAAAGTGCAGCCAACCTATAATATGTTGATTGCACTAAAGCAGTAATGGGAAGATGACGCGTTCCCTTCAACACCGAATTGATAGATTCAGCTAGGTTGGTTGTCATATGGCCATAACGCCTTCCTTGATCATATGACTGCGCCCACTTCTCCTTGGGGATCCTATCAAGCCAGTTAGCCGCCTCTGCATTTTCTCCACGAAGATTGTCATACATGAAATGAAAATTCGGTCGCCTCAACTCGTATCCTAATAAATTTAAAAACAAAAAACTTTTGAATTTCAATATTATTTTATATGCTAAACGAAATATAAGAGATAAAATAACTATGATTTGATTCCATACCCATGTTAACAATTTGTCGACGCAATTCCTTATTGTTAAACTTTTTCATAAAGTTCGCTGCAATGTGTCGAATGCAGTACACTGAATATGCATGTGGAGGATTCCATCCACCATTGCGTCTAATCGCAGCTTTGATGGCTTCATGTCGATCAGACAGCAAGCAAATGCCAGGCTGTTTTGTCACGTGTCTGCGCAAGTTACTGAGAAATAATGACCAAGCCTCTGTTGTCTCACCCTCCACAATGGCAAAGGCAATTGGCAGTATGTTTCGATTGCCATCTTGTGCAATAGCTAACAATAATGTGCCTTTGTATTTTCCATATAAGAAAGTACCGTCTATTTGCACAATTGGTTTACAATACGGATACCCTTCAATGCACGACTTAAATGTCCAAAATAGTCGATGGAATATTCTCTTACCTTGGACCAATCGATCACCGTGATATGCAGGTATCGTTTGCAATTCCACAATTGTACCAGGCACGAAATGTTGCATTGCACCTAACCATTTAGGTAGCTCATTGTACGATCTTTCCCAATCGCCAAATACTCGAACAATTGCCTTTTGCTTTGCTTGCCATGTTTTCTTGTAGGAGGTGATGTATCCATACCGGATTCGCATCTCAGCGATCAAAACTGAAACGGAAATCTCCGGATTTGCTTGGACCAATGACAAAATGCATGAGCAGATCATGTTACAATCTAACTTGCAATGATCTTGTGAAATCCTCGCCGATGTGCAAGTATGAGGCCCTTCATATTTTCTAATCTCCCATAGATGTTTCTTCTTCATAAAACTTGCCCTTATTCTCCAATTACACCCATTCCCATACATTAAGCACTTGGCATAATATTTCGTCGGCTCAGATTCAATTACTCTGTAATCTACAGAGTTTTTGATGTTATAGTGCTTGATAGCTGAAAGCACAGCCTCTTTCGTTGGGAATTGTAACCCAACACACAGATCAAGTGCAGATGGATCAAATGTCAGAGGCGTAGCTAATGTATGAACATACTCTGGAAATTCCGGCACATGCATTGCCTCCAGATCCAGTGTATGCATATGGGATGCAGCCTGATATGGGGGAATATCTCGATGAGTGTTGATATCTCCATGAGTGTTGATCTCAGCAGGGACGACGTCTGGGTCAGAATCAGTATTGTCATCACTTGCGAATTCAGCATCCTCTTCTTGCTCACTAAATTCACCAACATCTTCACCATGGACTCCACGTGGACGAACAGGATCAACACCAGCTGGCTCATCTTCGAGGGTAGTAGGAATTAGGGTTTGTGAGACTAATGAAGTCTGAAAAGTTGTAGCTTGAGATAAGGGCACGACTTCTTCTGTGGGAACGTCGTATGTAGTGTGAACATAGAACGACCCAGAATCATAATCTTCTATGGGAAAGTTTTCTGTTGTGCGAACATTTGAAGGGCCGCAATCATCGTCAACATCATCTATGTCAGCATATAACTCAAGGACACCAACATTTGCAAATGTCTCATGAGCATAAAACATGCATCTGACATCATCATCATCTTCAAGTGGAAATGTTCTATATCGGACACATCCTTCACCAATAGAAAGAGGATGCCTGTACTTAACCTCTGAAACTCTTTTTCTAGTTCCAGCTTTAATTTTTGTATGAATTTGCAGCTTCAGTTCCTCTAATGTGACGTCGTCTTCAACACGAAAACTTTTTGGACGTTCACAATCAAAGGTAGCACCTTCGTCAGTATTATGAATTTGGCCATTATAGTAGACCAATGCGATCACTCTATTGCTCATGTTGTGTAGCAAAAGAAAGAAGAAATATAGAAGGATGAGAATGAGAATGAGGAGGTTTTAGCACTCAGGAAAAATCTGATTGAAAAACTGTTGTATGGGGGTATTGTAAACCTTCATAAGTATTATGAATTTATAATGGTTCATTATGTTGTACCAGATAACAAATCCCATCCTTTGTATATGATGAAATCTGATTCTGATATTCTGCCTAGGACTATTTGACTATTTGACTGAAAAAGTTATAACTTATTCAATGCAAAATGTCATTGATAAATCCCATCATTTGTCTCATCCATTGCAGAAAGAATCAAGTTCCAATATTTTCTCCAGCATTTGATGGACTGGAAAATAGCTGAAACCTGTCTAAAAACCTATATCATCAGTCTTATCCATTGCAGAAAAAATCAAGTTCCAATATTTTCTCCAGCATTTGATGGACTGGAAAATAGCTGAAACCTGTCTAAAAACCTATATCATCAGTCTTATCCATTGCAGAAAGAATCAAGTTCCAATATTTTCTCCAGCATTTGATGGACTGGAAAATAGCTGAAACCTGTCTAAAAACCTATATCATCAGTCTTATCCATTGCAGAAAAAATCAAGTTCCAATATTTTCTCCAGCATTTGATGGACTGGAAAATAGCTGAAACCTGTCTAAAAACCTATATCATCAGTCTTATCCATTGCAGAAAGAATCAAGTTCCAATATTTTCTCCAGCATTTGATGGACTGGAAAATAGCTGAAACCTGTCTAAAAACCTATATCATCAGTCTTATCCATTACAGAAAAAATCAAGTTCCAATATTTTCTCCAGCATTTGATGGACTGGAAAATAGCTGAAACCTGTTTAAAAACCTATATCATCAGTCTTATCCATTGCAGAAAAAATCAAGTTCCAATATTTTTTGCAGCATTTGATGGACTGAAATATAGCTGAAATTTTTTTTCTGCTTTCCAGAATTTCACTTGTTTGCTTATGAAAATGTAATGCAAGTTTTTTTGTTTGTTTTTTGTTTTTATCTAATACAAATCAATTAACAAAATTTAAAAAAATTTGTTCATAAATTTTAAATAATAAAATTTACCTTACGAATTTTTTTTTTTTAATTATAAAAAAATTATTTTAATTTAATTTAATTTATAAAATTTAAAATTAAAAAACAAAACTTACAAAATTTTAAAATTTAAACAAAACTTACAAATATAATTTTTGATATACAAATTTAAGAAGAAATATTATTTTGTTTTTTTAATTTTTATAAGAAATAAAATTTTCCATATTTAAATTTAATAAGAAACTTAATTTAATTTATAATTTTTAAATTTAAAAAATAAAATTTACAAATTAAAAAAAAATTAAAATTTGTTGATTAATTAAAAAAAAATTACATGAAGGGAAATCGCCACCCCCATGGGGATTTCCCTTCATTCTTTTTACAAATTTGATTAAAAATACCAAGGAAAATCGCCATGGGGGGTGGCGATTTCCCTTAGTATTTTTAGCCAAAATCAATATTTTGATGCTGGGAAATCGCCATGGGGGGTGGCGATTTCCCAGCTAATTTTAAAGCGAGCGTATTTTGAGAAATAATCTAAAAGCATAAGTAATTTGGGGTTTATTTTTTTTGGCTATATTCGTATAAAAAACCCGAGAAAAGATAGATTTGAGTTCTCCAACATATAAAGTTTTTTAAAAAAAGAAAAAAAAAATTGGAAATTGAGCTTTCATGGTGGTCCATTCAAACTGCAATCATACTACATTGCATGCTTAGCTGTAATAATGGCAAAAAAGAAAAAGAAGGCACCAACAAAACCAGAATAAAAAGAAACAGTAATCTTTCTTTCTCATTACTATTTTTCACTAGTCTTTTTTCATTGATGTGGTAATGTTGATTTAAATTTGTCGATTCATCACCTCTAAGTAAACCATCCATCGAGGCAATCCATATGAATCTGAGCATGCATCTGAAAATTCGTTCGAAAAAATTCAAATTCAAATCTGATTTAATTAAAAAAATTAGAAACCGAAAAAACTCAAACCCCGAAAAACAAGCTGAAAATAATTACATCATACAAAAAAATCTAAAAAATGACCTCTAACATTAAAGAATCCAAACATGAAAAAACTTGAATATAAAATGACTTAAACCTAAAAAATCCGAACCCGAACCACTCCTTTGCCACCTCTACCAAAATGCATATTAAGAATAGGAGTTTTGCACGTCAATGATCGTTAAGCATCTGAATCAAATTGCAGACCTCATGTCAAACACGGACAAGACATATATACATGTTTTTCTGAATCTTGAAAGAGATTTTATTTACGCAACAAAATACCAGTCATTTTGCTTGCAGAAGAAAAGAAAAGCCAGACGAGCAACAGCGCAAATCAACCAGTTCTATGAAATAAATACATAAAAAAGCTGGAATCCCAAACGAGTATCACCGATTAGAACAACAACAAATACAAGAGTAGATTACAAGAATCAACAAAGTGAGCAATATTTAGTCATGGGGTTGTTAGCATACAAAGGGACTATAGTATGTTCCACCAATTCGACTATCAGAACCTATGTTGCTCTGAATCTTCATTTTTCTTGAATTATTCTTGTCCGACGCATATACGGATATGGGTATGAAGATATGATCCTCCAAAGACCCTCCAAATACATAAAAATCTTGAAAAAAATTGAACATACCCGTGTCCGACACTCACACCCGAGTCCAAATAACATAGAGCAGAACAATGAACAAGAACTGCATATGTTGCTACAGGTTTTTTCTGTACAGAATTTACATGTCAAACATACCTGAACATCTGACACAGGAAAATACAACCGATTGGGGCAACGACGCTGTTTGGTTTACAGGTGAAGTTCTAGCAACTAATCCAGCAATCCCAGTCCCAGCTATGTGCACATAAAACACGTCATGAGAAGGACTTGGTCTGATTTTCAAGCAGAGAAGCCAGTTTCCAATGCTCTTAATATAGTAGCAGAATCAAATCTAAAGTTTCTGAAACTCTTCCCAGGACCGGTGTCAGGCGGGTTAGCATCAGATGCAAGCTTAGTAGATTGACTCTCCACAATCATCGAGTTACTTCCGATACAACTATTCTTTGCTTTCCACATACAGATCCCTTGACAAGAATTAAAAAAAAAAAAAAAAAAAAAAAAAAAAAACTCATCAGAATAAACAGACCAAAAGATTTCCATGGGTACTATATCTTCATGGGGTCAAAGGTGGCTTACGCTATTGCCAGAATGCAAAATCACAGTAGTTGAGCTATTAATGACAGAGTGAAGCACTTAAAGCAAATCAAACTAAAATGTGCAAGGCACTTCTATTTGTGTTTTTAATTGGTTTTCTTAACACCACGAAGTCTGCTATTTTTTATCAAATTATTTGTCCAAATTCAAAACTAGCACATTTTAGGGCCAATTTTATACAATTCAGTTTTACATTATAATGTCAATGTTCTTTCCAAACCAACCACAGGTCGCAGCAAAAGAGAAAAAAAGAGTGAATAAAAACCCAATCCAATCTAGTAACAGACTACTGATGCTAGCTTCGGGCAGCTATGATCATATAAAAAATTCAGCTCATCACCCATAATCCCTCTAGTAACAAAAGCACAGTGAGAGATCTAAAGAATAGATTTGATTGTTTACTTTCTTCAAGTTATGACTTTAGACATTATAGAAGACAGAATTTCTCCTACGATAAATTCAACCGTTTCTTACTCAGTTTGAGTTTAAGACATGCACGAAGGCATACATGACCAGGTTTAGACTGTCAAATCTCTCTCTCTCTGTAGTGGTTTTCGAAACCTCTCTAGAGAGAGACACACAGCAGGGGCAGGTTCCCAGTTTGACCAGTTCAATTTGTGGTTTGACTAATGTTGGTAAAGTATATATCAAATACATTGTATGTTCACAACAATGGTTCAAATCTCACATGTACTAAAGATTCTGAAAAGAGAAAAGGCATTTTAAGGTCAGTTTTAATAAAACAGAACTGCTTCAACCAGGCTTAACTGAGCAGTTTGATCCGTGTTGCATTGTGTTTAACCATTTTTTGACACTTTCCGCTTAAGAAGTATGTTCCTGACCAGACAATTGACTAATTTCTGGTTCAAACAATTGAATTGACTGGTCCGGTCCGGTCCGGTCCAATTTTCACAACACTGCCTTCCTCATCCAGCTCCTTTTCCTTTTTTTCCCCTATTCCATTTATAGGGTTTACACGAACCTAATACTATAATAAATTGTCTTCCAAAATAAAGGAGAGGGAAAACCTTTTAGGGGCAAATCTGGTCTTGGAGGTATTGCGGGCGGATGCTTTGAAATCCATGATTTTAGAGATCTGCACAAAGAGATCATATAAGTGCAATTTAGCCAACAATGTTAAGGCATTTGAAAAATAATTATAATGTAATAACAAAATACTCACGCTAAAAAGGGGGCCACCATATAAAGCTTTAGGCCAGTGATCCCACGCGATATTACTTCATTAGTTGCCGGCTGAAGATCATCAAGCCGGTGCCATGCAATTTCCTGCAGCCAGGTAATAGCAGGCTAGCTGTCAACATTATAGCTTTCTAAGAGAAACAAGGTCTTAGACATCCTCTCCATCACTTGGAAAGACAGACGAACAAGATATGCAGGCCATAAAAGCCAAGAGAAAAAGTACATATCAAGTACATACTTGAAAGCCCATTCTGCTGCAGGTCATTTTACTAGATAGTAGCTACTTTGTCTATACTTGGATCTAAGTTTCTGGTAGTAGTACCCATGAGATTAAAGTAAAATCCACCATTGCTTAACGGGCAAAAAGTAGATACTATCACATCATAACAAACTTAACTTTTGGCCTTTTAATTCTAAAAGCAAAAAAAAAAAAAAAATCAATGGAACAAATTTTGGTTACAGCTTTTACACTTTACTTCCTAAAAGCAAAGTGGTTAGTGCCACAGACCACCGTCGAATCATGGTAGAATCCACCATGTTATAAGCGCACTTGCCCAACCATTTCCATCGTAGAAATAGCATCATATTTAATTTTTTTAGCAAAAGCCAAAAGGTTTCAGCTGGTTGCTACTAAAAGAATATCTATCAAGCCTGTAACCCTATTTTCTTAAGATAAAGTAGCCCTAGTTAAGTAACTATTATGATAATTTTTAATACTGAATTTTTTTTTTTAAAGAAAAAAGAGAAAACATCAAGTATGCTATTACTATAATTGCTTTTACTCTACCAAACATTATCAAAGGTCATTATGGAACAATGCATTAAATAAATTGATAAAGCAATTCCGCAGCGTGTTTCTAGGCAGCAACCATTCATATTTAAAGCAGACAATGCAATTTATAAAATAAAAATAAATAAAAAAGAAAGAAAGAAAGAAAGCACCCCAACACACACACACACACACACAACAAGAGCAGTATGCAATTCTTGACAACTTTGGATGAAAGCATCAGTTTTGTGAAGGTCTCATAAAATTTTCTCCTCATTTCCATTGGCAGAGAAAGACCGAGCAATGCAAATGTCTGAAGTTCATTGCAGACTAAATTTGCCAATAAGATGGTTTGATTCTATTGTTGATAGGTACCAAGCACTAAAAATAGCCCAAATGTGAAGTTGCTTGAGAATTGAGCATACTAAACACAAGCTAATTAGATATACGCTCCGAAGTTGTAAGGAAAACTGCAACTACATATAAAAGGTGCTAAAAATTGGATTCCTATCAGGCCATTAAAGCTATGTACCCTTCCAAAATATCACGAACAAGTAAATTGCACTTATCATCCAAAGAAACACATACACTGATCTCCTTTTTTGTAAGTGGGGCGAAGGCAGTATCATCCTTTACACCACAAATAATATAGAGCCGCACCCTCTGCTGTCCAAATACTACTTCAATGTATTCATCATTGTTTAGGAGCCCTGAAACATCGAAGCCTGTTTCTTCTAAGACCTGTATTTTCATAGAAAGTACATCACTAATCATAGATGAGGAAAGAAAAGAGCAAGTAGATGGAGATAAAGAACTCAAAGAGTAATCAGTAATCATTTGGATTCCCTTAACATCAGAAACTGGTCGCATCTTTTTAGGTACCATCAACTCTATTATTTCTCCAAATTAGCAGGGAAACATGCAGAAATTTAATCCATGCCACTGATGAAGTTTAATGACAGGTTTAATAGGGAGATAAGATTGGCACCCTACTCTAGCTTTTGCTTTTGAGGGGTGAACGAACATACATGGAAAGCTAGTTAATAAACTAATCTAGATTCTAAATTTCTTCCCTATCCATGTCACTCACAATTAGAAAGCAAGATCATTCTAAAGTTAGCTTTGACTCTGTAGCCATCCGCATTAGCTAGTATAGTCTAATTACTACTATCTGAAGAACACAAACAACACTGAATATATTCATCTTCTGTGCAAAAGGTTAAACCACTTGTGAAAGGAAGTATATTTCCATTCTGATTCTTTAGGAATCAGTTTCCAGTCCTTCACAAAATTGGTCAACAGTAATAAAGCCTAATTACCATTAAATCATCAGGCATATGCTCGTTTAAGTATGGACAGAAATTGAGAAGCCCTAAAATACAGATAAGTTGAAAGTGATAAAAACGTCCATGAGAAATAAGCTTACTTCTCGAATTGCACATGCATGGTCTTCCTCGTCTTTGCTCTTTTTCCCACGTGGGAAGCTCCAGCTCGTCCCTTTCCATCCCTTCGCTAGGATGCACTATTAATTGCAGCAACAAACACAAAGTAAAGACACTCGTAGAATGGAAGCTAAGTGTATGGTAATCCTGGAAAATGTTATACAACTTGAATTCAACATCCTGAATTGCAAGAAATAGCTTTCATTGAAGTTCCATCAATTGGAAAATGACATTTGAATTAAAAAAAACCCAAGAAGTGTAGATGCGCTAACACAAAATCTCTGATAGTGATAAGTATATCAAGAGATTGGGACTATGGGGGAAGAGAGTGAAGAAGTGGGATTACAAAAGTAAACAGGTGCAAAATTTCCATTCTTAAGCATGAATCCATGAATGTGTAAAGTGCATTAGCAGCGTTAAAGTCGAGTATACAAGTACCATGAAGCTAACTTGTCAAATTGATAATAACAGAGTGACATTTACTCAAAAATGAAAAAATGAAAAGGCTCTTCTTGTTTTTAACTGGCACAAGAAAGAGACTCACCCGTTCATATGTTTCATCTAAAATAATTGCCCCTGTTACAGGAACTCGAACCTTGTAATCAGTGAAATCCTTAAATATATCATCTATATGAGCAACATAAGGCCTTAAAACATCGCAGCTGTTAAACACTGGAACAAGTTAAGGAAACAGAGAATTTTAATGAAACAGAGGAACAAGAAAACAGACCATACTCATAGCATGGAATAACAAAAAGAAGTACAGAAAACGCCATAAAGATGTCTTCTAAAAGTAAATAAAATGTCAAGTCAAAAAGGATCTTGACTTATACTGCACTTAATAGTATAAAATCTAATCTTCAATTTGGAGAGGAAAAGAAAAGATGGAATCGGAGGTCATCCTCTTCAGTGACAGAAGATGTTATAGGCTCAAGCTCCAACTCCCTGTTATAAAAAAGAGTTTTTCCTTTTCCTAATGTACAGATTCTATGAAATAGAAGCCCAAACTTTTGCAATCATAACATCAAAACCAGATATCCATGTCAACTTATATGCTTTTTCTTTTTCGAAAAGAAACAATTTGATTCTTATATGAACAGATTTCATACTATTTATTTACAACATTAAGGTAAAAGTCAGCATCCAAGCAAAAAACTGCAAGGTCTCATATAAGAAAAAATAATTTCAGAAAATTAAGCAGAGTGAAAATTAAATAACCATGATAAATACAAATAACTTGCAGACAAAAATGGGACAAAATCCCCGTCTTTTTTATCTTTAAGAATAGTGTGCATGAACCTTCGCCTTCTTAAACTTAAATGTTTAATCATTAATCACATTAGAAAATGCCCATAAAAAATGTAGTTACATAACTGGCTTCAACTTGATGAGTGACTAGGGCCTAGATGTTTTCATAAACCAAGCTGTGAGACAAGATGATGCCAAACATTTTGTTTTTATTTTGAATCAATACTTTTTAATGTAAAAAAGCTATGATAATTGTAGATGAAAAGTGGTTTGAACAATTAAAAACGAAGAAAATTATCATGGAGTTGAAAACAAGTGTGAATATTTGAAAAATCAGCCAGCAGGCTAGTGATAGCAACATATCACAACAATAAAGATGCATCGAATATAGGATACATAAAGAGGTGAACTCCTTCAGATTGAATGACTTCAGCGATGGATTGTTTTCCACTGTATTGTCCTCGTAGAACCAATGTGCATACTCCACAAGGAAGAGAATTCTCTCAAATGACTGCTGGTCCTCTTTTGGCACATTTAAAACAAACCGACTGCACAACAATTATGAACAATAAGATTTATATAGGATCAGAGGGGAAAAAAAGAACAGAAATAAGGCAATGATATGGAAAACAGAGAGAGAGAGAGAGAGAGACTGCTTCGATCATTACATGGTAATGATTTTAATTTTTAAGGCCATGATAATTCAATTGAGGAAAAAAAATTAAGGGAATAGCATCGTACAAACAGACCATCAGCCAATAAATGGATCATATCAGTGAAACTTTAGAAATTAATTTCCTAGCAACACAACCAATTTCCTCATTGTATTTTGCTGGTTTGATGAGAAAAGCCAATGAGAAAAACCGGCTGATACAACTTGTCAAAAATCATTTGGAGGAAAAATTCAATTGTGTGATACTTGGGTGGCTGATCCTGATACCTAAAAACATGATCTAAAGTCTAAAGATTCTTGAGCTTAAACATTGCACTTACTCGATTAATAATCCAAAATATAGCTACAATATCTACAACTAAGGGTCAAACTTCCATAACTCCATATTTATCTGGCAGGCCCCATAGCAGTATGATTAACAACTCCAGTCCCCACTAAGTTTTAATCTACAAAATGATCCACACACCACACCATTAATCTCACTAACAATCTTCAAAACACATCAATATCAATCTAGCAACAATAAAAAAGAATCATCACAACTGCACGATAGGTGGCCTAGCTCTAAACACTACACTTCTTCAATTAATCAATCCAAAAAAATTACACAACATGTTCAACAGATATTGCAAATGATCATGCTTCCATATCTCCATACTTTTCTAACAAGTTCAAAATCAATGCAATTAAGAGTTCCCTATAGAAATGTGCAATATATAACTAAGTTAAATTTGCATAATAACCTACGTGCCACACCACTAATCACACTAAAAACCTTAAAAGAACACACATCATTTTCAATCAAGCAATATTGAAAATCATGAGTTAATAAGTCAAAGCTCTTTTTCTTTTACCTAACTTAACAATCATACAACTGAGTTCAATTACTTCTTCTATAACAAACCCTAAAACTAGTCAACATAAATCCAATAAAAACACACACACACACCACAAAAAAAAAAAAACTGGAATTTCAACACTAAATTCTCGGGAAACAAACAGAAAAGTGAAACCTGCAAAGATCGTCGAGGAGCTCTTGAGGAGGAAGACTGTTCTTCAATGGCGCACTCGAAGATAGATGGAGACCAGACATAGCTTTTTCTAGTAAAAAAATAAAACTAAAACCCTGACCCTTATTATTTTTTACACTATGTTTGGTTCGGGGAATACGAATGCTATTCCTCTGTTATTCTTTCATGAAAAGTAAGTCAATAGTCGTTTTGACGTTTACTTGTAATAGATTATTACGTCATTATTACTTAACATATTGTATTAGCTATTTTTATTTACACCCAAAAATAGCATTTTACATTTTTACTCTTCACGAATAGGATCATTATTTTTATATCAGATTTGTCTTTACATATTTTTAAAAATTTTAAATACATTCAGCTATTAAAAGTGAAAATATTATTAAAATATTATTTTTAAATAAATTAAAAAATATTTAATATTATTAAAATATTTATATTCTAAAATATATAATTAAAATATTATAATTTTCAAATATATTATTAAATATTATTAAAATATTCATAATTTAAAATATATTTATTAAAATATATTACATATTATTACAAATATATTATTAAATATTATTAAAATATTATTAAAATATTATTAAATATTTATTAAAATATTTTAATATATATTTTAATATATTTATTAAATGTTATTAATAAATATATTAAATATTATTAAAATATTTTATATTTTATTACATAATATTATTAAAATATTAAATATTATTATTAAAATATATTAAATATTATTTGATATATTATTAAATATATTATTAAATATTATTATTAAAATATTTTTTATATATTATTAGATATTATTATTAAAATATTTTAATATATTAATAAATATTATTATTAAAGTATTTTTAATATATTATTAAATATTAAAAATATTAAAAATTATTATTATATTTTAATATATTATTAAATATTATTATTAAAATATTTTAAATATTATTAAATATTATTAAAATATTTTTTATATATTTTTTATATATTATTATATTTTATTATTAAAATATTTTAATATATTATTAAATATTATTATTAAAGCATTTTAAATATATTTTTAAATATTATTATTACATATTATTAATATAAAAAATATTATTAAAATATTATTGTTAAAATATTTTAATATATTATGAAATATTATTATTAAAATATTTTATATTTTAATATATTTAATATAAGTTTAAGAGATCAATAAATTAATTTTGCTTTTTATTAAATAAAAATATTATTATTTATGCTAAGGATAAAATAGTCTTTTTGTATTTATTTTTTACTTATTTCTTAACATCATTTTAACCAACCAAACAAAGTAATAGGATTTCTATTCTATTTCATTCATTCAACCAACCAAACTATGTAATACTTATTACAGCTCTATTTCATTCCTCCTGTATTTCATTCCCTCTCTATTCTTTTCCTATTCTATTACATTCCAGCAAACCAAACGTGACAATCCCCTAAAAATCATAATTCAATAAATGAAAATTTTTTTAAAATAAAAATATAAAATCAAACAAGATTGATGTGTTTTACAAATAACCCAGGGCAAGAATGCCTAAAGCTATAACTGACAAGAATGCCTAAAACCCCAAAATCTTATTATTGATTTTGCTGTAATAGTATCTGAAACCTTAAAAATAAGTAACAAACAACAAATCAAAGCGATAACTATAAAAACCTGATTGGAAGCCTAAGCTCTGATACCAACTGATATGAACTTGTGAGGTTAAACCCTTTGAACCCACTAACAAATTGAAATACCCAACCCAGAAAAGCCAAGATTCAGACAAAAAAAACTTAAACCCTTAAAATTTTATTTCAAAGAACCTAGATTAAGCATGTAAACTAGACCCTAAGAACTATCGTTTCAAGAACCTAAGTTTGATAGGTTGAACGCCACAAAGAAAGAATTCTTTGATAAGTTCCAAGTTCTTTCAAAAACTAAAAGAGAAAACTCTCACTGAATAAAATCAGACTTAATTTATCAAAAGATAATTGAAGTAGGCGGCTAAGACATATATTTATAGCTTCCCTACAATAACCCTAATCTACTAAGTAATAATATGTAAAATATGGGCTGAACATGCTCAACCCCAAACCTAAATAATCAAAAGATGTCCATGTTACATAATATAGGCCCAAATGCCTAAGTAATTATAAGAATTAAAATAAGTCCAACCTCTTAATGTGCCACCTTGTGTTCTTGAATCACATCAACCAAACTTGGATGCAAGCCTATCTTGCATGTTGAAGCCTTTCCTGAATAACTTGCAACATGGCCCAAGTGAATTCCACCCATTCTTACCATGTTTCCTAGATCTTCTTGGATCTTGGCCCATATAGAAATTACCATGGGATTGGGCCATCTTGGATCCTATCACGATTTCGCAAAAAACGAATCGAATATCTGCGAATATCCAAATCCGCATTTTAAATTATCATCCCTAAGTTTGAAGTTGAATTCGATTTTCATGGGCCGGTCCATGGACAATAAAAATTTAGTATCGCATATTAGCCATTATTTATTTTTCACATTGTATTTTTTGGGAAAAAAATGTTTAGATAAGATAAATATATAATATGAGATGAGATGAGGGAATAATTAAATATTTTGAAATCTTAATATTTTTTATTAAGTCAAACATCAATTATTAAGGTGGAGATATATCTATAATATACATAAAAGTATGAATGTAAAAACTCTTTTGAACTGACGAAAATAAGCATCGTCGTTCACTATATTTTTAAATTGCCATTATAAATATTTTTTGTTATTAATAATATTTATCGAATTTATTAGTAAGAAATTTAAGTTTAGAAAAAAATAGAGAATGAAACAAGAAAGAAGAAAATAATGTTAGTAAAATTAAGATGGCTTTGAAGCGTGTAGAATACTTTTCTTAAGGTTTTAATATGCCTCCAAAATACAACAAAGCCCTCAACACTTCAATCAGAATAGTGAAAATGATTGAATAGAAAAATCTTTTACATAGATAACGAACATATGTATCTTTTAATGAGATATCATTTTGTAAGAGTTGTGTTGTTTTATAAGATAACTTTACATGTAAAAATTATGTTTTTATAAGACAACTTTATAATACAACAGTTGTTTTTATAAAACAATTAATCATGAATAATTATAATTTTCAAAATTTAATTATTCTGAAATTATAATTATAATAAAATTATTTGTTTTATATTCTCAATAAACTTGACTTTTTTAAATAATATAAGATTGTTTCTATGCTTCCATAGTTCCATTGAAAACCAAACTTTATCATCAAATTAGGCTCTATTTAAAAGCTCGATTAGAGATACCAACGTTATTTTATGATTGAATTTTAAATTTTCAATCAAAACGACATTTTTTTTTTATATTATTAATGTCTCCAATAGAAGTTCAAAATGAAGTCCAGATAAAAACGCATAAATTTTAGTGTTTTCTCTAAGACCATTGGTCAAAAGAAAAAAAGATATTCCAGATCAGAATCACAATTACAATAGGGTTTCGTTAACAGTATTATTAAAGCATTATTTAAAATTAATTAATATATGTTTATAATAAGTGAACACTTTCTTTGTGGCGTGACGTTACACTTCCTGATTTTGTGTTGCTGTTTTATGAGTACGTGATATTTGATGTATTTGTGATTAATGACAGACCTAACTTCTCGACGCATTGATCGAGGTGTGGCCACGCGTTGAGCATTCATTGGCGGGACCGACTGCACGGTATGGCTTCATCGGTACTTTTCACTTGCCCTCTACTATAAATAAGAGGGATGGGTGAGGGTTAGGGTCATTTGCTGTGTATTGCTGTCGAAGTGCTGTCGATTTGTTTCCGATTGTCCTGCGTGCTCCGATCTTCCGTTTGTCTCATCCGACGAGGTGTTTCAAGCATTTTTTAGGTATTTTTCAACGCTTGTGTTCTTGTTTTTGTTTGTTTTGTATGGTGATTTGTGGTGAATGCCTAAGTATTACAAGATGGTGATGACGAATAGCAAGGGTTCGGAGTGTTCAGAAGCTTGGAGGAGGTTCTAGGCTTGTGGTGCTCAAAACTTGGATGAGGCCTTATTTAGGTATAAATCAAATGATAATAATTTATTTAGGTATAATAAAAAATATATATGAACTTATTTAAGAAAAATGACATAATTTAGAATTTTTTTATGTTTTAGCTTAAAATAATTTAAGATTTGTAAAGACTAAAAGAAATCTTAAAAATATTTCATGTTGTAATTAGAGTGGTGTATGGGTAAGGATCAGATAGAGATAAGCATAGTTTACACTTTGAAAATTTAAATGTGAACCCGAACTTGGCTCCATGCACCTATTTATTTTATGTTTACTAGCTTTTATAACAAATGCAAATGCATGTGAAAGATTTTCTCATATGAAAAAAATTCGATAAAAGTAGAGAAATAAACAATAAAAATAATATGTCATTAATTATTGGTTTTTGATAAATGTGTATAAAAATTCATTATGATTACTAAAAATATAAAAAACTGTTTTTAAAGAACATACAAAGTTTTTGATAACCGTGTCAAATGTTGTAAACTCAGTTAATATATTTATACTATATTCGATCGAGTTGGAGTGACATTATGAATCAGTCACTCACTTTATATATAGTATAGATTAAAAATATATTAAAAAATTTTAATTACATTTTATAGTTAAAATTAATAAAAAATTTAATTACATTTTATAATTTATATTATTTAATAAAATATAATATCTTTAACATTGATTGAACTAAACTCCAACCTTAAAATTTATGTCCAAAGCTTACTTGAGCCAAAGCAAATCTAACAATTAGCCTACACACATTTGCTTGGTAAAAAAAAGAAAAAGAAAAAAAAATATATAATTTTATGATTGAGCCGTAAAATAACACATATTATAAGCTCAACCATTAAATTAATTTTTTTATTTTATTTCAGTGTCCTTTTCTTTCTTTTATACCTAGCAAATTGAAGTTCCTAAACTCCAACTAAGGGAAAAAGCGTAGATTTGGCAATATGTGTATTGATATTGTATTTGTGTATTTTTATATGTTATAATCGTGTTTAAGATATTTTATATATATTTATATAAATTTGGATACGTTAATAATTCGTATTATATAAATTTTGATATATTTATGTATTTATATCATATTTTATATTATATTTTAATTTTTTTATATCATGTAATTATATCATATTTAAAATTATCAAATATAGGAAAAAGTAGAAATGAAAAAGCCACCAAAATCACATGTACTATTACCCAATCTTAAAACAACTAAAAGTAACAAGCAATAGTTTTGCTTCATTAAAAAAAAAGTTTTTCTATAATTTTATGATTACTTGTCTATGACCCAAATCACATGCAAATTGAAGACAATGATAAAATGGATATTAATGGCATTTGGTAAACCACTAAATTAGGAAAGCTGAAACCTATTAGCAATTTCCCTTTATATAATGATTCTAACATGAAACATCTTCTTCCCTTCCATGTGCTATTTATTCACCTTTCATCTTTACAAAGCTCGTAGCATTTATTAATTGCACTTAATAATTCCATGTGCTTGTCAAGGACAAACACACAATCTTCATTTTCAAAATTCAATGACAGCATTTAATAATTATATTTATATTACGAGTTAAGTTAAAAAAAAATTACATGAAAATACATAAAATTTTGCAAACAACTAACTAGTGTCATTAAAATGAATTAATATATTATTTATAATAATAATAATATTATATTAAATACATCAATTGATAATTTTAATCACTATATTTTTAATATATTGGATGAAAGTATGAAAATATTATTATATAGGGTTTTGCTAACTAGTGCTTTTAGGGCACTCTTTAAGATTAGTTAATATATTCTTTGTAGTAATAAAAATTGTATTAAATATAAAAGTTGATAACTTTATTCATCATTTTCAATACATTGGGTGAAGATATAACTACATATAGTAACCTTAAAAAGTGTCCTTAGGTCACTTGTTAGTAAAATTCTATTATATATAACAACCTTACCAAATGCATTTTTGGAATTTATGCTATGTTTGAGAACATGAATTTGAGAATTTGGATTTGGATTTCATTTGCTATATAAATTGTGATAATGAAATGCATACATTAGTTAAAATTCAACATGATTGTATATTTGAAAGGTATAAAAACATGAATTATAAATTCACAAATACCTATAGGTATTTCAAATTCACCACTACGTAGGCATCTAACAAATCCATGAATTTAAAAAATAATCATGAATGTTACATTTACATGTGTTTTACTACACAATTACACTATTTTTGAAATCAAAATCAGAAATTCAAGTTCCCAAATGCAACCTAACAAAATTCAAATAAAAATACAAATGATCATTTATATTTCATTTAAATTAATTTTTTATTACAAAAATAGAAACTTTTCAAGTTTCAATATATTTTTTAAAATTTTTCTCTTTCACCAACTAGGTGATACAAAAGCTAACATTTATATATTTACCAAAAAAAAAAAGCTAAAATTTATATAAGCCTTTTATTTCCATAATTTTCTATTTAAGAAAAAAAAAAGCCAATTACCAATTTCAAATATTCATTGTCACGTACAAACTTAAATCATAATCCTAAACCCTAAATCCAAATAATAATAATAATAAAAAATCCTTGATTTTTTCCTTTAGTTTAGTTTAATTTAATTTAATTTCCCTCTTTATCTTTTTTATTTTATGTATAAGTTTTTCTATAATTAATAACAATAAAAATTTAAAGACTAGTATCATACATATATATATATATATATATATATATATATTCAACTATACAAACTCCTTAAATTTTGACACTTGACAATTTTTTTATTTGTTATGGAAGAAAAGGAAAAAAAAAAAAAAAAAGAAAGAAAGAAAAAGAAAGAGGGAAAAAAGAAAGAAAAAATAAATTCTTTTGTGTTTGTGTTATTTTTTCGTATGTTTAAAGTATTATAAATTTATATAAATGTTCACACGTTAATAATTCGTTTTATATATATTTTCATATTTTGGCACGTACGTGTATTCGTTTAGTATTTATGTTATTTTTCGTATTGTGTTTTAATTATTTTTTCTATGTTATGTTCGTATCGTGTCTTAATTCATTTCATATTTTGCATAGTTTGTCATTGTGATTCAATTTACAAAAAAAAAATTGTGTGTTCGTGCCCATAATCCTAATCTAAGACCCATACCTTTACTAAACGACCAATAGCGAGCGGATAAAACATTATAATACTTTAAATTAATTTTTTATTAAAAAATAGAAACTTTTCAAGTTTCAATATATTTTTTAAAATTTTTCTCTTTCACCAACTAGGTGATACAAAAGCTAACATTTATATATTTACCAAAAAAAAAAAAGCTAAAATTTATATAAGCCTTTTATTTCCATAATTTTCTATTTAAAAAAAAAAAAAAGCCAATTACCCATTTCAAATATTCATTGTCACGTACAAACTTAAATCGTAATCCTAAACCCTAAATCCAAATAAAAAAAATCCTTGATTTTTTCCTTTAGTTTAGTTTAATTTAATTTCCCTCTTTATCTTTTTTATTTTATGTATAAGTTTTTCTATAATTAATAACAATAAAAATTTAAAGACTAGTATCATACATATATATATATATATATTCAACTATACAAACTCCTTAAATTTTGACACTTGACAATTTTTTTATTTGTTATGGAAGAAAAGGAAAAAAAAAAAAAAAGAAAGAAAGAAAAAGAAAGAGGGAAAAAAGAAAGAAAAAATAAATTCTTTTGTGTTTGTGTTATTTTTTCGTATGTTTAAAGTATTATAAATTTATTTAAATGTTCACACGTTAATAATTCGTTTTATATATATTTTCATATTTTGGCACGTACGTGTATTCGTTTAGTATTTATATTATTTTTCGTGTTGTGTTTTAATTATTTTTTTTATGTTATGTTCGTATCGTGTCTTAATTCATTTCATATTTTGCATAGTTTGTCATTGTGATTCAATTTACAAAAAAAAATTGTGTGTTCCTGTCATGTCTCAATTTATGATATATTTTTACATAATTTGTTATAATGATTCAATTTCAAGAAAAATTTGTATGTCAATGACGTGTTTGTGTTCGTGTTATTTTTGTGTGGTGTTCAAAGTATTATAAATTCATATAATATTTTACACATTAATAATTCATTTTATATAAATTTTGATGCGGTTGTGTATTCGTGTCGTGTCATGTGTTAATTATTTTCTCATGTTATGTTTATGTCGTATCTCAATTTATCTCATATTTTGTATATTTTATCATAGTAATTTAATTTTAATTCTAAATTACGAATGACTTGGCCGACCCTGCCCCTGTCACAACATTTGCGCATTTAGATGCTACTACCGTACTATCAAGAGGATTAGCTGCCAAAGGTATTTATCGAGCGGTAGATCTTTTAGACTCAATGTCAACTATGCTCCAACCTCGAATCCTTGGCGAGGAACATTATGAAACTGCGCAAAAGGTTAAGCAAACCTTACAATGTTACAAAGAACTTTAAGACATTATAGCTATCCTTGGGTTGGACGAATTGTTCGAAGAGGATCGGTTAACCGTAGCAAGAGCGCGAAAAATTGAGCGTTTTTTATCACAACCCATTTTCGTAGCGGAAGTATTTACCGGTTCCCTGACGAAATATGTTGGCCTAGCAGAAACAATTAGAGGATTTAAATTGATCCTTTCTAGAGAATTAGACGGTCTTTCTGAACAGGCCTTTTATTTGGTAGATAACATCGATGAAGCTACTGCGAAGGCTACGAACTTAGAAATGGAGAGCAAATTGAAGAAACGACCTTAAATATTTGCGTACTCACCCCTAATCGAATTGTTTAAGATTCAAAAGTGAAAGAAATATATTAAAATATATAAATTATTTAATATGATTCAATTTAAATTTATTTTTTATTATTAATTTAATTAAAATTTTATAAATATTAAAAAAAATCCTAACGAAGCGGGGAAAAATTAGAGTTTTTTTTTAGTATTACGTGTTTTCAATACGGTTACGTTTAGATATTAAAATATATAAATTATTTAATATGATTTAATTTAAATTTATTTTTTATTATTAATTTAATTAAAATTTTATAAATATTAAAAAAAATCCTAACGAAGCGGGGAAAAATTAGAGTTTTTTTTTAGTATTACGTGTTTTCAATACGGTTACGTTTAGATATTATTATTAAATAATAAGAAAAGCAAGCACCCAATCGGAATCTCCTGCTTTCGCTTGACTTAAAGCTTCCACTCCGAGTCTGACAAATAAACAAAGCTCTACTTTTCTGCATCAAATCTCCGCTGTAAGTCTCCCCTCTCTCCTTCCTTTTCTCATCAAAATCTCCTTTTCTTTGGCATCAATTTTGCTCGTATCCCACTTCAAATTACTTCTTTTTAATAAAGTTTCTGCTTTTTTTTTTTTTTTTAGCTTTTAAATTGGCCATATGTTCATGTAATTTTATACTTTCATTGACTTGGGGTTGATATATATATATATATATTTTAAAAATTTTAATTCAATTTATCAGTAAATACCCATTTCTTTTTATGTTTTGTTTCTGCTTGTTTATGGCTTTTGAAATTGAAAGTGGTGATCCCATGGACTGAATTCATGGTAAATTTCAAATTTTTACTCAGGATGAATGAGAATATATATATATATATATCACCTTGGGTGATATTAGTTTTGGCAAAATGTCAAGATTCCGTGTTAATTTTCATGAAACTCGAGTCCCTGCAATCATTACTCGTGAATTAGTTAGTAGCCTGTTCATGTCCCAATTTTAGAAAAAGGTAGAATTTTTTTAAACCAATCTTTTAGTCTATTTTGAGCAGATTTATTGGTTAAACAAAATGCGAAGGCGGCCTCAAAGTTCATCAATTTCACCTGATACATCAGCCAACGAATCGAGTGATACCTCTAAAACTGATGAGGAAGCCAAATTTAATGACGGTATTCAGATAAAAAGTGCAAGGAGGTCAGGATTCGTATGGCTGACATTGTTTGCTGTGATTGTATACTCTTCTTGGACTGTTTACCAATACCAGTTTGAGAGTTTGCCTGTGCCCCTTACTGCTGAGCAAGCAGGCAAAAGGGGTTTCTCAGAGGTGGAGGCAATGAAGCATGTTAAGGCACTGACTGAATTGGGCCCACATCCAGTTGGTTCTGATGCTCTTGATCTTGCTCTGCAGGTTGGGTCCGTTAAATGATTTTATCAGCTTTTCAGCTAATGATAATAGGATTATTGTCCTGAATCTTGATTATATTCTATTCAATTTGCATTGTTATTGGATTCTTTGCTATGGTTAGGAAAAAAAAAAAAGGTAGAATCTTAATTCTGGTTTTGATTATAATATTTCAGTTGTTTGAATATGATGTAGCTCAGGTCCTTTTTCTATGAATATCGCGATGTTGACAAAAATTAAACAACTGGATAACTTGTGTTGTTGTTGGCATATCGTGCCTTAAAAAATGTTCTTATGTTACATTTTTATGGTTTGATTTATCCCTTATTTTTTGATTTAAGCTGCAAAGCTTGTTTTAAGTCTGTAGTCCGGTCATGCATCTTCATTGATCTATATATTAAACTACAGTGGCTGTTCTAGGGATCCATTTCTTGTGCAATCATATTGTAGATATAACTGAATATGCTTTCAACCACAGTATGTTTTGGCAGCAGCAGAGAAAATTAAAAGAACAGCTCACTGGGAGGTTGATGTTGAAGTGGACTTTTTCCATGTTAATTCTGGTGCAAGCCGTCTGGTCAGTGGCATGTTTGTGGGGAGAACACTTGTCTATTCTGATCTTAATCACATCATATTAAGAATCTTGCCAAAATATGTACCTGAAGCAAGAGAAAATGCTATTTTGGTTTCTTCCCACATTGATACTGTTTCCTCAACGTATGGTTTCTTCCTTCTCTGTTAATATACTTCATGTTGGTTCAAATAAGTTTCCGTTTTGACCAAAACGTGCAATACTTTGTGTATGATACGTTGTGAATGTCGCTTTCATTTGAATTCAGCTAAGTCTAATGGTCTTAACAGTAATTTCTTCTGACATTCTTTATTGCGGTATGTATGCTGTTGATGGACCAGTATAATGTTAAAGTGTTAAAATAAAATTGCAGGTTGGAAGCATTGTAATATCCAGTGAATAATGTGATTTGCATTTCATATAAGTCAAGAAAGAGAAGGACAGCTAATTAATTAGTTTCTCGAAGGAAAAAAAAAATACAACCTCTTTTTATTGGTCCAAAACAAATAGTTTTGAATCTGGTTTAAAAGGTTGTAGTTGGGAAAAATGAACTGCAACACCTTTTAGCTCATATCTTGAATTTTTCAACAAGAAGCTGTGTTCTCAATCTTTTCATGTGGTAATATAATCTGTCGGAAACTTCAGATATTGCATAACACTGCCACTTTTTGTGTGACATCATAGTCTGTCCTTTTTGTCTTGCTTAATTAACAGCTTTGGTATTCTGATGATTTTGTTCTTTGTAAAACATCTTGGTGTTGTTTCAGGGAAGGGGCTGGGGATTGCAGCTCATGTGTTGCCGTTATGTTGGAACTTTCTCGGGGGATTTCTCAATGGGCTCATGGATTTAAGAATGCTGTGATATTTTTATTTAATATTGGAGAGGAGGAGGGTCTAACTGGTGCTCATAGCTTTATAACACAGGTTGGAAGTGTTTTCAAGGCCTTCACTTAAAACTTAAACTGTATTATGTATGATTTTCTTGAGGATTAGCCTCTTAAAGGTGCATGGTTTTGTTTGGGTGGATGTAGTTGTTTATGTTTTTCTTAGTCCTTGATGATGATACCTTCATGTGTTTTCTCCTATATAATGACTGGAAGATTTACAAGAAAAATAGTATGATTAAAATAAAGATAGAAGAATCTTATCCGTCTTGTCTTCTGCACATAACACAGACACGAGGAATGTGTCTACCATGTTTAGTGCTTGGATTAACCCGTATCAAACATATGGTTTGGTTTCTTAGTATAGTTTAGTGGTTGATTAAACGGATTTTCAATAGTAAAGTTGGATAGTTGCATAAATTTCTAGTTACGCATGTAAGTGAAAGCATATATATTTTCTTCATGGAGTCAAGATCTAGTAGTGCCACAGAGAAAGAATATAAGTAATTAAATTAGAGAAAAGAGTTCAGTTGTGGAGAAGATTGGTGAAGGCATACATAGATTTGAAAATCTTAAAAAGGATTGTAGAGGCATTCATTTAGAATGCTGCAAGTTATTTATGATTTTGTATTTGCTAAAAGAGCATGTCTACTGCCATAGCAGATAAACTGTCTAGATTGTTTTAGTAGACAACTCTAGCATAACTTTCAAGTTTAGTTAAATATTAGTATCTATTTATTGATTTTTATAATCTGTTAGATGATGAAGGTTTATTAGGCAACTGACACTGAAACATTCGATCTCATCTCATAATAGTTAAGAGAAAGGATAGAAATATCAAGGGGCAAGGAGAATTTGGGGATGAGGTTGAAATGTGATTGTTAAGACTGTGAGATGTTTTAATTAATAAGGATACCATTTTTCTGTAATCTGTTAATAATAATTTAAAAGTTCAAGGAAATGATACACTGAGAGTCCAGAAAAACAGGGGCAAGGAATTCAACATGATAAATTGACAATTATCTGTACAGATAAGCTTTTTTTTCTTAATTGAGATGGTGAATTATGTTTCCTTTTAGGTCATGTTTCTAGCAAGTGCTTGGATACTTGTTCATCTTTGTATTCTTCTACATTGTGGTTTTGTAGGTTTTAGACACATGAATGAGTGATTATTCTTCTGCAGTATTGCTCCGATAGTGAATATGTAGGGTTACTATGCAGATCAAGTACAGAAAGCAACAAAATAACAAAATCTTTCAAGTTAAATGATTAACACTTAGTTTTCTATTGCAGCATCCTTGGAGTTCAACCATTCGTATGGCTATTGATTTGGAGGCCATGGGTATTGGAGGAAAGTCCAGCATTTTCCAGGTATATTTCTGGAAGTAGTTTTGATCCCCCCATTGACTTGTTGGAAGGGGTTGGTATGAACTTTCTGAAATCCACTTAATTAGGCAAGGGTAATTCTTTAAAATTTTCCATTCACAAATTTAAGCAGATTTACCCAATGTTACTGTGTTTGGGTGTATACCTGCTTGTCAGATTTACCCAATTTTCAATTGTACAGCCTTCTTTCAGTTATATCGTCAAAGGTTCCGTATACTGTGTTAGCTGTTACCAGAGATTAGTATCCTTGGTGGATCTGTCTAACTAGTTTTCTCCAGTCTAACTTTAGACACAAGTGCTAATCTAGAAAGGAACTAACCAGGAACTTCCCCTCACACATAGACAGGCACCAACAGTGATTGTTGGACAGCTATACCACCAATGCTCATTTTTCCTTCGTTAAAGTGGATACTTTGTATTGTTTGAAATGCTCTTATGCAACTGTTTTGACCTTGTGACATCAAGCATATGATTGAATCTACCATCTGCTTGTATGAGATGTTGTAAGATCCTTGTTGTGTATTAATTTGATTTTAGTTATGACGTTCTTGTGATTTACCATGTGAAATTTTCAGTGTCCTTTCATATATATTCTGAACTTCAAAATAATCAAATCAAGATTACTTGGTATTTCCTCAGCTTACCTAGTTTGCTTATATTTTACCATATTTCCCATCAACTTATATTCTGTTCTTTACTTGATAGGCTGGTCCTCATCCATTGGCTGTTGAGACCTTTGCTTCAGTTGCGAAATACCCATCTGGTCTGGTCATAGCTCAGGTGTGATTTTCTTCTGCTTCTCCCTCTGGGTGTGTGTACACCTGTATTCATATGCGTATGCATATTTCTTTATGCTTTTTATTTCATGTCTTGCTTTGGCAGTTGATTTTTGCTAAAGTTAGAAGGAAACCTTAAAATTTGAATGATATATGCTGTAGGATCTTTTCTCTTGTGGAGTCATAAAATCTGCAACAGATTTCCAAGTGTACAAAGAGGTTGCTGGTCTTTCAGGGCTTGACTTTGCATACACAGACAATGGTGCAGTATATCACACTAAGGTCTTCTTTCTGTCTCTTTGACTCTTTCTCACCATTCACTTGGAAAGTTGCATTTTGGCATTAAATTATAGATGGTTCGGAATCTTTTATTACTCTGATCAAAGAAATGGGATTGACTAGGTCTTTCTCTTTTGCCTATATGAGACAAACTCCTTTATTTAGATGCTATTTATGATCCATATATATGTCTGAAATTTGTTAGCCTTGCTGATATGCAAGGATAGAATTCCAATGTTCCCAGTTCTTTTCATAGACTGTGTAGATGAGTGGGAGGCTGGCAAGAGAGCCATTGAGCGGTTGTAAACTTAGGGAGGAGGAGCTAAATTGATGTGACCACAGGATGGACTGAATAATTTTATAATGTAAGAGTTGGTAAAATATAATGTTCTCTGAATATGTAGTGTGAAGATGAAGCACATGATAATACTATTATCTGAATTTTACAGGTATGCTGTGGTGTTGAAATAAGTAGAGAGCATTATGATGGTGGAGACTGTAAAATAGTGGAAAATGAGAGAGAGAGAGTTATTAATTTGTGGAGGAAGAAGTCAGTGATCAATTGGAAGTTCCTGAATAGTTGTATAAGGGAGATTTAAAGCATTTAAGAATGGGCTGTTATCAATGGGAAGCCATTATGATCAGCCACTTTTGGAGTTTCATTGAATCTCAATATTACCTCTCTGCATTCTCGGTCTTGGAAGCATTCATAGTCTATGAGACAATTAATGAAATCCTACTATAAATAAATAAATAAATTAAATTAAAAGAGGGAAATTGAATCATTTTAATCCCTTTTTTCAGTGCTAATTAAGAAACAAAAAAGAAAGGGAGATAAAATTGACAACTCTAATTCTTTATTATTTCAGAATAGTTAAATTTGAATATTTTCTGCAGAATGACAAATTGGAGCTATTAAAATCAGGATCTCTTCAGCATCTTGGAGAAAATATGCTTGCTTTCCTGCTTCAGATTGCATCATCCTCTCATCTTTCAAAAGCCAAAGCTATGGATGATGATGGACAATCTAACCATGATACTGCTGTATTTTTTGATATTTTGGTACCTTCATAATCTTTGGCACATAGTTCTTGTTTTTGAAACTCGCTTTCCCTATTTCCTTTTGTCCTTCGCATTTTTATTTCCTCTTTAGCCACGTTATAATGTTTCGTGGGGCATTATGCTACCATGAAAATTTTGCTTGATGCTATTGCTAAAACTTTGTTGATCTCAGGGGCAATATATGGTTGTATACCGTCAACGTTTTGCAAACATGCTTCATAATTCAGTGATAGTGCAATCACTTCTGATATGGACTACATCTTTGCTTATGGGTGGTTATACAGCTGCAGTTTCATTGGTCTTTTCATGTTTGAGCATTATCCTCATGTGGATATTTTCAATAAGTTTCTCTGCTCTTGTTGCCTTCATTCTACCCCTGATATCTTCATCACCAGTGCCATATGTTTCAACCCCGTGGTTGGTGGTTGGGTTATTTGCTGCGCCTGCTTTTCTTGGGGCTTTAACTGGTCAGCATTTGGGCTATCTTGTTTTGCAAAGATATTTATCAAATGTTTATGCCAAGAGGAAACAGCTGTCACCTGTTATCCAAGCTGATCTGATCAAGTTAGAGACTGAAAGATGGCTCTTTAAAGCTGGTTCTCTGCAGTGGCTTGTTCTTTTGATTATAGGAACTTACTATAAAATCGGATCATCTTACGTTGCTCTTGTTTGGCTAGTTCCACCGGCATTTGCATGTAAGCTGACATTTACTAGTTTGCTTTTTGCACAAGAATAACTCCATCACTTGTGTGACTTGGATGAATCTGAGGTCTGTTGATGTTATGAAGAATATTGTACATTGTTCTGAGTTGTGCCCCTGTGGAGTGTGGATGCATGCTTTACATAATTAATGTTGATAACACATGTGCAATTATTTATCTTTTTTTTCTGGAATATTTGGAATTTCTATCTTAATGGTATTTGCTTTAGACTAATTTTCTTTACTATATTCCTCAGATGGCTTGTTGGAAGCAACTTTAACCCCGGTTCGGTTACCGAAGCCTCTCAAACTTGCAACTCTGTTGATGGGCTTGGCCATTCCGGTTTTAGTTTCAGCTGGCATATTCATTAGATTCACTAATACAATCATTGGACTTAGTGTACGATTTGACAGGTAAAATTTATAAGATGATTCTTAGTTTGAATTTTTGTCCCTTGGTTGAGATACTATCCTAACCCTTTCTCACGTTATTGATTGTCAGCGTGAGTAAGTTTCTCTAGCTGATAAGAGAGTAGTTATATGCCTTTTTGCTTTATCAACAAAGAATAGCAAATAAATCATCTTAAATTTTGGGCTTGCTGCCAAACCTTCAATTTGTGTATTCAGAGGATATGCATCTGATCACAAGTGATATTCAGTTTTTCAGATCATCCGAACTCAAGTTGCGTGCATATATAGATTCATGTGATATTAGTTGGATGGCATGAACGTGGTACCAAAATTAGTTTGTTACTTTTGTTCCGTTATGGTGATTAATATATTTGAATTGAGCTTACGAGGAAATTTATCTTGAGAATTGGCTTATAGTAATATTTTTCTTGACATCTTATTGAGGATTTTGCTAAAGTATAGAGCCATTTTTCCCTTAAAAAGCACGGAAGTATAGAGTTCGTACTACTGTATCACTGGCTTTAACTCCATTCTTTTTGTAATAGCAAGAATATGGGCGATAAATACAACAAATTAAGCTTTGCCACACTATATGTGATTAGATACATTGATCTTGTTATGCCATTCTACTTTATCTAGGACATATAGGATCAGTAAACTCAAGGTCCTTCTGATAGTTTCCACTGATGTCCTCAATCATCCATTTCCCTGTTTGACATCGGCACCCAATGAATTTGCATTTTCTTCCAAGCATTTGTAGGGCTTCATTTTACTTTTCCAGATCACCTTAATCCCTCATTTTTTTATTGATGCAATGCTTGCTTTCCCTCAGGGAACCTCATTTGTACATTTATCTTCTTCTTTGTGTGTGTATTTTGGGGTGGGGGTCATCCATTGTTGCATCATCATCTTGGCTATACTTTTTTTACACATAATGGTACTTGGCTACTCAATATACAAATTTGTAAAACATTGGAAGTAAAACTATAAAATTTCCCTTAGCCTAACTGGTGTTTTGTGGTCACACAAGATTCTGGATGCACTCTTTGATTTTATCCAATTTTTTCATAGCAAGTATATCAACAAAATGATTTGAAACTATGCTAGCTTAACATAATTATTAATTTTTTTTGGGATTTGGGGTCTGTGATCTTTTACCTTACTGTTATGCAGCCTTATGATCAGAATTCAGAAAGATCCAAAATCCTGAATACCTGATAATTGAGTTTTATGGTGGACATATGTTCTGATATTCTGATTTCTAGAGTTTTGGCTATCTTTCTCATGCTTAGACAGTTTCCAGTCGACAATTGTGCTATATGCTGGATTGGCATAGCATGGTCTGTTTAAGTGGAAAAACTTTTGATGTTGCTCTCATGAAAAACTTTCTTAGTTTAGTTTTGAAATTTAGATTTTATACTTGCTTTAGAGATTTTATAGAACCACTGCTGACCTTGCTTTATATGCTCATTTAGAAATCCAGGCGATACTCCTGAGTGGCTGGCGAGTGTGGCACTTTCCATTTTTATTGCAGTTGTTATATGCCTAACACTGGTGTATCTCCTTTCGTATATTCATCTTTCAGGTATTTATTGATCACAAATGCAGGTGTTTATTTATTACAAATGCTTTCTATGGTTGCCCTTGCCCTTGGCATTGACATTTTTGTTAGTGATGATGAGGTGTCACCAGTAGGTTTGATTGTTCAATGAATATCGAGACACTAAAATTGCATATTTATTAGGCATTAAAGACAGTCATTACCCAAATTTAAGCTCAGAGTATTTGTCTTTTGGGCATAAAAGTGGGTGACTTTGAAGTTTTAACAGATGTGAATTTGATCCAGGATATGTTATTTGGAGTCGATTTTATGTAGTAGCATGAACCAGACTCCAATACCCTTCTGCTTCTGGAACATGCTGAATAGTTTCAATTTCAGTGACTGTTGTATAATAAGATGATAATATAATCATTTGCGTAAAATATCCTTGCACCAATGAACCAGAATTAAGGCCGATTCTCGAAAAACAAAAGATTACTGAAATACCCTACTAACTACCAACATGTTCCGTTGGACCAAATAACTGCTTTTTTCTTATAGGGAAAAAAAAAAACAACTTTGTCCATTAAGAAACCATAATCTTAGTGTTTGGCTTTCAAAGTGAAGGAATTTATCTAAGCGAGCTATTGACGTGCCATCACCCACGTAGTGAAGATTTAAGGGCTTCTTGAGCATTATTTATTTCTTTGAAAATATTTTGCCAGATTAACCATCTCCTCTATTCCCAGAGTCAATTACTTCCCTCCTTATTTTCCTATGTTATTAACCATCTCTTTGAAAATATTTTCGTATGTTTTCATTGATGTGCCCCATTATGTACAATAAAATATTTATCAGAAAATTATTATTTGAAATTATTGTTTATTCTCTTCATGTTGTGTGACTGCTTTGTAGGTGCAAAAACATCTATTGTCCTTACAACTTGTATTCTGTTTGTTCTGTCACTTGCTGCGGTATTTTCTGGTATAATTCCGCCATTCACTGAGGACACTGCCAGAGCTGTGAATGTAAGTTTCATACCTATAGTTTAACTATTGCATTCTTAAACTACTATATCAAGGGGTTACCTTTCATCATATTACTGATAGTTGTCATCCTTTGCATTATAACTTGAAAAATGTCATGTTTGTGGTTCAGTATCTTGAATCTAAGATTTTAATGAATGAAATGTTTAACTTATTTGATTTGTTATGAAAGTTTCTTGCAGCTGCTTGGAGCCCCCTTTTTAATGTTTGTAGCTTAGCTTCAAAGAGCAAGAGCGAGGATTTTAGTTTATTAGAGACGCACCAATCCTCTAAGTTTAAGCGAATAAGAAAGGGCTAAAAGATATAGTTTTTTAATTCTAACAGCTATGGTTGTCTTCTACCTTGTTTTCCATAAAGAGAAGAGTTAGGAATGAAACTAAACTAACAATCTGATACGAGGTTCTTCCTCTTGATGTTTATACTTGCGGCAATTTGTAACGATTACCTGAAGTCAGAAATCATTTTCATCAGAGTTTGAAGTAGTATCCTTGCTTTTTAATTAGGAGGGAACATGTATTACCTATGTTACTCAGACTAGGGTGTGAGTGTCAGACACGGGTATGTGTCCGACATGGGTATGTTCAATTTTTTCTAAAATTTTCATGTATTTGGAGGGTCCTTGGAGGATCATATTTCCGTGCCCATGTCAGATATGCGTCGGACATACTTCAAGAAAAATGAAGAGTCGGAGCAACATAATGTGTTACTGTATCATTTTCACATAGGCTAAGTCAGAAAAAAGTTGAGGTACTTTTCTTTGTAATTCAACTTTTTCATTAATACGGTTTATCCGCCTGATATTCTGATACCATTTAAACAACCACTAGCAGAATACTGTGCTTTAGTACTCAATGTCTACAACTTTCATTTCTTTCTTTACCGGTAAATTTCCAGGTTACTTTTTTAGTTTGAATTAGTTTAACAGATTCCTTTGGGATGCTCTGAATTATGTTTTACAATAATGTTTAGATTCAATTGTCTTTGTTTATGAATAACAGATTCAGTTGTCTGTTATTGAATGTATTGTTGGGATTGTTGAATAATGTTAGAATAGTTCTAGCATCTAATTAAATATGTTTTTATATCTTCTTGAGATAACAAAAATATTTTATGGTTCCCAGGTGGTGCATGTTGTGGATACAACCGGAAGATTTGGTGAAAAGCCTAACTCATTTGTATCTCTATTTTCCATAACTCCTGGAAAGTTGACTAAGGAAGTTGACCAAATTAAAGAGGGCTTTGTATGTGGCAGAGACAAGGTCGTTGATTTTGTTACTTTTTCAGTCAAATATGGCTGTTTGACCTTTGATGAAACCGAAGGGGGATGGAATGAGTCCGATATTCCCGCACTAGATGTTGTTAATGATACAAATGGAGATAAGAGAATCACACAAGTGGCAATTGATACAAAGAGGTCCATTCGCTGGGTTCTTGCAATCAATACTGAGGAAATAGAAGATTTCATGTTTAAAGGTATAATGAAGTTTGCTCATTTGTGCCATTCTTCGTATATTCTAATTGGCATACTTGCATTTGCTCCTTTCTTTTTCCCTATTTAGGGGGAGCAAACCATGAAGATAAAAAAAAGGTAGAAATGAAAAATGAGAAGAGGGTAGAGGTATCAATTAGCGGATCGGGTTGGGTTTGGGTCCGCTCACTTTGGATAGGGTCATTTTAGGTCTAAGAAAATTCGAGTGTATCGGGTTTGACACTTGGGTTACTCGGGTTCGGATAATTTTAAGTCCAAATTGTTGAGTTTTAAGATCAAATCAATTTAATTTCGGATAGTTTCAGATCATTCGGGTTTGGGTCGTTTTGGATTGGGGTTAATTTGGATTCAGGTTGTTTAGGGTTTGGGTTTTTTATTTTTCTTGGTCAAACTAGGTTGGGTCGGGTTCGGGCGGTTGGGCGTGTTTTTCGGGTTTGAGTCAGCTTTGGCAAGTCTAGAAGAGGGTAATTACAGCAATTGTCACACCATGAAGGATAGGACAGATATGAAGTTACTAACCGTAAATTCCTGAAATTCTATTTTTATAAATTGTGAGTACTGACTGCATCAGAAGGAGTTATAGTATCTGGGATCATTGTCCCATATGGACACTTGATCTTGTGGGAAAGTAGGAAACATCCAAAACTTTGTTATACTTAGAATCATGCTATTTGATATGCCCCAACATATAGGGTGTTTTACCCTTTGGTTTTGGTTTGGATTTTCTGGTTTTGATTCCTATTGCAATAATAAGCTGAAACACCAGTTTTCTCTTCTCATTCATGTTAATGATGGCATTGGTTATAGTTTCATGCTATGTAGTCTTTGTTCAAGAATCCATTTGGATCATGCTTAATATTGTTGTTTACATACAAATTTAAAACATGCTTTGTATAATCTTCTCTCGAGTAGTCTTTGCTAAGAATGTTGTTGTTACAACTTACATTTATTTATATCTACAATTATATGCCTTTATATTGCAGTTGTTTCTTAGTCAAGGTTTAATCTTTAATTAGATGTCTGAACCTATGTTGCTCCGACTCTTTATTTTTCTTGAAGTACCCGTGTCTGACGCATATCCGACATGAGTACGGGGACCCTCCAAATACATGGAAAAACTTAAAAAAATTGAACATACCCATGTCGGATACATACCCTTATCCGACACTTACACCCGAATCTGAGTAATAGAGATCTGAACAGACTTTAAAGTTCAAATCAGCCAGTATAACATGGCACTTTGTAACACACGATACATATTTTTCTGGCATTTTGTGAAGAATTAAATGACTGAATATAGATAATGTCAGTTTTTGAAATTGTTGATAGTTGAGGCAAGTGTTTGGTCAGTATACACAGTAAACTTATGTAAAAGCAGTTCTACTTTTTGCTGAAGTATTTATTAATGGAGTTAGAGTGCAACTGGTTGGATTATCTAACAATAGTAAGATTTCTTCTAGTTTTTCTTTCTGATATCACTGTTATATCTTTCTCCCTTGGACTTTTGGAGACAGGTGAAGAGGAGTTTCTAGTGTGTTTGAGAAAAAGTGTAGGATTTCAGATATAGACTATGCTTATATTACCTGGATTCCGGAGTGAGTGTCAGATACATGTATGTGTCCGATACATGTATACTCAATTTTTTCATATATTTGGAGGATCATGCCTCTATACCCATGTCCGAATATGTGTCGGACACGTGTGGGACACATACTTCAAGGAAAATGAAAAGTTCGGGTAACATAGGACTATGCTATAACTCGATACTGAAAATTAGGTGTCCTGCACCAATTAATCTGATGATATTATTGCTTGCCCCACTTTACTCGATTCTCTTGTCCGTCTGTTTATCAATCTTAGTTTTAAGTTTTAACCTGGAATGCAGCGGATTCAGAGGAGTTAGTCCCAGCGGATGGTAAGAGCAGCGTCGATGGATGGCATATAATTCAAGTTTCAGGAGGGAAGAATGCTCCAACAAGGTTTGATCTAACACTCTTCTGGCTGCAAAATTCCACACGCCAATCACACAAGAATCCACTCTTGAAGCTCAGAACCGATCTTGACGAATTAACACCAAAGGCTGAAACAGTCCTTAAGAAGCTTCCACCATGGTGTTCATTGTTTGGGAAGTCCACATCCCCACACACTTTATCTTTTTTGAGTAATCTTCCTGTTAATTTCTAGATACCTGAAATATCCTGCAAGGAAATACTACAAGATTTCAGACCCCTTGACTTGTTATATGAATAATGGTTTTCTTGTATAAGTGCATAGGATGAGTTAGTAGAGACAGGCTGCATTCTTGTATTTTTAACTTTTTTTTTTTTTTGTTTTCTTTTTTGCCTTCTTCTGTAAGTTAAGAAACTTGTCCAGCATCAGAAATTACTTGCATCTTTCTTCACTTATCAATTGTAGGCAAATAACTTTTTCAATTTCTTATACTAAAAAATTGTTATTATCTATTGCTGCTTTGGCACAAAGAATTGGTTTTCTGATTGCATTCATCAAGTCTAGGAAATGCTGAAGAAAGCCATGGAGATTAGAGAAATTTCAGAGGTCAGAGGATAAGAGAATTAGATCTCTAATGGATTTTCTTTCTGTTTCTCTTTTCTTAAAAAAAAAAAAAAAAATCCATTTTCAGGATTCTTCTTACTGATCAAAATTCTCATTGTTTCAGTTGTAGATAGGGGAAAAAATTAAAGTAAATTGCAAAAACTTTATATATATATATATATATATATATATATATATATATATATAAACGAAGTAGATTATCATTTATCCTTAAAACTAGTAATACTAACTTTTTCTTGACAGAACAAATGAGAGCAAGTAAAAGAAGTATACCACTGGTGATAAATATTAGATCTGATAATTTGTGTATTCTTGTCGTGTTTGTATATTTTTCAGTGTTATAATCGTGTTTAAGGTGTTTTATATTTGTATAAATTTTGACGTGTTAATAATTTGTGTTATATAGATTTTGACATATTTGTGTATTTTTTTATATCGTGTTTTAGTTATTTTTTTTGTGTCATGTTCAATATTATCAGATCTAATAAATACTACAATTAAGTGAACTAATTAAGATGTTATACACTAATAATAGCATGCATTTAAGCTTATCTTGCACCAACCTATAATGACAAAAACCTTAATAAAAAAACAACTGAAATTTATATATTTTATCGTCTCATCTAAAATTTCAATTTAATTAAAAATAAGAAAGATAAAATAGATAACATCGAAAGATATCTAAATAATTTAAAACTAAAAATGATCTGAAACTTCGAACAGGGCGGATCTAAGGGGGCAGGGCCCTTGGCCTTCTTAAGTTTTTTAACATCCTTAAAATTACATTGCATTTTCACTTCAAAATGGCCTCTCCATTTTTTTTATTTGGTCTTTTTGTAAAATTTGTATTTTGACATAGTAAATTTGTTAACATTTTCAGTTTAACCTCATTTATTATTAATTAATTCTTTAAATTTTCCTTATCAATCAATCAAAAAGATACATGAACATTAATTATTTCCATTTTTTTGCATGGAAAAACAATTAAAAAAAGTTAAATTATTACAATATCTAATACAATTTCTGCATTTAATTCTTCTTATTTTTCTGATCCTATGTAATCTTATACTTTTTTTATGAAATAATCCTATTCTTATTTTAATTAAATTAGATTTTTTTTTTCATTGAAACTTTAATTTTTATTAAATCATGTAATATGAATTATAATATTTGAAAATTAAAAAAAAAACATTAAAAGAAATTTATACATTGTTTGCAAATTTAATATCTATTTTATATATAAATATAGTATTCTCATATACAAGTTTTATTGCTACTTTGAACTTTCTCTCTCCCTATATATAATGTTGGCTCTCTAAACAGTATTCTTGTCTTTGCCTTTGCCTTGGAAATAACTCAAAATATCGAAAAAATTTAACTGATTTTCAAACTTTTTCCCTTTTCTTTTGAACGGCCTGTAATTTAGCTTTGGCATACTCCAAGATTTGTATAAGATCAGTTTCCCGGAGACTTCCGACATGAGTGAAGAACTTCAATCCCACCTGGTTAGAATCAGTATAACCTGTTCACAAGATAAGATTTTAACAATTAAAAAAGATCTTTAAAAAAAAATAAATTCTAATGTAAAACAAATAGAAAAATCTTAAGACACGAGACAATTGCATGAATGGAAAAAATAACTAAATCTATATAACATGAATTATTAATATATCAAAATTTATATAAATATATAATATTTTAAATACGATTATGACATATAAAAATACACAAATACACGAATTGCTAGACCTACTCGGTTCACATAACAGTTTCATTCAAGCAAATGCAGTCTTAGAAACTCAAGATAAACATATTTGTAAAATTACCTGTTATTGTAATGTTCCCATCAACCGGAGGTAAAGATGCCACGTCTTCAGTAGACATTGATGCATACCTGCAAAAAAGGGAAATTATTACATCAATTAACTATAGTTATTACAAACTCTCTTCAAAGGATTGAGATTTAAGGTTGGAATTTCTGCTTCTCCT
The DNA here is from genome assembly GCA_030761205.1 of Fremontodendron californicum. NCBI lineage: Eukaryota > Viridiplantae > Streptophyta > Magnoliopsida > Malvales > Malvaceae > Fremontodendron > Fremontodendron californicum. The sequence goes on along the minus strand of JAULJL010000009.1, from coordinate 8,300,088 downwards.
ATTATATTACCAGAAGTTGTATGTATTCTCAATGGGAATATGTGCAAACTCAACCGTTTCTGAAGTACTAGTGAATCGATAGATAATAAACTACAAGGAATTTAGATTTGTTACTGAGGAGCACTTCAAATTAACAGCATATATATATATATATATATATGTGTCCAAGAGGAAATCAAGCTCTTTAAACGTCAAAACCCATAATTTGGTTGAGACCTGAAATTGCACAATAGTAGACTTGATTGGAACCATCTATGTTATCCGGATATAGAGAGTATCGGATACGAGTATGTATCTTATACAAGTATGCTTAATTTTTTTTCGTATATTTGAAAAATCATATTTGAATATGTGTCGAATACGAATATTTTAAAAAATATAAGAGTCAGGATAACATAAGCTCCCATTCATTGAAATGACAGATCATCAATAGTAACCAATAATTAAAAAAAAAAAAAAAACTAGCAATAAAATATAGAAAATCATACTCACCTATGTTGAACATCCAGTCCCATATTAGCAATGCCTCGAGAAACAGCCTGGAAAGTCAAATTGGCAGAATCTCAATGATCAAAGAAATTTTATTCGACTATTACTTATGCCAAAGAGACGATTTATTTCCAACCTTTTTAAAATCAAACTACACGGATATATAAAAGAATAAGAGAGGACCTAAAATTAAAAAAAGAAAAGAAAGTAAAATACCATTCTTAAAGTAATCAAGATTCTTCCTTCTTAAGAATTATAAACAAATTTGCAGAAAAGTACCAATATCATAATTAATTGCAATTATATTCTATGTGAAACCTGAGCCAATGATGCAAACTATATATAACTGATTGTACCTAAAAAACCACACACATATATATATATATATGTATATATGACAGATGATGATAGAAGTAACAATGGGACGAGTCTAAGGACTTAAAAACTATGTTAATCGAATTGACGTGTTCAATAAAAATATATTAAGAGGATAACCTTCACGTCATACTTATATTCGCCGAACATGTTGAAAAAAAAAATGAAAAAATGGGAGCCACATAACTCAAAAGAATACTTCACAAACAGGAAAATTGTCAAAAGTAATAACAATAACAAGTGGATATAAGATTCAAATGGACACTAAAATTACATATTATGCATGACATTTACAAATTACAATTACCCAGAATTAGTCATGCATGGGAGGGTGAAGAGATTATACCTTTAGCTGTAGCATTTGTGCAGAATCAACATCGGCATTTGGATCCATTGAAACGCTTAACCATCCAGATGCATTACCATTAGTCTTATTCAACAACCATGCAGCAATACCAGCAGCTATTGCTTCCATACCTGAGTACTCACTGCTGTTTAAAGCTGCTCCCACCTCAATGATTCCAACAGCCTCAACTCGAGTACCACTGTATAAACGTGATCAAGGGATTAATGAATGAAAAATCAAACTTTCACACACCATAAATATATATAGATCGAAATTACCAAATCAAACAAAATCAATGAAAAATTGATTTCTCACCCACCTGGGGTTTTCAAGACTGAGAGTAAAATGGTGACAAAAGTTTTCGGCGTTGCACCCCCTTGTCGGGTTATTAGTAGGCGGAGGGTGAGTCGACGTCGACGGAGGAGCATTATTATTCCTTCTAATGATGCCATACTCCAATGTTGGTGGTTTATCAGCTGCTTTGACGGATAGCAGCAGCAAAGGCAAAGCAAAAGCAATTGCTTTCATGAGTTTCGACATGCCAACTTTCTTTATACTTTTGGGAAAACCAAGTTCAGGCTGCAAAAATGTGTGGAGAATTTTAAGCTATAATTTTGGGTTTGGAATTGAAAAGAAAGTAAAAGCAAAGTTAAAAGAAATCTGGGAAGTGGGAAATCGAAATGGAAGAGATCGCTGTTAGTCAGCGCACGCAAAGTTGGTTGAATATAATCCAAAAATAGATAATTAAGTCAAAGAATAAAACGAGTTGTTTACGACGTTTAAAATAAAGTTAATTGGGCCAAACATAATCTTGTGGGAACTTGGGCTAAAACGCAAGCCCAATTAATTTTCCCTAAGGTCTAAGTGAAAAAAAAAGGGAAAAAAATAATAAAAATGGCGGCCTTGTGAAATAAAATATTTACTACTATTAGTTTATGAAAAATTATCTGATCCAATAGAGTTTAAAATTTTCACTAGCTACTTTTATAAGTGACATATGTTCCTTTAAAATATAGTAAAAATATTATAAAAAAAATAATATAACATAAAAAAAAAAAAGTAAAGTTTAAAAACTTTACCAATGATGTATATAAAAAGGATTCTTGATTGAGAAATCTCATCCATTCTCAATGGAGTTTTTAAATTCTACAAGCTGGATTAGCATGATGACACATATCCTTAAATATATTTAGAAAAAATAACCATATCATGTATCAACCCGTTAAAAGAAAATGCATGCAACGAATTTTTACCAATATTGGAAAACCCGAATAGGAGATCAAATCGGTGTGACCTTTGGATCACCAGTTCAATCGATCAAATCGGTTGAATGGATTGTTCAATTTAAAAATCAATTAAATATATGATTTTAATATTAAATATAGTCATTAGTTAATAAAAAAATATGTTTTGCTTAATAGTATAGTCATTACTATATGATTAAGAGTTAAAAGTTCAAACCTCATCATTTACAAATAATTTTTTAATAAAAAAAAATAAAATTAACAAAAAATCAGTTTTACCGGTTTAATATGATTTTTTACCGGTTCACTATATGTCCGATTTTTCATATGCAAATCGGACAAATTATCGGTTCTCGATTCAACTGATCCAATCAGCCGATCAGTTCTAATTTTTTCATCACTAATTTTTACTACTACTTTTTTGACATCTAAAAGAATAAATAACATCAATCATCCTTAAATCATATCATTTTGGCTCATAAATTTCAAAATGTAACATTAATTATAATTGAAAAGTATCATAATAAATTAACCCTTTTGTTATCCGATTTATTCTGTCGTCATCTGGCATTTTGATTTTTAGTTTTCCTTATCTCTTTTTATAAATATAAGAATAATAATAATTTATATTATATTTAAATTTATTTTGTAAAATTAAATAATTTATAAAAATATAAATATTTATTTATATTAATTCTATAAAAATATTTTAAAATTTTCTGTCTTTAGTTTTTTTTCTTTTATGCCATAAAGTGTGATAGGCAAAATCAAAATAATCAATATTATATCGATAAATATACCATTTTTGTTTTGATATTAGCATGTACCAATATCAGTGTGTTTTGATGTTTCATTTCGAATTTATTGATATTTTTTAAATATTTTTTTCATATATATAAATAAATAACCCATTTTTAAATTTTCTAATAATATATATTATATACACATGCAAATATAATTTTCTTACACACATCTATAACTATTTAATATTCAAAAATTTTAAACATCAAATAAATAAAATAAATAATAAATTATTATTAATCATGATTAATAGTTTAATTTAATAAATATATTATATTTTTAAATAAAATTATAAAATATAGAAATGATTATGAGAAAAAAGTATTAAGAATTAGTTAAATAAATCAAGTAAAAAGATTTTTAAAAAAATTAAAATTTTATATATGAGATGATACGACCGAGTACAAATCATATAAGACGATAAGCATAATATTGATACCGTATCAATTTTTTTCGAAACTTCGAATATACATGTCACTAATTCAGATAAGCGTATCTATCTTCATTTTTTTTATTCTGATTATTTCTCCATATGTCCACCGTTTTAAACCTCCCCTATTTCTAAACAAAAATAATAATAGAAACCCTAGCCCCTCTTAACATCCCTTCCTTCTTCGTAATCAGAGCGGCAGCGCTATTACTTCCTTTGCTTTTTTTTTTTTTCAAACCTAAACAAAACAGCCCCTTTTGTTCCAAATAAGAAAAGCACCCGTCAGCCGTCGATGGCCACTATTTTTGGCCACCACCAGCCACTGGTTCTTGCCAAAAACAAGGAACTTCCTTTCTTTCTGTCCTCTTTTTTTCCCGCAATCCCAACCCGAGAATCCTCCTTCGACCTTTTTCCCAACAAAATCCAACGAGATGGCTACCCGAACCCTCTAATTTTTGTTGTTGTTGCTACTGAGTGCTTCTTCCGATTTTTTTTTTTTCTTTTCCTATTGCTATCCCTCGGTATTGATGTGTTGCTTTCTCATCAAGGGCGAGGCTGATGGATTTTAGGTTTTTTGGGTTTTTGGGTTTTTTTGCTGCTGTTTGTTTTTGTGTTCCTTTGGTATTTTCGGATTAAGAATTGACAAAGAAAAAGAAAAATATTAAAAATATTTTTATAAAATAAATAGCAATAAATATTTTATATCATTAATTTAATAATTTAACTTAATAATTATTTTTAAATTAATATAAACAACTTTTTATATTTTTATAAAATTAATTTTTTTTGTATTTATGTATAAAGAGGATGAAAGAGAAAACGGAAAGAAAGGATAATTTAAAATATTTTTTACAAAAATAAAGTAAATAAATATTTTTATAAATTATCATTTATTTATAAAAAAAAAAAAATCAAAGACATGTATTAGTAATAATATCTAAAAAGTCAATTATCCAAAAAAATAAAATAATAATATCTAAAAAGTTAAAATAAAAACTCACTCACGTTGTTTGTCTTGACAAAGGTATCAAAGTGGAGACTCGAGGTTTGTAGTCGGATTGGGGCTTCTGCCGATGGGTTTGCAGTCGTCCAGGGCCCTTGCTTTCTAAAATCTCCCAGGGCAAAAGCTTTTTCGTCTAGGCTGTTGTCTAGCTCTGATGGCATTTTATAAATAAAATTTCGTTTAAGAAACACAAATGAACGTCTACCATGCATCCACGTCATCTTTGGTGAAAGACAAAAAGAAATTGGGGTTTATCTTATTTTAAGGATTCGTTTTTCATACATTATTTGATGAATTTTTTAATTTTATAAATAAAATTAAAAAACTATAATTTATTTCATTATTTTACTATTTAATTATATTATCTAAGATTCAGCATGCAAATTTTCTTTTTTATTTATAAACTGGACTAAAAAAAGGATTCCTTTTTTTAGCACATTTTTGACTTTGAACATGGGCTATATAGCCTTTCAATCTTGCGACAACATGCATGGTTTTAGGAGACGTGTGAGATTAGAATGAGAATTTACATTAATTACGGACTCATCTCTTGTACTTTTTTCTAAACAATAATGTATGCAAAGAAGAGGTTAAAAGTACTTAAGCAATTTTTGTATTATAATTTAAAAAAAAAATTGAAAAAAATTGATGATATATCAAATTTTTTTACTCAAGTAAAATTAAAAATATATATTTTTTATTTCAAATCCTTTCTTTACTCGTAAAAATATGTCTTTATTTTTTTTCTAAACAATAATGTATGCAGAGAAGATATAAAATAAGATTTTGCTAAGAGTTTTTTAAGGATATTTTTTAAGATTACTAAATATGATAATATCTTTACTCAATACATTGAAAATAATAATAAAGTTATCAATTTTTACATTTAATACAATATATTATTACTATAAATAATATATTAATTAATGTTAAAGAGTAACTGAAGGACAGTCATTAACAAAATCGTATAAAACAGTGGCGGATCTTGACATTTGATTTTGGGGAGCCAATTAAAAAACTAAATTTATATATATTTCATTTGAGGTATGTCATAAATAATTAAGGTAAATCAATATAATATTGCACTATAATAAAAATTAATAAAAAAAATCAAAATTTTGACTAATTACAAAAGTTTTAACATTATTCATGCATATAAACAATAAGATCATATAAACATATATTTTAAAAAATAAAATAACAATCTTAACAAGAATCTTATTATTTTTGCTTTGTAAGGAAGTCGACAGTGACAGAAAAAATAAATGGATTTATAATAAAAATTTTAAAATTGAAGATAAAAGTTAGAATAACTACTAACTAGTAAATTTTTTTTTTTGGGAATCTTAGCATGATCTTAATTTTTAAACTTGATGACTCAAACGACAAGCATCAAGTTACAAACAAAATTGATTGAATTTGAAGCTAAAGAATAGAAGAAGAAAAGCTACAGAGGGTAACGGTAACATACAGTAAAAGAAAAAAATCTGACTTTACAGTTTACAATTTTTTGTTGAAATCTTGTTGAGAAAGCTAATATTTAAAAAATTAATTTAAGTTCACATTAGTATGACTTAATATATATAACAAATCAATTAATTTGAAGAGTTATGAATAATAATTAGTGGATAAAATAAAAAGATAAATAACAATATAATTTTAACTTTCTAAAATTATAATGCATAAAATTAAGTTGTAGACAAAAATAAAAAACTAAATAAATATAAATTTTATTTTGAAGAAGTTAATTTTATTTTATTTAATATATAAATATAAATATATATATATATATATTAAAAAAATTCAAAATTGGGGGGGGGCAAGGCCCCCTCCGACTCCCACGGCGGTCCGCCGTTGGTATAAAATATTATCAAGTTTTGAAAAAATTGTATCTTGAGAATAATATCAAGCTTCCAAAATACTGTTATTTTCATTACTAAACTTGTTGAAAAGATAAAATATAATAAAAGTCAATCACACTACTATAATAATTAGTTTCATTGAAATTATTTTTATAAGTGAGGCATGGTAATTGAAAGCCTAAGACTTTCACTCAACGCCAACGGTGTTGAAAGTTATTTTGTCCTACTTTTAGTGAATTATCCAAAATATTATAAATTAAGAGAGTAAAAAGTTGGTAACCTAAACTTTCATTGATGGGTCCACCATTGCATACTCTGTCTAACTTAAACATCATTTTCAATTTTTCATCTTTACTTAAACATAATTTTCATCTTACTTGAACATAATTTTCATCTTTACTTAAACATCATTTTGATCGGAAAATTATAAGAAAAATTCTTTAAAATAATTTTTTTTTTTAAGTTTTATTACATATGTAATTTATCATGTTTATATATAATTTGTGTCATGTTTCTATGTAAAAAAAAAATACATTTATAAAAAAATTACATAAATATATGACATAATATCATATTTATATATAATTTATCATATTTATATATAATTTATCATATTTATATATAATTTATCATATTTATATGTAAAAAAAATTACATATAAACATAATAATTTTATATACTTTATCATATTTATATATAATTTAATCACAATTATATATAATAAAACATATTTTAAACTCACCCAACTTATCCTGTAACTCTCCATTTTCATCTTTTATGTATTATTCTCAAGAGGTACAAATGCCTTTTTAGGGATAATTTAAAAAAGATACGATCTATCAAAAATAATTATTATTGGGTATCACGACCAAAAGCAACTAATGAAAAGAAACGGTCAATGGGTAAAATTAGTAGAAAAATTATAATTACTTTTATGCTCTCGTATGGTATAATCACAATTACATGTGATTTTATATGTACAAACAAAACACAATATATGCACATCTAATCAAAAAAATATGTACAAGTACCTAAAAATATATTTACATCAATAATTTGTAAGAAACAAAATTAATTGTGTATAAAAAATTGTGCTTGGTAATTCATTTTAAATCTTAAATTCTAAACTTAAAACCTCTCTTCAAAATAACAAACTAACAAGAAATTTCTTTAAAAATACATACGTAAATTGAGTATGTGTACATTTGACAAGAAATATTTGTATATTGGTATAACTTATATTCTCAATTTTGAAATGTGTTATTTTTTTTTTTTTATAATCATTTGTCTAAAATCCTATGAAATAAACTTGTTTACAATTGTATATATTTTAATATTTTTGATAATTTTTTATTTGGTGATGCTAATGTTTAAGGTTTAGGATTTAAAAATCATAATTTTCAAAATATAAGATCATGTTTAAAATGAACTACCAAGTACAATTTTTATACACAAATGTCTTACGAATTGTTGATGTACATATATTGTAAAATAATTGTACATATTTATTTGATTAGATATACATATATTTTGTCTTGTCTGTACATATAAATGTAATTATATGAGGGCATAAAAGTAATTGTGATTATACCCATTGAATATGAGGGCATAAAGTAATTATAATTTATGTTCTACTAATTCTATTTATTGACAATTCCTTTTCATTAATTACTTTTAGTCACGGTACCAAGAAATAATTTTTCCATAGATAGCATCTTTTTCAAATTCTCCCAACTTTTTAATTGATGGATCCACCTTGGCATGCGGTTCAAGGAACAATTTTCTCAATCATTCATTGTCAATGATCACTTTCAATTTTCAAACTATCTTTCAAAATCGTATTGATTTTTTTATATGCATAATATTCCTCAATTTTCAAAACTGTTTAAGGTGCTAGTTGTCTTCGTATTCTTATAATATTATAAACGATTTTATTAACTAGTGTTTTAAAGATATTTTTTAAAATTATTAAATATAATAATATTTGTATTTAATATATTAAAAATGATAAATAAAATTATCAATTTTTACATTTAATATAATATTATTACTATAAATAGTATATTAACCAATCTTAAAAAAATTCTAAAAGCACTCGTTTTTATTATAAATTAAGACTAAAAACATCATAATTGAAATTAAATACTTAATTTGTAGATACTTATAATTAAGTTTCTAGAACAAAGTAATATCTATTGTTATTGACTTAATTGTATTTTGAAATAAATTTATGAGATTAAGCTTACAAATAAAATCTTTCTTTTCTTTATTTACGAATTGTTAGGCTAAAAAAGATTTAATATCTTAAACCAGTAAACTTGTTATTTATATATATATATATATATATATATATATATATATATATATATATCGAATTGTTGGTGCTTTTGAAAAAAAAAATTGATTTTCTATCCATGTTCATAAATAAATCTGATAATTCGTGTATTGATATCATGTTCGTATATTTTTTATTTCATAATCATGTTTAAAATATTTTATATTTATATAAATTTTAACGTATTATTAATTTGTATTATATAAATTTTGATATATTTATTTTTTGTATTTTAATTATTTTTTGTATCATATAATTATATCATATTTAATATTATTAGATCTATTCAGCATATTAAGAAATGCTCAACAAAGCGACATAAATGTTTGATGAGATAATTTTTTTTAGAAGTTACGGAGACGGAGCAAGGGACAAAGGAGCCATGACCTCATGTGGTTTTTGTAAAATATTTGTTTAAAATTTTTTTGGTGGTTTCCTTTGGACTTTTTCTTAAACTTGTATATTAAGTTTTGGACTATTCAGATCCCATTTTTTGTTTTCTTTTCATGTTTTTGAACTTTTATTATTCTAAAATTAATCCAATAAAAAAATCTAATAAATAACTTGTGATATTATATATACTTCGATTAAAGAATAAATTTGTTATTATATAATAATTGAATATTAAAATTTATCATTATATTTTATTTTGATTGATATTTATTATTATACTTTTGAAATTAAAGGTAAATTTACTACTATATTTTAATTCAATATTAAATTTTGTCACTTTACTTTTTGTTTGATTGAATTTTGTCACTAAATTTTAATTTTTGATTGAATTTTATCTCTTAACTTTAATTTTGAATAATTTGAAAATAAAATTTAATAAATTTTTAAAATATTTTATTTTAATAAGTAACAATAATAAATTAATTAATAAAAAATATTGAGTTACTTATTAGAATGCTTTAAATAACTCTACTTTTCTTTGAAAACAGCCCAATAATACTTAAATGAAATTTATAAAGTAAACCATTTAAAGACCAATAATACTTATTCTTTGAAAAGACATGTTATAAGCACTCATTAATCATGATATAGACACTCACTCATTAATCAAATTCTTAAATGAATTAATTAACATCTCACCAAAAATAAAAAATAAATAATTAATCATAGTTTATGTACCGTGACTTTTCTTTCTCTTGGTGTGTTTCCTTATCTTTTGGTCTTAGAGACAAATTTAATCCTTGGTACTCGGTTGGGTTTAACTTAATAAAACACTTTTACCTAATTTAAAATGTAAAGTTACAAATTTACCCTTCAAAATTAGAGTTTGTCAACAAATGTTATAAAAGTTTTGAGCATGTTTAACCTTAACTATATTAGATGTAGTTTCAACTGTCACAAATTATTTGATTGTAACTTTCTTATACACTTGATATTGTATGAACGTGGAGTTCATAAAATTGAATAAACAATAGTTTAAAGTCTTATTTTTAAACTTCTCAATCAAATGAAATGTAAGTTAAATCATTTTACTTTCAAATATAATTATCTAATATGATCAAAACACACACGTAATAATATTTAGACTTTTTCAATCGGATATTTTGTCTTAGTCCGAGTAGAGACCGATGTGCTAATCTTTAATTATAGATTAAAGCTAGATACTTGTATTAGGGAATTTTAGTTGGCAATATGTTGCTAACATTGAGATTATAAAGACAATTTAATCAGTTTGATTACATGCGTTGGATTAAAAAGTTAAATTATTCACAATTGATTAAAACCTTGGTCAGTCTAGTTGATGTGAACCCTAGGGGTTAAACCCTTTGAACCCACTAACAAATTGAAATACCTAACCCAGAAAAGCCAAGATTCAGGCAAAGAAAACTTAAACCCTTAAAAGCCTGTTTCAAAGAACTTAGATTAAGCATGTAATCTAAACCCTAAGAACTCTTGTTTCAAGAACCTAAGTTTGATAGGTTGAACGCCACAAAGAAAGAATTCTTTGATAAGTTCCTAAGTTCTTTCAAGAACTAAAAAGAGAAAACTCTCACTGAATAAAATCAGACTTAATTGATCAAAAGATAATTGAAGTAGGCGGCTAAGACATATATTTATAGCCTCCCTACAATAACCCTAATCTACTAAGCAATAATATGTAAAATATGGGCTGAACATGCTCAAGCCCAAACCTAAATAATTAAAAGATATCCATGTTACATAATATAGGCCCAAATGCCTAAGTAATTATAAGAATTAAAATAAGCCCAAATAAGCCCTCTTAATGTGCCACCTTGTGTTCTTGAATCACATGGATCAAACTTGGATGCAAGCCCATCTTGCATGTTGAAGCCTTTCTTAAATAACTTGCAACATGGCCCAAGTGAAATCCACCCATTCTTGCCATGTTTCCTAGATCTTCTTGGATCTTGGCCCATATAGAAATTGCCATGGGATTGGGTCATCTTGGATCCTATCATTCCCCCTTTCCTCGAAAAGATTCGCCCTCGAATCTTAGCCTTGTGTGTGAGAATGACAGCGCTAGGAACTAAATCATGGTGATGCACAATGACGCTTATGGGTGACAACCCATCTTGCAACTCCTTCGAAAGTAAATTCTCACAATCCTTCAACAAAGAAACAGGAAAAATAGGAAGAGATTGGTTAGGAGAATCAAGAATAAAAACCTCACTCTCTTTTGCATCAGAAAAATTCTCAAATTCTTTATTTCCCTCGGCATGAATTGTCTCCTTTTTCACTAGTGGCTCATCTCTTACTTCTTTAATTTCAGCCACCTCTATTTCTTTTTCACTTTCTTTTTTACTCTCTGTTTCCTTTTGCTTTTCTTTATTTGCAGCCACCTCACTTTCTTTTTCTTTTTTTCTTCTCTCTTTTTCTCTTTTTTTTCTTCTCCATCTTTCTTCCTCTTGTTGCACAAACCTCTCAAACGATAAGGTGATCTCTTTCATCTCTTGTAGAGCCTGCTTTACTTCGTCGCATAATGTGAGAGACATCTTAAAGTTGCTGCAAAACAAATTTGGTTGGTAAAAAAAATATATATCGATTCTTTCCTATTTTTTTCAATCTTTTTCGAATCTTTCTTTCTTTTTCTGCCTATTCGAACACTTCTTTTTTTTTTTTTTTCAAGAACGAGACTTCTTGATTTTCTTGAAATCTAGGATGAACTTTTTCTTTTTTTTTTTTCTTTTTTTTTTCAAGATTCTGGTCAAGAATCAACAAGAAATTTTTTTAATAGATCAAGAATTCAAGAAACGAAATCTTGATCTAAACCACTTTTCAAAACTGAAACCCCAAACTTAGACTGCCTAAAAACTATAACCCTAGGGAAAAATGCCTAAAGCTATAACCCCAAGACAAGAATGTCTAAAACCCAAAACAAGAAAGTTGACAGAAATCCCAAAATCTTGTTATTGATTTTGCTGTGATAGTATCTAAACCAACTTTCAAGAATGAAACCCCAAACAAAAACTGCCCTAAAAACTATAACTATTAGACAAAGAAAGCCTAAAGCTATAACCCCTATGACAAGTATGTCTGAAACCCCAAAACAAAAAAAAGTTGAGAAAAACTCCAATACCCTATGGTAAAGAAGATAAAAAGATTTGACCTGATTGGTCCCTAAGCTCTGATACCAACTGATGTGAACCCTAGGGGTTAAACCCTTTGAACCCACTAACAAATTGAAATACCTAACCCAGAAAAGCCAAGATTCAGGCAAAGAAAACTTAAACCCTTAAAAGCATGTTTCAAAGAACCTAGATTAAGCATGTAATCTAAACCCTAAGAACTCTTGTTTCAAGAACCTAAGTTTGATAGGTTGAACGCCACAAAGAAAGAATTCTTTGATAAGTTCCTAAGTTCTTTCAAGAACTAAAAAGAGAAAACTCTCACTGAATAAAATCAGACTTAATTGATCAAAAGATAATTGAAGTAGGCGGCTAACACATATTTATAGCCTCCCTACAATAACCCTAATCTACTAAGCAATAATATGTAAAATATGGGCTGAACATGCTCAAGCCCAAACCTAAATAATTAAAAAATATCCATGTTACATAATATAGGCCCAAATGCCTAAGTAATTATAAGAATTAAAATAAGCCCAAATAAGCCCTCTTAATGTGCCACCTTGTGTTCTTGAATCACATGGATCAAACTTGGATGCAAGCCCATCTTGCATGTTGAAGCCTTTCTTAAATAACTTGCCATGGCCCAAGTGAAATCCACCCATTCTTGCCATGTTTCCTAGATCTTCTTGGATCCTGGCCCATATAGAAATTGTCATGGGATTGGGTCATCTTGGATCCTATCACTAGTTTATTGATCTTGCTACCTTAAAGATTTTGAATGTGTGCATTTGGAATATATTGAAATCTAAACTCATATTAGGGTTAAAGATGAACTTTGAATTACTTTATTTTCGAGTAAAACAGAATATTAGGGGTTAGAGATGAATTATAAAATATAAATCCTTAAGTAACAGTTATGGTTGGAAGTGTTTATGGATTGGGTTACGGCGGATTCGGGTCGGGTTTGGATATGATGTCAGCACTATATATGTTTGTTCAAATATGGCTTGACCTAATAATTTGAGTCTCAAATTCTGTTCAGATCCACTCATATTTATAAATGAATAGTCAATACCCATCCAAAAAACATGTTTTTTATTTAAATTTTAGTAACTTTATCATTTTTATTAAATTTTAAAATATGGATAACTTAACATATTTTCTAATGTTTACACTATAATATTATATATTTATTTTTTATATGATATAAATTATATAATTGAAAAACATGTATGACTAAGTTTAGGGCTTAAATGTTGGAGTCAAGATCCAACTCGTTTTTTAAACGGGTTTCATTTTTTTATTTCCAAACTCATTTTTCGAACTTAATATTTTTATCAAAATTCTTTCAAATATCAAGCAGACTTTCGAGCATAAACGAATAGCACGACTCCTAGATATGTCTAATTATAATTAATGTTATTTTTTGGTATATCTAAGAATATTCTACATTTTAACTATTTATCGAAATAGTTGTCATTATTGGTTATGAAGTGAAATAATATTTCATAAATTTTGTTTAGTGAAAAATGAAGGATCCTATTAATGGATATTATAGATATTGATTAATAATTATTTAATTATTAATTTACAAAAAATCATATTCAATATATTACTTTTATCAAATTCAAAAAAAAGTAAATTATTAATTATATTTTTCTTTCTATAAAATTGATTAACATTTTCCAACAAAATACCATCTTCAACTGCAAATATATCTTTTTGCTCTTTCTTTCACCCTTTTCCTCTAACAAAGTGAATATTATGCTTCCAGTCATAAAAGGTACTTTGATGCAGTGAATGTCTCCACACTTCCAAATAAAAACCATTAAACTTGAACATCCAAATAATCAGAACTTGCTAATGTTCTTGTATATATATATATATATATATATATATATATATATATATATATATATATATATATATATATATATATATATATATATATATATATATATATATTCCAACTTGGGATTTATATAAGCTAATTTAATAAATATATACATTTTCCAACTTTGTAGCTTATATATATATATATATATATATATATATATATATATATACATTTTCCAACTTGGGATAGATAGAGCCTATTTGATTTTGGCTCAAACTTAGCTTTAGACCTTGAGTTTTGGTCCAAATTTGCCAACACAATCATCAATTCTTGGACTCAATTTTGGGCTGTGAGTAAACAATTTGAGTACTCAAAATCTACCCTTGACAACGTCAAAACTCGAATATATCCCATATATTTCTTAAAAATAATATTTGAATTATTAATCTTAATAAGTATTTATTAATCGGACTCTTAATTTTAAATTACGGGATTTAATTCAAATCTTTCATACTTACTATTTTATTTAAAGGCTATTGAACCGATATGAAATCAAGCCATAATTCTCATAACCCTCAATATAACCTTAATCATTGTTAGAAGCTTGCTTTCCTAAAACAACATGAAAAAACTTACTTGAATCTTGCCTTTTGCTTTTGGAAAAAGTACACTAATCCTGAGATTTATTAAAAAATACACATATCCCTTATAGTTTGAAAACTACTCACTTATCCTCTTGAGATTTGATAAAAAATACACTAACCTCCTAAGCCCTAAACCTTAAGTAAATTTTAAATAAAAAGATAATTATATCCTTTCTAATTATTAATCCTATATTTTTCTATTTATTTTATTCATTTTTTAATTACAAAGTAAGGAGAATTTAATTAATTTTAAAATTATCTTTAATTCAATAGAAAAAATAACTTTTTTTTAATTCAATATATTAACTTTGAGATGAATATATTATTTTTTTATTTGAAATAAATTAATAAAATCATTTAAAAAAATTTAGTGATAAAAAAATTGATTAAAACAAAAAAAAAATGGAAAAAGGGATGAAAATAAGAAAAATAAATAAAATTAGGGTCTCAATATTTAAAGTCAAATTTAAACAAATATAAATTTGATTAATGAAATCCTAACATGAGTTACTTTTTTAGAGAGATAAAATATACTTTTCAAGTTAATATATGTAAGTTTATTTTAATAAAATCTCATAGATGATAATTATATTTTCTTTTTTTCTTCTCCTTTTTTTCTTTTTTTAATCAATTTTTATGCAACTTTATGTTAAATATTTTAAACTTATCTTTAATTCAATTATATATTAACTTTGAGATTAATTAAAATTATTTTAAAAAGTTTAATGATAAAAAAGATAATTAAAAATATAAAAATATAAAAATAAATAAAATAAATAAAATGAGGGTATTTTTAATATTTAAAGTAAAATTCGAATAAATATTAGTTTGATTAATGAAATCCTAACATTAATTATTTTCTGAAGAGATAAAATGTGGTTTTCAAACTAATAGAGGTAAGTTTAATTTCAATAAAATCTCATGGATGATACTGATAGTTATATATTTTTTTCTCCTTTATTTCTCTCTTTTTATTTTAATCAATTTTTTTTTAAAACAATGATAATTAATTTATTTTAAATAAAAAAATTTAATGAATTCACCTCAAAATTAATATATTACTGAATTAAAGAGAAGTTTAAAATATTTAACATTTACTTGAATTAGAATATAATTTAATTAGAATATAATTTTATAGTAATTAAATATAATTTTAAAATTAATTAAATTCTTATTATTTTGTAATTAAAAAATGAGTAAAATGAATAATTAAAAAAATATATGATTAATAATTAACAAGGGTATAATTATCTTTTTATTTAAAATTTACTTAGGGTTTAGGGTTCAGGAGGGTTAGTGTATTTTTCATCAAACCTTAGAAGGATAAGTGGATAGTTTTCAAACTATAGGAGGTAAGTGTATTTTTTAGCAAAGCTTAGGTTAAATGTACTTTTCCCTTTGCTTTTTAAGCTGCCTATAGTTTTGTATTTAACCTTGTTTGGGTTTTAACAACAGTAGAAGATCACAAACCTTGTTTGAAAAGCCCATTTATGAAATTTAGTTAGGTGGCCAAGGTTGGGCCTAGACTTAGCCCTTTAAACAAGAAATATACAAGTTGAGGGAAGGACATTTTTATGCAGATGCTTTGACAAAGTCGGGTTGTGACATAAATATATGGATTTTGAAAATTTATGATCTTGATGGAATTTCATCATTCCTTTTTAATGAATGCTTGGCGAGTGAAGTTTTATAGGAATTTAAAAGTTTAATAGGCTTTTTGTTTTGAATCCGTCTTCTATAAAAATATGTGTTATTTTATTAATTTCGTCGATGAAATTTTTATATTTCATTTATATTGAGCCTATTCTATTCCAATTATTTCTTTCTTAAATTCAAAAAAAAAAAAAAAATTACTTATTCCCAATGGCTTCATAAGACATACAAAATGGACTTCTAAGTCTTATGAAACCCAAAAGTTTTTATTACGAGGAATCAAACTGCACAAATCTTGAAATATTTTTGCTTACCAATTTGATTATTCTCTTTCATCGTTTTACATTAAACATAAAAGAGAGTCAAATTATGCAATTAATCTCTATACTCTAACAAAATTTAAGATTTAATCCCTACATTATAATTCATATAAATTGAATTATCTTACAATAATGATTTGTTAATGTCAATCCAATTGATAACACCGTCAAATGTGCACCGTTAAATTTATTGATGTGACCATTTACCATGCTAATGTGTCATTGATCTTACATGGCGTTTCACAAGAATCAGAATTATAAGGATTTTGCTTCTAGATTGACTTAGGGTTTCTTTTGAATTTGATGGAAGGGCAAATGTTATTAAGGATCGAGAGAGAATTGAAGAAAGGGACCAAAATAAAAAAAATAATCTAAAAGAGAAGAAAATTTTATGGAAACGAAAATTTGTCAAACATCTCAAATTAATCGTGATAATTCTCCTGATTTTCTGAATAGAATTTTCAACAAAAAAAAAAAAATATTCTCAAACTCCACAATAAGCAAAATCATGGTCCAAAATTTGGCAATTAGTTAATTTAGAGCTCTTAAGACCTAAGCTGCAATCAAAATTGATTTTCTCTCCACACAATCCCAACCTGGATTAGTTTGATCATTGATGGAGCAAATATTCAGGTTGTTCAGGCAATTTTTCTGGTTGGCGATATAATTGACAAGAGATTTACACAATTCTCACTTAATCGTATGTTGTCCTATCAATGTCCCTGTTGTGTTGACACAATCAAGCATTACTTAAAACATGCCCCACACGTATCAAACCATATGATTAGCAAGCCCTATCAACTTTTGAATCATGTAACTGCTGTTTGTTTGATTTTTTACAAAGAAATTATCTAATTCTAACTATACTGGAATTTTTAAATTTTATAAATTAAATTAAACGATTAGTAGTTTGATATATATTTTTTAAAATATATTTTAAAAAATAAATTAGATATGTGATAATTTTTTAATTTTACTTGAGAAGTTAAAAAAATTTATTGTTAATATATCAAAAACAAATTATATATATATGGATTATTATCATGTACATTAATACTGAAGTTTTTTAACTCCACAAACGAAGTTGAAAAGCTGTCACATATCCTTATACTACATTTAAAAAAATAATAAATAAATAAATATATAATCAGCTATATGAATTTCGGAACATTTTGATTTTCTTTGCCTAGGGCCGACCCGCGGGTTCGAATTACTATTCATCCTTTAATAAAAAATATTTATATAATTAAATTTAAATAAAAAAATATTTTATATTATGTGAACAATGATTCGGACCGGATCGAATCACTAAAATAACTGCCCAAACCCCACTCAATACGAATCAAGCCAGATGAACTGCCCTGCCAAGTAGGTCTACTTGTGATTGTTATAGATTGATTTTAATTTCAATTTCTCCTATGCTTTTTAATACTAATCATTACCTATAATGAAGTGGAAAACTTTTTTCCCCCTCCAGTTTGGTAGATTAGGAGCATTGGGACGCATTGCCAAATGCTTCATAACAACCTTGCGCATTATCACATTTGATTTTGATTATCTAACCAAATTAGCTAAAAAGTTGAATTTTTAGGGATTTGTTTTTTAAAACAAAAGTTCAATTCTCTGCAACATCTCATAACTTAAATGATAAGGGATTATTGTTAAATTTGGTTCATCAACCATGATATCTAATGGCAAGCTTACTTTTGCTCGAAATTCAAGAATGTAAGACATAAAATCATTTATTTTCTTTTAAAAGTTCAATTAACGAATGTTTATAGACATCAGTTAAGAATTATTTAATTGTCATTTTATTAGAAAAGTTTTTATATTTGATACATTATTTTAAATAAATTCAAAAAAAAAAAAAACATTAATTAAATTTTTTCTATAAATATCATTTTAACTAGTATCACTAAACACTTATTAATATTTTGCTTCTTTTAATAACTTGTTTTCATTTCTGATTTTTTGGATCTTTATTACTCAAAGAAGTGGCTTTTATGTATGGAGTTTGAATCCAAATATTTGTAAAAAAAAAAAAAAATCATTTTCAGACTGCGATCTCTTTTGTAAAAAAAAATATAGCAATATTAAAGTGGAAAATGTAGAATTGAAGAAAAATTAGAGAAATTCAACTAAAAATAACAAGTTCTCAAATTTCATTACTATCTCAGAATTTTGATTTCTACTAATTAACAAGTAAACTATCCTTAACCTTCCATTTTCTCTACTTTTTTTTCTCAATTCTCTCATTACAATCCCTCTCTGCTATCTAAAATATTGGTAATCTATTTCTCCTATTCCCCCCATTCCAACCCTATACAAAAAAACAATGTACAAAGATATAAAATAACAGTAAATAACTCAATGGAAAAAGGGGAGAGAGAGAGAGAGAGAGAGAGAGAGAGAGAGAGAGAGAGAGAGAGAGAGAGAGAGAGAGAGAGAGAGAGAGAGAGAGAGAGAGAGAGAGAAGAGAAAGATTGTCCCAACAATGGGATTTTTCACATTTCTCCATATCCTCCTTCATATATAATCTAATGCTGGGTTGCTTTTATTTGGAATCAGCTCTGGTGAATTGGTGGTGGCCATTGTTGTGGGTGGGCGCTGCTGCACCACTTTTGGTTCTCATCTCGATCACTTTCTTATGGGAATTGGAGTGCAAAGATGGAACGAATGTTGGACTTGCAGCAGGCCGGTACTCCGGTAAGAGCCTGCCTGACTTGTAACGCACGCCGCAAGCATTGCAAAGGGTTTTCGGTCCCATTGGCCCTGCCCTCCATTGCGGTGTCTTTGTTATCTCACAGTGCATACATTTCCTAACTGCTTGTCCTGATGGAATAATATTTTGAGTATTATTATCAGCAGGAGCAGCAGGAACTGGAAGTGACAACTTCATCTTCTTTTTCTTCTTCTTATGTTCTGGTTTAACTTGCCTCGGTATTTTGATCAAAAGCCGGGACGACTCACCATAGTTCTCAGAGTCCGAAGGCGCCTTGGGGACAACGAACGGCTGAGGATTATCGTTCTCATTGACAGATGAATTAGTATGGGAGATAGGCTGAATCGCCGCCGGACGAGGATTGAAGGTGGCAAGGCGGCGACGTTTGCTACGTGCACGTGTCACGGGCTCAGACTTAAGCCGAGCAAACGTGCGGCCTTAGGCTCGGATTTGTTGCCTTGACAAGCCTAAGTTCAGCCTTGAACAACCGAAAGGGTGCTCGAACTAGAAAGCTTTGAAATGCCTAAGTTGGCTGAGTTGCTAGAATGCTAGAATGCTAAAGAGATTGAGGAAGAATGCTTTGTATTGCTCTACAAAGTTGTGTGTACAAATGAGGGGTGGGGAGGCCCCTTTTATAGACAAGTTCCCCTTACATCTATTGCTAGAAAATTCGGACTAGAGCTGCCCTTAGTGTGATCCAGCTAAGGCTGCCTCTAGTGTGATCCAGCTAAGGCTGCCTGATCCAGCTAAGGCTGCCTCTAGTGTGATCCAGCTAAGGCTGTCTGATCCAGCTAAGGCAGCCTCTAGTGTCTTCTAGATGCTTCTGTTGTGGGAACCGCCCCTTGGTGACCCTTGCTGCTTTGCCTCGGACTCGAACCCGCGCCTTTATGCTGGGAATTGCCTAAGTCCGTGGTGCTGCTCTCGGGTGGTCTCGGGCGGTCCGTGACATTCTCCCCCACCTGATCGAGCGACGCCCTCGTCGCATTCTCCGAGTGGAACTGGTCGATTTTGTCTTTGAATTGCCATAGTGCCTCGGCCAGTTCCCAGCTAGCCTCGCTATCGGGTAGGCCCTTCCATTGCACTAAGTACTCGTGCTTTGGCCTATAATTTTGTTGTCGAACGACTCGATCGGCCAAGATGCACTGGACTTCTTTATCGTAGGAGGCCCTGACTCCTACTGGTGCTCGGTGAGATTCCCCTCGTGATGGATCGTCTCGGTCTTCATGAAACGGTTTAAGCATACTTACATGGAAAACCGGATGCACTTTGAGTTTCGAGGGGAGCTCAAGCTTGTAGGCCACCTTGCCTACTCGTTTAAGAACTCTGAAAGGGCCCTCGTAACGGCGCACAAGTCCTTTGTGTTGCCTGCCTTTGGTGCGCAGCACCAAGTGTAGTTTTGCTAGCACTAAGTCCCCGACTTGGTGCTGCATGTCCCGACGTTTGCGATCAGCCCACTTCTTCGATCGTTTGGCTGCCTTGTGCAAACAGGCTCGGGCTAGATCGGCTTGCTCCTGCCAAGCCTTGGCAAACTTGTATGCTGCCGGGTTGGGTCCCTTATAAGCGGCTGCAATGGTGCTGGGCGTTTGCGGCTGCTGCCCAGTCACGATCTCAAAGGGACTTTGATTCGTGGCCTCGCTCCGTTGTAAGTTGTATGAAAATTGGGCCACGTCCAGCAGCTTCGGCCAGTCCCGTTGAGTGGCACTGACATAGTGCCTAAGGTAGACCTCAAGTAGTGCATTCACCCTTTCAGTTTGCCCGTCGGTTTGAGGGTGAAGAGCAGTCGAGAAGTTCAAGTCCGATCCTAACAACTTGAACAGCTCGGTCCAAAAACGCCCCGTGAACCGGGCATCCCGATCACTTATGATTGTTTGTGGCACGCCCCAATACTTGACCACATTTTTAAGGAACAATCGGGCGGCTTCCTCTGCTGGACACGTCTTTGATGCCGGGATAAAGGTTCCATACTTAGAGAACCTATCTACCACGACCATGATGCTCCCGTACCCATCAGCATTGGGTAGTCCGACAATAAAGTCCATGGAGACGCTCTCCCATGGGCGCTCCGGTACTGGTAATGGCTCTAAGAGACCGGCTGGTGACTTAGGCTCGACCTTGTCTTGTTGACAGACAATGCAGGTCTTCACAAAAGCCTCGATGTCGTCCCGCATACGAGGCCAGTAGTATCGGTCCTCTACTAAGGCTAGGGTGCGGTGCACACCCGGGTGGCCAGCCCACCTTGAGTCATGGCACTCTTGCATGACTTCCTTGCGTAATTTCCCGAATTGCGGCACATAAAGTCGGTTTCCCTTGGTGTAGAGAAGGTCAGCCTCGAGCCAAAACCTTCTTGTCTTCCCTTCCTTGGCGTATTCCATGATGGTCTTCGCTGTCGGATCATGAGGCAGGCCTTCCTTGATGCGCGGCACCAGGGAGCCTTCGGGTCGACTGATGGTGGCAAGCTCCATTTTTCGGCTAAGTGCATCAGCCACCAAGTTAGCCTTTCCAGGCTTATACTCCATTGAAAAGTCGAACTCAGCAAGAAAGTCTTGCCATCGGGCTTGCTTTGGTGACAACTTCTTCTGAGTTTGAAAGTAGCTCGTGGCTACGTTGTCAGTCTTGACCACGAATCTAGACCCCAACAAGTAATGTCGCCAAGTCCGGAGGCAGTGCACCACTGCAGTCATCTCTTTCTCTTGGACCGTGTAGCGGCGCTCGGTCTCATTGAGCTTCCGGCTCTCGAATGCAACCGGATGATTGTCTTGCATCAGGACCCCACCTATCGCATAGTCTGATGCATCCGTATGCACTTCATACGGCTTGGTATAGTCCGGAAGAGTAAGCACGGGCTCTTCCGTGACAGCATGCTTCAACTTGTCAAAGGCTTGCTGGCATCCTCGGTTCCACTCCCACATTCGACCCTTCTTGAGCATGTCCGTCAAGGGTGTAGTGATGCTCGAGTAGCCTTTGATGAAGCGGCGGTAGTAGTTGACCAAACCAAGGAATGATCTTAACTCGGTGACCTTGGTTGGCGGCTCCCAATCTAAAATGGCCCGGACCTTGCTCTTGTCCATGCGGATCTTGCTACCTCCGACTATATGGCCTAGAAAGGGCACCTCTTGTTGTGCGAATGAGCACTTCTCCTTCTTGACATAAAGCTCATTCTCTTTAAGGACTCGGAACACTTCCCGCAAGTGCTTCACATGCTCCTCGAGTGTCCGGCTATAAATGACAATGTCATCAAGGTAGACTACAACGAAGCGGTCTAAGAATGGTTGTAGTACCTTGTTCATGAGGGTGCAAAACGTTGCCGGAGCATTCGTAAGTCCGAAGGGCATGACAAGGAACTCGTATGATCCATAACGAGTGACGCAAGTTGTTTTCGGTTCATCCCCTTCGGCTATGCGCACTTGGTAGTAGCCCGATCTTAGGTCAAGCTTGGTGAACCATTGAGCTCCGCCAAGCTGATCAAACAAGTCAGCAATGAGTGGGATCGGGTACTTGTTCTTGACTGTTAACTTGTTGAGTGCCCGATAATCGATGCATAGGCGCAAGGACCCATCGTGCTTTCGTTGGAACAGAACTGGGGCACCAAATGGGGCCTTTGATGGCCTAATGTACCCAGCATCTATAAGCTCCTTGAGTTGTCTGCGCAACTCCTCGAGTTCTGGTGGTGCCATCCGGTAAGGTGCCTTGGCTGGTGGCAGTGCATTGGGCACCAGCTCGATTTTGTGATCCACCTCCCGCTTGGGTGGAAGTCTCTTGGGCAGCTCCGCGGGCATGACATCCTTGAAGTCTTGGAGCACTTCAAGCACTTCCAAGGGTGCCTCGGCCTTGGACTCTAAAGGCTGGTCAGATTCCTCGAACTTGAGGGCAGCAAGATAAGTGACTTGGTCCCTTCTTAGACCCTTGGCCAGTTGGATGGCCGATAGCATCTTGGTTCCAGCCCCCGACTCTCGTTTGATTGGCACAATGCATTGGCAACGAGGATCCAAGATGCAAAGGCAGTCGGCAAAAGGCACAATTAGTGCATTGATGTGATCAAGGAAGTCTAGGCCAATTACAAGTTCGTAATCATCGAGAGGAATTACCTCGATAGTGACCTTCCCCTTCCATTGTCCGAGTTGAAGCTCGACTCCTTGTGTTACTCCAACGGTTGGCACTTCCTTGGAGTTGACAGTCTTGATCCATCCAGCCCCTTTCTCTAGCTTGAGCCCGAGCTTCTTGGCTGCTCCCTCGGACATGAATAAGTCGGATGCGCCCGTGTCTACTAACGCGTTCATCCGTTTGCCTGCAATGTTGATGTCCACGAACATCAAACCCCTTTGCTTTCGGCCACGTTTGGACTGAATCGAACTAAGCATCATTGAGCCAAGCCTTAGTGTTTCCCTTTCCGGTTCATCAGCCTCCTTGGCTATGGCGGACAGCTTGGCTCTCTTGGGGCAGTCCCGCACCCTGTGCGGGCCTTCGCACAAGAAACAGGCTAAGGGCTCTCGATCCTTCTTGTCCCCGTCCTTGGCGGACTTCCATTTCCCGATCATGGGCTTGACGTTGCCTCCTCTGGGCGGCCGATCATTCTCTCCCCCACCTTTGCCCTTGCCCTTGGGCTTGGAGGACTCGGTCTTGTCGAACCTCTTGAACTCAACCAAGGACTCGGCAACAGTCATGGCTCGGGTCAGGTCTTGGACGCCCCTACGTTGCAGTTCTTGCTTGGCCCAAGGCTTGAGTCCGTCCATGAAAGAAAAGAGAGCCTCCCTCTCACTAAGATCCGAAATTTGAAGCATAAGTTCCGAGAACTCTCGGACATACTCGCGCACATCACCGTGCTGAGTTAGCCTTCTTAGTTTGGCCCGCGCCTCATCTTCGGCATACTCGGGGTAGAATTGCTGCCTAAACTCCCTTTGGAACTCTTCCCATGTTCCAATGGTAGCCACCCCACGCCTTGCATCGTCGGACCTGCGACGCCACCACAACAAGGCAATATCCACTAAGTACATAGAGGCGGTGTTTACCTTGGTAGCATCGTCATCGATGCCCGTTGCTCGGAAATATTGTTCTATGCCCCATAAGAAGTTGTCCACATCTTTGGCGGCTCTTGTCCCTCGGAACTCCTTGGGCTTGGGAACCTCCACTCGATGCCTTGGTGCTATCGCAAGCATGCCACCCCCAATGGCTGCCTTGCAAGTCGAGAGCTCCCCCTTGAGCTCCTCCATTTCCTTCCGTAAGGCCTCGACCATGGCCTCTAAGGCATCATTTCGTTGGGCTAGTGAGTCCATGGATTCGTTGAGGGCGGCTTGCATCCCATCCTTGAGCTCTTCTCTCCCCGAGTCTAGCTCATCGATGCGCCCCTCTGCATCCTCGACCCTGTCCAAGACCCCAGCCACTGTCATCTCCACCTTGGCTAGGCGGGTCTCCATAGACGACAACACGTCCCTCGAACTCCCTCGCGCTGCTCCCTTTTTGCCCTTGGCAACAGCACGGGTCTCGTCCCCTTGCTGGCTCAACACGTCGGATTGAGATGCCATTGATCGACTAGCACACTCGAGCAAACCTTGGCTCTGATACCACTTGTCACGGGCTCAGACTTAAGCCGAGCAAACGTGCGGCCTTAGGCTCGGATTTGTTGCCTTGACAAGCCTAAGTTCAGCCTTGAACAACCGAAAGGGTGCTCGAACTAGAAAGCTTTGAAATGCCTAAGTTGGCTGAGTTGCTAGAATGCTAGAATGCTAAAGAGATTGAGGAAGAATGCTTTGTATTGCTCTACAAAGTTGTGTGTACAAATGAGGGGTGGGGAGGCCCCTTTTATAGACAAGTTCCCCTTACATCTATTGCTAGAAAATTCGGACTAGAGCTGCCCTTAGTGTGATCCAGCTAAGGCTGCCTCTAGTGTGATCCAGCTAAGGCTGCCTGATCCAGCTAAGGCTGCCTCTAGTGTGATCCAGCTAAGGCTGTCTGATCCAGCTAAGGCAGCCTCTAGTGTCTTCTAGATGCTTCTGTTGTGGGAACCGCCCCTTGGTGACCCTTGCTGCTTTGCCTCGGACTCGAACCCGCGCCCTTATGCTGGGAATTGCCTAAGTCCGTGGTGCTGCTCTCTGGTGGTCTCGGGCGGTCCGTGACACACGTCCGCGCCTCCTAGGAGCAGCGGTTTTGGGACTGCGCGGCAATGTTTTCTCCCCCGAGCAAGAGATGCTGCTTTCAAGAACAGAAACCGGGCTGGAAATCTGGAATTGGTGATGGGATGAGCCCTTGTTATTGATTGAAGAGGACATTTCTTTCTTAATTGTCAAGCTTGCTCCACAATGAGATTCTTCAACAAAGTTTGACAACCATTCCAATTGAACAATGTCTTCATACTGCAAAAACAAAAATTACCCAAAACTTTAATCACTGAACTGTAATCCTAGTCAATCATAAATAAGACTATATAACCAACAAAAATAATAATAATAAAATTATTTTTTATTTGACAAAAAAAAATCTCAATCTGCTTTTAAAACATGAAAATATCTATATTTATTATTGAATTAAATGTTTAAATGCTTATATGTTATTTTGATTTGAGAGTGAATATTGGATACGGATATATGTTTGATATGGATGTATTCAAAATTTTTAATTTTTTTATATATTTGAAAGATCATATTTTATATTAATATTTGAATATGTGTCGCGAATACTTTAAAAAAATAAAAAATTTGAATAATAGAAAAGTGACAATTATATTATTGAATTTTTGAAAAAAATATATTTTTATAATAGAAAGAACTACTAATTTTTGCCACCTAAGCATGTATAACTAATCACATGGCAAATCACGTGACTTCCAAAACTGAAGCAATAATTATGCCACTAAATAATGCAAAACTCTTTGGTGGATTCCACATTTTCACCTAAGTAGCCGACAATCAATATATAAAATAAATATTTTAAAAATCAAATTAACTAAGACCCCACAAAATTAGCTAAATTCCAAAAAAAAAAAAAACCAAAAAATCCTTTAATATGTAACACTTATGACGTCATCATTATACTAAAAAAACAGGACACCTACCGGAACATAGAGTTCCGCGGAGAGGTCGGAAGCACTGTCGTTGGAAAAAACGGAGTCAGAACCAGGCAATGACTCGGAATGAGTTGGGGCTTGTTTTACGTTTATTTCGCGCGTTAGGTATTTGTCAAGAGGGGCGTCAAAAGTCTCACATTGCTAATTTTTTGTACATGAGTATGAATTATATAGCCAACAATCATGCGATTTATTGATAAAATGCTAAACTCTTAATTCTAACGATCAAGAATCCCTAATAACCTCAAATATAAAAAAATGTGACTTCTATTCCCTATTAAACTAAATCTCCGCATTACAAGCTAACTTTTAAGGTTGATATGAGTTTCTTTAACACCCTTTGTATAAGGGAGGTATTCAAAAAATTTGAATTTACTCAGCAAAATAGAATTCATTAACAGTATAAAAAAATTGTATAATAACAATGTATAAAGAATGTAAACCTCTAAAATACAAGTCAACCAATAAGCTCATCTATATTAAAACACTCTTCCTCACTAAAAGAATATCCACCATCCAAGTCCCAGACACTATTTCCTCCACAATGCATTGGAATATCATCAATAAACTCCAATTCGTTAAGCCAGCTATAATCTGTCTCCTTCATCGACTCATCTTCTGGTTTTGCCTCCTTATTCACTTCAGCTTTGGCATCACTCATATCTTGAATTTCATCCGCTGTCAAATTCATTGCACCACTTGTCGATGAAGCTTCCGATTCCGAACCACCAGGAAAAAATTGGGTATTCATCCCAGTTGTTTCAGCTTCACCGCCCTCATATTTGCCACAGATTTCAGAGTTATTGCTTGATGCAGTCATGGACTCAGAACCAGCACAAGCAGTAATAGAAGTACTAGTTGCCTCCGAAATGGCGTGTGAAACTGAAGTAGATGATGATGGAATCGAGTCGGAATCTGAAACATGAGGCATGTTCAAGATAGCGTTTTCACCATACATCATCTTGGCAGCTTCATCATAAGCTAAAGCAGCTTGGGAAGCAGTAGGAAAAGTACCAAGCCAAAGTCGTTTCCCTCGATTAGGAACTCGTATTTCAGCCACCCATTTACCCCAAGTCCTCTGTCTAACACCTCTGTAGATGCAATTCTGATTCTGAGGCCCTCCTATGCCTTTCATACACCCCTTTTTCGAGCCCCTGGCAGGGGCTTTACGGCCTTGTTTGGTCTCAGAATTTTCACTCCAGAGCTTGAGAGTGAGCTTGAGAGTGACAGCAACTGATAAACCATTGCACCTCTTCCTCTTTCTAGAAGAACCCATTGACAGAGGAGTACCCACGTTTGGATTTTGGTTACCAGAAAAACCCATATTCTAATTTCTCCAAATGTGCAGAATTTCTAAGCAAGGCTCTGTAAAAATGGGTATTTAAATCCTCTTGAAATAACAGTTAGCCGAGTAACTTAGACAGCTTTAAATCTCAACAATCTGCACTTAAATTAAAGTGAAAAAAAAATGTCAATATCGAAATTAACTTCTAGTAATGAAAAGAAAAAAAAAAACAAGACCTAATATTTATTTATATTTTCTTGGGAAACAAGTAAGAAAAAAACTTACAATCGGAAACTAAACCCAAAAAACTACTACTACCAAAACTCAAATAACCCTAAAACTAAAACCAGTAAAGAAAGCAAAAAGAAAGAGAAAGAAAACTCAAATAACCCTAAAACTAAAACCAGCAAAGAAAATAAAAAGAAAGAGAAAGAAAACGAACCTGTCTAAAGAACAGAACCAGAAGTATCAAGAAGACAAGAACTTTGTTTCTTGAGCTTTTCTCTATTAATCTTCGAAACTGTGTTTTGCTTTTCTTCCTCAAAGAGAAGTAAACTGCGAATTCTTTTGTTTTTGTTTGTTTGGTTTCAGGAAACAAAGAACAACAACATAGAAAGTAAATGCGTGAGAGAAGAACTGAAGGAAGGTGTCTCGACTTCCAGATATTTTAAATATTTCTGTTATGAGATATTTTTTCTATTTTTATAATAACTTTTGGTAATGACGTGGCAGATTTTTACTTGCTGATGCATGCGTCACTCGAATTTTACAGAATCTATCTAGGAATTTCTGTTATGATTTGTTTTTTTTTTTTTACTCTTAAAATGTTTCATAATTTCGGATTTGCCACTGGCTTGGACTATTTATCTGAAAAAAATACAGGCCTGACCATCCAAAAGCCCAAATATTAATAAAAATAAAATAACCAGCTATTCTGCCAACTCAAATTTAAAATTGTTATTTAAATTCGGCATATCTAATTCTATTTTCTTTTTAAAGTGAAAAATGAACTCATAGTTATTATTGTTGAATTAAAAGTCAAATTTATAACTCTACTTAACTTTGTAATCAAATTATAATTATTGAATTTATTGGTGAGACTTTCTTTTAAGAATAATTGTGAGATTCTGTAAAGAAACTAAATGGTAAAAACTTAAATCATAACCTATTTGATAAATTGTTAAAACATAATTAGTTTATATGCAAATATAATTCTACTTCATGTATTTATTCAATGAAAAAAGAATTATATTTCTTGTATTTAGTCAATGAAAAAAGAATTGTATTTCATGTATAATCCTTCAAAATATTATTTAGTTTTTTGATGTTTCAAAATAGAAAACACAAGAAAGAAAAATAAAGCATTAAAAAATAAGACTAAATAATAAAAAAAAATTATTAAAAAAAAATCATTTTATTTGTAAGTTGCATAAGAATGGTTACAAAATTCCTCTGAAATCCTTGATGAAATACTTGTTCAAGGTTGAGTGTTAAGGGAAAGTAATACTTGTTTAAGGAACGGACTATTCAGTCGATCCGACAGATTTGGTCCGTATCGAATCAAATTTTAATAAGTATTTTTTAAATTCAGACTAGTCCGATCCGAATTATTATTTATTAATAAAAAATATTTTTTATTTAAATTTAATTATAAAAATATTAATATTAAAATAATATATTAATATTTTTTAAATAATGATTCAGGTTTACGGATCAACCCGAGATTGACCTGATCCAAATTTGGATAAAAATTGTAAAAAAAATTCAGACAATCTGAGTCGACGCATGACCACCTATATAGGAAGCATCAATTGGGTCATTTTATATACAAAGTATAGTGGCTTAATTTTCACAAAATTCTTATTCTGATCACAGAACTTTAATTTGTTCCAAATAAGTCACTAAAAATACAAGAGTTTTACTGGAACCTTCATCTGCTGGAATGAGAGAAAAGATCTTAAATAATCAACACAAAATACAACAAAAATGAAACTGAAATTCCAAAAACATTGCATTGCTGAATCAAAACTAAATCCAAAAGACATTAAACTGAAACTTGTCTGGCTGATGTGCAAACTAAAACTCACCCAAGTTAAAACTCAGATTACAACATAACAAACTTACAAAACTCAATATCCAATATTTGTCTGATCATTGTCCACTGCACTGCAAATGTTGTCTCTGATGATTAGCACATTTCCAAGCCCCCCATCTCATTCCTCTCAAATTTTGCACTCACTCTTCCCAAATTACCAAACACTGTTCTCCCTGCCGCCCAACACCCACCAGCAAGCCTTTGTCACACAACCATAACCCAGCAAACCCCTCCAAGGAAATCTGCCCTCCACTCCAGACGCAGCCGACACCATTTCATAACTGCCTACTGCCATCCTCTCAATCTTCTGACCTCTCCTCTCCCTCAGCGTCACAATTTACCAGCCCGACCTCTACATTTTAACAACTTAATACCTCCTCTCAACCCTGCTCCTTTTTGTTATCCTTTTCTCTTTTACTAATCTCTCACCATCTCTTTCTAACCTATGTTACTCCGACTCGGATGTGAGTGTCGGACACGGGTATGTTTGATTTATTCCAAGTTTTTCTATGTATTTAGGGGGTTCTTGGAGGATCTTATCCCCATACCCATGTACGGATATGTGTCAGACACGGGTACTTTAAGAAAAATGAAGAGTCGAGCAACATAGTAATTCTAACCCCTCCTCACAACCGCCCTTCCTCACACCATGTCCCATGTCCCCTTTTCCGATCTCCATATCTACTCCCTCCCTCCCCTCAACAGTCTTCTCACCACCCTCTAACTCTTTGGAACCAACAGCAACCCCCCCTCAATAGATCAGTGAACTCCCAAAGCAGCAATAGCAACAGCAGAAAACAAAAGCTAGGGGCAAAGTGGAGTCTGTCAAGGGAAAAACCAAAAGCAATAAAAAGAGAAATAGATGAACAGACACTCACACCAAGGAAACTACATTGTCAAGCAAGCCAACATCCAAAAAATGAGGCCATTTTGAATCTGAACTGTAGAAATACGGACAGACGACCGACACCATAGTCTTGTTTCTTGGCTCAATGTACTTATAAATAAAAATAGAATCAATATTTCAAGATGGTTAAATACATGTTCTTAATTTGATTCCTCCACCTATCAACAGCTAACTGGGATAGTGGCCTCTATCTCACTATTTTCACTCTGCCCAAATTGTCTAACATTCCATTTGGTAGAAAAGAGAGAAAAAAAAAAGGGTTTTAATCTAATAATTGAACTCCATAACAACATGAACTATTTTGTAGTATTCATTTTAAAACATTTCCTTCCAATTCATTCTTTGTGGAAAACAATGTCAGGCAAATTGCAAATTACATAGTTTTGCTATGCATCCTAATGAAACGGATTATTTAACTTGCATATTACAAAACAGAGTTATGAAGCATACCTTTAGTCTTCTGATGCTGGAATTCTTGGACAAACTTAACTATGCAGCAAGCAGAAATAAATTGTATAAAGTTGGGTCATCAACCAATAGAAAAAGTTTTTATAAGCAGGAAATAAAATGACAAATCTCTCAAGTCATCCCCAACTATTAGGCAAAACATGTTAATTAATCATACCAATTATATATATTACTATTCAGAATCAAAATAATTTATCTAAAACAAAATATTTAATAAGGAAAGGTAGGAAATTTATAAAATGAACCCTATAGAATTTCATGAAATTTGCTCATTATATCCATAATAAAGGTCATAAAAAACACATATTCAAAACAAAAATCAGGTGCTGGTGCTGGGTCTGCAGCTATCCTTGGAGGAATCATGGCCGTTGGATGAATGATGATGATGATGATCATGGGCGTCATCATCACTGTCGTCTTCGTCAAAGGGCTTTTCTTTATGGAAAACGCAGCAGATCTTGGAGCTTTTCTTGTTCATGAACTCGTTGTCCACGGTTCCTTTTTTCCACGTAACTTTCTTTTTCCTGGGGCGGAGTTCGAGGACGAGAGTTTCTTGTGGTTGCGACGAGGAGGAGGAGGAGGCGCCCGGGTTGTTCTCGATCGTCACGGTGGTGGTCACGGTGGAGGTCGATGATGATGGTCTGCTTGTTGTACTCGTTGCCGTCGGGCGAGCCATCGCTAGAGATTATCGCCGTTCAATTTCTTTATTCAATTGCAAATTTGCAATGTAGAGGCTTCTCTTTGTTAGTTTAATCACACGTGCGAGCATCACACGATTTTATGTCTTGTCTGTTTTTTCTACTCTCCTTTTTTTCATTTTTAAAAGTAAATTAATTTAATTTTGATTATTAATTTAATATTTTTAAAATGTTATGTTAATTTAAAATTTTAAAAAATATGTTTTGGAAATTTAAAATTTGTAAACCTTAATTTTAAAAAAATTATATTCAATATATTATTTTTACTAAATTCAAAATAAATAACACATTAATTATATATTATTTTATAAATATAACTTTAATCATTAATATTTTTTATTTTATTAAAATTTAATATTTTTAAATTTATTAAAATTTAATATTTTTTAATCTTAAATTCGTTTCTTTAAAATATATATATATAACACGTCACTTCTCATCTCGACGAATCGAAGCAATTCATAAAATCAAATTTATTATGAAATCAAGTTCAATGATTTATGATCAGTATTCAGTAGTAAAATTTAGAAACTAATTATGAATGTCTTAAGAAAATAATTAGTGAAAAACTTGAGGACCATATTGCAATTGACCTATTATATGTGTTTAAGTAGAAAAATTACAAAGAGATTAAAAAGGAAAAGAAAAAGGGACGGAGAAGAAGAAGGATGGATTTGCATTCTAAAATAAATAATAAACGAAAAAAAGGGGATAGATTTGCAGAGTTTATAAAAACATTCAATAAAAAAAAAAAAAGACATAAAGATAAAGCTACAAAACTAATTTGCCCATTGTCTTTATATGCCGTTAGTTCATTTCTGATGAACTAAATAATAGAAGGAAACATGACAGAGCTTCATGGATAAGAGACAGAGAAAACATAAAGAAAAATAAAAAGATTGTAGGAAAAAGAAACCAAAAAATCTTCTTTACTCTCCAAGTTTGAAGCTTCAATCTTTCTACTTTTGATCAAGAACCTGAAGATTGTTTTTTCTTTTTGGGCATATTTAACTGTTCTTCTAGCGGATTTTTGGTAAGTGATTTCCCTTTCCTAATTATTGATTAAACTGCTCTCTTTATTCGATTAAATTAAAGTCAAAAACATATTTTGATTTCTGGGTTTTTGTTATTTTTTGATGTTTTAATGTGGGTATTGATTTAAATGCCTGATTTTTTTTTTTTTTTAGTTTAATGGGTTCTTTTTGTTTTTGCTTAATTGAATCTCCCTGTTATGATTTTGAAGAATTTATGCTTGATTTTTTTCTCAAATTTTTGTTTCGGGTGAAACTGTTCAGCTCAATCTTTAAGATGAAAAATGGTAAACTGTGAAATTAAACCCTAAAATTCAAAATCTTTCTACTTTTTATTTTTCTTTTCCCAGGTTTTGAATTAGCCAGGAAACATTGTGTGGGAATGATATGGTATAAATTGAAGGTTTATCCAGATAGTAGAGAGGCCACAGGAACTTAGGTAGACTCTTTGGGTTGAGTTTTTTTCGCCTGTACAACAGTGCATAGTTCAAATGATAGAACCACTAGCAGCCATGAATAAGGTGTGTGATGATGAGTCTTGTTCAAACTGGGGATCAATGTTATTGTAATTGTTTCTGTTTATATCACTTTCTTGGGGAATATAGTGAGAGTTAAGAAAATGCCAGTTTGGGACATTGATTGTAGGAGTGAAATTTGCTTTTTCCTTAGATCTGGCAATTTCGGATACGATATGATTACACAACACGGAAAAAATAACTAAAACACGACACAACATGAAGAAAAAAAATACAAACACGATATGAATACACGAAGCTCTACTGATTTCCCTTTATAATTGGAAAAAAAATGACAATTTTGTTAAATTCAATACTCAGATAGGTCATTTTTCCCTTACTTTTTTTTATCTGATGAAATATAAAACTAATGGTCAGATATCTACATTGACAAATTTTCCTTTAAATAAAATATGATTTTACCTATATTCTGGCCACTTTTTCTTCTCTGTCTCTTTTCTCTTTTACAATATCCTCTTTGATATGCATTTCCATTTGTGATTTTTGACAAACCAGTGATGAACTGTCATTCACCTTCAACAAGATGAATGGATTCTCCACTGTGGACGGCTTTGTGGAGATAACCGAATCCCTGGCAGAGATGATCAAGTACGCGGCTAATGAACCCTCGGTGGGTCTTTTCTATGTTCAACAGCACACCCGAAATGCAGTTCCGAATGTAGTTAATCTCAATAATCATGTTTTGGAGAAGTCTCGTGAAGCAACTTTGCACACAGAGGACTTGGAAGATTCTATCACCATGGTTAGGTCAATGAAGGAATGTGGCTTCCCCGTTGCTGATGAGATGATTAAGGACATTAAGAATTCTCTAACGTTAATGTCGGCAAAACAACCGAAGAGAGGATTGATCCGCAGTCCTGCTTCGAGCTTTCAGATGAGAAGAACTAGCTCTTGGGGACCGATGTCTTGGGGTCATGGTTCTGGAAATGTCCAGCAGGAGGGAAGTAATTATTTTGCAACTGCAATCAAGTCAGCAAAACAAAAGGCAAGCAATTTTAAGTGGCCACAACTTGAGTCCAAGGAACAGATACAAACTGAGCCGCAGAAGCAGCTTCCACATCCGGCTCCACCATTATCGGTTGCATCTGCCAGCACTAGTTCAATTCCTGATACAGAAGCTGATGAGTTACCCTTATCCAGCCAAATGGCTGATGAACTCCATGAAGAAGAAGAAGAAGAAGAAGAAGAAGAAGAAGAAGAAAAGGTAGAAACTGAAGATGATGTCAAACTATCGCATCACAATTTATCGTTCATGTCCGAAAACTATGATGATTTCAAGGCTGATAAAGAAGCTCAATTAGAACAATGGTTGACAGGAACTGAGGACAAAATGGATAAAAGCAAGAGAGCAAATGCCAAAGTTGGGCATTAACTTAAACAGCATTTGGATTGAAAAAGAAGCTTGAGTTTTTGTAAATACTGTTGTTTGTTATAAAAATATCTTAATGTTTATATACATATGACTGATGGTGGGATTTGTTCTTTAATATCAAAATTAAATTGCAGTTTTCACTCTTATTGTTCTTGCTAGCTCTCTGAACTTTTTTGACAGCTCAATCTTTAATTCTTAAAGGGTGGTTTAAGAGGGGCAGGCATCCCTAGTTTTGCTTGCTCTTAATGGGCTCCCGCCTCAAGATGTTGAGGTAGATATCAGTTAAACTCTTATAAGTCATCTTTGATCTGAGATTTTAAAATGCAGCTAATCGTGCCTGTCCTGAGGTAATAGTATGCAGCATCCTTGCTATGGTCTAATGTCACTGACAGCATCGAGATAACCCATCTTCTCAGTTGCATATGTCGCTGTCAGTGATTTAAATAACAGTTGATTTAAATAACAGTTGCAACGTGATATTACGATTGTTATTTTAAGGTTTCGATTTTTTTCATCGTCGATATTCATTATTGATATTTACTGTAATTAAATGTGATAACATTCGTTATGTTCCCAATCACAATAAACACGAATAAACACGACGCAATCAAAAATACTTCCGCGACCGTAATTTAAATTTTTTATCGCTGCTCACTTTGTCTGATGAGGTGAGGATGACCGTAAACTCTAAACCTATAAAAGAATCAATGCATGTTTTGCTTCTCATAGTGGGGTCTTACTGGGAAGCCTCAGTGATGGCAGAACATTTTTCTCCGTCACATCTGGGCTTCATGACTGTTAAACAGTTTGTAATGGCCAAGCTTTGATCATAAGCTTCAGAATTGCTAATGTTACAGCGCCAAGTTGGTTCTGCAGCAAGTTTTTCATCATTGCTTTAAATATAGTAAGTTAATAATTTTATTTAGGCTAAATGCCCAATTTAGTTCTCAACTTATGACCGATTGAGTGAATTATGACTAAACTTTTCAAATGAGTCTATTAAGAATGCAACCTTTTCGATTTGTCACAATTAAGGATTTTTGGCATCCTACACTTGCGTTTGAATGCGACGTGCCTAATGTATCAGTCATAAATGTTGACATGTAATTGTTTTTCCCATGTGGCAACATAAAAATCTGAAAAATGAATAACAAATTCAATGTGGCAATAACAAATTCTTTTAATTTTATTTTAGCCTGAAATTCCATTAACTTTAAACATCAAATTTATTTCGATAAAAAAAAAGTCTGAAAACTCAAATGTCCTAAATCCCCGAAACTTGCCCAAAAAAACCCTAATCGAAAAATCTCTCATTTGAATCTGAAACCATTCACATTCCCGTTCTCATTTGAATCAGAAACCCTAGTTCCGAATCTAAACCGAATCTATTGTTTAATCATTTGTTGTGATTTGAGCCCCAAATTCGTTCTTTCTTTGAAATCGAGAATCCCTATTTCAGAACCATTATATTCATCTTCGGGAATCATTAAAAATCGAACTCAGAAATCATAATTTCGGTAAGTATTGATTATTTTAATTTGTTTTCGATTAAGATTATATAGCTCAATATCAATTTCGGTAACCCTCCAATTTTATAAACACGGTTTAGGGTTTTGGAATTTCAAAAGTGGCTGCGTAATTTTGAATGCAAAATGGTGATTTCCAGGTGAGTTATAATATGTTTTATGTTGGTTATTGATTTAGTGTTGTTGATAGGGTTATTAGTTTATTTTGTTGAATATTGTTATAGTTTATGTGTATGGATGTTCTTATGAGTTTAATCTTGATATAGTGACAATTATTTTGCTTTTGTTTCTTTGTTTATGACAGAATAAGTTATGAATTATGTATCATTAGGTTTCATTATGCTGGGACATTTATTGGTGAGGGTTGTAATGTTAGGTATATTAATGAGATAGTTGAGGACCTTACCTTTGATCCTGATAAGTTGAGTTATTTTGAGTTATTAAACATTTGCAAGGAAGCTGATTTTCACAATATTTGTAATATATTTTATTTAATACTTGGTAAAAACCTTGGAGAAGGGCTTAAGGTAGTTTGTGATGATAATAACACTTTAAACATGATTGGGTATGGTAGATCATGGTGAGATTGATGTCTATATAGAGCATGGCATAGATGAGCCTCAAGTTGTTGTAACAGAATTAATTCAAGGCAATGAGGCAGTAGAAAATGAGGAAGTGGGGTATGAGGCAATGGGGACTGATGAGGTTGTGAATGAGGAAGTAGGGAATGAGGCAATGGGGACTGATGAGGTTGTGAATGAGGCAGTGGGAAATGAAGAAGTGGGGAATGATGTTGTGAATGAGGAAATGGGAAATGAAGAAGTGGGGAATGAGGTAGTGGGGAATGAGGCAATGGAGACTGATGAGGTTGTGAATGAGGCAGTAGGAAATGAAGAAGTGGGGAATGAGGCAATGAGGACTGAACAGGTTGTGAATGAGGCAGTGGGAAGTGAAAGGGTAGTAAACCATCCTAAAGTGAATGAGTCTGTTGAGCAAGAGATAGAAGAGGAAGAATTATGTGTTAATGATGATGAAGAACTAGTTACTGCTAGATCTAACAGTAGGAAAAAGAGAATGGGGAAGGGAGTGAACATCAGTGTAGATGAGGTTGCTGATGAATTTGATACCCTTAAACTAGATGAGCCATATTCAACCTCATTTGACAAAAAACATAGTAATGAGGAGGAAAATGGAAATGATAGTGAGTATTATGAGTCTGATGAGTTTGGGTATCCTGTTAGTGATGAAGGAGAACAGGTAGATGATTGTACCAGGAGGAAGAACATGTATTCATCATATGATCCCACTACAGCTAGCCCCTATATTGAACTAGGGATGTTATTTGAGAACGCAAAGCAATTTAAACATGCTGTGACATTATTATCCCTTAAAACAAACTGGGCAATCACTTGGGCTAAAAAACAATTGTAAATTTGTGAGAGGGAAGTGTCGAGCAGAGAATTGTCTTTGGGTAATTTATGGGGCATATGATAAAATATTGCAATCATTTCAAGTGAAGACCTTCAAAGACAGTCATGATTGCAACAAGGTATTTGAAAATTCAAGGTTGACACAATCTGTTTTGGCATAATTGTACATGGATAAATTTAAGAATGATCATTTCATTCAGAATGCTGAGATTCAAGAAGCTGTAAGAAAGGACCATGGTCTTAGTGTCAATATAAGTATGATAAGAATGGCTAAGAAATAGGTGGTTTATAAAGTTATTAGCAACTATAAGGAGCAATTTGGTCACTTGAGGAATTATGCAAAAGCAATTGTGGAGACTAATCCTGGAAGTGCAGGAAGATGAAAGTTCATAGACAGATGCCAACATCTCCACTTGTTTTTGAAAGGTATTATATATGCTTTGAAGTACTTAAACTTGGCTTCGAAAATGGTTATAGGCCTTTTTTGGGGCTGGATGGATGTTGGCTCAAAAGTTTGACTAAAGGTGAGCTGCTATGTGCTGTTGGCAGAGATGGAAACAATCAAATGTTTCCAATGGCTTGGGCATTAGTGGAAGTTGAATGCATTGCTTCTTGGAAATGGTTTCTTGAACTATTGAAGTCAGATTTAAAAATTGGAAGTGGCATAGGATGGACAATGATGTCAGACCAGCAAAAGGTAAGTTAACAGCCTTTAATACTATTCAACTTCAGCAAGTATATTTGATATAATTATGCCTTTTTATTATGTTTTTGAAACCAATTATGGTTATATTGCGCTTTTCATTTTATGCAGGGCCTTGAAAATGCAATTGAATACTTATTTCCAGATGTAGAGCACAGATATTGTGCTAGGCATGTTTATGTTAATTGGTGCAAAAGGGGACATAAAGGTGAAGAGATGAAACAATGGTTTTGGAGGATTGCTAAATATTCCACACCTAGGGAATTTGAAGAAAATATGAGAAAATTATATGAGAAGAATGAAAAGGTAGAGCATTCTTCAATGCAGATTCGAGGTGTGAATTGATTGACAACAACTTGTGTGAAGCATTCAATGGGACTTTGTTGAAGTCAA
The DNA here is from genome assembly GCA_030761205.1 of Fremontodendron californicum. NCBI lineage: Eukaryota > Viridiplantae > Streptophyta > Magnoliopsida > Malvales > Malvaceae > Fremontodendron > Fremontodendron californicum. Next base: position 8,260,984 of record JAULJL010000009.1, on the reverse strand, counting down.
GAAGGAAACCTGTGATTTCTTTATTTGAAGACATTAGGAAAAATATGATGTTAAGAATTGTGAAGAAGAGAAGAGAATGTTCTAAATAGAGAGGTACTCTTGGATATAATGTATGGAAGATCATTGAAAAAAATGCAGCCATTGCTTCACATTGTATTGTTAGGTTTAATGGAGATGGAAAATATGAAATAGACTTGGGTGAAGACAGGTTCATAGTCAATTTGGCTAATAAAACCTGTATTTGCAGAATGTATACTTTGTCTGGTATCCCCTGTGCTCATTCCATTTGTGCAATCAGAGATCTAAGGGGAAATGTTGAGGACTTTGTATCTAGTTGGTACCATAAGGATGTATATTTGTTGGCTTATGGTAATGCATTGCAGCCCATGCTAGGAATGAAGGATTGGCCAATATCAGTTGGTGAAGATCCAGTTCTGCCACCAGAGTTTAGGAAGATGCCAGGAAGGCCCAAAACAAATAGGAGGAAAGACCCTGATGAGCCCAAAAAAGCAAACAAGAACCAATACAAGCATACAAGGAAGGGCATGATAATGACCTGCCAGTTATGTCATAAAGAAGGCCATAACAAAAGAGGTTGTCCATTCAAGGGTAGAGAGGTAATTTTTTTTGTCTTATTCAATTACATTTATTCTATCTTTTGGGTACTTTCAAAACCCTAAAAATTACTCTTTTTTCTTATGTCTTTGCCAGCAACAATCTCAAACAGAAATGGCTGGAAGCTCAAGTCAGAATCCAACTGAAGTTATAGATCTAAACCCAAAAAAGAAACAAAAACAGGGAATGTGTCTGCCTCTACTTCAGCACAAGGATCTGGTTCTGCCTCTGCTGGTGGTGGATCTGCTTCTGCATCTGCATGTGTTTCAGGTTTAGCTTCTGCATCTGCTTCAGTACAAGGATCTGCCTCTGCCGCAACTACTGCATAACTGAATGCTCTTGCCAGTAGACCGGCACCCAACAGTACTGGGAGATGTTTTGCAGATTTTAATGGAAGATTGTATGGCATGTCTGGTGGAAGAACAAGTCCACTGTCAAAGACAATTTCTAATTCAACAACAACTAAGAAAAGACAACCCTCAGCCTACAATCTTGGATGCTCCAAAGCCAGAAAGAAAATTGATGTGGCTGGTACTCAAGAAAGTCAGAGTACTTCTTCCAAACGAAGCAAGAGAAAAAATGTCTGATAATTGCTGTTGTCTTTTCTACTATATTAGTCTGTTGAAAACTGTTATTTATGTTAGCATGGAAACATTTGTTTTCAGTTAATGTTAGACGGCATAAGTAATTTCTTGTATGACTGTGTCTTTTTCCAATGTTTTGGATTCTGTACAAGATGAAAGTTATGAATGAAATCGTGTTTGATGGCACAAATATTGCAAATGGGTTATGTTTTTTATTGATCAAAATCACAATACATACAATCTTGCTGCCAGTGTTTTAATCTAAGGTAATTCATGAAGCCTACATTGTTTTGCACCATTCAAACTAAACAAATACAACATAATTACAACAAAACTTGAGATGACCATAATCCATTTTCAGTTGTTGCCACCATCTCTACCTCTTTTGGAGTAATTGGCTTCCTTAAGTTTTAACTTTAAAGCAGAAACTTCATTCTTTAGTTGAAAATTTTCTTCAATGATTTCTGCTTCAACACAATCTATTGCATTATCCTTCAAATATGAAACCTGATTCTGCAATTTCTTAGTTTCATCATATAAGAAATTTTCCCTTCTTTTAAACTCTAAAATAATCTCTCTGGCTCTTTCACAAAATCTGGGGTCATGCCCTGCATGAAATCCACAAACATGGTCCTACAAATAGAATACGTGTTATAATCAGAATTTAAATAAAAATTAAATGCTTTAATCAGAATTTAAATAACAAAAATAAAAAAATTTAGCACTAATTCATGGAATATTTACTGAGTATTGTGGACATCCATAAAATATTCTTCCTGGATTTGTGCTTGTCTAAGAAGTCCACCTGGGTGCCTTCTAATTGCAATCACAATAAACAGGATCTCCTTCATAATCTCATTCCATCTAGTAACTGGATGTTATGAGCCTATACCCATCCCTGATTTTACTGCAAAATAGCAATAAAATAAATAAATAAATCGAAATAACCAGCATATTACTGATTGATAGAGAGGGAGACGGTATTGAAAAAAATTGAGATGGGGTGAAGAACAAACCACCTTGAATACCCAGCTGAAGAAGAATGAGTTGAAAATTTTTGAGACATTAACTTTACGGAATCGGTCGACAAGAGATAAGAACTGAAAAAAAATTCCAAGTTGAAGAACAATGGCGTTACCCTAAACCCAGATTAGAAGATGGCATATCAGAAGAAGGAAAGTTGAAGGGTTGTTAGGGTTTTTTTTCTTTCCTTTTCTCGATTTTTATGTTTCATAAAAATTGGGGATTTTTCTTCTTCTTTTTGTTAATTGCCACATGGAAAAAAACAATTATATGTCAGCATTATTTATGAACACCAATCACATATTAGGCGCGTCGCATTCAAACGCAAGTGTAAGATGCCAAAAGTCTTAAATTGTGACAAATCAAAAAGGTTGCATCTTTAATAGACTGATTTGAAAGGTTTAGTCCTGATTCACTCAATCGGTCATAGGTTGAGTCCTAAATTGGGCATTTAGCTTTTTATTTACCATTTTCATTAAACGAAAATATTATTATACATAATAAGTTTAAAAAGTGTCTTAAGACATTGTTAATAAAATCTTTATTTAATCCTTATTTTAATTTTTTTTTTACATTTAATATATTATTTTTTAATGAATTAAAAAAATCATTAATTATATTTTTTCCCTTCAATATCATTTATAGATTTGGTAATCTATGTATTCATGCCGTATTCGTATTATTTTTTCGTGTCTTAATCATATTTAAGGTATTATATATTTATACAAATTTTGATACATTAATAATTCGTTTTATATAAATTTTTAACACATTCGTGTATTCGTGTCATGTTCGTGTTATTTTTTCGTGTCGTAGTTTAATTATTTTTCTTATATCGTATTCATATAATATAATTATATTGTGTCTAAAATTACCGAATTTAAGCACCTGTTAACATTTCTCGTGCAACTAATACTGGCAACCTTGTATGAGAATCAAACCCCAGAATATATACCTACTGCAAAAGAAAATTTGAGCAAACCCAACCCAAGTAAATATTACCATTGATAAGTACAGTAATTGTGACCAAACCAGGATGATGTTCAGAAACAACATGATCAGTCATCTGTGCGTCGTGCCTAAAGTTTTTCACCATAGTTAGAATGTTTTATGAAAATTTTGTTAATGCAATTGATTTTTTTTTTTTTTTTTAATTTCACTTTCATTGGTTTTTAAATAAGAAGTAATAGAATTGAAATATTTCATGAATTAATTTTATTAATTTTATATAAAAAATTAATAAAAAAAAATATTATAGTTATTAAACTCGGATCGGCCCGTACAGTCGGATCGGTCAAACCAATGATAGTTTTTAATTCGAGTTGATTATTTAATCAGATTGATTTTACAATTGACTCTAAAAAATCTGAATTAACTTGCTGGATTTATGAAAAAATAGATAACTTGATGAGTTTGTTATTGATCCAAAATAATTAAATAATTTTTATATCATAATTAATTTAATTTTTCATACTAATTAATATTTTTCATTATTTTCAGTAAAAAAATTATTTAAAAAAAAAATTAAAATTAAAATTAAAACATTATAAAAATAAAAAGTAGAATTTTTATGTAAATTTAGTTTTTTTTTAATTTTCTAAATAATAATGAATATTTTTAATTTTTAAATTATATAATTAGTAAAAATATGTATATAATCTATTATTTAATTTTAATTGTAATATTTTAAAATATATTTTTAAATCAATATTGACTCAAATGATTCAATGATTAAACCAATTAGCCTAAAAACTTTTTCATGTCTAAAATAATAAAATATATTTATACCATAATTTTTCCTTTTAATCCTCTACCCTAACGCTATACAAAAATAAAATAAAACAAACTACTTATAGACGTCCATCATCCATGCACGTAATCACCGTCCCTTCTTAATCCAACGTCTCTCATAACCTCTTTCTAGGTCCCACTTTCCCATCTCTCTATCTTTTACCTTTTTGTGTATTTTATTTAAAAAATCCCTAATAAATTGAAAAAAGAAAAAACGGCCGTTTCCAAAGAATCTGAGAGAAGACAATAAGCGATCTCCTCCTCCTCTTTACCTCGCCTCCCTCTTTGCCTCCGTAAAAATTCTTCCTTTGTTTTCTTCCTATTTTTAAATAATAGTTTTTTTCTGGCTATAGTTTCGATCCCTCAAAATTTTTTTTTTTGTTTAAATAAGTTTGAATCTCTCTTACGAGAAAAGAAAAAAAGAGTATTGATCTTCAAGCACGTAAATTTATCTTTTACGACGTTGTTTTAATCGCAATTCAATAATTGAAATAAATATTTTTTCTGATTTCTTTTCTTTTTGGGTTGGGTTTCATGGTGATTGATTTTGGTGCTTCGTTGTTAATTGATGCGGGAATTTGCGTGAAGTTTATTTTTTATAGAATTTTTAAAAAATTTAATTGAACTTTAATGTTAATAAGCTATGTGGTTGATGAGAAAATGCAATGAGAATTTTTTTTATAAAAAAATGTGCCTTTTTTTTTTTTGTTGTTGTTGAATTTAACGTTCAGTCATATGGTTAGTTGCTGAGAAAATACTATGGGATTTTCTTATAAAAAAATTGCTAGTTTTTTGTTATTATAATTGTTATGTTCAATTATGCTCTGTTTGGTTGCTTAAGATGGGACTTTTTTAGAAAAAAAATAATGTTTCTTTTGTGTTGAATTTTAGTGTTTAATTAAGCTCTGTTTGGCCGCTGAGATTGAGATTTAAAAATATTGTTTCTTTTCGGTTTTCCCCGAAGATGGGACCTTTGTTTAGATAAGCAAAGCTGTAAAGTTGTTTGTTTCTTTTTGTATTGAATTTTGATTTTCAATTATGCTCTGTTTGATTGCTGAGAAAATACTGGAAAAGAATAGAAAAAAAGGAACTTATTTCTCTTTATGAAACACTATTATTTTGTGATATCTGGTATCTTTAAACACAAAATCCATTATTAAATGCCTTAGTAAATGTAGAAGAAGAAGTACATAAATCTTAAGACTTTGAACGATGGGTTTTGATTATCTTAGCTTATTGATTTTGTCACTAGTTTATCTTTTATTTATTTAATTATTTTTTTGTGTGGATATAGGGTTTTGGGATGGTTACTGGCAGTAACATAGATATGCTACCGACAATAGATAATGGTTTAGAAAGACCTAGCAGGAATTTGGAAGATAGTATGACTGAGCTAGAATTGATTTTGCGAGGGCATCATAATCAACAATTTCTGGGTCATGAAAGGGATTTTAATATATATAGGAGTGGCAGTGCTCCGCCCACGGTTGAGGGATCCTTGAGTGCTGTTGGTAGTCTTTTTGCTAATCCTGATTTTGGAGACATTAATGGTATCAATGGTGTTGGCAGTAGTAGTAGTAGTAATAATGGAATGCTGTCTGAAGATGAGATACGCTCGCATCCTGCATATCTTTCATATTATTACTCCCATGAAAACATAAATCCGAGGTTACCTCCACCATTGTTATCGAAAGAGGATTGGCGTGTTGCACAAAGGTTTCAGGCTAGTGGGTCTTCCCTTGGGAGCATTGGGGACTGGCAAAAGAAGAAGTTCGTTCATGGTGATGATAGTTCATCACTGTTTTCAATGCAGCCTGGTCTTTCTGTACAACAAGGACAAAATGATTTGCTGGAATTAAGGAATGCCAATGCAAGGAATATGTCCAGGAAGATGTCAACTGAGTGGCTTGATAGAGGCTCAGATCGTTTGGTTGGGTTGTCTGGTACTGGGCTTGGTGCTAGGAGGAAGAGTTTTGCTGACATTCTTCAGGTGATGTAGCCCCCAGTTCAATTGATGAGTTTGTAGGTTTTGTGATTTTTTTAAACCTCATTGTAACATGATTCTTTTTAATGTTTCTGTACTGATATGGGTTGTTTTGTCCTGTTTTTTTGTGATATTCTTGCAAGTATGGATTTCCCATATAGGTGATTTCCAATTTATTTTCCCTCTTTTTCTTTGTTTAATGTATTTTTTCTTGCATTTTGTCTTTGTGATTGTGATGAAACAAGATTTTTATTTTGATTGTCAATGTGCCATTGAATCATTGGGTCAAGTTCTTTAAATATCTCATATGTTTGGTTATAATTAGGTTGAAGACTCCTACTTTTTTCTCAGATTTTTTAAGGTTTCCATCCAGCATCACCAATTTGCTTTTCCTTTCCCTATCTTTTAATTCTTTTTTTTTTGGTTGGACCTATCTTTTGGTTACTAAACTATTTACTCAACTCACTTTCTAGATCAAACAACTTCCAGGATTCCCTTGAATTTTTGGGTACTTTAGTATATATTTCTTTTGCATAGTGTATCAGTTGGGATCTCTTCTCTGCTTCTTTTAATGTCTTTCATGCTATAAGGATTTCATGAAAACTGTGTGATACAACAATGTAATAACGTACTTGTAACCTTCATATGGTGATAAAAAATAGTGGTGCAAAGAAAAGAAGAGTATCAAATTTCAGCTTCTAGATCCTAAATTATTTTCGTTTGCCCTTCAGAATAATTCTTCTGCAACATTTATATTGGAATGTATTCAATTATTTTCAAGTTTTGGATAATCATATATAGTTATTTTCTGCCTTGAAGTTCTCATGTTTGTTTTGCAACGATGCATGTTTTTTAGTATCTGCATTCTTTTTATTTTTATGCTTGAAACATCTTGACATTACTTAACACTAAACAATCTGATCTAATTCAATTGAAAGTGGATCATTGATTAAGTGAAATACCATTTTTTAATTTAACATGTTCTGTAGTGCAACTGACATGATAATCTCCGGCAGGATGGACTTGATCAACACACCAGCTTATCAGGTCACCTGTCACGGCCAGCAAGTCGTAATGCTTTCAGTGATATGTTGGATGCAGCTAGCATTGCTGATCCCAGCCCACCTGGTTTTTGTAATGGACCAGAGTCAATGGAGGGCTTGCCTGCTAGTGTAGCACATCCAGGTATGGTAGGAGTTAAGAGCCACGGTAAAACCACTTCTCACTCTTTTGCATCTGCTGTGGATTCATCATTATCGAGGAGTACAACTCCTGAACAACATTTGGTTGGGAGGTCTCCTGGTTCTGGACTTCCTCCTGTTAGGAACAAGGTCGGCCATACAGAAAAAAGGAATATCATTGGATCTAATTTCCAAAATGGGCATTCTTCTGCCATGCCTGAACTTGCTGAAATTGCAGCCACATTATCCGGGTTAACCTTATCTAAAACTAGACATGCAGATGAGAATAGTCATATGCGATCTCATCTTCAGGCGGATCTGGATAATCAGCTGGATTTTTCATTCAACATGCCCAACGGTCATAATCAGAGTGTGCAGCAGCAATTCATTGACAAGTCCAGTGCAGAAAAGCTCTCATTTTCTACAAACTATATTGACTTGGCTAGGAAAAAGGGGATTGCACCAAATACTAATGCTTTTAAGATTAGTTCCAACGGGCAAGTCAGCATTCCCAAAAGAACTTCCTCTTCTGCAGATCTTTACGCAGAAGTGCATCCTTCGGGATTTGGAAGTTTGGAAATATCTGATGTTGGCCATCCCAATATGAATCTTGCAAACACAGATTTCATTGGCCATTTACCTGGTGCTTATTCTGTTAACCAGAAGTTAAATTCAGTGATTAATAACCATTTAAATGCAGGTATTGTATCTTCTGGAAGCTTGTACCTTTTTATTGGCATTTATCATTTTATACATTTTTCTTTAACATATTTTGTTGTGTTTTTGGTTTTAGGTTCCTCTTTGACTGGTATTGGTGATAGGCAAAGTTTAAATAGAGCCGGAAATCAAGGGTCTGATCTTCTTTCTCCACTTATAGATCCTCGGTATATCCAGTACTTGCAAAGAACTTCTCAGTATGGGACACATGCCGCAGCTAGTCCTGATTCTCTGCTTGCTGGGAACTATGCTGGTACTTTGAATGGGGATTTGGATGGCCTTCAAAAAGCATACCTGGAGGCAATATTAGCTGAACGGAAGCAGCAGTATGAACTGCCACTTTTAGGTAAAGCTGGTGGTCTGAATCATGGCTATTATGGGAATCCCTCGTATGGTCTTGGCATGCCATATACTGGAAATCCACTGGAAAATTCTGTACTCCCGTCCATTGGTTCTGGAAGTATACAGAATGATAGAAATGCACGTTTTAATTCAATGATGAGAAACTCAATAGGAGCATGGCACTCAGAGATTAGTAATAATGTGGATGGAAGATACGTATCATCTTTATTAGATGAATTTAAGAACAACAAGACTAGGTCTTTTGAACTCTCGGATATTGTTGACCATGTTGTTGAATTCAGGTACGTGTCATGGTGCCTTCTCATATGTTATAATGCACTTATGCGTGGAATGTATTGAGTCTAATTGCTATTGTGTGATGCAGTACGGATCAGTATGGTAGTCGCTTTATTCAGCAGAAATTAGAAACTGCCACGGAGAAAGAGAAGAACAAAGTATTTCCTGAGATTATTCCCCATGCTCGTGCATTGATGACTGATGTCTTTGGAAATTATGTCATACAGAAAGTATATGCTTCATGATGTCCTTATTTAAATCAGCCAATTATCCTGTTTATACAGTTATAATTGGTTAGTCTAATTCTTGATCTGGATTTGCAGTTTTTTGAGCATGGTACAGAAAGTCAAAAGGCAGAGCTAGCCAGTCAGCTTACTGGTAATGTGTTGTCTCTCAGTTTTCAAATGTATGGTTGCAGAGTGATTCAGAAGGTGCGTGGACTGTATTTCCTTATCTTTCTTTTTAAAAAAAATTCCCATGCTTTATTGTAGTCATTTTTGAGTTTTGACTATTGATAGCCTCCATCTTAAACTGAGGTCATTTTGGCTTAAATTTCCAGGCTTAGTATACTTTTAAATACTGCATGAAACCATTTTAATCATTCAAATTATAATAGATATGCCTGTTTTGTTGTTTGGAGCACTTGAGTACACACAAGAATCCTTGAGTGTTACCAGATGAATTAGCATTTTGCCGACAAATTCTGATGTAGAGGGATGGTAATATATGTAGGGAGAGGTTTTCATACAAGAGCTTGTATGAAACATTTTTTACTTATTTATTGCTATTTAATGACTTAATGTTTGAAAATTTGCTTTGATAATGGTATGAGATGAAGTCCTGTTTTATCAGGATGGTGCTCAAAGTTAAAGTGAATTGCTTGTATATCTTTTGGGTTTATGGGGGTTATGAAAGCCTTTTATTGCTACAAATCTGATGACCACAGGCTTTGGAAGTGGTTGCTGTGGAGCAGCAGACTGGAATGGTGGCAGAGCTTGATGGTTCAATCATGAAATGTGTTCGTGATCAGAATGGTAATCATGTAATTCAGAAGTGTATAGAGTGTGTACCCCAGGATCGAATTCAGTTTATCATTTCAGCTTTTTATGGCCAAGTTGTGGCGCTTTCTACCCACCCTTATGGTTGTCGTGTCATTCAGGTTTGAAATTTACTGATCCTACCCTTTCATTGCTGGAGATTTAACATTTATTTTTACTGATTTTTACTCACTATTAATGCTGATAGAGGGTGCTGGAACATTGCAATGATATAAAAACCCAAGAAATCATTATGGACGAGATCATGCAATCTGTATGCACTCTGGCACAAGATCATTATGGGAATTATGTTATTCAGGTATCTAAGCTTCGTTTTGAATCTCGCCTATTATTTACTTTTCATTTGGGAAATGTGATCTACTTTATCTGCCATCAGAGATATGGAGTTTACCCTGTTTTTGTCTCAAGTTAATTGCTTTATCTGTATTTGCATATATATTGCTCATTGAGTCATAGTAGAATGCTTTGGAAATCAGTTTGTAATTAGCATATTTTTCTTTCTTTGAATGTTTTTACACATTATACTGCTTTGTCTTGGTTTCCAGATCAGATATCATCTATTCCTTCTTTCCAGATCAGTCTTTTTCTTCTCTTTGGATTGTCTTGAAACAGTGGCACGAACCTGGTTTCAAACTTGGTTTCATGCTAAAATCACTCTTTATTGTGCCCTTTGGCACAAGTTATTTTTTCCAATTTTTTTTTTCCTGTTGCTTGTTGCTCGAGCCGCCTTTTTGCCAAATATATGTCCTATTTTGACTATCCATGTGATTGTATTAATTATGTGTCCTTGTGTGGTAGCATGTTCTTGAACATGGTAAACCACATGAGCGATCTGCTATTATCCGAAAGCTTGCAGGACAAATTGTGAAGATGAGTCAGCAGAAATTCGCTTCTAATGTTGTTGAGAAGTGCTTGACTTTTGGTGGGCCTGAGGAACGTCAAATTTTGGTCAATGAGATGCTTGGTTCTACTGATGAAAATGAGCCATTGCAGGTCTGTTGCAATAGTAATTTGCTTTTCCACATGCAAATATGTTTTTCTATATGCCTTGTCTTCAAGTATTAATTTTTTGTTACATCAAGTATTGTAAAAAAAAGCTTACTTTTCGGAACAAATTAGAGTTCAATTTTTTTTTTTTCGTGCACCAAAATGAAAATTTATGTTTCAATGGTGAAGCATTTTCTTCTCTTTGTCTTTTAATCAAATCAATACAATAAGCATCTTAGCAAGAAACATGAAATGATGTAAAAAATGTTGAAATACGACTATCATCCTAGAAAAGATGGTGTGCATGTAGAATACTTAGCATCTCCTAAGACCCAGCAAAGTGCATTTTATGCTGCTTTTTCTTTGTTGTTTCCTATATATTACTCGGACTCGGGTGTGAGTGTGAGTGTCGGATATGGGTATGTGTCCGACACGGGTATGTTCAATTTTTTCTAAGTTTTTCCATTTATTTAGAGGGTCCTTGGAGGGTCATATCCCCATACCCATGTCCAGATATGTGTCGGACACGGATGCTTCAAGAAAAATGAAGAGTAAGAGCAACATCTTGTTTTTGTATTTTGGCATTCCCTGCACACCTAAGTTTTTCCTTTATATTTTATGTTGATGCAAATTTCTGTCGTGGGATGCTTTTGCAAGTCTTTATAACCGTGCACTTGCATGAATGTGTGCAAAAAATTTTAGGTATCCCGAGCCTAGGCTCATACATTCTGATATTATTGCAAATCAATGGCATGTATGTTCTTCGTTTGAATGATCACCAAACAGCAATTTTGTGATTGTTAATTTCCATGAATGTTTTTTCTTCTTTTCTTTTTTTCCTCAGAGCTTCTGTTTCAATTCTTTATTTGCACTTGCCTGATAACTAAAATTTGTTGAATGCATAACTACAGGCTATGATGAAAGATCAATTTGGAAACTATGTTGTGCAAAAGGTTCTCGAAACTTGCGATGATCAGAACCTCGAGTTGATTCTTTCTAGAATCAAGGTTCATTTAAATGCCCTGAAGAAGTACACTTACGGCAAACATATTGTTTCTCGTGTCGAGAAGCTTATTGCAACCGGAGGTAAGTATCCCATCCTTTCTCTTAAATTTCGATCTACATTATCTTTTTGGCCAGCCTTATTAGTCACTCATGGCAACTTATAAAACCCGAATTTCTCGACTGCAGAAAGGCGCATAGGATTACTGTCCTCGTTGGCCTCCTGAATAATCCATATATAACCATATATGGCACTTTTCCTCTGCTGCCATGATAAAATTGCAAAGAGATGCAATTTGTACAGCTGACATGGATGGTGATTATAGTATTCATCATCTTGAGTCCCTTATTTGCTGCAAAAAAAAAAGGTTGTAGATAAACAAAAATCTAGTTAATCTGCAGAATAAGATGATCGTTGTCGATATTTTAATTGTATATTTGCCGCGCTATTATAATTCGGAAAAGAAGCCTTTCACCGAAGTTTGTTTCAGATGAACGAAACCAGAGGATGGCTTATATTTTTCCTATCCATTATGGAAGTAGATATAGAAGCCATAGATTGTAAAGCAGAAGTTTGGTTGGTTGTAAATGCTTAATAATCAGGTAGAGTCCCAATCAGGTGGAGTCTTTTGCAATGTTTGAGAATTTTTGCTTGCATATATATATATATATGTAAATATACCCTAAATTTTTGGATGTGATCAAATAATTATCTGTTGCTAGGACTTATTGTTGAGATGAAAAGTTTTATGATCTTAACTCTTGACTATGATCTTTTCATGAATTGCATGCATATTCATTAATGGATAAGATTCTAGAATTTTAGTCAGCAACTAGAGTCTAGAAACAGGTCTCTTGAAAATCCCATCTTATATCAGCAAAGACCAGAAGCCTGCTAGACCTGTTTACGGGTCGGATCATGTTGCAGCACGGATATTTTTTTTTTACTCAAGCTTATTTTGGGCCGGTTTGAATATTTATTTTACTGTTCAAGAGATATTAAAAGTTATTTTATATTAATATATATTATAATTAAATTTAAATAAAAAATGTTTTTTATTTAATGAATCGTAATTTGGGTTTGACCGGACTGAATTATCAAAATTTTTTACTGAGATCTGGTCTAATTTGGGTTGGGCTTATGATCCGGATGGATAGTCTAGTCTAATTTGAGTAGAGCTTATGGGTCGGGTGGATAGTCTGGCTCATGAGGAGGTCTAAAGCTTGCTCTCATAATAGGAAATTGTTGTTTTCTTTAGGTTTTTAAATTGTTTTCTTTAGGTTTTTGCTGATATTTTTGAGAATTGAGATTAGGGTTTGAAAAAAAAAAATACCATGTAATAATCTAATATTATAATATAACACGTCCAAAAATCCAAGGAGCGTGAAAATTATAATAGATGACTCTTTATCGGTTTATTTACTCGAAATCGTTAAAAAGCTCTCAAATAAGATGTTAATTTTTAATTTACACTTAAATAAATTTGTAACTTTTAATTTATACTTAATTTTTTTGGTCAGGATTTTTATACTTCAATAAATCCTTAAAAAAAATTAACTATTCGTTTTAAATAACGACTTATTTGAATTCAAAATTATAAATCAAAATATAAGATTATTTTGGTAGAATAAAAATATAAAAGCTTACTTAAAAAATTGAAATACTTCAGGGTTTTTTTTTAGTATTTTAGTATTTTTTTTATATATAAAAAAAAAAATATTGGGGTTAAAGTTAAAATTCGATTTCAAACCCGAAAAAAAGCAAATGGGTAAACGGGTAGCCGGGTAGGCAAATTGGGGCTCCTGTTGATTATAATATTCTATCCATGTTTTCTCCGTTTCCATACAAAAGAACTCGTTCATTACCTTCTTAGAACAACTCGAAGAAAAAAGCAGAGGAAAAAATGGCGAAAGCAACAGTTTGGCAAGCTTCTTTTACTTCTTATTCCTCTTATTTTCACAAATCTTTTACTCCAAGGAATCCCAGGGTAGCAGTTGGTTTTTTGCTTTCTTTATCACCTAGAATGCACACTCTATCTTCAGCTTTTCCTTCACTTTCCATCAAACCAAAACGACCCAACAATTCTTTCCAAGGTGATTCCTTTACTTTGTTTTACTTCTTTCCTTGATTGTATCTTTCTTGGGTATCACTTTGTTTTTCTTCTTTGTTAGGAAAAGAATTGATTTTTTTAATGTGTGCTCTTTTTTTTTTTTTTTTTTTTTTTATTTATGAATTGATTCATTTTTGTGTTTATTGTAATGGGTGTTAAATTGGGTAGTTTCAATTAAGAAGTAGTGACCAATTGTTAAGTGATATAAATTTAATTACTTCTTGAGGCTGCAAAAAAAATAAGTCTAAACTTTGTGAAATTACAAAGGAAAACTTTATTTTTTTAAAATTTTTTAATTTGACTCTCTTGTAGAATCTAACATCAAATTGTAGTGGATGCTCCATTGGGTAGTTTAATTCAGAAGTAAGTAACTGTTATGTAGGTATAAAATTTGTAATCTACTAATCTGTTGAGGATGCAAGTAGATATAAAAGTGAAAAGCTTGTTAAAAATAAGAAATGATATTTTTAATGGATAAGAAGAGAAAGTTACTGGAAATTGAAAGATGGCGATAGGTTTTTTGGTTCTTTCTTTCTTTTTTCTTCTTCCTCCAAATAATGTAACCATTCAGCAGTGACAAAAGGAAGTGAAAGTTCATTCTTGCTGGAATAAATTTGTGAAGCAATTTTTGTATTTAACAGGCTTTTCTTATCTGCACTTTTATAGGAGGCAATAAGATTACATAATTGAAGTTTATTTTATGACATAATACTTAGTGTTTTAGAGAATTGTGTTCAATGGAGGAGTAGAACTATATGCCATCATGGTAATTTTCCTTGGATGAAAGCCAAGCATATTGCTACTAAAATATTTCTTCTGTATATTTTTTGTGGCAGTGAGATCTGTGGCTGCTACTGCAGAGGATGTTGCAGGGTTTGATGAAATGGTCTCTGGGACCCAACGTAAGTATTACATGCTAGGTGGCAAGGGAGGTGTAGGAAAAACTAGTTGCGCTGCTTCACTAGCTGTTAAATTTGCAAATAGTGGACACCACACTCTGGTGGTTTCAACTGACCCAGCCCATTCCTTGAGTGATTCTTTTGCTCAGGTTTAAATCCACTCTCTCGTTTTTTTATTTCCGATGCTTTTCTTCCTGCATTTATCTTTCTTTGGGCTCAGTCTATGTTTTTTATTTAGGATTTGACTGGAGGGACATTAGTACCAGTTGAAGGACCTGACTTTCCCTTGTTTGCTCTTGAGGTATGTGCAATAAACTTCCTAATCAAGTTTCCCTTAGTTTTTCTTTTTTTGAAGATTCTTTTCTGTTTGTTGCATGTAATCCTTGAGATCATGTATTCTATAAGAGATAACTATCTGGTAGTTATTGTTTTGATGGTTTTCTTTGCCCTCTATACTCAGTAAGTTAAATTTATAGCTTTAACACAGATAAACCCAGAGAAGGCTAGGGAAGAATTTCAAGATGCAACTAAGAACAATGGTGGAACTGGGGTCAAAGAATTCATGGATGGCATGGGCCTTGGGATGCTTGTAGAACAGGTGAAGCTTTAGTTCTATGTATGAGCATAGCAACTTCAGATACTTAATGGTCCTTTGGTAAAATTTGCACTATAAAATTTGCACTATGTAATGCCATTGATGGCATCACTGGTTGCATTTTGGCTATTAATCTTTGTTTTAAGCAAAGTTTCTTCTAAATAACCCCATAACTTTTATTTGGTCGGACTTGCATGCTTTGTGTTTTTCATGCCTCTCTCAATTGCTCCTTTGGTGAGAACTAATGATGTGGCAAATACGGGCAACAGCATGCATATCTGTATTTGCACACTCATGTGCTAATGCATACACAGACACACAAAACCATAGTAACATGGCAGGTTTAAGTTGCTAAGCCATGGAGAAATGAGAAAAATTTTGCCACATGAATTTCCTCACTGTATGTGGATCCTAATCCTCTCTCTTTCTCTGTGTACCCCCATTCCCCCATCCAGGTTTCCCTCGTTTATTCTTTTGAAATTTTCTAATTCCTAAAATCATCATTTCTGCTTCTGATGCTTCTTTTGATGGCTTCTGCTTCCTTTGACTTATGAAGTTAGGAGAGCTAAAATTGGGAGAACTACTTGACACGCCACCTCCCGGTTTGGATGAAGCTATTGCAATTTCAAAGGTAAACATTATGTGCTCTGCTTATTTCCTTGTTTTATTGCAGCTTATATATCTTTGGGCTGTATACTGACTGCGGAAGCTCTTGCTAGGTGATGCAATTTCTTGAATCACCACAATACAGTATGTTTACTCGAATAGTTTTTGACACTGCACCAACGGTGAGTGTGTTTCTTTATTTCTTTTTGTGGCACTTAATAGTTGAAATCAACCCAATGAACTCTAATTTGTGGGAGTTCTTTTCAGGGACATACATTGCGACTTTTATCATTGCCAGACTTCTTGGATGCATCAATAGGCAAGATATTGAAGGTTGGAATGCCAACTTGAATTATTAAAACCTGTAGATAATGTGCTCTCTCTTTCTAATTTTATTGTTCTGCTCTTTTGAAATACATGTTATGGCTATCATATGTAAGGATGAACTATTAAGTGACACACTGAGTGATTTGTACAACATTTTTTATACACGATTGTAGCATCCCATACTTATTTGTTGATCGCATTACTGGAAATCAAATACCAAAAACCATGAGGAAAAATGACAGACAAGTAACATCTCTGTGAAGAGCTGCATAAGATGTTAAGAATGAGGCATACTTTAGAGAATAATACATGCTTGAACGCACACCCTATAAAACCTCTTAAAAAATGAGCCTAAAGTACTATGTTTCTTAATTCTTATTTTATTTAGAGATGCTTTTTTAATTTAGATGGTCGGATGATGTTTCATGTGACCGTGACTCACTTACAGAGATGGCTTGTCTAAGAAATTTTACATGTAAAGCCTTCAATTCCTCAAGAATGATTCGGTTGAGTTGGTTGACAATGTAAGCAAAAATTTGCCCTTGTTTGACATAGTTTTACATATAGAGACCTTGTAAGTTAAGTTAGCATTAGTGAAATCAAGCATTATTAAGAATCCAGAACTAACTCTGTGTCGATTTGATAGTATTATTATTTTCTTATCTAGTGCTGAAGGAATTATTTTCTTGCTATGATTTCATTTCTTTCACTGTCACTGCCTTATACAGCTTAGACAGAAGTTAGCTTCAGCCACCTCAGCCATCAAATCTGTTTTTGGGCAAGAAGAAACCCGTCAGAATGCTGTAAGCCTGATATAGATGAGAGTTGGCATCTTGTTTTTTTATTTTAAAATCATTTTATTTTATTTTTTTATCCTTGTGTTATTTGTGCAGGCTGACAAGTTGGAGCGACTGAGGGAGAGGATGGTAAAAGTGAGAAACCTTTTCCGCGACACAGATTCTACAGAGTTTGTCATCGTCACAATCCCCACGGTAGTGCCTTTTTATTGTATTTTCAGCACTGAATTTCAATATTGAACTGTTAATGTTATTTACATGGAATTTTTCTTCCATCAAATAGGTTGCAAAGATAGGTTTCCCAAGCGTCTTAGGACCATTAATAGTGATTTTTTATTACTTCTAATTAATTGCCTCCGTTTTATGTACTTTTTCGTAGGTGATGGCAGTCAGTGAGTCATCTAGGCTACGCACCTCCTTGAAGAAAGAAAATGTTCCTGTGAGGAGACTTATTGTCAATCAGATTCTTCCTCCATCTGCCTCTGACTGCAAGTTTTGTGCAGTGAGAAGGAAGGTATTAATCTGTTTACTTTCATAGAAAGATTATAAGCCCTCGATAATATTGTGACAAACGGTGACCGATTTTTATAAATTTTTGAATGCTAGAATATTTTAACTGAAAGATGAAACATTACTCTTCCCCCTAATTCTCTTTTTTAATTAAATATTTTCAGGATCAGATGCGTGCTCTCGATATGATTAGCAACGACCCAGAGCTGTCCAGCTTGAAGTTAATCCAATCACCCCTAGTTGACATGGAGATTAGGGGTGTTCCAGCACTTAAATTTATGGGGGACATAGTATGGAAATAAGCAACCACTAGGTAATCTTCTCTTTTACTTTCTATGGTATGGCCTTTGGCCAAATAATAAAACCGAAATATCAATGGCATTCCTCTTATAACCAAGTTATACTTCCAAAAACTCAGAAGAAACTCATCCATGCAATCTTATGTTTGCCTTGTACCAACAAAAAAAAAAATACCCTTCTTGATTTATGGAAAGCTTCCTTCTATGAAATGCAAGTTATACTTCCCGAAAACTTGGAAGTTGGATCATTCCCCACCATCACTTGGTTATCATAATATCCTGGATATCAACTCATGTGCAATCTGATAGTAATCTGTGCGTGCCTGTCAATTTGACTTCGCAGGTTCATCTTAATACTGGATGATCAGGAATTTTCGGGCGACAAGAAGACGACAGTTCATAAGCAGCATTGGAGAAGCCAGAGATTTTGATAACAAACTGCCAGAATGCATGAAATAGGATGAATGAAGAACTCCAGCCCTGAATATATATATATATATATATATATATATATGTATGTTTCATATTTTTACAAGCACTTCAAAGAATAAAATCAACTCCCATCTGTATAATGCTTAGTGGAGCATCTGAATCTGCAATATATTTTATGTCAATGGTTCAATTTTAATGCAATTTGTTCGTTTAGAGGATGTTTTTGTACGTTCAAGTTATGAAAAAAAAAAAAAACAATAGTCATTTATGTTCATAGTCCTTTTCCTCTCCTGTTTCTCATTGGATTTTGCCTAGCTTTGGTATATAAACTACAAAGTCCTAAAATGTGACCGTTACGTCGTATTATGCAAGGTAATGATCGTAACATAATGAAAATTAAAATTTTTGTATCATATTTTATCTGTTACGTAACATTCATGATATTATAAATTTTTTTAAAATACTATTAAATTTACGTCCGCGATAATCACGATGTTTTACGTGTTTTACGTAACGTCCAAGACATCGCAATCGCGTCTGAGACATCGCAATCGTGTCTGCGACAAAATCCACGACACAATTTAAAACTATGCCAATAATATCACTGCCTAACTTGAATGGTTGCACAAATTCATGAAGATCCAAAAGAAATTAATTGATCCATATAGTTAGCTATATGGAGTAATATGGAGTACCAAAACTTTCAACCAAATCCAAGTCTGATTCACTTCGAAAACCATAGCTTGAGATGGGGCAATATCATGTCTGTGCTTCAAGATGAACGTCATCAAGTTTCCTGTGGAAAAATGCTCAAAAACTTGTTTGACTTTGATTCAATGTGATAGTACTAATTAAAGGGATTAACCTAAACCTGAATTCTCTTAATTTACTGCTAGTATAACACATGAAAGTGAAAAAGAAGAAATTAGCAAATCTACAAGTAAACTATCCACCAATGAAGAAAGAAGAGACTTTACGACTAATGAAAGTGGGGAGATTGAATTCCTGTTAAGGGATTGGTGATTCTATCCGAAAGGGATTGCCATAGAACAATCCACACAACAAAAACTTGGGAAGAGTTTTCCACTATAAAAACTGCATTCAAATGATTGGAGAATGCCCACCTACAAAAGGATCAGTCCAGCCCTAATCTATACCTAACCAGAATCTGAGTTTGTACATGATTTTGTAGACCTCTTTCGACCCCAGAAGCTCCATTGCCCATACCCCGTACATTACAGATGGAACCTGACTATAATGACAAACTTTCAGACTGAAGAGTCCATATAATGCCCTGTTTTTCGTCTATGCCGACTAAAATCAGACACAAACCTGAAAGAAAGGCCGCAGCCTTTAACCTTGCACTGATATGGTCGTTCTCCGGTGTGCACCCGTAAATGCTCAGTCCTAGCCCATGCCCACTTGAATGACATGGAACAACCGTTCCATGGGCACTTGAGGGGTCTATCATCCTCGTGGACTCGTTGATGAAGGATTGCATATTTGTGGGAGCGGAACTTCTTTCCACAGCCCTCATACGTGCACCGATTGCGTTTGTGCAACCTCAACTCTTCCTTCGTCTCGAAACTCATATGGCAGCCTTCCAGGTCACACCTATGAGAACCCTTTTTAATAATTTTCTTACTCTGGGTATGAATTGAAGGTTTCCTCGTCTCTTTTGTTGCCACCACCTCCTGGGATGTTTTGCCTACATCAACGCCGCTTGTTGCATCTTTCTGAACCCTAGGCCTCAACCTTTCACATGGACTTCTGATAAAGCCATTGCCATCGAAATTTTCAGGTGTTTCCTCCACTTCTCTTTTCCTCTTTCTTCCATTCATGGCAATTGATCCGTCATCATCAGCAGTTGCATCAGCACACAACTTTTTTTGAGGACTGCTCTCTCTCAGAACCTCGGAGCAAGCTTCCATCACTGTGGTAGTAGGCTCTTTGATTGGCAAATTGGAATAAGTAATTACTTCATCCCCACTGGTTTGCTTTGTAGCTTGAATTTCTTGCAGCACTTCAACATCTAAGGTCACATCAGTATGCAGGTCTTCTTTGGCACGAGGATTCTTGGATATCACAGAATATTCTTCCGCTAAGAGACTAGTAGGCTGATCAATTCCCACTGGCGTAGTAGAACCACAGAGAAGTCCTTCCTTGCTTGCATTAATCGGGATTTCCTGCTTCTGTGCTTTAGTCTTTGAAATTGTACCATCACATGAATCTGCTGCAGCATATGGCTCCTTTGGAATTGCAGATTTATTTCCCGCTGAGACAGTACTAGGCCCCGTTGTCGGGATGGGAGAACTCAAAAAAGGCTCAACCTGTCTTCCACCTCTAGTGTCGATTTCGTGCTGCACTTCATTTCCCAAAGATACACCAACGGAGAAATCTTCCGAACCAAAATTACATTTATTATCACACGAAATGCCCTCAATGTTATTTCTGCTGGTAGATTCAGTTTCTTGCAGCACTTCGTTATCAGACGTCATATGAGAACAAACCCCTCGCTTCATACAAGATTTCTCAACAGTTATGCCCTCCAATCTTGGATCAGAACTTCCAGCAGATGGCAGAGCAGAAAATGAACTTGCTGAGTTAGCAACATTTATCGAATCATACCTGGCAGCCAGTTCCTCACCCAGTCCTTCAGAATCTGGACAAACATCACTAACAATGGCAGTATTTTCCACAAGTCCTTCATCAGCTGCAACAACACAGCATTTAGAACACTTATCAGCAGGAGAAATCTCATTATTCTCACTGGTTCTATCCATAAGCTTGATCTCATATTGCTTTTGAGAACTAGCACAGGCTGTCAAACTACAAGCTTCACCATCTAGATCTGATGACTCCAAAATTTTGCTCTGATCCTTTTGTACAACTCCGACAACTGAAGTAGTCTGGATCTCAAGCTGTGTCTGAGATGACCTAGCAGACTCAATTTTGGCATTTATCTTGGATTTATTTCCACCATGTTCATCAAGAAGTTGACATGTAGCAGCAGAATCTTCTCTTGGCAGGTCATCCTTCAAAAGTTCAAGGCTCCGACCAGCTCCAGTAGAATAATCCGGTTTTCTTTTTTTCTTTCTTGAATACTGAATAATTTTCTGCTCATTTTTAGTATTGTTGCTATCTAGCTTTTCCACCAATATTTCATCCACTTTCATTTCAACACTTTCCCGTGGTTTAGAGGGTGATAGATGGTTTAACTTGCCTTTTGAACGAGATTTTCTCGATTTCCATTTGATGTTAAATAACTCTGAACTGCCATATTTATCAGAGAAAAGTCCACTCAATGGCAGTGCATGCTGAACTTGCTTAAATGCAGAGTTCTTTCTGACCTTGACACAGTATCGCAAGTTAACACCAAGTTTTGAGGTCCAATCTTCTCCAATTTCATCATGTTCATCATCAATTGCAAAATTGATCAAGTTTAGATCCTCCTGGGATGCAGCATCCAATGGAACATCAGTGTAATTGAAAGGGATACCAATATCCTCTGCAACAGGTATTGCCTGTGCCTTTATTTTCTGATAGTCTACAGAGATCAGAGGAAAGAAGATGTAAAGAACTAATTCATAACTACAACGAAGATAGAAATATACGAAATGTTCTATTTCTAAACAGCATGGCAAATACATATTGAATGGTTGAACAGCAGATAGCAGCAAGTATTACAGATAAAGAAAATGGATATTGATTAATTGTGACAAAACACACGATAACTTTTATCAATATTTAAAATCATTCAACAAAATATAGCTCCCCCCCCCCCCTTCCCCTCCCCTCCCCTCCCTTTCTTCTTTTTTTTCTTTTTCTCCTTTTTGAAGGGTTGTTGATAAGAAAGGGCATGTAGCGTAAATGTACTTGCTGATCTACTAATTTGATGTATAGAATAATGGTGCAGACAGATCTAAAGCCAATCTCACCTGAATGGCAAATTACCAGTACTTTTGCTCCACCTTTAGACTGCAAAAGCTCCTCAACTTGAACAGCATGCTCCAGGCAGAAAATCCGAGGCCTCAGATATTTATTAGAAGTGTCCCATCCTTCGGAAAACGTAGTTATTGATGGTGATGGAGCATCCTTGGAGGGTAGAGATAGATCAGCAACATGATTGACATTGTCTGCAGAACAAAGCACTAGTTTTACTTTACTCATCAATAGCAAATTGCTCCGGTTCAATAAATGCTTTCATTTCCTTCCAAGAAATCAACTATAGCATCAATAGAAAATAACCCACCCTCTTCCATAAACTTGAATGTTGAGAAACCAAAGCACTTACTACCAACAATTTTCCCTTTTGGAACATTTTGTTTATTTAAAATATCATGATGGTATACATATAAAAATTAATAAAACAAAGAAAAAAGTAAGGAAATTTTGATATGCATTTATCTACATGCAGGATGCATTTATGAGATGCAGGGTTTTGTATCATATACAGAAAATGGCATATCTAAAATAAGCAAGAAAAACACAATTTTTGACAGACGTTCTTATAAAAGCATGTGATAAATCAGAACATGACTATCAAACTGTACATAATATCAAAGGATCAGCATAATTGTTTTCATAATAATTACAGTAGTGGTTCTGCATACATTGAGCAACTTTACTTAAGCCAATAATCTAGGAAAAGAGCTGCTTTTGAGGAGCTTTGAGACTGCCACACCAACTTCTTTAAGATCATCTGAAAAATATGCACCAAAATGCAAGCCTAATTTCCAATTTTCAAGATTTTTCTTATCAGTTTAGCAGATCAGGAGGTATTATTATTCCCTCAAACAAGGCACGGCCATGTCTACGGTGGAGTAAGTTGAAGTTATAGGAATATAATCCAAACGCAATGCACCAAGATGGAAGCATAATTTGCGATTTATCAATCTCTGTTCTATAATACTGTTGAAGACTTATTATTACTTATGTGCAATTTCTATGGTATCATCAATTTAATTTATAGAAATGTAATCATAGTATAATGCAGCAAAATGGGTGGTTAATTAAACAAACTGTCTAACAACAATAACTGGCATCATCATTATTTCATATGTTGCAGGTTTATGGCAACAGATATTTAAGTTATAGGAAAATAATCCTACTATGTATGTGAAAATTAGAGTGAAGAACACGAAGTCTGAAAGGAACTGATGATAAATATGAGAAACAACAAATTTTTAAAAAGGGGTCCAATACCTGAAACTGAGCTCTCAACAGGACGATGAAGACCAGGGCAGGATTGAGCATTCTTAGGTTCCAAGACTGCTGGACAACCTTGAACCATAAGATGATCTGCAGGTAAAAGTTCCATCTTTGCTCCCTCAGATGGTTGTACCACAGACATAAATGGATAACCCAGAATTCCACAAGCCACACAAGCCAATGTCCCCGAATCAACTTGAAAATCACATGTCAAATTATCATCATTCAAATATAAATAGTTCAGATTTTCCATGTACAAGCTCATCTCATCTAAGAGATTATTTTGATTAGAATTATTTTCACTATGAATATCAGAAACATTTTCTCGCAGTATTGTAGAAACTGTAGCAGGTCCACTGGGCAATTCGGAATCTTTGCTCGTATAAGGTAATAAATCAGGGTCCCATATTATTGCAGGACAAGTCGGTCCTCTTTTAAGAAGAGATAACAATTTATTTTCAGTTAATAAATCTTCTATAAAAGCCTTCTTTACTAAAACCTCTCTTTCTTCCTTCTGGCGATCTCTTAGACGAGAACTCCGAGCACCAGGTAGCAAGGATCTTGGCACCCTGGAATGAATACAAATTAAGTGAAACAAACTTGAGAAACAACAAGACAGCTCAATAGATATTATTACAACCAAAATTTAAAATGATGCAAAGGACTACAAAGATTTATGCCAAATTCTATATTCACTAGAACCACCACTAATTATAAGAGTACAAAGCTTGATGAAATTCACAAAAAGATGGCATAATTGGTGAGTTATTTATGATTAATTGCAGTTGAATAAACTGTTTAAGCAACAATGTGCCATAAGTTTGATTACAATCTGTTCTAAAAACAAAAAAACACAGTTTTGTGTCAAAGATTAGTCTTGCCAGAACCAAAACTAGATAATATACCCTGCCTTGCGAGCAATTAAGCCAAAATCACTCTAAATCTAGCTCACTGCCCCTGCATTTATAGGTCCACCCTTAGATTAAAATACCCAGCCTTACAGATTATGAACTTAAAATCAACTAATTAGAATTAGCTGCCTACAAGGCCCATTGTTGCAATTCCGGATCTGCTATCTGAATCAGGCAAACCCTCATCCATTGACCTAAAACTAATGATAGCATAAATCTTCATAGTGCAGATTTCAGAACTAACAGGTATAGCATAACCTCAGTCAGCAGTTTGCTTAAATAAATACAATCTGACCTTGACACAAAAGACGTGGTCAAAAGGTATAGCAGCTGCTGATGAGAAAGCATTGGAAGATAGTTCATAGCAGCTCTACGAACTGCAGCTTCTTTAGCTACTTGAAGCCACTGTGGAGTTCCAAAGTTTGCAGCTTCCCCACAACTAAAACCTGCTTAGCAAAAAAAATGACCATGACAATTGATGAGAATTAAATTGAGAGAACAAAGGCTACAGTAAATTCATTGCTATAGTTTCCCAGATGAGACGAAAAATAAAACAATAGACTCCTATCATAATTCTCAGAGCAGAATAAAGACTTCAGCGATAGTTTGTGTCTTAGACAATATTGGGAGGCAGATTCACACAGACCAATGCAAAATGCCCCTCCTCATTGTGGTGGTGTTCGTAATATAAATACATATTGATAACTTCTAGTTGGTCCTAATTACAGTTCCAGTGTAACATCACATACATTTTAAGGATCTTAGCAAATAAGACGTCCTCCTTCAGAACTCATTTTAAATACCTTTAAATCTACTTGTTAGCGAGATCACCATCAGCAAGACCTTGCTCACTAATGATAACTAAATAGCCTCATCCCCACCCAAACAATATCCAAAACGCTTTATCAATGAAGTCCACCCTCGTCCCCTCCTTGTTGTCCCCCCACACCCCAGAAAGAAAATTTAAAAGGAAAAAAAAACTATTATTCTCATAATGACCTGTCATTGATTTACAAAACTGACAGAGGAAGTGAAACTCATCAATCCCCTATTGAACCCCAAATTTTCATAAGTGTAAGTAAGTTCCTTAAGTCATGCCTATCATTTTCAGGTTATTTACATGTATTAAACCTCACTATCCATGCTGTGCGTCTATCCAGAAAGGAAATGAAAATTTCCTTTTTCTTAAATAAATTAAGCAATTAAAGAACCAAGACATTCACTTAATATTTGCACAATTTCTATTTTGTAGTTCTAGTAGTCAATATAAAACATAAATGTGCATGAATGAATCCCCAGTCAGGAGCTAGACAACAAATAAAATTCTCATAAAGATGAAAACCAACTACAAAGCAATTACCATGGCTGAATCCTACATGGTAGGCTCTTGGAAAAGTCACAACAAATTCACCAGGATTCTGTACTAACCTACAAAAACAACAGAATAAACATGAGTAGAACTTCAAAACATTCAGAAGAAAACACCAAATAGCAGATTCTGTTGTACAAACCAAACCTCAAAAAATTTCCCAAGTATAGGACATTAACATTCTCACATCTGTGAATTTCAAATTCATTGGGGGGGTGGGGGGAGACCAAAGATAAAATTATTCAAAAGAATACGAGTAACTCACCTACAACAAGGAATGCCAGATGCGACAATCAACTCAGGTGATAGAAGAGTTGTCTTCTCACCCAGTAATGACAGAGCAGCTGGCAAAAAGGGAAACTGAAACTGAGTTACAAGAAAGATATAAAAGTTGCAACAATCAACTAAACTCCCATAGTTGTCAAATATGTTACTCAAAGGAAGGTAAGTCTAAACATACTAAGAAATTAGCAAAAACCACAATTCATAAGCCTGCAACATATTCTATAACTAGTGAGCAACAAATTGAAGCAAGTCCAGATTAAAAAGTCCAACAAAATGTCTATTATACCCTAAACCATGAAATGGAAGCATGCAATCTATTTTTAAATCCCACCCCCAGATAATGCCCAAAGACTTAATATGAAATGAAAAAAACTCACATACCTAAGTAATCAACATTACCACCATAAGCCTCAGTGCGGATAACTTCCTCAAAAGCAAATGCATAATCTCCAGGAACAGCATACCAAGTCTTTGAAGAGCCAGTATGAAGAAAATTCATGCTGTGAAGCTCGTGATCTTCAACATGCCAGGCAAACCAGCTAAACAACATGCCAATATAAACCATCGGAGAAGTGACACCAGGAATATCATCAGGCATAAAACGTGTAAGTGAGCCAGCTGAGCGAGCAATCACTTGAAGGTTCCAAGGACTGTTTGAAAGTTTCCAACCGGCAGTACCTTCCATATCATTACTACAATTTCCACTCTGTCGTTTAGAATGAGAATTTCCATCTGCCGCCATGGTTGACAATGGAGTAGATGGTTTTGGTGTTTCTAAACATGCATCTGGATCACTTTTAACGGAAGTATCTTTAATCTCATCAATATGTGAATTCTTTACAGTATCCATCTCATCTTTCTTGCAATCAAAGCTTTCCCTCCTGTATGACATCCTCCTCCTCCTCCTCCTCCTATGGAAATAGCGAAATTGGCCCTCTGGTTCCCCAAAACCAGATCCAGGGACATCATTAGCATATTCCACATATATAGGCTTCTCTGAAGCCACCTTCCAAAACAACGCCTCTATATGCAATGGTGATACCTCCTTAAGCCCACCCAATAAACTCTTTGCAAAAGTCTTCGACTTGGACTCAAACTGCTCCAATGTATAAATCTCCCCACTTTGCCACACTTGCTTCTGAACACCACATTGTGGACTACCAACCAACCCTTTCATTCTCTTCCCACTTTGTCCCAACTCCTGATGCCGAGTCGTAAACACCGCTCTTCCTTCACCCTCATCACCACCACAATCCCCACAACTCGAAACAGAACTAACATTCTTTGATACATCCACATAACTTCCTAATTCTGGACACTTGGACAACGATCTATTCAAGTTGTTAAAAACATACTTTTTTGATGGTTTTGACAATGGTGGGATAATCTTACATATACCAAAAGCACCAGCTTCTTTCTCAATCTTTGATATATATGCAATGGGATCAGCAAACTCAGTATCTGTTGGCCTAAATTCAGGTGCCAATGGCAACCCTTGAAGCCATTTTGGTATTTCCACATTTCCCATTTACAGCAAATATTCAAAACAACAACATAAACCAATCAAAAAATTAACCTTTACCATACATTGTTCATGGAAGTGTCAAAGTAAAGCATAAAAATTAACAAAAACCCAATTCTCTAAAACACTATATTCAACGTTTTTGACATGTTTCCCGACATGGGTTTTTCTTGTTTTCTTCTACAGAAACCACAAAAAGCTAAAAAATTTAAGGTGAAAAATCGAAACTTTTTGAGTGAAAAATCTATCAAAGAAAAAGGGAAAAAAAATAAAACCTGGGGAACCGCTTGAAACAGCTTGAAAATCTTGACATTAATCTTCACAAGCGGCAAAGAACAGAGAAAGCTAGGTTTTTATTAACTCAACCGGCGCAATTTAGCAGGGAAGTGAGGAAATGGGCTAACATGCATGGAAGGTTGATGCAAATTGTGTGGAGCGTACCGTTTTTGGTGCTTTGATGGGGTATGATTGGGTGTATTATATTAGGCCACTTGCATGAAAAGATTTACTATAAAAATTGATGGAAAGGGACATCTAACTAGGGCTGGCATTGTTATCATTTTACAAACAATTATTAGTAATGTCAATAATACTTTTTAATTTATCCGCGATTCAATAATACATCTACTCAAAAAAGTATTTATAAACATTTATTCATTTTAACCGGTCCGTGTAATCAAAATATTTCAAAATATTTTATTTATTTTTTAAATAATAGAAGATTATTTTTTATATTTAAAATAATTAATAAATTAATATAAAATTTATTTGTAAAATTTAAAAACTCCATTGATCAAGTATAAATTTATAATTCTAATCAAATTATCAAATCCAAATATCAAACACTTTAAAAAAAAATTCCATTATAAAATCTTGTCAACATTGTTTTTAGTATAAAACTTGAGTGTTTAAGAGTAATCGTAATTAGATGTGTAAACAAGTGAAGTTATTCGTAAATTATTCGGATTCGATTGAAATAATATTTGAGCTTGACTCATTAATTTTATATTGAGTAGAATTCAAACTATTTAAATAATTAGTCAAATTATTTTAATATAAATAAATGACAAAAATATGATGTTTTATATTTATATCTATAATTTTATAAAATTTAATTGAATTAAATTCGAGTTATTCAAATAAATTAATAACGAGCCCAGCTTGAAACATTCATACAATAAATTTTATAATTTTTGCACAAATTTGAGCTATCCACGTGTCAGACTTCTTTTTTTGGGCTCCTTTTTTTTTTATAGTTGGTGAGGGGAGAAAAAAATGGTACGAAGAAAGAAAAGAGAAAAAAAAAAACAAAATTTGTGTATTCGTATTTTTTTATATTTAAAATATTATAAATTTATATAAATTTTTATACGTTAATAATTCGTTTTATGTATATTTTTTAAACGTTCGTGTATCCGTATCATGTTTGTGTTATTTTTCATGTTGTGTTAATTTTCGTATTTTGTGTTTGTGACGTGTTCGTGTTCATTTTTTTTCTTTCAAAGTATTATAAATTTATATAAATCTTTACACGTTAATAATTTATTTTATGTATATTTTTAGACGTTCGTATATTCATCTCGTGTTCATGTTATTTTTCGTGTTGTGTTTTAATTATTTTTTCATTTTTGTGTTTGTGTTCATGTTATTTTTCTTGTTGTGTTTTACTTATTTTTTCCTATGTTATGTTCGTGTCGTGTTTCAATTCATCTAATATTTTATATAGTTTTTCATTGTGATTCAATTTAGAGAAAAAAAAATTATGTGTTCGTGTCGTATCTCAATTCATGACATATTTTGCATGATTTGTCATAGTGCTTCAATTTAGAGAAAAATTTGTATGTTCCTGACATGTTTGTGTGTTTTTTTCTTCAAAATATTATAAATTTATATAAATTTTTACACGTTAATAATTTATATAAAGTACTATAAATTTATATAAATTTTTACACGTTAATAATTTATTTTATGTATATTTTTACATGTTCGTGTATTATTATCGAATTTTTCGTGTTGTGTTTTAATTATTTTTTCTATGTTGTATTCGTGTTGTGTCTCAATTCATTTTATATTTTACATAATTTGTCATTATGATTCAATTTAGTAAAAAATTTGTTTCACTTAGATTTATCTTTTAAGCTGACTTTATAAATTGTTTATAACTTTAAATTGTTATGACAATTCTCTTTTGCTATTTTATAAAATATTAATTTATTTTTTTGTTTAATTGTTAATTTTCGTTTTTAAAAATATTGTCATCATATATTTAATATTTGATTTCCGCGACATCGCGTCGAGGGTCTAATCTAGTTAAACTTAATCCAATCTCGAATTTTCCGGTCTAGCCGCGCTCTAGCTTGATAATGAATTGAGTCGACCCAGCTCGGTTTCACCGGCCGTAAACCTTAACAAGTTCAATTTTGAAACCAAAAACGTAAAAGTTGGCAACGTGCCTTTTTTTTTTTTTCTGCAGGCAACGTGTTCTTTGATTTTGAGCTTTTGTCAGAAAATCTATGGCAAGAATATTTGTAGCCGTTGCATTGTAAGTTGTAACCCATAAAGGAATTAATATATGGAATGACATACTTGGTCTAGAATTATCTCCAATTAATTCAAGAATTTCCCTTCATATTGACACTCTCCTAGATATTATTGTGATATAATTACATTATGCTCATTGACTGGAAAACATGTGAATTAAGATAGGATTTTTCCAAAAGAAATGAATGTTTATTTATTCACTGAAATCATAGCATATAGCATATAGTATGAGCAAATGTTTAAGCATGGGAAATCTTGAGCATCCATGCCAGCCCTATATTTCTTCTGGGTTTTTCTCATTTTGTTGTTCTTCACCATTTGCAGGTCTTAAAGTCTTTGAAACTAATGAGAACGAACTAGTCCTCGAACCAGCAGTAAGATGGGCTGCAAATCCAAACATAGTTTTGGTGTTGAACTTATTGTCTTTCCGAATCACAGTTCAGGTCAGAAGACTCTAGATTAGAGACAGAATTGACAGAAGAATATAACTTTTGTGTTTGTATAAGAGAGATGTGTTTCTCCGTGAGTTTAATTATGTTTCTTCACAGTTAGTAGATCTACAAATATTTGTGGCACTACGGATCAAAGATTTAAATAACGGTCGCAACGCGAAATTATGATTGTTATTTTGCGGTGATAATATTAATTACGTCCACAACCGTAATAAATACGACACAATCGAAAACGCATTTACGATCGTAATTTAAATCCCTATCACGGATAACTTTGAAACCTCTTGTACCTACCTTACCATGTTTTGGAACTGTTGCAGTATCGCTGCTGGAGAAGGTTAGTAAAATTTTTTGAATATTGAAAATCATAGGATTAAAATTGACCCATCTCCTCTTCTAAATATAAAATGAATGCCACAATAATCATTTTCCAATAATGATATTTACTACCTTCCTGCAGCCTGATGTAGACATTGGGATGAGTATACTTGGAGGGGATATTATGGCTATTCCCGGCCTTTATCAGTTTGTCCAGGTGCTGTACTGGTAATTTCTATATAAAAAAGAGTAGGATTTTTGTTAGCTGTCAGATATGTTGTTTCGATTTTTTCATTTTTAACATTCATATTCAACGCATATCCGAACATAGTTATTGCGATATAACTACACGTGAAGATTGTGCGGGCACAAAAAGTCTTAATTAGGACATCCTAGGAACATCAGATCCTTATGTCAAATTAAATCTACTGGAGAGAGGCTGCCATGAAGCAAAGAAAACGACCAACAAGAAGAGGAACTTGAATCCTGAATGGAATGAGAAGTTCAAGCTTATCGTGAAGGACCCCCAATCTCAAGTTCTTCATCAGTTACAAGTCTTTGACTGGGACAAGGTTTTTTTCACCTTCCAGTTTGCTTGACAATAGAATGAAATATTTTAAGGTGAAAGAAATGAGATTTTATCTTAATAACGATTCAAATTGTTTATTCTTCCTATGTGTTCTTATTTACAGAATCACAGGTCTGTACTCATGACCGGCTGGGAATGCAGTTCAGTTCCCTTCAACTATGTTACTTGGATTCGGATATGTGTCCGACACGAGCATATTTAATTTTTTTTTTATGTATTTGAAGGGTCATCATATCTCTATATCCATATCTAAATATGTATCGAATACAAATATAGAACACAAATACTTTAAAAAAAAAAAATGAAAAGTTGTAACATAGCCCTTGAAACTTCTTACACCATATGAGACAAAGGAATTTAAACTTGATTTGCCGAAGCACACAAATATTATTGATCCTCAAGATAAGAAGCAAAGAGGGAAAACTTTGGTCGAGCTAGCATATTCCCCTTTTAGAGAAGACAGCATTAGATTAGATGGGCCTCTGGATGGATATGGGAGAAAGGAAAGTGGATTTGACAGGCCATCTGACAGTGAGGTCTTTAGTGGTGCAGGTTTGCCTTCAGTTATGGTTCAAGGAGCTCTGGATGTTGAGGGTGAACGCCACAATAATCCTTACGCTGTGGTCCTTTTCAGACAAGAAACAAAGAAGACAAATGTGAACTTCTGAACAACAACAAAAAAAAATTATAAAGGAGGCCACATCACGAGGATAGAGGAAGGCATTGCACATACTGATATTCGAGTTTCAGATCTATTGAATGTCATTTCTTAAAAATAACTGCACTAACTAACTGGGTTAAACCCCGATCGAAGGTATGCAACTTTCTCATTCACATTGTACCATTTTATCTATAATGTTATAGTTCCTTAAATCATTTTCTATGCAGGAATTTCTGGGAAAAATGGATATCAATGTAATTGATGTTGTCCATAATGGACGTATCAACCAGAAATACCACCACCTAATCAATTCAAAAGATCAGGATGAAGATACAAATAATGTAAATTGGTTTTTGCAAGAATACAAGATTATTTACAAGTTTGAGAAACAGGATGAGGATACAATGGATAAAGATGTACTCCATATACAAGACAAGATTACTGCAAAAAAACAGTTAAGTGAAGGCCGAGCCCAAGACCAGAAGAGAAATGTACATAATCCCAATTGTTAAATTTTGAGAGCCACTGCATTTTTCACCAGAGTTGGTCAATCATTGCATTGGATTAAGAATTAAAGGTGATTATGAGCTTTATAATTGGTATCTCATTTTGCTGCTTCATTTTCAATCATGAAACTGTCTGTAATTCAGTGCATTGTAAGTAGTTGTTGTTTTTTTTTTACAAAAAAGATCGGAGATTGAAAATAAGGGAATGGATTCGCAAATGCTGGGATTTGAACTTAAACTTGCTGAATATCACTTTTTAAAGGTGGCTTGAACCTACTGAGCTAAACTTGAGTTCACAAGCATAAGTTTATGTAACTGACGAATTTTCTTTCTTAGTTTTTGTCATTTTTTTAGCTTGAAAAATTGTTGAACAATTTCCATGAAAAATCAGCAAAAGGGGATTAGAAGTTAGAAGATGATATCAACCTTAAAGTAAAGGTTTTTTTTTTTTTCATTCTCCAGGCTCCAATCATAGCAATGCAAAATATTTTGCATGGTGAGATGGATTATCCTTCATCTTTTGCTAAATAGGAAGTTTGGGATTTCCATTTTAGGACAAATTATTGGGCTGTGAAGGAGCCCAAATCCTTCATTCTAATACTTTCTTGGCTAAAGTTAAGTACACTTTGAGTTGGACATATCTTGAGCTTGCTTAAGGCCTCGTTTAGCATTGTTTTTGACACAGCTTTTGAGGTCAAAAGCTGTTTTTCATCGCAAACGCAATGCTAAACAGATAAAAAAATTTGGCTTCTGCTGTTGAAACCATGGTTTGAAAAGCCAAACCAAAAAGCCAAAAAATATAGCTTTTGAGTTTTAAAAGCTGGCTTTTGGATAAAATGACTTTATTATCCTCACATCTCTACACTTTTATTATTTTAAACATATCTTTTTTTGACATTTCAATTTCTTACAACACTTTTTCACAGCAATACTAAACACTTAAAAAATTTTAAACCACACTTTTTCACCACACTTTATAAACACACTTTTTCCAACTCAAGCTTTTTCCAACCCAAGCTTTTTTCAACAGCAATGCTAAACTAGGCCTAAGTCCAATTCAAGAACTCTTCACCGAATTCCCTCTTTTTTTTCTCTGTTTTATTGTAAAAAAATTAATCTTATTTTAACATTTTGCACAATGATTGATGCATGTATTTTGTACTCAAAGAATTGGATTTGAATCTTTCTTTCTCTTAAATTAAAATAAATCAATAAAAAAAATAATTGAGAAAAAAATAATAATTGCAAGAAAATATTGTGCAACTCTGGTCAATATAAAATTGCCATTATCTCTTTATCTAAATTTGATTTTGACCACATTTTTTTTCATGAAACGGTTTGCATCTCTTTATCTTAAGTTAAGTTACACCGTATGCGAATTTGATCTAATTTTATATTAAATATTTTTATATGTATGCATTCAATTCATTGATTTTTATATGAAATGTAATACATTAATATGTGATTGTGATTATAATTTTTATTTGTACCAGTAATTTCATTGAAAGAATTTTTTTTTTTCAAAGGATGGTAGTAATCATTAGAGCAAACTTAAGTTATTACGATCCACAACGTTCTATAATTTTATTTTATTTTAAATTGACATAAAAACTTTTTTTAATCAAATAAAAGATGGAATTGTGCTTTTGTTTGTGTTATATTTTTCATTACTTTTAGATCATCCATTATACCATCAAAGTAAAGAACGAACTTTTTTTTAATAGTATTATATTGCATTTTTTGTGTGTGCATATAATCCTTTTATCATATAGTAAACTTATTCAAAGATTTGAACTTGAATATCCTCTAGTTAGAAATCTCAAATTTTAAAAGCTGAGACGGCCCTATATTTACTTACATTATTAATTGATCGCTTTTTCTTCTTCAATTAATTTTCATGTTGGATGAATCAAAACAAAAGAAGAGTCAAATAAGTAGCATGCCCTAATCTTTATGTCTTTGTTTTATATATGATTTTGCATGGACAATCAAATCCATAATAACTACTACATATATATATATATATATATAAATTAATTAATATATTATTTATAATAATATTGTATTAAATATAATAGTTGATAATTTTATTTATTTTTCAATACATTGAATAAAGATCTATGAATAAAAAATCGAATCGGAGGTCAAACCAGTATGACCTCCAGATCACCGATTCAATCGAATTATTTAATTAAAAAATAAATTAAATAGTAAATATGTGATTTTGAAATTAAATATAATAATTAGTTAATAAAAATATATATTTATCTTAATAGTATAGTCTTTAATATTTGATTAACAGGTTAAAGATTCAAATCTCATTACTTATAAAAATAATTTTAATAAAAAACAGTAAAAATAACAACAAAAAAAGATTTCTACCAATTGAATCGACTTTTTACTGATTTATTAAATCTCTGATTCTTTGATATGTGTCAAACTAAACATACTATCGATTCTTAATTCAATCGATCCAACCAATCAATCTAAATTAATTTTTTCGACACTAATAAAAATATTATTATATATAATAACTTTAAAAAACGTGTTAAAATGATTTATTTTAACAACACTCTATCTCTCTCTCAATCACAACTCTCCTTTTATATATATAAATATATATATATATATATAATTATAATGATCTCTTCGGTCACCATTCATAGCTATTCAGCTTTTTACCAATCACTTGTCATCTTTGCAAAATCAATTTCACTTTTACAATACCTAATTTTATAAAAAAAAAATTAAAAAAAAAAACTAATTGAAGGAGTCATTTGCGCTAACTTTCACATAATAAGCTAGAGCTTCCTCTCTCATGGGCTGTCAAACATTTAGAAAAGAAAAGAAAAGAAGATTAGACATTTTCATGCATTCACAACAAAGCATATGGTGACAATGTAATGAAAAAGTAGCAAAATTTGGAGGACATGATTTTACATGAAAAATTGGACCCCATTAAATGCATGGATTAGATTAGGTTTGACTTTATTGATGATCAAATGCATGTGACATCATGATTAAGGAAAGCCTCAGGCCAGTTGTTTTTGCTTTTTTTTTTTTTTTGGATATGTATGAAGAAAAAAAATAAAGCCTTTAATCTTATAATAACTATCTTTGGAAGAAATAATGCTCTTGCTTTGGTTAAAACTTTAGTCACAAAAACATAATCCATATCTTAATTAAAGTTTTAAGAATAAATTTTGATTTGCTAAACACTATACAATGAACTTAATTATGTTTAATTTGCTTATCCGAGAATAGATTATCGATAATCGATGAATCTCGTGGATTATATTAGTATATAATCAATAATAATATTGTTTTAAGTTAATTAAGTGTATTTATAGAGTATCAAATTTTTTCTAAGTGCAAGACAGTCCATATTCCATAGTTCTTAAATCACTATACCCTAGTGGTAGTGGGGGCACCATGAGAGGGGGAAATTCTTTTGTATTTAGGGTTTTTTTTTTGTTTTGATTAAAAAAGAGGGTTCAACTTTTCTAGTTGACTTGCCCTATAAAGTCTGGCAAATTTAGAGAATGGTAAAAGGAAGGGGGAATCATATCCCCTCCACAAAGGTGTTTTTATGAAGGATTCTTTTGATAATGGATCTCTACTCATTGCAAGGAGCCTCTCAATTAATCAATTTCTATCTCATTTTTTATTTTTTTGGGTTCTTTTTTCAGGATCTAAATATGATAATTCATGTATTCGTATCATAGTCGTGTATTTTTTCGTGTTATAATTATGTTTAAGGTGTTTTATAATATGAATTTTGACGTGTTAATAATTTATGTTATATAAAGTTTGACATATTCGTGTATTCATATCATGTTAATTTTTTTATCATGTTATATCGTATTTTATTTTTTTTATATCGTGTTTATGTTATGTCCAATATTATATGTAATTACTAGTTGTGTGAGGCATGGGTACTCTCAAAAAGAGGGGTAAAATTAAAAGAAGTCATTGTCTTGATTGCTTGTTGATGTTCTTTTGTGGGGGGAAAGGAATAACTTTTTGCCATATTTTAAAAAGATGGGGCATTTTTCCTTTTAAAAGGTTGTCTTTTTGAAGGGAGTAATTAAAAGTAAGTGGGAATAGGGACTCCACTCAAAAGCCCTTACCATTTATCATCTTACTCTTCCTTTTTTAATTTAATGTATAAGTTTATGTGATTGAGGAGAGAAGTTACTACTAAAATAAATATACCTTCATACTAGTATAAAATAAGAAGAAGAAAATCAAAATTACATAATATATCAATAAATTTATCATATTCGTTGGTGATTTCTATCCTTTAAAGTAAAAGAATCGAAGAAATCTGATTAATATACACTTTAGATATATTAGATTAGACGATTTGCAACCTGATCAATTTATTTATTTATTGAGTATATAATTAATGTAAAAAAAAAAAAAGTCATCTATTAAATTTCTTATGTTTACGCATAGACCTATTTAAGAGTCGGGTTATTTGTCCGGCCCGACAGGTCTGACCCGAATTGGGTATGGTATGGATAGAGATTTTTACAATTCAAGCCAGCCCGACCCGAATCATTATTCATTCAATAAAAAATTATTTTTAATTTAAATTTAAATTTAATTATAAAATATAAAAATATTAATATAAAAATATTTTTCGAAATATTTTTAAACAATAAAACGAGCTTACGAACTAACCCGAATCAGGGTTGGATAAGGGAAAAAAAAAATCGTGCCCGAACCGACCCGACCATGAACAGTCTGAAGAAAAATTCTTCCACTAAAGCATTTCCTATAGAATTTCAAGATACAAATTAAATTTCACGCTCAAATTAGAGATAACCAAGAGAGATGCTACAATATTAGGGTCTTTTTTTTGTTTACTTTTAGATTTTCTCCAAAGAGATAACAAGTACCCATATTTTTATGCTTATACTATTCTAAAAATAAAGGGTGGGGCTGAAACACAACTTCAACTCATATCGACTTCTATTGGTGACCTAAGTATGATTTTAGTGGTCCAATTTAGGAACATATGCTCTAGAATCCTTTTTTTTTTTTTTTCTTTTCTCCCCAAATCTTCTCCAACCACCAACATAGCAATTTAACTTGTCATAATATATAATATATTATAGAATCCGGAGCTTGGTTCACTTGGTTCATGCAACCACCCTTAAAAGGTGGCATCCAACAAGTCTGGGGTTCGAATCCTAATATCTATAACCCCTTCTCCTATACCTAGGTTGCGACATCTTTTGTACCAAAATATATATATCTTATAAAATAATAACATGATTTTTGGGTTGAAATAATCTTTATTAATTTATATATACTAGACATGTCTATGAATCAGACGGACAGGCCAGATCTTAAATAGGTTTTTAGTAATCTGAGTCAGTTCAGATTATTGTTTAAATAATAAAAATATTTTTTATTTAAATTT
Source organism: Fremontodendron californicum (assembly GCA_030761205.1). NCBI lineage: Eukaryota > Viridiplantae > Streptophyta > Magnoliopsida > Malvales > Malvaceae > Fremontodendron > Fremontodendron californicum. Next base: position 8,223,031 of record JAULJL010000009.1, on the reverse strand, counting down.
AATTATAAAATATATATATATAAATATTAAATATTTTTAATATTTTATTAATTTATATATACAAACAATAAATAATCTTGAGTTCGAAGTCAAGTCGTTTTAAAAATCATGCTTAAAATTCTCAATGTTAAATTTGAGCACAAGATTCTGAAAACTTCCTTATTTATACTTTCAACATTAATGCATGAAAAATTGTGGTAGTTATACAAATATGAACACTAATGACTTAGTCAAGTCAATAAATCTAAAAGGAAAATTATTCATGAAATTTTCTAAATTTCACGCCGGATTGATGAATATTGCTTTAAGAAACAAAAATCCAAAATATTGAGAATTTATCAAAGCTAATTAATGGTTGTTATATAAATTGCATAAATTTCAATTCAAAATAAGGCAATGTTGAAACTTTCCTATATGTGCCAAATTGTTTGACTATAGAATACCAATTTTTGGAAGAGGTTAGGGTTCATGGACCAAGTTTTGTGAGGAACATAACAACAAGGTTAGCAAGATCAACAAGAACTTAAAAAAGAACTCGGGTTTAGTTTTATTTATTTATACAGTCATTTTTAAAAAGTGGTATCCAATAGATTTGAATTTAAATCTCAACATTTGTAATTATTTATTTTATTCTCATGCTACGCTACGATATTTTTTGTATAAAAAAAATTAAAAAATATTTTTTAAATAAGAAAGTAGGAGGATAGATATCATTGAGTTCTAAAGGAAAGTTTAAAGAAATGAAAATCATGCTTACCAGGAGTAATTATAATAAGTTTAACACATCATTTTAGGAAGAAAAGTTCTCTCTCTGTATATATGATTTATATTTGATGCACTGTCAATGCATACGTCTATACACTGGCAGTGCATCCTACGATGCCACCCGTTAAAAGTTAAGTTGTAAGGGTAAGATTAGAGTTAGGGTTATGGGCTAATTTTTTAATGGATGTCATTATAAGATTCATTGTCAGTGTATAGACCTATACACTGACTATGCATCAAATACAAACCCATATATATATATATATATATATATTAGAATTAAGCCCCATTTCATTGGATTTTTAATTAATTAATAATATTAAATTATATTTTATTAAATAAGAATTATTTATTTAAATATTTTTTATTTTTATATTGTAACAATATTAATATAATTCTATTTTATTAATTATGAAAATTAAATTTATGAAAATTGTTTATTTATAAATTATATAATATAATGCATTTTCAAGTTTTATTTATATGTATTTTTAAAAAATATTTAGATCTTATTGTATAATATATAGTTTATATTTTTATTTATAGGAGGTAAAAAATAAAAATAACAAAATAAAATTATGGTTTATCGACTTTTTCACATAACTTAGCAGTAAGTTTTTTTTTTTTTGGTTAAATCAATGAACAACTACTCATTTTAATATTTTATTTTGCTTATTTAATTATTAAAATAAAAAATAAATAACTAAAATAATTAAAATAAAATTATGGTTTATATTTAATTATCTTGTTGGATCGACTTTTTCACATTAGTTAGTAGCAAGTTCATTTTTTTAACTTTTTTTTAAAGCGAGTCGAGCACGGATCTCAAATCAATCCGCGAGTCAACGTGTAGACCAACCTCTAAATACATCATTTAAAAAAAAAAAAATTAATATATGAGTTCATTTTTTGCACACTGGCAATGTAATTTTTTTAACTCCACAAGCGGATTAAGAGATTGCCATATGTTCGCTTCTTTTTTTAATTAGTTTTTATTTATTTTATTATTATTCTCTAAGGGTATGTGTCACCCTTAGGGGCGAAACTAGAAATATTGACGAGGAGGGGCCGAAATATACATATAAAGATTTAAAGTAAAAATAAAAATCGTGTATGAAATAAACCTGTCCAAAGATAGGGTTATTTGTCGGCTCAAATCATGCCAGACCTTAGACAAGTAAATTTTTTTGCTATGTGAGCCTAACTCGACCCAGTTCATGGACAACTCTAGTATAAAAATATTAAATTTAAATATTATATATGATATTTTCTAACAATATATAAATTTCTTATAATGAAATAATTTTTTTAAAATTTTTAAATATTATAAGTCTTGTTGCATATGAAAAAATTTTAATAAAAAATAAAGTCTCAATGTCAAAAAAAAATTATTGTTTAATAAATATGCATAAAATTATTTCATATTATAAAAGAAAATCATAAAATTATATATATTTAGAAAAAGCAAAATAAGTTAAATGCACAATTCGTATTAGATATTATAATTTTTTAATTTTATTTATTTATTTTTCTCTTATGAGCATAGAATGAAAAATATTAAACAAAATAATTAATGTAAATTTATCTATTTAATTGATTGAAAAGGTAAATAAAGAGAATTAAGCTAATAATAACGAATGAAGTTTAAACTAAAAATGTTATTTAATTTATTATATAAACAAATTTTACAAATGAAAGGCTAAATTGAAGGGTCAAACATAATTTTACTTTATTTCAAAAATCTAAATTTTTTTAAAGGGGACCAAATTGAAAGGCCAAATAAATTGAAAGGGGTCAAACATAATTTTACTCTTGTTTTTAAGAAAATAAAAAATTTAAGGGAGGGTCGAGGCCTCTTCCCCTTTCTCCGCCCCTGGTCATCGTGTTAACTTTATTTGTGAAGTTTAAAAATTTCAGTGAACCAAATAATATCCTTAATATAAATCCAAAAAAAAAAAAACATAACTAGAAAAAACAAAATTAAAACTAGAAAAAACAAAAAAATAAAATAAAATAAAAAACTCAACACGTGTTAACCATTTTCCCGTTAACGATTTTTTTTTTAATGTAGTTGTATAGAAGATGTATCCATTTTTTGTCGGCAGGGACCTAGGAAAGTTCAACATTTTTTAGCTATCTAGCAACCACAAATTAATGTCTTTATATTTGACAAATTATTTAAGGAACTTTGTCCGACATGAATTCTAAAAAAATAAAAATCTTCCTCTTTCACCTATAAGATTAAAGAAAATATTAATGCTGACTAGTAGATGTAGATGGAGCTTTCATTAGAAAATGAAGGTTTGATTTTAGTGATTATTACTTGAAAACATACTAAAAAAGATTAGTTTTAGAAGAGAAATTAAATAAGAATTGTCATGATTATTAGTTTTTTTTTTTTACATAATGATGTTAGTTCATACGAAAGAATGAGATTCATAACCCGAATTTGATCTGGATTCAAAAAGCACGTTAAATTAGTTTTTATTTTTTAATTATGAAATTAAAAAAATATCCGATTAATTTGAATTTAAATTTGACCCAAATTTAAAAAAAAAAATCAAATTTAAAATAATCCAAATCATAAATAATCAAAACTTGAATATTTGAGAACTTGTTCAAGGGTCGGACAGTTCGTCCAGCTAGTACTGGATCGAGCTTGGACAGTTTTTTTTTTTATCAGGACCGGACCGACTCGGATCACTATTTATAAAATAAAATAAAATATTTTTTATTTAAATTTAATTATAAAATATTTTTTTTATTAAAGATAAATAGTAATTTTTGATCCACGGATCGATTCGAATCCGTCTAAATATGAGCCTAAATAAACAAAAAAAAATTAAATCGCGATCAGATTCGAACAAACCTATCCAAATCAACGCCGATGGACTTGATTATCGAAATCCAAGTCATGTGAACGAGAATCTAAGCTAAATCTTATAAAATGTTAAAATAGGGGTCGACATGGGAGATAATAAGAAAGCGGCTACGGTGATAATGTGCACGTGTGTGCATACTTATAATCATGTCATGTGGAAATAGTGCATCATTTACTCACCAATTTTTTTTGAGTATTTGATTTTTGACCCATTGCTCCCATAACTCGTTCTCCATTGGTAGATTTAATAATTTTAAACAAAATATAAATATAATATAAAAAATAATTAAAATATAATATAAAATAATATAAAAAAATAATACGAATATGATATTAATATACGAATATATCAAAATATATTTAACATAAATTATTAAAATATTAAAATTTATATAAATATACAATACATTAAATATAATTATAATAAAAAAATAATACGAACACGACAAAAAATACGAATTACAATGGCCATTGCCCAACCTAGCAACACTAAACAATCATCCATCACATCTAGGACTGTGTAATCGAGTCGAGCCGAGCTCGAATACTGAGAAGCTCGAGCTCGATTCGAAACTCGAGGCTCGAAGCTCGGTTCGAGCTCGATCGAGTATCATTTTTTAAGCTCGAGCTCGGCTCGAGATAAAATCGAACTATTCGAGCTCGACTCGATTAGGCTCGTTTATATACTCGAGCTCGAGCTCGAGCTCGAATTAAGGATTTTTAAGTATGTATATATATATATTAAGGGTAAAATAGTAAATCAATAATAAAAATATTATAAATAAAAAAAGCTCGATTAAGCTCGCGAGCTGCTCGAATCGGGCATTAAGATACTCGAACTCGGCTCGCTCGATAGCTCGAGCTGCTCGAGCTCGAGCTCGGCTCGATAATGACCGAATCGAATTCGAGTTTTTTTCGAGTCGAACTCGAGTAGCTTGCGAGCACAGGTGTCTCGTTTACACCCCTAATCACATCCATGGCCATGGGGACCACTCTCTCACCCATTCATCAAAACTCACTCAATAACTCATACATGCATGTATGTATGTACCCCGATTTGGGAACGCCCTTTTTCTCCTTCAATATTTAAATCAACAAAGGCCATCTAGAAATAAAGGACGATATCATGAATAAAAATGATTAATTAACAAACTAAATAAAATAATTTATTTTTTTAATAAATATAATAAGTTTTGGGCTATATAAATGGAATTAGTCATCTCTAAACCTATCCGCTGATCAAAGCTTACCCGTCAAATCTGTTGGCTTGACTCGATTTATATCAAGCTTTAAACATGATTTTTTAGATTCAACTTGATTTGTGATATTATTTTATTAATAAATATTTATTTTTCGTTAAATTTAATATAAAATATTAGAATATTAATCTATATTTCTTAATACTCTAATAATATTTATGAATTAATTGGATAAACCAAACTCAAACCTAAAATTTGTTGTTTTCAGTTGGGTCTAACTAATCTAAGTTCGAATCATGTACACCTTTAATCATCTTTAATCTCATGAATTTTATTCTTTTTATCAAATTTGGATTTAAAAGTAAAACCTACGAATAAAAATTATATATTAAATCTATAATTCATTGAAAACATTATTTATTTTTGTATGCAAATGCAATTATATTTTTCTACTTTAAAAAATAAACAAATAAATTATAAAATCAACTAAATGGGGCATAAAAAGATTATTTAAATAGTCAAAAGAAGAGGCAGAAGTTGATAGGATTACACAACTGGCTACTTACGCTAAAAATGTTGGATCTTATCTTCCATTTGGTAAAGCAAAAGAGAATGCTATTCAAGTAGATATGATAAGTTTAATAAATATCATATACCATGTTTAAACATAATTAATATACATATTTAATATATATATATATATCGTATACTTAATAATTTTTATTTATTTATATTAGACCTGTTTAGGGACTGAACTGGGCCGCGGCCCGAATTTGTTTTTTTTTTTTTACCCAAGCTCGACTTGAGCCAAGACAGCCCGTAAAACCGTTTTACTGTTCAAAAATATTAAAATATAAAAAAGCTTTTATATTAATATTTATATACATATATATAAATTTAAGTAAAAAATAATTTTTATTGAATGAACAATGATTCGGATCGGCCGACTCGAATTGTAAAAAACTCTGTTCAGACTCGATTTAATTCGGATCGAGCCTATCAGATTGATAGCCTAACCGTTAAACAAATCTAATTTATATTTATACGATTGACATAAAAATTACAAAACACGACACAAATACACTAATTAACATGTCTAATATCAAGTTTGAAATTGCAAGCCAAAGGGACAGTGATAATTGGCAACTAGACATTGAGATACTATAAAGAAAGATGCAATGTCTCTCCCATTTGGTAAAGTTCCAAAGAGACTGACAAAGTTTTGATGGTTTGGCTTTGGCAACAAGAATGTCAATTTTCAAATTTTATAAATATAAAAGAATTTAGTTTTTGTTAAACAAAATTTGAAAAAAATCAAAACAATAATCATCAAATTTATAAGTTACAGTGAAGTATTCAAAGAAACATCTAAAAAAAAAAGGCTTTCAAACATTTTCACATACTCGAATCAAATGAGTAAATAAATGCTTGTACTTATATTTAATTAAAATTATTATAAAAATTTCATCGTATATGAATTTGATTTAATTTATGTTAGATTTTAAATAATTATATACTAACTAACTTGTCGGTTTTTCATTGATTTTTATGTTAAATGCAATTATTATATTTTATATGTTAAGAATTATTTGATTGTAGTTGTATTTTTTTTTTAGTATAATTTCATAAAAATATATCAGATATATTTATAAATATAAAAACTATTAATGGGTGTATGTAAATATTTATGACAAATGGAAACAATTTTGATGTTAAAAAAAAAAACTACTAATGGGTGTATGCAAATATTTATTAAGGTTAATTCAAAAATTAATTAATTTTTTATTTATTTAATGCATTGACAATAACAAGTGTTTGTAATAAAGTTCACAAGGCTTATGCCAATTGCAAAAATTCATTTAAATTTAAATATAATTCAATTTGATTTGACTAAAAAAATATAAATTGAACTTGTCAAATCAAATTAAAATAATTAATTTAAAATAATTCAAATATATAATTTAATAATTTAAATTTAAACTGATTCAAAATAAAATCGAATATCAAATTTAAATGATCTAAATTAAATATAATTTAAATCTAAAATATCCTAAACTCAAAATAACCTTAAAATTTTTTCTATGGATTCAAACTAATCTAATCCGTTCAATTGTTATTTGTAACTTAAAATTCATAGAGATTTTTAAAGATTTTTCAATAAAATAATAATACCAATGGCAACGCTTATAAATAAAAAAGATATATTTACAGCAGTTTGGCAGCAGCAGCAGATATAGTTGTATTAATTAATGGAGCATTATAAAAAAAGCAAAGCAGCAAATTTTTTTTTGCTTTTTACTATTCAACCAAAACGTGCTTTTTCACCTCTCCCAACATCAACACCTTCACCACCAACAACAAAGGTCAAACAATTCTCAAATCTCAATAAATCCCAGAACTCAACTCAACTCAACTCAACCTTTCTCTCTCTCTCTTCAATGGCGGCCAACAATACCAACAAGAAAACTAGTAATCCTCCTCTTCTAACTGTGACTTAGTCCCTTTGACATTTTAGCCTACAAAAAACTACAGCTTTATCAGTTTCTTTTCATTTATATATATATATATATAAAGTTCAAACAAAAACAAAAAAACTCCATTAAACCTCTCTCTCTCTTCTCTTTATATATTTTTCTCTTGGTTTTCGTGTTCCATTTCCACTTTTCTTAAAGACCCATTTTTTTTTCCTTTCTCTCTATCTTTTTCACATTCCAAAGAAAAACTCTGTGAAAGGTAGCAACTTGACATAAGAATCAACTTCAAGATCCGGTTTTTAACTTTGGGTTTTTGTTTTTAAGTTCAGAAGACTTGTTTATTTTTTTTGTTTTGAGTCAAAATGGGTAGTAAATGGAGAAAAGCAAAGTTGGCTTTGGGCTTGAATCTTTGTGCTTATTTACCTAGAACTTTAGATGATGATGATTACTGTTCACTTCCTTCTAGTGAAAGATTATCTGATGCTGCTTTGTTATCTCCTTCAAACTGTGAAAATATGGCTGCTTCCAGGCCAATGACTCCTTTGCCTTCTTCTCATGGTTTAAGGTTGTCTAAAAGTTTGTCTAGAAGTGCAAGCAAATCATCCAAGGTTCGGTTATTTCCTTAAAGTTCTTGGCTTTTTATATTTTTTTTTCTTTGAGCTGTTTGAGCTATGTTTTGTCTTTGTTTGTGATAAATGAGGATTTGGTGAAGGAATCAAAACTTTAGTAATTGATTTTTTTCCCCTTCGGATGGTTTCTAGTTGTGTTTTCTTTTTGGTTGGTGAGAATGGAGGAGAAAAACATATAGTGGAAGAAATTCCTTATACCAGGTTGTGGTTTGATTGGGTTTTTGCATTTTTTCCTTTTCTTTTTGTGTTTGATTGCTTGTTATAAATTGTGGGAAGGGGGGATGAAGGAGATAAAAGAATTTTGGATGTTGCTTTTTATGTATTTTGCTTTTGCTAGTTTGTGTGTTTGAGGGCTTTTGGTCATTTTAGGCCGTGTCTTATTTGTTGCTGGAGATTGGGTGGGAAAAGGAGGGAAATGCAAGTTTTGGGGGGATATTATTCTTTCTATTGTTTGGCTTCTAATCATTTATAAATTTGAGCGGGTACAGTTGTAGTTTCTGTTTGGTTCCTGAGAATATAACATGGGTTGGAAAGAAAAAGGTTATGTAGTTTTTGGTACTTGGTTTTGTGTTTATTTGAGAAAATGGAAAGCTAAAGGCAGCTAGCTAGGTTTACCATGAATGGTATGTGTTTGTCATTGTTATAGTATTATTTGCTGAGCTTGTGATTTTAATTATTGAGGCTGATGATGCTGATATTTCCAGTTGTGATATGTTGGTTATTAAGAAAGAAAAATGGAAAAAAAAATCATTTTTCTGTTCCTTATTTGAATAATGAAGATCTCTACTTGGTTATGCCTTATTACCTAAATGATTGCTGTATTGGATTAGAGATTTTCTGTTTATCAGTTGCCAGAAGAAAATCTATCCATTTCTTTTGCAGCACCAATTATATTTAGAGCTTAGCTTGTGTATTTTCCCTGTTTTTCTTTTGAATGCTTGTTCTGTCAATTATGACCTTGTCGTTGTTTTTATCCGCGGTTGATGCAATTACATGAACTTTGTTAATCCTTTCTTGTTTGGTTGGCGCAATTGAAAACATATTTTCTTGTTTATCCAGCTATAACATCTTTTTCCTGTTATGTATTTAGGAAAATGACCAATTCAATAATTAAGGATTGTAACTGTTATGTGTTTAGGAAAATGACTAATTCAATTATTAAGGATTGTAATGTGGACTAATCATTCCGGTATTATTTTAACATTTATTGATGATTAAGTGGGTTTATTGACCTAACTAGTTGAGCTTTGGATTTTTCCTTGGTTAATGCACACAAATCCCTTTCAGGACCACTTTTAATTGCCTTACTAGTAAAAGATGACTAACAAGATTTACCTTTCCTTTTCCTCCTTTCCTTGTGAGGAAGAAAAAAGCAGCCTTGCTTGATTGCCTCATCTTCTGACTGTTAAAATTGCAACCTTTCTAGCAGATAATTTCATCAAAGAAGTAAAAGAAAAGAAAAGAAATTCCTAAAAGCATAATATAATTTCCTTTTTTGTCATGAATGCGGCTTTCTATATTTATCCACTGTTCTTCAAAAGATCTGGTTCATCTGTATTAGTAAATAGTTGCTTGATAATTTCTCAAAAGCTACTTCTTTGATTCTTAGCTTTAATTTTTGGATACCTAACATTGACTTCTTATTTATTTGTCTCCCTTTTATGGTGATGCTACTTTTAGATCTGGGCCAAAGTGAAATTCATTCACACCTAAACCTGATTACTCCCAACAATTTTCACTGTTTCTTTTTAGCTAGAGAAAAAAAATTGTGATGATTTGTCTTTAACTATTTCTTATTGAAAACGAAAAAAAAGGTGCAGCATAAAACACTAAAGGCTGCAACTTTTTGGAACATACCTAATTCCTTCCGTTGCTGTCCTGGTGTTTGTATAGTAACACAGCCATAGGTGTTTTTGCTGCGTATAATTATCTATGCTATATTTTCTAACTAATGCATTGTTGGATTTCTTCTATGAGTTTTGCTTTACTCTCAAACTCAAGTGGCTGTTAACCTTTTCTAATATGGTTAAAGCATTGCAGTCGAATTGAGTTTGAAGCTTGTTCATGCACTAGAATGCGGGTCATTAAGAATTAAGTTTATGTTTATCTCTCTAATTATATCCTTCACTAATTTTGATATGGCAAATTGTATTTAAATTTGCATAACTGTCTAGGATCATTAGCACTCTGTACTGTGCCTTTTGGGTTTGTCACTCATAAATGATTAAGAATACAACACACTTTGCTTTTTTTTTTTTTTTTTTGCTTAATGCATTCCAAAGATTTCCTTTAAAAAAAAAAATAAAATCCATTGCAGTGGATGCTAATTTTGTTTGTTATATTTGTTTCAGCAAACATGTTCAATATGTTTGACCAAGATGAAACAAGGAGATGGCCATGCTATTTTCACTGCAGAGTGCTCACATTCTTTCCACTTCCATTGCATTGCTTCAAACGTGAAGCATGGTAATCAAATTTGTCCAGTTTGTAGAGCAAAATGGAAAGAAATCCCCATGCAGAGCCCTAGTTTGGATCCTCCCCCTGTTACGGCTGCAATCAGCCCTGTAGGTTGGCCACAAAACGATGCTTTGATGACTGTAGTCCGCCGGTTGCCTCCACCTCGTAGAGATTTAAGTCGGCGACATGTTGTACCAATATTTCAGGCTCCTGAACCAGGCGTTTTCAATGATGATGAATTGTTGGATCACCTACCTATTATTGCTGAGAGTAAGAATTCCTCAGATAACTCGTCTCTTAGAACAATAGAGATCAAAACATACCCAGAGGCTTCAGCTGCACCAAGGTCCAGTTCTTTTGATAATTTCATCATTCTTGTTCATCTTAAAGCTGCTGCCACAGTTGCAATTCAAAATCCCAGCAGGAATCATGCTAGCTTACCACAACTTTCTCAAAACCCTCGTGCTCCTGTTGACCTAGTCACTGTGCTTGATATCAGTGGTAGCATGGCTGGCACCAAGCTCGCATTACTAAAACGAGCAATGGGGTTTGTAATACAAAACCTTGGCTGCAATGATAGACTTTCAGTCATTGCCTTCTCTTCAACAGCTCGCCGCCTCTTCCCCCTTCGTCGAATGTCTGACATAGGGCGGCAGCAGGCACTTCAAGCTGTTAACTCTCTGGTTGCAAATGGTGGTACCAACATAGCTGAAGGCCTTAGGAAAGGTGCCAAGGTAATGGAAGACCGGAGGGAAAAGAATCCGGTTGCCAGCATAATACTTTTGTCTGATGGGCAGGATACTTATACTGTCAATGGTGCTGGTGCAAACAAGTCTCAACCAAATTACCAGTTGCTCGTCCCTCTGTCTATGCATGGGAGTGACAACACAGGATTCCAGATTCCAGTGCATGCTTTTGGTTTTGGTGCAGATCACGATGCTTCATCGATGCATTCAATTTCAGAGATCTCTGGAGGGACATTTTCTTTTATCGAAACTGAAGCTGTAATCCAGGATGCATTTGCACAATGCATCGGTGGTCTTTTAAGTGTTGTAGTTCAAGAGCTGCAAGTGTGTGTGGAGAGCATGAATCCAAGTCTCTGCCTTGGCCCACTTAAGGCAGGCAGTTATCCAAGCCGTGTGACAGCTGATGGAAAAACTGGATTTATCGAGGTTGGAGATATCTATGCTGATGAAGAGAGGGATTTTTTGGTATCAGTTAAAGTACCGGCAGAGTCCTCTGAATGTGAAACATCGTTGCTAAAGGTGAAATGTGTTTATAGGGATCCCTTAACTAAAGAAATGACAACTTTGGAGAGTGATGTTGTTAGGATTCAAAGACCTGAAGTAGCTGGGCAGGAAGTAGTGTCAATTGAAGTAGACAGGCAACGCAACAGGTTCCGAGCAGCTGAGGCAATTGCAGAGGCAAGAACCACGGCTGAGCAAGGAGATCTAGCAGGTGCTGTTACAATCCTTGAAAATTGTAGAAGGGTGTTGTCCGAGACTGTTTCAGCCAAATCTCATGACCGACTTTGTGTTGCATTGGATGCTGAGCTCAAGGAGATGCAAGAGAGGATGGCAAGCAGACATGTGTATGAAGCATCTGGGAGAGCATATATCCTCTCAGGACTGAGCTCACACTCGTGGCAAAGAGCGACCGCAAGAGGTGACTCCACTGATGGTTCGAGTCTTATTCAGGCTTATCAAACTCCATCAATGGTTGAGATGCTTACTCGATCTCAGGCAATGTTACTGGGTAGTCCATCAACTCAAAGGCTTGTCCAACCATTCTGGTCACTTGGATCACAACCAAATCCGAGGTAATATTTTGGAAGCAATATTGCAACTATTATCAAATAGTTTTCCGGAGCTTTTTTCCCCTATATTTTGCAAAATCATGTTTGGGGAGATGATTTTGTGGAAGGATAAGAGTCTTACATGTGTAAATGAATAAGAAATTGGGAAAAAGGGCAAAAGAATATATTTTGGAGAGTAGAAAAGAGAAGGAAGAATAGGTAGGGTTTACACTATTTTGTAGTTTTGTTTGTGTTGTTTGGGGGGGGGGGGAGGGGTGTGTACATAAAGCGAAATGGCTTTTTTACTCTCTGGGAGAATCTGGGGTATGTGTTTGTATTTGTGGAAATGATTGTGGTGAACTTTCACCTAATATATAATTACCTGCATCAATTATTTTTACAAAGTTCTGTTACCATCTCTTTTGCTAATATTGAGTACATGACTATGTTACTCGGACTCCGGGGTGAGTGTTGGACACGTGTATGTGTCTGATACGAGTATGTTTTTTTATTTATAAAGTTTTTCCATGTATTTGGAGGATCCTAAGAGGGTCATATTCTCATACTCATGTCCGGATATGTATCGGACACGGGTATTTCAAGAAAAATGAAGAGTCGGAGCAACATAGGTACATGAGCTCTCTCTCTCTCCGACTTTGACACTTTTTTGAACTTTTATTTATGATTTAGTGCAAGAATCTAAAGGTAGGGGAAGTTGATTCAGCCCTTGAACTGCAGTTTAGTGAACAAGATTTGTGCCAATGATGTAATCACCAAATTGTGCCAGAATCGAACATGATCTTATTCGGCTACTCATCAGTCTGGCTTGGTCGAAGAACAACTTTATTTTGTTGTTAAATGAAGGCCTTATCAGTATATTTGTTGCATGTTTGTGGTTGAATTTGAAAACTTTACAGGAAGAAGAGAATAAGTTTGAAATATAAAATCAAGGCCCTAAAAAAGTCTGCAAATTGAGGTTCTTGTCATCCCAGCACCAACCCATTTTTTTTCTCTTTTAGCACAGTTTTTAGGTTCATGTACAGAAATAATTGAGTTCAAATCACCCTAAATGGCTAAAACCCATTCTTTAAATGCTCTCAACGAGAGGTTTGCACACTGAAAAAACATTCACAAGAAAATTCTCACATTTTGCTATCCAGATTAGTACATCTATTGGCAATAGAGGTGGTCATGGGCCGGGCCGCGGTCCGGTTTTTTTCCTCTGCCCAGGCCCGGCTCTGGGTAGCCTAAGCCCGCCCATTTAGGCCCGAATCACTGTTCATTGGAATAAAAAAAAATAATTTTTTTTATTTTTTTATTTTTTTTTATAATTAAAATTAAATAAAATAATATTATTATAATAAAAAGCACTGTTTCGGGCCGAGCCGGAACATAAATTATCTTGTCCAGACCCGACTCGTATTGGGCTGGGCCGGGCGGGCTGCCCGGCCCGTGAGCAGGTCTAATTGGCAAATAACATGCAGTTGAATGGCAAATATACAAGAGTCCAGAAAGTTAAGTTGCACCAGCTATCAGTCATTAACAGAAGCACTTAAGCTAAACAATTCTGCTCGATCATAAAAACAAACCTCAGATCATTTCATCTCCCAAACTTTCTTACAAAGATGGAACCACCGGTCCCACCTGACGCATTAGTTTTGGTACTTATAAAGTTTAAGAAGATGAGATTCGAACCTAAAGAAGTGTAATTACAATTTTTGCGGTGAGCAATTCCTTATGTGACCCTATAATAGAAGTGCATTTAGAAGTAGAACTAGTAATTGTTAAATCCCATTTGGGTTTAGCTCCTCAACTAATTTTGATTAACATAGATCAATTTGAACTCTCGCAGTTCTGAAGGAATTACAGAGTGCTCAAACAAAGGACTACAATCTGTAAAAGAATTTTGAGCTCCATGGAGTTTCAAATATCTGCTTTAATGGTTAAAAATCACTGAGAATAATCTATCATGACCTAAAAATGTGTAAACATAATTACAGCAACTGCAAACTAACAAATCATGACTAGCTAGTATCCAGAAGGAAACTGATGAAGAAGCACAACATTAAACAAAACAAAAGGGCTTGCTCTTGTCAGTTTTCTTTCAAAACTTGTAATCCAGGCTCACCATTGTTGTGATTTCTCTTCCATTTATGAATGAAGCTGTTGCTGATGTTTTGGAATCACAGGGCTTTGATTTTTTTTTTTTGGGAATCAGAAGATTTTGCTGTTTTTGGATCACTGGACTTATTAGACTTTGATCTAAAACCAAAACTTTTTCAAGAAAATGTTCCAACCACCCTTTGTTTTCACCAGTTTTTCAAGTTCTTCCTTCATGCTCAAACACTCTTTCTCAAGCTCGGAAACCCGCTCCATCATGTCATCCCAACGATAAGGAACCTAGCTTTAATACCATGTTAAAGAAATTTAAATCCAACCTCAAAAGTTAGTTTGTAAGGTGAAAAATCTAATAAGAAATATAAGCTACACACAAATAAAAGAGGGCAAATTTATTTGAATATTGATAAAAAAAATTCAAAATATCTATAATTTGAAATTATGTATCGAAATGCGTTTGTTTTTTAAAACGTTGGGAAGTCATCATATGATATGGCGACTTCCCAACTTAATTTTTTTTTTCCAAAACAAAGCACGGAAGTCGTCGTATCAACTTCTGTGCTTTATGTTTAAAAAAAAATTAAAATTTTAAGTTGGGAAGTCGCTATATCATATGACAACTTTTATAAGTTTTTTAAGTAGTTGGGAAGTCGTCATATGAAATGGCAACTTCCCAACATTTTTTTTTTTTTAATGTTGGGAAGTCGCCACCTGACTTCCCAACATTTTTTTTATAAATTAATTTTTTTTATGTGGGGTGGCGACTTCCCAACATATATATATAATTTTTATAAATAATATATATTTTAAATATTAAATAATAAAATTAAAAATTATATAATTTATAATTTTAAAAAATATAAATTTAATAAATTTTAAGTAAATAATTTACAAAATAATAATTTACAAAATTTTTAAAAATTATATAAAATTTTGATATAAAATTTGTTTATAGAATTTATATATTTTTTTAACTGTATGTAGACCTGGTAATATTAGACACGACACGATTACAAGACACGAAAACCACAAAAAAATGACTAAAAACACGACACGAAAAAATAACACGAATACGACACGAATACACGAACGTCTCAATATCTATATAATATGAATTATTAACGTATCAAAGTTTATATAACCTTAAACACAAATATGACACGACAAAATACACGAACACGACACAGATACACAAATTGTCAGATCTAATTGTATGTATATAATTTATATTTTTTTAATGCTATGTATATAATAACAGTATGTATAACAGTATTTTTATTGATGCGAACTCTCCTCCGATGTACAAAATTGATAAGGACATTTTCGACGGCTATAACTAGAGGTGTTCATGGGCCAGGTCGGGCCGAGTCCCGAAAGTTTTTTATTTCCCTTACCCAAGCCCATTTCGGGTCGGGAACGGGCCGACTCGAAAACCCGTTTCACTATTCAAACAATATTAAAAATACATTTTTATATATTTTATAATTAAATTTATTTTTATTTAATAAATAGTAATTCGGGCTAGGCCGGGTCGACCCGAATTACAAAAACACTTGTCCAAGCCTTGCCCAATACGATCCGGGCGAGCTACCCGGCCCGTGGATTGGTCTAGCTATGACCTTCATTCCTGCATAATCCACAACGCTTTGGTTGTTCTTTCTCCCGGAGGTCCATTTCATTACGATTACGAGTTGAAAGAATCCGATTAATATTATGATAAATCATCAATATTTTTAACAATTTTTGTAAATTGTTATTTTTTAATTTTTTATTTAAAACTTAAAATCTATAAATTTTTTATTTTTTAAAATTATAAACTATATAATTTTTATTTTTACTATTTAATATATATTATATATATAAATATATAATATTATATATATATATAATAGAATAGAAGTCGCCATTTGAAATGACGACTTCACATACCATTTGAATTTTTTTTTTGGATCAAGTACAAGGGAAGTCATCATATGATATGGCGACTTCCCTTGTATTTTTTTCAATTTTTTTAAAAATAGATAAAGGTAACTTCATGTTTTTCAATTTTTTTTTTAAATTAATCAAGGGATACATATATTTTTAAAAAATTCGTACAAAAAGCATTGGTATTTTGATAAATAAAAAAATCGATAATTTGAAAAATAAATTTTTTTATCAATATTTAAATAAATGTGCCCAATATGGGACTTCTCACAAAGGGATATTCATCAGTTCAGATATGTTCTTTCAATCCTCTTGACCCACTTAGCTGAACTGCAAAACAAGGAACATCCCACCTTCCCATCTCATAAGCAGCTAAACTCCAAATGCACCTTCTCCCCTCCAATTTTATATCCATATTCGTTCTTTGAAAAGAGTTTTTGTGAACTTGATAGTACATCTCATCTTTAAAGAAATGAAAGAAAAATCAAACAAACTCCCAATTGTTGTAAATAAAGCTTTAGACTAAAGTTTATTGGTAGAAAACTTGAGATTTCAATTGGACATACCAAAAATGAATTTCCTGACCAAGTTTACTTCTTTGCAACTTTAAGCCAAAAAAGCACCAATCTTGAGGCAACATAGCAACACCAAACAACAATAGTCAAACACCAAGTGTTCTTAATATGTTAGTGTCATTCCCAATGTGTTGAGAAAACAGACATTGAGAACAACTGAAACAGGATATAGTTTTAAATCGTGCTCGCGAATTTTGTTGCGGAAGCGACAACTGGTTGTCGTGACTCGTGGATGTTACGTAACACATTGCAGTTGTCGTGAACGTGAATTTGATATATAATGTTTTAAAAAATTTGATAATGTTGCGAGCGTTACATAACGAATAAAATACGGTTCGAAAATTTTAATTTTCGTTATATCATAACCGTTACGTTGTGTAACAACCGCATAAGAGATTTATGTCAAGCAATTGTTCTTGCATCATGGCAGCCATTTCTGGAGCTTTCATGAGGTTGTTTACAAGTTTCATGAATTCAGCACTCTTGGACAAATGACCAACAGTTTCAACATCTACTTCAATTCCATTCCAGCATATTAACTCATTACCAAGCCCTTGTTCTTATTAAAAAGAACAAAAATGAGTATTGACATGAATGAATCCTCATAAACTTTTAAAGGCTGAATCCATTGGCAGAGAGAGGTGTAGACTTATCTAACAAGAAAATCAAAACGATTTCTCAGACCATTTATTTCTGACATGAAAATTTGTTTTTTTTATCACACTCTTCTGAGTCTTCAGTGAAAATTTTACCAATAAATCTTTAAGAAATAATTCAACAGCCAAAAACTAGATTTCCATAACCTTAGATATACTAAGAGTCATAGTGTCCCTATATTTCTACCAATTAAAAAGTTTAGACTGGTTATTAAAGATTTACGTATTAGTTGACATTGACAATCTCTAACATTTACTTATTTAAGTCAATTTTGCAGGATTTACTGGCTGTCAAACAGCAAACAATTAGTTTAACGGGTGTCTACAATTTATATTATATTTAAAAGTAATAGTTTAGTTGATGTCACGAGTCAAGTGACATAAACTTAGTTGTCTATATTATATTTAAAAGGAATCTATATTATATTTAAAAGGAATGACTGAGTTGGTGTCACGAGTCAAGTGACACCAACTCAGTTATCTATACTATATTTAAAAAGAATGGCTGAATTGGTGTCACGAGTCAAGTGACACCAACTCAGTTGGTGAAATTACATAAATACCAAAATAATCTATACTATATTTAAAAAGAATGACTAAATTGGAGAAATTACGTAAAAACCAAAATAATTTTCACTCACATAATGAGTGTGTCAAAATTTAATTTAAAACAAATTTAAAAGGTCATAAATGAAATAATCGAGTTTTTAAAAGAACATATAAAATAAAGCTCTGTAAGAAGGTCACACATTGAAATTTACTCTAACTTTTAGTAATACATAAGTTTATACAAATGAAAAATAATTTCACTTTATTTCATTTTATAAATCTCAACATTTATTTTGTCAAATTTTAAACTTGAAAGTTTGAAATTTAAGATTTTGGATTCTAATTATTTAAATAATCTCTTAAAAATATTATTTTCCACCTTCTATTCCTATTAAATTAATGAGAAATGTTAATCAGTGTCTAGTGACACCGGTTAAGATGATATTTATAGAAATAAAAATGTAAGTAATGTATCACTTTTTCTTGAATTTAATAAAAGTAATTTATAAAATGTAAAAGAATTCTTAAAATAATAATGAAATAATTCTTAACTGGTAAGGCTCAACAAATATATAAATTAATAATTCCTATAAAATTTTAAAAAAATACATAAAAATTCATATAATACTTTAAGAAAAATTTCACTTAACAACTTTTAACTTCTCAAATATGCATCAAAAGTTTATTTTTCTTTATACCTAAACCAAACTGAATCTCATTCTTAATGTTTTACAATGCACATCAAATTCGATACATTTTTTTCATGTTGTAACAAGTAGTTTTTTATGTAAATATTAATTGTTGACTCTATCTAGTGTTTTTCATTTATAAGTCATTCATTTTTCTTAGTAAAAAATAATAATATGCATGTATAAGAATTGAAAACATAATTTTTTTTTTATAAATTAATAAATATTAATTTATTGATAAATGAATACTTTATTTATTTATTAATCGATAATTAAATAATTTCTTTAAAATAATATATATTTTTTAATTTCAACAATATTATTTTATAGGGTTTTACTTCCTTATGTTTTAATAATTTATCAAATAGGTTATGGTTTAACTCTACCATTTAGTTTCTTTACAAAATCTAACAACTATTCATAAAAGAAAGTCTCAACAATAAATTCAATAATAATAATTTGATTAAAAAAATAATGGTAAAATTTTATTACAAAGTTAAGTAGAGTTATAAATTGACTATTAATTCAACAATAATAACTATGAGTTAATTTTTCACTATAAAAGGAAAATTAAATTAGATATGCCGAATTTTAAATAATTTTAAATTTGAGTTGGCAGAATAACGACAACAGGGTTCAAGAGGTTCCTTGCTTTAACAGAAGCTGCTAAGGACCTAAAGATGGGCCTTTCAGAAAGCTCTTTAATGCATAAGAATTGTAGATAATTGCAAATATGTATCTGTTATTTTCTTTTTCTTTTTGTTGCATGCTTCTATTATAACCCATTTTCTTTTCTTTTTTTCATTCTCAAATTTTAGAAACAATTTTGAATCAGAAAACAAAATGTATTATTATCTCAATGGTCGAGCAATAAAAAAAAAAAGCTGATTATTATTATTATTTTTTTAATATTTGAGCTTTTGGTTGGTGAAGGCCTGTATTATTTTGAGATAAATAGAAAACAAAATGTATTATTATCTCAATGGTCGAGCAAAAAAAAAAAAAAGCTGATTATTATTATTATTTTAATATTTGGGCTTTTGGTTGGTCAAGGCCTGTATTATTTTGAGTTAAATAGAAAACAAATGTATTATTATCTCAATGGTCGAGCCAAAAAAAAACTGATTATAATTATTATTATTTTAATATTTGGGCTTTTGGTTGGTCGGCCTGTATTATTTTGAGATAAATAGTCCAAGCCAGTGGCAAATCCGAAATTATGAAACATTTTAAGAGTAAAAATAAAAAAATCATAACAGAAATTCCTAGATAGATTCTGTAAAATTCGAGTGACACATGCATCAGCAACTAAAATTCTGCCACGTCATTACCAAAAGTTATTATAAAAATAGAAAAAATATCTCAGAACAGAAATATTTAAAATATCTGGAAGTCGAGACACCTTCCTTCAATTCTTCTCTCTCGCATTTACTGTCTCTTTTGTTCCTTGTTTCCTGAAACCAAACAAACAAAAACAAAAGAATTCGCAGTTTCCTTCTCTTTGAGGAAGAAAAGCAAAACATAGTTTTGAAGATTAACAGAGAAAAGCTCAAGAAACAAAGTTCTTGTCTTCTTGATACTTCTGGTTCTGTTCTTTAGACAGGTTCGTTTCTTTCTCTTTCTTTTTATTTTCTTTGCTGGTTTTAGTTTTAGGGTTATTTGAGTTTTCTTTCTCTTTCTTTTTTCTTTCTTTACTGGTTTTAGTTTTAGGGTTATTTGAGTTTTGGTAGTAGTAGTTTTTTGGGTTTAGTTTCCGATTGTAAGTTTTTTTCTTACTTGTTTCTCAAGAAAATATAAATAAATATTAGGTCTTGGATTTTTTTTCTTTTCATTACTAGAAGTTAATTTCGATATTGACATTTTTTTTTTACTTTAATTTAACTGCAGATTGTTGAGATTTAAAGCTGTCTAAGTTACTCGGCTAACTGTTATTTCAAGAGGATTTAAATACCCATTTTTACAGAGCCTTGCTTAGAAATTCTGCACATTTGGAGAAATTAGAATATGGGTTTTTCTAGTAATCAAAACCCAAAGGTGGGTACTCCTCTGTCAATGGGTTCTTCTAGAAAGAGGAAGAGGTGCAATGGTTTATCAGTTGCTGTCACTCTCAAGCTCACTCTCAAGCTCTGGAGTGAAAATTCTGAGACCAAACAAGGCCGTAAAGCCCCTGCCAAGGGCTCGAAAAAGGGGTGTATGAAAGGCAAAGGAGGGCCTCAGAATCAGAATTGCATCTACAGAGGTGTTCGACAGCGGACTTGGGGTAAATGGGTGGCTGAAATACGAGTTCCTAATCGAGGGAAACGACTTTGGCTTGGTACTTTTCCTACTGCTTCCCAAGCTGCTTTAGCTTATGATGAAGCTGCCAAGATGATGTATGGTGAAAACGCTGTCTTGAACATGCCTCATGTTTCGGATTCTGACTCTATTCCATCATCAATTACTTCAGTTTTACACGCCTTTTCGGAGACAACTACTACTACTTGTGCTGGTTCTGACTCCATGACTGCATCAAGCAATAACTCTGAAATCTGTGGCAAATATGAGGGCGGTGAAGCTGAAACAACTAGGATGAATACCCACTTTCTTCCTGGTGATGATTCGGAAGCTCCATCGACAAGTGGTGCAATGAATTTGACAGCGGATGGAATTCAAGATGTGAGTGATGCCAAAGCTGAAGTGAGTAAGGAGGCAAAACCAGAAGATGAGTCGATGAAGGAGACAGATTATAGCTGGCTTAAAGGATTGGAGTTTATTGATGATATTCCAATGCATTGTGGAGAGAATAGTGCCTGGGACTTGGATGGTGGATATTCTTTTAGTGAGGAAGAATGTTTTAATATATATGAGCTTATTGGTTGACTTGTATTTTAGAGGTTTACATTCTTTATACATTGTTATTATACAATTTTTTATACTGTTAATGAATTCTATTTTGCTGAGTAAATTCAAATTTTTTGGATACCTCCCTTATACAAAGGGTGTTAAAGAAACTCAAATCAACCTTAAAAGTTAGCTAGCTTGTAATGCGAAGATTTAGTTTAATAGGGTATAGAAGTCACATATTTTTATATTTGAGGTTATTAGGGATCCTTGATCGTTAAAATTAAGAGTTTAGCACTTTATCCATAAATCCCTTGATTGTTGATTATATAAATCATATTTATGTACAAAAAATAAGCATTGTGAGACTTTTGACGTCCTTTTTGACAAATACCTAGTGCGCGAAATAAATGTAAAACAAGCCCAACGGTAAGGAACCTAGTTTTAGTACCATGTTAAAGAAATTTAAATCCAACCTCAAAAGTTAGCTTGTAAGGTGGAAAATCTAATAAGAAATATAAGCTACACACAGATAAAAGAGGGCAAATTTATTTGAATATTGATAAAAAAAATTCAAAATATCGATAATTTGAAATTATGTATCAAAATGAGTTTTTTTTTTTAAAACGTTGGGAAGTCACCATATGATATGGCGACTTCCCAACTTAAATTTTTTTTTTTCAAAACAAAGCACGGAAGTCGTCATATCAACTTATGTGCTTTATATTTTAAAAAAATTAAAATTTTAAGTTGGAAAGTCGCTATATCATATGACAACCTTTATATATTTTTTAAGTAGTTGGGAAGTCGCCATTTGAAATGGCGACTTCCCAACATTTTTTTATACATTAATTTTTTATTTTTTTTATGTTGGGAAGTCACCACCCTACTTCCCAATATTTTTTTTATTAATTAATTTTTTTTTATGTGGGGTGGCGACTTCCCAACATATATATATATATAATTTTTATATATAATATATATTTTAAATATTAAATAATAAAATTAAAAATTATATAATTTATAATTTAAAAAAATATAAATTTAATAAATTTTAAATAAAAATTAAAATTAAAAAAAAAATTACAATATTTTTAAAAATTATATAAAATTTGTTTATACAATTTATATATTTTTTTAACAGTATGTAGACCTGGTAATATTGGACACGACACGAAAATCACAAAAAAAATAACTAAAAACACGACACTACACGAAAAAATAACACAAACACGACACGAATACACGAACGTCTCAATATCTATATAATACGAATTATTAACGTATCAAAATTTATATAACCTTAAACACGATTATGACACGACAAAATACACGAACACGACACAGATACACAAATTGCCAGATGTAATTATATGTATATAATTTATATATTTTTTTTAATGCTATGTATACAATAACTGTATGTATAACGATATTATTATTGATGCGAACTCTCCCCCGATGTACAAAATTGATAAGAACATTTTCGACGGCTATAACTAGAGGTGTCCATGGGCCAGGTCGGGTCGAGTCCCGAAATTTTTTTATTTCCCTTGTCCAAGCCCATTTCGGATCAGGAACGGGCCGACTCGAAAGCCTGTTTCACTATTCAATCAATATTAAAAATACATTTTTATATATTTTATAATTAAATTTATTTTTTATTTAATAAATAGTAATTCGGGCTAGGCTGAGTCGACCTGAATTACAAAAACACTTGTCCAAGCCCGGCCGAATACGATCCGGACGAGCTACCCGTCCCGTGGATAGGTCTAGCTATGACCTTCATTCCTGTATAATCCACAACGCTTTGGTTGTTCTTTCTCCCGGAGGTCTATTTCATTCGGTTACGTGTTGAAAGAATCCGATTAATATTACGATAAATCATCAATATTTTTAACAAATTTTGTAAGTTGTTATTTTTTTTAATTTTTAATTTTTTAAAATTATAAACTATATAAATTTTATTTTTATTATTTAATATATATAATATATTATATATATAAATATAGAATATTATATATATAATAGTATGGAAGTCGTCATTTGAAATGAAGACTTTCATACCATTTGAATTTTTTTTTGGATTAAGTACAAGGGAAGTCTTCATATGATATGAGGAATTCCTTTGTATTTTTTTCAATTTTTTAAAAAATAGATAAAGGGAATTTCATGTTTTTCAATTTTTTTAAAAAATTAATCAAGGGATATTTTTTTAAAAAAAAATTTGTACAAAAAGCATCGGTATTTTGATAAATAAAAAAAATAAATAGATAATTTGAAAAATAAATTTTTTATCAATATTTAAATAAATTTGCCAATAAAAGAGAGTCAATATGGGACTTTTCACAAAGGGATGTTCATCAATTCAGATATGTTCTTTCAATCCTCTTGACTAGGGCTGTAATCGAGTTGAGCCGAGCTTGAATAGTGAGAAGCTCGAGCTCGATTCGATACTCGCAGCTCGAAGCTCAGCTCGAACTCGATCGAATACTATTTTTCAAGCTCGAGCTCGGCTCGAGATAAAATCGAATTATTCGAGCTCGGCTCGATTAACCTCGTTTACTCAATTAGTGAGGAAGAGTGTTTTAATATAGATGAGCTTATTGGTTGACTTGT
This sequence comes from Fremontodendron californicum, assembly GCA_030761205.1. Classification (NCBI taxonomy): domain Eukaryota; kingdom Viridiplantae; phylum Streptophyta; class Magnoliopsida; order Malvales; family Malvaceae; genus Fremontodendron; species Fremontodendron californicum. The sequence goes on along the minus strand of JAULJL010000009.1, from coordinate 8,198,879 downwards.
ATTTTAGAGGTTTACATTCTTTATACATTGTTATTATACAATTTTTTATACTGTTAATGAATTCTATTTTGCTGAGTAAATTCAAACTTTTTGAACACCTCCCTTTGTACTGTTAAGAAACTCGTTGTTAGGATTTGATTCCTTATTACTTGAACTAAGAATTCGGCATTCTATCAATAGACTACACGGCTATTGGCTATATAAGTCATACTCATGTACAAAAAGTAAGCAAATCGAGATTTTTGACATCCCTCTTGATATTTTTAGCAAAATAAACGTAGAACAAGCAATCCAATGGGTAAGAAGCCTAGCTTTAATCCCATGTTAAAAAAATTTAAATCAAACCTCAAAAGTTAACAGGTGAAAAATCTAATAAGATATATAAGTTACATTGAGATAAAAGAGATAGTCAATAAAGGACTTTTCACAAAGGGGTGTTCATAAGTTCAGATATGTTCTTTCAATCCTCTTCCCCTACCCCTCCCTCTTAGCTGAACTGCGAAATAGGGAATAGCCCTCCTTCCCATCTCATAAACAGCTAAACTCCAAATACACCTTCTCCCTCCAATTTTATATCCATATTCTTTCTTTGAAGAGGGTTTTTGTGAACTTGAGACAGTACATCTCATCTTTACAGAAATGAAAGAAAAAATCAAACAAACTCCCAAATGTTGTAAATAAACCTTTGGACTAAAGTTTATTGGTAGAAAACTTGAGATTTTAATTGGATATATCCAAAAATGAATTTCCTGACCAAGTTTACTTCTGTGCCAACTTTAAGCCAAAAAAGCACCAATCTTGAGGCAACATAGCAACACCAAACAACAATAGTCAAACACCAAGTGTTCTTTAATATGTTAGTGTCATTCCCAATGTGCAGAGAAAACAGACATTTGGCAACTGAAACAAGGTCCATATAATTTTAAATCATGATCACAGATTTCGTTGTAAACGTGGTTATGATGTTGCGAGAGTGTCGTGAGCGTTATATAATGCGTCGTGATTATTGCGAACATAAATTTGATAGTGTCACGAACGTTATATAACGAATAAAATACGGTGCGAAAGTTTCAATTTCTATTACATTTCGCGATCATTACGTTGCGTAATAATCGCATATTAAAACTATAGCTGACAAGGAGATATGTCAAGCAATTGTTCTTGCATCATGGCAGCCATTTCTGGAGCTTTCATGAGATTGTTTACAAGTTTCATAACTTCAGCAATCTTGGACAAATGACCAACAGTTTCAGCAATTGCTTCAATTCCAGCATAAGAACTTTTAGAAAGAAATGGTAGAAAGGAGCAGAAGAGATCTGTTGAGAAAAACTTAGAGTAGATAACTCTAATTTTACCACTCAAAGAAGAAAGTTTAGATTTTAGGAAAACTCACAAATGCTCACACTTCACTCTAGACTACACTCTTTAGAGAAGAACTCCTTAGGAAAACTTAGAACTTTTATTGCTTATTGAAGCTTACTACTTGATGATTTACAAATGCAAGGGAGGGGGGTATTTATACAATACCAAGACAAACACAAGCCACACAAATATAAAATCTAAATAAATTACAACCACCCATTGTTGTTTAATAACAACCACACATTTAAATCACACAACTACAACCACACATTAAACCACACAATTGCAACCACACATTGTTGTTTAATAACAACCACACATTTAAATCACACAACTACAACCACACATTAAACCACACAATTGCAACCACACATTAAACCACACAATTGCAACCACACATTGTTAGGTTTTTATTTTTCCTTGGGCTGGTATTGGACAATTTAACACTCCCCCTCAATACCAGCTCTTCCTCTTTGCACCATGTTGAGTTGACGACGAAACATTTCAAATTTGTTGATACTCAAACCTTTTGTGAATAAATCTGCCATTTGATCATCTGTCTTGATCTGCTTCATTTCAATCTCTTCTTGTAGAACCTTTTCTCTGATAAAGTGATAATGCACTTCTATATGTTTGGTTCTTGCGTGAAAGACTGGATTTTCTGCCAAACGAATTGCTGACTGGTTGTCGCAATACAACGGAACTGCATAATCTACTGGTTGATGTAGATCACTCATTAGTTGTATCAGCCACGTACACTCTTGAGCTGCCATTGCTGCTGCTCGATACTCAGCTTCGGTAGTTGACAATGATACCGTTGGTTGTCTCTTACTGCACCAAGAAATTGTTCCAGAACCAAGTTTAAACATGTACCCAGTTGTTGATCTCCTGGTGTCATGATCTCCTGCATAGTCAGCATCACAATAACCAACTAACTTACAGTCTTCACCTTTCTTGTACAAAAGACCATAATCTATTGTACTTTTCACATATCTCAGTATTCGTCGAACTGCTTCTAAATGAGGCTTCTTCGGATTTTGCATATACCGACTCATCACACCAACTGTATAAGAAATGTCAGGTCGAGTCAAGGTTAAGTAGATCAGGCTACCTACCAATTGTCGATACATAGTTGCATCTTCCAAGTCTTTGCCTTCAAGTGCACACATCTTGCCATTTGGTTCCATCGGTGTTGAAATTGGCTTGCTCTCGAGCATTCCAAACCTTTTTAGCAAATCTTTAGAATATTTTTGTTGACAGAGAAATATTCCTTCTTGTCTGTGATCAACCTCTAGACCAAGAAAGTGCTTGAGTTGTCCAAGTTCTTTCATTTGGAAACGAACTGATAAATTCTCCTTGGTTTGAAGAATTTCTACCTCATAATCACCAGTTATGATTAAATCATCCACATATATCAATACGATAGCTAGCTTTCCTCCATTAGCTTTGACAAACAAGCTGGAATCTGCAGGTGTCACTGAATAACCACTATGAGTTAAAAATTCAGCAATCTTACCATACCATGCTCTAGGTGCTTGTTTCAATCCGTAAAGTGCCTTTCGCAGCTTACACACATGCTCAGGATGATTTTGGTTTTGAAATCCCAATGGTTGAATCATGTAGATTTCCCGATCTAGCTCTCCATGAAGGAATGCATTCTTCACATCCATCTGCCACAAGTTCCAGTCTTTGTTGGCTGCAAGGGCAAGTAGGACTCGTACGGTTGTAAGTCTTGCCACCGGACTAAACGTTTCATCATAGTCTAGCTCATACTTCTGAGAGAAACCACGAGCAACCAACTGTGCCTTGTACCTTTCAATCGACCCATCTGGACGATGTTTTATCTTGTAAACCCACTTGCAGGATATGGGTTTCACATCTCTTGGTTTTGGCACTAGATCCCAAGTCTGATTCTGCTCAAGCGCAGTGATCTCTTCTTTCATAGCCATAATCCACTCAGAACTCTGTGATGCTTCTTCAAACGTCTCAGGTTCTGTTGCAATTGGTTCTTCCACTATGGCTGCATTAGCGTATTTGGGATTTGGCTTCCGTGCTCTTGTTGTCCTTCGGATTTGTGATTGCGGAGATGGTTCTTCCACTTCACTCGATCTAACATCTGGTTGATACACACCAGTTTGCCAAGGACTCTGGACTAACACTTGCTCGTCATCGTCATCATCACATAGGTCTTCTACTTCGTCTGAAGTTGATTGAAGTTGGACAATATACTCTCCCATTTTCTGTTGTAGCATGTCTTCAAATTCTTTTGAATCTGACAACACCTCCTTTTCTGAGGACCACCAAGAAGATGCTTCATCGAATACCACATTGCGTGAAGTGTAACATCTTCCACTCGTAGGATCACAACATTTCCACCCTTTCCTTTGGTTGTCGTATCCCACAAAGATACACCTAGTTGCTTTCTTATCAAACTTGCTACGTAAATGATCAGGAACAAATACATAACATACACAACCAAATACTCGAAAGTAGCTGACTGAAGGTTTCATTTTCCACAATTTCTCAAAGGGGGAAACAAACTCTAACCTTGGTTGAGGAAGTTTGTTGATCACATGGGCTGCGGTTCTCATAGCTTCGGCCCAAAATCTTCCGGGTACATTCTTTGCATGCAGCATACTCCGACAAATTTCTGCAAGATGCCGATTCTTTCTCTCTGCTACACCATTCTGTTGTGGTGTATTGACACAAGTATACTGATGACGTATGTTGCATTCTCGTAGGTATTGAGAGAATTCGCCTGAGCTATATTCTCCTCCATTGTCTGTGCGCAAGCAACATATATTCTTTCCCACTTCTCCTTCAACTATCTCTTTGAACTCTTTAAACTTTGAGAAAGTGTCAGACTTTTCTTTCATAAAGAAAACCCACACATACCTGGAGAAATCATCAATAAACGTCACCATGTACCGTATTCCACTAATTGATGGTTGCTTAACGGGCCCAAATACATCAGAGTGAACTAACTCTAATGGTTCTTTTGCTTTAAACTTTGACTCTTCGTATGGCAATTGGTGTGCTTTACCATATTGGCATCCTGCACAAACTGTGTCTGTTCTTATGTCAAGCTGAGGAAGTCCCTTAAGCATCGACTTCTTCATCATCATACTTAGCTTGGAATAACTAACATGACCTAACCGCATGTGCCATAAATCTGTTGTATCGCTCCTTCTTGTCTTGTCTACATATGCTGACTCTGCTGACATCACGTAGACTGACTCCAGACGTCGTCCTTCCATCATCGGCTGTCCTGAGATTTTGAGATCACGATATACCTTCACATCCCTTGGACCAAACAGAATATGGTGACCTGACGATGTTAATTGTGCCACTGAAAGCAAATTTTTCTTCATGCCTTGGACATGGTAAACATCTTGTAGTGGTACCTGATTATGACTATATCGAGGTGCTACTACCGTCTTACCGATGTGAGTAATCGGTAATCTTGAATTATCAGCTGTCACAACAATGCGATTTCCCTTGTATTCTGACAGGTTCTGCAACTTCTGTTTATCGCCTGTCATGTGATTTGAGCAACCTGAATCGACAATCCAGTCATTCTCATAGTCAATTCGGTCAGCCGTTGTTACTGTGAGAGCTAACTCTTCCTCTTCCATAGCAAAAAATGCTTCAGCGTCCCAATCATCTTCGCTTTTCTCCTTTGTACTAGAAGTAGCAGCATTGCTCTCAGCGGGCCTTTTGTTAAACCAACAATCTTTTGCCATGTGACCTTTCTTGTCACAGTTGTAACAGTTACCTTCAAATCTTTTATTGTTGCTACGATTCTTTGAAGCTCCCCCTGGACGAGAGCTCCCTTCTCTTTGATGACTTTTTGTCTTGTCACCATACTTTTTAGATCCACCACCGACGTGCTGTTTGAATTTGCCTTTGCTTTTGTTGGTGTAGAGTGCTTCCTCTTCACTTTTCAACGAGACCCCTCTCATTTGCTTGGCCATAGATTCTTGACCAACAAGCAAATTTTCAAACTCTACAAGTGATGGTTGAGTTGGCCATCCTTGTATAGCGGCAACGAAGCTGCGATATTCGGGCCTCAAACCATGGATAATTATTCTTTTTACCCTGGTATCTCCAATAGCAGCTGTAGGATCTAAATCAGAAATTTCACGGCATAACGTTTTTACCTTGTGAAAGTATTGAGCAATCGGTATATCTCGTTGTGCAACTGATAACAATTCATTCTCAAGAAGTTGAAGTCTTGTGTCATTCTTTCTCGAAAAGAGTGCATCTAAAGTATCCCACGCTTCTTTTGGCGTTTCTAGCTTTTGTATGTGTTCCAACATTTCTTCTTCAACTGTGGTCTTAAGGGCAAACATGGCTTTACCCACTTTAATCTTCCATTTGCGCAAGGTTCCTTGAGCATCTTCTTGCTCGGGCTTCGTAACTTCACTACCACCAACGACTTCCCAAAGGTCTTGACCTTGTAGGTAAGACATCATACACGTCTTCCACGTGTTGTAATTTTTGTGATTGAGCTTTTTGATTCCTCCAACTACTTGAAGATCACCCATCGTGTCGGCAAGACTCTAACAATACCGAACAAGCTTGATTTTGAGACACAAACTTGTAGAGTACAAACTCCTCACGACTCAAGAACGCTCAAACCAAAAATAGTACCTGAATAACTATTTCACCGTGAACAGTACCGTATACGTGAATAGTATCGTATACCATATACTTGAATAAATCTCGTATATGTTAACAATTACTATAAAAGTATATAGTGACACGTGTGAATAGTAACTATGGTAGTAACTCACAACCTCGCTCTGATACCAATTGTTGAGAAAAACTTAGAGTAGATAACTCTAATTTTACCACTCAAAGAAGAAAGTTTAGATTTTAGGAAAACTCACAAATGCTCACACTTCACTCTAGACTACACTCTTTAGAGAAGAACTCCTTAGGAAAACTTAGAACTTTTATTGCTTATTGAAGCTTACTACTTGATGATTTACAAATGCAAGGGAGGGGGGTATTTATACAATACCAAGACAAACACAAGCCACACAAATATAAAATCTAAATAAATTACAACCACCCATTGTTGTTTAATAACAACCACACATTTAAATCACACAACTACAACCACACATTAAACCACACAATTGCAACCACACATTGTTGTTTAATAACAACCACACATTTAAATCACACAACTACAACCACACATTAAACCACACAATTGCAACCACACATTAAACCACACAATTGCAACCACACATTGTTAGGTTTTTATTTTTCCTTGGGCTGGTATTGGACAATTTAACAAGATCTATGTCAAGCAATTTTTCTTCTCCCACAAGCGGTGCCTGCCTCCTTTAATTGGGAATACTGAATGAAAGCTCCAGAATATATTGACATGAATGAATCCTCATAAACTTTTGAAGGCTGAGCCCATTGGCAGAGAGAGGTGTAGACTTATCTAACAAAAAAAAGCAAAACGATTTCTCAGACCATTCTGACATGAAAAGTTGTTTTTTATCACTCTTCTGAGTCTTCAGTTGAAATTGTACCAATAAAATCGTTAAGAAAAAATTCAACAGCCAAAAACTAGCTCATAGTGTCCCTATCTTTCTACGAATTAAAAATTGTAGACTGGTTATGAAAGATTTACATATAGTTGACAATTTCTACCATTTACTTATTTAAGTCAATTTTGCAGGATTTACTGGTATTACTGATTGTCAAAGAGCAAAGAAATTAATTTAGGGTTCGTTTAAGGAGTGTTTATAGGCACTATTTAAAAATTATTTAATTATTATTTTAAATTTTTTTATATTTATACCTTATTTTTACTGAATTCAAAATCTCATTAATTTAATAGCAATAGAAGGGGAAAATTAGGGATGGCAATTTAAAATGCAGATTCGAATATCCGCGGATATCCGATCAATTTTTTGCAAATTCGGATTTGCAGATTCAGATAAAATTGGATTTAGATATTATAATTACTATCCGCAGCGGATTCAGAACGGATGCGGATATGAAACCTCGAATATCCATTATCCGAATCCGCATTATTTCTGCTGATGCAGATATGAAACCTCGGATATCCATTATCCGAATCCGCTTATTTGTAAAATACATAAATTTTGTTTGATTTTATATTTTTATTTTTTAAAAAAAAAAATGATTTATTGAATTCGGATTTTTAGCAGATTCAGATACCAGCGGATAATGTTATTTAATTCGGATTCGGATAGTAATATGCGGATAATTTGCGGATTCGGATTTTAAAACAGTTTTGCGGATTCGAATAATACAAAAAATGTAGATATTCGACCCGTGCGATCCTTAGAGAAAATATTATTTTTAAGAGATAATTTAAATAATTAGATTCCAAAATCTTAAATTTTAAACTTGAAAGTTTAAAATTTGACAAAACAAATGTTGAGATTCATGAAATGAAATAAAGTAAAATTATTTTTCATTTGTATAAACTTATGTATTACTAAAAGTTGGAGTAAATTTCAATGTGCTGTGTGCGACCTTCTTCCAGAGTTTTATTTTTATATGTTCGCTTGAAAACTTGACTATTTTATTTATAACCTTTTGAATTTGTTTAGTAATTTTTTATTTTTTATTGTTTTATTTTTAATGCCTTGTTTTTATTTCTTGTGTTTTCTATTTTGAATAAAAAAAACCTAAATAATATTTTGAAGGATTATACATGAAATATAATTCTTTTTTCATTGAATAAATACAAGAAATATAGCCAATTGAGTATTAGCTCAAATGGCATGATGATGTTGATAGATTCTTGGAGGTCTCAAGTTCGAAAAGGTTTAGGCGCGTAATATCCTCTTCGGGTAAGTTAATTAGATAAGGGATTGAGGGGGTTATGGGTAAAAAAAAAACAAGAAATATAATTCTTTTTTCATTGAATAAATTATGAAGTATAATTCTATTTGTATATAAAATAATTATATTATAATTGGTATAGTAAAATTTCGATAAATGAATGTTCGATAAATTAATAATCTTCAGTTAATTATTAAATTTTCACGATTTCGACTCGGGCCAATGTATTAAGATAATAACATTGCTAAATGCATAAGATAATAAATTATTGTATAATTTTTTAAAGCCCAACAAATATATAAATTATTAATTCCTTAAAAAATGAAAAATACATAAAAGTTCATATAATACTTTAAAAAAAAATTCACTTAACAACTTTTAACTTCTCATTTAAGCTCCTTCTCAAATATGCATCTAAAGTTTATTTTTTCTTTGTACCTAAATCAAACTGAATCTCATCTTTGCAATGCACACACCACATACGGTACATTCTTTTCATGTTGTAACAAGTAGTTTTATATGTAAATATTAATTGTTGATTCTATCTAGTGTTTTTCATTTATAAGTCATTCATGTATCTTAATAAAAAATAATAATATGCATGTATAATAATTGAAAACATACAAATTCTTCATAAATTTATTGATAAATGAATAATTTATTTATTTATCGATAATTAAATATTTATTTAAAATAATATTTTTTCTTAGTTCCAACAATATTATTTTATAGGAGTTTTACTGTATATGTTTTAATAATTTATTAGATAGGTTATGATTTAACTCTTTACCATTTAGTTTCTTTACAAAATCTTCCAATCATATCATATATATAATATAATAAGGTACATGCTTACATGGCAAGCACTATTTATATGTTAGCTTACGTGGATAGCTCTTCTGATAACATGTAAGATAAGTTTAAATAAAATTATATCTTATTTATCTCTTACCTACCCTCATCAAATTTAAAAATTTAAAAATAAAATTTAACATTATAAACTCTTTAGATTATATCTTTTTAAGTAATTATTTTTTATAACAAATTTTACTTTTAAATTCAGCATATTATAAAATTTTAAAATTGTCAGTGACAAGTTTTTTGAAAATTTTAGGTGTAAAGATTTTCAAAATTTCACCAAAAGTGTTTGGGTAAACTTTTTAATAAAAAATAAATATAAATGCTTTAATTTTTATTTATTATTAAACAAAAAATAAATCTTAAAAAATATAAGATTAAATGTTCAATTTAGTGTTTGAATTTTTTTAATCTTTTATCAGTAGAATTTTTTAAAATTCAAATTCAATTCGATAATTTCTCAAAATAGAATAGATTAAATATTAAATCACACCCTTATCAATAGATGTGCCTCTCTTGGTTCTTTGAGATTTTTCATCCTTAAGATTTCTCAATTTAAAACTTATAGTTTGATATATTGTTGGGTCATGCTTAAAAGCGAAAATATCCATTTACATACCCACTAATTTATTTCTTATTATTTTTTTATATTGATATGCTCAATATGTTTTTGAATTTTGTTAAAAATTTTAATCAAAAAACTTATTATGATTTAATATCTTCATCATATTATATTATATGTATATATTTATATATATATATATATATTGAACATGTAAATGATTATACAAGATTAATCTATGTGGTTATATACATATGTAAGATTAATTCGTGCATCGCACGAGTCACAAACTAGTATATATAATATAATAGGGTACATGCTTACATAGCAAATTTTGCTTACGTTGACATATTCTTTTAATGACACATAAGACAAGCTTAATATGAATATATATTATATTCAAATTTAAAATTTTGTAAGAAATATTTATCCAAGTTTTAAAAATTTTATATTTAAAAATCTTATCTATTCACTTAACTTTTTTAAAAAAAATTACCATTATAAATTTTGTTACGTTTTAACTTCTTAAAATTCGAACATACAAATATCCTTACTCATTATATTCTTTTTAAATTCAAAAGATATTTATCATAAGATAAATTAAAATTTTGAAACTGATTGAAATATTTAATATAAATTAATTATATTTATCAAAAGATAAATTAATTTTAATTATTTTCAAAATGATTATCTTTTATACTCTTTCAAAATTCAAACAACAAATATCACTTACTAATTATATATATATATATATATATATATATATATATATATATATATATACATCTCTCATTTCTTTACTCCTAAAACCTCTTTACCATTTTTTCACCTCAAAAATTTCTCAGACCATTTCACTTCTTTCATTATTTTCCCAAAACCTCAAATCCATAATCCTTTTATACTATAATTTCTTTTGAGAAATTTTCATTAATATATCTATTTTATTCGAACATTTGGTTCAGTTTTTAAAACATTTTTTTTACTCATAATATTTGGTTAAACATTTGGAACAATTTTGTTACTCGAAGATTTATAACAAGAATATTCTTTCATTTATCGTCTTTTGACGGAAAATGACAAGAGCTTTGACGATAACAAGATTGAAGGAAAGCAATTGTAGGATGGAAAAGTGTTTTGGGCCTAATTTTGGCCTAGGGAGACTACTATTGCTGGCGACGTCGACATTGTCTATGTTGGTTCTTCCGTTGTTGTTGTCGTCGCTATCGCCTCCGCCGTTGATGCTTCTGTTATTTTGGGGATCATGGCTGCACTCATATTCTTGGCGTTTTCTCCGACGAAGGCTGTTGGAAATGTGGTTGTTCATATTGTATAAGAAAAAATATTGTTAAATGTGTGTTTCATAGGAAGATGGTCGGCAATTAGGTGGCCGGCTCAGCTGAGCTTAAGAGTTGATTTTGATGATTATATTTGTATAACATTTACATTACATATGAATTATACATTAAATTTTGAGAAAAAAATAATTTAAAATTACATATGTATTTTTTTTTAATATAAAATAAAAATTAATTTAAAATTATAAATATAAAAAAAAAAATCATGTATCGCACAAGTTAAAAAACTAGTTATTTATAAAAGAAAGTCTCACCAATATATTCAATAATAATAATTTGATTAAAAAAATCAATGGTACAATTTTATTACAAAGTTAAGTAGAGTTATAGATTTTACTTTTAATTCAACAATAATAACTATGAGTTAATTTTTCACTTTAAAAAGAAAATTAAATTAGAATATTAGATATGCCGAATTTAAATAATTTTAAATTTGAGTTGGCAGAGTCGTTGGTTATTTTATTTTATTTTTTTAATCTTTGGGCTTTTGGTTGGTCAGGCCTGTATTATTTTGAGATAAATAGTCCAAGCCAGTGGCAAATCCGAAATTAATGAAACATTTTAAGAGTAAAAAAGGAAACCAAATCATAACAAGAATTCGTAGATAGATTCTGAAAAATTCGAGTTACACGTACATCAGCAACTAAAAATATGCCACGTCATTACCAAAAGTTATTATAAAAATAGAAACAATATCTCAGAACAGAAATATCTAAAATATCTGGCAGTCGAGACACCTTCCTTCAATTCTTCTCTCTCGCATTTACTTTCTCTTTTGTTCTTTGTTTCCTGAAACCAAACAAACAAAAAACAAAAGAATTCGCAGTTTCCTTCTCTTTGAGGAAGAAAAGCAAAACACAGTTTCGAAGATTAACAGAGAAAAGTTCAAGAAAGAAAGTTCTTGTCTTCTTGATACTTCTGGTTCTGTTCTTTAGACAGGTTCGTTTCTTTCTCTTTCTTTATTTTTATTTTTATTTTTCTTTGCTGGTTTAGTTTTAGGGTTATTTGAGTTTTCTTTCTTTCTTTCTCTTTCTTTCTTTTTCTTTCTTTACTGGTTTTAGTTTTAGGGTTATTTGAGTTTTGATAGTAGTTTTTTGGGTTTAGTTTACGATTGTAAGTTTTTTTTCTTACTTGTTTCCTAAGAAAATATAAATAAATATTAGGTCTTGGATTTTTTTTTTCTTTTTTTCTTTTCATTACTAGAAGTTAATTTCGATATTGACCTTTTTTTTTACTTTAATTTAACTGCAGATTGCTGAGATTTAAAGCTTTCTAAGTTACTCGGCTAACTGTTATTTCAAGAGGATTTAAATACCCATTTTTACAAAGCCTTGCTTAGAAATTCTGCACATTTGGAGAAACTAGAATATGGGTTTTTCTGGTAATCAAAACCCAAATATGGGTACTCCTCTGTCAATGGATTCTTCTAGAAAGAGGAAGAGGTGTAATGGTTTATCAGTTGCTGTCACTCTCAAGCTGTGGAGTGAAAATTCTGAGACCAAACAAGCCCGTAAAGCCCCTGCCAAGGGCTCGAAAAAGGGGTGTATGAAAGGTAAAGGAGGGCTTCAGAATCAGAATTGTATCTACAGAGGTGCTAGACAGAGGACTTGGGGTAAATGGGTGGCTGAAATACGAGTTCCTAATCGAGGGAACCGACTTTGGCTTGGTACTTTTCCTACTGCTTCCCAAGCTGCTTTAGCTTATGATGAAGCTGCCAAGATGATGTATGGTGAAAATGCTATCTTGAACATGCCTCATGTTTCGGATTCTGACTCTATTCCGTCATCATTTACTTCAGTTTCACACGCCTTTTCGGAGGCAACTACTACTGCTACTACTACTTGTGCTGGTTCTGACTCCATGACTGCATCAAGCAATAACTCTGAAATCTGTGGCAAATATGAGGGCAGTGAGGCTGAAACAACTAGGATAAATACTCAACTTTTTCCTGGTGATTTGGAAGCTCCATCGACAAGTGGTGCAATGAACTTGACAGCGAATGAGATTCAAGATGTGAGTGATGTCAAAGCTGAAGTGAATAAGGATGCAAAACCAGAAGATGAGTCCATGAAGGAGACAGATTATAGCTGGCTTAACGGTTTGGAGTTTATTGATGATATTCCAATGCATTGTGTAGGGAATAGTGTCTGGGACTTGATTGGTGGATATTCTTTTAGTGAGGAAGAGTGTTTTAATATAGATGAGCTTATTGGTTGACTTGTATTTTAGAGGTTTACATTTTTTATACCTTCTTGTTATTTTTTATACATTGATGAATTATATTTTGCTGTGTAAATTCAAAATTTTTGAAGTACTTAAAAATCAAAGGAATGAAGTTTTGCATACTTCATGCATGGGAAGTGCTTTCGCTTTGGGCAGGTACCCTCACTCTTTTCTTCCGGACAGGTATATAAGCCACACTCAGCCTTCCGAATAGGTATATAAGTCATATTCAAATATAAAAAATAAATAATATGAGATTTTTGATACCTTTCTCGACAAATATTTAGCAAAATAAACGTAAAACAAGCAGCTCAACGGTTAAGAAACCTAATTTTAATATCATACTAAAGAAACTCAATCTAAAAAGTTAGCTTGTAAGGTGAAAAGTCTAATAAGATATAGCATAAGAGGGAGTTAACGTGGGATTTTTGACAAAGGGATGTTCATCGGTTCAGATATGTTCTTTCAATCCTCTTACCCTACCCCTCTTAAGCTGAACTGCAAAACAGGGAATAGCCCCGCCTTCTTTGAAGAGTGTTTTTGTGAACTTGACAGTACATCTCATCTTTAAAGAAATGAAAGAAAAATCAAACAAACTCCCAAATGTTGTAAATAAACTTTGGACTAAAGTTTATTGGTAGAAAACTTGAGATTTCAATTGGACATATCCAAAAATGAATTTCATGACCAAGTTTACTTCTGTGCCAACTTTAAGCCAAAAAAGCACCAATCTTGAGGCAACATAGCAACACCAAGCAACAATAGCCAAACCCAAACACCTTAATATGTTAGTGTCATTCCCAATGTGTTGAGAAAACAGACATTGGGAACAACTGAAACAGGGATATAATTTTAAATTACAGTCGTGGATTTCGTTGCAGACGCAATTGTGGTGTCGCGGTTGTGGGTATCGTGAGCATCATGTAACGCATCGCAGTTGTCGTAGACGTGAATTTTATAGTGTTTCAAGAAATTTGATAATTTCGTGGGTGTTACGTAATGGATAAAATACAGTACAAAAATTTCAGTTTCTGTTATGTCGTGACCGTTACGTAACGAGACGACCGTATTTTAGAACTATAGGCCTGACAAGGAGAAGAAGAGATCTATGTCAAGCAATTATTCTTGCATCATGGCAGCCATTTCTGGAGCTTTCATGAGGTTGTTTAGAAGTTTCATGACTTCAGCAATTGCTTCAATTCCATTAATTCCAGCATAAGAACATTTAGAAAGAAAGTTTAGAAAGTAGCAGAAGAGATCTATGTCAAGCACTTGTTCTTCTCCCACAAGCAGTGCCTCCTTTAATTGGGATACTGAAAGAAAGCTCCAGAATATTGACATGAATAAATGCTCATAAACTTTTAAAGGCTGAATACATTGGCAGAGAGAAGTGTAGACTTGTCATAAAATGAAATAAAGTAGAATTACTTTTCATTTTGTATAAACTTATGTATTACTAATAGTTAGAGTAAATTTCAATATTAGTGTGTGACCTTCTTACAGAGTTTTATTTTTATATGCTCTTTTAAAAACTCGATTATTTCATTTACGATCTTTTTGAATTTGTTCTAAATTTATACATCTATCAACACTGCCTTCAAAATTTGGACATAATTTACCACATGTAAATCTACCAAAATTTTATGTAGCATATTTCGTCCAAGTTCCATCAAATACTTAGAAGAGAATTGACGGATTTGGAACGATGAAAAAAAGTTTTTTTAAAGTTACGAATAAAAATGAAATATTACAAAAGATCAATAACTCATGCAATTTTATCTTAAAAGTTAAGATAATTACTTTGTTTATTCAATTATTTTCATAAACGTAAACGATTAACCTGTATACAAAGAAGTTATTTTATTTAATATGATTCTTTAATAAAATGTTCCGGTCAATTAAACAAATCGACCTTAGCTCAGTTGGTAGAGCGGAGGACTGTAGTGGGTTTTCCTCATAGCCATCCTTAGGTCGCTGGTTCGAATCCGGCAGGTCGGATTTTTATTTTGTTTTACCAGTTTTTTCTTTAAAAATGACAATAACTCAATAAGTTTTTTTTTTTAGAATCAAAATACAGATTTTTATATTGAAACTAACAGGCCGACAAGATTCGGACATAAAACAGAAGTTGATTTTTTTTTTCCTTCTCTTTTTGGTAATAAATGGGTTAAAAAAACAAACAAACTAATCACACGATGATGGCACTAGAGATGACAATGAATAGTTATAAAAAAAAATTTCTGATATTATACGATTTGATTTTGCAGATTCGGATAGAAACCTTAAATAACTTATATTTGAATCCGTTTTTATTTTGATTTGAATATTATCAGATATCCGAATTTGTTATATAAATTTGTTTTACTTATACGATTATTATCAGATATCCGAATTTGATATCCTTTTATATATTTGTAAAATATAAAAAAAAAAAAAATTATGCTTGTGTAGAGATTCAAACCTTGGCTTACAAATCTTTATTATCAAGAATTCAGATATTTAACAGATTCAAATATCCGACGGATATAACTATCTAATTCGGATTTGGATTCAGATAATAATATTAAGATAATAAACGGATTCATATATTATGTAAACTAGAGAAAAAAAATCCTACTTCGTCAGGGTACTTTTAATTTTTTAATAAATTAATAATAAATTATTTATTTAATTTTTATTTTCAATTTATAATAATATTAATATAATAATATTTTGTTAATTATTAAAATTAAATTTATGATAATTGTTTATTTATAAAGTACGTAATATAAATACATTTTCGAATGTTATTTATATATATTTAAAAATATTTAGAATTTATTGTATGTTGTATATTTTTATTTATAGGAGTTAAAAAATAAGAAAATAAATTTTTGGTTTGTTTTTATTCTCTCGTATGATCGATTTTCTTACATAGGTTAGCAGTAAGTTCGTTTTGTCCTTTTTTTAAAATTTTTTTCCAAGCGGATCGGATATGGATCCTAAATCGACCCGCAGCTCAACGTGTGAACTTACCACTTTAAATACATCATTTAAAATTAAAATAAAAAATTAACAAAATAATTGTTTTTAACTTTTTCCCCGAGCCAAGCGGGTACGGATCCTAAATCGACTCGCGAGTCAACGTGCAGACGAGTTTTAACTTTTTTTCCGAGCTGATCGGGTACGGATCCTAAATCGACTCGCAAGTCAATGTGCGGACTAACCCTTTTAAAATACATTATCTAAAAATAAAATAATAAACTAATTAATTAAATAATTTTTTAAACTTTTTTTTCCGTGCGGATCAGGTACGGATCCTAAACCGACCCACGAGTCAATGTGCGGATCAACCACTTTAAATACATCATTTATAAATAAAATAAAGTAAAATAAAATAAAAAACTAAAAATAATTATTAATTTTTTTCTTCAAACAGGTCGATTACGAATCCTAAATTGACTTGCGAGTAAATGTAAAGGTTAACCCTTTAAATATACCATTTAGAATTAAAATAAAAGTAACTATAAAATAAATTTTTTATTTTAATTTTTATCTCGAACGGATCGGGTACAGATCTTATATTGATCTGAGAGTTAGTTAATGTGCAAACCAACCCCTTTAAATGCATCATTTTAAAAAAATAAAAACTAAAAATAATTAATAAAATAAATTTCTTTTTTTTCCGATCAGATCGGGTATGGATCTTAAATCGACCTCGAATTAACATGCGGACCAACCTTTTTAAATACATAATTTTAAAATTTTAAAAATAATTAATATTTTTTTAACTTTTTTTTCGTGTTGGTCGGTTACAAATCCTAAATAGATATGCGAGTCAAGATGCAGACCAATCCCTTTAAATACATCATTTAAAAATAAAATAAAAATAAAAAGCTAAAAATAATTAATAAAATAAATTTCTTTTTTAAAATTTTTCATGAGCGGGTCGAGTACGGATCTTAAATCAACCCGCAAGTCAACATACGAACTAACCCCTTTAAATAAATGATTTAAAAAAAAAAAACTAAAAACAAAAAATAATTAATAAAATAATTTTTTTCCAAACGAGTCGGGTATGGATCCTAAATCGACCCGAGAGTGAACGTGCGGACCAATCCTTTTAAATACATTATTTAAAAATAAAATAAAATAACTAAAAACTGAAAAATCTTAAAAACTTAAAAAAAAAAAAAAACTAAACAAATTTATGTTATAAAAGAAGACAAAATTATCCCTAACCTATTTAAAAAGTCTCTATTAAATCTCAACTCAAAAATAAATATAATAAATTTTTTTTTACCCCACTATCAAACAAAACAAAACAAAAAAACTTTTTAAAAAATGTCAATTAAATCTCTCAAAACTCAATTTTAATAATAAGAAATTAGTTGAATTCAAATTCAGATTTTTTAAAAATTATATATATCCAATGTGCTATCGTTCCTAAATGAAACACCGCTCCAGCCATATATCTTAAACTCTAATCGTTGTAGTGTCCCGTTGAAGAAGAAATTTTTTTTCATCTTTTTCATCACTGATATCTGCAGGTTTGTGAATCTTGAGAACTTTATGTTTAACTTGAAAATAGTTGATCTTCTTTTTCAATTTTCCTCATTTCATTGTTGCTCGGTTCTTTTAATTTTAGACGTATTTGTTTGTTTGGCACCAGCTGAGTGGGGCATGAAGTAGTTTTTAATAAATGACATGTATTTTTCTTAAGAAAGCAGATACGATCTGTTTTTAAAGCGGTGTTCAGTGGTGATTAGTTATCTATTTGGATAGTCAGTCAAATTAATTTTGGTGAGATTAAAAACAGCAATGACAGTGAAATTAATTATTGTAACGATGAGATTAGATATTGTAGTGATGAGATTAAAATCAGTGATGGAATATGTGTTTGGATTCATAAACAGCGGTGCGGTGATGGTGAGATGAGAATAAAAATAATCATTAAAGACATTAATGTAAGCGTATATTGATAAATTTATTTATATATATTTTAATAATATTTAACATTTAAATTTATTTTTAAAAATTATTTATATATTTATTTAAATATTTTAATTAATTAACTAATTGTTATATAACTTATATTTTTATATTAAATGATTAAATAATTTTAAAATCTTTAAATAAAAAAATAAAAATATAAACTAAAAAATAAAAAAAGAGATGAAATAATTAACAAAAATAATTAATTTAAAAAGTTTTATAAATAAAAATAATAATAAAATTTTATTGAAAAAAAACTAAAGGGTGTATTAGTAATTAAATATCTCACTGGAGGGTCCAGTTTTTAATTGGATCATCTACATTCCACTGCCTCACTGGAGCGGCAGTGGGTTCAACTGCACCTTGGGTTGTAATCCAAATGCACCCCATGGTGCATTTTAAAAAAAAATCTTCTTAAATCTCTCTTTTAAAGGTGCTTATGGGTCAGGCTGTGCCGCGGCGAAGAAATTTTTTTACTTCTCTACCTAGGCTCGGGCTGACCCGAGGGTCGGATTAACAGTAAATCTTATATAAAAATGAAAAAAAATTATTTTTATATATTTTATAATTAAATTTTAAAAAAATTATTATTTTATTCAGTGAACAGTAATCCGGGCCAGCTCGGATTACAAATATTCCTGCCCAAGCCCGATCCAGTATGGACCGGATCTATAGGGCCAGACGGACTGCTCGACTCGTGAGCATGTCTTCTCTCTGCACCAAAAATACAGTGAGATCCAAATGAAACTTAAGAAACACATCAATCAAAGCACCATATATGGTTTCAACACTGCTTTACATCCCTCAAGTTGTCATATGAATGACTATATGCCTAGCTAAGTTATCCCTCAGATTCTCATATATGACTATATCCCTAAATTATACTTATCTTTCTCATTAAATATTTGAATGGAACTTTTCACAATTCATTACATATGATTCGTGAACTTTAAATTGATGTTTTTTCGAAGTGAAAGAAAAGAGAAGTTTGATTATTAGTTAGTACTTTGGACCTCCAATTAAGTTGGACTTTTTAAGTAAATAAAAAGAATTCCCTTTTATATAATATATCTGAAATTAATTAAAATAGAGGAAGTAAAAAGTATGCACCTTAAGATCATCATTTTCACTCATTCATAAAGAAGGTAAAAGTCTCTTTCTTTTATTTATCAAATCGTACTTTTATTTTTTGTACTATAGTTAAATGCGGATTTAGACTCTCTACTTTAATTCGAAGAATTTTGGTGTCTCTATTTTTCTAGATTTTGAATTTCAATCCAATTTTAAACAGTGTCAAATTTTCACCGTTAAGTATGCTGACGTGGCATTGACCATACTGACGTAACGTTGACCATGCTGATATGGCGAGTTTAGTCAGCAAAATTTTTTGGCAACTGATGATGTGGATTTTTTTTCACGTGGCTTACTAACTTAGATGATCAAATGATGTAATTAGTCCCTGTACTTATATCAAAATACGAATTTAGTCCCTCAACAATGATTTGAAAAAATTTTGATACCTGTATTTTTTGGGATTTCAAATTTTGGTTCAATCTTTAAAAGATTAAAAAAAAATTAAAAATATTCACATTATTAAAATATTAAAATATATTATTTTTGTTAATATTAATATTTATTATTAAAATATAAAAATATTTATGTTTAGTTTGAGAATATTAAAGATATAAATATTTAAAATAAAAATATTAAAAGATTTTTTATTTAAACATTTTAAATGTTTTTTGAATTCAAATTAAATAAAATTGTTTTTATTAATATAATAATTTATTGTGTCGAATCAAACATAAAAAGAGATAAAAATTAAAAGTATTCTCAAACAATAAGAGATAATAAAAAGAGTGATGAGATTCAAAGAGAAGCTTGTCATAGGTAGCCTAGTCAAATAATATTATGTTTTTCACCCTCTCTTTTTTATTTCTCTTTCTCCACCTTAGTTATTACAAAAAAAAAAAAAACAACCAAAAATCCACTTCTTATTTAATTCTAAAAAGCAGAAAAAAACTTCTTTTAAAAATATATTCAAATAAACATATAATATAGAAAATGACCTTCTTTTTTTGCTTATCACCTCCAGACTTTGCTGGCTTGGAGGAATGAGGAAGAGCTGTATTTCTTCAGGGCCTGCAAAAGAAAACCAAAAAAACAAAACTAAGTTAGATACAATCTAAAACAAAGTTGGTTTTAAGTTTTATTGGTATAAAAAAGATTGATAAATCTAGGGAGATGAACATATAATGATATTTGCTCGAAGCGAAGAAAAAATGGGAAAGAAATGAGGCAACAATTTTGGGTGCCACGAGACAGAAAAAATGGGGGGTAAGGTGAGAGTTTTTTCTAACCTTAAGGTTTGGTTGTTTGCTTCCCGAGATTTTCAAAGGCTCCTTACAATTTTTGTGTTAATTTTGTCTTTGAAATTATTATCTCTTTTAGTATTGAGGTTTGATTGATTTTCTTTATTTGTTGATATTATTTGAGCATAACTTATAAACCAAGTAAATGTTATTGTTTTAACTTTTAATAGTATAAATATTACTCTTTTTAATATTTATATTAATAAAATATTATTATTTTTTCAAAATTATTTTAAGAACTGATTTTTGCAAAATAAATGAATCTTAAGATTGGACCAAAATTTGAAATCCCGAAAAATTCAGATACCAATTTTTTTTTAAATAATTGTAGATGGGTTAAATTCATATTTTGATATAAGTACAGAGACTAATTATATCATTTGATCATCCAAGTTAATAAGCCACGTGGAAAAAAAGTTCACATCATCAGTTGCCAAAAATTTTTGCTGACTAAGCTCACCAGGTCAGCATGATCAACGTCACGTCAGCATGGTCAATGCCACGTCAGCATACTTAACAATAAAAATTTGATACCGTTTAAAATGGACTAAATTTCAAGATCTCGAAAAGTAGAGGTACCAAAAATTTTCAAATTAAAGTAGATGGATTAAATTTGCATTTTGGCTATAGTACAGGGACTAATAGTATAATTTGATTTTATTTTTTTTGGGTTAAAATTCTTTTTATTTCAAACTAGAATTTGCACACCCAAAATGTGGGTGAATAGTTTTTCTTAGTAAAATAATTATTTTTAAGAGAAACGTGTAATTTTTTAGATAATTTTTTTAATATAAAATAAATATTTTAAATAAAAAATCTATTATAAAAAATATTACAAAGAAATTAATATTGTTTGTTCTATAATCATTATAATTTTTTGATAATTTTTTTAATTGAATTATATCACATTTTGATAATTTTTTTTAATTAAATTGATGATAACTTATAACGTCAGTCACTCCCATTGTATATTATCTTCATTTTTCTAATTCCTTTGTAGTGGGCCAGTTCTGAACATAGAGGCTCAATCTTTTCGCTTACAAGTATTGTACCTTAAGACCCACTCCTTGAACATACAACACCCGAGCAGCATAAAAATTTTCACGTGCCTTGATAACCGTCTAGGGTTTCTCATAAAATCCTCCCCCCCAAAAAAAGAAATTCACAATTTCACTGCAACCCAAAAAGCCAACCGAGGAGAGGTAAACCAAAAATAATAATTTTCGCAACTTTTTCCTGGGAAAGTTAAGATTTTCTCAGGAAACAAATAACGTTGTACTTTTTTAATCTTTTTGCTTTATTTACTCTCGTTCGCAGGTTTTTAAAGAAAGAAAGAAAAAAAAAGAATTGTATGTGAGGGATGGCGGGGAAAGAAGAGAACCGAATATTTGTCGGAGGATTATCATGGGATGTCACGGAACGACAGCTTGAGCATGCGTTTAGTCGCTTTGGCAAAATCCTTGGTTCTCAGGTACCCGTCTTTAAAAAAATATTAAATAAAATGTTTCTTTTTCTTGGTTCTGCTTCCCCCCCCCCTTTGCGTTATGTTTAGTTGCCTAGAAAATTGGACAGTAGTTGGTTGGAAAATAACAAGATGAAGTTTATGGGAAAATGGGATTTGCCTTCACTGATATTGTAGTTTTAGTTGTAGAATTTATGTTATTTTAGTGCTTTGACAAAAAGGTTTTCTTTGCTTCCTTTTTTTTCTTTTGCATTTTGAAGGGTTGCATTTAGTTCCGAAATTGAAGTTTGTGTTAAGAAGAGTTGTTAAATTTGCTCACTTTGGTAAGATATTGTGGTTTTCATAATTTGTGTTATTTTACTCTTCTCTATAAGTAGGTTTTTCCCATTTTGAAGGGTAGTATTTTTTTTTTCCAAAATTGAAGTTTGTGTTAAAAAGGGTTGACGAATTTGTCTTATTTAGGTAGGATGTTGTAGTTATAAGTTCTAAAACTTATATATCATTTGATTTTCAAATGGGGTTTTGTAATTTTGAATGATAGTAGTGTTAGAAACTCTTGTCCTGGATGTGCTTTACAAAGGTAAACAGCTTTCACAGAGCTATTTGTTTCATAAGGATTGAGTCTTCATATACTTCACATAAATAAAGGCAAAAACTCAGTCTCCAATCTTTTATCCAGATTTGTGTAACTTGAATGTACTCACTAGCATTAACACCCATTTGAACTTTACTATTTTCCTTTCCCTAAACTTGGTTATTCGAATATTATTCCTGGATTTAACACAGAGCATTAACAAGGTTTTTAATAATAAAAGGCAAAAGATTGTACCAATTATTAAGAAGTGAAATCTATATTGAGACATTATGACATTTGTTTGACAATTTCTTGTAATTTTTCTGTGTTTTTGAATGATATTACCTTTTTTCTTGGAAGATGGTTATTATGTCAAATTCTCCATGATACTTTAAACATGCCACCATAATAAGTCTCTTATCTATGTTTTACACAATCAGTGCTGATAGAGAGAAACTGCTTTTATATATCAATATCAGAACCTTTTTTACAAGCTTATTTGGTATTGGGCTATAAATAATATGTTTGGTTTGCTTTTGTTTCTCTTTTCTTCATCATATTGATTTTCTTGTTTCTTGTCTTGTTGAACTGCTGTAAAAACGTTTTGACATGCTGTGAATGAGATTTTTCAAGGAGTGTTTTTGGTCAGTGTGACTGCATCAAGTCGTTGAAGTGCGAAGTCATCTCTATTTCTAATGTTCAAGCTCAAAGTATTCATTTAAATTTAAGGGGTATGGTTCATGGAAGGGAGCTGAAGTTAAAACTGATTCTTTTAAATTATTTTATGGAGAAACAGTTATATTTGGATTAAATGATCCTTATTTGAAGCCACAAGCCATAAATTTTTTTGCTTTATTTGTGAAATTTACTTTCGAAGAGCCTAAAATGATCATTGAGACTGCCTAAAGAAATATGCCTTGTTTGTTAAGTGGCTGTTTGTGCTAAAGCACACAAAGAAGATTTTGTGGAGTTAGCTTCTGGAAAATTTACGACAAGACCAATGTCCTTGTTCATGATGGACAACAAACGAGTAATGTTTTGTGTCATTTGCCTTCTGAGAGGACACAGATGGTTGCCAAGATATCTTTTACTTTTGTAGGGTATATGAAGCATTTGTAGACCTTTCTTAGCCATGAAGTACTTGCGGGGCCTTATATTTACAAATCTCATGTGCGTGACCTTTTTAGTTATGGTGTGTGCCATCTTTGCCTCTACTCTCTAGCATACAGTGTTCTGGGCCATTATGTTCCAAATGATGCCAAAGATTCAGCACAATTGTGTGCAGTTTTTCCTGAGGCCAAAGTTACCTGCTTTTGGATGGGATCGGCATCATTGTATCTGCTGATGTGGTGAGTCTGTGGTCCGAGATCCAGTTTTTCGGCTTTATTTTGTCAAGATTTCTCTTTTGATTTACTTTGAATTCCCCATTGATTGAGCATAGAAATGAAGTCAGTACCAGATTAGTTGTAAACATGTTCAGGAAAAGTTTCACCATTTCCATTGGAGTGTTGACGCAGTTGTGTTAATCTTTCCTTTTATCTAACATTCTAAACTCGTTAAAGGTGAATTTCACATCAGTCTAAGACCTAATCCGTAAATATCCTCAAATCTTTCATTTCCATGCTTGTACCACCATTCAGCCAATCAATTTAGCAAACCCACCAATTTATTGTTCTTTTCCTCCTGCCTATAATGGAAAAGCTCAGGCACTAGAAATTGTTTTTATTCCGAGATGGAAATGTGTTCTTTTACTAGGATTGCATCTCTATGGCAGATAATAGGTCCATCACTCTGTGTAGCACTAAGTTGGATGCTTATAGCATTGCAGTGACTGCAGTATCTCTTTCAGTTTTGATAACAAGAGCCTTTTCAAAGTTATCTACTTGTGCATCCCAAAATGCTGAAACTATGAGATATTGGACTCGATATTTGTGGCGGTCGGCTGAACCAGCTTTTAGATTTATCCTCCTAAACTGATGGCATGTGGATATGAAGTTCACCATTTTAGCGTAACTTATGTCTGCAAATATAATCTAACTTCACCAGGATATGCAAATAACAAGTCATCTTGATGAGCGGGACAAATGTTCTCTTGATTTTGATAAGTTCTGCTACTGTGACCATGTGACGTTGACCTTTTGGTATACCTGCTGACTGGATTAGCCAATGCCTAGAAGCAGCTAGTTTTGGGCTTGGCTCGAATTTGAAGAAAACGTGTGATCAGACCTGATGATGTATCTGCTTCTTATGTGTGATTTATTAATTGCAGACAAACTGGTTGATATGGGAAATGTTTTTTGATTGGCAAAGATTGATTTTGGCCCAACTAGCAGTGATTACTGGTTTAATCAGGATGTGCAATTTGTATTACGGAGAGAGTGGCAGAGAGAAAAGAAAATCAGAAAGAAAACCATTTGTTTGACTGTATGGTTGATTATGATAACTTATGCATAAACTGTTATGTCAGGTCCTGTGGGAAATGAGGTCAGGTCAGAGTTCTATTTTATCAGATCAGAAAAAGGAAAAATGTGCAGTATCTTCTGTTTTGTTTTAAGAATCTTTGCAATATCAAACACATATCGATGCCTTACTATAACAAGGAGAAAGTAAGTTATATTTCATTCTTTTTTCCCCTTACTATTTAGTACTATTTGTGCGGACCATGGTTTTGCAGTTCATTTATTTAATTTCCACAGTTGAAGTTGATGAACTTTTACTGGAAATATATTTTCTTTTTATGAATTTTGTAATTTGCCCAATAACACCATGTTCCTTTCAGTTTTTTCTTTTTAAAAGAAAATTTGAACTATCTGGTGCTATAAGTGATAGAGGCACAATAGTCACATAATTGTCTAGGGTGATGTTCTTCAAATATATTAAATGTCTCAAGCTGCAGAGCATGAATTCGTCACGAGCTTAGGGACTTTTGATTTACCTCTAGTAATCTTATTTGCAGGCCATGTTATGCTTGTTAATTTCTTATGTTTTAGTGTACAAATGATGCATGTTACTGATTTGTTTCTTTTATGATGAAATGCTAATGTATGCTGTCTAATATATATATGCATTACTTGCTTTACATTTTTTCTGTTGTTTGGCATTAGCTTCTTTTATGTGCTTGTCTGTAGATCATGTTGGAAAGAGATACAGGACGTCCACGTGGATTTGGATTTATTACATTTGCAGATCGCCGGTCAATGGATGAAGCTATCAGGGAGATGCATGGACGAGAGCTTGGAGAACATACCATCTCAGTGAACAAGGCTCAACCCAAAATGGCGGAAGATCTTGACCATGGCTATAAAGTAGGTTACTCATCAAGTGGCAGGGGAGGCTATGCAGGTGGAGACAGGCCTGTCGCCCAGGATGAATGCTTCAAATGTGGGCGCTTCGGGCACTAGGCCTGAGATTGCCCTTCAGCTCGTTGTGGCGGCCAGGGTGGGAGTGGTGGCATGTTTTCTTCACGTTCAAGGTATGGAGGGGCTGATGACCGTGGTGATCGCTTCAGAGGTCGTGATCGTTATGTGGATGACCGTTATGCTGGTGGACACTATGGAGATGGGGACCGTTTTGAAAGCAGAGATGATAGATATGGGAGCTATGATCGATATATTGGCGACAGGTATATGATTTTATCTAATGTTACTGCAGAATGACAAATTCTCGAGCCATTTTTGACTTCCTCTATCATTTCTTAAATTTTTTTTTTTTTTGAACTTAAAAGGAACTTCCATTAATTAAAAAGAGGTCCATTCATTCTCAACCATCAATTCAATGATATCTGGACAATTATGCAAACTTGGCCCAGTATGAGCAGCCTCATTAGCATTTCTGCTTGTGTGTTCAACCCTGGTTTCTTGAAACCCTAGCAGCCTCATTTTTACTTCCTCCATGATATTACCAATATTGGAAGTGACAAATTCTCTCAACTGCAACTTTTTATGATTTCCTTTGCATCCCCTTCCAACAAGATGTGAGTAAAGCCCAAATTACTAGCAACCTTCAACATTTTAATGGCTGCCCGAGCTTCAATCATTGTTGGTTCAATCACCCTTTCCATGATAGTGGACAAAGGTCCCATTACATATCCCTCTGCATCCCTAACAATAACTCCAATCCTTCCCAAAGCTTCATTAACATTCAAAGCCCCTTTGAAGTTAACTTTAACAAAGCCAATTGGTATGATGTATGCGTTTGAAAATTACTTGGTAGAATGTTGTGACATTATATTAGGTTTTATACTCTACTCTTAAAACCCAACTTCTGTTCATGCAGAATCCAGATTTGCTTTTCTTAAGACATTCTAATTGTCTTCTGTAAACAATGCAGGTACCCCCCTAGTGGAGATCGAATTGGTGATAGTTATGGTGGTTCGGATCGTTTCCCTCAAGAATGGTTACGGCAAAGAGAGAGGGTATCGAGATGTTGGTTCAAGAGGCAACGATAGGTATGGAAGTGGAGGGCCAACACGCAACGATGGAAGAAGCTACAGGAACAGGGCCGGTCCTTATGATCGCCGCCCCGGCAGAGGAGGGCGCCTTTCTTCCTTTGACCGGTATTAAACGTTCTCAATATGTGCATTGAAGTTTTAGGTTTGAACAGTATGCTAGGTACTTTTTTTTTTGTCTATCAATCATATGTAGGATGCATGAATTTCTATGAATGGTAGGATTTAAGGTATGCAAGTTTTACTTAATTAGAGAACCTGTTCCCTCTGTTCACTTATTTCCTGCTAATTTGAATGCATTTTTCTCGGTTGACAAGTTGGCACTTCAGTGAGCATGTGATTCAATGATAAGTGCATATATTTTCTTTCTTGTTCTAAAATCAATAAAATGGAGCAAAATGAGTCGACTTTGGGATCAAATATACGTACGGTAGTAGAGTTTTTTAATTTTATAAGCAGAATTAAGAAATTATTATATCTTTTATTTTTATTAAATTATTTTTTAATTTTTTTAAAAAATATATCTTAAGAAGAATGTGTCACTCTATTAAATTTGATTGTAAAATTTAAAAAATTTACTGACGGTAGATGAAATATTTTTTTTTATAAAAAAAATAACACTACATTTCATTAGATATGTTCAAGAGTTAGGTTATTCGTTCAAGGTGGCAACTATAATGAAAATATTTGCAATGAGAACGGTAAGAACGGTGGAGAATTATAAAAAAAATCAAAGAATTAAAAAAAAATTATGTTTACACAAATAATAAAAAATATTTTGAATGTTTGAATTTTGAGGGTTTTTTGCTAAGTCAATATTTATATATTTCTAAAATACATTAGTTTCTTCAACATTATTTTTATTTAATTTTTAATCGAAAATAATTTCATTTAGCCAAATCCAACATGTTGGAATTAATTTTTTTCTCAAACTATTAGATTTGTTTTGGATTTTTTTCCTTCATGGTGAAATATAATTGTTTAGTACTAATTTAAGATCTAAGCAACACAAATCGAATCGTTTGAAAATGAAAATAGCTTTAAGTGGTCAAAAAAAGTGTCCATGGATCAAGTCGGGACTGGCCCTAGTTCGAACAAAATTTTTTTTGCTTGCTCAAGCCCAGATTGGGCCATTACGAGTATGAAAGCTCATTTTACTATTTAAAATATATTAAAATATTTTATATTAATATTAAAATATTTTTATAATTAAATTTTAATAAAAATATTATTTAAACAGTAATCCTGGTCAAGCCGATCTATATTATTAAAAGCCTATTCCATGTCCAGTCTAATTCGGATCGAGCTTGTCAGGCTGGATGGGTAGCATGCCTCGTGGATAGGTCTACGACCACATATAACTCAAACATTGTTGAATTTAGCAATAAGATTATCAGGTTGTTGGAAGAATAAACAAAAAATAATTTGAAATAAAATGATAAAGACCGTACTGGGCCGGGCCTGGGCAGGTGTTTTCCTGAGGGTCGGCCCAGATCACTGTTCATAGAATAAATAAATAAAAAATTATTTAAATTTAATTATAAAAAAATATATATTTATTTATTAAGGGTGAATAGTGAATTCGACCCCGCAGGTCGGGCTTGGGTAAGGAAGTTGAAAATTTTTCGGGTTGCGGCTTGGCCCTTTTCATTAGCAAATCTAGTGTAAAGTACATTTATTTAATAATAACTTAAAATTAACTTATTTTATTTATTTGTTTGTTTGTTTATTGTTCATGAACAGATTTTTAATTGTTCGTGAACATGTTCGATTATATGTTAATGAATATATTTGTTTAATATTCATGAACCTGTTTGTTTAATTTAAATGAACTGAAAACAAACATAATTTTAAATTTCTTAGCGAAGACGAGCCAAACACAAACAGACTCAAAAATAAACAAACGAATACGAACAAAGATCGATTCGTCCAAGCCAATTCATTTATAATTCTAATAATCAAATTTTTTATTAAATATTTTATATTATTATTGCAAATACTAAATACTTTTGATGTTTCACCTTATTTGATAATTGTCCATACTATTCTAAATTAGACAAACCAACCAAAAACCAAGCAAAAATAAAAATAAAAAATAAACTACTTTTACGTAACAAATTTTTAAAACTTGTGCGAAACCAGGGTTTGAACCGGTTTGCATTGTAACAATTCTCACCTAGTAGTCACCATTCAAACAAGAAATCCCGTTCGATATTTGAGAGGATTTGGTATTAGGCTTGAAATTTGGGTTTAGACAAAAAAAATGAGGTTCGTTTAAAAAATGGTTAAGTTTTGACTCCAACAATTAAGGTCCGAGTCGACTTCAGATGTTCCGCTCGTTTTTCATTTCTATAATATAGTATTTTTATATTTATATATATTATGTATTTTATATCATATAAAAAATAAATATATATAATATTATAATGTAAATATTTAAAAATATGTTAAATTATTGAAGTTTTAGATCTAAATAAAAAAAGAAAGAAAATTATTAAAATTAAATAAAAAATAACATATTTTTTTAATTTTTTAAAAATATATGGATGATTTTAAACGGATTTGGACTATCCATTTATAAATATAAATAGATTTTGGCAAAATTTGAGATTTAAATTTCGAGTCGAATCGAATTTGAATAAATATATGTCTTGTTGATATTATATTTAGATCCGATCCATCAACATCTGTACATTTCACTTAAGATCTAATATACAAAAATATACGTGAGAATTTGACAACTTCCTCGAGAACCATTAAAAAAAGAAACTTCCTCGAGAACCATTAAAAAAAGAAAAAAGAGATAACAGTTTAAAGAGAATATTAATGGCAAAAGACACTAAGAATTATTCCAAAAAAAAAAAAAAACCTTGGTTACTCTCGTCACCCAACAAGAAACCCCAAAAAGAAAAGCCATTTTTATTCTTTTGAGAAGGAACCCAAAAGGAAAAAAAATATATATATATAGCCAGCTTAGCAATTAAGTAAAGTGAAAGTGAAAGTATCCCAATGATTAGTAGGTTGCAGCCGTGATTGACAAAATAAACTTGGCTCCTTACTATTTTTTTTTTATTGACAAATTACTTCTATTTTAATATCTTTTAATTTTAAAATAATATTATTTATATATTGACGATATTTTTTTTAATTACATGGGTGAATTTATAAGATTATCAAATATTCATTTAATCTTTAATTTAAATTCATTTGTGAAATTTAAAACTCTATCGACATCGACGATTAATATTCATTTATGTTTATAGGATAATTTTCCTTATTCTTTGAGCTAATGTAAGTTAAGACCCTCACGCAGTAAAATATTCACATTCCTTTGGTTTGGATGTACAAATAACAACAAATTCAACAAAAGAAAATTATCGTTTGAATGACAATCTTTCTGTGTAATAATATTTACTTTTTTTTTTTTTTGGCAATTATTTGCTTGTTTTAGATGTAAATGCTTTAGAAAAAAAGAAAAGACAATTAAAGTAAAATTCTTTCCTTCTTCCTTTTGTCAAGTTCAAGATACCCCATTCATTTAGAAAATTATATTCCTGTAGAATTACTTATTCTATATGATTTTGAAATTTATGAGTTCTTCGAAAATATTTTTTAATAAAATAAAAGCGTTTAATTTTAATTATTTATACATGTATATATTAAAGTTCTCAATATGCTCATCGAAGTTCTTAGCAATAGATCCGACTTATCTCACGGTCTGTCACTCCCATAGGGAATGACAGACACCAAAATAGCCTAATATTTTTATCCTTCTAACTTATCACTTGCATAGCCAGTTAATATTTTGACTAGAAAAATTCTTCCGTTAGTCAAATAGAAGCCCAAATTACCTTAAATGATTTTTAAAAATTATTATCAATATAATCTTAAGAATATATAGTAACATGAAAACAAAATCCTTTATACTTCTAAATTTTTTACCAATTCAATTTATAAATCCTGGTTCGTTTTCTTTTTTCTCTTACAATGTTTTTTTAACTAATTTTTATTTTTTACGTAACACGTGAATAATTAGTTTTCAATTCTAATAATTAATAATAGATAATTTTTTTCATAATAATAAAATAGTAAAATCAATTAATAGAGAAGAAGATTTTGAGTCTACTTGATACAAATTTGAACTTATTAGTATTTTTTTATCTTATTTATATATTATAAATATATATATATATATGTTTGTTGGATATATTGAGTCTACTTGGTATATGTGTTTTATTGTATATAATATCCATATCATAGTTATCAAAGCCGGATCAATTAATGATTCAACTGTTAGATTAATCGAATTAATTTTTGGATCAATATAATTATTTAAAAAAAATAATTATGTGATATATATTAAATTATATTTAAGATAATTTTATATGTAAAAATTAAAATTTATAGCATAATATAAGTAAAAAAAATTATCATATAATTAAAAATATATAAAATAAGTTTAACGTGCAAAATTAAATTTAAACTTTTAACTCAAAGTACTAGATAATAACTCAAAAACTTTTTATTTTTTATTTTACTTTGAATTTGTAAGTTTGCACTTTGTTTGTAACTTATTTTTTAATTCTTTTAGGTATTAAATTTTTTTAAAATATATTATTTTAGTTAAATGACATAACAACTCATATATTTGATTAAAAAAAATTGTTATTTTTGCTAATATGAAATATTTTACTTAAGTAGTATTTTAAGAAACCGAATAAAATAGTTAATCGGTTTATTTAAAAAAAATAGTGATGAAGAAATGTCGGTAACTCAAAAATGAAATCACGGACTGTCAGGGTAAGTTTTTCCTTTATCAATCATGTAGGATGCATGAATTTCTATGAATGGTAGGATTTAAAGTATGCAAGTTTACTTTATTAGAGAACCTGTTCCTTCTTTTCACTTATTTGCTGCTAATTTGAATGCATTTTCCTCGGTTGATAAGATAGTACTCCAGCATTTGATTCAATAATAAGTGTATGTATTTTCTTTCTTTTTCCAACATCAATAAAATGGAGTAAAATGAGTTGACTATGGGTTAAATGAATATATATTATAGCAGAGTTAAGAAATTATCATATGTTTTATTTTAAAAATATATATTTTAAAAAGTATGTGTTATTTTATTAATTTTGTTTGTAAAATTAAAAATTTTATTGACGGCAAATAAAATAATTTTTCTAAAGAAATTTCACTACACAAGATCTAAAAAGTCAATATATAAAATTATACATGAGAATCTGACAAACTTCCTCAAGAACCATTAGAAAAAAAGAAAAAAGAGATAACAGTTTAAAGAGAAAATTAATTGCAAAAGACACTAAGAATTATTCCAAATGAAAAACTTTGTTTACACTCAATCACCCAACAAGAAAACCCAAAAAGAAAAGCCATTTTTACTCTTTTGAAAAGAAACCCAAAAGGAAATATATATATATATATATATATATATATATATATATATATATATATATAGCCAGCTTAGCAATTAAGTAATGTGAAACTTTACTTAATAAACTTCGTTCCCTTACTTTTTTACTTTTTTATTTATTGACAAAATCACTTTTATTTTAATATCTTTTAATTTTAAAATAATATTATTGATATATTGATGATATTTTTTTTAATTACATAAGTGAATTCATAAAATGATCAAATATTCAGTTAATCTTTAATTTAAATTTATTTATGAAATTTAAAACTTTATAGCAAAGTAGTCAGTACTGTAACGGTGGACGTATCGTTTTTCTTATGGTATTGGTATGTACCGGTATCGGTGTGTTTCGGCGTGCCGTTTCGGATTTACCGATATTTTTTAAATATTTTTTTATATATCTATATGTATAGCCTATTTCAAATTTTTTAATAAAATATATATTATATACACATGTAAATATACATCCATTAGATGCATATATATATATATATATGTTTTTATACAAATATAAATTTTAAATATTTAATATCTAAAATTTTAAAACATCAAATAGGTAAAATAAATATTTAAATATTAAAAAAATATAGTAAATTATTATTAATTATGTCCAATAGCCTAATTTAATGAATATATATATAATTTAAATATAATTATGAAAAAAATAAAAATGATCATGACATAAAATATTGAAATTGATTTAAAAATTCAAATAAGTGAATCTTTAAATAAAAAATTAAAAAAAATCAAAATCTTGTACGGGCCGATATTGACCGGAATTGACCGGTACAGATCAGTACGGATTGGTACCAAAATCGAAACAAAATGAGACTGGTACCGTTTCGATTTATCTTAAAAACGATACATATCAATCAGTACGGTCGATACCAATACCAATACAATACCAATAACACTGCACTATAGACATTCCAATTAACCATTTATGTTTAAGGATAATTTTCCTTATTCTTTGACCTAATGTAAGTTAAGATCCTCACGCAATAAATATTCACATTCCTTTGATTTGGATGTACGAATTCAAAAAAAAAAAAAAAATTGTTTGAATAACAATCTTTCTGTTTAATAATATTTATTATTATTATTATTATTATTTTTTTTTTTTTTGGCAATCTTTGCTTGTTTTGGATGTAAATGCTTTAGAGAAAAGACAATTAAAGTAAAATTCTTTCCTTTTTCCTTTTGTCACGTTCAAGGTGACCCCATTCATTTAGAAAATTGTATTCTTGCTCCAATAATTATTTTTGCAGAATTACTTATTCTATATGATTTTGATATTTATGAGTTATTCGAAAATATTTTTTAATAAAATAAGAAGTGTTGAATTTAATTATTTATCCATGTATATTTTTTTTGTTTCAAATCTATTAAATTGATAAAATTATATATATATATATATATTAGCATCTAATTATGCAACTATTTGGATTGAAAATTTAATTTGTTTACAGGCAAATTAGTTGAATTAATACTATAACATAAAATATCAAGAGGCACCTGATTGACTTAAAACCTAACCTACACATTTTATTAAGGATTATTACTCTAGCGATTTGTCTTATGACAATTAATTATTCTATATTCTAGAATGACAATATTTTCAGCATCTACTTGGGTTTGTCAACAAATACAAGAAAAGAATTAATAATAATTAATTAAAAATAATTATAAGAATGATCTGTTTAAAAAAAAAAAAACAGGGGAGAAGGCATTTATTCCAAAGTTTTACTTTGTCAAAGTATTCAAGAAAAGAATAAAGAAGTGTATAGCAGAAAAAGAAAAGAAAAGTATAAATAAGTCTTGTCTTTGGTGATGATGGACATTCATCAACAAATACAAAACTCTTTCTTTCTTTCTTTTGTTCTTTGTTTGAACATCTAATTCACATTCATTGCTATCTCACATTCGTTACTCACAAATGGAGATGGAGATGGAGAAGGAGAGAGAGAAGGTGGAGCAGATTCGACATCTTTTTCATTATTGGCATCCCTTGATATTGGTTGAAGAGCAAAGCAATCAAAATGAAAAAGCTTACTGTTCGGGATGTGGGGAAGTGATATCAGGTTCAAGCTTTAGTTGTGTAGAGTGCAACTATCACCTTCATAAGGAATGTGCCCAAGCACCTTCTCCAATTGAGCACCCTTTCCACCTCCAGCACTCTCGTCTTTATCTTCTACAAAGTCCAAGGCCTTCGTCATTGTATGCTTGTGCATTATGTAAGGAAAAACGTAATATGTTTTTTTATGGATGTCGGTATTGCAACTTTGCTCTTGACATCAAATGTGCTTTATCTTCATATAAGGTTGGTGAAAATATCTATGAGTTCAAAGATGATGGCCACCAACTTCCATTCATCTTCCTCGAAAATCATAAGGATGAACTCAAAAAAATTTATTGCTCCTGGTGTCACGAATCGTTAATAGATTCCATATATGTTTCTATTGAATGTAAGCTTAAACTTCATAAAAAATGTTTTGATAAGTTACCCACTGAAATTGATCACCCTTGCCACCGTTTGCACACTCTCGTTCTTCAGTTTGGTAAAAGCAATTGTTTTTGTGAGGTATGCCAAAAGGAAGATCATCATAATTTTTTTTATCGTTGTTTTGCTTGCAAGTTTGATGTTCACGTTGAATGCCTTTGGACAAGACCTATTATTGAAGCTAATAAGTATCATGAGCACCCATTCACCCTGTTTTATAGAAATGATTCATTCACTTGTGATGCATGTGGCACCAATGGCAAGTTTGTTTCTTATATATGTCCTACATGCCATCTCCAAGTCCATAAGAATTGCACTTCATTGCCGCACAAAATCAAAGTCTCACGACATGATCATGTTGTTGTCCACAAGTATTTCCTTAAAAAAGGGGAACTTGGAAATTGCAAAATTTGTTTTGATGAAGTGAAAACAGAGTATGGAAGTTACCATTGTTTGAAGGAAGATTGCAATTATACTGTCCATGTGAAATGTGCGACAGAGGATGATGATTTGTACTACATAATTGATCAAGAAAATCAAGATGAGGATGATGCAACGGATTCTTCCATCACTCGTGTTATTGAGGTAAATGAGCGTGGAGAAGCTGTAAAGGTAAAACATTTCAACCATGAACACAATTTAGTGTTTGAAGACAAGATCAAAGAGGATAATGATAGACGTTGTGATGGGTGCATGTTATCCATCTCAATTCCGTTTTATTATTGTTCAGAGTGCAATTTCTTCCTTCACAAAGCCTGTGCTGAATTACCCAAAACTAAGCATCATTGGTTTCAGCGATTCGCCGCCACCCTTGAAGCCCATGATTGGAAGTTTTGTTCCCTGTGCGGTCGCCTTTCTAGTGGTTTGTTTTACAGAAGTGGTCAATATGGATACTTCTACTTTTGCCTAAGGTGTGCTGCAGTTCCTAATATCATCAAATGTGAAGGACACAAACACTTTCTCTTTTTTGATCATAAATGCAAGGGGCAATGCAATGCTTGTGGTGGCAATAATTGGTATGGTGCATTCAGATGTAAGGAGTGCACTTTTACTTTGGATTTTGCATGCATGACATTACCGCATGCAATTCAGCACAAATGTGATGACCACTCATTGAAACTCACTTATCATGATGAGAATGATGATACAGAACAACATTACTGTGATATTTGTGAAAAAAAGAGAGATCCAAACCATTGGTATTATCACTGTTCAACTTGTGATAATTCTGTTCATCCTAAATGTGTTCTTGGAAGATATCCATTTCTCAAAGACGGTGCTCGCACTCGGGTGTATATTTCTCACGAACACCGTAACGATTTCATTTTTGTCCGCAAGGTTGACGGCTACCATTATTGCTCGGAGTGCTGTAAGCCTTGCCAAGATGAAGCTGTCAAGTGTACTAGATGCAACTTTATCATCCACTATGAATGTCGGTAAGTAAGAGTGTAGATGTAAAGAGCTTTTATTCTTTTTAATCGTTTAGGTTGTTGATCATTGCCATTATTATTATTATACAATATTCTCTTCAATATTATTTTAATATCAACTTTAATTTTGTCTTCTTGATTGTAGTTGAGAAGAGTTGTTAAGAGGAATGAAGGCACCTGAGCTGAGTGGTTATGAAGGAATTTGTCCATCCGGGGTATTGCTACGCTTGCATTTTGCTGGCATTTGGGACATCTTGTTGGCTGAATTGGAAGGTTTGAGGAGATTACTTAGGATTTGGCATTAAACTCAAGATTTGATTGGGTCGATTGATACTCGATCGGATTGATTCAAGTGTGTGTTTGTTAATCTTAAATGTTGTAAGTAGTGTTGCTTTGATTGGGTTGTAAGATTTGATTTCGATGTTAACTATATTATGTATTCGGTTTGTCTATGATTTGGTTTGATTTGATTTGTTTGGGTTTGAATTGAATGAGACATTGCTATTTGTATTGTTTCTTTCTTTTTATTTATGAGGCTTGAGTTATGCAAATTCTTTGTTAAATAATTAGTTCTATATATTGATTATAAAAGTGTTAATTAGATTTTTCTTTGACAACTTGTATGAAGTGCAAAATTATTCAAGAACCAAATTTAAATTCATAAATTAGACCCCCGCGCGATGCCGCGAAAATTAAATGTTAAATATACGATGACAACATTTCTAAAAACAAAAATTAACAATTAAACAAAAAAAAATTAATATTTTTTAAAATAGCAAAAGAGAATTGTCATAACAATTTAAAGTTATAAATAATTTATAAAGTCAGCTTAAAAGATAAATTTAAGTGAAACAAATTTTATCCTAAATTGAATCACAATGACAAACTATGTAAAATATAAAATGAATTGAGACACGACACGAACACAACATAGAAAAAATAATTAAAACACAACACGAAAAATTCAATAAGAATACACGAACATGTAAAAATATACATAAAATGAATTATTAACGTTAAAAATTTATAGTACTTTATATATATATTATTAACGTGTAAAATCTTATAATACTTTGAAGGGGAAAAAAACACGAACACGTCAAGAACACACAAATTTTTCTCTAAATCGAATCACTATGACAAATCATGCAAAATATGTCATGAATTGAGATACGACACGAACACACAATTTTTTCTCTAAATTGAATCACAATGAAAAACTATGTAAAATATTAAATGAATTGAAATACGACACGAACATAACATAGGAAAAAAATAAGTAAAACACAATACGGAAAATAACATAAACACAAACACAAAAATGGAAAATAATTAAAACACAACACAAAAAATAACATGAACACGACACGAATATACGAACATCTAAAAATATACATAAAACGAATTATTAACATATAAAAATTTATAATACTTTGAAAAAAAAACGAACACGAACACTTCACAAACACAAAATAAGAAAAATAACACAAACACAATACGGACACACGAACATTTAAAAATATACATAAAATGAATTATTAACGTGTAAAAATTTATGTAAATTTATAATATTTTAAACACAAAAAAAGAATACGAATACACAAATTTTTCTCATTTTTTCTCCTTCATTTTTTCCTACCATCTTTCTTTTCTTTTCTTTTTCTTTTTCTTTTTTCTTTTTTTTCTCCCCTCATCAACTAAAAAAAATGGGGCTCACCAAAAAAAAAAAGCTTGACACGTGGATAGGCTAACATTTGTGCAAAAACTATAAGATTTATTGTATGAATTTGTAATATAAATTTATATAAAAAAATAACACGAATACATAAATTTATAATATTTTGAAAAACAAAAAAAAAAATAAAACGGATACGAACACGTCACGAACACAACATAAAAAAATAATTAAAACACAAAAAAAAAACACAAACACAAACACGATACGGATACACGAACGTTTAAAAATATACATAAAACGAATTATTAACGTGTAAAAATTTATATAATTTTATAATACTTTAAATACAATAAAAATAACACGAACAAACAAATTTATAATATTTTGAAAAACAAAAAAATAAAACGGACATGAACACGTCACGAACACAATATAAGAAAAATAATTAAAACACAATACGAAAGATAACACAAACACGATACGAATGCACTAACGTTTAAAATAAATATAAAACGAATTATCAACGTGTAAAAATTTATATAAATATATAATACTTTAAACACAAAAAATAACACGAATACACAAAAAAAATTCGTTTTTTTCTTACCATTTTTTTTCTCTACACTAAAACAAAGTGGGATCCAAAAAAAAAAAAAAACACCAAAGGGGCAACGTGGCCACCCTCTCCTTGCATTAAAAACAACAAAATTTATCTTTTAGATATTTCTCTACTGAATAATCACTCATCTCATATTATTCAAGTAATCAAGCTTTGATTCAGGTAAAAGAGTGAGTAGTTTTTATATTTTTTAAGTGAGAAAGCTTATTTTTCTTTTGCTTCTTGCCTTATACCATGTGTTTAAATAGGCCTTTAAAGCTCATTAATGTGCATACAAAAGATGATTTTGTCCCTTTTAGATAACAAAGGTGAAGCCTCCAATTAAAATGTGTTGGGAAAACAACCAGAAAAAAAAAAAAAAAAAAAAAATCCAGCTCCATAGAATCAGCCCTGCAAAGGAAATATTCCTTTTAACCGAGTAAAAATTTATTTTTCAGCCCTGGAAAGCATTAAGCTGGCAATTTTATTTTTCAGCCCTGGAAAGCATTAAGCTGGCAATCACTGCTATGTATCTACCCATGTATAATTATAATGTTTTCAAAGCCTTTGTTTTGTTCAATATAGATGATATACTTAAGACTCAGGCAAAGCTATATATAAGCTATATTTTTTTGGTTTTGTTCCAATCCACAATCCATATATATATATATATATATATATATATATATATATATATATATATATATATATATTCCTCTCACAACCCACAAACAATTCTTCAGACCTGATGATGAGTTTACACTATATACAACAAGAAGAAGCAAGCATATGAAGAAAAACATTTGAAGAAACAAAAAAAATACATTAACCTATGATGATACATCATCTCCCTATATTTCGAAAATTACAGTGGAAGCAATGGCAATGGCTCCACCAAAACTTACTATCTAGCACATATAACCGGCTGTCATGTCCTATTGATTGCAAAGTGCAGTCCAGGAAGATCGGACCATCTTTTTGCCCCTATCACCAACTGATGTGGAACTTCTATAGGTAGTAGTCTAGTCGTATCGTGTATTATCATACCTCAAGAAGTGTAGCAGAATTTTCATGAAAGCAGCAACCATTGCTTTGGGGTGCTAATTTGTTTACTTGTTTTTGGAGTGCTAATTTGTTTACTTGTTTATGTTGCAAAATCTGTGTCTTGACTGCTGCAGATCCTTTCTCCAATAAACCAGGTACCTAAAGAATCTGTAAAAAGTAAAAACCGAAAATAAATCAAGCTTCCAGCATGGACTGGAAATTGTACTCGGCAAATATCATCCATCGTATACAACTGTTTTGTCAAATAATAAAGAGCTAACTGCAGTTTAATTGCACCTAATAAAACATTAGAATATGTTAAGAGATTTAAATAGTGGAGAGATAGATGCCTGCATTTCTTACAAGTTTACCTTTAAAATGAGATCTTTAAAGCATTGATGTACATTTTGTCTGGTGTTAGCGCTGCATTCAAGAAAATAACATTTATGTTCCCTTGCAAGAGCCACACCCTCTTCTCTAGTAACACCCCTTTCACTGTCCTGAAAATGGCACATTGCACATTCATAAGAAGAAGACACCTCACAAAGCAAACAAATTTAAGTTTAAAATGTCGAGTCGTATGCAGCATCTATTTTATGCATACCTATGTTGCTCCGACTCTTCATTTTTCTTGAAGTACTCGTATCCAACATCTACGTTCGACACATATTCAGACATGGGGATATGATCCTCCAAATACATGAAAAAACTTAGAAAAAAATTGAATATAGCCGTGTCAGATACATAACCGTATCCGACACTCACATCCGATCTGAGTCCGAGTAACATAGATTCAGACTATTGATTAGGCATCTTTCCCCTAGTAAAAGAATAAATCTGAGCACTGCATATTCATCACGGGCATTGAATATATATTTAATGACTTCTACTCTCTGGGAGAGAAGAGACAACAAGAACTTTATAGGACTTACCCTGTTAACTTTATTTCCAACCAGAATTTTGATGCACTCGTGATTGGTGGAGTAGAGCTCGACTTCCTTTGCCCAAATCACAAGTTGGTGAAGGTTTCTCGCCGTGTCACATCATAAACTTTAAATATCAAAGAAATGAGGTTCAAGTCCCCAAAATTTAGCTATGTTTGTTAGCTGCAATAACATCACAATAGTCTCCACAAATATTAGCAACACATCTTACACAAGAAAGTATTGAACTATTTTGGGCATATGATGATTAAAGTATCTAGAAATACTCAGAATGTATGCAGCCAAAGAAGAACATTTACGTTGTTAGTAAGAAAACAAGAGATGGTGCTTGTTAAAGAGGAAATGACCCCAGAATGCCACAAAAACGTTGTTTAGCTGCTTTCTTGACTATGAGCAGAGAGAATGAGCTCTTTCTCCTAAATAGTGTTGGTTGTATTTTGTATAATAAATAACAAAGCACAATTATCTTAGAAAAGAGGAGATTTCTGCAGAAAATAATAATAAGGCTATAAACTTAATCTTCAGATCTACTTCTACTTCTACTTCTACATGTATTAAGTAGATGTTTAAATCTTTCATACTTCAAATTTTT
This sequence comes from Fremontodendron californicum, assembly GCA_030761205.1. Taxonomy (NCBI): domain Eukaryota; kingdom Viridiplantae; phylum Streptophyta; class Magnoliopsida; order Malvales; family Malvaceae; genus Fremontodendron; species Fremontodendron californicum. The sequence goes on along the minus strand of JAULJL010000009.1, from coordinate 8,157,627 downwards.
TTACGAAATAAAATATAATGAACATAGAAACATTTCATCAGACTAGTTAAAACATATTTAGATATTCCATAGATTTTGTATGGTAAAGTGGAATCTCTATTTTCTAACACCAAGGAACAAGAATGACTATTCCACATGGAGAAAAAAAAAAACAAAAACTTCTTTTAGATGAATATTTATTAATCAAATATTGATATCCGAGTTTAAAGCTTAAATAGATGAGAAATCCAATAAGTAATACTGACACTTGGGTTTAACCCAAACAGATGCATAATAAAAGATCACCAGCATACAAAATGGTTTGGTAAAAAACCATATATGCAATGGTATAAGAATCTTGGAGTTTGATGGTGAACATACTATGAAGTAACCAATGAAGGGAATAACATGCACGTAAAGATTAAGAATAGATATTCTAAAGTGTCATTCATTCACATGTGCCATCAAGCATCAGCAAGTTTATAGATGTCCAGTACTTGTTCGAAAAAAATTATCGTATCAAAGTACAAGCTCTTAGGAGGAAAATCCAAATTCAGCAAAAGATAAATTACCTAAAAATATTCAGGAGTAAATGTTTCATATTTGCAAGGACATACCAAGGATAATCCCATGTGCACCCCTATAGTAAGAGCTAGTTAATGTTCCGAATCTCTCCTGACCAGCTGCAATGGGTAAAAGATACTATTAAAATGAGAACTAGGGGAATTATATTGGATAGACACTTTTTCTTCTAATGGAAAGTACAGGGGATATAACCAAGTTTAAAGGCTAAGCTTCTGCTATTATGAACTCATGATGTAGATTTGAAGTCATTGGACTCTTTATTGACGAATATTCCACATTTTAAATCATCTAAAAGAAAAAGTCAAAATTATGGAAACCACAATGTTAGAGATTTAAGTTTATATCTAAGGCATAGCTAGGGTCAAAAAACAGAATACACCACATAAACTCGCGCGCATACCTTTTCTCACACACATGCAATCTTGTATGCAAATGACTTCAGTAAACAGCTAACAATGTTTAAAACAATGGATCATTTGTCCCTAAAATGATCAAAGATATGAGAATGAAGCTTCTTGCAAGCAAGATCTTTTTTTCTTATATCCTTGAATGTGTAGTTGTATACAATATGAGAATGTCCCTAAAAGACCTGTGTCCCAAATTGTAAGTTTCAATCTTTTCCCACCAATTGTGACCATCTTGATTTTGAAATCCACCCCTGGAAATATTCAAACAACAAATACAGCTCAATAAACATCAGGCATAAAAGTTGAACATGTAGACTGGGATATTACTAAAGCATAGGACATGAAGATGTCCAAGAAATACAGAGAAATTCCACAGCTTTTCCCATGTTTGTTTCTTCTTACACACCATGAATTCAATTCAAACCTTTTCTGTTATTACAATTGCATAGCATTGCAGTAACAGGTGGATCCTAGAATGACCAGGAAGGAGCTCCAAAAAGTAGTGCAGCAAGATTGTTTCAAGGACAATTGAATTGATTTTCATGCCTAGCCTTTAGAGTTTATCTACTCAGCTGCAGTTGCCTATACTGTTCATCTGTTCACTGTTTCATCATTGCTAATTAAACTAGAACAACCTAAACCATTGAGCCTATTTCCTGAAAATTATAAGGCTAAACTTCACATAACCACTTGGATGATATTTTAACTTAAATAAAAGGAAATATAATTACACTTGAATTAAACCAATTTCACCAAAAGTTTACTCTTTTTTGGTGTACCATCTCAACTCCCACCCCTGCTTTCATTCTTTTTCTTTTAACATATAATTTAAACAGTTCTAATGATGCATATAATATTTCCATTTAATGAAACTCCCTAAAACAATTGGAAAAAAGAAGAAGAAAAAGGACTGCTTCTAATTCCTTCTCTTCAATCTCTTGCCAACCCAATACATAGAACAACCACTTTCATTCATTCCATTTTTTTAAAGGTCTAATAATGAAACTGTAAGATAGCTTAAAGTCAGAAAAGAAAAAAAAAAAAAAAACTTAAAGTAAATTCTGGGTGTGAATCCCAAAGCCAAAACCAACATGTAAAAACAAAAAGATAGCAAAAAAGAGTTAAAAAGAGAGAGTAGTACCAATGGTAGGAGAAAGATCATGAACAAAGTTGGAGATGAAACTAACAAGTAAACTACTTTTGCCAACACCAGAATCACCAATGAACAATATTTTAAATGAATAATCATAGTTGTTAGTCCCTCCTCCCTTTGATGAAGAAGAAGAAGAACCCAAAATTTTTTTAAGTACAAAAAAGTAAAAAAATCTTTTTTTGTTTAATCTTTCCCTTTTGTAAAGATGGGTTATTCCTCAAAGGGGATAAAAAATTAAGCTATGTTTGCCATCAAAGGGGATAAAGCCCCCGGTCCAGATGGGTACACTTCTCATTTCTTCAAGACTTCTTGGGACATAGTGGGCGATGACTTGACAGCTGCTGTGCTTAGTTTCTTCAACTCTGGTGACCTTCATCCAGCTTTCAATTCCACTATCATTGCTCTTGTGCCTAAAAGTCAAAGTCCTAGAAGCATTAAAGAATACAGGCCCATCTCTTGCTGCTCAGTGGTTTACAAATGTATAACTTCAATACTGGCTAACAGGCTAAAGCAACACCTAGGCTCCCTTATCAGTCATAATCAAAGTGCTTTCATAGAGGGCAGAAGCATTACAGATAACATCCTAATGGCACAGGAACTGGTGAGAGGATATAATAGATCCTCTCTCTCCCCAAGGTGTGCTCTCAAGGTGGATCTTCAAAAGGCCTTTGACACTTTGAATTGGGATTTTATCATTTCTGTACTTGATGCTATGGGATTTCCTAAGGAATTTGTTGAATGGATCAGCTGCTGCTTAACAACTCCCAGATTTTCTTTGTCAATCAATGGAGGGCTAGCTGGTTACTTTCCAGGAGCAAGGGGTATTCGTCAAGGGGATCCCATTTCTCCTTACTTATTTGTTTTATCCATGAATGTGCTTTCCAAACTCTTGAACACTGCAGCTAGCATGGGAGTTTTTGCATTCCATCCAAAATGCAAAAAGATTAGCCTTACTCATCTCTGTTTTGCAGATGATCTGCTTATCTTCACAAAAGGCAATCTGGAATCCATCTCTGGGGTTCAAAATATACTTCAAGCCTTCTATTCAATGTCAGGGTTGCAATTGAATTGTGCCAAAAGTGAGCTATTCTCTTCAGGCTTAAACGATGAATCTTTACAGCTGATCTCCCAAACTACTGGATTTAGGGTGGGATCCTTACCCGTTCGTTATCTGGGGGTACCATTAGTCACTAGGAAGCTGACAGCAAGGGACTGCGCACCTCTTCTTGAGAAAGTGACAGCAAGAATAGGGAATTGGTCTGCTAAGTTGCTTTCATATGCTGGCAGGCTCCAGCTCATCCAGTCAGTTTTGTTGAACATTCAGAATTACTGGACCAGACACTTCATACTGCCAAAATTTGTCCTGAATAAGTTGAACCAGTTGCTCACAAGGTTCCTTTGGACTGGTAGTGACTCATCTGCAAGAGGGGCAAGAGTGGGTTGGCAGGATATTTGTTTCCCAAAGTCTGAAGGAGGTCTGGGCATTAAAAACCTCTTCATTTGGAACCAAGCATGTTTTCTGCAGCATATATGGGCCTTGTTCTTCAGATCGGGCTCTCTGTGGATAGCTTGGATCCATGCTTATGTTCTCAAGGAAAGGTCATTTTGGGAGCTTACTGAAGCTCAGGGTAATAGTTGGACCTGGAAAAAACTCTTAAAATTGAGGCACTTGGCCAACCAGTTCATTAGCCATCAAGATGGAAGATGGATTTGGAAGTTCCATGGAACCACATTCTCAACTGCAAAAGTGTGGCAGGATATTAGACCAAAGAAGCAGAAGGTTAAATGGGATCGACTTTTGTGGTATTCTCATCATATCCCTAAACATTCCCTTATTTCCTGGATGACCATTTTGAACAGATTGCCTACATGCATGAGACTTCTGAACTGGGGGTTCGAGATTGATGTCACTTGCAAGCTTTGCCACTCTGAACAAGAGACCCGGGATCACTTGTTCTTCGAATGTAGCTTCTCCAAATCTGTTTGGTTGCAGGTAATGCAGTCATGTCAGTTGCAATTACAAAGTTGTAGTTGGAACAATGTGCTTGAATGGGCTGTGCAGAAGCTCAAAGGTAGATCATTGCTTACAACTATTCTCAAGCTTGCTTGGAATGCAACCATTTATCACGTCTGGAAAGAAAGGAATAGAAGGATACATGGAAGTCCCTGCAAATCTCCATTGCAGGTTTTTGAAACCATTAAAGAGGAGATCAGATTCAAGTTGGTAGGCTTAAAAAACTTAGAACTTGATAATGTAAATGCTAACCTTTGTATTGATTGGGGCCTAAGCAACTCTATTTTTCTTTCATCGATGTAAAGCTACCTGAGTAGCTTGTTCTTCAGTTTTGATGTAGCAGAGATATTCTCTGCTTTTTTTGATATATAAACTGACACTTATCAAAAAAAAAAAAAAAAGATGGGTTATTTCTTTTGTTCTTCTCTGTTCATCAATAACAAGAAACCAGAATTTTTTTTTTTTGCCAAATTGATACAAAAAAATGAACAAAATAAGGAAATTTCCACAGGTAGTAGTAGTGTTTCTCAACATTTTTTATTGGCCAAGCTTTTTTTTTTAACTATCTTTTGTTTTCATTTTCTATAGAAGATAAATGTTGAAAAAAAAAATGAAGCTTTTTAATTTTAAGGCCATTTCATTTTTAAAAAAAATACATTCCAATTTTCATTTTTTGGTTTTATATAATTAATGAAATATATTAGTAATAATTAAAATTAAAATACTTAATTTTCACTTTTTCTTAAATATCTATTAAATTCAATGAATGTTTTAAAATACTGATTAAAATAATTAAAATACTATTTTAATTTTTTTATTTAATACATTATTTTTATGATATACATTAATTACAATTCATTTTTAATAAATATCACTTTAACTTGATGATTAATATTTTCTTTTCTATAAAATTAAAAAATATATCCTTCAAAATTTAATTTTTTTTTTCAAATTTAATTATTTATTAATCACACATGTCAAAAATGATTTTTATAGTATTTTTGTTTTGTTGTTGCCTGACTTTTCTGGATTTTGATGTTCCACGCGCAGATTGCAGGTGTTTGAAGTGGGCCGGAAGAAAGATATGTGGCCGGATTTTGGCATTATATAAATATATTTATGCAAATATAAATTTTAAATATTTAATATTTAAAATTTTTAAATATTAATTAAATAAAATAAAAATAAAATGTTATAAAATATATAATAAATTATTAAATACTATTTGAATAATTCATAATTCATAAATTATAAAATTATATATATTTTTATAATATTTACGTGACGTGTACAAAATTATTTAATTTTGAAGTTTTATTTATTTATTATAAATCTATACATTATCATTTTATGATATATATTTATATATTTTGAAATCATTAAAAATAATTGATTTTCATTTTTTAAGAGAATCTAAAAATTCTAAATTTTTAAAATTAAATTTCATAATAATTTATTTTCTGATAATGTTAATATTAATTTATTAAAATATTACTAAAAATAATTTATTCATTATTTTTAACGTCATAATTATTTTAAACATTTTATTTTTTTATAATATTTTTTTACAGTAATGCCACTCAACTCACAAATTTTCACGTTATTTTTCAAACGCACTTTTTTACAAACCAAATTTTTTCAAACTGGAACAACAATAATAAATAAGCCAAAGCCTTATCAAATCAGATTTGATAGATATTTTTAAATTCTAAATCCAAACCCAAATACAATTCGCCCATTTAATTTATAAATAAATATTAACAAAATATTTTATATTAATATTTTTAAATATATTTAAAAATAAAAAATTAAATAAAAATAATTATTTATTAATAAAATAACATCCCGATCCGAGTGAATATAAAAAAGTTCTAAGGCTCGATTTGAGTCGAGCTAGGCTTACAGGCTAAATGATTAATCCGGCCAAGTCTAAAAGATAATCCTTATGCTTTAAATTGAATGTTAACATTTGAAATAATATGAAAATTAAGAAGAAAAAAAAATAACACTTTGATTTACTGTTTTTAAAATTTTAAAAAAAAATGTAAGAGCTCAATTGAACCTACTCATGGCCGGGCCGAGCCACGACCTGTAATTTTTATTTATTTAAGCCTGTTTCAAGAGATCGGACCGAAAATCCATTTCACTGTTCAAAAATATTAACATGTTAAAAAATTATTTAGTAATTCAGACGGACCAACTCGAATTATCAAAATCCTTTTCCAAACTCGATTCGAGTTCAATTCGAGCCGAACAGATTGCCCGATATGTAAGTTCAAGTAGATAGGCATTAATAGTTTAAAGTTTAAACTCGAATGACAATTTGCTGCCCCCTGCAACCAATATTTTCAACCTCACCTCAGGCGTCTCTACGGTCTCCAAGTAGTTACTTTGAATGAATAGAGGAAAGAGATGCAATGCAATCAAATCATCAATAAACAAAACAAAAGCAATGGAATTGGATCATCCAACTCAAAGTCGCATAAATTTTAATGTCAAAAAAGCTATCATCTCAAAATTATTGTAACTCAGATGTTCGATAATGAATGAAGCAGCCTTCTTAAGCTAAAATACCAGAAGTAAGCAACAGCTAGCTCTTACAATTATATAACCAAATGAATTTATGCTAATTCGAATTCTCAGTCAACCAATGCTTAGCCTATTCCAACATCTTTTTCCTTTCTTTTTATATCAATAAATTTGTCTGTATGTTCAGAAGAATACCTATTAAGAGCTCTGCCTCGATAAAATTTCCCGTTCTTGCTGATTTCGTCATACTCTCAGCTTTGTCGACTCATAGTTTGCCAATCAATGTGGATATGTTTCTAACCAAACTATATGAGGAAGTCGTAAGCAGTTCCATCAAAAGACTCAACAAGAATGGTTCTGATAACCGGAAAAAGAAACTAACCCATCACCCGCTCGCTAGCGAATGCTACCTTCTGCATTATCATGGACTCAGCTTGACGGATTGCTCTCTGTGATCCCGTGATTGTCACTTTCCTGCCACACAAGGTAAAGATAGAAAAACGATTTTAAGGAAAATTACCTCCGAACTCAAATGCTTAGGTAGCAGATTGATAAAACCGGGATCGTTATACCTATCTGTTGTTCCAGACAACAAATCGCCTCTATCCGATATTTTTATCCTGGCCCCGCTTACCTGCAATGACAAAGTGCTCAAATTCTGAACATAAGCAAAATAATGAAACCAAAAGATATATATTTATCATTTATAAACCTGACTAATTTCCAAGATATTCCTTCCACCACGACCAAGAACCAGCCCCATATGCCCGTCTGAAACACCAATTGTGACAGAGTTGCTACAATCCTCCTGGATAGAAATATGAAAAACTTATGTCAAGCAAGATCTATTTAACTACAGTATACACATATGCATGAGCCCTTTAATTAAGAACATCAGTCATCACTTGTTAAATGAACAATAAGGGTTTAGGGAGATATAAATAATGGGTACGAGTACGACAATCTGCAAGACAACAATGCTAGAAGAAGTATGATAGAATTTGGCAGATATGAGTTAATAAAGAAGTATTTTATGTGTCCGAAAATGTCGAATGAGACGAGTATATGACTGTCCTATATATAGATGCCAAAGTAAGACAGACAAATTAATATATTTTGTTTAGCAGTAAACAAAGTGTAAATAGCATCGGTCACCAGGCATTACGGATAAAGCACAATAGAAAGAGATGAACCTTGTGATTCTGAAACTTCCCTCCAACCCCATTTGGTGCATAGCTCATTGAATTGAAAGTCGCTGTTGCAACAGAAGGAAGCACATATGCATATGGAATACCATGAAAACCAGACAAGAAAATACCTAAAATTTCAAGTTAAAGAAATCTTACTAGGACCAAATTAAAGGATCTTACTAGTAATGTATAGTAATAACTCCACAAAGGACATAATACCAATATAAATAACAATCACACATTAAGGACAACTTGCATCATAAATTCACAAAGAAAAATCACCATTAAGAATCAAACTACTTGACAACAACTGAAAATGTCATTACAGCATTCCCAAAAAAAAACATTCCAAGGAAGTGAACCACTGAAATTTAAAGACTAGGCTGTAATAACATCATGCTTTAACATGCAAAATTGAATGAGGCATCGTGCTTTTTTGGCCACTTTTTTTTGAAGACTATGCTTACTTCCAAACGTTTGACCACTATCAGGAGAAATCTGCAATCATCCTGTAGTTAGGTTAAATTACATAGGCACAGCACCTTTCCATTTGTTGTGTTCACTTATGCCCCTTTGCTTTAAGGTTTGTGAGATCAGACTAAATGGCTCAGGTCCAGTGAAAAATAATATGAGAATAGTTCTCTAAGCATTCAGCCTATTCCCCTGAAGAGGAAAAAAATGCCTTTGCCAGAAAATACATGTGAAGGCAAAAGCGTGCGAAAACATCAGAAAATGAGATGGAGGACTTCTGTCAGGCTTGGGCTTAGTGAAGATGGAATAGTGTACATATGATGATCAAGGATTAAAGAAAATGTGTGTTTTCTCCAAAAAATAAAGTTAGAAACACATCGAGCTGACAGCTAAACTTTAATGTTTAAGTTCATAGCAGAGCTAAAAAGCTTTAACGAGATAGAAGACTTCTGTCGGGCTTGGGCTTAGTGATAGATGGAATATAGTAAAAATGATTATTATGGATAAAAGAAAATGTGTTTTGTCTCCCTGAAAAAAAAAAGTTTGAAACACATCGTGTTGATTAGAAAAGCTTTAGCATTTACCTCGAGAGCACTGCTAAAAAGCTCTTTTTGCCAAATATGAAATGTAATCAAACAACTGTTTGCATATCAGGATTATGATATAACTGTTAAGGAGGTGGCGAGATAAGGGATGACATAAAAAGCAATAGTAGTGTTCATAATGCAGAGGCAAGCAATGCAAATGTAGGAGTCTCCTTAGACTCGGTAGCCAAATAAAAAGATGACACACCTGCATATGAAAATGGGGCATGCATAGCTTGTGAGTAATGAGGGTATTCACAAAGCTTGGACAGAATCAAATCAGTTGCTCTCATCTGCTCATCTAGAGTGCCAGTCAGTGTCACTAGCCTATCATTCAAGCCACAAAAATTATTATCCTGTGGAGATATCTTAATGCCAGCTTGGGAGTCTTCAATAAATGACCTACAAAAGGGCATAAATAACGATCAAGACTTGCCTTATCTGTTTAAGGCATCCAATACTCAAACAAGGGACCAATAATACTTCAATAGTAACTGATCACACACCACAAACATATAACATGAGACTGTTTTAAACATATGTATATATATTGTTTCTCATTTCCTCTAATGCATTAGCAAAAAAGGGTCATGCTCACATATATAGTGTTCTTACAAGGTAGCAAGGATGTTAAGGATATATGAGCTTTAAATAACGAATTATAACATCTTTCAGGGCTCAAGCCACAAGTAGCAGCTATAATCCACAGGCTGTTAGCATTAATACTTCCTGGATCAGAATCCCTTCTCAATCAAATCGTGCTCACTTATGTGGAAGTAGTAGATAAGTGTAGAAAACCACAGGCTGTTAACACTACTATGTTCTTGCATGGAAGTTACTTTTAAGAGGTTGGTCCATCTTGAAGAACATGTCCTCAGTCCATTTAACACCCTTGCACCAAATCAAGTTTAAGGGACAATAACAACATACGATTGGTTCTTTACCATAATTCTAAGCTGATATCCAAGCTTAAGTAAAGCCCAAGGTACTTCAATTGAAAAAGGAAGCCAAAAATAGCATAATATTGTGCAGTTCAGAACTGATGCCAGCTAGACCTTCATGTTAGAAAGCATTCTTCTCAGAAACCTTAAGTCCACATTTTTGAATGTTATAATGAAACCAAAAGTCAATGACCAAAGAAGCTTCTCCAAACAATGACCTCAAGTTTTTAATCTTTACTAACCATTTATAAAATAAAATTACTTGCAACTCTCATCCAAGTCACAAGACTTACCACGATCTAGAGTGAACCTTGGTCAAACAGGTCTTCTACAAATGAAACCTCTGGCAACTTACCACATATTGCCAAATATACCTGAACTAATTCATTTCCTAAAGCCATCACCATCTACTTAGAATATAAGCAGGTTACCAATAGACAAGACAATATGATGCATCAATTTTATGGCTATGTTAATCTTTACTAAGTTTATTCCTATCTCCAAGAAATTCTCCTTTCCAACGCCAGTCTCCCCAAGTTAACTCTCAAATTCATCGAATACAGCTCTTTGCATGTGAAGTTGCCAAAGCATCCCCAACTCAGTTCGTCAAACATGACTTTCGTTGCACACACTCTCACACATGAATCAATTCCAAAATAAGTAGTCCATTCACTACTCATGCCTATCTTAATATCCTATAAATCAAGCGTAGGTTAGAATTTTTACAAAGTTTATCCCCTGCAAATGAACAGCATAATGGAAGAATAAATCACCTGCTCACCATGCTTCAATTATGTCAACATTACAAAAGGATTATAAAATTCAAGTTAAAACAATTTCTTTGATTTCAAGCCTGCAGAAAATCATTTATTTCATGGGTGAATCTTCAAAATCATATCAACAAAACATGTACAATAATCAGAGTATTCAAGTAGACTTCTTACTTTATGGTAGCCCCTCCTTTCCCAATTATGCTACCACACGAGCTATTCGGAACAATTAACCTCACTATTGTTCTTGGTTCAACATCATCATTATCTTCAATATTAAGCTGATCAAGAAAACAAAATTAGGTTATTATCAGAAAGACAGAAAATTTATAGAGTTAAAAGTCATCATAAGATCACCTCATTCAATAACTTAGCAAGGATAAGTTCCATAGCTTCGAGTACTTCATCAATTGTTCCAGAGACCATAATGATCCTGTCTGATGTTCCTGGGAAAAATTCATGATTGCGTGACAACTGAATTCGAGCTCCTGATTTTGACTGAAATTCGGTAATTGTTGAACCACCCTTTCCAATTACAGAACCAGCCGCAGCATTGGAGACAAGAAACTTGATATATGTAGGCTTCTCCGCATTTTCTGACAGAAGAAGCATGAGTGAAAAATTCATCATTTAGTTCTAAGATCATAAATGCATTTGTAGTCAATGAGGAATTTTGGAAGAAAACATGAAATTTTCAACCATTAGAGCAATCTCCTCCCTTTTAGCCCAGAAAACAAATAAGGGAAAAAACTACTATAAGATCACTTCACTCAATATGTTATTGCTAAAACAGAAAAGATTGTAGTAAATACATTAAATAAAAACAGCATACATGTAGCAGCTTCAGTGCAACAAGTATTGCTGATTAAGATATGCCACCTTGCATTCTGATAAGATTTCAAATCTAACATTATTGATCTACACATGTGGAAGAAGTAGAAAATCTGTAAGGAAAGCTAATATCAGACTTACATTTTTCAAATAATGCAAGTTTTATCAACACTTGGCTACAGAATACGGATATGATTACTCAATAACCAACTCAGTTCGCTAAAAACCCTCCTTATTCTCATCACAAAACAACTTAGATCCCTCTCATCCCATCACTTTACATTTAAAAACCAAGGGACAACCACTGAAGTAGATAGTAATTGTTAAAGGACATGTCATAAAACTGGAGAATATGGGTCAGCGAAAACTACAGGGAATGTGAAAGATAGAGCTCAAGCTGTGGATAACAGGATATACTATTGATGTTCTATATTTAAATAAACTTGATGGACTATTTTACTATATAGCTTCTATGAATAATTAATGACTAATGATGTCCTCAAAGATATGAGAACCAATCAAACATTATAGGACTTTCCATCAATAACTCCAATTATTAATACTTCAAAAGCTGAGACACGCAGAAAGTTGCACACACAGATACAAAGAACAAATGCATAAAACAGTTATTGCACATCATGTATACAAGAGGGAAAGGGATGGGAGACAGTAAAACAGTGTCTCAATACTGCTTTTCGCAGTTATTATACAAATAAAAGAAGATAAAAAGATAATGCCACACGAAATTCCAAGATTTCTCATCCTTCTACTCCCAACTTTTCAGAGCATTCAATTTCAAGCATAAGCTAAAGACTCAGCAGCACTTATTCTTCTTTTTCTCACCCTGCTTTTTTCATTTCTCGCCAACCCAACACAATGCTAGTTAGGGTTTCAAATTCTATATTAAAATATACAAATAAATAAACGAAATAAACAACCCGAAATTCAAACAATTTCACACATTAAGCTTTACTAGGGAAAAAAAAAACTGGAAAGATTTAACGCCATACTCTCAAAAGCAGAAAACAAGCAAAAAACTCAAAAAGTAAAAGCTTTAACGTAGAAGAAAGAAGATCAGATAAAAAATTACCAGAACTCGGCGATTGAGGTGGCGGCGGAGATCTCTTTCTCGCCGCCTCTGGTGAAGACACGTAAGACGAGTCCGTCGACTCCATTTCTCTCTTCTTCTCTCCTCTTCTAAACCAAAACTATAAATAAAAAAATATATAAAAAGAACAATAACAATAAATAAATAAATAGACAAAATAGATGCAGAGCTTAAGCAAATTAATCAAAAATTTCCCATAATTAATGTAGAATGTTAAACAAACGATTAAAAATAAATTAATAATTTTTTCTCAAAATTTCTGTTTTATATTTTCCTTTCAGTTTGCAGCTTTTTTCTTCTTTCTTCTTCGGTCTGAGTTGAAGGTTTCTTAGTTTTTTTCATTATCTATCCATCGCTCGCTGGCTCTAGGCTCGTTTGAGTTTTTATTTTTATTTTATTTATTATATACTTTAATTTAATTAAAGCGTGAAAACCGCCTTGTTTGTAAAAATTAATAATATTTAATTAGGGATCCGTGAGAGGGTGGCCCCACAAGGTTGCGACCACGCTAGCCAATTTGGCTAACCTGAAATGATCGTGGCCCACTTGCTGCCAACCTTTAAATTTTATTTTATTTTAATAATTAACTAATCACAGTTGGAGATAACTTTTAGATATTTTTTAAGATTAATTAATATATTATTTATATTAATGTAAAATTGATAATTTTATTTAGGGTTTTGTTAACGAGTGCCGTTAGGGCACTCTTTAAGGTTAGTTAATATGCTATTTATAGTAATAACATTATATTAAATGCAAAAGTTGACAACTTTATTCATCATTTTCAATGCATTTATTGAAAATATTACTATATCTAGTAACCTTAAAGAGTACCCTTAGGACACTTATTAGCAAAATCCTTTTATTTATTATTTTTAATATATTGAATAAAGATATATTTAGTAATTTTAAAAAATGCTCTTAGAATAATTATTAGCAAAATCTTATATTTAATTATAATTTAAAATTTTTAATGTCCAACTTGTTTGGAATAATTACAATTACCTAGTTTGGAAGGAAAGAAACAATCGTTTGTTCAACTCAACTGAGCAAAAGGAGGAGCACCTCACTGAGCAAGTGAGAGACATGATCTCGACCAGGTTAAGTGATCTTAAAAAGATTAAAAGAGATTCAGTTAATACGTTTTTATGTAATTCTTGGAGGTTAAATCCATACATGTTTGTCTAATGGCATTGGTTTTCTGATTTGTTTAGCAAGGCTAAGCTAGCTTTGTAACATGTAGCAGCACTGCTGCTTTCTTGGATAAATAAAAATCTACTTATCCAAAAAAAAAAAAATTACAATTACAAACTAGCCACTAATTAAATTTTTTTAAACATAATTTTTACTCATTTTTTTTTCATACATTCACATAGTGGGTGTGCCATAATCTAATTTATATTTATTAGAATTTGCATACCCATGAGTGGGAGGTTTTTTTTTAACAAAACAGTTATTTATATTTTTTTTAAGAGAAAACAGTTTTTTAGTTAATTTTTTTAATATAAAAATGAATAAATTTAGTAAATTTTTTAAATCAAAAACTTGTTTTAAAAAAACAGTAAAAGGAAATTAACATCCCTTATTCTATAATTATTCTAATTTTTTTTTAATTTGATAATTTTATTATCTGAGTTGATGTCACTTTTTTATAATAGTACAGATGCTATTATTTTGGTGTCACGGGTCAAAGTAAAAAAAAATATCAAAAATTCAAACTGAAATAATAATAAAAAAAATAAATATTTATATTTTTTAAAATTCATTATTTAAAAAAATTATAAAAACTATAAACGTTTACAATAAAAACTACCTAAATAACTTATATCTTCAAATTAAAAAAAATCATCCACATCGTGAGTGTACCAAAATCTGTATAAAATTTTTGATTGAATTTGTGTCACGAGTTAAGTGACACAATTCAGATAAAGAATTGTCAACAAAAACTAAATTATAAAATAAAAGTTGTATATATTAATAGGATTATATTAGTAATTTACTTTTTTTTTTTTTAAAGATTTGCTTATTTTTTTCGGTCGAAAAACTAATCTATGTACTTATTTTTATATCACTCACAAAATGGATGGACCATAATCTAATAATATAGAATTGTATTATTATTTTTTAGTGTCATGTCTCTATTCTTGAATTTGTCACATCTATAATTACTACTAAAATTAAGTGTATATATGAAAGGAAAAAAAATATCATATGAAAAATCAAATAATTTTGAAAAAAAAAATGTTTATGATAGTTTTTAAAAATTATTTTTTTTAAAGAAAAAAACAAGTAATTTAAAATATATTATATAAAAAAAATTAAAAATCAAAATATTCCTATATTATTATTTGATATCATAATTTAATTTGATTTTTTGTATTTTTGCACAACTGATTAATAATATAGATTTGTATTTTGACCATGTGTTGTAGCAATTACATGCAATTTTTTATTTAAATAAATTTTAATATATTCAAATATCAATATAATTATATTTTATTAATAATCATAATTCTATCACTATAATAGTTCTAATAAAAAATTAAAATTAAATATTAAATATATAAAATATTTTTTTTATAAACTACATAATTTAGATTATAAACATATTTGTAGAAGTAATGATAATACATAGTACTGTATACATAATTTGTCAAGTCAGCTTTTACGTGACATGCCTGATTTGGTTTTTGAGTGCTAAAAAATTTGTTAATCACGTGTTGATACATTATCGATTTTTTTTAAAATGTTGGTCAAATTGATTAAAAATATAGGCATGAAAGTTAAACTAAATCAAATAAAAAATAAAGATTAAAATAAATTAATTTACATAATTCAAGACTCAAATTTATAATTATGCCTTTTCCAATTTCTGATGCTGCTCGAAAAGAAAAATTAGCAAAATCAAAATTATTAGTTTTCTGAACAGTATAAAGGGACCCAAATTTAGATTTGAAAAACATCGCGCGAAATCGAGAGAAAAAAGAAACTGTTAAACTTCCCAAACAGTCCCTAACTTTACTTCAAATCTCCAAAACTGGAATACCCAAAATTATTTTGCCCAACTAATTTTCAAATCCTCTTTTTTTTTTTTTTTTTCTTTTTTTCCTGGTGATTTCTAAGGTTTAAGGGTTAGCAATGGCGAAGATGGAGAAATCTGTATTAGCTGAAGTCTTGAAGATAATATGTTCGAATTCGAAGAAGAAAATGTAGTCAACGAAAGAGAGAACAGCCAACAGTTAGCTGAAGAAACAATCTTATTTGTTCGGAAAAAGCTGCATCAATGCGAGTTCGAGAATGTTAGTGATTTTATTATCAATTGTTGAAGGATGAAAATGGCATCGTGATTTTTAATTATAATTACCCATTTAAATAAAGTGTTAAATTTTTTCAATATTTAAAAATTTTGCTAGTATGATCTATTTAACAAGGATCATGAATCCTTTCATTTCCAATTTTACTTTTCCTTTAACTATTTCAATAAGGAATTTCGCGAACTTCACCTAAGAAATTCTATGTAATCCTAGCGCATACCTATATATTGACTCTTGGTTTTTAGCTAAAAGAATTTCTTAAAGGAAAACAAATATAAGAAAAATATTTGAAATTCCTAAACTTACATAGAGAAACTAAGAAAAGATGAACTCGAACTCTAAAAAACCCAGAAGTTTTTGTGAATGGAACTGAAATGCATTGGAATGAATGAATTAGGAATAGACAATCTGGTTTAGTTATATTAAGTTGCAGCCTTTGGTTCATGCTATTCTTTTAGATTGACAATTATTTGATTGTAAAGGGGTTCTCTAGGACAAAAAAAAAGGGGGGGGGGGGTCTCTAGGACAGACAGTAAACAACTGCTAATTCTTTTCTCTATTTTCATTTCAGGTTGATAAAAAGCAAAACTGCAATATTGAAAATTTACATGTTATAGGAGTTGATCTTTTGTCAAAGATTCAGAATCTTGAGAATGGAGTTGCTTGTGCCTTTACAGAATCCAGGATTTTTGAATTGCCTGTTGACAACATTGAAATGTCTAAACTAGTTGCTGATTTGGATGAACAGATTCATGTGCAAATCCTGAAGTAACTTGTGGATATGATGATTTTGAAAATTTAAGTTCAGATTGGATTGGTCAAAAGCAACATTTAAGTTCTCCTTATCAAGAAGATAGTGATCTGGTAAAGGAATTGTCAGCAAAAGTATTCGAGATAGAGAAGCTTAAATCTGAGAATTTGCGCAAGGAAAATGAGCTTGAGTTTTTAAGGCATCGCCAAAAAGAGTTAGAAACTCAGATTTATTATGTTCAGAAGGAGAAAAGCCAGTTGGAGGAAAATATGGAAATCATGCGGAGAGAAGTTGTTGTTTCAGCTAAATTCTTGGACGATTTACGGAGTGAAATGATGGAACTTAATTGCAATAGAGATTCCCAGATTTCTGCCAACAAAATTCTTGCAAAGAAATCTTCAGAACTTGAAAATAGAAAACAGGAAGTGGAAGTTTATTTATCTGAACTAGAAGAAGGAAACTTGCTTTTATCAGAACGGATATGTTGTTTAGAAGAAAAATTAATCTATCTAACTGATGAGAGAGAGTCATGTGATTTGGAACTACAAACTTCAGAATCTGAAGCTATGAATTTCAAAGATGAGATAATAAGAAGATTGGAAGATGAAATGGAGGTATAAAAGGTTGTTATGAGACAATGGTTAGAAGTTCAAGAAGAGTGTATCTAAAAACTGAAAATGTCAAACTCATTGAAGAATGTAGTATGCTTCAGAAAGCAAATAAAGAACTAAGGAAGCAGAAGATGGAGTTAAGTGAGCGCTGTATAGTCTTGGAAGCAGGTTTGAAAAAATCAGTAACAGTTTTTTCTAATATACTGAACAAGATTGATAACCTCCAAAGAGAGAACCAACTGTTGGAAGAAGAAATTTTGGCTCAATTTCAGGAAAAATTACTCCTTCAGGATGCAATTTTAGCTCTTAAAGAATCAATTTGTGAAATCAAGTTTGAAAATGAAATGTTGGACGCTTCTTTCGTGATGCTATCAAGAGACTATGAAGAACTTGAGGCTGAAGCAACTGCATTTGTTCAGAAAATCTTTAATAGTTGCAGATGTGGGAAAGTTGCCCTTGAAGAAGCCTTGGGAACTCAGGAAGCTTTGCTGGAAAGTGAGCTGGCAGACATACAGGTTAATGTTGCTACAGTTTTTTCAATTCCTGCTCCTTGATCATAATCTTTAACATTATGTAACCATTTGCTTGCAAAGGTTCTCTATGACAGACAAGTAATAAGTTGCTCAAGCTACTCATTTTTCTCTTTTTCTTTCAGGCTGATAACCAGCAAGACTGCAATACTGAATGTCCTCAATTTATAGGAGTTGAGCTTGCAGAAGCTTTAGAGGCAAATGACATGTATAAGACCCAGCTAAAGAGGTTTGTACAAGTGGTATATTTCCTGATCCAAAAGATTGGAATTAGTTGTCTTCATAAACCTAACATCTGAAATGAGGTTTTTAGTTCTTACATTTTAATAAACAATCGATTATTAAATTTTTTTTATGTTTCATCCTTTTGTTTTCTGATAAAGTTATTTTTTTGTCTAATGAACGTGTCTCATCTGAGTGACATGATAGCAAGCTGTTACTTGCCACAGCTTCTATTTAAAATCACAAATCAGTATTCATTATTCAGTCCAAACCTTAGGATGCTTTTCTGGTGAGTTTGATAAGAAGGCTATATAAAATATCCAAACCTAATGATGGCCTCTTTTAGCAAATATACTTGCTGGTTTAGGATGATAATTGGATATTCTTATTTCATTAGCTTAATTCGAAAACCACACTAAGATACTAAACCCTAATATAAATATAAAATACCAGATAAAACCTAGATCTATAAAATATTACGATTAAGCTCCATAAATATTACAACAAAGTAACAAAATAAAATCTTAAATAAGTTAATCCCTCAATTAGCGTTTCTGGTGGAGCCTTAATGGTGCTTTCGCAACCTCAAACTTTAGATATATTTCTCTCTCCTTCTCTATTCTTTGTTGAATTTCGACATCTGGATTTTTCATGTCATCATGTACCATAGCAGGATAATGTTGTATATACACTAATTCTATTCTGTAATTCCTCTTGGGGCTGGAATTATAGGCTAGCCAAAAAAGTCTTGGGTGAGGTTTATTAAAACTTAAAACTATCACTAAACTTCTGGTTTGCTTTGGCTAGCTAGAAAATGGAAGGGAAAAGAAATAAATAATAATTACTGTACTGTACCCATATAACTGTCAAAGTAATGTATTGAACTGGCAGGCTTAATTGTGCTAAGTAAATAGTCTTATACATACTTGATTTTGCCCTTGGCACATTCTTAAATAAAAGTGTACCAGCTTATAAATAAGACATAAGATTCTTTTGCTGTGTTTGAATGCTAACAATCTTTGTAAATTTGGCTTGTCTTCAGTTTGTTGTCAAAGGAAGTAAGCATTCATTTAAATGTTCCCGAGAAGTTAACAGGCGAAGGAGCCGCAGGAAAAGACGGATGTGAATGCAAGGTATCAACGCTTGGGATAGAGATGAGTGCGAGGTATCAAATATGCTGAGGTAGAAGCTGATGGAGAGCGACTTGTAGTGCAAGCTTAAGGCTATTAATGATTGGGTGCTCCTCAATTATGTTTAAAACAGGTCAAGCGCTCTCTCTCTCTCTCTCTTAGACATGTCCAAAGGTCGGGTTACCTGTCCAAACTCGAAGGTCCGTCCTATGTATAGGAAGGCTTGAACAAAAATATTAGGCCTAAAAAATGGGCTTGGACAAAAAAATGAGACCCGTTTAAAAAATGGGTCGGGTCTTGGCTCCAACATTCAAAACCTGAGCCCGACTCGACCCATTTTCTAATTAAATAATATATTATTTTTATATATATTATATAATTTATGTCATATAAAAATTAAATATATAATATTATAGTGTAAACATTAAAAAAATATGTTAAGTTGTCCATGTTTAAAAACTTAATAAAAAAAATATAAAATTACTAAAGATTAAATAAAAATTAATATTTTTAAAAAAAAAAAATTTAGAAAAAAATATGAATGGGTCTAAACGGGGTTGGAAAAATTTGAGGTCCATATTTCGGACCGGGGCGGACTTGGATAAACATATATGGTGTTGATACCTTATATAAATTCGGCTCGAACCCGGTCCACGGACACCTCTAAAAAAAAGTTCAAGCAAAGAGCAAAGTTTTAGGTATACCCATTGATTTGGTTAGAGCCAAGCCCATGAAGATAGGAGTAGGAGAAGCAAATCCAGCCTGTTAATAAGAAGGAAGTAGCAAATTCTTGGGCCCTCATTTCTTTACAAAGGCCAGACCCCCAAAATCTAGTTGGGTGGGAACATTGTTAGATAAGCAAAACCCTAAACTGAGGAATCCATTGTTTAGGTAGAGAGTTGGATGCTAGTTAAAACACAATTTTCCAACTTTAGCTCAACCTTTTTCCTTTTCTTTTTGGATAAATACAATTGAATAAGGCCAAAAGGAAGGTGAGATTTTTGTATATTTGATTTTAACTTTTCATCGAAAAGGTAAACAAAGCTTCATCTTATCTAAACCTAGGAATATGATAGTTAGCTCACTTGTAAAGTTTAGAATTATTAATAGTTATAGTAGTGAGTTGAGATTTAAAAACCCATGGCCATGGGTCTATTTTATGGGATGGGCTATGTAGATAACATATTTTAAGGGGATTAAGTCATAACCTAAATTTGACCTCCTAGATTATTATAGCATTAAACAAGCTAATATTTTAAGATTAAAGTTGGCCGGTGGCTTTACTTTGGATGTTAAGTAAAACCTTTTTATTTTCTTTGGATGATTATAACAACTTCATACAAGTAAGAGAAATATTGGATTAAAAGAGCATGCTATTTAAAGTGAAAAAAAGAGAGTACGAATCTGACGAATATTCTTAAGGTTAAGAATATAATACAAAGGCCTCTTTGATTGACAAATATTCTCTTATCTTTTTGTGATTTTGTTGAAAAAACACATTTTATCTTGAAAAAGTAGTGACATTAATTATTAACAGAAAACTCATGAAATTGATTATAGATCATTGATTTGCTGAAACAAGATTACTACAACATTTTGTTGTAGCAACTGGGTGTAGTCTCATAAGTGTTAGGCTATCATCTTGACACTTATGTCAAAGAGGGCGTTTTGAATTTTGAAGACCGGTTAGAATTGTTTGATTTATGCTCCTTCTATAGTCTTTTGTTATGATCTTTTGTCGAATCTTAAACCTTAAACCATAAATCTATTTTAGACAAAGATTTGATGTCTCCTATCAGACTCACTCATACTGTTTAACATTTATCATTAAAAAAAAAGAAGAAGAATGGATAAAAGAAAATAGGAACTAAATAGGAACTAAATAGATTTCCACTAGAGTGTTGTAGCAAGTGATTAAGCTCTATTAAGTAGGGCCATGGATATCTAAGCAAATCTATGAAATGTTCCCCCTTTTAATCAGTAAAATGGCAAATAGAGCAAGACAAGTAGAGGCCTCCAAATGACCAAAAAGAAATATACCCAATCCTTTTATAAGTCTTTCAGTTCATATTAGTAGACAGTGGTGGTGGATAAGTTTCACTTTTGGGCAAATCCAGGACTTTCCAACCGTCCTGAATCTTTGAAAAATCTTTTTCCAAGCAAAACTGTTTGTGGGCTTAAAAAAAAACCAAGAATAAAATGCCATTGCCACAAGGAGGGGCCAGTTTTATTCATGTATTGTAGGTTGAAAAATGAGGAAAATGAGAAAATAAAGACATTTTGTATTTTTTCATGCAATTTTCTTTTTATTAATAAAGGAGGTCCAAGATTTAGGAGAATTGAAGAAGGAAAATTTGGGAATAGTTTGATTCATTTGCATCCTGATGAAGAAGAAAATTTAAAACAAAATAAAAAAAATATGAAAGTTAGCAAAAAGAGCCTTATACACTGCCAGCTAAAATTTGCATCATAGGCATGGGATGGGAGGGTTGGGACTTGGGACAAAGATTTACTTCTTGTCGTAGCTTCAAAAGAGAGAAGAAATAATTCTGTTCAAAATCTAGCCAAACACAAAGTGCTAAGCCTAAATCGAATTATGTTTATAACTTCAACTAGCAAATAAACAAAACCGAAGAACAATGAAATGCAAAAAGAGAAAAAGAAGAACTCGGAATTTAATTTAGTTGGTTCATGTAGCAACTTTTTAAAGTGACATCTAACAGGTCTAGAGTTCGAATCTCATCATCTGCAACCCCTCTCTCTATCACTAGATTACGACCTCCTTTATATAAAAAAAAACCAAACACTTTTTTTTCCCTTTCCCTATATTTGCTAAAAGAAACGGCATATATTCCTTCCACCATTACTAGACAGTGGAAACTCCCAAGTGATATATGTTGCTTTGGACCCAATCATACAATTTTTCTTTCATTTTCAACACTCTGAAAAAAAAAAAATTAAAGCCGATCTTGTATGATAAAGTTGAGGTCCTGAATCTTTGAGGTCTCAGAGGTCTTAAATCTTTGAGGTCTCAAGATCGATTCTTAGATCGAATTTCATGTTGAACTTTATCAAGTTATATGCTATTTTTTTTTATACAATAGAGGTAGCAGTTTGGGATAAGAGAAAAATTTACAAATACTAGGATGCGAACCTCAAACATGTTGAAAATGTCATCTTTTAAGGATAGTTACATGAACCAATTAGACTTTGATTCTTATATGCTAATTTGTTGATTTATTTGTTTGATTTGTTAATTAGTTTCTTATATATTTGTTGAAAGATTGCTCAATTTTGATTCTAATGTAGTTTTGTAAATGGCTATCAATAACTTAGGATTCTGATCTTATTTTCAACACCTTTGAAAATTGAAACCCTAAAAAATAATTATCAAAGAGACAATGTGATCTGTTTCCTAGAGGAAGCCACCAATTCTGACCCATGTTAATATTGTCCATGGTAGAGTGACCCCAATGTAACTCCAAAGGGTGGCAATTCCTTGTGGGATGAAATGATTTTCTGGCTTCTTGGGGATGGTGTTTTGCTGAAACCTTAGAGAATGATGGGAGAGAAGGAGAGGGAGACAAGTTGCATGAAGATGAAATATTTTTTCAGTGACACTTAACCTAACATTACTTAACTGTTTCTTTATGATCTCAATGCCCTTGTCTGGATTCTAATGGACATATGCAAATAATTGTCCTTCAATTAGGGTTCAAACACTTATTATACCTGATTTACTACTCTACACACAATATTTAGGGCTAGTTTAGCATTGTTGTTAAAAAAAAAGCTTAAGCTAGAAAAAATTTGGGTTGAAAAAACGTGTGATGTAAAAATGTGGTTTAAGAATGTTTAAGTGTTTAGCATTATTATGAAAAAGAGTTGTGAGAAATTGAAATGTAAAAAAAGAAGAAGATATGTTTAAAGTAATAAAATTTTAGAGATGTGAGGGTAATAAAGTTATTTCATTCAAAAGCCAGCTTTCAAATCGCAAAAACTCTATTTTCTAGATTTTTTTATTGAGTTGTCAAACTATGATTTTAACCGCAAAATTTAAAATTGTTTACCCTTATAGCATTACGTTTGCGATGAAATGCAGTTTTTAATTTTAAAAATTATATCAACAACAATGTTAAACGGGGTTTAATATGGAATGGGTATCTCTTTGTTACTTTTAGTACTAATTATAGTCAATTTACATAATATCAGTACTAGTGATTTGTTGAAAATTTAGAAAATATAATTATATATATATAATTATAAGGGTATGGTAAAAGATTCATGTAATTAATATAACTATTTAAATGCATCTGTCAATTACATAAACTCACACAAAAAGTTTTAAAATTCTACCATTAATGTATAAAATAATAATAATTTTTTTATTTAACATATCACATTCCTATACAAAATTCTACCATCTATACAATACTATATTTTTGACTACACACATCTTTTAGGTGCCAACACGTGGCACCTTCTTTTTTTAAAAAAAAAAAAAAAAAAAAAAAAAAAGAGAGAGGAAGAAAAAAAATAAAAATTTATGTGTTCGTATTCGTGTTATTTTTTATGTGTTTAAAAATGATGATAAAAATTTATATGTTCGTATTGTGTTAATTTTTTATGTATTTAAAGTATTATATTTTATGTAAATTTTTATATGTTAATAATTCATTTTATGTATATTTTGACACGTTCATGTATTCGTATAATGTTCATGTTTTTTTTTTTTTTTGTGTTTTAATTATTTTTTCTGTGCAGTGTTCAGGTCTTATCTCAATTCATTTCATATTTTGCATAGCTTGTCATTGTGATTCAATTTAAAAAAATAAAATAAAATCGTGTGTTCGTATTGTGCCTCAATTCATAAAATATTTTGCATAATTTGTTATAGTGATTCAATTTAGAAAAAAATTTGTGTATTCGTGACGTGATTGTGTTCTTGTTTTTTTTTTTTTTTTTTTTGTTTAAAGTGTTACAAATTTATATAAATTTTTACACGTTAATAATTCGTTTTATATAGATTTTGACACGTTCGTGTATTCGTGTTGTGTTCATGTTATTTTTCATGTCATATCATATTTTAATTATTTTTTCATATTGTGTTTGTGTTTTATCTCAATTCATTTCATATTTTATATAATTTATCATAGTGATTCAATTTTAACTCTAAATTTATTTACTTACGATATTAAAATATAAAAAAAATATTTAAATAAATAATAATTTAATAACTATTTAATATGATTCAACTTATATTTATTTATAATTATAAATTTAATTAAAATTTTATAAATATAAAAAAAAAAATTCTCTAAAGCGGAGGGAGAATTCCAGTTAATGTATAAAAGTGCTAAAGTTAGACGGGGAAAAGAAAATAAGGAACGTAGGCAGGCAGCATGTCGCCATGCACAGCACGTGGGCTCCATGAGGAACATTTCGTTTTTAGTGAACTTTTCTTGATCCAAATGAATCACTGTTTTGCAAAATGCCAAATTGAAAGAAGACAATGCAATTGCACTATTAATTTTCTTTTTCTTTTTAGGTGAATAAAATTGTACTTTTACTGAATTTTCCTTGTTAGTTTACTCCAAGAAATTAATACTGATTTCTGTTTTTGCAATTTATACCTTAGTTCCCAAATTCCAATTCCCCAACGAAAATCAAACCTTTCTTTCGAAAGTAAATTAAAGAATATCATAATTTTTAAAAAAAAAAAAAAAACCCACACTTATTTTCCTTTCCTTTTTTGGAAGTTAGATCAATCAATTGAAGAAAATCAATACTATAATTGGAAGTACAAGATTTTGAAGAAAGGGCTTATCTCTTTATATATATATATATATATATAATCACAATGATAATAGAAACAATGCGTATTGATAATGCGATAGAATTAGTTGTGTAAACAAGTTGAATTAGTCGTATGTTATTTGGGTTCGACTTGGTGAATATTTGGTTTTGATTCGTTCATTATTGAGTTCAGTTCAAATTTAAATTACTTGAGTAACGAGTCGAGTTGAGTTTTAGTACTTTAATATCCGACTCAAGAAGCTCGTGAATTAATTGAGTTTTTTATATTTTAATATATTTAACATGTATATTATAAATAACTCACAAAAATATAATTTTTAATGTTTCTATTTACAATTTTATCGAACATAATTGAACCTATTGAATTAAGCTCAAGTGACTCGAATAAATTATGAGCCGAATTTGAATATGAAAAATAAATCTCAATCGAATTTCGAATCTCGAATCTCGAATTTTAGAATCGAGCAAAGCTCAAACTTGACAATGTGTCGACTAGATTGTACTCTTAGATAGAACTTTAAACATTCAATATATATATATATATATATATATATATATATATATATATATGTTTCACGTTTGAATTTTAAGAAAGAAATTGTAGGGTCTGTCAGATGATAAAGAGTTACTTGACTTCCCATTATACAATTTTAAACCTAATAAATTCTCACATGTATGATAAAACAAAATTACATGATTGCTTGGCAAATATATATATATATATATATATACTTACATTTTGAAGATATGGAAAGTTATAGTAAGTCTTAAAGCCTCCATTAAAATCGAATCCAAGTTATCATGCCAATTTAATTTTCAACTAATGATCAATTAAACAACAAGAAGTAATGAATAATCAGTTTTAAAGCTAAGAATTTATTTGGTAATTTTTTTAATTATATAGCATGGGTAATTATATATGTTTAAAGAGTGTGATATTTATTTTCTTTGAATAGATAATTAGAGTAGTAGGTCTCCTAGAATTTTTCTCAAAACCATGAAATTATTTTCTTTGAAAGAAAGGATTAATTTTATATAAGTAATAATGTCCACTTAGTGAATTGAAAGGGTAAGAAGTCAATTTGGCACTCATGAGTTTACTTGACACCATTCTTTGAAAATCTAGTTAATTTGATTGTGGCAACAAATTAAACATATAAGTCAAAGAAAAGTAGATCATGTGACAAGATTATGAAACAAAACCTAAAAGGAATACAAAATCAACTAAAAATTTGAGAAAGATGTTGGGTTTTACAATTTTTTTTCTGTTTTCCTATCTTTGAACTTGAATTGCGGATGCAAGGGGCAAGCAGGGGCCTTGGCCTCCTTAGCTCCTTCAAATTTTTTAAGTTTTTAATAATTGTCTAATTCAAAAATAGTAAAAATCTATTTTAATTTTTAAAAATTTATAATTTGATAATCTTTTATCTCGGTCTCTCAAACATAAAACTTTTTGTTTTCCCTTGAATTTAAGTATAAAAATTTGAGAAAGATGTAGGATTTTACAACTTTTTATGTTTTCTCATCTTTGAACTTGGATTTAAGTATATATCAAGTTCAATGAAATTTTTTGTTCTAGAGTAAGTTTAAATAAGGAAAATTCATCAAAAATTCCAGCTAACATTTATAATGCAGTAGAACAAATGCTAGCTCTAGGATTTGTTTTGGGTTTTGTTTCTTTGGTCAAAGGGATATTTATATGTTGATAAATCATCTAGTTTTTATTTATTTATTTATTTATTTTTATTTTTTATGAAGAGTAAAAGGTGATAATCAAAATTTTCTAGCTTCTTAGCACTAATAATTAAGCAAATAAGTTGGATAGGACAGCTTTTGATTCTAACATATAAGTAAACAATGCAAGTTCAAAACCTTCAATCAGTGGGTCCAATATCAAAATTATTTTGTTTTTACATCAATGTTATGGGTGCTCATGAACTTAAGTAACCATCAATTTTTTCCGAAAATAAAATTTGAAACTCTTGAATTAATAATTTACATAGGAAAATATGAGTTCATTAATTAGTATTTTAATTAAGAATCCGGTAAAACGGATGTTTATGAGTGGACATTGTTTAAGGATAACTAAAATATTCTTTTACAAAAATTTACATTTAATGCATTATTTTCATAAAATTAAAAAAAAAATGCATTAATTATAATTTTTTTCTTAAATATTACTTTAATAAGTACCATTAAATATTGATTAATATTTCACTTTTAATTAAATTGATTAATTACTTAATCATTAAATTGCATCAATTATTACAAAATTTCATACTTTCTTGACTTTAAGAAAAAGCAAGCAGTTACAGAATCTTGTCCTCCAATACTTAATTAGTTTAATCATAGTTTTTAAACTTGCTTTTTTAGGGTTCTCTTTCCATATTGTCAGCTGAAAACACAAAGAAAAAAAAAAGCAGATGGAAACCTAATAAAGTATTTATTGAAATTTAACTGATCACATGAATGGATTATGTTCAGTCAAGAAATTGAAAAGCACAAAAGTAAGGTTAAATGTGAGGGCCATGAATAATTAAAAAAAAAGGTAAAACTTAAAATCTTTATTTTTTATTCTGAGTAATGTTTTACCTATATTAAATTTTTTTTGGTACTTACCTTTATGAATAATTGATTATAATTAATCTTCAGGTGTGTTTATATCTGTCTGCCAACATGTAAATATATATTGTAAATGAAAAGGAAGTAAAATAGAGCTCTCAAAAACTTTTCTAAAATAATTAATTAAGGTTAACTTATAATTGCATTGGATAAATGATAAGTACGTAGAATTTAATGTGATCCAGGGTGAAGATGCCCTTTTTATATATTTAAATTTTGGTAAAAATTTATGTGCAGAAATTTATTTATATATGTCTATAATTTCTTTTCTTTATCTGCTTTTTTTGTTTTGTGATTTTCCTTTCATTTAACTACATTTTCTCATAATCCAAACAAAGATTCATGCTTGCTTATATGATAAATATATGATACAATCATCAATTATTTTTCTCTAGCAAAGATAATCAATTTTAAAATTCCAAATTATGCATTTCAAGATTATATATATATATATATATATATATATATATAAAAGAAGCTACAATTTGGGATAGAGAAAGCGATTACGGATGTTTGGATTCGAACCCCAAATATGTTGAATGTCATTTCTTAAAAGTAACTATATAAATCAACTAAATTAAACTCGAATTCTGCATATCAAGACTTTGATTCACATGATATGAAATTATATATGGATAACCCAATTTTTAATTATCCTATTCCCAAAATCTTGCAATTCTCTTGAGAATATTATTTCATCCAATTAATAGTTTTTCCCTGCTGATATATTCTGATTTATATATATATATATATATATATGCAAAACCAAAATAATAATAGAAATTTTCATCAGATTTTGGTGCATAAAATTTGATGGTATATTCTATCAACCAATTCAAACAGTAGCTATGCCATTGCTATCTTAATTTGTAGGTTCAACAACAGAAAAAATTAAGGGCATGCTCTAAGGGGAAAAAAAATAATAAAATTTATTGGTGCCCCCTAAGCAAGACCATCTTTTTCAAAAAAAAATCAAAAAAATCAAAAAAAAAAAAAAAGAAAATATTAAACATAAGCATCATTGAAAAAGACAGCCCAACATACAAGAATTATGCAAAACTCAAAGCCACCCACCAATGGTCGAAGAGTAAGACAAGGCCCTGATTTCCCTCCTGCCAAATTCCTAGACAATTACCAAATTAATGGTCCTTCCTTCCTTCCTTCACCTAATTATATAAACCTTAAACCTAAATTTTTTTTTTTTTTTTCTTGTTTCTCTAACTTTGATAATTGGTACTCCCCAAAGTTATTCTTTTATTCACTTAATTACCTCCCTTCCTTTTTGGTCTTTGATTATTTTATTCACTTGACTTTGGTAATTTCAACAATTCGTATTTAATATGTTATATATTTATATAAATTTTTGATAGATTAATAATTTTGTGTATACATATTGACACATTCGTGTATTCGTGTTGTATATTCATATTATTTTTTCATATCGTGACAGATTTTAGTTAATTTTTTATATCGTATTCGTGTTGTGTCCAAAATTATTAAATCTAAGTAATTGAACCGGTATGTATAATTTTGCTGCTTATTTTTGTAAAGTTATTTTTTTTATATAATTAAAATTATCAGGGATTAATCCTGATTGCTTAGAACTAAAAGATGTTGGCATTTTTGTTCATGTTGAAGATTCACCATCATCCTTTATGAGAAAAGAAAAGAATTTAAATATCACATTAATTACAAGAATAAAAGGTGACAAATTCTTTGAAGTTTTAGAAATTTAGATCAAGCTAGGGTTTGAGTGTAGTGTTAGATCCTTTTGTTTGTTGAAATCCAAACATTAATTTCTAAAGAATTTCTTTGCTTATAGTCATAGTTTTGAGTCTTTTAAAAAAAGTTGAAAAAATAGCCACCACAACTACTCTCTATATCCAAAAATTTTGTAATTCCTATAAACTTGGAATAGATTTAGCTGTCCAGTACTCATCAAGCTATGTAATTTATATTTTCATATATATATATATATATATATATATATATATATATATATTCAATGATTGGTGCTTGTTTTTTCTTATTCAAAGAGTTGAAATGGCTAAAACTATTATTTTAAAAAAAGGGTAAAAAATAAATACTCCTAACTAGTTTATTTCATTATTTGTTAATGCATTGTTGGTGAATGGGGTCCCAATTAAACCATTTGCTGATAACCAAATGTGTGCCAAAAAGATGTGTTCATGAAGAATCTGTACTTTGCACCAATAAAAGTTTTCCAATTTCAATCATAGTCCATTTTTTTTTATTATATTTCCATTAAAGCTTGCATATTGCTATTAAAATTAACAAACAAATTAACTTAATTGCTTGATTATATAATTATGTTCATTTTAGAGTCACAGCTATCTTTCCACCAACTAATTTTATTTGGAGATTATGCATGGGTGTTGATAAAAGTTTTGAGATTGAGCTTTAACATTAATTAATCTCTCTTGAATATACACCAAACAATTTAAGAACTTTGGTCAAATTAAATAAGGCTATACTCTTTTTTTTTTCTTCTTTTCTAAGTCCATGAGGAAGTTTATTGAAAGTCATCTTTAAATGAATTGGCAATACATATATTACAAAAAGGAGTAAAAAAAATAAAAACCTTCAAGATTACATAATAAGGAAATAACATCCATTAATTACCTTATATATTTTTATTTGTATTAAGATAAGTGTAAGAAAATCAATCATATCAAAGGATCAATATATAATTTTTCAAAAATAATATGTAAGGTGAGAAGTTTAAACTTAACATAATTACATTGAGAATTATCCTATAAATTGAATTAATTTATTGAAAAATTATCCCATGCATCACCGATAAGATTTTAGATTCTACAAGCGAAATTAATGAAATAACACATACCTCTTAAGATATATTAAAAAATATATATGTGACAGTCTTTTAATCTTATGTAAAATTAAAAAACTTCATTATCAATATATCAAAATTAAGTTTAATTTACTTAACAAACTAATTTTAAATAAAGATGCCCAAACTCGCAAAAGTAACAAGGAATTTTCATATAATAGTAAGAACATGATTCCATCTACTAATCTAGAGTAATGATAAATATTTCTAGAGCATAATTTGTTGAGAAAATTATTAAAATATTTCATTTAATAAAATTTCCTTGAATTTATTTTATGGAATTGTTTAGTAACCATGATTATGACAATTTCATAGGAACCTGCACACAAATTTTTGCCAAGAAACTTTTTATTTTTAAGGATTCCTTGCTTGGTCAAAGACTTGAATTCTTGAAAGTCTGAAATTACATTCATAGAAAAAGATATTTCCAAATCCTAGCAAGTATGAAATAAATTGTTAATCTTTGCCTTGTCGGTTAATGCAGGGAAATTCTTAAACATAATCATTTATAATGTGCTAGTTTATCTATTCTTCAAGTGCTTCAATTTAGTTAAAACTTTCATCCGTTTTATTTTTTTCTTCTTGGAAACTTTTTTATTTTACTTTTATAATTAGTACATTTGTTGACTAATAATAAATGCATATATCTTTTTATTCAATGAATTAAATTTGAATCTGTCAATCTCTTTTTCAAATTTTAAAAAAATGAGGAAAATTACTCAAAAATTATCAACTGTTTTTTACTTGAATGGGTTAATCTCTTTTATGTAGATCTGTTCACAGGCCGACAATGTTTGATTAGTAAAAAAAAAATTATTTGTTCAAAATCCGATTCGATAGACTCGAAAAATCTGTTTTATTATTTAAAAATATTAATTTATATATATTTAATTAAATTTAAATACAATTATTTTTATTAATTAAATAATTATTCAGATCGGATAGAACAAGTCTACTCTCACGATAATAGTCTAAAAAGTGTCGTACATTAGCTTACTCAATATTTAATACCCCTTATTAAAGATGAAATAACAGATTCTACTAATTTAGGCTAAATGGTTTTGCTTTTTGGGAAAAAAAATAATAGAAAGAAAAAATTAAAACTAAAAAAAAAAAAAAACTAATAACAAAAAGGTAAAAGCATCTATAAAACATATATTAACCAATTAGGCTATAAATTGCAAGCAATGGGTGTGAGAAATTAAAGCTAAAGAGAAATTGTACAAAAAATTTAAGTCTAAATTATATATCAAGGAAATGAGGTGGATGAATGTTAGCATTTTTATTTTTTTAAGATAACGAAAATGATAGAGAGAATATAATGTTAAAAGGTAATTATAAATAAAAGTACAATTTTTATTTATGTAAATTATTTTCCCTTTCAATGCATTACTCTATTACTACAAATATTATTGAGAAAGAGTTTTCTTATTGATTAGGTCAAAATCCATACAAATATTCTTTGCACTTTGCTTTCTCAATGCAAAGAACAATTGCTCCCCAACATCTTAATTTTCAATATTTTCTCCCATAAATAACATTATTTAACTATAATATTTGCTTGGATTGAAGTTGTATCTTTGAGCAATTAACTTTACAATTTCTAAAACCTTGACAGCCTAGCAAGATACTTAACAAATCTTTTTCCCTTAAAACTATTTTATAGTATTTGGAAAAAAGGCTTTGACTAAGATTTGCAATAGAAAAGTTATTTAAACAATAGATCAATCATCACAATAACATAGACTTTGTTAGATTGTGCTCTAATTATGCCCTTAATATTCTTTGTCACTCTATTTCCTTCTCTAATAAAAGTTTATTATAATAAGAGTTCGTTTTTTATACAACGAGAATAGAGTTTTTAACTTCATAAGCGGGGTTAAAAAGTTTTCATATATTTTATATATTTTTAAATTAAATTTTTTTATTTTTAAATATATCTTAAAAAATATGTATCACCTTACTAATTGCACTCGTGAAATTTAAGAACTCTATTAAAAAAAAGAGATAATTTCTCTATAATAAACCAAGTTTTTTTGAACTAGTAAGTTTATATGAAAGAATGGGATGCCTTACCGTTTACAAAGTCAAATTTTTGCAAAATTTAAGAGTGAAGTAGTCTTTAATTTATTTTATTAGAGGAATATTTCATGGTCATAATTATTTTGTGGTTATTTTTTCTGGATATAGTTAGTGATCATATAAAAGTTTTTTTTGGGTATATAAATATTTTTGAGTTTTACAATGAAAGATATCTTTCTGATCTTCTATCCTAGAAATCCCAATATATCTCACTTTGTTTATCTTAAGATTAGAATATGAAACTTCTAAATGGAGTCTTAAATTAGAAATGCTTCCTTGGAGATTAGAAGTTATATTAATAACAATTTTTTTAACTAAATGAAATAAAATTGATATAAAAGAATAATCAAGAAATTACGAGAGCTCATTTTTAACATATAACTAATTATATCAAAGAGGTCTAGATAAACAAAATTTGTACATGACATATATCATTGATAAAGATTGATTAAGGTGATATCAATGTGTTTTAAATTTTTTATTTATAATCCTAAAAAATATATTTATTTTTTTTTATAAAAAATACCGTAATCTGAAAATAGATGAAGAAGTTGCCGGCGTTGAGATTTGAATATTAAACTGTTGAATGTTATCTTTTAAAAATAATTTCATGAACTAATTGAATTAAACTACAGATTCAACGTTCAAGACATTTTCTTTGCTAAATAAACATGTTTATAACTTATGGATTTTATAATAAGCTAATTGTGGAGATAGAGTTTGATTTATATTACAAGTTATTCACTTCTAAGTTCTATTAATGAACATATTCTTTAAATGTGTTTGATAAAAATGTTGGAACTAATTAGGTACATACATATGATTATTGCATCTATAGTGGTTAGCAAAACAATACTTTCAAGTAACTTCAGTTATTTTATAGAAACAACTCAACTTTTTCCATGCAACTTGTTTACTCTTGAATGACCCTTGATAATTATTATTTCTTTTTTTTTTTCTTAGAAAAAATTAAGATTTTCTTTGATTGATGTTTTTACTATTTAATTTTTATTTACAAAGTAAAAAATAAATAAAAAACATATTAAAGTACAAAAGAAAATAATGTTTTTGAGCATTATAGATAAAATATGTAATTCTCTTAAATAAAAACAAATGATTTCTTGGCCAAAAAACAAATGATTTATGGTGCACAAAAATACAAATACAAACATTTGCAATAATAAATTTAATTGATTTTTATTACATTTTATTTTATTTGAAAAGTAGAAAAAAAGTAATTGTGACACAAAAAGTGGTGGAGCAACATACTTAAGATGGGACACCTCTCTTCCAAAACACACAAAAAGAAAGTGACAAATAGTTTATTATTAGTGCTATTTAGGATTAAGTATATTTTTATTTAAATTTGTGGCAAAAATAATTGAAAAATGTTTATTCATAATTATTTTTCTCGAATGTCCAAGAATAATATAGCTAATAACTAGAATTTGAGTTTCTTAATTAAAAAAAAATGTTGGGGTTAATTATTTGAATGAATTTTATAAAATAAAAGAATATTACTTCTTATTTTCTTTAATTTGTAGTTTAAAATTTATCTCTATATAAAATTATTATTTTATATATAAAAAGATTTTTTAAATTTCAAAAATAATTTTATATAATTAACATATGTTTACTTCATCAATTATGTTTATTCATGATATATGGATACAAATTAAATTTATAAATTTGTTTGTATAATTTAAATATTTCACTGATTATATAAATATATATTTTTTAAATATTTATCTTGTATACATGTTACAAGTAATTATACTCTTTCTTAAATAAACTTTAAAAAAAAAATTATAATAATTATTATTATTATTATTATTATCTATAAAAAAATGTAAAGTGATGGTGTCATAACTCATAATAAGCATGAAAAAAGAAGAGCGAGTGAGGGTGAGTGGGTGAGTGACCGAGTCTTTCCAAATATTTGATGACGTGGCGTAAAGTAATTGACCCCCCAAAAGTATAATTTTTTTTAAAAAAGCCAAAATTTTATTACGTGTCACTCATTTGTAAATCGGCGCGCCTCTTTTTCTTCTTCCCTTAAAAATTAAAGTAAATAAATAAAAATACCAAAAATAAAAAAATAATTTTCTCTCTCTTTCATATAATTATAATTTCTCACATCATTCTGTTCTTTGATCTCCTCTCCTTTTCTTTCGTTTTTTTTTTTCTTTCTCTCTCTCTTTTTTATCTCTTAACAAACACAATTTCTGTTTCAGTTTCAGTTTCCTATTTTCATTTTGAGGAAAAAAAAAAACCCACATTTTAATACATGAAAAAGAGCAAAAGAAAGTTGGGTTTTTTCTTTTCATTATAAAAATTCACAGGTACGTCTCTTAATCTCTTTTCACCTTAAATTTTCTTTGGCTTTCAACAAATTTCAATCAAATTCCTTTATTTTTTTCCATTTCTTTTGATCCAATTTTTTTGGATTTTTTGTATGAAGTTTTTGGCTGTTGGAATTGTTATCAGGTGAAGAACTGAATTGGAGCTCTGTTCGTATCAAGTTTAGGGCAGAGGGCATAGTTTTTTTTGTGTGTGAATTTTTGTTTTTTTGTTTTTATAAATTCTGTAAGCCAAATTAGGGTTTGGTTTTGTAATTTTTGGTATATTTATTATAAATTTGTGATCTTGTTGGGTACATTAGAAGGCAAATGAGGCAAATTTGCAGTAGGAAAAAATATTAGATGTAGAAAAAAATGACAGATTTTCAGGCTTTACAACAAAAACCAGAATCCCCAAGTGATGCCACAGCTGAATTCGAAAGGAGTTTGGAGGAATTAATGAGAGGGCATTTAGATGATTGTATGTCATGTGCATCATGTAGTTCTAATAGAAATCCTGATGATGAGGATGATGAGGGTGATCAGCTTCTTAGGAGGAGGAGAAGGTCTGATCTTGAAGGTGATGATTTAGCTGAGTCTTCCGCTGCTAGAAGGCGGCATTCTAGGATTTTGAGTAGGTGGGCTGCTAGGCAGGCACAGGAAATGATAACGACGATTGAGAGGAGGAATAGGGAGTCTGAATTGATGGCTTTAGCTGGTTTACATACTGTTTCAATGCTTGACTCTTCGTTCTTGAGAGAGTCGCAGTCACCTAATTCTAGGCGACAAGGAGGGAATGTTGAGAGGCCTAGTACTCAGGCTTCTTCGATTTTGCAAATGTGGAGGGAGTTGGAGGATGAGCATTTGTTGAATAGGGCGCGAGAGAGGGTGAGGGAAAGGTTGAGGCAGCAAAGGAACGCTGATAGTAATACGACAATGTCTAGTACAACTTTGTCTGAGAATCGTGGAAGTGAGAGTCATGGGAGTGTCGGGGATGTGAGTGAGAGTGAGAATGAGTATGGAACATGGTTGCATGAGCAGGGTGTGTCACAGAATGATCGTGGGGATAATAATGGGTCTAGTAGGGAGCAGTCTCCTGATCTTGGCGAAGTTGAGAGGGAGAGGGTGAGGCAGATTGTTCGGGGATGGATGGAGAGTGGGATTAGTGATCATTCGTCCCGTGTTACCCAAAGGGCTGGCAGTGCTAGAGCTGAATGGCTTGGCGAAACAGAGCGTGAGAGAGTTAGAATTGTCCGGGAGTCGGTGCAAATGACAAGTCAGCAGCGAGGAGTTCGTGAAGGACGGAGGGAAGATCAGGCAGCTACAATTGGTGCACAAGTCGATCGACTTCGTGAAGGCTCCGTTTCTGACCATGATGAAGGCCAACCAGAGCATATTCGGAGGGACTTGCTGAGGTTGCGAGGAAGACAAGCTGTTATTGACTTGCTTATGAGGATTGAAAGAGAAAGACAGAGGGAACTTCAGGGTTTATTGGAGCACCGTGCTGTATCTGATTTTGCTCATCGTAACCGCATTCAGGTCAGTTGGCTGTATCATGAAGTTTGTTAAGTTTGTGCATCTCTTAGATGGTACCAGCTCCCTTTTCTTTCCTTCAGTGAATTATGTTCAGCTATACATTGGATATTTATTTTAACTTTGCTAATTTGCAGAAAATATCTCAAATATGCTGGAGTTTAAATTGAGTTAAAGTAAATGGGACAGATTTTATTTTGTACTAATGTTGTGCTATGTGGTGTTGCACTAATTTTGTTGCGTACCTGTATGCTTTCTCTTGATTTGTGTATTTCATATATTTGTTTGTAATAAAAGGATTATAAGTTGTTCTCTACATGCATGGATGTTAGTTCCATCGTTTTAGTCAAGGCTTTGAGTCCAACATGTATTGTAGTTTCATGGGGATTAACCTGTTTCAATAATAAGGTACTAAGGGTGCTCTACTTTAAGTCAAGAGCCATTTTACTGGGAACTTTGTGGAAACTAAGCCTGTTTGATTGACTCAACACTTGGCTGGACTTAATTTATAGTTTAGTTGCTCAAGAAGCTTGATCTATATACTTTACTAGGATCTATTTAAATTGATTTGATTTTCTTATAAGGTTTATGGTTCTCCTTTGACCAACCAATGAACCGAGCAACAAATAAAAAAATAAATAACAAAAGGAAAAACTTATGAGACAGAGAAAGCGTGACTCTAGCTTTCTTTCCGGAATGAAAAATATTCAATGTTAATAGGAGTCTCTGTTTTGTACTTTTCTGCAATGGTGTTCCTTAAGAAGCTTGGATATCTTTAGTATTGGTTAGATCCATTTGAATGGTGTGTTAATAGTTGACCGATCACGTTTCATCATGTTTCATATTTATTTCTTGAACTATTAGTCAATGTTGGATGACCATGACCTTCAATGATGCTCCAGGCTGACTTAATATACTATTCATATGGATAACTTCACTTATTTTCATGTTTCTTTTTTTTTTTTTTTAAATTCTTCATTATACGTTGTTGTTACTTCAGTTTTTCACTATTTTTTCATCCTTTGCCGCTGCCCATTTGGAATTAAGATGCAGAAGTATTCATGCTAGGCTGGAAATTGAAAGATCATGTGCTCTTTGTTTCGTTGTAGAAGAACAAAACTTGCTATATCAGGGTTAAGAGTGAAAGTAACATCGATTCTGATGTTTTTAGAAAATATATTTTTTATTTTAAAGTAAAAAATATGTTGATGTTGGAATTAACTTTTATACATCACTCTTGGACTATTCTGAATCACACATCTTGATGTTAATATATTTTTTAGTTTTGCTCAATGAAAGTCCTTTCGTATCAGGATCTTTTTGTTTGCATATGTGGCCATATTTAACTACCAATGCATTTAACTTTGCAGTCGCTACTCAGAGGTAGATTCTTACGAAATGAGAGACCTGTTGAAGAGGAGAGACCACCTTCAATGGCAGCGAGTGAATTAATTCAATTAAGACAACAACACACTGTATCTGGTTTGAGGTATGAATGTTGTCATTCATGCTCAGATTAAGAATTTTTCACTGTTATACAAAATATTTTGATGATGGTTTTTAAAAGGTTGATTGTTTGTGAACAATGATGTTACATGCTGAGGAATTTTGGCATATGATATATAGAACAAGATGCATTGCTTGAATAGTACTTGGGTTTGGTGTTCAGGATTGGCAATCTTGTTATATTTTGTTGATGTACTTTACAGTTATACCCCACTTATAGGAAAAGGTTTTGTCTGTTGTTGTACTATGCAGTTATATTTTGATTGACAACCTTCTCCTGTTTCTGGAAAATGGGGACAACTTAGTCTGATTTTTTCTTTTTCCTTTGTGCTTTTTTTAGAAACATAAAGTTAGATCTTGCCTGTAAACAATGAGAGATATGTGGTATGTATTGTTTTTTTTTTTTTATAAGAATGAGATATGGATCACAAGCGCAGAGTCCATCTACCTGCCTCTAGATTATGGCTTGAACAATTCTTTGCAATGCTGTTTTCATCTCACTCAAGCACGAAGCTCTCATAGTTTCCATTGATTTCCATAACAGCGAATTCTTTTTCTCATTCAGGGAAGGGTTCCGCAACAGATTAGAAACCATTGTCCGCGGTCAAGCAAGCAGCAATTCCGAAACCACGTCTAGCAATGTCATCGATGATTCTAGAAATGAACTTTCCCAATCAAACACGTTACTGGATGTCCAACGTGAAAACAATGAGCATACACAACCTAGGAGTTTGGAAAGTGACATCTCACGGTCAACTAATCAAACAGGAGATATGGTTAGCAACATGACTGTTGAGAGCATAAGTTGGCAAGAAAATGCTAACCAAGGTGGGAATTGGCGGGAACCAACAACCAATGATGAGAGAGGAAATTGGCAACAGCCAACATATGCTCAGTTCAATGAATGGAGAGAGGGCAATGCAGAAGAAATGGATTCAAATTGGCAAGAAGGTTCAGTTAGTGAGTATCGCCAAGAAAATCCTGGAAATGTAAATGGAGAAGAAAGTCATCCACAGGGAGCCCAGAGGGCTTGGCGTGAGGATGGCTCTCGGGAAGCTGTTGATAATTCGTCAGAAGGGCCTTCTGATCCTCCAAGAGCACGTCGTGCAATCCCAGTTAGAAGGTTCAATAGATTTCATCCACCTGAAGATGATAATGTGTATAGTATGGAACTTAGAGAACTTCTGAGCAGGTATTTGATCACATGGTTTTTTTACGCTTAAAGTAAAATGTGACTTCTTTGATGGTTGATATAATTTAATTTGCAGGAGGAGTGTCTCTAATCTTCTTCGAAGTGGTTTCCGGGAAAGTCTAGACCAATTAATACATTCTTATGTGGAAAGACAAGGTCGTTCTCCCATTGATTGGGATCTGCATAGAAACTTGCCAACTCCAGCCTCACCAGAGGGTGATCAAGAGCAACAGAGGGATGAAATAAATGATGATCAGAATGATGCTATTAACAGGCCTTCACTGGTGCTACCTTCTCCGCCAGTGCCACCACCACAACCACTGTGGCATCAGGATTTACATCACACTAGCTGGTCTAGGCACAGCATGCATAGATCAGAAATTGTGAGCCATCTTTCTTAGTTGTGCAACTGTATATAACCGTAACTATTGAATCATTTCAATTCCGTTCTCTTTAGAGTGTCGTGTTAGGTATTAAGTTTTCTATTGGAATAATTTTTAACATAATAGAGGGGAGCCCTAGGTATCCTGATTGTGAGTTTCATACCGAAGGTAAAATCATTTGTGGAAATGATTCTATTTGGAGAAACATTTTGTTGCTATGTTACTCGGATTCGAGTGTGAGTGTCGGACACGGGTATGTTCAATTTTTTTTTTTCAAGATTTTCATGTATTTGGAGGGTCCTTGGAGGATCATATCTCCATAATCATGTCCAGATATGCGTCGGACACGGATACTTAAAAAAAAAAATGAAGAGTCGGAGGAAATTGAATCATGTATCAAGGATTTTATCTCCCTCCCTAATTGTGGGTGTTAATTTTTGTTAATTATGCTGCTTGTTTTGTATCATTGTAGGTTGTCAGTCTTGGCTTGTTCAATAGTTGCTGAATGTTATCAGGAAATAGGCCCAGATATCTTACTTTGGAGTCCCTATACAGTACTTTTTGTTACTTTGCATCTTTTAAGTTATTTATGAGGCTGCTTATTTTGAGCAGGAATGGGAGACGGTTAATGATCTAAGAGCTGATATGGCAAGACTCCAGCAGGGCATGAGCCACATGCAGAGGATGTTGGAAGCCTGCATGGATATGCAGCTGGAGTTACAGCGATCTCTCAGGCAGGAAGTCTCTGCAGCTTTGAATAGATCATTTGGTGAAAAAGGTTTGTAAATCCTCCCTACTTTTCTTTCCTTAAAAGCATTATTTTGGAAATTTTTTTTTCCTTATCTGTGCAATGCGGTAAGTTTGGTTGTTTCTGTTTCTATTTTTTTTTTTTTTAATTTTTCACTTGCATTACAGGTTCAAGTGCAGAAACATCGGAGGATGGGTCTAAATGGGGTCATGTGAGGAAAGGGACTTGCTGTGTTTGTTGTGATAGCCATATCGATTCACTTTTGTACAGGTTTTACCTTCTTAACTTCTCTAAATCTTTCCATGGTCAATATCATCGGCTAGCACTGGTGTATGCACATATGCGAAAGCAAGATTTTCAACTTCTTCGATACTTGATTATACATCGCAATTGTTTTGGTTGCAGATGCGGACACATGTGCACGTGTTCAAAATGCGCGAATGAGTTGGTTCGTGGCGGAGGAAAATGCCCATTGTGTAGAGCACCTATTGTGGAGGTAATCCGTGCATACTCAATACTGTAAAGAGATGAAACCAACATAATAAGAAGTAAACAGAATGACTGGTAAGGTCTAAGAGAGAGCCAATGTGAGTTAAAAAGGCTCCAATTAGTAGAGTAGAGTGTTAAGTTGTTGCCGGTGTTTTTCTGATTATTTGTGGAACACTATGCAGTGTATAATTGGAATAACAATTGGCTTCATTGATTCATCATTCATCATGGGTAAATAAAATGTCGTCCATCAATTTATTTATTTTTCATCTCTTCCCTGATCATAACTAGTTCTTCCAGCCTTTATCATTTCATTAGATATCTTCATCTTCCTTCCTAGGGTAATCAAATAAGTTTGCTCTAGAAATCTGTGCTACTTTGAACTCTATGCAGTTTGAGTTTAGCATGGATTGCAAGTTTGTAATTCAGCATTGGAAGGTTGCAGATGTTTTATTTTGGGTAAATTACAAAAACTCAATTTGTGTCAAGGGCGGAATAAATATGTTTTGGTTAAAATATTAAAAATGTTATTGAATTATGTCATTTAAAAATAAAAAAAAAAGTTTTTATATTTTTATCGTATCTAAATAAATTTTTATTTTTTAATTCGTACCTAAATAAGCTTTTATTTGAAATGAAATATTGATTTATGTTAAAGATTTATTTAAGTTTAAATTAAAGGTTAAGGGTTTATTTGG
This sequence comes from Fremontodendron californicum, assembly GCA_030761205.1. Classification (NCBI taxonomy): domain Eukaryota; kingdom Viridiplantae; phylum Streptophyta; class Magnoliopsida; order Malvales; family Malvaceae; genus Fremontodendron; species Fremontodendron californicum. The sequence continues at coordinate 8,116,226 of JAULJL010000009.1, read as the reverse complement.
GTATATGTTAAAGGTTAAGGGTTTATTTAAATATAAATTAAAAGTTAAGGGTTTATTTGAGTATAATAAAAATATAGCAATTTATTTAAATAAAGTGGTATAATTTATGGGTTTTTTTTTTAAAATTATTTTAACCTATGTTTTTTAGCAGATCTTTGTAGTTAATTTTCCTTAAGACTTGAAAATTAACGAAAGCAATCATAGAGTCATAGTAAAGAGTCCAATTTATAAACTTAAGATGATAAAGTGTCTGTTTTTAATAAACTTGAGAGGATAATTTCATTTGGCCTTTAATCACAAGATATGAATTTTATTTTTTTGGTAATTTACCCTTTTATATTTGTTGACTATAAATGGGTAAGAGCTTTCTATCATTGGGTAGAGTGGAAGTGTCAGGCCATTCAACTTGATTTAAAAATATATAAAATATATAGTCTTTAAAAAGAGAGAGAGAGAGAGAGAGAGATAAAGCCAAAAAAAAAGTCGAGAAAAATGGGTTTATGTTATATACTTAATACTTATATTGATTGTAATTTTTTTTATTTAATATTAGGCCTTTGAACATAAAACCAAACAAATGTGCTTTGAATAATGTGTGATTTTATATATATATTTTTTTAATTATGTAAATATAAAATTAATATAAATTATTTTTATATTATTAAATATTTATATCATATTTTTTATATGATATTTAAAATTATTTATCCACTAACAATTGATTTGGGTGGGTTGCTTTGTTGTTTTTTCTTTTCTTTTCTTTTCTAAATCAAATCAAATCACATCATATTCCGGTTTCCGAAATATCAAAGTCTCCAATTTATTGTCGTTTCCATTACCTTTTTCTTTGGGGAAAATTCAAAAAGCAAAAATTGTAGCTTTGGATATATAAAAGAAGGATTACAAATTAGTGTTGTTTTTACTTTTTTCAGCTTATAAATGTTAATTAACATGGTGAGAAAAATCCTATGGAAATTAAGCCTTTGGCCCTTTGAACAGATTGGAATTTAGGAATTCCAATCTAATTTCCGATTTACAAAAAATAAAGACTACTTTTATCATGTAACCAAAAACAGAACAAGAAAATTATTAACCTGCTGCAAGTGATGGCTTGAAGATCATTAAAAAAAATTTAAAAAAAAAAAACCCAAATGCCTATAATCTTGTGTGAAATCAGATAAAAAGAACTTCAACTTTTAGTAGGATGTAAAACTTTAATACGAAAAACATAACTGGCTCGATTTGTCTTAACAATTGCTAGGATGGCTCTATTTTCACTTTTTTTTTCCCCTTCCAAAGCAACCAAATAAGGTAGAAACTATCCGAAATTAAATTAAATTAAATTTATTTTATAATTCAATAATTTAAATTCAAAACAATTCGAATTTGATGATCCAAATTCTTATAATCCAAGTATCAAATTCAAAATTCTCGAATCTAAAATGATCAAATCCAATCAAATCCATCAATTAACACTTTTTTTTGTTAGGATGCTAGTATGCTACCATGATTTTTGTGGCATTTTCGGGTGGGAAAAGCTATACAAAATTAGAGTACTTACAAAATTCTTTTCAATATTGAATAAATAATATTATATATTTTTAATTTATATAAAAATTTATATATGCATTTTATATATAAGTAAAACGGTTTAAGTACCCACATAGTCCATGTACTGTAGTGAAAAGAGTAAATTAGTTCTTATACTGTAAAAGTGAGTAATTTAGTCCATGTACAATTGAAATAGGTATAAATAAATAAAATTGAAAACGATTTTAATGAAAAACCGTTAAAATATTGACGTCGATTCATAAAATATAACAGATTTAGATATATTTCAAGTCATATTTTATTCCAAGTCATTAATTCTGTTAAATGTTACGAGTCCAAATCAGTATTTTAACAGTTTTTCATTAACATTGTTATCAATTTTACTTATTTGCACCTATTTCAATTATACAGGAACTAAATTACTCATTTTTACAGTATAAAAACTAAATTACTTTTTTCATTATAGTACAGAGACTATTTGGGTACTTAAACCAAGTAAAACATGCGTATGAAAAAAAAAATGATAAATTACATTAATCATTAAAATATTGTTAAAGAAGTTCTAAAATTTAAAATTTAATAATAATAAATAACAAGCACACTATTATTTCAAATATTAATTAAAAGAAAGTATATTATATGAAAGTAAAATAAAATAAACTCCAATTGAATCTTAAAATAAGATGGGTGGATATTCAATAGAGAATTATGAATTTAAATTTGGTTGTTGAGGTCTCGCCTAGCTAATGTGGTAAAAGAAGTAAACAATACGAAAAATATGTATTTTTATAAAAACTAAAATAAAGCACTTTTTTGATAAAATGAAACATTAGATTAAAAAAAACAAATTCTAATTTATAAATTTTCTTTTTCAAAAAAAAAAAATCAGACGAGACAAAATACGGGTCAAATAGGACGGGTCGTGTAGCATTACTCATAAATAAATAAGAAAAAAAGAAACAATCCAAATAGCAATGTCTCATTCAATTCAAACCCAAAATAAATCCAAATACAAGTTCAAAACATAAATGAACAATTTCTTAGCATTGAAAAACAAAATATTGTCCTTATTAATAATTTTATTCATTAAATTTCATAATATTGGCATTTAATTTGATGGAAGTAAAGCAGCTTCATCGTTCATCTCAGCCTTGATAGCTGCAGCCAACTGATCATAAGCTTCACCCCAAGCACAGTGTATCTCATCACTCCATTTCTCTTCTCCAATTGCCTCTTTAATTGTCCTTAAAAGTGCCTCTTTCACCACCTGAAAATTGTCAATTGAAATACAAAATTAATTAGTTTATAGATTTTTATTTTTCTACCAACAGAATAAATGTATGCAATCTAATTTGATTTGTTAAAAAAAAAAAAGAAAAAAGTACCTCAAAATGGGGATCTTTGACACCATTCTTGCTATGAACAGAGCCCAAATACTTCAAAGTTGAATCAGCCACCACCACTTCCCCCTTCTCTCTAAGTTGAATGGCTGACTCACATGTCTTATTTCAAGAATAACATCAAATTAATTATGTTAAAATTAAATGCAATACTAGGTAACTTACACTTATATTATTCGGACTCGAGTGTGAATGTCGGATATAAGTATATGTTCGACACATATATGTTCGATTTATTTTAAGTTTTTCTATATATTTGGAGTGTCCTTAAAAGATCATATCCCTATATTCATGTCCGAATATGCGTCGAATACGGATATCGGACACAAATACTTAAAAAAAGTAAGAGCTTACACACATACAATTGAGAACTCTTTCATATTTTTAATTTTCAGTATAAACTGAAAATAAGTAAAATGATTGAAGACGTTGAAATCTTAATTTCGAAAGATTGAATTGGAATGAATGAACTGACCATCTTGAAAACCTTGACAGCATGAGCCTTGAGTTTGGGATTATTCTGGGGTATCTCATCTGAGTCTCTCAGAAAACTAAACATATTCTTTGCAGCAGGTGCAATCTCCAAAATTCTAAACACCCAAAAACAAATTAGCATATTTCACAAACAAACAAGAAATTTTATCCCAGTATTTTCTCACACAAATGAACAAGAAAAACAAGTACTCTTACGTGGCCCTGTGTCTATATTACTTACAGTGTAAAGAAACGCAAGCTGAATTGAGGAATATCTTGCTTCAATAGCTCCCATGATTCCTTCACCAATGCTTCTTGCTTCTCACTGAAACCCATCTCTCTCAAAATTAACCAATTTTCTTTGCTTTTCTTTCTCAAAGATAAGGAGGGACTGGAGCTCTCTCTCTCTCTCTCTCTCTCTCTCTATATATATATATATATATATATATATTATATATATATATGGCAGTTTTTTTTTTTCTTTCTCATTCCAGTGAAAATGAATTAAATTAACTTAGCTGTAAAAAAAAAAGATAGTTCAAAAATTAAATATTTTTATAGCAATGCCAGACTCAGATATTATGTGCTAGTAGTATTTATTAATATTATAATATGAATACAGCTAAGCTTTTATTTGTCGTTGTTTGCATATCTTAGACGTGCATAGATGATAGATGAAAGATGATTCTATATTAATTTCTATTTTTCGTTGAATATTGTGAAGTTATTATGGGATGCCACTTAGCAACTTAATTAATTAATAGTCTTCTCTTTTGAAGATATTGGGTCAATTAATTGTGATAATTGATGGGTTTAGTCGGGTTTGTATTCGAGAAAATTTCAAGTTTAAATAATTTGACATTTGAATTATTTAAAATGGATTATTTTAAATTTTAATTTTAAAATTAAATTAATTGTTTTTTAATAATTTTGATTTAGGGTTTTAAATTGTTCGAGTTTGATTAAAAATCTCTAAAATTGCAAACTGTCCAAATACCTGATTACTGATTATCTGTCATTGCAAAAGAATTTTTGAATATATATAGTATCTATTTATTTATGTAACATGCATCAATGTTCCATTCTATGTATGATTAATGATTATTGGATGTCACTTATAAAAAAATCATGTAGCAACTAATTAATTAATGGTCTTTTGAAGATACTGAAAAAACAATAATCCAAGAATGATGTCATAAATTTCATTACTTTTTTTTTAATAAAATTACAAGTACAAGAAATTATAATTATCACATCTATATAATAAATTATTTAATTAAATCGAATAAATAAACCAATAAAAATCAGTACATAATACATAAAATTAGATCAATTTCACACATAAAACTTGAATTTAAAACCTCAAAATTTTAAAACTTTTTTATCACTTAACCAAAACCTCGTGACTTATTAAGGAATGATATATATATATATATATATATATATATATGTTAACTTTTACGTTTTTTTGTTGTTGTTAGATTTAAGAAAAAGGAAATTTGAATGAACAAGGAAAATACATATATATATATATATATTTATCTTTTAATTAATTAATACTCAAATCACATGTATATAGTTTTTAAAACCAATTGTTTGTGAGGTATTTAAAGAAGAGAATTATGAACTTAATAAATCAGATGAAAAGATATCTGCCGATTGGGTTTGACTTTTAAGTTGTAAGCCTTTTTTTTTTCTTTGTATTTTTATGTTGATTTCAATCTTTAACCACCCACCTTATAATTTAAAAAAGAATAAAGAAATTATCTTCAAATTTCAAGAATTTGATATTGATCGCCAATCAGGCATTATATCAATGATAAAAAAAGATATTGAAATGTTTAGATTCCAAATTATCGAGTTTCATCATATGTGAATTTAATTATTTTATAGTAATTTATCAATTTATTTAATTTATTTATTGGTCATTATAATTTAAGAAATTATCCAATTCATTAACAGTAGAATTATTAAACTCCACTAGCAGCGTTAGTAGGATGACACATACCCTTTAAAGTATGATAAATTTTTTATAAAAAAAATTAATTAAAAAAATAAAACATGTGTTACCTTATTAATTCATTTATAAAATTAAAAAATTTCATTGTCGGTCTGTAGTAAAAAAAAAACTCTTGTTGGAAGTATTATTACAGTAATCAGGTTTGAAAGTGTGAGTCCCATGCTGCCCTTCATTTGACAAAAAAATAATTATATGCAGAAAAATATATATATTTTTTTTTGGGTTCTTTATCATTCATTTTCATTCACATATCACATTACAAATATAAGAACAGTATGAGTATTTTTTTATTATTATTATTTTTTTTTATTTTATCACTGATTCAAATGCTCGAATGGATGACGAGCACTATTCACACAACAATATTTGTTAAGTCATTCACTTTTAGTACATACATGCATGAAAAATAATTCTATATACAAGTAATTGAGTATTTAACCTCTATAAGTATATTTATATAATTATAATTAAGGAGATCAATAGGTTCACATAATTATCTATATCGGTAAGTTGTCAATCACATGTATAAAGTTTAAAGGCAGGCACCCGAGCTCAAAAATTGGTCCATGTCTTTTTAAACACAAACAATTTGATTCGAACTCTTCAGCTTAGTCGAATTGGTTCATGCAATTACCATTAAAAAGTGACGTATAACAAATTTGAAATTTAAATCCCAACATCTTCAATCTTTTTTTTTTATCCGTAAATTGTGACCTCTTTAATTTGTTTAAAAAAAATTGTACATAGGTGCCCAAGAAAACCAACTGATACGTTAGATGGTAATTTTTGGGCTTGGGTTTGCATCTGGATTTAGTTGGGGTTTACTATTTTCGGTTATTTGCTGGGCCTATCAGCACCTAGCTTACTACAGCTGGAAACAAATCACTAGTGATTTAAAATTTGTTTAAATTGCATAAAAAAAAAATCTTGAAAATAGTGATTAAATGGAATTTTTTATCTTTATGATAATAATTGGATTTAAATATGTTTTTGAAAAACAATTAAGCCTAATAAATATAAATATATGCAAAAAATAAAAAAAATAAACTTTTGAAAATATAAATAATTTGCTCCTCTTCATTTTTTGGTACAATTTGCACCTTTATATTATCAAATTCAATCAATTATGGGCTCAAATTATACTTAAAACATTACTAGAAGAAAATATGTGTTCAACTAATTAAATCATTAGGTAAAAATTTTTGCTGAAAGTTGAAAATGTATCAATTTTTTTCTATTTTTTTTTTACGAAATTATGAAATATGCAATAAAAAAGGAAAATACGAAGGAAACTCCAATTTTAGCAATATAAGGAATAGAGACCATATTCTTTGCCTTAAAAAGGGAAAAAGTTGAAGAAAAAAAAGAGCAATATTCCAAATTCCAAACAATTCTGCTATTTTTGTACTTTTGTGTGGCCTTGAAAGACAAAAGGGATATGTTTCCAACTTCCAAGTACAAAATGTTGGGATTTTCTTTTCTTTCATATTCCCTTTTCTTTTTACTTTTTCCTGATTTTCCTTTTCTCAGTTTCTTTTTCTTTCCCATTTATCCTCTTTTATTTAGTTCTTTCGGCAACAAAAGTCAAAAATTGGATAAGATACTCTTACTTATGTTATTCGAATTTTTTATTCTTTAAAATATTTGTGTTTGACATTTATATTTGAATATGATTATGAAGTTATGATCCTTCAAATATATGAAAAAAATTTATAAAAATTTGAGAATATCTTTATCGTACATATATCAGTATCCGACACTCATCTCGAAATTCGGATAATATAGACTCTAACTCTATCTATGAGTTAATTTGTTTGTTAATTATAACATGGCTTTAACATTAATTAAGTTTTCTCTAAGGTTTGGGTTATGAAAATATCATAATTTTCACACATGATTTGGTTTCTCCATCAATTATTATGTAACAAAGCAATTGTGTTTTACATATATAAATAAAAAAAGTAAATGTGATTATTTGCGTAAATTAAGGATTTTGTATGTAAAAATAAAATCATTTGTAATAAACATTTTAATCCTTGAAATTAAAACAAAATTACTTCCCCTTGCATTGTGTATGTCCACGCAATTTCGGCTCCCTAATCTAAAATTATATAAATTATAACATTGTATATCCCTTAGATAATTATTATTGCAATATTATAGTTTTTTATATATAAATATTCCAATTTCTATCACTTATGTTATAGTTGATTCCAATTTTCAAAAATAAATTTTCTTTCTTAGGGCTTGACCCTAATAAGGATGGTTAAGCTTTTGTGTTCATTAATAAAATTTATCTATAATAATATATATATAAAAACACGAATGCAATTTTTTTGATGAAAATAGTTATTATTATTTATTATATTTTTAAATTATAATTATAAATATTTTTATTTTTATTATTAATAAGATTTTTTTAATTTATAAGTAAGAATTTTAATTTCATTAAAAAAAAGTTGTTAAATGGATTAATTTGATAATAAATTAAAATTTTATATGAAATTGCTTTATTTTAAAAGTTTAAAATTTTCACTAACCTTAAAAAGTAAATCAATTTATTTTATATAAATAAAAAAATTAAATTTATATTGAATTTTTTTATTTTTATAATTAATTTTGCATGAATATGAAAATAATAAATTTTATATAATTTGCGGATGAAACAAACTTTAAATGTTAATACAAATTTTAATTATTATATACTTTATTTATTTTATTTATTTTTGAAATGTATAATTATATATTCAAAAATAAATCAATCAATAACTATTCACGTATGTGATAATAAATATTAATTTTATTATATATTATTCAATATGTTACATGTTACAACTATTTGAAAAAAATAAATAAAAATGAAAGTGAAGATGTAAGTATTTACTATATACTAGAAAAAGACCCTGATTTCGCTAGGGTACTTTTAATTTTTTTAAATTTTTTTTAATTAATTAATAATAATAAATTAATTTTAATTTTATTAAATTATTATTATTTATTTAAATATTTTATTTTAAAATTATATTTATATTTTTTAATTATTAAAATTAAATTATGATAATTAAATTTATGATAATTTTTATTTATAAATTAGGGAATATTTAGACCTTATTGTGTATTGTATATTTTTATTTATAGGAGATAACAAATTATAAATTAAAAAAAAAATGTGTGGTTTGTATTTTATTCTCTCGTAGGATCGATTTTAACACATAGGTTAGCAACAAATTCGTTTTTTTCTTTTTTAATTTTTTTTTATGAGCGAGTGGGGTACGGATCTTAAACCGATCCGCGAGTCAACGTACCGACTAACCCATTTAAATACATCCTTTAAAAATAAAATTACTATTTAATAAAAAAAATTATATAAATATTTTTGTTTAATTTTAAAAATACAAAGTGATAAATTAATTTTTATAATTATTTTTAAACAATCATTTTTCCTTAAAAAAAAATCAATAAAATATAAAAATAATGAAAATATTTATAATTTTTTTGATACAAAAAAATAAAAATAAAATTTAGAAAATGAATAAAATATATATTTATTAAACTTTTTGGAAATAATAAATTAAAAAATTAAAACAGTAATAAAAAAATAAAAAAACATTTTTTTCTCTTTTCTTTTTTCTCCACTAAAAGACAAATTAAAACAAAAAAAAAATTAAACATTTAAAAAAATACTCCTTAAGTCCCTTAGCACTAAAAAATAATTATAATAGATGCTTTTTATAATAAATTATTTATGGAGCCATTATTACATAGATTGTGTATCTCTTACTCAACCACGGACCAGCTTCATCAATTCATTAGCAGTGTTTGTCTACAGTTCACTCAGAAATATTAATTAATTTTTTCTTCTTATTCCAAAATGACAATGGAAAAAGAAAAATGAATTACAAAAAAAAAAAAAAAAATCCATTCTTGTTTTGAAAATAAAATAATTAAAAAAAATTAATTAGATCATTTTTTTCTATTCTACAGTTAATTATATGAAAGTTAATATTAATCTTCTTTAAAAAAAAAAAAAAATCTCACCTTCAAAATTTTAAATTTGAAGATCTCTAATTCTATGTGTGAAAACAGGATTTAAAATTTTGAATTTGAATTTTATTTCTTATATAAATTGTGAGAATAAAATACATACATTATGTATAAATTAGTTAATATTTAATATGATTATATATTTGAAAGGTATAAAAATATGAATTTCAAATTCACAAATATCTATAGGTATTTCAAATTCACCACTAAATAGGCATCCAATAAATTAATAAATTAAAAAAATAATCATGAATGTTACATTTACATGTGTTTTATTACATAATTTATATTATTTTTAAAATCCAAATCTATTTCTTAAAATTTAAATTTCCAAAAACAATCTAGTTGAATTGGAGTATCAAATTTTAACCGTTGGGTGGCTCAATTGAGACACAAAAAAAAAAAAAAAAAAAGCTAACTTTACCAAAAACAAAACAAAAAATTAGATTCATTTCGATCTTCAATCAAAGACATCCTATTGAACTGGGGATGATGTTTTATAATTGAACGATCGGGGATCCAAATGGACCCTTAGCAGTGGTTCCAATGGTATGAATATGGATTAGCTTTAATTGAATCAAAATGGGACTGAGAGATGAGTTTAAGAAATTAAAGTGAGGGAAAAGAAAAGTTAAGAAGGACCACATTTTAGTTCCAAGTACAATAGCAGAAAAATATTTAATTAGGAATAATATATGTGAATCATTAATTTCACCTTGTAGAAGTTGGTGTTTTTTTTTTAACTACGGCTTAAAATTGTTTTAACATTTTTTTAGTTTGAAAATAAATTTCAAAATTATTTTGACTTTCAAAACATTAGTTGAATTAAAAAAATTAACTCATTTTTTTATTTATAAATATATAGAAAGAGAAATACTTCCGACTAGACACAATAACATATAGTGTGAAAATAATAAATTGCCACATTTACTTTCACATTGAATTAACTTCAATTATATAAAAGTTAAGGCAACTTAACCATGGTTGATTATCTACACTGAATCATTATATTTATGTTTTGAATTATTGACATAATGACAAAGTTTACATCCATGAAGCTAGTATACAGTTAAAATGTTAGGCAACTATTTTACCAAAAATAAGAAAATAAAATTTTGGAAATAATTTTTAATATACTATTTGGTCCATAAATTGCTTGATTGATTTTTCTTTAGATAAAAAACAAATAAAGCGAATTATTTTTAATGCAAAAGTATTTAAGTTAATTTTAAAGTGATTTATTTATTTCAATAATACGTTCATAAAATATACAATAAACCCATTTTTTTCTTAAATAATGTTGGCTCCCAAGTTTAAAATTTTTTTATTTAGAACTTCATCACAATTCACATTCATGATTATTAAATCCAAATCAATATAATGACAAATGATTTTTCATAGTATTTTTCCTTTTAAAAAATCATTTTAATAGCCTTCCTATTTTCCTTTTATTAATTAAATTAAAATATCTTTCTATCAAAGAAAATGTTAACTAATGTCTAATGGCACTGATTAAGATGATATATAGAAAAAAAAAAGTATAATCAATACATTATTTTTTCTTGAATTCAGTAAAAATAATGTATTAAATGCACAATACTTACTTAAAATGGTAAAAAAAATAATTCTTAACTAGTGTTTATAGATATAAATTAAACGAACCCTTTTATCAGAGATAAATATTAAAAATATGGATTTGCTAACAAGTGCCTTAAGTGCACTCTTTAAAACTTTTACCCAATGCATTATAAATGATGAATAAAACTTTTATAATTAATACAATACTATTACTATAAATAACATATCAATTAATCTTAAAAATTGATAAAGACACTCATTAGCAAAAACCTAAAAACATTTATAATTAATCAGAAAGAAGGAAAAGAAAATCAATTTAATTTTGCAGAAAATTTAGCAATTGATGGCTGACATGTCGTGACTCAAAGTGGTTTTTATTGTCAGTAAAATTCTACGACAAGCATAAATTTTTGTCCCAACATGAAATCGATACTCCATAAAATAATAATAATAATCAATCATTTTAAAAAATAAAAACATGAAATCAATAATGATTTCTTATCAAAAGAGACAAAACAATTGCATATGCCCATAGCACCTTGGACCATTCTCACTTTCTCGAGGAAAATCATCTCCGAGAAGTTAAAATCGTCGTTCGGCAAATCCCAAAGCCGTGTCAATTACTCACAAAGTTTCCATCATGTAAAACAAATAGATTTTTTTTATCCCATTTATATATATATATATATTTGCTTTTTAATATATGTTTCTGACACGTGTTTAAATAAAAAATATTAATATTTAATTATTTATAAATAATAAATAATTTTAAATACGTGTCAAAAGAAATTAAGACACTAAAAGAGACGCCACTAGAGACAAAAAAAATTTGTTCCATGTCAAACACCCCAAAAACAAAAATCCTACAAATCAAAGAAAATCAATCATTTTTAACTGACAACTAATATAATAATAATAATTTATTAAAAAAATTATCTCATTTATCATTATTAATATTTTTAAATTTCATAAATAAAATTAATAATGGACACATATCTCTTAAAATATATTAAAAAATTAATTAATGGTAGCTTTTTAACTTATAAAATAAAAAATTTTAAAAAAATCACTAATGAACTCTTTGGTATAAGCTTAATACTATCCTTTTTGGTTTTTTCAGACTTAAACAACCAACCCATTTCATCTACCTATCTCAAGAACAAATTTTCAATCCTATTCTTTATTTTTTTCCTCTTGAAACCCATTGTATATATTAAAAATTTGATGCAAGCCAAATTGAGATCAACTTACAACTTGGAAGAACATAGAAAAATATAGAAGAGGAAAAAGAAGATGGTAGAAGAATAACAGAAGAAAGAGAAGAGAATTAGAGAGAAATTGTTGTAACAGACTCTAGAGAGAAAAATTGAATTTTGTTAAGAAATTTTTAATGTCAGTACAAGCTCGTTTCTCTCGTTTATATATCTCTTTTCTCCCTCATTTGCTGACTTTGCTAATTATCATATTAAATACCATTAACTAACTATACTGACACTTAACTAATATTTAAATTTAAGTTTATATTAATAAAAACATATTAATCTCCTTTTGGGCATGCATGGACTGTTATGTGACTAATTGTAAGGTATGAGATTTGGATCATACATTGGAAAGTATGATATTTTTTTGTGGGGTTTATATGGATCTAAGCTCTCCTATCTTAATAGTTAACTTTGGGATATGGTTCTCCAAAAGTTCATATCAATTGGTATAAGAGCCGGTAATCATATATCTCAGTTGCAATCGTGCGGTGCGGGTGGTGACGACGGTATTGCAGTGCTTGATAAGCTCATAAAATACACATTTTATGCTCTTTCTATTCTTAGTTTTAGTTATATTTTCGATCTTTATTTTGATTACTTATATTATGTTTTTGAATTTTAGGTATATTTAGGAGAATGAAGTGAAAAGATGTTAATAATGATGGTAAAGAGCTTACAAAATTATAATCACAAGATTGAAGAAGACTTGAGAGTCAAAAAGATCAATTTCTTGTTGCAAAGCAAGAAGGTAAATTTGACCTCCGGAACTTGTTGCAAGGAAAACGTGATGTTAAATTTTTTATTTGAAAAAACTTCCTTATTGACTTTTAAAGCTGACTTGAATACCTTTCCAACGGTAGTTTAAACGGTCAAATCCGATAAGAAATGATCATCCAAATTAGCCGAGGAAATGCAAGAAAGTGTATCAGAAAAATCAACGACCAGCGCCCAAATATTTCGAGAGCCAGCACTGCAGCGCTAGAGAGATGGCTCTGCAGCGCTGGCCGGCTGTCCAAAGTTGCCAAAAAAATACAAATTTGATTCCTTTTTGTTACTTGTGCGGCAAGAAAGGGTTTTTAGGATTCTAAAACTCTATAAATACCATCTTTTGAGCCACAAACTAGACATCTTTTGAGTAGACTCAAATATCATCATTAGTTTTCTTCTTGTTTTCTCTTTTAATTTTATGTTTATGTTAACAATGCCTATGAAAAAGCTAAACTTTTCTTTGGTTAGGGTGATTTCAAAGCCCTAGACATGTTTTGTAATTGATTTTCATATTCTATATATTATTGGTTTTGTATCAAAGTTGCTTATGTTCTTCTATAAGAATTGTTCATGATGTTGTCTTGATTTGTTTAGGTGGCCAACTAGATAGATCTTGATAATTATCTGCTGCTAGTTTAGGAGTTTTGATACGTAGCTTATCTTGATTTCTATTCAATAGTGGCAATTTGTGGTTAATGATTATTTTAAAGTTTTGGCTAATTGCAAAGTGGAACATAACCTAAGTTGAATGAATCCATGTTTATGTATTTGTTGTTTAAATCAACCTATCTTTCTCATCTTAAAGTTACTATCACTTTGAATCTATAGATGTTTATCTTAGGTTATTTGATAGTTAGGGATTAAATAGTTAAGTTTGTCCTGCTTAACAATGAACTAAGGAAGGATTGGGGTAACACGGGAGGTTGTTATCTATGGTTGTTAACTTTGATAGATCATTGATATTGATAGGTCTGAAATTGATTCTTAACATTTTCTAGTGGTGAAGAATGAAATCTTAACCATACTTTCTCATATTTGATTACCTCTCTTTATTTACTTGCTTGCCTTTTATTTTCTTGTTTATTTTAGTTTTAAAATTATTTTAAAAACCTCTTTTTTTCTTTGTTTTTCTTGAATTTAAGTTATAAATATAATAACTTATAAATTAAAACTCAATCCCTATTGACTCAACTCTTGCTAATTACTATACTTACAATTGATCTTTTTAGTGCAAGGTTAAATAAAGTGACACTATTTTGAGTGCATCATTGCTCGCCCGAGGCTAGATTAAGTTAGGTCAAAACCAAACCGGCAACGCGGGTGGTGACGTCGGAATTGCAATATTCGTCCGAGGCTAGACTAAGCTAGCGCAAAGCAAGCAAGTGAGGCTCAGGTGGTGACATCGGTATTTGAGTGTACACCTAAGGCTAGATTAATTAAGTTAACGCAAAGCCAATCTGCTGGACGCCAGAACTGCGGAACGTGATAAACTGTTACGTGCCTAATTACAAGGTAGGAGACTGAAATCATATATTTAAAAATATGATATTTCTTTGTAAGATTTATATGCACTTAAACTCATTTATCTTAATAGTTAGCTGTGTAGTTCTCTAAAGTTTCATATCAAAAAAAAAAATCTGGGATTCGTCGTATCTTAGCAGAGAGAGATAGAAACAAATTAACCTTAAGAAGTTGGATTCAAATTTGAAAAATAAAGAAGCAAATACAATATATGATCTGATAAAATTAAATTGGAAACCAAATCATATAAATGAAAAGATTTAACATGTATAGATCGGATCCAAAAAAAAACTGTCTGAAGATTACAGACTTATATAAACTTTTTGAATCCTAGTGGCAGATTTGCGTGTAATTTCAATTCAATACATACAAAAGGAATAAAAATTATATGTAAAACCCAAAAAGAAAGAAAAAAAATAATAATGAAACCCACAGGAAAAAAAGAAAAAGAAAAGCTTATATAAATTTTTCATGTTCATGGGCACCTTTTTTTAGAGATAGAATCATCAAAACCAGCTTTGAAAAACGCATCAACTTCTTCCCTGTTAACGATCTCGAAGAACTGAAGTTCAGACAGCTTTCTTTTGCATGAAACAGCTCTCTTCCTAGGTTTCCTTGGTGCTGCTGGACATGACAAAACTGCTGGGATCTTGTTTTCTTCCGAGGTTGGTGTTAAACACTCGCTGTTGCTGCTACTGTCATCTTGATTCTTGTTTTCTTTTTCAATTACGATTCCACTTTGATTGGAAGATTGAATCTTTAGTTTGGGTAATTTTATTTTGGCCAAATCTTGGAACAATTCAAGATCTGTAGACATTGTTTAAAGCAAAAAAAAAAAAACCAGAAGCAGAACCAGAACCAGAAATGAAGCTAGGAAAAATTGGATTTTTTTTGTTTGCTTGAATAATGATGGATTGGAAGCCTAAGGAAGAGAAAAGAAGACGTGTAAGGGAAGGTAAGAGAAAGGTTGAGGGACTGTGGGAGTGTGGGGGGGTGTCGGATTTCTTTTATATTCTTCTCTAAAGAAATTACTGTTGACTTTGGAAGCTTTTTTTCCAGATCAAATGGAATAATAATATTAATAATATTAAATTTGCATTTTTTTTTTTGTGAAAACTTTCTGTTTAAGCTGGCTTGGGGTTGATGAGTTGGGTTTGGGACTTTTTACCTCATTTTCTTTTAACTATTTTTTTTAGTTTTGGTTATATAATATATAAATATATATAAAAGAAACCGTAATTGAAATAAAAGAAAAATATGTAAATATTAAAATTCGAATCTTGAATTTATTTGATTTTTTATAGAAACTATTTTGTATTAATATTTTGCTTTTTTCAGGTTTACTTTTTTTTTAGAGCTGTTTTTGGTTTAGGAATCTTTCCTTTTTCCTAGTAATATTTTTTGTTTCCTAACTTTTATAGCAGTATCAATAAATTTTCTTTCAAGAATTTATTTGGAAGGTTTTAAAGGAAAATTGAATGGATAAATTATTACATCAACTGTCAAAATTAAAATGAAAATGTTGATACTTCATTCACTAGATAGTATTGAGACAAAATATCCGGTACCACTTATTATTAAGATGCTTGAATTTTGATCACTTCAATAATTTAGTAGAGGATAATAAAAATTACTTTTGACTTTCACCATATCTCATTTCATGATTTTTTTTTTTTTTTAATCTTATCATTTTTTAAAAATAACTAGTAATTGAAAATGTTAAAAAAAGTGAATTTCAATTCTAGAAATCATAACTTACGAAATAAATGAAAGAAAGGACGTCCTAGAGATATATGTAAATTTTATTCCTTTTACTTTTGAAGAGTAAGAAATTACTGTTTAAATATACTCTTGAGTGGTTTAAGTAAAGAAGTATGACAGAATTAATTTTATGTGATCGCAATATATTTTTGAGTTCAAAGGAGAAACTTGCTTTTTTGAGTTCAAAGCATAACCATATATCAGTTTCATAAGTCTGCTATAAACTTGCTTTGCTATATGATACGAAATGTTGGGTTAACAAGAAGTAATATATATATATATATATATATATATATATATATATATAAAAGATGGGTATAGTAGAGATGCGAATATCAAGATGGATGTATGGTAAAATTAAGATTTAAAAATAGATTTAAAAATGAGGATATTAGTTCTCAAGTTGGGATAGCTCTTATAAAGGAAAGGTAAGAGAAAATCGTTTATAGTGATTTGATCACATATGATGCAAATCAAAGGATGAACATGTTAGAAAGATGGAGCAAATTGACGTTGCACAAGATAAAAGGTTGAAGATGATACCAAAAAAGATATGGTTGGAGGTGATAAATAATGATATAAAACTATTAAAACTTAAAAAAATGATGATGGTGGATAGAAATGATTGGAGGAGGAGAATTCGTATATCCGACATAAATGTTTTCATGTCTTAGTTCTTGTAGCTAACTCCAACTCCAAATATATTGAGATTAAACATTATTGATTTGGTTTGGTTTGATATATTAATATTATATATAAATATTACTTTAATTATCTATTTACAACTTTATCTTCACTATATTTATAAAATAAAATAAAAACCCTAATTCTTTGTCAATTTGAGCTCGAATTCAAGTTCGAACTCGTTTATAAATTATTGAGCTCAAGGTTGAGCAAAACATGTAAATTTTATTAGGTTTTTAATTTATCCGAATGAACACAAATAGCTTAGTTTTTATCTTAAATTGAATACAAATTAAAAAATAAAATAAAAAAACTACTTAATCAAACTAAAAACTGATTTCAAAATGCGAAATACAAATCTAGCTCGAATTTTACTTTTTTTACTATTTTGACTCGGCTCAATTACATTATTCGAGAGATCTTTCCGGTTTAAATATAATCCCGAGGTATTTTTTTCAGCAACCTAACAAATATGTCCTTGAAGTGACACGTGTCAGATTCTCATATCGCCAACATTTGAGATCGGACAGAAAATAAGACCCCACTTGTATCCTCTTTTATTTATTTATTTATTTGTTTTCACTATAGCGGATTTCAATTCTAACATGACATGAGGAACGTAAAATTACGTCGAAGACAAAAGGTGGTAACTATTCTGTCTTCCGTACTCACCCACGCTCTTTCAAAGAGCGTGTAAAATACACTCTCCAACTTTCTTAATTTATTTTTTCTTGTTTCTTTCTTTTTTTAATGTGGCTTTTGCTTGTCCTTACTTGTATTAAGAATAGGTAATTAATAATTGAAATTTATTTTTAATAATGATAAATAAAGTTTAGGGAGGAACTTGCTAGTTTTATTAGTTACATAACTTAATTGTTAGTATAAAAAAAAAAAAATTTAACATCCAAAAATTGCGGATTGATGAAAAATTATTCTATGAAAAATAATTTATAATGATGAGATTTTAATAATCGATGAAGATTAATAATGTCACATTTTTATATAATAAGACCTATATAAATATACTGATTTTTTAAATATATATATAAGAGAATTGTAACTTTCTCTTCTCTCATATTATAAACTCCAATTCTCTTTTTTGGTATTTAAGGTTATCAAAATTTGAGTTTTGGTAAGAGAAATTAAGAGTTTAGTATTTTACCAATAGAAATCACACTACGATTGTCAACTCCAATTTTCATTCCCATAATTTAAATCAAAATCTTCAAATTAAAAGCTAATTAAGATTTTAAGTAATAGAGTTTCTCATCCCATTAACAAATTTTCTTCATAAAATAAATAGAGAAAAAAAAAGTTGAATTTAGCCCATTTCTCCCAAATCCAAAAATATATATATATATAATAATAATTGTTAAGTTCTCATCAAGAAAATTGGAAGTTTTCATTAATAGGACACAAGTTTCTTTATAAATAAAAAGAGAAAAAAGGGAAAGAGATCGAATGGATAATGTCCTCAACATTTTATTTTACCTAGTATACTTTACTACATGGATGTATCTTTGACTATGCATTTCCAATTAGTAATAAACATATATAATTTTTAACCTACTCCTATGGGGTGTGGAATTTTATATCCAAGGTAAAATTTAAATCATCCCACCCATAGTAAAAAAAAAAATAGAGAAAATGATATATTATAATTAATCTTACGTGCATATATAGACTAGAAATTAGATACAATTACAATAGAAAATGTTGTTATTAATTGGTACTTAATTATCTTTTTGACAAAAAAAAATGGTACTTTCCTTGAAAAATTTGCAATATATATTTTTTACGTACCTTAGGTTTAAACAGATTTATTTTATGTATATAAATACTTTTTAAGATAATTGAATATGAACTTTTAATCAAAAATATTGTCATGCACATTCTTTCGAAAAATTAAAAAAAAAAATTCTAATGCAATAATAAGGAAAGAAAATAATAGTTTTACCTCCTTTCTTATGTTGGTTTTAAAAAGTCATGTCATTTTTAATTTTGTATCTCTAAATATGCCATGTAATAATTTGAGTTACAACTTATGACATGTTTATGACATGCATATTGGATATCATAAATTTGAGTTGTAGAATTTAATTTTCTTAGTTGTCTTCTGCAATTTTGTAAGGTTGACATCAAACCCCACAATGAAATTAAATCATTATTGATTAATCCACCTTACCTCTTTAAAAGCCTTAATCATCATATTAAATGTCATTAAATCAAATCTTTTACACATAGGAAAAACAAATAAACACTGATGATCATTTCCCAATTATTAATTCCCTTGAATTTTCACTATTTTCCCACTCTTTTTCTTGTAAAAAAAAGGGTAATTAAAAGCACACGAAGCATTTGATTGGATAGTAAGTATATTGTATGAATTTTTCTAGATTAGTAATTTTGAATACTACAAAATTATATGTTACGAACACAATACGAAAAAAATAATTAAAATACGATACAAAACACAATACAATACGAATATATGAACGTGTCAAAATGTTATAACACTAATTATTAATATGTCAAAATTTATAATATTTTAAACATAATTATAAAACGAAAAAATAATACTACGATATATCTTTTCGCGTTTTTGTCTCTCCTAGATCTATTTGGCATTGGATACCATGTTAGAGCCTTGAATACTCTTATCTAACCAGATCTCTTCCTTCACTATTTTAATGAAAATTTGTTGGATTTGGTTTCACCAAATACCAACTCTTCTTCACAAAAGAAAAAATGAATCTTTTTCACGTGAAAACTGTCTGTTTCTGCTTAATTAGTCAAGTTAGCCTGATCTCAATTGCATGGTTTTCACAACTTATATCCCTTTTGCTTTTCATCTCTTTTCAAAAAGGTAATTAAACAATTGGATTTTATTCCTCAAACAAACATTACTATATTATAATCCCTTTATTAATCCAATCTCACCCACATTTAAAGCTGCTAAACAACTATTTTTTTTGGTGATGGGATTGGTATTTTTGCTTGTCATTCTTCGTAAGCTGTGAACAATCATTTTTACTCAGAATTCTGGGAAAATATATAAAAGAAAACCCTAATGATATCAAAGTCAACAATAGATCAAAACCCTTTTTCAGGTTCTTCATGAACTAATAAAACCAGACAACAACATTCCAAACCTTACCCTTTATTCCTTGTGTCAAGCTTGTTTAAGAAATTTTAAGCTTTTCTTCTTTTTTATATTCTTTTCTTCTCTTTTTCTCTACAATATCAGATATCAGATAAGAAGATTTCACAACAAGCCTTGTTTTAAGGGTTCTTTTATAACTATTGTTGTTTAGTTATAAGAAATTAACAAAACCAATCAGCTAAGGGAGAGTAGAAAGGAAGGAATTCGAGACTTTGAAGGGTTTTTTACTAGAATTTACAAAAGCATCTTACTGATGAAGCTGTTTTTTAAGATTATAGCCGAACCGATATAAAATATAAAATTTAACTACACTATATATGGTAAGATTTAAACCTGAAACTTTAAAGATTCAGACGTCGACGTTGGCTAAACCTTATTGTTTTAATTCCTTCAAATGAAAGGGGAGACCCACAAAAACAAGTTGATTATCGTGTAGTTCTTTCCTTTTCTTTAGTTACTTGGCTAGCTGAAGATGGGCTATTTTCCCTAGCTGTACCTGTATTATTGAGTTTTTGTTTGGATTTGCATGTGCTTTTTTTTATTTTTCTTTTCCTTTTTTTTTTTTCTTTTTTTCTCTCTTAATTAAGCATGGCCATATTTAGTGATGGGTCATTTTTCAACTATGGGGTTGTTTTTAAGCTGCAATAACAGGAATAGAAATCAAGGGACTAATGGAATATTAATCTAACTCAATTATATGGAAGGAAAATAAAAGAAAAGAAAACAGTGTGGTCCTATATAGTTATTTATTATGTTTCTTTTTTGTCTAGAGAAACAAAATTATATAGATAATAATTAATTTTTTAGTCATACAGGTACTTATTTATCATGAAATATGTGATACATAATAATAGCATCATGATTAACAGCCAAAATTGAAGAAAAAAAAAAACTAGTTAAATTTGCTATTTAAGACACACTATATATATATATATATATATATATATATATATATATATACTAAAGAAAAAAACACACGCACAGTACTATGGTGCTAGCACATGGTTTACATTGATTGAGTGAAAGGATATTTGTTATCAAAGTCTTTAAATAGCTTTGATTATGAATATAAATTCAACTGTCAGTTCCAATAAGGATATAGACAGGGTTTGGTATGATTATAAATTGAAATTTGTTAATGAGTGTTTTGGGCATTTTTTTTTTAATTATTATAAATAGTAATATCTTTTTTCTATGTATTAAAAATTATGAATAAATTATCAACTTTTACATTTAATACAATATTATTACTATAAATAATATATTAAAGGGTTCGCTTAACTGATGCTTATAGACACTAGTTAAGGATTATTTACTTATTTAGGAAATTTTTTTATATTAAATGTATTATTTTTACTGAATTAAAAAAAAAGGTGATACATTAATTACATTTTTCATGTTAACCAGTGTCACTAGATACTAATTAACATTTCTTCATATTAAAATACCCTAAAAACACTCCTTAACAAAATCATTATAAATTCTCACGCAGTTTATATCAATATAAGAAATCAGAATTGCTAATTCTTATGCTATTTTTTTATCTTGTCTTGTAAAATTCTTTTGTTAGGAATTAAAAGATTAAAAAAAAGGTTATGTCATCCATATATAATCAATCATAAAATTTTTCTTTTAATATAAAGATACCCATTAGAATGTAGAATAGGAAATAATCTTTTGCAAATCCGTAAATATCTGTTTCTCTTATATATTTTTCAATGTTCGAAACTCAAAAAAATTCAAGATAGAGTATCAAGTTTTGACAGCTGAAAAAAAGTGTCTAAAAACACCGGTAATAGTAATAGTCATAAGAAAAGAATCAAAGATACTAACAATTGCTTAATTATAATTAAATCTTTTAACGTTATATCATCTCCTCAAAAATATCCATTGAACCTTGAGCTATATACAGTAGGAAGTAATTCTCACCAAATTCGCAAATATTTTTTATATTAATATTTTTATATTTTTATAATTAAATTAAATATAAATATAAATATTTTTTATTATTTAAATAATAATTCAAATTGGACCGAATATGATCGGATTACCAAAAACTCATTTCAAATCCGATTCAATTCAAACCGTACGGATAACCCGATTCGTAAACAAATTTATCCTAATACACTCATAATATAATATAAATATTGCTTAAATTATAAAATCTTCTGACGATCATATAAAGTATGTTTGGAATATATAAAATATGATAGAAATTAATATAATCCCATGACAAAGTTGTTGAAAGACATCTGAAAATCTAATCAAAAGATTTAAATGAAAAAACCTATAATCGGTTGATCTAAATAACAGCAGCTTTTAAGAACGGTGGGCGAATTCATCCAGAGTTGCAACGCTGTAACAATTATAAAATTTGCTTTCCGTTCTTATTATCTCATAAAAATTATATCTTTATTAGATCTCTACGCTTGGTTTAAATGCCTTAATTGGCATCTGTTTTTTGCTTTTATTACCCTTTTTTTTCTCCAAAAATTACGTAATCATATAGCATCCACCTTAGCAGAATTTATATGATGGTTACCTACTGAACATTTAAGAATTAAGCAATGGCTTCCATGGCCATGTCTAAAAGGTTAATACCGTGGCATGAGTATTTACTAGAAATTGCTATAAATCACATACATATTACTTGAGCATTAATTTTGATTCTTGTGTAAGATAGAGATTTTAGATTCATGTTACTACTATTGTGCAAAACTTACTGATAAAATAAGATATATTGAACTTGAGGTTTAATGCAGTTGATTCATAAATTTATTTTAAAAGGTAACATTTAGCAAATTTGAATCTTAATATCTACATCCCTTCCTCTATCCTCAAATTGTGAAAAAACTTACTAATAAAATATATTGAACTTGAGGCTTAGTCGAGTTAGTTTATATAATCACCCTTAAAAGGTAGCATTCAACAAGTTCGAAGTTTGAATCCCAACATCTGCATCCCCTTCCCTTATGTCCAAATTACGAAATTATGTAAATCCAACCGTTGTATTTCATGCTCTATTCATGTAAATCGTATACTTCAAATTTCGAGTAAATTAAAAATGTTCAACTATTTGTTTGATGTAAAATTATATATATATATATATATATATATATATATATAATGATATTCTCAATCTATATGATATAAATATCAAATAGATTCAAAACTTTACATGCATGACAAATGTGATTATATTGCTAAATCCAATTATCGATTTGTTAAAATTAAAATATCAATCATGTACAAAATTATGAAAACATATAAAACTAATTAATTTTACACTAATATAAATTGATCCCTCCTATTTATCATTTATTTATTTTTTGTAAAAAAAAAAAAAAAAAAATCACAAAAACATAAACAAAACGAAACTCATCCCTTTACTAATTATCCTCCAATTGACTAAAAAACCAGTTCTACTAATTACAGTTTTGTTCTGGGGCTCTGATCTTAACTAGACTTGCTCGAAGGCCGGATAGAGCGCCTAGTCCAACAAACCCGTCTCGTATTAGGCCAAACCTGAATAAAAATTTTAGTGATTCGGATTGATCCAACTTGAATCATTGTTTAAATAATAAAAATATTTTTTTTATTATATATAGAAATATTAATATAAAAATATTTTTTTAACCTTTTATTTTTATTTAAACAATAAATCGGGTTGACGGGCCGAATCTGAATAAAGAAAAAAAAAATTCCAAACTGCGGGCCATGAAAAGGTCTAGTCCTAACTCCTAACATAAACATGATGGAGCAGACAAATAGGCTGCTCAAACACAACTAGACAACAAAGAGTTAAATAAACATTAAGATGTTGGTTAAATTGGTACAGAATTTGGCTGGGCTGCCACATCATTAAATATTAAATGTCTTCTTTTTTGCCAATCTCTTGCCTACATACAGATTTTATCATGAACAGGATCCTAAGATTACGGATGCATAAGCAGGGATTCAGAAAATCACACTTGCCCTGCATTTCATGCTTGTCATCCAACATACGCAGCACCTATGTAGTAAACTCTTTATTTTTCCTAAAGTATTTGTGGCCGACAACCGTATCCGACACATATTCGGACATGGATATGAAAGTACGATCCTCCAAATATATAAAAACACTTTAAAAAAATTGAACATACCCATGTCGGACACATATCCATATCCGACATTCACCCCAGAATCCGAGTAACATAGCTCAGCACATCAAAGAAAGCGGATGAACATCCAAACGATCTATAAAACATACCACCTCAATGGCATTCAAAGTTCAATCTAATTATGTTCATGAAATAACAAGTGTGTCACATTCAGAACATTCAACTCGAGCCGCCGATATACCAATGGAACTCTTGCAATACCATAATCAGTACTTAGTACCGCTTAAACATTTAGCAGGCTAAGTGGCTAACACGACAGAAAAATACCCACACACTCTTATTCCCTAATATATTTTGCATTTTACTCTCCAAATTCAAAAACTGTTACTCAGACCAGAATTTCATAAAGGCTGTGATAAAGGATTTGAAAATAGCCCAAAGGGAGTTAGTTTCGGATTCTGCAGCACTTTTTGATGTCCCTTCCCACGATTCACTGTCCATAGAAACCAATGTAATCTAAGGAACTCTATAATGTTCAAACCTATGAGTGTAATTGATTCAACTTAAAGTATTATGAGCAAAGACTAGGGATACTTACAGATTAATTCTGTCTAATGTTTTATTGCTTCCTTTCTTGGAGTTGACATGCTGCACATCAACTTTGCTTTCAACCACAACAACAGCCCCCTCGGATGTTGACTCGTAATAAGTGCCATGATTTTTTGGGTGGATGCCATTTGAAGCATTTATTGCCTGATGAAAAACAAATGACCAATGAATCAAGAAAAAGAATTTGTTGTGAAATGTTTCCAAGGATAAATAGATTAACTTTCATAGACCATCAAGTTTTATAGGACATTCTTTTGAGTTCAGATACCAGAAAGGTTCTCATTCAATCCACTATTAGAATATTTCTAATTAATCAATTTGTTCAACAAAATGGATTTCCTATTATATAACCAAAAAAAAAAAATTAAGAAAAATATGCCCATATAGACTGTGGAAGATACCATGTAGTTTAACTAAAAAGGACTCTACTTGAATTTTTTTCATTTTGAACATAAACAATCATCAGTTAACCAAAAACAAAGCCATTAACTTTCCCCAACTAACCCATATATTAAGGATCAAAACTGCAGAAAGGCAAATAAACTATGAGCACCTAAGTGAACTTCACGTCTTTATTAGGTTCACCGCTACGGCGTACCTACAAATATATGGAGTAACCTAGAAAGGTGATCTAAAATTTGCTCCTATAAGACACCAAAAAATGTGCAGGAATGCATGTGCATGCATCTTGGTCATGTCAAATTATTAGCAACACTACTTTATTTTCAACAAACATGGTGTATATGTATGCATCTTGGTCATGTTAAATTATAAACAACATTGTTTCATTTTTCAACAAACATGCATTTATTGAAGAGCCTAAAATCTAAAATGTGCATGTATGGAAGGGGATTAGAGGAGAGTAAAGGGAGTAAAATGTTTTTCTCCACCTAGTTTGTGTGTTTTGGGCACACACCTTTCGGGAGGAGAGAGGGTTTGGAAGTGAATCAAATCCCTCCAAATCCACTCAAAACCACACTTTTGAAGTTCCCTCAAATAACAAGATTTGAGAGTATAGTATGTGACCCCTTTTACTCCAATTTTTTTTAATGATTTCATAGCAAGTCACAGTGCTAATAGCACATGTATTCTTTCCTCTTTCCAGCACTCTACTCCCTGAAACTTTTCCCCCATTTATTCTACCTAATTTACCTTCAAACTTCCGACCACTGTTATAAGCAAACTTATAATTAGTGAATATAGCAAAGGCAAACAAATATTCAAATACTATTAGACAAAACCTGTTAATCATGCATATTAAGCAATGCTTTTTTGCTTGATGTCAGACATAGACATGCACAAAGGTTTTGGACAAAAGCTCACCTCTCCAACAATTGCTTGGCTTTGTTCATTTGTTTCAGATGTTAAAATATCATTAAAAGAGACCTCTAATGCTGCACCATTGTGAGTGTCATGCATGGCAGTTTCCCCGGCAGAGCAATCTAAGCTTTCTAATAGTGGATCTGAATTGTTTTCCACCACTTTCTTATCTGCTAAATCAGAGTTCTTTTCCGACAATAGATCCACATTGTTTTCCACATCTTTCTCATCTGTCAGAATAGAAACCTCAGAGGAACTCATATCATCTAACTTAGAACCGCCATCTTCTAGACCCACATTCACCTTCACATTTTCTGTTTGATCCAAATTTTCATTTAATTTCCTTACTTCGCTAGACCTTCCATCAATGCTGTCAGTCGGTTTAGCAACAGGGCGTAATGGAAATGTCTCTACTACTATATCTGCTGTTATTTGAGTGACTTTAGATGTGGTTGCTGCCAGTTCTTTTCCACTTTTATCATTTTCCAGTGGTTCAATTACTTGCAACTCTACAATTGCTGCTTTATCAGTTCCATTGCTCACATCTACAAGATTCCCATTAATAATTTGCTCACTGTCAAACTCTTTATATTCGGATCCCATAGAGAGCCTATTGGTAACCGAAACTGATTCATCACTTGCATCCTCATGATGACTAGGAACAAAAAAACTTCCATTTGATTGTATGGGCAAAGGAGTTTTGGGTGCTGTGGAAATTGAACCCAGTGGATTTTGTTCCAAGAACTGATCAGTGTTTTGCTCCCCTTCAGTCAACTTAGCAGGACCCAACACTCTATTTTCTTGGATTATCTCTCGCACAATCTCCCGTATTATGTAGAAAGACCCACCAACTTCCTTGTGCGTGAGGTTAAGAGATGGAAAATTTCCATTGTTTAATTTCTGATACCTGCAACAAGTTCATCAATGGGTGAGCTTACGAGATGGAAATTTTCTATTGTTTGAATTCTGATACCTGCAACAAGTGCACCAAATAAATGGTACAGAAATGTAGCAACTCACTTCAGATTTTGGCTAAGGAAACTAGAAAGTTTAAAATCTTTGTTAAAGAGGTGAACAGCCTTTAAGTTTAAAAATCCACATGAATAGATATAAATGAAGTGCAAATAATACTGAAATAGGAACACCAAATTGAATGCAACATGGAATTGAACTATTCCACTCAATTCTACATAGGTTTAAAAAATCTAACATTGCATACTGAATAAACTAGATGCTCCCACCAAGAATAAAGGCAAAGGATCATTTCAACAAGTTCATCAAATGCTACATTTCAAATTTTACTACTAAGTCTGCTGAAAGTTGGTTGATTTAGATATTGCCACATTTTACATATTGCATTTGCACAAAAATCCTTATATCAAACAAAGTATATTCAGTTTGAAAAGAAGGCCAAACTTGTCTTAAAATACAGTCTTCAAAGAAATATAATAAATTTAGGCATTGAAAAATGAACTTTTTGTTGGCAAACTATCCTTCTAAAAGCTAATAAAAGCCGCATTTGGTTCTATCAAATTTATCATCATATACGTATAGAACATAAAAATTTACTGATATGCATATGGGACAAACATATGTTACATTAATATCTTTAAATAAATATATGTCATTTCTAATTTTCTATATAGTCATGATAAAAGGCCAGTTATCAGGCATTGCTCTGCCTTCTTAACTTTAATATCTTCTGTCGGTCGGAAAGCAGAAAGATATTATGGATCACAAATTGAAATCTGGAAAATAATACTTATCACAATCTTCTTCTAAAACATAGTATTTTAAAAAGTTATGAGCACGTTATTAATATTGTCAAACTAGGACCCAAAAAAAAGAGGGGGAGGGGGCAGGGTTTAAGTTGTTTTACAGAGATTTCTATTGAAATTCTATCAAAATACACAAAGCGGACACTGATACAGCACTTACATTATACAGGTTAGATGATCCACCATTCTTCCATTTAAAGTTAGCAGTGATCAGAGTCAGTTTCTAAGCAAGTATTTTTATTTAATACTTAAGAAGCAGCACACAACTCATATTTTAAGCAATCACGGGCATCCTGCAATTACTTTATTAGATACTACAAGGGTGATAAATTCACAAGACTTATCCTACTATATACGGAATAATTATATTATGACTACCATGGCAGGGGGTATATAGAAGGGGAATGGAATGACAAAAGATGCAACTGGCCCTGGTAAAGACTAAATTAAGATGATATAACTAGATTCACCAGTAGTAGCAAACAAAAGGGGAACCATGTGAGATTACTTCTTTATAAACGATTCAATCATTGCCTTCCTTTCCTCCTTTGAACGCCGAATCCGAGACTTCTTCCCTCCAGACTCATTGCACTTAGCTAGGGCAAATGTTTGCCCAACCCATCCACCTTTTATAGCATGCATGAGGACAAGAAGGTTTACCAGCTTACAGCATTACACCTACATGATATAGAATCAATATCAAGATCAGAAAAGTCAAATCCACAAACATAATTCCTTTCATAGTGAAGCTCAAATAATGCAGTCCACAGAGGGGCATAGTGCATCGACATCAAAAAAGTGCACCATGATCATATCTTACTTTCCATTTTAAATAATGATAAGATTAACAGCAACTCAAGGATTCAAAAAATGACACTCAATTATGTTACAAAAGGACAAGCACAGATTCCTTCCAAAACCTACATTGATTTATGCACACATTCATTCTAGATATGGACAAATGATAACACAAAAGAAAAAAATCAGCCCCCCACCCCAACCCCGAGAAGAAACAATGAAATAAAAAAGGGAGGGTCGGAAGGATCATGATAAATCCTGGCTAGTAATAGGACGTAATATCTGGTATTGCATTTAGTAACTGTTTCTTCACCTCATTTCCCTCTCCCCAAGCCAGCTTGCAAGCGCATTACTCATCCAGAACCTTCCTCCTGTAAATAGGCTGCTTCTAAGACTCTTGTAAAGGTAGACTATATCTCTGACCAGTCAGCTTAGCTATATGCATGGATCTAACAAGCACCAGAATAGGCTTTCAAATGATGTTATATTAGCTAGATCATAGAACAAAGAACCTATTACTAGTAATGAATTTGCAGGATTCCTCCAAATATTTTTTATAAAGAGTGGATATCTGCATTAGGTATGACAAATCCCTGTTTGTTTCCTTCCTGATGTAGAACAAATAATCTTAAAAAATAACATTCAAAACAAAAAAGAAAATCCCAATCAAAATTCTCCAATCTCAAATCTAATAATCAAGTCTTACTATCGAATTTTCAAATTAGAAAAAAGCAATAATTTAAAGCTACTGGAAACTGAAAATAACAAAGGTACTCAAAACTAATTCTTAACTCTATCATAAACTTGAAAACACCAAATGTAGCTCTAATACCAAAATACTTAGAAAATAAGCAAAAC
Organism: Fremontodendron californicum; assembly: GCA_030761205.1. Lineage (NCBI taxonomy): Eukaryota > Viridiplantae > Streptophyta > Magnoliopsida > Malvales > Malvaceae > Fremontodendron > Fremontodendron californicum. Next base: position 8,086,537 of record JAULJL010000009.1, on the reverse strand, counting down.
ACTAATTGATATAGATAACCTAAACAATATAAAATATCCTCCCATACATAACACACATGTGTGTGTATTACAATTAGCAAAAAAATTAGCAAATCCAAATATCTTAAATAATATAATCCTCAAGCACTTCATTACATCCTTCATCACTTCCTTTCTAGAGATATTTTACAACCCAATATATATCTTCTTTAATGTTCAGATTCCTATTGCTACCTTTATGCAGAAGCTCCATTTCTTCACATGCAAGTGAAACATAAAAATTTCAAGTTTCTACATGCAACGAGAGAACAATATCTAAAATTTCACATGTATCCATTTATTCTACTGAGGCCCATCTATACTTAACAGAAGGGAACCTCTTTCCAGTAAAATGGCAAAACAAAAGATAAGTATTAAACAGCACTATCCATCTATACATGATAGGAGAATTTAACAAGAAAAAAATCAGCTTGGAGGCTGTGCACATTTCTCAAACCAGTATGAGAAATCCCAAAGTTTTCAAAAGCAATAGCTCCAAGTCAATCCAGCAATTATAGATCAGCAAAAGTTTCTGAACTTCAACATACTAACATCAAGATAATGTAACTTTTTTATATAAACTATTGTTTTTTTTCTAGTTCCAGACCATCAAAATCTAGGCTCCACCGTCACTCACATTTTGTTATTTGCTATTTGCACTTTGTTTCCTATAAGAGTGCTAAAAAGTAAAGCAAAGTTCTTAATTGATTAAAATGAACAAAAAACTAATCTGCAACAGTAATCCTAATGATACTCTAAATCTATATTGCTCCGACTCTTCATTTTTCTTGAAGTACCCGTGTCCGGCACATATCCGGACATAGGTATGAGGATATGACCCTCCAAATGCATGAAAAACTTAGAAAAAATTAAACATATCCGTGTCAGACACATACCCGTATCCGACACTCACTCCCGAGTCCAAGTAACATAGCTCTAAATTAAAGAAAAATCATATATTTTGCTCTCCAAGAAATTACAATTTCAGTTTTTAATTCTCCAAAAATATTAGCATTCTCTTATTTTTGGGAGTTCTATTCCAAAAGCAAAAAAAAATAAAAAAATAACAAGCAAATGGAGCCTTACTCATTCCAGCAAAGCTAACAGCTTGAGCCTTGAAGCGAGGTTCAATTCAGTTCAAACTGTTGCCTTTTTAGCAAAAGAACTTTAAAAAAAATAAAAATTTAAAATTGAACCAAAATGCAGCAGTTCATTTCCCAATACTTAAGTTAATATGAATAAGACCCACTTCATTTCAAGCATTAGACATTGCAAAACCAACTTCAAAAAGGGGTGAAAAAAAAAAAAACACTACTTCAGGGAATCAACTAACTACCAAAGTCCCATAAAAAGGTTGAATGTCCAAAAACAAGACAAGACAAACACTCAAAACCAATAACAAAATGACCCATTTTCTAAAGTGGCGCAGGCAAACAAAAACAGCTTACACAAAGAAACTTTAAGCTAAGATAAAAACAAGTGAAACTAACAAAATAATCAGATTTCAAAGGTGGAAATGAATTTCAAAAATCACCCAGAAAAATAAATTAAAAAAGGAAGCAGAAATGTGAGCAGAGAAAGAGTGCTTACCTGAAGAAAGATAGAGAGAGAGATTGGGAATTTCTTTTTCTTTTTAATTGTATGGGGGGTTTGGAAAAATGTTTTAAAACCCTACAAAACAAAGTTGTAAATAAATGAGGCAGTAAAGAGAGTAAAAACAACAGTAACTGTGTTCCCATTGGTTCCTGTTGGGGGTTGGTGCGGGATCCATATACTGAAATGTTTTTTCCCCTTTTTTCTTTTTAAGTGGGTGGGTCGGGTCGGGTGATTTATTAATATTTTAAAATATTTGTTCAAAATTTGATTTAATTGTAAAAGATCATTTAGATTAATTTTTTAAAAATTTTATCATTAAAATATTTTAAACGATAATTTATAATAAAATTTTAATATTTTTAAATATAATTTTGAATTAAAATTAAATAAAAATATAATTGTTATAATAATATATACTAATGGGCAAGTTTAAATTTAAAAATTCATGTAAGGGTTCAGTCTTTGAACGATTAGGCTCGTTAAATAACTTGATTTTTGAATAAATTTAATTGGATTCAATCTAATTCAATTGGTCGACTTGGTTGGTTTTTATAGTAAATGGTGATTTTAAATTATATAAAAGAAACTAAATATTTTCTTATCTCATAAATAACATTTTTTTATATATAAAAAAATAAAAAAATCATGGAACTTCCTAGATGTCCTTGTGGGATGGATGGAGCCAATGTTTTTTTTATTTTTGTCTTTGTATATGGCTTTTGCCTTAAACTTAATGATCATAAGGTGGTAATGGTTCATTTGATTCGCCGTCATTAAAGGTTGAAGTTTACGATTTAAGCACAAATTCATGAAAAAAGATTACAATAGGATTCATGGTTAATAATGGAGCTTCTTATTGGATAGGACATGGAGATTCACCAAGGATCATGATATTCAACATTGATGAGGAGGTATTTCTAAAGATAAATCTTATCTATTGAACCATCATAATTTTGAGAATATATTCATTACAGAATATCGAAAATTTCCTTTGATTACCAAACGAGTTGATGCAAATGTTTTTGACATATGGGTGATGAAGGAATAGGCTGTAATTGACTCTTGGGGTTAAACAATTCACCATTAAAAGCACCAATCTCACAGGATCTACAACTGATAATGAACTTTGAAAACAATGTGAACTTCTTCTTTTAGATCGTACGAATAAGAGAAGGCTTGTTTGGTATAATTATACCAAGACCAAACAAATTGGTGAACAGGAATTATTTATATCCAGTTTGGCAAGTCTTTTGTTGCAAGGAAAGCTTAGTTTCATTGCATAAGGAAGCAGGATTTTGTTTTTAGAGGAATGATTGGAATTTTATACAATTTTATCATACCCTTAAATTTTAGGCTTAATTTGTTTTGAGTTTTGATCTCCTTTCTTTGATTGAGGAAATCAACATATTATCTAATATCCTCTTTAGAGTAGAGTGTTAAAAACCCTAATCTAATAAATTATTAACAAACATGTCCTGCATATATTTGTAAATTGTTTGGCAAAATTTTTTAGTAGTGAAAAGGGGAGAAGAAAAGTCATGGACCAAGGGAAATGAAATTGACCATTTTTTCTTAACCTTTTCTTTTCTATGCATCAGGAGTCCAATTTCTGACCCCTACATTAACATTTGCCTTATCAGAGCCTCAACATAAACTAAACTATATCTGATCAAAGATGCCTCTTCATCCCCCCCCCCCCCCCCCTCTCTCTCTTTTACAGAAAAAACAAAAATATACAATGATGAAAGGATTATATGTACTAGCCTACTAGCACCAAAAAATAGTGGGGAAAAAAAATACTGTATTGAATGTTCTGTATGGTGAAAAAGAATTTCTATCAAGCATGGCCGCGGTGTTAACCAAAAACCTGCTATGTTGTGTGCCTCATGAGATCGCTAGTGAACCGATGCTGGGAAGCTATTCATGTCTCCCCCTCCAGTCCTCTCCTTGAAAGCAATTTTACTTGATAAAAAAAAAAATGAGAACAATAAAATGTCTCGGATCGTGGTGTTAGATGAAACTCAGCGCTTCTCTTGTCTGCAACAGTTTTTCCGCTTCCCAGTTTTGAGAAACAAAAAAAATGGGTCGGTCCGGTAGCTGTGTTAGGACTTAGGAGTTTGGTGTTTCTAAGTTAGAATATGGTCATCTAATTTAGCTTCTAGGTATCCCTATAATCCAAGTGATCTCTGCTTGTACCCATTCTTCATCCTTTCAAATAGTTTCTCCTTAGTGTTCCTCTTTTTCTCCATCTTCACCCTATACCTTTCTTCCCTCTCCCTCTCATAAATTCCTTGCCAATGCACTTCCCCTGTCAATGGCCACAACCACATCTTCCTCGGGTGGTCATCATCGTCCGCAGCCTCGGCCAGATCTTCATCCATGCTCTTTAATAATGTAAAGTTAAAATATCGCGCCCACATAAATTCTTTTCGTTGTTCAACCGGATGTTGCTCTTCGAGCAAACCAGAGCGTGGCTCAATGTAGACCATCCTCCGCCCACTATGGTAAGCCCAGACATTGACCAAGAGTTCCAATACCCGACAGTAACAGTGTTTTTTCTGCCCATAATTAAATAAACCAAGAAGATAAATGTTATGATTAGAGTCTCGATAGAACGTACAGATGTTATAGGAACCACACAGCTTACCTCAAGATCCGAGGAACCCAACAAACACGTATTGTTGACCCCACTAGTATTGGTATGCAAGGCATTAAGAGAATCAACAAACATCCTGCAGTCCGATTATATAAGTTTCCGGTCATTTACTGTACTGTGCTCGAAAAGCATATTGAGAGAGAGAGAGAGAGGATGCAATAAAATGAGTAATAGGCTCTGTAAATTACCGCGAAAACATTACGAACTCCAAAAAGGAAGTGGTTGGCATCACCCAGCTATGCAAAGCAGACCATTGACCGTCATCTTTGGGCATGGGAGGAAGAGCTTCCATATCTGATGGCAAGGTATACATCTTGCGGAAGGCGTTTTCAAAAGCAGTTCTGCAGTCATTTAAAGGAATCTTCTAAGCCACTCCATATACTTTTCATATAGTAATAAAAAAACAATCTAATATATTGCAAGTTAAATCACAAAGCAGCAGTTGCATGTCAACGTAACTCAGCCGCTAACCTATCTAGACCCCTATCAGACTCAGGCTTAAGCAAGAAATTTATTCAATTTTTAAGCAGGCAGATGCCCACTTCCTAGCCTATTACACCCAATCGGCCGATCCCCAGGTGCATGAACAACAAATGTTGAGCTTTAAATAGAAAAGGCCTGAAGTTCAAATCCCAGCCAATGAACATGAGCATCTTCTCACCTATTGAACCTGATCTTGCCCGTGTTCATAAACAAGAAATGTTGAATATTGATCAGACCAGGCTTTAAACCTGATAAAAGATGCTAAGAATTAAGCCTAGATCACAGCCAATGATCGCCTCTTCACAAGCCCACCTATCTTGTTTTTAGCTTACTAAAAGGTGTCATGGAACAGGAAAAAGCAGCTTTTACCATGTAAACATAACAATAGAATGATGTTTTCCTTGGTCTCGTATTTATAAGAATAATCAAAATGGTACCATGATGGCTTTAGGAAAAGAAAAAAAAACTTTTGACAAATTTGATTAAGAGAGCATCTTAACAGGAAAAAGGAACTAGGGAGAAAGCAACTCATTGTAGGAAGAGATAATCTGTATATCTACAACATGACAAGATGGCAAGCAAAAGACCATCACTCAACTTGTGGAAAATCTTCGGATCAGCAAGGCGTGAAAAATGAATCCATAACCTACTATGCTTAAAAATCATATATCCAACTGATATTTAGTGAAACAAACCTGCAGTGTCCAGCATTTAACATATCACACAGAGACCAAAATGTGAGCTCATCATTGGTTCCTGCATCTCCACCATCAACGTCAAGGCGTGCCCAAAAATACATTACATCTCCTTTACTTCCTTGTATTGTTTCTTCTAGAACTTTTTCAGCTTTTGTCGACAATGAAACCTATTTTTAAAGAAAAAGACTAAGCAGTCAATAATTGCAAACTCTAAAAATTGATACTTGAAGACTAGAAGCAAAAGATACCAGAACGGCAGCAAAATGGATCTCTTTAATTTTTGGAACTTTTTCTTTTTTCTCCTTTAAAAACTAAAAGTATGTGGGAAGGTTTGAAGGTAAAAGAGAGTAAACAAATGGAAAGCTGAGAGTATAGAAGAGCTATGTTACTCCGACACGGGTATGTTCAATTTTTTCTAAGATTTCTATGTATTTGGAGAGTCCTTGGAGGATCATGTCCCCATACCCATGTCTGGATATGTGTCGGACACGGGTGCTTCAAGAAAAATGAAGAGTCGGAGCAGCATAGTAGAAGAGTAAACAACTCTTCCTTAATTTAGGCGAGTACAGAGGAGAGTAAAGTAGTGAGTTTTCCACCATTATCATTGCACCTTAAGATAGTTATTACAATAAATATTGAGGGGTAAAAGGGAAATTATCAAGCAGAATACTCTCCTCTCAAATCCTCCTGATTTGAGGGGATTAAAAAAAGTGAGATTAATAGAGCATTGGAGGGATTTGATTCACCTTCAAACCACCCCACATCACCCCTTTCCAAAAAAAAAACACTTCTTAACAGGATAAAGTAAACCATTTACTCCCTTTCACTGTACTCTGTTAAACACCCCCCCCCCAACCAACCAATCAGAAAACAGTAAGAAACTTGAAAACAAGAAGTTGATTCTTAAAACTCAAGCTAATATTCAAACGTTGAACACCAAATCAAATATAAGGAATACCTTCCTACCAGCAGCACCCCATGATTGAAAACCAATCCAAGGTCTCTTGTGAATGTTATCCACCCTATTTGCAATAGAGAACATTCCTCCAACTTCACATAATAAATCCCTATAGTAAGTGTCCTTCAAAACTGGAAGTCGGCCAACTGCATCCACATCATCTGATCTCAACCTCCTTGCTCTTCTAGACTGGCATATAAAATGAATAGTTAGAAAATGTAGAAACTACTAATTTCACATACATCATTTTTCAGTAGCCAAACAAATAAAAAAGGAAAGCTCCTCTACAAGGGGAGAAAAAGACTAAGAAGCACTACAGCAAATACAAAAAATCAGTTATAAATAATAAGTAGATACATTAAGGAAGAAAAGGGTAGGGGTGATGGTGGGGAAGCTATGATCTGTACAAAGCTTCTCCCATTGCAAATTTTGCTTGTTAGACTCTTGAGCAAGCATGCTTCTATCCACCCTTTGCAAGAAAATTCAAGCTACCCAAGAATTACACAAAAAGATTCAAAGCATTTTTGTCAAGAACTATATGATTATATTGTTTATACAATACAGCATGATTTCTCTTCAATCAAATCAACACTCGATCATAGTTAAATATAAATGTTCCAGATCATAAAATCACAAAAACACTTATGTGAAAGTGATGACGAAGACATGAAGAAGTATAATGAAGATTGATAAAAAGATAAAATGCCAAATATGGATTCGGAGAAACTCACAAGACTTAGCCCACGGTACAAAGATCCATGGTGCAAGAATGGCCAGGCCCCAGCCCCACTATAGATCTCATAAATGCATACGGGTTGACCTGTCCTTTCTAGCTCTCCCTGATCTCTTTCATTTGCCTCAAAGTTCAGTTTCTCAGACCTCCGAGCATTTCGATATATCTCATCCCATACACCGGGATTTCTCTCCATTCTTTCATTAACCTATAGATTATAGGGGGAAAAACAAACATTTTTCACATCATAATTTATTCATGAGAATGTTAAAAAACAATAAAAAGAAAATAGTATCGTGAGGAGAAAAAGGCAGGGTGAGGAGAGATCCAAACATAGGGCTGTAATTATGAAGTATTATTATACCTCCTCCATTTCAAGTCTTTCATAATCTTCAAAATTCTCTATTTCAGTCAAGATATCCAGGTCTTGTTCAGTAGGGATATCCTGATCCTGAATCTCAGTCCCATTCTCAGACATGTCAATGATGTGCTTGGTGAATTCCTCCTCAAGAACATAAACAACACTAAAATCTCCGGAAATATCACCGTTTCTGAGTTCTATTTCCTTCCTGAAAAGGTCCCATTCCCACGGTCCCTTCTGAAGTTCAGAAACAGGAGCTGGCAGCAAGACATCTGATGGGAAATTGAGTAAATTCTCCAGAAGGCTTGCATAACCAGTTATGCATTCAGATGCCAGAATGTTCTTAGCAAGCAGTCTTCCAGAAGAAGCAACTGTTTGAGCAAATCTAGAGAGTCTGCCATTCGAAATCAAAAGCGAGAAAGCCCTCAATAAAGCATCAGGGTGGTGTTTTGGGAAAAAAACACCATGGGCTCCATCAACGACCTGTCAAAGAAGAGCAGCTTAAAATGTAATACAGAATAGAAAGTCCCCTCCCCCCTTTTCTCTCTATCTCTCCCTCTCTCACACACAGAAATCAGGAAGGCTAAAATAACAACAACAAAAAAACTCTGAACTTTACCACTTTACCTAGATAAGCCCTATACTTTTATTGCATCCAAATAAGCCTTTAGCCTTTAATTTGCACCCAAATAAACCTGTAACCTTTAATTTGTACCCAAATAAGCCCTTAACCTTTAATTTGTACCCAAATAAGCCCTTTAATATAAATCAATCTTTCATTTGAAATACGGGCTTATTTGGATACAAACCAAAGGATAATGGCTTATTTGAGTACAATAAAAGTCTAGAGGCTTACTTACGAAAAAGGGAATAGTTCAGAGGCTTTTTTATTATTTTAGCCAATCAGGAAATATTAACTACGATGAAAATAATTTAAATGGACCTACATATTTTTTCATGATAGGAAAATCAGGTGTGATGACAGGGATTCCAAAGGCCATTGCTCGGATAACTAATGGAGGAAAACCCTGTTCTTCTTGGGAGGAACCATATAGAACAATGTCAGCCATTAATAAAACTCCATTGGCATCACCATCCAAGCCATAATGCCTAACAGAGCCTTGAGTAAGTCCTAGCCGTGATGCAACTTGCTGCATGGAAGCACAAGGTATGACATCAATCTTGAAGGAAAGAACACTAAGCCAGCAAACTAACCTCAATGCAGTGTGCTGAACACATAAAAAGGTTGAATAGAGGACAAAAGGAAAATTACATGACAGCTTCTTATGCTATTCTCTCCAGGGTTTGCAGTCTTATTAATGCTCTAAGCCTCTATCCTTCCTTCTAGCAATATATAACTAATTGGAAAAAAGTTTGGCCATACTATAATTTATAAGTTTGTAACTGAAATAGAATAATCTGAATTAAGTGGGAGAAACAAAGTACAACTGAATGACTTAAGTTGGATATCCCAACTAAATAGCAAAATCAGTTATAATTCATGAAGAAAATAATGATAAGTTGTTTGAAATGCCTCATATAATCCATGCAATAAGACAGGGCATATTTCTTTGTTACATTTTCATGTATTGTTTCCCTTTTAACATTAATCACACAACTTTAGGCATTAAACTTCTTTCAATTCAAAATGGGGGCATCAAAAAGCATGAGGGAAAGATATAAGGAGCTTATGAATGAGCATATATAAAACATAAAAATTATATGTGTATATATATATATATATATATATATATATATATATATATGATGCACCTATCAACAGTTGACTACCTGTAAAGCATCATTATATCCATCAGTGGAGTTACCACTCAAGAAAATAAATTTAAATGACCCTCCTGCATCATTTCTCCTTGCGTATGTCATAAGGAGAGGTCCTATAGTGTGCATTGCAACAGCATAGTCCCATGATAACTCATCATAGAAGAAAGAACTTCCAACAACCAGAACCACCATATCATCCATACTAAACCCATTGTCCTTCCGTAGTTGATGCTTTGCATGGGTCTTACTGTAAATTTCTGCACCCCACACATCCACAGGTGATCCAGGAATTACAAGGAAGTTTCCAGTGTCTAGCATGCTATATAACATCTGGTACAGGAAGGAATAGAAATTGAGAAACCGCATAAGATGTCTAATACAATGACGTCTAGAAATTCTGTGGAAGTATAGACAGAATGTCAGATTTACCGGTAGCGTAAAATCAGGGAACACAATAACATTGGCCCTGGTAAAAGCACTTTTCCAATTTGAAACAAGACGCTCCAAGCCCATCTCCTCATAGACAGGAAGACGTTTTGCCAGAGTATCTTCTTGAATTATCCATATAAGTGGTATTGTATCAAAAGGCTCCTGCATAAGGCTGCATAAATGTAAAACACACTAATCATAGCATCTCAAACTAAAACAAAACATATGGAGGTGTTGGAATGTGGATAAAGTATCTGTACATGTGAGAGAGAATCAGTATAGAAGATACCTTGAGATGGCTTCTTTTGCTTCAAGAGAATCAGCAATAACACCTTCAAAACTGTAGAAAATGCAAAAATATATATAATCAATGCCAAGAAACAAACAAAAACAATAATCACCACAAGGAGTGTGCCAAAAGTTCAAACATAAATCACTGTGCAAACTGCAAATATAGATAAAAAACAATGTAAACATAAATGAAAAAGAAAAAAAGACAAAAAAAGATAATCCATAATACAAGAATTAGATAACATACATTGACCAATCAATATGACCAAATTGCTCTGGACCTAAAAATGAAACCTGACCACTTATGTGCTCCCACATTGAATGTGCTTCGCCATTTTCTAGTGCATAAATCTGTCAAATTGACATTGTAAGGATCCATAATATTTTATGAATTGATCAGTGCATAAAATACTAAACTTTCATGCTTACGCTGTTAGAAAACAGCGCCATGTGTACACAAGTATTAACACTTCCAACATGTTGTGGAAGTTATAGAAGATACTTATATCATAAGATCTGTTGTATGAGCATATCCAAAAAATGAAGCACCATATGGAAATAATCTTTTTTTTTTTAAATTATTCACCTTAAATATATAGCCAAGTCTCTGAAGACTCTTTACCACAGTAACCAACATCAATGACTGTGGGTCTTTCTTCATGTTCCCCAAAATCTGTCAATTATCAAGAATGCACGATGTAAATGCAAAACTCAAAGCACTTCAAATACAGAAATACCATAAAGAAGCTGCTTTTAATGCAAGGTGTGGTGCTGAATGATGCTAATTGACTTAAAACATCCCCATTCTAATCAATGGATTGGTAGGCAATTAATATCACTATAACTTTTAACATCCTGCCATTCAAGAATTATAATTTAGATACTTAGGTTGCTATAAAATAGCGAATTCTCTTTGAAGTTATGTTCTAATGTAGAAGCCAAAGTTTGGCAATAATCTCATAACCACTTGCCCACAAATGATTTAAATAAAACTGCTTTATCTCTACCAGCCTTCGTTTTCAGAAAGGAGCAATAAATCAGGAAGTTATATATTCTTAATTATTACCACCTCCATAAAGATTTAAAGATTAATTAGATTTCTTCGAATATTCAGTCCTTTGCCCCACAGCAACACCCAATGGGTTTTATATTATTATAATTGTTTAATTCCTGATTAAGTTACTGCAATCTAATAAGCCATCAGAACTTCTTACAACCAAAGCATATATAGTATAAACCACCCATAACTCCAATTAAAGCAACCACACTCTTTACTCCTAATCCTTTTTCTCCCCTTTTTCTCTTGTCTTTATGGCACAATTTGTATTTTTTCTTTTCTGTACTTTTTTCTTTGGAAGAAGGGCAAATTTAGAAGGAAAAACTTTCTTAAACAATAACTGGTAACTCACTTCATTTATAATGCCAAATATAATTAATTGCTTGTCTGGCAAGAGATTTCATAAAAATTTGATAAACCACTGAAAATTAAAATTTCCAACTATAAATTTCAGGATGTAAGTTTTTTTTTCTCAATTTAGAAGTGTTTAGTAGTTAAGACAAGCCAAAACTTTTTTATCATCTAATTACCCTGGTGTTTTATTAGAACATTTTCTATTTTATTTTCTTTTCTTTTTAATTCTTATTAGATGTAAAATGTCTCTAAAATCATAAAGTCCCTCTTTTGCCAAAAAGAAATCAAAACCTATTCAATATTCAACTTTCACTCTACCAAACAGTTTCCATCGTGTAAATTTAGTACTAAAAAATTCATTGCTAAAATTCAGTATTTAATTTTTCAAAATTTCAATTTATCAAACATCATGTAAGAATAAAGAAAAGAAATTATATATTATAAACCTTGATAAAAACATTACAAAAATTTTTTTGCTTAAATCCAACCAACAATTTAAAGAAGGAACCCATAAAAACGCCTTCGAGTTAGCCTTTCAAGTTCTTAGTTACCAAATACTACCTACATTTATTTTTAAAGAATAAAAAAGAAACTTATGAGCAATTCATTCATAACTAAAGTAACCATAAGTTATCCATCTTAAGCAGGGGCAGATCCAAGGGGGGCTGGCAGGGACCTCGGCTCCTCAAAGCTTCCTTGATCTTTAAGTATTGTCCAACTCAAAAAATGGTAAAAACCTATTTTGCCCCCCCAAAAATTTATAATTTTGACCCCCTTTATTCCAGCCCAACATAAAATTATTGGCTTTGCCCCTGATCTTAAGTGCTAAAGAATCACCAAAACTCCTAAACAAACATGCAATTCCATAACTTACAAATTTGATTTGGTCAATCCATTACTTACAATTAAAAAAAAAAAAGAATATAAAACTTTACTAAACTAATCCAAAATCATAAACTACCAACAGAGAGGAAAAAAAGGAATTATGAACTTTGAGTTTTTGTTCAAAAGTACCAAAAAGAAAAGTTTCAAGTGCACTTAACACTCTAATGAAAAATAAATATCTGAAATACTAATTCCTATCTAATATTTAAAATCTAAAGCTTAAAATAAAATATCAATTCAATTCATTTTTATTTAATTTTCTCCAAAAAACTGCAAACGCAACACAAACAAACAATAAATAGATGTATCAACTTCACGTTAATTGAAAAGAAGAACAGTCACTCACAAGAGCAAGTCTTGGGCCACGAATGCCGATTCTGTCAGTCGATCTCATCCGATCAAGTCCACCGTCTTCGGCGAGCCGCCGTGAGCTCCCTACCGGCATAAACTTCAACGAGCTCCCGAACCTCATGCCTTCTCTAACAGACCTCCTCCAACCCCTCTCTCCTCCTTGCCTAAACAGCATCGCCGTAATTGAACTCTGCATCACCATCGACGCCACAGCGAAGGCAAAAACCGAGAAAAATATCAAAAAATAGAACAAATAAATGCCTCGAAAAGGAAAGAGCGATAATCCCTTCCGGTTGAACCGGGGACGGTTACGGACTAAAGGCCGGTCGAGGAGAGAAGACTGTTTGATCCGGTCCCTGGTGTGGCTAGGGTTTCTTTTGAAAGGAAATCGATCGCGGATCGAGTAGAATCCTTGCTCGTTGTTGTTATCACTGTTGTTGTTAATAGTGTTATTTTTGCCATTTTCGTTGTCATTGCCGTCAAGTCTCGGAGGAGACGAGTTTCGGCCCATAGGAAGTGGTTTCTTCTTTTCTTTTTTCCTTTTTGTTATTTTCTAGAGAAAATGACGGAAAATTTTCAGAGAGAGTTTTGTTAGTTATAGTTGGATTTGAAAGAGAAATCGAGAGTGAAGGAGTCAAGTTGTTATTGATTTATGAAATTTTATTTTTCTTTTGTTTTGTTCGGAAAAACGGTGGCAAAAAGTCCACACGCCAATAATAAAACGCGTCAAATGAGTTGTTTTTATATATAATTTTTAATTGACATAAGATTTATGTTTTATTTTAATTATAAAAAGTTAGCTAATTTGTAAATGAAATTTTTAGATCTTATATGCAAATTAACAAGATAATTTATATTTTTAAAATAAATTAAAGTTTAAAAAAATAATTATAATTTATTGATAAGTTAATAGATTTAACCCTAAACAAAAGAATTTCAATATTTTTTTTTGACAACAATCGAGTCCCAATAAGAGACGTTGATTTATTATTTATCTTTGTATGTTCGTTAAGGGTTATTATTTATTTTTTGGGTTGAAAAAAATATATTTAAAAAGTGTATTGAAAAAATAATTATTTAAGAATTTTTAAATATTTTCAATGTTGTGAAAAAAAAATTATGAGGAATTAAAATATAAAAAATATATATGTTTAAAATAATAAACGTTTAGAGATACGAGAATAATTTATCCAAAAACTAACTTTCAAACCACAAAAACTCATTTTTTTGAATTTTTGATTTGAGTTATCAAACCATTATTTTAACCGTAAAAATAAAAAAAAAATTATCTATTTAGCATTACGTTTGCTGTGAAATGCAATTTTTAATCTCAAAAACTGTGCCAACAACAATGCTAAATGAAACCTAAAAATACATGTTGACAGATAGAATTCGAGTTTTTTTTTATTATTTTAGTTTCAAATCTTTATGATTAAAATTAGACTAATCCATGAATTAGATTCGCGAGCCAAGCTCGATGGGGTGTTGGGTAATTTTTTAAGTTCGGATCTAACTTAAATCGTAAAAATATTTTAATATTAAATATTTAATTTTAATTTTAAAATATTAATATAAAAACTAATTTTTAATATTAAATTTAAACTAAATTAATTTAAGTGGACTTTTATGGACCCCTTTGCTCATGAATACCTCTAGGCATTATAGGAATTTATATATTTATTAAAAATTTAAAGTATAAGTTTTTATGAACATAAAATACATGGACCTATTATTTATTGAGATAAATGTGAATTTTGTCATTTTACTATAGATCATTATTGAATTTTGTCAATATATTTTAATTTCATTGAATTTTGTTAGTGTATTTTCAATTTAGTTGATTATTAGACAAAAAGTAACAATCAAAATATTTTACATGATATTTTGTTAATTCAAATGACAAGTTTTACCGTTTTACTTTTGATTTCGTTGATTTTGGGATAAAAAGTAATGAAATTAAAGTATTTTACATAACACTTTGTTAATGAAAATGTTAAATTTTCATAATTTTTATTATTTCATATTTAAAATTAAAAAATTAAAAATATAATAGTAAAACTCAACGCATTGAAATTACCTTAATAAATTTACCTTTTATCCCTTATTGAATCCAATGTTTGACTGAAATCGAGTGAAATTTATGCAATGACCAAAAACTCTCTTCTTTTATATAATTTTAAATTTTTTATTATATTATATTGTATTATATTATATATATCTATATTTTATTTTATATAATGGGAGTGATTGAGTTTTGTGTCACTCCCAACTTACATATTATATTAAGTAAATTGAATTTATATTTTACAAAACTCGTTGATGTCGTGTATATTAATTGCAAATTTATTTTGTTATTTTAACTTTATGTCCATGATGTCATTGATCTATAGTTGTCCATCATTACCGTTTATTTTTCTCTTTATTTATTTATTTATTTTTTATATTTGAAACATTTCGTATATCACAAAAGCTAAAATATATTAATATAATGACTAACAGTCTCACAAATGTTAAACAAAAAAAATTAAAAATAATAATTTAAATAAATGAAATGCCTATTTCATTTGCCAAGAAAAAAATGGCAAACAATTGCTTTTTAAAGTACAATTGATGTGGCTATGTCTTAGGGCAATTCTACCATCAACATTCAATGTTCGTCTCAAAGAAATTGTTGACATTTTGATTTTTGAATAAGAAAGCTATTTTTAGTAGTTTCTACTTTTCAGGTCACTCATCCAAAGGGGACCCATTCCCAACAAAACAAAAAAAAAAATCGTTTTTTTAAAAGTATTTACTTCAAAAATTCAATACAAAAATAAAAATATCATTATCCTATAAATTTCGGGCGAAGTTTTTCAATTTTACATATGAATTTATGTAAATATTAGCTTAAGTGGTTATGCTAATTTTCTTATTTATAATATTAACACATGATAAATTTATAAACTTCAATGACAGTATATAGAGTATTTGTTTAGAAAAAAGTTTATTAATAGTTACCAAACAAATGCAACCATGGCTAATTGTTAAATATGGTGTCAACTAGGGTAGGAACATTTAAAGTGAAAATCGTGAGAACAAATTCATTTTTAATCCTTAGATCATTAAAGAAGATTCATCACTTTTGATTTGTCCGAATTAGCATAAACTTATTAACTTGATACTGAATATTCCGATTTAACACGCCACTCTAAAAAGTGGCCTCGGGAATTGTAGAATTGATGTAAATCTTTGGTTGGATAAGACAGTGAAGACTGAAACTTGTCTCTTGACTTTTTCAAATTTTTTTTTCTTGTTTGTTCTTCTTTCAAGTTCCAACCTTATTCTTCAAATCTCAACTCAAGGTTTCTTTTTTCTTCTTCTTCTTCTTCTACTTGTTTTTTTTAATAATTGAAGTGTAAATTGTTGGATGTTAAAAAAGATTTGATGATAAATTTAAAAAAGGAGTCTAAAAGAAAATAATAAAAATATTGGACCGTGAAGAAGAAGAAACGTTTATACTTTTATACTCAGGTTTCGATTCTCTTTAAAAAAAATTTACTTATTTTCGTGGTGGATCTAACCAAACAGAATATTCTCTTTCTAATTATTATTATTTTTTTTGGAGAAATAAATGGATAACGTTTCTATGCTTGACGAGGCGATTGAGTACTTCAAACAGCTTGAAGTTCAGGTAAGTGTTATCTTCTGGTTTTGCCATTTCCATTTTTGTTTTGTGTTTCTCTTATTTTGCTATTTATTAGTAAAATATTACGAAATTCCAATAAAGCGGAGCTGCCCATGTTGTTTAGAATTTAAATTAGAGATGGAATTTTTAATTAACTATATATGATTGCTCGGATACTCATCCTATCTTCTCTTTCGTAAGCAACTCCCTTCTTCCTCATGAGAAAGGAACAGAAGGGTGAGTTCTTTTTGCTTTGAAACTGAGACATTCGGTATCAAGTTAGTAAGTTTATGTTGACATAGACAAATCAAAGATGATCAATTTTTTTTTATTGATCTAAGGATTATAAATCATTTTGTTCTCACTTAAATGTTCTTACCTTAGTTGACACTGTTAGATATCTTATAATTTATTGATGGATTAATTGAAAGTAAATGACAAAATTGTCGTAAGAAAAAGTTCTTAAATTAGTATTTATTGTTGTTTGGTACATAAAGGCTATTAAATTTGACTAGCATACATAGTCTGATAGGATGTTTCAGCTAACAATCATTGGGTACTGAATTTTGCTTAAATTCAAGACATTGACAGCACCCATCAAAAAATGAGACAATGACAAGGAGAAATATGAATTATCCTAATATTTCATATGACTTATCTTTTAAAGGGACTAATTATTGGTTTTTTTTTTTTTAATTTAAGATTAAAAAATCAATTTATTCATATAGTAATCTTTAAAAATATGTCATATAATAGATTTGAAATTCGAAATTCAATTATTTACAATACATTCTCTTATACTTAAATTACGGCCTCCTTTATAAATACAATTATTTATTCTTTTTAGTGACAACAACTTCAACATTTATTGCTTGGAAGAGTTATTTGTTACAATCAAAATTTTCATAATTAATTATGCTTTTTTTTTTTTTTATCATTTAAAGATAACTTCTCTACTTAATTACTTTCATTGCCTTTTGATAAAACTATTTTCCTATAGATGCAATAAGTTGATGATTATAATAGATTTAATGAGAAAGATATTTTTTTAAATGGTAATCTCAAGAATTTATCTTTGGAGACTCTTAGCAAAAATTCAATGTATTTGTCCCTTGAACTTAACTTCAATTGATAAAGTTAATTGAGCATTAGTTTTAGATGACATTCATATTGGATAAATTTTTGAAAGCTGCGGATTCGAGAAAATTTATGTGTAATATTTTTTTCATATGAGTTAAATAGATAAGAGTTGTGAGGTTAAAGGGTAGATTAAATTTAAAAAAAAACTTAAGTGAAAAAAGTGAGGTAAGATGGGTGTACAGTGTACTAAGTTCGAGCCATAATATTCTTTTATACAAAAGAAAAAGAAAAAACTTAGATATTATTTTATAAATTATCGACCGAGTTTTTAAAATTTATAAGTGAAATTTAAATTTTATTATGTGTAATTTAATTTATTATATTAATTTATTAACTATTTAAATGTATTTTAATAGATTATGTGTTATTTAAAATTAAAATTTTTATGGATGACGTATGAAATACTTTTTCATAATATGTATAGTTTACAAAATAATCTTGACTGGACTCATTTGTCTGATGGCCTATTGGATTTGGGGGCATTTGTTTTGTCTATAACTAAATAGACTCCAGCCTTTTCCTTTTTGTTTAGCGTCTTCCGGCCTTGACGTGGCATGGGCCAGTGCCACGTCCCTTGCTGGTTTTCGAGCTGCCGGCCTTGAGGTAGCATTTTGGAATCAATATATATATATATATATTTTTTATATTTCATATATAATTTTATATTAATACATAATGTCTATAGGTTAATAGTTTGTGTTTTTGTTTATTTATTTTTATTTTGGTATGAAATGAAAATGTTTTCAGATTTCTTCAGCAAGAAGAACTGAATTGAAGTTATAGTAGTATAACTTTGCAGAAATGCAAGAACTTAGGCAAGCACATAGTTTTGACAATTTTGGACACGAACACGTACATGATTCAAGAAAAATAAATAAAACACAATACGAATACACATGAAATACTCATCATCACTCATAGCTAGGTTTCACTGTAAAATCTGTTATAGGTCATATCCTCACCATTAGGCATAAAGCAAGGTAAAAATGGACAAGAGAGTGCTAAGCAGTAGTATTTACTATTTACCAAGAATCTAAGACAAGTACTCAAACACCATTATCTGTAAACAAATGGATGTTTTAAGTTAAATTTCACCTTAAAGATAGTAACTGACTATGAATGATAAATCTTCAATCTATTTTATTAGCAAAGACCCTTTTCTGTATAATTCAAGGGGATAAAAACAAATGCTAAACAAGTTATTTTAGTGAAACATTTGATTGATGGAAACAAATATAGTAGAAAACTATGTTGCTCCGACTTTTCAATTTTCTTAAAGTATATGTGTCTGACACTCGTGTCCGACGCATGTCCGGACACGGATATGAGGATATGACCCTCCAAGGACCCTCCAAATACATGAAAAAACTTTTAAAAAAATTGAACATACTCATATCCGAGTTCGAGTAACATAGATAGAAAACAAGCAAGTTACTTGGCACCCTCTTATAAGAGCAGTCTATATCAAACATTTTGCACGGAATTGAATTATGTGAGCTGCCTAGTACAACAAATAGAATGACTAAAGCACAGCAAACCTGCAAAACCAATTATTTGTACTTTGATGGTATTTCCAAATTGATTGGATCAAATAAATGCTCACATATCTAAAGGTACGAATGGATTCCACATATTTGGATCATCTGACTGTGCATCCCCTAAAAACGAATCTATCTCTGGCCTTGTTTGTTGTTCTCTTGCAAGAGGGAAGTTCCAAAATGAATCAGAATTTTCGAAGAATACGTAAAATGCAACTGCTGATGCCAAAAATAGTCCTAAAAGCAGCAAATAGATCTGCCACTCTGCACACGAAGATAAGATTATCGTTCTTGTATCCTCGACATTGTTCTCAAACATCTGAGAGAGAGAGAGAGAGAGAGTGAAAAGAGAGGAATACCTTTCCAGTCTGCAGGAACATTTACTTTTGTTACCATAGCTCCCCACTGACTAGAAGTTGTAAGCACAACCCTGCAATAAAGCAACTTATGTTACTTGGACTCGGGTGTGAGTGTCGGACACGGGTATGTTTGATTTATTCTAAGTTTTTTCATGTATTTGAAGGATCCTTGGAGGATTATATCCCCATACCCTGTCCGAATATGCGTCGGACATGGGTACTATAAGAAAGATGAAGAGTCGGAACAACATAGAAAGCAACAATAAGGGAAATCAAGCAGCTGAACCCGGTATTATATATTCCAGGGTACCGTCTCTGGGAGTAACTCTACACATCTTTGATAGACAAGTAAATTTTGGAAATAAAGTTTGTAAATCTATCGCGTGGCTAATTGGTTGAATGTATGCTAAGACAATATTACAGGGGTGAAAAAGCGAAAAAGAGGCTAAAATTCAAGCACATGGAATAAACAAAAGGGACCAAACTAGACCTGCCCGGTTTTTTTTCAAATTCTTTGCCCAGACCCGGCCCTGGGTTGGGCCGGGCTGCCCCGGATCAAAATTATCCTGCTCAGGCCCGGCCCGATACGGGCGGGACGGGACGGACGGGCTGCCCGGTCCATGAGCAGGTCTAGACCAAACCAATTATCAAATGAAATCTTTAAAATTTGTGATGAGCCCTTGGTCCAATGGTGTGTGCAATATCTTTAAGGCATGGAGAATGACATGTTTAGGGTTCATACACCCATTTTAATGATCTACACTAAAATGTATGGTAACAACAATAAGCTTGTATATAAATGAATACCAGCTCTAATTGATTTGGTTGATGGCTTCAAACCAAACTAACACTAACTAACATAAAAAAAATAACTAAAAAAAAGAAACAACGAAAGGATCAAACCCCCTTATTTAATAAAATATACTCCAACAAAAGGTACGTCAATTCGATCTTTAATAACATAGGTTGAAAGATTGCCACAAGTTCATTTAGATAAGGTTAAAATTGTGATTCAGATTCCAGAGAGGAGATTAGGGAGTGCCAGCAAAGACAATGATGTTTATTGAAGACCAAAAAAACACCACAATAATCTAAAAGAGACATCACCTAGAGACTGGCAAAGCACCAATTGATATTTTACCCATCTCATGTAGTCGGAGAATGACGACAAAAGCAGGATTTTAAATTAATTGCTTTTCAGAAAGTCCACATAAACAAAAAAACATAAGCAGATAAGCTTTTAAATTAAAATATAGTAACTTTCTGTATTTAAACTACCAAGCAGTTGCTTCAAAAAAACAAAAAAAAAAACTACCAAGCAAGTATAAAACCACATTTGAAGCATCTCTAATAACAACCACGTCATCTTTGTTTAATAAGATCCACTCAATGTGGAAATGGTCAAGGGATCCATGATCTTTTAAGGTTGATCACATGACTACAGCAATCTAGAAACACTATTTGGAAAAACTAAATACCAGAATATTTGCCTTGGCAATGATTTGGCAAAATAGTACTTGTTTTACTGAAACTTACCTTTGACCAGGACAGAACTCTAGTGATGCAATGGATGTACCCAGGTGTAGCCTCTTGCTCCAATGGCTGATCTCCATTTTCTTTACTTCAACCACACAGATGTCTCCATCTTTGCTTCCCCTACAATAAAAAACGGTCGAGCATATTTATCAAAAGAACATATACATTGAAGATTATTATTACAAATGTAATTACTTCTACAATTTTTCCCAAGCATCATAAACCAGTGCTTGGCATGTATAAATCTTGACTACTCCACCCTTCCCTCTGTCTCCAACTCTTCATTCCTTTTTATCTGTCCCTATTCCGCTCTCTTCATGAGAACCCAACAAGTTAAAGAACTACACAAATGACAATTGACACACATTCGCATGTGCAGGCTACAATATAACCATGGAAATAGAGCTCTTAAATATATAAAGCTGTTTCCAAGCAAGCACGAAATTCTACAATGACAAAAACATGACTTGGGAATAGATTTGAGAATTAATACTATAGGAATTTGAGATTTTCAAACAGGCAAACCGAATTAAACCAAGCCAAACCAAAAGCAACAATGTGCATTTTGCTAATTCCAAAATGAACCTTGATAACAGGAAGCAAAAACCCAAAAGGCAAAGCTGAATGCTTACAGAGCAAGATATTTGCCATCCAGGCTAACAGACATAATAGAAGCAGGCTTTCTGAGTAACCTTTTATGCCCAATTTTATTCCACGTGCTTATGTCATAAACTGCAGTAACTGCTTTATCACCTGTCATATTACAGCATTACAGTTTCATAAAATTAAATTAATAACAGAAGGTAAATTGTTTACTTGAAATAAAAGCATACATACCCTTTTGAACAGTACAAAACAAAAATGGTTTTGTCCCATCCTTGGAGAACCGACATAATTCGATCTTTTCATCCTACAGAAGAGTCATACCAAAAATTTGTCAGAAGACTAAATTTTGCAGTATTCAACAAAAAACTGTTAGGTTAAAGAAATGGTACCGAGTTGCGAGCTAAAGTCATCAAAGGGACACCATCTTCTGTCTTCCATATTCTTGCTGAACCATCAGTACATGTTGAAGCTAAGAACTCTGAATCTAGGCTAGAATATGACAAACAAACCAGGCCAAATTCAAAAGTTAGATTGGAAACCAAAAACCATCAAAATAAACCAAATTCAATTTAACCAACTTAGAAAATATATTTTATGATTCATGTTTTTACCAAAGGCCATATAGGTACAAAAAGATATTCATTCCATTTTTTAATGGTCATTAGAAAAAAAAAATTATTAGCAAAGAAGTCTTATAACGGCCTATCTTGTCAATAACATTTCTAGAGAGTAATCAGATTATCACATTACCTACTTAAATAATTTAACTTTGTATAAAAGTTAACGGGCAAAAATGGTTCTGTATGATTACATACAAATAGGCTCAATTCCTACCTAAAATCCATATCCCGAAAAGATTTATGTGCTCTTACTTCATCTACAATGATGCGCAGGCTTGGCCATTCCAAGATTCTAAGATGCCCATCCTATTGTTGACCAAGATAGAAGTTACCAACATGAAAAAAGAAAAACCGCAAAGTCTTGATCAAATTCCAGGTGACTGCTTACCACCCCACCAGTGGCAAATCTAGAACCATCAACACTGAAAGCTAGGCATTTTTGTGGACCAGCATCTAGGAGAGCAGATAATTCTTTGACGAACAGCTTTAAATGTGTTTCCTGATCATACAACTCAAACAACCTGCACATGACAAGAAATATCTCATTCTATAAGAACACTCTGCCCGAGTATTGTAGGGTAATGGCTAGAGTAAAGTAATCGTTAGCTGTGATAACCATCAATCTGAAATTGTCAAAACTTCCCCTTGTTTCTCAGGCCACTATGCATAATATCATGTGTACTTACATAAATAAATAGATGATAGCCCCCAAAATAAATGACTATATGAGAGCAAAAGAAAGAGAGTATGAACAAACAAATAGATAAAGGAGCATTAGATGGTAAGAACAACACAGCTACATAAACAAACGACCATGAAACCTTTACTTTTACAAGGGATCAAGGAGGTTTAGAGGGATATTTCTCTGGTGCAAAGGGGTTGAGGCAGGGTGATCCCCTTTCTCCCTATCTCTTTGTCCTGGTCATCAAAGTGCTTTCTAGGTTCTTAATGGTTCTGCTAAGAAATAGACCTTTACTTATCATCCCTATTGTACCAAAGTGGCACTAGCTCACCTTTATTTTGCAGATGATCTTATAATTTTACCAAGGGTGATATTAATTTTGACTTATTACTATCCAACAAATTATGCAACTCTTCTACTCTATGACAAGGCTTCAAATGAAATGAATACTGCCAAGACCTATTATTCTTCTGGATTCCAGATATTCCAAACCAATGATGAGCATAGCATAATAAAGTGTGCAAACAGCACAAACAAGGACAAGGTTTAAGAACATAACTGGAAAAATCAAGAACAAAAAAACTGAACATTGTTGATTAAAAATATTCCTCAAATCCAAGCAGGCAAGAATGAGCCCACAAACCAGATTTGAAACAACGCAGAGAGCCCAACATGCTGACATCATTCTTAGAGAAGACCAAAAGCAAATATTAACCAAGCAAAGAGAAATCTGTTCTAGTACATTTTTGAAATGCAAATCCCCCAGAAGAAGAGCAACTATTCAACCCCCCTTCTACCACCCAACACTCTCCAGTTAAAATAGAGAAAATATCCCACTTTTCCATCCAATTGCTCCAAAGCCAAAAAATAAAAATAAAAAAAAAGAAAAAAAACCTTTTGCAAGCCATATGATTACTATCCTCAAGATCGAAAAATCTCAAACTCCCTCACATTTCTTCTGGATTCCAGATATTCCAAACCAATGATGAGCATAGCATAATAAAAGTCAGTGTGCAAACAGCACAAACAAGGACAAGGTTTAAGAACATAACTGGAAAAATCAAGAACAAAAAAACTGAACATTGTTGATTAAAAATATTCCTCAAATCCAAACAGGCAAGAATGAGCCCACGAACCAGATTTGAAACAACGCAGAGAGCCCAACATGCTGACATCATTCTTAGAGAAGACCAAAAGCAAATATTAACCAAGCAAAGAGAAATCCGTTCTAGTACATTTTTGAAATGCAAATCCCCCAGAAGAAGAGCAACTATTCAACCCCCCTTCTACCACCCAACACTCTCCAGTTAAAATAGAGAAAATATCCCACTTTTCCATCCAATTGCTCCAAAGCCAAAAAAAAGAAAGAAAAAAAAAAACAAGAAACCTTTTGCAAGCCATATGATTACTATCCTCAAGATCGAAAAATCTCAAACTCCGTCACATTTCTCCACGGCCTTACTTAAGTCTTAAACTACTAAAACAAAAGGAGAGAAATGCAAAGCAGAAGTTCCCTGCTAAACAATGATGCAACATACAACAAAACCACTAGTCACTGATTTAATCAGCAAACTCCCACAATGTCCATCAATAAAACAACAGCCTAATGTCTATCAAGAAACATTTCATAACAATATTAATCAGTATTTAAACAAAATTGACTATTCATACATTTCCAAGCTATGGCAATAACCAGATAAGAAAATCAGTAAAAAAACACACACACACACAAAAAGAACTCACTTGCAGCCTCCATTAGTAGTAGAGCAAACAAAACCATCTCCACTTGGGTGCACCGCAATGGTTATTGGATCACCATCACTTTCTTCGAGCTCATGCCTAACCTAATAGAACAAATTTAAATATATAGGTATCAACTCCAAATAAATGAATATTCAAAAAACCATAAAATGACAGTAATTGTCGTTATAAAAAAAAAAAAAAATTCCTTCTATTTTTATTATACCCAAATAAGCTTTATCTTTTAATTTATACTCAAATAAATCTTTATTTCAAATGAAAGATTGATTTATATCAACTCTTATTTAGGTATAAATTAAATATCAAGACTTATTTGAGCGTAAATTAAAGATTAAAAGCTTATTTGATGCAATAAAAGTATAGGCTTAGGTACGTAAAGTGATAAAAGTTAAGAATTTTTTTTGTTATTTAACCTAAAAAATAATCCCAACAAACAAAACAAGTCAGTTAAGTAATTTTTCTTCTACAACTAACAAACAAGAAAAGAAAAAAAAAAAAGTTCCATGAAATTTGTTTGTTTAACTAAAAAAATATATATATAAGTAAAACAGCATGAAAATCGCAACTATCATTCAAAAAAATCCTCAAAACGACAACCTCGTTCCCTTAAAAGATTAAAAACCCATTTCTTTTTCTCCACTTTCCCAAAACCAAAAATGAAAAACCCAATTCCATCATTTAAAAAAATAATTTTTTTTTTTTGGGTGCAAAAGCCCAACATTTTTGTAATAACGAAGAACGAGCTTACCAATGGAGATGTAGAGAGAGAAGTGGTCATGGGATCAAAAGAGAAAATCTCGATAGCTGAAGAAGAAGAGGAAGAAGAACTAGGTCGGGTCATTGACCGGCCCAACACGACCAAATTGACGTTTTCGGGCCGCCGGATCCATGACCCGCACGTGACGGACCCACCTGCTCCTCCTTCCATTGATGAATAAAAAGGAAAGCTCAGAAATAAATCAATGACAGAATTTATTTTTATTTTTTTTGCTTTTTCTGTTTCTGGGTTTTCGAAGCGGTTGAAGAAGATTTTGATATGCAAACAAGTTTACAACTAGGAATAAAAATGAAAAAAAAATATATATATATATATATATATATATCTTGAAAGAATAAGGTACAAGTACGATTAGCGAGACGTACAAGGCGAATAAAGCGTGTCTGGTTTTTGGATAAAGCTTTTTATTTTTATTTTTTGGGTTTATTTATCTGTTGCATTGGTGGTGGTGGGTCCCACAAAGGATTTTGGAAGCATCTCTTTGAAGAACAAGTCAACTCCCTCTAGGGTTTTGAATTTGATTTTTAGGATATTCGATGATGATTCGGCGAAGATGGTGAACAATGCTTTCCTCTCTTTTTTTTTACCTTTTATTTTATGGGTTTTCGAATACTTTTATAACACTTTAATATATTATTTATAATGATAATTGATAATTTTATTTATTATTTTTAATATATTGAATGAAGATATTATTATATCTAATAATTTTAAAGAATATCTTTAAAATATTTGTTAGCAAAATTTTTTTTTTTTATTGTACCGTGGAGATTATAGCTGTCTAAGGATACTCAATTTGACAAGTCCTATTTGAATTAGGCTAATTTTTTTTATTCGGATCAATTTGATTTGATTTTGATTATTATTTAATAAATAAAAAATATATTTTTATTTTTATTTAATTATAAAAATATTTTTTTAATATTTTAAAATAATAAAAGAGGTTTTTCGAACTCGTCGAACTAGATAAGGTTTTAGAAAAATAAATAATTTTACTAATCGAGCTTCATCTAACTCGAACCATCCTATGAACAGGTGCAGTGAAAATATCCAAGCTGACATTTAATAATAAAAATAATAAGATTAATTTATTATTTTTTAATTAAAAAAAAAAAGAAAATTCAAACTTACTCATTAAGTACATGCATATATGGAAAATGGACTAATTCGATTGGGTTTAATTTGGATCACTTCGAAGATCAAGTCAATTTGGATTGAAAAAAATTTGAATCATTTTGGATTCAAATTATTTTGAGTTTGAATCATTTTAATTTAAGTCTTTTTGGTTTGATACGTAGATTATTTGAGTTGGTCTATTCAAAACCAAATTAATTGAGTTTTAAAAGAAATGATTTTATATGATATAATGATAAAAAATTATCTTATTAACAAGTCAAATTTTTAAATTTCATAAATAAAATTAACAATAGGGCATATATAATGATAAAAAGATATGGTTTGGAGTTTGGACCACAAGTTAAACATGGGCTTGTCCTACTTGCCCCACATATATTGCAACACTTAACGTGGGTCCGCCTATGTTTTGGGGCCTACAACTCCCATAATAAGATATATTTTTTACTAGAGATTATTCTTTATCGATTTTTTATCAACAAAAAAAAAATGGAAGAAAAGAAGACAAATAATTATTACATAATAAAATGGGGAAAAAAAGAAAAATAATGGAAGGAGAAACCAAGATTTGCTGAGCTTTAAGGGTGTTTAAACTATTAATTCAGTTAATAATCGAATCGAATTTTAATTAATTGAATTTTTATTTTTTTAACTGTTAACCGAATTGAATGATAAAAGAGGTGAATTAAGCAAACCGAAATAATTTCGGTTAATTCGATCGGTTTTTGATTAATCAAAATAAATATTCAATTTATTTTACAATTTATTTTTAATATACTATTTTATATCCAATCAAAATGTCAAACAAACTAATTGTACTCCATTCATAATAATATATCCAACTAAAACCCAAAAGTAAGCATAATAAAATTCAAATATCAAACATATTAAAACAATTAAAAAAACATAAAGTATTTCGATTAATTTCGCTTAACCGAACTGAATTAATCGAAAACCAAAATTCTTAACCAATCACCAAATCAAATTTTTTTTAGTTAATCGATTAACCAAACTGAATTAAATTTCGATCGATTAATTCGGTTAAAATGGAATAATCAACACCCGTGAGCTTATTTTGGTTTGGATTCAAACGTGATACACGTGTCACATTTTTGTTTGTTGTTCGGAAGATTTGCTCTAAGAAGCGAGTTTATATTTTATAAGTTTTTGTTTTATTCCTTTATTTTTTAAAATAAAAAATGTGGATAATATTTTTTTATTCTAAAATCAATTATAAGAAATAATCTATCTACTATTATAAAGTGAATAATTGAGTTGATATTATTGAGTCAAGTGACACCAAATAAATTCATGAAAAGATAAAAAAAAATTATTATATCAAAAAAACATATTAAAGTTATCGATGAATTTTCAATTTTTATTTTAAAAAAAACATTTATCAACATTTTTTCTAAAATATCCAAAAATTTTTAAAAACTACCCATACTTACAAGTTACAAACTATCTACTCTAATCCCTGTTGAGCCAGGATTCGAACCTTAATTCTAGGTTGGAATCAGTAACCACTCCAACCAGCCAAATGTTGGTTACTCACTTCTTCTTTTTTTCATTCACCCGCATAGTGGGTGTGCCATAATCTAGTACTATTATAAAATGAATGGCTGAGTTGGTGTCACTGAATCAAGTGACACCAACTCAGTTGATGAAATTACCAAAAAGTAATTTTAAAAAAATTATAATGATTATAGATTAGAGATATTAATATCTTTTAATATTTTTTAAACATACTTTTTAATTAAAAAACTTACAAAACTTATTTATTTTTATACTAAAAAGTAACTACTTTTGTTAAAAAAAACCTATCCATCCACATAATGGGTGTGACAAATTCTAGTATGAATTAATTGAATTTAGTCATTAATCTTATTAAAGGATATAGTTTATCAACTATGTTATTTATTTTTGTTTTTATTTTTATTTTTATTTTTTTTCAAATTTGTTATTGGAATTAAACAAAAAAAAAAAACTCTCAAATGTAACTAAAATGTGTAACAAAAGCTTAAACATAAAAATATATATATAAAAAATAAACAAGCTGATTTTTCCTTTAAGCTTAGGTACTATTTTTTCACCACTTACTTTTTTTGTTAACATATTCAGATTAATAGCAGCATAAGAACATTTAGTTCGTAATAATGAACTATTTAAGCAATACATTGTTCTTCTTATCCTTATTATTTTTCATCGTTTTATAAATTAAACTATTAAGTCTAAATTTTAAAATAAATAAATAATTCCATAAAATTTAAATATTTATAATTAAAATGATAGCTTTAAAATTCCCTTATTAACCCAAAATTTTCAAAGAAAAAATAAAAATATTACAAATCTCCCTTTAAAAAATTAAATAAATCACAAAACTTTTTTACATGACACTTGCCAAACAAATGAATAATTTGGTAATATTGGACACGATATGAAAAAAATAATTAAAAACACGATACGAACACGATATGAAAAAATAATACGAATACGATACGAATACACGAATGTCTCAAAATCTATATAATACAAATTATTAACGTATCAAAATTTATATAAATATAAAATATCTTAAATACGATTATGATATGATAAAATATACTATAAAGATACACGAATGATCAGGGATCATAATTTATGCAAAATAAGCAAATACAAGAGAGAAAAAAAAAAAAAAACTAGAGAGAGAGAGGGAAGGAGAATGATGTGAATCATTGAATCCCATGTGCAAACCTCTTCAATCTCCAATAGCTATCTTCCATCAAAATCCTCATTCCCTCTCTTTAACCAATTCTTTCACTTTTTCTAGGGTTTTGAAATTCCATGCAGGAAAAGAATCAATTTCACTTTTTCCTCATTTTTCACAAGAAAATATAAGGAAGATCAAATCCAACTCAATAAAAAAAGATTTCTTTTTTTTTTTCCCCTCTTTGACTGGAACCAAAAATAGAAAAATAAAATTTCTCCCAAGAATTATTTTTATTATTATTATGTAAAAGGGAAAGTAGGGAACTTTTGGGAGAGAAATGTTAGCAATGGAGAAGGATTTTGATTCAAAGCTTAGGATTCAGGGAACCGATGATAATAACAATAATAGTTCTAATAATTCTTCTAATGGTGGTGCTTCCAACAATGTTCAGAGATCTAAAAGCTTTGCATTTAGAGCTCCTCAGGAGAATTTCAGTATCCAGGATTTTGAATTGGGCAAGATCTATGGTGTTGGTTCTTACTCAAAGGTTAGTTTTTTAAAATTTAAGTATTTTATTTATTTTTTTATTTTATTGATATCGTGAGGTTGCCAAGGTTTGATCATAATGACAGTATTCTACCAATAGAGCACACGGATTTTTTTATTTTTGGCATCTGGGTTTGCTTTGTTTTTGATGTTTGATTATTTTATATATGCATGCTTTAGCTTTATGAATTTGATGGGCAATGATGATTTTTGATGAATTGTGTATTCTTGGGATAAATTTTAGCTATCTTTGTGAACCATGTGGGTTTTCAGTGGTGGCACAAGATATTTGAATGAAAGGAAATAAATTTGCGTAGTTTATAGAAATTTGATGCAAAGAAAAGAACATAAAGTTTTGTTTAATAACAATGTTTGATTCTGTTTCTGTTTCCTAGAAGATGAATATTATTTCTCTTTGAAGATGTGTGATATTTGGGTTATGCTTGGTAAAGAGGATGGATGGAACTAATGGGAGAATCATAACTACTCTTGGATTGTTGACTTATTTTCTATGCATTCTCCTTTTATAGTCATAACTAGCAAAGGGTTAATGATTCAACTTGCACATAAGTGCAGTGGGGGATTTGAACCTACACCTTCCATGCTGCTTTTCCTTTTTACTGCTGGATAAAGTCCTTATTGGTTGCTCTCTTTTTGTTTTATTTCTTATAGATAATGACATTAATATACTGATATCAAATATTTATTTGGTTCATTTTTGTTCTGTTCATCTCTTTTGCCCGTTCTGCTATTTTGTTTTTCCAGCATTGCAGAATCTAAATCACTTATTAACAAACACTTTTGATTGTTACTTTTGTTAGAAATTTCTGTTTTGAGTTTTGAAATAAATTTGCGTAGTTTATAGAAATTTGATGCAAAGAAAAGAACATAAAGTTTTGTTTAATAACAATGTTTGATTCTGTTTCTGTTTCCTAGAAGATGAATATTATTTCTCTTTGAAGATGTGTGATATTTGGGTTATGCTTGGTAAAGAGGATGGATGGAACTAATGGGAGAATCATAACTACTCTTGGATTGTTGACTTATTTTCTATGCATCCTCCTTTTATAGTCATAACTAGCAAAGGGTTAATGATTCAACTTGCACATAAGTGCAGTGGGGGATTTGAACCTACACCTTCCATGCTGCTTTTCCTTTTTACTGCTGGATAAAGTCCTTATTGGTTGCTCTCTTTTTGTTTTATTTCTTATAGATAATGACACTAATATACTGATATCAAATATTTATTTGGTTCATTTTTGTTCTGTTCATCTCTTTTGCCCGTTCTGCTATTTTGTTTTTCCACCATTGCAGAATCTAAATCACTTATTAACAAACACTTTTGATTGTTACTTTTGTTAGAAATTTCTGTTTTGAGTTTTGAAATAAATTTGCGTAGTTTATAGAAATTTGATGCAAAGAAAAGAACATAAAGTTTTGTTTAATAACAATGTTTGATTCTGTTTCTGTTTCCTAGAAGATGAATATTATTTCTCTTTGAAGATGTGTGATATTTGGGTTATGCTTGGTAAAGAGGATGGATGGAACTAATGGGAGAATCATAACTACTCTTGGATTGTTGACTTATTTTCTATGCATCCTCCTTTTATAGTCATAACTAGCA
Source organism: Fremontodendron californicum (assembly GCA_030761205.1). Lineage (NCBI taxonomy): Eukaryota > Viridiplantae > Streptophyta > Magnoliopsida > Malvales > Malvaceae > Fremontodendron > Fremontodendron californicum. The sequence goes on along the minus strand of JAULJL010000009.1, from coordinate 8,055,202 downwards.
AAGGGTTAATGATTCAACTTGCACATAAGTGCAGTGGGGGATTTGAACCTACACCTTCCATGCTGCTTTTCCTTTTTACTGCTGGATAAAGTCCTTATTGGTTGCTCTCTTTTTGTTTTATTTCTTATAGATAATGACATTAATATACTGATATCAAATATTTATTTGGTTCATTTTTGTTCTGTTCATCTCTTTTGCCCGTTCTGCTATTTTGTTTTTCCACCATTGCAGAATCTAAATCACTTATTAACAAACACTTTTGATTGTTACTTTTGTTAGAAATTTCTGTTTTGAGTTTTGAAATAAATTTGCGTAGTTTATAGAAATTTGATGCAAAGAAAAGAACATAAAGTTTTGTTTAATAACAATGTTTGATTCTGTTTCTGTTTCCTAGAAGATGAATATTATTTCTCTTTGAAGATGTGTGATATTTGGGTTATGCTTGGTAAAGAGGATGGATGGAACTAATGGGAGAATCATAACTACTCTTGGATTGTTGACTTATTTTCTATGCATCCTCCTTTTATAGTCATAACTAGCAAAGGGTTAATGATTCAACTTGCACATAAGTGCAGTGGGGGATTTGAACCTACACCTTCCATGCTGCTTTTCCTTTTTACTGCTGGATAAAGTCCTTATTGGTTGCTCTCTTTTTGTTTTATTTCTTATAGATAATGACATTAATATACTGATATCAAATATTTATTTGGTTCATTTTTGTTCTGTTCATCTCTTTTGCCCGTTCTGCTATTTTGTTTTTCCAGCATTGCAGAATCTAAATCACTTATTAACAAACACTTTTGATTGTTACTTTTGTTAGAAATTTCTGTTTTGAGTTTTGAAATAAATTTGCGTAGTTTATAGAAATTTGATGCAAAGAAAAGAACATAAAGTTTTGTTTAATAACAATGTTTGATTCTGTTTCTGTTTCCTAGAAGATGAATATTATTTCTCTTTGAAGATGTGTGATATTTGGGTTATGCTTGGTAAAGAGGATGGATGGAACTAATGGGAGAATCATAACTACTCTTGGATTGTTGACTTATTTTCTATGCATCCTCCTTTTATAGTCATAACTAGCAAAGGGTTAATGATTCAACTTGCACATAAGTGCAGTGGGGGATTTGAACCTACACCTTCCATGCTGCTTTTCCTTTTTACTGCTGGATAAAGTCCTTATTGGTTGCTCTCTTTTTGTTTTATTTCTTATAGATAATGACATTAATATACTGATATCAAATATTTATTTGGTTCATTTTTGTTCTGTTCATCTCTTTTGCCCGTTCTGCTATTTTGTTTTTCCACCATTGCAGAATCTAAATCACTTATTAACAAACACTTTTGATTGTTACTTTTGTTAGAAATTTCTGTTTTGAGTTTTGAAAATGTGAGGCTAAATTAAACTACATGAAATTATGTTTCTAAGCAAACAAAATTTGTACAGTGGTGATGGCTGCTTGATATGTTATTTATTATTGTCATTATTTTTTGGTTGTAGTAATCTTTTTGAATTTTTATGGTAAATATTTATTGAATTATTTACTTAGTATACATTCACTTTCCATGTTCACTCACCATTCTCATTTCAGCTTCTTGTTCACATTGGTATTGTTCTGAATATCATATTAATGTTGTCATCAGGTTGTGAGGGCAAAGAAGAAGGATACAGGAATGGTGTATGCTTTGAAGATCATGGACAAAAAGTTCATCACCAAGGAAAATAAAACAGCTTATGTAAAGCTGGAACGTATTGTGCTCGATCAACTGGACCATCCTGGTGTTGTGCGGCTCTATTTTACATTTCAAGATACTTTTTCACTGTGTAGGTATTCTTGGTTGTATCTTCATTCTTCCATTAGTATTATGTACATACTTGTTCAGTTAGTTCTAGAACAACTTTTCTCCCTTGATTCTCTTCCATTAGTTATGTCTTGCCATTTCATTCAATTTGCTTTGTTGTTTGACGTTGTTTTCTTTGATTACATTGTGAAGACATGGCACTTGAATCCTGTGAAGGTGGAGAACTTTTTGACCAAATAACAAGAGTAAGTTACTCTTGGCATGTGATCCTATATAGTTATGGAAAATTCACACATAAAAGAGGGTGTGCCTTGTGGTTGTGGCAGCTTTTTTCTGGTAGCATATGATTGAGTTGTTTGAGAATGAATTAGTTGCTCAATGAATTATTATTGAATCTGGTGAATGTATTTTCCGTTGTATATTGTTTCCTATTTTTCTGTCAAATTAATAATAGATCTGGGATAGTCATGAAAGTCTTTATCTATGATCATAAGTTTCTACTCAAATACCACTTTTGAAGCTTTTTAAAATTCATTGCATAATGTTACCAACCCCTTCTATCCCCTAGTTACAGTATTGAATGCCAGAATATTCTTGAGCTCAAACTTTATTTGTGATTTAGCACTTAGTCCTATCTCTGCTAGTTTATTTGTGGTTCATTATCAACCATCTGGTTACATTTTGTTCAGAAAGGTCGTTTATCAGAGGATGAAGCTCGCTTCTATGCTGCAGAAGTTGTAGATGCTCTTGAATACATACACAACATGGGATTGATACATAGAGATATTAAGGTATTTTCGAAACATGCATGTTTGTTATATTAACACTTGAAAAATGCTAATGTTTGTTGATACATGGCAGCCAGAGAACTTGCTTCTTTCTACAGATGGGCATATTAAGATTGCTGACTTTGGCAGTGTGAAGCCCATGCAGGATAGCCGAATTACAGTCCTTCCTAATGCATCCTCAGGTAATATCACGATTTTATCATGTCGAAGCCCCCCCCCCCTTCCCTCCCCATGTTTAAGGCTAAGGTTGTCTCTGTTGCCCTGTCCAGATGATAAGGCATGCACATTTGTGGGGACAGCCGCATATGTTCCTCCTGAAGTCCTAAACTCTTCTCCAGCAACTTTTGGGTAAGAGACCTTCAATCTCTTAACGAGTTTGTCTCACAATCTAGATTAAAATTGTCAAACTTGAAATGGAATCTTAAGCTTGCTACAACTAATTGTAGAAAATTTTTTCTTTAATATTTTTCTTCCCCCTTACTCCCCCCCTCTTCCTTCTCTTCATTTTCCCTACCCCTTGGTTTCCTAAATAATTCAAGTGTAGAAACTTGTGATTTAGCTTTGTTGTTTTCCTTGATCTTGTTCATATTGTTTATAGGATAACTAGTTTATTCTTCTGAACATATTCAAACAGAAATGACCTCTGGGCACTTGGCTGCACCTTGTACCAAATGCTTTCAGGGACTTCTCCTTTTAAAGATGCGAGTGAATGGCTTATATTTCAAAGAATTATAGCCAGAGATATAAGATTTCCAAATTATTTTTCTGAAGAAGCCAGAGACCTTATTGATCACTTATTGGTGAGCTACAATTTTCTGCATGTTGGATTTGGTATCTACTATACATCCATAAATTTTTATGCCTAACGACTTTTTGAAGTTGTTCTTGTTATCTATTTCTCTTATTAGATGCATATCGTAGTTGTTTCTGTACTATGATGGAATAAAAGCAGCTCAGTAACTAATATATATTTGGTCAATCTGAATTGTCAGTTTGAGCCAAGTTTTCAAAGGACTCAGAAACTGCACAGGTTTCGATATTCATCGTTCTCTGCACCAATTGGGGATGGAAAATCAACTTATCGTTTTCAAAATAATGAGATTGCCCTTCATATTGCTTTTGACATTTATTATGCTAAGAAGAATTGAAGTTTCAATGAAATGATTGTCATTTGTAGAGTTACATGTTAAGGGAAAGCAAATTATGACATAATTGGTTAAGTAATCCCACCTTCCTTGTAACATTATGCTGCTTTTATAGTTTGACATTCTGTTAACAGGGGAAGATAAAGTTTTCATGACAACTGATTTATTCCTAGTAAGTGGCGGAAAAAAAAAAAAAAAGAAGAAGGAAACCACATAGTATGAGACACCGGTTAGAGAGGAAAATATCTATTGGCATCAATTTGCTGCTGATTGCTGCGTATCTTTAATTTATCCTAAGCCTAACTTTCTCTGCAATCTCAGAGAAAATATAATTTGCTAGCTGACCTTGTTAGGGGTCTTGAAATTAAATAATCTCATCATTTGACTGCACTACTAGGCAGATCTTCCAATTGAAAAATTGAAACACTAGTATCTAGAGTGCTGAAACATTTTTGGGTGTGTTTAGGCCTATTATTTGCAGGCATGCAGCTAATTGATTTGCTATGAAGTTAATCTTGTGGTGCCTCCCACCTCTCTGCAACTAATGTGGGCTTTTCTTAGTTCTTATTTAGACTTTTGGATGTATTATCTCTTAGGCTTTGTTCTTTTTTTCCCCCCCATGTGCTATCTTATATATTTTCTGCATACTAAGGTTTTCCCCTCATTCTTGGAGTAATATCGTACTTATCAGGAAATATGCAAAAAGAATATAATCTTATGCATAGTTAAAAATGATGTAATCTTTTACTTCATTTTAAACGTTGCAAAAGATTATGGAGTATTCTTTTCCACTTTCCTAATAAGTAAGAAATGATTATGCTTTTGTTTATAAAACTTTTGCATGAAATTTTATAATTGTTTTATTTATTTTAAGGGATGTTATAATTGGAGACATTGTTTGTTGTTCTTTGTAGTATTTCTATGGACAGTTCATGTGAAAGTTTCTTGCTAGATTGCTTATACATTTTAAGGTTCTTTATTTATTCATTTTGAAGTATAATATAAGAAATAAGCCTATCGGAATGCTCATATTAAGGTGGCAGGGGAAATCGTGAATCCTAATGAAGAAATTATTCGTGAACTGTTTCATTTCTCCCCATTTTCCTAATGCCAGTTTGAACATTGATCCTTCTCTTCTCTTGTTCCTTTGCCCTCATCCTTTTAGTTACTTCCTCTTTTGCTCCTTCTCCCCTATCTCTATTCCTCACCTCCCCTCCCATCTTTAAAAATGAGCCATCATGATAGAAATTCATAGGCTGTAATCTTGAAGTGCTACTACCACAAATATTTTTCTTATGATTTCTCTTTGGGACAGGGTCTGAGTCATACACTTCCAACATTATTACTTTTACTCCTTTTAGGTTCAGGTTATCCTATGTCATGCGTGATCTTAATTTATGAGTAAAAAGTTGTAGCCTTAGAATTGTAATGCAACTGTGGTGCAGGATCTAGATCCCAGTAGACGACCAGGTGCTGGACCTGATGGTTATGCCGCGCTCAAGATGCATCCTTTCTTTAGGGGAGTTGACTGGAGTAGTTTAAGAGCACAAACCCCTCCGAAGCTTGCTTTAGAGACGGGGGTATGATGGCAGCATGTTTTCAATCAGTGTTTATGATTGAATCCAACTTCCCTTTGCATCTTGTCTTTTGAGAGTTTTAAAATATTATTATTATCTATTAATTTCAGGCTCAATCAAGTGAGGGTGATGATTATAATGATTCTTCATGGAATCCTACGCACATTGGAGATGGTTCAGCCAGACAGAATGATGGAAATGTCGGTGCCTCATCATCGGCTGAATCATCTGGCAATATAACTAGACTTGCCTCAATTGATTCCTTTGACTCAAAATGGTATTTGTCAATATGTCTTGTTATTTTCTCAGCACGTGTTCTTTGATTTTGTTGAAAAGACATGACTTTTGCTTGCAAGCTTGCCCATTTGTGGACTTGTAGAACCTATTAACGTTTGGTAACATCATTGATTTGTCCATTTTTGCTACTTGGGGAAACAGCTATAAATTGAGCATTATTTATTCCACTGTGAATCATTTGCTAGCAGGTAGTTGTGTTACATACTAATTTTGCAGTTTGTAATCTGAGTCTTAACACTCTGTTTGGTAGGAAGGAAAGAAAAGGGTAAGGAAGGAAAAAGTTCTAATCTAATGGTTGAGCTACATAGTGTTATTTTGTAGCTCAACCATTAAATTAGATTTTTTTTCCGTCCTTACCCAACGGAGCCTATGTTTCTTTTCTCTCTGTTGGATTGGGGCTGACTTAACTTCACTTCTTGTCTAATACATACTTGCATCATGTAAACAGGCAACAATTTTTGGATCCGGGAGAGTCTGTTCTTATGATCTCAATGGTGAAGAAACTACAGAAGTTATCAAGCAAGAAGGTGCAGCTTATCCTCACCAACAAACCAAAATTGTTTTATGTTGATCCTTCAAAATTGGTCGTGAAAGGGAACATTATTTGGTCTGACAATTCTAATGACCTCAGCGTCCAGGTCACAAGTCCATCACACTTCAAGATTTGCACAGTAAGTATGTGAGCATTTCCTGATAGGATAGAAATGAATTCCTCGAATTTATTAATGGAATGATACTGGAAATTTGGAATTATCGTGCTCCCTGGTGCTTTGTATTTCTTTTGTTTCTTATATAGCTTGATTGGGTTAGTGTTCTATAGTTGATCAAAACTATGTTACTCGGACTCGGGCGTATGTGTCTGACACGGGTATGTTCAATTTTTTAAAGTTTTTCCATATATTTGGAGGATCATATCCTCATACCTATGTCCGGATATGTGTCGGACACGGGATCAACATAGGATCAACATATTAACTAATTGTAGAGAATGCTGGTAAAGAAGAAAAAAGAACTTACATTTTAGTTGTGCATGTTTTCTACTTGTTCTTCATTGGCTGGTTCACTTTCTGATCTATATTTGTGGTGGTTCAGCCAAAAAAGGTATTGTCATTTGAAGATGCAAAACAAAGAGCATGGCAGTGGAAAAAAGTGATCGAGGGCCTTCAAAACCGGTGAAGGGATTTTTATTCATTGTCATGAAGCACCACATTCTTTGGAATTTCTGATATTATAGAAGAACTTGGGAACTATTGAACAATTGACATCCCGGAGCAATTATTTACTTCATGAAAGCGGCTCAAGAGTAATGAAGGTTTTCTTGCCTGTTTCAAGCCTTGTATGCAATGAATGTACAATCTGAAAGACAGATTTAAGAGAGAAAAGAAAAAGAAAAAAAAAAAGGGAAGGGGTTTTGCTGTCAATCGCATGTTTTAATGTCAATCGCATGTTTTAATGAAGGTTTTGTTTAGCATTGCTTCTGGCACAGCTTTTGAGGTCAAAAGCTGTTTCACCGTAAACACAATGTTAAACAGATAAAAAAAATTGGTTTTTTCTGTTGAAACTATGATTTGAAAAGCCAAATCAAAAAGTCAAAAAAAAATATAGCTTTTGGACTTTAAAAGCTGATTTTTGGATAAAATGATTTTATTATCTTCACATCTTTACACTTCTATTATTTTAAACATATATTTTTTTGACATTTCAATTTTTTATAACACTTTTTCAAAGCAATGTTAAACATTTAAAAGTTTTTAAATCATAGTTTTTCATCATACTTTTTAAATACATTTTTTTTAATCCGAATTTTTTTCAACTCAAAAATTTTTCAACAGCAATGCTAAACTAGCCCTGAAAGTAGATGTTATTGGTCATTAATGAAAATTTCTTTTCATGAATTTTTTTTTTGGTACAAAAAAGGTTGCAGCATGAGAATAGAAAAAAAGATCTCAAATTTTAAACTAGCCCTGAAAGTAGATGTTACCGGTCATTAATGAAAAAAAAATTTCATGAATTTTTTCTTTGGGGTACAAAAGAGGTTGCAGCATGGAAAAAAGATTGCAGATTTTGAAATTCGAATTTAAGACTTGTTGGATGTCATCTTTTAAGAGTGGTTGCTTGAACTAATTGGGTTAAGTTTTGGGTTCATGAAATTCTTTTTGACAGTGAAAGATGATTGCCATTCTGAAAATTTAAAGCTCTAAAAATGCTGATGAAATATATCCATGTAAATCTTCTAGCATTTGAGTTGGATTCCTTTTTCACTCTTCCTGTTTTTGGCTAATATTGCAAAGCTTTAATTGGTCAGCACCTGTCTTTGCATTTAGTAGTTTAGTAGAAGGATTTTGCATCACACCTCCGCCCAGGGCCTTTCTATTCACACCTGTTCTGACATGCCATTTACAATGTTATTAGAGGAAAGCAAGAAATAGGGTGAGGATAAGGCATTAGCATCAGATGCTAATGTAATGTATTATTGCAGCTACCTCAGTTTTACAATATCCCAGTTTTTGGACTAATAACCAGAAGCTACAAAGAACCATAAGCTTTGTTCCACATTTCTGCAAGCTTATAAATCTTATGATCTTGCGAATTGCAGAAGATTGCAACAATAAACACATTGATTCCAGAATAAAGATGGCCATAGGTGTTTAAGCACAAATTTTCCACTATTTATTTTCCTATAGAAAGCACCAAAATTATGAAAAGAAGGCAGTATAATTTTAGACTAGTTTTCTTAACATTATGTGGAATGAACCCAACGTATCTCTGAAGCAAAGTGCATATATTTGAAGTAAAACCATGGTTTGATAATATGTTAGCTCTGTCTTAGTGTATCTTAAGTACATTTTAAAGGTCTTTGATCAAGGAGGAATGGAAACAAAGATGAATTTTAGTTCCTAAAAACATGTTTACAGAGGATTATAATTTATTTTCTCTAAAAGAATTTGTAATTTTAAACATTTTGTACAAAAAAGTTTATTTTTTTAAAAACCTATAGTAATTTTTTTTCTTATTTAAAACCCATTTCAATAGTAAGTTTGAGTAATAGATATAAAGGGTCAAAAAAAAAAAAATCTATGTTATTCGATTTTTTTTTTTTGAGTGTTCATATTCACATATGTGTCCAAGACATATTTGAACATAAATATGAAAGCATTATCATCAAAATATATAATAAAAAAAATTTTAAAAATTAAATATACTCATATAAAATACATATCCGTAACTAACACTCGCGTTCGAATATCATGAAAGAAATTCATTAATCCATGATCTTTTGAGACCAATTTTAGGATCAAGGACGCTACAGTCCGAAGCACCCTTGACACTAGCCTAGATCCTGTAATTTCCAATACATAATTTTTGAAGCAATAACAATCTCTTATAAATTAGGCTTGTCCAGTCAAAATCCTGCTAAAAACTCTTCACCAAACATTACATTCAGCAAAGCATACCAGTGATACCATGCGAGATTAACAAAAAAATAAAAAAAATCAAGTAACCTCACTGCAATTTCATAGCTGGCTGTAAGATACTAGCCTGCCTGTAAAAAAAGGTGATATTCAACCTCGAATTCTGGCCAAGCAACCTGGTTATATCTGCTTCCCTATGTTACTCGGACTCGGAAGTGAGTGTCGGATAAGAGTATGTATCCGACACGGGTATGTTAAAAAAAATTCTAAGTTTTTTCATATATTTGGAGTATCGTATTCCCATACCCATGTCCGAATATGTGACGAATACAAATGTCGGACACGAATACTTTAAAAAAAATAAAGAGTCAGAATAACAGTCTGCTTTAGTTATGAAGGAGTGCAAAACTCAATATTTCAGATCAAACATTGGCTGCCAGATAAAAGGACACCCAACCGAGAGGCACCCGCAACATATAAATCTGTGAATAAAGCTATATGGTAAATATACAACTAATTTAAAAGGGTATCACTAAATAATATACACATTTCATGGATGATTGCTTAACTAGAAAAGGGTATAGCGAGGATTCTTCAAAACTAGGAAAAGATCACCAGCACTTCCCCAAAAAGAATGATTTTAAAGCTCAAACTATACCTGACTCACAAAGAATGCTTTTGGCTGTATTTCACAGTAGGTTGGAAGGATCATTCTTTCATCTTCAATCAATGCTGGCAAATAGAACAGAGAAGACTCTGTTGCTGGCTGGAAATGGAATCTCGCCAGCATTCAACCCGATACCATTCGACCATTCGTCTGTAGAGATACTGCAACTGAGGTTAAAGAACTTTAGTTCTCTAGATCGAAACATTCATCAGATATTCTACTGCCTGCACATTCCTGCAGAGCCTTTGCATTGAGTTCTCTACCGAATCGCCAGACATAATTTAGACCGACAAGAATCTCGGTGATTGCTGCTTCTGTCTTTTCTCGATTTGCAAAGTAGAGAGTCTGCACCAGAAGCATATTAGTCCTGGAAACAAAGTTCTGCTGTTCAAAACTCCGCTCAGATTGCCATCTAATCATGTTATGAGCTAGTGGTGCTAACCACTCTAATATGGCAGACATTGCCTCGGTCCATTCTCCTGCAAGCTCAGTATCATAAACTGATGAAGCTAAGCTCTTTGCATAGGGTTTTAGCCTTACCCTCAGTGCAGCTCTCACACTTGCAGGTAACATGTTGTATAGATCATCTCTAGCATCATGACCAATCAAGTGAGGAGATGCTGCTAACCTCTCGATTACAATGATAACATTTGCATAGTGCAGTGCTAAAGCCGAAGCACCGAGAGTTTCAGGCGGAGCATCCAACAACCTGCATTGAGATCTGAACACTGATGAACTACTTTGAACAGCATTTCCTTCAGGAAGGTTAAGATTTCCATCTTTGGTTACATTCAGAATTCCTGAACGAATGCCATTTGAACTTACATAACAATTTCTGATCGTAGCACTATCGACAGCTATCATGCATCCTTTAAAAGGTCCCACTTGAGTCAATCTGTTGCTTTTCAAATGTGGTTTCTTTCCGTTAACAGCAGCCGGGTGGTTGTTAGTCTGCCAAATCTTCTTGCTGATTTTATCCATTCCAAAAAGTGGTCCTGACCTTGCTGCAGACCTCCCAAGTGGACCTGAGTGGAAGTTGAAATTTCCATTCTTTCCAGAAATAGAGCCTGATTTTGTGGTTGAGCCACCAAGAGGCCCTGAATGGAAATAATTTGTTTTATTTGGTGCTGGAATTGGGCCTGATTTAGTGCTAAACATTCCAAAGGGTCCTGAAGAAAATCTGGTAAGGCCAGTATTCTCGGTTGGATGAACTGAAGATTGCATTAAGGCAGAAACTGATTGGCTGCGATACATAAAATCTGAATTCGTCACCCTTGAATCTCCACCATCTACATTATGTTCAATTCCAAAGACATGTTTGATCCTACCAAATATTGTGAATATTGATCTAGCTAAAAGGCAAATTGTATAATCATAAGTCCTATTCCAAAGACAGCCCTCCCGCAGACTCTTCACTTCGTGTTGCTTCCATACAACCTTCTTCTGAAATTCAAGCAAATTCTCTGGCTCCGAATCACCACTTTTCATCCTCCTTAGAGTTTGCTCAAGATCCACGAGCAGTTCCATCTCTTGATACAAAGTTGCATTCACCGAAATGAAACGTTCCATCTTCTTCACTTTCTTGACCATCTTCTTCGACGAAAATATCCAACCGTAAGGATCGGCACCAATCTGGACCAACTCAGTGAAGACAGATTCAAAACTCTTTAATCCCGGATCGCTACATTTCTTAGCAAGTCTAGCCACAGACTTCGCCACATGTGTAACATTTTCAATCATTTCTGCACATATCAAGCGTCCGATGTAATCTTCATCTTCTGATACTAGCTTTTTAATCCCCACAGACCTTGTGATCTCCTCTCTCAACCTAATAACCTGCTTATCACTCAGACACTGCCATAGATGCACAAGCTTAGACATCAAGCTCGCAACTTCAAACGCTAATACTCCAATTTCAACCTTCTCAGAGGCTCCTTCATGCCTCCGTGGAATTTTCCAAAGACTACGAAACCAAGACTCTGCCACCATCTTTTTGTCCCAAAAAGTCTACACACAAACACAATTCAAGAACAGAATTATCAAAAACAAGCCCATAAATTCAGCATTTTCATAGATTTTTTACTTTAAATTCTAAAACCAACTAAAGATCAACCAATCAAATTAAAAACTAATCAAACTAAATCATCAACATGAAAATTAAAAAATCACACATAATTTTGAAATTGGTTTAATCACTAGAGATTATCCTAAAAAGTAACAATTTTAAATCAAAATTGAATTTCCTCTAAACAGTTTTTTTTTTTATATTATAACTCAATTGAACTATCCAAATACTATTTACAGAGAAAACACAATCAGAATAAAAGCTAAAATTTCACAAAGGGGCTTCTCATGATAATCAATTAACAAAAAAATTAAAATTCAAAAGCAACCATGCTAAATATATAAAGAAAATAAAATTATACAATCCAAAGACTAAAAAATTACCCACAGATTTCAACCACCCAAACAAAGCAACCCATAATTCCAAACAGAACAAAACCCAAAACCCAGAAAGAAAAACCAACAAAAGGCAAAGAAAACTTAAGTAAAAAAAATGTTAAAAAAAAACACTTACTGATCACATGAAGTGGAAAAAGGACACTCAGTTTCAGAAGCTGAGAAAGAAAAAAAAAAAAAGCAAAAATGGGAAAGGAAAGGAAAGGAAAGGAAAGGAAAGGAAAGGAAAGGAAATTGAGAAGAGAATGAGAGAAGGTAGCCGGGAAGATGCAGTGAAGGCTAGAGAAGCCACCGGGGGTAAATGTATGCCTTGCTTCAATAGGTTTTTCTGTATTGGAAAAGAGATAAAAACAAAAACCGAGTGAACATTAAAGTATAATTTTTCCATTATTTTTAATACTCCCTCTACTTTTTCATATTTCTTCTAACAACCCCAATATTTCACGTTTTCTCACTTTTACACCTTATATAATGGAATTTTGTTAGAATTTAAGAAATTCACAAACAAGTTTAAACACTTGCCAATTCTGAATTTTTAGCTTTTGTTTAGTTATTACTTTTACTACTTTTTATTTTTATTTTTTTTGAAAAAAATCACTATAAAGCAAAATAAAATGGTAGAAAAAAAATTAATTAATTATGATAAAAATGAATGAATAACTTAAATGAAATACTAAATGTGTTTTTATTTTTTATATAGAGTAAAAATCATGCATTTTAATTTTAGAAGAAGAACATTTTTTAATAAATATTATTTTATTTTGTATAAAGCACGTTTTTTTACTCTTTACCTCAAACAAAAAACAAAATAAAAATAAAAATAATGATTATACAGAGCAAGTAAAATACCTAGTTAAATAGGTACATGATATAAGTATATAAACTGGCTTTGTAAATAGGATGATAATCCTATTTAAATTCATTACTATTCTTTTCTTATACATTTTTGGAAGTAGATAAAGTTTTCAGTGTTGAAATATTATATTTGAATTTGATCGATTTTTCGAATCAATTCAATAAAAAATTGGAGACATGTCCCTCCAATGAAAAATAAAGAATCGATCATTCAATGAATCGGTTTTAGTTTTGTATTTTGTATTTTTTATTCTTTTTTTTTTTTTTGTGAATGATGAGATTTAAATGTTTAAACTCTTAATTATATATTAAAAATTATACCATTAAGTCAAATGCATATTTTACTAAAAATTATTATATTTTATGCTTATTTGATATCAAAATTATATATTTAATATTTAAATTATTTTTAATTAAATCAGTCAATTCAATCGATTAGATCGATTGAATCGATGATCGAAAATTCCATTAATCTGACTTTCAATCTATTTAAAATTCATTGAATGTTTTTAAGAAAAAGATAAGGTCCTCAGATGATAAAGCTTAAGTGTAGAAAATGTGTTTTGGGATTAATTTAAAGATGATGATAATGTGCATATTGTTCATGAATGGAAATTGTTAGTTATTCTAAAGGACATGAACAAGTAAAAAAAGTGAAGTAATGTTGAAAATGATTGTTCATCTTGTTTTTTGCTTCCTTTGAATTCCAAAAGATTAACTTTTAAACCATTTTTTTGTTCAAAAAGTTATGATTGCAAATTGGTAGGAAGGAATTAAAGTGTCATCTAAGAAGATTTTGACTTCACATATAAGTTTACTCTTTTTTGTACATTAATGTTTGGACTTATTAAAGTCATTTTCTTTTATCTTATAAACTTCTTTATGGTGTCATATAGTTTGGTTGTCGATATTTTTGGGTGAAAATTGCCCTTTTATTTTCTTGTGATTTTCAAATAAAATTCCATTTATTGCATACAATTTAAAGGTGAAACTTAATTTTCTAAATTTGGTTTTTTAAGGCAATCATGGTATTTTCAAGCTTTGGTCAAACTTTTTTTTTTTCGAATAATTTTAATAATGCATTATCGCATATCGATCTAATGCATTTAAAGTTTATTATTAGAATTCTCTCCGCAAGAATTGAATCTTAGTTGATAATGCGAATCTTAGTTGACAATGCGAAATTACAAGCATAATTAATCTGTGTGGATCATAAAATTGATTTTTCTTAAATTAGATTCACCGTTTTATTTTTTATAATAAATAATAAAATGTTATTATTATATATTTTATTTGAAAAAATAAAAAATTTAGATTTTCTATTATTTTCTTCTTCTTCTTTTTTTTTTATCTATTTAAATTAAGATTATAGACACTAAATAACATATAAGGCAAGTTAATTTGTTTAAAATTTTAATACCGTCAAGTAACAAAGTGATTATATTAAGAATTTAGAGTTTCATATAATTTTTTAGATATTGAATGTTTAGTAGCTCTTTCCATGCAATCCTTAATCATTAAATGTAAACAAAAAATGTTTTCTTCTTTCAAATTAATATTTTTTTTCTCCATAAATAACAATTGCTTAAACAACAAAACTTTTTTATATATCTCATTTTAGTAATTAAATTGCATAAAAGAAACTCGAGCTTAAAACTTCATTTTTCAAAGTTGAGGAAAAAATTATGTTAACTACAATCGTAGCTCCTTTTCAATTGTTTGTAGTCATTGGTCAGAATGTTTTATTGTTGTATAGTAGATTATGCCAAAGATCTAAATACAAAACCAATTATTAATAATTTATGGGTCTAGTTAATCGGTGTCTATAGACATTGATTAAAAATTATTTAATTACTATTTTTAAAAAATTGTATTTAATATATTAATTTACTGAATTTAAAAAAAGTAATTCATTAATTGCATTTTTTCCTTAAATATTGATTTAACCAATATCACTATTCACTAGACACTGATTAACATTTCTCATAATTTATAACTACAATATCTAAAATTTAAGATTAATTCTATTATATTAAAATTAAAAGTTTATTTAAATATAAATTAAAAATGTATTTAAATTTATTAAAAATATAAAAAATTATACAAGTAAAGTGTTAAAATTTAAGAATTTTTTGTTATTTTAACGTACAATTTAGTAACGACAATACAAGAAGTCAAGATTTCATACTTAAAATAAATTGTTCAAATAAATGTAAATTTAATAACCATTTTCAATCAATAATTAAAAAATTGGAATTAAAAAAATAATGCCTTTTAGCATCATTTTATTTTTATTACCTTATTAATTAATTAAAATAATAAAATGATATGGCTCACTGATTAGAAGAGTGACAGAAGCAGGAATAGCAGAGAAGAGAGAAGAGAATTAGAAGAAGATTGCAGAGAAAGAGAATCTTTCATTCATTTCAATCATACGTTGCATAACAGAATTACATGGAATATATGATAGTGGTGCAAGATCCTAGGTAACTGACAAGAGCATTGAAAATGACTCTTTTATCCTTAACATCCTTACTGCATGATTACTACTGGGCTGGCATCCACATTGGCTGACATCCATAGCTCACCCATAGCCCACCTAAGCCCAGTTCAGCAATACACGTAACTAACATAACAGAAATTCAAATTATATATATTGAGCCTGTAACAATACTCCCTGGGTAAAAACAATCCTTGTCCTCAAGGATTGAAATTCGGATATTTCTGTTGTAATTCATAGAGTAACTCCCAAGTCGCATCTTCTGGGAAGGAATTGGCCCAGCAAACCAAAACCTCAGTGACTGCCCTATTGCCTTTTTTCTTCATCCTTCTGCTCAAAATTTGCACAGGCTCTTTGGAAATGGTTCCATCCTCTCCTAGTAATGGAAGTTGAGATTGAGTGGGAACATCACCAACATGTTGTTTAAGTTGCGAAACATGGAAAACAGCATATACCCTGGAGCTTGGTGGAAGTTGTAACTGATAAGCAACTTTTCCCACTCTTTTAACTATCTGATACGGGCCAAAGTACCTTGCAGCAAGTTTCAAACTGCTTCGATTAACCACAGATTTCTGGCGATATGGCTGTAGCTTGACATACACCCATTCTCCCACGACATATTCCCTATCAGTCCTCTTTTTGTCAGTCAAATGTTTCATTCTCGTCTGAGCTCGCTGCAAATAGAATTTCAGCATTCGAATGGCTGCTTCTCGGGCTGTCAGACTCATATCCACTGTTTCCACTGGAGAGTCACCTGCTAAATAAGGCAGATGTACAGGTGCTGGTTGTCCATAGACTACCTCATAAGGTGTAGAGTTTATAGCAGTGTGGAAGGTTGTGTTATACCACCACTCTGCTAAGGCTAACCATTGACTCCAGTCCTTAGGCCTCTCATTGGTCATGCAACGCAGATAGGTCTCCAGACATCGATTCACTACCTCAGTTTGGCCATCGGATTGTGGGTGATAGGCAGTGGAAAAGTTCAATGAAGTCCCCAGTTTACTAAATAGAGCTTGCCAAAATTGACTCATAAAAACTTTGTCATGATCAGAAACAATGCTGGTAGGAGTGCCATGAAGTTTGAACACATTGTCCATGAACACCTGAGCTACTGTCAGTGCAGTAAAAGGGTGAGATAGTGACAGAAAATGTGCAGACTTACTCAATCGATCGACCACAACGAGGATGGTGTCCTTGGTTCCAGATTTTGGCAAACATTCAATAAAATCCATAGATATATCAGTCCAGATCCTCTCAGGTATAGGAAGTGGTTGCAGCAACCCTGGACTGGCCACACATTCATACTTATTTTGTTGGCAGACTGTGCATTCTCGAACCCATTGCCTGACATTCTTCCTCAGCCCTTTCCAATATAATATCGAGGTGAGTCTGTGTGTAGTTGCTTGAGCCCCAGAATGTCCCCCTGTAGGACCTGCATGAAAGTATTTAAACAAATTCTTTCGAAGCTCAGAATCCTGACCCACCACAAGCTTACCCTTCCTTCTCAACTGCTGACCATGCCAAGTATACTTAGAACTGGAGTTGGGGTCTGTTTGTAAATCAAGTATGATCTTTTGAAGTCCCACATCTGAGGCCCACGAGTCCTGAATTTTCTCCACTAAGCCTGAAGAAATGGTGGATATGGATTGTAATGTGGCGGCAGATGTTTCTACTTTCCTGGAAAACACATCAGCCACAGTATTAGAGGCTCCTTGTCTATAAACAACCTCGTAATCATATCCCATCATCTTAGTTACCCATAACTGTTGAGCAGGGGTAGTTGTTTGTTGGCTGAGTAAAAACTTGAGACTCTGATGATCTGTTTTAATCTGAAAGTGTCTCCCAATCAGATATGCACTCCATTTTTTAACAGCCATAAGAACTGCTAACATCTCTTTCTCATAAATGGAAAGTGCTTGATGTCGAGGTCCCAATGCCCTGCTGAAATAGGCAATTGGTCTGCCTCATTGAGTCAATACAGCTCCCACTCCCATAGCTGAAGCATCTGTCTCAACTACAAATAGCTTAGAGAAATCAGGTATAGCGAGTACTGGTGCTGTGGTTACTGCTGTCTTCAGTTGCTCAAAGGACCTAGTTGCATTTTCATCCCATTTCCATGAGTCTTTCTTGAGAAGGCTGGTTAATGGTCTAGCCATCTCACCATAACCCTGGATGAACCTTCTGTAATACCTTGTTAGGCCAAGAAAACCGCGCAACTCCTTGGTTGATTTAGGTTGTGGCCAGGCTGCAATACATTGAACCTTAGAGGTGTCCATGGTAATGCCAGAACCTGAAAGAATATGCCCGAGATATTCTATCCTGGCTGCCCCAAAAACACATTTGTTACGTTTGAGGCATAGCTGATTAGTCAACAACAGTTCAAAGACCAATTGCAGGTGTACCAAATGAGTATCCCAATCTGGTGAATAGATGAGGATATCATCAAAAAATACCAGCACAAACTTCCTGAGATGGGGCTTGCATATACAATTCATAAGACTCTGGAATGAAGATGGAGCATTTGTCAAACCAAATGGCATTACCAAGAATTCATAGTGACCATCATGCGTTCTGAAAGCTATTTTGTGAATGTCATCTTCATGCATCCGGATTTGATGATAACCCGACCTGAGATCCAGCTTGGAAAACACTGTGGTTCCAGCCAATTCATCAAGCAATTCTTCAACAAGAGGGATTGGAAATTTATCTTTTATAGTCAGCTGGTTCAACTGTCTATAATCGATACATAATCTCCAGGAGCCATCTTTTTTCTTGACCAACACAATGGGAGATGCAAATGAACTGCAACTATGTCTAATCACCCCACTGTCCAGCATTTCCTGCACCATTTTCTCAATTTCATCTTTTTGTATGGTGGGATATCTGTAGGGACGTATTCTGACCACTGCACTTTCATCTTTGAGTGGAATCTTATGATCATGAGTGCGTTTGGGAGGTAATTGGGTTGGTGTTTCAAAGAGTTTGCCATATAACAGGAGCAGTTGTTGTAGTTGTGGCTGTTCTGTACCAGACAGCTCATGCAATGGATCAACTGACACTTGCTGAGAATGTCTTTCAGTGAGCAAAAGAGAGCAAGGATGGTGGGAACTACCAACCACACAACTTAACAGCTTAGTAGCTTGTTTTTCACTAGGAATCTCAATGTGACCAGGAAAAAGACCTTGGAGAGAATGCCATTTGCCCTGCATTTGAAATTGCATTTGCATCACAGTGAAATCCCAGAGAATTGGGCCAAGTGTGACTAACCATTCAATTCCTAATACCACATCACAGCCGTTTAAGGGTAAGACCTTAAAACTGGTGAAGAAGTCCAGATTCTGTACTGACCAGTTGACATCATAGCAAGTGCCCAATGTTGTCATTTGTTCACCATTAGCCACTGTAACCTGCACCTTTCCTCTAGGCTTGGTGGAAAGACCCAAGGTTCGTGCTAAACCACTGTCAATGAAGTTGTGAGTGCTTCCAGAATCAATGAGCATCACAGCAGTTGTCTTGTTAATCAAACCATGTACTCTCATAGTATGAAAATCAGATGTGCCTAAAATGGCATGTAGTGATAGCACAGGTTGTTCACTATTACTGTCACAACCAGCAGATAACATCTCTGGATTGTCAATACAATCTGAAAACTCTTCATGCTCAGTACCTTCTTCTAATGAATCAGTAAGAATCTGGTACAATTGGGATTTAACACACTTGTGATCAAAAGTGTATTTTAAACCACACCAAAAACACAGTCCTTTCCTTCTCCTTTCTTCAATCTCTGCAGGAGTGGGTTTCCTGGAAGGTCCTTTGAAAAATGGTATTTGTGATGAATTAGGTCGAGCAGATGGAGGATGTAAGTATTTGGGATTTGAGGGTGGCACATTCTTGGGAGTGGGTAATAATGGAGGAAGAGTTGTTGGTTTTGGTTGTAGTGTTTGTGGTGTATAAAATGTTGGGGCAGGGGAGGGTGTGTTGTGGGATGGCACGGTTTTACTAAGTAGGATTGGTTTTCTGGAAGCAGGAAACAAAATAGTTTCAACATGTTTGGCTAGGTAGAAAGCTTGGTTTAAATCTCTAGGACGAAACAGTCTCACAGTCTGAGAAATTTCAGACTTCAAATTGCTCACAAAGATACTTAAAGCATAAGAATCATTAAATTGAAGGAGATTAAGGATACCTATGAAATCCTCATGGAATTGTTCAACTGTGCTCGACTGTTTCAACTATACTAATTCTGACATTGGATCATCGAACTCCTCTGAGGCAAAACGGTTCCTCATTTCTTGAACATACTCAGACCAATCCAATTTGTCAAAACCTCCCTTAGCATTACAATGATGCTGATGCCACTGTAGGGCTCGCCCTTCTAAACTCAATATCACCACTTGCAGCTTGAGATCCTCTGGAACACGCTCGGCAATGAAATATTGCTCGATCTTCAACCACCATCCTTTAAAATCATCCCCCTGAAACTTAGGACATTCCAGCTTGAAGCCTCGAGATACATCATATCCACCTGGTCTCCTCATCGACTGCATTGGCAGAACTGAGTCCAGATTGCTGTTAGCAGGTTCTGCAGGAGAAGAGCCGCTGGCAGAAGAATGAACTCCCTGCTGCGGTGGACGATGCTCATCCCGTAACGCCAGCAAATCAAAGAATTTCTTAAACTCCATACGCATCTCAGATCGGATATCTTCCAGTTTTTCATCCACACGTTTATCCATCTGTTGAACCTCCAACTCGATCCGAGACAAATTTTGTTGGTTTTGTTGAACATCTTTCTGGAGTCGGGTAGTCATGCCGTCGGCCATGGCCAGGTGGGAAGCTCTGATACCTTTGATATGGCTCACTGATTAGAAGAGTGACAGAAGCAGGAATAGCAGAGAAGAGAGAAGAGAATTAGAAGAAGATTGCAGAGAAAGAGAATCTTTCATTCATTTCAATCATACGTTGCATAACAGAATTACATGGAATATATGATAGTGGTGCAAGATCCTAGGTAACTGACAAGAGCATTGGAAATGACTCTTTTATCCTTAACATCCCTACTGCATGATTACTACTGGGCTGGCATCCACATTGGCTGACATCCATAGCTCACCCATAGCCCACCTAAGCCCAGTTCAGCAATACACGTAACTAACATAACAGAAATTCAAATTATATATATTGAGCCTGTAACATAAAAGTAAAGAAATTTAGTTTTAGTAGGAACTAAAATAAATAAAACCTTAAATAGAATGGCAATCAATCAAAATATTTGTTTTTGTAAAACGTTAAAAAATCAAAATCCAAAAAAATTCAAAACATTAATAGAATCAAATCCAAGGACATAGATGCAAAATCCCCGAAAGTTAGAGACCCGTCGCAATCATTAATGGCAAGAACGCGGAAACATGTCGTTTTACCGATATAACCCCATAATAAATAAGAAAGGAATATTATTAGTATATATATATATATTTTTTATTTCAGATAAGTAGCAAAATATATGTAATCATCTTGATTAAAAAATGATATTAATTGGGAAAAAAGTAAAAGTTTTTGTATAAAAAATAAAAGTATTCATATTAAAATAAAATAAATTTTAATTTTATCGATTATCATTGTGACATTCTTCTTATTTTTATCTTAATTATTTTACGAATCATTACATGTCTAATTTAATTTCTTCTCTTATTATTTTATTTTACGTGAAAGTATGTTAGTGTTATGCAATATTTTTTTCATCATTTATAACAAGCTACTTTTACAACTAAATTTAAAATAATAACATTTTTACTCACATTTTTAATTATTTACCATATATATATTGTTTTTTATAAACATTTATAGTATTTTTCATGAATTTTTATTATATTGTAAGTAAATATTTATTCTATTTATTTAAGTATTTAAAATAAGTTTAAAAAATCTTATGAAATTTGACAAGCAATCCTGATTTTTTTTTCTTTTTGAAAAGAAAAACTATTAGTATTTCTATTTCCTATTTTTACTCATCACTGTACTAATAAATTATTCTCACATATCAAAATTAATTCGATTAAATAAGTTTCTACTGTTTAATTATTTTATGCATGCCATAATATCTCTCTAATTAATTTTTTATGTGAATAGTTTCCTATCATTTTATAAATAATTAATTTTTTAATAAAATATTAATTAATGTCTAATAATATTGATTAGGTTAAAATAATATATAAAAAATAAAAATAAAATTAATACATTATTTGTTATTGAATTTAATAAAGCAATGCACTAAATACAAAAATCTTTCATAATATAATAATTTAATTATTCTTAACTAGTATCTATAATAATTTAATTATTCTTAACTAATATCTATAAATAATGTTCGATTAACAAATGTTTATAGATATTATTTAAAGAAAATTAAAATATTATTTAATTTTTTAAAAATATTTAGTATACTATTTTCACTAAATTTAATAAAATTAATAAATTAATTATTTTTTTTTCTTTCTTAAATTTTACTTTAATTGGTGCTACTAAAACACGATTAACATTTCTGATTCTTAATTGTTCGTTTTAAATTTAATCACGGGAAAATTGCAAAGCCGGACAAGACAAAAGCCTCCAAATTGATCCCATCAAGAATAAGAGAATCATGCAAGTGACTAGGAGAGAAGTTTAATTAATTCCTCAAAAACAGTGAAAGATTTTACCATTTTATTTAATCTATATTATTATAAAAAAATTGATTGAATTAAAGTCACGAGTCAAGTGTTAGTAAAAATATAAAATAATTATATTTTTTAATTTTTTAATAAAAAAATTATCTATTTATTTTTAACAAATCATCAAATCTTTTAAAAAATTACCAACTTAAAAAATTATCAAATTTGTATCAATTTTTTTTAAAAAAATATCCGCTTAAAAGATTAACTATTTTTTATATTTAATTTTTTAAATACAATTTATTTATTTATTTTAAATTATATTTTCACTCGACAAAGTGAACTTAGAGAATTCTAATAGTGAGTAATGCAATTTTTTTTTTTAATATGACTAAATTTTATTTGATTTTAAATTGGTATGAAGATAAATAAAAATTAATTGGAAAAATAATTTGAACAAATTTCGGGCCTAAATGAAATATAGCTTATGTAATTGAGGCCGTGACTTACATTTGGTGGGCTAAAGAAAAGAAGCAAAATTGGGCTTTGATCTAGGTTGGATTTGGGCTGAATCCAGCCATTCAATTTTCTTTTCCTTTTTGTTTTACCTGCAAAACGACATAGTTTTGACAAAACTATAAAACGCCTAACTTAAACCCTAATTGTAATTCTATATACTAACTAGAATTTTTTCCCTACTTTGCTGGGGGATTTTTTTAATATTTATAATTTTTTAATTAAGTTAACAATTATAAATAAATTTAAATTTAATTATATTAAATAATTATAATTTATTTAAATAATTTTTATGTTTTAATATTTAAATAAATAAATTTAGAGTTAAAATCAAATCATTATGATAAATTATACAAAATATGGCATGAATTGAAACACGATACAACATAACATGAATAAATAATTAAAATACGACACAATATGAAAAACAACATGAACATGACATGAATATACAAACGTGTCAAAATTTATATAAAATGAATTAATAACGTATAAAAATTTATATAAATTTATAATACTTTGAACACAACAAATAATATGAACTCGTCACGAATGCATTTTTTTTTAAATTGAATCATTATGATAAATTATGCAAAATATGAGATGAGTTAAGACACAATACGAACATAATATAAAAAAATAACTAAAACACCAGACGAAAAATAACATGAATATGACACGAATACACGAACGTATCAAATATACATAAAACGAATTATTAACGTATAAAAATTTATATAAATTTATAATAATTTAAACACACAATACACAAATGTTTTTGGTATTTTTTTCTCTTTATTTTTCTTTCTTCCCTATATGAAATTTCAAAAGTATTTTTGACAAATAAAATCATTCTTTTCATATCCTAAAAAGGGCATGTATCATGCACATAAAGAACGTTATAGTCAAGATTATATCAAATAAAATAATTCCTTCTCTATCCTAAAGAGGACATGTGTCATGCACGTAAAGAATCTTGTAGTCAAAATTCTCTTTATTTTTCTTTTTTCCCTATATGAAATTTCAAAAGTATTTTTGACAAATAAAATAATTTCTTCCATATCCTAAAAAGGGCATGTATCATGCACATAAAGAACCTTGATTATATCAAATAAAATAATTCTTTTCCTATCCTAAAAAAGACATATGTCATGCACATAAAGAACCTTGTAGTCAAAATTATATATATTTTAGATAGTGCATCATATGATATTATAATTTTTTTTATAAGTTCTCAAAAATAAATACAAATAAAAAATTTATTTATTTATTAATGAGATTGTATTATATGATTCGTTGATGGTGTATAAAATTTATACACCGACAATACATCAAATATAAATCCTTAAAATATGTATACAAAAATGTAAGTAATTATCAATATTTTTTTAATTAGATTTTGACTAAAATAAATGAGAAGTTTTACACTATTGAATAACAATATTAAAAAAAAATATATTGTATATTAATACCTTAGTAAGTTGCTTTTTTCATGTTATATTATATTTAATGAGATTTATGGAATTGTAAGTTTCAGTTGCTTTTAGTTTAATTTCATATTTGAGTTAACAATTAAAACTATATTGGTTATCTTATTTGGTGTTTTTCTTAATGTTCTTCTAAACGAGCATGTGACTTTATTTATTTATATATATATATATATAATATATATATGTATATTAAAAATTTCCCATATTAATGTTATATATTCATGTCATATATAAAAATAATTTATGAAATCCAAAACTTAATCCAATTAGTTCATGCAATCATTTTTAGAAAGCAAACTGAGTCGATTCTAACATTTACAACCTCTTTTTTTATTTCAGATTACGATCTTTTTTGTAAAAGAAAAACAATATATGATAAAAGTCACATGCTTGTTTTTGTATCTCAAATTATTTTCTTTAAATAATTAATTTTCTAACCTAATTTACTTATTTTTATATTCCCTTGGTTATATTTTAAATGTTCATATTTAATTTAGCTTGAAATTAGGATAAGTTTTAAAATATATTATTTTTTCTAAGGAAAGTTATATATATATAATATTATTGGTATTTAGTAACATGTTTTCCTAAAAGAAAAAAGGTATATATGAAAAATAATTTTGTTAAGAAATGATCAATTTTAAAAAAAATTATTATATAAAATAATATTTTGACTAATATATTAATTTTCAATTATATTTAATATAAAATATTATTATAAATGAAACTTTAAAAAGTATATTTCAAACCTTCGTTAACAAAAAATTATGAAAATGATAGAGAGAATACTTTGGATTCAAAGATTCAAAAAAATTGTTAACGTTATTTATATCTACTAAATAAAATCCATATGATATATCATGCAACGTGAAACGGGAGAACATAGTACGTAACCTCATGCAAGCGTTTAAAATAACATTTTTTTTTTTTATTTATTAACAACAACCTTCCTTATTTTTCTATTATTATATTTTAATTTCTTGTGGGCGCCTCTTGTTTGTTAGTGGCACTCCCACAAAGAAAAAGGACCGGCCGGTTAAGTTCGAGGTTGAATCACGTGTTTAGGTCATGTGGAGTGTGGACCAAAACCACCACGTGTTCCTCTCATAACACTTGTTTTTTTGGCAAGTGATGTGCTGAAATTACTAAAACACCCTTCATCTTTTGTTTTTTATTTATTGAAATTATTTGTACAATTTTTTTTAACTGTCAACACTCCAATTTAATAAACTGTTGTTTTAATTACTCAAATGAAAGCATCCCAAAATCTATGAGTTTTCACTGTCTGCCGTTTTTACCTCAAATTTACTTTAAATATATGTAGATTTGCTTCCTTAAGAGTTAGGATTTGATTTAATTTGTTCATTCAGTTTTTTTTTTAAAAATAATATTTAATAAATTTAAATTTTAATATTTATATTTTTTTTATCTCAAAATTTAAATTTACTTCCTTAAATAAAATTTAAAGACAGTTAAAGAAATTTCATGCATGTAAGAAAATTAATTGATTCCATATTTGAAAGAGAACACCTCTTTTTAAGTAAAAATTACGGTTGTAAACCTGCCAAATTATCATGATTTCCTAAAGAGAATTTTATTCCAAAGCATGAAAAAGAAATACTGTCTCAAATTTGTTGCTTTGTCTCATGGTACTTGCACACCCGTCAATTCGTATATTTATATCATATTTTTATATTTTTACATATAATAATTATATTTAAAATATTATATATTTATATAAATTTTGATACATTAATTTATATTATATAAATTTTTAACATGTTCGTATATTCATATCATATTCGTGTTATTTTTACATATTTATCGCATTTTAATTATTTTTATCATATTATATTCGTGTCGTATAATCATATCGTGTTCAAAATTATCAAATCTGAGATTTTATATATTTTTTTCAACAAGATACATTAAAAAAGAAAAAGGTTGAGAATATAACTTTAAAAATTATCTTATTCATTATCAAATTTTTTGATTCTATAAATGAGATTAATAAAATAATACATACCTTTTAAAATATATTTAAAAAAAGTTTTGTTAACAAGTTTATTTAAGAGACTCTTTAAAATTAATTAATATATTATTTATAATAATAATATTATATTAAATATAATAATTGATAATTTCATTTATTATTTTTAATGTATTAATTTTATTATTTATAATAATCTTAAAAAATATCTTTAAAATATTCGTTAACAAAATTTATTTAAAATTAATAATTAAAAAAATATATGATAGTATTTTGATACCGTTTATAAACTTAAAAAATTAAACTAACACTGTATCAAAAACGAATTTAACAAACAAGTACTGAAAAAGTGATAAAAGCTTATCAAGACAATAATAACTATTTAGGACTGCCCACTTTATAAACACCAAAAAGAGTGCCCAAAGTCGTTTATTTTCAAATAATATAAATTATGTCATTTTTTTTTTCTATTTTTTTCTCTCTCTTCTCTCCTCTCTCCTCTTCTCTCCTGGTTTACCATGGAAACTGACTGGTTTTTTCCAGCATTGACTAGTCTGTGAAGGCAAAGCTGACCGGCTGACCTAAACAACAAATCGGTGAGATGAGCTGAACATTAATATGTACATTTTTTTAACATTGATTTACTGATTTAACTTGGTTCATGCACATTGTTGTAAACTCAAATATTCAGCTGTCAAATTTCTTTTATATCATCAACAAGAATCTTTGAAGATAATTTGCAATATCTTTTAGTTAACAAATCCTGATTTTAATATTTTGTTTACAAAAATTAAATTACATGACTTTTTTGCTTTATCTCGTTTCTATTTTTATTCATGCTTTCCATATTTTCCAGGACTGAAATGGTATAGTAACCTTTTTATTAGTTGTTGAAAAATTACCTGGGAAATGGCTTTTTAACCATTTATAATCTCAGATGCTGATTTGCTGTACTGGTTTTCTACCTGACAAATATTATTTATTTTTTTCTTTCCTTCAGGTTTTCTGGGTTTTTTGATGTTGAGCATGTTAGGTAGAGATTGGGTGATTTGGCAGGATAGGTTGAAGCAATGGGGTAGGAGTTATTTGTTGAATATATTTGAATTTTGGTGATTTCCTGGAAACTTTTCAGGAATTGGAGCTTCTTTGAAACAAGGTATTTGTTGTGAGAACAGGAAAAAAAAAAGTGGAAGAAAGAGCTGGTTGCAGGGTTTTTGCATGAATTCCAGGATGAATTTTGGTGAAGAATTTTCAATTCCACAAGGAAAAGAGTTTCAGTTTTCGGGTTCTTGGATACCAGTAACTCCACAAAAACCCATCCCAACAGGATCAAATCTGATCCAGGTGAACGGGGAAGGGAACCAATTTGGAAGAGAAAATTGGCAGGAATTTGCTGGATATGTACAAGATATCCTGAATAACAATGGACCTGCTCAGAATTTCAACCAAGTTGAACAAATGGGTCAGATTGGGGGGCAATATTTTGGCAGTATAAATATGGCAGAGAAGAACAGAATGATAAATAACATTGCAGGTTCCTACACACAGGTTCTTCAAAATGAAAGCACAGGATGGAATGATAGTACCTGGGCAGATCTTCTGGCAACCAGAAATGCCACTGCTTTTGCCTCTGCAAACCGAACCGCAAGCATCGGCAGCGCAAGTACTGTGCCGATTCCGAATTTG
The DNA here is from genome assembly GCA_030761205.1 of Fremontodendron californicum. NCBI lineage: Eukaryota > Viridiplantae > Streptophyta > Magnoliopsida > Malvales > Malvaceae > Fremontodendron > Fremontodendron californicum. The sequence continues at coordinate 8,027,374 of JAULJL010000009.1, read as the reverse complement.
CATTCTCAAGCAGACAACTGGAGACATTTCAGCTCACATAATTCAATGTGTTCCAACCAAACTCAATCCACAAATTTGCACTTCATGAGAAATAACGACAGCTTCCTCCAGATACCGCAATGTAAGTGATTAAATCTGTTTGAACAAAATTTTGTGCAACTAAGATTTCATTTGAATCTCCCTATTTTCCAGCAACATATATATTTGACAAAGAAGTTTAGAAGCCATGGCAATTGATGTCACATTACTTTGACTATAATAGTTTGCATGCAACAAGTAATTTATGAGATTATCCTGCATAGAATAGCTCTCTTCAGAATTTTGTTGAGAAAATAGGAATTTCTATTGTTTGTATGCAAAAGTGATTTTTGTAGATTCTCATTATTTATTCAGTTACTAGGGTTTAGCAATTTTATGAACTAGTGCAGTCTGTTATAATGTCATGGAAAATCTGTCACAATAACATCGGTTCAATCAAATTGAACGGTTCTCATCATTAATGAATCTGTTTATTGAGAGTAACTTTCTTACAGATGGATTTCCTGTACCTTCCAAACCACTGTACAATTTGAACTCACCACCAAGGGCAGAAGTTGGTGCAGCCTCCCATTTCACCACCTCATTCCAATCCATGGCAGCAGCACCAGATCAAACCAAGAAGATGGAGAACAAGCAGATTTCTGCAGCAGATGAAAGCTCAATTTGTGAAAAGGAAAAGCAGGAAAATTTAATTGCATCCAATAAAAATGAAGTTTCTCAACAGAATTGTGAACTCTTACAGAACATTGCCGATTCATCATCTGCTGTCATTTCCACACCAATGGAGGAAAAAAAGGACTCTGAAAGGGGAAGTGACCTAGGCATAGATCTGAACAAGACACCTCAGCAAAAAACACCTAAACGAAGAAAACACAGGCCCAAGGTGATTGTAGAAGGCAAACCCAAAAGGATTCCAAAGTCGGCCACTACAGCAAACATTAACTCCAAGGACAACCCAAGTGGGAAGAGGAAGTATGTACGCAGGAAAGGCCTGACAGAATCAGCAACTGAACATGCAGATTCAACGAAGGAGTCTGACCCGACTGCTGGAACTCCAGCAAAGAGGAAGTATGTACTCAAGAAAAGCCTGAAAGAATCAGCAAATGAACAGATAGATTCTACGAACAAATTTGATCCTAGTGCTGAAGTAACTGTAAAGGGGAAGTACATGCACAAGAACAACCAGAACGAATCAACGACTGAGCAAGGAGATTGTACAAGGGGCTCTGATCCTAGTGCTATGCCTGCTCCAAAATCCTGCAGAAGAGTATTGAATTTTGACTTGGAAAACACTGGAAATGAAAGTCAGGCTGAAATTCTTAATCACCAAGAGATGCTAGAGGGAAGTAAGTACTCTGAATCTCAAGGCATGGGATTACCGAATGTGGGAAATGGTGGGTTTAAAACAAATTTGACTACACAGACCGGTCAACAGAGTGGATTAGCTTTGGAAAACCAACAACTACAAGCTGAAAGTAGTCATCCCCCCTTCTTGAATAAAATGATGTCAATTGATTTCATATCAATGCCAGGTATCACAGCTTCTACAGCCTCACAACTTCAAGCAAAGGACCTGATGGAAAATGTAAATGTCATTGCAAGGAACATAAACATGGACAATGATGATTTGAGCCAAAAAAGCTACAGAAATGGGTATACTTCCGCACAGCAAACCATCCAATTTGTTTCACAAAGAAGAAACAATAGGGAAAATATTGATGGCACCAAGGAACTCATGTTTGAAAGACGCCCTCAATCAGTACCCACAGTTTTGTCCAACTCTAATGAAGGTAGGGGATCCAAGAGAGATCACTATCACGCCATAGAGCAGGGACAATTTAGTACAGCAAATTCTATGAGTTCATTGTTATCCCAAGGGATATTCCAGATGGATGAAGGTTATAGAAATGGCAGCAGTAATGGGGCAGCTTTTCTACAGGCTTCCAAAAGAAAGATAATTGAGGATGAATCCCGTGCATACATTTATGGAATGAAGTGTGCAATGTCACATGGTTCGGGACAACTTCAAACAAAAGGCACAAACAGTGTTAATGCAAAACAATTTACATCATTGAGAGATTGTGGAACATCTGACCCCCATTTTCAAAGTTATAACATAGACAGGAGAAAAAATGGTGGGGTTAGCGAACTCACAGGGGACAGGTATGTTAACTCTACAGCTGGTGGTCTAACTTCTTCAAAGCAAAATATTTCGTATCAACTGCATACAGGCATGGAAAAAATAGGAAACACCAATGGGTTGACTCTACTCCATAACTTAGCCACAACCGAGAACTGCAACCATCTTCTACCAACTACCCCTGAGAAAGACCATATACCGCAATTTGGGTTGGTCGGCAAAACATCCCATACCATTGTTTCAGAAAAGAAGAAAAGAGAGCCCGGTCTATCCAGAAGAGTTCCATCCGGAAGTGGAAAGATGCTGCAAGAAAAGAAAGAAGTGCATGAGTACCAGCAGTCCACCAAAGCAAGAGGTACTAACAGACCTTTATCCTTTCATCAACTGTAGTAACTTAAAACTCAGTCTACAAATTTTTTTTCCCAAAATGTTCTACTCACCATCACTATATCAACTGTTCTTGGTAAAATATGCAGGGCCATCAGCAAAACAGGTATATCTCATTCCAGTTGAGGAGATAATAAATAAATTCAAGGGTCTAGCACTTTATGACAGGAACAACAGAGCCAAGGCAAAAGTGCAGAATGCACTTGTTGTATACAATGGAGCTGGAACAGTTGTCCCGTATGAGGGGTTTGAGTTTATCAAGAAAAGAAAAGTACGACCTAGAGTGGACCTTGATCCAGAGTCAAATAGGATATGGAATTTGTTGATGGGGAAGGAGGGAAAAGACGTTGAAGGCACAGATAAGGAGAAGGAAGAATGGTGGAAAGAAGAAAGGAGAGTTTTTCATGGCAGAGTTGATTCATTTATAGCACGAATGCATCTTGTACAAGGTACAGTCTGTTACATGTTTGGTCCCGATATTCTGATTAGAACAAGGACTTCTGTGTCTGCTTTGTAGATTAACATGTCACACTGGACCTTCTGATCATATAATTACATAGTTCTAATGAAGTATCAGATAACAACCATTAAGTGTGTTTTTGTATAATTGGGGAGGTAGGAGGGTTACACAATAAGAACCATGGGTATGCCCGTGCACATGCATTGCTATGAATGAAAAGAGACACTACTTAGCATAAACAACAAAATATCACAGCATGAAAAAAAATGACGTGATAAAGAAACATTACCAGCCATATTCACCACCAGATTGCCAAGCTAGCATAATATTCACTGCTCTAGAATTACTGGAACAATTTTTTTCTTTTTTTTGTAAAACTACTTAAGGGCAAGTCCCTATAGTTGACACTAAGTTGTCTACTATCTTTAAGACAAGTATGAGCTTGAGAGGAATGCATATGAAAAGTTAATGCACGCTTTTTAGGAGAGGAGAGGGTTGGAGAGAGAGGAAATATGTTTTTTTTCTTTCTGAGTACTATCAATCTGAAAATTACAGTTCACTCAAAGAGATATGCACTTCAAATAATTGAACTTGACTGCCATAATAGAAAATTATATATTTCTGACAGTTTCACAGTAAAATTTTCTGGCATGTTTACTGAAGTTCCTACATGAGAGATTTCGGAATTTTTAGTGCCTTTTTGTGCAGCCCATATGCAACAAATTTCATCAATAAAAATTACCTGAATTTTCAGCATATACTCTTCACTTGAGGCTTCTAGATGGCTGCATGTATCCTGACCAAAGTGTTTATAACCTTGCAGGAGATAGGCGCTTCTCAAAATGGAAGGGATCCGTGGTGGATTCTGTAATAGGAGTCTTCCTAACCCAAAATGTTTCAGATCACCTTTCAAGGTAAGTTAGTTTTATCACAAACTGAGATAAAGTTTCCAAAATATGAAAACCTGAAGTACAAATAAACATTCTCCTACTTTCCTACTGTGCAGCTCTGCCTTCATGTCTCTAGCAGCAAGGTTTCCTCTGAAGTCATCATGCAAGAGAGACTGCAACAGGGAGGGGGCAAAAATACTAATTGAAGAACCAGAAGTCTGTGAACCGAATCCAGATGAAACCATCAAATGGCATGAAAAGCTATTCAGTCATCAACTTGACAGCCAAAGCTCCATGACACCCAACAGGTCAACAGATTACCTAAGGAACAGTGAGTATTTAGGTATAGAGAGAACAAGCTTCACGGGAACATATAGTCAGAGCTTGGAGGAAGAAGTGCTATCATCACAAGGTTCTTTTGATTCCTCGGTTATTCAAGCAAACGGAGGAATCAGAACCTACTCAGGCTCCTACTCAGAAACAGAAGATCCTACTACAGGCGGCAAATTCATCAACATTCATGGTTCAACTCTTGACCAGATAGAGAATGGTGCCTCATTTGAGGAGTTTTACAATTGTGCAAGTGGGAGCTCACTGTTTCATGAAGGATTAAAATATAAACAGTCAGAAGTTACAGAAAATGGGCAGAAGTCAGGATTGGAAAGAAAGGAAAATCTCAAATGGCCTTCCTCGTTCAATCAAGATAGCCATTTTAGAAGTCAACAATTGCAGGTACAAGCGTTTGGAGTGAGTAACCATCCACTGCACATGACTTTGGAGTCTGAAGCATGGGAAGGAAGGGGCCTTGAACCTTTTGGTGAAGAATGCATGTCTTCCTGGGCTTCAACTGCTTCTGGATTCAACAAGCCAAAACAACTAGGTCAAAGTGGAGGTAAAATCATGGTCCAACACAATGGACAACCAATAAGTCAAGATATGGCCACAACAGCCTTGAATACCTTATCAAGTGAGCACATAATGCACCAACAAGAAGTTCGTAGTAAAAGTAATCAGCTTGGCAACAATCTTCAAGAAAAGAGGAATAAAGCCTTCCAATCAGAAAGTGCATCAGTTACAATGCCTCTAACCACTGGTGTAGTCACTAAGATGCAGAAAAGCACCTCATTGTCTGCTGCAAATGCCCTCAAACTCACAGAAAGACCTTCTGATGTTGAAAGAATGACTGCATTAACTAAGGACAAAGCTATAGAGAACAGAGAGGTTCAATCCAATGCAAAGGAGCCAATCCATTCTTCTGAAAAACAGCATGGAGAAAATAGCATCTTAAAGCCAAAAATAAGAAAGGCTCAGGAACAGAAAAATAATGCAGCTGACTGGGATGAGTTAAGGAAACAGGTGCAGGCCAATGGTTGGAAAAAAGAAAGAAGCAGAGATACCATGGATTCCCTGGATTACGAAGCAATGAGACATGCTAATGTTAATGAGATCTCTAATGCCATCAAAGAAAGAGGGATGAACAACATGTTAGCAGAACGAATCAAGGCATGTGAAATGAATTCAATTTCTAAGGAACTGATCTTAGCTAGGAGCAGCTCCAGAGCAGTATTTATTGTGAAACCTTTACAGCATATTTAAAAGTATTTGAAAAAATTTGCAGGAATTTTTGGACCGACTGGTTAGAGACCATGAAAGCATTGATCTGGAATGGTTAAGGGATGTTCCCCCTGATAAAGCAAAGTAAGCCATCTCAAATTTCACTGTTAATTCTTTAATACAGTTATTACCTTCATAAATAACAAGATTATTCATGGCATCAACTAATCCAGAGTGAACAATAACTGATCTCCTGCATCTATGAAGTTTATGTTTATGGCATCATAAAATTGTTTATGCTGCAGGGATTATCTTTTAAGTGTATGGGGATTGGGGCTGAAAAGTGTGGAGTGTGTGCGGCTTTTAACCCTTCACCATCTTGCTTTTCCGGTAAGACTCAAATAAAATTTACCTAAAATTCTAGTTTAAAAAGATTAACGAAATCGCTCATCCAATGTGTAACATTTACATTTTCTGAAGGTTGACACAAATGTTGGACGAATAGCGGTCAGGCTGGGATGGGTTCCTCTCCAACCGCTGCCTGAGTCACTACAATTGCACCTCCTAGAATTGTAAGTATTAGACATTTAACAAGTCAACCTTATTTTTTTCTCATTGCCTCATTGCTCACAGATGCTAATAGAGTTCCTCTTAGGTACCCAATACTGGAGTCAATTCAGAAATATCTCTGGCCAAGATTATGCAAACTTGATCAACGAACATTGTAACCTCATAACCCCTCTTTAGATACATGTGTATTCATAGAAAAACTTTTACTGATTTATGCACTATTGGGTACAGGTATGAACTACATTATCAAATGATTACATTCGGAAAGGTATTTCATTAGGTTCATTTTTACATCAATGCTTCATAAATTAGAATAATTTTCGTAGTAAGGCCTTTAAAAAGCATCAATATGCTCATGCATTAACATGTTATGTAGGTTTTCTGCACAAAGAATAAACCAAATTGCAATGCATGTCCAATGAGAGGGGAGTGCAGGCACTTTGCAAGTGCTTTTGCAAGGTTAGTCTCCAGCCTATTTCCAGCTTGTGTTTATAATGTTACAATAACTCAGGCAGATAGAAATAGGCACTGCTTATCAGCATGCATCTAAATTTTCAGACACAAGCATCAATATCAGAATCTAAGTCTTTAAATTTTTCTTTGCTCGGTTACTGATTAATAATTGTTTATTGATGTTTTACTTTTGTTGTCTGCATGAGCATATGCAAAAAATCATATATGAAAAACTCAGCAACCTGAAAATCTGCCAAGCCACTGGCTTCAACTTCTATTAGCATCCAATATTTGTCTTTGTTACATTAGGCAGGAAAGGTCTTATAGCATCCAACTAAAATAAACACTGTAAATTTACTATTCAATTTGGTATTCACACAAATATTGCAACTGACATCTACTGAGATCTAAAATCTCATGGATATTTCACATAGCCGTGAATTGTGTGACAGGCATCCCCATTGATGTGGAAAATATTACTTGTATTCAAAACATAAAGGGGAGTCCAAGATAATCCACTATAAAGCAAAAAGGGACTTGTCTCAAACCTCTTAGATTCCCAATAGTGTAGATGCTTCTTTCCCATATGTTTAAAATTGGCACACACACCAGGGCAGGGAACCCATGTCTCCAAAAAACAAACACAAAGTGAGGTGCCAACAAGCTTTAAAGGAATAGTGATAAAAAATTAATGTGTGAATAGTTTCAAACCTTTGAAAATGCAATGCATTCACCTTTGAGGCCCAAAGAAGACAACTTAGGAGGATTAAATAGATGATAGAAGTGAAAACAGAAAGGTCAGATACTCTTAAAACCACCTACCTTGGCTTTCAAAAGTGTGAACTGCATGTTTCACATTTGTGTCAACTTTCTTTCATACAGTGCAAGGCTCGCACTACCAGGGCCTGAAGAGAAAAGCTTAACAAGTTCAACTGCTCCAATGATGTCTGAGAGAAACCCAGTCAGATTTGTAAATCAAATGTCATTACCTCCACCAGAGCATAACTTGCTTAAAGGAGGGCCTAACAATGGCAACATAGAACCTATCATTGAAGAACCAGCAACACCAGAACCAGAGCACACAGAAGGATCACAGAGTGACATCGAAGATGCATGCTATGAGGATCCTAATGAAATTCCCACAATAAAACTCAATATTGAAGAGTTCACAGCAAACCTACAGCATTACATGCAGGCGAAGATGGAACTCCAAGAAGGAGACTTGTCAAAGGCTTTAGTAGCTTTGAATCCTGAAGCTGCTTCTATCCCTACTCCCAAATTGAAGAATGTGAGCAGACTACGAACAGAGCACTATGTGTAAGTGGATATTTTCCTCATCATCATGTAACCAAATACCAAACCTATGATCATGAAAAAACCTGTTAATATAATGGTCAGAAGGGGCTAAATTATGGAATGAAAACGGCTCATTAAAGCTCTATCAGCCCAACCAATGCATCAGTAAAATACACTTATAGATAAAATGAGCTCAATATACCTAACTTTCCGCTCTCAAAATTGGACAAGAGTTATACTTGGAAATTGCTTTAAAAAATAGACTTGCTGGTACAGAGGGAAAAACGTCTAGACCAGAGAATTATGATACCAACTAATCTGTAATTTATAATAAATACTGTGTGCAAGATAAAACACTATACAACACTTCTAATACATAGCTGCAATGATGCAGATATGAGCTTCCAGATACACATCCTCTCTTGAAACAGGTAAGTTATTCTTAAGTTCTTCGAAATTTTGAGAGTTCTATGCATAATGTAGTTCTCTAACTTCCATCTTTACAATATTTATAGATGGAAAGGCGGGAACCTGATGATCCTAGCCCCTATCTTCTTGCTATATGGACACCAGGTAAGAACAAAACCTCAGAATGTCAAGCTATATTAAGCAGGCTGAGAGGTGCGCAAAATGGCAGCTCATGTCATTTATGATATACTTTTGTAAATAGGATACAATGTTAAGATACGCCATAGAATTGCAGGTGTGTTAATAGGATATGTCATCATAGTTAGAGTTCAAACTACACACTGACAAGTGCTAGTGGAAAAAGATATTGTTTGCTCTACTACAAACTAATTAGATGAGCTTCTGTAAATATGCATTTAACAGGTGAAACTGCAAATTCAATTCAACCACCAGAACAAAGTTGTGGGTCCCAAGAACTAGGAAGATTGTGCAATGAGAACACCTGCTTTGCTTGCAATAGTGTAAGAGAAGCTAATGCACAGACAGTCCGAGGAACCATCTTGGTGAGCAAGATTTACTCATACATAAATGTTATGGAAGCACAATAGCAAATACCTCCTAGATTCCTTACTAATATTCACAATGTGTACAGATACCTTGTAGAACTGCAATGAGAGGAAGCTTTCCCCTAAATGGGACGTATTTTCAAGTTAATGAGGTAATCTTATTCAAGCTATTGCCAACTCTAATTCTTAGAAGACTCAGAAGAAGGGGGTCCAGTGGGATCTGGGAAACCAGAATGTTTTATTATCTTTCAGTATTCAAAAACTGATGTTATATTGATTCCTACACTGCCCAGCATGTATAATTTATTTGATAATTAGATGCTTATAAAATGAATTTGCTATTACCACACAGGTCTTTGCAGATCATGAATCAAGCCTCAACCCGATGGACATTCCAAGGGAATGGATATGGAATTTACCCAGACGAACTGTATACTTTGGAACATCTGTATCATCAATATTCAAAGGTAAGAAATGACCCACCAAGCTTTTGAACATTTAAATTGTTGCCCTGGTTTAGTAATAAAGGAAAAAGGTTACTTACAAAAACTAATCCATGTCTACTAGGACTTTCAACTGAGGGAATTCAGTACTGCTTTTGGAGAGGTATGAAATGTTACTTTTAATTATTTATCATATCTACATGCAACAAACAAGAGCTTCTCATTAGGCACACATATACAGAAATGGGACAAAAACTGTCACTTTATTTATTACACATTAGTCTCAGCATTCATAGAAATCAAACAATAAGTTCATACACACTAACCAATGATTTCCTACTAAAAACCCAGGTTTTCTCTTCTTTTTTTTTTTCTTTAACATTTTGATCACACAAAAAAGATAACACATTGGGTAGAAATGCAACCAACCAATGAGTTATTTTGATGACAAAAGGAACAACCAGAAGAATAAGATGTGCGCCACCATGGTGTTATAGATACATTAAGGTACGCTTTCTGGACTTGGACGAATAATGAGCAGGCAGTAAGCAAGCAGAAGCAAACATCATCAGTCACTCCTAATTTAAACTTCACTTTAGTTTGCAGTAAAGCAAAAATGTCTAACAAAAATAATTTGACTTTTCAAAAAAATATTACAACAGTGTCTGACTTTGAATAATCATAAGCAAGTAGAGATGGTGAAGCTAAGTGTGGTTACTGCCCAAGTAAATCACATACTATTTAGCAGCAGCAGCATGCACATTCTATCTCTCACCCTCCAAAGAAGAAAAAAAAAGACCTATTACCCACCACAGTGGTTGCAGATCTCTCTCTCAATTTCCCTTTGCAGCTCTTTTCCTTATTTTCCAACTCTTCCATGTACTTGCCTCTCACTTCCCTTCCCATCAATCGGCTTCTCACTAGGTGCATCATATCCAAAGACACCAGGGTCTAAGTCACACCCTGCCTAGTATTTGTGGAAGGAAAGAGTTGCCATTCCTATCCATGGGGTCACACGTTGTACTCATGTCTATCTGATGCTAGACAGTACTTTTAGAAAGAGGAACATTGTTAAGAAGGTAGAGATAGACAATTATTAGTTATTCGGGATTCCCTGGTTCATATACAAGTTTTAAATATGACTTAATGCATAGATTTCTAACCACATTGTTGAGTGTGGCATTCAAGTCCCGACTGATTCATCATCCACATTTTAGGGTTTGCAATTTGCATATTTTCATCAAAGTTTAAAAAAACTTGCTGGAACTTGACTAAGCTATTATAAGACATCCCTAGTTCAAAGTCCTTCCGGAAACATTTCAATTAGTATGTCAATGAAATTCAGTTGAACCACGTTTCACTCTTTTAAGAACTAGTGATGATCATGCATGTATTGAAGATTTATCATGCTTTCACCCATGCTCCTTTAACTGACTGTCTAAAGTTATTTGCAGGATTTGTTTGTGTAAGAGGATTTGACCATAAAACACGAGCACCCCGGCCTCTTATGGCCAGGTTGCACTTCCCAGCAAGTAAGCTGGCCAAGACAAAAACTGAAAACAAGAGATAAATCGGCCGTGATATGATTGTTACCAAAAGGTACCAACCAGCATCTGTCCATAAAGGGAATGAAAATTTGCTGACGTAGCAGAGAAGAAAAATTTTACTAACACATTGTTGTACACAATTGTTCTTTGTCTAACATGAGATGCATTCACCCATGTTAGCACAACAGGAATAATTTTTTTTTTTAGTGAAATTTTAAACCCCATGGTAAGTGGGATGTAGTCTGTCAATTGAGCAAAACTGTGATGATTATTTCAATTCATGCTCTAAAGGAGCCATTCTTCAATAAATAGCCAGCAAAAATTTCCCCTTCTCATGCTCCAATATGTAAAATACATGAGTATTACATATGCAGATACATATATGTCATAGAGTTAGCCTAAGTGCATGTGTTTGCTAACCAGAAAGCTAACCCAAAAAGCCTATCAAATTGTGTCAATTAGGTTCCTTGAATCTACAAACATATCCAACAAGAGTTCCTCATACCACACATCCAATATGGAACTGAAACCAGGCCATGATTATTAAAAAGGACCAAAGAGAGAAAAAGGATTCCTGGGGGGAGCACTGATTATTCCTATTAGATGTTTGAAAGTTGTGTGTTAAAGATATAATACAGAAACAAAGAATGTTGCAAGAAATAAGATTACAATTATGAACATTTGTTCCCTGAAAATTGTTCTAGAGATTGAGATGAGATACAGAATCCACTAAGAAATGACAGTAATGGTTTTAGACACCTAGACTTGATACGTGCTAAGGAAGTCATGACATTACGTATTTGCAGCACTATATACAAGCAAATTGGAGCATAGATTCATGGGAACCTAAAGGCCATACACAAGTGCAGGATGATGATTCAAACGATCAACATCATACCATATTGCAAATATATGCCTCATATACAAGGAACCAAGAAGATGAAACATTACAGTCACAAAGATGGCCAGAAGGGCACCAAGATATGTTGACATTTAAAGAATTTATTAAAAACAAAAAAGGCTTGAGATCACAAGTATGTGTTATGATCTCATAAGATCATTTTGAGAGTTTTTGAGATTTTTTAAATTGCAGAGAACGTATGTACAAAAGAAAGAAATAAGAACTCAAGTTCAGAAAGGCTTAAGCGAGAAAACTATCCATGCTTGTTCACTAGGAATTTTAAAAGGATGATGAAGAAATAAACATGCATTATTGGAAGATATCTGTACTTTCACAAGCTGATAGAAACTTACCAAACCAACATCCAGAGGACTGACACTGCTTCTAACATCTACATTCCCCTTTTGCCAATTATATGTCTGGACATTGTACCTACACAGCAAATGTCAGCACCAAGTCATTTAGAAAATCATCAATCCTTAAAAAAATTTAAGTGCTTGTAATGCATAGTCTTTACATGAGGAGCTCAAAAGCTTGTTAATAATAAAGATTTAGTGTGTAAAAAGAAATACTTGCAATTCTAAGAACAATTATATCAAAACCTACGATTTAGCAGAAGCAATGACCTGGCAAACAATAAGAAAGGTATTGGGATGAAACTTGCACAAGAAATATTTGGTCGAATAATCAATTATCAAGCTCACAATTGTAACTAATTACTCTTACTGGTGCTCCAATCGACATCGCTCAACCACAATGACAAGAGAAAAGAAAATAAGAAACTACCTAACAGAGAAGGAAACAAGTTCTTTGTACTCAATGAATACAGCCTTTGAAGAACATATTCCAGCAAGCTTCTAAACATACCGACTAAGAAACATGATTGTTTATCAATATGATGTGGATTTAGTTTGAATACAAGCACAACTCTAAGACAAAACAGTCACGAGAATTGGACATACACCATGCCCTGGACTTCATCTGCACAACTATGGTGTACTTGAGCGCCTTTACCATCTCTGTTCACACCTCTTATTGTTTTAACAACTTATTGAATTCCAACATCTCATTATTAATTTTAGGTTCATTTTAGAGGATGTATAGCATTTCTCCACAAACCAATTATTTATCAGACCATCTCTACTTACATAGAAAAATCTTTGAGTTTGACCCTTCAGATGGTAAAATATTTCAACAAGCTATAAAATAGCTTATGATTATAAAATGGTAAAAATAAAATATATGTCATATACTGGTTAGCCTAAGGCATAAAAGGCTTTCTTATTACCTAATTTCCTAAATGACAAGAACTGACCCTCCTTTAAATCAACCGAACACTTTATAGATTTAAAACATTGTCATATTGTAAGTAATACTAATACCTCATATCAGCCTTATTCTTAAGAATTTGGATGATGGGCATTCAAAGCAATTTATTATAATTTACCAAAAAGAATTCTCTCTTTAGACTTGGATGAGAATGCCTCGACAGCAGAACATCTTATTGGTTTAGCTACATAATTCCTACAAGCCAATGCTCTTAACTTTGCTTCCACATTCAAAAATGATGTTTAACATAATGCATGCTCCCTCTTTTTCTAAACTTCTATAACATGTTACTTGATCATCTGTTGAATACACGTGTTCAAACTTATGCAGAAAAAATTAGGTTCAACCGTTCAATATACCTCTTATACTTAAACCCTCATTGCCTGTTGACTCATCTCAAGGATACTATAGTTCTTTTAGCACATTTCTTGCTGTCAAATGATCATGATATTCAAAATAAAATCCCTATTTCTCCACTAACAAATGTTTTTGACCTGCTAATTAAACCAATACTCTATTTTATCATAGAATGTTTAGACTAATTCAAACTGCTGTTAAATAGTTGATACTCACCCTTTATATGAACATCAAATGAAAAGCAAGGTATAAACTTCGATTCACTTGAGTTATGCATGCGAACTTATTTACAAGTAATAAAAACTAATAAATCTATTCACAATTTCATAGGACTTTTTCATGAACAAACAGATTTGCCAATAGCTAACAAAAATCAAAAGCTACATGTAGCCACCTATTGCAAATCCCTCTTGTAAACTTCAGCAAAACCCTACACAAATACATAATGATCAAATAAACTGACAATAACAGAAAGTTGATATATCGCGACTTGAGTGCACGCGTGCATAAATCCTTACCCATCAACGGGAGAAAATTCTGATATGTAAATTTCATAGCAATCATCCAATAATCATGCAAAACTTTATAACAAAACACGCATTTATTACAAACTTAAATAAGTTAAAGTCATCTAATGAATAATTCATCATAAATAGCAATCCATACAATTATTTAATAAACATTTTACAAGCACAATTAAAATATCATCAAAGCAAAAGGAATCTTAGATTTTACACTCTTACTTCCTCTTCAAATTGCTTCTATTTATCAACAACCAATGAAGGATTAAATTCATTACATGTTATAAATCATCATAAAAGCAAAAGGAATCTTAGATATTAAACTCATGAGTACTACTTTCTTTTCAAATTTCCTTCATTTTCTGAGCATCGAAACATGGATTAAACTTACAGAAAAAAGGAACACATTTGAAAGATCATAAAATTTCAATTTCTTTGATATAAAAAAAAAAAAAGGAATCTTAGATCCGCTTTCTTTTAAAAATTTCCTCCATTTTCTCATAAACCAGACAACAATGTTATCATTATACAGTTTAAAAGATCATATAAGCAAAAACGAACCATATATTTTCTACTCAGGAAGACTACTTTTCTTTTCCAATTTCCTCCACTTTCTCAACAACCAAACAAGAATAAACAAATTATTAAAATAAAAATAAAAAACTAAACTAATCTTTGATAGAAAACAACCTCGAAACTTTTACCCCAAAAAAAGGTTAAATAAAAAATTAAAATTAAAGAATACCTTTATTGATATCATAAAAGCGATTATAAGAGTGAGAAAGAAAATTAAAGAGAATTGATGGAGGGCTAGATTCGAGATAATAATTAGCATTATTATGCCTTTTTAAGGATTTTTCTTTAATTTTTTTCGGATAGTTCTATTTTGCCGCCATTTGTTCTTCCCTCCTATGTTTTTTTTTTTTTTTTTTTAAATCAGCCTTGCTGTAGTTACTCAAGGATCGCTAGGATTTTGTACAACTGTCTTATATTATGAACACGTGTACTCATACACTCATGACGTCGTGAAAGAGAAATGAAGAATTGGAAATTTAGAATACCAAAATAAAATAAAGAAAAGTGTATTTGTTAAGGTCATATTTATAAATAAAAAAATGTAAATAATGTATTTTTTTTAATTTAATAAAAATAATATATTAAATATAATTTTTTAAAATAATAACAAAATAATTCTTAATTAAGGTTTATAAGCATCCTTTAACCCGATCATTTGAAATATCAATTATCTACTTTTATAATATTATTAAATTTTTCTAACTCGTTGCATAGTTAATTTTTCAATATCTTATAATTAAATTAAAATTAGTTAATTAACTTTTTTTTGTAGTTGAAGCTGTTAGTAATTAAATTTTGAAATTCAAAATGCATAAAATAAAATTTTGAAATTCATGGTCCAGCACTTTATTAAATTGAGTAGCCACCGGCAATTAATTAACTTTCATTTCTTAATATCTTTATATTTGTGGAAGCTCTATAACTATTGTAAACATATTTCTTAATATCTTTACAAAATTTTCAATACCATATACTAATAAATTATTATTAAAATGAACTTTATATTTGTGGAAGCTCTATAACTAATATCTTGGCTTGACTCATATTGAAACTTACTTAGGCTTGTGAGTCCGATTTGATTTGAACTAGATTTAGATATTAATTTTTATATTTGAGTATGATTCGAAGATATTATCACATTAATAAATAATATATTTTTATTTAATATAAATTTTAAAATATATTTAAATTATTCATATATTAGTATATAAAAGTAATAATAAGCATACCTTGTTTAGGTGCTTTTTTACCATGATAAGGATATTTTTTTATTTAAAGGAATATGATTTGAATCCAACTCTTTGAAGAAAGATACATTTTATGTTCATGTTAAAGACAACTAACTATAATATCTAAGCAACTAATAATCTCTCTACTTGAAGATATAAAAGAACAGGAAATTATTTCATCATCTAAAGCAAATTAACATAGATGTTTATGTTGTTTGAAGCTGACATTATTTTAGTCAATGGGCAAATCTTATAATTTTGAATATGATACGATTATACGACACTTGAAAAATAATTAAAATATAACACAAAACATTACACGATACGAATACATGAACATGCCAAAATTTATATAATACAAACTATTAACGTATCAAAATTTATATAAATATATAATTAAAACACATAAAAATACACAAACAATACACGAATTGTCAAGTCTATCAATTATATTATCCCATTTATAACAACTAAGATTTTGATGCATTATAACTCCTTAACTTGCTTGGATAAAGATATTGCATGTTATGCCATCAGTCCACATAGTGCAGTATTTTTTTTTTATTAAGGGCTTAGTCATCGAGATTGAAAAAAAGAAAGAAAGGGGAATGGCACTTAAAAAAATATGATATTTAGGATCCGTTTGTTTCATAAAAATAAATATAAAAATAATTTTTGCATTTTGTTATGCTTGTTTGATAAAAAAATTGATTAGTTAACGAAAAATGACTAACTGATTAACAAAAAATAAGATTATCTTTTTATTTTTAAAAGAGGAAGACAATTTTTAGAAAATAACTTAGTTAAACTCGAATCAAAATTTAGACATTATATTTTAAATCGAGACTTAACTTGATTCGAGCTAAATTAAATATTTATAAAGTATAATAGTATTTTTATGCTAAAAAATATTTATTATTAAATCTTTATAAAGTATAACTTTTATATATTTATTATTATTATTTTTAATAAAATATTAAAATACTATTTAAAATTTAAAATATTGATAATTGAGTCAAGTTAAATTTTAATCTAAAATATGATGTCAAAATACGAGAGTAAGTAGTCCCACTCATGGGTAGTTATTTTCTAAACGGAAAATGACTTATTAATTAACGAAAAATAAGATATTTTTTTAAAATTATATTTTCCTTTTAAAAAAGTAAGATAATTTTCAGAAAATAACTTAGTTAAACTCGAATAGAAATTTGAATATTATATTTTAAATCGTGACTTAAGTTAATCCGAGCTAAATTAAATCTTTATAAAGTATAATAATATTTTTATACTAAAAAATATTTATTATTAAATATTTATAAAGTCTAATTTTTATATATTTATTATTATTAAAATAGTAATATATATTTTTTAAAATAAAATATTTAAAAATACTATTTAAATTTTAAAATATTGATAATTGAGTCAAGTTAAAGTTTTGATTTAAATATAATGTCAAATCCTGATTGGAGAGTAAATAGTCTCACTCATTGGTAGTTTTTTTCTCTTTTTCTTTTGATCAATAAATTATTTTTCGATGATTAATCAAATTTTACCAAATAAACATTAAAAAATATATAAATTATTTTTCAAAAATCATTTTGAGTGAGCATAATTTTTGAAGTCGTAATAATAAAGACATGGTAATACTGGACACAACACGAAAAAAAAACTAAAAACACGACACGACAAAACAACATGAACACGACATGAATATACTAATATCTCAAAATCTATTTAATACGGATTATTATAGTAACAAAGTTTATATAAATATAAAATATCTTAAACATGACACGATAAAATATAGGAATACGACACGAATACACGAATTGCTAGGTATTAATATTGGCAAAGCCATTGGGGGTAATAAGGTAATCCCATAAAAACTAAAAAGGTTAAAAAGGTAAATTTAAACTCAGACTGCGCCGGACACATACACCCTACACGCTCCACTCGCTGCCTCAATTCACGCGCTCTCTCATTTCGTCTTCGTAACAGAAGCAAGAGAGCCAGAAGGAGAGTGTAGAGGGAAAAAAAAAAAGAAAAAAGGGAGATGATATTTTAAAACCAAAAAAGAAAAATATAAGAAAATTTCCCAATCCAAAGTAGGGTTAGGGTTATCACTAATCCGGATAACGATTTCCACTCTCGATTCTTCCAACTGATAAATTAAAGATGGGCGCTAATCCATCACCAACAGACTCAACCACCGATCTTGATGAGCAGATCTCGCAGCTCATGCAGTGTAAGCCACTTTCGGAGCAGCAGGTACGTTTTTTTTTTTCTTTCTCACGATCTGTTTGTTTCTCTAGAAAAGTACGTAAAATTTTACGGAATTAATTCAATAATATAATTCTAATCGATTAGGCTCTGTTTCGCTGCGAAATGAATATCCGAAATGAATTTAATTGAATTTATTATTACAAATTTCCAATATATAATAGTAATTTTTTTTTTTGCTGTTTAAGTTTTAATTTATAATTAATTGGGTTATTGATAAAGAGTGCAACTCTTTTTTTTTTCTTCATTTTAATTTTTAAAGCAGAGAAAGAAAATCATTTGTTGATTTATTTGATGTAGGTAATTTCGAAAGAAATCAGGATATTTGCACGGAAAAATGTTGTTTGTTTAAACTGCTTTTACTGCCACAGTTTTCTTCGTTTTATTTGAATTATGTTGTTCTCAGTTTGATCAATGGAAGTCCTTTTTTTTTCTTCCCTGTTTTGTCTTGGGTGAATATAACTGTTAGTAACTGTATTTGTTTTCTTGTTGCCTTATTTAGGTCAGAGCATTATGCGACAAGGCAAAGGAAATATTAATGGAAGAAAGCAATGTCCAGGTTTATTATCTTAGTCTTGCTGGTGTTTAGTTTCTAATTCCAGAGTCTGTGATCTATATGTGTTTATTTACCGACGTACTTTGGAAATGTTGAGATTGCTCATCCTTGAACTGGGAAAACATTGATTTGTTTTGTTTTTATTTTTTGTTTATCACAGCCTGTGAAAAGCCCTGTGACAATTTGTGGCGATATTCATGGACAGTTTCATGATCTTGCAGAACTTTTTCGAATTGGAGGGAAGGTACTTGTTCTATCTGTGACCTTTTCTTTTTTTGTTTGTATTCTGTTCTTCTGTTTCAGCTGAGGGAATGTGTAAAATAATTAGTTGAGAACTCAAATGTTTTGAAGATTGGAGATCTGCAGAGGTATCTTGTCACTGTAGTGTGGATGTTTTTAATTTATGCTCTTTTGAATGTGCTAGACATTTAAGCTTTTTGTCTCTGGCACTTTCATGCATAAGAGTAATGTTTTGATAAAAAATTTCTAATTAATGTTTTGCCTCTTTTAATCATTAGATAGTGACCTTTCAGTGTCATTCGGGCATTCTTAGGATGCATTACGACTTATCATATACTTGATTCACCTCTTCTGTTGCACACTTTTGCTTCTTCTTTTTTTCCCATGCTCATGATCAGTCTTTCCATTGAGCCTATGCCTTACTGTTGGTTTTATCTTAATTGACAGTGTCCGGATACAAACTACTTGTTTATGGGAGATTACGTGGATCGTGGGTACTATTCTGTTGAAACCGTTACGGTATGTACATGTTAAATTACAAAATGCCTTTTTCTACCCTTGTCATGAAAATTAGTTTCTAATTTCTGCTAAAGTGTGGTATAGAGGCAGAAACAATATAAGACTTTTATGGGTTCTGGCTCCTAGCTGTGTGAATGAAATTTGGCCACATCCTCCTATCAGCACTAAAAAAAAAACACCTGACTTAGTTTGATATTAATGGCCTTTAACACTATGAATTTGAGTTGCCTTTGCCTTTTGGAAGATTTCTATTGTTGTTTGGCTAATGATACTGATTAGAGAGATGGTGAGCTACATTAAATTTCCCTTTGGATAGGGAATTTTGGGTTTAGAGTAACCGCATTTTATCTTATTTATCACTTTTCGTTCTCTATCTGGTGGAAGCACTTTAAATTCGATGTAATTCATGAGGAACATGATGGGAAACTTTTTTCTGGCGGGTTTTATCACTACTTTCCACTTCAATGAAAGTATACTCCATGCTAGATTGATGCTAGATATTTCTTAAAACACTGGAGTCAAATGTTGTTGCCTACTTAAAAAAATTTCTGTTCGTAAAGACTAAAGATGCATGTTATATATATTACTACGTTCGTAGACAGTTTTGCATTTGCTATCATAATCTTTATAAATTGGAATCAACAACTTCAGAGATCAATAGCAAACTTAAGCGGTTAAGCCATTTGTGCATTTCATTTGGATGATACTGGTTTTCTGCTTTTTCAGCTATTGGTGGCTTTAAAAGTCCGTTTTCCACAACGGATTACCATTCTCAGAGGAAATCATGAAAGTCGCCAGGTATGAAGTTTGCATCTTCTTCCATGCCTTCCCTCCTTTTCCAAACACATGTGCACATATACATGCAAAAGTTTGACATTTTATGGTGTTATATTTGCATATCTGAGTCTTAATTCAAAGTTTTATATGAGCTTTTGACCAACTATCATAGTGAATGTCAAGCTAATTCTCGAGTCATTCTTTTCTTTTTGGCAGATCACACAAGTTTATGGGTTTTATGATGAATGTCTACGAAAGTGAGTTTCTATTTGCACAACTTTCATTTCAAAGGGTGTAGTATTATGAGCCATAAATGTGCCAGCTTTACTAAATATCTTCTTATTCTTGATCTTTTTTCGTTTCAATGATATTTTTAAACTACTCTTTTTTCCAGTTAAGAAAATAAAGTGGTATTGTATTTGATTTGATATGCTATATAAACTAGTAGATTTGAGTTTCTGGAGGTATACCCTTCAGATAAATTGGAGTCAGTGGAGACAATATAGTTGCTTCTTCCTATTGCAAATCCATGATAATACTTTTTATTGTGATTTACTTACAGGTATGGCAATGCTAACGTTTGGAAGATCTTTACAGACCTTTTTGACTATTTTCCATTAACTGCTTTGGTGAGTAGAACTAATATGAGATGCAAATATTTTAATTTCAATTAATAGTAACGTAAATTCAAGGAAAGAAAGGACTAAGGACTTACATATTGGCCTTAGTCTCTTTGATATTTGACATTTATGTTTTAGTGGGCTTCTATTTCATTTGGCTTTGCAGTTTAATACTATTTTTGTCCTCCATACTTTTTATAGTCGTGGTACTAGTATTATATTATCTTAGTTTAAAATATTTATTCCTATTTCAAGTTTAAGTTTGAATAACTCTCATTGTCTTTTTGGTTGGGCAAGAAAAAGTTGGGATTTATAGCTTGCTATCTATAATCTCATTGTAAAGCATATTGAGATCATTCTAAGCAGGAACTAGAGGTCTCTTAGTTCCTACCTTAAAAAATGACATCAAATCTTTCTAGAATGTCATGGAACCAATTGGCTGTTTCTTGTATTTATGTTTAAGCTAGATTAAAGCCCGTGCTAGAAGATTCCCCAAAAATGGTTTTCACTGCACAAGAATATTAATTATTTAATGGTTATTGTAAAATCAAGATAACCGACTTTATTACTGCATTGTAAAAGTCTCGGCTAAAGAGATATATAGCCTTGGTAATGTTCAAATTAACTTTGTAACTCCTAGAACTGAAGTGGAAATGATGGTAGTTAAAATGATTTTGGTGTTTCCATTCACTGATGTAGTGCCGTTTCCTTCTTTTTAGGTGGAGTCAGAAATATTTTGTCTGCATGGTGGATTGTCCCCTTCAATTGAAACCCTGGATAATATAAGAAACTTTGATCGTGTTCAAGAGGTTCCTCACGAAGGACCCATGTGTGATTTATTGTGGTCTGATCCAGATGATCGATGTGGTTGGGGTATCTCACCTCGTGGCGCTGGATATACTTTTGGCCAGGTAACTAATGTTCAGAGTGAACATTCTTTGAGTTTTTGTGGTTGTCTTGCCTTTTGTTTCAGATTTTTAATATCAAAATGTTGCATTCTTGTCTGCAGGATATATCTGAACAATTCAATCACACAAACAGCTTAAAATTGATTGCTAGAGCTCATCAACTAGTTATGGATGGATTTAACTGGGCACATGTAATCGTGATTCTCAAAAGTTAAATTATTATAATTATGTTTTGTTCGTATGCTCAGTATAAAGTGCTTCGGGTTTTTGAATTCCCAATTATTTCCTTGTAACAGGAACAAAAGGTGGTAACTATATTTAGTGCCCCTAATTATTGTTATCGCTGTGGGAACATGGCTTCTATCTTGGAAGTTGATGATTGCAAGAGTCACACATTTATCCAGGTCTCTGTCTCTCTCTATTTTCTCCCTTTGTCCTCTTTCTTCCCCTACTTTCTCTTTTCCTTTTCCTATCAATGTATCCACGTGTGTACACAAACAAGGGTAAAAGAGAAACAGCTTACTTTTGAAATTGAATTATTGGATGCCTTTTTTTTGTGTGTTTGTAAAATTGTCAAGTTCATCTTGCTGCAGTTTGAGCCAGCTCCGAGGAGAGGAGAACCTGATGTTACTCGTAGAACGCCTGATTACTTCCTATGAAGCGGCTATTGCTATAACTGATTCAAGATACTTTACTTTTCCTCCTCTCCTCCTTCCCCTTACATAGGTAGTTGCGGATCCTTTGCATTCGTCTATTGCATCGACTACTTGCCAGTTCTTACATGCCATGTTTTTCCGGTGATGGTGAGCACCGAAAGCATGTATATTATTAGGCTAGGAAGATGGCCTTTCTTTAATCTTACACTTGGATATTCTGTCAAAAAGATTGCATAGCTGATGAAAGAGACACACTATCAGAATGTATTAGTTACGTAGATTTTTTGTGTTTGTTTTTGATTTTCTGTTTTCCCTTTCCTTTTTTTTTTTTTTTTTTCTTTTCTTTCTGGTTCATCCTATCTTTTTGGGCTCTGAACCGGAGATGGAAAAGTTCAATATTTAGTGGGTGTTTTACCTTTTTCTTTTACCACTGACTCAAATGCATGGCTATTCTGTTAGTTCAAGTAAGGATTCCAAGTACCAAAAATGTTTCCTGCTTCAAGTTGGGGGGCATGAAATTTCCTATTAGACTGCATTCAAAGACCCCATATTATATTCTTCCTATCTCTCTTTTCTGATACTCTATTTCAATATAAATACATTGCTTCACTTCGTAAGTTCCTTTATGGTTAGGTTATGTCGCTTACTTTTCTCATTTCCAACTTCCAATTTCGTACTGGTCTGGCTGAGCAGATACTACTCTACTACAAATTTAAAATCTTGTTCTTATAGGATACAGGTTTAGGAAGGGCATTTCAAATTATTGGCAAACTTGAAGGATTAATATTGGTATTTGACACGAGAAAAAGCAAAGATCAAAATGCATTTGAACTCGGATTTAGGCTCGTTTAGTATTGCTGTTAGTACAATTTTTAATGTTAAAAGTTATGTTTTATCATATATGTAATGTTAAATAAATAAAATTTTGGTTTTTACTATTAAAATTATCGTTCGACAATCCAAACAAAAAAAAAAATCTAAGAACAAGAAATTTTTGCGATTGATTATTAAATAAAATGATTTTGTTTTTTTTTCACATTTTTAAATTTTTATTATTTTCTCATAAATTGACTGTTAGAAATATTTCTTAATTTTGTTTTCCCTTTATAGTAAAATAGCTAGCTAAATATATTTCACAGATAGATAGATAAATGGAGGTTTTATATTTGATGATAGACATTGTTTTCGGAGAAGTCTGGTTATCCATATAAGAAGTTGATCTGTCTTTGTTTTTGTATTAGAAGTTAAATCAATATGTTTCCTTTCCTTGTATTATAATTTATATAGTAGACAAATCTATAAAAACAACAAAATATAAAAACGAAAAACGGAAAAGCCCGTAGTTTGGTCCAGCCACCACTGCCCCACCAATGATTCTTCTATAAAATTTGACCCTCTCAACCTTCGCCTCTTCATACTCAACAAAATCTTCTCCTTCATTTTCCTCTGTTTTAATTTCCAAAGCTAAAGCCATGTCTCAGGTAAAATTTTCCTTTTTCCAATTCCATTGCTTCCAATTATATTTTCTTTTCTTTTCCTTTGGCTGAATCATCAAAGATTTTTGTTTAGAAAATTTTATGGGTCAGTTTTTATTCTTGTTTCTTATCTGGGTCGTTGTTTATCTGATCTTTGGATTGCATATTTTGGAGGAAAGACTAAAATTTTTAGGTCATTTTTGTTGTTATCCATCTGACTTTGCTAGGATACGATTGCAAGTTTCAATCGTTGTATGAAACTTTGATCTTGATTTGGTATTTTGGTTTCAAAGGTAAAGGGAGAAATGGTTAACAAAAGGAAAAAGAGGAAAGAATTTCACTGATTTGGGTATTGAAATTTAAATGCTACAGTTTACTTGGTTGAACGCATTACCTTGGTCATAAATATTGACATATTTAGATTTTTTTTTCCTTCCTTTTTTTGCACTTTTAGCCTAAAAAAGGGCAAAACCTAGGTAAGCTATTGAGCTTAAATACTATTGATTTTTAAAATATATATATATATATATATATATATTTAGTTGAAAACTTCAGGGTAGTTGATAATTTGGTATGATAAGTAGGTAGGACAGCTAATACATATGGTTTTAGTATGTTGGGCCATTTTCAGAAATCTCTAAATGGTGGTAATCTAGATTATATGTTTGCTTTGTTTCTGTTTTTCATTGAATTGACCTTATATGGATGTGTAAATGATGCCTTTCATACTGAGCTAGTTTTATGCTTTAAGGAAATGATAGAAATTCTGCCCGTCTTCGTAGACAACCAAGTTTCTGTGAATGGTTTGTGTAATCTATTTCTTTTATTTTGAAAACATCCAATTCTTTGTTTTCTCCTAGTTTTGTTGTAGTTCATGGTTGTTGGGCGAAGCTTTGCAAGTTTTTCTTTGATAATGATATCAACCTTGTATTCAATTTGGTTTCTTGCAGACCATTGTTCTCAAGGTTGGTATGTCATGCGAGGGCTGTGTTGGAGCCGTGAAGAGAGTTCTGGGTAAAATGGAAGGTTTGTTGTAACCCTTGCTTTTTATCTCTATTCTTTTCTCATATAACGTACAGTGCTCAAAATTATCTAAAACTAAGTTTTAGAACTGCTTGTGCCATGGTCTCCGGTTTAGCATTGGTGAGAATTACATCCTAGACCTATGTTACTTGGACTCGGATGTGAGTGTCGGACATGGATATGTGTCCTACACGGGTATGTTCAATTTTTCTCTAGATTTTCATGTATTTGGAGGGTCTTTGGAATATCATATCCCCATACCTATGTCCGGATATGCGTCTGATACGGTGTTGGACACGGGTACTTCAAGAAAAATGAAGAGTCGGAGCAACATAGTCCTAGACAAGCAGATTACCTCCTCCCACCCAACCCCCCGAGAAGCGTATTATTTTACTGAATGCTGATTTATAATGGCAGAGGGTTGGTGTATGAAAATAATTTTGCATTCATCATCTTCCCTTTTCTTTAGAATAATAACTCTAGATATTTCCCCCCTGTTTCTTTAGTAAATTGGTGAAGGATTAGCTATTTTTTTTTTTTTTTTTACATTTAAGTGGGAAAATTATACTCAAAATCTATGTCTCACTTTTCACCAGGAAACATGCCATCATCCATATTCACTTGCTGTTATTTTTTTTCTGGTTTGGTTTGATAACTAATATCTATATTTTTGTCTTAAAACACTTTTCAGGTGTTGAATCATATGAAGTAGATTTGAAGGAGCAGAAAGTGACTGTGAAGGGCAACGTCCAGCCTGATGCAGTTCTGCAGACTGTGTCGAAGACCGGAAAGAAGACTACTTTCTGGGAAGCAGAAGCTCCGGCAGAACCCGAGACAAAGCCTGCAGATGCTGTTGCCGCGGCTTAATATGTCTCCCAACGTACTTACTAGATTGATGTGCTTATATAGCTTGTTAAACTTACTACAATATCATATGGATTTGTAGAATGTATACTTTCCTTTAACATGGAAGCTGCTACAATAAGCTCTTTGGTACTTGTCATTTTACTTTCTGTGTTGGTACTGTAATGGAAAGATGACTTTCTTGTGATATTTCCCTATTCTCAACCCAGATTCTCTTTAATTCTCTTTAATGATATGCATTTGCTAAATTAGTACATATTGATCACAGCTATGTTACTCGGAGTATCGGATACAAGTATGTGTCCGATACGGATATGTTCAATTTTTTAAAGTTTTTTCATGTATTTGGAGGGTCTTTGTAGGGTCATATCCCCATATCCATATCCGGATATGGGTCGGACACGAGTATTTCAGAAAAAAAATGAAGAGTCGGAGCAACATAGGATCATAGGATGTTCATGGCAATAGGCAGCCTCAAATGGTGAGAACTACATATTGTTCTTAAATTATTCTTCTTCATGTGCAAGGAAGATGATGAGATGACTTTATCTTTACAAAATTGTAATAATGGAATAAAGTAGTGTGAATTTAATATTAAACACTCTACTCTTTCAAATATTATCTGGTTAAGTTCAAACTGCAGTTCGTCTAGTTGAGATTTCAACAAGACGACTAAGCATGCACGATATTGATGCTTTGGTTTTTTTTTATATTATCTTCATTTCAGTCTCTAACATAAGGGTTTTTTTTTTATATTATCTTCATTTCAGTCTCTAACGTAAGGCATCTGTTTTGAGGTCTTTAGATTTCCTCCTTTTGTTTTTTCCCTAGGAAGGAAGACTTTAGGTTATTTTGCTGGCCCTGGGAGCTATTGCCATAAACCTGTACAGCCTCTTATGAGGCATTGCTTGCACAAAATTTTCCGCTGATAATACCTTACGGTCCTGACTCCTGAGGCCTATTTTGTTACAGTTGAAGCTGATTGAAACGATGTGTTGTGCTATTAGTTTAAGTGCCCCATGTGAAAGTTGCACCATCTGGTATTTTTGTCACTTGTTGTTATTCTTGTTTCGTGCTTCTGTATTTTCCTTGGTGGATGCTTGGAGCCTTCTTCTATGACTCTTATCTGGATCAATAAATTGATTTAAACCAAATTGGTCACTTATAGCAAATTTCCTGTTTTTGATTTTACAGATACCATATAATCCAAGAACCAATTTGGATCATTATAAAAATATCACCTTTGAGCAATAAAAAACAATGGCCAGGGTATTGGTCCCCAGTCTCAAGATAAAACAAGGGTTATGATCAAACTAAACCATTTCATTCTTTTTTCTATAATTATTGGTGCTACAATATATATCTTCAAATTATAATTTTTTAAAAAATTCTTAACAGATAAGAAAAGATGCAAAAATTGCAATGAAATTAATGAAAATTTTGTTATTATAATAAGATATAAGATCTTTATAATTTTATAGGATCATGAAATATAAGTAGAATACAATTATAACACATTAAAACCATTAAAGTACCCTTCAAATTAGAACATAGACATCGACCAATATTAGGCCTATTCTATTACTATTAAACAAAACAAAACAAAAGAAATTCCCTTTCTTTCTACAAGGAAACTTGGAGAGCAAGTTTTCCTAAGTAATCCTTCGTCTATAAAGCCCTCCCCGAGAGCAAGTTTTTGTTTTCTTTACTGATAATTTTCAATTCATATTTGCTCCGACTTCGTGCGTTTTCGTTAGGCAAAGAAAAAAGAAAGAAGATGAAGGTGGTAGCAGCGTATTGGTTGGCAGTGTTGGGAGGCAATACCAACCCTTCTGCTGATGATTTGAACCGCATTCTGGGTTCTGGTATGCTCTTTTTCTTTCTTTCTCTCTTTTAGATTCTTGATTGCATATTTGCGTGGCTTTTTATTTAGGTTCCTGCTGGTTTTATCCTTTGAAAAGGGAGACTGTCGTTCATGGTATTTTGGCATTATATTCTGCTTTTTGCGTATGAAACATTTGATTTTGATTAGTTTGGATTCAAGCTACTACCATTCATGCCGCAAAGATACATATAAACTTTTGGGAATATTGACCAAAACCCAGAGCTGTGCTTAGCCTTTTATACTTACAGGAGGATATTGGCAATTTTTTTCGGGATTTTAAATTGCGGTCACATATGCGTTTTTGATTATATCGTATTTATCGCGGTTGTAAATGTAATGAATGCTACCGTAATCAATTACGATAATATCGACAGCGAAAAAAATCAAAATCACAAAATAACGATTGTAACATCGTGTTACGGCCGCTATTTAATAGATTTAGCAAGAACATAATTATTTTTTTTTATTATGAAATCTCCTCCTAATGCAGGACAATCCTCTGTTTTTTGCACATAAGATTGTAGCATATGTTTTTAAAGTTGATGGTAATTTATATTTGTTGAATCCAGTCAGCTTATCAAGAGCATGCCTGGTCCACCAAGCACAAAACCCTGCCGAACAGTCCAACTAAGACAAGCCCAACGAGCATTAAGAACAGGAACCCAGGACACGTGCCAGTCCCCCCTCTTCTCAAAGGTCACATCTCTAGTCACTTCGACGCCTACCTAGGGCAGTACAAGGTTGCATTAAATGCTACAGTCTGCAGACGACGGACATTTAATGCAGCCGTCTCCTCGACGAGGCCTCTCGAGGCTGCTCACATCGAATGACCTACCAGAGTCAGACACGTGGAACTAGTTGGGCGAGCACTAGCTCGCCCATGCTCACCCAACCTCCCCTATATAAAGCTCTCCTCAAAGCTACTCACGGTTAACCTTTTTTTCTCTCTCTTAAAATCATTTTTTCTCTCTCTCATATCCTTCTTGCTTCTCCAAACACTGACTTAATCATCAGAGTGCGTCCCGGAGCTTACCCTCCGGTGCCCTCTGACATATCTCTTCTCCTTTTCAGGATCTCGGATTACCAAGAACTTCAAGAGTACCATCACAATACAAAAGACATCAACAATATTCATGTCTATTGTTAGGAGCTTATAACTTGAGTTTACCATATGATAATTGTAATTTCTTTTTAGTCATTTAGTTTTTTGCTTTGGCTAGAAAAGTTATATTTTTAATATTTAAATTTGTTTTAAGTATACCATAAACCTATGATTCAACATTAATTCTGGATTGGTTTTAGTCAAAAAACTATTTTACATGTTACTGTTTACCTATGTTAATTAGATTTGGATGAGCTCTCCATACCTATATCTGAATCGGACACAAATATCGAACATATATTGGAAATAAAAGTTCTGAATAACATAATTATTTACTATTTCCTTTCAGTTTTCAGCAAAATATAGGGAAAGTAATAATGTAAGCTTTAAAATTAAACTAATTGAATTAGTTTATTAATTTTTGTTTGTCACTGATTTGTTACTTTGGTTAACAGTTGAAGCTGAAGCTGATGATGAGAAGATTGAGTTGCTTTTGTCCCAAGTGAAGGGAAAGGATTTGACCCAGCTTATTGCTGCTGGAACACAGAAATTGGCAGCTATGCTTTCTGGTGCTTTTGCCGGTACTGCTGCAGCTGGCGGAGGTCCTCCTGGTGCTGCCCCTGCTGCGGCGGCGGCGCCGGCGCCCAAGGGTAAGGAGGAGGAGGAGGAGGAGAAAATCGAAGAACAATCAGACGACGACATGTGCTTCAGTCTGTTTGATTGAGGATGTTATTTAGGAATATTTGAAAGATCATATCCTATATTCATATCCAAATATCAAACATAAAAAATTCGAATAACATAGTTAAAAAAGATAATATATCATCCATGTGTACTAAAAAGAAGTGATATCAGCAATCAATGAAAAAGGTATGTTTTATTGCTTGTCACCATCTGCAAAATATGCATCAGTTATATCTTCCAAAGATAACCTGATGGTAGCATCCGAGACGTGCCAACTTCAAACAGTTGAAATGCTTCTTATGCGTCCATACTATATCCTTTAATTGTCTGGTAAAACATGAAACATAGCCACTGATAGCCTGCTTCTCAGTAGGGAAACTTGAATTTCAATGGCATACATACAATCTAGCTATGTTACTCGAACTCGGATGTGAATGTCGAACACGGGTATATTTAATTTATTCTAAGTTTTTCCATGTATTTGGAGAGTCCTTGAGAGATCATATCCCCATACCCATGTCTGAATATACGTCGGATATGAATATCGAACACGAATACTTCAAAAAATAATAAAGAGTCGGAACAACATAACAATCTAGTAACATTTACAACAAAAGCATATTGCAGCTTACTCCAATACCACCATCCTTTATCTCAATGATCAACATCGAAAACATGAAATCACAATCATTAAGAACAACTCTATAGATGTTACAATTAAATCCTTGAGAGAGATTCACTACATTCATATATATATAAAACAGTTTGACAAATGAACAGTGTCGACAGTTCATAGGAGTATAACAATATGTTTGAGAACTACCTATTACCCTAAGTCAGAGAAACAATCTTTTACATATGTATTATGATACATCAATCAGGTTGTTGTACCAATTAGGCTTTACCTGATTGAATAAAAATGACATTCATATTACACTTCAATCGCCAATAATTCCGAATTATGGCCATTAGAGACAATAAAATGTAACATAAATCAGGTATGCACACAATTTATTAGTCAAGTCATACTATGTACCTCTGCTTCGAACTCTTCGGACCACGTTTTCTTCTTGGGTTAGCAGTGATCATGCAGGAGAAGGCATTGACAAGTTCAGGATCCTCTTCAGTTGTCAGAATTTTTGCTGCATTTGGGTCTGCAAGCAGAAGTTTTGCCACCAGATATCCTGCAATAGACCAGGTCTGGAACAGACGAGATTGTTTTCCGATGAACCTTGCTTTTTTAGTATCATAGTACTCAGGCCATTTGTCCCTCGATATGCGTTTCTCGGCAACTGAAACAGCTTTTGCAGCAATTTCTGGTCTGTTCATCTTCATGCACGCGACGGTGAGCTGTACGATGGGGTTCATGTATCAGAATTTCATACTTTGATTGACAAGCTTACACTCAAAAGCAGCCTCTTCATTCTTAAATATGCAAAACATACTTTTAAAAAAATATATATTGCTATTTTGAAGCATGAATTTGAAAATTTGGATTTAGATTTCATTTGTTATATAAATTGTGAGAATGAAATACATATATCATATATAAATTAGTTAAGATTCAATATGATTATATATTTGAAAGGTATAAAAACATGAATTTCAAATTCACAAATATCTATAAGTATTTCAAATTATCACTAAATAGGCATCCAACAAATCCATGGATTTGAAAAATAATCATCAATGTTATATTTACATGTGTTTTATTACACAATTTACACTATTTTTGAAATCCAAGTTTCCAAACGCAACCTATAAGTATTTAAATCTTTTTTTTAATATATGTTATAGATATGTAAAACATAGTGGATAATGCACCAAATACATATGGCTAAAAGTTGGGCAGACTGGGTATCTACAAGTCACAATGGACCAAATATCCCCAGCATCTACATTTTTCCTCTGTTATTTCATCTACAATTACTTAGGTAAGCCAACCAGATTAATAGGACTTTCAAATCATTAAGAGGAATATAAAGCAAAACCCTCCAAATCTACAGACTTCAAATACAAACCTAAGATCCAGCCCAGGAAATTTAAAGAAACTAAAAGAAAGATGCCACCATTACTAACCTGCCAGAGTAGAGTCGGCCAGGAACCACCATTGTGGTAAGACCAAGGCCTGCATTACAAAACAATACAAAAAATTAACCTTCTTACAATTAAAATACTGATGTCAACCAAAAATAAGAACATTATCATATTTAAGGGAGATATATTACGTGTTCTTAGGATCACAGCCTGTAATGATCTGCCACTCCTGACCTTCAAGAGCTGGGTAACAGATCTTCAATGGCATGTCTGCCACCAAATCTGCCCATTTAGTTTCAATGAGATCTAATATAGCATGTGACTGATCAATTGTTGCAATACCACTCACAACAGCCCATAAATTTCCTAGAGAAAAGAATCGAAAATCCATATGAGCTGGTTGTAAGTTCCCAATCAGGTAGCCTCCTTTATTAGGCATCCATTCCACCAACCAAGGAGAAATTTGATCGGGATAAATATTGAACTTATTAACGGCATCATATGAATACTCTTCAGTCTTGTAACGGTAAATCTCATTAAGTTTTCTCATATCAATCCAATAATATTCTCTGATATGAAACGACAGAGCAACCAGACGATTATTTAATGCTCGAATAAGATCAGCTGATCCATCCTCTGGAGTAAGCATTTCACGTGCACATAACAATGCTGAATAGAAAAGTGCCTACAGGAATGCAAAAATTATCTCAAGATCAGGTCTGCATTTTTTGCAAGTAACTGTGGCCACTAGATTTAAATTCCTCTTGCATGCAATGCATGTAAAAAATTTTAAAAAAAGTGTCAGTATGCACATAAAAATGAACACTATATCAGTAAACTAAACCAACTTGCAGCATAAATCAAAGAGAAGCCAGGTATTTATGGTAATTCTCAGAACAAATTTTGAATGACATGTTTCTCAAAATAACAGAATGAGAATACCATCAAATTTGGCAATGTTTTGACTACCATGGTAGAATTATGATTCCCCAGGAAACAATTTAGTTACTATAGCCTCCTCAATGAACCATCTAACCTTGAAAAAATAAAGGCCCCAGCCAAGGATCAAGAGAAGCTCACTACAAATCCATTAATTTGTTCTTCTTACCTTTTTTTTTTTTTACTTTATTTCCCCATACATGCATGAAATTTTCATGAAGCACAAAGTAGGTGGAACAAAATTCTTTAATGTAAGTTGAAAACCTTCTATCATTGAATCTTTCCACCAATGTTGGGCCATGAAAGTGCACTGCCTGACAACACCTGTCCTGTCATTTGAACACATCCTAGATTCTCCTCCCCTACACTCTTGAGAGCAAACATAATGTATCATGATAAAACCACAAACTTTAACTACTTAAGCTAATGCCTAAGCCATTTACTGTTACTAAATTCTTTGCCATATAGTTGCCACCTTCACTCTCTTGTATGGAGATTTTTCTGCATTTTGAAATGTACATTTCTTGAAAGTTAAAGGATAATTTGGATCAAATTACTTTGTTTTGTGCGTATTTGGTTCAGGTTCCACATATTTCATTTTGCTTTTTCAAATCAATTAATGCGTAGTATACTTGAGTCAAGTTGTGGTTAATTGTTTTTTAAGTGAAGTTTACTGGTGCTGCAATAGTGGGGTAAAGCTTAAGATGCAATGCTAGGGTAAAAGCTACTTAGACATATTGACATCCAAGTTTTCCGAACCTGAAAGTTGAATTAACATAACGAACGCTACTAGCAGGAGCCAAATGCATCCTTCAAAGTGAAGCATGGTACCACAAATTAATCTCAATGAGGAAACTACTAGCATATCCAGATCAAGTTACCAGCACCACATAAGACCGTGTCAAGAGAGATTATTTAGCTAGGATGTCATTTTAAGTCAACAATATTTTGGACCAGATAATCTATTTCTGACCCTCTTTTCTAAAGGTAGTGAGGAAAGGGAACAATGCTTGTTGACCAAAAGTTGGTCTGAGCAAAGTGGTTAAATACCGTAAATACACATTACAATCCAATCATCCAGGATAAGATTCATTCTCAGCTTTTTGACATCTACCATTTCAATACTGCTCAGACAGCCATGTAATCAAGCATTTAAAGGCAACAGCCTACAGCTCAAAATAAAAATAAGTTTTATGAATGCTATTATGTTTATACTTTATAGCAATACCAAGCATAGAACCTTCACCAAGTTCAACCCCAATAATGTGAGTGTGCCTATGGGTATTTACAGAGATGCACATGAATTTCAAATCTTGACTTGCTGTAATACCTTCAAATTTTTTCAACCTCCTTGAGCCAAAGTAATAAGCCCTCTGAAAACTCAAAGCCTGAATATTTTGTCATGATTCAATTTCCACAACCCTGTTGTCTTTTACCCCTTTCATAGCCCATACATACTCTTTTACCAGAAAGTAATATAATATTTAAGCCCAAGTGAATTCATTTTCCAGGATTTCCCACCTTCCCAGCATGAAACAAGTACTTCAGTAGTGATTGCATTATCATCACCGAACCAGAAATAAAAGTCTATCCCGATATACCAAAGTATAAACAGAGAACTAGAAATGGTCCTTTTTTTTGGTTGGGGGGAGAAGGAAATTGTCATCTCTGCGGATGAAGGGAGATCTGGTTCTTGCTTTTTGCTTCAGGGAAGCACAAAAAGCGAAACATGTTTGGATACACAATGTTTTGAAGAATTAAAAATAGAAAATGTAATTTTCTAATTAACTATAGTTTTTCTATTTTATTCTATAGCAACTTTTTGGACAACAAAAATCAAGTACCAAAAGAACAACCAAATGGAGCCTTGTATTATTGCTCTTGAGATATTTTTGTTTACCTGAATTTCCAGAGGGTGTCCATGAATTCCCATGCGGCGATCTATCATACAAGAACCATCTGTAACCAATAATGTAGGAAACATATCAAAACCATCAGCAAGACATAGCCGGAGAATCATCTTGATTCCAGTTTGGACGTCAACTCTCTCCTGAACTGAAAGATCGCCAGAGCATTTTCCATATGCCCGTAATAATATAATCCACCACAATCCTGCAATTGAAATAGGTAGTTACAACTTACAAAAGAATTCAGAAATTGAAGCATTTCAATGAATAAAATAGAAAATAGAAACCCTCTTTTAGACTAAACATTTTACCAGAATCAACAGGAGCAACACGGCCAATAGCTGCCTCTCCAAAGTCAGGATCCAATACCTCCTCTGTTGCAGAATCATCACCATCAAGAGGAACTGTGCGCACTTTAAAACTTGCAGGCATCAATCCCTGACCAGGGCTATGACAGTCCATAGTTTTTTCCCAGCTCTACAATATGAGTAAGTATATAATATATTAAATAACAATACATTAAATAAGAAAAAAGAGAGGAAAAAGCAGGAAGTTTATATAACAGTAGGACATACATTCAAACCATTTTATATTAAACTTTGTCAAATGTACATAGGTCCAGAATCCAGGTGCATGACCAGAACTGCATGTGCATAAATGAAGAGGAAATCTATCCCACGTCTCAATTTGATATTATTGCATATAGAAGTGTTGTCACAGTGGTTCCAACACGAGACGTTTACATATGTGGAAACAATAATTTGCATTAGTCCTCGTTTCCAGACACTTAAAAAGAACACTAATTGCGCTATGCGGATCAAATTTTGCCAAATTATTCTATTTAAGACCATATCCAAAGCAAGATCATTAGAGCAGAGTCCTTTAATTATGTTTATTATGCTATCGGTTAAAATATTACATGATCACAGTTGTTGACAATTTAAATCCATGGTTATACTCATTTTAGCTATTTCTCGAAAAGTATCTGCTTTCTACTATGCATGTAACCAGCAGAAAAACAAAGCATCAGGACATAAACTACTTCTATATATTTACTGGCAATGACTAGGCAGTTACAAAGAAAAGTGAAATTATCAATGAATTAATCATCATGAATTTTAGTAATGAAAAATAATCAAACTGCATAGTGGCAGAGGAGCTAGAAATCACTGTTTCACTTTTTAATCTAAATAGCATACAGTAAATATGCCTCTACCTTTGATAAATATAAATATGTTCAATGTCAGCAAAATGTAACAGGGAAATTTTCAGAACAACCAACTTAAAGAGAAAAATGAACATGAGAAGAAACAGTGGCCACAGTAATGGTGTTGGCTTAGCTGATAATATCAGGTGTTGGCCGACTCTAGGACCATAACTTGCTAGCACGATTTTTGCTTTGCTCCTATGTGTACACACAAAGGCACATAGTCATCCTTGTATAGGAATTACAAGTGAGAAAAATAATTTATCAAGACCTTGAAAGATCCACCAAAACATAAATTTACCATCAGAAATAGTCAATACAATCATACTATTGGATACGAAATCACCTGTAACTGAAGTGTGTGGAGTATGAAGTTCCGAACAATGTCATACTCTCCTTTTAACAGAAAAGCAATACCAGAAGGTATGAAGTCACGAATAAAGACATGATCGTAATTCAACACATTGGAACTTGTGGGATCATTGGCAGCAATTGTTCCAATAGGACTTCCACAATAGTAAACCATAGAATCCCGCAGTAAATCCCACGCTTCATCCTCAAAAGAATCTACACTAGCCTTGAGAAAGGTACTTGTGACTGTTCCAGCTGTACCATTAGACGCCAAGACTTCCTTTTCCCTCTTCAATTGCTCAACATCCTCAAACCCCAGAATGTTTTGAGAGTTTATTGAACCATTAAGATTCAATTTCTTTGCATTATCCACAAACCATGCCCCATTTCCTTCGCCCATACTTACTCCACTCACACTTTCCGCCTGCTGGCATTTGCAACGAAGAAGCTTCAATCTGTCAATTGCTGTATTCCCATACAAACCACCACCTAGTCGCATACACCTATAGCTTCCTATTTGACATGTCATCGTACTTGAACACTTCAGGGACCGAAAATACCTTGAGCCTTTTTTCTTCGCAGACTTAACGTGGTATTTAGAATAAAATACTAAATCCGAATTGCTAGAACACAGATCACTACTTAAAAGCTGAGGGACAGCCCCAGATAAAACGTGCAGAACTGCTTCAGAAGCTCCCATTGGCATGATGCTTATCAAATTAAAGGCACTGTATTAAAATTAAATTCCTTCTAATCAAACAAATCCAGAAGCTTCACTTCAATTCAAGATAGCTACACCTTAAATCAAAAACAAAAAGATCGAAGGATACAATCAATATATATACAAAAGCGTTCATCTAATTCCAATAAGAAAAATAAATAAACCAACCAAAAAAAAGACATGAAATTAATACAAAGCATTGCAGAGATGAAATTATAAGTCCATGTTTTGGAACCCAAAAGATATATATATATATATATATATATATAATTATTTCTATTTCGCTTTCTTTTCTTATTTTCTCCTCAAGAGAAATAAAGGGTGGGTGAGAGAAGCTCATAAAATTAAGCATGCAAATGAAGAAGAAGAAGAAGAAAATTAACAAAATTCAAGATAACAACACATTAATTATCTGATCAAATAGAATATTAATGCAAAAAACACATAATTTTATATCATCAAATAAAATTATCAATACCCAGATGCAAAAAAAAAAAAAGTACTGTAAATTTATATTCTTCAAAGCATTTTAAAATATTCCAAAAAAAAAATGCAAATCCCTGCATGCAAACAACAAAACCCAGATAGAATTACATACAATTACACAGAAAAAATAAAGAAAAATAGCTAACCTTAGTGATTCTATTTTAGAAACGAGACGAAAAATCCGAGAGAAACTGAGATAGTTTAATTTAAAAAAAATGTTTCCTTCAAGTGTTTTTATGTGTATATCAAAAGGCAAAAGCAATCCGCAAAATCACTTTCAAAGGTTAATGAGTCATTTCATTTACCAAATTAATAAAACACTTTTTTTTGTTTTGTTTGCAGGCGATCACAGAAAATTCACATGGCCAATCTTCCACGTCTCCTTTATCTTCTTTTATTATCTATTCTACAGTTGATAATACTAAAATATAATATAAAATATAATTACCATATAAAAAATATATAAATACGATATGAGTATATTAATATATCAAAACAAATATATATTATAAATTATTTAATAATATTAAAATTAAAAAATAAAAATAAAAAATATTTTAAATATAATTATAATATAAAAATTACACAAATACGATACGAAATGATCGGATCTAAATAATCTATTCTATCTTGATTTTTTTCCCCTTCTTTTTAGGGGTTTTTTTTTTTTTATTTATATATCTACACTCTACGCTTTATGTCCGTCTCTTCTTTTCTTCACGTGTGTTTTACTTTTTAACTATGAGTTCCTTTCGATACACTAGTAATTAAGTTTTTTTATTTTATAAACGAAATTTAAAAATTATTATATATTTTATTTATTTTATAAATTAATATTTTAAATATAGAGACAATAATCCTTTAATTATTAAGTCAAATTTTTTAAAAATAACAAATATTTATCAATGTCTAATTACATTAATTAAAGTGATATTAAAAAATATACAATTAATGAATTATTTTTTTTAAAATTCAGTTAAGCAAATGTAGATTGTGTAAAAAATATTAGTTAGTGTCTAATGGTATTGGTGTAAAAGTAATATGTTAAATATATATAAAAAATTAAATAATAATTAAATAGGTTTACCTAACTAGTGCTAGACAACAATTAAATATTATTTAATTATTTTTTAAGAATGTTTTTACATTTAACACATTGTTTTTATTGAATTAAAAAATATATATTAATTATATATTTTTTTATATATATCATCTTAATTCATACCTAGACATTGATTAATATTTTTCAATTAAATAATCTTTAACTATGCCTATAAATACTCATTAACAACTCATATTTATTTAATAATTGATTTATAATTTTTTGTAAATATACTTAATAAAATAAAAATATTAATCAGTACCTAATAACACTAATTAAAATAATATTTAAAAAACAAATATATTAAATATAAATTTTAAATAAAAATTAAATAATTCTTAATTAATAACTATAAATATCGATACTTGAAGCACCAATTAACATACCCTTAATCTATAATATATATAAAAGCACAAATGTGGATAAGATTTATCTAAGTTATAATTATAATTTAAATTTTATTAAAAGACTTTTATTAAATAATTTATTTGATAGTAAATAAAAAATAATTAAGGTTTACATTAAATTATTTTATTTTCAACATTTTAATTTTTCATTAAACTTAAAAAGTAAATAAATTTATTTCATATATATAAAAAAAAGTTAAAACTTATATTAAATTTGCTAGATTATGGCACACCCACTATGTGGCTGAATAGGAAAAAAATGAGTAAAAAATTATGTTTAAAAAAATTTATTAGTGGATAGTTTGTAATTTGTTGTAAGTATGGATAATTTTTTTTTAAATAAATAGATAGTTTTTATAATATTATAAAAGAAATGGCTGAATTGGTGTACATGGAATAAACTTTATATGTTAATACAAAATTCATTAATAAATAATTTATTTATTTGTAAAATATAATATTATATTTTAAAAAATACATAAACAACGAAAATTCACATGTGACACACGTGACAACAAATATTAATAAAATTAAAAAAAGTTGAACTCTCAATCACACACAACAAACATGAAGCATGAGGCATGTATAATAGCCAAAGGATTGACTTTTAAGAACCTCTTAAAGAGAGTTAAATCAAGTTTGGATTTCCTCTTAAAATCATTGAATCAACATTGTAAATTTCTAATACATTCCAAATGGGACCACTTAGCCTCATTTATTATTGCTGATTTAAGAGTCTAAAGTTTTGCAATATTTTTATTTTTAGAGAACCCCCCTTAGTAATAATTAAGTAATATTATGGAATAATCTATTTAAAACTTTACAATATAATATGATTCATAATTATTTTAATTTAAGAAATTTTATTATTTAATACTAACAGATGTTGTTGACATGATATTTCTCCATTTAAATATGAATTTTCACATAAAATTTTTCAAATTAAAAATATAACATTTTACCAATAATTTTGTGTATAATAATAAAAAATATATAATTAAAGACATTCATGTCTTTTTATATAATCTAATTTTTAAAAATCACATATTAAAAAAAAAAATACTACTCATATTTATTTTTGACATAATTTTTTTTCAACCAAATTATGTTTGTATATATTTCTGTTTATAAGTAGAAAGTGTGTGTAGTGCATGTATTTAGAGATTATTGTAATTTATTGTCAAAATCAAAATTTTAAAATGTCCTTCTAAATGGGTCTTTAAAGTAACTAAATAAATATAGTCCTTGTGTTTTTATTTTGATAATTTTTTTATATAAAATCACGATTTAAGAATAAAAAATATCACAAATCAATTGAATTAAATCAGATATATATTTTTTATTTTATAAATTTTTTACCGCAGCAAAATTACCGCCGCTTTTACCCTCAAAACATTCGAGCTAAATTCCCCAAAAGGCCCATGAAGACTTCAAAACCCACCAAACCTCTTCCCATCCCATCACATAGAAGGCCATTTTCGTAATTTCGAAAACCTCAACACGAAGGAAAATATCCCCATTTCTCTCTTAATAAAAACCAATAGAGAAGGAGGCACACAAAACGAGGAAAAAAAAAAAAAGCTAAAACGGCCCAGTCATTGGATGGATCCATCGAAAAATTGAACCGTCCGTTTTACGAAAATCAACGGTTTCCGTCACTCGGCAAATTCGTTTCCATTTTCCAATTAATTTTTTCCCTTTTCTCTCTTCAGTGGTTTTTTATTTTATTTTTTTATCAGATCATCATAAACCCTAGCCTCCATCTTTCCTTTTTACTCTCTCTTTCTCTCTATTCCTAAAACATGATTTACGTGAAACTCCATAATTCAATTTCATCTCCCGATCTTTTCTCTGTTTAATTTCTATAGAAAGACCCATCTTTGTTTTTATTTTTTAAAGTTCTCCTTTTCTCTTTCTCTTGGTAAAGAACAGAGATTTTGGATTTTTTTTTTGGTTATGAAAATTTGGAGTTGATCCATTGTAAGATGCTGTCTTCTTTTTTCTCTTCTTGTTTACTCACCACTCTGTTGTAGTTATCTTTACTAGTTTCCTTCTTTTGTAAAAAAATAAACTTTTCTGTAGCTGAGTCAGACGTTCTCAGTTTTACCGAGTTGTAGATTTTTGTGTGTGTGTGTAAACTCGGTCTAGATCCGCTTCTTAATTGGAGTTTCATCCGTTGGTACTGTATTTGTTAACGTTCTGTTGGGTTCACGGGGTGGTTTGTTGAGCGGGGCCTTTTAAGGTTGGTTTTTGCCTTTTTGGTTTCGACTGAATCCACTGGGCGATTCGTTTATTATCGACTGAGTCGACTCTGTGCGAAATTTATTGAGTCAACTCGGGAGTGCGGGTAGGAAAGATCGAGCGAGGAGTTGGGTATAAGCAGAAGAAGAATCAAACGGCGGTGCCTTCGGTCGGGATGAGGCGGACCACAAGGGTTTTCAGGATGGTGAAGAGCTCGGACGCCCTGGTTCTTCGTTCCGGGCGGCGACTCTGGCCCGATTCTGGTGAAGTAAAGCCCAAGAGGCCCAATAATGATGGTGATGAATACTGCCACTCCATGAAAAAAACCCCTAAAAGTGAAGTAAATAAGGCTGCTGCTGAGATAAATGGGAAGCCCAAAAGATTAGGCCACGAAGAGAATCCAAAGAAACAATCCAGGAAAATGGAAGCTGAAGCTATAAATGATGGTGGTAGTGTAGATAGGATGTTTGGGATTGTTTATAGTAGAAAAAGGAAGAGAAATGGGGTTCAAAAGACCCAACTTTCAGGGAATTCGGAGCTTGGGAAAAGGTTTAACAGAAGGCAGGTCATTAAGAGGAGGAAGAGCAACAAGGATGTGGAAGAGTCAAGAATGTTTGCTTTTGTTGTGGGAAATGGAGATTGTTATGGCTGGTTTTCTAGTTTTTTGTGTTTGGTTTTGGGTTATGTGAGAAGGGCAGAAGTAAGGTTGTCTGAACTTGCTGCCTTTTTGATGTCTCAGCCAATATCTGGTGTTTACTCTTCAAATGGTGTTAATTTATCGTGGGTAAGTTTTTTTGTTCTTTTTTCTAAAGTTGTAGCACTTTGTCAAATGCAAAACAGGTCACTTGTTTCCTTTTTTCTTCAGTAAAAGTGATCAAAGTGCATATTTTGAAGGAGAATTACTTAGTTTTGTGGAAACAAAGTAAAGTTTCTTTCTTTCTTTCTTTCATTGTTGGCGTAAAAAATGCCCCCTTAGCTACTGCTTTTGAGCATTTCATTTATTTCTTTATAAAATTTTTTCAGGGACCTCATGCAAATAGAACTGGAATTTGCAAGTTTTCTGGGGCTAGGGAGTTTATTCCGTTGTTTTATGTGGATTTTTCTGCAGTTCCCTATTGTTTTATGTATATGCATCACAGTACACTTCTTAGATTGAATCGTATGCAATTAGTTCCTGTAAATAGTGATGAAATAATGAGCGACAGTGAAGAAGATGAACCATGTGTAACCTCTGTTGTAGATGTTTTCAAGGGTACGAGTGGTTCTACTGTGGTTAAGATTGATAATCTTGGGAGCAAAGTTGTTTTGCATCCATCTGTTAGAGCTTCCAAACTAACAGGTCGAAATGCTCACTATAGAAATGGTCTGAGTTCTTGCAGTATCCAGAAGAGCAGGAGTTCGCTGAGGAGAAGGAGAGCTAGAATTCCTTCACTTGTCGGCATACACAAGGCTAATGGAGCTCTAATGTCTGATTTGATCAGTAGTAGGAGAAATGGCATTCCTTTTTCTTCCGTAGTTTCTAAAAACAGGCTTATGTGTTCAGTCCGCAATAGTTCAAAAAACTTAAGTGATGTTAGCACTTCCGTATCAGATTTAATGCAGAGTGTAGATTCATCGCAATGCTCTGCCAATATATTAGTCACTGAACCAGACAGATGTTACAGGGAAGAAGGAGCAATTGTCACTTTAGAGCTCTCTGCATCACGAGAATGGCTGCTGGTGGTAAAAAAAGATAGTTCAACTAAGTATGCACACAAGGCAGATAATTTTATCAAACCCAGTTCTTGCAACCGATTCACTCATGCTATAATTTGGACCGGGGATGATAATTGGAAGCTTGAGTTCGCAAATCGGCAGGACTGGGTCATCTTCAAGGATCTTTACAAGGAATGTTCTGAGCGTAATGTGCCTTCAACTGTTAAGGTGATCCCTGTGCCTGGGGTTCGTGAAGTTTCAGGGTATGAGGATAGAGGCAGTGTGCCGTTTCACAGACCAGATTTGTATGTCTTATTTGATGGTGATGAGGTATCTAGAGCCTTGGCAAAGAGGACCGCAAATTATGACATGGACTCGGAAGATGAAGAATGGTTAAAGAAGTTCAATAATGAGTTTTTTTGTGGAAATGGGCATTGTGAGCATCTTTCAGAGGATTGTTTTGAGTTGATGGTTGATGCTTTTGAGAAGGCCTATTTCCGTAGTCCAGATGATCACTCTAATGAGAATGTTGCTGCCCATCTATGTCTTGATCTGGCTAGTGGAGAAGTGGTTGAAGCTGTTCATGCTTACTGGTTGAGAAAAAGTAAGAGACGATCACTGCTTAGAGTTTTCCAGGTAAAACTAGCATTACGTCTTAGATATATCATTTCATTTTTGCAATATTTCCTTTCAGTTTTTCTGGTGTATGGTTGCCTTGTAGGAATTCTTATGGAAATGGATTTTGCTTCAAAATTTCTTTATGTAAATAGATTTTGTTGTGGAGTCATTTAGGTGACTAAACTCACTTCGTTGTATTATAATATCATTGTACGCCATTATTTTTTGGTAAGTAAGAAATTTTTTGCTTGTGTCCCAGTGTAATTGTTCCTCGAAATATTGAGTGAAGTTTAAACATCGAAGGATATACACCTTTAGAAAGGCCTTTTCCTCCTACTTCTTTGTTTGATTCCTCCATTTTTTTTTTGTCATGCAATAAGTTCAAAGAACTGTATTTCCAAGGTCAAATGATCTTTTCCTATAGCAGTTGCATCAATTGCTTGCTATAAATTACACAACTAGAGTGATCTGCTACATTTGAGTTAAGATATACAAGACACATTCAGTTTACCATGATTATGTTCATACATATATATATACATATATATATATATATTAAAAATTTGCAGCAAAATTAACATGGTGTGAAACTAACTTCTGAACTTTTTCCTCCTCTTTACCCAATTGAAGTTTGAGGCTAAAATTTTGAATCAACCATCTTGCAAATGGGATTAATACAAAGCACCCAAGTGTTCTTGCTGTGAACTATCTTTTATGTTCTGTTCTCTAAATTAATTCTTTGAGAATTTGGAACTTTGTTTTCTGCTGCCATGGGAAATGTTGCTATCATAGGTGCCATGAGATTGAAAGACAAGTATTCTGATCAACTGATCATGTTATATTCCTTTGTCATCCTAAGGCATATGTTGAAATTCCAAATGTTTATCACGGCAGTCATTGCAGTTAGTCTCCTATCTCTTCCTTCTGGTGTTTTGTTGCGCATGTAGGCCGATCTAAGCAACTACTAACATTTTATATACTTGGCTCTTGTAGATATCTGACCAAAATGAATGTTCCATTCTAACAGGGTTATCAGGTCAAGAAAGCTCCACTTGTTCCAAATTCTTTTCTACGTAAGAGGAGGTCATTTAAACGTCAGGCTAGTAATGGAAGAGGCAAGCAACCAAGTTTGTTGCAAGGTATGTTAAATTCTCTGATTGCAGTAGCCATGCTCAACTGTACAGGTTTTGAGTCTGATAATAATGTGATTATGTTTCTCATGCCTTTGATGATGATGCATAAATTTGTATAGTCATGATAATCGCAGTTGTGCTAATGAGATGGATTTATCCCTCTTTCTCAATGTTTGTCCTTGTACATTGTTTTGGTTTTTTTCCTCCCTATTTCAATATTTCATATTTTGTCTATTTGTTGGTGTTCATATTTCTTTGGTACTGGTTTTGTGATAGGACCCTGTTTAAGACTTCTTGTTAAAACTTGTATCTCTTGTAATTGTGCAGGATTGGCAACTGAACATGATCCCTTGGCAGAACAAAATGCCATGGTTAAAGTTGAAGAAGCTAGAGTCTTAGCAACCAGATCTGTTGAATCGGCTATCCTCAAACGCCAACGGGCACAATTATCAATGCAAAATGCTGATATGGCTACCTACAAAGCCATGATGGCACTCAGAATTGCTGAAGCTGTTCGATTTACCGAATCTTCGGAATCTTCGGAGGGTGCCGTTGCTCAGTTTTTTGATTTATGATTGTGTCGTCGGTACTCGGTTAATTTTGATGTCTGCCAGAATCTGGTATTTGATTTCCTGGGGAATCACAGCCTTCATGGCTGTTTTTGAAGCCCATGGAGAACGACTTTGGAAAAGAGTACTGTAATATTGTATAGCTTTAAGTTGAATAGACATTCTGTATTATTGTAACTTCATACAAAATTTTTTTTGCCAGGCATTTG
The DNA here is from genome assembly GCA_030761205.1 of Fremontodendron californicum. Taxonomy (NCBI): domain Eukaryota; kingdom Viridiplantae; phylum Streptophyta; class Magnoliopsida; order Malvales; family Malvaceae; genus Fremontodendron; species Fremontodendron californicum. Next base: position 7,982,497 of record JAULJL010000009.1, on the reverse strand, counting down.
GTAGAGAAATCTGAAAAGAATAAAATTACAGCAAATTTTGAGCCCATAGTTAAAGATCTGATCTTTCGACATATCTGGATCAAGAGATTGAAATGAGTTTTTTGGGTAAAATGGGCATTTACTTGATTTGGAGCAAGTTAATGGTGTATCTTTATGCGATTGTATATGGACTTATTATCAACTTTTAATAAAATACAAACTTGGAAGATCATCAAAATAAACTTAGAAATGGATTGCAAAGACAGATCTAAGAAAAACCCAGAAAGTATTTTCGATTCCTTTTGAGTCTGAATCCATGTGATTCTAATAATCAGCTATCAAACCCGGAAAAGTTGAAGCAATTGCAACATAAAAATAGTTGCTTTATTTTGGGCCCAAAGAGCTTAACTGGGCGAGGATTTTTCTAAAATTGTCCCCAAGGCCCAAGCCCTAAAAATATTACTATCTTGATCTTGCAACCGCCCCTTTAAAAACCAAAAACCCTAGCTAGCTCTGTCTTTTCCTCTCTTCACTCTCCTCAAACAACCTTGACGCAGCTGCCATTTTTTGCTTTCAGGTAAGGTAAACGCCCTTTTCTGGGTTTTTTTCTTTCTCTTCTCCATTTTTAGATCTTCAAACTTCTTCTTTGTATCTTATTGAATGTTTTGTTATTGATCTTGTATTCTATGTCCAAAATTGAAACTGAACTGATTTGTTTTTGGGATTCTCGGCAAGTTAAGAATCCAATTGTTTCTGATGTTCCTAAATGGGTGCCCTTAACCTTTTTCCTCTGGTTGCCTATATGTTAGCCTAGAAAAAAAAGTTGGGTTCTAGTTAAAATCGAATTCTTCAGTTTCTACTTTCTATGTTTCTATTTGAATAAGATATTGGAGCATAGGGATGCTATTACTATTATTATAGGAAATTGGTGGTTGCTAGAAGCTAATGCAAGTAACTTGGAAGAATGATATGCTTTTTTTATTTGATTTTTGAGTTGTTAGTGATTTAAAAAAAAAAAAACTATAGATAAATGCTTAATTGCTATGTTACTCGGATTTGGGTGTGAGTGTCGGACATGTGTATGTGTCATACAGGGTATGTTCAATTATTTTTCTTCAAGATTTTCATGTATTTTTAGGGTTCTTGGAGGATCATATCCCCGTACCCGTGTTCAGATATGCGTCGGACGCGGGTATTTCAAAAAAAAAAAGGAAGAATCAGAGCAACATAGCTTAATTGTTTCTTCTTTTATGTAAAATCAGCGGCAGCAGCAGCTTGTATTTGGAAGGATGGTGAGGGTCAGTGTTTTGAATGATGCACTCAAGAGCATGTACAATGCAGAGAAGAGGGGCAAACGACAGGCCATGATCAGGCCTTCCTCAAAAGTGATCATCAAGTTCCTTTTGGTCATGCAGAAGCATGGTTTTGTTTCTATATAATCTCTACCCCTTTTTTTTTCATTCTATTGTTAATCTTATCTTATGGTAATATGAAGATGATGATGGTACATTAACTTTTTTGATTGGCATTGCAGGTTACATTGGAGAGTTTGAGTATGTTGATGATCACAGATCTGGTAAAATTGTGGTTGAACTGAATGGAAGGCTTAACAAGTGTGGGGTGATCAGTCCTCGTTTTGATGTAGGAGTTAAGGAGATTGAGGGTTGGACTGCTAGGTTACTTCCTTCAAGACAGGTTAGATTAGAAACTTCTTGGTATTTTAATCTCTTTATATAATGTTTTCATAGGATATAATATGTTTTTGATGTAAATGTTTTCATAAGAACCTATGTTACTCAGACTCGGTCGTGAGTGTCGGATACAGGTATGTGTCCGACACGGGTATGTTCTATTTTTTCTAAGTTTTTCATTTATTTGGAGGGTTATATCCCTGTACCCATGTTTGGATATGTGTCGGACACGGGTATTTCAAGAAAAATGAAGAGTCGGAGCAACATAGATAAGAACTACTAGTAGTAGTACTAGTATTTTCTAAGATTAAGAAATTTTTGTCAGAAGAAAGAGCGAAATACATGTGAAGGTGGAAATAAACTTTGATTTATGCATATCATTAATTGGTCTTTTTAGTGAGTAGATAAACATTTTATGGTTGATTGAATTGAAATGAGAGTTGTATTTTATGGGCTTTTTTATGCGTTTTATGATTGCAGTTTGGTTATATTGTGCTCACTACATCTGCTGGAATCATGGACCATGAAGAAGCCAGAAGAAAGAATGTTGGTGGAAAAGTACTTGGCTTCTTCTATTGAAGCCAAATTTCTGAGAATTTTCATTTTCATTTTCGATATTATCTTTTATCGAACTCAGTCGTTATCCTCTATAAGTGTTGGACTGTTGGTAGAATTCTTATTTTGTAGTTTGGAAATTATACTTTATATTTTTTGTTTATGATGTTTGAGATTATGAATTGTTGGGTTTTCGGTTATAGGAATGTGTTAAAATTTATATAATATGAATTATTAATATGTCAAAATTTATATAAATATATAACATTTTAAACACGATTATGATATAAAAAAAAAAAAAATACGAACACAATCAAAATATATGGATTGTCAGGTTTATTTATCTTTGAACTTTAGTAAAAAAAAATTATTTGTTCGTAATTATTATAATTATAAAGTTTTAAAATCAATAAAAAAAATTCAATTGAAATAATGAAACACATACGTTTATTATCCAGCACTAATAAACATGTGACAAGTCATACTTAATTTTTTGTTATTACAATCAGATTTTTTATAAAATAACTTTAAAAAATATTTTAATTAGAATATTTTAATTGATTTTAAACGTTCATGATTATAATTGTATTTACATGTAATGAAAGAGTAAGGCATAATTTCATTTTTATTAAAATTTGAGGGTATATTTAGATATTAAGTTTTTTTTTATTTTTTATTGTGGTTATGGATCACGGTGACATTGTTGAAAGCTAGAAAGTGCATTTAGGGCATTGGGCTGTTTAATTTTCTTCTGGGCCATCAAATTAATTGAGATCCAGTCCAATGTGGTTCAAAGCCTGCTTGAATTGGATTTTTATGAGCCCAAAAGGCCGAGAACGAGTAGGCAGAAGAACTGAATTTTAGTGAAACAATTTAGGGTTGTTCTGGATCTGGCCTAGCCTAGACTAGAGTTTCAATTTTCTTTCACAAGATTTATCTGTTTATGGAGGTCGAAAATTAGGGAGGGAAAGGTAGTACTAATTGGATATCAATATGAAATCGCCGGCGTCAGCCTCCTGGAAAGCCCCTCTGAAGTTCAGGATGTAAGCTCCTTACTGTTCTTCTTCTTCGATCTAGGTTTAGGTCTGATGCTTTTACGGTCTTAGAGTATTCGTTTATTAGGATAAAAATCTTGATTGCTAATTTTGACCCAAAAATTGAAGGCCGACAGCTGAAAATTTAGTACCCATCAGGCTGGACATCGAAATCGATGGGCAGCGCTATAAAGACGCTTTCACTTGGAACCCTTATGGTATGCACTGACCTTAAATATCGTTTCTCATGAATTCAAGAAACTTGGAGGAATTTTTTTTTTAAATGTAATTTGCTAACCAAATTTTATTTGTGTGTGTGTATATGTCTTAAAAAGATCCGGATTCGGAGGTGGTTATGTTTGCAAAAAGGACAGTAAAGGACTTGAAGCTTCCCCCTGGTTTCCTTCCGCAAATCGTTCAATCCATTCAAGTAACTATCACGTTTTTTCTTTCTCTTATTTCAATCTTCAATTTTCAACAACAAAAGTTGACACTTTAAAGCCAATCTGTACTTGTATTTAACATTCTCCTATTCCTCACTCTGTGTATCATTTATTAGTCACAGCTTGCTGCTTTTCGATCATATGATGGCCAAGATATGTATGCTGGTGACAAGATTGTTCCAATTAAGGTGTCTTTCATAAATAAACTACCAATAACATATCTATATATACATTGCCATTTTCCTTTGATGAATTTCTAACACCTACTTATCCATCGCATGGACTTCATCAGCTTGATCTTCGAGTCAATCATACAGTTATCAAGGATCAATTTTTATGGGTAAGAACGGAAAAGTGGTTTTTTTATCGTCTTATTATCATATGCTTGCAAGTTGCAAATTCGTCCTGTGTTTTCTCTATCTTGTTCATCATTTATCTTTTATGTGCTATGCAATTATTTCTCAATCAGATGCTTAAATGCAGTTATCATTAATTTGTTGTAGGACTTGAACAACTTGGAAAGTGACCCAGAGGAATTTGCTAGAACTCTCTGTAAAGATTTAGGCATTGAAGACCCTGAAGTTGGGGTAAGCAATGCATTTTAGAAGCATACCAGTAAAATATTCATCTAACCAAACCGGATGAGAAACGGTTATCACACAGTATTTTTCTTTCAACCCTTTTTCTATTCTGTTTCTATTCCTTCAAAACATATCATACATATACCGTTACTTTATTCTCTGCAGCCTGCAATTGCCTTTGCTATCAGGGAGCAACTTTATGAGGTAGCTATCATGTGTTTCTGCTTAATCTATGTGTTTCTGCTTAATCTTATCTTAGGTCATTGATTTATCTATGGCATGGCTGTTTTTAGTTTGAGTTATTATATCGTGTTAGTGCTATGTGTTTTAGATTGCAATTCAAAATGTAACTTCAGCAAGAGAGAACAGAATAAACAAGAAGGGTCGCCGGGGTGCTGAACATTTTCCTCCCAGGTTTTTGTGCTGTTTCCTTACAATATAGTCAGAAATAGGAGAAACTTTTTTTACCCTCATCAGAATGGATTAATACTTAAGCTTTTTTTGACACCCTTTTATTTTTTCTGGCTACATTGATCCTGTCCAAGCATGATAGACCTCGTTGTTTTATGTATGTCGATGACATTACTCTCTGTTTTCCTCTCTCACAGTAAAGCAGGTGGTGCTGCTCTGGACTTGATAAAGTTATTCAGTTTCAGATCAAGTGTTGTTCGGTAGGCCCTTTAGATAAATCTCATGCATAAAATTTTTCTCTATTGAGCCTTGAAAATTTGTTCATGGTCCATTTGGAAACCTGTATTTAGGGGGTGGGATTTGGATTTTAAAATCCAAATACATTTTTTCGGAATGGTTTTATTCAATTTTGTCAAGGCGTGCGCCTAGGCGCGCCTACGCCTTGCGCCTTAGCTTTAGATAACAAAAGCGTCTCAGACCCTTTCGGGCGAGGCTCATTTGATCAGGCGCACGCCTGGTGCGCCTAGGCGCGCTTTTTTGTAAGGCGATATAGGCTTAAAAAAAGCTCGCTTGATTGAAATTCTCTTTAATTTCTTTTATTTTAACTTTTTTCATTAGATGTACCTTTACTAGTAAGAAATGGGATAGTATCAAACTCTCCACTTCTCAATATTTGAGTATTCAACAACATATATGGGACCATAAGGAAATCATGCATATTGGGCAAAACTTTTTTTTTTGCATGTTTTGTAGATAAACTGGATCACTCTTTAGAGTTTATTATCATAATTATATATCTTAAGCTTATTATATATATATATATATACATATATATATATATACACACACAGACACACATACAAAAACACAAACCTATATATATTGCGCCTTACTTCACTCAAGCGAGCGCTTTTTTTTGCGCCTTGCGCCTAAGGCAATATAAGGGTTCTAGCGCCTAGAGTGCGCCTTGCGCCCTTGACAACACTGGTTTATTATAATAATGTTTTGTTTATTACAAAACATTACAATAAAATGAACTATATTAAAGTCTAGTTTATTAGTTACATATCATACGTAAATTTTATTTTATATATTATATATATTTATATATATGCGCCTTATTTTGCTCGGGCTAGCGCTTTTTTTGCGCCTTGCGCCTCAGGCTATGTAGAGGTCTTAGCGCCTAGAGTGCGCCTAGCGCCCTTGACAACACTGGTTTTATTTGGATTTGGGTCAAATTTAAAAGGTCCATCTAAGATTTTAAATTACTTCTTGTACTATGTATTTGTTAAAGCCAGCACAATTAGGATTCTTTACATGTTCCCATATTAGATTTTAGAAAACATCCAAAATTTAAGATTAGTTGAAGTCTTGAATTTAAATCTAGATTCATTAAAACAAAGAATTTCAAATTCATGAATTTTAAATCAACAAAATTGAAATTTATAAAGTTTAAATCCAAATCCATATTCAAATTTAGGCTGCCAAAGGCAACCTTAGATTCTGTTGTCATGGTAGTTTATAAATTGCATGACAGCTCCATGCCAAAGTGAAATGATCCTGAGACTTAGCCTGACAAGTTTTAGCATCTAGGTACCTGGAATTTTTGAAGCATTTTTGAATTGATTTTCTTCAAAGCAAGGTAATGAGCTTTTTAAATTTAATGTAACATCACCTTCTTCTCTCTACTTCATGTCTCCCACTGAGTTGTGCACTTTTGCTTGTGCATTGTGTTACCTTTAATGGTTCTTGAAACCATTAAACGATGAAAAAGATAAAAACCCACCTTGTCTAAAGCTTCAAACTAAGGGCTTCCATTGATTGAAGAAGTCCCAACCCAAGAGGTGAAATCTTTTGTCAATTTGAAATCATTGTTGTAGCTTCACTTCGCGTAAAGGGCTTAGTGGTTAGGGTGTTTCTTTGTATGCACTTCACTTGTTCAGTTTTCCCTTTTAATATTACAACATCTTTCTAACTAGTAAGTACTACCTTTTTGTGTTGCTCTTTTATTTTCTATTTGTTTGATAAGTGCTCTTTATGTAATTACAACTACATTCATTTCGTTTGATCTCTAATCTGCTTGCTCTGTCACTTTATTAGGAAATTTTAAAAGAAAGATACTTACATACATGTGGTTTGCCTTTTGTTTCTGCTGTATCAGGAAAAGAAAGGAGTGGGATTATTATAAACCCGTTCTTGATCTTTTATCGAATGAGGACGTGGATGCCCTTGAAGCCAAAGAAGAGAGAAGTGGTCGGTAAATAAACGTAGTATGTAGAAATATTTGCATGTTGATTTCTTTCTTTTCTTTTCAACAGTGTGTTTGATGGTACAAGAATTGATTATATTAGGGAGTCTATGCTGTTTGTGAACGATAACATTTTTAAGAACAGTAGATTTTGGTGGTTACGTAGATGATCGCAGCATAGTTGTTTTTAAGAGCAGTAGATTTTAGTGGTTATGTAGATTATTGCAGCTTAGTTATAGTCTCGTATTTCCTTTAACTTTCTGTGGTTTTAACCTAGGATTCGGCAATAATAGTTAGATTTGTGGTCCAAAAGATAGATTTATATGTCTTCTTTTAACATTACAAATTCATTACAGTACTTTCGCCATTATCAGTGACTCTATGATATCGATATGTGTTTAATTCGGGTATATTCAAATTTTTTTAAAAGTTTTTTCATATAGTTAGAGGATCATATTCTTATACTCATGTTCGAATATATGTTGAACATAAGTGTCGGACACGGGTACTATAGAAAAAATGAAAAGTCCGGATAATATAAGTTTGAGCCTATCTATTGTTTTCTGTCATTACAAGTTTTGAGTAGAATGTGTGGTACTAGGAGCATTAATATTTATTACTCCCTTTGTCTCATTTTAAGATCTGTCTTATTTGACTTTTTAGATCAAACAAATATAACTTTGACCTTTATTTTTTAAAATAGTATATTGAATTAAAGTTTTTAAAAATATGTTTTGAAAATTTTGAAATTCAAAATTTGTAAATCTTATTCTTAATTTTTTTTTTTAGTTTCATAATTTTATAAAAAAATAATGATCAAAATTGAATTAGTTTGATCGAAAAAGTCAATAAAAGACAATACTGGTTTTTATGAGGTTAAGTATTCTTCGGTCCAGAGAAAGTGGATTGGGAGGAATATCATTTCTTGCAGTCAAGAAACTTTAACTTACGTTACCACATAGGGATGTTGTCTTGTAGGTGAAAAAAATCATTAGTTAAAAATATAAAAATTGTTTTTTAAAGAAAATTATTTGATGGGTGGATTTTTTTTATTTAAAATGAGTTTATAAAAATTTGTTTTAGTTTAAAAAATATAAATACATAAATAAATGTCTCTAATTTTATTTATCTAAAGAGAAGAGATTTATTTATACTGGTATAAAATTAATTAGTTTTACATGCTTTTATAACTTTGTGTACGATTGATATTTTGACAAATTAATAATTGGATTCAATAATATAATCGCACTTGTTGTGCACATAAAATTTTTGAATTGATCAAATGTTCATGTCGATTGAGAATATCGTTTTTTATATATATTTAATAATTGATTTTTTTAAAAAAAATAAATAAATAGTTAGATATTTTTAATTTACTAAAAATTTGACGTGTACAATTTATATGAATAGAATATGAAATACAATAGTTTAATAAAACAAATATAAATTATGTAAAAAATTACGAAAACATATAAAATTAAATTAGTTTTAAATGTATTTTTTTAATTTGAAACAAATTTATCTATACTACTTATCCTACTCGAGAATCGGAGAATGTGCCTACAAAGTTGAACCTCTTAACAGCTACCTTAACTATAAAATCAAGGTATAATACCAAAATCAATTGCCCCCAACGACTATTTACACAGCATTAAAGACAAGGGTTTTTACATAATCTCATAATTCTCTTGTATCTTGATATAAACTTTTTTTTTTTTTTTAATTTTGAAGGCAGTAAGGATTTTCATTGATAATATGGACAAATACAAAGAACCCATCAACACCAACCCAAATGAAACATAAACTAAAAAGTTACAAAAATGCAATCCCGAGTCAGTCAAATTGTAAGAGTTCATAGAGCAGAGCTTTAAACTTCACAGAAGCCAATTGTCGAACATGATGTGATCCCATACTCGACAAAGCGAAATGGAAACAGCCCTAGAGCGATAATCAAACATGAGCAGATTATGAGTAGCAATAACAGAGAGAAACCATACCATGAAGAAAGATCCCTTGAGCACACCAGCAACTTCAAACTATTTGCTGCTTTTTTTAATTTATTTTAAATTCAAGGGACATGCCCAAAGGTTAGCCTCGAATCTAGCAAAGGTTTGAAGGAATTGGTGTCCACATTTAGAAAATGGTAGCTCAGCAAGCATGCATGAGTGGTGAAGATGATGTGATATGATTATGAACTATTATTTATTTGGCATAGAAATTTTGGATTTTGAAGCTGTGGATGATGAATGGTTGATATTGGGTTGGATTTTAAGATTTTCATTTCTAAATTGGAGGGATTTGTATTAGGTTTTATTAAACATTATGATCTAGTAGCAAATCCAGATATGAAACCTAGAATTGTTGTTGATTAATGGCATAGTACGGAATTTTCTTGTTAGGCATAGGCCATGAATCATAACAGTTCGTTTTGAGGCTGGTGGTGTATAGTTCCTTCTAATTCTTCATTTGAATGATCGGTGAGAATCATTCTTATTAGTTTTTTATATCGTTGTAATTAAATTTTTAACGATTCAATTGCAAAACGACATAAATGACTCCCACTAATCATCCAGTGTGATAAAAGTGCCTCTATTCGGATTTCCAAATGAAATTGTAATGTGATGGAAATCCTATCCCCTTTTTCTTGATCTTTTCGTACTTGGATTAATTTTTTTAAAACAAGTTATACTTAAAAATCATTAGAACTCAACAATAAAACACACAAGTTAGAGTTAAAAATATAAATGTTTATTATCATAAGAAATAGAGAAAAGATTATATACATAGTTTGAGATAAGGGAAGAGCTAGACTAAGATCCAGGTTTTACGTATTAATCATTCTTTGAAAACATATAGCTTTCATTGTAAAGAAGTATAACAAGAACCAGTTTTCATTTCACAAAGCTGGATCAATTCTTCTACAACCTCATCTACCTCTTCATCTCCTTTCTTTTTAATATGGTTGCTCATTTCTCTTGCTTTACTTCTCATATTTTCTCCAGCCACCACCTCTTTGATCACTTTTGCTATCTCTTCTCTTTCAAGCCTCCCATCCTTATTATTTCTCCTTACCTCTAATCCAACACCAACATCATCTACTAGCCTAGCATTCAATGGCTGGTCAAGTTGCATAGCCATGGCTATGATTGGAACTCCAAATTTCAAGCTTTCCATTACAGAACTCCATCCACAGTGACTCACAAAACCTCCAATGCTTGAATTTTGCAAGATTTTCGCCTGAGGTGCCCAACCTTCCACAACCATTCCTTTCTGATCACCATTAATCCTTTCAAGAAATCCTTCGGGTAATGCCTCTTCAAGCTTGGTTTTATGATCTCCAACAGGGAACCTGACAACCCAAATGAAATTTACTTGGCTAAGCTCCAGCCCGTAAGCTATCTCTTCCCTTTCTTCCTTTGACAGAAAATACTCGCTTCCAAAAGAAACAAACACAGTGGAGGATTTTCTCTTCTTACTAAGCCATTCCAAGATCTCATGATCTTCTTCTTTAATGGGGTCTTCAACGAGTGGACCTGCTGGAACTATCTTCTTGTTCACTAGGAGTGAAAGATAGTCCATGTATTTCCCTTCAAGCTCCCTAAAAGTCTTGATCAAAATGATATTCGAAGAGTGTTCAAAGCATTGAAGAACCCTATCTTTATCACTGAAATCATCACCTGCAGAAGGATTCTCAAGCAAGTTGCTAAACTTTGTTTTTATAAAATAATCTTCTATATAGATTTCAGGAAAGGGAAATTCCTGACAATTATTAGGTTTCTTGATGGCATGAAATAAGAAAGAAGCCATTACTGTAGAAGAACAAAAGAAATGTATAGCTGGAATGTTGTGTGACAAAGCAAGTGAGGAAGCCCAAGGCTGAATAAAATCATAAATAAGCAAATCTGGGTTAAGGGTTTTCAATATTTTGGCAAAGGCGAGGCTGGACATGTCAAAGGCTTTCTTCAAGGTGTTCATCAGATGGGGTGGCAACCCATTGGTGGTGTGGTAATGTGGAGGAAGCTCAGGCAATAATGGAAGCTGGAGCTCTACAAATTGTATTGAAAGTGAGTAATTGAGAGAAATGTTTGGCTTGATGGAGTTTAGGTTTACGGGAGTTGAACAAAAGTAAATGAAGAAGTTTCTCTTTGTAAGCTTCTTGGCTAGCTCTAAGAATGGAGAAATATGGCCATGAGCCAACCATGGGAACATCAACACACTAATTCTCTTTTGCCTGCCATCCATCTCTCTCTCTCTCACTTTGCTCCTCTTTTGCTCACTAAGTTTTCACAATTTATAATGATAAAAAAGCATCAATATAATTTTTGGATTATTATTTCATACACGGCACATAAAATTTTTAAAGAATAATCAATCATTGAATTAAATGTTAAAGATGTAATATTGTTTATTTTTTTAATATATGCTAAAGGAATATCTTATAACCTTTTTAACTTTCGTTCATGATAAAATTTAATTTCATGAGTAATATAAGTTCATACGACTAGTAAAAATAGAAAAAAAAATAAAAAAAATTGAATTCATGAATTTAGTTAAATCAAGTTATAGACCAAGAAAAGAAAATTAATTTCTTATATTCGAAATTAATTAATTATAGTATATGAAAAATCAAATCATACATATATATAAAAATTGAATATCCGATGTTCGAAAATAGTTGATGTAGTTGAATAAAAAGATTGATATAACTATAATGTTTGGTAAAATTATCAAAAATAAAAATAATTTATTTGATATTATGAATGATTACGTAGTTATCATATATCCTTAAGATGTTGGCCTCGATCGAATCCCTAGTTCTAAAGAGAAAAAACAAAAGCAGATGACGAATTGCATGAGGAAACAATGGGAGATTAAAGTAAAGAACGTGGCAGAAAAGAGGAACTTTGGAGAAGGGCGTGGAAACGTAATGTGAAGCTTGGTGTTAACAGTTACCTAAGTTTGTTTCACCAGCTTTGCCGATATATATATATTTGGATAAGCTTAGCCGATATTGCTTTTTCGTACGTAAGTAATTTAAGGATTTCTTTTTCTTCCCAAAGTAGACTCAAAGCTTAAGAAAAATTAGAATTTTTTTTTTTTTTAAAGTGCTATAGATTAAAATTAAAATTTTATGATTTTTTTTTTTAAGTGAACCATTTAAACTAAATTTTAAACTCTTTGACGATTATTGTTTGGTAAATTAGGCATTTGGTGGGGGTGACCTAACCTTTGAGAAGTTCAGTTTGGGTGATATTTTAAAAAATATTTGAAAGGTTAATGGATCGTGCTAGTCCGTGTGTCGTGTTCTGGCACTGGCCTTTATCGGGTCGTGTATGATAAAATTTGATTCGATTGATAAATTTTATATTGATTCGTTTTGAATAGAGAGATTTTTTATTTTGAAAAGCGAAGGCGAGGTGGAACATGGTAATTTTGGTAAATGCTTGATCCGCTTCACCCGTCCCATTTTTTAAAATTACTATCTTACTCTTTAAAATATTTTATATTTTTTCTTATATTATTAGTATATATATTAGATATATATACTAGATTATGGCACACCCACTATGTGGATGAATGAAAAAAAAGTGAGTAAATAATTATGTTTAAAATAATTTATTAGTGGGTAGTTTATAATTTGTAAGTATGAGTAATTTTTTAAAAAGAAATTGGTAGTTTTAGAAAAAAGATTGATAAATTTTTTAAAAATAAAAAATTATATAAAATTTGAAATGTCATCAATAACCTTGGTATGTTTTTTTATATAATAATTTTTCTTTTTTTTTTTTTACCAAATGAGTTGGTGTCACTTGACTGAATTAGTGTCACTTGACTCAATGACACCAACTCAACCATTCCCTTTAATAATAATATAGACAATAAATTTTTTGATTTTTTTTAAAGTGCTATAGATTAAATTTTATCAAAATTCATTTTCTTAAAAAACTAAACCATTTAGACTAAATTTTAAACTTTTGATGATTATTGTTTGGTAAATTAGGAATTTGGTGGGGTTGACCTAACCTTTGAGAAGTTCAGGTTGGGTGATATTTTAAAAAATATTTGAAAGGTTAATGGATCGTGCTAACCCGACCCGTGTGCCGTGTGTTCCAGCATTGGCCTTTATAGTTATTAGTTAATTTCAATGAAAATAATAATAAAAAAAATATCCTATACATTAACGGTGATTTTTGTTTCGTAATTAAAAAAATATATATATCCTATACATTAATCGTGATTTTTGTTTCGTAATTGAATTTATTTGGATTCGAATAATCTTAAAAACTTGTCATTCTACATCAACTTGATGCATTCAAGATTTTATTTTTATAATTTTCTCATAAATATCGAACCTTAGTTATAGCAAAATTATTAAACTAAATGGAGTGGTGTGGAATTAAAAATATCGTTAGCGAGAGTAATAAGAAATTGGTGAAGAAAAGCATTGAAATATGAAAAGTAGAGAGCCTAAGGGCGAATCAAAGGTTAAGTCCGGTTAGTTCATGCAACTATCTATAAGAGCAAGAATTCAATAAATTTGAAATTCGAATCTCAATATCTGCAACACTTTTCTCATCCCTTAAATGCTTGATCCGCTCTACCCCGTCCCGCTTTTTAAAATTACTATCTTATCCCTTAAAATATTTTATATTTTCTCTTATATTATTAGTATATATATTAGATATATATACTAGATTATGGCACACCCACAATGTGGGTGAATGAAAAAAAAAAATTATGTTTAAAAAAATTTATTACTGGGTAGTTTGTAACTTGTAAGTATGAATAATTTTTTTAAAAGAAGTGGATAGTTTTAGAAAAAAGATTGATAAATTAAAAAAAAAAAAAATCTTATAAAATTTGAAAAGTTATCAATAACCTTAGTATATTTTTTTTATATATATAATAATTTTTTTAATTTTTTTTCTTTTCACCAACTGAGTTGGTGTCACTTGACTCAGTGACACCAACTCAATCATTCCCTTTAATAATAGTATAGATACTTTTAGTATATTATATATATTTAAAAAATTTATATATTAAAATTATGTTAATGAATAAATAATAATACAATTTTTTACAATTTTAAGTTAAAATTGGGAAGTAGAGGAGTGAAACACCTTGGAGTGATTATGAATGTAACTGACATCTATGAAAGTGGATGTTTACAACATTTATGCAAGACGGAGGTAAATAAGACAATCTTCGCCTTCGGCTCGCTCCATTTCCATCCTTATGCTGGCCCAATGTGCTTGAAGCTCTAGCCCAGCTCGTAGCAATTTTACGAGTTGGGCCAATCATGATACAAATGTATGAGCCGTTCTTGGCACGGCCCATGATACAGTAACCATGCCGTGTCAGGCCCGACCCATTTAACACCTCTAAGTCTACTCACATTCTCACAAGGCTAAGCCTTGGCTTCATTTCAACATTTCACTTTTACAATTATTAAATTTACAAAAAGAAACTTATTAGCTAATAGGTTTTTTTTTTTTTTTTTTTTTTTTTGTTGCCAAAGATAAAAACATAATATTCATTAAAATCATGGTAATTTTTTAAGGAACTTAAAATCTTATATAACTAATATTCACATACCATAAATTTTTTTTTTCAGGTAGAAAAAATAGGTTTTGATTGTTTTTAATTTTTTATCTAACATTATTACCTAAAAAACTATTTTCAAAATTTGCTTAATCATTTATATATAAAAAAATTGCTTAAACAAATAGAGATATTTCTGATGACAAGGTTGATTTCTTTTTCTTTTTATGGTTAAAGTATAAAAATAACTAAATCAAGGAAAATATAATATAAGTTCATTTTTAATATACTGATAAAATTATATAAATGAAATTAAGATATTATCAAATGTCTTGTTTTTATTTAATTTGTTTTTTATTTTGTTAATATTATTTGTGAAGTCTAAAAATTTTATTAATCGTAATAAAATAACTTTTCTTATAACAAATTAAAAGAGTTGAATATTATGATGATGGCAATGACAACCATAATACTAATGATTATGGCTTAATCATAACAAAAGCAGTGAAAACACTAGATTATTATATAATATCATAATTATGCAAAATTTGATGGCATTTGTTGAAAGAAAAAAAAAATTGATAAATCCATAAAAAGTAAATTAAAAAAGGAAAATGGAGGGATAATAAGATAAATAAAAGAAGAATTTTGTCGAATATAATAATATATTCTTTTAATATATTAAAAATAATGAATAAAATTATTAATTATTATATTTATAATATATTAATTATTCTTAAATAATAAACAATGTTTAAGACAGTGTTAGAAAAACTCGTAAAAGAAAACAAGTGAAACAAAGATAGCATATAAAGGTGGTACGGGCTAGAGGTGGTCATGGCCGGTCCGCGGCCTTTTTTTGCCCAGACCCGTCCATTTAGGCTCGAATCACTTTTCATTGAAATAAAAATAATATTATAATAATAATAAAATAATGTTCCGGGCCGGGCCCCACTAAAACATGAAATTGCCTACCGAGACCTGACCCGTATTAGACCGGGCCGGACGGGCTGCCCGGCCCGTGAGCAGGTCTAGTACGGGCCAGCGTCTGTCCAAATGGATGTCTCCAAAATAAAGAAAGAAACTTCTTCCTGTTTTCTTCGTTGCCAACGGACCCATCGAATCCAAGTAAATATTAGTGAAAGAAGAACAAAGTAAAAGTCGTCCAATTCCCATTTTGGCTTCCCTTCAATAGAGTCTGCTTTCTAACGTATTTTTCACTCTCTTTTCTTTGCTTTTCTTTCTGAATCAAAAACCTTGTTTTTCTCACTCATCATCATACTCTAATTCTTTCTCTTTCTTTTTTTTTTGTCTATTTTTTTTCCTTTTTAATCAGAGAAGCTGACTTTTTGGGATATTTGGTGTGTAGCTGATCACAGTCCCAGCTTCTAAAATGCAGAATTCTGGTCAAGAAAAGCAAGATCAAAGGTAAATATAGTCTGGGTATTTCTTTCTTTTTAGATTTTTGATGCTTTCAGTTAGTTTTTTTTTTTTTGTTCTTAAAGTAGTTTTAGCTCATGGGTTCTTTTTCTTTTTCCTTATTTTTTGGTAAGGTATGAGCTTTCTCTTTTTTTTTTTTTTAGATTACTTTTAAGCTTTGCTAGTATTCTGTTGCTTGCTTCTTTGTTTTGGTTTTTAAGAGGAGTTGGCTTCAGTTAAGAAGATAAATTTGAGACTTTTAGAGCATGTTTTTGTTGAGTAGCGCAATATGAAACCTGGTTTTAACTATTGCATAAGCATTTATTTCTAGATAAATTGGAGAGTTATCTGTTTGAATTGGATTGATCAAGAATTTGAAAGGAGAGTCATTGGAAATATCATTATTTCGAGATTTGGTTGGGGTTGCTTCTCTTTACTAAATTTGCTAGGAAAAGAACTTAATAAAGCATAAGAACTGCTCTTGGTGATCCTACTTTTACTTTTCAAGCTATGGTGGCTTATACTAGAGCTTAGTTTAGAGGTTTTGCACGCGGCTTTAATTTTAGTTGGTGATGAACTTTTATAAGATCTACGGTATTGTTTTGAATGAACCTAAAACATGGCTAGTTATTGTACTTGTTTTCATGTTTTGTTTCCAATGAAGTTTTATCTTGCATGGTAGTTTCCTTTCTCTGGAGGAAGCCTCTTGATGCCTTGGAAGTGCTTGTTTCTGTGCCTTTATAGCAAGTTTTCCCGCTTCTTATGTACATTTCTTTTAATAAGTAAATTTATTTATTCATATGGAGAAGCTGAAATTTTGATGTAAAGATAGATTTTCTGTCTTTGTGTTAGCTTTAGTAACTGTTCATACTTTGTGGATGAATTGATGGAACCTTGGTTTTGGAGTGTGAGTGAATGAGAGAGAGGGAGAGGGAGAGGGGGGGTGGGCATGTTGATCTTTCGTAAAGTTATACTAAATTAGGTCTGAAGTTTGCTGTTTGATTTTTGGGTTATTATTTTATCCTTGTTTCTTCAGGAAAACTTGCAACATGGAGGATTCCACAATGACCATTGAATTCCTTCGAGCACATTTACTGTCCGAAAGATCTGTCTCAAAAAGTGCAAGACAGAGAGCTGATGAACTCGCGAAAAGGGTATGTTTTCATGTTATACTTAGAAGGCCTTTTGAGATTTGCTGGTTCTAGTCTCTCTCTCTCTCTCTCTCTCATGCTGATACATGTAGAATCTTCATTTAATGCTTTATAATTTTGGTATTCTATGTGAATTAGGTAGCTGAACTGGAGGAACAACTAAAAGTTGTGTCTGTCCAAAGGAGGAGAGCTGAAAAGGCAACAGCAGATGTTCTTGCCATTTTGGAGAATAATGAGGTAAGTGATATATATGAGGAACTTGGTTCAAGCTCCAACCAGGGCGCACCTTTTGAATCCAACATGGATAATGGTTCTACTAAAGAAGAGGAGAGCTCTATCAGTTCAAAAGTGAGAAGAAAAGAGTCCGAGGAACTTTCGGGTTCTGACCTTGATTTTTCACCAGTATCTGGTAGAAGCTTATCCCGGAAAGACCGCAATAGAGCTTCTCGTTCTCCTGAAAAGTATAAAGATTCACTTGTGAGAAGGCGGAATAGTTTTGCATCTATGGGTTTATCATCTCCAAAACACCGTCATGGCAAATCATGCCGGCATATAAGACGTCGGGAATCAAGGCTAGTACATTATACTGTTGCTTTTATTCTATCACAACAATGTGGCATGCCCTTTTGTTTTCTTTATTATTTCTTTTTAAAAAGGAAAGACAGAAAAGAATATACTAAGCTTTAGTGAATTTGCCTAGGAGTCCTATAGTTTTGCATGATAAACCCTGTATGGTAAGCACTGCTCTCTGATGCAAGCAATATTAACAGTAAGATTGCAAATAATTAAAAAAACATTGATTTGACACCGAAAAGGATGGGATGTAGTGAGAATAGATCTAAGTTTGGACCATTACCATGGATAAAAAATGAAAAGAACAAAAAGAAAGAAAAGATAACGGAGACTAAGACAATGCATTTTTACTTTGATACTATTTATATGGCTTAATGTGTCGTGGAAACTGTAGAACTGAAAGATCAAAACGAAATATTGTTATTATTTTCAGTTACAAAAATGACTTCATTCGAGAACTTTCTTCATCTGGGTGCTTGTTAACTTCTTTCATGTTCAACATGGATTTCCTCACAGGTATTTTATGAGTAAACAAAAATTTATCTATGCTTGCTTTATTTATCAGATCAGTAGCAGAGGAGCTTAAACCAGAATTAAAAGATCAAAATGCAATAACGTTATTATGAGGATCACTCTTCTCATTTTCAGTTATAAAAATGACTTAACTTGAGAATATTCTTCATCTTGGCACATGTTAATTTCTTGCATGTTCAACATGGATTTCCTCACTGGTATTTACTCTATGCTTGCTTTATTTATCAGATTAGTAGCAGGGGAGCTTAAATCAGACAATGTCAAGGTTGATCCACAAGTTAATGGACTTGTAAGCTCTTCAGAAGTTCAAACCAATCACTCTGAAAGTGAGCCTGAAATCTTGCCAATGCATTCTGAAATTCCTGAGAATAAAAGCTCAATGGACAATCTACATTCAGATGCCTTAAAAGATGAAAGAAATCTAACTGGTTGTGATCTTGATTTCCATGGGTATGAAGGAGAGAAAGACATGGAAAAGGCACTAGAACATCAAGAACAACTTATCGGCCGTTATGAAGCAATGAAAAGGGCCCAAAGAGAATGGGAAGAGAAGTTCAGAGAAAATAATAATGGTACACCGGTATGCTTCCGCAACACCTATTTGATAAAAATGATTTAAATTATATTGCTTTCTTAGTTGTGATATCATGCTAAACCGTGTTGTGCGTTTTTTATGTTTATTAAAACAAGAAGTAAATCCTATGATGGACAGTTTTAGTCTATGTTGCTCTGACACTTCATTTTTCTTGAAGTATCCATGTCCGACACCCGTATCATACACATATTCAGACATGGGTATGAGGATATGATCCCCCAAGGACCCTCTAAATACATGGAAAAACTTAGAATAAATCAAACATACCGGTATCCGACACTCACGCCCGATTCTGAGTAACTTAGGTTTTAGTTCAGGGTTACTTTGTTGCACATTTTAAAATTTCTTGAGCAATGGGATTAAATTTTCTACTGAACTAGGAAGGCATTTAGTGCAAAAAGTTGTTTTTTTTTCTTTTTTCTTTTCCTAATAGTTGGATACTCTGGATTTATTTATCATCCTTGCTTTTACTTGGCCAAAGAAAATCATCCTTGCTTTTATAATTACTGGATGGTTGTTATCTCTCACATACTGGCATATGAAGTTGCATGTGTGTGACATACTGGCATATGGTATTGTTGTTGTAAAATGCATGTCTAATGGTATTAGATAGAATTACGAAGTGCACGCTCTCTGGTGCAGGATCTTCAGGGCTTCTGCAGTACTTTTTATGAGCTTTGTAATTAGTTTTTTAATTCTAATTCAAAATAAAATAGTAACGGCAGCTTGACATTTGGACTGTACATGGTGCTGAAAAGTAAAATGTTTGGTGTCTAGTTCTATCAAGAGTGGCTGAAAAGAGTTTTAATTGTTTCAAGGCGTAATTGATGTGGTATTATTACTTATGATTTTTTTATGAAATGTATTTTAGGAATTGATAAAGGAAAGCTGTTTTCTGTTGATATAGGCTGGAAAATTAGAAAATTTAAAGACAAAGAAAGGTTAAATCCTAGGCGGATTCATCTTAGGTTCAAATGAATTTCGTTAAAAGTACATACAAAGTGCTAGCTCAAGTGGTAAGGGTGGGTGTGGAGTGTAGAGAGATCTTAGGTTCAAGCTGTAGTGCTCCCTCTTGTATATATATATATATATATATATATATATATATATATATATATACAACATACACAAACACACTGTAGGTCTAAAAACTTATCTTCTTTTGAATTGGGAAGATGTATGAGTAGAGTTTATCTTATGCTATTTAGACAGTTTAGTGAATTTTCGGAACTTGTCTGGAAATTTTGCTTGTGAATGATGACAATGTTGTCTTTTGGTCATAAATTATTCAGGATTCATGTGATCCTTGGAACCACTCCGATGTCACTGAGGAAAGAGATGAGATGAAGACACAAGAACTCATTTGCTTCTCTAGAGAATTACCCAAAACTCACTCCAATGATCTTGTGCCACCTTCACAGGGTGATATGAATCAGTTACAGGATCAGAAATGTAGCAGCTCCCTTTCTCCTGAATCTCTAAATCCTAAATCCCCAGGTCGAAAGTTTATAATTCCCATGGCAAACGAAAATCATTATCAGGAGAGTCTGCAGAGCAACCATTCTCCTTTAGATGTCTCCCATCAATTTGCACATGCAGATGGTTCCCCTGAGAACCAAGCATTGCAACTCTTTTCGTATGATATGGATAGTAGTTCACTTAGAGAACCTCCTGGAAACAAAAACGAGCTGTATGCATTGGTATCACATGAAACATCTAGCAGGTTTTCTGGTGTGATGGATGCACTTAAACAAGCTAGGTTGTCATTACAACAGAAAATCAATACATTGCCATTGATAGAAGGTGCATCTGGAGGAAAAGCTATTGAATTTGAACCTCCTGTTTCGGGACAAAAAGTTGGGGAGAGGGTAGAGATTCCTGTTGGATGCTCTGGACTCTTCAGGGTACCAACTGAGTTTTCGGTAGAGGCCCCTAGAATGAACTTTCTGGGTTCAGGTTCACAGTTGAGTTTGTCAAACTATTACCCTGATGCAGGAGTTGTAGCAACTGCTAGCAACCATCTTCTAACCACCTTTTATATGAACACTCAGTCGAGTAGTTCTAGTAATTATCAGCCAGTTACTAGTGATCGATTTTTCAGTAGCCCTTACATGGACACTAGATCAAGTTTTTCTACAGTCCCAACTGCAAATGCGGATCAAATTCTCACCGGTCGATATGAAGAGACAGGGTCAAGAATATTCACTCAGAAACCGAGTTTTGATCCTTACTTGGAACCAGGCCTACCCTTATCTAGTCTGCAGAGTTATACCACTTTCCCCTCCTCTCCTGAGACTCCTGACCAAGTGCCATGGATACACACTAAAGAAGGATTTCCTGCCTTCGGTACAACCAGATCAGTTGGGGTACCTCCAGATCAGTTTTATTTTTATGATAACCATTTTAGACCAGACACCCATAGATTGTAGCACAGCCATAATGATTCTTGTAACTTATTTACATTGCATCTTATTCAAGAAAGATACTTGTTTCACATTAAGATGCTGGTCTTGTTTCTGTATTACTATCTTTTTTCTTTTCTCTTTAGTAGTTAAGGGAGATAGAGTTTGTAAAGGAGATGCAACTGTATTTATATACGTATTCTCTCATTAATACTCTTGTTTAGACAAATACTTTTGTACCAATAAACTTATATATTGTTCTAATCAGATTCTTTTCTCCCCTACTTGGTGTAATGCAAGTCGAAATGACGAACCAAATTTTATAGTATAAAGGATCGTTACTAGGGTATTGAAACTGAAACCCTTTAATTTTCTGGCTAGTTTCCTGATTCTAGAACCAAGACCTGGCTTGAGAAGCCATGAACTTCTCTTGTAAGTTTTCTTGTTCTTGAACCAGTCATGTAATCTATTATCATAGGGAATTTCACTGCCCAGTAAAGTGGAATTATTCAAGAGGGGATAGAGTAAATTTTGGACACATAAATATAACTAGAGTTACTTGCTTATTGTCAATTGATTTTAAGTTTGATGACTATTAAAATTTAACATAAATTATCATAGTCAAAAAAACTGTGGCAGAAGCAGCAGAATTAAGAATTTTCTGGACATATATATATATATATATATATATATATATATATATATATGGATGAGTCAACACACAAAATCAACAACGCGTTGCTCAATTCAAATGACACCAGGTCATTTGCTTGAAAACCTTATACTTCCATTCTTGATTGCTCAGCAAGCATTCTTGACTTGTTTTCTTCTCTATGTCTATATAAACCGCTTGCAACAAAAATAGGCTGAACTTGAAAACAAGACCATCAAGCATTTTGTTCAAAACATCAACACTCGAGACAGGCATATATACGTACACCTAAACTCCAAGCGGTAAATCAATAATCATCAGGAGATGCAGAGGCCGAAAGGGTATCCGACAGATGAGCAAGACTTACCTGAAATGAGCTCAATCGAATCAGACATGGAGATATCTCCATTTTTTGGCAGAGAAGATGACGATGATGATGATGATTTGTCACTCCTGGAAAGCGGTCTTTACAGAAGAAGTTACAGTGACATGGATGATATAAATCATCATAGAATCCAGGAAAGGGCGAAGAGATGTCTGGGGAAATCATTTGACCCAAGATTGTTAGTTCTGCTAGAATTTTTCAGGGAATTCTATGTGAGGAGACAGGAATTGCTGAAGAAAATATTTTCAGGGCTTCAAAATGAGTTTATAGAGTTTTTCAGGAAAGTTGGCAGGGTTTTGGCTGAAGGCAAATCGAATCAAGTGAAGGTTAAAACCATGCAGAGGAGTCTGAGCTTAGGCTCGCCACGAACGCCGTGCAAGAAGGGGGATGATGAATCACAGCCTTTGAGGCTCGAGAGGTTTAAGATACGGACTGTTAATGTTAGAGATGATCAAGAAGATGGCCAGGGTGCAACCAAACCTGCTGGCTCCAAATAGTATTTGATCAAACCAGAAGGAAAAAAAAAATTAATGTATTTATTCTTTGTAAACATTCTCCTACTAAACTAAACTAAAGGGGACATTATACATAATTTTTTATTGAATTAATTTGTAAATACGAAGTATGAAAATGAATAGGGCAAA
Source organism: Fremontodendron californicum (assembly GCA_030761205.1). NCBI lineage: Eukaryota > Viridiplantae > Streptophyta > Magnoliopsida > Malvales > Malvaceae > Fremontodendron > Fremontodendron californicum. The sequence continues at coordinate 7,959,658 of JAULJL010000009.1, read as the reverse complement.
AAAATAAAACAAAATATGTATCTCATTGTTGGAGAATTTATTGAAAATTAATTTGATAGAACACCCGCTGAGAATTAGATGAATCCAAATCCTCTGTCCTCATTTTTCTGTCCTTTATTCGTACTTCTACTCTCGTAACGAGTAACGCGTCTATTTTTTTTTCTTTTCGTACTTGTTCGTTTTTAATATTTGACCTGATTCTTTATCTAATAAAAAAATCGATTTCGTTTGAAAAATAAACACGGATACAAAGACGATGCAAATAAAAGAGATGGTGTCGTGAAATTCGCCTATTCGATCATCGGTAAAATACCAATCGAGCTCTCGTTAAATAGTTGAACACCGAGGAAGAAAGCCACACCGAAAAAACTTGTAGCTCATTACAAAAGTGAAAACACAAATAAAAATAAAGAAATTGGACAGAAGATTTCTATTCCATTGAGATTTGTTCTGGTGGGGGAATAATAAGCTCTTGTTTTACCTAGTGCTATCATATATATAAAACTTTACATATTTATATAATATATAATTAATATTCTAATCATTGGATTTAATAATTTACATAAAGTTTAAGTAAATCCAATATTCAGATCACGTCGGTTATAAATATTAATTTTTTAATATATATTTAACTATTAAATTTTATTAATATGAGATAAGACTAGAATATCAGCTTCCATATTTAATATTGGTGATAACTTAAATAGGATAGACTAATTTTTTTCTCAAAGTTTCATCTTTAACTTACATGTTAATTTTTTGTCTGTTATACAACTCAAACTAGACCTGATCATGAGTCGAATAGTTCGTTTGGCATGATAAACTCGATCCATATTAGATTGGGTCTGGACAAAAATTTTAGTGATCCGGATCGACTCGGTCTGGATCACTGTTTAAAAAATAAAAAAATAATTTTATTTAAATTTAATTATAAAAATATAGCAATAATTTTTTAAATCTTTTAACATTATTTGAATATGGTAGGTAAAATTCCGACAAGACTCAACCCATGAGTAGATCTAACCCAAACCTAGAGATTAAACAATATTTAAAATATGGCAGGTAAAATTGGGGAATAATGGGTAAATATAAAATTATCATTTTTGCAATGTTTCCTTCTTATATTACATAATAACATATTACCATTCACATTCCAAATGTATTAATAATAATAATAAGAATAAGAATAGGTGAAAAGAAGAATTTTTGGTCATAAAGAAAGTGGTAGGATAGAGGGAGAGAAGGACCATTTGAAATAATTGAGGGGCAATTATTTGAGAAGAAAACCAAGGGGCCTAGCACTTATCAAAATAAAAAAGCAAAAGCAAAAAACAAAAATAAAAGCAAAGCAAAGCAAAAAGAGGAATGGAAATGTAAGTGGGAGCGCGTGGTTGGGCAATCCAACACAATCAATCATAATTTAATAATTTTGAACAAGATAAAATTACACAATATAAATATAATATAAAAATAATTAAAATACAAAAAATAATATAAATATCAAATATATTAAATTTTATATAATATAAATTATTAATTTATCAAATTTATATAAATATATAATATCTTAAAATAGTTATAACACATAAAAAACATAAGAATATATAACATAAATATCATAACTCTGACTTGACATGACATGAGAATATGAGAGCGGAGAGTTGAGGTTGAGATTACATTTTACTAAATTTTTAAAATATATAATCAATAGTATAATAATTGTTAAATTGTCTAATAAGCAAAAATTATTTTAAAAAAAATAGAAAAATTAAAAATTATTAGAAAAGAAATTATAAAGATAAAATTACCTTTAATGATAAGTAATAGACAAAATTATCATTTAACAAGAAAATATTAATTTTTTATTTTTTAAAAATTCTAATTAAAAATAAATTTAAAAATAAAATACTTTTTATAAAAAAATAAAAAAATTAATTTCAAAAATATTAAAAAAAATTAATTAAAAAATAAAAATATTTAAATATTTATTTTTTAAAATTTAAGAAAATTTATTTTCAGCAAATTTTATTTTTTAATTAAAAAAATAAATTAAAAAAAAAAGAGGAAAAGGGGAAGAGAAGGTTTGTTCATCAAGGATAATTTTATCTTTACAATTTTTTTCCTAATAATTTTTAATTTTTTTCATTTCTCTTTTTCAAATAATTCTTGCTCATTACACCATTTAACAATTATTGTATTGTTGATGATATATTTTTCAAATTTACCCCAAAATAAAAATATAATGTCATAAATAACATATAAATATAAATATATATATTTTCAATGTTTTATTTGTATTTTAAAAATGTTTAATGTGGTACATAGATTATTAAATCATGTATCAATATAGTACTTGAATTTAACATCATTAATTTGAGATATTGACATGGTGCAGATCAATCAAGTAATGACAAATAACATTAATTTTTTAAAAATTAAAAAGCTTTTTTTTTTTTCTCTCTTTTTTCATTTTTTTCTTCCTCCCTTTCTCTCCCCTCCCTTTCTCTCCCTTTCTTCAGGCTTAGTTGAGGTTGTTTTTGACCAGCCACCGATCATGTTTGGCTTTAGAGGTCGAAGGCCTAAAAACTGGCTGGGAACGACCTAAAACAGGTCAAATCTGGCGTGAGTTCTGGCCTATTTTCTGGCCAATTCGGCTTACCTGCGCTAGGACTGTTCACTATTCAGTTTTAACCGAATTAATCGACCTAAATTTAATTCGGTTCGGTTAATCGGTTAACCGAATAAAGTTCGGTTCGGTTAACGGTTAAAGGTTTTGAAGAATTTCGGTTTTCGGTTAATTCGGTTCGGTTAAGCGAAAATAATCGAATTACACGAATTAACCGAAATTCTTCAAAAAGTCATTATTTAATGCTTTTAGATAATTTTTTTTTAAAAACTTAATTTATATATTAATAAATTATTATTATTTTTTTGATTGGTTGGACTTGGATGGATAATTTGGATACAAAATCATGTAAAAAAATAGGTTAGCAAAATAAATTTCTTATTTATTTCGGTTAATTCGGAAACCGACCGAATTAACCGAAATAATTTCGGTTCGGTTAATTAACCGAACTAACTATTCGATTCGGTTAACGGTTAATAGAAAAAAATTTCGGTTAATTCGGTTATGGGTAATTCGATTCGGTTATTAACCGAATTAACCGAATGAACACCCCTAACCTGCGCCAAGTCCAACCTCCCTTAACTAGACCTGGCTGGTCATTGGCCGAAAACGACCTCAACCAGACTAAAAGGGGGGAGATCGGGAGGGGGAGGGCAAGGTGAAGGTGAAGAGATAAAGAGAAAAAAAATTTATATTTATTTTTTAAATAAAATAATTATTTTTTATTGTTAATACACGTGGCATCGTTGTGTGATACCACATGTCAAATTATCATTGGATACATAAGTTATGTCACTTAAAATTTAATGGTGTTATCAACAAATACTATAATAATACACAAAATTAAACTTTAAGTACCATAATAGATATTTTAAAAATATTGATACCACATTAGAAATTTCATAAATTTCAAGTATCATTTGTGACATTATCTCTAAAATAAAATTATAATTTAGTACATCTTGATGTGTTTTTTTTTTTTGTTTGAAAAAGAGTAGTTTTTTAGGTAATTTTTTATGTAAGAGTGGTTAATTTCCTTTATAATATTTAGTTAGTCATCTTAAAAAAAATATTTTATTATAAATTATTAGAAGACAATAGTGTTACTGAATTTATATTCATTGATTTTATTTAATATTTTTGGTAATTTTATCAATTGAGTTCGTGTCTCTTAACTCATGACATCAATTTAATCAACCACTTTAAAATAACTAAATTTTGACAAAATCATTATATGGATGAAAAAAAAAAAAATAGAAAAGTAAAGAAAAACAAAACAAAAAAGTTATCTAGTAATGATTTTTTTCGTTTGTGAATATTTTTTAAAAATAAATTAATTAAAAATATTTAAATTTCATAATAAATAATATTTTTATCTTTCATTTTATAAATTTATTATAATTTATATTTAAAATTTATATTTTTTTATCAATTAAATTGATGTCATTTAATTCAATAACACGATCAAACTCACTTTATTAATAAAGTACATAATAGATAAAATAAAATGTTTATTTATTGTTCTTATGTTATAAAATTTAAATCCTCTCATACTTACATACGCTACCCAGGCCAGGGACCATTTGCTCCTCATTTCTCGCTTCTTCTCTTTTCGCAATTTCCTCATAATCACACACCTACTACTACTTGTCTGTACTCTCTCTCTCTCTGACTTTCTTTTCGGCCGGAATTTTTCAAATGGACGTTCGCCGGCGACTTTCAAAAGTACCCCGACCAGCTGCGACGGAGCCATCACCGGCATCTGAATCAGCGGCTCCCAAGGCATCAGATGCACTCCCGCTCCCTCTTTACCTTACCAACGCCATTTTCTTCACGCTTTTCTTCTCGGTGGCGTATTACCTTCTGCTTAGGTGGCGGGACAAGATCCGCAACTCCGTGCCCCTTCACGTCGTCACTTTCTCCGAACTGGCTGCCATTCTTTCTCTCATGGCTTCCTTCATATACCTCCTTGGCTTCTTCGGCATTGACTTTGTCCAGTCTTTCATTGCACGCGCCTCCAACGACTCTTGGGACCTTGACGACGACGACGTCGACGATCCTCGACACCGCCTGCTGACTTGCCCTCCCTCTATTACTGACCATCTAATTCCGGCGGTTTCCTCTGCTGAAGACGAAGAAATCGTAGAATGGGTTATGAAGGGAACAATCCCCTCATACTCGCTCGAAGAAAAACTTGGAGATTGCAAGAGAGCGGCCCTCATTCGAAGAGAGGCGTTGCAGAGGATTACTGGGAGGTCATTGCAGGGCTTACCTTTGGATGGCTTCGATTATGACTCCATTCTGAAGCAGTGCTGCGAAATGCCAGTAGGCTACGTGCAGATTCCGGTGGGGATTGCTGGGCCATTGCTCCTCGATGGTTTCGAGTACACTGTCCCCATGGCTACCACTGAGGGCTGCCTGGTTGCCAGCACCAACCGAGGATTCAAGGGTATCTATGCATCCGGTGGGGCCATCAGCACCATGTTGAGGGACGGTATGACCAGAGCTCCAGTTGTCAGGTTCCCTTCAGCCGCCAGAGCTTGCCATCTCAAGTTTTTCCTCGAGAATCCTTCAAATTTTCAGACATTGGCCGACGAATTTAACAAGTAACATAACAAACTTAAATCTTCGATTGCTTCTTTATTTTTTTGTTTTTGTTTGTTTTTTTTATGATTAGTAAGCTTCATTCATCATTTTCGTTGCTTAGGATTTATGACTATATATGTTCGTGCAACCTCATTCTATATGTCTTAATGCTGTGGGTCGGTTGCGTTGACGTTGATGGATATTTACAATTTAAAGTTAAGGTTTATCAACTTTGAATCGATTTGTTGCTAGGCGAATCGCTTAAGCTTAAAAATTTCACGAGTAGATTCATATGTTTGCAATATGTTCATTTCAATTTAGCTATGAATAAGGGAATCAACATTGAATTATTATGAAGGTAACGTATTTAGATCATTGGACATTTGACATATAAATGTTTTCTAAAGGGTATAAAAGAGAAAAGGAGTAATTCTACCTCCTTTTTAACTATTCTTTTATCTTATGTTGCTCTGACTCTTCATTTTTCTTGAAGTACTCGTGTCTGACGTATATCCGGAGGGATATGATCCTCCAAGGAACCTCCAAATACATGGAAATCTTAAAAAGAATTGAACATACCCATGCCCGACACTCACACCCGAGTCCGAATAATATAGCTTTTATCACGCTATATTTCATATTAAACATGTATTAAAAAGCCTTGTCTGGCAATGGAAAACGTTGGCGTTGGGGGGGGGGGGGGGGTTGTGGTTTTAGTTTCATATGTGTTCATTGAAGAAGTGATATATGTTATAGTTTCCACTGGTTGCCAGGTCAAGTAACTTTGCAAGACTTCAGTGCGTCCAATGTTCTGTTGCTGGTAAAAATCTCTATATGAGATTTAGATGCAGCACAGGGGATGCTATGGGAATGAACATGGTTTCCAAGGGGGTCGAGAACATCCTTAAATACCTTCAAACTGATTATCCAGACATGGATGTTATTGGTATCTCTGGTAGGTTCATTTCTTATCTGTGTATCCATTTCTAAGTTTCATCAATGGTTAGTAAAACTGGCTTTATTCTGTGTTGAAAAACTTTTACTACTTTTTTTGCAGTTTTAAACAATACTTCTTTATGTCTCATCTTTTGGAATCATTAGTTTGACATGTTTTCCACAAAACTATGATCTTGATTCCTTTCACTAAGACAGCTTTGATATCATCGTAAATCGTAGCTGTACCTCCAAAAAAAACATAATTATAGACTCGGGGCATCTTTATAATTGGAATTTTCCTTGATAATTTGTCATTTTTAATAAAAGCTTATTGTGCTTTACCTTGACATGAATATACCCCAGTTATTCTTCATTAGAAATGTAAACTTGTTTATACTAATTACTAAGTCTTTGCGTTTTTGTTTAGCAAACAACAATACATACATATATATATATATATATATATATATATATGTCTTTTCAAACTAATATAGTAATTATCATGGTACCAAACTTTGTATGCCTTGATTATGCTCTGTTTCATTGACTGGATATTTCAGCATCAGCATCGAGAGCATGTTCATTTTATTCCTATTTCAATCATTGGAGTTAAAATTTCATTTCCATATAGTATCTTTTTTTATGTTTAGTTACATTAACAGTTGAAATCGTTTTATAATGGTAATAAAAATTTCTTATAAGTCTAGTTGACCTGGATTTTTAGATTAACTATGTAGAGTCAGAGTGTGACCTTCACCCTAAATGGCAAATTACAACATTTTTTTGGTTTTGCTTTTATGTTATTTGCTAGGAAACTTTTGTTCGGACAAGAAACCTGCTGCTATTAACTGGATTGAAGGTCGAGGCAAATCAGTGGTGTGTGAAGCAATTATTAAAGAAGAAGTACTGAATAAGGTTTTCAGAACCAATGTTGCTACATTATCTGAGCTCAACATGCTGAAGAACCTTGCTGGTTCTGCTGTTGCTGGTTCTCTTGGTGGATTTAATGCCCATGCAAGCAACATTGTCTCAGCTATCTTCATAGCAACTGGACAAGATCCAGCACAAAATGTTGAGAGTTCCCATTGCATTACCATGATGGAAGCTGTCAATGATGGGAAAGATCTTCACATATCTGTGACTATGCCTTCCATTGAGGTGATTTAACTTTTTTATTTACACAAAGTGGAACATTTTTTCCTTATTCTTCTTTATTCACTACCTATGTTACTCGGACACGGGTATCTTCAATTTTTCCCTAGATTTTCATGTATTTGGAGGATTATATCCTCATACCTATGTCTAGATATGCGTCAGGTACAGGTGTCGGACACGGGTATTTCAAGAAAAATGAAGAGTCGGAGCAATATAATTCACCACGGCTATGTTGCTCCAACTCTTCATTTTTCTTGAAGTATTCGTGTCCGACACCTATGTCCGACGCATATCCGGACATGGGTATGGGGATATGATCCTCCAAGAACTCTCAAAATATATAGAAATCTTAGAAAAAATTGAATATACCCATATCGGATACATACCCGTGTCCGACACTCACACCCGAATCCGAGTAACATAGCACCACGGCATTATCTAATATGATTTTTGTTATCATCAGGTGGGAACAGTTGGGGGAGGAACTCAACTTGCATCACAATCTGCATGCCTGAATTTGCTTGGGGTGAAGGGTGCAAGCAAAGAAATGGCAGGCTCAAACTCAAGGCTTTTGGCAACAATTGTGGCTGGCTCAGTTCTGGCCGGGGAGCTTTCCTTGATGGCTGCAATTGCTGGTGGTCAGCTTGTAAAGAGTCACATGAAATATAACAGATCCAGCAAAGATGTATCCAAAGTTGCCTCAGATAAGAGTGAAGAAGGTGGCCCCCCAGCTTCTAAATGAACCGTTGTTCGCATGTTATTAGATTGTTTGCCATTTACATTTTACTAGTTATAAAGTTTGCATTGTTGCAAATGCAATGCTAGGAAGAAGATTAGAGAGAAACATGACATACCTCTCCATTTGTCTTAAAAAAATTAATGAAATTATCATCGTTAGTGGAGTTTTTTAATTTCACAAAAATAAATAAGGTGATATATATTTTAAAATATATTAATTTTTAAAAAAATAATTAAAAAATTAGGACATCTGATAGATTTTTATTTTTGGTTGTGTTAAAATTTTTAAGGTAATGTATCAAATATAAACTTTATACATATGATACATTAACAGTAAAGTTTTTAAATTTCACAAGTAGGGTTAACCGAGTGACACATATTTTTAGAGTATAATAATTATAAAAAAAAAAATTAATTAAAAAAATGAGATATGTGACAATCTTTTAATTCGTTTGTGAAATTAAAAAGTTTACACTGTTAGTGTATCAAAAACGAATTCATATATGATATAATATGTTTACCTATATGATCTTCACTATGAATTTATATTTTAATTAATGTGGCTTTTCAATTTTACTCATATAATATAACTTTTTAATTATATTACGTTAACGTACACAATAATATTAATTAATAGTGTTAATTGACAATTACTTTTGAATTATAATAATTTATTTTCATTATTTATGTACGAGTATGCATTTTTTTAAATTATTATATATAATAATATTTTTATATATTGAAAATGATAAATAATATTATCAATTATTATATTTAATATAATAATATTATTATAAATAATATATAAATCTTAAAGAGTGTTTAAGTCACTAATTAATAAAATTCTTTAAAAAATTGTTAAAAACAAACTGTATAATTTGTTGGTAGAGCTGCTCATGGGCCGGGCCGGGCCGCGGCCCGATTTTTTATTTTCTCTGCCCAGGCCCGGCCCGGGGTCGGCCCGGCCCGTCCGTTTAGGCCCGAAACACTGTTTTATTAAAATAAAAAAATAATTTTTTTATAGTTTTTATAATTAAAATTAAATACAATAATATTATTATAATAAAAATTACTGTTCCGGGTCGAGCCGGGCCGGCCCAGAACACAAAATATCCTGCCCAGACCCGGCCCAATACGGGTCGGGCCGGTGGGCTGCCCGGCCCGTGAGCAGGTCTATTTGTTGGTAACCGAAAATGAAGGTTTGTCCGGTGTGATATCGCCATATTAGGCGTATAAAAGTTTTGGCTGCTTCCACACGAGTCAACAAGGTAAAGCGTGTGGAAGCAGCCAATAAGAGCGTGGATTCTGCTCTGAGTGAACAGAAGTGTTAAATTCGTTTTCAATTCTAAGGAACTGTCTAGGCTTTTGCCTTTAGGATTTTAAATCACACTTTTTCAAGTTTCAACAAAACCAAACATGGCGAGTGAAGAGCTCCTCAAGCCTTTCTATCAGAGAGCTATCCAAGCCGAGGTTTCTCTATTCTTTTCCTTTTAACCCTTTTTGTAAACAATGTAAAACTTTACTTATGTTTTGCTACTATAAAATTTTATTGTAAAAATAACTTAAATATTCCAATAAAACTCTGTTTTTATCTTATTTCTGGGTGAAAGGTTCTCTTTTAATCTGCAATTTTTTGGGGGTTTGAAAGCGCACCCAATTTAGTTCTCATACAGCAATTATGTTTAGGAAAATTTTGGGTAATTCTCTCTTGCTTCAACCTTCCTAGTAATCATCTCCCCCTCCTAATTAGTTTCATATGGTGGGTTAGTAACAGATATTCTGCAATTGCTTTCTTTTAAACAGTCAAGGAAATTGCCTTTGCCTAATTTTTAACCTTGTGAAACAAATTATATCTTTCCAGTTGTCCACAAACTTGATTTCTGGGCTAGCTCTCTTTTAGCTCTTTATTTAGCAATGCCCATACTCAAGGCTTAAAAGTTCAGCATACCTATGTTACTCGAACTCGGGTGTGAATGTGAACACGGATATGTTTGATTTATTTTAAGTTTTTTTTAGAGGGTTCTTGAAAGATCATATCTTTATATCCATGTCCGAGTATGCGTCGGATATAGATACTTAAAAAAAAAATGAAAAGTTAGAGCAACATAATAGCATACTAGTGATTTGTTGTTAGTTCCTGACTTATACCTTGTTGAATTATCAGAATCTTTTGAACTTGTTTTTCTTTGAAAGGCCTATGAATGCTTTTAATTAAATTGTGATTTTCGATATCAATCAATAAACATTTTGCTTTTTTAAATATTGTATCCTGTATCTTGCTAACTAGTTTTTCTTTTTTTTTTCATATTAAAGGAACGGTTATCCAGAGTAGAAGCTGTTCTAGCTGGCAAGAAAGGTAATGCTCAAGGTATTCCATTTGACAACTGATTTAAGCTACTTAAATTGAGATTCTAATGAGGTTAGCCTTAATATTGGCAATATAGATGCTGGAAATGAAGAACTTTCCAAATTAATAAGTGAACTACAGGCAAAGATAGAAGATGCAAATGCCGAGACACTTTCAGAGCGAGAGAAGGTAGTTGAACTTTGTCTTGCATTTTATGGAAAACAATAGAGTTTATAGCGTGTCGAAATTGTTACTTGTAGGCTAAGAAGCTGGCTATGGAAAATGAAAAACTCAAATATCGCATTGCCCATCTTGTCCAAGCAGTTAGGGAGGCTGATCAGAAGCTAGAGAGTATGAGAGGTAAACAATTGAAAACTGTTGTGCTGACTATTGAAGCTTATATGTTATCAATTGGCCTACAACGGGGAACCATATACGAGTAATTTTGGGTATAGGACATGAAGAAAAATCTATGTTGCTCTGACTCTTTATTTTTTTTTGAAGTATAGGTGCCCGACGTATATCCGGACATGGGTATGGGGATATGATCCTCTAAGGATCCTCACATACTCGTGAACTATGTTGTTCCGGCTCTTCATTTTTCTTGAAGTACCCGTGTCCGACACATGTCCAGACATGGGTATGGGGATATGATCCTCCAAAAACCCTCCAAATACATGGAAATCTTGGAAATAATTGAACATACCCGTGTCCGGCACTCACACCCGAGTCCGAGTAACATAGCCTGTATCGGACACACACTCGTGACTGACACTAACACCCGAGTTTGAATAAAATAGATTACTTGTAGCTCTAGAGTAGATTAGACTTTTGAGAATTGCTTATCCAAAAAAAATAAGACTTTTGAGAATATGATGTTTTTCTTATCATATAGGTTGATTTAAGGTGAAATTAGATGCAGCTGAATTCCCAAAATTTTCTTTTGACCTTGTTTCAATGTGGTTATTTGGATAGTCTATGTTGTTCCAACTCTTCATTTTTTTCTTCGAAATACTCGTGTCCGACACATATTCGGACATGTGTATGGAGATATGACCCTCCAAGAATCTTTCAAATACATGGAAAAACTTAGAAAAAATTGAACATAGCTGTATCTGACATTCACACCTGAGCTCGAGTAACATAATGGATTGTTATAATCGGCTATATTAACTAGAAGAAGTAAAACGACACTATCAAATTTCAGAAAACAACTATTTTGGTGATGCTGGGGTGGAGAGGTGAAACAGTATGGAGAATATGAAAACTAAATCTTATATGCTGGGAAATTATTTTGTTGAGCACTGAAATATTACTCATTTTTCCGAAGTTGTTTTGGTCACTAATCCTCTTCTTGGCTCCCGAAATAGCATGAATATCATGCCTTCTAATGAATACTTCCTTTTTCTTCTTCACTCCATTAGTGGTTGTTTTGATAATTTTGTGCTAAGGGATGGCCTTACAATTGGTCACAACTTGCTGATACAGTCCTTTGATGTCATCAGGTCATGTTTCAGAAGCAACAGCACAAACATCATCAAAGTTGGAGAACATGAGATTGTGAGTTTGGTCCTTCAGGAAGGATTGACTTTTAGCTGACATAAAAGTCTGCTACTTTGTCACTAAAGAATACTATAGATTGTTCACACATTTCCTGTAAAAGTGGTCTGGTTATGCTTGTCCTGTGCAAGGCGGCTACCCGTAAAAATTGGCGTTTTGAATTTATTAAGAACTATTATTTAATATATTTTGATGAAATTTTTAGATTAAAAAAAAACAAATTACCACATTCGATTTTGCTTACCTAGATGGTCAAAATAAAATAATCACGACCCTAATTTTCTTGACTCGAGTCGAGATGCTACCTCTGAAATTTGATTCATCTCCATCTCCATTTCAAGCCAAATGGAGATCACAGCAGTATTTTCCTGCCACAACTCATGCATTGCATTTACAAAACCAAACCTGTAGTTAATATTTATATAAATATACATATGGCCATCTCCCAATTACTTTGAACAAAAGAAAATGTCATTTGATGAGTCACAGAATCAGCAGGTCCATCTTAAGTATAACAATAATGCATTCTCTTATTTTGTGTGATTGTATATGCTTGAACAAACATGTGATTCCCAATGAAGAGTGAAGACTGTATCATCATATTTTTAGCTTGGGATTCATACAATGATGCATGCAGAACAATGGAGCAATTCAAGCATGCCAAAGCAAGACTTTCTTTATAACATGTACGAGAAGAAAACAGAACATATGGGAAGCTAACCTGTACAGAAGAAGCCATTCATATATTCATTCATTAGCAACTGAATAGATTTTCCAATCGTTTGACCAGATCTTCTTTCTTTAGAGCCGAGTATTTTGTTAGCTTCTGCGATTTTGCAATGGCCCTCAGATCACTCAACTTCATTTTCATCAAGTTACTTACCTCAAAAGGCTGGAGTGCCACACCCTTTGGACAGGAATCATCAACAGAAGTCTCTGATTTAGCAAAATCTGTCTCGGCGGTACTCCGATTTAGGTCCCCCTGCAACTTTGAGACGTTCATTTGAACAGATGAACCTCTGATCTCCACAATGATTGGTACACTTGAAAACTTTTTACATTTCTTTTGTGGCAGTGACATTATATTCTGGCTAGCATCCGGCACCATGGTCTGCTCTTCAGCTTCACATTGGCTATGCTGAACTGTTTTCTTAATGATTTTCCCAGTCAAAGAATAGTTTAAAGTATGGTTGTTAGCATTTTTCCATGGCCTCCTGCCTTTTGGAAAAGGAGATGAGTTTGAAACATTTTCCTTTGAATTTAAACCAGGTTCTTCAACATCAGCTGCAGTTGACTCCATTTTTGTCTCTACAGTCTTTACCTTTCCTCTTTGTATCCTCATGCACAAGTTTGTAACGAGTTTGTCATCACTAGCAGCAATTTCAGCCATCTGAACCTCCTCCACACGTTGGATGGTTTTATCCTTTCCCTTTTCATCCTGCAGTTCTACGAGTGAGGTTAAGGCAGAATGTTCATTGTCACTCAGAGCAGCTTCTTTTCGTGTTACAGCTTGTAAAGAGTCTTTTCTCTTCTCTTCTCCCTTAAATAATGAATTTGAAGGCTGTTTCTTGTCAGTTGAAGCAACCTTAAACTCTTTGATGCCTTGTTTACGTGCAGATTTCACAGCAAAGTCGCATAGTTTTTGCTCCATATCACATTTTAGACTTTCTGCCTGTCCGAAAGCACCTAACCTGGAATCAGAATTATTGTCCTTCCCGTTGAGGCCAGTTGCATGTCCCAAAGTTTCAGGACTAATAGTTTTAACCACAGCATTTGCAGGCTGCTTGCAGAAAATGACATTATAAGCTCATTGACGAGGCAGTAGTTTGAGTTAAACTCAAACAAATGACTCACAGTAGCAATTGAAATACTCTTATGAAAACAACAGCTTGCCCAAGCCATAGGTTTCTTTTCCTAAAATTGACAATTACATAAAAACAACAATTCCATGAGAGAGGAAGAGCTTACTGTACCTTATCTGCTTTCAGAATGTTTCCTTTATGTTCAGGATTCAAACATGAATCTGAAATTTTACTTTTTCCGATAGTAGTTGTATAACGTCCTTGTACTTCACATTTATTAACTTTCAGATCATGCTTGCACAGGATTTTCATCTCATTGGAGTGGCTAGTTGTCTGTTTATAAGCAATTGAGCCCAAATCTTTGGCAATAATATTTGCAGGCTGCTCATCCTGAAAGGAGAACCGATAAGAATAAGTGACGACAGACTACATCCCCCTCAAATGAGAACAGTCATAACAGAATCAACCAATCTCACAGCTTGACTCAGCATGTTAAGTATAGCTATGAAGGTATCTAAAGATGCAGCACATTTTGGCTCTGACATGAATTAGATAGCTGGCTATACCTTCACTTTCTTGCTAAGATCTGCTCTCATCCCCATTGGATTTGATGATGAATCTAGGATTAACATATCTGCTGCAGATATAGAAGTGGGCATTGTTGCTTCCTCACTCATGATTTTCAAACTAGAAGCACTTAATTTTTTCTTCTTGTTCAGGTGGCCAGCTGAATGTTTTGAAGCATCCAGGTCTGAGTTATTCACAAACTGTGCAGCCGGCTCCTGTTGAAGAGAAGCATACTCAATTTAATTTACTTCCAACACCAGAGAAGAGCTACAATGCTACACGGCAAATGATTATATAAATAAGTGAAAAAGCAAGAGTATATTATATGATAACATGCATAAAGTTAAGAAGGGTAGGAAGCTGCAAAAGACCATTTTCTTACAAATTCAATGTAGTTTAAAAACCTATAAAACAACATAAATCACAATCAATTCAGTTTTTTCTCCCTGCATATCATCAATGCAAACTCATTCTGTTGATTGTATCATGTGAGAGATGAACTTATAAGGTCCACCTTATCTTTTTGTGTAGACATACACGAACAGCTCATTTATTATCTACACTTCTAAGTCATGCAAAATTAAATAAGGGCTAAAAGTATTATGTTCAAATAACTTTCCCTTGTTGAACTGAACTAATTACAAGAGAACTAATATTCACTAAAAGTACCTTTATATATCAAGCAGAAGGTTAATTGAAATCACGAAAAGTACTTTCTAAGGTTCAAGTGCATTAACATTTTTCATTTCAATTATTAGGTAAACCACAATGAAAAGATTACTCGCGGTTGCAAAACCTTTTCAACAAATTTTCCTCAAGTTGTTCACCTTTTAATCAGAACTTACTAAATGAATTTGAATTGGATTTTTGACCAAAAAGAGAGCGAGAGAAATACCTTAACCTTAGTCCTGTCTAGGTTATGCATTCTCTTCAGTGCAGACTTGGGAGATGAATGCTGGATCACATTTTTGTCTTTAAGTGTAAGATGACATTCTTTGATTCCTTGCTTCTTGGTAGTTTCTAAATCAAGTATGGTTACAACTTTCTTCTCATCAAATTGACCAGCTGCTGGCAGCAGGGAATGTGGTATCAGATCTTTGACATCGGCATTTGCTAGCTGCTAATGATACATTAGGACAGCAAAAGGAGGAAGTAAAGCAGGCAATTTTTTTCAAGGTACTGCTAGTACACAAAAAGAAATCAAGATGCAGCTGCCAAATATAACTTATATGGAAATTAAGCACCCCTGTTAATCTGCAAGGAATTTAAGGCTTTATTCTTTAATTTTTCTTCTCGTCTCCTTTTTCTGTTTTATGTTCTCTTCTTTACTGTTTAAGTGTGCACTTCATATTTGAATCGTCAATGGATTTTAATCATTAAATTGTACCCAAGACTCGGCTAAGAATAGAACATAGAATCAAGATACAACTCCATGCAAGATTGCACACATGCTTGGCTATGGTCAACTAATGTGCTGTTATATTATGCCTAAAATTGAGCTAAGAAGAGAGCATAGCATCAAGATACAATGCATGCATGGTTATAGACATGCTTGGCAGAATATAATCTTGCAACTTGGAAAGCAAAAAAGGAGGCCTTTACCACCTAAAATGACTTTGACCAGTCTATATTGTTACAACCTTGCAGATAAGTATATCTGCATCCATAAGTGCCAAGAACTAATTATATTTGTACATTTTTTTTCTTTAAACAAAGAAAACATAGGCACTATATCATTTCTCTTCAGATTTCTACACCCCAGAGTCCCCATTTTTTAGTATCTAAGAAAGAAAGGACAATCAAGCATAAACACTACCATAACTTAAATTTTAGCGCTAAAATCAAAGTCAAGATCCCTCTCTCCTTATTTTAACCATTTTCTCAACTAAATATTTCTACCACTTAGGATCAGTATAGCAAGTATATGCAAAATGTGTCAACCTCTGAATTTTGTCCCTCTAAAGACCTCAATCATTATCCTAACAAAACCTTCGCAGTAGCACCAAAGAAAAGACACTAAGTTGTTCCATCATTCCGAGTTTCCAAGTATGATAAGGTTGGATACATTTTTACCATTTCAGCAACAACTGCAAGCATGAAATTTTCTATGAATCTCCAAAAGTGTGTGTAACTAGAATCAAACATGCAGGCCCATGCACAATATTCAACAACAAAAAAAGGCTACAAGTGTCTGAAGACCAACAATATCACCCATAAAAATCTTATTTAAAGCCAGAAAATGTTATTACAAACTAATAATAGCTTATAGTATCAAATAATGAGTATTAAATCTCTTAAAGAGTTTGCATGAAGAATTCAAACAAATAAAAATCAACATTGGGGCTATGACAGATCCTGCATCTACCACCCAATTAGAAAAAGAGACAGACACAGAGAGATATGAAACATTCAAAGAGGCCCAAAGCAGGATGCAAAGTAGGGAGACATGGCAAGTTGTCATATTAATATAACAATTACCCTTAATACAGCCCTCAGTGACTGTATTGCAATGACAGCCCAAAAGTTGGAGTTCTCTTATTGTATTTATATGGATAGAGTAAATTGATCTTTGATCATCATATTAAGAGATGTTAAAGCATGCAAGGATAAAGCTTCATGTAACTTAACTGTTTCTGAACTATTTGCTTTCTTCACTTCAAGCTCTGTAGATGGATTTGAGGAAGTACATTTTTCTTTGGAAGTAACATTGGGTCCATTGTTTTCCTCCTTTGCAATGAAACACGAATCTGAAGAGCTCGGTTTTTGGTTCTTATGCAGGGCAGCCGACTGCTCTGGAGAACCAGACCTTGAATCTAAGACAACAACATCCTGAGATTGCTCATTCTGGAAAGGAAAATTCTGTCTTAGTTCATGAAATAATGCATACAAGAAGTAGATATTAGAAGGAAAAATTAATAAGTAAATGATAGGACACTACAGGAAAGACAAAGACAAAACCGATCTGCTGACAACAAGAGGAATTGATCACGCTTATCAAGTTCCACAGAGGTGCAAAAGCACTCCAAATAAATAAAACACTAAACAATGTTCCACCTCTATTTCAGTCTATTAAAGGTTCTCCATTCTCTTTCCTTCCAAGATGACAAAGGGTAGCAGAAAAATCCAACATGACTACAACTCTGTGACATCTAGACAGGGGTAAACCTACATTCAGAACAAATACGAAACAACACTGGTACCAGCAATGGACCGAAGCATCCAGTCAAAATAACTCAAAATGCAGAAGAAAAAAACATACTATAGTACACAAATTTGGTTGAAATTGCAGAATTAAGAGAGACAATTTGTAAAACTCAACGTGAGATCACAATCTTCTGGTATTATCCCCTTAAAGTTCAGAGTTGAATCATGTTCATGGCAAGTTAATAAAAGAATAATGAAAAATATTCAAGAGTCAAACCTGCTCATTTTTCTCATGACAGAAACTTTTGAGTAGAGCCTTCACCATTTCATGCAATTTCTCAGCAGGTTCAGTATGCATCAATAAATAAACCTCAATGTCATTCTCATCCTTGTTCCTCAATTTCCTTATCGAGATATCAAGGCAGTTGATCTTTGCTCTCAAAGCATTGCAGCAGATGTCATGCCATTCTTCATGTTCAGCCCAGGCCAGTTCACTTTGGAGCAATACCAAATTTTTTTCAAGTTCATCGATTTCAGTATCTGCTTTTGTAATCAATATCCTCAGCACTTGAACACAAGATTTATCGTTCAAGGCATTTTCTTCAATCATATCTATATAAAAACAAAAAAAAAAAAATGCATAACTATAGTAATAACAAAAGCCCAGCCAGAATTACAACAAAGATAGGAGCATTATTATACCGATGCCATAACCGAAGTAAAAGTCATACTGCCATTCTCGTTGTATGCAAGAGCTGCTTTCTTCTGCAGATTACCCATATTCAATCAAATCACACTCAAAAACGATGATCAAATAAGAATGCATGTCGAGAAACAGCAAAGCACCTTCAGGGAATGATGGGCCCCGGAGGTCGAAAGCCATAAATTTCAGATATGTGTATCCTGAAATGCGAATAATGCAACATTATGATTCTTGCAATACAGAAGAAAGCACATTAATGATTCATTACACAATAAAAAGGAAAGGGTTACCAATTGCTTCTATCGCTAATTAAAAAGCCTATAATTCAATATACAAGTATCCTTGTATTACTTTACTGTTTTCCTTTTTTTAACTTAAGGGGGTCAAGGAGCCTTTACCCAGGTCCTTAAATTTCCACCAAAAAATAAAGAATTCATTTTCTGGTGACAATTAAGACAATCCACCAGGAAAAAAGAAAAAGGAAAAGCAAAGCAAAGTAAACATGATTAACAACGTACTAGCAAGAACGTTAACATAAACAAAATTAGCCCACATATACATACATATATAATTATATAATATACGAACATTTTTTATACTCAACAACACGAAATTATTAACTAATAGTAACACTTGAAACAAAAAAAAAATGTTCAGTTTTAATTACCTTAACTAGCTTGTAATCAATCGCCTTTACTTAAACTATGTTCACTCGCATTCATTAATTAATGACTTAAATTCATCAAGATTCCAATTAAAGCAACATTTTTTTTTCTTTCCATTTTCATCAAACAACACAAAATTTAGAAGAGAAATTCAAGGCTCAAACAAAAGTAGAGAACTAATGCTATGCAAAACAAGGAATCAGTTCCAAACAAAAAGTAAAGAAGAAACGCGAGAAAAAAAAAAGAGAGAAAGAAATGTGCCTTTTTTTTCTCGAAGGCCAAACAGTACCTTAAATTTGCAACAACGAATCACAATAAGGAGACGAAGAAACGATTCAGCTTCCCTGATTGATCCCTACAATGCACAATCTGACACTTTCTATGGTTTCGAGATCTCAAAATTCTAGAGAGAGAAAAAGAACTTTTTAGTGAGAGAGAGATTGAGCTTAGTTTCTTTTTGCTGAGCAGAGTTGTGTGTGTGCGTGTTAATGAGGGAGAAAAAGTTGAGACTGAAAGCGACGAACGTTTTTTTTCTTTTAGAGGGAGAAATGCTGATGCCTGAAGGGGGGACGTTTCTGGAAATATCACTTTTTATGAGGGCAAAATTGAAATTATAAATACAGGTGGCAAGGAAAGGGCATTTGTGTCAGATCACAGGTAGGAGGCGTAGGAGGTTATGGGCCCACCGAAGAGATTCCCCATTTGTTTCTATTGGCCCTATTTGGCATAATTGGCTGCCCGTGGACCGTTGATTCTTTGACTTTCATAAAAGCACATCGGACGGTTAAGAAACGCCTCAATTTCGTGGGGTCCACAAACTAAAAGTTTAAAAATATTCAGATACTACCGTTCCTACTTTGTAACCGTCCTTTTTTTTAAAATTTTAACCCTTTTTCGGATGAATCTTAATTTCGGACGGTATGTATTTCACCAAGTTCTGCACCCGTCTACAGAGAAATATCCCTCTTCAGTAAAGGCGTGGTAAAATGGTAAATAGGTCGGAAAAGACGTGCATTTTGCAATGTACGAAACTTAGTTACCTGCCTCTTTTGGAATTTTTACAGTGGAGACTGCCCGTCTGTACTGCTAGACTTTACCATACTTTCATGCCACGTGTCAACAGAATGTATAAAGTCAGTTTCTTTTTCCCGAAAAAATTGAAGTTATATTGGTATTTCCAATAAGGAGACTCAATTAACAAAATCCATATATACCAGAAACATGTACGTCCATCATGTCGATAGAAAAAATATGTGAAAAAAATATTTTTGAAAAAAAAAAAAGTTAAATAATTAATGATAAATATAGTAGTTCATAAAAGAGAAGTGGTTAAATTTTTTTTTAGATGTATGTGAATAATTTTTTTTTTAAATAAAAAAATATATAATTATTTTTAATATCTATACTATTATAAAATGAATGATTGAGTTGGTGTCACTGAATTAAGTGACATCAACTTTAATTATATCAAAAAAAACATATCAAGATTATTGATCACTTTTCAATTTTATATGATTTTTATTTATAAAAAAATTATCAACATTTTTTTTCTAAAACTACATACTTCTTTTAAAATAACTATCCATCCTTATAAGTTACAAACTACCCATTAATAAAAGTTTTTAAACATAATTTTTTACTCACTATTTTTTTCATTCACCCACCTAATTGTGCCATAATCTAGTTATTTTTTAAAATAAATTTTGATACCAATTCAATCATTTTTATTATATTAATATAGATAGGGAAATGTTAAAATAAATGTTGGTATTTTATTTATGAGTTTTTTTTAATGAGTGTCTTTAAGGTATTTGTAAAATTAGTTAATATATTATTTATATAATAACATTATATTAAATATAAAAATTAATAATTTTATTCATTATTTTTAATACATAAATTACAAATATTTTTAGAATATTCATTAATAAATTTATTTATTTGGGTAAAATACACTTATCTCCTAGGGTTTAGTGAAAATTCGATCCTTCTAGATAAAAAAATTTATTAATGAATTTTTATTTAAAATTTGATTCAGATATATTTAATCGGTTTAGAAAATTCAGTTCGTTTAGATAAAAAAATTCGAAAAACTAGGGTTTAGAATATCCGATCCGTTTAGATATACTCGAAACCGTTCAGAATCTGATTTTATTTAAAATTTTAGCCCCCGACCCCGAAAAGACCCCGACCCATCCCGAATAGACTGAACTAACCAACCTTTTTAATTTTATTTTAAATATAATTATTTTATATAATAATTTAAAATTATATATAATATAATATAATATATCATTTATAT
The DNA here is from genome assembly GCA_030761205.1 of Fremontodendron californicum. Classification (NCBI taxonomy): domain Eukaryota; kingdom Viridiplantae; phylum Streptophyta; class Magnoliopsida; order Malvales; family Malvaceae; genus Fremontodendron; species Fremontodendron californicum. Next base: position 7,938,527 of record JAULJL010000009.1, on the reverse strand, counting down.
TATATAATAATATATAATATACAATAAATAAATTATATTTTAAACAGTTAAAACCGATTAAACACATCGAACCGACCGACTTAAGTTGATTTTGATTTTAGAATCTTTGTCGATCGGTTCAGTCGGTTTTATAAGTTTAGTCGATTTAATCAATTTTCAAAAATTTAAAACATAACCGACTGAATGCTCACATCTAATAATATATAGAATTAACATATCTAAAAAATTAAAAGTAAGAAAAATAAAAAAATAATTGGGGCGAGTCAATTCGGGTTTATAATAAATCCGAACCCGACTCGAACCCATTATTTTTTGAAATTATTTACCTTACCCGACGATTTGAATTATTTTACCAATCCTAAATATGTTCTATGTCTTAAATAGATAATTTGTATATTATATTAATTTAAAAAATATATATTATCCAAATCTTATAAAAGTATTTGAAATTATTATCCCTATTTATTTTATTGAAAGATCAATTAAATTTGAGTTGACTTGTTCAGAATAGAGGTCAGTTATTGTCATATTTTTCAAGTGTTCGAAAAGCCCGTGCCACCGACAGAAATTGCTCAAGTGTAGCTGCCGATTACACGCGGCATACTCTCCCTCAATTCCTTTAAAATCAAACTAGAATTAAGTCCCTATTTCACTGGGTTTTTTAATTTTTTTTTTATTTTTAATTAATTAATTTTAAATTAAATTAAATTTATTAAATAATAATCATTTATTTAATTTTTAATAATATTAATATAATTATATTTTGTTAATTATAAAAATTAAATTATGATAATTATTTATTTATAAATTACGTAATACAAATATATTTTCAATTGTTATTTATATGTATAGTGTATATTCTTTATAAGAGATAAAAATAATAAATAAAAATTAACAAAATAAAATTATAATTTGTATTTTATTCTCTTGTTAGGTCAATTTTTTCACATAATTTAACAGCAAATTCATTTTTTATATTTTATTTTGTATATTTAATTATTCAAATAATAAATAACTAAAATAAAATTTTCATTTGATCGGCTTTATCACTCTGGTTAGCAGCAAGTTCATTTTTTTTAAACTTTTTTTCAAGCGGATCGAGTACGGATCCTAAATCAATCCGCGAGTCAACATTCAGATCAATTCTTTTAAATAAATCATTAAAAAAAACTAAAAAAAAATTAAAATTCTTTTTAATTTTTTCCCCAAACGAATTCGGTACGGATGTAAATTAACGTGCGAATTGATCCCATTAAATATATCATTTAAAATTAAAACAAATTAATATAAACTAAAAAATTATAAATTAAAACAAAAAAATAAAAAAATAAAAAATAAAATAAAATGCTTGCCACGTGTCAAGCAAAAAACTTGACAACGTTGCAAGCATTGATCCCCTTGGGGAATTTTTTTTAATATAGTGGTATAGATAGTATAGATACGAACAACAGTGTGACGTTATCCATATGTCTAATTTTGGAAAAATTTCAATTAAAAATTTGTAATTAATTAATTATTTTAAAGTTAATCATGTTTTTAGATAAAGTAGTGCGAAAGCAAAGGAGCATAATCAGAAAGCTGTCTTAAGTCTGTCTTAACTTTTTTTTTTTTCCAATTTATTTTGCATCAATTTTAATTATTTGAATATTCTTTATTCTCACATTAGTATATTTCAATTTTAATAGTACAAAATCTATAGTTAAAATAAATCAAGTAATATTGAACATGATATGATTATATAATATAAAAAAAATAAAAACATAAAATAAAATATGATATTAGATGACATAAAAAAAATACGAATATACAAATGTATCAAAATTTATTTAACATAAATTATTAATATGTCAAAATTTATATAACATTTAAAAAAATTATAATACAAAGAAATAATATAAATACGATATGAATATAAAAATTGTCAATTATAGTTTAAAGGTCATGTAATTGTAAACCAATATTCTCTAATTTTATATTACTTGTAAATCAAATTTCTTTTTTTTAATAATGAAACAATGTTCATTATTTATTAATAGTTGATTTTGCTAGTTTTTTTATTCACAAGTCACAAAGAGAAAAAAAGAGAAATGATAAAATTATCGGAATTTTTTTTCAAAATTAATCTTCACATGATTTAAGGGAGATCAAAATGTAGTAAATTTAAGTGATAAAAAAAAATGTTGTTGGAGGGTGCTATGCTATCAATGTTTATGATTTTGAAAGATGAACAACATAGTATTTGGTAGAAAAATAATATTACAAAAATGCAGAATCTATTGATACTATATTTATATAAAAAATGAAAATCATCCACTTTTATAAATTTAATATTAAAACTAAATAAAATTTTAAAAGTGTTAAGGACATAAATATTAAGTTACTAGTTTGATAAAAAAAAAAAAAAAAATGCCAACAAGCTCCTAGCCGAGTGGTCAAGAGACTTGGGGCATGATGTCTTGGGTTCAAACTCAAGCAACCCCTCCCCTTACTCAATTATAAAAAAAAAAAAAAATCCATAAAAAGCAAAATCCAAAATTTCCATTGAAGCTCAGATGACAGCTTCTTCTTCTTTTTCATCTTCTTCATCCACTTCATCAACAACAGATCCAACCCTTTTCCCTTCCTACCTTTAAATCTCCAAAAATGTCATCAACCCAACAGCCATCATCATCTTCATCATCAAAAAAACAAACCCTTTTCATAGCTTCACTTATAATCCTATGGTACTCCTCAAACATTGGAGTTATTCTCTTAAACAAATACTTACTTTCAAACTATGGTTTCAAATTCCCAATCTTTTTAACAATGTGTCACATGTCAGCTTGTGCTTTCCTCAGCTACATCTCCATTGTGTTCATGAAACTTGTCCCTCTCCAACCAATCAAATCCGGGCCTCAGTTCCTAAAGATTGCAACTTTAAGTGTTGTCTTTTGTTGTTCAGTTGTTGGAGGCAACATTTCTTTAAGGTACCTCCCTGTGTCCTTTAACCAGGCTGTTGGTGCTACCACACCCTTTTTCACTGCCTTGTTTGCTTACTTGATGACTTTCAAGAGAGAAGCTTGGGTTACATATGGTGCTCTTGTTCCTGTTGTTACTGGGGTTGTCATTGCTAGTGGGGTATGTTTCTTTTTTCAGCTCTTTTGGATCTTTTGATGATAAAAAGAAGAAAGTTTTTATTTTTTAAGCTTGGTTAGAGATTCATTATATAATTTTGTTTTTGTGTAATGTAGATGATAGATCTGAGATTGTATCGATGTTATTTGTGTAATGATAATTAGTTGTGAATGTATGCCTTGATCTTTGACTATCATTAATCATAAGCAGATTTTTCAGTGGTATATAATATAATAGTGAGAGGTTAACAATGGGAAATGCATTAGTCAATTTATTGGAAAAATCTCCCTGCTCTTTTTTTTTTTTTTTTTTACTAATTAGTCCATATTGTGCTTAGATGAGTAATTAGTTTCAGAAGTTGAAACAACAGAACCAGCAAAGATTTGTAGCATTTACATGTGTTGGTGTCATCTAGGTAAGACATATTCCAGGACTGCCCTTTACTTCTCTAAGTCTTAGTAAAACCTTATGCAATATGCATCAAGCTGCAGCTAGAAGAATTGGATATCTTTAAACTATGGAAATTTGAACAAACTGAAGTAAAATAGAGGTGGGTTGTCTAGGTATAAGTTATATGTCCGGTATCTTAAAACTCAATTATTGATTGCACTTATTTGATTTGTTTATTATAGGATGGTTTATTACATCACTTGTGATGATAAACAATAGATGTGCTGTCTTAGTTAGGCCAAGACTTTCAACTGTAAAATTTGGCCTGCACTGAGCCACTTAGACGGTAATTCAACATGATGGTGATTTTCTGCAATAGTTTTGCAGTGAAGGTGCAAATTACTTCCTTTGGTCAATTGTACCGTAATCAGGACCAAAGTATATTTATGTGAGATATTGACTGCATTGTGATTAGCCCTACCCAGAGTATAGCATGAGATCTCCACTTTGTTTATTAGTAATCTCTTCTTTGATGTATAATTGACCATTGATCTAGTAGAACCTATTGTTGCAACATTTTTTAGCTGTTTTAATTACAATAGTCTCCCTCCTCCAACCTCCCCCAAATGAAAATGACAAAAGGAAAAAAAAAGGAAGAAGAAAATGGGTTCTCAGTGGACTCCACTACAGTGTTTTTTGGAGGCAAAGGCAGGTTTAGTGCTCATAGTCATACCTTTATCTGCTTCACTAGCATAGCTATGGCCTATATAGGCTGCACCGGAAGGAAGTTTCCTTATTATCTTTAAACACACTAACCATTGTTTCATTCCATAATGCCATCTTCATATGTTTGGTCTAGTTTATGAATAAGTTCAATTGGCTGTTTGGACCTTGTCATCAATTCATTTTGTAGAAAGGGAGGAAAAGGAACTTTTTACAAAACCCTGTCAGGAATTCATGATTTGTTAAATAGGAAAGAGACAAAGAGCTCTAAGTAACTTTCTGCAGTTCTAGGCAACCTTTGTCTCTTTCTCTCCTTAAAAACTCATTTGGTTAATGAACTTTAACCTTTGAATTTGATTATTGGTGGCAGGGTGAACCGGGTTTTCACTGGTTTGGATTCATTATGTGCATTAGTGCAACTGCTGCAAGGGCCTTCAAGTCTGTTCTTCAAGGAATTCTGCTTTCTTCAGAAGGGTATAACACTTTTGTTTCTACTAGTTCATCATCTACAATTGGCACATTTCTTTATGTATTGGCTGTATAGTTGCCGCCACAGAAGTCAATGCATTTAGTTTCTTTTTCCTTTTTATTCCCTGAGCATGGGATTGGGGAGTTTTTAGAAGGCGGATGAGGGGAAGCAGTCACTTGGGGTGGAACCAAAGTTAAGCTGCCTATGATTCCTGTTAGTGCCTGCATGCCATGTAGTCAAATGCTGTTATTAAGTTTAATTTATTGTCATCGTCTAACATTGCAATCCACTAAAGAGAATGAATTGCCATGTTATGTCTTAATTGAATCCTACTCCAGCCAGCTATGAGGGGTGCATTTCTTCCATTTTTCCCTTATAGAAACGATATTTGGGGGCAAAAAAAGGGTGAAGTGGAGGAAAACTTTTAAAAGCCTGAATTATGGGAGAATAAGTGGCTGAAAAACCTGTCTGATATGATTTAGATATTTCCTTTCTTCTTTGCCTTTTTAAGTGAATTTCTGACAAAGAGGACATTGTCAACAATAAAGATGAAAAGAAAACTTTCCACAATTAGTTTGTATGTAAAATGTCTTTGGTTGATTATTGCATTTGTTTCATTGGTATTTATTGGAAAAAGAAATGAAAGTAGACCAAAAAGGGATCCATGTAATTGTTGACACCCAGAAGAAACCTTAGAATTAACATGCCCTTCACCTTGACCTTCCAACTTAAGCAATTAATCAAAGCAAAAAGTTTGGACCTCATATATTTCTTACTATTTCAATTTTTGTAGGTGGTGATTGATGCTAACATACTCATTTTTAATATGAAAAATTCATCCCCAAACTAATTGTTCATACATAAGTGCCGGTGGCTTTCACTGTCATTTCAAAGTGAGTCATGGATCTATGTTACTCCTAACTCTTCATTTTTCCTGAAGTATCCGTGTCCGACACATATTCGGACAAGGGTATGATCCTTCAAATAGATGGAAAAAATTGAGTATACACGTGTCGGAAACATACCCGTATCCGACACTCACCCCCAAATCCGAGTACATAGTCATGGATATCTATTGTTTCTTCTTCTTCCTCTCTCCACCTCCCACCGGGTCTTTTTTTCCTCTAAGCATTTCTATTTGTCTTTCCCTCGTAACAGAACTGTTTGTGCTGTTGTTTCATTCTTGCAGGGAAAAGTTGAACTCGATGAATTTGCTACTCTATATGTCTCCAATTGCAGTTCTAGTTTTAGTGCCTGCAGCACTTATAATGGAGCCTGATGTGTTAGAAGTCATCTTATCACTTGGAAGACAGCATAGATACATGTGGCTGCTTCTTCTCATTAATTCAACAATGGCATATTCGGCTAACTTGTCGAATTTCTTGGTGACTAAACATACAAGTGCATTAACACTCCAGGTTCAATATCTTCTGCCTTCCTCTAGTTTGTTTTTAATATCTACTTCTATGGATTATAGTAAGAGTGTAGGACATATTGACCTTTCAGCACTAAACAATGTCCCAAGACAATTCATCAAGGTATTCTCATTAAATTGATAAGCTCATCAAAAAGTTCTCATTAAGTTGATGTTGTTAACTACTTTCTATCAGTTGCACAAAGTATAAGCACTAGCATAGCTATAATCCGTCCGATGATTGGCTTAGGTCACTTTACAAAAATGACTGCTTTTACAATCATTTGTACTCTGCTAAAATGTTGTCGGCAGTCTTTAGGTTATACAAGCTTGTTGATCTGTATCATCTTATAGTCTTATTAACAAAAGCATTGATTTGTTATTCGGACTCGGATGTCAGTGTCGGACACGGGTATGTGTCCGACACGGTTATGTTCAATTTTTTCTAAGATTTTCATGTATTTGGAGGGTTCTTGGAGAATCATATCTTCATATTCATGTCTGGATATGCGTCGGACACGGGTACTTCAAGAACAATGAAAGAGTCGGAGCAACATAGGATTAGGTACCTAGCCAAGAAACTGCATGCTTTGCTTTCAAGAAATAATTTCATTGCCTAGGAGGTGGTTGTCCTTAATGGATATATTAAGGATCTAGGATCCAAAATCATACCTTCAGTAATGATTGAGTGTGAGGGTTGGATCGACTTAAAGAATAGCTTAAACTTATCCCTTTATATTCTCAAGCTATGTAGTTTCGTCATTTTTCCTAAAGTACTCGTGTCCGACATCTGTATCCGACACATATTCGGATATAGGTATGGGGGTATGATCCTCCAAATATATGAAAAAACTTAGAAAAAATTGAGCATACCCATGTCGGACACATACCCTTATCCAACATTCATATCCAAGTCCGAGTAAACATATCTTTAAGACTTATCCCTTTATATTCTCAAGTGGCCTGGAGACGAACACTTGAAAGTCGAAACTCGAAACCTGTCATTATTCTATATCCTTACTCAAGCACTCCCTTATATAATACCTACATAGCTGAACTTTATCCTACAATCATACGGACGACAATTGTTGTTTCACCCTGCGGGTTCATGCATTTCCTCATCATCTTTCCTTTTGGGGATGATAATTGTGATCAGGTATTAGGCAATGCAAAAGGTGCTGTGGCTGTTGTTATCTCAATACTTGTGTTCAGAAATCCTGTCACAGTTGTGGGCATTGCCGGTTATACAATGACCGTCCTCGGTGTTGTTGCTTACGGAGAATCAAAGCGTAGGTTTAGATAAAAATATAATTCATCATCACATTTTACAAAATTTTCTTTTTAGTTGACCTCCTGCGAATATCGTCTCGAGTCTCGTGTTTCGATGAAGATCAGCATAGTGAAGTTAATGGGTAGATAATAATTCTTGGTGAATAATATTTTGTAGAGAGAAAAAAAAAAGTGTCTGGAAGTGTTGAGGAACATTTTCTAATCTATACTGTAATTGCTTGCCTACACAAACAGGCATATTTTTTCTTGCATTTGATGCTTTATTCTTCTCATTTTTCCTTAATTATTTGGGAGACCTTCCTATTTTTAGCATTCATCTAGGCTTGATAAGCTAGGCTTTACCTCTCTTATCATGTTTTACTATGTTGTTCAAGTAAATTTTATTGTTTAAAATAGCTGAGCTGTGAAGTATAGTAGTTAATAATATCTTAATTACAATGATTATTATTGTATTAATATTATTTGTGAAACAAAGAAGAAATAACAAAATATATTTCTTTAAAAAGTAAAATATGACGTCATTATGCTATTATTTTAATTTTAATATTTTTATTTATGAAAAATAGGTAAAAACAAGTACAAAATATATAATATAAGGTATTTCTTTTAATTGTTAATTGAATGAAATAAGCAAAATTATATTTACCTTATTTTTTAATTTACCTATTAGCTTGTTATATCATTTTCCTTTTTTAAGAGAATCAAAAATATTCTAAGTTTTGTTTGAATTTAATCTTCTCTCCAAAAAATCTTAAAGCTGCACTTCTCATATCGATCAAATGCATTTATAATTTTACTTTCGAATTACTCCCACTATGATCTTCAAATAACGATAAAATGCATTCAAAATTTTACTTTCTTAGTTTGGTATGTCCAAGGGGCCAAATGCCTAGTTAAGTTTTGGACCTGTTTTTTCTCTGGGGCTTGCCTGCCAGCCTGCCTTTCATATATGGAAGTTTCATTACTTTGTGCAGATATGACAACACGATACGAATACGATATGAAAAAAATAACTAAAACATGACACGATACGAATACACAAATGTATTAAAATCTATATAACAAATTATTAACATGTCAAAATTTAATTAATATAAAACACCTTAAATACGATTATGACACGAATACACGTCAATCCATTTTGGACTTGGTACCAAAGGTTAAAAAAAATTTAACCAAAATTTCCACTCCATGATTTATGGGAGAGAGATTGACGACAGAGTAGGTGAAGTGGTGGAATAAATTACAGGTAACAAACACCAAGTTTTGTATAACTTACACTTCTATTACATCAACAACACTCCCTCAAAAAATTTGCTGCAACTTCAAACATAAATTGAAAATTTATCAGTAAATACCCATAGACCTCTTTTTCCACATTTCCTCCCTTCCCTTCCCCTTCTGTCTCTCTACTTGTAAGGTTGTAGATATGCAGGAAAAATGAAAAGGAAACAGGAAAAATAAACATCATTGTCGGAACTCGGAATATACCAAGAGTTCCACTGCATCCAAGGGAGAGAGAGAACTCACCTTGAGGGTTTTTTATTGTTGTAGTATTCTCATTATTGTCTGTTCTGCAGTTCAAGGACTGCATAGGTTCTTGAGATCTTCTTCCTTGGCATACCAGTTTGGTATTATCTTTGACACATGGGGATAAAGATCCTTGTATGAATTTCGGATCGTCCCTTCCGCAACTCCCGTAGCAACTGAAATATCTGCATCCCACACATTTTCTATCAAAAGTCTGCATTTTTCAGAGAATGATAATAGCAACAGCTCAAAAACTTTAAAGATGCTGTTTTTGTTTTGTTTTTTTTTCTTCTAATGGACAAACACATTCCATATAGAACCTAAACTGCAATAATCAGCAGAATATCAAGTAGAAAAATAGGCACATAAAAGTAGTCTGTGAAACATCTTATTTTTATGGGAAATATCAAACCTCTAAGAGGCTTCTTATCATCTGAAAGCTGTGTTATAATATAGATAACTGCTGCTGCAATTGATATAGGGCTTCGCCTGCAGAAGTTATGCAAATTGTTAGCAAATACCTATACAAAATATAAGTGAACAAAACCATTAAAGATGATATGTAATGATAAATAAGAGATATCAGATTCTCAATACAACAATCCTGACTCTCAAGTAACAAATTCATTAAAAAATCTGCAAGAGTGCAAACTTTATCTTTCCTCCTTCTAAAACCTAGCCCAATAACCAAATGAGGGTGGAAAGAACAGGAGAAAAAGAAAGAGGGAAGGGGGGGTATTCAAGAGAGAGTGAGGAGAAGCTTGGAGAAGACCCAGAAGAAACTTCTGGTTTTCCAGCATATCTTTGCAAAAGCTGTATGAAGAAACCACTTATAACATGTTTGCAAGTTTGGAAAAAATGACCACTAACTTTTTGGAATTATTTTCAGTTCCATAGCTTCCAAGAAAAAAAAGAAAAAAAATTAAATCAAAAAGAATTCCATAAGCTTAGAATTCACTCATTCCAAAAATGCACTTTAAGTGGTGATAAAGAAAGTTCATACAGCAAAGAAGCAAGAGGTTTACTATTATGTTCAAACACACTTTGCAAGAGACAAACAGCAGCAAAGTAAGATGATTGCTGTGAGAAGTCATGGACTGATGTCAGGAAGGAGAATCTTTTTTTTTTTCTTTCAGAATCTTCAAACTGTCCAATACATGCCAAAGCTAAATAACCAAATTGAATAAACAATTTGGCTGCAGGGATCTAACTAATCTGCAAGAACATGGAATACCGGAACTGTCAATTAAGTTGAATCACGACTTTTAGAAAATGAATACCATCAAGATCCTTATTAACATCCATATCCCCAATAGGTTTTGCTTCTCACTCACCAGCACCTCATAATTCACCTCGATAATAGTAGTCTTTAAAAAATAAGAGCAATTATTGCAAAATCTCAACCATAATTGTCTTTTAGTACTCAATCAGCTTCTTTTTCTTTATGTCACTATTCAAACATTCTCATTCTTTCCTAATCATGTCAGTTAATCAACTTAAAATCCCCACTTCCTAATCACGCATTCTGTTAACTGGAGAGGTCCAGACAGAATTATCCAAGTCATAGAGGACACTGAATTCAAATTCGTTTGAAAGGAAAAAGGCTTAAAAAGAAAATTCAGTTTAGGCTCACCCCTTCATGATGAAAATAGAATAATAAGTACCTTATATCAAACTCCTCAGACTTCTTAACTGCTTCTTGGGCAGCTTTAACTGCTTGGTTATTCATGCCAAGATTGGAACAAAAACGCCTCTAATAATTAAAGAAATTAATGTCAGTGGCAACCATAAATGGTAAGCACAAATGAATAATACAAAATTCAACCATGGAAGTGCAGCCTTCCAAGCATATGGCAAACAAGGGAACTCACCATGAAGTCACCAGCATGTATGGTTCCCATCTCCATAGACTGACCAGTCTCCAATCCCAGTTGTTTCACTATGTATTCTTTTGCTCGGCCCATTTCTTTCTTTGTGGCTCCATTGGCGACAGAGCAAATTTCTATTTGAAATCCACAGGTTCAGGGAAGCTCATAGACATAAGGAAAGATAAATCACGAAGCATCCAGATGTTAAAAGAATCTTAGGCTGTACCCTTGACAGTGCGTGGCTTGTCCTCTTGTCGACAAGCAATGTATAGGCAAGCAGCCAACAATGCATCCTGATTTCTTCCTCTACTAGACTTCTGGTCTTCCACCTTCTTATATATCTCATTGGCTCGATCCTTCAATCAATGGCAAAAGCCCCATAAATCACATGCAAATTAAAATTGATAAAAGAAAAAAAGAATAAAGAATAAAAAGGTCATCAAGCTAAAAATTAAAGTGTAAAGCACAAGTGCCCCAGCCATGAATGGGAAAACTCTCAATTTAGCTTAAAACAAATACTTCAAATATAAAATAATTTTCTTTTAGAAGCATAAACATGCTCAAAACTAAGGGTGATCTTTAGAAGACAATCATTGAGAAATAGATTACTAGGAGTAGAGATTACAAGAAAATTTCAGTGGCCAGATGAAGAAAACAAATTATAACTGAAAATGCAGCTAGTTTTACAACAAAAAAAAAAACTCCTTTGAAATAAAAGAAGAAAAGCTTTTAAAAGAAGAAAAGCTTTTAAAACAACCACTGCTAAGAATTATTCCTGGCAGAGTTCATTTTTAACAGATTATTTTCCTTTTTTTAAAAGCTTTACATATAACTAATTATGAAAAAATGGACAAGTAAAACTTAGAATTGTATTTTGATCAATTTCCTAAGTGTTAAATGCCCGTTGCTCAGTCACTTATAAAAATGCAAAGCAAAAAAACTATCAGTAGGATGTCTCTCCCTCCCTCTCTCCTACTTGTTACTCATAATATTTCAAAGTTTATGGAGCATTGTATCCTGGCCTTCTATGCAATAGTAACTTTCTTTGGTTACTTAATTCTTCAAGCTTTATTGGTAGTTGATACATCTTTAAGGATAAATTCTTAGTTCTTATACAACTGAAATTCAACATATTATTATCAGTTATTAAGATAGTCAAATAATAAGTAAAATAATAAATAAATAAATAAATCAAACAATAATGTATGATTTTCTAGTACTTCTTATTTATTAATGATAAAGATCTAATTACATCTTCGAAGCCTACTTAATCAATCACACCTACAACAATTTTGTGTAATAAACAAGAGGGTTTTGGGCCCAGCCATCAAACCTAACCCTATTCTTAATCCTCATTGGAAGGTGACTAAGAGCAGGGGAAGTTTCTTTCTACTAGTGCACAGGATTGGAGGTTTAAATTTATACCTTCTTTTTCTACATGCATTAGCTATGGTAACGTTTATATGAACTTCACGCTTTCAACTCATGCACAAGATTGGGGATTTAAATTTTATAACTCCTTTCTGCTCATGCTCATGGTAATGTTTGTATGTCTTTGAGGCTTTCAAGTCATGCACAAGATTGGAGTTTCATATTTATACCTTCTGTCTAGTTGGCTCATTTATCGCAAAATTGTCAATATTTACTCTAAAGACATTCTATTTCAAACAAGTCATTCTCATAAAACCTGTCATGCTACACTTTTAACTTTGCCGCTGACGAGATATAGTCTAGTACATCATAAACCCTATGGCAGCAATGTGAACTTGTATAGATAATGCATACGCATGAAATACTACAATAATAGAGTATACCAAGTCTATGGGCATATGTGAATGTCGTCAGTCCATAGTAATTATGTTTACTATGATTCAAATTATATTTACACTGAAATGGGTAGCATACCTTGATGGTTGCGACAAGACCCAGCCTGAAACATAAACGTATCCAAATAAGTGACATTTCATAGTAAATTACTATCTGTCAAGCATAGAACTTCCCTTCATGGAGAAAGGGAAGGGGAAGCAAATCAATATGCAAATCTTTACACCTAAAGATAACAGAATAGGAAATGAAAGCCAGTATTAAAACTGTTCATAAAATAACCAAATAGAATAGAAACATCAATGCTTTTTAAGAAACGCAATCTTAATATTCAGTTGGAACGCATTGTGCTGGATTCTACAGAGAAAAGCACATTCATCTAATTCATAAAATTCGATACCAGTTTGATTCTGCGCCTAAGAAAAATAAAATTCAAAAGCATAACACTTTCCAATCAATTCTAAATTTCCTAGAATCAGCCCTCAAACTTTGTTCCCAATTTTCTCCAGTACAAACAAGTAGACATGCGATGCAAACAATAATTGCATCATAAATTGTTTTTACCAGCAAATGAAGCATCTCTTTTCCCAACTGGCAACCCAAATCAGGAAACAAATCAAAATCCCTCAAAATCTCTAGGCATTTCCATTAATTTGTCTCCAGAAACAATGGACATCCCAAACTCACCTAACTCATTTAGCTCAATCAAACAAAACTCTAATAATTTCACACAAGATCCATAACCCGAACATCCATTATTTTCCCACAATTTCTGACCATCCAAATAATCTCCACAATACCAACCAAAAACCAATTGGAAAAAAATCCATTCAAAAACCCAAAAAAGAATTTAATACCTATCAGACATGGTAGCAATAGTCTTAAAAGCGAGAATCAACCCCCGATCCGGATTCGACCCACGATTCTGCCACCGACCCAACGAGGACGAAAGGAACTCTCCAGAAGCACCATTAGGCTTAGCTATAACGGTGGTTAAACCGCCATCTGCCAAAAGCGGATTGGTGGGACCACCGACACGGACGGGATCGTTATCGCCGGACTCGTTGGCGAAGGTTCTCCACTCCGATGTCTCATCGATCGAATGTGACTCTAATACCAACCCGCACTCCGAACACACCGTGTCACCCGCCGAGTGGTCCAAAACCACCTCCGTGTTCCGCTTGCAGTCCGAACAAAACGCATCCCCCATTCCCTCTGTTTTGTTTTCCTTTTTCCTTCTTGTCTTGTATTCTGTTTTTCAAATCGATTCAAATATGCCAAAAGAAAAGTTGTTAGGTTAAAATCTACTTTTTTAGATTTTATTTTATTTTCAGTTTGGTTTGTTTCTTTTCCCTTCTTCTTTTTTTCTTTTTTTTTTTTTTTTTTTTCAAGCCGAAATGAGGAGACCAAGCGGAAAGTGAAGGAAAGGAGAATTTATTTACGGTTGTTGAAAAGAAAATGATATAATTCCTTCATTTATATTTGATAATTTTTGTATGCTTTTATATTTTTTTTATTAATTATCTTTTTACAATATAAAACATTTTAATTATTAAATATATTATAAAATAAGATATTTTTAATTGATACGAGTAAATATCAAATTAATTTAAAACTTTGTGGTAAGAATATAAGTATTGTTAATTTCAAAGATTGATTTTTTTAAATATAATTTTTATAAAAAAATTATGAAAATATGTATTAGTTTTATACTGATATAATTTGATCTTACATATATAATCTTAATTATTAAATAAATTCTAAAAATCCAAATTATATTTTATGTATAGATTATAATTTATATTAAATCAATATGATTTTTTTTTATTCAAACTTTAAATTCTAAAAATCCAAATTATATTTTATGTATAGATTATAATTTATATTACATCAATATGATTTTTTTTTATTCAAATTTTAAACTTAATCCTTTATGTATAATAAAGAGTAACACCACTACATTAGATCTCAGTTATTTATTTACGACACATAATTTTGGTTTATACAAAGAGATAATCCTTTTTTATTATATAAAAAAATCATAATTTAAAAATAAAATAAAAAAAAATTAAAAATATTAAAATTCGAATTTAAATTTATTAAGTGTTATTGCAGCCTTCCACTTTAATATTTGAATTCGAGATTTCTAAATTATTCTATAAGTGAAATTAATCCATGATTTATTTTCCAAGTACTATACAAGAACTAATTGTTTTGGAAATGGTAGGAAAAGAAGAGAGGAAGGAAAAAGCCTTTGCATTTCTCATCAACTGTGGAGTCGTGTTGGGTTTAGGGAGTTCTTAACTGCCTTTCTTCTCTTCTCTCTTTATACTTTAATTTTTTTTAGTCTACAAAAAATTGTAATCCGAAAATAAAATAAAAAATTGTAAATATTAAAATTCAAACTTCAAATATTAAATATCATTTTTAAAAAACCATTCTATGACCAAATGAATTAAATCTCGATTTTTTTTTTTTAATTCATTAATGGAGTCTATGACAAGTGATCATAATAAGTGTTTGTTAGAATATGTTAGGAAATCAATACCATCACCATTTCTGTTGAAGACTTGTATGCTGGTGGACTCTACTTATTTTTAAGTATTTGTGTTCCACACTTATCTTCGACACATATTTAAATATATATATCAAATATTATTTTTTAATATATAAAAAATTTTAATGTTCATATTCAACACTCACTCCAATTTCGGATAATATAACGGAAGGTGATTAGAAAGACTTCGGGAACTTCACTTTGACCCCGAAACCTGGAAATACTAGTTTTTTTTCTTTCTTTTATTAAACGACAGGAACCAAGTTAAAAAACTGGTTCCAACTTCCAATTTTCAGTCAACGAAGGGAAAAAAGGAGTAAGGAGAGACAATGAAAAACCATCTCACATCTCATTAGTCTGATTTCTCTAATTTTAAGATTCCAATTCGTAAAATCAATCTCATTTCTCTAGTTTCAAAATTCAAGCTTTGTGAAATCGATATTGTAATTTTAAATTCTAACTACTGAAATGTACCATAAGAACCATTTTAGCCAGAATTTTATGCACCTTTACTTCGGGCTAGTTGACCTTTACTTCGGGCTAGTTTAACATTGCTCGGGTTAGTTTAATATTGCTGTTGAAAAAAATTTAAGTTGAAAAAATTATGTTTAAAAAGTATGATGAAAAACTGTGATTTAAAAACTTTTAAGTGTCTAGCATTGCTCTGAAAAAATGTTATAGAAAATTGAAATGTCATAAAAATATGTTTTAAAATAATAAAAGTGTAGAGATATGAAGATAATAAAGTCATTTATTCAAAAGCCAACTTTTAAAATCCAAAAACTATATTTTTTGATTTTTTTGTTTAACTTTTCAAACTATGATTTCTACAGCAGAAGTCAAATTTTTTTTGTCAAAAATTATGACAAACGAGGTTCATCATTTAGCTTGGCTTTTCTACTCAGCAAAAAAAAAAAAAAAAAAGCAGAAAAAGAAGAAGAAAAAAGGTTCCAGTTTTTCCTAACAAATTGGATGGTTACAGAATGTATTGGAAAGAAAAAAAGAGAAAAAAATTACATCCTTAATCCCATTCAAACAAAATATGAAAAAAGTTGAATATTTTTCAATTACCCATTTTCCTTTTTATTTCAATTTTTTCTGTCAATCAATCAAAAGCTGTAATCTTTGTAAAATTATGTTTCTTTACATTTCAATTGTGCTCTACTTTCTGCTAATATACATTGCCTGTTTTTGATATTTACATTTGCCCTGAAAATCTTATACATAGAACAGGGGCAGTAACTTATGCAAATCTGACCCTTTCTTTCAACAAAAAAAAAAGGGTCATAAATGTAGAGGTTCAGCAAATGTTTGTGATCTATCATGAGTTAGATGCAAAATGATTGAATATGGTCTCAAGAGTTGATTGGCTGATACTGTACTCGGCTATGCCCGATCGATTTCTGATGTGAAATTTTCTAAATTCAGTATCCTTGGAAAATCCCCCACAAAAAAATGATAAAAAGGAAAAGGAAAGGCAGTTAAGAGAGATGCTTACCTGTTTCTCTCCAGGTGCCCAAAAACATCTGCTAGTGAGAGACCCTCCCTATATGGCAACTGCAACATAATTCTGAATCAGTTACTGTCACTCAAGCTAAAGATAAGAAAAACAATGTTGTTTCAACTACACCTAAAACCATAGGGCAGCAATATAATGTAGAAAACATCGATTATATCCTATGTTACCTGGACTCGATGAGTGTCAGATATTCTTTTTCTTAAAAAAAAATTTCATATTTTTGGAAGATCATACCTCCATACTCATATCCGATTTTCGAATATGCTTTTTCTTTAAAAAATTCCATATATTTGGAGGATCATACCTCCATACCCATGTCTGATTTCGGACACAGGTGTCGGACACGGGTGCTTTAGGAAAAATGAAGAGTCCGGGTAACATATGCTTCGTCTAGGCACAAAAACTTGAGGTGGTGAAATTGGATTTTGGTTTATTATACAAAATATGAGAATTAATTTGCATAATACATGAAAATTAGTTAAGGTCTATGTATTTATCGATTCCAAATAGCATTAGAAAATGAATATTGAACTAATTCTCTTCTTTAGATATTTCAATCAAGTAGTGATAAAGATCTAACAAATGAATGAATTTGATGATCAGAAAAGAAATGTTTTCATGAGCTTTACCATATAATTTATATTGAATTTGAAATAAAAATCTCTCCTTTCAAATTCAAGTTCCAAAAAACAACCTAAAATCCTTGTTCCTCTTCTAAGAAAAATTATAACATCACAGGCTTCAATGATCTATCTTTTTTTTTTTGGCTCACTAATGTCACAAGCTTCTTCATGGGTTTATTATGGTGTCTTTGGCTATGTGATATATGAACTTATTTTCTCATCAACTGCTATATGCTTCATTTTATTCAAGAAATGGAGGTACCATAAAGTTAAACATAACTACTATATTTGATTAACTACAGAGCTGAAAGATTTCATGTTTAATCTGACATGTCTCTCTTCTACAGCATAAATTATAGCACAAATTGATATTTGATTAGACAACAGAATTACTCCTAAGTCGATCAAACAGTTGAAAATTCATTGAAAAACTAAGGGATGTTTCTTTCTTAAAAGTTAAGGATTGCATACATAGCTGAAAGTAACTATGAATTTTACCTGATATTTAACGCTTAATCCATTGCACCCGTGGAAAGTTGCATCAGGAAATGAAGATACTATAAATGAATCAATGGCTGAAAACTTCTCTCTAGCTAACCACCACTCAGAAAATATTGGCAATGGTATACCACCTACAGAAACTCATATAGTAAGTCAAAAATGCTATAAGAAAAAAACAACAATGGAACGATAACATGATTAAAATGTCATTGCCCCTATGAATTAGAAATGTCTTGTTTTATTCTGAGTTTCTATGCAGTGCAAGTTCAAAATTGTGATAGGAAACAGCATCTTCAAAATATTTTTCACATCTTCCATGATTGGCAAAGATGGCAGCAGCAGTTAATGGATATTAAAATAAGTAACATCAGTAGATCACTTATACCATCCCGAACCAACTGCTCCGACAACTGTTCACCAAAAAGCCCATCAGAAACCGGTCTTGAAGAAATAAGTGTCTTTATTCTTTCTTCATTTCCAAGCCAACGTCCAACAACAATTATCATCTCCTTTGACAAGCTAATTTCTGCTACCGATGGATTTTCTGATGTAATGGAGTCAATGCCCCCAATACAGACTTCAAGATCATTTAGTAGGCTTCTTGGATGGGAAGGAATGTCAAAGAGCATTTCTTGAATAATGCGGCAAAGATTTTCCAAATCAGCAGAGCTCACTTCAGTGGGTTTGATCTGATTGAAGGTGAAAATTTATTGCATTACTGAGTGTTTTGAGTGTTTTAACTCAGATTATTAAACATTATTAAATCAAAGAATGACATCATATTTAACCACATACCTCCAGCTCAAGATGATTTCCAAACCTTGTTTTTAAGTGCTGGGGACTTCCAATGCACCTTAGCCTGCCTCCAACCTAAATGGAAGACAGTGTACTTTAAGTGAATGCCAACAAGTTTCTTAAGTTTTTAGGATGCAAGGAAGATTGGTACCATTATCCCAATTCTGGTACATAGAGCTTGAGCTTCATTCATGCTATGGGTAGTAAGGATCACAGCTGTCTTTCCTTGTCTGGTTGATAGCCGGGATATTACTTCCCACATGAATCTTTTTGCAATGGGATCCATACCTAAAATAATCAATAATTACTAACTGCTAGGAAACAAGGAAAGCACTAAATAAAACATCCTACACTTCACATAGCATTCCCTTCTAAGACAACAATTAGCTAGAATTTAATCGCACAACAGACTAAAAACTGCCATCAAAGGCCATATCCCTGTGTTGATCATGACCAAGCGTGGCTTCTACACAAGAGGGGTGGACATTTTTTATAGAGACTGGTTGCTCTGAAACTCAAACATGCAGTATGCTAGTATGTAAGCAACTAAACTTAATGCATTGAGAATTTGAGATTAAAAATTTCTAGGAGCTTTAGAATAATAGCATGCATAAATTTTGGGAAAGAACAACCCACAACCACTTGAGAAAAACAAAACACATGCTTACAACATATCAAGGGAACCAAGCCAACATCAAAGCTTGATCAGAAGATCTGTAAGCTATTTCTTAACATTTTAATGTCTATAGATAGAAACAATTTTCTATCATTAAAGAAAGAAAAAAAAAGGCATACAAAACATTTGTCAAGTCCTTGCAAGAACTCATGAGTTTATGCAACCTGTGCATACCTGTGGATGGCTCATCAAGAATGACGATTGGAGGATCTCCAATCATTGCAATTGCAACAGACAATTTACGCTTGTTCCCTCCACTAAGGGTGTAAGATGGTTTGTTAGCATGCTTTAGTAAGTCAAACTCCACCAGCTTTTCCATAACAACCTGCCAAAACAGTTACATGCATCAGGGTGCATTATGAGGTCATTACTGCATCAAATTAATATATTGATGCTAATGTGTTAACTGGTATCACCACTCACCACATATTGGTTAAGTTAGGGCTTATTACAGACTTATAATATAAAGCCTCTCAAATTATTGTTCTATGTTGAATGCTCCAAACTACATAATTTTTATTTATTTATTTGTTTGGATAATTGATGATACATGGTTCAAGGAGCATCTGTGAAAGAACTTGAACTGTCAATCAGAATGGAGTACTGCAACTACAAACACAGTCATCTAATATGGCTGCTCCAAATAAAAGGGGAAAAAAGGCAGTACAGCTAGACAACTTATTGGCTAATAGTCAATCCTCACAAATCAAATCAAACTAGAACCCTTCTAGTATACTGACAAGGGAATACAATTATTAGAATAACTATGATATATACACATACATCATTCATACTGTAATCCGAAACTCCTTTTATCCTTGCATAAAGTTCAAGGTGCTCTTGCACAGTAAGATACTCCAATAGAGCATCAAACTGAGGGCAGTACCCAATCTGCAGGTGATTCATGAAATAAATGAAAATAGTTAAATTCTTTCTGATGGACTATCCAGACTTCTAGATCAATCATAAGAGTAAAATAAATAAAAGAGTCTAACGTACATGATGACGGGCAGCCTTTGGATTTGAAGATATATCTTTGCCAAAAATAAAAGCAGTTCCTTCAGTTGGAGATTCTTCTCCTGTATGGGGGAAAAGAAAAAGAAAAAGATGTGGTTCAGATGGACTAAAATCTTACAATTGTACAATATCTAAACAGAGTTAAGTTCTCATGAAGATTCATGAACCAGATATTATATAACGGAGTACAGTTTAAGAGAAAGAAAAATTATAATTAAATTATTAACAATTATGGAGGCTTAGTCATTCTTCATGAATTCGATTATTCCACAATATTAAACCAATACATTAACAAAACAATCTGGCATAAAATATGTTTATTTTGGAGTGTTCTGCAAGTAAAATATTAACGTCTAAGCTGGACAATTGCAGAATACCAGTTAGCATTGACAAAGTGGTAGTTTTCCCAGCTCCATTTGTTCCCAGAAAGCCAAAACATTCTCCAGCCTGAACGGAGAAAGTTAATGAATCTACAGCTACTTTTGCACGGTAATGCTTTTCTCCAGGATACACCTAAAAGATTGGTTGATAAATGTTACTACCAAGCAATTATAAGAGTACGAGAATGACATGACATGACATGACATGACTAAAACCAAGGACAGTAGAGCTCATGGAGATACCTTCCGAAGATTACGCAAGAAAATAATGGTATTGTCAATGGAACCTGAAAGTACCCTATGTCTTTCGGTTCTTACATCTACATCTTCATCAAGGTGAACAAAGGTTTCAGAGGAAGATTTTATAAAAGGTTCTAAAACAGAAGCATCACCCTGAAAATTTTTTATCCTCCACCACCTCATTAGCCTTACTGGAGTCAATTTACAAGTAGGCAAGAGTTCAAGCCCAAGAGTCAGAAGAAAGTAACAAATGGCCTGTCACAGGAAGAAAACTGAATGAGATCCAAACCAGCCCATTTTTTAATTGTACCTATAGAGTAAAATGGTCAACTAATGCATAATGGGTCCATTAATATGCTTATAGAGGACCATGTCCAGAGGCAAACCATCAAGGTGGGATGTGGCCATAAAAATTTCCGAAAATTTAGTTCATTTTCCTGCATAAAGTTAAAAGTATGGCTATGGCATCCTGCAATTTCTACCCTCCTTTCGAACTTGAGAGCTAAGGAGCTTATAGCCTCTACAAAACCGAAATAACTAGTTATATTTGGCATGAAAAGGAGCTAAAGGATAAATGTTCCTTTTTTATACATATGATATTAAAGCACTTACATAAGTTTCAATTTTAAAAGAGGCAGAAAAAAGCAAAAATGCCAACTTTTTCTTTTTGTGAAAATAGCAAATATATCAACTTAAGTTGCACATTTAGCTGCAATTTTTTGACGTTATAATTGTTTAATCAATAACATCATGCACTCCCCTTTCCTCATACATTAAAAATTTCAAAGATCTCAGGTTAGTAGTCAGGACTGATCAGCAATCCATGCCTGGTTGACAGTCTCAATTAGCCAAAAAACAAAGAGACAAGTCTGTTTTGTTTGAAACTTCATCTTAAAGGAAAATCAAGATAAAGCAAATGGCTAGTTCTAGATCTTCTACAAACAACTCCACAGAGAAATACGAGAAAGAATTTTCTAATCAGAACAAAATGGGATTCAGAAAGGGAACTATGATTCTCAACGTGCACTACTCAAAACTGTATTCACCACTTCTCACACAGTAAAATGATGATAAGCATAATAGCAGAAAATGATCAAGCAGAAGGTATGAGGAAGATAATAACCTCAACTCCAAGATAACAAATGGAAGCACCAGTCACATTCCAATCAAAAATCCCATCACTAGATTTATCTTTCATCCCTTGCCGAAGAAGAGCCAGTGAAGCAAGCCCATCGGCAAAACAGAATCCAGGGGATAATCTGAAGAAATTCTGGAGAAATACATAACAACTTAGTCAAGTTCACCAATACTAGGAAGCAAACTTGCAGCATATTGAACAATGGTAAATGAGGGATCATGTAGAATTTAGGTTCGACATCAGTTATTGGCCAATTTCAGAAATATTTCAAACATTTGAAAGATGCTAGCAGTGTTAATTCTCTGCAAATGTCAGCAAATAACATTTTGTAAGCTAATATATTTGTGAGATAAATGAAGGCATTGGAACAGTCTGAGTCATCCAGGAATATCTATAGCGTCAAAGTCAATTTAAGTTTTAAGATACATAAGCAAGTTCTTACAAATTTCTGAAATTATTCTTTAAAAATGTATCTGGGACAACAGATTTCTTTTCTCAATTTCAAGCATTAGGTAATGCACACTGGATGTTCTTGAAGAAAGGAGAAAGAGGGGGGGGGGGAGTATGTGAGAATCCAAAAACTAAAGTATGAAAAGATACCCTAATGAGCCTTCAATCGGTCTTTCATCTTACCCATTAGTCATTCAATTTGATCTACTTTTTTCAATGGCCCTTATTAATTAGCTCCTAATCAATATTTTGAACAACATTTGGAATGGTTTACTTATAGAAGCAGGATTGATGTGGTATTGTATCATACCATAAACCTTTTTAAGTAGTAATCCATACTCTCACAAGGTTAGATCTTCTCTTAAGAGAGAGTTCCAAAAATTGCCACTAAACTAACACTTGAAACTAATGAGTTTTAAACATACAAAATTGCTGAATTATTGTTGACATGATAGATGATGAATACTCAAAAACAAAATAAGAATAACAAATAAGAAAATCAATGATCTTGAAAAGCCTGTGAGGCAGTGTGAATTTCCAT
Source organism: Fremontodendron californicum (assembly GCA_030761205.1). NCBI lineage: Eukaryota > Viridiplantae > Streptophyta > Magnoliopsida > Malvales > Malvaceae > Fremontodendron > Fremontodendron californicum. The sequence goes on along the minus strand of JAULJL010000009.1, from coordinate 7,915,468 downwards.
AATTGAAAAGGTTTTAGTTTTAGTTTTAGTTTCAGTTTCATAAATTTATTATTATTAACATTAAAAAAGTGACACTACAACTAAACTTGAAAGTCGGGATTCAGCTCACTAGCTGGATGTAAGGTTATAACAATCATGTCGGCTTTGATGATAGAAAATTAGTTATATTGGGGAAAAGAAAAAGTTCAAAGCAGTTTACTTTTGATTGCTCTTAAACAGAGACCATCATAGAAACTGACAACCTAACTACTGAATCGTAAATACCGAGCTCAAGGAAACTAACCTTCAGAAAAGAATTTGCACTTGCAGTTGTCTTTATAAGCCCCATAATAAATGAAATAATCATGAGAATGAGTCCTGTGAAAAAGTGGATCAGGAGAACCACGTTCTGTCCACACAAGACAAAAAATTTATGTCATTAACAAACTTACAGTCTTAAATGCTGAGGATAAAAATATGAGACAAGAATGTTATCCTACCTGAGCCATAGTGTGGTCAGAGAAGAAGAATGTAAGGCAGTATGTTGATGCTGCAATTGCCAGACCATACTCCAGAAACATGATGACTGTTGGCAAGAAACCTCTTCCAATGAATTGATCAAGACCTACAGACCCCAATTATATTACAACTAAGTAAAAGCTTCAAAAGATAAAGATAGGTAAAATGATCATTAAACAAGATAAAGCTGCATGACAAACTGATGTTATAACAGGGAGAAAAAGAAGGATAACTCATTGAGTCACGTTATATATCTCATGAATAATGCACCAAGTGTCAGGACTCAGGAGTCACAAGGTTGGATATTAACCTATATCTATAGACACAACCATATTGAAAGATACTTAGTAGCATCTCCTTTTTGTCACTAGAAAACTTAGTAATACTTGTCTTTTTCAGAATTATTTATTCGCAACAAATTATCTAATGACAAGTAGCCCAGCATCTCTGAGAAACTACTGCACATGATGTCCTCATTCCAATACTTCCACGTCCCTGGGAAGTGTTATGGTACTTCAGAAAATACAAAGTGAAATGAGAGTACATCATTATTGATGTTTAATATCTTTTGTTAATTAATACCAAAAATACAAAATTCTGTACATTTAATTACTATCTCGGATATCTAGCAACTCCTAAAGCATTTGGAGGCTCAACATGTTCAATGAATGCATGACTGCTAGTGATAAATGATAATCAATAATATGAATATTATCCATGCATGATTGCTTACATGAGAACAATTTAATTAGGAATGCAAGCACAGGAACATACCAAACACATAGAAGAGAATTATGGCAAAAGTTGAAGGAAATAAGAAACTGATGAAGTCCCATATGTACGTTGAAACCCAATACGAAATTACAGAAACCTGAGAAAAATATTTTATCATGAAATACATGTATTGTCTAAACAAATTTAGTTGGATTATTGGGTAAAGTAAAACATACTCCGCTAATCAGTTGTTGGTGCTTAGCTTTAACTTCACGTTCCTGCATCAAATAAGACAGCAGAAATCAGGGACAAACTTTGTTCCACAAATATGCAAGTTTTCTGGTGGACATGACTGCTGGTATAAGCTTCAATGGCACACAATTGCTTATGGTACATATAAAGATAGGTGAATTAGTTTCAATACAAGACAAGGAATCAATTCGTGTCACATAACTAAATCTAGAGACAAACAACTTTTTAGTGGCTATACAAATAACTGAAAGGATTTTTATTAGAGGGATGAAATAGTAATTGCAGGAAAAGACTGCACCCAGTAAAAGTGAGATGGTCAAGAGAAGAATTTAGACAGGGAACATTACAGAGGAAGCAAAAGCAGAAATAAAAGTGCTTGACAGTAAATTAAAGAAAAGTCAAATCCTCATTACTACTCAAGACAGTTGTACTCAACATTTCTCCTAGGGAACAAGAAAATCAAACTGGCACCCTCAGACATATTTGATGAGTGTATATGGGCAACGGAATGCACAACCTATGGTCCTGAATCCGGGGAACACTTGCATTAGCCAAATGTCGATCCACCTAATGAAATCTATGATTGCAACAAAATTTCAGCCAAAGGTAAGGAAAATTGGCTAATAATAAGCATGAAAGCAATGATTAAACCATGATGACATATTGGACAGAAGAGGCTTGCTCCATGGAGCTGATACAGAGGTCAAGTACCCAAAAAAGGAAAAATTATACTATTGGAGTCCAAAGAGGAAAATTAGAAAAGCATAAACAGACAAGGTGCAAATTTATACGGTTTTTTTTAGGATTTTTTCCTCCTTTTCACAAGGGGGTAGGGAAGGTTGAGAAAATATGAGAATGGAGCAATGAACTGCATATTTTTTATACGCCTGCACCCGTGCTTCACTGTCTATTTGAATGAAATGATGAAAAAGAAAGCTTTCTTCTCCTGCTGTTCAGTTCGAATTTCTTAACTCGTTTTCAAATCAAAAGAATTTTATGAATTAGAAAGAACATATGAAATATAGACTCAGGTCATAACTTAAGAAAATCAATCATCAAAGTGCTGTTATGTAGACATATCAAAATATCAGTAGCCTGACAGTTAAGAGACAAAATAATCTGGAAAGAATTAATAAGGGAACAACATAACTGACTAGTAAACTTTTATATAACACATACAAACAAACCTAGCACTCTAAATGAAGTTCCCTCATTAATGAGCAAGTGAATGTTTTGTATGAATATGGAATATCAAGAAAGTTCCTACTCTGTTTCCTTCTCTTTTTTTCTTTTTTATTCTTATCTCTAATCACTAAAGAAAAATTAGCCAATAAAAGGCAGGGGCTTTGTCTTTCCACATTACAGTTAACTGCTTCTTGTTGAGAATAACAAGTAAGTATCTGATGATGCCGCAATCTTGTAATAATACTCAGAAAACTACCTAGGATTATACCTTTACAAGGGGAACAGCAAATGAAGCAGGAATGAACGAGAAGGCTATGCTAACAATAATTGCAGCAGAGAATGCATCCAGATCCTGCAAAATTCAGATGATAATTCAAAGCTAATATCCAGCTGGATTGGTTCAAAAAATGGAAGACACAAAATATCAATGACAGCTACATTGTTTAGAAATTAAAATATTGGTTAAAAACTGCAAAACAAAGAGACTTGAGGGCATTTTATATATATATATTTTTGTGGTGTTTTAGGTGAACTTGCAAGCATGCATGTAAATCATTAGCTTGGATGCAAAGCCCACATGTATTACTTAGAAGAAAGATGCTTTTCTTAAAGCATCAAAGGTACAGAATGGCTCAGGGTATGCCATCCCCAGTCCATAAATACACTTTCTGGTATCTTCCATCCAATCTAGCCTAAGCGATAACCCCTCTCCCCCTCCCCCTCTTGTTAGAACCATTATGTGCATTCTTTGGATAGTTTATTAGACCTCCCACTTTTTTCTCCCGTGGTATTTCCTTGCAGTTATTTATCAATATTAAGATGGCATAAAACAAAAAACAAAACCAACATTCTTTCTTTAATTTGAAAGTGTTTACATGCATATTAGAAACATTTTAAACATTTTTAAATGACTTTATTATCCCTCCCCACTTTTTCTCGCATAGGTATTCCTTGTTTTAATCTGTCAATATTAAGATAGCATAAAACAAAATTATTAAAATCTTTTTATTAATTTTTCTTTTCAAAAAGCAATAATGTCAAATATTATAACATGACATCTGCAGAAAATCAGGCAAGATTCTTAGGGATTTGTAAATCCTAGAATTAAGGTAGCATAATCTGATCCTAATCATAATCTGATCCTAATCAGGTTGTTAATGATAAATCCTAGAATTAAGGAGATTGAGACAGATTTGTTTAGGCAGAATTATAGGCAGATTTATAGGCAGACTTATAGGCTGTCAATTAGGCATATTTGTAGGTTCTTTTTCTCTATTTAAACCTTGTAATTTCAGCATTGTAAATAATAAGCAGAAATATTACATTTTCTCTCTTTTCTTCACTGCTGCACTCATGGTATCAGAGCCTTGAGGAAGAAATCCTGATGGTTAAAACAGCCACTGCCATCTCTTCATGAGGTATTTGCTGAAGTTAGAAGAGAAGCAGGAAGAAGGAAAATCATGTTAGGAGACAGTAACCAATCTCCTACCGAAGCCTCTGCTCTTGTTACTAAAGCCAACCATAATAACCCTCCACAATCCAGAAAAGGAGACAAAGTGTGGTGTGATCATTGCAACAAACCACGCCACACAAGGGAGACATGTTGGGAGTTACATGGAAAGCCTTCGAATTGGAAACCACGATCATTCAACCGTGACTCAAAGGCATTCCAAACAAGCACTTCAGAGCAAGAGGCTTCGAATGGTTCAAGGGGAATTAATGAGACATCTTCTTTCAGTAAGGAACAGTTAGACCAACTGTATAAACTTTTTCAATCCACACAATTTTCAAATGTGTCTTCCTCTTGTTCCCTAGCCCAAAAAGGTAATTATCTTCAAGCCATAGCATTCAATGTGTCTGTTAACTCTAATTACCCATGGGTCATTGATTCAGGTGCAACTGATCATATGACAGGATGTTCTAAACTGTTTTCCTCTTATAGTCCATGTGCAGGCAACCAGAAAATTAAGATTGCTGATGGTTCTCTTTCAGCAATTGCTGGAAAAGGATCTGTAGCCATCTCAAAAACTTTTGTCATTCATAATGTCCTTCATGTCCCCAACCTCTCTTGCAATTTGTTATCTATTAGTAAACTAACCCATGACTTAAACTGTTGTGCTAAATTTTTCCCAAACCACTGTGAATTTCAGGCACTGGATTCGGGGAAGATGATTGGCAATGCTAGGGAAAGTGATGGACTCTATTATTTTGAAGATGAAAGTTCCTTACGTGGACAAGCACAAATAACCGGTCTCCGGTCAGTTTCTATTTCTAGTAACGATGAAGTAATGTTATGGCATTTTAGACTAGGCCATCCAAACTTTCAATATTTGAAGTACCTATTTCCAAACTTATTCAAGAATAAAAATCCATCTTCATTTCAGTGTGATATTTGTCAAATTGCTAAACATCATCGAGTTTCTTTTCCAATTCAATCTTATAAGTTTTCTAAACCATTTGCTCTCATTCATAGTGATGTGTGGGGTCCTTGTAAAACTGCAACAATTTCTGGTAAAAAATGGTTTCTAACCTTTATTGATGATCACACTCGTATTTGTTGGGTCTATTTACTAAAAGAAAAATCAGAGGTAGGAAACATTTTCAAATCCTTTTACAATATGGTTGAGACTCAATTTCAAGAAAAAATTCAAGTTTTTCGAAGTGATAATGGAAAAGAGTACTTTAATCATATTCTGGGCAACTATTTTTTGGAAAAAGGAATTGTTCATCAAAGTTCTTGCATTGATACACCACAACAAAATGGAGTGGCAGAAAGGAAAAATAAACATCTCTTAGAAGTGGCTAGGTCCTTAATGTTTACAACTAAAGTACCTAAATACTTATGGGGGGAAGCTATTCTCACTGCTACATACCTAATAAACAGAATGCCATCAAGAGTTTTGAATTTTCAAACACCAAAAAACAGATTTAATGAGTTTTTTCCTTTGACAAGCTGATTTCTAACTTACCTCTAAAAGTGTTTGGTTGTGTTGCATTTGTTCATATCCATAATCACAACCGTAGTAAGTTAGACCCAAGAGCTTTAAAATGTGTTTTCCTTGGTTACTCTCCAACACAAAAAGGATATAGGTGTTTTGATCCTCAAACAAAAAAAAATTTTGTCACTATGGATGTCACATTTTTTGAATCCCAAAGTTTTTTTGACACTCCTCTTCAGGGGGAGAATCAGTATGAAGACTCGTTAATTGAACTTGAACTTGGAAAAATTGACAGTGTTTGTGATCTTGAGCAAAAATCACACCTACCCACTGATACACATCTACCCACTGATTTTAACATCTTGGTACAGCCTATCAGTAATAACTTGGATAGTTTAGAATCAGGTAAATCACCTATGAAAGAAAGGCAGCTTACTTTAATGCCACAACAAGACATTGAAACTAGACCAGAAACTGAGAAAAATTCTGAGCTTAGTGTCTACTCAAGGAAAAAACAGATTCAAACTAAGGGAGCAATCACAACTATGCAGAACCAGAAGTCTGTCCCGAATCCAGAACCAGAAATCTTTGATCCTCCAAATTCAGGTATTCCATCTGAGTCATGTCCCTCACAAACTGACAGTTTTGATTTTCCTATTGCACTTAGGAAAGGTGTCAGAAGTTGTACTAAACATCCATTATCAAAATATGTGTCTTATGAAAGATTGTCACCCTCTTTTCTTGCTTTTACCTCACAATTGTCTAGTGTGGATGTTCCAAAGAATATACAGGAAGCTCTGAAAGTTCCCGAATGGAAGGAGGCAGTCTTTGAGGAGATGAATGCACTGAAAAAAAATGGCACATGGGAAAAGGTCTATTTACCCAAAGGGAAGACACCTGTGGGATGCAAATGGGTATTTTCAATAAAGTTCAAATCAGATGGAACTCTAGAACGTTACAAGGCAAGACTGGTTGCAAAAGGCTTTACACAAACCTATGGGATAGATTACCAGGAGACATTTGCACCAGCGGCAAAACTAAACACAGTAAGAGTACTTTTATCTTTAGCTGTGAATCTTGAGTGGCCTCTACACCAACTAGATGTTAAGAATGCCTTTCTTAACGGAGAATTAGAAGAAGAAGTTTTTATGGATGCTCCTCCAGGATTTGAAGATCAGTTTGGAACTAAAGTGTGTAAGCTAAAAAGGTCACTGTACGGATTGAAACAGTCTCCAAGAGCTTGGTTTGAACGATTCACAAGGTCAGTAAAAAATCAAGGCTATTGTCAAGCACAAACTGATCATACAATGTTCATAAAACATACAGGTACAGGGAAGATGGCCATTTTGATTGTCTATGTTGATGATATAATTCTTACTGGAAGTGATGATAATGAGTTGGCTAGATTGAAAAAATGTCTTGCTGCTGAATTCGAGATCAAAGATTTGGGATCCTTACGATATTTCTTGGGAATGGAGGTTGGAAGATCACAAAAAGGCATTGTATTATCCCAAAGGAAGTATGTCTTAGATTTGCTAAGAGAAACTGGAATGAGTGGATGTAAGCCTAGTGACACACCAATGGATACTAATCAAAAGCTTGGAGAAAAGACAGAAGGAGTACCAGTGGAAAAAGGGATGTATCAACGTCTCGTTGGGAAATTAATTTATCTGTCCCACACAAGGCCTGACATTGCTTTTGCAGTCAGTGTGGTAAGTCAGTTTATGCATTCCCCATATGAGGAACATTTAGAAGCTGTTTATCGAGTTCTTAGGTACTTAAAAGGTACACCTGGAAAAAGATTGTGGTTCAAGAAAGGGGATTCAAGAACAGTGGAAATATTCACAGATGCAGATTGGGCAGGATCAATTACTGACAGAAGATCCACCTCTGGCTACTGTGCATTCCTATGGGGAAACTTAGTAATATGGAGGAGCAAGAAGCAAAATGTGGTTGCTCGAAGCAGTGCAGAAGCTGAATTTCGAGCTATGGCTAATGGTGTATGTGAAATAATGTGGCTGAAGAGAGTGCTTGAAGAACTAAAGCTAAGTTCAGAATCTCCTATGAAATTGTTTTGTGATAATAAAGCTGCTATCTGCATAGCTAACAACCCAGTTCAACATGACAGAACAAAGCATATTGAGATTGACAGACATTTCATTAAGGAAAAACTGGAAAGTAGAATATTGTGTATGCCATTTATAACCACAGATCAACAGCTAGCTGATGGTCTGACTAAAAGCTTGCCTAGAACCAATTTTGAGACACTAATCAGCAAGTTGGGCATGATCGACATCTATGCACCAACTTGAGGGGGAGTGCAGAAAATCAGGCAAGATTCTTAGGGATTTGTAAATCCTAGAATTAAGGTAGCATAATCTGATCCTAATCATAATCTGATCCTAATCAGGTTGTTAATGATAAATCCTAGAATTAAGGAGATTGAGACAGATTTGTTTAGGCAGAATTATAGGCAGATTTATAGGCAGACTTATAAGCTGTCAATTAGGCAGATTTGTAGGTTCTTTTTCTCTATTTAAACCTTGTAATTTCAGCATTGTAAATAATAAGCAGAAATATTACATTTTCTCTCTTTTCTTCACTGCTGCACTCAACATCCATCCTAAAAACAATTAGAAACAGGTAGAGAGATCTCTGTTATGTTTAAACACCTAGGGTACCCTAAACTTAATCACTGTGGAACTTATTTTAGCAGAAATTAACAAGAAATATCACAGGGTGTAAACATATGTCAAAAGTGCAACCACATGTTTAGATCTTTACTATAAATAGAATGACTTATTATGATATGTAGCTGGATTATTTATATTAATATGAAGAGAGAAGCGTACATGATGTTGTAGCCGCTGGCTTTTTGTCATTGGAAGAGGGTGATTACGCGTTCGAATAGTCATATTTTTGTCATTACTAGCAAGCCTAAGAATTGCAGAGTTCATCAAGTTGATAAAGGTTGGAGCAGCATGCTGACAAGAACAATTGTGCAATACGGTATACCCCAAACTCCCGTCATCATACTGGTCATCCATCACAACTGCCCCATACCTACCCAAACAAACATAAAAATAATATATATATATATATATTAAAAAAAGTAACATACATGCTTAAAGTAAGTGATTCGAATTCCAGTTGCCTTTCATCACATTTAGAATACTCAAACGGATGAAAGAAACCACCAGAAACAAAAGTTTTAGGAACATTTTTCAACATAAGATAGAGTAGGCTGAAACTAGAGAAAAAAAATATAGATTAATTAATTTCTTACATAAAGCAAAAGAGAAAGGCATGTGAAAACAAGTGGAGATATTGCTGATTTCAAAATGACTTGCCAATATGAGTACGATAGGTATTTAATTATTTGAGTTAAATCAGTTAAAATCACTCAAAAAAAAAAAAGCGCAGAAGATAATGATAAAAGAACCCAAGTAAAAAAAAAAAGCCTTCATCGAACTATATGGGCTTGGTTACATGAGTTCTTTTCTAAGTTCTTCTGTATATAGAGCAACATCCTCCTTATGCCACATGCAACAAAGTCCTTTTCACCTATTTTGCTTCATCTCTTAAATTTACCATTTCTGTGTCATCTACTTGAATAAACTCTTCTATCTTCACCCCTGCATTACTAAATCTACACTAGAAATAACTGTTAGACGATTCTACTTATTTGGTACCACTCCACCTTCCAACTAATTTTTTCATTCATTCTTCAACACTTAACTGCCCAAATAAAGCAAAATCTAAAATCCCTGTTTTTGCCAACTTACTAACAGAAGACATCCCACCGTATTTAATAGAAAACTTCAAAACTTCATACAATGTATATAATTATGACTTTATGACAGTAATTATGACCAATCATACAAAACCCTTTCACATATAATAAGTTCTGGTTGATTTTAAAACATCTAAAAGATTTTACTAAATTCATATCCTTATACCAAGAATCAAATCTTGATCATTATTCCTGTATATTTCCAGCTTACCCCCTAGAGAAGCAATACCCAGGCATTAACCGCATACCAACTACTACCCTAGTTTTACTACCAGAAGTTTTTTTGCATCAACAGGCATGAAGATGTATGCATCAAATGGTTTTAAAAGCATCTTTGAAATATTATTAAATTGATACAGTACCAATTAAAAGAATATATAACCAGAATTGAGAAATTCATTTAAAAACAGAAAAAAGAGAAAAAGAAAACACAAACAGGCAGATGTGCTACCACTTTGAGATATTGAAACATATGAGCTCAAAACATACCATTCCACACCAATTAAATCATTAAAAAGCTTGACATGTCTAACAACAAATATAAAAGGCTGGACTGTATGCTAATGAGGCTGTCAAAATACATCTACAGCACTGAAAATAAATACAATCTTAAAACAGATCAAGCAATAATAAATAAAGGCTCTTATTAAGGATTACTAACCAGAAAGAGAGATGAAATTGAAAAACTACAAATAAATAAATGTGGAAAATATGATGAACAAAAGCTTTTAGTAGGGCATAATCATGCAGAGAGATGGACTTTGAATGCTACAAATAATTCACTGCTTCTCACACAAATACAACATGATTAGCATCAAATAAGACATCTTCTGCCATCTCAAAAACAGATAGAAATAACAATATAAGTAAATAATTTAGTGATTAAGGAAAATCTACCTTGACTGGTATGATTCGTTAAAGCTAGACATTAGAAATTCACTCATTGAAAGTAAAACTGGTCCTAAAGCTGGTCCTGCTGCCTCAACAGCATCAGCTAAAGCCCTGTCTGAATCAGGAAATTTATATGAAGTCCGTTTAAATTTTTGAATCCACCCTCCTTCAACATATCTTGTGATCTGCAGTAGACAGCTTCTTGAGAGAGGAATAGTAGCTCTTGTAATATCACTTATCAAAAGAAGCATGATGCCAAAAGTATCATGACTTTTAGCAGTATACAACTCTGGTCATGTTAATGAAATCAGAAAATATAACTCACAACAAGAAAAAAGTAAAAAAAAAAGAATAACAAACCTCTTTTTCGATAGGCCAGGATAGATCAAAAGGAATTGGACCACCACCACCAGAACCACTTAAAAGAGGATTAAAATGTGAAGTGGTGAAGGTCACAGACTGCTGATCAGGATGTGGCTTAAGCTTGAGAAAAAGAAGACCAAAAAGCAAGAAGATCACAGGAATCAAAAGCTGGAAAACAATTGTTTTGCGGTCTCTTCGAGCAGAAACTGCCCTCTTTATAAGCAATGCCCTAGAATGTTGCCAAAACATTGACCTTGAAATCATGCAACAGCTGCAGCATTGCATACTTAAGAAGTGTATGAAACTTAGAAATATAGCAACAAATAAACCACAAATTCTGGTCACCATGGAGGATATGCCCTCAATAAGCTTTTTATAACTTCCCAAAAGCTTATTATAGGAAATTCTTTTGGGCACTTGCTCATGAGAAGGCATAGAATCAGGTGAAACAAAATTATTTCCCTGTTTAACAGATTCAGCTTCATCAAAGTCACACCCTGCAACTCTCAAAAACACTTCCTCCAAAGTTGTAACAGATATACCATAACTTTCAATGCCAAGATAATTTTTATCCTCGCTAATGCTTGTTTCTGAGTTAGAAACTGATCTTCCTATGCAACTTTCGATTTCCCTAAACATACTTTCAAAGACTGATGAGGATGCCAGAGGAAGCTTGAAGGAAATTTCAGTTCCAACCTGGAAGACAATTAACAATTATATTACACAATATAGAACATATATATATATATATATATATTTTCTTTTTCAGACAGCCGTTTTTACCAGAACTACCAACATGGACAATGAATTCTAAATTATGGGTCACTTCCACTTTGTCCATAATTATGGCTAGCTATAGTTTCCTTCTATTTCTTCACCTGCTTACACTTTTTTGCTGGTATAAGATAGAACTAGCATTAAAGAAACTTCATATTTAATATGTTTTCAGGGCAAAGAAAGACTATACTGCAAGAATTTTTTATTATACCCAAGTCTGAGCATTTGAAATTTAACAGAAACACAATTAAGTATTAAAGTACGAGAATACCTCGCTTACGCATGTTGCTGATGGAACATAACGATAAACAATATCAGCAGCTACAGAAGCAGTTGGTGCAGACTGAGAGGGAAATGAATAGTCAAACCACCAAGGATGTCATGAAAATACATAAAAGTAACCGTTCAACAAGATCATAGGAGAAATAAGAAGACACAGAAGCTAACCTTCACTAATGTAAGAGTGTAACCAACCCCATACTGATGCTTCAAGAATAGGGAACTGTTACAAAATAAGCATTAGAAATTATGGAAGCGGTGTTAAAATATTTCCCAGAAAATAATAAAAAATTAACATCTTGTACAATTTTTTTAGTCTATAATCAAATGTAAAATCCCACATTATGAAAGATGGGTTGCCATGTATTAAGGGCGAGAAAAACAAAAGAAGAAAAAAAAAGGTAGTGAGATAAAATAAATCAATTTTTTTTTTCATTTTTATTTTGGTTGGAAGAAATCCCAAGTCATTAGTGGCCCTTCACCTAGATGACTCAAAAAGTGTCAGCACAGGCTTGCAGGAGTCCACAAACTCCTAGACATTCTAATAATTTCAAATCCTTTTCAGAAGAAAGAGCACAAATTATGTCTCTGTTATTTAGTTTTGGGAAAATGCGATTCATAATGCCCGATTTCTGATTTCTTTCGAGAAAAACTTTCAAACAAATAGGTCTTATGGAGAAAACATTTGGTTAACGAATATCAACCTTCCACAGCATTTCAAAGATCCATCAGCCATGATGGCTATCCGATCCCCCAGTTCATCAGCCTCATCCATTGAGTGTGTTGTTAGTAATATTATTCTTCCCTTCTTTTTTTTTTTTATTAACTGCCAGGTCAAACGCATTGAATATGGATCCATTCCACTAGTAGGTTCATCAAGAATAATAACCTGTAACAAGAATAAAAGAAAAATAAGAATTAACAAAGACAACTTCCAGAATCAAGAAATATTAATCGTGACCTGGAACATTTTCAGACCTTACTATTTCCTATCAATGCAATTCCAAGAGATAATTTCCTCTTCATACCACCAGAAAGTGCCCGCACAACAGTGTTCAGTTTATCTGCTAAACCAACCTGACCATAAAAATAGAAGTTAAAAAAATGTAACCATCCAAGGGACAGTCATAGATAGATAGGTGGAGAGAGAAGAGAGAACATAATACAGGTCCTCTGGACTTCAAGATTGAGACAAAGAAGCATATCAGATTAAGATTCAATTAACATTTTTTCCCAAAAGAGTTGCAGATTTCTGTTAAGCGTAACCCCTAGAATTTTTACAGAACACTTTTTTTTTTTAAATCAAATTGATTGATTCAGATCCTATCATATTAAACAGTTCATTTTCTGCAAGTCTCAGAGAGATACACATTCCATACAAGGTACCCAGGTTCCCTCCCTTCAATTAGTACCTGTGATGCATATAGAATCTGAGCCCAATAGAATTGCAATAAAAAACTATTATGAGAATTTAGTACTCACCAGATAAGAGAAAAAATCACCCAAAATGAGTTGAAAAGAAAATGATTCACTACAGCGAGAAACAACTTAATATACCAGACATGGATTTTATAGTGAGGATAAATGGAGCAACCCAACCTAACTTAAAATAAGTAAATCGTTTACTTATACCTAGCAGAGAAAGATAGCAAAACCTAATGAACCCAGTTGACTTTGCTAAAACAACCAAATACCAATTGGACATAATGGACAGACCCTATCGAAATCTAAGGCGATAACAAATCTCAAAATTCACAAGGTCAGATAACACTACTTAGTTTTCCTGACAACCCAATATTAACAACTTAGACAAATAGGCCTACCACAGTCAACACTCAACAACTAGAATATGACAAACAGCAACTAACAACTGAGGTAACAAAGAACATGAGCCTAATGCCATGTTAAGGCACCTAACCTAAAATCAATTAATAAAGGCAGAAGAATCTAACTTAAACATAAGGCTACAACAAACTCAAACTTAACCAAAATGGGATAACACCACATAAAAACCCCACAGTCCAAAAACACCCAAAACAACCTGAAATGAACCAATTAAACTGAAACTGTTATGAAAGCTAATTCACCTAACTATTCGGTTGCATTAGAAAACTTAAATTTGAAAGAAGGGATTTGGATTTTAAATAAGAATTGGAGAAAGAATTCATAAAACCATGATTTTCTTGATATTTTCAAATTTACAGATTTGCTAGATCTCTACTTAATGGTGGATTTGAAATACCTCAATGATTTATGGAATTTGAAATTCATCTACTTATACCCTATCAAATAAATAGCTGTATTGAATCCTAAATAACTTTCAGATAATGTTCATCTTCATCAGAATCATCACTCACAACTATCTAACAAACCAAATCCATTGTCCCAAATTTCATGTTCCCAAACGTAGTATTATAGATTTTCAAAATAACAGATCTCCTTTGCTGCTTTATAAAAAAGTAACTAATGATTCAGAATATCAAGTGAAGATATGGACACAAATCCAGCAAGGCAGACAGGAACTTACCTCATCAACCATCTCAATTACAGCACTCTCTAAACCATCCTCCTTCACACCCTTTAATATGGCAAACATTTCCAAATGCTCTCCGACCTGAAAATGGGAATCAACCAAGTCAATCTTTGCGACTTCAGATCACCATAATTACCAATCAGAAACTTTAAAGAATGTAGAGATATCAAGCAACTGAAACAAAATTTGGAAATCTAGATTTTTTAAAAAGAAAAGAAAGTTGTGTACTATCAGAAAAATATTGGCAACAGGGTTAGAGCTAGTTTACAATAAATTACTCTATAGTTACAAAATTTAAGACGCTAACTTCCATAGACAGCATCAGAAGAAGGCCTACAAAAACTGTTGTAAGATAAGGGAGGATAACCATTTCAATTGGGGGAGACAAAAACTACAAAATACATGATTGGAAACTTCTAGCATAGATGTCATATATGTATAGACCTACATGCTCACTCTACATTTTTCCTCAAATACCTATGTCGAACACTTATCCGACACCTCAAAGTGGAGTGGACACTGATACAGGCATCAACACTCCAACTACAAGTGAACACTTAGAAAAACTTGAGCGCCGGACACATACCCGTGGACGACACTTACTCCAAAGTTCGAGCAACATAGACATACACCTGTATGAGTATGATTGAGTGGGCACATGCATATTTGTGCACTTACTTATGGATGTCCGTATGCACATCAAGATGGATGGGGAAAGATCTTACAAAAATAATGATCACCAAGTGACTTAAATATTTCCAGTACCATCTAATAAGTAAGGAAAGAAAATGAATCAGAACTGAAAAGAGTTTGAGAAGAACCTGCATCCAAACCTATATGACTAGAAAGCTTGTTTCTAGACACATAAGAAAAAGGATATAACATGCAAAGCAATAAGATGTGAGAAAGACTATATCAAGTAGATGTATATTACAATAGCCTCCTTGAGGGAGAAGCTTATTTTCTTCCACCATACAATCCAAAAGTGCCCTTGAAATAACATTTGTTATGCATGAAGAACCAAATTTTTAACACTTTTGATGTGCATTTAGAATGCTAAATATAAAACAATTTAATTAAACAACAAATACTACATATTTAAATAGGTACAAATACAAAATTAAAAGATGCTTCTCGCTTACAGTCAATTCAGGGAAAAGGATATCATGTTGTGGACAGACCCCCAATTCCTTACGTATTTCATTCTACAGGACAGATTCATAATAATAACAACATTAGAAACATAATCAATTTTTACAGCAAAAGAAACAAAAGAGATTGGGAAAAGAAGAATGAAGCAGAAAAAAGGGAAAAAAACCATTGCTACAATAAGACTTAATTAGCTTAAAACTTATCAAGAACTTGATATAGCTGATGCACCATATGTAATGATAAACAAACTCAAGTTACTTGAGACAATCTCAATTTCCATGCATTCACTAAACAGAAGGAATAAAATGCATAAAAGGGATCCAGCCACAGGTGCGTGTAGAAGAGAGAGAGAGAGAGAGAGAGAGAGTTATTATTATGCATAAAAGAGCCTAAATATCATATTATCTAAAAATCTTATGAACATGACACTATATCAGCTTAAATTGATACGATAAAAGAAAGTGGATCATCAATGGATCTAAAACCTCCTACACATGACTATCAGTCCAGTTCGTTATGAAAGTCTGATAGGGCTATTAGCAAGTTAGGTCTAAATTCCAAATTTGACAATAGAAACCACAAAAATGAAGCAAAAGGTCGAATCACTTGAAGTTTTCAGCTTGAACAATATTAGCCAGGATGATATAAAAGATAATTACAAAAGCATTTTGAATACTTCAAACAAACTGCACATTTCAAAGAGCGATGCTATTGAATAAATGTCGACTTGGAATATTGTCTGTTTAGTTAATAGACCAGATCAAAACACCATAATGCAGCACTTACAAGCCACTGTGCCACTAAGAAGGACAATTATAAACAGATTGGAAGCATGCAGTACACGAGCCACAAGAGCTATAAGAGGGAAAAACCCCTTTCCAACTATTAATCAAGAAGGCATACAATATAAACATGTTGACAGAAGAGTGAAAATACCATGGAAAATACAACGTACCATGTCTGTTAGAATACTTTTTCCAAACATCAAGGCATCTCCAGAAGTTGGGGGTAGAAGGCCAACAAGCATGGATATTGTTGTACTTTTACCAGCTCCGTTGTGTCCTTCAAAATAACAGCACAAAATCAATAGAACAAACCAAAACCATCCATTTACGAAAAGCAGAAAGAGATTTTTCTTTTTGAAGGACCAGAGTTTGATAAGGCTGCAAATGTTCCAACATGTCATCAATAAAGAGCAGAAGCATAGCCGAAATCTTTTTTTTTTCTGGACTTTGAAATTCTTCCCGCATATATGTAGTTTTAAAAATGTGCAAAGATAAGGAAATATAATGTTTCACAATTCTATAAAGAAAACGTGAAAAACTGGTTAGGGGTTGATAAAAGTTTGCTGACCTCTCTATCATTTTCAGGAAAAAACGGTTACAAAATATAAAAAAACAATATTAGCCCATCCATGAAACAGTTCTTTCTCAAGTAACAGAAATAAAGTCAGCATTTCCTTTTATAAATGAAGTCAAAGTTACTTTACACAAGTTCAAGTCCCCGATAGAAAAACTATTCTAATGAGATGTCAACTTGCAATACTGATGTTCTATTCATAAAGGTGCCTCTTTTTTTTGCACCAAAAAAAGATGCAATTACTAATGAAATATCCAATTGTGAAGGAGTTTACACTTCTAACAAACTTCTTATGCCAGCTAAAAGACACCTTTAACAGTCCAATTTTAGGATCGACATCATCAAATGCAACATGGAGATTTCAAATGTCTTCATGTCTACATATATGGGCATGATTTCTTATTAATGCTAACAAAAGGAATGCTAATATATAAGAGTTATACAGAAGAAAAATTAAAGATCTTATGTAGAGAAGAACTAAAGCGTCATATCCCCATTAAAGGATTTACACAACTATATAATCCAGCCAATAAGTTGATCTCTCACCAACTTTGTTCTCTTCTGGCACAGAAACTCAGATAACTTTTTAAAATGTTTCAATGAAATTGATTAACTGCAAGTGTTGGATATAGTAAAGATATAATTGATTAAACAGCCTACTTATCAAAGGTTTATTCTTCTTTAAATGATATCCAATGGTTGGCCCTAACAATAGGGGCAGATCCCAGCACCGCTCCTAAATAAAAACTTCAATGACCATGACCCTGGCAAAACCTTCAAGAGCTAACAAGAATAACCGACTTTAGGCTATTGGATTCCAACGATTAGTTCCCGAACTGAGCAAAAAAATTGCAGTGGAGGATTGGGAAGACAAGGAGGTGACAGATATTGAGGTGTGAAAGTATAGCATACTCACCAAGAAGAGCTAGAATCTGGTTTTCATACAAGGTTAGCTGTAAGGAGTTAACGGCGCAGCACTTCCCCTTCTTAGTGGCATAAACCTTATGCAGGTCCTTTATTTGGATACATCTGCATGTCTAACATGATTTTGAGAGGCAAAACCAATTAAAATGAACAAAAAGAAGGAAACATACTAGTTTCAGTACATGTACCTGCCATCGATCTCTTGTTGCTTCATTTCCAAGCTTATTGCTTCCAAAGCCGGTCCAGACATATCCTTTCTAGGAAAGATACTCTTCCTTTTGGAGATTATATCATTAACTTTTACTTCATAACTGGAAACATGATGTTTTAAGGTACTTTTCTTTTTCCAAAAGCATTTGTGGAATATAAAGTTCCAAGGATAACGCACTCCATTTTCACTGGGAAGAACCTGATCCAAGGAACATTTCAGCACATTTCATCATGCACAAAATACTCTAGAAAAGGTAGGCAAGGCATAGTGACCTCGTAGGATCAGGCATACTTCCATGTAAGATAATAGTTAACCAAATTAACTATTGAGAATACTTTAGTTCACAAAGCTGCTTAATTAAGCTAACAAATTAATTGCTACATCATAGAATACTATAAAAGATACTAGGTACGACATTGTTGACTTTTAAGGATTCTAAATAAAAGACATAAACTAGACTGAGGTATACCTGATATATATAGTAAATAATAATAGTCCCTTCTAATTGTTATAACTACGGAACAAACCTAATCTCTGTCAATGACAAAACTCAATAACAAAACTTCATGTGACAATCTGTCAACTTGAGAAGACACTGTTTGGACAAATATATTTCAACGCAAATATAATTGTTGGAACCATTGGTTTGATTTGATGATAACAAAACTCTCCAAGTGATACTGGTTTACTTTGTGATTTGTGCAGGGTTTAAACTCATTGATTAAATATTTTGATTTGGATAATGTGGCAAGATCAGTAAAAGATAATTTAATCTTGTTTGTTAAAAGGTTTGATTTGATTATTCATAACAAAGAATTTATTCGTTAAAAGTTCTTTTGACATGAACCATCCTAATTTTCACTATTATAAATAACCTGATATTGAGGTTGAATATCATATTATCAAGTATGAATAAACTTATATTTCTGGATCCGGATTTGAGAAAATGGTAACAGGTACTTTGAATGACCTGTTATCACAAACCAGTGTAATTGAAACTTTCCAACCGTCATGATTGGAACATTCAAGATGATTCTAATTTATTCATTTAACATTGCAAAACAATTAAGACAACTAATGAGCGTCCCAACAGTTGGAAAATCTCTCTAGTAGAGAGTTTTCAAGTAAGATTATAAAAGAAAGTCTTTAGCAACAAAAACAACATGAACGTAGCAAAGATTGAATATCACATCAAGGAAAAAGTCATTGAAGTTGAATTTTGGGTAGAATAGTCATGGCATTGAGCTTTGGCATATAAGCTTGTATCAAAAAGGTTACATTCTAATATAGAAAAAAGCATGTAAGATTCTACTTTATCTTTTAAAACCAAGCTACGATTCAGTTGTTAGAGAGATGAGATTGTTTGGGAAATCCATAACTTGAACTTGGAGTGTCAATGTAAAGGACATAGGTTTAGTGGAAGACCAAACATTCACCCTTACTCTGTCTTTACTCCCTATTTTACTTCATATCCATCCGATCCACGCAGTTAGTTTGGTTTGAGAATTTGCAATCTTTTCTTAGATTTTCAGTCATGCAATTCAGCCTGGGCTTCCATTGTGTTGCCATTAGGGAACTAAGAATTATCACAGCACATTTAAGATGTAAAGCAAGAAGGTCATTTTAGAACAAGGTTTTAACTCTATTATCAGCAGAATATATACTAAAAAATTTCCTTTTATGACGAGAAATTCTCTCACTTTTTCTCCATTATAAGCATCATAACCCATTTAAATATACAGTATAATTAGATAACAGTTGACAATTAAAAACCCTTGAATCAAAGAGAAAAGAAAAAAAAAATAGCTGTGTATACCTTATCTAGGTAGAGACCAACTGCGCAGTACAGCAAAGTGTCTAACAACATCATTAAAAGGCAAACCAAAAAGTTCACTCCAGATGATCCCTACATCAACGATTGTTTAAGCAAAGTTGAAAATAAAAAAGAATCAAAATAAGATAACTAGCAGCAAAAAAATGCCCTCATACAGAACATACCCGCCATATGTTGCTCCAACGAAGCCCTACATGAGCACGTTCATAGTCAGCAAAATTAATAGATCCAAGAGCAAAGGCCGTAGGGGAGAGAAAAGAGGCAATGACCTTTAATAACCTGTAGTAGAACATGTTAACTGAAATCACAAGAATTTGAAACAAATCATCAAAAACATAAGATATGTCCATTGCACAAGTACTTACATCGCAACTGCCTCATCATTGACAGTGTAATAAGGAAAGAAGGCTCCAAGAAAAGAAAGAGTTCCAACTGCAACAGCAGTCTTTGCTCGTGTAAAGAACGTAGAGATCAAAAATGATAGCATGATCGCACTGAGTCCAAATACAAAGAAATACACGAACACTACTGTCTTATCACTATACTTGAAAAGGCTATCCATGGTACAAATTGTAATGATCCCAGATGAAATAGCAAACTGCAAATGGAATCAAATTATATTAACATGAGAATCCCAGAAGTAATGATCCCCAAGACAACTCACCAGCCCCTACTGCATTTTTGCATACATAATCTAAACTTAGCAACTGAAAGAAACAAATTCTTAAATCATGAAACTAATGATATTAATCAAAATTTCTATGCATCTTCTGGCTCTCTAGTAAGGTAGGCGTGATTTACAAAAGAAAAACTGAACTTACAATTCCATAGCATAACTAGACTACAGAAACATACTCAAGACTTGGTTGTTCAAAATCATAAAAGGAGCTTAAGTCAAATAAATTCTTCCCACTTTTTTAACCTAAATGTGTTGTACAGGAATATATTACAAGCCTCTTCCCACACCGACCATTGTCTTCCTTTGCTATCTAATCAACCACTACAAATCATTGCTGAAGCAAGACTAACCACATCAAGAGCAACTACCAAAACCATCTATATGTTTTCTTATTACAGTATCCATTATAGTAAAACTTTTGCAATCCATACCATATACCAACGTCTTCACAAAACAGATTTAATAAATACTACAAAGACACCACCTATCCTGCAAGTTACAAACAATATAGTAGTAGAAAACTAGGATCAACTCCATCAAGGTTCAAGGGACTGTAGGTAGCATGATGGCTACTTCAGAAATAAAGTCTACTTTCTTGATGAAAAATATGAAAGCAAGAATAATGCCTCAATAGATTATGGTCTCATCATTGAAGCAGCTCTGTTACCTTGACCCTAAGTCTGAAACTATGAAAATGCACAAATAGCCAACAAATTTAAACATCTTTAATTACAGATTAAAAAGAGGATAAGACAAAGCCTTCATGAATTACACATTAAAAAAGAGTTCAAGTTTAGATGTATGCTACTGCATATTGCATACTGAACGTAAATTGAGCACCATACTGTACATCCGCTTCAACCAGCTGAAAACCAGAAAAAGCATACAGAACTCTTTACTAATTAAGGTCTTTACTAATTAGGACAAGTAAAATTTTCATTATATCACAGTAACCAAAATTAATTATAACAGGTTTTATGGAAACACCAATTTAAGTCAAAGAAGCAGTCACAAATATGGTGTGGCATGCCTTATGGATTTCATATCTCCCATTAAAAACCAAAAACTTTTTTCCCTTCGGTATGACTCAATTACTTTTCTGCCACTTAACATGCTACAATTAAATATCAATTTCGAGTGAACATTTGAATTAAACGTAGGAAAATTAACACTTTATCTAATTTCAAATGAATGATTCGCTAACTTAATCCATGAGCATAGATCCCCACCAACAGCACTTCATACATTTCTAACCTAAAAGATTGAATCAAGAAAAATTTTCAAATAGAAATCAAAAGAAAACTGCCTCACATTTCAAAAAAACAAAGAACGAGAAAAATACACGATTATTCACTAGAAGTCCGCAGCCAAAAATTAACCTGAAAAGTGTATGTAATGAACCAAGAGAGATGGAATATCCCATCTTTCAAGCCCATCATATAAAGACCTTCTCTTATCTTCTGCTCCTGAAATGTTGGAAAAGGAAAATGATTTAGAGCTTAAGAAAATAAAAAGAATGAATATCTTCTATATCAAAATGTCAAAAACTGAAAACAAGTAGAAGCAAAATTAACAAAAAAGCATAAATGTCTTATTAGATATTAGAAATTATAACTGTGATAGTCATTACAAACCTTCTCAAGTACAGTATAGCTGATCAGGCGAGAGATTGGATAGAGAAATCCCAACAAATACCTGTTCATTCCAAAGGCACGGCAACAACAAACAGTTGTCAACATGTTAGCAATGAAAATAACCTTTTTAATGTGAAACTAACAAAGATGAACACAGAGACATTAATGTTCAAGAGGCACATACAACAGGCCCAAGACACTCTTAATGATGGATTGGAACTCATCATCTGTGTATTCTCGAGTTGGGAAGGGAGCTATTCTTATATTTGAAGGGCTAAACTGTGTCCAAGGTAACCCGAGGGATGATGGTACACCGGTTGAGTGCAATGGTGTCAGTTCTATATTTTCACTAGCAATGCCAGTTTCTGTTTGCTGAGCAGCAAATATGATAAAAGAATCTAACACCTGCTGAAGCTGCAGTAAGTTCAATAAGTATCAACAACCACAGAAAGGCATACTTCATCAAATTTGGGATGATAACTGAAGTAGATGACCATCCTTTCACAATGAAGAAAATTTTGAAGAAAAAAAAAAGGAAAATGAATACATGAGACAAAATCAGAGAACTCATATAATGTGAGAGTAAAAACTCTGTCAGGAAGGAACTATTGGTTCATACAGTCAAAAATCCACTGAAGCTGTATTGCGTTGTTGGTATGATATTAACACCCAATTCCAAGTCATTGAGGTAAGGGCCATTAGTGTCCATGATACTTTTAACATCAGGAAATCCAGAGAAAGCCCATGTGTGATTGAGGCGAATACTATAATCAAACAACTGAGGACCTTGCTGATAAAATATCACTGCTCCTTTAATTTTTGGATTTGGGCAATTCCTAGGCCAAGATAAAATCAAAGTTAAATCAAGTTTATTAGTGCAATTACCTACCATTCTATGAATTCCCATAAAATTAAGCAAAATTTCTTGTATAGGATAAAGATTTTTAGATTATGAAGGGCACCCAATCAATGTATGCAAATGTGAAGAAAAACAGAATACTTAAAAATGAAGAAGAGGGAATATAAGAAAAGATGAACAACAACAAAATACTAAAAACACCTCATACCTGCATAATGTAGAATGAATAACTGTAAAGGTTCTCTACATGATCATTTTTTTCTTTTTTGCAAGGTAACTAAAAGTAAGTTTAACCACATGAATTTAAAAATATATATTAAAAAAAAGAAAGAAAGAAACAGGCCAATACATATGTAAGGATTTCAGTAACACTCAGGTTATCATGAAAAAATGTGTAAAACCATTTAAGTTCGAATTTTTACCTAAATTCAAGTTTATGTTAACTGCCATCATAGAATTATTAATTACTAATTTGAAAGTCCTTCAAACTTCTTGCAAAAGTTGATCCCCCACTAGAAGTAACCAAATAGTATGTTCCTCATTTATTTCTCTTAGAATTGTTCATGTCAACAATGAAGCACATAATAACTATCAGCAAGTTCCCCTCATATCAGTAACCACAGTAAAAGAGTGTGACTTACTTGAAATCACAAGTACCATATAGATCTGACTGTATATATGTATCCAGCTCGAGTTCATCTTTGTATATTTTAGAAACTAGCTGCAGCCATGAAACCAATTTTAATGAGAGTAAGTGATGAGAATGAATGCAGAAACAGGGAAGTTGCTAATCACAGTAAAAAGATAAATCCAACAAACAGAGATTGTGGCTCACATGCAACAGCTAAATAATAACTTCGCTACAAGGAAGCTACAAGGAAGAATCAAAAATGAAAAGTAAAATTTATCGCCCACATTCATAACAGCTAGATGAACGAAGACAAACTCAAAAACAAAAACAAAAATAAATTAAAAAGAATAAAAAGAGTGAAAAATAAATAATTAAAGGGTACCTGCAATAAGGGAAATTTGATGGAAATTAAGTTAATCATCTGCCGTGTTTGTTGAGTATCAGGTGCAAAAGCTATATACTCTCCTTGGGCCAACAATAATTCCAAAACTTGTTGGAAATTAGGGGATATACCTTTGCCTACCTCCACTAACATATCTTTCCTTATATATCTAAATCAATTCAATAACAATCAGTTCACCATCCATAAATTAAAAAAAAAAATCATAAATTTCAGGCAAAAAGAATAAAAATATAAGAACATAAAATTTGACTTACGGTTGAGCTTGATGAATTTGGGTATCAACACGAGTCCTTATACCTATTAACAATAAAATTACGATTGTAGGAAGTAAAATCTGCAACAACCAACAAAAAGAAACAAAGTCAAAAAAAAAAAAAAAAACTGAAGAATTTAAATAAGAATTTAGAAAATATAAAGAAAACGAAGAACTGAAACCTCAGCAGCAGTGATAAAAGGGTGACGAATCTTAAGAAGCCAGTTTTTCCGAAGCATAGCTTTGAGCTGTCTCTTTGAAGTCCCCATTTTTTTAGCTTTTTCTTTTTTTTTTTTTTTTGTTTAATTCTGTAGAACTAAAGAAACTGAAAATTCAAGATTAAACCCTAGAGGGGGAATAAAAGGAAAGGGAAGGAAATAGAGGGAGGTGGCGAAAGTGAAAGGCTTCTCTTTTTGTTGAGAGGCGACATTTGGAAGTTGGGAAGGAAACCGAGGAAAATGTTAAAAACCGGAATTGTGAAGAGGAAGACTGACTCGTAATAATTAAATTATCATTAAATAAAAGTTATAAAAAATAGTTAATTTTTTTTTAACAGCCGGTAAGATAAGGGGATTTGGAAAAATCTTAGGCAGCCGATTTCTCGATGGGGACCCACTGGCACTGCCCATGGTTGGTGTTTTTGAAAGAATCCCGTGGTTTTTCGTTTGGAATGGATATTTCTCGGCACGGCAGGAGAGCGAGAGAAATTGAAACTCAGTGGGTTGTTGGAGCACGTTTGATGTCATGTCAGTCAGTGAAGTGGCTTTTCTTTTCTACAGGGGAATGTTTGTTTTTCAACTTTTCTCATTTTTTTTATGTATAAATTATATCAAAATTTATTATTTTTAATATTAATATAAAATTAAAAATATGAAGATAAATAAATTTAATATAAATTTTAACCTTTTTATTTATTAAATAAATTTATTTACTTTTTAAAGTTAATGAAAAAAATAAAATTTTAAAAATAAAAAAATATAATTTTTTATTTATTATCAAATAAATTTATTTAACAGATGTTAAAGACTTCTATTCATATTATTACTTATAAATTGATAAATCTTATTAATAATAAAAAAATTACAATAATAAGTTAAAGTTTTTATGAATAATAATAATCATTTTTATCAATTAAAAAAAATTTCAATTCGTGTTTTTATATTACAAAAGCTTTACTTGTAGATTTAAAAACTCTTGAAATTTAAACCATTTTACCACTCATTTTTTAGACTTTATTATGAAATTTTTAACATCAAATTTAAGTTCTAGTTTTTGACACATACCTTTCCTAATGACAACAAAATTATTATATTTTAAACCGATTTAATTAAACAATTTTTAGTTGAACTTTTTTGACTCGTTAAGTCTACTCATGTGACCAAATAGGGAAAGAAAAAGAAAAAAGACAACAAGCAAATGACATGGCAAACAAATTAGGCCATGATAATAATATTAGTTCTGTTTTCAGAACAAATATTATAATTTAAATAATAATTTAAAATAAAGATTATGTAATTTTTAAAATATTAAAAGGATTATAAGAAAGATTATTATCTGGTACACCGTCAGTGAAATTTTTTAATTCCACAAGCGATGTTTACGTGCTTCTATAATTTTTCATACGATTTATATTTTTACAAACCGACCATTGGATTTACCAATATAATCGCACTCGTCGTGCGCGTAAAGTTTCGAATCGATCCGATATCTCTATCATATCGATCGAAAATATTGTCTTTTCAATATATATTTAACGGTTGAAAGTTTTTTTATATCGAAAGAAATAGTTAAACATTTTTAATTTGCTCGAAACTCGACGTGTATGATCTACGCAAATAGAAAATAAAATACAACAGTCGGATTAAAAAAAATATAAATGTTATATAAACGTGTAAACATCGCTTGTAAAATTAAAAAAATCCACTAACGATGTATCAAATAATAATTCTTATAAAAAATTAATGCAAAAAAAAATTGAGTATAAGAAATAAAATAATGTAAAAGAAAGTTAATAATGTCAACTTTTTCATTTTTTTTTCAAACATTATCTTTCATTAAAGTACTAACTTTAAGTGGATACTTCTAAATCTTATGATACTTAAAAAAAAAAAAAAAAAAATAATCTAACTCTTCTGATACTTGAACGGTAAAAGTTTTAAACCAAATGAGGAAATACTCATTTTTTAAATTTTCATTTGAAAATGTATATTCAATTTGAAATGAAAAAAGTGTTTAAAATTGATATTTTTAAGACTAAAATATGAAGAAAAACAAATCTTTAAACTATTTATTTTTTCTTAAGCAAACTCCTATATTTTTATTATATCCAACTAAACTCCTGTCTTTTGATTTGTAAATTATAGTTAAATAAGTTCTTATTTTAAATTAAAAATTAATTTTATGTTAAAAGCTTATTTGAAAGCAAATTAAAAGATAAAAACTTATTTAGATACAATAAAAATATAAAATTTTATCAAAGTAAAGTAGTAAAGTTAAATTTTTATTATTATTTTAATATATTTTTTTAATTTGATGATATTCACCTCATGAAAGTCAAAGAATACAAGTGTATATGCTTTAAGGTTTGTTTTCAACTAGAAACATATAGTTTAAAATAAAAGAATTAAGGTTTTTAAACATATGTAATGGTGCAATACACACATACAAAATCTCTTTATGTAACACATAACATCTATCAATTAATAAATAATTTGTATATGTAAGTAATTGCATTTAGAATAGACATAAATATACTTAAAAACAGAGTAGGAATAAATAAGCTATTCAATATTCACCCACCCTTTAGGTAAAATAGAATATCCATAAATATTAATAATATGCTCTTTCCTTTGAACGTTGAACTTTGAATATAATTTATTTATATTTTCTTTTACATTTAAGGGGCGATGTATTGAATTCTAATCATTAAAATTAAAAATCTAATATTCTACCAATAAATCATATGATTATCAACGAATATAGTCTAATTATATGCATAATACAATTGTTCATAATATTTTGTTTAGTGATCAATTTGTTAAATTATAAACGATATTCAATCTAAAACAAATTAACAATTTATAAGTGAAAATTTTCTTATTATATTTTTATGTCCAAATTACTCTTAATTTAATAAATATGAGATTTACTTTATTTTCCCTCTAATACTATTGCCCGTAAAATTAACCATTACTTATAAAAAATAATTAATTATTACTTCACATGTTCCAAGAGAGGTAGAGAGATGAATTAAAAAAAAAATGTTAATAAGTGTCATTAAATACTAATTATCTCTATTTAGGAGAAATTCACTTCTATTAGTTTAAAATTAAAATGATTTTACACATTTTTATAAATTTTTTATACGATTTGTATTTAACAAATCGACTGTTAGATTTAACAATATAATTGTATTCGTCATAAAGTTTCGAATCGATCTAATATCTCTATCATGTCAATTGAGATTACTGTATTTTTCAATATATATTTAACAATTGAAAGTTTTTTACATTGAACAAAAAGTTTGAAAATTTAATTTACTCAAAATTCGACATGCATGATATACATAAATAGAGCATAAAAATATAACGATTTAATTAAATAAATATAAATCATATAAAAAATAATAATATATAAAATTAATTTAATTTAATTTTATATTAATGTAAGAAAATTTTTTCTCTTAAAATTTTGTTTAAAAAAACAGAAAAAAAGAAAATTTCAAAGACTGTCTTGTAAATTATTTTTTAAAAAATAGGATAACTATTAAAATCTGTGAAATTATTAGGGGTCTAAATCCAATAATAAAATTAAATTTAAATAATTGGAGTATGTCGCTCATACTAGAAAGAACAAGAGCTAGAAAACGACGAGAAATTGCAAATATTTTCGTGAGATGTTTATTTAATAAAATTAAAAGCAGCCCAAGTCCATTGTACTTTTCTTTTGAAAAATATTTTTTATAAAATTATACATTCAATACGTGTCATATGTTTATTGGTTGGGAGACTCTGGAATGGGACCCATTGTTTTACTTTGACAATTGGTGGGACCCGTTGATAACGTTCAGGTTAGGCAGTTACGAAGAAAAAAATTTGTCACCGGTAGCGTGACGGATTTTCGGTGAAACCAACTGGTCGGTAGTAGTTTATAGAATACGTCGCTGTCAATTTAGGATATTCCAAAGCATTTTGTAATTTGTTATATATATTTTTTTATTTTCATTTTATTATAAAAAAATACTTAAATAAGAAAATTTTAAATAAAATATAAAGTACTAAAAATTACTAAAGGAAAAAAAACGTTTTGATGATTATACAATGCTCAATTTCATGTTAAGAAAAATAAATTATTGCATTCATTAAATTGATATTTTTAAATTTTAATTTTCAAAAAGGATTTTTTTTTTTTGAAAGATTAAAAAAGGAAATACATAGTTATAAAGAAAAAAAATGAATTCTCTCATCATGTATTCAAAATTTAGATAAGTTAAGGAAATACATAGTTAATAAAACTTGCTTTGGGGAGTCTGATAAGTCAATGATTCATGCGATTCGAGACTGTCCGTGTATTAGCAAAGTATGGGAACAAATTAGTTTCTTGTGGAATATAACTGGTACTAATGATCTCGATCCTTCAAATTGCCTCAAACAAATATGTCAAAACAAAAATTAGTAGAAGTGGCAAGCATTCATGATCACGGTATAGACCATATAAAAAGGTAGGAACGGAGAACTTCATGGCCAGAGGAGATTGAGTATTCAAGAAATCGAAATTTTCATAAAGAAATATATTGCTGAATATAATGCAGCCCAAAGTCCACAACACCAGCAGGTTACTCACAAACAAAAATGGACTCCACCTGGAAATGGTGAGTTCAAAGTGAACTTTGATGGAGCAATTTTGCAGACTACTTCTTCGGGAAGAATAGGTGTACTAGTTCGAGATGCAGATAGAGCTGTGTTGACTGCCTGTACTGCCAACATACCTGGAGCAACTAATCCTTGTCTGATAGAAGCATATGTAGCAGTACGAGCATTAGAATTTGCCTATGACCTTGGTTTCATAAGAATAATCCTAGAAGGTGATGCATTGAATGTAATTAAGCAGATTAAGATGACAGAGGCAGACCTCTCACTCATTGGCCCAATCATTGATGAAGCTCGAGCAAAGATGAAGATGTTCCACTCCTGCATTTCAAGACACAAATTGCCTTGCCGTCGGGTAATGAAGCTTCCTATTTGCTTGCAAAATTTGGTACACAGATCCTAGAGAATGTAATTTTGATTGAAGATTTTCCTGATATGCTAGCAAATGCAGTCCAAACTTATTGTACCTTTGCGGATTAATGAAAAATATTCTTCTTGTTTAAAAAAAAAAAAATTAGATAAGTTCACTTTTACAAAAAATAAAAATAAAAATTAATATATATATTGTTATAAAAAAAAATTTAAATTCACAAAGAAATTTATTTCTTTGATATTTGTTCTCTTAATTATAATTAAAAAAAAAAGCTTAACATAATTATTGAAATAAACACATTAATCCGGTATGTTTATTTTGTAGAAATTAACGAATTTTACAATTAATGCATAGGATAATAATATTTTTATAAAAATATATATAAAAAAATTTTCTAACTTTTATTTTTATACAAATTAATTTCAAATTCTCCTCTAAAGACACATTCCAACAATAAGAACTTGAGATTCTAATTTAAAATTTTTAGGTTTGATATATAAAAAAGTATGGAATTTATAAGATTTGAGAAAAATAACTAACTTACCATCAAATGTAAAAAAAAAAAAAAAAAGTCAAAATTTGAAATGATTGGATATTATTCACCTTATCTTGATTATATATTCACAAGCAAATCAATTGTCAAATTAATAACATTTTATGTTCTTAGGCAAGAAACCTATACATATATATATATATATATATATATATATATTGATGAAACAAACCTATATAACAAACATAGAGTAAAGATACAATTTTAATATAGATTTTATTTTATATAACTTAATGCATTTATATAATTATTTTGGTATATTACAAGTAATTAATTGTATTAAATATGCACTCGAGTATTTGACTCAGATAATTGGGATATGCTTCTTTGTTTAAAGAATTGGATTCAAATCCTCTTCGATATTTAAGAAGAAAAACCTTATGCATCAAGCAAAACTATAATTTGATACATCCACATAATGAGTTTTTAAAAATAAAAAAGAAAAGAAAAATTATTGAGGTAATTTTTATGATGTAAGTAGAAAGTTTTTGTAACTTTTTAAATAATAAAAATTTACAAAAGATATAAATACTTGTCTGTACTCTTATATTTTTGTTATTATTTTATTTATAATTTTTTTAATAATTTTTTTGACTGGATTGATATCACTTGATTTGTGATATTAAATTCAAACAAGAATTTTAATAATTTATAGATACTGATATTAATGTATAGTAAGAGTATGACAAATATAGACAAATCCATATTAAATTAAACCAATTTTTAAAAAAAATAAAAAAATTGTGTTTCATGAAGGTGCAAAATGATTGTGACTCCTCCCTTTCTCTCACATATTGATCTTTAACCATAAATAATGCAAAAATGATGGGAAGCCTTTGTCATGGCTCATTTGGAATTGTCTTAGAGATAAAGCATAAAGTCATTTTATTGTTCCTTTAAACTAAAGTAAGGATAAAGAATTAAAAATGGGGCATAGCAAGCAACTAATGCTTTGAAGCTAAAGCCAAAACCAATTTGATCCATTAAATAGCATTAAAATTTAATTAAACTTTAAAATAACAATGACGGCTACAAGGTTCCATTATCTTTTGCTCACTCACTCACTCACTCATTTATTTATATATATGTATATATATATATATAGTATTTTTTTTTTATCTTATCTTTTTAAGGTTGTTTTATAGCAATAAAAGGATCTATAATGAGTGAGAAAAGATTGGCCACCTAGATTTAAGTGGTCGGGGAAGTATGGAATCAGATAAATAAAAAAAATTATCTTATCTATTTTAAAAATTTATAAATAGAGTTAGCACACATATCTTTTAAAATAGATTAAAAAAATATGATATATGGTAGATAACATCGTTTGTGGAATTAAAAATTTCACGTTAGTATATAAAAAACGAACTCAAATGAAAATGATTTTAAGAGAAAACATCATATCTATTGACTACTGGTAATGAAATTATTAGATTTTACAAATAAAGTTAGTAGGGTGACACATACTTCTAAAAATATAAAAATAATTAAGAAAATAAAGATATGTGATAATTTTTTAACTTAAAATTTAAAAAATTTATACTACCAATTTATAAAAAACAAACTCCTCTTTTAATAACTCCACCAATTAATGATGGGCGATATAAAAGATTCAAAGAAGCATTTCTCTTATTTCCTTTAATCTATTTATTAATTAAATTGACACACTTTAAACAATAATGCTCTTTTAGGTAAAATATGCAGTTCCCGAATCAGATCAAGGTTTTTCCCCTAATGTAAATCATAAATTAATTTAATTTTTATTTAAGTTCATGAACTTCATGAATTATATATATATATATATAAAAGAGAGTTTAAAAAAAACTTAATCTATCTAAAATTAACTAAATACATCTTAAAAAAACATTTTACTATTGAAAATTCTCCTTAATCCTACTATTTATCCTCCTAATATGGTGAAAATTTATTAGATTAACTTTAAAGATTGTATTTATGAATAACTTGACCTATGATAAAATTTTGATACATCTCACCCTTAGGATATATATTATATATCCTTTTCCCTTGAAATAACAATAATAATAGAGTTACATAATATATAATAGTGACTGTAGTGTTTTATAAGGAATAGTTAGCAGGCCTCAACTTGAGTTCAAGGTCAATTGGCCGTCCAATGACGTTTTCTTATTTAAGGTTGCCACTTGCCAACAAGTGTTCAATGGCTTGTTGGCTGTCACAAATCACAATAACGGCCGAAATTCATCAGGACAATTAATCTTTTTTTCACAGGACCCACAAAATTTCAAGATCTCAATTATTTTTATTTATCAATTTTTTTAATTTTTGTTTTTGTTTTGATTATCCTTTCCAAGATTGAAAGGTTGTTATTTGTTAACTTCTCTTTGATGGGGGGTTTCAAGGTTTGTTGGAAGAGTTATCCCTTTGGAGGATATTTCCTCTAGGAAGAAACAAACAAAATTGCAACTTGCCTAGGCAAAGGGCTAAGCCTGTTAATTGATGCAATCACCCCATCCATCTTTGATCTCATAATTTTAAATAATAATTAAAATATACGACACGATATGAATAAATCATACAAACATAACATAAATATATCAATATATCAATATTTATATAACATGAATTATTAACGTGTCAAAACTTATATAAATATATAACACTTTAAATATAATTATAATATAAAAAAATAACACATAATTATCAAGTCTACTGATACATACTTAGAGTGTGATTGACGCAATAAAAAAAATTGAAACAAAAAAAAAAAAAAACACTATTTAAAGACAAAGCTAGGATTGTATATTAATTTTACAGTCCGTCGGACCTCCATTATCCTCGACAATAGACTCTTAGAAGCCCATCACCCTCTTTGCATAAAAAATGAAAGCCCATATTTATTTGATTACTTTTATTTGTGTCTATATTTTTTATCAACTGTTTTTTTGTTTTTATTTTAGTGTCATTTGGAAATGAAACTGAGCAGATCTTTAAAAGCTATCAGATAAAAGTTGGGAAGAATCTATTAAATAAAAATGTTAAAAAATATTGGAATTTGGTCTTCGAAGCATGCTCTTATGCCTAAGTCAGTAAATATCTCAGAGAGTATTTGGAAGACGGGAGAAATAACTAGAAGAATAGCACAAAATTTCAGTATTTCCTCTTATCTCTGTCCAGAGTTTACTTATATATATATATACCTTGTTGCTAGGTGCTCGTGAGCTTGACAAATGTAAGCCATATGTCTGCTCTGTTTGAAATTGTTGGGCAACAGTGGACCCGCCATGTGTCTGTTCTGTTTGGAATTGCTGGACAACTGTGAATTCGCCACATATTCTACACGTATGATCTAGTTTGCCGAGATGAAAATGAGTCAGAATTTGATCACTTTACTATCTCAATTTAACAGTTTAAATCTGTTTATCTAAATTTTAATGAATTTGATTATTATATTTTTATTAGAAATCGACTTAAGAATTGATCACTTTACTATCTTTATCTCGACAAGCTAGATCATACATGTAAAACACTTGACGGATCCACAACTGTTCAACAATCTCGAAATAAGCTTATTTTGGATTGTAGTTACATATATTATTAAAAAAATGGAACAAAAACTGTAATCAATATAAGCAAGGATATGCTATTACCCTAGGAAGATAACATCTTGGAAAAAAAAAATTCTTATAGTTTGAAGTGTATCTTCATTCCAAAACTCATAATTTGATTTTTCATGAATAAGTCTTTTAAAAATCGATTGACATTTATAAATACTTTTGATTTATAACTTCATAAAAAACTCCAAATAAGCTTCCCCTATAAACTACAGATTTTAAAATTTTGACAACAAAACCCATAGCTTTTGCTTTTGCAGTAAAAAAACTCCTCACACTCACTCTGTACTCTGTCCATTTCAACTAAAAGAACAATAAAAGATATAAACTTACATCAGCAGGCCTACCTCCATTATTGTTACAGAGTGCAATTTTTATTTGGGTACAAAGACATTAGCTAGAACATAAATTAGGTTAGGATTTTGCTAACGAGTGCCTTTAGAGTAATTGTTAAGATTAGTTAAGTTACTATTTATAGTAACTTTTTATATAAAATGCATTAGTTAATAGTTATTTTGATAAATTCCAATGCATTGAAATAGTAACTTACCTAATAAAGTAATCTTAAAAAATACCCTTAAGACACTTGTTAGCAAAACCCATTATATACGTGCGATATCTTACATGCTATAGAATATAAACTAAAATTTTCTTCCTATGCTCTCAGAATTCAGGTGACAAACCTGTATAAGTAAGCAAAAGTCTCATTCTGAAGCCAAACTGAGCTATGCATACCGCCTGTGTTTACTTTGCTACACACTGTTGTACTGCAAAAATCTCCAAAAAAAAGAATTCAAGTTAATAGGTTCCTGGCTTTGCACTCAAATTAATCATTCCTCTGGCCGAAAGAAAGTATATGTTGAACTAGTCTCGGTCTCCGTAACCTGCACAGAAATGTTTAATTTCTTTATGAAACCTACTTAGGTAAGGAAAATGAATAAGCGAAACTATTCCCCTTATAGCTTACCATTTTCATAACCAGCTGCGCCTGAAGGAAATAACAAATTTGGTTTCAAATTACAGAGGAATAAACAGTAATTAACACCCCTGCCATCTCATTATTGTTAGAAAATATCTTAATGCCTGAGGTGATGGGAAACTGGGAACAAGTCCTTGATGCCACTATCTATATACATGCAGAGATAAGGAGGATGTGGAAAGCATCTTTAGTTGGTTATGTCAAAACTCAAAAGCATCTTTTAGTTTGTTCTTACTTTACTTCCAGTGTTAATGTGACAGTCAACAAACTTCAATGAATACTCTATATTACCGTCTATTAGGGGAAGGGGACTACCTTGACATGCAATTTTGACCTTCTTCCATAAAATGCATAATAACAATGATGACTGATTACTAAAGGTTGTTGTTTTGGTAGATAGAGTTGATTACAGCTTATTAATGTAAACAAGTAGGTTATCTCTCAAACAAAAAAAGAAGGTAAAAGGTAATCTTATACATGGTTCTATTAGAGATTTTCTTGTTGAACAATGTCTTTTCTCTCAATATCAAACTTATATGACTCATGGAATGACCCATAGAGAATAAGTATGTGAAATATAAACAACAATAATACCTTTATCTATTAGTTATATCATTTTATTCTAGTTCTTCTAAGAGACAAAATTTGATGAAGTTTATACTCACCTCAGGATCGCAAGAAGGTCCGGTAGGAAGAACAGGAACAAGAGATGTCCAACGCACAGGGTCTACCAAGGAGTCAATGGTATTGTAGTTGGTGAGAAGTGGAGCAGACAAGAAGGGAGTCAAGGGGAACACAATGTTCTGAACAGACAATCCACCACTCATCCCCAGTGTGGTTCCAAGTCTATCACTCCCAGTATCAGGATTTACTGATTTTTCAGCCACCTTGCCGTGATCCATTTTGTTAAAAGTATTTTTGTTCTCATTCTCATCATTATCAGCAAATTTTTCTTGTTTTTTCAGTGTTTTCTCTTGTAGGCTCTTGAAATCAGCAGATAGGGACAATATACTCAAGGCAGAGACAGAGGACCCTTTAAGTTTTGTCCCTTCAAGGAATGTGCCCAGACGGGGCATTTGGTATGGTTCAGGAGGCTGCACTGCCGACTCTGATGTTTTAAGTTCACTGCCAATGTCTTCTGGGCATGCATGTCTAGTTTCTTCAGAAGATTTTGTTCCAGGTTCTGCTTGACGATTTTTGTTGGTTCCCCACCACTTAATATAATCTGTTAAATCAATCTTTCTCTCAATGCAAAAACCACCTATGTAATCACTTTCTGAGGCTGGATCATCACCTGCACCATTGATTTAACAAGATAGCAATTGGCAGTCCTCCCGTAAAACTAGTCAAGATGGTTATTTAAACATAAAATTAAATGGTAACTTACTGTAATTTAAACCTTTGAAGTATTCAGATACAGCAACGTGACCAAATGATGAGTCCCACCGACTACTTCACAGTAGCCAACAATTTTCATGAAAAAGGAAAAAACACATTAATAACCAATGCATAAATTCAAAGATATTAGGCTCCCACATGTGGGGAGATGGACAATATAAAGAAATTTGCAGGAGAAAAATGAACTAACACTTCATTAATGCTAGCCAACTCACAAACATATGATGCATGGGTCAGATTTCGGAACATATCAATTAAAGAAGAAAAAAAGAATGATGATTTCTTCTGAATTCTTTGAACTGTAAGGGATGTTTTCTTCACATTGTGAAAACAGTTATATCGAGAGAAAGGTGATGTACATGGAACTGTCCTTTAGGAAGATAGATGTGTTCAAATTCCCATAAAGTAAGTTACTTAATAGAACAGTTTAAAAGGAAAGTTGATGAACAGGCACAGGTTGCTGACAGACCAACTTATCTACTTTCATTTCTGATTGAAGTACAACATTATGCATATTTTTAAGTTGTTTCTCTTTCTCAAGTACAAGGCAGAATGCAAAATACTAAATAGAAGAACATTTACTTTTCCTTTTGGTGGTTATGAACAATAGGTGGATAAATAAAATATCAAATAGATAAATACATTGTCGTATCACACAAAAAAGGATCTTCAATTTGAATCAGATTCTGCCTTGAACAGGATTTAGACCATACACAATCAAGTTGCCAATTCTGGGAGCAAAGGTCTTGTGTGGTTTGTGGATTCTGAACTTCACTAAAAATACTTAATTTTAGGTGTCTAAAACCTATTTTACTCGGACTCAGATGTGAGTATCAAACACGGGTATATTCAATTTTTTCCAAGATTTTCATGTATTTGGAGGGTCCTTGGAAGATTATATCCCCATACCCATATTCGGATATGCGTCTGACCCCACTTCAAGAAAAATGAAGAGTCGTAGCAACATAGTCTAAAACTAAAAGGGGAAGCTCTAAGCAGCATTTTAAATCAGAAATCTTTGAAAATACTTGGTAATTGGTATGCCCACTAACACTAGGTAACAGAATGGTAGACATTACATGTCCTGGATATAAGTGTGGATATATATGGTTAAAATTGTACCTTGAAAGACCACGATATTTAGAAATTCCTCTTGAGAATTTGCTGCTTTTTCTGCAGAGAAACGTATTATAAGTAACAGCTCTAAATTGCAGTGGGAATACAAACTTCCAAAGCTCATACACACCTTCTGAGAGATGCAAGGTAGTCCTCTCTTGACAAATTCTGCATCTCTTCAAGATCCCTAGTATAGTCAGTAACCTGCATATCATTTTCCATGCTTTAAAACATTAAATTTCAGACAAATAAGTATTAAAGAATTGAAGTGAAGATTTAAAATAAATTCTTTTGTGCCAAACCAAGCTTCTCAATAACACCCATCCTTTCCCAAAGCCCAAAAACCAACCAAAAAAGAAAATCCAAAGAAAGCAGAAAAAGAGGGCGAGCCATCTATTTATAAGCACATAGTTAAGGAAGGAAACATGTATGCATTTACCCCTGCAAGGAAAAATTCAAGTTTCAAATGCCAAATTTGAAAATCAGCATTAAGAGAGAACCTATGGATTCTTTAATTTTTAAACTTAAGTAACAAAAAAAGGTTAAAAAAATTTTTGGGTACATATGACTATGAGGAATCCAAGAAGGGAGAAGGGAATTGAACCTTGGACATTATTCATCCCAAGGAGAGGTAACAACTGCTAGGCACATGATTTATTAATATATATATAAAAAAAAGAGAATCAAAAAGGGATTTTCAATTAGCACCAAGCGCAACAAACATGACGACATAAAGCATCTAAATCATTTACTTTTACTGCAACATGATAGTGCTAAACTGAGTGATTATCTCACCGGAAAATTAATGAGTGTCCCAGGACCCCAGTATTTCAAAGCAGCAAGATCATATGCTCTTGCTGCAGCCTCCTCGTCATCAAATGCCCCTGTAAATATATGTTGCTTAATAAATAGCACATAGGTAAAATGAAAGAACAAGTAAGTTAAAAGAAATAAAGTCATGAATCTCCTGACTTACCTAAGTAGACTGACAATGGTCAAACACCAATATCCAATGCACCAAAAAAGAATAAAAATATTGTCAGCTTTCATGAGAAACATGTACTATTAAGTTGCAATTAACTAGCCTCCAAATAGAATTCAAGAGAGAAAGGCAGATAGACAGACCTTGCTTCCCTTTCTTATTCTGATTTTGGTTCCAAGTAGTTTTATCCCAAAGGTGAGCTTCATAACGACCAGTCCATATATGCCTAATATACATAGACATTGAACCACAAGCATTAATCGCCCATGTATAGGAATGCGTGGTACTAAATTCTTTAGTAGTTTCAAAAGACATGCAACTGTAAAAACATGCATCAACCAAGAAAAAAGGTTGTAGTAGCATTTCCTTCAAATGCCATAGTTTATCCATTTATTTATAGCTTTCAAGTTTAACTTGCAACTATCCCTAATAGATAAGATATCAATTACACACCAAAGAAACCTCTGTGATCCAGTAACATGAATAACTTTAAACAATACATCCCTGTTGTACACATAATTTGACTTGTTACACTATTTCTTGCAGATATTTACTCCAATAATATCATGGTAGTACAATTTAATCAAAGTTTCCACAACAGCAAAAGGGTGAACAGAGGTGTGGCCGTGTGGCTACCAAAAGCGGATTCAATTATAAAAGGTGACAGCTAAATGCTGACAACACAACTGGGCGCCAAAATATTAACATACAGCCTACAAGATATTGAAGAAAGAATATATGTCTCTTCTAGGACTTGCATTCATGATCTTTGTGTACTTAAGAGAAGCCATGTTGAATTTTTTCCCCATCCTTTGTTTCATTAGGCTTCCTCCTTACCTGTCAGACACCAATCATCAAACAAATCAAAGACATCAATCATGCCCTTCAATTTTTTTACCTCCAATTTGTCCTTACTCACAACAATGATATAATATAATTTCAAAATTCCCAATCGATGAGTCCTTGAAATTTAGTTCCTTTTGCAGCCTAAAGCTAAGGTTTTGATAATTTAGACTGCTCGCTTTAGTGATAACTTCCAGCAACAATTACTTATGCCCAAAGCTAAAACCAGCCAAATCCCAACTCAAATCCATCAAAAAGTATTCGAAATAGCCACCTTTCTCCCATCAATTAATCTTGTAAACAACACATAAAAATCAGATTCCCTCCAGATTCATCTATCAACATAAAATTCACACAAACCATAACTCCAAAGCCATGATCTTTTATTTCATTAACAAAAAAAAACAGAGGTTTTAAGTAAAGACAAGTAAGTAATAAACCAAAAAAAAAAAAAAAAACTTTTTTAAATTCAATTATTGGTTAGTTTTTCCTTTTTACCTGGTGACTCCACGGTAAATGGAGCTGCGTTTACCGGCGGTGCAAGGCGGCATCTTACTGATACGTTCTTTAGCATTGCAGCCTCTCTCTTTCTTCGCTTTCTTCAATCCTCTGTACAGTAAAAGCTGATTGTTTGCGATCATCATCTCCGAATTCTCTCCGCCGCTGGCTTCCGCTTTCATCCCCGGATCCGACGACGACGTCGAAGTCATGATTAAAGAAAATAAACAACAAAACCCTAACCCTAAGAGAGAGAAAATTCCAAAAAATGAAAAGAAAAGAAAAAAACAGTAAACTTGAGACAGTGAGAGAGTGAGAGTTGGTATTTTGTGGGTGTTGCTTCGAAAAACAATAGTGGGAGATGAAGGGAATAGGAATTGACGAAAATGACCTGGGTGGTTCTTGTTATTAACTTGGTTGATGCTTGGGGTTGATAAAGATAAAACTGTTGTAACGGCTAGGATGGGGTGAGGGTTAGCTCTGTAATTGTACATGTTTTGAAAGTCTTGCAGCTTTGGCATCTGCCAACAACAATGAGTTTCCAAAGTGGGAAAAAAATGTGTTTTTTTTGTTTGTGAAAATCGAAAGGAAAATTAAGGAGAGTGAATTACAAACTTTAAAGAACGGAAATATATAAATAAATTGCTGCTATATTTTAGACATTCTAATATTAAATATTAGCATAAAGAATTTGGCTTAAAAATTAGTAACAAATAAAATACTAAATAATAACTCGATCACTAGCATGCCAATTTAACTATATTATTAATTAGATTTTAACATGTTTATGTGTCTGAAAAAAATGATTGAATAAAAATAAAAAAATATTTATTTTGAAAAATTAAGTGATGAGTGGGTAATTCATTTTAAATATATATAAAATAAGTTCATTAATATGTTTGTTATCGTATTTCGGATAAATTGGGATAGTTATTTTGGTTTTTTTATATAGATATTGTTAAAAAAAATTTTTTTTATCAAATTACCAACGTTTTGAAATTATGTATCAAAATACGTCTATTTTAAAAATCAATGATATGACGACTTCCCAACTAAAAATGTTATTTTTTTTAAAAAAAAATTGCTCGGAAGTCGCCATATGATCTGGCGACTTCCGAGTTATAAATTTTGTAAAATTTAAAACATTGCACTTGGAAGTCGCCATATGATATTTGTTATTTTTTTTATAATATGGCGACTTCCAACACCATTTTTTTTTAAATTTAAAATTTTGTAATTAAAGTTTTTTTTTTTATTTTAAAAATTAACATTACTAAAGTATTTTTGTAAAAAAATAATTTTTTAAAATAATTTTAAAAGCCTAAATAATATTATATATAATTAATTAATTAATTTTACATTATTTAATTAATTCTAAATATAATTATATATATATATATAATTAATTAATTATACATTCAAGTATGTTACTGTTTTAAAACGGTAAAAAAAAATAACTTTGAAATTTAATTTTACAAAATTAAAATTTTAAATAAAAAATTAAAAAAATTAATTTTACAAAACTAAAAAAAATTAAAAATTTTATACCGTTTTTCTAACTATTTTTTTTAATAAATTTAAAAATTAATAATAAAATTTAAATAACAAAATTAATAAAAAATCATTTAAAATTTTAAAATAACGGTTAATTTTTACATTTAATGAAAGAAAAATCAAAAAGTACATGATTATTATACAAAACATACATTATAAAAAACATCTTCTAAAAAGTACATGATTACTATACAAAACATACATTATAAAAAACATCTTCTAAAAAACACATAATTACTATACAAAAAGTACGTTTATTCTAATTATTTACAGAGGAGCTCTCGCGTGGTGTTGAGCAACAATGTCGAGCTCTCCTATTGCGTGCTGGTTGCACCCGTCGTTGAACCTCGTCAATGGGACGTATTCGTTGTCGACCTCGTCCTCGACCTACCGCCACTGGTTATGGTCTTATGTGATCCGCATGCTCACCCACATCAGTCGATGGGAACGCATTACTAGAGGGACCCACATTTTCTGCATCAAAAAATGAAAACCCACTACTCAAGGAGCCAGCACCCATAAAGTGAACCTGACTACTAGATGGACCCATAAGTGATGTAGTACCAAATGCTGACGTAAGGGTTCCAAACTGATACATTGAAGTTAGATATGCTGAACTTGGACTTGGGGTGAGGAGCTGGTCATCTAACCTCGTCGTTGGCGGTTCTGGTCAGTAATACTCATCAACATCAAATCCGGGGTGACTGACAGAATGACTGGATGCTACACCATGTTCTGGTTGAGTTTGAGGATGACTAAATGATATCTTCGGTGCAGTGAACTCCGCCGCATGTGATGAGGCCAGTTGACGCGTCCGCCCACGTTGTCGGCTAGGTCTAGGAACTTCCATTTTGTGTGTAGGACGGACTGGATTTGAAGTTTGTCAGGGAAATGACATACTCCTAACATCTTCAAACTCCAACGGTGGACAAACAAAAGGCCGACCTTCATTTTTAAACCATCTTATGTAATCAGCAGATGGGTTGAAATTATTACGAAACAATAGGTATACTTGTCGAAATTTGTTTAGAACGTTGATTCCACAAATGGATTCATTGTCGATGCTTCGTAGGCCAAAATACTTCGTGGCGTCCACGCATATCAATCTTGTGAACCTTAAGTCAAGGTTCACCGATGGTTGTGGAATTGGTTGTTGCATCCCAAATTATCGCAACACCCTGTCAGTAGCGTGCCACTCTACATATGCAAAGCATATCAATGCTATGTTTGCTATCCATATATTGCAATTATTAGTTGTATCCGATGGAAGACATGCCATAATTTGATTTGAAGAATATAGCATCCAAACAAACTGCGAATAATTATTACAAATTATTAGTTTCATATGGATTAAATACAAAAAATACTTGAATGTAACAATCGTAACATTTACCTTTTGATATGTTTCTCGATCTAGTCGTGATCTTATAGTTCGAAGGTCGAGCGGAATATCGCTACAATCTTTAGGATGACTCCACTTGTTAAAAAGCATATAATATATTAATAGACTTAATAAAAATACAAGTTCGTACAAAATTAATAAAAATAATCAAGATTATTACCTGCTTGCAAGGAGGTATACAGGTGGAAAATTCTCGCGCGGAGTATAAATGGGAGTGGATGCCAAGCCTATGACTGCAGAAGCAGTAAACATCCACCTATGTCATGGCAATCGAAAACTGTAGCCCGGCACAATTCTCTATACAAAACCGCCAAACACGCAGAATTCCAACTATAATTTGCTGCGTGCTCTAAATCACGAAGCAATGGAAGATACATTAAATGTACCCGACTGCTCGATTTGTCAGGTATTAGCATATCTCTAATCAAACGTAAAATATATGCTCTAGCAGCATATTTTACCTCTTCTTCGCTTGCGTGCTTGGGGAGATTTTGCAATGACTCAAGCTACTTTTTTGTCACCATTGAGCCATTCAGACACTCTTCTGGAGGTACAACGCCCAATAAATTTTGGCACTCTTCATTTCAATCTATAAGACTTGCGCCTGTAACTGGCATGTCATCCACTGGTAGTCCAAGTTGGAGCGCAACATCTTCTAAAGTGATTGTGCATTCACCACACGATAAATGAAAAGTGTGCGTCTCGGGTCTCCATCGTTCAACCAACGCGCTAATTAAGTCCGACAGAAACATACATTGTCGAATTTGACTTGCATAATAAAATCCAGCACTCTTTAAGTGGTTGATAATAGATGGATGCGGATATTCGAAAAAAAATTTCCTTAATCGTAAAACGCGAACAGGGTCCTGTTCATAATTAATTAAATTAAATAATTATAAAATCATAAAAAAAATTAATAATGCAATATCTTTGAAATATAATTAATTATAAAAATTAATAACAAAATTAATACAAAATTAATAATAATAAATTATAAAATATTATAAAAAATATGATAAAAAATTATAAAAAACTTACTAATCTCTTGATATATAATAGCAGATGTGAAAAAAATAAAGGGGAGGGTGTATTTATAGGTGGGGGTTGGATGGCAACGGTCAATTGACCGTTGCCTTTAAAATTTTAATTTTTTTTATATTAAATTTAAAATTTACAACGGTTAAATTGAATTAATTTTTTTTT
Organism: Fremontodendron californicum; assembly: GCA_030761205.1. Lineage (NCBI taxonomy): Eukaryota > Viridiplantae > Streptophyta > Magnoliopsida > Malvales > Malvaceae > Fremontodendron > Fremontodendron californicum. The sequence continues at coordinate 7,871,943 of JAULJL010000009.1, read as the reverse complement.
AACCGTTGTAAAACGATCAAAATTTTAAATTATTTGAAAAAATATATGGCAACTTTCGAACTATTTTTTCAATTATTTTTCAAAATATAGGTCAGAAGTAGCCATATCATATGGCGACTTTTACAAAATTCTAATTTTTTAAAAAAATTAGAAGGGAAGTCGCCATATGATATGGTGACTTCCCATAATATTTTTTTGTGTGTGCGTATTTCGGTATTTAATTTCAAATTATTGATAATTTGATAATAAAAAAATTACAATATTTTGATAAATTTGCCTAGTTTTTTCCTCTGTGATAATTGTTTTTCTTCGGGTGGGTTTATATAGATTTGATATTTTTAGATATAACACGAAAATATCATACGGAATACGATATATTTAATAAACACAAAAATAATGTCATAAAATGATACGGTATGTTTAAATACGATTAACATGATACGTTTAATATATGTATTATATTCGTATTCAAAATTTTGACATATATAATAATTTATATTATATTTATATTTACACGACTGACAAAAAAAATAACAGACACGATATGAATATATTATTAAGTCTAAAGGTGACAGTGGAGGTGGTAAAAAAAAAAGGGTATAAGAATTGGTTTGGATCTGATTTTTCTAAAAAGTTTTGGATCGAACGAAAGGATATGGGCTTAAAACCTAATAATTTTGAGCTTGAGCGAGAAGATTGAACATGCCTATTGCTCGCTACTATTAAGGTTCTGTTTAGCAGTGCTATTAGCTCAGTTTTTTAGGTCAAAAATTACGTTTCAAGGTTTTATCACAGTCTCAATGTTAAAAGGCTAAAAGATTATAACTTATGCGGTTAAAATTATGATTTGACAACCCGAACAAAAAAAAAAACAATAGAGTTTTTGTGATTTAAAAAATTGACTTTTGAATAAAATAATTTTATTAGTCATGCTATGGACTTGGAATGTTCTGCTACAAAGTTTCTAGGTACTTTACTGCTTTCTATTTTCTATATGAGCAGTTAGGATTAAACTCTTATTTTAGTTCTTTGCTGTACATATAACTGTTTGTATTAAGAGTGATACATGACCACCTATCTTACTCGGACTTCGGGTGAGTGTTGGATATGAGTATGTGTCCACACGGGTATACTCAATTTTTTCTAAGTTTTTCTCTATATTTGGAGGATCATACCCCATACTTTTATCCGAATATGTGTTGGACACGAGTGTTTGACATGGATACTTCAGAGAAAATGAAGAGTCGAAATAACATAGATGAAAACTATGTTCGCTGCGTGCTTTGCTCACATGCTCGTCTCTTTGATCATTGAGCCAGAAACTAGAAATCTGTTGAGTGGTTTCTTGAATTTGTTAATGAGTTCCCTATAGGCTTATTGGAGATTTTTGCCCATTTTTTAGATGTCCACTTCCTCAACTTTCAAATTGTGCCTCTTAAATGTAAATAAAAATTCTCCTTTTAGCAAAAAAAAAAAAAAAATTATTAGTCTCAAATCTCTAAATTTTTATTATTTTAAATATATATTTTTTAACATTTCAATTACTCGTAACACTTTTTCACAATAATATCAAACACTTAAAAAATTTTAAATCACAATTTTTACCATACTTTTTAAACATATTTTTTTCAACTCAAATTTTTTTTTTTCCAATACAATTAGTAATATTTTAGTTAGTCATTTTCATAAGCAGATCAAACCAAATTAATGTGTTATGTTATGTGCGCCTCTTTATTCAGATTCAATCGGGCCTTTATCTCTGTTCTTTCAACAGACAAAGCCCAAACAATATATTCTATTTATTTTTAGCCCAATTCTATTAAGCTAGTTTTTTTTTAAGACCATATCCCCAAACTTTATTCTTACAGGGACATAATATTATTTTATACATCCACAATTAAAATTTTTAATTTCAAAAATATGTTTACATTCTATTTGATAATTTGAATTAAAAATATATATTTAAATTTAAATTTTAATATCAATTATAATAAAACACATATAAATATGACATTCATAATTATTTTCAAATTTATGAATTTATTTAATTTTTATTTTTATAAAAAAAAAGCCAAAAACTTAAGAAGAAAACAAAATTTTCAAGTATCGAGGATTGGACTCCAATCTTACAAAAAATCACTCTTTTAGACTAAATTTTTAGATTTTAGATTAAATTTGTTGGATTATACCCTTTCAAATGTATAATGTCATGTGTATTTCATTTTTACAACTATATCCAAATTTACTCTTTAAACCATAAATGTCACATATTCATTCAATTATAATTAAAAAATTTAGTATAATTTCACGGATCTGCTTGAAAAGTTCGAAAAAGAACTCCATTATGAATATATATTAATATTATTTATGACAATAATCATCCAACTATTATGCAATATATTTCAAGGGCAATAATAATAAAATGTTTTGAATCGAAAGAGCAATGACACTGACACCTGTGGTGATGGTTGAAGTCTTGTGACTAATTAATTTTTAGTAAGAAAGAAAGCTATTGTGACCAACTGTTTTTGAATTATGAAAGTAGTTTTATTTTATTTTTACAAGTTAAAAGTAGTATTGAAAAAATCGGATCATATAAGTTGATTGGATCGGTTTAATAAAAAATAAAAAATATATTCGGTTTGATATCTATCTTATAATTGATATTTTATAAATTCGGTAAAAAATTGGATTCAAATTTTTTTAAGTGATGAGATTTTAATTGTTGGTCTCTTAATTTTATATTAAAAATTATATCATTTAATTAAATGTATAATTTAATTAAATATTTATTATATTTATTATATTTAATATTTAAAATTATTTTAATTATATTAAATTAATTGGTCTACTCAATCAGACCGACAACAAAAAAATCTTACCAAAACTTAAAATTTGATATGATTTTTTTCAATTTTGGCTATAAGAAAGTAAGTGGGGAGAACATCAAGCTTAAAGCCAAGCTTAATGGGACTTGGCAATGGCATATGAATATGACATGAGACCTACCACTACTGTACAACCTTTTAGTGACCCTGCAATTCGAGATGAAAATGGAACAGAACGAGACGAGATTATTTTATCCATTTTTATTTTTGTATAGATGTTAGAAACATTCATTTTCATGGATGTCGGTTACATCCATAACCGCTTCACGGTGTTTCATTCCGCTACATCACAATTTTTATTAATTATTTTTAACTTAATATTATAAAAAATTATATTGTAATTTGAAGATAATTTTAGTATATAAAATTCTTTAATATATATTAAAAGTATATATATATATATAATATTTATATTTATATGATTTTAGTTTATATATTTAATATATATACTAAAAATATTTTAAAGGGTAAGATAGTAATTTTAAAAATCAGAGAAGAGACGGGACGGAGCAAACATTTATCCTCCTCCGCTTTTCAAAAAAAAAAATTTTCATTCGAAACGGATCAATACAAAATTCATCGATCGGATCGAATTTTATTATCCGTAATTGCAATGCAGCCATTGCCTTAATAAAGGCTTTGTTCTCTTTTTTTCTCCTTAATCTTAATTCCACTGGAGAAGTTATACACCTAACGATCATAAAATCATTCCATGCCCTACAGCAATAAACCTTGATTGAGCACCTATTTTTTTATCATACCCATCAAAAATCATAAAGATAAAAATCATATTTGTGGTTAAGTAGTGATATAAAAACTCACATCAGATAAATTTTAGATATTTTGAAGATATAAATATATATATATATATATATATATATATAAAAAAACCTTTGCAATCATCCATTGATTAGAGGTAAAAAAAGACTTCGAGTCACCAACAAAGGGTTGACTTGATTCGTAAATTTAGTCGTCTTGATCTAATTAAATGATTTTAAATTCGAATTTTATCAATAATTTTTTTGATGTTAATCTCGAATGCACCACTCTTATAAAGTACTACACATCTTGTTATGTTTTGCTTTCATGGAAACTTCCATTTAAAATCATATATATATATATATATATATATATATATATATATATATATATAAAGGAGAGATCCACTTATTAATGTAAAATTAAATTAGTTTTACATATTTTCGAAATTTTTTATACGATTTATATTTGTTTAATTCGACCGTCGTATTTCATGTTTTATTCATGTAAATCATGCACGTCGAGTTTCGAGTAAATAAAAATGTCTGACTATTTGCTCGATGTAAAAAACTTTCAACTGTTAAATATATATTGAAAAAGACAGTGTTCTCGATCGATATGATAGAGATATCGAATCGATTCGAAACTTTACGTGCATGACTAGTACAATTATATTGTTAAATCCAACGATCGGTTTAAACAAATATAAATCGTATAAAGAGTTACGAAAGTGTGTAAAACTAATTTAGTTTTACACTAATATAAGTGGATCTCTCCTCATATATATATATATATATATAAAGAGAGATCCACTTACACTAAAACTAAATTAGTTTTACATACTTTTGTAATTCTTTATACGATTTATATTTTAACAAACCAACCGTTGGATTTAACAATATAATTGTACTCAACGTGCACGTAAAGTTTCGAATCGATTCGATATCTCTATCATATCGATCGAAAATACTATCTTTTTCAATATATATTTAACAGTTGAAAGTTTTTTACATCAAGGAAATAGTTAGACATTTTTAATTTACTCAAAACTCGACGTGCATGATCTACGTGAATAAAATATAAAATACAACGATCGAATTAAACAAACATAAAATTACGAAAAGTATAAAACTAATTTAATTTTATATTAATATACGTAAATTTTTCATATATATATATATATATATATATATATATATATATATATATCCACACTCACTGTCAATTAACATTACAAAACGGAAACACTTGCACGTATCGGAACCTAAGGGCCCATTCTCATTTATTTTCATTTTCATCTTTATCGTCTCTCGGACAATCTAGCTTAGCCCGTCAGATCTTGTTTTCCCCGTTGCCTCTTTCAATCAACGCCCAAACTCAGTTCCTCTCGCACCTCCTTTTACAATTAAAAGTTTTGGACATGATAGATCACAATATATTTAAAAAATATAAAAATAGTATAATAGTACAATACAACATATTTAATCATAATTTATGCATTTAATACACCTATAATATTTATATTTAATAATTTTTTATTATATTTATACGATTAACACATAAAAAAATACAAAATACGACATAACCGGTAAGATATGTTATTAATTATTGATTTAATGCATAAACAATGAAAACTTCATTCTCAATTTTAGTTGAATATTTTATAAGGACTTTCACCTACTTCTCAAGAGTCGTGTCCATCCATCTAAACTTATAGGTCGAGTCCGAAGTTTTTTTTTGCTTAAGTTGAGCTTGAGATTTAAAGTGTTAATATATGGATAGATAATGTATTTAGTTTAATTTTAATTAAAAAAAATAAAAATATCTTTTAAAATTTTAATCCACGAAATTCATTCACTATACTGAAAAATGTCAAGCTAATAATAAAACTTGAGTTTACATGATTGATGGATATCTCATATCTGTACTATGTTTGAAATTCATTAAGAGGTGACAAATGAATAGATTAGATCGAGTCATTTCGAGATGAATTATTCTATATTAATTTTTTTTTAAAATCATATTCTTTTGAATTGGAGTTTTTAAATTATTTGAATTTGTATTATTTCAAATTTAATTTTTACAGTTTTAAAGTCAGAAAAATATATTTTTTGAGTCATTTTAGATTAATCTTTCATGTCGTTCGGCTTAAATCATTTTAAATTTGAATTAATTTAAATTATTTTAAATTTAAATTAAATAAATTTAAATAATTATATTTTTTATAAAATTAAATTAAATTTCGATGAATTTTTCGAATTCAAATCCACTTTTACACTCTAAATTCGAACGCTAAAAACGTACAAAAGCATAATTATTGGGTGATTTTGGCCAACTTATTGTCTTCTATGAATGTATTGAATATTAGTGAAGATGCGTGTCGGTGAAAGATGTAATTTTGGAAAGATATGGATTTTCACTAATAATAATAATAATGGCCATGAATCGGCAAACTCTGTTGTCGTTTGTTCATAATTGATCTCGCCGATTTAATGGTCAACGAGAGATTAAGAGCAGCATTTACTTCAATTTAAAACCAACTTCTTCTCATTATAAGTTAAATTATTTTATTGAAAAATGTTAATTAATATTTAATAGTATTGATTAAAATAATATTTAAAAAATAAAAGTGTAATTAATAAAAAAAATTAAATCAGTAAAAATAATACATTGAATGTAAAAAAAAAATCCTAAAATAATTTTTAACTAATCCATATAAACACAAATTAACCGAAACAATAATAAATAAATGAAAATATTAATCAGGATTTAGTGATATTGATTAACGTTAAGGATATATTTATAGGAAAAAAATGTTATTAATACATTATTTTTTTTAATTCAAAAAAATAATATATTAAATGTAATTTTTTGCTTAAAATAATAATTAAATAATTTTTAATTAGTGTCTTTAGACAGTCATTAACTGAACTCATAAATAAAGCCATAATTAGTTTTTGGTTAACCAAAAAGAAAAATATTAATTAGTGTTTAGTGATACTGATTAAGACAATATTTAAAAAAATAAAAGTAAAACTAATGATTTTTTTTCCTTCTTGAATTTAATAAAAATAATATATTAGATGTAATTTTTTTTTAAAAAATACTAATAAAAATATAAAATAATTCTTAATCGATCTTTATAATCACTAATTAATAGGAAAAATGAGTACAAATGGGAATAATATATAAGGCATAAATATTTACCTACCCCGACAAAAAAAAATGTTTGATTGATTTGATTTAATTATTTTTATAACAAATTTTTTTGAGAAATTCTTATAAAGGTACTAATTACCAAACAGAAAATAAATAAAATAATGCTTCAAGCATTAGCATGGGCGCAAAAAATTCCAAAATTGCATCTATCAATCTAAAAATGGTGCAACTTACTATATATGGAAGGTAAACGTTTTTTTATAAAGATAAGATATGCAAACATGTGATCTAAGTTGCTGCTTATTAACCTCTTTTTTTTTCTTCCACTTTGAGCACAAAGAAACTATACATATATATATATCATTATTTAATTATTTTTTACATTGATGAGATCATGATTAAAAGGGCTATATAAATATAAAATGGAAAATGTGAAGTTATATTTCTTGAGAATTGCCTATTAATTTATGCTGTGTTTGAAAACATGAATTTAAAAATTTAAATTTGAATTTCATTTGTTATATAAATTGTGAGAATGAAATGCATACATTATGTATAAATTAGTTAAGATTTAATATGATTGTATATTTGATAGGTATAAAAACATGAATTTCAAATTCACAAATAGCTATAGGTATTTTAAATTCACCACTAAGTAGGCATCCAACAAATTCATGAATTTGAAAAATAATCATCAAATGTTATATTTACATGTGATTTATTACACAATTTATACTATTTTTGAAATTTAAGTTCCCAAACGCAACCTTAAAGATTTTGCTCATGAATATTTTTAGTGCACTCTTTAAATTAGTATACAAAATAGGGTTCAGTTATTAGGCACTAGTTATTGGTTAACATTTCCCTTATTTAATTATTATATTAGAAAAACTTTTTTCATTCAATACATTACTTTTATTAAATTTAAGAAAAAAATAATTCATTAACTACATTTTTCTTTAATATCACCTTAACATTTCCCTTATCTAAGTGTCATTAGACACTTTCTCAAGTGTCATTAGACACTAATTAATATTTTCTCATAAAATAATATATTGAAAACTATAAATAAAAGGATTTTGTAAACGAATGCTCTAAAAACACTCTTTAAATTTATTATACATAAAAATAAAAAATCAAATTGTTTATTTTTGCATTTAATATCATATTTTTACTATAAATAGTATATTAACTAACATTAAAGAATACCTTAAGAACATTAGTTAGCAAAACCTTAAATAAAATTATTAATTTTTGTGTTTAATATAAAATTATTATTATAAATAATATATTAATTAATCTGTCAAAAATTATTCGTTAACAAAGCCCTTAATTCAAAATTATAAATAAATTAAATTTAGAGATAGAGGTGAAAAAAATGTTACTAAATGATTTGGACGACACCCAAAAGAGTACTTAATTAATTGTATCAAAATACAGATAAAATATTTATCTATTTTTGCATAATAATTGAGATGGTTTCCTTTTTTAAGCAAGTTTTGCATGTGCAATTCACTAGTAATTTTTTTTGAAATTCGAATTTCAAATTTATTGGATGTCATTATATAAATCAACTGAGCTAAACTCTAAGTTCATTAATAGTAATTTTGAAAGTGCTAAAAACTTCCTAAAGAATACTTAGGTTTTCTAAAACTTTGTTGAGATTAGTGTCAGCTTGTTTTATGGCAAATATGGAGCTTCGCGTCTAGAATCTGTTAATTTGTGACGAAGATGAATTTCTTTTAAAGATCGTCGGTTGAAAACCGATAAATATGGCATGATGAAAATTTTAAATTTTATAATGGGATTTATATAAATAATAGACATTTATTGTTATTTTTTAATTTATCATTTCCAATTATAGTCTGGTTTATTTCTTAATTTTTAATTATTTATTTATAGTTTAATGAACAGGGTAATAATAACATTATAATTTATAAACGTGTTCATGAAATTTGTTGATATTTAAATTTATCATGATCTAATTTGATATTATTTTTTAAAATAAAAATATAGTGTTGAAGTTAGTGCTTTGACGCGCGACACTCAAGTCAATCTTTCCGTGATATATTAAGTGACAAAATAAATGAATAAATTAAGTGTAAAGAGAGAATGTGTTCTTTATCTTTATAAAAGCTCTTACCTTTATATACAAAGTAGTGGGATTACTATAATACTTTTAAAAGTAATTTATTGCAAATAAACTCTTAATTAGATTTGAAAATTTGCATATCATATTTTTTTTTTACCAGTAATATAAATATAAACATAATAAAAATTATTAATTATATTAAAATTTTAAATATAAATATAATATATATTAAATATATTATATTAATTGTATTTCAAACTGTTATGCCGTATTAATTTTTCCATAAAAGTGAGTTTTCTTGTTTTTGACAGACAACAAAGTGAACTTTGAGAACAACAGGCCACATCTCACTATTTCAGCGATAAATAATTATTTCCTTTCCATTTTTTTGATGGAAATAGAATTTTCATCCAGAAACAAAACTTTAAAAATGAGGATCAAATTAATCCTCCTTCAAGATTATAAAGAAATCAAGAGGGGGGGTTTATTGAAAAAATTAATTATAGGATTTTGTTAACGAATGTTTTTAGATATTTTTTAAGATTAATTAATATATTATTTATAGTAATAATATTATATTAAATGTAAAAATTAATATATTGTATTAATCATTTTTAAAACAATTGTTAACAAAATTCTTAATTATATGAACAACAAAACAACCAAGTTTTGCACTCCTTGCAATTCAATGCTATGTTAACATTTAGCATCTCTAGGAATTGCAGAAAAGGAGACATTAGGCAAATGCTTTCAGCTGTTCCTTAATCGGGTAATATAAAGGCTCAATTTCACAAATTATGGGTTTTTTTTTTTTTTCTTTTAAATTTCTTTACAAGCAACACTCATGGCATTTACAAATTACAAGAGAATAACCAACAAAATATCAATTTGTTCTCAAATTTTAAGTAAATGATAGATATATGCATCCCTTACTAATTTATTTTAAAAAATGTAATCTATTTTTTCTAAATAAAAAAAATCAATTTTTTTAATAAAAATTAAAATTCCATTTGGTTGGTAAATTTATTTTTTAAATAAAAAAAAACCATTGAAAAAAAAAAAAAAAACTCATACAGTAGTAACAGTACTAATATTAAAGATTCTTAAATATGCTAGAGCAGCAGTCAGGAAAATAAATACTATTCACCAACAAAAAGAGAACAATAATAATAAATTGAAACAGTTAAACAAGTTGTTATTAATTAATAAATAAATGTAGAATAACAAAACAATTTTTTCTTCTTCTTCTTAAGACAGTAAAGAAGCACAGTATTCAACAAAAGTACTGCTTAGTAATACAGGGAGATTTGTACTTTGTAGGATTAGCCCTCAGGCACATGCTCTCCCCCTCTGTCCTTGTGAAAAGCACAATCCCTCACTTGAAGCCAAAAAAGCAGAGGCCAGAGAGAGAGAAGGTGTGAAAATGGAAAGAGATAGATAGAGAAAAAACAAAGAGAGAGAGACAGATATGGGTTTCGCAGCAGCAGCCAAGCCAAACACCCATAGCCATAGCCATAGCCATAGCCATAGCCATACCAGCAGCAGCAACAAAGAAAGCAGGGGCATGGGTTTACTCCTTGTGTTCTTCCCTGGAGACCAAAACAAAATAAGCAATTCCATTGATAAACAAAATACTACATCATCAAGATTCATTCGAAGAACAAGTACTTCCAGTCTCCTTTTCACCAAAGCTCAATCTACCATTTCAATCTGTGCTCTTTTAGTTTTCCTTACTCTTCTCCTCTTTACTCTCTCTACTTTTGAACCCTCCATCCCAACCCCAATTACCCCCTCTTCCACCATCAAAAACTCTCGTCGATTCTTATCCCAAAAAACCCAACTTCCTTCCTCTTCTTCTTCTTCTTTCAATTGGTTCTTTCCAATGTGGGATTATAAATCCCTACATGTCAAGCAAAAACCCAATATGTCTTCCTCTTCGTTCGCTTTACAAAGGATGGGAACTTTGTATAGACGTGGGACAAAAGCCATGAACGATCTTATAGTTAGCCATGTTGTTGAAGATGTGACTGAAGATGAACTCAGGCTTTTCTTACGAGTCTTGCATAGGTCAGGTGTCACTTCAAAAGCTGACATTATTTTTCTTTTTGGTTCTTTTTCGTTATCTTCAAGATTCAGCTTTGTTATTCAGGAAGAGAACGAGTCGTTCTTGAAACTCATCCAACACTACAAAGAGTCTAATAATAAGGGTTTCCATGACAGTACTGTCTTCAGTTTTGACTCGACCCAGTTTTGGAAATCTGGGAAGAAAGATGTTGGGGAGCCTATTTGGGGAAAGAAGGGCCGAGGGAATAATAGTAATTCAACTGAAGCTGAAGGTGAGTCAACTCGGTTGACTTATGGCTCGATTGTGGGGTTTGATGTGAATGAGTTGGATCCAGAGAATTCGCTGGCTGGGTTTTTAGATCAAGTTCCGATGAGTTTGAGAAGATGGGCTTGTTATCCAATGTTATTAGGAAGAATCAGGCGAAATTTTAAGCATATAATGTTATTGGATGTTAAAAGTTTGATGTTACTGAGTGACCCGCTCGGCCGTGTAAGGAATCGGAGTCCCGAGTCGGTTTATTTATTGACCAAGGAAAGCAGCTCCGGCAAGCATAGCAAGAGGAACTTGGAGAAAACTCAATCTCATTGTCAGGTTAACTCAGCGATTTTGATGGGTGGAGCTAGAGGAATTCGGAGATTAGCCAATGCAATGTTGACTGAGATCGTTAGAGCTACAATGCAGCATAAGAAGAAGAATTCGATATCTGAGTCAGGAATCTTGAGTCAACTCGTCAGCAATGGGTACGTACTGAAGAATGTCAATTTGATCACATCGACCGAGTCAATTCAGGAAGCGAGTTCTCTCATGGGTTCAGGTTCCAACTCAGCTGCAAATTATTCAATAATCAAACGTGGTAATAGTAATCATGATCTTAATTCCATAATTATGAAGCTAATATGTTTATGTGAAGTAAATTCTTCTGTTTATAGGGATTGTTAGCAAAAAATAAAATAAAATAAAAAATATTAATTAGCCTTTTTAGAAAATTAAAAAAATGTATAAGTTTTGTTCTTTTCTACTGTAAATTTTTGTTATTTTTTTATGTATACGCTATTTTTAGATTATAAAAGTTCATGTGAAATAGATTCTTGTGTTTATAGGGATTCTTAGCAAAGGAATAAATAAAGAAGAATTAGAATTTTTATAAAATAAAATAATATATGATCAGCCTTTCCTCTTTCTTTTGTTTTGTTTGTCAATAGTTTTTTCTTTTTCTTTTGAATTTTGTATATAATATAAGGGAAATGTTAAGGCACGGGTTAAGATCATATTAAAAAAATTTAATTAATAAATTATTTTTGTTAAATTTAACAAAAATAATACATTAAATATATATATTTTAAAATAATTAAATAATTTTTAATCAATATTTATAAATATCTGAATCTATTATATAATTTATATTTATGGCATAAATTTTGTAATAATGGGAAAAAAGGAATGGTGTAGAGTGAAGAAATGAGGTTCAGCAAAAATGTCTGGTGGGTATAATAAGACAAGAAATAAAAGAGGGAAATTGGGAGAAAAATAGGATTTTAATATTTTAGTTTTATGTATTTTGCAAATTTTCACGTAGCTGACTCCAAAAATAATTGAATAATGAATACTACTAGTCTACTAGCTAGCAGGCAAGCATGTAGTTTTCATTTATTTTGGCAAATACGTGGTAAATTTGCATTACCAAAATAAAAATAAAAATAAAAATACATGTTCTAGTCACTTTAGATTCTTTATTATCCAAAGCTCCTTTTTGTCGATTTAATTTAATTAATTTATATAATTATTTAAAAAAATAATATTTTAAAATTTTAATTTTAGCATTTATAATTTAATTTTTATCTTAAAAATAAAAATTTTATAATTAAATTAAATGATTATAAAAGATAATTTTTTTGAAACGGTATACTATTTTTTTCTCATAAAAAACTGTTACCGGTCATGGACTTAGTACCTGGTTTTTTTATCTTAATATAGCAAAAAAACAAAATTATCAAAATACCGTTCTTCTCAGATTAATTTTCAAAATGTGCTTTATTTTAATCAGTTGGAAAATCGTCATGGCCATGGCGATTTCCCAACTGAATTTTTTTTTTTTTTAAATACCAGTTGGGAAATCGTCATAGGCCATGACGATTTCCCAACTGATATTTTACAAATTTTTTATTTTTGCTAGGGTGGCGATTTCCCAAGGTAAGTTTCCACTTTTTTTTTTTTTTTTTTTAATTTTAGTAATTAATAGATTTTGAATAAAAATTATATAATTTATAATTTTAAAAAATAAAAAATTAATAATTTTAATATATAATTTTTATCTCATGGTGGTAAAAGTGTTCATGGCCGGGCCGGGCTCATGTATGGTATCAACACTACATTTGCTGGCAATTTTTCAACCTTTATTTATTTTTTAATTTTATAAAATAATAAAAATTATATAATTTTTAATTTTAAAAAATAAAAATATAACAATTTACCAAAAATTAAAAAATTATATTCGTAATTAGACCTGTTCATGGGCCGGGCCGCGACCCGGAAATTTTCAACTTCTTGCCAAGGCTCGGCTCGCTGGCCTGAATTTAATTATTTTAATATATAAATAGTGATCCGGGCCTGGGCGGACTGGCTGCCCGGCCTATGAGCAGGTCTATCTGTAATGTCAATCAAATTCTTTCAACTTGTATTCGTAATAAATGGACCTCCGGGAGAAAGACCAACCAAAGTGTCGTATTAATTAAAAAATTAAAAAATTTATTTTTAGAAAAATTTATTTTTTAATTAAAAAATAAGAGAAAAAGATATTTTTTAATTATTTTATGTTTTATGTTTTAAAATTAAAAAATTTATTTTTTAATTAAAAAATAAGAGAAAAAGAGATAAGAAGATTTTTTTATCAAGAGTAATTTTATTTTTATAATTTTTTTCTAATAATTTTGTATTTTTTTTCTTTTTTAAATAATTTTTACTTATTATATTATTTAATAATTATTGTATTGAAAAATATTTTTTTTTTCAAATTTACTCAAAAAAAGAAAAGAAAGAAAAGTAACCTTATTGACTGACCTCATTTAGTGCTAGAAATTAATGTATGGTAATGATTGTACCTTAAGTTGGCTGTTTCTTGTTTGGTCAATGGTTGAATTTGTTTTGGTTTTGTTATATTATACACACCATTGATCAATATAACAAATCAGAAAGAAAAAATTTACGTTTTGATACATAAACAATAAAATATTTTTACGCTGCCTTTGATAATTTAAATTTTAAAAAATAATATAAAATGTGTAATAATATATATAAATTTAACATTCATAATTATTTTATTGTGGAATTTTCTACTCACTGCTAAAATACCTCTCTTCTTTTTCTTTTTTACTATTTCTCCCTTTATTCCAAAAGAAAAAGAATTAAAGAACAAAAAAACTTTATCATGCACTTTTGAAGGCCTAAATGACCCTTTACAATCAATCACACTTGGGTAAATCTTAAGTGAATCTTTATCATGCATATTAATGTTCCACTTTTATGTCGCAAATGACCCAATTTCTCACTTACAAAGGACATAAACTAAGGAGCATGAAAGCAAAGATTGGAGGCCTGATTTGGTGTTTTTTTTAGCTACACCTAATAATTTGAACACAATATAATTATATAATATAAAAAAAATAAAAAAATAATTAAAATATAAAAAAATATAAAAAAATAACATAAATATAATACGAATACATAAAATATCAAAATTTATATAAATATATAATATTTTAAATACATTTATAACACGAATGCACGAATTATCATTTACCAAATCTATTTCTAGCATAGAAGGTGAAAATAAAATTATTACTTTGTTCGATAAACAGGTAACCAATAACCAATTACACGTAGATGTGATGTAAATTATAAATTCATAAATTAATAAATATTTACTTAAAATTCGATTAACGAATATTTATACATAATTAATATTCCCTCTGTTCCATCCAATTTGTTCATTTTTTTAGATAGATTTTTTTAAATTATATTATCTTTCTTTCTTAAACACTTAAAATTCTTTTTTTATATATTTCAAAAATAATATTTTTTTATTAAAATAATGAAACATTAATTTTAGATAAAGAAAATTTTAATGTTAAATATACCAAAACCAAAGTTTTTTTTTTTAATTCCGTAAAAATAAAAAGGAACTAATAATTAGGGACAAAGAAAATAATAATTAAAATTTAAATGTTATCATATTCCTAATGCACTAGTTAAGATTATATTTAAGGAAATAAAATTAAATTATCGCATTGTCACCTATTGAATTTGGTGAAAACAGTGTGTTAAATATAAAAATATATTATAAAAGATTTTGCTAACAAGTACCCTTAAATCATTTTTTAAAGTTAATTAAAATATTATTTATAATAATAATATTATATTAAATACAATAATTGATAATTTTATTTATTATTTTTAATACATTGGATGAATATATTATTATATATAGTAACCTTAAAGAATACCCTTAGAATTTATAGGCATCAATTAAGGATTATTTAATGGATCCGCTTTTGTATTTAATAGATTACTTTTATTGAATTCAAAAAAAAAAGTATGCATTAATTATATATATATATATTTTTTATATATATTATCTTAACTAGTGCCAATAGACACTAGTTATCATTTCTCTTATTTAATTATCATTTTAAGAATTTTTTTTTTCATTTAATTCATTACTTTTACTGAATAAGAAAAAGTAATGATTAAAGATTTAGCTAATAAGTGACCTAAGGATATTGAAAATGATGAATAAAATTATCAATTTTTGTATTTAATACGATATTATTATTATAAGGGCTTTAAATGAAGATATTACTATATGGTAACCTTAAAAAGTATCCTTAATACACTCGTTAGCAAAATTTTTATTATAAGTAATATATTAACTAACTTTAAAGAATGTATTAAATGTACTTGTTAGCAAAACTTATGTATTAATTATAATTTTTCTTTTTATAAATATTACCTTAATAAGTGTCACTAATTATTGATAAACTTTCCCTTCATAAAATATAATTTTCTATCCTTTTATTCTTATTTATTAAACTAAAAAATTAAAAAAAGTTAAAATGTTATTTTTTTATTTTTGTGTTCTGTTTCTAACAAAAAAATTTTAAATATATTAACATATGAAAACCAGAGATTAAAAAAAGTACTATAATACATGAAAAATTATTTCATTTATGACCAATAAAATTTTTAAACTTCACAACAAGTTAATAGATGATATATATAATTTAATGTATATTTAAAAATTAAAAAAAAACATATAACAAATTTTTTAATTTCGTTTATAAAATTAAAAAATTATACTAATATTCGTATTTAAAACTTGAGAGCTTAGAAGAAGATAATTTTGTCCAGAAATTCTAGCCTTGGATGCCTATCACTAAAGGCTTAAAGAAAGTGGTTTGATGTGATCATATGCACCCTTCCATTACAAAAGCCAATCCACCGACACCCAGTAGTGTGCCGCGTTTCATCACATTATTCACGCATGAAAATTACAGCTAAATTTTTATTGGATTTTGCTAGTGGGTCCCTGTATATTTTGGGGAAAAAAAAAAGAATAATAAAAATATAGCTGATTCCAACAAAAGATAGGGGAATAAGATTTTAAAGGCATAAATTTTGAGTGGAAGAAAGCCCGACATAATTCTTGAGGCTGAGGGGGTGTTTTGAAATAAGGCTCCTTTAAAATGTGAATAAAGGTAGATTCGATAATTTTGAATATGATATGAAAAAATAATTAAAATATGATATGACATAAAAAAATAATATGAATAAGATACGAATATATGAACGAGTCAAAATTTATATAATACGAATTATTAACGTATCAAATTGTATAATATTTTAAATATGATTATAATAAGTAAAAATATACTAATATAGGTAAGAAAATGAAGAAAAATCCAAATTGGTGTATGCAAATTGCAGTGCATGCATTCAATAATGGACTTTAGCTTCTTCTGTTTTTGATAATGACTTTGGAAGATTGAATGTACAATACAAATGCTAGTTGTAAAATTCCTTTGGTCCCCAAATATAGAAGAAAAAAATCCGATATTTATTTTCTTTTTTTCCCCCCTTTTTTATACGTGAAAATCTGATCTATAAGATACTCTCTACTACTCTATAAACTTTTAAATTAAAATTAATTTCAAGTTTTAATCATCGGGTGCATCTATTTGGACTAATTGCATCCTGAATTGATATATAATTACATTATTTATAATTTTAAACGACGTTAGTAAAAAAAAAAAATGAGATTCATTTAAAAAATGAATATGGACCGAGATTTGATTCTAAGATTTAAGATCCAATCCTGACGTGACCCGAATTATATCATATATATATTATATAATTTATATTGTAGAAAAGAGAAATATATAATATTATCGTATAAATATTAAAAAAATATGTTAAGTTATATATATTTTAAAATTTAATAAAACAAAAATATTAAAGATTAAATACAAACACTATGTTTTTATTATTTAAAAAAAAAGTTATTTAGACGGCTTAGATTGTACAATTTAATAATCTGAATGAATTTAAATAAAATTTAAAGATCAAATTAATTATCATATCGAATCAAACTTAAACAAATATATAAAATAATAATATCATATTTAAATTTGATCTGATCATCGACTCCTCCTGATCATAACCCATAAGCAATACATACGGGCGGCTTTGGAACTCATAGCTCATAGGCTCACATGAGAAACACACAATAATATATATATGTATATATTTATATTTATATATATATATATATATTTTATTTAAAGTTATTGTTTACCCCCTAACTATTGATAATCCTTTGCTCTAGGGGCCTAATTACATGTCATGTGATACCTAATTGCCCTATTAATTAGGGTTAACCTGGATGGTTCTAGACCATGAAAGCCTGATTAATGTTCAATAAATGAAAATTTGACAAAATTTGACAGTTTGTCAATGCACATATATAGATTTAAATAGGATTAAGATCAAATTTATCATTATATTATGAAATAATATTGGATTTTATCATTGTCTGTATTTTAATTTCATTAAATTTAATTTGTCACTATATTTTCAATTAATTTTATTGATTTTTGAATAAAAAAAATAAAATAAAAGAACCAAGGTTGAGATTCATGATTCAATATTTTTTAACCTCCATTAACTTTGATCAAAAAGTTGAAATCTATTAAAAATTATATTTTAAAGAATTTTACAACAAGTGCCGCAAATCAAGCCTCTAGCTGAGCAATCTTGAAGCTGGCATCCATGCATTGCATGCCGACCCAGAAAACTTTTACTATTAATTAATAAATCTTTGATCTTAGCTCCATAGTCTCCTGAGACGTTAAGAGTTAAGACTTTCCAATTTATATGAAGAAAAGAGCTGAAAATTTTACATAATTTTATTGACAAATTGGCACAGCTCCAACATCTCAGCCATATCTTTTCTCCAAAACTAATGTAAACAAACATTTTTATAAAGAAATTTAAGGAATGAGGAGATTTTGCTGTGGCCCCTTGAGTTATATACTATGTTACTCGAATTTTTTTTTTTAAAAAAAAAATATTTGTATCCAATACATATATTTAATATATATTCGTCGAATATTAATATAAGAGTATGATCATATAAATATATATAAAAAAATTAAAAATTGAATATATCATATTAAATATATATTCGTATTTGACACTCATTCAAATTCGAATAACATAATTTATATTATTTGTGTTGGACCCAAACTGAAAGAAGAAAAAAAACAGTAGCAATCATCGATCATCTCATTTTTATAATCAATTAAAATCGGTAAATAAGAATGCTTTTTCTTTTTTTTTTAAATGTTCAAACTTCAAAGGACACATATGGAGTACTCTAAACTAAATACTATCCCTTCAGAAAAGTGATAAGGTTTTTCAGAAATGTTATGGTTTAATTATGGTCTGTTTAAAGGAAGAGCATGCGGTATTATTTTAAATATATATTTGATAAAGGAAACAAATTTTTTTTTTTTATTGATACAAAAAAGTAGATTTATTTACTAATTAATCTAGAGAAACAAACAAAGGTCAATAATATTGTAACAATTATTTTTTTATAAGTCTTCTTTGTTATTTTTAATATTTAAATATTGTACTTTCAATATTTAAAATTAGATCCGTGATTACGGGATATGAGAAAAGAATGAAAAAAAATGTAATATAATAAAGTTGAGGCAGCAATTTTCTTTAGCACTGCCATCTGTCTTTCCATATTTGTGTTGACTACAGTATAGAGGTGCTCATGCGCCGGGCCGGGCCGGGCCGCGGCCTTTTTTTTTTGTTTGTCCAGGCCCGTCCGTTTAGGCCCGAATCACTGTTCATTGGAATAAAAAAATAATTTTTTTATTTATTTTTTAATTAAAATTAAATAAAAATAATATTATAATAATAAAAAATCACTGAACTAAATCCCGGATTCAACAAACAAACCTTATTTGAATTGAACTGACTTGGCTTACAAATTATGTTAGTAACCTTAACCATGCCATTTTTCAATAAACTGATAAAGTGTTCATTCCATCTTTTACTTCTGATATAAAGAAAACTAAGGAATTAGGAGCATCAAAACAAACTAGAAAAACATACTCTGTTACAAATGCAATCAATTTCCTTAAGTACATCCAAACTGCAACTACAAAAACATCCAACAAAGCATAAACTTTACACTTATTTCAATGGCTACTTCATCTCCTTCAATCTGTAATGAAGAGATGAGTAAGCCTAACAAGGATCAATATGAAAATATATGTTCTTAGATGATGAATTGAAATAACCACAAAGATGAGATACATGGCAATCAAATAAAAGAATGTTGAACTTCCAACTGTCCTTAACTACATTATGTGATCATATAAAGGCAGTGACACTAAGAGGAGGGGGGAAAATAAATAAAAAAAAGATCACTCTTTCAGGCAACATCATAATCAATACGGATACTAATCACAAGTACCATTCATCAAAAAGGAAAATGACAAAAAGCTAGACATGGTAATCCAGGCATCGTATGGCAACGAAACGACAATTTTCGGGGAGAATTGAAGATCAAATTATATGAGGGATTGCTAGTTAGAATGCAACGGAAGCACATAGATCACTCGTTTAAATGCGTTTCATGCTCTAGAATAGATCAACTTTCTTCTTCTGAACGTCTTGCTTCCACTTTGGCAATTTATAAAATGCTTCTTTTGCCATCCCGAATACTGTCTCGAACTCCTCGTCTGACAAGTAAGTCTGAGAAATCAAAGAGTAAGAACATGAATATATTCAGAAGAAGAAAAAAAAAGAAGATAGAATGAACTTAAAAACATCAATGGTGGGACAAACCAACCTCTCTACGTTTGAAATCAATTCCAGTTACAGGATTTTCAGATTTTGACTTCAGTTGCTCATAACTGAATGTACTTTTTTGAGTGCTTCCACTCCCATTCTCATCATGCTCTATCTCTTGATTTGGTTCTGAATCCTCCCCATTGGTTTCCGATACTACATCTGTCTCGGCTTCAGCAACCTCTTGAGAATCCTCTGCTTCAGAAGGGTCCACTTCACTCTTTGCTTCAGCTGTATAATCCATCAGATAAAGTTTCAGAATTATATGTAAAGATAGGAGGTCAATTTTACTTATTAGCTATGTTACTCGGACTCGGGTGTGAGTGTCGGACACGGGTATATGTCGGATACGGGTATGTTCAATTTTTTCCAAGATTTCCATGTATTTGGAGGGTCCTTCGAGGATCATATCTCCAAACACATGTTCGCATATACGTCGGATACGGGCGGATACTTCAAGAAAAATGAAGAGTCGGAGCAACATAGCTTATTAGACGCTGCACCAAGAAGATTTAGCAACTTCTGGTGGATCAGTCTAAAGCAATGGTTCTTTTTTTTAGATGACATTGTCCAAAGAGTACAAGGGTTCTTACGAGGTGGGCTGGTTACTGCAGGAGTGCTGCTAGTGGATTTCGTAGGGGATGCATCAGGTGATTTCTTCTTTTCAGCAGTAAGAACCGAGGAGAGAGCAGCTACAGCGGCTGCTCTTTGCGATCCCTGACTAGTGCTGGAAGGCTTTGGAGCTGAGGTTTTGCTTGCTGATGATGGATTAAATGCAGATGATAAGGCAGCTAAAGCTGAAGCTCTTTGTGTAGGCCCTCCTTGATTTCCATTCGATCGATCCTGGGCCTGAAATAATGGTGCATATCAAATACTTAACTCATAAGCAATGTAAATGAATGCTTTGAATTCTCAAAATACAGGCACACAAAACTTCAGTCATAATCACTATTTTTGAAAACACTAATACATTATGACATGTATCTTCAGGAAATGGCTGCAAAAGCAAAAGGAATCAATAATCAGCCACATCCAGTAACATACAAAAGACAAAAGGGTCAAATGAACTACCTGGGTGATGAAAACAAGCCGAACTAATATTCAAACCAATTGAAAAAAAGGGAAATAAATGCATTATCAAGCTGAAACTAACTGAAAAAAGAGGTGGGGAAAACAGAAATAATTTTCCAAAGATAAAGCACATAGCTAACAAGACAAATTAAAGATTAAAACTAAAAAAGAAATCTAATTCATTATTCTCCTCTTTCATTTACATCGATTTTTTTTCTTTCTGCCTTTTAGTATCCTGCTATAGCAGCTAGCATGGATGACAAACATTAAATCCAATGAGCCAGAATGCAAAAACATTTGGTAGACAAAAGACAATATGAAGCAGCTTGTTATTATCACTAATAACCTATGGCTGGAAGTCTTCTTTGATCCACTTGGTCTTCGCTGATTGATGAATTAAAACCCTATAAAATCAGAAGTCTAGCTAAAGTACGATTGACTATTTTCAAAGGCCTTGAGAAGATTATTGTACTTCACCTAATAATAGCATCAAATTTGAGCCCATTCCTAATTAAGTATGAGGTAAACATCTTGCTTAGGTGGTAAGGCAAATCAAATCCGCGGACTTTCTTTCTGCTTCCTGACAGTAATTGCTAAAATGATTTTCTTCTAAGTTCCCGAGGATAAGGTGGATATGAAGTTTCACCATTCCCCAATGTGTCAAGTTTAAACACCTATTGCATGTGAGATAAAAGGTCAAAGAAAAGATGTTGAAGTGCTTGAAAGGATCATAAGCCTTGGACCATACGGTGAGGAAGTAGATTTTGGACAGGAGGAAAAAAAATGTATGCAAAATAAGCATTAATTGAAATGACATTGCAGGCAGTAAATAAGATGAAAATAGCACTGTAACTAGGATGAGGGATGACTTGAAATGGTTTGTTTTTGTGCAGTGAAAACCTAATGTCAAGACTGATTCAAGCAGCAGATACAAAAGCATGTCAGAAGAGTAGGAAGAAATAGCGATTAGGGACAGCTAGGGACGACATAATTGTGATAACTTGTGATAAAAACTATCTTTTCAGCAATAAGTGATATCTCTAAGTAAATGTAATCCTACAAGTATTCTTACAAGGTATTGATCTCCAGTTTTATAAACCCCCTTCTAAAATTTTCAGGAACTTCATTAGGGGGGTTGTCAGCAGTGTTAGCACCTCGCTACATCAAACCACCAATGAAAAGAACTAAACATAAGAATCAAAACTGCCAACATTTTAAATTTTGAATGAAAGGCTGCATAAAGCACAATTGCTTTTTCCGGACTGAAGCAGATAATAGTCTTACTGTTCTCCAACTAGTTTGGTTAGATGGAGACTTTCAGCTTTATTAATTGGGACCAAAAGTAGATATAGTCAAAACTAAAAAAGAAAAATAGAGTAAAATAGTTCAGAAAAAGTTTAGTGGCATATGGAGTTTATTACCGAAAGAGCTAATTTGGCAGAAGATGGATTGAATACAGAAGAGAAGGCAGCTAAAGCTGAAGCCCATTAGTGGGACCCCCTTGGTTCCCATTGGACTTGTCCTGTCTCGGCTGCATGGAATCCATCCTGAACTAGTTTGGTAAATGAGTATCATTGTTTTGAGAGAATATCATAATATGCCTCTTCTCCTCCCTTTCCTTTTCTACTCCATTTCCTCAGCCGCCTAGCAGCCGCCGCCGAACACCCACTGGCCGGCACAGTCCCTTCAGCCACCTCGCTCTTTCCCCCACATTCAACCTCCATTTTCTCTCTCCTCCTCTCCTCTCCTCTCCTTCCTCTTTCCATTTTTTTTCAAGCCACATTAAATGACCTTTTTGCACTCACTAAAAAGTATTTAGCAAAAATGTTAAGACAAAAGCACCCTTAACATTTCAAAAATACCCCCTTGTCCCATGACTCAAAAATAATAATAGTAGATGATCCAAATTTCTCTATATACTACACAGAAACTTCATATATTGAAAATTTTCACTTCATGGGAATTAAAAAAGAATTTACCTCTACAGCATGGCTAGCCCCAAAGAGCAATGCCACCTTCTTCTGGAATGAGTTTCCTTGCACCTGTGTTCCACAGAGAACATCTAAGCATAAATATCAAACCGATGCAATGCATGCAACACACATGAAAGGAAGGATGAATCATGTCATACAAAGAGTTGTTAATTCTTAAAGAAACAACATAGCTTTCATAAAATTTTCAGTGTGCGTATACAATTAGCAGTAACTGAATTTTTTTTTTTTTGCGGGGGGTGGGGACACTGTGAGTGACAAAAATAGGGTAATGGTAATGTTATCCTAGATACAAGAAGCTCTCAATGGTATGATCCTTAAATTTTAATTTTTGGAAGAATTGAATGGTACTTTCTTAAAACAAGTGCACTATGCTAATCAACTCCCTCTCTAGACCATATAGCATCAAAATACATCATCATAATGCTTACTATCATACTTTTCCATCATTGGGGATCTCTCATTTCAGTTTAAATGTTATAGTCCTTATGCTTTGACTTCTTATCTCCTGCACCTCACACTTACTCTAAAGTTTGTTTTTTACTTCATTGTGCAGAGAAAGAAACCCAAACCCATGAAACCCAGGCTACATTTGATGGTTAAAGCCTTAAAGGTGTGGTTAAATGGTCATTTAATCTTATACATGCTCTTCATCAGACATGCATTCAAACATTTCCTCATCTATAAAACAATTGCATTGGTTAAAATTTAAAAGCATACGAATTGCATTTTCTCAATTTTCATCCCATTTTGCGTAGACAAGCTGAGAATATAACTTCTCATAATTTGTTGCTGATGAAGACGAAAGTGATCTAACATTAATTGAAGTGACAGCAAGGATAAAGTAGAAAAATCCAGTCAAGGACACACATACAGTAGCTCGGGTGGAATCCCATGCAAAGAATGTAGTGAAGAAGCAGGGTTCGTTTCCTTCAGTAACTTTGTAAAGTGTAACATTTGGAGACAAACCCTCTAGAGATGCAGCCATGTCTATGTATTTCTGCACAGAATTTCTAAAATGAATAACGAGCATATGAAAAGGATAAAATGACAAAGGAATCAATGTTTATTTATTACCTGGCCAATTTCAAAAACATTTTGCTTTTCTTTGGTGTCTACAGACTGACCAACCCAAACAAACACTTCAGCATGTGTGTCGAGTATCAAAATATCTTCTGTCAAGAGATCGTCCTGAGAGAAATTGTAAACTTCCTCAACCTGCACAACATAATGTAAATTTACATATAGAAGACACTGGATACATGTAGGAACGAGTTTCAATTACATTAGGTAAAACTCACCTGAAACTTTCCTGAGGCATCCACACGGAAACAGACAAAATCATGGAAGAACAGTTAGAATGGTAATAAGCTTCATCAATAACTGAGGGCAGGAGGAAGAAATCTCAGAGCAGAAATTTGAAAATAAAGCAAATAACATTCATGGATAAGAAATACACCTTTATTAAGAGAGAAAGTGAACAAGTGGGGATCCCTGACAGTCTCAATAGATGCTTTTTTGCTGGTATAACTTTGTTTCCCACCAAGTGCAAACCAGAAGGCAGAGGTCTCTGTTCCTTCTTTAGCATGTTTCAGAGCAACTCCAGGCTGAATGTAAAAGATTATTAGATGATTGATTGACATGAGGGAAGGAGTTTTTGAAAGAACTAGACAGTGCTACTATTGACTTTTATAGATGAGGAGAAAATCGCAAGCTTTTAGCCAGAAAGATACATTATGCAATTGATGAAATACAGCCAACTCAAGTTTTGATTTTGAGTATATTTTATCTTGTCCCACTAGGTATTCAGAAGAGATTTAAAAGATTTTTTTTTTGCAAATACCTAAATAACTATGTCTCAAAAAGCAGAAAACAGGTATAATCAGCTGAAGAATTGTGATCAAATGAAAACTTAACTGCAACATTCAACTCAAAAGAACTATAATCATTAGATAAGAATTAAATCTTACCAATTGATTGATACAAGATATATAGGCACATATTCTTGTTATTACATTCTTCAGTATTATTGATTAATTGATAAACTCAACTTGTTGGTACTTAGATGCTAGACTGTAACTAAATCAAGTCATTACCAGGTTTCTCAATAAACCCATGTGCTTTAATCTTGTGTCACGAGAACAGCCTAAAATTAAACAACTTTCTATAGCGTATACCTTCAAAAATTCAGCAACTTTCGCAGCTAATTGCTGCTGTTCATAGGTGCTTTGATTTCCATGCCAAGTGAAAATTGAAGATCCAGATTGCAGGAGGAAACACTCAGTCGAGTTCAATGATGTTGCCACCTAAACAATAGTTACAAAAACAAAGATACAGTCATCACGCTGCACTATACCTGCTGCTGGGATACAAAAGGAATAGGTAATTATGCGGCACACATCATAACAACAAACTGCAGGAATACAGTCATCATCACACATTTGATGTCAAATAAAAATAGCTTGCATCTCACTATTAGTAAAATAATGGAGAGATAATGAAAATTGCATTTTTGGTCCCCTTCTCTGCCTTTCAACATCCATAATCAGGTTATGAGCACTTATTTCAATCCAATGCTTTCATGTTCCTTTCTCAAGATTTAACCAAGTTCTAAACCAAATCAAGCTTCCTTGATGAAGAAAAGTATTAGCTTTTCTGTATTATCCTAATTGATTTAACATCAATTAATTTGGTAGTCATAGTTGTAAAAATAAAACCTTCTCAAATCAAACAATCTTCACCTAACATTTTCAGTATTCCATGCCATCAATTCTCCAACAAAGCTAGCATTGCAGTAACATATTCTTTTCACAGTTGTTTTATCCTAAACTTCTGAAAAAAAAAATCACATTTTGCACATGTTATGATACCTTTTATTATCTAGTTTCACATAATTGCAGCATTAGTGAACCACAAAATCCAAAGGTATAGTTCTGTGCTTAAGAAACAATCAAATCCTCAGAAGACTTGCATTTGAATATTTCAACTAATGCAAGACATCAACTAATTCAGTTTCCAGTACAAATAAATATTCATCATACACATTCAATTTCACATAGTAATAAATTATATGTGTATTGGCAAATAGACCACCTTAGCAAGGAAAAACGAATTTCTTTTATGAGACTAATGAACTAAAAGCCAAGGGAACTATGTGTGACGCTTCCTTGACTACATAAATAATACATCACACAATAATTTGTTTGAAATTTAGTAAAATGATAGCAAAAGGGATGGGACCTTCAACTAGACAAGCTATTTCATGCTAATAGGACGCTGTCAATCATACTATCATGGTCAGAGACAATTCTGGACAAGCACCAAACAATGAAAAATTCCCAAGATGAATGCAACAATGCTTTTGGAAGTATGATAGGAAGAGATTTTTCTTACCACTTTTAGAAAGAAAAAGAAACTCCAGAATATCTCAAATTATTTAAGTTAGGCTAAAGAAATGAGATATCTTTTTGATGCATAACTTTTGAAAATGAAACACCATAATTCCCCACTACTTGGGAAAAGAACACAGAAATATTTGATGGTTTACATGTTTACTTGCCGAACTTTCAATCAAATTTCTCAAAATCAAACAAGACTTAAACTACCAACTTCTCAGTCAAATTGAAAAAGGTGTTACATCAAACAAGATTCTAAAGTTAATGGTGGCAACGGGAAATGTTAGGATCTAAAAAGTACTTGCATGCAAAACAAAGTTAAACTACTTGTTTGCATGTAAGTTTTAAAAATACATTCATGCATTGGAAATTCAAAACAACCAAACATAATTTAAAAGGCAAAAAGTGACAAAATAACCAAGTAATGCATACCACATCAACTTGCTGTGCTTTATTATTGTGCACGGAGGTTCTTGATATCCGAAATAGAGAAACACAATCTGCTGTATAGGTTCCATCTGTCAAGCCTTTGTCTGCTATACTCTCTTTGTAACCAGTGCTTAGGCCACCCTAAATAGGAATCAATCATAGGAAAATTAGTTGATAACTTCCAACTCCAAACCAAAAACTCCCAAGCAATGGTAATGAGATTATAAAAGTTTGAGGTCAAATTGAATACCTTAAGGACCACCATAGGTTGAAAAAGTGCAATGAATTGGGGTGGCTCTTTACCTTCAAATACTCGACCCTGCAAGAAGCATCTATTAGAAACACAAGCGCTAGAATAACAGTACTCAGCCAAAGGCAATATGATACCTGAACAGGCCTCCCCTTAAGTGAGTTAAACATTGTATTAGCCAACTGAGCAGCCATCTTTTGGTCCTCCTGAATTAAGAAATATATATACTTTTAGAAAATAAAATTTTAAGTAGTAATGACCATCACCAGAATGAAGCCCACCAAGTTAACATGTAACTACGTAAGCACCTCTTTCTTCTATGAAAGAACATGAAGGGTTGAAGCTACGAATGGGAAAAGTAATGAAAAGAGGGGTTTTAGATTCAATGCAGAGAACAAGCCGAACGAAGTAGATTTTGTCACCACTAAATGAGCTAGAAACCAATTCACCATATGAAGTGAGTTAAACATTGTATTAGCCAACTGAGCAGCCATCTTTTGGTCCTCCTGAATTAAGAAATATATATACTTTTAGAAAATAAAATTTTAAGTAGTAATGACCATCACCAGAATGAAGCCCACCAAGTTAACATGTAACTACGTAAGCACCTCTTTCTTCTATGAAAGAACATGAAGGGTTGAAGCTACGAATGGGAAAAGTAATGAAAAGAGGGGTTTTAGATTCAATGCAGAGAACAAGCCGAACGAAGTAGATTTTGTCACCACTAAATGAGCTAGAAACCAATTCACCATATGAAGTAAGCACAACAAATTATAAAGAATATGCTAAAATTCTTAAAAATCAACAATGACAATAAAAGTGCAACTTATTGCAAAGAAATTTAACATGTAAAAATTACATTTAAGAAACAAAAATTATGAGGTGCACTAGGTTTCACCAGCAGAGATACAGGTGATGGTTCAAGGAGTATCATCAATGGGAGAAAAATATAGCAGCTTTCAAGTTCCTTTTTCTTTTCAATTTCACATCAGAGATTTCAGGTTTTTCTTTTTCCTTTTGATTTTGATGTTCAGGGTACCATGGGTGCTGTGGTAGCATTGTCAGTTCCAGAATGGGTGAGGATTATGGGCCTTAATTTTCTTCAATTTATCTTCTTTTATTTGTTTAATTTGTCAAGTTTAATCTTAATTCCCAGCCACTAATTGCTCTATTTACTGCAATGAAGAACTTCTCCCTACTGTTCATACCCATTGCAGATGCATCCAGATTATGACTCCTAAATACAGAAAAGTTTCCAGCATCAATTGTTGCAATCCAAATTAGGATAGGATTCCTAAATTTTATAGATTTTCAGATTTTTATCAAAAATTATTTGTCCTCAATTATTCTTGACTAAAACTGAAGTGATGCAGAACTGTTATTTCATGTATGTACGTATGTGCAAGTGCATTCACTATTTCATAGCCTGATCTTATATTTTAAAGAATCCGATAGGTACAATCAAAATTCTAACCTCCATCAATGGTTCAATTGGAGGTGCTTCAAGATTGACAAGGAACCAATATTAATGATACCTATGAATGCCTAGATAGAATAAGCCAGCTAAAAGGAAATAAATTAGGCAGCTTAAGAATCCAGATTAGGTGGCAGTCCAACTCCAAGTTTATGATGTGCATGAAATTTGGAAGGCAACTTCTATATTCCATATCAGCAGGAGGCACTCATATTGGGGGCATATCTATCGTTCTTTCAGTAATGACAAGGAGCTCATCTTGGAGCACTCTATCCACATTATTTGACATCAAATCCACTGTTTCACATTGCTATGTGGAAGGCAGTTCTATCATGAACAAAAACTTGAAGACGAATGACTGAAAGGGCATATTATTTAAATTATTTCAACCCAGCTAAGAACAATGCAAATTACCTCAATGCTATCCTTTCCAATCCAACAGCACAGAAAGTAATCTTCTTTCCTGTCACCTGAGTGGTACGTGTAAAGCACAATGTAGCAGTCTCCACTATAGAATTTACCAATATCCTCTTTTGGCAACGGCGTCTTGGCACTGCCATTGATGAACCATACCTGAAAAACAAGCAACACCATACTCATAGAAACATTTTGTATCTTTAAGTTAAATACCAAAAACTAACTAAAAGCAAATTATTAACTCGACCTCCATCTTTCCACCGCCTTCAAGCAAAGGAGGAACTTCTTCATTTACAGGAGCACTTTTGCTCATCCCCTTGACACCAACTCTTTGTTGCTTCAGCAAAGCTAGCAGTAGAAAAATACCATTCAATAATGTTACTACAAAATATAATAGTGTCATTTGTAGCTTATTAAGTGACCCCTACCAGCTACTTTTCCTCTTCCCTCCTCACCACCAGGAGCCGTAGACCCAGCCGGCCAAGAATCAAAGTTGGACTTGAATGAATTGGTTTCATACCCTTGGATGACATGGGTTATGCGTGTTGTTTTTGGTCTATTCTGGCCAGCTACAAAGTCCTGGAGATAAAAAGTTGGGAATGAGAGTTCAAATTCTTAAAAAACATAAAGAAATCAATGCCAAACCTCTAGCTCTACCTCAGCAACTTGACTGGCAGCTTTTTTCTCCTCTACTTGTGTCACCCGTCCAACCCAAACAAAAACCTCAGCACCACGGTCTAGTAGATAGCATTTGTTGTTTTCCAAGATGCCTTTCGATAGTTCGCCTTCTACGAGCTTCACCTCACCATCAGTTATGCTACAGGAACCAGTGACTCCAAATTAGCAGTTAATGAAGACGTACACCTTTTAAAACAATTTAACATAAACTAATATTAACTCAAAAAGGATTTCAATCAGGAGTGTCTACTCACTTAAAATTGCCCCAAAAGAGATGCTCTACCAGACAAGCATCTAACCTAAGAAAGTTCAGTTCATCTATATTACCCCTAATGATGGTGACCATAAGAACATTCTTAAAGCTGTCTGGCGAACAATTAAATAAATTTAATACGTTCGTTTATTATCTCCAGTGAAATTGCCTATACACAGGAAGGCTTTTTAATATCCACTGTTACTATCTTTTTCTCCTTCTAGTTTTTGATAAAGAAACAAGGCAATTGACATAGAGTGTACATATTAAATAATTCCGGCCTTAATCTATAATGCTGCCTCATGACATCAATACTAGTCATAACATTCTTGATAACACATTAAAGAACTTGATTTTAGATTTCTTGCACATAAAGATAATTGATAGGAATTCCAAAAAAACATTGAGAAACACATGACATTGAACAGATTGGATAAAACTAAAGAATGGGTTTTAGAGTTTGAAATGATAGATAACAGTTTTAGAGTTGGCTGCTTTTGAACTAACAAGGCTTTCATCCTTCCATTGGTTGAGATTTTAGGGTAAATATTAGCCAGATTAGGACAGTTTGATTTTAAGGATTGTTATATTGAAGGTAATAAATTAAAAAAGTGATATAGAAATATGAGGAAGCTTAAGGATTTCAAGTACATAAAAAGAGTATTGGCTTGCAGCAGGGAAAAGATAAAAAAAGTTATGAGTGTTGTTCCAGTCTTTGAGACCCATAAACAGTTTCTAGGTACATTTGCTTAATTTTATCCGATGACTTCATTTGGGCAAGAGGTTGGGTCTACAAGCCTATTAATCTGGTTACAATCACTAAGAAACTGAAGTACTGTTACCAACATATAAATAGGATACATAGTATTAATATCTAACTCTAGCAAAATTTTAGACGAGCTGGATTCTTCATTTCCCCTCTAGTAGAAAAAAGCAGAAAATACAATTACCTATAAAGTTTAGCAGGAGTAGTCTCAGGAATAACATCATCTTCATTGGTAACCTTCTTGCCTAGCGGAGCAAAACCACCAAAGAGGACCCAGAACTCACCGGAGTCGGACTCAGTGTCCAATTTCCCATCATCTGGTAGGGTGATTACCATTTATGCATATATAAGTGAAGATTGAAAAAGTGGCAGCTTTACTTAGAGTAAAATAAATAAACCTTGCACGCTATTCAATTAATACTTGTAGAGAAGTAGAAAAGCTGGAAAAACAACATCATCAATACTGTAAATGCATCACCCTTACCAACAATTGCAACACCGCATGTTCCCTCATGATACTTTTCCTTTAAAAACTGGATAACTTCTAATGCCTTTGCCCTTTCCTGAATATTAGAGTTTGCACCATTGAACTGATAAATCTTATTCTGAGTGTCCAGGATAAATACATCATCGTGATTCAGTGAAGACCGAGCAAAAGGAACCTGCAAGAGCATAATACAAGATGGTATTTCCCTCATCCACAAAAAGTCTCATTAAATAGTTTATAATCAGTTCATGAATGATGAAACTATTCTTTTCTTTCTTGTTCTTTGTATCCATACTCATCAAACTTATGTAAAGATCATCAGATACCTGCTTCAATCTGACAACTCGTTTTCCTCTGCAGACATACAACCGTGTTTCAAACTCTTCTTCTTCTGGTGTTTTAAATCCAGAAGCAATACCACCCTCCAATGGTATAATGCAAGGCTTAAAGTATGACAAAAATTTGTCAGATTCATGGCCTTGAAGTTCCCTGTGCTGCACAGCACGCCCTCCTAGTGCTGTATCCAGCTCAACCGTTTTGATAGCAGCTGTTCCAGCCTCATCCTGCATGTGACAACATTATCTCAAATGATGTTTTAGTTCATTTGCAGGAATATTTAAATCCTCAACAAAGTAAGAAAAGTAGATGCAGCAAAAGCACACCTGACTTGTATCTTTCCCAATCCAGAAGTGTATGTCATACAGATATGAACCACCCTTGCTATGTGTCGTCTACAAAAAAATATAAAAAAGCAAATAAGATATAAAATAAAGCAGTGATTCACCTTAAATGATTTATCCAGGTCCAGAATAAGTGATAGAAATGTATGTTATGTGGGTGCCAAGTGAGAGAGAAATAGAGTCTGCACCTGTAAGACAATGTAAGAATCCCCCATGTAGAATTTTCCATGGTCAGACTTTGGCAGCGGAACTGGCTGAAAATTCTCAATACGCCAGATTTCAGTCCCGCTACAAGATGTCAAGGGCTACAGCCTTAATGTAAAAAATTATCAGGACATATATGCAACATAAGCACAGACCTCAAAAAGAAAAAAGAGCACATGTCATTATCTTTTTTTTTTTGTTTCCTGCTGGCAATTGTAAAAAGCTTAGCGATTGATTCCAGTCTCTCTTATCAAAAGACCAAAAAAAAAACCATACACTCATATAAAAGAAAAAGTTAAAAAAATAAAGTCCATAACTTCACAACTTATATGCCCTTCGTTTTAAGGATACGGTTTCTGACCAACTCCTTGAAATGCAGGATCCAGAACTTTTGAAGAGCTAGACATTTCTTGGAATTCTTCTTTATCACTGTTTTAAGCAAAAATAGTATCGATCAGCCTGAGAATCCAACCTTCAGCAGTCTGGAAGTTGCAGAAAACTTACCGGAGAAAATACGGGTATTAGATGATGCAAGGGAAAATTAAGTTACAGTACAAAATAAAATTAAAAAACAAACTTTTTAACCAATTCTACGACAATTTAAGCTGACTAAAAATATGTCCTATTTTGCAATGCACTATATAACCACAAAACAAAAAATAAGAGTCTAATTATCAGGGTCAAAGCAAAAATCAGTTTTGCTTTCTATAACAGCAGCAATTCAAAAAGAAAGAAGTCACAGCTTTTCATAATCTTCAGCAACAAGCCAATGTATAGGCAACACTTACGTGCTATCAAGGTCTAGCATTAAGAAATTTCGGACAAACTTCTTTGTGTCCTAGCACACAGCCAGCTTACTTGACATGTATTGCTTCAAATTAAAACAATCGTAAATAACATTAAAAATCTTAGTAGCCCTATCCTGTTTTCTCCAGGACCTTCTTTGAAGGTCAGCATGATGGTCAACTTCCCATAAGAAACTGCCATTTATCTCAATACATCGTTATTTGAACAATGAAGCCCCATCATCATTCCATAACAAGTTGAGAAACCAACTATCACAGAAGCATGCATTCGTTGTGAGAATGATAATCTTCTTAAGAGAATCCTTAAACAATGGACAACTGATAAGCATAAAAACTTTCCCCCTCTTTCTGTTAATGCTTGGAAGTTGATCCACATAAGAAGGAAATTCCATCAAATAGTCCTTGCGATTAATGTGCTAAGAATTTAATATCTTCCTTTCACCAAAGCCAAATTACATGGTGCACTTTAAACCAAATCTACTTGTCCACTCAAAATGTTCCAAGAATCATTTAGGCTACTATACTACTTACATCTTCAGTTCCTGATGATAATTATCCATCCAAAGACTCAATACTTAGCTGATCCTGTTCTTAAAACTAGTGACAAGAAATAGCATAAAAGAGAACTCTTCCATAAAGTTGATCTCAGATTACAAATATTATATTCTACACCATTATATGAAGGAGGGAGCAACTTTTCAGCTTGAATAAACATGAACAATGTGTTCTGTCCAAGCATCTCGCATCGCAGAATCCAAAACAGCAAGATGAAGTTTACATAATTGATAGGGGGATCTCCACTCAGTATTCTTAGTAAAAATAATCATCTTTCCATATATGAACAGATTTGCCAACTCCTATTCTTCTGGACAATAAATTACATGGTGCACTTTAAACCAAATCTACTTGTCCACTCAAAATGTTCCAAGAATCATTTAGGCTACTATACTACTTACATCTTCAGTTCCTGATGATAATTATCCATCCAAAGACTCAATACTTAGCTGATCCTGTTCTTAAAACTAGTGACAAGAAATAGCATAAAAGAGAACTCTTCCATAAAGTTGATCTCAGATTACAAATATTATATTCTGCACCATTATATGAAGGAGGGAGCAACTTTTCAGCTTCAATAAACATGAACAATGTGTTCTGTCCAAGCATCTCGCATCGCAGAATCCAAAACAGCAAGATGAAGTTTACATAATTGATGGGGGGATCTCCACTCAGTATTCTTAGTAAAAATAATCATCTTTCCATATATGCACAGATTTGCCAACTCCTATTCTTCTGGACAATAAAATAAACTCCTATTCTTTAAACCAATCATCCGTACTAATATAACAAACGACCACTTATTCCACACATGCCCAAGTTTTAAACATTTTCTCGCAGTTGTTCCAAGCTCTTAGGAGAATACCTTCATCAATCTTGCTCAAATCTCGGCATTTGTAAAAATCACTCCATAATGAGCAGTCGGAGGAAAGAAATGTACTGTTTGATTTGATCACACAAATACACAGAAAATTGCAGGGCAACAAAGGGTTCTTAGCAGTAGTGCCATTGATCAGCAATCCAAACAGCACTAACACGATCAATCACGGGATCAAAAAGCAAGAAAAAACCGAATTGGATGAACCAAACAACCTTTCAAAACTTGGCTCAAAGCTAAGACCTTTTAATCTCTAATGTTCAGTTAAACAACAAATTAAATCATATCCATGGCCGCTGCCATAAAACTGAATTCTAAAATTTCCGTACACTTACACCAGAGAGTTTAAAAAAGAAAGATTTAACAAGCAGCAAACAGACAAAAACCATTATGATCAAGCAGTTTAAAGACAAAAAATAGGAGAACAATCTGACAATTTGACATCAGCATCAGACAAGCGGATAAAAACAAGAATTAAGGCAACAAGGAAAGAAAAAAAAAAAAAAAAAACCCATTAAAATTAAGACAAGATCAAGCATACCCAGAGCAACAAATATCAAATCAAACACACACAAAAGATGGAGATCCAAAAGAGTTATAACCCAAAAAAGAAATGATCAAAGCAATGGCCTTTCCCTTGATCATAGCAGAGAGAGAAAAATAGAAACAGATGATGATCAACGAAGAAGAAGAAGAAGAAAAAGGGGTACCTTGAGAGAGAGAGAGATCTCTGTGAGTTTAAGAAAGAGAAGGGAAAGGGCTAAGCAGAGCTGACAAATTAAACGATGGGAAGGAAAAGGGAAAATGATAATGGGAAAGAAAGAAAGAAAAAAAAGTGAATTATTGCATTGAGACTTCTTTGAGATTTGCAAATTGAGAGACAGAAAATTGAATGAATGAATCAATGAATGAATGAATTATGATGGTGAAGGGAGAGAAGGAGAGAGAGAGAAAGTGTGTTTGGTTTTGGTTATGTTTAGAAGGAAAGGAAAGGAGAAAAGATATTTGAGAGTTTTGAGGCAGAGAAAGTAGTCGTTATAAAAGGCTAAAATAGATCCGGTGACGATGGCAACGGCCATGTTGGCCCTTCTTTCTCTTTTGCTTCGATGGATTTTTACTAAACAGACAATTTTTATCTTTTTTATTTATTTATTTTCTTTCTTTTGACTGTTAACCACTTTTAGTTACACAATTTTTTATCTACTTTCTTTTTTTTATGTTGAATGTCCTAATTATATTATCTATGGATAATAATATGTTAATTATTCATATTGTATGTAAAATTACTGATTGAGTTGATATTTACCAACAAAAAAATAAAATAAAATTATTATAAAAAAATATAAAAATAATGATGAACATATCCTTTTAATTAAAAAATAGTAATTATTCACTTAAAAAAATTACATGTCCTTTTACTTTTAAAACATAACTATCCATTTAAAAAATATATTTATATTTATTTTAAGAATTAATCTTTTTAAAATATAATTTCTTTTTTTCTTTTCAAAATATTTTTTCAGCCACGAAAATAAGTGTACCAATTCTAGAAATTTGTTATAGTTAATGCTAACAGTTGATGTAACGGTTGGTAGTGGAATGCTATACTTTTAATTTAAATGATTATGATTAATTTTTGATAATTTTAAAATAAAAAATTATATATTTTAATATGTAATTTTAGATTACATAATAAAAAAATTATTTTATAAATCTCATCCAACCTATCTTATAATTCAAACAAGAAATTTTCAAATTTGAATTTATAGTAAATTTGTTTATGGATCGGGTCGGATCAGGTCACGGTTTGAAATTTTTTTATTTTCCTTATCCAAGTTTGTTTCTGGTCGAGCCGGACTCGATCGGACTCAAAAGCTTATATTATTATTCAAAATAATATTAAAATATTAAAAATATATATTAATATTTATAAATAAATTTAAATAAATTTTTTTATTGATGAACAATAATTCGAATCGAATCAATCAAAATTTAAAAAATTTCTATCCAGATCTAACTCAATACAATCGAACCTATCAGATCAAATAAATAACTCGATCTTTGAACAAATTAAACCTATAGTCCTTCGACAGTTATTACCTCCATGAATTAAAAGGAAAATTTGTACTTCAAAATACTTTCCACCAAATATTGACGAAATTCGATAAAATTATTGAAAATTTTATCTACTTATAAAAATTGTAAATATAATATTTAGTGGGGTCCAACTATCATAAAAAAATATATTCTTAAAGAAAGATGTTCTTCGTGAAGAGCACTTTGTTTTTCTATTTTTTTTATTATTTTTTTTGTGTGAAAAAGACATTTAATGATTTAATTGTTGTCATCCTATAATAATAATAATACAAAGAAAGTATTTTGTTTGTTGTCAAATTTTGTGTTATTTAGCAACAGATTTTAACATGATAATTCAAAATTTTGACCAAATTGACATCTAAGGATAAAATTGTACTTCCATCATCCTACTTTTTTTAAGGATTTTTTTTTTCTATTTTGATTTAACATGAAAGTTAAGAAAAACATTTTACTTTGGAGTATTATATTTAATTTTAAATTTTTATAATATCTTAGATGATTGATTTTAAATTGGAAAAGGTAAAAAAATCATAAAAAATATATAAAATTCTTGGATAGACCTGTTCAAAGATCGGATAGTATGTCTAGCCCGGTCCGTATTAGATCGGGTCTAAGCAGAGATATTCTTGATTCGGGCCTGTCCGACAGGCTCGACTCATATTGGATTGGGCTTTGACAGAGATATTCTTGATTTGGATAGGCTCGTCTGACCCGAATCACTCTTCAATTAATAAATTTTTTTTATTTAAGTTTAATTATAAAAATATATTAATATAAATTTAATTTTTTATTATTCTGTAAACAATAAACCGAGCTGCCGGACCATGTCTAGATAAAAAAATAAAAAAATAAATTGGATCACGATTCGATCCAGTTCATTAACATATCTATGAAACATTTGAAAAACAAAAAAATAATAAGGAGAAAGATAGTATGTAATATAAAATTATGGAAAAACAACATAGATTGAGACAAGTCTGACCTGATCTAAATAAAATATATCTAGAAATTTGTGTATTTATATATTTTTATGTGTTATAATTATGTTTAAGATATTATATATTTATATAAATTTTAATAGGTTAATAATTCGTGTTATATAAATTTTGACACGTTCATGTATCCATATAATATTCGTATTATTTTTTAATATGTTTAATATGTTTTATATTGTATTTTAATTATTTTTAATATTATATTCATATCAAATAATTATATCGTATTCAAAGTTATCTAATTTAAAATAAAACCAAAATAAAATGAATTACATTTGAACAAGAAGGAAAGAAAAAGCCAGCTCATGGAAGGCCATCCAAAAAGACAGCCCATAACATAAAACTTTTAGGTCAGCGTCACACCATTTATTAAGTGGTACCGTACACTTTTTAAAAATAATTTATATGTAAAATTAATCATTTTGGACACAATATTAAAAATATGATATAAACACAACATATTTAATAAATATAAAAATAATATAATAAACATAATACGATATATTTAAATATGATTAACATAACATATTTAATATATGTATTCTATTTGTGTTTAATATTTAACATATTTTTATTATGTTTATATTTATATGATGGGAAAAAAAAAACATAAAATACGGATTATCAATTCCACTTGGATGCATAATAAAATATTAATATTGCCCTATATGATATATATATATATATATATATAAAGTATTAATATTGCGTTATACAGCAATTTCTTGCAGCCATTTATTGTACTACCGAATCTTTCAACAAGTACAATAAAATTGACTATCAAATACCAATGAACGTCAACAAATATCATGATTCCCTTAAACCGCAACGGCTAGTCCAATTGATAACAGAGAAAATTATTATTTTTTCTGCTAAAGTTTGAGTTTTACCGAAGTAATTTAAAAATAAAATTTTGAATGTATTAAATTAATATAAAAAATATTTTTAAAATTGATCGTAAAAAAGAATATGCATAAATAAATTTTAAAGATATCTCTAATCATATTACTAAATATATATATATATATATATATATATATATATATCCCTAGTTTATCATAGCCATTAGAGTTAGACTTAGGGCTGAGCAAAAAAACCGAGAAAACCGAAAACCGGTCCGAACCGTAGTGTTCGGTTCGGTTTCGGTTCGGTTTTTTTTAATTCGGTTAAAATTCGGTTCGGTTATTAGTTCGGTTTTTTCGGTTCGGTTCGGTTTTCGGTTCTTAAGTCCAAAAACCGCAATTAACCGAACCGATCCGAATTCTATTTTTTAAATAATTTTTTAATTATTTTTTTATTTTTATAATATAAAAATAAATATTTTTATTTCTAAATTAGTGAAAAAAAATTAAAAATACTATAAAAAAAGATAATTTTTAAAAATTTTAAAAATTAAGATAATTTGATTGTGGAAATAGCATGTTAGGCATAAATAACCTATTAAAATAGCATGTAATAAAGCCCAAATTTTCAAAAGCCCAAAAAAATATGGAAAACCGATAACCGAACCGAGATACGACGGTTCGGTTATAACCGATTTTTTTTATTATTGCGGTTCGGTTTCGGTTACCCATTTGGAAAAACCGAATTCTTCGGTTCGGTTTGTAAAACCCGAAATAACCGACCTGAACCGAACCGAACTCACCCCTAGTTAGACTTATTCATGAGTTAGGCCGCAACCCGATTTTTTTTTTCTTTATCCAAATTCGGGTTGGACCAGACTCAGGCCAATCTGAAAGTTATATCACTGTTCAAAATAATATTTTTATATTAATAATTATAATTTAATTTAATTTTTTTTATTGATGAACAATAATTCAAGTCGGATCGGTCCGAATTAGAAGATCACTATCCAAATTCGATCCAATACGAGTCAGGTCTGTTAAGCTGAGCGGATAGCCTGATTTTTGAATAGGTTTATTAGAGCCATAGATATAGCAAGATTATGATTAAAGCTTACTCATATACTTGTGAGATTTGCCTTGGAGAATGTTGGCTTCAAAATTAAACATGGAGGGATGACTTAATTTGGAAATTCTGATTCGGCTTTTTATTTTCTTTTTGATGTTTAAAATTTAAATTTGAGACTTTTTTTTTTTTTTCTATTTTTGAAGAAAGTAAGTATGATTGGAGTTGAAAGGTATTATATCTTCACTAATTTGATTACAGTAATTAATTGTAAAATAAAAGTAATAGCGCTTTGATGGACAATCTCATTAGAGGTGATTAAGAAATTTTAATTAATTATCAAAAGATTTATTTATCTTTTGATTAATGGACTTATATAATTTTGAGATAAAAATTCTTAATATATATATATTTGAATATACTAGATTTGTTTAAGGATTAAACAACTTATCTAAACTCGAAAATCAATTATATTTCAGAAGACTTAGCAAAATACTCAACCCGTTAAACGTGTTTGAATAACAAAAAATGAATTAGATTTTGATTCAAACATTTAAGATTTGAATCAGATTTGACCCGACTCAAATTATATAATATATATAATATGATTATATTATATTATATAAAAAAATACATGTATATAATATTATAATTTAAAATAAAAATATATTAAACTATTTATATTTTAAAATTTAATAAAAAATATGAATATTAAAAATCAAATAAAAAAAGGAATAAACTTCACTTAACACGTCCCCCCCAAGCACCCATGTGCCTTTTGTTTTATCAGTTAGAGCAATCAAATTACACGTGCGAAAATTATAAAATAGGCTTACTAATATTGTTACATATAAAATTTCATAAGAACAATCAACGTCAGAGTGATAATTAGGTTCTATAAAAGTATAAATCTTAACAGTTGTGTCTGTCAAGTGATCTAATGATCGCAAGTAACTCTCAGGTACAAAAAAGAAGAAAAAAGCTACGCCATTTTTCAGATAGATTTTATATATATATATATATATATATATATATATATAAAAGAAATATTCACTTATATTAATATAAAATTAAATTAATTTTACACACATCCGTAATTTTTTATATAATTTATATTTGTTTAATCTAACTATTGTATTTCATGTTCTATTCACGTAAATCATGCATGTCGAGTTTCGAGTAAATTAAAGATGTCTAACTATTTGTTCGATGTAAAAAAAATTTAATCGTTAAATATATATTGAAAAAAAGAGTATTCTCTATCGATATGATAGATATATCGGATCGATTCGAAAGTTTACGCGCACTATGAGTACAATTATATTGTTAAATCTAACGGTCGATTTGTTAAAATATAAATCGTATAAAAAATTACGAAAGTGTATAAAACTAATCTAATTTTATACTAGTAAAAGTTGATCCCTTCTCTCTTTCTCTCTCTATATATATCCAAATGTTTGGATATAGCCTCTTTGTTGTAATGCATAGGAGTGAGCAAATTTTTGATTAATCGAATAAATTGATCGAATTTGATTTATTCGATTTTAAAGTTCATTCGATTATTTAATTTAGTTTAATCGATTTATTCGATTGATTTCTGATTTTTTTATTTCTAAACCGAATCAACCAAACAAATCGATAATTAATTAAAAAATAAATGAATATTTTTATTTAAATATATCCAAATCCTAAACCTAACCCAACAACCCATAATCCAAACAAATAAAAAACTCATAACCATACCTTTAGAGTGAAACTGAAAAAACCAATCGAACCGATTAATTTCGGTTCGATTTTGAGATATTTTTCGATTCGATTCGGTCGATTTTATAAGTTAATTCAGTTTAATCAATTTTCGAAATTTTAAAATCGAATCGATCGAATGTTGACCCCTAATAATACACAATAAATATATAATTTAATTAGTAAATAATTGAGCATTTTAGCATTTGATTTAATGATAACCGGAAGTGGAACTGGATAAATCTCATTATATCTCAGTCATTTCATTTTTCTTCTATAAAAAAAATACTAAATGTTTTGTCATAGGAGGAGGAGAGAGTAGAAAAATAGAAAGCGAGATGACGACTTTGGATTGCAGCAGCGGCCGCAGCCAAACAGCTTGGGCGCTTCTGGCTTCAATCACACTAGACTAGACTAGTCACTTTTTAAGCTGATTCTATAACTCTAATTACCATGAATACCGGGGAGTTATAAGATAAACAGTAAACTCTTAATGAATTTAAAATAAGTTTTATTATATATAAATATGATAAAATTATATATAAATATAATAAATTATTTAAAGTTATCATATTTATATATAATTTTTTAACATATAAATATGATAAATTATATATAAAAATAATAAATTATATATAAATATTTATGTAATTTTTTACATATAAACATGACATAAATTACGTATATAATGAAACCTATGAAAAACTCATTTTAAAGAGATTTTTTTAGAATTTTCCATACATGTCTCACTAATCCTTAATTTTCTTCAATTTGCAGGTTCGTACTCTGGCTGAAACCGTGCGACTAGATGCACGAACCAAGTTGTTGAACCCCAAGTGGTATGAAGGAATGATGTCCTGTGGCTATGAAGGAGTTCGTGAAATTGAGAAGAGCCTTACTAATACCCATGATAAAAAGACCGAACCGGTTCAACATGGAACTGATAGATACGACAATTCAAACACTCCCATAAAATCGGAAAAAAATCAAATCGGTAAGAATCGATTAAAGGCAGAAAATTGAAAATCGGAAAGATCGAAATTAATAATTTTATTATTATTTTTGAACTTTTTAAAATCCAATTGATTATAAATTAAAAAACCCAAAAATTAAACTAAAACCGAAAATAATAACTTGTATATTTTTTTTTGATTTTAGATTTTTTAAAATTATTTATAATTA
The DNA here is from genome assembly GCA_030761205.1 of Fremontodendron californicum. NCBI lineage: Eukaryota > Viridiplantae > Streptophyta > Magnoliopsida > Malvales > Malvaceae > Fremontodendron > Fremontodendron californicum. The sequence goes on along the minus strand of JAULJL010000009.1, from coordinate 7,829,302 downwards.
TTGTCTTTTTTTTACTATGATTAAACCGAAAACCGAAGATCCAACCGGTTCGATTTCCGATGTAATTTTTTATTCCTCGACTAATACTGTAGGGTGGAGTGCCACTTCTGGACAAGTCGATAATTGGGTGTATGAAGAGGCTAATTCAACTTTCAACTTTCATTCAAGATGAGAACATGTTGAATCGGTTCATGAGCACCAATTCAAACTCATTCAGGAAGTTGGTGCAAACATTCCTGGAGGCCAATGGACGTGGTTACTGGGAAACTTCATATTTTAATCTAATGTCCTTAATAGTCATTTTCTCTTCTAACTATAATTCATCTTACCCTAATCGCTGCTTTTATATCCAAACACATATCTCATTGTTGATTTTAATCTCACAGCTACAGTAACTAATCTCACCGCCAGCGCTGCTTTTATATCCAAACGCATATCTCATTATTGATTTTAATCTCACCGCTAGAGTAACTAATTTCACCGCCATCATTATTTTCAATCTCACCGTCCATCCAAATAAATCCTTAGTAGTTACTACATAATAATCCATCAACAAATTCCATATTTTTTTTAACTCGAAATGAACGATCCGAAATGATTCAATCCAATTCAACTTATCTAATTACCACATTTGGTGGCACTCGAACCTTTAACTCAATGGTTGATGCATGCTCCCCGTCCAAAACAACAAAAAAAGCAGGGATCGATTCCCCTACCCCAAATTATAAAAAAAAAAAGTTATGACCTTTGGTGGGATTAAGACTGCCCTTTGCTAGATTAATTGGGGTATAGTTTGATTTAAGTTCTCTCTTATTGGATTTTTAATTTCAAAGTACGATTCAAATATCTCCTATAGCAATCAAAATCGAAATATCTCCACGATCAGTTCAAGTTTTTTTAAACTTTCATTTTCTTATTTTGGAGTCTAAATTCTTTGAAACTTTCGCATGTGGTGAAGAAGAGGCGCTCGAAGATCTACCAGAGCTCCGATAATCGGAAAATCTCATCCTTCAAGTCATTAATCTCATCCAATATGGCCAAGGCTGAGATGTCGATCTTGTCGAGCAGCTCCAGCGGCATCTCAAGCGCGCGAAGCCAATGTAAAACAACCAAAGCCGAGAAAATGCAGGCCGCCAAGCAATGGAAGAGGCGCAGCGGCGGCTCGACTCACATGCGGTGCCGAGCCGAAGCCATTTTGAATTTGCTCTCTGGCGGTTGCTTCTCTGAGGTTAACATTCGTCGAGTGCTTGGTGACAGTCCTGACACTAGCAAAGCCCTTCGAATGTACTCTCTTTTTTCTCTTCGTTGCTACTTGAATGTCTTATCATTAGGGAGGAAAGGATAATACCGATTCTGATATTTATAATTATTCGATTTGTTTTTTTTTAAATTCGGATATTATAATTATTATCCACAGCGGATTCGAAATGGATGCGGATATGAGACCTCGGATATTCATTATCCAAATATGCATTACTTATGCGGATAACAATTCGGATATCCGAATCCGCTATCCAAATCTGTTTACTTTTGCGGAATCGAATTCAGATATCCGAATCTATTATCTGTTTATTTGAATTTAAAATTAATTTTTATTTGATTTTATATTTTTATTTAATTTTTTTACTTACTGAATTCGGATATTTAATGGATTCAGATATCTGACGGATAATGTTATTTAATTTGGATTCGGATAGTAATATTCGGATTTAATGCGGATAATAAACAAATTCAAATTTTAAAATAACTTTACGAATTCGGATTCGGATATTATAAAAAAAAAAAATATCTTACCTGCTGCTATCTCTACTTATCATGGCTTTTTTTTTGCAAGTTCATTAGGTGCACAGAAAATCATTGAAGTTGATGGTTATGTACATCTCAGCCGTTGAAATCTAGAAATTTCTTTAAGATCCGACGGTTCGAAATGAATCAAGACACACTATTGATTAGCATTTATTTTATCGAAATCTGGCTGGTCAAGTGATCAACTTGAAAAAACCTTGGCCGTTGACCAAGAATACTTGATAATCTTTTGACAAATTAACGGTGGAAGATGATTCTAATATAAAATGATTGTTGCAGCTTGTTAAAGCAGGAAGAAGTGAAGAGGTCAGGAACAGGAGGGCCAAAAGACCCTTATATTTACACGGTAATTAATTTTAATGCTAGTTTTAACTGCATTTTTTTTCATTTGATTCAATTAAGAGACAACATTTCTATTGTTCCTAGTTTCTCTTATTAGTTATTATGTAATAATTCGGCTGACTCTATTTCGATAACTCTTTATTTTTTTTTAAATATTGATATTCGATATCTGTATCTAATACATATTCGAACATAAATATAAAATATAACACTCTAAATATATATAAAAACTTAAAAAAAGTAAATATACTCATATGTCAAACATATATTAATATATATATATATATGTATTCATCATTTATATCCGTTGTCCGAATAATATTGATTTGATTTATGCAACACATATGTTAGTCATTATATGAATAAGTACGGAAAATCTACATAACTAAACGTGACTGATTTGCGTTGAAAAAAAAAAAGTGTGCATGAAAATAGAATCATCTTGTATAATTCTCGAGTTAGGTTGACTCTACTCCTCAAGAGTCCGACAGTCCGCTTGACTCGCGGACCTTATTGGATAGAGATATTTATGATTCGGATCGATCCGAATAATTATTTAATTAATAAAAATATATTTAAATTTAATTATAAAAATATTTTTAAAATATTTTAATATTATGTAAACAGTAAACTTGGGTAAAAAAATAAAAATTTCGGGCCATGACCTAGCTCAGTCCATGAACAAGTCTAGATTGACATAATCTTATAATAACTATTATTAGCAAAGATCATATATTAATTATTGGTTTTAGGAAGTACCGTTTTATGCATATAGTGTAGTAAAACTTGTTTCTAATATCTGATACATGTTGTTTGCTGCAGATAGCATGAGAATGAGCTTATATTACTAGGATGCTAGATGTAGATGGCGATTAAAAGGCCAGGTGAGATGTATATTGGTCAATATTCCATTAGCTGCCTGGAAATTTTGGTCTAACGGATAGGTAAAAACTGAAAAACTATAAAAGAGAGAACGACAACAACAAAAAGGATCAATTGATATATTAATATTACATAATATGGTAGTAGAATATATATATACTAGAGTTAGCTAATCCTATATCTTAATTTGTTCTCAATATCCTATTTGCAAGATGAAAATGGATAGACATATATATATATATATATATATATATATATATATGCGGCAAACGATTATAATATTCCTACATTTCTTGTAAAAATCAAGGCATGGCAAATATATATATATATATATATATATATATATATATATTGTTTATGGTACCAAAAATGTTTCCATCTTGCAACAGTCTATACTTTTGTTTTGGGGAATTTTTCCGTGTTATCAACCTTTTAATTAGAAGAGTTTATGAATTGGATTGGATTGAATTGAATTTGAGTTCAGAAGATTAATTTTTCTGTTTGTCCTTGCTTGATCCGGATTGAGTCGAGCCCGAAAGTTTTCACCATTTAAAAAATATTTTATATTAATATATATATATTTTATAATTAAATTTAAATACAAATATTTTTAATTAATGAATAGTAATCCGGATCGAACCGACCCGGATTACAAAATGCCTTATCCAAATCCAATCTAATTCGGATCAAACCTGTCAAATCAAGTAGATAACTCGATTCATGTACATTTCTACTTTCAACCAAATCTTTTCTTTCCTAAAGAAAAAAATAGAATTGGAGATGCTGTTAGTTCGTATACTCAATTAAAAACAATTTTCTGTTTATTAATTTATTTTATTTCTCTCTATATGTTTATTTATGTAAAGATGGTTGATTTTGGTTTTTTATTTTATTGGTCCTTAATTAATCCACAATTTTGATCAAGCATTTGTAGCAGAAACTATTATGTTTTACCTCCTTTTGAAAAAAATTCAATTAAATTTTTCACTTTCAATATTTTTTTCTCAAAAAAGAAAATATCAATTTTTCTTGATTTTTATGTATATATATTTGATAAATTGTTTTTTTTTTTTTAAATAAAGATAGAGAGACCCTGAATTTGGTATGAATATTTACTTTTTGCGAAAATCTTGGCTTCCTCAACCAATTGGATATAACTCAAGAAAGGACCAAGGAATCTTGATCTTGCCACATGCACTCAAAAAAGCATTTAAGCTATGGAAATTAGATTTCTAGGTAAATTATTTTTGGGGATTAAATTGCTAAGAATACAAATTGAACTATTAAAACTCAAGAAAATAGTATCTAGTACCTTGGAGCTTGGAGCTTACATTAGTGGATGAGAGTTACATGGAATTTGTAAAAACATTTTTTATTCATCATTATTGTTGAGAGTAATCTAATAATTTTAGACATAATATGAAAATACAATACGAACATATGTTTAATAAACACAAAAATAATATAATAAATACAACACATGTTTAAACATAATTAATACGATACATTTAATATCCATTATATTCGTATTTAAAATTTTAACATATTTAATAATTTTTATTATATTTATAACACAAATTGGACATGCAATACACAAATTGAGAGAGGTCGACTTTCTAGTAAAAAGAGAAAACCACCTGGCTTATGCATAGGTTAGGTAGCAAATTCCAGGCCCGTGGCTCTAAAACTCGACCAATTTTTAGACTCGAAATCATTAAAAATGCAAAAAGTAAGAAAGAGAAACTAAGTTATTTGAACAAACCCACTTCAATTCTATCAATGCATTCAAAACCAGAAGTTTAATTTGTTTAATACACAAATGACTGCAATTCAGTTTCTGTACTTAGAGAATTATTCTTCATGCCTAGGGAAGATACAACAAATAAATCACAGATGGAGGGATTTTCTGTTTTTCTCCAATGTAGAAACAATACCTATGAAAACTAAGTGGCAGAAGCTGTCTGTTTGTTTCAATTGCAAGCTTGCCTAAATTTTGTATATTATAACCAAATCATTTGTTTTTTTTCAACAAGGGAAGAGCTTAAACTCCATTTCCTCTCCTCTTCCAACCTACTATACTACAGCTTCATATGACCAAAGCCTCCTTTGAATGAACCATAAAGAGGTTGTGATCTTCTAAAACTGAAGATATCATCAATTTGGATGGTGTTTGGTTGAACTGGTTCACTTTTCTGTGAGCTGTATTCGGCCAAATGTTGGTTCCCATACACTCGCACGCTAAGTGTTTTCTTTCGAGTTGCACCAACTTTTATATTTTCGTCGAAAAATTCTATCAGTTCTTGTTGAGTAAGCTGCCTTAATGCTGCAACCTGTTAGAATACAGATAGTAAAGATAGATGAGAAATTACACTAAAATGTGGTGTTATATGGTCAATATAAAATGTAGATGAATTTCCTTTCCCTAATTAGAATTAGAAATATCAGATTGATCTAACATACCTCAGCTTCTCTCCTATCAAACTTGAACATCCCGTCAATGATCTCGCGCCAGTAAAATCTAGATTCTTCCCTTAAATTCTTGTGCTTCTCGAGCTTCATATCAATCAATGCATTTACATTGCTCTGTGTAACAGGTTGGCAATTCAATTTACTATTATTAGAGGACAAACTCACATTCAAATCCAACCACAGATGATGCACACAATCGTATCGACCTTACAGTTAGACAATCAAATCTTGAAAAGAAAAAAAAAATACACTCAAAAGTCATGCACATATGCAATCTTTTTCTTTTTCAATTTGAAAATGTATGGCTATAAATATTACACCTCAATCATACATACCATCTGACAAATTGTTTCACATTGACATTTTCAAGCAATCAACTATATTGGCATTCTAATAAAAGCTCTTACCTAATTATTAGATAAACAATGGTGTAGGGCATATTTGGGGAGTTTCCTACTTAGATTTCATGGTGGCTAGGACAAGAAAACTAGGGATTTTAGGGTTTACACCTATAATTTGAATTAGGATTTGTTATTCAATCAGTGAATGAATCAAATGAGATTGGATCTACAGAGAGGCCTGAAGCATGTATGATGAATGATAAGCTGGAATTTTCTGGCAGAAGTGGAATTAGAAGAATTTGTGCTAGGAAGAGTAACCTGAAGTCCTAAAGTACTGTGGAGTATAGATGGAAAGAAGAAGAAGAAAAAAGGAGATTACTGATCACTCTATCACAAATTCTCCAGAAACTGTCAATAACTCAAATATTGACTAGAAACAAAAAGATATAACTAGGAAAAGTATTCTAACCATCTTTCAGGGACCAGGATACTATAAACATTAGAATTACGAAATGATTCATTTAATATATACTACTAAACACTACTTTAAAACCCTAATATCTCAAGTAAACCCAAAATAAGACCCAATGGACCACAACAAAGACCCATTCCAGAAATACACAAAATAACAAAATAACCCTAGAGGTCAAAGTTAAATTACTTCGATAAGTTACTTGAACGAGAAAAACTTTTTTGATGAAGAACCCGAGAATTTATCTAACAAAGCTACTGATGATCTATAAAACAATCTCACAAATTACCTTAGACTGTCATGCAAGTTAAAAATAAAGTGCACAAAAACCCCAAAAAAAAGAAGAAGAAGAATTACTTCCAGCAGAACTCTCCATCTTACCTTAAATTCATCATTTGCCATCTCATACAGTTTACTCTCAAACATTTTGAGGAACGCCTCAACTCTCGAATCAATATGTCCAGGACCCTGTTAACAGAGATCATGTTCATAAGTTGAAGCAACATGGCAACAAGTATATACAAAAGAAAGAACCATGCTATTCACCTTTACTGTAGACTGGATAATGACCTGCACCCCACGGATTCCGGAATCATACCTATTGAGAGACAATTAAAGACCTTAAAATTTGGCAGACAATCCAAGAATAAAATTAAGGGACAAATTTTCTTTCATACCTCTGCATGAGGACAGTAATGTATCCCAGTTGCTCAACGGATCTAAGCTGATGGAAGGCAGGTTGCTTTGCAATAAGAGCAAAAAGCTGAAGTTTCACATTCAGCATAAAATCATCCCGATGAACCTAACCATTCACACGTGATTCACATCAGAACTAAAGAAATCCGATAATCAAAATGCAGCACAATCTCACCCAGAACAAGCAAGAAAGACAAACACACTAAAACCGAAAGAAAAGAAAAAGGTTTTCTATTTTTTATGGGGAGCAAGGAAGGAGGGTGATTTGTATAACCTTCCACCTTTCAAGCGCAGAGACCACTTTAAGCCCTAGACATCCTTTCATTTACACACACACAACCATTTCACATTTTCAGAGATTCATACATGCAACCAGAACATTCCACAGATGTTTGGATAACCAGAGCCTTTCAGGTTCTAGAAAGTTGTAAAATGAAAAAAGCAAATAAAAAAGACATAAAGTGAAACTATAATCACCTTTATAATCAATCATGTATAGTTTTCTAAGTTCTCAAAGCATCAAATCAATTGCAAAAAATTATTTGTGAGTCAAATTTAAATTGATACATTTAGTAACATGCTCTATTTCAAGTTCACCCACCTTGGAGAAAGAGTTCAGAAAGTGGAATATACCCTCTATAACGAAGTGAGTGAAACATACAAGTTCCAGATTATCATCTGACCTTTTCCAATATTGGGCCAGATAGTGGTAGTTTTATTTCATGTGCACTGCCCAAAAAATTATGTTCTAGTGTCTGATGAATGGAAAAACCAAGCTATTGTCCCCAACATATGTTTCATGGGCCACTATATCCCAAAATCAGCTGTAGAGGGCAAAAGCCGTTACCACGATAATAGCCTTAAAGCATATTATCCTCCACACAATCATACAATGCTTTGAGGAATACCAATGTTGTTTCCATACAATACAAACATATATTTGTCTATTCAACACAAACATGTTCATTTCAGAGCCTAAGGGTGGTATTGACATACATAAAAAACAATTGTTCATGAAGTTTGGCACCACCATAGGAGCCAACAGAGAAACATACAAGATTTCTGATTTTCATATCCTGCACTTGGTCTATGGAAAAGTTTGAAGACATAACAGGTTGCGTTGAATGAAATGAGTGATATAACATTTTGACTATTGGTCAAGAAAAATATATTTCATAAAGATGAAAAACCTAAACATCAAAGACATGTCCTTTCAGGACAAGGTAATAGCTGTACAAAATAAAGTTCCAATTATTTTGCAGCAAATATTTTCTTAAATGAAAATGGTATCCATCGGTTACTTTTGGGTATGTGGCATCCATTAAAAATTTAATTATGGATGATAAAATGATTCCTGAATGAAAATGCATTCCAGATAGGGTCACCAAAAGTTGTGTGTTCTCCAGACAAACAAAATTACCTGAATGTAGTGGATTAAGGCAGAATTCTCATCACTTGGATTAAGGCCTTCCTTACAGTAGAAGTAATTCATGCCTCTTTCAAGTTTGACCACTCTATTTGCTAGATACTGGGATGGAAACAGCGGTTGGCATATAGGGTTTGGACCCTTAAAGAAAACGTCTTCAACGTGCTGAATCATTGATTCTGCTTCCTCATGTTCAATGTTTCCTACAGGAGAAATAAATAAAATAAAACAAAATAATGACAATATTTAGAACCAAGCAAGTAAAACTAGATGCAACAAAAATGTGATTGAGATGGAGAGGGAAGAAAGATATGACAAACCTGCAATGTAACACTCTACGAAGGCCCGTGAGAGCATCATTGGAGCAAATTTTGCAAGGTCTTCCACATTAAGACGAGGCAAAACTTCAAGTTGTTCCATCCAAGGCCATGTACGGTCCTCTAGTATTAATGAGCAATAGTACATAGCCTGTTGATAGGGTTGCTGAAACTTGAAATTTTGATAGTCTTTTATTACCATTTCCTGATAAAAACAAAGAGAACGCAAAGGCCGACAGAAGGTTATTAACAAATGTATTAATTAACAGAAGAAAAAAAAAGTGTTTCTAAAACACATGCTCCACTGATGAACCAATAAACTCAACCCAAATAAAATGGTTTAACTATTTAGCAGTCTTATCCAACAGCATGCATTAGCATGTTGACCATTAAGTTCATGTCAGGAGCCTATTTTTACACATTTTTACTTCGACAGAGAGAAGACAGGCTACCAAACTAACATTTTATCACAGATTACACAAAATCCATAAGTTTTTTTTTTTTTTTTTGTCATTTTTTTCCAAAACTGAAGGAAATTGATTAAATATGGATGACCACTTCTCAACATGTGCCATGCCATGGATCATATATTCAGCTGCTCTTGATTTTGGAATGCAATATAAACTGATAGTTAAAATATGTTCTGTTTGACAGCACAGGTCATAGGTGCTAAAGCAAGGTAAAAGCTACAAAAGAACCTTAGGACACCCATACCTTCCCTTCAAAGGCAAGTTTATAAAAGCACTGCATTTGGCGCACAGGCAGGTTCCTCATTTGAGGCTAGCTTTATGTAACTAGTAACTGTGAAAATTACATAAATATCCATAATTAAACTGCCCTTATGTATTACATAAATATCCATAATAAACTGCCCTTATCTATTCATCAGGGATCAAAGATCTTCTACACTCCTAACACAAATAAAATTTATTGATAGTGGCTGGTGAAGAATAGAAAGCCCCTTGCCGAGCTACTCACACTGATTTGTTTATTGCCTTTTCACTGATGGCATAAGAATCCCACATCTCTTGGCTAATTGGAAACTTTTCCCGATAGCTATTGCTTTTGAAATGGAACCAACACCCAATGTAACAAAAATTAGGCATCTTTTACTATCAAATTTAGACATGGCATTGTGATGGATGGAACAATGGATGAAAAGATTGCAAAACGGCGACAGGACCTTTACACTAGATGTAAACATCAGGATGATTGTGAGCTCAACATGACAAAAGCCCAACATTACGAAGTCTCAATAAAAACCCAACAAATGCATTCACTTGGACCGAGATTAAATTTGATGTTAGTGACAATTTTAAGGAGGAGAAATAAAAGGTTGCAATATCTAAAATACTGGATGTAGTTAAACTTCAGGCATAACAAACCTTAATCATTACCTTTTTATTCTTATTTAAATCAATAAGTAACACATGATTAAGAAACACAGGAAGGAGAAGAGCCGGAAAAGACAACGGCATACTACTGGTAAAAGGCAGTTCTTATTTCTGAAGCGAAAATACCAATTTATATTGTCTCTTAGTCATTACCTTGATTACCGAAAACCTGTCAGGTTTCACTTCAAAATTTGCAATTTTATCGACTACAGTTTCCAGCAAGATCCTCAATTTGTGATTATAACCAACCAATGTCACCTAAAAGGGAAAACAAAATTAGATGATACCATTTAATTGAGAAATAAAAGAAATGATGAATGTCATACAACCACTGGGAACGTGTGCACACATACATATAGAGAGAAAGAAAGAAACAGAAAATGATTACCACAAAAGAATATTTTTTCCTAGTATCTTTTCAAATAAGGTAAGTATTTAGAGCATCCATATCACGCCAATTCCAGCTTTAATCTAACTCAAACAGAAGGCAAACTACAGATTGGTACAAGAGTAAGGCAGAATTTAGGGTATGGCAGTGTAAGCTAATTGTTTACCATTCTCAAAAGATTATACATGTCACACATTTCAGGTAACTTCTCAAGAGCGATGGCATAGAAGTGTCTTCACCAAACAAATAGATATACTCGAGTACAGCAGCATTTGGGGTTTTTCTTGAATTGGTAATCCAACGATGCCAGTTACCTTATAGCATTCAGAAAATCTTTTGTTTTTTGTCAGAAGAAGGAAAAAATACAAAATTGTTTGAATGCTAGAAGGTAACTGGGATCATTTGTTCAAGACAAAATTTATAAGCTTCATGAACATCAACATGATCCTCTAATTTACAATCAATATTATTATAAACAGACCCACCCAACCAATTCAATGTGGAGAAGTCAGGAATCAGGCCAGGCACTGGTCAGATCCCTGTAACACTCCTGATGCAGGAGCAGTTGTTACTGTTCTGTTTCTTTTGTGTTTTTATTTATCATTTTGTTTTGTTCTTAATTAAAGTGATTTCTTTGTAATAAGTAGTCACATGACTAGCATGTGACTTTTTAATGAGGTTTACGTTTAAGATTATTTGGGCTTTGAAGATTGGGCTAGGTTTAATAATATGCTAATAACCCTAGTACAGATAACCTAGGGATTAGTATTCAAATGAATTATTCAGCCGTAATTTTTTATTTCAGATTTCAGAGGTTTCTAACTTCTAGAACCCCTCTTTTTTATCATTCCTCTTCAATTTCTTCTCAATTTCTGTTATTTGATTGCTGTCTGATAATTTCTACTGCATCAAATTGGCATCAGAGCTATGGTTGGACGTGGAAGAGGCAGAGGTGGTAGAGGTAATCAAGGGCAGCAAGAAGAGTTGGCTGAGTTGAGGCGTATGATTGAAGATTTGTCACGGGTAGTATTTACTCTACAGCGACAGGAACCAATGGGAACCCGTATGGAGAATCCGGAAGGCAACAATGACCCTGCAGACATTCCGGAAGGTGGTCTGGAGGATGATAGTGAAAATGGAGAAGAAGAAAACCCCTTTCATAATGCAGAACCAGCAAATCAGGGGGCGCAAAGGGGATTAGAGGAAAGGTTGATACGAGCCTTGGATCTATACGGTGGTGGAATCAGAATTGAAGTTGCTGACTTCTTTGGGAAATTGCATGCCGAAGATTATTTAGATTGGGAGGCTAGTTTGGAGAATTATTTTGAATGGAAACCAATGACAGAAGCTAGGAAGGTGCTGTTTGTGAAACTCAAATTAAAAGGGACTGCACTTCAATGGTGGAAGAGAGTTGAAGAGCAACGAGTGCGACAGGGAAAACAAAAAATCAGCACATGGGAGCACATGAAAGTAAAAATGAGGAAACAATTTCTGCCTGCTGATTATGCAATGGAGTTATATGAGAGATTCCACTCGTTGAAGCAAAATAGTAAGACGGTAGAGGAGTACACTTCGGAGTTTAATAATTTGTCTATAAGGGTTTGGTTAAATAAGACAAATGAACAAATGACCTCCCGCTATCTTGTTGGTTTGAACTAATCTGTTAGGGATGAGATGGGAGTAGTTCGTCTGTTTAACCTTGAAGATAGTCGACAATACGCTTTGATGGCCGAAAAACGGGTGTTACGTTATGGTGCTAGGAGACCGATGTTTGGCAAAATCGGTGGTACCTCACAAGGCACTATTGGTACTGCCCGGGGATTTCGAAGTGATCAAACAGCCCTGAGAAGTGGAAGAGGGGGCGGCCCACAAAGCGCAATAAGTGGAGGGAGTGTAAGCTCAGTTTGAAAGAAATGACAAAGGAAAAAATGTTGTCAGATTTGGGCAGCAAAGGGTGCTCTAAAATTAGGCGACGGATCACAGATTCGTTGTTTCACTTGTGGTGAAAGAGGGCATAGTTCTTATAAATGCCCACACAGAAGAATTAACCTTGCTGAAGAGGAAAAAGGAGAGGAGATGCCAGAACCTGTTTATGATGATGATGTTGATGAGGATGGCGAAGTAGATGTTTTATCCAGTTGTGGGGGAGTCTTTGGTTGTTCATAGAGTGATGACAGCCACCGCTTCAGATGAAGGGGAGGACTGGAGGCGACGGAGCATCTTTAGGACTCGTGTTCTTTGTGAAGGCAAGGTTTGTAACTTAATTATTGATGGAGGCAGCATGGAAAATGTTATTTCTAAGGATGCAGTGGAGAAATTAAAGCTGCAAACTGAAAAAACACCCCCACCCCTACAAGATCAGGTGGCTAAAAAAAGGTACTGAAGTTCCGGTTACGTCAAGGTGTCTTGTCAAGTTTGTCATGGGTCATAACTTAGAAGATGAAACTTTTTGCGACATTGTGCCTATGGACGTTGGCCACATTCTTTTGGGAAGACCTTGGTTATATGATAACGATGTGGAACATCGTGCCAAGCCTAATACTTATTCATTTTATAAAGGGAACAAGAAGTATACACTCCACCCTCTCAAGGAAGACTGGGCTGAAGCTTCTCGTTCATCTAAGACTAAGAGTGGCAAAGTGAAGGGAATTTTTTCTGTTGCAAAATTTGAAGAAGATAGTAGGGAAATGGGAGTTATGTATGCTTTGGTTAACAAGATCGTACACGCTGAAAGGGTCAAAAATTCAGATGAGCACCCCCATGAAATTCAGCAATTGTTGAAAAAATTTGCAGAATTGGTTGGAGATGAATTGCCACGAGGATTATCGCCTAAAAGAAGCATCCAACATGCCATTGATTTAGTACCGGGAGCAAGTTTACCGAATCTGCCAGCCTATAGGATGCCGCCGGCACAACGAAATGAGGTGCAAAAACAGGTGGAGGATTTGTTGAACAAAGGGCTAATACGTGAAAGTAAAAGTCCATGTGCATGTCCAGCTTTGCTTGCTCCAAAGAAAGACGGTACTTGGAGAATGTGTGTGGATAGTCGAGCCATCAATAAGATCACGATTAAATATCGTTTTCCTATCCTTCGATTGGAAGAAATGCTTGATCAGTTGGCTGGTGCCAAAGTGTTTTCAAAGATTGATCTAAGAAGCGGCTACCACCAAATCAGATTGAGAGAGGGGGATGAATGGAAGACTGCTTTCAAAACACCGGATGGGCTATATGAGTACTTAGTGATGCCATTTGGCCTTTCCAATGCACCAAGCACATTCATGCGAGTCATGACTGAGGTATTGAAGCCTTTTTTAAAATTATTTGTTGTTGTTTACTTTGACGATATTTTGGTTTATAGTAGGACCAAAGAAGAACACTTAACTCATTTGCATAAGGTGTTGGGAACACTCCAAAGTGAGAAGCTCTTTATAAACCCAAAGAAATGTTCTTTCTTGAGCTATGAAGTGGTGTTTTTGGGTTTTATTGTTTCAGCCCAGGGACTTAAAACCAGATCTTGGAAAAGTGTGTGCCATTAAAGAGTGGCCAGTTCCTCAAACAATCAAAGATATTCGAAGTTTCCATGGGCTAGCTTCTTTTTACAGGAGATTCATTAAGAATTTTAGTTCTATTATGAGCACAATTACTGAATGCTTGAAGAATAGTAGCTTTACTTGGACAAAATCTGCACAAAGAGCCTTTGAACAGATTAAAACTCTTATGACAGAAGCTCCAGTACTTGAGATGCCAGACTTTGAGAAGTTGTTTGTTGTAGAGTGTGATGCATCCCATTTGGGCATTGGGGCCGTTCTTAGTCAAGAAGGGAAACCGGTGGAGTTCTTTAGTGAAAAGTTGTCTGATTCCAAACGCAAGTATTCGACTTATGACTTGGAGTTTTATGCATTAGTGCGGGCCATTCAACACTGGGAGCATTATCTAGCTTATCGAGAGTTTGTTGTTTATTCCGACCATCAAGCATTACGCTATTTGAGTTCCAAGAAGAAGCTTAGTGAGCGTCATGCTAAATGGAGTTCCTTTCTTGATGAGTTCAACTTTACGCTGAAATACAAAACTGGAGAATCTAATGTGGTGGCTGATGCATTAAGCAGGCGTTCTCTACTCTTGACTGTCATGAGCACTCAAGTTACAGGTTTTGAAGAAATGAAAATTCAGTACCAAACTGATCCTTATTTCTGTCATATAGTGGGAGAATTGCAGGGGTCAATAGGCTCAGGAAAATTGCCTTTTTGGTTACATGATGGATATTTATTTAAAGGCAACAAACTATGCATTCCAGAGGGGTCTTTGCGAGAGCAGATCACCAAAGAACTCCATGGGAATGGTTTGGGAGGACATTTTGGTAGGGATAAAACAATGGGAATGGTGGCAGATCGCTATTATTGGCCCAAGATGTTTAAGGATGTGGACAGATTAGTGAAGAGGTGTTCAACTTGTCAATTTGGCAAGGGAAGCTCACAAAATACGGGGTTATATACCCCATTACCTGAACCAAAAACACCATGGATTTATTTGAGCATGGATTTTGTCTTGGGTATTCCAAAGACTTCAAAGGGGCATGACTCCATTTTTGTTGTGGTAGATCGATTCTCAAAGATGGCACATTTTATACCATGTTCTAAAACTGCTGATGCTTCTCATATAGCTGAGCTGTTTTTTCGTGAAGTGGTAAGACTACATGGTGTTCCTACTTCTATTGTTTTCGATAGGGATGTCAAATTCATGGGACATTTCTGGAGATCATTGTGGAGGAAACTTGTGACTCACTTGAAGTATTCCAGCGCTTGCCATCCCCAAACTGATGGTCAAACAGAAGTAGTAAATCGGAGTTTGGGAAATTTGTTAAGGTGTTTGGTTGGAAATCATGCAAAGTCTTGGGTTTTGTTATACCACAGGCAGAATTTGCTTACAACAATTCTGTGAATCGGACCATAAAAAAGACTCCATTTGAAGCCGCATATGGTCTAAAGCCCCTACATGTGCTTGATTTACTACCATTACCACCAGAAGCTAGGGTGAGTGATGATGGAGTGGCATTTGCTGAGCATATTCAGCAGGTTCATCAGGAGGTTAGGGAAGCTCTAAAGACCAGCAATGAGATCTATGCAGTTGCTGCTAACCAACACCGTCGAGCTAAGGAATTTGAAGAGAGTGATATGGTGCTTGTGCATTTAAGGCGAGAACGTGTTCCTAAGGGTGCTTATTACAAGCTGAAACCAAGGAAATTTGGGCCATGTAAAGTACTGAAGAAAATCAGCTCTAATGCTTACCTAGTAGAGTTACCTCCGGAATTACAAATCAGCCCTATTTTTAATGTAGCAGACTTGTACTCTTTTGAAGGGTTTGATGGGGAAGTAACTCCTGTTGCAGAACAAGTTGGTAGTTTACCCACAGTACAACAAGATGTTATTCAGGAAGTGCTTGATGTCAAGGAGGTGAAGTCAAGGCGTGGAACCAGTATCGGCGATTTTTAGTTAAATGGTTGGGTAAGCCTGTCAATGAAAGTACTTGGGTGGCAGAAGATGAGTTACAACAACTTGATCCCGAGATATATGCTGAAGTTTCTAAAGTCTTCACATCAGACATTGGTCTCTTTTCAAGAGGGGGAGAATGATGCAGGAGCAGTTGTTTGTTTCTATTGTGTTTTTATTTATCATTCTGTTTTGTTCTTAATTAAAGTGATTTCTTTGTAATAAGTAGTCACATGACTAGCATGTGACTTTTTACTGAGGTTTAGGTTTAAGATTATTTGGGCTTTGAAGATTGGGCTAGGTTTAATAATATGCTAATAACCCTAGTATAGATAACCTAGGGATTAGTATTCAGATGAATTATTCAGCCGTAATTTTTTATTTCAAATTTGAGAGGTTTCTAACTTCTAGAACCCCTCTTTTTTATCGTTCCTCTTCAATTTCTTCTCAATTTCTGTTATTTGATTGTTGTCTGATAATTTCTACTGCATAACCAAACTCAGGCGACATTAAGCTTTAACAATGAAACATGCAACAGCGCCTCCAAATTCTTGTGATACAAAACTAAATTCAATCTCTATTTACAGTTCCATATGAAGATAATCTTTTTCAATACGTAAATTTTTAAGACATGTAAATGTGTCATAAAAAATCATTACCTTATCCATAAATAATTCCAATTTAGGTAAAAAAAAAACATATAGATGGAATCACATTAAGTGTCACACTAACAAGAGAAAGGAAAAAGTACCTCAAACCCACTATCTGTGTGGCTTATGCCATAATGAAGACCAGCAACCTGAGCATAGTAAGCTGAAGCATGCAAGATAAAACAAGGCATTAGTAAAGAAGATATTCCTACTCAAATGATAAGAACAATCTACTGTCAAAAAGAGAAAACTCAGCAAAGAGAAAAAGATATGGGGAGTGTAGAATTTTACAGGCAAATCAAATTAAACCATTATGGCAAAAGCAATGACATTTATCATACCATATTCATTCAAGTAATCCATCAATAACCTTGCAAAAAGATCTGCAAGAACCTCAGCTTCAGGAGAGCTGCTAGCATGGGGACAGTTGAAGTCTATCTTAACATATGCTTTAGGAGTAGAGAACATTGTATCAGGCTTGTACCATAACTTTGAATAGGATGACTTTCTTAACAAAACTGGAAACTTGATCTGTTCCATAGGTTAATCATTATGAGAAGTCAGAATAACTGTAAAAAGAAAGTGACCATAATAGAATCAAAGTGAAAGACTCATGAAACCTTCTCTTGTGCATTCTTAATAGACAAGTCTGTTGGTATAAAGACATTAGGTGCTGGTAGATGCAGCTTTTCATTAGGAGCTGAGGACATCCAACCCTGCAGTCAAAGAAGGATCCATCAAGCAACTTTTTTTCAGTAGAATCAAATGACTATTTCATCAACAGATAAATGAAATTATTATACAAATCTAATTAACATATCATCAGAAAGATCTGACTCCAGACCTGAATCAATGAGGGGCTAACTTTCTCAACAGAATATGCAGTACCATACCATGGCTCAACCTTGTCAGTCAGTCCCTCAAATTTCTTTGACTCCCAGAAGATTCTGTTAAAAAGAGGGTTTATCAGAAATAAACTATATCATGGCACAACCACAACTATCTCTTAACTGATAAGATGCGAAACCATTTCTACAATTAAGAAAACCAAAATAAAAGTTTCAAAACGCTACTAAGAAGTTCTCGGATAGCTCCCACAAACTGGTGATAACGGTCTGGTTTGGTTCTGTTTTGGACAAAAATTGCGGTTAATGTGCAGTATTATGATTTCTGAAAACCGAACCGAATAACATCTTTAACCGAACCGATCTGAACTCCACCGGTTCGAATCGGTTTGATTCATCGGTTTTTAAAATTCTAAAATTTACCTTTTATAGTATTTTTAGTTTTTTTCACTAATTTAGAAATAAAATATGTATTTTATATTATGAAAAATAAAAATAATTAAAAATTATAATTCGGCTCGGTTCGAATAATTGCGGTTTTCAACTTGAGAACCAAAAACCGAACCAAACCGAATAAGTCCAATTACTACCCGACCGAATCGAATTCGTTTAAAAACCAAACTGAATACTACAGTTCGAATTGGAAACTTGGCAGCCCATTTGTTTAGTAACATGTATGATATAATTCACACAAACACAAAAGAAATTTTAAATGCCAATGTTGAGCAAAAGCCTCAAACTAATAATAGAGCATGATCATTTGTGAAAATTTATAAGCAATTTCAAAAGGAGGGCCAAACAAGGCAATTAGACATATACTTGCATTAACATGAAGGTAAAAAGAGCTGAAATGTCTCTAATGGGACAAGTGAAAGCTTCATATATTTCAGTTTAAACCTTATTCAAACACATACCTGACATTCTCAGGAGAAAGCTCATTTAGTATCATTTGTATGGTGGCTGGATTGAAATTCGACGGCAATGATGACCCCACCAGCCAATCTTTTGGAGGATATATCTGAAAATCACTTTTCATAGCATCAGAATCAACTAGTAAAGCTCCAATACGAGATCATCAATATTAAAGGAAATATTGCACTAACTGAATGAATAATGTATAGATGAGGGCGATTGGGATATAGAATGACAATCTAAAGCAAGTCCCAAAAGTCAAAGCTTAAACACTGTTGGTTAAATGATCAGCAATTCTCCTTAAGAAAGCTCCAAAAGGAACTTGATGAGGACTCGAGGAACTAAACAAGCTCGTAAGTAAGCTACCAAATAAGCTTGAGGAAGATGTTGCTTCTGAAACAATCCTTCAGCATCAGGTTTCACAGATGCACCAAATGAAACAAATAGTATCCAAAAATACAGAGTCTCAGGAGCGCCCTTCGAATATTTTGAATTATCAACCTTTCTATATGGTCTTGAATTGCTACTAGATCAATCACAAATCGCATTACACTTCTTCTAAGGGAAGACTAATCTCCTCTAGCATATAGAAAAGCTGTGCCAAATCAGCATATACATATACTAACCTTGGATACCCATAATATTTTGCAAATTGAAACAACAATAAAAGTACTCTCCTTACTTGAAAAATAGCCAACTCCTTTTAGCCAGAAGAGCAAAGCATATATGCCCTCCTAGAGCATGGCAGAACCTTCACCTTCAGGACCAGAGAGATTGTCACCATGGTGAAACGCAAGTCTAAGAAATCTCTCAGTAGTCAGACAGCTCTTTTTCATAGAAAACCCTCTCAAAAGTCCATAAAAATTGGGGCATTCTGAACAGTTTTTAGTTTTGCTCGGTAGGAATGATGTGAAGAGGGAAAGATGGATTAAATTTTTTCCATTGGATTAAAAAAAAATTTAAAGCTAAGGGTTAAATCTCATAACCAGCTTGGTATTTTACAGCATACATTGGATTAAAAACTTTCCCATTCCATCTCCCCACCAAGCAAAGCCTAAAAGGAATATTTCCAGTTAATTGCCACAATCAAAGAAACATCCAAACAACTCTGCTCCATCCAGGTTTTTTTCTAAGACCTAGACTAAGTCTAATCCAGCATCCTTGTCTCTACACCCAGTACTTATGCCACCAGCTGTGGTTGCATTACCTGATATTACAACATTGTTATCCTTGGAAAGAAGAAATACGGATTTGGAGAAGAACAAAAAAGTGCGAGGACTGTAAGATAAAAAAATGCAGAAATGCAGTTCAAAATTCAAAGAATCCAGGTGTAAAAAAATAAAACAGCATATGGCCAACATGTTTTGGTGAATTGAAGGCAATTAAATAGGCCATGCAAAATTTGCACAAATAACTAGAACTTTCACAACACAAATGATAGCAAATAGTACCTATATAGTTCTAAACAGCTCCAAATAGTATTGAATAGAAACCATAGGGCAAATTTTTCAGGCCAATTTATTAAATATTTCGTTCACCTGAAAAAGATGGCTACAAACCACTTTGAATTTTTCCTAAGCTGAATTCTTCAAATTTTGTGGGCTACATTTGCGTCAGCCTATCCGTCTTGTCTTTGCATTTTTCCATTCATTCCCAAATCCATGTTCTTTTGAAGGATAATAATGGTTTATTTCATCAATACATCCAATCAGGTAGTGCAATGTCTTAAATTCTTTGAAACTTTTAATAAAATCTCAGTATTTTGTAGTGTTCGTTTCCTTTGTGTTCCTCATACTTCCTCTAGGTTCCACACTAAACACCTATTTTCGCATATATCTCAAATATGTATTTGATACACATCCTATACAGAGCAAGACCTTGTGGTATTTGATATTTCAAATGTGTATATTGTGAGTTAGATACCATCCTCGTGAACAGATTTGGGATTTAGTAGGTTACCAACTCAAGTTGCAAATGTTCTGGCAAGTGGCAACAGACTCTTCAATTCCATTTCCCAAGTGGTACAAAACAGAAAGCTGCGACATTATTTGATGATGGGTATTCCAAGTTTCTTTACCATCAAGTGATAAAGCCATTCAAAGAATTTAAAGTAACTAAGACGCATTAGTCACTGCCAGTTGCCTTTGTTACCTCTTTTACACATCAAATATACAACAAAACATGTAAAACAAGTTTCATTTCATGTCATCAAGCATACAAAACAATCCTTTCTTTCCATGTTTTTTAATTAAAGCAGCAAAATCAGTAGTTGTAGTCAGCTAGTCATCCCACATGGAAAAGTTCTAATTTAAAAATGTTTCTCTTAAATCAATGGTATGATACAAATGTAGACTCAACCATAAGTGAAAACAACATCAAAACGCTACCAGTAAAAAACTTAAACAAAAAGTTCAAGCAATAAAACAAGGGAGAAAAAGAGATGGAAGGGATGTAATTAAATTACCTGCATGTTTAATACAATATTTACAACATAGTCAATAGGATGGATTTTGTCCTGATAGTGAAATCCTGTCTCGCAAACAGCTGAGAGCTTCATTCACAAATTAAAATGTCTTAGAATCATTAATGTAAACTAAAATTGATACACATAAAATAAAATGACAAATTGAGCAAAATCTCAACATGAATTCTGAAACCACCTTGACCAATCTGCCTATAGCTATGAAAGCTGATCAAGTTGTCTTACTCTTGTTCATATGTTTTAAATAAAGGGGGAAAAAAACTCCCCCACAAACAGAGATTCAAAATGATAAACAGGAAAATCAAACACCAAACTTCACTTCTATTACCCAAAAAATAACCAAATTAATCATAGGGTTATCAACTGACTTTACACTACTAAAGAATCTGCAATAGAATAATTTTTTCAAAAAAAAAAGCACCAATCTGATCCTGTATTTTATTTTATATATTGTGGTTTTTTCCTTGTATAAGGGCAAAACTGCAGTTTCTTAATTTCAGTGCTCTAGGATTAAGTTCTGTACTTCTTTTGAGTTTAGATTATTCGAGTTAGGCTTATTTTCTTGGAGACCAAGTTGGTTATTTACTACATTACTAGTAGTTCTTTTATCAGAAATAGTTCGAGCTAGTTTAGGGTAGTCTAGAATCACTAGAAATACCAATTATTGAGATTTCACTATGCTTTTGATTAATGAAATAATGATTCCTAGCTAAAAGCCTAAATCCTCTATCACTCTCCACTCTTGTTCATGATCTAAATCACATTTCCCCCATATTTTGATATCGATTCCCTTCCTCACTCTCCCTCCCCCAGCCTCTCTCCGTTTCTTGCTTACCCATATTTTTAAATCAATTCCCATCAGCCAAAACCCACTCTCTCTTGCTACAATCTTCTCAGGATACTGTTCCTAGCATAAAACCTCTGCCTCTGAATTATAATTTCCTTTCTTCTTTGTAGCCTTAATACATTCCTTTCTAGTACCCATTAACCCTTTCTTACCCCATATTTTAACATAATTCCCATAAGCCAAAACCTCAATTACAAAATAAATCCTAATCTTTTTGCTGCCAAAAAACTATAAATCTAAAACAGCAAAAATTCCCCTGGAGAGGTTACATACAAGCCCAAACATTTGCTTTCACAAGATCTAATGAAGTCCAGTATGTTATCAGTCACATAGCAGTCTGGTGGGTAAGTTAAAATAGACACATGATCACATATGCAAGCAACAAGGACATATTCAAATGATGATAAACAGTCCCAATGAAGGGTCAATAACTCCTAAAAGAACTATAATTTATTATCATACATGCATACCTCATCAAATATCCATTTGCAAACGCCAGACTGCTGTAACAGCTGAATGTATTTAAATAGCAACCCGACTATATCTTGCATGTGATCTGAAATTTAATCAATGGAAAACAATATTAGTCAAGTTAAAAGACATCACTGTTTCCCAGGCAAAGTTTACAAGCCTTAGTAATCTTTACCAAATAGAATACTTCAATGATTAAAAACATATCAGACACCCTATGATGAGGGAGAGGATGTGAATGAAAATAAAAACTAACCATGGCCAGCATCAGTAAGATCAATTATTACTTTGAAGAAAGAAAACTCCAAAGTCCATTCACCTTCACCAGCAGACAATCCAGTAGCCCATCCTGCAAAGTCCCATATATATATATATATATATATATATATATATATATATATATATATATATATATGTATATTAATATAAACACACAATAAACACATATAATTCCTTACACACATATAAATAAATATGAATAAGCACACATACACAACTTTATGTATGCCTTCCTCATAAAAGGAGAAAAGAAAGAAAAAAGAGGGGCGGGAGGGCATGATGCCTATTTGTCCATGTGTGCACATGCAAACTTGAGCTAATGGTGCTAAGCTGGCATCATACATTTTCATGTAATTGTATCATCTTTTTACTTCCTGTCTCCCTCCTACTTAATTTTTAAAATTTTGAGTTTATTATAAACTACCACCCACATCCTTCCTTGTCCACTTTTGTTAGTTTCTTTGCACCATTTTTACTTTTTTATTTAACTTTTCAGCTCTTCTGAGCTGCAATAACCAAATACCAAGCAATGGCAAACAATAACATATCCTAGTGCAATATAAATATCTCATGGTCTTCACACAATAACCACATACCTAAAGGAACTTAAATTTTAAGCAAATTATTGGGGAATTCAAGTTAAATACCATGATCCTAATTTGACACAATTCAGAGCAGTAAGATCACTTACCAAATCAGAATACACCAAAATTATCATTTGACAGATTTCCAAAAGATTCATGCATTATGAATTCACGACTGGATTCAAAATGCAGCAACTTACTTTGCAAAACTTCAAATGATATTTCCATTTACCATGAAAAGTTAAAAGTACTGTGAATCCTATTGCATTAAGTGCAATGAAAGAATAGAAACAGCTCTAAAAATATAAAGATTAAAGGAACCATAAAAGAGAAGTGTAGGATATGGAATAAACTGAATAACTTCAACTGAAGAAGCCCACATTTTTATTAGGATAAAATAAAAGATAAACAAAAGACCGTGACAAAAGTTGTCTTCATGATATAAGATCAAAAGGCCAATCTGTACTACTAACAAAGCCCATGATTGAGTTTGGTGTAATAAGTCTAGTGACACCAACTCAGTGAATTGCTGAAAAAATCCAAATGAAAAAACATGTATTAATATGACCATATTAGTTATTTACTTCACCTAGAAAGTAGGGTCAGAGTCAATAACTTAAACCCATTTCCATTCCATGACTACTTTTTCTGGATTAGGTTTTTTTACATGCATTTATTCAGACTTCTCTCTATCAAATTTTAAGATAACTTTTATATTTTATAATTTTTTTTTTACCCACATAGTGGATACGCATAGGGCTGGAATCTTTTGTATATGTTAACCAAAAAGCAAAACATGTTTAACCTGGATTTTAAGAGGACTCATCCTAAGTTTTAGGGAGGCATGAGTTTTTCAAAATTTGATTATCTAAAGCATATAAACGACATGCGCAACCTACCTAATGTTTTCAAGACATAAAATAAAGATCCTTCTCCTTCATGGCCAATGAGATGACCAAGATACCTGCATGGCCCTTCTTTGTAACGAAGAATGCTAGGAGTTATTGGCCATACAATCCTTAATTTGTGGCCTTGTTTTATTGGAACAGCTCTGACAAGAATCTGAGAATTGAAAAAAAAAAAAAAAAAAAGCAGAAAATAAAATAAAATAAAGCAGCCAAAAAAAATCTCTTAGATTATTAAACCTAGCTGAAAAGTCTTGCTTGCTTTGCTCAAAATTATTACAAAGATAACACATTGACGATGCATAGGCACCAAAACAGCACTATACACCTGAAGATGTTCCGATGTGCAAGGCTGACCGGGAAACTGGAAACAGCTTCTATCAGAGTTTCGAATTTCCTGGAACTTGTCCTCCACCAGACTCTGAATTTTATCAAGGCTTTCTGAAATTACGGAACAAAGAAATTGTAATTCCTGATGATTCAAAGCAGTTATAGCAACAACTTCTTTTCTTCTTACCAAAGCCGTAGCCCTTAAGTCACTGGAAAACTTAGTTACTAACCTTTTGAATAGACAACCAGATGCATGAGGTTGGCTGAATATTTGTCTTCATAGAATTTAAGGAGTTCTTGCCTTGTATCTAATCCTTTTGCTTTTGGTCTAACATCCAAAGTATCCCAGTTCCCTGTACATAAACAAGTTACTGATAAGCATAAGAATATAGACACTTAGAACACCAATAGGCACTAGTGTCATTTCTTTTTTTACAAGTTCAGAACACACAAAAAAAGATGCCAAAAGGAAGACTGGCAAACTGTGATAGAAATCGAAAAAAATCTGACACATCAAACAGAATAAAAGAACAAAAAATAAGAAAACCAAAGAAATATATCTGTGAGAGAAAGAGAGAGATTCATCAGTATCTCAAATTAAAATTCATTTCAATGTCCCATCCTTGCAAATTGAAGGAATATAAAAAACAAGAGTACTCGAAAAGGAAGCATAGTAATTAAACACTGAAATCTAATCCATCCAAGAAATCCAGAAAGAGTAAGAAAATCTTAGCATCTGTCTAAAAGGAGAACAAGTATCTTAGAAGCCAAGACATTCAGACAAAAGTCTTGGAAAAATAAAAAATGTAAAAATGCTAAATTATTCATAATCAGGTTCATATATGTTTTTTTATTGCAGACCTTCTCATTCAGTTTTTCAATAATTAATCTCCAATATCACTAGGTTAATTGACTAACTATGAAGCAGATTGTATGCCCTATAGCCTGCTTAGGCAATGAATTCAACTAAAGAGAAGAGGGAAGACAGAAGGGGAACATCAAATAAGAAAAGGTTTTAACCTGTGCTGAATTTATGATATGGATGACTTTCCAAGCTTAGATGTTTCTGAAGCTGCATAGAAGGAAAAGTTAAAATGAAAAAGCAGTTAGGAATACATCTCGAAAATTCACCATTGAAGATTATTAGTACATGATAAGTAACATGAATCAAATGAAACAAAAAAAGTAATAAGTACAAACTAATACCACATAAAAGTTTTGAATTGGTTGTTAGCACTATCAATACCCATAATCCAGCAAACTATTCTCCTACTCAACTAAAAGCAAGAAAACCAAGAATTCTCATTTATTTTCAAGAAACACAAAGATGGAAAAGTTTCTAAAAGTGTGCTTATTTTTCCAACAATTATCAACTCTTAATGAATGTTAATGGTATAAATCAACCACTTCAAATGACTAGATTGTATTGAGAGTGACAAACAATGGCTCAAATACGAATTGTGACCCGGTGTATTTAACAATCACAAATATCTTTCACTTATTAAGGAAAACATCTCTAAACTACCCTTTAGCAATGAAACCATAACAACCATGCACACCATAACCCCTCAACAGGACCTGAGGAAACCACGAATTGATGAACAGTCATTAATGACAGGTATATTCAATCATCCTCATGTATCGATGACGAAGGATGAAAGAACACTTCCCGATGTAAGCTTAGTTCACCACTTTGAGGAACCAATCACATTATATTTAGTAAGTTGTTTCTCTGTGAAGGCCAGCCAAACACCAAATTAGTATTAAATGAGAATAAAAACATGACAAGCACACATGGAATATGGAATTTTCAACAGTGATTCGCAGAACTCATTCGAAGATATTCCTATGACAGACAATAGTTTTTGGGCTTGGGTTTTAATCACTAAAGCAAAAGTCATAAGAATGTACACCCATGACAAGCATCATTGAGAGTGGAATCACAAAATAATGAAGTTGCAATTGGGAGATGGGGTACTGATTCCAGGATCCATTTCTTCCCGACCAAGTAATAACAAAATGGGAAAAAACACTAGCATTTTAAATTAGTCAGAGCTGAGATTTTGCAATCTTTCAGTAGACAAAAAGTTATTCAACAATAAGTAAATAATACCTGGGTCATTCTCCACGCATCAGACAGTAAGTTTTTCTGGTTCTCTAGAGAGAGAGAGAGAACTTTATTGATTAATTATGGTTTAAAATAGAGGAAATCCATGTGTTTAAAGTAAACCAAGAACCAAAGAGCTAACCAGAATCAACAGCTTTAATTTCCCTCA
This sequence comes from Fremontodendron californicum, assembly GCA_030761205.1. NCBI lineage: Eukaryota > Viridiplantae > Streptophyta > Magnoliopsida > Malvales > Malvaceae > Fremontodendron > Fremontodendron californicum. The sequence goes on along the minus strand of JAULJL010000009.1, from coordinate 7,802,702 downwards.
TGGTAGCATCAGCTGACATCAATGGTTTGATGAAGAATTGTGCAAACCTGAAGAGCAAGTAAAAGTAAAACACCCAAACTCACATACATTACAAGAACATTGATGAAAATAACAGCTAAAGAAAAATTGCACAAACAGCACCTACCGGTCCACAGCCTCTTCAAAGCAATCGTTGTTAACATCAAAATAATAGTTGGTCTGCTCAGAAGCTGTGAAGGCATTTGTGCTGCCTCCATGCTGTAAATCAGAAAGATAAACAGCATGTAAATTTTATATCAAAAGAATATTATCTGAACACAAGTGATACAAATTATTTACTTCAGCATTATTCTCTTGTTTAATGAGCAGATCCCTTTAAAATTATTATTCAAATTTAGCTAACAATTAATTAGTTATTAAGTTACATACATCTATAAATCCTTTTGAATTTGACTTTCAATTGGTTATAAGATTGCTAATCTATTCTATGTGCATTTCTCTAATTCTAATATTATTAAATTATTCTGGCCAAAAAGATATTAAGAATTTGAAATACTCACCCTTTAATTATGCTTCAAAAATTATATTGAAAACTTTATAGTTTAAAAGGTTTGTATCAATAACAACTATTGATGTGCTTATTCAAGATATGGTTTTATATTGGGTATAATACCCCAATAACTGATCTATACAGCTGACCTCACATAGAGGCACAGTTGTAGTGGCATGACTACTTGGGTGTGATGCACGTGACTATGCATTTAGTAAGCATGATAAGAGATACTAAGAACCCTAATCCCTCTCAAACATAGTTTTTGTACCATTTCCACATACTTAGGCTCCATTTGGATGGGCGGTGAGATTGACTCCGGTGAGATTAAAAATAGCAACGGCGGTGAGATTAAAATCAGTGGTAGGATATGCGTTTGGATTTAAAAGCAGCGGTGGCGGTGAGTTGAAGTATAGTGAGAAAGTAAAATGACCATTAACGACATTAAATTAAAATGTGTATATATATACTAAATAATTAAAATTTATTAAAATTATATTTATTTTAAATAATAAAATATATATTAAAAATTATATTTATGTTAAATAATAATAATTAAAAAATATTAAAACTATATTTATATTAAAAAATAATAATTTAAAATAATTAATTTCCAATTAAAAATTAAAAAAAAAAAGTAAAAGGGTAAAAATAAAATATACATTAAAATTATATTTATGTTAAATAATAATTAAAAATTATTAAAACTATATTTATATTAAAAAAATATATATAATAATTTAAAATAATTAATTTACAATTAAAAAAAACAGTGGCGGGGTAAAAGGGGTATTTACCCCTCCACTGGGGGTCCAGTGAATCCACTGGACCCCTACCACTCCAGTTTAACTGGAGGGGTCGGTGGGGTATAAACCCCCACCGGGGGTGCATCCAAATGCACCCCCGGTGAGGGTGTGATCAGTGGGGGGGATTTTCCCCCCACAAATCTTGAAGGATTCCATGGCGCGATGGAATCCAAACGAAGTCTTATAAAGCAAGTTAGTAACTAAAACATAAGGAACATCATAACTTTATTAAAAGTAATTAAAACTACATGCATGTATCAACAGATGACTGTATTGCATTTAAGAAGAGTAGTACCTCTGTTATGTACTTCGAGTAACTATCTTCCAAGGGATACTTTTCACTAGCATAAAACAGCATGTGCTCTGCAAGCAAGGACAAAATGTTAAACAGAAAGAAACTAAGTAAAATCATAACTATCCCACGAGCATGTAATTCTTATTCAATTGCTAGACCAGAGTTATTTCAACAATAAAATCAATGCACAGCAAACAATAACAATACCAATAACAATCATAAAATCAATAAGCTTATTTCTAATGATTTATGGGAAGGGTGAGTTGAACCCAGCTTTTTGAGCAGGGGATACATGCACCTACCTTTGGTAAAATTCAGGGTGCAAATCAATAAGCTTATTTAATAACAGTATGAGCAATAGAATTATTTAGGTCATGCATTGTCAAAATTCAAAGTACAGAAAACAAAAAATTCCAGGCACTTCACAAATACATTACGAAGATAAAATAAACGGATAAAAAAGAAATACCAAGAAAATGGGCGAGGCCTTCGAGGCCGACGGGGTCACAAAAGGAACCAACACCCACATTCATAGAAGCAGCACACTGTAACATAAAAAAAAATTAGAAAATAAAAGAGGGTTGAGAATTTTTTGGAACTAAAGAAGGAATTGGAAGATTAATATTGCCTTATCGGTGTCGGGATCGCTGATGAGGAGGACTTGAAGGGAATTACTAAGGACGATCCTTCGATACTCTCTTTTGTCCGTTCTGGGCTTTACAATCTCCACATCTTCTCTCCCGACCGCCATTTTTTCAGTTCTCTGATAGACAGAACAGCAGTCTGGTCAGCTCTTTTATGTTGGATTTTGGGTATGGAGAGAGGAATAGATCTAAGTTGACGTTCTTAGTTTGCTTTTCCAGGCCAGAAGAGACTTTTATAAAGAGAGAGAGAACACAATTCGTGATTTGTATCTACTTTTTTACCGAGAAAAAAAAAAAAAAAAGTTAATATGAGAAACATGCTCTCAATAAAAAATTATTATTAAATGATTTAATAAATAAAAATTATTATAAAAGATATTATAAAAATAAAATTATTTTTTTTATTAAAAAAATATTATTTTTTTAAAAATTTAATTAAAAATAAATTTATTAAAAAAAAATTAAAAAATAAGAAAACTTAATTTTAGACATATTATTTTTATCTTTTAAAAGCTTTTAATTAAAAAATAAATAAATAATTTAAAATTTTATTTTTTAAAATTAAAAAAAAATTATTTTCATATTTTTTAATTAAAAAGTAAATTAAATAAAAAATTTATCAAGGATAATTTTATTTTGTAATATTTTTTATAATAATTTTTAATTATTCATTTTTTTTAATAATTTTTATTTATTATACCTTTTAACAAATATTGGTATGTTTTTCATATTTAAAAAAAAAAAAAAAAACAATTCTTGTCTTATTTTCTTGGGCTTTTTTGTGTGTCGTTGAGTTATTCTTTTTCTTTCCAGGCCCTTAAATTTGAGAGCCGTGAACAAGGCTCCATGTTTTTGGCCCAAATGGACTTTCAAGTTGCTGTACTTAGATAACCCAGCCCAACTTTTATTAATCCGGATTCATACTAAATTGCAGTTGTAAATTGTAACTAGATTGCTAAGTTTCAAACAGTTGCCAAGTTTAGAAACAATGTTATGAATGTTTTAAACATCAATGGGACCTAAGTAAATATAAAGACAATCATGCCAATGCATAAAGAACAGTAATTTTAATCATCAAAAAGCATGTAAAGCTTGTAATTGTAATGTAGACTTAACAATTTTGAACACGAGACTAGAAAAATAATTAACACACGATACGATACAAAAAATAACATGAATATATCAAAATTTATATACATTAATTATTAACGTATCAAAATTTATATAAATATATGATACTTTAAATACGATTATGATATTTATAAAAATAATACGAACACGATAATAAATAAGAAATTAGAAAAACAGGAAACAGGAGATAAAAGTGTAAGATAGAGGAATAAAAATATTAACTTAAATGTGTTTGAAAGCTATAGGAGAATAATTGAAACCAAGCAACACACTATAATAAATATCTCTACTTATATATTATAATAAAAAATACATAAAGATTATGACACATTTATTTTTGTTGTTGGTAAAAAAAATTAAAAAATTAAAATAAAGTAAGAAAAAATAGTGAAAGAAAGAATAAGTTATTTAATTACACAGATCGATTTTTCAAATATATATAAAAAAAAAAAAGTAGATAAAGTGTTTCCTTTTTTTTTAATTAATTTATTAATATAACCTTATTAATATATATACTATTTTTATTTTATAATTTTATTTATTTGTCCATTTCATAATTGAGTTGATATTACTTGACTCATGACATCAATTTAGTGAGAGATTTTTTTAAATAGGATAGATTTCATTTTATTTTCAAGTAATTTTACAAATTGAATTTGTGTCACTTAACTAATGACACTAAATTCAACCAATCTCATTATATTTATATATGTAGTATAGTATAGATGTATTATATAAAAATTGAAAAACATGAATACCCTTTATTTTTAATTTTTAAATAATTTGATTAACGAAGTTAGTGTCACTTGATCAAAGTTCAATTATGAGAGCCATAAGTAAAAAAATAACTCGGTCAATCGCATATATTCTAATTATAAAATGATTGACTGAGTTTAATGTCATGAGTTAACTCAATTGATAAATTAAATAAAAAAAAATTTGGATATTGATTTTTTAAAACAAAAAACTACATACTCTTTACCCTACTCTTTTTAAAAAATTATTTTATGTAGCTTATTTTTAATTCCACCCACGAAGTGGATGCAGCCAATTTTACTTATTATATATTAAATTATGACACACCCATGATTTTTTTCAAATCGATAAAATGTATGCGGATGGCTTTTTCACTTAAAAAATAATAATTTACTAATATAATCCTATTAATAATATATACTATTTTATTTTATAATTTAATTTAATTTTTTAATCAACTATCAACTCAATTTGTATCACTTATCTCTGGCATTAATTCAGTCAAAAAATTAATATATAACAAAGATTATCCAATTGAATTCGTATCACTTAACTCGTGACACCGACTCAATCAAGAGTTTTATAAATACCACTATAAATTAATACACCCACAATCTGGGTGATTTTTTTTTAAATAAAAATAAATTTTATTTATGTAGTTTTTATTTTAAAAGTAGGTATTTTTTATAATTTTTTAAATAATAAAAATTTTAAAAAACACAAATACCTTATTTTTATTTTTTGTTATTATTTTAATTTTGATTTTTTGGTAGTTTTATTGACTTGATTGATGTCATTTGAGTGGTGACACTAAACTTAATTATAAACTTTAATAAAAATATAAATATAGGTAAATAATACTAGTAATATGCACACCCACTAAGGCTTTTTTTTAATCCAAATATTGAATTTTTTATTTTATTTTCCAAATTACCTATCATTCAATTTTATGTACCGAAATACATTAATTTTAGATTGTGTTTGGAAACAGCCATCACTAATGACGATTTTCAAACACAAATATATATATTTTTTTGTTTTTTAAACACATGGGCTTCTTCACATAAATTTTTATTATTTATTTTTTATGAGGGGAAGCCGCCCTCAACATTTTTTTATTTATTTTTTAAATATTAGATAACAAAATTCAAATAAAAATGACATAATTTATAATTTTAAAAAATTAAATTTTAAATAACAAAATTAAAAAAATAATAATTTACAAAAAAGATTAAAAATTATATTCGTATACATAATATCAATTGGATTCTTTCAACTCGTATTCGTAATTAAATAGAATTTCGGGAGAAATGTCAACCAAAGCGTTATGGATTATGCAGGAATGAAGGTCATAGCCGTCGAAAATGTCCTTATCAATCTGGTACATCGAAAGAGAGTTCACATAAATAATAATACCGTTATACATACAGTTATTGTATACATATAGTTAAAAAATATAAATTATATATATATATATAGTTAAAAAAATACAAAAATTTTATAAACAAATTTTATATAAAAAAGTTATATAATTTTTATTTTTTTTAAATTATAATTTTATTATTTAATATTTTTGTTTTTAAATTAAAAAAATGTTGAAAAGCCGCCCTCTACCCCACGGCGGTTTCCCTTCGTAAAAAAAAAAAAAATTATGTGGAAAAGCCACACCCATGTATTTGAATAAAAAGGCCCACCCAGTCACCCACCATATGAATGAAAGAAAAAAAATTAAAGAAAAATAATTTATATACGAGTGGATAGTTTTTTAAGAAGTTAATTTTTTTTTTCAAAAAAATATTAGTATTATATTTTATTATTTAATATTATAAATTTATTTTTTTTTATTAAATCATCAATTGAATTGGTGTCGTGATGCTAATTAAGTCAAATGTTTTATACTAAATATAGACAAATAAATGCCTAAATTTTAGAATTTTCTATTTTATTTCATCTATTTTTATTTTATATGCGTAAAAAGAAGAAGGAAAAAAAAAACACCCACCCAGCGTATCGGCTATTCGGCTTCGGTATACACGGAGTTGAAATTTACGTGGCAGGAACTGATTCGTTATATCATCGACAATATCGTCATAAAGTCGGCAAATTCCATCTATAAAAAAAGCGTACATCTTCCAAGCCCTAGCCTCCTTATCTCTCCTTCGGCAGACAATTCCATTTTCAACCCTTCGAAGCTTTTTCCAAATTCTCTTTCAAGGTAATCATAATTGTTTTCTATTTCAATTTTCAATCATAATTATTTTGATTGATCTTGCTTTAGCAATCGACGTTTTGATTTTTTTATGGTATTATGGATTACAATTTTTTATTTTTAATTAATCGAATCTTGTTTGTTAATCGTATTATCTTGAATATGTTACCTGAAAAGAGGATAGTTAAATTATTGGTGGAACTCTTAATTGATCATCTTTGTTTATGGAAATTCAGTTGTAAATATGTAAAATTTGTATATTTGTTGCTGTGGGTTCTTGGATATTTTAAAATTTAATTGATATATACTGTATCTGTGAACGTTAGATTTGTTTAGGCTTTTGATATACTCTTTCTCTTTGTTTTGATAATTTTGAAATTTCTTGGTTTTATTCTTTTTTTTTTTTTTTGAAAAGGGATTTTTTTGGTATTCCTGCAGATTTTATTTTCTTGTTTTTAATTTATGAATTCACGGACTTTGATTTCGTCCAGGCGCTTTCTTTTGAATATTTAATGCTTTGTCTTCATAAAGATTAGTCATTTTATGTATCTACTAATCTATTGTTGGTCCTAACCATAAGTAATGATTTATGGTTTACCACTTTGTTTGATTTTCAGCTAATTTTCTGAACTCTTGAGATTCTAATCGGTTTTGATTCTTTGATTTAATAGATGCAAATTTTTGTGAAAACCCTCACTGGCAAGACCATCACCCTTGAGGTGGAGAGTTCAGACACCATCGACAATGTGAAGGCTAAGATCCAAGACAAGGAAGGGATCCCACCAGATCAGCAAAGGCTTATCTTTGCTGGCAAACAACTTGAAGATGGTCGCACGCTAGCTGACTACAACATCCAGAAGGAGTCCACCCTCCACTTGGTTCTTCGTCTTCGTGGTGGCATGCAAATCTTCGTCAAAACTCTCACGGGAAAGACAATTACCTTGGAGGTTGAAAGCTCTGACACTATTGATAATGTCAAGGCCAAGATCCAAGACAAGGAAGGAATCCCCCCAGACCAACAGAGGCTTATCTTTGCTGGAAAGCAGCTTGAAGATGGCCGTACACTGGCAGACTATAACATCCAGAAGGAGTCCACCCTTCACCTGGTGCTTCGTCTTCGTGGTGGCATGCAAATCTTTGTCAAAACCCTCACTGGCAAGACCATTACCCTCGAGGTTGAAAGTTCTGACACCATTGACAATGTGAAGGCGAAGATCCAAGACAAGGAAGGGATCCCACCAGACCAGCAAAGGCTTATTTTTGCTGGAAAGCAGCTTGAAGATGGCCGCACCCTAGCTGACTACAACATCCAAAAGGAGTCCACCCTCCACCTGGTGCTTCGTCTTCGAGGTGGCATGCAAATCTTTGTCAAGACTCTCACTGGAAAGACAATTACCTTGGAGGTCGAGAGTTCAGATACCATTGATAATGTGAAAGCCAAAATTCAGGACAAAGAGGGTATCCCACCAGATCAGCAGAGATTGATTTTTGCAGGAAAACAGCTTGAAGATGGAAGGACTCTTGCTGATTATAATATCCAGAAGGAGTCAACTCTCCATTTGGTTCTTCGCCTTCGTGGTGGTATGCAGATCTTTGTGAAGACTCTGACAGGAAAGACTATCACTTTGGAGGTTGAAAGTTCAGACACCATTGACAACGTGAAGGCAAAGATCCAAGACAAGGAAGGTATCCCCCCGGACCAGCAAAGGCTCATCTTTGCTGGCAAGCAGCTTGAAGATGGGAGGACGTTGGCTGACTATAATATCCAAAAGGAGTCGACCCTTCACTTGGTGTTGCGCCTGCGTGGTGGGATGCAGATCTTTGTGAAGACCTTAACTGGAAAGACGATCACTTTGGAGGTTGAAAGTTCAGACACCATTGATAATGTTAAGGCAAAGATTCAGGACAAGGAAGGGATCCCACCAGACCAGCAGAGGTTGATTTTTGCTGGAAAGCAGCTGGAGGATGGGAGAACTCTTGCAGATTATAACATCCAGAAGGAGTCTACTCTGCATCTTGTCCTTCGCCTTCGTGGTGGTTTCTAAGTTTTAAAGCTTGGAATCTGATTAAGCAGTAAGGGTTGTTTGTGTTTGTTGATGGCCTTTTTGGCTTTAAGTCTGAAACTCATTTAAATTAGCTGTTTGGTTTATCCTTTATCATCCTGTTGTGGTATTGAAACCTTTCATGGGTTAATGTTAGATCTATAATATATTTCCTTCTATAAATGTCTTCTTATATTTTGGTTTATTGGTTTGTGGATTTTTCTTGATGTGCTCTGCAGCTGCTATTAGGAAGTGTCAACTCTTTATTTTCTTTATGCAAAAGACTTCAATTTGAATGAATTTAGCTTGTAGGCTGTTTGGTAGAGCCTAGAGGCAGATGTACTACATCATATGGTGAATCTCTGAAAGCCTTTTCCTTTGCAATTGGATGTCTTTTCTGGAATTCTTTCCATGCAAAAAATGCGAACAGAGATTCATAGCCATTTGTCTTTCTTTTTGCATAAAGCAAAGGTTGATCTGTCTCAATCTATAGTGCTTCACCTCTTTATTTTTTTTTTAAAGTATTTGTGTTTGATATCGGTGGTCGATGCATATCTGGATATGGGTATAAATATACAATTTTCCAAGGACCTTTAGACATCTCTCACTACAAAAAAAAAAAGGATATTAGGAGTTCACATTGCCTGCTGGAATGACATTCACATCCGAATTCAAATAACATTAAGTCTCTACACCTCTTACTAGATTTAGCAATTCGTTTATTTTGTTATTTCATAATCGTGTTTAAAGTATTTTATATTTATATAAATTTTAATACGTTAATAAGTCGTATTATATGATTTTGAGACATTTGTGTTGTGTTCGTATCTTTTTTTTTTGTCGTGTTTTTAGTTATTTTTTCTGTATTGTGTTCATGTCGTATAATCGTGTCGTGTTCAATATTGTCAAGTCTACCTCTTACCACATAAAGGAATAAAATATATATATATATATATATATATATATATATATATATATATATATCAGGATTCAGGAGTTCACATTGGCTGCTGTAATTGCTGAGCCTGTGATTGTGACTGTGACACAAATGTGCCTCGATGGGCAGATGCAAGTGCAAACATCAGCCATTGTTGAAGGTTATCTTTTTCTTGATGATAAGAATGAAATAACGGGATTAACATGGAATTTGTCCAAATCAATGTTAATTATAAAACAAAAACTGTAATTTGAACGAGAAGAGGTAAAATCTTGGACCTGATTTTAAAAATTAAGTACATTAGATATTTCACACTCACAAGTGAATATAAAAAATAATGAGTTGAAAAAAATTAAAATAAATAATCCAATGATGAAAAACGAATTCATATATATATATATATATATATATATATATATATATATAAAAGGGATCTACTTATATTAGTGTAAAATTAAAATTGTTTTACACACTTTTATAATTTTTTATACGATTTATATTTCAACAAACCGATTGTTGGATTTAACAATATCATTGTACTCGTTGTGCAAGTAAAATTTCGAATCGATCCGATATCTCTATTATAGCGATCGAGAAAACTATTTTTTCAATATATATTTAACGGTTGAAAGTTTTTTTACGTAGAACAAATAGTTAGACATTTTTAATTTACTCGAAACTCGACGTGCATGATCTACGTGAATAGAACATGAAATACGACGATCGGATTACAAAAATATAAATCGTATAAAAAATTATAGAAGTGTATAAAATAATTTTAGTTTTACATTAATGTAAGTGGATTCCTCTTTTTATATATATATATATATTCAGTAACCTTTGTGTGAGGGCAAAAATGAATGTAGTAGAAAGGTGATCTAAACTTGAAATAGACATAAAGCAGAAAGGAGTTAAAGATGAAGAGAAAACAGAATAGAGGATTTGGTAATTTGTGTATTTGTGTTTTTTTTTTATATATATTTTTATGTGTTATAATCGTGTTTAAGATATTATATTTTATATAAATTTTGATATGTTAATAATTCGTGTTATATAAATTTTGGTACGTTCGTGTACTCATATCATGTCGTGTTTTAATTATTTTTTATATTTTGTTCGTTTCGTATAATCGTATCGTGTTCAAAATTATCAGATCAAAAGGAGAAGAGCCTTGATGCACCTCGCAATATTAGACACGACACAGAAAAAATAACTAAAAACATGACACGAACACGAATACGATACAATACGAAAAAAATAACACGAACACAACACGAGTATACGAATATCTCAAAATCTATATAATATAAATTATTAACGTTTTAAAATTTATATAAATATAAAATATTTTAAATACGATTATAACATAATAAAATATACGAACACGAAACGAATGGTGGATTGACCAAGGAGGTGAGACAATCCATGATACAAGAGTGATGATGCATGTCTTGTAAAGAGAGAAAGAGAGAGACGCAATCTCAATCAATGTTCCTTCCACAGTGAAAATCCTAATTGTTTTTTTGTGTGTTGATGACAATCACCAAAACCCATCACCCCCTTGCACCATTGCCGTAGGAGTAATAGAGGTGCTCATGGCAGGATCGGATCGCGGTTTATTTTTTTTTTTAATTTTTGTTTAGGCTTGATTTTGGATCGGGTCGGATTGGTTCTGTAGATCCGAATTTATTATTTATCATATTAAAATATATATTTTTATTTTTTATATATTTTTATAATTAAAATTAAATAAAATAATATTATTATAATATAAAAATACTGTTTCGGGTCAGACCGATCTAAATCAAAAATATTCTATTTAAATTCAATTCAGTACGTCCTGTCTGACTCATGAGCAGATATGGAGAAAGTTTAAAAAACCAACAACGACAACAATAAAAAGTTGTGGGGAAAAGGGGAAGTGTGGGGCTTGGATCTGTTTTTTGCTGTTGTTCTTAGTTCAACAACAACAAGGATTTTCTTGATGCAATTCAACCCCAATTTATATGTTTTTCTAATGAAGGTGGTGGTTGGATTCTTTCAAATCTTTTCACCTCCCAAAAAAACAAATAAATTAAAAAAAAAAAAAGGTGAAAGTTCGAATTGTTCTGTCGAGTTAAAAATTTATTTTATTATTTAAAATATATTTTTATTTATATATTTATATAATTAAATTTAAATAAAAATATTTTTATTAATTAAATCAAACGAACCCAATTTAAACCGAGTCGAACAAATAAAACTTTTAAAGAACTCTATTCAATATTAGTATTCATTCATGATGATTCATGGTGTTGACTGCTCAACTCAAGGGAGTTACCCTGGCCAGCAATATATCCACCTTGAAAACAAAGAGCTGATGGCAGTAAGCAAGTACCATATAATATAATATAGTAATAAATATTTTGTATAATTGATAATTTATTGCTTAATCCTTTCTTAATTAAAAGCTTTGCTTAGTTGGAGACATTGCCTTTTACAAGCAGGCATTTCAAAGGGCCTTTTTCTTTAATAATGATGTGCCATCATGACTCCTTACTGATTTTCTACCCAAAAATAAAATTTTATCTGCTCATAAATCTTGCCAATTTTTTTTTTAATTTGAAAAAAAAAATATTAAAATTTAATTTTTAAACAGAAAATACATAACTTACCCTTAAATCATAAATCTTGTCAACTTCAGATTTTTTTTTTTTTAATTCAAGGTGTCCTTCATCCTCATTTTATGATTTATGAAAACAGAGACGAAACTAGGGATATTGTTAAGAGGGGTCGAAATATATATATATATATAATTTAAAGTAAAAAAATTGCTATGAAATAGACTGGTCCAAGAGCTGGGCTATTCGTCTGGTTCGATGACCCAGCCCGAATAGGTTTTTAAACTTTGGGCCCGACTCGGATTTATTTTTTAATTTTAAATTTTTTATTTAATTTTAATTATAAAATATTAAAAAAAAATTAATATTAAAAAAAAAGCATCAAAGGCCAGACGAATTGGACTGGACTAGGCAAGCAAAATTTTTTGCTATCTGAGTTTGGTCTGACTCGATCCATGAACAACTCTATTATGAAAACATTAGATATGAATATTATATATAATATTAAAATTACAAATAATATATAAAAATCTTATAATAAAGTAAAAAATTTCAAATCTCAAATATTATAAATCATTTGCATATGTAAAAATTTAATAAGAATTGAAGTTTCGATGTTAAAAAAATTATAATCTAATTCAAATATGCATAGAATTATTTAATATTTAAAAAAAAGATTACATACATTTAGAAAAAAATAAAATTAGTAATGTACAATATGTATTAAATATTGTAATAATTTAACTTTTATTATTTATTTTTTATTATGAGCATAGAATGAAAAATATTAACACAATAATTAACATAAATGTATCTATTTGATTGATTGAAAAGGTAGAAAGAATTAAGTTAATAATAATAAATGATATATAAATCAAAAATTTATCATATTTATCATATCAAACTACAAATTTTACAAAAAGCCAAATTATAAATTTTTGGAAGGCCAAATATAATTCTACCTTATTTTCAAGTAAGGATACAATGGCACTTTAAAAGTTTTAAAAAATTCGGGGGGCATGCAATTTTGCCCTATTCTGAAGTAAGGCATACTATGCATTTCAAAAGACTTAGAAAATTTTAGGAGGGGCCAAGGCCTCTGCCTGCCCCCTTAGCTACGCCGCTGGATGAAAGATTAATCCTTGTCGGGCCGAGAATGTAATGGTAAAATTCTTTCAATATTGAAGACTCCCAAAACTCGAACCTTGGTTCTCATTTAGGGGGTTGGACAGTGACGGATCTTGACATTTGATTTTGGGGGAGCCAATTAAAAAATTAAATCTATATATATTTCATTTGAGGTATGTCATAAATAATTAAGGCAAATCAATATAATATTATACTATAACAAAAATTAATTAAAAAAATCAAAATTTTGACTAATTACAAAAGTTTTAACATTATTCATGCATATAAACAATAAAATCATATAAACATATATTTTAAAAAATAAAATAACAATCTTAACTAAAATCTTATTATTTTTGCTTTGTAAGGAAGTCAACAGTGAAAAAAAAATAAATAGATTTATAATAAAAATTTTAAAAATGAAGATAAAAGTTAGAATAACTATTAACTAATAAAAGAAGATTTTTGAAAATCTTAGCATGATCTTAATTTTTAAACTTGATGACTCAAACGACAAGCATCAAGTTACAAACAAAATTGATTGAATTTGAAGCTAAAAAATAGAAGAATAAAAGCTACAGGGGGTAACAGTAACATTCAGTAAAAGAAAAAAATTTGACTTTACAGTTTACAATATTTTGTTAAAGTCTTGTTGAGAAAGCTAACATTTAGAAAATTAATTTAAGTTCACATTATTATGACTTAATATATATAACAAATCAATTAATTTGAAGAGTTATGAATAATAATTAGTGGATAAAAAAAATAATAATAACAATATAATTTTAACTTTATAAAATTATAATGCATAAAATTAAGTTGTACACAAAAATAAAAAACTAAATAAATATAAATTTTATTTTGAGAGAGTTAATTTTATTTTATTTAATATATAAATACATATAAATATATATTTAAAAAATTTCAAAATTCTTGGGGGGCCAAGGCCCCCCTGGCTCCCACGGCGGTCCGCCGTTGGGGTTGGAGCTACTAACCACTCTAACCAACCAAATGTTTTATACTTTCATTCATTAAATTAAAGAAACTTTTTTTTACCCTAAGTTTATTAAAATGCATTAGTTTTTGTAGTAAGTAATCCAAAGATACAAAAAAGAGAAAAAGAAAACTGCTAAAGCTAATTAATTGTTAAACATAATAATTGAAATATTTAATTATGGTGTGGTAACACCATGGCAACATGATTGTATTCCATGTGTTAATTAAAACCCCTTGAATCATGCACAATTTCAGGCCAAAAATGTGTTTTATGATTATTTTTATTTTTTTAATATATTTTAAAGTTTAGGTGAAGGGAGGTTATCTTAATTCAAAATCTGGACATGTCACAAGTTTCAAAACATGATAACAATGGTACTTACATATCACTTATCAAGTGGGACTATTCGTGAGAATCGAACTTTGATACTTACCAAGATACTAATAAATACTCAATCAATTGAATCAACACAACACACGTTAACATTATGATTATGTAGAAAAATAAGTAAAAAGGAACTCATAAAAGTTAATAATAATCATTAGTTATACAATTGAAAACTGGGATTAAGTTTTGTTTTCTCATTTGAACTAGTCTTTTCAAAACATGATAGCAATGGTACTTACATATCACTTAGTTATACAAGTTTCAAAACATGATAACAATGGTACTTACATATCACTTATCAAGTGGGACTATTCGTGAGAATCGAACTTTGATACTTACAAGATACTAATAAATACTCAATCAATTGAATCAACACAACACACGTTAACATTATGATCATGTAGAAAAATAAGTAAAAAGGAACTCATAAAAGTTAATGATAATCATAAGTTATACAATTGAAAACTGGGATTAAGCTTTGTTTTCTCATTTGAACTAGTCTTTTGACATTATTTGTATTGAAACCCTTTATAGTTATGAGCAAAAAGGTGTTAAGGGGTGTATGATGTTGTCTTTGGCTTTGCTCTTTTTACCTAATGTTTATTTAGAATAATATTTTTATTAGAAATTTTTTTGAATGTTTGTGGCATATTCTTTTTATTTATATTATAATAGTGATTGTTAATGAGTATTTTAAAAATATTTTTTAATATTAATTAATATAATATTTATAATAATAATATTATATTAAATACAAAATTAATATTTTATTTTTTATTTTAAATGTATTAAATAAATTTTTTTATTATATATAATAATTTTTAAAAATATTCTTAAAACACTCATTATCATAATCTTTAATTCTTTATATTAAGTGGTGCTTGTCTGGGAGATGCCACAATTAAAAACCCATTTTTGGGTCCTACCTTTACTTTCCATATGAAATAATTCATCTAGGCTACACTTTTTAGGTCATCAATAATTCACAAAAAAATCAATTCAATCGAAAATTAATAATTTATTCAATTTAATATTATATATAAAATTGAATTTTTCATAAAACTAATAATTTTTTTTTCAAATACTGATTCAATTTTCTATTCAATTTGTTTTAACATTGCAGAAAGTAATAAACAAGGTCAAGGAGTCACAATATTTGACAGAAAAACAGCTTCTGGGCTAGCTAGGTAGCTGCCCGTTACTATTAATTTGACTGTTTTTTGTATTGATTTATATTTTAGGTATCTATAATATTATTAGGGTTTTACTAATAAATGTTTTTATAATTTTTTTAAAATTAATTAATATATTATATTAAATATAATAATTTAAAAAGCATCCTTACAAGATTGTTAACAAAATCCTTATTAATGTTAGACTTGAATTTTTTATATTTTTAAAACTAGTCAAAGGGGTAGGTAGTTTTTTTGTGTAATGGGATGATTATGGTTCTCTTTCTTGGATCAATCTCTGTTGAGAATTAAGTTCAAGTTTTTAATGATGTCATTCATGTATTTATGTGTGGGGCATTGTCTTTTTTACCAAATGCAAATTAAAACGATAATATCAAGCTGTGGAATGTGGATAAAGATTTGGATTTAATTTGGAAGGAGAGAAAGCAGAAAAAAGAATATTGTTAGTATAAATATCTTTCTTAAAATTTGTTAATCTAATTTTTAATCTTTGATCTTTATTTATTTAATTTATCTGAAAAAAATATTATGCATTTAAATTTTTTTGAACCCGTAATCTTTAAAAAATCATTGAGCATGCATGCCATAAGAACATATACTCAATTGGCTTGTTAATATAAATATTTGGTAGCTAAAACTTATCACAATTATATTTTACTTAATTTGTTACATAAAAATATTGAATCAAATTCTTCTTCCAAATAAAAAAGAGTTTTGCTAATGAATACTTTTAGATAACTTTATTCTTCATTTTCAATACATTGAATAAAAATATTATTATATATATAGGGTTCGCTTAATTGGTGTCTATAGATATTGGTTAAGGATTTTTTTTTACCACATAAGAAAAGTATTTTGCATTTAATACATAATTTTTATTGAATCAAAAAAAGTAAGCCATTAATTACACTTTTAATTTTATTTTTATCATTTTAACCCATGCCAATATCGATTAACATTTTCCTATATGATAATCTTAAAAAGTGTCCTTAGGACACTTATTAATAAAATATTCCATAAAAGAATTAAAGTTAAGAGAGTTAAAGAAATTATGGGGTGACTAATACCACTTTGGACTTAAATTAGTTTAAGATCTCCATTAATCTTATGTTTCCTATATAAACAATTGAACAAATAACTAATAGACTTACTTTCTCCTAAAAAATTAAAAGAAGAAAAAAACTAAAACTTGAAAGCAATGAATTGAAATGAAGTGGCTTAAGCTGCAAATCCCACTATTCTTCGGCACCAAATCCACTCATCATCATAATTTTACTTTTTATGGTTTTAGGGTCCATTTGTATATTTGGAGTCGAGTTACAAAATGACCGGTATTTTTTTTAGGATCCAAAATAGATTTAGTAATTTTATATATAACATGAAAAAATAATATGAATACAGAATAAATATACGATTATATTAAAATTTATATAACGCGAATTATTAATATGTCAAAATTTATATAAACATATAATATCTTAAACACGATTATGATAAAAAAAATATCACGAATATAATATAAATACTTAAATTTTCAGGTATAAGTATAACCCAAATAGACCCTTGGTGAACAGTGTGTCAGAAAAAACATATTGTTAAATACAACATAGGAATGTTTAATTAATGAGGAGGATGGTATTGATGATATTAAAAGAACAATTAAAGGACAAAAGTGTGCTTTCCAAAGGTGCTTTGAAAATATTAGAAACACCAGACATAAAATATTGTACTGATGATAAGACTAAGAGATTTAAAATTTTTAACTATCATTTTTGTAACATGGTGCAAGATTTTGGGCTTGTCTCACCTTTGTATTTGACAGCCCTGTCATCTTAACATATAAATATATATATATATATATATTTTTTTTTCCTCCAAGAACAAATTATATAGCAATTTACTAGAAAGTAGAAATTTATAAAATTTATTTTTCCCTGATTGGATTTTCTTTCCCAATATGTGTTCATGGATTTTCTTTCCCAATATGTGTTCATGTTGAAGCTCAATGAAACCAACATTGTATTTGTAAGTAATCATCATGTAACCATGTTGATTAGGACATTAGAATGAATGAGACAAAAAAAAAAAAAAAGCAGATCCATGACAGAAGCTATGTCATTTGTAACAATCTTGTATTTTTGACACATTTAGATTTAGCAACAACTAAATATGATATAATAGGTATTCAAAGAAAATTGAATTGGTCAATGTGGGTTGATTAAGTTGATTAAATATTTATTAACGTTTTGGCAAATATCAAGATTCGAAATTCACTAACAGTCCTATTTGATGAGCGATCTGTTTGTAGTTACCACTGTTAATTCTCTTCGATGATTGTGATATGTCCTGGCTCTCCTTTCATCTAAACTTTTAAGAACCAAAAAAAAAAAAATTTTTGAAATGTGGGAGTTATACATATCATATGGGATTATATAATGGCCTAGTTAGGAAGTGGAGAATCATATTCCTATGTTATGTACAATTTTTTTTAGTACAATTGAGATCGTAATCTGAAAATAGGGAAAGAGGTTATAGATACTAAGATTCAAACTTTAAATTTGTTGGATTTAAAGATAACTGCATGAACTAATTGGGTTAAGCCTTGATTTTATGTTATGCACAACTTGGTTTTCTTCTTAAAGTTCATAAGTTTTTTGGATTTAGGATTCGATAATTTTGGATACCATATGTTTAATATATGTATTGTATTCGTGTTTAAGATTTTGGTTCATTTAATAATTTATATTGTGTTTATGTTTACATGACTCGGACACAAAAAATATACAAAATATGACATACATACATGAATTATCAGATATAATTTAAATTTGTTTATGGTGAGGCGCTTACGAGAAGGATTTTTCAAGTTTAAACTCAACTCGATCTAGATAAAGATATTATTTATTAATAAAATTATTCATATTTATTTTAAATGTTAAAATATTAATATAAAATAATAAATAAAAAAATGGCTAATGGAGGGTCAGTCTCGAATTTGAACTTGAGATTAGAGGCATCAAGAGTCAGACTTAGCTCAATTTAACCCATAAACTTCTCTACTTAAATTTTAGATTCTCGAAAGCTGATTTTTTTAAGTTTAATTATAGATAGTAGTTATTATTACTTAAATTCCCTAACTTCCTCCTTGTATCGTTTGCGGAAGGCCAACTTGTTATTTAAAATCCCTAATTTTTTTTGTTATTAAAATCCAACTTGTACTCCACACTAGTTAACTAAAATTTTCTGTCATTGAAATTCACAATTATGATGCTTCCCTCAAAAGAAGAAAAGAAAAAGAAAAAAATTATGTAGGGGATATATTTGCCTTAATAAATATCCTTCCTCGGCAATATCTGAGAGGGAGTTTGATGCAGTACAGGGTGCAGCCTTCATTCATTCATCACAGCCCATTTCTCGTGAAAAAGGCTTACGTGACAAAGCAATCTTTTCTTTTTCAGACCCGCAAATCTCTCTCCCCCAAAAACACCTTTACACAAACATAGTACATTGTCTCTCCTCTCTCTCTACTTTAGTCTTTGCCCTCTTTTGCTATGTTTTGTTTCTGCAAAAAGAACTGATCAACTTAATTTCTTCTTTCACCCCATGTTCTATCATACTAACTCTTTAACTCTTTTGTTTATTTCTTCTTGTTTTTGCTTTTGCCTTCTCTCTCACTGTAGTCATTCCTGGAAATCCTTAATTTCTTTTCCTAAAACTATGGTGTTGCTTGGTTCTCTTCACTCCTAGGATTCTAACAATATCTCTAATGGGATTTCTTTTAAAGGTTTATCCTTATTTGGGTTTTCCATCTCTGGGTATTCTCCATTTTTTGTAAACTGTGATGCTTTGATCAATAAGAAAGTTGCTGTCTTTAGCTCCAATAATGGCATTTTTGTATTGAAGAAGAGTTAGCTGTGTAATAAAAAGATAAGCTCAAATAATGGCATTTTTGTACTTGTCATTTTTGCTAGTTGGGTTTCTATCAAAATCATTTCTTGTGGATGCTCAGCTCAATGACCAAGCTACATTGTTAGCCATTAACAAAGAGCTGGGTGGTTTAGCAGGTTGGGGGGGTGACAACAACACAGACTACTGCAACTGGGAAGGCATTCATTGTGGCTTGAACCATTCCATTGTTGAAAGACTTGATCTTTCTAGGCGTATGCTTAGAGGTAATGTTACTCTAATCTCTAATCTTAAATCATTGAAGCAGCTTGATCTTTCTTATAATAACTTCGATGGACCAGTGCCTTCAGCTTTTGGGAATTTATCTGAGCTTGAATATCTGGATTTGTCATTGAATAAGTTTGAAGGTTCTATTCCAATGGAGTTGGGTGGTCTTAGAAACCTTAGATCATTGAACTTGTCAAACAACTTACTTGTAGGAGAGATACCCCAAGAACTTGAGGGTCTAAAAAAGTTGCAGGATTTTCAGATTTCTAGCAATAGATTGAGTGGTTCTATTCCACATTGGCTGGGCTATTTGACCAATTTGAGAGTTTTCACAGCCTATGAAAACCAATTAGGTGGTAAGATTCCTGATAATCTAGGCTTGGTTTCTGAACTTAAATTGCTGAACCTTCATTCAAACCAACTTAATGGGCCAATACCGAAGAGCATTTTTTCCACGGGGAAGCTGGAAGTTCTGGTTCTCACCCAGAACAGACTCACTGGTGATCTTCCTGAAGCAATTGGTAACTGCAGAGGCCTTTCTAGCATTCGAATTGGGAATAACAAACTTGTTGGTGACATTCCCAGGACAATTGGTAATGTTAGTAGCCTCACATACTTTGAAGCAGATAATAACAATCTCTCCGGTGAAATTGTCTTGGAGTTTGCTCAGTGTACTAATCTTACACTCCTAAATTTGGCCTATAATGGATTTACTGGAACAATTCCTCCAGAGATCGGAAAACTTATGAATCTTCAAGAGTTGATTCTTTCTGGAAACAGTCTGTTTGGAGATATTCCAAGATCCATTCTTGGGTGCGAGAATCTTAACAAGCTTGATTTAAGCAACAACAGATTTAATGGTACTATACCAAATGAAGTTTGCAAAATGACAAGATTGCAGTTCTTGCTATTGGGTGAGAATTCAATCAAAGGGGAAATACCTCATGAGATTGGAAACTGTGTGAAACTGCTTGAATGTCAACTTGGCAGCAACTATTTGACTGGAAGTATCCCTCCTGAGATTGGCCATATTCACAACTTGCAGATAGCTTTAAATTTGAGCTTCAATCATCTTCATGGTCAATTGCCCTCAGAATTAGGGAAACTAGACAAGTTGGTTTCTCTGGATGTCTCCAGTAACCAGCTTACTGGTAATATTCCACCAGCATTCAAGGGCATGTTGAGCTTGATAGAGGTCAATTTCTCAAATAATCTGCTTGCTGGCCCAATACCTACATTTGCACCATTCCAGAAGAGTCCAAATTCATGCTTTCAAGGAAACAAAGGGCTCTGTGGGGAGCCATTGAGCTTCTCATGTTCAAACTCTCTTGGTTCTGACCAGGCAAACTACCACCATAGGGTTTCTTACAGGATTATACTAGCTGTTATTGGTTCAGGTCTTGCTGTTTTTATATCAGTCACTGTAGTGGTTCTGCTGTTTATGACGAGGGAGAGACAAGAAAAGGCAGCAAAAAGTGTAGGCATTGTAGATGAAGGAACCAGTAGCCGACCAACAATAATAGCAGGGAATGTGTTTGTCGAGAATCTCAGGCAGGCTGTGGATCTTGATGCTGTAATCAAAGCCACTTTAAAGGATTCAAATAAAATCAACAATGGGACTTTCAGCACCATTTACAAGGCAGTTATGCCTTCTGGATTGGTTTTGTCTGTGAAGAGACTGAAGTCAATGGACAGAACCATAATTCATCATCAAAACAAGATGATTAGGGAGCTTGAAAGACTAAGCAAGCTCTATCACGATAATCTTGTACGACCTATTGGTTTTGTCATCTATGAAGATGTTGCTCTTTTGTTGCATCAATATTTACCCAATGGCACACTAGCTCAACTTCTTCATGAGTTCTCAAAGCAGTCAGAATATCAGCCTGACTGGCCCACAAGACTATCAATTGCCATTGGAATAGCAGAAGGATTGGCTTTCCTTCATCATGTGGCAGTTATCCATCTTGATATCTCTTCGGGTAATGTACTTTTAGATGCAGACTTTAAGCCATTGGTTGGGGAGATAGAAATATCAAAGCTCTTAGATCCATCCAAAGGTACTGCAAGTATCAGTGCAGTTGCTGGCTCCTTTGGCTATATCCCCCCTGGTAATTAAACATTACTCACTGCATTATATGGTTTAAGATTTACTTTTAAGCTGTTTCTGATCTTCCTTCTCATCATTTTGCTTAATCCTTTTGATTTTTCATCCAGAATATGCGTATACAATGCAAGTTACTGCACCAGGAAATGTGTATAGCTATGGGGTTGTGTTGCTTGAGATCCTCACCACCCGATTGCCAGTTGACGAGGATTTTGGTGAAGGAGTAGACTTGGTGAATTGGGTTCATGGTGCTCCAGCGAGAGGGGAAACTCCTGAGCAGATACTTGATGCAAGGCTTAGCACTGTTTCCTTTGGTTGGAGGAGAGAAATGCTTGTAGCTTTGAAGGTGGCTTTACTCTGCACTGACAACACGCCTGCCAAACGACCAAAGATGAAGAAGGTAGTGGAAATGCTTCAAGAAATAAGGCAAAATTGATCAACAATCATTATATGAGATCTCTGCTTTCTGAACCATTATATAGGGGCTTGAATTTTTATGTTCAACTCCATTTTGAGAAATTGTCTTAAAAAACTGGAGAAGTGGGAGTCAGTGAGGTAAGTGTTCTTGGATCAAAAGTCTGCTTGGTTTGGGTTGGATTCCTTATGAGGAAAAATACCTTGTAATATAAGTCAGAATTAGACAGGATCTTTGGTTATTGCGAGGAGGGGCTCAATCAAAAAGAATACTGAGTTATATTGCATAAGATGCCTACAATTGTAATATCAAAGTTTTTTTTCTTCCAAACTTCTGTTAGATATGGTTTTCTTTCTTAATGAAGTTTCACTTAAATCCAATTCCTCAGATTCATATAAACCAGATGGCATAAGACTTTTACTGGCTCTAGAGAGTGGCAAATATGCAGAATCACATAAATCCAGGGGAAACTTCTTTGTTTTGGGGGAATTATGAGTTAAGGAACATTTACTGCAATAATTAGTCAATAAATATACATATTAAAACAAATTACTAACAACACAGTAAAATTTGATTCGATGATAAGTATGTTCTTATATTCCGTACTCAATGAGCTGAACTCGAATCTTTCTGTCTCAAAAAAAAATAAAAAATTACTAAGAATAGTTAGGGAATCCAAGGTTTATCCATTCAAGGAGTTCACAACTTTTAATCTCATTTTAAAATATTATAAGATTCTCCAGTGACTATCAAATGATCAAATCCTGTTTCCTATTATACCTGGAAGAAGAACGATTTACTGAAAACCTGAAACTCGGGCAGTTTCCCAAGCCAGATAGCATTATTGAACTGCAACTGAGACACTCATCATCTACAACTAGTGGGAAGAGTCTATTCATTGCAATGGTGAAAAAGGGTATTTGTTTCTAAAAATTTATTCTCCAGGGTGATCCATTATTGATGTTTTCTTTTATGTAAAACATGCAAGTATAGGCAAAATCTCAACCACTATTTCCAAATTCTCTCTCCCACCCTTAACTAACACATCGTGTGCTCAGGCCTCAAGGGCTTGCCCTTTGAAGGGTCACCAACAAGAAGGTCACCTCGGTCAAGTGACTCTTTTAGCTGATTAATGCCTGTCAATATCTTCTGCAAATTGACAAACTAGCCAACTGGTCAGGGCCTCAGGCTAGACTAAAGAGTAAAGTTCTTACTTCTATAAGAGACAAGAAAACAGCAAATAACTAGGGACAAACTAGGAAAGTTTCAAAAAGCTAAAATAAATTTCATCTTGGGAGTTGGGAGTCACGTTAATTAACATTAACATGTGATATCAATAAGGACAAATTGGGAAGAGAAGATTAAAGATCTTTCACTTGGGAGCAGTACAGATGAATTCAAGACACTACTGACATGATTCGAAGTACCCTTTTAACTTTTTATATAGTTTAAAACTATCAAGTAAATACATTAGATTCAGCAGGCAATCCTGTTTTACACCTCAAAAACCTACCCAATTTAAATAGAATATATACAAAGTAGAAAAAAGTAATCAAAAGCTGGATGAGAAATAATCAGACCAAAGAAAAGTGTTCTCTCCCTCTTTCTCTCCACATTATTTAACCCAAAGGATCATGCAAACTTGAAGTTCCACTGCCTTTTTTCTTCCCCATCCCAGTTTCCTATAACACTTTTCATATCCTAAACCTTGGTACTGCTACTTTGCTGTCTTATTAGTTTCATATTCTAATCACCTTTTCACCTTTTTTTTTTACTCTCAAGTCTCAATACTAAACTATCTATCCTTGTTTTTCCTCTATATTCACATGTCTGCAGGCTTTTTCTTTCTAGTGCTTGTGTGTGTAATGCCAAAATCACATATTATAGTTGCTGGGACTCTCTTTTTGCATTTTTTTTGGTTTCAGTCTTATTACCGTTATACAGTACCAAAATAGAAACAGAAGTTTATGAGCATCTAGTTCTATTTTCATGGTCATAGGAGCCATGGATATGGAAGCAAAGTTGCAGGATCAATTTGTACCAGTAATTGAGGCACCAAGTACAGTGAGGGAACCAAGTCGTTATTCACATCGATCAATCGAAACTCTGATTGTAGTTCTGGCTGTGATCACTATCATAGGTGTTATTGCAGGGATGATTGCTCGGCTATGTGGTGGAAGGCATTTTGGTGGAAATGGGGAGAATGACATAGAAGGATGGATAGAAAACAAGTGTAGGAGTTGCATTGATGGTGGAGTCCCTGGCCCTGCTGCAGCTCCACCTCCACCAGAAGAATCAAAGCCAGCAACTGAAGAGGAAAAGAAATGAAGATGCTTGCACACACAGATGAAATGCTTTGATATGCAAATGTAAGTAATTATTGATTAGTTCAAAATGTTAAATGTACGTTGTGGAGATGCTGTAGTGGGAAACATTATAACAGTGCATTAGCTGAACAATGAAGTAGAACTCTCTTGGCTGCTTCTGTCTAACAATATTTTATTACTATATTCTTCTATGTTGCTCCGATTTTTCGTTTTTCTTGAAGTACACGTGTCCGACACTCTTGTACGACGTGTATTCGGACATGGTTACGAAGATATGATTCCTCAAGGACCCTCCAAATACATGGAAAAATTTAGAATAAATTAAACATACCTGTGTCGGACACTGTACCCGTGTCCGTAACTCACACCCGAATCCAAATAACATAGGCATTCTTTACCATGGCAACATAACATGGCAGTGCTTTTAAATCATTTATGTTGCCATGACTCACCCTAAACCCTTGATTGCTAATAGATATCTTTGATTCGAGTATTTGATTTAATAGTCAAATCTATTGTTATAACAAAGGGGCTAAGCTAGAATCCTGCCTTTAAATCATGCATGCTTTCTACCACATCTACAATGCTCAAAGGCAGTGCAACAGCAGCACATAGGAAGCATAATACACTAGTAACAGGCTTTTGAATTTAAACTCAAATGTTGCTTTTTCAGAAGCTAAAAATTCACTACATTTTTTAAGTTATATAAATCTTAAAAGTCTTATGAAAACTTATCATTTCTAGTTCTTTTTCAGAAAGATACAAAATGGTACTAAAAGCATCATCTAAAACATGTTCATCTGACAAGGCAAGGTCCAAGCTTTGATTGATAAAGGACAAGTGACAAGCTTTAGCAATCTGTCTTGTTTTATGCTTTACTTTCATTGCTACATTTACAATCATAGCATACCCCACAAGCTTACTCTATTTTTTGCACATAGTAATAATAACATCCACCACAAAGCCATTTTGGTTGAGCCTGAAGCTGGTCAGGCTTGATCTACTAGCAATTGAGCCCTAAAACCTGAGGAATTTTTAAATTCCGAATTTAAGAGTCCGTTTTTTATACACCGATAGAGTTTTTAAATTTTATAACTGGAGTTAAGAAATGGATAATTTTTTTTTTGTTATATTAAATTTTTTAATATTTTTTACTATACCTTTCAGAAATATATGTCATTTTGATAAATCTGAGAAATATATGTCACATTATTAAACATGCTGGTGAAGTTTTTAAATTTCACTGACAGTTTATGAGATGATTTTTTATAATTTTAATATTGATTAATGATTATGGTGATTGTATTATCTATTGTTATAGATATTAATTGGGTTGTGCTAACTAGTAATAGGAGGCAAAGTAATGATGGTGTGAGAAAAAAAAATTAAAGGACAAACTTTTATCTTTTTTATTCAAAGTATTCTGATGATTATATTTTGATCTCTTTATCATTTCTCTATATTATGTCAATGAGAAATGTATACATCAAATTATTTTCTAGAAATACTAAGAAACAAAAAATAATAATATCTCATGAAATTCTCTCTTCAAACTATTCACAGGGTGACTTGGAGTGACCCTGTAATTTTCCTAATTAATTCAGGCTATCAGGTTTCTCTCTTGTGAGTTGTTTACAACTTGGAGAAACATTTCCTGTTTCGGAGGTTTGAACATTGTTGCATGTTGCTTTGGCTGCTTCCTCTCCTTCTCCTTTAAGATTAACATTTTGCAGTGTGATCCCCTGACATGGATGGCTCTTACTGCAATCAAAATCTATGGCCACATCCGAAGCACTACTTCCTTTAATATCTTGATAAACCACGTTTTGCACTTGGACTGCCGATGCCTGCAAATTAATCAAACAGTTTTTGTTAGTATATGTATGATTAATTGATAGTATTAAGTACTATTAATTGTTGAACCCCGGGTTTAGCTCGGTTGGTTCATGCAGCCACCCTTTAGAGGTGGCATTCAACAGGTCTCCCTATCCTCAAACTACAAACTCCTTTGTCCCCCCCCCCCAAAAAAAAGTACTATTAATTGTTGTAGAGATTACTTGTTCTTTGCAGGGTTCATCCTGGTCACAGTAGTTTTGGTCTATTATTATTGGGTTAGTCACATTATTCATTTCCACATTCTGAAATCTGATATTGTTTGCAGATCCAGACCCTCCCTGTATCAGAGAAAAAAGAAAATGAATGCTAATTGAATAATACTGGAAATGGAATATGCTTAATTCATAACTCTGAGTGTGTGTATATATATATATATATATATATATATATATATATATATATATATATATATATCTGCACGTTCTAAGTTCTAACCTGCCATGTCTTGATCCTCACTCCATTTGAGGTTCCAGAAATCTTAGCTCCATTTACAATTACTCCTGAAACATAAGCTCTTGAACCATCTTCCCCTAAGCTCCCAATACTGAGCTCACCAATTTTTTTTTTTTTTTAAAAAGAAAAAAATATATTGTAATTAGGAATTGGGAACTAAAGGAACTTAAGGTAAGATTTAGTATTAGAGAATTTGAATACCTGATTCCATGACCAGGACCACAAATTATGTCCTGAACTTGAACCTTCTGGGATCCACTTACAATTGAGATACAATCATCACCTTGGAAGAGATATTATTCAAGCATGAACTAATTATAAAGATTATTGTGGCAAATAGTAGCCATAAGGATCAGTTTTAATGATAGGGTTTTGCTTTAAATTTTGGCATATTAAATATACCAGTTCCAATAGTAGTGCTTGCAATGAGGATGTTTTGGGTATTTGTGACATGAATTCCATCAGTGTTGGGGCTATCTCCTGGTGCAGTCACTACCAGATTGGAAGCTTGAACATCCAAACATTGGTCAAAAGAAACATGAATCTGCTGTGCATCTTGTATCTTCAAGTTATTCACCACTAAATGTTGGTTCTCATAAAAGGTCAAAGCCTGCCAAACCATAGTTTCCAAATCATAATTTGGAATATAACCTGTAGGACTTGCCAACAAAGAAAGAAAATCCCTGCTACAAATAATATATAGATCCCAAGCTTTTGGCAATTTGACCTAATAATGTCATGTATCCAACCCTTAAAAAGTTAAAACAGTACAGGTTCAAGATCTAATCAGATCTGTCCTTAATTAAATATAAAACAAAAGTTTGAATCCAAGACTTGATCCAGTTGATTCATGTCATGGATCAAAAAATCGGATCGGACCGGTTGAATTGGAAATCGGTGACGTGTCCGATCCGGCGAATATATTAAAGTCGGGAATCAATTAAACCGGCACAAAACCGGTAAAAAACCGGTTATATATAATTAATGAGATTTGAACCTTTAACCTCTTAATTTTATAGTAAAGACCTTACCATTAAACCAAATACGCATTTTTGTTCATTATTAACTATATTTAATATTTATTTAACATTAAATGTAATGTTTAAATATTAAAAAACCAAACTACATCAAACCGCTCGGTCCAACTAGTTGAACCGGAGGTCTGAACCTTTAACCTCTTAATTTTATAGTAAAGACCTTACCATTAAACCAAATACGTATTTTTGTTCATTATTAACTATATTTAATATTTATTTAACATTAAATGTAATGTTTAAATATTAAAAAACCAAACTACATCAAATCGCTCGGTCCAACTAGTTGAATCGGAGGTCTGACTGGTTCGACCTCCGATCCTATTTTTTAACATTGGTTCATGTAGCCACCTTTAAGAGGTGGCATTCAATAGATCTTGAATTCAAATCTCAGATTGTGACATCTTTTTTGTACCAAAAATATTATATATAAAAAAGAAGTTTGTTACATAAAAACAGATGTAAATACCGTAGGGCTCCCTTGCAGGCCTGTAATCAACGAAAGAAACAAGGATAGTTAGCCTTTGGGGTTTGGTTAGAGAGTCAAAGGATGAGAAAATGATGCAAGAATTGAGAAAATTTTACTGAATTTTTTGCTTACTTTATCTTTATTTCTTTTGCATGAACTCTCCCACCAAATCTTCCCATTGCCATTAATAGTTCCACCACCTTCCACTACTAAATTCTCAACACTATCAAAGACAAGCCAATGCCTGGAATCTTCATTGTAGTCTGATTGATCATCAGATGCTTCTATGGTTCCATATATCTGACATTTTCCAACATTTGCTTTATCATTCATCTGGAAAAAAAAATTAGTGAACCTCTATGCTATATTACTCCGACTCTTCATTTTTTTTGAAGTATCCGTGTCCAACAACCGTGTCCGATACATATTCTGAAATGAGTATGGGGATATGACCCTCCAAAGATTCTCCAAATACATGGAAAAACTTAGAAAAAAAATTGAACATACCCGTGTCGGACACATACTCGTATCCGACACTCATACCCAAGTCCGAGTAATATAGCCTCTATGCCTGTTTGTCTAAATTATATTATGACCTGAGCTCACCTCTACTGTAAGATTAGATTTGCAAGGGCCAGTGAATCTAATTGGCTTAAGACTGTAGCTCTTTTCTTTAGGCACTATAAGAGCTACTCCACCTGCAGAAGAACATGCTTGCTCCCAAGCCTTCTCAAATGCCTGATGACAGAGTTCACAAGGAAAAACAAGAAATGGTTGTTATATTGGAGAACTAAATATAATCTTTATTGACTGCTAATCCCTTTTGCTTCAATTCAAGTCCAAATGTTTTAATTTTTTTTTTTCCTTTATTTAATTATTTATTTTCACATGTCTGGCACGAATGGTATCCAAAATCACCCCCAAGAATCAGCAAACTTCCATAGATGATAGCTCCAACAGCAATTTATGTAAATAAAAGGTACAAATTGCAGTTCATATATAGCTATGTTACTCCGACTCTTCATTTTTCTTGAAGTATTCGTGTCCAACACCCGTGTCCGACACATATTCGGATATGGGTATGGGAGTACGATCTTCCAAATATATGGAAAAACTTAGAAAAAATTGAACATATTCGTGTCGGACATATATCCGTATCCGACACTCACCCCCGAGTGCGAGTAACATAGATATATAGGATATTGCAATGGTTAGTTAATCAGAGAAAAGTTTTCTTCCTGTAAAACTGCAAACATGCTTTTAAGTGAGTACCTCAGTGTCATCAGTTCCATCACCTTTAGCTCCAAAATCATCAACACTAACTGTTTTAAGTGTAGGTCCTCCAGGACCTGCAGGCAATATTGAAGGGAAATCTTCTTCATTATCATTAAACCCCTGCACTGTAAGATCTTGAGTTGTCTGCTTGAAAATATGCTTTGCTCCACCATTATAACCAGATACTTCTCCAAGGTAATATGTTGAGGACAAAGAGAAAAAGATTATGAAAGATAACAATAAATGTTTCTGCAAATTCATTGTTAACAGGAAAAATGGAAGGATCAGAAGACTGATGAGATATGGTAGTGAAAACCATGAAATATTGATGAGCTTATATAGTTATGGGAAAGATTTGAGAGATTTTGAATAATATTTCTTCATGCACTCTTATGTTAAAGACCTAAATGCATGGATATAATCTAAATCTTGTAATTATGAAAGGTTTAATTGCGTTATTATTCATTATTCATTATATAGAGGTCTATAACTCATACAATCGTATCATAACAGAGTAATTAGGTGCTTTAGAGCTTTACATTTGCATGCAAAATCACATTAATGCTAATGGCCTGCTTGTACGCGTAATAATTAAGCCATAAACGTTTGCATCCATGCATGTGAAATATAATATTTTAAGAGTGTCTAATCTTTTACCATATAAGCAAAGTTTATAACAAGTTAAGGGTACAATTAGACTATGTTATCTGAATTTTTCAATTTTTTTTACATACTCGTGTTCGACATCTCTAACTGACATATATTAAGAGTTAGGATATTGGTAGGAGAGTATAATTTTTCAAATATATTAAAAAAATTTAAAAAATTAAGCATACTCGTATCGAACATATATCATATCCGACACTCATTCCGAGCGATACTTAGGAATTTCAAAGTAACAGTACAATTGTAATACTATTATTTAGACTTTTTTCCAAATTACAAACGTACATCACCTGGCTGATATAATAGTTTAATAGTAGTAATTGCACCTTATTTCCAAAACAGAGAATTCAAGTTCAAATTTCCCTTCTTGTAAGTCTATAACAGAGAGATTGTTGGATCATATCTTCCCTCAAATTACAACCTCGTTTTCATTCTAAAGGACTCAGAATGAAAGTCATTGCATAATTCATTTTATATAAATTTTAATGCATCTATATCGTGTTTATATTATTTTGTATTGTGCTGTATTCGTATCCAAAATTACCAAATGACAAGGAACGCAATGAATGTTTGAGAAATAGGCAAATTTTATTAAAGAGTGGCAACAACACAATATGTAACTTGTAAAGGCCTCTCTCAATCCCCATTTCCCTGCATATTACACATCACTACGACTAAGACAGACAGCCATGAAAATCCCCCATAACAACGATGGCATTTGTAATATAATGCTAATTAACCTGAAGCTACTTAGACTTGAATTTCTATGGGCCATCTGTACATCTCCTCCAGTGGAACTGGCAGAGTAAGTGTCACCAATCCAGTCGCCAAGTCATAGTCGAAGTCAGTCTCAGCATTGCCCACACTGCACTTCAATGGACGCTGAGAAGAGTATGCACCAAACCTCCCACAACCCCTAACTTTGAGGGTGATCGTTGCAGTTGGACTCCGGTTGTCACTGAGAGAAGTTGTCAAATCCGAGGAAACCTCACCATCGAAGAACTCCGGCTTCTCATCGGATGTCGTTTGTACTTCGAACTGCTCGACAGCACCGCTGCCGTTGAACATGTCGAGCAGGCCTATTGGTGCAAATGAAATGTTGGTGGTAATCTCCTGCACCATAGGAGAAAGGCATTCAATAAGCCACCATTGTCAAATTAACAAAGCAGCCTAAAAGGAAAGGAACTGAAAGAAACTAACCTTGACTGGACAGAAGTGGAATAGTTCATACTCAAGAACCTTAAGTGTTACTGGCACTGAAGCACCTTTAGGTAACCGTACCACCTCCCCTGAAATTCAAAAGGCATTTTTGTTAACATTTTAAAGTATGAATTGTTTGAGTAAGTACATCATCCATGCAAACATCCAAATAAATCCAATTGGCACTCATCACCTTACAAAGTGCAAGGGTGCCAGGACATCTAGGCAGAGAGAAAAATTACCTGATCTATGAGCATAAACCACCGTCTCCCCATTCCAGCCCGCACCAGCAACCTGAGTGATTGAATCAACATCGTTGGCACAAACAGAACCCGTAAGTGTACCAGGTGATGCATCATGAATGCGGGTTTTCTTGGTGATCTTGCACCAACCAGCACCTTGGCAGTTGAAAACACCCACCACACCAGAGCACTTGTTCACATTCCATATCTTGAGCAAGCTGCAAAATAGAATTCTGTAAGTAAAGCTGCATATATGATCAAACACACAAGATGTGCAATAAGCAACGAGAAAGAATGCTACAGACCTAATCCCATCTCTAGCTGGATCAGCAAACAGACAATCACAAGTAGGCCTGCCAGGCAGTTGGGTGCGGATTACTGATCCATCAGGAAGGACCAGCTTCTTCAAGAGCTCAAAGTTGTGGTTGCCAGGCTTATCGCTGCATAAAACAACACAAATACAAAAATGGATGCTAGAAAATTGTTACCACATCATTATGATTATTAAAATTAAAAACCAACTTTAGCATAACAATACCTGACATAGATAGCACATCCACCAATTGCACGAGCTGCAGCATGGTATTCTGCAGCTGGGTGTAAGCTCTGCAGCAAACCATCAAATTTATCATCAGTGCCACATGTAACCCTCATTTTGAGTGAAAAATGCCCATTACATTTGAGTGAAAATTTTCTTTAGTGAACATGAAAATAACTTCCATAATCATTGGAAATCCCCCCCCCCTCCCATTCTTCTTGGTCATTTTGTAAGAATATTGGTCGACCATCATTATATGTGAAAAATGCTCATTACAGCTGACTTTAAGAAAACTACAGATGACTTGAAAAACATAAAAACACTTATTTTGACTTACATGGAACATATCCCAATCAGGTTGCATAAATTCTCCCAGGAAAAGGGTGTTGTAAGCCACTGAGGAAATGTGGATAGTGTGTGAAGCAGGGTCGCGAGGATAAAAGTCATCAGAAGCTCTAACAACAGCAGTCTGCTTGGTGCTGTAGATTCCATCAGTGTTATGACACATGCATGCTATGCATCCATTGTCAGGGAAGTTTCGGGCAATTGAGGCTTCAAGGGCCTGTATATAACTGCGGGTAAGAGAGACTCTACCACCGTGTCCAGCACCAAGGGTCTCAATAATGTTTTGCACATCAACCTTCACTCCATCAACTCCACATGAAGCCAGATAGGCATGAAGCTCATTGTAGAAGTTGAAAACCTTCTTCGGATGCACCAAACCCAGGCCATGAACAGCAAGGCTGTCCATAACTACGTCCGGCTGGTTGCCCAACACACCTGGGGATTGAACAGGATATGCCAATGCTGTATCATAATGTTCCATACCAGCAGCTGCAGGTTTGACTCCACCCCAATAGCCAGCCATAGCATGCCACACATATACATGCCTATGCCCAAAGTAAGACAAAATGTTACTTGTAATAGAAGTCAACCTTATTTAGAGAGAAATTGCAGAGAATGAACTACCAAAAGTAAGATCAATCTTATTGATCACAAATAAGTAGACTTTCTTTACTCAAATTTACTACTAGTAGCCAACACAAATATGCTGTTTTGGTTCAAGATCAATATAGGAAGAATGACCAAGTGGCAGGGTTTAACGTTTTCATTTATATGATGAACAAGTTTGAATTCCAACGTGTGTCAAGTCTTATTTGTACATTTTCTTTCAAGTCGAGAGAGTTAAAATGTGGATTTGCAAAGTGGATTCTTAAACCGGAAAATGAATCCACTTGTCAATGCCGCTCTTGCTCAAATCAAAACGAGCTGCAGCTGGTAACAAGAAGATCATCCATCTGAAGTCGGTTAAAAATAGGATCTATAGAAATTGGTCAATTACTCATCATGTAACTGAAGAAGCTAATTAATTGCTTCTAATGAAAAATAGGAATCCAATTGAGAGGAAGATATCTGCAAAGCATGTATGACAGTCTTTTTTGCTTTCATAAAAGAGTTCATAATAGAATGCACCACAACCAACTGATTAACACAAAGAACCAGAATAACTTGGACCACTTACTTCACATTATGATGCTGCTTGGCTTCATCTACAACATGTTTTAGACCAGAGATCTGTTCATTGTTTTGGTCATTCTTTTGGAATTTTGCATTCTCTTTAATCCCGGTCAACCTACTCGCAAACCTGCAAGAAATAATTGGACATCAGATCTACATCTAACTTTTGTAATAATCATTGTTACATGTGCAAGATCTTCATCCAAAAATAAAATATATAAAAAAAAAAAAAATCAACGGAAGGTAGAACATAAAAACGTGATAGCAAAAGGAGACAAAACATGCCATCTGCAGAGTTAATTCGACTCCATGTGATTCACATGCATTGAAGTATTAAGACTGAGCTAAAATCCAAGAGCAAGAACTTCCACTAAAGTAAACAGAATATGACCAGAGATAGGGACCACCAAATGGGATTCACCAGACTATTATTATATCTAATATATAGTGATATAATGGCCAAACCATCAGGGTGTGCAGAATCAACACTTCCACTAAAAACTCGACATTAAGATATATAGTCCTCTCCAGTTCATATGATGAAAGTAAGCCACCCCTGTACCTGGTACTCCACCCTGCCCACAGGTTTTGGATGCTTCACCTAAGAGCTGCCTCTCATTACAAGAGCTGTGTTCTAGACCTGGTCTACGAAAGAAATTCTAGACAACAGCTGCCAAAACTCCTTGATTTTCTACTTAGCCTACTTTTTCCAAGTTCCCAGTTTACAACCCTTTAAAATGATAGGTGGAGAAAGTTTTGTTTGCAAGCAGTGGAAAAATAATGTATCATATGAAACTTGATAAAAGAAATATGAAAATATTAAATCTTCAAAATCTTCAGCAGATTAATCTATTTTTAAAGAGCTCTTAGTCATCCATACAGGCAGAAAATTTTACCACCAAACAAGGCTTTGCATAAAATACAAAGGGTAATTATCAGAGAAAAAGTCAAATATTTTCAGACAAGATGACAGATCTTTGTATGCTCCTAACACAAGACACTTGCATGTGTGTGAGAGAGAGAGAGAGAGATCTTACTGTGCCCCTTCTTGTACAACACAATCACTCTCCTTGGGCTTATTTTCAATCTGCTGCCAACCATCGTCTATGATCAAAAATCGAGGTGGAGTCCCTCCCTCTGATAGGCTGCAATTAAAGACAAAGAATCCAGTGACGACCATCTTATTATCGTCATAGCATTTTCTTTCCAACTACAACTAATCACTAGCTCACATTGCTATAAATTTCTATTACCTTTTGAGGCCTTCCTCAACACCCTCTGCAGTGACATCGGTGTAGAAAGCATCCCATGTGCACCAGCCGAACCAATCAAGAAAAGAAGGCAACTATTCACAACCCATGTAATAATGTTAGGAAAGATTCGTAAAGACAATCTTAGCTTTGTCACAAACCAATTTAAAAGTATAAATCAAAATTCTATAAAATAAAAGAACAGCAGGGGACATAAACATCGATGTAAGTAATTATACCTTCTTCTTCTCTCTGTGAAGGAAAGTTTGCATGTGTTTCTCCACAGCCCTGGTTCACAAAACCAAAAATATTAAAAGTGCTCATTAAGCAGTCATTTAAACCACAAGAAACAAAATATATTTAGGAAATCAAATAAAAGACTTGAGATATGATTGTAATTTGTCTATAATTTCCAGAGAAAGAAAACATGGACAATAACTAGTTTAAAAAAAATTCAATGACTACAGATTAGGATATAAAAAACTGTGGAAAATATTTGTTTGCATGAAGAAGCATATCTACTCACTTAACAGCCTGGTTGATAACTTCAAACGGATTGGTCCCAGCATGCATGTAGACAAGGTACAGGCCTCGGTTTGTTTCAACAGTGTTATCACCTGCAAAACCAAATCACACACCACAAAAAAAAGTTGTTTTGGTTCTTTCGAACTCGATCCTTTCTATCTATTTTCTTCGCAAAATGTTATATGTGCCATTAATCTTGATTTATTGGGATGGCAGTCATTCATGGTTTCTCCACCCTGGTTGTTCACACTAATGACTACTCCACCCCATGATTGATGATTTCATATGGTTTGCTTCCTTCATTAATGGTCGATAAGATGGTACTGAAGGTTTGCCTTATGCAATTGCATGATAGACAGGACCTATATAGCAAATGCCAGATACTTTTGAGTGCCATAAGCTACTCACCACTCTCAAGGCATATCTCAATCTCATTCTTGTCATTGCCTTGCAGAACAGCACGGAACAGGCCTTCAAGGAGTGGGAGGAAAACAGTGTAGATTGTTGGGGAATTAGGATCATCTTCTTCCTTGCTCTCTACGAGCATGAATTGAGTCTCCAAAGGGACATCTTTCCCACATGTTCCCATTCTCTGAGTCATCCACCATAGTTTGAATCGGAAACAGCACATGAATCGAAGACCCCTGTTCCAGGAAAATAAGTACAAGTCATGACTTTGGGAACTCCTCCACACCATAATCATCTAAGAACTTACAGGTTTTATAAGCCTTAAGTATCAAAAGTATATGTCAGCAAAACAACAGTCCCGGCTAACTATTAGGAATAAGCATGGCAGGTTAGATAGTCCAACGGCAACGAACATGTACATTTAAAAGTAATTTAAAATATACTTAAGCATAAAGTATACGGATAAATATTCTAATCAACACTTTAAAAAAAGTTATAAAACTCTAGATTCCAAATTACTGTATATTCATACAATTCATTTCTTTTCAAGTTAACTAGGAAACAAACTGACCCAAATGAATCTTTGTCTAAACTTGTATACAGATGAAAAGGGTGAAATAAAGTAAAAGGTTGAAGTGGAATCTTAAGGTAACAATCAGTAACATAAGAAGCTTTATACTGTTAGTTATTAAAAATTGAAATCAACCATCTCTTTCTTGATTACTAATGTAAGTTCTGAGCACTATATGAGGCAAAAAAATATTTTTGAAAAAATATCAGGAACAACCAATTGTAAAATGAAAATTCATTGATTTGCTAGATCTCAAATTCTCAATCCATAAACAAATGTTATTGGTAAGCAATTTTTAATCATAAACAGAATATTATTAAAGACAAACATCGATTCCAATTAAAAAAAGCAGCTATAAATGTCAAAATTGGAGGATAATAAAGTTTAAAAAGGAGAAAGTACTTACTCTAAAACACCTATAGGAAAGACATGAAGGCTTTTGCTATCCGAAGCAGTAGCACCAATAAAAGTACCAGAACCAAGCCCTACACCGGATCCTGGAGTCAAAACGATGTTGTCTGCCACTCCAGTGAGGATGGTCTTCCCATGAACCACAAGGTTCCCATCGTTGATGGAAATTCTTGGTGTGACAGTCATTGTTGATAATGAGCACCTGATAACTGTCGCACAACATAATAAACGACATCAATGACAATGAACATAACATATTTAAAAAAAAAAAAAACAGAACATGTTTACATTGGCTTAGAAACAGAGTTCCATCAAACTAAGAACTATACTAGATAAAAAATTAAAGAACACCCATTTGCAGATTAAAAATACTATAAAATAAAAAATGGGTAAGGGAGGTTCTAAAAGTTTGACCTATGGGTTTAAATATATAGGAAAGCTTAGACTTTTAGAAGGAACACTTCCAGTGCCATGAGATTTCCCTGAAGGAAGAATCCACCCCAATTGATTTACTGATGTTGTCCATAAATTTCTCACCTAACCGTTGAATAAATTGAATTTTGAACCCACCCAAAACGAGGAAAAATCTGAAGAAAAAAAATGTGTGAAATGTTCAAAATTCTTTTTTTTTTTTTATTTGTTGAAACAGAGAAAACCAGCACGCTTTCTTTCGCTCTTTTTTTTTCCTTTTTTTTTTTTTGGTTTATTGGGAGAAAATATTATCTCCATGAAGAAATATAAGAAACTATTCGAATTTATTCTTTTTTTTTGTTTTTATGAGGGAGTTTAATCTTCCGTTCATCGCTTTTTTGATTCACTGGAGAAGAAAATTGGATTTTATATTCCTTTTTTGGGTTTTTTTTTTAAGGAATATACCAACTATTTTTGGTAATTACAGTAGATTTCAGGTGGTTTGCTTGAAAATTATCAAAAGAAAACTGGGAAATTTAGGAAATTATCAGGAAAAAAAAAAAACTCGGGAAAAAGGAAAGGCCGCCGGTGCACCACAGTGATCTGTTCCGGCCCCAAATAAAGCTCCTTTTAAAAAAAAATTAAACCCTTAATTTACACTTTCAAAAAATGATTTTCTTTCTTTCTTAAAAAAGAAAAGGAAAAGAAAAAAGTGTGTGCTGAGAGTTACAGAGAAAATAACAAGTTTGGACCGACTCACGAGAAAAGCAGCTCCAATAAAATAAAATAAAAAAAATCTCCACGATTAATACAGCGGAAGAGAAAAAGAAGAAAAAAACGATGAATTTTGAATTAAATTTAAACAGAGATTTATAATAAAAAATTTGCTAAATTTTATCCAAGTCTCCGTAAGAGTAAGACCGTAACCAAGGAATTCGAGAGCGATATATCGTCGTGATCTGTCCCTTAAATAAATTAGATTATTTTGTTATTATCTTCTTCACAACAGCCATTTGACGCAGATCTACACCGTTAATCACAGATTTTGGCTTTAACTCCATACTCCATAGTCATCTTCGCTCAATTTTCCTCCATGGAGCAAAGCAGAAGCTTAACAAATCCATCATAATCTCAAAATTAAGAAATAAAAAGTAAAAATATCATCAGATCAGAAAAAACTCCAAATTACTTCTCATTTCATGATCTCCACTCCACGTAAAAAAATTCTCGGAAATCCATCAACCATAGAACCAGCAACAAGTCACCAAAAAGCAAAATAAAATTACTCAAAAAAGAATTCACCATAAACTAAAAATTATTTTCACAGCTCACAACTCCAAATAAACTCACCGGAAGCTAGGCTAGCTAGGTCCTTAAGCCGCCGAGAGTGCTGAAACTCTTTTTTACTTTATAGCTGAGCGAGAGAGAAGGAAGCCTAGAAAACCAAAGAAACACTCAGCAGAAGCGCACTCCGACGAAGGTAATGCCTCTTCTTTAGAGGGAGAGGGAACGCTAATTACAGGTAGGAACGCGCACTTACGGTTTGTTTTTTCAAACAATGGATGCGAGCAAAGATGGCGAGGAAGGTGGGTTTATATAGCAACAATTTCAGGAATTAAACATCGAGCAACTTCTATTTACTCGACCATTTCGGATTTGCCACGTGGATTTTTTAATTTTCGTTTATACAACAAGTTTTATTTATGTATAAATAATAGAGTGATTTTATGTATAAATTTTATCCTTTTATGTAGAGGGGCAAAATAAATCCGAATCCGAAAATTCGTTCAGAAAAATTCAAACCTGAATTCGTTCAAATTCGATTTGACCAAAAAATCAAAAACACGAACTTGAAAAAACCCGAACCCGAAATGGCCCGAGCCCGAAATTACCCGAACCCGAAAAGATCCGAACCCGAAAATACCCGAGCCCGAAAATACCCGAGTCCGACCCAAACCCGAATCCGAATTTAATACTAAAAATAAAAATTATCAAATTGTAATTAAATATTTTTTTTTTATAAAACAAGAACTTTATTTATCAATTTTATTCTAATATTTTTTTAATAATTTAATTAAAAATTAATTTATATTTTATATATATATATATGATAAAATAATAATTTTATCAAAAAATAAAATTATATTTTGTAATTATAATTTTAATGTCTCATATCTTGATAAATTCATTATATAAAGATTCTAAACTCCTGAAGATTTTGAAAATGTGAAATTTTTTTGACATAAAATATTACTTGTCTTTTATTTATGTTATTTTAAAGCACCCTTATAATAGTATAATAGTATTTTCTATATATTAAAATTAATTAACAGAAATTCATTCATTTTAACTTATCTTTAGTATAATAATATTTTTTATATTAAAAAATAGATAAAAACTACTTTTAAAAAAATGTGTTGCTCTTTGCTACATGTATATAGTTTTCTTAAGGATATTATTAAATTAAATTATTAAATATTAATTTATAAAAGTATTAGTCTTTTTAGAATTTAAAAGTATTTAACATAATTAGCTAATTTATTTTTGTAATTAATTTATTATTTATTTTATTTTGGATAAGTATTTTTTAAATTATTATTATTATTATTTTATTACACTTGATATAATTTAAGATATAATTTACTTTTAGTAATATATCATATCAAATTTTAAGATTGGTTCACTTGATATAGAGGTGCTCATAGGTCGGGTCAGGCCGGGTTCGGGCTAGGTTTAGGTATGGTATCAACACCATATTCATTTGCCCAAGCCCAGATCGATCCAAAATATAGGCCTCAAATTCTGCCCAAGCCCGCCCATATTTGTAAATGGGTAGTCCAAGCCCGTTTAGGCCTCAAAGTTGAATGCTAGAGTTCGTCTCTAAAAATCTATTATTTTGTAGTGAATATAAATTATAATGTATTTACATGTTGAAATTCGAGTTCATCAAATCAATTATTTTAAATATTAATATGATTAATTTATAATATATCATATTTTTTATAATAAATTATTTTAAAATTTTATTTTATATAAAAAGTTAGTTTTATTTTCTTTTGGTGCTAACAAATATTGATTTTAATAAATAAATATAATTAAAAAATCATATTATAATAAAAAATTATTTTAAAAAATGATAATAAAATATTAATATTATTTTTAAAAGTAAATATTTAAATTATGTAAAAATGATTACATCTAATATAAAATAAAAATAATGTAAAACAAACCCGAATCCAAACGGGTCCGAACCAGAACGGATCCGAATCCGATCGGACCCGAATGAGCCCGACCAAAACCCGCCCAAATTTCACCTTTACTTTTATGTATAAATAATAGAGTAATTATTTGATATACGGATGGTAACTTTTTTTTTTAACTCTACAAGTGAAGATTGTCACATATTTTATTTATTTTTTAATTATATTTTCCTGTAATTTTCCTATCAATGTACAGTATAATTTTTCTAAATGATAATAATTAATATTAGATATTTTGGTGTTTCTGTTAACTGTTGGTGAGCATGAGTGAGTGCATGTGAACTGTAAATTTAAACAGCGGTTGAAATAAAAAGTAATAAAAATAAAGAGCGGTTGAAATGAAGAGTAGTAATTTCGAGGAAAGAATGTTTAGGCTTTGGTTTTGTTTCATTCAAGAATATTCGTACATGAAAATTTGCATCCGTATAAAAAATAAGACTTTGTTAACTAATGTTATCGGATATTTTTTAAAATTATCTTATATAATGATATTTTTATTTAATATATTAAAAATAAATTTGCATCCGTACAAAAAAATAAGACTTTGTTAACTAATGTTATAGGAATATTTTTTTAAATTATTATATATAATAATATTTTTATTTAATATATATATAATGAATAAAATTGTTATTATTGCATTCAAAATAAAATCAATTTTATTTTTATAAATAATATATTAATTTTAATTTGAAAAAATATTTTAAAGATATTCATTAACAAAATCATAAAAAATACCCGATCATATATTTAGGATTAATATTTGTATACTTTATTTCAATTTTCATAAAAATGAATCAATCTTTATATTTAAAGGTTCAGTTCTTTCTTTCTTTTTTCAGCTTTTATAAAATATATATTTTTAGAAAGATAAATTTTTTTCGAAAAATTATATTAAATTTACGTTGATTTAAAGTTTATTTGTTGTTAACAAGAGCTTTTTCCACGAAACAAATACAAAAAAAATACAAAAACTATTTTTTATTGTGTTTGGTATGAATGGTAAAAGTTAGAGTGTAAAAAAATAAATTTAAAGGTAAAATTATAAATAAAATTATAAATTTAAGTTAAATAACTTTTTCTCCTACAATTGAATTTGGAGAGAAGTGAAATATATAAATTTACTCATATTTTTTCTTTAAATCATATTTCTATCTTACTAAACGAAAAAAATATGGAAAAAAATAATTATTTTCCCGCACTATTTTTTTTTTTTTTTTCCTTTTACCAAGCACAATGTAACCAAAAAAAAAAAAGTGAGCAAAAAGATTAGATAAAATTACTTAAATCTTTTATATCGGAGAGACTGGAGAGTATCAAATTACTTCTTTTTTAAGTAGATCATAAGGTTTAGAATTCGATTTTCTGAAGATAAAAAAATGATAATTATTTATCTAATTTTAAGATAAAAATTTATTAAAAAAAAAACTTATAACTTGCTCAATTTCAGACTATTGGATGTCTTTAGTTAAACTTTTCTAAAAAAGAAATACTTAAAAAAGAAGTGTTGAGAGGACATTTTTCATTTTTTTTTTCTGAAAAAAGGGTTATAGTATTATACTATTATACACATTTTAAACAATTGAAACTCTTTTTTTTTTCTTTAAAAAAAATAAATAAATAAAATCCCGGTTTGTAAAGCTGAACAGTGCCTCTAATTTTATCAATGTTTTTTTTTTGCAAAATGATCTGAATTGCGTTCAAATTTAGCTTATTATCATTTTTTGTCATTATTGAAACTTATAATGAAAATTTATTAGTTTAAAATTTTGAAATAATTGATTATTTAATTTAATATAATATTAGAGTTTAAATTTTATTATGTGATTTTTCCTTTATACCCCTATTAAATTTATCATGTGATAATTATATTTATACGGTCCACTTAATCGGTACTATAGGCATCAGTTAAAAATTATTTAATTATCAACTTAAAAAAAATTAATATATTAATTTTATTAAAAATTTTAAAAATAAATTAATAATTATATATGTTATATAATCTTAATCAGTATTATTAGATATTAATTAACATTTTTTATATTTATATCATAATATTATATTTAAATTAAATTTTTTTCATCTATTATCTATTAATTTAAAGCTGAATGTTTAAGTCGGTTTTTTATCTTAATATAGCCAAAAAAAATTATTTATCAAAATACCGTTCTTTTCAGATTAATTCTCAAAATTCGCTTTTTTTAAATTAGTTGAGAAATCGCCATGGCCATGACGATTTCCCAACTGATATTTTAAAAAAATTTCAATTTTTTACATTGTGACGGTGGCGATTTCCCAATGTAACTTTCTTCTTCTTCTTCTTTTTTATTTTTTTAATAAATAATAAAATTTAAATAAAAATTATATAATTTTAAAATTTTAAAAAATAAAGATTTAATAATTTTAATATATAATTTTTATCCCATGGTGGTAGAAGTGTCCATGGGCCGGGCCGGGCCCATGTATAGTATCAACAGATTCAACACCATATTTGCTTGCCCAAGCCACGGTGGCAATTTTTCAACATTTATTTTTATTTTTTTAATTTTATAAAATAATAAAAATTATATAATTTTTAATTTTAACAAATAAAAATATAAAAATTTACCAAAAATTAAAAAATTATATTCGTAATTAGACCTGTTCATGGGCCGGGCCGCGACCCGAAATTTTTTCCCTTGCCCAAGACCATTTCGAGTCGTGCCGACCCGAAAACCCATTTCACTATTAAAAAAATATTTTTATATATTTTATAATTTTTTGAATTTTGTTATTTAAAATTTTTTTAAATTAAAAATTATATAATTTTTATTTAAATTTTATTATTTAATAAAATTACAAAAAACTTGTCCAAGCCCGAACTAATACGACACTTTGGTTGGCCTTTCTCCCGGAGGTCCATTTATTACGAATACAAGTTGAAAAAATTTGATTGACATTACGGATAGACCTGTTCATAGACCAGGTAGCCCGTCCGCCCAAGTCCGGATCACTATTTATATATTAAAATAATTAAATTCAAGCCCGCGAGCCTGGCCTT
This sequence comes from Fremontodendron californicum, assembly GCA_030761205.1. Taxonomy (NCBI): domain Eukaryota; kingdom Viridiplantae; phylum Streptophyta; class Magnoliopsida; order Malvales; family Malvaceae; genus Fremontodendron; species Fremontodendron californicum. The sequence goes on along the minus strand of JAULJL010000009.1, from coordinate 7,758,859 downwards.
GGCAAAAAGTTGAAAATTTTCGATTCGCGGCCAGGCCCATGAGCAGGCCTAATTATGAATATAATTTTTTAATTTTTGGTAAATTGTTATATTTTTATTTTTATTTTTTAAAATTAAAAATTATATAATTTTTATTATTTTATAAAATTAAAAAAAAATTAAGGTTGTAAAATTACCACAGTGGCTTGGGCAAGCAAATATAGTATTGATACCATACATGGGCCCGGCCCGGCCCGGCCCATGGACACTTCTACCACCATAGGATAAAAATTATATATTAAAATTATTAATTATTAATTTTTTATTTTTTAAAATTATAAATTATATAATTTTTATTTAAATTTTATTATTTATTAAAATTAAAAAAAATAAACCTTGGCAATTTCTCAATATAAAAAATTGAAAAATTTTAAAATACCAGTTGGGAAATCGTCATGACCCATGGCGATTTCCTAACTGGTATTTAAAAAAAAATTAAAATTTTCAGTTGAAAAATCGTCATGAGTCATGACATTTTCTAACTGATTAAAAATAACGAATTTTAAAAATTAATCTGAAAAAAATAATATTTTAATAAATAATTTTTTTTTTTATTATATTAAGATAAAAAAGACCGCTTAAGTCCAATCGACCCACGTTGCCCACGTTAGAATGATAGAATCTGACAATAGTAAGGTCTAAAAGAAAAGCTTTTTTTTTTTTTTTCTCCCTTGTCGTGATTTCATGAGATTGGAGAATCAATAAAACATGATTGTGAACTTTATCGACAATGTGACAGCGGCTTTAGGCGCTATCCCGCCTTTTAAAATGCGAAAGGGCATTGAAAAAAAATGAGGGTTTTGTTTTGTTTTGTTTGCTTGTTTGTCTCTTTGATTATTTTTCCAGGCCGCCTCATTTCACACAGTTTTCAAGCCAATGGAGGAGGAGATGGCATAGAAGCGGAGGCAATTGTCATTGGCTAACACTAGCAGCACTGCAGCAGACAACATGAATTTGGACACTTGCACCGCCAAGACCACCACCACCCTTGCCCAAACCAACTACCAACAACAACAACAACAAAAAAAAAAAACATGAATTTAAAAAAAAAAAATTATTAACGAATGTCATAAGAATATTTTTTAAAATTATTATATATAATAATATTTTTATTTAATGTATTTTAAATGATAAATAAAATTATCAAATAATAAATTTAATATAATATTATTATTATTATATTATATTAATTAATTTGAAACGGTGTTTTAAAGACATTTATTAATAAATCTTATTTAAAATTAATTCAACGTGAATTTAACATTATTTAGGTCTCATTTAGCATTGATGTTGGTACAGCTTTTGAGGTTAAAAGCTGTTTTCCACAACAAACGCAATGTTAAACGGATAAAAAAGTTTGGTTTTTGCGATTGAAATCATAGCTTGGCAACCCAAACCAAAAAGTTAAAAAATAGAGCTTTTGAGCTTTAAAATCTGGTTTTTAAATAAAATGATTTTATTATCCTCATATTTTTACACTTTTATTATTTTAAACATATTTTTTTTTTGACATTTCAATTCCTCACAAACACTTTTTCACAGCAATATCAAACACTTAAAAGTTTTTAAATCACAATTTTTTACTATACTTTTTAAACACACTTTTTTCAACTCAAACTTTTTCTAACTCAAATTTTTTTCAACAACAATACTAAATTAACCTTTAAACGATTAAATTGAACAATTAAATTATCCTTTCTTCAAATTTTCTAACATTATATATATATATATATAAACCTAAACGATTAAATAAATGAACAAAGTGAAGCATTTTCTTTTTATGGTTTGATTGTAAAGCTCTTTTTAAGCTAGCCAGTGAATGTGCACAAATAAAAATAATTAGAAGCATTTTATGAACAAGTACATTGAAGCTGTTTTTTTCTTTTCTTAAATCTAAAAAATTATGTTCATATTCTTTTCACTCAAATTGCTATTACATGTTTCAAGCACAGCCATTCAATTGGCATTGACCTTTGTCATGATCTTTGAAATATGTTCATTTGGATTTGTCAACAAAAAAAATATAAGAGTTTTCATCAGTTTATGTCTTTATCTTATCTTAAATGGATAAAAACTACATGCTTTTTGCTTGCTATGAATGAAAATACAAGCATATGAAACTAAATTAATTATTGTCTAAAAGAATGGTTACGAATTTAATTAGCTAGATGCTCGAATTGATATTTTTAGACACGATATAAAAATATGATACGAATATAATATAATTAATAAATATAAAAATAATGTAACAAATATAATACAACACGTTTAAATATAATTAATATAATTAACACAACACGTACAATAAATGTAACATATTTGCTTTTAAAATTTTAATATATTAAATAATGAATATTGTTAACAAATATCTTAATTATTATATATAATAATATTTTCATTAAATACATTAAAAATAATAAATAAATTATCAATTATTATAAATAATATATTAATTAATTCTAAAAAAATATCTAAAAGCATTTTTAGTAAAATTATTTAATAATTTGTATTATATTATTTTATGTTTAATAAAACAAAAATATGAGACACATTATGAATAAGAGAGTTTGATTATCAAATATATCGTCAACACGTATGAAATTTTACGTCAGGCAGACATGGGCCGAAAGTTATCGTTGCGTGCTACTCTTCGCCACGTCAACTGCAGATCTGTACAGAAAATTGAGTTGGACAGGTGGGTCCCACCCAACCGAAGTTTATGGACTTACCTTATTTAAGCTCCCTTACCCTTAAGTTGGGTGAAGTTGTTTGTATTTTTAATCACGTATCCTTTTCAAGGATTAGTGTTTTAGACTTTTAGTCTTAGAACGTATTATTTTGACACAATTTTTTAAATCAAAATCTATTTTTTATCATAAATATAATATTAAACAGATAAAAAATATTTAACTTCTGTTGTTAAAATTATGATTTGAAAAGTCAAACCAAAAAACTAAAAAATTTAACTTTTGAGCTTTAAAAATTGACTTTTGAATAAAATAACATTATTATCCTCACATCTATATACTTTTATTATTTTAAACATTTTTTTTAATATTTCAATTTTCTATAGCACTTATTCAGAACAATGCTAAATACTTAAAAAAATTAAATCATATTTTTTAAACACATTTTTTTCAACTCAATTTTTTTTCAACAGCAATGCTAAATTAACTTTTAGATTTCTTACGAAAATCATCGGAGTTGTGGTATTGTGTGATTATTTTTTTTGGGATGCGATCGTATCGTAATTATTTATTTGGATAGCAAGTTTACAGTTCGATTCATTTATACTAAATTTTGATATACTTACTATATGAGTGAAGAAAATAGTTTTTTAAAACAAAAAGTTACTTAATAGGTAGATAATTTTGAAAAAAAATTATATTTAAAAGATATGAGAAATTTATAAAAGTAAAAATATAATAGTAAGAGTGGGTAGTTTCTTAAAAAACATGTTTTTTTATAAAAATAAAAAGACATAAATATCTTTTAAATTATTTTTTTATTTTATTTTAATTTTTTTGATAAATTTATTAATTGAGTGATATTACTTAACTCGTAATATTAACTCAATTATTCACATTATAATAGTTTAAATGGATATTAGTGAAAGGAAAAATTTTCACTGATGGATAAAAGTCCAGTGAAATCTTTTCCTTTTATCGAAAGTGTAAATTTCTTTTTTGTCCTTGCTTTTCTTTTCATAATATAGTTTTATTTATTTAAAGGTTTTTAAATAAGTTTATAATTATTTAATAAATAATTTATATAAGTATTATTTTAAATAAATCATTTATATATTTATTTTAAAATGTGTAAATATATTTTTATTTTATTTATTTTTTAAATATGTTATGAATTTTATTTTATATAAATTTTAATCTAATATCTCTAATAATTATTTTCTCTTCTTATTATAATTCAGTTTACTATCACTATTATTTTTACATCCAAACACATATTTTATCCGTTACAATAATCAATCTCATTATTACACTAACTAATTTTACCTTTATTATTATTTTTAATTTCATTGAAACCATATTTCATACCCACTTTAAAGTGTAAATTCAATCTCCCATTCTTTGATCATCGGCAAAGAAAAGTACTTTTTTATCTTAAAAAATTCAAATTATGGCATCTGACTTAATAGATTTTGGTTTCAATACATCTTAATTATGTTTTAATGGATCAAAAATCGTTAGCTCGTTCATTACTTAATTGATACTTTAACAATTTTATTTATAACTTTTAATTATCTCGTAATCGAATCTTGCATGAGCTGAAATGACCATGCAGAAAGGATACCTACGCTCATTATGTAACTCAAAATTATAAGGAAAAAAAAATCTTGAGGTAACACAAGAATTAATCAATAATTCACAACTTTAATTAACATGAAAAGCCTTTTGATTAGCTGCCTTAATTTTAATTAGTTGATTAATGTCTTCTTCTCCTCACTAATGAATTATCATATATAATATCATGATTCACACTTTGGTTTTGATTAAATTGCTCACCTTAATTATAAAAGCACAAATTTATTTTTCTTTAATTTGCACAACAAAAATTGCTTCTAAACAAAAAACGTTGAGTATACAACACGTTCAAAGGTAAAACTACCCCTTCCACAAGTTCAATTTGAATTAAGTCGAATTTTTGATAAAATATTTTAGATTTAATTTGGTTCAATTCAAATTATTATTTAACTAATAAAAATATTTTTATTTAAATTTAATTATAAAAATATATAATTATTAATATAAAAATATTTTTTTAATATTTTAATACATTTTAAATAATAAAAAGGCTCGAGCCGTTAGATCGAGTTGAGCTAAATTTTGAACAAACAATTTTATTTATTATTCGGATCTAACCCGACTTAATTCATAGACAATTTTGATATAAACTTGTCATAAAGTTTATTTAAAATAGCAAACTTTGACCTTTAATAGAAAAATGAAAATCCAACAAATTAAAGCAAAATGAGCATCGCTTTCCAATAGATGACCAAAGTCGGTGGGATATCACAATGATTTGTGATTATAGTACCTATTTAAAAAGCATAATCTTGGTTTATTAACCATAATAATATCTTCCCATTAATGATGTGTACCAAGTCTTATTATTTAATTAGTATTTTTCTTAATTATTTCTTGATTGTGACATTGTCAATATTGTATATATTTTAGTTGAGAAAACGACAAGTCGAGGGGGGCCATTTGAAACCAGGCAATGACGCTTGGTTTAAGCAAACTTTGAATGGTGGAATTTTGACTGCTTTTTATGAAGCTAAGTTTGATTTGAGCACCTTAACCAAATTGCAAATGCCTCGAGTAAAATCTGTTGGGTCCTATTAATCTTGGTTTAGAAAATTATTTTCTGTTTAAGGTAGAGGAATATTTGAATAAAGAATTTCAGAGTTTAATTTAGTTAGTTTATATAATCATTTTTAAAAATTGTACATGCAAAAAAATTGAAATTCGAATCTTAACATCTACGATCTCTTTTCCTATTTCAAGTTACTGACTTCCTTTATATCAAAAAAATAATACTTGGATGATTTTTTTAAAAAAGTTTTTTCATGAAAATATATAATTATTAAGGAATTAAATGGGACTACTCAATGGGGAAATTATTTATTTTTTATTTTATTGTTGGACTATTCACAAATGGTATATATTACTGTAATAAATAACAACTAATTTTGAACATTTATATATATATATATAGAGAGAGGAGGGATCCATTTATATTAATGTAAAACTAAATTAGTTTTACATACTTTCGTAACTTTTTATACGGTTTATATGTTAACAAACCAACTGTTGGATTTAATAATATAATTGTACTTGTCGTGCACGTAAAGTTTTGAATCGATCTGATATCTCTATCATATCGATCGAGAATACTGTATTTTTCAATATATATTTAACGGTTGAAAGTTTTTTATATTAAACAAATAGTTAAACATTTTTAATTTACTCGAAGCCTGACGTGCATGATCTATGTGAATAGAACATGAAATACGATGGTCAGATTAATCAAATATAAATCATATAAAAAATTACAAATGTGTGTAAAACTAATTTAGTTTTACATTAATTTAAACGGATTCGTGTAAACGAATCTCTCCTCTCATATATATATATATATATATATACGGATAGTTGAAGAATTGGATTGTGTTGGGACACTTCAGCATTTCTCTATGTCCTCAAAAGTGGTCTAAAAGGGCATATAATGATTTAATGCCTGGAAACATTATTGAAGCATAAGGCCCCATTTTGCTTGGAATGAATTTATTAGGTTCTTCAAGAATTAAAAAAAAAAAAAAAAATCGTAATTTGAGATAAAAAAATATAAATATTGATATTCAAAATTTAAATTTATTAGATATCATCTTTTATAAATTGTATAAATCAATTAAGTTAAATTCAATTTTTTTTTTATTTGTAACTTTACTAGGGTTTATTGTATTTAAAGTAGGACGGATAATTTGTGCAGGTGACCTAAACAGACTACTATCGTACTATTATATGTGAAGTAGGACGGATAATTTATATATGTATGTCGTATTTTATATTTTTTATGTTGATTATGTAAATATAAATTAGATTTGATAATTTTAGATATGATATGATTACACAAGACGAATACGATTCTGAAAAAGTAATTAAAATATGACACGAATACATGAACGTGTCAAAATGTATATAACACGAATTATTAACATATCAAAATTTATATTATTATATAATGCCATAAACACGATTATAATACTTGAAAATACACGAACACGACATGAATACACGAATTACTCCAAATCTAACATAAACACAATATAAATAATTAAATATATTAAACGTATTAATTATATTTAAATATAAATACTAATTACGAATATGATACATATATTAAACATCTTAATTATATTTAAATATATTATATTTAAATATATTATATTTATTAAATATATTATATTTATCATCTATCTAAAATATATATAATATGAGCTACATAGATGCCCCTATGTTTGACACCTGTCATAAGAAAGATATTTTTTCTTTTATAAATGGCATTAAAAGAGGTTTTTTTTATCAGAATATAGCTAAAAAAAATTATTTATCAAAATACTGTTATTTTCAGATTAATTTTCAAAATTCTCTTATTTTAAAATTAGCTGGGAAATCGCCATGGGGATGACGATTTTCCAGCGTAAAATTTTCAAAATTTGCAAAAAAAAACTAAGGGAAATCGTCATGGGGAGTGGCGATTTTCCTTGGTGTATTTAAAAAAAAAATTCAAAAAACACCAAGGAAAATCGCCACCCCCCATGGCGATTTCCCTTGGTGTTTTTTTGCAAATTTTGCAAAATTCTCGATGGCGATTTCCCTTGGTGGTATATATTTTTTTTTACTTAAATTAAAAAAAAAATTGCAAATTTGTTTTTAAAATTTGTATTTTAATTTTAAAAGTTGTAAATTAAATAAAAAAAATTATCTTGGTTTGTTTATTTATTTTTTAAATATATATTAAAAAGTTATAATTTTTTAATTTTATAAAAAATAAAATAAAATTTATTATTAAAATTTTATAAAAATAAAATTTTATTTCTTATTAAAATTTAAAAAATAAAATTATATTTCTTATTAAATTTTTATATAAAAAATTTTATTTCTTATTTAAATTTTATATAAATAAAAAATTTGATTTCTTATTTAAATTTTATATGTGAGATCTGTAACAAACAGGTATAAAATTTTTTATCTTCGATTGTTTTAATTTTTTAAAAATATATATACTTAAATTTTTTATTAATTTAATTTTAGGCTGTAGAAAATAATGGAATTGGATTCCTTCTGCACTGGATGAGACTAATGATTTAGGGTTAGGGTTTCAGTTATTTTTCAGTGAATCAAATCCTGTAGAAAATATTGAAATTGGATTCCTTATGCAATGGATGGGAGTATTGACCAGATTTAGGGTTAGGGTTTCAGCTATTTTCCAGTCAATCAAATGCCGCAGAAAATATTGGAATTGGATTCCTTTTGCAATGGATGAGACTAATGATTTAGGGTTAGGGATAGGTTTCAGTTATTTTTCAGTCAATCAAATATTGCAAAAAAAAAAAAATTGGAATTGGATTCCTTCTGCAATTGATGGAACTAATGATTTAGGGTAAGTGATAGGTTTTAGTTATTTTCCAGTCAATCAAATGCTGTAGAAAATATTGAAATTTGATTCCTTTTGCAATGGATGGGACTAATGATTTAGGGTAAGAGATAGGTTTCAGCTATTTTCCAGTGAATCTAATGCTGCAGAAAAAATTGGAATTGGATTCTTTCTGCAATGGATGAGACTATTGGACAGTCCGGTACAAAGGATGTGATTTATCATCAGTTTTTGCATTGAATGAGTTATCAGTTTTTTCAGTCAATTAACCCTAGCCAGAAAATGAGAATCATATTTCATCCTGTACAAAGGATGGGATTTGTCATCCGGTACAACATAATGAACCATTATAAATTCATAATACTGATGAAGGTTTACAATACCCCATACAACAGTTTTTCAATCAGATTTTTTCTGAGTGCTAACACCTCCTCATTTCTCATCCTTCGATATTTCTTCTTTCTTTTTCCGAGTGATAATACCTCCATTCTAATCCTTCTTAGTTTCATTACTACACAACATGAGCAATAAAGTGATAGCATTGGTCTACTATAATGGCCAAATTCATAATACTGACGAATGTGCTACCTTTGACTGTGAACGTCCTAAAAGTTTTCGTGTTGAAGAAGACGTCACATTAGAGGAACTGAAGCTACAAATTCATACAAAAATTAAAGCTGAAAATAGAAAAAGAGTTTCAGAGATTAAGTATAGGCATCATCTTTCTATTGGTGAAGGATGTATCCGATATAAAACATTTCCACTTGAAGATGATGATGATGTCAGAATGCATATTTTATGCTCATGAGACATTTGCAAATGTTGGTGTACTTGAGTTATATGGTGACATAGAGGATGTTCACGATGATTGTGGGCCTTCAAATGTTCGCACTACAGAAAACTTTCCCACAAAAGATGATGATTCTGGGCCGTTCTATGTTCACACTACATACGATATTCCCACAGAAGAAGTCGTTTTGTTATCTCAAGCTACAACGTTTCATAATTCATTAGTCTCACAAACAATTCCTACTACCCTCGAAGATGAGCCAGCTGGTGTTGATCCTATTCCGCCACGTGGAGTCCATGGTGAATATGTTGGCGACTTTAGTGAGCAGGAAGAGGATGCTGAATTCGCAAGTGATGACAACAGTGATTCTGATCCAGACGTCATCCCTGCTGAGATCAACACTCATGGAGATCTTCCCCCATATGAGGCTTCATCCCATATGAATACCCTGGATCTGGAGGCAATGCAAGTGCCAGAATTTCCTGAGTATGCTCATACATTAGCTACGCCTTTGATATTTGATCCATCTGCAGTTGATCTGTGTGTTGGGTTACAATTTCCAACGAAAGAGGCTGTGCTTTCAGCTATTAAGCATTATAACATCAACAACTCTGTAGATTACAGAGTAATTGAATCTGAGCGGACCAAATATTATGCCAAATGTCTAATGTATGGGAAAAGGTGCAATTGGAGAATAAGGGCAACTTTTATGAAGAAGAAACAGGCATGGGAGATTAGAAAATATGAAGGGCCTCATACTTGCACATCGGGGAGGATTTCACAAGATCATTGCAAGTTAGATTATAACATGATCTGTTCATGCATTCTGTCATTGGTCCAAGCAAATCCGGAGATCTTCGTTTCAGTTTTGATCGCTGAGATGCGAATTCGGTATGGATACATCACCTCCTATAAGAAAACGTGGATAGCAAAGCAAAAGGCAATTGTTCGAGTTTTTGGCTATTGGGATAGATCGTACAATGAGCTACCTAAATGGTTAGGTGCAATGCAACATTTCGTGCCTGGTACAATTGTGGAATTGCAAACGGTACCTGCATATCACGGTGATCGACTGGTCCAGGGTAAGAGAATATTCCATCGACTATTTTGGACATTTAAGTCGTGCATTGAAGGGTATCCGTATTTTAAACCTATTGTGCAAATAGACAGTACTTTATTATATGGAAAATACAAAGGAACATTATTGTTAGCTATTGCACAAGATGGCAACCGAAACATACTGCCAATTGCCTTTGCCATTGTGGAGGGTGAGACAACAGAAGCTTGGTCATTCTTTCTCACTAATTTGCGTAGACATGTGACAAAACAGCCTGGCATATGCTTGATGTCTGATCAACATGAAGCCATCAAAGTTGCGATTAGACGCGATGGTAGTGGATGGAATCCTCCACATACATATTCAGTGTACTGCATTCGATACATTGCAGCTAACTTTATGAAAAAGTTTAACAATAAGGAATTGCGTCGACACATTGTTAACATGGGTATGGAATTGAATCATAGTTATTTTACCTCTTATATTTCCTTTAGTATATAAAATAATACTGAAATTCACAAGTCTTTTGTTTTTAATTTTATTAGGATACGAGTTGAGGCGACCGACTTTTCATTTCATATATGAGAATCTTCATGGAGAAAATGCAGAGGCGGCTAATTGGCTGGATAGGATCCCCAAGGAGAAGTGGGCCCAACCATATGATCAAGGAAGACGTTATGGCCATATGACAACCAACTTAGCTGAATCTATCAATTCGATGTTGAAGGGAACACGTCATCTTCCTATTACTGTTTTAGTGCAATCAACATATTATAGGTTGACTGCACTTTTTGTTAAGATGGGGAACAAGCAAATTGCAATGATGGAGGGAGGGCACACATACTGTGAAACAGTCACACAGATTATGCAAGAAAATCTCAGGAAAGTTAACTCTCACTTTGTTCGTAATTTTACGCAAGCAAATCAATCTTTTCTGATTGAAGAGTTAGTTGATCCACAAGAGGGTGTTTCTGCAATGAAGTACAAAGTCAAGCTTAGTGACATGTGGTGTGACTGTGGGAAGTTTCAAGCACAAAGGTTCCCTTGTTCACATGTAGTTGCTGCTTGTGCACATGTCCATGTAGATTGCATGCAATATGTGGACAATGTCTATAGACTGGAAACTATATTGAATGTTTATAGATATGAGTTCGGAGCAGTTGGAAATGAAGGTTATTGGCCTCAATATGATGTCCAGAAGTGTGTCCCAATCAAGAAATGCGGAGAAATCCACATGGTCGGCCAAAATCAAGTCGTATTCGTAATGAAATGGATCTCAGGGAGAAAGGCCAACCAAAACGTTATGGATTATGCAGAAATGAAGGTCATAACCGTCGAAAATATCCGCATCAATCTAGCACATCGGCGGAGAGTTCGCATCAACAATAAAGGAATTACATATTTTCATAACCTGTAATATTTACATATTTTGCCATTAAGGGAAAATGTTATGCAAATTTTTTTCTACTTATCATGTAATTTGGATTATTATTTTATATAAAATTAAGAAATTTTATAAAAATATAAAAATATATTTTATTACATTTTTATAAATTAAATAACAATATTAACATTTTAGTTAGATATGCTGAATAAAAAAAATTAAAAATAATAATTAATTTCCCAACAAATTTAAAATAAATAACATGAAATGCAAAACATATGAATTTATATATTACAAATTTAAAATAAATTATTCTCATTATATTGATAAAATTATATTTATTCTAATTATTGCGTGGTGTAGAGCAACAGTGTCGAGCTCTTCTAGTGCGTGATGGTTGGACCAGTCGTTCAACCTCGTCAGTGGCACATATTCACGGTCGACCACGACCTCCTGCTGTAACCGCCACTGGTTTCGGTTGTATGTCATCAGTCATTTCTTCCGTATCAAAAATTTGAAACCCACTGCTGGAGGAGCCAACACCTATTCACCCATAACGGAAACCTGACTACTAGATAGGCCTAGAAATGATGTACCATCAAATGCTGACGCAGGGGTTTCAAACTGATACATTGATGTTAGATATGCTAAACTTGGACTTAGGATGGGGAGCTGGTCATCTAACCTCGTCATTGGCGGTGATGGTCGGTAACACTCATCAACGTCATATCCGGGGTGACTGACGGAATAACAATGACTGGATAGTACTCCATGATCCCGTTCAGGTTCAGGATGACTAAATGACATCCTCGGTGCTGAGAACTCCTATGAGGCCGGTTGACTCGTCCGCCCACGTTGTCGGCTAGGTCTAGGAGCTTCCATATCCTGTGTAGGAGGGACTGGAGTTGAAGTTCGTCCGGTAAATGGCATACTCCTAACATCTTCATACACCGACGGTGGACAAACAAAAGGCCGACCTTCATTTGTATACCATCCTATGTAATCATCAGATGGGTTGAAATTATTACCAACAATCGGATAACCTGTCGGAATTTGTTGACAACGTATATTCCACCAATGGATCCAATGTTCATGCTTCGCAGGCCAGAATTCCTCATGACGACCACGCATGTCGATCTTGTGAAGCTTATCAAGGTTCACCGGGGCTGCAGGAATTGGTTGTTGAATGCCAAATTGTCGCAAAACCCTGTCAGTTTGGTGCCACTTTACATATGAAAAGCATATCAATGTTATGTTTCCTTTCCATATATTACAATTATTGTATGCATCCGATGGGAGGCATGCCATAATTTCACTTGAGGAATATGGCATCCACAGAAACTGCGAATAATTATTATAAATTATTAGTTTCATATGGATTAAATACAAAAATACTTGAATGTAACAATCGAAATATTTACCTTATCATATCCTACTCGATCTAGTCACAATCTTATACTTGCAAGGTTGATCGGAGTCTCTCTAAAATCTCTACTCCTACTCCACCTGTTAAAATGCATATAAAACCTTAATAGACCTATAAAAATGCAAGTTCGTACAAAATTAATAAAATAGTAAAGATTATTACCTGCTTGCAAGGGGGTATATAGCCGAAACATCCACGCGCGGAGCAAGAAATGACAGTCGATACCAAGCCCATGATTGTAGAAGCACTAAACATCCATCTATGTCATGATTTTTTGGAACTGTAGCCCGGCACAGTTCTCTATACAAAACCGCCAAACACGCAGAACCCCAACTATAATTTGCCAGATGCTCTAAATCACGTAGTAATGGAAGATACATTAAATGTACCCGATTGCTCGATTTGTCAGGCATCAGTAATTCTCCAATCAAACGTAAAATATACGCTCTAACAACATATTGTATCTGTTCTTCAGTTGCGTGTAATGGAAGATTTTGAAAGGATTTCAACCAATTTAGTCTCACCGTTGAGCCAGATACATACTCATCTGGAGGTACCGAGCCCAATAGATTTTGACACTCTTCATTCCAATCTAGCAAGCTTTCGCATGTAACTGCATCGCCATGGACCGGAAGTCCAAGTTGAAGTGCAACATCTTCTAGAATTACCGTGCATTCACCAAATGGAAAATGAAAAGTGTGCGTCCCGGGTTTCCATCGTTCGATCAACGCACCGATTAAGTCGGGTTGTATAAAAAATCGTCGAATTTGAGTTGCGTGATAAAATCCGGCTCTTCTTAAGTGGTTGATAATAGATGGATACGGGTCCTCTAATGTAAATTTCCTCAAATGTAACACGCGACGAGTATCCTGTTGATAATTAATTTTTTGTATGGTTACTAATGATACAAATAAGTGTAATCATTGCCAGAATCACATAAAATATTTTTTGTCCAATTTGGTGTTTGCAGAGACTTTATTCATCGATCCAAATGGAATGTGCAAAACCACAGGCTTCTTAACTTTGACCTTAATAACAATCAGACAAAGCCAAGATCCCATCTCACCGCTCCTCCCCAAATCGTTAAATATGATAATATTGAATACGATATAAAAAAAATAATAATTAAAATACGATACGATATAAAAATATATGAATAAATAAATATGTTAAAATTTATATAATATAAATTATTAACACATTAAAATTTATATAAATATAAAACACTTTAAATACGATTATAAAATAAAAAAAAATACACAAACATGAAATAGATACACGAATTATTAAGTCTAATCACTATCAACATAATTATTCATCAGCTAAATCATTTTCAACTTCACTCCAAATTTTACTTCTCTCAAAAGCTTTAGTCTTAGGGTAATTACTTTTATACTTTTATAATTATAAGTAGTTATCATAATTATTATTAGATTTGTTCACAAATCGAATTATTCATCTGATTCGATAAATTTGATCCAAATTAAATCAAATTTGAGATAAAATTTTTATAATTCAGATTGACTCAATCTAACTTTGATTGTTATTTAATCAATAAAAATTATTTTTATTTTATAAAAATATATTTAAATATATTTAATATATTTTTAAGGGTAAAATGTATTTATAATTTTGTTTTCCTTTTTAAGTCAACTGAGCTTTACCACTGAACAAAATTAATGGAGGACCTTAAATCATTTTTCCTTTACACCTCCCATGAGAAAAATTGACCATGTGTGGGTTGATTAGTCCGTGAGCCTTGCAAAATGCTAGGTTAGTTTTTTTTTTTTTTTTTGCAATTACCAAATTTACAATCATATCTTAGTGTGTGTTTTTTCAACATTTTGACGTTTTCATCAATAATTGAAGCCTGATGGCGTCAATATGATTATTGAGATTCATGCATTTGGCATTCTCTGCGCCTTTTTTTTTTTTTTAATGATTATTCGTTTTTTTATATAAAAAAAATTACATTTTGAAGATAAAATAAAAATTATATTAAAATTTAAACTTCAAATCCAACTCCAAGTTCTATCTCTTCACCAGCAAACCAAAGCCTTGAGCTTAGCTGTTTTCTTTTGTAACTTTGTTCTCTCTCTTTCTATGGAGGACAAGCCCAAACCAAAGGAGCCCTTTGTTTCGGCCTTGGGTCAAGATTATGACTTAGCAACTACCAACTAACCTGAGTGGAAATATATAAGAGTGAAAAAAATTTCGATTAATCGAATAAATCAATTGAATTTGATTCATTTAATTCGGTTTGTTCAGTTTTGAAGTTCATTTGGTTATTTAATATTGATCAGTTTGCAATTTTTTATTTTTAAACCGAACCGACCAAACAAACCGATAATTAATTAAAAAATATTACTTTTATTTAAATATACCCAAACCCTAAGTCCAATCCAACAACTCATAACCCAAACAAATAAAAAACTCATAACACAACCTTTAGAATGAAACTGAAAAACCAACCGAACCGATTAATTTCGATTTGATTAGTTCGGTTTTGAGATGCTTTCAATTCAGTGTCGTTAATTCGAAATCTTTAAACCGAACCGACCAAATGCTCACCCATAGAAATATGGGTAAGTTTAGGAAATATGCTTATATACTGATGAAATTTTAAGTGTTAATTACACAATTGATAAATTATAGTCAAATATTCGTTTTGATATCCAAAATTTTAAAATGCACAAATAGACACTTCAATTTTGCTTAGTTTAAGATATATTTCAAAAAATTAAAAAATAAATAAAACATATTACAATTTTTTTAATCTCGTTTGTGGAATTAAAAAACTTAACTGTCAATTTATCAAATACGAACTCTTCTACCCAACCAATAAAAATATGCAACATATCTTTATAATGCCACCATGTCTTTAGTGAATTTTTTTTTAAGTATGTATGGGATTTTAACAAGATATCTACAATACAAATACAAATAACAAACCTCCCCCATTCCCCATTCCCCAAAACCTTAATCCCACACCTTTTCTTTCACAACAAACAAAACAAAACAACCCCTTTGGCATGGCTCATTCCTAGTAACCCCCCTAATCAAGGGCATCTATAAAAGGATTTTTCTTTAAGACCCCCCCCCCCCCCCCCCAAAAAACCCCAAAAAATTAGTAGACAAAAATAACACTGAAATGAATAGCCTTTTTCATTAGTATATAACACTGAAATGAAAGCTTATCTTGATGGGTCATTTAGGCTCATTGTTGAACTGCAATGATCCATCCTTCACCAATTTCAGACTGAGATTGTTGAACCTCTCTCTTGAATATTGCCTTGATGCTTTTCTCCAATCTGTACCAGCCTTCATCATTGCAGTAAACTCATCATAACTTATTCTCCCATCCTGCAGGTTTAATCAAACAGATTTCAGCATGAATTCAGAAACATGGGAATGTATTGGAAAAATAAATGATTTGTTTTCCACTTCTTATTCTGACTTACAACAGAGATAACCTATGATTAAATAAAATCGCCAATTCGGTGATTCAGCCGCGTTAACCATAGGCTTTTCTCATTGATTACAGCCACATCACATATGTCCTACTTGAGAATATGATAGGAAAAACAAGCATGCTAAAGAAAGAGATCGATAAAAGGAAAATCCGTCTAACCTTGTCTGTATCCACATCATGCATGATGGCGCTAATGACTTCTTCACTGTTTGTTTCGACTTCATCGGCCAATGCATCTCTTAGTTCCTCAATCTCAATATAACCACTTTGGTTTCTATCAAAAAACTCAAAGGCCTTTTTGAGGTGTTCATCATTGCCCATCTTTCTCAGGTGAACTGAAATGGCAACAAATTCTCCATAGTCCAGATATCCATCTCTATCTACATCGCCCTGTGAAGAAAATATTAATAAAATAAAAAGTCTTTAGTTACTTCTCTTTAAAATGGTGAACAGCATTGTTGTACCAAAGTGACATCTAATTATACAGACATTGTGAAACTGCTAGCATCAATAAGCTCATGGTGACGCATTTTCAAGCCTTCCCAGACAAAGATCAAAGATAAAACATAATGAAAATTTAGGTAGAACTTACAGCTTCCATTAGTATTTGAAGATCTGCATCAGGAATATTATGGCCAAGTTTATGCAACCCAACCCTTAGCTCATCAATGTTAATCTTGCCTCTATTGCCAGTATCCATCAATTGGAATCCCTCTTTTATGCCTGCGACTTCCTCCACCGAGAGATGCTCAGCTATTACCTGTTAGTATAAGATTTTCCCAAAAAGAAAAATGGGGAAAAAAGGTTAATAAGCTAATGACTGGAAGCATTATTTAGGTTCTATGTATTGCCCAACAAAAAAAATAGAAGCTTTACCCTGAGAGCTCTTTTCTTGAGCTTGTTCATTACAGAGAACTGCTTGAGCCTTGCCTTCACAGTTTCACCCAAGGAAATATTTGGAGCCTTCTTTGAATTTTGAATCCAAGGATGATCTGAATTTAGTAAGCAAGAAACAATTAAGTTTCAGGAATTTCCATAAATAGCAACGTAATTTCACCAAGAAACTTTTTTTTTTTGCAACTAAAAAAATTCATGAACAGAAAACCTTCATCATTAGGACTAAAAATTTACCTAGTACTTCCTGAGCTGTAAGTCGCCGCTTGGGATCAGGATTGAGCATCTTCCTCACAAGGTCTTTTGCATTATCAGAAACTTTAGGCCAAGGATCCCTCTTAAAATCTATAACAGAGCGAATAATTGCTTGCGCAACTCCTTGCTCAGTTTCTACATAAAAATAAGGAAAGTTAGAAAGGAGAAAGAGAGAGAGTATAAAAATGAAAGATGTAAGTAAACAATAACTAGTGGGAAAGGTGTATCAATTTTCATTGGTGTTTACTCACATAAGAAGGTGAAAAAAGGACTAGTTGAGGAAGTCAAGGGAAAAATGTGTTAAATGGTTTAGTCAGGTGAGACACAAAATCCAGGGATAGAAGTAGTATCAACTAGTGTTCATGTGACATTGTCAACTTTGTCATAATCTATGTTACTCGGACTCGGGTGTGAGTGTCGGACACGGGTATGTGTCCGACATGGGTATGTTCAATTTTTTCTAAGATTTCCATGTATTTGGAGAGTCCTTGGAAGATCATATCCCCATACCCATATCCGGATATGCGTCGGGCACGAGTACTTCAAGAAAAATGAAGAGTCGGAGCAACATAGGTCACAATGCCACCCTAGTTTGGTAGAATATTTCTTTGTCATTCTTTTTCAATTTGGAAGTGGTGGTGATAATTGTAAATTCATCTTTTATTTATTCACAGTTCTGCAACATGAATGCATCGGAAGTTACAACTCTCATTACGCGAACAAGGATTCTCTTTAACTATAAATCAATACTAACCTGCCCAGAAAGGTGGGACACCACAAAGTAAGATGTAAAGGATCACACCAGCACTCCAAACATCTACTTCAGGGCCATAATTTCTTTTTAGCACCTCAGGAGCCATATAGTATGGACTTCCAACTATCTCATCAAATCTTTCACCTGCAAGAAGAAAGATTCAAACTTCAATAGATAAACATGGAAGGATGAAACAAATAGGTGAAAAACATGAAATGAAGGGAATTTTTTTTATTGATATCATCGTTGTAAAATGGTGGTACCTGGTTTAAAGAACATTGACAAACCAAAGTCGATCGCCTTCAAAGCCGCTGTCTCCTTCTTATTTGCAAACAGAAAGTTCTCAGGTTTGAGATCTCTATGCATCACCCCATGCTTGTGGCACATCTGTAACAACAAAAAAACATTAATAACTTAAGCTCATAACTAAAAGCCTATTAAAACGGATTTTGCTTAAGAAAGATGGTAAAACATTCTATCCTGATTCTAATAATAATTAAATAATGTAGACCTACTAATGTCCGAAGGCCTTCCTCAGGATATACAGATAGCTTTAAGGTTCAAGTGGACGCTAGTAAAAGAGACCCATATGGTACTTTGAACCCCATCAGATTGCCAGTCATTCTGAAGGCTACTGAAATTTAATCAGAATTGAATACCCAAAAGTTTAAACCCTTTATTCTGAAAAAAAAAAAAGAGTTTACATCCTCATCAGAAGATCCATCATCTCCAAGCAAGCATTTAAAACCCAAAATTTTATGTAGTATTTTACATTAATCACTTCAAAGCAACTAGTTTAGCAAGTCATGTGCCCTCTGATTCAATTACAACGCCATTCACATATCCACACACTAAACAGTTCATAGTATATCCAGCCCAACTTCTATAAACATAAGGAAAACAAATTCAAGATCAACCAAAGCTATAAAAATAAACACACAATGTCCAGATCCCATCACAAATCAAAACCCAAGTTAATCAAATTCTACTAGTTTCCACAACACAAAATTCAGCACTAAATCCAAAGAATAAAATAATAATAATAATAAAAATTACCTGTACAACTTCAACAATGGTCTTGGTGACAGCAGCAGCAGCTCTCTCAGTGTAATGACCTCTTGCAACAATCCTATCAAACAACTCACCACCTTCACACAACTCCATAACCAAATGCACTGCATTATCATCCTCGTAAGTATCTTTCAAGCTAACAATATTTGGATGCTTTGGCAAATGCTTCATGATCTCAACTTCCCTTCTCACATCCTCAATATCCACAGCTGTTCTTAGCTTCTTCTTTGATATTGATTTGCATGCAAAAGTGTCACCTGTTTCTTTGTCTGTACAGAGATATGTGATCCCAAATTCACCACGGCCAAGCTCACGTCCAAGTTCATATCTTTGCTCAATTTCTCTCCCCGTTGGCTCTTTTAAAACGCTGAGTTTATGGTCTCCGTTGGTTTGGTGACGTTGCTGATAATCAATGGAAAAGGGGTTTTGCTTCTTTTTTTCTTTCTTCTTCTTTTTCTCATGAGAACCTGTTGATGGAGTCACACAACAATTTCCCATGAAATCAAAACCAAAATTTTAATCTAGATCTTCTTTTTGGGTTTTTTTTTTTTTTTTTTTTAAATGGGGTTTTAATTTAAATCCAAAACGGTCCAAAAATGGATAAAAAACTGATCTTTTTGAGGGAAAAAAAAAAACCCTTGCTTTTAAAGATCCAGGCTTTGAATCTCAAGACTTCTTTTTCAAATAGACAGATGAAAAACTCCTCCCAGAAAATAAAGAAACCTTGTTTCTGAATTTTCTGGGAAAACTTTAATTGAGAAATCAAATTGAGAGACCAAAAAAATTGGTAAAAGATGGGGGATTTCTTAATGGAAAAGTAGGCAATGAAATGACGGAGAATTTGAGGAGTGAAATATATATATATGGGAAGAGAAGTGATGGGAATAATGAAGATGAGAAGAAGGATTTTCTTTTATTATTATTAATTTTAAAGCGTGTGAAAATTAAGAAGAAGACGAGGAAAGAGGCAGCTACCATGGGGTCGGAATGAATTGGAATAGAGAGAGAAAGAGAGGGTCAAAGCTGTTCTGTTTCTTGTAGTCGTAGACTTCCGTTCTAACTTCTAATCCCTTTTTTTTTTCCTCTCTCTATAATTTTTTGTTTTTTTACCTTCGAAAAAAGAAAGGTTTTTTTATTGTTTTTTTTTTATTTGCTAACGAATATTTAAAAATATTTTTTAAAATTATTATATAATAATATTTCATCAAATAATAAATAAAATATATGATATTTTATTTATTATTTGATGAAATATTATTATTATAAATAATATATTAAAATTGATAAATAATACGTATTAAATTTATTAAATTAAACGAATAATTCCATCCATTAACAAATTTAAATGGGTAAATATGAAAAACATGCACTCCAAAAGAAATATTTGTTAAATGGTATAATGAATAAAAGTTATTTGAAAAAGAGAAATGAATAATTAAAAATTATTATAAAAGATATTGTAAAGATAAAATTACGCTTAATGAAAAAATTTATTTTTCTTTTCTCTTTCATTAAAGAAATATTATTTTTTAAAAATTTCAATTGAAAATAAATTTAAAAAATAAAATATTTAAATATATATATTTTTTAAAATTTTAAAAAATAAAAAAAATAAAAAAAATATTTTTAGGCATATTATTTTTATTTTTTAAAATTTTTTAATTAAAAAAAGTAAATAAAAAATTTAAAAATTTATTTTTTAAAATTAAAAAATTTTTATTTTCAGAATTTTTATTTTTTAATTAAAAAGTAAATTAAAAAAAAAAAAAGAGGAGAGGTTTTTTTATCAAGGATAATTTTGTCTTTACAATATCTTTTATAACAATTTTTAATTATTTATTTCTCTTTTTCAAATAACTTTTATTTATTATACCATTTAACAAATATTTATTTTGAAGTGCATGTTTTTCATATAAACCCAATTTAAATTCTAAAGCAAAATTCAGAGTTTTAGATATAAGTAAGAAAAAGCTGGAAAAGACACTGTTCATTGCAAAAATGCCCTTATTCTTTGTGTGAATTGCTACATACATGTTACCCTTTATGATTTGACTTTATTGCCCTCTATGGGGATTTTTTTCTTCTAAAGTTAAAAAGAATATGAGTTTAAGGGTAATTTCGTCATAAGAAAAAGTAATTGTGGTATTATTGTAAATATCCTATGTAATTTTGGCGTGAGTCAACGTCTTTGCGGATACGGTGGTGTTCTCATGTGGCAAAGCGTTCTGCAATCGGCTCACACGTGGCATTATTTTAAGCTTTCTCCAAAAATTATTCATAAATCTTTCTCACGTTAGTTATAATCTTAATTAATCAATTAAATTAAACCAATCAAATTCTTTACTTTCACTATCTTTTTATCATCCAATGTAAAGTAAGAAATGTCACTAGATATTTTTGATTTGCTGGTATTTAATAAATTATTGAAGAATGATTTTGTTATTAAAATAAATAATGCTCTTTTAATAATATTAATATTTTTTAATATATTATATGATTTTTTTAACATGTTTAAATATAATTAAAATTTATTTTAATTCGAATAAATTTATTCAATTCAAATTTTTTTCACTTAATTAAATTTGATTAAATTTTAAATTAAATTAAATTAATAAAATAAAACTAATCAACTCAATTAATTCGAATTTATTTTATTAGATTCAACTAATTATTGATCCATGGCCGGTAAGTAAGGGCCTACATTGAATATTGGGATGATGAGCAGGGGCTTTTCTGTCCACAGAAAAAAGGAAATATAAAAAAGCCATAATCTGTCTCTCACAGCAAGATTTTGGGGGCTAAAATGGCATTTTGGAAAATATGGAAAAGAAGCATGAAAAGCACCGCTGCCGCTGTGCCAACTTTCAACTTTCCGGTCAAACTCGTCGATTTTGACTTTCGAAATGTGAGTAACGTTTGGAATTTGGATTGGGATAATATGAAAAACATGCAGTCAACAGTACAATTATTGTGAAATGGTATAATGAATAAAAGTTATTTGAAAAAGAGAAATGAATAATTAGAAATTGTTAAAAAGATATTGTAAAGACAAAATTATTCTTGATAAAAAAAATTTCTTCTCTCTTTTTCTTTTATTTTTTAATTTACTTTTTAATTAAAAAATAAATATTATGAAAATAAAAACTTTTTAATTTTAAAAAATAAATTTTTAAACTTTTTATTTACTTTTTTTTAATTAAAAAATTTTAAAAAATAAAAATAATATGCCTAAAATTAATTTTTCTTTATTTTTTAATTTTTTTAAAATTTTTTAAAAAAATATATATTTAAATATTTTATTATTTAAATTTATTTTCAATTAAAATTTTTAAAAAATAATATTTTCTTAATGAAAGAAAAAGGAAAAGTAAGTTTTTTTATGAAGGGTAATTTTGTCTTTACAATATCTTTTATAATAATTTTTAATTATTCATTTCTCTTTTTCAAATAACTTTTATTTATTATACCATTTCACAATAATTCTACTGTGGACTGAATGTTTTTCATATTTTCCCATTTGGATTTCCTTTCCTCCTATCCGTTACTCCTTTTGCTCTACTCACTTTAAAAAAAAAACCAAAAAAATATTCTAAAGAAAAATCCAAAATAGCAACTTGCATTTGAAATTTCGAATATTTTGTGTACTTAAATACTAATAATATTGTAAAAGTGTTTTTTTTTTTCTGTCTTATGTTTAAATCTATTTTGTCTTTCTATAAAAAACCAAAAAGTAAAATCTATATTTCCACTTTTTAAACAAAAAAAAAATCTAATAAATTTTGAATTTGAAAATTTTGAAATTTCAAAAATAAAATTAAAAATTAACAAGTTTTATTTTATTTATATTATTTTTTAATATTTTATATCCTATAAAAATATATGTCATATTATTAAATTCGTTGATAAATTTTTTAAATTTCACTAACAATAAATTTTATAAACTTTTAATGCATATATGTATGATGACTATTGAGTATTAACCATCTCATATCCTTATACCTGATAATATTAAACACGACATAATTACACGATACGAAAAAAATAATTAAAACACTATACGACATGAAAAAAATAACATGAATAAATCCGAATACACGAATATCTTAAAATCTATATAATACGAATTATTAACGTATCAAAATTTATATAAATCTAAAATACCATAAACACAATTATGACACAATAAAATACACAAACACAATATTGATACATGAATTACATATCCCTCCACTAAAAAAAGATTAATATTGAAGTTATATATATATATATATATATATATATATATATATATATATATATATGTAAATTGATCATTTATGAGTAGTTGTACACTGGTACACCACCTATACTTAAAAAAAAAAAAATCAATTAAATTACTTCAATCTATAATAGGAAATGATATTTTATTATTAGTTATCACTACTTTTTAATTTTTAATTTTATTTTATCTATTGATTCATGAAGAATGCTACAATTGATTAACAATCGTATGATTTTGATTGGCATGTACCTATATATCATGCGTTTGCAAAGTATATGTCAAAACTTGTAATGGAAGTTAGTATAGAAGTCAAAATGAAGATTGAAAGATCTAGCAAATGCAATCAAGGTGAGACCTGGGAAGCATCAAACGCTTTGACGTTGTAATGATAAGTTATGTTATTCAAATTCGGAATGAATAATGAATATGAGTGTATATGATATATAAATTTTTATATATTTTTTATATATTTAAAAAATTATATTTTATATTTATGTTAAATATATGTCAAAATATAAATACTTTAAAAAAATAAAAAATTAAGATAACATAGATAATGAAGTTTAGAAGCCCTACGTTAGACTGGTGGATCAGGGACCAATTTGATTGAGAAAGTAGGCCAATGTATTTAATTCTCTTCAGGCCTATCTCCCCTCCCCCGTGATCTGCCCCAACTTCACTTCCTTCCTGTCGGGGTCACCACTTGCCACCTCTCCTTCCTTGCCGACTTTAACCGAAAAGTTAGGCTGTTTTAGGGATTGAGATATATACGAGACATCTGTGCTCGCAAATTATTTAAATTCGTCTTGAAAGAAACTCGAATTCTGCTCGATCATTGTCGAGCTCGAATCATCGAACAAACCGAATTCAAGTATCCTAATACTTGACTCGAATAACTCGCGAGTCTAATAGAGTTTTTATTTTTTATTTTTAATTAGTATTAAAAAATCTCAATTTGAACTCGAACACAAATAATCAAGTTTGAAATCGAGTATGAAAATCGAACTCATTTTTTACTAAATAAACAAACCTAATCGAACGAACTCGAACAATTCAATTTTTATCTCGAATCGAACTCGAATATTAAAACTGAAACTCGATCGAACTAAACTTCGAGTTTCGAATTTCAAGTAGAATTAGAGTTCGAACTCGACTCGGCTCGATTACACCTCTAGACTGATGCTCCTTCATACACTAATGGCAAAACACCGTGACAAAAAAAAAAAAAAAAAAAAAAGTGTATCAAGTTAATAATTTTCTTCTAGCTTCAAAATTTCAAACAGCGGATGAAATTTTTAATCAGATACATCATACATTCTACTAACCTCAGGCTATTTAAACCGGTGGCTCTTTTTGTTTGTCTTGCAATCGGACCAAAAATTGTTCCTAGGTCCTCTTCGCAGTACAATTCAACTATAGTATGTATACTTGAAAAAGTTCATCCTATATCATTACATACAGCAGCTATACCAAGAAATGAAAAACTTGAAATATCTTGCTTTGCAATTTGAATTGCAAGAATTGCACGAAGAAGGGGGATTCATATGCTGAAAGAGAGCACAAAATGGCATAAAACTTTGGCAATAAAGTGAATCTAACCGCAGAAATATGCAGCTTGACTATATAGATTCAACATGGTAGGGAAGCTTTGCTTGTGGACCATTTATGTGTGATAAGCTGGATTTACCATCTCTTCTTTGCAGCTGCAAATTTTGGATTTTTGCACATCCTGATGCTTGATGGAGTGACCTCCACCAGTTCATCTTCTTCGATATACTCAATGCAGTCATCCAGACTATAATCCAATGGGGTATCAAGAACGACTGCATAATGAGGAAAATATGAGTTATTAAATGAACAGATCCAATGATTGCTCTCTAAATAAATGTAGGAGAGAACAAGGAAGAAAGAGAAAAAACAGAAGGAAAATGGGGTATCAAGAACGACTGCATAATGAGGAAAATTTGAGTTATTAAATGAACAGATCCAATGATTGCTCTCTAAATAAATGTAGGAGAGAACAAGGAAGAAAGAGAAAAAACAGAAGGAAAATGGGGTATCAAGAACGACTGCATAATGAGGAAAATTTGAGTTATTAAATGAACAGATCCAATGATTGCTCTCTAAATACATGTAGGAGAGAACAAGGAAGAAAGTGAAAAAACAGAAGGAAAACGACAAACCATATCGTATCATAAGAAAATATATAATTTTCCTGTACTGGAAAACAAAAAAGATAAATATGGCCGATTGTCATAGCAGCCATTTACAACAATAGCAAAAGTCTCCAGAACTTTCAGCTAAAATCATATTCCAGATGTTTGATGAACAAGAAACTCACATACTTGTTATGTACTAGAGTTGAACATAACATGGATTGGATTTTAATGTAATTGGCAGTATTAATAAGTGATCAATATGCAAGGGTCAAGTGTGGGGTGGGGATCCTCCCTCGACCATTCTTCCTTTATTGTTTTGTAAGTTCAGAAAAAAGGTCAAAAGGTAAACTTAGATACACATGATGATAAGGATTAAGAAGAATACTCTGTTTAATTTTTTAAGGAGTTGCAATTTTTTGGGGTGCATGTTTTGTAATTTTAGTATGTTCTTTTATTAATTTTAACTCTTGTAATTTTCTATATATCAAATAATGTTTTATCACATGCAACATATACTTAGTCATTGTCAAAGAATATAGATGTATAATCCAAAAAATTAACAGTAATTTGGAGTTGATTCATCATTTTCGCTAAGGTGCCGAGTGATTCATTAATCATAATTGTCATTGCCCCATCCTTCTCTTTCTCCCTACTTTAAAGTAAATATCCTACTGTCCATAAGCTAATTAAAAAATAGCACAAAAACTATTTCCGTGTCACATTTTCGGTTTAGTAAACTGTCATTCAGTTGCTAGAAATTGAGCAGATAAGTAGTTAGAATATGGCTATATGCTCAATTTAGGACCGAACATTTGATGATTGCTCATGTAAGGATCAAACTTTTAATTTGCATCAAATCAAGATCAAACTTGTAACAATTAAGGATTTTTTTTCAATGGAAATAAGCGCATACATGACATGTGCGGTAAAAAAACGTGATAATTGAAGTTACAAAATGATGTGTTATTTTTTTGCCATGTGGCATTATAGTTGGCTAAATAGTACATATGCAGTTTTAAGTGGTAAAAAGTTTAAACCCTAATTTACTTTATCTCAATTTAAAACCAAATAATCTCAATTAACTACTTATTTTCTTGACAAAAAAAAAAAGGACCCAGGGTTTATCTTTGAGAGACAAACATCTCTATTTACTTCTCCAACCAATCACCCTGACACAAAAAAAAAAAAGAATTTCTCTCTTTGTTTTTTCCCCCTCAAACTATGATTAATTTCTAGTTAGGTCATTATAAATTTCCAAAAAAATAAAAATAGAAAGATAATTCTGAAATATGAACTATTAGAACCCACAAAAAGAAAAAATCCATTTGAATAGCCACCCTTTCATCTTCATTCCAATCTGCATCATCTCTAAATTATGATAATCGCAATCTTCATTCTTATCACAATCTCACAATTGCTAAAGAAACCCAAGAAAGTCAAAGCTTGGGCTGAGATTGGCTACCATGGCAGGAGTTGCCAGAGAGGTGAAAACAAGAGGCTCAGGTTATGTATGTGGTGGTGATAAGAGAGGCCTTGCATCTGTGGATAAGGTTTTCTTTGTTGTTGATGGAGATGGGTTTCAAAAGGAATTGGAAGTGGAAGCAGATTCCAAAATGATGAGGGTCTGATTTTTTTTTTCTTTAAACAAAAAAGATAAGTTTCTTTCATTTTTTGAGAGAAAAATTGGTTAGTGAAATTAAAAAAAAAAAAAACTACTAAAATTTTAGACGATTCAGCTACCATGTGGCATTTTTTTGCCACATGAATGTCGTTGAAGGACTTAATGGAGCATGTCTTATATGCACTCATTTCTGTCAAAATTTATCCTTAAGTGAAAAATCTCGAAAAAATCACATCCTAAATTGAACCAAATTAAAAGTTTGATCCTTATATGAGCAAGGGACCAAAGATTTAATCCTAAATTTGAGCATTTAGTCTTAAGAATATATAGAAAGGAAATAGAGCAGATAAGAAGTTAGTCAGAATATTTAAAGAAGAAAATTGAGCTAATGCACTAAAACTTCCTTCTAACCTGTTTGTTCTTTGTTGGAGCGTACATTTGTTGCAGCCTTTTTCTTGCATACGTTCAGGGATAAGTCCCCAGGGCGTTGATGGATGCCAACTATTTTACCTTTATAAACTTCAACACCAGGACCAATAAACATCTGTCCCCTCTCCTGTGAACTCGCAAGTGCATAAGAAGTACTGCTTCCACCCTCAAAGGCAACCTGAAAATCAATCTTATGTGAACCAATCTTTCGTAGAATAATTGAAATGTGCAGAAAAATAAAAACCAGGAAATATTGAAATGTGCTTATTCTTAGCTGCTCTTTAATCTAGCTGTGAACTTAAATTGTATCTCATCAATGAAGTTCAAAAAGAAAAATGTCTCAGCACTTATGTAATTGCTTAAAAGGTAATGAGTAAAACAATGACTAATATAACCGCTAAAGAAAATTGTGAGGGACCACAACCTAACAACAAAGACTACTTGTATTCAAGCCTTGCAATATGTTAAACAATGTGATAAGTCATAATTACCAAGGAACCCTGATCCCGGGTAGTAATATCACCAGCCCAAGGTCCATAACTATCAAATATGGTGTTCAAGATAGCTGTTCCCCGAGAAGCTGTCAAGATTGCATTCCGCAATCCAAGAAGGCCACGTGTTGGGATCTTATATTTCAGAAATGTTGTACCTTCAGACCTAGAAAACATAATCAGATTCATTAGGTGAACGACAGAACAAAAAATGTGTGAATTCAAGAACGAACTGCCACAACTCAATTTTGAGGTGATATTTATATAGCTAAAATAGGCAACCAAAGTATGTAAGTGTGCCTGACCATTCCCATAAAATAGGAAATTTGCCACCATCTTCCCACTTTTTGAATTCCACTTAAAATTTAAAACCTAGCAGGCAGTAACAAGCATTTGGATAGCAATAATCAAGTTCATTAAGCGAAAGGAAGTCCATATTGTTTTCGGTAATAATGAAAGTGCATAAAAACCTGTCCAAGTTTCATTTGTGCCAGAGTAAGAATAAACCTGACAAGACTACAATCACATGTTCGTTCAAATACTTGATTCAGAAAATAAATATCACAGAGTTCTTCCTTCATTCACATGCCATTGTATCCAATAACTTAGGGATAGTTACTGAAACATAAAGGACCATGTAAATAAAAGAAAAAAGTGACATACCCAACTCCTTCCATATCTGTCATCTGTCCACGCCTTTTGCCAAGAAGTTCAACCACAGCCCCCATGTGTACTTCGGGTACTTCCACTGTGGCGATCTATAAAAAATCCGAATATCAGGGGGGAAAAACAAGTTAATTATCAATAAACAACGTAATATGATCAAATGATTAACAAGATATAATTTTATATCATCGTGTTTGATGATACCCCTATCATTTTAGCATCAGAACATGGATTTACAATCCATAAGAATTAGCAGAGCATGATCTTAAGTTAATTGTAGTATCCCATGCATGAAGAAAATTTCCATCCTAACCTTGCTGACATAGCTATATACTATGCTTACTGGTGATTTTATTCATGTGTATAAAGAACAAGCCAAGGCAACTGTACTCAAGAAAAGAGATGGAAGCTAAAAGAAGTTTGAATATCAGAGGGCAGAATTCAACATCATCTTCAGCATCTATGCCATCATGAACGTCACATCTTTGAGATTTGAGAATCAGTCAACTCAATAATTAAGTTAATTTTACATTTGTGAAAGTGTCTAGTTTCTCAATTTAACTATTAATAGAATAAATATGATAAAACCATTAGGAAGAAAATAAACCTTCCCCATTAAAGGCAAATCAAGTACATCCATATCCAAATCAGGTAAGCTCCTCTCTAATGATGAACAAGGTAAATGCAATTTAGGAAAATTAGAATTACAAAATCACCTCGTATGGTTCAAGCAACTTGTCATCAACCTTTTTGTTAATAACTTTTGGAGGTCCCACCATAAATTCATACCCTTCTCTTCGCCTGGAAAGCATCATCACTTAATAATATGCATGATGAATATTGAAAAGAAACCGAAGAGCTTATACTTACATGTTTTCTATCAGTATGGTAATATGTAAAGTACCACGCCCACTAACAATAAATGTATCTGCAGTTTCACCGTCTTCAACTTTCATAGCTAAATTTCGCTCAAGCTCACGGTAGAGTCGATCTCGTAGGTTCCTGCTAGTAACATACTTTCCCTAAAGAAGCAAGGGATCACGAGGATATCAATGTTAAGAAATATTCACACAGACAATTCCACATTGTCATGCATGTACATTCACTAAATTGGAGCTGAAATCATGTTGGAGTTCAAATGGTTGGAACAAGATAATCATGTCAAATCATTCAGACATTGATCACAATATGTAGCAATCATTAGGTGGATAAGATCACTAGTTTTTACTCAAATGAATTGCAGAAGAAAGTTTTTTTCTTTTTACTTGGCTTAGAAATTAACTTGAGGCAATGCTGAAACAAATGACTGATGAGTGAAACATTCATAGAGAAAGCCAATTCCAAGACTCATAGGTTCTCAGTTAGTTGGCACTTGGCATACCTCACGGCCAACAAATGGTGAAGTGTTAATAGCAAAAGCCATTTTCACAGTTGGTTCTTCCACCTTAATGGCAGGTAACGGCTTTCCAGATGTTTTATCAGCAATAGTCTCTCCAATCTGATCAAAGAAATTAAATTAGTTATTGTAAAATTTAAAAGTATAAGAAAAAGGTTTTGAAAAATGAACATTAATACATTAAAAAAGTAATTGTAACATCGCTTATCAATTAATCATGAAAAACTTATAGGCACTTGCCTGAATATCTTCAATTCCACAAACAGCACAAATATCACCGGCTTCTACACTCTCAGCAGGGGTCCTACTGAATTTCTCATAGACAAAAAGTTCAGAAATTCTTGCATATCTACATGAATCTTCTGAGGTGCATACCTGAAAATGTTCAAGCCATGAAGTTAAACAAAGAAAAAGCAGTTTAGTTTCTTCTTCATACCAATCAATGATCACTAACTGAAAGTGGTTTGTCTATTATAAAGTTCCGATGAAGTTAACAATAAAGATAGGTGATGATTATCAGGGATGACGGATTTTATTCTGTCGGTCTGTCCTTAACACTGGCTTATCATTTTGTGGATATTCTTAACATCCTACCTTCCTTTCTTTTGGATAGTTAAAAATATATTAAAATTTCATATATATACAATAAACATGTTACAAGGAAAGAGGTGCAAACCAGACTCCTGAAAAGAAGCAAACTTACCTTTACTTCCATTCCTTTCCGAAGAAATCCAGCATGCAAGCGCCCAATAGCTATCCGTCCTTTATGTTCATCATATTCAATATTTGTTGCCTAAAATACATTCACAGATTGTCCAGTTATAAAACTTGTGCTGGAAATAAGAAAATTAGGGAAAAACTTAGAAAAAACAGAGTAAAAGAAGGCATGTAATTTTATTATTTTTCCCAGACAAGAATAAACTTCTACAAGGTTTTCTCCTACACTTCAATATATTTTGATTTATTAATAATCGGCTATTGGACTCGTATCTTTAACACAAGTTTGTCTTCAATAATCCTGTAGCTCGGGCTTTCTCAACTTCCTAACTAAATGAAGTTCTTGAAGATTAACTTCAAGGATGGCTTTTCAGTTACAGCTTCTGCTCTCATCCAATAAAGCTTCATTATTGGCAACAAATGAAGTAAATCTCATAGCCAAGTTCATAAAGATGTATGTCAAAGACTAAATATAGCATATGAAACAAGCAAACATTGTAATCTGTTAATTATATCCATTCATATTTTACCATTATATCTGTTAATTATATCCATTTATATATTACCTTTTCCTAGGAAAATGGACAAGTAGTAATTAAATTCTTGTCAAAAGTTCAAATATAAATCTAGTTTGCAAAAAAAGAAAAGTGTTTGTGAGGGAAAAAACAGATTCAATAACTTTTAAGCATAAGATTCAATTAAATCATACCCATAACATTATTTTAGCCTTACCTCTGATGACAGCAAGTAATTATAGCATACTTTCAGGTACTATCACCGAAATTAACCAGGAAAACAGTAAATAAACAGAGAGCGACCGTGATGGTCAACAAAGAAATAAAAGAAACAACCACTGACAAGCATTTGAAGTGAACCATCTTTTTCAATATGTGGACCAGGTATGCATCTGATTATAGACTCAAAGAGAGGCCCAAGATCTTCTGCCAAACTGTCAGGAGATAGTCCTGCCTTTCCTTTTATACCACTGGCATATATTGCTTGAAAATCACACTGCATACCAAAAGCATATAAAACAAGATTTAAGTTTAGATGCAACTTTGTAAAGACATTGAGACATCAGCAAGGATTCAAAGATCCAAAACAGAAAATACAAAGAGGCAATGTCTGTCTTTGGGTTAAAAAAAAAAGGAAAAATTCCAGTCATATCATTTCTTGTAATACTAAACAATAATTCCTACTATTTTTTAAAAGGTTTTAACATGTTCAGAAATGAGAGTTGTCAAAATATTGGTCCAATTTGATAGAGCAAGTGCCTTGATGCAACATGGTATGTGAACTGCATGCTAGTCACTCCTTCCAAAATATAATACCAGTACCTGCTCATCTGTAGCATTTAGTTCGATAAATAGTTCAAATGTGGAATTGATAACAAAATCTGGACGAGCGGATGGTCTGTCAATCTTATTGACCACAACAACAACAGCAAGGCCAAACTCTAGAGCCTTCTTCAAAACAAACCTTGTTTGTGGCATTGGACCCTCAACAGA
Source organism: Fremontodendron californicum (assembly GCA_030761205.1). Taxonomy (NCBI): domain Eukaryota; kingdom Viridiplantae; phylum Streptophyta; class Magnoliopsida; order Malvales; family Malvaceae; genus Fremontodendron; species Fremontodendron californicum. The sequence continues at coordinate 7,726,291 of JAULJL010000009.1, read as the reverse complement.
ATCCACCTAAAAACAAAAAGAAGCTGCTTTAGTTCATCATTAATATAATCCTGTCTAGGATACAGCTTATGAGAGAAAACCACCAAAAGGAATAATAAGCAGGGAACAAAAATCTAACAAAGTTAACAACTAATTACATTTGAATGTGATCCTACTATTATCAGATTCAAAAATCAAGAGGATCCATGAAGGGGGAAAAAGAAAAGGAAACAAGTAGACCAGTTTCAGTAAAGGAAGAATAATATGCTTCTCAGACAAAGATAAAGCCCAACACCTAACATGTCCAGAACACCTATAACCTATACTCCATATTAAATCCTCCATACAAACCTTTTATAACTTATAAGCACCTCAAATCATTCAAACTGGGGTGGCAGTAGGAAAAAAAAGAACTCCACATATTTTCATCATTGGAACCACTCTCAATTGACTCTTCCAAATAAGAAATAAATGTTCTACAGTTCTATATGTATCGAAAATACTTGTAACAACCAACTTAAGGATATAATAATAGGCAGCACCAAGTAGTTATCTAGCCTAATAAATTTCTCAAAAAGATGTATCTGAGGTTTTTAACACAATATGCCCCAAGGAATCAATATCTGAAAGAAGATATTCAAATTTAATCCTATCAAGAACAACAATATGTTTTATCTCTTATGCAGAAAAGGTTTTTCAAAACAAATGGATTTTAATGTTGAAGGTCTCTAGTGAAAACTTTGAATGTGTTGCTGGCATGTGGGCCCCATCTCAAACTAAGGAGATAGGAAAGTATGGCTTTAGACCAACAATTTCAAGAATCTTATATTTGGTTTTTGTATTTTCTACTATTCACTAGCACAAAATTGCTTTACAGTAATCTATATAGGGGCAAAACTTGAAAAGATGAACTTCCAAGCAAGAGAAAGTGCAAAACAGTACCACTAGAAGAACCCCTTCGACCATATTGAGGATGCGTTCAACTTCACCTCCAAAGTCAGAATGTCCAGGAGTATCTATTATATTAATTTTTGTATCCTTATAAGTGATAGATGTATTTTTGCTCAGAATTGTAATACCCCTTTCACGTTCAAGATCATTTGAGTCCATTACCCTCTCTTGTACAAATTGGTTATCACGAAAAACCTGCAAGAGAAAATCAGCAATGAGAATTAGCATTTATCCTAACAGAGTTTTAGTATTAACATACACAGTTTCAATGGAGATCAGGTGTCCTTATTTAATTTCAGATTATATAGAATCCAACTCAATCAGATAAAGAGTACCAGAAGAAAATTTAAATCTGGATATTGGTCAAAAGGGTTGAATACAACAGTATCAGATAAAAGCTTCCCACTCTATCCAATCCCTAGGCCTCCCTCCCTTATTAATTTCAACTTAGCATCCGTTTGGACCAGCTTCTAGAGTAGTTTCACGATTGCAGAAAGTTAAAACTAGGCCAAAAAAGTGTTTTCAACTCCCAACTTTTAACTTCTATAAAAACCTGGCCAAAAAGGAGTCTTTTGAGACTAAACTGAAGCTCCAAATTTGGGAACAGATCTTCAAATAAATTGAAAAAAATAGTAGTTAGCTTGAACTTGTGAAACAGACTCTTATACTCAATCCAAATTCAGATATTAGAACAAAAACTACGCACAAAATAAACAGAAAAAGAAACAATAGTTGAGGCAACTAAATTAATTATCAACAACAAGGCGGATAAAATCAGATTGTTTTACCTTAGATTGTCTCAACATTGCATCAACCAAAGTAGTCTTTCCATGATCAACATGCGCCACGATTGCTATGTTCCTTATATCGCTTCTCCTCTTTAACTGACTCTTCTTCTCTATTAATTAAGCACAATTGTTTTTTTTTTTTTTAAATTATTACAACAATTCATAATAAAAAAAATTAAAAAGAAAAGTGAAATCAAATACCAATTGCAGGCTGAGTTGCCTGAGAAACAGAGCACTTGACTGGTTTAGTCAAATTCCTAGAACGAAATTTGAGACACTTTGTCTTGGAGTTGAAAGAGGAAAGCGGAGATAAGCTGGCACCCAAAAGTTGCTTCGCCAATGGAAATTTAGGGTTAGGGTTAATTAAAGGACCTTTTAAAGAACAGTTATGGAAGCTAATTGCCATCTCCATTGCTCTCTTCCTTTCTTTCTTTCTCAGTTCAGCAAGCGAGAGAAACGAAAGAGAGAAGAAACAAAAATGGAGGATTGGGCAATTGAGGCTGTTATAGTGTTATTGAAACCAACGGAAACTTTTTATCGGGTCACTTTTTTCGGAGGCCCGACTTCCTCCACGTCGTCATTTGTTGGGGGTCCAATTTTAAGCCCAAACTCAATTTCAGCCCCAAAAACAAAATCTGTGGCCTCAGCTTTTTTATTTATTTATTTATTTAATTTGTTTTATTCAAATCAAAATATCAAATCGCCATGGAAGCTGCTTATGGCGCCACCACGCTTCTTCATCCCTTTAAACCCCAAAATCCATTGCTTTTAACAAGAGCTAAGCTACCTGATAAAACCAAATTCCCAACTTTGAAAAGGGTCCATTCTTGCTCCATTTCGAGCATTTCAACTAATAAAGAGCTGGTTCTTGCTGATGATTGGCCCCATCTTATCAAACTCTCGATTGGGTCTGGAAATTTCTTGTTGGGTCAAGCAATTCACGCATTTTTAATAAAATCTAACTCTCCGAGTGACGCGTTTCAAGGCAATAATCTTATCAGCTTCTATGTTAAATTCACTGAACTGGATGATGCCCGAAAGTTGTTCGATGAAATTCCTGTTAGAAACACAATCACTTGGACTACTTTAATTAAAGGGTATTTAGACAATGAAGATTTCGAATCCGTGTTTCGGACCGCTCACGATATGTATTTCTATGGCGAGAAGTTCAATGAGCATACTTGTTCAGTGATTTTACAAGCATGTAGCGAGGAAGAGGACCGGATTCGAGGGGAGCAAATCCATGGTTTTGTTATAAAAAGTGGGATTGAGGAGAATGTTTTTGTGGGTACTTCTTTGATTTCTATGTATTCAACAAGTGGTTTCTTAAACGAAGCAGAAAAAGTTTTTGATAACATTGGTTTCAAGGATGTTCAGTGTTTGAATTATATGATTTTCGAGTATGGGAAGGCTGGGTGTATGGAGAAAGCTTTTCAGGTTTTTGTTGATATGTTAAGTTCTGGTTTGGAGCCAACTGATTATACGTTTACTAATATAATAAGCACATGTAGTGAAAATGTAGGTATTGAGGAAGGGAGACAGTTACATGGGCTTGCCGTTAAGTATGGAGTCATTAATGTGACCTCTCTTGGGAATGCTGTGATTACTATGTATGGGAAGCTCGGAATGGTTGAAGACAGTGAGAGAATGTTTTATTTGTTGAGAGAGAGGAATTTGATTTCTTGGACAGCACTTATATCGGGGTATGTAAGAAGTGGTTGTGGTGAAAAGGCTGTTGATATGTTCTTGGAATTACTTGACCAAGGAATTTATTGTGATCCGGGTTGTCTAGTAACCGTGCTTGATGGCTGCTCAGAGTGCAAAAACTTGGATTTGGGAGTTCAGCTCCATGCATTTGTGATTAAGGTTGGTTATCTATCTGATGGCAATATTGTGACTGCATTAGTAGATATGTATTCCAAATCTGATAACCTGAAGTCTGCAAAAATAGTTTTTGATGGTTTCTCTAGTAAAAATATTGCTTTGTTTAATGCAATTCTTTTTGGGTTCATGGAAACAAATAGAGATGATGGTACTGAAGATGCCATGGTTTTGTTTCGTCAGCTGAGATTAGGTGGTATAAAACCCGATTTAGTCACTTTCTCACGGCTTCTTAGTCTATCTGCCAATCAAGCTTGTTTAGTAAAAGGGAAAAGTCTTCATGCTTACACCATCAAAACGGGATTTGAAGCTGATTTAACAGTGAGTAATGCTTTGATCACCATGTATGCTAAATGTGGCAGTATCGAAGATGCTAGTAAAATGTTTGATGGTATGAATGGCCATGATTCAATTTCTTGGAATGCCATGGTTTCCGCATATTCCATTCACGGTCAAGGTAAAATGGCACTTCTGCTCTTCGAAAAGATGAAAAGAGAAGGTTTTGCACTTGATGAGATTACTATATTGGCTATCCTTCAAGCTTGTTGTTACACTGGGTTATGGCAAGATGGGTTATGCTTATTCAATGAAATGGAATCAAATTATGGGATCAGGCCAGTAATTGAGCATTTTGCTTGTATGGTTGATCTTTTAGGGAGGGCAGGGCGATTGCCTGAAGCCGTTAATCTTATTAACAACAGCCCTTTTCCAGATTCGCCTCTACTATGGAGGACATTGGTCAGTGTCTGTAAGTTGCAAGGGGATTTGGATTTTGGCATGTTAGCTTCAAAAAAATTGCTAGACTTGTCGCCCGAAGAAGCCAGCTCCTACATACTTGTTTCAAACACGTATGCTGGATTAGGAATGTTAGATGAGGCAGCAAAAGTCAGAACAGCTATGAATGACTTGAAGTTAAGTAAGGTAGTAGGTTGTAGCTGGATAGAAATTGATAATAAGGTCCATTGTTTTGTGGCAAGTGACAAGGACCATCCAGAAAGTAGAGAGATTTATGCAAAGTTGGATCAATTAATGGATGAAATCAAGTGGAAGAATTGCAAATACCAATGATGCTCTCATTTGATTGGAGAAATTGTATAGGTATAAATAAAGTTACAAGCTTGCTTAAATATTAATTTATGGTGTTTTTTAACTTCTTTCAGTATGTGAAGCAAAATTTCTGAATTTCTTCGCTGGCAGTTGCGGTTGGAATGTCTGCAATTTTACCACTTAATTATGGTGATGCCCATATTGTACTCAAGCTCATTAGAAAGGATCAAACTCTTGCTGGATTAAGCAAAGGGGAAACTGGATTAGTGGATTATAGTAATGGAATCTTCATGCTGTAAATGTTGTAATTCTGTATGAGGGAGTATTTCAGCTTCAAATGTTTGCATAATGTCATTCGATTCGAGTTAGTTCTTCAGAAATCTGTAAGTATCCTTTGATAATCTTCATAAATTAGGCAATTTGTATTGGATTTTGGATACAAATCGATAATAAGATCCTCTAATTGTGAGACTCCAGAATTGGGAAATGCATCAAAGAACTTGTATGTTTATCTTTCTCTTTCCCCATTTCATTTTATAAATGCAAGGTCATGATTTAGTTGGGTTCTTGACTTAGCAGTGGTGTTTTTTTATACTGCATGTGTCCCAGCTCATATCGTTTTTTTAATTTATTTGTATTTGAGATTGTCATGAATTAAATTTTGATCATTAAAATTAAAAATCAGCATTGAATTTATTCCAAGTTCGCATGTTAGAATTTAATATTTTATGTCCCAATAGTTGTCTCAATTTTGGATTTGAACTTTAAAATTATTTTCAAGAAACACTTGATAAAAAAAAAAAAATAAACACAACATTCTTGTAGTTCCATTTTAAACAAGTTTGTATTAGTTTCTTTTTTTTAATTACAAGAAACAAGAGAAATACCAAAAAGAAAAAAAATTATTGTAAGATATAGTGAGGTAAAAAGCTATACCCACAAGATCAATTAAAAAGGGGTTTGATCTCATTTTGGGCACCAAAAATACATGGAAAATAGAGTGAAAAAAGATAATCAATAGTGTATTCCCATCCATTTTGCATAAAATTTTAGGTATAATTAAGTAGATGTAACTCTTTCTTACTAAACAAATAGTAGTAATTTTTACCATAATGTTTTCCCTCATCAACTTTGAGGGTATGGTAACTATTTTTAGATATGAGAATTTTTTTGGTAAAAAAAATACTATTCTGAACTTGAATTTAATCTAGTTGATTAATGATTCATGCAAGCATGCAACCATCTTTAAAAATATATATATAGAAAAGATGAACAATAATAGTGGTGATACCAACATTAATATAGAATCTCATCTATATTACCTAAACTTTTCATTTAAAAAAAAAAAATCGTATCTAACACCTGTATTTAACACATGTTTGGACATAAATATAAAAATATGATTCTTCATATATATATATATATATATATATATATAAGTTTAAACAAAATTAAATATATTTGTATCAAACACATATTTATATCCGACACTTACCTTCTTATCTCGAATCCTACCTTATAATTTCTTCAAAACATGTAAGAAAACAAAATGACAATAATAATCACCAACAAAACTAAAGAATGATCTCTTCATGCAAGAAAGAAAGATGGTAAAATTGTTTGAAAATATCATCATCCATTATAATAGTTAATCGAAAATTAAAAGGGAGCGAAAGAGAAGATAGACAGAATGTAGGTTAATCTGCTTAGACTTCAGATTCATTTCACACAATTCTACTGTTATTATTTTATACATTATAAAATAAAAAAGGGTTAAATAGTAGACTGAAAGTACCAATTACAAAGCCAAGCCAAGAATGATTTGCCCGTCTAACATATATAACACATTAATCAAAGGGTCGTCCCTGTCCCGGTCCCTCTCGATATGGTTAGAATCAAATGATCCTCCAGCTTCACCTTCTAACACTTTTCCATCAGCAGGCGATTTAAGAAACATCTTCAACAAGATGCAAGGAAATTAAGCATGGAAATGGTGAAACAATGGGGCTCAGAATAAGGAACTCCAGGATACAAATAAAAACTTATATAGTAATAAATAACATTTAAGGACAAAAGCAATGACAGAGAGACACTTCACCCCTTAGGAAGGAAGGTTCATTTGATTGTCAGGGCCCTGTGAGGCACCCCGTTCGCCACAATTCTCTCATGCTGCTGCCTCGGACGGTCTCCTTCTTCCATCATTTTATCCGAAAGTGAACGAGCGGTAGAGAAATGAAACCCTTGATGGTGAGGATAGCAGCCATTGCCGTTGCTGTTGGAGAACGCCTGCCGCGTATTTGTTCCCTGAAGTTCGGATTCTGTTACTTCTCGATGATCACCAACAGATGAATTGGCATTCTGGGACATGTGATTGGAAATTGATCTGCCACTGCTTTTGTCAGGTGTGGCGTTAGAAGCGTCACTATCGAGCTTTTTCTTGTTTAAGAAACGTCCTCCGCATCCTCTCGCTCTTCTCATAGCATGTAAATGTCGAGACTCGTGAAGATAGGGCTGGAAAACATGACAACAAGAACTTGTAAATGCACATGAAATACAAATAGTGATGAAACAAGTAGAATATAATCTTGCATTAAAAGAAGTTTTGCCATATTCCTTACATTATGTGGTAATAATATGTGCAAAGAAAAGTTAATCACTCATAAGGTACTACTTTCAAGTACCAATCTCATGCTATGTTACCGCTCGAAAGTGAGTGTCGGATATGGATATGTATACGACACGGGTTTGCTTAATTTTTTTCTAAGTTTTTCCATATATTTGGAGAATCATACCCCAATACCCATGTCCGAATATGTGTCGGACACGGGTACTTTAGGAAAAATGAAAAGTCCGGGTAACATAGATCTCATGGGATAACAATATGTGCATAGGTATTACTTTCATGTTATATTGTCAGAACAATGTTTTGCCAGTATGAAATATAAAACTTTCTTAACATATATTTAACATGGTTAGCAGGAAGCAACTTCCTTGCTTTTATGAGGTAATAAATGAATGAATCGCTTATTGCCTTTCAACCCTAAACATGGTATGAAATGAAAAGGGAAACACACGATTTATAACTTCCTTAGAGATGAAATTATAAAAGCAAAAAAATAAGGGTGCATGCATAGACAAACTTTAGTCTAACCAAAAAAAAAATTCGTCCAACCGAATACAGCAATCGACGATTACAAGTTCTGAATACTTATAACTCCTATATGGTTGTCATAAGTTGGCTGAGGATGGTGTAAAATCAAAGGGCTGATAAGCTCAACCCCATTACTCAAAAGGGATTCTTTCCTTGCTGATAAAACTGCAATTTACTGGATGCTTGCTAGAACCTGTTTCTTTCAAGCAGACAGACTTCTATAAACTTTCCTGGTTTGAAATATCAAAGAAACTATCATCCTTCATAATGGATATTGGCATCATTAATCATCTCATTCAAGAAAACTTAAACTTAATTGAACAAGTATGAAAATAAACTTGAAGTCAGTTGAATAAGTATGAAAAGAAACTTAAACTTAGTTGAATAAGTGAAAAGAAACTTTGACACTTTGTTTGAAGGCTTTAATTAATAAATTATCAGTGCACCAGCTTCAAGTAAAGCTTGAACATGATACTTACTAGGCAGAAGACAATAACATTCTATTCTCTCAAAATTCCTCTCAATAAGGAACCAAAAAATACCAAGCAAAAAATACTAAGCCACCAGACTACCACATTAATTCATTTATCACATGCAAAAGGAACTTGGTTGAGATTGTAACAGACTGCCTTAGAAGTGCAACTTTGCAATTGCAAATGCCGAGATGCTTACCATGCGAAATCTAAAAACCTTCTCAAGCATCATGTACAATGAAGAATAGAATCTACAACTGAACTATAGTACTAACCAACTAAAATATGATGCAATACACTGATGAATTGACTAATCATATGTCCATGCTTATATTCAGACAAAAAAAAAATACCTTTCGAACTTTGATCAGTTTCTTTTCGACCTCAGCTTTTGCACGTGACTGCCTTCGTCTCAAAATACCATGGTATTGCTTAGCATTCACATAAACAGGTTCCTCTGCCATTTCAAGAGGCAATGCCATTCTAGCAGGATGCACTCCAAGACAATGAGAATGTACCTGAAATGATATTTCAATAATTGTCACAAACATATCGTATATTGTATTTGCATCCGTTTAACAAAAATTGTTCATTAACTGTATATTCAACTTTTAAGAACATATCTAAAGCTAGAATACTTATAAAACCTACATAATTACTTTCACAAAAATTTAACTAGATGTTTCTAAACTGAAGCGCACTAAGCAATAAAATTTTATTACTGCAATTTTCAAGAGAAGAATCAAATATTGTTCAACAACACGAAATTACTGCCATTATTTTCCTATTCAAACATAATATGTGTATGTATGTATATCAACCATTCATATATTATAATGACTGCTAAAATTTCTTTCTTTGTATATACTACCTGGTGTCATGTGTAATCTTAAATCCAAGTTTCGAATATAAAACCCTTTTCCTTTTTACACAATTGCATTTGACAATCCTACCTTGACAAGTGATGTTTGACAAACAATTTTTTCAACTTCATCATTTTAGACAACGATATGGACATTCTATTATTTATTAGTAACATATTATCCAGGTAAAATTATGAGCCAGATACAAAAGCCTTCCACTCTACTCATATCAAGAGATACTAACAATCTTAACAAGAATTCTATGTTCAACCAGATTTTTGTGCTTGATTCTGCAACTTCTGTGAGAACAAGATTATTTCATTTCACTTATTTCATTTATCATGTCATACCATCAGGATAATGATAAATACTCGAAACTGTTGGTTCTTTAATTCTTTTAATGAGGTACAAAATGGAGAATTTATCCTGGAGGCGGAAGAGTTACTGAACAACCATTGCAACACCATCTCGAGGGTTTGTTAAAGTTCTTATTGCTGAAGACATGGTATTCATGCCAGCAAGGTGCATATCTTGTTGCCATAAAAGGAAAGTGTCAATTATAAAAAGATATAACAACATTTAACATATTGCTTATAGTTATAGAAGGCAGAAACGTGATGTCTTAAGCAGTTAACTAAAAATATACATGTTGGAAGTTCTGCTCTGTCCATAATTATTTATATTATCCTTAGAATCTTATTCAATAATGCTACTAAATATACCAAGTCTTTCCTGAAAGAGCAACTCCTATTCTCCATTTTTTTTTTCTTTTTTTGCCTCAAAATAAGAGAAAGAAATAACAATTCATGCACGCAGTCCCAGTTCAAATTTTACTGATAGTGCTTCTTTTCTCATTCCCTACGCTCTTGAAAACCTTAAATGAGATTTTTTTTGCTGTTTTACTACCTTATTTCGACTCTTACTTTTGAAGCCTTGTACAAGGATAAAATAATGGGGAAAAAAAATAACAAGGCTCATACATATTCATATGTTTTTACAGTCTCAAAAACAATTAAATGGAGCTACAACTATATTCACAGCAAATAAATTTCTAAGCAGTAAAAAAGGTGAATATAACCAACAATCCATACAAAACCAAGCAAGTAGGAAGATAATAATTATTTAAGGTGAATAGTGGACTACGTAAATGCATACCAAAGATTGAGGTACATAGGGAGGCACTACTCCCCCATAATATGGATCAGCATATGGATAGGATGGACATGCCTGCAAAAGAGTTTTCCACTTAGAATATCATTGCACCATACCAATAAACATCTAGGCTATGTTGCTCCGACTCTTCATTTTTCTTGAAGTACCCGTGTCCGACGCATATTCGGAAATGGATATGGGGATATGATCCCCCACGAACCCTCCAAATACATGAAAAAATTTAGAATAAATCAAACATACCTGTGTCAGACACATACGCGTATCCGACACTCACACCCGAGTCCGAGTAACATAGCATCTGGGGTTGCCTTAGCATAAAAAAAATGAAAGGCGGACATATAGTTTTTTTGATCCAATAATTAAGATACAGAGAAACACGAGATGGTTTAACCATTGAATCAGAGTACAGTCTGTCTTTCCACCTTTCTATCCTTCCTATCAAACATAACTCACAAAAGATACATCCAACAGTTTAATATCATACACTGAGCAAATTCATTTCATATGTAAGCAATTACTACCACAACAGCAGTAAAGAAGGATAAAAGCAGACGTGCGTATGTGAATTCACATTCTCCCAAGAGAGAGGAAGAGAAAAATTTACAATTGAGTGGCCAACAAGCTCCAGCTGGGTTGGTGGTGCTACATATTCACCCATTGTTGGACGTATAAAGGGTATAGCATGCTGTAAATATGGCTGTTCATCTCCACATTTTCCATCTTTTCATGAAAGAAAAAACCTTCATTAGCTTCAAAGCATATGAACATGATGTGCAAAAACAGACTGAAAATTCACAATTGTTAAAGTACAACAGTATCAGAGAAAAGACAGCAATTGATTGCCAAGACAACCATGAGAGCTGCTATGGCACTTTGGCTATAGCAATTTTAGTTAAAAGAGTGCAATTCAACACCACTCAGAAGTTTGACCTGCTTAATTTACTTCTTTCAAGGTCTCATTGAAACCTGCCTTGGCCATACATCAGTTACACTTTCAAGTCTTTTAAATCACATGACTTCAGCTTAAGTACGTTTATGAAGTGAATTTTATGCCCTGAAAACTATCGCATGCAAGAATTACAGCTTCTTTTACTTCAAAATCATATAAACATTGTAATACTTCGATTTTATAAAACATGATATGCGTGTTGCATGAATCTGCATGCATGTACAAGTGCACACATCAACAAGTCAGTAACAGTTCAGAAGATGAGCTGCGGGAAAAGTACGTAGATAAAAATCTCATATCTTGAAATAAACAACTCAAATTGGAATATTAGACATATTTTTACTTTTGCAAACATTTCGAAATATGATAGCATTCCAAAGTTAATGTGTCCACCAAGATCTTAGCCATCATTGGTTTGAGAGATAGGAACTGCAGAGTCTTAAGATATCAAATTATTACCCAAAATTGGTGAATTCACCAATGTTTTGATTCTATGAAACATTCTAGCAATATATTATCATGCAAGTTATGCATCAAGTTCTCCAAAACTCATTTTAATGAGACGAGAGGCTGATCAACAAATGGCAGATTGAATTATTGTTTATCATGATCTTAAAGCAGCCACCCTTTTTATCACACTCTTAAAGTCCATGAACTAAGATTGCAGTTCAAGATCACTCACATATATCAAACCTGTTGCAGAAAACAGCATATGCATTACCTGGACGCGACAATATAGTTAAAGGCATTTCTTTACTAGAACAAATTTTATCATCGGTCCCATCCACGCTCAGAGGTTCACTAGTTTTGGTCCCTAAACCTCCTGTTGGGTGTTTGACTGGAGATAAGCTTGTCCTGCTTTCTCCTAAAACATCTGTTAAGATGGAATCCTGCCGTGTGCTGCACCACCAAGGTTGAAACCGAACTGCCTGTGGTTTATTGTTATTTGCATTAGGTTCTGGAGGGTTTGTACCATCTGGTTTTAGGTGCATGCTTCCAAAGTCTAAAATCTACAACACCCTGGCCAACTGCTTGGTTATGCAAATAAAATAATTTTAAGTCAACAAATGCAGCTATTAATATACTCAAGAAAAGCATATCATAACGATTATTATGTAAATATATATGTCTATCTTAGCACAATTAGCCAGGACATTCACGAGAAAATGCGTACAAAGTCAATCTCACATACGCATGAAAAAATCACCACTCTTTGAGATGCAAAGATGGAAGCAGCCAACACATAACATTACATGAGGAAATAAATCTCACAGATCATACGATATATATATATATATATATATATATATATATATATATAAAGATAACTTAGGATTCAAAAACCTGAGTTGATGCGCCACATAACAGGTGGAATATAAAATCATTTTTGCCTTGTGTATGTATCTAGTTTTTCTCCCTTTTTTTCTTTTCATTTCTTATAAACAAATGAGAGGAACTAAACACATATATAACGCAAGTATTTATGTGCAGTACATCGTGAACGCCTTTGCAGTGTATATCAAAGACACATCTAGTGAGCTTCAGAAAGGTGCTGATTCTTAAGACCAATTTTTAAAGGTGTGCTTCCAAATGGACCATATTAGAATTAGAGTTGCAAGTTAACTAATGCTATGCTGCTTGTTGCTTGTGCTACTTGACTCTTTTTTTCTCCCTTAAAAATTGCTAAAAAGCAAAAGTGGTAAATAGAAAAATCATGTTTGATTAAAAAAGAATAAATTGCTAAAATGTGACAAAATTAAAATATAGTTGTTACATATATACGTAAATTATACATTTTCCTATTCAGAAAAAGTGTATGTTCGATTTTAAATAATTCAAAATACTACTTTTCTATCTACACGAACTTTTTTTACTCTCTTGCTTTCAAAATCACAAAAAACAAATAGCAAAATAAATAAGTAAATGGAGAAAAGTTAGATGATCAGCTTGATCCCAACTCAACAAAGGATTCAAGAAGCTTGTTTCATTTAGCATATTTGTTGAGCCTTCTTATCAAGCTTGTTCATAAGAAAAGAAACACTGTCGACAGTCGACACACTTAATTTTTGTCTAAGAGCTTTATAGAGTGTAGACAAGCTCCATTGAGGCACCAAGTATGAAATGTACCCAAATGCTAATGGTTTATTTCTTTAGTCTTTCATGTATTCATTGAACTTTAAGTATGTTACTCGGACTCGGGTGTGAGTGTTGGACATAGGTATGTTCAATTTTTTTTTTAAAAGATTTCCATGTATTTGGAGGGTCCTTGAAGGATCATATCCCATACTCATGTCCGGATATGCAATGGACATGAGTGTCGGACACGGGTACTTCAAGAAAAATGAAGTCGAAGCAACATATGTTCTCACTCATACAACTAAAAACTTTAAATTATTTTTGTTTTTTTTTTTTTAATTTTATTCTCAAGAAATAAGATATGTTCCAAAGTAATTATCAAAAAGATAAAAGCTCCAACTCCCTTGAAATTTATGGTCATGCATTTAATAAACAAGCTAGGCTGAGCCTTAGTTCAAGCTTGTCTACATAGCCAAAATCCTCATTTATCTTTATAAACAAGCTCAATTAGTGATTATAGGAATTAGAAAAGGCTATGCTATACATTATTGATTTGCTTCACACTATCCTACTCTTTTGTACTTCTTTAACATTACTTTCCTATATTAATGAAGTTTTCACAAAAACAAGTTTAAAGAAAGGGGCCTATAGCTGACTCTACAAAGTGGGAAAATGCTTTTTTTTTTGTTGCTGTCAAAAGGAAGGAAAAAAAAAAGGTTATCCTTTTCTACAAGTAGCAAAAGATGAAAGCCAATCTGCAATAAAAAAAAACTACTCAAGTTTGTATGTTTAAAGTATCCAAAACAAGATACACTAGATATCTTTGTACATAAACATATGGCTGCTCAATTTTTGATCTTGAATACTATTTCTTTTTTTGGTATAAAAGAGACCACAGCCTGGAGAAAGATTCGAACCCAGACCTGCTGGATGTCTATCTCTCAAGTGTAATTGCATGAATCAACTGAATTAAGCCCGGATTCATCTTGAATACTATTTGAATTGATATTTATGTATTCTTGACCTCTCTTTCTAACCATTTATGGATCACGCTTAGGTGATATACCAAAAATATCTCTCTAGATCAGACTATAATTTAGTAATTGCCTTTGGGGAAATCCTATAAAATTGGCTAGCTACTTTAGCAAGGCTAAAGGTACCCAACCTTTTTCATCCTTTTTACTATAAAAAAAAAAAATTGCTATAAAAAATACCAAAAAGAAAAAAATATATATTAAAAATGAATAAATGACTAAAATATAACACAAATTTAATATAAATGATAAATCATATATATTGTTCTCCAAAAAGATTACATCTCTAATCTTTAATCCATCAAAAGAGAATTGAAATCAGTTAAAAAGAAAAAGGAAAAAATTCAAGAAAATAAATATCTAGAGACATGCCTTCTGCATTAAAATATTTATAAAAAAAAAAAAGAAAAAGAGAAGCAAGTAAAACGAATGGTTCTTATTTAAAAGGAAAAAACATTTAAAAAGAAATCTCAATTTAGCAAGAACAGGAGCAATAGTAAAGAACAGACACATCAGATCATATATGATGTCCTCACCATCATCCATACGCCCACATACATGCATGCATGCACATACATAGCTTGAATTATGATCCTTAATCCACTTCCTTATTCCAAAAACCTTCCATAATTAGTAATTAAAACAAATATAGCAATGAAAACCCAAAAAAAAGAAACAGATCGTTCAAATGAAACAAAACAGAACCCTTAAACAAACCGTAGGCAGAAATTAAGAAAACAAAAACATTAAACCAACAGATAAATCAAAACCCAAAAGAACAAAGTTTACGAAGCTAACTTAAAATCAATAAAAACCAATACAGAGAAACACTTTCTTCATTCAAAAAAATTTAAAAGAAATAAAAAACAAAGAGGATATGAGAAAGAACTTACTGAGATAATAACTCTAAAAAGAAAAAATAAATCCTTTTACGTTTTATCTCTGAACTTTCAAACCAAAGGAGATATATGCCACTGTGTAGTAGTAAGTGACAGATAGAGCAACGAAACCAAAAACAAAATTATTATTTTTCTTTTTTAAATTGGATGTCAAAGAAACGTCGTTTTCCTTCTCCTCCGCTTAAAAGTTTTTTTCTTTTTCTTTTTATTTATAATTTCATTAATTTGGGTGAGTTAACGGAAGGAAAGCGGGGACCAATTTCGTTTAAACGGCGTAATGACGTCAATGTCCCTACTTTTTTTTAAAAAAACAATTTAAAATAATTTTAGTTATATTAAAAAAATATTAAAATAATATAAAAATATTAAAAATTTTATAACATAAATTATTAATATATCCAAATATATATAATATTTTTAATATAATTATATATAAAAATATTAATAATATATCATAGACGAAATCATCCTTCTTAGGTCACAACTACAAAAGTGTACGATTTTTTTCTTTATTGGTTTTTTTCTTTTCCTTTTTTTTTTCTTACCTAATTCTCAATTTTTCTACCCCACGTTCCTTGACTATTTCCCTTTTTTTTTTTAGTTTGCTAATTAGTGATTTAGCGTGTGGTTTAGTTTAATAGAATTAAATTACATAGATTGTTTTTTCTTCAACTTACATTAACTCGAATGAGTTTGTATTTGATATATTAATTGTAGAAATTTTAATTTTATAAATGAGATTAAAATTTTTATATATTTCACTTTTTTAAAATGACAAAAAATTATGTGTCATTTTATTAATTTCATTTATGAATTTAAAAACTCCACTAGTGTATCACATTTTTTCAAACTTTAATTTATTAAAAAAATTATTATGCGTATCTATATTTATACTATATATAATATGATTAACCGACTTAATGTCACGAGTCAAGTAAAATTTCAGTTAAAGAAAGTGCAAAAAAATTAAATTGAAGTTATAATAAAAAAAAATAGAAGTATTTAAGTCTTCTAATTTTAAAATATAACAACCTACTAAAAAACTCATATTTTTTTATATATTTTAATTTTTTTAATAATTATTCACTTATATTTTTAACTTATTATTTTTTTAAAAAGAACATTTTTTTCACCCATTTTTGTGGTTGTGATAAATTATAATC
The DNA here is from genome assembly GCA_030761205.1 of Fremontodendron californicum. Taxonomy (NCBI): domain Eukaryota; kingdom Viridiplantae; phylum Streptophyta; class Magnoliopsida; order Malvales; family Malvaceae; genus Fremontodendron; species Fremontodendron californicum. The sequence goes on along the minus strand of JAULJL010000009.1, from coordinate 7,709,864 downwards.
TATACTATATATAATAGGAATGACTGAGTTGGTGTCACAAGTCAAGTGACACAAACTCAGTTAAAAAATTATCAAAAAAATATTTTTAAAAAATTATAATAATTATAGAATAATGAATGTTAATTGTTAATGTCTTCTTAATATTTTTTTTTATTTAAAAATTTGACAAAAAATTTTTATTTGTATATTAAAAAAACTATCTAAAAAATGTATGTTTCTTTTCAAAATGATTACTTTGCTAAAAAAAAAAAAAAATACCCATCCAAATAGTGGGTGTGCAAAATTTAATTAATTATAATATCCCTAAATGAGTTGGTTACATAAAAATTAAATTAAATTTATAGTACTAAAATGAAATTATGATATTTAGATCTTTTAATTTAAAAAAAATAATTACCCGCTCAAAAATCATTCAATTTTTTTTTAATATCTTTTAAATTTTTAAAAAATAAATATTCATTAGAAAACCTACTTACCTATTTTTTTAACTTATTATTATTTTTAGAATATAATATATTAAAAAAAGCATTTTTTACTTACAAAGTGAGCGCGACAAATTCTAGTATTTTTTAAATTAATATGTAGTACAAAGAATTTTAAATTATTTATAAATAGGTTTTACTAATGAGTGATTTAAGATTACTTTTTAAGATTATCATATTAAATAAATTATTATTTTCAATGCATTAAATTCATCAAATTAACTATTAACTATTATATTTAATATAAAATATTAATATAAATAGTAACATAAGTAATTTTAACAAGTATTATAAGAAACTCATTAACAAAATCTTTCATGATATATTCAAAAATATGTTTAAAAACATTGCGTGTCTAAGATGTTGAATTTCACAATTATTTTAATAAAAATTATTAATTTTTCTAAATGACTTCATATGTTTTTTTAATTTTAACTAACGTATATTACTATCTTTGAAATAATAAAATAATTTAGGTTTAGTAGCATATTTGAATTAAAACAAACAAAATCAATAAAAAATTATTAAAAAGAAAGGTGATCTATAGAAACAATTACTTAAAGCTTGATTCAAGTGACTAAAACTAAAGAGTGTTTAGGTATTGAGATATATATTTGTTTTTGTATAAAGAAAATACATTGAGAGTAAAGATTGAATTAGAGGATACACGTAAACAAATAAATGAAAATTATCATATACATCGTTTAGAGTTTTTAAATTTTATAAGTGAAATTAGAAAAATGATATATATCCTTTAAGATATATTAAAAAATAAAAAAAATTAATTAAAAAAATAAGATATGTGACAATCTTTTAACTTCATTTATAGTTAGTTTAATCTAATAAAACAAACTCCAAATAAAATATATAATTTATGATGATTTTTGCTAGAATAAATTTTTTTTCAAAACAAAAGCATTAGAGGAAGAAATAAAAGTTAATTAACTTATCTTTTTGCAAGAAATTGTTAATTAACATAAGATAAGTGGATTATCTTTGAGGAAAAAATGATTAAGTTTTTCTAAGAAAAAACTTAGACGTACCAAAAAGAACAACATGAGACAGAAAAGGGCAAAAGGAGCAGATAATAATTAAGCAGAAATTAATTTAATCCAAGTTAATCCAGAAAAAATAAAATATAATTACCCTCTCTTTCTATTATTGTCACGTCCCAAGATTTAATACGTAACAACGTTGTATACGCATAAAACAAATTTCATAAGCATGCTAGACAATTTATATCTTATTAAATCTAAAATCAAAACTCAAAGAGTCTTCAAATTTACAGTTTACAAAAACTCAAGTATCCAAAAATTCATTATTACACCTTGATCGTAAAATACGAGATATTCTAACTAACTAACAAATCGACTAAAGCTGATATCAATTTACTCGCATTCAAAGTATCATAAGACTAAAGGCAGATGTTAAACTTGCAAACAAGAGCTCTCGTCAAAACTAGACTCCGAAGATGCATATATCGAAATCTGAAAAGTAAGGAAAAAAATAAATGAATGAGTACGAATACTCAACAAGCAACCGACATCTCCTCAGTTGGATTAAGCATGCTACAAAACATTTAGGCCAAAATTACCAATACTTATTATTCGAAAATAATAATGGGTAATCTTATAGTTAAAAACGTATTTATTCTAAAATCAGATTATCAGATAATAGAACTAAGAAAAATTCAGAAATTATTGATTTTCAGTAGTCTCCCGTAACATACTAAGACCACACTTAACCCCTGTGGCATAGGTCAGAACGAAAACTACAATTAACCCCAGTGGCAATGGGTCAGAAGTATATCATAAGCAACCATTGGCTGCGCATATCGAGTATCACAAAAACCACAATTCTAAGCCGATGGCACGGTTGAAATCGATTTCTATCACAAAGTATATGTCGACATGGTCAACGTTTAACCCCTGTTGATAGAGTCAGAGCATATTCATATTAGGAGACAAATCAAAACAAAACATATTTTCGGATTACCCAACTATACAAAGCAGTAATCACACATTTTACAAAACACATCTTGTACAAAGCAAATTTCATATTTTCTTTCAAAGCATCTTATGTAGTAAATTGTATTCATAACTATAGATAAATAAATAGGTATATACATATAGTTGAACAAAAATCGTATTCGAAAATCAGATCAAAACGAAATCATATTCTAAACTCATATCAAAGAATATCATATATATACTTTGCATGCTTAATCCGATTTAATAAACCAAGGGACAAAATATTATATATTATATACAAAATCTAAGCAAGATGAGGCTGATTTTTAAGGTGTTAAAACACCAAAATAATATCAAGTCACTTACCTGAACTTGCTAAATCGAAACATGAAATAATGAACTCAATCATCTCAAAATTCCATCTTTCCAATAACTTCGTTCGTCTCTAAAATAATCAAAAACCTATTCGTAATTGTACAAGCAAATAAAACTAATCATGCTCTTGAAATATCATTTATACCATAAAATCATCCAAAATATCTCAAAACCTTCTAATTATCAAATCTGTCAACTTGTGTAGTACTTACTAAATTAGTCATATGTTAATCTACAAAATTCGAAATCATGATCCGTTTGAAGATTTAGAAACTAGACTTAATAGGCTTTCATCCATATAAATCTAAAATCATAATTCACCATAGATAAATTGCAGTAAAATCCTGAAATTACCCCTAGTGCAGTTTCCAGACAGCTTGAACAGTGTTCACTAAAAATAAGATATCTCCACATAGAAAACTCGGATTTTAGTTCCGTTAGTTCCATTAAAAACTAGACTTGATAAGATTTTCAACCATATAAGGCCCAACTCGTAATTCTATTTAGATAAAATACAGTAATTTTTGTAATTCACCTCTGCTGCTGTTAACAGACAGCACACACATCTCTTGGTAAAAATTGGTTATCTTTTCGTAGGAAACTCGGAATTCACTTTCGTTTATCTCGTTAGAAAGAAGACTCAAATATATTTCCGACCATATAGAATAATCATACTTAAAACTGACAGATTAATACAGAATATTTCTTTAATCCACAACTGCAAACAATACTTTCATTCAAAATAGAATTTCTCATTCTTTTATATTCATAACAATTTGGGTTTCATTTACCAGCCCTTAAATCCAATAGAAATCATGATTATCTCTTAATTAATCATAAATTAAAATCCAATAACTTTACCCAAATCAATTAAGAAGAATTATGAGAATTTTATAGATTTTCTAGGTTTTTCTCCCAAAAAATTTCATCCAAATTTTAACAATCTAACAAACCATTTGTTTTGCAAATCAAAAGATGGCTTTTACTTACCTTAATCTTTCAATCTTGAAGACAAAAAATTCAATTTCCATATTTTCTCTTCTCCCTTAGGGTTTTTTTTTTCTCCAATTTCTTTCTGACTGCCAAAGAAAACTGTCGATAGGTTTTCTCTATTTTGTTTTTCTTTTATTTTCTTTTAACCCTAATATTTTAATATTGGCTAATGGGCTTGAGTCAAAATCAATCTTTAACATACTTGGGCTTTTATTTTGGGCTGGGTATTACATACTCCCCCACTAAAAGAATTTGGTCCTCCAAATTCAAATTTCATGACCTCAAGGTTTGTCCGTCTTTCAAACGTATGTCACATGAAATTTTTCTCTTAAAATGATCCATAAGTTATAATCTATCAAGATTCGATCAAAACTCTTCATGATCAATCATCTAATAATAAGTCGACATAAATTTCACCTTATACCTTATGTGACGAAGTGATCAGACATTCCAAGTATCAAATCTGAGTTATTGTCCAAAAACACTGCTATAAAAGTATAAATCTCTTACGCATTCCATATATTTCAAAGCATATTAAATACATAATTGTCTATCACGGCAGACTAAGCAGCTTTACTTTAATGTATTTTCGACTTTATTCAACTAATTCCTTACAAACAAAATCAAATATAAAAATGTGCCCTAATTTTCAAAACTCACATACATTCTCAACATTTCAAATATCGAAATCTATAATCTCTTCACTATTATCACACAATAAAGTTTCCATTTATAAAGAATTAATTACTTTTTAAGTTAACAATAATTCAAAATTAGTAACTGAACCCAAATTATGCTTCCGTTGCACACTCTGATATCTTATTTAAACATAACCTCAAAACCAACAATATTGACTTTCATGTTATTCTTGTACACCAACATAATCACAAATCCACAACATCTCTTATAACAGAATTTTCAATTCATATCAAGTAATCAAGACCTGTACAACTTAAATTTGATTTATAATATCAATAAACCACCTAGTCACCTCAAAATATCACATACAAATTTTATCTTCTTTTACACTGACAACCGAAATATCTCTTATCAACTTAACCATTATAACCCATAAGAAAGATCAACCACCAATAGATCATATTCATAAATTTTACGTTGCACAAATCCAAACATATATCTTTAAGTGCCTAAGTCATCTTCAAATCCAAATATTATTTCTTTTTAGAATTCAAAGGTTAAATATCACACAACAATTACACTATTTACAAATATTATAAACATCATAATATCCCAAACTTTTCCTTGAGTAAATACATTACTACTATCTTCAGGTCAAAGTCAAAATATGTGTACCATAAAAGAAATTCTTTTTACTAAATGTCAACCAATATAACTTCAAATAATATACTTCATGTTAAGGTCACAATTTACAAATTTCAAACACATGCTTAACATAATCTCATAGATTTTCTCAAATTTCTTATAATTAAATCCATACTTAAATCAACAAATATGAAAAACCGTCACTAATATTGCTTATTCCAAATCGACTTGAATAGTAAAACTTTTTTTTTTTTTTAACTATAGCCTTAGGCCTTTAGCTCTTATACACAAAACTATAACATGTTGCACATGATAATTGATAATCTCCAAATCAAGAATTCTCATATTGCTCCTCAGTCAAAATTATATTCGCAAACTAATCACAGTGGCCATTTCAAATTCATTGCACTCCAAACATCATCAAGCTTAGATCTTTTCTTTTTCTATTAACCAAACCACACCAAATTGAGCAAATAACCTCTTAATACGTCAAAAATGCTAATTCAACACAGTGCATGATTGAAACTCAAAATCCACTAAGATAATATTCAATCATTATACCCATAGACATCTCTTAATCAAACTTCAATAAATTTCTAATATATCAATTCTTTTCATCAGGTTAGGTACAGCTCTTGAAATCATAACCATATCAATTTCACTGAATATCCTCATTTGCATCTTAATCCAGTTGATCACAAGTGAAATTTAAAACATAATCCATTAAGGAAAAATTCACCAAAATCAACATCAATAAATATCTTAAATTTTCAAATATCATTTCTTACCAACTTGTATATTTCAAACTTTAATCTCAACAAAATATAATTAGATCGGTGGTCAAAGATTCTCTGAATATCCATCACAAAACTTCAAAATCTCTAAAGATCAAAATTAAAACTTCAAACCCTAAGACCTCAAAAGATCAAAACATTTCTTTGTAATAACTATCAAACTTAAAATATCCAACTTATCAAAAGTCACACCAAAGTCACTTTATTACAAACGTATCATCTCATGACAGTTTTAAAACTTCGTACTTTGACTCCAAGTAGGTACAATCAAGATCATGATCAAAGATTTATCAAAGATCCATAAGCAAAGCTCAAAACAATTCATTAAAATTCGAAAAACCAACTTCAAATCTATAGAATTTATGAAGATCAATATCATTCTATATAAGAAGCCTGATCTTAACATAATTATCTTATCAAAATTCACATCAATAATTCATCACTTGCAACTTATCATTACTCCTTTATCAAATTCACCAAACTTTCTCCGAATCACAAATTTCAAAGTTGATGCCTAAATATCAATATGACTAAGAACTCCAAGATCCACAGAATCACAAACTTGAGCTCTGATACCACTATTTGTCACGCCTCAAACTCAAGGATTTAAGACGTAACAACGCCGCATACTCATGAGACGAATCCCATAAGCATGCAAGGCAACTTATATCTTACTAAATCGAAAACCAAAACTCAAAAGAATCTCCAAATTTACAGTTTACAAAAACTCAAGTCTCCAAAAATCCATTATACACCTTGATCGTAAAATACAAGATATTCTAGCTAACTAACAAGTCGACTAAAGTTGATATCAAATTACTCACATTAAAAGTATCATAAAACTAAAGGCAGATGCTAAACTCGCAAATAAGAGCTCTCGTCAAAACTAAACTCCGAAGATGCTATACTGAAATCTGAAAAGTAAGGAAAAAATAAAGGAATTAGTACAAATACTCAGCAAGTAACCGACATCCCCTCAGTTGGATTAAGCATGCTACAAAACATTTAGGCCAAAATTACCAATACTTATGATTCGAAAACAATAATGGGTTATCTTATAGTCAAAAACGTATTTATTCTAAAATCAGATTATCAGATAACAAAACTAAGCAAAATTCAAAAATTATTGATTTTCAATAGTCTCCCGTAACATACTAAGACCACACTTAACCCCTGTGACATAGGTCAGAACGAAAACCACAATTAACCCCAGTGGCAATGGGTCAGAAGTATATCAGAAGCAACCATTGGTTGCGCATATCGAGTACACAAAAACCACAATTCTAAACCGGTGGCACAGTTGAAATCGATTTCTATAAAACATGATATATGTCGACATGGCCAACATTTAACCCCGTTGACAGGGTCAGAGCATAGTCATACTAGGAGACAAATCAAAACAAAACATATTTTTCGGATTACCCAACTATTCAAAGCAGTAATCACACATTTTACAAAACACATCTCGTACAAAGCAAATTTCATATTTTCTTTCAAAGCAACTTATGTAGTAAATTCTATTCATAACTATAGATAAACAAATAGGTATATACATATTGTTGAACAAAAATCATATTCGAAGATCAGATCAAAACGAAATCACATTCTAAACTCATATCAAATAATATCATATATATACTTTGCATGCTTAACCAATTTAATAAACTAAGGGACAAAACATTATATATTATATACAAAATCTAAGCAAGATGAGGCTAATTTTTAAGGTGTTAAAACACCAAAAGAATATCAAGTCACTTACCTGAACTCGCTAAACCGAAACATGAAATAACGAACTCAATCATCTCAAAATTCCATCTTTCCAATAACTTAGCTCGTCTCTAAAATAGTCAAAAATCCATTCTTAATCATATAAGCAAATTAAACTAATCATGCTCTTGAAATATCATTTATACCATAAAATCATCCAAAGTATCTCAAAACCTTCTAGTTATCAAATCTGCCAACTTGTGTAGCACTTACTAAATTAGTTATATCTTGAGCTACAAATTCAAAATCATGATCCGTTTGAAGATTTAGAAACTAGACTTAATAGGCTTTCATTCATATAAATCTCAAATCTTAATTCACCATATATAAATTGCAGGATTTCAGTTCAATTAATTCCATTAAAAACTAGACTTGATAAGCTTTCCAACCATATAAGGCCTAACTCGTAATTATTTTTAGATAAAATGCAGTAATTTTCGTAATTCACCTCTGCTGCTGTTAACAGACATCATGCACATATCTTGGTAAAAATTTATTATCTTTTCGTAGAAAACTCGAAATTTACTTTCATTTATCTCGTTAGAAAGAAAACTCAAATATCTTTCCGACCATATATAATAATCATACTGAAAACTGACAGATTAGTACAGAATATTTTTTCAATCCACAACTGCAGACAACACTTTCATTCAAAATAGAATTTCTTATTCTTTTATATTCATAACAATTTGGGTTTCATTTACCTGCCCTTAAATCTAATAGAAATCATGATTATCTCTTAATTAATCATAAAATAAAACCTAATAACTTTACCCAAATCAATCAAGAAGAATCATGAGAATTTCATAAATTTTCTAAGTTTTTCTCTCAAAAAATTTCATCCAAATTTTAACAATCTAACAAACCATTTATTTTGCAAATCAAAAAAGGATTTTTACTTACCTTAATTTTTCAATCTTGAAGACAAAAACTTCAATTTTCATCATTTCTCTTCTCCCTTAGGGTTTCTCTTCTTTTCCCCAATTTTTTTTTGACTGTCAAAGTAAACTGCCGATAGGTTTTCTCTCTTTTTCTTTTATTTTCTTTTAACCTTAATATTTTAATATTAACTGATAGGCTTGAATCAAAATCAATCTTTAACATACTTTGACTCTTATTTTTAGACTAGGTATTACAATTATAATTGTTCATTTTTTTTATCAAGTGAATTTAATTTTTTATTATTTTTTTAATATATTATACAAAATTAAATTTTAAAAATCAAAATTTACAAATTTTATTTTTTATTTTTTAGTTATATTAAAAATAGAATTTTGTTAACGAGTATCCTTAAAATATTTTTTAAGATTAATTAATATACTATTTATAATAATAATATTGTATTAATTATAAAAACTGATAATTTTATTTATTACTTTTAATATATTAATTAAAAATATTATTACATATAATAATCTTAAAAAATATTCTTAAGAGATTTGCTATCAAAATCTTTAAAAGTAACAGTTAAAGTTAAATAATGGATAATTATAATGAGATGGAAGCAGTATTATTTAATAAATAAATATAGATTCAAATATTTGCATGTTCTGCCACTGGATTTGACGCCAAAACGTGTCCACCCGTCTATCACCACCTTCCACAAATTCTACAACGATGACACGTGGGACCCACGATTCACCAGTAAACGCCACGTGGTCCACGCCGACAGTTTGGCCCTTCCATGTTAACGGCTAAGCGCCGTTAGTCTGTCGTGGCTTTAGGTAGCAAGCAAGGTGTGGGTCCCCCTCTGAACCCGAATCGGAAGGGAGAGGAAAGAAGACGACAAACACGGATCTCCGTGAGGGCGACCGTGAACACCACGTGTCCCGCTAAAGACACGGAATGAATTATAAGCCGCCTGGAGAGCCGGTGGAAGACCGCCACGTAGAAGGTCGTAGAAACTTTGGGAAAGTAAAGAGGACAGCTCATCCGTGGGCGTGAAAGAGCAGTGACTCAGTCAGTCAGGTTTGTGTTTGGGCTAAAATACAAAAAAAAATGAATAGGTTATGAAGGAAGAATTCTTTACACGACACGAGGGTGTATGATTTATCAAAGTGTTTAAGTTGCTCATTTTTCATGGTCAAGCATTTTTGATCGTACGTTTAATTGATTTTTTTAGGATGCTTTTTCTTATGAGAAAAGGTTCAATTGATGGAAGATAGACTATATTTATAAAATAAAATAAAAAAATTATTCATTCATTTAATGCTATTGATTTAGATTTTGTTTAATATTATTGTTGGTAGAATTTTTAAAATTAAAATTATATTTTATCACAAACACATTATTAAATGGATAATTTTTTTTTTAATTTTTATGATTAAAATCATGATTTTGACAATTCAAATCATAAAAATAAAAAAAATAAAAAATTAGACTTTAAAAATTAATTTTTGAATAAAATAATTTTATTATTTTTATATGTCTAAATTTTTATTATTTTAAATGTATATTTTTTTGATATTTTAATTTCTTACAGTGTTTTTTTACAATAATGTAAAATATTTTTAAAAAAATTAAATTATATTTTTTTATCATATTTTTTAAAAACAATTTTTTAATTTATTTTCTTAATTCATTTTTTTTCAATAATAATAATACTAAATTAGATATACGAGGTTTTGCATTATTAGAGGCGGATGTTTTTTTGTAAAGCAAGATGCATTGTTTGGGGTGGATGTTTCCTTATAAAGCAAGATGTTTGCTTAGTTGGAGAAACTTTTTAGTTATTGAAGAAGTCATTTAAAGCATTGAATGATTATTTGACTTGAACTTTAATTTAATTCAAGTTTGAGCTGACAGCTCGAGTCTAATTTCGAGCTCTTGTGTGTATTTGTGGCCCAAAAAAAGCGTGCTACTATATTTAGCTGGTTTACGCCCTAAGAGAAACGAACAACTCATCATGGGACCTTATTATTCCTGTTTAATATCTTTATTATATATATATATATATATATATATCGATGAGTCTGTCCAAATCCAAGGATCTTTAAATAAAAATTTTAATGATTCGGATCGATTCGGCTTGAATTATTGTTCATTTATTAAAAATAATTTAATTATAAAATATATAAATATTAATAAAAAATAATTTTTTATTTTATTATTATTGTGAACAATGATCCCAACCGACGAGCCAAGTCGGACTCATTCAAAATCAAGTTTGAGTAAAAAAAAAATATTTCTAACCGCGATCCGATCCGTAAATAAATCTTCAAAGAAGCTTTTCTAATTAATTTCTATGACCATGGTCCATTGGTTGTGGTGAAACCACAGGGAAAGTATCATCATCTCTTAAATTGTCGTAGTCATTGTTTGGGCCTTTTGAACTCTAATGAGGCCGAACCTAGCAAGTATATAGGTTCATTGGATATTTGAGCCAGCTTCAGAATTGGACCCAATTACCTACATGTCTTTATTAGGGCTTTGGCCCCTAAGTCCCTGATTTTCACCTTCCTTGCTTGTTTTCTAAAGCTGATAAAGGTTCAATTCAGCTCATTTTAGTTAATATGCAATATTTTAATTTTTTAAAATATTGTATTAAATATTTAATATTTAATATGCAATATTTTATTTTATTTTAATTTTTTAAAAGATTGTCGGTTTTTTAAAATTCACATTGATTTTAAAAAGTTAAAGATCTGAATCTAAAAAACTTTGAATCTTGAAAAAATTCAAACTCAAATCAAATTGAATCGGAGGCAATCCGTAGCTAAAGTCATTTGAAACCACTATAATAACCTAGTTCCAAAAGTAATCTAAAACTAGTAAAATTTTGAATTTTAACTCAAAAGAACTCGAAGAGTGATTAACACAAGGCGGATCAAATCTAAAATTAACAAACCTAATATGCCCATAATCCAAAATTGTTCAAATCCAAAACGTTTCAAACTCGAAATAACCTAAATTTGAACTTAAAAAAATCTAAAGTCAATAAGAGCCGAACTGAATTAACCCAAATCTAAAATAATTCAAATTCGTAGATAAATGGTTCGAAATCACCCAATTACCAACTCTAACTATTTTTTTTTTTGATATAGAGGAAATCGTAATCTGAAGATAAAGAAGGGGTGCAAGTGTTAGGATTTGAATCTCAAATCTTAAGATTGACTACATAAACCAACTGAATTAAATCTCAGATTCAACTCTAATTAATTTCAATCCTTATTAAGCACGTATCTAAACCTGGATTAAGATGGGGGAAAATCAATAATATAATAATATAATGATAATATATAACCGGGAACTTAGGCATGCAGGTGCTATATTCAATATTATAATCTTTTTTTTGCATGATTCTTTGGGTTTGGTATCGAAATTAAATTCAGGATTAGACACAAATTTATCGTGATAAAATCCCAGATTCGAGCAACATAGATAACTACTATATTGGATGAATTTCGGAAGCTTGGAGATACTGCCTATATAAAAAAGCGAATACATATGAAATTTATGATAGAGTTAACGAAGTCTCAAACATGAAGTAGCCAGGGAATATTTCCTGCTTTAAATTGGGTGTTTCCTTGTAGTTTCTTTTGCGTAGAAATTTGATGGGAAAAGCAAAGCAAAAGACTAATTATAGCTTGGAGAATCACGTGTAAACACACAAACAAATTAATAATCGAGAATCAGTTACACTTAGTCGAAGGTGATCGATGGAGAAAGGCACCCTATCACATTTATGTCGAGAGATATGCTCTACAAATAGAACTCATCACATCACACAGAAATAATTACAACATAATGATATATATATATATATATATATATTTGGGGCACGGTTCATTTTTCGTGATTCTGCATGCATCTGATTCGAATCATTATAATTAGAAGAAATACGAAAGCAGTGGTAAAAATGAAATATCAACATTTTGTTGATTGAAATGGTAAGTGATTCCAGTTCTTAAGTTGAGGACAAAGGTTTGAGTTTTAGGTGTCACCAATGTTGAGATGGTTTTATCATCATGTTTCTCGATCCGTACAGAAATTAGTATTCCATCAACCATAAAATAAAGAGGAAATACCCTAGGTTTAGACCAAAAAAATGGCTGCAATGTTTTATTTGTTCCTCACTTTGATTCGCTTTCATAGTCTTATGGATTAGGTCTGACAGTTTTGGATATCACCTGCCAACATGATATGATTTTGTTTCGTATCAAGTTTTTTTTTTTTTTGTATAAAAGGAATCGTAATTTGAAAATAAGAGAAAAATTACAGATATTAAAATTCATACTTTAAACATGTTAGATACATCTTTTAAGATTGATTAAATGAATCAATAGAACTAAACCTCATATTCTTTATTTTGTATTTTATCATAAATAAAATTCTTCTTGCATTTAAACAAAATAATTAAACTCCGTAAGAAACCCAATTTCCTATTCTAGTAGGTTAAATTCTATTTTTTTACTTTCTGTATCAAGTATAATTTTTAAAAAAGGTTTGCTTTTTGAACAGCTGCACAAAATGCCTATACTAATTATTGATTCAAATATTCAATTGTTCTAATTTTTTATTTAATTCGAAATTTTATTTTCAAAAAAAAAAAAGTTCTAGACTATACCTTTTTTATTATATTGGAAATAGGTCTTAGATGTAAAAATATATTTTTTTCAAGAAGTTGAATAACATGTCATTAAACATAAATTTGTTATTTTTTGTGTTCAAACATGTACAAAAAGCAAATAAGTCATAAAATGGTTATTTGTTGTGATAAACCTATTTAAATAAATGTGTTTGTGTCATGTTGTATAAACTTTTACATAACCGATATATATATATATATATTTCAAATTGTATCATGTTTGATAATTTATATAATAAACATATTATATTCGTGTCAAGTGATTTTAACACACATGTTGTATTATAGACTATTATAAATTAATTTCTTCTCAATACAATACGATTATGACTCATTAACATGAACAATTAGCTAGAACTATATGGTATCCATCATAGACACTATTGACTTTGAGGAAAAATAGATTTGATAATTTGTGTATAAGTGTTGTATATTTTTTTTTTTTGTCAAACACAATACAAATCTGTGTCAAAATCATAAATAGGAATATGATATACGTATATTAAATGTATCGTATTAATCGTGTTTAAATATATTATATCGTATTTATTATATTAATTTTATATTTATTAAATATATCGTGTTCGTTTTATTTTTTTTCATTTTTTATCCAAGATGAATTAACTAAGCCTAGGGAATATTTCATGCTTGGGTGTTTCCGAGTAGTTTTCTCATGTCGTATCTTTTTTTTTTTTTTGTCAAACACAATATAAATTATTAAATAAGTCAAAATCATAAATAGGAATATGATATACGTATATTAAATGTGTCGTATTAATCATATTTAAACGTATTATATCGTATTTATTATATTAATTTTATATTTATTAAATATGCCGTGTTCGTTTTATTTACTCATTTCTTATCCAAGATGAATTAGCTAAGCCTAGGGAATATTTCATGCTTGGGTGTTTCCCAGTAGTTTTCTTTCTGGGTAGAAATTTGATGGAAAATTAGGATATATATATATATATAACTTGGAGAATCACTTGCAAAACACAAACAAATAAATGGGGGAATCATGAGTACACACTTAGTCAAGTTGATTGAGAAAGGCATACATTTAAATTTATGTCCAAAGATGCTCTACAACGACACATAGATTAAATAAGAGATGGAGATTAATTACAAGATATTATTGGAAACATGCATATGATTTCTGCAGCTAATTATCAAAATAAAGGAAAAAAGGAAGCTGCAATGTTTTCTTCGTTTGCTCACTTTATATTCGAATATTTACAACTCTTTTTAAAAGGATTAGGATTCGCTTTGATAGTCGTATGGGACTCTCGTAAAGTGAACAAATCTTCACATGACATGCAATATTGCAAGTGTCCCTCGTTTAAAAGAAAAAAACCTTTTGACTTTGATGACAATGGTATCTTATGTTATTTGAATTTTTGATTTTTTTAAAAATATTTGTGCTTGATATTTATGTCTTACACATATCGAACATAAATATGAAGTTATGATATTTTGAATATATAAAAAAATTTAAAAATTAAATATATATATCCGTATCAGATATAAGTCCGTATCCGATACTCACATTCAAATTCAGATAATATAGATGATATTTATAGACTGTTAATGGACACCAATTTCTCTGAAATCTTTTATTTTTATTATTATTATTATTATTAACAGATAGAATAATGAATTTTTAACTAAATGAATTTGCAGTGTGCACCCAAAAATTGTTCAATTTCGGAATTGTCTTTGTCATCAAGAATAGAAGCTGTTTTTGGGCCCCTCTATACATATTCTCTTCAGCTTTCTAAGGGACATAAACCTAACTTTTTTTTAGGAAAAAAAAATTAAATATAATACTAATTTAGGCTTTCGAATTTAATCTAGAATGATATCCAAAAAAAGTCATTGAACTTTATAAAAAAAAAATCTCAAACTTTTATTACACAATCAAAGTTACAAATTTTCATTTTATTGTAATTATACCATTAAATTTGAAAATAGATGAATCGAGTAAGTTTAATTATCAAAGTAATTAAAATAACATTTTCTTAGATATTTGTCTTTCAATTTATTCAAATAAATTCATGTAAAATGTTTTCTATCAATTATATCAACCAACATAATATAAAATATTCCATAAAGTCAAAAGTCTCACTATAATTAAATAAAAACTTGTATTCTTAATTCCATGTAATAAAAAATTAGAATTTTTTTCACTTTTAATAAAGTTTGAGTGTTTATTTAGATATTATCCTTTTAATATATATTTATAAATTATATTTATGAAACATGATGAATTACTATACTACTAATAATTTCTATTTCTATATAAATATATATATATATATAACACATGATAGATACATAACAACTTGTGCTCAACCAAGTTGTACATAATGCATATGGAATTAGAAGTGTGAAACATGGTGAATTACTATACCCATTTATCAATTAATTAACAACCTAATCCCACACAACACAACAACACTTTGTAGCTCAAAAAGATAATGTTATAATATTATTAGTCAATAACTTTTAATCATGGATGAAAAATGGGACCTAACTGATTGCTCAATTCAGTATCCTGCATATAATCAAAATTCAAAAGTTTATTGAATTGATAGAAAGCTGATAAAAATCGATAAAAAAATCAGTTTTAAATAATAAAATTTAAACTTTTAATTTTTTTAATTTTACATTAAAAATTATATTATTAAATCAAATAAATATTTTTAATAAAAGTCTGCTTAACCAATGCTTATAGGCATTTAATTCATTATTTTTATTGAATTCAAGAAAAAATAAATCACTAATTATACATTTCTTTCTATATATATTACCTTAATCAATGACTAATGACATTGGCTAATATTTCTCTATTAATAATTATTTATTTAATATTTAAATATTTATTTAAATATTTAAATATTTAAAATTGTTTAATAGTTAAGAGTTGTTTGAGAAAGAGAAATGAAGAGTTAAAAATTGTTAGGAAGAATATTGTAAAGATAAAATTGTCGTTGATGAAAAAACTTCATTTTCCTTTCTCTTTGCATTAAAGAATTATTATTTTTTAAAAATTTTAATTAAAAATAAATTAAAATTTTAAATATTTTTAAAAAAAATTAAAAAATTAAAAAAAAAATTTAAAATATTATTTGTATTATTTATTATTTTTAATTTTTTTAATTAAAAAAGTAAATAAAAAATTTTATGTTTTAAAATAAAAAAAATTATTTTTAGAAAAAATTATTTTTTAATTAAAAAAATAATTAAAAAATAAGAAGAAAAGAGAGAAGAAAGTTTTTTTATCAAGAGTAATTTTGTTTTTACAATTTTCTTCCTAACAATTTATATTTTTCATTTTTTATAAATAATTCTTACTCATTATATCATTTAATAATTATTGTATTGAAAAAGATACATTTTTCAAATTTCCAATTAGCCAATAGTGTAGACTTTTCCAGCATAAATATTCTCCGTCAGTCATTCCAAATTGCACCACTAGCTTTAACTACATGAGCATCAAACCCCTCCTCCCTTGAAGAAGAGTAGATAGACCAATATTCATTTTCCCTTTAAAAAAAAAAAAAAAAAAGGCCTCCTAATTTCCATGAATCAACAAACAATAGTTAGACCCAGTAACAGAAGGTCTCCTCATCAGGTAGAATACCCAACCTCCCCTGAGGATCCCAATCTGGGAGATGAAATCTTAATCCATGTCGCGGCTCACCCGCAACACCCCATCTCTCAAACCCACCTGCCTGACCTCTTCACCTGCGCAGCCTGCAAGGAGTATGGCGCCGGCGACCGCTTCTCCTGCACTCACTGTGACTATCAGCTACACGATTTCTGCGCCTTAGCTCCTCCATCTCTTAACCGACATCCCATCCACCCCCTTCACAACATCACATTCTTCCCAAAACCTGGTAAATAATTAGTTACTTCCTCTCTCTTTTTCCCCCCTTTCTTCATCACTAGTGCATAACATTAATTTAATATCTCTTTTTAATTTATGTAATTCTTAAAACATAATCAAGTTTATTACCTTTAAATCAATCCAATATAAGCATAACCTATTTTAGCTTTTAGGGTTTAATTATCCCAGTTTGTTGGCATACACATGAACTAAATATCTGTAATGAACTTTTCAGTGTTATAGTTGTTTTGATATTTTTCAAATTAAAGAAAAATTCATCAAGGCTTTACAACCACTAAATTTCGAAATCAGGTTCCTTGGTACTTCCATGTCCAAAAGAACTAAATCAGCTAAGCTTTATTTGCACTCAGCCATTTACAAAGTGATATTCAAATAAGCTTTTACATTTAAAATGCATATATTGTATCTAATCAAGGTTTGAAGAGAATAGACCCCAAAAAAAGAAGCAATAGCTAGTAAAGGCTATTAAATTCCGAAGACTAAACCAAAAACTTTAATGTATGTTTGGAAACATGAATTTGAAAATTTGGATTTGAATTTTATTTGTTATATAAATTGTGATAATGAAATGCATACATTAGTTAAAATTCAATATGAATATTGTATATTTGAAATGTATAAAAATATGAATTTCAAATTCGCAAATACCTATAGGTATTTCAAATTCAGCACTAATAGGCATCCAATAAATCCATGAATTTGAAAAATAATAATGAATGTTACATTTACATGTGTTTTACTACAGAATTACACTATTTTTGAAATTCAAGTTTTCAAACGCAGCCTAACATCAATCGACATGGGAATTTATGTGTTGAGTTCGTGTTTTTTTTTTTTTTGTTATAATTTTGTTTAAGGTATTATAATATATTTATATAAATTTTAATACATTAATAATTCGTATTTTATAAATTTTGATACGTTCATGTTATTTTTTGTATCGTATTTTAATTATTTTTTATAACATGTTTCATGTTATGTAATTGTATTAAAAAAAATGCTCATTTTCAGGACTGCTTAAAAAACAGTGGAGAGGTCCACTGTTTTTTTGTTCAATTATTTTATAAAATCAAATCATTTCTCCCTTGTTTTTTTTTGGGGGGGGGGGGGGATTTTATTTAATATTTTTAATTTTTATTCCATGATCATGAGCCATCAACAATGTTAAAGATGGGAGGTTTATGAAATTCTAAACTCAAATATGGGATATAAAATTTCATACCAAAAACCAAATGTACCAAATTCTTCATATCACATTTTTTTACAAATTGTCATGCCAATGATTTGTACTAAGCTACTGAGCTTGGGACAATGATACTAATGGAGGAAAAATTGAGGGAAATGGAGTTGGTAACAGTGAGAAGAAAATGAATTGAAAGAAATGAAGAACAAAATCAAAATTAACGTGAATATATAGCTAGATTATTCACTAAAATACGAGGGATGATAATCAGATAAACTATACTTTGTGTTCAAGATCTTGATATACTTGGATACTCATTATAATTTTATGACAAAATATATTGGATTTTTAGTTAAAGGCGGAATATTGAAATCGAGATGCGATATCTGTGCCAAGCCCACCAAAGGATGCGTTTTCAAATGCACAGTCTGCAGTTTCCAAATGCACCCATGCTGTGCAATGTTGTCAACCGAAATCAACATTTCAGTCCATCCACACACCGTAAGGCTCTTGCCCATGCCCATGCCCGGCGCCGGCCAGTCGTCTTCGAATGGGGACCCTTCTGGCTTTGTCTGTGGCGAGTGCAACCGGCCGAGGAGATCAGGGAGACTGTACCATTGCACCATCTGTGATTACCATCTCCATGCAGTTTGTGCTAAGAACATGGTTAATGGACTTCAAGCCAATGGCATCAAAGGCATGGAAAAGCCCAGCATGTTGGGGACTGCAGCTAGACTTGCTTCTCAAGTGGTGATAGAATTCATTGGAGGGCTGATTGAAGGGCTTGGAGAAGGGGTTGGACAGGTTCTGGTTCAATCTGCTGCTAGAGGAAGGTCCTACATTAGATCAGCTAGGCCTGCATAAAGCATTTCTCAAGCTATATATATATATATTCTTTTTTTTTTGCTCTATGATCTATATATGTTCAATATTTTTTGTTTGTTTAACAGTTGATGGGAGCTGTGGGTTATAGTTTGCAGATGGGGAAGTGTTGCAGCAATTGGTATATACATATATCTATGATTGAGTTGTGTCCAGAATTATTACAATCAAATTACATTATGGTTTTCTGTAAATTAATTTCTATATTCAAGATAATTAAAGAAATTGTTGCTAACTACTGTCTAGAACTCTAGAGTTTTGAATCGATGTGGAAGTTTTTTTTTTTTTTTTTGAGAAGAAGGGATTCAAACTTATTTTTTGAACCACTCAACCAAAGAATACCCCCAGTGACATTAGTTCTGAAAGTCTGAAACTAAAAGCATGAAAAAGTAGAGAAAATAATCATGCATTTCAAGTACAAGCTAAGCCATAATATTGAAGAAAATAATGACAATTTGACATAAGGAACGCGGTTCTTGCGCTAAACATTAGTATGGGAAAAAATGGCACATGCCCCTTTTTGGAACAAAGCCTCAGAGTGTCATTCCTGTGAATGTTAATCCTACTATATAAAATTGGAAAAGAAAAATCAATGAAAATGAATTTTTAATGTCCATACAAAAAAAAAAAAAAAAAAGATAATTTTCGTCTACTCGTTCCATTGCTATCCCTACACTGCAAAAGTAAGAATGGAAGGTAATGTGGACAGGAAAGGAAAGGAAAGCAGCTGAGTTATTAAGGCCCAAGGGAGTGTAGAGTAGCTAGACAAAGAAGAAGAAAAGGAAAATGTATGTTTTTTTCTTTTCTTTGGCTTTATTTTTTATTAATATATTGTTTTTTAACCAAAGGTATAAAAAAAGAGAATTTTGCTCACAAATATCTTTAAGATATTTTTTAAGGTTAGTTAATGTATTATTTTTAATAATAATATTGTATTAAATGCAAAAATTGATAATTTTATTCATAATTTTTAATACATTAATTGAAAATATTATTATATTTAGTAATCTTAAAAAATTCCTTAGGACACTATTAGCAAAATCCAAAAAAGAATATCGACTAATTTGAAAGTTTTAGATGGAAAAAAAAAAAAAAGATCGATTGATATTTTTAAATATTTCTTTTTAAGTTTTAGATTTGGTTTTGCTTTGTTTTGAATATATTTTTTTGGGTTTTGTTAAGGAATGCTCTTAGGACACTTTTTAAGGTTAGTTAATATACATAAAAAATATATATATTATATTAAATGCAGTATTTGATAACTTTATTCATCATTTTCAACAAGTTGGATGAAGATATTATTATATATAATAATCTTAAAAAGTGTCCTTAAGGCACTTGTTAGTAATCTTGAAGATATTATTATATATGGATTTTGCTAACAAGTACTCTAAGGACACTCTTTAAGGTTACTATATGTAGTAATATCTTCACCTAATGTATTAAAAATAATGACTAAAATTATCAAAATTTTTAATTAATATAATATTATTACTATAAATAATATATTAACTAATCTTAAAAAATATTCCAATGACATTTGTTAACAAAATCCTTTTTAATTTAAGTTATTATATCACTTAACCTCAATATCTCTTAACTCAAAAAACAGCATCCCAATTCCCAATACAATCTAGTCTAATTTTTATCCAACCCAACCATATTAGAGAGTTGGATTGGGTCTCGACTCGAGTTTACCCAACCCACTTGTACCCTATTTGGACTTTAAACATGACATGTAATTATCAAACAAATTTTAAAACACATAGTCATGAATAAATCAATGAATTTATAAATAAAATTATTATTAATAAAATATTGAATTAAGACTCATTTAAAATCGAAATGAGCTTTCCAAAAATATTTTTCAGTAAAAAATTATAAATGCCCAAAGCAAATTAATCCAAACCCAAACTAATATTCAATTTATTATATATTAATTTGAGAAGCAAATTTTGAAAAGAAAACAAATAAATCAATACACAAAAAACAAAAAAAAATGAATGTTGGTGAGTAGTTGGAGTTGGTAGGAAGGCTTGTGATGATCAGAGCTTGAAGAGCTTGTCATATGTTAAAGAGGTACTTAAGGTTGGATGGATCGATCCCTTTAGGCTCGACAAACCAAGCGGACAAACAGAGGGAAGAGGTAAAAGAAGATTAGGGGCAGAAGGAAATGGAGATTGAAGGAGGGCCTAGTTTTTTCAGATATTTTGCCCTTTTTTTTTTGCGAACTTGGCAGACAGCAAATTACAATTCTTGAACCCACACCAAGACAGAAATTGGAGTAATTTTGAAAGCCCATGTCAAATTGCGAGTGGCAGGCAGGCAGGCACTGTTCCGCAAGTCCTAGGATTCACTGGGTTGGCTAAGCCCAATTGAAACGAAGAAGAATCAAGTGAAAATTACAGGCTAATTCCAAATTCGAAGACCCGTTGATATTTAGGAGGACTTGAATAAAAATATTAGGCTCGAAAAATAAGTTTGAAAAAAAATGAGACTCGTTTAAAAAATGGGTCGGGCCTTGACTCCAACACTCAAGGCGCGAGCCTGGCTCGTTTTTCAATTAAATAATATATTATTTTTATTTTTATATCTATTATGTAATTTATATCATATAAAGATTAAATATATATAATATTATAATATAAATATTAAAAAATATGTTAAGTTATCTATGTTTAAAAACTTAATAAAAGAAAAAAATATATAAAATTACTAAAGATAAAATAAAAAATAACATATTTTTTTATTTAAAAAAAAAATACGGGCGAGTCTAAACGGGTTTGGAATATCTATTTACAAATATGAGCGGATTTGAACAAAATTTTAAGCCCATATTTCGGGTAGGACAGGACTTAGACGTTTATATGATGTTGATACCATACATAAGTCCGACCCGAACCCGACCCATGAACGCTTCTAATTCTCATTCATGTGATCAATATTTTCTTTCTTTCTAAAGCAAAGAATAAAAAGGCCTGTTGCTTTTGCTTATCAAAATTCCAAATTACAGGAGGACAACAATTTCTTCTTAGGGACTTGATGATAAGCGAGTTGGTCTCCATGGATATGCCATTGCCATGGAAGTAAGCCTTTTATTTTCTTCATTTCTGTATCTAATCTCAAACTTCTTTTTTTCCACATAACCACACCAAGTTACACAATCCTTCATATCTCTCTAGTCTCTCCCAATTGAATCCATTATATTAGTTAGTACTGTTATTTTTTTTTACTTTTTAAGCATTTTTTTTTCCTTTTACACGTGAGAGACTGCTATAATTTTCAACTTAAAATCTCTAACGACAAATTATATGAAATAATTTGTCTTTTATTTATCATTAAAAAAATAGAACATCACCAACAATCATATGATCCGTTGATAGATGATTTAATTCTTAATTTATTAAGATTCAATTTTTGATAATCTTAAATACAATATATATATATATATATATATATATAAAGAAGATATAAATTTAGTGTTGAAAAAATTGAACCGAACTGGACCAGTTTAATTGAAAATCGATAGTCTGTTCAGTCCAGCACATACAAAAGAATCGAAGATTCAGTAAACCGGCAAAAAACTGGATTAAACCAGTAAAAACCAATTTTTTGTTATTTTTATTATTTTTATTATTTTTGTAATTGATTGAATTTAAACATTTAATCTCTTAATCATATATTAAAGACCATATCATTAAGATAAATTCATAATTTTATTAACTAATTGACATATTTTATATTTAATTTATTTTTAATTGAATAATGTGATTTAACCGATTGGATCGGTTGAATCGATCATCCGAATATCACACCGATTTGATCTCCAATCTAATTTTTTATTCCTTGCCTAAATCTTTCCATTTTATTGATTTTATTTATAAACCATGTAAGTTCAATGTAAAAGAACAATCACATCCATCACCCAAATTATCCCATTTGTCTGAATTTTGACCAAATTTCTCCATTAAAGCTCTCAATTAATTCAATTTCCCATACACATGCAACTATTTTTTTTCAACAAAGTTTTGGGTTAGATAGATTATTCAATTTGTTAATAAAGCAAAATGTATTGTACCATACATAATAGTTCAATATATATATTTTTATAATATGATCAATTATAGTTTTTTTTTTATTTTAATAATCTTAAGCGGTTAAACGAAATATTTGTGTTCGCAACTTATTCAAATTCAATTTTTAAAAAAATTCAAATTTGATTCAATCATTATCGAGTTTGAGCAGTTCGAATTATCAAGTGAATCGAGTTCAAGTATCATACTCAGTGGCTCGTAAGCCTAATTGAGTTTTTTTATTTTTAGTATATATTTTTATTACTTTTAATTAGTAAAACACAAATAATCGAGTTTGAAGTCGAGTATGAGAATCGAACTCATTTTTTACTAGGTAAATAAGCCTAATCGAGCAAGATTCAATTTTTATCTCAAATCAAAGTCGAACTATAAAAATAAAACTCGATAAAATTTCGAATCACGAGTTTCGAAATGTACTCAAACTCGAGTTTCTCACTTTTTGTGCTTAACTTGACTCGATTATATTCTTATACTCTCCTGCATCATCTTAACGTATTCAAGATTTTATTTTTAAAATATTTTTCCTAAAAATCAAATCTTAACTCATTTTTAGCAATTAGAGTAATCATTTTGGATAAAATTATTAAATATTTTAAATCAAGGCAAAATATATCATGTATCAATTACTAACATTAAAAGCAATCCTCCTAATGCATGAGAGGCAAGAATTAAGGATTTTGAATTCATACTTAGTTGACAATTAAGTATGAGTATTAAGGTTAGTTTAGGTAATTTTACTTTATTTTATTAAGAAGGGAAAAAAGAAAAGAGAAAAAGAAAGGAAAGGAAAGGAAAAAAAATGGAGAAAAGAATTGTGTATTCGTGTTATTTTTTGTGTGTTTAAAATATTATAAATTTATACAATTTTTACACGTTAATAATTCGTTTTATGAAGATTTTGACACGTTCGGATATTCGTTCGATTTCATATTATTTTTTGAACACGTGCTTGTGTTATTTTTTTGTATGTTCAAAATATTATAAATTTATATAAATTTTTACATATTAATAATTCATTTTATGTGGATTTTGACATGTTCGTGTATTTGTGTTGTGTTCATGTTATTTTTGTGTCGTGTCGTATTTTAATTATTTTTTCATGTGTTCGTGTAATGTTTCAATTTATCCAAATATTTTGCATAGTTTGTTATGGTGATTCAATTTAGAAAAAATTGTGTGTGTTCATGTCGTGTCTCAGTTCATCACATATTTTGCATAATTTGTTATAATGATTTAATTTAGAGAAAATTTGTATGTTCGTAACATGTTCGTATTATTTTTATCGTGTGTTTAAAGTATTATAAATTTATATAATAATTCATTTTTATGTAGATTTTGACACGTTTATGTATTTTTGTCATGTCGTATTTTAATTATTTTTTTATATTGTGTTCGTGTTGTATAATCATACTGTCTCCGAAATTGCTAAGTCTAATTGACACTATTAAAAAAACTCCCAAATTTTTGTTGCGCGTCGTCATATTCGTGTTGTTTTTTCTGTTATAATCGTATTCATTGTATTATATATTTATATAAATTTTGATATGTTAATAATTAATTTAATGTAGATTTTGACACGTTTGCGTATTTGTGTCGTGTTCATATTATTTTTTGTGTCATGTCATGTTTTAATTATTTTTTTTCATGTTATGTTCGTATCGTATAATTATGTTGTGTCTGAAATTGTCGGATGTAATTAAACATATTCAAATAACTCTCAATTTTATATCAGGTGTCTTATAAAAATAGAAATTATATTTTTCTAAATTATTATATTTACTATTTTTGCTTTTTATTTTTATTTTTTAAATTTATTATAAAATATTAATTTAAATTCGATAATAATTCACAACGAAATACGAGCATTATCTAATTTTGTATAAAATTGTTCATTCGAGAATATCAAAAAATATATATGAATAAAATTTAAAATTAAGACCACATACTACCGAAAATTGACAAATTACACTCACAAGTAGGGATGGCAATGGAGCGGGGCGGGGGCGGATTTTGCAGTATCCGCCCCCGCCCCGCCATTGTACTGCTCCGCGCCCCGCCCCGCCCCGCTCCGCCATGGATGTTGAAATTTCAATACCACTACCACCTCCATGGATGTCGGTTACATCCATAACCGCCCCGCCCCGCTCCGCCCCATTTGATATTTATTAATTATTTTTATTTTTTTCAAATAATAAAGCATTTTAAAAATAAATTAAATATAAACATAAAAATAATAAGTTTAATTATATTATTTTATTATTCATTTAAAAGCTAAATATGTAAGGGTAAAATTGTAATTTTACTATTCGGGGCGGGGCGGTGCGGAGCAGGCAATTACCACAACTGCTCCATCCCCGCCTTTCAGACAAAAAAAACCGCCCCGCCCCGCCCCGCCTCCATTGTTCAAAAAAAAAAACCTCTCCATTCGGATCGGATCGGTTCGAAATCCATCGATCGGATCGAGTTTTGCCATCCCTACTCACAAGAAGGTACATACAATGACAATCTGAACAAGCAACTTTAATCTTAGACCACAAAATCTAACAATTGATTTTTCTGGTCAAGCCCACAACCAAACAGAAATGATTTTCATCTCTTGATTGAATTGGTCGACGCAATCATAGGGTGCCAAGTGTTTGGACTTTGAAATGATATGACCTCGGTCCCCATGTGAGGGAGCCAATTTAGCCGGCCATTCTTACCATCTAGATTTGTCGATTCAATTTATTTTATTATTTAAAATTATTTTGAGTACGGATCAGTTTGATTTTTTTTTTTCAAAATATATATTTTTATATATTTTATAATTAAAATTAAATAAAAAATATTTTTTATTTAATAAATAATAATTTGAGTGGAATCGATTCGAATTATGCAAATCTTTACCCAAACTCGATCCTACCCATCCGACCCTTGTACAAGTCTACTATCAACTAGATCTCATAATTTTGTATACATACTGAATATGATACATTTAATAAATATAAAAATAATGTAATAAATACGATATATGAGATATTTAAACACAATTAACATGACATATTTAATACATGTATCGTATTCATATTTAAAATTTTGATACGTTTAATAATTTATAACGTATTTTTGTTTTAAAAAAATTGAAACATAACATGTATATACAAATTGATAGATCTACTACTAAAAATATGAAAGTGAAAACATCATTGTCCAATTGGGTATTCTTGTTATAAGATATTGTTCCAAAAAATAGTTTCCACTCCATTTATCGAAACCTTAGAGAGTCAGTTCAAAAAGGCTGATTTATAAGTAGTTGAAAAGGGTGCAATCTCATCCTTACATGCCCAAATCTCCAAATTTTAGGACCCATATATTCTTATCTTATTGCATATAATACATGCAAAGTTGCTATCTATTTGTCAAAAATTAGAACCAATGCTCCTTCCATGTCCATTTCACAATAACTTGAAAATGAAATATGAAGATAGACAAAGACTTGGTCCTAAAAATGCATATAACCTTAATTAGCTGAAATTAGGACACTTTGAATTGAAAGTCTTAAGTTGAATATTAAAGTAATATTTAATGTTGATATTCATTATATTATATTCTACTTTTTTATGATACATATTTTTTGGATTCAGATGTCTATAGACATCAATTAATAATTATTTTATTATCATTTTTAAAAAATTATTTGTATTTAATATATTATTTGTATTAAATTTAAGAAAAAATGATATATTAATAATATATATTTTTTTATAAATATCATCTTAACTAGTGCCTAATGACATTGGTTAACATTTTTCTAATATAATTTATTTATTATTAAAATGGGTTGGAGAATTCATACAATTTTTATTTTTTTATTTTTTTATTTTCATGTTGCTAACGTTTGAGAAATTAGTATAATTGCAAAACAAAAGGGAATTTAAATCTTGAAAATTAAGTAAAATTGATAATTTATTGATGAGAACGCATTATATCGAATATAAAATTCAATGTCTAATGATGGGACTCTCATGAAAGTTAATTTATTGATTTATTTATTAAAATCCTCTTTTTATTTTTACTTTCAAAAGTAAAAGTCAAAATAATAAACATAAGAACTAAGTGAAATACACTAATTTAAGTTATAAAAAAAAAAAAACTATAATTTATAATGTCTAAATAATATTTTAAATGCCTTCAATTTCAATATACTAAATATTATCATATTTAAAATTTTTAATTATACAACCAAAAAAAGGTTCAAAATTATATTGTTGAAATTAAAAATTTTAAATTATGAAACCAAACAGAGGTTCAAACTTTAATGAAAAAAATATTAATGGTCAATTGCTAAGTACTGTTAGTCTTTTTGCATAAAAAATGATAGAGGTGCCTCTAATATAGCCAACAAAAAAAAAAAAAAAAGTCAGCAAGCCTAACCTTACCTTGTTGGGTCTGAATTAAGTTTTATAATATGTATGTTTACGTTGTATTTATATTATTTTTTATTATAATTATATTTAAAATATTATATATTTATATAAATTTTGATAAGTTAATAATTTATATTTATAAATTTTAATTACATTCGTATATTCATATGATATTTTTTCATATCGTATTTTAATTATTTTTTTGTGTCGTATTCATATTGTGCTCAAAAATATTAAATTTAATATGAATAAACAATGATTTTGAAATTCAAAAATATATATATATATATATATTTTTTGCTAGAGCTTGGAAGTCCAAGTCCAAGTCCTAGTTTTGTGACAAAAAATAAAGGTTGAAATTTTTAGTTGATTAGAAATTTATTTTTTTTTAAATTATTTTTTACAAAACAAATATACCCTAAATCTTAACAAAAGATTATGAAATGTTAGGAGAGAGAATGTATATTCTAAAAACCTTTTTTTTAACAGTATTGGTATTGATTTTTTTTTTTATCTTAATATAGTTGATTTTTTTATTTATCGAAATACCGTTATTTTCTAATTATTTTTCAAAATCCGCTTATTTTTTAACCAATTGAAAAATCATCATGGTCCATGGTGATTTCCTAACTATTTTTTATTTTTTTATTTTATATTCTTTTACTTATAAATAAATGCCTTGTATTTTGTTTCTTCTTTTTCTTTTTTTCTTTTTTTAATTCTTTTAATATATATATTTTTTTATTCTCTTAAAATATAGATCGGGCCATGTATGGTATTAATACTATATTTGTTTGTCCAAACCCAGTCCGGCTCGAAATATGGGTCTCAAATTTTGTTCAAACCAGCCCATATTTGTAAATGGATAATCCAAACCCGTTTAGGTCAGCCCATATCATTTTTTCTATTTAAAAAAATATATATATTATTTAATCTTTAATAATTTTATATATTTTTCTTTTATTAAGTTGTTAAACATGGATAACTTAACATATTTTTTAATGTTTATACAATAATATTATATATTCCATTTTTATATGACATAAATAACATAATATATATAAATATAAATAATATATTATTTAATTAAAAAACCGGCCGTGCGGGGCTCGAGGCTTGAATGTTGGAGCCAAGGCCCGGCCCATATTTTAAACGGACCTAATTTTTTGGCCAAGTTCATTTATTACGAATACAAGTTGAAAAAATTCTATTGACATTACGAATATAATTTTTAAATTTTTTGTAAATTATTATTATTTTTTAATTTTATTATTTAAATTTTATTACATTTTTTTTTTAAATTATAAATTATATAATTTTTATTTAAATTTTATTATTTAAAAAAATTATAAAAAAGTTAACAACATTCATTTTTTTCATTTCAAATGAAGAAATGAATATTGTTGGGAAATCGTTAAATGAAGAAATGAATGTTTTCCTAATTAAATTTTTTTTTTTTTAAATATCAGTTGAAAAATCGTCATGAAATATAACGAATTTTTAATTAAAAAAATTTAAATATTAATTGAAAAATTGTAATGTATCATGACGATTTTTTAATTAATATTTTAAAAAAAATCAAAATTTTATGATAAAAAAACCTATCAGTACTCTATGCTTTATTTGCCCCTCTGTGATTTGACTCCACAATTAGCCAAAATTGACTAATGCCTTTCAAGTCCGTCCTTCGTACGCTTAAAAAACCTAATTGGCGGACTCCATTCCTGTTTGTAAATTCCAGTTCAATCCCCTTCTCGCGCACGCCCGCGCTTTCACCGGCACCTCCGGTCACCTCTCCTTCCTTTCCTCACTTAACCGGTCACCCCTCCCACCTTTCCACTTCCTCAACCGGTTCTCAGTTTCGTTTACACTTTAGTTAAAGCTAATTTTTTGCTAATTGACACTAATGAGGTGTCAGAATCGTATTGGTCATAAATGGGGTACGGATGCCTTTTTGGCAACAAATTAAAGGGTATTTAAGGAAAATAAAAGATTTCCTTATGTTTCAAGAGCCAATGAAACGGTGCCAGGTCAGGTTTTCCTTCGTATTCTCCGGTAAGAAAAATTGCAGTCGATAGCTATTTTTTTCGAAAATTTAACAGTCATGTAAGGTGAATTTAGGTTGAATTTCTAAGGAATTTGACCTAAGGACAAGGTTAAATTATTACACAACTTAGGTTGTCTGTCAAAGGGTTGTCCTAATTTAGAGCACCAAAAGCTAATCAATTGACGCCACGTCAAAAATAAGAAAATCGCATTTTTTTGAGTAGACAAAAATAACCTTAACTTTAATTTTTAATGACATAATTTTCTTTATGGAAATGACGTGTTACTATTTGATTGGTCAGGAGGAATAACATGCATTTGCCTTTTTAATTTTTTTTCTCTTTCCTTTTTATTAGATAAGCGATTTTATCTAAAAAAAAATAAAGAAATTCTTCAATGGTTTTTTTTTTTTCTATAATTGTTTTGGGTTTGTTATTTATTTATTTTTTTTTCATGAAAGAAAAAGCAGCAGTAACATAGGAAATAGAGATGGGAACAAGAAGAAGTAGCTGTTCCTTTTCTCAGAACTCTCTTTCTAACTTAAATCTAATTGAGATAAAAAAAAATTCTTCATTTTGAAGCTATATCTCAAAGACCCAGTTCCTCTTTTTCCAAATAGATCTGTAAAAACCTCTCCTTTTTATTGGTTTCTTGCAACAGAGATGGATTCTTAAACTGGTAAGTTTTTTTTTTTTTTAGTTTAAGTTCATTTTTTTTACTTAAAAAGAAACTGCGTTTTGATATTTCTATGTTGTATTGATTAATGAGTGGGATGATCACATGCAAGGAAAATCTCGTTCCCGGGGGTTTGTCTGTTTTTGTTTTCACTTTCTTTTTTAGCTAAAATTTTGATTCCGATTGCTCCAGAATCAGATCTTTTATCTACTTCTTTTGCTCTCAGTGATTTTTTTTTTCAATTAGTTTGATAGTGATGACCATTGGCCATTGAAAGATTTTTTTCAAGATCCTTTATATTTTAATGATAATATAGTGAGTGTTTTAAAATTCTTTTTTTTTTTAATAAAATCTATTTTTTCTGATGTTTATGTTTTTGATCTTTTTGTTTATTTTAATATTTACGGGAAAAACTGAATGAAAGTTAAGAAAGAAAATGGAAGAGATTCAATCTTAGTTTTTTTTTTTTTTTTTTTTTTTATGTTCAAAATTTTTTAGTAAGACACTCTGTTTGGTTCTTGGCAATTATGTTTGAGAGTTGGGAAAATGTGTTGTAATTTTTTTTTGGATAATTAAATATGTTGTAATTTTATTTTCCCTGGGATATGCTTTTCTTTTTCTTTTCTGCATTTTCCACTACTAATTTTTGTTGGTTGACATCTTCTTGATAAACACTGACTTGGCCTTTCCTGTTGTTTTCTTAGAATCCCAAGTGGGTTTATTTTGTACTAATTTTTTTGGGGTTTTTTTTTCCTTCCCAATAATATCTTATGGAATATTTGATCAGATATATGAAGTTGACGTTTTTCCACATGTTGATTCTAATGGGTGCTGTTTTCTAAGTCTCAGTTAGATTCTT
The DNA here is from genome assembly GCA_030761205.1 of Fremontodendron californicum. NCBI lineage: Eukaryota > Viridiplantae > Streptophyta > Magnoliopsida > Malvales > Malvaceae > Fremontodendron > Fremontodendron californicum. Next base: position 7,678,551 of record JAULJL010000009.1, on the reverse strand, counting down.
ATCAAATGAAAGCATGTGCTGTGGATCGGAGCGGCTAAAGCAAACGCCGTCTCCAACAACAACTAATATTTCTTTTGAAGATAGCAGACTTCTTAGCGTAGATATGAATCACTTGACTGTAGAGACTGAAGATACTTTTGCAAGCTTGCTTGAGCTTGCTGCTAATAATGATGTTGAAGGCTTTAAACTATCCATTGAACGCGATCCTTCCGGTATTGATGAGGTTGGGATGTGGTATGGTCGTCAGAAAGGCTCAAAACAGATGGTTTATGAGGAGAGAACTCCTTTGATGGTTGCTTCTACATATGGTAGCATCGATGTTATTAAGCTGATCCTTTCTTCTTCGGATGCTGATGTTAACCGCGTGTGTGGCGCCCGAGACAAAAGCACTGCACTTCATTGTGCTGCCTCTGGAGGGGCTGTGAATGCTATTGATGTTGTGAAGCTGCTTTTAGCAGCTGGTGCTGATGCAAATATGGTTGATGCAAATGGTCATCTTCCAGTTGATGTTATTGTTGTTCCTCCAAAGCTTCAAGCTGTAAGATTAACTCTTGAAGAACTCCTTGCAACTGAGAGTTCTGTTCTTGAGCGGAATTTAAGGGTGTCGACAGCCGGTGCAAATTCCAACTCCCCTCCTCTATCGCCTTCTCAGGAAAATGGGTCGATGTCATCTGGTTCAGATTCCCCGATGAAGTCGAAGTCAACTGATGCTCCTATTTCTTCAACATCAGAGAAGAAAGAATACCCGATTGATCCATCTCTTCCAGACATCAAGAACAGCATCTATTCAACCGATGAGTTCCGGATGTATTCATTCAAGGTGCGGCCTTGTTCACGTGCCTACTCCCATGATTGGACTGAGTGCCCGTTTGTTCACCCAGGGGAGAATGCTCGAAGAAGGGATCCTAGGAAGTTCCATTACAGTTGTGTTCCTTGCCCTGATTTTCGCAAAGGGGCATGTAGGCGTGGAGATATGTGTGAATATGCTCATGGTGTTTTTGAATGCTGGCTACACCCTGCTCAGTATCGAACCCGGCTGTGCAAGGATGGTACTAGTTGTGCAAGGAGAGTCTGTTTCTTTGCTCATACGGCTGAGGAACTCCGACCTCTGTATGTCTCCACCGGTTCTGCTGTTCCATCTCCTCACTCAAGTACTTCTGGTGCTACAGCCATGGATTTTGCTGCCGCCTTGAGTCTCTTGCCCGGATCACCTTCATCTGTATCCGTTATGTCTCCATCACCATTCACACCACCCATGTCTCCATCTGTGAATGGCATGTCTCATTCTAATGTTGCCTGGCCACAGCCTAATGTTCCAGCCCTGCATCTTCCAGGAAGCAATCTTCAATCGAGTCGCCTGAGATCTTCTCTTAATGCAAGAGACATTCCAGCTGAAGACTTCAACTTGCTGCCTGATTTTGATGTGCAGCAACATCAGCTGATAAATGAGTTATCTAGCCTCACTCAGCCATCTATGAGTTCTAGTTCTTTTAACCGATCTGGTCGATTGAAGACCCTGACTCCATCGAATCTTGATGATCTCTTTTCTGCTGAGAGCTCATCTCCGCGGTACTCTGATCAAGCATTGGCTGCAGCCCTTTTCTCTCCAACCCATAAGTCTGCTGTTCTCAATCAGTTTCAGCAGCAGCAAAGCATGCTATCACCTATAAGCACAAGTTTTCCTCCCAAAAATATCGAGCATCCTCTATTGCAGGCTTCTCTATCCGGTAGGATGTCTCCTCGAAATGTAGAACCTATCTCACCAATGAGCTCACGGGTTTCAATGTTAGCTCAAAGGGAGAAGCAGCAACAATTTCGCAGCTTAAGCTCTAGGGAGCTTGGCTCTAGCTCTGCTGCCATTGTTGGTTCCCCGTTAAATTCTTGGTCGAAATGGGGATCCTCCAATGGGAAGCCAGACTGGGCTGTCAATGCAGATGGATTAGGCAAGCTTCGCAGGTCCTCATCATTTGAGCTTGGTAATGGAGACGAGCCCGATTTATCATGGGTTCAATCCCTTGTAAAAGAATCTCCCACTGAGATCAAAGAGAAAATGGCAGCACCTGTCTCGGGTTGCACCTAATGCTTCTACAAGTGAGGGTTCTAATATGAACTCCCAAATCGATCCTGTTGATCAATGCTGTGTTGGGAGCATGGCTTGAACAAATGCAGCTTGTGGCTCATCTAAACTGAAACCAGTTTCACTGAGCCCTGAGGTAGAGACAAGAAAAAGGTTTTGGTAAATAACATTTGTATTATTTTTGGGATTTTGTTGGTGATGAATGTTGAAGGTAAACAGTAAAACAAGGTGAAGGCAAAGAGAGGAGGTCAGTTTGACAAGGGAAAATTCATTTTTCACCATTTATTATTACAACAAAACAGTTAGAACAGATTGAGGATAACCTCTGGCTTATGTTTTAAAGAAATTATGCCCATGCTAGGTGTTTTTTCTTCCAATATTTCCAAGTTAGATTTCTATTGCTGTCATTTAGAAATTTATGGTCCTTTGATGATGATGATGATGATGTAACATTCAACTATAGTTTATTGCTTAATTCCTATTCTAAATACCTTCATTGTTACATATACTTCTACTACTATAAAATTCTTAATTCATTTCTTCTTCTTAATTTATTTGTCTTTTCCTGTTTTTTGTTCCATTATTGTTCAATCTTTTTCCTTCTTATCTCTTTGGCATTGGTGAAGTCTTGAGATTTGGATTCTAAATCCCAGTTGTGGGATCTGAGGATTGTTGTGCTAAAAACAAAGCATTTATAATTGATTCTTAAATCTTAACAGGGAAGATCTGATGCTAGGTTTTTACTTTTTTAATTTAAGCTTAGGGATGTGGATTCTGCTAAGCTGATCAAACTTTATCCCTAATGTAAGCTTAGGGATGTGGATTCTGCTAAGCTAATCGAGTTCAACATGTATTAATAAATCACATAATTATATTTGGGATGAACTTTATCCCTAATGATTTGTCTTATGCTCTTTTTTGATCTATCAATTAGAAATATTTTATCAAATTGAGATGTCGTTTTATAATTGAATTATTTATTTTGAAGCAGAGTGGTTTTTATTACCCTTACATATTTAACAAATTATATTTGGGATTAAGAAGTGTAGAAAAGGAATAACTATAGTTAGGGCTGAGGAAAAAAACTGAGAAAATCGAAAACAGATTCGAACCGTAGTGTTCGGTTCGGTTTCGGTTCGGTTTTTGTTAATTCGGTTAAAATTCGGTTCGGTTATTACTAATTAGTTCGGTTTATTTGGTTCTGTTCGATTTTCGGTTCATAAGTCAAAAAATCGCAATTAAACGAACCAAAATTTATTTTTTATTTTTATAATATAAAAATAAATATTTTATTTCTAAATTAGTGAAAAAAAAATTAAAAATACTATAAAAAAAAGACAATTTTTAAAAATTTTAAAAACTAAGATATTTTGATTGTGAAAATAGCATGTTAGGCATAAATAACCTGTTAAAATAGCATGTAATAAAGCCAAAAAGTTCAAAAGCTCAAAAAAATATGGAAAATCGATAACCAAACTGAATCGAGATACGACGGTTCGGTTATAACCGATCTTTTGGCTATTGCGATTCGGTTTCGGTTACCCATTTAAAAAAACCGAATTCCTCGATTCGGTTTGTAAAACCCGAAATAACTGACCCGAATCGAACCGAACTCACCCCTAACTATAATTGTAAGCTTGAAATTCATTTTGGGTACATAGATTTTGGTGGGAGCTAGCCTATGATTCTACAATTTAGTTGTTTGAGAAATCATTTGACATTCATTCTCATTTTATTTATATGATAGATTTTGGTGGGAGCTAGCCTATGATTCTACAATTTAGTTGTTTGAGAAATCATTTGACATTCATTCTCATTTTATTTATAAGAACTATGAGAGAGCAAAAAAGTATGGTGAAAATTCTCTTTGTGCTTTTCATTTTTTTTTTCCCCCTTCTTTGCTTTCTTGAAATAATAGAAAAGTGAAAGAAAAAATTGAATGGAGCTTTGCCCTCCATCTTCAACTTTCGGTGTTTTAGTTGCTAGACATTTCTTTATAAGTTTTAACTAATCAAATTAAACTCCATTTTTTATAATAGAACTAAGTATGCAAAAAATGTATATATAAAGATATGGAAGTGAAAATAAGGAAATAAAGTAATAATTGAGGAAGCGATTTGCAAACAAGGTGGCCAAAATGTTGTTACAGTGGGAATTTGGATTGGACACTGACTAGTTCAGGTTCTAATAGTGAATTTCATGGGAGGAAGGAATCATGGGAAGCTTTTCTTTTGTTGTTTAAAAGGATTGATTTGGACACTCAAGATTAAATAAATAGGTAATTTCATTTGCTTTCTTTAAAAATAAATAAAGAAATAAAATAAAAGATTGTAGAATTGGATAAAGGTGATGATACCATCTTCACATATTCTCTAGTTATTTTTTTTTCTAAAATAAAAAAAATCAAATCGAAAATCAAATTGATAAATTTTTTTATTATGATTTAATAGGTTTGATTAATTCAATCGGTCGATTTAATTAAAATAATTTTAAATATTAAATAAATAGTAAGTATAGTAAATAATAATAAAAATATACATTTGGTTTAATGATATGAGTTTTAATATAAAATTTAAAGGTTACAAGATTCAAATCTCATCACTTACAATATATATATATATAAACCAATGTTTTACCAATTTTATCGAATTTTTTACTAATTCTATGCACCATATCGGACCGATCATACTTGTTATTTTAGTTCAAACTGATCCAATCTGATTTTTTTATCCATACTTTATTCTCCTTTTAATCAAACAAAAATTAAAGTGGTGGATTTCAATTCAAAATGAAGACAAAAATAATCTAACTTTTTCTCCCCCAAAGTTTTATTATATCTATAAAAATATAAATAAATAAATAAATACAGAGAAGTTGTTCAAATGCAAATTGTACATCAAACTCTTATCTTAGTTTTCTTTTGGGTGGTGTGGAACTAGTGGTTGAGTTTGGTAGGCATTATGGGGTTTTAGTTTATAGTAAATGGAGAATGAATTATTAGTTTGAGAATTTGAAATGCATAAAATTTATAGGTGCATTTGGATTGCACCCCACGGTGCAGTTCACCCATTGCCCCTCCAGTGCCCCACTAGAGGGGAGAGGGTCCAGTTAATAACTGGACCTTCCGGTGGGTGTTTTAATTACTATAATATCTTTTATTTATTCTTTTCAATAATTTTTTTTCATTTTCTTATTTTTTATTTATAAAACTTTTTAAATTATTTATTTTTGTTAATTATATCATCTTTATTTTTATTTTTGTTAATTTATTTTTAAATTCTTTATTTAAAAACTTTTAAATTATTTAATTATTTAATATAATAAATAAATTATACAACAATTAGTTAATTAATTAAAATATATAAAATAATAATTTTAAAATAAATTTAAATGTTAAATGTTAAATATTATTAAAATATATAAATAATGTATCAATACACTCTTACATTAATGTCCTTAATGGTCATTTTCATTCTCATCTCACCGCCACCGCTGATTTTGCATCCAAACATATATCACACCACTGATTTTAATCTCACTGCTACAGTACCCAATCTCACCGTTGCAGTAACTAATTTCACCGTCACCGTTGTTTTTAATCTCACCAGAACCAATCTCACTGCCCATCCAAATGGAACCTAAATCAATTTTAAATGTTAATCAGCATAGATTTATATTTATATTTTATCAATGTAATGATCTTTTATTAATTAATCATCCAAATATAACGTTATGATCTTTGGGAATGCTAATGCAATTGTGATTTTCCAAAGGGGTGCCTGAAGATTTTAAATTCAAGACTTTGCAAATTTTGATAGGTCAATGGTCCTCTTGAATAGAAACTGGGGAGGAAAGATTTTTTTTTTATTTTTAAAGTCATGTTCTTATAACAGATAATTTATCTATTTCAGGAGGGAAGGAAGGCTTCCCTATTTCCCCATTTTAGAGAGATGCAGTTTAGGTTGGTAGCATTTTCAAGGAATTGATATTTGTAGTAAAGGACAGTATGTAAATGACTAATGCCACACACATATATATATATATATATATATATATATATATATATATATATGAATAAAACCTAAACTTACTCAGCTAATTTTGTTTGTATATACTTTTGGCAATGGCATGGCAATGGCAATGGCAATGGCAATGGAAGTTGCTGTCACTCTATGTTTCATCCATATCAAGGAATTCTGTTTTGATAGCTTTGATTATGAAAGATTTTCTATTATTTATGTATGTCTCAACCATATTTATATGTATAATTTGAATGATTTGGAATAAAATATGATTTGAAATATATTTAAATATGTTAAATTTTACGAGTCCACTTCAGCATTTTAACGTTTTTTAATTAAAACCGTTATCAATTTTACTTATTTGCACCTATTTTAATTTTACAGGGATTAAATTATTCACTTTTATAGTACATGGATTAATTTACTCTTTTCACTACAGTACAGTGATTATGTGGGTATTTAAACTTATTTTATTCTTTCTAAGGCTTCATTTGTATCCCACTAGTGCTCCAATCCAGTGGGATCCAAGCATAACTTTTTACAGTGCAGTTCATCCACTGCCCCTCCAGTGCCCCACTGTAGGGGAGAGTGTGCAGTTAATAACTGGACCTTCCAGTGGGTGTTTTAATTATTATAATATCCTTTATTTATTCTTTTCAACAATTTTTTTTTTCATTTTCTTATTTTTTATTTATAAAACTTTTTAAATTATTTATTTTTGTTAATTATATCATCTTTATTTTATTTTTTTAATTTATTTTTAAAATCTTTATTTAAAAAATTTTAAATTTTTTAATCATTTAATATAATAAATAAATTATATAACAATTAGTTAATTAATTAAAATATATAAAATGATATTTTTAAAATAAATTTAAATGTTAAATATTATTAAAATATATATAAATAATTTATCAATACACTCTTACATTAATGTCGTTAATGGTCATTTTTATTCTCATCTCACCGTCACCGTTGATTTTGCATCCAAAGACATATCACACCACTGATTTTAATCTCACCGTTACAGTAACTAATCTCACCGCCACCGTTGTTTTTAATCTCACCGGAGTCAATCTCACTGTCCATCCAAATGGAACCTAAATCAATTTTAAATGTTAATCAGCAGAGATTTGTATTTATATTTTATCAATGTAATGATCTTTTATTAATTAATCATCCAAATATAATGTTATGATCTTTGGGAATGCTAATGCAATTGTGATTTTCCAAAGGGGTGCTTGAAGATTTTAAATTCAAGACTTTGCAAACTTTGGTAGGTCAATGGTCCTCTTCAATAGAAATTGGGGAGGAAAGATTTTTTTTTAAGTCATGTTCTTATAACAGATAATTAATCTATTTCAGGAGGGAAGGAAGGCTTCCCTATTTCCCCATTTTAGAGAGATGCAGTTTAGGTTGGTAGCATTTTCAAGGAATTGATATTTGTAGTAAAGGACAGTATGTAAATGACTAATGCCCCACACACACACATATATATATATATATGAATAAAACCTAAGCTTACTCAGCTAATTTTGTTTGTATATACTTTTGGCAATGGCAATGGAAGTTGCAGACACTCTATGTTTCATCCATATCAAGGAATTCTGTTTTGATAGCTTTGATTATGAAAGATTTCCTATTATTTATGTATGTCTCAACCATATTTATATGTACAATTTGAATGATAGTTTATGGCAAGCATCTTGAAAAAATGACCTAAATTGAGATAAAAATTGAAGATACTTCTTTGCAACATGAATTAGTGTTACTTGGACTTGGAAAAGAATCTGAATGCCTAAAGAAACGCCCTCGTCTAATGCTTCATGACAAAGAGATTATCAACTTAACTGGCAGGTAATTTTGTCTTTACTTTCCATTGAATATCTTCATAGTATGAAGAAATAGTATTTCTGATACTCATTGGAATGTAGAGGCTTTGAACATAACCATTGTCCCTTTGCATTAACTGCAAATGGAAAATCAATTCACCTTCTAACCTTACTAAGAGAAGCATTAAAATCTTCCAAATTTATCTCTTGTAATTAGATTAGAAAACATTTGGCAGGGCAAAAGGCGGCTGACTGATAATGTTTCAAGATGTAAGGTATGTGCACAATGGTAGTAAAAACATAAACTACTTACGGCTAGTTTAGTATTGCGATTAAAAATAATTTGGATTGAAAAAAATGTGTTTAAAAAATATGGTGAAAATTTGTGGTTTAAAATTTTTTAAGTGTTTAGCATTGTTGTGAAAAAGTGTTGTAGGAAATTGAAATGTCAAAAAAAATATATGATTTAAATAATAAAAGTGTAGAGATGTAAGGATAATAAAGTCATTTTATCCAAAAATCAGCTTTTAAGCCCAAAAGTTATATTTTTCGGCTTTTTGATTTGACTTTTTAAACCTTAATTTCAATAGCAAAATCTAATTTTTTTTATCTATTTAGTATTACATTAAATGTGAAAAACAACTTTTAATCTAAAAATTATGTCGAGCAATTCTAAACCAGCCTTAATAATAATGTAATCCTGACTGGTTTTGACAAGACGGTGAGCATTTGCCAAGAGGTCATGTGTTTGAAAGATGATTAAGGACATGTCCCTTTAGCCATCTTTAAACTGTAAAAGTTGATAGGACCTCCAAAAGATTTTAGTTTTATGTTCTACATTTTTTGTATATGTGAGATTTCTTTTTAAAAGATTCACAACGGTTTAATTTCTAAAGTTTAAACCATAAACCCTAGCTTCTTAAACACAAATCCTAAAGTCTAACATAAAACCCAAAACACAAATCCTACTACCTCAAATTTTAAATTTCAAATCCTAAATCTCAAACTCAAACCCTAAATCATAAATCTTAAACACAAAATTTGAAACCCAAAACCTGAAAAAGCCAATCAGAAGAAATTCCTGGAGTATTTAGCTTTTGAATAGATTTGCTCATGATCTAATATGGAGTTTTTAGATGTAAATGAGGTTTTCTTGGTTTATGTTTTATTTAAGAAGTTTTCCTTCATGTTTTAATTTGTATTTTTTAAAAATTAATAGCAATGATAAATGATGAGTTAACGGACAAACAAACGCTAACTAGACACGTGGCCCAATAAAAATTATAGACACCAACCGGGGCGGAGGATTTACAAAGCCAATCAGCAAGGCCCATATATGACCCAGTATTATAGCTCGTGGGCCTACCAAGTATTTATTGTATTCTGCTGTTGCCGGACCCGACCCGACCCGGAACCATTTATAAATACTCTCCCCTCGACGTCTAACGGTCGGTCGAATCCACTGAATGAATCCTTCTAGTTCTTGATTGAAACAGAAACAAACCTTGCTTCTTCAGAGTTGCTTAAGACATTTCTTTAACAAAAAGGGGTCCGTACACTGCAAACCCTAGTTTTCCACCGTCTAAAATAACAATCAAAAGCTTCAAAATTTTCCATTTAACTTTACCCAATTGGAGCGATCTAGAAGAAGAGCGAGAACCATAACCTCAAAAGCTGATATGGAAACCAGAGCAGGAGTCGATAGTTTCAGTCACAATCGGGAGAGCCATGACCACTCTCCTCGCCGCCGTCGTCCCAAAAAGCTCCACCACTCATTTTCTCGTTTCTCCCCCGAATATTTTGATGAATTTCTGCTGGGGTGTTTTGATGGGAAAAAATTTGAAGGCCTTGGAATATGGAAAGTAGATATCACATGTTCTTTTATCACAGGTAAGCATGCAATGCATGAGATTTATTTTATTTTCAAATGTAATTTAATATAATTTTACAGGTATTTTAAGTATTTTAAGTATTTTATTTTTATATTTAATAATATATTTATATCCGATATATATTCATATTCGATACTCATCTTTAAATTCAGATAACATAATAAATCATAATCTTAACTCGGAGATTTCTAATCATATATTCTGAAGGAATCTAGTAACAACAGTGATAGATATGCTTAGGCCTCGTTTAGTATTGTTTCTGGCACAGTTTTTGAGGTCAAAAACTGTTTTTCACCGCAAACGCAATGCTAAACAGATAAAAAAAATTTGACTTTTGTTTGAAACCATGGTTTGAAAAATCAAAACAAAAAATCAAAAAATATAACTTTTGGACTTTAAAAGCTGACTTTTGGATAAAATAACTTTATTATCTTCATATCTCTACATTTTTATTATTTTAAACATATCTTTTTTTGACATTTCAATTTTTTATAACATTTTTTCACAGCAATGCTAAACACTTAAAAATTTTTAAATCATAATTTTTTACCACTTTTTAAATCCACTTTTTTCAACCCAAGCTTTTTTCAACAACAATACTAAACTAACCCTTAAAATCTTTTTGTAACCAAATATCAATCAGACGATAAATTTTATGATTTTTTCTTAGATCCGATAATTGTAAACATAACAAAAAAAATAATTAAAATACGATACAAAATATGATATAACATGAAAAGATAACATGAACATATCAAAATTTATATAAATATATAAAATTTTAAACAAGATTATGATAAAAAAAAATATATATATACAAACACGATATAAATATATGAATTATCAGATATACTTTTTCCTAAACATAACCCAAAACTACATCTTCAGCTGATGAATAGAAGAAAAGAGAGAGATTAAAGCTTTCATTTTCAAATGGGACAGAGAACAATGCAAATCTTGGGACGGACATGATTTTAGATTAATAGGACAGAAATAGATAGAACATTTCTTATTTTGTAGCTCGAAATCCTCGTATATTTACAGAAGGGTCAGCCAAAAAACAACTGAAAAGGATTAGCCAAACCAACCGAAACATTAATTCAGATGGCATACAAGCCAACTGAACATTAACTCAAATAGCATGCTAAACATTAACTCGAGATGACAAGTATGCAGATCAAACTTTTAGGGATTACAGATTCAAAAGGGTTTAAAAACACGTAATGTCCTCCTCTTACGAGTTAAACCGGCAATGGGCGGCCAAAATCCACGCCTTACCACGAAGAGCTAAAACAATTGTTCTTACATTTAAACCCTTTTGAACTCTCGTTTACAAAGGTTCTCCGCTTACCACTGCAATCAAACAGACTTCCAAGCACAAAGCACAATATGCTGCTCAAGCACTAATACCTTATGTTGCTCGAATTCGGATGTGAATGTCAAATACGAGTATGTTTATTTTTTTCCTAAGTTTTTCATGTATCTGAAAAGTCCTTGAAAGATCATATCTCCATACTCATTTCGGGATATGTGTCAGACACGAATATCGAACACGGATATTTTAAGAAAATTAAAAAATCGAAGCAACATAACTAATACCTGAACCAAATTTCCTCAAGCAGATTGAAAATCAGGCCATTCATTCGTATAGAGATTGAAATCCCCAATTGCAAGTAATCTGCATAAGTGAAGATATTTGTTATTTTGTTACAACAAAATTTATGCATTTCCCTAATTTCATCCCAAAAATTTCATGATCATAAAGGATTAAAACTTTTCCATCACTAATAGTATTGTTTTTCCTGAGTGCAAGAAAATCAACTAACAATATATTAATAATGAAAAAGTCGTCAAATTATTTGAAAATGAGAGCGTCGCGGCCAGGTCCGACGCCAATATAATGGACAGGCACACCAACAAGTTCCTCTATCCTCTCAATATATTGACGTGCAGCCTTTGGAAGATCTGAATAGTTTCTGATAGAAGAAATGTCACAGTTCCATCCAGGCAAAACTTCATATTCAACCTAAACACATAGGAAAGCAAATGAATTTAACAAGAGTGCTTTAACAACTGCTAGAAAAATAGCAAATATGAACAACCTAGTATTTGCTAATGGATCGAATATTCATTGTTAGCATTCTGAGCAGAATAAAACCAAGGGTTTTGGTAACGAGTGCCCTTAGGGCACTCTTTAAGGTTAATTAATATACTATTTATAATAATAATATTGTATTAAATACAAAAATTGACAACTTTATTCATCATTTTCAATGCATTGATTGAAGATATTACTTTAAGATTAGTTAATATACTATTTATAGTAATAATATTGTATTAAATACAAAAATTGATAACTTTATTCATCATTTTCAATGCATTGATTGAAGATATTACTATATTTAGTAACCTTAAAAAGTGCCCTTAGGATACTTGTTAGCAAAATCCTAAAACAAAATATTTATCGTTTTCATAGATAGTGCAACCTTTCATGGTGTCTTCGTACAAAATAGAGATTGCAAAACTATCAACATTGCATCCAATAATGGAAAGCTCAAAGAACAAAAAGTAATCAACATATGGTGTTCTCTTGCATGGTGCCTATTTTTAAAGGACTTCCAGTTGGGTCTTAATTTAAACTTAGAATGCAGCAGTAATGTAGTATCAATAAGACAACTGAAGAAGTTAGGTTTGTAATAGTGAAAAGAGAAAAATAGAAAAAAAAAAAAATTCTGATGAGTGTCAATTATTTTAGAAAAGTTGACTAACCTTCAACTGCTCAAGAAGACGAAGATCGGCTGGAAATGATTGCACTGGTGTGCCATCAACTTGTTTATAAGTAACACCCAATCTAATTTCAGGAAGATCCGACAAAACATCGAGTTTGGTGAGATTTAGAGAAGAAAAGCCATTAATCTGGCAGCAGAACTTAAGAGCAACTATATCGAGCCAACCACAACGACGAGGGCGGCCGGTAGTTGTGCCAAACTCCTGCCCAGCAAACCTAAGGATGTCACCCATTTGACCCAGGATTTCTGTTGGGAAAGGACCAGAACCAACTCTTGTGGTATATGCTTTTACCTGCACACAGTGTGTTTAAGAGGAAAATGATTGAAGTTAAACATATTTTATGCATTAAGAAAAACAGCTATATTTAGAGCCATTTGATTTTGTATAGTCTCTAATTCATACCACCAACTATACAACAAATCAATTCTCTGACGAAGAAACCAAGAAAAGTAGACAATACAAATCATTCACTTACAACTCCAATTAGATCACCCACAACTCTTGGAGCAATACCAAGCCCAGTGCAGATTCCACCAGCTGATGGGCTTGAGGAAGTTACAAAGGGATAAGTACCGAAATCAATGTCTAGCATAGTAGCCTGGCCACCTTCAACCAATATCCTCTTTTTCTGTGCAATTGATTCATTCATCACATGCACAGTATCAGCAATGAAAGGCTCCAACCTCTCAGCAAATCTCTTGTAATTTTCAACCTCTTCCATAAGCATTTTTGGGGTATAGTTGAAACCTTGGAACCTTGAAGCTGCATCTAATAATAAAATTTCAAGCTTCTGGGGGAAAGTATCCATGTGCCTCAAGTCACTTACTCTAATGCCGTTCCTGATCATCTTGCTTGAGTAACAAGGTCCAATTCCTCTTCTAGTTGTGCCAATCAATGACTTAGCAAGATCAGCTTCCCTGAGTCCATCAACTACTTGATGAAAATCAAATAGCAAGTGAGCACGGTCAGATACCAATATCCGTCCTTTGCAGGAGACCCCATTAGCTTCCAACCCATCAATTTCTTTGAATAGACCTGGCAAATGTACAACTACTCCATTTCCAATAACACATAGAGTCTCCTCATTAAGGATGCCGGAAGGAACAAGGTGAAGGGCAAACTTCTTTCCCTCTGAATTATAGATGGTATGTCCAGCATTAGCTCCACCCTGAAATCAGAAAAAATGTTCAATACTAAGAAGGATGCTACTTGCAGTGACTAATTAGAAACCACAAATTCAAGCTGGGTAATTAAATTATTAAATTATCGTTACATAATGTAGTCACGCTCTCTCCAAATAACACATTTCTGCATGTGCTCATAACTATCCAAATATATATATTTTTTTATTTCCCTTTTCCTTTTCAGAAAGAAGCAGTAGATAGACCCTATTATGATATGAACAACCTAACTCATATGCAAGGGCAAGTCATATCATGTTACTTATGATCTGTAAAGCTCCTAAAATTACCCATAGTATGAAGTAAAAGGGTCATAGCATAATACTGCAAGATACAACTTAAAGGTCCAGTCTAGGAGAAAAAAATGTATATCAATTAATGTTGTGGGTTAATCACATTTCCATGGTTAACATTATGTACACATGACATCACAAATACTCTCCCAGACACAAATCACCAATCACAAAATCAATTATCAATAATTTAAAGTTAAAAGAAACTGTGAAATGAAAGGGTAAACCTTACTATTTGTAATTCTACTAAAGAACAATTAGGTTGAAACTTGAAAGTCTAAGCCCTTGCTAATTCTGTTAAACAAACTTTCTTACCATGATTTCAGATTTAAGGTCCCTTAAATCCAAAAAGAGCCCTCGGATATGCTAACAGATGTAAAACAATTAATGCTACCTTTGGTGGTTAATTTTGCTATTTTTTGTTAACTTTCTGAAAAGTTGCTAAGAAGCAAAAGAAAATACTAGTAAAAAGAATATATATATATATATATATATATATATATAGAGAGAGAGAGAGAGAGCTGAGGATCAACTTACGCTAACTATTTAGTTTTACACACTTTCATAACTTCGTCTACGATTGTTATTTTAACAAATCGACTGCTCAATTTAGTAATATAATCACACTCGTCGTGCACGTAAAATTTTGAATCGATCCGATATCTATATCATGTCGATTGAAAATACCTTTTTTTTATATATATATATCTTTAAGGTTGAAACTTTTTTACATCGAATAAATAATTAGGCATCTTTAATTTACTCCAATTTGACGTGCACGATCTACATTAACAGAGTATGAAATACAAGATTAGATTAAACAAATATATATCGTGTAAAAAATTATGAAAGAGTTAAAATTAAATTAATTTTACATTAGTGTAAGTGACTCATATATATATATATATATATATATATATATATATATATATATATATATGTGTGTGTGTGTGTGTGTGAGTGTGTGCGTGTATGTGTGTGTATTTGCTTAAAAATAAGTAAGTAGCTAAAATGTAATACACATGCAAACATAATTTTTTGATATAAAAGTAAAATCATATATTTGTTACTTACAAAATTTTAATTTTCAATTTTTAATAATTAAAAAAAAAAATGATTTTGCATTCAAACGTACTTTCACCCCCCCCCCCCCAAAAAAAAGCTTAAAGATTTCGTGGATTTACTAGCTCAAATTGCAAAGTCAATCGAGCTTGACTTTTAACTTCATTTTTCAAGCAATTTTCCTATGTATCAAATTGCAAATAATCACAACAATAATTTCACATTCCCTATGTCTCAAATTGCAAATAATCACACTAATAATTTCCCATTTTTAATAAAGAAATCAAATGTAATAATTTCTATCTCAAACTGAAAATAGATTAAGCTAAGACTCAATTTCAACATCAATTCTAACAAAATGATTTTTCTGTATAAAACTAAAATTTGAATTATTTTCCTCCAATTTTTTTTTAATATATTTTTAATATTCCTACAACTGTGTTTTATAGTATCCAAAAGAAGTAAGTACCTTTTGCTAATGAAACCAAAAAGAAACAGAAGAAAAATGAAATACGTATAAAAATACGAGTATAAGAGTGGTACCTGGCAGCGAGCGACGATGTCGAAGTGCCCAGCCAAGATATCAACAAGCTTGCCTTTGCCTTCATCACCCCACTGAGACCCCAACACGCCGGATACCTGACTCAGAGACCCGATTCGACTCAGTGACTCACTGGCCGCTGACTCAGCCACACTCAAAGAAGAGGAGGCGGCGGGCTTCAAGGAGCAGACAACGAAGTTACGGCGGTGGTGTTGAAAGTGGAGGCTGGGCCTCTGATGGGTCCATCTTGAGGTTGCGACTGGATTGGAGTCGAAAGCAAGAGATGAGAAATTCATGGTAAAAAAACAGAAGAGGTTAAAAAGAAAAGCAAAGGAGAACTGTTATAAAGCGAGGGTTTTTGAAGGGAGGGAGGGTTTGATGCGGGGAGTGATCGACTTACAGGTTGGTGACCAAAGAGGATTTGTGAATGATTGACACATGGATTAGAGAGAATAGTAGCGTTGGGTTGACGAGGGGTTTTTAATTTTTAGTTTTTTTTGTTAAGTGACATTATTTTAATAAAAACAAATTAAATAAAAAATTTATAATATATATAATTTTTTTGATTGATTACTTAAAAATTAAAATAATTTAATAATAAAAATATGTAAGTCAGAATTTTTATATTTTTAATTTTATTTTGTTTCACATGTATTTTAAAAATATTATATAAAATAATAATAAATATAAAATTGAAAATATTTTATTTTTTAATAAAATAATTCTTAAAAAAACTATTCACTCTTAAATAAAATTACACATATCTTATAAATAACTATCTATTTAACTTTTTTTTTTTAAAAAAAAAACTCAAGGTAGGTGTAATTCTAGTTATATATACTATATATAAATTTTTTGATTGAGTTGATGTTATGAGTCAAGAGACACCAATTCGATGAATTGACAAAAATGATCGAATAAAATTATTATAGAATATAACATTAAGGATATATATTTCTTCTCATTTAAAAAAAAAAAAACTATCAATTTAAAAAAAAAAATTACCTACTCTTTTTTTCTTAAATATAAAGTGAAAAACATAAATACCCTTATTTTATATTTTAATTATTATTTTTTTTAATAATTTATTAAACTAAATTTATTTTACTTAACTCGTGATATCAAATTCAATTACATATTTTAATAATAATATAGATACTACTAGATTGTTATGGCATACTCGTTATGTGTATGGATGAGAAAACAAATGAGTAAAAAAAATTGATTAGTGGGTAATTTTTTTAATATAAAAAAATATAATTATCTTTAATTTTATATTGTTGTTAAGTAGATAAATGTTAATCAGATTTAAAAAGATAAAATATAATTAATAAATTATTTCTCTCCTTCAATTCATCCAACAAAACACCATCCGAAGCCTTATGCGATGCTCCCTTTTTCGAACCTTTCCTTGCCATTCTCTTTAATTCAGCACAGAATTCCGTGATCTGACTTAAAATCTCTCGTCCCGCTACCAAATTACGCGCAGACAAGGTACTCTTTAAACCCTGCTTCCTATCAAACTTGGCTGAAGCTGAACTGTCTCTTAAATCACCCAATTTAGTTTTCTCCTCCATTGATGATTTCTTTGGCACAGTCTTGGCACCCAGAGGTGGAGGAAATAAGTTTGGGTTCCTGTTCTCATCGTCTTCATTTAAACTTTGTGCAGGTTTAGACCCTTTTTCTCCATTTTTAGCCTTTGTTTTCTCTGCAACAAAGATAACCTACTAGTTATGGTATCTATCAAAACAACATTAAAATTGTTGTTTCTAATTTTGGAAAAAAATTTCTTGAACAAAATTGTACCTGCGAGTTCTATCCCTGAAAGAAAGAATTCCAGATATAGTCGTAGGCCTTAGCAGCTTCACCTGAAACTTTATAGTTGAAGCACTGGATTAAAATGAAAAAAAAAAAAAAACAGAAAAAGCCCTGTTCTAATTATTTACACTGGATTCGAACCTTAGAGTAGTGCTTTGATTCAAGATAATCTTCCGCACACTTTGGATGCTTGCAACCTGCATTAATTTCAAACTATTATAAAGAAAAAGAAAACTTTCTTAGGTGAGAAAGACGCCTCATGAAAAGAGACTTTTTAATTATGGATGTACTAGGTTTGCAGAACCAGGCTTCGTCATCTATAGTTTCACATGGGGCAGAAAGATCAACCCATTTTAGGCGCATTGATATTCTCGTAGTAGTCATCTTCTTCGAATATCGATTCTATGTTGTTCCAGTTTATACTTTCATGCTCCATTCTCCAACCCCAGAAAACAGACACAAATAAAAGAAAGAAAGTTAGAAACTGTAAAACAATATGCAAAGTTATATATGTAAAGAAATTGAAAAGGAAAAATGAAACAAATAAACGAAAAAATATAGAGATTGAGTAAGGTTAGATCTGGTGTTAAGACTCCTGAAGCTTGCAAACTTGTTGAAAATGAAGCTAAGAGAGAGGATTTTAATGGAGAAATGGTGAAGAAGGAAAGAGTTGTTGTGACTTTGTAACGTCAGGGAAGAAGAAACAGCAAAAACAAATGGGGGGTATTAAACTTCTGGTTTGCTTTCAAATGTGAATGTATAACAAATTCATTTAACTGTGTTAGTTATTATTCTCGTTTGCTTTCAAATGTGAATGTATAAGGATTAAATTGCTTAAGTTTAAGGTAGAAAGACTAAATTACTTCTTTCATTATAGTAGGAAGACTTCTCACATACTTTGACCCAATTAAAAAAGACGTTGGGAATCTCTATATATTAAAACTGAGTCATAGGGATTCGGTGGGGATTTTTTTAAAAAGATCAATAATTTTGATCTTTTGGCTTCCAGTGAGGGTAAAATAGTACTTTTGTAAGTTATTTGAAAGAAGAAAAAAAAACCATTGAGTGGGAGAGAAAGAGATGGGGGAGGAGAGAGAAGAAGAGAGGGTGATGGAGACTCAATTAAGAGTTGTAAACCCAAGTGCAGGTTATGTTCAAGTAATAAATTCTCGGGTGTCCGAGGTCGAACCACAGGGAAGCGTATTAGTAAGTATAAGTTTATAAATATATAAGAAAAAGAAAATATAAAAGATATTAGGGAATCAACAACAAAACAAGATAAATAAGATATTAGAGAACAAAATAAACAAAATAACATAAAAGAAATTAAACAAGATATAAAAAATAATAAGAAAAGATGTTGAGGTTAGAGAATCCACTCTTGGTGTTATGCTAAGATTAATCTTGTTTTATTACACAATTGAAATTCACACATAAGGGAGATTCCAATCGGAAGGTTTAACAATTCAGTCCAAATTGTCCAACGTCCATAGCATATGATATTATGTTCATTTGGTGTCCTCAAAACTCATAAAAAGAGTCCAAGCATTTCTTATGCCAAGGTATATGTCTACAACAAATCAAGGTTATGAAACCAAGCATTTACTGTGCCATTTTCCTTGTCAATAATGAATCAAGATCCCTACTTTGTAAGTATGATTTTAAACCAAAAGAAAATATTATCTATACTAGTGTTTATAAATGATGATTCATTTTAGCTCATGTTTAAGAGACTAACCTTAGCATTTACCAAGAGCTTCACCTCATCACCTCAACAATATGATTAGCAACACATACTAGATATGAATAAAATGAGAAGAAATGTAGGAAACATAAGTAAATAAAGAAAAAAGAAAACTAGAGAAAGGAAAGAAGAAGAAAACTTAGAGAATTTTATTACAATGGCTAATATCCTACCAATCTATAATGTCTCCTAATACTCATCCAAGGCCCTCTATTTATACACATTTTGGAGAGCTAAATGACAAGAGACAAGCTTTATAAATTTCAAAGGTAGGTATAATAGGTGGGTGCATTTTTCTAACAATTTTCGTCATGTTGTATGACAATTCTGATCAGCCAGCTTGATGGTCGATTTTGTCAATGTTGGAGGCTCTATCTGATCAAATGGTCTTCTATAAAAATATGCCCCTATCAGTTACTGATCCATAGCCGTTGGAATCAGATCATTTGCTCATGTGGATCGGAAGATATGGTCAAAATACCAAAACGGTGCAGAACAGACGTCATTGCACATCAGCCAACTTGATGGTTGATTTCGGTAGGGAAAACGACTCCGTTTCAAGAAGTGTAAAACATGAAAAAGATATATATGCCTCTTAACTTTGCACTGTCAAAATTGCAGCCTTAATGCTTCGGTGAAACTCTAGATATAGCTGATATGGCAAAAGGTGTCGGAACTGGAACTGAACTGGATTTGCCCTTAATTGTTGATTTAACCTATTAATCTGAAATCACTCAAAGAAACTCGTGAAAAACACCAAATTACATAAAAATATAAAATATCATAAACACAATTAGACTAAGCAATAATAACTCGTATTTGACACAAAACAATAATAAAACATAACTAAGAACTATATAATTATACGAGTTATCACACCCCCACACTTAGATTGTTGCTAGTCCCTAGCAACGACTCAATAAAAATAAAATAAGAAAATCTAATCTAATCCATTTTCGTTGGAAATCACGGTGGCACTTAGCATGTGACACAAGCCTTTAAACCCCTAGGTGTCCCTAGTGGACGAGTTTAGTCTCGTGAGGGTTTGCTAGAACGATACCCACAAACATTGAAAAACTAAAATATAAGTAAACTACATACACTAAAAATATTTACTCCTAATCCTTTCAATATAAATTAGAGACAATCTTTGAACAAGTCTTATAAACTAATCAATAGCTCAAAGAATTTCACAAAAATTCATGCTTGAATGTAAATAAATGAGTTAAGCCAATATTAACATAACATATTTCAATCAAAATAGTGCATATTCAACTTAGTCTCAACTTCTCACTATACTCTCATGATTTTCACTCTTTAAAATAGTGGTAAAGTGTTTACACTCAATCAATCTCATGAAAACAGTTCTACCATATGCTTGCTTGTCCACCTATTCTCCACTATTTAGATCATACAACTTCATAAATCAAGAGGTCTTTTTTCAAGGTTGTAATGGGGCCAAAGGGTTATAATGTAGTTAAAGAACAAAAGGATAAAGATATCACAAAGGTTCCAAAGAGTTCATAGAGTTTAGAGACATAATAAGATCATACAAATAAAACTTCTCAAAACTCTTATAAAGCACATAATAACATAGGCTAAATATTCATGTTGAGCCTTTGCTTCATTCTAACCAACTTTGTAACATCTTTTTCTTTACTTTAACTAGAAGTTCAAGAGAAGATTTTTTTTTTTTTTTAATATGGGAATGTATTTGACAATGATCCCTTTCTTTTTCTCTTGACTTTTGCCTCTCTCCTCCCCCACACTTATCTTTCGTTCTAACCCAAATTTTCAAAAAGTATCCCTTGTTTTTGCAATATGTCTCAAAATATATAATCCATCTTTAGAACAAGGGTAAGGATATAAGTATATTTAGGCTAGGTGTAAGTTCTGGTTACCAATAAAATAGCATATTTAATGTAGGCTCAAATTGTCTTACTAGTGGGGATGTTCTCTTAGAACATTAATAATGGATGGCTGTTTGGCTCTGGTTATAATCCTAATGCCTCTATCATATTCATGTTGTCACATGTATCAATATAGTCTCAAACGGTTTAAAGCAAGTTCTAGAGAATCATGTAATCATAAGAGCACTCAAGAAAGAAATTAGATTGATTTGTATAATGCATCAATCATTATAGGCTCAAAAACTCACAAGGATGATTATACAAGTCAGATTAAATCTAAACATGCTTCTTTCTCAATCAACATATCATATTAACATTGGCTCATAAAAAGGTTGACATCAAGCTCAATTCTCATGAAAATCTTCTCACTAATAAATCTGTTTTAGACTTATGCAATTCATATCTCATCATTGTATTAAAAAGGAACTAGAACACATTAAAATAATAATAATAATAATAAAGACTAAAAAAAAAAATAGTAGACAAAAATAAAAGAAATCCTAAATCGTTCCCCCCACACTTAATTCTTACATTGTCCTCAATGTAAGTCTATTAACCCAAACGAAAGAATCATGTGTAAGAGAAAAGAACTAATAACATAAGAATAGGAATAACTAAGACTTAAAACAAAACAAACTCATGCAACCTAATTAATCCTAAAATACTAAACAAAAATTAACAAGTAAACATAAAAAGATTAAAATCAAACTGACAAGGTATGTCTCAAGTCTCCCTTACTCAGACCTTGTTCAGAATGAATAATTCTAAATGGCTTAAAACACAACAAATTTTTTTTTTTTTTTTTTAAATTAGCAAAATATGTCCCTTACCCCCTACTAAAGGTAGAATTTAGGAGATATTACCTGCAGAGGTTGCTAACCACTTATTATAACTGAGACACAACAAACAAAATGTTAGATAATGTCACAAAGACAGAGTGCAATCCACTCCTTGCTCGTCCATATCTCTTTTTCTTTTTCCGAGCGTTTGCGAAACAACCGTAGCAGATAAATACTCATAAGCTTGGAGCTTTTTGAGTAAATCTTCAATGGTTGTAGTAGAAATTATGGTTCTCCTTGCCTCTGAAAACATGAATCCATTATCCACAGCATTATCTAAATATGAAAGCAAATTACTAAAATAACCATTAATATTAAGCAAACCAATGGGTTTCTTATTTGTGACCAAAGATGACCAAGAAGCCACGCAAGCTATTTCTTCCAATGTACCCAGACCTCCTGGTAAAGCAATGAATGCATCGGCAGAATGGTACATGATTGTTATCCGTTCAGGGATACTCCAGACTTGTATTTCCTTACCCACGGTAGGTCCACAAAAACCTATGAATAGTTTTGGCACGATTCCTAGAATTGGACTTCCTCAGGCGTGTGCTGATGTAGCGACTGCTCCCATTAAACCCGTACTACCGCCTCCATAAATCAACTGGATCTTTTGTTGGGCAAGTATTACTCCAACTCTTATGGCTTCATCAGCGAATATGTTATTTTTCCCTGGATAAGCACCTCCAAAGACACAAATTTTTTTAATGCGCTGGGACGAAGTACTTTCCATTTTTTTTTTCAAGTGCCTGAAAGAGAATGAGTATATGGTGTAATATATAGAGGACTGAGTAGTGAATCAGACAAGAGTAATAATGTCGCCGAAAGTGTATTTGACCTGTCAGAAGAAAATGTTAACCTAACAAAAGATTTTTGCGTGATTTCAGGAAGAAAATCAAAAAGAGAAGAAAAATCAACCGTAAAAGACCAATGCAAAAAAAAAAAAAAAACGAGAATAATTACACAAATCTAACAACACGTAAATTAAACCGAAATAAAGTTATTGCAAATCAAACCAAAAGCTGAGAAGTCATTTATTGTAGTTGTGATTGTGGCTCACATCTTCCTCTGGTTTTACGTCCAGAAACGGCTTAAACGCCTTCTATGAGTCGAGGATATGCTTCCCATCCAGTTTTCTTACAAGCTGGCAAACAAGGTCTTTTAACATCAGATTCCCAAGATGTTGCCATTCCCTTTGGAATTGCGGCCATAAATCAAGAATTTCTCTTTGTACGTCTCCACTAGGATGCGTCTCAAGAGAAAGTTGGATATTACCCAAATTCTCCTTACTCAGTCCATCCTTAATGAATTCAATTTTATCATCTCGATTAGAGGACGGAATCCCAATAGAACGACATTTACCGTTACACGTCCATCGTGCACATTTGTGGCAATTTGAACTCATGCGCTTTGCTCGTCGCTTCTTTGCAAAAGTGCTTCTACCTGTACCTGGTAAATGCAAAACAGGAAGATATTCATCTTCACGTACCTTGGCTTCAATTATCCAACGTATGTCTTCAGGAATCCCTTTGTGCATAAGCATTCTTAATCTTTCAAATCGAACTTGGTAAAGCTTCCGTAAAATATTTCGAGGAAAAGGAGGAAATCGTTTCTGCAATCTTGTGAGAATATCATCCATCTTGAAAAAGAAATTGAAAGAGAAATTTATATACAATATCAGTTTTGTGGGTATAAATAAATTTTATGTATAAAAAAAATATAGATTTTTTCATAATTTTTTTCTTATAGTTTTTTTTTTTAAATATCTTTTTGAAAAAAAAATAGGACTACTTCTTTAAAAAAAATTAAAAAGAAAGAAAAAAAAGTAATAAAGAAAAATACTAAATCTTTTATTTGTTATTTTTTATTTATTCACTTTTTTATTGATTTTTTTAAAATAATTTTAATTTAAAATTATTTAATAAAATTATTCGTGTATATATTTTTAAAAAATAAATAATTCCCGTTGCATCACGCGGGGTAAAATTCTAGTTAACTATTAAGTAAAGGTGCTCATGGGTCGGGCCGGACCACGGCCCGAAACTTTTCAAATTTCCTTGCCTGGGCCGACCCGCGGGCCCGAATTATTATTCATCCCTTAATAAATTTTTTTATTTATATATTTTTATAATTAAATTTTAAAAAAATATTTTTTTAATATGTGAACAGTGATTCGGGCCAGCTAGGATCACAAATATTCTTTCCCAGGCCCGGCCTAGTACGGGCCGGACCTACCTGGTCGAGCGGGCTGCCCGACCCGTGAGCAGGTCTACTATTAAGTATAAAAATTAAAAAGTGATAAGATAATTGAAAGGAAAAAACAATGAAATTAAAAAAAAAAAAGTGTGATACTTAATATTAAAAAAAGACCCGAACCCTAATTAGAGAAACAAAAGAAGATTGAAAACCCTAAAACTATAGGCCCAAAAAAATTACTCACTTTTTTTTATTAAAAACTATTATATTTTAAATAGATATAATGATTTATTTTATTTTAAAACACATTTAAAAAAAACCATATTTTTTTTTTATTTTCTACCCATATTATGGGTGTGCTAAATCTAGTAATGCAACATTAATATTGATAAGGACACAAGATAAAGTAATATTTTAGTATACAAATATGAAATACGTATACCAATATGTAAGTTGTCATAATTAGATACACAGTGTATAATTATGTACACAATTGATATCATATTTGAATGAGAAATTAATCTCATGGTACCCACTTGAAGAGGAAGACATGTCTTTTCGGGTAAAGACATGTTGGTTCGTCACCAATGGGTGTGTCTGTTCTGATCAAACAGGTTCCATCCAATTGATGCGTCTTTTCCGAACAGGTTCATTGGCTTTTATAAATACAAATATATTGCGTCTGTTTTTAATCACAAATTCACCCAAATTATTCTGTGTCTTCTGAGAGAGAGACTTAAACATTCTTCTGGTTCGTTGTGTTGCATCCGAGTGTGCTCTCATTTGCAACGTTTATTGAGAAAACCTGAGAGACGATTTGCATCAAACTGTAAGCACCGTAGAGACAGGCAAAAAACGTCTTAAGGTCAGAGATCCAACCTTGACTCGATATTGATTTTTTCAAATCAATTCCTGTAAGTGTCTTTATATTTGATTTTGTATATCTATTCATTTATTAATATTCTGTTTATAAGTAGTATATAGCAATTATTAACCAACAAATTATATCATAAGCTTTCTTAATAACAACAAAACATAAATTTTTTTTGCTAACTAAATAGATTATTAAAGGGCTTATATTAAAATTGTTGAACAATACGAATGTATTATGTTTTGCAAGGAAAAAAAAAAAAAAAAAGGAAGAAAGATTAAGAAGATGTCAAAGTATAGAACATCGATATCAAAGATTTACTGGGTAGGAATTAGTGGTTGGTTTACTCAATACTAACATGTCTTTAAACAAAAGGAATTATGAGTAATTTTGAATTTGAGTATTATGAAAAAAAGTAAATGTGAAAAACTATTTTTTAAGTATTTGTTAAAATGATATTTATAAAAAAATTGTAATTAATAAATAATTTTTTAATTTAATGAGAATAATATATTAAATAAAAAATATTTTTAAAATTAAAAATTATCTAATTTTAACATGTGCGTACATGGTATATTTCATCCATGTTTTTTGATATCTTATTCTGATTCGACTCTAATCTCTAATTTTTGAATTGATCTATTTGGATTATTGACCTTTTAAAATAATTTTATTTTGATACCTTTATCACATTTTTTAATAATAATTAAGAAATATATCTATGTGACATGCCAATACCAGGTGGCATATCAAGTAAGTTACAACATAGACATTACGTTAATGTGAATCTATTCATGGATTGAATCATTCGTAAGTTTATAAGCTCGAGTCATGAATAAAAAATTTTAAACTTAAGTTTGTTTAGGCACAAATTATTATTTTATTAATAAAAATATTTTAATTTAAATTTAAAATAATTTATAAATTTATTTTAAATAATAAATGAATTTAATCGAATTTGAATGAACAAACAGGATTGAACCCTTATCTAAGGCTTTGAAAGTGTCAAACTATGAACACCTTTACTTTTGTATTAATAAAATTATTTGACAAAAAGATAATTAAAAAAAAAAATTAAGAACTCAAATGTAATAAAAATCAAATATTAATGATTAAAGTGTAACTAAAATAAAAAGTTAGAGACATTTGATGAAATTTAGTCATGTTTATAGCACGAATTATTGTATAAATGTAACTTTTAACGTTTTCAAGTCTAGTTAAAAATAAATTTATTATTTCAAACTTGGCTCGCCTTGGCATAATTTTTAAATTCAAGCAAACGGGAGTCGGACATGAAATATTATTTTATTAATAAAAATATTTTTATTTAATTTTAAATATATTAATATAATATTTTTATATTTTAATTATATTTTTAAAAATCGAGCCTAATTAGGCATAATCTATTTATTTTTGAATTTTTAAATAAAAGTTTTATTGAAAAGAAAAAAAAGTATCCTGTAAAAAAAAAGTAAATAACAAACTAAATTAGTAATTGGATCATCAATTGATCATCATTATCTTTTGACCTGCAATTTAAGAAGCTTTTTTTTTCTTCCTAATAATAGTTCTTTTTTAAACACTCAAAGGGAAAAAAAAAACCGAACCCTATATAAATGAGAAATGCGAGAAAGATTGTTGCAGTTGAAGGGGTCCCTAACTTCTCTATTCAGATATATTTTTTCTCCTTGAAACGGGAAAACTTGTTTTGAAATTTTTTCCTATCTTCATCGTTTTTTTTCTTTTCAGTATGCCAGTTTCAATGGTTGGATCTCTTCACACACTTTCACAACACCATTAATTCAATTTTTTTATTCATACATAAATAAATATATAAGCAATCTTCTTCGGATCAATTCTCACAATATATAAAAAAGAAAAAGAGAAAAAGAAAGATTTACTATAATCTTCTCCTTTTATAAGTAAATCTAAAATCTCACCACAACCCACCTTTTTTTCTGCAAATCTCGAGAACTCGAGTGGTGGTGGTGTCAATGGCGATTGCAGCGGCAGCTGTCATTGTCCCATTGAGCCTTATCTTCTTCATCTCCGGCCTCGTTGTTAATCTCATTCAGGTTCCTTATTTGGGTTTTTTTTTTTTTAATAGATTTGGTTTTGTTTTAACTTCTCAAGGGATTTGCTTCGTCTTTTGATTTGATTAAGTTAAGTGTTTTTTTTTTCTTTCTTTCTTTTCTTCGGTAATTTGTGATTTCTGGGTTTCTATTTTCTCTCTTCAAATTTGTTGTGGTTGCATTAAAAGAAAATGTTGGTAAATGGGTTTATATGTTTCTATTTGTTTTTGAGTTGAGATTATTAATGAGCTTGCATGTACATCTGGGTTTTGAATGCATTTTATTTCTGAGCTAATAAAATTTAGGAAAAAGACAATTAAATTGGGATCTTTGGTTTCACCTCGATACATCTTCTTCTTTTTTTGCCATGTTTGCTTACATTTTTTCGCCATACCATTTTAATGCTAAAAATGGGATTTAAGAGTCCAATTTTTTGTTGCCCTTGTTTTTTGTAGCAATCAGAATTTACTGTGTTAGACAAGTTGGTTCAGTTTGATTCATTGGCTGATGTGTAAATCTTGTTTTTTTGGATCTCTTTTTCAATGACCATTTATCATGTTGTCGAATTTGATGCTTTTTTTTTTTCAGGCAATTTGCTTTGTTCTCATTCGGCCACTGTTCAAGAACACTTACAGAAAGATCAATAGGGTGGTCGCAGAGTTGTTGTGGCTGGAGCTCATATGGCTTGTTGATTGGTGGGGGGGAGTTAAGGTGTTAATTAGCTCCCTTCTTTAGTTGTTTAAATTATATGTTTTGAATCACCAATTATTAACTTTTTTGGGAATTTTGAAGATAGTTTTGTCTAATGCTGAAACCTTTCTGAATTCTGAGACGGCAGTTTATGATGATCAAATGCCTAAATGCTTTATACTTCCATTTCCAGCTAGACTTGTAAAAATTAGGTCTCAAAAATAATATTTTCATGCTAAGCACCAAGAAATAGAACCCACTCAAAGGTTTTCACTGCCTCCTTTGGGATTCTGAATGTGGCAATATTTTCAGTCAATGAATGTGAATGGAAATTTTGCAGTTTCAACATGAGATAGGATGTTACTGAGACAACGGTATTAGAAAATGAGATTGTTGTGCAGTGTGAAAATTTACATGCCTCCAGTGATCGGGTAATTCTATTTGCTGAAAGCTTTAGCTAGATGAAAGCTTTTTGTGCAACTAGTATTTTTGGTGTCCATAGGCTTAAAGATTGGTTCGTTGTCAATTCATCTAGATAATTATGCAAATATGAGTTGAACTATTGTTGTGAAGTTTCCTATCTTCTCTAAGGGCTGATAGATGTTATATGAGTTAGGTGTTAATTATTGGCTGTTAGTGAGCCAACTTTTGTTAATGTGAAAAAGAACTGATACCATGGATGTCATACCTTAAGTACTCTCCTAAAAATTAGCTTTTGATCCTTGAGACATTTTATTTGCAGATTAAAGTGTTCGCGGATAATGAAAGCTTCAATTTAATGGGTAACACTAACATCAATCTCCTCTACTAAGAAACTTAGTTCTCGGTCTTAGAGTTACATGGATAATGGGTATTGTTCTATCCTAAATATTTTGATTGGTTTACTTGTCATCTGATATTGTAAAAATTTTCAGGTAAGGAACATGCCCTTGTCGTAGCCAATCATAGAAGTGATATTGATTGGTTAGTTGGATGGGTTTTGGCTCAGGTCTGTAATTAATGTATTCCAACTCAGAATTTTTTACATACTGTTTAGTTGAAATGTGATTTCAAAAAAATATTTGGAACTACTTGGAAATTTGCTATTTGGCATTCTAACTTCATTTTTTTTTTCTTCTCTTAAAACACTTTCTGCGGCTAAGATACAATTAAATTTGCTTTTGACAGCGATCAGGTTGTCTTGGCAGTTCATTAGCTGTGATGAAGAAATCATCAAAATTCCTTCCAGTATGTGTTGACTTTATTCGTTTTAAGTTTCAACTTTCAATAGTGAGATTGTCTTCAATTTTGAATGATAATAGCTGATGATGCCATTTACATGGTATTTTAATACACATTTGCATATGCTCGAGTACACATGTTCATGCATGTAAACATGTGAGATGTGATTAGCTCAGTAGGTAATTAAAGAGTTAAGTAAATGAGCAATAAGTAAACAGAATGCTATTTTTTTTTTGTTGAAAAAAAAGAAGAAAACCAAGATGACTAGTGAGACACTCTGGTCAAAATTCCTCAGTTTTATTTTATGCTACATTAGCTTCTGCTTTTAAAACTGGAGTAGGATTGTTCACTTGAAAATCTGGTATTCTTAATCAGAGTTCAAAGTTTTTGGCTTGCGTATCATGTGTGAAGTGAGTGTGTCTGAAGTAGGGAGGGATGATCTTAGTATATTTCATGAAGATGGTCATATTTATTCATGAAGTTAGTCTGGGTGATGGAGAAGCAGGTCTCATGTTCAAGTAGTAGTTTATTTTTTTTTTATTTTCTTCTCTAACTTCTTTTGCTCAACTGGCTCTATTTCTGATTATTAACACTTGGATCCTACTACTTCTTTTACCTGAATTAGAATATTATGAAGCAAATGCTATTATGAGCTTGCAACAGTTAATTTTGTAGTTTGTAGTGACAACTAGTGTTGGTTTTTTTCATGATAGGTGATGCAGTGAAGTGATTTAAGTCTAGTTTTTCTTGCCGTACTTGCCATCTGGGCATCTCTCTGTTTTGTTTTTACTGCATACTAGTGAATGTCACCTTTTGTTTTTTTTAAGTTTCTTTATTAAAGAAGCAAACATGGTTTTACTTATTGCATAGTTATGAAGACTTAATTCATGTCTGATATGTGCAGGTCATAGGCTGGTCAATGTGGTTTTCTGAGTATCTGTTTTTGGAACGAAGCTGGGCCAAGGATGAAAACACTTTAAAGGTAAAAGTTTGCTTTTAATTTGTAGATGCTCATGTATCAAAAATTAAATATGCTCTCTATGTGGTATACACATATACATGACCATAAGTGTTGCTGTATTTACTTGTGTTGTGCATACTTGTTTATAAACTACTTTGTTGATCTCAGTTAAGATCTTGTGGAATTATATTTGCAGGCAGGCCTTCAACGTTTAAAGGACTTCCCACGGCCCTTTTGGTTGGCACTTTTTGTAGAAGGAACTCGCTTTACGCAAGCAAAGCTTCTAGCAGCTCAAGAATATGCGACCTCACAAGGATTGCCTATACCTAGAAATGTTTTAATTCCTCGTACAAAGGTCAGATTCTGACCACCCCAGTTTTCTTGAATTCCTTGTCATCTTTTATCAAGGTACCTTATATATATATATATGGATTCCTTGTCATACATACATATATATATATATATATATATATATATATATATGGATTTCTGTGTACCTGAATTTAGATTTGGTAATGAAGTTGATAGCATTCTTTCAGTGTTAGATCTATAATATTTCAACTTTACCTTAGAGTATTTTGTTGCAACCTCCTGCCAAAACTAACTTTCTGGCCAATGCAAGTTTCTTGCTGCTTTGGCACAGTTGTTCAATGCTTACCCAGCATCAGTGTGATACATCTGTGCACCCTCACATATTTACCCAGTTCTATAGTTGAGAGTTAATCATGTTTGACGTAGTTTTAGTTCTCTCGTTTGTAATACTGAAGTCCTTTATTTTGTCCATGACCACTCATCTTATAGGCCCTTACTAATTCTAATTCCATATGAAAAACATATGCCTGAAATATCGACATTATTTGTGTTGCTTCAGGGATTTGTTACAGCTGTAAGTCATATGCGATCATTTGTCCCAGCCATTTATGATATGACAGTGGCTATTCCAAAAAGCTCACCTTCACCTACAATGCTTAGACTTTTCAAGGGGCAATCTTCTGTGGTAAGTCAGATTTCAAGCTGTGTAAAGCAAGTTTCTGGCCAAAACTAACTTGAATATTAACTTTGCTTTCTCTTTGTTTCATATTGAAATGAATTGATTTGAATATTAACTTTGCTTTTCAAGGGGCAATCTTTGCGTAATTATGTATTGATTTGAATATTAACTTTGCTTTCTCTTTGTTTCATATTGATATGTCCTTGGAGAATTAGCTGCAGGTCTCCTTGAAGATTTCACTTCTAAATTCTGCATTATCATGAAATTTATTCTGAGTTTAAAGGCATAATGTGCTGCCAAATATTTCTAATGGGCATGCTTCATAATTTGTTCATATCTTTTGTCAGATCTTTTAGAATCCTTGGAGTGAATGCCAACAAGTTTGTTGGTCATGGGCTTTTCAGGAATTAGTTAACTACCTGTGGTTACTTTATGGCAACATGGAATTGGTTGAGTTGCTAGGTTGAAGTATGGAAGCAACTCACTGAGAATATAGCCTTAGGACATGCTGGAAAAGTATTTGCTTTTCCCTCTTCTTCTCCTATGGTTGAAACATATATGTTATTCCAAAGTTTTGATGATTAAACCTACAAGTGTCATTGATCTTAAATATCTTAGTTGATAATTGAATGACTTGCAGTTCTATTGGGTTTATTCAGTTGATTAAGATATTCCCCCACTCGCTTGCAGGTGCATGTAAACATTAAGCGGCGACTCATGAAGCAACTGCCTGAAACGGATGAGGCTGTTGCACAGTGGTGTAAAGATATGTTTGTGGAGAAGGTGAGTATTATTCATCTAGTGTGTATCAGGGTGCTGTTCTAGGTGGTCTTTCATGCATGTCTAAAATAATTATATGCTTGGAAATGAAAAGAAGGATTACTGTAACCTTGACAAGGTTGTCTTTGTGTTTTTATTCTTGTGCTTGCAGTCTATGTTACTCAGACTCAGGTGTGAGTGTCGGACACGGGTATGTGTCTGACACGGGTATGTTTGATTGATTCTAAGTTTTTTCATGTATTTGGAGGGTCTTTGGGGGATCATATTTCCATACCCATGTCCAGATATGCGTCGGACACTGGTGTCGGACATGGATATTTCAAAAAAAATAAAGAGTCGGAGCGACATAGCTTGCAGTAGTTCATGCATTAGTTTCCAACTTATAGTTTTGTTTCTGTTTGATTTTTCATATAGGACATGTTGTTGGACAAACATATAGCTGAGGACAATTTCAGTGACCAACCATTGCAGGAAATTGGTCGGCCGATTAAGTCTCTTTTGGTGAGATTCTTTCCATATCAAATTAACCAATCTTCATTTTGATGTGGCATTGTCTTTTTTGTTTTTTTGGTGTTGTAAGAGTTGTTATGATCAAACAATATTCTTATTCTTGGTCAGATTATTACCTCTTGGGCATTTATTGTGGCTTATGGGGTTCTCAAGTTTCTGCAATGGTCTTCACTTTTATCCTCATGGAAGGGCATTGCATTGTCAGCATTTGGCTTGGCCATTGTTACCATCCTCATGCAAATCTTGATTCTCTTCACTCAGTCAGAGAGTTCAACTCCTGCCAAGGTTGCACCAGGGAAGAAGCAGCCCAAGAATGACAAGGAGAGTTCAGAGGCTCTACGGAAGCCGCTGCTGGCTGAAACCCTTTCCTGAAATTCAAAACTACACTTTCTTATAGTTTCTTATTTATTTGCAGAAAAAGGTCATAACTCAGGCTGAAAGCTGGGTGTTTTGATTTCTTCATCTTCCAGCTTTTTTTACTTGTTAATTCATTTCCAAGTATCTTTTTTTCTTTCTAATTTTTTGATACAACAAAAGGACCATGAGTGATGGATTAATAAAATTTTTCCATGCAATACTCGGTATTGCTTACAGATTTCAAATTCCATAAGCAAGTTCATATAATTGACATGTGTTCGTATTTTCCTTGCAGTTGTCTTGTTTGGCCAGAGTATAAATATAAATATAAATAAACGTAATTCTGTAAGTGGAAGGGAAAGGGCAAACAAAAGAGACACAGCGCCGCTCTTAAATTTAAATTCTTACAAAACCCCTTACTCTCAACTCTCTCTGCCCCGACTACTGTCAATTCTCACTCACCGCCGTTCTCACCGTCGACAGCCATCGTGGCCCTGGCCCAAGTCACGGAGGCCGCTTTCTCTCCCGCCGACAGACTTCGTCGCTTTCTCTCCCTGAATCTTTATTCTTCAAAATTTTGATATTAAATAAAATTTGCTTTAATTATTGTCGCTTTCACTCCCTAATCAAAATTTTGATAGTAAATAAAATTTCGTTTTAACTATTTTCTCAAGTTGCAGCTTTTTTTGAATGAATTTTGTAGGGGCAACGGATTCAGTGGGGGCGGTGTGGTTCAATTTCATGACAATCGAAGAAGTTTGGAAACACAGTTTTGAAAATCACCAACGCCCTATGCCTGGCGGATTATACGACCCTGTTTTAGGGCCTCTTGAGGATCGAGCTCCGTAATTTCTTTTTTTTTTTTTTTTTTTTTCCTGAAGAACTTTTCCTCTCTGCTATGTATTTCTTTGCCTCATAAAAAGTTGCTTAGCAAAAATCTTAATTGATTAAAAATGGAAGATGAAGAAAATGTAAAATCTTTAAAACCCTAACACTAATTCTAACATAATTATTCTATATAAATGTAAAATTATGTTTTTTATTTTCATATCTAATTCGTTAAAAATATTGTTTGCATTTTTCATACGCTGCTGTGCTTCCAGCAACAGCTAAATGCTAGTTACATTATTTTGACTTTTTTTTGCAGTTGTAAAAACTGTGGCCTCTTGAAATTACATTGCCCTGGTCATTGTTGTCACATTGACTTTGTGTCTGCAATTTATAATCCCTTGCTGTTCAATTTATACTTTGTGTCTATTTCTTCACATTGAAAAAAAAAAGAGCATAGATCAAAAGATATAGGATAAGATACATATTTCTATTCTTTTGGTTTGTTTTTTCATAGTATCAATGTTTGGTAACCAATTACTGCTGTGCTAAATCATATTACCAGGGGTTGCCCACCATTTACGGTGGAAAAAACTGGAAAATCCCACATGATTTTATTTAAGAACAGATCAAATGAAAATAATAAACCAAAGAATGATGGCCAAGAAGGCAAGGATGCTAAAAGAAACTCAAAGAAAGAACCTGATGAAGAAAAGATATTGATTTACATAAATGACTTGGTGCATGGTGTGATTGACAAGGCTCAATTTGCTGACTGTGGTTTAGTTCGTAGAGTTCAGGAGCTATATGGCTCAAACACTGCAGGCTTTTTGCTGTCAGTATTCAGTCGTCTCTTTACAGTTTTCGTGCAGGTCAGCTAGCTTTAATTGGTAAATTTCAATTCTTAATGTTGCAGCATTTGGAATTCGATTTTCAAACTTGCTTGATATAATTATTCATGATGCAGATACATGGTTTCAAGTGCGGAGTAGATGACCTTTTGATAATGAAAGATAAAGACATTGAAAGGAAGAAGCAACTTGAAGAATGCGAAGAGAGGTTATGAGTTTTGTGGAGTCAAGGTGGATATACTGAAATAGGTATGTTAAATTTTTTCATGCTTCTTAGAATATCCTGTTCCTGTTGCAAGTTAATGTCAAGTTTATGCTAGTTATGTAAAAATTTATATTTTGTATTCGTATGAGGTAAATGGTACAGAATAATTAGGTTCACGTCTCTGCCATATTGACTTTGGGTCTTTTCCAGATGGTCTATATCTTCTTTTGTTGGTTTAAGTAGGTTATTTTGGTCGGTTTATGTAGCATATTGGTGCTGCATGGTATCTTACAACAATAAATTTTTTAAAAAGATGTAGCTTGACTTATATAGGTTTCTTTTAGAAGACTTATGTAGATTTATTTTGCTATTAATACTACCATATTTTCCTGAATGTGTGAATTATACATTTTTCCGTTGTAAATATTTTAGATTTTCTGAAGAGAATGTCAGTTAATAGACTAGATTACTTAGAATGCTTCTAAATCTGGTGCATTGCATGGTATGTTCCGAAGCCCTATGTTACTCGGACTCGGGTGTGTCACGTATGGGTATGTGTCCGACACGGGTATGTTCATTTCTTTTTAAGTTTTTTCATGTATTTGAAGGGTCTTTGGAGGGTCATATTTCATACCCATATCCGGATATGCGTTGAACACGGATACTACAAGAAAAATGAAGAGTCAGAGCAACATAGCTGAAGCTTGTAAATGCCTCTTCCACTTGCCTCCTTTTTCAAAAGTTTACATGTCATGCATGTGATGTCGTTGTGGGTGATATATTTTGAGAGTACTAACTAATCCATTGATTAACACCAATGCAAGTAAAACTTCCTAATCAATGGGAATTGCTTAAAGTTTTTAGAAAAGAAAAAGAAAAAGAAGAAAAGAAGAGTTAGAAAATCAATTGAAAGCAAAGCTTTTGAAATATCCAGTGAACATTGACCAAAGATTAGGATCGAAAAACCTTCTTTGCCATTAATACAAAACAAAACCTGGAGCTCACTCTTGACTATGAATACTTGTTTTCTCTATCTGATCATTTACCAACAGAACAATACATTTGAAGGAGTTCATGGCTGAGACTATGGAATTAATGGGAACATATATTTACATCAAAATGATGCAGTTTGTCACATGCCAAAAATGACATGCAGCAGGTATAAGATATTTTTGAGAAATATTAAAGACAGAGTGAAAAGAGTTGAACATTACCTATGTTACTCGGACTCAGGTTCAATTTTTTTTTCTTCAAGATTTTTATGTATTTGAAGGGTTCTTGGAGGAACATATCACTATACCAATGTCTGGATATGCGTCGGATACGGATATTGCACATGATATTTCAAGAAAAATGAAGAGTCGGTACAACATAAAACATTACTACTCCTTAGCAAGTTCCACTTGGAGCCAACAAAATTGAAACTGTCATCATCATCACTTGAATTATAGGTTGAGATCTCTCTCTCTCTCTCTCTCTCTCTCTCTATTTTTTGTATCTGTTATTATTCAATACGATCTATTTTCGTTATATTATATGTGGGATTCAATGTATATTGATATTTATAGTGATAATGGATATATTAAAAAATAATTGACCAAAAAGTAATGGAAAAGAAACCAGCTTATTATATGTTAACCTAAACATAATTTAAATCAGTATCTTTCATGTATCAATATCACTCTCTGGTCTTCTCTAATCTGGGTTATTCTCTCAGCTGAGGTTCTAATTTTAAATTCTTAAATGGTAAGGTAGTTATTATTAAAGCAGAATTTATTAGAAGGGTATCTTGAATGATGTAGCCTCTGATCTTTGTTCTTTTAGATGCAAGCATGTTGAAAGGGTCGATCATGAACCATGATCGTTATTTAGCAGTTTTGGTCTTTTCCGTCATCGATATTCACTGTTGATATTTATCGTAATTGATCACGATAACATTTATTATGTTCACAACCACAATAAACGCGATGAGATCAAAAATACATTTGTAACCACAATTTAAATCCATGCCATGAACCACCTTTTCTTTACCCTGCCCCATCTCTTGGAATGTTTGAATGCTATGTCGTAACCTGTGGGGTCTTATTACTTGGGTTGTTCCTGGGGATGCTTCTGCCTTCTTTCTCTCATGACAAATTTTTTTTTTCTTTCTCCTAATAAGTTAAAATCACGATCTTTCGTGATAAAGGTAATAGAACAAAACAACAGATTTCCCAGTATTAAAATATATACTAACTAAATATGTTAACTCGTGCATGCGGTCAAGTGTATTAATTTATGTTATTCAAATTCGATTGTGAGTGTCGGTATGTGTCCGATAAGAATTGATATGTGTTTAATATGGGTATATTTAATTTTTTTTTTATAAAATTTTCATGTATTTGAAAGATTTTTGAAGGATTATATCTCCATACTCAAGTCTGGATATGCGTTGGATATATTTTTAAAAAAATAAAAAATCGAAGCAACACGGGTATTAATCTTGTTGTAAGAGTTTTTAAACTCGAACATTGATAAAAATGTAGGATCATATTTCCTTACGTAAATATCACGTGTACTACTTACTACTTTGTCTGTATATATACGTAGAAGTGATTTACTTATATTATTGTAAAATTAAATTAGTTTTATATGTTTTTATAATTTTTTTATACGATTTATATTTGTTTAATTTGATCGCCGTATTTCATGTTCTTTTCACGTAGATTATTCATGTCAAGTTTCGAATAAATTAAAAATCTGAATTATTGTTAAAAGTATATTTAAAAATAATTTTTTTATATTAATATTTTTATATCTTTTGATTAAATTTAAATAAAAATATTTTATTTATTAAATAAATCGATCAGTCCGAATTTGAAATATCCCGTTTGGTCCTCGAACAGGTACAATTGCTATGTTATGTTATTATTGCTTCTGTTTCTGTAAACATATATAGTACATGCCAAGTATATAGTTTTTTTATTTTATTTTATTTTTTTATTCATCTCTAATTCTCTCAGGGGTCCGCCTCCTCTTCCTTTGTCTGATTCGCGAGAAAAGATCTAGTTGAATTTTTAATGATCATAATATTTTATTCATATAAATGATAATAAATAGATATTCTTTTTTATGATTTTTAAAAAAAATAAATTTAATTAATTGATTTATAACTTCTGTTTTTCGATAGTATTTATCAATACTTTCAACCTACATGTTTTTTGTTAAGTCTACCAAGTTATTGAGTTACACCATAAAAATAATCATTCTGCTCATTACATAAACCAGCATTTCCTCCTAAAATATGGAAACCGAATAACTTTATTTTTGCCTTTTTAAATTTTAGAGTATCAAATTTTAATTATTGAGAGGTCAAAGTTGAAGATTGGTCCTTTACTAACTCAATTTTAATCGAATTTTTCAACGAATTTAATTGATACATTTCTACCATATTTTCAACAAATTAAATGTATATATTTTTACCAAATGTTGGAGTGAAGAAATCATGAATATTCAATCAATAAAGTGGGTGATGTGGCATAAATCTATTTATGGGTTGGATTTTGGATAAAATATCTAATAAAAAGAAAATAATGAAATGTCTTTCATGTTTTGAGTCGTTGAATGTTTTATTTGATTAGAATGTAACAAATTAGATAATTTTCTTATTAAGAATAAAATAAAAAATTATAAAGTCTGTTTCAATCTCCAAAAAAGGAGAGCTTGAAAAAAATCCCAAAATGTATTTTTTTTTTGTCTAAACCCATATTATGGTTGATAGTAGATTAATCCTTGTTCGGACTGAGAAGCATGATGGTAAATATCTTTCAATATTGGTGACTTTTAAGACTCGAATCTTTATCCTCATCTTGAGAGCTAAAATCGTTTATCATTTCAACCAATCAAATGTTGGTCCAAAGTGTATTTACTTTATGCATATTAAACATAGTTTAATGTTTTCGAATATTAAATTCAATGATAAGTATATGTATTCTTTTATTTACAGAATTGGTTCAATTCTTTCGATTAAAATAAAAAATACTATTTGATTAAATTATAATTTTTATTTTTTCTTTTAATTAAAAATTCTAGGACATGCAATTTATTTATTTATTTATTTTTCTGA
Organism: Fremontodendron californicum; assembly: GCA_030761205.1. Classification (NCBI taxonomy): domain Eukaryota; kingdom Viridiplantae; phylum Streptophyta; class Magnoliopsida; order Malvales; family Malvaceae; genus Fremontodendron; species Fremontodendron californicum. The sequence goes on along the minus strand of JAULJL010000009.1, from coordinate 7,639,912 downwards.
AGATGAGCTTAATCAGTTTACCACGAAAAGATTGGTTTATAATCAGTTTACCTATCCATAAATTGGGCCACGGTTTATTTATTTATTTATTTTTCTTATCTAAGATTTGTTTGAGTCAAATCTGGATTGACTCGAAAGTTCATTATATATATATATTTATATTTTATAATTAAATTTAAATAAAAATATTTTTTATTTAATGAATAATAATTCGGACTAGCTAAATCTGATAATTCGTATATCCGTATTGTGTTCGTGTATTTTTTCGTGTCATAATCGTGTAGGTGTTTTATATTAATATAAGTTTTGACGTGTTAATAATTTGTGTTATATAAATTTTGACACATTCATGTATTCGTATCGTATTTTTTTTTATCATGTTTTAATTATTTTTCTATCTTGTTCGTGTCGTGTCCAATATTATCAGATCTAAAATCAGATCAAATCAACTCAAATTATAAAAGTTCTTAACAAAATCCGTTGTATTCTTTCGGGATCAATAGCTCATACATATGTATGAGTAGTAAATTTGATGATGTTCACTTGGTGTGACACATCAAAAATTGTATGCAATACATGACAAAAAATTATCATGTCGGAGTACCATAAATAATTAAATATCAGTTGAAAGAACACACACACATATATATATATATATATATATATATATATATATATATATATAGAACCAAACCATTTACTCCATGAGTTTTCTTAAATGAAAAAAAAAAAAAATATATATATATATATATATAACTCATGGAGTAAATGGTTTGGTTATTATATATATATATATATATATATATATATATATATATATATATATATATATAGCATGCCTTCTCCTTGCCTTCTTGAAGAAATTAACTGGTGTGAAAATGTTAGATGGAAGTTTGAAGTTTGGATTGAACAATGAACATTCTTTATTTGATGAGACGAAATAAGATATAATATCATACGTGTTGAAACTACAAGAGGAATATATATATATATATATATATATATATATATATATATATATATAGAGGGATCCACTTATATTAGTGCAAAATTAAAGTTGTTTTACACATTTTCATAACTTTTTATACGATTTATATTTCAACAATCCGACCGTCATATTTCATGTTTTATTCACGTAGATCATGCACGTCGAGTTTCGAGTAAATTAAAAATGTCTAACTATTCGTTCGATGTAAAAAAATTTCAACCGTTAAATATATATTGAAAAAGACAGTATTCTCGATCGATATGATAGAGACATCGGATCGATTCGAAATTTTACGTGCATGACGAGTACAATTACATTGTTAAATTCAACAGTCAGTTTGTTAAAATATAAGTCGTATAAAAAATTATGAAAATATATAAAACAACCTTAGTTTTACACTAGTATAAGTAAATCCCTTCTCATATATATATATATATATATTTATCTTTAAATAAAATATAATAAGAATAATAATAAGATTAAACGGCACAAAGAGGTTTTATAAAAGTGGTAGTTGTAATTACTTTAAAAATCATTACAATATTTATAATGATTTCATCATCATGGTAATCTTATTAATGTTAATCTTCAATTAGAATATTTTTGACCTGCTGTTATTCAAAATATTCTTAAAAGCTTAAGCTATCATGAAAGACTCCAATTTTTATTTTAAAGTTCTTATTAATTACAATTATTTTTAGTATGCATTGCATGCTATAATTATTTTATTTTACTGCTTCGGGATGTAAACTTGTAAAGTCCCTTCGCTTACTTTATTAAATAACATTTTCAAATTACAAAATAACTTGAAAAAATATATACATTTTAAATTTATTCTGATATATATATATATTTATAAAATTTTATACATGAACAAATAATTAAGCAAAATAAAAAATCGAGTAATTTGTAAAATATTGGGCACGCACATGATTAACTGGATAACTTTAGGCTCAAAAATATTACCTTGTTAGTTTTTTTCCTAGCCCACTCTAGAGGTGTTTATGAATCTAGTCGCGGTTTGAATTTTTTTAGATTTTTTATTCAAATTCGGAAGTTTATTTCACTATTTAAAAAATATTAAAAAAAATATGTTTATATTAATATTTTATAATTAATAAATTTTTTTATTAATAAATAATAATTTGGGCCGAACCAAATTAAAAAAATTTATATTCAAGTCCGGCCCTTGTACAAATTTAGCCTAGCCAGATCCCGTGGTTGTGGGTAATTTTTGGAAAGAATATGAAGGGTATATTTCACTCATTAAGTTTAACAAATAGGTAAATGTAATAATTTTGGATACAATATAATACTAATATTATATATTTAATAAATATAAAAATAGTGAAATAAACATAACACGATACGTTCAAACACGATTAACATGACACGTTTAATATATGTATCATATTTGTATTTAAAATTTTGACACATTTAATAATTTATGTTTATCTTTATATTTACATAATTAATATAAAAAATATTAAACACGACACGTACAAAAATAGATAGTAGAAAAAGAAATTAGTGTTGATTAACTGGAAATCCATGTTTTACCATAAGATAAAACGGCCATTAACGGTATTTTCCTAGATTCTCTTCATACTTTTAACTAAAAAACTTAGTAAAAAAGAAAAAAGAAAGAAAAAGAAAAGTAATTTTCATCTCTTTTCTGTTCCTCAGTTTGGTGAATATATATTTTCTTTCCCATTTGCTTTATTTTAATTTTAAATATATTTTTGTTAAGCACTGTATCACATTAAAGTCTTTCTTCAGTGATCTTTCTTCAGATACTCTCTCTCTCTCTCTCTCTCTCTCTCTCTCTCTCTTTCTTTCTTCTTAATCTATAAAAGCAAATCAATCAAGCTCCAAACTGTTCTGAATTTCTATCCCTTCAAAAACACATTTTTTTTTTTCATCCATGGCTGACTACCCTTACTCCAATTTCTTCTCAGGTTGGTTCAAGTTCAACCCTCTTCAACAACATTACCCATCTCCAAACCCTCCTCCCCAAGAACAACCTAATTCCAATCCCCAAAACTTCGTCTATAGCAACACCACCTTCATGAGAAATAATGAAACCAGCTGCAGCAATGTTAACCCTTTTTTCCATTACCAAACCAGCTGCTCATCATCACCTCCTTCCCCTCCTGTTAGAGAAGCCTTACCACTATTGAGCTTGAGTCCCACAAGGCATGAGAAAGAGGAACAGGAACAGGATGATCATGAAGATCAAGATCAAGACCAATATTCTTGCACTGCCATGGATGTAGATGCAGGTGTTGAACTTGAAGATGAAACTGTTACTGTTGCACTGCATATAGGGTTACCAAACCCTAGTGCTTCAGAACTGGCTTCACTTTTATCATCTTCCTCACAGATCACTGACAAAGATGGGGATGGTGATGATTCTGAGTACCCAATTAACAGACTCAATAAGGGACAGTATTGGATCCCTACCCCTTCTCAGATCCTTATTGGCCCTTCACAGTTCTCTTGTCCTGTTTGCTGCAAGACTTTCAATAGATACAACAACATGCAGGTCCAGTTTTCATTTCTTAAACTATTGCCTCCTTTAATTCCTCCTTTTCTCCGCTAATTTTCTTCTCTCTCTATTTAGGCTTTTTTTTTTTTTTTTTTTTTTTTTCCAACATAGAAGAAGAAAAATTGAAAAAACAAATACATCTTAAGCCTTTTTTTTTTCTTTCCAATGCTTGGATTTTAAGGAAGAAATAAAAGCAAATTTATCCAATGGGTATTTCTTTTTTTCTTTTCTAACACATTTCATGGAACGATACGTATATATCTTCTGATTCTTTGTTTGTTTGTTTGCTTTTTTGTTTTTGCATGGCTTGTGGATTTTGTGGTTTGAAGAAATGGTTCTGATCCAAACTGAGTCTGAGATCAGTACATTATTTTTTTTGTGATTGAACAACAAAGGCAATAACTCATCCAACTCAATTTCACCCCTCAACATATATATAGGGATGGGATCAACAGTTCGGGTTGAGCTGAGGAATTTCTTTTGCAATTCATGAAGAAAATTTATTTCCTTTTTAAGAAGACAATTATGAGATTTATTTTTGGAAACATATATATCAACAATTGTGTTACAAGATAAATGTTGCTCAATTCATATATAATGTAGAGTTCTATGAGGGGAAAAAAAAAAGCTCACTTTTCCAAAGACATAAAAAAATGTATTTGGGGTCTAATTTGGTTTTGTTAGGTATCAATATATTTTTGAAATTTAAATATAATAATGGATTATTTTTATCCGTTTAAATTTGTTAAAATGATGTTATTTTGCATTTGTTAAAATTTGATTTTTTTTAAAATCTTATTCTTATATTCAAGTTGAGTATTTTCACTTATTGTTAATTGACTTTAGGTTAGATACTAAACATGATATCAGAGCTTAATATGTGTTATGATCTTTCTACCTTATACCTCGTTGAGTTTGTAACATGGTGGTTTTGCTCATATGTGATTCACATGGTAATTCCGTCTACACTGCATTTGTTAAATCCTGAATTTATTGTATAGTTTTATATTCAAATTAAGTCTCTTCAGTTATTGCTAATTGATTTTAAGTTAGATGCTTAACAACCGTTTTCCTTTTCGATATTTTTTTATGTAGTGTCTTATTATTCATCGGATCCTGCGTTTTTGCTTTAATCTTTTTCAATTTGTACTTTTTTTTACACTTAAATCAACGTGAAAGTCTATTAATCATTAATATGTCTTACACGTGAAAGATGTGTTAAAATTTAAATATAATAAAGATTATTATCTGGTACAATAACAGTGGAGTTTTTTAACTCGACAAACGAAATTAAAAAACTGTCACATGTCTTTATGAAATATTTTAAAAAATTAATAAATTAAAAAAAAAATGTAGCTCTCTGCTTATAGAATTGAAAAAACTCCACTGCAGCATAATAATTCATATAATAATTGGGTTTTTCTTATTCAACTTAACATGGATATATAATTGTACCACCAAGATTTTGATATTGGCGTGATTGCAGATAACTTTTGCTGTTTTAATTTTGTTGGCTTCAACTGATTTTTTTGTTTTTTCCTTTGACTGAATTGTGTGCAGATGCATATGTGGGGGCATGGATCTCAGTATAGGAAAGGGCCAGAATCACTAAGGGGAAGCCAACCGACAGGAATGCTAAGGCTTCCTTGCTATTGCTGTGCACCAGGGTGCAGAAACAATATTGATGATCCAAGAGCAAAGCCACTCAAAGATTTCAGAACCTTGCAAACACATTACAAGAGGAAGCATGGGATCAAGCCATTCATGTGCAGAAAATGTGGCAAGGCATTTGCTGTGAGAGGAGACTGGAGAACCCATGAGAAAAACTGTGGGAAGCTCTGGTCTTGCATTTGTGGCTGCGATTTCAAGCACAAGAGATCTCTTAAAGACCATATTAAGGCTTTTGGGAATGGCCATTCAGTTTATCATGGCATCGATGATTTGGATCAAGAAGATGATGAGCCTGCATCTGAAGTGGAACAAGATAATGAGTAATGAGTCCATGCACATGCAGTGATTGAATAAATGGTTAATTAATTAATTCTCTAATTATAAAGCTTTTTTTTTTCCAGGCTCCCTAAGAACTATATATATATAAGAATCAATTTACTTGGGGAAGCCATCTTTTTTCTCCTTTTTTTGTTTTGGTTTCTTTAGCAGTTTCCTTATTAATTAACGTAGGGTCTTTTGTATATCCATTTCCCTTTGAAATTGATCATTTCAGTGGTTTCGTTCTCTTTGCTGTAGGCATGGTGAATAATCAATCTCTTTCTGATGGATAAAGTACTGTAGCATGAAACGACATTTCAATCAGTCTTTTACCAACAGCTTTAAAAAATTCAGCACTGCAATTTGCTGTTATAGTGAATGCAATGTATACAAGTACAATAATGATAACGAGAAATACTCTGGGAAAAGAAAGAAAGAAAGAAAGGGTACAAAATTTAATGATTTTCCCTTTCTCTGTAGACAATTTTTTTGTCAACACCATAAAGTTTTAACAGGCCACAATATTGTCAGTTGATGGCCCGCCTGGGGGCTTACTAATTAATTCTTATGTATACGATTCTGCACATAGTACTAAAATGCTATCATTATTTAATGTAATTATCGTAACGTAATAAAAATTAAAATATTTATATCATATTTTATTTATTATGTAACATTTATGATATTATCAAAATTTTTAAAATATTATTAAATTTATATTCATGACAATCGTAATATATTACGCAACGTTCGCGACATTTATAATTATAATATCGCAACTAAATTTACAATGAAATTTGGGACCGCGATTTAAAAATATCTTCTGCATAACTCTCCAGATCAACCAACAGTAATAACTAATAAGAAAAATAAGAACCAATTCGTATTTATTGACATTTATTAACTTACACTTTTGCCGGGGAGACCATCTCTAACCCCCCACCACCCTCCATAGGGCTATTGTTCTTCCCATTATATATTTTTGGCTATCTTCTACATACAGATCAGTGTTATCACCTTTTTTTTTTTTTTTTTCTGCACTATCATGGTGTTTCTATTCTGCAATATTATTTGAAAATGATTATCTCTTAAAATAGATAAAAGTAGATATGATAATATGTGTATTTATATCGTATTCGTATTATTTTTATGTATCATAATCGTGTTTAAATAATTCGTGTTATACAGATTAATTTTAACATATTCATATATTCGTGTCGTGTTAATGTTATTTTTTCATATCGTATGATATTTTAATTATTTTTACGTAATATATAATCATGTGATGTTTAAAATGATAAAATCTAAAATAAGTACTTATATAGGTATTAACTCATGCATGCATGGGTCTAACCCCAAGATAATTCTTCAAGATCTTTGAATTTTCTTTAATAAAGAGAGGGGGGAAAAGGTTAAATTGGAACTTATTACAAGAGAGAACACATATTCACATCACATGCCGGTTAGCAGAAGCTCATTATTCTTCCTTTTTTTTCTTCCTGTGTAGCAGTTGAACACAGCTTTATACTGCTTAAAATCCCAAGGCAACCCACCTTAATGTATTTTTATTCTGATCTTTTCCCATTATCTAAGTTGTTTTTCCAACTTAGTTTTATAAATTATATACTGCATTTTCCCATGACCTTGTCAAGGGACCAAGCATCTAAATGAAAGTATATATATATATATATATATATATATATATATATATATATATATATAAAAGAGAGATTAATTTACATTGGGTAAAAAATTAATTAATTTTATATATTTTTATAACTTCGTGTATGATTGATATTTTTTAAATATATTTTAAAGAGTATATGTTACCCTATTAATTTTATTTGTGAAGTTTAAAAACCCCGTTGACAGTGATGAGATAATTTTTATATATAAAGAGTAGGCTAGGGTGGGGGTAAAGATTGTAATTGGATTATAATTAATGCTCTTTTTTTTACTTATATTTTAATTATATAATAAACCTCATCTACCCTTTTTCAAGATTTGAAGTTAAAAAGGGATTAAGGTGAAATTTACCATTATTATGCATCATTATATTTAATTTTATTGAATTTTATCATTGTAATTTTAATTTCTTTGATTTTTGAAGAAAAAATAACAAAATTGAAAATTTCATGAAACATTTTATTAATGCACATAGCATATTTTGTCACTATAATATCAATTTTCATTGATTTTTGAAAAAAAAAAAAATTCTAAGAAATATTCTGTTAATGCAAATGACAAATTTTCATCAATTATGTTATTTTATATTTAAAATTAATAAAACTGAGAGTATAATAACAAATACCATGATAAAATTCACTATCAACCTATAAAACAGTAATAGAATTGAACTTAATCCCAGGTTAAAATTAAATGTCAAATTCTTAAAAAAGAAAATTCAAGATTTGAATCCTAAACCTTGAAATTGAGATATAATTGTCATTATGGGTCATGTTATTGTATGTTGGAGATATGATTTGACAATTGCCATAGGTAAATCTTTTTTTTTTTTTTTTTTTTTATGTCCTTACAAAGGGTTAGTTAACTCAAATGATGAGCAAAGACAAACATCATCATCTTAAAAGAAGGCACTAATGTCATAACAAGTGTTGGTTAGGACAACTTGCTGAATCCCAGAGAATGAATTTAGACATGTTTTAGTGATCATGAATCTATTTGATTAGATTGCTTAACAGAGATGATTGAAACATAAAAAGATGTAGCATTATGTATATTTCTCACCAAATCTGTGGATGAATTTCTATCCTTTTGCAACCACAAACTTAAAACTAATAAAAGTGAAATATTAGAACAAAGAGATTGATATAGTAACAAAAATGTTGATGAACATAAGATTTAACTTTAAATTTCTGCAATATGATTTTTAGAGATTGAATTTAAGTTTAATTTTTTTATATAAATTAGATCTGATAATTTGTATATTCATATTTTTTTGTATCAATCGTGTAAACATAAATCCAATACAAATTACTAATTTGTTAAAATCTTAAATACGAATATGATACGTGTATTGAACATATCGTGTTAATCGTGTTTAAACGTGTTGTGTCCAAAATTGCAGGTCTAATACGAATTGTGAGAATGATTATGAAACATACTATGCACAAATAAGTTAACATTCAATATTCTTATATATTTGAAAGAATATAAAAGATTAATTTCGAAATTCATATATAAATACGTATAGATATTTTAAATTCATGAATTTTGAAATAATCATGAAAATCATATTTACATAAACTTTATTACATAATCTATATTAAATTAATTTAAAATCCAAATCCCTTATTTTAAATATAAATTACTAAATGCAACCTAACAATATTAATTTAGTTGGAGAAAATGTTCATGAGAACAAAAACGAAAATAGTCTCAAGTAAACCTGTTTATAGGTCAGGTAGAGTCGGATCGTTACCCAATTTTTTTTCTTCTCTTATTCAAGTCCAGGTCTGTTCGTAAGCTCGTTTTACTATTTAAAAATATAAAATATTAAAAAATATATTAATATTAATATATTTTTATAATTAAATTTAAATAAAAAATAATTTTTTAGTAAATAAATAGTGATTCGAGCCAAATCAGGCTGGCTCGAATTGAAAAAATTCCTATTCAAACTCAGTCTAATTTGGATCTGGCCTATTGGACCGGAGAAGTAACTCGATTTTTGGACAAGTCTAGTCTCAAGATAATAGTAGCAATATTTAAGATTTATATATATTTAATGTATTATCGTCAGTGACTCAGTGTATATATTTTATACATCGTTCATGAATATTATCAATTTCATTTCACCGAGAAGAGAATGAGAATCCAATAAAATGAGTAACCCTAAAAATTTAACAACATTTGAAAATAAAACATTCAAACTTAGAAGATGTTAATTATATATAATAATAAAAAGATATTTATCTTCAAAAGCTTTTAATTTTTTAAATTTATTAATTAATGAAGCGATAGAACCTCTCATTCATTGACCATTATGATAAATCCTAATATTTATTCTTCTCGGCTGTTTTTAATCCTTTAAGAGAATATATAAGTGAGACTGGACAGAGGGGACTTACCTAAAAATTAAATCATCACCAAGGCCCATGCTTATTTAATGTGGGGCCTAAAACTTCTTTATATATTTTCCTTTTTCTCATTTTCTGGGTTAAAATCTGGTTGATATTTTTCTCCGATGGGAGTGCTATGTTGGGGTATTTTCAGTATATATTAACCTGTTTTGCAAAGACTTTTTTATAAATTTAATAATTTTGTACATGTCTTACAAAATGAAAAAGAATAATTAAAACATGACACAAAATATGATAATAACACAAAACAATAATATGAATATGATACGAATAAACGACACGGCATGAATATACAATTATGACACGTAAAAATAACACGAATACGACATGAATAGATTGTTAGGTATACTCTTTAAGGTTATAGTTAATATATTATTTATATTTATAGTAAAGATTTTGTTAAAGAGTATCCTAATAACACTTTTTAAAGCTATTATATATAATAATATCTTCACTCAATATATTGAAAATGTCAATAAAATTATTAATTATGGCATCAATATAATATTATATATTATTATAATAATAACATTATATTTAATGTAATAGTTGATAATTTTATTCATCATTTCTAATATATTAAATAAAAATATTATTATATATAATAATTTAAAAAAATATCTTAAAGATACTCGTCAACGAAACTTTATATTAAGCATTGCTTGATTAATTAGTATGATGATGTATCTAACAAACTGTCCTTTTTTTTTCTCAGTAAAGCATGAAAATCATTAAATGATGTTTCTTTCTAGCAAATGTTTTTAGGTCAGCCATGGTAAAAAAAAATCTTTAGATGTAAAACATTCCTCAAACTCTAAGAAACATTCATGCTAAATCACCAAGAATCAATAGATCAATATGTGGAAGCGTACCTGAATCCATGACGTTTGATTACTCTCCAGAGTCGTGCGATATGTCTTCCAGATCAACACGTTCTCTTAGAGAATCATTTTGTTTTCTCTCGCTTTCTCTCTGATGATGGGATGTCAGAACGAATAAAATGACGACCGCGTGATCTAGGAGACCATAACTACTATTTAAAGATAACTTCCCTGTTATCTTTTAGTATTTCTATTTTAGCCCATTATAAAAATAAAAATTACCCTTAAGTCTCTACACATTAAAGGCCCACACCCTATTAGATACATTAAAGCCCAAATTACCCAAACTTCAGTAGATCACTTTAAATGGGCTTAACCTTATTCGACAGTCTACAACACATAATTATTCACATATAAGCTCAATGTTGGATTAAGGATCCAACAATCTCCCACTTGGGCTATATGTGTAACTTTATAATTATGCATTGCAAAAACAATCATATGAGCTCAACTTCGCTGTCATTACTGAAATGTATCTATAACCAATCCGGTCCATCAATCATAACAACATAGGATCAAAGCGGCCTTCATTACATCTTTCATAACTCGACCCTTAAACTTTAGTGAGATCAATCCATACCAAAATTAGAGTGTGAATATTCCAAAACTGACAGTTTTGATCCTTTTGCTGAGTTGGTTCTCAACTTCAGCCTTATAATTTTTGGACACATCCAGTGATTTTGACTTTTCATGAAGGAGATATATGTAGCCATATCTAGAATAATCGTCTATGAACGTTATAAAATATTGCTGACCATTCCAAGCAATCATAGGGAATGGCCCACAAATGTCCGTATGTATAAGTTCTAAGACATCCAAAGTCCTGTTGGCTTCAAATCTCCTTTTATTGGTTTGTTTCCCCTTTATACAGTTAACACAAACATCAAAATCTGCGATATCTAAGGGGTCCAGAATTTCGTTTGACACAAGTCTCTCTATTCTCTATCTGGAGATATGACCTAATCTCTTGTGCCACAACGCAGCTAATTCTCATTGGTTAATTTTCTCTTTATACCTCGTGTACTTAATTGCAGAGATTCATTAAATGAAGCAATTGTATCAATCAAATAAAGATTATCATAACCTGACAAAAAACCAGAACCAACCAATTTTGAATCATGAAACAAACTAAATTTTCCATTCCCAAATGAACAAGAATAACCAAATTTTTCCAAAGCAGAAATAGAAATCAAATTTCGTCTAAAAGATGGTACAATAAATGTCTCATTAAGATCCAAATAAGTTCCAGTCTTTAATAATAATCTAAATTTTCCTATTGCCTCAACTTGAACCGTCTTGCCATCATCCACATAGATGTATTTTTCATCATCACTTGGCTTTCGGCAACTCAGGCAACCTTACATAGACACACTGATGTGAGTTGTTGCAACAGAATCTATCCACCACGTGTGTCTAGGTACCAAAATTAAATTAACCTCAGAACAAACCAAATTAAGAAGCATACCTTTCTTAGCAAGCCATGCGTGGTAGTTGGTACAATACTTCTTCTAATGCCCTTCAACTCCGTAGAAGAAACAACCAGAACCTTCCGGTTGACCCGGTTTCTTTTGAGGTGTTGTATCTGCAGCTTCCTTATCCTTATTATTTTTGTATCCCTTGTCCTTGTTCTTAAAGGTTGAGGCCAGATGAGCACTCTCTATCTTATCTTGTTTCAATCTTTCCTCTTCCTAAACACAGTATGAGATGAGCTCATTCAGAGACCAAGTCTCTTTCTGACAGTTGTAGCTCACCTTAAACTGGCTAAACTATGTCGGAAGGGATATCAAAACCAGATGCACTAGCAAGTCCTCAGAAAGTTCTAGCTTAAGTGCTTTCAACTTTGAAGCAAGATGAGACATCTCCATTATGTACTCCCTAATATTGCCTTTGCCTTTGTATCTCATTAAAAGTAGACTTGTCAAGAGCGTAGCTATTTCAGCCTTTGCGTTCTTGACAAACCTCTTTTCAATTTCTGCAAGGAACTCCTTAGCCGTAGTAATCTTTTCAGACATTGTGCTCCTGAATCCTTCCAGAATGGCTTTCTTCATGATCATCATACACATGCGATTTGATTTCTCCCACCTTTCCATATCCCTTTTTTCATCAGAGGTACTTTTATCCGTAAGAGTTGCAGGAGAATCGGCCCTTAACGTAAGGTCGAGATCCATGACTCTGAGAACTATTAAGAGATTCTCTTGCCATGACTTGAAATTTGTGCCATTAAGCATAGGAATAGAGTTGATGTTGGCAGAAATATTAGCAGGAGTGGTTGTAGCTTAACACAGAGAACAACAAACAAACAAAACAAGCTCACCTAAGTCTCATAACAGAAATAGCAAAAAAATTTAAATAGAGGTAAACCTCATCTCAAGATACCAGGCACTCCATTAATGTTTTGTCTTTGGACCAAAATATTAATTTGTAAGTGATATCTTAGCGTAGTAATCAAACACTGATAATAAGAAACATGTCAAAAAATAAATTTTCCTTTGGGCCAATGTATTGTTCACATGTAAAACCGAATAATTATCACATGTTTATTACCATAGGTGCCCATGCAATTCTGTTAAATATCAACCTTCTTTTGGGCCGGTCAATATTCACATAAGTTACATGCACGCAACTGTTTATATTCCAAAACAAATTAATTTCCACAAGTGAGGTCACTTTGGTGACATGTTGCTTCAATTAATTCATCCCAAAATATATATAAATATACCAATATTTAAATTTAAATTGCACTGAAATTGCACCAAAATTGTCCATTTTTTTTGATTTGCGGCCTTGGCTGCCGCTGTTCTTATGCTGCCGTGGCCAATAGGCCGCGGCTTTCCTTGGCTGCGTGATTTTACAGTCGCCGATTAAAAATAAATAAATACTTTTATTTAAACCCTTAATGATTGTTCATCCAAAAAATTATTCTTAATGATTCAACATGAAGATTCTTTGATGCCAATTGTTAGAAAATATCTTTAGATGTAAAACTTCCCTCAAGCCCTAGGAAACATTCATGCTAAATCACTAAGAATCAATAGATCAATATGCGGAAGCATACCTAAATCCATGACGATTGATTATTCTCCAAAGCCGTGCGGTATGTCTTCCAGATCAACACGTTCTCTCAGAGAATCCTTTTGTTTTCTCTCGCTTTCTCTTTGATGATGGGATGTCAAAAAGAATAGAATGACGACCGTGTGATCTGGGGACCATAACCACTATTTAAAGATAACTTCTCTGTTATCTTTTAGTTTTCTATTTTAGCCCATCATAAAAATAAAAATTACCCTTAAGTTTCTACACATTAAAGACCCACACCCTATTAGATACATTAAAACCTAAATTACCCAAACTTCAGTAGATCACTTTAAATGGGCTTAACTTTATTCGACAGTCTACAACACATAATTATTCACATATAAACCTAATGTTGGATTAAAGATCCAACAAGCCACATGTGGACTGTCATGGGGCACATAAAAGTATGATTAGGAAGCCAAAATTCTCCATATTTTGTACTGTTTACTTATTCTTACTAAGCAGCCATTTCACAAGGACAATGTTGTCCTCTTTCAATTTGTTTTTTTTTTCTCATTTAAATAGGTGGAAGATTGAAATTGAAACACTTCTTTTCTCTCTTTGCTTTAGGTGATGGCATCTTTATCTACCTTTTTTCCATTTTTTTTTTCTAAATATAATAATTCGTGTATTCATATTATGATTGTTTATTTTTTTATGTCATAATCGTATTTTTTTATCGTGTTAATAATTTGTGTTATAAATTTTTTTATACATTCGTATATTCTTGTCGTATCTATATATCTTTTATATTGTATCGTAATTTAATTATTTTTTTATATTATATTCATATTGTATTTATGTCTACTTATACCTTCAACTTAACTTTGGGACATCCAATGAAAACCTTACCTTTTTGCTAAGCAGGAAGGATAACCAAATAGACAGGCTTTAGTTTCAATAAGAAAATCTTTGTCAAATTAATGTTTCAACAGTATGACATGTTTGGAGATTTGTAAAAACTTTCAAGTCTAATCCATATAAAATGACATTTTTTTTTTTTGGTTTTCCTGTTGAAAAAATTCTGTAACTATTTATTTGAATAAGACTTGTTTCTATCACAATCTAAGGGTTAGTTTAGAATTATTGTTGGAAAAAGTTTGAGTTGAGAAAAGCTTGAGTTAAAAAAATGTGTTTAAAAAGTGTGGTGAAAAAATGTTGTTTAAAAACTTTTAAGTATTTGATATTGCTGTGAAAAAGTGTTGTGAGGAATTGAAATATCAAAAAAAGATATGTTTAAAATAATAAAAGTGTAGAGATGTGAGAATAATAAAGTCATTTTATCAAAAAATCAGCTTTTAAAGTACAAAAGCTATGTTTTTTTAGTTTTTTGGATTGGCTTTTCAAATTATGATTTCAACAGCAAAAACCAAATTTTTTTTATGTGTTTAACATTGCGTTTACGGTGAAAAACAGTTTTTGACTTCAAAAGTTGTTCCAAAAACAATACTAAACAAAGTAATTTATGGCAATTTCATTACCAATTGTTCATGGTCAGATGGGTTTAAAAACCTGTTATATTATTTAAAAAATATTAATATATTTTTTAATTAAATTTAAATAAATTTTTTATTATATAAATAATAATTTAAACTGAATCGAATAAATTCGATTTATGAAAAATCTTATCCAAACCTAATACAAATTATTAAAATATGAATTTGTCCAGATCCAGCTCGTGAAATTGAATCATGCCTTTGAAAAAACAATTTAGTGTAATATTTCTAACCTTGTGAGGGTAAGCAGGCACTCATTGAGGGGTATGTTTTCCTAGTGTTCCTTTCTAACAGTAGAAAAATTAATTGTCCTCCTAAATTTCAGCTACATTTTGACAGCTTTCTAGATGTCACATGAAATGTATGAAAAAAAACATCATTGCACATTCATGTGAAAAAAAACAAAAACAAAAAAAAGAGAGAGAGAGGTTTCCTGTTTCTTGAGAAAGAAAGTTTTCTAGAACTAGATTTTATTAAGCAAAAATAAGTTGTCCCATTGCTCCTTTTATTATGAAACTAGTGAATATTTGAGTTTAAACTTTTTGAGCTTGTTGGACCCACTTTCATTTTGGCCGTGTTGAATAATTATATTTAGATCACTTGATGGATTTATAATTATTCAATAATTTTAAACACAATAAATATTTTATTTATATTTGTTAAGTTTACAGATATCCAACGATTAAATATAAATAGGTGAGTAAACGCTGATTAAAACTAAAAAAATCATAAACATTGAAATCCTTTATTATTCTCTCTATTATTCCTTCTGTCCTCTGTAAAACACATACTGCTTCAGAGACCAAATTTTAGTGCGTCTGAAATCTTCTTCTTTGCAATTATTATTCTCAATTTTTATTTCACAACTTTCAAAATCTCGTCAGTTCCTCTCCAAAAGGACATCAACAG
Organism: Fremontodendron californicum; assembly: GCA_030761205.1. NCBI lineage: Eukaryota > Viridiplantae > Streptophyta > Magnoliopsida > Malvales > Malvaceae > Fremontodendron > Fremontodendron californicum. The sequence continues at coordinate 7,623,923 of JAULJL010000009.1, read as the reverse complement.
AGCAAATTGACATTGAATGGTTTTCAAACAGCAAAGCAATCGGATTAGATTTAAATCTCTTGTATTTAAATTTTTAATCTCTCTGATCAACAATACATTATACATACAATACTATATTATAAATAGATAAAGAATACAGGGTGACAAGCATGCCTTCTCTTCCAAAAACTTCTGTTTCATTATTCGTTTTTGATATGATATCAGAACCAGTTTAAAAAAATTGAAACTAGATCTGATAATATTGGACACGACACGAAAAAATTAATTAAAACATGACACAAAAAAGAAATGCGGACACGATATAAATACACGAGCATGTCAAAATTTATATAACATAAATTATTAACATGTCAAAATTTATAAAAATATAAAATACCTTAAACACGATTATGACACGAGAAAATATATGAACATGACACGGATACATGAATTCATGAATTGTCGAGTCTAATTGAAACTTAAAATTGTTTTTATTATATAAAAATTGGGTCTCAAGTCTTATTTAACAAATTGGGCCTGAAGCATGACTGCAATGCTTACTCATACATTTTCCTCAACAGCCCATTGGGCTGGGTTGGGTTGTGAAAAGAAATTGTTTGCTAATTTTGGTTGAATTTTTTTTTTTGGTTAATAGTATACAAAAATATGGGATTGAATTAAATTTTTGATGAATTTAGTATTTAATTTCTATTTCATTTTCAATCTTTGGTATTATAGTAAGTGTGTTGGACTTTTATTCATGGTACTAAAAATTTTTAATAAGATAATCTTTTGCAAGAATTGAATATTTTAAGAAGAAAAATTATTTTATAGACAAATATAAATAGTGAAAAATAATAAATATATTCATTTATTTCATAATTTTAATTAAAATTTTAATAGTATGAACTTATATAGAATAAGGTTTGTAATTAATCCTTCTTTTTTCATAGTTAATAGTATGTAATACAGACACTATATAAAATTTAGTTAAGATTCCATATATTTATTTATTTGAATTAGTGTATGAGAAGATGAAAGTAAAATCCAAAAATTCATATTGATATTTTAAATTTATGATAAAATAAAACTCAGCTATTTATAAATTTGAAAATAATCATAAATTTTTGTTTACATGTGTATTATTATATAATTTACACTACTAAATTTGAAATCTAAATATTTTATGCATATTCAAGTTTTCAAACACAACATTAATTTTGAAAAAAAAAATTAATGAATTTAGATATGAATTTTTTAATTAAAAGAAAAATTAAATTCTTATGTTGTCAAGATTTTAAAATATTTTACATAATAATAATAATAAAAAAGACATTTCATTTTCAAGAATCTAAAATTTCAAAAAAAACAAACAAACACACATGTTCTACTTTTTCACAACTTGTTTTCTGTTTTTTCCTTTTCTCTTGCTAAATTTTTTATATATATATTTTGAAGATTGTTGGAGATATTCGAACACGCAAACGCAAAATATCTCTTTAGATTTAATAATTTTGAATAAGATATGAAAAAATATATATAATATAATATAAAAAAATAATATGAATACAACATAAATATATGAATATGTCAAAATTTATACAATATAAATTTTTAATATTTTAAAATTTATATTAAATATATCACTTTAAACATAATTATAACATTTCAAAATTGATGTGGGGGCGTCTCCACCAGAATCCCGCCATTAAAAAAAAATAACGGTCAACAACAAAAAACCAAAAAAAATAAAGAAAAAAGAAATTCCCTCTTCTAGATGAACGTTTTTTTCAGAATCCAAGCAGTACTTTTTATTTCTTTCAATTATGAAGCAGGAGATGAAGGTGACCGATAATGGGCAGGTGCTCGTAGTCGTTGAATCAATGTACGGATGACAAAATCCGATTCGATCGATAAATTTCACATTAATCTGCTTTAAATGGAGTTTTTCTTTTTGAAAAGCCGGACTAGATAGAATAGGGTCCGCCCCTTCTCGATATTTTAAAATTACTATCTTACCCCTTAAATATTTTATATATTCTTTTATATTTTTAGTATATCTATTAAATATATATACTAAAATCATATATATATATATACTTTTAGTATATACATGTATATTAAAGAATTTTATATACTAAAATTATGTTGATGAATAAATTATAATATAATTTTTTACAATATTAAGTTTAAAATAATTAATAAAAATTGGGGTGTAACAGAGTGAAGTACCATGAAATAGTTATGGATGTAACCGACATCTATGGAAGTGGGGATTTTCAACATCCATACAAGAATGGGTCCGCTCCATTGCCATCCATAGATCGGCAGGTAAGGATGGCAATGGAGCGGGACGGGGCAGATTTTGCAGTATCCGCCCCCGCCCAGCCATAGCACTGCTCTGTCTTGCCCCCGGCCCCGCTCCGTCGTGGATGTTGAAATTTCAATACCACTATTACCTTCATGGATGTCGGTTACATCCATAACCGTCCCGCCCCGCTCCGCCTCATTTGATATTTATTAATTATTTTTATTTTTTTCAAATAATAAAGTATTTTTAAAAAATTTAAATATAAACATGTTTCTAATATAGGAAGAGAAAAAAATAAACTATTAGGTTTAAGTTTTTAAAAATAAAAATAATAAGTTTAATTATATTATTTTATTATTTTTTTAAAAGCTAAATATTTAAGGGTAAAATTGTAATTTCAGTATTCGGAGCTGGGTGGTGCGAAGCAGGCAATTACCACGACTGCTCCATCCCCACCTTTCAAACAAAAAAACCACACCGTCCCGCTTCGTCTCCGTTGTTAAAAAAAAAAAAAAAACTCTCCATTCGAATCGGTTCGGTTCGAAATTCATCAATCGGATCGGATTTTGCTATCTCTATATCGGTGCGTGTTGAGACCCAGTGCGATAGCTGGACAACATTTTAGGGTGGGTCGGAACGAGGTAGGTAGCTAGGTCGGAACGACAACATCATCAGTTACAGCAGCGATGGCTTATCTTAGCAATTACCAGCTTCTAAGGGAACCATATATATATATATAGGTTCAATTAATTATGCTCAAGGCCGTAACGAGCTAGTTTAATTTAAGTAAGGTGTGCTCCTTACCTAACTTTAGTTGGTAAGTTTCAACATTAATAAATTTCTCATGGTCTTTATTACTTTTAATAGCATAATCACTACCTGCAACTGTTCAATGTTAATATACAAATCAATGTTCAGTTTTGCATGTTTTTGTTACTCTTGTGCCTACAATCTAAAAAAAATAAGGGACTTGACTTACATCACGGTCCGACGGACAGTACTAAAACAACCATATATTTTTTATTTATTATTTTTACAATCGGTTGTAACATTTTAATTAGAAACAATTTTTCGGCACAAGTATAGAAACCTTGAAGTACCTTAAATTAAAAAAAAAAAAACATAAATTGTTATAAATGTAATTTTGAAAAGAAAAAAAAAAGCAATATGAAATGAAAATTGGACATACAATCAAATTCTTCAAAAAAAAGCTGACAGTTAGGGTTTATATTAGATCTACTCACAGGTCGAACTGGGTTGCGACTCGAAATTTTTTTATTTCCTTTACCTATCCGGCTTTGGAAGGGCTCGGATCGGCCCGTCGACCCTATTTATTATTCACATAATAATAAATTTAAAAATATTTATAATTAAATTTTTAAATAATATTTTTTATTAAGTGATTAAAGTCGGGCTAACCCGAATCACAAAAAAATCTATTCAGACCCGGTCCAACATAGGTCGGGCAGGCTACCCGACCCTTGAACAAGTTTAGACTTCATTCATATTAAAGCCGAATACAAATTTTATTTATTTGTTAATATGAATTTTTAAGAAATATATTAGTACTATGCAACAAGCAAGTAAAAATAATGTATTTTTTTTATCACCAATCACCTATATTTAACCTTGAGGACAAATTTCTCCCGTTCATGCATGTGACTATGTAATCATGTAAAGTCCATATTTCGTATATTAATTGTTAAAATTAGAAACCATAAAGAAATTTTAATGTTGAAGTGATTTTTATTTATCATAATGATAAAATATTAAAATCAATTAATAAATACATTTATTTTTATTAGTATTTTTTATTTTGAATATATATATATATATATATATTTGTATATAAAATTCATATTACTTGACTTTTGAAAGTATAATAAAAAGAAAAAAAAAAATTGTGGATCAGACCCTAAATTCAAGCGGTCAATACCCAAAAGTCATCCAAATTTTATCAAAATGTAAGTATTTGTTTTAACCGGATAAAGAAGTTACCCAGTTGCAAGTTCAAAAAATGGTGGTGGAGAATTGTCCGTAATTTTCTTTAAAAAGCACGGACTGTTATGAAAATTTTTTTCAAAGATAATAAATAATCACATAATTAGATATGGATTTTACTTTCTTATGCTCAACAAAATCACGAGCAAAGTGATCTAATATTTCATAATTTTTAATAGTTTGCATTTTTCTTTTTACACTTGTCTCTTGAACCTTTAATTATATTTTGGTGCTAAGCATTTTTTATGATCACACTTGGGTATTTTTTTTTTTTTTTTTATTTCTTTTGTTCAGCATATATAGTAACTGCATGAGTCGTCTTTTTGCGCTTCCGTTCAAGCTCAAAATAATGATAAATGTCATAAAAAAAAAAAATTCACATTATGATTATGTATTAGTATCAATTTTACTTAAGTTGAAAAAAATTAGGGGATCTTATAATTAATTGAACATGTTTTTAATCCGTGAGCTCAGTTCTAGTCACTGTTAACTCTTTAATCATTGCAGACATCACCCATAAATGCTTTGCCATAACATAAAATATGTAGGATTCATTACATATAGGTGAAACTTTAACATACGTTACATATTATTTCTTGTCTAAATAGGATAATATTTTATTACAGAAGATATTTAAGCAGAAACAAGTGATTTAAACCATTATGACAGTGGCTCATGAGTTATCAAACCTAAATTAATTAATCAAGCTAGCTAGCCTTGTTTAAATGGATTAAATTGTGTGATAGGATAACATACAAACGGGTTAGCCATTGCTAGAGTAACGGCAAACCCCGGTTCCTCTCTCATATCAACCATATCTCCACCTTTGATTTTCCAATCAAAGCACTGAACCAAGGCTGCAACCGTTAAATGTACCACTGCCAAGGCGAGCGATGCGCCAGGACATGCACGACGGCCACTCCCAAATGGGAGGTAATCGAAATTCTGTCCTTTCATTTCCATTAGCTCCCTGTTTGGGTTTAAATTATTGGAGTTTCCCATAAACCCTTCTGGAATGAATTCATCTGGATTATTCCATGAATTTGGGTCCCGCATGATGGAGTAAATATTGAGTATGATCCTACTCTTAGACTTCAAATCAAAGCCGTTGATCTTGCAATCTTCAATGCTTTGTCTGGGGAAAATTACTGCTGGAGGGTGTAGCCTCAGAGTTTCTTTCACAACAGCTTGAAGGTAAGGGAGGTTTTGCACGTCTGATTCTTTGACCAATCTGCCATCTCCTATCACTGAACATATTTCCTCTCTCAGTTTCTTGAAAACTTGTGGATGGTTGATCAACTCGCCCATGGCCCATTTCACTGCTATTGATGATGTTTCAGTTCCGGCTATAAACATGTCCTGCCAAATTCACAACTTTTGATTATGACCCATCTTTTTTTTGAAAAGCAGCATTGATATTAATAACAGCATATTATTACAAAAGTTTGGGATAAATCATAATCCCATAGCCAACGCATGCAGTATATGTTACAGGTAAGCTCCAAAATCAACAGTTCTAGAACACGTACAAGAATCTAAATTGACGTAATACGAAGCAGAAAATCTAACGTGACAGGAATACGTGATGTAATAAGTGACAAAAAATCATGACGTAACACGTTGTAGAAAAATCTAACGTAATAGAACACATAGCATAAATATGAAAAAAGACGTGGTGTAACGCGTGACATGTTAGAATCCCACATCGGTGGGAGAATTGTTAGAGTTCCTCCTTGAAGGCTATATAAAGAGCCTTAAGGAGAAGTATTAAAACCATCCCAAGAATTATCAGTATTAAAACCATCCCAAGAATTATCTCTTCCTCTCTTGTATACTTTCTTATATTCTTTGTGAGGTTGTTCTCTCCTAGTATTTAGAGAGAGGTGTTGTAATATTTTCTCATAGTGAAATTCTTCTAGTCTTGCCCCGTGGTTTTTCCCTTTATTCATTGAGGGTTTTCCACGTTAAATTTTGTGTGTTCAGTTCCTATTTTCTCATCTCTTATTTTAGTTGTGAGACACTATTCCGTCACTCTGGTACCTAACATGACAGACTCAAAAAGTAGTATAAGGCAGGAATAAGATAACAAATATAGATAGAAGAACACAACAAAACTTAACTATGATACCATGTTACAAGAAAAGATATTCTTGTATTCTCAATTGTGCATGCATAGAAAAGAGATAAAAGAGAATAAAAAAAAAAAAAAAAAGTGGTTCAATCATAGTGATTTAATATTAAAATTTAATATAATATTTGGAAATTTTTATTGGTGTTTAATTAGAAAATATGTAAACAAAAAAAAATAAATACTAAGAAACAAATGCATGAGAGAGAAAAACAAAGAAGCATTAACATGGTTACAAAACCTTGACTTCGAAATCGAGACAATAAAAAACAAAAAATCAATGAGTAAAACGGAATTACTTACTAAGAAAAAGGCCTTGATGTCCTTTCGGGTTAACTTGACTTCACAACTTGGGTCGTTGGAAGTTTCCATAATGATATCCATTAAATCCATCACTTGTCTACCACTATTATTCTCTTCATGTTTCTTCATGATCTCCTCAATCAATTGATCGAACTTCTCAAGTTCGGTTTTACCTTTTCTTCCATAACCAAGCAGGTCAAATTTTCTCAAGGGACCTAATACCTCCCCTGCACTCAACCTTCCTCCAACCAAAGCTAGCTCTTGAATAAAATTCTTAATCTTGTGGGCTTCTTCAGCATTATCGCAGGGTTTTGTGCTCATCGACATTCCACAAATTACATTGTTCATCGTGGTCATTAATGATGAACCCAGATCACAAGACTCTTTTTCTCTAGATACCTTGACTAGATATTCCAAGAGTTTCATTATCTCTTGCTCCCTAATATGGACAAATTGATTCAGCGTCGAGTTAGAGAGAAGCCTGGTCATGCACAGCTTCTTCAGAAACCGCCAATACGTGCCATATTGTGCGAGGACAAAATCAGATCCACTATACATATCGTAATCAGGGGAACCAATTTCTGGACGGTCAAGGAAATTAAGCTCTTGGGTTTTCAAGATTTCTTTCGCAAAATTAGCATTTGAAACCAGGATAAATTTTGATGCTCCCATACGAAGATGCAAGAGAGGACCGTAATGAGTTGCCAGGCTTTGCAATTTCTTTGGAAAACTACTGGAGCCTAGCAGGTGATGGAGGTGGCCAATGATGGGTAGAGCCGGTGGGCTCGGAAGGTGTCGAGACCCGGTGCCATAAATGGACTTCTTCATAGCCAGGGCTAGAACGACATAGCTAAAAATGAACAAAACTAAGATCCAGGAGCCATAGTAAACAACTGCATCAGTTACAGTGACCATGGCTAGCTTGTCTTACCACTTAACTGCTTCTAAGACAAGGAGATTTTTATCTCTATTTATAAAATATATGGGCTCGGAGCTAATGTGAGCTATCTTGAAAAAATCGGATTGAATCGATTGGCTCAATCGAAAATTGAAGGTCTTGTCTTATCCCATACACATTAAAGAATCAATGAACGGATAAAAAATTAGTTCAACAGATAAAAACCGATAAAAAATCATATTAAATTGATAAATAATTAATTTTATGTTTATTATTTTTTTTTTGTAAATGATGAAATTTAAAATTTTAATCTTTTAATTATATATTAACGATCATATCATTAAGTCAAATGCATATTTTTATTAATTATTTATTATATTTAATATTTATTTAATATCAAAATTATATATTTAATATTTAATTTATTTTTTAATTGAACTATTCGATTCAACCGATTGAATGCGAGCTAGACTTATTTATTTATTATATGAGGAGATATGGTATTGGAATTCATTTTTTTTTTTAATGCACGGGTACTAATTAAACTTTATTTATTTGATCTAAAATAATTATCGGTTCTTTATTAGGTATGTCTAAAATAAATAATTTCTTTGGCCACATCAACTTGTCTAAAACTTAAAAATGCCATATCGTTTAAATAAATTTCCACATATACCCATATTCATCTAACCCTAAGTGTAAACTTTTATTTTATTTTCTTCTCTTTTATTTTTTACTTTTCACCATCTTCTTTTCTCCCTTTTTATCGGATGATTTGCCCAAAAATCTCTCCGTAGTCAACCGTCGTTGTAGCCGCCGGCGATAACGAAATAGTTGAAGAAAGGCCTTCAATGGGAACCTTAAGAATTTTTGGATTTTGCCATTAATTCATAAATAATCATACTTGGATTTAGGGAAAAATAAAACTTTTCTTGTATTATTAGATTATGTAATTTGAACATATATTATACACGTTTAGTAGAACAATACATGAAAGCTTGAAGGTCAGCCATTGATTAAACTTTGATAAAGTTTTAAATTTCAATTGTTTTATCCATAATGCATAAAAATAATTGATTTTTTCATGTATGTTTAACATGGGATTTTCCTTACTTTATTTCTTCAATTTTTCTTCATTTGAGGACTTACAAGTTACAATAACATCTGTTAATTTTGATACTCTATAAATTAAATTTCTTCATTTATTTATTTATTATGTTTTTTTTTCAATTTTTATATTTTTGGTAATTTTGGGTTAATATTGAAATTTTCATATTTATGAATATTATCAATTCAATTTTGGTAAATTATGTATTACCTTTTTTGTATTTTAATGTTAATTACCCACCCGTTTGCAATTCTATTCGGTCGGTCTACAATCAGGACTCGAAGACCGAAATCCGAGATCGATTTTATTAGCGTTTGACTGACAAATCCATTTTTTTGTCAACGCTTGACAATATCAGCTTTATGAAATTCCAATAAGATCGGTAATATAATTAACGTCACGGATTCAAGAAAATAGATAATTATGAATTAAAAAAATATTTTTCATTGAGTACTAGAAATTGAAAAATATTATCATCGAGTATCCCCTGGGTCAAAGTACTCATCTTCCCATTTTATATTAATATTTTGTAAATATATTATTTTATAATAAAAATAATAACATATTATTTGTTCATATTATATTACTTTGGTGAAAAATCTATTTAAAATAAAAAAATGGATCTTATAGGTATATTATGAAATCTAAAGAATTTGATTTGTGAAAGATATTAGAAATTTAAATTTCTTATTAATTTTTATGAAATGTACATATAAAATAAAGATATATCTTTAATTAAGTGTAATGTACTAATTCTTTTAATTATCTTTATTAGTTTGGTCTGTAAAGGTATATATAATTAAATTTATTATAAATATATTTTATGAGTTTATCTTTGAAAGTACATACAATTTGCTTGTACAGAAAGTATATACAATTTGATTATATGTAAATATCTTTCTATTTATATGTAAAAATATTTATACTAAATGCAAAAATATTGAACTTATACGTTATTATCATCAAATCTCTAGATTATTAAGCTCTTTTAATTATAAATTTTTTAATAACGAGTTTAATTTTATGAAATGTACATATAATTAAACATATTGTACATGTAAAAAGTATATAAAATTTCCTTATATGTACAAATCTTTTTACTTTTATCAATCATAAAATGAGAACGGGAGACACCTGGGTTTAAACAAAAAAAACAAAAAGATATGTTTCAACATGGAAATTAAATATGATGGAGCTTATACCTCGTTATTATCAAACCTAACCAATTATAAGTAAGTTTAATGTACTAATTCTTTTAGGCTAAAATGACAAAAAAATAATCTTTGAATTTTTCCACTTTATTTAGGTAAGTCATTAATTTTTAATTTGTACCTAAATAAATTCTTAACCTTTATTTTATACCTAAATAAGTTCTTAAGCTTTAATTTATACCTAAATATACTCTTAACATAAATAAATATTTCATTTGAAATAAAGGCTTATTTGGATACAAATTAAATGATAAGAATTTATTTTGGTACAATAAAAATATAAGAACTTATTTAAGAAAAATAAAATAGTTCAAAGACTTTTTTAATATTTTAGTCATTCTTTTAATTAGTTGTATTAGTTTGGTTTAATGTACATATAATTAAATTTATTGTACAATATCATTTAATTAGTTTTATTAGTACATTAAACTTAATTATACTTTAATCATATGTCCATTCATATTGAAAATAGTCAAACAAATTTGTAAAAGAACTAAACTGATATATAGCAAATAGTCATGTTTTCCCTTGCTCCTTTAAACCAGAAAATTTAGGCAAACACAGTTTTTCTTATTATAAAGAAAAATGTTCCTAAAGAAGAACTAAACTGTTAAAAATGTTCCAAAGAACTAAACTGTTAAATTTTTTAAAATTTAACAATATCTTATTATAAAAACATCTCTACATATAGGTAAAAAATTAATACATTTAATAATTCATGTATTTGTTTTATTTTTACATGTTATAACCGTGTTTAAGATATTACACATTAATAATTCGTGTTTGGTAAAGTAGTTAGAAATCAAAATAAGGAGTTAATATTTTAACTTATTCAATTTTCTTTCTTCTAAGAAGTAATACAATTTTATTTTAATAAAATAAATTAATTAATAGCGTTATATAAGTGACAAAAAAAATCCCCATTTCACTTAAGTTTTATTATTATTTTTATTCTTAGTTTACCATTCAAAAATTCATAAAATTATAGGAAGAATTATATTTTATCACATTCATTTTTATTTGGTTTAATTTTTTTCATGATTTTATTTTTAATTAATAAATCTATTGTTTTATTTTTTATTTTAATTATGATTTTATTTATAAAGATGAGTCATTTATGTTTATGTTTAAATTACTGAAATATACTTTATGATTAAAGACAGATTAAATATACCCTCTTACATTTTAAAATTGACACTTAATTACTTTAAGATTTATTTTATTATTTTTTATTCCATCACCATTACCTTTTTCGTTTTTCTTCAAAATCTTTTTTTTTCTTTCTTCATGTTCAACAATTTCCAAATCACTTCTCTTTTTCACTCTTAAGCCTCTATAACTGTGAACTAGACCCATTTCCTCTTTAGATCTCACCAATATTTTACAATAAAAAATTAAACTCCAATCTATAATCTATAACTAACATTAAAAATGGTCTCAAGCAAGGAGAGTATTCAATTTCAATTTTGGGTGCTCTTATTTGGGACAATTAAACAGAGGTATTTACTATTTAGAGGGGCTAGACCAATTTCCTCTTTAGCTCTTGCTTGGAACTAGACCCATTTCTTTTTTAAATTTTAAAAAATTTGTGTATTCATATCGTATTTATGTTATTTTTCGTGTTATATTTGTGTTTATGTTTTTTTTTCGTGTGTTTAAAATATTATAAATTTATATAAATTTTTACACGTTAATAATTAATTTTAGGTAGATTTTGGCACCTTCGTATATTCGTGTCATGTTCATGTTATTTTTCGTGTTATATTCATGTTCGTGTTATTTTTTCTTGTGTTTAAAGTATTATAAATTTTTACATGTTAATAATTCGTTTTATGTGGATTTTGACATGTTCATGTATTTGTGTCGTGTTCATGTTATTTTTTGTGTTGTGTCGTGTTTTAATTGTCTTCCATGTTATTTTCATGCTATGTCTCAATTCCTTCCATATTTTATATAATTTGTCATAGTAATTCAATTATAACTCTAAATTCATTTACTTAAAAATTTAATTGTTACACCTGTCATACATTAATACAAATATTATGTTCAAAACTTTAATTAATTTTTTTCCAAACATAACGAGAGACATATTCTAGTAATAATTTTAAGAGAAGAGTCATCTTCCACCTCTACAAACTATCCATGACCATCCACAAAAAATTCAAAATTCAATAAATAACCATTTTAAAAAATAGAGAGTTTAGGTCACCATTTATAAATTTTTTTCCCCTGCTAACACATTTATTAAAACTATAGATTATGACACATCCATTTTGTAAGTGAAAGAAAATAAAAATAATAAAAAAAAAAAGTTAAAAATGTGAGTAAAACTGGTGAAAGAAGAAAAGAGTTACATAACTACGGTGCTTTTTTAAATGAAAAATAGTTAAAGATGGTTTTTTATTATGTTTAAAAATTAAATTATTAATATAATCTTATAAATATAATATATTTATTTCATAATATAATTTTTTTGTCAATTTTTTAATTGAGTTGGTTTTATTTGACTCGTAACACTATAAGTCCCGTTTAGCATTGTTGTTGGCATATCTTTTGAGGTCAAAAACTGTTTTTCATCCCAAACGCAATGCTAAACGAGTAAAAAAAAAATTTTATTTTTTGCGGTTGAAATCATGGTTTTACAACCCAAACCAAAAAGCACAAAAATAGAGTTTTTGAGCTTTAAAATTAAGCTGGCTTTTGGATAAAATAATTTTATTATCCTCACATTTCTACACTTTTATTATTTATTTATTTATTTATTTATTTTTTACATTTCAATTTATCACAATAATTTATCACAGTAATACCAAACACTTAAAAATTATTAAACCATACTTTTTCATCGCATTTTTTTCAATCCAAACTTTTTCTAACTCAAATTTTTTTCAACTACAATACTAAATTAATACTAATTCAATTAAAAAATTTATATATAGTATAGAAAAAAAATTGAAGTGTGTTTAAAGGTGTGGTCTTATAGGGCAAGAATTTAAAAAGATTTATTGTTTGTGGTGGGGATCCCATGCCATGTGTTTGCACTTTGCAGCCCAAAACGAAAAAAGAAACAAAACAAAAAAAAAAATTGTCACAACATCCCTATGGAAGCCGATGAAAATTGATATCTAGGATGCAATTTTGGGTTGGGTTGAATCAGGTATGGATCCGATCCAAATGGTTTGGGTTAACATGTGTTGGATTATGTGATAGACCTATTTTATTTTGGACTCAACCCGATTCAATCCAACTCATATAGAATCGAGTGAGTTGGGTTAAATCGGATCACATGTGACTTTTCTTTTCTTTAAAAAAAAAATTCTTATATAATTTTTTCAAAAAGACTCAAACTTTTGTTTTATTTGTTCAAAAAGAAATTTAGTGTTTAAGTGCATTTTTATTTAAATTTTAAAAACATTTTAATATTAATTAACAACTAAAAAAAAATTAATAATGATTAAAATATTTATCCCATTAATCACCATGTCTTATTTACCATAGAAGGTAAGAAAAATAGTTTGATATCTTAAATTTCTTCTTATGGGTTCCTCTTCTTCAAATGCTAACTTCTTGCAATAGTTGAGAGGGATAAAGCTCAAATGATAGACTTGATAATATTGGACACAACACAAAAAAAAAAAATTAAAAATACGACACAAACATGACACGACATGAAAAAAAAGCACGAACACAACACGAATACATGAATTTTTTAAAATCTATATAGTACGAATTATTAACGTATCAAAATTTTTATATATATATAATACCTTAAACACGATTATGACACGATAAAATATACAAACACAATAAAGATACGCGAATTACTAGATCTATAAAATGAGGCAAGGCCTAATCCTTCTTGATTAAACTCATAGTAACCTATTTTTTTTTATCAGATTCTAAACACATTCTTGTATATTGTGAAATATATTAAATTTGGAGATGAATGAATATGACACTTGTATTTAAATTTTTTTTATCTTTTTCAAATGTGGGTGTGGGTTGGATTGGGTAACCCATATGATAAGATCTCTAACCCAACCCGACCCGTTATTGACTTATGAAGAGCAACCCGAGCTTGATCCGAGTCAAATTCTTACCTGATCCATTACGATCCATAATAGTCAGGTTGGGTTGGTTTTCGGGTTTACCCGACCCAAGTTGCACCTTTAATAAAATGGAAATAATATTTCAGATAAGTTGATAACAAAAAATGCTAATTTTTTATGATATCACCTGATGACCTCAACAGTAGATGTAGTTACCATTTCATTTGCATTCATTGAAATCAAATCTTCTTTTAAACTGCGAATGATAAAATGTACATTCATACCCATTTTTAAAATAATAAAAATTTTCAAAAATTTGCATATGCAAAAGACTTGCCCATTTTTTAAAAAATAAAACTTCTCAAAAACTTGCATTTGCAAAAGATTTGAATAAAAATTTTAACTCTTTTTTATTTATTATCAAATAAAATATTAATAATATAATGAATAACAATGGATATTTTCATTAATTCAATAGATTTTTCACATATATTATAGAAAAAAATTAGACTTGGTAATATTAGACACGACACGATTATATGACACGAAAAAAATAAATAAAAACGACAAAAACACGACACGAATGTCTCAAAATCTATATAATACAAATTATTAACGTATCAAAATTTATATAAATATAAAATATCTTAAACTCGATTATTACACAATAAAATACATGAACACGACACGGATACATAAATTTTCAAATCTAATAAAAATTTTCAAAAATTTGCATTTGCAAAAGACTTGACCACTATTTTAAAAAAAAGGGTTAAAGGGCAAATTTGTCACCAAACTATAATTGGATATTGAAATTTGTCACTGTACTTTATTTCGATTGATATTTGTCATTGTACTTTGAGATTAAGGATGAATTTGTCACTATACTTCAACTCAATATTGAATTTTGCTACTTAACTTTTGTTTGATTGAATTTTGCACTCAACTTTGATTTTTGATTGAATTTTATTACTTAACATTGATTTTGAATGATTTGAAGATAAACTTTAATAAAAAAATAATATTCTTTCAAATATTTATTTTAATAATTAACAATAAAAAATTAACATAGAATATTTATTTTATAAAACATTAAAATTATTTTTTCTCTTTTTGGTCTTTTTTTTTTCACTTTCTTTTATAAAATAAAATTTCTATATTAATTTTTAAAATTTTATAAATTAATTTATTATTGTTAATTATTAAAATTAAATATTTGAAAGCGTTTTTTTTGTTAAATTTTACCTTTAACTCATCAAAATCAAAGTTGAGTGGCAAAATTCAATTAAAAATCAAAATTTAATTGCAAAATTCAATCAAATAAAAATAAAGTGACAAATTTGCCTTTAATCTCGAAGTACAATGATAAATATCAATCAAAATAAAGTATAGTGAAAATTTTTAATATTCAAGTATGATAACAAATTTTTCCTTTTAACCCTTTAAAAAATAAAACTTCTCAAAAACTTGCATTTGCAAAAGATTTGAATAAAAGAGGGGGAAAAAAGAAATGAAAGAGGATATGTGCATGAGTGAAACTTGGACAATGCTCTTAGAAGATTAAAATAGAAATAGAATATTTGGTTTTAAAGGGAAAAAGAGTCCAAGTTTATGGGAAATAAGAAAATGGAAGGGAGGATAGAAAGAGTTGGCCATGTGGCAAACAATAAGAGGAACAAGTTAACGGCGTTAATTTTGAAATTAATCGGAAAATTTTCAATTAGCTAATTGTTAAAATTTAAACATTTGGACGCAAATTTATTTTGCCTCAGATCACAAGGTATTTTTACGTAATTTAGCTTTTTTGTTTATTAAAAATAAAATAAATATTGTTAAATTGTTTTTTACATCCTATCACACTTTTGTCAATGTTGAAAAAATCATATCGGAGGTTGAATCGGTAAGACCTCCAATTACAAGTTCAACCGATTCAATCGATCAATTGTATTAAAAATATATATATATTAAATAACTATTAAATATAATAAATATTTAATAAAAATATGTATTTGACTAAGACCTGTCCATTCTTTAGGTAGCCCGCTCGGCCCTACAGGTTCGGCCCGTATTGGGCCGGGCCTGGACGGGATTTTTCATGATTCGGGTCGGCCTGGATCACTTTTTAAGTATTAAAATATTTTTTTTTTATTTAGATTTAATTATAAAAATATATAAATGTTATTAAAAATGATTTTTTTTAATTTTTTTATTAATAAATGAATAGTAACCCGAGCCGACGGTTTGAATTTTTTTTTTAACCGCTGTCCTGCCCATGGACAGGTCTAGGCGAAATGATATGATTTTTAGTATAGATTTAAAGGCTTAAAGATTCAAATCTCATCACATATAATAAATTTTTTTAAAAATTAAAAAATAAGTGTAAAATCTTTTTGGGTTTTTTTTTCAGATTTTTATCGATTTTTTTACCGGTTCAACCAGTTTTCTATCAGTTTGAAGAAATTCGATTCTGTGATATGCATTGGATTGGACAAACCACCGATTCTCTGTTTAATCAATTCAATTGATTCGAATGACCGATCCGATCCGATTTTTTTGACACTGACTTTTGTATTTTAAGTTTGCTAAATATTTTATATTTTAGCTTTTTATTATAACACTTTTAAAACAACTCTATTTGAACAGTACTTTTTACGTTTTAATTGAACCAAACAAGACCCTAGTAAAAATTCTAATTTTTATATAAAATAAAACTTAATTTATTAATATCTAATAGTGAAAAGGATAATTACACTTACACTATAACAATTTCAAGTTTTTTTCCGCTTAACACAGTACTTTTTCATTAAACAATACAAAAAAATAACCTTTGGCAACAATGTATTAGCAACGGTTAATAAGACCGTTGTCTAAAAATGCTTTGGGCGACAGCTCTTTAAACTGTTGCCTTAAATTGGACATTATGCAACAACACCAGTTTGGCAAGGTTTTATAACAACACTATGTTATGCAACGAATAAAGAAACAGCTACTTGATGTAAAAAATTAAGGCAACAATAGAAACGACAGTGTTGCATAAGAAAAAAATTATATAACATTTTGCAAACCGCTGCTAACAGCATTCTATTGTATTTAGCAACGCGTCTAGCTATTGTTGCGTAAAACTAAATTATCAACTTTACTGTAATAACTAGAGCTGTCACTACAATCATGAATGTCTTTATCCGTATCATTTCTAGCCGGATTTTCGTTTACACTAGTATGTTCAATAGGACCAAGGTTATCTATTGATTTACTTAGCCCACATCTGTATTCTAATTCCCCCTTAGACAAGATCAAATTGAACCATGATTTTTTCATAAAGCTTTCTTGCCTCTATTTACATGAAAGTACAACAAATGAATAGTCATTCGATGAAAAATCAATTGAATATTTTATTTCCTATTAAAATAGGCATACTAGATACAATCGTTAAGGTTATCAACGGAACATAAAATTGATGGTTATAAGAATAAAATAAGGAAGTTTTCTACACATCATTCCTCTTTAAATGCAACTTAAAAGTATTACTTATTTAGTTATTTATCTATTAAATTATTAAAAAAAGTTAAAATATTTAAAAAAAAATCTTGAATTATTCTACTTTTCTTAAATAAGTTTATATATTTTTATTGTACACAAATAAATCTTTATCTTTTTATTTGTAGTCAAATAAATTTTTATTTAAAATAAAATTTTGTTTTATGTTAAGGATTTATTTAAATGTAATTAAAAATTTATTTAGGTATAAATTAAAAAAATAAAAAAAATTAATTGGATGTAATAAAAGTATAAAGAATTATATTTATATAAAGTGATAAAATTCAAAGTTATAAAAATTAATTACAATGCTCTTTTTGCAAATTAGAGTCTATTTTGAAATCATTCTGAAATGAGAAATGTTAATCAGTGCTTAGTGACACTGGTTAAAATGATATATATAAAATGAAAAATATAATTAATGACTTACTTTTTTTATATATTAAATACAAAAAAAAATTAAATTAATAATTAAATAATTCTTAACCCGTGAAAACAGAGAAACCAACACAAAATCCTAAGCCTTGACTAACTACACAAAAGTTGAACTTGAACACGGTTCAGATATACCGATAACATTAATTATTCAATACAAATAAAAAATAGTCAATACAAAAATTTAATAATAATAATATTAGAAATAAATTCAATACAATACAATATAATACACAACCACTCAAAAAAATGACCAAATCCAATGCAACTCACTGCTTCATAAGAGCAAGAAGAGAAATAATAAGAGAGAATATAATAGCAACACCGGAAACCGGCAGAGAGAAGGCAGCTCCGGTGTCCATTGACGGGGCAGGCGCCATTGCAGTGTCCTGAGCTGATACAGTAGTGGTGGCTACTGAGAGCACAACGGCAACAAAAATGATCATAATGGCCTTAGAGAAGCAAACTTTTGCCGGCGCCATTTCTGAAAACTAACAAAGAAATGATAAAAATTTGTTTAGGAATAAAGAAGTGAGAAAATTACTCAAATTTTGTATGCAAATACGACATTTTCAGGGTGTGGGGTTGTATGTATATATAGGAATTTGGGGTTTGGTAGACCAGACCTAAGAAATGAAGAGGAACCAGCTTGCAGACTTCTGTTACACAACGGGGCCTTTGAACAGCTCAAATTGTGGGTAGGTGGTGCTTGGATTGGTTCAAAGAATTATGGACGGCGGCCAGTTGGAACAAGACACGTTGCAAATGTTAATTGTTGTTTCAAAGGTTTGAAGGTGATGTCGGTTGGAATGTTCTCATGTAAGAATGGTAAACCTTACCCAACACCATGTGCCGTGTGCAGCTAGACCAAGGCGGCTAGGCCTGGCCTCCTAACGATCATTGTTTCCTTCTTTTCTTTTTTAATAGAAAAGTCTCAATTACAAAATCATAGGTAGTAAAAATGAGAAAACGACTGAAAATCTGAATGCAAATAGAAAATGCCTAGAAAGTCCCACAAAATGCTCTAGAAACTTTGATTGTTGTAGCTCTTTCTTATTTTCCCGAAAAACATTTTCCTTGGAAATTAAGGATAAAATAATTTGTCAAAGTCGACTTTATGTTTTTGTTATTATATTATGAATTATTGCAAGATCAAAGAAATGCTTTCATTTTGCTTTCTTTGTACTTTAAGCTAGACCTGAACAAAGAAATATTTTCATTTTGCTTTCTTTGTACTTTAAGTTAGACCTGTCCAAAGATCGGATAATTCATCCGACTCGACAAATCTATTTCGTATTAGGTCGGGCTTTGACAAGGTTTTTTATAATTAAGGTCAGTCCCGCCCGAATTATTATTTATTAAATAATTTTTTTAAAAATTTAATTATAAAATATATATTAATATAAAAATAATATTTTACTAATTTGTGAATAGTAAAATGAATTTACGGGCCAGCCCGACTTGAAATGGCTTTGGGCAAGGAAAAAAAATTCAGGCCTCGGCTCGGCCCATGGACACCTTTAATCTAAGCTAAGCAGAAATAAATGAAGGGAACAATTTCTATTTTTGAAATTTGTTAGATATTGTCTTCAAAGCATTGTTAATTTGTCCTGTATTAATTTGAATCCTAGTACTATTTTAATTTAAAAATGATGATCCAATCAAAAACGCTGTTAGTTTTATACCGTTAAGGTTTGATGATTTGGCATTTCTATGATTAAAGAAAAAAAACACAGAAGCTGAGGTGTTTTTTTTTTTTTTCCATGTCAGAATTAGTCCATTCGAATGCTAAAAACCTACTCGTGTTAATGGAAACCAAAAACTACCAAAAACATTCCCAAATTTGTATCGATCTATCAAAAATTTATGGAAAACCCTAACCCCAAATCGAAAGCATGATAGATTCGAAACCTTCATCCCAAATCCAGTAAATCTCCAAATTCTGGAGCCCTAATCTAAACCGAAACCCAAAAGTTTGAAGCCTAACTCCACCAATCAAAAGCATGAGAGACTCGAAACGTTGTCCCAATTAGGGTTTTCCATCCTAAAATCAACCATATCCGAAATAGTAGAGACCGTAAGTGAAGAAAATCAACCCAAAACCAAAGCCTCAAACGAACCCCAAACCGAAGACTGCAAAGTGAAGGGGCAAACTAAACCAAAAAAAGGGGAGAAAAGACAGGTTAGATCGACAGCTTTAAATGTTTTTTTTTTTTGTGAAATTTTTGAATTTGTTTTATATGTAGCCAATGTTACATGTACTTTAAAAATATATATTTTTTGAATCTTGATTTTTTTATGAAATATCTATTAAAAAATTATTTTTTTTATGATGAAGATTCCATTGTTCCATTTGTTACAGATACTTTGTGTTTTGAATCCTGGGGTTGAGTCACCTGACTTATTTCGAAATGACTATTCTGGAAAGTGGAAATATTAATGTTATTGTGTTTTTTTATTTATATGTTTAAGCATTCTTTTCTGAATATGCCTGCCCCTTACACTGATTATCGATTATTATTAGTGTAAAGCTTGGAGTTGCTGTTTTTGTTGAAGATCGATGCTTTTTACAATGTAAACTTCTGATTGTGCACCTATTCAGTTATTGTCACTGTCTATGTTACTCGGGCTCGGGTGTGAGTATCATAAAATCTATTCTAAAATAAGTTTGTACTCTTGTCAAGGAGATACCTTTTTCACTGGATAATGGTGATATTAGAAAATGTAGCCCCTAGTATTTTGTCTAGTTTTGTTTAGACCGACAGTAGTGGTGTGTGGTCCCTCTTTGTTATCTGTTGTCTAGGTTTAAGGGTTTATTGTCTTTGTCTGCTGTGTTTGTTGGTTTGTGTAAAGTTAAAAATATGTATTTAGTAATTTATTTGATTTTTTAATTGTACGGTGGACATATATTTATTTACACATTCGTTTTTCTGTTATAACATGTTAGCATGACTTGGGAACTATGCAAAGCAAGGTACCACCATGGGGGGAAGTTCACCAGGATTCCTACAGTTAGATATGTGAATGAGTCAATTAATGAATTTGATGAGGATCCAGATAGAATTTGTTATTGGACTATTCTAGGAAAAGTTAAGAGTTTAGGTTATGATTTGTTTAATAGGATCAAAATTTATTATGTTGAGGCTGGTAAAACAGTAAGCACAGGTTTGAAGTTGTTAACAGAAGAGGATACCAATGTGAGAGAGTTGGCTGCTCAATTAGTGATGGGCAGACTATAGATATATATGTAGAACATTTGGATGGGAAAATTGAGAATGAAATTCCAAATGCTCTTCTAGAACCAATTGATAATGTTGTGGTTGAACAATCTGGTGAACCTAATAGACCCCCTACACCAACCTTAGCTGATTTTGATAGTGACGAGGAGATAGAGAACCTGAATGTAGAGCATGACAGACCTGAGATGGAGAAAGACAATGAGAATGAGAATGATTCAAATGAAGATGATGATGAGAGGTTGGTGGATGTAGAGTTTGACTGTAATGGTGTTTCAGAAATTGATGATGAACTGGAGGTTGCTAAGCAGAATTTGAGGGTGTATGTTGAAAAGATAAAAGTTGTCTATGATGCTGATGCTGATGGTGAGGGTGGTGGTGATTTAAATGATGGTGCTGAAGATGTAAGAGCTTAATCTTCTAGGTCAAACGTTGAAACTGAGAAAGTTTATAGGTACATGAGTGAGTACTTTGATTCATCAGACCTAGGCATTTCTAAAGACACTGGTGATGGGTCTGATGAAGATGATGCACATAGAATGCAGTCTACCAATAGTTATTATAATCCTAGAGTGCCCTTAGAAAAATTTGTGGTTGGGCTTAGATTTGGAAATTTGAAGGTGTTTAAGAATGTTCTTTGTGATTTGTCTACAATGAAAAGATTTGAGTTTAAGTACAAAAAAAAATGATAAATTAAGAGTTAGAGCTATGTGTAGTGGCAAAGGATGCAAGTGGACAGTGCTTTGCTCATGGTGCAGTACTAATAAGACATACATGCTGAAAACATATGTGTCTGAGCATTCATGCCTGGCCACTTCAAAAAATAGAAGGGTGACAGCCTCTGTGATTGCTAGAAGGTATGGAGAAGAGATTAGTACTTTGCCTTTCATCAAACCTAGGCATTTGAGAGCATTAGTGAGAAAAGATTTAGGGGTTACTGTGTCATATGATGTGTGCAGAACAGCCAAGGGTTGTGTGATAAAAAATATGGAAGAAAAATATAAGGAGGAATTTAATATGTTGAATGATTATGTTGAGGAGTTGAATTCAACCAATGAAGGAAGCACAATTTCGTGACATCTAAGAAGCCAACCCCTGAATCAGTGCCTGTATTTGAGAAATTATATGTATGTTTTGGAGCATTGAAGCAAGGTTTTTTGGAGGGATGTAGACACATTATTGGACTTGATGGGTGTTTTCTTAAAGGTATGGTTAAGGGGCAGTTGCTTGTGGCTGTAGGAAAGGATGGGAACAACCAAATGTTCCCTATTGCTTGGGCAGTGGTGGAAAGGGAGACTACTGAGAGCTGGACATGGTTTATAGACCAACTATGTGCTGATTTGGGTATTCAAGATGGGCTGGGTTGGTCAGTTATAAGTGATATGCAAAAGGTTTCTCCTTTAACTTCACTTTACTTGACTTTGATTATATATTTTTTATGCTTTGTGTTTACCATAATAATTGAATGTCTTTTCTTACTCATTACTGTAGGGTTTAATAAGATCGGTTAAGGAAATCATGCCTTTAGTTGAACAAAGAATTGTGCTAGGCATATTTATGCTAGATGGGGGAAGAAGCATAGGGGAAAAGACCTACAATTGCAGTTTTGGATATGTGCTAGGTCTCCTAATCAACATGAGTTGAAAAAACAGTTAGAATATATGGCTGGCATGACTGGGGGGTTGAAAGCAAAGGAAGATTTGTTGGAAAAATGGCCTGTTCAAGGATGGTGCCAAGCATTCTTTTCTGACATCATTAAATGTGACGTAATAGATAACAACATGTGTGACACTTTTAATGGTGTCATTTTGGAAGCTAGGTGCAAGCCCGTAATTAGTATGCTAGAGGATATTAGGCTTTACGTGATGAAGAGATTGGTGACAAAAAAAGAGTCTATCAGCAAGTGGAAGACTAATTATGGACCTAGAATTCTAGAGAAGCTAGAAAATTCAAGAAGACTTTCAGCTAAGTGGGAGGTTGAATGGAATGGGGGTGGCAGACATGAAGTTTATTGGGATAATGGTGGTACACATGAGAGAGAGAGTTTCACTGTCATATTAGAACAACATTCATGTTCATGTAGGAGGTGGGACATAAGTGGAGTTCCTTGTCAGCATGCTATGAGTGCAATCATGGATGAGGGAGCAGATCCTCTTCACTATTTAAGCTCGTGGTTCAATAAAGAGACATATTTATATGCATACACAC
Source organism: Fremontodendron californicum (assembly GCA_030761205.1). Classification (NCBI taxonomy): domain Eukaryota; kingdom Viridiplantae; phylum Streptophyta; class Magnoliopsida; order Malvales; family Malvaceae; genus Fremontodendron; species Fremontodendron californicum. The sequence continues at coordinate 7,600,519 of JAULJL010000009.1, read as the reverse complement.
ACATGTTGAACCCAGTGAAAGGAAGACTGTTTTGGCCCAAAAGTAGTGATGGACCAATTTTGCTTCCTTTAGCGAAAGGATGCCTGGTAGGCCTACCAAGAAAAGAAGAAGGGAAGCACTTGAAGGAAAGAGCAAAACGAAAATATAAAGGGTAGGGAGGAAGATGACATGTGCTTATTGCCATGAAGAAGGTTACAACAAGTTAGGATGTAAGCAAAAAGAAAAACATGTAAGATCAACTATTATAATCTTTATAATTATATATTATAATTAATTCTTATTATATTAATTATTTCATAAGCTGTAGGCCACAAGTCAGACTTCCAGGCCTAGGAAAAGAAGAACGTCTCCCACAAATCTTGCAACAACTGAACAACCAAGTGATGATACTTCAAGAAGAGCCTAAAAGAGGTCACATGAAGTAGGGATTGGTTTATACCAAAATCCTGACTCCGGAGTCTCAATATTCAATGTAAGCAGAACTTGATTTACTCTTACTTTACTTTTAAATATCAGGATTTTGATATAAATATGCCAAAACAGCCTGGCAGACCTGGTGAGTTGATTATAGGAAGAGGAGGAATGATGTCTGGAAATTACATCAGTACAAATCAGTTGTTGGTAAACTCACAACCATAAACCTTACATTTATTTTACATATATCTTGTACAATTTTAAGATTTTACATATTATTACAATTATTTGTTCTTAGGCACAAAGAAACAAAAAGGTTGACAAAAACCAAAAGTCAACCAGTCGAGGCTCTACACCTCTCTCTACGCAAGTGTTGCAGCAGCTTCCAGCAAAGAGAAAGAACATGCTGCACCAGCATCCAGCAAAGGGAAAGAACATGCTGCACCAGTTTCTAGCAAAGGGAAAGAATATGCTACACCAGCATGTGGGTTTTGTTGAAATTCAAATAGATTGAAGACAACTTCTTTTTGTTCAAGTAGCTAAGTGGATTGAAGACAACTTTTTGTTGAAGCTCAAGTAGATTGAAGACAACTTCTTTTTGTTCAAGTAGCTAAGTGGATTGAAGACAACTTTTTGTTGAAGCTCAAGTATATTGAATACTTTACTTCTTTTTGTTCAAGTAGCTAAGTGGATTGAAGGCCTATTGGATGCTTAGGTTTGAAGCAAAAACAATTCTTTTTTGTTTTTTTACTAGAATGTGATGTAGGCCAACTGGATGCTTAGGTTTGAATCTTTTTGTTAGTACCTGCTAGTACCAGGTTTAGATCACACCAGTTTGGTGTTTAAGTACATAAGCTCTCACAATATGTTATCTTCACAACATTGTATTTAATGGTTGGCAATGCAAATATGTGTTTTTTGCTACATATTCTGTTAAATATGTTATTCTTGATGGTTGGTACAAATGAAACAAAATTTACTTCTTATGCTACTAAGAAAATTATGGCATTCGATTACTACAAATAACAAACATACATAGTGTTAACTGCCTTTCATTACTACAAATAGCAAACATACATGATAATATCCTATTTTTCATGGCAGAGCCAATAAATCAGCAGTCATCATATTATCACCATCCACTCCAAATACAAAATATAATACTATTAATAAAGTAAACATTAAAGCCAATTTATACAGCATTTTTGCCTTTGCTTCCATTTTTGCATCTATAATGACATTCTTCAATCTTTCTTGTATCACCTCATTCTCAGCTTTCAATACAGCAACTTCATCATATAGGTCATCAGTGCTGGTTGTACAAGACAATGTAGTTTGAGACTCAAATTCACTCTTTAACTCAGCATTCATTCTTCTTAATAATTTGTTCTCCTCTTTCAAGAGTGAATTCTCGCTTGTCAAATCTCTATTGGCATCCCTTAAATAAATGAACACTGTTATGAAATGTTGATCTTCAATTGCTCTATCACGCCAAAGAAAAAATCGACAACGATTAACCTGCCAAATCAGAACACTAAGTGTTTTTAGCACAAAGCACTAAGCACATTACTCTAAACATACTGTCACTGTTTTTACCACTAAGCACAACCATTATGAAGTTCAGTATGCATACCTTATAGTTACTGCAGCCAAATAATCTCCTTCCAGGATTCTCATCACTTGTTGAAGTAACTAAAGGAGCCTTCTTTCCGCAATAACAGTACACTAGATCACCTCCATAATCGTAAGTGCACATTATATTTCCTGTACAAATTTAAGAATGGAATGAAATCGTAAGTCAGGTACTATTTAGCAACTTTTGACCATTACGTCTCTCAAAACAACTAGTGCTTTCTGCTTCATTGTGAGAACTAAAAAGCAAGAGCATACCCCCTTGCAATATTCACAACAAAAGAAATCAACTCAACAAGTCCCTAGAGCTAATCATTGATAGGAATAGAACCTTGCATTAGCACATGCATTAAGACACAGACCAGACAAATCACTCCTTATCTGAATGTATATGCTAGGACAGATTCTAAAGGACTTATTTGAATATACCACTTCACCGACATCTTAGTTCCAAGGTATAAACGTAACCCATAAGCACAAACTTTTAAGATTCTCAAGACAGAAAACAACCAAGGTCAGCATGCCATAGACTTTGGGAAAAATGAATAAAAATTGCAGGGACGAAATGGTTAGCAGAAAAGAAAATGGGGCAAGAGCAAGGGCCTTGTAACAAAAGCAGCAACCTAGAATTAAATGGTTCTTCATGGAGAACGATGCACTTTAAGCAGTTTGTAGAACAAAATATTTCAAACGAAAAAAATTTTGTAGTCATTTCTTACCAAAATCCTTCGATTTCTTTGACTTTTCCATCAGTTGATTTCGTTTCCAGCTTCTTATCTCAGATTCCTTTAACATCTAGCTGCAGATTTCTCTGTCGATTCCAAGATTCCAAATTTAATCAGTTGATTTCGAGCACTCTATTCGGATTTTCATGGGTTAAGTTTAAGAGAATATGGGAATTTTTTAGATTGGGTTAAGCTTAAGAGAATATGCTTTCGATTTGGGGTTAGGGTTTTCCACAAATTTTCGATAGATCGATACAAATTTGGGGATGTTTTTGGTAGTTTTTGGTTTCCATTAACACGAGTAGGTTTTTAGCATTCGAATGGACTAATTCTGACGTGGAAAAAAAAAACACCTCAGTTTTTTTTTTAATCATAGAAATGCCAAATCATCAAACCCTAACGGTATAAAACTAACAACGTTTCTGATTGGATCATCATTTTTAAATTAAAATAGTACGAGGATTCAATGTTTATGAATTATACTATAGGGACTAAATCTCAAATATTTAACATGTACAGAGACCGATAGCATAATTAGTCCTTATATTTAGCGGCCTTTTTACTTAAAACATTGCTAAATTTTCAAACAGGTTATTCACCGACGCTTTTGGCATGCAATTTTTCCAAACGCTTGTTTATTATGGCTAAAATAACGCAGCTTATTATCTAATCTATTATAGTGGTTTAGCTTTCTCGTACGTCCATTTAATCTCTTGAAGGCACAAACAAGATAAAATGTTTGATATTTCACTTAATCATAGCCTTCGATAGCTCAATATACTTACCTGTAAGAGACCATATATACGTTGTAAGATGCTAAATGTAAACTAAGGTTTTGGCTTTTTTTTTTTTTTAATCTCCTCTGTCCATTCTCTAGGAGAACCTTTGCTCATAGACACATCTGGGGCTCATTTGAGACCACATCCAATTATTTCGAGACAACAACCTAGCAACCTTTACTCATTTATGATTTATCATTGTTCCCAGATCTCAAAGATGCCGTACTTCGGTTAATAAAGAACACCCCAAACATTAATTCTTCTTATCTCAATACATATTTTTAAAAAATGTGACGAAATTCTATGCTGGCTATCACAATCCTACCGTAACCCTCCTCCTTATCCAGACTTGGGATGGATCGGCAGTACAAGTAAATCCCGCAATGAGATCATTTTTCCTAAATAAAAAAACCCCAAATGATTTAGGGGGGGTTACGTTATAAAGTGGAATTTACTCTGCTTTGGACTTCTATGGAGAATATGACACTGGGGTTCTGGTCCCCGACTGTTTTCACTTTTCAGAGGAAAAAAAAAAACCACTGATTCCCAAATCCCAATCCCAATCCCAATCTCAACTTAAATTTATTTTATTTTTTAAAATGTCAATTTTTTCTCCCTCTATTCATAGCCAGGCATGGGCATTTGGATTCAATAATTTGCTCAATTTATTGTCATACTGGAATATTGCTTTGATTAATATTAGTGAGTTTAAGCTAAATAAGAATCGCTTCTTTCTTGTTTGCAAAAAAAAAAAAAAGAGTAAATAAAATCGCTGAAAAGAAAGAAATTCCGCACAAAAAATATCATACTAGAAGCATTTTATTCAAAGAATCAATTTCATTACAATGGTCTAATGAAGTAAGAAAAAATGATATCAGAAAGAAAAAAAAGAAGAAAACCACCCATAGAAGAAAGCCAAACAAGCCCTTAAATTTAATGCTTCAAGAAAGCAAGAAGAGAAACAATCAAAGAGAAGCCAACAGCTGCGCTAGAAACGCCCACAGAGAATCCAGCTCCAGCGTCTGGGGCTGGTGAAGGCGCCTCGCTAACCTGCGCCGAGGCAGCGGTTAAGAATGCCATGACCAAAGCCACCAAAAAAGCCTTCAACATGCTAACTTGCGCCATTTCTAAAAGAGAGAAGCTGAGAAATTTTCGTTTTGTGTTTTTTTTTTTTTTCCTTCTTCTGAAATTGTGAGAGAACTTTGTTTGTTTGGGGGTTAGGGATTTATGAATTTGGGAAAGGGGAAGGATGGTATTTATAGGGGGTGAACTGCACGTGGGGCCTACGGAGGGGAGAGTGACAGCTGGGTAACGTTCACATAACAGCTAATAAGTTGAGTGAACAGAACAGAACAGAAGATATTGTGTTTTTGTTGTGTGCGGTGTGAATTGGAAAGGTTTGCTGTCTGTGGGCGGAAACCAATTGAAAGTCGACGCGTTTGTTTGAAAGTTGGTCGCACGGATCCGTGTCGGTAAACCACATTGGAAGCCTAGTGGGCTGCATGTACTGTTGGGGAGAGGTGACAATTAATTCATTTTATGTTATATAATCATTTAATTTGAATAATAAATATGTGTATGGCATACAAATTAATGATTTAATAAAACTATGGGTCCTATTAGCGGATGTATATAATCATCTGTTAAAAATCATTTTATGAAAAATGTTAATCAATATTTAATTGCATTGGTTAGTATGATATTTATGAAAAAAAAAGAGCAATTAACGATTTTTTTTTAATTCATTAAAAATAATGTATTAAATACAAAAAAAAAAAATAGTAATAAAATAATCTTTAATTAGTGTCTGTAAAAATCAGTTAATCGAATCCTTATTTCATTATGGATTTCGCTCACGAATGCCCTTGTTTTTAAAGTTAGTTAATATACTATTTATAATATACTATTTATATTATATTAACATTAAAACTAAGGGCACTTGTTAGCAAAATCCTTTATAATAATAACATTATAATAATTATAAAAGTTGACAATTTTATTCATCATTTTCAATGAATTTAGTGAAGATATTACTATATATAGTAATCTTAAACAGTGTCCTTAGGGCCCTTTTTAGCAAAATATTTTTATTATTATTTTTAAAAAATTATATTTAATACATTATTTTTAAATTCAAAAAAAATAAATTATGCATTAATTACAATTTTTTTATAATATTTTTTTAAAATTATTTAGAAAAGTTGACATGTCTAAGTTTTCTTTTAATTTTAGGTCTAGTTAACGGCACCAATTAAAGATTAGTTAATTATCATTTTAAGAATATTTTTTTTTGGTATTTAATACATTATTTTTATTGAACTCAAAAAAAAGTATTATATTAATTATACTTTTCTTTCTATAAATATAACCTTAATCTAGATCCGGCAATCCGTGTAATTGTGTCGTATTTACTTTTTTTCGTATCATAATCGTGTTTTAAGTGTTATACATTTATAAAAAAATTGACACATTAATAATTTATGTTATATAGATTTTGACACATTTGTTTATTCGTGTCGTGTTCGTATTATTTTTTTGTATCGTATCGTGTTTTGTGTCATGTTTTAATTATTTTTCATGTATCGTGTTCATATCATATAATCGTATCGTATACAAAATTACTAAATCTACCTTAACCAATGGCAATCTTTTTTATATATATAAATATCACTTTAATTAATATCATCAAACATTAATTAACATTTTCCTTTAATTTTATCAATCTTCTACTTAAGGAACATGGTGGGTCCTTTTCTTTGCAAAGGTGTCTTTGATTGATTATTATCGTTATTATTATTATGGGTTTTAGTAATTAGTGTTCTTAAGACACATTTTAAAATTAATTAATATATTATTTATAGTAAAAGTATTATATTAAATTCAAATACAAAAGTTGACAATTTTATTTATTATTTTTGATATATTGAATAAAAATATTGTTATATATAATAATTTTAAAAAATATTTTTAAGATATTCGTTAGCAAAATCATGTCAATGATTAACGATTGTTGGAAAGTCATGTTAATTATGGAATTAGGTGTGTGTTCCCAAAAAAGAATTAGGTAAGCTGCCATTGTTGAAGAGCAACGGGTTTCGAAAAATATTGTAGGGGAAAACTAGGCCGTTGAGTTCCACCTGTTGTGGGGACCAAGTCTTGTCGAGAACTCGAGACTGTTAATTTTCCTTTTTGAAAATATTAACGATGTTTTTTTTTTAAATAAAAAAATACTATTTTAAAAAAAAATATTATTTATAAATATTAACTATGTTTAATGACATTGAATAAGTTGATATTTAAGAAAATAAAAGTATAATTAATTATTTATTTTTTTAATTTTAAAAAAGTAATGCATTAAATGTAATTTAAAAAAAATAATAATAATTAAATAGTTTTTGAAAAATATTAACTAATGTCTAATGATATTGATTAAAATAATATATATATATATATAAATAAGCGTAACTAATACATAATTTTTTTTTGAATTCATTAAAAATAATATATTAAATAAATTTTTTTAAAATAATAAATAAATAATTTTTAACTGATAATTATAAGTATCAATTAATAAACCCATAATGTTTAACCGTGTGAGATCAGTTAACCATATCTTTTTCCTTTACTTTGTCAAATTTCAAAAAGAATAAGCCCCAACATATGAAACAGATCAATAAAAAAGTTCAGTTCCACATTGAATGAACTTAATTAAGAAAAAGGTTTTATTAACGAGTGTTTTTATGATACTTTTTAAGGTTAGTTAGTATATTATTTATAATAATAACTTTGTATTAAATGTAATAATTGATAATTTTATTCATCATTTTCAATAAATTAAATAAAAATATTACTATATGTAATAACCTTAATGCTTTTAGAGTACTCGTTAGGAAAATCCATTAAGAAATTAAGTTCAATGAATCAATAATATTGTCTTTATATAATTTAATGAAAAATGCAAAATTTAAGAGGCAAAGATGTTGTATAGGTTTTGACAAAAGTTTGCACCACAAATTCATCATTGCAAGTTAATTATTCCTAAAATTTGCATGCCAAGCCAATGAGCCAATCTCTGTCCTCAAACCATGCAAAACCAAACATGTAAAACCAATTTTTAAGCAGATCACAAAAACAGTTTCTTCCTAAAAATAACCCTGGATTTTACCTTTAAAATCCCCACTTAGCACCCTCATTCTCCTTACCTGCAAGAAAATAAAAAACAAAAAAACACCAAGAAAAATCACAAAATAAAAATTTTCATCACCAAATAAGGGCAGGTCTATTTGTGAGCTTAATTATTCTTCTCCACCATGGACATGAAGAAGATCTCTTGCGCTGTCATTGTCGCTGCCGCCTCCATGAGCGCAGTCGTCATGGCCTCCACTGACGCCCCAGCCGCCGCCCCAGGCCCAGCCTCCAGCGCCGTGTCCTCAGCCTTGCCTGTTCTTGGGTCCTTGGTTGGGGCCTTCCTTGTTTCTTTCTTTGCTTAGTACATGCAGTAATTAAGCCGATAAATCTATGAAAAAAAAAAGTATGTATTGAAGAAGAAAATGGAGGATTAATAATGTAAACTAATAAGCTCAAATTTGATTGAAGATTATTTTCTTCACTTCATTTGTATATGACAATTTCAATTCCTTGTGATACTTTGCAATAAAAAGTTATCTGTATGTTGAATAGTATTTCTGAAACTTGAGCCAAATTAGACTTTAATTATGTTACACAAAGTCGATAAAAAACTATGTACGAGGTACTGAGGCCATTAGAGGTCCGAAGTCGGGTTCAGATTAAAACCTGACGCCATTTTCGTGAGCTGGAAGGAACTTCAAAACCATGAGCTTGTCACTGCATTTTGGATGAAGATAATTGGTAGTTCTGAGTTCATTATGGTTTCTGAATTAGATTTTAAGAATTAATATTTCTGGATTTGGATTTTGATATATATTGACATCCCCGCGCATCAAACAAAAATTTGAAGTTAAACAGCGCCATGTTCATCTTAGTTGCTTCCTAATCAAATGCACAAGTTTGATCTGGAACACTGAAAAGTATTTAAGAATGTATTCATTATTTCCATCAAAACCACCCGTAAGTCAACAATCTGCAAAATATGTTTGTTTCTTGAGTTTCTCTTTTCTCTTCAAGCAAATCACTCGGAATAAACACTTTATGTCAACACATTATAAAAAAAAACCATTTTCTCACAAGAATGAATAAATTAATGGCAACCTCATCATGAAAATCAGGTTCTTCCCGTGAACTTTTGGGCGGCCATGAGGCTCTTTGTTAACCAGATTGCTGTTTCTCTAGATGAAACAACTTCTTCCCCAAATGGTCGTAGCACACCAGCAAGCTCATCGATTTTGTCTTGCTTAAGAAGCCGGGCACATAGCTCAAGCAAAGACTCCAAAGCATCCGCTCTTTGCTGACTTGGATTCTCCCACACACTCTTAATTTCATCGCCACTCAATGCTGTAAGTCTACTCAGTAACGACACATCACTTGGTGTCAAGTGAATCGCTTGGGCACCATCTTTCTCTGTTAGAAAGGAGCAATTATTGTTTTCTGATGTTGCTCCAGCTGCTTCATCTTTACATGGAAGTACAGCATTACTTTCTGATGACAAGTAGCTCGTGTCGGCACCTTCTGTTTTCGCATTAGGACTACTTGTTTTATATGAAGAGCATCTTCGATCTACATCAGTCTCGTAAACGGTAGATGATGAACATCCATCATCAGGGAACCCATTTTTATCATCACAGCTTATACTGGAGATTGTCAGTTTACTAGAATCCCCTGATCTACCAAGAACCTCTTTTGCTGCTTCTTCAAGAACCTGCATGTCACAAGATGTCTCCTCATTTTTTCGACTTGCAGACTTTATATCAGCTTCTGGCAAGTTTTGTGTGTGCTCAGAAGTGGGTTCTTCTTGTTCATCATGCTGAGAATTGAATGCCATCTCAGAAGTTGACTCCACGTCAGCATGTTTTTGAGGAATGCTGTTAAACTGAGCCTGTTTGTCTCCATTGCTAACACTCACTTCAGAATCAGTGGACTTGTCTTTGGAATCACTGATAGAGTTTGATATTTTGACAGCGCAGCTAGTAGGATCAACCCTCTTAGTGACAAGGTTGTCTTCTGTACTAGCTGTGGATGTTGGCTTCTCACAACTAGGAGAACTGCTTAGGTGTAAATCAGCCATTCTCCGAAATGCATGTATATTTTCTTGTCCATTCGATACCCCAGCATCTTTAACCCCCCTGTCCTTTCCAATCCCGGGTTTGCTGGACAATGATTTTCTAGGTGTCTTCTCCTTTGGGATTGGGCTGTTTGTGGGCTTTATCGGAAGATAAACAGAAGACGGGTTTCTGCAGCGAAGGAGATGAGGCTGCAAATGGGGATGCCTTAAGAGTTCAGCAGCCTAAAATATTAGAATACTCTGGGATCAGTATGGATAGTAGTGTTTAAAACTAGAAAACTAAATAAAGGGTCACTTGTACTAACAGTTGGTCTGTGTTCTGGGTTCTTCCTTAGCATAAACTTGATTATTTGTTTCCTGAAACATGTAGTCATTTCATTTTCTACGTACATTAGAATTTTTAAAAAGAAATGAAATAACATTGGTTAGTAATGTTAAGTAAATACGTCCAAGAATGATTATATGGATTAGACTGATCATCAAGAAACAGCTGATATTTATATCAGTTAGAAGAAGATGCTTACAGTGTGGAGGAATACAAAATTGGGAGAGGAGAAATGGAGGATCTGTTGATTTTGTTAATGAGTCCAGCCATATCCTGTTGAGTTGTCAATGACTTTAGTTTACTATAGAATATATATAGTGAAGAAAATTACAGACAAATTAAGGGTAGTTAAAAACAACAGAGGCAATGTCATATTGCTCGTGTTAAGAAAACTTACGGGAGCTCTAAATACTGGTTGATGTGCAGCAATCTCAAACATACAGCAACCTGGAATAATAAATTTATGTCACTGCTTGTTAAAAGTATAACAGATTTTGCATCTCAAAATCATGCTTTGATCTTCTTACCAAGTGACCATATATCAGATTTATAGCCATAAGGTATATCGGCCAGGAGCTCGGGACACATATAGTTGGGTGTGCCAACAACCTATAGAGAATATGCAAGAGGAATAGAAAAGAATTGCAGTAAATCCCTAAAAACCGGTTTTGACAAATTCTATAACCAAAATTACTAAGACATTTAATAACAATAACTGTTTGTATTCAAATCAAAAATACATTAGAAGTACTTGAAAATAAAAGCTTGTTACATTGAAGGAGTTCTAAGACAGCCTAAGTTTGAGGAGTCAAAGGTTTCTTAAGGAAAACTTTCTAAGAAAATTTTGTAAAAGAGGAAAAGATTAGCTCAAATCCATACCGAGGAAGCAAGGTCTTCTGTGTTAAGTAATTTTGCAAGTCCAAAGTCACCTGTACAGTCATGTAAGACATACATATCTTAGAAGACGTCAAAAAAGGATGCCAAACCTGACAAAGAAAAGGAGTCGGTTTACAGTAATCCTTTTGCCATCATACCAAGCCGGATGTCATTGTCCTTCGTAAGGAATATGTTGGAACACTGAGATTAAAAGAAGTTAGAACATAGCATCATTTATGAGCTTTTCTTCACTATAGGGATGAAGATAGAAGCAGTACCTTCAGATCCCTATGAAGAACACGGTTTGAGTGCAGGTAGTCCACAGCCAACAACAATTGAGTCATCCATTTGCAGATTTTCTAGGGAGCCAAAGAGAACAATAAGAGGGTGAATACCATATCCAGCAGGTGCATATAAGTAGTTCAATTGCAGGAATATTGTATTACCTCCTCAGGAAAGTGCATACCTCTGGCCTTCTTAATAAGCTCAGCCCTGACTCGAACAAAAATTTTAAGTGGCCCGATTAGTCATTCATAAGCATCAGACAGAATCCGCTTTTTTTTTTCTTGATGGAATTCCAATTGCTATTTAGTTACATTGTAATCCAATTAAAGCTGATGACCAATAATACATACAATACAGCTGATATAAAAATCCCACTCATTAACTTTAGAGGTGAGAAATTTATTCTTTTCATCATTGACTGTTTCGGTTGAAAGATTAAAAAAGTTGAAGATAAGTATATGCAGTTTTTTAATCACTTCTTAACCAACTGGCAATATAAATTATGTTACATCTCCAGCTGACCATAAATCCTACTCGTTAACTTTATTGATGAGAAATTATGTCACTTTTCATAACTGAAGGAAGTTTTTCCACTCACATAAAAAGATCGAAATTTACAAAAATGCAGTCTATGAGCAAAAAAATTCCCTAGAATGTGCTTAAGACGATTAAAGCACTTGAATATTCCATCAAAATCTGATCCAAAAAACGACAACTCTTTTATGGTGGTAACTTACATGTCCCCTCCTTCACAGTAGCCAGTTACAATGCATATGCTGTTTCCCTGAGAAGCATGAAGACAAATTAACAAATTACTGAAGAGTCAGTCATGGTCTCAACAATATAAATTATAATATTGTGCAGAAACTCTGTCATATCCAATCTAAATCTAAAATAGTGATATAATCCTTTCACCTTGTCAACCCAAGCATCTTTGTACTCGACAATATATGGATTATTCAATTTTGCAATCAATTCCATCTGCAATGCAACAAAAGCACATATTGAGAGACATATTTGCAAACATAGAGATGAATTAAGGTCAAAATTACTAGATATCAAAGAATGAGCTATATAGACATCTTTGGCATCTTATTTGGAATCAATTTTACAAGTAATTTTGAGGGTCTTTCTTATTTTTGGATAAGTGAAGGCATTTTTGTCCCTAACTATAATAAATCCTTCCTCAATCAACTAGGAATCTTTCAACCCAAAATGTTCAGGTGAGAAGGCTACTCCAAACTTTAGGAGATACATATTAGATTGCTATATATGAGATTACTGGTTATTTGCGATTAACATTCGAACCAAATGAAGTAAGAGAATATACCCTCAACTAGATCACTGATTATCTCTCTCGGTGCCTAAAGCAAACACACAGTACAACTATTTTTTCTTCAATGGACGGATACGGTTATGAGCGGGGAAATGGCACATGAGGATGGTCATAGCAGCATGAACATATTTTCAGACTGTTTCCAACTGCTGAAGTTTTTATGATTCCATTGTTTGTATTCACTTTCCAGGTGTGTGTTTGTATTTGCGCATAATTTGTCATCAGAAAGACCAAAAGGGTTACATCTAACAGTAGAATATATGAAATATATCTATTTAACCTTTGTAAATAAAAATATAACTTGTAAAAGAAATAAATAAATAAAGATCACAGCCTTCAGAGGGCGACAAGGAAGGAAAATGGAGAAAGGGGCAAACTCAGGGTATAGAACATCCCATTGGGTAGATAAAGATGTGCAACCTAAGGGTCATCACATGAATAAAAACTTTGATTGTTGAGCAAAACATAGACACCCCATAACCAAAATTTTTGTCAATCAAGATCTTAAGGTCATGATTCGTTCAACCATAAGAAATTAAACACTAAGAAAGATAACTGCTCTAGCTAATTTTATGACCTAGAGAACAGATGAGACAGGCAAAGACCAAAAAGCTGGGATCTATGTTGCTCCAACTCTTCATTTTTCTTTAAGTACCCGTGTCCAACGCATATCCGGACATGGGATATGGGGATATGATCCCCAAGGACCCTCCACATACATGAAAAAACTTAGAATAAATCAAACATACCCATGTCGGACACATACTTGTGTCCGACACATATCCGAATCCGAGTAACATAGATGTGGATAATCAACATGAAAATATTAAAATCTTAATTCACCATGGAATAATCTATGCAACTTTCACCACAACTCCCATGTTAATTAAAACAAGAATTTTTTTAAGAAAGTGACCTCTTGATGCGCTGTACGCTTAAACTTCTCTGTTTGCTTGGATAGGCGAATCTTCTTCAACACATACCTAACAGAATAAGAAAAATAAAAGATATCATACTAACTGATAGCTAAAGTTAATCATTGTTAGAAGGCGAGGAACTGTGCCAACAGCTATAATAATGAAATTTAAGGCCACATATTCAGAATATAGCTTTTGTTGCTTAACCAATCACAGAAATCTTGATTTTTTGCATTCCAGAAATTCATTAGTAAGATAACAAAACGAAGAACAACCTAAACATTAAGAATCCCATGGAAATTTATTGCTTGGAACTATCATTTCTTTGGGGGAAAATGAAACTTTATATCATTCATTTCCTCAAACTTTTGTATTGTATGTTCCTCTAAGATCAAACCTCAAGGTAATTGAGAACCAAAAAAAAAAAAAAAACAAAAAACGAAATAAGGAGAAAATACTTACTTCTTTTTCTCACGTTTATGGAGAACAAGAAAAGCAGCTCCAAAAGCTCCTCTTCCAATCTGTTCTATAACTTCATAGTCTTCCATCTTGGACTTGCCATCACCATTATCACTCTCCATGGAGACCTTAAAAAGACCAAAGATAAAGATCCAATCTTTTATTAATCAACAAAAGTAAAAACCCATTTCAGAAATCTCAGCTAAGACAAGTTAATAAGCAAAGAAAAATCCAAGTTTCAAAATTTGATGCTAAGACAAAGAAGGATCAGAAAGAAGATTTGCAAAAAAGGCCAAAAAAAAAAAACAAAAAAACCCAAGAGAGAAGTAAATACAGAGTAAAATTGTTGAAAAGGATCAAACCTTTGAGACTATTGAAACTCTCCAAAAAATGTTATGATCTTATAGATAAAAGAGAAACACCCAAAGTTGAGTAAAGCTAAATTTGACAATGATGATATCACAGTGGAATATAAGTGAAAGAGAGAGAGAGACTGTGAGAAAGAGATAGAAGTGGATGGACAAACTCAAATAAAAGCAACATCCAACACTTAAAAGATAATTAAAAGGTTGATGACTTACTTACCAAATTAATTAATGAAGTGGGGAAGAAAAGACTAAGGTGTAAAGACAAAGTCGTATTAGCGAATAAAGGAATCCAAATAATACTTGTAATAACTTAATTGGAAAGTTGATTAATTTGATTATAAAGAATTCTACCAAAAAGACAACAACAAAAAAAAAAAAATAGAAAGAGAGAGAGAGAATGAAAGATGAGGTGTGGGAAAGACCAAAGTAAAAGGCAAAGGCTTTGCTTGCACTGGCATACACAATGTTTAGTAGTTGTGATATCACCATCTTTAAAAAAATTATGAAAACCAAATTAAAAAAAAAAAATAGTAAAATCATTGTTAGAGTTTTAATGTTTCAATTAAGGGGTGTTTTTGGTTTAGATTTTTGTTTTTGTATGTGTGTGATGGGCTCCACGTTTGGTTGGCTTTAGGTACATTGATGGATTGACTTAAACTTTTTTAAAAGTACTTAAAAAAGAATTTCATAATCTGCATTCTGCACCTTTAACATATGAAAACTATGAATCATTAATTGGGTAATAATCCTTTTGTTTTTGAGTCTTTTGATGGAAATATAAAAATGTTGGGTTGGAACTTGGAAATGTAATCATCAATCCATTAAAGCTTCTCTTTGTTTTGGGGGAGGGGGGGGGGGGGGCTTATACAGCAGCAGTTATTTTGTTGCTTAATTTAAGAGAGAGTGCAAACCTAAATAAACAAATGCCTCAATCTTAACTTAGCTTTCCTGTCAAAACAAATGAGGTATTATGTCACTATAGATTAGGAGTATAGCTCATTATGCAAATATTTTCCCATAATCTAGATCCAGTTAATGAATGTTCTTTTTCTATCTCCTTTTTCTTTTTGAAGAAAAAAATTCACCTAATAAATATACCCATGCTTCAAAGTTCAAGATGAATGATAAAACATTAAATAGATGAGCTTGACATATATGATGATACATCCAAACTTTATGTTAAAGGGGTGAGATTAAACATTGTATTGTCCTGAGATCCCAATTGAATATCAAATATAAAATTTGGATCTTAAAATTTAGCGGCATGAAAAGACTCCAAAGTAGAGGTGCTTATGGGGCCGGGTCGCGACCCGAATTTTTTTTGATTCCTTTACTCAGGTCAGGTTTTGGGTCGGGCCGGGCCGGGTCGGCCCGTTGGCTCATATTTATCGTTTATTATATTAAAAATATAGATTTTTTCTATAGATTTTTAAAATTAAATTTAAAAAAAATATTCTTATTTTTATTAGATGAACAGTGATCCAAACCGGATCGGATCATTAAAATCTCTGTTTAAACTTAAACCAATACGAACTGGACCAAACGGATTATTCGACCCGTGAACAGGTATGAGGGCGTTTAATCCACTCTTGAAAAACTATAAAATTTTGGACAAGGAGACAAAATGGCCCATCTCTCTACTATTTTTAAAATGAAGCATTTTTGCCATTCTAAGCTAAGCACTTTCCCCAGAACCTACGCTATCATATTTAAAACTTTGTCCTACTATGGATCAACAATTTTCACCAGTCATTCCTTGCCACAGCTGGAGGGGGAGAGACCAAACCTGGATATATTTTTGAAGCCCTTTTTCCACACGTTTTGAACTTGGGGCAACAGGCAGATCTTTCACAGCATTTGGCAATTAAAAGTTTCAAATTCATGGTGCCCATTTTTGGCCGTTGAAGAATCTGTCAGCTTGAAGTATATCTTTTAAATTACTCTGAAATAGCACTCTTTAACAATTTGTTCTATTAAGATTAACAGACAGAAAACCATCCTAAGCTTAAGTAGAAATGATAAGATTTATATCCTCTTCTTTTGATGAAGCTCAAGCTGCTTCCATCCTGCTAAGAAAGACATTTACTAACCACTGGCTTCTCTTCAAATCCAACTTCAAATAGCTACTTATTAATCATCATAAAACCAACCAGTCATTGCTGTTATAGCACATGATGATGGTGGTGGTTGGGAAGAGGCTTTATCATAGCTCACCAACTGGAAACCAGTTAGGTTAGTTAACATAACAACCGGGCTGTGTTTAATAGTCAAAGTAGGCATAATAAAACTGCATCCAAAACCTTTCATTAAAAAGTAGATAACTCAAGACAAATGCAAATGAACTTGTCATCTTTAAGTTAACTAGAACAAGGGCAACATTCCATGTTTCTTGGAGCAGATAAGGCAATTTGCATCCAGATAAATAAGACAAGTTGCATTTTGCATAATTCTCACCAAATCCAACTTTTTACAGAAACAATCCTAGAAGAAAATCACTTCCGCTTTGATTTGTTGGAGGCCTTTCGGCTTTCAACTTTCCTCTGTGCAGCTTCAAATTCTTCTTCAGTGGGTTCAGAATCTGCATTACCCCCATATTTGGACACCATTGATGAAAACATGGAATCAAAACGGTCTTTCCTCTCATTTCGACGCTGAGATATAATTGCAAATAGATCTGATTCTGACTGTTTAATTGATCTGTTATACACCAATAAAAAGGCACATATTTTTACAACATAATCGGCTGAGGTAAATATCTTTAAAATATACAGAAAAGACCAAGTACAAGACTCACTTCCCCTTCCTCCTCAAGGGACTGGTAGGTGGCTTCATTTCAGATACTTTCTTTGCCCATTTCTTGTAGGCTTTGGTTTCTTTCAATTCTCCTACATAGAAAAGAAACAAAGAAAAAGAGCTCATCTCATGGAAAAATCATACATCAAGAAAAAGCTGTAAGAATTTAATAGGCCTCAGAATTATGCACATCCTAGTTTTGATAATTTGGGACACTGCAGTGGAATAATCAATTAGCTCATCCATTCTTAAACTGCAAAATACCTATAAAGTGGAACCCAGTTGATGTAAGAATTAAATAGGCTTTAGAATCATCTATAATAGTAATTTTGGCAATTTCAGACACTAGTCAATGTAGCTCACCCATTCTTAAACTGCAAAATAGCTATTAAGTGCAATCCATGTTTTGATTATCATTTCTAGAAAAAAAAATTTGCTTAGCAGCGCCATTATAAACACAGAAAGGAATCAGAACTAAAGGTCTCACCGTAGAGGATCCAGAATTTATCAAATTGGCTTTTGGTCATCCATTTTTAAATTGAAAACCAGGTAAGAACTGGACGCAAGACTTTAACCGTACTTCTAGAACAGAAAACTTATAAGCCAGCTTGTGTAGATAAAAGCCGGAAGAAAGCCTCACCAGAAGCTATTGCCTCATCAAGCATGTCCTTAAAACGGTGTGAATCAAGCTTAGGATCTGAACAGAGCATTGAATGGAAGAGCCTGTCGAGGGGGCAAAAAATCAGAACTAATCTGGAAAGCCTAAAGGAAAGAAAAACACACCGCCCCTCTTACTTAATAATATTGCCCTTGAACTTCTTATAAAGATCAATCAAATCTTTCTTCTCTGAATCAGATCCCCTATAATTTGCTTCAAACTCTTCAATATCAGCCTCAGTGACCTGAAATTGATTCAACAGTTGTGAACGAAATGGAATGGAAAGCCAAAGTTCCAGTCACATAAAGGGAAGAGGAGTCAACAAATGTAGTAACCTTTTTGTACATAGTCCTGAAAAAGTTTTTCAAATTCTCAACAACATCCCCAGCAAGGTCCTGATCAACAAAATAAAGAGAAACAGGTTAGAAAATGCTCAATTAGTAAGGGAATAAATTTGACAATTTGGACCAACTTCAATTGAATTGCTTGTATAACAACAGGAAGTCTAAGAGATGCATTTTTCACATCAAAAGGTGAGAATAAACAGAATATTTCCATATCATAGGGGATTTGCATAGCCCTAAAACTATATTTACTCACAGCATCATCAACACAACCAGTTTGGTCATAGACTGCCCGTTTCTCCTCATCACCAAGAATGGATATCACCTTTTGCAATTGCTGAAATTTCTCTTTAGCTTCCTATATAAGTAATATGATGTGTTACAAATAGATGAAAGGAACGGAATTTTACCTTCATATTCTTCCACGAACAATCCCACAGTACACAAACAGATATTTGAAGCCTAATGTCGACAGACAAGTTAAATTAACTTCAGCTTTTACCTCATCACCAGGATTTTTATCAGGATGAAGTCTCAGGGCCAACTTATAATATGCTTTCTTAATCTCTTGCTGAGATGCCGTCTTTTCAACACCGAGAACCTACAAGCAATCAGTCGTTATTGGGCATCTGTTGCGCAAATTTCCAATGGAAATGTCAATGGATAAAACAACCCAAGAACCTTAACAACTCTCTTCGAATGAAACAATGAAAATATTTGGAGAAGTCGTCACATTGAACCCACAAAACAAAAACGAAATTTCAATATATATATATATATATATATATATATATATATATAACCATTTCATTTGTTTGCATACATAAATGGTTTTCTAACTTCCAATCTAAACCAACCCAATATTAATTTATAAATTATTTTTCTAGTAAAGAAAAAAAAAAAAACTAACTAACTTCTTCACAAACACAGGTAAAAAAACCCATAAACCCTAATTTCCAAATCAAAATAAAAAAAGTAGAAATACCTCATATAAGCTCTTTTCGTTTGAAGCAGAGTGATTTTCCTCTTCTTCTTGCACCACTTCTTCTTCCTCTTCATCATCGCGTGAAACCCTAGATTTCTTTCTCTTTCCCATTCTAGCCCAAATTAATCAAAATAACAAATTTTCTGATTTTTTTTCTTAATTAAAAAAAAGAGACTTTTTTTTTATATATATTTTCTATGGCAGAGTACAGAAGAAATTTTGGACTGGGGAGATTTTGGTTTCTTTAGTTATAGTGTGTAGGTTTGGGGCTCTGATTCCTTCCCGCCATCTCGGTCTTTGCTTTGAACATTTTTTCCTATGGAAAATAGAGAAAAAGAAAATTAAATAAATAAAAAATTAAAATGATTTTTTTTTTAATATTTGAATTTGAAAGGATTAAATTTGTAAATTAAGAGTTAGATTTGATAATTTTGGACAAAACACAAATATATTATGAAAAAATAATTAAAAATAACATAAAAAATAACACGAATATATGAATTTATCAAAATTCATAATATGAATTATTAACATGTTAAAATTTATATAAATATATAATATATTAAATACGATTATAATATAAAAAAATAACATTAATATAATACAAATATACGAATTATCGAATCTAATTAGGACAGAGGGAAAGGTTAAGACATGGCCCTTGGCTTCTCCCAAATTATCCTTTGGCCCGTATCATTTTTTTTATTTATTTTCTACTTGACCCTCCTTAATCTTATCAAATTATTTATATAGCATCCAACATTTTTAAATTGTTAGTATAATTTTGATTATTTTTATAATTTATTCAACAATTATTTTCTTTTTGAATGGTTTATTTTATAATTATAAATATTTACTTTTCATAAAATTCTTTTCTACATGATGCATTAATTTAATTTCCTAAATATACGTTCTTATCTTTCATATAAGTACTTAATTATTTTTAGATTTTAAATTGTTTTAAAATTATTTCCTTCTTTTCCTAAAAAAAAGTTTATTCCCTTGCATGATAATTCCTTATAATTTGCATATTATTAATATATATATATATTAAGTATATAAATTTACTAGTTTTCAATCTATGAAATGCACAAGAAACACAAATTTACTATAACATCAAATATATAGACATATATTTTGATATGTGTAATAATGCATTATGTAAATAAATTTCATTGTATAATTTGTCATTAACCATTAATGAATATTATTTATAATAATAACTTTTTTATGAAAAACCATTTTCTCATGAATTTTTCTAACAAATATTATTAAGGGTTAGTTTAACGTTGCTGTTGAAACAAATTTGGGTTAAAAAAAACTTTGGTTGAAAAAAATATGTTTAAAAAGTGTGGTGAAAATTATGGTTTAAATATTTTTAAGTATTTAACATTACTGTGAAAAATTATTGTAGAAAATTGAAATGTTAAAAAAATATGTTTAAAATAATAAAAGTGTAGAGATGTAAGGATAATAAAGTTATTTTATCCAAAATCAGCTTTTAAAACTCAAATTTTTTTTTTCAAACCATAATTTCAACAATAAAAATCTTTTAACTTCAAAATTGTGCCAAAAACAATCTTAAATAAAGCCTAAATCCGTTATGTACAGCAAAAATAAAAGTTTTATAAATTCAAATTATTAATTATTTCTTAAAACTAAATAAAAAGCTTTCCTTGGTTGTAAAAACTGTAAATTATTATTTTCTCGAAACTCCCAAATACGTTCCCTTCTTCCTAAACCAATAAATGATAACCACGTAATTCACAATAAAGGGCAGAACAGTAATTATAAGCTTTTCCAAAGGCGGTGAGTCGAGCATCACCGACTCATCAGTGGAAAGCGTTCGGTGGCAGCGAAAAAGTGATAGTCTTTTAAATAAGAGGAAAAAAGGGGAGAGAGAAAATTTTAAATCCCAAAAAAAAAAAAAAAAATTCATACGACCCAAGGTTTCTATCTTTCTCGTCTCGATTTCTTCGATTATTATCATACATACATCTCTTCATTAAGGTAAGGGTTTCTTTTGTTACGCTTTATGTCTCTTCGATGATATGAAATTTACCTCTTTCTTAATTTTCTATATTTTTTTTGTTTGGTTGAAATTAGAAATGAAGAAAGGGATTAGTTTTTATTAATTTTTATTTTAAAATTGAATTTTGTTGGTGTGTTTAATTGCATGAGAGAGGAACCGTCTGGTTTGATTTTGTCAGACAAGATCGGTCAAATTAAAATTTCAGGTAAGGGGTTTTCTCCCAATTGTTTTTATTTTCCTCTTTTTAAAGTTAAATTCTTCGATTAGTTTTTTTTTTTTTCTGTTGATAATTTAGGTTGCTTTTGGTCTGACTGTAATTGCTTTGCGCTAGGAAAGTTTTGGGTCAATTGGGTGTTTAGGGTTTTTGCTAAACATTTTGAACCCTTTTTTTTTCTTTTTTGATTTTTAAAGAGGAAATATAAAAATTATATGCTGTTGCTGTTGGCTTGTTAAGAATTTTTAGTGTCAAATAAGATCATTTTATATCTTTTATTTATGAGCTAGAGAGCTGGTATTCATAAAAATGATGAATATTATGAGAAATGTTTACTAGGTAAGATATAGGGGAAGAGCCCTAGCTTAATTCTGCATGAAGTGAACTAATTTTCCTATTGTAGTTGGGGAATAATTGCCTTCAAACAATGGCAAAGATGTTTTTATTCTATGATTGGGTGGGACTGAGAGTCAATCTGCAGCCAATCCACTTGAGGATGCGGGTTTTGGGCTTTATTTTGGTATTTATGGTTATTGGGAAGCATGTGTTCCCAGCAATACCGGCATGTTATCCTGCTTAACTGATATAAGCATGCTGCATATTACACATATGCATGTGTTATTGGTATTGGCAGCCTCATGATGTTCTTTTTCGCTCCTGTCCCTTAGCTTCTTGGAATATTGATGTTAACACATCCTCCTTTGCTGCCCATACTTGTTCTTTCCATCATTTTTGCCCTTGATTGGTATTATTGTCAGCTGACTCTGTATTGTCTCTTTAAGGGCTCCATTGTAAGTGAACTAATTATCTGCGTAACCTAAGATCCCTACAATTAGCAATGATATTTTTGCCATGGTATCTGATATAATGTTGATTCATGAATCATGATTGAGATAATCAGTCATAGGTACTGGTTCTTATTGAGCAAATTGATCATTTACATGCTTAGTATGTGCGCATGTCCTCGAGGTCTATAAATTGGCATGCTTTGTTTCCATCTGACATTTATTGATATCCATCTTGAGGAGTTGAATCACTTGTGGTCCTTCCACCCTTCCTTTTTCTCTTTTTTTTGGGGGGGTTTCTCCTTTATTTTGGGTTATTTATAGTAAGGTGGTTTCTTTGCAGGAGATTAGAGAAGATGGAGTCTCATGATGAGACAGGGTGCCAAGCTCCAGAAGGCCCCATCCTGTGTGTTAACAACTGTGGCTTCTTTGGAAGTGCAGCTACCATGAATATGTGCTCCAAGTGTCACAAGGCAATGGACCTGAAGCAGGAACAGGCACAACTCGCAGCATCATCCATTGGAAGCATTGTGAATGGCAGCTCTAGTGGGAATGGTAAGGAACCAGCTCTGGCTGCTGCTTTGGATATACAATCTGGAAATGTTGAGTCAAAGATCGTGTCAGCAGAACCATCCATTGATCCATCCAAAATGACTTTCGGTGGGATGAAGACGAAAGAGGGTCCAAATAGGTGTACCACATGCTGTAAGCGAGTTGGTTTGACAGGATTTAATTGCAGGTGTGGAAACTTCTTCTGTGCAGCTCATCGTTACTCGGACAAACACGACTGCCCTTTCGATTATCGGGCTGCTGCTCGTGATGCTATTTGTAAAGCCAACCCTGTAGTCAGGGCTAAGAAGCTCGATAAAATCTAAGACGTCCAGGATGAAAGTGAAGATTTGTGTAGTGAAATATGATGCTTTCAGCTCATGATAGTGAAGGTCTATGTAAGTTGGCTGCTTTTCTCATTAAGTGTCGTCCCCATGATTGATATAAAACATGTTCAAGTCCATGATAGGGAGGACATCATTGAAGTGTAAGGGAAGTCTATGTTCCTTGTCGATTGGTTGGCAGTACGTTCGCCTCAGTTTGTAAGTCTTTATTTGTGCTGGTTTGATGGACATCAATATGATCACCTTGTAATGCTTCTTTGTGGTATGCATTTCTTTCTAGTAGCAATGGATAAATGGAGTTTTTCACCTTTCTAAACGTCCATAACAAAAACTTTTTGAAAATACTTTAAACATTTTTTCGTTTGATAGATTTTCTAGAACTTGCAAATCTTTCCCTTCCCTTCAAGAATTAAAAGTTTGAAGTTAAACTGTTGATGTATCCTTTGGGAAAAATTTTTGAATATAAAAGATAAGGACAATATTAATAGATGCTTAAGTGATATTGGTTAAAGTAATATTTATAAAAATATATATATAACTAATATATTATATTTTTTTTATATTCAATAAAAATAATATATTAAATATAAAAATTTAAGATAATTAAAGAATTTTTAATTGATATATGTAGGCATTTGTCTCTATGTTATATTTAAATAAAGAGATTTTTTTTATTAAAAAAAATTAAATACAAATACGATGTGTATATCTGATGATTGGGGCTAATTTGAATTAGTTCAATCTCTAAAAGTCTACACTACTGGGCTAGTTTGAATTGTCATGTAATCCGACTTATAGATTGGATCATGGGTTTTTTATTTTATTTTATTTGGGTTGCATACCTTTGTACTTTGAAGAAAGATTTTGGGTTGAGGGTAATTTAGATTTAGTAATATGTGTATGTGTATATTTTGTATTTTTTTTTTTGTCAATTGTATAAATATAAATATAATTTAAATTATCAAATATGTTAAAATTTTAAACACGAATATAATACATGTATTAAATATATCATGTTAATAATATTTAAATGTGTTATTTCATATTTATTAAACATATAATATTTTTATATCGTGTTCAAAAGTGTTGAGTCACCTCAACTCTCTCATCCATGTTGCAACTAAAATTTATAGGTAAAATCATCAAGCAAGAAAAAGTTTTAGGATATGAAGGAAATTAACTTGACTAATTAAGCATGGGAAAAATAAAGGTTAAATTTGAAAAACATACCATCAATAATACAATAATTGTTAAAAGGTACAATGAGTAAGAATTATTTGAAAAAGAGAAATAAAAA
This sequence comes from Fremontodendron californicum, assembly GCA_030761205.1. Taxonomy (NCBI): domain Eukaryota; kingdom Viridiplantae; phylum Streptophyta; class Magnoliopsida; order Malvales; family Malvaceae; genus Fremontodendron; species Fremontodendron californicum. The sequence goes on along the minus strand of JAULJL010000009.1, from coordinate 7,576,203 downwards.
AATCAAAAATTGTTAGGAAGAAAATTATAAAAATAAAATTACCTTTTAACTTTTTTTCCCTTTTTCTCATATTCTTTAATTTATTTTTTTAATTAAAAAATAATTTTTTTTAAAATAATAAAAAATAATTTTTCTAAGATAATTTTTTTAATTTAAAAAAAAATATATTTAATTTTTTAAATTTATTTTTAATTATAATTTTAAAAAATAATATTTTTAAATGAGAGGAGAAAGGAAAATGAGTTTTTTGTCAAATTTATCTTTACAATATCTTTTCTATTAATTTTTAAATTTTTTATTTTTTTTTTATATAACTCTTATTTATTAAATTATTTAATAATTATATTAGTAGACATGTTTTTTAGATTTACCCAAAAAGTTTTGACTCTTTTAAGCCAAAAGTGTACTGTTAAAAGGACAGTAATTATAGCGGGCCCGTCTGGCCTCAGAGGTCAGCCCCTAAAAGCATCCCAAGAAAACTTCGTTACCAGCTAGCTTTTTTAAGGTACACTACAAAACACCCCCCCCCCCTCCTCATAGGAAATCTAGTTGCCTCGAACGGACTCAAAACTCAATACTCAAATTCAAGAATTTAAAATTTTAATTAAATTTTATAACTTTAGACACGATTTAGGAATTAACATATTTAATAAATATAAAAATAATATAATATATTTAAATACGATTAACATCATACACTTAAAAAATATATATATATATATAATATATGTGTTTAAGATTTAACATATTTAATAATTTTTGTTATATTTATATTTATAATTTATACAATTGATATGAAAAAAAAATAAGATATGACACGCATATATAAATTATCAAATTTAATTTTAATACTAATAATTTTTTAAGTTAAAATTAGTATATTTGGATAAAACCAAAATTCACAATTATGTTGATACGAATATGGTTCATAAGAGACCTATCTTCGACATGTAGCATAACCAAAAAATAAATAAATAGAGATTTTGTGTTTTAAACTTGTTTTTATGGTCGGTATAGAAGAGGAAAAGTGTTGGGTTTAGATTAGAACTATTTAATAGTTGGGTTATTCGTTTGATATGATAAGGGTTTGAATTGAATTGGATTTGCTATGAAATATCTAAATTTAGATTAATCCAACTTGAATTACTATATAATAAATAAAAAATAATTTTATTTTATTTTATTTAATTTAATTTTAAAATATAAATATAAATATTTTTTAATATTTTAAATAATAAAATAAGTTTTTTCAACCTGATAAATCAAGCCGGATTGAATAAGCAAAAAATTTATTATTCAAGCATGGTTTGATTAAATCAATTGTAAATGATAAAGAGAATATGGATTAATAGGGAAGACAAACAACCATTGATTTTTTACCCTAATATAAAAACCCATGTTATACCATAATTTCATGTTTACCATGCCATAACTCAAAAGAAGTTTTGTGTAAATCACAATCAATTGTAATAATAATGCTACTAAATTCTTTCCTCATAATCATTCCTAAATATAAAGTAAAATAGTATGTAAGCAAGAGTAATAAAGAACAACAAAAAAAAATCTCTGCTTAATTAAAGAATAACAATTGAGAATGTCAGCCAATTGAAAGATGCCTTCAATCTTAAACTTTCACTAATCAAAACCTAATTTGATTTATTTATGATGAAGCATAAATTAATAATAAAAAAAAGGTTATAGGACATGATCTCAAACTTCAAGACTCAACTTTTTAAGTAGAAAAAAAAAATGATAAGAAAAAGACAGAAGCATCCAAGGGCAAAAATATCATTGCATTTTACGAAGGAAAATGTTAATTGACGATTAATTATACTTATTAAAATAAAATTTTTAAAAAATTATAATTAATTTTAAACCGAACCTATAGGACACCCATTAATGGATGTCTTTTATGAAGGATTTTTGTTAATCAATACTATAAAAATAGTCTTTAAGATTAATATATATAATAATATCTTACACCAATGTATCGAAAATAATAAATAAAATTATTAACTACTACATTAAATACAATATTATTATTATAAATAATAATTTTTGCTTACGAATGTTTTTAGAATACTCTTTAAAGTTATTAAATATAGTAATATCTTCATCTAATATATTGAAAATGAAGAATAAAATTATTGAGGATTTGGGTCGTCTCCAGCTTTTACAATATGTAATCTTTAGCATACAGAACTTATGGTGTAGGAACTTCATTTTCCAGTCAGAGTGGTGAAGAAGATTAATCAGATTTGCAATGTCTTTTTTGGAAAAGGGAAGCAGGTAGTGCAAGGGGCGCTAGAGTGAGTTGGTAGGAGACTTGCCACCCTAAATCTAAAGGAGGATTGGGCATCAAGGACTTTGTATCTTGGAACAAAGCTTGCATACTGAGGAACTTGTGGACGGTGCTAACCCAAGCTGGCTCATTTTGGGTAGCATGGATCGAAAAATATGTCCTGAAGAACAACAACATATGGCAGCTGTCGGTAGCACAAAGGTATAGATGGAGCTCGAAGAAGCTCCTAAAGTTGGAAGCCTTGCACTCAGATTTACTCAGCACCAAAGGGATCGATTAATCTAGAAGTTACCTGGTCCAAACTACAAACAGCTCAAGTCTGGAATGAGCTAAGGCACCAGAAGGGGAAAGTCATTTGGCACCGAATTGTATGGTGTCATTTTCATATCCCACGACACTCTATCATTGCTTGGCAGGCAACACTTTATAGACTGCCTACAAAAGATAGAATGCACTCATGGGGGATGAGTCCTTCTACAGTATAAATACTTTGTAACGTTGAAGAGGAAAGTCAAGACCATTTGTTTTTCAATTGTGTATACTATAAACAGCTGTGGCTCAGTTAACTTCATGCATGTGGCAAGAGAAGAATAATAGGTTCCTGGCATGAGGAGCTGAACTAGGTAGTGAAAGAATGTAAAGGCAAAACATTGAATCCAACAATCATGAGGATGGCCTGGAATGCATGTATATACTATATATGACAAGAGAGGAACAAAAAGTTACATGAAGGGCAGAACAGATTGGAGCATGAACTTTTCAATCTTATAGTTAGAACAGTAAGGGATAGATTATTGGAGTGACAAATTTTGGATATAATACTGTAAATAGGGATAGCAAAACCCGATCCGACCGATGGATTTCGCATCAATCCGCTCCGTATGGAGATGTTTTTTTTTTTGAAAAGCGGGGGAGGGGTGGAGCGGGGTGGTTTTGGTAAATGCTTGCTTCGCTCCGCCCCGTCCAACTTTTGAAATTACTATCTTACCCCTTAAAATTTTTTGTATTTTCCTTATATTTTTAGTATATATATTAGATATATATATATATATACTAAAATCATATAAATATAAATATTATATATATATATATATATATTTAGTATATACGACCGATGGATTTCGCATCAATCCGCTCCGTATGGAGATTTTTTTTTTGAAAAGCGGGGGAGGGATGGAGCGGGGTGGTTTTGCTAAATGCTTGCTTCGCTCCGCCCCGTCCGACTTTTGAAATTACTATCTTACCCCTTAAAATATTTTTGTATTTTCCTTATATTTTTAGTATATATATTAGATATATATATATATACTAAAATCATATAAATATAAATATTATATATATATATTTAGTATATATATTAAAGAATTTTATATAGTAAAGTTATGTTCATAAATAAATTATAATGTAATTTTTTATAATATTAAGTTAAAAATAATTAATAAAAATTGGGATGTAACGGAGTGGAGCACCGTGGAGCGGTTATGGATGTAACCGACATACATGGAGGTAGATGTTTTCAACATCCATGCAAAAGTGGGACGGAGGTGGATAAGGTAATCCCCGCCCCTGTCCCGCTTCATTACCATCCCTAACTGTAAATAGTACACTTTGGGGACTTAATATAAGGATAGATAATCCTATATTAGTTGTACAGAGTTGATATTATTGTAGCAGAACTTTCTGCTTGTTGTTGGATGAATAAACAAATTGCTTATCCAAAAAAATATTATTATTATAAATAATATATTAATCAAATTTAAATAATATAAAATACTCATTAACAAAATTCATAAAATAATATATTAATTAATTTTAAATAATATACTAAAAGATTCATTAAAATAACCCTTTTATGAATAAATAATAAATTAACATTATAGAGGACATGGGTGTTTGTGCTTTGGTTGGTAGCAGTATTCCCTAGATAAGGAGTCCTCCAAGTCCCAACAAAAGATTTTAATTTTTAAGAGAGCCCTTTTTGTCTTTGATGGAAAGTATTTGTAAACAAACCAAAGAGTCAAAGACATAGACATAGACATTAATGTTATTATTATGTGGTGGGTGGTGGTGGTGAGTAAAAGTTGGTCTTATTATCAATTTTTACTTATTGCATTGAAGAAAGCTATGACAACAATAATGTATACTTTTTCTTTTTTTTTTTTCCAGAAAAAAATTGAGGAGAAATTGTTTCAATTTAGAGTATATATCACATATTTTAGAAAAGATTAACAATAATATTTACAAATTATTTTTTAAATAATATTATTAATAAAATTCAAATTTTAATATTAATTAATACGTTAATAAATGAATCAATTTACAGGTCATGTATACACTTTTTTACCAACAACATTGCTTTCAGTAGAAGGTGGTGGACTGAACAGTGAGACACATTTTTTTTATGATTTAATTTGTTTTTCCATCATACCATGTTCAACTTTTTGCTTTTATTTTGGGTAAATTTGAAAAATATGCTCTGCATATTAGAATAATTAGTAGATGGTAAAATAGATAAAAATTATTTGTAGAAAAAAAAATAAAAAAATTTAAAATTATTAAAAAGGATATTGTGAAGACAAATATACCCTTGTTCCCTTACATCTTTTCTCTTTCTCTTCTTACCCCAAATCCAGCAAAAATTCCACCTGTCAAACACAACAGAAATTGACATGGCATGGCTTCTTTGGTTTATTTCAGAGTAATTCATCAATCACTCTTAATTACTTGGGTGTAAGAAACAATTAATTTAAAATATTTTCACTATTTTCTTGAGAATGTTTGGGGCTTTCTAAGAAATTGCTTCAAATATGAGAGTGAAGGCAAGTTTTGGATTTGAAATAAAAATAAGTTCTCCAAGCTTTGGTTGTTGTTTGAGTATGAATTCACGAGAGAGACAGAAAGAGGGCATAGCTTGGTGGGATCAGGAGAGCAAGGATGATGAAGAAGAAGAGGGTAAAGTTGTCTTTACAATGTCCCATTTAAAAAAAATCATTTGTCATTTCCTTTTTATGAATAATTTGTTTTCATTAGACCATCTACTAATTATTCAATACTGCAAAGCATGTTTTTCATATTTATCCAAATTTCAAACTTTCAACCTGCGAAACTATAGAGTAATAAATGATGGTTCCGTTTAATTAATGTGTATAAGCATCAAATAAATATTCTTTAATAAATTTTACTAACGACTATTTTTAAGGTAATTGTTAAGATTAATTAAATTATTATTTATAATAATATTTTTATATTAAATACAATAATTGATAGTTTGTTTGATAATTTTTAATGTATTAAAAATTAAAACTTACCAATATAGTAATCTTAAAAAATGTTCTAAAAATATTCATTAACAAAATTTTTATTTAATTTTTATTTTTATTTTTTTACATTTAATATATTATTTTTATTAAATTCAAAAAATATATTAATTATATATATATCACCTTAATCCATACCACTAATCACCAATTAACATTTTTTCTAAAATGATTTCTATTGGCAGTTTCACCGTGAATGTACCATTATGACTATTGGTGGCAATGGACTCCACCATCCCATGGTTTCAAGTTTCAACCTCTCACCCACCATTTTATACTTTTTTGATTGGATGTAATTAATCACTTAAATAAATTTATTATTTTTTTTAAATATAAGCTTGACTAATATTTTTTTTAAATGAAAAATATTAATCAGTGATTAATGATACTGATTAAAATGATATTTTCAAAAATATATAATTAATAATTTATTATTTTTAATTCAATAAAAATAATGCATTAAATTCAAAATTTTTAAAAAAAATAATAATTAAATATTTGTGCCTATAAACTATAGCATCGATTAACCAAACCTTTTAAATTATCATGTTATGGTCTACATTTCAGAACTATATAAAATATTATTTTTATTTGTGAAATTTAAAAATTTTATTGTTGATATATAATGCAAATAGTAATTCTCTAAATCTTTTATGAAGTTTAAAAACGTTGCCATTGATGTATAAATAATGTTCCTGTTTGTCGTCGAATTATTTTATTTGTTATGTTATGTAAAAAAATTAACAATATTACTTTTTTGTTGCTTTTACATTTATTTATCATCAAAGTACTTAAAGTTTTTCTTTAATATAATAATAAGTAGTAATATTATATTTTGTTATATCTACGCTTATTTGTCATAAAATTATTTAATTTATAAAGTAGTATTAACAAATCCTATACTATACTTTTACACTTATTTATTATCAAAATTATTTAATTTATCACTTGAAAAATATTTGTTACCAAGTTACTTAATCTATCATTTGACATAACAAAGAATAGTATTAATTAATTTCTTATTTGTCACATTTATTTGATTATTACTTAATTTTTATTCTAAATGATAAAAAGTGAATATTATTACATTTCGTTGCATTCTACTTATTTTTCATCAATATTATTTAAAATAACAAATTTTTTTACTATAACTTATTGTTATTACATACACTGATTATAATTATACAATTTATTTGTTATATAACACAAAAATTGTATTATTACTTAATATTACGTTACTTACATCTATTAAGACTTAAGTATAAAAGAAGTTTCATGAATTAAAATTAAATAATCATCTAAGTATCTATTATTTTATTACAATCAATCGAGTTTTCAAACATTTATTTTCATCAATTTGAGTTTTTAAATATTTATTTTCACTCAATTCCCTCAAATTGACAGGAATTGATGATATTTTTAACTAATTTTCATCAAATCAAGAATTCAATTAAATAAAAATAGATGTTTAAGAATTTAATTGGTTATTTAATTTTAGTTTATGAATTTTTTTATATTTAAACCTAAAAAATTCTTAGTTTTACTTATATCAATTTATTACAAATATTACTTTTATATATATATAAAAGATGAAGAACGGAATACTTAAAAAAAAAAATGAAGATCGGACGATCAAAACCTTAAGAAAATCTTACCGAAGACATGGATGTCAAATGCTGACGTGACATCAATAAAAATATATTATTTATGATGACATGGACAAAATAAATAATATATTTTCAATATTTGATGTGGCATTTTCAACAACTTTGTTACTTATTTTGTCCACTGTCATCTTAAAATTATATATTTTATTAATGTCAACATTTGACATCCACGTCATCAATTAAACACAAGTTAAATACCAAGTTAGCTTTTTTAATAGTTTACTTAGTGATTTTATCTTTTTGCTTCAATTTTAAAAAATAAGGACTAAATTACTCAATTTTATAATAAAATAACTAATTTGTACTATATGATATAATACAGGGACTTTTAAAATACTTTGTCGTATGATTTATCCTTTTTTATTTTTTCTTTTCCTATTTTCAATGATTTTTGTTAAGAAAAAAGTGGTGAATAACAAAAACTATTTAGGCAATTGAAGTCCATTGTATTGTAGGACATTTTGTCTGGTCTTTCTCAGCCTTCTATGCTATGCTAATGCTATGCTTACTCACGAGAACTTACACCACGTTTGGTCATTCCATAAAGAGCAACAATTACTCGTTTGTTTGTTTTATGTAATAATCGTTCTTTTCTTATTCCCTAATTTATCCTCAAAGAATAACTATTCGAGGTCAATTATTAATCAAATGGAATAACAAATTTAATTTATATTTATTTTGCACTTCTTTAATTTTTCCTCCATCTTATTGTCTTATCTCATCTTCTTAAATGTCTTCAAATTCAACATAAAATTGATTCAAAATTTAAACATAAAACTTAAAAATTTCGAAACTTCCTCCTAGGGACTGCCTACATAAAACCTTAACATGTCAATGTTTAATTCATGATTATTACTTATACTATTATTATAAAGTCGTAAGATAGTTGGCTAGGCTTGTTAGTAACTATTTATGGATTAAGATTTAAAGGCATTATATGAGACTATAGGCTGCATTTAGTGTTGGTTCCCATTAGGGTTCAGCCTGGTTGGTGTCTTGGTGAAGGGTCAAATCCTATTAACTGTGGAGTTCACTGGGAAAAGTAGGGCTTTTCACTATTCGATTTTAATCGAATTAACCGATCGAAATTTAATTCGGTTCGGTTAATCGGTTAATCGAATAAAGTTCGGTTAACGGTTAAAAGTTTTGAAGAATTTTGGTTTTCGGTTAATTCGGTTCGGTTAAGCAAAAATAACCGAATTACACGAATTAATCGAAATTCTTCAAAACAGCATTATTTTATGCTTTTAGATAAAATTGTTTTTTTTTTTTAAATTAATTTATATATTAAAAAATCAATAAATTAATTTTTTTTTGATTGGTTGGACTTGGATGGATGATTTGGATACAAAATCATGTAAAAAAATAGGTTAGCAAAATAAATTTCTTATTTATTTCGGTTAATTCGGAAACCGACCGAATTAACCAAAATAATTTCGGTTCGGTTAATTAACCGAACTAACTATTCGGTTCGGTTAACGGTTAATAGAAAAATAATTTCGGTTAATTCGATTATGGATAATTCGATTCGATTATTAACCGAATTAATCGAACGAACACCCTTAAGGAAAAGCAATGGGGCATTTATAAAGGAAGTAAAAGTGTAAAACTGTAAAAGGGTGTTTTCTTTTTGTTTGTAATCACTAGTCAGTACTCAGTAGTTCTTTCTCTTTTTTTTTTTTTTTGAGTTGTAGATACTGTAGTAAATGAGTTTGAGAAGGTCCAAAAAAAATAAATGCCCAGATGGTGATCAATCAGTTTCCTCTTTGGATGGATTAATTAATTTTGCTTGTCCATACATCAGACTTTGCAGAAGAATAATAATAATACTAACAAATTTATATTTTTTTTTCTCAAATTTTTTATCTAATTTTGAGGTTTACCTTCTTTGCCCTTTTCAGTTTCATCAAAAGAAAAAAGAAAAAGAAATGAAAATAGTACTGTGTAATAGTAAAACAAAGAATTCCCAAGATTTATGATGAGTTAGTTCTTTTCAACTTTGCATAGATATCCACGAGCCTATCAAACATCTTAGCAATCCATTTATCTGAGTTATACTCTTTCACTTCACAGATTATATAGGAAAACACTGAAAACAACCAAACCAAGCTCTTTCAGTCCCCTCCAATGGCTATAGCCTGCATATACCCTTTTCTTCTGTCCCTCAGCTTCACATTCTTCATGTTTACTTCAGCTTCAACTGAAGCTGATGCCCTTCTTAATTTTAAGGCTTTCATTGATGACCCAAAGCACTCTCTTTCCAGTTGGTCAAATACTTCAGGTGTTCATCACTGTAACTGGACTGGTATTACTTGCATTCCTACTCCTCTCTATGTATCTTCAATTAACCTTCAAAGCTTGAATCTTTCTGGTGAAATACCATCTTCAATATGTGAACTACCGTATTTGTCTAATCTTAACCTTGCTGATAACCTTTTTAATCAGCCTATCCCACTACACCTCTTTCAGTGTAGTTCTTTGGAGACTTTGAATCTTAGTAACAATCTCATTTGGGGACCTATCCCAGATCAGATTTCTCAATTTGATGCCTTGAAAGTTCTTGACTTGAGCAAGAATCATATTGAAGGAAAGATTCCTGAGGCTATTGGGTCATTGGTGCATCTTCAAGTGCTCAACTTGGGAAGCAACTTGCTTTCAGGTAGTGTTCCTTTTGTTTTTGGCAATTTTAGTGAGCTTGTTGTACTTGATTTGTCTCTAAATGCCTACTTGGTGAGTGAGATTCCGACTGAAATTGGGAAGCTTGAGAAGCTTGAGCAGCTCTTTTTGCAAAGGTCTGGTTTTCTTGGTCAAATCCCTGAATCTTTTGTGGGTTTGCAAAATTTGACCACTCTGGACCTTTCTCAGAACAATCTGACTGGTAAGTTTCCACAAACGCTAGGCTCTTCTCTAAAGAACGTGGTGTCTTTTGACATCTCAGAGAACAAGCTCTTTGGGTCATTTCCAAGTGGTATTTGTGATGGAAAAGGCCTTAAATTCCTCAGTCTACATACAAATTTCTTCAATGGTTCAATACATAACTCCATTTCTAAGTGCTTGAATCTCGAGATTTTTCAAGTTCAAAACAATGGGTTTTCTGGTGATTTCCCTAATGGATTATGGTCTTTACCAAAAGTTATGCTCGTCAGAGCTGAAAACAATAGGTTCTCTGGGGAATTGCCAGATTCAATATCAATGGCTGCTCAGTTGGAGCAAATTCAGATAGATAATAACAGCTTTACGGGTAAAATCCCTCAGGGTGTTGGCCTGGTAAACAGCTTATACAGATTTTCTGCTTCTCTTAATGGCTTCTCTGGTGAACTTCCTCCAAACTTTTGTGATTCACCTGTTATGAGTATAATAAATCTTTCCCACAATACCCTGTCCGGTCAGATTCCAGAGTTGAAGAAATGTAGGAAACTAGTTTCCTTGTCTTTGGCAGATAACAATCTTACTGGAGAAATCCCACCTTCCCTTGCTGAATTACCAGTGCTAACCTACCTTGATCTATCTCATAATCATCTCAGTGGTTCTATCCCACAGGAGCTCCAAAACCTGAAGCTAGCTCTCTTCAACGTATCTTTCAACCAACTCTCTGGTAGGGTCCCATTATCTCTAATATCGGGTCTCCCAGCTTCATTTTTGGAAGGAAATCCTGGGCTCTGCGGCCCTGGATTGCCAAATTCGTGCTCTGATGAACAGCCAAAACATCACTCTTCTGATCTGACAACTTTGACATGTGCCCTCATATCTATAGCATTTGCTATTGGAACTGTGATTGTTGCTGCTGGTGTTTTCGTGTTTCATCGATATTCCAAGAGGAAGTCTCAAATGGGCGTTTGGCATTCAATATTCTTCTACCCTCTTAGAGTCACTGAGCATGATTTGATAATGGGAATGGATGAGAAAAGTGCTCTAGGAAGTGGTGGCCCTTTTGGCAGGGTATATACCATAAGTCTACCGAGTGGTGAACTAGTTGCTGTAAAGAAACTGGTTAATTTTGGGAGCCAATCTTCCAAAGCTATGAAGGCAGAAGTCAAGATATTAGCCAAGATCAGGCATAAGAACATTGTTAAAGTTCTGGGGTTTTGCCATTCAGATGAATCAATCTTTCTTATTTATGAATTCTTGCAGAAAGGGAGTTTAGGGGATTTGATTTGCAGACCAGATTTTCAGTTGCAATGGAGTGTTAGATTGAGGATTGCAATTGGGGTTGCGAAAGGATTGACATACCTTCACAAGGATTACGTTCCACATTTGCTTCACAGAAATCTCAAGTCAAAAAACGTTCTTCTTGATGCGGATTATGAACCAAAGCTTACAGATTTTGCACTTGATAGGATAGTTGGAGAAGCTCCATTTCAGTCAACTATGGCTTCAGAATTTGCACACTCCTGCTACAATGCACCAGGTAAGGGATCCCACAGAAACTCTATTATTGGAGTCATGTAATGTTCCTTGATGCATTGTTACATTGATCTATTATCTGGTGAAATTTAGCCAAATGGATGCTTTCATGTATGTAGATGGAATTTGATGGATGAATATTATCACAATCATATTGCTAAAAAGAATTCGACTCAAACTCTTATTTTGCCTGTCTTGACAAATAATCCTCTTTGCTACATTTCTAGTATTATAACTTAATAATTTCTTTTAAACGAAAAAAATCAAAATATAATATAACAAAAAGAAAATCTCTTTTGCTGACAATGGAGACTTCTGAACTCTGAAGTGCAGTCAAGGTCTCCATTTAGACACCATTTTTGACAATTGGTGGTCTTTTTTTCCTTGGGCACTAATTCAACAGAGTAAGCTTCTATTAAGTTTTTTGTACATCGAGGTATATTTACATAATCACTAAACAATGGCCTTGTCGAACTTGGAGCTTAGCTCCGTTGGTTCATGCAGCTATCCTTAAAAGGTGGCATTTAGCAGGTCTGAGATTCAAATCTCAGCATCTGCAATTCATTTTCCTATCCTTAGGTTGTAGTCTCCTTGTCTCTATGATGTTATTAATCAGACTACTCGGTTTTGGTTAATCGAGGCATATGAGAAACAGTTATGTAGACCAAACAATAACTTTAATCAGTTACTTTTGATTACATATATAATTATATTGTATAAGTATAAAACCGATGTGTTAAATTTCTCACTATGTTAGTTGATTGAGTGCAGAATATGGATACAGTAAGAAAGCAACTGAACAGATGGATGTTTATAGCTTTGGTGTGGTGCTGTTAGAGCTCGTAACTGGCCGACAAGCTGAGGACATCGAATCCTTGGACTCTCTCGATATCGTGAAGTGGGTTCGTAGAAAGGTTAATATTACCAATGGTGCATTACAAGTTCTTGACCCTAAGATATCAAATTCTTCCCAAAAAGAAATGCTAGGAGCTCTTGAAATCGCCCTGCATTGCACTGCCGTTGTGCCAGAAAAACGGCCATTGATGTTTGAAGTGGTGAGAACACTTCAGTCCCTTAGCACAAGGACTTGTCTTCCAAACCTGGAGCTCTCTACTTCTGAGGAGCAATCACTTCCTGTTTGAATATCAAAGTAAAGACTCCACACCCCCATTTTTCGTTCATGTCTTGTATGTAATCATCTCTTTTTCACTTCTTACTGGGAAAATGTTCGGGCATGGTGTTCCCATTTCTCGACCCGAATTTGTTTCGGAAGTTCATTAATAATAATATATATATACACCTTGGGCTGTTGGCCATTTATCTTGTTGGAACAAGCACTGCAATCCCTACAAAACTAGGATTAAGTAGGAATGGGTTCACATGACTTGGAAGCCTCAAGGTGTGTTTGATAGTAAACAACATCGAATGTCAATCTGAAATTCACATCGATCGGTTTCAATTATATTTGTAGGCAAAAACCATGGGGCGGATGCAAACAAACATTGCAGGTAGGATGAACTGAATTATCACAATATGCACAATAGTATTTATTGTGGTTGCAGACGAATGCTATCGCGATTAATTGTTATGAATGTCGACAATGAATATTAAAGACGAAAAAAATCAAAATCGTAAAATAACGATTATCTTAACATCGCATTACGAATTGCTATTTAAATCCTAGGTCTAGATGCAATGGGGGATCACTATGGATTTCATGACTAAAGGTTTCTGATAACAAACTGCATCCAATGTCAAGAGTAAGGTTTTTGCCCAAGGAAATATATATTAAAAAAAAAAAAAAAAAGGCAATTACATCGGCATATTTTTGGCACTGAATATGAGTTACTGCTGAGTCATTTTTTATGAAAAGAATTATTTAATAATATGTTATTAATTAGGATAAATTATATTATTCTGGACTTAAATTATTTGCCCTTTCTTAAAATATTTTTTGGTAGTTGGTAGAGAGAGACTTTTTGCCCTTTCTTAAATATGTACTTACTAAGAACAGCCTCTTTTAAATATTTCATGAACCATACAATGACATGTTTTTATTTCTTGGAAATAGCAACTCAATAGCTAACTAGGTTTAACTTTGACCATATTTTTTTACTTTTTCAGATTCATATATTGTTGATTTAAATAATTTGTTGAATTTAAATATTAAATTTATTATTCGTAATAGATTCGGATAAAAAAAATTAGATATCCATATTCGTTTTGATTTTTGTTTAGATAGTTTTTGATATCCAAATCCGTTATCAAATTTATTTTATGTATACAGATAACGAATTCGAATATTTAATTTTTATTATTAAAAAATTAATTTTATTAATTCAAATATTTAACAGATTTAAATATTCGATAGATATTATTATTTAAATTAAATGTGAATTCAAATAGCAAAAAAAAAAAAAAAAACGAATTAAAATATTTAAAAGTTACAGATATTCAATGACATTTCTAAACAAGACGATCATTTTGATGATCCTCATCATTAATCACACAGCCAAGAAAAAGAAACCAACTAAATAAATCTACCCCCAAAAAAAATAAAATAATAGGAAATTTTCTTTTTAAAAAAGAAATGGTGGGTCAAAAGAGGTGGACAACCCAACCTAGGCCGAAGTAAAAACCAACGAGTGTTATAGCAGGGAGGAAACGCAGCCGAATTGGCGTTCCCCCCAATTGAATTGAAGACGTTTTGAGTACAAATAAAAAAGCACGAGGTAGAGCGAGAAACTCCAATGGTATGAAGATCAAACCACGTTTTCTAGACAAAGAAAGTCAAAAGCGGGTGTTGAATGTTGATAATATTTTGCAAATTGAATCATATGTAGGGATGGCAAAACCCGATTCGATCGATGGATTTCGAACCGATCCGATCCGAATGGAGAGGTTTTTTTTTTTGAACAATGGAGGCGGGGCGGGGCGGGGCGGTTTTTTTTGTCTGAAAGGCGGGGATGGAGCAGTTGTGGTAATTGCCTGCTCCGCACCGCCCCGCCCCGAATAGTGAAATTACAATTTTACCCTTACATATTTAGCTTTTAAATGAATAATAAAATAATATAATTAAACTTATTATTTTTATGTTTATATTTAATTTATTTTTAAAATGCTTTATTATTTGAAAAAAATAAAAATAATTAATAAATATCAAATGGGGCGGAGCGGGGCGGTTATGGACGTAACCGACATCCATGGAGGTGGTAGTGGTATTGAAATTTCAACATCCATGGCGGAGCGGGGCGGGACGGGGCGCGGAGCAGTACAATGGCGGGGCGGGAGCGGATACTGCAAAATCCGCCCCCATCCCGCTCCATTGCCATCCCTAATCATATGCCAAAATTATATTAAAAAAAAAAAAAATCTTTAGCCATTTGGGACCTGGAGTTGTAGTAGTAGTAGTTACAGACTTATAGTTGTCATCCTTGAGCCTTTCAATAGCTTGGAAAAGTCACCCTTTTCCGTGTTTTGACTTTCTGAATATCCTCCCTCTCACCCCATGGCTTATATAATCTATCCCCTCTGAATTTCTCATCCTCCAAATCGTCTTCAAAGTTCAAACCAATTCACATCTAAATCTTCAACACCTCCAATAATCTCTACTCTTGTTTGAAATAAACTTTAAGCTTTTTCTTGTCTGGGTTGTTCTTGAATCTTGGTTGGTTTTTAAAATGGATGAAATTGATGTTCCTCCATTTTTTATCTGCCCCATCTCTCTTGAGATTATCAAGGATCCTGTTACGGTTTCAACAGGGATTACGTACGATAGGGAGAGCATTGAGAAATGGTTGTTTTCAGGGAAGAACACCACATGTCCGGTTACAAAGCAAGTTATTGCAGATGATGAACTTACCCCAAATCATACCCTGAGAAGATTGATTCAATCTTGGTGCATGTTAAATGCTTCGCATGGAATCGAAAGAATCCCAACGCCAAAGCCACCCATCAGCAAAGCTCAGATTTCCAAGCTCCTCAATGACGCCAAGTCACCACAGCAACAGATAAAGTGTCTCAGGTGGCTAAAGTCCATCGCTTCTGAGAATGCTACAAACAAAAGGTGCATGGAATCTTCAGGCGCAGTTGAGTTCTTGGCTTCAATTGTGAGTAATAATTACGAATCATTAGATAACGAGTTTGAGTCAATAAGACCAACTGATGAGGCTTTAAGCATTCTCTACAATCTCCACCTCTCAGAAGCTGCAGTCAAGAACAATCTTATGGGCAAAAATGGTGGTTTCATAGTGTCCTTAACGAGAGTAATGCAACGAGGAAGCTACGAGTCTCGGGCTTATGCAGTACTGTTATTGAAATCGATACTTGAAATAGCTGATCCGATGCAACTAATCAGCTTGAGACCCGAATTATTCGTCGAATTAATTCAAGTTTTACGTGATCAAATTTCTCAACAGGCCTCAAAAGCTACTCTACAATTGTTGGTCAATATTTGTCCATGGGGAAGAAACAAGATCAAGGCTGCCGAAGCCGGCGCGGCACCGGTCTTGATTGACTTGCTTCTCGATTCTTCATCAGAGAGAAGGGCTTGCGAGATGATACTAACAGTGCTGGATGCAGTATGCGGATGTGCCGAAGGCCGATCCGAGCTGCTAAGGCATGGGGCAGGGCTTGCAATTGTTTCAAAGAAGATACTTAGGGTTTCTCAGGTTGGAAGTGAAAGGGCAGTGAGGATTTTGCTGTCTATTTCCAAGTTTTGTGCCACTAATAATGTGGTTCAAGAGATGCTGCAATTAGGGGTTGTGGCTAAATTGTGCTTCGTGCTTCAAGTAGAATATTGTGGATCCAAGACTAAAGAGAGGGCCAAAGAGGTGCTCAAATTGCATGCTAGAGTATGGAAGAATTCTCCTTGCATACCAAACAATCTGCTCTCTTCCTATCCACCTTGATGATCACAAGGGCAAAACTAGATAGATTCAAGAGTTTCAAACTTTTTTTCTTTGTCAATTACCAATACTTGTGTACATAATTGTTCATTGATAAAATTAAATAGCAAAAACCGAAGTTTTGTTTAGTTGATTTATATAATTATTTTCGAAAGGTGGCATCTAGTAAGTTTGAAATTCGAAATTCAACATCTACAATCTTTTTCATATTTTCAGATTGCGATGTTAAAAAAAAAAAAAAAAACAAAAACAAAAGGCATTCATGGGCAAAAAATGGTACAAATTAAATGTATAATTTATGGGGAAAGAATTTTGTTTTTATGTTTGTAAACTTGATTGGATATTGACTTCACCATTTATTGACAAGTTGTTGATGGTATATTGATTCATTTGCCTCTTTTGATTAATTGCTTGAAATAGTTCCGGTATATATATGCATGGAAATGTTATATTTTGAGATTAAAAGGGTTAATTCTTTCTAATAGAAGTAAATTAAGTTAAGAAGAATTTGATTTTGTTAAGAATTGCTTCTTCAGAAATGCTTGAATATTTGGATACATTTTTTTTTTAGAGTTAATAGCACCAATGGTCCCCAAACTATAGGGGCATATTTTATATTGGTTCATAAATTTCAAAACGTATCAAATTGGTCCTTAATTACAAGTATCATAATAAATTGGTCCCTACCGTTAGTAATCAGCTAGTGACACGTAGCAATCAGCTAATGACACGTGTCACTAGCTGATTACTCCAGCAGTTTTTTTTTTTCCTTTTTCATTATTTCTTTTATATTATTTCTTTGATTTTTTTCTTATAAATAAATACAAAGAAAAAATAATTCATATTATAAATTAAAATAATTTTAAAAATATATAATTAATATAAAAGTATGAAATATTTATTTACTTTAATTTTATAAAAAATATTTTTAATTTTTTCGTTTCTTCCTTTTTTTCTTTTCTCTTCTTTATAAATAAATATTAAAAACTAAATAATAATTTACATTATAATTTAACTTCATATTGTAATAATCAAATAATTGAAAAAAATATAAAACTATTTATTTACATTAATTTTATAAAAATATATATTTTTTTTGTTTCTTCCCTTTCTTCTTTTTTCTCTTCTTTATAAACAAATACAAAATATATATATATATATATAAGTATATCATATTATATTAAATTTTAAATTAAATTAACTTTCTAAAATTAAATAATTTATAAATATAAAATATTTATTTTATATTTATAAGTTTTTTATTTTTTCCTTTCTTATTTTTTCCCTTTTTCTCTTGTTTGTAAATAAATTTAAATAATAATTCATATTATAATTTAAATTAATTTTTAAAATATAAAATATTTTATTTACATTAATTTTATAAGAAAAGAGGAAAAAAAGGAAAGAAAGAAAGAAAAGGAAAATAAAAAATAAAAAAATATTTTTAATAAATGAATGTAAATAAATATTTTATATTTTAAAAATTAAAAATTATTTAATTTTTACGAAATTAATTTATTTATAAAAGGAAAGAAGAAAAAGTAAAAGAAAAAATAATTTTTATAAAATTAATGTAAATAAATATTTATATTTTATAAATTATTTAATTATTAAAAAATTAATTTAAATTATTATTTATCTTTTGTATTTATTAATGTTTTCATTTTCCCTTTTTCTTTATTATTCTTTATAAATAAATACAAAAGATAAATAATAATTTAAATTAATTTTTTAATAATTAAATAATTTATAAAATATAAATATTTATTTACATTAATTTTATAAAAATATGTATTTACATTTATTTATTAAAAAATATCAAAGAAAAAATAATAAAGAAAAAAATAAAAAAAAATAAAGAGAAATGTGGTGCAATCAGCTGGTGACACGTATCACTAAGCTGATTGCTACAGTAAAGGTAATGAAAAAGCTAACGGTAGGGACCAATTTGTTATGATATTTCGTTTTGAAATTTAAGAACCAATAAAAAATATGTCCTATAATTTGAAGACCATTGATGCTATTAACTATTTTTATTATTATTTAAACTTGACCGATCTAATTCATAGACACTTTTAATTGTTATTGACATAATCTCATTAATTTGGTAATATCCCATATGGATGGTTAGTTAAGGAAAGAAAGAATTAATGAAGGTAAAATAAAAGATGAAAGGACAAGTGTTAAACCATATTTGGATAATTGTTTGATTAGGAGAAATTAGGAATTATTAACTGAGATGATTATTAGGAAGCAAATGACCTAATTTTTGCTTTTTCCGACACAAACTTCGTTAGAGTAAGGATGGAGATATATAGAAAAGTTTTGATCAAGCCTTCATTTCTTCATAATTAATTTTCAATTATTAGTTCTCTCTTCTAATTATCCATTTATTAATAAGAATTAATCACTATGGTTATGCTTTTATTTCTTTTAATTTCTTCCCATGATAAATTATCTCTTTTTTAAATAATAAAAAAAAAATCATAAAATGACATCTTAATGTGGTGAAAATATGGTATTTGTTATATAGTTAAAATTTCTTTGTGAATACTTTCAAATTAATGATTTGAAAGAAAGACAGCCTCGGAAAAACATTTTAAAGAAATTGATAAATAAACATCTAGATCTTATTAATTAATTAGTAGAAAAGATTGGCTTTTTTATACTAATATAGCCAAAAAAAAATTAAACCCCAAATTACCTATACTTTTAGATTATTTCTCAAAATACGCTTGTTTTAAAATTAGCTGGGAAATCGCCACCCCCCATGGCGATTTCCCAGCATGAAAATATTGATTTTGGCTAAAAATACCAAGGGAAATCGCCATGGGGGGTGGCGATTTCCTTTGGTATTTTTTTCAAAATTTGATAAAAATACCAAGGGAAATCGCCACCCCCCATGGCGATTTCTCTTGGTATTTTTAACCAAATTTGTAAAAAGAATGAAGGGAAATCGCCATGGGGGGTGGCGATTTCCCTTCATATAATTTTTTTTTTTAATAAATTAACAAATTTTAATTTTTTTTAATTTGTAAATTTTATTTTTTAAATTTAAAAATTATAAATTAAATTAAGTTTCTTATTAAATTTAAATATGGAAAATTTTATTTCTTATAAAAATGAAAAAAACAAAATAATATTTCTTCTTAAATTAAAAAAATCAAAAATTATATTTGTAAGTTTTGTTTAAATTTTAAAATTTTGTAAGTTTTAAAATTTTGTAAGTTTTGTTTTTTAATTTTAAATTTTATAAATTAAATTAAAATAATTTTTTATAATTAAAAAAAAAAATTCGTAAGGTAAATTTTATTATTTAAAATTTATGAACAAATTTTTTTAAATTTTGTTAATTGATTTGTATTAGATAAAAACAAAAAACAAACAAAAAAAACTTGCATTACATTTTCCCTTATAATCCAAAGTACATGATAAGTTGAGAAAAACATGTAATTCATTTATTGTTGATGCGAAGTCTCCCCCAATGTGCCAAATCGTTGCGGACAATTTCGACGGTTATGACCTCCGTTTCTGCATAATCCACAACGTTTTGGTTGGCCTTTCTCCCTGAGGTCCATTTCATTACGAATACGACTTGATTTTGGCCGACCATGTGGATTTCTCCGCATTTCTTGATTGGGACACACTTCTGGACCATCATATTGAGGCCAGTAACCTTCATTTCCAACAGCTTCGAACTCATGTCTATAAACATTCAATATATTTTCCAGTTTATAGACTTTGTCCACATATTGCATGCAATCTACATGGACATGTGCACAGGCAGCAACTACATGTGAACAAGGGAACCTTTGTGCTTGAAACTTTCCACAATCACACCACATGTCACTGAGGTTGACTTTGTACTTCATTGCAGAAACACCCTCTTGTGGAGCAACTAACTCTTCAACCAGAAAAGATTGATTTGCTCGCGTAAAATTACGAACAATGTGGGAGTTAGCTTTCGTGCGATTTTCTTGCATAGCTTGTGTGACTGTTTCACAATATGTGTGCCCTCCCTCCATCATGGCAATTTGTTTGTTCCCCATCTTAACAAAAAGTGCAGCCAACCTATAATATGTTGATTGCACTAAAGCAGTAATGGGAAGATGACGCGTTCCCTTCAACACCGAATTGATAGATTCAGCTAGGTTGGTTGTCATATGGCCATAACGCCTTCCTTGATCATATGACTGCGCCCACTTCTCCTTGGGGATCCTATCAAGCCAGTTAGCCGCCTCTGCATTTTCTCCACGAAGATTGTCATACATGAAATGAAAATTCGGTCGCCTCAACTCGTATCCTAATAAATTTAAAAACAAAAAACTTTTGAATTTCAATATTATTTTATATGCTAAACGAAATATAAGAGATAAAATAACTATGATTTGATTCCATACCCATGTTAACAATTTGTCGACGCAATTCCTTATTGTTAAACTTTTTCATAAAGTTCGCTGCAATGTGTCGAATGCAGTACACTGAATATGCATGTGGAGGATTCCATCCACCATTGCGTCTAATCGCAGCTTTGATGGCTTCATGTCGATCAGACAGCAAGCAAATGCAGGCTGTTTTGTCACGTGTCTGCGCAAGTTACTGAGAAAGAATGACCAAGCCTCTGTTGTCTCACCCTCCACAATGGCAAAGGCAATTGGCAGTATGTTTCGATTGCCATCTTGTGCAATAGCTAACAATAATGTGCCTTTGTATTTTCCATATAAGAAAGTACCGTCTATTTGCACAATTGGTTTACAATACGGATACCCTTCAATGCACGACTTAAATGTCCAAAATAGTCGATGGAATATTCTCTTACCTTGGACCAATCGATCACCGTGATATGCAGGTATCGTTTGCAATTCCACAATTGTACCAGGCACGAAATGTTGCATTGCACCTAACCATTTAGGTAGCTCATTGTACGATCTTTCCCAATCGCCAAATACTCGAACAATTGCCTTTTGCTTTGCTTGCCATGTTTTCTTGTAGGAGGTCATGTATCCATACCGGATTCGCATCTCAGCGATCAAAACTGAAACGGAAATCTCCGGATTTGCTTGGACCAATGACAAAATGCATGAGCAGATCATGTTACAATCTAACTTGCAATGATCTTGTGAAATCCTCGCCGATGTGCAAGTATGAGGCCCTTCATATTTTCTAATCTCCCATAGATGTTTCTTCTTCATAAAAGTTGCCCTTATTCTCCAATTACACCCATTCCCATACATTAAGCACTTGGCATAATATTTCGTCGGCTCAGATTCAATTACTCTGTAATCTACAGAGTTTTTGATGTTATAGTGCTTGATAGCTGAAACCACAGCCTCTTTCGTTGGGAATTGTAACCCAACACACAGATCAAGTGCAGATGGATCAAATGTCAGAGGCGTAGCTAATGTATGAACATACTCTGGAAATTTCGGCACATGCATTGCCTCCAGATCCAGTGTATGCATATGGGATGCAGCCTGATATGGGGGAATATCTCGATGAGTGTTGATATCTCCATGAGTGTTGATCTCAGCAGGGACGACGTCTGGGTCAGAATCAGTATTGTCATCACTTGCGAATTCAGCATCCTCTTCTTGCTCACTAAATTCACCAACATCTTCACCATGGACTCCACGTGGACGAACAGGATCAACACCAGCTGGCTCATCTTCGAGGGTAGTAGGAATTAGGGTTTGTGAGACTAATGAAGTGTGAAAAGTTGTAGCTTGAGATAAGGGCACGACTTCTTCTGTGGGAACGTCGTATGTAGTGTCAACATAGAACGACCCAGAATCATAATCTTCTATGGGAAAGTTTTCTGTTGTGCGAACATTTAAAGGGCCGCAATCATCGTCAACATCATCTATGTCAGCATATAACTCAAGGACACCAACATTTGCAAATGTCTCATGAGCATAAAACATGCATCTGACATCATCATCATCTTCAAGTGGAAATGTTCTATATCGGACACATCCTTCACCAATAGAAAGAGGATGCCTGTACTTAACCTCTGAAACTCTTTTTCTAGTTCCAGCTTTAATTTTTGTATGAATTTGCAGCTTCAGTTCCTCTAATGTGACGTCGTCTTCAACACGAAAACTTTTTGGACGTTCACAATCAAAGGTAGCACCTTCGTCAGTATTATGAATTTGGCCATTATAGTAGACCAATGCGATCACTCTATTGCTCATGTTGTGTAGCAAAAGAAAGAAGAAATATAGAAGGATGAGAATGAGAATGAGGAGGTTTTAGCACTCAGGAAAAATCTGATTGAAAAACTGTTGTATGGGGGTATTGTAAACCTTCATAAGTATTATGAATTTATAATGGTTCATTATGTTG
Source organism: Fremontodendron californicum (assembly GCA_030761205.1). NCBI lineage: Eukaryota > Viridiplantae > Streptophyta > Magnoliopsida > Malvales > Malvaceae > Fremontodendron > Fremontodendron californicum. Next base: position 7,553,264 of record JAULJL010000009.1, on the reverse strand, counting down.
TACCAGATAACAAATCCCATCCTTTGACTATTTGACTGAAAAAGTTATAACTTATTCAATGCAAAATGTCATTGATAAATCCCATCATTTGTCTCATCCATTGCAGAAAGAATCAAGTTCCAATATTTTCTCCAGCATTTGATGGACTGGAAAATAGCTGAAACCTGTCTAAAAACCTATATCATCAGTCTTATCCATTGCAGAAAGAATCAAGTTCCAATATTTTCTCCAGCATTTGATGGACTGGAAAATAGCTGAAACCTGTCTAAAAACCTATATCATCAGTCTTATCCATTGCAGAAAGAATCAAGTTCCAATATTTTCTCCAGCATTTGATGGACTGGAAAATAGCTGAAACCTGTCTAAAAACCTATATCATCAGTCTTATCCATTGCAGAAAAAATCAAGTTCCAATATTTTCTCCAGCATTTGATGGACTGGAAAATAGCTGAAACCTGTCTAAAAACCTATATCATCAGTCTTATCCATTGCAGAAAGAATCAAGTTCCAATATTTTCTCCAGCATTTGATGGACTGGAAAATAGCTGAAACCTGTCTAAAAACCTATATCATCAGTCTTATCCATTGCAGAAAGAATCAAGTTCCAATATTTTCTCCAGCATTTGATGGACTGGAAAATAGCTGAAACCTGTCTAAAAACCTATATCATCAGTCTTATCCATTGCAGAAAAAATCAAGTTCCAATATTTTATCCAGCATTTGATGGACTGGAAAATAGCTGAAACCTGTCTAAAAACCTATATCATCAGTCTTATCCATTGCAGAAAGAATCAAGTTCCAATATTTTCTCCAGCATTTGATGGACTGGAAAATAGCTGAAACCTGTCTAAAAACCTATATCATCAGTCTTATCCATTGCAGAAAGAATCAAGTTCCAATATTTTCTCCAGCATTTGATGGACTGGAAAATAGCTGAAACCTGTCTAAAAACCTATATCATCAGTCTTATCCATTGCAGAAAGAATCAAGTTCCAATATTTTCTCCAGCATTTGATGGACTGGAAAATAGCTGAAACCTGTCTAAAAACCTATATCATCAGTCTTATCCATTACAGAAAGAATCAAGTTCCAATATTTTCTCCAGCATTTGATGGACTGGAAAATAGCTGAAACCTGTCTAAAAACCTATATCATCAGTCTTATCCATTGCAGAAAAAATCAAGTTCCAATATTTTCTCCAGCATTTGATGGACTGGAAAATAGCTGAAACCTGTCTAAAAACCTATATCATCAGTCTTATCCATTGCAGAAAGAATCAAGTTCCAATATTTTCTCCAGCATTTGATGGACTGGAAAATAGCTGAAACCTGTCTAAAAACCTATATCATCAGTCTTATCCATTGCAGAAAGAATCAAGTTCCAATATTTTCTCCAGCATTTGATGGACTGGAAAATAGCTGAAACCTGTCTAAAAACCTATATCATCAGTCTTATCCATTGCAGAAAAAATCAAGTTCCAATATTTTATCCAGCATTTGATGGACTGGAAAATAGCTGAAACCTGTCTAAAAACCTATATCATCAGTCTTATCCATTGCAGAAAGAATCAAGTTCCAATATTTTCTCCAGCATTTGATGGACTGGAAAATAGCTGAAACCTGTCTAAAAACCTATATCATCAGTCTTATCCATTGCAGAAAGAATCAAGTTCCAATATTTTCTCCAGCATTTGATGGACTGGAAAATAGCTGAAACCTGTCTAAAAACCTATATCATCAGTCTTATCCATTGCAGAAAAAATCAAGTTCCAATATTTTATCCAGCATTTGATGGACTGGAAAATAGCTGAAACCTGTCTAAAAACCTATATCATCAGTCTTATCCATTGCAGAAAGAATCAAGTTCCAATATTTTCTCCAGCATTTGATGGACATGAAAATGTAATGCAAGTTTTTTTGTTTGTTTTTTGTTTTTATCTAATACAAATCAATTAACAAAATTTAAAAAAATTTGTTCATAAATTTTAAATAATAAAATTTACCTTACGAATTTTTTTTTAATTATAAAAAATTATTTTAATTTAATTTATAAAATTTAAAATTAAAAAACAAAACTTACAAAATTTTAAAACTTACAAAATTTTAAAATTTAAACAAAACTTACAAATATAATTTTTGATTTTTTTAATTTAAGAAGAAATATTATTTTGTTTTTTTCATTTTTATAAGAAATAAAATTTTCCATATTTAAATTTAATAAGAAACTTAATTTAATTTATAATTTTTAAATTTAAAAAATAAAATTTACAAATTAAAAAAAATTAAAATTTGTTGATTTATTAAAAAAAAAAAAAATTATATGAAGGGAAATCGCCACCCCCCATGGCGATTTCCCTTCATTCTTTTTACAAATTTGGTTAAAAATACCAAGGGAAATCGCCATGGGGGGTGGCGATTTCCCTTGGTATTTTTATCAAATTTTGAAAAAAATACCAAGGGAAATCGCCACCCCCCATGGCGATTTCCCTTGGTATTTTTAGCCAAAATCAATATTTTCATGCTGGGAAATCGCCATGGGGGGTGGCGATTTCCCAGCTAATTTTAAAACAAGCGTATTTTGGGAAATAATTTAAAAGTATAGGTAATTTGGGGTTTAATTTTTTTTTTTGGCTATATTAGTATAAAAAAGCCGAAAAGATTCCACTCTAATTTTCAATCTTTCAACGTTAACAATATTTGAGTTCACATAATTATCCACAAAAAAAAAAAAAAAATTGAGTTCACATATCAAAGTTTCTCCCTCGGTGGCTGCAAAGCCAAGCGTTGAAATGACCAAAGCACGTGGGCCGGTGGCGGCTTCGGTGAAGGTCAGGTCAGCGCTCACTCTTTTCAATATTAAAGAGGTCAACCATGGTTCATGCATCAGTTAAACGAGCGACCGAGGCCCGGGGTTGGGGTTTATGTTGTTTTAATTTTTTTTTTTTAAGTATTCGCATTCGATATTTATATCCGATATATATTTGAATATAAGTATGAAGATATGATCATTAAAAGATCCTCCAAATATATGAAAATCTTAAAAAAAATTATACATACTCGTATAGGACACATATCCGTGTCTGACACTCACATTCACGTTCACATCCGAATTCGAATAATATAGTTTGGGGTGGGGTCCTTACTCCATAGACCAAATCCAGCCTTTAAATTAATCCTTTCACATGCATGCATGCATACAATTTCAGCGTTTGAAGTTTGAATAGTCTCAAAAAGCCATAAATCTTTAATCCTTTTTCTAGTTTTAATACTACTCTTCCACATCTTGCAACTAAATTTTAATACAAGAGGGTTTAGCAATACAACATTTTTAATTTGATTTCTTTTCTTTCTCATAGAAAATTAACTACTTATTCAATTTCCATATGCATGCATTTTCAATTTTCTATCATTTGAATATATATATATATATATATGAAAATTTCAAGTTTTAAAAGTATTTTTTTAAATACAAAAAAAATATTTAATCACATTCAAGTATTACATGTAAAAAATCAATTAATCAATTAGATAAATCAATCAACAAACAAATCAGCATATAACTAAATAAATTTAATATAAAATTGAGTCAAACTCACACTCGGTTAAACTTGAATATGAAATAAAAGTATTTATATATTGTCATGTTGTTTTAATAATTAGTTGTGTAACTATTTAGAAACTATTGGTGTTGAGTTTACTAATCTATATTAGCAATGAATTATGAAGCTTCTATTAGCTCATAGCTAAATTAAATTATGAATGAAATGTCCAATTTGCTTTACTCTGATTTTTTTTTCCCATCTTCATTTAATAGAAAATAATTGAGTTTAATAATTATTTGTTATTCATAAAAAAAATTATTTTATTCTTTTTTTTTTTGTTGCTAAGAACATAACATGGGTTTTTGTCATAAAAGGAAAAAATATAGTACTATTCCAAATGCAAAAGATAAATATATATAGTTACTTTTTGTATATAAAAGAATTTATAAATTTAGATATAGAGTATGTAACATAATTAATTTTAAGATTAAAGATGAATTTATATTTCACTTTTACTTTTTTAAAAAGTGTTAAGTATCTTAAGATAGTTAAATATTATTTGTGGAGTTAAAAACTCTATTATATAAAATAACTAGAATTAAGTCCCCCGTTTAACGGGGGGTTTTATATTTTTTTTTGTAATTTTTTTAATTAATTAATAATAAAATTTTAAAATAAATGTTATTTTAATAATACTAATATTAATATAATTGTTTTTTTAATTATGAAATTAAATTATTATAATTATTTATCTATGAATTACGTAATACAAATTCATTTTCAATTGTTATTTATATGAATTTTTAATATATTTAGATCTTATTATATAGTGCATATTTTTATATATAGAAGGTAAAAATAATAAATGAAAATTTTTAATAAATTTTAATAATATTAATAATATTAATATAATTATATTTTTTAATTATGAAAATTAAATTTATGATAATTGTTTATTTATAAATTACGTAATATAAATGCATTTTTAATTATTATTTATATGTATTTTTTAAAGATATTTAGATCTTATTGTATATATTTATTTATAGGAGGTAAAAAATAATAAATAACAAAATAAAATTATGGTTTGTACTTTATTCTCTCATTAGGTCGACTTTCTCAAATAAGTTAGCAGCAAGTTCTTTTTTTGGTTAAATTAATGAAGTACTAACTCATTTTTATATTTATTTTTGCATATTTAATTATTAAAATAAAAAATAACTAAAATAAAATTATGTTTTATATTTAATTCTCTCGATTGATCAGCTTTCTCACTCTGACTAGTAGCAATTTTTTTTTTAAACTTTTTTTCAAGCGGATCACGTATGGGTCCTAAATCAACCCACGAGTCAATGTTTGGACCAATCCCTTTAAATATATAATTTAAAAATAAAATAGATTAATATAAATTAAAAAAAAAACTAAAAAAAAAACATAAAAATATAAAAATGAAAACTAAAAATATAAAAATGAAAACTAAAAATATATATGAAAAAAAGCTTGCCACGTGATCATTAGAGAATTTTTCGACTTTACATTGGTTAGCAATAAATTCGTTTTTTCCTTTTTTCATTTTTTTACGAGTGAGTCGGGTATGAATCTTAAACCGACTCGTGAGTCAACTTGCGGATCAATCTATTTAAATACATCATCTGAAAATAAATTAAAATAATCAATAAATTAAAATTAAAACTAAAAAAAAGTAATAAAAATAAAAAACTTGACACATGTCAAGCAAAGAAAGCTTGACATGCGTGATTCTTTTTATATATAAGTTATAGATAATTCTAACTTTAATAGGGTCTCATAAAATTAATAAAATTAATTTGAGTATTTTGCTTTGATATAAAATTTGATGATAATATGAAATAAAAAACTTATCAAAATTTTTTAATTTTAAATTTTAATAAAACGATTAAGGGTAAAATAGTTAAATTATGGATAGAATAGTTAAGCTCTACAATCTCGGTACCACAAAGCGTAGTCTGACAACTGTTGCTATTAGTAGACTGTTATAAAGCATACATATACGAATTCGAGACTTAATTCAATGATTCATGTAATCACTTTTAAAAAATAACATCTAATCAATGTTAAATTCAAATCCTAACATCTACAATACTTCTCCTATTCTCAAACAGAAATCTCTTTTATACAAAACACACACACGAAAAACATATATATATATATTAATTTTACACACTTTCATAACTTTTTATACGATTTATATTTTAACAAATCGACCGTTAAATTTAACAATATAATTGTACTCATCGTGCACGTAAAGTTTCGAATCGATCCAATATCTCAATCATGTCGGTCGAAAATACTATCTTTTTTAATATATATTTAACGATTAAATTTTTTTTACATCGAACAAATAATTAGACATTTTTAATCGACGTGCATGATCTACATGAGAAGAACATGAAATACAACGATCGGATTAAACAAATATACGTCGTATAAAAATGAAAATGTGTAAAATCAATTTAGTTTTACACTAATATAAATGAATCTCTCCTCTATATATATATAGAGAGAGAGAGAGGCGAGAAGCATACAACGAAACTAGGGATGGAAAATTTTCCCCTACTCATGAATAAAATCACAGAATAATGAGAAAAAGGATACAAATTAATAATAGTACATGGAGAAGAATGTACATATGGTCCAAACTGATACAAAATTTAGTGGGAAAAGGCTTTAATCAGGAGACTGGATTTGAATCTTGAAACATATGGTGACAAGGGTTGTGCCTTGAGATGATGTACTTGGGGAGTCTTGGACCAATGGTTACGGGTCAGAAGTCAAGTAATGCTACAAAACATAGAAGCAAGCATCCTCAAAAATACAATCTCATATCATGTTTTGCTACAGCTGACCTAACTTTTCCTGTTAGAACATGAGAAGCAACCATGTTTAGGGTATTATAGCAGCAAATATTTAAGCATGCAGTAATGTATATATATATGCATCAATGGTGGTGTGCATGTATGCTATGTTACTTGGACTCGGATGTGAGTGTCGGACACGAGTATGTGTCCAACACCGATATGTTCAATTTTTTTAATAAGATTTCCATGTATTTGGAGGATCCTTGAAAGATCATATCCTCATACCCATGTCTGGAGATGCGTCGGACATGAATGTCGGACACGAGTACTTCAAGAACAATGAAAAGTCGGACCAACATAGCATGTATGTATGCAAGTCGTACAATATGGAACTAACTTGCAAACGATAAACCATCGAAGAGAATATGCAGTAAAATATAGACAAGTGGAATTGTTCCTCAGCAAAGCAAGTTAAAATTCTGAAACTTGGCTTTCTGCATGTTGATCAGAGATGTTACTCCATTATGGAATCCCCTTGAGTTTGCCACAAACAAAAAGTAAAAGGTATATAGAAAGTAGACCTGAAGCATCTGCATTAACTTCGGATGCTGCTCTAATAGCTGGCAGAGTTTCTCCCGATCCCGCAATAAAGACTGCATTAAGGAAGAGTACAGATAATTATGATATGGAAAAATATCAAGCAGATGCATTCCTTCTTCATGGGATTATACTTGCACAACACATACCTGTATAGCTTCTGGAGACTGGAAGAACTCATGTAAGGACATTCCAGAATCTTGTTGCTGCTGTGATGCACCACCTGCTTGCTGTAGTGCTTCTTGTTGTGCTGGTGAAAGCTCTGGTTGTTGGGACTGATAATAAGGATTAATAGGAGAAACATGAGCTTGTTGCAGCATTTGTAATGACTACATTTGCATCAGAACAGGGGTTTGCAAAGACACCCCTTGGTCCAACTGCTGTAAAGATTGCATGGATGGCCTAAGATGTTGAGTTGGCTGCAAAGGACGTTGAAGCTGCCACAACTGAGCAAGAGAATGCATTGACTGAATAGACGACTGCGGAATCAAGGGATTCTGCAAGATGCTAGGAGGATTCTCACCCTGCTGCTGTGCAGGAGTGCTTCCATAAGGTGTAACAGGGATTGAAACAGGCCTACTAAAAACTAATGATTGCATCAGTGGTGGAGGTGGATAAGAAGTCAAACCAGCAGCTGAAGCAGGAAGTCGACCATCAATAGTATGTCCCATATAGCTCTGAGGAAGTTCAGTTTTCCCCATTCCAGACTGATTGTACACTGATGGTTGGGAAGTAGAAGCATTTAAGGAAGCTAAATTATATGGGCTAGATGCAAATGTAGGTGGTGTTAAAGGAAGTGGTGGGGGAGGCCTAGTAGTTCCATTAGGCGAAGACATAGAGGTTCTCATAAACTTGGAATCCGACACAGGAATGGAAGATTGCAACAATGAAGGACTTCCACTAACCGCAGACAAATAATCGGATTGGACCTGCAAGAAAGAAAAGTCGAACATTTAGAAAGTATAGTAGACTTCAGCCTAAAGTGTTGAGCAATAAATTAATCTCAAGTAGAAAGGCTGTCAGTTCTGATTCCTATGTCAGGCATAAAACTTACAAATGAGTACTACTAGTAAGAGAACTTACTGGCGAAATTGTTGATGGAGGCGGCATTGGAGGTAAAGGTGGTTGATTTGGCAGAACTTTCTGCTCATATATTCCTCGAGATCCAGCTGCCACAGGAATGTTACTAGCATACTGTTGGCTGCTCTTCGGATAGAAGTTTTGCTGAGTTATCTTTGAATCTGCTGGCAACTGCACCGATATTGCAGGTGTATTACTATAAACTGGGGCAGAGAACCCTGGACTATTTGCCCAAGTTGCAGAATCAAACCCACTAGAGTTCTTAATTGAAATAGCATTCTTCGAGTCATCAGATTGCTCAAAAAACTTCTTATCTGAAGAAACACTATGTTCTCGAGTTAAAGGACGTGAAACTGACATCCTTGAAGAAAACTCACTCTGGGCATTCTCATCAACATTAGATGCTAATGGTGTAGCCATGTGAGAAAATTGACTACTTCCATTAACATCACTTTCAGTCACTTCAACAACAGAGTGCGGAGAACTTTGCTCAACTATTACAGGAGCAGGCTGCTGCAAATTATCATCTGGCCGGGGGAAGGGCAACTTATCATCAGTTTCAGATTCCTCACCATCAAACACTATATCAATTCCCTGAAGATCGTCATCAAGATCAGTTTTCAGCTGCTTATACTTGTTCCCTTTTTCATTATCGGTCCTATTTATCGCAGCTGCATTCTTAGATTGTTCTGCTGTCTCAGCCCCTGATGCAGCAGGATTTTGACACTCCCTCTGTCTGGCCATAAATTCATCCACATGAATAGAAGGAGGTCTCCCCCCGAAGATCCTACTCGCTGAACAGTGATTACATTAGAATTAGTAACACCGTCAACACTCCTTGCTCTTGCAACATAGTCATCCACATGCATAGATGGAGGCCTGCTCGTATTAGGTTTCCGCTGTCGAAAGGTATCCCTTCGAGTAGTACCAGAAGGGGCTGTAGATGGACCCAATCCCCGTGAAAATGCAGTTGGATTTGTTATCTCAGCCACTGAATTGTCTCCTATGGCACGCCTATTTGAGCTGTCAGCAGGTTGCAGTTTCCTTCTTGTAGGAAGAGCTGTGTGCAACAATCTATCAGGTAAGGTTTCTGGCAATTCCCATGAAAACTTGTCTTCAAATCCTCCTAAGTAAAGGTTGTCATCTGCCTTTTCACCAATGCCTTGTTTGAAGTGACGAATTCTTGAAGGAGCTTGAACATTGTTTTGAGGAAAAGAAAGACTTTCATAGAGAATGGTATCATCTACCTTAACAGCAGCAGTAGAATTTTGAAACAATAACAACAATGATTTCACAGACTCTGAAACCTGTGCATCAATGATAATTTCAGGTTTCAAAAACAAATCAGGGGAAATGAAAGCATGCAAGTACACCTAGTTATACCTGACACATGATGATATGCATGTCTGATGGAGATTGATATTCATCATTACTAATCCTTGAACTTAACAGAGTAGAGAATTCCTGAATATAGTTTATGTTCTCTTCTGGAAAGCCACCGATCCCAGCCATACCATCAGGAAGGCCAAAAAGGAATTTCAATGCAACAACAGCATCCATGTTCAAACTGATAAGAGAGCACACCATAAGTTAGCCACAAACACTCTTCAAGAATAGATGAGCAAAGAAACTAAAATGCAAACACGATATTAGAATCGAAACATTAATCAAGCTTAACATGTTACAAAGCCTTTGTGCATATAGCTAGAAAAAAAGTAGGTTGCACTTGAGTGAAAAGATTTCTGTTCTCTTTTGGTTTCCCAAATTATCTTTTTCTTTTACCCAATCCCAGTACATGCATTTGGTGAGAAAGAATACAGTGTTTTGCTTTCTGCTCTCCTCTTTAATTTGATGGAAAATAGTGAAACATGTTTGAATCATTCTCAGTTTTCTGCCATTATTGGAGCTCATTTTCTTTTTTAATCACCAAAAGAGTCTTTACAAGAGTTCTCTATTTTTTATGAAAAAAACATGGAAACCACTATTCTCAAAAAACAAGCACATCACCATCTTCCTGCAGCCATAAGATTATATTATTAAGTTTAAGATGTCTAAAAGAATAAAATCACAAGTGACAAGTCCTATTAACAAAACAATATTAAACATTATCATCTAAAGCTAGTAACTTTAAATTGTTAAGACCAAAATAATCTTACATGGAATGAGTTGCCAACATACAAAAACAAGAGTGAGTTTTTATGTTACCCAAACCTGATTAGAGAGTTTTAGAATACCTGAAACTCATTTATTCCAACCCACCACCCTAGCTTTTTTTTTTTTTTGTACTTGAAACAAGGGGAAAGTGGAACATGATTTACCTGTTTCTTTTAAGTTGAACATATGTCGAAAACTGAATATACCTACCATCTTCTAGCTTAGGCATGAGAACAAGCAAAGTTATTTATCAGAGACAGAATCAGTCTACTGTAAGTATACAAATGCAGCAACATTATGAAAGAGGCCAGTGATAGATGTGCAGATCTTACCTATTTCCGTCCCTGCAAAAGCACAAAGAACCTAAAGACAATGCATTAACAGCATCAATTGTAAAACTTGATAAACAATCTTTTGAATCAACGGATCTCAACAACTTTTTCCAGCAACATAGCAAGGGGGGAGACTTTCTCCATTCATATTCATTTAGAAAATGAAAATTCCCATTCTTTTCATGTCCTTTCTCTGATTCAAGTTCCCCACGTGTAGAACTGCCACTATACAGCAAAGCAGACATCAATGCACTACGCCCTTCAGTGCAAGAACCCAAGTCGTTAAAAGTCGTAAGGCAAGACACTAATTCTTTTCCAACTGGTAAGACCTGAGAAAAATGGCATTTCCATTACAAGATTAGCTATCTATGGAACCTACACTGGTTCTTGTCCCCCACAGGAGAAAAGTGTAGTCTATCTAAAGGTTTTTTTAAGTCTTCCAATTACCTGGCAAAACTTCAAGAGCTGATTTATCAATAACGAACAATCTTTGGGGCTCAAACTGTCAAATTTGTGCCTAGTAGACCACAACGAATTTAGGTAAAAACATTATTAAGCATTAAACATCATGTCCAATTTGCACTTCAAATAAAAGAGAGAGAGAGTCAATACAAGTAACCAACTCACATATCGTGTCTCCTATTATATTGGGAAAATGTTCGAGAACTACATAGTAGTGAGATGGACTGAAAAACTGGGATGCACCAACTAATCAAAGTAAACCCATATTTAGCAGAATCTCTACAATCTAAACCCGGCCCCCCATCTGAATCAGTAGCATTAAAACAACTCTCCAACACTCTTATTAAAATCTGAGGAAAACCCTCTCCTAGCAACAGTGCCTGATATAGGAAGAAAGGCACCATGAGTACAATAAATTGCAAATCAGGGGGGAGAAAAGAAAAAAATATTCCACAGACAGATAGTAAAAACCTTGGCATATGGATGCTCCAGTAAGCTAGCAAGAAAATCAAGGAATCTATAAACCTGCAGAGAGGAGGAAAAGGAAATTATTTGGTATGACAGTCTAAACAACCACAAAAAGGTAATTTGGGCAAACACTTAGTAGTTATCACCTTGTAAGCATCCGTGTCAGATAGAGAAGATAAGTCAGAAACATGATCATGTATCCATGATAATATAGGCCGCAGAAGTTTAGAAGCATGTTCAGCTTTTTGGCAAGCAATGCGAATTATAAAAACTCGAAGCATGTCTTGTATGACTACCGATGCCTGCTTAAAAGTGATAATATTAGTAGAGGCACATGATATAAAGCAAGTTTATCAAAACAGAATAGCAGGCCTGTCCCCACCCTTTCTACATTCCTGCAATACCAGAGATTTAGATGATAACAAAACCAAAGTAGCATGTTGATGAAATACCACATACAGAGATGACATAATGTTGGATAATCTGGCCAATTTTGTCGAGCTGTGGTGTCAATTGGTTGAGCAACTTCTCAATGCAACCACGCTCCAGATACCAATCAACCTGTCTCTCCTTATGAGGTCCCAATAAAGTTGCCATAGCCAATGATCTAAGGGCACTTAACAAGGGCATCCCATTCTTCCAAAGCCAGAAATGTTCTTCAGGAAATAGATCATTCTTGCAATAGGCAACAACAAAAAAAACCCTAGTTAAGGCTGCAGTTGAAGAAAATATCCATTGGAGCAAAAACATGTTTTTAATTGAGATAAGGGTCTCCTGTTCGTAATAACAGAAAAAAGCGGCAAACAGAGTAAGGACAGTATCCGAATAATGCCTTCCAGGTTGACATGCACAAAACATAATAGAAATTAGAAAGGAAAACACCAAGCGATCCTAGTGAAAAAACGAGTTCCTTAATATTCACCAACAAAGGTAAGATATATGCAATAACAAATATTAACTTGTTAAATGGTTTGTGATATGAATATATGCCACAAAGTAAGGAGACTAAGGTACTAATAGTATTAAAGAAAAATGGAAAACTAAAATACCAAAAGAAAAAGTAAACTGCAGGTATCCTTTGGACCCAAGACCAGTGATGAAGTAGCTTGAACACTGGCAAGAATCGAGTGGAAGAGGCCAGGAGTCCAACCATATACCGGCCAATAAGCAAGAGCTGACACAACAAGATGGCAGACAGCTTCAAAACCAAGTGCAGAATCAGGATAGGGAGAGGACAAATCAGCTGCACAAGCTGCAAGCTTTGGGCTGCAACACAGCAATACACTTAGAGCATTTCACTCCATAAAATTAGCTTAGTATGATAAAAGTGTCTATAGGGAAACAGGGAAATCTTAATTACCTTACTTCTTGATGCAATCGTAACAAAGCATTCATCAATTTCATATTCTTGTGTTGTTCCTTAGCTTCCTATGCATAGAGGACAAGACATACCAATTCTCAAATTTGGCAGATGGCGTATGTTAAAAAAGGTTTACCACATCCAAAAATTCAGTAAACTATCAACTGAGCGCAAAGAGTCCGATCTTAGGGGCATCGATATCTCATTGACCTTAAAGAAGAACACCATAATCAATCATGTCCTTCACAACTAATGCCCCATATCTTTTCTTAATTAGGAGGAAGAATCAATGCTAACAACTCTGACAGCATCAATTCTATCCTCCTTCACTTGCAACCAATTCCTAACTAAACAAGGTGGGTAGCATAGCATCTTCTATCTTGCCATAAAGTTTTCATGATGCTTTTTGCAGAAAGAAAATATCTTCCTCATTGAACCAAAAGGTGATTCATTAGGATACAATCTGACTAAGAAGCAACAAACCTGTAATTTCTGCAAAAGAGTGATCAGCAATACAAGGGAAGGAACCAAAAGATCAACTAAACTCCGTTCACGATTGCGTTCCAGTAATAAATCAGATGTAGAATTGCATTCGGTACCCTCGTCGACAAGATAATCTGTTCAAGACAATATAACATGATGTTATAAAGCAAGGATGGTAAAAAGGAACAGAAAATTCTTTGAAAGTAACCACATAAGATGACATGTCAGAAATGTAAACATGTATAAAGCAACACAATTTTAACAAGGTCAACAAGCAATTCATTAATAGAGACATGCCACAAAAATGATGATAACATAAGGGAAAAAACCTGCAATAATAGAGCCCAGTAAACATTGACCCTATCAAAATTATTTAAAAGCTTCAGGTGCACTTGAGAGAGAGAGAGGTTTGACACAAGGAATAAGCCCAAAAAACTGAGATAATGGTTATGGCATTACTAGAAAAAGTTTAACCAACTCACTCCTTATTATTAGATAATGAAAATTTCAATGCTGATTAAATTTATAATATAATCCTAGTGTTTCATATTAACTTTTAACTATAAAAAGTATAAAAACATTAGTTTCCATTTATATACTAATATAATTAAATCAGATAAGCAACCCACTCAACAACCAATACTCATCAATTTACCATAACTGTTTGAGGACCTCCCAAGCATGAAGCTACAATTGACAAGAACCACGTAGATAACTGCGATGGCACCTTCATCATATAAAGCAGCAGCAACAGTCTACAACAAAAAACTACACATTATGATCAAATCAATTTAGTTTTGAATTAGACATTAAAGTAGAAAATTGCATACCGAATTTTCTGAAATTGAAGAAAGGTTTTTTATTGTATTTTTCTGAACTAGTCTGTTACAAGGTATTTATACATGAATGAAGGGTTTACTAAATCCCTAAAAGATAGGAATTTGACACCCTAATTTACAGCTCTGCTATTTACAGCTAATTACTAGAATATTGGGATTTCAGTCAGTCAATCCCTGATTTCCAGCCTTGGGATTTCAGTCAGTCAATCCCTGATTTCCAGCAGTCAATCCCTGATTTCCAGCCTTGGGATTTCCAGCAGTCAATCCCTTATTTTCAGCACTCCCCCTCAAGCTGGGGAGTAGATATTTTCCATCCCTAGCTTGCCTACAATCTGCTGAAATGCTGAACTCATCAGTCCTTTAGTTAAGACATCTGCTAGCTGGTTCTTTGTAGAAATATAGGGAGTGCAAATCAATCCACTTTCAAGTTTCTCCTTAATGAAATGTCTGTCAACCTCCACATGTTTAGTTCTGTCGTGCTGAACTGGATTGTGAGCTATGTTGATTGCAGACTTATTATCACAATACAACTTCATTGGAGTCTCCCATTTAATCTTCAAGTCATCTAGTATAATTTTGAGCCATAACAGTTCACAAATACCTTGTGCCATTGATCGAAATTCTGCCGCAGCACTAGATCTTGCTACAACTGGTTGTTTCTTACTCCTCCAGGTTACCAAATTTCCGCCAATGAAAGTACAATACCCAGATGTTGATCTTCTGTCAGTAACACAGCCAGCATAATCAGCATCTGTGTATGCTTCTAGTTCCATTCTTGTGCCTTTTCTAAAGAGAACCCCTTTTCCTGGATTGCCTTTCAAATATTGTAGGATCCGGTATACTGCAGCGAGATGGACACCCTTAGGATTTTGCATGAACTGACTCACAACACTCACTGCATATGCAATGTCAGGTCGTGTGTGTGATAGATAGATTAGCTTCCCCACAAGTCTTTGGTACATGCCTTTGTCAGCTAGTTCTCCTTCCACAGATTCTCCTAATCTATGATTTGGCTCGATAGGCGTATCTGATGGTTTGCAACCAAGCTTACCTGTTTCTTTTAACAGATCAAGAACATATTTTTGCTGTGAAACAAAGATTCCTTCCTTGGACCGAGCTACTTCTATTCCTAAGAAGTACTTCAATTTTCCAAGGTCCTTTATTTCAAACTCTTTTGCTAAATACTTCCGAAGAGCCTCCTTTTCATCTGGATCATTCCCAGTTACAATTATATCATCCACATAAACTATCAATGCCGTGACTCCCCCTGAAGCCGAGTGCTTGATAAACAATGTATGATCACCCTGACTCTGTTTGTACTTCATATTCACCATTGCTTTGGTAAATCTTCCAAACCATGCCCGGGGAGATTGTTTGAGCCCATACAATGCTTTTTTCAGTTTGCACACTTTTTTTTTATCCAGATTTATTCCAAAACCAGGTGGTACTTCCATATAAATTTCCTCCTCAAGATCACCATGTAAAAAGGCGTTCTTCACATCGAACTGTTGTAAAGGCCAATCATAATTTGCTGCTAGGGATAACAATACCCTTACTGTGTTCATCTTCGCCACTGGTGCAAATGTCTCTTGATAATCCACCCCATAGGTCTGTGTATATCCCTTGGCTACTAGTCTTGCTTTATACCTCTCAATGGATCCATCCGACTTATACTTCACTGTGAAGACCCATTTGCATCCTACTAGTCTCTTTCCAGTTGGTAATTCTGTTAGTTCCCATGTTTTATTTTTCTCCAAGGCCTCCATTTCTACTCTCATTGCATGCTTCCATTCCTCTTTGCCAAGTGCCTGCGATAAGGTCTGTGGGATGTCTACAGTGTTTAGATGGGTAAGAAAGGTTTTGTGTGGGGTTGATAATTTTTCAACTGACACAAAATGGGATAAAGGATGTTGTGTGCATTTTCTAACACCTTTTCTTGTGGCTATGGGCAAATCTAAATCAAGAACAGTAGGTGATATCTCAGTAGAAGGACTTACCTCAGTTCCAAGTGACGATTTGGTTTCTTGAACTTGCACAGGATTGATCACTGGCTTTATCCTTCTTGAGTAGACCTGTAGTGGCTTTGTGAGAGTAGGATTTATGAGTTCACAAGGTTCAGAGGTAAGTTGTCTTTCAGAAGTGGGTTCTGTTTGTACAAGAGATATTTTAACCACCATTGATGGTTCTCTCAAGAACAAATCCTTATCCTCCATAAATGATGCCTCCCCCTGAGGATAAGGGCTAGAAAAATAGCTTTCGTGTTCTGCAAAAGTAACATCAGCAGAGACATAGGTTTTACGAGTAATAGGATTGTAGCACTTGTACCCTTTTTGAGTAGGTGAATATCCTATGAATACACACTTGACTGCTCTAGGATCTAACTTGCTTCGACTATTAGAGTGAACATGAACAAATGATACACATCCAAAAACTCTAGGGACTAACTTCATAGACATATTGAAATCTGAAAAATACTTTAAAAACACCTCCATTGGACTTTTAAAATCAAGAACTCGAGAGGGGATACGATTTATTAAATGAGCTGCAGTAAGGACTGCCTCCCCCCAAAAAGTTTTTGGAACATTTTGTTGAAACAAAAGAGCACGAACAGAGGCTAACAAATGACCATTTTTCCTTTCGGCAACTACATTTTGTTGGGGTGTGTCAACACAAGAAGATTCATGAATAATTCCCTCCTTTTGAAAGTATGGAGACAAAGTTTGATTAAAGTAGTCCCTAGCATTATCAGTCCTCAACTTCTTAATTCTAACATTGAATTGAGTTTTGACCATTGTATGAAAAATAGGAAAAATGTTGCTCACATCAGATTTTTGTTTTAACAAATAAATCCATGAAACTCGAGTACAGTCATCTATGAATGAGACAAACCAACGAGCCCCCGAAATGTTGGGAACTCGAGATGGACCCCAAATATCACTGTGAATCAAAGAAAAAGGAACAGTAGTTCTTTTATTACTCAAAGGAAAGGACACACGTCGGTGTTTAGCAAATTCACAAACCTCATAGTGAAACTCATTTAAACTAACATTCTTAAACAAAGATGGAAACATGACACTAAGAACACTAAAGGAAGGATGCCCAAGTCTAAAATGGTGAAGCCAAATTTGGTCTTTATTGCAATGAGAGTTATTGGATAGAAACGAGATAGGTGATTTGTTTCCACTGTTCACTTGTTCACTAGGTAACTCAAGATAATAAAGGCCATGTCTCACCTTAGCATGTCCAATCGTCCTCCTCGTAACTTGGTCCTGAAATACACAAGAAATATGAGAAAAGATCATATTGCAGTTTAGATCTTTTGTAAGTTGGTAAGCAGACACAAGGTTTGTAGATAACTTGGGCACATGTAACACATTTTTAAGAATAATGGATGGGCTTAAAACAATGTCTCCTTGGCCTGCAACAGTGGCCAAGGATCCATCAGCAATGACTATTTTTCTGTTGCTAGGACACGGATGATATGTGAGAAATTTGTGTGAAGAATGAGTCATATGATCGGTTGCCCCAGAGTCAATAACCCAAGAGTTTGAAAATTCAGAATTGGAGGCACTTAAAGCATATAAGGAATGAAGCTTACCAGAATTTGCCAAGGAACAGGTACCTGTAGACTTTTCTAATGAATCAAGAAGTGATCTTAGCCGTTCAATGTCTCCTTTGTTGAATTCATTCTGTTCTCCACCATTGAACTCATTTGATCTGTCTTCTTTGGATTGAGTCATATGCACCCGGCTTCTTTGTGTTCCACTTTTAGGTCCTCTATTCCATTGAGAACTTTGTGGCTTGCCATGAAGCTTCCAACAATGCTCCTTAGTATGACGGGGCTTTTTGCAGTGGGTACACCAGAGGTTATCCTTGTTTGAGGGCTGAGACTCCATTCTCGCAACTTCTGAATCTTTTCCAGCATTAAACTTTAGTCTGTCACCATTGTTTTTTTCAGATATCATTGCAGATCCTTCAACCGGTGGTGAGTAAAGCATAACTCCCCTTCGACTTTCTTCAGCATTGATAATAGAAATGGTCTCATTCAGCGAGGGTAAATCTTTTTTACCCAATATCTGGACTCTCACTTGATCAAATTCAACATTTAAACCAGCAAGAAAGTCATAAATTCGATCCTTTTCAATAAAGTTCTTTAACACAGCTGCATCATCACTGCACTTCATCTCAATACACAGGGAATGATCCATCTCTTGCCATAGATTCTTCAACTGGTTGGCATACTCCGTGACTGAGCAACCTCCTTGTCTAGTGGCAGATATTTTAGTTTTAATCTCAAAGATTCGAGCAGCATCTCTAACTTTAGAATAAGTCTGTTCTGCTGCGTCCCATATTTCTTTAGATGTTGGCAGAAACATGAACGTATCACTGACTTCTGGCAGCATGGAATTCCATAGCCAAGACATTACCATGGAGTCCTCTTCATCCCAAGCATCAAATTCGGGATCTCCCTTCTTGGGTCCAGTTCCAAGGAGATGACTCAGTTTTCCCTTCCCTTTTAGAAAGGTCCGAACCATTTGAGACCACTTCATATAGTTTTTGCCATTCAATCTGTAGGCTGATTGAATACTCTGTAGTTCACCTGTTGTTTGACTTAGTGCCACCTCTTTGGATTGGGCGGTAGAAGCATTATCGGTCATGGAAGACATTTTGTAAAGAGATTGTTTTTGAAAGAAAAATTCAGCAATGAAGGCTGCTGATCAGTGACCAGAAATTCAGCTATGAAGGCTGAAAAAAAAATTGAGCAGAAATTCTGTTCTTGGACAGATTTCAAATCCCAGAAAAAATGAGCCTATAGCTCTGATACCATGAAGAAAGGTTTTTTATTGTATTTTTCTGAACTAGTCTGTTACAAGGTATTTATACATGAAGGAAGGGTTTACTAAATCCCTAAAAGATAGGAATTTGACACCCTAATTTACAGCTCTGCTATTTACAGCTAATTACTAGAATATTGGGATTTCAGTCAGTAAATCCCTGATTTCCAGCCTTGGGATTTCAGTCAGTCAATCCCTGATTTCCAGCAGTCAATCCCTGATTTCCAGCCTTGGGATTTCAGTCAGTCAATCCCTGATTTCCAGCAGTCAATCCATGATTTCCAGCCTTGGGATTTCCAGCAGTCAATCCCTGATTTCCAGCAGAAATGAATGCCAAAATTCGAAATGCAGTTGTCAGCTGTGCTATAGAAGAGTCACAGAGGTTAACACCATCAAAGGACTTTACAGAGATAATGCTTCCAAGATTCTCCATGACATTAATGTCAGAAGCATTAGAAGATTCTCCAATAACATTATCAACATCTGTCAAATCAGAAACTAGAATGTTGGTTGAGGTAGGGTGAGCGTCTCCTCCAGAAGCCAATCCAGCAGCATATCTTAGAAGACCAATAGCCCCATTTTTATGATAAACTAACCCAGCATCAATCCACTCCAACAGCCGTGTAGGAGCATCTTTCCTATTGGACCCAGGGGAAGAAGAATGTAAAGCTTTATGAAGTTCCATGGCATGTCCAATCCAAGAGTACAGAGAGGTTGCAGTTGAATCAGTAACAATGACTTCAACAATCTCAGCAGCTGAGTGTAATATCGCAAGATTAAGCGGTGAAGCACCTGAATATCCAGAATGTTGCAAACATAAGCCCATGTATTGTAAGTAATCAAGAAACTTTTCAACTAATTTAACCTAACTACAGAATAACAACAGTACCACTATTCTTGATGGCAGGTTCTGATTCCTTCACAGAATGCAAAGCTTCAATCAGAATTGAAACCACCTGTCAAAGACAGGGAAAAATAAGAGCATCAAAATGAATAAATGCTGGTTAGTCTATTTTAATCTGTTAATAATAAATTAGAAGTATCAAACGGAATCCATGTTTCTGCACACCATAGACAATATTAACTACAGAGAATATTTGCCAATACCTCTGGAAAGAAACTCAGGGCCAATAAAGCCTGGCGTCCGCAATCAGACCTGCCAAATATAAAACAAGTTTCAGTCAGAACCATCAATGTTGTAGTTCAAGCCCAAAGTTAAAGAAATAGATCAACCAATTCACCTCGCAAGACCACACAGCTCCCACAATACCCAAAGAAATTCTTCAGACTGTGGAGTTGATGAAAGCAAACGATCTATGGCCTTAACCTACAATAAAATATCCAAAAAGAGTCATACTTAGTCACATGTTGGTAGTGAAATTATAAAGAGGAAAAGATTATCAATATTCGTATCAACCAAGAAAAGGAACTAACCACCCTCAAATGTGTCTCAACAATGATTGCAACTTCCTGTGGACTGCAAGTAAAACCTTTAGATATTAACACAGATGCATACTGAAGAGGAATACACTCTTCCTTATTCATAGCATCAGCACCCTTCAGGGCATGAATTAGTGTAGCAGTAAGTTCAGGCTGATGTAGGAGGAAAACCAAGCCTGAAACAGAAGTAACACAGCATCAATCACAACCATCATTGAGCATGATAACACAATGAGATCTTGGACGCAGAGTAATTAACAAAACCTGAGCGACAAAAAAGAAGGAAGAGAATTATGGATCCAATCGATGACACAATCTCCATAGAAATGTCCACAACATCTTCAGCTTCAGAATGCAAAATAGTTGTTGACAACAGTGCAGCTGATAAAGGAAGAAACCCTCTGTCCTGCTTCCGATTAGACGGTTTCATTATTAATAATAGAACCACTAAAATTTGATCAAGACCCTCCCACCTCACCCAAAAAGAAAATGGAAAATAATAGATTACTTGCAGAGTTGCAATACACCATCCATAACAACTAAAGATAAAAGACGCCGCATATATCAGCTCAATAACCAGAAAAAAAACTTTGGGATCTCATGGCAAATCAATAGCTTGGTTAGACAAATTATCCCCTTCCCAAGCCAAAGGCTAGGGTCACTGGTTCTTCATCGACAAAGATGTCTTTATTGGTCCAAGGGAAAGTGTCCTTGGTAGTTAGTTGGTCATCAATATAGTAGTTTATCAGTTTAATTGTGTTTTGGTGCTCTCTCTATCAGTTTAATTTAATCATATCTGCACCAAACATGGCATACAACAAAAATTATCATATGATACTTTTGATCTTGAATAAACCAGACATAAGATGGGATAAGATTGTCCATTTTCTAACCTTATCGTATCCATTTCATCATCTTGTATACCAAATATATCCTAAAAGAAATAAAAGAATGATGCAAAGACACAGATTGCATGAAGGTTGTATTTACTCCTCAAATCAAAACACTTTAAAAGATAGATAAACAATGCATTCCTCTCAAAACAAATCATCTGATATAAGAAGAAATAAATATGCAAAAGCAAGCATGAATATGAAACATGCGAAAAAGCTAACCGAGCAACCTACCTTAAGAAGTGCCAGCAAATGCGAGTCAATTTCCCAATCTGAAAAGCAACAATTTGATGAAGCAATCAACCCACTGGTTGCTTTATATGATACTAATCCAGCGGTTTGACCAAGAATCAAAAATCTGCTTGCATGGGCTACTGGAGATGGATCTTCAATTGGCCCATGTGAATTTACCAAATGCTGCATTAATGTCGTGAACAAATATGAACAGTATTACATTTAGAGTAACTACTACATATTTCACAAACAACAGGAAAAGAGAAGTGCAGTTGAAAAATTGACAACTGACCAGGAGCTTTTTAAGTAGTGATCCAACACCTATGAGCTTGTTTAAAGCAATGCTTGTCCCTTTAGCAGTAGCAGAGAGGCCACCCAGTATGGATAAGACATCGCACTGATAAAGATAAAATTACAAGCAATAATATTAAGATTGTCTCAGATATACACAATTGAACAAGCAAAAACGCACAACCAACTTTAAAAGCATACCTCATATCTCGAAACAACTTCATAAAATCTAAGTCGATGAAGGACATAAGCCGCTAGAGAAGCAACATCATGTCGTGGTTTTTGCAGTAACAACTTCAACAAGTGACTATAACCATCACTAGTGCCAGAAGGAATATTTTCATCCTCACGAGGCCACCAACCTAGAAATCCCTCACATCCAACAGAATGTCGTGTAGCCAGCTCAATAATTCCAAGTAGCAACAATGTAATGGCAGTAGATTTCTGCATGTCGTGATCAAAAAGATATGCAAGCTGATCCATTCCCCCACAGTTGACAAAGTGAAAGCAGCTCTCCTTACTGGAGCACAAAAAAAGAGCCACGTTCAACCCCAAGATGACATTCTTACTCTGTTAATCAAGATAGCATATCAAATATGGATGAGCTTTCATCTTATCCTAAGAAAGGAATGATGATATAACAAGTAAAATAGCCTCTATTTCAATTACCTCCAAGAGCTGGTGATGTCCAATACTGGAGGAGCTCCTATTGAAATGGAAGTATGGCGATAACATCTCCACCAACTGTTTGGAAGAAGCCAAATCAGCATCAGACTCCATAAAGCTGCATTCTGTAAATGATTCAGAGGATCCATTCGAGGATTTACATTGAAGAGCCTCATAGAGCTCAAGGAGCTCTTTTCTGGCCTCACTAATACCATGGTCCAACTCCTTAAAATCTTTGTTTCTTCCTGACGTAAGATGCTTCTGATTGATTGCATTAGAGTCTAAGTCAAAGGTTATGAGAGAAGAAGCTGCTAATGCTATAGTACTGACAATTTTATGTACTGCATAACCAAGGTTTGGCAATTCCAAAATTTTCAATATTAGCTGTAGTAATTGCTTAACCTCTACAGGTATATCTACTGTGACCATTGGTAAAGACAAAACATTCAAAGATGACAAAGATTCCTCAAATGTCCGATTAAATATGCATAATGGAAGAGGTAGATCTTCAAGTTTTCCATCAGCAGAGCTAACAAAATTAGTTAGAGAGCTATCATAAAATTCAATGTTGAACTGCCCCAAATCTTCTGCTGTATTTCCATATATGACCAAGCTTAAACTGCGGTAGCTACCTCTTACAACCAGATGATTGGTTACAACTGTCTGCGGAAAATCACAGTACAAATTTAAACAAAATTCGGTGTTAGCATATAACTTCCACAACATAAAGGTGCACTGAGATGCACAGCTAGGAAGCTTAAAAAAGATTTTTTTTTTTAATAAAGGAGAGGTAATTACAAATAGGAGATAAGAAGATAACCTAAACTGAAAATAGCCAGGATTTACATTATGCAAGGAAAATTTCCAGGATTACTACCTTATACTAAAGATGTTAAAATGTTCTTTATGGCCTCAACAAACTGTTAAATTGAATTAAGCATCAATCAAATTGCTGATGCTAGCAAATTCCCAAAAAGTTTGTCAATTCATTCTTTTTAAAACATTTCATTATGCACCAATCAAGCTATAGATTACATAAATACATCTATATGGATACAAATGTGTGCTTAAATAAACCAATTGATAAATGAGACACATAAACTGAAAAAAAAATGAAATTCAAAATTCAAATAAATCCCAATGGTACAAACTGTTGAATCACCTCCACTTCAAGAACATTTGATGAAGAATGAGAATACAGAAAAGGCTGACAGAGGCGCCTAAATCTCATCTCTCCCTCACACTGAACAAACACCTCCAAAGCAAATGAAGGAGGTGAAGTGGCCCTGTACGAATTACAGCATAGAAAATTAGGATTGAGAAGCCTGATAGCCAAAATTATGAAATTGCACCGGTTAAAATAATGTATACCTCTTCTACTAGCATGTCAATAACCCCAATATCGGAACACATGCCAAATTTTTTTATTAATGTCTCATACTAATTAAACTATATACAAAATAACATATTTGTGATGCACAAATTACTGTTTCTAATCAACAATTCTCAATTTCGAATCTGTCACTTAACAAATTCAAAACTCCACATCTATCATGTGAAACAAGATATTTCATGCAAGTTATGCAAGACTTTAATGCTAAAGCTCCTTTGACAGAAAGGCAAGGGGAAAGAAAAAAGATTGCCAGGAAAAGAAGAAGAAGAGAGAGAAACTTTGCCACTCTTTGGATGAGAGAAATTGGGCAAAAGCCGAAAATGAAGAATTGGCATATTTCCACACCTATAAAACAATGTTCTTCGATAAATGGGAAAAAAAGAAAAAGGAGAAGTCTCATCTCAACCTATTAAAACAAGTCAATCAATTTATCATTCAACAGTCCTTTTCCTTCCCTAAAATTATTTGATTTGACCAAAGGACGAGAGGAGGAACAAGTCCCTTCCACTTAACCTCTCCTTAGTCCTTACCATACCAATTCTTTCCCTCCAATCAAACATAATGTAAGTGCAAAATTCAAATCTCAACTACATCAAACCAACAAAACAACGTACAATAATTCATGAAATGGGTATGCAAATCTTATTCCTACTTCCTAGCTTTTAAAGACCCATAATTCAAATATATCACACGAAGACAACAAGATGATAAAACCACCATTATCATGCAAGGGAACATTTCTCATGAGAAAATTAATTTTAAATAGAGTAGGAAGCTTAGTAACTCAACATACCCGACAAGCGATACTGCTTGAGAAGCGGAGGACGCATTCTGTTCGAGGAACTCACACGCACTTATAACAACTGGTTCAGCAAACAATACCTAAAAAAAACAACAAGTTAAATTAAAACAAAACAAAACCCATAAATTAAATTCAAAAAGAAACGAAAATGTAATACTTCATTCAGTCAATGAACGAAAAACCAATCAATCATTTCAATAAAAACCTGAATTACCACAAAGAATTGCCCTTAATTCTTCCTTGCTACCCAATTCATAAAAAATTATACGTTAAAATGCCAAAAAGAAAGAAAGAATTCACACCAAAAAAAAAAAAGAGTTACCTCGTCGACGTATTCGTCCAAGTGAGTGTGAACGAAAGTCTGAGAAAACAGAATGCAGGGCTCGGGTCGACCCATATTGGTTTGGGTTTTAGTTTGTGGATCTTCGAGTCGGATTAATGGGGGGACATGAAAATTTGAGGTAATTTTCTGGATTTGGGTTTCTTTGGGGTTTTAAAGGTTTTGGATTTGTTTTCTAAACCCCCGTCGCCGATTAAAGAGTATTCGGTTCTGATTGGAGGGTTTTTCGGTTTTGGTTTTGTCGCCGAACCGGAACTTGAACCAGAGAGGGAAGGCGGAGTTAATCGAGGTTTTACTTGAAATTTAATGCCCTCGAATTTTAATAAAATCTTCTAATTCGTTCTTCAACTTTAAATTTATTCAATTATAGTCCTAGTACTATATTTAATAATGTAAACAAATTTTTTTGTTAAAAAATTAATTTCAAAGTATGAGATTGTTAAGAAGTTGAATGTAAAGTTTGTAATTAAAAGAAAATCTATCTTATAGTATTATACTATTATATATAAATTTCACAAAAAAACAAATTTAAAAAATTATTATATATCCTTACATTAATAAAAAAGAAAATTAAAATTATCATATTACTAATTAAAAACGTGACAATATTTCAAAAATAAATAAAAAATGTTACAATTTTATAGACTCATTTGTGGATTTCAACAACTCTACCAAGTACAAACAGTGGACTTTTAAGGTATATCATTTCTTTCTCGTTTATTAAGGACCAAAAATGTAGAAATGAAAATTTAAAAGCCAAAATTCACAATTTCCCATTCATTTTATTGATGTTGTTTTTCTTTTTTCCATCTTACTTCTGTTTATGTTATTTCTATTCAGATGAATGTCGGATGCAAATATGTGTTTGATATTATATGTTTGATTTTTTTTTAAAATTTTTTCATATATTTACAAAAATTATACTCATATCCATATATCTAAATATATATTGATATGAACTTCTTTTTAAAAATAAAAATATGGATAACAATTAACAAATGATAATAAATTAATTACTATTTTTATAAATATTAAATTAATCAAAGGCACTCGTTATTTCTTTTTATTTGTATTGCTTAAAATGTATTATTCAATTGTCATAAACATAAGTATATTTTAGTTTGTGAAACGCATCGATAAAATCAAGTTTACTTAAAAAAGGCATATGAGATGATTTATCCAATTTTGCTCTTCTATATAGTTGATGAATTAGTATTGATGTTTAAATAATTTTTAAAGAAAAAATTAATAAATCAAATTATAAACAAAAAATTCAAAGTGGAAGGTCTATGATAACTATGCATTGTTCTTATAATATCTTAGTCCTTAGATATACATATAAAAATTAAGTTTTGAGTAAAATTCTTTGGTAATCCATAATATGTTATTAATGTTTCATTCTTTCATTACTTTTAAAAGATATATTTATCGTTCACAATTTTTATTAATATTTTATTATCATCATAACTTTTAAAAGTTACATTTATTTATCCATTATTTTTAAAATTTTCATTTATCATTCATAACCTTTCAAAAAAAATTATCATTCATCCCTCTTTTAGTCCAAAGTAAAATAAAAAATATATATATATATTTATGTAGGTCCTAATTATCAAGTCACATGACCTGATACACACATTATAGAGTTCATATACCAATTTTTGTCAGTTTCATGTAGATCAATTATTTTTTTTATGATTTTGATAAAAATAATTATGTGACATATACTTTATATTTAATCCACTTAACTTTTGCTTATATGAAATTTATTTCTTCGAGACTTGATCGAGACTTAATTACCAATCTTTTTAAAATTAATCTTTGCACCCAATTTCTTCAAATTATTAAAAAAAATCATATTTTTTATTTTTCTTCTCACAAATTTCTTCATTTTTTTCACATAAAGATAAAATTTATTTCAAAAAATCTGTTATATAGAGAGTATATAACATAAAAAAAAAAAAATATATTTTCAAAATTGTATGACTTAATGCCTTCAAATTTAGTTTTTGCATCCAATTTTTCAACTTTTTAAAATTATTAAATAAACCCATCTTCCCTATTTTCTCTTTAAAAAAAAAAAAAAACTTTTTTCACATAAAAATAAAATTTATTCAAACAAAAACAAATGTGTTATTTTTTTCAAACACAAAAAATAATTAACACACATGATGCTAATTTTTTTACGTGTCATGTCACGTATGCATCATGTCACGTGACTTGATAATTAAAGTTTACGTGAATATTTCGTAATTTTTTAATTTTTAACTAATGGATGAATGAACGATAAAATCTTTTGAAAGATCGTGGATATTAGTACATGAAAAATTTTAAAAGCTATGGATGAGAACGAAATACTAATCAAAGGTCGTAGATGATAAGTGTAACTTTGATAGGTTATGAATGAAAATAAAATATTAATAAAGATTGTAGATGATAAATGTAATTTTTAAAAGTTATGAATAAAAATGATATATTAAAAAGATCATGGATGATCAAAAAATTATATCTAAACTTACTATTTATTTTCAATTTTTTGAATTTAAAATCTTTCTATATGTAAAATTTATAAGCTAAGAAAGAATTAATCTTACAATATATACATAGAATCTCAATAAATCTACTTAATGTAAAAATAATCATAAAAAAATTATTGTTAAAAACCTTAACTTCTGAAAGTAACCTAACAACCTTGAAGGTTGGCCCAAGTGTTATTTTCCAATCATCCAACTGCTTATTACAATTGACCACAAATAAACAAAACAAATGAGACTGACACTTCTCTTTAAAAACTTCAGAAATAGAAAGAGAATAATAATATCAGCAGTCATCAATGACCAGCTGAAATTTAACCCCAGTAGGGACTTGATCAAGTCTTCTTTCTCTTTGTTAAACTACTTTTCAAATTCTTGATTCTTCACACCAACGATTGAAAGAACATTCCAATTTACTCAAACAAAAAAACAACAATGTTTCCTGGTAATTCATAACTTTTTCTTTTCTTCTTACCTTCCAAGATGTTTCCTCTCTCTCTTTTCAATTATTTACTTCTTCACTGTTAAAAACAGTAAACAATTACAATAACAATGCATGTCTATTTCATGTTTTCCTTCCTCCAAACTTATCTAATCCCTCTTAGTTGAAATTTGAGAGCTTCTTGAATCTTGACCAATCTTCCTTTGCACCCTCCTTTCTTCCAAACCCACCTCAAAAACCTCTCTTTTCCACCATTTATTCCCACTTCTTCCTTCAATCTTCAATACCCTTTTCTCAAAATCTCCTAAAAAGGCTGTTTTATGATCAGAAATTGGTTTTTATCACCTTCACCCGTATTAATACCATTTCCTTCTGATACAACCAACGTTTTTAAAGCCGTGAAAGGAAATTTCCAACAATGAACGATCTGTTTTCAGACTCTTTCTCTCGCTTCCGAAGCGCAGAAGCGTCCCCTGATGATCACCACGTAATCCAGATGACTCGATCCTCCTCCACCTCCGACGGTGTCAACCTCCTCGACAAGTTCTTCGAAGATGTCGAGTCCATCAAAGGCGAGCTCAAAGAACTCGAGAGGCTGAACGACAACCTCTCGTCATCTCACGAGCAAAGCAAGACGTTACACAACGCGAAAGCCGTGAAAGAATTGAGAGCAAAGATGGATGGCGACGTAGCCATGGCTTTGACAAAGGCCAAGCTTATTAAGGTTAGGCTGGAAGCACTTGACCGGTCCAACGATGCGAACAGGACCATGCCTGGGTGTGGACCGGGGTCTTCTTCGGACAGGACGAGGACGTCGGTTGTGAACGGGTTGAGAAAGAAGTTGAAGGATTCTATGGAAAGTTTTAATGGGTTGAGAGAAAAGATCTCGTCTCAGTATAGAGAAACTGTTCAGAGAAGGTATTTTACGGTTACTGGAGAAAACCCAGATGACAGGACTCTTGATCTTTTGATTTCAACAGGTTAGTTTAATCACTTTTTTTTTTTTGGAAATTTTGTTACTTATGAAAACCTGTTTTTAATCCGAGTTTATAAAAAAAATATGTTTTTTTATTGTTTTCATTCCATAAAGTTCGTTAAGTTATTTTCAAGATTTGAACTTGAGAGCCAGGACAAAAAGTTTCAAGTTTTAACTGCTAACCGCTAGGAACTTTTTTCCTGAAAAGTTCAGTATTCATGGATGATTTCATTTGATGGAAATTTTTTTTTTAATTGAGTTGTTTTTAGTGAATTTTGATGATTAGAGGGTAATTATAAGTGAATATTAGTGAAATTGTTATATGAAAAATTTTGGTGTAATCTTGAAATTATGTACACATATAGATTGGTATAATTCAAATTCTTAGTTTTGGTTTAATTAACAATTGAAACATGCAAAATTTTCTTTTTAAGATTTTTAATTTACCTTTAATTAATTCCCTCAAACCCTATCTACTTATTTCACTTGAGGACATTACCGTTTAAGTATTTTCAACCCGTAACTTTCAAAATTTTGTCTAACATATATGATATCTAATCTAATACTCGGTTGACTCAAACATTCAAATCTTAATTATAAAGCATTGTAAAAAAATTGAAGCTTTTGGTAAATTCTTGTTCTAGGAATAATTTTGCTCTAGAATCATTATCATTATTATTATGGAATAAAAAACTGAAGTATAGTCTAGTGTGTTTCACAAAGCTGCATTACATATTTCTTATGCAAGAGAAATATAAAAACATTTGGGACAAAGATATAAAAAACCCCAACACTAATTTGGGGAACTTGAGTTAATATATTGCAGGAGAGAGTGAGACTTTTTTGCAAAAAGCCATTCAAGAACAAGGGAGGGGAAGAATTTTGGACACAATCAATGAGATTCAAGAAAGGCATGATGCTGTGAAGGAATTGGAGAAGAATCTGAAGGAGTTGCACCAAGTTTTCTTGGACATGGCAGTTCTGGTTCAGGCTCAAGGTGAGCAATTGGATGATATTGAGAGCCAAGTTAACAGAGCTAATTCATTTGTCAGAGGTGGAACTCAGCAGTTGCAAACAGCTAGGAATTACCAGAAAAATACCCGTAAATGGTCTTGTTATGCTATCATACTTCTGCTGGTGATCATCCTGTTTGTGGTGTTATTCGTTGTGAGACCATGGTAAAACAATGGCGGTGGTGGCGGCGATTGTGGCGGCGGCAACAGCCGTCCATCTCAAAAGCCATCAAAACCAGCTCCACCTCCACATTGATTGCTGTGATTAGTCATCCATCAGCGTTAGCTTTGCAGTGTTCTTGTTTGAGATGTGAGGTTTTTTTTTTTTTTTTTTTTTTTTGTTTAATGGAAAGCATGTCATTTCTTTTTGGAATTCAGATAGACTTCCTTGGAGAGATACACCATTTTGATTATTGATTATTTCCTGTAAAAAGTATTTTTGGTTTGATTCTTTCCTGTTTTCTTGGTTGCTACAGATTCTGTGTTATGAAAGTATGTTCCAAATTCCAATACATATATACCATCTTATTATTCTATACTGTATTGTTTATAAATAAATTTTAGTTCTTGCGTCACCTTTTTCCTGAATACACATTTTTGTTGTACTTGGATTTAGAATCAAACTCAACAATGGTGACCCTGTTCTTGGGCCACATGATGATCAACCACCTGTAATTTGATGTTTGTTAAGTTTGGGAGATATTAAGTTGGATAATTAATCTTCTTAAAAGCTTACATTAATAAGAAAAAGTCTAATTATTATATGAATTTTGCTAACGAGTATTTTTAGGATATTTTTTAAAGTTATTATATTAGGTAAGTTATAATTTTCAATGTATTTAAAATCATCAAACTAACTATCAATTACTGCATTTAATATAAGAGTATTACTATAAATAACAATTTAACTAATCTTAACAAGTGCTATTACTAGATTCGTTAGCAAAATCTTTATTATATTTAAGTTTTAACACATTTATTACGTGCAAATCAAATAAATAATTAATGAATTTACACGTAAATCCAAAGTAGAAAAATGTACAAATTGAAAAAAATTTAAAGTAGGAACACACAATGGGCAACAAGACACTATTTAAAGAAATATTAAAAAGGAAAGTGGTTATCAAGATTGAAATTTGAAAACTATTGATACCATGTTAAATATCCCAAAAAACTTAATAAATAAAACTCAACTATTATATTTAAATTTTAACAGAGACATGCTGGAATAAAAAAACATAACCTTCTACAATTGAAACTTAGCTGCCATTGCAAGATTTGAAGTTTTCAAACTATGGCTGCTTACTAGTTATAGCACCCAAGGAAATGAGTATTTAAAGGGGTTAGACTTTAGACTTTAGAGGCTTTCCTAAGATTTTATCATGTAAAACTGATATTGATATGAATAAATGCTTTTTTTTTTCTTTTCCATGAAATCATGTTCCTACCAGAATGTGACTACTTCTAGAAGCCATTTTTTTTACTTGTTATATAAATTTGTAGTTTTTTCCTGTCACAACTCTTTCTTATGACCTGTTTTTCCTAATACGTTTTTGTTGAATTTGGATTAGAAATCAGCGTCAAGAAAGATGGCTTCCAGGAGCTACATTTGGCGATAAGAAATTGACAAAATAAGAAATCAGAATACAGAAAAACAAGAAAAAAAAATAGACTAATGCTACTATAATCTTTTTATTTTTATTATTATTTTCCCCTTTAGATGCATATACTTAGCCGTACTGATTTAAGATTTTCTTGATTTTTATATGTATGGAGAAGAACTTATTGACGAAAAACAATGTAATAACAACATTGGCGTAAGGTTAGGGATACGTGGAATTTAATATTTTCAGTATAGTTATCAGAATCGGTCGAATATTGATTCGTTTAAGATTTTTGTTTTTGAGTTAATGGTTTAGTTGTTGGTTCATTCGAATAAATATTGGTTTAAAAAATATATTTTTAAAATATTATAAATAAAATTATAGATTATCTAAATATTTTTATTAATTGTATAATTTAAAAATTATGATATAAAAATTAAAAATATTTATGATGATTTAGAAAGAAAGAAAAAAGCTAAGTTTACAAAGATTTTTTAATTTTTTTAGAAAAATAATTTTTTAATGAAAATGATAAAAAGAATTCCTAATTAGTATGCAAAAATTAAATTATGTATGATTTAAAAATCATTTAAAATTTTTATTTTTAATTGACCTGGATCAATAAGAAATCCGTTAGGTCATTGGGTTTTTCATAAACCCGACGGGTTAATCCGAATTTTTTTGAGTCAAATGCCAAAACGAATTGATTAAGAACCAACTCGAGTTAAGGTCGGATCACCAAGTCAACCAGTCCGACCGTTGGATTGGTCCGATTTTAATAATTATGATTTTCAATGTACCTAAACTTCACCTTGGCATTTGGCATCTTCATTCGTTACTTTTAATGGTTAGAAATTAAATCTGATAATTTTGAACACGATATAATTACATGATACGAAAAAAAACAAATTAACATATGATACAACACGAAAAAATAACATGAATATAATATGAATACACGAACATATCAAAATTTATATAACATATATTATTAATATATTAAAATTTATATAAAATATATAATACCTTAAATACTACTATAACATAAATATATTATTACGACAAAGATTTTTTTTTTTCGGATAATTAAACAAAGATTGTTTTCAGGTACCAAAAAAATGCTATTGGCATGCATGTTCCAACTTCCAAGGATTATATAGTCAGCCTAAAATCTAGAACTTGGGGCTTGGTCCTGATGGGATGGGGTTGAATTTTCCACGGACGGAAGTTT
This sequence comes from Fremontodendron californicum, assembly GCA_030761205.1. Classification (NCBI taxonomy): domain Eukaryota; kingdom Viridiplantae; phylum Streptophyta; class Magnoliopsida; order Malvales; family Malvaceae; genus Fremontodendron; species Fremontodendron californicum. The sequence goes on along the minus strand of JAULJL010000009.1, from coordinate 7,520,417 downwards.
TTAGACATTGAATTAAAGAAAAAATAATTGAAAAAAAACGTCGACCCCGTAAATTTGAAAAATGAAAATGCATGTAGAACAAATAATAGCCAGGATTTGCAAAACATAATAATGAAGAAAATATATTAATGTTGGAACTCTGTCATCAAATGTTGAGATGGCCGAGTTGGTCTAAGGCGCCAGATTAAGGTTCTGGTCCGAAAGGGCGTGGGTTCAAATCCCACTCTCAACATTTCCTCTTTTTGCTTTTTCTCCCCTGTTTTTGGGCTAAGCTAAACCTTAGCTGTCAATCTGACAAAAAGAAATATTCCAAAGCACAGAGAGCAAAGTGCTTTTCCGTTACGCTTAGGCATCGAAAAAATCCAAGCCTATCTCTCGCTCTCTACCATGACGCCAATTCGGGTGATAGGCAAAGTATATCTTTCCGATTCCATAAACTAATTATTTTCCTTATTCTTACATTTTCTTCACAATCTCTCCTTTTGTTTTTGCTGTCTCCCTCTCCCCCAAAGACAGATATCGCAGTCAACTTCACAGGTAACTCTTTCACACATTTCATCAAACGAATAATGCTCTCTTACAATCTTCGGCTTCAATTCATCCTTTTTTTGTCTTTCTGAATCTGGGTTTCTTCTTCTCCACTTGGATAATCAAATTTTTTTTTTTTACACAGATGGCATGTTTAAAGGCATTTATAATGGCAAGCAACATCACGTTTCTGATATTGCCACTGTTTTGAGTCGAGCTTGGAATGCTGGCGTTGATCGAATTATCGTGAGTTAATCCCATCTCTCATATTTTCTTTGCGTTTTACTCTGTTTGGTTATTCACTTATTATAATAATTCAGTTTCATCGGAAGCTTTGGTTTCTTTAGTGAACACGTGGGTTTGAATAAATTGAGTTCAATTTTTCATTTCTTTATGGTATTTTATTTTTCTGAACCCGCCGGATGAATGTCTTTACCTTGGGAGCTTTTAGAAATAATTTTCAACATATGTTAAAGCGTAGTGAGTTTTAGTTTTGATATTGTTGTAAATGCATAATTCAAAGCAATAGATTTGTTGTTACAGGTGAGGTTACGGTTGGTTCCTTTGAGGAGTCAAAGGAAGCTCTTGCTATTGCAAAAACACAAACCTCCACTTTAGAAACACGGCCAGCCTCGCTAAAAACCTCAGATAACTCGGAAGAAGTCATTGAATAAGGCAAATTCCCAACATATGTACCCTTCCTTCTTCACCGCCAGACTCTGAAACCTTCTCTTCTTAAGCTTCCTCTTGCTGTGGTTGTTGTTCTTCAAGGTCTTTGACTGTCTGGGTATTCTTCTCCAGTGCTTTGGTTGGTCAGCTTCAGTAACTTGGAAGCTGTCAAAAGAAGCTGAAAAGCAGGGTAAACGTGGGAGAGATAGATGAAGAGAGAAAGGAAGGGAATTGAATGCTTTAGGCTTTGAGGTTGAAAGGTTTTAACTGCTTAGGAGAGTAGGCTTTGAAGGAAGAGATTGAAGTTCTGAAGAGAAAAGAATGGAGAGTTTGTTGTTTATGTAGATTGAAGAAGAGGCAGCAGCTGCTATAGCTGCCATGGAGAGAGTAGGAGCTGATATTTTCTGCAAAGCAAAAAAAAAAAACTTACGCAGAATGGATGTTATCATGTTAGGACTAGAGACAAATGAAAATATATGGGATATTTTGAAGGGGAAGTTAAGAATTGAAAGGAGTCGCAGTAGCTAAAATATGGATAAGGTTCGGACAAGATTGTTTTTTCCCTCCCATGGAGCTGCTTGTTGGTCTGGAGTCTGGATTATTGATTTTGGGTTTGATTCTAGTAGGGCCACACTTCCTTACTACTTGAATTGAAACAAATAGTTGTTCTATTTGTATGTTTTTTTAAACTTTTTCCTTTACAAATTGACTTTCATCTTATCCTTAGAGGTAATTTTCAGAATTCATGATGGCAGTGTATGTTTAGAATCCCTACGATTTCCCAGCTGGTTCATGACCCTAACATGAATTTTTCCCAAGACAGAATCTTGACCAAGCTAAATAGCAGCAAGAGGAGGATGGCAAAAGCTTTCTGTTTCGAGTACTTGTCATGTTGCCTTGGTCTCTTTGTTTTCTTGATTCTGGTTCATGGCTAGTTGTTATAAAAAACAATAATTTGGGCATCCAAACAAAGCATATGACCAGCTACCACCCTTTTTTCGCTTAATTGTTTATATCAGAAGAAAGATTATGAGACAAGAGAGAGAGATTATATATTTTCTTTTCCTTAGCTGCAAACTTCCCACACGTTTCTTCAACCATATGAACAGTGAGAATCCCACTTTTACAAGCATAATGTTCTTCAAATACATTATTTTACAAGCAAAACAGACATGTAGATAACACGATTTAGGAACACAATTCTACATAATTAGGATTACAAAGTACGTAACCAAACTTTCTAGTTTATAATATTGGATCAGTGAAAACACCCCATTTATAGTCTGATCCATTTCTTATATTAAGGTTTGAGCATCTTTTCCACCACGCCAAGACAGCAGTGTTGCACGGAGTGGTAAAGAAAGAGCTTAAATATTAAGATGAGCCAAGAATGATTTGCCTAGCAACCAAAACCATTTGGCTGCTGCAGGGAAAAGTGGGTAGGTGCAACAAACAACTTAGCACCAATCCCACTGATCCCCTAATTGGTATCAAACTTTCAGGTTGCAACAGTTATCTGCTGTTGCAACCCACTTGCTGGGCATAACAGTACCACGCCCATTGTCCATCATTACTGGGAAAGAGTGGAAAGACAGTCCAAGATGATTGACCGGGAAGTGCTCAAGATCTCCCTTGAAATACATGCTGGTTACCTCTGACCCTGAAAGAGTTGAGCCGCCGCTGCCTCCATTTGCTTCGTTGGATGAGTTCAAAGTTACACTGTCAGATTGCAGGACTTGAGAATTTTGTGAACCTGTCGGGTGAGAAAGTTGTCCTTTCTTCATCTCCATTCCATCTGTGCCACTGTTTAAACTTCTTGTATTCAAGAAACGGCCGCCACATCCCCTTGCCCGGCGCATTGCGTGCAGATGGCGTGAGTGGTGCATATATGGCTGTGGAACAAAAGCAGAACCTAAATACTTCTTGCATAGGAAGAAGACATTCAAATTTTCAAATAAAGAATCATCTAATAACGCCCAAGAGGTTTGGTGATCTCAGTATTCTGATTGCATTCATGATGTTTATGGCTTTCAAATTAAGACTTTGTTTCGCTTTTTCACATAGTTCAATGAACAAGATCATAACTTTGGCATGTGAGAAACTGAATCTATCGAAATGTTGAACTAGATTAAAATTTAAACAAACAACCTCATAAACATCATGGATATGTTTACTGTGGGATATAGAAGATAAGATGTGTTAATTCAGTTATAAGAAAAATCTAAGATAGAACTCGGTGCTTAGCTTAGTTGGTTCATGCAGTTATTCTTGAGAGGTGTGGCATCCAACAGGTTTGGGGTTCAAACCCCAACATCTGCAACCTCTTCTCTTATCCCTAAGCTGCGACCTCCTTTGTACAAAAAAAAAAAATCAGCTAAGACAAAGATGCCTAGCTATCTTGTTCGGTTCTAGCATATAAGATAACCTCTCCAAGATTACTGGCAACTTTAAAGCTATGTTGCTCCGACTTTTCATTTTTCTTGAAGTATCCGTGTCCGACATCCGTATTCGACCCATATCCAGATATGAGTATGGAGATATGACCCTCCAAATACATGAAAAAACTTTTTTAAAAATTGAATATATCCGTATCCGACACTCACATCCGAATCCGAGTAACATAGCTTTAAAGATCTCTCAAACCAAAAGTATTTGACAATTGACATGTAAGTTCATTCTACTTAAGATTTCTGATCCAACTCATTTGGATCAATCTTTAGCAAACTCAGAAATTTCTACAAATGGGTTGAGAGAGATGGTTAGTTCACAAGTTTATATCCATAAGGTAAATAATTTTTAAGTAAATCAAAAACTTCAAAACCACATGCATATAATCAAGGCAAGAAGCAAGCATCGAGAAAAACAAAAACTTGCTTCAATCTTGTCTACTTAGTTCAAAGCAAAAAGAAATAATAAATTCAGAAACCAAAAGAAGAGATCATACCTTCCGAGCTTTACTCACTTTATTCTCAAGTACAGCCTTTGCACGGGATTGCCGACGCCTAATTATTCCATTGTACTGCTTGGCATTTACATATATTGGTCCGTCGTCCTTTGTCAAGTTCAATGGCAGCATAACACGACCCTATTTCATATGAATTACATGATTAAATTAAGGTGCTACATAAAAGAGAAAGGATAAACTATGCATAAATCAAGATTTAGCCTATTAATCATGATGATATTTAAGAAAATGACAATTTTTCCTAATTCTTAAATACTGAAAATTATCATTTTCTTAAACTATGCATAAATCTGGTACCAATCATATATTGAGAACGACAATATTTAGCGTATTAATCATGATAATATACAGCATAAATCAAGAGAATTCGTTATCTAGAGATAATGGAATTAGACAAACCGAAATTTGAGGTCCATAAGTTGAGAAAACTCCATAGCATTGATCCATGTAAGGATATTTTGCAGAGACCTAAGTTGGGGGAGTTTGCAAGGAGCAAAAAAGTTATTAACTAAGGTAGCAAAGTGAGTGAAGTGAATCAGTCTATATATGGAAGAAAGTTTCTGAGAAAATATTACCATCGGCTGACCAAATCCTAGTTCAAATGGAGCTGATTGAAGAGAGGTGACTGCCTGAGTTTTTTGTCCATCCCTTGAATTTTTGCAATCACCTGAATAGGAAACCAGTTGGCTGGTTAGTAATAGTTAGTACATTAAGAATCTGTGTAAAGACCAAATTATCTGCATGTTTCAACCTATGTTGCTCCGACTCTTCATTTTTTTTGAAATACTTGTGTCTGACACCCATGTCCGACGCATATCTGGATATGGGTATAGGGATATGATCTCCCAACAACCCTTTAAATACATGAAAAAACTTAGAATAAATCAAACATACCCGTCTCTGACATTCACACCCAAATCCGAGTAACATAAGTTTCAACTAAGTATATGTAATTGTTTTTCTCTCTCTACATACAAATGAACCAACATAAGTTACAGTGTTAAGTAAATCATAAAATTTATAGATCATTCATTATATAGGCTCATTGGATTGGGAAAAAAAAAAAAAAAAACTTCCTTGAGCAAGTTGCATAAAAATGGGACATAAAAGGAAAAATATTTAACTCTTCAATGGACTCCATTAGATAAGGGCAAATGAAGGCTAGATAGAACCACTATTACTATATAATCATCTTGTTCTTCATCAAAATCTAAATCGATGGAAGGTAAAAAGAAACTCAAATATTCAAGTGTAATAACAATCCATGCAGCCATGTCAAATGCCTGAAGTTCTAATAACTTTTGACTTCGATGCTGACAAACCTGACAATTTTCCTTTTGGAGAATTAGTTTCCATCCCAAACTTGGTAGTTTTTATTTGATTCATAATCCTGGCATTTCATCAAAAACTTCTCTTATTCTTCTTTACCCCAAATCTTATCTTGCCTTTAGCCATTTTCTGCCTAAAGTTATAACTTACACTATGTGATGAATCATGAATCTTAACATAACCTGGGAGCCTTCATTCTTTACACCTCATTCGTGTGATAAATGGAATTTGAAGAACATTGGTAGATAGAAATTTCTCATAGATAGCACCAAAATCCTTCTGTATTGACCTTATTCATGAAGATCGTTTAACAAACAAAATTATGTCAAAAAAATTTCAAAGGGAAGAAGTGAAATATATAAACTCACTTCAGTATCGAATATCCGATTTTTCACTATCCATTGTCATCCCTAATCCTATACTACTCCGACTCGGGTGTGAGTGTCGGATACGGGTATGCTCAATTTTTTCTAAATTTTTCCATATATTTAGAGGATCGTACCCTCATAGACCATACCCATGTTTGAAGATGTGTCGGACATGGTTACTTCAGAGAAAATGAAGAGTCGGAGTAATATATCTTCTAACTACTTCATCTAATATTACAAAGGAGCATTCACACGTTCAAAAGTAAAAGAAATGTACACCTATTTCCAAAGACATTCCCTTTCTTAAAGATTTGCATAGACTAAATATGGTAGGGGAGGGGGATCCAACCTTTGCTACTACAAGCTCCCTTGCCTCCCTTGGTTGAAACTTGTATTAATACCAGTCTTGAAAATTACTCTTTCATCTTACTAAATAAGCCCAAACGATAAACTTATATCCTCAATAACTTTGGAAGCCATGAATTTTATTCTGCCTGCCACAATCTTATTATATCTAACCAAATTGTAATAAAAAGCTGGATATAATTGATCTTCATGATGCACTTTCTAGAAATTCATCAAATCTAAGAACGACCTAATTCTTCACCCTTTCCTTGTTTAAGCCAAGGCTCAAGAACCGCTCCCAAGAGAAGAGAAGAGAAGAAATATAGAAACGAAGACCTATCAAAATGAAGTTCCATACAATGTTATCCGGGCTCGGGGTGAGTATCGAATATAGGTATCTGTCCGACACAAGTATACTCAATTTTTTTTTAAGTTTTTCCATATATTTGGACGATTATACCCTATAATCACGACTTATGTCCGTATATGTATTGAATACAAATGTTGGATATGGATACTTTAGAAAAAATGAAAAGTCCGGTTAACATAGGTTCTATATAGCAACATGCATATAAATATTTGGATATAGCAAATTTAGAAAGTACTGGATTTGAAGTGGTAAACCTAAAAAATGAGATGAGATTACCAGGGACTATAGTGAAGTGAGCAGGATTTCCTTTATTCAGTTCTTGTTCAGTACCTCTCCCAGCTTGTTTAGTAGAAGTGATGACTTGGTCTCCACTAGAGGGATGTTCCATCAACAAAGGCTTCAATTGGCCAAAAGACTCTCCATAAACTGATTGAGATCCTAAGGCACTCCACCAAGGCAGTGATGGTAGTACTGATGATGCCAACTGCTCAATGGAATTATGTGCAATCCCATCATGTTCTTTAAGATACAGAGCTTGCATGGCCATTCTTTACCTATCAATGTGATCCCACAATGGCACCCCCGCTTGTAATTAACTATATTTCAAGTTTTCAATTATTTCCTGCATTATAAAACATGTAATCAAACACACATCACAAAATTTGCTAAATTTTGATATAAAATAAAAAATGGGATGAAAAACCCTATCAAACATCTTCAATAAGATTTTACAGAAATATAGGCTCCACCCATGACTTATTGATCTCCTTATTAGGATCCTAAGTAACAACAGTGACAGAGGAAACCTTAAACAAAATCAAGCTTGATCAAGAAGTTCACTCTTTCTAAAACAATAACTTGAATTTTCTTTAAGCCAAAAAAAAAAAAAAAAATCCCAGAATATAAACCCTAAAACCCATGGGAAATACAAAAAGGATCAAAACCCCAAAGCTAAAAACAAAGATGAATTGGGTTAAAAGGAAAGAAACCAAAAACCCAGATGGAGCAAAGGGTAAAAAAAAGATAAAACAAACAGAAAGAGATTATCAGAGACTGAAAACAAAAGAAGATGAAGAAGAAGAAGAGATAACCAGAAACTTCAAAGGACCAAAAAAAAAAACAGAATAAAGAGAAGTACTCACATGAGAGTAAAATTAAGAGAAGAAGCAAGAAGTGTGTAGTTTCTTAGTTGTAGACAGAGGCAGAGAAACCCCATTTCTTAGGAGCCATGTCGATACAATTTCAAGCAAAAGAACTTGAGAAAAACTATTAAGAGAGAGATGGGGCCGATGGAAGCGTACAAGTGTAATGGAACTACACGCAACTTACCAATGAGCTTCAGTTTTCATGCAACTCTTTTGTACTAATACTATGTACAATGTACATTAATAAAAAACAAAACAAAGCCTATTCAGCCCCCTCTCACTTTTTTTTTTTATTCTTATTTTTTGGTTTTTTAATAATCCAAACTTGGGAGGACCCCCCATTTTCCTGTTGCAGCAGCTCCATTTTTATAGTCCAAAATAAGGAGTGTTGGATTTTCTGTAACGAAAGGAAAATGGCCAAACTGTTTCCAAATTTTTTAACTGCCACCCATCCTTTTTATAGCAAAAACTATATAACTGCCTGTTTGTATTTTATTTTCTAAACTCTGACAACTTGGGAGGTTTATGATAACTTTAAATAATTTATAATTTTATTTATAATTTTTATATTAAATAAAAAAATTATTATATATAATAATTTTAAATTGTTTAATATTAACAAAGATAGTTATCCTTTCAAGCATGAAATTCAAAGATAGTTTAAAGAAAAAGAAAATTTTGCATCAAATTCTTTTATCGTTAAGTGTTACAATTTATTATTTTTATTTATCTGTAGTTACAATTGAAAATGTATAATTTATTTTATATCTTATTTTTTATTCATATATTTAATAATTTTTATTACTTTTATATTTATGTATAATGTTTTTTAATACAATTGAATATTTTGTTATCAAATAATTTTCTAGTTTAAGTTTTAATTATATTTATGAATTATAATTAATATATCAAATAGATAGACCATTAATGCTTTTTTTTTTTAAATGCATTAATCATGAACCACCACCATCTATTCCTAACATTATATAATTAGAAAGAAATTAAATATATATTACGTCCATTGATTCAAAAATATCTTCTTATTCATTTATATGAAATTTAATTTGATTTTTTTTCTTCAAAAAAAATATACTTTGATCTGTTCAAAGGTCGGATGAGATAAACTCAAACCGTATTGGATCTAACTTGGATATAAGTTTTCTTAATTCAGACTGATACTATTCGATTCGACTTGAATTACTATTTAATAATAAAAATATATAAATATTATATAAAAATATATATATTTTAATATTTTTTAAAACATTAAAACGGGCTTTCGAATAAAAAAACCCAACCCGAACCAAGTTTAAATAAAGGATTTTAAAAAAAATCAGATCATAAGTTCATAACTTGATTAAATTAATGAACACCTCTACCTCTCTTCTTCTTTTACTTTTGTGGGGTGGGATGGTTGCCGCGTGTCAATTACGTGTATGAGAGTGGTGCCCTGTTGGCACGCACGAGATCCATCCAAGTGGAAATCTCTCGCAAGGTGCACGTTGAAAAAGGCATATATATATATATATATATATATATAATATATAGAGGTTAGATTTTGCATTCCACATCAGATGGATTCATCTTTTTTGTTCTTCACTTTATATAATTGAAAACGCCAGCATTGGGCAGATTTGGATATGTCAAAGGCCTTTTCTCTTTCCTTCATTATATGTTTGTTTAGTGAGAAATAAAAAGAAAGGGAAACGAAATTCATTATATGTTTGTTTAGTGAGAAATAAAAAGAAAGGGAAACGAAAACAAACTGGCAAAAGAAAGAAAAAGATGTGCACCTTCAAAAAGATAGCTGACGTTAGAAGTGGGTTCGACTGTTCGAGTGGAAACGTTTGAAATCCCTTTTTTTGGTGATAAAAAAAAAAAATTGTTCAGTTTTTTAATTTTACTTATAAAATTTAAAAAAATTTATCGACATTATATAAAAAACGAAATTTTAATTCAATATCTAAACATTTATCTAAAAACAGATTTTTCCCAAGAAATACCATTAAGATAAGGTCCGATTAACGGTGCATATAAATATCAATTAAAGATTATTTAACTATCATTTTAATAATTTTTTTTGTATTTAATACAATATTTTACTGAATTCAAAAAAAAAAATAATGAATTAATTATATATATTTTGGTTTCCAAGGTATATAGGACTAATCCTCCGAGATACTGTCGGACGCTAATACAGAGATCTTTTCCAAAAAAGCTTGATGCATCCACAAAGGCTCAAAATTGAAATCTATTGTTTAAGCAATCAGCCCCTTCCACTCAAGTCAACTTTTGTTGATGAATTAATTATACTTTTTCTTTTATAAATAGCATCTTCCCTAATGTGTGACTAGACTGATTACATTTTTCTAAAAATAAATATCAAGAAAAAGTTTTGACTAACAATTAGGATTTGGAAGGTAGAAAGATTGATGAATGCTCTTCCATCTTTTTATATATATATTGGGTTTCAATTATTGCAAATAGTTAAGAAGAAAAAATATTTATTGTTAGAATCACATTCAATTGAATGTTTAATGACTTCAATTATTAAATGTGGGAAATGGTAAAAGTTTTCTTGCACTTTTTGGAGAACTTAAAATGGTAGTTTATTGAAAAGCAACTTAGGGTCGATTAAATGGGATTGCCACTAAGAAACCCAAGTGGATTAGTGTTTGCAAAAATTTTGTCTTTCCCAAGTTAATGGTGAGATTAGATCTTGTACATGATGGTTAATTAAAAAATCTAGAGTATAATATAATCTCCTCTTAACTTTATTAGAATATGAAATTCTTTCTTTGTTATGGAGAGGGCAATAAAGCAAGTGGGGATAGTTGCTTAATGTGTTAAGTGAGTGAATTTATAATTGATAGATTAAGAAAATTAATAAATTATATAAAATCAAGAAATTACTAACATAAAGTTTTCTTATATATCACAACAATTATAGACTCAACCAATCAAGACAAGTTATCAAAATTTATCATATCAAATGATTAGATTTGTTCAAATGTTGAACTATTCACTCGATTCGAATTAGATCAGGTTTGTGATAGGATATTTTAAATCCAAAACGATGTTGTTCAACTTGAATTATTATTTAATAAAAAATATTTGTTATTTAAATTTAAATATAAAAACATTTTAATATTATTATAAAAATATTTTAATATATATTTAAACAATAAAACAGATTTTTCGAACATAACAAATTAGATCAAACCTTGAACTAGCACATTTCTGTTCGGATTTAACTCCGCCCGATCCATACCATAAACACCTCTGTACATGGCTTCACACTTGCCATAAAAACGACAATATTATTATTCTAAACATGTGGACCTATGCATATTGATATAACAAATTTAATAATGTGTTAAATTTTTATTAGTTGGGCATTGACGAAATAAGAAATAAAAAGAGTTTATGTAATAATTTCTTAAGCAAATTCTTGCAAGGTATACATTGGGGATTATCAATGACCCATTAGTTTGGCACCAGCAATCCAAGCTGTCATTGCTTCCAAGTTCTCCAATAATGCCTTTAGTATTCATCACCTTAATCGACATGAGATTACTAGCTCAGCTCCAACATGCATATGTCGAGATTTGAAGTCAGATTTATTGGATGTCATCTCATAAAAATGATTACATAAATCAATTAAGTTAAGCTCAAGTTTAACTTCAACTTATTTACCTAAGTTGAAAGATAAAATATGGTGATATTTGAATTCAAACCTTGAATCCTTCTATATCTCTATATAATTTCCATGCTATAGTTTTGTCATGTATGTAAATGGTTTGGGGTGAGTTTCTTAATTATATATGTAAATATCTGTAAAAGGGGGAATTTAACAAATTGTTAAAAGTGAGTGACTCAAATCTTATAGTATTCTTTTTTCAATTTAAAATATTTACCTTTGAATATATATTTTCATTATAGCAGTAGATATAAATATATTATTATTTTCGGTTTATTGGTCGGTATATATATAGATTGTAGAGAACCAAAACATAAAACTAAAGTTAAATGGGCCTTCACTGGATCCAGTGTGGCTCAGACCAATACAAGATGGAAGTGGTTCCCTGGATTTGGAAGTTGGAAGCTCATTAAAATGTATACTCCAAGACCCAAGCTCGGCAATCCTGGCAAATCTTCAAGGAGGAAATATATTTTAGGGGTTAAGGTAGGAAGGACTAGTTTGACATTGCTGTTAGAAAAAAGTTTGGCTTAAAAAAGCTTTTTAAAATTGATAACATTATTAATAGAAAATCGTTTAAAAATTGATATAGATATGTGAAATTGATAGAATAAATAATTTGAAAAAAATGATGATGTGTCATTTTTTTTTGCTCAAGTGAAATTTAGAAACTGAAAAAATAAATAGCTTCGAAAAAAAATGATGACATGTTTTTACTGGTAAAGAAGAGATTTGGATAAAAAAAATTAAGTTTTTCTAAATTTCACTTGAGTAACAAAAATTTGACACATCATCATTTTTTTTTCAAGTCATCTTTTCTGTCAGTTTCACATGTTATGTCATCATTTAGACTGTTTTTCATAAACACTGTTATTAATTTTACTTTTTTGCACAAATTTCAAACGTACAAGGATTAAATTACTCACTTCTATAGTACAGAGACTAAAATGCACTTTTGACTATAGTATAAGGACTATTTAAGTACTTTAACCGTTTAAAAAGTGTGGTTTAAAAACTTTTAAGTGTTTGGTATTGCTGTGAAAAGTGTTTTAGAGAATTGAAATGTCAAACAAAGATATGTTTAAAATAATAAAAGTGTAAAGATGTGAGGATAATAAAGTCATTTTATCAAAAAGCCAGCTTTTAAAGTCTAAATGTTATATTTTTTTGGTTTTTTTGGGTTGACTTTTTAAATCATGATTTCAACAGCATAAATTAAAATTTTTTTTTATCTGTTTAATATTACGTTTGCGATAAAAAATAGTTTTTAACCTTAAAAAATTGTTTCAACGAAGCCCAATTGCATTCCTTTAAACTTTGCATGAATTCCCGAGATGGAAAAAATCTCTCTTTAATTTTACCAGACTTGGTCACAATTCATTACATCATTCTCTGGCCATGTTTCAAAACAATGTAGCAAAATTTTGAAAGAGAATGTGAAAGAAGCCCACACCAAGTACAAATCAATCAGGAAAAAGCTATGTTATCCTATTTTTTATTTTTTTTTTAAATATTCGTGATTGGCATTTTATCTTACATATATTTGAATATTGATATTAAAAATACCCGTATCAAACAGTCACCTCGAGTCCGGATAACATAAAAAAAAAGTATGCCATGTAAAATAATTTGTTGATGAGAAAAGATTGTATAAAACGGTAACTCCACGCCAACATATATCCTTTCCATTTAAATTATGCCATGTAATCATATTTTAATAAAAAATCAACTATTTATTACACATTACATGTAATAATTAAATGATTTCAGTAAATCATTAATGATTACTGTAATAAATAGTTACTGTAATAAATAGTTGACTTTTAAATTTTTTTTAATTACATTGTATGATTTGAATGAAAGAGATACATGATAACGTGAAATAACCTGTTACTTTGTACATTATCTTCAAAGTATCTCTTCAAAGTAAAAGATGTTAGGATGGATGAAAATTGTACAGTTCTGTCCTGCTGATTTTGTTGATTAGCATTGACTCTATGTTGCGAAAGCATTATAAAGGCAAACCGCGTAATAGCACAAAGTGAATGCAGCATCGCTCTACTAATCGACTGGGCATCCACAAGGTTGGACTGAGAGATGACTGAAGAGAAACCGCACGACCGAATAGAAAATTGGATCGTATAGCATGCGATACATTCCTTTTTTTTATTTTTATTTTTATTTTTTATGTCCATGTTAAAATACTTTGAGAAGATAAATTTTTGAACAAAAGCAGCATTCAATTGGGTATTAGGCTACCACTTATTGACTGATATCAGCTTAATTACACTCTAAAAAGTTATATTATCCGGATTTTTCAATTTTTTTAAAAAATATTTATATTCGACATATGTGTCTGACACATTCGAATATGAATATGAAATATAATCTTTCAAATTTCAAATATATAAAAATTTTAAAAAATTGAATATATCAATAGCAGACAAATACATACCTATATCCGACATGACTGACACTTACCCCGAATCCGAGTACCAGAAAAGAACAAGAGAGCTCGCGCTAATGAAAGAATAGCATCGGCCAGCCAGCCCAAGACCAGACATCGCCCGGCACAAGGAATTGACACTTCTGTCTTAATATGTTATTATTATGGATATAATAATAATGGAAAAGAGAAAATGAAGATAAATCACGCGAGAGTCAGGTGGCCGCTCGACACACAAGCGGGAGAATTGAGAAGCGAGTCCTACAGTACCAAACTGTTGAGTGCTGATCAAGTTTTAGTTTGAAAATTAAGCACTGCGTGATCGAGCAGAACACTCGCGCTTCCGCTATAGCACCTGTTTCAGTTCAGGTTCTATATATACACACCAGCATTTACTGCATCTCTACTTGAAGCATAAGCCTTTTAGTTTTAGGCTAGCTCTGAAACTCCTTTTGCTTCAGCTATGGAGATACTTTCTAAGACACTTAGCAAGACAGATATTACCAAGAGATGTGCAGTTCCAATGAAGTACTTCAAAATGAAGCGTTTCCCAAAATTAGAAGGCAATGGTAAGGTCGATTTTGTGGTCAAAGATGAGAGCGGCCATGATCAGATCCTTTGCTGCTCGAAACGCAAGATTGGAAATGACCCGAATCACCCGAAGCACCCAAAGCCTGTTCTCGTCAAGGGGTGGATTCCATTTGTTCGCAAGAAGAAGCTTCGTGTTGGTGACAGAGTGATCATCTATGAGGAGCAAGATGAAACAGGTTTGATGCAGCTTAGGATTAAAGTGGAGAAACGAACCAGCCCTTATGAAGCTCGTTGTTGTCGTCGGTCTCCTGTTATGAACCAACACCTTGATGGAGTCAAGGGTTCAACCACCATCACCAACAACAGAACCTTCCAGCCTTTTGGGGATCATTCGTTTGATGTCCTGAACCCTGACCTAGGTGGAACCAATGCAGCAACAAGCTCCAGCATTGACAAGGAGCAAATACCAAGCCCTCACAGCACTTCTCAAGACATAGCATGCTACAAGACTGAAAGGCCAAGTCCGAGCTTGAGTTTGGAATTGACTCTGAAACCAACTACCATGACATGGGGAACCACTACTGCAACAAGCTCTAGCATTACAAAGGAGCAAACATCATTCAAACACAGCACTTCTCAAGATACAGCATGCTACAGGACTGAAAGGCCTAGTCTGAGCTTGAGTTTGGGATTAACTCCAAAACCAGCAATGACAGGGGGACAACAGCATGTTTATATGCAAGAGACAGAACCCAAAACCATCGACTTCTTAGGGAGCTTTTTATAGGGGCTAGAAAGCAAGGTAGGAAGTTACAAGACTGAAGAGAAAGAGCAACCAAACTTTAGTGAGATGAATGAGTACTGCTTATGTTGAATTCCCTTTTGTTCCTTTTTTTATGCAGATGCTGTTGTATTCTCCTGGCGATGTAAAATACTACTAGTGCTTGTATTATCCTGGGATCTAAAATACTTATGTTATTCGGACTCGGTGTGAGTGTTAGATACGGATATGTGTCCGACACGTATATATCCATTTTTTTCTAAGCTTTTCCATGTATTTGGAAGGTCCTTTGAGGGTCATATCCTCATACCCATGTCCGGATATGCGTCGGACACGCATACTTAAAAAAAATGAAGAGTCGGAGCAACATAGTAAAATACTACTAGTGCTTTTATTATCCTAGGATGTAAAATACTTCTAGTTATTATTTTCGTGTGATTGATTATGATATGTTTTAGAATTCTAGGGTTGGGGGGGGGGGGGGTTGATGAATGCTATTAGGAAGGGGTTAACACTGGCCTAGACCTGAGGAGATGAACTTTAAAGACTGTCCAATTAAGTAGGTCTTAAACCAAAAATAAAAAATAAAAAAAATACTAGTAAAATTATAGGACTAATTAATAATCAAACAGTGGTGAAAATTAGATATCAAGATATACCACAAAGTGAGTGGTTTTGATATTATGACTCAATCATTTAGAAGAATAAAGAAAATTTTGGCAGGATGAAAATAAGACTAGCAAGGGTTTATGGCTATGGATGAAGAAGTATACTTGGAGATACGGGATTTTATAACGGTTGTGTGGGCCTATAAGAAAATGTAATTTTAGAAATGAATGCATTTAAAAATGAAAGAAAAGCAGATATAGTGCCGATTAATGACAAACTGAATGAGAAACAACAAATGTGGCAAGATTGAGACCAAGGCCTACAAATGCTCACATAAAAAGATGTAACCTATGGAAGATGTCCAAATCAAACAAGGGAGCTACCAACAGATACGGATAAAATTATACTCTAAATGTAACGGATAACAGGATAAATTTGTGAAAATTGCAGCTTCATAAAAACTTTATAATGCAAAAGCAGTTAATAACAACATAATATATTAAACTCCAACGGTCCAGTCCAACCAAATGAGAAAATGTTTCAAGAAGTTAATTATCAACATCAAAAGTCAAAAAGCTTAATAGCATGGAGAATGAAGCATTCATATGAATCAGATCTCTATGCGTAATCACAAAAAAACTAATGTACATAATCTACACACATAACTCTCTTCGAACAGTAAGAGTAGCAGTTTCATCCCAAAGGAATAGAAGCAAAGACAGATGTAAACATAACATCAATTGAAAAGAAGAAGGAAAAAGAATTACAAACATACCAATAAGAAAAAAAAAATGCAGCCGAACCATCAGAAGCACCATTAAAAGATCTTGTTATACTGGCCAGTGAGAGAATCCCTGAGGTTAGAATAAAGGCCATACAGTGAGTACTGCCGAAGATTCTCCACTTCATACCATGAGTTGAGAGCTGAAAGGTGCTTATCTGTCCCAGAAAATGCTAGCTGTATCCCAAGACTGCAATCGACAGACCCTCCATGGTTTTTGCAGCTGTTTGTGCTGATTGCACAGTCTTGCTTGTTTACACACACAAAATTTGATTGTCCTGAACATTGAGCACATCCATCCCTTTTCCAATACAAGTTTTGCAGCCTGCCTTTCTTAAACTCAAGCACCTGCATATATGAAACTGTCATCAGTTTCCGTAGACTTTTACAAAGCTAAAAACTAATACCATAACAAAGAAAAACGCATTCTGGTTAATCCCTTACAAGAGTGAAGCTTGTTATAGTGTAGGTACCGTCAGATCTCTATGCGTAATCACAAAAAAACTAATGTACATAATCTACACACATAACTCTCTTCGAACAGTAAGAGTAGCAGTTTCATCCCAAAGGAATAGAAGCAAAGACAGATGTAAACATAACATCAATTGAAAAGAAGAAGGAAAAAGAATTACAAACATACCAATAAGAAAAAAAAAATGCAGCCGAACCATCAGAAGCACCATTAAAAGATCTTGTTATACTGGCCAGTGAGAGAATCCCTGAGGTTAGAATAAAGGCCATACAGTGAGTACTGCCGAAGATTCTCCACTTCATACCATGAGTTGAGAGCTGAAAGGTGCTTATCTGTCCCAGAAAATGCTAGCTGTATCCCAAGACTGCAATCGACAGACCCTCCATGGTTTTTGCAGCTGTTTGTGCTGATTGCACAGTCTTGCTTGTTTACACACACAAAATTTGATTGTCCTGAACATTGAGCACATCCATCCCTTTTCCAATACAAGTTTTGCAGCCTGCCTTTCTTAAACTCAAGCACCTGCATAAATGAAACTGTCATCAGTTTCCGTAGACTTTTACAAAGCTAAAAACTAATACCATAACAAAGAAAAACGCATTCTGGTTAATCCCTTACAAGAGTGAAGCTTGTTATAGTGTAGGTACCGTTCGCCACGAAAGCAGGCAGGGACCTTGCAGCATATTTTCGACCAGCAAATGCAACCATATACCCACCAACTGAGTCCTGAAAATATCAAAGCTTGCAGAGATTATAAGTCATTTTCATGTGATAGAATTACACATATTTGTGACTTCCCAGAGTGAAGAGAGTGCTCCGAATTGCTGGTTTGGCTTGCCAAGAATAAATACCATAATTTAGGCACCGTTTGGTTGTCACTTTAACTACTTGCTATTTGCTTCTAGAAGGAAATATATTTTATTTTCATTTTTCAATAACAAAAATGCGTAATTTAAACCGGTATTATATTTTAATCATTTTCAATAACAAATGGGTGATTTAAACTGGTATAATAGAAAGCAAATATAATTGCTTTGTGCAAAAAGCAAACACCAAACGGGACCTTAAAGATCAAAGTACAATTACAAAATAATTTAATTCAAATCCATCGATCCTCATAAGTCAAATCCCATCTTCCCACAAATCCCATAATTAAAATTTTCTACAAATTATTAAACAAAAATTAAAAAGAGAGAGAATTGGAGAGGGGCTAACCGGAGAGAAAGAGGAGGTGTTGATGGTGAGGAGAGAGATTTCATCAACTTTAGGTCTAAAGAGAGCGACGCGGGAGTTGGAGTTCGACAGAGAGATTCGGCTATCGCAAGGAGACAACTGAAGCGAGCTGTTGAAGAAGAACGATTGCCTCGATGCGAACGCGATCCCGAACGTGAACCCGTCCGATACCTGGACTTTCGTGTCCGAACACGGCGTATACGCGTGGTTCGTGTCATCGCTTGATTCCACCAGAAGTGACGGGATCGCCGCCGCCGTCATCAGAAGAAGGAGAAAATATTTCGCCATTTTTTTAATATATATTTCCTTGTTTTTGCTGGTCTGGTGGATGTGAGCTGGTTGAGGAAGAAGGATTCATAGAGAAGTAAAAAACTAAAAACTAAAAGCTAAAAAGGGAAGTTGGGATGTTAATTTGGGCTGAGTTTTGGGGCATAAAAGTCTGAAACTGAATTGGAAAATCCGCCCATTTTCTTGTATTGGGCTTGGGCTAAAAGCAATATTGTATTTGTTAGAAATTAACATTATAATATTGATATGAGATCTAAACCTATTCGATACACTTAAGGTCTATCTAATATTTAAAAGAACAGTGTGGAAGAACAGTGTGGCAGGTTCAACCTTCCCCAGGAAGCAGCTGGACATGGCGTAAAATGCTTCAGCTGAGGGCTTTGGCTTTGAGGTTCACCTCCAACCAGAATGGTGCTCTAACTTGGAAGTTCCCTGGGAACAGATTTATGGTGGCTAAAGTCTGGAATGATCTCAGGCCTAGGCAGGACAAGGTGGAGTGGGATAAACTGATCTGGTTTCCATTTCATATTCCTAAACATGCACTGGTAGCTTGGATGGCTATATTGGACAAACTGCCTACAAAGAACAGATTGATGTCATGGGGCATGGAGGTGGATGGCAAATGTGAACTATGTCAAACTGAGCAAGAAACCCGGAATCATATATTTTTTGAATGTGACTATTCAAAGGAAATCTGGGGGCATATACTATGCTTATGTCAACTTCATAGAAGCATAAGGAGCTGGCAAGCAGAGCTTCAATGGGCAGTAAACAGAATCAGAGGAAAAACTCTCAATTCTGTTATTTTGCGTTTATCATGGAGTGCCTTTCTTTACTCGATCTGGAGGGAGAGAAATAATAGGTGTTTTAATCGCCTTCAATCCACACAAGGAGCCATCATTGAGCAGATAAAAGAGATCATCAGAATGCGATTGTTGGGGCTCAAGAACATTAGTCCTGATGAAGTGAACCGAAGATTGGATGCAGATTGGGGACTGTCTCTTTTTTCCTAGGATCTTTGTCCATTCTGGAATAGCTTTAAGTATTGCTGAAGTATGTTGCTATTGTTCCCTGATTAATTAGTGGTCTTAAGTTTTGTTCAAGTATTGTTTAAGTATGTATAGCTTTAAGTACATGTTGCACATGATGTTGGATGTAGCAGTTTAACTGCTTTCTGGATAAATAAAACACTTACTTATCCAAAAAAAAAAAAATATATAATATTTAAAAGATTTTGACATAAATGTTAAGCCCATTTAATGGGTCTGAACACAAATAGAAAGCCCATTTTTTAAATGAATAGAGTTTCGTACATAGTATTTAAGGCTTAGCCCAATCCGATAATTATATATTTATATATAATTTTACTATTAACATAAAAAGAAATTGAACTTTGGAAGCTAAATCTATTTTGTATTGATGTAATTTTATTAATCCAGTATTGTTATTTTTTTTTGTAATTAAATATAATTTTTATATATACTTTAGAAAAGTAAAATGTGAAAATCACTGTCACACACAAAATACAAACAAAAACAAAGTTCGAAAAAAAAATTAGAAATGGGCCTAACTGTTAAGCCCAGTCTACAAAAAGCCACAGGAGCTTAATAATTGGGCTGCCAGACGGCATAGATAGACCATTATTCAATCACTGGAGTTAATTTCTGTTGTGCGGTCATCGCTTTTTGTTCGGTGGCTCAGCAATTCTCCTTTTATTTTCAGTTTCCCTCACTTAAAATTTCATTCCTCTTTCTGCAGAAAGCAATTTCACCTTTTGGTAACAGTTACACTGCAATGGCTGCTGCATCAAGTTGTGGTTAGACCTTTTTTTTTTTGTTTACTGATTTACTGTTGCTTTATTTGATGCAAATTATGCATTTTTATGTTACATATTGAGTGTTTGCATGTAAATTAGTATTGGGTCTTTAGAAATTTAGCTATAGAAAGTACTATTAAACAAATGGGGTTTAGTGTTTTTAATCTGTTTCTATTTGGGTTTGAGGAAATTTTGCTGAATAATCCAAAGATTTGTGCTTTAATAGTTTACTTGAGGGACGTATTACACTCTTTCTTTTTCATTGTTTTTCATTTTTTTTTTTTGTTAGGGATGATTTAGGCATTAAAGATTCTTTATTTTTTGGGGTACCTACGAAGGATGGATTAAACACTGGGAAAAAGAATCTTTGATGTTGGCTCAGGTTGTGTTTAGCTAATCAGTCTGCAGCAAAATTCTCTTCCCTTGGAATATATCTAACAGGGGAAGGAATGGGTGACTATATGGTAGCTTGAATCAGATTCCACCTCCATTTTGTGTAGGCCTTGCCGGTGAGTCATGCACCCAAAAGAGTGTATCTTATTTAACCTTGCACTAAAAAGATAAATTGTAAGTATAGTAGTTAGCAAGGGTCGAGTCCTCAGGGATTGGGTTTTAGTTTATAAGTTAATAGTTTAAAACTTAAATTCAAGAACAATAAAAGAAAAGGGGTTTTTGAAGCCAGATTTAAACTAAAGTAAATAATAAGAATAAGATGCAAGGCGGTATAACCAGCCAATAAAAATATATATACTAAATTAGGCGGTATAACCAGCTAATAAAAATATATATACTAAATTAGGCGGTATAACCAGCCAATAAAAATAAAACAAAGTTAATATACAAATTAAGCGGTATAACCAGCCAATAAAAATAAATATAAAAAATAAGCAAACTAAAAGTAAGAAAACAAATAAGTAAGAAGAATCAAATATGAAAAATATGGTTAAGGTTTCATTCTCCACCACTAGACATCATTAAGAATCAATTTCAGATCTATCAATATCAACCAACTATCAAAGTTAACAACCGTAGATAACAACAAGCTCTGTTACCTCAATCTTTCCTTAGTTTGTCGTTAAATAGAACAAGCTCTCTATTTAATCTCTAACCATTAAACAACCTAGAATAAGCTCTCTAAATTCAATTTAATGGCAGCTTTATGATGAGAAAGATAGGTTGATCTAAGCAACAAACACATAAGCTCGGATTGTTCAACTTAGGTTATGTTCCACTTTGCAATTATTGAAAACTTGACCATAATCATTAATCACAAATTGCCACTTATGAATAGGAAATCAAGACAATTACACGGATCAAGACTCCTAAACTAGCAATAGATAATTATCAAGATCTATCTAGTTGTACACCTAAATAAATCAAGACAACATCATGAACAATTCTTGTAGAAGAACATAAGCAACTTTGATAGAAAATTAATGATAGATAGAATCTGAAAATCAATCACAAAACATGTCTAGGGCTTTGAAATCACCCTTAACCAAATAGAAGTTTAGCCTAGCATAGGCATTGTAAACATAAACATAAAATTAAAGAAAATCTAAGAAGAAAATAAAAGAAAAAAAGAAGAAGAGGAAGAATATTAATTATCCAACCTCTTGCTCTCTCTAAAGAAAACGAAAACTAGAGAAAAGAAAGAAAACTAGAGAAAAGAAAGAAGAAGAAAACTTAGAGAATTTTATTAAAATGGCTAATATCCTACCTATGTACAATATGATCCCTTGCAATCATCCAAGGCCCTCTATTTATACACATTTTGGAGGGCTAAATGACAAGAGACAAGCTTTACAAATTTCAAAGGTAGGTATAATAGGTGGGTGCATTTTCTAACAATTTTCGTCATACATGACGATTTTGATCAGCCAACTTGATGGTCGATTTTGTCAATTTTGTAGGCCTTATCTGATCACATGGTCTTCTAGAAAAATGTTACCCTATCAGTTACTGATCAATAGCCGTTGGAATCAGCTCATTTGCTGATGTGGATAAGAAGATATGGGCAAAATACGAAAACAGGTCAGCACAGACGTCATTGCACATCAGCCAACTTCATGATCGATTTCGCTAGGGAAAACGACTCCGTTTCAAGAAGTGTAAAACATGAAAAAGATAAATATGCCTCTTAGCTTTGCACGGCTACAAATTTTAGCCTTATTGCTTCAGTGAAACTCGAGATATAGCTGATATGGCAAAAGGTGTCGGAACTGGAACTGAACTGGATTTACCCTTAATTCTAGTAATCTGAAATCACTCAAAGAAACTTGTGAAAAACACCAAAATACATAAAGATCATAAACACAATTAGACTAAACAATAATAACTCGTATTTGACACAAAACAATAATAAAACATAACTAAAAACTATATAATTATACGAGTTATCACACCCCCACACTTAGATTGTTGCTAGTCCCTAGCAACGACTCAATAAAAATAAAATAAGAAAATCAAATCTAATCCACTTTCGTAGGAAATCACGGTGGCACTTAGCATGTGACACAAGCCTTTAAACCCCTAGGTGTCCCTAGTGGACGAGTTTAGTCTCGTGAGGGTTTACTAGAACGATACCCACAAACATTGAAAAACTAAAATATAAATAAACTACATATACTAAAAATATTTACTCCTAATCCTTTCAATACAAATTAGAGACAATCTTTGAACAAGTCTTATAAACTAATCAATAGCTTAAAGAATTTCACAAAAAATCATGCTTGAATGTAAATTGTTTGAGTTAAGCCAATATTAAGATAACATATTTCAATCAAAATAGTGCATATTCAAACTTAATCTCAACTACTCACATGGGATACCCTCATGATTTTCACTCTTTAAAGTAGTGGTGAAGTGTTTACACTCAATCAATCTCATGAAAACACTTCTACCATATGCTTGGTTGTCCACCTATTCTCCACTAAAAGATCATGCAACTTCATAAATCAAGAGGTCTTTAATCAAGGTTGTAATGGGGCCAAGGGGTTTGTAATGTGGTTGAAGAACAAAAGGATAAAGATATCACAAAGGTTCCAAAGAGTTCATAAAGTTTAGAGACATAAAAAAATTATACAAAGAAACTTCTCAAAACTCTTTACAAGTACATAGTCACCTAGGCCGGATATTCATGTTGGGCCTTTTCTTCATTCTAAACAACTTTGTAACATCTTTTTCTTTTTCCACAAATTCAAGATATGATTCATATATATATATTTTTTTTACATAGGAATGTATTTTCCAGTATTCCATTTCTTTTTCTCTTGACTTTTCTTTTCTTTTCCCCCCACACTTATTTCTTGTTTCTAACCAAAAAATATCCCTTGTCTTTGCAACTTGTCTCAAATCATGCTAATTCATCTTTGGAACAAAGGTAAAGATATAAGTATATTTAGGCTGGGTGTAAGTTGTGGTTACCAATAAAACAGCATATTTAATGTAGGCTCAAATTGGCTCACTAGTGGGGATGTTCTCTTAGAACATTAATAATGGATGGCTGTTTGGCTCTGGTTATAATCCTAATGCCTCTATCATATTCATGTTGTCACATGTATCAATATAGTCTCAAACGGTTTAAAGCAAGTTCTAGAGAATCATGTAATCATAAGAGCACTCAAGAAAGAAATTAGATTGATTTGTAAAATGCATCAATCATTATAGGCTCAAAAACTCACAAGGATGATTATACAAGTCAGATTAAGTCTAAACATGCTTCTTTCTCAATCAACATATCATATTAACATTGGCTCATAAAAAGGTTGACATCAAGCTCAATTCTCATGAAAATCTTCTCACTAATAAATCTGTTTTAGACTTATGCAATTCATATCTCATCATTGTATTAAAAAGGAACTAAAACTCAAAAAAAAAATAATAATAATAATAAAGACTCATAAAAAAAAATAGTAGACAAAATAAAAGAAATCCTAAATCATTCCCCCCACACTTAATTCTTACATTGTCCTCAATGTAAGTCTATTAACTCAAATGAAAGAATCATGTGTAAGAGAAAAGAACTAATAACATAAGAATAGGAACAACTAAGACTCAAAACAAAACAAAACCATGCAACCTAAATAATCCTAAAATACTAAACAAAAATTAACAAGTAAACATAAAAAGATTAAAATCAAACTGACAAGGTATGTCTCAAGTCTCCCTTACTCAGACCTTGTTCAGAATGAATACTTTTAAATGGCTTAAAACACAAATTTCTTTTTTTTTTTTTTTTTTTTTTGAAGGTAAAATTTAGGAGATATTACCTGTAGAGGTTGCTAACCACTTATTATAACTGAGACATAACAAACAAAATGTTAGATAATGTCACAAAGACAAAGTGCAATCCACTCCTTGCTCGTCCATATCTCTTTTTCTTTTTCCGAGCGTTTGCGAAACAACCGTAGTAGATAAACACTCATAAGCTTGGAGCTTTTTAAGTAAATCTTCAATAGTTGTAGCAGAAATTATGGTTCTCCTTGCCTCTGAAAACATGAATCCATTATGCACAGCATTATCTAAATATGAAAGCAAATTACTAAAATAACCATTAATATTAAGCAAACCAATGGGTTTCTTATTTGTGACCAAAGATGACCAAGAAGCCACGCAAGCTATTTCTTCCAATGTACCCAGACCTCCTGGTAAAGCAATGAATGCATCGGCAGAATGGTATATGATTGTTATCCGTTCAGGGACACTCCAGACTTGTATTTCCTTACCCACGGTAGGTCCACAAAAACTTGTGAATAGTTTTGGCACGATTCCTAGAACTGGACTTCCTCCGGCGTGTGCTGCTGTAGCGACTGCTCCCATTAAACCCGTACTACCGCCTCCATAAATCAAGTGGATCTTTTGTTGGGCAAGTATTACTCCAACTCTTATGGCTTCATCAGCGAATATGTTATTTTTCCCTGGATAAGCACCTCCAAAGACACAAATTTTTTTAATGCGCTGGGATGAAGTACTTTCCATTTTTTTTTTCTTCGAGTGCCTGAAGGAGAATGAGTACATGGTGTAATATATAGAGGACTGAGTAGTGAATCAGACAAGAGTAATAATGTCGCCGAAAGTGTATCTGACCTAGGGGTGTAAATGAGACACCTGTGCTCGCAAGCTACTCGAGTTCGACTCGAAAAAAACTCGAATCCGATTCGGTCATTATCGAGTCGAGCTCGAGCTCGAGCAGCTCGAGCTGTCGAGCGAGCCGAATTCGAGTATCTTAATACTCGATTCGAGCGGCTCGCGAGCCTAATCGAGCTTTTTATTTTATAATATATATTTTTAATATTAATTTACTATTTTATCCTTAATATATAAATATATACTAAAAACCTAAAACTTAATTTTTTACCTTGTCTTCCTCTCACTCTCTCAGCCGCGCCACCTTCTCTCCCTCACAGTCTCACTCTCACATTCTCTCCGTCACTCTACCTCGTCCATCTCTATCTCCTTTCTCTTCTTATTCCTTATTTCCCAAATCCACCATACAACACTCAAACACCGCTTTTCCCCTTCCTCTCACTCTCATCTGCCTAATTAACTCCTTTTTTTCTTCTCAGATTTGCGGTCGATGCATCTGCCGGTAAGGTAACTATCTCTCTCTCTCGCTTTCCCTTAATATTTATTTATTTATTTATTTGTATTCTACTCATTTTCCTTTTCTTTCACAATCCATTTCCTTTTTCTTCTTTTCTTCTTTTGATAATTATCACAAACGGATCTCTGTTTTTACTATAAACTTAGATTAATTAATTAATTATATAAAGGAGTGGTAGCAATGGAAGAAGATGAGGAAAAGGAAGAGGAGTTGATGGAGAGGGAACAAGGGTGTTTGGAAGATGGGTTTTTTGACGGGTTGCTTGATGGGTTTGGGTCTTTTGAGAATTACTGTTTGCAATATGTGTTGGGACTGTCTCATGATGGCTTGTAGCATTTCGAGAAGGGTATAATTTTAAGGTAATACTACTTTTTCTTTTACCTTGATGTACTTGTTTGTTGTAATCCTTTGTACCAATAATCTCTGTTGTAACATATAATATTGTTAACTTCTTGTGACAATAGCATGTTCTTCCTAGTGTTCTTTTACTTGCAGAAATAAAGGATCGATTATGCTTTGATTAATGCGAGTGTTTATTCATTGTGGATAAATGTAGGTTCATTGATGTTCTATTTTGCAGATTGAATGTTATATAGATTGTATCATCTTTTGACATACATTTTGTTTTTGTGGTTGATATACTTGGTGTAAACTGTTTTGCTGAGAAACTTCAATTTGAGTTTTTATTGGACTTTAAGAACTACAACATTCGCAAACTAGAAAAATATATCATTAACAAGATCATATTTTCTTAATACCCTGAATAATTGACCATGGACTAAACATGTTAATTAGAAAGCTGTAGTAAACTTGCAACATATATACAATCTCTTAATTGTTAGAATAGTTTAATTTGTCTCTTATGCTACACAGGACCTTCTTTAAAACTTGCTTGTGTTTTGAGCGCTATGAGGTCAAACTTTAGGAAAAGCTTTATAATTGGCATTTCTATTATCATTGAATTGACTCTTGTTGAACTTGATGAGGCTTTCAAAGCTTCTGGGAGTTGTGATCATACTTGCTCAAAAATGTCTTGCTTCTTGTGTGGTTGATTTGATTATATCCCATTGAAATAGCAACTGGAGTTAAAGGTCTGAATGCTTCCGTAAAGGGTATGTTTCTAACCTAAGTTGGTCATTGCAGGTCCGACTAATTGTGTCACTAAGGACATCAGAGAGCCTGGGGACTTCCCTGTTGTAAGGATACTTTTACATTCTCAATACTCTGATCTGATATCAGTGGTGAATTGTGAGGGATGATGAAAGGCAGAAAGCAAGCCTTTGAGTATGGGTTGGCTTTGTATTGCTGAGGAGAATCATATGATGTTGTGTTAGATTGTGGATTTAACTTTTTTCAATTATGTTAAATGGAATAAGGATTTTATTTTTAAGTTTAATAATTTGAATTGATATAATAATATTGTTATTTTGATTAAAATTTTAACATTTTTGGTTGTGTAAGGTTTTTTATCATTATATCATTTTTTAAAAAATCCATTATTTAAATGCAAAAAAATTGTATATGAAACGAGCTCGAGTATGTAAATTGAGTAAACGAGCTTAATCGAGCTGAGCTCGAATAGTTCAATTTTATCTCGAGCCGAGCTCGAGCTTAGAAAATAGTATTCGGTCGAGCTCGAGCCGAGTTTCGAGCAGCGAGTTTCGAGTCGAGCTCGAGCTCGAGCTTCCCACTATTCGGGCTCGGCTCGGCTCGATTACAGCCCTAATCTGACCTGTCAGAAGAAAATGTTAACCTAACAAAAGATTTTTGCGTGATTTCAGGAAGAAAATCAAAAAGAGAAGAAAAAATCAACCGTAAAAGACAAATAAAAAAAAAACGAGAATAATTACACAAATCGAACTACACGTAAATTAAACCAAAATAAAGTTATTGCAAATCAAACCAAAAGCTGAGAAGTCATTTATTGTAGTTGTGATTGTGGCTCACATCTTCCTCTGGTTTTACGTCCAGAAACGGCTTAAACGTCTTCTATGAGTCGAGGATATGCTTCCCATCCAGTTTTCTTAGAAGCTGGCAAACAGGGTCTTTTAACATCAGATTCCCAAGATGTTGCCATTCCCTTTGGAATTGCGGCCATAAATCAAGAATTTCTCTTTGTACGTCTCCACTAGGATGCGTCTCAAGAGAAAGTTGGATATTACCCAAATTCTCCTTACTCAGTCCATCCTTAATGAATTCAATTTTATCATCTCGATTAGAGGACGGAATCCCAATAGAACGACATTTACCGTTACACGTCCATCGTGCACATTTGTGGCAATTTAAACTCATGCGCTTTGCTCGTCGCTTCTTTGCAAAACTGCTTCTACCTGTACCTGGTAAATGCAAAACAGGAAGATATTCATCTTCACGTACCTTGGCTTCAATTATCCAACGTATGTCTCCAGGAATCCCTTTGTGCATAAGCATTCTTAATCTTTCGAATCGAACTTGGTAAAGCTTCAGTAAAATATTTCGAGGAAAATGAGGAAATCGTTTCTGCAATCTTGTGAGAATATCATCCATCCTGAAAAAAAATGAAAAAAAATTGAAAGAGAAATTGGAAGAGAAATTTATATACAATATCAGTTTTGTGGGTAGCTGATGGAACCGACTTAAATAATCACGGAGTACCGTTATCCGCCATTTAACCGGGGTTAAAAAAAATTATATTTACATCTAGTTATTTTCAAAACAAGGATCAGAAAGAAAAACAACATAAAAAGACTCAAAAATAAAATCCTAAATTCTTCCCCCCACACATAATTCTTACATTGTCATTAATGTAATGCTATTATCCCCCAATGCAAGAATTATATGTAAGAGAAAAGAACTATTAAACAAAAGAAACTTATGCAGCCTAAATGAACTTAAAAGCAGTAAACACAATTAACAAAGAAACATAAGAAATAAAAATAAAAACAATAAAAATAATAAAAGAAAAAGGAAAAAAAAGAGAAAGCAAATCTGAATATGGAAGGTTGGCAATTTCATCTTTAATTGGGCTGCCTTCCCAATTAACACTTGAGTTAGTGTTTTGAATCTAACCAACACCCCTTCTTGGCTTTTTAGGCTTGTCAGGCTCATACATGAAATTTTCCAAATTTATGCGTTTGAGAGGTAGCTTTCTTTGCACAACAGTGGATGCATTCTCCATTACAAGTATTATTCCATCATCCTTTGTGGTGCATATGTCATCGAGGAATGGTGCATCTTTTGGTACTTGTTGAATGACATCCACAAACAAACTGTTTAAGGTTTCCAACGTATCTTGTTCATGTTCATCCTCCTTGAACTTTGCGAATCTACTAGGAAAAGGTGGAGAAGAAACATTAGTAAAAATTGGAATCTCAAACGTTACCTCAGGTGCCGAAATACTCTTATTTGGATCATTGGCTTCATTATCCTCAAGATTAGAATTCATCTCTAATTTTGTCTCATCCTCATCTTGTTCCTCATTCCTCAAGGTCACAATAGTAGCATTCTCCTTTGGGTTAATCATCGTTTGGGCAGGGAGTTCTTCAGATCTTTGTGCTACCCATCCCACCATACTACTAGTCAATTGGATCATTTGCTTTTCCAAACTCTGGATGCTTGCCCTTGTTTCCTGTTGAAATTGCAAAGTATCAGTGACAAGAGAATGTACAAGATCTTCTAAAGAAGTACCTGAGTTTTGAGTCATATGTGGTGGTTGAAAAAGATCTGGTTCTTGGGACCATGATTGATTGAAGCTAGATGGATGAGTGTAATTGGCATAAGGATCTACTTCTTGGTAATTTTTCGAGTAGCCATAATTAGTATGATCCCACCATCCCTCATGGTAAGTGTTTGAGTAATGATCATACTGTTGGTCTTGGAATACTTGATGGCCTTGACAACCTCCCATGTCAAATTGTTGAACTGGGAAGGTGAGATTGGCTTGTTGATTCTCCATGTTCATGTATGCCACCAACTCTTCAAGTGTTAGATTGCTCAATTCCATCGTTTTTTTTTTATTTTTTAAAAATTTTTTTTTTTCAAAATTTGATAAGAAAAACCCGTATGTACAAGAAAATAAAACTCATTAGAACTGAAAATAAGAATAAACCAAGTAACAAATAAACTAAAGAAAACAATCCCCGGCAACGGCGCCAAAAATTTGATGCACCCAAAAGAGTGTATCTTATTTAACCTTGCACTAAAAAGATAAATTGTAAGTATAGTAGTTAGCAAGGGTCGAGTCCTCAGGGATTGGGTTTTAGTTTATAAGTTAATAGTTTAAAACTTAAATTCAAGAACAATAAAAGAAAAGGGGTTTTTGAAGCCAGATTTAAACTAAAGTAAATAATAAGAATAAGATGCAAGGCGGTATAACCAGCCAATAAAAATATATATACTAAATTAGGCGGTATAACCAGCTAATAAAAATATATATACTAAATTAGGCGGTATAACCAGCCAATAAAAATAAAACAAAGTTAATATACAAATTAGGCGGTATAACCAGCCAATAAAAATAAATATAAAAAATAAGCAAACTAAAAGTAAGAAAACAAATAAGTAAGAAGAATCAAATATGAAAAATATGGTTAAGGTTTCATTCTCCACCACTAGACATCATTAAGAATCAATTTCAGATCTATCAATATCAACCAACTATCAAAGTTAACAACCGTAGATAACAACAAGCTCTGTTACCCCAATCTTTCCTTAGTTTGTCGTTAAATAGAACAAGCTCTCTATTTAATCTCTAACCATTAAACAACCTAGAATAAGCTCTCTAAATTCAATTTAATGGCAGCTTTATGATGAGAAAGATAGGTTGATCTAAGCAACAAACACATAAGCTCGGATTGTTCAACTTAGGTTATGTTCCACTTTGCAATTATTGAAAACTTGACCATAATCATTAATCACAAATTGCCACTTATGAATAGGAAATCAAGACAATTACACGGATCAAGACTCCTAAACTAGCAATAGATAATTATCAAGATCTATCTAGTTGTACACCTAAATAAATCAAGACAACATCATGAACAATTCTTGTAGAAGAACATAAGCAACTTTGATAGAAAATTAATGATAGATAGAATCTGAAAATCAATCACAAAACATGTCTAGGGCTTTGAAATCACCCTTAACCAAATAGAAGTTTAGCCTAGCATAGGCATTGTAAACATAAACATAAAATTAAAGAAAATCTAAGAAGAAAATAAAAGAAAGAAAGAAGAAGAGGAAGAATATTAATTATCCAACCTCTTGCTCTCTCTAAAGAAAACGAAAACTAGAGAAAAGAAAGAAAACTAGAGAAAAGAAAGAAGAAGAAAACTTAGAGAATTTTATTAAAATGGCTAATATCCTACCTATGTACAATATGATCCCTTACAATCATCCAAGGCCCTCTATTTATACACATTTTGGAGGGCTAAATGACAAGAGACAAGCTTTACAAATTTCAAAGGTAGGTATAATAGGTGGGTGCATTTTCTAACAATTTTCGTCATACATGACGATTTTGATCAGCCAACTTGATGGTCGATTTTGTCAATTTTGCAGGCCTTATCTGATCACATGGTCTTCTAGAAAAATGTTACCCTATCAGTTACTGATCAATAGCCGTTGGAATCAGCTCATTTGCTGATGTGGATAAGAAGATATGGGCAAAATACGAAAACAGGTCAGCACAGACGTCATTGCACATCAGCCAACTTCATGGTCGATTTCGCTAGGGAAAACGACTCCGTTTCAAGAAGTGTAAAACATGAAAAAGATAAATATGCCTCTTAGATTTGCACGGCTACAAATTTTAGCCTTATTGCTTCAGTGAAACTCGAGATATAGCTGATATGGCAAAAGGTGTCGGAACTGGAACTGAACTGGATTTACCCTTAATTCTAGTAATCTGAAATCACTCAAAGAAACTTGTGAAAAACACCAAAATACATAAAGATCATAAACACAATTAGACTAAACAATAATAACTCGTATTTGACACAAAACAATAATAAAACATAACTAAAAACTATATAATTATTCGAGTTATCAGTGAGCTATATGTAGAAAGTCCCCTGATAAAGATTCTGATTTTGGGTAAGTTAGAATGAGGTTCGTTTGTTGGTTGGTTTTTAGGAGATCCTGATGTTGGACTTGGAGTGCATTTATTATTGCCGTTGGTTTGGAGTAAATCTTTTGAACAGTTCTAGGCTATGTTTCTCGGACTCGGGTGTAGTGTTGGACACGGGTATGTTCGATTTATTCTAAGTTTTTCCATGTATTTGGAGGGTCCTTGGGAGATCATATCCCCATACCCATGTCCGGATATGTGTCGGACATGGGTACTTCAAGAAAAATGAAGAGTCGGAGCAACATAGGTTCTAGGGAGGAAAAAAGAATGAATAATCATTCATGTTGTTGGATTACTTGGAACTTTATAGGAGCTCTAGCTGAGAACGAGGTTGGAAGGCCTTTGTCTTCCCCCCCCCCCCCTCTCTTCATAATATATGAGGAAGATGTGGTTAACTATTAGGATTTGATGGAAGTTTGATTCTTGGTTGCATTTTAATTGAATACGAAGATGCATGATCAACTCCTTCCAGTATAGGAGTATGTTTGCTACTTTATAAGGATGTAGTTCTATTTCCTTGTGTGGTTCATTGATTGTGAGATTTAGAGGTTTCTTGAAGCACATTTAGGGCAAAGAATGAAATTTGATGGCCAGTGTTGTCTAGGGCAGAAAAACTGAAACGATGCCTAATTTATGAACCAAAAATGGTATTTTATTTGATGTTTTGGTTGCTTGTTATCTTTCAGTCCCTGAAGCATATAGCTAATAGAAATGTTATGTAACAGGGGCGATGGTGGAAGATGTTGGAATACCAACAGGAGACAAACTCATATTGAGGGGCTTGAAATTTCATGGTTTCCATGGGGTAAAGCCTGAAGAAAAAAAACTGGGTCAGAAGTTCTTGATAGATGTAGATGCCTGGATGGATCTTAGGATGGCTGGTAAATCAGACCTCTTGTCAGATACTGTTAGTTACACTGATATTTACCGGTGAGTAACAGCTTTAAATCATCATCGAAGATATTTAAAACATTGCATAAATCTTTTGGCTAGTTATAACTTTTTACAAAAGTTCCGAATGATTGCATTTAATTGTGTTCAAGTTTATACACTATGTTCTATGGCTCCAAAAACATTCAGGTTCCCCCTAACTGTAATATCTTCTGTTATATCCTGAATTTGATAATAGTAACTTGTCAGCTTATATTTACCACTATATAACTCCGACTCTTCATTTTCCCTGAAGTACCCGTACCCATATCCTACATCCATATCCGACACATATTCAGACAAAGGTATGGGGGTATGATCTTCCAAATATATGGAAAAAATTAGAAAAAATTGAGTATATCAGTGTCGGACACATACCCGTATCCTACATTCACCTTTGAATCCGAGTAACATAGATTTACCATGTGAAAAAACAAATGCTAAGCAAAGTGAATTTGCATAAGGAATTATGTTGTGTAGCCCTTAGCTGTTCCAATGAATGTTTATGCCTTTATTTTTTTTAAGTAAATTGTCTTTTGATAATTTGAATTTGACAAGTTACAGCATAGTAAGGGAAGTTGTGGAAGGGAAATCTCAGAATCTTCTGGAGTCGGTGGCTCAAATAATTGCATCAACAATCTTGACAAAGTACCCTCGGATATCTGCTGTTCGTGTGAAAGTTGGGAAGCCTCATGTTGCTGTTCATGGTCCTCTTGACTACCTTGGAGTTGAGATTATCAGATACAGAAGTATTGATGCTCCTAACTGACCTTTATCGAATATATATATATATATATATATATATATATATATATATATATATATATATATAAAGAGAGAGAGAGATACACTTACACTAATATAATACTAAATTAGTTTTACACACTTTCATAATTTTTTATACGATTTATATTTTAACAAATCGACCGTTGATTTAACAATATAATTGTACTCGTCGTGCGCGTAAAGTTTCGAATTGATCCGATATCTCTATCATATCGGTCGAGGATACTGTCTTTTTTAATATATATTTAACGGTTGAAAGTTTTTTTACATCGAACCGAACAAATAGTTAGACATTTTTAATTTACTTGAAACTCAACGTGCATAATCTACGTGAATAAAATATGAAATACGATGATCGGATTAAACAAATATAAATCGCATAAAAAATTACGGTGTAAAATTAATTTAGTTTTTACATTAGTGTAAGTGGATTTTTCTTTATATATATATATATATATATATATATATATATGTATATAAAGGCATCATGGATCTCAGTTGTGCCAGTTGCAGCTGCCACCTCCTTTAAATTCTTTCATTTTTTTTTCAGGGAGGGGTAGAAAGTTAGAAGTGAACCAGGATGGTTAAATATTTCTGCTATTTCTACTGCAATTGACCTAATTGATGCACTGATGATTTTCAGTTTTTGAATTTCAGTAGAAAATACCACGTGACTTCCTTTTCTAATTCATCCTAATTATATAATTTGTTTCACTCTATTTTCCAGTGTCCCTTTGGGCATATTATTTTCCAGTGTCTCTCATGCCTTGCCTCCAGAGCTTTACTTTTCAACAAGGCTAAACTACAATCTTGTTAGCACTTCAAAACTCTGTTCAAATGCAAACACATGCGAGGGAGAAATCTCATGCAGCCATGCCATTTGGTTCCTGGCTTTGCCTTTGGGGTTCCAAATAGGAGTGGTTTCAATAAGCTTATGAGGTACAAGCTATGTTACTTGGATTCGAATGTGAGTGTCGGATACGTGTATGTGTCTGATACGAGTATGATCAATTTTTTTCAAAATTTTCATGTATTTAGAGGGTCGTTGGAGGATCATATTTTTATACCCATGTCTAGATATATGTCGGATACAGATACTTTCAGAAAAATAAAGATTCGGAATAATATAGGGTACAAGTCGCCTTTCCCGCTTAGTAAGCTTGTCGAAACTTAGTTACTCTCAGCCTCCCATGATAGGAAACTCTCTTTAATCAGCTCTTTGGTCTCTCTTTAGTTCCACTTTGCCCCCTCCCATGATAGGAAACTCTCTTAAAAAATAATCCCTTCCTGACAAATGCCTCAGCTGTTTAAAATTAAAAAAATGCAGAATGAAAATAAACAAGTTCATTTCCACTGCTTACCAACTCGCAGACAGACTGGATCCAATCCATGATTATGGGTAGCATTTGCTCAAGTTGCTGAGTGAATAACCTGCATTGCAAGGTTTTATAATTATAAAATGTTAAAACTCTATTTTTCGCTGAGAATGCAAAAGTATCTTCCTTCTGAACAACACCAAAGATCAAAACATAAGTAGAAAGAAAAAAAAAATACAAGCACGTGTCACGTCTAGATTTGCTCAAAGATCGGGCTATCCGTTCAAGTCCGAAGACCCGCTCATATTTTGAAGGGCTTGGACAAAAATATTAAGCCCGAAATATGGGCTTGGGTAAAAAAAATGAGTTCCATTTAAAAAATTGGTTAGGTCTTGGCTCTAACAATCAAGGTCTAAACCTGGTCCGACTCATTTTTCATCTATATAATATAATATTTTTATATTTTATATATTATGTAATTTATATCATATAAAAAATAAATATATATAATGTTATAATATAAACATTTAAAATTATGTTAAGTTATCAATGTTTTAGAACTTAATAAAAAAAATAAATAAATAAAATTACTAAAAATTAAATAATAAAAAAAATATTTTTTTAAATTTAAAACATATATATATGGACGGGCTTAAACGGGTTTGGACTACCCATTTACAAATATGGGCGGGGTTGGACAGAATTTAAGGTCAATATTTTAGGTCGGGTCAGGCTTGGGCAAGTATATATGATGTTGATATCATACTTAAATCCGACCCGAACCCGATCCGGTCCTGCCTGACCCATGAGCATCTCTAATCACGTCAAGAGTTCTAAAGATGTAGATCGAGTGCATTAATTCCACGTCGAAAAAAAAAAAAATCTTTGAATATATAGCATTGCATATTTCAATAAATTGATTTTGGAAAGATAATAGTCAAGTGACATTACTTTTGTGGGTAAAACTTTATATTTACACCATTGATAAAAAAATATATATAACATAATATTCATACATTGACAGATCTATTTATTATTTACCAGCATGAGAGGTTGGCTGTCGGTTGAATTAGGTTTCATTTGGATTGACGGTGAGATTAGCTTTCGTGAGATTAAAAATAGCGGTGGCGGTGAGATTAATTACTGTAGCGGTGAGATTACATACTGTAGCGTTGAAATTAAAATCAGTGGTAAGATATGTATTTAGATGTAAAAGCAGCGGTAACGGTAAGATAAGAATAAAAATGATCATTAAGGATATTATATTAAAATTTGTTTATAATTAAAAATAATATATTTACGTAAATTAAAACATAACAAAATAATATTTAATTTTTATTACCTTTTATATAATTTAATTTAATTTTATATTTAAAAATTTTATTCACTCAAAATATTGATATATATTATTTTATATAAAAATTCACCATATATTTAATAACAAATTTTTGTTATATAATTATTTATTATTTATATAATTATATAAATTTATTTATTATTTTAAATAAATAAAAATATTCTTTAAAAACAACAAAAAAAAGGGTAAAAAAATAAAAAACCTCTGGTTGAAGCAACTGGACACTTAACGTCCAGTTGCCCACTGGAAGGGTGGCACGGTGGAAACTCCACCGTGCCACAGACCTGTTATCCAAACAGGTCTGTGGTGCGATTGGACCCCAAAAAAGGGTCCAATCGCACCACACTGGTACCCACTTTGCAACCAAAGGGAACTTTAGAGTCCGGTCCAGCAACCCCGGAACTCCACAGTGCCGGGACCATATAACAAAACCGAGAAAAAAACAGCCAACAAATCACCCAAAAAAATCTCAGCCGTCAATCACCATGTGGGCCAACAATCATGCTGCGATAACCACTGAAACCACACTGGTCGTGAGGTACACCTTATCAGAATCCATTTAATTCCGTAAAAAATTGAAACAATTCTAACGGAAAAACCTGCTTCTTTTTTTTCCCTCTTTCCTTTCATTTCTTTCCCTCTTGAATGAAAAAAAAAAAAACAAAACAAAAAAAGCAGAAAAATCAACCCTTTCTTTTTATTTGATTATATAAATTAATCAAAAACCTAATAAATATATTTTTCTCTTATATAAACCTTCTAATACCAAAAACTTCAAATCCTACCTCACAAAGAATTTTTTTTTTTCTTCATCTTCATTTCTCTTGCCTATATTTCATTTGGTTTAATCATTTTACTATTTATATTTTTTCCATTGTTTATGATTTCAAATAATTGTTTTGACATAGAATTTGTCAATTGTGATTGTTCATTTATATTGGGTTCTTGGAAATTTCTTCTCTTCTTTTTTCTTTTTTCTAATGATCATTGATCATTGCATTAGAAAGTCTTTAAAAGATTCCATTTTTTTTTTTGCTTTTGATGAAATTGCTTTAGAGTGATAATTCTTCTCTTTGATGCATTACATTGATAATTGAATCATTGGTGTTGGTTGCATTTTTTTTTTTTTTGGTGAAGGGGTGGTTTAGATTGGCTAAAGCTCCATTTTTTTATTTTTTTATTTTAAAAAAATAGGACCTTTAGGGAGAGAAGAAATGGGGTTATAGCTTATGGGTGGTTTTAGATTTTCTTGGATGGTTATAGAAGAAAAAGTGTGAGAATTAAGAGTTCAGAATGGGAAATAGCTGTGTTACATTAATGAAAGATGGACTCTTTCAAACAATCTCAAATTCCATTTCGCGAACGGCCGAAATTGCAAATGAGGATAAAAAACAAATCGCCAATGAATCTGAAAGCAAAGAGGCAGCAGAAGCTGCTTCTGTTCGAAACCAACCCCCGGAAGAAATGAAGATTGTTAGGGAAGAAACAGGAAAGGAACAACAAATTAGGAAATCAACAGAAGAGACCCAAAGACAACAATCAAAGTCTCACCCTCAAAGACTTAACTCCAAGGCATCATCACATTCACAGCTTGCAGCATATAACAAGGAAGAGACTAAGGTTGAGCCTGGAAAACCCAGGAAGCCCCATAATGTTAAGAGGCAATCATGTGCAGGGCTGCAGGTAGAGTCAGTTTTACAAACCAAAACAGGTCATTTGAAGGAATATTATAACTTGGGGAGGAAGCTAGGGCATGGTCAGTTTGGGACAACTTTTCTTTGTGTGGAGAAAGGTACCGGGAAAGAGTGTGCTTGTAAATCTATTGCGAAAAGGAAGCTGACAACTCATGATGATGTAGATGATGTGAAAAGAGAAATTCAGATAATGCATCACTTGGCAGGACACCCTAATGTTATCTCTATCAAAGGGGCTTATGAGGATTCCTTGGCGGTTCATGTTGTCATGGAGTTGTGTGAAGGGGGAGAACTTTTCGATAGGATTGTAAAGAGAGGGCATTATACTGAAAGAAAGGCAGCAGAACTAGCAAGGACTGTAGTTTCTGTTGTAGAAGCCTGCCATTCCATGGGAGTAATGCATAGGGATCTTAAGCCTGAAAATTTTCTCTTTGTGAATGAGGAGGAGGATTCACCTCTTAAAGCCATTGATTTTGGATTATCAATATTCTTCAAGCCTGGTATGTTCAAAATCCTTTTCTCTTTTGGGACTTGTTTTTCTGCCTTGAATCTCTAATTTATCACTTTTCAGTTATAGTTAACATGAGCTTTTAGCCCACTGTCCTAAAAACTCTGAAGATTAATTCATTGCTTTTATTCAAACTTGACAAATAGTTCAAGTTAGATAAGATGGAACATTGCTGAAAAGTCATTGGTTGGATTATGACAGTTTAAATACAGAAAAGATCAATTTGGAATCAATGTAGTGGGGTTGTTAGACTTAGACTGAGGTTAGTTTTCCATTGTAAGTTATAATTCCATGTTTTCAATAGTTGACTATCTGTAGCAAAAGAAAAGGGCATTCATCAGTTAGAATCTATAACAAGTAAATGAATCATATTCCTATCAAAAAGAAAAAGAAAGAAAGTAAAGAACTAAATGAAAATTTTTAAACAACTCCCTTTAATAATTGCAGTGCAGTCTTTTAAACTTAATTTGCTCGGACTTTCCATGAACAAGCAATTTTTACAAGCTCTAATTAGAGAGGAAGGTGCATCTTTTTTCATGATAAATGTATACCAAAAGCTTGATTTCTTAATGAAGCTATTTTTACACATTGCTGATTTCAAGCTTTTGGTATTCATTTATAGGAAAAAGAGTTTAGAGACTTTCCCACATTGTTGTGAATCTGTTTGTGCAATCAGCAATGTGTTGTTTTCTTAATGGAAGGTCTTAAAATTTCAGGGGATATCTTATCTGATGTCGTTGGAAGCCCATATTATGTTGCACCAGAGGTTTTGCGCAAGCGTTATGGTCAAGAAGCAGATGTGTGGAGTGCTGGGGTGATCATTTACATTCTCTTAAGTGGGGTGCCTCCTTTTTGGGGTGGTAAGAGTTCATCAGATGTCATTTCTGTTATTGAAAATTTTGTTTTAACATTTTGTCTATTTGTGCTTTTTTGATATAGAAACTGAACAAGAAATATTCAATGAGGTTTTGAATGGTGATCTTGACTTCACATCTGATCCCTGGCCTAGCATCTCTGAAAGTGCAAAAGATCTAGTTAAAAAAATGCTTGACAGAGACACCGAAAAGCGGATAACTGCTTACGAAGTACTACGTAAGTCTCTTTTACTCTGTAAGCTGGGATGATTATTATAAAACTTAGATGTTGATAAAAATAAATTAATGAATGAGGCTGTTTGAACTTTGAATTCTCAGTTGGTGTTCTTTTCCGATTTTTTTCATGTGTTTAGTTGGTTATTAACAGCTTTAGCTTCATCCGGCAGGCCATGATTTCATTTGTTACTAATCCAAATTATCATCTTTGTTCACCATTGCTATGGGAGAGTTGTTATTAAGGATGTCAGATTATAGGGACTAAATGTGAAAGAACATTACTTATCAGAATTCTCAAGACTATTGGATAAGCTAGACGATAATTTTTTGCTGTTTCACTATGGAATTTGATGAATTAGATAATTTGATTTTGGTTCCTTGCAGGCCACCCTTGGGTTCAGGATGGTGGGGTGGCTCCGGACAAGCCACTTGATTCTGTAGTCTTAAGCCGCATGAAGCAATTTTCTGCAATGGACAAGCTCAAGAAAATGGCCTTAAGAGTAAGTTTCTGCCATTGAAAACATAGGCCTATCTCTTGCAAACAATGGTCTGTAAAACTTCTGAAAAGATACTCATTTAAGTGAAACTCTTTCAATGCAGAAATCCCACTTTTAATTGATACTCATTTTGTTCCTAGCTCCTTTTTCATTTCTTTCATTTCATCTTTTTTAGGTCATTGCCCAGAGACTTTCTGAAGAAGAAATAGCCGGGTTGAAGGAAATGTTCAAGATGATAGACACAGATAATAGTGGTCAAATCACCTATGAAGAACTCAAAGATGGATTGAAAAGATTTGGTGCTAATCTTGCTGAGTCAGAATTCCATGCTCTAATGCAGGCTGTAAGTTTCATTTATGGAAATTGGCTCCCGAACTATCTCTCTTTTAATGATTTAATACTTAAAAAAAAAAAAAATCATGATTAAATATCTGAATTTGTATTTTGTCAACCAAGTTATCCCAATGGACTAACGTCGTTAGATAAATACTGACATGGCATGGTTGACCAATATTAAGTTGTCACATGTCAAGGTCAATGCCACGTCAGCAATTTTTTTAATTAAAAAAGTAAAAAATAAAAATGTTGATGTGGCATTGTTGACTTGTAAAACTGCCACGTGTCGAGTTTTTATTGGTAAAAAAATGACATGTCATCAAGCCGTTAAATACTGATGGAAGTAAAATTTGGGTATCAAATCATGAATTTTTTTTTTTCTTTAAGTATCAACTCGTTAAAAGAGTTATAATTTGAGGGTCAATTTGCCTATTCACCCTTTCAGAATCCCCTGGCTTAAAAGACCTATATTAACAGCTTTAACATAAATAGATAGCATTTTCAAACTAATTTGAAATGATTAATCCTTCAGTTGATTCTTTAATTGAAATTGCTGTTGTTGTTTATGAAGAAGATCATGCTGTTTGTACATCCCTCTCCTAATCTAATTACCTTCCTTTGATTCTTTTTGTTTGTTTGGGAATCTCAGGCAGACACTAATAATAGTGGTACTATTGATTATGAAGAGTTCATAGCTGCAACATTGCATCTAAACAAGGTTGAGAAGGAAGATAATCTCTTGGCAGCCTTCTCGTATTTCGACAGAGATGGCAGTGGCTACATCACTCAAGATGAGCTTCAAAAAGCTTGTCAAGAGTTTGGTATTCAGGATATCCGCCTGGATGAAATGATGCGAGAAGTCGATCAGGACAATGTAAGCATCTCTCTAATCCATTCCTACATGCATCTCAAATATAATCACGTTAGATTTACATGCGCGGAAACGTGTGTTTTCGTTTGACTTAGACGCCATATATATAATCACATTCCTCTTGAACGAATTTTCATGTTTGACTCATTTTGTGTCGGGTTTTTATTTTCTCAGGATGGCCGGATAGATTACAATGAATTCGTGGCCATGATGCAGGAAGGTAATCCTGAAATTGGTAAAGGTTTAACCATTGGATTCAGGGAGGCATTGCCAGTTTGTTGACAAGATATAGTCTTCCTAGGGCCTTTCCTTTCCTTTAGTTTTTTTTTTTTTAATCAAACTTTTTAGAGTTTAGCTTTAATTTAGCTCTTCAAAGTTTGAGGATCATCATATCATTCATCAGGCTGGCATTCCTTTAGTGACCAGAAATTGAGTTTCCTTATTTGTTCTTGTGCCTGAAAATGTGTTGTACACATTTTTGCTTCCCTGCATTGGTTCATGTTCTTGTTTTTAACCCTTTTTAAAGTAACACTTTAAAGTCATGTTTGGTTCTTCTAAATCTATCCCAAATAGAATCTCATATAATCGTGTTATTTATAGCGTCGTTTTAATTATTTTTTCTATCATATAACTGTGTCGTTTCCAAAATTATCAGGGGTACATTAAACCATTGTCTCAGCAAACTTCCAATCAGTCTTAGGTAATGGTGTGAGCTGGAGTGGGGTGGCAATGATTTAATTTCCACAGCCAAGCCAAAATCTACAGGCTGTAATGTATCCAGCAGAATATTTGTGTAGCATTTGACTACCCGTTTTGCATTAGCAACACCCACCCAAAGTTCCATTGGTTTTGGACTTTTTCCTTAGTTGTAACAGTAATACCCACCAACCATAACCACCCCCATAAAGAGTTTTCTCAAATGCGAAGGATTAAAGCCTAATTCATAGCCTAAAATTTCACACCTGTGCAGGGAAAAGCAAAGCATGCAAAAAAGCCTAATAAAGCTAGAAACTTAATCTCAAAGATTACTTGAAAATTGCCAAGAGTCCAAAGGATTCCCTTCAAACATTAATCAATGTACCACTTCATATTCATTGCATAAAGACAAATTGAACACCAACCAATGAGAAAGACCAGCGAGCTAGCTCTGACGTTTCTATTATTATTATTATCAACCATACAACCAGTACTACAAGGCATAGCAAAGTAATTAACAAGAATAGGAGAAAAGCTTTGAATTTGATTCACAAACAGGCCAAAAAGAAACAGAAACAGAAGAACCTTTGATGCGATGAAAAGATAGGTTTTTCCAAGGTTGTTCATGCATTATGCATAATATATATGAGGCAGGAATTATACACAAAAATAATTAAAAAAATGGTATGTAATTACAGTATTTATGACAAAATAACAACAAACTTCCTCTTCTGAGGGGATTTTTTTATGATATCAAGCATCACCAGGCGCTCCCTTCCAGTGTATTATGACACAAAATCTAACCCTTCAACTGCAAATGACAAGCATTTTTACCCGGAGAAAGAATTGTTCACCTTTGTTTCCGTTTCGGTTGTTTTACTTGGTTTCCTTTCCTTTTTTTTCCTTCTTCAGACTAATCTTTTGTATATTCATTGACATGATCGAAATCGTGAATCCTGTCCAAGACTGCCAAGCATCCAACATCCTACTTCCAACAACTTTCCTGCATATTCAAATATGAAACACAAAATTTTAAGTCGACTAATGATTAAGCGTCTACATGACATGCATAATTTATATTCATTAAACCAAACGATCAAGTGGCATAAATTGAATAATTCAATAGTAAACTTGGTACCAACCACAAAAACCCTACATAAAATTAAGGTCGGCTGATAATAAATAGAGAACAATTACACAACAAATCTTGCCAGCTGATTGCAAAAGCTTTCCCAAATGATAAGAGAAATATATAAAAATAAGACATGGAAATCAATTATATGTAAGCTATTGTTGGCAATAAAGTTCTGGTGGTGGGGTAGACTAATGTGGCTAACAGCTGGGCAGCCTGGATTTTTTAGCACTTATGTTTAGGCGTTTTTGGTCACATGAACTCGTCGGTGGCAAGGGCAATGAACTTGAGAAATAATTCCGACCTATTAGTTAAAAAAACCTTCTTCCACCGTTCCATCTAACCACTTTTCTACTTGTACCAAATGATTATTACATTGTAGCTTCAAGTAGTCCAAAACTTAAGATCATATGGACTTTTTTACTTTCTCACCAAGAATTCTACACCATTTACAAGTTCCCACTTCCCCACTTGCCAACCTAAATTTCATGTCTTGGCCAGTATTTCTTGCTAAAACTTTCTGCACTTTACCACTACAACCCATTTACTCCTCTCTCTCTCTCTCTCTCCCCATTAAGAATTGAGTGGCATTTCCAGATAAAGAACCTATGTT
Source organism: Fremontodendron californicum (assembly GCA_030761205.1). Classification (NCBI taxonomy): domain Eukaryota; kingdom Viridiplantae; phylum Streptophyta; class Magnoliopsida; order Malvales; family Malvaceae; genus Fremontodendron; species Fremontodendron californicum. The sequence goes on along the minus strand of JAULJL010000009.1, from coordinate 7,476,503 downwards.
ATTCGGATTCGGGTGTGAGTGTCGAATATGGGTATGTTCAATTTTTTTCAAGATTTCCATATATTTGGAGGGTCCTTGGAGGATCATATCCTCATACCTATGTCCGGATATGTGTCGGACATGGATGTCGGACACAGGTACTTCAAGAAAAATAAAAAATCGGAGCAACATAGTAAAGAACGTCAATGCTCCCATATCGACCTATGTTCTGTATCAGTTACCACCGTCCACCAATTTAGTCAATAATCACATCACCGAATCATTCCTTACCGCACAATGTTATTGGCTCATTACTGTAATGCTAAGCAAAGGTAGTTCCCAGTTTTCCTCCCCATACACTAAATAGACATAAACCCATCATCAAAAAGAGACTGCAATTATAAACGCTAATTCCATGATTCCCATCTGTCCCACCACCAAAAAAACAGCAATCGTCAAAAGAACACCATCCAAGTTCCAACTTAATTATCACTCCCTGAACCTGAACCAATTCCATACAACTAATCCAATTCCCACTTTCAAGTTTCCTAACTTCACATTCTTTTCATTCCCCCTTTTAAACCCCATTAAGTTTCTAATATCTAAAAATAAGACCAACCACAAGCTCAAAGTTGCAGAATCTATGAATTTATTTCCAAACAATAGTTAATTAACTGGATAACCTAACCAATTAACCAGAAAAGCTAAAGAGTTATTGATAAAACTTGAAGAAAAAGAACATACCTCTCCTGGGCTTGGAAGCAACCTTAACAGCAGCTGGTTTCTTAACAGTCTCAGTCTCTTCTTCAGGAAACAAAACCCCATCAATTCCCTGAACCGAAATCCTCCCATCCGTATAAATATCGGGATCAAACAAATAAGCTGAAGCCTCACCATGCCCAAATTTCACTGAACCATCAGCCTCCTGTGCCTCTACCTTATGCGGCAAACGCAGCGTATCATATCTCACTTTCCCGAACCTCCTAGCCGCATTGTACATACTCTCCTCGGTCTGATACTCGGGGATAATATGGTAATAAATAATCTGTTCAGGCGCCCCTGGCTCGCTTAACTGATCTGTAGTAAGCTTGGCCATGGCTTCATCATTTGGAGCCAAGACTGTTATAACATATCCTTCGGAAACTAGTCTCCCCATTTCCGTTGCTAAAGAAGTCAAGTTTACTAAAATATCAGCCATTTCGTTATACCCGCCGTAATGTAATAAAGTTTGGATAAAATCCTTGACCTGGCTCTCACCATCGAAATGATGGTGAGGTCCGCCAGGTCCCGGAGCTGGCGCCGGTGCCAGAGAAGGACCTGGAGCCATTGCGTCGTGGATTGGGAGTATCGGTGGTGCTCCAACGGGCACTGGCGCTGGCTTCTTCAACCTGTGGGTGCGAGGATCCACTTCTGGCGCACCCTCAGGTAATACGGCGGAGATTGACCGTAAATTACGTCTCTTGTTGAAGTCTTCTATGACGGAACGAGGAATGAGGAGCTGCTGGATCCCGTGAATTACTCCATCGGGGCGGATCACGTCGTCGGGTCGAATCAACTCCGATGAGCCCACAGTTTTCTTGCCGGTGGATTTGGAAGTCAAATGCAGATGGTCGTTACACAGGGTGTTGTGTTTGACAGGTCCGGTTTTGGGGTCGGGCCATTGGTGGGATCCGACCCGTTTGGGTATAATGTGGAACATTAGAAGGGTTTGGAGGGACTTAAGGTTTCCGGGTTCAAGTAAGAAGCGTCTGAATTCCGGGTCCAGTTGACGCTCCAAGGCTTCATTACGAGGGGCAAAAATGGTAATATTGTGTTTGCCAACCGCTTCTTCAAGAGTTTGGAGAAGTAAAGCTTTCTCAACGAGTTCAGCTAACTCGGTGTAATGCGAGTCAAGGAGAGCAACAAGGACCGAGTTTGAGTTAATCTGACCGGAAGCTGATGAAGCAAAGGATTTCCCAGATGGGTTTTGAGGCAATGCAGCAATGGATAACGAAACAAAGGAGAAGAAGAAGAAGAAAAGGAAGATCTTGGAGGAAGAGACACCATAGAAGAAAGAATCCATGGTGCTCAAAGAAAACTGAAAAAGTAACAGTCTTGACAAAAACCCAAGATGAGATTTTTGAAGATTGTGGGAATTTGAGTTTGGAGTTTTGAGGGAGAAGTAATGAAGGGAAGGGAAGGGAAGTTTGGTGATTATTGTTAGGGGAAGAGTCAAAAAAGGGGTGCAGGCCAAAGCAAAGCCTTGGAAAATAATGCAGCAGGGCAGGAAGAAGAAATATATAGTGTTATTATTAATGCAATGGATTGGAGAAGGAGAAGGAGAAGAAGAAGAAGAAAGGTTTGTGAGATTTGTTTGTGTGTTGTGATTGTGATTGCGAGCTGGTGAGAGAGATCTTTGTGGCTGGACTTAAGAGTTGAGACAGCCTGGATGATGCGACGACTACACGGGGGTGAAAGGCTCGGCTTCTAAGTTGAGACTTGACCCAAGTTTTTTTTTTTTTTAGATCTGGACTTCAGCCAAGTTTTTAGTGTTTGCTTTGCTTAGATTAAAAAAAAAAGTTTTGAGTTTTGAACCTTTTGAACTAACTAGATTCTTTTAGTTTTCTTTTTTTACGAGTTTTATGTTTGTTGCTATGAGTAAAAAAAAATAAGTTTAATATTTAATATATATATATATATAAATAAATAACAGGGCGGTGGGCGAAGTAAAAATAAAAGTGTTAATGGATCGAATCGGATTTAAGTATGGTATTAATATCATATATATTTGTTTAAGTTTGGTCCAATCTAAAATATGAATTTTAAATTCTGTCCAAACTCGTTTATATTTATAAATGGATAGTTCAAACCCGTTTAGACCCGTCCATATTATTTTTTTCTAAAAAAATTAAACAAATATGTATATTTAATTTTAGTAATTTTATATTTTTTTTTTCTTTTATTAAGTTCTAAAACATAAATAATTTATCATATTTTTAAATATTTATATTATAATATTATATATATTTTTATATGATATAAATTATATAGTATATAAAATATAAAAATAATATATTATATAAATGAAAAACGAGTCGAATGCTAGGTTCGGTCCTTAATTATTAAAGTCAAAACTCAATTTTTTTTTTTAAATTCGTTTTTTAAATTTAATATTTTTATTCAAATCTTTCAAAATATAAATAAATTTTTTAGTTTAAGTAAATAATTTGAGCCGGTCTAGAACGGGCATGTGACTTGTGAGTGGGAATGGGGGAGAGGAGATGGCTCCGGACAGAAGCCGAGGCTAATAAAAGCTATAGACAACTTTTCACATGTTGGCTTCAAGCAAAGGCAAAAGCAAAATGTCGGTGTCCAAAAAAAATTAAGAAAAATGAAAATTTAGCACATTAACCACGTGGTTAAGAAAATATGGTTTAGAAATAAAAATATTTTTAAAAAGGTAATTTTTTAAGAAATAAAAAGTAATGTGAGCAATAATAAATTTTTTTTTTTTAAAGCTGAATAGGTTATTTAAAATGTACTTTTTAAAAGATAAAAATAAATTTAATATATTTTTTTTGTTGACATCATTTAATTTTTAACATCAATTCAATTATAAACTTTTTGTTAACAAATACTTTAAAATATTTATTAAAACTAATTAAATTATTATTTATAATAATATTTTATATTAAATATAATAATTAATTTAATAAAATTAATTAACTTACAATAATCTTAAAAAAATTGACTTTTTACACACTCGACAAAACCCTTTAATATTAATAGAGATGTCCTTTGTTTTCACGCCAAGCCAAAAATGAAAAACTAAACTTAAAACTCGCGCGTGAAAATTGATATTCGGGCAGGCAATCAAACTCTGCCCGCTGCCGTAAGCGGGCGACCTTCTCGCCAACCGTTAGATTGTTTGTCACTTTCACTTCCCCCCTCCAAACACACCCTTATTATATTTTTTTTCTTTCCTTTTTCATTGGGTAAATTTGGATAAAATGTTCTGATTTTTGTTGGTTTTAAATGGATTGATTAAAACATTAACAAAATTTTCATTTGGTGAAATTTATTAGGTAAATGTAATTACAATATTATGAGTTCTAGAAGGATAATAATGTGGAAATATAATTTTAGAACATGAAATTTAAAAGTTTTTTTTTTTTGTATTTATTATGTAAATTTTATGAAGTAAAAAATAATATAAAAACTTATAAATGAATTAATTTAAAATAAGCATTTTGTTTAGGTATTGTTCAATATTTAATTTTAATATAATTCCAAAAATTATGTTATTTTTTGCTTTATCAGCACGATTTATACTTGAATTTAAAATCTAAATCACTCATTTTAAATCTAATTTCTAAATGCAACTTAAGAATGTCTTTAATGTCATGAATATGAATCCTTTTAAATAATCCCTGAAATTATATTAGATATATTTTTTTTACCATTTTAATTCAAACAAAAAAATTATCTTAAGATAACCCATTTTTTAAGCATATAAACAAATGGTCAAGATTCATCAGGGTAGGTTTGAGTTGAGATGTTGCTTTCACTTGATTAAAAAATATATATATATATTCTTGATTTAAAAAGATGCTCAAATTAGGAAATAATTTTTATGCATTTTGATAATAAGCTTTAAAAAAAAAAAAAAAAGTGAAGCCTACATAGGGCTGTAAATGAACAGAGCGTTCGACAAACCGTTCGTGAACCGTTTGATTTCTGTTCGTTTATGTTCGTTTATTAAGCTAAATAAACGATTATGAACACAATTTTAATGTTCGTTTATTAAACGAACCGAGTTCGAACAGATGTGTGTTCGGTTCGTTTATGTTCACGAACAAGCTCGTTTATGGTTCGTTTCAAGCTCGTTTATTAGTTTGTTTAAAGCTCGTTTATGTTCGTTTATTGTTCGTTTATAATATAATTAATATTAATATTAATATTAATATTAATATTAATATTAATATTATTATTTGTATTTTATTTTATTTTATTTATAATATAATTAATATTATTTAATAACTTAAATTTAATAATTTAGTAATAAATTTAATTTAATTATGTTTGTATTTTATTATTCTATATTTAATAATTATATAAAATTGACTTGTTTTATATTTGTTTGTTTATGTATTGTTCATGAACATTTTTTTTTTGATTGTTCGCGAACATGTTCAATTATATGTTCATGAACATGTTCATTTAATGTTCACGAACTTGTTCGTGAACATTAAATGAACTTGTTCGTGAACATTAAATAAACGAACACGAACACACTCAATTTTAAACGAACAGAGCTTGAACACAATTTGAAAATCCTTAACGAACACGAACCGAACACGAACAAGCTCAAAAATAAATAAACGAACACGAACAAAGGCTTGTTCGTTCAAGCTCGGTTCATTTACGACCCTAAGCCTACATTCACTAGAAGTTGTAGCAGATCCTTATTTCTCAAAATGCCAAACGAATTAAATTTAGATATATATATATATATATATATATATTCCTATTTCATTTTAGAGGTCATGAATTTTTTTTTAAGCACAAAAGATAGCGCCATTCATTTGAGTAAATTGTTGAATAGTTTTTAGAAGGAATAAAAGTGAAAAAAAAAAAAAAAAAAAACAATAATTGGAGACTTGGAATGTTGTTCACTTGTTTGATAATCTAAGATATAAGCATTTTTAGAAAGGTTTAAAGGGCCCATATTCTTTGGATTCCACAATTGAAGATGCTCACAGCCACATGATATTTTTTTTTCTTTTTCTGATCAATATGCTGGAAACTTTCTTTGTCTCTTTTTTATTGAATTTCCAGCACAAACTAAAAGCAAAAAAATAAAAATGTAAAGAGGAGGGTCAAGCTTTTCCTGGCAAATTCTGAAGGTTAGTACAATGGGTTGTTCTTGTTGGGGATTTAACAAAATTATGAAACTTGCAAGCTTCCCTCCTCCAACTCAATCTATCAGAAGAGAGCTGAAAAAGTACGAATTACGATATAATTTTAGACACAATATAATTACACGACGGAAAAAAAATAATTAAAACATAATTGATGTTTGGCATCAGCATGAGGATTGATGAACCAACTTTTGTTTTAGTTCTTGTTATCATGTTTCTTCTGTGGGCTAATTCTCAAATAATGTCAACCAAAATTTTCCTATTCAAATAAGTTCTAGCAAATATGTTTTTCGGGGCTTCACTTGAAGGCTACAAATCCTGGAATTAAAAACATGATAAGGTTCAAATTTGTCTATCAGACAAAGAACCTTGGAGAAACAATATCTCCACTCCTAACTTCTTAACCAAAATGAGTTTCCTCACAAGTTTGCAGAAAAACATGTAAACGTATAGCTCTGTTGTCTCCCTATGGACATTGGCAATGGCAGGGGAAAAGATGTTGAAGCAAAAGTCTGTCTAGGCAATAGGGGTGAGTTCGGTTTGGGTCGGTTATTTCGGGTTTTACAAACCGAATCGAGGAATTCGATTTTTCCAAATGAATAACCGAAACCGAACCGCAATAGCCAAAAGATTGATTATAACCAAACCGTCATATTTCAGTTCGGTTATCGGTTTTTCATATTTTTTTGGACTTTTGAGCTTTTGAACTTTTGAGCTTTATTACATGCTATTTTAACAGGTTATTTATGCCTAACATGCTATTTCCACAATCAAAGTATCTTAATTTTTAAATTTTTTAAAAATTATCTTTTTTTTTTATAGTATTTTTAATTTTTCTTTCACTAATTTAGAAATAAAAGATTTATTTTTATATTATAAAAATAAAAAATAATTAAAAAAATAAAATTCGGTTCGGTTAATTGCGATTTTTTGACTTATGAACCGAAAATCGAACCGAACCGAATAAACCGAACTAATAACCGAACAAAATTTTAACCGAATTAAAAAAAATCGAACCGAACACTACGGTTCGGATCGGATCGATTTTCGATTTTCTTGCTCAGCCCTACTAGGCAAGGCCAAGATTTTCAATATTTTCGTTTCTCTAGTTCTTTAAACTCCATTGATGTCCACAACCACACAGAAAGACAAACCTTTTAGCAAATTCCAATATGTATTTAAGGATGTTTCAAAATCCATCCATCAGCCATCCAGATATTGTTAAATACAGATAATGACGCACTAAATCGGGTTATATATAAACACATTTATACCCATATAAAAGCCTCTGCTCAGATCATGGTAGCTCTTTCTCAGATTTCCTCTCAATTTATTCAGGATTCAGACCACAATCACCATGATTTTGTCCATTTGCAAATGCCAATCACCTGGTCTCAGAGAAACAAGATTGGCAACCTGAAAACCCAAAGTAAAACTGTTGAATGTTCGACTACGATTAAAAGCTAAAATACGACGGAGATCAAATCTGCTAAAAGACTGGAGATCTATGTTGAAATCCCTGATTTAGTGCAGCTACTGTCCCTAGTTAGTGCAATTTACTGTTTCCCTAATTTAGGGACTTAATCCCTGATTTAGTGCCTCAATTTGCTCCATAATTCTAGGTGAATTTATTTCATAGTTATACTATAAATAGGTGCTGTGTATGTACAGTTTGAACAGATAATTCAATACAGAAAAATTCTATTTTCTGTTTTCTCACCTGTTTTCTCTCCTTTTCTGTTTTCAATGTTTTCTCACCATTTTTGTTTTCATGGTATCAGAGCCTAGGGTTTTCTAACCTTAGCCATCAATGGTGAAAACCACTATTGACAGCATAGAGTCTTCATCTACTGAAACCACTGAAGAAACGGAGGTCATGAACACCATGAATTCAAATGGGTCTGACAACTCCAATTTTCAATTCACGATTGAGAAACTCAATGGGAAAAACTTTCTCGAATGGGCTCAATCAATCAAACTTGTGATCGAAGGAAAAGGCAAACTTGGATATCTCACCGGTGAAACAAAGAAGCCATCCTCAATTGATGCTTCTCTGCAAAAATGGAAGTCAGAGAACTCGATGGTGACTGCGTGGCTGGTCAACTCCATGAAGCCTTCCATCGGAAAAACCTATATGTTTCTTCCATCAGCAAAAGAAGTTTGGGATGCCGTTCGTGAGACATACTCTGATGTGGAGAACTCATCTCAAATATTTGAGATTAAAACCCAACTATGGCAAATGAAACAAGGAGAAAGAGAAGTTACTGATTACTACACTGAGATGAAATCTCTATGGCAGGAACTTGATCTGAGTTATGAAGAAGATTGGGAATGCTCTGGAGATAGTGTAAGGTACAAAAAAAGGCTAGAGAATGAAAGAGTCTTCGAATTTCTGGCTGGACTCAATCAGGAGTTAGATGAGGTCAGAGGAAGAATTCTTGGTCGGAAACCTCTACCTTCCATCCGTGAAGTCTTCTCAGAAGTGAGGCGAGAAGAAAATAGACGCAAGGTGATGCTAAAACCCAAGAACTTTACTGAACCAGAAACAGCTGCACTAATGTCAAAAAGGGCACCGAATGGGTCAAGTCAGAATCAGCAAAAAAGAAAACCCTGGTGTGAACACTGTCACAAAACTGGGCACACAAAGGATACTTGCTGGGAGTTGCATGGAAAACCACCAGACTGGAAACCAAGGCAAATGAACAAAGGCCGTGGATATCAAGCCTCTGTTGATCAGACCGAGAGAAAGATGGAGGCTACCAACAATGATAATCAGTCAAAAAATACGTTCAACCAAGAACAGATGGAGCAACTTTATAAACTATTTTCAAGCCTTCAAACTGCGGGTCAGTCTTCCAATCATGTGTCCTCTGGTTCATTAGCACACAGAGGTAATTTTTTGAGAGCCTTAAACACTACTTCCCTAACCAAAAACCCTTGGATTGTCGACTCTGGCGCTTCTGACCATATGACAAGCAATTATCACATTTTTTCTACATACTCACCTTGTGCTGGCAACATTAAAGTTAAAATTGCAGATGGGTCACTCTCTACAGTTGCTGGAAAAGGAACTATAAAACTCACTGATTCTGTAACTCTAGAAACTGTCCTCCATGTCCCAAATCTGTCTTGCAATTTATTATCAGTCAGCCAATTGATAAGAGATTCTAATTGCCTTGCTAAATTTTTTTCCTCTCATTGTATTTTTCAGGACCTATCATCGGGGAAGATGATTGGCAGTGCTAAGGAATGTGAGGGACTCTACTACTTTGATGAGGCAAATGTGAGTAGACAGCTTCAAGCAACAAACTGTAATTCTGCATCTTGTTCTAGGGAAAGTGAAATTATGTTATGGCATTTTAGAATGGGTCATCCTAGTTTTCAGTACTTAAAACACTTGTTTCCTTCTATTTGTTCCAATAAAAAAGACTTTGTTTTTCAGTGTGAAATCTGCCAATTGGCTAAACATCAACGTACTTCATTTCAAAAATCAAAATACCAACCTTCAAAACCATTTACTATGATTCACAGTGATCTATGGGGACCCTCTCGTATTTCTACTCGCACTCACACAAATTGGTTTGTTACATTTATTGATGATCATACTCGGGTTTGTTGGGTTTATCTCTTAAAAGACAAAACTGATGTTCGTGATGTGTTTAAAAATTTTCACTCCATTGTTCAAACACAATTTCAAACTCACATTCAGATCTTGCGTACGGATAATGGAACAGAATACTTTAATTCTATTCTGGGAGATTATCTGAAAACTAATGGAATAGTTCATCAAAGTTCGTGTGTCAACACTCCACAGCAAAATGGGGTAGCCGAACGAAAAAATAAACACTTGCTTGAAGTAGCTCGTGCATTGATGTTTACTAACAATATGCCAAAAATGTTTTGGGGAGATGCTATTTTAACATCTGCCTATCTTATCAACAGGATGCCTAGTCGAGTCCTTTCCTTTGAAACTCCACTCAATACCCTTAAAAAAAAATTTCCCACTTCACGTTTACCCTCTAATTTATCACTCAAGGTGTTTGGATGTACTACATTTGTTCATGTTCACTCCCCTAATAGAAGTAAACTAGATCCTCGAGCTATCAAGTGTGTGTTCATTGGTTATTCTCCTACTCAAAAAGGGTACAAGTGTTTTGATCCTTCCACAAAAAAGGTCTTTGTTAGTCTTGATGTTTCATTCTTTGAAAACACTCCTTTCTTCAAAAAAACTTCTCTACAGGGGGAGATTTCTAGTAAAGATCGTTTTTTGGACCTTGAACTTCTTCCTTCTCCACCTATTCCTCATACTAATCTGCCATATACAGAAGAAAACTTGAACTCAAGGGGAGATGTGGAAGAACAAAATGATAGGGAGATGCTAGTCTATTCAAGAAGGCCAAAATCAAGACATCAAGAGAACCTCACACCTGAAGCACCAAGAAAGTCTAACCCGGTGATAGCTCCAATTGTGAGTGAGTCAACAACAAACACAGGTATTTGTAATACTTCTGATATTGATTTACCTATTGCTCTCAGAAAACAGCCTCGTTCATGTACACTCCATCCTATTTCCAAATTTGTGTCACACAATAATCTTTCTACTGTTTTTCGAGCATTTGTCTCTAATCTCAATAGTACAGAAATTCCAAAGAACATACAGGAGGCACTGGCTATTCCTGAATGGAAGAATGCAGTAATGGAGGAAATGAAAGCTTTAAGGAAAAACGAAACTTGGGATGTGATGGAGTTACCGAGAGGGAAGAGACAAGTAGGCTGTAAGTGGGTTTTTACTCTGAAATACAAAGCAGATGGAACAATAGAAAGATACAAAGCTCGTCTTGTCGCCAAAGGTTTTACACAAACTTATGGCATTGACTATACCGAGACATTTGCTCCCGTGGCAAAGCTGAATACAGTTAGAGTTCTTTTATCTTTGGCATCTAATTTGGATTGGCCACTTCAGCAACTTGACATAAAAAATGCCTTTTTGAATGGTGAATTAGAAGAGGAAGTTTACATGGAAATGCCATCAGGTTTCAGTAATGGGCATCGAGACAACCAAGTGTGCAAACTCAAAAAGTCACTTTATGGCCTCAAACAGTCCCCTAGAGCATGGTTCGATAGGTTTGCCAGAGTTCTAAAGAAACAAGGGTATCAACAGGGACAATCAGATCATACTTTGTTTTTCAAACAAACCCAGGGTGGAAAGAAGACAATTCTGATTGTGTATGTTGACGATATAATTCTTACCGGGGATAATGAAGTGGAAATAGAAAGGTTGAAAAGTGTTCTCAACACAGAATTCGAAGTAAAAGAACTGGGGCAGATGAGGTATTTCTTGGGAATGGAAGTCGCAAGATCAAAAAAAGGAATCAGCGTGTCTCAAAGAAAATATGTCCTCGACCTCTTAACAGAAACTGGTATGCTTGGATGCAAACCAAGTGACACTCCAATCGAAGCAGGGAAGAGGACAGATGATTATGGGGAACTGGTTGACAAAGACAGATATCAGAGACTAGTTGGCAAGTTGATTTACTTATCTCATACTAGACCTGACATTGCATTTGCAGTAAGTGTAGTAAGTCAGCACATGCATTCACCAAAGGAAGCTCACTTGGAGGCTGTTTTTAAGATACTTAGATATCTGAAAGGTTCACCTGGTAAAGGATTATTCTTCAAGAAGAATGACAGCAAAGGAATAGAAGTCTTTACAGATGCAGACTGGGCAGGATCTGTTGAAGATAGAAAATCCACTTCTGGATATTGTACCTTTGTATGGGGAAATCTAGTAACTTGGAGAAGTAAAAAGCAAAGTGTAGTGGCTCGGAGTAGTGCTGAAGCTGAGTTTAGAGCAGCTGCTCAAGGAATATGCGAAGCATTATGGCTAAGGAAACTCCTAGAAGAACTACAAGTCACTGTAAAGTTTCCCATTAAACTTTACTGTGATAACAAAGCAGCAATAAATATCTCTCTCAATCCAGTCCAACATGATCGAACCAAGCATGTGGAAGTGGATAGACATTTCATTAAAGAAAAAGTGGAGAAGGGAATCATTTGCATGACCTATGTTCCTACACAAGATCAAACTGCAGATATCTTCACCAAAGGGCTTACAAGACAAAAATTTGATGATTTCATAAACAAGTTGGAAATGATTAACATATATGATCCAACTTGAGGGGGAGTGTTGAAATCCCTGATTTAGTGCAGCTACTGTCCCTAGTTAGTGCAATTTACTGTTTCCCTAATTTGGGGACTTAATCCCTGATTTAGTGCAGTCACTGTCCCTAAATTAGTGCAGTTTACTGTTTCCCTAATTTAGGGACTTAATCCCTGATTTAGTGCCTCAATTTGCTCCATAATTCTAGGTGAATTTATTTCATAGTTATACTATAAATAGGTGCTGTGTATGTACAGTTTGAACAGATAATTCAATACAGAAAAATTCTATTTTCTGTTTTCTCACCTGTTTTCTCTCCTTTTCTGTTTTCAATGTTTTCTCACCATTTTTGTTTTCAATCTACCGCAAACCAGATTTTTCTCCCCCTAAAATTTCAGCCAATAAACAAACATGGGAAAGTGTAATTGTTTCAGCTATGATGACTAGTAAGATTTCTGTGTGTCAGAAAATCATGCTACAAGATATGTCAATGCAGAAAATTCTTCAACTGTCACCTATGGCTTTCTGGATAGTTAGAGGGATGATCGAAGCAAATTCAATATTTTTTATTGGTGGGTTTCAATGCCTGAATAATAATAATATAAAAGAGCAAAAGATAAATGCAAAAGCAACACGATAACTCACCTACAAAGATGAAATGCTGAGGATAGATGCAATTTGCAGAAATAATTTTTCGTAACTTAATTAGAAAGAGAACTTGCAGCATGCAAAGCCGGTGAAGGGCTAATGCTTAAAGGGTTATCTCCATGCGTCCCTGTATTACACAGGTTGTCTTGCTCTGTAATAGAAGATTCAGCCAAATGATGTGATACAGAAGCTTGGTTTTCTCTACTATTTTCACTGGTTTCGAGACGCTCCATTATACGAGATACACTAGCAATTCCTGCACTCACTTCTCTACGAACTCCATTCCCAAGATCGGACATAGAAGAATTACGTGAAAACCACCTATCCTTCCAGCCTCTGGTACTCTTTGAAATTGACTCCTTATATCTTTATTTCCAGATGTTTTAACAGTAAATCAGTAACATATGAGGAAAAATATGCATCATCTAGTTTCAAATTTCAAACCTCTAAAGAGTTGCTATAAGAGGGATTTCAGATTTTTCCACCATACCTCAAGGACACTGCATTAAGTCTCGATTTCACAGATTCCGAAAATGACAGAAACTCTGATGGTCCTTCACTCTCTTGAGTTGGCAATGAGGAAGAATTACCAGCACTGCTTCTATAGACAAAGACAAATAATCAACTCAATGATAAAGGCACTATCAGAAAATGACAAGATAGCTTCTGCAAACAAAAGATAAATACTCGATATATAATACGTGTAGTATTCAAATGCACGAAAAACGTGAAAAAAGAAGTCATAAATACCGATTATTAAAGGAAAATCCTCTTCTATTCACTGGACTGACAGTAGATCCAGAGGCAGATGTATTTTGGCCAGAAGGAAATGGTGACATCTGTTGGGATATCTCATCTCCTCTAGACGATAGTGCAGTAGATGGACTCGCTAGAGTGATTGCAACTGCTTCGGTTTCCCCTGCTATCTGAGTCAGAGGCGATGATACAGAACCGGAATGCTGTGCACCGGGATGAGTAGAAAACACCAAGAAGTGTGGATGCCTATGAGCGGATGATCGTCTCTGGCCCTCCCTCCTACCAACATGATGGGCCCTTCCAATTGCGGTAGCAGCAGCCAAGTGCTGAATTATACGCTCTTCAAGGTCGGGGTCATTCACACCAACTGGTAACTGCATTACAATGCAAAAATCGTGTAAGTTCGATTTGATGGATGAATGCCAAAACAAGTATAATGCGTAACAATTGTAAACCAAAGATTCTAAGAAGCACTTATAGACAGCATACATGTTGCAATTCAAAATCACCGAGGGTGGGATGGTGAAACATGGTGGTATTTCTTGATGGACTAACCCTAAAGCTCCTTTCTCTTTCTACTGCTTGAAGCAATTCTTGACTGTCATCATTTGCACACTATTAGCTAACTCCATAAATGTTACGATGAGAAAATTTTCATAGTAAAATGTGCGTGTATAAATGAAAAACCTGGCGGGGTCCTTCAAGCTAATGGCTTGCCAGCACATGGGACATTGCGAGCTTCTCTGGCACCTATAAATAAAAATTTCAGCTAAATTTGAGCTTTACTTGGAGAACTCTTCCTTTTCAAGAGTGTATACTTCCAAATTTCAAAACAAAAACTTAAATATAAAGATAGTGTCGCCAATCCAAATTAAATCAGCAAATTGTTCATGCAACTTGGTAAATGATAATAAACAAGATGGTGAATTAACTCGGAAATATGAATCCCAAAAATAAAAATTTGTATCTGTTTCTTTTTTTCCCAGAAAAATGGTATCAGCTACTTTTTGGTGCTTGATTTGTTAGAAACATAAGTATTAATTTGACATTCCATTGGTGGTTATACAAGAGACATCCCAAACTCTTAAATGCTCTCTAATTACATCCAAGAAACAAAGCAACATCAAATATTTAACCACCATTAGATAAAACAAGAATCTAAGACATCTTCATCAATCAAAATTCAGGTTACAGTTGTTGCAAAGAAAAACTAAGGAGAGGGGAGCAAAAGTCGGTGCATAAATAAAACAGGTAGATGAGAATAGCAAGTTAGCAACTATGTCTATCCGCACATAAACAGACAAAATTTAACCACCATTATCCTTATCAAAGGATAAGAAATCAAACAAAAAACGTTATCTAAAACATGGAAAAAGGAATGAAATACATCATACAGTCATGTCAAAATCAGATTCATCAAATCATCATGTCAGAATCAAATGCATCAAGCAATCATGTAGATGTCATACGTTATGTCAAATATGTATTTATCTGTCCAAACATATTGTGACTCATGACATAAAAGTTGGATGCTTAATGTATGGTGAGTATATAAAGCAATATTTTTCCACGATTAGCGTTTCAAGAGGTCACTCTTTTCCTTCTTTTCACAGTCACATGATGACTCCTTACCCTTGTATTCTTCCTCTCCTCTCTCCCACCTATATTGTTGCCACCCATGGAACTATGTTCAATGTCTTGGCCAATTCACTGACAGTGAATGTAGGGGGAAGAACGAAATTTTGATATATAAAATGCATAATGAATCGAATGAAGGGACAACAAAATAGGTGACCGTTAAGAGTTGTGAGAAAAATAAATGCAGTAATCATGAACAATTAACAAGTGGAAAAGATAATTATTTTGTGATTTACACGAAACGTACCATTCAAGAATGCATTGGAGGTGAAACTCGTGCTTGCAATTAGTCACCTGCAAGCAAAGGTAGAAAAGATTCAAATCGAAGTAGAAATGACGGAAAATAGTGCATAAAACCCCCATCACCAAGAAAGGGATCTGTGGTTTTAGGTATTACCGTTGAAGGATCGCTTTCAGAAAACTCCTCGAGGCATATGCTACAAGCATCATCACAAGCATCCTGAATTCCCCCTTCCACAAAAGCTGCAGCTGATGTGATCTGACTGTCAGCCTTCTGTATCTCCTCCATCCCCGAACCTTCAAGAATCAAAAACTCCAGAAATTTCAATATAGACACGGCATACTATAACTCAATTTTGTCCCTGACAATACATAAGCCCTTTTTATTTGTTTAGTTTCATGGATTGCAACAAAACAAAGCAAAAAACCGAACCACATATCACTTCCAAAAATTCATAAGTAAACTGCAACACTGATATTATTAAAATTGGCTAAAGATCAATACAGATAAAAGAAGTTTTTATACCTTTTAAATTCTCAACTCAACTAAACTATAATACCAACTATTTTGACAATCTAAACACTTTTTTTCCCCAAAAATTAGTGAAAAGCAATGATTCTTTTCTTAGCCGACTAAAACTACCCCCTTTGCCCCTTACCAAACAAGATCAAGGAATAACAGAAACGCTATCCAGTTGTATAAAAACTAGCCAAAACATTGTTTTTATCTTTTTAAGACAAATTTAATCAGATTGAAGTAATGAATTTTACAAAGCCAAATTTCCCATGTTTCAAATAACGTCAACCAGAGGATAATCTTACATAGTTATTTCCAGCTTCTTCTTTTTTATATAATTCTTCATATATATCAAACAAAAACTACAAAAGCAAACGCATTTTTTTCTGACTCCAACTATTCAAAACAAAACCCTGATTAATTGTCTTAAACACTTTTTGTTGAATGAAAGAAAAAAAATTAAATTTACATGTCAAATCTATGCAAATTGGTTAAAACCACCTATAACTCATCTAAATTCCAATAAAAAAAAAAGGAAAGTAAAATGAATAATCCCACAAACAGGTAAAACAGCTAAACAATAAATCCATGGAATTAAGCAAAGATAAAACTTTTTAAACGTAAACCCATAAAAACCCAGGTGAGAAATTGATCTTAAAACTAAACAAAAATTACAAATAAATACATCAAAAACATAAACTTAAACAAAAAAAAAGGGTTTACCTCCAAAAAAGGATTTTGGAAACTCTTCAGAAATGAGTCAAGCAATCAAGGAAATACCCATAAAAGACAAATAAAAAATTGAGCTTCCTGAACTCCCTTTCTCTTCCTCCTATTTATTTATCCCCAAGGGAATGCCAGAGATTAATTAAAGAACAACCAACAAACCCTATAAAATTCACATAAAAAATTGATTACAAAATGAAAAAAGAAGAAGAAAGAGAGAGAGAGAGAGAGTAGGAAAAAGAGAAAAAAGACGGCCTTTGATTTATACTATGTTTTTTTTTTTTTTTTTTTTGTTGGAAAACAAAGCTCTCCAACAATTTGCCTACCACTTCAAAAATAAGTCTTCCTTTCACACCCTGTTATACAATTGGATCTTATCTTATATCATCGAAGTATATTTTGTTATTAATCATACAGGCCACCACAAGTTATATGTTCTAGTTGGGTGTTTTTTTTTCTCAATTTATTTATGGAATAATTTAACTTTTTCTTCAATAATTAAAAATGGACATTATGATAATCATGATATCCTTTCCATTCTGCAGGATATAATTATGATTTCTAATTTAATGTATAAAATTAAATCATACTAAATCAAGTCAAAGAAGTGAATTCATCATTTATTGAATTTGAAGTTTAATTTAGTTAATTTATATCATCATCTTTAAAAAGAAATATTTAATAAATTTAAAATTCGAATCTTAACATACATAATCTTATATCTTATTTTCAAATTACGATCTTTTTTATATCAATAAAAAATTGATGTATTTATTTATAAGATATTTTTAAATTTCATATATTTAAAATAAATTTTGAAAGCAATTTTATGAGTTTATATGTTTGTAAAGACATTTTTTTTATTATAAAAAAGATACATTTTATAAGAATAACCACTTAAGTGGCCTTTAGAATATTGGTGTTTCATAATTTTAATTTATAACAACAATCAATAATAATATGGACCAAACATATTTTAAATCCGGTTCGGTTTGAATCGAGTAAATAATTTGATCTTTGAACAATTCTAATTCTTTTAAGAATTATCTTATTTAAATGAAGAATTAACTCATAAACTCATTATGATCTAACATCCAATTAACCTTGAACAATTTTCTAAATTTGTTTGATCAAATTGGAATTTATTTGTTAATGATATTCAACAAAAAACGCACTGAATCAAAGGGCATATATTTAAATGGTTAGTTGGTGTGGAAAAAATTATGTAGACTTGCTTTTATAATGTTGTAGTTGCGTCACATATTTTAATTCATAAAATGAGAGGAAAGATTGATAGGTTGGTCATTGCAAAGCCCATCTTTATTTTCTCTTGATGTGATATTTTTATATCCATGGGGTCATATAAAGACAAGTCTTTGAGACTTTGAGACTATAAACATTACAAAGACTTCTATTAACATTGTTTTTGACATAATTTTTAAAATTAAAAATTATTTTTTATCGCAAACACAATGTTAAACAGATAAAAAAATTTAACTTTTATGATTAAACCATGATTTGAAAAGTCAAACAAAAAAATATAGCTTTTGAGCTTTAAAAACTGACTTTTAGATAAAAATAACTTTATTATCCTCACATCTTTATACTTTTATTATTTTAAATATATATTTTTTTGACATTTTAATTTTCTACAATACTTTTTTACAACAATTCTAAACACTTAAAAAATTTTAAATCAAAATTTTTTATTACACTTTTTAAACACATTTTTTTTTTTTTACCTAAACTTTTTTCCAACTCAAATTTTTCTCCACAGTAATGCTAAAAGTGTTCAAGGGTTTGTTTGTTGGGTTTTTCATTTTTGTCTTGTTCATGGCGGCATGGGGCAATCTCCCTTGATTTAACGAGTTTTTTCTCAAAACAAGATATTTAAAAATCTTTATTTCCAAAATAAAATGCTTTTATTTTTATTTCTCAAAATAGGGTCTTCTTTGACATGTAAGCATTTAATTGCCAAATCACTTATCTCTCTAACCCTTGTTTTATTTCTTCTTCATTTTTTTTTTATCGACAGTTTTTTTACCCAACAACTACTAATCTGATTTGAAACTACCATTAAAAGAAGTGGGCTATTTCCGATATCTGATTTGAAACTACCAATTTGATTTGCATGCTTTTTTCTAGTTTTTGCTATAGTTATTTGAATTTGTATTTGAATTTTTGGCAAATATAACGTGAAATTGGTATTTGAATTTTTAGTTTTTACCCAGAAATGTGAAATTAACAGAAATAACAACAACAAAAAAAAGTAGGATCATGTTGAAGCAAGAGTTGATTTTTTTGTAAATACACAGCTTGAAAAATAAATTGCTTGATCTATATTTTTGGCTAGAGAAAAACACTGCAAAATCAGAGTTCAAGAAACCTTTTCCCGCTTCATTAGATGTTGACATTATACTTGGCATTGTGAACTGCACAAGTAAAAATACACATTTGCTTTTGCTACTTCTATTTAAGATAACTTTGGTGCTAAGCTGTGTTTCTTGCAATGCTTATTGAAATGACAATTTTTGGCAAATATGATGGACGCTATATAACTATTATTTAGAAAAATCGTTTCAAGACATACGTCATAAAATCAAAGGACAAAGTCATCCTTTTCAGGTAAACATGTGAAATGTTTATTTGTGCATTGAAAATAGTGGATGCGTGAAGAAAATGCAGTTAAGCTAAGATGGTTTTCATGGCTCCAAGATAAGCTTGAAAGGGATCAGGTCAGCTGACAAGAAAAGAAATACCTTGGAATTACCAGTAAATCCGTATAATAATTCAAAGCACGCATTTAATAGGCATGGAAGTATTAATGGAAGGAATTACCTTAGGAGAATTTCAGATTTCATTGTGGGGTTTCTGTTGAGAAAAACTTAGAGTAGATAACTCTAATTTTACCACTCAAAGAAAAAAGTTTAGATTTTAGGAAAACTCACAAATGCTCACACTTCACTCTAGACTACACTCTTTAGAGAAGAACTCCTTAGGAAAACTTAAAACGTTTATTGCTTATTGAAGCTTACTACTTGATTATTTACAAATGCAAGGGAGGGGTATTTATACAATACCAAGACAAACACAAGCCACACAAATATAAAATCTAAATAAATTACAACCACCCATTGTTGTTTAATAACAACCACACATTTAAATCACACAACTACAACCACACATTAAACCACACAATTGCAACCACACATTGTTGTTTAATAACAACCACACATTTAAATCACACAACTACAACCACACATTAAACCACACAATTGCAACCACACATTGTTGTTTAATAACAACCACCATTTAAATCACACAACTACAACCACACATTAATAGGCTTTTATTTTCCTTGGGCTGGTATTGGACAATTTAACAGTTTCAACCTCAGCAACTCCACCATCTCCAGGCCCGTAGTTTGATTTATTCTCAGAAGTATCTATGCAAGGGCTGTTCTTAAACTGCTCCACATGTTGGGGGTCCATCAATGGGGAAGGCGCTTTTGAGACCTGGTGAGCAAGGTTTTTGTTTAACTTGTGAATTGTCTGATATGCAACCCATTGCCAAACTCATTAAACCTGCTGATTTGCGTTCACATGGGAACTTCATGGAAGCAGGTGATTCAGGTGTCTTAGGATGCTTTCCTGACAACTCCACAGTACGGCTAAATAAGGTCATTTGAAATAGTGGATGCCTGAAGAAAATGCATGTTGACTGGAATTTATCATTGATCCTATAGGGTTCATCTATTTCTTTAATCTGCCTATTTCTCTGGGTGAATTTTACTTTATTTATCATTCATCGACAGATATTCCATCTCTTCTCAAACTTCTTGCAGGGTCGTTTTGAGATATTGTCCTTGTCGGGTTCATTCATGCCCAATGACACTGGAGGAACAAGAAGCAGATCTGGTGGGATGAGTGTTTCATTAGCAAGTCCAGATGGACGTGTAGTGGGTGGTGGAGTTGCTGGTCTCCTAGTAGCTGCTAGCCCTCTGCAGGTATGGCTTCTGTTTTTCAATGCCACCACTTCTCTGTTTTTCTTCTCTTATCTCCCTCTATTGTTTTCCCCTTTTTGACATTGATTCCTTCTTATTCTTGCTATAAGTTACGGATTAAGTGGGCGAAGAAGTAACTGAGAAAAGAAAGAAAGGTCAGGGGAGAAGTCAAAAGCTGACATGATAATTAATTGCTTACTTGGCAAAATATACCTTATTTTAAGAAATAAGAATAAAAGTACCTTCTTTTGAGAATAAAGATTTTTAAGTGCCATACTTTAGGAAAAAACTCGATTTAAACCTCATTCTGGTCGGATTTCAGACATAGATTTCATGTCGGCTCTAAGTCTAACTAATCGTATTCAATATATATTTTTTTTAAACAAATTTGATGAATACCTTTAATTAAAAACGGTGCACCTTTGAAAATAAGAGCAACTTACATGAGTTATACCGAAAGTTCAACTTAAATACTTTTGATATTCATTCTAGAAATTTGAAATGTCACATTTTTATTCTCAAACTTTTAATTTACATAAAAAAAATTCTTTCACTAGGAAATCATCAATTTATTAATCGACAAACTTGGTGTTTTTGTATAAATTCAAATTGTTAATTAAAGAAAGAATTAATGGTTAAATTCGATAGAATGAGTCTTTTTTACAGTACAAATAAAAAGATTAAAAATCAAAATAATATACTGTTAATATCGTACAATTTTTTAAAAATGAATACATATTAAATCAATATCATCAATATCAGTAAGGTACCAATAAGCTGTGACTGGATGTCCCATAAGAAAAGCCTCAAATTTTATGTTTCTTCTCTAACCTTCTAGATTAAGACATTAAAAAATGTCAGTAATCTAATAAGAAGCCATTTCTAAGCCTTTGTCACTTTCCTTAAAAATGGTATTATCAATCAAACATACAAAACAAAGAGTTTAGTACTAACTAGTATGAACAAAATCTTAACATTTGAAAACAAAATCAAGAAAATACCTTCAAATCGATCTTAATTGATATTGATAATATTATAAAAAAAATCCCATAAAATATGCTGATCTGTTCAAGAATCCCAAAACAAGCAACATGAAGATTTGAAGGCAACAATCCCAATCTCATTTACATACATTTCATTCATTTTACATCAGCCAAATTATATAAAAGCAACAATTGAAAAAAAGATTTCCGATGTTCATGGCTTCGCCATTTTCAATTTCTTCTTGGATGACCAGAAATCAGAAAATCCCACCACCACGATTTTAAAACAAAATATGAGAGTACAACATTTGATTAAAAATTATATTATTTACACCCAGATTAAAAGTAACAAACAGCAAAAATGGGATTTTTTTTTTTTTTTTTTACAGTTGTTTAATGATGGTTGATTCTCCTTCTCTCCGAGAAAGACTTCTCCAAAATCCAGTACCATAAAACCTTTGCCACATCTCTTTTTCCAGTTTCACCAAAGCTTTCTCAGCTTCTTCAGAAACCTCCACATCTAGGAAAAAATCCTCGAGACGAACCATGGGTTGAATCTGCAATTCGCTATCATCACATCCACAATGACCCCGGTGGTTCCTCGGCTGAAACAATCCTTTTTTCTGCAACTTACGCCGCCGTTTCTGGCGGAGAGCACGGCGGCATAGCCCTGCAGGAACCTTGTAAATTGCTAAAACTAGAAAGTTCGCTATCCCACAAGGCAAACAGCAACAAATAGCAGCACACTCAGCTGTCGTACCCCCACAAACCTCCCCGAACTTGGCACTTTTCCTGGAGGTTCTCCTTGTGCTGCTGCTGCCGCCATCATCGACGCTGGAAGAACAGGAGGAAGAGGAAGAACGGCTTTGCAGCAGCGGTTGCTGTCGGTAGACGGAGGTTGGGGTCCTAAGGATTATCTGGCGAGACATTATTTAATAATAATAAAAAAAGGGAATTGTTTAACTTTTGTCGTGATCAGTTTCGGTTTCGGTTACGGTTTTGTTGTCTTTGTTTTCCTTTTGGCAACAATGGAACTGTTATTCTAAAAGAAACAAAACGAAACGGTTAAAATAATGATAAACAATGAAGAAGCAACTTTTTGCGTTTCAAACTTATGATTCTCGAATCTCAACACTCTGGAAGGAAAATGATTGACTAAACTGAAACTGCTGTAATTCCTGCTCGAAGGAACATAGCAAATCTGAACCTTGGAAAATGGGAAATGAACCTCGTTTCTTTAAAGTTTTACTTTTACCCTTTTTGTTGATGATCAGGGCCGGCGTACGTGTCCTGAACAGGGAGAAAGAAATTGATATGGAAATGATGGCTGGTTTATTTTCCAATTCCTTGCTCAAGGATCTTGTTTACAAGAACCCCAACAGTCAAACAGGTGAAGGGGAGAGGTGGAGACTCTTGAACCAGGGATTTGATTTGATTTTTTTTCTTTTTTCTTTTATGGTGATGGCTTGGAAGGGCCGTACCCTGGTAAAACACGGCAAACAGATGAAGAAAGGCTTAACGAAAGCTATAATATCTGTCAAGAATAAGCGTCAGGTTTTTTCAGGTGAGCTTAATTTTCGGGTGCCGATAGGAGTTTCTCCTGGCTCTGGGGTCTCTAATTCTCTCTCTCTTTTTTGGTTCCTTTGACGGCTTCTTGCTATATTTAGGGTCACTATAAAAGGTAAGAGGAAAAAAAAAATGAGAGCAGTCGGGTTTTGAGTTTTGACAAGCTGCTAGAAGCTAGCTTACAACTGTGAGAGCCTGGAAAATGAGCTTCAAAATGTGAAATTCTTCCATTCATTTGAATAAAAGGATACACCCCGCGACCCCCTCTTAGAAACAAAACAAAACAAAACACGTTTTGGGTGTTTGAGAGAGTTTGTTTGGTGATAAGGGAAGAGCCGTCTCATCACTCATGACTCGACTTCCACGGCACAATTTGGTAAGTGCCCCATGCCATCAAGTTTTTTTTTCTTCTTCTAAATGACGTGCTTTGCTTCGCTTTGCTTTCATAACTGCCGATTTTCATATTCTCTTTTGGTTTACTCCACTCTAGCCGCCCCTCCTTAGTCTACAATTAAATACTTTGGTAAACTTAATTAATTCATTACTTAATAATTATTTTTTAATAAATTTTGTATTTGATGTATTATCTATGTATAGATTTATACATTATCAGAGAACCATACGATGATATCTCGTTAATAAACAAATATAAAATCCTTAAAAATAAATACAAATAACTACAACTTTTAACATGTGACATCATGTGATTCATTATCAGTATATCTTTTTAAATATATTAAAGATGAAAAAAGAAGTCGTGTTTTTCATGTAACAATTAAAATAACACGCCACTCTTTTTTAAAAAAAAAATTGTTGTCTTTCATGACAAATTGACAATGTGTGTGATATATGGATCTAAAGTCTAAACTATAGTTACTAAATCGGCTAAAATAATAAAAAAAATATTTAATTTTTATTATTTTATTTACGTAAAACTTTATATTTTTATTGCACTTATATAAATCTTTAATTTTTAATTTGCATAAAAAAATCTTTATTTTTTTATTTGTATCTAAATAAATTTTTAACTAAAGTAATTTTTTATTCAAAATAAAAATTTATTTAGATACGAATAAAAAAATAAAAATTTATTTGGATACAATAAAAAAAAAATAAAAGGTCTACTTTAAAATATTGGAATAATTCAGAGTCTTTTTTTAGTATTTTAACCTACTAAATAAAATAGTGTCAATTTTGCTAATTACATAAGGACCAATTATCACTTTTTTTTTAAAGGCCTAAATCTTAAATTAAGCATTGAGGTGAAGTAGGTAGAAATATGGGACAACATTGTTTATGTAAAATACTTATTGAATTAAAAATATGAATAAGTGATTCTGATGTGTTATTCAAAATAAATTTTTTTGGGTCTTTTAAAGTTTTGAATTAAAGATTTCAGACTAACAATACGGGTAGAAACAAAGAAGAATTAAAACTAGTAATTTAGTACATAGGAAGAAAGAAGAGGAGTGTTTATTTTGAACAATTCATATAATCCAAACTTTGCATCATCCATCTTTAGTTTGTTTTTAATTTTAAGAATGTTAATTATTAAAAAATATAACAAAGTATGAGAGAAAAAAATAAAGTATAATTTTTTGTTGATTATAATACTACTTAAAAAGTTTCATGAAAGGAAAATGGGTAAGAAAATACACTAGAAGGAAAGAAAAACATATTTTATTTCCAAATCTAAAAATTCCTTTCATTGCATAAATGGAAGAAAAAGAAAAATACAAACTCCATTGACTATTATCTTTAATTATTTTTCTCTTTATATATTCTTCCTTGTACACCAAAAAATTGCATAGAATTATAAAATTTTCTCTCATTTTCTTGAGAGCATATTATTTATAATTATTATATTTTAATTAATCAATTATTTTTATAATTATGTAAATTCATCAAAATTTGGATCGTGGACTGGGTCATATTATTTTTATGTCCCTATTGTTTAAAGCATAAGGGTCCAGAACACTAAGAACTTTTAAATCAAAAACAAAATTTAAAACATCAAATCAAATTCTTGAATCATTTTTTTTAAATAGAGAAAGAAGAGTTTGATTCGATGCTTTAAATTTTGCTTTTGATTTAAAAAAATCTTAGTGTTCTGAATTGATCTAGTGTCTTTAGTTTTGATTGATTATTTTAATTTTATTAGAATCCTGTGATTGTAGAGAGTTACAATGTTTTTGCAGAGAACTGATTTACTGTGTTTATTCATAACTTCAATATTTATACAAGTCTAAGTTGCCTAAGGTATTTGAACTTGTGTGTTTGTTACAAACAGAAAAATTTAAATCTCAGCTCATTGATTTGTGTTGATCCTCTTACTGTTGTTTGTTGCAGATTCGGTTGGAGTTTGAATTTGCTGATAAGGTTGCTTATCTGCAGCTCTTGGTTTGTTTGAATTTTCTGCTTTATCCTTTACATGCCCCCTCAAGACAGTGGAGCCATCAGCTACACCAGTCTTGGATCTAAGAAACATAAACCGTTGTCTGGTAAGTGGTTTAGTGAGACCATCTGCAAGTTGGTCAGTTGTAGAGATATATGAGACTTTGACATCTCCTGAGTGAACATGTTGTCTAACAAAATGATAGTCAATTGCCAGATGCTTCATTTTAGAATGAAAAACAGGATTTGCAGTGAGGTATGTAGCTCCAATATTGTCTGAATGAAGTGTTGGAGATCTGCTGGAGTGAACATGTAATTCAGAGAGTAGGTTATTTATCCAGGTAAGTTCTGCAGTTGTGTTTGCTATAGCCCTGTATTCTGCTTCAGTGGAAGATCGTGCTACTGTCCTTTGCTTAGTTGATTTCCAAGATATTGGATTCCTACCAAGATAAATGATGTAGCCAGTGGTTGAAGACCTGTCATCCAAATTTCCAGCCCAGTCTGAGTCACTATAGGCAGTAACATGTAGGTTTGTTGGCCTTTTTAGAAACAAGCCATGATGTATAGTGCCTTTGAGGTAGCGTAGTACCCTTTTTAGACTTGTCCAATGAGTTTGTGTTGGAGAGTGCATAAATTGGGACAGTTTGTTGATACTGTAAGCAATGTCTGATCTTGTTAAGGAAAGGTACTGCAGTGATCCAACTAGTTTTCTGTAGGCAGTGGCATCTGCTGAGCCTGAACCATCTTTGAGCTGAAGCTTCACATTTGTGAGTAGTGGAGTTTGTGTGACTTTGGCATTATCCATGTTGAAGGTCTGTAGAATGTCTCGGATGTACTTGTGTTGTGATAAAAACAGACCTGTTGGTGTAGTGACAACCTCAACTCCAAGGAAATAGTGTAAGGGACCAAGGTCTTTGAGAGAAAAACGCTGAGCAAGCTGTTGCTGGAATTGTCTCAATGTTGTTGTGTTATTGCCAGTTAGAAGCAGATCATCTACATAGACTAAAAAATATAAAATGACTGAGTCCTTGGCATAAACAAAAAGTGAGGCATCAGAGACAGATTTGTTAAAACCATAGTTTGTTAAGAAGCTGTTGAGTTCTTGATACCAAGCTCGTGGAGCTTGTTTTAAGCCATAGATGGCTTTATTAAGCCTGCAGACATGGTTTGGCTTATCAGTGTTGATGTAGCCAGAGGGTTGTGCCATGAAGACTTCCTCAGTGAGTGTACCCTGAAGGAAAGCATTATTTACATCCAATTGAGAAATGGACCAGTTGTGAGCAAGAGCAATGCAGAGAACAGTTCGAATGGTGGTTGGTTTGATCACTGGACTGAAGGTCTCTTTGAAATCCAGACCTGGTCTTTGGTGAAATCCTTTTGCAACTAGCTGTGCTTTATATCTATCAATAATACCATCTGGTTTTCTTTTGACACGATAGACCCACTTACAGCCTACAACATTTTGTTTGGGAGAGGGTGGTACTAGGTCCCAAGTGTTGTTTTTCACCAGTGCATTGTACTCAGCTGTCATGGCATGTCTCCAATGGATATTATGAAGTGCTTGTTTGACAGAGGTAGGTTCTAGAGAAGGTGTTATAGTGTGTTTGGTAACTGTGTGAATGACTTTGGGCTTGTGAATGTTGTTTTCGGATCTGGTGGTCATGGAGTGTGTTCTTGTGTTAGGATGTGAATCTGTGGATAAAGATGCAGGCAGAGTTGAGGTTGAAGTTTCATTACCTGATGGGACAGCTGTAGGAGCACGCACCAAGTGATCAGTTGGAATCTGAATTGTCGAGCTGGCTGACTGGTTCAATGTTGGTGTGACTGAGGGATATGTTAAGGGCAGATCAAGAGCAGCTGTTGAAGGTAGTTGCGGTTCAGGTTTGGATGAAGGATGAGGAGGTTTATTGAAAGGAAACATATTTTCATGAAACAAGATATGTCGAGACACAAATATTTTTTGTGTTTGTGGATCAAAGCATTTGTATGCACTCTGAGTTGGTGAATAGCCTAGAAATATACAGGGTCTAGACTTGGGTTGTAATTTGTGACTGTTATAGGGTTTTAGCCATGGATAATAGAGGCATCCAAACACTTTTAACTTGGTAAAGTTTGGTGTCTTGTTAAACAATGTTTGGAATGGGGATTTCATGTGAAGTATAGGTGTAGAAAGTCTGTTGATGAGGTACACAGCAGTTTGGAATGCTTGAGACCAAAATTTTAATGGCATAGATGCATGGTGTAACAGGGCTAGTCCAGTTTCAACAACCTGTCGATGCCTTCTTTCTGCAGTGCCATTATGTTGAGGTGTGTGTGGTGGAGTGGTTAGGTGAGATATGCCATGTGATGCAAACAGGTTGGACAAGGCTTTGTATTCACCACCATTGTCAGAGTACATAGTAAGTATTGGTGTGTTAAAATGTTTTTCAACTAATGCTTTATAGGATGAGAAGATTGAGTAAATGTCTGATTTCTGTTTAATGGGGAATAACCATATGTATTTTGTATAGTGATCAATGAAGATCACATAATAGTGAAATCCATCCAAGGAAGGTATGTGTGCTGGTCCCCATACATCAGAATAGATTAACTCAAGTGGTTTTGAACTGGTTAAAGATGTTTGAGCAAATGGCAGTTTTGTGCTTTTATTACAACAGCATGAATCACAGATGAATTGTTTATTGGTGAATGAAGAAGACAAGTTAAAAACATTAAGCATTTGACTTAGGATTTTAAAGGAAGGGTGACCAAGTCTATGATGCCATAACTCAGTGGACTCTTTAACAGTAAACATGGCTTGAACAGGTTTTGAGGAGGACAGCAGGCAACTTGGGAGCTCGTAGATGTCATTTTTATTATGTCCTGTCACTAGTGGTGCCCCTATAGCTAGATCCTTCACCAGGAAATGAAAAGGAAAAAATCAATTGAAACTTTGTTAGTCTGGCATAGTTTGGAAACAGAAAGTAAATTGCTTTTCATATGTGGAACATGCAAGACATTTGTTAATTGAAGAGGTTTATTGGTTGTAGGGATAACAGATGTACCAGTATGAGATATTTTCAAACCTGTTCCATCACCTACAAGGATCTCATCTGGACCTCCATATTCTGTGTACAGAGACAGATTGTTTAGATATGTGGTGACATGATGTGATGCACCTGTGTCAACAATCCAATTTGCAGCATTTCTTGGTTGGGATTTGGTGATATGATTTGCAACTGGTTCCTTGTCAGGTGTTGTATTGCTTCTGCAGAACTTTGCACTATGACCTGGTTTTTCACATAGTTGACAAACTAGTCTTGGGGTAGTGTATGTGGCATTCTGAAATGATCTCTTCCTTTGGTATGCAAAATTGTTCCTGTTTTTCAATGACATGATCCTGGATCGTGTTTTGTTGGCAAATGTGGTTGAACGTTTTTGCCAAGCTTCTTGAGAGGTGGTAATAGTTGATATGATTGGTATTATGGATTCACTGACTGAGGCTATTATAGCATGCAGAAGAAATTTATCCTGCCTGCACCATAGGTTGTGAGCTGGGTTAGGACTTTGGTTTCCATTTATGGTGATGGTGGATTCTGGACAGGGAATGGTACCATCGAGATATCCAATTATGTCATGACCATCAAGGAGGGAAAGAAGTTGGATTTGCCAGGATGAAAAATTGGTAGAATTCAGTTTTAGAGGGAGCTGTGCAGCATTGATGGAAATTGGTTCTGTTTTGACCATGGTTGTAGTAGCATTCGGTTGGAAGTTGTTGGCAGCCATTGAAGTTGAAGGAGAAAAAAAAAATTGAGGATCGAAGGCTTTTTAAGCAGTGGCTCTTGATACCATGTAGAGAGTTACAATGTTTTGCAGAGAACTGACTTACTGTGTTTATTCATAACTTCAATATTTATACAAGTCTAAGTTGCCTAAGGTATTTGAACTTGTGTGTTTGTTACAAACAGAAAAATTTAAATCTCAGCTGATTGATTTGTGTTGATCCTCTTGCTGTTGTTTGTTGCAGATTCGGTTGGAGTTTGAATTTGCTGATAAGGTTGCTTATCTGCAGCTCTTGGTTTGTTTGAATTTTCTGCTTTATCCTTTACAGTGATTTGGTTTTGGTTTTGATTTTAATTTTTAAATTATTTTTAAATGTTTTTATTAGGAAAAAAAAGAAGATGATGTCAAAATGATACCATTTCAAAGTATATTATTTTTAAATTTTCATATCACACATTCTTAACTTTAAAATTATGTGAAAATGTCATGTCATTCATGTAAAAATATATATTAGCAAAGTTAAGCATCCAAATCAGCAAGTTAACAAGAGAAATTTAACATTGTCAATAATTGAACTAAAATTAAAAAATTAAAAAAGTACGGGACTCAATTTATACGAATTATTATAAAATGATTAATTCACATTTTTGATAAAGTACAAAAATTAAATATACAATTTGACTCATTTTTTTCATTTCAGATCATGCCATCTCATCAAAATCAAATGCCACGTTAGAAAGTTAGCGGCCGATTATAAACTCCGTTATTAATTTGATTCAATTTTCCGATTAATAAAAGTACATGATTCTTTCTAAAAAAAAAAAAATGTACATGATTCAATTTGGCCAAATTATTGTAGAAGAATTAAAACCAAAATTTGATTAAAAGTATAAGGACCAAATACAAAATTTGACAATTTTAATATAGCTGTGAGACTAAGCTAGTAACACGTGCCGAAGGGATTGGAAATTTCTTAAGAAAGATTTCAAGGGTACTTCACATCACTGCCAAACCCAAAACCCAAACCCACCAAAGAAAGCCAAAAACCAATCGGCAATCTGAAACAAAGAAAGCCAAAAACCAATTAGTAGTAGATTAGGTGCTACTTTACTTTACATGGGTATTGCACAACTAAAACTGTCTTTTTGTCCGAGTCTAGCAAGTTGACAAAAAAGGATCATAATTTGGCATCACACCCTGATCTTGTGGATGCCACATCTGTCACAAAAACCCGAAAATAAGCTAAAGAAAATTGTTCCTCTCCTACACACCAGACTTGGGGTTCATCTCTCCACTTGCAGTTCTGAAAATTTCATTAATCAGAGAACAACCCAATTCAAGACCCCAATACCCATTTGCTGAAATCCCCAAAGCTCAGTACTTTGATACTTCAAAAACCTTGAGTTGGGATTGGGGTTATTACAAGCTCAATTTCAAGCTTTTGGTCATTTTAATGGTGGAAAGGTGGTTTTAGATCCACAAGTCCAAAACTGAAACTTTCTTCTTTTGAGCTATTTAAACCCTTTGTTTCCTATAAATACAACTTTAGAAACATGAGTTTAGGTTGTTATCAAACCATTCAGTTCCCCAGAAACGGGAAGTCCAGGTTTCTGTCTTGTAGTCCATTGAAAAGCTCACATTTGAAAGGTAACAAGATTGGTAGTGTCAAATTCAGAAACTTTCAGGTTAGTCAGAGGAGAAAAGACATTACTACGAGGTTGAAATCGATGTTGAGTGTAGACAGTGTGGTGGAGATAGAGGGAAAGGAAGGAGTTAGTACGGGGAGTAAATATGATGCAATTGTTATAGGGTCAGGGATTGGAGGGCTGGTTTCAGCTACACAGCTGGCAGTTAAAGGAGCCAAGGTTTTGGTATTGGAGAAGTATGTGATTCCTGGAGGGAGTTCTGGGCATTACCAGCGGGATGGATATACTTTTGATGTAGGATCTTCTGTGATGTTTGGATTCAGTGATAAGGTCAGCTTTTTCTTTATCAGTTTTTGTGTTTAGTGCATTATGGAATTGTTTGCTGGCTTTTGAGTGAGGGACTCTGCAAATTTGATTGAATATGAATATAGCAATGTGATATGTGTTTTCTAATATTCTCAGTGATCTTGAACAGTTGAATTCTTTGTTAAGGGGGGAAATTTGGTCCTTGAGATCATGTACTTGGACTTGGAGTTGGAGTCTTTTGGTCTTTTATATGTCTTAGCAGTAAAGAAATTGAAACTTAGTTCTATAAGTAGCTCATGATTCAATATGTAAAGAACTCTAAACTCTATCATTGATAGCTTGCATAACTGGAGTTGCAGGATTGTCTAGATTTACATGGATATTTGATATATCTCTTGGGTGTTTAAGCATGTTGAAATTGTCATGGTTTTCATTTTCTCTAAGGGCTAAAGTATACTAAGCTATTAGTATCATCTTCAATGTTGAGTTTTCCACTGTTGATCTGTGGTTTAATCTTTGGCAGGGCAATCTCAATTTGATAACTCAAGCATTGGCGGCAGTTGGACGTGAGATGGAGGTGATTCCTGATCCAACTACTGTTCATTTCCATCTACCCAATAACCTTTCTGTTCGAGTACATAGAGAATACAGTGAATTTATCAAAGAACTTGCAAGTAAATTTCCACATGAGAAGGAAGGGATCGTTAAATTTTATGGCGAATGTTGGAAGGTCTGTTCTGATTGACGTGACTGCTACTTCCTGTGGTTTCTTAAGTCTATGTTTTAGTTCATTACTCACTTTAAGTACTTGTATACATATTGGCTAGATCTTCAATGCCTTGAACTCATTGCAATTGAAGTCACTTGAGGAGCCAATCTACCTTTTTGGACAGTTCTTTCAGAAGCCTCTTGAATGCTTGACACTTGGTAACGACTTCTGAATATTTAATTACTTGATGTGAAATTTTAAACATTACTCAAATAGTTGTATAGCAATAGAGATATTGGGGATTTAGTTTTCTGATTCTGTTGAGGACATCAATAGTGTGAAATCATATTTATTGTCACAAAAAATGAGAAATTTGTAGGAAAAACAGTTTTCTTGATTGAGGAGTGCATAAGTGAATCTTTAAAGTATACTGTACTTATCGTTTTTAGCAGAGAAAAAAGAGACAACTTCAAAATCCATTGCCACTACTTCATGATGTAAAGATGATTGTAACTGTTGCATTAAAAGAATTTCTCCATTATAAATTTGTTGTAGCAAACTTCTTCATAACAACAGAGTTTTGATCAAAACATGATCTTAGATGGTTGATAAAATCATTTTGGGCTTGAGACTCTTCAGGTAAGAATGGTTGCATTTTGGTCTCAATCATTGGACTCTTAAGGTGAAAATCACGCTGATATGCCCTTCTGGTAGGGTATCCTGAATGTTGAGATTTTATATAATTAATAGTAAGTGCTTAATCCTCTGAAGAAACATGCTTAATCATGTTATTGTTAATTGCTACTGCTTTTGACCTTGCCATTTTCTTCTTAAAGCTATTACATACTAATTAATCGCCACATGTTTCTGGTCTTGAATCTATGTACTCTGATGTCCCGTTGTCTACAGCTTATTATCTGCCCCAAAATGCTGGAGATATTGCTCGAAAGTACGTGAAGGATCCCCAGTTGTTGTCATTCATAGATGCAGAGGTGTGACAAAGTTAATCTCAGTAATCCTAAAAAAAGAGGGGGAAAAGGAGTAGGAGAGTCACAGATAATATTTATTGCAAGGTTTTCTACTAATATTAAAGTATTTCTGCAGTGTTTTATAGTGAGCACGGTTAATGCTTCACGGACACCAATGATCAATGCAGGCATGGTAAGCTGTTTGATTAGCTTTTGGCAACTCTGGTCTGTCTTATTATCTTGTCTCTAATCCATAGATTGTGCCAGGTTCTATGTGACAGGCATTTTGGAGGGATTAATTACCCTGTTGGTGGTGTTGGTGGAATCGCAGAGTCTTTGGCCGAAGGCCTGATTGATCAGGGTAGTGAAATACTTTACAGGGCAAATGTGACTAACATTATACTTGACCGGGGCAAAGCTGTAAGTTTGTTCTTAGATTTGAAATGCCTTGCTAAATTGATGCCTAAAGTTGTATGATCGATGGTTCTACATGTCGTAAACGTAATTTATTGCTGACAGAACAGTATTTTGGATTGACTTCTGTAGATTGGAGTGAGGCTTTCAGATGGAAGGGAGTTTTTTGCCAGAACCATAATATCAAATGCTACTAGATGGGATACATTTGGTTAGTGTTGGGAAGGAGCTGTTTAAGTTTCGTGCACGGGTTTTTTCAGGTCTATTATAAAATGACTGAATTTCAATTCATTGTCTTGTAGGGAAGCTGTTAAAAGGAGAAAACCTTCCAAAAGAAGAAGAAAATTTTCAGAAAGTTTATGTTAAGGCTCCATCATTTCTTTCAATTCACATGGGTGTTAAGGCTGATGTTCTGCCTGCTGATACAGATTGTCATCATTTTGTGCTCGAGGTATTTCGGTTTCTAATTGGCTTCTTTCCAACTGACTCTCTCTCACACACACAATTGAGGAGTACAAATTTTCTTAGCATTTAACTAATAGTTCATTGCATATTTGTTCTTCCATACTTAAAAGGATGACTGGACAAGATTAGAGGAACCATATGGGAGTATCTTTTTAAGCATTCCAACCGTTCTTGATTCATCGTTGGCTCCAAAAGGGCGTCATATTCTTCACATATTTACAACTTCTTCTATAGAAGATTGGGAGGTAAGTTCAGGCCATGTATATAATCTAGAAGCTACACTTAATATTAGTTTTCCCCACTTTGAGCCCTTCCCCCCTCTCTCTCCTCATTATCCTGGCCCCACCTATATTTAAGTTATGTTACAGATTTTTTTTTTTTATAATATTTTTGGCTCGTTGAATCATTTTATAAATATTAGTATTTTGGCTGTGCTAGGGACTTCCTCCAAAGGACTATGAGGCAAAAAAGGAGCTAATTGCAGAGGAAATCATTGGAAGGTTGGAGAAGAAACTATTTCCAGGGCTTAAATCATCCATTGTTTTTAAAGAGGTATATGCTGTATCTTTATAATACTTGGTCATTATGTGGCCCTTACATGAAATGTGTTGAATTAAAAAAAAGGGAGGAAAAACAGAAAAGTCTATGGCATGCATAGTGCCAACTTAAAAGATATGGATAGTCCTGAGTAACATTATTCGTAAAACTGAAAATGTTCTTGTCTAGCTTCAAATAGTGGGGATTAAAGCTCTTCCGAGTTTTGTTGAAAGACATAAGCATTCCTATATTTCAACAAGAGACTTATATGTTTCTGCAGCCAAAGTTCCATCGTGAACTGAACAAAACTGACTTCTCACTTGATTGTCAGTTTGTACGTAAGTAAACACTCTGCGTAGTGCATAGAGGCAATGCAACTATACAGTCTTAACTATTTTGATTCTCCAGTTATGAAATGTTTCTAATATCACTGTAGGTAGGGACCCCAAAGACACACAGACGGTTCTTGGCTCGTGACATGGGTACTTATGGACCAATGCCTCGTCAAATTCCCAAGGGCTTATTGGGAATGCCATTTAATACAACAGTGAGTCCTATAGTGACCTCCTGTAGATTTTTTTGAATAGTTATTAGTTTTAATAAACTCTTTAAGCTTGCTATTTGCAGGGTATAAGTGGTCTTTATTGTGTTGGAGATAGCTGCTTTCCAGGACAAGGTGTTATAGCAGTTGCTTTTTCGGGTGTAATGTGTGCTCATCGGGTTGCTGCTGATATTGGTAAGATGCCTCTTTCCCAGACTAGGATGGAGTTAGCATTAACTGTGAATTTGACTAAGCAAGATGGAATTAGGAAGAAAAAAAGGAATAGGAAGTGAAAATGTACTATTAGTCCATGTTGCTTGGACTTGAGAGTGAATGTCAAACATCGGCACGTGTCCAACAAGGGCTATGTTGCTCCGAATCTTCATTTTCTTGAAGTACCCGTGTCCGACGTATATTAGGACATGGGTAAGGGGATATGATCCTCCA
This sequence comes from Fremontodendron californicum, assembly GCA_030761205.1. Classification (NCBI taxonomy): domain Eukaryota; kingdom Viridiplantae; phylum Streptophyta; class Magnoliopsida; order Malvales; family Malvaceae; genus Fremontodendron; species Fremontodendron californicum. Next base: position 7,441,198 of record JAULJL010000009.1, on the reverse strand, counting down.
AATACATGGAAAAACTTAGAAAAAACTGAACATACCTGTGCCGGACACATACCCGTATCCGACACTCACATCCGAGTCCGAGTAACATAGAACAAAGTTACTTACAATTGGAGGATTTTGAAGATATGTTTTCATGTCAACTTCTTTGGCTATGTGTTTTTTTGCCGTCCTGGTTGACATCTTTCTAGATGAGCCAGTTATTTGTTAATCAGTAATCACCCTTATAATTGTTAATCAATTGGTCTATGTATATCAGCTCATTTTCTTTATTTCCTTTTTTATTTTTCTTTTAAGGGCTTGAGAAGAAGTCTCCCATATTAGACACTGCTCTTCTTGGATTACTTGGTTGGTTAAGGACATTGGCATAAGGTAACATATCCAAAGATACAAGACACAACACCAATATCTGCTTGACAAGCATAACTAGGCTGCTGATTGCAGGTTCAGACAAATATATAGTTGTTTTTTTTCTTTTCTTTTTGGACGTTGGTCAGCCATTGAAGCTTGGCAAGGTATTTCTCAAAGATTTGGCTACTAAAAGATTTTGGCTATTTAATCATTATTCGTATTTATCCAAAGGTGTAAGTATATATGTATAGCAGTTTTTTAGCACTCTTTCTGTTGATAACCAGACTCTAATAAATTGATTACCAAATTCCAAATTCCAAAGATAATTGATAAATTATGGTTAGTTACAATGAAAAGGCTGCCTTTTAGTAAGACTAACCCATGAAGTTCAAAAAACTTATGCAAGGATTCTCCAGAATACTAAAATCCACACACATGCTTATAATATGATGTGAAATTCTCATCAAAGCTATTGCCTGTTATATGACAGCATTGACAAATTCCTAAGGTAAAAACCCAAAAAAAGCTGGACCAAATGTGCTGATTCCTGATCCTTGCTAATTTCTCTTTTTGTACTCTGAAGCCCAAGCTTTTCAGGATCACCCTTGAAAAATAGTGGGAATCAGAAGCCTTTTTCATCGAATACTCCTCAAAATCGTATTATTATCTTTAAGCTCCACAATGGAGTTGCATCCTCCGCAAAGACAGATATGCCAAGAAACGGTAGCCAAAAATCATTGCTACCAAGGCACCAATTTCCCACAACCCACTGTCTGTTTTAAACCCTTTTACCGGAGGCATGATGTCTTGGTATTGTACCTTGAGAAGAAGCTTGTAAGTGTGATAGTTGAAAGACATATATCTGATCCAGGATATGAAAACTGGAACTTTCTGCAAAAATTGAAGATGATAGAGTTAATATTTTTCTCTTCTTAAGCTGTATCAGGCAGCTATTGAAAATAAATTCATGCATCAGTAATTTCTCACTATGTTACTCAGACTCGGGTGTGAGTGTCATACATGGGTATGTGTCGGACACGGGTATGTTCAATCTTTTTCAAGATTTTCATGTATTTCGAGGGTCTTTGAAGGATTATATCCTCATACCCATGTCCGGATATGCGTTAGATGCGGATATCAAATACGGGTACTTAAAAAAATTAAAGAGTCGAGTAGCATAGATTTCTCACTGGGAAACTATTCATTGTTCTTCATATGAAGTTTGTAGTTTTATGCACTTTTGAACTTCTGAACAAGATTTTGCTTTGCCTACCTCTACAAAATAGCCACCAGCCAGCATGAAGGTCATCACAGTTACTGAAGCCAAAGTGGTAGCTCTCTTTAAGTCCATTAGAGTGGCCCCAATTGCTAGTCCAAGACCCTGCAAAAGCAGCCATGCCAATAGTTGATTTTACACTAGGTCTTTTTGATGTTTTATGGTTTCATTTTAACTATTAGGTCGCAAATGGACATACCTGAGCTGCAATGATGCAGAGAAAAACTGTAAGCATACTGAAGAAAAAGGGAGCGGCACTCAGTCTCAGGCCAGCCATGAAGTAGACAACCAGAATGAAAAGTACTGGTAATATGAGATCAAGTGGAAGGTCGCTTGTAGTCCTAGCTAAAAAATATGCGCTCAATCTGTACATGTCAGCTGCTCTTTCTTTACTAAGCATGGCTCTTTCTTGAGGAAATGTGAAGATTGCAGTGAAGACAGGAAAGAAACCCCAGAAGACAGCAATGAAAAACAACAGCCCCGCCTGCAAGGTTGCAACGTTCCATGATTTGAGTACCAAATTAAGTTGCAATATCAAATTTCTAGTAATTTCTTGTGATGAAAACTTAAGATAGTTGTATCTCTAGTGGTCAAACAACTATTAGAGCTATATTACTCGAACTCGGGTGTGAGTGTCGGACACGGATATGTTCAATTTTTTCCAAGATTTCCATATGTTTGGAGAGTCGGATCATATCCCCATACCCATGTCCGGATATGCGTCTAACATGAGTGTCGGACACGGGTACTTCAAAAAATGAAGAATTGGAGCAACATAGTATTAGATTATTTGCTTTTACAAGAGAATGATCAATTTACCTGATCTTGACGGCCTCTGGTGCTTTTACTATCTGACTGCCACCACAGTAATCCCAAGATGATTGCTGTAGAAAGAACTTGGGTGATTCTCAACCAGCTAAAATAATCATGCCTTCGTTCTTTGATCCCTCTGATGAATAATATGCAATATTGTTGCCACCAGCTTGCCCCCCATTGCCGCTTCGAAGAAGAAACTTTCAACTTGAGTTCTTCATCTAGGGGAACAGAAGTCATAAGTTTCTTCTCATTATCTGCAACTCTCGACTCGTAGGCCTCCACAAGATACTGCTTTCAAATGAAAGCATTATTAGGCAGATTACAGTTTTCATGTCTTTTGAGAAATTAGCTATGTATACTCCTTCAAAATGCTGTCTATTTACATGAGCATGGTTTTGGACTATGTTGCTCCGACTCTTTATTTTTTTTGAAGTACTTGTATCCGATGCATATTCGGATACGGGTACGGGGATATGATCCTCCAAAGACCCTCCAAATATATGAAAATCTTGGAAAACATTGAACATACCTGTGTCCGACACTCTCAACCGAGTGTAAGTAACATAGGTTTTTATATTCGAGTCATAGTGCTCCTCTTGTACTGAAAAAAAAAAAAAAAAAAAAAAAGAAAAGGAAAAAGCGGTTCTCTCTAGTAATTGAACTCTACCTCATACACAACTTCGGGTGGTGGCTTCCCATTTCTTGTTTCGGTTTCTGAATTCCCCATTTGTACTTTGTCCTCTAGTTCTGATGGCACAGAAATATCATTTATGTTCCCATTAGCAAGGTCAAGCAGAAACTCTGCTGGGTTCATGGCAATTAGAGGGGAACATCCTATAGATGAGAAATAAACCATTGCTTCTGAAGCTTTCCCGAAGTAGAGTAAACTTCCTTTCCCAAGAAGAATCAACTTGTCAAATTTGTGGAAGAGTCTACTTGATGGCTGGTGGATTGTTGTTACCACAGTCTTCCCAGCCTGCCATTGAGAGCAGAAGAAATTAGAAAACATAACAAGGCATTTTCCTACAATCTTGTAAAATACTATTCTCTCTTTTAACATGTTTGGTTTTCGAATCGCAGCATTTGGCTTGAGATATTACATTAGATTATAAGAAATCCTTCAACAAAGGCTAAAGTTCAAACCTCAGCTATGTCTTGTAATGTTTGAACGGTCCTTAAAGCTGTTGTAGAATCCAAGCCAGAAGTTGGTTCATCAAGAAACAAAAGGGAAGGGTTGATTATGATTTCGTTACCAATACAAACTCGTTTCCTCTCCCCACCGGAAACTCCACGGACGAATGAGCCACCTATCATGGTGTCTTGACATCTGTGTATGTACATCATTGCAAGAACAAAGCTAGTTATTTAAATACATAGAAGCTAAGAAGTAGTTTGAGATTCGAAAGGCAGTATTAGGAGAAAAGAGAGACTACCTCTCCAAGCCTAGCTCATAAATGACATCTATGGCTCGCTTTTCCTTCTGCTGTCTTGTTAATGCCATTGACAGTCGCAGGCGAGCTGCATATGTCAATGTTTCTTTCACTGTAAGGTGAGGAAACAGGACATCATCTTGAGTCACGAATCCTATCCTGCCAATATATACCCATTAATGTTATTCCATTGTTTATCATTTAGAGTTTAGACAACACTTCTAGGTGCAGTTTTTGTTAACCCTTTTATAAAACCTATGTTACTCCGACTCTTCATTTTTCTTGAAGTACCCATATTCGACACCCGTATTCGATGCATATTCGGATATGGTATGGGATATATATATGACTCTCAAAGGACCCTCCAAATACATGAAAAAACTTAGAAAAAATTGACCATACCCATGTCGGATACATATCAGTATCCGACACACTCGAATCCGAATAACATGGTATAAAATAATTCTTTGAACAAGACATGATCGATTAAATTCTTGATTGCAAACCCTCTTGCTTTGAATTTTTTTTTCCTTCAATTACTCACTATATTGTTCCTTCTTTTGTTTGCTTTGTACCATGTTAGTGATCTCTTATTGTAGCTTGCTATGCAGTTCAAATGTTAAGTATAATATGCAGTCTGCAGTCTGCAGTCTGTGGAAACTCAAAATCTACATATTGTCAATTATGGTTGATTATCTGAAAAATGAAGCTGTTTCATTCGGGAATTAAATCACCTTGATCTTTTATTTTGGTGAATAAGCCTAACGTAAGGATGTTTGGACTTATTATCTATGTTAGTCGGACTCGAGTGTCAGTGTCGGGCATGGGTATGTGTCAGACATAGGTATGTTTGATTTATTCTACATTTTTTCATGTATTTGGAGGGTCCTTGGGGGATCATATCCCCATACCCATGTCCGGATATTTTTCGGACACGGGCGTCGAACACGAGTACTTCAAGAAAAATGAAGAGTCGGATTAAAACCAACACAAGCAGCAGTAGATGAATCAAGCACAAAGTTTCAGATTCTTACCTGCTTTTCAGGAACTTGGAGTAGGGCTGATCGTTATATGTAATTGAACCACCAACAGTAGACTGAATTAACCTGCCACCAAGCAAATTAAGAAGCGAGGTCTTCCCACTTCCTGAAGGTCCCATAAGTGCCAGAACTTCCCCAGGATTTACAGCACCTGAGATTCCATTCAAGATATCCCTCTCTTCAGAAGTTGTCATTCCTTTTATAATCACCTTGTAAGTGACATCTGTGAACTGCAGATTTCAATGTTGAAATAAAACCTTCATTGAATATATTATATTCATCCCAAGTTCCTTGGAATAGTTTCAAAGAATATGATTCTCAGTATGACAACTATTTTTCCCTCATCAAAAGAAATAAAACAAAAAAGAAAGCTAAAAGGTTAGTATATATCAGATTGTTCATATCATACCCTTCTTTCCTCAATGAAATTGTTCTTCAGGTAGTTCTTTTATGTAACTTTCATGCCCTCATTTGGTCAATGACAAAGTCTAGAGACACAGTAAATAAAGATGACTTTTTCTAGCCTAAATGCTTGTTTTAAATTTGTCAGATAAGAAAATCAAACTCCTGTACTTTGGTTTAACATTTTCAATACCAGTTAAACCAGATTCTGCAATTTTTTTTGTTTTTTAATTTTTTGGAAAGAAGGGAGAGTCTTGTACATAAATGTCATGTAAGATGAGACTCTGTACAAGACTGAACCTGACCATGCTAGCCATGTTTCTATGATTCGCGTTGATCTTTAGACAAATCTCCATATCCTTGCCTGTCCAAATAGATGGTACCCAAAATCAATCCAAGAACCATTAACAAACACAGATTTCAAGACCTGAAGATGCTGTTTGCAGATTAAAGGAGGGATACAGGAAAAACCTGCATCTTCAAAAACTGTTTACCTTCAGATAAATTGGCAGAGTAGGCTCTGTCTGAAATTTCGGCTTACAAGTGCCAGCTTCAATATCTTCAGCTGCAATGAAGATTACTAGCTGCTCAAGAAATCTATATACAAGATAGCATGATTTGCTTGATGATTTATTGATTACTATCTAATATTAGCTGCTACTGAAGATTATCAAAGTTCAAGAAACCTGCATATTTGAGGCCATAAGTATATATCTGTATGTTATAACTCAAGAATGCTAAGCTGCATGCGTAATATTCTCCACCATTTTCATTGGTAGTTGTGCTATGCTCATAGTAAGTAGATGAAGATTTTGCAGTAAGGATTAAGTAGAGAAGGGGTATGTAAAAAAAAGGGTCTGAAATAAAAAAGAGAAATTAACTTTAGAAAATTTTATAGAACCTTGATTAGTTAGTCAAAAACCCAACGAAAATCTTTTTTTTTTTTTTTTCTAGTCAAACTTCATAAGTCAAGACACGCGTTCTTCTTTTATACTTGATTCAATTTTTTTTTATGATTTGAGGACCCAAAAATGACTTAAAATTAGTGAAGCCATTTATCTTATGCGGATTTTTTTTTTATATTTTTTAAAAATATTTATGTTCGTCATTTATATCTAACACATATTCAAATATAAACATAAATATATGATTATCTAAATATATGAAAAAAAATATAAAAAATAATGGAGTATAAATATATCGAACATATACTTATATCTGATACTCATTCTCGAATCTAGATAATATAACAAACCATATGTTATGGCTCCGTTTGATGTGACGCTCCATATTTTATTTTTTATAAGAAAAAAGCATGCTAAGTTTATTAAAGGCTATATTTTTAAATGTTGATAATTTTCTTTTGAAAATAAATATGGGACAAAAGGCCATAAATAAAAATATCAAAATTAAGAATGAATATGAAAGTAGAAAATATCTTTGGAGGTGTGAGAGTTCATGAAAAAAAAAAACAATTAATTAAGAATTTATAACCAAAAGAAGTTTTAGAAACAGTTAAAAAACAATCACATCAAGTTCACTGGTTTTCAACTGTATAATTAAGAAAAGGTAATTTAGGATTAAGGTTTGGTAGAATGTTGTTAAAAAGGTAGGAAAAGACAAGACTGTTTCCTTTTAGTAAAAAAAAAAAGTTCACATTTTTAAAAGCTTGACATTAATTAATTCGATATCAAAATTAAAAGCAATGTTCAATTTTTAACTTTAATTTAATGTCTGAGGCAGGCAGTTCTTCTTTTTTCTTTTTTTTTTTTTTTCTTTTTTTTTTTTTCAAATTTCAAGTGGCTTATAAAAAAAGTTGGTAACCTTTCTTTGGCCTAACTTTTTTCATGTAACAAAAACCAATCATTTGCTTACATCCCGGCAATCATCACTCTCTCTATCTGACTTTTGTGGCTAAAATAATACTTCCAATTTTTTTTTTTTTTAATGTTTTTATCCTTAATTTAAGACAATCATAAAAGGATATTTTGATGAGGTAAATGTCTTTAGTCAAGAGTTTAATCATAAGAAAGCATTAATTTATTATGGATGTCTCTTATTACGTTTTTAAATGAAGCATTAATTTTTTATAATAAACGAAATATTAGTAATTTTTCAATCATTTCTAATAATACAAAAAAGACTTTATTTCAAGTTTATTATATAAAAAGATGATAATATATTTTGAATATAAATACATGCATATAAAAACTCAAAAATTGAAGTTAGTCAGCATCTAACTCAAATTATCGTAGAAATTAATTTTTTGTAAAAAAAGAAGAAGATCATAATACATTTTAAATTAACAAAAACTTGTAATTTAAAAAAAAAAATTGCATGAGAAATGAAAGCATTATTGCATGTGTATAGTTTAATAAAAAATAAAAATAAATTATTATGATACTGTGCTTGTTTTCATTTGTTAATTAACTTTAGCTATGCAATTAATTATTTCCAATTTAATAAATGATTCTAAAACCACTAATCAAATTTTAAAGCAGTAGTTTTTGCATGAAAAGCATAGATATATATAAACTTACGTATATCGTCGTCGCTGAAGGGTTTGGAATCAGCGATCTCATCAGACGGAACAGTGAAGCCAGTGAAGGAAAAAGATAAGCCCAAGCTAGCACTAGAGGCACGGCTGAGAACCGCCCCGCTGCTCAATTCTTCCAAGTCCAGCTTCATCTGAGCACTCCTTGCCTTCCTAATGTAGGTGTTTTTGCTACCCCCGCTGCTCCGCCCCGGCGATGCACCCATCACCAACCGCCTGCTCGACTTCCTAGATAAAGTTCCCCCGCTATCGGATGTTCCCGCCGGCGCCTGATCACTTTGCGTCGGTGACTTGAAGCCGACAGCCAGAGTCTCCAGTACCAGTTGATCGGATTTTGTTCGAGCCAAAGTTGTTGAATTAATTGGTTTCTCCATTTAGGAAACAACTGCATGGGCATAACCCATATAGTTCAATTTCTTGGTGATAAAAACAATTTAAAAGAAAAATATTACAAATTACAATACCATAATCAAGGAATAATGCTATAAGGAAATATTCATTTATATTACTAAAAGAAAAAAGAAAAGGAGGAAATGTATATGGTAAAGAAGGGTTGCCCACAGCCCACATGAACTGCTAACTTACTTCCAAAGAATCATGTAAAAGATAATTACTATGATTTCATTTAACTATTTTTGCATATTGTTGATTTTCTTGATCATCATGATAAGCCAAGAAAACCTAAGTTTCGTTTGTTTGATGAGAAAAATGCAAAGAGAAAAAGACTTTTCATTGGATCAGGATTGCTTTGAGAGATAGAACAGGAAAAACCCAAGTTTTTTCAATGAAAATATAGTGAGGGGGAAGAGTTTGAATAAAAAAACAATGATAATTTCAATTTTGGATATTTAATAAAATCAATGTTAAGATTATATCCATACCTTCTTTTTTCCTGTGAACCAAACAGGATTTAGCCAAAAGCTGAAGAAAAATACTTTAAAACGAAAAAAAAGGGAGACCAGTTTTTGCCTTTTGAACTGTAACAGCCCTCAGTACCACTAGTACTTATAAGGTGCAGTTAAGGAAGGGAAAGACTTGATTTACCGAAACACCCTTCGAATTCTTCCAAGTTTACAAATAAACCCATAAAATCCCATCATTATTGTGATAATAAGTTAATAACTGGACTTTGATTAATAAACGATAGGCGAGATACAGTGGATCTAGCTAGCACCCATCACGCTCAATGAGTACTACCATCCTTGTCGTACACGTGTCCTAACAGTTTCATAGTTGTGTTTTTTCTTGTGGAATTTTTGTTTTTTTTTTTAATTATTATTTTGGATTATACAGTTTTCTGATATATATGCACTAATTAAAAATTATTTAATTATTATTTTAAAAAATATATATATATTTAAATATATTATTTTTACTGAATTTAAAAATATATATTAATTATATTTTTCTTTCAATAACCACTAGTTAACATTTCTCAAATGTTAATAGATAGGTATTGGTTAAAGTAATATTTATATAAAAAAAAATTAATTAATGTATTTTTTTAATTCAATAAAAATAATATATTAAATATAATATATATTTTTTAAAATAAATTAAATAATTTTTAATTAATGCTTATAAACAATTGTTAACCGAACCCAAATATATTAGTTTGAGCCAGCTTTGAGGTGAATTTAACAAAAAATAACTAGGATCCCAATGCAACATTTAAAGTATTGGAGTTTAAGGTTTTTTTGGAACTTTCAAATTTAAATCTCGAAAAAAAAAATAATTAAATTTATGGGATGAAAAAAATTGATTGAAATTAACTTCTGAAAATTAATGATATTTAACCTTATTTAAATTGGATGGTCTATGTGTGTAATCAAAATTTAATCGATTCGATTTTCGATCATTTTTTTAATCTTGGTCCTAATGCAGACAGAAGCGATGATGTCGTTTGTTTGTTTGTTTCATTGATTGATCAGAGGGCCAGCATGTCTGCAACATGTGGCCATGGTTTACTTCTAGATTACCTCTTCATCAGGGAAGCCAAGAATTTTGGAGGTTTTTACAAAAGCTTTCTTTCCTCCACTTTTTGAATTTTGCTTTTCTTTCTTTATTTCATGTAATTATAATTATAATTAAAACTAGTTGTGATAATGCCTGAATGAATATATGATGGTCATAACACCTAGAAACTATAATTATATTTTGCAATTCTAATCTTATCATCATCCACTCCATCTATGATCATGTTTTTTTGTCGCTGGATGAAGCTGATTTTATGAAAAATATTGTTTTCCAATGTGAAATATTATATGGACATAATTATAAACTATAAATATATATATATATATATATATATATAAGTTTCATATGACTAAAGCTACATGAAACAAATTATAAACAACAAACATGTTTTGTACACAAATATAATATAAATCTGTCAGTAATTTCCTATTTTCACTGACAAAAATTTTCGATCCGTATTGATGTATTCTCTTATAGTGGTCTAGTTCTTGAGAATTTTTAAGTTTCATATATAACTCATTATTTTATTGTATTACTCTTTATAAAACTAACGGAATAATATGAATAGGTATAAGACTGAAATTAATCGAGATTGAATCAATTGATCATTCCTTTATGAGATATATATCTTTAATTTAAAAGTTTAATTAAGTTCTAACAATTAGAATATCCTCTTGAAGACGGATAATCTAATAATTAATTATTCTCTGCAATTTCTCCAAGAAAAATACTAAAAATTTTCTGTAATTTCTCCAATTATGATATGAATTATTCAATATCTACATATAGGGCCAGGGAAACGAATTAAAAAAAAAAAAGGAAAAAATTTGCTGATCCAGAAGCTACTGCATGCTATTCTATCTACTATTAATTAAGTTTGGGATCAGTTACAGAAGAATAAGACATTAAATAAAATAAAAAATTGAGGAAACTCGATTGAAATGATATTCTCATCAGAGCAAATTTGTACCCAAAAAAATACATGCTCAGAGCATTAATATTTTGCAATATCTTTTTTTGTACAAAGTATTTGCAGTTATCCGGAGCTAGCGAAAAGAGCTCAGCTAAGTTTTGGAATATGCGTTGGCTTTGCTAAAAACCGACCATTTTATTATTGTCGCCATTCTCATAAATTGGCTCTCTCTTATATTAGGCTTACCTTGCTTGAGCAGTTGAGTTGTCTTCTTAATGAAAATTATTGGGTTTCTATTTGTAGGAATATTTAATTTGTCCTCTCATCTCATATATGTAGATATGATAGTTCGTATATTTATATCGTATTTATATTATTTTTTTCGTGTCATAATCGTGATTAAGATGTTATATATTTATATAAATTTTAATATATTTATGTTATTTTTTTTTAATAAAATTACTATTTTGATCATTTATTTTTTAAAACATACAATTTTATCATTAATATTAATAAAATTATATATTTTTTAATGCCCTTGAATTCATGCATGATATTTTACGTCCGAAGTTTAATTCTTCTCTACTTTTATTATATTCTTCCTGAGATCATGTATATGTAGTGAATTAAAAAGAAATGTGTAACATGAAAGTTTTCCGATGTTTGAAAAGTAAATTGAGTGATGAGTGAAGGGTAGAAATGTAAATGTAATTGCAAATGGGGATGAGTTTGCGAAGGCCTAATAGTTGGCCTGAAAATGGATGTGGACAAAAAAGGTAGCCCAAAAAGGACATATTTTGTGATTTCTGATAAGGTCTGTCTGTCCACCACCATCAGCCACGTGTCATTTCTTTTTTTTTTTACTCCCTAATTATGAATGAATATTATTATTAATTATAGAATACAATTTTATACTTTAACACCGAAAGTTTTAAAGTTCACAAAAAGTTTATAATATAATTTACACATGTTAATTAATTTTATTAATTATATTCTTACTAATTAAATGACATAAAAGTCCTTTTTTATTTTTTGAAGCCCCCACCAAAGTCTCTTGTCTTGTCTACCATTATCTTTTTTTTTTTTCTTGTCTACCATTATCCTTTACCAATGTGCTCTTCCATTGTATTTCATGATGCTAAATAATTTAAATTTGATAATTTTACATATCATAAAAAAATAAGAAAAAAAATAAAACATGATATATATGACACACAAAAAAATAATAATTTCGTGTCAAAATTTATATTATATAAATTATTAACATATAAAAATTTAATAAATATATAATATATTAAATATGATTATAATATAAAAATAAAATAAATATGATACAAATACACAAATTATTAAATTTACTAAATATTTTGCCACTAACCTACTCAGACATTCCAACTATTTCAAGAAAAAGAATTAAAAAATTAAATCATACATCAACAAATTCTTTTTAACGTTTCTAAGATAATGTTTCAACGGTTAAGAGTCTAATACTTCAATTTAAAAGCTTTAAATTTAAATTTTAAGAAGAGAAAAATCAGATTTATTATGAGATAAAAAGATTTTTTTTATTAGACGTAATCCAAAATTATATATATACCAAAATATCAAATTATTTTTTTAATAAAAGGACAATTTTGTCTATGCATGTAAACAAAAAAACTCTTATAAGAAAAAGATCTACCAATAATTAAATATGAATATTCATTTTTTTTAAAAAAGTAAAAATAAAAATTCAGATAATTAAACACCATCCTCTAATTTAAAAAAAGGGCGGTGCCGCCCAACACAGGGCAAGCCACGTGATAAGGACATGACCGTGAGGAACAGGCAGTCACTCAGAGTCAAAGGAGTCTCAATTTCTCCTTTATTTATTATTTTTCTTTTCCAGTTCGGTGCCAACTGCCAAATCCTAATCCAAAAAAAAAATGGTATTTTTCTTCCTTTGGCACTTATTTGAAAAAAATAATAAAAAGGAAAAACATTTTGCATATAAAAAATCTTAGCCGTCATTCCTTTGCCACGTGTAGCATCTCGAATCCGGTAATGGACACGTAAGTTAGTGTTTGGTGGCAGTGAATCATCGAAGCACATGTGTCGACACGTGGAACTAAATGTGGAAAGCTTTGGCCTTACTGAAACTTCCACGTGGAATTCTAGAAATTTGAACACCTAAATGTAGGTAGAAGGAAAAATGTTTTTTAAAGAAAAAAGTTAGATATAAATTTTTTTTTTGAAAAAATAGGTAATTTTTTTTTAAATAGTTAATTTTAAAAATTATTAAAAAAATTAAAAGATTGAATCCTTTTATTTTATTTTATTATCTAATATTAAAATTTAATTTATTTTTTTATAATTAATTTTATTAAATTAGTGTCAACTAACTTGTAATATTAATTCGGCTAAGAGTTTTTTTATATGTACTAGAATAGTATAGATTAAACTAGTAATCTTGAAAATGGCATTTATTAAATTTTAGGGATATAAAAAATATTTTTCATAAATAGATATAAATAACGAAGAAAAGAATAGGTATAGTTGGGCATTATATGCATGGTGTCCCCTAGCTGTGATGTGCCATATCAGGACTCAGGAGGGAGCAATCAAGAAAAAGGTGTAGCTCAGCTGCATCCCAACCAACCAGCCTGTTTCCTTTCTGTTTTCTTTTCTATATATTTCAATGTTAGAGAAAGTTAAAAGAAAAAAAGAAAAAAAAACAAGATTATCCATTTAAATGCAAAAAGCTCAAATTGATATTTGACAGCAGATGATGATGAGGATTAATGGATAACATGATATCAGTGCGATGAATAATGAATTTTTATAAAATAAAATGTCCTCCATCGAAAGGTATTTTTTCAATTTTGTCATTGTTTAATAGTTTTTATTTAATATTATATAATAAATTAATAAATATATATGATCAATTAAAAATAAATAATTACATAAATAATTTTTTTATTATTTTTTAAAAAATTATTCATTTTTTTAATGATTTATTTTTTTAATTATTTTGACATAATTATAATTTTTATTATTATTTAACATAAATATAATTTTAATATATATTTTATTATTTAATATAAATATAATATTAATATTTTTTAATTATTTATTATATATATATACACATTTTAATCTAATATCTTTAATGGTCATTTTTTTCTCATTATAATTCACCTCACCGTCACCGCTGCGTTTGCATCCAAATACATATCTCACCGTTGATTTTAATCTCACCGTTAAAGTATCCAATCTCACCGCTATAGTAACTAATCTCATATCGATCGCTGTTTTTAATCTCATCGAAACTAATTTCACCGTCCGTCCAAATAGAGCGTAAGTGTCAAAAATGGTGGGGGAACTAATTAACTCCCAAACCTTTTTCACTTTTCATATTTTTACCCTATGTTTGGTATATATATATATGTGAGAAAATTTATATTTGTTATGAAAAATGAAAAATAGAGAGAAAAAAATATTAAGAATAAAGTTATAAATAAAATTGTTAATTTGAGTGGAATGAGTATTTTCTTCACATTTGGAATTATTGAATTAAAAAAAAAAAGTGCAAATTCATCAAATTTTCTTATTTTTCTCCTATCAAACAAAGAAAAGAGTAAACATAAATTTTCTTTGTACTCTCTTTCCTTCCTCTTTCTCTCCAGCCAAACACATAGGCCGAATTTTTTTTAAAAGTGCTTTTTCTTTCTTTTATGGAGGAAGGGTCTTCGAAAGTTTTTGGTTTTAAAAGAAGAAAAAAAAAGTTTAGATAAAAAAAAAAAAAAAAAGACTGTGCTTTAGGTTAGGTATTATGTGTTTGAGGGTCTTTGGTGATTGGGGGAAGAAAATAAAAAAAGAAGGTATACGAGGTTAATTAGTAATTGCATGGAAAACGATAGTAAATTATATGTACGAAAGATTCATGATTCTTCCACTTGAAAACCCATTTCTGACTTATCATTTATGAATTTAAGCAAATGATGAAAACCCTTTCCTTGATCTTGTTTTTTCTTTGTATTTATTATAAGCCCTTGTGAGGTAAGTAATCAAAGTGGTTGTCATTATCTTTCTTTTGTATAAAATGTTATGAAATCCATCTTCTTCTGCTTGTTAAAGTTGTCTGACTAATTAAGTTGTTTAATTTTTTTTTGTGGTTGTACGAAGAACCTGTTATCAAATCTCACATTCAAACAGTAGGAATTGAATAATTAATCATAAATTTGACAATTCGTATATACCTGTCATATCTCATATATATTTTTTTATTAATCGTGTTTACATATCGTATTTAAAATTATCATATCTAAAATGAGAATTATCTTCAATTGTGTTACCTTTGCTTTGAATTAGGTAAAAGTTAAAAGTTAGAAATCGCCAATTTAATTTCATAGTTCTTGCCCATGGTCCAATAGAGGATAAGTAAAATTAACCCATGGTCCGATTTCTGCAAAATATTCAGAGCTTTTATTATTGAAACTCTTCAAGTCAGGGGAAACCAGCGAACCACGCCATCGAGTTGGTGCAAAAATGTGCATTCGTATATATAGCTAGCTTTCCCCATCTGCCATGTGCGCTCCTTTGTCAACAAGCCAATCTCGCCAGCAAAATCACATGCTGTTTATGCCATTTCTGCATAGCTTCAAAGAATCTAAGATATAGTTGGCCTTGATTGATATGACAAAACCTTAGGCAAATTAATTAGTAGCAAGATAAATGCTAGTCGTGTATGGTACATATATATATATAGTAGAAAGATGACGTGCCGTACGATTGAGTTGACCTTACTGGTAAACTCGAAATTTAATCGAATTGATTCATATAATTATTTTTTAAATATAACATATTCAATAAATTTAAATTTCGAATCTTAATATCTAAATCCTTCTCTTTTATATCCTATATATAAATATATAACATTTTGGAGAATGTTGGAATTATCCACGTCGCCCTCTTTCCCTTTTTTTTTTTTTTTTGTTTTCATTTTGATTGAGAAGAAAAGAAAAGAAATGAGAGAGAAATAAAAAAAATAAAAAATAAAAAAGAAAGAGGAAAAAATGAGAAAAAAAAATGTGTGTTCGTGTTATTTTTTGTATTTAAAATATTATAAATTTATACACGTTAATAATTTATTTTATGTGTATTTTTATAAATTCGTGTATTTGTGTCGTATTCATATTATTTTTCGTGTTATGTTTTAATTATTTTTCCTACGTTGTGTTTGTGTCGTTTCTCAATTCATCTCATATTTTACATAATTTGTCATAGTGATTCAATTTAGAGAAAAAATTGTGTGTTTATATCGTGTCACAATTCATGACATATTTTGCATAATTTGTCATAGTGATTCAATTTAGAGAAAAATTTATGTGTTCGTGTTATTTTTTTGTGTTTTCAAAGTATTATAAGTTTATATAAATTTTTACACGTTAATAATTACTTTTACACAGTAATAATTTATATAAAGTATTATAAATTTATATAAATTTTTATACGTTAATAATTCGTTATATATATATATATTTACACGTTCGTGTATTCATGTCATGTTCATGTTTTTTTTTGTGTTGTATTTTAATTATTTTTTCTATGTTGTGTTCGTGTCGTGTCTCAATTCATCTCATATTTTACATAGTTTGTGTGTTCGTGTCATATCTCAATTCATGACATATTTTGCATAATTTGTCATAGTGATTTAATTTAGAGAAAAATTTGCGTCTCCGTGACGTGTTCGTGTTCGTGTCATATTTTTGTATTTTCAAAGTATTATAAATTTATATACATTTTTACACGTTAATAATTTATATAAAGTATTATAATTTTATATAAATTTTTATACGTTAATAATTTATTTTATGTATATTTTTACACGTTCGTGTATTCGTATCGTATTCATGTTATTTTTCGTGTTATGTTTTAATTATTTTTCCTATGTTATGTTATGTTCGTGTCGTGTCTCAATTCATCTAATATATTACATAATTTGTCATTGTGGTTCAATTTAGAGAAAAAATTTGTATGTTCGTGTCGTATCTCAATTCATGACATATTTTGCATAATTTGTCGTAGTGGTTCAATTCAGAGAAAAAATTGTGTTCGTGTTTTTTTTTTTTTTGTGTTTTCAAAGTATTATAAATTTATATAATTTTTTACACGTTAATAATTAGTTTTATGTATATTTTTACACGTTCGTGTATTCGTTTCATGTTAATGTTATTTTTCGTATTATGTTTTAATTATTATTTTTTATATTGTGTTCGTGTCGTGTCTAAATTCATCTCATATTTTACATAATTTGTCGTTGTTATGTAAAGTTTGAATTGAATTACACGTTAATAAGTCTTTTCAAGTTCGAATGAGGTGGACAAACATATGTTATGTATTAAGTAAGCAAATTTTTTTTAAAATTTTTAACGTTATCTCATAATTTGCATATTTTTATTATGATATTATCATTGTTAATATAAAATGAAATTATTGTTTTAATTAAAAAGCTCAAAATAAATGAAAATATTTTTGACCTTAGCATAGCGCAGATATATTTCTAGTATATATATAAAATAAAAAAAAAAAACATGATATATTTCTAACAGAGCATGCACCTGTCAATTTTAGATGCAAATCATGACATAAATGGTTAAACATGCATAGGATGACATTTGATGCTAGAAAAAAATTAAGCTTTAACATTAGGTTTTCAGCTGAGGGCAAATGGATGGACTGACGAATGAATTAACCTGAAGAAGTCAAAGGGCCAAAATGATTGATGATTCATGCATGCTTTCATGTTTGGACAAAAACATATGCATGCATTCATGCATTAAGGGGAAACGAATGGACTGATGAATGAATTAACATATGCAAGAAGTCTGGGGCCAAAATGACAATTAGAGATGCAGGCAATTTCATGCATTAAATGTGAGAAATTTTACAAAATTGTCGTTTCTTGTAGAGCTATGAAGTATGAATGGTGCAGGTTCATTTAATGTAAGCAAGTAGAACGATAATTAACCAGGAGATTATTGAAAATCACTGTCTAATTTGCTAGATTACAGCAGGGATTAATGCCTAAAAGATCTCTCAGGTTAAATAATCAAAATTGTAGTCTGATTAATTGAAATAGAATGAATGGTTAATTACATAATCCATTCTTCATGGTAATTAGTTTCAAAGAAGAGAGCTTCCAAATAGCAAAAATAAAATTTCAAGAGTATGGTTAAGACTTGATAAATTAAGTAGAGTTTCCATCATCAAATTCTTTTTCTTCTTTATGAACAATATGCCAATTCTCCCAATGAAAAATTTGACATCTAATTTTTCTTAGACTTAGCATACCTAAAACCTGGGTGGGGTAATTACTGGTTCAGACTTAGAAAACTGATTTAAGTACTAATTAATGTAAAGATATCTGACTATTTTACGAAAAAGAAAAAGTCATTCTTAGCAGTTATTTATTTACAATTTTATATTCTAATTAATGTCAAACAGCAGCTTCCATACCTTGCTATTTCTAAATCAAAAGTGAAGCAGTCATATACTTTAAACAATGAGATACTAATGATTTATTATAATCTTGTTCATCACTTTGGGTTTCAAATCTTTTTTTTTTTACTTGGTTCAAAATGGGAATTAATTAATGCTTTTCTCTACTGTAAATTCTAAACCTACTCTATTTTGTCGTCTTTTCAATGCTCTAAGAATATATATATATATATATATATATATATATATATATATATATATATATATATATATATATATACGATGAAGCTGCTACAATTAGGTCAAGGTCAGTAAAGGCTGAATCATAGCCAAAAGGCAAAATAAAACTGTAAGTCTGGTTTTGACCTTTGACAATCACTGCAAGAGAATGATTATTACCGACGAAATCATTTAAAATAAATACCGACGGACATGACATAATGTGAAATAGAAAATCCTTAGACACTACAGCAAACTGGTCTTTCAGCGGCGTTTTTATTTTGGAATAGCGGCGTTTATAAACGCCGCGAAAAAAATTAGAGGCGTTTTAAAAAACGCCGCAACAAATGCCGGTAAAAACAGTGACAGGAAATTTAGTGGCATTTTCACCATAAACGCCGTTAAATTAGTGGCGTTTTTAGGTACTTTAACGGCGTTTATAAACGCCACAATTGAAGGTCGGAAATGGTAATACTTTAAACTTTAGCGGCGTTTTCTATTCTCAAACGCCACTAAGTGTTCGGTTTTAGCGGCGTTTTCCAAAACGCCGCTAACTATTTGCTTGTAGCGGCGTTTTCTGATCACAAACGCCGCTAAATTTTGGCTTTTAGCGGCATTTTCTGATCAGAAAACGCCGCTATATTTGCAGAAATTTATATATATAGCGGCGTTTGCTTATCAAAAAACGCCGCTATATTTGCAGAAATTTATGTATTTAGCGGCGTTTTTTTTTCAAACGCCGCTATAAATGCAGAATATTTTTTTTAAAAAAATACTATTTATTTCCGCTGTAAATGCAGAATATTTTTTAAAAAAAAATACAATTGAAGGTCCGAAATGCGCAACATTGTCGAATAATACACAAACAACACAAATTATAAAAAAATATATATAATATAAAAATATATTTAATATCAACCATACAATGTATTATTCAACACATCAAATCCACTTACAAATTCTTTAATCTGAAGTAGATGAGCCTCCTAAATTCTTTTGTTGCACTAAATTCATCAACGACTGAAACTGTGACTGCAGCTCCTGATATCGTCTATCATGTTCTTCTTTCTGAGCTTGTCTCTCTGCTTCCTTCTCCTCAAAACGTTTATTCATATTTTGCATTTCTTCTCTCAGCATCTGAACTTCATATGCACTGGAGTTTTGTGAAGAAGAAGCAGTAAACCGTTGAAAACCAAGTCTATAGTAGCTAGATGGTGTCGGACCCATTCCGACACCTCGAACCCGTCCATATCGTTCTTTTTCAGCTACTTCAGTGAATATTTGATTCTCGACATCTTGCATATTCGCTGATGACCCATCTGATGCTCCGACTTGATACTCAGCAATTTTATTTCGAGCTTTCTCCTATAAAACAATAAAATTAATAAAATCTTTTGTAAAACATATTTGTAAATGAAAACAAGTTTGAAGAAAATATACCACAATTTCCTGAGTCTCGATGTTCAAATAGGATCCATCCTTCTTAGTATGAGTTAACTGAAACAGTTCAACTTGTCCAATTTTTTCACCCCGCTCAATTTCCTACAAAACAATAATAATTAATACTAAATTGTATTAAAATAATTGAGAACTAATATATTAATACATTATGAATGTAAACTTATTTTTTCATTAGCTTTTCTGGCAAAACTTTTTGAACCACTGGTGTGACTGTATTTCTGTTGTTGTCTACTGCTTACCCCTATCTTTTCTTGTTCCTGTACATTAGACAAAGCACGTTATAAAACTATACATATTCCATAAAATTGTATTATATCAAGTACTATAAGTAAATGACCAAAATAAATTATAAATGATACCTCTCCTTTTTTTGAATACCAGAATCTAACCAGTCTCTCATACTGCCACATAATCACACCACGCGGTATGGTTCGTAGTAAGACATTAGGATCAGTATTTCGATCTAAATACTTTTTCTTCAACTCATGCTTAAAGTCTTTCCATTTTTTCCCCAATGATTTCATAACAAATGATGTGGGAATCTGCAAAGAAAATCGTGACTGAAACGGAGAAGTTGTACAACGTTAGTTTCGATGATCAACAAAATTATTGAAATAATGCAATACTAATGTAACACGCTTATACCTCAATAAACTTTAACAGCTCGACTTTCTCAGTATTCGGCACGTCACGCCATGACTCATAATGAATGGGACACTTCATCCCATTTCGAGCAATCAGGCCAAGAAAGCTAGCCAATAATTGTGCTTCTGGACCAATTGGCTGCTGCTCATTATTTGCTGCGACAACAATACGCTCTTCAGGAGGTAGTGCCCATAACTCTTTTAATGTCGTACGACCACGAGTTCTACGTTGTCCAACATTATCAACTACACAAAAGCAAATATATTAGCAATTTCAATATGATTTTGCGTACTTTTAACATAAACGCCGTACCACGATACCTGCATTCAAGTTCGTATGAACTGCAGTTTCTGCAGCTATGGAGGCAGCCGACAACTCTGGTGGGTTAACATCTGCAGTAGACGCATTCGGCACCTCTGAAGGCGTCACTCTAGTGTCACCCTCAATAGTCTGAATGATATTGATATCCCTTAATCTTTTCCTCGCCATGCTATCTGCATCAATTTTAAGTAAACAACATTAGTATAAGAATGAAATACTATTATGTAAAAAACATTAATAATAATATTTACAGTATAAAAACATATTATATACAGAGTATTTGTTTCAAAATAATCTTACTAGATTCCGTTTTTTCATCAAGTTTCATAAATGTCTTCATCAACATCTTCGCGAACCCACCGAACATCTGTATTGGTACTAGGGATATTTTCATCCAAGTTTTGATCCGTAAATGGCAAGCATTCAGTTCTTTGTTCAATATCATCTTGAAATTTATCACCCATATCAAACAGGTTTCTAGGTGTGTTACGGAGTACAACATACCAACCCGCATCATTCGGATCTTCGGAATAAAATACTTGTTTGACTTGAGATGAAAAAACATAAGGTTCGTCAATCAGTTGTTGTCCGGTGTGAATTAATCGAGAAAAATTCACCATTGTAAATCCGAACTGATCTTTTTTAACACCTCTACTAGTATTCACATTAGCCCAATCACATCGAAATAACACGACCTTCCACTTGCCATAATAATCCAACTCAATAATATCATTTAGAATTCCATAATAATCAATATCCCCCTCCACAGGATTACTATCCCTAGCACTAGCATAGCTTGTTGTTGAAGAAGAAACAACAACTCCACAATTTTGTGTTCTCCTAAAGCGTTCACGGGATTTAGTATGAAATCTAAATCCATTAATGATGTAAGCACTGTATCTTTTCACTATTCTATTCGGTCCTTGTGAAAAACACTTAATTTCTTCGCTAACATCTCTTCCACTCCAAACCTATTACAAGAAACGCAAAGGCAAACACTTCACTTTATTTATATATTAAAGAATACATTGATCGTAATAAAATGATAAAAACTTGTGTTACTTACTACTTCTCCTAACCATTCGTGGAAATTTTCCGTAAATAACTTATCAAGCTCGCGAAGTTGTCTTCTTCGAGAACGTAAAGTTCCTCTCAAGTAGCTTCTATACTCACTATAAAAAAAAGTACGTTTTTTACGTGAGAAAGCAAAAGACAAATTAAACTGTTTGTTAAATTAAAAATTATACTGAAACTTACGTGCCTAATGATTCCAGTGAATCACTATGGAAAAGCACACATCGATGCGCTTGTGCCCAAGATTTATCATCTAGCTCAACCACTTCAACCTTGCCGATTGGTTGTCCAACACTTCCAAATAAGTATGTTTCGGCTAAGTTGTTATGTATGACCACATCATTTCTTCCCGGTCTATTAAATCTTGTTTCAACATCATCCAAATATCTTGCACAAAATGTCATACACTCCTCCGCTAAATATCCTTCAACAATAGAACCTTTTGGATAGCGTTTGTTCCGACAATAAGATTTTAACTTTCCTAAAAACCTAAAACAGAATACATAACAATCTTAATGTGTAATTAAATGAACCAGATAAAAGTATAATAAGCTAATTAGCAAAGTATACCTCTCTAATGGGTACATCCATCGATAAAAAACTGGTCCGCCGACTTTTGCTTCATAAGGAAGATGGATAACCAAATGCACCATTATAGTGAAGAATGATGGAGGAAAAATCTTCTCTAAGTGGCACAAAGTTAGAGCTGCTCGATGTTGAAGTTTTTCAAGCTCTTCTACCTTGAGAACTTTGCCACAAATAGCTTTCATTATATTACTAAGTTCAATTATAGAAGAAGTCACTTGCTTTGACATAGAACAACGTAAAGCAACTGGAAGTAAGTCTTGCATCAAGATATGGTAATCATGTGACTTTAAAGAAGAAAGTTTTCGATCCTTCACATTCACACATCTTGATATATTGGCGGCATACGCATCCGGGACCTTCATATCTTTCAACACCTTACAGAAGACGTCCTTCTCTTTTTTAGACATCCCAAAGCAAGAAAGAGGCAACCGTGATTTTCCATTGGAAGTAATTCCGGATGAAGATCACGACGAATTCCCATGCCAACTAGGTCAAGCCGACTCTTTAAGTTGTCTTTTGATTTTCTATCCACATTAAGAATTGTCCCGATGATATTTTCACAAACATTCTTCTCTATATGCATCACATCAAGGTTGTGACGCAATAAATTATGCTCCCAATAAGGTAACTCAAAAAGAATACTTTTTTTTCCATAAATCCGCCTCATTTGGATCATCTTCTTCATCTTCTTCCTCATCACTCTGAATTTCAACATCACCTTCTAACATCTCCCTTGATCTTTTCCTTGACTGTGTGCTACTTGTTTGATTCATCTTTCCATAAGTGAAATTGATATCTTTCAACATCAACAAGATATCCGACCCAATCGTGGTCTCAGGTGCTTGTCTTAACTCTTCACTGCCATCAAAGACATGTTTTTGGAATCTAAATCTATGATTTTCATCTAACCACCGACGATGTCCCATATAACTGAATTTTTTTCCGTTATATAACCATTTTGAGCATGTTTGTGCAGCACAGCAAGGACAAGCATAACGACCTTTGGTGCTCCAACCAGATAGATTTGCATAAGCAGGAAAATCGTTTATAGTCCATAACAAAGCTGCACGCAAATTAAAGTTTTCTTTTTTGATGCGTCATATGTTTCAACCTCTTCCCATAACTGCTTCAACTCTTGAATAAGAGGTTGCATATAAATGTCAATATCATTTTCGGGACCTTTCTCTCCAGGAATTATCATGGATAAGATAAAAGAGGATTGTTTCATGCAAATCCATGGAGGCAAATTATAAGGAATCAAGACAACCGGCCAAGTACTATAAGAAGTACTCATTATTTTGAACGGATTAAAACCGTCAGAACCAAGTCCAAGCCTCACATTCCGGGGATCATTAGCAAAAGATGGGAACTTATTGTCGAATGATTTCCAAGCCAAAGAATCTGCAGGATGTCTTAATAAGCCATCATCAATCCTTTCATCATGATGCCACCTCATAGAATCAGATGTTTTTGATGACATGAAAATTCGTTGAAGTCTTGGTATTAACGGAAAGTACCGCAAAATCTTTGCAGGTTTCTTCTTTAAATGTGTGTCACCATCGTCCTCATTCATATTTTCTTCTGTATTTCCATTCAACCATCGAGATCTACCGCAGACATGACAAAATTGTTCATTTGTTCTATCACCCCAATACAACATACAGTCATTCGGACAACTATGAATTTTCTCATATCCAAGGCCTAGATCTTTTATCATCTTCTTCGAATCCTTACAAGACTGAGGGATTTTTGCAAAAGGAAACATTTCTTTCAAAAATTCTAATAACAGTGTCAAAGAATTTCCTGTCCACCCGCTTAAGCATTTTAAGTGAAAAAGACGGACACAGAAAGACAATCTTGTATGCTTAGATCCCTCGTAAAGTTCTTCATTCATATCATCAAGCAACTTATAAAACTTTGCCACTTCTCCATTGGGTTCCTGATCACCTATACCTCTTCCCGTTTCAGCAAAGTCATTCATGCCAACATTGAACCCATCATTCCCTCCAGGAACTTCTGGTGAAGATCTGTACAAACTATGGTTACGCATGTTAAATGCATCTCGCAACATGCCTTCCATGTCATCTTGTCTAATAGACTGATGTTGATTGTTAGAATTACTTGGACGAACTCTAGAAGATGACCTAGAAGTTGCGGACTCTCTATGAAAAAACCATTGTCTGTAACCCGGGAGAAATCCTTCACAAATCAAATGTTCGAAAACAACTCCACGCATATGCCAATCAATATTGGCACACCTCGAACAAGGACATAATATCTTATTATCTTCGCTTGCGTTCTGAAAAGCGAAATCGAGAAAACTATCTACTCCATCTTGGTACTCTTGACTTAGTCTCGACTTTTGCATCCAACTCTTATCCATTTTTGTGCCAAATACCTTTTTAATCAAATTACATGATTAATCAAAACCATACAATAATGCTCCATACCAAAATCAAGATATTTGGCACAAGATAAGTAGCAGAAGGAAAGAAAAGGCATTTAGCAGGCAATATGAAAAGGACAATTTATAGCATATCAGAAGGATTGCTAAACAATTAATCTGCAGAAGTCTTTTCCTTGATATATAATTATCAAGTTAAGCAAAACAAGGTTAGTAATTTAATCACAATTGTCTGACCAGAAACCTTGAGTGTTTAATCAAACTGCTGCTAAGCCTGACCTTTCATTGAATTTGAATCTAAAGATTTGAATTATTGGAAATGATTAATTCTAAATTAACGAAATCTGCTTCTTTTCATTTAATTCTAGATTACAGGCACACAAGTGCTCAAATTCTCTTACAACTGTTTGTACTTGGTCATCCAGATAGGTTAGACACAGAAATAGTAAAGGGTTTGACCCGGCAACACTACTCAGCAGAATTTGCAACAGTGGTTAGTTAACAAGGAAACTTAGAGCTCTATCAAAACCATAGGAACCTGACCAATTAAGTGTTTACTTTATCTTCTAAATCATAGGAATCATTTCCATTAACGAACAGCACACAGCAAGAGGTTCTTCTCATCGTAATACAGCTCTATAAGACCTAGGGTATCAAGTGAACAAATTAAAAGATGGGTTTTTGTTCATTAAATGATTATATTCAATTATTCATAGTTCATACCTTCATGGTATAACTTTCATGCAGAATAACAAGAAATAAGGACTTTTGTTTCAAACAGCAGGGCTTACACAAGAGAACTGGAACTCTGTCAGATTTTGAAGTATTTCGCCCTTTGTCTCACCACCCTCAACTTCATAGGAGTCTAGATCACCAAGCTTTCCCCCAGTTTCAGCTTCCCTTTCAACAATCTATATGAACAAATCACCAAATAAAAAACCAGAGACTAAAATAGAGCTAGATTTAAACAGGAAGAAAAAAAATCAAGCTGCAAGATTCTGGTCATACTCACTTCAGGTGATAAAACAGTTGACACTGTCGGCACAAATGAAACTACTGAGTGAAACTTGTTGAAGACAATCCTTAAAACGTCATACTCCACATTCTTTAAGATCTCATCAGCAAGAACAGAGACCTGAAGGTGAAAATATTTGTATGTATGACGAAAAGAAATAGAAAAAGTCCATAAAAAAGAGATTCATCTATATTAGAAAATTCCAGTTCATCCAAAGAGATTGATGGTTTACACAGTCCAGCGCAATCTACAACAATGAGCAGAAGACAGAAATTTATTAAAGACAAGGTGATTCAGCAGAGAATGTGGATTGAGGAAAGTTAAGATTAAACTCCAAGAAAATTTGGAATTGCAGTCTATATTTGATGTTAGACAATTGGGGCATTATTTAAGCTAGAATTGATATTAATAAGTGTTAATGTTATTTTTCCTTAGGTCAATAGTTGCAATCAAAAAAAAAAATCTGTTCTCTTGGATTTATGAGTCAAGTATTCCGGTAATTCTTGTATGTTGTAAATCTTAGAATTCGAGACCAAAGGTCGATTTAAGGCTTTCTTCCATTATTATATTTTCCTTCACAGTTTAGAACCCCATAAATACTTATTAAAAAAAAAATTCATGCTATAACAATTTACATGAATGAACGAATGAATAGGTGCTAACAAAGATCAATGGAAAACAGCACACTTCACTAATCAAAAACAAAATGCATGTTTGCGAAAGCAAAATGGGAGTGTGCTGAAGTTGGAATTACTTACGATTTGACGATTTGGAGACGAATAGAGACAAATCGGCTTCGAGATGATGATTTTCAAGATCAAGAGCAGAAAAATCGGCTTGGAGATGTGTGAGAGAGAGGGAGAGAGAGAGAGAGACTCGGCGCAGGTTTCTGAATTGGGGTTTAGGGTTTTATATTAGAAAGAATAGCGGCGTTTGTATCAACAAACGCCGCAATATTACAAGGTAAAACACATCGTTTTGCCTTAAGCCATAAATGAATCAATATAGCGGCGTTTCTATTATCCAAACGCCGCTATATTGAAATAATTAGCGGCATTTACATTTACAAACGCCGCTACATCAAAATATTTAGCGGCGTTTATATTTAAAAACGTCGCTATGTTTCTTATTTAGCGGCGTTTGTGTCCACAAACGCCGCTAAAACAAAATCCTAAACGCAGCGTCTCGCTTCTAAATTTTGGCGCCCAAATTTTGGCGAAATTTTAAAAAATTGATTATACTTTAGCGGCGTTTGTATAAAGAAAACGCCGCCATTAGTACAGATTTAGCGGCGTTTGTTCACATAAAACGCCGCTAATTTACAACTTCCCGGCGTTTTCTATAGAAACGCCGCCGGGTTTTCAAAAACACGGTACTCCGCGGCGTTTTTAAGTCAAACGCCGCTATATTAGCGCCACTGAAAACCAATTTGGTTGTAGTGAGAAGACGTCCAATGCCTTATTAATTGCTAAAAATTAGCTGACTTTAACCCTGAATTTTAATGCAGGAGAAGGATTCAGAGGGTTTGACATCTGGTGGCTGAGTGATCAATAATTGGGGTTGAGAACTTGAGATATATATAATTGTGACAAATAATACTGAAATAATAGAACTTTCTTAATTGACTTTTTGAGTACGTAACCAGCAATTTTAATAGATAATTTGCTCAGAAATTGCCCGGCCGATCATATATATATATATATATATATATATTAGATTTGCTGTTGGAATATTCCTACTTGAAAAACAAAGTGAAAGAATCTAATATCATGCAATAATTTATATAATTAAAGATTATATTCTCTCATTACTTAATTTTCTTACATATAAAAATAATATGATAGACTTCCCTTTTTTTCATACTATTTTTTTTTCCCAATGCTCTAAGAACATGATCCATACCACAAAGGTCAAGGTAGTTAAAGCCAAAGGAAAAAGGAAAATGTAGAACCAAGAAGAAAAGTGCAATTTGGTTTGACAATTAGTTTTATATATATATGTATATATATATATATATATAGTTTAATTGAAATCATACAGAATTTCAACTTTACACATTGCAACAAAGCGAAAAGAAAGAAACCTAGGAAGATAGTCCAATATCTTCAGTGCGGTGGAGATACTTTTGAGTTTTGACTGGACTCTAAAATGAAACCTCGGTTTTTAATTTAATGGCAAAAAATTGGTTGTCCTTTGGACCTTTGATTGTGAATTAAAGTAATTAAATGGATGAAATCAGGAGAAGCATTCAGAGGCTGAAAATATATATCTGGTGACTAGGTGAAATTGGGTTAAGGGATATTAAATTGTGAAAAATAATGTACTAATAAATCATATATAGGAGTACTTTCTAATTGATCTTAATTTTAATAACTATATATATTTTGTTAGTTTGAAGGGATTGCTGTTGGAATATATAATCCCATACTATTGAAAAGAAGAAAGTTAGGAATTTGTTTAATAACATGCATGCAATAATTTATACTATAAATATTAACACTTGGCTGAGGATTTTCAAGCTGCTGTGCTTTGAATTCTGTGATTCTTGCCAAAATGCTTAGGGGAAAAGCTCAAGGCCACAAGCTTGTAAGAAGAAAGCAAATTAAAGCAATGCTAAAAAAAAAATATCGGAGGTCGAACCGATCATACTTTCAATTTTTGGTTTAACCGATTCACTCAGTTGGATCGATCGGTTTGATTAAACTTTTTTTTAATATTTAAACATTAAATAAATATTAAATATAATTAATAATTAACCCAAAAAAATGAATTTGGCTTAATGGTATGATCTTTAATATAATATTATGAGGTTAAAAATTCAAATCTTATTAATTACAAATAAAAATTTGAAAATAAAAATAAAAAATAAATTGAAAACCGGTTTTTTACCTGTTCAATCCGGTTTTTTATCGGGTTTTAACTGATTGAACCAGTTCTTTACCGATTTGATGGAAATCCGGTTATAGTAATTCTCCGAATTGGACAGACCATCTGTTTTCGGTTCAACCGGTTTAATTTTTTAATCACTGAATTAAAATTGGTTTGACATATTTGGAATTAATTTAGGAATGGGATGGAATATATAATCAAAGAAGAAAAGAAATTGGTTGATGATTTTGACTTGACTGAATTTGTCGACTTCCCTTATGCTATTGATTGTTCAACCAAAAGGTTTAAACAAACAATTTCTTGAAAACATAGTAGCCGGCAGATTCTACCAAAACACCATATTATTATAATACACAAAGACATATTCAAAAGCAGACCAAGTTTTTTTTGGCATTTTCTAACAATCTCCTTTTTTTTTTGTTGTATGGATGGACTCTTTCTTACTTGCTGCACTATCAATATATATAAATACATGGATGGTCTCTAAGCTTGAGCTCAAACTCATAAGTTCAGTCTCCAAAAACTTTCATTTCATAGCCCTAAGAAAAGAAGAACATTTTACTTTTTTTAGCCCTTAATTATATCTTCCCTGATATGGGTTCTAGAGGAAGAGAATTGCGAGGTCCAAAGCCTTCAGCTTTAAGAGTTAGCAACTCTTCTTCATCAACGATCAAGAAATCATCACATAATAATCAAAATCGAAGCAACAAGGTTATTAATCCTGTTGTAATCTATCTCAGGTCACCGAAGATTATCCATGTCAGACCGGAGGAATTCATGAGCCTCGTGCAACGCCTGACCGGGAAGGACTCGACGTCGACGACGAATGAATCTTATAATCCCTCATCGACATCGCCACCGCCATCGCCATCGCCATCATCTTCTTGTGACATCGTAGGGGATGATGAATCCATGAAGACCGTGACTAATAAGAGAGATAATTTGTTTGATGTTGCAGATCAATTCCTTGGAATGTCTCCAACTTGGTTGCGTTTCTTAGCTTGTGTATAGAAAACAAACATATGTTTTCCAAGGCTAATAATTTACTACTATAAGTTTGACCATGACACGTTAATTTTGTTGTAGATGAATTATATAATTTGTTTAAGAAATTAATATTATGGTTGCTGGTTACACTTCATTATCATCAGACTTCATTATCATTAGATTTGTTCGTAGATCGGATTGAATCAGATTTGGATTGTAAAATTTATTTATTCAAAGTTTACTTCCTTCATTAGTAAAAATTTATTTATTCAAAGTTCGGCCCAACTTGATCAATCCAGTTAATTTTTAAGGTTTTTTGATTTCTG
The DNA here is from genome assembly GCA_030761205.1 of Fremontodendron californicum. Taxonomy (NCBI): domain Eukaryota; kingdom Viridiplantae; phylum Streptophyta; class Magnoliopsida; order Malvales; family Malvaceae; genus Fremontodendron; species Fremontodendron californicum. The sequence continues at coordinate 7,411,034 of JAULJL010000009.1, read as the reverse complement.
TGTCTACCATAAGCCAAAATGATATTAAGCAAAATTTTTTTTGGATGAGTTTAAATTCTATAAGGATTGCTTATCAAATCTATACTTACACTATACGAGTGTGTAACTTCTAATACGATACGAACACACAAATGTGTTAAAATTTATATAACATGAATTATGAATATATCAAAATTTAAATAAATATATAATACCTTAATCACTATATATTAATACCTTAGTCACACATGAAAATACATAAACACGATATTAATACACGAATTACTAGATTTAGTTATGGTATTGTAACTTTTCCCTCTCAGTCTTCAACGCCAACTTGATCATGTGGCAGGCACCTATGGAATCTGAGCAAAGAGAAAAGTTTTATGGCTCTACTTCTAAGCAATCAAACTTATCATCGAATAGCATTGAAATAAATTTGGGAAAATATGAGAAAACATCCTATTCATTTGAGAATAATTACTTAATGATTTAATAGACAAAAGTAATATAAAAGGAGAAATGAAGAATTAAAAAATTATTAAGAAGGAAATTGTAAAGAGTTAAATACCCTTAATAACAACCCTTTTCCTTTCTCTTATTATTTCTCACCTTTTTTTTTTTACAAATTTTTTTTGACAAATAAATTTTTTTCAAATTTATTCACAAATAATTTTTTTGATATACCAATTAAAAAAATCCTTAAAATAAAAACGGTGAAGTAGTCAAAGACAAAGAGAAATTTATTTCTTTCATTAAGGGTAATTAAGTCTTTTTCATTTTTTTGTTGAAATTTTTAAAATTTTAAATTTTTTTTCTACAAATTATTTTTAAATATTAAATCATTAAACAATAATTCTTTTTTAGAAGGCATGTTTTTCAAAAATGAAGTTTCAGTGGCTCAGACTCGGGTGCTTCACAACATGATATGATGTTCTTGTAAAATCTCTTATGACCTAAAAAAAGTTCATAAGGTAAAAAAATTTAATCCAAGGTAAAAAAATTTAATCTCTTATTAAAATAGAATCGCGCCAGATAGGTCGAACCTATGACTTTCTGCTTAGGAAACAGACGCTCTATCCACTGAGCTACAAGCGCTTTCCTATTTGTTATCACTGTAAAACCAAAAGAGTTTTTTACATTCGAAGCACCTGAGATACTCGACGCTCTCAAGCAATCCATCGACCGCCGTCCCATCCTTCTTGGTTACTCTTACGCTCCCACCCCCCTAATATTTTTATTATTATGCTATAGGTTTTTTTTTTTGTTTTCTTAATAATTAACAAAATTATTCTTCTATTATTTTGACGATTCTTTTCGGAATTCAGATTCGGCTTCATCGACGCTCGTTCAATGTTTCAACCGCCACCACCGACGTCAACCGCCTCGATTCGATGTCCTTCGGCACTGTTTCCTTCGAGGAACTCTTTGGTCACTGTTATCAAACCTTTAACAAGAACCAAACCGATCTCGAAGATCGTCTTAAGCCTCTTGGTTACCTCCCCGTATGAACAATTTTAGCTTAATTCCTTAAAGAAAATAAATTGAAAAAAAATAAGGAAACTTTCTTTTTTTAATTAGAAGTTGAAATTGATGATTAGGAGGAAGAGGAGATTTTGGATGCATAGGAAAGATCTTTCGCCCCCACGAGTTCAGAGAGAGCTTGGAAGAGGATCCTCTGATTTATCCTTCAATTTTTAAAACTTAATTTGCAAAAAATTGCAACTTCTTTTTATAAGAAGTGATGAAAAAGAAATTGGAGTTTTCACTTAATGTTATTTCTAGTAGTCTTGATGAATCACTGAGTCTAAACAATTTCGGGCTCTCTGATGTTTGTCTTGCCACTTTAGCATCTCAAGGTTTGCAAATTTGCCTGTTTCTTTTTCTGGATTTTTTCCCCTCTTCTTTGCAGCATAAATCTTTGCAGAATCACACTCCAAAAACTAATTTTTAAGGTAAGAGAAGTTAAATTCATATAAACACCACCAAAAAAATCTCATTTTTTAATATAAAATCCAAATCTCATACCTTACAATTCTAATCCCAACAAACACAGCAGATATATCATAATTTTTTTGAGCAAAGAGAACATCGATTTTTGCTATTTAAAAAAAAAAAAGAAAAAAAAAAAAAACTTAAAAGTTTAATTGAACTAATTCATGTAACCATAAATATGATATCTAACAAGTTTGAAATTCAGATTTGAATTTCTTTCTCTTATTTACAGACTGCTGCCATCTTATTTGTATTAAAAAAAAAAAAAAAAAGTTTCATCAGTAACATTCAGTATGCTATGCTGTGTTAAAAGTATACATACCTCCGATCCACAAGGTACTATGCTTCACTTGAAGATTTGAAATTTATTCAAACTAGGTTGAAAGAGAGAGGGAGGGAAGATGATGAATATTTCATAAATATAAGCTCAAAAAGAGCAGTAAATTTCTTGTACACTTTATCCTTAGGACGTGAAATAAACGAAGAAAAAGGATGTGTGATCTGCAACCAACTATACCAGGTATAAATTAACATCCCGTCAAAATCTTCCTATGTACTGCTAAATTACACGAGCTGTATATATGGAAAGACAGCAACCCTCTCAATATCCAGGAAGAGGAGGTGCCTTCCTAAATGTAAAGGCCAGAAACATACAAAGGCAAGCTTCAACAATAATATATATATATATATATATATATATATGTTTATATATCCTACAAAACAATAATTGAGGCCTATATAAATTCTCCCTAAGCAAACTTCAACTGTTTCTTCCAATGTGCCATTCCTTCCTTTTGCATTTTCACCTTATCTCGATCTTCACTAATGTGCTAATGGATAATTAGCTTTCTACTAGTTGTATATTTTAACTGGTTTCTCATATGTGTGACGGTTCTGCAATATTTATATGCAACTTTACATATTAGAACTGCAATAGGGAGACAAAAAAATATGAAAAACATGGCAGTAAAACATACTACAAAATGGGTTACTTCACATAACACGTAGGGACCAACTGTAGTCAATGTACCTGGTTTATATAAGCCCTCCTAGGAGTGTTATCAGAATGCTCTAACCCAAGGTATTGCTCCCAAGCACCATAAACATCTCTTCTCTAAAATGTATATAAAAATAAATTACAACACCATTTTGCACAAAAATAAAAAATAAAAAAATCTAAATAAATAGCAATCAAATGTGACGACAGAAACACAGTGAAGAAACCAAGAGACATACCTGAAAACGATTAAACACCATGTCAGAGTCCAGTAGATACTCTGGCCGACCCAATGACAAAAATGCAAACTTCCACTGAACAAAGAGATCGGAAAAACATCAGAAGAGGGAAGTCAAAAAACTGATCTCAGGATTCCATATGCATAATAGTGCTTGTAAGTTCGGGGGGGGGGGGGGGGGGAGGACAAAAACGAAAAAAAGAAAGAAAGGAATAGCAGAGATGAGTAAGATGAGCATGAAAGTACCTTGGAGAATTCTTCATCCGGAACCTGTAATTTCTTTTGTATCCTCAGCTTAACTTCAGCCAAAGTTTCACCTTCATGAATGACCAAGAAAAAGGGCTCACCAAAATTCTGTACTTGCTGTTAAAAAAAAAAAAAAAATTCTTACAACATCCAAAGTGTGTTAAATAGGTAGCCATTTTCCGCCAAATATCTCAAAAGTCAAAACAGATCATGACTATTTATCAATTCATTCATATGGAATACCATCTGATTCTGGGCAGTCTCTTTGGTAAAGTGGTAGACATGAATCAATCGATCATGGGGACCAAGATTCTTCTCTTCTTCTGGGATCTGAGATTTTTTGATAAAAATGACAAAGGTGTTAGTTCTACAATTAAAAGTTGCAGACATCTATAACAATGATCACAGATGCTGACTCTATCATGAACAAACTCTTAAGAAATTAGGCTTAGCACCATAGCTAGATGAAAATAGTCCAAAAAAACAATATATCCGAATGAAAATATACACAAGTAGTTATAATGACAAGATACCGTTTTGTAGAATGTCATACTTCCTATCTAATATGCCAAGCTTTAGTAACCAGCACTAGGCCCAATAGGCAGGTCACTTTTCTTCATCAATGTCAAGCATCCATTTGAAATTCAAAACATTCCAGTCAGTCTCATGTCACATCTGGATACACATGCGCACTCATACATACATAAAACTCTATGGGTTTCTCTCTAGAATATAGGTAAGAAGATTATAGACTGCCAGTTGCATCTACTAGGGTATAAACAATAGAATGTGTTACTTATGACCCGTCTTTTGATGAACCACTTCCAAAGCTATACCCCTATAATTTCAATAAAGAACAGTCCTTCCCATATATGTACTTCAAAAATAACATTGCCTGTGGGGCATTTTAGCCATGAAATTTCAGCTACAACGGGATGGAAAAGGGAAAACTTGCCTCTTCTGCACGCAATGTCCAATACTGGTCATTTATGTTTTCAATCTTTTCACTGGGTGGAAAGATCTGAAAAAACATGAGACAGAATAACAATGAGTTACATAAGAAAAGCGTACTCTATCTGTCATTCTAATAGGAGACTTAAATTTCAGTTGTGTAGAATATATTTCTATACAATTTTAATTGCAGCAACTAGCAATCAAATTTCAACCGATTTCTACCTTATAGATCTTGTGATAGAAGACTTCAAGCAGTCTAAGCTCTGCATTTGGATGTGACAACTCCACCTGTTTCATAGTGCATAATTGAAAAGCAAAGCTATAATTCAAAATGAACTTCAAGTTGTATGAGAAGTCAATAAGATTATATTGCCAAAGATACACTCCACAGATGGCAGATTATGCATTAACACACTATAAACAGAATATTTCAGTGTAAGGATCCATCAAACTTATGATAAGGAAATATGTGCAAGATTCTGGTTGGTTCTCAAATGCATACTCATTAGTTACTTTACCTATGATAAAAGGAAACTAGAAAATGATTTTGTCAAGAAAAAAGAGAACAGTCAATGCAAAAACAGAGCCACATGAGTCCCTCATCATGAATAACGCAATCCATCTCTTCTTAGCTTTAAGTATTTAGAATATAAAATAAAGTAGCAAAATCTTACCTTTGTCTTAAGTTCATCAATCACATCTCCTACAGTGCTCTGTTTAGGCAACCTAATATTGTGAATTACCACCTGAAAATCATGTTAAATATTATTAAAGAAAGCCCATAAACATCAAATGATCCTAAAAGAAAGAGGGAATTGGGGAGGAATAACTACAAATTCTAGACCTACTTCATCCTTAGTAGCATGATGGAATGCAACTTTGAGGTTTTTCAGACCTTGCAATTCTGGCAAAGGGATATCCAAAACTTCATAATACAAAATGTCAGAAGTCTGTAAATGAAGAAACACAAAAATAATCAGTCAAGCATGAATTGCATAAATGGAACACACATAGCAAGATGTCAAACCCATATGGGCTACCTGGTTATAGTGGACCAACATTTCTGACAGATGCTCTACTCCTCGGTATTTAATAGGTTGAGGCTTAGGTTGTTGAGAGTAGCAGTTGTGAGATGTGAGCCTGATTTTGGATGGATCATCCAGACCAATTTTGTGAGCCACTCTTTCCACAACATCATCATAAGTATGTATCTTTAACCTTGGATGTTATAGAAGAAACGGAGTATAAGTATCTGACAACAATAAACTAATAAAATTCTACACTAACTGAACAATTGTTTGCTTTAGAAGTACTTACAACTCTAGACCAAAATCATCTTCCTTTGGTCTCTCCAGAGATCGAAAACGAACAATCTAGCATCAAATCACAGGAACAACTTAATTGAGTTAAAAAAATCTGAGCACAAACTGAATTAGACATAATGATGATAATGGGAATGCTTCTTTGGAGAGAATAATCAAGAATGTGACAGGCGATTCTCCAAAAACAATCTAAAACCTTTTGTCTAATGGAAGCTATGTTGTTAGGTTCAAAGAAGTTTCTTGTCATGAACAAATAAAATGATGAAAACTTTCTTGGTAACCAGCTGATTAAATTAAATATAAAAAAATCTCAATATGGTAGACCTTTTTTCCTTTTAAGATCCAACAATCAATTAACAACCTAAAAGAATGAAAGATCTCATGTCAATGAAGAGAATATTACAGGAACTGAGTATAGATATCCCTTTTCCTCTCCGGCACTAGATTCTAAATTTTTATGTACGGTTTATAAAATTAATACCAGGGGAAATGGAGGAATTCCATTGTTTCACACAAATGATGACAGAAGGTATAACATAAACACTATCAGCCTCCCAGAATAAATCAGTTAACAAAAGAATTGCAAAATACCAATAGCAGATTCTGCAAGTTGCCACATATTAATAGGTTTTGTAGACTATACCTGACGATTGCGCACATATTCTAGAAATGAAGGCACATCTGGATATCGGCATGCTTCTTCACTTTCAATTGGAGGAGACTTCTGAAAGCATATGATATCCCCATCTTCTATCTGCAAGCAAAGGAAGTGTCACTGGCAATTTACATTAAAAAAGGGTTATGTTCTAAAGCAAAACATACCTGACTTAACCGGAATGAGCATCTCTTATCAAGGTGCTCACACATCACACAAGGCTCAAACTTTATTTCCTAAAAGTTGCAAAATCAACAGGTAAGAGAATTTGATTAAAAAAACTATTGAAGTGTGTATGCAAACACACATTTGAGCAGTAACAAACCTCATAAAGTTCTATTTCTTCATCAGGAGCAAAGCCAGCCATTTGATTTAGCTTCGTTATATATTCTATTGGCTTACCAGAAAGTTTTACCAAGAGCCTACCAACATAACTGCAGTGGAACAAAGTGCAATGTCAGGATGTATGAGGAAATACAGAAAATATAAGATAAAGCGGAGAAGTTAGATACCGTAATTCTCCTTTCTCCGGGTCATAAAGTTTGAAGAAAAGCAGAATATCTTCCCTTGTTTTATCAGGAGGGGGAATAGGACGTAAATCCTGAAGTTATCACCCAAAATGAGGCAAAGGATATGATAAGACAACAAAAAAATTACTATTTTAAAAACTCAAAACAATAGTTAATAGAACAACATTACCTGTCCACGCTCAACTTCCAAGAACAGTTTTAGTTCTGCATTGTGTGCCTTATTCAACACCTCCCTCAACTGTCCAACCTAAAATAACCAAACAGAAACCATAACTCACAGGATTAATCAAAAACCGAAAAATTAGGATAAACAGTGTTCCTCACCAACTACTGCATCCTGTAACATCAGTCTATCTTTATTTAATTGAACGCCTCCTAGTAAAATTCCTATTATAAACTTACGATACAATAAATAATTGCTAAAAGACAAAAGAGTTCCATTGATAAGGGAAAACGTTTACTATCATTTAAGTCAACATACTTTCTTTAAATTCAACCCAAAAAAATTGGAAAGAACATCTATTATTTCACTCCCATGTAAAACACAAGCACTGGATCCCCTTCTATTAGATATCTCAGTAGTGATAAGCAGAACGTTCAGAAAACTTATATCATACATAACAATGAGAAAGACTAGATGCAAAGCAAGAAGACTGGAAATTAGAACTACTTACAGATTGAGCCTCCTCCTGAGGGGTCAATGGTCGATTGGGACGATACGTATGGTTCTGCTGCTTTGCCCAAATCCAAAAACGCTGATATTGCACTGGTATGCCAAACTCTTTAGCAACTTCCTCCTGTGAAGAAGCTCAGAATTACACATTTAAAAGAAAATAATTTCACTAAACTCGAAAGCACAATCCCAAAAACAAAACAAACAAAAAAAAGTCATTTGCTCATTAGTACAGTACTAAAAATTAAGAATAATGCTAAAGCAGACATACCTATAGTACTTAACTATATTGCTCCGACTCTTCATTTTTCTTGAAGTACCCGTGTCCGACGTATATCCGGACATGGGTATGGGGATATGATCCCTGAAAGACCCTCCAAATACATGGAAAAACTTAGAATACATCAAACATACCCGTGTCAGACACATACCCGTGTCCAACAGTCACACCCGAATCCGAGTAACATAGGTACTTAATACTATAATTATGTGAATGCTAAACACAAAGGCATTCAGTGTAAGCTTTCAAACTTTGACTTCAGATTCCAATAATATATTTTACAAGTGAAACTCTCTTTGATAAACATCTTATTAAGCATTACTCGTAGTACCATTAAGTGTCATCTGGTCATCAACATGACTAATATTCAAACACCAAGCTCCCCAAAAGTTCCCCTCACAACACCACCATCCTCCAAATAAGCTATCAAAATAACTCAAGTGCATATTCTCAGATTTCAATACACATTTCTGAAATATGCTGTTAGACAATAAGAGTAGAAAAACCGAAGTTCAAGACAGACAATCAGAAGTCTGATGTTAGGCTTTGATTACAAATAATAACTAGCAATGTCATCAACCACAATAATCAGATCAGATATTTTGTTTCCAATTGCATTTTAAATATGGCACATGTAAACATGCAATCAAAAATCAAAAATCGTTAACGGTACCTTAAAAACATGGAAGGGTGTCTGCTTCTGAATGCGGAAACTCCTAACTTTGTCATGATCCACAAGATCAAAATATATGTCCTTTCCGATCTGTTCTAGAAGATCTTCATCTCTTGCAACCTAAATACATTGATGATATTCACTAATGAGAACATGAAAAGAAAAAATATCTAAAAATGCCATAACCTTGATTGTAATAGATAGATACCTTTATAATAGTATAAAGGTGGGCCTGTGCTTTATATCTTCTTTTGTCTTCCTTCTCTTCTTGTTCTTTCTTTAACCTAATCTGAAATTAGACATTTAATGCATCAGCCTAGATCAAGAGAGTCTACATTAGAAAGAGCATATTGCCAAAAGTTAGAGGTTGCACATCAGTTACACATAAATGAAGAAATTACCCTCAAGTGTTCAGCAATGTCCTTCTCAACAAAATTGCAAATTATTTTGTCCTTATCACTTTCACGTATATAGACAAGCATGTACGCATTTGAGTACTTTGTAAATTTGAAAGGGGTGTTATTGAAACCAGGATTGGTCTGTGGCAACTGTTGAATATAACAGAACAAAGCAACAAAGTCAATTAAATTTTACATATTTTACACAAATAGACATGTTTTTTTTAAGTAAAACATAGAAACATTACCTCTTCCTCACCACCATACTGCTCCTCCAATGCCCTCTTCATATCTTCTTTTGTTACCCGTTCATCATCAAATTTATACCTGACAAAACGGAGAGATCTATTAAAGGGTTTCCTCCAACATGGCATTTTCCCCATTTTAAAATTAACATTAATTAAAGCCAACATTAAATGGAAAAACGTCAGACACTAAATGCCTAAATATCATCAGATGTGATAACATACAATACAATAAGATCAACAATGAAAAATTACAACTAATACTCCATAAGATGTATTATCTGAAGATAATACTAATCTGATCAACTAAGATGTGCCTGAGTTAAACACCACTAAGCAGTCATATTTTAAACGTAAGTCTCAAAACAACTTCAATTTCTTAAACAACTCTAGAGTATGATACTGCTGTTATTTCAATATACATGGAAAAGAAGCACTGAAATTGCAAACCAAACAGGAAAAATAAAATGCTAAAAGTAATCATGGTGAAAATGTATTCTTAAGTCAATCACACTATTATTCAAAAATCTTCTTATAATTCAAGAAAAAATAGAAATATATACAAGCACAGTGAGATTGTAATCGAATTAGTCAACTATCAATTCAAAAAAGTTGCTCACCAGTGGTCAGAAAGGGTTGGCCTGATAAAAGCATAGTAATGTCCACCATGCACTCCTCCACTATGAACTAAGACACTGTAAGACAGAACAGGACATGCAAAAATAGTTTTCCTGTTAAGCAAGGGTAGCAAAGCAGGGAAACAACTAGTACAATGTCTTACCAACTTGCATCAGTTAAGAACAGATTAAAGGTATAAGTTAGTGATACGAATTATAGAACAATCCTGAGAGAAGTAATACCTGTGAAGTGTGTAAAGGTTGCGAACACTCCTATCCGCTTCAGGTGATAAATACTTCCCATTTTCTCTATCAAGGTCAAGTTGAAGAGGAAATTCATAGCGGTCATTTATCTATAAAATGAAAGCAACTATTAATACAAATAGCCAATGCTTACATGCATAGTATCTAAATTCACATGAAAAACTCAACAATGCCCACTTAAAGAAACAGTTTCTTTCCCGCTGTTTACAAAACATAAAGGATGCTTATCACTCTGAAGGAGAAAAATTAAAACATCGATCATAGGAAATCAGGTTCATAAAAGTGACATATTTTGCAAAACATTAAACAAGATCAGACAGTAACAATGGATACAGTCATGAAAAGCAAACCACGGAAAGAAAAGATAGAATAAACATCATCAACATAACAAATTTGTGAAAGAAAATATAGCTATTTATATACTTTCTCTCATTAATAGCAGCAATATAATTGTGGCATGTTTTGTTTTCACATATAGAGAAGAGTTTATCAATGATTTTTTGAAACACCTCACAACATGTTTAATCAATATTGAAGAAAGGGGATATAAGGAAACTTGACAAGGAAAAAGAAAAGTTCAACTCAAATGAGAGATTTAGAATTTGAATATATAGATCGGATTTGGTGCAGCAGGGAAAGGAATCATTAGAAGTGTTTTTCTAGCATATATATCACATTACATAGTCCAAAGCCTTGAAATTACAAAATACTAAAATGTGAGTAACAAAAGCAACCCAATTATCCAAAAAATTTGGCAATAAACTGATTTCCAACACTGACCTTAACCATCATATCCCGCATATAATCATATTCAAACCGCTTTAGCTGAAGTTGAAGAATGGGGGGAAAGTCGATAAATAAGACACCTTTCTTCGCATCCTGAAATGAACAACAGAATTTCAGCACACAATTAAGAAATGTCATTTGAACTTAAACTAATCAAATTAGCCTTGTTTGGTCCAGCAGAATGTTGCTTAAGTTGACTTTGATGGGTCAAACCTTTAATCAATATTTCAAACCCAAAAAAAAAAACTTCACGATAAAGTCTAACCATAGAATAATTGTCAAAAATAGCCTTGTCTTCTAACCATAAATGGTCCTTTATTGAAATAACATTTCTGGCCCAGTTGTCATCACCTCAAAAAAAGAAACTAACCTGTAAACCATGCTCTTCAGCATGATATTTGTTGTCACCCTCAAGGCGCTCAACTTCCACATACTTGTCAAAAGAAGCATAAACATCCCGACAACCTTTGACATCAAGCTGAAGGTCTGAGACAAAATATGCACACTCACTATTTGCTTTTAAAGGATACATTTCAGTACTCCAAACTAATATTGGTATAAACATCAGTAAAGAATAATACCATAAAATGATTCCTTTCTTGTAGACTTGTAATCCACATTGATGCATTCAATATAATTCATATGATGGCCCTCAAACAACTGCTGTATTGTCCCCTCTACAACAGTTCCCTATAAAAAGAAAAGGGAAATAATCAATAACATAGTTTAATATGCAAACACCAAGAGAGAGTATAAGAAAAGGTGAGTACCTTCATTTTATCCTCAAGCTTTTCACACAGGACTCTATTGAGTTCTTGTACATCATGTTGCAAGAAAGAATCATATGTATCCCATCCAAAAGATTTGGTCAACTCCTTTGTTGCAACACTAGTGTCATTATATTGAAGCCTATAAAACAAACTCTGCAGAGCCAAAGGAATACTTCCTGTAGGCATGTCATTTTCAGTCGTTGGCATGTGGTACACAGCCTGAAATAGAACATTAAAAAATGAGATGTTTCACTCCAATTAAAGTATAGAGCATAAGAGCAAGCCTAACGGAATAAAAAATGAGACAGACCCCACACCTTTCTGAAGTATGGTATATGGTATAGAGTCTGTAGGAGCGAGTTCATGTAACAAGTTGCTCCTTGGTTCTTAAGTCCGACATAACCAGTCTCTTTCTTTGAGTCATATGACCAATAGTCCAGTATCTTACGAACAGCAACCTCAGCTTCAATAACAACAGTATCATTCACAAGATATCCTCTACTAGGGTCATAAAGATCGCTGAGAGGCATAAATGATGTGAAACCCCAATCGCTTTCTCTTGCATTGAACTGGTGTTGAGTGTCTGCAAATGAAAGTTACAAACAAGGCACTAATAAGTTTAAATGAACGGTAATACTGAATAATTGTCGCCATATAATAGGAATGACAAGAAAGAATCTACACCTATGTTGCTCCGACTCTTCATTTTTCTTGAAGTACCTATATCCGACACCCGTGTCCGACTCATATCCGGACATGGGTATGGGGATATGATCCTTCAAGGACCCTCCAAATACATGAAAATTATGGGAAAAATTGAACATACCCGTGTCGGACACATACCCGTGTCCGAGTAACATAGATCTACACTATCACACAGGTTCCTTTCTTCTCCACTATATATCAACTACCTACCACTAAACACCAGACTGCTTGCAATAACCATAACAACAAAATGATCTGATCAAAAGGGAAAGCGTCTAAACATCACCCTATTCTGGAACAAATTATCAATTTCAGAAAAATTGCAATGTTATAACCCTTTCATACTAATTCCGTTAAAATTTAACCACGGGCATACAGTTTTCTAATTCTGCAATATTACTGGGTCGCCATAAAATAGGAATGACAGGAATTGGTTGGTTGTTCAAAAATTAATTGGAACATAATATCGATTATGTTCACTCAGATATAAGCGAAAGCAGGCCAAACATATTGCTAACATTGTCACTAAAAACTTGACTCCCAAAGTAACCGACCTTGAAAATAGAAAGGATAAAAATATAAAACAAAGCAATGTTACATAAAAGATCTTGTTATCATTCCATTTGGAAGAGAACGCTTGTGAGAGAAAATAAATAAGGAAAAAGGACACAAACAACCGCAGTTAACATCCTGCTAATAACTTGCTGTATGAAAAATCTAAAAATAATTCAATAAAAGGTTGTATAGATAGAATTTCAAAAAGGAAGATGCTAATCTTTTGAGAAATAAGACAGGTTTGAGTACCACTAAATTTTCATTATCATCAAAAGGAAGACCCAAATATCTTGAGCAATAAGACAGTTATGAGCACCAGGAAATTTTCAAAACCTCTCTAATTTTGGAATTTTATAAATGTTGCAACAGATTCTTCTTAACATCTATTTCCTTTCTAGTCAACCCCTCTCAGCATTCAAGTAAAATAAATAATAAATAAATAGATGAAACCAAATACTGAATCTCCTATTCCCCCAGCTCAAAAAAAGAGCATAGTTGTAACTGAAACAAGTTCACAGGCTGAACCATCACCTACTGTGACAAAGCCAATAAATGAGCATTACATAATAAAAGACACAATCAAGCACTGACTACAAGTGCAAGAAACAAATTCTTTCCATGCAATGCAAGATTGTATTAAATTGAAGCCTCCATATATAGGAATGGAAGTATAGGATTTTCCCAAGAAAGGCTGTTGTCATAAATTATTACTTAAGAAAAACAGCAAACTTAGTAACAGTAAGAATATACCCTTTCTTATTGAATATTTGTGATGGATTTGATTAACCACCGCCAAGCTAAACTGAGCATATCTACTCCAACCATACGGCAATGCAGAAGAATCCGCAACATCCAGGTACATTGACAAGTGATCCACATTGTTTCCCTTTGGAAAAATTAGTGTCCGCCTGCACAGAAGAATCAACCCCACATTCAAAAATCGGTCACATGACAGATTGCAGCAGACCAAATCAAACACCAATAAAGACAACAACAAAAAAAGCCCCCTTCTACCATTTATAACCACCAACAACAAATATATCTGAATAGTGCTTCTTGGTGTTGAGCCCAGAAAAATTCTCAATTGTCCAAGTGAATCTCATTGATGGAGGCTCCTCCGCTTGCTGAATCTCAACTGTACTAGCCGGCTCGACTTGAGCAACTAAAATTAATCAAAATCATAAAATCAACAAAAAGTCTCAAAACCCTACAACCTAACTAATCAAATTATTATGCCATACTAATTACTAAACCACAACATAGTTACAAAAAAAAAAAAATCTTTCGGGTCAACCTAAGATTATAATCAAAACAATAATGTGAATTAGAGTAAACTAAAAAATTCTTTAAAAAAAAAAAAAAAAAACCTTCCATTGGCTGAGGTCCTTCGACTATATCCGAATGCGGCACGAGCATCTCCTCCTCTTCTAGCTGTTTCAGAATCCAAACTTCCAAAAAGTCAAAGCTCTGATCAACCAAAACCTAGCCCTAACTCTCTCAATCAAAACCCTCACTATAACACTCTCAATGCATTAAGAAACACAATTAATTCCACGAAATTCACGTATACAAATCACTTGTCAATTATAAAAATAAAAATAAAATAGAAAAAAAAACTTCAGGAAACAAAAAAAAAAAAATCCTTTAAGCAATTCCACCAACAACAACAAAAAAATCAAGGAAAAGTATTTATCGAGTGAAGGGAAGGAAGAGTGGTGTGTACATCTAACGGCGGAGTAGTCATCATAGTCATGGGTGGAGAGATGTAAATCGTCCAATCAGAAATTGAAGAAATCAAAATCAAAAATGAAAATGAAAGTAAATTTTGATGAAGGAAAAGGGGAAATGATTAAACGGGCACGGGTGTAGAGAAAAATTCATTCTAGTTTTAATTCAATGGGAGGGGTATTATTGATATTTGAAAATTTTAATCATGCAGTGGGTTCAATGGGATATTTTAACGATGCAGCGGGGTTTTTTGGGAATTTGGAAATCGAGATGGAAGATGCGGGGATGGTAACTAGCAAATAAGAAAAAGACACGTGAACAAACAAATTGGTAAACGTACGAATTAGTGACTTATGTGCGTGTGGTGGTGAGTCGGGATATGCGCTCGCTCCCTCTCTCTCCGATCGATTTTCCTAACCTCACCTTAAGTATCACGGCGAGCAAGATACAAGTTTGAATTTTCTATTCCTAATTAATAAATGAAATTTGCTAACTAGGTGTCTAAACTCTAAAGACATTTTTTTAAATTATTATATAATAATATCTTAATTTAATATATTAAAAATACTAAATAAAATTATCAATTAAAATATTTAATACAATATTAATATTATAAATATTAATTAATTATTATTATAAATAGTAATATATTAATTAATTTTAAAAAAATTAAAAATACTCTGTTAACAAAATCCTTAATAAAACTTAAAATCAAAATAAATAAAGCTATAAATTTTAATGAAAGCTTTAACCATTTGATTAAGCATCTTTAAAGCTATTTATATTTTTTACAAAATTTTACAAAATAAATAACGAAAATATTAATTAAAGAGAACTTTAATTTATTTTAATAAATAAAACATTTTCAGAATTATAAAAATTCAGAAAATAAAAAAAAAAATCATAAAATATAAAAATATATATTTTTATGTTAAATTTTTGTTTTTAAAAAATGTTTTTCTTACAATTTTATTTTTGAAATTAAAAAAAAAAAACTATTTTTTTAATTTTAATTGATTGAAATAAAAGGGATAGGAGTCTACGACTAATCAGCCTGATCAGAGCCAGATAGGTTGGTCAGAAAATGACCAAACAAATACACCATAAATCGATTTCAGTTTCGTTTGATCCCCGATTGAAGGTAAGCTGACAATCCAAAATACAAACTGACCGCAATCCCCTGATTGAAGAAAATGACTTGAAATCATAAACAACCAGAACTTCCAATGCAATTACATTATAATTTCAACCAGAAATGGGAAATCACAACCAAGTCGATCAAATTTTTAATTCAATGAAACATGCATCTCATTGAATCAATAAGCAAAATGCGTTCTTTAATAATATCTACTGAAAACTCCATTTTAACCAGAAACTAACTTGTCAACTTAGATAACAAACAAAACATTCATTGCATGTCCCGGAGACCAAAAAAAAAACTTATAAAGTACTGATTAAAACAACAAAATTCTCAACGGTTGGCCTTGGCAACTCTCTCAATTTCATCCTTCTTCTTGATGGCATAGCTGCACAAACAAAAATACCATCAACATCAACAGAAATGGTGCCAGCAATAATAGCATAAAAGACACACAAGAAAGCAGTTCCTAATTTCAAAGCAAAACAAGGAAAGGACACATAAAATCCTTGGTTTACCTGTTAGATGATCCCTTTGCAGCATTAATAAGCTCATCAGCCAAACATTCCGCGATGGTTTTAATGTTTCTGAATGCAGACTCACGGGCACCAGTGGTCAGGAGATAGATGGCCTGATTCACACGACGAAGAGGAGAAATATCAACAGCCTGACGCCTGACAACACCAGCAGAACCGATACGAGTAGCATCTTCACGAGGTCCACTGTTACATCAATCAAAAAGTAACAAAGCTTATTAAAGATCAATATAATAAAGATAACATCATCTGCTACTTGATAGGTTAACATTAACTGGTGATACATTTGAAAGAGAAAACACTGAACTTAAGGTCATATAGGCTACCTGTTGATAATAGCATCAACAATGACTTGAATTGGGTTCAGATCAGTCAGGAGATAAATAATTTCCATGGCATGCTTCACAATCCTGACTGCCATAAGTTTCTTCCCGTTGTTCCGGCCGTGCATCATCAGTGAGTTTGTAAGCCTCTCAACAATTGGGCACTGAGCCTTTCTGAAACGCTTAACTGAGTACCTCCCAGCAGTGTGTGGCACATAGGTTGCGTGCTTGGAAGCTTGGACACCAACGTAGTCACTCAAAGAGATATCAGTAACCTAAAATAGATAAATCATTCAGGTCAAGAATCATGGCAAACAAGAACTGTAATTATCAAAGGGAACAGAAAGTTGAGGAACCAAATTCTTTCCAATCAAGGGTCTTAAGACACTTGAAAGACAATCTAACGCAATGCATCTTATCTAATTAATCTAACCTACAAAAGAAACAATTGCTCAAAAAATTTACAATAGGACAAGAAAAATAAAGACAAATTTTTAGGAAACATAAATTGTCACTCTGAATTAGCATTATGTAAGCTCAAATCAGAGAAACAATTTCGAAAGAAAACAGGCATTGTTGATATTCCATCAATCAGTATAATGCTAGACATGGATTGACAAGTTCAATAATAAATTCAACCCATTGATAAAACCAAAACTAGGGGTATTCACTATTCGGTTTTAACCGAATTAACCAACCGAAATTTTATTCGGTTCGGTTAATCGGTTAACCAAATAAATTTCGGTTCGGTTATCGGTTAAAGGATTTTCAAAATTTCGGTTTTCGGTTAATTCGGTTCGGTTAAGCGAAAATAACCGAATTTCCAGAATTAACCAAAATACACTAAATGAAATAGTTTCTACCGTTTACTATTTGTCTTTCTTTTTTTTTACTTAAATTAATTTATAAAATATAAAAACATAAAACAAATCTTAAATGCTAAAACCCAAAAGACCCCCACTCTCAACCCCTCTCTCTCAACCCTCAAGACTCTGCCTTTCTTCTTCTTCTTCCTTCACTTCCATAACCATTAATGCTGCTCAAATCTCGTCTTGCTGGTGAGTTCAATTTCTTTTTTGTTTTATTTTTAACTATATGTTTGCTTATAAAAAGTTTTAACTCTTTAGTTAAAATTTGGATGGTGTTTTTGCAAGCAATTTTGGGTGGTGTTTTTGCAAGCTTTGAGGTTATGACTTGGTTATAATCAACTTGGTTAAGCTAGACTTTTTGTTTGCCCTAGATGGATTTATTGGAACTGGTAATGATTTTGTTGGGAGTTTGTTTGGAACCATTCTTTAGCAATTTCTGGATTTTTATTTCGGTTAATTCAAAAATTAACCGAAATAACTTCGGTTCGGTTAATTAACCAAATTCCTTATTCAGTTCGATTAAGGGTTAAAGGGAAAAAAATCGGTTAATTCGGTTAATTGAAATTCGGTTCGGTTATTAACCGAATTAACAGTTTGAACACCCCTAACCAAAACCAGAAGTTCTAGCAAAGATGTCAAGTCAGAAACACAAATCAAAAACCCCTTCACAGGAATAACTATTCTCTTCACTAGATCCAGTTAACTTGAAATCACCAAAAGAAATTTTGCAGTTCAACTTATATAAACGTTAACAAGGAAGAAAACCAATAAAAAAAGAAAACCATGATGCTAGACATGGATTGACAAGTTCAAAACATAAATTCAACCCATTGATAAAACCAAAACCAGAAGCTCTAGCAAAGAATGTCAAGTCAAAAACACAAATCAAAATCTCTTTCACAGGAATAACTACTCTCTTCACTATATCCAATTAACTTGAAAAAGACCACAAGAAATTTTGCAGTTCAACTTATATAATCGTTAATAAGAAAGAAAACCAATAAAAAAAGAAACAACATAAAGATTAAAATGGGACATTTCAGACAAAAACTCAGAAATATCAAGCCAAAATAAAAACAAAACAGATCTACACAGAAATAAACAGGGAAGCAAAGGGAAGAAATACCTGAACATCCTCGAAGGTCCAGCGGTTGAAGAGCTTGACATCGTATTGAGGTTGCGCTGGGTCTTGCTGCGCGGTGGTCTCGGTGGCTGCCACGGCTGTCGCCATACCTACGAAAACAAAAACAAAGTTAAAAATAAAAATAGATTTTGAAGAAAGAATCGAAGTGAGAGTAAAACCAAAAAAACCTGTGATTAGATAGAAAGAGAGAGAGGGAGCGGCTAGCGAAGATTCTCTTTCACTGGTAGTGGGGAGGAGAAAATGAAAGAACCCTAGTCTAACAAATATATATGATAAAAAATCTAACTTTAGGGTTTTTTAGGGGTCATGTGCGAAGTGGCTTTGGTTTTTGGGCTGATTGTGTGGGTTTTAGGCTTAAAAAAAAAAAAAAAAAAAAAAGCAAAAGAGAAAATGGATAATTGCTATGATCCAATCCAAAACCAGCTTTTACGGCCCAATTAGTCTTCAACAAGCCTATATTTAGAAGCCTTTAAAGACCCAAAGACCAACTTCAACCTAATAAGATGAAAATTTTTGGTGACAACTAAGGTGCATACTCTTGTGATGCGAACCGTGCGCTCCGTTTGTTTCTTCACCATCCGATTTGATAATTCATTCTTATCTTTAGATTAAAGAATGTGCACAGTTTAGCTATTATTCACGCATAATAGGGAAATATGTGATGTGAAAAAATTTTATATTGCTTATTCAAACGCTGGATATTGCTATAAATAATTGTGATTCTTAATATCATCTATAAAGAGTGATTGAGTTTAGTGTCACAAGTCAAATAACATCAATTCAATTGATAAAAATAAAAATAATTATATCTTTTATTATTTTATATAATAATTTTTTACAAAAAAATTACCCAATTTTTTAAGAAATTATCTGCTTACAAAAACTATCCACTTACACAAATTATCCACTTTATGTTTAATTTTTAAAAATATATTTTCACTCGAGTGTATGAAATTTTAATATTTTTTAATTTCATCGTTATTCAAACAATTAAAATGACTTAGTCAAACTCTTTTTTTTTTTTTTTTGCATTAACTCAATATTGACATGTAAAGTTAAAATGGTTTTGATCGGGTTTGACTCATATTAAATATATATATTAAATTATTAAGTGAAGAAATCAAGTTACATAGATGTAAATTTAATTTGCTTTACACTACATTTGTAACTTTTTTTTATAATTAAAATTTTAATACTGGTCCAGCAAAGGTACCAAACTGGAGCACCAAGCATAAAATACGATTACATCTATACTAATGTAATGAGAGTGATTGAGTTGGTGTCACAAATCAAGTGACACCAACTCAGTTGATGAAATTACAAAATAATTTTGAGAAAGTGGATTTTTTTTTTTTTGGCAAAATGGATAATTTTTTTAAGAATAAATATGTTTTTTTTAAATATATATGTATATGAAATTTGAAATGATCAAAATATTCTTGTTTTATTTTTTATGCTATAATTATATTTGACTTATTTTGTAATTTCATCAACTAAATTAGTGTCATTTGACTCGTAACACCAATTCAGCCACTCTCATTATATCAGTTGATAAAATTACAAAATAAATCAAATATAAGTATAGCATAAAAAATAAATTAGAAATATTTTTGTCTTTTCAAATTTCATATACATATATATATTTTATAAAATAAAAAAAAAACATATTCATTCTTAAAAAAATTATCCATTTTACCAAAAAAATACCAACTTTCTCAAAAAACTATCCACCTATAAAACTATCTATATTTTTTACTTATAAAACTTTTTTAAAACAAATTATCTTTTCACCCACATGTTGGGTGTGTCATATTCTAGTATTATCTAATCTAATCTTATATATTACCCATAATTTTGTACACCAAACATACCTTGAGGATTTAAAATTATATTACAATCTTCTTAAAAGATCTACATACTCAACAATAATAAATTATAAATCAAATACAAGAATATCATAATAATTTTTCATAAAGAATTTCAATTTCAAAATATTAAAGATATGTACTTAATATGTATATTTTGAATAGATTTGTCCACAAATCGAGTTATTAGTCCAAGTTCGAAAACCAATTTAATATTTAGGAGTTTGGATTTTAAACAAAAATAATAGGTTTGGAAAATAGATTTGGGTAAAAAATGAGTTCGATTTAAACAACGGGTCGAGTCTTAACTCTAACTTTCAAGTCGCGAACCCAAACCGACCTGTTTTTTAATTCTATAATGTATATTTATTTTATATTTATATAATTTATATTATATAAATAATAAATAAATATAATATTATAGTATAAACATTATTTATATTTTATAATTTAATAATAAAATAAAATAATATACTAAAGATTAAATAAAAATAATATATTTTTATTTTTTAAATAAAAATAATATGAACGGGTTTGAACTATTTATTTACAAATTTAGAGGAACCTGAGTAAAATTTGAAGTCCGAATTGTCAGATCAACCTGAACTTGAACAAATAAATATGATATTGATATCATACTTAGATCAAATCCAAATCCGATCTATCCTATAAATATCTCTATTTACAAATACCAAATTTTTTATATATTTTATCTCATTATTATTACGGTGTAAATTTAGAAAATGATATTAATAATCACAATTATTTTACAGCGTTGTCAAGTGTTTGAATAAGTAATATAATTTTTTTTTTCCTAAACACATGTTCTCCTGTTATGCTTGCTTGGTAGTTAAATTGTCCACATTCTTTAATCTAAGGGTAAAAATAAATGTATCAAATCCGACGGTGGAGAGATAAATGGAGCGCAGGGTTCGCATCACAAAAGTATGCACCGTAGTTGTCATCAAATTTTTAGATGATAATACAGTGAAATTCTTAGATTCTATAATAGGGTTATATCCTTTGAGCATATTAAAAAATAATAATAATTAATTAAAAAAAGTGGGACATGTGGCGTCTCTTAATTTCGCTTGTGAAGTTAAAAAATATCATTAGTATATCAAAAAAGATTTTTTTTTTAAACATAATTTTTTATTATTTTCTTTCTTAATTTTATTTACTTCACCTTAAATTTTAATCTATGTAATTAGATAATTATAGTGAATGAATGTTAGGGACCATGATAAAAAATATATATATGAAATCTTTTAGGGTGTGTTTGGATGAGGTATTTGAAGGAGTGATTTCATTTCAATCAAGGTTTTCAAAAGTCTAAAAATGAATTTACTTGTTTTGTAAAAAAAATATGGAGAATTTCAAGAGGGGATTTGAGCACTTCAAATTCCCTTTTGAAATTCCAAATAGAGAGGCGATTTTTCAAAATTCTCTCACTTTATTTTAAGGTGGCCCACTATAAAATACAAAACTAAAAAAACAAATTATCATTTTATTTAATTATAATATATATTTTTATATTATTAATAATATCTATATATTTTTACGAATCTAATGATACCCACATTGCATATTTTTTATACATAAATATTTTTTATTTTTAATATCATTATTCATATTTTATAATTATTTTTTTATTTAATGGAAATTTCAACTGCCTAAATTTTCTTTTAATAAAATTTATCAAAACAAAACAATTACAAATTCTAGCATTTTGAAATGATGTATTTTTAAATGTCTTCATTTTAAATTTCTTCAGAATTTTAAAATTCTTTATCCAAACGCACCCTTAAGCATTTTTTTTTCTTATTTTTTGTTTTATTTATTTATTCTTTTATTTACTTTAATTTTTTATTTGGAAGAGTTCTAATTTAAAATAATGTGTACAAAATAATAAAATATAAAATTTTATGAAGTTATATTTTTAAAATTTTAAAAATTAAATATATGTTAATACATATATAACTATTTGAAAAAAAATATCATACCGATTGTTTTTAAAATTTATTCAATAAAATTTAACCCTTTAACCCTGTAACAATGCATGAGTAATCAACTAGTTTTTTGAATCTCGAGTAGATATATAATAAGTATTTTTTTGATGCATCATTTGGACTTTGAAAAGTTTTGGACTAAAATAATATAAAATATTTGATTAACCATCAAGCTAAATGTGGATTTTATTTTTAATGAATAAACTTTTGTTTGATATGATGTAAAACTGGAAGGATTAAATGAGGTTGAGTAAAAAGAAAATAAAATTTATTATTATTTGATAGAGAGAAAAGTTAGAGGAAGAAAAATATGAAAGATGATTATTTTTCTTTTTTACTCACAAAACAAATAACTTTCCATTGAAAATATTGGAAGAGATAAAATGATAACGTTTGAGTCAAATTTTCCAAATTCACAAGATTATATATAATTTTTTAATTTCAATTTATGAAGAAAAAAAAAACAGCTTAAAAATAATAATCAGGATGGAAAATGGCATATCAGTTTTTATCCTTTACATTATTTGGGAGGCCAAGAGGGAAAGGAAACCTTAACAAAAATTAAAATATCTTGAAGCAAAAGTTTCCAACTTAGTCGAAAATATTGATGGGGTGGAACTTTCCTAAAACTTGAAACATGCATCAACTGCTAGAAAAGCAGGAAAAAAAAAAAAAAAAAAACCATTCTTGACAATTGAGTATAGTTTTTACTTTGATTTTTCAACAAAGTAATTTGGCTAGTTCCTTTAGTTTATGTTAATAAGTTGGCTTGCATTTGCTTAAGCCACCCTCTAACATCTATGTTACTCCGACTCTTCATTTTTCTTGATATATCCGTATCCGACGCATAACCGGACATAGGTATGAGGATATGATCCTTCAAAGACTCTCCAAATACATGAAAATCTTATAAAAAATTAAACATGCCGTGTCAGACACATACTCGTATTCGACACTCACATCCGAATCCGAGTAACATAGCATAACATGATACATGATAGAATCAGGCAGAGCTCTTGTCCAAGTTGCAAGGCTTTGCTTCTCATAATGAAACGGTTCTGATCATCCAAAAATTTGACTCTCACTTGAGTCACCTGATCTTTTTTTTTTTGTTTTGTACAAAGGAGGTCGCAGCTTAGGAATAGGAGAAGGGATTGCAGATGCTGAGATTCGAACCCCAGACCTGCTAGATGCCACTTCTTATAGGTAGTTGCATGAACCAATTGAACCAAGCTCCGGGTTCGAATCTAAGATCTCTAGCCCTAAGCTAAACTAGTTATTAACTCAAAAAGGCTACCTTAGACAAGATTATTGATCATAATTCATAAATCTGAAAATCCCTTTCACCAAAACTGACAATAATCCTAGCAAAACACTTCAACAATGGTTCATAAACATCCAACCTACATTCATTTAAGCTACTTAACAGCATAGTTTAGCAGATTATCAATTAATCTATTCTTAAAAACAGCTTAAACAATATCATTGCTGATTAAAATTAATGAAACAACTTACTTCCACAAAAAAAAAAGAGAAAAGAAAAAAGAACAAATTTACAAACAGCTAAACCGCAACAGATCTATCGTTAAATATAACTAAAAACGACCCAAAAAAAAACTCCAACAATGGTTCATAAACATCCAAACAACCTTCATTTTAGCTACTTAATAGCATAGTTTAGCAGATAATCAATCAACCTATTCCTAAAAACAACTTAAACAAGATCATTGCTGATTAAAATTAATGAAAAAACACCTTAATTCCAACAAAAAAAAAAGAACAAATTTACAAACAGCTAAACGGCAGTAGGTCGAATGTTAAATATAACTAAAAATGACCCCAAAAAAATGTAACAGAATAAGAGATACGATAGGATCCAAGATGGCCCAATTTTTGAAGATTCATGACAAGTTCCATATGGGCCAAGATCCAAGAAGATCAAGGACACATTGTAAGCATGGATGGAATTCACTTGAGCCGTGTTGCAAATCATATGATCCAAGCTTCACATGATAGGCCTTAAAGGAATGCAAGGTGGCAGCATCATATTTAATGAAGTGGGCTTATGCTTTAATTGATATCACATTGTGGGGACCAATTCATTTAATGATGTGACAAGCAAGATAGGGCCTATTTTAAAGTCTTGATATTACTTAGGCATTTGAGCCTATTTTATGTAACATGTTCAATAGGCTAGTGGGGTCTACCTTCATTAAACTTGTTGGACATCTTTTAATTATTTAGGTTTGAGTTTGAGCATGTTCAGCCCACATTTTAAGCACTCTTTCTTATTTAATTAGGTATGGCCGCCTATAATTTTTTAGTTAGAGAAGTAGTGCTTGACCGATTGGTATCATATCTAGGATAGGAGTCTTTGACTGCCAAGGACTTGCAATTGTATTAGAATTACTAAGTTAGCTGATTAGGTTATTGTAGGGAGGCTATAAATACATGTCTTAGCCGCAAACTATCTTTAATATTGAATAGAGTTTGATTTTCATCAATTGAGAGCTTAGAACTTAGAAAAATTATTCTTTGTGGAATTCACACCTCCAAACTTAGGTTCTTGAAACAAGAGTTATTAGGGTTTAGCTTACACGCTTAATCTAGGTTATTTGAAACAAGCTTTAATTGGGTTTAAGTTTTTTATAACTTGAATCTTGGCTTTTTTGAGTTAGGTATCCTAAACTGTTAGTGGGTTCAAAGAGTTTAACCTCATGGGTTCACAGCAAGATAACCTCACTAAACCTTGGCTAGAATAAGACAAAGGTGCGAGGAGACCAAAAGGGGAATGGCTACTTCACTTGCGAGTTTCATAAGTAAGGGTAAGAAAAGCCCTAGATTTAGGGTGTATATTGACTATAAGTGTTCATGGGCCAGACCAAGTTCAGATTAGATCTAAGTATGGTATCAATACTACATATTTTTGTCTAAATTTGATCCGAAATATGGATCTCAAATTTTGTCCAAGCCCGATCCGAAATATGAGTCTCAAATTTTGTCCATACTCGCTCATATTTATAAATGGATAGTTCAAATCCATTTAAGCCCGTATATATATTTTTTAAGAAAATTAAAACAAATATGTTATTTTTTATTTATTTTTTATTAAGTTTTAAAAATTGATACTTAACATATTTTTAAATGTTTACATTATAATATTATAATATTATATATATTATTTTTTATATAATATACATATAAAAATAATATATTATATAAATGAAAAATAAGTAGGTCGAAGTCGAGTCTTGATAGTTGAAGCCAAGACCCGACTCATTTTCTAAAAGGGTCTCATTTTTTGTCTAAGCTCATATTTCAGACCTAAATTTTTTGTCAAATCCTTACAAAAATTGAACGAATCTTCAGGCTTGAACGGATAATCCAACCCTTGAACAGATCTAATATAGACAACCCTTGGAGATTTGATTCAGGGCTTTGGGGATTTATCATTTATCCGTGGGTGTAGGTGAGATCCATGGTTCCTTGATTTGGCATGTTGAAACCGTCCGATTAGCATACTTTTTGAATTCCAAATTATTGTATTTTTAATTCTTAATAATCTTGTATTGCAACGTTTTAGCTTTATTTTTTTTGGAAATGTTTTTTATTTTATACTTTTTTCTTATTATTTCCCCATAAAAAATCATTAACTCAACTTTGAATATTATATTTATGAATTAATTGCTCTATATAAATTGATAAAATTTTGTCATATGATAATTAGTAAAAACAAGAAATTTAAAGCCAAATACCATTACAAAATAAAAAAAAATTATATCTTTACATAAATAAAATTCATTTAGGAAATGATACAAAATAATAAAGAGATTAAGCAAAGCTTTTTTTTTTTAATTTGTTTTGAAAAGAAGCAAAGTCTCACGCAACATATATGCATAACATTTAACTTATCTTATTCGGATTGAAAGTTAAAGTTTGGATATAGATATGTATTCTACACGAATATATTTAAAATTTTTAATTTTCTTTATATATTTAAATAATCATATCTATATTCAAATATATATTAGACATAAATGTCGGAATAAGCAAATTAGTACAATCCAAGTGGAGTTATGGTGTTGATGCTCAACTTTAGCAATTTAATCTGAATAAATAACTAAACATTTAGTACAAACTGACATTTTAGAATTGGCATACTATATATTTTTGTTTAACATATAAAACTGTCAAAAGGGGCGTGCATTTACAGTTTGGTGCTGGATTTCGAAGCATTTAGAATGATCATATTTGAACCCAATTATGGATTAAACAAAGATGTATATGCATCTTTTTTTTTTCAATTATTTATTGAAAATACTACTACTTATACTGATACTGTCCTATTCTCTCATTACAGTCTACTGCTACATATATTAATCTGCTTTAAAAAATATTTTAAAATAACAAATTTGTTTCTTGTAAGTATCAATTATCGAACCTTCTAAAACCCAACCAATTAAACCTTTATGGTTTTAAATTGGGCCACCATTCCATAAACTGAATTATGGTATAGATTAGCCCTTCAAATTTGGGCTTTATAGCAACTAAAATCAACGTTGTTACAAAAGAGGCCCAATAAGATTTAAATTTATTAGACCCAGCCCAACTTATTTGCCTATTATTAGGGTTATTTATTCTTATTTTCTTCGACTCTCCTTCCTTATCTTTCAGAGTCCGCCGCCGCTACTCTCCAGCAATTTCCTCAGATCAATAAACTATTCTGTGAAACAGTATCGCACCTTCTAATCCAGGTAACTATTATTTCTCCGGTTAAAACCGGTTTTTCAGCCGTCGACGGCGGCGTTACCTGTCTCGATGCCTTTTCCGTGTTTCATAGGCGTTTAATTTTCTAGATCAATAATTGTTTGTTTCGTGTTGATAATTAACTGAAAATAAAGAATAAAGATCTCTTCTTTTTTTTTTTTTTATGTGAATTTTGAAAATTTTTAAGACTTTTCTTGAATTATACTACGGAATTAATAGATTCGGAATTTGATTATTTCTAATTTTGAGCTCATTAATCGTTCTGACCGCCTCTCATATGATTGTATTTAGTTTTGAAAAAATCTGATTTTTTTTTTTTATATTCTTTTTGCAGCTTTCAACTAATTTAACTTAAAAGTAAAAAAGACAATGTCATCCCGATTCTGGACCCAGGTTTGTTTTTTATTCATTTTTGGACGTTTGAATTTAAAATATATAGCCTTTACCTAATATTCTAGTGAAAGGTTAGATACTTTTGCTGAATTCTGATAACTTTCTGATAACTTTCTACTTATTGCTAATTTACATTAGGGTGGTAGTGACACTGAGGAAGATGATACTGATATTGAGGACGAAATTGAGAATGGGGGATCTGGGGAGACAACGGCCATTGCGGCCGGAAGCAGATATCTACAAGAGAATGCTAGTGATAGCGATGATTCAGATGGGCAAAAACGGGTTGTTAGATCCGCTAAAGATAAGCGGTTTGAGGAGATGACAGCTACGGTTGATCAGATGAAAAATGCAATGAAAATCAATGACTGGGTTAGCTTGCAAGAGAGTTTTGATAAGATTAATAAACAGCTGGAGAAGGTTATGCGTGTTACCGAGTCGGACAGAGTTCCGAATCTTTATATTAAGTGTCTTATTATGTTGGAGGATTTTTTAGCAGAAGCTTTGGCTAATAAGGAAGCAAAAAAGAAAATGAGTAGTAGTAATCACAAAGCTTTGAATTCAATGAAACAGAAGCTGAAGAAGAATAATAAGCAGTATGAGGAATTGATTAATAAGTATAGGGAGAATCCTGAGAGTGAAGAGGAGAAGATTGAAGATGAGGATGATGAATCTGATGGATCCGGTTCTGATTTTGAGGATCCATCACAGATTGTTGAGTCTAGTGATGAGGACGATGAGGTGGATGAACTGGAGGATGATGCTGACGATGGGGCTTGGGAGAAGAAACTGAGCAAGAAAGATAAGTTGATGAATCGGGAGTTTAAGAAGGACCCTAGCGAGATTACCTGGGATACGGTTGACAAGAAGTTTAAAGAGGTTGTGGCTGCTAGGGGAAGGAAGGGAACTGGAAAGTTTGAACAGGTTGAGCAGCTCACCTTCTTGACAAAGGTTGCGAAGACTCCTGCACAGAAGCTTGAGATTCTTTTCAGTGTTATATCCGCACAGTTTGATGTTAATCCGGGTCTTAGTGGACACATGCCTATAAATGTATGGAAGAAGTGTGTACAGAATATGCTTGTCATATTGGACATTCTTGTTCAGTACCCTAACATTGTGGTTGATGATATGGTTGAGCCTGATGAGAATGAAACCCAGAAGGGAGCAGACTATAATGGCACAATCCATGTTTGGGGAAATTTGGTGGCTTTCCTTGAGAGAATAGATAATGAGTTCTTCAAGAGCTTGCAGTGTATTGATCCACACACTCGTGAGTATGTTGAAAGACTCAGAGATGAGCCTATTTTTTTGGTACTTGCTCAAAATGTTCAGGAGTATTTAGAGCGTATCGGTGATTTGAAATCTGCTGCTAAGGTTGCTCTAAGGTGTGTTGAACTCATCTATTATAAGCCTCAAGAGGTTTATGATGCAATGAGGAAACTGGCTGAGCTATCGGAAGCTGCTGATGGAGAAAATGATGGTGATGAGCCTGAAGTGGAAAAAAGTCGGGGTCCAGCCGCATTTGTTGTTACTACAGAGCTTGTGTCTCGGAAGCCCACCTTCCCTGAGAATAGCAGAGCATTAATGGATATCCTAGTGTCTCTCATATACAAAAATGGAGATGAGCGGACCAAAGCCCGTGCCATGCTTTGTGATATTTATCACCATGCCCTTTTCGATGAGTTTTCAATAGGTCGTGATTTGCTGCTGATGAGTCATTTGCAGGATAATATTCAGCATATGGATGTTTCAACACAGATACTTTTTAACCGGGCAATGGCACAGGTTGGACTTTGTGCCTTCCGTGTTGGACTAATCACTGAAGGTCATGGTTGCCTTTCCGAATTGTACTCTGGTGGGAGAGTGAAGGAATTGCTTGCACAAGGTGTCTCACAAAATCGATATCATGAGAAAACTCCAGAACAGGTACTGACCATCATATAATTGATTGACAGATTATAATCCCTGATTGCTTTAACTGATAATATCAAATTCTATACTTTGTTTTTTACTTTTTGCATTTGATGTTTTTGCATGTTAATTTCTGATTGGTATGGAGTTTTAGTAAATATTTTTTGATTAGTTGGTTAGATGGTATTATTTCCGATGGGGTTGACCAGATATTTCCTTATTATATCATATTTTAATTAGGCGTTTGGATGTTTAAGTTATGGAAACAATTGTAGTAGCATAAACTAGATGACAAACTCTTACGGATATTTAGTTGTTGAAGTATGTTTGCTACTTGCCAGTTTTTTATTTTGGGATAATTAAGCTATACTGGATATCCAATCATTGGCATAATTGTGATAGTAAGTTAATGTTGACTTCTACGAACCCATATTTGGCTACTGATGGGCCTTAAATGTATGTAAATTATACCTTCATTTGAGACATTGTGATATTATGAGCTCTTCCATGCTATTATATAATTGTTTAAGGACTTACACATGTGAAACTGTGGATTCTATCAGGAAAGGTTGGAAAGGAGGCGTCAAATGCCCTATCATATGCACATAAACCTTGAGCTTCTGGAGGCTGTGCATTTGACATGTGCCATGCTGCTTGAGGTGCCTAACATGGCAGCCAACACCCTCGATGCCAAACGCAAGATGATAAGTAAGACATTTAGGCGGTTGCTTGAGGTGAGTGAGAGGCAGACATTTACAGGCCCCCCTGAAAATGTGCGGGACCATGTAATGGCTGCCACCAGGGCCCTTTGGAAGGGAGATTTCCAGAAGGCCTTTGATGTCATTAATTCTCTTGACGTTTGGAAGCTCCTTAGAAATCGCGAGAATGTGCTTGAAATGGTGAAAGCCAAGATCAAGGAAGAGGCTTTGAGAACTTACCTTTTAACTTACTGCTCATCCTACGACACGCTAAGCTTGGACCAGCTCACCAAAATGTTTGACCTCTCAGATGCCCAGGCTCATAGCATAGTTAGCAAGATGATGATAAACGAAGAACTCCATGCAAGTTGGGACCAGCCGACGCTGTGCATTGTCTTCCATGATGTTGAACACTCAAGGTTGCAGGCTTTGGCATTCCAGTTGACAGAGAAGCTTTCTATACTTGCTGAAAGTAATGAAAGGGCAGTAGAGGCAAGAATTGGTGGTGGTGGACTGGATCTGCCACCAAGGCGGCGAGATAACCAGGAATATGCTGCTGGGACAGCTGCTGTTGGTGGTAGGTGGCAAGACTTTTCCTTCACTCAGGGAAGGCAAGGTAGTTCCGCGCGTTCCGGATATAGGTCCGGCGGCAGACCATTGGCATTAGGACAGGCTGCTGAAGCGGGTTATTCACGGGATCGATCAGGTCAGTCACGGGGAACAGGTGGATATTCTGGGAGGAAAGGTTCTGGAATGAGAGGTTCCCACATGGATGCTTCAGCTCGCATGGTCAGTCTCAACCGGGGAGTCCGTGGTTAGTTCACAGCAGCAATAATCTTGAAGATCATTATTTTGTTCTGGGATAAGTTAATTTACACTCGAGAATTTTATAAGGCTATTGAACTTAGATTTTGTATTTTTCATCTATGGATGCCACCATCCGAGAGCCATGGGACCTGCAATGGCATTTTTCTATGCTGGCCTGATTTCTTAAGATTTATTGAATGTTTCTTTACTGCAAACGTTGTTTTAACTTTTTTTTCAACTATTAACGTAGCATTAAGGAGTTGTCTGATTGAACTTGAGATTTTAACTTTAAGAGGTTTTAGGTTTTAATCCTGGGATGCGAGAATTACCTTAATTGGGGTTTTTAAAATCTGATGCTGAGCTATTTGCCCTTGGAGTTCTAAAGTAAAATACAATGGAAGACTTATTGCAGCACTAATAAAAACCTTGAAACAGCCTTAAAAGCCTTACCATACCCAATTTTAATCTGGGCTTTTTTTATTTGTGACAAAACAAGGCTTATCCTAAGATTTTGATCCCAACATTTTCATATTGACAGAAGTAAAACCTGATCTTTCAAACTAGCCGTAATTCAAACTTGTCGAAAATGGAGTCGTAAAGCTGGTTGAGTTGGTGGGGGGTGGTGGTAACTTCGACCCCGAAATGGGTCTCGGGTTGTAATCGAGTCGAGCCGAGCTCGAATACTGAGAAGCTCGAGCTCGATTCGAAACTCGAGGCTCGAAACTCGGTTCGAGCTCGATCGAGTATCATTTTTTAAGCTCGAGCTCGGCTCGAGATAAAATCGAACTATTCGAGCTCGGCTCGAGATAAAATCGAACTATTCGAGCTCGACTCGATTAGGCTCGTTTATATACTCGAGCTCGAGCTCGAATTAAGGGTTTTTAAGTATGTATATATATATATATATATTAAGGGTAAAATAGTAAATTAATAATAAAAATATTATTAAAAAAAAGCTCGATTAGGCTCGCGAGCTGCTCGAATCGGGTATTAAGATACTCGAACTCGGCTCGCTCGATAGCTCGAGCTGCTCGAGCTCGGCTCGATAATGACCGAATCGAATTCGAGTTTTTTTCGAATCGAACTCGAGTAGCTTGCGAGCACAGGTATCTCGTTTACACCCCTAGTCTCGATTAGGCGCAGAGACTCGAACGCCTTGAGAAGTTCGGACCTGGTGAGGACGCCGCCGTTGTTGAGGTCGAGAGCTGCAAAACTCTCATCCACACTATTCTTGAGTTGTTCCTCGTCTGTCACAAAGTCTCTCGCCGTTGATTCTTCAATGATTACCACTCCTATGTCTGAATAAAAAACTTATGTTATCCGGATTCGGGTGTGAGTATCGAACACGGATATGTGTCCGATATGGGTATGTGCAATTTTTTTTAAAGATTTTCATGTATTTGAAAAGATCATATCTATGTATATACGTCGAATACGAGTACTTCAAGAAAAATAAAAAGTCGAAACAAAATAGTCAAATAATGGGTTTAGCTGATTGTGAGGTACGTGTGGGTTTCTGGTTTAATTGAGAGTTTTTCATTTAGAAGAAGTATTCATGGACAGTTTGTTCAAATCTTCAATTTTGATAAAACTTTTTAATATTTAATTAAAAATAAAACAAAATTGGATTGGAATGGAATGGATTGTAAAAGTTCTAACAAAGAAGTAACATATAATAATAATTGAGGCGAAAGATTTCTTCATTTAAACAAAAGGAAAGAATATAGGGAGAAATCCACATACAGTTTTTATATATCGTAGAGGCGGAAGATTTCTTCATTTCATGTATATGGCTGGTTAAAGAACTATTAGCCAACAAGTCGGACGTTAGCTTTCAACTTTGTTAGGAACATGGTTTGAAATCCCTTTACCATCTTCACTAGTTTCATTCCTTGTGCTAACTTCCGAATCCTTAACCGAATTCTCCATTGTTACTTCACTAATTTGGTTAGTTGGAATAACTTCTAATAATGGAGGACTTGCTTCAGAATAATTGACTGTTCTTTCTGGAGCTTCTTCGATATCTTTGTTTGTTGTAGCATCTTCTAATGACTGCGGCTTTGCTTCGGCATCCTTGACTACAGTTTTCGAAGCTTCTTCTTCACTATCTTTGTTCAATGGTGCAACTTCTAATGACAACAGTTTTGCTTCAGAATCTTTGATTTCAGTTTTTGCAGCTTCTTCTTCACTATCTTTGTTTAATGGTGCAACTTCTAATGACAACAGTTTTGCTTCAGAATCTTTGATTTCAGTTTTTGCAGCTTCTTCTTCACTATCTTTGTTTAATGGTGCAACTTCTAATGACAACAGTTTTGCTTCAGAATCTTTGATTTCAGTTTTTGCAGCTTCTTCTTCACTATCTTTGTTTAATGGTGAAACTTCTAATGACAACAGCTTTGCTTCAGAATCTTTGATTTCAGTTTTTGCAGCTTCTTCACCATCTTTGCTTGTTGGAGTAACTTCTGCTTCAGCATCCTTGACTACAGTTTTCGAAGCTTCTTCACTATCTTTGTTTAATGGTGCAACTTCTAATGACAGCAGCTTTGCTTCAGAATCTTTGATTTTAGTTTTTGCAGCTTCTTCACCATCTTTGCTTGTTGGAGTAACTTCTAATGGAGGCTCTGTTTCAGAATTTATGACTTCAGTTCCTGCAGCTTTTTCAGTATCCTCATTTGTGTCACTAACTTCCAGAGATTCAAGCTTTTCTGCTGTTTTTAAGGATTGTTCATCAATTTCATTTCTTGCACCAACTTCCAAGGGCCCAAGCTGTACATCAAGATCCTTAACTTTGAATGTCAGAGATCTTGCATTTCGGATATTTGCTAGCTTACCAGAGGATGCCTGTAGTAAAAAGAAAATATATAGCTTTGATTAAAAGTGACAAGAAATTTGTCATCTAGATGTTAACAAAAGAGGATCAGAAACAGCATAGCAACATAGCAATTTATGTCAGAAATGACTTTCTTTCATAAATGAAAAGTGCCCAAGGTTTGGGGTTTTGGAAACAATCAGTGATATGTAACAACCAATTCTTTAATATAAAAAAGGAAGAAAGAATCAAGGTAATAAGTAGATGTAATTTACAGCTTTCATTTGAATAAGGTTCCTCAGGTAATTTAAGCTCTGTGCATCAACTGCCTATAAAGCATATATTGAAAAGCAATCAGCCATATGAGAAAGAAAGGCCGCTAAATGCATGTGCATTAGCAACTAGTTCAAATATCATATCGGTCTTGATATCCTTAATCTTGCAGGCATCTTTGGTACAACTTCCATCAACATTTTTTATCTGCTCAGAAAGTTGCACTGGTAATATAAGTACACCCGACACGGGTATGTTCAATTTTTTTTCAAGATTTTCATATATTTGGAGGGTCCTTGGAGGATCATATCCTCATACTCATATCCGGGTATGCGTCGGACACGGGTACTTCAAAAAAAATGAAGAGTCGGAGCAACATAGATGATTCTTGGAATGACTTTAAAAAACGGCAAAGAAAGATATCCAATGCTTAAAAAGTAATTTATTTCTCATTTGATATTAGAAACTGGTTGCTTTAGAAGCCAAAAAAAAAAGAGTATTAGAGCAAGAAATTCTTAATCACATCTTGACTTACCTTTTCTAGTTGCTCCACCCGTTCTCTTAGAACCTCCACAGATGCTTCCTTGTGAATGCCTTGAAGAATATATAGGATGTGAGAATGGAGGTTTTCGGAATGATGTTCTTCAATCTTACATTGAGGTATGGCTGATTTGCAACCCACTGAATAGAAAGGGCAGTTCACAAGCTTCATCGGACAGACGGTAATGCAGTGTCTGTCCATCTCACGTCTCATGATGCTATCTGAGCACTTTTGTTCACATGGAATTATCTTGAAAGGGCAAACCAAATCGTGCTTCTCCGTTTGATTAGCTGAAAATCTAGCATCACACCCTTCATTTTCACAGTTCATTGATCTATAGCTGCAAGTTGGCAAATGCAGACCCAGTTCATCTGCTGACTCAAATTTCATGTCACAATGGAATTCATTCTTGAAATCAACATTCTTCAGCAAAGTTTGTACAATTGCTTCTCTCTTGTCTATCGACCAAAACCCATTAATCTCCATTTGTTGTGCAAAATCATCTATCTTGTCTTCTCTCCTCTCACTTAGCAGCAATGCCGAAACTCGACTAAACAAATTCCTCTTTGAAATTGCAAAGTCATCAATAAGATTAGCAATGATATCGTAAGGATGGTCAGATGCTTCTGCCTCCGGACCACCTTCCAAGACAACAGATTCAGCAACAAAAGTTTCACTTCTTTGCGTCAGGTACTCCACCATTTCTTTTCTAATATCAGCAGCTACTGAACCAGGGGACCTGAAAACACCACCCGTTGTATTGTCGACACAAGCCGTAGCTAACCCTGGGAGGAGTGCTTGAGTTATCTTGTAAAGTAGTTCTACATCACAAAGGTCACAGTGAAATGCAGGACCTCCCTCTTTTGCATCTTTTATCTTCTCCGGTACATGTTCGACATCACCGGCAGGAGGATCCGTACTTGGAGATGCCTACAAAATGATGTCGCCTACAACATATCACTATCTGGTTTGATAAAAAAAACTACTTGGCAATCAAAAGGAGTTGTAGACTTGAAATCTTTTAAATCCAATAGCCTATCAGCAAGGGAAACATTTTGATTGAACTTCTAATACAAAAACAAAGACAGATCAACATCTTATATCGATGACCAGATTTCTCCGAAAACAATGTCTATCATCGAATAAAAAACCTCGATCTATCTATCTGTGAAATATATTTAGCTAGCTATTTGACTATTAAAGGGGTAAACTAAATTAAGAAATATTTCTAACAGTCAATTAACTATGAGAAAAGTATACCTGCAAAATCTATGTAAAATTATCACTGCCACTAGCTTTCTTGCCCTGGACCTTCACCCGAATTAGCCACACCAAAATTCACCAAAGAAAAAAAAAGAACTCCAGCAAATGATTATGATTCTTTCTTTAAAATAAACTCGTCAGAATAATGAAATTTTAAAAATTTCTTCATAAATTATTTCAGCCAACCTTGAATTTCATTTGGCAACAAGATGGACTGCAACAAATTCTTTTAATTTTTATAACATGAGGCAATATTATGTCATAAACTCAATGACTTTCAAGTCCTACCCTATCCTAAAACAAATATGAAACTAAAAAAGGAATGATTTAAACCCTACCTAAGAACAAATTTTCAATTTCTTTAATCTTTTATCTCATTCTTTGTGCTTAATTTGATATTGATCAAATCTCAATTAATTTTCTAAAGATCCAATCACCAAAACTTCAATCTTAACAATCCCAAATTTCGGGCAACGAAATAAAATAAAAACATAAAAATTCATTTAATTCTTAATCTTAAAAGGATCGTAATTGGAGAACCAAATTCTAATTATTCCATTAATCAAATGTAGCACGAAAAGTAAAAAAGAAATACCTCAATCATTTTCAAATGCTGAAGAGTTCAGAGATTATGATCAAAGAAAACCTCTCCTTAAGAGAAAAAAGAAATCTGACAAAGCTAAAGCTAAAATTAGAGTAGGCCCCTTATTTTTCATTTTATATTCAACTGTTTTAACGTTCCTTTCGGCTTTCACCTTGACTGAGAGTGAAAACTCAGCCTTGCTTTTTTTTTTTTTTTAACATCTTTGTCCATGTTTGGTTTGCAGAAATAACCCATTCGGGTGCTGTTCAATTTTGGACCCATTGTCTTTTAATCAGATCAGGCCCGGAATATAACCATCCCTTTTGGGCCCCGTTTGTTCGATTTCAAATCTATCATGGCTTTTCATCTTCGTCTTCCACTTTTCTACCGTTTTCTCAGCGACCAAACAGTACCTTCTTATTTTATTTGAAACTAGAATGTCACCCCCTTTTTGGAGGGTTTTTTTTTTTAAATATTTATGAACTAATTTTAAATTAAATTATATTAAATAATAATGTGTTACGATCCCACATTAGAATAATAAGACTTCTTTGTGAAGTTTATATGGACTTAGGTTCTCCCACCTCAATAGCTAGCTTTTGAGGTGTGGTTCTCTAAAGATCCATATCAATTGGTATCAGAGCCAGCCCCACCTTTGGTGGGACCAGCACTCGGAGTGGTGGCTTGGACCTAAAAAGAGAAAAGCCGTGACCAACATAGCCGTGACCAACGAGGACGTTGGTCTTCCAAGCGTGGTGGTTTGTTACGATCCCACATTAGAATAATAAGACTTCTTTGTGAGGTTTATATGGACTTAAACTCTCCTACCTCAATAGCTAGCTTTTGGGGTGTGGTTCTCCAAATGTCCATATCATAATGATTTATTTAAATAAATCATTATTATTTAAACCAATTGGATTAATTTTAAAAAAATAATTACATGAACTAACTCGACTAAACTCGAATTTAAATTCGAGTTCAAATGTATTTTGATATTTGCTTTCTCGTGTCAAATACCAATATTAATCCTTTTGGTTTGCCAATAACTCAATTTAAGAATAAGATTTTTTTGCCCAGTCCCGTTTATCATTATTGTTGACACAATTTTTTAGATCAAAAGTTGCGTTCACCGCATAAACGATAAAAAATTTGACTTTTGCGATTAAAATGGTTTGACAACCCAAACCAAAAAATTAAACTTTTGAGCTTTAGAAACTTATTTTTAGATAAAATAACTTTATTATCTTCACATCTTTAAACTTTTATTATTTTAAACATACTTATCGTTTTTTGATATTTCAATTTCTCAACACTTTTTTATAATAATGCCAAACACTTAGTTTTTAAAATACATTTTTTCACCACATTTTTTTCAATTCAAATTTTTTGTAACCCAATTTTTTTTCAACAGAAAATGATTGAGTCATAGTGGCCAACTCGGTTGAATATAGTATAGATATATTAACTGAGTTTACAACATTTGACACGCTCTTCAAAAAACAATTTTTTATTTCTAATGATTTTGTCTATAAGGTTATAAAAAATTTGGCATATTCTTCAAAAACAATTTTTTATATTCTCAATAATCATAATGGATTTTTATACACGGTTACCAAAAACCAATAATTAATGACATATATTTTTTTTATTGTTTATTTCTCTACTTCAACCGATTTTTTTTTTTCACAAGAGAATTTTTCATATGCATTTTTATGTGTCATAAAAACTAATTAATATAATGAAAGTGATTGAGTTGATATCATGAGTCAGACACCAATTAATCAGTAAAATTATTTAAAAACTTATTTAAAGTAATAATATTTGAAATAATTATGTATTTTTTTATTTTTAAAAAAAATACTTCCGTATATCAAAAAAATTACCCACATCGTTTTTATAAATTACCATATTTATCATAAATTACTCAATTTTTTCTTTTTTCAAAAATATTTATTTCACATCATTTTTTTCTTTTGTTCAATATTTTGTTTCACCCACATAATAAGTGTACATGCTTCTAGTTATTATTAATGTGCTTGTTTAATTAATTGAAAAGAAAAGAAAATCAATTTAAAAAAAAAAATTAAAAAATATGAAAGATCACATGTAGTTATGTTTAAATAAAAAGAATAATAGAGAATTAAGTTAATAATAAAACTTAAAACAAAAATAATTAATTAACAAATTTATTATATGAATTCATAGATTTTAGAATGGAGGGGACAATTTAAAGAGAGGTCAAACGATAATTTCATTTTTCTTTTAGTTGTATATATAAAAAGCATAGTATATATGAGGCTCTACAAAAGCTTAGAGATCCCTGCTAGGCGCCTAGCTTAATACCTAACTTTTTGTATATTGATAAGGATATCGAATTCGTGAGTGTGTTTGACCCATTAGAGTTTCTATAAACTTATACTTTATTCAACTAAATTTTTTTAATTTAATTTATGACATCAATTCAATCATAAATTTTATTATTATTAGCCTAAATAAACTATATAAGGCTTCAGGATGTGGCAAACAAAAGCCTTCAGGGTTTTCTTTTACGTTCATCAGCGACTCCTATTATCATTCAAACTCTGAGCCTCAGGTAAGTTCTCTTCTCTCCTTCCTTTCAAGTTTTTTTTTTTTTTTTTTATTTATTTATTTAAGTTTTGGCTCTTACTTCTTTGTTTTTAATTAACTATTTTATCTGTATATTCATCTAAATTTCCCTTTTCGATTTTCCAATTACCACCCAGTTTTGAAAATCACCAAGAACCAACAATGATCTCGCAAAACAGTGGCGCTTCTTCCGAAGAAATTTTCGCAAAACAAAAGAAAAGAAAAGTCGAATGTAGTTGTTCTTCTAGTACTGTAATCTCCTACTCCAAGCGGGTGATACCGTTTGTTCGTGACTTTCCTAAGGATTATGGTCCTTGGGGAAGATTTGCAACTCAATGCTCTCAATATTCAGTTCAATCAGAGTCGTCTAGCTCTAGCTCTAGCTCGTTTTACTATTCATCAGAATCTGAGGAGGATTTGGTGGTTCCGATACTTGACAATGCGCTTGAATCTGTTTCCTCAAAAGGAAGTTGAAAGAAAAGATGTGCCACAGCCTTTGGATACCACAAATCCGATTGACCTGTTGAAAACTTCAGATCATGAAGCTAAAGAATTACCTGAGTTCATGCCACCAGAAGATTTCAAACTCCATTCTCCGAAGATTTAGTTCAATCAAAAGTGCCAGACTCTAGCCCGAGGTATGATTCAGAACTTGAGGAGACACCAAAGGCCTTGGATGACATCAAACAGATTTGACTTGGAAGAAATTTCAGAGTATAAAGCTAAAGAATTATCAAAGGAATCTGAATATGAGTTGAGCAGCTCAAGTTATGATTTGGAATCTGGGAACTCAATAATATCTATGTATAATATTAGCCTTAATTCATTCGGGGTTATCGGAAGAAGAAGAAGGGATAGATATGCCAAAGGTTATAGATCCCATGGGCTTGATTGACCAGTCAGAAACTTCAGAGCATGAAGCTACGGATTTGACGGAGGAAATAGCATCTAAATTCATGCCTCCGATTGCCACCCAACACAATAGACTCAACAAATACTGATTTTCCCAAGGGCTGCACCAAATTGCCCACGGACGCAAAAGAAAACAGCATCCAGATCGAAATCAACCAGGAATACAAACAAAAGGAAAAGAAAGAAGCATTGATTTCCAAAGTTGGGCAAGTTTGATCATCCAGAAGATTCACAAGTTATCAGTAGATGATAAGTTTCCCTGATAGAATTTTCACTTAGGTTTGAATGTTTGAAATGATGCAAAAACCTATCATTATCTATAGCATGTAAGTGGTATATGAAGTTAACTCATTTTCTTTCGTAACAAATTTACCTGTGAAGCAATGTATTATATTGAAATAGAGTATCAGAAAGAAAAGATAGGAAGAATATATGGGGTTTTTGAATGCAGTCTACAAGGAAATCTCATGCCCCCAACTTGAAGCAGGAAACATTTTTGGTACTTGGAATCCTACTTGAACTCACTTATTATAAGGGGGTACTCAACCATTGTTAAATCAGGTCATTCCTACATATGAATGCTCTGATGTATAGATAAAACATGACTATTATCGATTAAGGGAGGGCAAAATAAAAACAGAATCATGATTCAAGTTAATCCAGCTGAGGTATAAGATAAAAACAGAATAGCCATGCATTTGAGTCAGTGGTAAAAGAAAAAGGTAAAACACCCACTAAATATTGAACTTTTCCATCTCCGGTACAGAGCCCAAAAGGACAGGATGAACCCAAAAAAAAAGGAAAAGGAAAACAGAAAATCAAAAACAAAAACAAACACAAACACAAAAATCTATGCAATCTTATAGTGTTTCTTTCATCAGCTATGCAATCTTTTTGACAGAATATCCAAGTGTAAGATTAAAGAAACGCCATCTTCCTAGCCTAATATACATGCTTTCGGTGCTCACCATCACCGGAAAAACATGGCATGTAAGAAAGAACTGGCAGGTAGTAGATGCAAGACGTCTGCAAAGGATCCAGAATTACCTGACTATGTAAGGGGAGGGAGGAGAAGAGGAAAAGTAAAGTATCTTGAATCAT
Organism: Fremontodendron californicum; assembly: GCA_030761205.1. Taxonomy (NCBI): domain Eukaryota; kingdom Viridiplantae; phylum Streptophyta; class Magnoliopsida; order Malvales; family Malvaceae; genus Fremontodendron; species Fremontodendron californicum. The sequence goes on along the minus strand of JAULJL010000009.1, from coordinate 7,369,875 downwards.
TTATGACATAGCTGCTTCATAGGAAGTAATCAGGCGTTCTACGAGTAACATCGGGTTCTCCTCTCCTTGGAGCTGGCTCAAACTGCAGCAAGATGAACTTGACAATTTTACAAACACACAAAAAAAAAAGGCATCCAAGAATTCAATTTCAAAAGTTAGCTGTTTCTCTTTTACCTTTATTTGTGTACACACCTGGATGCATTGATAGGAAAAGGAAAAGAGGAAGGAGGGGAAGAAAGAGGACAAAGGGAGAGAATAGAGAGACAGAGACCTGGATGAATGTGTGATTCTTGCAATCATCAACTTCCAAGATAGAAGCCATGTTCCCACACCGATAACAATAATTAGGGGCACTAAATATAGTTACCACCTTTTGTTCCTGTTACAAGGAAATAATCGGGAATTCAAAAACCCGAAGCACTTTATACTGAGCAAACGAGCAAAAATAATAATAATTTAACTTTTGAGAATCATGATTACATGTGCCCAGTTAAATCCATCCATAACCAGCTGATGAGCTCTAGCAATCAATTTTAAGCTGTTTGTGTGATTGAATTGTTCAGATATATCCTGCAGACAAGAATGCAACATTTTGATATTAAAACTGAAACAGAAGGCAAGACAGCCACAAAAACTCAAAGAATGGTCACTCTGAACATTAGTTACCTGGCCAAAAGTATATCCAGCGCCACGAGGTGAGATACCCCAACCACATCGATCATCTGGATCAGACCACAATAAATCACACATGGGTCCTTCGTGAGGAACCTCTTGAACACGATCAAAGTTTCTTATATTATCCAGGGTTTCAATTGAAGGGGACAATCCACCATGCAGACAAAATATTTCTGACTCCACCTAAAAAGAAGAAAACGGCACTACATCAGTGAATGGAAAACACCAAAATCATTTTAACTACCATTTCCACTTCAGTTCTAGGAGTTACAAAGTTAACTTTGAACATTATCAAGGCTATATATCTCTTTAGCCGGAACTTGTACAATACAGTAATAAAGTCGGTTATCTTGATTTTACAATAACCATTAAATAATTAATATTCTTGTGCAGTGAAAACCATTTTTGGGGAATTTTTAGTAGCTTAAACATAAATACAAGAAACAGCCAATTGCTTCCATGACATCTAGAAAGATTTGATGTCATTTTTTAAGGTAGGAACTAAGAGACTTCTAGTTCCTGCTTAGAATGATCTCAATATGATTTATAATGAGATTATAGATAGCAAGCAATAAATCCCAACTTGTTCTTGCCCAACCAAAAAGACAATGAGAGTTAATCAAACTTAAAATTGAAATAGGAATACATATTTTAAAAAAAGATAATATAATACTAGTACCACGATTATAAAAAGTATGGAGGACAAAAATAGTATTAAACTGCAAAGCCAAATGAAATAGAAGCCCACTAAAACATAAATGTCAAATATCAAAGAGACTAAGGCCAATATGTATGTCCTTAGTCCTTTCTTTCCTTGAATTTATGTTCTATTAATTGAAATCAAAATAGTTTGCGCCTCATATTAGTTCTACTCACCAAAGCAGTTAATGGAAAATAGTCAAAAAGGTCTGTAAATATCTTCCAAACGTTAGCGTTGCCATACCTGTAAGTAAATCACCATGAAAAGTATTATCATGGATTTGCAAGAGGAAGAAGCAACTATACTGTCTCCACTGACTCCAATTTATCTGAAGGGTATACCTCCAAAAACTCAAATCTACTAGTTTATATATCATATCAAAGCAAATACAATACCACTTTATTTTCTTAACTGGAAAAAAGAGTAGTTTAAAAATACCATTGAAACGAAAAAAGAATAAGAATAAGAAGACATTTAGTACAGCTAGCACATTTATCGCTCATAATACTACACCCTTTGAAATGAAGGTTGTGCGATACAAACTCACTTTCGCAGACATTCATCATAAAACCCATAAACTTGAGTGATCTGCCAAAAAGAAAAGAATGACTCAAGAATTAGCTTAACATTCACTATGATAGTTGGTCAAGAGATCATATCAAAATTTGAATTAAGACTCAGATATGCAAAATATAACACCATAAAATGTCAAACTTTTGCATGTATATGTGCACGTGTGGTTGGACAAGGAGGGAAGGCATGGAAGAAGATGCAAACTTCATACCTGGCGGCTTTCATGATTTCCTCTGAGAATGGTAATCCGCTGTGGAAAACGGACTTTTAAAGCCACCAATAGCTGAAAAAGCAGAAAATCAGTATCATCCAAATGAAATGCACAAATGGCTTGACCGCTTAAGTTTGCTTTTGATCTCTGAAGTTGTTGATTTCAATTTATAAAGATTATGCTAGCAAATGCAAAACTGTCTATGAACGTAGTAATATATATAACATGCATCTTTACGAACAGAAAAAGTTTAAGTAGGCAACAATATTTGACTCCAGTATTTTAAGAAATATCTAGCATCAATCTAGCATGGAGTATACTTTCAGTGAAGAGGAAAGTAGTGATAAAAACCGCCAGAAAAAAGTTTCCCATCATGTTCCTCCTGAATTACATCGAATTTAAAGTGCTTCCACCAGATAGAGAACAAAAAGTGATAAATAAGCTAAAATGCAGTTACTCTAAACCCAAAACTCCCTATCCAAAAGGAAATCTAATGTAGCTCACCATCTCTCTAACCAATATCATTACCCCAACAACAATAGAAATCTTCCAAAAGGCAAAGGCATCTCAAATTCATAGTGTTAAAGGCCATTAATATCAAACTAAGTCAGGTGTTTTTTTAGTGCTGATAGGAGGATGTGGCCAAATTTCATTCACACAGCTAGGAGCCAGAACCCATAAAAGTCTTATATTGTTTCTGCCTCTAAACCATACTTTAGCAGAAATTAGAAACAAATTTTCATGACAAGGGTAGAAAAAGGCATTTTGTAATTTAACATGTATATACCGTAACGGTTTCAACAGAATAGTACCCACGATCCACGTAATCTCCCATAAACAAGTAGTTTGTATCTGGACACTGTCAATTAAGATAAAACCAACTGTAAGGCATAGGCTCAATGGAAAGACTGATCATGAGCATGGGAAAAAAAGAAGCAAACGTGTGTATCAGATGAGGTGAATCAAGTATATGATCAGTTGTAATACATCCTAAGAATGCCCGAATGACACTGAAAGGTCACTATCTAATGATTAAAAGAGGCAAAACATTAATTAGAATTTTTTTGTCAAAACATAACTCTTATGCATGAAAGTGCCAGAGACAAAAAGCTTAAATATCTAACACATTCAAAAGAGCATAAATTAAAAACATCCGCACTACAGTGGCAAGATACCTCTGCAGATCTCCAATCTTCAAAACATTGAGTTCTCAACTAATTATTTTACACATTCCCTCAGCTGAAACAGAAGAACTGAATACAAAAGAAAAAAAAAGGTCACAGTTAGAACAAGTACCTTCCCTCCAATTCGAAAAAGTTCTGCAAGATCATGAAACTGTCCATGAATATCGCCACAAATTGTCACAGGGCTTTTCACAGGCTGTGATAAACAAAAAATAAAAACAAAACAAATCAATGTATTCCCAGTTCAAGGATGAGCAATCTCAACATTTCCAAAATACGCGGGTAAATAAACACATATAGATCACAGACTCCTGGAATTATAGGCTAAACGCCAGCAAGGCAGCAAGACTAAGATAATAAACCTGGACATTGCTTTCTTCCATTAATATTTCCTTTGCCTTGTCGCATAATGCTCTGACCTAAACAAGGCAACACAAAAACAAATACAGTTACTAACAGTTATATTCACCCAAGACAAAACAGGGAAGAAAAAAAGGACTTCCATTGATCAAACTGAGAACAACATAATTCAAATAAAACGAAGAAAACTGTGGCAGTAAAAGCAGTTTAAACAAACAACATTTTTCCGCGCAAATACCCTGATTTCTTTCGAAATTACCTACATCGAATTAATCAAAAAATGCTTTTCTTTTTCTGCTTTAAAAATTAAATGAAGAAAAAAAAAGAGTTGCAGTTTTTATCAATAACCCAATTAACTCTAAATTAAAATTTAAACAGCAACAAAAATTACTATTATATATTGGAAATTTGTAATAATAATTTCAATTCCAATTCATTTCGCAGCGGAACAGAGCCTAATAGATTAGAATTATATTATTGAATTAATTCCGCAAAATTTTCCGTACTTTTCTAGGGAAACAAACAGATCGAAAGGAAAAAAAAAACGTACCTGCTGCTCCGAAAGTGGCTTACACTGCATGAGCTGCGAGATCTGCTCATCAAGATCGGTGGTTGAGTCTGTTGGTGATGGATTAGCGCCCATCTTTGATTTATCAGTTGGAACAGTCGAGAGTGGAAATCGTTATCCGGATTAGGGATAACCCTAACCTAGTTCGATTTGGGAAATTTTCTCTCTATTTTTGGTTTTAAAATATCCTACCTTTTTTCGTTTTTTCCCTCGACACTTTCTATCTGGTTCTCTTGCTTCTGTCAGGAAGACGAAATAAGAGAGCGCGTGAATTGAGGCAGCGAGTGGAGCGTGTAGGATATGAGTGTCCGGCGCAGTCTGAGTTTAAATTTACCTTTTTCCTTTTTAATTTTTTGTGGGATTACCTTATTACCCCCAATAGCTTTGCCAATATTACGACTTTTAAAAATTAGTTTCATCTTTTGTTTTCTTTTTCTTTTTCAGTTTAAATGAAAATGAGAAAAAAAATACAAACTATAATTTATTTTCTATTAGCACTTTAAAGGTTAAAATAACTAAATTTTGTGCCTAGATTCCTTAATTTTAAATGGTTGAGAATGGATTATGGGTATGTTATGGAATGAATTATATATATATATATAAATATATAACTCAAAATACAATAAGATTTTATATATATCATCCAACTTCTAAAATATATATATATATAGTTAATTAGTTATACATGTTCATAAAAAATTTGTTGACTTTTTTTTGCACATTTTATTCTATTGTAGATTGTCAAAACGAACTCAAACTCAAAAATTCATTAAAAAAACTCAAACTTGAACATATTTTAAGTCTGATTTGACAAAAGAAATTAAATATCCAAATTCGAAAAAATCATGAGCAGGTTGTAAACTTCAACAAAATTAAGAAGGCTTCGCCGGCATGAAACTCTAGACAACAAACATGAAGTTATAAATAGAAGAGTTTTGTTAACTAATGTACTTAAAACACTTTTTAAGGTTAATTAATATATTATTTATAATAATAACATTATATTAAATACAAAAACTGTCAATTTTATTTATCATTTTTAATGCATTATTGAAGATATTACTATATTTAGTAACCTTAAAGAGTACCCTTAAAATATCAGCATACCCAACAGGTGACAGTTAGGGAATTAGCTCAGATGACAGACAAAGGGGGGCTGCTTATTGTAGTTCTGAGCAGGTTTAGTGCAGTTATACCACCTAACAAATAGAATCTAGAAACTGAGTTGACAAAGAAAATGGAAGTGTAAAGATTGGCATGAAAATTGCCAATGCTGAAATCATACAACAGTATGAACTGCACTTTACATCTTGCTATTGCACAACATTCTGAGATCAGAAGTCTTCAATGTTGAACGGACCCTATAGATACATAGGAGCAATGTCAAGCTATGTTAGCTCTTGACTCTTTCATTTTCCCTGAAGTATCTGTGTCTGACAATCGTATTCAACACATATTCGTACATGGGTATGAAAATATGATCCTCCAAATATATGAATATTTTTAAAAAAAATTAAGCATACCCGTGTCGGACACATACTCGTATCCGATACTCACCTCCGAGTCCGAGTAACATAGATGTCAAGCAAACAGGTCCGGAAGAGACGTGACAACGGAGTCAAAAAAAATAATTCCAGTCAGGTTGGAAAACTTCAATTTACTCATCTGGCGGTGCTTCTATGGCTTGAACTCTTGCAAAATGGCATTAATACAGAATTATTCACTTGTAACTTCTTTAACATGAAAACAAAACAAGCATTTACTGAACAATTGACCCGATTAATCAAAGAAAAAGGGTCACTCATCCTTAAAGGACTTAGATAAGTCATGTTACCATTGAAAAATATTGAAAATCTTCTAACTCTGAATAATGTCAACCTCACATAAGCAGCAAGACATCATCCAAACGTGCTAATAAACTTATATAATCATAATTTGATCTTTTGCTCTCGCGCTAAGGTTAGAGATGAATCCACGTTTGTTGCATCGTATTAACAGTAAATACCTCAAGTTTTGATCATCTTATCCCTTTTAATGTAGCTGCAACATGGATGATTCGGTCAGGTAATCATTACTCTTTACTGAATTAATCTTCCACATCTGAGGTTTCCTCATAGTATTCATCCCCTGTTCCAATCTCTTCTTCCTCGGTCTCTTCTTCTTCTTCATCTTCTTCTTCTTTGTCTTCCACTCTATTCTCCAAGTCTTTAAGTAAAACGTCTTCCCGAGGTATCAGATTCACACCTTTACCACGATAAAGAAGCCCTGTCCTCATTACGTGATAAAACTTCTGTCTTAGACGAACAAGAGGATGCGGGTTAACTAGTTTTCCCCGCCTGTATCCTTCCTTGAGAGCCACAGTTGTTGTTTTGCACTTCAAGGACAGATAGAAAATCCCGGGATATCTAGTAAATAATCGAGTAAACTTATGTGGGATGTTGAGTTCCTCTCTCAAGCTTCTCAAGTAGTTCCTCTTGGTCTTCTTGTGAATCGTCAAGCTCAAAAACTCATGCAATACACCAACAGCCCTTTTCTCCATAAGCTCACTATTTGGATCAATATGCCGAGAATCTTCATACGGAGATATGTAGGGAAGCTTCTGAAACTCCTCCATCCAAGCTCTCACCTTCTTCTGTGCTCCATAACCCCTTGGGAAATTCATTGAGAACGCCATCGTGGTTTGGCCCCTCTTAAATTGCCTGTACTCATCACCCATCTCACCGCCCTCGTTACTTCTTTCCAATGCTGAAACAGCAAATTCCTTGCGCCATTCTGCAAGTCGCACAGCTGCAACACCGGTTGGTGCCTTAACGAAACTAAAATGATCCGGGTATTTTGGGATCAACACTCTCTCGAAGTTATCCGGCAAACCAAGATCCCATTTCAACATATGCAGGGACTGAAGAGGTGCAGTCCTACTTTTCATCATCATAAGCACCCTAGAAAGCCTCTCTATGGTATCATTCTCATGCGCCTTGTGTATGCTTTGCTCTTGTGAATCTAACAAGAGTGCAGTGCCCGTCAATCGAAAGCAAGGCAAATTAGCATACCGCGCATGTGGAAATTCTTCAAAAAGAGTAGGGTACCTAAAACAAAGTCAGAAAAGAAAAAAAATGCAATTACTAACTACAATCCTACCTATTCAACTCGATAGTCAATACCAGTCAGTGTTGTCAAGGGTGCAAGGCGCACTTTAAGCGCTAGAACCTTTATATTGCCTCAAGCACAAGATGCAAAAAAACGCTCGCCTGAGTGAAGTAAGACGCAATATGTGTATATATATATATATATAATAAGCTTAAGATATATAATTATGATAATAAACTCTAAAGAGTGGTCCAATTTATCTACAAAACATGCAATTTTTTTTGTTGGCCAATATGCATTATTTTCTTATGGTCCCATGTCTGTTGTTGAATACTCAAATATTGAGAAGTAGAGAGTTTGATACTATCCTCTTTCTTACTAGTAAAGGTACATCTAATAAAAAAGTTAAAATAAAAAAAATTTAAAGAGAACTTCAATTAGACGGGCTTTTTTTACGTGCCTAGGCGCACCAGACGTGTGCTTGATCAAATGCGCCTTGCTCGAAAGGGTTTAAGGCGCCTTTGTTATCTAGCACTAAGGTGCAAGGCATAGGCGTGCCTAAGCGCACGCCTTGACAACACTGATACCAGTTTTTATTAAACAAGGAGAACCACTTTCTTGTCACTGCCTAATACCAGCAGCATATAACAGTATAGCAATTACCCACTAATAAGCATCCATTAACAATGCTTTGTAATACCCCCAGTTGGATATTGCTTTGTGCTTCTGCCATTGGGATTAAAAATATATTTTTGACTAATCAAAAACTAAAAGCGCAAATTTTTAGTAACAACATGGGTGGTTTTGATATTACATTTAATCGTTTTTCATATCTAAACAATCATGATTTTACTTTCTACCATTTGCTTTTATCATATAATAACTTCTTTCCATTACAATGCAAATAGTAAATAACAAAATAGCAATCATAGTGGAGCTTTTTTTTTTATTAGATTTCGTTGCAAAAACAACAAAAGGGTATTCAAAAATAGGGGAAAGAAGGTCAAAATACCTGCGCAAAAAGCGAAGAACAGGGACAGTGAGGCCAAGGAGCTTTTGCCAATCGGCAAAAGACTTGGCAGTAAGAAAACCGGTGGGCGACCGCTTGATAGCATCCTTCAAGAGGCAAGCCGCTTTGAGATCGGTCTCAGTATCGATGACATTATCAAGGCTCCGGTTCTTCACCCATTTCAGCCTCACTTTAACTATGCCTCTCAATTGTTGATGCTCAATTTGGGGATGTGAAAGTAGCTTTTTTATTGAGGAAACAAAGTTTGCTACTTTGAACATTATTTGTAGCCGAAAAAAATCACGAGAAAAATTATAATCTTTGGTGATTTTTTTTCTTTCTTTCTTTTCTGTTTAACCCTTTTTTTTTTTTTTTTTCTGTCGAGGGAAGAACTGAAGCAGTGTTTTCCGTCGTTTCCACTTTCATAAGCCATTGAGTGGACTCTTGCGGCCCGAAATCCAAATTAGATTGTTTTAAGCTTAAACCCAAATAGTTTTGCTTTCTGTTTACATGTTGGATTCAGTCTTAGCCCAAATCCGAATGGCCATTTTTTTTTTGGATTTTTATATTTATTTTTTTAAATATTTTTTAAAATTAATTAATATATTATTTACAATAATAATATTGTATTAATTACAAAAATTAATAATTTTATTTATTATTTTTAATATATTAAGAGAAAATATTATTACAAAAGGTTTTATAACATTTGTTAACAAAATCCGTTTATAAAACATCAATTATTATACAGACTTTTAAATTTTTATTATATATAAACTTAAAGAGTTTTTTCCTTAAACTGGCAAATCAAATATGTCTATTCAAAATATATAAAAAATAAATATTTTTAATTTGATGATTCTAAATATTATTACTGTATAAATAATAATAAAAATTGTCACTTATAAATCATGAAAAATTTAAATTTTACAAATAAATTTGTATCAAATTTTAATTTGATATTTATAATTAACAAAAATATATTAAACATATTTATAAAAACTAAAATTATTAAATAAAAAAAGAAAAAGAAAATCTTGTAATTTTAGCTTCTGGAATTTTAAAATTACGTCAATAAATAATAATAGTACAAGTTAGATTGCGAAAAGAGGCAGAACTGCAGAAATACAGAACCGAACATCAATTTTGGTTATTTCCAGAGAAAATGGAAGGAGAAGAGCAGACATCAATATGGAACAAAGAAACAGTGCCCAAAGTGATGAAAATAGTGAGCACAAGACTTTCTCAAAGAGACCTCGTCTCTCTCCTTCTTGTTAGCCCTTGGCTTCACCGCACTCTCATTTCCTACCCTTCTCTTTGGCTTGTACTTTTCTCTTCTCAACAATTCTCCTCTTTTTTCTTTTCTTTTATTGATTTTTTTTTTTTTTTGGTTTTAACTTTTCATTGCTTTTTATGATCTGGGTATTTGTTCTTTTTTGCCAGGCTATTGATTTACGTGAGATGAATAATGCTGGAGATCGACTCATAGCTGCTCTTTCACTGGTTTGTCAATTTGTCATCTTTTTTTTTTTCTTTTTAACTAGTAAAGTTGTAGTTTTTTTTTTTTTTTTTTTTTTTTTAATGTGTTGAAATATTGGTAGCATTGGGTTTTTGTTAGCAAATAGATAAAAGGGTAGCCATCTATAGTGTTAAAGTAAATTTTTGCATTTTCTTTGTAGCCAAGATATCAGCATGTGAATCAAATAAGCCTTGAATTTGCACAAGATATAGACGACTATCATCTCGAAGTCCTTAAGAGCAAGGTGAATTACTGTCCAGTTCTGCTTTGGAGTTTATATATGTTTCTTTTATTGAAGAATTTAGAAAGAAATGAGCTAAACGTTTTAGGTTGCATTTGAATGTAATTTATGCCATTGAGACCTTGGAATTGAACCTGATTCCAAATATAATTTTATGCTCTGAATAGATTTATAGATGTAAAAAGCTGTGAGATAGTTGTGGCTATACTGTGGAATCTAAGTCCAATGAGTTCACTTCATTTATAGTTATCTTGCCTATGAAGTGTGGTTAATTGTAATATGGTTTATTATTTCCTGAGTTTTTCTTGATACTATTTTAAGCATTCCAGTGTTTGGATTCACTTCAAGGCCTTGAGTCTTTAAATCTGAATGGCTGCCAAAAGATATCTGACAAAGGAATTGAAGCTAAAACCAGTTGTTGTCCTAAATTAATGGCTTTCTCTATCTATTGGAATGTAAGGTATTTTCGCATTTCCCTACGGATATATTCTGACTTACGTTTTTATAAACCATCGTTTCATTAATTTATAATTCTAATGCATCTTTTGATATGGACTGAGCTTCAGGGCAACTGATATAGGTGTGAAGCATCTGGTGAAGAACTGCAAATATATAGTTGATTTGAACTTAAGTGGCTGTAAGGTATTTGATGACTAACTGGATACAGGTTCCACCTTTTATTGTACAATATTGTAAACATCAATACTGGTGAGGTGCCACAAATTTTACTTAACTTATACTACATATGGGTTTTGTACGTCCCGCAAGGGCTATTGCCTGGGGGTTGCAATACAGTCTTTTAAGCATGTATTTAGTTAAGGGTGATTATGTTGAATGAACCTCAGAAAATCCTAGGAATGAAGTTTGTGAAACCATGTCTTCCTGAAATGAGGATTTTGGTACAAATGCAGAGTGACAATGAAGGATAATTCAAGGGAAAGATGAACTTGTGGGAAGCTGAGGATGGTGCCAATTACAATTGAAAGAGGGATGAGATGATTTATTTACAAAAACAACAAAAAATTGCACTATTGCTCAATGAGGAGTGATTTGAGATTTGATGGTCTGGGTAACAAGAGAATGGGAAAAAAGGGGTACTCAACTGGAGATTACAGAATACAGACTATGATTTTATGGATTACATTAGAGTGGATGATGAAAAGAGATCGTATACATCCATTTGAATTGTTGATGCATAATAATGGCTTTTTTGTTAGATTTTGCTGTAGCATATTGTGCTTTTGTAGTAAGTTGATTTGAACATCCAAACATGCTCAGTTGCAGACTTGAAACTTGTTTTTCTTTCTGCTTGCACCATTACCTTGTTTGTTGTGCAAGGGGTTTGGTTCACAACTTTACTGGAAACTTTTATAAATTTGTTTTCGTCCTTTTAAATAGTTTATGATTGTATATTGTTGCCACTATTCAATTATGCAAGTCAATTTACGGTATCCTGTTTGATTTTCTTTGATGTGACAATCACAGAATTTATCAGACAAAAGTTTGCAATTAGTAGCTGACAATTACCAAGAGTTAGAGTCATTGAATCTGACTAGGTATGTTAATCTGCTTTGCTTAGGTTTTAGTGGGTGTTGCTCATTCTACTGCTACTTTTTCAGTTATCTTTTAGGAAATCATTTGTTTGAAAAGGTAGTTACTAGATGATAAATGTCAGTAGTTGGCATGAAAGATCGACTGTCACATAAAGAAAATGATACTTTGCTTAGTTAATATTGTTTCACTTCTTTTTTGAAGACTTGTTGAGTATTTTTGGTTTTGGTACCTTCTCATGATTCTTGTGTCCTGTGATTATCTGGTTCCAGGTGTGTCAAGATGACAGATAGTGGCTTGCAACAAGTATTGATCAACTGCTCCTTTCTCCGAAGTTTGAATCTTTATGCACTGTCCAGGTATGCTATAATGTCCTCACCTGGTAATCTTTGGTTTCTTTTTTGTTATGGACTTATGGTTCCTAACTTGTGTCATTTTACTACATTGCTTGTACAGCTTCACAGCTGAAGCTTACAAGAAGATATCTGTTCTATCGCATCTAAGGTTTCTAGATTTGTGTGGTGCCCAGGTAAAAACTAAAGTTTCTGAAAAAGTTTTTATGGCATGCAGTTTGTGAAAATTGATACTACTAATGAAACATTTGATTTCCAGAATCTATCAGATGAAGGACTTTCCTGTATAGCTAAATGCAAGAAACTTGTATCTCTCAATTTAACATGGTTAGTGAATTATCTCCTATATAAATCTGTATAGCAAGAAGGTAATCTGATAGAATGTAAAAGCCAGTGTTTCTTTCTTTCTTTCTTTCTTTTCCTTTTCCTTTTTCTTTTAAACAGGTGTGTACGTGTCACTGATGTGGGGGTCATAGCTATTGCTGAAGGTTGTACCTCTCTTGAATTTCTCAGGTAAATCCTGAGCGAAATATTATTTAATTTTGAAGAACGAAGTATTTTGTGCCTTCAAACTATGTTGCTCCGACTGTTCATTGTTCTTGAAGTACCCGTGTCCGATGCATATCCGAACATGGATATGGGGATATGATCCTTCAAAAACCCTCCAAATACATGGAAATCTTAGAAAAAATTGAACATGCCCGTGTGCAACACTCACACCCTACTCCGAGTAACATAGCCTTCAAATGTTGTCTCTTGGGTCTTCTCATTATTATTATTCTAATATTTTAAATTCTGCATACCAATATGTCTCTTTCCTCATGTAGGCTTTGATTTTTAATGTGATTGATAGTGATAAATAACAAAATAAGGCACTAGATACACACTTGTTTTTGACACTGGCTGAAGCAGTTGAATTAAAGTGTCACCATTGAGCTAAGCTAGATCTAGTGCACCCTTCAAAGAGTTCAACTATGGCTGCCTCTGTGCCCTCCAACCTCCCCTGAATGATGAGTCTCAGATTCAGTTGCAGCCTAACTGAAGTAATACCAAAAGAATTGCAATGCATAAAACAATAACAAATGTGAATATCTTGTCATTTTGTTATCAATCTAGATTTGGATTCAGTGAAAGGCTATGTTACTCATACTCGGGTGTGAGTATCGGATACGGTTATGTGTCCGACACGGGTATGTTCAGTTTTTCTAAGTTTTTTCATGTATTTGGAGGGTCATATCCCCATACCCATATCCGAATATGCGTCGGACACGGGTGTTTCAAGAAAAATGAAAGATCGGAGCAACATAGATGAAAGGAATTCATTAATTATTTGGATTTTTAACATTCATGGATATTTCAGTAACATATACTATAACTATATGCATCAAAATTCATGGGCAACAAATAATTTTAAATTTCTTCAAATAAAAGCATGAAGCAATTAGTCATATTTCATAATCCCATTTCAGTCGATTTCATTCAATTCAACGATTGACCAAAAGAAAATTTTATTTAATAAATAATAAAATAAATTGCATGAACTTAGCTCAATCAAATACTGATATTTATTTTTTATTTTTATGCAATGATAAGTTGATGAATGAGAAAAAGTGCTTTCTCCATACTTTTTTTTTTTGTCATTTAGCTGAATAAATTATAGGCAAAGCGTGTGGATGTGAGAATGGTTAGATTTATAAGCCATGAGTGTCTGATACTGATATGTGATGATGCAAATGTCACTCTCTAGCCTATAAATTCTTCTCATGTAAAAAGTTTTTATGCCTTGCAGTTTGTTTGGGATAGTTGGGGTAACTGACAAGAGTCTTGAGGCCCTTTCCAAGTTTTGCTCAAATACAATCACAACTCTTGATGTTAATGGATGCATTGGTATTAAGGTAAATAACTGTTTTCTTCTCTTTATAAGGGATTCTGCTTCTCCTCTGCTTATTTATAGGAAAGCTATGGCAGTTATTGTTCTTGTCAAGAATCTTTATTGCTCTAATCATATCGAAGAAAAATACCCTTGCTTTTAGATATCATTCTACTCTTAGGTGGATGAACATACCAATGTATAAAGGATGGGAAAGCAGATGTATGCGAGTGCTCAGATGTGAAAATAATATGTTGTTCCGACTTTTCATTGTTCTCGAAATACCCGTGTCCGACGCATATCCGGATATAGGTATAGGGATATGATCCTCCAAGGACCCTCCAAATACATGAAAATCTTAGAAAAAATTGAATATACCCGTGTCGGACACATACCCGTATCCAACACTCACACCCGAGTCCGAATAACACAGATATGCACTGTCGGAAACTTTACTAGGGAGTGCTCGAATGTATGTCCATGTGTGAAGTGTATCCATTTGTGAGCATGCTCAAACCTGACAGTTGACACCTATTTGCACAATATCATCATGGCACAATTGAGAAGTTCTGCATCTCAAAAATCAAACTTATTTTCCTTTCCAAGTATTATTAATAGTTAATACAGGCATGCACAGTGCATTTGCTAATAATTTCTGACAAATTCTCTTACTAAACCTATATTGATGTATGTCCATTGCAGAGACGAAGCCGTGATGATTTACTTCAGTTGTTCCCACATCTGAGATGCTTCAAAGTGCATAGCTGATCGGGTGGTGGTATATTAAGTTTGAAACACTTATACACATAATCAAAGTGAGGATGCCTTCCTTCAAAGCTGTTATGTTAAATGAGCATAGGCCTGTTGTGTTGAATTGATGGCTGATGGCCTTGTTGTAGACATGAAAATTGAATTGAATTTAAGTGAACCCTTAATTGAATTTATAGATACTTAAATAGGAAAAGGAAAAAAAAAAAAAAAACATTTGGGTACTTTTCAAAGAGTCAGATTTTCTTATCTTATTTACGTTTTGTGTCAGTCGCTGCTTCTAATTTCTAGTATCTGACTGCCTGTGTTTCACAATGCTCTTACATTTTTGGCTTTCTCAATTGCAAAATGTTTTTACATGCCATTTGGTTTAAGATCCCTCCTTTCTGCTTTAATAATTCTTAGAACCAAAGTTGTCGGTATCGATATTGATGGTATAGTATTGATATCAACGATATTAATCGATACGGACTGATACTATATTATCAATATTATATCATTTCGTTTTTTTTATCTATTTATACCAGTCTTATTGTCAAACCAAATCAATCCATACAAGATTTTGCTTTTTATTTTTCTTTTAATTTTCACTTTTTTAATTAATTCTTAATTATCTCTCATGATATTTTCTTTTATAATTTTATACAAAAATATGTTACATTAAATTTATATAATGAAAGTGTGTTTGTATATAGAGGTGCTCATGGGCCGGGTCACGGCCCATTTTTTTTTGCCCAGGCCCGCCCGTTTAGGCCCGAATCACTGTTCATTGAAATAAAAAAATAAAATTTTTATTTTTTTATTTTTTTAATTAAAATTAAATAAAAATAATATTATAATAATAAAACACTGTTCCAGGCCGGGCCGGCCCGGAACATGAATTTGCCTGCCCGGGCCGAGCCGGGTAGGCTGCCCGAGCCGTGAGCAGGTCTATTTGTATATATATATATATATATATAGATAATTTTATTAAAATTTTTGAAAATGATATACATGAATTTTTAAAAAAAAATACCAATAAACAAAAAACACTACATCGAAGCAAATAAATATAGATACATATCAATACCAAAACAATACATTAAAATATTAAAAAATTATTTTTATTTTTTTTATAATTAAATTTAAATGAAAAATATTTTTAATTATTGAATAATAATTCGAACAAAATTGAACTGGATCAACTCGAATTACAAATATTCTTATCCAAGCTCGGACTGCCCAACCTTGAGCATACGCTCATATCATTTACCCTTACTGTTTTTTTTTTTTTTGGGGGGGGGTTACAAATACAATAGATCATGTCGTTTCATTCTTATTCCTTTTTCTTTCTCTGCAGTGCAACAGCTTGGAAATGTCACAGTTTGATATCAATATGGGCAAATTCTCATCATCTTCAAAGCAAAAGCAAAAGGATATTATTCATTGGAGACCAAAATGAAACATGGAAATTAAGATGGGAAGGAAGGAATGCAATAGCATGCCATTAACCACTTGCTTTGCAGAGAATTTAAAAACTACAAGGTCAATTGACTAATTATACTGAGCCGCTCCACATTTCTATTGCAAAATAAAGAAAAGAAATTGACAAAAGGCTTTTTTCTATGAAACCAAAGGAGCATGATCTACCATTCTTACAATAACTTATCTGTAATCCATCGGCTTTCTTTGGGCCATTTTCTTGGGCATCTGCAAAACCCTAAACAACATGCAGCAGCTGGTCATTAAGTAAACAATCTTTCGGGAGACCTTGAACGGCACAAATAGAGATTATGTTTCCAAGACTCGAGCATCGGATACGGGTATATATCCAACACAATATATTCAAATTTTTTAAAGTTTTTTTATATATTTGAAATATCATATCCATACCCATGTCCGAATGCGTATTAAACACAGATGTCGGACACGAATACTTTAAAAAAAAATTAAAAATCCGGGTAACATAAGATAGAGATGCTGCTTCTCTGCACATATGCATAAAGAGAGACTAGTGCATTTATCTTTTCACTGAAGAATCACCAGCTCAGTTGTATATGTTGCGACATTCAAAATAAAGGGCAGTAACAGCATACCTTAAAAGAGTCAGCGTCTAGGCCTAGGCATACACCGAAATTCAGCTAACAGAGGTATATGATCAGAAGACCACTCGGGAGAAGGAAGGGCTGTGTCTTTCCTCAAGCTATCCTCATCCAAGAGTTCCAATAAGGACTCCACTGTTAAAGAGTCAGCTGAAAGCACAAATCAAAAAACTCATAAGCAGCTGCAATCACTAAAATTCACATCAAACATCTAATTTACACAAAAATCTAGAGAAAAAAGGCATTCAAGAAAAATTAAAATTGTATATGCACTATTCAATCAACCAATTGTTTCAAAAAGATAACCCACCTGTGTAAAATATGTAATCGAGGGTGCCGATAAAATCTCTTGTGCAATTTGTGAATAAAGGTTCATTAGTTGAGAGGTCCATTCTTCTTCTCTGTTGTTCAAAACCAAGACCAACACCTCTGGCAAAGGATGAGTAAGCACTAACCTGTTCGAAAAAACTTACTGTGTCAAACATAACCCTTGAATAATGTATTACACCCCCACCCCTTTTCCTACTAAAGGATGTATCCAGCGTTAAATAACCGGACCGGATCGGCCGGTCGAACCGGAAACCGGTGGTCTGTCCGGTACGGTGCATATCATAGAACCCAAAATTCTCTGAACAGGTAAAAAACCGGTTGAACTGGCAAAATCCCAGAAAAAGCCGGTTTTAAACTTATTTTTAAATTTTTTTAAAAAGAAAATATATTGTATGTGGTGATATTTGAATCTTTAACTTGTTGAATCTATATTAAAGATCATATCATTTAGCCAAATACATATTTTTATTAAATATTTACTACATGTAATACTTATTTAATATTTAAATTATTTTTTTAATGCAACCGGTCGGTTCAACCGGTCGGACCGGTAACTGGAGGTCTCACCGACTTGACTTTCGGTCCAATTTTTTAAACATTGGCTGTATCCTTTGTTTTCTTAAAATCCCTACCAAATATTAAATAAAAGTGATGGTAGGGTAAAAACATAAGCGACCTCTTGAAGCAGTTCAGTAATGGAAGAGAGTTTACCAGTGGCAACTGATGAGTCAACTTGCTGTGAGGACGCAAAATCGCAAGAGGATCTACCAATAAATCCGGATGCAGTGGATCTACCTTTCCCGTAGCAAGAAGTGAATGGGGAGCACTGCACAAAATTCAACAGTTCATTTAATTAAGCAAAAGTCTAATGCGAATAAAATGGATCTGAAGCACTAAATAATCTATCATTATGTAAAAGATAAAGACTTACCTTCCAGGAACTGAATTAAAATCCCCACACACCAACATTGGAATGTCTGCGCTTGCGGCTATTTTCTCCAATCCCTTTAATAGAGTATGCACCTAAATAAACATTAAAAAAACACAAAATGAGTGATTATTTTGAATTATAGAAACATCAAACATGTAATGTATAAATAATTATGCAGATTAAAGAAAAATTAGAACCTGCCAGATTTTGACATCCTTTAGCTCTTGTTGAACATTTACATGTGTGTTTGCCTGTATTCCAAAGCAGATTAAAGAAAAATTAGAACCTGCCAGATTTTGACATCCTTTAGCTCTTGTTGAACATTTACATGTGTGTTTGCCTGTATTCCAAAACCAGGAATATTAGGAAACAGTTAAATTATACATGTAGAAATTATGAAAGATTTGCAAGGATTATAAATAAACAAGTAAATATCGTCGACGCCATTTAGATGAGTCTACTTTCATGAATGTAAAGATAGCCCAACCTTCAGAGGGATGAATACATTCAACATTTCAATGCCATGTTTGAAAAAATAAAAATGGAAAGGAGTAAGGTTAGGGGGACTAAGAACCACAACGTAAACCACATACGAGAGAGAAGGGATGAATACATTACACCAAGTAAATATCGTCGACATCATTTAGATGAGTCTACTTTCATGAATGTAAAGATAGCCCAACTTTCAGAAGGGATGAATACATTCAACATTTCAATGCCATGTTTGAAAAAATAAAAATGGAAAGGAGTTAGGATAGGGGGACTAAGAACAACAATGTAAACCACATACGAGAGAGAGCACATAATAATCAAACCAATCTAATCCAATTTGGGACTTGGTTAGTCATTATGAAATATGGGAAGTTTCATGCGATTCTGATACTTCTAATTGCAAGAATGTGATTATTGTTCACAAGCAAACTTTTCCACTGACCAAATTATATCAGTTAAGTAAAAGATCAAATTCCTATTATTCAAATATAGGAACATTCATTTCAACAAAAATATATATATATAGGAACATCCATTAAACATTTTGAAAACATTACATCAATTTCTGCATCACAAGCAGCCTGCCACCTGCAGCTAAATTATATCAGTTAAGTAAAAGATCAAATTCCTATTATTCAAATATAGGAACACTCATTTCAACAAAAATATATATATATAGGAACATCCATTAAACATTTTGAAAACATTACATCAATTTCTGCATCACAAGCAGCCTGCCACCTGCAGCCTACAGTATTGTTTACACCTCTACATGGGTCTAGATGAACCAACCTGCCAACCAGACCAATTGACAGGACTAGATAGCAAAAAATCAAGCACTTTCAGTTTTATGAAACAAGCCATAGGCTACTTTACTCAAAACTAGGCAGACCTAGAAAATATTACTTACATGTGCAACAAGTTGTGCTAAACTTGCCATTTCTAATTCTTTTTAGATTATATAGGAAAAAAACCCAGGTATCTTAGCCCATTAGTTGAATTCAAGACTATAAGACTAAAGATAGTCCCAAAAATCCTTTTTGATTTCAGTGCAGAACAGCTGCAGCATGATTAAATCATGTTCAACTTGCCAATGGCCCACTCAAAACCCCTGATCGAAAAGCTAATCACAGAATAACAATCACCACTAGCAATATGATGTCATGTTTTTATCATAGATAAGGCATGAAAGCAAAATCATGCAAACTGGAAGACCACAATAGAGAAGGCCATAAATATATGGAATAGAAGAATAAAATTAACAATCCTTACCACACAAAGAAGCTGCCGCTTCCCAGGATTGTCAGCTCCCTGATTACTAAACTTTGCTTCCAAAACCACAATTAGTGCAACATTATCCTGCAGACAAAAAAGAATTTACATGATATTATACCATAAGAGCATGGATATAGATCCAAATTAGCAGTAAATATTTATTACCTTAACCAAACGATTTAAAGCAGCCTTTTTCTGAGTAGTTTGAACAGCAACCTCAGTCAAGGATTGAGCAGCCTTATTAAATTCAACCTGCAAAAGACATGATTTACTTTAGCATAACCAAAACACGTATAAATCCCTATACCACGTTAGAAATACTTCCAAACCTCATATTTTTTGACAAGGGAAAATCTATCTCTACGGAAAAATGTTGCACAGCCATCAATTGTATGGATATTTCCACAGTAAGCCTGCGTTATAGACAACATAAATTATACATAGAAGAATAATATTACTAAACCAGTGAGATGAGAATCATGGAGCTCTTAAAAACCTCGTTTGTCTTCCTCTTGTATAAAGCTTGATAGCCATGTTTGTCAAGCTCAGGGGCAAAAAAATTCTCAAAATGGTCGCCTTGCACCTGAAAAGATGAGAACAATTGATACTGATGCACAGTCAATGTTCACCTAGATGCGCAAAGGGCATGATTTCTGGCTAATGATGAGGTGCTGATAAAGAAATGCTGGCATCCAGAATTGTTGCTTCTCATTTAACTATGGTCTCTTCTTTGTTTCCAAAACTCCATCCTTTATTAACAAAAAAGGGGGAAGGGTAAAATAATTTCCTTATTAGCATTGCCTATACAGTATCTTCACTCTTAGATCAACAAATTACAATACCAAATAAACTCTTTTAGGCAAATATATATGTATATATAAAGACACCTTGCATCTAAAAGGAAAAACAAAAAGGATACAGCAGAGTATAAACCCACATCTAACTTAAGACTGCTGAAAGTGCACAAGGTCAGATATCTCCACCCAAAATATAATAGTAAACATTAAACAAAGAAGCTATTTTTTTCATGCACTAAACTTCAAAGCTGTGTCTCAGTTCAAAATGAAACTTCAGAAAGGATAGCTATCATCAAACAATAACTGAAAGTATTACCTCTTGAAGACAAACAATGTCTGCATGATAACCTGTGATTTCCCGCAACAAATTCTGTCTGCGATATGGCCAAGAAAGAGCCCATGAAGGGCAATAACTGTATAACTCATTGCTGGCATACGAGTCAGACAAAATGTTGTATGAGAGAACAGTAAAAGTTCCAGAGGTTGAAATACGTCCATCTGAATCTAGATGTCCCATCATATCAGCTCCGCTTACTGGGATCAAGCGCCGAGGACTAGGGGAAGGCGCCGGAATAACACGAGATGTCAAAATAGTATTGGGATGTCCCAT
The DNA here is from genome assembly GCA_030761205.1 of Fremontodendron californicum. NCBI lineage: Eukaryota > Viridiplantae > Streptophyta > Magnoliopsida > Malvales > Malvaceae > Fremontodendron > Fremontodendron californicum. The sequence goes on along the minus strand of JAULJL010000009.1, from coordinate 7,348,690 downwards.
AGGTAGTTTCGTTTCTGCATCTACGACGACACACTCAAGCTTGAGAACATAGCCAATATCATCTGCTGTTGGTGTATATGTTTTAGAGCATCCAACTTCAAACCAGGTTTCACCATCACTCCTCAGTGTAACTGCAGCAGGATACAGAGGTGTTGACCCATTTTTCAAGCTAGTGCTTGATGCTGAACCAGTTAAGCTAGCATTTATAACTCCAGACCCTGAGCTATTGAAACGGCCAAATATCTCTTCCTCATTTCCATTTTCGTTTGCAGCACGGTCATGCAGAACACAGTGATGCTGCCACGCATCTGAGAAACACTTTGGAGAACAATGGTAACTTCTAGCAACAGGTATTTTAGCCTTAACACAACCTATGCACTGCAATGTGGCTAGCTCAGAGGGATGTACACTACAGACAGCAACTTTTCTATCACTTTGTATGCGATACCTGCAATACAGACCCAAGAAAGGAGCAACAAGTTTTAGACAGGTAGTATAAACGGAAAATTTTGAAACAATTATATAAATTTCCATCTAATCCCACAAGCGGACAACACAATCTAATGAAAAGATCTTAAAAGACAATAATAGGTGCACAAGATACAGTCAAAATAATCTCTTTTCCAATATAAGAATCCAGCAATTACAATAAGAATGCATAATATCCTCGTCTCAAACTTCAGTGAAACTACAAGGCACCCAAAGCATGTGTCAATCATTAACAGAGATAGTATCCTATGTGATTAAACATTTTTGTCTTACCATGACAAGATCTAAATACCATCCAAGGACTGAATAATCAATCAATTCTATTTACTAATCATCTTTATATATGGCTACACGTAACTGATGCCAAAACGGAAGGATAACGTTCTAGGATCTTTTGTGATGAAACATATGGCAACTACTATAACTTTCTATTACCTTTTACGGAGTCTCTAATAATTTCCAAAATGCAACTAGACTGACTTGGTCCACCCACAATTTACTTCAAATAGCAAAAGCTTGACATAGGCAGTAACACATTAAATGCCTCACCAGTACCTTTTCAACAGTTAAGATTGGGTGATTATTATGCATCCACTCTTTCAGCTAAATGATTCTTTCTTTGTATGACCAAGATTTTCAGTGTAGTACTTCTTAATTTAAGTTGAAACGTTCTAACAAGCTTCACAGACATAGCGCTGCCAGGGTGGCCACAATAATGAAAACACCAGTAACAATTATTATTAGTGAGAGAATAGTCTACTCATATAGCCTAGCCATCATGGCATGTTGTTACATGTCATTCCAATTTAAGCAAAGACAGCAGATAATGACAAAGAGTTCAATTGCAATAACTTTAACTCTTGCAGTTAAAAAAGCAGCGCAAACTAAATCCTTGTAACACCAAACAAAATGGCACGAAATTCAACACCATAACCTGAATCAAGAAACTACTTCTTAGACTTTCAAAAACTACAAAACCACATCACTAAACGTTCATGATAAATCCAGCACATAAGAGTAACAAAAAGCAGATTCCAACCAAGGCAAAAGCAATCACACCATCTCCAAATGCATGGCCAGAAAGGGGTTTTTTTATCAGAATATAGCTAAAAAAAAAAAATTATTTACCAAAATACCGTTGTTTTCATATTAATTCTCAAAATCCGTTTGTTTTAAAACCAGTTGGGAAATCGCCATCCCTCATGGCGATTTCCCAACGTAAAATTTTCAATTTCATCGAGGGAAATCGCCATGGGAGGTGGCGATTTCCCTTGGTGGTATTTTTTTTTATACTTAAAATTAAAAAAAAAAAAATTGTAAATTTGTTTTTAAAATTTCTATTTTAATTTTAAAAATTGCAAATTAAATAAAAAAATTAAATTGAATTTTTTTAAAAAAAATTTAAAAGTCTAACGGTATATTTCTTATTTAAATTTTAAATTTTATGATTTTTTTTTTTAATTTTTTAGTTAAATTTTATTAATATAACCTTTTGAAACAAAAAATTAATAATAAAATACAAAAAAAAAAAAAATCAAATTTTTTTGAAGGCAACGGTAACTTGACCGTTGCCTTCAAAATCCCCTCCCCTCCCCCCACACACACACTACTCTTCTATAAATACCCCCCTCATTTTCTACAACTTATTTTAATTTTCTTTCTTCTTTCTACAATCAATTTTTTTTTTCTACCAACAATTTTTTTTTTCAACAACAATATTTAAAAATAACTTCATCATCATTATTGAGATTGCAAGAAAATCACATATCCTCGGTTATATTTAAAGAGGTTAATAAATTGTTGTAATATTATTTGTATTACATTATCAATTTTTAGTAATTTTTTAATTATTATTATTTTATAATTTTATAATTTTATAATTTTTTATGTTTTAATTATTATAGTTTTATCATTTTATCATTATTATTATTTTTTTATTTTATAGTTTTATAATTATTTATTATTTATATTGTTTAATTTTTTATTATTATAGTTTTTTTATTTTTTAATTATTATAGTTTTTTCATTTTATAGTTATTCATTTTTTATATTATTTAATTATTTAATAATTATATAAATAATTTTAAAATTTTATATTATTATTGTTTTGTTATTTTATAGTTTTAGAATTTTTTAATTATTATAGTTTTATAATATATTAATTTTTATAATTATTTAATTTAATTTAATTTAATTTAATTAATTATCAACAGGATACTCGTCGCGTGCTACGTTCGAGGAAATTTACATTGGAGGACTCGTATACATCTATTATCGAACACTTAAGAAGAGTCGAATTTTATCACGCAACTCAAATTCGACGATTTTTTATACAACCCGACTTAATCAGTGCGTTGATCGAACGATGGAGACCCGAGACGCACACTTTTCATTTTCTATTTGATGAATGCACGGTAACTCTAGAAGATGTTACGCTTCAACTTGGACTTCCGGTCCATGGCGATGCAGTTACAGGCGAAAGCTTGCTAGATTGGAATGAAGAGTGTCAAAATCTATTGGGTGCGGTACCTCCAGATGAGTATCTATCTGGCTCAACGGTGAGACTAAATTGGTTCAAATCCTTTCAAAAATTTTCATTACACGCAACTGAAGAACAGATACAATATGCTGCTAGAGCATATATTTTACGTTTGATTGGAGGATTACTAATGCCTGACAAATCGAGCAGTCGGATACATTTAATGTATCTTCCATTATTACGTGATTTAGAGCATGCGGCAAATTATAATTGGAGTTCTGCGTGTTTGGCGGTTTTGTATAGAGAACTGTGCCGGGCTACAGTTCCAAAAAGTCATGACATAGGTGGATATTTAGTGCTTCTACAACATGAGCTTAGTATCGGCTGCCATTTCTTGCTCCGCGCGTGAATGTTTCGGCTGTATACCCCCTTGCAAGCAGGTAATAATCTTTACTATTTTATTAATTTTGTACAAACTTGTATTTTTATAGGTCTATTAAGATTTTATATGCATTTTAACAGGTAGAGTACGAGTAGTAGTAGAGATTTTACCGAGACTCCGACCGACCTTGCAAGTATAAAATTGCGACTAGATCGAGTAGGATATGATAAAGTAAATATTTCGATTGTTACATTCAATATTTTTGTATTTAATCCATACGAAACTAATAATTTGTAATAATTATTCGCAATTTCTGTGGATGCCATATTCCTCAAGTGAAATTATAGCATGCCTCCCATCGGATGCCCACAATAATTGTAATATATGGAAAGCAAACACAGCATTAATATGCTTTTCATATGTAGTGGCACCAAACTGACAGGGTGTTGCGACAATTTGGGATGCAACAACCAATTCCGCAAGCCCCGATGAACCTTGATAAGCTTCACAAGATCGACATGCGTGACCGTCATGAGAAATTCTGGCCTGCGAAGCATGAACATTGGATCCATTGGTGGAATATACGTTGTCAACGAATTCCGACAGGTTATCTGATTGTTGGTAATAATTTCAACCTATCTGATGATTACATATGATAGTATAAAAATGAAGGTCGACCTTTTGTTTGTCCACCGTCGGTTTATGAGGATGTTAGGAGTATGCCATTTACGGGACGAACTTCAACTCCAGTCCTTCCTACACAGGATATGGAAGCTCTTAGACCTAGCCGACGTGGGAGAATACGTCAACCAGCCTCATCGGAGTTCACAACACCGAGTCATTTAGTCATCCTGAACCTGAACGGGATCATGGAATACCATTCAGTCATCGTTATTCCGTCAGTCACCCCGGATATGACGTTGATAAGTGTTACCGACCATCACCACCAATTATGAGGTTAGATGATCAGCTCACCATCCTAAGTCCAAGTTCAGCATATCTAACATCAATGTATCAGTTTGGAACCCCTACATCAGCATTTGATGGTACATCATTTCTGGGTCCATCTAGTAGTCAGGTTCCCTTTATGGATGAACTAAGTGTTGGCTCCTTCAGCAATGGGTTTCAAAATTTTCATACAGAAGAAATGACGGATGACATACAACCGGAACCAGTGGCAGTTACAGCAAGAGGTCGTGGTCGACCGCGAATACATGCCACTGACGAGGTTGAATGACGAGTCCAACCACCACGCACTAGGAGAGCTCGACACTGTTTCTCTACACCACACAATAATTAGAATAAATATATTTTTATCAATATAACGAGAATAATATATTTTAAATTTGTAAGATATAAATTTATATGTTTTGCATTATGTTATTTACTTTAAATTTGGTAGGAAATTAATTGTTATTTTTAATTTTTTTATTCAGCATATCTAACTAAAATGTTAATGTTGTTATTTAATTTATAAAAATGTAATAAAATATATTATTCAATATATTATTATAAAATTTCTTAATTTTATATAAAATAATAATCCAAATTACATGATAAGTAAAAAAAAACTTGCATAACATTTTCCCTTAATGGTAAAATATGTAAATATTACAGGTTATGAAAATATGTAATTCCTTTATTGTTGATGCGAACTCTCCCCCGATGTGCCAGATTGATGCGGACATTTTCGACGGCTATGACCTTCATTTATGTATAATCTACAACGTTTTGGTTGGCCTTTCTCCCTGAGGTCCATTTCATTAAGAATACGACTTGATTTTGGCCGACCATGTGGATTTCTCCGCAATTCTTAATTGGGACACTTCTAAACCATCATATTGAGACCAATAACCTTCATTTCCAACTGCTTCGAACTCATGTCTATAAACATTCAATATAGTTTACATTTTATAGACATTGTCCACATATTGCATGCAATCTACATGGACATGTACACAAGCAGCAATTACATGTGAACAAAGGAACCTTTGTGCTTGAAACTTCCCACAGTCACATCACATGTCACTAAGCTTGACTTTGTATTTTATTGCAGAAACACCCTCTTGTGGATCAACTAATTCTTCAATCAGAAAAGATTGATTTGCTCGCGTAAAATTATGAAACGTTTGTGAGACTAATGAATTGTCCACACCCTCTTATGGATCAATTAACTCTTCAAAGAGTTTCACGTAAAATTGTCCACATATTGTATACAATCTAAATTGTTTGTGAGACTAATGAATTATGAAACGTTGTAGCTTGAGATAGCGGAACGACTTCTTCTTTGGGAACATCGTATGTAATGTGAACATAGAACGGCCCAGAATCATCATCTTCTATAGAAAGTTTTCTATAGTGCGAACATTTAAAAGCCCACAATCATCGTGAATATCCTCTATGTCAGCATATAACTCAAGTACACCAACATTTGCAAATGTCTCATGAGCATAAAACATGCATCTAACATCATCATCTTCAAGTGAAAATGTTATATATCGGATACATCCTTCACCAATAAAAAGATGCATATACTTAATCTCTAAAACTCTTTTTCTATTTTCAGCTTTAATTTTTGTATGAATTTGCAGCTTCAGTTCCTCTAATGTGACGTCTTCATCAACACGAAAACTTTTAGGACGTCCACAATCAAAGGTAGCATCTTCGTCAGTATTATGAATTTAGCCATTATAATAGACCAATGCGATCACTCTGTTGCTCATGTTGTGTAATAATGAAATTAAGAAGGATGAGAATTGAGGTATTATTACTCGACAAAAGAAAGAAGAAATAAAGAAGGATAAGAATGAGGAAGTATTAACACTCAGAAAAAATCTGATTGAAAAACTGTTGTAAGTGGTATTGTAAACCTTCATCAGTATTATGAATTTATAATGATTCATTATGTTGTACCAGAAGACAAATCTCATCCTTTGTACAGGAAAGAATCTAATTCCCATTTTCTGGCTAGGGTTAATTGACTGAAAAACTGATAACTCATTTAATGCAAAAACTGATGACAAATCCAATCCTTTGTACCGGACTGTCCAATAGTCTCATCCATTGCAGAAGGTATCCAATTCCAATATTTTCTGCAGCATTTGATTGACTGGAAAATAGCTGAAACTTATCCCTTACCCTAAATCATTAGTCCAATCCATTACAGAAGGAATCCAATTCAAATATTTTCTGCAGCATTTGATTGACTGGAAAATAGCTGAAACCTATTTCTTACCCTAAATCATTAGTCTCATCCATTGCAGAATGAATCCAATTCCAATATTTTCTGCAGCATTTGATTAACTGAAAAATAGCTGAAACTTATCCCTAACCCTAAATAATTAGTCCCATCCATTGCAGAAGAAATCCAATTCCAATATTTTCTGTAGCATTTTATTGACTGAAAAATAACTGAAACCCTACCCCTAAATCTGATCAATAATCCTATCCATTGTATAAGAAATCCAATTCCAATATTTTCTGCAGGATTTGATTCACTGAAAAATAGCTGAAACCCTAATCCCATCTATTGCAGAAGGAATCAAATTTCAATATTTTCTACAGCATAAAATTAAAAAAAAAAAATTTTAATTTTATATAAAATTTAAATATGAAATAAATTTTTTTATATAAAACTTTGATAAATTTTTTTTTTTATAATTTTAATAAGAAATAAAAGTTTACTTTTTATAAAATTAAAATAATAAATTTTATTTTATTTTATTTTTTATAAAATTTCAATAAAAATTAAATTCAATTTTTTATAAAATTATAAAATTAAATAAATTATAAAATTTTAGTATATATATTTAAAAAAAATAAAAACAAACCAAGATAATTTTTTTTATACCTGTTTGTTACAGATCTCACATATAAAATTTAAATAAGAAATTAAAATTTTTATTTATATAAATTTAAATAAGAAATAAATTTTTTTATATAAAAATTTAATAAGAAATATAATTTTCTTTTTTAAATTTTAATAAGAAATAAATTTTTATTTTTTATAAAATTTTAATAATAGATTTTATTTTATTTTTTATAAAATTAAAAAATTTTAATATATATATTTTAAAAAAATAAAAAAACAAGCCAAGATAATTTTTTTTTATTTAATTTGCAATTTTTAAAATTAAAATACGAATTTTAAAAACAAATTTGTAATTTTTTTTTAAATTTAAAATAAAAAATATACCACCAAGGGAAATAACCACCCCCATGGCGATTTCCCTTGGTGAAATTGAAAAAAATTTCAAAATACACCAAGAAAAATCGCCACCCCCCTGGCGATTTCCTTTGGTGTTTTTTGAAAATTTTACACTGGAAAATCGCCATGGGGAATGGCGATTTCCCAGCTAGTTTTAAAACAAGCGGATTTTAAAAATTAATCTGAAAACAACAGTATTTTGATAAATAAATTTTTTTTAGCTATATTGTGATAAAAAGAAGCAGAAAGGCTCAACTAATAAACCTCAATTCCACACTTCCCCTTATGGAATTATTATAACAACCCAACAAAGAAGTTCACATATTGTATTTACTAAAAACAGTCAAATAATATCACACCCAAAAATCTAGCTCAAACCCCAATTGGCCAAAATGAGAACTACCCAAAAGACCAAAACACCAAAAAATAATAGAATATCAAAAAGCTGAGAACTTTTCTTAATGCAAACTCTTAATACCTACAAAAAGAAGTTCGCATATTTACTAAATTCAATCAAATAATAACACACCCAAAAAACTAGCTCAAAATCCAATTGGCCAACATGACAACTAATCAAAATACAAACCCCCCCCCCCCCCCCCCCATAAATCAATAATAAAGCAAAAGAAAAACTTTAATTTTTAATTCACTAGCCGAAAAAAAGTTCATATATTTACTAAAAAAGAAATCAAATAAACTTAGCTAAAACCTCAATTGGCTAAAATGAGAACTACCCAAATGACCAAAACACCCCAAAAATCAATCAAATAGACTAAAAAAATGACCCTTTCTGACAAATTTAAAAACACTTACCATGTGTACCTCAAGAAGTGACCGTCCAGAGGGGCCGACTCGGGCACATCATCGGTGGTTACGGTCTTGTCGGGTCGGCGTAAGAGCATGTAAGGCGTGAGCTCGCAGCCAACAATTGGTATATCAGAAGGGAGGTGCACCCGTAGCACGCTCAGCATGCTTTAACTTCTCCGGCTTCCCTTGTCTGTCACAGTTCGGAACGTTCACCGCTTTGTAAACCTATCAAATCCAATCCCACACTACGCCTAGCAACAGCAGCAGACCAAGAAAAGTCTTCGAAACGATGAGCAATCTTATCGGAGCGAAGTCCAGGCGGATCCGCCATTTACTTGACCCAAAAACCCGCCTGCCTTGACCCGAAATGATCCTCTCTTTTCCAATTAAACAAAACCTAGAAAACCTCTTAATTTTAATCTGAAAAATAAAAATGTAAAGCTAACAACAGATCTTGTAAAAAAAAAAAATTAGGGTTTTGAAAAAAGAAATGATGAAGGAAAAAAAAGTTGAGATTTTTAAGAAAAGGGCGAAATAAGAAGTCGAATGATAATTAGGGTTTTACAGAGGAAGTGAAAACGAAAGTGTTTATTTATATATTTATAGACAAAGAAAATGAAATAGAAATTAGTAGTAGTAATTGGTTTTGAAAAATTGTAAGAAATGTTATATTTTTTGGTTTTGAAAGCAGAGGGTGGTGGTGCCGCGGTGGAGTGGAAGGGTGGCTTTGCTTGGGTTTTTACTTTCGATTCGGGAACTATCAACTATTATGAAAATTGAATTCTAAGGAATTCAGTGGAGATTTCCATAATATTTCAGGGTTAATTTTGATAGTTTATGTTCTGGGTTTTAGTTAGATTGAGTTTGCTGCTGGGATTTTTTCTTTTATATTTTACGTAACTTTTTGGCAAACGTTTTTTTTTTATTATTAAAACGCTTTGTAATTAGGGATGACAATGGAGCAGAGTGGGGTAAATATTATCTTATCTATTTTCACCCCACTCTTGTATGGATGTTGAAAACATCCACATCTATGAATGTCGGTTATATTCATAACCGCTCCACGGTGCTCCACTCCGTTACACCCCAATTTATATTAATTATTTTTAACTTAATATTGTAAAAAATTATATTATAATTTATTCATGAACATAATTTTAGTATATAAAAATCTTTAATATAATATATATAATACATATATACTAAAAGTATAGATATAAAATATTAGTATATATATGATTTTAGTATATATATCTAATATATATTAAAAATATAAGAAAAAATATAAAATATTTTAAAGGATAAAATAGTAATTTCAAAAGTCGGGGCGGGGCGGAGTGGAGCAAGCATTTATCAAAACCGCTCCGCTCCACCCCGCTCCAAAAAAAAACTCTCCATTCGGAGCAGATCGGTGCGAAATCTATCGGTCGGATCGGGTTTTGCCATCCCTATTTGTAATTGATGTTGGGGTATCAATTTACTATATTTATTTAAGTTAAGAATAATTTTGTCTTCTAAATAATATAATTTTTTTTAGATTTTAAAATTTTTTAATTTAATTTTTTTTAAATGGTGTATTTAAAAAAATTGATCCGCACATTCATTCGCAGGTCGATTTAGAATTTGTATTGTATCCGATTTGTTTGGAAAAAAATTATTTTATTAATTAGTTTTAGTTTTTTTAGTTTTAAGTTTTTTATTTTTAAATCATGTATTTAAAGTGGTTGATCCACATGTTGACTAAAAGGTCGATTTAGGATCCGTACTCGATCCGTTCAGGAAAAAAATTAAAAAATAAATTTATTTTATTATTTATTTTATTTTTAAATGATGTATTTTAAAAAGATTGGTCTACATGTTGACTAACAGGTCGATTTAGGATTTATACTCGATTAACACAGGAAAAAAAGTTTTAAAATATTATTAATTATATTTTTGAATTTTTAAATTATGTATTTAAAGAGATTGGTCAGCATATTAATTCGTGGGTTGATTTAGGATCCATGCCCGGTCCGATCGAGAAAATAAAAAAAAATTATTTTATTAATTATTTTAAGTTTTAAGTTTTTATTTTTTTGAAATAATGAATTTAAAGATGTTAGTTTACACGTTGACTCGCGGATCGATTTAAAATCTGTACCCTATCCATTCGAGAAAAAAAATTATTTAAAATTAAATTTTTATTATTTTTTAACTCTTATAAATAAAAATATACAACATACAATAAAGTCTAAATATTTTTAAATATATATTTATAAATAACATTTAAAAATATATTTATATTACTTAATTTATAAATAAATAATTATCATAAATTTAATTTTCATAATTAACAAAATATAATTATATTAATATTATTAAAATTTCAAAATAAAAATTTATTATTTAATAAAATATAATTTTAAATTAATTTATTATTATTAATTAATTAAAAAATTATAAAAAAAAGTACCGGGCGAAGCGGGTTTTTTTCTAATATTAATTAAGAAGAGAAAAGAATGGGAGAGTTTTTTTTACTTTTTTTTTTTCTATTTTTTCTATTTTTTATAATACTAGTTTATATCACATGTGTACATGAATGATATAATAAGTCAATATTATTTTAAAATTTTATTATTATTCTTCTTAATAATAAATTTAAAAGTGTTGTTGTTATAAAAAAAATAAACAAAAAATAAACAAAGTATAAAATAATTAGTTTAATAAATATTAAAGACATATATATTATTCACTATTTGCATTTTGATTTTTGGAGTTGATACTTTTATATAAAAAATATATTAATATTGATTGATAATAAAGATTTTGTTAACGAATATTTTTAAATATTCATTAAAATTAATTAATATATTATTTATATTAATAATATTGTATTAAATGTTATAATTGATAACTTAATTCATCATTCATAATACATTTGATGAGAATATTATTATATATAATAATTTTAAAAAATATTCTAAGATATTTGTTAACAAAATCCTTTTAATAATAATAAAAAAGTAGCTGAGTGTCAACGTTGATTAAGATAATGCTTTAAAAAATAATTTTCGTTTTTATTTAGTAAAATGATTATCTATAAAAAAAAATTAATCTTTTCTATGATGTCAAACAATTATAAATAAAATTCAAATTTAATTATTAATTTTGTTATGACTGGAATCAAAATTCAACTCAAACAAAACTCAAAACAAAAAATATTCAAATCCAGGATGATCTAAACTTAAAATAATTCAATTCAAACCGGTTTGTTTGCCACTTTTATTTAAAATCCTGTTCTAGATAACAATTTCAGCATTAAACTAAACTTTAAAAATTAAAAATTAAATCTACTTTTATTACATATATAAACTAGAGTAGAGAAGAGAAGAGAAGAAGATGAGCGAAAGTATTTGTTCAGAAGGTGCAAATCCAGGAACATTGACAAGTGAAACGGTTGGTAAAAGTTTGAGTGCAAATTCCAAAGCTTCCTTGGAAGGATTGAGCACATTGGGTGCTGCAATTTCCAGCATCGCAAGAACCATCTCCAGGAATTTGCGCATGGCAGATTTCTTGTCCATTGACTTGATTTTGATGCATCCTCGTCAAGCCAACTGCAACAATAAAAAGAAAAACTCATGAGATTTGTAGACAATAATAATTACAATGGAAAAAAAGCTTATAGAAGAATAATAACAAACCTGAGAAAATAAAGAGTATAGCAAAGAAAATGTTGCAGCAGGAGAGCTTTGACATTTTCACAAAAGATCTGTCAATTCCAAGAAATTAGTTTTAGTTTTAGTTTTATCAATGGAAGAATGAATATCCGTACTAGATTGGGGGTATTTATAGGCTAGAGTGGCACAGGACATTTTGTCTAGCGAATCAAGGAATTCCTATCTTGACTGAAAATTTTCGGATCCTCTTTTACTATATTTTTCCCCCAATAATTCCTTGATTTGAGGCCAAGTTAATTCCTAGATAATTCATGTAAGCTTTCTGCATTTGAATATTATACATTAATTCGCTTTTCATTATAACTTCTCTCTACTTAAAAATTACGAATTCCAATCCTGAGATTTATGAGGAGAAAGCTACTTGAAACTCGCTTTCAAATGTTCGGATCTTTTACTTTATGCCTAGATTGAGATAGGGGGAGTGAAAAGAAAAAAAATAATAATAAAGCAAAGAAGGATGTGATTTTTTTTTTTTTTTTGGGTTAAAAAAATTAAATAAAAAAAAGTGAGGGGGGGGGAGTTGAGCACCCACTCTTACTCTTAAAATATTTATTTTTTTCATAATCCCAAATCGATGAAAAAAAAAAAGGAAAAAAAAAAGTTTAAATATAAAATATCCTTATTACCCATTTTACATTCATCAAATTAAAAAATATATATTATAAATAATAATTCTTTCATTTATAAATTTATATACTTCAAGTAATTGACATTAACAAAAAAAAAATTATTATCTTTTTTTTTCTTTTATATTACATTCATATTTTTAATGTAATATATTTTTTATTTTTTGATTTGTAATATTTATATTATTATTTTAATTTTAAAAAAAAATGTATAATTAAAAATATATATTATACAATGTATCTTTTTTTTTCCTTTTTACACTTTAATCAAATAATAGATGCTAACATTTTTTTTACTTTACCTAACATATTTTAATTATCCAAAAAAAAAAAAAAATTGCATCTTTTCCTTTTTTTTAAACAATTCCTTTATTTTCTTTTCAGTCTATATGTTTTACCTTATTAATCTATTTTTTTTATTTGAAGAAGTGAGATTCAACCTAACTTTTCACGAACCTATCATTGAGCTTTCTATATTTGAATATTATATATTAATTAATTCGCTTTCATTTTAGTTTCTCTCTTGAGTTTTAGAACTTATTATCTTAAAATAGAATTATTTACGGGTTGGATAATCCGTTTAAATCTAAAAGTTTATTCAATATTTGAGAGGATCCGAACAAAAATATTAGATTAAGAAAATGAATTTGAACAAAAAAAAGAAACATGTTTAAAAAATGGACTGAGTTTTAGACATGATAATTTTTTTTTTTGCATAGATCCGACCTGATTTGACTCATTTTATCATTAATAATTTTTAAGAGAGATTGATCTTTATGTATATAAATTTGGACGAATGTATGTGAACTTGCATAGTATTTTTACACATCCAACCGAACCTTGATAAATTTTTCTATCAATATTTTGAATCAAACGAAACCTAAACAATCATAACACATGAACTCCTAAACGAAACCCGACTTGACCCGTGAATAAATTATCTTAAAAATTACGAAATTCAATTATGAGATTTATGAAATAAAGAGCAGGAGAGAACTACCTCTTATAATATAATTTAATATCACATCTGTTTAGAATTTTGCTCATGTTATTTCCTCTCCTCTCTGGTTGATGTACCAAATGTAGCTTTAATTTATAATTGATAAATTTTAATTACTAGCATCAAACTTTGTTTCTTCACTTGTTCTTTTTCTCTCAAAATTAATTGATTTCTTAATCTTAAAAGAGTTTTCTTTTTTCTAAAAAAATCACATAGATTGTTTTGTAGGAGGACAATATTAGCTTGAAGCTGTTTTTCACTTAACTATACGTAGTGCATTTGTTTTCTTTGTCCAAACGATTTGAATGCGAGCTGAGGAACTTTGATCGAATAGGCTTGGCCTCAATGGACTTTTTTTTACTTCCCACTTTATTGAATGAGTCATATTCACAAAAGTAACTCTTTATAATATATATATATATATATATATATATATAAAGGAGAAATTCACTTATTTTAGTGTAAAAATAATTATACGATTTAAATTTATTTAATTTGACCGTCGTATTTCATGTTCTATTCACGTAGATCATGCACGTAGAGTTTCGAGTAAATTAAAAATATCTAACTATTTGTTCGGTGTAAAAAAAATTCGACCGTTAAATATATATTAAAAAAGTTATTATCTCGAACTATATGATAAAAATACCGGATCGATTAGAAACTTTACATACACGACGAGTACAATTATATTGTTAAATCCAACGGTCGGTTTATTAAAATATAAATCATATAAAACATTATGGATATATGTAAAACTAATTTAGTTTTATACTAATGTAAGTGGATCTATATATATATATATATATATATATATATATATATATATATATATATATATATATATATATATGAGAATTCTAAATCACTGCTTTGAACAAGAAAGCATACATTAATCATTAATTCCAATGGTCGAATGTAAAATAAACTTGTTCATCGTGGGGTTTGAGATAAGATTTTTATAATTCGAATTGATTCGATCTGATACGGATTAAGTTCTCTCCCAACAATCTTTTTGTGCTTCTTTTTGCTTTCTCTTGTAACCTTTCATTTATATTTCCTTCATTTTTGCATTTAGGCATTGTACTATTCTAACAAAATGCAGACATTTATGCCCTAATGATGCACACAGGGCAACTTAAATATCGTCAAGTGTCTGTCTGTCATAAAACATGGAAGACATTGAAAACAGTACAGATAATAATACCCTGAATCTCCTTAATCTGTAAAATGGGTCCAATCTCTCTCAAATCTCTACCACAAACTCAAACAACAAAGTCTGCTAGAAGCAGAAAGAAAAAATGAATCACATTGGGGGATCCTTACAGTAGTATTTGCAATAACAAATATTGTCTCTGCAATCTCCCACACCAGCAGGTTTCTTGGAACATTCATGCATGCATTTCTGCAACTTGCATGTGTTTGTCTCGATAACCTTGTCACATGTATGCTCTGGGATCCTTACCGCGTGCACCCCACGTGTAGTAGCCAAGACAGGGCCAAACTCAGCTGTTGAGATGAGACAAACAAACACACGCACAACAAAAAAAAAAAAAAAGGAAATGAATATTTAGCTTATATCATTGGAGAAAAAAATGCTCCCAAGTTCCAAC
Source organism: Fremontodendron californicum (assembly GCA_030761205.1). Classification (NCBI taxonomy): domain Eukaryota; kingdom Viridiplantae; phylum Streptophyta; class Magnoliopsida; order Malvales; family Malvaceae; genus Fremontodendron; species Fremontodendron californicum. The sequence goes on along the minus strand of JAULJL010000009.1, from coordinate 7,333,371 downwards.
CCACGACTCTGAAAGTTTAGCTAGAAACAAGAACTTGATATCTTAATGAACTTTACCAGAAATCCTCCGAGTCTTAAGAAAATTCCAAAAAAAAAAAAACAATTGGAAGAACTTTAAATTTGTGGGATTGAGAACAAGGAATCATTGGGAATGAGTCTTTCCTGATGTTTTCTTGATATAAAAGCAAGATCTTGACACAGTAAATCCTTAAATTTTATTGCAATTCTTATGTGCAAGACATGAGCAGAAGTACTGCTTTAAGAGGGAGAGAATGAAAGAGATAGAAGACAAGCAAAATAAAGATAATTAGTTTGTAATTAAGGTTATAATTAAGATTTAAGAGACAACCTGAGGCAAGAAGCAGGAGCAAAAGAGAGAACATGCAGGATATCCTCATCTTTAATCTTCCTGGTGGCCCAAACTCCCAAAGATTTGCTCTGTAAGATTTGGGAGCCCCCTCAAGGCTGTAGCTTGTTATATATATACAGGCAATGCAAAGGTTCTTCCAATAAAGCTGGTCAAGATTAGCTTCAAAAATAGCAAATACCAATCAATCATTACTGAAAGTGTTCATTCAGAGAAGGAATAAATTGTGTGGTTCTTCTACCCCAAGTCACTTGCTGTTGTACATGTGACAAGCTTCTTGTTTTGAGCACATATTCTTTACTTTGTAAGTACTTCTCAAAATGTCATTTCGCATATAGCAACCTTCTAAATTTTCAGCGAGGTTTAAGAGCTGTTCTTTACGTTTCTCCTTCATTTTTGTAATTATGGTTGCTCTCAGAAGATGCATTGTCAGCTAACCCTTCCTATCAAGAATCAATTATGAAACCCAACACACATTGATTTTATATTATGATTTCGAAAGCAAAATGATTTTTGTAACTCTTTTCTTACTTTTCTTATTTCTATATGCAGACATCCTGTCAATTTATTACATGTCCTAATAGTTATTATGTGGAATTTGGTGATGGGAAGGGGCAGATAAAAACTGGGCAAAAACTGAAGATTTGCTTAACTTTACGGAAAATTAGAGCAAAATTGCAAAAACTGAAGCTTTGCATAAAAACTGGTTTCACTAATGTCTTTATCCAAAGATTACTGCTTGTTTCATTGGACCGAACACTCGTACCAACATAAAAATTAGGGATATTGTTATGAATAGCCTTCGAAGTTTATCAAATTTGTCAATGTATTATTTGCACTTTAAAAATGTTCAATATAGTACCTGTACTATCAAACCGTGTATTAATGTGGTATTTTGACTTAACACCGTTAAATATAGATGATGATGTGACATTGACCAATAAAGTGATGACACGTGCCATCATTTGATTTTTTAGAAATTAATATCTGAATTTTTGTAAAAAAAAAAGAAAAGAAAAAATATTTAAAAAATAAAAAAATATTTAAAAAATTAATATCTAATTTTTATAAAACTTAAAAAATTATATTAAAATTATATTAAAATTTAAAATTCTATTTTTAAAATTAAATTCTATTTTTAAAATTCAAAATTTTAAAAAATAACAAAATAAAAATATTTAACTAAAATTATTTTTAAAATATAAAATATTTTAAAATTAAATATTAAATCATTTATAATATCTATTTATTTTTAAAAAGTTATTTTTTAAAATTACAAAAATTAAATTATGAAATTATTTTAATTCTTTTAAAAAATATTTATTAAAAATTACAATTTTTAAATATGAAATTAATTTTTTTAAATTTTTTTTAAGTTTTTAAAAAATTTTAAATTTTTAAATTTTTTTAAATTTTTAAATTTTTAAATTTTTTAAAATCTTTATTAATTTTTTTAAAGTTAATACATGCGACATCATTATATGGTGCCACATGTCATCATTATATTTTTAAAATAATAATATTTTATTTTTAAAATTAAAATAATATTTTTTAGTTAGTACACGTGACATCGTTATATGATGTCACGTGTCAAGTTTTCATTGAATACAAAAATCACGTCATAAATTTTTAACAATGTTACTAACAGGTACTACAATAGCACACGAAATGTAAACTTTAAATACTAAAATAAACATTTTTAAAATACAAATACTACATTGATAAATTAGGTATAATGTCTTTATCCAAAGATTACTGCTTGTTTCATTGGACTGAACGCTCATAGCAACATAAAAATTAGGTATAATGTCATGAATAATCTTGAAGTTTATCAAATTTGTTAATGTGATACTTGTAATTTAAAAATATTCAATGTAGTACCTGTATTATCAAACCGTGTATAATGTGATACTTTGACTTAACACCGTTAAATATAGATGATGATGTGGCATTGACCAATCAAGTGATGACACGTGACAGCATCTGATTTTTTAGAAATTAATATTTAAATTTTTTGTAAAAAAGAAAGAAAAAATATTTTAAAAAATAATATTTAATTTTTTTAATAATAATAAAATTTAAAATTATATTTTTTAAATTAAATTCTATTTTTTAAATTCAAAATTTTAAAAAATAACAAAACTAATAAAATTAACTAAAATTTTTTTAAAAATATTTTAAAATTAAATATTAAATCATTTATAATATCTAATTTTTTTTTTAAAGTTATTTTTTAAAATTACAAAAATTAAAATATGAAATTATTTTAAAAAAATATTTATTAAAAAATTACAAAAATTAAATATGAAATTAATTTTTTTAAAATTTTAAATTCTTTTAATTTTTAAAAAATATTTTTTAATTTTTTTTAAAGTTAATACACGTGGCATCATATAATGATGCCACATGTCATCATTATATTTTTAAAATAATATTATATTATTTTTAAAATTAAAATAATATATTTTAATTAGTACACATAACAATGCCACATATTAAGTTTTCATTGAACACAAAAATTACATCATCAATTTTTAACGATGTTACTGATAAATATTATAATACATACGGAGTATAAACTTTAAGTATCAAAATAAATATTTTTAAAATACAAATACTACATTAATAAATTTGATAAACAAAATTATAACCAAATATATAATCAAATTATATTCTTTGATAATTTGAAACATACACCTTAATCCTCCTACAAGAAGAGATAGCAACCACTAGGCCACCGTTGTTAAATAAATATAATACTAACGCAGTTAAATCAGGAAAAAAAGCCTCCAACTCTAACCTAGATGAAGGTTTTACACTCTTAATAGAAAATTTGGTAATTTTTTTTTAACTTAAAACATAAACAAATATAACACATTGCATTTAAAGGCATCCATTGTCTCTAAAATGATTGATAAAATTAAAATCTCTGCAGAAGCAGTAGCTCTTCAAAAGAAACTACTAATAAAAACAGCAAATCCAAAGAACTAATCCAGTTCACTTATATTTTAGCAAAACAGCAAGACCACAAAAAAAAAAAAAAAAAGAGTAGATCTAGTAACCACCCTTGAGATCATTAACAACATCATATGGGATGGGAGTAACTGTTTCCAATGTAGCACCCTCCACCATGAAACCAGGTTTAGGGCCCTCTGGCTGCCTCTTTGTGCTAATGATTTCACCCTTTGCCTTAGCCTCTGCCTTGAGTTGGTCATTCTTCACCTTCCTGAGCTTGAATTCCTCGGTGCACCTCGAAGGCTGAACATGCTCCACTCGCACATGAATCCTCTTCCTGATTATCCTGTTACCCACCTGAAATCCACAAGCATATCAATGCAAGTACACCAATTTCCAATCTCCAATATATGAAGCATGATGTGATGACATGAGATTACGGCACAAGCTTAAAATAAGACAGGCAAGCTATGTTACTCGGACTCAGGTGTGAATGTCGGATACAAGTATATGTCTGACAAGGATATGTTCAATTTTTTCTAAGTTTTTCCATGTATTTGGAAGATCCTTGATCACGGGTATTTTAAGAAAAATAAAGAATAAAAAAAAAAGCTCTAAGGCAAAATTTAGAGATGCTCATGGGCCAGGCCGCGGCCTGGTACTTTTTTATTTTTCATGCCCAAGCCCAGCACAGCCCTGGGCGGGCCCGGGCCGGCACGCAGGCCTGAATCACGATTCATTTCTTAATAATGTTTTTTATAATTAAATTTTAAAAAAATAATAGTTTTTTAATACGTAAACAGTGATCCAGCCCGGCCCAGATCACAAATATTGAGGCTCAGACCCGGCCCAATACAGAGCGGGCTGCCCGGCCAGTAAGCAGGTCTAGGCAAAAGTGACAAGAATGCAATAGTACTAACAGGATCACAACCGGAAATGCTGGCAGCCCATTCAATCAAAATGATGATGTAAAATTGTATGTGATTTTATTGAAATATAATATTTAAGCTCATCCCAGAGAGTGAATTTAGATTTTTTTTTTGTCGACAGCAGCCCCAGCATGTCATAAAATTTAACAAACATAAACGTTATATTACTCTCTAAGGCAGTCGTGAATGGAATTCTATTAATTACTAGTATCATGTAACCAAGCAAATCCAACCTTAAAATAGCAGAATGCAATACATCAAAATCCAATTTTGACAATTACACATAGCAGAACAGAATAGTATAAGTTAAGAAACAAATGCAATAGGATATCAGACACATAATCTATATCCTCCTTTTAATACAAGATTATCCATTTTTATAACAAAAAGCCACATTTGGAAACATCAGATGAAACAGAGATTCACAGCAAGACAGAAAATATATCAAAACCCAAACACAAATCTAAATAATACATCAAGCAAAATGAAAGATAAAACCCACAAATATCATACACCAAAACCTTATAAAATAACAACCCACAAATAAAAGAACTTCATTTCTCAAAGAAAAGAAGAAGTACCCAAAACAAACCCATTTTTATACCTGCTTGTTGACTTCAACGCCGATAGCTCGTTTTGTGACGTTCCAGACACGACCTGTGCGGCCATGGTAGAACTTGTGGGGCATACCCTTGTGAACGGCACCGTTTACCTTGACGTCAACATGGTCACCGACCTTGTAGGTCCTGAGGTAAGTCGACAAGGGAATGTAACCCTTCTTTCTGAAGGGTCTGGCGAACAGATCCCTTGTTCGAGAGCGAACACCATGACCAGCTGGCATTTTTTCACTCTCTCAGGTTTTCTTTCTCTCGCCCCCTTGAAGAAGAGTGTAGCGATGCAAAACCCTAATTCTGATCCTCTTATAGCCGCTTTTTTACTTCCCTAGGGTTTCTTTTTTTTTTTTCTTCGTATTTCTGGTTTTTTTGGTTTTGGGCTTTGGTTCCTATTTGGGTTGTTTTTCTCTCGAACCAGTTTCCAGAGCTGTCCACATTCTTGGGCCTATCCGGGCATGCAAGCCCGTTTAATATGTGGACCGGTTTGGTTTTTTGGATGCTTCCGTAGACAAAAAAAAGTAACAAATCCGATCTAAATTTTAAAATTGGTTTAGACAAAGATTCAAAACCGAACGAGGCCCGGTTCAAACAAATTTTTAAATATTTTATTTTGTCTATGTAGATAAAAAAAAAAATGATACTCCCATCTCAAACTGAATAGTAGCACTTATATTTTGACTTTATTCAATAATTTTAAAAAATCAACCTTATTTTTTATCAACAAAAAAAAATAAATTTTATTTTTACGTTCTTATGAGTTTCGGGATTAGGATATAAGATTTTCAAGGCCAAGCCTGATTTGACTTAATTCGTAAAAATATTTTATTATAAAATAATTGTTTTTATTTAAATTTAAATTTAATATATAATTAAAAATATCAAATAATTTTTATTGGCATAAACGAATCTAAGTGGGGATTTTTTAAATAACAAAAAAGTAAAAAAAAATAAAAGCATATACGTAAGCTAAAAGAAATAGCTTCGACCTGTTCGGCTGCTTCTTTCTCATTGTTACAGTAATAGGTGTGGGGATTTTTCTGTTGTGTAAGCAAGGTGCAAAATTTAATTGGTTCACATATTATTACAATCAGCAATAATTATAGCTGGTTTGAGGCTTTTATTATGATTAATTAATATTAGGTATATGCCAGTTCATTAATGACAGTTGGAGGCCCTTGCAATGGCAGATAGCTAGGTCTGCATTTTTCTGTTAATGCATTATGATTATAAATTGCCCTTTATATGCTGCAATATTCCAGGCTAATTGATTGAATTAGATGCTTTTATTATTGGGTCAAACTCAACAGTTAACAGTTGCAGAAAAACATGGATCCTAATCAATTTATGTTATTATTCCATACGCGGATTTGGATGTTTAGAAAAGCACTTGAAAACAAACAATGTTGATGAGAAGTAAAGCTAAGGTAGAAAAACAAAAAAAGAGAAGTAATTAAAAAGTGTGTTTGAATTGGGAGATTTTGAAGGATTGCTAATGGTTTTAGTGGGCATCTTGTATCTCTTTACTGGGTTTTGAACTTTGATGATTTTGCAGTAACATTATATGCTTAGTAATTCACATATCCTTTTTGACTGAGAATCTCATTCCTTCTTAAAAGGATGAATATAACTTAAGAAATAAGATACAAAAGTGTCTGAAAAACAATGAGTAGCTTGAAAATTATCGAAATATATATATATATATATATATATATATATATATGCTGAAAGGAATAAGGCATCAGAAAACATGTTTGGTTTATCTTATTATCAGACACTCTTAAATGTCTGAAGATGTGACTTGAATATTGAAAAATTTATAATGTCTAGCTATATATCTTCAAATCCTTAAAACAAATACACACCCCTTCCCTTACAAGTACAGAGCTAGGTAGGGATTTAAATTACGATCGTGAATGTATTTTTAGTTGTGTTGTGTTTATTGTGATTGCAGATATAACTAAAGATGTTGCAGTCAATTACGATGAATATCGACGACAGAAAAAAAAAATCAAACCATAAAATAACAATTCTAACACCGCATTGCAACAAGTTATTCAAATCCCTAGAGCTAGGTAACCAAACAAAGCCTTTGTATTTCCTCCCACATGGCCTATAAGTTTGGTGGCATTTGTTGCAAAATGCTAACCCTACATATACATCTCTCTCCCAAACTCTCCACCCAAGAGATAGAGACTATATGAAAGGGGTGGGGGCTCTCTCTTCTATTATTGTGTGATGCTATGTTACTCGGATTCGGATACGGGTATGAGTTCGATACGGGTATATTCAATTTTTTTTTTCAAGATTTTTATTTATTTGGAGGGTCCTTGGAGGATCATATCTTATGCCCATATCCCAATATGCGTCGGACACGGATGTCGAACATAAATACTTCAAAAAAAAAATAATAATAAAGAATTGGAAGTTTGCAGTTTGCACCTACTAGCGCATATAAACGGTCAACCTCGATCGTTTCCAAACTTTATACTGGTGTGGGCCGATGTTTCTTAAACTCCACTGGTCTCTCTCTCTCACTCAGCTAAGCTGGTATAAAAATGGAGAGCAAGGATGCAAATAAAAGTGGTTCTATAATGATATAATGTGTGTACTCCTCAATCGTCTTTATTGTATTTGCCTTTTTTATCATCCTTCCTTATCACATGCCCCCCTCCTTCTGCATTTACTTGTGGGACCCTAGATAGTTGGGGTTGATATTAACACTGTTGAGTACTCTGTTTTTAAGGGGTGCCCTACTGCCCTTTGGTTCCTCATTCAAAGAAGGAAAAACAGAAAAAAGGAAGCAAAAAAATCAAAGGCACCAGCCTTATTTTTTAAATACAATTCAGTGGTCCAATTTGTCCTTTTGTTTTATATGAGTGGATTATTTAGACTAGTAATTTTGGACACAACATGATTTACGATAAAAAAAAAAAAAAACTAAAACATGATACGAGTATATAAATGTGTCAAAATTGATATAATACAAATGATTAATAAGTAAAAAAAGTCTTTACCCAAACATGATTATAATAAAAAAAAATAATACGAATATAAGGATTATCGACTATCCAACTTAAAACTAGGGTAAAAAAGTCTTTACCCCAAACCGTGTTGGTCGGTGAGGTGTCCCTGCCAAGTTACTGAGCTAGATGTGAATATATATATATATATATATATATATATATTACTAGTAGTATTTACAGCTTTCAATTACTGGATATCCGTGAGTTGCAATGTCTTTATTAGATGCATTGTCTTTCCAAGCATCCTTTCATCAATGTATTGTCCTAATGCCACCATAAATGCCCTCATCTTATTATTGCCCTTGAGATGCTTGCTACCACACAGTGAACTTGGAGTACCTCATCAGGGTTGCTATTTCCCTCTAAACATAGGGGCTGATCATGCCTTCCAAAAGTACGTTGCATTTATAATTCATTGGTGTATTCTTAATTTTTCCCAAACACTACTTAATATTGTTATATTTTTCTCCACCAAATACTTAGATATATGTTTACTCTTTTTTCTTTGATTTGGAGAAAGGAATTCGAACTTACTCTTTTAAGTAAAAAAAATTATGTATCAATCATTGAATCAAATGTTCATATACTTGAATTAACTTGGTGTTTGAGTTAATCAGGTCAACTAATCAAGCAGTGCTAATTAGGTTTAGATCTCTTTTAATTGTGTTTATAAAAATAGTAAGATGTTATTGGCAATATTTTCTCCTTTCAAGATGGGATTTTTGAGAAATGCATTTTCTTGGCAATATATATATATATATATATATATAGATGGTAATTTAATATTGGTGCATATGTATATATAGATTGATAGATAATACAGATAGGGATGGCAAAACTTGAACCGTTCGATGGATTTCGAACCGATCCGTTCCGAATGGAGAGGTTTTTTTTTTTTTGAACAATGGAAGCGTAGCGGGGCGGACGATTTTTTTTGTTTGAAAGGCGGGGATGGGGCAGTTATGGTAATTGCCTGCTCCGCCCAGCCCCGAATACTAAAATTACTATTTTACCTTTAAATATTTAGTTTTTAAAAAGATAATAAAGTAATATAACTAAACTAATTTTTGTAATTTTTCTTTTTAAAAACCTAAATCTAATACTTTATTTTTTTTTTCTTTTCCTAAATTAAAAACCCGTTTATTTTGAATTTATATTTAAATTTTTTTACAATGCTTTATTATTTGAAAAAAAATAAAAATAATTAATAAATATCGAATGGGGGGAGCGGGACGGAGCGGTTATGGATGTAACCGACATTCATAGAGGTGGTAGTGGTATTGAAATTTCAATATCCACGATGGAGCGGGACAGGGGCGGGGCAGAGCAGTCCAATGGCGGGCGGAGACGGATACTGCAAAATTCGTCCCCGCCCCACTCCATTGCTATCCCTATATACAGAGGTTAGTTAGATTGGAATGAAAAAAGAAAAGCATAGGTTGAAAAAAAGTGGTGACCATCTCATAATTGTTGTCTTATAAGACAATAGTAGATAAAAGAGTCCTGGAAAAAGAATTTCTCTTATCTTGTTTTTAGGGCAACTGATCTTCCACCTAACTGATACTTAATTTGTGAAGTAAAGTTGAAATTAATGACGTCCCATTGTCATTGCTCTTTTCTAAAGAGTATGTGATCTACTGATGGAGGGGTTTTTTTCGATCTTTAAAGATTTATTAAATCACATTATTATATGACTAAAACTTTAGGGTTTCCATAAATGGGGTAAGTTCTATTCAGAGATTTTGCATCTCTTTTGCCTAAAAAAAAAAAAACTAATGCTATGTTTGAAAACATGAATTTGGATTTCATTTGTTATATAAATTGTAAGAATGAAATGCATACATTGTGTATAAATTAGTTAAGATTCAATATGATTATTTATTTGAAAGGTATAAAAACATAAATTTCAAATTCACCACTAAATAGGCATCCAACAAATCTATGGATTTGAAAAATAATCATCAAAGTTATATTTACATATATGTTTTATTACACAATTTATACTATTTTTGAAATCCAAATCCATCGTTTGAAATTCAAGTTTTCAAACGCAACCTTTGTTCATTTCTTAATTAATACCCTCTTTGCTTACAAATGGAGGTTTCGTCTTTCTGTACAAATCAGACCGTAACTTGAGGATAAAGAAAAATGTTGCAAGTGTTAAGATTCGAATCCAAGAAATATTGATAGTCACTTTTTAAAAATGATTGTATTAACCAATTGAGTTAAACCTGATTGTTTGTATAGTCTTTTTCAAGTATAATTAAATTCTTTAATTAAAATTGTGTTATGCAAAGGTTTGATGATGTTAACTGATGATGGATACGTTCCAAAGAATGCTTAAAATTTTGTTAGGTGTAATATACAATCATAGCCTAATATCTAAGACAGCTCTTATATATGGGACTTGTTGTTTTTATTAATGTTGATGACTTCTCTTACAAATTTCTCAATTATTTGGGTTGTTCTATCGCATAAAATGCACTTAATTGCTGTTAATTGAAGCCCTGTATGGGAAGATTAGCATAATGCCCTTCCAAAAATAAGAAAAAAACAAGTAAAAAGAGAACATAGGATGGTGATTAATTAGGATGTATAATTCCTTTTGAGAGCTTTTCAAGATATCTTTGAAAGGGATGCACGTCCTGATTAAATTCCTGCTTGGAAATTAGCTAGCTTCTAGGAGCTACCTTAACAATATACTGATAGGGCAACTTATATATATATATATATAATTATTATAGTAAAATTTGTGGGATTTTTAGATTAAAAAGTAAACAATAATCCAAAACTGAAAATCTGAACATTAAGGGTGATAACGGTTCGGTTCAGTTTAAAAAGAAAAATTATGGTTAATGTGCAATATTGTGGCTTTTTAAAAATCGAACCGAAGTCGAATCGAATAACATCAAAAACTGAACCAAACCGAATTCCACCGATTTGGATCAGTTTGGTTCATTGATTTTTAAAATTTTAAAAAATAAATTTTTTTCTATAATATTTTTAAGTTTTTTCACTAATTTAGAAATAAAATATTTATTTTTATATTATAAAAAATTAAAAACTAATTTAAAAAAAAGAATTTGGTTTGAACAATTACGATTTTTTAATTTATAAATTGAAAATCGAACAGAACCGAATAAACCTAATTATTACTCGAACCGAGTTCGAACTGAATTCATAAAAACCGAACCTAAACAAAACCGAATACTACGATTCGAATCGATTTTCGATTTTCTCGATTTTTTTCTCAGCCCTACTGAACATATGAATTACCTCAATAAGATTATATATATATATATGAATGAATGATTATCTGTATGGTTTTTTTTGAATGAGCATCATGTCATCTTGTTTAATTATGAGCAATGTTTTGAGTACGTATGAATTCGAGAAAAGGCAAAGCGAATATAACTTTTGTCATCATCGATCAGGATTTGAAAATAGGGTGCTAGAAAACTAGATTTCGTCGATAAGTTAACACTTGCTTGAAAGGGCTTCATAACACACCTTTAGGAATTGCTTCAACAATGGAGTTACTTGATGTTTGTAAAATTGACATGCAATCTTTAAATCGTAACTCCAAGCAAAGAAAGCCTCATCCCAGCTATTTTGAAGTGAGCTACACTAACCGATTCTGTCATTTTGCTGAATTTGTTAGGCAGTATATATCTTTTTTTTAGGCAGATAAAACTATTGTGGTTTTCTCAAAATAAATAGGATTTTAATATATATATATATATATTTTTGCCTGAAACAAGATAATATTCCATGGTATAGATTGCTATAACCTGGAGGTTTCTAGGAGGAAATTAATGTTTATGTTTTTTATGCATATTCAGTTGGCTGTGGTCACTCTAGTAGTTCAGCTTCATCATTTTATATATATATTTTTTGGTATAAAGGAAGTCGCATCCTCGAGATAAAAAAAATAGATTATAGATATTAAGATTCAAACCCAAATCTGTTAAATATCATCTTTTAAAGTAGTTGCCGGAACTAACTGAGTAAAGTTCCGGATTCACCATCTTATATATATTTGAATTAGCTTTTTACTTTATAAAGTGAAATTAGTTCACATTTAATGTTATTGGTATTGCAATCTTGCCTTCTAGAATTAAATTTCCAAATCTATAACAAAAGAATTTCAAATTTTTTTTAGGTTCTTGGATATGGGATTTTCCATTGATATTGGTTTTGTTTTTCCTATCAAACCTTAACCCTAGCCTGGTGTTATTGAACAACATGAAAGTATATATAGCTAGTCAACATTTTTTTTTTTTTTTTTTTGCATATGATTTCCGAGCACACTTTTTCTCTTACAAAACTGGTGTGAGACAAAACACAAATCCCAACATGAAACAGAAGATCAAGAGGCAAAGCTTATACAACTGAATTTTATAAAATTATGGGATGGTTTTTTTTTTTTTTCCTAATCTGTATGTAGTTTGTTAGAAATTCATTGAATGACGTAATTTTTCTCTTTTGCAGGCATAAAAGCCAAGGTACAAAGAAAAGGTGAGAAAATAAAGATGGCAGACTTAACTGCCATGTTCGTATGTTCCCTTCCCTTCATCAAAGTCTTCCTTAGTGCAAAAACAAAGGACACAAAAAGCTTTTGTGAGGGGAAGCTTTGGTTTTAACCATTTTTAAAAGCTTTGGATGGACGGGAATGGGATATATATATATATATATATATAGTACTGTTGTATCCCTCTGAGAAATCCAAAAAAAAAAAAAAAATGCATGTGAGAGCTTGCAGATTTTAAGGCAACAAAAAGAAAAAGAACTGACCCATCCCATCCCCTTCTAACTTCTAAGCCCCTACATTTCTTCAATCAACAAATCAACTCATCACTCTACTTTAAATAATAATGTTAATCTGTGTATTTATATGTGTATTTATATCGTGTTTGGTGACCAAAATTGCCTCGTGTTTATGATTTTTCTTTTGGCATTTGCTACCTTTGTTCCCTCAGCTTCTGGTCTCATGAATCATGACAGGACGTTCCAATGCAAATCTTTATGCAGATCATCAGACATCATTTAAAGTTTGATTGGTAAACATACTAAACATATAAAAAAGAAATAAAAATAAAAATCTTCTTTCTCTCTCCCTCTTTCATTACATTCTGGTTTAATACTGTATATCAGCAAGACCAAAAGAAAAAGATGAACATGTAATAAATTTTGGCCACCGATGTCCGATCCTATACCTGAAAATGCCATGAAAAAAAATATGATTTTCCTTTTCAGCATTTTTTACATATATATATATATATATAAACCTTATTATCATATTCATCTCTGATTAGATTTTCCCCTTTTTCTATCTGTTGCAGTACTGAATGAAAACCCACACCCTAAATCTTTCTCTCACTCTCTACACCTGTTTCAGACAGACAACATATAGATTTATGTACACGTGTGTAGCTACAGAGATGTTCATGTGCTCCTCACCGATAGCCACTTCGAAAACAATATTCCTCACACGTGTGAAGATTTTCTGAAATAGGGAACACATAGATTGCAACTGGAGTAACTTGATCTTTTAGCTTAATTAAGGGATATGGCAGAAAAATTCATAAATCTTGAAAAATAAAATAAAATAAAAAACAATGGCCAAAAAGAAAAAGATAAAAAAAATGATGACCCTGTATTCTGTTTCTGTTAGCATTTGGGAATTGGGATTTAGTTTTCCTTGCTTTTGAAAGCCAAATCAGTACAGATTTTTTCTTTTTTTGGTTTTGATTTCAAAAGCAAGAGAAAACGTTTCCAAAGTTCTATTCAAATGAAATACCCTAGAGAGCAAAGTAGCTATAAAAGAAGAGGTTAAAAGAGTTTTTTTTTTAATGTAAGTTTACATCTCAGCTCATGTTTTTGAAGTTACATCTTAGACTTTTTTGAGATTAATGAAGAGATCGTAAATCATTTCATTTACATATGAAATCATACTAAAAATAGTAAAATCCAAGATGTTAAAAGAAAAAAAGAAAGAATTGGTGTGCTCGGAATATATAATCGCCTCAATTTGCAAAGCAAAGATTTTGTTTTTTCTTGTTTAAATCAAAAGTTATTACGAAATTATTACAGATGTAGATCCAAACTAACTTGGTCTTTAACGCTTGGCTTTGATTCATAAACATACCGACTCTGGGAACTTGAACCACCACCACCAACAACCAGCTGCGACGGCTTCAACTCATCACCAGCAAACAAAGGCAACGGGTTCGATGATGAACGGTCACGATTGAAATTAAATGAGTTACTTTGAACCGTAGCAGGAGGGATTCTCCATAACCCCAGTGGGCTGCCATTGATGGGTACTGGCTGAGAAAACGAGCTTTGGTTCCCATAAAACCTACTGCTACTGCTACTGCTACTACTGCTAATGCTATTATTGTTCCATGAAGAGTAAGTCATAGATGGTGGTGTTGGAGCTGAGGCAAGCCTGTAGTTAACAAGACCATAAATATGAGCATCAGATAAAGAGTTGTGCATCGTTGCTGAGTACTGAAGATGATGAGCTCGTTTCGCGTGTTGGCGTTCCCTTTTGTGAGCGTTTTGGTGACCACCTAAAGCTTGAGAAGTGGGGAAGTTTCTGCAACAATAGTGACACTCAAATCTTCTGCTGTTATGATCTCCATTATTCTCGTTCTCCTTCGTTGTGTCGTCTTCGTTGTTTTTCTCAGCTGAGTACTCTGACTCGTTACAGCTCGCCGTAGCTGAGTCACCACCACCACCACCGAATTCCTTGCCAAATAAACGAATACCCTTTTCTTTAATAGGGGCAGGGCGGATAAAGGGAAGCTGAGAGAAGGATTCTACGTTCATGAAGTCGTGAGTTTCCTTTTCAATATTCTTCTCCATGAAAAAAGAGAGGGCGGTGGGTGTTTTTTGTTCGGAGAGAGTTGAAGGAAATGCAAAAAAGAAAAAAGAGCAGAGAAAAGGAAGAGAATGGGGGTGGGGGAGGGAAGCTAGGCTAAGAGGGGGAGGTGGGGACTCTAAAAGAGGGGATGGAGGAGTGAACCATGGACAAATGGGGTTGACCCCATTATTTTTTTATTTTTATCCGTACTTTCACTCTCGTAACGAGTTGCGGGTTTGTTTTTTCGATGTCGTTTTTTTTTCGTTTGTTTTCAACTATTTAACGTAGGCTACGAAATACAAATACGACCGATTGATATTTTACCGGTGATCGAATAGGTGAATTCCACGACATCATCTCCTTTATTTGCATCGTCTTTGTATCCGATTTTTTTTTTCAAGCGAAATCATTTTTTTATTAGATAAAAAATCGGATCAAATATTCACTCTCGTAACGAGTTGCGGGTTTGTTTTTTCGATGTCGTTTTTTTTCGTTTGTTTTCAACTATTTAACGTAGGCTACGAAATACAAATACGACCGATTGATATTTTACCGGTGATCGAATAGGTGAATTCCACGACATCATCTCCTTTATTTGCATCGTCTTTGTATCCGATTTTTTTTTTTTCAAGCGAAATCATTTTTTTATTAGATAAAAAATCGGATCAAATATTAAAAACGAACAGATACGAAAAAAAAAAAACTTGTGACTCGTTACAAAAATAAAAATACAAATAAATATACGAAAATGAAAACACAAATAAAAATAAAAAAAATAGGGCAGAGGATTTGGATTTGTGACCCATGGCCATTGATATGAGAGTGAGGGCTGACAAGGCCACAAGTTCTGGTCAGATGAGAGTGGCTGTGGCTTTGGCAGTTTGGGTTGTCAAAGTACTACCTTTGCTTCCTTTCAGTTAAATTTTTTTGGTTTATTTTGGAAAGTTCTGCCACACCTCCTAAGATCTTGAAAATTTATGTTACCACTCTAGGGTGTCTACTACGGTGCAAACTTTTACCATGCAATTAGGGTGAGAACCTTCATTCTACACCAATTTCAAAATTTGCTTACATGAAAATAGTTTACTTTTATTTTTTTTCTTTTGCTTGGTTTCTTGCAGGTTTTCAGATATAGAATAACAATCACAATTATCAAATAAGGTGAAATATTAAAAATATTTAGTGTTTGCAATAATAAAAAAACTATTTAATAAAAAATAAAAAAGCTTGATAATTAGGCTGTAAATAGATCTAGTAATATTGGACACGACACGATTATACGATATGAAAAAATAACTAAAACACGCAAAAAATACTATACGAAAAAATAACACGAACAACGACATGAATACACGAATGTCTCAAAATCTATATAATACAAATTATTAACATATCAAATTTTATATAAATATAAAATATCTTAAACACGATTATGACATGACAAAATACACGAACATGATACGTATACACGAATTTTCAGATCTAACTGTAAATGAACCAGGTTTGAACAAACAGATCTTTATTCGTGTTCGTTTGTTTATTTAAATTCATTATAAAATCCAACTCAAATATTGAAACTCAAAATAAAAAATCAATTTAAAGTAAATTTTCATACACATTATTAATGAAACTTAAATTAAAAAAATTAAACTTAACTCATAGAAAATATATTAAATTTAAAATCATATTTAGAATAATTAATAAATTATTTTTTTGTCAAGAATTAATGAATTAATTTAGTAAGTATTACAATAATAATTATATTATATAAAAGAAAAGAAAAGAAAATTTGAATATTAAATATTATTATTTACAAATCAGGTTGAAATCATTTTTTTTTTGTTTCTTCTTCCAGCAATCTGATAATTTTGTTACTAAATTCAACAATGTATTAAGAATAATAACAAGCAAACCATGTAAAAAATGAAATTTGATAAACTAATAATAAAGAAATTTGAAAATAAAAGTAAAACTATTTCATTTTTTAACATGGTTTGCTTGTTATTATTCTTAATACAAATATTGTTATTAGTTACAACTTTTGTAATAACAAAATAGAATTCATGTTTTAATTTTGTAAAAACTCATGTGCTAATTATTGTGTCAAAAACTCCAATGCACCAAAATATTTTTTTTCATGTTAAAACTTAATTTTTTGTTTTCTTTTTTATAAAATAATTTTCTTAAATGATTATTTTTTGTATTTGAAAATTATAAGAGCATTTAATAAATAAAATAACACAATAATGTATATAAAATTTGAAAAGTATTTATTTATTTTAAAATAAATATTAGATAATTAAATTGTTTTTTAACTTAAAAATAAATTTGGCCACTAACATCGAAATAAAATATTTTTTCTCGTAATGTTCTTATTTATACTCATTCTATCATGAAAAAAATCAATTAAAAAGGAAGATGAAAAAAATTGTTTTTAATTTTTTAATCTTTTAAAATTTCACTTTTTAATAAATAGTTTTTTGTTATGGATGCAAACATAATTTTTTTCAATTTTTTGCCTTTATTTGTAATTTTCATGGTTCTCACCGTTCTTATTCTAAAAGTTCCTATTGTAGTTGACACCCACTCTAGGGTTGAGAAAAAAATGGAGAAAATTTATGTTACCACACCTCCTAAGATCTTGAAAATTATGTATATTCGGTTAAGTTTGATTTTCGATTCATAAGTTAAAAAATAGTAATTATTCGAATCTAATCAAATTTTATTTGTAATTACTTTTTTTATTTTTATAATATAAAAATAAATATTTTATTTTTAAATTAATGAAAAAAACTTAAAAATATTAAAAAAAAGATAATTTTTTAAAAAAATTTAAAAATCAATGAACCGAACCGCTTTGAGTCTGTGAAATTTGGTTCGGATCAATTCGATTTTTGATATTATTCGGTTCAATTTTTAAAAAACCAAAAATATTGCACATTAACCGTAATTTTTTTTCAAAACTGAAAAAAAAATGTAGACATATATACCAAGAAGATCTTAATTAAGGAGACTACATATATAAAGTAATAATAATAAATAAATAAAAAAAAAAAAACCTTTAAAGAATAGTTCCAAAATAATCCCCTGAACAATAAATATATATAGTGCCAAAGTGTGAGGCCATGAGAAAGTTTATATTATATAATAAATATATGTACCAATCCAATTCAAAGGAAAACTTACTTGCCAAAGGATATTAATTAATCAGTACATTGCTCTCAATACTGTTTTCAAATTATAAATGAGGCTATTTTTCTTGCTTTTCCATCCATCTCATATAAGCACATGTTCCCTTCGGTACTTATTGTGATGTTAACAAGAGAGCTAGTTATGAATTCAAATTGTCAGCTTATTGTGGAAAAGCACACATCAAGCCCTATTGCTTATGTGGATTGTTTAGGTTTTGAATTTTTTTTTTTTTAATTTAAAGGTGTTATGGTCGAATCAGACCTGAAAAAAAAAAAAAAACAAAAACAAAAACAAAAATTGCTTGTCCAGACTCGGCTCGGATTTGGTTCGTCGGGTTCAAAAGCTCATTTTACTATTTAAGATAAATTTTATATTAATATATATTTTATAACTAAATTTAAATAAAAATACTTGTTATTGATTAAACAGTATTTAATGCTGGTTCAGATTACAAAAATCCTATTCCAATTCTGGCCAAAATAAATATATATCTCTTATTATTTTCATAAATAATGATTAATGATTTGCATACCTTTTATACAATTTATATACATTATTTTCACTTTATTTTTGGTTATTTTGCTTGATTTAAATATATATATATATAAAAGAAGTTATTTTATTTATTTATTTTCTCTCTAATTATGTATATATTTTTATTTTTATAGTTATTTAATCGATTTAGTAAATAATAATTAAAAAATTAATGAAAATAAATAATTCTTACATATTTATTTTTTATAATTAACATAAAATTATTATATTAATATGATAAATGTCATTCAAATCTTTTTTTTTCTTGATTTAAATAAATCAAAAAAGGAAATAAAAATGCAGTTATTTTATTTTTTATTTGCTTTCTAATTATTTTGTATATATTTTTGTTTTTATAATTATTTAATTAATTTATTAAACAATAATTTAAAAAATTAATGAAAATAAATAATTATTACATTTTTATTTATTATAATTAATATATTAATATTAAGGATACTTAATACTAAATTATAATATTATTTTATTTTTATTCTTTATTCTTTTTTATTTTTTTTGAGATCGAATCAAGTACCTTCAATTACTTAATTATAGTGTATATATTATTTTACGAAAACAATCCCCTGTATAACACGGGGATCTCATTCTAGAAATTAATTAATTCTATCTTTCTTAAAATTTTTCCTATTCTTAATCATTAAACATAAAAAATATCTCTATAATTAGTTATATGTAAGCAAAATTAACCATGACTACTTGCACCCAAAAAAAATAGCTATGACTACATAATAAGGAGAAAAAAAAAGAAAGTAATATTGAATATTGAATCAAGAAATATTATCTAAATGTGTACTAATTATTGAAAATTTTAATTGTATAATTTGTTAATAAATATTAAAAATTTTAATTTTAATGATTAGAAATGAATTTTTGATAATTTTAAATATAAAAATGTAGTTGATAACATTTTATCTTGATGATAAGAAAGAAATAATGAAACTTTTATGGATATGATCAAATTTGAGTAGATTTAATAATTTATTTTGATTTTTGAATCGACAAAATATTTAAACCAAGTAAGAAATTAATAGATTTGGTGGATCATTGAGCGGGTTTTTTTATTCAAATATAGCTAAAAAAAATTATATCCCAAAATACCGTTCATTTCAGATTAATTCCCAAAATCCGCTTCTTTTAATACTAGCTGGGAAATCGCCATCCCCCATGGCGATTTCCCAGTGTAAAAAAATCCATTTTGGCAAAAAACACCAAGGGAAATCGCCATGGGGGGTGGCGATTTCCCTTGGTATTTTTTTCCAATTTTGCAAATTATACCAAGGGAAATCGTCACCCCCCATGGCGATTTCCCTTGGTATAATTTGCAAAATTTGCAAATTCCATGAAAGGAAATCGCCATGGGGGTGGCGATTTCCCTTCATGTATTTTTTTTTTTACTTAAATTAAAAACAAATTTTTAAATTATTTTTAAATTTGTAAGTTTTGTTTTTTAATTTTAAAAATTAAAAGAAAATTAAATTTCTTATTAAATTTAAATATGGTAAATTTTTTTTTCTTATAAAAATTAAAAAAAGAAAATCATATTTCTTCTTAAATTTTCATATCAAAAATTTTATTTGTAAGTTTTGTTTTAATTTTAAAAATTTGTAAGTTTTTTTTTTAATTTTAAAAATTATAAATTAAATTAAAATAATTTTTTATAATTTAAAAAGAAAAAAGAAATTTCGTAAGGTATATTTTATTATTTAAAATTTAAGAACAAATTTTTGTAAATTTTGTTAATTGATTTGTGTTAGATAAAAACAAAAAAACTTGCATTACATTTTCCCTTATATGTAAAATAATAATCCAAATTACATGATAAGTTGACAAAAACATGTAATTCATTTATTGTTGATGCGAAGTCTCCCCCAATGCGCCAGATCGATGCGGACAATTTCGACGGTTATGACCTTCATTTCTGCATAATCCACAACGTTTTGGTTGGCCTTTCTCCCTGAGATCCATTTCATTACGAATACGAATTGATTTTGGCCGACCATGTGGATTTCTCCACATTTCTTGATTGGGACACACTTCTGGACCATCATATTGAGGCCAGTAACCTTCATTTCCAACAGCTTCGAACTCATGTCTATAAACATTCAATATAGTTTCCAGTCTATAGACTTTGTCCACATATTGCATGCAATCTACATGGACATTTACACAGGCAGCAACTACATGTGAACAAGGGAACCTTTGTGCTTGAAACTTTCCACAATCACACCACATGTCATTAAGCTTGACTTTGTACTTCATTGCAGAAACACCCTCTTGTGGATCAACTAACTCTTCAACCAGAAAAGATTGATTTGCTCGCGTAAAATTACGAACAATGTGGGAGTTAGCTTTCCTGCGATTTTCTTGCATAGCCTGTGTGACTGTTTCACAATATGTGTGCCCTCCCTCCATCATTGCAATTTGCTTGTTCCCCATCTTAACAAAAAGTGCAGCCAACCTATAATATGTTGATTGCACTAAAGCAGTAATGGGAAGATGACGCGTTCCCTTCAACACCGAATTGATAGATTCAGCTAGGTTGGTTGTCATATGGCCATAACGTCTTCCTTGATCATATGACTACGCCCACTTCTCCTTGGGTATCCTATCAAGCCAATTAGCGGCTGCCTCTGCATTTTCTCCACGAAGATTGTCATACATGAAATGAAAATTCGGTCGCCTCAACTCGTATCCTAATAAATTTTAAAACAAAAAACTTGTGAATTTCAGTATTATTTTATATACTAAACGAAATATAAGAGATAAAATAACTATGATTTGATTCCATACCCATGTTAACGATTTGTCGACGCAATTCCTTATTGTTAAACTTTTTCATAAAGTTCGCTCCAATGTGTCGAATGCAGTACACTGAATATGCATGTGGAGGATTCCATCCACCATCGCGTCTAATCGCAGCTTTGATGGCTTCATGTCGATCAGACATCAAGCAAATGTCAGGCTGTTTTGTCACGTGTCTACGCAAGTTACTCAGAAAGAATGACCAAGCCTCTGTTGTCTCACCCTCCACAATGGCAAAGGCAATTAGCAGTATGTTTCGGTTGCCATCTTGTGCAATAGCTAACAATAATGTGCCTTTGTATTTTTCATATAAGAAAGTACCGTCTATTTGCACAATAGGTTTACAATACGGATACCCTTCAATGCACGACTTAAATGTCCAAAATAGTCGATGGAATATTTTCTTACCCTGGACCAGTCGATCACCGTGATATGCAGGTACCGTTTGCAATTCCACAATTGTACCAGGCACGAAATGTTGCATTTCACCTAACCATTTAGGTAGCTCATTGTACGATCTTTCTCAATCGCCAAATACTCGAACAATTGCCTTTTGCTTTGCTTTCCATGTTTTCTTGTAGGAGGTGATGTATCCATACCGGATTCGCATCTCAACGATCAAAACTGAAACGAAAATCTCCGGATTTGCTTGGACCAATGACAAAATGCATGAACAGATCATGTTACAATCTAACTTGCAATGATCTTGTGAAATCCTCCCCGATGTGCAAGTATGAGGCCCTTCATATTTTCTAATCTCCCATACATGTTTCTTCTTCATAAAAGTTGCCCTTATTCTCCAATTACATCCATTCCTATACATTACGCACTTGGCATAATATTTCGTCCGCTCAGATTCAATTACTCTGTAATCTACAGAGTTTTTGATGTTATAGTGCTTGATAGCTGAAAGCACAGCCTCTTTCGTTGGGAATTGTAACCCAACACACAGATCAACTGCAGATTGATCAAATGTCAGAGGCGTAGCTAATGTATGAGCATACTCAGGAAATTCCGGCACATGCATTGCCTCCAGATCCAGTGTATGCATATGGGATGCAGCCTCATATGGGGGAAGATCTCCATGAGTGTTGATCTCAGCAGGGACGACGTCTGGGTCAGAATCACTATTGTCATCACTTGCGAATTGCATCCTCTTCCTGCTCACTAAATTCACCAACATCTTCACCATGGACTCCACGTGGACGAACAAGATCAACACCAGCTGGCTCATCTTCGAAGGTAGTAGGAATTAGGGTTTGTGAGACTAATGAAGTCTGAAAAGTTGTAGCTTGAGATAAGGGCACGACTTCTTCTGTGGGAACGTCGTATGTAGTGTGAACATAGAACGACCCAGAATCATAATCTTTTATGAGAAAGTTTTCTGTTGTACGAACATTTGAAGGGCCACAATCATCGTCAACATCATCTATGTCAGCATATAACTCAAGTACACCAACATTTGCAAATGTCTCATGAGCATAAAACATGCATCTAACATCATCATCATCTTCAAGTGGAAATGTTCTATATCGGACACATCCTTCACCAATAGAAAGAGGATGCCTATACTTAACCTCTGAAACTCTTTTTCTATTTCCAGCTTTTATTTTTGTATGAATTTGCAGCTTCAGTTCCTCTAATGTGACGTCGTCTTCAACACGAAAACTTTTAGGACGTTCACAATCAAAGGTAGCACCTTCGTCAGTATTATGAATTTGGCCATTATAGTAGACCAATGCGATCACTCTATTGCTCATGTTGTGTAGTAATGAAACTAAGAAAGATGAGAATGTAGGTATTATCACTCCGCAAAAGAAAGAAGAAATATAGAAGGATGAGAATGAGGAGGTTTTAGCACTCAGGAAAAATCTGATTGAAAAACTGTTGTAGGGGGTATTGTAAACCTTCATAAGTATTATGAATTTATAATGGTTCATTATGTTGTACCAGATGACAAATCCCATCCTTTGTATAGGATGGAATCTGATTCTCATATTCTGCCTAGGACTATTTGACTGAAAAAGTTATAACTTATTCAATGCAAAATCTGATTGATAAATCCCATCCTTTGTCTCATCCATTGCAGAAAGAATCCAATTCCAATATTTTCTGCAGCATTTGATGGACTGAAAAATAGCTGAAACCTCTCCCAAACCCTAAATCATCAGTCTCATCCATTGCAGAAGGAATCCAATTCCAATATTTTCTGCAGCATTTGATGGACTGAAAAATAGCTGAAACCTCTCTCAAACCCTAAATCATCAGTCTTATCCATTGCAGAAGGAATCCAATTCCAATATTTTCTGCAGCATTTGATGGACTGAAAAATAGCTGAAACCTCTCTCAAACCCTAAATCATCAGTCTCATCCATTGCAGAAGGAATCCAATTCCAATATTTTCTGCAGCATTTGATTGATTGAAAAATAGCTGAAACCTCTCTCAAACCCTGAATCATCAGTCTCATCCATTGCAGAAGGAATCCAATTCCAATATTTTCTGTAGCATTTGATGGACTGAAAAATAGCTGAAACCTCTCTCAAACCCTAAATCATCAGTCTTATCCATTGCAGAAGGAATCCAATTCCAATATTTTCTGCAGCATTTGATGGACTGAAAAATAGCTGAAACCTCTCTCAAACCCTAAATCATCAGTCTCATCCATTGCAGAAAGAATCCAATTCCAATATTTTCTACATCATAAAATTAAAATTGTATAACAAATATAATTTTATTTTTAAAATTTTTATAAGCAATAAAATAATATATTTAATAAATTAAATTTTTTATAAAATTAAAAAAGTATAAGAAATAAAATTTTTGATATAAATATTTTATAAGAAATATAATGTTATTTTTAAAATTTTAATAAGCAATAAAATAGTATATTTTATAAATTTTAATTTAATTTTCTGATACATTGATGTTAATTTAATTTTTTTTTTAAATTTTAATAAGAAATAAAACTTTATTTTTATAAAATTTTAATCATAAATTAAATTAAAATTATTTTATCAAATATCCAGTTTTAAACTGTAACAATCTATACTATTATTAAAAACAATGATTAAATTGATGTCACGAGTTAATCGAATACCAACTCAATAAAAAAAATCAAATTAAAAAAATTATTTTACGATACCAACTTAAAAATAACTTCTTTATTTAAAAAAGTTACTCGATAAATTTCTTTAAAAAAATTTTTATTTACATTTTACATCATTAAATTTTTTTTTTATATAAATTAAATTTTGCTTTTTATAATATTACAAAATTATAAAAAATACAATTTTTGATATAAAAAATTAATAATAAATATAATCTTCTTTTTTAAATTTTAATAAGAAATATATTTTTATTTTTTATAAAATTTTAATAATAAATTAAATTACATTTTTAATATATATTTTTAAAAAAATAAATAACCAAACCTAAAAAATATTTTAATTTAATTTATAAATTTTAAAATTAAAAAACAAATTTTTTTACAAATTTAAAAATAATTTAAAATTTTGTTTTTTAATTTAAGTAAAAAAAAATTCATGAAGGGAAATCGCCACCCCCCATGGCGATTTTCCTTGGTGTTTTTTGCCAAAATGCTAATTTTTACACTAGAAAATCGCCATGGGGGATGGCGATTTCCCAGCTAGTATAAAAAGAAGCGGATTTTGGGAATTAATCCGAAATGAACGGTATTTTGGGATATAATTTTTTTTTGCTATATTTGAATAAAAAAACCTCATTGAGCGTGTACTAAGAGGAATTGACAAAAAAAAAAAAAAAAAAAAAAGAGACATGGTAATATTGAATATGATATGATTCAATGATACGAAAAAATAATTAAAAAAAAAAAAAAAACAAGAACACGATATAAATACACAAATATCTTAAAATTTACGTAATACGAATTATTAATGTATCAAAATTTTATAAATATAAAATATCTTAAACGTGATTATAATATAATAAAATATACGAATACGATATGATACATAAATTATCAGATTTAAGAGAGAGAAAAAATATACAAATGATGAAATTAATTATCTTCACCATCACCACCGTCGGCCCTAATATAATTGCAATATGTTTTTTTGTCATTGTTATATAATCTGTGAATAATATATCTCCAAAAAGATGAGGTTTTTTTATCTTAATATAGCCCCAAAAAAATTATTAATCAAAATATCATTTTTTTCAGATTAATTTTTATAATCCGTTTTTTTAAACCAGTTGAGAAATCACCATGGCTCATGGCGATTTCCCAACTGAAAATTTTAATTTTTTTTTTTAAATATCAGTTGGAAAATCGCCATAGGCCATGGTTATTTCCTAACTACAATTTTCAAATTTTACACTTTTTTACATTGAGAAATCGCCACCCACGGTGGCGATTTCCCAAGGTTCACTTTCTTTTTTTTTCCTTTTAATTTTAATAAATAATAAAATTTAAAAAATAAATAATTAATAATTAATAATTTTAATATATAATTTTTATCCCATGATGGTAGAAGTGTCTATGGGCCGGGCCCATATATGGTATCAACACCACATTTGCTTGCCCAAGCCACGATGAAAATTTTTCAACCTTTATTTAATTTTTTTATTTTATAAAATAATAAAAATTATATAATTTTTAATTTTAAAATATAAAAATATAAAAATAAAAATATAACAATTTACCAAAAATTAAAAAATTATATTTGTAATTAGACCTGTTCATGGGCTGGGCCTCGACCCGAAAGTTTTTCCCTTGCTCAAGCCCATTTCGAGTCGTGCCGACCCGAAAGCCCATTTCACTATTAAAAAATATTTTTATATATTTTATAATTTTTTGAATTTTGTTATTTAATTTTTTTTAAATTAAAAATTATTTAAATTTTATTTAAAATTTATTATTTAATAAAATTAGAAAAACACTTGTCCAAGCCCGGACTAATACGACACTTTGATTGGCCTTTCTCCCGGAGGTCCATTTATTACGAATACAAGTTGAAAGAATTCTATTCACATTACGGATAGACCTACTCATGGGCCGGGCAGTCATTCCGGCCAGGCCCGAATCATTATTTATATATTAAAATAATTAAATTCAGGCCCGCGAGCCGGGCCTTGGCAAGAAGTTAAAAAATTCCGGGTCGCGGCCCGGCCCATGAGCAGGCCTAATTACGAATATAGTTTTTTAATTTTTGTTAAGTTGTTATATTTTTATTTTTTTAAATTAAAAATTATATAATTTTTATTATTTTATAAAATTAAAAAATAAATAAATGTTGAAAAATTGCCACCGTAGATTGGGCAAGCAAATGTGATGTTGATAACATACATGAGCCCGGCTCATAGACACTTCTATCACCATGGGATAAAAATTATATATTAAAATTATTAAATCTTTATTTTTAAAATTTTTATTTAAATTTTATTATTTATTAAAATTAAAAATTAAAAAAAAAAAAAGGTTAAAGTGAACCTTGGGAAATCGCCACTCATAGTGGCGATTTCCCCATGTAAAAAAATATAAAATTTGAAAATTATAGTTGACAAATCGTCATGACTCATGACGATTTTTCAATTGGTATTTTAAAAAAAATTAAAATTTTCAGTTGAGAAATCGCCATGGGCCATGACGATTTTCCAGCTGGTTTAAAAAAAACGAATTTTGAAAATTAATCTGAAAAAAATAATATTTTGATAAATAATTTTTTTTTGATTATATTAAGATAAAAAGACCAAAAGAAAGTATAAAATTTGAAAATTATAGTTGACAAATCGTCATGACTCATGACGATTTTTCAATTGGTATTTTAAAAAAAATTAAAATTTTTCAGTTGAGAAATCGCCATGGGCCATGACGATTTCCCAGCTGGTTTAAAAAAAACGAATTTTGAAAATTAATCTGAAAAAAATAATATTTTGATAAATAATTTTTTTTGATTATATTAAGATAAAAAGACCAATATTAAGATAAAAAAACCAAAAGATGACCTCTTTAAAAGTATTATTATTATTATTATTATTTGCAGAGATAGCGAAGGTGCACCACATTTTTTTTTTTACTATCTATTTATCTTTTGGTCTCTGTAAAAAAAAAAAAAAAATTCTGTCTGTTCATCTCAAACTCTGCCTTTGCCTTCAAATTGTACGTGCAATGTGCATCCATCCATCAGTCAACACCACTTTAGTAACTTTGTAAAAGAGAAATGACCCAACTTTAAATTCGTTGGTAAGCATTTCTCTCTCTCTCTCTTTCTTTCTTTTTTTCTTCCCTTTTTTCTGTTTAATTTGCTTTCTCTCTTTATCATCAAGTTAAGCTAGCAAGAGACAAATAGGGAGAGAGAGAGAGGGGGGGAAGGGCAAGGAAAGGGCATCGAGGCAGGCAAAGCACAAGCTCTATCTCTCTCCAGGACCAGGACCAGGACCAGGACCAGGGTCAGGGTGGGTGCTATTAGTTGGTGTTGGTTCTTTATAGCGGTTGGCTGCCTTTTATTTATTTATTTATTTATTTATATCTGCTAGCTGCAGCATTCTCCAAAAAGTGGTCCTCAATAAAATGTTAACCAGAATTTACACCAATGGATAACACAACTCTAATCATCTCCTCTGCCTCTGCCTCTGCCTAG
Organism: Fremontodendron californicum; assembly: GCA_030761205.1. NCBI lineage: Eukaryota > Viridiplantae > Streptophyta > Magnoliopsida > Malvales > Malvaceae > Fremontodendron > Fremontodendron californicum. The sequence continues at coordinate 7,305,446 of JAULJL010000009.1, read as the reverse complement.
CTTACTAATAACATTTTATAATTAAACTACTTCATGCATTCTCTTTCTCTTTTTTTTCTAGTATATATTTCTTTCTTCTCTTTTATAAATATTAATTTTTTTCAATTCCCAAAGATTAGTTTATTTAATTGATAATTTCAAAAGTAAATATTCTTAAATATTAAATTATACTAATACGAAAAAGTGTGCTCTTACAAAGGAATTAAACTCTTTGTAAGTTTTAAAAACGAGATTAGATTAATGTATTAATTTATATAATTTTATGAGACATACATCAATCCTCAAATTTTATAAATAAGATAATATTAAGCTTTAGTGCTTTACAGAAGGAAATCTATCAGTTATAGAAACGGGTACATAAATTTTTTGTCATGTATACAAAAAAGAGGGATATATCTGTCAACCTATTAATTCTTTTTCCTTCTTTCTTTCCTTTCTTTCAAAAACTATACCAACTTTTTTTACCCTTTTTTGGTTTCTTCTTAGGCTGATTGATGGCTAGACATGCTCTCGGGCAGGACAGTCCGTCCGGCTCGACAGGTTTGATCCGTATTGGGTCGGGCCTGAATATGATATTTTGTGTTTCGGACCAATCCGACCCGGAATAATATTTTTTATTATAATAATATTATTTTTATTTAATTTTAATTATAAAAAATATATTTTTTTATTCCAGTGAACAGTATATTCGGGCCTACCTGATCGGGCCTGAGTAGAGAAAATGAAAAAAAATCAGGCCACGACCCGATCCGACTCATGAGCAGGTCTATTGATGGCTGATCAGCCCCAGTTTCACAAATTTTTAAGCTTTGGTTTTGGATTTAATAGAACTAGTAGTACCCCCTCTTTGATGGATGAACCATGTCAATGTCTATATATGTGGAGTGTGGACTCCTTTTCTCCACGCTCTTAATTAAAAAGCCCTATATTTAGTAAAACTTTTATAAAATAATATTATTGGAATTAAAAATATATTATTTTAAGGAAGTTATTTGATTATCGATAAATAAAAAATTTATTCATTTATCAATATTAATTTATAAAAAAATTTATGTTTTTAAATCTTATACATGTACATCACTATTTTCGTTTACTAAGATACATGAATGATTTAAAAATGAACAAACACTAGATAAAGTTAATAATTAATATTTACATAAAAAACTATTTGTTACAATATGAAAAATAATGCATCGAATATGGTGTGTATTGTAAAAAATTGAGAATGATGTTCAATTATAAATTGGTTTAGGTACAAAGAAAAACAAACAACTTTATGCATATTTTGAAGAAGAAAAAAAAAAACTTATATGAGAAGGTAAAAGTTGTTAAGAGAAATTTTTTTTATAATATTATATGAACTTTTATATTTACATTTTTTTTTAGGAATTATTAATTTATATTTATTGGGCCTAAAGAATTATAGAAAAATTTATTATATTATGTATTTAACGAGATTATTATTTTAATACATTAACCCGAATTGAAACTGCAAGATTTTATTGAGATTATTAATTTATTGAATATTCATTTATCAAAATTTTACCATATATTGTTTTGCTTTTCTAACCCTTTTAACAACAACCACCCTTCATTCATGCAAACACCTTCTTTGCCATTAAAGTCATAGTCGCAGAGGTTGTGGCTTGGAAGGGACCATTTGAAATTGATTTTTTTTTCTTTTTATGTTTGGTTTCAATAGATTTGTTAATTCGTATATGCATTAAGGTATCTTATAAGGTAAAAAATTATCTGATTGTGATACCCACCCCACCGCTCCGGCCTCCCTCTCTCTATGCCTTTCCTGTTTCCTTTGGTTTCTTGATGTGGCAACATCTTATGCCACGTTTTCACATTTTCACGAATAGAAATCTTTTGCCTCATTTTCCAATCTTTATCTATGCTCTCATTCTCGTAACGAGTTATGAATTTGTTTAGTTTGATTGAAATGATCATGTCTAGTTTCATTTTTTAGTGATGATGGAAATTAAAATTTGGGGTATATATATTGCATTTTGCTAACGAGTGTTCTTAAAACATTCTTTAAGGTTAATTAATATACTATTTATAGTAATAATATTGTATTAAATACAAAAGTTAATAATTTTATCATTTTTAATTCATTGGGTGATGATATTACTATATCTAATTTCTTTTTATCAGTAATTGGGGACGGGTGTATGTTTTGTGGGATCTTTTGTTTTGGACTTCTATCTGGTAGACATTTCTTTGGTTAACTTTCATTTAGCTTAATAAATTCTACTTTAAAAAAAAAATTATTATATCTAATAACTTTAAAAAGTAATCTTAAATCATTCGTTAGTAAAATTCATATATATATATATATATATATATATATATATATAAACCAAATTTTGATGTGGGGGAACCAAATGACATGTGAGAACACATGCAATGCAAAGAGTCACCATCCCAAGAAACCCTAATTCTCTACAAGTAGACGTAGTAGTAATTAGAGGTAATTATAATTTTAGTCCTAAAACTTACATATTTTTTTCATATCAGTTCTAAAATTTTTACTTGTAAATATTTACTCCTAAATATTATCAATGTGTTAAAAGAAAGTCTTTTAGTCGCTCTTCAAACAGAAATGGTAATTGAAAGTTTATATAAAAAACTTATGTGGCATATAATGAATCACATGTGAAGTTTACGTAGCATTTCATTAATTTGTACAATATTAAAAAAATTGCCAAAAGAAAAAAAAAAGTTCTAAATAAAAGATAAAAAAACTCTACTTCATTTCATTAAAGACGGTTGGTTTAATGAGAAAAAGAGCTGTTAGTTTAATGAGAGGAGAAAAGTAAAAAATTAAAGTAGTGATTTTTTAATCTTTATAAGGAAGTTATTTTTTAAAAATAATTTTTTAATATTTTATAAATTATTGAAATGACATCTACATGCGTTTATTATATGTCAGTTAAACTTTCTTTTAGTCTTTTCATTTGAATAATGACTAAAATTATAATGACTAAAACATAATTTATTTATTTTTTGAAAAGTAGAATTTATTAAGCTAACAGAAAGTTTAACTCGCATATAATAAACGCATGTAAATTTTTAACATATTAACAATTTTTAATACTGAATATTTACATCTAAAAATTTTAAGACTGAAATAAATATAAAAAAAAACCTTATGTTTTAAGACTAAAATTATAATTATCTCTAATAATTAATAAGGGTTTCTTTTTTATTGGTTTTGTTGGGTGTGGCTACTAGCTCTTGAGTCTTGGGCTCAGTCAGCTTTCTCTCTCTCTCTCTCTCTCTCTGTCTGGCAGGTGAGGTTAGCCGGGGCGTTGATTTGTCTGTAGCGGGCACAAAAGGGAAGGGTCGCAATCTTGTAGTTCCCCTCATCATCTCTCTTTCCCATTAGGTGGCTTGAAAGCAACCTTTGCCTCTCAGAACTCCTTGTCTTGAGCTTCCCTCTTCGCTTCATCCTTTCTTCTCTCCTGCAACTTCTATATGTAATGTATGTATGTGTGTATCATGTTCCTATATGTGGACCAAAAGTTAGATGTAGAGACCTCATGCTAGCTTTTCAAACTAAAGCCTTCTTTTTTTTTCTTTTTTTTTTTTGTAAACTCAGGGTGTCCCTCACCCCCATTTTATGATTGATGGAAGACTAATCCCTGTCGGATCGGGAGTGTAATGGTAAAACCCTCCCAACATTGGAGACTCTTAGGATTCGAACATTGGTTCTCATTTAGGGGGTTGGAGCCACTTAATCACTTCAACCAAAATCCTAATCATTTAAAGTTTAACTCAATTGATTTATGTAATTATTTTTAAAAAAATGTTATTCAATATGTTTAATATTCGAATTTAAAATTTACAATATTTTTTTATCTCAAACTGGAATCTCTTTCATAAAAAAAAAAAATCACTAATCATTGAATCAAGGCCTTGTTTGGATATATATATATATATATATGTGTGATATTCACTTATACTAATATAAAATTAAATTAGTTTTACACACTTTTATAACTTTTTATACGATTTATATTTTAACAAACCGACGATTGGATTTAACAGTATAATTGTACTCGTTGTACACGTAAAGTTTCGAATCGATTATATATCTCATATCGATCGAGTATACTATTTTTTCAATATATATTTAACGGTTGAAGGTTTTTTTTACATCAAACAAATAATTAGACATTTTTTAATTTACTCGAAACTCGACGTGCATGATCTACGTGAATAGAACATGAAATACGACGGTCGAATTAAACAAATATAAATTATATATATATATATATATATATTCTTCCTACATATATAAGAAATGTTAAACAGTATGAAAAATGTATTAGTTTTTATTGTTTAATAACAAAACCATTATTCTTTTTATCTCTTCGCTTAATTAAGGTTTACATTGTACTATGTACCTACTTCTGAACTTAGAATTTCTATGAAAATGGGAGAAAGTTCTTACTGCTAACTAATCATCAGGTTGTTTGACTTTCACAAACAATTGATGAAAACATACTAATTCGCCTCAAACTTTGAGCTAATGCTATATATTTTTCTCAATATCCAATTATCAAAGATCAAAATTTCATAACAACAATGTATCTAATGATGCAATCAAACAATTAATATTAATTAGGTAACCATTTCAAAGCATTGGGACCAAAGTATGACCTAGCATCGGACTATTCATCCGATTCGACAGGTTCAGTTCGAATTGGACCGAACTTGGATAAGAATTTTCATAATTCGAATCGGTCCGGCTTAAATTATTATTCATTAAATAAAAATATTTTTATTTAAATATAATTATAAAATATAAAAATATTTTTTTTAACAGTAAAATGAGTTTTCAAACCGATCTGAGCTCGACCCGAACCGGACTTGGGTAAGAAAAAAAAAAAATCGAAACGCGATCCGACTCATGAAACTACATTTTTCAAAATATAATTAGATTATTTATTTATTAAAATTTGACATTCCCTCCTTGTCCCTTTTCATACATGTGATTTCATCACATTCTCATCAACTTAGAAAGCCAAAATTTAATGTTTTTAGAGAATTGAAGAGAAATGTTTTCTTAGGAAAAAAGGATAACATCTGATCAGAGCATTACATGCTGCACCACTTATAATTCTACCAGGTTCTACATTACAGCAATTTATGGAAGCAATGAAGGCATAAGTAGAAGAAGGCTTTGGCACCATCTCCAGGACATTCAAGGCAGAATTGATGGCTCTCCTTGGCTTTTGGCTGGAGATTTCAATGTTATAGCAAGACCACAGGAAAGCTCGGATTTCAATGGCTCCTACATGCTTACCTCTGATATGAAAGATTTTCAGGACTGCTTGACACAGCTATCAGTGTTTGATCATACCAGTACTGGACCAGCATTCACTTGGTCAAACCACCAAACTGATGCTTACTTGGCTAAAAAGCTTGATAGGGTTTTGGTGAATGATTGCTGGCATACACAGTTTGCTCACTCATTTGTTGAGTTTTTGGCTCCAATGGTTTCTGATCACTGTCTAGCATACATAAAGATGAACTTGACTGCTCATTCTCCCCCAAAGCCATTTAGGTTTTTTAATTTCTGGACTAGGAATCCAGAGTTCCTGAACATTGTGGAAAACTCTTGGCAAGAGCCTTTCATTGGCAATCCCATGACCACTCTATTCCACAAATTGAAGAGATTAAAGGCAGTACTGAGGGCATTTAACCTGGCCATATATGGCAACATTTCAGGGAAGGTTCAAGATAAAAGGCAAGAATTGGAGAGCATGCAGATGATCAATCTGCATCAAAGGCCATCTAATACTCTTGTTGAAACAGAAAGAAGACTCTATGCAGAATTGATGGAACTCCAAAAGGCTGAGGAAAGTTATTACAGGCAGAAATCAAGGATAAAATGGTTGCAGGAGGGGGATCAGAACACTCATTATTTCCATAAAATGGTGTCAGCAAAGCATAGCAAGCAATCCATCAGAGTCCTCTATGATGATGAGGGAAGGAAGTTGGAAGATTTTGGCCAAATTTCAAAGGAGGCTGTAAGGTTCTTTCAGAAGTTGATTGGGACTGAGGACAAACAGGTCATAGACTGCCCTAGGGAGCTTCTTACTGAACTTATTCAGCCTGCCTTGCCTGCTGAAGCTAAGGACAATTTAGCTAAGGCTGTTACAAAAGATGAGGTGAAAAAAGCCATGTTTGAGCAAGATGGGGACAAAGCCCCAGGGCCAGATGGATACACTGCACAGTTTTTTAAAACTGCTTGGCCTATTGTGGAAGAGGATGTCACTGCAGCAATCTTATCCTTCTTTCAATCAGGGAGCCGGATATCAGTCTTTAACTCTACATGTATTGCTCTTGTCCCAAAATTCCAGAATCCTAATCATATGAAGGACTTCAGGCCTATTTCATGCTGCTCTGTCATTTATAAATGTATTACCAGGATCATCACTGCCAGGCTCACTCCACTCCTTCCTACTATGATCTCCAGCAATCAAAGTGCCTTCATACCAGGGAGAAGCATCTCAGATAATATTCTCATGGCTCAGGAACTGGTCAAAGGGTATGGAAGAGCAACCTTATCCCCCCGTTTTGCAATGAAGATTGATCTCCAAAAAGCTTTTGATTCATTAAATTGGGACTTCATTCTCACTGTTTTATCAGTTTATGGATTGCCTGATAAGTTCATAGGATGGATCAAGGCATGCATCACTTCCCCAAAGTTCTCAATTTCTCTTAATGGAGGATTAGTAGGGTACTTTGAAGGAGCAAAGGGGTTAAGGCAGGGAGACCCTCTCTCTCCTTATCTTTTTGTCATTGCTATGAATGTTTTATCCAGACTTCTGGATGCAGGGGCTCTTCATGGAGTTTACAGCTACCATCCTAAATGTCACAGAATCAAGCTTACTCACCTGTGCTTTGCAGATGATCTGCTGATTTTTGCAAAGGGTAACTTGGATTCTGTTGTGGGCATACAGGGTATTCTCCATTACTTTTATACCATTTCTGGTTTGCAATTAAACCCTTCCAAGAGTGAAGTTTTCTCCTCTGGTGTTAGTAGGACCACTCTACTTGAGATGCAAGAGTTGACAGGGTTTAAACTTGGCAAACTACCTGTTAGGTACCTTGGGGTCCCTTTGGTCACAAGAAGACTCTCTGAAAAGGATTGTTCTCCTTTGATCGATAGAATTACTCAGAGAATCAATGGCTGGGGAGCACGCATGTTATCCTATGCAGGAAGGCTTCAGCTCATTCAATCTGTTCTTTTTAATGTGTCCAATTTCTGGTGCAGGCACTTTGTATTGCCTAAGGCTGTTCTTAAAAGAATTAATCAATTATGCAGCAGGTTCTTCTGGAAAGGAAGAGATGACTCAGCTAAGGGAGCAAGAGTCAAATGGAGTTCCATTTGCTGTCCAAAGTCAGAGGGGGGTCTTGGATTAAAAGACTTGGGAATATGGAATAAGGCTTGCATTATTCAGCACCTATGGGCACTTCTCTCTCAGGCAGGTTCATTGTGGATTGCCTGGCTTCATGCCTATGTGCTGAAAGGAAGAACAGTGTGGCAGGTTCAACCTTCCCCAGGAAGCAGCTGGACATGGCGTAAAATGCTTCAGCTGAGGGCTTTGGCTTTGAGGTTCACTTCCAACCAGAATGGTGCTCTAACTTGGAAGTTCCCTGGGAATAGATTTATGGTGGCTAAGGTCTGGAATGATCTCAGGCCTAGGCAGGACAAGGTGGAGTGGGATAAACTGATCTGGTTTCCATTTCATATTCCTAAACATGCACTGGTAGCTTGGATGGCTATATTGGACAAACTGCCTACAAAGAACAGATTGATGTCATGGGGCATGGAGGTGGATGGCAAATGTGAGCTATGTCAAACTGAGCAAGAAACCCGGAATCACATATTTTTTGAATGTGACTATTCAAAGGAAATCTGGGGGCATATACTATGCTTATGTCAACTTCATAGAAGCATAAGGAGCTGGCAAGCAGAGTTGCAATGGGCAGTAAACAGAATCAGAGGAAAAACTCTCATTTCTGTTATTTTGCGTTTATCATGGAGTGCCTTTCTTTACTCGATCTGGAGGGAGAGAAATAATAGGTGTTTTAATCGCCTTCAATCCACACAAGGAGCCATCATTGAGCAGATAAAAGAGATCATCAGAATGCGATTGTTGGGGCTCAAGAACATTAGTCCTGATGAAGTGAACCGAAGATTGGATGCAGATTGGGGACTGTCTCTTTTTTTCTAGGATCTTTGTCCATTCTGGAATAGCTTTAAGTATTGCTGAAGTATGTTGCTATTGTTCCCTGATTGATTAGTGGTCTTAAGTTTTGCAAGTATTGTTTAAGTATGTATAGCTTAAGTACATGTTGCACATGATGTTGGATGTAGCAGTTTAACTGCTTTCTGGATAAATAAATCTCTTACTTATCCAAAAAAAAAAACAAGTGGGAAAGATACAAGATCATGAGAGCCCACCATTTATGTGTTTGGAAAGGATAAAAAAAAAAAAAAAAAAAGTGAGAGAAACTCAAGCCAAAACGCTTGATAACAATATGCATGGGGCTGACTGATGATGATATTGATGGGTGTTTTTTCAACATGTAAAGGACCCTTAACTGTCAATATAAGGATAGCTCTTTGAACTCCTTTAAAACCTTGGTGGGTAAATGATAATTGTTGTCTGAAAACTGAGGAATTAGGACCACAGATATGTGGGCATCTTTTCAGATGTTGCATTTACATTGTGGGGGCTGGGCTTCCTCTATATTATAACATGTGATGTGATTTTTTTATCAGATTTTATCTCTTTAAAGAAGATTGTATGATTCATTTGAGTTAAATCTAAGATTTAAGTGGTCCTAAAACAAATACTCTCTCTCTTCCTACATATGTCTTGTAAAATAAAAAGAACCCAAAGTGCTCTCTTCATATGTGAGTTAAATCTAAGATTTAAGTGGGCCTAAAACAAATACTCTCTCTCTCTTCCTACATATGTCTTGTAAAATAAAAAGAACCCAAAGTGCTCTCTTCATATGTCTGTTTTTTTTTTTTTTTATATATAATATCTTCTTTTGCACCATTTGCTCCACAGTCCATAAATACATAATAAGCTAGCTTTCTTGACTTTTTTCTTCCAATGTGAAATAATTAATGTAGGACCCCTCCCCTGACGGAAACTGCTTGATGGAAAGCATATCGGCAACCATAATAGACACCATATAAATCAAATTTGTATAACCATAATAAAAGTATACATTATTCACTTGGTCGACAGTATTGTCTCATAAGGTAATTATCTCTTAGGCCAAACATATAATAAAAATGTTATACTAGTTGTAGGGTATTTATGAGTCTGGTTGGATCAAATTTGGGTTCGAATAAATTTTTTCTTTTGTCCAAGTCTAGCTTGGATCCCATTTACTATTTAAATTTATTCTATATTATATTGATATATTTTATAATTAAATTTAAATAAAAATATTTTTATTATTTAAACAATAATATGGATTGAGCCAAGTCAGTTCAAATTACTAAAAATTTGTTCCAAACTTGATCCAATTCAAATCAAACTTGTCAAATTAGACTGATAACTCGATCACTGGGAGAAAAAGATGGATCTCCTTTTCCTTTTGGTTTTGCTTTAATAAATTGGGTAGGAATAGGATTGTGGGCAAGTTATGAAAATTGCAAGATCTTCTATTGTCATCATCATCAAACCACTTGATCACTAATTAGGGAACTATTTCCATCACAAGTCAAGGAGGGGCAAAAAGCCTAATGGGGGCTCCCTTTGATATTGATGTATTCTAGTTGAGCAAATTCTACAATTATTACCTTTTTTCAGGACTTTTTGGATTTGTAAGATACCCTAAATAAAGACTTTGATTGGAAAATTTTAACCAATTTTTATGATTTCATTATTAATTTAATTCCCTTTACTATACACACAACCCCACAGTGGAATTCTCTGTTGGGTTCAAGAAGAATAAAAAGAAGAAGAAGATTTTAGTCAAGAAGTGTTCACAAAAATGTCATAAGCTTTTACAAGCTGGATTTCAAAATGACTTGTCACTTTGTGTTACCATAAATAAGTTTATCATAAATATTCTTTTTTTTTTTTGGATAATTAAGTTTATCATAAATATTCAGTGAATACAAAATTGAATCAGATGTCAAATCAACAAAAATATTTATCATCAATTTAATTAATTTAATTAGTTGAATCAAGTGGTTTAATTTAAATATTAAATATAATAAATAGATAATAAAAATATGCATTTGATTTAACGGTATGATCTTTAATATATAATTAAGATATTAAAGGTTTAAATTTCATCACTTACAAAAATATTTAATAAAAAAATAATAAAATTAACATAAAATCGATTTTAATCTAGTTTTTTACTTATTGAATCGATTTTTTACTAATTCTTTTATATTTATTGGATAGACTTTTGATTCTCGATTAAACCGATTCGATCATAGATCCGATTCATTTTTTCAACATTGCAAATATCATATATATATATATATCAATAAAAAGTATTCCAAATGAGCTATGATTTGAACGTGAAATCTCTTATTTAAAATAAAAGTAATTTATACTTACTATTAAGAAATACAAACTCTAGCATAAACTTTTTTTTTTCTTTTTAATCAAAATTAATAAATGAGAGAAGTTCAAGTTTATTTTTTGAAGGGAAGAAGTTATTAAAAAAAAAAGCCTTATATATTAGTTAATCATGTCTATTTCTATATAAAAATGTCACATAGTTGAAGAGATCCTTTTTTTCTAATATTTAAATTCAAAGTATTGATCATATTAATACACAAGGGAATAAGTATCTTTGCTAGAAACATATAAATGGAAAAATATATGAGTTTGTTTAAATATATTAACGATAATATTTTTGTTTTTATAAATGAAGTTAAGAGATTGTCATATGTTTTATTTTTTTTAATTTTAATATATTTTAAAAAAATATGCATTACCTTATTAATATTCTTTATGAAATTTAAAAACTCTACTAATTAAAATAATTTATCTATATATACTATATTAGATAATTTTTCTAAAACAAAAGTAAAAAAAAAAAAAAAAAGTTGGGTTGGGATTTGGGATAAATATGATATGTAAATGTGATTGGACTGGCAGGAGTATCTTCGCACTAAAAGAAGCCTACAATACATCCATCTTAGCCCATGAAATACTTTACTCTGAAAAAGGTGGCCCATTTGTTGAAAACACAATGTTAATCTGAAGCCAATCGGGAGCTTCTGACCAATCAAAATAACAACAATAACAATGGAAAAGAATCAACATTTTCCGATCCGTGAGAGTGACGGAAAATTCGGTAATCTCTTCTCCGATGAGTCTGGGATCTACGCGTTTACGAGTCTCCTACCTTCGCCGCTGAGGAAGACGATGGTGCTGGAAAGAAGAGTGGGGGAAGAGGATTTGTTGGTTGGAGAGGAAGATAAAGCGTGGAGCTTTGAAGAGGAAGATTAAGATGATGATGTGTTTGATTTAAAAGAACTTATGTGAACCTTAGGGGTTAAAACTTTTGAACCCATACTTTAACCTCAAGAAAGTCAAGATTCAGGCAAAAAAAACTTAGACCCTTAGAAAGCATGTTTCAAAGAACCTAAGCATGTAAACTAGACCCTAAGAACTCTCGTTTCAAGAACCTAAGTTTGATAAGTTGAACGCGACAAAGAAATGAATTATTTGATAAGTTCGCTAATTCTGTCAAGAACTAAAAAAAAGAGTAAATACTCCTGAATAAAATCAGATTTAATTGATCAAAAGATAATTGAAGTAGGCGGTTAAAACATATATTTATAGCCTCCCTACAATTATCCTAATCAGCTAACCTAATAATAAATAAAATATGGCTGAACATGATCAAGCCCAAACCTAAATAATTAAAAAGGATGTCCAATAAGTAGCTTAATGAATATATTACATAAGTTACATAAGTTAAGCCCAAATACCTAAGTAATTACAAGACTTAAAATAAATCCAAATAAGCCCTTGAGTCAAATGGACCAAACTTGGATGCAAGTCCATTTTGCATGTTGAAACCTTTCTTGAATAACTTGCAATATGGCCCAAGTGAATTCCACCAATTCTTGCCATGTTTCTTAGATCTTCTTGGATCTTGGCCCATATGAAAATTGTCATAAAATTAAGCCATCTTAGATCCTATCAGAAGGTTACGGGATTTTGGTGAAACGGGAGGTGAATCTAGTATTGCCCTGACTCTTGAGTGGTGATGGGGTTGAGGAGCGGAAGAAGCTTAAAGAAGAAGAGAAACAGCTCACTGCCGTACTCGAAGGCAAGTTTTTTTTTTTTTTTTAATGATAGCAATTTATTGTTGGTATTTTTTTATAGGATTGAAAAATATTAAATTTAGGTTTATTTTGGCATTGCAATTGCAATTAAAATTTACAGAGAAAAAGTTACAATTGGGATAGGTAGCGAGCAAACTAATCTAGTTGGAAAAATTGTATATTATTTAGTATTGCATTTGCAGCGAAATTATGCAATTGCGATGAAACGTGAATCAAATTGCTATGTCGAATGGGGCCTTTGTCTAGTAGAAAGAAGAGTAGGATGAGAACTGAAAAAAGAAGAGGAACAATTTTATAAATTTAGTGCCTTGGTATTCTTGTTTGTGTATCAAGTAGACGGCTGGCTTTTTTTTTTTTGCCCCCTTGATTTATCTTTTGTAAGTTAAGTGGAAGATTATACCCTTTTTCAGGTCCGAATCGTGCATTTGGTAACCTTATTGCAGCATCCGGCTATATTGCTTCGACTTTTTATTTTTTTTTTGAAATATTCGTATCCGACGCATATCTGGACATAGGTATAGGGATATGATTTTTCAAAGACTCTTCAAATACATGAAAATCTTAACAAAAAAATTAAACACATCTGAGTCCGAGTAATATAGGCATCCGGTATCAGAGATGCGATGCTTGACAGTTTGATTGCTCTAAAGGACTTGGAACGGGTTGACAATTGCCACCTTGAAGTGTTATAGAAGATATGCGTTATCAAAAGAATACGACGAAATCCAAAAGAGCTGAAATAGAATGCCAGAAGCTGGAGGAAATGGCCAAAGCAAGAGTAAGGCGAGTAGATGATAAGGGAAGGGCTATGGAATTGGGAGAAGAAAATGTAGTATAGCCCATGTTTGGTTTCAACCTATGTTACTCCGATTTTTCATTTTCTTTGAAGTACTCGTATCCGACATTTATGTCCAACACATATTCGGACAAGGGTATGAGGATATGATCCTCCAAATATATAGAAAAACTTCAAAAAAATTAAGCATACCTGTGTCAGACACATACCCGTATCCGACACTCACCCTCGAATCCGAGTAACATAGGTTTCAACTGGAGATGGGAAATTTAGTATAAATGACAAACAATTTGACGTCAATATCCCAATGCTTGATCATCGTGCTGCTATTCTGCAGCCATTCTCAGAGACCAAGATCTTGGGCCTTTGGGACATCAACTGCACTATTAAAGGAGATGGTGTTTCTGGTAAGCTTATGGCCTTGGAGTTGCACGTCCTTTCCTTCTTACATTAAACATTAAAAACAGTAACTTTACTAGAAATGTCTCACACTTATTTTTTTTGACACTTGAGGTTGAATCTATTCTCCCATTTTACTTGTATGCATCAAAATTGTTAATATCAAGTAGACAATTAGAAAAAATTGGTCATTAGATTCACTTCAGCATCCACTTATCATAAATCCTGTGGCTAAAATCCTATGTTATTCGGACTCGGATGTAAGTGTCGGACATGGATACGTGTTCGACACCGGTATGTTTGATTTATTTTAAGCTTTTCATGTATTTGGAAGGTTCTTGGGGGATCATATCTCCATACTTATGTCCGGATATGCGTCGAACACGGATGTCGGACACAAATACTTCAAAAAAATGAAGAGTCGGGACAACATAACTAAAATCTATTTATTGTGATATGTGGGGTCTAAGTAAGAAATTGTGTGATAAAATCATATATTTTTATGTTATGATAGTATAAAGAAAAAGCTCCTGTGTCCTACCAGCTGGTTTCGTGACAAAGGGATCCAAAGGAAAAAAAAAAAAACCAGGAAGAGTTTCCAATTGGTCAAGCGTTGATCAATCATTGCTGACCTGTTTTTCTTTGATCAGTTGTTTCTCAAGGAGTTCTTTTTTTTTTTTTTTATTTATTGGATGAAAAGGAAACCTTAATTTTGTCATGATGCAATAATTTCTATCATTCATAAGTTTGGTGTTTGTTTTATAATGTAGCTTGTAATCTAGCTTTCCAACTTTAGTAGCAGCAGAGTTAGGGAGATTTTGTTGACCAAGAAATATGTTTTGAGATATTGAAGACATGATAATTTTGGATTATGAAGAAGATACGTTTAACAAACATGAAAACAATGTAGTAAATACGATATGACATTTAAATATGATTAACACAATATATTGAATACATCTATCGTATTCTTATTTAAATTTTGATACATTTAATAACTTGTTTTATGATTATGTTTACATGATTGATACTCGACACGAAATACAATACGTATACACGAATTATCATGTTTAAAAATATTACCACCAAAACATGGGAGAAATAAGCCTTTCTATTTTTTCTTTTTGGTGAAAAAAGGAAAATCTATTGGTAATGTTATTAGCTGGGTTTTTCCAAAAAATTTCACCTATGCCAACAATTGAAATTTTCTTTCTTTCTTTTTTTAAAAGTAATTTATTACTATAATTTTAAAATACCTGTTCTCTAGAGGTAGGTTACAACATAGAATACAATTTGATTAAAATTAATTATTGAATATTTGAGCTGATTATTAATACTCGATAAAAATTTGACCCTACTTAACTGAATTTGAAAATAAAATTTTAAAAATTATTTCGTAAGTATATTCTTATACTTCATTCATATTATATTAATCAAAATTATATCAATTAAGAATAAAGTTGATAATTAAGGTTTTTTTAATTCTAATAAAGTAAGCAAGTGGCTATGAATAAAAATTAAAATTATGGTTGATTTTAAGCATTTTAATCTTATATATTGGTAAATTTTAAATTAACTAAAAATTATTACATTTTTTTAATAGATTACATTTTTTATTAATTATATTTAAAAATTAATATATAATAATTAAACGGACAAATAATAATAACACTATAAACTCCAACTATTTTACTTTTCTTAAATAAATTTTTATATTTTTATCGTACCTAAATAATCTCTTATATTTTGATTTGTATCAAATAAATCATTATTTTAAATGAAATGTTGATTTATGTTAAAAGGTTTATTTAAGTATAAATTAAAAGTTATGAACTTATTTAGATACAAATTAAAGATTAAAAATTTATTTGAGTGTGATAAAAATATAAGGATTTATTTAGATAAAATGGTAAAGTTTAGGGATTTATCTTATTATTTTAGCCAAATAATAATAATCCAAAAAAAAAAAAAACATTGGGCAGTGGCTACCCGTACGACGTGTCGTTTTACCTCCCCAATTTCTTAGACAAAGACCGTTAGGTGTAGTTGAAGAAGTAAAGTCGCTTCAACGATTAAAAACCAATTCTTTAGATTCGATAGCATGAAATAGAAAGAAAAGGAGAGCAGTAGAATTTTGTTCCCCGAATCCCACAAAATAAAAATGTTGAATTGCCCAGGTATTTTCTCTTTTCTCTCTTAGATTATGCTTATTAGTTTGTCCATTTAAGCTTATCAGTCTCTTCGATTTGGTTGTATTTTTCAAACTTTTTTTTTTTTTCAATTTAATTGAAAACCCTAATTTGATCAATTCATGTACAATTCGTGCTCTATCAATCTTTCAAGTTCTGAAAATTATGATTTCTTTTTCTTTTTCAGAGCCGTGGTATGAAAGAAATGAACACAATCTCTCCACTTAGACGCATTTTAGTGAATAGTTTACTCCACGATTTAGTATTATTACTTTTAATTTTTGGAACTTTTTTTTTTATTGGCATTATGTTTTAAGTTTATGTATGAGGAGGTTGAGAATAATTAAAATTGTGATTGCAGAAAGATATTTCCTTGAACCTGCTGTTAAATTCTGCTTGCACTTAGCTCAGTGTTTCGACTAAAATGTTGTCTTTGCAGGCGAAAGAATTTTTATCCATTAAAAGAAAGAAATATATCGTATTACATAATTGGGTTACAAAGATATTAGCTTTTTCCTTCTTGAAAAAACTGTGCTAACATTAATGTTTTCTACTTTTTTGGTTTATAGCTCCTGGGAAAGGTTTAATATTTGGAGCCTTGGAGGAAGTTGTTTGAAATTTGTATAAGAAGGTAAATCCAATGAACTTTTCCTTTTATTCTTTGATGCTAGTCTTTAAGCTCTGATGCATTCTTGCTATTGTACTCATACTATCTTTTTGTGCTTGATTAGTGTTATTATTCTCCAGCAATTTGAGTTTTGAGGTTAAAAAACTCAACATAACCTTAGGAAAATGGCTGGGAAAGCATCAAGTTCACAAGCCAGTGTTGGTGGTTTAGGATCTGGTGCTTTGTCACATGTTTTCATACAATACCCCCCTCTACGGTGCAACATTCCTGGATCAAGAGGTTTCTATTATGATGATGGAAATAAATTGCTCATCTCTCCTACGTCCGATCAGGTTTAATAGTTCTGAAGTTAAATAGTATTCTAGAATTCTTTTTGATCTTGCAGTTCCATATTTACATTCCTTTCTGCACAGGTCTTTTCGTGGAAAACTGCTCCATTTTCTCCTCTTGCTGCCCCTATCACTGATTCAATAAGTGAAGGGCCTATCTGCTCCATCCGATTTTCTCTAGATGAAAAGCTTATAGCAGTCCAACGGTCCAACTTTTTTATACAATTTTGGCATAGAGAAACAGGGGAAACTTTCATTCAGAGGTGCAAGTCTGAGTCAGAGAGTATACTGGGGTTTTTCTGGACAGATTGTCCGTCATGTGATATCGTAGTTGTAAAGACCAGGTAGGGGGAAGCTTCCTGTCTGTTTTACGTGTATATTGGATAATGATTTTGTCATTGTGATTGTAAATATATTAAACCTTGATATTTTATGTAAGAATTCAGCTTCAACCGAGATATGATATTTCTGAAAAGGAATAGAATTTCATATAATAGCAATGTTATTCTGCAGCTGAATGCTTACTTCACTTTCACTTGGATATCTAATGTATAACGTTTCCACGGTTATACTATTTACAAGAAATTTTGATTAGTCTACTGATTTGGTAATTACTTTTTTCCTTTTTCTACAAGAGGAACACTACAGCTTAAACTTTAGGATCTCTATCCAAATCCCACCCCACCCTTAACACTCGAACTAAGCTCGAGTGGGAAATTTGGAGTTACCTACTATTTAGCATGCATCAAAAAGATGTTACCAAATGCACATCATTTTATCCTACCCTAATTCTTTGTAGCAATGGATAGACTCTTTCGGCCCATTCAACTAGGTGAAGAAGTTTTAGAATTTTGTATCAGCCATGACATTGTTCATTTTCTTTTGCTATTGATGCATGGAACTTTGCTGTCTTTGCCGCATGACCAAAGACAGAAGTAATAAATATGAAAAGAGAAAGGAAAACCATTATCATTTCGTAGAGTATTCGTTGTTAGACATTTATTATCAGTTCCTCCATTAAAGAGGACAAAGTATGTAACTTATTTTTGGGGAGATACTGCTCTAGCATGGATCCAGATTAAGCAGCAATTCCCAAGGCCAGGATCAACAATCTTCCTTATATTTTTACTGTTAAATTTCAATTAGCAACTTAAATGGATTGTACATCCAACATCATCAAGTCAACCTCACAAGATTTGCAATCATTGTTGTCTATGTTATTGAAAATAATCATCCTTCTTTGACCTTTTTGAGTTATGTTGTATATACTTATTTCTATTTTTCCTTTTCATGTTACTACTTTTGTTGCCACCAAAGAGTTAATGTGTTCAATTCACTGAAATGGAATTTAATCGCAGTGGGTTGGACTTGTTTGCTTATGATTATGCCTCGAAGTCACTTATCTTGGTGGAGACAAGGAAATTGAATGTTAGTTGGTATGTCTACACACACGAAAGCAGATTGGTTCTTCTTGCTTCAGGAATGCAGTGCAAGACATTCCATGGATTTCAGGTATGGCTATGAGCTTCACTAGCTCAATTTTCTAGAAGTCCACTTCGATTTAGTCTCTACTTTGGCTAGGCTATGCTTTCTCTATGCAAGAAAATAAACTTTGAAATTGGTCTTGGAGGTAAATGCTAGAAAATGGTCTAAAAACCGAAATTGTTCATCTACTGAAGTGGACATGAATATGTAGCATTAAAGTGCATGACTCCCTTCTGAAAGGAGCCTTTAATGGACAGTACAGATAGATTGTGATCCTTTTTGTCATCGATTTCATTAATTTGACAAGTTGCTATCTCTTATGTTCAGCTTTCATCTGCTGGGATTATTCGATTACCGAAGTTTGAGATGGTAATGGCTAAACCTGAAGCTAACAGTAAGCCTGTCCTTGCTTCTGAAGATGTCTATATTGTCACTGTGTATGTTTTTTTATCTATTTTTGCTAGTACACTAAATTGTTTGCTAAAATATAGATATATTAATATCTGCTTTTTATACTTTGACAGCTACGGGAGAGTATACTGCTTGCAAGTTGATAGAGTTGCAATGGTACTGCATTCGTATCGGTTTTACCGTGATGCTATTATCCAACAGGTAAGTGTTACTCAAAACTCCCTTAGTTCATTTCAGTTGCAGGCTTTATTCAATTGGTTTTGTGTTGGAATCGTAACCATCTTCATTCCATTTGCAGGGTTCATTACCGATTTATTCGAGCAAGGTTGCTGTGAGTGTGGTTGATAATGTACTACTTGTGCACCAAGTAGATGCAAAGGTTGTTATACTCTATGACATATTTGCAGATTCTCGAGCTCCCATATCTGCCCCACTTCCTGTACTGTTGAGGGGTCTTCCAAGGTCCGATATTTCTACGTCTCGACCTAGCACCAAAGAAAGTGAAAGTTTTGAGGCCTCAAATACAAATGGTCATGAAGCAATTATTTATGGAGATGACTGGACCTTTTTGGTTCCTGACCTTATTTGTGATGTTGCTAATAAGCTTTTATGGAAGATCCACTTAGACTTGGAGGCAAGTCTTGTTGGTCATACTTTGTTATTTTGTAATGGTTAATTCTCGTAATGACTGCCCCATTTTTCTCCTTGCAGGCAATTTCTGCTAGTAGCTCGGAAGTTCCATCAGTATTGGAATTCTTGCAAAGACGAAAGTTGGAAGCCAACAAGGTCAATTCTCAGCTAACTCTCTTTCTCTTTCTCTTTCCACAATGAAGGGCAATATAATCATTAACCAGTGTTAAGTGTATATTGTTCCTGCTATTTCAGGCTAAACAACTATGTTTGACAATTGCACAAACAATGATTCTAGAACGCAGACCTATCACCATGGTTGGCAAGGCAATGGATGTATTAGTCACCTCATATTCCCACTCTCTTAAAACTGGCAGTTATTTCAAGGGCATAAAGACTGAGAGGACCCCCTCAAGTGTGCCAAATGTGAGTGGCCCAGGGCAAGGCATAGATGTATTCACCAGCAGAACAGATGGACTTGGAAAATCCATCCAACACGAATCGGCTTCCAGAGTCAACAGTGTATCTGTCAGTAGGCCTTCAACTTATTCGTCTTCAGAAACTGAGGATAATTCCAGCTTTGAACCATCGAAAATGAGCTCAAATGATGCTCAATTTGTTGATGGCAAAGTGGATATGGGTGCTGAAAGTTCTACCACCGAAGCTCAGCCATCATCTTTTCCATCTCAACTTCCTGGTCCTAGTAATAGTCCGTTAAATGCTAGTGTTTCTGAGCAGCAGGAGTCTCAGCTTACTTCACCTGCAATTTCACCTGATGAGATGTACAAATTTGTCTTTGCTCCTGTTGAGGAAGAGATGGTTGGAGAGCCTTCTTATCTGGTTGCCATCATTCTTGAGTTTTTTCGAAGGTATGGTAATCATTTGAAGTGGTTTAGGACTCTGCTGCATAACAATTCTAAAGGATTCTTAAAATGGGCTTGAATCTTCTAAAGAACTACTGTAGCCATATTCTGGATAAATACACAAAGCTCCCTGTTGTGGATAAACTTGTTGTTTAATCATGTTTTCTTAGCCATTTTTATGGTAAATAGAAACATAAGTTACTCATATAAATTATTTCCTGGTTATTATGATTTATGAGGAAGTCATTGGCCTGCCCTTCAACTAAGCAGCAAATTTTATGTAGCCTTATCCAAGTCTTTAGAAGTATATATTATACTTATCAAATAAACTCTTAACACAACATAGCTAACATTCCGATTTTAGATCAGTTCTAATGATGTTTCAGAAACCAAAAAAAAAAAAAAACAAAAGGAAAGGAAAGGAAAGGAAAGGAAACGAAAGGAAAGGAAAGGAAACGAAAGGAAAGAAAAGAAAAGAAAAGAAAAGAAAAAAATCTTTTGGTATAATTGTGTCAGGAGCTGGTAGAAGAAAATTAACTGCATGATCTAACAAATATACCAACCAAGCTAAACCCCTTGCTTGTTGACCAACTGAAAGGGTAAATACTAACTGATAGAATGCATGGTTATGGTACTTCTCTTATGGGAAAGGAGGGGTGAGTTTGGTTTGTACTTTGTTCCATGAAATCTTATTCATTTCCTTTGTGCAGTGCCAATTTGGAAAAGGTCAAAGTGCATCCAAATCTATATGTGTTAACTATTCAACTATTGGCCCGTAGCGAGCAATATGCCGAACTTGGTTTGTTCATCATAAACAAGGTTTTCAAGTCTCTTTTACCTTCACAATAAGTGTTCCTTGCAAAAGAATGAAAAGTTATCCTTATGTTTTTGGCTGGATTGATGTTTCAATTTTGTGTTTAACTTTTTAAGAGTTTAAATTCTTCTGTTACAGATTATTGAGCCTTCGAAAGAAGTTGCTCTACAGCTGCTAGAGTCGGGTCGTCAAAATTTTCAAATTAGGAAGCTGGGCTCAGATATGCTAAGACAGCTTTCTTTACATCATGATTATGTGTTGTTACTAGTGCAAGATGGATATTATCTTGAAGCTTTACGTTATGTACGGAAGCATAAGGTAATCCTTTATTAGATTATTGCATTCGAAAATAAGTTAGTGTGTTATTTATTTATGTAAAATGCCAGTTTTATGAATCTAGAACTGGATGCATAATATTTCTTCATCCAGACATGGTTATTAAAGTTTTCTGAGATCTGTTGGCTTTCATGAAATGGACAAGCAACCTTGTCTTGTTTCACCAAAATGTCGGTAAAATTTGCTTTATATTTGGTGGTATGTGTTTTCAGATTATCCATGTGTACCCATGCATTTCTGAACATTAGGTTGCTGCCTAGTTCTTTACTTGTTTGAAATTGCTGGCAAGAGATAGGTATTTGATGGCATTTCACCAAATGCTAGATGATCGTGTTCAGCTTTTAGCTTGGTTTGATCAAGTTTGAAGATTTTGTAACAGAATTTTTTTAAATTGTTCAGGTCACTACTATTCGGCCCTCATTATTTCTCGATGCAGCATTTACCTCCAATGATTCACAACATCTGGCTGCGGTTTTGAGATTCTTTTCAGATTTTATTCCTGGATTTCGAAGCACTTCAGATTTCTCTATATACTACCACATTCTCAATGAGATGAACTCTTCAGTAGCTGCTTGAGATCTAATAAGAAGATGACAACCGTGTAATTGCCAGTCATAATTATAGCCATGTTATGTGCTAGTTAGTTAATTTTGATCACTTCTAAATAAAAGCACGCCAACTATCTTAACCCTATGACTGTAGAACATCGAAAATGAACAGTTCCTATGAAGGGAAAAGAAAAGGCTGAAGAAGTATAATAGTTTTCTTAATCTACATTCCTTTTTCCCCACTTCATATAAATGATGTTTGCTAATCGTGTTCTATGTTACTTGGACTCGGGTGTGAGTGTCGGACACGGGTATGTTCAATTTTTTCTAAGATTTTTATGTATTTGGAGGGTCCTTGGAGGATCATATCCTCATACCCATGTCTGGATATGTATAGGACACGGGTACTTCAAAAACAATGAAGAGTCGGAGCAACATAGATCGTGTTTTGTTACTTTTTCATGTCCATACATTTCTAATTCTTAAGACTCACAAGAATCCTTTTGCATCTAGAACTTTTTAGAGACAGGACAGGGAAAATTTCCATGGAGTTTCTACAGAACTGGAAAACGATAATCAGTTGTTTCAGGTAAGTGTTTTATGCTACTCCCTTTTTCCCCCTTCAGTTGATTTGTGCATCGTCTAGAGTTCTTTTACAAGTAAAATAATTAAGTATGCACACATGAACATGGACGATCTTGCATGGACAGATACTTACATTGCTTCTTAATTTCTTTTTCTTTTTTTCCAGAGCTCAGGAATTGCTTGCTCTTGACTTGGAAGAAAAAGGTTCCTTGCTTCTCTTCTCTAGACTCGCACTAGTTATTTATTATTTCGTGCTTCACCTTTGAATGGAAATCACATGTCTTCCACTTTTACGACCAGTTCCTTTACTTTCTTGGCTACCTATCTAAATGCTGATTTTTCCAACCCAACTACTGTTTTTTTTTTTTTCCTTAATGAGAAGCTTTTTGGCCCTTTATTCTAGTTGCTGTGCTCTTTATTTTACATTTTTACTCATCCATGGAAGCTTCCATCTGATTCTTTCTACCTTAGGTTCTTATCCAAGTATCACAAATTTCCCCTCAGAGACCATTTTGAAAGAAATCAATGATTTCAAGATATATTGTAATAAAGAAATTAAACTAATTTTGCATGAGGCTAAAGTTGGAGGTAAAGCTAGTTGGGATGTGATTAATTGCACTAAAAATTTATGTTCAACTTAGTATACATACCTATGTTACTCTGACTCTTTATTTTCACTGAAGTATCCGTGTCCGACACTTATATCCGACACATTCAGACATGGGTATGGGGTACGGTCCTTCAAATATATAAAAAAAATATTGAGCATACTCGTGTCGGATACATACTCGTGTCGGATAGATACCCGTATCCGACACTCAATCCCGAGTCCGAGTAACATAGATATAGACAATAAAAATCCCCCCCCCCCCAAAAACCCATCATAACCAAACCAATACAGCTTAAATCATCATTTTTTTTTTCTTTAGTTACATTCCATTTTTTGCTATACAAAGCATTTAAATCTCTATTGCTTATACTTTCACATGTTGATATTTACTTCTCAACATGTGAAAATGAATGAAAGATACATCTTTAGTAATTATTTTATAGTTTGGCCTAATAGATAAATGTCAATTTCACTTAATTAAACAAGAATATGCTGTAATTTTCATTCACTAATTACTTGTTTTCATTGTCCATGAAGTCTTATAATCATAACGCTTAATTTGTTAATTGATTTTTTTTTCTAAAACAATAAAAAAACACTTTTTTCTGGGGTTTTTTTTATCACAATATAGCTAAAAAAAATTATTTACCGAAATATCGTTATTTTCAGATTAATTTTCAAAATCTGCTAGTTTTAAATTAGTTGAGAAATCGTCATCTTCCATGACGATTTTCCAGCGTGTATTTGAAATTTTTTTCAAAAAACACCAAGGGAAATCGCCATTCCCCATGACGATTTCCCTTGATGTTTTTTGAAAAAAAATTAAATTTTAAGCCTGGTGGCGATTTCTCTTCTTTCTTTCTTTTTTTTTTTTAATTATGAAATAATATAAATTATATAATTAAAAAAATAACTTTTTTTCTTTTTTATTTAATTATTAAATAATAAAAATTATATAATTTTTAATTTTTAATTTTTAAAAATAAAAATAAAAAATTAATAAAATTTATAATTTAAATTATAAAATTTATAAAATAATTTATAAAAAATTTAAAAATTATATTCGTAATATCAATTGGATTCTTTTCAACTTGTATTTGTAATAAATGAACTTCCGGAAGAAAGACCAACCAAAGCGTTGTGGATTATGCAGGAATGAAGGTCATAGCTAGACCTATCCACGAGCCGGGTAACTCGCCCGGCCGATAAGCCCAGATCGTATTTGGGCCGAGCTTGGACAAGTGTTTTTGTAATTCGGGCCGGCCTGCTTAGCTCGAATTATTATTTATTAAATAAAAATATTTTTTATTTAACTTTAATTATAAATATACATATATAAATATAAAAATGTATTTTTAATATTTATATAAAATACCAGATTGATTTTTAATATTTACCAGACCGAGCTGAGGCCCAAAATTTTTTTATTTTCTTTGCCTAAGCTCGAAAATAAAAATTATATAATTTATAATTTTAAAAAATTGAAAATTAATAAATTGTAAAATTTAAATAATAAAAATTTTAAAAATTATATAAATACGATTCGGGTTTATCGGGTCGGACTTACCACTATGTAAACTTGCCCAAGGGTCGGGCTACCCGCCCAAGCCCGAAGGCCCGCCCATATTTGGGAGGGCTTGGACAAAAATATTAGGCCGAAAAATGGGTTTGGGCAAAAATATTAGGCCCGTTTAAAATTTGGGACGAGCCTTGGCTCCAACATTCGAGGCTCGAGCACGGCTTTGCTCGGTCGGTTTTTTAATTAAATAATATATTATTTATATATTATGTAATTTATGTCATATAAAAAATAAATATATATAATATTATAGTGTAAACATTAAAAAATATGTTAAGTTGTCCATGTTTAACAACTTAATAAAAGAAAAAATATATAAAATTATTAAAGATTAAATAATAAAAATATATATTTTTAAAAAATTAGAAAAAAATAATACGGGCGGGCCTAAACGGGTTTGGGCTATCAATTTACAAATATATATATATATATTATATTAAAAGAATAAAAAAAAAGAATTATCGGGCCAGGCGGGTTACCCGGCCAGTGGATAGGTCTAGCTATGACCTTCATTCTTGCATAATCTACAACGCTTTGATTGATCTTTCTCCCGGAGGTCCATTTATTACGAATACAAGTTTAAAAGAATTCGATTGATATTACGAATATATTTTTAAATTTTTATAAATTTTTTTTTAATTTTTTTTATTTTTAAAAATTATAAATTATATAATTTTTATTATTTAATAATTAAATAAAAAAAAAGAAATTATTTTTTAATTATATAATTTATATTATTTCATAATTAAAAAAAAAAATTGCCACCAGGGGTGGCGATTTTCTTCTTAAAATTTAATTTTTTTTCAAAAAATACCAAGAGAAATCGTCATGCGGGATGACGATTTTCTTTGGTGTTTTTTGAAAAAAATTCAAATACACGCTGGAAAATCGTCATGGGGATGACGATTTTTCAGCTGATTCAAAATTAGCGGATTATGAGAATATA
This sequence comes from Fremontodendron californicum, assembly GCA_030761205.1. NCBI lineage: Eukaryota > Viridiplantae > Streptophyta > Magnoliopsida > Malvales > Malvaceae > Fremontodendron > Fremontodendron californicum. Next base: position 7,279,928 of record JAULJL010000009.1, on the reverse strand, counting down.
TATTTTTATCACAAAATTAGCGGATTCAAAATAATTTTTTTTTAACTATATTGTGATAAAAATATATATTTTCTGCCCGAATCATACCCTTCTTATTAAGTACTGATCTTTAATAATAAGACAGAATAAGATAGCAGGGCCAAGCAAATTAATCTCATTATTATTGTTAGTTCAACCAACTACTGCAACAGTACCTTACAAATCCAAAACAGTACTATATGGGTTTAATAATAATAGATGCATATATTAGTTTTACTTATTTAATGTGTTCATAAACATAAATTAATATTTTTTTCACAATTATATCTGAGTTATTAAAATTAATAATATATAAAATATATATATCCAATATAACATGTCATAAGAAAAATAAACTTTATTATTACGATCATGATTAAAATTTTGAAAAAATGTGAAAAAATTATGAGATATTAGATATGTACATATAATATTATTTTTTTAGAATAAAAACATAAAAATATATTGTTAAATGATCAATTAAATAATAGAAAAATATTGACATAGTCTTTAATAAATTACGATTTTGATATCAAGTGTGAAATGTGTGATAAAAAAAATTGAATAAAAATAATATCAAAAAATTAAAATAATTTAAGTAAATAAATAACAAAATCACAAAAACTATACATTTTAAAGAAAGTTAAATATCGAAAAAAATATGTAGCACATATTATTATTTATAGACTTAAAATGATATTTGTTTTTAGAATTTAAATAAATAAAAAACTAAAAAAAAAATATTTGAAAATTGAAAAAGATAACAGTACCTTACAAATCCAAAACCTGCACTTTAGACTGCAACAGTACCTTACAAATCCAAAACAGTACTATATGTCTGGGTTTAATAATAATAGATGCATGTATTGTATACTGTATTTCTTGACTAAATGCAGCCACTTGATCGTAAGTAATGTTACGATATTTTATATTGAAATAAGTTTGGATTTAAATTATTATTTTAATTAATTTAAAAATTTTATTTAAATTTAATTATAAAAAATATTTTAATATAATTTAAATAGTGAAATGAATTTTTAAAACTAAACGGATTGAACAAACAATTTTTTTATTATCCTCAACAAAGAAGAACTTATTTATGCAATCCACGTTACCTAACCAAACTCATAAATAAAGTTAAAAAGGCGAAAAATAGTAATGAATACAGTAAACATTAAGCCCATATAGTAACTTAGGGTCCCTTTGGATTTAACTGATCTTCCGTTTAAGTGCGATTGGATCACTTTCTGGATCCAATCGCACTGATGATGCTATTTGGATAGCATCCGTGTGGCACGGTGGAGCTCTTCCCACCGTGCCACACGCCATTTGGCCACTGGACGTTTTAGGTCCAGTGAGAAATTTAAACTTCAGGTAGACTTTATATTTCCTTTTTTATCCTTACGTTTTGTTTTTTTATTCTATTAAATATCTTTGCACTTAATTTTTTTTATTTTTCATTTTAAAATAAATTTTTAATTTAACATAATAAATAAATTTTATTATTATATAATCAACTAATTAATAAATAAATTTTATTTATATATGATAAATTAATAAATAAATCAATTTTATTCTTATATAATTAATATGATTAATTAAAAATAAAAAATTACATAAAAAAATTATTTTTAAAAATTATTTTTAAAAATTTTATTTATTTTTATTTTTTTAAGATAAATATTATTTTAATTATTATTTAGCATAAATATAATTTTAATATATATTTTATTATTTAACATAAATATAATTTTAATATTTTATAATTATTTATTATATATATATATATACACATTTTATTCTAATGTTTTAATGGTCATTTTCTCTTCTTATTATAATTCATCTCACTACCACCGCTGCTTTTGAATCCAAATACATATCTCACCATTGATTTTAATCTTACAGCTACAGTAATTAATCTCACTTCCACCGTTGTTTTTAATCTTACCGGAACCAATCTCATCGCCCATCCAAATGGACCCTTAATAGGTCAAAGTACCTGTAAAGTCTCTGTACTATATCATTTAATGCAAATTAGTCAATCTATTATAAAATTGAGTAATGTAGTCTATGTACTTTTAAAATTGAAGCAAAAAGGTAAAATCACTAACTAGTGTAACGAAAACTGTTAAAAAGTTGGCGTAACATTTAACCTTGTGTTTATTTGATGATGTGACATCAATAAAATATATTATTTTAAACTGACGTGGACAAAATAACAAACTAAGTTGGCAAAAATAATTTGATGTGGCATTTTTGCCAACTTAGTTTGTTATTTTGTCCACGTCAACTTAAAATAATATATTTTATTAGTGCCACGTCAGCATTTGACATCCACGTCATCAAATAAAACACAATGTTAAATGTTACGTCAGTTTTTTTAACAGTTTCGGTTACGCTAGTCAATGATTTTACTTTTTTGCTTCAATTTTAAAAGTACAGGGATTAAATTATCCAATTTTATAGTAGATGGATTAATTTACACTAGATGGTATATTACGGGGACTTCCTAGGTACTTTGACCTAACTTAATATAGTAATGAATATAATAATTCATGTTATATAAATTTTAATACATCTGTGTATTTATATTGTGTTCGTATTTTTTTTTTCATATCATGTCATATTTTGTATCATATTTTAATTATTTTATTCATATCGTATTCGTGTTATATCTAAAATTATCATATTTATTTTTAAGTGTCGAATATATATATATATATATATATATATTAGAAAGTTTTAAAAAGAAAAATGTCCCTCCTGAGTAGACCTGTTTACAGTTCGGGTAGTTCGCCCAGCTCGACCCGTATTGGACCGGACCTAGACAGGTATTTTAGTGATCCGAGTCAGCTCGGCCCGACCCGAATCACTGTTTATCTAATAAAAAAATAATATTTTTAAAATCTAATTAAAAATTATATAAAAAAATATAAAAAAAATATTTGTTTAATATATATAAATAGTGAATATAGATCCGCGGCCTGACTAAGAATCAGACCTGAATAAAAAAATAAAAAAAAAAATCGAGCTGCCGCACGGGCATGACACCTCTACTCCTGAGAGGGGATGATTATTGTTATCCCAAGCCTTTAGTGTTTATAAGTTATAACACAACTAAAATATTTTTCTCAAAATTTCTTTTATTTTCTTTAAAATTTATTGATCATATATTATGATGATAAAATATTTTTTCTGAGTTCATTTCATATTTATATTAGATATAGAGTGGGAGTTTAAAATAATTTATACTAATTCATAAATATTAATAATTTATTTTATTTTTTATGTAATTTATTTTTTGAACTTAATTGGTGAATATAGTGACTTCTCCATACACAGTTGAAATATAATTTCTTATAAATGAGAAAATGGCCAAAAATCACTGGAATATGTCAGCTTTTCATTGCGATCAATGCAGTTAACCAGCAACTTTTTTTAATTAATAATTTGTCTAACTCTTTTTAATAATATTAATTTCTGTAATCAAAAATGAAAAAAAATAAGCATAATGTATCACAATAAATCGTCAAATCGAACAACTTTGCATAAATAATTCAATATTCAATTATTTGGCTTGCCAATTGCCATTATGATTTGATTTTAAGATCTCACGTACATTCTTTCATTTTTTTTCAAATTTGTCCATACACTTTCGTTATGCATGTATAATTCTTGCCAGCTTGTGCTTCCATTTTGGGTCACTCAAATTATCAGTTCAAATTATTATCATTTCTTTATTTTATTTTAATATATATATATATATATATATCTCGTTTTCTATGGTTTAAGTATCCACATAGCCCGTGTATTATAGTTAAAAGAGTAATTTAGTCTATTTACTGTAAAAGTGAGTAATTTAGTCCATGTACAATTGAAATAAATGCAAATAAGTAAAATTGATTATTATGTTAATGAAAAACCGTTAAAATGTTGACGCGGACTCGTAAAATTTAACAGAATTAATGATTTGAAATATAACTAAATCTGTTAGATTTTAAGAGTCCACGACAGCATTTTAACGGTTTTTTCATTAACACCGTTATCAATTTTACTTATTTGCACCTATTTCAATTATACATGGACTAAATTACTCACTTTTAAAGTACAATAACTAAATTACTCTTTTCACTACAGTACAAGGACTATGTAGGTACTTAAATCCGTTTTCTATACGTCAACAGTAAATAAAGTTTTTTAAAAAAAAAAACAGAATTGGTATGATGGATTGGATTAATCGATTTAATTAAAATAATTGTAAATATTAAATAATTAATAGAAATATGCATTTAGCTTAATGTATGATTTTTAATATAAAATTAAGAGGTTAAATATTCAAATGTCATCACTTCCAAAAACAAATCAAAACATAATTTTCTATCAATTCAATCTTTTCGATTTTATATGCAATACCGAATCGGACAGGTCTCAGATTCTCATTTAAATCAATTCAACCGACTGGTCCGGTCTGTTTTTTTCATCACTGACAATGGAGTTTTTACACTTTCACTTTCACATGTCTTATTTCTTTAAATTAAATTAATTTTTTCTATTTTTAATATACCTTAAGGGATATGTATCATTTTGTTAATTTCGTTTATAAAGTCTAAAAACTTTCTTTTTTATATATATGGGTTATGCTAACGAGTTTTTTTAAGACATTTTTTAAGGTTAGTTAATATATTATTTATAATAATAATTCTGAATTAAATGCAATAATTGATAACTTTATTGATTATTTTCAATATATTGAATGAAGATATTATTATATATGGTAAACTTAAAAAGCATCTTTAAGGCATTCGTTAGTAAAATTATATATATATATATATATATTAAGTTTCATTCTAAATAAAGCCATGAGAGAAAAGGGTACATAGAATATGTATCTTTCATTGTGATAAAATTTAACGGGTTTAGTCAAAAAGCATTGGACCAAAAAAAAAAAAAAAATTTGAAAAACATGCTGTCAATAATAAATTATTGTTAAATTGTATAATGAGTAAAAATTATTTGAAAAAAATAAATAAACAATTAAAAATTATTAAGAAGGAAATTGTAAAGATAAAATTATTGATAAAAAAACCTTCTCCTTCTTTTTTCTCTTATTTTTTAATTTATTTTTTAATTAAAAAATAAAATTTTCTGAAAATATATATTTTTTAATTTTTAAAAATATTTTTTTTATAATTTTAAATTTTTTATTTACTTTTTTTAATTAAATTTTTTTAAAAAATAACATTTTTATTTATTTTTTTAAATTTTTTAAAAAATAAATATTGAAATATTTTATTTTTTAAAATTATTTTTAATTAAAATTTTTAAAAAATAATATTTTTTTAATAGAGGAGAAAGAAAAAGTAGATTTTTTCATTAAGGGTAATTTTATCTTTATAATATCTTTTATAATAATTTTTAATTATTCATTTTTTTTCAAGTAATTTTTATCCATTATACCATTCAACAATAATTTAACTATTCACAGCATGTTTTTCATATTTACCCAAAATAAACAAAAAAATAGTACAAGGTGAACATTTTCAATTAAAAAAATAATATTTTTTTGATATTTATTCAAATTTTGCTTGCCCAATAAATATCATATGTTTTATGAAAAATTATCTCATAAATTATTGGAATTTTTAAATTTCACTAATAAAACTAAAAGGATAACACATATTTTTTAGAATATAGTAAAAAAATTAAAAAATTAAAAAAAATGGTGCATGTTTTATTTCAATTATCATTTCCAACACCATTTTTTAAAGGAAAAAAGACCAATTGAATATATTGTTTTATATAAGCTAAAATAATAAAAAAATTCTGAATTTTATAATTTTTTCTTAATAAATTTTATAGTTTATTGCATTTAAATAAATTCTTAAACTTTAATTTACATGCAAATAAATCTTTAACTTTTAATTTGTATTGAAATAAACTCTGAACTTTTAATTTATACATAAATAAAATTTTAACATAAATTATTTTTTTAATTTAAAATAAGTGTTTAGTTGGATATAAATCAAAAAATAAAAATTTATTTAAATATAATAAAAATATAAGAGCTTATTTAATAAAAATAAAATAATTTAGAATACTTTTTTTAGTATTTTAACCTTATATATATTAACATTTTTAATTGTCTTTTTTATAAGTGCTTTCAAAACCTAAAATAACAAGTAAATTAATTATAGTCTTTCATAAAAATAAAAATTATAATTATTTAGTATTACTATTTATATTCAAATGTTCATCATAATTCATAAATTTAGATTTATAACATTATTCAAAAAATCAAGTTAAATATTTTTTGAAATAAGAAAAAAAAAGTTGAATTATCTTTAAATATAATGAAAAAGAGTCGAAGAAATAATGCGTGATCAAGTTTTCATGTCAAACAAAATATGAGTTAGTTTTTTAAAGTTTGACTTTTACATTTTAATAAATATTACAAGATTTGCACACAAAAATATAAAACAAATATTACAAAATTGGAATTTTTTTTTTTGAATTACTAACATTTTCTGGGTTTTTTTATTTAAATATAGCCAAAAAAAATTCCCAAAATACCGATGCTTTTAGATTATTTCCCAAAATACGCTGGTTTTAACACTAGCTGGGAAATCGCCACCCCCCATGGCGATTTCCCAGCATCAAAAAATTGATTTTGGCTAAAAATACCAAGGGAAATTGCCATGGGGGTGGCGATTTCCCTTGGTGTTTTTTTCAAATTTTGCTAAAAATACCAAGGGAAATCGCCACCCCCATGGCGATTTCCCTTGGTATTTTTAACCAAATTTGTAAAAAATATGAAGGGAAATCGCCATGGGGGTGGCGATTTCCCTTCATGTATTTTTTTTAATTAATAAACAAATTTTTTTTTTTTTAATTTGTAAATTTTTTTTTTAAATTTAAAAATTATAAATTAAATTAAATTTCTTATTAAATTTAAATATGGAAAATTTTGTTTCTTATAAAAATTAAAAAAACAAAATAATATTTCTTCTTAAATTTGTATATCAAAAATTATATTTGTAAGTTTTGTTTTAATTTTAAAAATTTGTAAGTTTTGTTTTTTAATTTTTAAATTTTTAAATTAAATTAAAATAATTTTTTTATAATTTTTTAAAAAAAGAAATTTCGTAAGGTATATTTTATTATTTAAAATTTATGAACAAATTTTTTTAAATTTTGTTAATTGATTTGTATTAGATAAAAACAAAAAACAAACAAAAAAACTTGCATTACATTTTCATAAGCAAACAAGTGAAATTCTGGAAAGCAGAAAAAAAAAAATCAGCTATATTTCAGTCTATCAAATGCTGCAGAAAATATTGGAACTTGATTCTTTCTACAATGGATAAGACTGATGATTTAGGGTTTTAGACAGGTTTCAGCTATTTTCCAGTCCATCAAATGCTGCAGAAAATATTGGAACTTGATTCTTTTTGCAATGGATAAGACTGATGATATAGGTTTTTAGACAGGTTTCGGCTATTTTCCAGTCCATCAAATGCTGCAGAAAATATTGGAACTTGATTTTTTCTGCAATGGATAAGACTGATGATATAGGTTTTTAGACAGGTTTCAGCTATATTTCAGTCCATCAAATAATGCAGAAAATATTGGAACTTGATTCTTTCTGCAATGGATAAGACTGATGATATAGGTTTTTAGACAGGTTTCAGCTACATTTCCAGTCCATCAAATGCTGCAGAAAATATTGGAACTTGATTCTTTCTGCAATGGATAAGACTGATGATATAGGTTTTTAGATAGGTTTCAGCTATATTTCCAGTCCATCAAATGCTGCAGAAAATATTGGAACTTGATTCTTTCTGCAATGGATAAGACTGATGATATAGGTTTTTAGACAGGTTTCAGCTATTTTCCAGTCCATCAAATGCTGCAGAAAATATTGGAACTTGATTCTTTCTGCAATGGATAAGACTGATGATATAGGTTTTTAGACAGGTTTCAGCTATATTCCAGTCCATCAAATGCTGCAAAAAATATTGGAACTTGATTCTTTCTGCAATGGATGAGACAAATGATGGGATTTATCAATCACATTTTGCATTGAATAAGTTATAATTTTTTCAGTCAAATAGTCCTAGGTAGAATATCAGAATCAGATTCCATCCTATACAAAGGATGGGATTTGTCATCTGGTACAACATAATGAACCATTATAAATTCATAATACTTATGAAGGTTTACAATACCCCCTACAACAGTTTTTCAATCAGATTTTTCCTGAGTGCTAAAACCTCCTCATTCTCATTCTCATCCTTCTATATTTCTTCTTTCTTTTGCTACACAACATGAGCAATAGAGTGATCGCATTGGTCTACTATAATGGCCAAATTCATAATACTGACGAAGGTGCTACCTTTGATTGTGAACGTCCAAAAAGTTTTCGTGTTGAAGACGACGTCACATTAGAGGAACTGAAGCTACAAATTCATACAAAAATTAAAGCTGGAACTAGAAAAAGAGTTTCAGAGGTTAAGTACAGGCATCCTCTTTCTATTGGTGAAGGATGTGTCCGATATAGAACATTTCCACTTGAAGATGATGATGATGTCAGATGCATGTTTTATGCTCATGAGACATTTGCAAATGTTGGTGTCCTTGAGTTATATGCTGACATAGATGATGTTGACGATGATTGCGGCCCTTCAAATGTTCGCACAACAGAAAACTTTCCCACAGAAGATTATGATTCTGGGTCGTTTTATGTTCACACTACATACGACGTTCCCACAGAAGAAGTCGTGCCCTTATCTCAAGCTACAACTTTTCAGACTTCATTAGTCTCACAAACCCTAATTCCTACTACCCTCGAAGATGAGCCAGCTGGTGTTGATCCTGTTCGTCCACGTGGAGTCCATGGTGAAGATGTTGGTGAATTTAGTGAGCAGGAAGAGGATGCTGAATTCGCAAGTGATGACAATACTGATTCTGACCCAGACGTCGTCCCTGCTGAGATCAACACTCATGGAGATATCAACACTCATGGAGATATCAACACTCATCGAGATATTCCCCCATATCAGGCTGCATCCCATATGCATACACTGGATCTGGAGGCAATGCATGTGCCGGAATTTCCAGAGTATGCTCATACATTAGCTATGCCTCTGACATTTGATCCATCTGCAGTTGATCTGTGTGTTGGGTTACAATTCCCAACGAAAGAGGCTGTGCTTTCAGCTATCAAGCACTATAACATCAAAAACTCTGTAGATTACAGAGTAATTGAATCTGAGCCGACGAAATATTATGCCAAGTGCGTAATGTATGGGAATGGGTGTAATTGGAGAATAAGGGCAACTTTTATGAAGAAGAAACAGCTCTGGGAGATCCTCATACTTGCACATCGGGGAGGATTTCACAAGATCATTGCAAGTTAGATTGTAACATGATCTGTTCATGCATTTTGTCATTGGTCCAAGCAAATCCGGAGATTTCCGTTTCAGTTTTGATCGCTGAGATGCGAATCCGGTATGGATACATCACCTCCTACAAGAAAACATGGCAAGCAAAGCAAAAGGCAATTGTTCGAGTATTTGGCGATTGGAAAGATCGTACAATGAGCTACCTAAATGGTTAGGTGCAATGCAACACTTCGTGCCTGGTACAATTGTGGAATTGCAAACGGTACCTGCATATCACGGTGATCGACTGGTCCAGGGTAAGAGAATATTCCATCGACTATTTTGGACATTTAAGTCGTGCATTGAAGGGTATCCGTATTGTAAACCTATTGTGCAAATAGACGGTACTTTCTTATATGGAAAATACAAAGGCACATTATTGTTAGCTATTGCACAAGATGGCAACCGAAACATACTGCCAATTGCCTTTGCCATTGTGGAGGGTGAGACAACAGAGGCTTGGTCATTCTTTCTCAGTAACTTGCGCAGACACGTGACAAAACAGCCTGGCATTTGCTTAATGTCTGATCGACATGAAGCCATCAAAGCTGCGATTAGACGCGATGGTGGATGGAATCCTCCACATGCATATTCAGTGTACTGCATTCGACACATTGCAGCGAACTTTATGAAAAAGTTTAACAATAAGGAATTGCGTCGACAAATTGTTAACATGGGTATGGAATCAAATCATAGTTATTTTATCTCTTATATTTCGTTTAGCATATAAAATAATATTGAAATTCACAAGTTTTTTGTTTTAAAATTTATTAGGATACGAGTTGAGGCGACCGAATTTTCATTTCATGTATGACAATCTTCGTGGAGAAAATGCAGAGGCGGCTAATTGGCTTGATAGGATCCCCAAGGAGAAGTGGGCGCAGTCATATGATCAAGGAAGGCGTTATGGCCATATGACAACCAACCTAGCTGAATCTATCAATTCGGTGTTGAAGGGAACGCGTCATCTTCCCATTACTGCTTTAGTGCAATCAACATATTATAGGTTGACTGCACTTTTTGTTAAGATGGGGAACAAGCAAATTGCCATGATGGAGGGAGGGCACACATATTGTGAAACAGTCACACAAGCTATGCAAGAAAATCGCAGGAAAGCTAACTCCCACATTGTTCGTAATTTTACGCGAGCAAATCAATCTTTTCTGGTTGAAGAGTTAGTTGCTCCACAAGAGGGTGTTTATGCAATGAAGTACAAAGTCAACCTCAGTGACATGTGGTGTGATTGTAGAAAGTTTCAAGCACAAAGGTTCCCTTGTTCACATGTAGTTGCTGCCTGTGCACATGTCCATGTAGATTGCATGCAATATGTGGACAAAGTCTATAGACTGTAAACTATATTGAATGTTTATAGACATGAGTTCGAAGCTGTTGGAAATGAAGGTTACTGGCCTCAATATGATGGTCCAGAAGTGTGTCCCAATCAAGAAATACGGAGAAATCCACATGGTCGGCCAAAACCAAGTCGTATTCGTAATGAAATGGACCTCAGGGAGAAAGGCCAACCAAAACGGTGTGGATTATGCAGAAACGAATGTCATAACCGTCGAAATTGTCCGCATCGATTTGGCACATTGGGGGAGACTTCGCATCAACAATAAATGAATTACATGTTTTTCTCAACTTATCATGTACTTTGGATTATTATTGTAATGCAAGTTTTTTTGTTTGTTTTTTGTTTTTATCTAATACAAATCAATTAACAAAATTTAAAAAAATTTGTTCATAAATTTTAAATAATAAAATTTACCTTACGAAATTTCTTTTTTTTTTTAAATTATAAAAAAATTATTTTAATTTAATTTATAAATTTTAAAATTAAAAAACAAAACTTACAAATTTTTAAAATTAAAACAAAACTTACAAATATAATTTTTGATATACAAATTTAAGAAGAAATATTATTTTGTTTTTTTAATTTTTATAAGAAACAAAATTTTCCATATTTAAATTTAATAAGAAATTTAATTTAATTTATAATTTTTAAATTTAAAAAATAAAATTTACAAAGTAAAAAAAAAATTAAAATTTGTTTATTAATTAAAAAAAAAAAATTTTACATGAAGGGAAATCGCCACTCCCCATGGCTATTTCCCTTCATCTTTTTTACAAATTTGGTTAAAAATACCAAGAGAAATCGCCAGGGGGTTGGCGATTTCCCTTGGTATTTTTAGCAAAATTTGAAAAAAATACCAAGGAAAATCGCCACCCCCATAGCGATTTCTCTTGATATTTTCAGCCAAAATCAATTTTTTGATGCTGGGAAATCGTCATGGGGATGGCGATTTCCCAACTAGTGTTAAAATCAGCGTATTTTGAGAAATAATTTAAAAACATCGATATTTTGAAATTTTTTTTTTTAGCTATATTTAAATAAAAAAACCCTGCCATTGTGGGTAAAGCTAACAAACAAATTTGTCTTATTTTTCGTTTCTGCCAGTGTGGATAAAGCTAACAAAACAATCGCAGATTTGAGCACGTGTACTACTGCAAAACCGGGCCCCACAATTTGTCCTCCCCTCTCTTACTAAACCTCATTCTCACGCGACTCCAGTGATCGTGTCTTCCAAACTTATTACCCATTTATTTTTCTTTTTATTTTTTTTTTCCTTCTAAAAAAGGTTGGATTGGACGACTGAAAAATGTTGTTTGGCTTTGTGCTTTGAATTGAATTCCTTCCAAGGCAAGCAAAAAAGCTACTCTTCCTACTAATATTGAAGAAGAATTAAAAAAAAAAAGAAAGAATAAAAAGAAAAAGAAAAAAAAGAGCATTTCTCTTTCGATTTCCTTTGCTCTTCCACTGATGATTGATGATGATGTTTTTTCTTGTAGTCCCGTATATAGAAAGATTCTTAATCTTTCTTTCTCTCTGATTTTTTTTTTCTCTAACTGTTAGATCTGTAGATTCTAATTTATCTCTTACTTCGAAAAGATCTTAACATAACACTCTCGGTTTTGTTTTCCACAATGCTTCTTCGATTCTGCCAAGGTAAGCTTTCTTTTGTTACTAAAATAAATGCACCAAATTTCAACAACAACAAAAAAACTGAAAAAGTTTTAGTGACATTTTGTTTTTATGGAAGAGTTGAAGTTTTGAGGGGGAAAAAGATTTTAGTTGTTCTACTTTTCTGAATTTTATTATTATTATTTATTTTAAATTGACATGTTTTTGTGTTTGATTGGTGAGAGGTGAGAAAATTGAGGATATAAAACGAAGTTGATTTTTTTTTTTTTGCGTTGTAAAAAGTCAACTGAATTTATCTACAAAATTGACTGAGAAAGTAGTTTTTTCTTCAACAATTTGATTAGTTAAAGTAAACTCAAGAACTTTGAAATTGTTTTTTAAATTTCTATTTCTTGAAATCAATTTTGATACAATGTAGCTATTTCAAGAACTAATTTCTACCTTTTTAGCTCGACTTTTATGTTTTCTAATTTCCAGTTGCTTTTCTCATTGATTTTTTTCCAGTGTAGAAGCGAGTGATTTTTTTGGTGAGGTGAAAATGTCGTCGAAAAGAGGATCAAAATCGAAGAAATTAGGTTCAAGCAACGCAAAAGCTGTAAATTCGCCTTCATCTTCAACAACTTCATCATCCAAACACTTTCTAGAAACATCTATCGATAGCCAGACCTCACCGGCATCTTCATCGACTCGAAAAAAGCCACAGTATTTTTACTCTGAGAATTTGCATGTGGATGCCGACCGATCCAAAGAAAATGTCACTGTCACCGTTCGGTTCCGTCCTCTCAGGTATATTGTTATGTTTCGCCTCTGTTCGAGTATTTGTTTCATTTATCTGTTTGATGAAGGCTTTTATTGACGTTTGTGGATGTAGTCTGAGGGAAATTCGTCAAGGCGAGGAGATTGCTTGGTATGCAGATGGGGAGACTATTGTGAGAAATGAACATAATCCGTCCATAGCATATGCATATGGTTAGTTTTGTAGACTTTGTCAACTAACTATTTTTGAAAGAGAATTTGAATGCTCATGTAATTTGATGCACTTGATTGAAGAAACCTTTAGGTTTTACTCAGAGTTATGTTTACTAGACACCAACTAATGAAAAACTTTAGAATAAAAATATATTGAGGAATTGAGTGCCAAAGAGCTATGTTTACTCAGAGTTATGTAATTCGAAGTTTTGAACCATAATTTCATAACATTGGCATCGACTTTTAGGTTGTTTATAACCCCTAGAATTGTTTTATTTCTTTAGCCCTTAATGTCAGCTTTTGAAGATCTTTTTTTTGGTGTTTTTCAGAAACATTTCTCCCTTTGACGTTTTATATGTGAATTTGACATTCTTTCATTGAGCACATTTCTGTTTCCGTCATTTTTTTTATGTACAGAAACTTCTTTAAGTTCTGATTAAGGTTTTATTTGTGTGTGTGAAATGGCACTGTGATACTGTATGAATTTTGGGAAGTATTTGCTATTTGTGTTCTATAAATTTAAGAAAAAATTACTTTTCTTTGTCGTTTTTGTTTGAGGCATCTGGCTAATTGACATAAATATATTATCCAGTGGACCTTTTTCTTTTTTTGGTCTAAAGTTTTTAGGCATTACATCTCACTTAATTGATTTGTTATTTATTATGCTTCTAGATCGAGTGTTTGGCCCTACAACTACTACACGCCATGTCTATGATGTTGCTGCTCAGCATGTTGTCAATGGTGCAATGGAAGGCATCAACAGTATGTTGTGAAGATTCCTCTTCATTGCAAAAATTGGCTCTTACATCATTCACAGATTGCTTGAACTTTATCCTCATCCGATGAAATACAGTGTCCTTGCTTTCTTAATGGCACTTTTAATCTTTTAGACAATAGAAAAAGGAATTCATTACTTTTGAATAATCAACGGTGGCCAGAAGAAAGTTAATGAACTAGTTGATAAGGACTGAGATTATTCAATGACCATCTATTAAACCATTTTTCAGCTATTTTGAAACTTGATAGTTTTGCTGTTTTCATGCAACATGGTCTGGCACGCTTTATGAATGCGTGCATGTACTTATCATGAGCAGTTAGACCAGGCAAGACTATTGCTGGCTATGTGACCTGCATAGTTTTGGTTACTCTTTCAGAATCTATAACAAGATGCGAGGAGATTGCCAAGTCTTTCTACTAAGAGCAAGAATGAATCTGGTCATTTTGGCTTATATAAGTTCTTTTGAGTAGGCTCCAGAGTATAAGAGGTTTTCAGAGTGCTTTTGCATATCATCATGACTGCTATTTGTTGTGTTCACAGCACTGGATTGAGACCTAATTGTTAATTGGTCCTATTCCAGCACTCTACCTCGTAATCACTTTGTAGGAGGACCATTTTAATCTAGGAAAACTCAATTTGAGATTTCTGGAACCAATAAATTTGTTAGCATGTTATCCTAAGCTTCCTTGGTAACTACTGTTTCAGGAAAGAAGCCACCTTTCTTTCTCTGAATAAAAGTACTCACAGTTTTGCATCAGATGTTGATGGGTTGATACTGAAAGTTCTGGTGTTTGATTTTGTATTTTCTCAAAGCATTTTTGTTCTTACAGTGTTAAACTCTGTTCACAGGCACCATTTTTGCTTATGGCGTGACAAGTAGCGGAAAGACTCATACAATGCATGTAAGACTAAATAATATTCTGCTTCTTTTCCTATCTTTGTTTGTATGTTTTGCATTGCAGGATGGTCTCTCCTATTTTAATTTCATCTAAAGTTGTAATTTGATGGTATTTTGGTTTTTCATTTGTGTTATAGAGACCAAACACTCGGTTCTTTTTGCTATTACACATTAGTGAAGAATTGGTTTATTAATTACTCTAAGCTTGTCAGATTAGGATGTAGAGAATTGGATTAATTATTATTTGTTGATGTAGGAGCAAGAAGGGATTGTGGATTGGTTTTTTAACCTTTAAGTTAGTGCAGCAAGCACAGAAATGACTGTGCCCTTAAGTCAAATCTATTTAATTCTGCATCTTCCTCTTGTGACGTGCTTAGAAGTAGCATTAATTTGTGAACTAAAGCAGCAATATCCTGATCTTTGTCTACCAGGGTCCTATAAATTTGATTTGCTTGCACATTTGAGCCTAGCTACTTTTTATTTCAATCTTTGCAAATTCTATTTTCGGAGAAGTGTGTTACATGGATCATTCTGAAGGGTGGTGGACTTGTTATTTGACTAGTAAGTTAGTGCAGCAAGCATCAAAATTACTGTGCCCTTTAAGTCAAATCTATTTAATTCTGTATCTTCCTCTTGTGACAAAGTTAGAAGTAGCAGTATTTTTGAACTAAAGCAGCAATTTCCTGCTCTTCGTCTGCCAGTGTCTTATAAATTTGATTTGCTTCCACATTTGAGCATAGCTATTTTTTATTTCTACCTTTGCACATTCTATTTTCGGAGTAGTGTGTTACCCTGGTTCATTCTTAGCTATTAATGGAAAACATTATATGTTGGCTTTAAGTGCCTATATATATGTATCGCTTTTAGCAAGGATAATATTACGTCATATTAAGGGGTATGGTTTGTTATCCTGCATCATCATATCTATCTAATATCTCTGCAAATGTAAAATTTCATAACCAAATGCTCACAGCAAAATCTTTAAAACTTCAAGCATGTACTTTTTCTCAAAATCTGTGCAATTTCTACATGCAACATTGTGATACATGGTATGCTTTGGTGTGGGATTAGTGTTTCATGTAAGTAAAAGGCAAACTATGTGTTTGTCTTTTAAAATACAAATAGCATGCTTAATTTCATCTTAATTGCTGAAATGGCAGGGTGATCAGAGGTCCCCTGGAATTATACCACTGGCGGTGAAGGATACTTTTAGTATTATTCAGGAGGTGCTTATGTGGGATGTTGACATATGTAATTTCTATTGTTTTTACTTTTTATGGATACTAATGCACCCCTTCTGCTGTAGACACCAAACCGAGAGTTTCTTCTTCGTGTTTCATACCTGGAGATATATAATGAGGTGAGCTTTTGTCTTTTTTCCTTAGCTATTAGCCTGTTATTCTTCTCTCTATCTTGACAACCCTCCTTTTCCCTAGAAAACTTAGTTAAACTACCTTCAAAGCTGGATTTGCTTTTATACAAGATCAGTATTCTTCAAGGCTTTTATCATTTCAGGTTGTTAATGACTTATTAAATCCAGCAGGACAAAATTTGAGAATAAGAGAAGATGCTCAGGTACTTGTTTATCGGTTATGATCCTTGTTTGATATGTTATCTTTGTCATTTATAACCTTTTATATTTTGGAAATTATTTCTGCTATTTTCCATCGCCTTTTTTATTTTTCTTCTATGGTTAGGTAATGCTTCAATATCAACTTAGGTTGACTTCAGTGAGTGTGTTAATTGGAGATTCATGTTGAGCTTTTGGCATGAACATCATGTTTTATCATCCAAAGGATGCCAACTATAGTTTATGACTATTTAATTTCAGCTTAGTATCATATGTTCTAGAATGATAGCGGGTATATGTAAGTTGCTTAGTGGTTCTTTCATGGCCAAGTGTGTGTGCGCACTAGGGATATGCTGTTTGCCTTGTATTTAATTCTGCATATGTTTCTATTTTTTTTATTCTTGGATATTTTTTTGCTGTTTTCGCATAATATAATATTTTTTTATTAGGATAAGAGTGTTATTGGGTGTATGCAATTTAGTTGATAACATCGCAATGCCTTGTGTTTCTTATGTGTTCAGAAGTGTGTTATTTATCTATTGCTTGGTTTATGGCTGTAGGGAACCTTTGTTGAAGGAATAAAGGAAGAAGTTGTACTATCCCCTGCTCATGCCCTCTCTCTTATAGCAGCTGGAGAAGGTAAAGCATGCTCCCTGGATGTTTTGCTATATCCAGAGACAAGTTGTCGAAATTATACCTGGAAGATTGTGTAGAAAGCTTCTGGAACCCGAGCTTCAGATCGTTTATGTTATCAAAACTAATACTATCTATCTATTTTTAAGTTGGATAAAATGACTAAATAGTTTACAGACACAAAAAAGAGGGAGTTCATGCAAATGAACTTGTATATAGATGGGTGTTTGTGTGTGGCTGTCCTCTTCATTGCACGCCTTATCTATGTTTGTTATTTGGGCCAGTGTCCTTTTCCTTTTTCTAGCAGTTATGGAATTTTTTTCATATTATGTGATTAGATTTCATTCTTTTAAAACAGAACACAGACATGTTGGATCAACAAACTTCAATTTACTCAGCAGCAGGAGCCACACAATATTTACACTGGTATACTCACTATTACTCTGCATCTTGTAGAAGTTCCTTGTTCCCCCCTTTTTATTTTTACCACTTTAAGTGAAAAAGATGTTTGCTGATACTATTTTAAGTGGTATAAACTGCATTTTGTTTATATAAGAATTTGTGAAAAATAATGTTGATTCCCTGTTTTGAAGTGTGGATTTGTTGTTACATGTCAAATATGTTAATCATGTTTTCTATTGTTCTGATTTCCGTTGGTGTATTTGATTAATTGATGGTCATTTACATGTTCACAAATTCACTGCCACAACTGATTATTTCCTGTGACCACCTTGTCTACAGACAATAGAGAGTAACCCATGTGGTGAAAATAGGGAAGGCGAAGCAGTAAATCTGTCACAGCTGGTAAATTCGACAGCCTTAGTCCTGGGACCAATTTCTGTTCTTTTTTGGTTACTTCTTTATGTTTCCAGTTTTGTCTTATTTTTATTATTTTGTTTATATTTGTTTATTCTCTTCTCTGTTTTGGAAGGAGATAAGGATTTTAGTGACTATTTATTCCACTGTTGATGAAAACATTTTAAGTTTTCCTTATTTTACCTATACATGCAGAACCTCATCGATCTAGCAGGTTCTGAGAGCTCGAAGGTTGAAACATTTGGCGTTAGACGAAAAGAAGGATCTTATATCAACAAAAGCTTGCTAACACTAGGAACTGTGAGCCCTAATTTACTGTTTTTGTTCAACTCATGATGGAAATTGAACTGTTTTTGGTTTGCGTTAGGTTCTTTCTCTTTTATCTCTAAGTCAGTAGTTGATCATACATAGACCATTTCTGATATGTATGAGGGCACTGTCTTGGTATACACTTGGTTACTTGATTTAAATTCCACGGTAACTTTAACAAGCGTTTGGAGAGAATAAATGTAACTACAGCAGAGTAGCATTAAACCAACTTCCTATTTAATATTTATTCTAAGCATGGTTCTTATTCCCCTCTAAAATATTGTTAACATTTGAAAGAGAGTCACCGAAAGGGTTTTCCCTAATTTATTAGTGTGGCTGTTGATTGAAACTAGTCTAATGTGTTGTATGATCTGAATTTTCTTCTTTCAAAATATTCTTGCTGAGATATTGGTTTCTTAAATTGTTAAGACAAGTCTGTAGCGACCACATACTTCAACCTCAAACACAGATAAACTCATGCCTCTGTGTCAAGTACTTTTCATTTTGTTTTGTGGTGTTATAAGATGGCATAGAACAGTAAACAAAATACAAAGAGAAAATACTACATGACAAAAGTTCAACTGAATAGGTAATTGTATTCAATTGTGATGAAAAACAGATTACACTGTTATATATACACTTATACAGTAAAGAAAGCTATTCTAGGTAACTAACTAATCAGAATAAATACAAATCAAAGTAAATCAAAACTAATCCCTAAAAATCAGGGATTATTTTCCCACATTACATGACTGAGCTAAATTTATGTTAATTGCTATGCATTTATGAATTTTTAATTGGACAAGGGTGGCTTTGAGATGTATTCTTTAACATTTTGTGATAATTGCATAAGATATTTTAGAGCACATGATAGTACTTTGTTCTTATAACTGCTGACATTTACTGTGTGTTGGAATCCAGTGATATAGACATACAACTTACTGTATCTAATGGTTTCATAACATGTTCTCTCTCTCTCTCTCTCTCTCTAAATAAATAATTATGCTGGCATTTACTAGATTTTTGTTGAACAATAGCAATTTTTCTTTGGTCCTATACATATTTGTCAATACTATTATAAATGTCTTTTCTACGGGATAAACTTGACTTTTTGATTTTTGTAGGTTATATCTAAATTGACAGATGGGAGAGCCACTCATATACCATATAGGGATTCTAAGCTGACCAGGCTGCTTCAGTCTTCATTAAGTGGTCATGGGCGTGTATCTGTAAGCATCATTGGATACCTTCGTAGAAAAACACATCATATATGTAGGTCAACAAAAAGATATTAGAAATATGTAAATGTGGCAGCGTATTCCTTTCTGAAAAAGTAATACTTGCTTATAGGTCTCGTTTTTATTTGTTTTTCTTTTCTGTCCAAAATTTCAGCTCATTTGCACTGTCACTCCTTCATCAAGTAACACGGAAGAGACACACAATACACTGAAATTTGCCCACCGTGCTAAAAACATTGAAATTCAAGCAGCTCAGAACAAGGTATGCTTGTATTTTGTATTTGCATGTACTTAATATATACATACATATCTGTGTTGTGTGCATATGCATGTGTGTCTGTACACTTTAGGTGTATGTGTTGACACAGACACCTCACACACTAATGTGTGTGCCCGGTCATGCACACGCACAAATATATTCATTTGGAATATTAATTTCTTCAATTTTTGTTATTTACTTTGTCAAAATGCAGATTATTGATGAGAAGTCACTTATCAAAAAATACCAAAATGAGATACGCTCTTTGAAGGAAGAGTTAGAACAATTGAAGCAGGGTATTGTAACAATTCCTCAACTAAAAGATATTGGAGAAGATGATATTGCACTCCTAAAGCAGAAGGTACATTTGTTCTGCATTGACTACAATAGCTGAAGTTTTAATGTTTAATTGTATTTTGATCTAATTGTGAATCTAGTCGATGGGGAAATTTTGCTACTTCATAAGTTCCATTGTAGACCATGATATCATTCTTGTCTTTATAACTAAGTGATTTTAGCTAATAGACAGGTAGGCAGTAGTACAAAATGCTGACTCCTTGTGGTAGTGTGTGCGTAAATTTTTAACTTTTAACATATTTTAGAAGTTGTCTTGCTTAACCGGTAGTGTTAATTAATTTGTGGGGGTATGTGGGTTGTGAAGTTATGTTTTGTCAATAATAATACGGTGGTCCTGCTCATTCTTATACTGTGGATGATTCTATCTAGCAAAATATTATCCAAGGCTTAGCAGCCATTGACCATTCTCCTTCCTAGCGCATTATCACTCATGTATAGTATAGGTTTCTCTATTTGAGAAATCTTTTGCTTAATAATCAGTCATTTTGATTTAGCTAATTTATGTTTATCCTTTTAAGCAGTTCCAAGGATACAAAAAGTAATAGATTTGACCCATTAGTAGGGACCCCACTCTTTATGCATTTTCAAGATAGGCTTTGTAAACTTTTTTTACTTCTGATTACCATATACAAAGTACTGACTCAGATTACCTGATTTCCTCTGCAAACTAATAGCAGGTGTAGGCAATGCAAATTAAAGAAGGTTCTCTACACTACATGCTTTATCTTCAGCAGGCTTTCCTACGATTTCAATCAAATAAACTTTTGCTTGTTGCCAGACATTTTGAACTTCTTCCTTGGTTGTCAAATTGTGGTTATTCTATTGACACAGCCTCCATAGTTCTTGAATCTTTGGTGACCTTAGAGTAGAGACATGGTTTTCGAGAAGAGCATACTAATTCTAGGTGCTTGTGGTAGAAAGAGAAAATAATTTCCTAAATAGGGCATTTTTTTTTTTTGATTGCCACTCTTCCCATCCTCTTAATCTTTTGGTACTGCACTCCAAGATGATGAATTGAGATTGGATGCTGATGTGAAATCATAGGGGAAAGACAACTTCGAGATAATTTTCTCTAACAAAATTCTCGATGATGCTATCCTATGGGATCTTGTCGGTGTCATGTTAACTTAGATTGATTTAGATTAGATTTCAACTCAAAAATATATGATAGTGTGCATGGCATATTCTTGGCATAAGTGGTGAACTAAAGGACATCCTTGGTGTCATGTTGAAATATTTCTTTTTTCTTCTCCCTTGTAACCGCATTTTTGTAATAGAGTAATATTATGGTCTTTATTCTTCGTTTTGATGTCTCACTTTAATCACTTGGGAGCAGGTTCTTGAATCATAGGTGTTAATTTTATCTCAAAGGGGAAAAGAGAGATGAATCACACCTTGACTAAGGATGGCAAAACAACCCGTATCCGATGGGTTCCAACCCACCCGATGTGATAGGGGCGGGTTTTTATATAAATAAAATAATTGGGCGAATTGGAGGTGGGTTTAGGGTGCTCCGCCCCGACCCGCCCGGGATATATACATAAATATATATTTTATTATTTATTTAATTTTATATTTATATATATGTATTATATTAATAAATTTATTAATTAATATCTTAATTTAAGAGATTAACTTAATAAAATACTACATTTATATATAATTAAGATGTAATTTAAATTAAAAAGTAATATGTTTTGAAAATTATACTAAATTAAAATCATTCAATTAATTCCGGGTCGCGGTGAGTGAAAACCCGCCCGCCCCGTTGCCATCTCTAATCTTGACTTTGACAATTCCTTTATTGTGATCTGTAAAGCTAGACGATGGTCAAGTCAAGCTGCAATCAAGGTTGGAGCAAGAAGAAGAAGCGAAAGCTGCTTTATTGAGCAGAATACAGCGATTGACAAAATTGATTCTTGTCTCCACAAAAGCTTCAGAATCATCAAGATTTCCCCAACGCCCTGGTCCAAGGAGGAGAAATTCGTTTGGAGAAGAAGAGGTACCATGGTTGATCTTTGTTTTACTTCATATACCCATCGTTCATGTTTTACTGCATGACTGGAGTTGTTTTTACACACTAAGACTTCCACTTTGTTTAATCTGATTGTCTCTAATTATAGTTACTTGTATCTAATGCACAGCTTGCGTACCTACCACATAGAAGGCGAGACTTGATCCTGGATGATGAGAATGTTGAGTTGTATGTTTCCCTCGAAGGGAATGCTGAAACTGGAGATGATACACTTAAAGAGGAGAAAAAGACCCGAAAGCATGGCTTGCTAAACTGGCTTAAGCTCCGAGTACGTTTGTTGTGGACTTTTAATACTCTGTGTTTGTTTTCTTAAAGTCTATGTTTATTGTTTTATATCAAGAATATCAGCTTTTGGGTTAGTCTTGATAAAGTAGCTAAAGCTAAGATAGATTAGTGGATGTAATTTCTTTCACCATCTGATCTTACATTCTTTTCAGCAACTCAGTACACCAAAACAAATAATCTGAAAGAGTCTTACTTTTGTAAGAGTAACTGTTGGCATTTGATTTATTAATTTGGAGTGCTCATAAGTCATAAGTGGTTGCTCACCTATCATTATGGGAGATTTGCTCTAAAATGCAATAGTTGTCAACATGTTAAGTGAGAGCTTAGAATTATATACTTACGAAGATTATAAAACAGCTGAGCTCCATTCTGTTGGCTTTATAATTCTTTTTCCTCATTAAGATTTAATTTATTGCCTTGTAAAGTTAATTGCTTTGCACTTCTCTATTGGTGGAGTTTGCGAGAATAATCTATCCTATAATTACCAGCTAAAAATATGCTAACTATTATATCTTCTCTGAATCCTAAAAATCGAAATTGATAACTACCTACTAATATTACAGTGGAAGAAAATAGATAGAAGAAAACTTAGTCTAGATGCTATGTAGCAAATGCATTTTTTTTTTTGTTTCAAAATTGATGCTCAACATAGAGGGTTTAAAGATAAATAGCTCGTGCAACTAAATAAGCCCATGGAAGCATTGACACCAAACTAGTTGGTGTCAGTTACATAACTAGTTTTTAGTGAAGCATGTGTAGATGTAGATCTTTTTTGTCCTTAGTACTTTAGTAGCTTATATTATCTTACCGTTCTTGTCCAGAAACGTGATAGTGGTGTGGGGACATTGACGAGTGCCAGCGATAAATCAAGTGGAATTAAATCTAATAGTACACCTTCTACCCCTCAAGCAGGAAGCAATAACTTCCATGCGGAATCTAGGCTTTCGCAATCCCTACTTACAGCAAGTTCTCCACCCATGGATCTTCTATTAGATGCTAGACATGATAGAGAAGTTCCAGAGGACAAATACTTTGGACAAGAGAAACCTTTGGTATGCAAATGTTTTTTCTTTTTTTTTTATTAGCGCAACTGTTTTCATTTTCATTTTCTGTTCTACATATTAGTCTTCAATTCATTTCTTTCATGCTCGGACTTCGTTAAACATTTCAAATGTAGTATAGCATGCTCTCATTGTTAAGGAATGTTTTCTAACTACAGTTAAATTTAGAATTTGCTGTGGCCTTATTTATTTTTATTTTTAGGATTGTATTATGCATAGTTAAGTAGATTTTGATGCCTTGTTTGTTCCAGACAAGCATAAAAACTATTGATCAGATAGATCTACTAAGGGAGCAGCAGAAGATTTTGTCTGGAGAGGTAGCACTTCATTCAAGTGCTTTAAAGCAATTGTCTGAGGAGGCTGCAAGAAACCCCCAGAATGAACAGATTCAAGTAAAACACTGGCTTCATACCATCATTTTTATTTGCTTTATAGTCTCCCTAAAGACTGAATTTTGTTATCCTTTTTGTATTTAAGGCCGAGATGAAAATTTTGAGTGATGAAATCAGGGGGAAGAACGAGCAAATTGCTTTGCTAGAAAAGCAAGTTGCTGATTCCATCATCGTTTCACACAGCAAGATGGACAAATCAGAAATATCACAAGTAAGTTCAGCTTGCATTATTGGTTCCATAGGCCATTTGCCTCTTCCTGCAACTCCACCTTTACGCTCTTTTATTTGAATGCTACAGTATATTGCTGAATTGGTTGCGCAATCAAACGAAAAGTCCTTTGAACTTGAGGTAATCAATTTTCTGTATATGTTCAACCAAGAATGTATCTCATATGTCTTTGCATTATATACTAAGGGCAGTTTAGGTACCAAGTTAAATCAGGTTATCTGATGTTGTTCTAGTAACCTAACTTGTGGACTCGGTCCCTTACTACGAGTTCCTACATAGTATGGTACAGGAGTGTATAAATTGAACTGCAGTGATGTAGTCAAAGAAGCAAAGAATGCTATAAAACTTTCCTCAGCCTCTTAGGAGTTGTCCCTTTGATTCTTCTGATTTTCTCTTATGAATATTCTATTTGAAATTCTGTTTCCAGGTTAAAGCTGCAGATAATCGAATAATCGAAGAGCAGCTCAATCAGAAGGTAGATATACCTACTCAACATAAGTGTAAATATATTTATCTCTTGCTCATGCCTCACAAGTAGCATCCCAGTCTGAGAGCCAGTTCTGACTTGAAACCTCTTTTATCAGATTTGTGAATGTGAAGGATTGCAAGAAACCGTTGCCTCCTTAAAGCAGCAGCTCTCCGATGCGCTAGAATCACAAAATGTCAGTCCTATGGCCACTTATTCTCAACAATTTGCAGCAATGAAAGGCCTTAAGATGGAAAAAGAAGTTGCGGCGTCAAAAGATAGTAGTGAAGATTTGCTTATAAAAGCACAGGTGCTTTTAAATACTTGATGCCTTCATTGCTCATATGTAGAGGTGGCAAAATGAACCCGAACCCGAAAATCCGCCCAGAAAAACCCGAACCCGAACCCGCCCAAACCCGATTTGACCAAAAAGTCAAAAACCCGAACCCGAAAAAGCCCGAACCCGAATGGGCCCGAACCCGAATGAGCCCGAACCCGAGACCGGCCCGAACCCGAACCCGAATTTAATACTAAAAATAAAAATAATCAAATTGCAATTAATTTTTTTTTTTTACAAAGCAATAACTTTAATTATTAATTTTATTCTAATTTTTTTAATAATTTAATTAAAATTTAAAATTTAATATATTATATATTATATATATATATGATGATGAAATAATAATTTTATCAAAAAGTAAATTATATTTTGTACTTATAAGTTATAACTTTAACGTCTCATATCATCATAAATTTACAATCTAAATATTTTAAATTCTTGAAAATTTTAGAGATGTGAAAAAAAAATTGACAATAATTCAATTAATCTATAAGGGTAAAAAAATTGACAATAATTCAATTATTTTGGCCTTTTGGGTTATACTTATACGGTTAGGTTAGGGTGTGTTTAATTGGATTATGGCTTTCATGTGATTTTATTTTAGCGGGTGAGTTTAATGGGGTTTTGGGTTTTATGGTCTTTTGGTTTTGGGTATATTTATTATATATTAATAAATAATCATATTAATTATATATTTATTACGTATAATTTAAATATAAATTATATTTTTTAGTACTACTTTATAGTTTATATTTTATACTGATGAAAAAAATATAAGTACTCGATATATATATATATATATATATATATCTTGACTATAAGCATAAATTTTTTGCATTTTATAAGTATATAAACGAATAGATGAAGGCCAGGATTTATTTTTAAAAGTTTTTTATTTTATAGTGAATATAAATTATAATGTATTTATATTTTGAAATTCGAGTTCATCAAATCAATTATTTTAAATATCAATATGATTAATTTATAATATATCATATTTTTTATAATAAATTATTTCAAAATTTGATTTTATATAACAAATTAATTTCTTATTCTTTTGGTGCTAACAAATATTAATTTTAAAAAATAAATATAATTAAAAATATCATATAATACCAAAAGTATAAAAATAATAATAAATTAATAATTTGTTTTTAGATATAAATATTTAAATTATGTAAAAATGATTACATCTAATATAAAATAAAATGATGTAAAACATACCCGAATCCAGACCGAACCCGAACCCAGACCGAACCCGAACCCGAATGGGCCCGAACCCGAATGAGCCCGAACCCGAATGGGCCCGAACCCGAATGGGCCCGAACCCGAATGAGCCCGAACCCGAATGGACCCGAACCCGAATGAGCCCGAACCCGGATGAGCCCGAACCCGAATGAGCCCGAACCCGAATGAACCCGAACCCGAATAAACCCGAACCCGAATGAACCTGACCCGAACCCGCCCGAACCCGCCCAATTGCCACCTCTACTCATATGGTACCTTAATTGAGTGTGCCTTTTTTTAGGGCCAAGTCAGGCAATTGGATACCATTTGTACTTGTCCCCGTGCTCGACCCCATTTAATAATAATTACAATATGTCTAGATACTAATTTCTCAGATTATATTTTTTGAGTAACCAAAATGAAAAGTGGAAATAGGCTCATAGTTCCTTGGGTAATGTGTTACACCCTTTTTATTTATGTATAAGATTGGTGAAATTGATAATCCTATGGAGATAAAGCTTGGTATCCATAGATTAGCTAGTTAAATATGATTATTAAAATCCAAGGCTGGGATAAAGCCAGCTAATCTCGAACATATAAGTTCATCCATTATAGCGATATTAGTATGTATGCCTAGCTTAACATAACTTTCATTAAGTGCTGTCTTTTTAATGATTTCACTTTCATGAAATTCCTGATTTTGCTCTATCAGGTGACTGAGATTGAAGAACTGAAGCAGAAAGTTGTGGAAGTAACCGAGTCAAAAGCACAGTTGGAACTGAGGAACCAGAAACTGGCACAGGAGAGTTCATACGCTAAAGGGCTAGCCTCAGCTGCTGCTGTAGAGCTTAAGGCATTGTCGGAAGAAGTTGCTAAACTAATGAATCATAACGAGAGACTAGCTGCAGAAATGGCAGCAGCAAAGAACTCTCCCACCCAACGTCGAACAAGTACGCTACGGAATGGGCGAAGAGAGAGTCTGACCAAACGAAATGACCAAGTTGGATCACCCTCAGATCTCAAGAGAGAACTGGCTATGAGTAAAGAGAGGGAGCTTTCATACGAAGCTGCTCTTCTAGAGAAGGATCAACAAGAGACCGAGCTTCAAAGAAAAGTTGAAGAATCTAATCAAAGAGAAGCTTATTTGGAAAACGAACTAGCAAACATGTGGGTTCTTGTTGCTAAATTAAAAAAATCGAATGGAGTCGACACTATCATTTCGGAATCAACATAAGAGAAAGAGCGAGGTGAGTTTGAAGTGAACCAGGAATGATCCAGTTTCGGTTAGTATTGGTTTGGGAGAGTAGTGTTAGAGAATGTTGTTGTGCATGTGTTTTTCTTGTTTTTGATTTTGATTCTTTCATATTTGTTGTATCCATTGGGGCATTGTACATGAAAAGCTTCACTTGTGTATTATTAGTATTGAAAGTAAATGAAGGTCTCAACGCCTAATTTTGTTTTTCATCCATTAAATTTCATCTCTTTTTTTTGTTTTGTTTTTCCCCGGAAGGAGGATTTAATTCTTTCTTGGATCTCTTCCCCAATCCATTTCGGTGGGCAGATATTTATTTTAATTGCCCTCTTTCATTAAAAAGCAAAAGAAAAAAAAAAGATGAAATAGATAAATGACATGTTTCTTGAGGAATATATGGGATTGTTCTGTTAGGGTATTTTACTTTAGGCCTTCAGCTGCCTTAGCAAATGATTACACGTTTATTATGCATTTGCTTAGAGTTAACTTATATTATGCTGAATTTCTACATTAAAGGATGCAAAATTTACTAAAATCTTAGAACAATTGATCAAAGAGGAACCGTACGTCTGAAAGCATGACTTCACAGCAATTGGTCTGGGCTATTATGCAATCATGCTGACACCTACTGCAATCAAACTTATCCTATGGTTTTACTGCAGAAAGCTGAGGGAGCAAAATTATTGGTGCCTATGCAAAGGTTAATGCCAATGATTTTCATGATCTTTTTTATACCATTTCTGATAGGTATTAATTAATGGTTTACTTACTCCTTTATTAATGATGACTGCCATGATCAATATTTTGATGTAGTAACAAATCTAGTTGGTTTGATTTGATTGCTGCTGTTCTTGGTGTTATTTTTATAGGTTTTTGTCCACGACATAATAACATTTGACATTTCTTTTTCATCTTTTCTAGTTTGGATGGGGGTTTGCTTGCTTGGTAGAAAAAAAAGAATACCTTTTGCTATGTATCAACATCTAAATTCTTGGAATATCCAGACATGAGAAATTAACTTGTTCCTAGCAATTCTCTTTTTTTTTGGTTGATTTATTTTTTGGATTTCTGTTCATGCAGTTAGGGATGTAAATGAACAGAGTGTTCGACGAACAGTTCATAAACAGTTTGATTTTTGTTCGTTTATGTTAGTTTATCAAATTAAATAAACGATTATGAGCATGATTTTAAAGTTCGTTTATTAAACGAACCGAACACGAATAAGATCTGTTCAGTTCATTTATGTTCACGAACAAACTCGTTTATGAATCGTTAAAATCCATTTAATAAATTGTTTAAAACTCATTTATTGTTCGATAAATAACATTTTTATTTTTATTTGTATTTTATTTTATTTACTTATAATATAATTAATATTATTTAATAACTTAAATTTAATAATTTAATAATAAATTTAATTTAATTATGTTTGTATTTTATTATTTTATATTTAATAATAATTTAAATTAGGAAGTGGCTGATTTTAGCCAAAAGAACTCTGAGTTGAAGTAAGAAATGTTTTTAACCTTTAAAAAAAAAAAAATTAGTAATTGATGTTTCTTAATTCTTTCTACCCTTAATAGTTGTTTGACAAAACCTTTACTTATTTGTTATTTGAGTGATCATTGTAGGAAAAATCAATTTGGAATTCTAAGCTTTCCAAAAAAGCAAAATAGATACAAATTGATTTATTTTGTTGTCATTTGGGATGAATAAAAGATAAACAACAATTTTTTTTTTTTTTTTAATCTTTTAATCGGGATTCAAAAAATATAAATTGGATTTGGATCAAATGAGAGAGCATTAGACCCAATTAGCCAAGCCCAAAACATAATGGGCTTTCCATTCAGCGGCGAGTCCACTCCTTATCTTCTAACCTGTAAACCGCTGGCACTGCCCACCAGTCAGTGTTGTGCTCAAAGAAGTAGCCTAACGAGGTTAGTTTAGCTTCTATTTCTCCATTTTATCTTTATCTTTATCTTTTTCTCTTTCTTTTCCTTATCTTTTTCCAATTTTATTTGCTCCTTTTCTTCTTTACTTGCCTTCAAATTATATAAACTATAAGCAAATATTTCAAAATTTTAAAACAGTAAACTTGATAATAGTTTAAAAATAATTTTAGGGTTCTCTACAGATAATTTTTTTTACACAGCTGAGCTGACAGACTTCTATCGATTTTCTCTTTTTGCTATAAATTATGGGCATTCGTTGTTTCAGCTGAATTATGGGTATCTATTTTTTTTTCTGGGAAATTAAATTACATTAAATATTCAAAAGAAAGTTAGAGTTACCCTTTGCCTGAGTATGTATATTAGAGATGGCTTGTGTTTTTTGGGTGCATTCATTGCTTGCCAGTTGCCAATGGAATTTGTTGTTTTTCATTCTTTTGTCCATTTTAGCAGTTAAAGCATAAATCATTGACATAGCACTTTTCTTGATGGCAGGAGGGGTACATAAAGATGTACTGAAGATTATTAATAATAGAATGAACAGTCAAACTCCTAGACCTTAAGGGTTTTAAGCTTTTTCTTCATTTAACTTTGTCAAGTGTCTTGAAGCTGCTTGCATTTGCTTGTTTTGGACCAAAATTTATCACCATAATTGAATACACTATTTAGCTTCAATGAGGTCACTCCTATTACCTTCCTCTTTACTCCTTCCCTCACTTTCTCACAGTCACAGGTCCCTTCCTAAACTTCAATCACAGCCTCAACATATTGGCCCTGACAGTTCCCATTGTGATAGATACCGTGCCTCTCCTTTTCGCCTTTCGTTTCAATCCAGTTTTTCGTGTAAGTCACCTTGCAGTCATCGGTCATTTGCCGGAGCTGCAAATGCTTCGAATGAGGGGTCGGTGTCAGTTATCGATATTGAAGATTTTTATGAAAAAGATTGGTCATTTCTTGATTCAGATGAGTTAAATTCTGAACAAACTAAGCAAAATATTGACCGCATTACATCTGCGGGAGATATTGAGGAGACTTCTAGAGTTCTAGTCTCAGTTGGTTCTGAAAGATTTGTGGATCATTTAGTTGAATCATCACCTAGCCAATTGTTGCTTGTAGTCCATGATTCTATTTTTGTCTTAGCTGGAATTAAAGAAAAATATGATGAGGTTAAGTGTTGGCAAGGGGAATTGATATATGTGCCAGAAAAATGGTCACCACTGGATGTTGTATTTCTCTATTTTCTGCCTGCTTTGCCATTCAAACTTGACCAGATTTTCGTGGCGCTGGCAGAACGTTGTTCACCAGGTAATCCTGTTGGATATTTGGTAAAATTTAAGTAAATCTCTTTGTTCATTTCACTTCACATTTGATTTCGCGCAAAGGAATTCTTGTAGAGTTTTAAGACTTTAAGTTCTACTTTGTACCACAGACTATTTGTTGCTATAACTATTTCTGCTGAATAGTATATTTTCACCATTAGAAGCCAGCAGTTGCGTGATCTATTGATAGAATGTTGGGTTTGGATTCTTAGTTTCAGTGATTAGAGTTCAATCCCTGATAGCTTCAAATTAAAAAAAAAAAAAAAACTTTTTCACCATTATAAGCCATGTTTCATTCCTGTACAATATGATATTCTGACTGTTACTTGTACAGGTGCAAGACTGGTGATTAGCCATCCCCAAGGGAGGAAAGTGCTAGAGCAGCAACGAAAACAGTTCCCTGACGTTATAATTGCAAACTTGCCCGAGAAATCGACTTTACAGAAAGTTGTAGCTGATCATTCCTTTGAGATTACTGAATTTGTAGATGAGCCTGGATTTTATCTAGCTGTTTTGAAGTTTACCAAGGCAAGTTAAATTTTTAAAAAACTCTGTGCTTGATTGTTGAATGAAAGTTTTGGGGTTATCCAAATTGTTTTCACGAATTGAGGTTCCCAGGTGAACATTTGGCCCAAAACATGATATCATATTTTCCCAGGAACTCCTTTGGAGAAAATGTAGATTAGTGTATTGAGGCAGCAGCCTAATCAATGCCCAAACTACAACTGATTGCTTGTTGCTCAAGAAATCAATGTAAAGAAATGATTAAAGGATGCTAAATCTGTGGCAAACCATGTTTAAGATAGATTAGAATCTGAAGTAATCAATAAATGAAATTGAAATGAAAACAAATCCAAATAAATTCTAAGAAAACAAAATCTCAAACCAGCAAAGCTTCATTAATAAAAAAAATAAAATAAAATTGACTTCATACAGAAAGCCCTCAAACATTATATGGCACTCTTCCAACTTTTTCTTTGTCTACATTAAAATAAAACAATGAGAAAAAATTGCGTAACAATCTACTAAAGAAACTATAAGCTAAAATTGGAATTTTCTTTCACAGTAAGATTATTGTATACTGAATTACAAAGTACTCTCAAACTTCCATATTCTGGGCAAGAAGGTAGGGACTGAATTGTCAAACAGTCACCTATACCTAACTATTTATATTAGAAGAACGAAAACCTTATGCCATTACTCGCTGCAAACAAATTGTACTCTTCAATTGTAGTCTCTTTTTTATTGCAAACATTATCTGCTGAAAATTGAGAAGAAAGTTCTCCCACAATCTCATCTTTCAAAGGGACAGGATTAGATTTGCATCCTGTTGAAAGAGCCACAGGCCCACCAAAATGGAACAAGGAAAAGCTAGTGTCATCTGTGTGCGATTTGGAAGAGATATTATTTTGCCTACCTTCTCCATTTGCTGCTTGTTCTGTTGTATGCAGCCTGCCAGGAGCAACCCTCTGTGTATTAACTTCAGTGAAAGCTTCTTTTGTTGTAACAGGCTTGGGAATCTGGATTCGGTCCTCTGCATACAAGCCATTGACCTTTGAAACTGGCTGATAAACTGGAACTGGACCAGGATTAAACAGGGGGGTCGCTAAATGCTGCAGACTGGCATACGGCATGCATAAATGTGAGTTCCCGTTTAAACCATAGCCAAGAGGGCCAGTATAAAAATAGGGGTTTGGAGGAGGGAAAGGCATTAATCCATTAGCTGGAGTTTCTGGCCAAGAAACGGGATTCTGATGGTAGTAACCCATGGTTGAAGGAGCTTGATATACTGGAAATTGTATAGGTTGGTTATGCACTGATGTAAACATGCCTTGATGTTGAGAACCCATAACAGCAGTTGGTTTTTCATTATCAGAATTTTCGGCAGCTTTTGTCGGAGGATTTCCTGGAACTTTGTTCCCTCTACCATTTGGTGAATGTCCAAACAATGCCTGGCTTTCCAAAGCAATCCCTCCATATACATCCTGTTTTTTATCAATTCCTTTCACCTGACACTCAGAGAAGCCATTTTGAATGCAGACTGAAGTATCTCTCCCATCTGATTGTTGACTGGCCTCTTCAGAATCTGATGTTGATGAAGATTCTAAGTTTCCATGATTTGAAGAGGAGGTATTGCTATCTCCTTCACTAAGGCATGAAGAGCAGTTATCAGAATTATAAGTGCTACTCATCATAGAATGAGAAATTCCATTCAAGGTAGGGTTTCTATTAGGACAAATTCCAACTTCCTCATATGCAGCATTCAGCGAAGAACATTGATCCTTGCTATGCTCATGATCAATTTCACCCAAATTTACACTAGCTTCACTTGAGCATGTCTCACCAGATGACTTAACAAAGTTATTATCAGGTCCAGCTCCTTCATTGTAAGTAGATGACCTCAAAGTAATATCTGTATCAGAGTTGCTCCGGGGGTAATTTCTCTGGGCTTCTGTGGGCTCCCAAACTTTCTTGCAGTGAAGTGAATCTCGACCAGAAGGATTGTTTCCTGCAATAATTTTATTTTTCAGTTTTCCACAATCTTCATGGATGTAATCTTGTTGATTATACTTGTTACCACGATAGACTTGCTTGGACATATCCAATGCAGATTCTGACTTGCTTACAGAATTGGGCTGTCGGCCTACTCTAGTTGCAGAAACATGTGGCTCAATCTTGGCTCTGTACTCATTGTGTTGGCCGCAGCTGCAAGAGTAGAAGTCATATCTGTCACTCCGGCTGTTGGAACACTGAAACTTTTCAGTATACTTAACACCACAATTCCAACCATTGGACTTTCCACTGCTTATCCTTAATTGCCTATTTAATCCATTAATGCTCCTTGAAGGAGCATCAAAGTTTTCACTTTGATATCTTGGCTCAGATCTATTAATAGGAGCACTTTCTGAAACAACAGCAAACCGGCGCCGATCAGACCATTTCAGGGATGGATCAAATTGACCTTCCTTGCGAAATTTCAATCTCCGACGATAAAATTTTGATTGCTCCATTGTAAAAGAGCCATTCCCATCTTTTACTTTTGTACCTTCTCCATCAGGACTATCAAAAGAATGATTTTGCAAACTTGAAGTCGAATGCCCATGTAAAAACTGTTCTCCTTGATCGTATGGAGAACCAGGTGTAGACACAATTATATCACCTGTGTCACTCACGGAGTCTCTGCAATCAATAGCAATATTTTCTTCAACCTCAATATTTGGTGAAGATTCTTCCTTTGAGAAATCAGGAGCAGCAGGAGTAATACTTGACTCGGCACATTTTTTTTCTTTCTCTCTTTCTTTTCCTTTCAGTCTCTCCTTTCTCCTGAGCTTTTTCTCTCGTTCTTTTGTTCTTTTCCTCTCCTTGTGTTCTTCTTCTTCGCGCTTTTCCTTCTCTTCTTCTTCAAGAAGCTTCATCTGTAGAATCATGTAGTGTCAGTAATATTTATCAAAAACTAGAGAATAGCCTCCTATATCTACTAATAGGCAGAAAGGAAAACCTATCCTGAAGTATCACCAATTATTCAGACCTGCTTTTCCAACGTAATAATTTCCTTGCATGCAACATGAACACGTTCTTCCAGCAGCTTTATTGCAAGACAAACAAAGATACTGTGTGCATTCTGGCGTGCTGTTCCTTCCCTAAAAGCCTTTTCAACCTGAAAATCAAAACGGATTAATTGTTTTGAAGTTTGTAACAAGAATTTTAGCAATAGTGCAAACACAAACAACTGAAACAGATTGACTTGTATGATTGCTGTGCCACAACTCCATAGACAACCCACAAGAACCACTAAACAAAGTCCAAAGTTTATTCTTACCAAGTTTTAGAAATATTCAAAACAAACTCATTGTAAATCTTGTGATTCAGTTACTTAAAAAATCTTTTAGAAACCTTTTAATCACGTATATAAGCAAACCATTTCTTTGAATTTTGCGAAATATGCCAATCACTTGTATCAGAAGAGAGGACCAAAATATGTAGCCTTAAATTTGAACTCATTAGCCTTGATTGCAGATGACCTCACTTAAATTATAGGTTCCATATCCTTTCTCACAGCATTTCACCGTGAAACTTGGACCAACTCACTCTTCCCCACCAGGCAACCTCTGGTGTTCTTCCCTATAATCGAAACCTCTAGTGTACTTTCACTCCTTTAGACTTAGTAACTATTGCCTATTATTTCTTAGAAATAGGAATCTTTATAGACTACTCCCAAAAACATCTCCATTTTAGCAAGTACAAAATGTGCTACTTCCTCTGTATTAACATGAATTTGAGCAAAGGAGAATGAGGTTGAAACACCTGCATGGGATTTGTTTGACAATTTCAAAGCAACTAACAAGATGTCAGATTAGCATTTGTCTCCAAACAAACTTAACAGGATGGAGCAAGTTAGCAAGATTGGCCTCATACTTGTCTCAAGATATCGTTACTTACACACCAAACTAATTGCATTTCCTCCCTCCAGACGAGTAGCTATGGTATTATGAACATCCTGTGGCAATCCTTTACAAAGTAATTACAATCTTCCCAACTTTATCTATCGCTCATATAGGTGTTTCCTGGTCATAAAGCATTTGCTCTATCCTTCTCGAAGTTTAACCAAAGAGAATTTTTCATTTATAGGTGTTTCCTGGTCATAAAGCATTTGCTCTATCCTTCTCGAAGTTTAACCAAAGACAACTTTTCATTTATCATTAGCCCTGCTCCTCTAAAGAACAAAATTCAACAACAAAAAAAAACCATTTGAAACAGATATTCTATCAAAAAACAATGGGATGAAATTATAATTAATAACTAGCCGCTAATTAACAAACCAAGTCATTTATATACACCTGATTTTTGTTACCTTCCTAATGATCACATTCTTCTGATCCCAGGGATGATTTTTTTATGTAAATAATTGAAAAGAATAGCAGGCATATTGCAAGACTTTAGAGCACAACAAAGGTGAAAAGATTTGAACATGCCTGTTCCTTAAATATAACAGTCGCCGCATCAAGAAGAAACTCTCGAGCAAGTTCAGGACTCTTCGCATGCTTTTGGGGACGGAAGCATTCTCCATCGAGCTCATTTCCATCCTTGTCCATGGAATCATCATCCTGAAAAAATGAGCTAAAAGTTCAACATCACTATTATCCAAACAACTTTTTTTTTCTAAGCCTCACAAAGTTTGAACTACCTCTTCTTCCTCGGCCTCTTCAGCATGCTCAAAAAACCTTCTAATATTTTCACCTCTTGTGATGGTAACATAACCATCTCCAACTACAAGCCTGCAATGCACACATTGTTGGCCCTTTATTGTATGGGCTTTTACAGAAAGTTCAGAGAAGCGGCCATCCAATTTCCAGGCCCTCAGGGTAATATAACACGAACTCAAGCCATCAAGATCCAAACCATTGACTAGAACACTTCCATTCATGCCAACATTTTTAAATTCCATAATATCAGATTTTCCTTCCCCAGTTCCAACTGCCCATTCAAAGTGATGGTAAGTTCCAATAGTGTCAGCAAAAGTTTGGCGCCAATCAGCCTTGACTGTGTCATCAGATACCTGGGGAGTAGTAAAGAAAAATGTTGCATACACATATATTTTGAAAATTTTCACACCAAGCTCAATAAATTATAACTAAAGTAGTCAAAATTGCAATTTCAGGCATACATTCTTTATGAACAATTAGATCAAAAGATGAACACATCATGTATCGTAACAATAGTCAGTGCACTAAAAGGTTAAAGATATGGATGAAGCACCTCATACAGAAAGGCTGTATCTGCAACACAAAACCAACTAGTGCATCGAGGTTCTCTACGCATGCGTTTTAGCTCCTTCAGCTCCTTGAACTCACGGATAACGTTTCTTCTGCAATCTCTGCAAAATCTCTTGCTGTCAAACCTGAGACAAAGACGAAAATAGAAACATTTGACTCCATCATAACAACGAATATTTACTGAATTGAAAAAGTAACAAGAAGGATGATAAGCATGACAGCAATCCATTGAAGAAAGTCCACATGGTAGAGTAAACAAAAACAATAAATCTAGAGGCCTTTTTTTCCTTTGGAACAAAACTGATGCAAACATATGCATCTTCCACTACCCATCATTTCAGGGACTTCAGATTCCAACTCACCCTCCCAGTCCATCTTCCATAAGAATCACTTGGAACCACAAACATTGAAACAAAGCAGACATTTTTGGGATACCTACCTTAAAAATACAGTTTCCAAGTCTTCCCACAATCTCTTGATAGCAGGATTCTGTTTTGAATTTATTGTAACAAGAAAAAGAGTACATCAAATTCATAAAATCTTTTCTCTTGTTTTTCCTCTGATCACAGAACTGGACAGCCTACAGTTGACTATTCAGAGGAAGGAAGAAAAAAAATTCAGAGGGGAACAGAGACAGAGACACAGATTACTATTAACCGTTCAAAATTCAGGTTCTAAGATCACATTGTTTTCTTTCTTAAAAGATTCTAAACTTTTCATTTGATCGCCTTCAATATAGAAAAATTTTGGCCAACATTAGTGATGCAGGAGCATCCTAAGTGTGTACCCATCACCCCATGTTGATGTGGGTCCCGCCCCGATTGATTGGAACCCTGGGCTAAGGGTAAAGGGATTAATTTGCCTCCTCTCATCAGCTATAGCTTTTGGGACAAGTGGTAGATTGCCCTGCATCAATTGGTATCAGAGCAAGAGGTTTCGGGTTCGAAACTCTTCCAGCGTGGGTGTGTGATGCAGGAGCATCCTAGGTGTGTACCCATCACCCCATGTTGATGTGGGTCCCGCCCCGATTGATTGGAACCCTGGGCTAAGGGTAAAGGGATAAATTTGCCTCCTCTCATCAGCTATATCTTTTGGGACAAGTGGTAGATTGCCTTGCATCAATTAGTCATCCCCATTACCCACTACTTAGTGTCTTGATAAAAAACCATTACAGAGGTCATTTTTTAGGGTTAACTGTCCTCCAAAGGTAGCAGCACTCAGGTATTGCAGGTTTCTTAGAAAGTTATGCCTTCAAAGCTGCTAGGAATGGATGATTCTTAAAGGTTGCACTTTCTGGACCTTAAAGGTTTCATATCATGCTTGGAAGCCAGTAAGAAAGCATAAATCCCAACTGCTACAGGTCAATACATGCTTCCAGGAGTACTAGTCACTATATCTTCCAATCACTAAACTCTGGAAATTGCAGCAGGATTATTAAAGATGACCAAAAGATGTTCACAATAAGGCTCTAGAATTACACCACTGTATGAAAGAACAAACTCATTGAAAGATGAATAATACACTGCTTTGATAAAGCATATGACATGGCTAAGTCAACCGACAGAAAGGAAAAACAAACTGAGTACCTTGTACATTAACATATTCAATTATCTCGAATAGTGCATTAAATAATGTCAGACAATCCTGCTAATATTGGGAAATGTCTTTTTTTTCCAGTCTGCAGCATGGTGTTTCATTTCCGCACTTCATGGCCCATCACAAGTTTTATTTCAATAATTATCCATTTAAAAGACTTAACTCTCTTAGCTAGAAAATCAGAGGCCCTAAAACTAAATTTACTTCACAGGGCAAGTCGGTTGTCAATTAGAGAACAACACAGAAAATCTAAAGCTTTCAAAGGCACACAACTGATACTTTCATGTCTTTAATACCATCAAATAAAACTTGTGTCCTCTTCATAGTCCTGACACTCCCAACACTAGCCTTATATTTCTAGCTCCAATGAGAGCTGCTTGATCAATGACCATCAGACTTCACACTGTACGCCAACTGAACAATATAGCAAATGAAACACATTCAACCATAAAGAAGAGCTACAAACACACCTGTACATGAGCCTCTCAATAAAATCCTCTTCCTTCATTCTTAAAAGAGATTGCCGAGTTTCTTCTCCAAGAGCTGACCAGAAATCCACCAAGGTGTCGCAAGAAAGCCTGGCAGTGTGCAGTGCACATGTTTCTCTTGTTCCATGTCCTCTTCCATAACTAGCAATTCCTTGGCTTATCCAACCCCGACCTCCCCCACCACAAGCATCAGGATAAAGCAACTCACGCTCCCGCTCCCTTGCACGTGCACTATCAAACACCTGATTCAATTGAAACATCAACAACTAGAAGAAAATGGAAAACATAGTAGCAGAAAACAATTTGATCAGTACGAACATTTTGGAGACCCTTGAGTGACTTTGAGCACAAATAGCAGTCAAGAAGCGTCAGTGAACCATCACGAGTTGTGGTCAAGCCTCCCCAAGGATGGACAGATGGATCTTGAATTTCATCTTGTGACCCATTTGTCACACTCAATCCACCATCAATTTCGTTTTTTGAGACTCCTGACCTGTTGTAATGAAGGTTACCAGCTATTCCCTCCTGCTGCAAGGATTTCCCATACATGACCATCTGCAAAAAACCTTCGAGCAGTAGCCCATTACATCTGGAGCAGTACATGTTCTTGCGAGCTCGCTCAAAAAGGGTTTGTTTATCAATTCTAAGGAGCTCCTGCCGAGCTTGCAATGACAGCTCACTCCAGAACTATAATACAAAAACACAGCTCTTTCTTAGTAACTGATCAGAAAATAAAATCAATAAAACATATATTTATAAAACATATCCATTATTAAATTGCATAAACAACATTATCCCTCTTTTTCGGTACATATGAAGACTGGAGTGCAGAGTGTGGAGATGCACTAGGTCTTGGGCTACACAACAGGAGGTAGCTCTAACTTACCCCACAGACCCTGCCTCCTCCCAGCCCAAGGACTCAAACCTGTGATCTCAAAAAATCGGAGTCTTACATTCTAACCATTTGGGTACCCCATCCTTATTTGCTAATAGGAAACAAGCACCATTTCTTGAATTCCCTATTCATCGATCACTTACTTTTGATAGCCAAAAAATAAAAAATACACTAGACAACAGCCGAAAGCCACATT
Source organism: Fremontodendron californicum (assembly GCA_030761205.1). Taxonomy (NCBI): domain Eukaryota; kingdom Viridiplantae; phylum Streptophyta; class Magnoliopsida; order Malvales; family Malvaceae; genus Fremontodendron; species Fremontodendron californicum. The sequence continues at coordinate 7,240,156 of JAULJL010000009.1, read as the reverse complement.
GAGCTCAATCAAGAGTAAAAAAATTCTTTAAGAATCGACAGTGATGAAGTTAATTATCAAACTTCTAATTTCTATTTCTTCCATTACTCAATTCAAAACCAGGAATAGCACTATAATATCAGTGCCTTGGCTCTAAACAAAATTAGGCAACTAATGCCTAACGTCTCTGAGCAAAAGGCAGATGTCATTAAACAAGAAATCTAATACTAGAGTGAAAATTGGCACATAATCAAAATTAAAAATTCTCTAAACTGGATCTGGTGAACAATAAAAAAGAATAAAAATCCAATAAATTAAGATCCAATCCAAAATTAAACTACCCATTAAACCCCCCCCCCCAAAAAAAAAAAAAAAAACCAATCCAAAACACTGATCCAATCCAATCCCAATTCAGTAAAAACAATTATATCACCAAAAAATTCAACAAAAATACAACCCAAAAAGAAAATAATAATAAAGCAAAGAAAATGAAAACCGTATACCTTCTGGAGTTGATTGTAGCTAACATCATCGTTATGCTTAGACCAAAACCCAAATGAGACATTACTATATTGCTCATTTCTTTGCGCTAATCCTGGCATCCTTTGATTTCTCAAACTCCCTTTGATTTATAATTATTTACCAATCTTTCCATTCCCGCCCTTCAATTCCGTTTTGTTTTACCGATCCTAAAAAACAACCGATTCAATAAAATTGAATCGGATTTAACAAAATAAAACAAAAACTCAAAGATCGTGAAAATGATGATTGTGTGGTTCTTTTTTTTCCTGTGATCCAAATCGGATTGAATTTGAGAAAAGAGACCGATGAGAGAAAAGGAAAATTGAAAGCGTGGGTTTTGGGAGGTTAACGAGATACTCAGATTTGCTGCTGCGTTTTTCCTTTTTATTTATTTATGTAATAAGAGAAAATCAGTGAGGAAGGATTTTGAAAGGATGCTTTGTTTGGCCATGGAGGAAGGGGAAGGACGGTTAAAATAGAAACAAACTGTTAGATTACAATTTTTAACTATCCAAGGTAAAAATAATAATAACAGATTAACAGCGTATATGTTTTTTATTTCTTGTGAGAGAATTTTTTTTAAAAGGTAGGTGATTTAATATTAGATAATAAAATATAAAAAAAAAGAAAGTGTAGAAGAAAATAGAAAGTTATTTCCAAATAATCAAATAAAATCAAATTACTACCATATTTGGTGTTTTTAGGTGAATAAATAATTAATTATACAATGGAATGAAAATAAACTTTGACTTATTTTTGAGTTTTTAATGCGGTTATTTCAATTAATTAGGTGGTAAAAAAAAAGTTTCATTTTGTCAATTAGATTCTAATTATATTTATTTGAGTTTGTTTTTGATACACACTTGTAATAAAAAAAATTAATTTTATAAACAAGATTAACAGACTGTCATATTTTATTTTTTTTAATTTTAATTTTTAATTTATTTTAAAAATATGTGTCATTTAACTTATTTATGAAATTTAAAATTTTATTGACGTATATAATATATGAGTAATTTCTTTATTTATTTTGCTAAATTAGCATAAAAAATACAACATGATTTACTTTATTAAATCTATCTAATTTTTTTTTATTAAGTTACAAGTATTTTCAAACTTTGTTTAGGTTTAAATAATTTTTTTAAAATGGAATACTTCTATACAATTTATGGCAAGAATCTTTCTATTCAGCCAAATTTTATGTATAAATAGGAAATATTGCAAATAATCTAAACTAATGGCATCAATATCTCAAAATGAAACTTTTTAATTGCCTTTTCTTTTTAAGAAATAGATCCAAATCAAATTTCACTTGAGCATATTTTTTATTTTTTATATATATGGAATTTATCTTATGTCATTTAAATGTCAAGGATATAAACAAAATTATTAATATATAAATATGATGAAATGTGAAATAATGACGACATATATTGTTCTTTTTTGTTTTTTACACATATTATAATTTTTTTTTGGGTTTAATCTTTGTTTCATTAAAAAAAAAGAAAAGTTAATTGTCTTTTTATAAAAGGACAAAATGTCCTCAATTAATCGGGTTTGCTTATGATGTATTTTATTAAAAAAAATCCTTTCGACTATTTAAAATGTAATAAAAATTTCCATTACTTTCTATAAGGGTGAGTAATGTAATTTCAATTAAATTTTTTGAAAAATTTTAATGATTTGAAATCAAAAAAATAAATATTAATATTAACCTTAAATTTAATTACTCTTATATAAAATAATGAAAACTTTTATTATTTTTTAAGGCAGGTACAAAAGCTACGCCGTGAGGGCAAAAACATTAACGTGTGCGAATCTCGTTGGGCCATTTTTAGGCAGGAATCAGGAAAAAAAAAAAAAAAGTCTAATCAGACAGTAATAGTCATATTTTACATGTTGAAGCCCAATCAGAAACGGCCACGTATGTCTATGTCAGTATGGGATGGATTTCCGCTAACACACAAAATTACAAATACAATGGACCCTATCCCTTCTATTTTATTTATGAATTGGTTTTGTATTTTATGAGTGTCAATCTATAGATTTATAGACTGATATTGAATGCTATATTCATATTTTATTAAAAAATTAATCATAAATTTTAATCACTAACTCTTAACCTTAATTTTTAACCCTTAACTATTAACCCTAACCACTAATCCCTAACTTGATAGGTGACATCGAAAGATGTATTATCAGTGTATAGACCGTTACTGATAGTACATCAAATATAAATCCTTATGAATTTTGCTAACTAGGGCTTTTAGGGCACTTTTTAAGGTAGAGATATCCATAGCCCGGGCTGGGTTCAAGTCGGGTCTATGTATGGTATCAATATCATATATACTTGTCCAAGCTCGGTCCCGTCCGAAATATGGGCTTAAAATTTTACCCAAACCCGTGCATATTTGTAAATAAATAGCCCAAACCCATTTAGACCGATCCATATATTTTTTTTATTATTTTTTTTAAAATACATGTTATTTTTTTTATTTAATTTTTAATAATTTTATATTTTTTCTTTTATTAAGTTTTTAAACATTAATCTTTATATGACATAAATTATATAATATATTATTTAATTGAAAAACAGGTCGGGTCAGGTCTTGAATGTTGAAGTCAAGGTCCGGCCCATTTTTTAAACGGGCATATTTTTTTGTCCAAGCTCATTTTTTGACCTAATATTTTGTCCAAACCCTCTCAAATATGAGCGAATTTTCGAGCTTGGACGGATAGCCCAACTTTTTGACAGGTCTACTTTAAAATTACTAAATATAATAATATCTTTATTCAATTTATTAAAAATGATAAATAAAATTATTAATTTTTAAAATTTAATACAATATTATTATTATAAATAATATATTAACTAATTTTAAAATATTTTTAGGACATTAGTTTGCAAAACACTTAATTTATTATTTATATTAGTGTCGGCGAAATAATGGGATATTTTGAAATTTTAATCTCAAAAGTCAAAAGTTTGTTTGTTTTTTCCTCTTAATAGAACAAAAAAGGTGTGCATATCAAACTATCTAATAATTATTTGGCTATTACTTTTTTTTATTATGAAAAAAATAGCTATCATGTTATTGAAAGCATCTATTTTTTCCACAATTTTATATATTATTACTATTAGGAAAATTTTGTATTTTACCATTTTAGAGAGTTATCACATATTTTTTCAGATAATGTTAAAAAAATAAAAAACATTAATGTGATTAATAAATTATAAATGAAAATTTTAAGATCGTCTATAAATTTTAAAAATTTCACCAATCAAATTTTTTAAAAAAAAATTCTTATTCTTATTCTTATTTTATTTTTGATGATACACACTTTGGTATTATCATTATTGTTTTTAATTAAATAGGGTAAATAATCACATATTAACATTTGATTTAATGATAAATTTATATAATTCATGTTTTAAAAGTCAAATTTCAATCATTTTTTAATTTTAAAAATGGACAAATAAATCAATAGCTGGTGCACATGTTGTTCTTATGCTGAGAGAGTGTTGTCACTTCTGTTTCTATATAGTTTAGATTGAGGCATGGATGTTGTCATTTTGTTGATAACTAAGACCATTGCTCAATTAGGCCTCGTTTAGCATTGTTTCTGGCACAATTTTTGAGGTCAAAAGCTGTTTTTCACCGCAAACGCAATGCTAAACAGATAAAAAAAATTGGCTTCTGCTGTTGAAACCATGGTTTGAAAAGCCAAACCAAAAAGCCAAAAAATATAGCTTTTGGGCTTTAAAAGCTGGCTTTTGGATAAAATGACTTTATTATCCTCACATCTCTACACTTTTATTATTTTAAACATATCTGTTTTTGACATTTCAATTTCCTACGACACTTTTTCACAGCAATGCTAAACACTTAAAAGTTTTTAAACCACATTTTTTCACCACACTTTATAAACACATTTTTTCCAACTCGAGCTTTTTTCAACCCAAACTTTTTTCAACAGCAATGCTAAACTAGCCCTTAGTAATTTAGCACAAAATATTTAAAAGATTAACATAATACCTCCATTTTCTGTTCATACTAGTCAAATTTATTGTAAAGATAAACAATAGTGGAACTTATCAAAATGATTATATATATATATATATATATATATATAATGTTTCATTTGAGTGTGTGATGGGAGTGCTCTCATTTAACAGTAATGAAATTACGTTTTATGATTAAATTCGACATTTTGAGATGTGATGATATTAGATTTATTTAAGAATCGGGTTATCCGTTCAAATTTGAAAAGATTTGAACAAAAATATTATATTAAAAATATGAGTTTAGGCACAAAAATTAAGTTTGTTTAGAAAATAGATCGGATCTTGACTCCAACAATCAAGATCTGAGTCCGGTCTGACCTATTTTTTTATATATATATTATATAATTTATATCATATAAAGAATAAATATATATATATATAATATTATAATGTAAATATTTAAAAATATGTTAAATTATTTGTGTTTTAAAACTTAATAAAAAAATTATTAAAAATTAAATAAAAGATAATATATATATTTAATTTTTTTTTAAATAATATGGATGGACCTACACGAATTTTGATTACTCATTTATAAATATGGACGCATTTAAATAAAATTTAAAACTTATATTTTAAATAAAATAAAATAAAATAAAATAAAAATAAATAAATAAATAAATAAATAAAAATATATATATATAATATTAATATTAATATTATACTTAAATTCGACATGATCGGACTCATAAACCTCTCTCAACGATAAAATAAATCAAAGGTCAACAGCTTAAGAAATATGAGGTTAAAACAAAACAACCCAAGAAGTTTTAGGAACAAAAAAGAAAAAGGGTCAGTGCCCTGCCTGCCCTTTGTCTAATCCTTATCTAGTCTCTCGAAGGATCCAAAACCAAATAGGCCCAGCTAATTTTTCTTTTTTTTATTACTTTTTAATCAATTTTAAACATTATCCCCTACTTAAATGTTTGACTTATTAATCTAAATAAATATTTCCAATTTTAATTATCCAAAAAAATGTATATATTTCCAACCTTTTGTTTTTCAAATACTAATACTATTTTTTTTCTAAAGTTCAACAATTTGTTTTTTTTAATACAATCAAAGATATTAAAAAAAAAAAAAATAGACCTAATCTCTTTTCAGATGATCATTATCATATATGACTTAATTGAAGAACAGAAGTGGTTTTTAAGTGAATATAAATCAAGTTTGTTATTCCTGGAGTTGTTTACAAACATTCAGCTTACTGTGTTTTTTTTTTTCTTCTAAAATACTCATATTCGATATTCATATACGACACATATTCAAATATAGTATATGTTTATATGAATATAATTTTTAAATATATAAAAAATAAAAAAATTTAAATATATTTTTATTAGACACATACTTATGGACCGACACTCACTTAGGTAACATAAAGCATGAGTGGTCAATTACAAAATAGAGCCTCTTACTAAAATGAATTTTTTGAGACCAACGGTTGCCAAGATTAGGATATCAGGCTGTAGTTTTCTGAGTAAATTTATACTGTGTTTCTATTCTGTTTCAAGCAACTTTTGTTAGTAAGTGGTCAACAAACAAGGTTCTGAAATGCTTTTAGCCTTTTACCAAAAATCTTTACTTCAACATGAAAGAAAATTAATTTGTAAAAATATTCGATTGCTAAGCAAAATTATATAACTTTAAATTTGTTAGAAAATTAATTGTTATTTTTAATTTTTTATTCAGCATATCTAACTAAAATATTAATGTTGTTATTTAATTTATAAAAATATAATTTAATTTATTATTCAATATATTTTTTTAATTTTTTTTAATTTTATATAAAATAATAATCCAATTACATGATAAGTAGAAAAAAACTTGCATAACATTTTCACTTAATGATAAAATATGTCAATATTACAGGTTATGAAAATATGTAATTCTTTTATTGTTGATGCGAACTCTCCCCCGATGTGCCAGATTGATGCAGACATTTTCGACGGCTATGACATTCATTTCTGCATAATCCACAACGCTTTGGTTGGTCTTTCTCCCTCAGGTCCATTTCATTACAAATATGACTTGATTTTGGTCGACCATGTGGATTTCTCCGCATTTCTTGATTGTGACACACTTCTGGACCATCATATTGAAGCCAATAACCTTCATTTCCAACTGCTTCGAACTCATGTCTATAAACATTCAATATAATTTCCAGTCTATAGATATTATCCACATATTGCATGCAATCTACATGGACATGTGCACAAGCAGCAACTACATGTGAACAAGGGAACCTTTGTGCTTGAAACTTCCCATAGTCACACCACATGTCACTAAGCTTGACTTTGTACTTCATTGCAGAAACACCCTCTTGTGGATCAACTAACTCTTCAATCAGAAAAGATTGATTTGCTCGCGTGAAATTACGAACAAAGTGGGAGTTAGCTTTCCAGCGATTTTCTTGCATAACCCGTGTGACTGTTTCACAGTATGTGTGCCCTCCCTCCCTCCATCATTGCAATTTGCTTGTTTCCCATCTTAACAAATAGTGCAGTCAACCTATAATATATTGATTGCACTAAAGTAGTAATGGGAAGATGACGCGTTCCTTTCAACACCGAATTGATAGATTCAGCTAGGTTGATTGTCATATGGCCATAACGTATTCCTTGATCATATGATTGGGCCCACTTCTCCTTGGGGATCCTATCAAGCCAATTAGCCTCCTTTGCATTTTCTCCACGAAGATTCTCATACATGAAATGAAAATTCGGTCGCCTCAACTCGTATCCTTATAAAATTAAAAATAAAAGACTTGTAAATTTCAGTATTATTTTATATACTAAAGGAAATATAAGAGATAAAATAACTATGATTCGATTCTATACCCATATTAACAATGTGTCGACGTAATTCCTTATTGTTAAACTTCTTCATAAAGTTAGCTGCAATGTGTCGAATGCAGTATACTGAATATGCATATAGAGGATTCCATCCACTACCATCGAGTCTGATCGCAGTTTTGATGGCTTCATGTCGATCAGACATCAAGCATATGTCAGGCTGTTTTGTCACATGTCTACGCAAATTAGTGAGAAAGAATGACCAAGCCTCCATTGTCTCACCCTCCACAATGGCACAGGCAATTGGCAGTATGTTTCTGTTGCCATCTTGTGCAATAGCTAACAATAATGTTTCTTTGTATTTTCCATATAAGAAAGTACCGTCTATTTGCACAATAGGTTTACAATACGGATACCCTTCAATGCACGATCTGAATGTCCAAAAGAGTCGATGGAATATTCTCTTACCATGGACCAGTCGATCACCATGATATGCAGGTACCGTTTGCAATTCCACAATTGTACCAGGCACGAAATGTTGCATTGCACCTGACCATTTAGATAGCTCATTGTACGATTTATCCCAATTGTCAAAAACTCGAACGATTGCCTTTTGCTTTGCTTTCCACGTTTTCTTATAGGAGGTGATGTATCCATATTGGATTCGCATCTCAGCGATCAAAACTGAAACGGAGATCTTCGGATTTGCTTGGACCAATGACAGAATGCATGAACAGATCATGTTAGAATCTAACTTGTGAAATCCTCCCCGATGTGCAAGTATGAGGCTTTTCATATTTTCTAATCTCCCATGCCTGTTTCTTCTTCATAAATGTTGCCCTTATTCTCCAATTGCACCATTTCCCATACATTAGACATTTGGCATAATATTTGGTCCGCTCAGATTCAATTACTCTGTAATCTACAAAGTTTTTGATGTTATAGTGCTTAATAGCTGAAAGCACAGCCTCTTTCATTGGAAATTGTAACCCAACACACAGATCAACTGTAGATGGATCAAATGTCAGAGGCATAGCTAATGTATGAGCATACTCAGGAAATTCTGGCACTTGCATTGCCTCCAGATCCAGGGTGTGCATATGGGATGCAGCCTCATATGGGGGAAGATCTCCATGAGTGTTGATCTTAGCAGCGACGACGTCTGGGTCAGAATCACTGTTGTCATCACTTGCGAATTCAGCATCATCTTCCTGCTCACTAAAGTCACCAACATATTCACTATGGACTCCACATGGCGGAACATGATCAACATCAGCTGGCTCATCTTCGAGGGTAGTAGGAATTGTTTGTGAGACTAATGAATTATGAAATGTTGTAGCTTGAGATAGTAGAACGACTTCTTCTGTTGGAACGTTGTATGTAGTGTGAACATAGAATGACTCAAAACCATCATCTTCTGTGGGAAAGTTTTCTGTAGTGCAAACATTTGAAGGCCCACAATCATCGTGAACATCCTCTATGTTAGCATATAACTCAAGTACACCAACATTTGCAAATGTCTCATGAGCATAAAATATGCATCTGACATCATCATCATCTTCAAGTGAAAATGTTCTATATCGGACACATCCTTCACCAATAGAAAGATGATGTCTATACTTAATCTCTGAAACTCTTTTTTTATTTTCAGCTTTAATTTTTATATGAATTTGCAGCTTTAGTTCCTCTAATGTGACGTCTTCATCAACACGAAAGCTTTTAGAACGTTCACAATCAAAGGTAGGACCTTCATCAATATTATGAATTTGGCCATTATAGTAGACCAATGCGATCACTCTGTTGCTCATGTTGTGTAGTAATGAAACTGAGAAGAATGAGAATGGAGGTATTATCACTCAGCAAAAGAAAGAAAAAATAGAGAAGGATGAGAATAAGAAGGTATTAGCACTCAGAAAAATCTGATTGAAAAACTGCTATAGGGGGTATTGTAAACCTTCATCAGTATTATGAATTTATAATGGTTCATTGTGTTGTACAGGAGGACAAATCCCATCCTTTGTACATGATGAAATCTGATTCCCTTTTTCTAGCTAGGATTAATTGATTGAAAAATTGATAACTCATTTAATGCAAAAACTGATGATAAATCCCATCCTCTGTACCGTACTGTCCAATAGTCTCATCCATTGCAGAAGGAATCCAATTCCAATATTTCCTGCAGCATTTGATTGACTGAAAAATAGCTGAAACCTATCCCTAACCCTAAATCATTAGTCCCATTTATTGTAGAAGAAATACAATTCCAATATTTTTTGCAGCATTTGATTGACTGAAATATAGCTGAAACCCTAACCCTAAATCATTAGTCCCATCCATTGCAGAAGGAATCTAATTCTAATATTTTTCTGCAGCATTTGATTGATTGGAAAATAGTTGAAACCCTAACCCTAAATCTGGTCAATAGTCTCATCCATTGCAGAAGGAATCCAATTCCAATATTTTCTACAGATTTGATTTACTGAAAAATAGTTGAAACCCTAACCCTAAATCATTACTCTCATCCATTGCAGAATGAATAAATTTGTATTTTATATAAGAAATAAGAAATAAAATTAAATAAGAAATATATATTTTTAAAATAAAATTTTAATAAGAAATAAAATTGTATTTTATATAAAATTTAAATAAGAAATAAACAAAATTTATATAAAATTTTAATAAGAATTTTTTTTTTATAATTTTAATAAGAAATAAAATTTTATTTTTTTATAAAATTAAAATAATAAATTATATTATATTTTTTTATAAAATTTCAATAAAAATTAAATTAAATTTTTTATAAAATAAAAAATTAAAAAATTATAGTATATATATTTAAAAAGAAAACAAACCAAGGTAATTTTTTTTATTTAATTTTTTTTATACCTGTTTGTTACAGATCTCACATATATAATTTAAATAAAAAAATTTTATTTATATAAAATTTAAATATAAAATTTTAATAAGAAATAAAATTTTATTTTTATAAAATTTTAATAATAAATTAAATTTTATTTTTTATAAAATTAAAAAATTATTAAATTTTAGTATATATATTTATAAAAAAAAAACAAGGTAATTTTTTTATACCCGTTTGCAATTTTTAAAATTAAAATACAAAATTTAAAAACAAATTTGCAATATTTTTTTTCCTAACAGTTGGAGTTCTAAATTTTAGTAAAAAAAATTAATATATATATATATATATATACCACCAAGAAAATTCGTCACTCCCATGGCGACTTCCCTTGGTGAATTGAAAAAAAATTCAATTTACACCAAGGAAAATCGCCACCCTCATGACGATTTTCCTTGGTGTTTTTTAAATTTTAAAAAAAAATTATGCTGGAAAATCGTCATGGGGATGGTGATTTTTCAGCTGATTTTAAAACAAACGAATTTTGAAAATTAATATCAAAACAACGATATTTCGATAAATAATTTTTTTTTTAAACTATATTGTGATAAAAAAACCTATTATCCCCTACTTAATCTAAATAAATATTTCCAACCTTTTGTTTTTCAAAGACTAATGCTATTTTTTTTTCTTTCTAAAGTTAAACAATTTGATTTTTTTTAATACAATCAAAGATATTTTTAGAAAAAAAATAGACCTAATCTCTTTTCAGATGATCATTATGATATATGACTTACTCAATTGAAGAACAGAAATGGTTTTCAAGTGAATATAAATCAAGTTTGTTATTCCTGGAGTTGTTTACAAACATTCAGCTTATTGTGTTTTTTTTTTCTTAAAATACTCGTATACGACACATATTCTAACATATGCTTATATGGGTATGATTCTTTAAATGTATGAAAAAATTAAACATATGTTTATCGGATACATATCCTATCTGACACTCGTAACATAAAGCATGAGTGGTCAATTACAAAATAGGGCCTCTTACTAAAAAGAATTTTTTGAGACCAGCAGTTGCCAAGATTAGGATATCAGGCTGTAGTTTTCTGAGTAAATTTAAACTGTTTTTCTATTCTGTTCCAAGCAATTTTTGTTAGTAAGTGGTCAACAAACAAGGTTCTGAAATGCTTTTAGCCTTTTACCAAAAATCCTTTACTTCAAAATGAAAGAAAATTTTATAACTTGGAAATATTCGATTGCTAAGCAAGATGAGAATGTTCATAAAAGATACTTTTTTGATCAAAAGTTTATTCATTGCATAAATTTGTTCCACTCAAGAACTAACAACAAAAGCAAGCATATTACATTAGACTGCTGATTGAACTGCAATCTGTTATTCACTTCAGACAAAAAAATAATAATTTGTATTTCAATCTATTTAAAGATGATAACATTGAATCTCCAAGAAATAATACAATCTTCAGTTTTGATCATAAAATCGACTTCATTAAGTAACGAGATTACAGAACATGAAGAAATTAAGAGTTACAACTACTTTTTAGGTCGGACGATATATATATATATATATATATATATATATATATATTATGTTTGAGAGTCTGTTCCTGCTGGTTTTGCATGTAGAAGAGGCTGAAGAGCTTTGACAACAATTGTCATGTTTGGTCGGAAGTCGGCCTCGTACTGGACACAAAGTGCTGCAACTGCTGCTAGCTGATATATACATATATATATATATATATATATATATATATATATATATATCCAAATAAAATATTACAAAAAACCCCAAGATGTATGTAAGTAAGATTTAAAAGCAAAATCATAGCTAGGAAAAATAAACTGCAATCTGAAAAACAAGAAAATCATACTAAGATGATGTATGTAGCAGAAGAGACAACAACCTTGGCAATTGCCTTTGGTGGGTAGTCATTGTTTAGCTTGGGATCCACACATTGCTTGACCTTGTCTTCACTCAATCTTGGAGTTGCCTGCATCATTGAAAAATGAGTTAGAGACATGTTTAAATGGCTGCAATACCTATGTTGCTCCTACTCATCATTTTTCTTAAATTATCCGTGTCCGACACCCATGTGGTCATGTCCAACGCATATCCGGACATGGGTATGCGGATATGATCCTCCAAAAACCCTCCAAATACATGAAAATCTTGATACCCGTGTCGGACACTCACAGCCGAGTTCGAGTAACATAGACAAATACAAATAGGAAAAGAAACACACCCAAGTAACAAGACTCTGTTGTCCTTTGGGCATTGTATGGTCTACTGGTTTTCTCCCTGTCAAGAGCTCAAGAAGAACAACTCCAAAACTGTATACATCACTTTTCTGTGTTATCTGCCCTGTCATAGCATACCTAGAAAGAAACAAAAGAAAGTTAAAAAAATTTGTTCAATTCTCTTAACAAAAAAGAATGTTGAAGCAAAAATGTTTAAAATTACAAGACTTTACTCTGGGGCATGGTAGCCAAAGGTACCCAAAACTCTAGTGGAATGCAGTCGAGCTGCGGTGTCAGAAGATTGATTTGTCAAGTTGAAATCGGCAATTTTGGCCATGAAATCATCGAAAAGAAGGACATTGCTTGATCTGACATCACGATGAACTATGGAAGGCTGAACTTTCTCATGCAAATATTCAAGACCTTTTGCAGCACCAAAGGCAATTTTTACTCTTTCGTTCCAGGTCAGAGCTGGACCTGGTTCAGCTCCTTGTACACCTTTCCTCCCTGATAAAAAATAAATAATGAAAATGAATAAATAATTTAAAAAATGCAAACAAAAGAAAAGAAAAGAAAAGCTCAAAGATGAATGATGAAACTGAGCATACCATGTAATACATCATGTAAAGAACCCATTGTCGCATGCTGATATACCAAGATTCTGTTATTTGCCTCCAAACAATACCCCAACAACTCCACAAAATGTTCATTTTTAAGTCTTGAAACTACTGATAACTGAGAAATCATTGTAGAAAATAACATGGGAATATGGGATCAAACTTAAATTGCCTAAGACAGATCAGTTTAATAGGGGAAAGAAAAGGGTTTTTTTTTTTCCCCTCTATGTCTCACCTGTTCTCCAAAGTCGGAATCTGGTTCGGGTGAAGAACCAGTATCCAGCTTCTTTATTGCTGCAGGCTGACCATTACTTAACTCTCCATAGAAAACTCGGCCATAAGAACCTTCTCCAATCAAAGCCTTTGTACCAAAGTTACCAGTCATCCTATTTAACTCATCTAATGGAATAGCTGGAATTTCAATAGGTAGAACTTTTTGAGGAGCCCCACTTTTAACCACATTGGAACCCCTTGGCTCTCCTCTTCCACTGGCTGTTAAAAAACATATAAGTAAACAAACATTTCATTTTAAGGATTTGAAAATCAATGTCTTGAGGCCGAAGAAGAAGGAAAAAATAGAACAAATAAAGCTCAAATAAAATTGAAGATATATGGGAAAAAAAAAAGAAACAATTACCAGCACCACCGAATTGATTTCCTCCTCTAGGTGGGGCTGTATATTGGTTTGATGGTGGACCGTCGAGTTCCTCCTCCGCACCTCCGCAGCACGACATAGCTCAGGATGTTAAAATGTCAAAAAAAAAAAAAATCATGCAGGGAAAATGACTCTCTTTTCAATTGAATTCAATGCAAAATCAAATATTTTTCCTGCATGGGAAATAAAAATGAAACCATATTATATTATGAAAAACATGCCTGAAAGCCTGTGATCTGAAAAACTCAAAGAAGGGGAAAAAAAAAAGCTATGAAAGGCTGGATTGAGAGAGAGGGGAGGGGGGGAAGGTTGATGAATGATGACAGAGAAAAAAAAAAAAAAAACAAAATCTTTATAGGAAATAGAAAAGGGAAAGAATTCTTGCTAGGTTGTTCCAGCTTCTTTTTCTTCTTCTTTTCGGTTAATTCCCCCTTTGCTCTGTAATGGTCTGTATTGGAACAGACACACATGTTCCCTTGTTTTGCGAAAAACTCGGGTCTCTGATAGTTTAACCGTTAATCTTAAAACTAACCTACTTCTACGTGCATTCACGTTTGCATCTCTAAACTGAATCTATATTTTCTATTTTTTTATTAAAACTTCGTTTTTGACATATAGAGAGTGAATTTTTTTTTTTAATTTCTCGAATAGAATTAAAAGACTAACCATGATAGAACCATGCATGGCGAGTCAGTCACCTTGCACAATTTCAATCTTTCCATTTCAATGGTCGTCCAAGGTTTCTTGGTTGGAATATGACTTGTTAATGATTAAGAAAGGGGGATTGTTATTCCATTTTAATGATTAACAAAGGGTTTTAGAATATTAAAAATAAGTCGGTTTCATATTCAAAACTGGGAAACATGAACTTTTTAATATTATAATTCTTCTATCATTTGTTGGAAAAAAAAAAAAAAAAAACATGCTTCAAGTCCTAAACATCAGTTTCTGTCATGAAGACAATCACGTCTTCTCCACTCTTCCAAAATCAGGCAAAGTTTTACAACATTTGACATGTTAGTCCTACTGATAATCTTTATTTTTTATAAAAAAAAAAAAATTAATGACATAAAATTTTTTTAACAAATTTTTTTATCTTAATCTGCTTATGAAATTAAAAAATTTCATTGTCAGTATATCAAAAACGAACTCTAAAACTAATCCACGTATTTTGACATTATTAAAGTCAGTTTTACTTTGCATGCAAATTTCTTATTCACTTTTTTCAGTATTGATGAAAGTTTGTATCATCTTAACATGAGACTTTGTTCAATTGATTCATGTAATCATCTTTAAGAGATGGTATCGAACAAGTTTGAAATTCGAATCTCAATATCTGCAACCGTTTCTCTATCTCTAAGGGTCTCGGTTGTTTTCTCATAAAATTTTCAGGCTAATAATCAAGCTAGAATTTGGACAAAAAAACAGAAAACAATAGGCAAAAACACAGGATGGATGAGCAAAATAGAACTTGATAATAATGAAGAAGTGGTTTAATACAGGAAGCCAACAGCAATCACAGCCAAAAGATGGCAAAAGCCTTTAAGGATTCAAAAGAAATGTTGCATACATGGTGCATTAAACTTTGAGCAACCAAGTTTGACTCAAATAAACCATCATTTTCCTACACTAAACAGAGGGATTAGACTGTAGAGGACATATCCTAGTCATAATACAACATGAACATGTAAATACAAAGGGAAAGCCCCGATCAGAAAAAAACGAAAGCTTCATCTGTTTGCCAATGAGACTCAGAATTTTTTGAAAACTGTACAAAATCACCTCAATTCTTCATGGTTTTCCTATCTCATTCTTCTTTCCATATACGGCCGGTTACCCTCAACTTCAGCTCTTGCCTACCGCCACCGGAAAAGTATAGAGCTAGATTCCTTTGGATAACAAGTCCATCCCGACTGTCACGAACTTTCCTATGACTGTCCCGGATGCTCCTTGGAATCCCCTGCCATATTAGCTTACGACCATTGGCACCGACTTCCAAACTATAACTGAACTTTTTTGCTTCATTATCATCGCCCATAAAACGTAAAAAGGCCATATAGACAGGTGCCATCCCAAGCTGGAAAGCCTCAAAATGCAAGCAGAACTGTCTTCCAAAACAATTGAACACCTGCACAGGACTTCGGAGTTCAAAAAGTAGTACCGGGCTTCATATCACGACAAGATTTAATTTGACCAAAAGAACAGTAGATGAAAACATTATGGTAGATTGCATTGTAAGTTAAAAGTAAGTCTAGGATAAATTGTTTAAAAAGACAGCAGTAAATTGTTATGCAATAATTTTTGATAACTTGTCAAAGGAATCCTTCAGTAGCATAAGATTTGCAGTTTAAAACCAGCACTAACTATAACTTTAACCACATAATCTCCTTGGTAATGTAAGAACCTATGTTACTTGGACTTGAGTGTGAGTGTCGGATACGGGTATGTGTCAAACACGGGTAAGTTCAATTTTTTCTAAGTTTTTCCATGTATTTGGAGGGTCTTTGAAGAGTCATATTCCCATACCCATGTCCGAATATATGTCGGACACGGATACTTTAAGAAGAATAAAGAGTCGGAGCAACATAGGTAAGAACTCAAGTGACTTAAATGGTTTTCAATTTCTTTGAGAACTAGAAAAAAAAATAACTATGAGCAAAACTTTACAACCATAATGTTTATACAATTCACAAATAAACTATTATCAGAGAAGCATACTAACACTTGATTGTCATGTACTGTAGCATAAACGAACTTACAGTAAGCATCCATGTGGCATTTTCTACTTCATGTGGATTTGATTTCACATATCGATGGTTGAAGGTACATCCATCATGCATGTCAACCTTATGATCATCCTTGAGATGTGCAACAAGGGTTGGGATGTCACCTGTGACGGAGCACTCGGACCCAGCATAAGGGCAATTGTAGGGACGAAATCGACAGTGTTGCTCGTGCTTAAGCTTGCTGTAATAGGGAAAGATATCATGGCAACCTAGGTTCTGGTATTTACAAGGGAGTTCCAAGGATTCTGCAAATTTCTCCAAAGCTAAACACCTTATATTTCCAAGATCATAGTGGCATGTTGGACAACAGTTGTGCACTCTAATCTTGCAGTTTGAACACAAAGTGTGTCCATTTGGGCACTGTAATAGAAGATTGAATGCAACATATAAAAATTTTAGTAACTGAGTAAAATTTTTTTTTACAAATTTGAATAAAGAAAGAGGTTAAGAACAAATTTTCTATACCATAGTCAAAATCCCCATAGAAACTAATTAGTAAAGAAGCAAACACCAAATGAGCCTATGTCTTGACAAAAATTTCCCAATCCCTTTCAAATCACTTTACAAGCACAATGATTACTTTTCCATCTCCCCTCATGAGAATAACTCTCCACTGCAGCACCTAAGCTCCAAGATGATAAGCTATCCTCTTTGATAGACATAATAGCCCTTTTTCCCTATAACACTATGTCCATAACCCTTCAGTGCTTGTTCCTGATTCCCTACACTTCACAAATTACATAACCAAACACCTAATTAAAGAGGGCATTATAACCAGTTCTTAGCCACCATTTTCACCCCAGCATACAGATATCATCACTTAGTTCCATAAAAGCATATGAAGGCACACATTTAGCCTTCACAACAAAGTAATTTAGAAAATTTTGTAATAGGAAAAACAATGAAAAAAGGGGTAAAAAAACAAAATACTAACTACATCTCTATGGAAGAGCCAGAATAAGTGTAAACAGGTGAACAAACCTGGTGAATTGGTGGGTACATCAAATTTGTGCATAGAGGACACTCAAGGAGCTCATAAACACCATTGTTTGAATGAATTCCATGTTTTCCAACAAAACTAATAGCACTTTTCATCGTTGTAGTATTACTCTCAGATTTTGTTGTAGCAATGTCGTAACCTGCAACAGTGGGATGAGATTCAACAACTTCTTTGCAAGCACTGCCTCCAGGAGCCATTGCTACTCCAAATCTGGCAATATCTCTAGTCAACTACTTAATTTTTTTTATATTTATCTATTTTTGAGAGGCCCCACTCTCTATTTCCCTGTAATAGAGGATAAAAATTTAACGTCATCAGAAAGAAAAATACTTTAAACAAAACATGCTGAAAGCAAATTACACAATCATATGCAGTCGAACATCCAGAAGAAAATAAGACAAGCAAGGCATAATATGTGAACTATTTGAAGGACACTGAATAGACTTGTTCTCATTCACAACATTAAATTTTGGCAGGTTAGGGGAACTATGGCAACCTATAGTAGCTTTTTGGTAACTAGATCTAACAAGATTAAAACCAGATTCTCATTTAAGCGGTTAAACTTCATGAAGAGTCTCAATTTGCTAACACTACTAATTGTATTGCAATAAAAACCAAATAATTATCAGGTAGCATTTTCAAATGTACTTAGCCTTTTTGAAGAAAAATCTAGCTACAGCAAACAAAGATACAACATTATTAAGTTCCAACAGGACAATTAAATATCCATGGCAATGATTGTATATAAAAGTTCCACTTAGAACATCTCAATTTTCATGTAAGAAGTCTTCTTGCTTCTTATTTCTTGTTCTTAGAATTTCCAAAAAGATAAATACAAAGTTTAAACACAAAACTTTTGCCAAACACTTTGTGGTCAGTGAAACTAACACATAAACAGCAAGAATCTATGAAACAGTACTGAGTACTTTAAAAAGCAACATACTAACACCGACTAATGGTTTTCAATCTTTCCAAGAGAAGATACACAATTCTAACATCGGGAAGTATGTTCTACAAAAATAAGAAACTGCTTCCATGTTGTACATATTTACCAAGCATAAAAACAAGAAGAAAGCAAAAGCATATTAAAAGGGGTCATTCTTCCACCAATTAAAGAATTCAGATTGCCATGCACAACAAGAATAGGCATCGTTTCTTGTCTAATTCCTTCCACGAAAACTCTTATAAAAAAATTTGCTACATCTTTAAGCAAGCAAAAGGGAGGATAACCAATCAAATAGAACCCAGGTTTACTAAAAACTACCTTTCCTAATAACAAGATCATCTAAGAAAGCAAGCAAACATTCCCAGATTTTTAATGTAAATACTGTCAATTTCAATCAAATATAAAGCTGAATAATGCAGAAAAGAACTATCTTTATTATTGATGCAAAATAACCATAAAAAAGCAACAAAAATACGAGACAAGAACAGCATAAAAAACAAAACTTCCTCCCAAATTACAAGCAAATCCACCATTTTTCAATTGGATTTTACCCAACAACAAAAAATAATAATAATTAAAAACTTCAATTGTGTATAGCTTCTAATAGAGAAACCAGAAAATGAGACAGGGAAACGTGAAAGAAAACAACCCCTTCCCCGCACCCAATGTCCAAATTCCAACAAAGTTTCCTCTTTTTCGATGCAATGTCAAACCAAGTTTGTCCAAAAACCAACTTACCCATTTGGATTAATTAAGACACAAACAACAATGAAACAAAACAAAAGCACCTATTTTTTAAGTTTCAAACATTACCAATCAAAAGAAAAAAACAAGACCAAAAACGACCAAATCCAAAGAGAAAAAAATAAAATCAAATACCCAGTTGAGATTTCCAAGCTTAGTGTCTTTAAGATCATTAAAATCCATAAATAAAATCTGGGTTGTGCTCAAAACAATGAAATAATAATAATAATAACACAAAGTGCCAAAGGAGCAGCGAAACTTACGAGTTTTAAACAGAATACATGGAAAAATGAAAGGAAAAAAAAAAAAAAAAATTGGAGACTTGTTTTGCATCAAATGGTGACCATGCTTTTTTGCAAATGCAAACGCGTCTGTCCTGTTTTTGAAGTATATATTTTGGTAATTTTTTTTAGAAGTAAAATATTTTGATTTCTGTATGTCGTTTATAGCACTAATTTCTTTGTCGTTACCCCCTCAATGGACCGACGCAACGTTTGAAAATCGGTTTGTGTTTTACGTAGTATATATTTTTTAATTGAAGAATATACATATGATGCAAATTGGGTAGTCGTTACTACTTTATTACAATGTGTATAAAAATTTTACTCCATTAAAGTTTACTTTCAGGAGTTATTTAATTATAAATTATAAATTAAATTTTAATATAAATTAAAAATTAACTTTTAATTTAAATATAATAAAAATATTACAAATTTATTTAAATAAAATGATAAAATTCACAATTTTTATTATTATTTTAACCTTTTTTTTTTAATGAAGATAAATATACTTTCACATTAATTAAGTTAAAAATAACCTATTACTATTAATGAAAAAGCTGTCAAAGTGGGCTTGAAATCATTAGTCATTGGACATAAAAACTATTAAAGAAAAGCCCATTAGGCCAAACTTTTTTGCTCTCTTTGTATAAAGGCCCATTATATCAATCAATGTGCTTTATAATACAAACTAGAACCCATTTAAACAAAATTTTTACTAAATAAATATTAATAAATAAAATATAAAAAAAAAACTAAAATTTGAAGAGTTTTTTTTTTTTTTTTCCTTTTCTATTTTCCTTTGCCGCCCATATTAAATCAAACAAAAACCTTTTACCAAATCTCTCTCTCAAAATCATTTTTTTTTTTTTTAAGAAAAAAAAAAAATTCCTTTCCCTTTCTCTTTTCAGATATGGAAGAAGAAGATCAACGAAAAGTCACAGATCTAGTAATTGAGCTAGTCCGTCGCTTACTCTCCCAACAAAACCCTCGAAACCCAAGCCCTAACTCTCCTCATTTTTCCCAATCTCTTCGTTACGCTCTCCGCATTCTCTCCAGTCGTTTAACACCTTCTATTACCCCTGATGCCGACGCCATTGCGGAATCCATCAAGCGCCGTCTCGCCACTCAAGGTAACTCCTCTGATGCCCTTACTTTCGCTGATCTCTACACCAAATTCGCTTCCAAAAATGGTCCAGGCAGCGTTAATAACAAATGGGCTGTTCTTTATTTGCTTAAAATTATATCTGAGGGTCGAAAAACCGCGAGGAACGGGATGGATTCTTCAGTTTTCTTGCCTAATTTAGGGTTAAATGATGACGAAATGGGAAATAATTTAAGGGTTTTGAATGGTAAAGAGAATAGAGAAAAGGGTTGGAAAAATGGTGTTTTGTTGGTTTCCAAAGATCCCGAAAATTTACGTGAAATTTCGTTTAGGGAGTTTCGGAATTTGGTTAAGGAAGAGAATGAGGTGACTGAAGAGGTTTTGGTTAGAGATGTGTTGTATGCTTGTCAAGGGATTGATGGGAAGTATGTGAAATTTGATAGTAATTTAGATGGTTATGCTTTATCGGATTTAGTTAAGGTACCTAGAGCTACTCGACTTATTGTTAGGAAGCTTTGTGAATTAGGGTGGTTGTTTAGGAAAATTAAAGGGTATATTTCGGAGAGTATGGATCGCTTTCCTGCTGAAGATGTGGGGACTGTGGGGCAAGCATTTTGTGCTGCTTTGCAGGATGAGTTATCGGAGTATTATAAGTTATTGGCTGTGCTAGAGGCTCAGTCGATGAATCCAATTCCTTTGGTTTCAGAGAATGCAAGTTCAGGGAATTATTTGTCCCTGAGGAGATTGTCAGTTTGGTTTGCCGAGCCAATGGTGAAAATGAGATTAATGGCTGTTTTGGTTGATAAGTGTAAAGTTTTGAGGGGTGGGGCAATGGCTGGCACTATTCATTTGCATGCACAACATGGTGACCCTCTTGTTCATGACTTCATGAGGCGATTGCTTAGGAGGGTTTGCTCTCCGCTTTTTGAAATGGTAAGGAGTTGGGTTTTGGAAGGGGAATTGGAGGATATTTTTGCTGAGTTCTTTATTGTGGGGCAACCAGTGAAAGCTGAATCCCTTTGGAGAGAAGGTTACCGGCTGCATTCTGGAATGTTGCCTTTGTTCATTTCACAGTCTCTTGCTCAACGTATTCTGAGGACTGGGAAGTCTATTAATTTTCTTCGAGTCTGTTGTGAGGACCGAGGTTGGGCTG
Organism: Fremontodendron californicum; assembly: GCA_030761205.1. NCBI lineage: Eukaryota > Viridiplantae > Streptophyta > Magnoliopsida > Malvales > Malvaceae > Fremontodendron > Fremontodendron californicum. The sequence goes on along the minus strand of JAULJL010000009.1, from coordinate 7,218,391 downwards.
ATGCTGCAACAGACGCTGCAGCAGCTGCTGGAACGACAACTAGAAGAGGGGGTCTTGGATATGGAAAAACGGACGCACTTGAATCTCTAGTCATGGAAGCAGCTAAGAGAATTGATAAGAATTTGTTGGATGTTATATACAAGAGGTATAAGTTTAAAGAACACTGTCTCGCGATCAAGCAATATTTGCTGCTTGGGCAGGGTGATTTTGTTCAGTACCTAATGGATATTGTTGGACCAGAGCTTTCTGAGCCTGCTAATGCCATTAGTTCCTTCAAGCTAGCTGGATTACTCGAAAGTGCAATTCGGTCATCTAATGCTCAGTATGATGATCCTGACATACTAGATCGGTTGAGGGTTAAGATGATGCCACATGGCACGGGTGATCGTGGATGGGATGTATTCTCATTGGAATATGATGCTAGGGTTCCACTAGATACAGTGTTTACCGAATCTGTGATGACAAGGTATTTGAGAATTTTTAATTTTCTGTGGAAGCTTAGACGGGTGGAGCATGCACTCATTGGTGCTTGGAAGACAATGAAACCCAATTGTATTACTTCTCATGCATTCAAAAATCTGCAACGTGCAGTAAAATTGCAATTGCTTTCAACATTGAGGCGATGCCAGGTTCTTAGGGATGAGATGAATCATTTTGTTACAAACTTGCAATACTATATCATGTTTGAAGTCTTGGAGGTCTCATGGTCCAATTTTTCCAACGAAATGGAAGTAGCCAAAGATCTAGATGATCTAGTTGCTGCACATGAGAAGTACCTCCACTCAATTGTAGAAAAATCACTCCTAGGTGAAAGATCACAAACCCTTTACAAGTCACTGTTTTTCCTGTTTGACCTTATACTGCGATTTAGAAGCCATGCAGATAGGTTATATGAAGGAATTCATGAGTTGCAAGCAAGGTATGTACTAATATCATATTATTTGCACGTATTTATATATCTTAAGTCAAGTGTCCTGTTTAGATGTTCCCACACAATTTTTTTTTTACTTTTTGTAGATCTGTGGAATCCTCTTTAAACTCTCAAGAAAAAAACAAATCAAGGAAGCAAACAAGGGATAAATCTTCAGAGCCAGGGTCTTGGGTTAGTGAAGGCAGGAAAGCCCTAACACAACGTGCTAGCGAATTCCTTCAAAATATGGGACAAGATCTAGATGCATTAGCTACAGAGTATAAATCATTGCTTGAGGGTTTCTTAGCTCAGTTGCCTGTTCAGCAGCATATAGATTTGAAATTCCTCCTCTTTCGGTTAGATTTCACTGAATTTTACAGTCAGCAGCATCCTACAGTATAAAAGCTGTCGATACATGTGAGATTAAGGAATTGCTGCTCACATTTTTGAGACATGAATGTAATGCTTCAATTCACTAAAGTCATTTCCACCATGCTGCTGCCACATGAATGAACAATCACCTGATCACCTGGCGATTTTAGGTGAGACAACTTGTGCTTCTCTTCATTTACATTTTGTTCTAATTTTCTTTTCCAGGTATCTGACACTGTACCTTACATTTCAGATGGTGTGGTTTCTGATGGCTTGTTGGAACTTTGCAGTTGAGTTGAAGGTATTTTTACAACTTTGTTTGTGGTGTTCAATGTAGTAGTGTACACATTTTGAATCTGATAGTCCAATGATTCATTGGTGTTTCCTTACAGCTCTTACAGATTATATGTCCTAAGCTTGTATATCTGTACCATATTTCTCTGTTTGTTAGTAAATAAGCAATTCATGCTATATGTTTGCTTTTTATCTCTCTTATCTGACTTAACTATTTCTTTTGGCCTACCCTTGGGTATTTTTAGTGGCATTAAGTTGTGGTTTTTATCCTTTTTTTTCTTCTGTTTTTGTTACGAAGCCTGGTTTTTGGTATTGCTGGTAAGTTTGGGTCGCAAATGCAAAGTGTGGTGGCCCTATGCATGTGCACAGTGAAGATTGATTATTTGTAATGATTTTCTACTATAAAGGAGCATTAACCTACTTGTAATATATGTAACAATAACATCTCTCATTGCCATAACGAGAGTGATTGGTTTTAATTTTGGCTTGGAATAGAGATCCGTAAGGACTAAAATTTTTGAAGTTTGAAGCATGAACAACTCTGTGCTCTTTTGCTGCTTTACTCCTTTAACCCTTTTGACCTTTCTGTCTGGTGGAGAATTTTTATGTTTTTAATTTTTTTTTTTTTTAAATAGTGGGAAATTATTAATATATTTAAACGTAGCCGGCAGTGTACTCGGATTTTTTTATGGAACGCAGCTGTTATCGACTTGACATTGTGTTTACTATTTTGTTGTGGGACACAATCAGATGTGTTATGTTTTCAGTAAGAGTTTTAGTTTATTTATCCAATGCTCATGTGATGTGCACTTAATTCTCAGCCATGATCTTAGTTTTCTTTTTTGTGTGTATCTGTTATGTCTGCAGTAAAGGTTGCTGCTGCTATCCAGTGATGTTGAATGTTGAAAGTTGCCAAAGAATTTGGGCTTTGTATAGCCAAGTTCAAACTTCTTATGGGTTGTATGTATATACACTATTTCAATATGCTATCATGTGGATTGGCTCTGAATCTCAAATTGCACAGGCATATTGAGATAGATTTGGGTTGACAAGCGAGGCATGAGTAAGATTGGCTCATGAGTCAGGTCGAGATTTGAAATTTTTTAATTTTTTTTATCCAGGTTCAAATCAAATCGGGTTTGGATCGGTCCGAAAACTTTATCACTATTTAAAATAATATTATTATATTAATATTTATAATTAAATTTAAATATTTTTTTTATTGATAAACAGCAATTCGGGTCTGAGTTGGTCTGAATTAAAAAAAATTGTTCAAATACGATTTTTATTCAATATTTTTTTATTCAATAGGCGAAATGGATAATTTAGCCTTTGAACATATCCAGGCATGAGAGCCTCGGCTGGCTGGCTGGCTGGCATAATGATCTTATTACCAAGCCTCTATAGGTGTTTTGTGTAAACAAAAGAAAAGAAAAGAAAGTTGAAATCAACAATAAAGACGTTCAAAACCTCGGTTGATCCTAGAAATAGTTATCCCTAAAGCCCTAAAGGTAACCAATCATCATCATCAGAGTAGCATGCATGACGAATAATTCTATTGGAGTAGCCTGCCCTAAACCAAAGTTAATAACTCAAGAAAGAACGAAACCCTAGAAACAAAATTTAGTTAATAGTGTTGTACGTCCTTCTAAAATCCAAAATCTTTTTAAAATAAAGATTGGAAAATATTAGTTAATTATTTTTCTCTGTCCCCAATTCTACATTCTAGACTCTTCCTCAGCCCCCGAACCCTCGTGAGAAACCCTCCCCTCTGCCCTTTAAAAAAAAAAAAAAAAAACTTTCCCTTAAATCAAAGACTCCCAATCCCAAACACTGAAATCAACCCTCTCTCTCAGTCCAAACACAAAACCATTTTTTCTTCTTCTCTCGATGGCAAAGTACGGCGAAGGCGACAAGCGTTGGATTGTGGAAGAAAGACCTGACGGCGCCAACGTCCACAACTGGCACTGGTCAGAAACCGATTGTCTGCCTTGGTCTAAAACCTTCTTCACCAAATCCCTTTCCAATCTCACCATCCTTGACGGCGAAGGCAATCTCCACATCAAGACCAAGAAGGTCGAAAAGGTCGACGGCGAAGCCTACCTCAATGTCCGGAAGGGTAAAATTATTCCAGGATATGAAATCAGTTTAAGTTTATCCTGGGAAGGCGAAGCCAAAGATGGAGAAGGAAAGACCCTGTTGAAAGTTGATGGTAATGTTGAGATTCCGTATATTGCTGATGAGAATGCTGACGAGGATCCGGAAGTTAAGGTGACGATTAAAGATGAAGGACCCATTGGGAAAGCGTTGAAGGAAGCGATGCTGGCCACAGGGAAGCCTTTGGTTTTGGAGAAAGTGAGGGATTATGTTAAAACTATGGCGCAAGGTGGCCCCGCTAAAGATGAACTGGAAGCAAAGAAATTGGCTCCCAAAAATAGTAGTAATAATAGTAATGCAGCAGGGGTTTCTAAGGAGAAAACTTTGGTGGAGAAAGAAGTGAAAAAGGAAGTAAAAAAGGGGTTTAAGACGATTACCATGTCGGAGAAGTTTAACTGTAGAGCTAAGCATATGTATGAGATTTTGATGGATGAGAATAGATGGAAAGGGTTTACTCAGAGTAATGCTAGGATTAGTAAAGAAGTTGCTGGGCAGTTTAGTATTTTCGATGGGTCGGTTACTGGGAGTAATTTGGAATTACAAGAAGGGAAGTTGATTGTTCAGAGATGGAGATTTGGGAGTTGGCCTGATGGGGTTGATTCTACAGTAAGCTTTTATTGGTCTTCTCTGTTGACTGTTATTAAGTTTTTGGGATTAGAGTGTGGTTCAAATGATGACATTTTTTAATGGGTTTTGTTTGCAGGTAAGACTTGTTTTTGATGAGCCTGAGCCTGGGGTTACTATTATCAAACTCACGCATACGGATGTTCCTGAAGAGGACAGGTTGGTTTTTATATGTTTTAATTTGTGTTATTGTGTTATATGGCTAATCTGTTACTGATTGAATAGGGTTATTGATTTTGGGTTTACGTTGATTTGTGATGCAGATATGGGAATGCAACTGTGGTGGAGAACACCGAGAGAGGATGGAGGGATCTTATTTTCAATAAGATACGAGCAGTATTTGGTTTTGGAATATGATTTATTTTAGACCTAAATGAGGAAATAATCTCTCTTTTTTTTTTTTTTTTTAATCATTTTGATTTGTAGAATTTTATTAAACTTGTTTCTTTCAGCTATTATTGTGAAAGATTTGTATGATCTTGGTCTATTGATTCATGGTGTTAAACTTGAAAGATGGAGTGGGGTGGGGTGTCTTGTTTGCCAATAACCAAATTATTCCTTTAAACTTATGACCTTGACAATGACAAAAATGTTGTATTACAGTAACTTTATTTTAATTCTGGCAGTGTGCACATCGTGTACCTTTATCCTTGGTGTACTTTCACTTGATTTGTGTTCATGTTGATGTTATGAGTTTCTTAGAGTGAAAATCTGATCACCTTACTGGTTTAATTCTCTACCATTTCTACATATTGATCTTGATATTTGTTAGAATTCTGAAATAGGGCAAATTGCCATTGTTCTCTATCTGCTGTCAGAAGCAGACGGACTGTTTTGCATTAGGTCTAAGAATGATTGAGGCCTCATGGGCAGAGTGAAGTCTGTGGTTTGCTTCCCTATGATGTCCATGTTTTCGCAAGAAAAGTAGGGATCTGATACAATAACTGTGGCACTTGGTTGGTACAATTTTCTCTGGATAGTTCGTGATCATGTTGATGTAGTTTGTATTTGATTAATGAGCTCCTGTTTTTTGTGAGTGGTGTTTTCAAACTAATTACTGTGATCCAGTTAATGTAGGTTTTGGATAATTCATTGCTTTTGGAAAGATTTGAATCGGTTTTCATTTTAATATTTGGAGCTTAGACCATGGTTAATCTGGGTGGTGAATATGTAGTTAGTTATTTTCTTTGGTTGATTAGTTTGAGAATATAATTGGAAGGATGATCTTGTTTCTGTTGTTGTAGTAGGCATGATGATATAGGAGTTTGTTATCTAGCATTCCTTGTGCTTATAATGAAATTTCTGTTACAGTTTATATATTTATTTTTTCAAAGTAATCACTTTCTTATTGTGCAAATTGTGTTGGCACTTGGAATAGCATAAAGAAATATCTTAGGCCAGAGCATGCTTAGTTACAGGTCCAACAAAGCTATTATGAGCTTGGAAGAGGAACAATATGGATCGCCTTACAGGGGTTTGATTTAACTTCTGCAAGTAGATGGATATTCAAATTGTTGTTTATTTTTAACTTTGACATCTTGATCCTTAATGGATAATATAGTTAACTGTAATGGAGATTGTTTCTTTGGATGTATATTTGCTAATGGCTTATAACTAAAAAGAGTAAAAGAGAGCTTCACATTCTGGGATTAAGATGTTTTTTAGAGCTATCAAGTGCGTTTGCAGTTGAATGAGTCTCATCTAGATACTTTGATGGGATGATCAACTGTATATATATATATATATATTAGTGAAGTACTCTTACAGCATCAAGTAGTATCACTAGTGGCATAGTGAGCATGTCTGCATCATTTCATGTGTTTTTTGAGCAAATAACAGCAGAAAGTCCTATGTGTTTTAGGACAGTATGGTAAGGATTTTTTTCCCCAAGGTTGGACATGATTAAAGTTCATTTGGCAGTTGAAACTTCAATTCCTGCCCTGTATCAGGATTGTCTCTTATTTTCCTTGCCCTTACCTTTTAGCCTTCTTAAGAATTATCCTTTTCACTCTCTTTCCATTATATAATTCTGCGTGATATAGGGTCGAAAATTCTTTCGGAACTCGCACGAAGAAAATCTTTCTCCTGGAAAGCTTGGCCAAGATTGTATAGAAGGTATCCCTAGGCTGGACATAATATGAGTTCATCTGGGTTGGAATGTAAGTCTTCTTTAACATTGTACCCTTCCTTGAAAGAAGCAGCCTCGGCAGTTCCATTTCTTTGAAATATGTGACGTAATCCTTGGGTTCTAGTTTCGAAGGTAATTCATGACTTGACTTACAGGATCCTGGTTTTATGCATATTGATGATATGCCCGATCAACTCTTTGGTATGATGTAATTCTTGACTCATTTGGTTGACAGATTTAAGCATCTGATATAACTTTGAAGCTTGCTTTGGAGTTATTTAAAAATCTCTGAAATTCTGATGTAGTGAAACAGGAACCATCTTTTTTATGCCCCTATTGTTGCTAATAAAGCAAGAGTTGGATTATATTTGCCTAAACATTCTAGGTATGAAGAAGTTAGAACCCTTGGCTGGATTCAAGTTTGCTCCTTCTGCAATGATTAGTGTTCAATGTTTCTATTTATTTTAGGTGGCAAGAATCATTTTATTGTTTTTTCTCGAATTTATCTGCACAATGATGCTGATGCATAGTAGAAAATGGGAAGTGTTAACTTCTGGTCTTAGAGTTAGTTTAGCAATACATTGCTGTTAGAAAAAGCTTTGGTTGAAAAAATTGTGGGGTGAAAACTTTTAAGTATTTAGCATTGTTTTGAAAAAGTGTTGTAGGAAATTGAAATGTCAAAAAAAAATATGTTTAAAATAATAAAAGTGTAGAGATGTGAGGATAATAAAGTTATTTTATTCAAAAGTCAGCTTTTAAAATTCAGAAGTTATATTTTTTCCTTTTTTGGTTTGGTTTTTCAAATCATGATTTTAACAACAAAAATCAATTTTTTTACTTGTTTAGCATTGCACTCGCGATTGGAGTAATAACTTTTGATCTCAAAAGTTGTATCAAGCAAAGCTAAAGAAGGCCTTGGCTTCTTAGCAGGCCTCATTTTCTTAGAAGTGGAACAGATTATGCAATGCTCATCAGATGCTTGCCGAAAAGACCAAAAAAAAAAATGCTCCATTTTGGCATAAATAAGGGGAAAGATAGAAAATTTAAAGAAAAAACAAAAGGCTTGGTTTTGTATTGGTCACTTTTTCTTTAAGCATATTATATTTTTGAAAGAAAAAATTAAAAAAGTCTGGTGCAATAGCAATTTTAACAAGGCTGGTTAACCCTTTGGGGTTTTACCCATAAATCCACAAGGGCCTAAAGACTATATAATTATCAAGTTTAATTTTCGATTTGATTTAAGAGTGACGGATGGTATTTTCGTGTTCCAAGCCCTCGAGAGAAACAGATATATAATTAAGCATGAAAAATAATTATTAGTTGTTTATCGGAATTAATAAATGTTGATTAAATGAAGGCAGCCCCGACAGACATTGAGCATAGATTTTAGGAGTTGACGCGTTCGCCAAGGAGTCCAGCCAAGTCCACGGTGCCAATGTACGATCAAAGCATAGCAATTTTAAAGCTCTTAAAATTACACTTAAATTTTTTTTTTCCTGTTTTGAATTAGGATATCATATGTATAACATTTTAAAAGCAAATTGTGTAGAACTATATGATAAAATCATTTATTAATTGTTAGAATATTACGTGACAAAAATCATCTAGATCTATGATAAATGATCTTATTATTAATAAGGATGATTTATTCTTTTTTATAGGAAAAAATAACTTTTTTTTAATATTCTTGCTATGAAGGGTATAATTTTTTATTAAAATGTTGTATGATGTCAAAATATTATCATCATATAATTTATTGATAATGTATAAATTTGACTTGATTTGAGCTGAATGTGCATTGATGAAGGGTTTCTTTCATGAAGTTGTTTAAGAAAAGAAAATTTGAAAGATCAATCATTACCAACAAATGAATAATAGTTATTAAAGCCATTTAGTAATAGCAGCCTTTTCATTTTTCTTGTTAGGTGAAGCATTCATTGAAAGCTTTCAAAACAAACTTCCACTCCATACATTCTTCAATGTTCAATCCAACCATTTCAAAATAAAGACAAGAGAGTAGAAAATTAAAAGAAAATTTTGATTTTTTTATCACCTAAAATCATAGTAATTTTAATTAAAGATATGACAAATAAAAGTAAAACCAATAGATTATACCATACAATTAAATTTCCGTAGAAAAAAAATAAAATTATCCTTTTTATGAAGATGTTATTCAATATTTTATTATATTTATATTTTTTTGGCTAAAACAATAATAATAATAATAATAATAATTCAAAATTTATCATTTTATTTAAATAAATTTTTATATTTTATTATATTAAAATAAATTTTTATTTTTTAATTTAAATCTAAATAAGTTCAAGTCAAAGACAAAGACAAAGTAGCCTGGCAAAAAGCTGAGATAGATCTAATGCAAGCACCTAGAACTTATCAAAGGCAAAACCGACGACATTTGGCAAAACTCAAATCCCAAAACGACAAAGCAAGTGTTGTTGGCTGTTGCCATTTGTCACAGCTGGGCGGTGATTCCAAAAATTAAAATTTTATTGGTTGCACACACATTTTTGTCTGTGAGACTGTCAATGAAAATGCGTCACAGTTCACCATTACCCTCATCGTCCGGTGACGGTGCGCTTCGGAATTTGTTTCTCCTTTCGATCTTAACCGTACGTTTGTATTAATATTTCTGAACAAGAGGCCGTACATGTTTGACACGTACGGTTAAATACATGTCATTGACAGCAAAAGTTACAAGAAAATACTCAAAAATAGGATCCTATTCCGGAGAATTTATACTATATATTAAAAAAATTGTTTGAATTAGTGTCAAAAGTTAATTAAATATTAATTTAATTAGAGAGAAAAAATATAAAAAAATCAAATAAAGTTATAAAATTAAAAAATAAAATAAAAATAATTATGTCTTTTAACAATATCTTTAATAAAAAAAATCAATTTACTTTTAAAAAGCCATCAACTCTTTTAAAAAAAACTACCCACTTAAAAATAAATACTCAATTTTTACTCAATTTTTTAAAAAATTATCCACTTAAAAGAATTACCCATTTTTTATATCTAATCTTTTTTAAAAAAAAAATTTTTCAAAATATATTTTCACTCACATAATGAGTGTCTCAAATTTTAGTTATTAAAAAAGGAATGTCTGAGTTTGTATTACTGAGTCAAATGATACAAACTCAGTCACTAAAAATATCAAAAAATTATTAAGTATTAAAAAATAAAAAATTAAATAAGGATATATGTGTTTTTTAATATTTTATATAATAATTTTTTTACAAAAAAAAAATCTAATTACTTTTAAATAAACTACCCATTTTCTAAAAAAAACTATCCACTTACAAAAATTATCCACTTACAAAAATTAGCCTTTTTTTTACATTTAATTTTTTTAAAACACAATTTATTATATTTTAAAAAATTTTATCTGTTTGAATTTGATTGATCCAGTTCAAAAAAAAAACTTAATTAAAATTTAATAAATATATAAAAAATAATATTTATTTTATTTTAATAATAATTATATTAAAACTAAAATTTAATAATATTTTAAAAATAATTTTAATATATTATGTGTTAAAAAATATTTTAAATTATTAATTTTTTTTGTTCTTATAAAAGTCTAAATTATTTTCTCTCACGTCATTTTTTCCTTTTTCTTGTTTAAATTTAGTGTGTTTCTCTCTTCACTTTATGATTAATGAAAGATTAATTTATATTCGGTTCAAGAAGTATGAAGATAAAATGATTACCTTTGCTTTCTCTCTTTACCTCATTCTCTCCGTCTATTTATTGGTGAAAAATGATTGATCTTTATTTGTTGGGTGACTTCAATCATTTTTTTGTATATTTAGATCAATTATTTTTCTCTCCGTCTAACTATCTTTATTTTTTTTTATCTTCCTTTTCATCAAATTTGAACTCATGAATTCTCTTAAAATTACCTAACTTGAAATCTTAAATTTTCTTTATCCTCATTTTTTTTAACTAAAATTTCTTTGTTGTTTTCTTGTGTTGCTTATTCAAATAATTTATGAGAATGATGTTGAATTTTGGGTATTTTTAAGTTTATTTTACTTAAATAGATAAAATAAAATAAAAAGTTTTTGTTGCTATTCTTGATTTCACCGAATAATTTTGCTGAATTAGACTCTTATGATTATTTAATTGAATAACAAAACCATTAACCAAACGCTGAATGTCATTCCATCGAAAATAATCTCGAAATGAAATGAATGTTTATGCCAATCAAACATGTAGCTAGGGGTGTAAACGAGACACCTGTACTCGCAAGCTATTCGAGTTCGACTCGAAAAAAACTCGAATTCGATTCGGTTATTATCGAGCCGAGCTCGAGCTCGAGCAGCTCGAGCTATCGAGCGAGCCGAGTTCGAGTATTTTAATACCCGATTCGAGCAGCTCGCGAGCCTAATCGAGCTTTTTTATTTATAATATATATTTATAATTTTTTATTAATAATTTACTATTTTACCCTTTATATTATTATATATATACTTTAAAACCCTAAAATTTATTTTTTTTCCCCTCTCACCCGTGCCTCTCTTTCTCTCCGTCCCAGTCCCTTTCTCTCCCTCTCCCACAATCCCACTCTCATCCAAAGTCCAAACCAGAGTCTCCTTCGGTCCTTCCTCCATTTTTTTTTATTTGGGTTTTTTTCGTTTTGCTTAGTTTGTCGCCGATCAAATCTATATTCCAATGCTTGGGATGATCTTTGATTTCTCTTTTGTTTTATGGGTTTTTTTCAAATCTTCAAGCAAGCAGATGAGAACTGGACCACGTCTCCTAGCTATCCAGTGTGCTAAATGTTGTAGATTAGTACAGCCAACTTGCAGGTTTGGATCATTGTTGGACTCTCCATATGTTCCTCTGGAAGTTTTTTTTTTTTGTTGAATGGAGACTCTGGTCAAATCGTTTTCTTAATTGAGATTTACACAGAAAGTTCAAAAATAGTACATGATTTTGAAGATTTAAACTTTTTATTTTTGTGTTTAAAAAATTTTGGATGTGTTTTTTTATTTTTATTATTATATCATCTGAATTTTTTTATTATTTATTAAATTCAATTAATAAAATAAAAAATTGTAGATGAAAAAGCTTAATTTGAGTTCGAGCTCGAGTAAACGAGCCTAATCGAGTCGAGATCGAATAGTTCGATTTTATCTCGAGCCGAATTCGAGCTTAGAAAAAGATACTCGATCGAGCTCGAGCCGAGCTTCGAGCCGCGAATTTCGAATCGAGCTCGAGCTTCTCACTATTCAAGCTCGACTCGGCTCGATTACAGTCCTATATATAGCTAATGTTGTTGGTTAACATTATTCGAGAAAAATAAAAAGGAAACAGTTAAAATGGGTCCCACTCGGACAGCCATTTATAAACGTTGGTTAACTTAAAAAACCGGTAAGAAGTGGAAAATGAAAATCTCATGAATCGAAAATTTATAGAATCTAAAGGGTATGTTCATTTAGGGGATTTTGATCAATATTACGACTTCTGCCACACCTTTTTTCCTTATCTTTTATTTCCTTTAAAATGGTGGGGAATTTTTTTTTTTTTATAGCCAATTACAAATAAGAAAATTCTCTTATAAATAAATAGCAGTGGTAATAGAATATTTCTAACCCCACAATTTTATAGGATTGCCACTTATCTATTGAACAATAAAAGAAAACTAATAAACTAAATAATTATTAAATAAATATGTGTCAATTATATAAGTTATGTGCTAGATTCAACAATACTTCGTATTTTTTTTTAAAGATACATTTGCCTCGATATAAAAATATTTAAAATAGTAATGACAATGAAATTGAAACTGACAATAAAACAAAATGTGCGATAAAAAAAAAGTGATGGTAGTGAGATGATATGGGATGAAAAGAGAAAATTATCGGTAAAGACATTAAGTACAAATTATATATAATTATAATTTTATAAATATTTGACATTTAAAATAAAATAAAAAAAGTAATCAGATGATAATAATGATAATAATATATTACATAAGTGTACAAGTGAATTTTTTTTTTATTTTATATATTTACAATAATATTGTAGGAAAATTATCTGGTACACTGTCAGTGAAATATTTAAACTCCACAAATAGAGTTAATAAAATTACACGTAGTGTTAAGGTATAGTAAAAAAATTTTAAAAAAAAATTAATTAAAAAAAGGAATTACCACGCATGCATAAACCAGGGCATTTGAGATCATTAATTCCGGCTTTAACATTTTGCTGATCTAATTAATAGTTACATGGAGCTGTCCGTCCATAGAACTAGTTATGCCACGTCAACTTATATCAGATTCCAATCATTTAATGCTATTTCACCATTTTTTTTTCCATCTCATTAAAACCATGTCTTCTGAAAATTTCTCACAATTTTATTCGTGTAAAACCCCAACCCCTAAAGCAGTAATGCTTCATCTGCTTAGTTTCAAGGAAAATGTTTGATCTTTCTCCCAGATTTGCATTTGGAACAATGCAAATATCACCCTTTTTTTTTTTTTATTCTCTCTTCTTATATGTGTTCTGGTTTTGTCTATATTTAGCCTTCTAAGAAACAACAAAATCCAATAATAACTTAACCCAAATTCCAAATATAGAGCACAAGAAACAAAATTGAATATCCTTTCTTCAAACATACAATTACAGCAAAAGATTCCAACCACTTTTTGTGCCATATTTACCAGAATCATAACATCACCACCCAACTTCAAATTCTTCAACTTTGAAACCTCAAATTTGGATTCTTACCAGGCTGCATTTGCATGCACATAAAAATAAAACCCATTGAACGAAACAGAGAGTAAAATTTTGTTTTCAGTTGTTTTCAGTTGAGCTTGAAGTACTTAATTATGTTTTCAGTTGTTTTCGATAGAAGCTTGAAAAAAACCTTTTACCATGAACCGCAGAAATTGGCAAAATTAAAAGAAAAAAGAATTGGGTTATAATTGGAGTAGAAATTGGATAAAGGTTTTGGGTAAAAAAATAAGCTTGACTGATGGGTTGATATGTTATGATGTTAAAGTAGAAAGATCAAAAAAAAATTTGTTAGAAATTTTTGTTTTGATGAAGCGTTTCTGTTTTAGGGGTAGAGGGTTTTACGCGGAATAAAATTTTGAGAAATTTTATATGATTTTAATGACATAAAAAAAAATATGAAATGATTTTAAATGATCGGAATGATTTTAATGACAGAAAATGATGAATGATATAAGTAATTGATTCATAAAATCTTTTCTTTGCATATAATATTAATGAATTTTGTTAACGAATATTTTAAAAAAAATTTAAAATTATTAAATATAATAATATCTTTAATCAATACATTAAAAATAATAAATAAAATTATTAATTTTTATATTTAATATAATATTATTATTATAAATAATATATTAATTAATTTTAAAAAATATTCTAAAGATTAATTCATACATACCTAACACTTACAAGTTAGCAGCCTGTCATGGCAGATTTATTGTTCTGGTTCTGGCCATGTAATAATTAAGGGCTGAAAGTTGAAACACAAAGCGTTTTCCTTGTTTGTTTTTACTGTGCGACCCTGCATATGTCTTTTCTTTGGTCGTCGATTCTCAGCACCAACTTGTCTAGCCATACATACCTAACACTTACAAGTTAAGGAGCCTGTCATGGCAGATTTATCGTTCTGGTTCTGGCCATGTAATAATCAAGGGTTGAAAGTTGAAACACAAAGCGTTTTCCTTGTTTATTCTTCTTCTTCTTTTTTATTTTTTTATTTTTTTATAGCGCTCTCTTTTCTCTTCTCACAAGTCATTACAATTTAGAGTCCTCTCAACACACACAACTTTCTCTTTCTGTAGAATCACATTTTCTCTCTCCCCAAACACTCATTTTCTCTCCACTTTCCCATCTGCTATACTTCCATCATTGAGTTTTGAGACAAGCTTTGCCTTCCATGGTGGATATCGCAAAGTACATGCCTATCAATGGAACAACGACTGTCACCACAGACTTTAAGAATCTGTCTTCAATCATTAAAACAAGAAGAACAGTGGCTTTCTTCTTGTTTGCCTTTGTTTGTTTCACTGTTATTTTAGCTTTTACCCCTTCTTCAAACTCTTCTGCTCCTTGGGTTACCAACATCTTTTCTGCAAGTTCCACCACTTCTGCTACTACATCTGCTGACTCTTATAGATCTCAATTCTCTTCCCTCTTTGATTACTTATTTTCCAACACTTCTTCTTCTCCACAACAACAACAAGGCCTTAACTTTTCTTCATCTTCTTCTTCTTCTTCTTCTTCTTCTAATAATAACAATAATAATAACACCATATCTAATAACACTGCACCTCAATTAGCCAACCCAAGCGAGGAGCAAGTTTCTGAAAGAAACAACAAAACCCAATCTTTCAACAAAAATGAAGAAGTACCCAATTCAAAAAACACAACTTTTCAGTCTCCCAACACAAGTACAAACAACACCCAAAGTTCGGTTTTGCATGCAAATCAGACCACAATTTCTCCTCCCAGCGTGAATAAAAATCCGCCCAGTACAAGCAACCAGGGTGAAAAGAAAGAGGATTCTGATAATCCTCAAGTTTTGGAGGCTAATCAGACTATAATTGTCACTGAAAAAGCTCCCGTGGTAGCTAATCAGAGCAAAAATTTTCCAGCTAAATCTGATTTATCCAACAAGGTAAGTTCTGGGAAGGGAGAGAAACGTGTAGAGCAAAAAGGAGTACGATCAAACTACACAGCTTTCCTGGCAAAGAACCAGGGCAATGGGAGTGGTTCAACTTCAAGGCCGTCAGCTAATCAGGGGATTGACAATTTGATTGAGTCTTTGATGAATTGCGATTTGTTTGATGGAGGATGGGTGAAGGATAATTCCTATCCGCTTTATAAACCGGGGTCTTGTTCGTTTATCGATTATCAGTTTAGTTGTATTACCAATGGAAGGCCTGATAAAGATTATCAGAAATTGAAATGGAAGCCTAAAGGCTGCACTTTGCCAAGGTAGAACTTTTTTGTTTTTGTTTTGAGGTTTTGTTCATATTCTTTTTTACTGATTTATCAACCAATTAATATTCTGAGCATATTTGATCAGTTTAAATTTAAGTATTTTTTTTCTTTAATGGAAATTCAAACAAATATAGCAAATTTTGGATTTATGTTGATCTTTGAATAGATTGTATTTTCATTTGTAGATTTTACTTTGATGCAATTGATTTAGTTTGGCTCTGTCCTCTGACTCTATCTAAAAATTACATCCCAATGAATTTTGTTTTCTTTTTTATTAAGCTAAGATTAATTGTTATTATATTATTATTTTTAAAGATTGAATGGTGGTCACATGTTGGAGTTACTGAGGGGGAAGCGGCTCGTTTTTGTGGGCGACTCCTTAAATAGGAATATGTGGGAATCTCTAGTTTGCATCCTGAGAGGCGCTGCAAAAAATCCAAAAAATGTTTATGAAGCCCATGGAAGACACTATTTTCGAGGGGAACCTTCCTACATTTTCATATTCAAAGTAGGTTATTGATTAAAATTGCTCATATTTGTTACATATTGTAGGATTTATTTACTTAAAATTTGATGAAACTTATTTGTTTACCTTTTTGGGGCGGCCTTGAATGATGATGATGAATAGGATTATAACTGCACTATAGAGTTCTTCGTATCTCCGTACTTGGTCCGAGAATGGGAAATGCCAGACAAAAATGGAACGAAGAAGGAGACACTTCGGCTTGATCTTGTTGGAAGAACATCTGATCAATATAAATCGGCAGATATCCTCATCTTCAACACAGGGCATTGGTGGAATCATGAGAAAACTTCCAAAGGGTTGGTTTTGATTATATTTCCATCTAACTTTTTTAACATTTTATGTTTGTTATACTGTAATCTATTGATTTTAATGATTATTTCCGTGTTGAATTATGGAAAAACTACAGGAAAGATTATTACCAAGAAGGTAGTCATGTTTACTATGAATTGAATGTTCTTGAGGCCTTTCGGAAAGCTTTGACAACATGGGCCAGATGGGTTGATGTCAATGTAAATCCTATGAAAACTATGGTGTTCTTCAGGGGTTATTCTGCTACCCATTTCAGGTAAAGGGAAATTAAACTTGACATTGTTTTCTATTGCACAATGCTATTTCTTCCTTCACCATCTGCAGTCCGGTTTAGAAATAGAAAAAAGGTTGGGGTAACTAGTTATTTCATCCTGCATATTTGTTCTGGGAATTCTGCACTGTATGTACATGTATTTTTAACCTTGTTTTCCTTATCATTGTTTCGGAAATTTCTGTTGGTTAAACCTATGTTATTCGGATTCGGGTGTGAGTGTCGGGTACAAGTATGTGTCCGATAAGGTTATGTTCAATTTTTTCCAAGTTTTCCATGCTATGTTGCTACGACTCTTCATAGTTCTTGAAGTATCCATAACATTCGGACATAGATATGGGGATATGATCTTCCAAAAACCCTCC
Source organism: Fremontodendron californicum (assembly GCA_030761205.1). Classification (NCBI taxonomy): domain Eukaryota; kingdom Viridiplantae; phylum Streptophyta; class Magnoliopsida; order Malvales; family Malvaceae; genus Fremontodendron; species Fremontodendron californicum. The sequence goes on along the minus strand of JAULJL010000009.1, from coordinate 7,201,426 downwards.
AAATACATGAAAATCTTATAAAAAATTGAACATACCCGTTTCGGACACATACCCATGTCCGACACTCACACCCAAGTTCGAGTAACATAGTTTCCTTGTATTTGGAGGGTCCTTGGAAGGTCATATCCTCATACCCATGTCCGAATATGCGTCGGACATAGGTACTTCAAGAAAAACGAAGAAATCGAAACATTAAAATATGATATAGCATTTCTAAAATGTTTGATTGGTTCTTGAATCTTTCTCCAGTGGTGGGCAATGGAATTCAGGAGGAGCATGTGATAGTGAAACTAAGCCAACAAAAACCGAGACATTTCTTACGCCATATCTTCCAAAGATGTTAGTGTTAGAATCGGTTCTGAAAGAGATGAAAACGCATGTCACTTACCTAAATATTACCAGATTGACTGATTTCCGAAAAGATGGTCACCCGTCAATCTACCGGAAGCACCGAAAGCGGCAAAATATGTCGTCGGAGGAAAGAAAAGCAACATTAAAATACCAGGATTGCAGCCATTGGTGCCTACCTGGTGTGCCGGATTCTTGGAATGAGATTCTATATTCTGAGCTCCTTGTGAAAGAAAACAAGATGTGACAACATCAAAGGAGGGATAGGTAAAATAAATAAATCCATACAAACTTAGTTTTGTTTGAGTAGAATCACATAAATGCAGCACAGATTTATTTTCCTTTCATTTTGAAATTGTAGAAAAAAAATAGAGGATAAATCATGGGAATATGATGATAGTAAATTTAAGCTGAGAATTCTTGGAGAGAGCAATAATTGCTGTAATAATTTTTCTCTGTTTATATAATACAAAATAGGGAGGATGTTTTTGGTTGGTGAGATTTGGAGATGGAAAATATGTGTTTTTCCCTTACCAACCAAAGATTTTTCTAGCCTCAAATTTGCTTTGAGGATTGTAAATCTCCTTATCATTTATGTTTAATTTAAATAATAAAATACAGTGGATTGTTCTCTTTTATATATATCCTTACATTTTTTTCTCTTTATCTATTCTCTCGTTTTAGTAAATCTGCTCATAGATCGGATCGAGTCGTGATTTAAATTTTTTTTCCTTGTCCAAACCTGTTTCAGATGGGGTCCGGACCGGACCGTAAGCTCGTTTTACTGTTAATAAATTATTAAAATATTAAAAAATATTTTTATATTAATATATTTTATACTTAAATTTAAATAAAAAATTTTATTTAATGAATAGTAATTCGGATTTGACCGGACCGAATTACAAAATTCTTACCCAATTTCAGTCCAATTCAGACTGGACGGACTATCCGACCATTAAGCATGTCTACTTTTTAGTAATCTGTTTCTAAAATCTTATCATAGTAATCAAATTAACTAGACACGACAATTTAAGATGAACAAAACACATGCAGCAGCATTCTGACAATAAAAGTCTTGCTAAAGAAACTTTGTTACAAACAAAAAAATCTCAATTTGCCATCATAAAATCCTTTTCCTCACTTTGAATAGGAGCAATTAATAGATCTTTGAGATGCAAAACATCATATGCAAAAGGCAATAATTTTATTACCAAATTGCAAATTCAGTTTTAAAGAAAAGCAATAATTGATGTAGATGTTGTCTACAAAAAATTGGAAAAGAAAAAAAATCACCAAAAACAAAAACATAAAGAAACTTGAGCAAAACCTTATGTACAACCACCAATACTATATCACCATAGATGTTGACATTAATTCATAAATTATTGATTATTAGAATCTTAAGCTACAAATCAATTGCCTAAAGTTTGATCCATTCCCCAAGCAAGCTGACCACGACAGAATAGTTTAATTAAGCTATTACAAAAAAAATTGGTTGGATGAATCAGGGGATACCATTATAAATAAAAGCAGAGCACATATTGCCGAATATATAAACCTCTCAAAATAAGCTCAAATACGATAAATATTCAATAATATATGACTGAAATGCGAAGCATAATCTAAAATCTGATACATTTTTAGTATTTTTATCATATTTTGAACAAAACTTTTAATTCCCGAGTAAAATCAATTTCATTTGAAAGTAAAATCTCTAAGTTTTTCAACAAAACAAAAATACTCTGTTTAGGCATCAAATGAGAAAGTTATGGCTACTTGAAATTGAGCCTGTCAAGCTGTAAAATAAGTGCCGATCAGGCCTCTCTATTTTTGACCAAATTTCATGATTTAATTTTTATTTTTGAAATTTATCCTCCTTAAATGATAGTGACAGTTGTTATTTGATTTTTTTGGATGATAAAAATCCGATTTTAGCCTAACCTCGCCCTTTCCTTTCCTTCATTTCTCTTCCCTTCCCTCCCCTCCCCTCCCCTCATTCCCTTTATCTTCCTATATCTCTCTTTTCTTTTAATTTTTTTTACTTTTTATTTAATTTTCAATTTTTTCCTGACATGTGCTTATTTATAAATTGATTTGAAATTTTTCTTAATATGCGGCGGCTTAATATTAGCCAATAAAATTGTGTCATATTTTTTTTAACAGAGTTTGTCTATTGAGGAAATTGTCTAATGGAATACAAATTTCAATACCTAATTACCAATTTTTATTTTTAAGATACCAATGTGACAAAAATGATATAATTTATGGGACAAATTACATATTAATCCATTTGAAATTCAAATCTTAGCTAACTATTCCTCTTCTATTGAAAGATTTAAAATTCAGACCTTAGCTTGCTATTCCTTTCCAATTAAATTAGATCAAGTACAAGATATGTAATACATCTATTTAGTACCCATCAACACTATATCATACTCAAAGGGCTCTTTTAGTTGTAGGTGGGGAAATTTTTTTTGTTATATAAAAATTTGAGAGCATATAGGTTACTTCATCCTAAATTTGCCGACGTAAATGTGAAGTTTTTTTTCTCTAGTTTTGTCAAGAGTTTTACATTCTGGATGGCGCAAACAAGGATCAATTAAGCTCAAATCCAAGACCTTTTACCATCTATCAACAAAAGCAATTGAACCAATTCTTCATTGGTGATAGGAAAATTTAATCCGATATTTTTTTTTTAGTACAAAAAAAGTTGTAATTTGAGAATAAATAAAAAAATTACAGATGTTGGAATTTGAACTCTAAATATATTGAATGTCTCTTTTCAAAAGTAATTATATGAAACAATTAAATTAAATTCAGTACATATGGACGATGGTCCAATTTTAGACTCCTTGATCCACTAAAACTTGCAATTTTCAACTGTTGGCCTAAATGGCTGAGTATCTCATTGATTTGAGCTATGGTTAGATCCCTAAAATGAAGTCGGAGTCCTATCTTTTTCCCCTCCTTCTCCCAGTTTCTCTTTATCCATTTCAATCAACCAATTACCACGCATACATAAACCAGGGCATTTGATATCATTAATTCCGGCTTTAACTTTTTTATGATCTAATTAATAGTTACATGGCGCTGTCCGTCCATAGAACCAGTTATGCCACGTCAACTTATATCAGATTCCAATTATTTAATGCCATTTCACCATTTTTTTTCCATCTCATTAAGACCATGTCTTCTGAAAATTTCTCACAATTTTATTCGTGTAAAACCCCAACCCCTAAAGCAGTAATGCTTCATCTGCTTTGTTTCAAGGAAAATGTTTGATCTTTCTCCCAGATTTGCATTTGGAACAATGCAAATATCACCCTTTTTTTTTATTCTCTCTTCTTATATGTGTTCTGGTTTTGTCTATATTTAGCCTTCTAAGAAACAACAAAATCCAATAATAACTTAACCCAAATTCCAAATATAGAGCACAAGAAACAAAATTGAATAACCTTTCTTCAAACATACAATTACAGCAAAAGATTCCAACCACTTTTTGTGCCATATTTACCAGAATCATAACATCACCACCCAACTTCAAATTCTTCAACTTTGAAACCTCAAATTTGGATTCTTACCAGGCTGCATTTGCATGCATAAAAATAAAACCCATTGAAGGAAACAGAAAGTAAAATTTTGTTTTCAGTTGAGCTTGAAGTACTTAATTATGTTTTCAGTAGTTTTCGATAGAAGCTTAAAAAAACCTTTTACCATGAACCGCAGAAATTGGCAAAATTAAAAGAAAAAAGAATTGGGTTATGATTGGAGTAGAAATTGGATAAAGGTTTTGGGTAAAAAAATAAGCTTGACTGATGGGTTGATGTGTTATGATGTTGAAGTAGAAAGATTAAAAAAAAAAAATTAGAAATTTTTGTTTTGATGAAGCGTTTCTGTTTTAGGGGTAGAGGGTAGAGGGTTTTACGCGGAATAAAATTTTGAAAAATTTTAAGAAAGTGGTATGATTTTAATGACATAAAAAAAATGGTGAAATGATTTTAAATTATTGGAATGATTTTAATGACAGAAAATGATGAATGAAATAAGTTGATGTGGCGTAATTAATTCATAAAATTTTTTCTTTGCATATAATATTAATGGATTTTATTAATGAATATTTTTATAAAATTTTAAAATTATTAAATATAATAATATTTTTAATTAATACATTAAAAATAATAAATAAAATTATTAATTTTTATATTTAATATAATATTATTATTATAAATAATATATTAATTAATCTTAAAAAATATTCTAAAACTTAATTCATACATACCTGACACTTACAAGTTAGCAGCCTGTCATGGCAGATTTATTGTTCTGGTTCTGGCCATGTAATAGTTAAGTGTTGAAAGTTGAAACACAAAGCTTTTTCCTTGTTTGTTTTTACTGTGCGACCCTGCATATGTCTTTTCTTTGGTCGTCGATTCTCAGCACCAACTTGTCTAGCCATCGTCGCCCTCTGCCACCCGTTCAAGTTTTGAACATTTCTGAGTTAGTATTGCTGGTAAAAAATATTTGGGTCGAAAAAAATTTAAATCGAAAAAAATGTGTTTAAAAATATAGTAAAAAATTATGATTTAAAAAGTTTTAAGTGTTTAGTATTGTTATAAAGAAATATTATAAGAAATTAAAATATCAAAAAAATATATGTTTAAAATAATAAAAATGTAGAAATGTCAAAATAATAAAGTCGTTTTATTGAACAATCAATTTTTAAACCCAGAAGCTATATTTTTTTTTTTTGTCTTTTTGGTTTAACTTCTTAAACCATAATTTTAATTGTAAAAACCAAATATTTTTATCTATTTAATACTGCATTTACGATGAAAAATAACTTTTAATCTCAAAAATTATTTAAAAAATAATGCTAAACAAGGCATAATTAAAAATAGAATGCACATCTATAGCTTGCGTTTCATAACTTAGATTTTAAAGAAACTACATTTAAATATACATAAAATTTCTTTAAGCTAAAAATAGAATGTCAGGTTGAGAGTCGATGAATCTGGTGAAGAGCAAGAACACTTTTAAACATACTACTAAATCACTCAATTCAGCCAAATGGAAAATAAATTGTAGAAATGAAAGGAAAAAAAGCAAAAAGCCACAGTCGAAGTAAATGAATGATAATATAATAAATAAAACTAGGATTATATTCAATTTCAATGCACAAACCATTAGATTACATTAGGAAGTAACTATAATAATTAAATAATTAATCTAATAGTTTTTATTCTCTCTCTTTCTCCAAAATTTCTTCCAGAGGAAAACTGATCTCTTCCCAAAGTCTGAATGTCGATCCATCTTCTGGAATACTTTTTATTCTCAGTTCTGAATGAAAACTGAAAAGACAAACTCATCGATCTATCATCGATCTCTCATCAGTTATCCCTCTCATCAACCCAATCTCTCATCCCTGTCATCTCTCATTCTCTCATCCGTCACCTCTCATTACTCTCGATTTGTTTGTTGTTAATTTTTTAACAACCTCTGAGCTCTGGGTTTCTCTTTCTCGCCCTATCGATTGCAGAAAATCCACAAGTCTCTCATAATCTAATCCTATTATTCCATTCGCACTTCTTTTCAGTAGAATCGGGTTTTCTTGGGCTCTTTCCCTGTCTGTTAGCTTGCTCACGGGATCCCAGCTTTCAGGCTCAGCTTTCACGCTTTCTTCATTTTCCCAGATCTTTGTTATTGAAGAAAACTGCTGCTAACATAGTCGGCACCTTAAACGCTGTGAACCGCGACGGAATCGTCTCGGATATCCAAGGTGATTTCCACATAGTTGTCATCATTCTCAGCAGAAGAAGAAGCAACACCAGCTGCGGCGCCGCTGCCTGTGGAGTTCATCTTGGCCATGGTGATTTCAGATCTAACCGCATGGACGATCTGGTAGAGCAGAGGAATTAGATGCTGTCACTTGCTGTTCCCGCAAGTGTTTTTTCCTGACATTGAGCCACAGCCAACCTGCAGATCTGGGAATTTCCTTGTTTTTTGGGTTCTAAGTCACCACCGTCTTCCTCTCCAACCAAGGCTACCACTGCTTCCCCAACCGCTTCTCCACCGTCAACCACCACCACTCCTTCAGCAGATCTGGAGCGGGACACAGACCGATAGCGAGAGCTGGACTTGGAGTCTGAGCCGGAGTAAGAGCGGGATCGAGAACGGGAAGAGGATGCTGAGGTAGGGAAGATTGATTTGAAAAAAAAAAAAAAAAAAAAAAACAGCGGCTGCCTTGAGAGATTGGTTGGGGTTTCGGTTTATGCTTTCAGTATTTCAGAGGAGGAATTCGCGTTCGTTTCGGGTGTTTCAACTGAAAAATCACTTGGGTTGTGTTTCAAGAAAGAGGATGCTGAGGCTCTTTTGGAACAGATGAAGAGTATGGATCCTGGCATGAGAAAAGAAGGTTCTACAGTGGTTGCTGTTGCTCTCAACAACGAACCAGGTTCTCATGATCTCATCAATGGTGATCCAAATACTGAATTATCCAATGTTCGAGAGGATCGTGTGACAGTTACGGAGCGCTTGCACATTCCAGAAAAGTTAGTTACAACCACCTTTGCTGACGTGGCATCAGTCAAGACCAATTTTGATTGGAAGAAGCTCTTCACAATCTCCTCCGATCAATCGTTGCTGTTTTTCCCACATCAACACTCAAATGGATCCATCACCGTCAAACCTCCAGCTGAGGTTTTTAAAGAAGGAGCAACTGTGTGGATGAACTCAGTTGTGGCGCAGTTTGTTGGCAAGGCACCAAACTTCAGCACATTTCAGAGACTTGCCAACATGTTATGGGGAAAGAATGGAGCAGTGGTGATCAAATCTGCTGGCCTGAACTTATACCTAGTTCAATTTCCGAATGCTGACACCAGAGAATGGGTTCTTGAGAAGGGACCTTGACACATTCAGAATAAGCCACTCATTCTGAGAAAATGGGAGCCAGGTATGAAATCATTAGAGTTTAATTTGAAGAAATTACCTGTTTGGATCCATTTGGGAGGAGTTCCTCTGGAATTGTACACCAGACGTGGACTCAGCTATATTGCTAGTGCCCTAGGAACTCCATTGTATATGGATAGAATCACTGCTAGCCAACAGAGATTGGCCTATGCAAAGGTATGTGTGGAGATTGCAGTGGATGTCCCCATCCCAAAATGTATTAATGTTGAGTTATGTGATGGCACTATTGCAAATGTTGTTGTGGATATCCCTTGGTACCCTCCAAAATGCAAGCATTGCAATTTGTTTGGGCATACAGACAGAAATTGCACCAAACAGCCTGTAGGGGCTACCAAAGTTTGGATTCCAAAGGAGGGGCCTAAAGCAGAACTGTCAAAACATGATGCACAGGCTACAAGCAGCGTAGAAGTTGAAAGCAGTGCCCTGCCTATGGCTCAAGAACAGAAAGAGGCAAGTATGAAGGAAACAGAAGTTAATGAGGGCAGTAAAGGGAGAGGAAGCAGAAGCATACAGAAAAGCAAGAAGTCAGTATTAGCTGGTTCCCAAAACAGATTTGACATCCTGAGTGACTCAGAGAGGACAAATGTAGACCCTGGACAAACTAGTGGCTCTGAGCAATGGAGAGAGGAGGAACAATTGGTGGAAATCCTTCCAAACTCTCCTAAGAAGCAAAGGGCAGCAGCAGCAGGAGTTGCAGACTTGATGAAAGCCTTGAAGAATAAGAAGAAAGGGCCCATTGACAAGGGGAAAAGAGGTAAGGCAGTTTTACCTGCCTCTGGAGTGATCCCCCCTCAACTTTCATGAATTTTATAGTGTGGAATACTAGGGGGCTAAACAACCCTCAAAAGCAGAAAAGTATTATACAGAGAATAAACTGCCTGAAGGCAGACCTTGTTTGCTTACTGGAAACAAGAGTGAAACAACAAAACATGCCAGCTATAGTAGATAGGCTCTTTCAGGGATGGAAGCTACATCACAACTACTTAGAAGCTTATAATGGGAGAATATGGTTCCTATGGAGAAATCAGATGCAGGTTGATCTTATTGCAACATCTGATCAGAGCATTACATGCTGCACCACTTATAATTCTACCAGGTTCTACATTACAGCAATTTATGGAAGCAATGAAGGCATAAGTAGAAGAAGGCTTTGGCACCATCTTCAGGACATTCAAGGCAGAATTTATGGCTCTCCTTGGCTTTTGGCTGGAGATTTCAATGTTATAGCAAGACCACAGGAAAGCTCAGATTTCAATGGCTCCTACATGCTTACCTCTGATATGAAGGATTTTCAGGACTGCTTGACACAGCTATCAGTGTTTGATCATACCAGTACTGGACCAGCATTCACTTGGTCCAACCACCAAACTGATGCTTACTTGGCTAAAAAGCTTGATAGGGTTTTGGTGAATGATTGCTGGCATACACAGTTTGCTCACTCATTTGTTGAGTTTTTGGCTCCAATGGTTTCTGATCACTGCCTAGCATACATAAAGATGAACTTGACTGCTCATTCTCCCCCAAAGCCATTTAGGTTTTTTAATTTATGGACTAGGAATCCAGAGTTCCTGAACATTGTGGAAAACTCTTGGCAAGAGCCTTTCATTGGCAATCCTATGACCACTCTATTCCACAAATTGAAGAGATTAAAGGCAGTACTGAGGGCATTTAACCTGGCCATATATGGCAACATTTCAGGGAAGGTTCAAGATAAAAGGCAAGAATTGGAGAGCATGCAGATGATCAATCTGCATCAAAGGCCATCTAATACTCTTGTTGAAACAGAAAGAAGACTCTATGCAGAATTGATGGAACTCCAAAAGGCTGAGGAAAGTTATTACAGGCAGAAATCAAGGATAAAATGGCTGCAGGAGGGGGATCAGAACACTCATTATTTCCATAAAATGGTGTCAGCAAAGCATAGCAAGCAATCCATCAGAGTCCTCTATGATGATGAGGGAAGGAAGTTGGAAGATTTTGGCCAAATTTCAAAGGAGGCTGTAAGGTTATTTCAGAAGTTGATTGGGACTGAGGACAAACAGGTCACAGACTGCCCTAGGGAGCTTCTTACTGAACTTATTCAGCCTGTCTTGCCTGCTGAAGCTAAGGACAATTTAGCTAATGCTGTTACAAAAGAGGAGGTGAAAAGAGCCATGTTTGAGCAAGATGGGGACAAAGCCCCAGGGCCAGATGGATACACTGCACAGTTTTTTAAAACTGCTTGGCCTATTGTGGAAGAGGATGTCACTGCAGCAATCTTATCCTTCTTTCAATCAGGGAGCCGGATATCAGTCTTTAACTCTACATGTATTGCTCTTGTCCCAAAATTCCAGAATCCTAATCATATGAAGGACTTCAGGCCTATTTCATGCTGCTCTGTCATTTATAAATGTATTACCAGGATCATCACTGCCAGGCTCACTCCACTCCTTCCTACTATGATCTCCAGCAATCAGAGTGCCTTCATACCAGGGAGAAGCATCTCAGATAATATTCTCATGGCTCAGGAACTGGTCAAAGGGTATGGAAGAGCAACCTTATCCCCCCGTTTTGCAATGAAGATTGATCTCCAAAAAGCTTTTGATTCATTAAATTGGGACTTCATTCTCACTGTTTTATCAGTTTATGGATTGCCTGATAAGTTCATAGGATGGATCAAGGCATGCATCACTTCCCCAAAGTTCTCAATTTCTCTTAATGGAGGATTAGTAGGGTACTTTGAAGGAGCAAAGGGGTTAAGGCAGGGAGACCCTCTCTCTCCTTATCTTTTTGTCATTGCTATGAATGTTTTATCCAGACTTCTGGATGCAGGGGCTCTTCATGGAGTTTACAGCTACCATCCTAAAATGTCACAGAATCAAGCTTACTCACCTGTGCTTTGCAGATGATCTGCTGATTTTTGCAAAGGGTAACTTGGATTCTGTTGTGGGTATACAGGGTATTCTCCATTACTTTTATACCATTTCTGGTTTGCAATTAAACCCTTCCAAGAGTGAAGTCTTCTCCTCTGGTGTTAGTAGGACCACTCTACTTGAGATGCAAGAGTTGACAGGGTTTAAACTTGGCAAACTACCTGTTAGGTACCTTGGGGTCCCTTTGGTCACAAGAAAACTCTCTGAAAAGGATTGTTCTCCTTTGATCGATAGAATTACTCAGAGAATCAATGGCTGGGCAGCACGCATGTTATCCTATGCAGGAAGGCTTCAGCTCATTCAATCTGTTCTTTTTAATGTGTCCAATTTCTGGTGCAGGCACTTTGTATTGCCTAAGGCTGTTCTTAAAAGAATTAATCAATTATGCAGCAGGTTCTTCTGGAAAGGAAGAGATGACTCAGCTAAGGGAGCAAGAGTCAAATGGAGTTCCATTTGCTGTCCAAAGTCAGAGGGGGGTCTTGGATTAAAAGACTTGGGAATATGGAATAAGGCTTGCATTATTCAGCACCTATGGGCACTTCTCTCTCAGGCAGGTTCATTGTGGATTGCCTGGCTTCATGCCTATGTGCTGAAAGGAAGAACAGTGTGGCAGGTTCAACCTTCCCCAGGAAGCAGCTGGACATGGCGTAAAATGCTTCAGCTGAGGGCTTTGGCTTTGAGGTTCACCTCCAACCAGAATGGTGCTCTAACTTGGAAGTTCCCTGGGAACAGATTTATGGTGGCTAAAGTCTGGAATGATCTCAGGCCTAGGCAGGACAAGGTGGAGTGGGATAAACTGATCTGGTTTCCATTTCATATTCCTAAACATGCACTGGTAGCTTGGATGGCTATATTGGACAAACTGCCTACAAAGAACAGATTGATGTCATGGGGCATGGAGGTGGATGGCAAATGTGAGCTATGTCAAACTGAGCAAGAAACCCGGAATCATATATTTTTTGAATGTGACTATTCAAAGGAAATCTGGGGGCATATACTATGCTTATGTCAACTTCATAGAAGCATAAGGAGCTGGCAAGCAGAGCTGCAATGGGCAGTAAATAGAATCAGAGGAAAAACTCTCATTTCTGTTATTTTGCGTCTATCATGGAGTGCCTTTCTTTACTCGATCTGGAGGGAGAGAAATAATAGGTGTTTTAATCGCCTTCAATCCACACAAGGAGCCATCATTGAGCAGATAAAAGAGATCATCAGAATGCGATTGTTGGGGCTCAAGAACATTAGTCCTGATGAAGTGAACCGAAGATTGGATGCAGATTGGGGACTGTCACTTTTTTCCTAGGATCTTTGTCCATTCTGGAATAGCTTTAAGTATTGCTGAAGTATGTTGCTATTGTTCCCTGATTGATTAGTGGTCTTAAGTTTTGTTCAAGTATTGTTTAAGTATGTATAGCTTTAAGTACATGTTGCACATGATGTTGGATGTAGCAGTTTAACTGCTTTCTGGATAAATAAAACACTTACTTATCCAAAAAAATAATTAATTTCTTTCCTCTTCAAACAAAACAGGCAGCTTTCTAACAAAATTTCTTCCACTTCTTCCCCTCAACCCCAATCAAAACAAAATCTATCAAAAACTCAAATCTCGTTTTTTTTCCTCCTTCCCATCAACAAGAAAACTGCTAGAGACAAATTAAAAAAATTCCTAAGCCAAAAACAAAAACTTTTTTTTAAAAAAAAGGGGTGGTTAGGTATTTTGACTGGTCATATCCAATGATTTCATGAAGCAGCCTGGTGGATTTGGGGCTGAAGCTGGGTCACGTGTTCGTAGAGGAGAAAAAAGGGTATCCTCTAGTCTTAGTCAGTGGTAAAACTCCAGTTTTGGCATCGGTATTGCTGCCAGCGGTGGCGCTGGCGGCGGACGCCTTGGTGGTGGAAGTGGTGGCGACACGCTCACATGAAGGACACATAGTGAGGGTCGTGGCAGGTGGGTGCATATAAAATGGTTGAGAAGTTTTCAAGGCTCTTAATTCTTGCAGTTCTTTTTGTAACCTCCTATTTTCTTCTGTCAGTGTCTCGCAGCATCGCTTTAAATACTCAGAATCTACCTCTGTCTGCTTCAATTTTGTCCTGTTTTCTCCCATTTTTATTCGATCAAAACTTTAAAAATAAGCCCAAAAAATAATAATATTTTTTTCTTAAAGCACGAGAATTGCTAATAAATTCATATTAAAAAAATACCTTGCTCTTCTATTCTGAAACCAAACTTCCACTTGGCGAGGACGAAGATTTAATTGCTTGGCCAATGCAAGTTTTTGCTTCTAAACAAACATTTAAAATAATAATAAAATAAAAAAAAATCAATCAAATTTTTTGAAGAGAACCGTAAAACAACGAGACATAAAAAAGATTTTCATTTGATTATATGACTTACAGGGTTGAGAGTGTTGTGGTCTTTGAAACTTTCTTCAAGAAAAGCAGATTGTTCTTTAGAGAGCCTGAGTTTCTTCCGAGTTGAACCGTTCTCATCATCATCACTGGCTCTTTCAGCTTCAACGCCTTCCATGTCTCTCTTGCCTCTGCTGCTTCCATTTCTAATCCCAAAATCCATCTGAAAAGAAGAAACCGTGCTGTTGGGAGATGACAGCGCCGCACCTTCCTCAGATTCATCCGCCACCGCCACCAGCGGTAACCGGTTCACGTCTAACCCTCTGCCCGGTCCATCTGATGAACCCGTTTCTATCACTAATGTAACAATGCAAATGTTAATATTTTCTTCAAGTCAGATGATGAAATATACATATTAATAATCAAAATCCAAAAATACGCAGATCTAAATATCCCATAGTTATACTTGGATGCTTGTATAGTCCATTCCACTAGGGATGGCAGCAGGTCGGATATTTGTCTTTTTTTTTGTAATATCCAAATTCGAATCCGTAAAACTGCTTTAAAATTTGAATCCGTTATTATCTGCATTAAATTCGAATATTATTATCCGAATCCAAATTAAATAACATTATCCACTGGATATTCGAATCCGCTAAATATCTAAATTCAGTAAGTAAAAAAATTTTAAATAAAAATAAAAAATAATTTTAAATTCAAATAAACGGATAATGGATTCGGATTTGGATATCTGAATCCGGAAAAGTAAACAGATTCTGATAGCGGATTCGGAAATTCGAATCCGTTATCCATATAAGTAATGCAGATTTGAATAATGGATATCCGAGATTTCATATTTGCATCCACTGCTGATAATAAATATCTAAATTCACATTTTATTAGAATTCGCAAAAAACTAATCGAATAATTGTAAATATTCGAATTCACACTATCAATTATCATCTCTACACTCCACGCCTAGTCGGCGATCTCTTCCTCGTACGCTTAATCAAAACACATGGCGTGTACGGAATTTCTCAGTTCTCTCTCTCTCTCTATCATATATATATATATATATATATATATAAACTCTTTAGATTTTGAATTTGACATTTTTTTTGTTATGAAAGAAAAAAAAAATTATATTCGTGTTTGTGTTATTTTTTGTGTGTGTTTAAAGTAGTATAAATCTATATAAATGTTCTCACGTTAATAATTCATTTTATGTATATTTTCATATTTTGACACGTTCGTGTATTCGTTTAGTATTCATGTTATTTTTTGTGTTGTGTTTTAATTATTTTTTCTATGTTATGTTCGTGTCGTGTCTTAATTCATTTCATATTTTGCATAGTTTGTCATTTTGATTCAGTTTACAGAAAAAATTATGTGTTCGTGTCATGTCTCAATTTATGATATATTTTTGCATAATTTGTTATAATGATTCAATTTCGAGAAAAAATTGTATGTCCATGACTTGTTTATGTTCGTGTTATTTTTTATATGTTCAAAATATTATAAATTTATATAATATTTTACACGTTAACAATTCATTTTATATAAATTTTGACTCGTTTGTATATTTGTGTCGTGTCATATTTTAATTATTTTCTCATGTTATGTTTATGTCGTATTTCAATTTATTTCATATTTTGTATATTTTGTTATAGTGATTTAATTTTAACTCTAAATTTATTTACTTACGATATTAAAACATATAAATTATTTAAATAAATAATAATTATTTAATCTGATTCAATTTAAATTTATTTTTGATTATTAATTTAATTAAAATTTTATAAATATTAAAAAAGAATTCTTCAATGAAGCGGGAAATTTTTTTAGTGTATATATATATATATATATGTCTCTAATATCATCAATACTTTGTTCAAGGAAATGAAGGGAAAAAAAAAACCTAGTTCACTTATTCATCACGTGACTAATTTTATAACGTGCTAACTCGATAAATTTGACTTATTCATCAATGGTTTAATGCGCATTGATGAAAGGTATCTTTCATGAAATCGTTTAAGAAAGAAAATTTGAAAGATCAATCATTTTTCACCAACAAATAAATAATAGTTATTAAAGCCATTTAGTAATGGGTTTTGTTAACGAGTCTTAAGATTAGTTAATATATTATTTATAGTAAAAGTATTGTATTAAATACAAAAATTGATAATTTTATTCATCATTTTTAATACATTGAATGAAGATATTACTATACATAATAACCTTAAAAAATATTCTTAGGACACTTGTTAATAAAATCTTTTAGTAATAGCATTCTTTTCATTTTTCTTGTTAGGTGAAGCATTCATTGAAAGCTTTCAAAACAAACTCCACTCCAATTACATTCTTCAATCCAAACTTTTCAAAATAAAGATAAGAGAGTAGAAAATTAAAATAAAATATGATTTTTTTATCACTTAAAATCATAGTAATTTTAATTAAAGATAAGACAAATAAAAGTAAAACCAATAGATTATACCATACTTTCGTAGAAAAAAAAATGAAATTGTCCTTTTTATGAAGATGTTATTCAATATTTTAGTATATTCATATTTTTTTGGCTAAATTAATAATAATAATAATAATTCAAATTTTATCATTTTATTTAAGTAAATTTTTATATTTTATTACATCCAAATAAATAAAATTTTATTTTTTAATTTAAATCTAAATAAGTTCAAGTAGCCTGGCACAAAGCTGAGATAGATCCAATGCGACCTAGAACTTATCAAAGGCAAAACCGAAGTCATTTGGCAAAACTCAAATCCTCAAATCCCAAAACGACAAAGCAAGTGCTGCTGCCTGTTGCCATTTGTCACAGCTGGGCGGTGATTCCGAAACTTAAATATTATTGGTTGCACCTTTTTGTCTGTGAGACTTGAGATGGGCCCTCAATGAAAATGCGTCACAGTCAACCACTACCCTCATCGTCGGGTACGGGAGTTGTTTCTCCTTCGATCTTAACCGTACGTTTGTATTACTATGTCTGAGCAAGCGGCCGTACATGTTTGACACGTACGGTTTGAATTTGATTTTGATTGATTCAATTCAAAAAATAAAAAGAACTGAATTAAATTTTAATAATATATTAAAAAGAATTTTTATTTTATTTTTAAAATAATTATATTAAAACTAAGTTTAAATATTTTGTTTCTATTCTTGATTTCACCGAATAATTTTGCTGAATTGGACTCTAATGATTATTTAATTGAATAGCAAAATTATTCCTTCAAAAATAATCTCGAAATGAAATGAATATTTATGCCAATTAAACATGTAGCTAATGTTGTTGGTTAACATTATTCGAGAAAAATAAAAGGAAACGAATAAAATGGGTCCCACTCGACAGGAATTTATAAACGTCCGTTAACTTAAAAAACCGGTAAGAAGTGGAAAATAAAAATCTCATGAATCGAAAATTTCAAAATATAGAATCTAAAGGGTACGTTCATTTAGGGGATTTTGATCAATATTACGACTTCTGCCACTCCTTTTTTTCTTGGTCATTTATTCCTTTAAAATGATGGGAATTTTTTTTTATCCAATTACAAATAAGAAAATTCTCTTATAAATAAATATCAGTGGTAATAGAATATTTCTAACCCCACAATTTTATAGGATTGCCACTTATCTATTGAACAATAACTAAGAAAACTAATAAATTAAAATAATTATTAAATAAATATGTGTCAATTATATAAGTTATGTGGTAGATTCAACAATACTTGGTATTTCTTTTTTAAAGATATATATGCCTCGATATAAAAATATTTAAAATAAAATAAAATGTGTGATAAAAAAAAGTGATGGTAGTGAGATGATATGTGATGAAAAGAGAAAATTGTTCGTAAAGACATTAAGTAAAAATTATATATAATTATAATTTTATAAATATTTGACATTTAAAATAATAATAAAATTCATCAGATAATAATAATAATAATAATATATTACATATGTGTACAAGTGAAAAATAATAATTTTTGATATATTTACAATAATAATGTATTGAATAAAATAACAAATAATAAGTATTAACTATAATACTATGCGAGCGTGCGATGCATTACGGGAGCCTTATCTTTTGCTCATCAATTGGGGTAGTCAAAGTCTTTATCATGGCGATAGGTACTAACGATTCCAAACAAAATAATGATAGAACAAAAGCCCTAACAAATATTAGCCATACATTTTATATGCTATAGCTGTTTATGCATTTTCGGCGAAAATCACTTTTGATTGGTTTTTCTTTTCTATTTTTATTGTTTAATCATGCTTACTTGATACAATATTTGGATTTTTTTTTATTTTTTAATTTCAAAAGTTGAATAAAAGTTAGAAAGAATTTGGCTAAAATAACTTTTTAAAAAATGTTTTTGAAAATTTTATATATATATCATTCTCTTTTAAAATTAAAAAATCCCATCTACAAATTTAATGGATTTGATGAAACACTTGTTGTGATTGTGAAACCACAAAAATAGCTTCTGAAATGGCAGAACTGTTAATTATGTGGGAACCGATCCCTTTTTCTTAAAACCATTAATTTTATTATTTTTTTCCTCTCTTTTATAGCGCTCTCTTTTCTCTTCTCACAAGTCATTACAATTTACAATTTAGAGTCCTCTCAACATACACAACTTTCTCTTTCTGTAGAGTCACATTTTCTCTCTTCCCAAACACCATTTTCTCTCCACTTTCCCGTCTGCTATACTTCCATCATTGAGTTTTGAGAGATAGATACACTCAAAGGATTAGGCTTTGCCTTCCATGGTGGATATCGCAAAGTACATGCCTATCAATGGAACAACTGTCACCACAACAGACTTTAAGAATCTGTCTTCAATCATTAAAACAAGAAGAACAGTGGCTTTCTTCTTGTTTGCCTTTGTTTGTTTCACTGTTATTTTAGCTTTTAGCCCTTCTTCAAACTCTTCTTCTCCTTGGGTTATCAACATCTTTTCTGCAAGTTCCACCACTTCTGCTGCTACTACATCTGCTGACTCTTATAGATCTCAATTCTCTTCCCTCTTTGATTACTTATTTTCCAACACTTCTTCTTCTTCTTCTTCTCCACAACAACAACAAGGCCTTAACTTTACTTCATCTTCTTCTTCTTCTTCTAATAATAATACCATATCTAATAACACTGCACCTCAATTAGCCAACCCAAGTGAGGAGCAACTTTCTGAAAGAAACAACAAAACCCAATCTTTCAACAAAAATGAAGAACTACCCAATTCAAAAAACACAACTTTTCAGTCTCCCAACACAAGTACAAACAACACCCAAAGTTCGGTTTTCCATGCAAATCAGACCACAATTTCTCCTCCCAGCGTGAATAAAAATCCGCCTAGTACAACCAACCAGGGTGAAAAGAAAGAGGATTCTGATAATCCTCAAGTTTTAAAGCCTAATCAAACTACAATTTTTACTGAAAAAGCTCCCGTGGTAGCTAATCAGAGCACAAATTCTCCAGCTAAATCTGATTTATCCGACAAGGTAAGTTGTGGGAAGGGAGAGAAACGTGTAGAGCAAAAAGGAGTACGGTCAAACTACACAGCTTCCCTGACAAAGAACCAGGGGAACGGTAAAAACCAGGGCAATGGGAGTGGTTCAAGGCTGTCAGCTAATCAGGGGATTGACAATTTGATTGAGTCTTTGATGAATTGCGATTTGTTTGATGGAGAATGGGTGAAGGATAATTCCTATCCGCTTTATAAACCGGGGTCTTGTTCGTTTATCGATTATCAGTTTAGTTGTATTACCAATGGAAGGCCTGATAAAGATTATCAGAAATTGAAATGGAAGCCTAAAGGCTGCACTTTGCCAAGGTAGAACTTTTTTTGTTTTTGTTTTGAGGTTTTGTTCATATTATTTTTTACTGATTTATCAACCAATTAATATTCTGAGCATATTTGATCAGTTCAAGTTTGAGTAGATTTTTCTTTAATGGAAATTCAAACAAATATAGCAAATTTTGGATTTATGTTGATCTTTGAATAGATTGTATTTTCATTTGTAGATTTTACTTTGATGCAATTGATTTAGTTTGGTTCTGTCCTCAGACTCTATCTAAAAATTACATCCCAATGAATTTTGTTTTCTTTTTTATTAAGCTAAGTTTAGTTTAATTATTAATATTATTTTTTTTAAAGATTGAATGGTGGTCACATGTTGGAGTTACTGAGGGGGAAGCGGCTCGTTTTTGTGGGCGACTCCTTAAATAGGAATATGTGGGAATCGCTAGTTTGCATCTTGAGAGGTGCTGCAAAAAATGCAAAAAATGTTTATGAAGCCCATGGAAGACACTATTTTCGAGGGGAACCTTCCTACTTTTTCATATTCAAAGTAGGTTATTGATAGTATTGATTAAAATTGCTCATCTTTTTTACATATTGTAGGATATTTACTTAAAATTTGATGAAACTTATTTGTTTACCCTTTTGGGGCGGGCTTGAATATATGATGATGATGATGAATAGGATTATAACTGCACCATAGAGTTCTTCGTATCTCCGTTCTTGGTCCGAGAATGGGAAATGCCAGACAAGAATGGAACGAAGAAGGAGACACTTCGGCTTGATCTTGTTGGAAGAACATCTGATCAATATAAATCGGCAGATATCCTCATCTTCAACACAGGGCATTGGTGGAGTCATGTGAAAACTTCCAAAGGGTTGGTTTTGATTATATTTCCATCCAACTTTTTTAACATTTTATGTTTGTTATACTGTAATCTATTGATTTTAATGATCAATTTCCGTGTTGAATTATGGAAAAACTACAGGAAAGATTATTACCAAGAAGGTAGTCATGTTTACTATGAATTGAATGTTCTTGAGGCCTTTCGGAAAGCTTTGACAACATGGGCTAAATGGGTTGACGCCAATGTAAATCCTATGAAAACTATGGTGTTCTTCAGGGGTTATTCTGCTACCCATTTCAGGTAAAGGAAAAATAAACTTGACATTGTTTTCTATGCACAATGCCATCTGCGGTTCGGTATGTGTCCGATATGGATAAGTTCAGTTTTTAAAGTTTTTCTATGTCCGGATCGGACATGGATACTTCAAGAAAAACGAAGAATTGGAACATTAAGCTATGATATAGCATTTCTAAATGTTTTATATTGGTGCTTGAATTTTTCTCCAGTGGTGGGCAGTGGAATTCAGGAGGAGCATGTGATAGTGAAACTAAGCCAATAAAAAACGAGACATTTCTAACGCCATATCTTCCAAAGATGTTGGTGTTAGAATCGGTGCTGAAAGGGATGAAAACGCATGTGACCTACCTAAATATTACCAAATTGACTGATTTCCGAAAAGATGGTCACCCGTCAATCTACCGGAAGCACCGAAAGTGGCAGCATATGTCGTCGGAGGAAAGAACAGCAACACTAAAATACCAGGATTGCAGCCATTGGTGCCTTCCTGGTGTGCCGGATTCCTGGAATGAGATTCTGTATTCTGAGCTCCTTGTTAAAGAAAACAAGATGTGGCAACATCAAAGGAGAGCTAGGTAAAATAAATAAATCCATACAAACTTAGATTTGTCTGAGTAGAATCACATATATGCCTATATTGCTTCGATTTTTCATTTTTTTGAATTGAAGTATGCGTGTCCGAAACCCGTATCCGACGCATATCCGGATATGGGTATGGGGATATGATCCTTGAAAAACACTCCAAATACATGAAAATCTTGAAAAAATTAAACATACCCGTGTCCGACATTCACACCTGAATCCGAGTAACATAGATATATGCAGTACAGATTTATTTTCCTTTCATTGTGAAATTTTGGAAGAAAAAGAATAGGATAAATCATGGGAGTAAGATAATAGTAAAATTAAGCTGAGAATTCTTGGAGAGATCAATCTGTCATAATTTTTTCTCTGTTTATATAATACAAAGTAGGGAGGATGGTTTTGGTTGGTGAGATTTGGAGATGGAAAAATATGTGCTTTCCCTTATCACCCAAAGATTTTTCTAAGCCTCAAATTTGCTTTTGATGATTTTTTATTTAGAAAAAAGGTTCAAACCCAATAAAAAAATCACCAAAAACAAAAACATCAAAAGAAACTTGAGCAAAACCTTATGTCAACCACCAACACTGCATCATCATAGATGTTGACATTAATTCATAGATTATTAGAATCTTGAACTACAAATCTATCGCCTAAAGTTTGTTCCATTCCCCAAGCAAGCTGACCACGACAGAATAGTTTAATTATGCTATTATGAAAGAAGAAAAAAAATTATAAATAAAAGCATAGTACATATTGTACAACATACAAACCTCTCAAAATAAGTTCAAATATGATAAATATTTAATAATATATGATTGAAATACGAATTATTATTTAAATTCTGACATATTTTTCCGAGTTAAACCAATCTACATGAAAACTGAGTCCCTCAGGACTCAGTTGTCATTTGCTAAAAAGAATTTTTTGTTTGTTTTGTTTGATAGTGGGAGAATTCAATTTTCATTTTTGAAAAAGATTTTTTTTTTCGTTTAATAATGGAAAAATAATAATTTGAGTTAAATGATTTGATAAAAAAAGTTAATAACACTAATGATCCCCAAAATATAGGGTATATTTTATATTGGTTCACAAATTTCAAAACGTAACAATGAAATCTCAATTTCATAGTTTCGTATCAAGTATCAATGTGGTCCGTCCGTTAGCACAACCGTGAAAATAAGAGTTAAATGACAGAGGACATGTGACGTGTAAATTACAAAAATGTCATATGCTGACGTGGTCTTTTTTTTTTTTTTCCTTTTCCTTTTTTCTTCTTCAAATTTTATATTTTCTTTTCTCTTTTTCTTTATAAATAAATACAAAAAATAAAAAATAATTTATATTATAATTTTAATTAATTTTGTAAAAATAAAATTTATTTATAAACATATAAAATATTTATTTAAATTAATTTTATAAAAATTAATTTTCATTTTTTTCTTTTTATCTTATTTATAAATAAACTAAAACATAAATAATAATTTATGTTATAATTTAAATTAATTTTATAAGTATTAAATCATATATAAAATATAAAATATTTTTTTACATTAATTTTTTACTTTTTTATTATATTTTTCTCTTTTTCTCCTCTTTATAAATAAATACAAAATAAAAATAAAAATTATATTATAATTTAAATTAAATTTATAGAATTAATAATTTATAAAAATTAAAAAATATTTATTGGCATTTATATTATTAAAATATTTTAAGCTTTTTACCTTTTACTTTTTCTTTTTTCCTTTTTCCTTTTCTTATTTTATTTTTTTATAAAAAATAAAAAATATTTACATTTTTCTCAGGCAACTGACAGCAGGAGGAAGAAGAAGAAGAATATAAAGAAGGAAAAAAATTAAAAAAAAATAATTGTATTTTTTTTTATTAGTGTTGTTTTAATTTTTATAATTAAGAAGAATAAAGGAAAAATAGAAAGGAAAAAAAGTTGTAGTTGTATTTTTTTATTATTGTTGTTTTAATTTTTGATAATTTATTACTTTTACAGAAATAAATATATATTTAATAAAAAATTACATAATTTTATACTTTTATATATTAAAAAATTATTAATATTTTTTACTATTCTCTTATTGATTTTTTTTGGAAATAATTTAAAATAATTATACTAGTTTATTTATCACTTTGTACTTATCAAACTAAATTTAAAAATATTAAAAAATATAAGGTATAATAGGAAAAAATTTTAAAATTTATTTTAATTTATTTCTATTAATTTTTTATTTTTTAATATAATTTTAATTTAAAATAATTTAATAAAATTACTTATTGATATTTTAAAATATATATAACTCCCGCAACATGCACGGATAAAATTACTAGTTTCATTTGAAAGCAAAGTCTTTATGCTTTTCAACAAAACAAAAATCACTTAGTTTAGTCATCATCGGAGAAAGTTATGGCTTACTTGAAGTTGGGCCTCTAAATTTGTAAAATAAGTGCCGATCAGCCCTCTCTACTTTTTTTTATTTATCAAATTTCATGATTTATTTTTTATTTTCGAAATTTATTCTCTCAAAATGATACTGACAATTGTTATTTGATTTTTTAGATGATAAAAATCCGAATTTTAGCCTAACCTCGCCTTTTTCTTCATTTCTCTTTCCTTCCCTCATTCCCTTTATCTTCCTCGTTCCTACATCTCTCTTCTTTTATTTTTTTTTTAATTTATTTTAATTTTCAATTTTTTTACTGACATGATGTTGGAGACCACAAATTTTTTAAATTTTTTTACTGTGCTTATTTACAAACTGATTTGGAAATTTTTCTTAACATGTGGCACGGCTTATTATTAGCCAATAGAATCATGTCATATTTTTTTAATAGAGTTTGTCTATTGAAGAAATTGCTTAATGAAATACAAATTTAGATATTTAATTAAGAATTTTTATTTTTTAATTACCAATGTGACAAAAATGATATAATTTATGGGAGCAAATTACATATTCATCCATTTAAAATTCAAATCTTAACTAGCTATTCCTCTTCTATCGAAAGATTTAAAATTCAGACCTTTAGCTATTCCTTTCCAATTAAATTAGATCAAGTACAAGATATGTAATTCATCTATTTAGTACCCATCAACACTAAGCTCAAATCCAAGACCTTTTACTATCTATCTAACAAACAAAAGCAATTGAACCAATTCTTCGTTGGTGATAGGAAATTTTTTTTTTAATACAGAAAAAGTTATAATTTGAAAATAAAAAAATAAATTACAGATATTAAAATTTAAACTCTAAATATTATAAAATAATTAAATTAAATTTTGAATTCAGTACAGATGGACGATGGCCCAACTTTAGACTCCCTGATCCACTAAAACTTGCAATTTTCAACTGTTGGGCCTAAATGTCCAGTATATCATTGATTTGAGCTATATGGTTAGATCCCTAAAATGAAGTCGGAGTCCAATCTTTTTTCCCTCCCTCTCCCAGTTTCTCTTTATCCATTTCAATCAACCAATTACCACGCATTGCATAAACCAAGGCATTTGAGATCATTAATAATGGCTTTAACTTTTTGCTATCTAATTAATAGTTGCAAGTTAGCAGCCTGTCATGGCAGATTTATTGTTCTTGTTCTGGCCATGTAATAATTAAGTGTTGAAAGTTGAAACACAAAGCTTTTTCCTTGTTTGTTTTTACTGTGCGACCCTGCATATGTCTTTTCTTTGGTCGTCCATTCTCAGCACCAACTTGTCTAGCCATCGTCGCCCTCTGCCACCCTTTCTAAGTTTTGAACATTTCTATAGCTTGCGTTTCATAACTTAGATTTTAAAGAAACTACATTTAAATATACATAAAAAATTTCTTTAAAAATCTCAAATTCTAATTATTAAATGCTACTACTTGTGAAGTATAAGCTAAAATAGAATGTCATGCTGAAGAGTCGATGAATCTGGTGAAGAGCAAGAACACTTTCAGAATGAAATAGAATAAAATTTTGTTTCCATAAAATAAAATAAAAATACTACTAGTAAATCACTCAACTTAATTAAGCTAAATGGAAAATAAATTGTAGAAATGAAAGGAAAAAAAGCGAAAAGCCACAGTCGAAGTAAATGAACGATAATATAATAAATAAAACTACGATTATATTCAATTTCAATAGACAAAACCATTAGATTACATTAGGAAGTAACTATAATAATTAAAATAATTAATTTCTTTCCTCTTCAAACAAGACAGGCAACTTTCTAACAAAATTTCTTCCACTTCTTCCCCTCAACCCCAATCAAAACAAAATCTATCAAAAACTCAAATCTCGTTTTTTTCCCTCCTTCCCATCAATTAGAAAACTGCTAGAAACAAATTTAAAAATTTCCTGCAAGCCAAAAACATTTTTAAAAAAAAGGGGGTGGTCACGTATTTTGACTGGTCGTATCCAATGATTTCATGAAGCAGCCTGGTGGGCTTGGGGCTGACTCTGGGTCACGTGTTCGTAGAGGAGAAAAAGGGTATCCTCTAGTCAGTGGTAAGACTCTAGTTTTGGCATCGGTATTGCTGCCAGCGGTGGCGCTGGTGGCGGACGCCTTGGTGGTGGACGTGGTGGCGACACGCTCACATGAAGGACACATAGTGAGGGTCGTGGCAGGTGGGTGCATATAAAATGGTTGAGAAGTTTTCAAGGCTCTTAATTCTTGCAGTTCTTTTTGTAACCTCCTATTTTCTTCTGTCAGTGTCTCGCAGCATCGCTTTAAATACTCACAATCTACCTCTGTCTGCTTCAATTTTGTCCTGTTTTGTCCCATTTTTATTCGATCAAAACTTTAAAATAAGCCCAAAAAATAAATATATTTTTTTTTCTTCTTAAAGCACGATAATTGGTAATAAATTCATATAAAAAAAAAATACCTTGCTCTTCTATTCTGAAACCAAACTTCCACTTGGCGAGGACGAAGATTTAATTGCTTGGCCAAGGCAAGTTTTTGCTTCTAAACAAACATTTAAAATAGTAATAATCAAAAAATAAATCAAAAATTTTGAAGAGAACCCTAAAACAACGAGACATAAAAAGATTTTTCATTTGATTATGACTTACAGGGTTGAGAGTGTTGTGATCTTTGAAACTTTCTTCAAGAAAAGCAGATTGTTCTTTGGAGAGCCTGAGTTTCTTCCGAGTTGAACCGTTCTCATCATCATCACTGGCTCTTTCAGCTTCAACGCCTTCCATGTCTCTCTTGCCTCTGCTGCTTCCATTTCTAATCCCAAAATCCATCTGAAAAGAAGACACCGTGCTGTTGGGAGATGACAGCGCCGCAGTTTCCTCGGATTCATCCGCCACCGCCACCAGCGGTAACCGGTTCACGTCTAACCCTCTGCCCGGTCCATCTGATGAGCCCGTTTCTATCACTAATGTAACGATGCAAATGTTAATATTTTCTTCAAGTCAGATGATGAAATATACATATTAATAATCAAAATCCAAAAATACGCAGATCTAAATATCCCACAAAATATCATTTTTGGTTGCAGAGAGAACTAAAAGGAGAAAAAAGGACAGTTTTTAATTTTCTTCATTAGGAAAAATGGAAGCTTTTTTGCTTTGACTAGGCTAACTACGTAATTAATAAATATTAGTAATGTATTTCTAAAAACATCTTTTTCCATTTCTTATAAAAAAAATAAGAAAGATAAACAAGAAAGAAAGCATGAAGCTTGGAGAAAGGGGCAAATAAAATACTCACGATTCTCAGTGAGCCAAGGAAAGCGAAGCTGAGAAGAAGGTTGGGTACGAGGAACAGAAGAGAAAGGAAGAAGATCAAGCTGAAGCTGAAGAGGTGGATCTGAAGAAACCCTTTTGTCAACTCCATCTTTACTAGCTTCTCCTCTACTTTCACCTTCAAAAGCATCGCCTTTCTCTTGTGATCTGAACCCATTTCCAAGTCCCATGCAAAACCCTAGATCTTTGCTTATTGATATCTTTGGGGTTTTGTCAAGAAACGAAAATGGCTTTGAGGGATCACCCAAGCTCAAAGCTAACTCCATTACCCTTTTCTTGCAAAGAAAACTCTCAAAAAAAAACAAAAACAACTGCAAAGAAGGCTTTGAATATCTTTGTGTGTTGTTCTTTTTTTTTCCTTCCTTTCTTTTGATTTGATGAAGAGAGATATACCATGAAAAGAGAGTTAAAAAAGACACCACCCCCTTTCTTTGTGACACCCCCTTTTTATTTGCTTTGCCTTGTGCAAGTAAAGATTGACCGACAAATCCAGGTTGACAAACGCACGTGAATCTATATAAATATACACCGGTTCATACACGAGAGAGAGAAGGGCAGATTTTTTGTTTTTCTAATTAATAAAGGCAAAGGGGTTTAGAGCAAAATGTTTGGTTAACAAATGGAAATTGAATAAATTTGACTTTTTAAGGAAATGAAAAGTGGAGAGGGGGGAATGGATGAGTAGCAAAGACAATCTTCTTTTTTCTTTCTTGTTTTTTCAATTAAGAATCCATCTATTATCTACCCATGGCAGCACCACTTTCCACAGCATAATCCATTATTAAATACTTGATGGGAAGATTTTGTTAATGGATTTGTTTAATCAATGTCTATAAATATTAATTAAAAATTATTTATTTATTATTTTTAAAATATTATATTTAATATATTATTTTTATTAATTAAAAAAATAATAAATTTATTATTTTTTTATATATAATATCTTAATCGATATCTATAAACATTATTAACATTTTTCTTTGTTAACTTCACTATAATAACTTCACAAGGTTAGTGATTATTATGTTCTCACCAAACAAGGGCCAGAAATCATCATCATCCCAACATGAGAAAATGATTTATCATCCGACGGCAGGGATCATCAAATTTTCTTCCACCCTTTGGACCCAACTTGTTTTTTAAATATTTTTTTTTTTTACTACATACTCATCATGATGGTATGAGGAAATAATGATTAAAATGTGGTAGTTTTACCAAACACAATTATTTAGCATTGGCACTGTTTTGTTTTCAAAATGATAGCCAATTTAATCCAAAGATTTGCAGTTTCCTAGTAGTCAATTAACATTATCTTCCAATGACGTAAATGAAATGAAGTGTGAAACCCCCCTGGGAATGCTGACTGACCAACTAAACAGTGCACCTTTGCCAGTTTCTTCCTAGGTGGCATTAACCAATTGGCTAGAATGACCCAAAAACCCTTCCTTTTGCCCTAAGCCTGATGTGTGAACAAGGAAGAGAGAAAAACATTGGGAAGAAAAACAGATGATGGTATAGTAAGTAATTTCTTATTGAGATTTAGAGATTAGCATCAGATTTTGACCAAAAACTGCTTTCTATTATGTTCAATCCAGGCAGACAAAAGAGAAGGGTAAATATGAAAAACATGCTATTGTTAAATGATCTAATAAATAAAAATTATTTAAAAAAAGAAATGAATAATTAAAAATTATTATAAAGAATATTATAAAAACAAAATTATCTTTGATAAAAAAAATTTTCCTCCCTTTTTCTTTTATTTTTTAATTAAAAAATAAATTTTTTTGAAAATAAATTTTTTTAATTTTAAAAAATAAATTTTAAAATTTTTATTTACTTTTTTCAATTAAAAAATTTTAAAAAATAAAAATAATATTTCTAAAAATAATATTTGTTTATTTTTTAAATTTTAAAAAAATAAATATTTAAATATTTTATTTTTAAAATTTATTTTTAATTAAAATTTTTTAAAAATAATATTTTCTTAATGAAAGAGAAAGAAAAAGTAAGTTTTTTCATTAAAGGTAATTTTGTCTTTACAATATTTTTTATAATAATTTCTAATTATTCATTTCTCTTTTTCAAATAACTTTTATTCATTAGATCATTTAACAATAACTTGCTTATTTAAGGCATGTTTTTCATATTTACCCCTTTTATCTTTCCAAAGAAAGTTAGTATGGAGTAGACTGGGTCGGATAGTTAGTCCGATTCGATAAATTTAATTTGTATTTGATGGGATTTTAATAAGATATTTTATAATTTGAATCGACTCATCTTGATTTGGATCATGTTTAAATAATAAAAAATATATATTTAAATTTAATTATAAAATATATTAATATTAATATAAAAAAATTAAAATATTATATGAACAATAACCCAAGCCGACGAGTCAGGCTTGGATAAAGTGAATAAAAAATTTTAACTGCTAACCTATCCGACCCATGAGCATGTCTAGTATGGAGTAGATATACATATTATCTATATTATATTAATAGTATATATAATCTATAAAAAAAGAAACTATATAATAGCAAGATCAAAGGATATTTTTGTATTTATTTTCCTTTGTTTTTATTTGTTTTTTCTCCTTTGTTTTATTTATTATTTATTCTTCATACATATTTTCTTTATTTTTAGTTTTTGATTAAAGTTTATAATTTTTGTATCCCTATTTTTTAATCTTTTGCTTTAAATATTTTATAAAAAAAATTGTAAATTTTATAAAAAATCATACATTTAACCATAAATTTTATAATATTTAAAAGTAAAAAACATAACGCTCGTAATATAATATGAAAAGCTAATAATACAAATATAATCATAATATATTATATTTCAATTTTTCTTTTTCTTTTTCTTTTTTGAATATTGATATTTTTATAAAAATTTATTTTTGGCTTAATTTTTTTTTATTAAGTTTTGTTAAAAGTGATCATTATACTTTGAAGAAAATTTAATGGAACAATCTACCTCAACGGTACAAATTTTAATTTGTACTAGAATATGCCCCATTTAATTTGTACAAATATAACTTTTAATGTAGGTATAGTCCGTATAGATATAATGATAAAAGAAAATTAAAGGGCAATGTTTTATTGCGTCTTTTAAGCATAAAAAAAAAAAAAAAAAAAAAAAAAAAAAACCCATAATTGGGGTATCCAATGAGAGTAAATTTTGGTTGAAATTTTGAAGGGGATGGGGGGTTTTGGGGTGGGAAATGTGGTAAACAAGTAAGATTTTACAATTTATATGTTAGTATAGTATTTTTATATTTATATGTGTTATAATTGTATTTAAGATATTATATATTTATATAAATTTTAATTTATTAACAATTTATGTTATATAAATTTTGATAAATTAATATGTTAGTATCATATTTTTTTTCGTATAATATTTTATATTATATTTTAATTATTTTTTTATATAATATTTTTATCGTATTCGAAATTATGTGATCTAATAACTAGAGAGAGGTTGGCTTGATTTTGAAGAAAGGACTAATGAGGTAATTAAAATACACATGTAGATGTACAAGATATGAGGAAGTCAGAGATGCCAGCCATGCTTTTGGGATAATTACGATAATTGAAAGTCATGCAGGCTTTAATGATAAGTTTGTAGAGAGAAAGATGAGTGAATTATTGGGTGGGGAGAGGGGACATAAAAGAACCGTCGGATAAAGTGACCCACCCTAAATAAATAAAAATGGCCTTAACTTAACCTAAACTATTCCTTTGATAAAAAATATATAATTAATATTTTATTTATTTTAAATTTAGTAAAAAAATTAAAATAATAATTAAATAAAGGTATGCTTAATTAGTGTCCGTAAACACCCGTTAATTGGATCAACAAATAATAAAAATATATATGAATTTATATTTGATATATTATTAATGTATAAATATATATTGTTAGCGAATCATATGATATAATTTCATTAATAATCAAATATAAAAATTTAAAAGTATCTAAAATTTATATAAATATAAATAATTTTGCTTATTAATAAATGATATCATATGATTTACTGACAGTATATAAAAATTTTGTTAATCAATAGTCAAAGATTTTTTTAAGTTAATATATTAAAATAGGTTTGATTAACGAGTACTATATTGATAACAATAAATACATTATTATTTTAAAAATATTTTTACATTTTATTCATTATTTTTATTAAATTCAAAAGCAAGCAATGCTTTAACTATATGTATTTTTCCTTAAATATTACTTTAATTAATGATACTAGATATTAATTAATATTTTTCTATTAAATAATATATTCTCTAAATATACTAAAATTCATCAAATTAATTATCAATTTTTGGATTTAAAAAGAAATGCCACTCTAATCAATTGCTTACAAATCTCGTTCCCATGAATGTCATGAAGGAGAAACAGCCAAAAAGCCATGCATTTAGCACATCAAGGTATTCTATTTTTTTATTTATAAAAGGTATTATAAAAAATTTAATTCAACAAGGGATTAATGTAATTAATTTGAATAGTATAGTAAAACAATCCCATATAATAAAAGGATCTGAGACTAATGGATGATTATAGAGGTGATAAGATGAATTAAAATAAAAAGTACCCGAAAAAATATGGATTCGAACCCATTAGACAAAAAAAAAAACACAAAAACCTAAATTTGGAAAAATTCGAATTAAAAGAAAATTTGAACTCAAAATAATTCAAACTCATAACGGTTCAAACCCAAAAAATTTAAACTCGAATCTGATCAAATACAAAAAGTATGCTAAAATGATTATATTTTACATAAAATCTAAAATTACCTTGAACTAATCCGAATCCAAATTCGATCTAAACCTGAAAAGATTCAAACTTAAAAAAATCATGAACTCAAAATTATCTGAATCCGTTCATTTGATATCTCTAAATGTTTATAAACCTTATTAAAATTAAATAAAAATTTATTTTTAAGAACATTTTTTTCATCTAATTTACTATTCTCACAAAATTCAAAAATATAATACATCAATTACAATAATTTCTTTATATAAATATCATCATAGTGTAGACACTCTTTAAGAATTGTCATAATAAGAAAACCAAAATAATGCAAAAGAAAAGGCATTGATCCTTTTTTAATCTTATGAAAAAGGTTTATATTATATATGATATATAAATATAAGAAGATAATTTAAAACAATAAATTCGAGAATATTACTAATCATGTAATATTGAATTTGAAAGATATCATACTTATAATAACCCATTTACTAAATGTATAATCCATAATGCAAAATTCGTAAATGTCCAATCAAATAAAAATCATAGTTACATTGAAAAACATAAAAATAAAAAAATTGCTGATTTCAAATACAATCAACATAAATCATATAACCACTCAATTATTATCTCCTTCTCTTTCTAAAGGGAGGCCCACAACTTGAACAACATTCTTTTTCATTGCCTCTAGGCCTCTAGCTACTTTGTTCAATAATAGCAGTGCTTTCTCTTTAATGCTCCATAATTATAATTTTTTAGGTGATGTAAAATTTGAGAAATTTTTAATTAAAATGATTAAATAAAAATCAAATTGAGTGTCAAAACTAATTGTTTAAGTTAAAATTTCATGTTTTAAATTAAACATAGTTATTTTTAAGAAGTGACATTCAACATATTTAGATTCGAATTTCAGCATTTGTAATTTTTTCTTTTATTCTCAAACTGTGATTTTTTTTATATAATTTTTTTTTTCATGTTTTAACTTTAAGATTCAAATATAAAATTTTTAATTAGATTGAAAATTTATAACTACTAGAGTATAACAAGATGAATATTTAAAGTTCAAACTTGAAAATGTTTTATCCAAATTTCACTCAATCTTTTATCATCTTAAACTCTAAACCTAATCATAAGTTCAAATGATAAAGAAATTTGAAGCATACTAAGAGATTCTAAATTAAAAATTGTTAAGCCTTCCTTGATTTAAAAGTAGTTAGTACACTCTTTCATCACATAAAAACCACATATTCATAATTCTTTTGTTTGGTCCTGGATTTGGTGCTTGAGATCTCAAAGGCAAGCACGATCTTGGTCATGGAAATCCATCCAAAGGAGATGTCATAATGTGGAGTAATAGTGACATGGCAAAATCAAGTCAAAAATATATATATATATATATATATCTATTTATGGGTCGAGTCGGATCGCGGGTCGAATTTTTTTATTTTTTTTACTCAAGCCCAGTTCGTCGGTCCATATTTACTGTTCACAATATTTTTATTTTATATTTTTATAATTAAATTTTAAAAAATATTTTTTTATTATATGAACAGGAGGATCACTAAAAGACTTGCCCAAGCTGTCAAACCCTTGAGCAGGTCTATGTATGGTGCCATTTCAATTTTTGTTTAACACGTATTTAAAGTTATCAACACTAATATTTAACTGTTTATAAATAACAAATAATTTTAAATATATGTCAAACAAACATTGAAAATGAACCAAATAGAGGCAGGGGAAATCTGTTGATATATCTCGTGCCATTATTATTCTCTTTAGGACATTATCATTACAAGTATTATTATACGGTAAGAAAAATCTCCACCAATATTAGAACTAAATAAAATGAACATTAAATCCTGTTTTTGGTCAAGTTGTCCATTGAAAGAATATATTCTTCAAACCATCAAAAAAATATCTGGTCAATTTAGAACATTGCTCATTTGCTTGACACTTTTCTTTTAATTAATTAGATTGTGAGCGTATTTGTAAGTTTTATTTAGATTTAATTTATTATTTGAATGATTTTAAAAGTTTTTTTTTTTCACGTCAATTTAGTATATTCAAAATTTTATTTTTAAAATGTTCCGATAAAATCGAATCCAAACTGATAAGAAATTAAGACAAAATAGTTAAAAAAAAAAACCAAAGAGTTGAATGTCTCCAATCGAATTAGTTAGGCAATTTAATATTTTCAAATTCTTTAACATTTATTCTTCATGGGAAAGGTGTATTGTTTTTCCCTATTGTTCATATTAGTTAGGAAAAAAGTGAGGCTGAAATCCCCACCATCTAATTACATTAAAGAATAGGAACATTGAAATATAAATGTAGAAATCAATTATTTTACCTATGCAAAAATTATTAAGGTGAATGGCCCCATTTTTTGAAAATATAAGAATCAATCATTTCAAAAAAAAAATTGTAAGCTATGTGCATGTGTCAACCCATACTTTCTCTTTCCTACATAATTTAAAAGGTCTTTGGAAAGGGACCCCTTGCCTTAGAAGAGGGCATCAACATAATCCAAGGGAGGGCTTCTCCTACAGTCCTACTTTATTTAATGATCACTAATAATTTGGGTTATGTCTTCGTCTAATTAGGCAATGGAAAATAAAGTGATATTTAAAAAATAAAAATATAATTAATGATATTTTTTAATAAATAATATATTAAATGTAAAAAAATAAAATAATAATATAATAAAAATTTTACTAACGAGTGTCTTAAGAATACTATTTAAAGTTATCAAATATAGTAATCATTGAAAATAATGAATAAAATTATCAACTTTTATATTTAATATAATATTATTATTATAAATAATATATTAATTAATTTTAAATAATATTTTAAAAACACTTTATAACAAAATTCATATAATAATTCTTTACTTGTGGCTATAATACCTATAAAATATTATTCTTCCATAATTTCTATATAAAATTTCAACTAATTCCTTATTCACTAGGTAGAGCAGAGGATCTAAAAAGATTTTGACTTTGGAGTTTAGTAAGTGTCATTTTGTTTTTGTTATAGAAATTAAAGTAGTATTTGGAGTTTTGTGCTGATGTTATTTGTTTGGAGTTCTTTTTTCATGGCCCTCAAAAAAGAAAAAAAAATTGTTTATTGAGATAAGTTTAAAACAATAAAGAAACAAGGCAGAAGAAGAAAGCATGAAATGTAAAAGTTGCAGAAAGACTGCAACAAAACCAATTGCTGGTTAAAAATTTTGCGTCCTTTATTTGGCTGAGAGTCACTGATGCCATAGATTCTGGTTTTTTCTTGGTTGGTCTGAGGCCCCGAGCCTGACCCTGTGAGGATGTGACTAGTCTAAGAGTCGAGTTATTTGTTTAAATTCAAAAAAATTCGTTCATATTTTAAAAATTTTGAATAAAAATATTAGATCCGAAAGATAAATTTGAATAAAAAAATAAGGCATCCAAATCTCAAACTAGGCCCGACCCGTTTTTTAATTAAATAATATATTATTTTTATTATATATATGTATTATATAATTTATATCATATAAAAATTAAATATATATGATATTATAATATAAACATTAAAAAATATGTTAAGTTGTCCATGTTTAATAATTTAATAAAAGAAAAATATATAAAATTATTAAAGATTAAATAATAAAAAAGATATATTTTTTAAAAAAATTAAAAAAATAATATAGACAAATCTAAAAAAATTTAAACTATCAATTTACAAATATAAAAAATATTTAAATAAAATTTAAAATTCATATTTTGGATCATCCCAAATTTAAATAAGTAAAGATACTATTAATATCATACCAGCATAGACACCTCTAGCCGTGTACTTTTTTTTTACGTGTAGTATAGTAAGAATCATGAAAGGAAAAAGGTAACCCTTTACTATTACCAATGGAATTTTAAATACTGTACATTTCTTACAGTACGTACAACAGAGGGGAGGGTGGGAAGTAACAGAAGCTAAGTTTAGTGAAGAACAAAAAATATTATTAGTATAAAAAGAAATTATAAAGAGTAACGTGAGATAGGCGTTGAGGGAGAAAATAATGATGAGATTTTGGTCAGAGTAGCAGAAATTACCTGAGAGAAAGAAGAAAAATCAGAAATATAGGGTAAGTAAGAAGAAGAAGAAAAAGAAAAAGGGTGAGAATGGGATGGGGCCAAGGGCAAGTGGTAAGTGGGGTCGAAGATTGTGTGATGGGGACACGATGCGGTGTCTTAAGGAGACAAT
Source organism: Fremontodendron californicum (assembly GCA_030761205.1). Lineage (NCBI taxonomy): Eukaryota > Viridiplantae > Streptophyta > Magnoliopsida > Malvales > Malvaceae > Fremontodendron > Fremontodendron californicum. The sequence goes on along the minus strand of JAULJL010000009.1, from coordinate 7,166,563 downwards.
TGCTAAATCAGCAATCATTTGTCCGTGGGATGCTATAATAGTAATAATAATAGATACGGGCTTTTTTTTCTTTCTTTTTTTCCCTTCTCTTTTCTCTTTATAGAATTTATATAGTATTAGTTCTATATATATATATATATATATATTTTTTATTATAACTATGTTTAATATATTATATATTTACATAAATTTTGATATATTCGTATTATATCACTGTTATTTTTCATGATATATCATGTCGTATTTTAATTTATTTTACCATATCATATTCGTGTCATATAATAATATCGTATCTAAAATTGTGAAATTGCATATATTAATATTCGAACTTTTAAATGTTCATTTTTTAAAATTGATTGCATGAATCAACTGAACTAATTTTATATTTTTAGAGGTAATCTATTTATGAGCTAATTAAGTTAGCTAGGATGGATATTTTTATCCAACACTATCATCTAAATTGAAATTTAATTTATTAAATCAATTACTGCTAAACTTAAACAATTTCTAATTACCTTTTATCTATTTTCTTTATATTTAATAAAATACAACAAGATTAAAAAGTTTATACATGTATAGTTAGTTCTATAAACTTATAAATTATATAAGTAACTAAGAATACCCTTTTTTTTATTAGATAAATTTGAATTCAAAAGAGGAATATTTTTTAATTTAAGTTTGAAATTTTATTTATTTGTAAAATATGGTGTGACTGTGTCATTGCATCAGACCATGATGGCAACACCTTTGAAATCGATGGTATGTAACGTTGTTTTCTTAAAATTTCAATAAATATCTAAAGAAATCCCTTTTCAATTTTCATTATTGTTGTTAATGTTCAATATATTACTAAAAATTTCAAGTATTACTTAATATCTATTTTTTACTAAAAAATATCATAATATCAAGAAATTCATCATAAATTATTTTATTCCCTCCGCTATAAAACATTGATTAGAGCCCCCATTTAACTTTTTTTTTTTCATTTAAGTTTCGTTGATAGCATAACTTTTAAGGTCAACAATTGTGTTTTACTGCTATGCCAATGTTAAATGGATATTTTTTTATTTTTACGGTTAAAATCATAGTTTGACAACTTAAATAAAAAAGTAAAAAAAAAAAATGACACTTTTACAAATTGAAAGTTGATTTTTGAGTAAAATGATTTTATTATTCTTACATCTCTAAATTTTTATTATTTTAAATATATATTTTTTTAAAATTTTAATTCCTCACAACACTTATCAAACATTTAAAAAAAAATTAAAACCACATTTTTCCACCATATTTTTTTTCCAACAATCATGCTAAACTAGTCTTAATCTTTTCTTTTGAGATGAAAAATGTAGACTATAACCAATAAGATAGAATGAGCAACCCAACTCTTGATGTCTTTTTATGTCGTGATGGTGTTCATGAAATTCCTGGTGGTCTGAGGTCCTGAGAATAAAGAAGAATAGGTTAGAGGGCACCGAAGGTTGAGCTCCGGGACGCACTCCGATGATTAAGTCAGTATCTGGAGGAGGAGAGAAATGAATGCTAAAGAGAGAAAGAGTAAATAGTCTTACGAGAGAGAGCTTAGCCGTGAATAGCCTTGAGGAGGGCCATATATAGGGGAAGTTGGGCGAGCTGGTGATCGTCCAACTAGTTCCACGTGCCCGACTTTGGTAGGTCGTTTGATGTAAGCGACCTCGTCGAGGAGACGGCTGCATTTAATGTCCGTCGTCTGCAGACTGTAACATTTAACGCCTCGCGCTACCCTTGATAGGCGTCTAGATGACCAGAGATGTGACCTTTGGGAAGAGGGGGGACAGCCACGTGTCCCAAGCCTCTGTTCCCGATGCCTGCTGGGCTTGTCTGGTTGGGCTCTTCAACTGAGTTTTGTGCTTGACGGATTGGGCCTACTCTTGGTAGGTAGATTGGGTTCAACACCAACCACCATTAATTAGTTCCATTCTTAAAGCCATTTGTCAATTTGAATTATACCTGCCTGCTCTTATTCAACTTCTCTCTTTATTTTTTACCATTTCTTGCAAATCATATGGGGCTTCACCAAATTCTGCTGTACTACTTTTTTCTAATGTGTCTATTAAATTATATTATATATCCGCAACCGACTTACCGACCTCTTGATTCCAGTTAATTTTCCCTCTTTTTATGCATTTATCTTTTTATGGAGTAACTTTTATTAATTTTAAAATAGGACGATAGTATTATTATTTTTTTTCAAAAGGCTACATTACAAGTAAAAATTACAAATATAATTAAATAATTTCAACTCACATAATGTAGATTCATATTAAAAATTAATAAATAAATAAACCAAATAAAACCAACATAAATTGAGTTGGATTAAACTCGCACATCATAAGACTTGAAATTAAAGACTTAAAATAATATTACTAGTAATCAAATCAATTTAATGTTATTAGTCGATTTTTTTTATCGGTTTATATATATTGCAGTATTTGCTCCAACCATATAAGTATTTTTTTAGTAAAAAAAAAAAAAAAAAATTAAAATTTACTTCTTCAAAATAAAAGAAAAAAACTAAAAAAATCAATAACTATTTCTTACATTTCAAAGCATTGTAAGTATTTTTGTATATTAATTAATGTCATATAAGAACTACTAATTTATTAAATTGAAAGTGCTGTCATAAAACCATTCTCATATACTTGGACTGTTGCCCTTGTCATTAATTGCTTACCTAGCTAGGGTATATAATGATGGGCTCTAATTTATTTTATTTGGATCCGATTATATACTATCTATAAAAACTTATTAAAGATGAAGATTATTTAATTATTATTTTAATAAAAAAATATATTTAATATATTATATTTATTGATATTAAGTATAATTAATTAATTAATTAAATTTTTTAATTTTTTTAAGAATTTTATTAACAGATCATTCTTTAAAGTTATTATATATATTAATATTTTACTCAATGTATTAAAAATAATAAATAAAATTATCAATTACTATATTTAATATAATATTATTAATAAAAAAATATATTAATTAATTTTAAAAAGTATCTAAAGACACTCATTAATAAATTTTTTTTAATTCACAAAATATTTTTATTTTATTTTATTTTAGTAGTATCTTTTTTGGTTGCACAATTTAGGGGATTCGAAGTCCTTAATTTACACTTTACTTTTGAACTACCCATTCCAAAGATCATTCTTGGCGTACAATTAGCTTTTTGTTCAGCCTCAAGGAAACAGAATTCTAAAACAAGTTTTTTTTAGTATATAAATAAAATGAATGATTTTCCGTCGACCAAGAAAAGAAGTGCTTGGATTTGGAAACAGAACTTTTAATTAATTAATTTATTTGACTTGGTAAAAGATTCTAGTTCTAATAATGGGGTGATAGAGGATTTTTCATTTTTAATTTTTGAAGGACCTGACAGGCATGATGTGGGTAGAGTTTTAGGATAAATTCTCTTAGGATATGAGTTTAAAATAAATTTTATTATATATAAATATAATAAAATTATATAAAAACATGATAAATTATATAAAATTATCATGTTTAAATGTAATTTTTTTTATATATAAACATGATAAATTACATATAAATATGACAAATTACATATAATATGATAATTACATATAAACATAACAAATTACATATAAACATAATAAATTACATATAAAAATGACATATTTGTCATATTTATATGTAATTTTTTAAATAGGATAATTTATTTTACATATTCAATTTTATTTTTACATATAAATATAATAAAAAATATATATAAATATAATAAATTATATATATAATAAAATTAAAAAAAAAACTCACCATATAATTTTTCCATGATCTTAGACTAAAGGGCAAACCAAAAAAAGAGTGGCCTAGAGATGGTGGTAGCAGCAGCGGGAGTTGATGAGAGAAAATGGGCTATGGGGGCATGCAGTGCCCCGAGGCCGAGAAGGACAGCTAATTTTTGTAATGATGATCTTCTCTCTGCTCTGCTGCATGGAGGGGGGGAGGGGGGGGGGGGCTCCTTTGTCAGCCCTCAGAATGTGCTGTGGGGTTTGCTTCTTTGTGTCTCAAAGTCTCACTCCTTTTTATGCAGGAGTCTGCATCAATATCTATCCCCTTCTCCTATGTATTTTTTTTTAATTTAAAAAACATAACATTAATAATATAATAATTATTAAATAATATAATAAAAAAATTATTTACAAAAATTATTAAAAATAAAATTATAAAAATAAAATTATCTTTGATAAAAATAAATTTCTCTTATTTTTTAATTAAAAAATAAAATTTTTTAATTTTAAAAAATAAATATTTAAATATTTTATTTATTTTTTAATTAAAAATAAAAATAATATTTTTAAAATTATTTTTTTAAAATTAAAAAAGATTTAATTTTTTAAATTTATTTTTAATTAAAATTTAATAGAAAAAAAAGATTTTTTTTTTACAATATCTTTTCTAACAATTTTTTATTTTTTTTTAAAAATAATTTTTATCTATTAAACTATTTAATAATTTAAAGCATGTTTTTTAGATTTTTTTTTTATTTATAAAAAAAAATATATCATCAATATTGAAAAAGTAATTTATGAATATGTGACAGAAAAATTTAAGAAAGAAAATCTGGTGAGCTTTATTTGAATTCAACACAACTTTGATCTCAAAAGTTGGTCTGAGTGCAGCTTTTCAATATGGATTTAGATTGGATCATTTCTTGACACCATTCATCGTTCAAAGATTTTTATGAATCTCATAATAATTTGTCTTTTTTTTTTTCCTTATTATTTCAGTAACTACTGTTCGATACCACTGTTCCTTCTTTTATGTGTATAAAAAACAAATATATATATATATATATGATTTTGCTAATTAGTATTTTTATGATATTTTTTAAAGTTAGTTAAAATGTAAAATTGATAATTTATTTATCATTTTTAATGCATTGATTGAATATATTATTATATTTAGTAACTTTAAAGAGTGTCCACTTTTTAAGGTTAATTAATATACTATTTATAATGATAGTATTGTATTAATTATAAAAATTGACAATTTTATTCATCATTTTCAACACATTGAGAGAAGATATTATCACATATAGTAATCTTAAACAATGCCCTTAGGGCACTTGTTAGCAAAATCCTATATATAATAAGGATTTTGTTAACGAGTGTCCTAAAGACACTCTTTAAAGTTACCATAATATAGTAATATCTTCATTCAATGCATTAGAAATGATGAATAAAGTTATCAATTACTGCATTTAATATAATTTTATTACTATAAATAATATATTAACTAACCTTAACGAGTACTTTTAGGACACTCAATAGCAAAACCTATATAATAATATCTAATACAAGTTATTTTGTTTTACGTGTTCACGAGAATTAATTTAGATGGTAAAGTAGTAAATTATTTTTAATCAAAATTCAATTTTATGATAATTATTTTAGGAATAAAATATTAAATAGATACAAAAGATAGAGAATGCTCTCTTAAGATTACATGAAAAGTATATTAAGTATAAGCAAAACCTAAAAAATACTATTATTGAGATTTTTAAAAATTCTAAAAATATTTATACTTAACTTATTTAGAGAGAATATTACGTAAAAAAAAAAAAAACCTTAAACTCGCAATTTTTAAGAGTCGCATCACACAAACCAATTGATGCTTAGTTGGTGGGGCCACACTCAGAAGATTAAAATCTGATTAATTGGATCCTAAATATGATCACCGTTTATAGAGTCAAAACTTGTGTGGGACTATGGTGGGCTGTAGCACAAAACTAGCTAGGAAGTTGAATAAGGAAAAAAGAAAAAAACTAATGGGAAAGAGTTGAAGATTTCAAAGGAAAAAGGAAGAAAGAAGGAATTTCTTGTCATTTTGCTATTAAAAATGTTGATTATTGGGTGATAAAAGAGAATCAATAATACAGTCGTGAAGAAGTTACATCACAATAATCATGTTTGGCACTATTATCTTTGGACTAATGAGCTGATATTGTTATGTAGCATTACAACCCTACTAAATTTAGACTTTGAAACATTGTAAGCCCCACTAACACATAAGTAAAATCACCAACTTTTATGGTAAAGTTAAATGATAAAAAAGGTAGATGATTTTCATTAAATTGGACTTGTTTCATGGTTGAATTATTGTTCGGATCAAATTTATAATCGGTTTTTTTAATTCAAATTGGATCAAGCTAATTTAAATTATTATTATTAATAATAAATAAATAAATTTTATTTTAAATTCAATCATAAAATATATAATAATATAAATATTTTAAATATTTTTAAATAGTAAAAACAAATTTTGAACCTGTAGGGTCTGGTTGGGCCGATACTTAAACAAGAAAAATTTTTTTTAATTGATCTTAGCTCGTCTTGATCTGACCCATAAATAAATTTAATTTAAATAAAATTTAAAATTTAAGCCATATTTATTCTCATAAGATGTATTATTTTTAAAGTTAAAACTATCAATGGTTTTTTCAATTAGATGACATATAATAATGCGTTTTAATCACTTCTTAGCTGCTGAAAATAAGAGAAATCAAAGAATAAGGACGAGGACCCATAAAAATGAAGAATATAAGTCAACTATGCCTTGTCTCAATCGCAAGAAGTTAAAGAAACTTGAAAATCTTTAAGTTTCATGTTCGAGTCTTATTATATATAGATTTATATATTGGTTAATTGATTTATTGATTTATTTGTTTTATTCTTAAATCTATTTTTGTATTTGATGCACGGTCATAAACTAACTCCTAATCTTAACCATTAACCCCTAACCCATAATTATAACCTTAATTCTACAATTTAACTTTTAACAGATGGTATCGTAGGATATGATGCGCTCAAAAGAGTATATCTTATTTACTCCTTGCACTAAAAATATCAGTTGTAAAATATAGTAGTTAACAAGGGTCGAATCCACAGAGATTGGTGTTTAATTTATCAATCATTAGTTTAAAACTTAAATTATAAAAAAAAAAAAAAAAAGTTAAAGGGAAGGTTTTTAAAATTAGTTTAAACTAAAGCAAACAATCAAAAGAAGAAAGCAAGTAAATAAAAGGTAATCAAATATGAGAAATATGGCTAAATGTTCATTCTCCACCACTAGACATCATTAAGAATCAATAATAAGATCTATCAACATCAATTAACTATCAAAATTATCAACCGTAAATAACAACAAGCTCTGTTACTCCAATCTTTCCTTAGTTCATCGTTAAATAGAACAAACTTTCTATTTAATCTCTAACCACTAGACAACCTAGAATAAACTCTCTAGATTTAATGTAATGGCAGCTTTATGATGAGAAAGATAGGTTGATCTAGGCAACAAACACATAAGCTCGGATTGTTTAACCTATGTTATGTTCCACTTTGCAATTAGCGAAAACTTGACCATAATCATTAATCACAAATTGCCACTTATGAATAGGAAATCAAGATAATTACACGGATCAAAACTCCTAAACTAGCAATAGATAATTATCAAGATCTATCTAGTTCGCGACCTAAACAAATCAAGACAACATCATGAACAATTTTTATGGAAGAACATAATCAACTTTGATAGAAAACTAATGATAGATAAATCTGAAAATCAATTACACAACTTGTCTAGGGCTTTGAAATCACCCTTAACCAAATAAAAGTTTAGCCTTGCATAAGCATTGTCAACATAAACAAAAATATTCAAAAGAAACTAAGAAGAAAAATAAAATAAAATTTGAGAGATTAAAGAATAAGAAGAAGAAGATTGATAAATAATCAAAAGCATGTCCTAGTTGGTGGCTCAAAAGATGGTATTTATAAAGCTTTTTGACCTTGGAAACCCTTTCTTGTTGATCAAGGAAGCTAGGAGGCAAAAGGGTGCAATTTTAGCAATTTTTTAGATTTTTGTGGTTTTTCACGGATTTGGGCAGCCCGGCCAGCGCTGCAGTGCTGACTTTCGATCTTTTTGGGCGCTATGGCGCCAGACTCCGGCGCTGGTCGCTGATTTTTTTGACGCACTTTCTCGCACTTCGTTGGCTGATTTGGATGCCCATTTCTTGTCCGATTTTGACTTGTGACCTATCATTGGAAAGGTATTCAAGTCAGCTTCAAAAGTCAAGAAAGAATTTTCTTAAAATAAGGAATTTAACATAATGTTTTTCTTGCAACAAGTTCCAGAGGTCAAATCTGTCTTCTTGCTTTGCAACCCGAAATTGATCTTTTTGACTCCCAAGTCTTCTTCCATCTTGTGATTATGATTTTGTAAGCTCTTTAACATCATATTTGACTTCATCTCTTCCAAAATACCTATAATTCATAAAATCATAGTAATTTGTCAAGGATCTTAAGATTTAAAGCACAAAGTATAAGGAAATAATATAAATAAAATGTATGAAATTAAGCATTTATCAAATTCCCCCACACTTAGTCTTTTGCTAGTCCTCGAGCAAAATCAAATAAAAATAAAATAAGAAATCCTAATCTAGTCCACTTTCAATAAAAATGAGAGACAATCATTAAACAAGTCTTATGACTAAACAATAACTTAAAGAGTTTCACAAAGAATCATGCTTGATAGTCAATGGGTTGAGTTAAGCTAACATTAACATAACATATCTCAATCAAAATAGGGCATGTTCAAACTTAATCTCAACTTCTCACATGGGATACTCTCATGATTTTCACTCTTTAAAGTAGTGGTAAAGTGTTTACACTCAATCAATCTTATGAAAACATTTCTACCATATGCTTGCTTGTCCACCATTCTCCACTACTTAGATCATGCAACTTCATAAATCAAGAGGTCTTTATTCAGGGTTGTAATGGGGCCAAGGGGTTGTAATGTGGTTAAAGAATAAAAAGGAAAATATATCACAAAGGTCCCAAGGACTTCATAGAATTTAGAGACAAAATAAGATGTTGCAAATAAAACTTTCTCAATATTGCTTGGAAGTACATAATTACATAGGCTGAATATTTCATGTTAAGCCTTTGCTTCATTCTAACCAACCTTGTAACATTCTTTTTTCTTTTCTTTAACTAGAAGTTCAAGAGATGATTCAATTTTTTTTTACAATGTTCCCTTTTCTTTTTCTCTTAACTGTTGCCTTTCTCCTCCCCCACACTTATCTTTTCTTCTAACCCAAATTCTCAAAAAGCATCCATTGTTTTTGCAATATGTCTCAAACATTCTAGTCCATCTTTAGAACAAGGGTAAAGATATAAATGTGTTTAGGCTAGGTGTAAGATGTGGTTACCAATAAAATAGCTTGATCAATATAGGCTCAAATTGGCTCACTATGGGGATGTTCTCTTGGAACATCAATAATGGATGGCTGTTTGGCCCTGGTTATAATCCTAATGCCTCTATCATATTCATGTTGTCACATGCATCAATATAGTCTCAAAAAGGTTTAAAGCAAGTTCTAGAGAATCATGTAATCATAAGAGCACTCAAGAAAGAAATTAGATTGATTTGTATAATGCATCAATCATATAGGCTCAAAAACTCACAAGGATGATTATACAAGTCAATATTAAGTCTAAACATGCTTATTTCTCAATCAACATATCATATTAACATTGGTTCATGAAAAATAGTGATATCAAGCTTAATTCTCATGAAAATCTTACCACTAATTATCAGTTTCAAACCTATTCAATTCATATCTCATCATAGTAAGGAAAGTAACTAGAACACACTAAAAACAAACTAAAACTAAAGGAAATCCTAAATTATTCCCCCCACACTTAATTCTTACATTGTCCTCAATGTAATTCTATTATCCCTAAATATAAGAATCATGTGTAAAAGAAAAGAATTACTAATCAAAACAAACTAAAGAAAAACAATAAAGATAGAATTATGGAGAGTAAAGAATAGCAAATCTGATTATAATATGTGCTCTCCGTCCTTTTGGGTTACCTCCCAAGAAGCGCTTGGTTTATTGTCCTCAGCCTGACTTAGACCCATACCATCATCCTTAAACCATTCTTGGCTTTTTGAAATCTTTTAGCTTACGGCTCTTCTTTCTTCTCATTTATGATGCCGCCTTGCTAGTTAACTCCAAGAGTTTCTGTGGTAATGAATCAAAGATGTTAATTGAAAAACATGAATAGCTATTACTTGGATACCTCACCTCTTCAAAAATGTTAAAATGTATGATCTTATCATCAAATTCCATGGTGAGGGTTCCATCATGTACATCAATTTTGGTCTTAGCTGTCTTTAAGAATGGTCTCCCTAATAAGATAGGTGTTGGATTAGAATACCATTCATCTTCCATATCTAGAACATAAAAATCCGCCGGAAAGACAAATTCATTCACCTGCACAAAAACATCTTCTACAACTCCTCTTGGATATGTGTTAGAACGATCAGCGATTTGTAAAATAACACCGATTTCTTTTAATGATCCTAGTTTCAAAGAAGCATAAATTGAATATGGCATAACATTAATAGATGCTCTTAAGTCTAGCATGGCACGCTCAAACCTGGTGTTTTCTATCTTACTAGGAATGGTAAACATACCTAGATCCTTGCATTTAGGTGGGAGTTTCTTTTGAAGAATAGCTGACACATTTTCTCTCATACTTACCTTTTCATTCCCCTTGAGCTTCCGTTTGGATGTGCACAATTCTTTGAGAAATTTGGCATACCTTGGCACTTGCTTGATAGCATCTAATAAAGGAATGTTCACCTCTACTTTTCGAAAGGTTTCCAAAATTTCATTCTCTTGCTCCTCCTTTTTGGACTTTGCTAACTTGCTAGGAAAATGTGGAGGAGTTATATAAGAAGGAAAAGATGGTTTAGGAGTTACCTTTTGTAGTGGCTCATTGGGATGTGAAGATGCTGGCATGGTGTTGTCCTCCCCTTGAGCACTATTCTTTTGTGGTGTCTCAAGCTGTTTCCCACTTCTTAAAGTTATGGCATTGGCATTTTCTCTGGGATTCACTATAGTCTGGGAAGGTAATTTCCCGAAATCCCTTGCTTGCATTTTACTTATTGTTGTTTCCATTTGCCCCATTTGAATCTCCAAATTTTGGATACTTGCATTTGTTTCCTGTTGAAATTGAATTGTATTAGTAGAAAGGGCTTTAACAAGATCTTCAAGAGAAGTACTTGAATTTTGAGTAGGTGGCACTTGTTGTCGGGTTTGATATGGTTGTTGAACCCTTTGTTGAAAACCCGATGGTCTATTGTCAAATGGTGGAGGAACAACTTGTGATTGGTTTCCTCCATAATTGAAGTTTGGATGATCCCTCCATCCTAGATTGTAAGTGTTAGAGTAGGGATCATACTTTCTTGGTTGGTTCTGAAATCCACCCATGGCATTCACATGTTCATTGGTATCCTCTTGTAGTGTTGGGCATATATCAGTTTGATGCCCCATGGTAGAACATATGTCACAAGCCTCAATTTGCTGTATATTAGCTACAGCCAATTGTTGCACAAGAGAAGTCAGTTGAGAAATTGTTTGATCAAGGGATGATGTACTTACCTCATTGACTTTCTAGGGTTGTGGTGGTGGATCTTGTCTCATTGAGAATTGTTGGGAGTTGGCTGCCATGTTGGAGATGAGTGATCTAGTAGCTCTGGTAGTTTTATCAACTAGAGCTCCCTCACTTGCTGCATCTATCATACTTCTCTCCATGGACTGAGTCCTTCATAGAAATATTGGATGAGAAGTTGTTCACTTATCTGATGGTGTGGACATGATGCACAAAGTTTCTTGAACCTCTCCCAATATTCATATAAGGACACTCCGTTGTATTGCCGAATTCCACATATCTCTTTTCTAATGTTGGCAGCCTTAGATGCTGGGAAATACCTTTCCAAGAATGCTTTCTTCATACCATTCCATATAGTTATGGTCCCAGATGATAGATAGTAGAGCCATTCCTTTGCCGAATCAGCTAGAGAGAATGGAAAGGCTTTTAACTTAATTTGCTCCTCCGTCACCCCGGTTGGCCTCATGCTTGAGCAAACTACATGGAATTCCTTGAGATGCTTATTTGGATCCTTTCCTGCAAAACCATGAAAAGTTGGGAGAAGATGAATCAAACCAGATTTTAATTCAAAAGCTACCTCAAGATTAACATATTCAATGCATAATGGTTGCTGATCCAAGTCTGGAGCGGCTAGCTCCTTGAGAGTTCGGTTATCAGCAGCCATCTCTCCTTGTTCCACTTGGATGGTTTGGATCAACTTTTCGTTTGTTTTATGGTGAGAAGTTATGAATTCCCGAATTCTCCTAAGTCTTAAGTGCGATTTTTCTTCTTTGGGAGATTGGGACATTCACTGAAAAAGAAAACAAGAAAATAAACTAGTTAAAACAGAAAATAAGAATAAACCAAATAACTAATAAACTAAATAAATCAATCCCCTGCAACGGCGCCAAAAACTTGATGCGCTCAAAAGAGTATATCTTATTTAATCCTTGCACCAAAAATATCAGTTGTAAAGTATAGTAGTTAGCAAGGGTCGAATCTAGAGGGATTGGTGCTTAGTTTATCAATCACTAGTTTAAAACTTAAATTCAAAGAAAACAAAAGTTAAAGGGGAGGTTTTTAAAATTAGTTTAAACTAAAGCAAACAATCAAAAGAAGAAAGCAAGTAAATAAAAGGTAATCAAATATGAGAAATATGAATAAGGGTTTATTCTCCACCATTATACATCATTGAGAATCAATAATAAGATCTATCAACATCAATTAACTATCAAAATTATCAACCGTAGATAACAACAAGCTCTGTTACCCCAATCTTTCCTTAGTTCGTCCTTAAATAGAACAAGCTCTCTATTTAATCTCTAACCACTAGACAACCTAGAATAAGCTCTCTAGATTTAATGTAATGACAGCTTTATGATGAGAAAGATAGGTTGATCTAGGCAACAAACACATAAGCTTGGATTGTTTAACCTATGTTATGTTCCACTTTGCAATTAGCGAAAACTTGACCATAATCATTAATCACAAATTGCCACTTATGAATAGGAAATCAAGATAATTACACGGATCAAGACTCATAAACTAGCAATAGATAATTATCAAGCTCTATCTAGTTTGCGACCTAAACAAATCAAGACAACATCATGAACAATTTTTATGGAAGAACATAATCAACTTTGATAGAAAACATTGATAGATAAATCTGAAAATCAATTACACAACTTGTCTAGGGCTTTGAAATCACCCTTAACCAAATAAAAGTTTAGCCTTGCATAAGCATTGTCAACATAAACAAAAATATTCAAAAGAAACTAAGAAGAAAAATAAAATAAAAGATTGATAAATAATCAAAAGTATGTCTTAGTTGGTGGCTCAAAAGATGGTATTTATAAAGCTTTTTTACCTTGAAAACCCTTTCTTGTTGATCAAGGAAGCTAGGAGGCAAAAGGGTGCAATTTTAGCAATTTTTTGGATTTTTGCAGTTTTTCACGGATTTGGCAAGCCCGGCCAGCGCTGCAGTGCTGACTTTTGATCTTTTTGGGCGCTGCGGCGCCAGACTCCGGCGCTGCGGCATTGGTCGCTGATTTTTTTGACGCATTTTCTTACACTTCTTCGACTGATATGGATGCTCATTTCATGTCCGATTTTGACGTGTGACCTATCATTAGAAAGGTATTCAAATCAGCTTCAAAAGTCAAGAAGGAAGTTTCTTCCAATAAGGACTTTAACATAATGTTTTCCTTGAAACAAGCTCTGGAAGTCAAATCTGCCTTCTTGCTTTGCAACCCGAAATTGATCTTTTTGACTCCCAAGTCCTCTTCCATCTTGGGATTATGATTTTGTAAGCTCTTTAACATCATATTTGACATCTTTTGAGTTCATCTCTTTCAAAATACCTATAATTCATAAAATCATAGTAATTTGTCAAGGAACTTAAGAATTAAAGTACAAAGTATAAGAAAATAGTATATATAAAATGTATGAAATTAAGCACTTATCAAGATATATTATCGATATATAGACATATATACTGACAATGCATCAAATATAAATCCATACGATAATAGTATAATTCTGTCATGTATGGCAAGATAAAACTACTCCATTTTGATTATAAGTTTTATTAAAGAGTTTTTTAAGATATTTATAAAAATTATCATATTTAATAAGTTATAATTTTTAATACATTAAAAATTATTAAATTATATCGATTAATACTCTAACAAATTTTAACAAGTATTTTTAGGATACTGTTAATAATTATATATATATATGTAAATTCATTAAAAAAATACAACCTAGGCATGCTTGTCTGTAAATTTCAGGAATAATATTATATTTTTTTTTGAGGAATTTCAGGAATAAGATTAGTAGTTCTTGGAAGTGCCAAGCAATCAGAAGAAATAGGCTATAATGAAGCCATGGTTTCGTGCTATCATTTTACATGATTGCAGACTCGTTTAAACCTATGCAGAAAAGCAATTTAGTTGGACAAATAATTGGTTTATTTTACTCCCTCCTTTTTAATTTATAGTCTGTTAATTTTTACGAAATTAAAAAAAATAAAAATTGACTTACATATAATTTTAATTTTTGGGTTTTGCTAACAAATGTCTTTAAAACACTCTTTAAAGTTAGTTAGTATACTATTTATAATAATAATATTATATTAAATGTAATAGTTGATAATTTTATTCATCATTTTTAATTTTAATGCATTGAATGAAAATATTACTATATCTACTAACCTTAAGAAGTGTACTTAGGACACTCGTTAGTAAAATTCAATTATAAAAAATTAAGTGCTCTAAATAATACTTAATTTTGGAACATTAAAAAAAAAAAAAACACAGAGGTAACTAGAGGTGGCAATTGGGCGGGTTCAGGCCCATTCGGGTTCGGGTTCAATCGGGTTCGGGTCAGTTCGGGTTCGGATCCGATCGGGTTCGGGTCCGTCCGGGTTCAGGTCCGTTCGGGTTCGGGTCCAGTCGGGTTCGGTTCGGGTTCGGATTTGTTTTACATCATTTTTTTTTATGTTAGATGTAATCATTTTTACATAATTTAAATATTTACTTTTAAAAATAATTTTATTATTATTTTTAAAAATAATTTTTTATTATAATATGATATTTTTAATTATATTTATTTATTAAAATCAATATTTGTTAGCACCAAAAGAATATAAAATTAAATTTTTATATAAAATAAAATTTTAAAATAATTTATTATAAAAAATATGAAATATTATAAATTAATCATATTAATATTTAAAATAATTGATTTGATGAACTCGAATTTCAACATGTAAATATATTATAATTTATATTCACTACAAAATAAGAGATTTTTAGGGACGAACCCTGGCATTAAACTTTGAGGCCTAAACAGGTTTGGACTACCCATTTACAAATATGGGCGGGTTTGGGCAGAATTTGAGTCCTATATGTTGGATCGGTCCGAGCTTGGGCAAGTGAATATGGTGTTGATAACTTAATTTAATAATACGCCTAAAAAAACTATATATATGTTGCAAAGAGCAACACATTTTTTTAAAAAATAGTTTTTATCTATTTTTTAATATAAGAAATACTATTATACTAAAGATAAGTTAAAATGAATGAATTGCTATTAATTAATTTTAATATATAGAAAATACTATTATACTATTATAAGGGTGTTCTTAAAATAATATAAATAAAGGACAAGTAATATTTTATGTCAAAAAAATTTACATTTTTAAAATTTTCATAAGTTTAGAATTTTTAGATAATGGATTCATTAAGATATGGGACATTAAAGTTATAAGTACAAAGTATAATTTTATTTTTGATAAAATTATTATTTTATCATATATATATATATAAATTAAATTAAATTTTAATTAAATTATTAAAAAAGATATTAGAATAAAATTGATAAATTTGCTTTATAAAAAAATTATTTAATTACAATTTGATAATTTTTATTTTTAGTATTAAATTCGGGTTCTAGTATTTTCGGGTTCGGACTTTTTTGGGTTCGGGTCTTTTCGGGTTCGGGCTTTGGCCATTTCTGGTTCGGATTTTTTCGGGTTCGAATTTTTGATTTTTTGATTAAATTGAGCTTGGACGAATTCGGATTCGAATTTTTTTAAACAGATTTTCGAGTTCGGATTTATTTTGTCACTCTAGGTAACTGGCCATGCAATCCCTGAAAAGGAAGGATCCTGCATGTTCTCTTCCTAGACATAATCATTAAGCAGTTTGCCATGCTTTATCTTTCATTATCATAATCATCACCAACCATGCATTATCATCATCATAATCATCATTTCTCATGTCCCATTAGATGCTGTTTGATGCTGAAAAAGTATGGGACAAAAGACCCTGAAAATTACAGCATTTTAGTGAGAAATTGATGATCATCATGAATATCCTTCATCATAGACTTAATAATTTAACGTTTTCTTTTTGAATCAACATGTGTGAATTTTTCCACTTTCCCCAAAGTTTGAAAATTAATCTCCTTAAAAGTTGATTGTTCCATCTTTCGAGACTCACGCGTCCCTAATTAAAGGTTAAATATTGTCTTAAACTAAGAACTATTTTTGTTGTTTTTTTATAAGGGTTGTAGTAGATACGTTTTAAGATTAATTAATATAATATTTATAATAATAATACTATATTAAGGATAAAAATTGATAAATTTATTCATCATTTTTAATACATTAGATAAAAATATTATCATGTATAGTAATTTTAAAAGGTGTCTAGTGACTTTAAAGATTGTTCTTAGAACAATTTTCAATGTTAGTTAATATACTATTTAATATTTATAGTAATGATTTTGCTAATGAGTGGCTTAAGAATACTCTTTAAATTTCTTGGGCATACATAAAAATTATTATATATAGTAATATTTTCATCAAATGCATTGTAAATGATGAATAAAGTTGTTAATTTTTGCATTTAATACAATGTTATTACTATAAGGTTTTACTAATAAGTGCCTTTAGGTATTCTTTAAGATTAGTTAATATACTATTTATAATAATAATATTATATTAAATACAAAAATTGATAATTCTATTCATCGTTTTCAATGCATATTGAATGAATATATTACTATGTATAATAATTTTTAAAAATGGCCAATAACCTTAAAAGAGTGCTTTAAAACACTCGTTAACAAAATTCTATAATACAATCAAAAATACTTTTAAGTTTTGTCTTGAGTATGATTTTTTCTCTTGGTAGTCTTAAAAACATATTTTTATATTAATTTGATGTATTTTAAATTTTACTCTTCAAATTCTTTAAAAAAAAAAATTATTAATCAATTGAAATAACCTTGTGGGTAGCTAATTTTGTTGTTAATTGTAAAAATTCCTGGACACAAAATATTAGTATTATATTTTTGGATAAAGCCAGTATTCTTAAGCCCCCATCCAGCTCAACTTTGAAATCTCGAGTTAGTTTTTTTTTTTTTTAATGGCATTATATATATATATATATATATTTCTCAACTATGAGATTTATGGACTTCAAATTATATAAATATATAGTTTTGGAAGACGTTTTTACCAGTCTATTTCGCATGCATCCTTGAATTGTTCAGTCCTGGTAGTCTTGATCAATATATATAACTAAAAAAAATTTAGTTCGAAAAATGTTTTTTTGTTGTTGTTATTTTTCAAGTGCTCGACTTCAACTTATATTAGTATTTGGCTTGTGAGTTAATTTTTGTATATCAATAAATTATAAAGGTATATAATTAAGGATCATAATAAAATTGATTGTTATCAATACTTTAAATTTAAATGTATTTCATATTTTAGAGTGTACAAAATAAATTTGTATCTTATAAATAAATAAAAATTATGATGGATATCAAAATTAATTCATTTAAATTATATTGATGTCCATAATTCATATCAAAATTTATAAAAAAACATAATATAATATAAACCCAACAAATATTTTACTATAACATATAAATTATAATATCACAAAATATAGCTTATTATATCATTTAATTATTATAATATTTTTCTTCTTATTCAATATTTAAAATAAAAAAAATTCACTTATATCTACTTAATATTATTATTCAATGTTTTAACATTTACCGATCATTTATCAATATAATATTTTATTAATTTAACAATTATTATTAAACTTTTATAAAATACTAAATATCAAAATTTCAATACTCATAAAACATCAATTTAACATAAAAATCAACCTAAAATTATTGTGTCTATGAAAATTAAGAACCGACATAGAATAGAATATAGATGCGGGTTAATTGGTTTAAAAGTGATAATGAGGAATGTTGACCATTTTAACTATGGATGCCTTCAAACATACTCTCTCGTCTCCTCAATCATTCTCTTTGTATCAACAATCATTAATTTCATCAATTTTTTCCTCTTCCCCCCCCCCCAACTTTTAATACTTTTTTGTTGAGTATTTTTGAGTCAAGTCCAATCCCACATAGTTTCCTTATGTTAAGCCAAGGGGGCTTTCACCTTATAAGTAGAGAGCTTAGGCTTTGGTTGAACTCACCCACTACCCCTTGTGAGATAGTCTATACACTTGTATTAGGATTATCCGGGTGGTGAGTCATAGTGTTTTGTTTTGAGGGTTTGTAGTTTAATCCGTTCAAAAGCTAATTTGAGGGATCCATTCAAAAGCTACTTGTAAGAGGGTTTGTAGCTTAATCCAATCAAAAGCTACTTGTATGAGGGTTTGTAGCTTAATCCATTCAAAAGCTACTTGTATGAGGGTTTGTAGTTTTATCCGTGCAAAAGCTACTTGTTGTAGTGATGTTATCCTTATGGGATCGTGGATGTAGGCCAAGAAGGGTCGAACCACGTAAAAAATATTGTGTCTTTTTCTTTTCTTATTCGAATGCTTGTTGTGGGTGAATGCTTGCTTTTGGGTAACCAGGTTTTATTTTTCCCAACAACTGGTATCAGAGCTTATGGTTCGAGGGAGGAGTTGCCTAAAAGCTTTTGGTTCAAGCAAGGAGAGATGCTGCCAGCTGCCAAGAGTTTTTTTTTTTTTGGTTCGAGTTCGAGTAAGGAGAGAAGCTTTGTTCAAGGAAGAAGAGTTGTCGAGTTCCTGCCAAGTGGTTATTGGGACTTTGACTCAAGGGAGGATATGTTGAGTATTTTTGAGTCAAGTCCCAATCCCACATAGCTTGCTTATGTTAAGCCAAGGGGGCTTTCACCTTATAAGTAGAGAGCTTAGGCTTTGGTTGAACTCACCCACTACCCCTTGTGAGATAGTCTATACACTTGTATTAGGATTATCCGGGTGGTGAGTCATAGTGTTTTGTTTTGAGGGTTTGTAGTTTAATCCGTTCAAAAGCTAATTTGAGGGTTTGTAGCTTAATCCATTCAAAAGCTACTTGTAAGAGGGTTTGTAGCTTAATCCATTCAAAAGCTACTTGTATGAGGGTTTGTAGTTTTATCCGTGCAAAAGCTACTTGTTGTAGTGATGTTATCCTTATGGGATCGTGGATGTAGGCCAAGAAGGGTCGAACCACGTAAAAAATATTGTGTCTTTTTCTTTTCTTATTCGAATGCTTGTTGTGGGTGAATGCTTGCTTTTGGGTAACCAGGTTTTATTTTTCCCAACATTTTCTTCTTCATCATCATTATTATTATTATTATTATTATTATTACTATTATTATTAATTTCATCTTCATTTGCATATTTACTGTTTTGCCTTTGGGGTGGCCACACGTAATAATCTTGTTTCTCTTCTTTCCCTTTGTATTTTGGAATTAAGATTAAATTTGTTGTTATATTATAATTTAATATTACATTTTATTATTTACCTCAATTTTATTAATTTTTAAATAAAAAATAACAAAATAAGAATATATTTTAGAATATTCAACTAGTTTAAGTAACAAATTTTGATCAATTCTATTATTTTTTGTCTAAAAACTAATAAAATTAAAAGGATAATAACAAATTTAACTTTAACCCATTGCATTTTTAAAGCTAATGCTCTTTGGTCCTCTAATACTTTCCATCATTCTGGACTCTGGTGTATAATGTTTATTATAGTCTCATCAGTTTTATCTTTTGTTACTAAAAAGAGACTAAAGCAGAAGAAGTAAAAATGTTGAGAAGTAAAATGTAGAGAAACAAGTTGAGAGAAGATAACTTGTATTTTTGGTGTTTTTGATAGGTCACACAAGAACCTTATTTATAGGATGATAACATGAACTATACAAGATAAAAAATAATTATGCCTAAGATTATGCTAATCTAGAAATGTGTGATATTCTTTACAATGCTAATCTAGTCTAATATTCTTTATAATGCTAATCTAGTTTAATATTCTTTACACCCCCCTCAAACTCAATATGGAAGTAGAAACATCATCTTGAGTTTGCTGAGTAAGTTATCAAGACGCCCAGGAAGATGAGTTTTGGTGAAGAGATCAATAGGTTGGTCTTCTGAGTGAAGTAAGAATAAACGAAGATCACCATTAGTAATATGTTGACGAATGAAGTGACAATCAATCTCAATGTGCTTAGTTCTTTCATGAAAAACATCATTATTAGCAATTTGAATTGCACTCTGATTGTTACAGCAGAGAGGAGTTGGAGAAGAAGCAGGTACACCAAGATCGAAAAGAAGCCAACGAAACCACAATAATTCTGCCATAGTGTCAGCAAGGGCACGATACTCTGCCTCAGTACTAGAATGAACTGTAAATGACTGCTTCTTACTATTCCAGGAGATTAAGGAATCACCAAGAAAAATACAATAACCGATGGTAGACCGTCGATTGGTTGGATCACCAGTCCAATCAGCATCAGAATACGCACGTAGCTGGAAGGAAGATGAGATCGAAAAGTGAAGTCCATGAAATAGGGTACCTTTAACATAACGAAGAATGCAGAAGAAGAAGCTCTGATATCATGTTACTAAAAAGAGACTAAAGCAGAAGAAGCAGAAATGTTGAGAAGTAAAATGTAGAGAAATAAGTTGAGAGAAGATAACTTGTATTTTTGGTGTTTTTGATAGGTTACACAAGAACCCTATTTATAGGGTGATAACATGAACTATACAAGATAGGAAATAATTATGCTTAAGATTATGCTAATCTAGAAAGGTGTGATATTCTTTACAATGCTAATCTAGTTTAATATTCTTTACAATGCTAATCTAGTCTAATATTCTTTACATCTTTTAATCTAGATTTTCATTCATTTTTATAGAAGAAAGGATTATGGCTATAAACAAATTTAGGGTTTTTATCTAAATTGACTCTTCATTTTACCATTTTTTTGTTATGAAACTAGGAATATGAAATTATACTCATCACTTGCACTAAATTCAGATGGGTGAGATCATTAATTAAGATTTAATGCAAATTTTTAATTGAATAAAAGTGTAGGTAGGTCGAGTCAAAATAAAGATTTTAGCTGGTAATTGTCTTTGATTTATATCCAACACGAGAGGGAAGTACCTCTTAATTCTTGATTAAATGAAAATAATCATCTTTGACGTTAGAGGTTGTTTGGACGAGGGATTTCAATAAGGGAATTCGTTTGTAGAGAGACTTTCAAACTTCTAAAATAGAATTACTTTGTTTGGCAAAATAAAAATTAGAATTTTTGGAATTTGAAAGAGGATTTTTACATGGCTCATACTCTCTTTTCAAATTCCACCTCGAGAGGTGGAATTTGTGAAATTTTTTGATTTTTTACTAAGATATTAACATTTATTATGTTTTATTTTTTTACTCAACTTTTATTTTTTTCAATTCTAACTATGAAAACTAATTTTAATTTTTCTTCTTCATGTTATTAGTAATATCTATATATTTTTAAATATCTAATGACATCCATATTACATATTTTTTTCAATTTTTTTTTTATCTCTAATATTGTTTTTTTACTTCATCAAATTCCAATATCAATATTTTTAAAAAAATATTTATTCAAACAATACAATTACAAATGTTAGTATTTTGAATTAATGCATTTTAAAATGCTAGCATTTCAAAATTCTTCAAAATTTCTCATCCAAACACACCCTAGAAGAATTTGTATTATGAGTTATGACTTAAATTTGAATGCTTACTATCTAAACTACGCTAACAAAAACAATATACACTTACATTAATTTTCATTTTAAGCTTTTTCTCTCATCATTATCAGTCATATAAATACCTAAATACTTTTTTTCCGAAGTAAACTAACCTTTTTTTGCATAATTTAAGTTACATAATACTTCTTCTGTCTCATTTTGTTTGTTCATGTTTGATTTTTTTTTTATTTTTATCAAACGAACTTAATTTTAACCATTATTTTTAAAAAAATTGTATTGAGTTAAAATTTAAAAAAGTATGTTTTAAAAATTTAAAAACTCAAACTTTACAAATCTTTTTTAAAATTATAATTTTATTAAAATAATAATCGAAGTTGAGTTCGTTTTATTCAAAAGATCAATAAGAGACAAATATAATAGATCGAAGTGAGTAATAAATAAAATTGCTTGAATCAAAGATCGTGACAATGTAATTTTAACCCACCTTAATTTTTTTAAGCCAATCCTTTTACAACCAAGTTAAGCTTCTCAAAAAAAAAAAAAAAAAAAAACAGTTACTAGTTATTTCTCCTTC
The DNA here is from genome assembly GCA_030761205.1 of Fremontodendron californicum. Classification (NCBI taxonomy): domain Eukaryota; kingdom Viridiplantae; phylum Streptophyta; class Magnoliopsida; order Malvales; family Malvaceae; genus Fremontodendron; species Fremontodendron californicum. The sequence continues at coordinate 7,143,959 of JAULJL010000009.1, read as the reverse complement.
AAGCCTTTCCTGTTAAAACAGCTTTTACGAGGATTAGAAAACCCAATGCCATAACCCAAATGGAATAGTAATCTTTGGCTCAATCACTTGGGGTTTATATATATATATATATATATATATATATATATATATATATATATATATTTGGGGATAGGGAAATCAAACTTAAAATTTTCTATTTGAAGAAGCGGGATTAACAGTGTGAAATATATGCTTAGGATATATTTTAAAAAATAAAAAAAAAATTTTAAAAAATACATATGTGATAATCTTTTAATTTTGTTTGTTAAATTAAAAAAAATTTCTGTATAAAAAACGAACTCTTTTTGTTTTCTCCTTTGTAAAATAGGATAGGAAAAGATGTAAAAAATGTAAAGTTAGCTGTTGAAACCAGAACGAAGTATGATAATTTTGGGGCCCAAATGTTAAAAATGTGGGCCCAGGACTAGGACTGGCCTGCTAGATTCTGATGTCGACCTCGGTTCATTCGTTTTCTGACAAGCTGGACACATAAACAAGGCTCAAAGTCCCTTGAGCTGATTCACTTGAAAGCCCAATATCTTTCATATTTTTATTACCCTCTGTACCAAGAATATTGAAAACAATGATCTAAAAACACCCAAGTATTTCACCCAAATCCCAATAATAAGTGAGTATAAACCCAAGATTGATTTAACTTAACCGATTCATGCCATCATCTTTTAGAAATTTAAAATTCGATTTCTAATTTTGTTCATTATCCTTAATCTGCCACATTTTTATACCAAAAAAAGAAAATCATAATCTCATTATTTTTATCCATTCTTACAAATAATTAAAAAAAGAAAATACTATTAGTCTCATTATGTTTGTCCCAAATAATATAATTATACTCTGATATGACGTGATTATTGGTTTGATTGTAATATCTCATTTATGAATTAATTGACTTATCCATAGAACACAAAGGACGGACCCTTATGAAAGGATGATAACATTTCAATTCACATAATGTGAGCATAACATATTTGACAGCTTTATGATCACACCCTCGTCGAAATCATAAATTTCGAAGCTGAATTCTTTGTAAAGTAAAAGCAAATATTAATGCAATGCAGTTAAAACTATTGTTGAGCAGTTTCAGGACATGAGATAATAATAATAATAAAAAACTTTCTAGCTCCTTAGTTCAGTCGTCTCCTTCTATGCGCACGAGAGATGCCATTGTCAACATCTGAAACCCTTGAAGCATCATGTCTTCGTCTAGAAGATGAAGCTGAAAGCGATACCACAGAGTCGATTTCGACAGCAGTGTCCATTTGACTCTCTGAGTTTATTACAGCAGCAATGCTTGAGAAAGAATCCGTATCATCAACTGATGGTGGCTGTTCCTGATTTCTTCCGACCACGTTGCTTCGAAAATATGCCTCAACTAACCTATCTGCTGAACTCAATGCAGATGTCAAAGTCTGTCTTGCAGATCTTCGCATATGTGATTGTCTTTCGAGTAACAAAGAATGAATCCGGGAGGACATAACATCAGTACCAGTTGTGCTGCTAGGCATCAAGTCGACGTCATCAAGGGACACAACTGTATTTTGCTCTCCACGCAATCTGCGAGATGTCAAAATCCTGTTAAGAACGGAATTTGTTCTTTCTGCAGTTTCCCGGGCACCATTGGCCTCCCGTGGTGGTGGAGTCAGGTCACGGTTCAAATGAAATCTGCTTCCAAGGCGGCGAATCATCTCATCCACTGGGAGATTTAAAGCAGTCCTTTGAATAGTTTGCCTCCAACTGTCTACCCGCCGTGCAGTAGGCCGAGGAGGGATCTTAAGACCCGAGTCCTCTTCTGGCTCATAGGTAATGTTCATGTTCCCCTGACCATAAATTGGGGTCAGAGTTTTAACTGTCACCTCTCCTTTGCAGACAGGACATTCCTTTGCATCCGAATGAACGTGTAACCATCGGTAGAGGCAAGACCAACAAAACAAGTGACCGCAACAAGTTACAACAGGTTCCCGAGCCAAATCAAGGCATATGTTACAATCAAAAAAGCTCCCATCACTGCTAACACCCTTCTCAACATCATCCTTTTTTTCTGAAACCTCATCTTCCAAAAATCCATTGGTATTTTCACATGATTTGGGTACATCAATCGTTCTTTCCTCGGCAGCAACACTGCCCTCACCTGCCTGTAACGTATTCAAATGGCCTGAATTCCCCATAAATTGATTCAATTCCACAGAGAGGTTTTGAGTTCCAGCAGGAATTTGAACCTGCTGCCGTCTCCACCTCCTACGCCTAACAGCTTCTCTAATCCTATCAAACCGGTTATCAACCAAATCATCCCAATTCAAACCTTCATTCGAAACTGGTCTTGGCCCGGTCTCAGGAGCAGGATCCAGATTCAAATCAAGGTTCATTGTATCAGGTGTTTCCTCACCCATGACAAATGGTCCAAAAAACCGCCCCTTTTTTTCTACCCAGATGAACCCTCCTTACAATTTTCACAAGTTTAAGGTACCCAGATATAAAAACCTTAAATTTACCCTAAAATTAAAGAAACCCAAATCATCAAAAATCCTAAATTTTACCCTAAAAACCAATAGAACCCAGATGCAAAAGTCCTTCCTTTAGCACAAATTCATCAAAACCAACAAGTAAAACCCCAATTTCATCAAAAATATCAAGAAACCCAGATCTAAAGGCCGAATTTACAACCTCCCAAAACTAAAGAAACCTAGCTTTAGGTCATCAAGATGGTGGCTTTAAAGACAAAAACAAATAAATATGGAAAATTTATACTAAAAATGAGAATTATAGAAGAAAAAAACAAAGACCTGGCTTTAACAGCTGATGATCTTGACCATCAAACTCGGAGCTTTTTAAGTCCTTTGAGTCACTGAGTTGGATGATGGGAGCTGTTTCGGAGTTGAGTTGGGTTCGACTTGACTCGCCATGAATTGTTACCTTCTTGGGTCAGCGATCTTTCATCTTATTTGGAGAGAAGACGGGAAAAAAAATCAAAAAGAAAAAAAAGTTTTGAGGGAAATTTTTAGAGAATTCAAGCCTCCAAGGAAGGAGAGAGGGAGGTAGGATTCTGTGTATTTCAGCATTTTTTGTAATCTATGATTGGTTTTGAATCACCGGCAATGATGATTAGAGTGGGATTTGATGATGACGTGGCAAAATTACTGGAGGAATCAGGGAAGATTTTAAGCTGTCAAATAAAATAGGGTAAATCTGAAAAACATCCTTTCCCAAAAAAATATTTATTAAATGATAAAATAGGTAAAAGTTAATTTTGGAAAGGAAATAAGGAAATATAAAATTGTAGAAAGAGATATTGTGAAAACAAATATACCCTTAGTAAAACAAAGAAGACCCATTTTTTCTTCCCTTTCTCACGTTTCTTCCCTCCCCTCTCTTACGTTTCTCTCTACATTGAGATTTCTTTTCTTGTGCTAATTGATTGCAAAGAATGAAGCTTTTTTTTTCTCTCATAAAAATCTTGTAGATTTTTCATTAAATTTGAGATTCTGTGTTTTGACAACTAATTTTTTTTAACAAAGAATGAGAGATCTTTTGTCTGTTGTCACTTGTCACAGTTTGTTATATGTTTTTTCTAAACCTCCTCATTCTTCTTTTTCTTCAAAAGTTTTTGGGAGAAAATAAGAGTTTTCCATATTGATGGATAAAGAAAGAGAAACTCAATTCAAAGTTTGCTAGAAAGGAAAAAAAAAAGGTTAAAGTTAAAAATGTATTTTCTGTTTTCTTGTTAATAATTTTAAAGTTTTACATTTCTCTTTTACAAATTATTTTTATTCATTATACCATTTAATAAATTGTGTTTTTTACACAGCATGTTTTTCAAATTTACCAATATAATAAAGATGTTAAATGTTTTTTAACAACAAAAAAAAAATAAGATAAGGTTTAAATTTATTATTTACATTATAATGAATCAAATTTATCATTAATATTTAAATGAGTATAATTTTTTTATTATATTTTTTATTTAATAAAAACAATTAAAAGCAAAGGTGTTCAAAAATCAAGCTTTTTACCAAGCTCGAAATCTCTTCCGACTCGACTCTACTCGAATTGTGAATGTAATGTTTTAAGATTCAAACTTGGTCAAAAAATATTATATATTAATAAATAATATATTAAAAAATTATTAACTTTTTTAACATTATTATCCTAATTTAAATAGACAGGTCAAGTTCGGATTTGAGTTTTAGAGATGTCAATCGAGCTTATCTCGATCCAATTTTATCAGTGAACATTTTTAACTAAAAATTTGCGGTAAAAAGAAATTTAGTAAGCAAATAAAAGAAATATTCTATACAATAATTTAATTTTTGATTATTTTTTTATATGGTGGTAGAATTGTATATGTTCAAAGATAAATAATAAATTAGATCATCGTCTTAAATAAAATGACAATTTTGGACCTTATTACAAAAAATTTAAAGTAAAAAGTATCAATTTTTTAAGAGTAAAAAGAGAACTTAAATTTTTTTGTAACATCTCAAAAAAAAAAAAAAAAAAAAGAAGGCAAAAGTTAGTTTGTAATTTGATTTCATGATGAAAGTATATTGTGATGCTCCCTCCCATTAGCCTTAGCTTTTGTCCTTAATAAGAATGATTGTATCCTTTTCCTTTTATATTGTTAAAAATTATTAAAAACAATATATATATATATATACACACTCTCATAATGCTCTCTCATGTTAAAAAGAATGAATTTAAAAATATATTTGTAAGGCAGGGAAATGATTTCTCTATGGGTGGGGCCGTGGGGGGTTTCTTATTTAGCTCTATTTAGAATCTTAAAATCATTTATTTGCACATGATGATTTATATTTGCAAATGAATTTTAACGTAAAATTCATGGCAAATTTTTTAAGATATTGTTAAAAAAAAAATTTCAAATTACCTGCATATTCAAATTATATATCAAAATATGTTGATTTTAAAATCAGTTGGGAAGTTCCCATATCATATGACGACTTCTCAATTTTAAATTTTATTTTTTTAAAAAAAATTTTGCTTAGAAGTCGTCATATCATATGACGATTTTTGAGTTTTAAATTGTTTAAATTTTTTTAAGCACTTGGAAGTCGCCATATGATATGACGACTTTCAAGTGCATTTTGTTAATTTTTTTTTTTAAATTTTAAATTTGTAATTAAAGTATTTTTTTTTTAGTTTTAAAAATTAACATAATTTAAGTATTTTTGTAAAAAAAAGTATTTTTAAAAATTATTTTAAAATCCTAAATAATATTTTTTATAATATATTTTTATATATATAATTAATTATTTATATATATAATAATAAAATATATATAAAGATAAATACTTTTTAAAATTATGTTACTGTTTTAAAACAGTAAAAAAAAATTAACTTTTATATTTAATTTTACAAAATTAAATTTTTAAATAATAAATTAAAAAACTAATTTACAAACCTAAAAAAATTTAAAAATTTAATATTGTTTTCTAAAATATTTTTTTAATAAATTTAAAAATTAATAATAAAATTTAAATAACAAAATTAATAAATAATAATTAAAAATTTTAAAATAACAGTTAATTTTTATATTTAATGAAAGAAAAATACAAAAAGTACATTATTAAAAAAATTATACAAAAAATACATGATTATTATACAAAAAGTATGTTTATTCTAATTATTTACGGAGGAGCTCTCATATCGCGTGGTGTTGAGCAACAATGTCGAGCTCTCTTATTGAGTGGTGGTTGCACCCGTCGTTCAACCTCGTCAGTGGCACATATTCGTTGTCGACCTCGTCCTTGACCTACCGCCACTGGTTTTGGTTGTATGTTATCCGCATGCTCACTCACATCAGTCGATGAGAACGCACTACTAGAGGGACCCATATGTTCTACATAAAAAAATAGAAATTCACTGCTCTAGGAGCCAACACCTAGTCCACCCATAAAGAGGAACCTGACTACTAGATGGACCCACAAATGATGTAATATCAAATGCTGACGTAGGGGTTCCAAATTGATACATTGTAGTTAGATATGCTGAACTTGGACTTGGGGTGAGGAGCTGGTCATTTAACCTCGTCATTGGCGTTGATGGTCGGTACCACTCATCAATATCAAATCCGGGGTGACTGACGGAATGACTGGATGCTACGCCATGTTCGGGTTGAGGTTCAGGATGCTCAATGACATCCTCGGTGCAGTGAACTCCGCCGCATGTGATGAGGCCAGTTGACGACTTGACGTGTCCACCCACGTTGTAGGCTAGGTTTAGGAACTTCCATTTCGTGTGTAGGACGGACTGGATTTGAAGTCTGTCCGGGAAATGGCATACTCCTAATATCCTCAAACTCCGACGGTGGACAAACAAAAAGCCGACCTTCATTTTTATACCATCTTATGTAATCAGCAGATTGGTTGAAATTATTACGAACAATGGGTATACCTGTCGGAATTTGTTCATAACGTAGATTCCACAATTGGATCCATTGTCGATGCTTCGTAGGCCAAAATACTTCATGGCGCCCACGCATATCAATCTTGTGAACCTTATCGAGGTTCACCAGTGGTTGCGAAATTGGTTGTTGCATCCCAAATTGTCGCAATACCCTGTCAGTAGCGTGCCACTCTACATATGCAAAGCATATAAATGCTGTGTTTGCTATCTATATATTACAATTATTAGTTGTATCCGATGTGAGACATGTCATAATTTAATTTGAAGAATATGGCATTCACACAAACTGCGAATAATTATTACAAATTATTAGTTTCATATGGATTAAATACAAAAATACTTGAATGTAACAATCGAAACATTTACCTTATGATATCCTTCTCGATCTAGTCGTGATCTTATAGTTCGAAGGTCGAGCGGAATATCACTACAATCTTTAGGATGACTCCACCTGTTAAAAAGCATATAAAATCTTAATAGACTTAATAAAAATACAAGTTCGTACAAAATTAATAAAATAGTCAAGATTATTACCTATTTGCAAGGGGGTATACAGGCGAAAAATTCCCGCGCGGAGTAATAAATGGCAGTCGATGCCAAGCTCATGACTGCAGAAGCAGTAAACATCCACCTATGTCATGGAAGTTGGGAACTGTAGCCCGACGCAGTTCTCTATACAAAACCGCCAAACATGTAGAACCCTAACTATAATTTGCTACATGCTCTAAATCATGAAGCAATGGAAGATACATTAAATGTACCCGACTGCTCGATTTGTCGGGCATTAGCATTCCTCCAATCAAACGTAAAATATATGCTCTAGCAGTATATTTTACCACTTCTTCGCTTGCGTGTTCGGGGAGATTTTGCAATGACTGCAGCCACGTTTTTGTCACCATTGAGCCTTTGAGACACTTTTCTGGAGATACAACGCCCAATAAATTTTGGCACTCTTCATTCCAATCTAGAAGACTTGCGCCTGTAACTGGCATGCCATCCACTGGTAGTCCAAGTTGGAGCACAACATCTTCTAAAGTGATCGTGCATTCACCACATGGAAAATGAAAAGTGTGCGTCTTGGGTCTCCATCGTTCAACCAACGCACTAATTAAGTCCGACAGAAGCATACATTGTCGAATTTGACTTGCATAATAAAATCTGGCACTCTTTAAGTGGTCGATAATAGATGGATGCGGATCTTCAAAAAAAAAATTTCTCGATCGTAAGACACGAATAGGGTCCTGTTCATAGTTAATTAAATTAAATAATTATAAAATCATAAAAAAATTAATAATGCAATCTCTTTAAAATATAATTAATTATAAAATTATTATTATAAATAATAATTTTATAAAAATTAATACAAAAATTAATAAAAATTATAATGATAATTAATTAAATTATAAAAAATTTACTAACCTCTTGATATATAACCGCGGATATGTAATTATCTTGCAATTTCAATAATGATGAAGCCACTTTGAAATCAACACTAAGAGAAAATTTTAGATTTTTTTTTGGGTATAAAATAAGAGGAAAAGAAGAGAATTTGTATGAAAAAAAAAATGAATGTAAGAGGGGGTATTTATAGGTGAATTGTTGGGGGTGGGAATGGCAGCGATCACTTGACCGTTGCCTTTCAATTTTTAATTTTTTTTTTTTACCGTTTTAAATTAAAACGGTTACGATTTTAAATTTTTACTGTTTTAAAACGTTACAATTTTAAAATTTTTAAAAAAATTAGTTCGATATGGCGACTTACGAACTAGATTTAAAAAAAAAATTAAAAACAAAGGTCAAAAGTCGTCATATCATATGGCGACTTCTGACCTATATATTTCAATTTTTTTTTTTTTTTTAAATTAAGAAGGGAAGTTGCCATATGATATGACGACTACCCTTCTTAATTAAAAAAAAAAATTAATCATGGGAAGTCGTCATATGATATGATGACTTTCTATGGTATTTTTTAAAGGCGTATTTTGGTATATAATTTGAAAATATTAGTATTTTGATATTTTTTTTTAGCAATATTTGGATAAATTTGCCTAGAATACATTATGAAATTAAACTGAATTTCATTTCCATTTAATACAAACATAATTTTTTTATAAAATTATTGGTACAAGAAAAAAATTACAATTATAATAAAATATTAAATTTTATATAAAAAAATTAATGAATTAAAACAAACAAATAAACCAACGAACCAATCAACATATATAACGGAATAAATTCAACATAAAATTATATTAAATCCATATATGATAGACTTGAGTTACTTAAATTTAGAACTTCAAAGTTTTAAGACCTTCTCTTCATGTTTCATTTTTTTTTTTTTCTTACAGGATTGATCTGATTTGAACGAGCGGCTATAGAGTAGATGATGTCTTGGCCGCATTTTGATGAAAAATTAGACAAGTCTTTGATGAGACTAATTGATTATTAATTTGATATTGGATTTAGATATTTTCCCTACTTTCTCAGCAAGTGGTGCAGCCAATACATAGAAAAAGATAGAACCAAGTTGCTTGCGTTGCGGCAGATGCCTGGTCATTGTTACAATAATAATTTCATTAAAATTGAATTTCTTTCCCCAATTTATCTCGTACAGGCACACCTGGTGACAGTTATTCCACTTCCAGATCTATATCAAACTTCACAGAATTCAAACATGATAGGCTCTCATTGTTTCGTGATTTCAGTTTTGATTCTTTATAAAATTTAAATCCTTTTTCATTTTTGTTCTTAATAAAACATTCTTGACCTTAGCAACTCCTATAAATCTTGTGTCTGTATGGATTACAGAGGCTAATTAACTTTCATTAATCTTCTTACAATATGATCTGATGATTAGCAATGTAGAGATTAGACACAAAAAATTACATGCTTCGGTCAATTATGCTTATATATCTTACATCCACAAAGTGGCAGAGATTTTTATTATATTTGAAAAGAGAATCAATTACATGCAGCAACTATATAGCGTTGTTAAACCAAAGCTACAAATTATCGATTATGTGAAGACGATCATCAGGCTACGGTTAGCAGGACTAAGACATATCGAAGTCGATTTCGTAAATAGGTATTTGTGTTCAGCATGGGGTTTAATTGATACGATTTTTTGACTTTCTGTCATTTTTTATTGTAATTTTTGTTCGTGTGCTTTGTTTGCTTTTATTTTCTAAGCCAATTCGGTTAGAAAATATTTTGTAGCAGCAATCTACTGCTTCTTTTGATATATAAAACTACAATTTATCCAAAAAAAATCTTAAAAATGGTCGATGAAACAAAAGAAATTAAAAGAGACCCAAATTTTTTTCTCAAAAAATTCATTTTAAATTTGTAACATTTTTTATCCAATCATCAATTCGGGTTGTCCCACATAAATAGTAAAAATCAGGTTCCACGTAAAAAAAACCCAATTATAGAAATGCAGTCGAATGAAACTAGCATGAGCTTGTTCAGTGCCACAACTCTATTCTATTTTATTTAATAAGAGAATTGGTTGCCCTGAGGTTCTTGTTTGGAGTCATTTGTTTATCACAGAACAAGTCTCCCTCAGTCACTGCCATAGTTGACCCAATATCAACCATCTCTTCCAGATCCTCACTTCTATGGGTCAAATTAGAAACCCAACAGACTTTTGTTGGCAGTTTGTCACCAAATTTGATAGATCAAATGTCCAATGCAAGCTCTTCGGCGACAAGTACTCAGGCGATAAAAATTTAAAATAAGATTGAAATTCCACTTGGCATGTTTGGCTGGAAATAACATCGCCATATGCCAAAATTCTACAGAATTGGCCAAAGAGCTTTCTCGAGGATCCCCTTCACTTTCTCCGATATGTACCATCCATCCGGGAGGTACCTGTTTATCAGGGTATCTCTTGGAAACCAACATGGTCCAGTGTACCAAATAGTGGTCGGATCCTAGGGTTAAAAGACTCATTCTCCCCGCTCAAGCTGGAATGACTCATTTTTTTCCATATGGATGAAGAGCTATTTGTGCATCTTACAACCGTGGGCGCAGAGTTGGCAAGCTCTCTTTTGAGAAACTTCGTTTTCCTTTTCTGGTGTTGTTTTCTCTACTCCTTTTTTTTTCTTGTTGTAGCATCGTAGATTAGGACATGTCTCCAGCCTAAGACTTAGATATTTTATTTCTACTGGAATGTTGGGGTCTGTACCTAACATTGAGATTTCTACTTGTATGGGTTGCAAGCTGAGAAAACACAAAGTTCGATCCCTTTCGTCAAGTAGGCATACGAACCACTTACTTTTGCTTTGCCTTAGACTCTATTAGAATAAAGCAAATAAAGAGGCAGAATGGAGAAAGGAAAGGGATAAGGGCGGTCTTACTTGGCGCGAAGGCTGCTGGTTCGGGGGTAGGATACGGTACTAAAGGTCATCGGACTTCCAGGCGATTTTTCTTTTGGGCAGCTGTTCACCGTTGGATCTCGTCAATACAGCCCCCTATAGTTTTCGTTACCGAGATATCTTTTTTTTTTCATTGTTCGCAGGGATTTTTTGGGTAATCTGCTCCCATGCTGCAAACAGTCAAATCTGAACTAAACCTTGTCGCTCTTCTTTCTTTCCTCGCGGGCAGGAAGCACACCAGCCGACCTCTTTGTTTATTATGTCATGCAAAAGAATAGTGGCTGCCCTTTGGTAAGTAGCATCAGCTTTCTTCAGGCCGAAGGGCATGACAATGTAACAAAAAGTCCCCCAGGGTCTGGTGAAAGCAGTCTTAGTCATGTGTTCAAGATCCATTTGGATTTGGTTGTACCCAGAAAACCCGTCAAGGAAAGATAGCATGTGCAGACCCTCGTACTCTACCACTTGCCAACGCCCCCCGAAAAAGACTTTTGGGAAAATAGTCTTAGTAAGATCCAACTCAACACATAGGCGAGCAAATTTCCCTCGAGAAACAACTTTTGTCTTCTTAAAAGACCTTATCAGAACGCTTTGACCATTTGCCATAGTTACAGAGATTCCAGATTCGCCAGAATCAATTCAATATAAATCATTTCTTTGTAGACAGAAAGGAAAGATTAAGACTCTTTCCAATAGAATAACCAAAGAGCAAATAGGAGCAAGCCATAGACCTATTCCATATGAGCTAGCTAGCCAATAAAATGAGCCACCCATTGAGGGAGCTTAAACCGATGTCCCTATGTTCAATATAAATCATTTCTTTGTAGACAGAAAGGAAAGATTAAGACTCTTTCCAATAGAATAACCAAAGAGCAAATAGGAGCAAGCCATAGACCTATTCCATATGAGCTAGCTAGCCAATAAAATGAGCCACCCATTGAGGGAGCTTAAACCGATGTCCCTATGTGCCAGTCGTTACCACGTATATGGCAAAATACGGGGATGACTTGTGGCTAGGGGTGAAAGGCCAACCAAATAGGATATAGCTGGTTTTTCGCGAAATCTATTTTAGTAGAGCGTATGATGTCGATGGCTCGAGGTAGAGCACTCAATGGGTTAGGGTGGCCCTATTTCGCCTTACCAACCCCAGGAAAACTTCGAATACAGGCCTAGATCGTTTGTACAGACAAATTTTTGGGGTGCTAAGATCCAAAGTCGAGAAGAAAACAACCCAGATCGTATGCTAAGGTCAACTTAAAGTTTTTTGGTAGGAATGGTTTAGCTCGCTAGAGGGAGAGAGATAGTTTACGCGTCAGTTGAAAGTGGAAAAGCTCTCAAGCAGCAAGTACTTTTTATCCCTTCACATTCAAGTAAAGTATTGGGAAGGTATCTAGCCAGTGATGCAAGTTAAGTAAGGAAAACAGCTGAAGCAAGCAAGATGCCTAAGCCTTCAAGTTGCAAGGTCTTTTAGGATCATATATACTTGTCATCAGTTAGAAGAACTCGGAGTCTAAGATGGTAACGAAGCCAAGGGGCAAACGAGAAATGCTTTAGGGAACAACCAAGTACCATCCGACAGTCTTTAAGAGTGAAAGAAGTAGGTATTCATAAGCAGGACGACAGCTCAAAATCGCATATTTAGCTTTGTCTGCCAGACCTTTAGTTTCAAGCAGCAAAAGGGGAAGGAGGCCTATCGAAGTCACTTTCCTAGGTGAAGGTAGGTTCAGTGCCCCCAAGGTGAGAAGAATCGGTAGTTGTTAGACTAGCTCTGGCTTGATGACTGCTTTCCTTGGTTTCAAAGGCCTGGCTAACAAAGCCAGAACTCCTAATTAAGGGCGAGAAGCGAAGTCACTAACTAGACTAGAGGAAGAGAAAGGATCGATCCCAAACCTAGGCAAAAGGGAATTGATTTAGGTAGGTAAAGGCTCAAGGCCGAGCTCTTTAATATTAAAAATGAAACCCCAGCAGCAAGCCTAGCCCTTAAAGCTTTGGGAAAGTGATAAGAATTAATATTGTGTTGTTTTTAACTTGAATTTTGATTTCTCTCCAATACTATATAGCTTATTATATAAGTTTTATATTTCTCAGCAATTTGAAAGTTGATTTGGTCATTGATTTTCTTTTCTCATATGGGTCCATTTCTTTCTTTCCCTCTCACTTATGTACACACACACACAATTAAAGGGTTTAGAGTTTCTAATCTTAACACTTAGAAATTGATGGATTTAAATCCGATCAAATGCCAAATGGAAACAAATAAAGTTAGGAACGTGTATTTCTTTGATTAAGTCTCAAGCGAAGTTAAAAATTAATTGGCTGAGAAATGTTAAACAAAGTTGTAACAGTCGATAATAGTTGCTACTACAAATAATCAAAATTAAAGGCTTTCTCTGATAATGTATGTCCAAGATTGTTTGAAAACCAGGTACATATATTAGCCCTGTGCTCGATTTAATATCCACTTATCACGGCAGGGGTTTGGCAAATTTTCACACAAATTGAACTTTTTGTCACCTTGGAATGGATAAGAAACCCAGAAAACTTGACTTCAACATGTAACAACAATGGTTAAACGTAAACATTTTACTTTTCTTTCTAACAAAAGTTTATTTCCTCGGTGATCTTGGCCAAAATAACTAGACCAAATAGTTGACATGACATCTGATTCCTCGAGCCACCACTGTAGAAAGTGGCAGAAAAAGTGAAAAAGGTTATATGATTGTTGTAATTATAATTCCCAAAAAAGGTTCGTGCGTTGTCTTAAAAAAATTGCAGTCAGTAGTTCCGATTTTTTTTTTTTAAGTATTCGTATTAAATATTCATGTTTGATACATATTCGAATATAGATATAAAGATTATGACCCTCCAAATACCCTCCGAATATATGAAAAACTTGGAAAAAATTTAACATACCCGTGTCGAACACATACTCATATCCTACACTCATTTTCGAATGCTAATAACATAGGTCAACAGTTCAGCAATAACTTGGAAAGGACCCAAGTGTATGTTTGGTAAGAGCAGTTGATACTTTACAAGAAACTTTGAATATATATAGAAGGGCTTGCTTGACCACAAATCAGGCAATCAGCTGGTTATTACACAGCAAAGTTGTGGGAATATACTAATTTTTGAAGAACATGAGATTATTAGATGAATCTCATGGCAGGCAAGGCAAGGCAAGGGGATAAATTATGATAAATGCTGAGGGTTTTAGCACCAAATCTTGATTAATGAAAGATTAATATACACTGTCTCTGATTTTCTAAACTTGCATATACGCGTTCTCAGTAAGAGAATGATTCAAATCCAAAGATTGCAAATTACAGTGAATGAATTGACAATACAAAAACTGTATGTTTTTAAATGAATATAGATTGATATATGGGCCTCCAAAGTTTCATGACCAAGAAGCCAGGGCCATGACATATTGACATGTATTCTAAGGTGTCCTATAACTCTGCATAGCAAAAACCCACTAGGCCAATGAAGCCTAGAAACCCAAACATCCCCACTCAATTTCATTCAATATCACCCATCATTAATATTAAAAAAAATTATTATATCTATAAAGCTACCGTGTGCCAATTTAGTAATTATATTAAAATTTAAAAATAAAATTAACATCCTAAATCCACTAATAGGATTTAAAACTTAATTATATATGCATAAAATAATAATTTCTTGTAGATAAAGAGAGTAGATTGATTTCCTTTTTAATTTACAATATAAAAAACTGTATATTCCCAAAATCTTTAATTAATTTATTTTATTTGAGGAAGAGAGATTGAAACTCTATTTTTTGAGAGGATATTTCCTCAGATTTCCTTTTTTTAATGAAAATATTTCCTCAAAATTCTAGGAATAAAATAGAAAAGTAGTTAAATGCTTAAATAAATGGGTTTAATTGGATTAAATAAAACAAAAAATGAGATGACCCCACAAAGTCAGGCTGGCAATGGCAGGCCCATGAGAGCGCAGCGCACTGTTAGCTTAGCTTAGCTGCAAAAATCTAAAGACAGAATTTTCTCTTTTACTACAAAACAAACCAATCCCCATTTATTCGGCCTAAACTTGTCTCCACTGGCAGCGTCGGTAGCCAGTTAATCCCTTTGGCCTTGGATTTGGATGAGTGCAAGCTCAGCCACACGTGCTTGACCTTTTCCCTTCTACGTTTCTTACTGTTTCTTCATGACCAAAGCATGGGTGCAACAGATAAATTCTAAACATAGAAACAAAAAATAAATAAATAATTTTTTTTCCAAAAGGTGAAAAAAAAATCCTTCCAGGGACTGTAAAACTCTGTCTTTTTTTTACTCATTTGTGTCTAAAATCACTGCTATTCAGCTAACTGGTTGATCTTTATTAATGACTATGGTTTGTAGACTTTAAAGCTTTGGGTGCAATATGGGTTTTTTGGTCTCAGTCTTCTCTTCAAGTCGTTGGCTGATCAGCCAAACGATGGGGGAAAAGAAAAGAAAAGAAAACGACAGGAAAGTTTCTTTAATTATGAGTTATGAGGCTAAGAACTGCACTCTCCAATGGCGTGCAAAAGGCGCAGGTTAGCATACAGCAATAATTCAGTAGACCAAGTCTTATGATTAATTGGTTTTTTTTTTGTTTGTTTGTTTCAAGGACTTGAAATTAATAAGAGAAGTGTTAAAATAAAAAAACTGAAGTAGTAATAAGTAATATGTAGCTGTTTTCATTTACCCTAGCAACAATAAGGATATATATATATATATGTATATATATATCCTTATTGTTGCTAGGGTAAATGAAAACAGCTATATATATATATATATATATTGGGTTTCCCTTTCTTCATTTAACTCGAAATTTGGCTTCAGGCGGTGCACATTAGCACGTGAAGATGGTCCCCATCTATTTCTTTTTGCATAATGTGCAACCCATGATTCATCTTTGCCATTGGTGCAAATGTGTCCTCCTTTTCTTTTCCTGGTCCAGTACTCCAGTTTGCTAGCTGAATGTGAATACAAATGAAGTAGTGCGGCTGCCGGCTAGCTACCTCCCTCCTTGATCTATTTTTTAAGCAAAGGGGAACAGCTTGGCTGTGGATGAATATGTTTGCTAGAGCTAGAGAGGATATTAATATAGCCAAAAAATCAGAAGCAGATTAAAGACTAATTTGAAACTGAATGTAGATACGATGGAGGAGTAATCTGAAATATACTAGCCATGAAACAGATTTTAAGGAAAGAAAGACTCAGGGAAATGAGAAGTGTTTAGGATATAGGTTAAATATTGTAAAAATGGATCGGTCGGATAACAATTATTCTCAAGGGAATTGAAGAGGAAGAGCATGACTTAAAGATGGTAAAGCAGATAATGAGGAGAAAGGAAATTAAAAGAAGACACTGAATCAGCAAAACTTCCAATTTTGCAAGCAACAAAAGTGGATTAATTTTGCAATAATGGATGCAGTTTCTAACTTCTAAGGGCTTAATTACTTAAGATTTGATACTTGTCTTTGCTTCTTCTAGTTCAGTAAAAGAGTATGAAGTTTTGAGTTAGTGCAACTACATAGGAAGATAGTAACATAAGCTGAGAAAATTCGGTGCTAGAACAAGCTGCTAGGCAGATCAGGGAAGAAGACGACGGCTGGCTATACCTATATCTAACATTTGAAGATATCCGACATGACTAATTAACTCTGCGGGAAGATTTAGGTGAGAAGATGATTGGAGCTTTGCTATGATTAAGACCTGAGTTAAGAGAATTATATCTGAATCTGATTGTAGTAATTAATGCGGCGGGCAAGAAAGGAATGAAAATGTCTTTTATTTAGCTAGATAGGCTCTCCTTATAGAAAACTGGACCACATTAAGGCAATAGGACTACAAAAGAAAAGCTTCATAGTAGTTTCATGATCACATAAATGGAGCAAAAGAAGCCATTTTCTACGACTTTTACACCGGCTCAAGCAGGCAGTTTTCTGGTTTTTCCTTCTTTCCTGGGTACATTGCAGTCCCCAATTCCGAAACATGATCTTATAATTAATCTTAGACAAACAATTTTACCCACAAAATCAAAAGCTGAAGTGGGTTATAATCTCATCTTATATACTAAATGATTACGGTAGTGTATACAGTTCTGATGAGTAAAATTTTCTTGCAAATGAACCAAAGCTGTAAGACAATCATTCTTTTTTAGGAGAATCAAATTTCAATCTAATCAATCAGCTGCAGTTTATCTGCTATTCATCATGGGAATTTAACGGGCGACCGTCAATTGTAATGAAAAGCAAAGATGTACCCCCTGACTCGACATTTTGTTGAATTTTGGCAACAAAATATATGTTCATTGCTTGAAAAATAAGATGGTGGACCGCCACTCCCTTTGATGTGCTAATTATGTCTTTATAGTAGTTGGAATCTTGTTTAAACCAGTTCAGAAAACAGATACTTCCATGAATATTGGCGCAACGACCCAAGCTCTCAGCAAAGATGAAATTATATATATATATATATATATATATATATATGAAGAATTCACGTAAAACTAAATTAATTTTACGTATTTTTATAATTTTTTATACGATTTATATTTTAACAAATCGACCGTTGAATTTAACAATATAATTGTACTCGTCATGCACATAAAGTTTCGAATCGATCCAACATTTTTATTATATCGATCGAAAATACTGTCTCTTTTAATATATATTTAACGGTTAAAAGTTTTTAACATTGGATTAAATAAATATAAATCGTATAAAAATTTATGAAAGCGAAATTAATTTAGTTTTACACTAATGTAAGTGTATATCTTCTCGTATATATATATATATATATATATATATATAATCAGGAATATTTAAACTGGACACCCAACATTCAACCTTGATCAGGCTTCTTCAATTCTAAACCAAAATTAGCTGTTGAAAGAAGCCAAGAAGGGGTCATGAGGCTAAAGAATTAGACTTCCTATTCCATCTCCGACCTGTTAGCTATATATTGACTTTAAAATTAAATTTATCTTCTACATCAATTAGTCCAAATTTAATAATATAGGGAAGATAAAAAAATAAGTTTTCTATACTTTAAGAAGGCTAAATTAATAAGAAATTGTATTTGATGCACTGACAGTTTATAAGACTCATACATTGTCAGTGAATCATAATGAGACACCTCATTAATGAACAAAACAAAAAATAATGAAGGACCTCTAAATAAATATTAATGAGATATTTTATTTTATTTTTATATTTATTTATAGATCTTTTCTTATTTTTTGTTTTGTTTCTTAATGAAATATTTTATTGTGGTTTACTGAAAGTGTATGACTCTCATACACTATCAACATATCAAATATAAACTCAATTAGTAATTAGCTAAACCAGTCCATTTAGGCAGTCTAAACTTGTCAATATAATCTAAGAGTAGGAGATTTTTCTCTAAAAATTCCAATTCATGTGGGTCCGTGCGTATGACAAGCAATGTTAATGTATGCTTGAGCCGATCGAATTGGTCGGAGATATGTTGTCATTTATGCACAACAATCATTTATAATTAAATGATAAAATATGTTCAGCATGAGAGTAAAAAGTTATTAAATATTAATCGGACGAAATCTAAAGAATGAATATTATGCATTACAAGAAAATTATAAAAGGTTAATTTTATGAAATTTTTGTGCATCAAAGTATATTCTTAAATCTAGTTCTTGGTCAATGCGACATTAAGATTGGACATAAATATTGCTACAGAGACTAGCACATACCAAGTTCTTTACTTCATGAAATAAGCAGCTGATTGAAGTATAGGGATATTTGGAACTAACAAGTGGTATTTGTTATGCAAACAAGTTCATTGAATATGACTCGTTGTGAGAATTCCATTTTATATTTCATTCAAGTGTTTATGAAAATATTCTTATGTCTCAGTCGTGTAACTGGTCCTCAAACGTGATGCCAAATTACCTTGTATGTGAATTGTCATGTTTTGATTTCATTTTTATGGATGTGTAAAAAAGATGTTTTTGGATATGACTTGAGGCATGTGAAGGTAAATGAGTAATCCAGAGAGAATTCATCATTTGTTCTTGACTTAGGTTAATTTGATAAAGTCTTTGGCCAAAAAAGAATGAATTTAATTAAAAAAAAATTTAATTCATAAGGTTAACTATGAGTTAGAAGAACTAACATGAAAGAATATCATGAGTAGATACTGCACCATACACATATTCTTTTTGAGATATATGATGGGAGGATTGAATTGCAGTCATGATGGAGACTCAATTAAGAGTCGTAAACCCAAGTGCAGGTTATGTTCAAGTAATAAATTCTCGGGTGTCCGAGGTCGAACCACAGGGAAGCGTATTAGTAAGTATAAGTTTATAAATATATAAGAAAAAGAAAATAAACAAGATATTAGGGAATCAATAACAAAGAAAGTAAACAAGATATTAGAGAACAAAATAAACAAAATAACATAAAAGCAATTAAACAAGATATAAAAAAAAAAACAATAAGAAAAGATGTTGAGGTTAGAGAATCCACTCTTGGTGTTATGCTAAGATTA
Organism: Fremontodendron californicum; assembly: GCA_030761205.1. NCBI lineage: Eukaryota > Viridiplantae > Streptophyta > Magnoliopsida > Malvales > Malvaceae > Fremontodendron > Fremontodendron californicum. The sequence goes on along the minus strand of JAULJL010000009.1, from coordinate 7,124,584 downwards.
ATCTTGTTTTATTACACAATTGAAATCCACACATAAGGGAGGTTCCAACCGGAAGGTTTAGCAATTCAGTCCAAATTGTCCAACGTCCATAGCATATGATATTATGTTCATTTGGTGTCCTCAAAACTCACAAAAAGAGTCCAAGCATTCCTTATGCCAAGGTATATGTCTACAACAAATCAAGGTTATGAAACCAAGCATTTACTGTGCCATTTTCATTGTCAATAATGAATCAAGATCTCTACTTTGCAAGTATGATTTTAAACCAAAAGAAAATATTATCTATACTAGTGTTTATAAATGATGATTCATTTTAGCTCATGTTTAAGAGACTAACCTTAGCATTTACCAAGAGCTTCACCTCATCACCTCAACAATATGATTAGCAACACATACTAGATATGAATAAAATGAAAAGAAATGTAAGAAGCATAAGTAAATAAAAAAAGAAAACTAGAGAAAGGAAAGAAGAAGAAAACTTAGAGAATTTTACTACAAAGGCTAATATCCTACCAATGTATAATGTATCCCAATACTCATCCAAGGCCCTCTATTTATACACATTTTGGAGGGCTAAATGACAAGAGACAAGCTTTACAAATTTCAAAGGTAGGTATAATAGGTGGGTGCATTTTTCTAACAATTTTCGTCATATTGTATGACAATTCTGATCAGCCAGTTTGATGGTCGATTTTGTCAATGTTGGAGGCTCGATCTGATAAAATGGTCTTCTAGAAAAATATACCCCTATCAGTTACGGATCCATAGCCGTTGGAATCAGATCATTTGCGCACGTGGATCGGAAGATATGGTCAAAATACCAAAACGGTGCAGAACAGACGTCATTGCACATCAGCCAACTTGATGGTCGATTTCGCTAGGGAAAACGACTCCGTTTCAAGAAGTGTAAAACATGAAAAAGATAGATATGCCTCTTAGCTTTGCAGGGATACAAAGTTCAGCCTTATTGCTTCAGTGAAACTCAAGATATAGCTGATATGGAAAAAGGTGTCGGAACTGGAACTGAACTGGATTTGCCCTTAATTCTAGTAATCTGAAATCACTCAAAGAAACTTGTGAAAAACACCAAATTACATAAAAATATAAAAGATCATAAACACAATTAGACTAAACAATAATAACTCGTATTTGACACAAAACAATAATAAAACATAACTAAAAACTATATAATTATACGAGTTATCACACCCCCATACTTAGATTGTTGCTAGTCCCTAGCAACGACTCAATAAAAAAAAAATAATAATAAAATAAGAAAATCTAATCTAATCCATTTTCGTAGGAAATCACGGTGGCACTTAGCATGTGACACAAGCCTTTAAACCCCTAGGTGTCCCTAGTGGACGAGTTTAGTCTCGTGAGGGTTTACTAGGACGATACCCACAAACATTGAAGAAATAAGAAAAACTAAAAATAATAATTATAACTAATCCTTCCAATATAAATTAGAGATAATCATTGGACAAGTCTTAAAAACTAATCAATAGCTTAAAGAAATTCACAAAAAATCTTGCTTGAATGTAAATAGTTTGAGTTAAGCCAATAATAACATAACATATTTCAATCAAAATAGTGTATATTCAAACTTAATCTCAACTTCTCACATGGGATACTCTCTTGATTTTCACTCTTTAAAGTAGTGGTAAAGTGTTTACACTCAATCAATCTCATGAAAACACTTCTACCATATGCTTGCTTGTCCACCTATTCTCCACTATTTAGATCATACAACTTCATAAATCAAGAGGTCTTTATTCAAGGTTGTAATGGGGCCAAAGGGTTATAATGTGGTTAAAGAACAAAAGGATAAAGATATCACAAAGGTTCCAAAGAGTTCATAGATTTTAGAGACATAATAAGATCATACAAATAAAACTTCTCAAAACTCTTATAAAGCACATAATAACATAGGCTAAATATTCATGTTGAGCCTTTGCATCATTCTAACCAACTTTGTAACATCTTTTTCTAGAAGTTCAAGAGAAGATTTTTTTTTTTTTTTTTTTTTAATATGGGAATGTATTTGACAATGATCCCTTTCTTTTTCTCTTGACTTTTTCTTTTCTTTTCTTCCCCCACACTTATCTTTTGTTTCTAACCCAAATTTTCAAATAAAAATATCCCTTGTTTTTTTGCAATATGTCCCAAAATATAAAATTCATCTTTAGAACAAGGGTAAGGATATAAGTATATTTAGGCTAGGTGTAAGTTGTGGTTACCAATAAAACATCATATTTAATGTAGGCTCAAATTGGCTCACTAGTGGGGATGTTCTCGTAGAACATTAATAATGGATGACTGTTTGGCTCTGGTTATAATCCTAATGCCTCTATCATATTCATGTTGTCACATGTATCAATATAGTCTCAAACGGTTTAAAGCAAGTTCTAGAGAATCATGTAATCATAAGAGCACTCAAGAAAGAAATTAGATTGATTTGTATAATGCATCAATCATTATAGGCTCAAAAACTCACAAAGATGATTATACAAGTCAGATTAAGTCTAAACATGCTTCTTTCTCAATCAACATATCATATTAACATTGGCTCATAAAAAGGTTGACATCAAGCTCAATTCTCATGAAAATCTTCTCACTAATAAATCTGTTTTAGACTTATGCAATTCATATCTCATCATTGTATTGAAAGTAACTAAAAAAAACACACTAAGTCTAAACATGTTTTTTTTTTTTGTTTTTTTTGTTTTTTTTTTTTGTTTTTTTGTTTTTTTTTTGAAGAAGAAGATTAAATCAAACTGACAAGGTATGTCTCAAGTCTCCCTTACTCAGACCTTGTTCAGAATGAATACTTCTAAATGTCTTAAAACACAACAATTTTTTTTTTTTTTTAAGCAAAATATGTCCCTTACCCCCTACTAAAATATGACATTGTCCCCAATGTCAAATTTTAAAGGTAGAATTTAGGAGATATTACCTGCAGAGGTTGCTAACCACTTATTATAACTGAGACACAACAAGCAAAATGTTAGATAATGTCACAAAGACAAAGTGCAATCCACTCCTTGCTCGTCCATATCTCTTTTTCTTTTTCCGAGCGTTTGCGAAACAACCGTAGCAGATAAACACTCATAAGCTTGTAGCTTTTTGAGTAAATCTTCAATGGTTGTAGCAGAAATTATGGCTCTCCTTGCCTCTGAAAACATGAATCCATTATCCACAGCATTATCTAAATATGAAAGTAAATTACTAAAATAACCATTAATATTAAGCAAACCAATGGGTTTCTTATTTGTGACCAAAGATGACCAAGAAGCCACGCAAGCTATTTCTTCCAATGTACCCAGACCTCCTGGTAAGGCAATGAATGCATCGGCAGAATGGTACATGATTGTTATCCGTTCAGGGATACTCCAGACTTGTATTTCCTTACCCACGGTAGGTCCACAAAAATCTGTGAATAGTTTTGGCACGATTCCTAGAACTGGACTTCCTCCGGCGTGTGCTGCTGTAGCGACTGCTCCCATTAAACCCGTACTACCGCCTCCATAAATCAAGTGGATCTTTTGTTGGGCAAGTATTACTCCAACTCTTATGGCTTCATCAGCGAATATGTTATTTTTCCCTGGATAAGCACCTCCAAAGACACAAATTTTTTTAATGCGCTGGGACGAAGTGCTTTCCATTTTTTTTTTCTTTTTCGAGTGCCTGAAAGAGAATGAGTACATGGTGTAATATATAGAGGACTGAGTAGTGAATCAGACAAGAGTAATAATGTCGCCGAAAGTGTATTTGACCTGTCAGAAGAAAATGTTAACCTAACAAAAGATTTTTGCGTGATTTCAGGAAGAAAATCAAAAAGAGAAGAAAAATCAACCGTAAAAGACCAATGCAAAAAAAAGAGAATAATTACACAAATCGAACAACACGTAAACTAAACCGAAATAAAATTATTGCAAATCAAACCAAAAGCTGAGAAGTCATTTATTGTAGTTGTGATTGTGGCTCACATCTTCCTCTGGTTTTACGTCCAGAAACGGCTTAAACGCCTTCTATGAGTCGAGGATATGCTTCCCATCCAGTTTTCTTACAAGCTGGCAAACAGGGTCTTTTAACATCAGATTCCCAAGATGTTGCCATTCCCTTTGGAATTGCGGCCATAAATCAAGAATTTCTCTTTGTACGTCTCCACTAGGATGCGTCTCAAGAGAAAGTTGGATATTACCCAAATTCTCCTTACTCAGTCCATCCTTAATGAATTCAATTTTATCATCTCGATTAGAGGACGGAATCCCAATAGAACGACATTTACCGTTACACGTCCATCGTGCACACTTGTGGCAATTTGAACTCATGCGCTTTGCTCGTCGCTTCTTTGCATAAGTGCTTCTACCTGTACCTGGTAAATGCAAAACAGGAAGATATTCATCTTCACGTACCTTGGCTTCAATTATCCAACGTATGTCTTCAGGAATCCCTTTGTTCATAAGCATTCTTAATCTTTCTAATCGAACTTGGTAAAGCTTCAGTAAAATATTCCGAGGAAAAGGAGGAAATCGTTTCTGCAATCTTTTGAGAATATCATCCATCCTGAAAAAAAAATGAAATAAATTAAAATGAAAGAGAAATTTATATACAATATCAGTTTTGTGGGTAGCTGATGGAACCGACTTAAATAATCACGGAGTACCGTTATCCGCCATTTAACCGGGGTTAAAAAAAAAAATTATATTTACATCTAGTTATTTTCAAAACAAGGATCAGAAAGAAAAACAACCTCTTCTTGAGTAACATGATTTTCCAAAAAGAGTTTGAGTCTTTGTCCATTTACCTTGAATACGTTACCATTTTGAGGATTCTCAATGTCAACTGCTCCATAATGATACACATGCTTAACCACAAATGGGCCAGTCCATCTTGATCTCAACTTACCAGGAAATATGTGAAGTCTAGAATTATAAAGTAGAACTTTTTGCCCAACATTAAATGTTTTTCTTGAAATTAACTTGTCATGAAAGGCTTTAGTTCTTTCTTTATGAATTTTAGAATTCTCATATGCATCATTTCTGAGTTCCTCAAGTTCATTTATTTGTAATTTTCGTAAATTAGAAGCGTCATCAAGGTTTGAGTTGAACATTTTAATGGCCCAATATGCTTTATGCTCAAGTTCCACAGGTAAATGACAAGGTTTTCCATAAACTAGCCTATAAGGAGACATGCCCAATGCTGTTTTAAAAGCTGTTCGATAGGCCCATAATGCATCGTTAAGTCTAAGAGACCAATCTTTGCGATTTGGATTAACTGTCTTTTCCAAAATTTGTTTAATCTCCCTATTTGCTAATTCTACCTGTCCATTTGTCTGCGGGTGATAAGGGGTTGCAACTTTGTGTGTAATGGCATATTTCTTCATTAATGTTTCAAAAACCTTGTTGCAAAAATGTGTTCCCCCATCGCTTATGATAGATCGAGGAATTCCAAATCGACTCAAAATATTTTCTTTTAAAAATTTAATCACTGTTTTGTGATCATTATTTCGACATGGAATTGCCTCTATCCACTTTGAAACATAATCTATTGCTACTAAAATGTATAAGAAACCAAAAGATGGTGGAAATGGTCCCATGAAATCAATACCCCAACAGTCAAAAATTTCAATTACAAGAATTGGGTTCAAAGGCATCATGTTTCTTTTCGAAATGGAACCTAATTTTTGACAACTTTCACATGACTTGCAAAAATTATGTGCATCTTTGAACAAAGTTGGCCAGTAAAATCCACACTGTAAAATTTTTGCAGCAGTTTTCTTTGATGAAAAATGACCACCACATGCCTCGGAATGACAAAACTTAATTACACTACTTACCTCATTGTCGGGAATGCATCTTCGAAAAATCTGATCAGGACAATATTTGAACAAGTAAGGGTCATCCCAATAGAACTTCTTTACCTCATTCAGAAACTTCCTTTTATCTTGGGTGCTCCATTGAGAAGGAATTTTTCCTGTAGCAAGAAAATTAGCAATGTCAGCAAACCAAGGTGTCGTGGAGACAATTAGAAGTTGTTCATCAGGAAAAGTATCATTTATTGGTGAGGTTCCAAAAGATTCATCACAAACAAGTCTTGATAAATGATCAGCCACCACATTTTCTACTCCTTTTTTATCTCGAATGGTGATGTCAAATTCTTGCAGCAAAAGGATCCACCTCAGCAACCTAGGTTTTGCATCCTTCTTAGAGAGAAGATATTTTAAAGCTGCATGATCACTAAAGACAACAATTGATGATCCAACAAGGTAAGATCTGAATTTATCCAATGCAAAAACAACTGCAAGTAATTCCTTTTCTGTAGTGGAATAATTCATTTGGGCTCTATTTAAAGTTTTACTTGCATAGTAAATTACATGTGGTTTATTATCTTTCCTTTGTCCTAACACAGCACCAACAGCATAGTCACTAGCATCACACATTATTTCAAATGGTAAAGACCAATCAGGAGATCTCATAATAGGAGCAGTAGTGAGCATATTTTTGAGTTTTTCAAAAGCATCTTCACAATCTTTAGTCCATTCAAATGCAGTGTCTTTCATTAAAAGATTACATAGAGGTTTAGATATCGTGCTAAAATCTTTTATGAATCTTCTATAAAAACCTGCATGTCCCAAGAATGACCTAATGTCCTTTACTGTCTTTGGTGTGGGTAGATTAGCAATCAATTCAAGTTTTGACTTGTCTACCTCAATCCCTTTTGCAGAAACAATGTGACCTAGTACAATACCTTTAGTGACCATGAAATGACATTTTTCCCAATTAAGAACAAGATTTTTTTCTTCACACCTAATCAATACATTTTTCAAATTGGCTAAGCAATCATCAAATGAATCACCAGAAACAGAAAAATCATCCATGAAAATCTCAAGATTACGTTCAATCATGTCACTAAAAATGCTAAGCATGCATCTTTGAAATGTGGCAGGGGCGTTACATAATCCAAATGGCATTCTACGATATGCAAAAGTACCAAAAGGACATGTAAAAGTGGTTTTCTCTTGGTCCTCAAGTGCAATGGCAATTTGATTATACCCAGAATATCCATCTAGAAAACAATAAAACTCATGCCCTGCAACTCTTTCTAAGATTTGATCCATGAAAGGCAAAGGGAAATGATCTTTCCTCGTCACTGAGTTAAGTTTCCTATAGTCAATGCACATGCGCCAACCAGTAACAGTCCTAGCTGGAATTAATTCATTGTTTTCATTTTTAACTACAGTAACTCCAGATTTCTTAGGTACGACTTGAGTAGGACTTACCCATTTGCTATCAGAGATAGGATAAATGATTCCATTATCTAGAAGTTTAATGACTTCATTTCTCACTACTTCTTTCATATTAGGATTAAGCCTTCGTTGCATTTGTCTAGAGGGTTTAGCATTTTCCTCTAAATAAATATTATGTGTGCAGATTAATGGGCTTATTCCCTTTATGTCAGCTAAGGTCCATCCTAATGCATTTTTGTGCATCTTCAAAAGTTGTAACAACTTACCTTCTTGTAGTTCATCAAGATGTGAAGAAATTATGACTGGAAAAGTTTCACTCTCACCCAAAAAGGAATATTTTAGCTCGGATGGCAATGGTTTTAACTCCAGCTTGGGTGGTTCAATAGTTGATGGTACAGTGACATTTGTAAGTGATGGAAGTTCCTCAAACTTTTGTTTCCAACAATGCTTATCCTGAAAAGATTTTAACAAAGAATCAGTGTGTGAAATTTCTGAAGCATTATCAAACTCATATTCAATTAAATAAGCTTCTAAAGGATCATGGAATGTGGTAGTGGTGAGATGTTCATGAACAAGTTCTTCAATGAAATCCACTTCATGTACTTCTGAATTATCACCAGGTTGCTTGCAAGTGTTGAACACATTTAATTCTAAAGTCATATTTCCAAAAGAAATGTTCAACATACCATTCCTGCAATTTATCAGAGCATTAGAAGTTGCAAGAAATGGACGGCCTAATATAACAGGAATTTGAACATTTGGATTTGAAACAGGATGTGTGTCCAAAACAATAAAATCAACAGGGAAGTAAAAATTATCAATTTGAACCAAAACATCTTCAACTATCCCTCGAGGAATTTTTACAGAACGATCAGCTAGTTGAAGTGTAACAGGTGTTTCCTTGAGTTCACCTAAACCTAACTGTTGATAAACAGAAAAAGGCAAAAGATTAACACTAGCACCAAGATCAAGCAATGCACGTTCTATTCTAGTGTTTCCAATGATGCATGAGATTGTTGGACATCCAGGATCTTTGAATTTTGGTGGAGTAAGGTGCTGAATGATTGAGCTCACACTTTCCGTCAGAAATGCTTTCTTTTGTACATTATGTTTCCTTTTAACTGTGCACATGTCCTTCAAAAATTTAGCATAAGATGGAACTTGTTTGATTGCATCCAATAAAGGAATGTTAATCTTAACTTGTTTGAAAAGTTCATAAATTTCTGCATTTTGATTCAAATTCTTTATTGTTTGCAACCTTTGAGGAAAAGGAGCAGGATGCATACCTTTTTCTTTGTCCAAATTTTCAAGAAGTTCAGACTTACCATCATCCTTACCATTACTTTTCGGAGGGGAAGGAGGATCTTGGTCTTTTGATGGAATGTTTTTGTCAATTGCCTTTCCACTTCGAAGAGTTGTGATAGAACTGGCATTTTCCTGTTGAGTTTCATTGGAGCAAGAAACAAGACATTGAGTAGAAGGGTTAGGCTGAGGTTGAGCAGGAAACTTACCTTTTTCTTGAGTGCGTAATGAAGCTGTCAATGTGGACAAGGTGTTTTTGATCTCATTGATGTCCTGTGAAGTCCGGCTATTCACATTTGCTTGTGTTTGCATGAATGCTTGCAATGTCTCTTCCAAGGTTTGTACACGTGAAGGTTGATAGGAAAAAGTGTTGCCCGGCTTTTGAGATTGTGGTACCTGAACATGATTATTATTCCGCCAACTGAAGTTGGGATGATTTCTCCATTCAGGGTTATACGTTTCAGAGTAAGGAGAAGGAAAAGGCTTTTTAAATGTGTTTATGGAATTTACTTGATCATGCAACGCTTCTTTAAGAATGGGAATGTTTGGACATTCAGAAGTGGGGTGTCCCATGATTTCACAAATTCCACAACTTTCTTCATTTTTAACCGTTTTGACTTCTTTTACTTCTCTAAGTTCCATGGCTTCAATCTTTCTAGCCAAATTAGCTACTTTAGCTTTTATCTCATCTTCTTGACTAAAATGATATTTTCCTCTGTTAGAAACAAGATTGGATCTATTGGAACTTTCAGAGGAATTATCTGTGTGCCAGGCTTGAGAGTTATCTGCCAAATGGTCTAGGTAGTCAAAGGCTTCTTCAGGTTCTTTTTCTAGAAACTCACCGTTACACATTGTTTCAACAAATTGTTTAGTTTCGGGAGTTAAACTTTCATAAAAGAAACTAATAAGACGCCATTTTTCAAAACCATGATGTGGACAAGAACTTAACAAATCTTTAAAACGATCCCAGCACTGAAAAAATGCTTCATTTTGATTTTGATTGAAATTTTGAATCTGTCTTTTCAAAGCAGTAGTTTTATGTGCTGGGAAAAATTTCTTTAGAAACTCAGTTTGTAATTCTTGCCATGTGCCAATTGACCTTGGTTTTAAATTATGAAGCCAAATTTTTGCTTTATCTTTTAAAGAAAAAGGAAATAATTTTAGCTTGACAATTTCATTTGTACATTGTTGGTCATTAAAGGTGACACATACATCTTCGAAGTCTTTTAGAAACGAGTAAGCACTTTCCGATTCCAACCCATAGAAATTTGGAAGCAAAGCTATCATACCTGGTTTAAAACGAAAGTTGTTTGCATTGAGAGGAAAAATAAAACAAGAGGGTGATGAGCTTCGAGTTGGTTGCAAGTAGTCACGCATGGTGCGTACTTGTCTGTTCTCATCTTCAGCATGAACACTTTCATTGTCAGCCATGGTAGGAGTTGTATTAGAAAGATTACCTGAAAAAGTTTCACAATAAAATCTAACTAAACGACGAGATCTAAAATCACGTCGCCAAACAAGCATAAAACAAAGTTAATATACAAAATTAGGCGGTATAACCAGCCAATAAAAATAAAACAAAGTTAATATACAATATAAATATAAATATATAGAAAATTAGGCGGTATAACCAGCCAATAAAAATAAATATACTTATAAACTTATATACTTAGTATTGCCTCCCCGGCAACGGCGCCAAAAACTTGATGGAGACTCAATTAAGAGTCGTAAACCCAAGTGCAGGTTATGTTCAAGTAATAAATTCTCGGGTGTCCGAGGTCGAACCACAGGGAAGCGTATTAGTAAGTATAAGTTTATAAATATATAAGAAAAAGAAAATAAACAAGATATTAGGGAATCAATAACAAAGAAAGTAAACAAGATATTAGAGAACAAAATAAACAAAATAACATAAAAGCAATTAAACAAGATATAAAAAAAAAACAATAAGAAAAGATGTTGAGGTTAGAGAATCCACTCTTGGTGTTATGCTAAGATTAATCTTGTTTTATTACACAATTGAAATCCACACATAAGGGAGGTTCCAACCGGAAGGTTTAGCAATTCAGTCCAAATTGTCCAACGTCCATAGCATATGATATTATGTTCATTTGGTGTCCTCAAAACTCACAAAAAGAGTCCAAGCATTCCTTATGCCAAGGTATATGTCTACAACAAATCAAGGTTATGAAACCAAGCATTTACTGTGCCATTTTCATTGTCAATAATGAATCAAGATCTCTACTTTGCAAGTATGATTTTAAACCAAAAGAAAATATTATCTATACTAGTGTTTATAAATGATGATTCATTTTAGCTCATGTTTAAGAGACTAACCTTAGCATTTACCAAGAGCTTCACCTCATCACCTCAACAATATGATTAGCAACACATACTAGATATGAATAAAATGAAAAGAAATGTAAGAAGCATAAGTAAATAAAAAAAGAAAACTAGAGAAAGGAAAGAAGAAGAAAACTTAGAGAATTTTACTACAAAGGCTAATATCCTACCAATGTATAATGTATCCCAATACTCATCCAAGGCCCTCTATTTATACACATTTTGGAGGGCTAAATGACAAGAGACAAGCTTTACAAATTTCAAAGGTAGGTATAATAGGTGGGTGCATTTTTCTAACAATTTTCGTCATATTGTATGACAATTCTGATCAGCCAGTTTGATGGTCGATTTTGTCAATGTTGGAGGCTCGATCTGATAAAATGGTCTTCTAGAAAAATATACCCCTATCAGTTACGGATCCATAGCCGTTGGAATCAGATCATTTGCGCACGTGGATCGGAAGATATGGTCAAAATACCAAAACGGTGCAGAACAGACGTCATTGCACATCAGCCAACTTGATGGTCGATTTCGCTAGGGAAAACGACTCCGTTTCAAGAAGTGTAAAACATGAAAAAGATAGATATGCCTCTTAGCTTTGCAGGGATACAAAGTTCAGCCTTATTGCTTCAGTGAAACTCAAGATATAGCTGATATGGAAAAAGGTGTCGGAACTGGAACTGAACTGGATTTGCCCTTAATTCTAGTAATCTGAAATCACTCAAAGAAACTTGTGAAAAACACCAAATTACATAAAAATATAAAAGATCATAAACACAATTAGACTAAACAATAATAACTCGTATTTGACACAAAACAATAATAAAACATAACTAAAAACTATATAATTATACGAGTTATCAAGTCACAAACTAAACATTGAAATCTCAGAATTACCTTGACTTTTTAATATTTTGATGGTTATGATGCATTGCTAGATGTCACTTATGACTTATGAATATAAATTAATTATCCTAATTTACTTTAGATTATAATTTATATTTATTGTCAACTATTTTTTTTGGAGGTTATATTTGGACGCAAAATCTCAAATATTTCTTCTATCAATTCTTTTTGGGGACTTGAAGGATTAAGATAGTGGGGATAATTGATTATCTATTTTTAGTTCAACCGTATATTATATCCAAAATAAATTCATTGGTTTATACGTGTAGCTATATTTACATTAGTAATAAAATATCTGACTGAATTAACATCAATTTAATTTAAAAAATTATTAAAATAGATTAAAAATGTTATAATAAATATGAAATCAGGTATATCTATATTTTTTAAAAAATTAATAATATAGTTTTAATTAAAAATTGCAACAACAAAAAAATCCAATTTTACATAAAAAAAAAAAAAAAGCTACTTAAGTAACACGCAATGTATGTGGCTAAATACGTAATTGAAAAAAAAAATCAAATCACTATATAATAACATTTAGTCTTTTAACTAGTAACAGTAATTTATTACATAAAAAAAGAAAGAAACATATAGGAGATAGACATAGTCTTTTCAATTGAAAAAAAAAATAGGAGGCGTTGGTTACTAAAAATTAGAGTGTCACCAACTCTAGCAATTAACTATAATATAGATTAATAAAGGTATATTTTCCTTTTGGGCTCTAATCAATATTATCCAACTGGATATGGTATAATATTAAGAGTTCGTTTTTTATATATTGGTGATGAATTTTTTTAATTTTATAAGCGGTGTTAAGAATTTATCATATGTCTCACTTATTTTTTAATTAATTTAAAAAAAAATAATATACTCTAAAAGAATATGTGTCACTTTACTAATTCTGCTTGTAAGAGTCTAAAAAGTTTACTCACGTGAATGGGATAATTTCTCCAATATTAATTAATTAACGAATCAACCAAAAAAAAGCTATTTTGTTTCCAATTACCTTTGGACGACTTTTAAATAATTAAATTTTAAGTACTTACAAAAATTGTGGAAGATATTAAATAATAATTTTATGAGTAAATAGTTGGATTGTTTGAAACTTTAACATTTTCAAGAAAAGAGAAGAAGTTAGGAGCTAGCCTTTGCTTAATTTATTATCCTTTGATCATACTCTACTAGTCCTAATTAACTCTTATTATTTTATGTGACATTTTTGTTCTTTAAACATCGTTTTCGATCACCAGAATCTTCCAAAAAACACTTAGCTATCCTACGAAAAGCCGAAAACAACAAGTCATTACTCAATTTATTCTATAAGTACATGAACTTTCTAGGGGTGAATTATACTATAGGTACACTGTATAATATTACAAGAAGTTTGGGTTATTTAGAGAATTTGGAAGAAGAAAATTGAACTAAAGAAATGGGATAAGTTAAACATACAGGGAGTTTCTAAATTTTCATATAGATGTAAATGCTTCCATATAAATCTTAACTCTAAGTTTCATGTTATCTTTATCTTTTTGGACTATTAGTTTATCCTAAGTATAATTTATTTCAATATGTGAAGGTTTTTAAAGTTATTATAGTTAGAACGGGTAATTTTGAATATGATACGAAATACGATACGAGCAAGATATGTTTAATAAACATGAAAATAATATAATAGACACGATTAACAATACATATTTAATACACATTTCTTATTTATATTTAGGATTTGACATTTTTAACAATTTGTATTATATTTATATTTACATAATTAATACGAAAAAAACATGAGACACGACATGCATATACGGATTGACATATCTAATTATAGTTATAATATTGTATTTTTTTCAAAAACTTGTTTTTAGTGAACAAATGTCATCATAGGTCTTATGATTTCAATATGATAATAGCCTTTAATTTAATGGCTTATTTACCCTAAAAGATAGAGAATGTGACTAATTTGGACAGATAAAATAAGAAAATTAATTAATTAAAAGAAGAATATATTGAAATTTCTAGTTATAATTTTATTTCTCAATGCACTTTTAAAGAAATAGATACAGTAGTTAATGAATATAAAAAGATTTAAGGATATGATCCAAATATACATTAGTGGTGAAGTTCACCAAGTTCCTAAGTGAGTTATGTGTACTTTTCTTTTTTAACAATGTTAGTTATATACTTTTGTTACATCTTTGTTTAATTAGTAAAATATCTTATATTAATGTTCATATCTTTTACTTACAAATAAATTGATATTCTTTTAGTTACATTTTTAAATTGATTTATGATAAACATCCAAGTCTACTAATTATAAAATTTAATTAAAATTCTATCACTGGTGTATATAATAATAATAATAATAATAATAATAATTCATGTATATATATATATATATATATATGATTTATAAAACAAAAATGTTTGAATGTTTTATAACATTTATGTGAAATGTTCAAGTAATATTAATTAATTGTATTATTAGAATTTGGTAAGATAAAAAAGAAATTGAAAAGAAAAATCAATCTAGTGTAAAATACAATACCAAAATAAAATACCCATGTTCTCAATCCATTTTAAGATTAACCAAATTAATTTGATATATTGAAATTTGGTAGTATTAATATTTTCATGAAACTAACCTACAGGATGGTGAAAAGGAGTCAACAAAGTCCAAATATTTGCACATTAATTTTCAAAAAAACAAAAACACTTAAATTATCCCATAATCACAGCCTCTATTGATATACCATAAATTAATAAATAGAATACAAAATGACCAATGCCTAGTTGGTTTAATTTCTAAAATCATTTTAAATTCAAAGTGTTATCTAAAATCTTATAGGTGAATGGTGGCCAGAAAAAATCAAACCGAAAGTCAAACTGGTGTGACCTCCGATTTTCGGTTCAACAGGTTGGGCACTTTAAATAAGATTTTTGAATATTTTGAATATTAAATAAATATTAAATATAGTAAATAATTAATAAAAATAAGCATTTAGCTTAGTGGTATGGTCTTTAATATAATTCTAAGAGGTTTTGAGTTCAATTCTCATCACTTACAAAAAATATTTTTGAAAAAAATAATTAAAAAAATAAAAAAAAATTGATTTTTTCCCCGTTTTTTTTGGGTTTTATCGGTTTTTGACCGATTTGATTAAATTCGATTTTATTACACCTGCTGAACCGAATAAATTATCGATTTTTAATTTAATCGATCCGATCGATCGATCCGATTTTTTATTCAATGATGGTGGCCTCCCTTGTGCTATTTAGCAAGGACATTAATTTTCAAAATTTTATGGACGAGCGGTCGCTTGTCTTGATGTTATTTAATGAAAAAAAAAATCAATTTTTTTTTTTCAAAATTTGCATGAGTTGGAAGAACCTATTTATATTAAAAAATTTGAGATAAAGAAAAGTAGAATAATAATAGATGATGTATTGTTTTAATTAGATTTGTTCAAAGATCGGGTTATCTGTCCAAATTCGAAAACTCGTTCGATATTTGTGAGGAATTGAAAAAAATATTATGCTCGAAAAATGGGCTTGAGAAAAAAATGAGGCCCGTTTAGAAAATGGACGGATCTTAGATCCAACATTTAAGGTTGGCCTGACCTTTTTTTCAATTATATAATATTATATATATATATATAATTAGAGGTGTCCATGGGCCGGGCCAGGTCGGGTTCGGGCTGGGTCCATGTATGGTATCAACATTATATTTGCTTGTCCAAACCCGAACCGACCTGAAATATGGGTCTTATGTTTTGTCCAAACCCGCCCATATTTGTAAATAGATAGCCCAAATCCGTTTACGCCCTCCCATATTATTTTTTTCTATTTTAAAAAAAAATATATACTTTTATTATTTAATCTTTAGTAATTTTATATTTTTTCTTTTATTAAATATAAATAATTTAACATATTTTTTAATGTTTACACTATAATATTATATATATTTAATCTTTATATGACATAAATTACATAAAATATATAAATAAAAAGAATATATTATTTAATTAGAAAATGGGCCGAGCTCGAGCCTTGAATGTTGAAGCCAAGACCTGGCTCATTTTTTAAACGTGCCTTATTTTTTTGCCCAAGCTCATTTTTCGAACCTAATATTTTTGTCCAACCCCTCCCAAATATGGGCGGGCCTTCGGGCTTTGGGCGAATAGCCCGACCCTTGGACAAGTCTATATATAATATAATTTATATTATATAAAGAATAAATATATAATATTATAGTATAAACATTAAAAAATATGTTAAGTTATGAATATTTTAAAACTTAATAAAAGAAAAAATATGAATTACTAAAAGGTAAATAAAAAATAACAGATATATATTTAATTTTTTCGAAAATTATAATATGGACGGGTATAGACTACTCATTTACAAATATGGACGGGCTTAGACAAAATTTGAGGTCCAAATTTTGGGTCGGGTCAAGCTTGAGCAAAGTATATATGGTGTTGATACTGGCCTGAATTTGGCTTGATCCGATCTGTCAATCCATGGACACCTTTAGTTTTAATGGCAAAGGGGAAGTTTTAGAACATATACTATCTATTAATTTTGAGTCCTAAGAGATTAAAAGGGGGGTTTTTTAAAAGCCCAAGTTTTTTCCATCCTATTTTATCTGTTTCTAGGGGTAAATTTAACTTTTTACAAATGATTGAAAAAAAAAAGAAGGGGAACAACTGAGAGAGAGAAGGAGAAAAGAAAGGAGGATAGAGAAAAATAGAGGTTGAAGGTAAGGGGAGGAAAGAGGTGGCTGAGTCGGACGGTGATTGACCAATGGGGGTGGTTGATTGGAAGAGAAAACAGTGGAGGATAGGGAGAAAATAGAGAAAAGAGAAAGAAAATGAGGAGAGAAAATGAAATAAAGGAGGAAAAGAAGTCGTTGATGACACAATAAGAGAGAGAATGAGTGAAGAGAGTCGGCTGCCTTGACGTAATTACTTTTTTAACAATTTTAATTTAATAAAATTATCCATATATTTTTTAAAAAAATATTTAACTCCCGCAGCATAAGTTTTTTAGTTTAAGTTTCAAGTTTGAGTTTTATCCAATTATATATATATATATATATTGATTTGATTTGATTTGATTTGATTTGATTTGTTTATTTATTTATTTATTCATTTTTCTTGATATATAAATTTTATTTAATTGTGATTATATTTTTACTATAATTTTATAAAAAATTACAACATGAGAGTTAAAATTAAGACATTTTTATACAGTTTTTAAAATTTATAAGTTGTGTTAAAAAGTTATCATGTATATTTTTAATTTTTAATATATTCTAAAAAATATTGTAATATCCTACCTAGTTGATATAATCTAAAATTTTTATCAAAGATGAAATAATTTTTTAAAAATTAAGAAAATAGGTAATTTTCAAATCGCTACAAGTTGAACCAACCTATATCTATCTTAGGTTTTGTTAAATAAAAAAATAAATAAATTATTGTTGGAGATATTTTGTATATTTGTAAAAATCTTGTTAAAAAGTTTAATTGCAACAATTAAATAGCATGCCCTTAAATAGAATATTGGAGAACTTACTTGTAGAAGGAAAAATTGAAGTATAGAGAACTTAACGTTATTGCCAAGGATTAAACTTTT
Source organism: Fremontodendron californicum (assembly GCA_030761205.1). Lineage (NCBI taxonomy): Eukaryota > Viridiplantae > Streptophyta > Magnoliopsida > Malvales > Malvaceae > Fremontodendron > Fremontodendron californicum. The sequence goes on along the minus strand of JAULJL010000009.1, from coordinate 7,107,141 downwards.
TGTCCTTAAGGCGAAATTGCCCGTCACTTGGTGCATACGGATTTAATGCAATTGCCTCCTAGGAATTCAACAACACCAACTTGAAGAATTGCACAGTTTTCCAAGGTCTACGAACTTAAGAAATTGACTAAATTTTCTCTCTACAATAACAAATTCCTAAGCTCTAGAGTAGAAAGAAGAAAAGAAGAAAAGAGCTTTTAGAATTGTTGAATCTATTGTTCAATGAATTGTTCCACCTATCAAGGCACCTATCTATAGGTCATTAGGGACCTAAACATACATGAATAACCTTAGTACATAAATGAACATTAAACATGAATACATGAATGTATATTAATTAAGATGAATATACATGGTACATGAATGAAATAAATTAAGTTAATGAATTATGAAATTCATGAACATATGTGTCACACCATAAATAATGTATTTGAGTCATGCTCTATAAAAAGAGATCAATTTCACATTCACTTGTTTGGTTCCAAACCAAATCCAACAATCCCCCACATGAATGAAAATTAATAACCAGTACGAAGGCGCAAAGGATTTGTAGAGAGAAAATTGAAGTGGAAGAAAACTACATCAGGAGAGGTAGCTTTTGGCTTTGAACCTTCCCTAGTGAAGTACTATCAGATTTACTCGGCTAACTAGTGAACGCGATATCTTGAACTATTCAGCCTTTCGTGTAAACTAAGACAATTGTACTCACATAGTCTCTACCTAGAGATTCCATTAGTTCTCACAGTTGTGTTCATTTTGGCCTTGAACAACTTCTGGTGTCATGTATGCTTTAGAGAATTCAGCCTTTAAAAATTCTCAAAGAAACGACCATATTTCTCATTCATATAGGTGATCTCTCATTAAGAGTATTCTGCTTATAACCTACTTGGAAACCAAGATATGAGAATCATTAAGAGCACAGCTCATCCTTATCTCACTGTAGCTAGCACTTTTTCATCATAGGAATAGGCAGGAAATAATAATTTTCAAGTGCCACTTAAAGTGCAATATGATTTAGTTTTCCCTTTGAATCTGGATCTTGGGATCTCTATTCAACTAGGTAGGGTTACCATTATAACACTTTTTGTCTTTTAAAGGCTTTAAGCCTATTCCCCTCGATGAATTATACACAAACTCTCTTCTTAAACCTTTTGTTAACAGATCCGCAAAATTTTCCTTTGACTTTACATAGTCAATTGAAATAATTCCATTCGAAAGCAAGTGTTTAATGGTATTATGTCTACGACGTATATGTCTAGACTTACCATTATACATGCTACTTTGTGCCCTTCCAATTGCTGACTGACTATCACAATGGATACAAATTGCTGGCACTGGCTTTGGCTAACATGGAAGATCTTCTAAGAAATTTCGAAGCTATTCGGCTTCCTCTCTAGCTTTGTCTAGAGCGATAAACTCTGATTTCAGTTGGTGTATCCCTTACCTTTATTTTTGGAGAGATGTACACTCAAGTCTATTGGTGTTTTGACAATGCTATTGCCACCTTTAGAAAATTTGTCGAGAATTTTCTCAACATAATGAGATTGGGACAATATAAATCCATCAGATATCCTAGAAAATTTAATTCCTAATATGACATCTGCAACACCCAAGTATTTCATGTCAAATCTTTTAGTTAACATGTTCTTTCTTGACTTGATCATGTACTCATTACTACCAAAAATCAACATGTCGTCTACATATAAACATACAATGGCATAGCTTCTATCAGTGTTCTTCACATAGACACACTTATCAACTTCGTTGATTTTAAAGTCATTTGACAACATAACTTTGTCAAATCTTTCATGCCACTGTTTAGGAGCTTGTTTCAAGCCATACAAAGACTTGACAATCATACACACTTTATTTTTCTTTCCTTTAACAACAAACCCCTCAGGTTTTTGCATATAAACCTCTTCGTCAAGGTATTCATTTAGGAAAGATATTTTTACATCCATTTGATGTATTTCTAATTTGTTAATAGCAACAAAGACTATTAAAGCCAATGTGACTATTATTCTTGATACAGGTGAGTATGTATCAAAATAATCCACACCTTCTTGTTGTTTGTATCCTTTAACAACAAGCCTAGCTTTGTATTTATCAATAGTTCCCATCAGCTTTCATCTTCCTCTTGAAGATCCTTTTACAGCCTAATGGTTTGATTCCAGGGCCTTCGCCACTCTTGGCACCATCAGGGATCACAGATCCCATGGACAAGGTTTCGACCTTTGCTCCGCAATGGGGTAATCATAGTAGCACCAAGGCATGCCGATACCAAACAATGACACTCTCCCCCACTTACTATATTGATGCCCTCATCGGCACCAAGATCACACCCGAGTACCCTTGTTGCATAGAGTTGACATTATCCCACATGTCCTTCTCTTGCCCTCAAGGACTAGATGATAACTCTAGGATATATAGTTATTTTGCCACCTTTTATGCATTTAAATCGGCTAAGTCTTTGAGGCTTTTATTAGGATTTGATTAGTTTTAGATGTTTTTATATTTATTTTATTTATCCATTTTATGTTTAAAATAGTTATTTAGTTATTATTTATGTGTTTTTATAGGTCCAAGGTGATCTGGAGCTTCGAGGTGCAAAACGATGAAAAACGGTGCAAAGCAATGAGTAGGCAGATTCGACCTCCGGAGCTTTTTTTTAAAAAAAAAACTTGATCTTAAAGACTTCATTTCAGAAAACTCCCTCTTAAATTTTGAAGATGACTTCCATACCTTTCAAATCGGATGAGGTTTGCCTAGTCAAAACAGCTGACGAAGTATGAGAAAACGGTGGAACCAACCCACGACAGATCAGAGGAGTTGGTGCCATAGGGTCAGTAGCACTGGCGCTGTGGTGCCAAGCATGAACAGTAAAATCATGAAAAAATGTAAATTAGCTGATACTTACATGTTTTCTTGTGCACGAAGTTTCGGACTCCAGGAGGCATTGGACACTTTAAATATGACTCTTTTAGGTCAGAATAAAGGGGATTGGATGTCTAAAAACCTAATTCTCTCAAGAGAATAGTTTCCATCAAAAGCTCTCAAGAAGATTGGAAGATTTGTGAAGATTGAAGATTCACAGAATTGACAACTCTTAGTTTTCTCTTTTCTCTTCTTTATTTTTCTTGTGTTGTTGATGATGGTGAAACTATTTGAATATTTGTTTTCATTAATTATCATGAACTAATTTTCTTTTACTAGGATTTCAATGGAACTCAACATGTAGTTTGAATTTACTTTCTCTATCTAGCTTGATTTAATGGTTTGTTGAGTTGTTTGTTCAATCTTGTTCTTAATGCTTCTAATTGATTGGCTACCAATTAGATTGATTTGTTAACCTAAATACAACTAGACATAAGGAGTTTTGTGTTAGACATGGATTGAATGACACACGTTTCATATTCATTTATTAGAATGAGTTGATCTGCAGGTAGGGTAGAAATATACTTACTTGTCATGTGTAACCATTGTTAGAGCCTAAGCTTAATGAGTTCTTCTTTAAATCAATTTTCATAGTTGGTTACTTAATTGGTTAAGAAGGATATTTTTATAAGACCATCGACAAATGCTTATAAATAGATTAGAATTCTAGGTTAACAACTCAGGATCATTAATCAAGTAAAGAGATTGAGAGAGATTCAAGCGAATTGTTGAGGGAAGTTGTAATCTTAGGATTTTATAAGTAATTGAATTCATCATTTTTAATTTACTTGCTTTTAATATTAGTTTCTTTTAATTTAGTTTTTAATTACCATCTTTAATTAGTTGTTTAGATAAGATTAGGTTGTTTTAATTTTAGTACTTAGCAATTTTAGTGACAATTCCTTGTGGGTTCGATACTTTACTTCCGTTTTATTACTTGTTTGCGATACGTGTACTTGCGTAGTGAAATCTGACAACAAGTTTTTAGCGTCGTTGCCGGGGAATTGATTATTATTTTTGTTAATATTAATACCAAGCAACTTTAGTCTTAATTTAAACTTTCTTTTTCTTTCTTATTTTCAGGTAAAATGGCTAAAGCTAACGAGACAAAGACTTTGCTAGAGTTTGGGGTTCCTCTCATGCAAGACCTCCAGACTAGTATTCAAAGGCCTGCCATCCAGGCAAATAATTTTGAGATAAAGCCGGCCATCATTCAGATGATCCAAACATCAGTTCAGTTTGGCGGTTTACCGAACGATGATCCGAATGCTCACATCATGAATTTCCTGGAAATTTGCGATCTTTTCAAATACAATGGCGTTTCTGATAATACCATTAGACTGAGACTCTTCCCTTGCTCACTTCGAGATAAAGCCAAGAGTTGGTTGCACTCCCTTCCTACTGGCTTCATTACTACTTGGGCTGATCTGGCCCAGAAATTTCTTGCCAAATATTATCCTCCTGCTAAGAAAGCTAAGATGCGGAATGATATCACATCAGTATCACTCAGAATCATTATATGAAGCTTGGGAAAGGTAGAAAGATCTGCTCCGACGATGTCCCCATCATGGGATACCAAAATGGCTTCAGGTGAACACCTTCTACAATGGGTTATAGGTTCTACTAGAAGTTCTATCGATGCTGCAACAGGTGGGGCACTCATGGGAAGAGAAATTGATTAAGCTTATAATTTAATTGAGGAGATGGCATCCAATAATTATCAATGGTCCACTGAGAGAACCATGCCAAAGAAAGCTCCAGGCATTTATCAGTTGGATGAGATCAGTGCCTTAACGGCACAGATGGCTACTTTATCCAAAATAATTTGACACTATGGGTGTGCATTCAGTCCAAAGCCCATTTGTAACATGTGAATCTTGTGGGGAAAGACACACTAGTGATAGATGCGCAACCAAGGCTGAATCTGCTCAATATGTGGGAAACTATAACAGGCAGCAAAACAACCCATATCCCAACGATTATACTCCAGGTTGGAGAAATCAGCAAAACTTTTCCTGGAACAATAATCAAGGGTCATCATCACAAGCTAAGCAAGTAGTCCCTCCTGGGTTTCAAGCATAGTCCCAAGCTCCTGTCTAAGAAAATACATCATTGGAAGAGATGTTTACAAAGTTCATGGCTAGTCAAGAATTGACAAATCAGACTCATGCAGCAACACTTTGAAGTCAAGCTGAATTACTTCTAATTCAAACGTCACTTAGAGATCTTGAGACACAAGTTAGCCAGCTTGCTTCTGCTATTAGCAATCGACCTATGGGAACTCTTCCAAGCGATACTGTGACCAATCCTAAGAGCCATGGGAAAGAACAAAGCAATGCCATCACATTAAGGAGTGAGAAAGAAGTAAAAGTAGGTAGCAAGAAGCATAATGAGAAAATACAAGAAAAGCAACCTCTAGTTTACCCACCTTTCCTTAGCGTCTCCAAACCAAAGTGCCAGAATTGCCACCCAAGCCTCTTGAAGCGGAAAATTTAGGGGAAAAAGAAATTGAAAAGGCTCAAGAAGAATATAAGAAGCCTCTAGTCTACCCACTACCATCATTTCCTCAGCGCCTTCAAAAGCACAAACTTGACAAGCAGTTTCAGAAGTTTCTTGAGGTATTCAAAAAGCTCCATATTAATATACTTTTTGCTGAAGCTTTAGAACAAATGCCTAAGTAGGTCAAGTTTATGAAAGAAATTTTATCTATAAAGAGGAAATTGGATGAGATTGAGACAGTTGCACTTATTGAAGAGTGCAGCGCTATCCTTCAAAAGAAACTCTCACCCAAACTCAAAGATCTAGGAAGCTACCATTCCATGCGTTATTGGTAATAAATTTTTTGGTAAAGCTTTATGAGATTTGGGGGCGAGTGTCACTTTAATGCCTCTTTCTATCTATCGCAAGCTTGGTTTGGGGGAAATAAAGCCCACTACAGTGATGTTGCAACTAGCCAATAGATCCTTCAAACATCCAAGAGGCATGGTTGAAGATGTGCTAGTCAAGGTTGACAAATTCTTCTTTCCTGCTGATTTTATTGTGCTTGACATGGAGGAGGATAGTGAAATACCCATAATTCTTGAGAGACCATTCCTAGCCATTGGTAGAACACTTATTGATGTACAAAAAAGAGAACTTACCATGAGGGTTCTAGACCAACAGGTAACTTTTAATGTTTTTAATGCTATGAAGTTTCCTAATGAATTTGATGAATGTTTGACAGTCAAAGTGGCGAACAGTGATTCCAAAGAAGCATTCAACGAAATTTGTTCAACTAAACCACTTGAGGTAGTTTCACGTTCTACTTCTAAGATGTATGGACGCCAAAATTTTGTGAATGCCAGGCCTCATAAAGCAAAGAAAAAGGGGGGGCAATGGTTCAAGCGGAAGGATACCGGCTAATGGGCATGAGATAGTCAAGCCGATGACTATAAATCAAGTGCTTCTTGGAAGGCAACCCAAGTTCTAAAATTTTTATTTTATTTTATTTTTTTATTTTAATTTTTAGGATATTTTATTAATTTCTTTTTACTTTGTTTTCTTTTGTAGTGACTACTCACCCAACTTGGACAAGTATGATGAAGTCTAAGAGGAAAACTAAGGATCCTCCTACATTACTAAGGATCCTCTTTTTATTTCCAAACATTGAGGACAATGTTTGTTTTAAGTTTGGGAGTATGTTTTTAGATTTATTTTAGTTTGTGTGACTATTTAATTTTATTATCAGGAGTTTTTTTTTTAAATGTTTTTACTTGAGATATATTGCACTTATTATGATGGAATCCTTATCCAATGATGAATTTTAGTTATTGATTTATCTTGATTCTTGGGAAAATATAAGCATGAGAAGAATTTGTGTTAAATTCTTTTGTTAGTTTCATGTTAGGATATGATTTTCACAAATTGAGCACTTAATCTCTTGCTTAGATTTGCATTGCTTATTTAAAGACTGCTTATGTTGATGTTAATTGCGATTATGTCAAGAAGCTTAGAGTTTGTTTGATTCTCTCTCAAGGCGAAATCCTAAACAATACTAAGTTAAGGAGATGATTTAGGCCATTTTTGGATCGTTTGAGCTTTTCGAGCCCACCTTTATATATGATTATCCTTAGTCTACCTCTTTGTGCCTATTGATATATCTATTTTCTTTGATTGCCACATCTTTTAGTCTAGTCAAATAAGAAAAATCATGATTAACCTTCACTACATAGGCATGTGTATGACATACAGGAAAAATTATGAGCCATGTCAAATTTGGATGAAATGGTGATGTGAAAAAAAAAGTTATGGTTCTTCGAAAATGAAGAACAGAGAAAGAAAAAAAAGAATAAATTGGTGAAGCAAAAAGGAAGTGTAGTCAAAGAAGATAGTATGTAATTTGAGGAAAAGACTATGGCTCTCAAAAATCCTAAAAACAAATGTAAAGTGTCTATGGGTGAACTTAAATCAAAATTTATCTTTATCCTCCCTTGACCCTAGCCTTACATTACAAGCTTAATAAAGACCTATTTGATCCTTGACGAAGTGTTAGTCTACATTAGTGGAGAAAGAGATGAAAAGCAAACATATGAGAATCTAGTACTAATTCGTATTTTTGCATTGATATAAACTTATTTAGATTACATGTGATGATTTGTAAAGAGATTATACACACACACTGAAAATCCATTCAAGCATGAAGTTTACAATTGAATTGAATCATAGATTTGGATTATGTTTATGTTCTACTTTGAATCAGGATTTTGAGGTAACTTTTGAGGAAAATTAAAAAAATCATTGTTTGAGTGCATTTATCTTGAGTGATGTTTTGTGTCAGGTTATTTAGTTAGTTAGTTTTGTTTTGTTTTGCTCGAGGACTAGCAAAATCTTAAGTTTGAGGGTGTGATAACTCTAGGAAATATAGTTATTTTGCCATATTTTATGCATTTAAATCGGCTAAATCTTTGAAGCTTTTATTAGGATTTGATTAGTTTTAGATATTTTTATATTTATTTATTTATTTTATTTATTCATTTTATGTTTAAAATAGTTATTTAATTATTATTTATGTGTTTTTATAAGTCCAAGGTGATCTGGAGTTTCGAGGTGCAAAACGATGAAAAACGGTGCAAAGCAATGAGCAGGCAGATTCGACCTCCGGAGCTTCTTTTAAGAAAAACTTGATCTTAAAGACTTCATTTGAGAAAACTCCCTTATTTACTTTTGAAGATGACTTCTATACATTTTCAATGGTATAAGACTTGTCAAAACCAAAAGAGGTTTGCCCAGTCAAAACAGCTGACAAAGTACGAGAAAATGGTGGAACTAACCCACGACAGATCAGAGGGGTTGGCGCCATAGGGTCAGTAGCACTGGCGCCGCAGCGCCAAGCATGAACAGTAAAATCATGAAAAAAATGTAAATTCGTTGATACTTACCTGTTTGCTTGTGCGCAAAGTTTCGGGCTCAAGGAGGCCTTGGACACTTTAAATAAGACTCTTTTAGGACAGAATAAAGGGGATTGGAAGTCTAAAAACCTAATTCTCTCAAGAGAATAGTTGCCATCAAAAGCTCTCAAAAAGATTGGAAGATTTGTGAAGATTGAAGATTCAAAAATTGACAACTCTTAGTTTTCTCTTTTCTCTTTTTTATTTTTCTTGTGTTGTTGATGTGGTGAAACTATTTCAATATTTTTTTCATTAATTATCATGAACTAATTTTTTTTTACTAGGATTTCAATGGAAGTCAACATGTAGTTTGAATTTACTTTATTTCTCTAGCTTGATTTAATGGTTTGTTGAGTTGTTTGTTCAATCTTGTTCTTAATGCTTCTAATTGATTGGCTACCAATTAGATTGATTTGTTACTAAATACAACTAGACATAGGGAGTTTAGTGTTAGACATGGATTGAATGACACATGTTTCATATTCATTTATTAGGATGAGTTGATCTGCAGGTAGGGTAGAAATATACTTTCTTGTCATGTGTAATCATTGTTAGAGCCTAAGCTTAATGAGTTCTTCTTTAAATCAATTTTCATAGTTGGTTACTTAATTGGTTAAGAAGGATATTTTTATAAGACCATCGACAGATGCTTATAAATAGATTAGAACTCTAGGTTAACAACTCAGAATCATTAATCAAGTAAAGAGGTTGAGAGAGATTCAAGCGAAGTGTTGAGGGAAGTTGTAATCCTAGGCTTTTATAATTAATTGAATTCATCCTTTTTAATTTACTTGCTTTTAATATTAGTTTCTTTTAATTTAGTTTTTAATTACCATCTTTAATTAGTTGTTTAGATAAGATTAGGTTGTTTTAATTTTAGTACTTAGCAATTTTAGTGACAATTCCCCGTGGGTTCGACACTTTACGTTCACTTTATTACTTGGTTGCAATACGTGCACTTGCGTAGTGAAATCTGACAACACTAGGTCATGATCCCATCAAATAAGACACCGAACACAATTTTAGATCCTATCATGACTTTTTTGAGATCAGGTATTACTACCTTAGCAAGGCACCCCACACTTTATGGTATTTGAAGGAATATACTTGATTCCATAAAATAACATCTTTGCTGTCACCTCTTAAAGTTCGACTCATCAAACTTTTCAGGTTTCTCACCATGCACCAACGAGGGTGATGGTGGAATCCTCCCTTCCTAAGAAGTCTAAGCCAAATCATTTTCTAAAATTTGAAAAGAAGTAGATGTCATGTTATTTGGAACCAATATATATACAATAAATATTGATTACAACACAACCAAAACCAAACACCAATATAATAATAAATTAAGATATTGGTTTAATCACAATTTAAATAAACACTCGAACTAATATAATAAATTAAAATATTGATTTTAAGGATGTATATAAAATAAGAAAATCCAAGCGCCAATATTTATAAACAAAATAAATATTGATTATGATAAGCAAGTAACCCAACAGAGAAAACAAATAAACAAAATAAAAGGAAGAAAATTTTCGCCTTAAGATTGTTGGAGATATTTTGTATATTTGTAAAAACCTTGTTGAAAAGTTTACTTGCAACAATTAAATAGCATGCCCTTAAATAAAATATTAGAGAACTTACTTGTAGAAGGAAAAATTGAAGTATAGAGAACTTAACATTGTTGCCAAGGATTAAACCCTTTGTCCTTAAGGCGAAATTGCCCGTCACTTGGTGCACATGGATTCAATGCAATTGCCTCCCAAGAATTCAACAACAGCACCTTGAAGAATTGTACAGTTTTTCAAGGTCTACGAACTTAAGGAATTGATTCAATTTTCTCTCTACAATAACAGATTCCTAAGCTCTAAAGTAAAAAGAACAAAAGAAGAAAATAGCTTTTAGAATTGTTGAACCTATTGTTGAATGAATTGTTCCACCTATGAAAGCACCTAAACATACATGAATAACCTTAATTCATGAATGAACATTGAACATTAAACATGAATACATGAATGTATATTAATTAAGATGAATATACATGGTACATGAATGAACAAATTCATGAATGAAATAAATTAAATTCATGAATTATGAAATTCATGAACATTTGTGTCACACCATAAATAATGTATTTGGGTCATGCACTATATAAAGAGATCAATTTCACATTCACTTGTTTGGTTTCAAACCAAATCCAACAATTATAACATGAGAATTGAAATTAATAATAATAATAATAATAAAATAATTCTCAAAATTTGAAAGAAATTTATTTATAGTTAGATCTGATAATTTTGGATATGAAAAAAATATATTATATGAAAAAAATAATTATAATATTATAAAATATGAAAAAAATAATATAAAAATGACACGAATATACAAATATTTTAAAATTTATTTAGCACAAATTATTAATATATATTATAATTTATATAAATATATAATATTTTGAATACAATTATTATACAAATAAAAAAATCAGATCTAATAAGAGTTGAGTTTTTTTTTTTTTAAAAAAAAGAGAGAGGGCATTATCTAGATTTAGTAGTATTGAACACGACACGAAAAAATAATTAAAACATAACAGAAAATATAAATACGAACACGAAACAGATATACAAATATGTCAAAAATTTTATAACACAAACTATTAATACCTCAAAATTTATATAAATATAAAATATTTTAAACACAATTATAAAAAAATAAAATACACAAATACGATACAAATTAACCAATCATCATAATAGTTGCTGTTAGAGAGGAAAAAGAGAGGGACCCACCAATCTCATCTAAAAAGTAAAAACGATAAAACTACCCACTCCCATCATTTTGTATTCTCCCCCCAATTCCACCCTGGCTTCCTTCCGTACCCTGTCCCCTTCTCCTTCTCCTGATTCCTCCACCGCCTACCTTCTCAACCGGTCACCACCCCCAGTACACGTGCCCCCCACGTGCATTCCCCCTCTCTTCTTTCTGTGACTGTTGCAACAAATAAAAGTTAGAGAGAGAAAAAAAAAACTTGATATTATATTAATAATTATAATTATTTTTATTATTTGTTCGTTATTAAGAAATAAATAAATAAATTTCTTGGTGTTGATGTTGTTGTCGTAGTATTTGGTTTTGCACTTTCTTTGTTTTCCTTCTCTCTTTTATTTGTCTCACAGCAAAATCTGAAACCCCCCCTTTTCTTTTGAAAGACCATTTCTTTCTTTCTTTCTTTGTTTTTTTGCTTGTTTTTCTTCAGCTTGTTTTTTTTTTTGCTTGAGAGGAAGTGAAAGGTAAAAAAAAAAAAATCTTATCTTGCATCGATGAGGATCAGGAAAAGACAGGTTCCGCTACCTTTTTCTTCTATTTCACCAGTACCTCTTTCATCAGATCCCAACTTTAATCGGTCTCCGGTGGTGCAACTCCCGCTACAGCAGCAGCCTCCTCTACCCACTCCTTGCTTTGATCCTCGCCCCTCTGATCATCCCAATCACCCGATCGGACAACTACTACCAACCCAAGGCCGTGATTCATCTGCTTTGACTGTAACAACAACAGCGAATAGACAAGAGCTGAAGAAGAAAGAAGATTACTTGGTTAGTTCAATGATTCAATCTCAATACAACCTTCTTCTTTTTTTTTTTTTCATTTTTATTATAATTTTAAGGTTGTTAATAAGAGTGCACTAGTGTTGGATGTAATAAAAAGAAGAATCTGGTTTGAAATTCTTTTTACTTTGATTAATTTGCACCCATGAAAATTGCATTAGGTAAAAAAATACTAAATAGCTAAGTGGATCCTTTGTATTTTTTACTTTTTTGTAGGTTTTAAAGCAAGGAGGAGGAGTGGAGGAGGAAAGGGGAGGAAATGTGGAGAAGAGTAATTATACCAGGTAAGAAAGTAAAAAAAATGAAAACCAATGTTCTTCTCTTACTTCATGAAATCTTGTAGTAAAAAGGTTAAAAATGAAAAGTTCTAAATACCGATCTCAATAAGATTTTTAACCAACACTAAAAGAAAATGAAAAATAATACCGTCAGTGGAAATACTGTTTTAGGTTTTTTATATCGGCTTTGGCTAAGCCACCATGCCTTTTCATCTAATCTAATCTTAGTTGTAACTTGTAAGTCTCTCTTTTTTCTTTCTTTTTTTTTTTTTCCCCCCTTCAGTTTTGGTTAACTAATATATGTCCATGTGGTGCACATTAGCATGGGATGCTGGTCCCCGTCTCAACCAATATTTTTTACATCTTGCTCTATTTTGTACTCGTTTCATTTGCTATTTATTTTCTTTTCTTTTCTCTGGCTGTAAAAATTTATGTTTGTGGGTGTTGGATATCTTCTGGGTTTGCTTGGTTTTCTAGGAAGAAAAGTGTTTTGGGTGCAGAACTAGGAACTGGGTCTCTATCACAATCGAGTTCTTCACATCAAGGTGAGAAATTATTTGCATATATAGAAAAAGAAAAAGAAAAAGAAAAAAAAATGAAAATGAAAATCTCTCTAGTGTTTGATATAGTGTTGAAGGTGTTGCACTTTTTGTTGTTGTTGTTGTTTTGATTGCACTAAAAATAAAGCTGTTGGGAGCTGGGGTGAAGGAGAGAAAGCATTCCCATTGAAGAAAAGAAGAAGGAGCTTCGAAAGGAGAGGGTCGTCGAACGATGACGATACGATAATGGAGAAAGATTATAATAATAAGAAAGTGATGATGATCAACAGCAACAAGATGAAGACTAAGATGAACAAGAAATTTGTGCAGCAACAAAACGATAATGAACAAGAAGAAGAGAAAGAGATGATCAAAGAAAGTGCTAGCAGTACTACAGTTGATAATAATAATAACAATAGTAATAATCATAGTAGTGCAGCAAAAAAGAGAGGTCGAGGTGGTGCACTCATGGAAGGTTCAAGGTGCAGTCGAGTTAATGGAAGGGGATGGAGATGTTGCCAACAAACCCTCGTTGGTTACTCTCTTTGTGAGCATCATTTGGGTAAAGGTAGGCTGAGGAGCATGAGCAGTGTTCGAAGCCGATCTTTAGCTAGTACTAGTAGTAGTAATAATAATATTGCAGCAAAGAAGGAGGAGCTTCCTAATAATCAACCATTATCGAATTACTCTTCCACCCCATCTCAACAAGCTGCAAAGCAAAGAAAGCGTGAATTGCTTGGTGAAATTAGTGGTGAAAATTATGGGAATGATGACGAAGATCAGGAGGATCAGAAACCATTGATGTCGACGACAAAGAAGAAGAGAGTGAAGCTTGGGATGGTTAAAGCTCGATCAATAAGCAGTTTGCTGGGCCAAAACGACAATGTAATTGCAGTAGCTGATGATAATAACTAGCAGAGAATGTATAAAAAAAAACAATATTATTATTATTATTATACCTGGTGCAACTGTTTCCAGCCTTCATTTCTGTTTGAGATTCTTGATGAACGGATGCTTGATAAAGTGTTTTTAGTTATCGTTTTCTTTCTGCTTTGCCTTTTTCTTTAATCTTTTGTTTAGTTAGTGCCTTTATTTTATGAATGATGGGCTAATTAATATTTTAAGTAATAGATTGGAGTTTTTTTCGAGTTGATTACAGGATTATATATCTGGTCGAAAAAATATATGTGGGGAGCCACCCCCAGGGAGAACCTAAGCTTAGATAGTTACTGTATATCTTTTGACTAAGGAAAGTGCATGAAAATCCAGTCATGGTCATGGCTGCACAACACAGGGTCTGGAAATTCTTGATCAAGGAAGAAAAAAAAGGAATCTGTCAAAGAAATTAATTAATTGAATCTATGTATTATGTTTAATTAGAATTATTGACTTCTGCTTACAAAATGGAAATTTCTGTTGAATTTACAGGATTTCCCCTCATTCATCTGCATATTGTACTCTATCTAAGTAATTTCTAAGAAGCTTATCTAAAATCTTAGTCCTTAATTTGATTATCGTTTTTTTTTTTTTTTTTTTTATAATTAAGCTGCCATTGAATAAGAATTAGAAATAGAGATCTTCTCTTGAGGAAGAGAAGGGATCCACTTACATTAGTATAAAATTAAGTTAATTTTACACACTTTCATAAATTTTTATATGATTTATATTTTAATAAACCGATCGTTGGATTTAACAATATAATTATACTCATCATGCACGTAAATTTTTGAATCGATCCGATATCTTTATCATATTGATCGAGAATATTGTCTTTTTCAATATATATATTTAACGGTTGAAAGTTTTTTACATTGAATAAATAATTAGACATTTTTAATTTACTCGAAACTCGATGTGCATGATCTACGTGAATAGAATACAAATACGACGGTCGGATTAAACAAATATAAATCGTATAAAAAATTATGAAAGTGTGTAAAACTAACTTAGTTTTATACTAATATAAATGAATCCTTTCTCATAGAGAATATATATATATATATATATATATATATATATCATCAAGCTATATTGCATGGGTCAAAATAATGTTCATTTATTTTTCAAAGAGATTTGTTTTAAAATTCGAGTTTAGTTTAATTGATTCATACCATTATTTTAAAAAAATGATATTCAATAAATTTAAAGTTAAAATTTCAACATCTGCAATTTTTGATAATTAAATCTGAATAGATAGATGAGATTTACGTGTAAATAAATGTGTGAAAATAAAAATACACGTGTATTGAAATTCAAAGACGTGGAATTTCTTCGAGTACTGCAATATACTATCAGTCAACATTCAAACATCACCCACAATCTTGCACAAGGTAGACTAAATAAATTTAATGAAAATATAATTTTTAATGCAAAAATTCATTATTTCTGCAGGAGGATATATATATATATATATATATATATATATTCTGATATCCTTAATATAGGTGATCATATATGATGGAAAATCTGCTGTAATTGCCTTGGCCATCTAAGTTGAACCAATGGCATCAACAAAACCCTTTTTATATATTCTGGGAGCAGCTTATGCAGACCCAACTTTTTGGCAAAATTCTATTTATGACACACCAACTGCTGCTAAACAAAATATATAGTACTATATATATATATTAATCAAATACTAAAAGTAATTGAAATCGTTCTAAAAGTTTAAATTTGAAAATGTGGACAGGATCACGAAAATGAATTTTTTTTTTCATCTCTTGTTCTTTAAATTGATAAGTTGGGTCTTCTCGAAAAAAAATATTCATACACTCATGATATTTGTGTTTACACCAAGTAATTCTTTTTTCAACATGTTAGACTTAGTTAACAATTTGATATTAGATTTTGTTTTAAGGAGATTGTTAAAATGGTGTTATTTCATATCTGTTAAGTTTTCGGTTTCTTGTGATTTTATATTTAGATAGGACATTTTCACTCATTGCTAATTGGTTTTAGTTTGGATGTTTTACATGATATCAAAGCCCAGATTATGTTATGTTGTTCTTACATGTTACTCTTACCTATTACCATTTCGAGTTTGTCACGTGATAGACTCTTTTGTTTTCGTCTACACGTGATCGATGGTGCTTGTTAAAGTGATTTTGAGTTTCTTGTAATCTTATATTCATATTGGACCTGTTCATCTATTGTGAATTACTTTTAAGTTGAACCCTTAACAAGGGATGATGGATTCGGATGATAGAAAAGGATCAATAAACTTTACTATAAAATTTTTACGAGAATTAATAGAGCTGTTGTCCAGATGTTTGAGTTTCTTGGCACAGGGGAATGGGGGTATCGTATGTTGGGGTGTCTATAGCTTTGCATGGTTTAACATACGCTAAGAAACATTTCAAAATATTTTCTCGTCGGGAGTTAGAAAATCCTGTCAATTCATTTGATTTGGCAATAAAATTTGATCTTCTGAACATCTGATAATTAAAACAAATGAATTATGGAATGAGTTTCATCTTATTTTTGGCTTATTTCTAGCAAGCACTGCTTCTTTTTTTCAATAAATAAATTTCACCTACATCTAACAAAAGAAAAAATAAAATGGAATTCATGAATCATGATATAAGGAATTCGACATTTAGTAACAATTTTTTTAATTTTTTTAAACATGATCATGCCATCCTGGTGATATCAGCATATGTGGTTAGTCATGTCAGTTAATTATTTGTTTCTAAACGGTTAAATTTTTAATATGAGTGATCAAATCATTATTTTTTTTATAATTAAATGATCGAAATAATTTTTTAAAAAAATTAAGTGATTAATAATGTAATTTACCACATATATATTTTATAGCAAAAAACAAAAGGTCTTAGGATACTGTTGAAAATATTTGTAATTTGCATGCACTTTCAGCAACCCTACAAGTCTAGTAGACCCTTAGTCTTACACCTAATCATACAGAAATGTCTTTTTATGTATTGAATAATCGGCCTTTGTGATGAAAACACAACCGAAAGAGAGGGTATAGACCCATAAGAGACAAGGGAAAATTAGCAAATTAGCATAAAAATTAAGACTAAAAAATTTACATAAAGCAACGAGGGCCCTTCTTGCTTTCCGCCGTATATGAGCTAGGGCCATGCGCGCGTGCTTATCATAAAGCCCGTCCATGTTATCAATATATTTATTTTCGGAGTATTGTTAATTTTTCTCTCAATATTTATTGTTGCTCAAATACATATAGGTCACACTATAAGTTAGTTCTATAGATAAAAATAATATTTTTTTTATTATTTTCAAAGTTTGATTTTTGTTAGAAGCATTATGAAAATAAAATTTTGAATACATCAAATCGATATAAAAAAATATATGTATATCTTTATAATCGTTCAAAAAAAAGTTAGACTCAGATGGTATCATAAGAAGATAGATAAAAGGCACAATTTGTAAAATAAAGCAAATATCAAGAGTAATTATTTGTCTATTCCGATACAATATTGAATAATAGATGTTGCATATACGTTTGTTTAAGGACAAATTCGACTCGTATTAGGTCAAGTCTGGATATAGATTTTTTTTTTTAAATTTTGGATCGGCTTGGTCTGAATTACTGTTTGTCAATAAAAAAATTATTTAAATTTAGTTTTAAATATTAATAAAAAAAATATTATTTTAATATTATTTTGAACAGTGATTTGAGTTTTCGAACCTGTCCGAGCCCGAGCCTGAATAAGGAAAATAAAAAATTTCGGGTTGCAACCCGACCCATAAAAAGATCTAGTTGCATATTTTAACTGTACAAAAGTATATGCTGATTATGATTATTTACGGAAAATGTTACATACACTTTTTAAAAATATTTCTTAAAAATATGTAAACTTTGCAACAACTTAAAGAATTCATCTTTATTATATATTTAAAAAATATATGAATCATTTTACTTATATAATATGTTTTATAATTAAGTTTCAATTTCATCAAGTTTCTAAAAAAAAAGGTTTCATTAAGTTTGACTCTTAGTATCAATTCCAAATTAGATTGTCTCCAATCAATAATGATCATTTTTGGAATAGTGCTAACTGCTATTAAGATTTGGGTAATCCGTTTGGTTCGAATTGGATTGGGCTTGAATAAAGATTTTTTAATTCGAGTCCGTCCTGTCAGACTTGAATTACTATTTATTAAATAAAAAATTTTATTTAAATTTAATTATAAAATATATATATATATAAATATTAGTATAAAAATAAATTTTTAATAATTTATTAATAGTAAAATAAACTTACGAACCGGGACCTAATCCGAAACGAGTTTAGATAAAAAAAATTTTGGATCACTGTTCGGACATACTCATGAACATTTTTAGTGCTAAGGTTAAAATCTATATAAGCTTCCGGGCCTTCTCCAAGAAAATTGTGGAATTTTCAGCTGAGGGTAAGTACTAAGTACTCAGTACTAAGCGGTGCTTATTAATTTCTCTAGGCTTACTTTGCTCGTCATGGTTAGGGATGGCAATGGAGCGGGGCGGGGGCGGATTTTGTAAAATCCCCCCCCGTCCCGCCAGTGACCTACTCTGCCCCGCCCCCCGCCCCGCTCCACCGTGGATGTTGGATTTTCAATACCACTACCACCTCCATGGATGTCGGTTACGCCCCGCCCCGCTCCATGGATGTCACTTAAAATTAACTCAAGCTATCGAGGATTCTAGGTCTCATAACTTTGTCGGATAAGCTCCTGTCTGGAAACCCCAGGCTCCCAAATCCCATCCACCCAAAGCCATAGATAGAACCACTGTCAACCAGAACAAATGTTTTCCTCTTTCTTGCACAAACCTACATCAGATGGTAACCATAGTGTCATTCAATCATGCAAGCAAAACATGTCATTTGATTATACAAAATCAACTGGATTCTTCTCATGACAAAGATAGTCATGAATACAGATACATGCATAGTGAAGGCTAGAGAGTAGAGATTACAAGCATCCATGTCAGCTTCAATATGCTTATAGGCATGTCAGCAACCTTTGATATGCACTCACAGTTAAATATTATCAGCACATTAAAGCCCAATTCTTGAATTCATTAAGAGAATAGTGTGCTCTAAAAACAATACAAAGCTGAACCAGCTAGGCAGGTGAGCCAGTATGATATGTGCTCACAATGAAGTTGCATAGGCGGTAAGGAGAAGGCCTCAGAGTTTCCAAAACTCTTATCAGTTTTGATGTGGATCCAAGCCATAATTAAATGACTGAATCTTAAAACCCATCCACAAGAAAAACAAAAAAAAAAACAAAAAAACTGGGTAGGAGGAAGAGGTCGATATAGGTCTTCTGTACAAGTAGAGTTAAATATTCCATATTCTGATTCACTCAAAACATATTACTCCATCAGAGATGTTATAATGATGGATGAAACTAACCTGCACAGCAAGCTGACTCTTAAGGCTGATCAAGTGCTCTGGAAGAGTCTTATCGATCTCATCTCCATGGCCTAATGCACCACAGTAGCCTTTTCCCCAGGTATTTACCTACAATTGGCATAGAAAATCATAATACCACAAAAAACAAGTAATCAACAACCACAAAGTTCAACTCAAATGCAGTGACTCACATATCCACTCGAATCAAGTGCCACAACATGCTCGTCACCAGCAGAGACACGAAGAACATGAATACCCTTTCTCTTAAATGTCTGGATTGCACGTGGCTGAAATTCATTTTGCTGCTCCCCATGGCCAAGGCAAAAATTAGAACCATAACCAAAAGAGTAAACTACTCCATTGTCAGTTACATCTAAAACATAGCTTGAGCCAACTCCCTCAAGCAGTTCAACCATTTTGGGGGTTGGTCGATCTTGAGTGTCACCATGACCCAACTGCCCATGTGTGTTAGTTCCACATGTATACACATGCCCTTGTCTTGTAAGAAACACAGTAAAATTCAGTCCAGCAGCTACCTGAAACCATGATGAAAAGAAGATGCAGCAACTTCTTAAATTCTTGCCATGACAATAGTAACAGTCTAACTTCAAAATCAACTCTTCATATAACAATAAGGATGCTTTATTGCAAAAATTCTCTCTGCTCTGACCTTAAACAATAAATGAAGTATTAATCTATCACAAACAACGTGGTTTTTAACAATGAAAGGCCTACCTGAAAGCTCCCCAGCAATAATTGTTAGCCTAATCTTTTCAAGTTGTGCTGAACTGATATGTATCAGAAGGTATAATTGGCTTTCAATTCTGGAGAAGGAAAGGGAAAGTAGAAGGAAAGGGAGCGGCGGTGGAGTTGTAGAGAAGAAGTAAACATTTTAGGTTTTTAGGGAAGGGTAAAATAGTAATTTTACTAGTCGGGACGGGGCGGGGCGGATCAGGTAAATACTGCAACTGCTCCATACCCGCCTTTCAAACAAAAAAAAAAAACCGCCCCACCCCGCCCCGCATCCATTGTTCAAAACAAAAAAACCTCTCCATTCGGATCGGATCGGTTCGAAATCCATCGGTCGGTTCGGGTTTTGCCATCCCTAGTCATGGTACTTCCACTAACGGTAAATTGAATATATAATACATACTAAACACGTTAATACGTTATATATCTATATTTTTTACAGCAATTTTTAAACTATAATTTTTTAAAATCGCAATCGTTAATAACAATAGTTAAACCAATCTTAGACTTTATTTAATTACATGGGTATTCCTAGAAGTGCGCGATTTAGGTAGAAATCTTACATTCCAATTGTAATATTTTATTGTCATATATCCGAAAAAGAGTGATAAATTGGTTATTTTGCAATTTGCATGAGAAATACATAATGTAATTTTGATATTCTACATGCATGGAATTATCCACTGTTTCAACTTTAGAAAAATTTTCTGTTTACCTTGCTATAAAAAAAAATATATAAAATGGATATGAACTATGAAGAAGACTTGTTCATTGGTCGTATTAGGTTTAGATAGTAAAAAATATATTTGGCTTAGGTTTGGCCCGACTCAATTTGTTGAATTCGAAAAATCTATTTCAAAATTTAAAATATATTAAAATATTAAAAAATTATTTTATATTAATATTATATATTTTATAATTAAATAAAAATAATTTTTATTAATGAAATAGTAATTCGAATTAGATCAAATTGAATTTAAATATCTATATCAAATGTAACCTAATTCAAACGAGATCCGTCCAATCAAGCAAGTAAACCGGTCTTTGAATAGGTGAGCATTCCACTCATGAATGCTTTTCAGCTATTCATTGAATTTATTTCATCCCTACTGCAATAGAGCTATCCGAATACCGGAATATGTTGAGTAAATCCCCAGCTGCCTAATTTATGTGGCTCAAATACAATCAAATTATATATATTGTTCCTGAGCCTTGGCCATTAAATGTGACAATGAGACTTTTCAAAGATGGAGACCTATTTGGATTGAGACCATGGCCAAAGCCATTTCCACAAGCTCAGATTCTCCTGCCTGCCCCTTACCCTCTTTACTCTTTAGTCTTTACTTTGAAAACCTTAAAAAGTAAATCAGTACTTTAGAACAGTAAAACATACAAAACTTTGCTTCAGTCTTTTGGAAACTCTGAACCCATTTTAAGCCGGCCAGCCAACCTTGATTTGAGATTTTCCTACCAGTTATGCATGCAATTAATTATATATGCTCAATGAGCCTGCAGATCTTAAAAACCTGGAATGGATAATTAATTATCAATGAACCCCCCCCCCCCCACGCCAACCCCCCAAAGCTCTGGTTCACTGTTTGCCACCTTTCCATGTTTCATATATATATATATATATATATATATATATATATATATATATATATCTTAAATTTCGGGCTATCACTTGTTTTTGCTCTACACGTAGACCTGCTCAAGGGTCGGGCAATCCAATCGATCCGTACTGAGCTGAGTTTGGATAAGAATATTTGTATCCGATCTGACTCGGATCACAGTTCACATATTAAAATAATATTATTTTTTTAAAAATTTAATTATAAAAATAACAAAAAATAATTTTTTAATTTTTTAAAATAGAATAAACAGTAACTCCGGATCCGCGAGCAGGTCTGGACCCGTCCAAGGCCAGGCTTGGGTAAAGAAGTTGAAAATTTTTCAGGCCGCGGCCTGACCCATGAGCACCTCTACCTACATACATGTGTCACGAGACCATTACCCTCTCCCCGCAAAACCGACTTATTAGGGTGTGCAGTGCCCACGCTTATATAGCCCAAGATCTTCCCTTTCCTTTTCGATATGGGATTGAAGCATCCTGCCTACCCTTTAAGCGCTAAGCATGACATTCTCCCCCACCCAATCTCGTGACATCCTCGTCACGGTGATCCACCCTGTCTGTCCTCCCCTAAGGTGTTTGGTGTGGTGTCACTGATCCGCATCTGCTCCGAATTTGCTACGGATAGTAGTTATAATATCCTAATCCGCAATATCTGAATTTACAAAAAATAGATCGAATAATTACAAATATCTGAATCTGCACTATCCATTACCATCCTTATATATTATTTGTTTAAGTTTAAATTTACAATCGTCGTTACAGATCCATTTTTGATTTATGCTTCCTCAATTTGAATTCATTCTCTCTATTCTCAAATATAAAAATTAAATAAATAATATTACGATACCTTGCTAATTTTTAAAATTAATTATTTTATCCTTAATGCTAAAATTTAATTATTTTATCTTTAATAATGATTTATTAATTCTTTTAGCTATTTTATCCTTGATAATGGTTAATTAAATTTTTCTTAAAAAATCTATTTTCTTTTAAGGCTACTACAAATCATTAATGAATCCTAATTAATTTAGGCCTAATTATTATTTGCATCTTCCGTTTTAGGCCGAATTATTTTATTAGTTATTATTATTTGCATCCTAATCAAAGTAGATAAAGTTCTTAATAAAAAATCCTAATTAAGTCTCTGTATATAAAGATGGAAGTCATGTTTAATTTATTTTGTGAATTTTTGTCTGCATTAGCATTTTAATATTGCGCTATTGCTTCTTTTATAGAGTAAGCTCATTCTATTGATTTTATGATCTATATATAAGTTTTAATTTTTACTGATTTTTTAGCCTTATTAATATGCTTATAGTAAGTTGATTATATTGATTTT
The DNA here is from genome assembly GCA_030761205.1 of Fremontodendron californicum. NCBI lineage: Eukaryota > Viridiplantae > Streptophyta > Magnoliopsida > Malvales > Malvaceae > Fremontodendron > Fremontodendron californicum. Next base: position 7,084,254 of record JAULJL010000009.1, on the reverse strand, counting down.
ATGATCTATCTAAATTTTAATTTATATTGATTTTCGAACCCTATTTGTAACAACCTATTATACTCTGTTTTTTATGGAATTCTACTAAAGATATATATGTGTTTTCTTTTGTTGGCAAGTACATATAGTGTGCAAAACAAATAGTGAGACATTATTTATTTATTTTTTGACATGTTACTTTAGCCAATTTGCACTACTTAGATGGATAATTTATGGGCTTATATATTGATCACAGACATAAAAAGGAAAGTTGATTTTCAAACCACACGAAACTTAAAAATTTAGACTTCGTTTTGTGGTCAACATTTACAAATTAGCTGACAAAGTCTCAAACTTATAATTGATGCAAAAAAAATTTAAGAAACTAATATATATATATATATATATATATATGTAATTGTTTGTTTGTTTGTGTTATCGGGTGGAAACAATACCTTATATTTTTCCTAATTTAATTTCATTACATATAAGTTGATTTAGAAGTTGAATTAATCTAATTATAAGTATAAGATTTCTAACGAGTTTTATTATGCTTTACTGCATATATTGGAGGAGCCTATTTGCTATATATTGTAATATCAATACAATTACGTCTCTAAAATATATAGTTTGCCCCTTTTGCTATCTGACTTGCATCAACTTATAAATTAACTAATTGTGGGTGCATATACAGTGGTTGGTGCTTTTCTAAAAGTAATTTTTTTCTCGATTAACATATACTCGGCAAAGCTTCGGTTGGGGAATTAGGCAAGGTTTAAATTTAGTGTTATTAGAAAGAAATATTATCAATTGTCAATTTCACTATGAAAATTGGATCCTAACTCCTAAGGTAGTGGTTACTTATTACATGAATAGTTTCATAAAAAAATGTGTGGAATAAGCACAATCATGAATTATTGTTGAGCATTCTTTAAACTATTCAATAGAAGAAATTCAAAATATAAGGTGGTTGCATCTACCATTGCATGATTAAATTGATTATATAAACCATTGCTTATGCTGTCAACTTCCTCCTATGCATAGTTATATGCCAATTGCTAAAGTTAATTGAGTTGATTCTTTTACTTTGCTACTTATTAAATCTTAGATTTCTTTAAAAATAGTTATGAATGTTGTTTTTAACATTTTATATACTTATTAATTATCATTATTCTTAAATTTAGTTATGATAATTTATATTTGAAACTCCAGTTTATTGAATCAAATACCACATCCATAATTTTGGAGAAAAAATGCCAACAAACCTAGGTTCGAATCCTATTATATTTATCTAATTATTTAATATTCAAAATTCTATATATATTTGTTACATATTTAAATTGTGTATTACAAATATTTTTCAGAAGATACAAGAATTCGTCGTACAATTCATAGAACTTGCAATTATATTTAGTCTATAGAGACATCAAACAACCAAGCTACAAAGAGAGAAAAAAAAGAACAATTGAGTGGTTATGTGCAGCTTTATTTACTCCATATGAAAAATAAGGTTACTGATGTATAAAAACTGATAAAACTTTAGCAAATATTTCAAAATTTTGCTTATTAAAATTGAAATAGAAAATAACTTATTTTTTAATTGTAGAGGAGAAATATTAAACAACTCATCATTCTCTTCAGTACATTAGCTACATAGGGTTCCTTTTTATATCCATTGTGGTGCTAAACTATTTTAATATGAGACACCGTATTTTTTTTTTTGTCACAAGGGAAAACTTAAGTTAGTTGCAACTCAAATTTTAGATGAATTGTATAATCTTCTTACATTTCAATCTGAGAAAGTTTTGTTATTTCAAAAGCAAATAAGAGCGTACAATAGTATACTCTCATTCACATCTTTTGGAGTTCATCTAGATAAAGAATATTCATCTTAAAGAAACAATACTAATACGTTTCGAGCACAATAACAAATATATCATGATCTTCCATCATTGATACCTGAAGTGGGCAATCCATGTTATTTCCAACTATACTTCTATGATACTAACAATGAACTTCAAAATAGGATGAGAATACTACAAGATGCCAACTTAAATGCAGAAATTGTAAAGATGTTAATGAAAGTTCTAGAAAGAAATCCATATGTCCAATTTTTTGCGCAAATTAAAAGATTTTTCTTCATTCGAAGATTTTAAAATTCATATTGCAACAAATGCTAATCTTGATCAAAGAGTTTACAATGGACCATCAGCAGATTAAGTTGTTGTTATATGGGTTGAAGTAAACAATTCAAATTTTCCATTTGAACAAGATATTGTAGTTCATGCACATTCAGGAACTCAACATAGAGTGAAACAGTACTTTGGCCCATCAAAATCAAGAAAACAACAAAAGGTAATTTAATAGATGAAGATATAAGATTTCATTATTACTTTTTAGTTTAACATAATATTTGGATCTAAAATTTTGTTTTAAAGTCTTTTTTGCAGGGGACTAAAATCTGAGCAGTATTGTTTACTGAAGCAATATTGGAATTTAAAGATACTTTGCTGAAAAATAAGACATATCATATCAAATGATAAAATCCAAGGAATAAATTGTGCATTTTTAAATGTCAACAAAAAATTGAATTGATTTGACGGTGTACACTAACATCAAAGAAGAAAAAAGTACTATGGATTTGAAATTTTAATTTAATTATATATTATTATTTTGATATATATTGATTATATGATATATCACTCACGTGCAACGCACGTGTAGCTAAGCCTAGTATAACTAAAAGGTTAAAGGTTCAAATCTCATTAATTACAAAAAAAAAAAATTGAAAATAAATATATATATATATATATCAAACCAATTTTTTTTCTCGAAATTTTATCTTTTTTTACCAGTTAAATCGATTTTCTACCGGTTCAACAAATATCCGATTTTATATAGTGTACTGAACCAATTATACCTCCGATTTTTTGTTTAACCGATTTAACCAGCCAGTCCAATTTTTTAATCCATGCTAGTATGTATAATCTGGATTCAGATCATATATGCTAGTGTCACAGGTAGAGGTGCTTATGGATCGGTCGGGCTGAGTTCGGGCCAGACTTAGATATGGTATCAACACCATATTTACTTGCTAAAGTCCGGCTCAGCTCGAAATATGGGTCTCAAATTTTGTCCAAACCTGTCCATATTTATAAATGAGTAGTCGAAACCCGTTTATGCCCGTCCATATTATTTTAAAAAAAATTAAACAAATATTTTATTATTATTATTTAATTTTAATAATTTTATTATTTAAATTCTAAAACATAGATAACTTAGTTTATTTTTAAATGTTTACACTAATATTATATATATTTATTTTTTTATATGATATAAATCACATAATATATCATATAAATAAAAAACAAGCCGAACCGAACTCGATCTTTGATTGTTGGAACCAAGAATTCATTTTCTAAATGAACCTCATATTTTAAACAAGTCTATATTTCGAGCCTAATATTTTTATTCAAACCTTTCAAAATATGAACGGACCTTCGTGTTTGGACGGATAATCCAATCCAACCCTTGAGTAGGTGTAGTCGGCAGTAAAAAATAAAGGTAATCTTTTGACTGTAATTTGCAATCTCTTTTTCTATTGTTAGCTTCCTTTGTACCGAAAAAACAATGGATTACAATTCCTTAAAACAAGCTCCAATGAAAAAGCACAATGAAAGAAAACTTTAGTACTTGCATAACAAAAGATAGTAACCCAAAATTTAGGTTTTTGCCCATATGCCATCTGATAATACAATCACTGAAACTCTAAACCAAAAGAAAATCAAAGTAAAGCATATAGCATATAGCATATCTAAAAGCAAAATTCACTCTAGAAGACAAGTTCATGAGGTTTCATGCCGGACTTGAGAGAAAATCTTGCAGCAAGGTAGACGTTCAAGTCTGGGACTCCCTCAACTGCCTTTATCAAAGAGGCATCAACAGCTTTCTGGTCCTCTTTCTTGTCATCTGGCAGTGTCTTCTTATCCTACAGTTTTTTAAGGAAAAGCAAAAGAAAAGAAAATCAGCACATTAAATTAGATGAACCGATTACGACTGCTTAAATTATAATAAAATGCAGTCAAAACTAACCTCTTTTTCAGCTTCAAAAAACTCTCCCTCACCCTTCTTCTTCTTCTTTTCTACTTCCTTGGCAAAATACTTGTCATCAAACTTCTCTACATTAACTCCAGAGATGTCAACCTTGGTGGAAGTAGCAATGACATAGGATTGGTTCACACGCCTTAAAGGAACACCATTAATCTTGAATGGTCCTGCAATGAAATGGATTTCACAAATTTAAGCAAAGCACTAGAACAAACGATGAAATGAATTCGAAATAAAAAAGAGAACTAGTTTATGACAAACAACCAACAAATAATGATAACCTAGCCTATCCCCCCTAAGCCACAAGAGGCAAACATAAATACTATTTCCAGAAACAACATATAATACAAGTAAAACCATCAAGTGAATCTCAGGTTATGATTTCATGATAGCAGCACTCAAATACCAGCATATTGAATGTTAAATGGATTGTGTTACGATTTACGACAGCATCGGACCACCTATAAGCAGAAGCAGCACGAAAACAAAAATACAACCTTGTGCTTCTAGAAAAACAAAAAAATATCAGTTTAAGCATCCATAGTCCATACTACACATCGATACTAACAAAACAATACTAGAGAAATCAATAAGAAAGGTTTTTGAAGCTTTGTCATACATCCAATTTGTATTCGAATTAAACAAAAATCATACTTTATTTGTTAACTATGAGTTGCAACTGCTTCAAAATTACAATTGCAGTCACTGATTTCATTTCATCAAGAAAATTTCCAAACAAACATTCAGCCAAAAAGAACAGGGGCATTAACAAATAAGGACAGCAGTAAAATATGTTTCAAAAAATTCCTTAAATAAACAAAATTACTATGAAGTAAAAACGAGGAAAAAGAAAACTCACCAGTAACCAAAAGGAGCCCAGAAGTAAGTTGCTTCAAGAAAACAACTCTCTTCCCCATAAACCTCCCAGCCAACAAAATCAGCACCGTCCCTGGAGTAATGCTTGCTCTAAACAAATAAAAACAAAAAACCCAACAATAAGAAACATGTCTTCAGAGATATACAAATAAATAAATAAATAATCATTTCAGAAAAGAACCTGAGCTTGGTGGGTTTAGGCTTGCGCTTGTTGAGAAGAGGCTTCTTGACATCATCAGCCGGGTAAAACTTGGGTGCCTTCTCGGCAGCAACGGGGCCCTTAGGCTTGGCGTCATGACGGGGAAAAACGCCGCCATTTTTGGCCTTGATGGCCCAAAGGCCACGCTTGTGGTACATCTTAGACCTGGAATACTTGCCTACACCACGTATAAGATCTGGGTTACGGCTCTTAACAGGGGTCTTCCTTTTCGCCGCCATTTCCTCTCTAAACCTTTTGCTCTGCTTGCGGTTGCTGCTGCTCTTCGTGTGGCTTCAAGATTGGAATGGTCGATAAGAGCAGAACCCTATAACACTTTGTATCGCAACATGAGGGTTTTTTTTTTTTTTCCTATGCCATTTTTGGTTGGGCTTAGGTCTTCCCTAGTTTTGGGTTTCTAATGTTTTGGTGATTGAACAAAGTCAATAGTATTGTTTATTGAGAATGTTTTAAATTTTAATATTTTGTTAATAGATTAAAAATTAAATTTTGATTATTAATAAACCATAAAACTGATAGTTAAAGATACTATTATATTAAATAATAATTTTAATTTCAAAAATATTTTAATTAAATTTAATTAATAAAAAACGAACTCGATTTTCATATTTGATTTCAAAATCGATTATTAAAAAAAAACTCGATTAAGTTTACAAACTACTTGAACCGGACATTAAGATACTCAAACTCGGCTCAATAATAATCGAGTCGAATTCAAATTTTTATCAAACCAAATCCGAATAGCTTGCAAATACAAATATTTGGTTTACACCCCTGAACCAAACAATAAAGGCAGTAACAAAGTAAGATGCAAACTTCCTAAAGTTGCACAACAATCACCATTTCCACAACATATTTTCCTTCTTCCAATTTGAAACTGTTTCATTGTACATGTTTTTCACCAAGAACAGATCATACATAAGCAGGCAAGATCCTTCCATTTCCCAATAATCCCATGTTTAGAAAAGTTGAACTAATTCTAATGACAATCTCTCTCTGCTGTGAAACTATTGTCCCTGTCAATTCTGGCAAGCTATGTTATTCGGACTTGGGTGTAAATATCGGATACAGGTATGTGTCCAACACATGTATATTCAATTTTTTAAAGTTTTTCCATGTATTTGGAGAGTCTTTGGAAGGTTATATCCACATACCCATGTCCGGATATGCATCGGACATGGGTGTCGGACTCGGATACTTCAAGAAAAACGAAAAATCGGAGCAACATAGCTGGCAAGCAACCCAGATGAGAAACATAGGCTCATTCTTGTCATCCTTGATAATGACAGTATAACTTATGGTGTGCATTTAAACATTGTAAATCACATGAATCAATCACCAAAGCTGGTGTTTATGCCACACTAAACATGGGGGGAATGGCCACCATTATCTCAATGAATCTAAACTACAAAAACTCAGTTTCACTGTCATAAACATGACAGATTTTCCTGACCTCCCAAGAAATGTAGCGGCGTGAAGAAATCTGGAGCACAATGCTTCAAAGAATCCTCAGTTTACAGCCAACTTATCACATAAAGACTGATATGCTGAGTTGCAAAGCTTGAATTTCTCCTCCGCAACAGCCTGCTCAATGTGCATTCATTGATTTAGTTTATTAAACCAAGTTAAATAACAATAATAATATGAACAATCAAAAAGAACATAATAGTTTGAAGTCGACAAGCAATAAACCGGTACAAGTTTGGTTAAATAAATAAGCGGTTTAACTGCTGTAGAATGTTTTAAAAGTAGATAAATAACACCTATTATTTTAGAATTTAGATATCAAATATTGTAATCTTTTCTTTATAAAGGGACAATCCTGAATCTTTCACAAAAACAATCAATTCTGTCCAGTATTCTAAGCACAACAATGAACAAAGTACCCTGATGAATACCTTGGAAGATCCGTGATGACGATCGGGATGCCATTTCAGTGCACAGAGTCGATATCTAAAAATTAGAGAATGAAAGCAATCAGACAACATAAATAAATATCCTTTAAAAAGCAGCCACGGTGCTTTTAACAACAGAAACAATTTAAAAGGTTACTGTGTCTGTATGTACCCAAAAAAAAAAATACAAAGAGTATTTGAGAAACACAACAAAGAACTCACGCATTTTTAATGTCTTCAAGTGTTAGAGGGCCAGATGCACTTAGGCCAAGTGCCTGCCTGTCTGCAATCCTATCTTGGTCTGAACTCTCAGAAGTATCAGATTCTGTTGAGGAGTCAGAATCCTCATCAAACCGATATCTCCAGTTCCAAGATTTCTGGTAGTTATTTGAGTATCTGGATGAGCTCCTCCATTGAGGATACTCCTCATTAATGAAGGACCAATAGGAGAACCGGCTTCCACCAAATGCAGACCTAAATATATTCTCGACGTCATCATCGTTGTCTTCACAAAACTCAAAAGGCCCTGATCAAGTGTTTAAATACAATAAGTTTCTGGCACTGAATCCAGGAGAATAACATGCTAGTACATGCCATATGCTATAAACACCTAATGAATTTTCAAAAAAAATCAGAATAAGGGCATAAATTGTTGTGAAGTAATTGAATGATTATGAGATGCTTAAAACGGAGCAATGAGCATCACATCCAACACTGAATGACCATTATTAAAGTAAATCCAGGTGTAGGCCAAGGACTAAGGTTTCAAAAGGCCACTCCCTGTAAAAATAAGAACAAAATTCAATCTAGAGACCCATTTAGTTGGGCATAATTTCATATGTCGTGTAATATATTTAGAGACGTGAAAATGACAAGTTTTAAAAGATTAACATATCATAAAGCGAAGTCCTTCCACATCCTTACTTCTACCCCTGTACTGAAATCCTCTATTGCCAGGCCGATCTCTTCTGGATCCGTTACTGTACTGCTTTTTGAACCATGAGGGGCCTCTGCTTGATGATGGATCATCTTCATGAAACTCATCTTTCCAGCTCTGAAAACAGAATGACCAAAGCACAGTTGAACCCCTTTTATATCGAAGATATAATAAAAACAATAATATACTAAGAAGTCAAGTGCACAAAGATTCCTAATATGTGAAGAAAAACTTCTGCAATTTGTATTACTAGCACAACCTAGAGCATTAAAAAGTTTTTTTTTCCAGCTTTTGCATTTAGAATTAAACATCTTAAGACAATTTAAAAAATCCGACCTTCTACATTCCTACAAAAGCTGAACAAGAATTCTTATGCTGATTTGTAGTGAAAAAGGAGAAAACCAACTTTGATTGATTCCATTTTTTTTATAAAAAAATCAACTAAAATTTTATTCAACATGCTAGACATTATTTCCCTTTTCAGTAATATAGCATCCTCATTCAAAGATATCCACAATGCTCATAGTTCGGGAAATAGCAATATAATCATCTTACATTACCAGAGTTTTACCAAAGGAACAAGCTTAAACTGGTAAGTTCATGGATATAGGTCTTGACTGCATTAACCATTAAGTAGTAGTTCCAATTCAAAAGTAAGTGTGAATGGCTAAATTTGACTCAGTTCTACAAGAAATATAGGAGTCATATGAAGGTCACTGCAGTGCGTATTAATCCCGTGCATTATATGTGACTGGCAGGTCCTGCAGGATCTGCACCCATACAAGTGCATTGGATTCCCAAAATGTAGGATAAGTCCCCTCAGGAATGGAACGGCGCATGACTGAATATCATAGGGCTACTAATATCAGGATACAGGCCACTGCAATACAAATCCTCCATAATGCAACTTTTGAACCCACAGGATTATGTTTGCTTTACCATAAGTGTACAGGTTTTACTTGAATTTTATCCTAAACTAGATAAACAAGTAATCAACATTAATAGAAACCTCAAATATGAAGTCTGCATGAGCACCAAGATTGCGCAATAATTCTTGTTTTGCACGCAGCTTTCTGGGCCTCTTACCCTGCAAACAAAAAATTACAAGAACTGCATGAAATTATCATTCAAAGTTTGAAAAGAATAAAAGAAATTTTAAAATATTGCAAGTTAGATGATAAGAATAAAAACCAACAAAAACAAATTTCACATGAATTTTCTGCCTGGGTAGGTGGAATAATTAACCAAAAGAAAATAAATACTCCTAAAGGAGTACAAGAATTGGCAGAAAGCAACCAGCAACAATACCTAGCAGAAATAATATCCAAAGTCATGCTTCCTTCTTAGAAAAGATGAGATAAAAGAATACACTCAAAAGGTAGAGACAAATGCTTAAAAGTTAAAACGTATAACACATGTCTACCAGTACAGAACTAAAAGAAAAGGTAAAAACTGAACCCAATGTCCCAATCTCCTAGAAAATTCTTGCAATCTGCAATCAACTCAATAACGGATGCTTTAAATAAATACTTATTTTCATATCCGTCTACTAATAATCAAGTATTCAACAAAAATATTCAAGTTCCAAGCAATCAAAAGTGAAAATCCATTTCTTTCAATAGCTTCATCCAAATCATATCTTAGGCATAAAAAAAAGTCTTTTTCTTAAAACCTCAACTCATGCTCCTAATAGATCTCAAATAACAACTGTTTTTCCACTGCAGATAAAAAAAAAAAAAAAAAAAAAAAAAAAAAAAAAAAACCAATGACTGCTAGTTTTCATTTTCTAGAAACATATTCATACATTTAATCAAGAGAGCATTATAACCATAAGAAATTGGCATACTAAATACTTTCTACACATTAGTATAAACAAAGGAATATTAAAGTTTTACAGTAGATTGAAATAACAACATAAACAAAAAGTCTAGCAACTAAAGTCAAATAAATTTCAACAATGAGTACCGAGTCTAATCATTCGAAATTCGAACCAAATTCAGAATTTCCCATTTGCAGTAAATGAACATTAAGCATTTTGCACTTAATAATCTCAATCTAAAAACTACTCAAATAAATATGGGATCAAATTCATAGGTTTCCGCTATTTTTTCAAAAAGTTGAACATTCTTTACCATTCCAATATATTCAATCACTGAAAAAATCATACATACAAAACAAAAATTAACCAAGACTCCAATGTCATCATTATATGGAACCCCATATAGCAAAAAGGCTCCTACTTTATCATTTTTTACTTAATCCAAAATAAGGAGAGAAATAGCATCAAAATTTTCTTTTGATAAACATTCTCTTAACCCAAATTATCTAATCTAAGACACCATAAATCATTAAAAAAAAATACTGCAAAATTTCACAAAACAAACAAAACCCATAAAAGGAAACACGTTCAAAAGTACAAAAATCTTTTTTAATTAACAAAAAAAAAAAAAAAGCTTACAAATTGCCAATGATTGCGTCTTTTGTGTTCAAGGACGGTAGTGGAATGGAAGAAGGCAGCCCTTTGGGAAAGAGAGTTGCTTTGTGGGTTCAAAATGGCTGATTTTATTGCCCTATTCATCTCTCTACCCAACAATAGACAAAATAGTCATACGTTTTGGCAGAGATTTTTTAAGGATGAAGTTCGAAGCTCGCCGCCCGGAGACAAGACAACTTTAGGAAAACAGCATCACCAGATGACTAGGAGAATCGCTTTTTTCGGGAGTCAAGTGGATGATAAATTTTCTGTTTTACTACACTTTTTTTTACTTTTCGGTATCCGTTTATAAAATAAAAAATAATTAATTAATAAAATATTTGTATAAAAATATTTTATAAAATGCATTGATTTTTATATAAAATTTCTTTTAAATGAATAAATATATATATTTTTAAAATACCTCTTTATTATCGTGAATTTGTATGTATCATACTCATTCATGATTATTATCACAAAAAAATATAATATAATAAAATGATTTTTTTTAATATTGATAAAGTATTGAATATCATCCCCTATTGAATATATTTCATAATAATTGTTGTAAAATTTTAAATCAATTAAATACATTAACATCTAATTTAATGTTGATTTTTTCTTATTTATAGTGAAATATATTCAAAATTGCTTGTTAAATTCTTAAACTTCTTTGTTTGAATGGTTTGTTTATTGATTTTTTATAAATATAATATTTAATAAATATAAAAACTATTTAATTGTGATTATAAATTTTACTTGTAAATAATATTTAATCTCATTAAAAAAACAAAACGTAAAGCAAAAACTCTAAAACAAAAATAGTTAAATTTTATTTTATCTTAGGCCAATCTATTTAAAGAGAGGGGTAGATCCGTCAACACAGATTGGTAAACCGAAAGGGAGCCAGCTGTTTCCACCATGAAAGTGATGAGAAATAGGGTCCGTAGATGGGGGACTGTAGAAACGGACGGCCAAGATCTGACGAAATCGAATTTGAGGTGGGCGGGTACCATAACCGCATAATTCCACAAAGCTGGGTCCGTTAAAACAGCAAGAGAGAGAGAGAGAGAGAGAGAGAGAAAAAAGGGTCTTTTTTTTTTATATTTTTGAATTTACTTTTTTGTCTGTTTCATCTGATTTTTTTTCTATCAATCTTTTGGTATTAATTAGATCGGGTATCGATGCATAGATCTTCAACTTCAGGATCTTTTTAATGTAAAATTCTGAATTTTTACCTAATTTTGTGTTTAATTATTGATGATTCTGCTGCATTATCATGTTAAAGAATGTGGAATTTTATCCTCAAAATTTTCTGATTCTTACACACACAAAAAAAAAAAAAAAAACTGAAATTTATTGGTTTAAGGAGTTAGATCAACAGTTGAATCGAACATCTGCATATTGAATTCCTCAATTGAAGTTCATTTTGAGTTGATGATGGCGGGAACAATGCCAGTGTTATCCTTGTTTATGAGTACTTATGATGTCATTTAGTCTCGGTGGATATTGTGTCATATCTTACAAATAGCTTGTGGCGATGGGATGTATCAGATTCTGATACGAGATATTTTTTGTATTATATATGTATATTGATGTTGGTATCCGATTTGTATGAAACAGGCGATAGAAAATGGCAGAAAACGAAGATATTCAGCCTCTTGTTTGTGACAATGGGACTGGAATGGTCAAGGTAAACATTCATCCGATCTCCATTTCCTTTTATTGCAGTATGATGATAGTAGTAAGTATTAGTTTTGGGAAAGCATGTTGGTTTCGTTGATCGGTGTTTTAGACTATGTTGCTTCGACTTTTCAATTTTTTTTTGTTGAAGTATTCATGTCTGACACATATTTGGACATGAGTATGGGGATATGATCCCTCAAAATACATGGAAATCTTGAAAAAAAAATTGAACATACCCGTGTCGTATACATACCCGTATCCGATATTCACATCCGAGTCCGAATAACATAGGTTTTAGATGCTGAATTGCTGATTGATGTCAAACTTTTCAGGCTGGATTTGCTGGAGATGATGCTCCAAGAGCTGTGTTCCCTAGCATTGTTGGTCGCCCACGTCATACAGGTGTGATGGTCGGTATGGGCCAAAAGGATGCTTATGTGGGAGATGAAGCTCAATCGAAAAGAGGTATTTTGACTTTGAAGTACCCAATTGAGCATGGTATTGTTAGCAATTGGGATGACATGGAGAAAATCTGGCATCATACGTTCTACAATGAGCTTCGAGTTGCCCCTGAGGAACATCCAGTTCTCCTCACAGAAGCTCCTCTTAACCCCAAGGCCAATCGTGAGAAAATGACTCAAATTATGTTCGAGACGTTCAACGCCCCTGCTATTATGTTGCTATCCAGGCCGTTCTTTCCTTTTATGCCAGTGGCCGTACAACAGGTAAGCACTTTCAGGCTATGTTGTTCTACTCTTCATTTTTCTTGAAGTATCTGTGTTCTGTTAGATATCATAGTATATATTAAGTGTGTATATATACGAAATACGTATTCTAATACGTAGGTTGTCGTAGTAAGATACACGGTGTACATTTACGTACACAAATGATATCAAAGTGAATGAGAAATTAGTCTCATTATTTACCCACTTGAAGAGGAAGGAAAGTTGGTTGAAGGTATGTGTGGTAGTCAATCCCACATAGGACTAAGAATGACTTTAGCTTATAGTTTATATAAGCTAGAGTGTCATGATGGGTTGGGCCCCAAAGGGCACCCAAGTTTTTGTGGAGGGTGAGGACCTACACAACTTGGGCAAGACCACACGCGCGCGCCGCCGAGTTGGGTTGGGTCGGGTTTGGGTCAGTAATTAATTTTTTACTGCCCAACCGGCTTAATTTTTGTCCAAACCGAACCAGCTCAACACCAAGCAGCCGAACCAGCTCAAATCCAACCAGCTTTATGTTTGTCCGAATAATTCTTCTTCTAGAATGTGTCTGTTCGGTTCTTTGCCTTTTTCTGTTGTGTCTTGCCTGTTGGATTGAACCGGTTCATTGGAAGAGTCTTGTCTTTTGACCGAACCGATTCCTGTCCAACATATGTGTCTGACCGTACAGACTTCTCTATATCTATAAATAGGGTGTTTGTATCTGTCACTACTCACTAATTCACCAAAAAAAATCTTGTCTTCTGAGAGAGAGACTTCAACATTCTTCTGTTCGCTGTGTTGCATCCGAGTGTGCTCTCATTTGAAACGTATATCGAGGAAACCTGGGAGACGATTTGCATCGATACTGTAAGCACCTTAGACAGGCAAAAAACGTCTTAAGGTTAGAGGTCCAACCTTGACTCGATATTGATTTTTTCAAATCAATTACTGTAAGTGTATTTGTTCGATTTTGCATATTTGTTGTAATCTGCTTATATATATATATATATATATATATATATATCAAGTTCTTTTACTTTCTGTTTTTATTTCACAGTATATAGCATATATTTCGTTCAACATGTTCGACACCCATGTTCGACACATATTTAGACATGGATATGGGAATATGACCCTCCAAGTACCTTCCAAATACATGAAAAAAACTTAGAAAAACTTGAATATTCCCGTGTCGGACACATTCTCGTATCCAACCCTCACACCCGAGTCCGAGTAACAAGCTTTCACTAACTATCTGCTTCTTGACTGTTCAACATTATGATTGGGAAATTTATTCATCTGATCATAGGTCTTATGTGTCCTATGAGGGTTAATAGAAAATTTAGGTAATGTGTGATTGGAAATCTTCTTGCCTAGATCTTGTTAGAAAACACAAATGTGCTGACTTCATCAGTCATGATCAAGCATGGTAAATCAAGATCCATGTAAGTCCATAAAAACATAGCACTTTACATTATGCAGATTGCTCTTGTAACAGTTTGCTTACATGAATGTCAGGTGTCTTGAATTTCCTGTTTCCATGAACACCATAAAATATCTCTAGCAATCCTTTATTCCTCGTGTTAAAAAAATTACCTTGTTCTAACTACTAACCACTTGTCACGGGGCCTTTACCCTCCCTGCAAAACCGGCTCATTGGAGTGTGCAGCGCTTTTATATAGCTCAAGACCTTTCCTTTCCGATGCGGGATCGAAACAACCCTGCCTACCTCTTGAGCGCTAGGCGTGACATTCTCCCCTACCCAATCCCATGACGCCCTCATCACCTTGACCCCCTGCCTGCCCTCCCTATATATATATATATATGGACTTGTTTTAGAAGTGATTGTTTTTTCTGAACAAACATGTTTCATGGTCACTCTTGCCCTAATATGCATGGTTATTGTTTAGGTATTGTTTTGGACTCTGGAGATGGTGTTAGCCACACAGTTCCTATCTATGAAGGCTATGCCCTCCCACATGCCATCTTGCGTCTCAACCTAGCTGGTCGTGATCTCACAGATGCCCTCATGAAAATTTTAACGGAGCGTGGTTATTCTTTCACAACCACTGCTGAGCGAGAAATCGTGAGGGACGTGAAGGAGAAACTAGCTTACATCGCTCTTGACTATGAACAAGAGCTAGAGACAGCAAAAACCGGCTCCTCTGTGGAGAAAACCTACGAGCTACCAGATGGACAGGTTATTACCATTGGGGCTGAACGATTCCGCTGTCCAGAAGTCCTCTTCCAGCCATCCATGATTGGGATGGAAGCTGCTGGCATCCATGAAACCACATACAACTCTATCATGAAGTGTGATGTCGATATTAGAAAAGATCTTTACGGAAATATTGTCCTCAGTGGTGGCACCACTATGTTCCCAGGAATTGCTGACAGGATGAACAAGGAAATCTCAGCATTAGCTCCAAGCAGCATGAAGATTAAAGTGGTTGCACCACCAGAGAGGAAGTATAGCGTTTGGATTGGAGGCTCCATTTTGGCATCCCTCAGCACCTTCCAGCAGGTATTGTCTCTTTTTTTATCTTTGAAAAACAAATAAAAATCTTGGTTGATACCTTTATAATTCTTTAGAATCTTGTGTGTTACATAATTACATGCTTTGGAATAGTTTAGACAACGTTCGATCCTCACATTTTCCTTTTGATAGTACTTCAAGAAATCCAGATTTTAAGATTTTTTTAAAAAAAAAAAGGTAAATTTGAGTGGATATTTTCTTTGCAGATGTGGATTGCAAAGGCAGAGTATGACGAGTCTGGGCCATCAATTGTCCACAGGAAATGCTTCTAGTTATGCAAAGATTTTGTATCAAGGCAAGGCTTATAAATCAAGTGGGTTGCTATTTTATCTTATCTTTTTTTTTCTGTTAATTTATTTCCCATTTTTTCCTATGTTCTTTTTTATTTTATTTTTCGGTTGTTTTCCACTGTTGATGTTCAAAAGATGAACATTGAGCGATTCAAATTTTTTATTTTTTTACATTACTATTTGGTTGTAGAAAAATTATGTATTGTTACAGATTTGGTTTTGGATTGAATAAGAAATTATTTTATTTAATATAATACAAGACCAATTCTCATTAGATTAAAATGACTGCTAATTGCCTAAGTACTTAACCAACCTCGTATAGAAACAATTAATTAATCTAATTTTTTACAAGTGCCATTTATTGAATCAAAGCATATGAATTGGACATCTTGAATATATACAACTTCATCATCTGGGACCAAATGAAGGGGAAAAAAATGAAAATGTTGCTTCTCTTATAGGGGTTATCATCATAAGTTGCATATCAAAGTAATAATAGAATCAAAGATTTAATCTAATTAATTCGTGAAATTATCTTTAAGAGATAGTATCTAACGGGTCGAATTCTCTTTATCTCTAGACTTTGTAAAAAAAAAGTAATACTAATGAAAATCAGCTCAAACTTTTCTTGGTTGTTGACGGGAGAAAAAAGAGAGCTTGAAAGATTAAGGTTAAGACGGATACAGAGATGGAGAGGGAAATAAAATCGTGTGCATCTACTATGAAAGTTGAGTCGTTAGGGACTCATAGGGAATTCCTTAATTTTATTAAAGGATTTTGTTGTCTTATTTTGTCATCTTTTATGATTATTTTTGATTTTTCATAAAGAAATTTTAGAGATTTAAAGGGTATTTCTTTAAATGTTCAATTTTTTTTTTTATCCTATTTTGTTTTTTATTTGGACCAAAAGTCTTTTTTTAGGGCAAAAAATTAATAAAAATATATTCCAAAAAAATATTTTTTTCTTAGGTCGATTTAGAATTCATATCCGACCCGCTTGGAAAAAAAGAAAAAAATTATTTTATTAATTATTTTATATTTTAATTTAAAATGATGTATTTAAAAGGGTTAGTTAGCACGTTGACTCGCGAGACGATTTAAGATCCGTACTCGATCCGCTCGAGGAAAAAGCTAAAAATGAAATTTATTTTACTAATTATTTTTATTTTAATTTTAAATGATGATTTTAGAGTGGTTGATCCTCACGGGTTGATTTAGGATCCGCACCCGACCCGTTTGGAGAAAAAGTTTTAAAAAATTATTTTATTAATTATTTTTATTTTTATTTTAAATGACGTATTTAAAAAAGTTAGTCCGCACGTTGACTCGCGAGGCAATTTAGGATCCATACTCGACTCGTTCGAGAATAAAATAAAATAAAATTTTATTAATTATTTTTAGTTTTTTATTTTATTTTTAAATGATGTATTTAAATAGGTTGGTCCGCATGTTGACTAACGGGTCAATTTAAGATCCGTACCCGACCCGCTCGAAAAAAAATAATTTTTTTATTAATTTTTTTATTTTATTTTTAAATTAAGTATTTAAATAGATTGGTCCGCATATTGAATCACGTGTCAAGTTAGGATCCGTACCCGATCGTCTCGGGAAAAAAAATTAAAAAATATATTTTATTAATTATTTTAATTTTAATTTTAAATGATATATTTGAAAGGGTTGATCCGCACGTTGACTCGTAGGTCGATTTAGGATCTGTACCCGATGCACTCGGAAAAAAAAATTAGTAAATATATTATTTTATTAATTATTTTCTTTTAATTTTAAATGGTGTATTTAAAGGGATAGGTCCTCACGTTGACTCGCGGGTCGATTTAGGATCCGTGACCTGAACCACTCGAGAAAAAGTAAATAAATAAATTTATTTTATTAATTATTTTTACTTTAATTTTAAATGATGTATTTAAAAGAGTTAGTCAGCATGTTGACTCGCAGTCGATTTAGGATCTGTACCTGACTCACTTGGGAAAAAAAGTTAAAAAAAAGAAGAAAAAAAACGAATTTGCTGTTAACCTATATGAGAAAATCGATCATACGAGAGAATAAAATACGAATCATAATTTTATTTTTTTATTTTTCATTTATTATTTTTTACCTCTTATAAATAAAAATATACACTATACAATAAAATCTAAATATTTTTCAAAAATACATATAAATAACATTTGAAAATGTATTTGTATTATGTAATTTATAAATAAAAATTATCATAAATTTATTTTTTATAATTAAAAAATAATTATATTAATATTATTACAATTTAAAAACATAATATTTAAATAACTAATTATTATTTAATAAACTATAAAATATAAACTAAAATTAAAATTTTATTATTAATTAAAAAAATTATAAAATTAAAATATCCCGACGGGGCTTTTTTCTAGTGGGTAGTTATGTTGGAGTTGGGTTTGGATTAAAAAAAATTATTTTTGTTTGTTTCAAGTTGAGAGTTTGAAAATTAATTTATTTTATATTAATATTTATATATTATTATAATTAAATTTAAATTATTAAATGAATAATAATTTGGATTAAATTGGAATCGGATTACAATTTTTTTTTATTCAAAATTTATTTAATTCAATTTGAATCTAACGGACGAGACGAATAGTTAGGCTCTGAATAGATCTTAGATGAATCCTTTCATGACCAATGTGTCACTCCATTTCCTCACACCTTTTCTTTTTAGCACAAACAAAGCAAAATTAAGTTAAAAAAGCCATCCGTAACTTTCTTAGCAAATTAGATATATTGAGTTTTAATAACTTGTTGACGCTTATCTCAAATGTATCATTTTTATAGCTCATCTTGTCTTAATCTAACATTAGATATTGAATATTTTATCTATTCATATATAGTTTTATGTAAAAAAAACATTCGGATAGTGATTCGTTGAAGGCCTTAAATTTCGGGTTAATTGATTGAATGGTTAAATTATTCGGATTAATGTTAGATTAATAAAAATATATATTATAAATAAAATTATATAAAAAATTTGCATAATTGTATGAATTAAAAAATAGAGAGAAGTTTACAGCAATTATAAGATTAGAGAGAAATTTAGTTAAAACTATATCTAAAACCCCACCCAGAAACAACATCTTCAATGATTCAACATTCAATTAATTAATAAAATTAAAAGAAGGAAAAAATAATAAAAAACCCAAAAGTAATTAAAGAATCAATTTATGCAAAGTTGAGCTTCTTCAAATCCATGCATGTGAGAAGCATCAAATGGAAGCAAAGGGAATTCACCAAGCTCTTGAATAAACCCATCCAAATCTCCAAAACCACTTAAGAAACCACCTGAATCCTCACCAAAATTATTCCACATAATTTCTTCTTCTTCCTTAACACTTTCTCTTGTTTCCAAGCCTGGAAGAAACCCAGTTCTCAGCTCCATTTTCTTGACCATAGCTGCAGCTGCCACTGGCTTGTCACAAAAACCAGTGATCTTAGGCTCTTGAATATGATCTCTTCTAGCAATTTTTCTCGCTTTCTTTTTGAAACCCTTTTCTTGAGCTGGTTTCCCTGTGAGTCTTTGCACCAGTTCTCTGAAGTTTGCTACGTCAGTCTTGATAATCTCTGGTGCAAATATGTGAATTATGCGTATCTTTGGCTTTGCCTTTGATATTGTTTGTGAATCCTTGTGAATGGATAGTGCAGCTGGTGGCGTTGAAGGAGGCATTCTGGTTTGATTCCTGATCATGAAATTCTCCATGGAAATATGTTTGACAGAAAGAAAGAGAAAGAGGGGGGAAGTTGGTGTATTTGTTTATAGAAATCAAAGGAGGAAGGGTTATATAGGGAGAGAAAGTGATAGGAAAGATTTTGTTTTAAAAAAAATGAAAAACCAAGCTGTCTGTTGACAGTTGAGACTAAGGACTGGATGAATCCTTGTCTGACCAAATGGAAGAGATTCATTAAGGTAATAGAGAACTTAAATAGTCCCCAATTCCCAAAATTGGATTAACTTATAAGAATTATTATATGTTTTATTTGTATCAAAATATTCATTTTTTTTTTTACAAAGAGATTGTACTTTGAGAATAGGAGAATAAACTGCAGATGTTAGGATTCGAATTTCAAACTTGTTCGATATCACTTTTTAAAGATAATTGCCTAAACTAATTGAGCTAAATTTCGGATTAAAAAATATTCATTTTCTCACATAGAGAAGATTGAACATATTGTTTCTTATATCCTACTTGCAATGACCAAACCATCCTCTCTGGCAATTTTTTGAACATTTATGCATGTATTGGCTTGATTTAATATAAATATATACAACAAAGGGTGGTTTCCACTTTCTATACTTGTAGTTGTTGAGATTAATATTCATAACTAAAAGTAGATTATTCAAGGGGAATTCGTTCTCTTTTTTATAATTTCTTAAAATTGGCGACATCTAAATGTAAACAACTATGTATGACTCATTTAGGTAGTAAAAAAATAACTCTTCAAATAAAGTAGATTTGATTGATGGTATGAATATTTTTTGTTAAGATATAGATTTTAAATTCAAGTTTTGATTCACTTTATTATATTTCATTTGGATGATTATAATTCATTTGGATGGTCGATAAAAATCTTATCACGCAATTGAAATAAAAAATCAATGTCATGACTTTACTTAAACATCAGCATACATATTTGCCATATTTATAATTACTCCATGTTGAAAACATTATGTATACATTTTTTTTATCAATCAATTTTGAAAATGCTAGTATTCCCTTTGTTTTTCTTTTTCATTTATAATCTTTTGTGCCTTGCAATATTTTCAATTTTGTATTTCCCTTCCATGATCATTTTTATTATTATTTACTTATAACAATATCAATCATTGGGTACATTGCTTCCAACTATATATATAAGTTGACTAAAAACTTTGGCAATGTTAAAAAATTAATACTATCAAATTTCAAGATCCATGCCTCACCATCTCTTTTTATTATTATTATTTTGAGTTATTATGGAATCCTTACTCATTAATTATCAAGTGGATTTTAATATATAATTTGAGTGCCAAAGAAATAAAAAAGCCCTAATACTCTTATATATCAAATTGCTTATAAAAAAAGGATTCTACAATTATGTACAATTTTTTTTTGAAAGGTTATAGAGATATATAGCATTAGCTATTCAGAAGGATAAATATTTTATAATTAAGAATCCTAAATTTAAATTGGAATTAATATATATAATCCCATCTTCTTAATTAAAAAAAGAAAGAAAGAAAGAAATCAAATTTTAGGAGGCTTAATTAGGGCTATATGTTGGACAAGAGGTAAATTGACAATAGTGTCAAAACATAAGTGTGAAAACCCCCAAGTACAAAGAAATTTCCAAAGACTTTAGGCAAAAAGTTTCCCAAAATTCTACTCATACTTAATTGAATAGGAGTTAGTAAAATTGATGTTTTTGTTGCATCTTGTTTACCTCTTCAATGGACAGGCAAAGCCATATATAGAAAATTAATTTATATCTGAATCTTAGTTAATTTAATTAGGTTACTTAATCCTTTGTAGTTACAAAAAAATATGGAAGCTCTTGTACGGCCATTTACGGTATATATATATATATATATATATATATATATATATATATATATATATATCACTTTGCTATATTATAATTCACTTGAACCATATTCATTTGTCTCTAACCTTTCATCTTCTAGCTAATGAGAAAAAACCATAGCCGATTTCAATATTCATTCTTCCTTACTCACTCAGAGCTTTCGAAGTTCGAACCTGACAATTATATTCTCCATAACTACTAGAGCAAAAAACCCAAGTTTTCTTAGAACCCTAATTAACTAGCTAGCTAGCATATTAGGGTTTTTTTGCCATTTTCTTTTATTTTTCCTTTTGTTTTCTTCTGTTTTGTCCCAAGCTAACTAGACAAATATATCTCAGTTTTTTTTAATGCTACAGGTTCTTCATTTTTTAACCCATTTATGGTATTTTTCATTGGTGGGGGAGGGGAGAGGGGTAGCCAATAGATTTTATTTCTTTCTTCTTCTTTTTTACTAAAAATGCTATTGAAAATTATTATAAATAAACACTACAATCTTTTTTTTTTTAAATGTAATACACATTTGTTAACTAATAATCTTGAAATGACATCTATTTTTCTCAAATGCAATATTAGATACAAGAAAGAACAACTATATGATTTTACATAAAATATCTAATATTAATAAACATAAAGATGCAAACATATTATAAAGTGGGAGAGACAAAGAGTAAATAATAATGGCCGTTGGATGTGCAGGTAGACTTGCTTATGGGCTGGACAGTCCATCCGGCCCTGCAGGCCCGACTCGTATTGGATCAGGCTTGGGCAGGATATTTTTGTTTCGGGCCGGCCCGGTTCGGAACAGTATTTTTTTATTATAATAATATTATTTTATTTAATTTTAATTATAAAAATATAAAAATATTTTTTTTTTAATATGATGAATAGTAAATTTGGGCCTACCGAGCCGGCCCGCCCCGACCCAGGGACGGACCTGGACAAAGAATATGTAAAAAACCCGGCCGCGGCCCGACCCGGCCCATGAGCAGGTCGTGCAGGTGAAGAGGGAGATTCGATGAGACCAAAAGGGGTTAAAGTATTTAGGTAGTTCTTATATTATAGTTAAAAGTGCATTTTAATCTCTGTATTACAGAAATGAGTAATTTAAACTATAAAAGTGAGTAATTTAATCTTTGTAAGTTTAAAATTGGTGTAAATAAGTAAAAATGGTAATAGTGTTAATGGAAAACAGTCTAAATACTGATGTGGATACGTGAAATTAACAGAATAGATGACTTGAAAAAAAAATGATGATGTGTCAAATTTTTTTGCTCAGGTGAAATTTAGAAACTGACAGAATAGGTGATTTCGAAAAAAAAGATGACATGTTTTTACGGCTAAAGGAGGGATTTGGATTTAAAAATATATGTTTTTCTAAATTTTACTTGAGTAAAAAAATTTAACACATCATAATTTTTTGTTTAAATCATCTTTTCTGTCAGTTTCACATATTCGTGTCAATATTTAGAAAGTTTTTCATTAACAATTGTTATCAATTTTACTTTTTTCATCAATTTTAAATGTATAAAAATTAAATTATTCATTTTTATAATATAATGATAAAAATATATTTTTCACTATAATATAAAAACTATTTAAATATTTTAACCGACCAAAAGGGGTGAAGCTGCAGCAGTGCACAAGAGTCTCGAGTCGGCTAGGCCGGCCCACCCGCTAGTTACAAAAAAAAAAAAATTACGCACGGGCCTCTGATTGCCAAGTGTACCAAAAACAACAAAAACCGTGTGAGTGATGACCCACTCCTTTGACTTGGTTCCTTTCTTCTTGACTCCCTCTTTCGGATTCTATTTTTTTTTTTTTTTTGATATATTGTTTTGTAATATATTTTAATTATTATTTATAAGTATAATTTAATGATAATGATTAAATTTATTTATAAATTAAATTACTCGTTCATTTGAATTGGACTTCAACAAATAAATTTTTTTTATTTGAACTCGAATCGTGAACATCTCTAACCAACGTGCTATGATATGAGGTTAGAATTTTAGAACAATTTAACAACTCCCCGACTAATCAACCAGCTGCTAACTAAATAAGATTTTTTTTTTTTTCATATTTTACTTTTACCCTATAATTAAATTTCAATTGAGAAATATAGTAGCTGTAGCAACCCAATTGCTTGCTTCTTCTCCTAGCAGTAGCTAAGCTAGAGTTATTATTAATAATAAAAAAATGTAAAAAATTTGAACATAGATGAAATTTTCAATGCTTTGAATCAAAACAATATATTATACACTATATGATGACTTAATAGCTATACAATCTAATCTAGTAGGACTTGATTGATTCATTGTAGATTTTAATAAACTAATTCTATTTTAAGTCATTGTAAGATTAATTTGATTGTCAATTCATATTAATACTCCTACAAAAATTGAACTCGAGTTGACAAGAAAGTATTCCTCTTACCAACTAATAAGCTAATCCCTTGTGGGTGCTTTATCAACAATCATTGTATATAATTTGTATAAATATAAATTTGATCATCGAATTATGCAATTTATTTATTTTATTATTTTTATCAATTTCATTTGAATTTAACGAAAATCTGTCACGTGTGAACATGCAACTAATAATTCAATTTACATACTCAACAAGATAAGTCATTTTGGATTTATATATATATAATATAAAATAGTGTTCATACTAATTTTTGTTTTTCGGATAGTCGAATAGTGTTCATACTTGGTATTTTCCTCAAGATATTCATGAACTTCTAGAACAATCAAATCTAATCTATCTAGAATATTGTTGCTTACTTTTCCACAAATCTTTTAGTAAAAGACTACACGAGTAGACTTGTTCATGGCCGGACGTGCTGCGGTCTGAAAAAAAAATTTTGTCCAAATTCATTCGAATCGGGTTCAGATCGATCCGTATAAACTTGTTTTACTGTTCAAAAAATTAAAAAATTATTTTTATATTAATATTTATATATATATTTTATAATTAAATTTAAATATATATTTTTTAATAAATAATAATTCGAGCCTAGTCGGACGCCCGCCCGTGGACCAATATAAACCTAGATATACACGAGTAAATATACCATTTTCTATTTCACAGTTTTCTTATTAACTCTTTGTCTCCACTTACCTAATGTAGGAATTAAGTAATCTATGAAAATGAAAGCTAGCAATAAGTAAAACTTTAGACAAACTTTTACATATTGATATGTATAGCTTGCAAAGTAATGAGTGGAATGAAAGACTTCAATTTAAATATTGAAGAGTCTAAGAGTTATTGTTAATTAACTACTCCCACAATCTATATATATATATATATAATAATAATTGCAAGAGTTTGTGCCGTCTAGGTTTATATTGGTGTAAAAGGAAAGGTGGTTGATGAGTTATATAATTTTTCTGGTACAAAGGAAATACCAGTTGGGGATAGGGGAGACGTGCAAATACTATATTCGAATTCAAATTTATTGAATGTTATTATTTAAAAATAACTGCATGAATTAATTAAGCCAAACTCGAAATTCTGATGAGTTATATAATAATATATTTCAGGATCCGCTTAACCAATACCTATAGACACCAGTTAACGATTATTTAATTATTAATTTAGAATTTCTTTTGCATTTAATATATTATTTTTACTGAATTCAAGAAAAAATAATGCATTAATTATATTTTTTTCTATATATATCACCTTAACCAATGTTTAATGACACTGATAGGTAACTTACATTCCGGGTCACTGAACTTAGAATCAACTTTCATGTAGGTCACAAACCTTTAATTTCAATAAATTACACCACTGAACTTCTATTATTAACAAATTAGGTCACTTATGCTAACTCCGTTAAGTAATTCTAACGAAAAAACTTACTCAACATACATATATTTTTTATATCTCATTAAAATAATACTTGACTGACATTTTAGGTAAAAAATAAAATTCACACTAAATCTGTTTTTTTGTTAGAATTACTTAACGAAATTAGTATAAGTGATCTAATTTATTAATAAATAAAAATTTAGTGATTTAATTTGATGAAATTAAACTTTTGTAATCTATATAAAAATTAATACTAAATTTAGTGACCCAAAATATAAATTATTCGATACTGATTAACATTTTTTTATATTTAATTCTTGAACCAAACATTTGAGTACACCAGAGTTTTTGAAACTTTTCATTTAGAAAACCATGAAAAGACTGAGTAAGGATTATCAAACTATGAACTGTAAAAGAAAGTCAATTGAGCTTTGGAAATCAAATGGTATCCGACGATGAGATCGAGTGTTCCGATTCAAAACGTAACATCCTTGTCTTTGTAAGTAAGTTGATAGTTAGAGGTTAGAAGGATGAAGGTCAAGGGTAATTAATAACTTAAAGAAAATAAAAAATATATCTTTTAACTTTTGAGATATTTTAGGGTAAAAGAATTGAGAAGTAATTATCAGATTTCCGGCCTCGTCTGTCATATCATTTCCTTGTCATCCATTGACAAACCAAAGTATGTTTTTGCCACATCCTCCCATACCAATGTACAAAGCCAACGTTTCGTTTTGATTTTTATATCGATCCGTATTGAACATATCGATCTAAATCGATTAATATCAATCCATATCAATTGATACAAAATTTTAATTTTTTTTTTAAATTACAAAAAAAATCACTTATTTAATATTTTAAACCAATTTCAACATTTTTGGTATCATAATCATTTTTATTTTTCATAATTATATTTAAAAATAAAATATATTCATTAAATTAAACTAACATATTTAATCATAATTTATTATATTTTTTAATATTTATTTTACTTATTTGATATTTAAAAAATTTAGATATTAAATATTTAAATTTTATTTTTGCTTAAAAATATATATGTATGTATGTAATTGATTTATATTTATATGTGTATATAATATATATCATATTAAAAAACTTGAAAATAAGCTATATATGGATATTTGAAAAAAAAAATTGAAAAATATCGATAAACTCAAAATGATACTCGAAACACATACCGATATGTATTAATATTAAAACAAAAACGATATACCTATTGACTACCTTGATACTACTATAATCTTACCATTCAATCATGATAATAACGCTTAAAAACATCTAATTGATTTTCCTTTTGGTATATTAATTAAGTGATTGATACATCACAGCTATTAAAATCGAATCAGATCATGATTTGTTCGAAACTTTGAATCTCGAATCAGATGATTCGATTGTTGAATCATTTAGATCAATATTGTCATGATATGAAAAAGATTTGTATCTTAATGAGTCAAATTTATCGTTAAAAAAATAAAAAAACACAGACGTCCATTCGGAAATCTAGAATTTTTTTTTTTTTTTGGGAATGCATAACAATAACATGGACATAAGCAAGGTTTATGTTAAAAGATAAAGAACCAAGAGTGCACTTCAAAGCTCAAACCATGCTGTGTATGTTTCTACCAACAATTAACAGTCAACAAAATTATTGGGATGAGCAAATACAAAGCTCAAAAGTTCAATTCGAAAAAAAAAAAAAAAAAAAAAAAAAAAAGCAAGCAAACAAGCAACTATGACGGGTAAGCTAAAACATCCTTAAACAACAAAACAAACTAAAACACATTCCTAGCTGGTACTGCAATTTAAATCTTATTTCCATACCAAAACACACCTTTGTCCTGGTCGTCGTCCTCATCTCGTTCAACGTAAATACACTCCTTCGCCTCCCTCCAAATCGCCTTATAAACCGGAGTGCCATCGAACTGGTAGTATTCGCCCAATATTGGCTTTATTGCCTTGGTGGCCGCCATGGCGTGATAATGAGGCATGGTCGAAAACAAATGATGAGCCACGTGAGTGTCGTTGATGTTATGGAAAACCTTGTTCAAAATCCCATAATCTCTGTCGACAGTCGATAGAGCTCCCCTTAACCAATCCCACTCCGAGGAATCATAATGCGGCAAAGATGGGTGAGTGTGCTGCAAATATGTGATCATAACAAGGAACGAGTTAACCACCACCAACGGTACTCCGTAAACACAAACAACCCAAGCCAGCCCCTTGGCTAACGCAAGACGGTAGAGCACATAGGCGGCGGCAAGAACACCGGCATCCGAGATGTATATTTGAAGCCGTTCGCGATCGCTATAGATGGGGCCATAAGGGTTATAGTGGCAAGCATATCGTTCATAAGGCCTGCCAGCGACGTTGAATGCTAGGTAAAGAGGCCAGCCAAGAGTAAGCTGGATTGTAATTGAGAACAATCTACCTGGTGGATTGTTAAGGTATTTTGCCCACCATTTTAAAGCGGTTTTTTTCTTGGGAACAAAAACTTCATCCCGTTCAAGGGAACCAGTGTTAGAATGATGACGGCGATGGCTATATTTCCAAGAGAAGTATGGGACAAGAAGAGAAGAGTGGAGAACAAGACCAACAGTGTCATCAAGCCATTGATAATCACTGAAGGCATGGTGGCCACATTCATGTGCTATAACCCAAACACCAGTTAAAACAGAGCCTTGGATGGCCCAATAAACGGTCCAGGCCACGTAAGAGAGAGGCTGAGGAAGCTGATGGATGTAATTGGTAGCCACATAATAGAAGAGAGAGGCCAAGATAAGGTCATAAACAAGATAAGAGAATGAGCGGAGAACAGAGCGGTGGAAACAGTGAGGTGGGATGGCTTTCTTGACCTGACTGAGAGTGAATGGTGGTTTTGAGTAAGGAACTCTCTTCAAGGGATCAGATTCTGACTTCCTTGGACTTGGGGGAACCGACATTCTGCCACCTGCACCCATTGTTCCACACCCTGAAGAATATAAAGGCAAAAGGATAAGACCAAACACAGTTAAATCAAAACAGATGAAAAATATCTGCGACCGACTCTTAAACAATAACATTCACATCATTTATAATGATTACAATATACCAAATAACCAACTAAAGTTATTACTGTCAATATTAAATCATTGACTAACCAATTAACTACAAATATCTCAGAGATACTATGTTAGGATTCGAATATGAGAGTTGAATATTGATATATGTAAGATACGAATTTGTTCAATTTTTTAAAAAATTTTTTATGTATTTAAAATATTTTTGAAAGATCATATCTTTATACTCATATCTGAAAATATATCGGATATGAATATTGAAATATTTCAAAAAAATAAAGAATCGAACTAACATAACTCAGATAAGCTCAATTTGAAGCCAAGATCAATATATTAAGATGCACAGAAATAGAACTTCGAATTTAAAAGAAAAACCTCCATGTTTTATAGAGGAAAATAAATGGCCACTTTAAAAGATGCCGTGACGAAATAGCATACAGGAATGGGTCTCTACTCTCTACTCCTTAAGGATAGACCCAAGGTCCTGTCTGTCCACCACGAAAAGTGAGTTAAAAGTGACCAATGAAAACGCAGCTATACCATTAGACGTGCTATATTTTTTCCACTTTATTGCTTTTATCTTTTCTTATGCGATTCATATTAAGTTTTTGACAATTATTAACATTATATCATTTTGGTCAAAGTGTACAATTGTAAAAATACAAATTTAATCTTATATAATAAATTATCAAAATCGAGTTTTATTACTTTCCGATATTGTAAATTTTCTTCATTAATACCATATTATTTTGGTCAATGATACATCAGCAAAATTAAGAGAAATTCTAAATCTATTAATGATTAATTTGAAATTTACAAACTCAAAAAGTAAAAGACTCAATTTTGATAAAAAATTTTACTAATGAATGACGTATATTTTTTAAGGTTAATTAAAATATTATTTATACAAACTCAAAAAGTAAAAAGACTCAATTTTAATAAAAGATTTTACTAATAAATGACGTGTATTCTTTAAGATTAATTAAAATATTATTTATAATAATATTATATTAAATACAAAATTTGATAATTTTATTCATATTTTTTATATATTAAATGAAAATATTATTATGTATAATAACCTTAAAAAATATCATTAGAACACTCAGTTGGCAAAATTCTTTAATAAATTATTATATAAAATTAAATCCTCATTTTCACACAATTGCAATAACTAATTGCACCTATTATTTATTAAGGTTTATATTTGATACATTGTCAGTGTATAGATCTGACAATGAATCCTACACTGATACCTTATTAAAAAACTAACCATTAACCCCTAACCACTAAACCGAAATATAGTATCGTAAGATACACTGTCATAGACCTATACATTGACAATACATCAAATCTAAATCCTATTTATTATCCTGCAAAGAAAATTCACATGCCGTTCACATTCCCACACCGTCTTAATAAATTATTCAAGAAATGTGTATCTAAATATCCAAGAGTCTAGCAGACTTATAAGCATAGACGTACCCCATTAACAAAAAGAAAAGCAGACACTAATTTTTTACATTATAAAAAGAAAAAGTAGACATTAATATTAAAAACATTTTATTAACGAATGAATTAAAAACATAGTTAATTTGATGATTTTAAAACATCAAAAATTATAACTTATTTAATATAATAATTGCAAAAAATATCTTAAACAAAGTTGTTAAAATAACCATATTAAAATACTACTAACAAGAAATTAAACATTCTTAGAGAAAATAATGGACTGTACTTGTTAGGCGGATTTTATATTATTGTTATTTTCTTGGCCAAAACTATACTAAAATTATTGCTATCAATAATTGCACATCATCAATTACTACTAATATTATTTTCTGTACTGGTAATAAAAAAGTATTCCCGACTTTGAATGTGAAAGATGAGTATAAAATAAACTCTTATAACCACGCCATCAAATAATTAGGTGTCGACACGTAAATAAATTTATCATATCAATGATTCATTAATTAATTAAAATGAAACACGTATCAGAAACGGAGGCTTATAGGAAATGGAGTAGATTTAGGATTATTTAAACTATACGAAATAATCATACAAAAATGATATATTTAATAAATACAAAAATAATATAATTTGATAGACATTATATTTATATATAAAATTTTAATACATTTAATAATTTATATTATATTTATATATATTTAAATGTCTAACCAATATAATCAATACCGTATCGATGAACATATCATTTTTGTTCTAGCATTGATACGTACTAGTATCGATATTTTTCAATGTAAGTTTCAAATTTATTGACATTTTTTAAATATATATATATATAGCATATTTTCAAATTTCTTAATAAAATATATATTATATACACATGTAAATATATCTCCATTACATATATATTTGTGTTTATATGCAAATATAAAATATAAAATTATAAATATTTAATATCCAAATTTTTGTAACATCAAATAAATAAAATAAATATTAAAAATTTTAATAAAGTATTATTAATTATGTTCAATAACTTAAATTTAATAAACATATTTTATTTTTAAATATAATTATGAAAAAAAATAAAAATAATCTTGAAATAAAAAATATTAAAAATTGATTTAAAAAATAAGTGATTTTTTTTATTAAAAAAATCAAAATCTTGTATCAACTGCTATGTACCAATATTAATCGATATTGATCAGTACATACCTGTACAAACTGATACGATCGACACAGATTGACAAAAGAGTTAATAGCACCAATGGTCCCCAAACTATAGGGCATATTTTATATTGGTCCCTAAACTTCAAAACGTATCAAATTGATCCTTACTTACAAGTATCATAACAAATTGATCAAAAAGAGAAAAAATAAGAAAGGAAAAAATAAAAAAAAAACTTATAAATAAAAAATAAATATTTTATATTTATAAATTATTTAAATTTTAGAAAGTTAATTTAATTTATAATATAATATAATATAATATAATATAATATACTTATATATATATTTTGTATTTGTTTATAAAGAAGAGAAAAAAGAAGAAAGGGAAGAAAAAAATAAAAAAATATTTTTATAAAATTAATGTAAATAAATAGTTTTATATATTTTTTTAAATTATTTGATTATTACAATATTAATTTAAATTATAATGTAAATTATTATTTAATTTTTAATATTTATTTATAAAGAAGAGAAAAGCAAACAAAAAAAACAAAAAATATTTAAAATTAAAAATATTTTTTATAAAATTAAAGTAAATAAATATTTTATACTTTTTAAATTAATTATATTTTTAAGAAAATTATTTTAATTTATAATATGAATTATTATTTTTTTGTATTTATTTATAATAAAAAATTAAAGAAAAAATAAAGAAAAAAAAATGAAGAAGTAGTTGGAGCAATCAACTAGTGACACGTGTCACTAAGCTGATTGATACAGTAAAGATAACGAAAAAGCTAACGAAAAAAACCAATTTATTATGATACTTGAAATCAAAGACCAATTTAATACGTTTTGAAGTTTATAAACCAATATAAAATATGTCTTATAATTTGAAGAACATTGTTAATATTAACTCATTGACAAAAACTAAAACAATATAATACTAATATTATTTTGATTTATCTTAAAATTGATATGTATCAACCGATATGGATACGATACATACGATACCGATTACACTGCATCTAACCAAAAAATAATACATAACATTCGTACACCAATTAAGAGGCTAAGTGACAGTCAGGCAATTAAAGTGACAACTGAGTCAATGATTGTACCCTAAGAATCAGGCATATAGTCATAACGACTAAGGGTGTAAACGAGACACCTGTGCTCGCAAGCTACTCGAGTTCGACTCAAAAAAAACTCGAATTCGGTTCGGTCATGATCGAGCCGAGCTCGAGCTCGAGCAGCTCGAGCTATCGAGCGAGCCGAGTTCGAGTATCTTAATACCCGATTCGAGCAGCTCGCGAGCCTAATCGAGCTTTTTTTATTTATAATATTTTTATTATTAATTTACTATTTTACCCTTAATATATATATATATATATACATACTTAAAAACTCTTAATTCGAGCTCGAGCTCGAGTATATAAACGAGTCTAATCGAGTCGAGCTCGAATAGTTCGATTTTATTTCGAACCGAGCTCGAGCTTAAAAAATGATACTCGATCGAGCTCGAACCGAGCTTCGATCCTCGAGTTTCGAATCGAGCTCGAACTCGAGCTTCTCAGTATTCGAGCTCGGCTCGGCTCGATTACAGCCCTAATAACGACACAAAACTTTAGAAAAGCAAGTGTTCATCACGTGATGCAGACACCTTTACCATAAATCAGACCAAAATCAAACCGTCCGTCTCAATTATTCGGTAACCGGACTGTCCAAGACCACTTTTTACCCAAACAGTATCACACCTTTACTCAAATTGGCTTGATCTTGATCTCTCTAATTAGCTACTAAACGTGGTGGGTTTATTCATAGTATTCATCAAAATAAAATTAGTAACAAATAGATTTACAGTTTAAATTTAAACAAATAAAAGAATAACGATTCTATTGTTCGTCGGCATTCGGCAAGTAGCAAATATAATTAAATCAAGTTGAGCATGACTGACAAGTGACAATTTAAATTTTAAAAAATCAGGTAAACTACAATTAAAATTCCAAAAAAACTGCCAAATAAGTACAACTAAGACTTAGACTCAGCAGTCGAGAGTCGAGACATGAACATATTTTATTATCTTGTCCATTTTAATAGAATTTTTAAGTTTTATAAACAAAGGATATTCCTTTAATAGAATTTTTAGATTTTATTATCGGAATCAATAGGATATATCATATACCTTTGGAGACACATTTTATACCTTGATAAAAAATCGATCCGTGTTTACGGATCATACATTATCTAACTAAATCCAATTCTCATTATTTAACTAAATCCAATTCTTGCTAATATGTTTAGCAAAAAGTTCAATTCATACAAATTTTTTCCCCAATTAACAGAAAAGTTTTGGCAGAACATCAAATATGAAATTAAGCATAATTTTGCATAAAAAAAACCCCACTTTACCTCTCAAAAAGAGATGAAAAACATGTTGAATATCATCTGATTGAACAAATTAACCAGCTCCTTTTTTTTTACGAACCCCTTAAGTTATAACTCTTTCTTTCATTAAACAATAAGAAACAAAGATATCATTAACCAAAATTTTAGATGACATGTTTCTTTATTCATTACTATAATAATAGATTTTATCATTTCTAATCAAAAACAAGCCAAAGCAAAACGTTAAGTTCATGCTTGAAAAAAAAAAAGGAATAAGCAGAAAAGGGGAGGAAAAATAACTTTAAAAAAGGAAAAAGAAAAGATCTATGGCTTAATAGCATAGGTAGCATAATCAAATGAAAAACATATTAAGATCCGAAAAGTAAGGTGTTCAGATCCAAACTCATAGAGATGAAAATCAATGAAATCTTTAACTAAATTATGTTAAAACCTTCAAATCTAAGCTCGAAAAAGAAAGAGATCTTAATCTCCATTATGAACAAGGAACATAAAAATCCATCACTTTCCAACTAAATCTAACCATGAAAACAACAATGAAAACTAAGCAAAAAATAAAACAGAAAAAAAAAAAAAATTTAACGGCTAGGAATAAAATTGATGATAACGAAAAATCAACAGCAAAAAAGAAGAGAAAAAATACCTTAAAATGGAAATAGAAAATCTCTCTTTTATCTTCTTGGCCTCTCTCTTTAAAATAAAGGAAAAGGCTTTTCTGGCTTTGGCCTCTTCCTTTTTTCGTGTAGCCGTGTAAATAGACGGCCAAGTGAAGAGCAGAGCCCTTTATTTAAGCTTTGGCTTTCCCTCCTTGAAGGGGGGACCCATATCGGCATTTTCTCGCACCAATGCCGTTTGGATTTCCTATCTTCCACGTGCCGTCATCAGAACGGAAGTATCTTTGATGGTTCCATCAGAGCCGTAGCGGTGGAGATTGGGTAGATTACGCTTTTCTCTTGGGAAAATATCTTTTGGAATCACGTGACCAAGGGACTACCCCGTGTGTAGGGAATTAGGGATTATTTTTATTTATTTTTGGGTTAATTTGAAAAATATGTCTTTAATAATATATTACAATTATTTTAAAAAAATAAAATTAAAAATTAAAAATTATTAGAAATGATATTATAAAGATAAAATTATCCATGAAAAAATATCTTTTTTCTTTTTCCTCCCATTAAGAAAATATTATTTTTATAAAAATTTAATTTAAAATAAATTTTAAAAATAATTTTTTTTAAATTTTAAAAAATAAAAAATAATTTTAAGAATATTAATTTTATTATTTTTTAATTAAAAAATAAACTAAAATAATTAAATATTTATTTTCAAAAAAATTATTTTTTTAATTAAAAAAATAAATTAAAAATAAAAAAAAATATTTTTTCATTAAAGGCAATTTTGTCTTTACAATATCATTCCTAACAATATCTAATTTTTTCATTTCTCTTTTTTAAATAATTCTAACATATTAGACCATTTAAAAATAAAGTGACTATTGAGGGCATGTTTTTCAAATTAACCCTTATATTTTTTTTATTAGGCACATGCTTAGTAGATCTCTTAATGGGTCGGACTAATCGAAAAATTTAATCCTATTTGAATCGAGTTTGAATAAGATATTTTGTAATATGAATCGGCCAAGTTTGAATTATTGTTTATTAATTAAAAATATTTTTTATTTATATTTAATTATAAAAATATATAAATATTAATATAAAATTATTTTTATATTTTAATATTTTTAAATAATAAAACGAACTTTCAAGATCCTTGACTGACTTGGTTAAGAATATATAAAAATTTTCAAGTTACGATCTGATCCATGAACAAATCTAATATCTAGACTTTTGTGACTGATTTATTTTTTGGAATGAATGATTACCAATAGACTTGTCCAAGGATCGGGTTATCCGTCCAAACTCGAAGACCCGCCCATATATTAAGGGGGCTTGAACAAAAATATTAGGCCCGAAAAATGGGCTTGAGAAAAAAATAAGGCTCATTTAAAAAATAGACTGAGTCATGGCTCCAAAATTCAAGCCCCGAGCCCAGCCTGACTTTTTTTCAATTAAATATTATTTTATTTTTATATATATTATATAATTTATGTCATATAAAGATTAAATATATATTATTATAATGTAAACATTTAAAAATATATTAAGTTGTCATGTTTAAGAACTTAATAAAAGAAAAAATATATAAAATTACTAAAGATTAAATAAAAAATAATATGAGCGAGTCTAAATGGGTTTGGGCTATCAATTTACAAATATGGACGGGTTTGAACAAAATTTTAGGCTCATATTTTAGGCCGAACCTGACTTGAACAAACATATAAGATATTGATATCATATATAAGCCCGGTACCGACCATAGAGACCTCTAATTACCAATATAACATAAATAAGATTTTAGAGCAACAACCTATCTGATATTTAGAATCACAAGTATGATAGTTTTTAGAGCATCAGCGTATTTAATATTTTGAGAAAAAAATAAGAGAGTTTGGAGTATGGTAGTGATTAGTGATGAAAAGATTTATCAATATGAGCACGACACGATATATTTAAGAAATATAAAAATTAATATAATAAATACATTAAGATATATTTAAATATGATTAATATAATTAACACGTCACATTAAATATATATCATATTTATGTTTACAATTTTAACACATTTAATAAAAAAAATTATTTTCATATTTATCCAATTAACATTAAAAAAAAAATACAAAAACACGAAATAAGCTTGATGTACATCTGTAAGGCACCATAGATGTGCTGTGCGTCACTATTGATTTGTCAAAAATGAGTTGGAAAAATTTGGACATAAGTGGTATTCAATCTTTTTTTTTTTTGTTCCCTCTGCCAGAATGAGATAAAATTAATTGTCATTGGATAGAATGAAACAGAATAACATATATAATTCTTAAAGGAATTAAAGCTTAAAGCCATGAAAGTTATGGGATTGTGTAAACTTTTAATAGAACATGCACATGCCGTTGTTGCTTGTTTGTATCTTTTAGGCTGCATAAATTTGTTTGTAATGTTTAAAAAACAATCACCGTTGATACTTTCTTTCTTTGAATAAACATTTCTTTCAACAAAAAAAAAAAACATATTTCTAATGATTCTTCATTATTAGTTTTATGTCCAATGGTTACAATGGCTGAAAGCTCAAAAACAAGCTCAACCGTCCGTTTAATAGTTTGATAGTAGATTTGTTCACGGATCGAGCAGTCTGTCGGGTCTGGATAAAGAATTCTTGTTCCGAGCTAACTCGATCCGGCCCGAAATAATATTTTAAGTATTAAAATAATATTATTTTATTTAATTTTAATTATAAAAATAAAAAAATATTAATAATTTTTTTTTTAAATTTAATGAACAGTGCTCACAGGCCGGCCCTGGAAAAGATCTTCAAAAAATTTGGGCTCGGCCCGGCCCATGAGTACCTCTATTTGATAGGATTCACAAACTAAAAGAGAAATTTTTTAATTATTATTAACTATATAAAATTTTATATATAAAAAGAATAATTCATTTAATCGATGTCTATAGCATCGATTAAGAATTATTTATTTATTATCTCATAATTTTTTTGCATTTAACACATTATTTTTATTGAATTATGAAAAATAATGCATTAATTATATTTATATATATATCACTTTAATCACATGTCCCTAAAAAAAAAGATAAGAATTCCTTAAATACTTACTTACTTAAATATCATAATGCATCCCGAAATCTAAACTCCGATACTTTTTTGATTGTTTACTCTTCTTTACAAGTCTTTTTTTACTCTTAAATATATATTTTGTTGAACTCTCCTCTTATATAACTTAAAAATCCCGCGTAGATTAAGTGAGCTAAATTCAACATTAATTCAATATGAATTACGTAAAATCAAACTCTCTAGTTTAAGAAAAACTCATAAATTAAATTCATGTGATATTGAAAAAAACAGCGTAACATATATTGCCTTCTTAAGATGGCACTTTAACAAAAAAAGAAACAAAAATATATTTAACATTTTCATAATGCGTAAATGGAAACAGTTTTTTTTTCTTCTCTGGCAACTTGTAGGTCAAAAAACTGGCCCCCAAATTGGACTCCTGATCTGTTACTTGACGTGACGTGAACGTTCAACAAGATTAACGGTAGATGATCGCTTAATATATATGCCTCAGAATCCCAAGTTTAATTTTTAAATTCCCTTCTTTAAGATGGCTTCCATTTGCTTACTTTCTCAATTTGAACTTCTCTTAGAAAATAGTCATAAAAAAAAGAAGAAAAAAATTGATAAAATATTTTCGGTACCATTTTTTTAGCTCAAAGTTAGTTTCTAATACAGATAAAATCATGTGAATCTCATTGTAATTAATAGGGTTTAATCACCCCATCAATCACCATTGCTCTTGTTTTGCTTTAATTGAAGTCTCATTTCTCATTACTTTCCCACTAAATTGGTTTGAGATATCATTTTAGTGATTAATTATTAAGGTGAGATTTGATCATTTTGGAAATAAATTTTGATAGTGTGGTTTCGTAAGATTAATGAGTTGTTCTCTACCACTCTGATAATTTTTAACTTAAATACATATATTTTGAAAAGAAAAAAAATGCTTTTATCCTACTTATTTGTTGTTAAAATCGTGAAAATTTTACTACAATTTATTTTGATTTTATGTGTTTTATATAACTTGGATCAAGTATTATATATAGATTTTTGAAAAATATTCTCATGATCAATTATGATTCGGATCCTAAGCTGATTGGGGTTAAGAATTGCAGGATCAAGTATCCTTACAGACTTCGATTACGTAACGAAATTGCTTTCAGGCCTTGTTACGAGATTAATCGTGGCCATAATCATCGGGATTGAGAATTAAATATTGAAATTGAATATCGAATGTGAATGGATTGTCAAAAAGTAATGGTACTGAAATCTAGTCGGGTCGGATTTTTTTTTTTTTCATATTATCTAAACTCAGTCTTGGGCGGACTCGAGTCGGACCAGATGACAAAATATTCTATCCAGACTCGATTCAATACGGGTGAACGGACTGTCCGATCCATGAGTAAGATACTTTACTTTTAAAAATAAATGATTATTGAGTTATGAAAGTGATATCTTAATTAATGATTTATTGAAAATAAAATGTTTTCTTTCGTACTTGATTTAAATGTTGAAAAAATCTGGGCTAATGCATATACAAAGATGAAAAATAGTGCAGCGAAAGTAAACAAAGAAACACTCGAATTACCTTAGGATCTACGGATCTTCATTTAAATGAGTTTTATGGCATTTAAAAATATAATCATCAATATGATCAGAATTCGTACCTACAGCAACTTGATGGTCATCGAACGGCTTCTCCGAAGCCACGAGCAACACAAGTGTCTTGCCTCCAACGATAATCCATATGGACGACTGTTGACACCTTTTAAAAACTTTGGAAATTTTACTGTGCTAACGGATTGATCTTTCGATCGATAATCAAAAGGTTCACTCTTTTCTTTTTCTCTCAAAACCGAAAACACAAAAAACAATTATTGTAATCGATTACAAAAAAAAAAAAAAAAAAAAAAAAAAAGGTGAGAGGAGGTACGGCAATGGAATATGTTATTGGCCGAAAAAACAAATTTATTCTCAAAAAGAATTCTTTCTTTCCTATCAAAAGAATTCATATTACCCTTTTCGTCAAAACCAATAAATTATATTTCTAAAGATCCATTCATTCTTTTCACGTAAAACAATAAAAAAAAAATCATTCTTGTCAAAACACTTAGAATTTTTCATTCATCCTTTTTCACGTCAAAAACCACTTAGAATTAATTCATTGATTTTCGAATTTTTCATTCATCCTTTTTCACGTCAAAAACCACTTAGAATTAATTCATTGATTTTCGTAAAAGCCAAAAGGAATCCTAATCAAAACATGCCTCCTTGGCCGGCCATGCAAAATGGATAGGTTTAGAGTCTTTTATTTAAACTCTTAATTAAAGAGAATTATTCTCTAATTAAAGTGATTTAATTCTTATCAAATAAGATTGGATGAACCTAGACATTTTTAAGTCCCCATTTGTATGCCATGAGCCATGAGATAGGGAAGGGATAGGAGTTTGATCTAATCACAACTTCCTAGTTGAAGTGAAATTCTTTTACTTCAAACATCCCAGTTGGATCGAAACTCTAACTCTTAAAGTTGAGATCGAATCTATTCCGGATTATGTCTTACGTTAATTAACTCGATTTCACAGGGATAAAAGTTTGATTCAAAATCAAACTTTTAGAGCCCTAATAGAACTCAACCAGCTCGGATTAACAGAGTCCTTGTTCAAGTGAAACTCTTTCACTTAACAAGTGTTAGAGTCCTAGTCAAACACTAACTCTTAGTGCTGCACTCGAACTTAGACATAATCGAAGCAATGTTCGGTTTAGTGAAATACGAGAAGTCGAAATCTGATTCGCAATCAAACTCCACTAAAACAAGAAACTTTTTTCTCATTTCGGACAACTTTTTATTTTCGGCCAGGACAACTTTATTTTAAGACATGGTCTGCTTAAGACAAATTTATCCACATTGTCTTATTAAGACATCTTTATTTGGATTTCCCAAATCCAAATTATGTCTTAACCTACCTAAATTGAATCTTATTCAATTAGGTCCTCCAAATTAATCTTTTATTCAATTAAGTCAATACTTAATTAAATCTTAAGTTTAAGCTAACAATTCTATCCTTTGTGTGTGACCCATTAGGTTACCAACATGTTGACAATGTGTATAAATTAATCTCATTAATTTATACCCATAGATCAAGAACGGGATTAGCAACCCATCACGACCATCCAGATGTTGAGAAGTCAACGTGACCTCATTGAAACCTTTTGGTAACCAGCCTATCAGTGTAATACGATCATTTCAGTAAATATCACGGATAGCCCATGAGCATGGTGCAGTGTCTACTCATGTTCAATCTATATTAGTTCTTGCAGCTTATGGTTAACCTTGTGAATTTAGAGAAACAATTTCTCCTAAATCCATCATGCTTCTGCCGAAGACTTTAACAAGTTAACCGAAGCCAAGAATAGATGAGATATGTCTCTGATGTCATTGGGAGTGGTGAATCCTCTCTGGATCACTCATCCATCTTCGTATGGTTCATGTCATACCAAAAACCACCCTACCATAAACCTTTAATTTGGAACCTGTTCGTGATGGAACCAAAGTATGACACTCCCTATACAAGATAACATGGTATCACAAGTCCGATGACTAATTTACACGACTGCCATGTGAGAACATTTCCATAGACACTTAAGTGACAATACCAAATGGAGTTCTCACAGCGGGCCATGTTCAATGAACTTGTTCAACAGACAAGCACCTATATGTTATCCCAAGTATCCCTCATACTTCAACCTATGAGATCGGTTGCTTACTTCATAAGTAAGAAGGCTTAACATGTACTAGTCTTTGAGCATTGCCAATGCCCCGTCTTGGCAATACGATGACCAGAATCAGTTTGAGGAACAAAGCTTTGATGCATAAGGATCTCACAATTATAACTCTTTATAATTCCTTTGCAAGGCTATTATGTTCCATGGGTTTCATCCGATTAGTACATAATAACTCTTTATCATCGTACTAACATGAAGGAAAACCTTGTATCACTAAGGAATAGTGATGGATTTTCATTATTAACTGTATATCCCTTGTTCAATCTGATTGGCTCTAGGACATATATTAACATCAACTAATGCTAATGGTTGGTTACTTGTTCGACGGTTGGTGTTCATTCATTTAGTAATATTTTACAAATTCGGAGAATTAGATGACTGGTCGAGCTTAATTACCTTAGAAGAGATGGGTCTTAGGAAACTATACTAGAACTAGGCCTCATTTATAGAAGAAGTATCTATCTATTTTCAGCTTTGTTTTTTTTTTTTCCTTTTTTGGGTTGTTCGTTAGGTTAAGGTCAAATGTAATGTTTTCTTTCATAGCAGTTTTGTAAATCAATAAACTTAGGAATAATTAGAGAAAACAGAAACGTTTTCATGAATCAAATATTTTCTTTCTTTGTTTTCCCTTACAATAAAAATTAGCATGTAATATTTAATGATTTTTAAAGAAGAAATAGTTTATGAAGGGTGTTTTGCTCTTTGAATTTGTTTGGACGTGAATATAGTGGTATTCAATAGGAGGAAGGGTCCAAGATTTGTGGGACTGGGCTACTTAAATGTCGAGTTGCATCGACCAATTTCAACATTCATGATTTGCATTTGCATGCGCAATCCAATTTAATGCGATACTCAATTGGCGGTAACATAGGGTTAGGGTGCATGAATCAAAGAGCCAGCCAGGCAGCTCAGCCCCCGACTTTGAAAAATGAAAAAAGTATAAAAATAAGGCAGCCAACCACAATCTTAAACGAAGCCTAAGAAATAAACTCAAAGTAAGATTCAACTAAAGCTTTTGTAGGAGTAAGTTTTAGTATATGTTTTCGTGACTGAAATCAAACTTTTTTCTAACCTTTTCAGCAAAATGCTAATGGAAAGAAACACTTGGGAAAAGAGTGAAATGGGCTATGCCACTTGCAAGTTTTTTTTTTTCTTCTTTCTATTTTGCAAAAATAGTTAGGGTAAATTTGAAAAGCATGTCGTCAACAATACAATAATTGTTAAATAATCTAATGAACAAGAATTATTTGAAAAAAAAAAATTAAAAAATTAAAAATTGTTAAGAAAAAAATTATAAAGACAAAATTATCTTTAACAAAAAATCTTCTATTCCCTTACCATAGATCTTGATAGGAGCTTCAAGTTCAAGAAAATTAGGCTGTTGAAGAAAGATTTCTCTTGCAACAGCGCAAAGTTGACGGATCACACCTTCCAACAGCTGCACTTGCTTCCTTGGCCTCGCTTGTTTAAACTCCAATAAACAATATATTATATCATCCAAAAAGGCAGGTTCTATTGAAACAGATCCCATAATTTGGGAAAATATTATGAAACCAGTAGCTGAAGCTACTAATGTGATGAAGCTGCAGGGAATAGAGAAACTAGGAGCTAAGGGAAACGATGCAAGAGAGCTGAAGGCAAAGCTGGCAGAGGAAAAAGCTGAATCAGTAGCTGAGCTGGGGATTGACAAACCAAAGGAAGATGAGCTGGAAACATAATTGAGCCAAGAATAAAGTATAACCACCAAGCTGATATGGCAGCTAGATATTAATCCATTTAGAATAATTCTTGTAAAAGAAATCTGACAGCTATTGTATTTTCATTAGATCTACTTACTAGATAGTTGGTTATCAGTACTATTCTCACGTTATATACCTGCACCTGTACTAGTTAGATTAGGAATGAAAAATTTATCAAATTTTTTCTCTACATTCTCTCTTTCTCTTCTCTGATCTATTCTTCTCTTTTCTGCAAATATATTGTTCTGTTACAATTGGTATCCAGAGCTTTAAAGATCCAACCAACTTGGGGAAGAACAAAATACTGCCATGGCTGAAGGAACAAGACTAAATACACTCCAAGAGCAGGTCCAAGCTTTACAAACTCAGATGGAGGCATTGAAAGCTGCTGACACTTTCGTTCCAAGATGGTGGGCAGAGTAGAAAAGAAGCATTGATGCCAAGCTAGCTGAGAACCAGAGATATATCATCAAAATGCTTGAAATTTTAGCTCAAAAGGGGAAAGGTCAAGGTCAGTTTCAATCAGGGGAAGTAATCAACACAACTAATGCACAAACAACCCCTACATCACAACCTAAAGCAAAAGGTAAGATCCCATTGATGTGCCTGTAAGTGATGAACAAGAAAAACTTGTTTATAAACATGGTGGACTTGGTTTTTTTTATGGTTTAAATCCTAGGGTTTGGATAAAAAAATTCCAAAAATATTTTACCATTTTTGCAATGACTGATCATCAAAAACTAGAGTTTGTTGCTATGTATTTGGCTGGAAAGGCTAAAGTTTGGTTTAATGGTTACATAAACCAGAAAACTAAAATTAGCTGGCCAAAATTTGTTGTTGATCTTTGTCAAAGGTTTTGTGACAAAACCTATCATGCTATGATTGAGAATGACTCTGAAGAACATGTGGTTACTGATCCCAAAGACAAAGATGAGGAAATTGAAGAAGAAAAATTAGAAACCAGAGTAACCTACAATATTATTTTTGTTACTGCTGAAGCTGCACCTTATTTAAAGACAGGTGGATTAGGAGATGTTTTTGGTTCTTTGCCTATAGAGTTGGCTGGCCGTGGGCAATTTCAGAAAATGATCTCATTATTCTGGACTTGGGAAGATGACTTTGAGGATGGTGTTTGCAAAGATGTGTCAACCGTGATTATTTTGGATCTTTATGCCACTAAGTTTTTTGCTTTCAAATATGCTACTGATGCTGCCAGCACTGTGCTACGGGTAGAATATATTATAATGGCAAAACCAGCTGGAGGTCCAACAAGGAGGGATCAGCCTACAAGAGTGGATGTTCGGAATAAAGAGCAAGTTGTTACTCGAATGGAAGCTGTTGTTGCTAGCAAACAACACGGACAGGAAGATATATTATGTTCCTTTATAGCTGATGCATGCATCCAAATCTGCCTCAAGAACCCTGCAAACTTTGATGTTGGATATGTCCGTGTGGCAAAGTTTATTGGAAGAAGTCTGCATAATTATACAATAGCCCGAGGGATGGTTTTAAAAAAAGATGTTGTCTTCCTTATTGGGTACATCAAAGCCTTTATTCCATCTGACCATAAGATGAAGGATTTGGTATTTTTCTATGCTGAGCAAGGTGGTCAGAATTTGATACAAGGTTTCTTGATGGTTC
This sequence comes from Fremontodendron californicum, assembly GCA_030761205.1. Taxonomy (NCBI): domain Eukaryota; kingdom Viridiplantae; phylum Streptophyta; class Magnoliopsida; order Malvales; family Malvaceae; genus Fremontodendron; species Fremontodendron californicum. The sequence goes on along the minus strand of JAULJL010000009.1, from coordinate 7,040,162 downwards.
TTTTGGTTCATCCTAAGGAAGTGCTTGGCAATCATGCTGACCATAAAGGGTCCATTGTTCTTCTTGAAAATTTGAAATTTAATTTTTCCCATGATCCAAACAGAGGCGGTGCTATCAATGATTTTTCATTGTTTGATCCTTGGGGACAAGGATCGTTTGAAGGAAGGGGGAGTCATGATAATGAAGGAAGCCAATAGGGGAGCATCCGAAGATAGAATAGAAAGAAAAAGAAGGATGAAAAATGAGATGAAATGGGCTGAACCAGAGCTGCTACAACAAGAATTGGTAGCTAATGGGAAGATGGAAGTTGAGCTGGAAGTTAGGAATGAGTTGAAGATGGGAATTAACAGAAGAGGGAAGTTGGGAGCTGAAGAGCTGGATATTACCAAGCTGAAAATTAGACACGAGAATAAGCGAAGGAGCATGACTGAGTTTACTATGATGAAAAGAAACAACCAGGCTATCACTCAATTATCGATTGTTTGATCAAATTTGGAGCTTGAGAAAGCTATGTGGGAAGATTATATAATACTTAAATTACAATTTTCCTTGTTAGATCCTTGGGGACAAGGATCAATTGGAGAGGAAGGTAATGTGATGAAACCAGTAGCTGAAGCTACTAATGTGATGAAGCTGCAGGGAATAGAGAAACTGGGAGCTAAGGGAAATGATGCAAGGGAGCTGAAGGCCAAGTTGGCAGAGGAAAAAGCTGAATCAGTAGCTGAGCTGGGGATTGAAAAACCAAAAGAAAACGAGCTAGAAATAGAATTAAGCCAGGAATGAAGTATAACCACCAAGCTGATATGGCAGATAGATATTAGTCAATTTAGAATAATTTTTGTAAAAAGAATCTGACAGCTATTGTATTTTCATTGGATCTGCTTACTAGGTAGTTGGTTATCAGTATTATTCTCACGTTATATACCAGCACCTGTGCTAGTTAGATTAGGAATGAAAAACTTATCAAATTTTTTCTCTACATTCTCTCTTTCTCTTCTCTGGTCTATTCTTCTTTTTTCTGCAAATATACTGTTCTGTTACAGAAAACAATCAAAATTTCTCCAACAAAAAAAAAGCCCAAATTCGTTGTTTTTCTCAGTTTTTCCAAAACTGAGTTTTGGTTTTGGGGTTCTTTAAAAAGAAAGAGGCGGAGAAGAATGTGGCCCGACTTTTTTTTTTTTTTTTTCTTTTTAATTAATATTTTTTGTGTGGGATAAAAGTAATCCTACTACTGTTAATACTACATATAAAAAATATTAAAATAAGGGCGGTGGCGACTGTAACTCCAATGCGACGGAGAAGTCTATATTTTTATATCTATCAAAAAAGAATTTCATCAAGTCGATAAAAAAAGAAGAAAAAGTTTTTTTTAATTAAAGATAGTTTTGTCTTTATAATTTTCTTCATAATAATTTTTAATTTTTTTAAAAATAATTTTTGTTTTTTATATCATTTAACAATTATTATATTATTGATAGTATGTTTTTTAAATTTACCCAGAGGTTAGAGCAGTGTAAATCACAGTGTTCAGAGTTATGCAGCTTTTTCTTTTCCTCATGTCATGCTATATTTGCCTGAAAAAAAGTTGGAATTTTGAGTTCGTTTAGTTAAATTAAATGTATGGATGGATCATGTATTTGCATATTCGTATTATTTTTTCGTTATTTTTATATTGTATTTTAATTATTTTTGTATATTTATCTAAATATTATAGAATTTACTTAACAGAGTTTATTAATTTTTCTTTTTATTTTATTTTGGGCTGATTGACAAGCTTTATTCTTTTAATATTCAACTAGCTCACCCACTAGCCCAAATTACTCTTTTAATTTTCTTGTGTTGGACCCTTGCATATATTAATTTATATTTTATAGTCTACAAAAATCATGCAAACTTCGGTTTTTTTATCCAAATATAGCTAAAAAAAATTATATACCAAAATATCGTTCTTTTCAGATTAATTTTCAAAATCCGTTTTTTTTTTTTCTAGTTGGGAAATCGCCATCCCCCATGACGATTTCCTAGCGTAAAATTTGCAAAATTTGCAAATTATACCAAGGGAAATCGCCATGGGGGTGGCGATTTCCCTTGGTGTTTTATTTTATTTTATTTTATTTTACTTAAATTAAAAAAAATTGTAAATTTATTTTTAAAATTTGTATTTTAATTTTTAAAATTGTAAATTAAATAAAAAAATTATCTAGGTTTGTTTATTTATTTTTTTAAATATATATTAAAATTTTTTAATTTTTTTAATTTTATAAAAAATAAAATTTAATTTATTATTAAAATTTTATAAAAATAAAATTTAATTTATTATAAAATTTTATAAAAAATAAAATTTAATTTATTATTAAAATTTATAAAAATAAAATTTTATTTCTTATTAAAATTTAAAAAAGAAAATTATATTTCTTATTAAATTTTTATATAAAAAATTTTATTTCTTATTTAAATTTTATATAAATAAAAATTTTGATTTTTTATTTAAATTTTATATGTGAGATCTGTAATAAACAGGTATAAAAAATTTTATCTTCGATTGTTTTAATTTTTTTAAAATATATATACTTAAATTTTTTATTAAATAATTTTTATTACTTTAATTTTATGCTGTAGAAAATATTGGAATTTGATTCCTTCTGCAATGGATGGGACTAATGATTTAGGGTTAGGGACAGGTTTCAGTTATTTTTCAGTCAATCAAAGGCTGCAAAAAATATTGGAATTGGATTCATTCTGCAATGGATGGGACTAATGATTTAAGGTTAGGGACAAGTTTCAGCTATTTTTCAGTCAATCAAATGCTGCAAAAAATATTGGAATTGGATTCCTTTTGCAATGGGTGGGACTAATGATTTAGGGTTAGGGATAGGTTTCAGCTATTTTCCAGTCAATCAAATGCTGCAGAAAATATTGAAATTGGATTCCTTCTGCAATGGATGAGACTAATGATTTAAGGTTAGAGATAGGTTTTAGCTATTTTTCAGTCAATCAAATGCTACAGAAAATATTGGAATTGGATTCCTTCTGCAATGGATAGGACTATTGGACAGTCCGGTACAAAAGATGGGATTTATCATCAGTTTTTGCATTGAATGAGTTATCAATTTTTCAATCAAATAACCCTAGCTAGAAAATGAGAATCAGATTTCATCCTGTACAAAGGATGGGATTTGTCATCTGGTACAACATAATGAACCATTATAAATTCATAATATTGATGAAGGTTTACAATACCCCCTACAGCAGTTTTTCAATCAGATTTTTTCTGAGTGCTAATACCTCCTCATTCTCATCCTTCTATATTTCTTCTTTCTTTTGCTGAGTGATAATACCTCCATTCTCATCCTTCTTAGTTTATTACTACACAACATGAGCAATAGAGTGATAGCATTGGTCTACTATAATGCCCAAATTCATAATACTGACGAAGGTGCTACCTTTGATTGTGAACGTCCTAAAAGTTTTCTTGTTGAAGAAGACGTCACATTAGAGAAATTGAAGCTGCAAATTCATACAAAAATTAAAGCTGGAAATAGAAAAAGAGTTTCAAAGGTTAAGTATAAGCATTCTCTTTCTATTGGTGAAAGATGTGTCCGATATAGAACATTTCCACTTGAAGATGATGATGATGTCTAATGCATGTTTTATGCTCATGAGACATTTGTAAATGTTGGTGTACTTGAGTTATATGCTAACATAGAGGATGTTGACGATAATTGTGGGCCTTCAAATGTTCGCACAACAGAAAACTTTCCCATAGAAGATGATGATTCTGGGCCGTTCTATGTTCACACTACATACGACGTTCCCACAGAAGAAGTCGTTCCGTTATCTCAAGCTACAACGTTTCATGATTCATTAGTCTCACAAACAATTCCTACTACCCTCGAAGATGAGCCAGCTGGTGTTGATCTTGTTCCGTCACGTGGAGTCCATGGTGAATATGTTGGTGACTTTAGTGAGCAGGAAGAGGATGCTGAATTCGCAAGTGATGACAACAGTGATTCTGACCCAGACGTCGTCCCTGTTGAGATCAACACTCATGGAGATCTTCCCCCATATGAGGCTGCATCCCATATACATACCCTGGATCTAGAGGCAATGCAAGTGCCAAAATTTCCTGAGTATGCTCATACATTAGCTACGCCTCTGACATTTGATCCATCTGCAGTTGGTCTGTGTGTTGGGTTACAATTTCCAACGAAAGAGGCTCGGCTTTCAGCTATCAAGCATTATAACATCAAAAACTCTGTAGATTACAGAGTAATTGAATCTGAGCGGACCAAATATTATGCCAAGTGTCTAATGTATGTAAAAGGGTGTAATTGGAGAATAAGGACAACTTTTATGAAGAAAAAACAGGCATGGAGATTAGAAAATATGAAGGGCCTCATATTTGCACATCGGGAAAGATTTCACAAGATCATTGCAAGTTAGATTGTAACATGATCTGTTCATGCATTCTGTCATTGGTCCAAGCAAATCCGGAGATCTCCGTTTCAGTTTTGATCGCTGAGATGCGAATCCGGTATGGATACATCACCTCCTATAAGAAAACGTGGAAAGCAAAGCAAAAGGCAATTGTTCGAGTTTTTGGCGATTGGGAAATATCGTACAATGAGCTACCTAAATGGTTAGGTGCAATGCAACATTTCGTGCCTGGTACAATTGTGGAATTGCAAACGGTACCTGCATATCACGGTGATCGACTGATCCAGGGTAAGAGAATATTTCATGGACTATTTTGGATATTTAAGTCATGTATTGAAGGGTATCCGTATTGTAAACCTATTGTGCAAATAGACGGTACTTTCTTATATGAAAAATACAAAGGAACATTATTGTTAGCTATTGCAGAAGATGGCAACCAAAACATACTGCCACTTGTCTTTGCCATTGTGGAGGGTGAGACAACAGAGACTTGGTCATTCTTTCTCACTAATTTGCGTAGACATGTGACAAAACAGCCTGGCATATGCTTGATGTCTGATTGACATGAAGCCATCAAAGCTACGATTAGACGCGATGGTAGTGGATGAAATCCTTCACATGCATATTCAGTGTACTGCATTTGACACATTGCAACTAACTTTATGAAAAAGTTTAACAATAAGGAATTGCGTCGACACATTGTTAACATGGGTATGAAATCGAATCATAGTTATTTTATCTCTTATATTTCGCTTAGTATATAAAATAATACTGAAATTCACAAGTCTTTTGTTTTTACTTTTATTAGGATACGAGTTGAGGCGACCGAATTTTTATTTCATGTATGAGAATCTTAGTGGAGAAAATGCAGATGCGGCTAATTGGCTTGATAGGATCGCCAAGGAGAAGTGGGCCCAATCATATGATCAAGAAAGACGTTATGGCCATATGACAACCAACCTAGCTGAATCTATCAATTCGATGTTGAAGGGAACGCGTCATCTTCCCATTACTGCTTTAGTGCAATCAACATATTATAGGTTGGCTGCACTTTTTGTTAAGATGGGGAACAAGCAAATTGCAATGATGGAGGGAGGGCACACATACTATGAAACAGTCACACAGGATATGCAAAAAAATCGCAGAAAAGCTAACTTCCACTTTGTTCGTAATTTTACGCGAGCAAATCAATCTTTTCAGGTTGAAGAGTTAGTTGATCCACAAGAGGGTGTTTCTGCAATAAAGTACAAAGTCAAGCTTAGTGACATGTGGTGTGACTGTGGGAAGTTTCAAGCACAAAGATTCCCTTGTTCACATGTAGTTGCTGCTTGTGCACATGTCCATGTATATTGCATGTAATATGTGGACAAAGTCTATAGACTGAAAACTATATTGAATGTTTATAGACATGAGTTCGAAACAGTTGAAAATGAAGGTCACTGGCCTCAATATGATGGTCCAAAAGTGTGTTCCAATCAAAAAATACGGAGAAATCCATATGGTCGGCCAAAATCAAGTCGTATTCGTAATGAAATGGACCTCAGGGAGAAAGGCCAACCAAAATATTGTGGATTATGCAGAAATAAAGGTCATAACCGTAAAAAATATCCGCATCAATCTGGCACATTGGGGGAGAGTTCGCATCAACAATAAAGGAATTGTTTTCATAGCCTGTAATATTTACATATTTTGCCATTAAAGAAAAATATTATGCAAGTTTTTTTCTACTTATCATGTAATTTTGATTATTATTTTATATAAAATTAAAAAATTTTATAAAAATATATTCAATAATATATTTTATTATATTTTTATAAATTAAATAACAACATTAAGATTTTAGTTACATATGCTGAATAAAAAAATTAAAAATAATAATTAATTTTCCAACAAATTTAAAATAAATAACATGAAATGCAAATCATATAAATTTATTTATTACAAATTTAAAATACATTATTTCTCGTTATATTGATAAAAGTACATTTATTCTAATTATTGCGTGGTGTAGAGCAACAATGTCGAGCTATTTTAATGCGTGGTGGTTGGACCCGTCATTCAACCTCGTCAGTGGCACGTATTTGCGATCGACCAAGACCTCCTGCTATAACCGCCACTAGTTCCGGTTGTATATCATCAGTCATTTCTTCCGTATCAAAAATTTGAAACCCACTGCTGGAGAAGCTAACACTTAGTTCACCCATAACGGGAACCTGACTACTAGATAGACCAGAAATGATGTACCATCAAATGCTGACGCAGGGGTTTCAAACTGATACATTGATGTTAGATATGCTGAACTTGGAGTTAGAATGGGGAGCTGGTCATCTAACCTCGTCATTGGCGGTGATGGTCGGTAACACTCATCAACGTCATATCCGGGGTGACTGACGGAATAACGATGGCTGGATGGTACCCCATGATCGCGTTCAGGTTCAGGATGACCAAATGACATCCTCGATGCTGTGAACTCCGATGAGGCCAGTTGACGCGTTCGCCCACGTTGTCGGCTAGGTCTAGGAGCTTCCATATCCTGTGTAGGAGGGACTGGAGTTGAAGTTCGTCCGGTAAATGGCATACTCCTAACATCCTTATACACCGACGATGGACAAACAAAAGGCCGACCTTTATTTTTATACCATCCTATGTAATCATCAGATGAGTTAAAATTATTACCAACAATCGGATAACCTGTCGGAATTCGTTAAAAACGTATATTCCACCAATGGATCCAATGTTCATGCTTTGCAGGCCAGAATTCGTCATGACGACCACGCATGTCGATCTTGTGAAGCTTATCAATGTTCACAGGGGCTGTAGGAATTGGTTGTTGCATCCCAAATTGTCGCAACACCTTGTCAGTTTGGTGCCACTCTACATATGAAAAACATATCAATGTTGTGTTTGCTTTTCATATATTACAATTATTGTAGGCATCTAATGGGTGGCATGCCATAATTTCACTTGAGGAATATGGCATCCACAGAATCTGCGAATAATTATTACAAATTATTAGTTTCATATGGATTAAATACAAAAATACTTGAATGTAACAATCGAAATATTTACCTTATCATATCCTACACGATCTAGTCGCAATCTTATACTTGCAAGGTCGGTCGAAATCTCTGTAAAATCTCTACTCCTACTCCTACTCCACATGTTAAAATGCATATAAAATCTTAATAGACCTATAAAAATACAATTTCGTACAAAATTAATAAAATAATAAAGATTATTACCTGCTTGCAAGGGGGTATACAGCCGAAACATCCACGCGCGGAGCAAGAAATGGTAGCCGATACCAAGCCCATGATTGTAGAAGCACTAAACATCCACCTATGTCATGGCTTTTTGGAACTGTAGCCCGGCAAAGTTCTCTATACAAAACCGCCAAACACGCAAAACCCCAACTATAATTTGCCGCATGCTCTAAATCACGTAGTAATGGAAGATACATTAAATGTACCCGACTGCTCGATTTGTCAGGCATTAGTAATCCTTCAATCAAACGTAAAATATATGCTCTAGCAGCATATTGTATCCGTTCTTCAGTTACGTGTAATGGAAGATTTTGAAAAGATTTCAACCAATTTAGTCTCACCGTTGAGCCAGATACATACTCATCTGGAGGTACCGAGCCCAATAGATTTTGAGACTCTTCATTCCAATCTAGCAAGCTTCCGCCTGTAACTGCATCGCTATGGACCGGAAGTCCAAGTTGAAGCGCAACATCTTCTAGAGTTACCGTGCATTCACCAAATGGAAAATGAAAAGTGTGTGTCTCAGGTCTCCATCGTTCGATCAACGCACTGATTAAGTCGGGTTGTATAAAAAATCGTCGAATTTGAGTTGCGTGATAAAATCCGGCTGTTCTTAAATGGTCGATAATAGATGGATGCGGGTCCTTCAATGTAAATTTTCTCGAACGTAACACGCGACGAGTTTCCTGTTGATAATTAATTAAATTAAATCAAATAATAATAAAATTTAATATATTATGAAACTATAACAATTAAAAAAATTAAACAATATAAAAATTAAAAAAACTCTAAAATTCTAAAATAACAAAACAATAATAATAAAAAAAATTTAAAATTATTTATATAATTATTAAATAATTAAATAATATAAAAAATAAATAACTATAAAATAAAAAATTATAATTATAAAATTATAAAACTATAAAAATATAATAATAAAAAATAATATAATATAATATAAAATTTAAAATTATATAAAACTATAAAATGAAAAAACAATAATAATTATAAAATTATAAAACTATAATAATAAAAAATAATATAATATAAAAATTAAAATTAAAATTATATAAAACTATAAAATGAAGAAACAGTAATAATTAAAAAATTATTATTGTATATAATAAAAAAATAATATAATATAAAAAATTAAAATTATATAAAATTATAAAATGAAAAAACAATAATAATTAAAAAATTAAATAACTATAATAATAAATAATTAAACAATATAAAAAATAAATAATTATAAAACTATAAAATAAAAAAACAATACTAATTAATAAATGATAAAACTATAATAAGCACTATAACATTAAAAATATAAAAATTATAAAACAATAAAACTATAAATTTACAAAATAATAATAATTAAAAAAATAACTAAAAATTGATAATGTAATACAAATAATATTATAACAATTTACTTACCTCTTTAAATATAACCTTCGATATGTAATTTTCTTTCAACCTCAATAGTGATGATGAAGCCATTTTTAAATATTGTTGTAGAAAAAAAATATTGTTGTAGAAAAAAATATTTTTGATAGAAAGAAATTTGATTGTAGAAAGAAGAAAAAAAATAAAAATAAGTTGTAAAAATGAGGAGGGTATTTATAGAAGAGTGGTGTGTGTGTGTGTGGAGGGAGGAGGTTTTGAAGGCAACGATCAAGTGACTGTTGTCTTCAAAAAAAATTTGATTTTTTTTTTATTTCTTTGTTTTTAAAGTTTATATAGTAAAATTTAACTAAAAATTTTTAAAAAAGGTTTCGTAAATTTTAAATAAGAAAAATATAGCGTTGGACTTTTAAATTTTTTTTTATAAATTTTTTTTATAATTTTTTAATTTAATTTACAATTTTTAAAATTAAAATACAAAATTTAAAAATAAATTTATAATTTTTTTTAATTTAAGTAAAAATAAAAAAATAAAACACCAAGGAAAATCGTCACCTCCTAACGATTTTTCTTGGTATTTTTTTACAAATTTTACACTGAAAAATCATCATGGGAGATAACGATTTTCTCGCTAGGAAAAAAAAAGAAAATTAATCTGAAAAAAACGATATTTTGATATATAATTTATTTTTTTTAGCTATATTTGAATAAAAAAACCGCAAACTTCTTGGTTTGAGATCTTTACAATTTTTATTTTGTTTTCAAATAAAGGATTTTGGATATTTCAAACAATTTTTATTTCTTTGGCTTAAAGAAAAACAATTTTTATTTTATTGGGGAAGATACTTCAAGCATTGGGATAATTACTTGGACTTAGCTTAAGTAATAAGATGTGAGATTTGAATTAAAATTTTATAATTTAAACTTCTATAATAAAAAAAAATTCAAATTTTAATCTAGATCTTTATAATTTTATTATATATATATATAAAAAAAAAATAAAAGCGCTAAACAGTAATTTGATGGGCAAAAGGAAAAGCAAGTTATTGTTCAACTCGTACAAAAAGCCGAGCCGAATTATAAAACCACACAACTCACAGACAGAAGAAGAAGAAAAAACAAGGATTAGCCCTAACTTAGCTAAGTAGATTTTTTTTATTTTTTATCTTTGAAATTCCAAAAGAACATCAACGAATCATTAAAAGGATAATTTTTATAAAAAAAATTATTATCAGAAAAGATATTATTATTATTATTACGAACCGTTACCCATTTTTTTTTTCATGGTTAAACCGGATAATTTTTCCGAGAAACAAACATGGGGTACCTGGGAGGAGCTTTTACTTGCCTGCGCTGTTCATCGTTACGGCAGCGACAGTTGGGACTCCGTTGCTATGGAACTCCAGAAACGAACTTCCACGCTCCAACACCTCTTCTTTACTCCTCTCTCTTGTCAACAGAAGTTTCAAGACCTTAAACGCCGTTTCGCTGAAAACGACGTAGGAGGAGACGATGCTAAAACTACTAATAACAACATCACCACCGCCGTTCCTTGGCTTGATGAGCTCCGAAATCTCCGCGTTGCTGAACTCCGCCTCGAAGTCCAACAATATGACTTCTCCATCGGGTAAATTATTACAGAATTAACTTATTTTTAAAAAGAAAATTATTTCCTTTTGGGGCAAAAATGGAGTTTTTTTTTTTTTTTTTTGTCTTTTTTTTTACAGGTCGTTGCAATTGAAGGTGCAGAAATTGAAAGAAGAGAGAGAACAGAGCTCCAGAGAGAATGGAAAAGATAATGAAAAATCGGATCTGGAGAGAGAGAAGGAAAGTGAACAAAGGGAAGAAGAAAACGAACAGGAGGATCAAACAAAAAACCGGTTCACGGCGGGGAAGAGTCCGACTGACCGGGAGAATCATTCAGTAAACGAGTCGAACTCTACAGATCCGAAGGATGAGAGTCCGGGAACCGGGCCGGAGAAGGCGAAGGTTGAACCGGAATCGGTCGAACCGGAAGGATTTGAAACGGGTAAGGAGGTGGAGAGCGTGAAGCCAGCGGGAGAGGATTCGTGCAACGGGAGCTGTGATAGTCTAGCGAAGGAACCGGCGGGAAACTCGGAGCGAGTTGACCCGAGGAGAGAACCTGGTGACTCGCCCGAGTCAGTGGCTGAGTCAAACGGGGAAGAAGCTAATGGAGAGAGCATCGATGTACAGAGCTCAGCGAGCTTGTCCGGGAAGGAAAAGAAAATTGCTGAAAGGAATGAACCGGACGAACCGGATAATGAGGAATTGGACCAATCTCCCGCCATCAAGGAGGCTTCCATTGAATCTCAGCCGTTGGTGGAGAGCCTTGAGATCTTCCGGTCTCATAAGCTCGGCTCCCTCTTCGAGCGCCGACTTGAAAGCCAGGTAAAACAAAATATTCTATTTTAAAAAAAAAAGTCGATTTAAATTTTTAAATAAATTTTTAATTACTTTTTTGAATGAGAAAAAGATAAGGAGAAGTTTTTTTTTTTGGATGCAATGCGGGTGAGGTATAGTATCACTATCAGTAGTGTTGGCCCAATCTGGCGGTGACGTGTCAGCACGATTAGTTTTGGTGGACTTTTTAAGATATATAAATGGGTAATACTACTTTGATAGTGGTGCCATTTGATTTATCTAATTAGATCCTTACAATTGATCTTAACCGCTGATCCGGACGTATTGATAATGTCTAAATTTGGAATATAATAATATTTAATAAATTTTTTTTTTTTTATAAATTTTGTTAACGAGTATTTTAAAAATATTTTTAAGATTATAACATATATTAATATTTTCATTTACTGAATTAAAAATAATAAATAAAATTATTAATTATTATATTTAATATAATAATATTATTATAAATAATATATTAATTAATTTTAAAAAATATTCAGAAAGATACTCGTCAACAAATTTTAATTTTTTTTTATTAGAATGGATTTAGTTTAGACTTTATTCAAGTGTTGGAATGGTTATTGGTTAATTGCGTGCTGCTAATTTTTCAGTGTATGGAATTGACGAAAACATCCTTTCATTTCATTTTGTTATATATTTTTTCCCGTGTACTTAGCTATATCAATATCATGTGCTGTGGAAATGGGTTGGTTTGGACCCATGCAGCCATGCTTGGAGATAGAGAGCAAATGAACCATGTCTTTTGGAATTAGGTTCTTTTTCCTTTCATTTTGTCAAAAAGATTAAAAAGTGTAAAGTGAAAACTATACTCAAAAACTATTGAATGTTGAATATGGATATATTTTCGATACAAGTATACTTAAATTTTTTTTTATATATTTGAAAGATCAGACTTGATATTTTCATATTCATATTCGAATATGTGTCAAATATGAATATTTTTAAAAAAAAAAATTAAAGAAGAGCTCGAATAATATAGCTCAACAATAGAAGTGAAAGGGAAATATTATTTTTTTAATTTTTTTTTAAATCCGGTGCTTTATGGTATTGGCATCATTGGTCAGTCTCTCCTGTCTTCTTCTTGGTCCCTTTTTTATTCGCAATAAACAGGATTGTTGAACGTTGGGTTGGACTTTGGTGTTATGGTGATTAATATTATGAAGTCTTATTTGTACTGATCCTTGTTAAATCTCATTATGATAACTTTTTATAATTGTTACATCATGTTACATAGTCAATTTGCATGGAAAGAACCAAGAATGCATAAATCATATTCACAAGCTAGATTTTTTTGGCGTTGGCCTTATTGAGAAGGAAGAAGAGCAATAGATTGACGGTCCACTTGGTAACCCGATAAAGAGTTGTTAGTTGTGGACCCTCTTTGCTGTGAACCAGCGATTATTTTTAGGGTAATGAGTTGAATGAAAACACGAAAATCATTCGGCATGCTAATTTTTTTAAGATCAACGGTGGTTAATAGAATCTTATCGAAAAAGAAATTGGGAGAGGCCACTTTATTCCCATCTCCATCCCTATCAGCTTTTACTAATAATTAATTTTTTCAGTCTTCCATGCTGTTTGTCTTTTCCCTTTTTCTATGTATACTTTTTAAATTAAGTAGTAAATTTTATTAGATTTCATTACTTAATGATGTTTAAGGTCCCCCATACCTAATTTGCATCAATCTTACATGTACACATGTACATATGCTGTATGTCAGAAGAAACAAAAGCATGTGTGTACCACTTGGTTTTAGTTTTTATTTAATTGATTGGCAAAGGTAAGGTTTAGGTAGACATTTCTTTCTTAGTCATAATGCTCTTTTTTTTTTTTTTTGATACAAAGGAGGCCGCAGTTTAGGGATAGGAAAAAAAGATGCAGATGCTGAGATTCAAATCCCAAATTTGCTAAATGTCATATTTTAAAAGTGACTACATGAATCAACTGAACTGAATTCCAGGTTCAGTCATAATGCTCTTTTCTCTTTTTCTTTTATGCTATTTTGGATCCACTGCTCTCTTTAACCTATGTGCTCCCATTAGTTGCTATTGCTTTAAATTTGTTATTTTTGGGGCCTGACAAATGATGAATACAATGTGCGAGTATTGTACGTATTGCTTAATTTTCAATACTGTAGGAAAAACCAGATTACATGAAATTGATTCGGCAACATCTCGACTTCGAGACTATTGGCATGAGGCTCGAAGAAGGTGATGGGCAGAAACCGAACTTACCGAAAAATCGGGAAAACACAACCGGTAGTTCTTTCTCTCCCAATTAACAGGATCTGTAAATATGGTACTAAATTGCACAAGATATATATATACTCCAGCAACACAAATTCAACCAAGGATAATCACAAACAACCAATCACACGAGACACACAATTTTTACGTGGAAAACCCCTTTAAATCAAAGGGTAAAAACCACGGGACTTAAGAGTCCAGTCAAAATCTCCACTATAATGAGAGTGTGTTTACAATATCACAATAATTCAGCTAACACAATGAGTACACAACTCTAACTTAGCTATCAACAAGTGATATTAAAATCAAAGAGAGAAAGTTGAAAAATCACCCCAAAAAACGTGACTACTGTTCGGACACAAAACAGAACGTTATAGTGTTCAGATGAAAATTCTCACCGTACACAATCAGCATCTACGTATCCTATAGCCACTGCCAGAAAATCAAGAAGATCGGACCACGGATGAACCTCCGATCGACGACTTGATCAAAACTGTGCAAACTCACTCTTTTTTCTCTTCTCTGTCGCCTTTCCTTTTTTTCTTTTTGTTTTGCTTCTGACTCTACTAACTCAAAATACAACACCATTCTCAATTAAAAGGGCTAAGGGCAAAAATGGTATTTCCTCCACATAGGAGGGATCCATGCCCAACAAATCTCCCCCTCCCGACTCTGTGGAGGTGTTCGCCATCCCGGCGATCAAACAACATATTTCAAACTTTTCTCTTGGTAAGGCTTTAGTCAACATATCAGCACCATTATCATCAGTATGAATTTTCTCAAGTTCTAACAATTTAGCATCGAGAACATCTCTAGTAGACCAGCAGGGTATGGGTGATTTTGATGCTCCCATGGATAGTGTTGTGAATGATCAACACCAAGGACCTATATCTCCACCAACAGTTCCACTTCGGAGGTCTACTAGAGATGTTCTCGATGCTAAATTGTTAGAACTTGAGAAAATTCATACTGATGATAATGGTGCTGATATGTTGACTAAAGCCTTACCAAGAGAAAAGTTTGAAATATGTTGTTTGATCGCCGGGATGACGAACACCTCCACATAGTCGGGAGGGGGAGATTTGTTGGGCATGGGTCCCTCCTATGTGGAGGAAATACCATTTTTGCCCTTAGCCCTTTTAATTGAGAATGGTGTTGTATTTTGAGTTAGTAGAGTCAGAAGCAAAACAAAAAGAAAAAAAGGAGAGGCGGCAGAGAAGAAAGAGTGAGTTTGCACAGTTTTGATCAAGTCGTCGATCGGAGGTTCATCCGTGGTCCGATCTTCTTGATTTTCTTGCAGTGGTTATAGGATACGTAGATGCTGATTGTGTACGGTGAGAATTTTCATCTGAACACTATAACGTTCTGTTTTGTGTCCGAACAGTAGTCACGTTTTTTGGGGTGATTTCTCAACTTTCTCTCTTTGATTTTAATATCACTTGTTGATAGCTAAGTTAGAGTTGTGTACTCATTGTGTTAGCTGGATTATTGTGATATTGTAAACACACTCTCATTATAGTGGAGATTTTGACTGGACTCTTAAGTCCCGTGGTTTTTACCCTTTGATTTAAAGGGGTTTTCCACGTAAAAATTGTGTCTCGTGTGATTGGTTGTTTGTGATTATCCTTGGTTGAATTTGTGTTGCTGGAGTATATATATATATATATCTTGTGCAATTTAGTATCATATTTACAGATCCTGTTAATTGGGAGAGAAAGAACTACCGGTTGTGTTTTCTCGATTTTTCGGTAAGTTCGGTTTCTGCCCATAACAACTGGTATCAGAGCTTATGGTTCGAGGGAAGAGTTGCCCAGAAGTCTTGTGGTTCAAGCAAGGAGAGATGCTGCCAAGAGTCTTTTGGTTCGAGTGAGAAGAGAAGCTTTGTTCGAGGAAGAAGAGTTGTCGAGTTCCTGCCAAGTGGTTATTGGGACTTTGACTCAAGGGATGATATGTTGAGTATTTTTGAGTCAAGTCCCAATCCCACATAGCTTGCTTATGTCAAGCCAAGGGGGCTTTCACCTTATAAGTAGAGAGCTTAGGCTTTGGTTGAAATCACCCACCACCCTTGTGAGAGATAGTCTATACTCTTGTATTAGGATTATCCGGTGGTGAGTCATAGTGTTTTGTTGAGAGGGTTTGTAGCTTAATCCGTTCAAAAGCTAATTTGAGGGTTTGTAGCTTAATCCATTCAAAAGCTACTTGTGAGAGGGTTTGTAACTTAATCCGTGCAAAAGTTACAAGTGTATTGAAGGAGGGTTTGTAGCTTTGTCCGTTCAAAAGCTTCAGTTGTAGTGATGTTATCCCTTTGGGATCGTGGATGTAGACCAAGAGGGTCGAACCACGTAAAATATTGTCTCTTTTTCTCTTCTTGTTTGAATGCTTATTGTGGTTTAATGTTTGTTATTAGGTAATCATGTTTTATTTCTCCCAACAGAAGGTTGGTATTCAGGATGCAAAAGCAAGTTCTTTAGAGACTTGCTTTTGCTTTTAAACAATGCCATTGTTTTCTTTGGCAAGAAGTCCTCAGAACACACAGCTGCTATCGAGTTCCGACAACTTGTTTCAAAGGAGATTGCTGCCCAGATTCCCAACTCAAATGTGTTGCCCAAAGAACAATCGTCTATGCTGCCTGAATCCCATATGCCTTTGAAACCCGAACCTGAACCGTCACTCTCCTTGTCAATGAAACCTAAATTATCAGCCCCGTTGATTGCATGTCGCAAACGCAGCTCCATTACTGCAAAAGCTTCATCAACATCATCTTCTGGACAAGAGAAAAAAAGGCAGCCAATAGCCGCATTGATGAATGAGAAACCAGCTCTAGATTGGAAGCAGAATGATAACTCGTCTGAGAAAGCCGAGGAAAATCTTTTAACAAAGAAGAGAACAAGAGAAAAATCTGCCTCAGGTACAAGAAAAGCAAACAAAAATGTAAAGACTCGTAATCACACAAACACGAACAAAAATTCAGATAGCAATACCATTGCTGATATTTCAAGCAAAGGTGGATCATCAAATGAGAACTCAGAATCCAAGAATCAAAGTGCAGCAAAATTTTTGAATAGAATGAGGAGATCTTCATCCAATAATGGGCCATTAATAGAGACATTGAAGGGTGTGATTAGTTCTGATCATGGTAAAGGAGATGGAGGTGAGCAGAAAACAAACAGCAGTAGTAAAAAAGGTGATCAACGGAAGGATCAAATTTCAACTCCTCGGACACGTTCGGGTGGGAAAAAAACAAAGGAGCGGGGAAGCCCAGGAAAGAGGATCAGTACGGGACGACAACCAAAGAGAGCAGCTGCAGCATCCTCTGCAACCCCGTCAGTTCCTGCTAAGCGGGGAAGGGAAGTTGTTGAGAACGATTCGTGTACTGGACATGCAAAGAAGCGTTCAAGAAAGTGAAGGATGATGATGATTCCTGTATTCTTTTTTTGTGTTTTTGTAAGATTGTTCAGAGCCATATACGATACCTGAACTCTTCATTTTTTTTTTTATCGAAATTTCGTATTCGATAATTGAGTTTGACATATGTTCAGATATGAATATAGATAAGATCTTTCAAATATATGAAAAACTTTAAAAAAATTAAATATATTTATGTCAGATACATACATAAATTTGAAACTTACCTTCAATCCAAATAACATAAAATGCGATATAGCAAGCTGTGTTACGCAGTTAAATTCTATTTGGTTCCTCAATTCTATGTTTCTCCTACAGGGTGGTGAATGTCTAGCAACATGTCGACTAATTATGGAAAAATTAGTTCCTTTTGACTTGTACGATTTGGGCAAATCTTTAACAGTCTGTTTGCAACTTGCAAGAGACTCTCTGGTATATGAATGCGTTGTTGCGGGGTAAAGTTTTTATTATAAATATTTATATATGTTAAAACTAATTAAATATTACACACTCACAATATGGATAAAAATAAAAAATTTATGAATTAAAAAGTATTTTAAAATAAATAATTTAATAATATAAAATGTGAAGAGTTTTTTTTAATGGAAGTTATCTGATGTGAGTAGGGATGACAATGGAGCGGGACGGGGGAGGGGCGGATTTTGCAATATCCGTCCCGTCCTTTCATTTGAATGCTCTGCTTTGCTTTGTCTCCTATCCCGCTCCGTCGTGGATGTTGAAATTTCAATACTACTATCACCTCCATGGATGTCGGTTGCATCCATAACTGTCCCGTCTCATTCCATCCAATTTTAACTAGTTATTTTTAAAATTTTCAAATAATAAAGTATTGTAAAAAAATTTAAATATAAATTCAACATAAACGAGTTTCTAATCTAGGAAGAGAAAAAAATAAAGTATTATGTTTAAGTTTTTAAAATAAAAATAAAAATAAAAAGTTTAGTTGTATTACTTTATTATCCTTTTAAAAGCTAAATATTTAAGAGTAAAATAGTAATTTCAATATTCGGGGCGGGACGGGACGGAGCAGGCAATTATCAAAACTGTTCCATCCCCACCTTTCAAACAAGAAAAAAATCGCCCCGTTCTGCCTCTACTGTTAAAAAAAAAAATCCTTTCCATTCGGAGCGGATCGATTCGAAATTCATCGGACGGTTTGGATTTTGCCATCCCTAGATGTGAGTAGTTTTTTTAAATAAAAAAATTATCTTTGATGATGTCATATGTAAAATAATTTTTTAAAATAAATTACATATATATTCTTAATTGTATTGTTTATTATATTTTTATTTTTTGATTTTGATTTTTCTCCAACTAAGTTGGTGTCCGATTAACTCGTGACACCAACTCAGTCATTGCTTTTAATAATAGTATAGATATATCATAAAATTATTCATTACATTATTTATCTCATGTGTATTTCTGTAATTTACTCTTATTTTTATTTATAACTAATAAAGTAATAGAAAGAAATGAAGGTCTAACATGAAATTAGAATTCAAACATTTTGTTAAATGATAACTGTATGCATATCATGACTTCATGTCAAAGAGTTGATTATAATTCTTAGCCTAAAATGTTATACTTAATATAATTTTCAAGCATTATAAATAAAATTATGAGTATGATTTTCATGTTGTATATCACTTCCTATAAAATAAATACATTACATATAAAATAAGTAAATATTTTTAATGTATTATTTAATCAAATATATTATTTTTAAGTTGCACAATTTTTTTTTTGAAATTATAAAAATATGAAATTAATTATATTTTAATCTATTTAAATAAACATATAAGCATATTACATTGCCATCTAAAAGTTTTTTTACATTGAAGATTTTTTTTTTAAATTAATTTAAAATCAATTTTAAGTTTTAACATTTACATCATAATAAATTAGCATTAATCATATATATATTATTTTAACTATCATGAAATTAATAGTTAATTGACACATTTTGTATTTAAAAATTCATATAAGGATTTTATTAATTATATAATAATTAAGTATTTAAAATATATTATTACATAATATATTTATTTAATTTAATTAAGTGTATATTTTTATTTCACACTTTTCATTTTATTTTTATGTATTTTTTTTAGGGTTAAAGGGTAAATTTGCCACCATACTATAGGTGGATATTGAAATTTGCCACTATATTTTGTTTTGATTAATATTTGCCATTATACTTTGAGATTAAAGGCAAATTTGCCACTTTACTTTTATTTGATTAAATTTTGTAACTAAATTTTGATTTTTAATTGAATTTTACCACTCAACTTTGATTTTTTATTAAATTTTGCCACTTAACACTAGAGCTGCTCATGGCCGGGCCGGGCCGCGGCCCGGTTTTTTTTTATTTTCTCTGCCCAGGCCCGGCCCTGGGTCGGCCCGGCCCGCCCGTTTAGGCCCGAAACACTGTTTATTGGAATAAAAAAATAAATTTTTTTATTTTTTTATTTTTTTATAATTAAAATTAAATAAAATAATATTATTATAATAAAATATCCTGCCCAGGCCCGCCCGATACGGGTCGGGCCTGCCGGGTCGGGCGGGCTACCCGGCCCGTGAGCAGGTCTACTTAACACTGATTTTGGATGATTTGGAGACAAAATTTAATAAATTTTTTTTCAAATATTTCATTTTAATAATTAAAAATAAAAAATTAATTTATAAAAAATATTAAAAATTAACATAGAATTTTTATTTTATAAATGAAAGTGAAAAAATAAAAAACTAAAAAAAGAATTTAAAATTTTAAAAATTAATTTTTATATTTTTTAATTAAATTAATTTTTTTTTATTAATAACTAGTAAAATCTTGCCTATTGAGCCGGATTTGTCGGATTGAATGGATAGTTTAATCCTTGAACAAATCTAGTAGGAAAGATAATAGGGCGAGGCAAGCCATCTCTAAGGAAATGAGGGAATAAAAAAATGGAAAGGAAGCATTGAAACAAATAAAAGGAAGAAGGGGGGATGCAGTCAACTGATGGGGGGCGCTATCTAACGTCCCTCCAGGCCTTTAAGGGGCAATTTTCAAGCCAAAAGAAACAATGCCGCTTTTGGTTATGTATCCATTTGATTTTAGATAATAAAAAAAATGTTGCGTTACTTTAATAGTTTACTACTGTCTTCTTCATTCCTTTGATTTAATTTTTATCTAATTATTATGCGTATCTGTTTATTACCTAATAATTAATACTCTTAGATAAAAAAATTTCTTTTTTATTATATTTTGAATGATTTTTTTTTTTTTGGATAAGCAAAGTATTTATTTATCCAAAAGCAGCATGCACTGCTACATCAAAACAACCAGCATAGCTGGCAAACAAATGTACTATTTTACAATGTCTTCTTTACATAGCTAAGAACCAATTATGCTATCAGTGAGCTTTTTAACCCCCATACTACATGCAAATCTCTATTAACAGTATCATCCTTTATGGTTTTCATCCCCCCTAGTCTATAGCTAACCTCCTCCTTGATTTTCTCAAGCATTTGCATACATTGCTGAGATTGTTTACCAAACCTGCGGTTATTCCTCTCCCTCCATACATGATATATGAGAGCATTCCAAGCAATTCGGAGCACTGTAGCAATAAGAGATTTACCCTTTAGCTTCCTCTTTGCCCATTGAACTTCAAAGTCCCAGCTTCTGATGACTCTATGAAGCTTACATAGGTGCAGAATCTCCCTCCATACTGCCTTAGAATACTCACACTCAAAGAATAAATGGTCTCGAGTCTCCATTTGTTGACTGCACATATCACAAGTTCCATTAAGTTCCATTCCCCATTCCATCAATCGATCTTTAGTAGGAAGTTTGTTCTGAATTGCCATCCATGATATATGGGAATGCCTTGGAATATGGTAGGCATACCATACCAATCTATCCCAATCCACCTTTGGCTGCCTTGGCCTGATTTGCTGCCACACTTTAGCCACTGAAAACCTGTCCCCAGGAAATTTCCAAGCTAATCTTCCATTATTCTGATAGGTAAATTGAATGATTTGAGGTCATCCTTCTTGTCATTTTTCACCTAGTTAGAAAATGGCATTAAAACTACATTTTACTTCACTTAAATAGTTCTTATATTTTGAATGATTGGAGGTCATCCTTCTTGTCATTTTTCACCTAGTTAGAAAATGGCATTAAAACTACATTTTACTTCACTTAAATAGTTCAAGTTAGACCTGTTCATGGCCGGGCAACCCGGTTCGTATTGGGCAGAGCCTGGACAGAATATTTTTGTTTCGAACCGGCCCGGCCCAGTCCGGATCAATGTTTTTTTATTATAATAATATTATTTTATTTAATTTTAATAATAAATATATATATAATATTTTTTTTAATCCGATGAATAGTGAATTCGGGCCTACCGGCCCGACCCAGAACCGGGCCTGGGCAAAGAATATGAAGAAAAAAACCGAGCCATGGCACGGCCCATGAGTAGGTCTAATTCAAGTAATTGAAATTGGATTTAAAAAATAAATAAATTGGATCTATTGTTTTTTTTTTTTTGGCCAATCAACAAAATTTTATTGATCAATTATCAATAACTCAATTCAAAAAACTATATCAGCCAAACTAGTCTTCAAGCAACGAGAAACTACATACAGAATCTCATGCATGGAAGCTAGAGGCAACAAAATGTTTTTCAAGGTGGGGCTAGTCAACCATCCCTACTTAGTATATGCACCAAGGAAGATGGGGCAGATTAATCCCCTTTTTTGTTTGTAAAGGAAGTTGTAGTTTCGGGATAAAAGAAGAGATTGCAGGTACTGAGATTTGAATTTAAATTTGTTAGATGTCACTTCTTAAAGATAATTGCATGAACAAATTTTTTACTTGAACTCAGAGTTTAATCCAGTTGATTCATATAATCACATTTAAGAAATAGCATACAGCAGGTTTAGAGTTTAAATTCCAACATTTGCAACACATTTTAATAACTTTATATAAAAAAAAATCTCTTTTTACTAATTTTTCTTACAAGATGGGAAGTTTATTAGGAATCACAAATGAGAAAAACGACTTTCAAAAAGCTGATAAAAATAAAATTTAGATAACAAGAAATGTATGGCCAAACTACAATGGCCACTTATGAAAGAAGAATGTCAAGTTGTAGCATGTAATTAATCAAGGACAACTGGCCAAGGTAAGTGCATGTTCTTCATCCGGCATTGGGTGCAAATTTTGTAAGCCAAAAACGAAATCAGAAAAAGGTCTGCTAAGTAGAAGATTTCGGTCCATACAAAGAGCAAAATACATATTGTGCACGATAAAAGGAAGATATGGTAAAGGATGTGCTAAAATTTAAATATAATACTTACATTTTTTTTAATATCAATTTAAGCTAAGTTTTGAGATAATTAATCGCTTAATTTTTATCAAAATAATAAAGGGTTACAAAGTATGTCTCTTAACATATTTGACATAACTAGACATTCTATAGAGAAAATCAAATAAATAAATCAACATTAATATAAAGGTGGAGAAATCTCCAGTTTAATTTCCCACCTACCTAATTGTAGTGTCAACAAATTAAAATAGTATCTAATAATGAAGTTGTTTTTCTATTTTATTCGTTTTATTATTCTGACAATACCAACCAAGGAAGTTTTTTAATGTTTTGTCACTCCAAATTGAATATAAGGTCAAAATTATAGTACAAGTTTTATTTTTTAAGTGGACAAAAAATGATAGTACAACATAAAAAAAAATGATACCTACATTCACAAATATTGAATTTCCATTTGAATAAGACATGGAACATGGTTCTTAAATCTTAACTCTCAAGTGGCATTGCTTATGTTTCTTTTGCATTTATGTTATATGGATTTTTATTTAATTTAAAATATTTATATTCGACACATATTAAGATATAAATATAAAAATATGATCTTCTAAATATATATAAAAAAATTAAAATTTTGAACATATTCATATTGAACATATATTGTATTTGACACTCATACAAAATTCCGATAACATAGCTTTGCATTAATCCTTATTTCCATCAAACAATGTACACCCCAAAAAAGTTGAATTCTAATTGTGACCATGGAATTTCTATATTGGTTTTTTTTTTTTAATGGCCCGTTTACATCTCAGTTAAAATTACAAATGCGTCAAGAAACTTATTATACATTTTTAGTATTACATTTTTGTATAAATAATTTTAGACTATCAATTTTCAATTCATAAAATTTATTATTTTCATTTCAGATTCAAACTCAATACTTTTAAATTGGAGTCACAGGTTCAAATTTTTATTCCAAGTGTTAAAAAAAAAAAACTTCGATACTTAAAATTTTTTCGTGAAGATCAAAATTTAGTCATTTGTGGAGTAAAAAAAGAGAGAGAGAAAGAGAAGAAGCCAAGTGTTCATGGCAAAGTTTGTGCACTTTTTGGCTAGATTGGTGTGCATATAATTATTCTTTTGTGATCGTCAAGAAACTAAAAATTAACCGAGTGATAACTCGTATAATTATATAGTTTTTAGTTATGTTTTATTATTGTTTTGTGTCAAATACGAGTTATTATTGCTTAGTCTACTTGTGTTTATGATCTTTTATATTTTTATGTAATTTGGTGTTTTTCATGAGTTTCTTTGAGTGATTTCAGATTACTAGGTTAAATCAAGAATTAAGGGCAAATCCAATTCAGTTCCAGTTCCGACACCTTTTGCCATATCAGCTATATCTGGAGTTTCACCGAAGCATTAAGGCTGAAATTTTTACAGTGCAAAGTTAAGAGGCATATCTATCCTTTTCATGTTTTACACTTCTTGAAACGAAGTCGTTTTCCCTACCGAAATCAACCATCAAGTTGGCTGATGTGCAATGACGTCTGTTCTGCACCGTTTTGGTATTTTGACCATATCTTCCGATCCACATGAGAAAATGATCTGATTCCAACGGATATGGATCCGTAACTGATAGGGGCATATTTTTCTAGAAGACCATTTGATCAGATCGAGCCTCCAACATTGACAAAATCGACCATCAAGCTGGCTGATCAGAATTGTCATACAACATGACGAAAATTGTTAGAAAAATGCACCCACCTATTATACCTACCTTTGAAATTTATAAAGCTTATCTCTTGTCATTTAGCTCTCCAAAATGTGTATAAATAGAGGGCCTTGGATGAGTATTAGGATACATTATACATTGGTAGGATATTAGCCATTGTAATAAAATTCTCTAAGTTTTCTTTTTCTTTCCTTTCTCTAGTTTTCTTTTTCTTTATTTACTTATGCTTCTTACATTTCTTTTCATTTTTAGTATGTGTTGCTAATCATATTGTTAAGGTGATGAGGTGAAGCTCTTGGTAAATGCTAAGGTTAGTCTCTTAAACATGAGCTAAAATGAATCATCATTTATAAACACTAGTATAGATAATATTTTCTTTTGGTTTAAAATCATACTTGCAAAGTAGAGATCTTGATTCATTATTGACAATGAAAATGGCACAATAAATGCTTGGTTTCATAACCTTGATTTGTTGTAGACATATACCTTGGCATAAGGAATGCTTGGACTCTTTTTATGAGTTTTGAGGACACCAAATGAACATAATATCATATGCTATGGACGTTGGACAATTTGGACTGAATTGCTAAACCTTCCGATTGGAACCTCCTTTATGTGTGGATTTCAATTGTGTAATAAAACAAGATTAATCTTAGCATAACACCAAGAGTGGATTCTCTAACCTCAACATCCTTTCTTATTGTTTTTTTTATATCTTGTTTAATTGCTTTTATGTTATTTTGTTTATTTTGTTCTCTAATATCTTGTTTACTTTCTTTGTTATTGATTCCCTAATATATTGTTTATTTTCTTTTTCATATATATTTATAAACTTATACTTACTAGTACGCTTCCCTGTGGTTCGACCTCGGACACCCAAGAATTTATTACTTGAACATAACCTGCACTTGGGTTTACAACTCTTAATTGAGTCTCCATCAAGTTTTTGGCGCCGTTGCCGGGGAGGCAATACTAAGTATATAAGTTTATAAGTATATTTATTTTTATTGGCTGGTTATACCGCCTATATTTATTTTTATTGGCTGGTTATACCGCCTAATCTGTATATTAGCTTTGTTTTATGCTTGTTTGGCGACGTGATTTTATATCTCGTCGTTTAGTTAGATTTTATTGTGAAACTTTTTCAGGTAATCTTTCTAATACAACTCCGACCATGGCTGACAATAAAAGTGTTCATGCTGAAGATGAGAACAGACAAGTACGCACCATGCGTGACTACTTGCAACCAACTCGAAGCTCATCACCCTCTTGTTTTATTTTTCCTCTCAATGCAAACAACTTTCGTTTTAAACCAGGTATGATAGCTTTGCTTCCAAATTTCCATGGGTTAGAATCGGAAAGTGCTTACTCGTTTCTAAAAGACTTCGAAGATGTATGTGTCACCTTTAATGACCAACAATGTACAAATGAAATTGTCAAGCTAAAATTATTTCCTTTTTCTTTAAAAGATAAAGCAAAAATTTGGCTTCATAATTTAAAACCAAGGTCAATTGGCACATGGCAAGAATTACAAACTGAGTTTCTAAAGAAATTTTTCCCAGCACATAAAACTACTGCTTTGAAAAGACAGATTCAAAATTTCAATCAAAATCAAAATGAAGCATTTTTTCAGTGCTGGGAGCGTTTTAAAGATTTGTTAAGTTCTTGTCCACATCATGGTTTTGAAAAATGGCGTCTTATTAGTTTCTTTTATGAAAGTTTAACTCCCGAAACTAAACAATTTGTTGAAACAATGTGTAACGGTGAGTTTCTAGAAAAAGAACCTGAAGAAGCCTTTGATTACCTAGACCATTTGGCAGATAACTCTCAAGCCTGGCACACAGATAATTCCTCTGAAAGTTTCAATAGATCTAATCTTGTTTCTAACAGAGGTAAATATCATTGTAATCAAGAAGATGAGATAAAAGCTAAAGTAGCTATTTTGGCTAGAAAGATTGAAGCCATGGAACTTAGAGAAGTAAAAGAAGTCAAAACGGTTAAAAATGAAGAAAGTTGTGGAATTTGTGAAATCATGGGACACCCCACTTCTGAATGTCCAAACATTCCCATTCTTAAAGAAGCGTTGCATGATCAAGTAAATTCCATAAACACATTTAAAAAGCCTTTTCCTTCTCCTTACTCTGAAACATATAACCCTGAATGGAGAAATCATCCCAACTTCAGTTGGCGGAATAATAATCATGTTCAGGTACCACAATCTCAAAAGCCGGGCAACACTTTTTCCTATCAACCTTCACGTGTACAAACCTTGGAAGAGACATTGCAAGCATTCATGCAAACACAAGCAAATGTGAATAACCAAACTTCACAGGACATCAATGAGATCAAAAACACCTTGTCCACATTGACAGCTTCATTACGCACTCAAGAAAAAGGTAAGTTTCCTGCTCAACCTCAGCCTAACCCTTCTACTCAATGTCTTGTTTCTTGCTCCAATGAAACTCAACAGGAAAATGCCAGTTCTATCACAACTCTTCGAAGTGGAAAGGCAATTGACAAAAACATTCCATCAAAAGACCAAGATCCTCCTTCCCCTCCGAAAAGTAATGGTAAGGATGATGGTAAGTCTGAACTTCTTGAAAATTTGGACAAAGAAAAAGGTATGCATCCTGCTCCTTTTCCTCAAAGGTTGCAAACAATAAAGAATTTGAATCAAAATGCAGAAATTTATGAACTTTTCAAACAAGTTAAGATTAACATTCCTTTATTGGATGCAATCAAACAAGTTCCATCTTATGCTAAATTTTTGAAGGACATGTGCACATTTAAAAGGAAACATAATGTACAAAAGAAAGCATTTCTGACAGAAAGTGTGAGCTCAATCATTCAGCACCTTACTCCACCAAAATTCAAAGATCCTGGATGTCCAACAATCTCATGCATCATTGGAAACACTAGAATAGAACGTGCATTGCTTGATCTTGGTGCTAGTGTTAATCTTTTGCCTTTTTCTGTTTATCAACAGTTAGGTTTAGGTGAACTCAAGGAAACACCTGTTACACTTCAACTAGCTGATCGTTCTGTAAAAATTCCTCGAGGGATAGTTGAAGATGTTTTGGTTCAAATTGATAATTTTTACTTCCCTGTTGATTTTATTGTTTTGGACACACATCCTGTTTCAAATCCAAATGTTCAAATTCCTGTTATATTAGGCCGTCCATTTCTTGCAACTTTTAATGCTCTGATAAATTGCAGGAATGGTATGTTGAACATTTCTTTTGGAAATATGACTTTAGAATTAAATGTGTTCAACACTTGCAAGCAACCTGGTGATGATTCAGAAGTACATGAAGTGGATTTCATTGAAGAACTTGTTCATGAACATCTCACCACTACCACATTCCATGATCCTTTAGAAGCTTATTTAATTGAATGTGAGTTTGATAATGCTTCAGAAATTTCACACACTGATTCTTTGTTAAATTCTTTTCAGGATAAGCATCGTTGGAAACAAAAGTTTGAAGAACTCCCGTCACTCACAAATGTCACTGTACCATCAACTATTGAACCGCCCAAGCTGGATTTAAAACCATTGCCATCCGAGCTAAAATATTCCTTTTTGGGAAAAATTCCTTCTCAATGGAGCCCCCAAGATAAAAGGAAGTTTCTGAATGAGGTAAAGAAGTTCTACTGGGATGACCCTTACTTGTTCAAATATTGTCCTGATCAAATTTTTCGAAGATGCATTCTCGACAATGAGGTAAGTAGTGTAATTAAGTTTTGTCATTCCGAGGCATGTGGTGGTCATTTTTCATCAAAGAAAACTGCTACAAAAATTTTACAGTGTGGATTTTACTGGCCAACTTTATTCAAAGATGCATATGAGAATTCTAAAATTCATAAAGAAAGAACTAAAGCCTTTCATGACAAGTTAATTTCAAGAAAAATATTTGATGTTGGGCAAAAAGTTCTACTTTATAATTCTAGACTTCACATATTTCCTGGTAAGTTGAGATCAAGATGGACTGGCCCATTTGTGGTTAAGCATGTGTATCATTATGGAGCAGTTGACATTGAGAATCCTCAAAATGGTAACGTATTCAAGGTAAATGGACAAAAACTCAAACTCTTTTTGGAAAATCATGTTACTCAAGAAGAGGTTGTTTTTCTTTCTGATCCTTGTTTTGAAAATAACTAGATGTAAATATAATTTTTACTAATCTTCAAAAAAAAAATACATTTTTTTTCCCGGTTAAATGGCGGATAACGGTACTCCGTGATTATTTAAGTCGGTTCCATCAGCTACCCACAAAACTGATATTGTATATAAATTTCTCTTTCAATTTCTTTTTCATTTTTTTTTAAGATGGATGATATTCTCACAAGATTGCAGAAACGATTTCCTCATTTTCCTCGAAATATTTTACTGAAGCTTTACCAAGTTCGATTTGAAAGATTAAGAATGATGATGCACAAAGGGATTCCTGAAGACATACGTTGGATAATTGAAGCCAAGGTACGTGAAGATGAATATCTTCCTGTTTTGCATTTACCAGGTACAGGTAGAAGCACTTTTGCAAAGAAGCGACGAGCAAAGCGCATGAGTTCAAATTGCCACAAATGTGCACGATGGACGTGTAACGGTAAATGTCATTCTATTGGGATTCCGTCCTCTAATCGAGATGATAAAATTGAATTCATTAAGGATGGACTGAGTAAGGAGAATTTGGGTAATATCCAACTTTCTCTTGAGACGCATCCTAGTGGAGACGTACAAAGAGAAATTCTTGATTTATGGCCGCAATTCCAAAGGGAATGGCAACATCTTGGGAATCTGATGTTAAAAGACCTTGTTTGCCAGCTTGTAAGAAAACTGGATGGGAAGCATATCCTCGACTCATAGAAGGCGTTTAAGCCATTTCTGGACGTAAAACCAGAGGAAGATACCAAATACACTTTCGGCGACATTATTACTTTTGACTTTTACGGTTGATTTTTCTTCTCTTTTTGATTTTTTTCCTGAAATCACGCAAAAATCTTTTGTTAGGTTAACATTTTCTTCTGACAGGTCAGATACACTTTCGGCGACATTATTACTCTTGTCTGATTCACTACTCAGTCCTCTATATATTACACCATGTACTCATTCTCTTTCAGGCACTCGAAAAAGAAAAAAAATGGAAAGTACTTCGTCCCAACGCATTGAAAAATTTTGTGTCTTTGGAGGTGCTTATCCAGGGAAAAATAAAATATTCGCTGATGAAGCCATAAGAGTTGGAGTAATACTTGCCCAACAAAAGATCCAGTTGATTTATGGAGGCGGTAGTACGGGTTTAATGGGAGCAGTCGCTACAGCAGCACACGCCAGAGGAAGTCCAGTTCTAGGAATCGTGCCAAAACTATTCACAGATTTTTGTGGACCTACCGTGGGTAAGGAAATACAAGTCTGGAGTATCCCTGAACGGATGACAATCATGTACCATTCTGCCGATGCATTCATTGCTTTACCAGGAGGTCTGGGTACATTGGAAGAAATAGCTTGCGTGGCTTCTTGGTCATCTTTGGTCACAAATAAGAAACCCATTGGTTTGCTTAATATTAATGGTTATTTTAGTAATTTGCTTATATATTTAGATAATGCTGTGGATAATGGATTCATGTTTTCAGAGGCAAGGAGAACCATAATTTCTGCTACAACCATTGAAGATTTACTCAAAAAGCTCCAAGCTTATGAGTATTTATCTGCTACGGTTGTTTCGCAAACGCTCGGAAAAAGAAAAAGAGATATGGACGAGCAAGGAGTGGATTGCACTTTGTCTTTGTGACATTATCTAACATTTTGTTTGTTGTGTCTCAGTTATAATAAGTGGTTAGCAACCTCTGCAGGTAATATCTCCTAAATTCTACGTTTAAAATTTGACATTGGGGACAATGTCATATTTTAGTAGGGGGTAAGGGACATATTTCGCTAATTTAAAAAAAAAAAAGTTTGTTGTGTTTTAAGCAATTTAGAAGTATTCATTCTGAACAAGGTCTGAGTAAGGGAGACTTGAGACATACCTTGTCAGTTTGATTTTAATCTTTTTATGTTTACTTGTTAATTTTTGTTTAGTATTTTATGATTATTTAGGTTGCATGAGTTTGTTTTGTTTTGAGTCTTAGTTATTCCTATTCTTATGTTATTAGTTCTTTTCTCTTACACATGATTCTTTCATTTGGGTTAATAGACTTACATTGAGGACAATGTAAGAATTAAGTGTGGGGGGAACGATTTAGGATTTCTTTTATTTTTGTCTACTATTTTTTTTTATGAGTCTTTATTATTATTATTTTTTTAATGTGTTCTAGTTCCTTTTTAATACAATGATGAGATATGAATTGCATAAGTCTAAAATAGATTTATTAGTGAGAAGATTTTCATGAGAATTGAGCTTGATGTCAACCTTTTTATGAGCCAATGTTAATATGATATGTTGATTGAGAAAGAAGCATGTTTAGACTTAATCTGACTTGTATAATCATCCTTGTGAGTTTTTGAGCCTATAATGATTGATGCATTATACAAATCAATCTAATTTCTTTCTTGAGTGCTCTTATGATTACATGATTCTCTAGAACTTGCTTTAAACCGTTTGAGACTATATTGATACATGTGACAACATGAATATGATAGAGGCATTAGGATTATAACCAGAGCCAAACAGCCATCCATTATTAATGTTCTAAGAGAACATCCCCACTAGTGAACCAATTTGAGCCTACATTAAAAATGTTGTTTTATTGGTAACCACAACTTACACCTAGCCTAAATATACTTATATCCTTACCCTTGTTCTAAAGATGGATTATATATTTTGAGACATATTGCAAAAAAACAAGAGATATTTTTAGTTGAAAATTTGGGTTGAAACAAAAGATAAGTGTGGGGGAAGAAAAGAAAAGAAAAAGTCAAGAGAAAAAGAAAGGGATCATTGTCAAATACATTCCCATATTTAAAAAAAAAAAAAAAAAACTTCTCTTGAACTTCTAGAAAAAGATGTTACAAAGTTGGTTAGAATGATGCAAAGGCTCAACATGAATATTTAGTCTATGTTATTATGTGCTTTATAAGAGTTTTGAGAAGTTTTATTTGTATGATCTTATTATGTCTCTAAAATCTATGAACTCTTTGGAACCTTTGTGATATCTTTATCCTTTTGTTCTTTAACCACATTATAACCCTTTGGCCCCATTACAACCTTGAATAAAGACCTCTTGATTTATGAAGTTGTATGATCTAAATAGTGGAGAATAGGTGGACAAGCAAGCATATGGTAGAAGTGTTTTCATGAGATTGATTGAGTGTAAACACTTTACCACTACTTTAAAGAGTGAAAATCAAGAGAGTATCCCATGTGAGAAGTTGAGATTAACTTTGAATATGCACTATTTTGATTGAAATATGTTATGTTAATATTGGCTTAACTCAAACTATTTACATTCAAGCAAGATTTTTTTGTGAATTTCTTTGAGCTATTGATTAGTTTATAAGACTTGTTCAAAGATTGTCTCTAATTTATATTGAAAGGATTAGGAGTAAATATTTATAGTGTATGTAGTTTACTTATATTTTAGTTTTTCAATGTTTGTGGGTATCGTTCTAGCAAACCCTCACGAGACTAAACTCGTCCACTAGGGACACCTAGGGGTTTAAAGGCTTGTGTCACATGCTAAGTGCCACCGTGATTTCCTACGAAAATGGATTAGATTAGATTTTCTTATTTTATTTTTATTGAGTCGTTGCTAGGGACTAGCAACAATCTAAGTGTGGGGGTGTGATAACTCGTATAATTATATAGTTTTTAGTTATGTTTTATTATTGTTTTGTGTCAAATACGAGTTATTATTGCTTAGTCTACTTGTGTTTATGATCTTTTATATTTTTATGTAATTTGGTGTTTTTCATGAGTTTCTTTGAGTGATTTCAGATTACTAGGTTAAATCAAGAATTAAGGGCAAATCCAATTCAGTTCCAGTTCCGACACCTTTTGCCATATCAGCTATATCTGGAGTTTCACCGAAGCATTAAGGCTGAAATTTTGACAGTGCAAAGTTAAGAGGCATATCTATCCTTTTCATGTTTTACACTTCTTGAAACGAAGTCGTTTTCCCTACCGAAATCAACCATCAAGTTGGCTGATGTGCAATGACGTCTGTTCTGCACCGTTTTGGTATTTTGACCATATCTTCCGATCCACATGAGAAAATGATCTGATTCCAACGGCTATGGATCCGTAACTGATAGGGGCATATTTTTCTAGAAGACCATTTGATCAGATCGAGCCTCCAACATTGACAAAATCGACCATCAAGCTGGCTGATCAGAATTGTCATACAACATGACGAAAATTGTTAGAAAAATGCACCCACCTATTATACCTACCTTTGAAATTTATAAAGCTTATCTCTTGTCATTTAGCTCTCCAAAATGTGTATAAATAGAGGGCCTTGGATGAGTATTAGGATACATTATACATTGGTAGGATATTAGCCATTGTAATAAAATTCTCTAAGTTTTCTTTTTCTTTCCTTTCTCTAGTTTTCTTTTTCTTTATTTACTTATGCTTCTTACATTTCTTTTCATTTTTAGTATGTGTTGCTAATCATATTGTTAAGGTGATGAGGTGAAGCTCTTGGTAAATGCTAAGGTTAGTCTCTTAAACATGAGCTAAAATGAATCATCATTTATAAACACTAGTATAGATAATATTTTCTTTTGGTTTAAAATCATACTTGCAAAGTAGAGATCTTGATTCATTATTGACAATGAAAATGGCACAATAAATGCTTGGTTTCATAACCTTGATTTGTTGTAGACATATACCTTGGCATAAGGAATGCTTGGACTCTTTTTATGAGTTTTGAGGACACCAAATGAACATAATATCATATGCTATGGACGTTGGACAATTTGGACTGAATTGCTAAACCTTCCGATTGGAACCTCCTTTATGTGTGGATTTCAATTGTGTAATAAAACAAGATTAATCTTAGCATAACACCAAGAGTGGATTCTCTAACCTCAACATCCTTTCTTATTGTTTTTTTTATATCTTGTTTAATTGCTTTTATGTTATTTTGTTTATTTTGTTCTCTAATATCTTGTTTACTTTCTTTGTTATTGATTCCCTAATATCTTGTTTATTTTCTTTTTCATATATATTTATAAACTTATACTTACTAGTACGCTTCCCTGTGGTTCGACCTCGGACACCCGAGAATTTATTACTTGAACATAACCTGCACTTGGGTTTACAACTCTTAATTGAGTCTCCATCACCGAGGAATCGAGTTTTTGCCGTCAGATCTTCAAGCCTCAACGCATTTGATTTTTAGAACGTCTTCTGATAATGACATACAAGAAAGTACAAGAATAATTAAATATTAAAAATAAACAGAGCAATTAATTAATATGATCGTTATTAATTATATATATTTATTGAGTTTTGCTAACGAATGCTCTGAAGATATTTTTTAAGATTAGTTAATATACTATTTATTGTAATAGTATTGTATTAATTGAAAAAAATTGATAATTTTATTTATCATTTTTAATGCATTGGATAAAAATATTATCACATATAGTAATCTTAAAGAATGTCCTTATGACACTTGTTAGCAAAATTCATATTTATAAGTATTATTATTATTTATTAATAATTCCGTCATAATCCGAAATATAGCAAGATGAGTTGTCCGGAACTTCCCATGCAGAAATTATGGTTTTATCATCGTTTATAGTGCATTTTCTTGTTTTTATTTTTTGTTTCTTACGTTGTTCAGATGTAAAGGGGAGTCTACCCATTTTTATTTTTAATAATTTCTTCAAACATAATTAGCAGGGGATTAGTTGTGTGTCTCTTTCTTTCCTTCTTTTTAATTCTTTGATATATATATATATATATATATATATATATATATATATAATGATACAAAACTCAAGTGCTAAATATCTCAAATCTTACAAAATTTCAACATCAAGGAGAGATGACATTGTGCTTAGTTTTCGTTTTTAATCTCTTTTTTTTCTTTATGAGATTACAAGTAAATTTTTTTATAATACGATCAAGGTTTTTTCAAATTTAACTTGAACTCAATCCTTTCCTCAAATTGTCTTAAAAACGTACTGTTTCAAATTATTACAAGTAAAATTTATAATTTCGAGTAAAAAATTCTTAATGTATATGACATAATTATAAATTAAATTTAACAGTAAAAACTAATGAACAATATACAATAAGAAAGAATTCGGAAGTTAACTTAATTGGTTCATACAGTCATCTTTAAAAGTAACATTCAATAAATATGGAATTCGAATCTCAATATCTGAAACCCTTTTCGATCTTTCTCTATCCCAAATTGCAACCTCTTTTATACCAAAAAACAAGTTCATAATAAGAATTTTTTGTTAATTAATTAATTGCTTTCAGAAACATTCTTGCACATGAAATATTGTTGAGACATGATTCTATGAAGACATGATGTACCCAGATAGAACATTACTGTCCAAACATGGTGGAGAATGTAAATATCTAGTACAACACCTTATAAGGTTTAGATTAATCTTCCATATTTATATATCGGTTAGATTCCTCTCTTTTAACTTTTGAAATTAAATCTTGGTCGATATATATGTTTACGCCTTAATTAATGGCCTTCGTATCATCCAAAGCTTGATTTTGTGAAAATCAGTCTATCTTATACGCACGTAGTATTTTTAACATTTTTTTTTCTTTCGAATCTTACAGTTAAGAATCCACTGTGCTTTTAGATATTAGTATAATAGTACTCCATGAACTTTTTTCTGGTAATTTCAGATACCCCACTTTGCAAGATGCATTATTGAGGGAAGGAAGAAGAATAATGCTTTATATATATATATATATATATATATATATATATAAGTCGTAATTTAAAAAAAAAATTATAGATATCAAATTTTGATTTAAATTTATTGAATGATACTTTTTAAGAATAATTAAAATTAAATCTTAAATTTACAAGAATATTGCTATTTGAAGATAAAAGAAATACGGTTATATATATATATATATTTTTTTGTATAATATTTTTGGGTGGCTAAAGGGATTTCAAGGTAACCATAGAAGGAATAATTACAGGTCTGCTAATTTTGAATTTATGCAGTATCTTATTTTTGAATTATTAGGCCTAAATGGGATGCTTACGTTGAAACCCTATAATCCCTTTGATGTTCCCTATGATATTTTAAGACTGGTTTTCTTGGCTTTTGTCCCATTTGTTCTCTTGATGATTGAAAAGTTTGAAACATATTTTTATATTGTCAATTAGTTCTCAAACGAGGAAAAAACATTTCTTCTAATTTTTTTATTATCTGGAAATGGGTTTTTTTGGGGGGGTTTAAAGTGGTGAGAAAGTAAATTTCATGTCAGTCAAATTAAAATATTTTGGACATATAAATATAAGACATTTCTCCTATTGTCTATTAATTTAAATTTTTAAGTTGAATGCTCATTTAAAATTTAATTATATTTACGATGTTAAGTTCAGAACGAAAATCCATTATATTTACCTGAAGTTTTATGTTACATGATAAATCCATTATCCCTACACTTGGGGAAGAATATGGACACATACATCATTCCACCAATTATCAATTTATTTTAAGTTACATGCACATTTAAAATTTAACAGATTTAACAGGTGGGCTTTGGTCGTGTCAATAAATCAATGGTCATTCCAATCCATTTTAGGAATAATTAAAGACTTTGCATATACTATACTACTTTATTATATATAATTTATATTCATATCTTAAACCTCAAGTCTTGAGGAATATCAATGAGAATTTTTCTACCATAAATCTGAATTCAACACTGCTATCCTATGGTTCTCCATCTTATATGCATCTCCTTTTCTTAGATTTTTGTGCGTATTCTGCGTGGCTTTTAATCTTTTAAGCGATTCATAATTGAATGAAATTCAGAAATTTTGCATCTGGAAGCTGTTTTTGTTAGGATTGTTAGATTAGTTTTCACTTGTAAATGAACACTCAGAAGATTGGTTGCCAAGAACATGTAGAACAGAGCCTTGGATTCAGTAGGGACTGCAATTTTGAATATGTTAATCATGTTGGTTTTCAACAGCCTTGGAATATGGGAATCAGGATTCACGGACCTGCCATTGAAGGAGGTTTACAGCAGCAAAATCCTGAAGCTGCTAAATCATCATCTAATACAATTATGAGTGGTTTTCAGTCTCCGGCATCTGCCTTTTATGCAACTGAAAGATATATGGGATTTCCCCAATACGGATCTCAAGGGGGTAGTTCTTCTTCTTTCTGCTCCCAATACAACAAGAGCTGCAATTCTCAGTTTCCTTCATTTCAAGATGAACCAAACTATGAATTGAGAAATACATTTCAGTCACTAGAGAAATCCCAAATTTGTTGCAATAAATACCAGAAATCCTCGGAAAATTCCTACAAAATCCCATGCACCAATTTACAAGGGAGCCGGGTTCCCTCACATGATCAAAGAGTAAGTTTTCTTTTTCTTTCTTTTTTTCTTTTTTTGAGTTCTGCAATTAAATTTCTTTGTTCCTTGCAGGCTTATTGTAATTCATATAGTTCTTGTTGGAATTGTGGCTCAAAACCACAAAAGAATTTGGCTTGAAATTCTCAAGCTCATAGTCAACCAAAGCTGCCAAAACCATTCTAAAGTCTTCCAGCTTGAGATGTAGAATTTGTAGCAAATTTTGCTACGTTGTTAGCAGCCTTTGTATGGTGGCTGGTGGCATGGTGGCTATGGTGTATTCACACCATAAGCCTTGCCTATAAATAGGCATAAGGTTGAGAGCTTGGAGAGGCAGGAGTTGAGAGCAGAGGAGAATTGAGCTAGAGCTCCAAAGAGAGCTCCATGAGCTCCCTCCCGGTTGAGGCATAGTGAGAGCTCCAGAGGGAGCCCCTCCCGGTAGAGGTGATGAGAGAGTTTAGAGACAGTAGCTGCCTGTTAGATGCTTGTGTATTGAGGTGTTGAGTGTGTGCTAGAAAGAGCACTTGTAATATGTAGCCGGTTTGTATCCGGTTTGTACTCCATCTCCGATTAAATACAAAGCTTTGCTCCTCCTCCCGTGGACGTAGGTATATTGGCCGAACCACGTAAAATATCTGTGTTTCTTTTGTGTGTTCAGTTCCTATTTTCTCATCTCTTATTTTAGTTGTGAGACACTATTCCGTCACTCTGGTACCTAACAGTGGTATCAGAGCCATTGGTTCGTGGTCCTTATTCCGCTGCAGTGAAAGTGTTGGTTCTTAGTATGCTCTGTGGTTGCAGTATTGTCTGATCTTCCACATCAGAAAAGAATTATTCTTGTTGCTGGAAATAAAGTGTGGTAGTGTGAAAGTGTCTAGGGAAGTTCTGGCTAGGAAAGACTTGGTATTTAAGTGTGTCTATCAGTGACCCACCTCTCTTTCCTGGGAACCTACCTGGTGCACTATTCACGGGCTACGGTCACTGTTCCAGTATACGGTCACTATTCACGTATACGGTTACTATTCATACGTGTGGTTGTATACTTTTGCAGTAATTGTTAACGTATACTGGATTTGTTCTAGTGTACGACATACGTGCAATACTGTTCACGTATATGGTACTATTCACGGTGAAATAGTGTAACTCGCTTCAGTTCGTGTACAACCATGGCAGCAAAATTCGAGATAGAGAAGTTCAGTGGGAGAAATTTCTCCTTGTGGAATATTGAAAGTAGTGAAAGGAAACCTTGTGGTGATGAAAGCAGAGAAGATCACAAGCAATCTATACATGCTTTTGGGAGAGACGTTGCAAGAGGCAGATGCATCAGTTGCAGCAGCCAGCCAAGAAGAAACGACGATGATGTGGCATCGCAGATTAGGCCATATGTCAGAGCGAGGCTTGAAAGTCCTTGCAGAACGCAATCTCCTGCCCGGGCTCAAGATGGTCAATTTACCTTTCTGTGAGCACTGTGTGATAAGCAAGCAGCATAGATTGAAGTTTGCTAAAGTAACTACAAGAAGCAAACACATACTGGACTTAATCCATTCTGATGTGTGGGAATCACCAGAAATATCCCTGGGTGGAGCAAAGTATTTTGTATCATTCATTGATGACTATTCCAGGAGATTATGGGTGTACCCAATCAAGAAGAAGTCAGATGTGTTTCCAGTATTCAAGGAGTTCAAAGCACAAGTAGAGCTTGAAACTGGGAAAAGAATCAAGTGCTTGAGGACAGACAATGGAGGAGAATATGTAGACGGTAACTTTCTAGCATTCTGTAAGAAAGAGGGTATTATGAGACAATTCACGGTTGCACATACGCCTCAACAGAATGGTGTAGCAGAGCGGATGAACAGAACTCTCCTAGATAGAACAAGAGCCATGCTGAGAACAGCGGGATTGGCCAAATCTTTCTGGGCAGAAGCAGTCAAAACCATCTGTTATGTGATAAATCGATCACCATCAACGGCGATTGGTTTGAAGACGCCTATGGAGATGTGGAAAGGAAAGCCAGCTGATTATTCTTCTCTACATGTGTTTGGATGTCCTGTGTACGTGATGTACAACTCCCAAGAAAGAACAAAGCTGGATCCAAAATCCAGAAAATGTATATTCTTGGGTTATGCTGACGGTGTTAAGGGGTATCGCCTGTGGGATCCCACTGCCCGCAAGGTTGTTGTCAGCAGAGATGTAGTTTTTGCAGAAAATGAACTGCAAAGTGAGCAAACAAATGACAACACTTCAAAAGAGACTGCTACAGTGCAGATGGATAGAAATTCTCAAGAAGATGATTCTTCTGAAGCAGAACCAGAGCATGAGGTACCAGAACCAGTTGAGTCCGAGGCTGTAGAAGTTCGACGGTCAACTCGTGAGAGAAGGCCTCCAAATTGGCACACGGAGTATGTTACGGAGAGCAATGTTGCATACTGTCTTTTAACAGAGGATGGAGAGCCATCAACTTTTCATGAAGCTACTAGTAGCCCAGATGCTTCTCTGTGGATGACAGCAATGCAGGAAGAAATTGAAGCTCTTCACAAGAACGAGACATGGGAACTGGTGGAATTACCACGTGGCAGAAAAGCCATTGGTAACAAATGGGTCTACAAGATCAAGCGGGATAGCAATGATCAAGTAGAACGATATCGTGCTAGATTGGTTGTAAAAGGATATGCTCAGAAAGAAGGTATTGACTTCAACGAGATATTTTCTCCAGTTGTCAGACTTACTACTATCAGAGTAGTGTTGGCTATGTGTGCTGCATTTGATTTACATCTTGAACAACTAGATGTAAAGACGGCTTTTCTACATGGAAAGCTTGAAGAAGAAATTTATATGCTCCAACCAGAAGGTTTTGTTGAAACAGGCAAAAAGAACTTGGTTTGCAGGTTGACCAAATCTCTGTACGGTCTAAAGCAGGCGCCCAGATGTTGGTACAAGAGATTTGATTCTTTCATAATTAGCCTTGAATACAACAGACTGAGTTCAGACCATTGTACGTACTACAAGAGGTTTGATGATAATGATTTCATTATTTTGCTGTTGTATGTGGATGACATGTTGGTGGTAGGCCCCAATAAAGATCGAATCCAAGATTTGAAGGCACAGTTGGCTAGGGAGTTCGATATGAAGGACTTGGGACCCGCAAACAAGATTTTAGGGATGCAAATTCACCGAGACAGAAAAGACAGGAAAATTTGGCTTTCTCAAAAGAATTATCTGAGGAAGGTCTTGCGACGCTTCAACATGCAAGACTGTAAGCCAATATCTACCCCACTTCCTGTCAATTGTAAATTATCCTCAGGTATGAGTCCTAGCAATGAAGCAGAGAGGATGGAAATGTCTCGAGTACCGTATGCATCAGCGGTGGGAAGCCTTATGTATGCTATGATATGTACAAGACCAGACATTGCACAAGCAGTGGGAGCGGTCAGTCGATTTATGGCAGATCCTGGTAGAGAGCATTGGAATGTTGTTAAGAGGATCCTTAGATACATTAAAGGAACCTCAGATGTTGCATTATGTTTTGGAGGATCAGAACTTGTTGTCAGGGGTTATGTTGATTCAGATTTTGCAGGTGATCTTAATAAAAGGAAATCCACTACTGGCTATGTGTTCACACTTGCAGGAGGAGCGGTAAGCTGGTTATCTAAGTTACAGACTGTTGTAGCTTTGTCTACTACAGAAGCTGAGTACATGGCAGCTACCCAAGCATGCAAGGAAGCAATATGGATACAAAGGTTAATGGAAGAACTCGGGCACAAGCAGCAGAAGATTATTGTGTATTGTGACAGTCAGAGTGCCTTGCACATTGCAAGGAATCCAGCCTTTCATTCCAGGACAAAGCATATATGTATACAGTATCACTTTGTTCGAGAAGTAGTAGAAGAAGGAAGTGTGGATATGCAAAAGATTCACACCAAAGACAACCTAGCAGATGTTATGACAAAGCCAATCAACACTGACAAGTTTATTTGGTGTCGATCCTCCTATGGTCTATCAGAAACGTAAGCAACATGGAATGGCAAGACAGAAAGAGTGGTGTGAAGATATGATTGGTTTAATCAAATCTTCAAGTGGGAGATTGTTGGAATTGTGGCTCAAAACCACAAAAGAATTTGGCTTGAAATTCTCAAGCTCATAGTCAACCAAAGCTGCCAAAACCATTCTAAAGTCTTCCAGCTTGAGATGTAGAATTTGTAGCAAATTTTGCTACGTTGTTAGCAGCCTTTGTATGGTGGCTGGTGGCATGGTGGCTATGGTGTATTCACACCATAAGCCTTGCCTATAAATAGGCATAAGGTTGAGAGCTTGGAGAGGCAGGAGTTGAGAGCAGAGGAGAATTGAGCTAGAGCTCCAAAGAGAGCTCCATGAGCTCCCTCCCGGTTGAGGCATAGTGAGAGCTCCAGAGGGAGCCCCTCCCGGTAGAGGTGATGAGAGAGTTTAGAGGCAGTAGCTGCCTGTTAGATGCTTGTGTATTGAGGTGTTGAGTGTGTGCTAGAAAGAGCACTTGTAATATGTAGCCGGTTTGTATCCGGTTTGTACTCCATCTCCGATTAAATACAAAGCTTTGCTCCTCCTCCCGTGGACGTAGGTATATTGGCCGAACCACGTAAAATATCTGTGTTTCTTTTGTGTGTTCAGTTCCTATTTTCTCATCTCTTATTTTAGTTGTGAGACACTATTCCGTCACTCTGGTACCTAACAGTTCTCCGCCTGCTGCACAACTAAGCTTCTTTCAGCAAGAGAACCAATGTTCAAACTATTCCTCCGGGGGATTTTCTGGTTCTTTTTCCGGTAACTCTGTTTCAACCGGGGCAGTGCTGGCTAGTAGTAAAACTCGAATAAGGTGGACACAGGATCTTCATGACAAGTTTGTGGAGTGTGTTAAACGCCTTGGGGGTGCAGAGAGTAAGTAAAATTATGATTTTTAACTTTGTAAAATCTTGAGAATTTTCATTCTGCAGCAATCATTTTTTTAAGGTTTTTTTTTTTTTTTTTATTATTATTACTTTGATCTAACAGAGGCAACTCCGAAGGCAATTCTGAAACTGATGGATACAGAAGGATTGACCATCTTTCATGTGAAAAGCCATTTGCAGGTATTTATTAATGCAATTTTAAGAACTTTTGGCTGTTGATTATATTACGTTGTCTGAGATATTCTTCTGGCAAAATGCTAATATCTGAATTTTGTTTCCCTTTTGATTTCTGTCTTACAGAAATATCGTATTGCAAAATACATGCCAGACTCATCTGAA
The DNA here is from genome assembly GCA_030761205.1 of Fremontodendron californicum. Classification (NCBI taxonomy): domain Eukaryota; kingdom Viridiplantae; phylum Streptophyta; class Magnoliopsida; order Malvales; family Malvaceae; genus Fremontodendron; species Fremontodendron californicum. Next base: position 6,998,127 of record JAULJL010000009.1, on the reverse strand, counting down.
GGTATACCTTGCTAGTTGCTACTATGATCCAAATTCCATAAACTCCTGGTTTGCTGTGTAATTCAAGAGCTTAATTCAGATCAATTAAAGTGACTTGTGAAGAGGGATACTTCTCAAATTTGCTTTAGTTTTTTTTTTTTTTTTTTACAAAAGAGACCGCAGTTTTAGAATAGGGAAATGAATTGCAAACCCCAAACCTGCCGGAACCATCTCTTAAGGGTTGCTATATGAACCGGCTGAGCTAAGCTTTAATTGTTTAAATTGTTGAGTAATAGCAAAGTCTCTTAAACCCTTTGGGTGTTCACAAGCAGATTCATACGGAGTAATATCTTAATTTTGAGTATAATAAGAACTATAACTCTGACCCTTTGTGCCTTTGCCTCTCCCTTTGAAAGGCCATTCAGATCACACAATTATTAGGCAATCTCTGCAATACAAATATTGCTTGCCTTTCATCTGTTTTTTTTTAAGAACTTTTCAATATTATATTTACTCTGATAATTTCAATTATCTGTTTCATGCTGCCATAGATACATGTAGACTTAAATGGTTGGTATATATTTCACTGAAGTGAATTTCCCGAACATGAAAACCTTGTGTTTAAGAATAAATCATTTTTTTAAATCTGAAACTTAACTCAGTTGATTCACGTAGCAGGTCTGGGGTTTGAATCCCAACATCTGCATTCCTTCTCCTATTATTAAGCTGGCTGCGACCTCCTTTCTACCAAAAAAAATAAATCATTTTACTATTTTCACAAGAAGGAAAATTTGCCTGTTTTTTGTTTGATTATTTTCTGTAGGAGCCATAGAATGTTCATAGGCTAGCTATTTTTGCTTTGGTTAACTATATGAGATTACCAGAAGTTCATCCACCAAAACAGTCTCATCTCATCAATACCTTTTTGTTGTTGCAGGAAAATCAGAGAAAACTAGTACAACTGATATAACTAAGATCGGTGTCAAAACGTAAACTTCTTACTTCATTCCCCTCTTATTCTATCCAAATACATTCTCTTTTCTTTCTTTTTTTCTTCTGAAACTTACCATCAAAATTGTTTTGCTTTTCCACCAAGTTTTCCCATTTCAATGCTAAATGTTTTACACTGCAAATATAATCACGATTTCCCAATCTGTCTGGCAGTGGTTTGCAGCTCACAGAAGCATTGCATCTTCAGTTAGATGTCCAGAGGTGTCTCCATGAACAATTAGAGGTACAAGTATATATATATATATATATGATCTTTGATTCTATCTCGTTTTCATATAAATTACATAAAATTGAACTTGTTTTTACATTCAGATTCAGCGAAATTTACAGTTGCGAATTGAAGAACAAGGAAGGCAACTTAAGATGATGATTGATCAGCAACAAAAAACAAATGAAAGCCTCCTAAAAGAACAAGATTTGGATAGCACACCCTTTGATCATGATGATCCATCATTTAGCCTGCAGGAAGACGTTGAAGCCTCAATTGCAGAAAGTTCACGAAATGCTCACTTCCCATCCAATATTATAAGTTAGAGCCTCGAAATGCAAGTAAAAAAAAAAAAAAAAACAAGGCCATTTACAAAAATACAAGCGTTTCATGGCATGTCAACTAAGCCCAAGAACAAAACTGTCAAACAAATGACGTTTGCTTGCAATAAAATTCAATACCTTATGTGTGGGAAAGTTGGAGAATATTTGTGCTCATTTGCTAGTTTTTTAACGTTTGATAAATATAGACAAAAAAAAATTTTGGTGGTTCTGAAGAAACTTGTTATTTTTCTTCCTTCCTTTCTTCATTATTTTTTTTTTTGTTTTAATATAATATATCTTTAATAATCATTCACATTTATAAAATCAACAATTCATAATTAAATTACGCATGCAAAAATGATGATGATAATTATATTAAAAAATAATAGCATTGAAGCAAATCAATATATCAATATTGTTGTATTTTTAAGTCCAACTTCAAGTAAAAAAAAATACATGCACTTATTCAACCTACTTATTTTATGCTTTAACACAATCTGTCCCCTTGCTCTTTCCTTAAGAAGCATACTTCACTTCTTACTTTTTTTTTCTTAACAAATTGTAAAAGATGAAGTTTATATGCTTTATTTTATTTTTCCTTGATTATTTGATATGAAAAAATGAAGGAAAGAAAAAGGTTAAATTAATTTTTGATTTAAATGACTAATTTTGTAGTTGAATATGTGCTTCTTTCTATTTCCTCTTATTGAATGATTAAATTTTATGAGTGGAATGTGCAAATTAATTAACTTATTTTCTTTTCCATCCATTTTTATTTAGAGGTATGTGTAAAACTTTGGGGCTTTAATTGTAATAATCAACATTTGGAAGGTGGATATTGTAACAGAATTCAAACTACAAGGCTTCATATGTTAATATTACCCAAAATACAACACATGACATCACATTTCCATCCTTCACCTAAAAACCTCGTAAAGTCGTAAATGAAAGAACCCATTTTTGCAGAGGGAAACAAAGCCGGAAAAGAAAGCAGAATAAAATGGAGGATTTGAAGAAGAGAAAGATGGAAGAGATGGGAAACAATGGAGCGTTATCAACTCAAGAAGAGCTACGTTCTTTGCTTGACCCTCTTGCTAAATCCCAGCTCGTCGATCTTCTTTCTAGACTGTATGTTCACTTTTTTTAATACCTCAATTTCTTTTATTTTCTTACCAAAAACCCAAGTACATTTGAATAATAATGAATGAAGATTTCGGGTTTTCTTTACTTTTCTGTTCTTTTAAAAGGTATTTTTTTTTAATGGGTTTTTCGAGAGTTGGTTTGGTCAGTTTAAGGATTTGGTTTTGGTGAATTTAGGTTGTAATTTAATAGTTGTTTAAGTTTATTTGTATTTATATGAGTCCCCTAGTAAAGCTAAAATAGCTGCAGAAGGAAATTTTGATTTTTGCTTTTACTCTGAAAATATAGACAAAAATACTACATAGCTGTCTGGTGGCCATTTCTGGATTTTGGTGGGGATGTTAGTAGATTATTGTTTAATGCATATGTCACAATGCAAGTGTGATATTCTCTTTCATAAAAGAATAAAATTTACTTCAGTAATCGTGTCAAGAAAAGTCTTCTAATTTTTACATTGGAGTCATGTGGCTTTTAATGCCAACAAATATTCACCAACAAGATGGTTAAATGTTTAAAGCAGTGAATAACATCCTGAAATAATATTCACTAATAAGAGTGCTGGTATTTAAAGAATTAAAGGCTGTTGTGGCTCAGAATCTGCTCTGTCTATGTAATTCATCTTGTGTGTGAGAGTATGATGCTTGTGTTAAGTGAATGGGTGCTATATGACTGTTGCTTGAAATTGTATGCTGTGTGATTGACTCTGTGAACGTGTATTTATTTGCATGTTGATGCATAAAGAGGGTCCCAATATCCTTCAATTGCTGAAGAAATTAAAAGTATTGCCAGTTCAGATCCTGTACACCGAAAGCTTTTTGTTCGTGGCTTAGCCTGGAATACCACTTCAGAAACCTTGTGTGCTGTGAGTGCATTGCTGATTGCTGTTTATGTTTGCTGTGATATTGGGGTGATTGTCCCACATGATATAGAGTTCTGGGTTAATTTTCTCATAATTCTCTATTTTTATTATTATATTTCTGAACTTTTAGAAGAACTGAGCTCCGAGTCATACGGATTGAGCCTATGTTTTTGGTCTAGGCCTTTCGAATGCATGGAGAAATAGAAGAAGGGGCTGTCATCTATGACAAAGCCACAGGAAAATCTCGTGGCTATGGTTTCATTACTTACAAACACATGGAGTCAGCGCATAGTGCACTTAGAGCACCCAGCAAACTTATTGATGTAAGCAATAGCTACTTTTCAGTCTTTTGCATGCTAGGCTCTTCTTTATAAAGACATGCATCTCATCTTTTTTCTTTTTTTTTCTCTATTTCCCTAGGATGAGACATGCATGCCATCTAATCCTCTTCTCCTTTTGATTCGCTACTCTCTCTCTCTCTCTCTCTCTCTCTCTCTCTGCACACAATCATTGATTCAATAAACATGATGGACAATGGGAATTGGCCATTAATAGAATCAATTTGATCAGACTCTTCTATTAACATGAATCAGATCAAAGACTACTGCTAGGACATGTATTATAGCTAATGCAGAATGTGATATGTGGATTTCAATTCCCCGAATGCATGTGCATAAAATAGCCTCAAGTTTGGCTGCTATCAGAACGTACTACTATAGTTTAGTGTACATCCCTATTTCTAATCTGTACAATTGGAACATGATGGTTTTGGCATCTGGAGTTATATATTATTAGTTCATTGTGAAGCTAAATATTGAGAGAGGAAAAAGAGAAGGACAAGAAACACATTCTGGATCAATAACAGAACATGACTTTGAAAGGTGGAACACCTGCAGTAATAGTTAAAAAGCACTGGCATCAATGAAGAACGTGGTTTAGGCAGCTTGTATTTGGAATTGAATTTGGTATTCTTGTGTTGCATGGAGATCTTTGTTGATCATTATCGTGCAACTTTGATTATATTTCCTGGGTTGATACATTACATAATTAACCATGTTAACATGGTTAATTATGTAAGAAAATCGAGATGATCATATATCAAATATCATTGTTATCAACATCAACAGTATATCTCTCTCTCTCTCTCTCTCTCACACTTGATCTTGTCTATACCGAATATAGAAAGCATATTTAATGTCACGCACACAAGCAACTCCATATTATGCACATAGCATAAAATGAAGGAGTCGGATGATGTATCGATATATACTTGCTTCAAATGCATTCTGTCCTTTGATATGCACGTGACTATTTATTTACATTTTTTGTCATTAATCCTTTATTTTCTTGAATGGTTTGAAATTAGGGCCGTATGGCTGTATGTAATCTAGCTTGTGAGGGGTTAAGTGGGGCAAGTACCACATCTGATCTAGCTCAAAGGAAGCTCTACATTGGGGGCCTATCACCAGATGTCACGAGTGAGATGCTTCTGAATTATTTTAGAAGGCATGGTGAGATTGAGGAAGGTTCAGTTACATATGACAAAGATACAAATGAATCACGGTGCATACTTTCCCTATCTTTGTGGTTGTCTCTTTGTAGTTATATTAATTCATTTATTTTTGGACATACTTGGTACATGTGAGAATTGCTATCATTTTCCTTTCACATGCAGTGGATTTGGTTTTGTTACATACAAGACAGTAGAAGCTGCAAAGAAGGCCGTAGATGATCCACAAAAGATCCTTGGGGTAAGTGGACAATTCAACTACATGTGATTCCTTGACTTGCAAAATCAATTTTTTTTTTTTCTTTTTGTGGACAAAATCTGCTGGTTAAAGATGTGGCATATTCGCCAAAGATGCAGTTAGCACATCAACTGTTGCGTCTAAATCCAGTAATCACTGATAGAAGTGATAGAATGTAAAGAGGATGCCTCAATAAGTTTACACATGGAGGTTGATATAGTGGGAGTGATTCTCCGAAAATTATTATAATTCCTACAATTTGGAATATATAATAAAATGATTTTAATACGACTATTGCTGTCTTGAAGATCTGTAGAGAAACTGCTTGATAGTTTGTGTTTCTTTGCAGGGAAGAACTATTATTGTGAAGCTTGCTGATACCCACAAGGGCAAACCTATACAAACACAGTTACCTGCAGCAGCTGTGGTTCCTCTTGCCCTGCCGATGGCACCTGGCTACCCACAGCCTGGGAAAGCACATCCCACTGCTGCCCTTGCTGGCTACACTTATCCTCAAACTGTAGCATCATATCCGGCACCTGCATACTCTAGTCCTGCTGCAGCACCTGCGCCGTACACAAGCCAACCGCCAATTCCTTATGCACCATTTGCTGCAACGAAGGATCCACAAGGAATCCCTCCGACTACACCAATGGGAATGGGTGGGTACCCATATTATATTGGCAAACAATAATAAAATCCCAGGCAATTCATGGTGATATTCTAAGCTCCATTTATGCTGCTTTCTTAATGCGACTATTCGTTTTATACATATAATAATTCACCAACATGTTTGGCCTTTGCAGTTCAATGACATGATAGGTTATATCTTAAACCAACTTGGGGAGACTAGGTGTTGCACATCAGAACAAGATTATAGGAGAGCTTAATGATAGTCTTCCTTCCCTAATATTCCCAGTTTCTTGTAGTTTTAGTTAATGATAGTTTTCCTTTCAAGTTGCCACCGCAATTGTCTGAGGATACTTGATTCTGTTTCTTCTACAAAGTAAAAACTTCATCAGGTAATAAACTTCATCATACATAGTAAAGGGGAGCCAGTTTTCTGAACTACCATTAGCCTATATGGGCAGAGTTAATTTGCATCAGGTAATAAATTTTTAGATTCTGGTTCCTACTTTATCGTTTTGTTGGTTCAACAGTTAGGCATCCATATGCATTACTTATAACTATTGACTTCAAAGTGAGGTTCTCATGATACTAATGGCTATTACCAGCTGTAACTATTTATTTCTTCAACAATAACGTAAGTAAACTTCAGTGTTTAAGATGAAAATTTATATGAATTTTGTGTAGGACTAGCAAACTTATTAAGCAAAGCGTCTGAAAATTCGTCTGAATCTTGTGTTTAATTGTTTGTAAAGGGGAACGTTCTGATTCGAACCCGGAGGTTAGCTCATTTGGTTCTGCAGTCATTCTTAAGAGGTGACATCTAGTAGATTTGGGATTCGAATCCCAACATCTGCAACCCCTTCTCTAATCTTAGGTTGCGGCTTTCTTTGTACCAAAAAAAAAAAGGTTCTGATTCTACATGTGTATAAGAGTTCTGCCCTTAAAACTAGTGGAATGCATATTATAATACTCCATGCTTGATAATAATTTCTTGAACTATGCCTTTTTGAACTTTGAATAATGTATGTAGATAGCATCTAGTTTAAGCAGCTTATTAACCTCATTGACTGAAGAAAAAAAAACTACACTATAATTCCAATCAAAGCAATCTGGATTATCAGTGTAATGTTGGAAAGAGAAGCTAGAAATGGTGCTCATAAGTTGACTTCTTTCCAAGACAATTGCAAGTGTAGTATTCGATCATCACATGGCTGTTGGCCGTTTAACATTTATCTTTAGTTTTTATTGCATTTGTGTTTTCCTTCTACCAGAACCAGATTTACTAATAAAGCAAAAAAGATTTTGTCAATTGTTGTTGGGACTTTGGGTCCACTGGCAGGCACTAGAAAATGACATTAACTTGTCAAAAAGGGTTCTTTGTGGATTTCTTCAAACACTTGGGTTTTCATTTTTCACTAACCACACAAAGACTAAATCAAAGTACTTTCATATAATCAAGTTGAATTTGGTATAAATTTCGAGGTGAGTTGATTAAACATCCAATTAAGCCTCAACTTTGTTTATATAATCTATGTTACCCAAATTTTTTATTTTCTTTAAAATATTCATATTCGATATTTGTATTTTTTTTATTTTTTAAAAAATATACGTATTCGATACCTATATTCGGTATTTGTATTCGATATGTATTTTGGACATAAATATGATGGTATGATCTTTCAAATATATGAAATAATTTAGAAAAAATTTAATATATTTATATTGGACACATTTATATTCGAAATTTACCTTCAAATTCGGATAACATAATATATAATCATGTTAATTACTAGTATTTTATTTGAATTTGAACTAATTTATCAACCCCAAGTGTCCCAACAGCTCCAAGGACAAAGCTCCATCATTTCAATAAGGAACACTGTACATTGTTGGAACTTAAAAAAAAAACATAAAATCTCTAAACCCCAAATTATCCTCTCTTTTTCATCCTCCAATAATAATGATGCTAAATTTATTAGTAAAATATTAAAATCCTCTTTTATCTTGTAATGAAGTGTGAAAAACACCATTCAACTGCAAAGACAGATCCGTTTCATCAGATACAGACATTTATGATATATTAATATATTAATTCCATGTAAGGAATTTTTTTTTTTTTGATTTTTTTTGCAAAATACCAATGACGATTTATACCTTCAAAACAATCCAGAAATTACGTATAACCCTTTCACTTGAATAAATGAGGAGCCAATATTCAAAACCAAAAAAATAAAGGGCTAGCCAAGCTTCTGGCCACGCGCCTCTATGTTTAACCTTTGAAAGTTACTCACGCTTCTACTTGCGCGTATGATTGAAACCAAGTCTCAGCTCACAGAATCTGTATCCAACTATGGAAAATTCCTGTGTACCACAAACACTGTACATTTGAGATGATGATCACTGTACACGTGTCAGTCAAAGCCACCCAAAACCCACAGTCAAACTTGAGATGATGATCTTAAAGAGTGCAGAAATTGTTTCTCGACGGTTTTTACCCTACAAAATACTTTTTTTCAAACTCTAATACTAGAACTAGAAGTTTAGAACCCTTCTAAAACACACCAAAAGACAATCTTTTTTAACACTTTTTTCTCTTCTCTTTCCGTTTCTTCTTAGCATTTCTCTTTCTCAACCTTGCATCTCTGCTCATTGGCTTAGCTCTGTTAAAATCTCGTTATGCTTTTGATGATGTTTCCTTTTAACTTACACCATATTATCTGATCTGGGTTTTCTTTATTTCTCATCCAGATCATAGTTTTAAAGAAAACTTTCATTTTTCTTTGTTGGCTTCACTCTTGAAAAACCATTGAAAGAAAACAAAAAAAAACACCCAGCTTTTTTTTTTCTTGGGTTTTAGTAACTTCCTTGATTGGCATAATGAGATTCTGAAAAATGGGATTTGTGTCAAAGATGCAGAATATTGATTTATGTTTTAAGGTCAGCTTCATTTTTTCCTATTTCTTTCTGTATAGATAGATAATAGAGTTCTCTAAATGTTTCTTTTATGGTGTATTGGTTTATAAAGGAGTTAATGCTGTGTTTGGTGATGTAATTTATAGGAAATGAAGAATATCTAGATATATAGCTATTCTGAATCATAGATTTCATATCTTTTAGGACTTCAGAATATGAAAAAACTTTTGCTTTACTCAACCTTAAATTAATATACCACAGATGATATGAGTTTTATATTTGAAGGAAAATAACATGATTTGAAGTTATGGCTTTTGTATTGATTTGGGCTTTCTATATTGTTAGTTGGTTACTCAAAGTTGAAGATAGCATTGATTTGTTGTTGTTTGGTTTACGGTTGTTCCGATTTGGAGATTGTTCTTGTGCACTTATCAGGTTAAATACAGTTTGAAATTAGGTTGATTTCTCTTGAATCTTTTTATTTGCTTTATTCTCTTTCTATCCAATTATTTATATCTTTATGAAATCTCTGATTGAGTTTTTTATGCTTTGATTATTCCCTGAAAATGTAGGAAAAGAAGAGGAATTAAAACAAGAAAATGCATTTCTTATTAATTTAAAAGGGGCAAAAGCTGCAGTTGGATGAACCATATAGGAGTTTCTGTTGTGATTTAGGTGAGTTTTACAAAGTTTCTTAGAAGAGGGAACATTAAAAACAGAATATCTACACTTCCAATATCTTTTGTTAGAGTTTTTCCAACAGAATCTAAGGTAAGAAGAGGTGGATATTTTGGTTATAATGAAGGAAGAGTTGCATGAATGTTTTTCATTTATTTTGTATTGCCTCTTGTTTCAATGCCTGCCCTTCTATTCGAGTTCTGCATTTCAACCGATTATATGCTTCATTTTTAATTGAATTCGGAAAATGATTGTGCTAGTTCTTTTTCTTTTTCTTTTTTTTTTTTGTAGTGTCACTTAATAACATCTTCTCTTCTTATTGTCATGGTTCATTTCTTATTTGATGTCGATTTTTTTCGGATTGAATCTATCGTTTTGTCATTTCAGAAACCTTCTTCAGTTGTTTGAAATTGTTTTTTAAGTGATTCTTGAACCATGAGAAGAGGTAGGGGAAAAGCAAAGAAACAGACTGTTGTTTCTTCTCGCGAAGATCCCAGAAGTGGTGAAGATGAAAAAACTCCAGCATATAAGAGAAAAGGAAGGCTGCAGAAGCAATTGAAGGATGATATCGAGGAAGATGAAGTGCAGAAGACAGAAGAAGATGGTGAAGATGTAAAAGGTTCGATTCCTATCAAGGAGATGAAAAATCAGGCTGCCACAGAGAATGGAAGGAAGAGGAAACGATCAATGCAGACAAAAGAAAACATAGATTCAGTCAATAAAGAAGATGTCATTACAACAAAGCCAAACACTGATGATTCAACTAAATTTGTTGGATATCGACAAAATGGTAGCAGGCGCAAAAACAAGCCTCAACGGGCCGCTGAAGCTGTTGTTGAGTGCAAGTGAGGTTCCAGATTAACCATCACAGTGGATTTTACCTTCCTTTTTCGTACCTGATAAATCATCCCAAAAGTAATGCTTGTCTGCTCATGTATGGATTCAGATGTTTCTTCTGAATTCCATTTCACTAATGCATAAATTTGGTTGGGAGTTTTTTGATAAGTTTGCAGTGCATGCTTGTAATATTCCATGGTGTTACCACCAATTAAATATATATATATATATATTTTGTTGGTGGCTTTTTACCATGAGAGATCTTGTTATTCACTCTAGAATTTATCTTATTAAGTTTATTAAGTTCGTTTTTTTGTGACTCTGCATCCATAACTAACCTTCTTTCTGTATTTATATTCTGGGTTTTTTTCATTAGACCAAGTTGTATATAAACATAGCAGAGGGTCAGAGAAAGAAAATGAAGTCTTGAAGGTGGAAAACAGGCAGCTTTTGTGAAAGGAATGCCGGATTCTTGTGAGTTACTTTTGCTAAAATGGTTGGATTGGCTGCTAAAGTTTTTTCTTTTTTTTCTTCTAATAAACAGTTTTTACTTTTCATACAGTGTAAGATACCTTTCTGCACTTCACTAAAGAAAATCAGTTTATGAATATGGGTGAGAAATAGCTTACATGTAAATCATGCCATAGTCATCTTTAGTATAAATATGTTATCCGGACTCTTCATTTTTTTTAAAGTATCCGTGTCCGACACATATTCGAACATGGTATGAGGGTATGATTTTCCAAATATATGGATAAATTTAAAAAAAATTGAGCATATCCGTATCCAATGCTCATCTCCGAATAACATAGGTTGAAACTGCATATCATACTTATTATGTAGCAGACATATAGAAAATAGATCCATTTATTCTGTATTTGCATCAATTTGCTTTTTCGCCCATTTTGCATGTTTCTTTTTGTTTACTTAAGCTAATGGCAGATCTGGATAATGAGCTTTATGGATTATGATTGAAATTTTATGGAAAATCTCTGATCTTTGATCAAACATCATGAATAAAATCTATAATATTAAACCTGTGTTGAAGAACATAAAATTTGTTTGTGATAAATGTTAAAATTAGAACAAAAAAATGTTGGGTTGTTGTCATTAACTAAAAAATCTTACATGTTTGTTCTGACTCAGTTTGGCTTTTGGTTGACTGCTCTCTAGGTTTGAGATGGGCTGGTTCTTCGATTGATTCTCAGTTTTTCATCAACTAAGGCCACCTACCCAAATCTATCAACCTGTTTAATGCTTGTGTTTCCATGTTTTGGGGACTGGGGCAATTCAATTGTGTGAGTTTTGACTTGTGAGATAGTTGCAATCTATGTTGCTTCGGCTTTTTATTTTTCTTGAAGTACCTATGTCCGACGTATTTTTGGATATGGATATGGGGATATGATCCTCCTAGGATCCTCCAAATACATGAAAATCTTATAAAAAATTGTCACACCCGAATCCGAGTAACATAAATTGCAATGTGTCAATAACAATTAAAATTTGTGGATTAAAAGATAGCAGTTTGCTTCTTCCTGAAAGAAAATAAAATTTTCCTTTCTTTGCTGTTCATAGTTTAGTCTTTTCTTTTCAAGTATGCAAGCTAAAGTTGATTGTTTACATGAAAAATAATGTGTATGCATCTAACAAGGATCCATTGATGCTTTTTGGTGCTCAATCATATAGCTGGTTCTGGTAGAGATGGCCTAAGTGAGAAGGTTCCCATAGATAGGTAGCATGCTAGAAGGCGATGCCATGAAACTTGTGTTTCGTTTCAAAAAATTGATTACTTGAGATACATTGATGGTGCCCTAGTTAATAGGAAATGTTAGTGAGAATGGTACATTGAAGACCCATGATTGTTCTCTTCTCTTTTTTTTCTTTTTTTTTTTGGGGGGTAAAGGAGGCCGGAAAAAGATTGCAGATGCTTAGATTCGAGTCCTAAATCCGTTGAATATCATTTTTTAAAAGTGATTGTATGAAGTAATTGGGCTAAACCTTGGGTACAATTAGGAGACAATAAATATCATGTATGGGTTGACTCTAGTATTCATGGCGTATAAATAATACAAACTTTGAAGGCAAAAATCTCAGGTTTGAGATTAACCGGATTGTTACTTTTTTCAGGTTTTTTAGCATTTAGCTTTAATTAGCATCAATTCTGTTCTGCAGACCATTTTTTTTTTTTTTGGTTTTTCTAATGAATGTTTTTTTGGACATTTTGTAGGTTAATCAATATATTATTTATAATAATAATATTGTATTAAATACAGTAATTGATAATTTTATTAATCATTTCTAATGTTTTGAATGAAGATATTATTATATATGATATTATTAAAAAATGCCTTTAGGCCTTAGGACACTCGTTATCAATTTTTTTTTTTTACTTCATTGTTGGTCAATGGTTGTTAAGCCCTTTGCTTTGCCATTGCTAAAACGATATAAAATCACGTAAAGCTGGGCTCTGTAAACCGAACATGCTGCTTGGGTTTCGCCCTTTTGAAAGCCTTCCCTTTAAGCAACATCTTCAATGGTGTAATTAAAGAAAAGAAATTAAGCTACTGCATAATTTTCATGCAATAAAACCTACATCTATGTTTCTTTCTCTTTTATTTCTATTTTTAGTCATACTACCAAAATATCCACTACGCTGGTTTATCCATGTGTACGGATGCATATTCATGCATGTATATATATATATATATATATATATATATATATATATACATATGTTTGTATGTATGTATGTATCAATATATATGCTTTATAAGGGACATTTCGTACAAAAAGCTTTTTAACTGTATTTTGACTTCCAAATAATTCACCTCTTATAGTATCAATTTTAAAACTAAAAACTTTTCAATGTACAAAGCTTTTAAGTAACCAATATTAATTACTCTACCTGCCTCCTTTTTGGCATGTTAGTTAAACTAAGATCTTTTGTCCAATATTTCATACTTTCTTTTCTTATATTATATTGGGGCAAAGTACTTGAAAAATTTTTATACTATATTATCTAATATAAATTAATTTTTTTATTATAAAATTGAATAACTTAATTTTTATATTTTTAAAATTAAAGCAAAAAGATAAAATTATTAACTAGTGTACGAAAATTGTTAAAAAAACTGACGTGAAATTTAATCTTGTGTTTATTTGATAATGTGACATCAATAAAATATATTATTTTAAGCTGACGTAGACAAAATAACAAACTAAATTGGCAAAAAATAATTTGATGTGGCATTTTTGTCAACTTAGTTTGTTATTTTATTCATATCAGCTTAAAATAATATATTTTATTGATAACTCATCAGCATTTGACATTCACGTTATCAAATAAATACAAAGTTAAATGTCACGTCAATTTTTTTAACAATTTCTGAAACACTAATCAGTGATTTTACTTTTTTATTTCAATTTTAAAAGTATAGAAACTAAATTATTCAATTTTATAACAAATGAACTAATTTACATTAGATAATATAATACATAAATTTTTTAGATATTTTAACCAATTATGTTGATAAGAAGAAACGAAAAATGAGAAAAAAATTATTATTTTTCTTTTCATGTGCTTGATATTAAAGAATTAAGGGTAAAATTATACAAAATAAAGTGACTTCAAATCAATTAGTGATAAATAAAATGATCCTTATTATATTTACGTGTTCAAAATGCTCACAATTTAATTTAATTTATGTAAAATTTACTTTTATCATTATTTTAATAGAAATCAATTCATAATGAAGTCCCTTAGCTAACCCAACCTAAATCTTGAAGTAACTTAAAAAGAAACCATTAATCATCATGAATTAATTTTTGGGTCTTTTTGTTTGCAAGATGCTTTTTTGTGGGCATGATTCAAATCCTTGGAAAGTGGCCTAGCCTAGGTAGGGAACCTTTTGTTGCTTCGAAGAATAAAAAAAAAAATTACGATTAAAAAAATTTTGATTAAAAAAAGTGTATTTAAAAAATATGATAAAAAAGTGTGATTTAAATTTTTTTACATATTTAATATTGTTGTGAAAAAGTATTTTGAAAAATTGAAATGTTAAAAAAAAATATGTTTACACTAATAAAAATATAGAGATATGAGGATAATAAAGTCATTTTATCCAAAAATCAACTTTTAAAACCCCAAAACTAAATTTTTTGACTTTTTGGGTTGACTTTTCAAATCATGATTTCAACAGCAAAAGTTAATTTTTGTTACATGTTTAGTATTGTTTTTGCGATGAATAATAACTTTTGATCTCAAAAATTGTGTCAAAAGCAATGCTAAACAAGGTTACGAGGATCTATTAGATAAGGGAACAAGTCCTAGTAACATGTAGGGATGACAGTGGATCGGATATCTACATTTTTTGTATTATCCGAATTCGAATCCGAAAAACTGTTTTAAAATCCGAATCCCTAAATTATCCGCATTTAATTCGCATATTACTATCCGAATCTGAATTAAATAACATTATTCGTCGGATATCTAAATTCGTTAAAAATTCGAATTCAATAAATCATTTTTAAAAAAAATAAAAATATAAAATCAAACAAAATTTATGTATTTTACAAATAAGCGAATTCGGATATCCGAATTCGCTATCCGAATCCGTAAAAGTAATGCGAATTCGGATAATAGATATCCGAGATTTCATATCCGTATTCGCTCCGAATAATAATTATATTATCCAAATTCACAAATTTAAATCTATAAAAAATGAATCAAATATTCGTGATCTATATTTTAAATTGCCATCCCATGTCCTATGAATTGGTTAATTGTGTCTCACTTTAACAGATGAAGTTATAAACTGAGGAGCCAAGCCAAGGAGAGAAGTACGTAATTTGCACAAAAACAGGCCATTAATTTCAACAATAAAACGATAAAATGTTGGTAGGGCCATGAATTTAAAGCCTCTTTTTCCCTGTTTGGACAATTATTATTGTTTGTTGGGGATTTCTACATTCTGCCACAGCCCATGAATGTGGCAATGAGGGTCTCAAACCGGTTTTTAGGTAAACAATTTTTGCATGAATTATTACTGCGAAAGAAGAGCTCATAAAGTAAGTGCAATGGAAAATGACGTCGGTACTTGGCCTTTTATTGACAAAATTAAGTTTTTAGATCAGTCAGTAATTATGTACTTGGTTTGAGATGGTGATCATGTGAATATATATATATATATATATGAGAGAAATCAATTTATACTGATTTAATTTATTATTGTAAGATTTTATAAAATTTATTTGAAAATTTAAAAAGTATATTTATATTTTAAATAATGATGTATTTAAATTAAATTAAAATTTTTTAATCTGTCAAATTAAAACAATATATTTACGAGAAAAAATAATAGTTATTTTATAAGAATATTTTTATGGATAAATTTGAAAAACATATTCTTTACAATATAATAATTATTAAATGATATAATGAGTAAAAATTATTTGAAAAAGAGAAATGAAAAATATAAAATTATTAGGAAGGAAATTGTAAAGACAAAATTACCCTTCATAAAAAATTCTTCTTCTCTCTTCATCTCTTATTTTTTAATTTACTTTTTTAATTAAAAAATAAAATTTTTAATTTTAAAACGTATTTTTTTATTTACTTTTTTAATTAAAAAAAATTTAAAAACAATAAATAATACAAATAATATTTCTACAATTAAATTTTTTATTTTTAAAAATTTTAAAAAAATACATATTTAAATATTTTATTTTTTAAATTTATTTTTAATTAAAATTTGAAAAAATAATCAATTGAGTATAAACAATTAAAAATTTGAATTCGAGTTTGATTTAAACTCATGATTTAAAATTGACTCGATATCAATCTAAATTCATTTTTATAGCTTAGCTAGATTCGAAATAAAAAATTAAATTATTTGAATTCGTTTTATTAGACTCGATGTTGTAATAAAAATTAAATTAAATTTTATATTCGATTTTAAATTCAATTATTTATATTTAAATTTAAATTAATTTTTTTATTAATTAAAAATAAAATTTTGATTAAATTTATACTCAAACTCGATTAAATCAAATAACTCAGACTGATTGTGAGTGTCGGCATTACCCATAACTTTTGAATTGAGGATTGACCCATGATTTGACAGAAAGGAAAAAAAATTGAAAAAAGAATTATACTAATAAGAAAGTAAAATTTTTGGAAAAGACTATTTTCCATCTTTGGATCCTTATTCTTCGTACCCTTTTTTTATGGAAATATTTTCTCCATATTAATTCATTTAAATTTGGAAATCTGACATCCAACAAATACACGGTCCATCAAAAATAATTAGCAATAAAAAATGGACAGCATCCACATTGCATTGAACTTTATTTTTTCCTTTATATATTATAAAGATTTTCAAGTAGAAAAATTATTAAAGTTTAGGCCAAATACTCCAATTACCAAATCTTTGCCTCTTGACCCCAAAAATTGTGTAAATTTTTTTTTATATATATATTTACTTTATAATAAAAAATTTGGGTTTTTTTTTTTTTTAAAACATCTCTGTAAAAATGAAAAAAGGTCACTCTCAAAGCTAGGATAAATAAAATTATTCATGGTCCATAGAATAGCTGAAAATTTGGGACATAAATAACTAGTTTAATTAGTGGTTGTTCTTGTCCCTTCAAACTTGTTGTACTATCTAGGATTTTAAGAAAGTAAATGAAAATTCTTTATTTCTTTTTTTGTAGTTGTCTTTTTGTACGGACAATCAATTTTTTAAGTTGGCTTGAATAGTCTTACCACATATGGTAAGGGGAGAAATGGAAGATCAAAGCATAAATAAGATCATTGTTATCCTTAATATACCAACTTTCAGCTAACTATTTTTCTTTTAAAATGCGCTTCCTATGACTTATAATTAGATACGATAATTTTGTATACGAAATAAAAATATGATACGAATATGACATATTTAATATATATATATATTATATTTATATTTAAAATTTTTATTATATTTATGTTTACATGATTGACATAAAAAAATACGAGATACAATAAAATTTTGAATTTACTTATAGTTTGTTGGGATTGACAATGAAATTTTTTCAACTTTAAGTGTTCCCAACGATGACTTTTAGGTTCATAATAATTAATGGATTGTTGAATTATGGATCCAATTTTTTTGAAGGAAAAAAAAAACGAAGAAGCGTGATTAAAGTTTGGCTAAATTATTTAAAAAAAAACTTTGAATTATTTTAATTTTTTAAGTAATTTTTTATATTTGTATTGTACTCAAATAAATTTTTATATTTTGATTTGTACCTTATAAATCATTATTTAAAATAAAATGTTAAAACTTTATTTGGATACAAATTAAAGATAAAAAATTTATTTAGTTGCAAATTAAAAATTTATTTAAATAAAGAGGTAAAATTAAAAAGCTTTTGAATTATTCTAGCCTTAAAGTTTTTGATATCCATATGTCGACAAATATGCATATGTATTTAGTTTCGCTAAGAGGCTAAGAGATCTGGTTATTGGAATCCAAGTTTAATTTCAGCCAATCCTCTAAAAATTAAGTTAATATGACGTTAAGAATGTGGAATTTAAGTTATTAATTTTTGAAAAATCAAATTACAATACCAAACTCATTTAAATGAGGGAGGGGGAATCAAATCTTTATTCTATTTCACAAATGCCTAAGAAGTAGGTTATCCTAGTGAATAATAGACATGATTAAAATAATAATAACAAATTAAATTTTATTATTTTTACTATATATAAATAAATTTTAATCTAAATTTATTATTATTATTGTTTTACCAATAAAATGGCTGGATTGATCAGTCATAAATCATAACTCATAAGTCTACAGAGGCTAGCTAGCTTGTGTTTATCAGTTTATGTACGACTAAGGAAGAAGACAAGACTTTGGGAAATTAACTAAGTAGTTTCCCAAATATAACCAAACTAAACAACCTAACTTAGAAAAGTCCGAAACCAAACCTCTTTTAGAATCTTTTTCAGGTTGCTTTCTTTTCTTTTTTTTAAGCAATAAATGAAAGATTTTAATTATTAAATATAATAATATCTTTAATTAATATATTAAAAATAATGAATTAAATTATTCATTTTTATATTTAATATAAGATTATTATAAATAATATATTAATTAATCTTATAAAATATTATAAAGATACTAATTAATAAAACCGAAAAAATGTACCACATTGATTGATAATATTAATTAGCTACACCCAAACTGGAAAGGATACCAAAAAAAATAAAAAAAATTTAGGGACATTAGAATTTACAGTTTGCCTTTGCCAGTGCTGCACAAAATCTTTTTCAAACAGGGTTTCCAAATCTTTGATTAAAACTAATATTAAGTGTCAAATTTTGCCGACAGTCTAGTCCCCCTCCAAAATGTCACATCTTTGATTCCAAAAATCCCCCAATTTTATTCTTCAAATTCCAATAAAATTTCGAAATAAATAAAAAAGAAATTTGGACGGTTGATTTGATGGGACACTCATTATTTGATTGACCACCCCCACTTGAAGTGACATAATTTATCCTTCAAATGAAAAAAAAAAAAATTAGTAATACTACTACTATATTAAAAATGTTTACTAATTCTACAAAGAAAAAGGCCCTTTTAACTACAACTAGAATAATATTAGTGATTTTTTTTTTGTAACACAAAGGACTTTTTTTGAGATAGTAATTATTTAGAGTTTGTTTTTTTTTTAAATGAACTGCCAAATAAAATGAATAAATATAACGATAAATGTTAATAATATCTAATAATATTCATTAAAATGATATTTATAATAAAAAAAAATTATAATTTCTTCTGGCTCTTTGGTCTGAGATTTGTTACCAGATCGAGTCAAAGGCAAGCTGCTTCGTTGAAGCCAATGTCCAGATTTGGTATTTCTCATATTTCTTTTTTCACTTTAGTCCTAAGAGTTGGTTGCCAATATATCTGGTCACCAGCAAGCTGCTTCAATGATGTAGTAATAAAATGTATTTATACAATAATTTTCTCAAAAAATACGCTACCATTCTTTTTCTTTTTCTCTTTCGAAAAGAGTAAAGATTGTGTCAACTTTTATTTCTTTTTGAGCTTTATTTATTTATTGATTTTATTAACATGTATTTTTAAAATATTTTTTAAAATTAATTAATATATTATTTATAGTAATATTATTATATTAAATATAAAAATTAATAATTTTATTCATATTTTTAATATATTAAATAAAAATATTTTAAAAACATTAGTTAACAAAATCTTTTATTATTTATTTAGTTTAAGTGACAGGCAAAAGTCCCTCACCTCAGACTCAGAGGGTAGTACGATACTTCCTCTGCTGGCATGGGCCAGTTTTAGTGTCAGGTGTTCAACTTTTCACTTTCTCTCTCTTTTTCCTCTCTACTTTACTTTATGTTTATCATTCTTTATTTCTTATTAATGTTTATGTTTACTATATTTATTTATTTATTTATTATTATGATTTGATTAACGAGTCTGTTCTTTTAAAGTTATTATATAATATTTTTATTTTATTTAATTATTGAACCCATTTTATTTTTCGTTCTTTTGGGGTGCACATTTTCTCTCTCATTTTCATGACCCACAAAAACAAAAACCCCATGAACGGGCAGTAGACAGAGCTCATGGAAATGGGTTCGGGCTCTTTGACAGAGTCAGGTGGTTCTTCTACCAACTCTTCCACTGAGTCACTCAACGGCTTGAAGTTTGGTAAAAAAATATACTTCGAGGATGCAGCAGCTGCTGGTACTGGTGGTGCAACCATGGGGACTCCACCCAAGTCAGGTCCGGGGTCTTCAAGCTCATCCGGGTCCGGTAGGAAGGGCAGGGTTGGTGGAGTGGTGCAAGGTGGTCAGCCTCCAAGGTGTCAAGTAGAAGGGTGTAAAGTGGATCTGAGTGATGCTAAGGCTTACTATTCAAGGCATAAGGTTTGTGGTATGCACTCTAAGTCATCTAAAGTCATTGTTGCTGGTCTTGAGCAAAGGTTTTGTCAGCAGTGTAGCAGGTCGGTCAGCCCTCTTTGCTCTCTTCTTTCTCCTTTTTTTATTTCCAATTTTTTTAGCCTTGCTTTGTTTTAATTGGTCTTTTTCCTTTTCTTTTCCCCTTGTAGTAGTTTATTGAGGAGCTTATTAATTACTTTTTTTATGTGCGAGTTAAATTTCTGTTTCTAGTGGGTTGTGTTGGGTTAAGTTTTGATTTTTATGTCCTTTTTCTTTACTTATATCAGTCTTGGGGGCTTTCTGTATTTGTATGTTTTAAGGTTTGTTACTTTCTTCTAGTTATTAGTCTCTTTTTCTATTTTTTAATTTCTTTGTTTAGTGGGAAGGGATGTGGTGGCTAGAGTTATGAACCTGTTTCTTGTGGTTGTAGATTGTTGGTTGTTCTTGATTAGGACGGTGGTTTTGGATTTTTACTAGGTTACTTAAATGGGTTGTCTGGGCTTAATTTATTTCGGACTTGAGTACTCTAATTGTCTTGTTTTCTTTGTTTTAAATTCTTATAAAGTGAGGGATCGGATTGTGGTTTCTTAGTGCTTTTTTTGCTTGATGTTCTTGGTTCTTTGTGTTTGGATTTGTATGATGGAGTCTATTCTATTCTTGTGGTTGTAAATTGGTTTTTGTCATTTTGGCAGACTGTTTAGATTTTTCCGTAATGTTCAATGCTTTGTGGTTTAGGGACATATTTTGGAAGCTATTCAGTTGGTTCCAATTTTACATCCCTAACCTTCCTCTCTTTTGTGGTTATGAGGAGCATCTCTATGTTACTCGGACTCGAGTGTGAGTGTCGGATTCGGGAATGTGTTCGACACGGGTATGTTCAACTTTTTTTAAAAAGTTTCATGTATTTGGAGAGTTTTTGGAGGGTCATATCCCAGTACTCATGTTCGGATATGTGTCGGACACGGGTATTTCAAGAAAAATGAAGAGTTGTAGCAATATAGAGGAGCATAGATAAGAATGTTATAGGATGATTGTGTGCTTTACTGCTTATAATTTCACCCATTAGGTTGCCTTTCCTCAAAATTAGGTTTGGCTTTTTTGCACTATTTTCTTAGATAAATTTTTATGCCGAGATGGCGTAGCCATCACAGAAATAAAACTTTAACCATCTTTCTTATAGATTTTACCTTTGTGCTTTGACAAGGCTTGAGTGTGTTCATAACCTACATTGACAGTTAAAGTTAATTACTTTGAAACATGCTAGCTAGACTTGCAATTGCTTATATGAATCATGTTTTTCTTCCCGTCCTCTGGCGCTAAAGAAGAATTATCCCTTGTCGTATGCCCATCTATTTCTAGTTTCTTGTCGGGTTTGATTTCCTATGCTAAATTTGGAATCTCTTTTTGTATCAACATTAACATCATCTGTTGTAGCTCTCTATCCAGATTTCATCAGCTTCCTGAATTTGACCAAGGGAAACGGAGTTGCCGTAGACGGCTAGCAGGTCACAACGAGCGACGCCGGAAACCACCGCCAGCATCATTATTATCCTCTCGTTATGGCAGGCTCTCTTCATCTATTATTGGTTAGATTGTGGTTACAAATTATTTTTTAAAACTTTTCTTTGTGTAGTAAATTGCAAGGGAATGATTTGCAGTTCTACTATGTGTGTAATAAATATATTGTCCCCATTTGATGCTTATGATACAGAAAGCAGCAGTAGAGATGGAAGCTTTATCATGGATTTCACAGCGTACCCGAGGCTTTCCAGAAGGGATGCGTGGCTGACAGCAAGATCATCGGAGCACGTATCTGGAAATCAAAACACGGCTACGGGATGGTCACTTCCACATCCATGGCAACAAAACAACTCGGAGAATCCTCCACCTGACCTTTTCCTGCAAGGTTCACCGGGTGGGACTGGTTTTTCGTGTACTGGAATTCCTCCGGGAGAATGCTTCAACGGAGTCGTTGACTCAAACTGTGCTCTCTCTCTTCTGTCAAATCAACCATGGGGCTCCAGTCGATCTTCGAGTCTTGCTGGGGTAAATGACATGATAAATACCCAAGGGTCTTCTGTGTCTCAACCTACAATGCCTCATGGTGCAGTTGTGAATCCTTGTTCAAATCCCTCTTGGGATTTCAAGGGCAATGACTCTGGTAGCAGCTCTCACCTGGGTTTGGGTCAAATCTGGCCTATGAACAGTCAATTTTCCGGCGGGCTCGAGTTTTCTCGGCAAATCAGTAGGCAATACATGGAACTTGAGCAGCCCAGGGCGGATGACACCACTCAGCATATTCACTGATCGCTAGAAGTTTGTTACGTTTCGCTTTCCTGTGCATGTTTGGCAAGTTTTTGTGCCAAAACTTATTTCATGTGTACTTGTGGCGTTTTGGGCATCTGATTTTGTGTTGTTAAGTGGGAGTTGGATAAAAACCCAAACTATCCCCTATTTTGTGTGTGTCTGTCCAAGGTTGTAACTTGCTGAAAAGCTAGGTGTTACCGTTTGCCTAAACTAATTAGCAGCTAAACTAACTAGGAAGGTGTTAGCCTTGCTTAAAATATAATCGTTTTAGCATAGCAATTTAGTTGGCATTGATGAGAATTTATGGTTCTAATATCCTTTGTCATTGCTGCCGCTACTTGATTCACTCAGGCAGGATAGTAGTAAACAATGTGTTGGTATTTTGTTATGATGGGTCGTAATTATGTGTTGGGAAAAAGTGCATTAGGATCTACATGCAGTGTTAAAGCTAAGTGCTTGCTTTCTCGTGCCATCAAAATCAATGCAGTAATTAAACGGACCATCCCGATCTTCAGAAATTCGATTTTTTCAGAGAATGGATTTTCAGAGTTGAGAATCATGATTAAAATCCTGTGTTTCTATTTGTGAGCTATGAAATCGCCAATGAAACATCAGATATCATTGTACAATGAAAACATGCAAAAGAAAAACCATACTTAAACAGAGAACTTTTCTCATTTGCCTGCTAGTTTTATTCCTACGTAAACTAACTCGAGGGTTTATGCATTAACACCACTACTCAATAAAGCATTGATCTCTCCAATTATATTAACTGGTCTTCCATCGAATACTGATGAAAGAGTACCTTCACATAACTTCTTCAGCTCTCTGGTTTTTACAACAGCAGCTTCCTGCAGTTAAATAATCACTTTTGAATTAAAGAAATCAATGAGAGGAAAAAAAAAAAAAAAAAAAAGAGAAATTATGCTTACGAGACAGTTAACTTTTGGTTTTGCCTCAATACATGATTCAAGTCATGTGGAAATCATTTTATTTTCAGATATGAACTGAACCACAATCATTTCATTATTCCTTAGCTCTAAGAACTAAAAATCTTAAGTAGAGCAGAGTAGAGGAGTGTTCTAGCAGAAACCAACTAATTCCAACTTGACAATATGAGAGTAAAAGATGCATAACACTTTTCTCAGTGCAACAGTCATAATATGGAAACTCACTTGCTTTGACCATGAAGAAGATAGAGAATTCTGAAGCTCCATACGTTTGGCAGCCATGTCTTTCAACCCCTCTTTTAACTTCACTTCATGATGTTTCTTTTCCTCCAATGTACTAACTAGTCTGTCTAGGAATCTGAATTTTAAAACAACAAAATCAGTGCTAAATATAATTAAATCTCACTAAGGACATCTAAAAAAAAAAAAAAAACCTCACTAAAGATGAATATTATGCTCAGCATACTAAAATATAAAAAGGTTGGTTGAGGGAGGCAGGGATCTAATTAAAGAAAAGACCTGAAAATGACAACACTAGCCCAATTCTATATCCTTATAGAAGTAATTAGAAAAGACATTTTTGAAATAGAAACTAATGGACAGAAAAACTGCTAATGCATCTGAGAGAAATAGGCAACGCACGCTCCAGTACCATCATTTTGCTATTTTATTTTATACTGATTATACTCCTTGCAATGCTAGAACAAAACATAGTTACCATTTTACTGGTTGATCTAAGGATTGAGTAGAAGCTTGGGTTAATTAGTAACGAATCTAACAATTTACTACAACATTATGCAATTTTCCAATGGTGAAAATTGAAGATTAACAATTTAAAACTTCTTCAGCTCAAAAAGTAAATATCAATAGCTATATTACCAAATTGCAATTGCTTCATAGGGATGAATTGTTATTATTCTGCAAGAGGGATTTCACTCATACTGCTTCTGATAACCAAACACAAGAAGTTTGGATGGATGTTTCTTTTAAAAGAGAATTTCAGGAAATAAAATAGTAAAAAAGGAAAATGAGAACAGTCAACATATAAAAACAAATTAAGTTATCGAGTTGCACCTTTTAGAGTTGAGAATCATGATTAAATCCCGTGTTTTTCTATTTGTCAGCAGAGAAATAGCGAATGAAACATTAGATATCATTGTCTCGATGGCATCAGGTGAATACTGCTGGAGCACCAAGGGAGCAACTGCTTGGACTTGATTTTGCAAGGACAGAGTGTATTCATTCCTCAACTCCACCAATCGCTGGTTCAAAAATGCTTTCATCTGATAAAACAACATTAAACGAAACATGAAGCCTTGAACTAGAAATATACTTTGGTCTAAGGATAGAAATAATTACACCATAATAAGTATGCCTAGGGAAATTTCAATGCTGTTTTACTTCTCTTATTTTGTTCATACAGAAGATAAAATGGTATTGGCAAACCAAAAGTCATTATGCATCAATGAAACCTTTTCTTCCAATGAATATGAGATATTAGCAAAACTAAAAAGAAATATTACAGCAATATTAGCCAATCAGATATTTCTATAAGGTTAATCAGCATATACCTCATACAAATCATCCAGAATCTTATTTCTATACTCTGTCTCCAAAAGTTGGCTCCTCTCCTCCCCGGTTCCTTGGGTAAGAGGTAAGGAATCCGGAGCGTATGTCTGATTTTCCAATTGTATGTCTGGTAAGCTGACATCATCAATCACATCAATTTGTGGTGTTTCAACACTAACATCCCAGGATATATCTGACACAGAAATTTCAGGAGGTGAGTTGTCTTCTGTTTTGTGTAATGGGGTTTTATCAGAATCAGCAGCTTCATTTGGTGAAGAATTCTGCAAGATCTCACTGGCATTAACTATCTCATATGGGCCCAAACCATTACCACCATCATCTGTTTCTTCCAAAGTACCAATATCCCAATCAATTTGAGCACTGTCAACAGAGATATCCCAATCAATAGTATCTGTGTTGACATCTATGTCTCCCTTCACAAGGTTTATTTCATTAGAGCTTAATTGAGTATTTTCTAAATCAAGGGTCTCAGAAGCTGCAGAAACATTCAAAGAAGGAGGATTTTCACGAATGTCTTTCAAGTTCAGCAAGACAGCAAGTGAAGATTTCTGCAAAACATTTTTTGTGAGCAGCTACATTACATAACTTGCAAAATTCAACTTACAACTCGGATAAAAAAAAAAAGCTAAAACTTTGGAGAGTGCAAAAAGCAATAAAAACAAGTATTATCACATTTCGATTACTGTCTTACATCCTTTTCTGTGTGAACATCTCTGACAAAATTAGAATAATATTCAATCCCCTGTGAAACAGAATCACCATCAATGACTTCTAGAATCCTGCCAAAAGTGCTTGGAAGTGAACTAGCAGTCTCTAAGAGTTCAAGCCTGACATTTTTTCCCTGTAATGAGCAATGATTGCCACTTTAATGCTTGATTGCAAGAAGGAATACAACTCAGATCAAGTTGCTGCCATCAATATAAATACTATCATAACCTGCAAACCAAGCTCTTGGCAAGCCTCAGCATACTTAGCAGCTGATAGAGCTGCACTTCTTTTTATATCAGCTTCCTTCCGCTCAAGTTCTGCCAGTTGTTGTTGAATCTTCTGCACCTGTTTTTTCTGATATGGGCTTTACATTTTAAGAAAAATGATCAATATAGTGCATCAAATTGACAACAAATCAATACTTTGTGTTATTCATTCAAAAGAAGGTTAAAACCAAGAAAAACCACACACTTACATTTCATAGTTTACATTCTGAATAATTATTTGAGCAGCCTCACCAAGGTAAAGATGATCTTTCTCAAAAGAATGCACAATTGCTTCCCAAGATCCCTGTCAAAGGATTAATACACATTACATATGTATTAAAACGATCCAGTGCTTAACTCCAATGGTGTACAAGCAAGTTTTTGAACCTTTGAGTAATTGCAGAGAGAGAGAGAGAGAGAGAGTTATTGTCTTACAGCAGCACCAGATAGCCGGCCAAATATGTTCCGGCTTTCCGGAGTCGACTTAAGAAGAATATCATATATCTTTTTAGCCTCTATGTAACCAATTCCTGAAAGCAGTAATGCTAGTCATCAGATAACCAGAAAAGAGCAACAATAAATAGAACAGCACTTGAAAGTCCAATTCTGAGAACTTTAATGAACACGAAAAGCTCATAGATCACATATAAATTCATAAACTCCGAATTGAAATTTCTGGACTTCACATTCATGCACTAAATAATTATCTCAAGCTGAGAGAGAAACATAGAGGGCCAACATGTGCTTGAAAAGATAACTCTATTAAAAAAAAAAAAAATCACTCATGAACTTGTGTTCAAAGCTCGTAGCCAATAACACACTTCCTGCCATACATAGATGCATATATACAACACAGTGAACTCACAGTCGCATAAGAAGCTGTCTTGCCCATTTCATGTGCTGGTCACTCTTCTGGTTTGCTAATGACCAGTGCACTCCCCTCTCATCTATACAGTCGTCATTTGTCAGTTTCAAGTCCTTTAAAATGCTCTAGTCTGGTGGCCGGTGGTGAAGAGTGAAAATTTCAACATACAAGAACAAAGTGGAATTGTGATAGGTGACAATTTACAGCGTGTCTGGATGGAGGGAAGTGGAAGAGAGTAGCGTGAATGGGGATAATGAGTTTATCTTTTAAAAGGAAATGAGGCAGCTCTTGAGGCAACCAAACCCCTGAAAGTCCCACTTGATAAATTCCCTCAAATCAAAAGGAATGAGATTAGAGTAGTTCACATAAATGATTTGATCCCTTTTTATGCCCCCTCCTCTTAATTTTAAATCAAGCTACAAAGGTAATAATAGCCTATAAACTTGCCAGTTGCCGCTTTATCTGTCTCTCAGATCAATCCCAAAGAAAGGTAGGAAAGAGTTGTTTACTCCATTCTCCTAACTTTTCCACCATTTACTCTACTCTCTACTCCTTCAAACTTCCAACACATCTTAAGAGTTTGCTGGCAGCAACGGCAAACTCTAATGGATGTTAAAAATGATATCTGATTGAAAATGAGTAATAGTTAAAATGTAAAACTAATTCAAACAAAATTGTTCCATGTAAAAGTACAATCCAAGGATGTTAAACTTTATAAGTATTTGCATCCGAGTATTTGGCTCAATAGGGTTTCGGCGCATTATATTCCCCCTTAAGGAGCGAGTTTTAATCCCCCTTCCCCCAAAATAAAAAAAAATAAAAAAAACTTTACAATTATTTCTCAATGTTTAAAAAATCAATCTTAATCCAATCACACAATTTTCTAGAAGCAAAAAACAAGCAGTGAAAGCACCAGGCCACCAACCAAACAAAAGCTCAGGAATTTGAGCAAAAGCTACTGCAAATTTCCGCTTCTTATTTACAACCAAACAGCGAATCCATCAATTTTCACCTCATCAACGAAAAACAACAACATAAATCGCATAAAATGAAATTTTACTGAAAAACAATTGTAAGTACAATCTGCAACCATTCAGTGAAATATGTCAATTAAATCAAAGAGAATAAAAAAAAAAAAAAAAAACTGACCTTCAGGATCAAGGGTTTGAAAATAGGGATCAATATCCTTAGGCAACGCCGACAACTCCTTCGATATCTTCGATCGTATTGCCGCCAATCTCTTTCTCCAATCCGACGGTATTCTCTTGCGATCAACCAACCATTCTTCAGAAAACGAACCGAAAAATCGTTAAAACAATCTTCAAGTGTAATTTTCGTCAAAGTGAAAAAGAAAAACTGAATATTTTTCGAGATTAACTGAGATGATATTTTAGTGCGTATTACCTCCAAGACGAGAAAATGTGATGTCAATTGGGAGATTACGGATGTTCTCCGCTGTTTGCATTTTTTTTTTTTTTTAAATTCTGAGAAAGTGCTTTCTCGGGAAATATGCAATCGGAAAGTTGAGATTTTATGGAAAGATGGCAATTGAGTAAACGGGTTCTTTGGGGTTCCTTAATGTTGGTAAGACCAAATGACGAATGTAACGGGTCGGGTTAAATGCGGAGTCGTATTTTTTCGGGCCAATCCAGAGAAAATGTAAAACATCTCGACAAAAAAGAATTAAAACAGTTTTGCAGGAAAAAAGACGTTAAAAATAATTAAAAATCTTTTTCGGTAATAAAAAAAAAACATTAGAAATATACAAAAAATAACAACACAAACAAAGTAACTATAACAATCTTAGATTCTAAAATTGAAAAAATATGGTCTTTTCACTATTTATCTTTTACTTTTGAAAATTAAAATTTTTGGATTTTTTTGGAAAAAACATAAATTATTTTTAAATGACAATTCGTGCATATTATTTTTTATATTATAATCGTGTTAAAGAGGTGATATTTATATAAATATTAAAATTTAATAATTTATATTATATAAATTTTAATATATTTATATATTCGTGTTGTGTCTTATTTTATATCATTTTTATATCATATAATTGTGTCGTGTTAGATACACTTGATATTCTAGGTACTACTACAGAGTTGCAAGATGCTGTCAAGCTGGTTATACTCATATTTAAACTATATTACTCGGATTCAAAAAATAAAAATTAAATACAGATATATGTAATATTTTTTAAAAACTTTTATTTATTTAAAAATTCATACCCACTACCCATGTTTAAATATTCAACGGTTACCAAGATTTTCTTCAAGTAATTCCAACTCATCTTACTTTCATAAAACCTGATGAAATGCGTAGGCGCATATCTGTTCATAACCTTCTTCCCGAAACAAGCAGAGAAGCTACTTCAGATGTCTCCTGCAAGCTAGGACTTGGGGAACCCAAAATTTTGTATTTTCTACATTTGCCAAAGCCAACAAGGAATCCTAGCGAAGGGAAGGATAAAAGTTTGTAAACAATTAGTATAGGGTCACGTAACTTGTTTGTTAACCAGGAACACGGAACACGACAGATTCTTTTAAATAAATGAATTTTGGAAAATTCACATATTATATTTTGTCAAATTCTTTGCTTTGGAGATGCTATACGTTGCTCAAACAAATAGTTAAACTTGCTGCCATCAAAACCTAAATTAAAAAGAAAGAGAAAAGAACTCGAAACAAATGGGAAGAAAAACCCTGGATAAAAAGAAATTCAGAATTTAAATTCACATGGCTAGATCAAGGGGATTAAAAAAATTCACAAGACTGCAGGACCTAGGATTAACAAATAATACAGTAAGATTATTTCTTCTTTTTTTTCATCAAAAAAAAAAAATTACATTTGAGATTAGCAAATGTATACCTAATGGCATTATGTGCACAAGAGCCAATCCATAAAATTTTTGTGCCGTTTCCAAAGGGTGATTCTCAGCTGCCTGTTGTACCCAGAGAAAATGACCTGAGGAACTGGCAAAGGGTTGAAACTGAAAGAAAATCATAAACCGTCATTCTATAACTCCATCGAAACATGCGGCGTAACCGTGAGGTATCAGTCACCTTGTAGGCAGTACAG
This sequence comes from Fremontodendron californicum, assembly GCA_030761205.1. Taxonomy (NCBI): domain Eukaryota; kingdom Viridiplantae; phylum Streptophyta; class Magnoliopsida; order Malvales; family Malvaceae; genus Fremontodendron; species Fremontodendron californicum. Next base: position 6,968,067 of record JAULJL010000009.1, on the reverse strand, counting down.
CTGACGAATATTTCCAGAAGCTGCCATATTATTACAGAAAAAAACGATATTAAGTTCATACATTACACTATAAAGTTCAGAAACACTAGCTAAGACAGTTACATGCTGTAAACTCAGAAAAATACATAGACAATATCTAGAAAATTAGCAGTTCAATTCAGTCAGTTGGTTGATCTCCTAATTAAGGTATATCCCACCCTCAGTTTTGCTTACAATTCAGAAGGGAAAAAGAAATTCGGATAAGCATTAAATCATCAGATATCAAATGGAAAGAATGAATAAAAACCAACAGGAATATAACCATTGTTCGTTTAGAAAAGACGATCTTCAGTCATAAAAACCTATTTTTATTTTTGAATTTTCAAGAAAGGGCCATATAATCTTTACTATATAGGATCCTATAATCAAAAGAACTCTGAACTAGGAAGGTAAGGTACAAAAGTAGAAACAACTACAACCATGAATATACCTAAAACAATAATGAAAACCACCACATATGGAAATATAAAGATGAACTTAACAAAAAAGATAGAAATGATGGATTTACCATATAACCAGTCTTTGAAGTACACGTGAAGGGCACATGATAATTCTCTTTTTCGATTTTCTTCAAGGGGAGCTTCTCTCAATATTTGCTTTATCTCACCTAAATTCTTTTGCTGTTGATAACATTAGGAGGAAGAAAAAAAATTCTGTTAATTGAATATTAGAAAGATCAATAAAACCGAGCACTAATTCTAAATACACAACATTGCTTCTATCATGCAGGTAAAAACCAACTCAAACTACAAAGTCAAAGTTTGTCATCCTCAGTCAGGCTTAGAGCATTTACATTTCTCTGTTGAGATGTCAAGTACGCATCAGGTAAGGGGAATGGGTTATCCTTTGTCGATCCAGTGGATTCACCTTCAAACCAGTTTGGAATCTGTGTATTAAGAAATGCTTATGTCATGTACAAACAATATCAAATAATAATAATAAAAAGGTAAAAAGGAAAGAAAGATACAAAACACCCCAAGTTGAGCTATGAAATACACAAAAACATACCAGAAAATTTGTGAACTGATCAGGATCTAGGCGTGCGGCTGACTCAGCTTGAGCATCAGAAACACCTGCAGGATGAGATAATGAATCGTGTGGATCAATCACTCCAATTGACAAAGTTTCATCCCATCTATTGATAGTTGCCTCAATGCCAACTTCAGTCATGTGCTCCTCCAACTGGGAGTAATATGTGTTATATGGTGCCACCTGATAAAATTTAAGAAAAGAATTTCCAAAACTGTCAGTCTTCCTGAGTGTTGAAGTTTATACTGGTGATAACACCCAAAAACAAGATGGGTCCAAAGTGAAAACTGTCATTACAGATTAATCAATTATCTGTAAGAGCCCATATCTACCAGCTGGCGAAAGAAACAAGGAATGCCTTCTTGGGGTGCTCTCCACCACTGATCTCAAAGAGTCCATATTCTATTTTGCAGCATAATTAGATATTAAATATGCTAAAATCAAATTCTCAAGGAAGTACTATCCCTTGAAAACCTTAATATTCTATACACTGTTTATACAAACATAGTGATAGGCTGATAGCAACAATTTGCATTAAAATGGCCAGAAGAAAATCCCCCAAACCCTCCATCATTGCAAGCTAACATAGAGAATGGATTAGACAGCAACAATAACCGACCGATGATGATACTACAAAGAAATCAAATGCTAAATGCAATGAGCTCAAACAAGTGTTAAAAGACCTTAATTAAACAATATGCATGAAAAAGATTGCAGAAGTTTAGCTGTAAAGTAATTTTTCTTTTCTTGTCAGTTGAGGTTTGATTGCTTTTTCTTTGTACAAAAATCATTACTAAGAATGATCAAGTTGTTATAATAACCTTAATAATATTCTCACCAAGACATAAGACACTACAGGCATGTATCCCTTGTGCCCTCTATCCAGCATAGAGCCATTGACTATAGTGATCACCACAAGATTTTACAATAACTTATGCCCAACGTTTAAATCGGTCGCTCTTCATTTATTTGGTTCATAGTTGGTTCAATTAACTCCTGAACTGCTATTTTAACCCCATCTTGTTCAAAGATTAACAGGATATTCTGTTAATAATTCTTTTCAAGCTGTTAAAAATTAAAAATCTTGGCCGGCATTCAAAAAAAGAGAGGCCAAATCAGCTTATTTGAGGAAAATCAGCTTTAGAAACACATAAAATTAAACATAACAAAGACCTCTCCTAAAGCTGTCAGTGTGTGAACTTTCTTCACCTGTACAAGAGAAACCTACAGACAAAACCCTTCTAATTTTAACCAAATTAAATCATGCTTTCAGCAAAATATTAACCCACCAACACGAACAGAATCCAGTTCAGTGCAAAATGTGAAGTTTCCAAACATGAAAATACCAAGATCAGCCTAAAACAATTTTTAACAAAATACAGCAATAGTGCCAAGTTTTCAAAATCCGCTAATGCTTAAGTGTTTGTATGGAAAGAAATTGAGATTTTTCAAGAAATTTAGCATAAGCGGATTTGGGTTTTGTGTGATAAAGCAGAGATGTGACAGACCATGGAGAAGAAGTAGGAGAAGGGGAAAAAAAGGTGGCTGGCACTTAAACATAAGCACCCTGCCATGATCAGAGGCAAACAGCACCAACCACCAGGTTCGGTGGTGAGTTTTGCTGACTTGGCTGAAGTTGAAAGGACAAAGGACCCAAGGAGAGGCAGAGAGAGACAGAGAGACCCATCTCTCTGGAAGAAAATGGATGTTAGTTTTAACTAATTGAATTTCATTCCCCTATCAATTATCTATTTTTCAAAATTAAGACAAGTTGGGCATTGCTTAGAAACAAGTTCTTTATTATCATCTCAAAACTCAAGCGTGATTAAATTAAATTTTCATTGCACTTGCAAAGGGGGCGCTTGTGGTTCACTCACCTGTAGCTTGTGGTTATCGCCAACAATAAGGGGACGCTGGTTCACTCCCAAAAAGAATACACACTCACGACAATTGGCAATGCAGACTCGTTTTGCTGCTATAATCACATGAACACGTTCACAGTGTTCAACTCTTACTGCCTGCAATGACCAAAAAAATAAATATTATATTCATCTATGATTGAGAGCATATCATTACTTGAACTGGAAATGGGTTGATAGTTAAGGGGTGTAGACATCAGGTTGATTGTTTTACAAGAAACTACTGCAAAATATGGAAAGGGAGGAGGTGGGGAGTGCATATAAAGTGTTCCCATAGGAGAAGAATTATTGCAAACAGTCAGGAAAGCCATAACTGGAACCAGCATCAAAATTTAACGACTTTATACAAAGATGACATAGGCATATATCATGTAAGGCAAGAAAATATCTGTTATTGATTTAATAATCTTAGCAATATAAACTGATTGTGTGCATGTGCATGGCCATATTTCAGTTTATACAAATCTTTTTAGCAATTTTGGCAGAGCCAGGAAATGGAGCAGAGATGAAGAGAGGCTGTTCTAGTACAAGTTCTGACACTTTTGTTGCATATGTATTCAAAATGAAAACAAACCAACAAAAATTAGATGATAGATTTTCAAACGGAGAATATCAATGTCTTTACATTACACCTACAGACATTCCAACCATGAACATTGAACAGTTCATAGATTACTAACAGATGCTAGGCAGATGAAGGGAAAGATACACAAGAGCCATATCCTAAAAGTAAAAACATAAGGAATCAAACGGTAAGATGCTTGATCATCTTCTAATTGAGTGCCTTTGGTGACAAAGAAACAATTGGGTAACTTCTTTAATAGTGATGGACATTTTCCAGTCAGTGGAATAGTGAATAAGAAGAACACTGATGAAGAGACATCAAAACAAATCTATTTCCAGAGTTTAGTTCAAAGTACCAGAGAAATGTTTTCAGCAATTCCAACACCAATACTGAATTAAAAGAGGAAAACAAATTTGTATCCAAATTCCACATACAGTAGCAGAGAATGTTTCCACTGGTTCCAAAATTAAGGCAACACAAATAGCTAACAGCACAAAGGCAATGATACCTTGCCAACAGCTCCAAGAACTATAGTAGCATCAGAGCATCCATAAATGTTGGCATATCTCAAAGGCGCTAAAATGTAAATGACTGAATCATGGCAATTGATGACCTGAAATTATAAAATCATGTAAAGTTAGAGGTGTTTTATGCCACAGAGTACATAAATATCAAACAACAATCAAGAATTAGATCAAAGTTGTTGTCATAACCCAATTAGCATACACCTTTCCTCAAAATTGAAGGTCCCAAATCAAATCCCCCTGGCCCCTACTCTTAATTATCAAAATTATTTCTTATTTTAATAAAAGGAAGCTATGTATTCATCAAAGAATTGGGTAGAAGACAAAAATTTACTGAAAAGACAGCAATCTGAACTGTGTTACTAGCAACTTTTAATCAATAATAAGATGACAATTATAATACATTGACTACGAAGAGGAGACAGAAATAAAACAGCCATATTTTGGAAGAAAACAGTATTCCTGCCCAGAAAACAGTCCCGATACCTAAACGGGCAAATCCTTTTAAGCCTCAAGCAAGTGAAGGTTCTTATCCTAATTAGTGGGTTACAAGAAATCGCAAATTTTGTTACCAAAGACAGTGCCAATATTCAACTGACTGCAGCTGGTGTTTGGCATTCATAAACTGCTGAAGTCAATATATGAAACAAGATTTAACAACATAAGTGATAGATACAGAAACCACAGTCAACTTAGGAAGAATTTATCATAAAAACTTGAAAAATTAGCAAATGTGAAAAAACCCTGAGGTACCCTAAAACTTAAAAGGCAGGAATAATTGCAGCAAATGTGAAAACATGCTCTACCCTCATCTTTCTCGTTTCAAGTAACTTAAGTCGTATCATGTAGGAAAGTTGCCCCTTGAGCCTTGTAAGATAATCATTAATCACCCTTTTTCTATCCATACGTACGAATAAAGGATTAGTGAAAACGGAACCAACAACAATTATATTTACCAACTCCAGCATCTTTTGTACATTCCTCTCAAATTCTCATTATTTGATGATAAGCAACACAAAAGTAAATAGCCCCACTAAATTGGCATCATCTCATCCATAAATATGCACCCAATAGACATCCATCTCAATATCGACATGATGGTTGCATGTGATAAAACCTAATTTAAGTTTCTATTTTCTTCTTTCCTCAACAGATTCCATATGGTACTCAAATTACACTGAAGTTGGAGATCAAGATAAGAATCCAGACTGCAAAGTACCTTCAGAGGTGTAGGTCACTTATTGCATTTAAATGAGAATCCAGAAATATACTACACAGCTATGTTACTCGGACTCGGGTGTGAGTGTCGGATACGGGTATGTGTCCGACACGGGTATGTTCAGTTTTTCTAAGTTTTTTCATGTATTTGGAGGATCCTTGGAGGATCATATCCCCATACCCATGTCCGAATATGCGTCGGACACGAGTGTCGGACACGGGTACTTCAAGAAAAATGAAGAGTTGGAGCAACATAGCTACACAGCGAATACCACATAAAAAATTTCAGGGTTCACGAAATCACAACGCAAACATAAGCTAACCTTCACAGAAGAATTTTTAAGATCAGATGCCTGCTTTACATAAGATGATTTAGAGACCCCCTCAATGAAACACGGACTCCTCGCACTTGGTGAAGCTTTGGCTGAACTTGGACTAGCGTCAGCCATAGCAACATCCTGGTCAGAGCCACTAGGAGGACCATTTTCTTTTGAAGAAACTTTTTCAGTAATATGTTCCAAAGAAGAAGCTATATTCTGTAGAAGCCAATCATGAACTTGTGATGCTGGAACAGGAACAGCAGGCATGTCTGGATCTGAATTAGCAAAAAAAGGAGCAGCTTGGCTTAAAGGAACTCCTTCAGATCCCTTATCACCAAATTGAATCAAGAACCCAAGGTGCTCAAACCCTTCCATACTTAAAACCTGAAGGAACAGTAGTTACATGAGCAAAGCAAACCATAGAAGCTAATAACAAGCACAAAAATATGGAAATGGAGTAAGATACGCAACAATGTGAAAGACCGATCAAGAATACAAAGTAAGAGAGTTATGACAGCCTGGCTGATAAAAAAGAGGAAGAATAAAGAGAATAGAACATATCAAAACATAATAAAAAAAGATGGGGCATAAGGAAAGTCATGTATGTTGGGAAAGGTAGAGTAAATAGGAATAGAAAGATTCATAAAAGCTCCAATTTATATTCTGAACGTTTTACAAGGAAAAATTCAGCTCGAAATCAGTGATTAATTGCTAAAAAGCAGGCAAGGAGTTCTTTTGTCCTCTTTTCGTCAAAATTGCTCAGATTTCTTATTTTAGTCAGGCAAATGAGGCCCCCAACTTATCCTTGCATCATAAAACCAGGTTTAAAACTAAAACAAACCAATTTTTTATTGCAAACAAATCCTAATGCAAGGAAACCAATGCATAAAGAAAAAATCTGCACTATGAGGATCACATTTTTTCATATCAAATGGAAAAGTTATTCTGCCTCTCGCAGAGTTCTCTAGTAAGACAAACCAGGTTATGCCTTCAAAGACTATAATATAAACCACATGAAGACATTTTATAAACAGCAAGATTTACATCCCAGCTCATTACTATTCTGCATGAATGTTTGACTCTACAAAGTGCAACCACTAAAATAATTCTTATGTGCTTTCACCTTTATCCTTTGAAACTACAGTTATCACATGTTGGAATTACAAAATTGCATTTCATAGATGAACTAGAAATAATATGAATAATTAAAATGCAATAAAGGATCGCTGTGAAACAAAAAAAAAGTGCAATCCTTGACTTATATTTCAAATGTCTCAGTTTTGCTTGTATTATGAAAAATAAAACAAAAACCAAAAACTTAAAAAGAACACTCCAAACTACAGATAGCAAGAAGCAGTATTACAAACCAGAGACTCTTCGCCTTCCCCCTCCACAGGCTCTGACAAGAGAGAGAGAATATTAGCCAAGTGCTTTTGTAGATAGGATAACTGATGGGCCTCTTCATCAGCCTGTGATGGCATAAATCGACGGGTGTTGCTGCGGACAAACTACAATGAGAAGAACCACCAAGTATAAGTCTAAGTGTCTAATCCAAGGTAGTCAGTACCGTACCCGTGGGCGTACCGTTTTTGTTCAGGTACTGGTACGTACCGGTACCGGTATGTTTCGGCGTACCGTTTTGGGTTTACCGGCATTTTTAAAATATTTTTTCATATATCTATATGTATAGTCTATTTTTCAAGTTTTTTAATAAAATATATATTATATAGACATGTAAATATACATCATTACATGCATATATATATTTTTATACAAATATAAATTTTAAATATTTAATATCTAAAATTTTTAAACATCAAATAGGTAAAATAAATATTAAAATGTTAAAAAAATATAGTAAATTATTATTAATTATATCCAATAACCTAATTTAATGAACATATATATATTTTTAAATATAATTCTGAAAAAAATAAAAATGATCATGACACAAAAAATATTGAAATTGGTTTAAAAATTCAAATAAGTGAATTTTTAAATAAAAGAATAAAAAAAATCAAAATCTTGTACCAACCGGTACGTACTGGTACTGACCGGTATTGGCCGGTACAGACCGGTACAGGCCGATACCAAAACCGGAACGTAACGAGACTGATACCGTTTCGGTTTACCTTAAAAACGATACGTACCGACCGGTACGGCCAGTACCAGTACTGTACCAATAACTCTGGTCTAATCACCATAAAGTAAAAGGCTACAGCTAATGGCTTAGCAAAAAAAAAAAGGCTACAGCTATTAACTTCAAACAGCAAATAGATCTATAATTCTTACAAATGTTTACAGACGTGGTGAAATCCATATTAATGAGATACTTAGCTGGATAAAAAAAAAAGGGTACAAACAATAAAGATAGCAAAACCACCTACTATCTAAGATACCAAAGTTAAATGAAATCATAAAAATTAACAATCTCCCCAGTTACATAGTGCCAGCTACATTAATCATATTTTGCAGCAATCTTAAAGCAGCAGGGAGAAGAAAGAAATAAAAACATGAACAATCAAACTAAGCAATTCAAAACACTGCCTCTCAATTTCTATTCATTAAATTTGTGGCCAGTGCCCATCCCAAATTCTTATGCAACAATGCATCAAATGTAGAACAAAAAATAAGAAAACAAATAGTACAACCAAACACAATGTAGACTATAATTTTAAACTTATGCTCCCTTTTAGTTATTACTTTTTGTTACTTTCTTTTTTCTTTCTAATGGTATATTGGGTTTTTTTTTTTTTTTTGTTGCTAAATTAATGGTCTATTTGGTTGTTACTTTATGCTTACGACTCATTTTCTGCTATTTGCTTTTTGCCTCCTAAAAAGTTATTAAAAAAGAAAAAGTAAATAATTGAAAGCAAATTAATATAATTTATTAAAAATGAATATAACTAAAATGAAACACCAATACTGATATAATTGTTCTACATAAAGGTATAACCATGTGTTTTATTTCCAAAAACAATTATATGTTTAATTTTAAGTTATTAAAAATGTTGTTTGTTTTTGTATATGCACTCTTTTTAAGAAAACGTATACGCACTTATTCCTTTTTGCTTCAGAAAGCAAAAAGCAAGAAGCAAAAAATCAACCAAATGGAATTTGAATATTTGCCAAAAAGATAAAGCTAAATCCTATTTATTAAAAAGAAAAAATAGTAAAATGTAAAATGTAAAATATACTCAAAAACATAATTGTTCCATACAAACGTATAATCATGCATGACGTGCATTATTGGCATCAAAAAGTTAAATTAATTCTTCAAAAATATTATTGGCTTTTGTATCTTAAAAGACCTTTTGCTTCCTATTTCCAAAACCAAAAGGCAAGTAACAAGAATAAACCAGATATAGCCTCCATTATCAAAAAGATTAAATCCTGAAACTGAAAGACATCTTTCAATTCAATTTGCCGAAACATAAACGGAATCAAATTTAGTTCGTTCCAAAATGCCAATCAAGAGTCAACTTTTCGTGAATTTTATCAGCCCCGGCATCAAAGACGTTCAATTTCCTAAAAGTAGCCATGATTCATGGGTCTACCACAATTGTATAAAATGACATTGAAATTAAACCAATAACCATCTAATTTTCAACAACCACAAATCCAATTCAAAAAAATCAACCACATTTCACCAAAAAAGATAGCGAACCGGTCAAACTCCTTACCTGCAAAGGCGAAAGGGCCGACAAGTAACCATCGAATGCTGACGTGGAAGGCCAGACATCGGCAACCGCAGCGGAGTCCTTGTGCGAGCGCGGCAAAAGCCTCTTATACGATTGAATGTACAAAAACAGGATCAGATCGCGCAAATCGGCACCGACGGAGTCGACATCATCGGGCCGGGCGGTGACGAGCGGGTCGGATTCGGAGTGGAGAACCGAGGCGAGAGTGTCAAGGACGAGACGCGCATGGTCCGATGAGATCTGGAGCACCTCAGCGAGGGCCGCCGAGTCGGCTCGGTGAGTTGAGGACGATGCGAGTTTTAGCTTGAGAGGGGTTAGGGCTTGGATCGGATCGGTGAATATGAGCTTCTGGATTGGTATGAGGCCGTGCTCGAAAGGCTCGCGTCGCGGGTGGAGGACAGTGGTCGGTATTGGATTCGGATTCGGGTCGCTCGATGACGTTGACGGTTCGATGGGGTCGGCCATCGCTTTGATTTAGAGAGAGAGCTCTTTTTTTTTCGTTTTTGTTCTTTTCTTTTTTCGTTTGGAAGTGTAAAAGAAAATGGAGAGTTGTTCTGCAGATCTTCGAGGGATGAATGATGTTGTTGAAGGGGGAAGAGAGAGAGGGGTTGGGTGTGGTGAGGAGCAGTGGAACTATTTACGTGGCTGGATTTCATTGGATGTAACGTTACTGGAGGCAATCAAATTAATTACCCTAATTATTGTTGTAATAAAGATTGAAATCTTTGTCATTAAAAAACAAATAAAAATTGAAATCATGTTGGTTCCTAGTTCTTACATGATTTTATTGTTGGGTCGGATAGTTGATGTATTGATGTTTGTTTTTTTCCTAAATTTCTAAGGGAAAGAAGTGTTATGACTTGTGACAAGAAATATAGAAAGTAAATTGGATTGATGATCTCTAAATATTAGTAATTAACTTTTTTTTTTATAAACTTTTGTTTGCATTATCCAAATAAGCAGAATTCTACTACGAGTACACTGTTAGTTAGCAATTTGCCAACTTATTACAAGTGATGAGAAAAAAATCAAATCAAGCAAGACTATTTACAGTTTTGAGTCAAGCAAGTCCCTATGTTGTACACAAACTTGCATTAACTGCATCATTTGACTATTTACAGTTTTGAGTCAAGCAAGTCCCTATGTTGTACACAAACTTGCATTAACTGCATCATTTGTCTCTATCTTTACTCATGTGAGCCTTAACCTTACTGCATCCTTGATGTTGCCTATGATTTGGTGTTTGTTGGAGCAGGTGTTGCTGAACTTTCTACAGTTTATTTATTTCCAAATTGTATATATATATGTAAGCATTCCACGTCAATCTCAATATAGCGGAGATCAATGCCTTCCCTTTTAGTCTAGTAGCAGCCCATTGAAGCTCTTGCTACCAACTCATTACAACTCTTTGTAACTGACACAACTGGAGCAGCTCCTTCCATGCATCTTTAGAGAATTCGCACTCGAAGAAAATGTGGTTTCTGATCTCCTGCTCAGCATGACGGAGAGTACATCTTTCTTCTATATCCATTCTTCTAGAGATGAGCCTGTCTTTTGTTGGCAATCTATTGAGTATTGCCATCCATGAAATGAGAGAGTGCTTTGGGATGTGCATAGAGTATCAGATGAGTCTATCCCACACTACTTTCTCCTTCTTCTCTCTGATCTCATTCCAGACCTTAGCTACTGAGAATTTTTGTCGAGGCAAGGCTCTGAATGTGGATCCAGTCTGGTGGTTAAAAACATTCATGGCCAAGCTCCTCAAATTCATTAGTTTCCTCCATGACCAACTGTAATCTCTCGAGATGGACACCTGCCAAAAATACCTATCCTTGAGCACATAGGCTTAATCTAGGCAATCCACAGGGAGCCTACCTAGACTAGGATGGTCCATATGTGTTGCATCATGCAAGCTTGATTCCAACTTGCAAGGTCTCTCATGCCTAGCCCACCTTCTGATTTAGGATAACAAACTGAACTCCAGCTTACTCAAGCATCTGTTGCTGCAGCATCCTACCTCTTCTAGAAGAACCTGGAGCATAATTGGTTAATCTTCTTTAGGATAACCTTAGGGAGAACAAAGTGCTTGCACCAGTTGTTGTAGATATTGAAAAGAACTAGTTGTATTAGCTGGATTCTCCCAGCATAGGAGAGTTGCTTTTAACTAGTTAACTCTTGTTTGGCCTTCAATTTTAATTTTTATCAAGGATTTTGTAAACGAATGTCTTAAGGGCACTCTTTAAAAATATTAAATATAATAATATCTTCAATCAATACATTGAAAATTATGAATAAAATTGTCAACTTTTGCATTTAATACAATATTATTACTATAAATAGTATATTAACTCATCTTAAAAAGTGTCATCGTTAGCAAAACCCTTTTATCAATTAGGTAACTCTCTTTCTTTATGATATTATACGATAAATTATCTAATTTATTGTCATATATTAAAAAAATTAAAAATAAAATATACGATAATTTTTTAATTTTAATTATAAAATTAAAAAAATTCACTAACAATATATCAAATACGAACTCATTTGCTAATACAAATAAAATTGTCACCCTTATTTCATTAGACTTAAAAGTTGAAGTTACTAACCAAAAGCCCATTACTGCATTGTATTGTTTGATTTATATAGGTGGGCTTTTTGGTTTGTCCAATACTCAAACTGGACCTTTAAAAGTGTAAATGGGCTGGTTGTGGGTACAAACAACGGAAGATCAAGCTAATTACTAAAAAAAAAAGCTATAAAACAAGCTCATTATGCAAACTAGGTCTCGTTTCAATGGTAAAGAGAAAGTTTTAGCCCTTTTAGATCTCAAATTTAAGTTTCATCGCGAGATTCATCAAATTATATATTTATTTATTTTTTCTTGATGCATATTACGAATTGTTTAATTACGATTGTGATTTATATTGGTACATGTAATTCATAAAAAAAAAAATTGAAATCTATTTTCACACTACAACATTGAAAGCCAAAATTTAAAGGGGTTAAGGTTAAATTCGTTATTACACAATGATTTAATATTAAATTTTGTCATTTTATTTTAATTTATTATTATACTTTCATTGAAATTTGACTTTTTTAAATGATATTTTGTTAAAAAAAATAATAAAATTAAAATTTTTTGTTAACATAAATGATAAAAAATTTCATTTACTTTTTTTTATCAAAAAATAAAAAATTGAAATTTCAATTAAAAAAAAATTAGTGAGATTGAAATACAATGATAAAATTCAACATCAAATCATAATATACTATCAAATTTGACTTTAATCCCAAATTTAAACCATTTGTTCGTTCTTGATTTGATCTTTCATTAACATTGCTATTGATTAGATGCCGTTAAGTACCTAATTTGATATAAGTGATTGATATAAGCAAAAAATTATTTTGTTAGGGTTTTTTTTACATAAAAGTTTAGGTGAGGAAAGTTATCCCGATTCAGGGTCAGGGCATACCATAAGTCTCATGTAGGGTCAACAGTAGTACTTACGGATCAACCATCAAGTGAGATTGTTGGTGAGACTCGAACTCTAATATTTACTGAAGCATTAATGAATACGAACCGAACCCATGTTGACTTTAGTTTTCATGTCTAACACTCATTCATACTAATTACTTTTTTTTTTTTTTTTGTCAAATGTCCTCATCAATGTTATGCATAGCCGACCATGGAAAGTGCAAAGTTGCATCACACACATAAATCATGGGAGGTTGAAAAGGCCTTACCATGACAATTTCATTATCAATCAGTGCAAATATGATTGGTTGCATGAGCTTGGAATAGCCATGATTTGATGGATAGTAAAAATTTATAGCCATTTCTTTAACATGAAAGAGGCCATGCTAGTTCTATTTTGGTTCAATTGTCGGTGCTCATGCCCTTAGTTATGGAACTGCTTCAATTTTGTTTGGTCTAGTCGTCGGGATCACATATTAAAGGAGGATAATTAGACCTGTTAAAAAGTCGGATAACTTATATTGTTCGATAAGTCAAATTTGTATTGGGTCAGATTTGAATAGGTATTTTCGTGATCCGAACCGATTCGATTCGATCCGGATCACTGTTTATATATTATTATAAAAATATTTTTTTTTATATAAGATGAACATGTTTTCGGATCTATGGGCCGACCCATGAGCAGGTCTAAGGACAACCTTAATTATCGTTAATTGTATAGTATTAATAAATGGATGTAAAGGCATTGAATTCGAAATATTTTTCATTCCCTTAGTAGCTTTCATTCTCTCAAGCCTTTGGCTTTTTTTTTTTCTGCTTAAATTTTTATTAATTTAAATATCAGAATGTGTCTGAAAATTTAAATTCCCCTTTAAATGTTAGTTTCTCCTTGCAAATCCTCTCCATCCTCGACCAGATCCTCTACTCGAGATCTCCTCGTACAATCAAAAGATCCTTCCAACATATTCTTTTACTAGTAGTGTCTTATTATAAAATTTTATATTACATATTTCAAATTTAAATTTGTGTAATTGTCTCTTAAAGATGAAATAAAACTACTTTCACATTACAAAAAAGAAATCATGGAGTAATATATATTGTTGAGGTTATTATCTTATATTATATTCTGGCAGTTGAGTTTTTGAGCATAACAAACAATTTCATATACTTAATTGATATGCACACATTTGAATAATTATATTATTTTATAAATAAATAAATAAATAAATACATACCAATCATATACGATAAATTTGTCAATTTTAACTATGTAAATCTTCTGTAATCTAAGTTTTTTGAAAAAAAAAAGAAAGAAAAGAAATGTCCTATGATTATACTATGAACTATGAACATTCACATTTTAAATCAAATCAAAAGCATGAAAATAGCAATCCTAAAAAGCTCTAGAAGATGAAATTTTTGTCATAAATGAAGAGCGTATCAAAAGCGAAAATCGAATATATTTTAATGTATTTAATTCTTTAATATATATAATATACAAATATATATTAAAAATATATAATTTTAAAATAGGAGACGAGACTAAACGAAAAAAACATTTATTAAAATTGTTAATTCCATAGTCCTAATTAAAAAAAAAAAATTAATAATAAAATAAATTGATGCGAAATTCGTTCTGCTACGTAAGACACATGTAAAAAGGCCATATCCATTAGGAGCTTAGGATTAGATGTTTAGGAACTATTTTGTCCTTGTACGGCAGTGGAGTAGACGCTTCTTTTACTCCTAGCTAGCCTCGTACATTTTTGACGTAACCCAGATCAACAATCTGACACGTAGCATCTCCTTGCCTTGATAGGTGTCAGCCAATTTTGGTATCGCAGTCATAGGGCACCAGCTTTCTATCATTTTCGTTAATGTCAGATAAATTTATCAGCAAACTCTAGGAGTCTAGACTTTTTCCGTTCATAAAGCTATATAATAATAGGGTAAATATGAAAAAATCACCCAATAGATAAATTATTATTAAATAATCTAATAAATAAAAGTTATTTGAAAAAAATAAATAATTATAAATTATTATAAAGAATATTGTAAAGATAAAATCATTATTAATGAATTTTTTTTTTCTCTTTCATTAAAAAAATATTTTTTTAAAAATTTTAATTGAAAATAAATTTAAAATTTAAAATTTAAAAAATAAAAAAATAAAATATTTATTTTTTTTAAAATTTAAAAAAATAAAAAAATAAATTTTAGGAATATTATTTTTATTATTTTAAATTTTTTAATTAAAAAAAAGTAAATAAAAAATTTTAAAATTTATTTTTTAAAATTAAAAAAAATTTATTTTCAGAATATTTATTTTTTAATTAAAAAATAAAAAAAAAGAGGAGAAATTTTTTTATCAAGGATAATTTTGTCTTTACAATATCTTTTATAACAATTTTTAATTGTTAATGTTCATTTCTATTTTTCAAATAACTTTTATTCATTAGATCATTTAACAATAACTTACTTATTAGGACATATTTTTGATATTTACCCATAATAATATGGTAAAGCTTGAATTTTAAGTATTTTAAATTATCTGAAAACCAAAACAAGCTCAAATGCATGTTTAAGAACAAACTTTCAGCTACCTTCACCATTGGCGTTAATGGTTACTCTAAAGGAAATTACTCAAGTTAAATAACAACCTTCAAAAGTTCCATTTCAATTCCAACCCAAGAAAAAACATTCCAAAAGAGTACAAAATGGGTGAAATCCCAATAATATCTCTAACAAAACAAAGAATCCGACGTGAGATAAAAGACCAAAAGAAAAAAAAAACCTTTGAAATTATATCATTGTATTTATGATTTAGTAATTTTGAATAGACACAAAAGAAAAAAATACAATATAAATATATAAATATATCAAAATTTATATGATGTAAATTATTAACATATCAAAATTTTAAACATAATTATAATATAAAAATAATATGAATATAAAATCTTCCCATCCCAAAGGGGTTATATCCGGCAATTCACCTTAAACAAGGCCATAAAAGGGTCGCTCACACTTGCGAAATCCCCGAGGACCCCGACCACAGTCTTCTCACACGCGTGAAATAGTCGGGTCCCACTTTCACTGTACTTCAACATTGAAGGAAAGTACGTGTAAAAAAAAAACCATTGAAGGGCACGAAAAAGCTTCAAATTGGATAGAAGAAATCTCTTCAACAGAGTATTTTACTAGCAATTCTTTTTATTTTAATTTTATAATTATTCAATTATAATATATAATTATGTTTAATTTTATCACTTAAAAATATAAATTCTATATAATATTTTGATGAATTTATATAATTTAAAATTATAATTAATTAATTATATTACAATAATTATAGGTCATATACTTTTTTTAATAAAGTTTTTTTAAAAAAATTAACTAAATAATAATTTAGATGACATGATTTATTGACATATTGACAGACTACGAGTTTAAAAAAGTTGATAAATTAATTAGATAAAAATGAAAGATTATGTATAAATTGAAAATTGAAAAAAAAAACAAAGAGGAGAGATTAGAGAATATTTCACCTCCATTTTTTTTCTACAGCACTATAATTTATCTAATCACATTAAAAAATTATGTACAAATGTGTAGACTCTGTATAATATTTTGATGGATTCTGTTTAACTTTAACTTTAAATTCTGAGGTGATATGCTTTTAAAGAGGCCCAAAGAAAGAGAGAGAGAGAGAGCATTCTCTTGTAGATTCATTAGATCCCAACCAACAACAAAACAAAACAAAAAAAGGCGAAAGCAAAAGCTAAAACTAGACTTCTTCATTTTTGCTTTCTTGTTCTTTGATTTTTTTACTCTTGGTTTTTCACTCTCTTGAAAGAAAATAATTTTTTTTTTTGCTTGGGAAGTTCTTTTACTTGTGCATTTCGGTCTAATCATCTGCTGATGAGACTTTCGTTGATGTAATCGAGCTTTTTTTTTAAACGCTTCATTTCGGATTCTTTATGAACCGATCTTCAAAGGTATAACATTTATCTTTTCTTTTTCTTTGTGTGGTTTATCATCCAGCATTTGAGTATAAAAACTTCTTTTGTTTTTACTGTTTTTAGGGTTTTGTTGGTTCTTTTGATAGTGCAGTTTGGTGCTTTGTTTCTGTGGTCTGTTTTTTTTCGCCATTTTAGTTTCTGTTTTTTTATAAAAAAAAATTAAAAAATTGTTTTTGTTCTTAACTTGCGTTTGGTTTCCGAGAAAAACAAGGGGAATTAAAAAGTGTACCTTTGTATATTTTTTTTAAATACTGTCGGTTTAGCTGTTTTGTTACTGAAAGATTTTGGAAACAAAAATAAAATCTGAAGTTTAGAGCTTTTCTTTCTCTTTGAAAATAAAAGGAAAAAAAAAAAAAAACTTTTTGATAGTTTTACTATATCCGGAACCATTTGAAATGAAAAAATATCAGAGAAATTAGCGTACATTTTTCATGGATTTTCTCAGGAACCAAACGGGGGATTAATTGACATCTCTTTATAACTGGATCTAAAAGCTTCATTCTCATACATTTTTATGCTTTTTTCAGGAATCAAGGTTGGTAGATCTGAAAGTTTGAAGGAAGTCTCTGTTTACGTTTCTCACTTAAAAAACCTTGTAAGTTTCGTTAACTGTCTTTGTCTACCTAGCTTTTATTCCATGACTGGATTTTTCGTTTTACGTTTCATCTTGTCGTTTTGAGTTCATATAATGAAATGGATGTAGCCTCATTTATGATATTTGGTGTTGCTTTAAATGTTTGGGTTTTTGGATATTGTCCTTCTTCTTTTTCCCCCTATTTTTCAGTTTCCCAGGGAAACTCAGTTTTTCTTTTGTTCAGGTCTTTTTGGTTTCTGGAAAACTTTTGAAATTTTGAGCTGAGTTTTCCTTATTGGATTTTGCTAACTAGGGCACTCGATAAAATACCACATATAGTAATATCTTAATTCAATACATTGAAAATGATGAATAAAATTATCAATTACTGCATTTAATATAAAATTATTACTATATATAGTATATTAACTAAGCTTAAAGAATGCCCTATGGGCATTTGTTAGCAAAATCTTTATTTTATTTGTAACTGTTGAATGTTGATGTTGAACTTTTTTTTGGGATAATTTGTTAACTGTTGAACTTCAGTTCCAGGTTTTTTTGGGTCTCTTTGTTTGAATCCAAAGATGATGCATCGTCCTCCATTGGAAGATTTCGCCCTTAAGGAGACCAGACCCCACCTTGGTGGTGGAAAGGTCAGTGGCGACAAGCTTACGAGCACTTATGACTTGGTAGAGCAGATGCAATACTTGTATGTTCGGGTTGTAAAGGCGAAGGATTTGCCAGGGAAAGATGTTACAGGTAGTTGTGATCCTTATGTTGAGGTTAAGCTTGGAAACTATTTGGGTAAAACTCGGTTTTTTGAGAAAAAGTCGAATCCTGAGTGGAATCAGGTGTTTGCTTTTTCGAAAGATAGGCTTCAGGCTTCAGTGCTTGAGGTTACTGTTAAGGACAAGGATGTTGTAAAAGATGACTTTATCGGGAAGGTTTTCTTTGATATCAATGAGATTCCAAAAAGGGTTCCACCGGATAGTCCTTTGGCACCGCAGTGGTATAGGTTGGATAATAGGCAGGGGAATAAGGTTAAGGGAGAGTTGATGTTGGCTGTTTGGATGGGAACTCAAGCTGATGAAGCGTTTCCTGAAGCATGGCATTCTGATGCAGCTGTTGTTAGTGGGGCTGAGGGTGTTGCGAATATTCGATCAAAAGTATATCTCTCTCCAAAGCTTTGGTATTTGAGGGTCAATGTGATCGAGGCTCAGGACTTGCAACCAGGTGATAGGAGTCGGTATCCTGAAGTTTTTGTGAAGGCTATCTTGGGAAATCAGGCTTTAAGGACTAGGGTTTCTCAGGCCAGGGGTATTAATTCTATGTGGAATGAGGATCTGATGTTTGTGGCAGCAGAACCTTTTGAGGAGCCTTTAATTTTGAGTGTAGAAGACCGGGTTGCTCCTAACAAGGATGAAGTCCTGGGGAAGTGTGCAATTCCTTTACAATATGTAGACAGGAGGCTTGATCATAAACCTGTGAATAGTAGGTGGTATAATCTTGAGAAGCATGTTATTATAGAAGGAGAGAAGAAGAAAGAGACCAAGTTTTCCAGCAGAATTCATATGAGGATCTGTTTGGAAGGTGGTTATCACGTTCTGGATGAGTCAACCCATTACAGTAGTGATCTTAGGCCGACCGCAAAGCAGTTGTGGAAGTCTAGCATTGGGGTTCTGGAATTGGGGGTTCTTAATGCACAGGGCTTAATGCCAATGAAGCCAAAAGATGGACGGGGGACAACTGATGCTTATTGTGTTGCAAAATATGGTCAAAAGTGGGTTCGAACGAGGACAATCATTGATAGCTTTGCACCCAAGTGGAATGAGCAGTATACATGGGAGGTTTTCGATCCTTGTACTGTCTTAACTATTGGGGTATTTGATAACTGCCATTTGCATGGAGGAGATAAGGCTGGAGGAGCAAAGGATTCTAAGATCGGGAAGGTGAGAATTCGTCTATCCACTCTTGAAACCGATCGGGTTTACACTCACTCGCATCCACTTCTGGTGCTACAGCCAAATGGAGTCAAGAAGATGGGTGAAATTCATTTGGCTGTGAGATTCACTTGCTCTTCCTTGCTTAATATGATGCACATGTATTCACATCCTCTTTTGCCTAAAATGCATTATCTTCATCCGTTGACTGTTAGCCAGCTTGATAGCTTGAGGCATCAGGCCACACAGATTGTGTCGATGAGGCTAGGACGGGCTGAGCCACCATTGAGAAAAGAGGTGGTGGAGTATATGCTAGATGTGGGTTCTCATATGTGGAGCATGAGAAGAAGCAAAGCTAATTTTTTCAGAATTATGAATGTTTTGGGTGGGTTAATTGCTGTTGGAAAATGGTTTGATCAGATTTGTAATTGGAAAAACCCTATCACGACAGTATTGATTCACATCTTGTTTATCATACTGGTCCTCTATCCCGAGCTTATTTTGCCGACGATTTTCCTCTACCTATTCTTGATTGGGGTTTGGTATTATAGATGGAGGCCAAGGCATCCTCCTCACATGGACACTCGCCTTTCTCATGCAGATTCCGCACATCCTGATGAACTGGATGAAGAGTTCGATACATTTCCAACTTCCCGGCCATCTGATATTGTCAGGATGAGATACGATCGACTGAGAAGTATTGCTGGGAGAATTCAGACAGTGGTTGGTGATTTAGCTACACAGGGTGAGAGGCTACAATCTCTTTTAAGCTGGAGAGACCCTAGAGCCACGGCTCTGTTTGTAATTTTCTGTCTTGTTGCTGCCATTGTTTTATATGTCACACCATTCCAGGTTGTGGCACTTCTAGCAGGATTTTACATCTTGAGACATCCCAGGTTTCGCCATAAGCTTCCTTCAGTGCCTCTCAATTTCTTCAGAAGGTTGCCTGCAAGAACTGATTCCATGTTATGAACAAGAGTAGTTTCATATGCAATTGCACTAGGTGGTATGGAACTGGGAATTTTCCCTTGTTGATTCAGACAAGAAGATGCCAAATGATGGGATTCGTAACCTTGTTTCTTTTCTATGTTCAGCGAGGGTGTTGGGTTCTGGTGTGATTTGTAACCTTTCCCTGAAGGTAGTAGATTTTGTGGATTTGTGTTGATTTATGTTATCTATATGATTTCTCTTTATGTCGATCAATCAATGTCCACTGTAATTTTTTAGACTGTGATTGGAATTTAAGCAATGCTGAAACTTCCCTATCCTTATTTGCATCTAACAGATACTAAAAATGATGGGACTTCTAACCCCAAGCCAGAGTACATCTTTCGTGACATGTTATTTGCTTTGTTTAGTGGTGATATTAGAGCATACCATGTCGACACGATTATGTTATTCGGATTTCGGTGTGTGTCGGATACGGGTATGTATTTGATACGGATATGTTTGATTTATTTTAAGTTTTTCATGTAATTGAAAGATTTTTAAGGATCATATCTTTACATTCATGTCTGGATATATGTCAACAAATTTGAAGAATCGGAACACATAACGACACGAAGCATGTGAATCTTAAATCTTGATTAATCTATCTGACTGTCGTTTCGAATTTGGGATTGAACAAGCATTTTTTATTAGATTAATCCCATTGCTGATCAAAGCTGTTAATTTTATAGTAACAGAGTATAACCAACATGATATTTTATATTACATTTTAAGAATCTCTTATTGGTCTGGTTCCTCGAAAAGTATATCGGCTACTGCATTATTTATTGTATTGGTCTTGTCTTGTGGAATATCGTGATAGCGATTTGTTTATGTATGCTATATCTACCATTAGTTAATATGTTTGGGGACTGACAAGGAAATATATTTTCTGAGTTCCTGTCCTGTCCTTTTTATTTTGTTTTATTTCAAGTTGTAATAGGGACAGGCAGATTGGCCATGGCCCCTGGGCATTTGTGTTATTTGCACCTCATTTCATTTGTTAAACAATAAATGCCGCTAAAATTTGTTTCTTATACAAAGGAAGTCTCATTTCGGAGATTTCATATTTGTAAGATATTATTTTTTTTAAATAATTTCATGAATCAATTGAATTAAATTTGAGTTTATTATTATTATTTTTTTGATAAAACAATCTCTATCAATGACCATGCTATAAATTTAATGACATTTTTTAAAGGGTCAAAGTAACAGAGATAAGTGTGAATTTTTGAAGTCAGTTTCTAGTTCTTTCTCTACCCATTAGTCATCTTAAAATGTGGTGCAAAAGAAAAAAAAAAAAGGTTGGCTTTCCCATGGAACCTTGGCAGACCAAAGTAGAAATGGATCGGTTAAAGTGTTTTCTTTCTACACCGGAGCCTATGTAATTTTCAACACCAAATTTTGACTGCTAGGACTATTATTAAAGGGGGACCTTTGAGATTTGAGAGTAGAAAAATGGCTCATTGCATCTTTGGAATTCTGAGTTCTAGTGGCAGTGGGCGCTGGGGACCTGACCTTTTTTCTTCTGTTCCTTTACAGCCTGTAAACTTGCGTTCTTTTGTTTTTGTTGGCTTCTCTGTCGTCAATTATGCCGCAGTTGTAGTGATGGCAATTTGCCAATGCCGCTGCCTAGATATCGGATTCGAATATTTATAATTATTTTATTTATTTTTTATGAATTTGAATAAAATTTGAATTCGGATATTATAATTATTGTCTGTAGCGGATTCGGAGCGGATGCGAATATGAAACCTCGGATATTCATTATCCGAATCTGTATTACTTATACGAATAATGGATTCGGATATCCGAATCCACTTACTTTTGAAGATTCGAATCCATTATCCGTTTATTTGAATTTAAAATTATTTTTTGTTTGATTTTATATATATATATTTTTTTTTGATTTATTGAATTTAGATATTTAGCAGATTCGGATATCCGACGAATAATGTTATTTAATTCGAATTCGAATTCGGATAATAATATTTGAATTTAACGTGGATAATAAACATATTCAAATTTTAAAATAATTTTATGAATTCAAATTTAAATATTATAAAAAAAAATAGATATGAGAGCCCTTAGAATACTGTTTTTACTCTTTATTTCCAATTGTCTATTCTTCTTCTTATCACACTTGACCACATTGTGAATTTTAAAGCCACGTGGCGGTTTTATGAACATGTTTTGATATCTATGTTTTTGCGCAATTTTGAGCCCTGAGTTCTTCTTCTTCTTTAATTTGTTGTAAGCCAGCTGATAGCCTGATACTTCTTGTTTCCTTTTACGAGTTCTTGTGGGCCTTAATAGAAGATTCTTTTGGGCCTATGTTTTTGTGCAATTTTGAGCACCTGAGTTCTTCAATCTATTTGTGTTATAGGAATTTTTATTTTTTATTTTTATAGTGTTACACCTTTTCCTAATTTCTATTTTATAGATTTTATCTTTAACTCTTCAAATTTTAACCTCATTTTGCTTAATTTATAGTTCAATTATTTTTATTTTATTTTAAAAAATTAGTCTTGAGTCTCTAAAAGCTTTTAAATCTAAGTCTGTCCAAGAATAATTGGGCCATTAAAGGTGATTTTGGGTTGGATCATGGCCGCAATCCATTTTTTTCTTCTCTTTTGTTTCTTTTTTAACTCAAAACCCAAAGCCAGTTGAAATTCACCCCTAAAAACCCTAGATTCATAATCAATATATTTTTTAGACGCCACACCGAAGAGCAGCAGCAGAAGCAGAGCAAAGGGTTTAGAGAGAAAATGGCGGCAAAAAGGAGAACCCCTGTCAAGACCCGAAACCCAGATCTTATACGTGGTGTAGGCAAGTATTCCAGGTCGAAGATGTACCACAAGCGTGGCCTTTGGGCTATCAAGGCCAAAAATGGCGGCGTTTTTCCCCGTCATGACGCCAAGCCTAAGGGTCCCGTTGCCGCCGAGAAGGCACCCAAGTTTTACCCGGCTGATGATGTCAAGAAGCCTCTTCTCAACAAGCGCAAGCCTAAACCCACCAAGCTCAGGTTCTTTTCTGAAATGATTATTTATTTATTTGTATATCTCTGAAGATATGTTTCTTATTGTTGGGTTTTTGTTTTTATTTGTTTAGAGCAAGCATTACTCCAGGGACGGTGCTGATTTTGTTGGCTGGGAGGTTTATGGGGAAGAGAGTTGTTTTCTTGAAGCAACTTACTTCTGGGCTCCTTTTGGTTACTGGTGAGTTTTCTTTTTCCTCGTTTTTTAATTCATAGTAATTTTGTTTGTTTAAGGAATTTTTTTAAAACATATTTTACTGCTGCCCCTTATTTGTTATTGACCCTGTTCCTTTTTGCTGAATGTTTGTTCGGAAATTTTCTTGATGAAATGAAATCAGTGACTGCAAGTTTACTTTTAAAGCAGTTGCAACTCATAGTTAACAAATAAAGTATGATTTTTGTTTAATTCGAATACAAATTGGATGTATGACAACAAAAACCTTTCTTATTGATTTCTCTAGTATTATTTTGTTAGTAACTTAGTATCCATGTGTAGTATGGACTATGGATGCTTGAACTGATTTTTTCTTGTTTTTTAAGAAGCACAAGGTTGTATTTTTGTTTTTGTGCTGCTTCTGCTTATAGGTTGTTAGAAGCTGTCGTAACACAATGCATTTAACATTCAATATGCTGGTGTTTGAGTGCTGCTATCAAGAAATCAAAACCTGGGATTTACTTGTATTATATTTGTTTCAGGACATAGTATCTAGGTTATCATTATTTGTTGGTTGTTTGTCATAAACTAGTTCTCTTTTTTATTTTGAATTTCTTTCTTCGTTTGTTCTAGTGCTTCGCTTAAATTTGGGAAATCCATTTCATTGCAGGACCATTCAAGATTAATGGTGTTCCTTTAAGGCGTGTGAACCAATCCTATGTCATTGCTACTTCCACCAAGGTTGACATCTCAGGAGTTAATGTAGAGAAGTTTGATGACAATTACTTTGCCAAGGAAGTAGAAAAGAAGAAGAAGAAGGGTGAAGGGGAGTTTTTTGAAGCTGAAAAAGAGGTTAGTTAGTTAGTTATTTTGCATTTACTATAATTTAAGCTGTCCTAATTAGGTTAATCTAATTTGAGATGCTGCTTGTCTATTGTTTTAATTTTCCTAATAATATTATAGGATAAGAGGAAACTGCCAGAAGACAAGAAAGAAGACCAGAAAGCTGTCGATGCCTCTTTAATAAAGTCCATTGAGGGAGTCCCAGACTTGAAGGCCTACCTCGCCGCAAGATTTTCTCTCAAGTCTGGCATGAAACCTCATGAACTTGTCTTCTAGAGGGAATTTTGCATTTAGTTACGTGCTTTACTTTGGTGTTCTTTTGGTTTTGAGTATCAGTGGTTGTATTATCGGATGCTATAGAGGAAAACCTAAAATTTTTGGATACCATCTTTTGTTATGCAAGAACCCTAAATTTCCATATTTGTGTTTTGTGCTGATCTGATTGGAGCTTGTTTTTTATTTTCTGGTCTATTTTTTGTTTGATTGAATTTATACCTTTTTATTATGGAGTAGCTGGCAGGTTTTTAGTTTGTGGTATGGAAGTTTGCACTGGCTAACTGAGGTAACATTGATTCTTGGCCATTATCAGACTTACTTAATATTATCTTTTAAAGATGATTGTATGAATTGAATTAAATTTGTTCATTATTTTTCCCTTTTTCCTATAATCTATAATTAATGCTTGTGTTTGAAGGTATTAAGAGGCTGTTTTCTGATTGTGAGATATCATGCAGAAATGGATGCAAGTCTTTGTTGGATGTGACCGCACCGTCTAAAACTACTCGAACCGAACTTGAAAAACATATTAAAATAATTATGTCTTTCGTAAAATTTAAAAAGTGATCAAACTAATTGAATCTAAATCCGTCCAACTCAAATTTGAAATAATCTGAATTAGAATCTATTAAAATTTAAAAAGTGATCAAACCCGCTTGTTTCAAATATGAAAACAGACAAATTTTCTATCTGATTTAAAAGTTAATAGTTCTAGTAGTTAGGCCTGGTTTCATAGTATTATTATCATATATATCAATATCAATTCCGCTTAAATAATATATATATATATATATATATATATATATATATCCACACCAATTTAATTAATTCATCAGTACCTCGTTCTGTCAACCAAGAGTATTAATAACCTTTTCCTACAAAATACTGATATACTTTTCTTACGAATTACACAAAAATAAACCTAAATTAACAAATGAAAAGGTTTGGCAAAAATACATCAAAACAAAGTTTGGCAATAAAACAAAAAACAAAAAACAAAAAAGAAAGGTGGGTTATTAAAATTAGGATCATCCACAGCAGCCGCCTTTCCTTTCTGTTTGCGGCTCCTGATTGGGAACAATAATCCGGGTTCCCTTAAGAAGACCTGAATTGCCATTGGGATCTACCTCATCATTAGCAGCAAGTGTTTTCTTGCTGATTATTCGGTATATCTCTGATAGAATTGTCAAAAATGCAGTTTCAACATTGGTAGATTCTAGAGCTGATGTCTCCATGAAGAACAGGTTCTCTCTTTGAGCAAACTCTTGTGCATCTTCAGTTGGGACTGCTCTCAGACTCCCCAAGTCACACTTGTTCCCAATGAGCATGACAACAATATTCTTATCAGCATGCCCCCTCAATTCCTCTAGCCACCTCGCCATGTGGTCAAACGATTGACGCTTGGTCATGTCATAAACTAACATCGCTCCTACTGCTCCTCGGTAGTATGCACTTGTCACGGCCCTATACCTGATAGGAGAACGAAACAAGGATACTTCAGCACACCATACAGCATGAAGGAAACAAAATGCAATAGTTTGATGCAACAAAGCACAATCCCAGGAGCTCTCAATGCAGCAGCCATTGCTATGTTACTTTGGGACCCTAATCTATAAGTTAAAATATAAAGATTGAGAATGTGAATACCAAAACTGAAGCAATTAGGCATATGCCAAAGAAGGTTCAATTCTATATTGTTTCATATAGAGTAAGCCAGCACTAAGATAACCATCTCAAAGACAAAGATTAGCAACATTCAATTGTTGCTGCAGCAGGATGTGACTAGTTTATTAAAGCAAAGCCAATTGTCATCATCAATGTATAAGAAGAACAAATAAAACAAACTGGTCAATCACATTTCTTCCTTTCAGCTAATGCACTAATAAGATGTGTTTCATTATTAGATTGGATGAAATGTCCATGACCAATAATGACCAGTTAGCATGCATACTGCATAAAGTAATTAATGAGGGTTTATGTTATAGATTCAATCTCATTCCTGTGAACTTCTAGATCTTTTGAGATAAGAACTCACTTTCCTTCACTTTATATAGTCGTAAATCTATTACACAAACTCATTGATCTGCTTGAACTGCTCTAAAAATCTCAAAAGATGAAATAAATATGTTTGTCAATGTAGCATCAATCTGCTTGAGTAAAGATGACTTGATAAGATTCATGAAAATTCGCTGAAACCAAGTGCAGTTTTTCTATTACCTGACTTTTTCATGCACAAATGTTTGTTTGTGATTGTTATTCTTCCTTCAGTTTCCAAGACCTCTATATTATCAAACACTTACAATTTTCAATGTCCCCCATCAATTGCCTATTACGTTCAGCACAAATCCACCGCAAGATGAAGCATAAAGTTCCAAACAAACAAACCATCAAGTCAGAAAATACTCAAGCCTAACGTTGATGTACTCTTGAGAAAACTATAATACAACTCCATCACAAATGAAAGACGAACAGCCTATTAATAGCATAAATTACATGAAAAATGCTTTACTAGTACGTATGATGGCATTTCAACATATAAAAGTTGGAAACAGTAGTCTAATGTGTTTATGAAAAGTCTTAAGTCTCATTATTTCTTGATGTTTTAACTGGTGGTAATAGTTCTTCACTTCTTTCTTTTTCTTTTCTAATTTTAATTTTTTTCAAGGAGGAAGAGAAAGTTGTGTCAGAAAAAAAAAAAAAAAAAGAAGCTTATACAAACAACAGCATCTGAAATATCTCTTCTCATTTGAAAAATTTTAGGATCTGTTGTAACCAGCAGAAAATGAGTCTGTTTCTTCAATAACAATGACCAAAAATTAAAGTCTTTATTGAAGGACTAAGAATTTTCCACTGAATACCATCTAAAACCATTCCTAGAAGTATTGGCCTGGCCGAGCAGCTCAGCTGCTATGGCCCTATGGCTATGGCATTGCCTTACCGCAAACCAGCATTACAATAGAATCATTGATAGAATTTGTAACATTTAAGTTCCACACTGAACAGCCTTTTACTGACAACACTAATTGAATTGAATTGAAAAAGAAGCAACATAAAGATCTGCCTCACATTAACCAAATTAGAAAATCTCAAGCTACCAAATCCCTTGGGTTCAACTAAGTAGTCTTCAAGCCTATGTTAATTGGACTCGGGTCTGAGTGTCGGACACGGATATGCTTAATTTATTCTAAGTTTTTCCATGTATTTGTAAGGTCTTTGGGGGATCATATTCCCATACCCATGTCCGAATATGTGTCGGACACGGGTGTCGGACATGGGTACTTCAAGAAAAATGAAGAGTCGGAGCAACATAGCTTCAAGCAACCAATGCATCACCATCTCCAGAATTCCACCATAAGCCAAGCACCTCTTACGCTTCCATATCATCATTAAAAAATGTAAAAAAGTATTACTTTCTTATCAGATTCTTATTTCGTTCATGCCATGTACCATTGACACGGTCCACCTCACTTCCAATGTATATCATTTGCCTGATTTTCCTTATCTTTAAATAGTGAAACTCGTCTGCCTATTACAAGTGTTCCACTGTTCCTTGGATAGGTAAAAAGATATTATAACATAATTGTTCCTTGACATTTTCTACTCTAATTATTTCGTTTCCTCAAATCTAACAATTATGCAAATAAACTAATTGAAAATTTCAGGCATATACAAGTAAAAAATCTTACCTTTCTTGGCCAGCAGTATCCCAAATTTGGGCTTTAACAGTCTTGTTATCAATGGCAAGGGTTTTAGTCTGGAATTCGACACCGATTGTGGCTTTTGAATCCAAACTGAATTGGTTCCTGGAGAAACGAGCCAGCAGCTGAGATTTCCCAACTGCTGAATCCCCAATCAAAACCACTTTGAATACATAATCAATCTTTTGATTGAAATCCCCGTGCAAGTTTGACATTATCACCACCCAATCAAAAATCCCCCCTCAAATTGATCCACCGCTCAAAATCCAGAAATTAATTCGATCATAAAATACAATAATCAAATCATATAAAACAGGTGGTTACGATTAATCATGTGCATCTGGTGGAATATAAAAGAGATGAAGCTTTGCATGGCATAATTATAGATCAAAGCGAGATATGTGAAGGGCAAAATGGGAAAAAGGGTGAATGGAAAGAGGTCAAGATGGGAATTGGAAATTAGGGTTAGGGTTAGGGTTAGGGTTAAAGGAAGAAGAAGATCAGAGACTTTTTGGATTTATTGAAAGGCTTTTTTTGTTAAGACGTGAAAACACCAACGGTCAGTGCGGGACCCCATTAACGGTTTTTGCTTATTGCTACATTAGAAGAAATGTTTTGGTGTATTGAATGGACACCGAATTTTATTGTGGCTTCTTTTGGTAAAAAAAGAGAAGCAAAGCAACAAAAGCTTATTTTTTTTTTTTTACATAAGCGATAGGATATTTGATTTTAGTATTCAAATACTAACTCAAATATGAAATAGTATATTGAAAAAAATGAGTATTATTTAGGATGGTAATAGAGTAGGTGGGACGAGGATTATCTTATTCATTTTTATTTTATTTTTGTATAAATATTAAAAATATTCGTTTTCATGAATGTTAGTTACATTTATAATTGCTTCACGCTGCTCACCATCCCATTTTTTATTAATTATTTTAATTTAATATTATAAAAATATTACAATTTATTCATGAACATATAATTTTAGTATATATAATCTTTTAGTATATATATATATATATAATAAACATATATATATATATGATTAGTATATATATCTAATATATATACTAAATATATAAAATGGATTATGGATATATAAAATATTTTAAAAGTTAAAATAATAAATTTAAAAGATGCGAGGCGGAGCAAACATGTATAAAAATCGCTTATGCCCCCACTTATTTTTTTTTTTAATTTTTTCATTCAGAATTGATCGAGTTTTACCATCCTAATATTATTTGATATGATTTTCGAACTCAAATTTTTTGACATAATAATCTTATCATTTATTTTAATTAATTAAAAATTATAATTATACTTTATTTGGAAGACCGATGAGAATTCCCCCACCGCATCATTCATAAATAAAGCATTAATAAGAGGGTGGCTTTTAGTACAACCATCCTCGTGACAAAGTCAACTTTCTTGATTATTTCTTCATTACCCGTTTTCATTTCCACAACATAAAGAAGTATTTTGCTAATAAGACAATTTTTAAAATTATTATATATAATAATATATTTATTCAATATATTAAAAATGATGAATAAAATTATCAATTACTTATTTAATATAATATTATTATTATAAATATATATTAATTAATCTTAAAAAATAATCTAAAAATACTCGTTAATAAAACTCTAATTATGTCCTTTCCCGATATGGGATGATGAAGTAATGGAAAGGTACTAGTTATAGGAGAATTTCAACTAAAAATCATAACTTACAAAACAGACATTTTAAAGTGAGAAATGATAATGAGGAATGCAATACAAAAACAAACATGTCCTGTCTGTCCTATACAATTTTCTCTTTATTCCATATACCCTTGAAGTGGGAGGGAAGCTTTGTTAGCTTACAGGAATTGGAATCTTGTAATGGAAATGGATTCACTCAAACTTTTTACATCACAAAAAGGCAAAAAAAAAAAAAAATCTAAAAGTTCCTTTATACTATGTTCACCACATTCATTCATATCAAATATTCTGTACCCCTTCTCTCAATTACTTTCCTTATCTTTGTACATAAGCAAAGCAAATTAATCATACAATTTGATTAGGGACTGGCTTCTGGATATTCAAGCACTTGCAGTTTGCACGATTGTCTCTCAGAGTCTGCATATATAAGAATATTATTATTGCAAGTGTAAGATGAAAAACAAAAGTATATATCAAAAAATAATGTTCAGCTAGAAGTTTAGGCTCTCTTCTCCAATACCTTGAACTGTTTTTGAAGGTCCTTGATGTACTCCACTGCCAAATCTAACATGTCTGCTGTGTTTGTTTGCTGAGAAAATGAAATCCCAAAACAGTCAGTTTCCAAATACAGTAATTTTTATGTCGAAAAAAGTGCAAGCAAAATATCATACTTTGTCCATGTTTGGAACAAGCTCTTGTAGCTTTCTCATCCTTTCACTGATCCGGGTTCTTCTCACCTGAAAGTAAATCTACCCTTTATAGTCCTCTTTATGAAATTGCCAAATTTGAAATTATCGCTAGGAAATTAATTCTTACCCTTTCTGCAATGCTTCGAGGATGAGTAGCATAACCACGCTTAGCTCTCATCTTACAAGGGACTGGATCTTGAAAATGAAAAAACTTCTCCATGGCAACCATCTCATTTGAAGTCTTTGGCAGACTCAAATGGTGAGATAATACATGAACACGACTTCCAAGATCTCCATTCTGTTGATAAAGAATCACTCAAAAGATTAAAATCGATGCAGCGACTAGGGATGTAAACGAGATATTTGTACTCGCAAGCTATTCGGATCCGGCTCGAAAAAAACTCGAATTCGGCTCGGTCATTGTCGAGTCGAGCTATTGAGTGAGCCGAATTCGAATATCCTAATGCTTGACTCGAGTAGCTCATGAGACTAATCGAGCTTTTTTATTTTTAATTTGTACTGAAAAATCTCAATTAAAACTCGAATTCGAGCTTGAACACAAATAATCGAGTTTGAAGTCGAGCATGGAAATTGAGCTCATTTTTTACTAGATAATCAAGCGAGTATGAGCAGTTCGATTTTTATTTCGAATCGAGTTCGAGCTTTAAAAGTGAAACTCAATCGAGCTCGAGCCGAGTTTCGAGATTTGAATTTTGAGTCAAGCTCGAGCTTCTTACAGCTTGAGCTCGGCTCAGCTCGATTACACCCCTAACAACGACAAAGAATTAATTAAGAAAGTTGAGGAATTTAACTTTGTACCTGGATAGCGGAAAAGAACTTTTCGTCATTATTTTGTGTCCTTTTCAAGCCAGAAAAATTCTCTGTGAAGTGTGGAGAATCATTCCAAGAACCATATTGGTATCCACTAGTGACATAGAATCGAGCATCATCAGTATTATTGTTATTTTCAAGTTTGCCATCATCAGGCAAATTAGCAGCTCCAATGCTCTCGTTGCCAATTTCAGAAATCTGCGACATGCCCAAGGAAGAAGGTAGTCTTGATGAGAAGCTAATCTGATTCTTCAATCTGTTTGAAGATGGACTTAGTTCTCCATTCGTACCGTTCACCCCACAGTAGTTTCCCAAACCTTTCATGCTGGCATAGCCTGCAATTTACTGAAGACATTTTCAGGAGTTCATCCGAGCCTATGTTATTTCGACTCTTTATTTTTTTTGAAGTATCCGAGTTTGACATCCGTATCCGATACATATTCGGACTTGGGTATAGAGGTACAATCCTCCAAATATATGAAAAAATTGAGCATACCCGTGTCGGACACATACCCGTATCCGACACTCACTCCAAGTCCGAGTAACATATATCCCAGCCTCTAACTTCCACAGTACTAAGGCTCCATTTGGATGGGCAGTGAGATTGGCTTCGGTAAAATTAAAAACAACGATCGAGGTGAGATTGAATACTGTAGCTGTGAGATTAAAATCAGCGGTGAAATATGTGTTTGGATTCAAACGCAGCGGTGACGGTGAAATGAATTATAGTGAAAAAAAATATGATCATTAAAGGCATTAGATTAAAATGTGTATATATATAATAAATAATTAAAAATATATTTATATTAAATAATAAAAATATATTTATATTAAATAATAATTAAAAACGCTTAAAAATATATTTATGTTAAAAAGCAAATTATCATTAAGGATATTAAATTAAAATGTGTATATAAATAATAAATTATTAAAATTTTATTTATATTAAATAATAAAATATATACTAAAATTATATTTATATTAAATAATAATAATTTAAAATTATATTTATATTAAATAATAATTTAAAAATTAAAATTAAAATAAATAAATAAATAATAATGAAAGGGATAAAAAGAGAATTATCCCTCCACTAGAGGTGCATGCCGTTTGGGGGGGAAATTCTCCCAAAAAAATTTTATGCGGTGGAATCCAAATGCACTTTTTTTTGGCTTCGCATTTACAACCTCAAATATCCACGTTTCATTATAAGTTGAAAAAAAAAAGTCTTGATTTCTTTGCATGAATAAATTTCAAAACTCAAATCTTAGTATAAACTCAAGCTAACTATTAGTAAAGACTAAGCAACCAAATTAAATGAGTGGTCTATATTTTAATTTGCAAAAAGCTTACGAATTATAAGAAAAAAACAAGTATCAAAACTGAAAGTCTAAACTACTAAAAAAATGTTCCAGACAAAGCATTAAGAACCTGAAGAAAATGAATTGATAATCATAAATGAGAACAAGAACAATACCATTTTGAACAGATAAGTTGGTAAAAAGTCCTGGAAGTGAGCTACTTTGCCTCATTAAGCTAGAAATAACCGGTTTCCCTTGACTGTGATGATCCATTCCCAATAACTCATATGAGCTATCCATAGCAGAGCTCTGCCTCGACGGATAATGAGGCAGTAACCCTGAATAAGTCTGCTGCGAATTCGCATAGTTAACAACAGCCGCCTCTTTCCCAGATTTTTCCTCGATTTCGCTATCACCGCCGCTTGAATTCATGAACATGGTTATCAATCTGTCTGAGTCGAAGCCACCTTTGTTAACCCCACAGTCAAGGCTGTCGTTGGAATTTGCAAGAAGAGAACTTGGAGCTGAACGAAAACGAAATAGCCCTGAATTGGGTTGGTTGTTTTGGTTTTGATAGCTTTGATGGTTACTTGAATCCATTGAAAATTCCTCTATTATTCCCCTGTTTTACTCTGTTTTTTTCTTTTTCTGCTGTGTAGTGCTTAGAACTTCAAGCAAGAGAACCATTCTACGTAGCTCAAGTCGACGTCCTTTAAAACGAAGAAGAAAATTCCGAGGGAATTTTAGCATCAATTTCTTGAGAAGAAAAATTTTCAGCTTGATTTCTAAGCAGAGTGAGATAAGATCTTGAAGAAGAAGCAACTAAAAGAAACAGCTTTTTTTAAGACCTTTAAAACCCAAGCTCCCAAAATAATAAGTTGACAAGGGAAGGAAGAAAATACCCAATATAGAGAAAACGAAAGCGTAAATAAATGGAACTAGAGATAAAAAAAAAAAAAGATGGATTTTGTGAAAGAAGAAAGAAAGAGAAAGAGAGAAAACAAGAGCCTTGCTTTTCACAGCACCAAAAGCAAGGAAGATCTAGTGAGAGAGCGGTGTTGATAGAAGTAGGAAAGAAAGAGACAGAAATATAAAGGAGACGATATTTATCTTCTTCTTTGCTTTTGGGTGAATGCAGACAATGGCAAAAGTATAGGCCGAGCCATCATTCTAAGCTCCTAAGTTTAGTTTTATGATTATTTATGCCCTTTTTATTTTGCAAATCCTTTTGTTTAAACATTTTTTTTTTTATGAATTTATATTTGATACATTGAATTTATCTATTGATAATGCATCTTACGATATCATCTTTTGAGTTAAGAATTAATTATACACTGACAATATATCAAATACAAATATTTTTTTTATTTATATCATGCAAAACTACTAAGTGCACAACTTTTATTACCTTTTGTCAATAAAGAGCAACAATTTGGTGTAAGGATTTTCCTTTCCTACCTTATAAATATATAATTTTTTTTAAATTGTAAATATACATTATTAATAAATATAATATAATATTAATGAATCTGAATTTAATTCAAATGATTCACTTTTCTCTTAAGAAGTGAATTCAATTTTCAAACACTTGCAATTTTCCTTTCTCTATCCCATTAAATTTTGATTTTTTTGTGAACAAAAATATAACAAATTTATTTGATCTAATAATAAGATGATTATCAAAAAATAAAAATGACAAAAAAGTTGAGTTACTTATTCAAGTTGCAAGTTCGAACCGACTTATGTTGAGTTTGAATATGATATTTTAAATTTGATTTGAGAATATTATTTTAGTAAAATGAATATATTTTAAATAATTTTAAAATATTAATAAAAAATATTTTAAATATTTTATTAATAAATAATGGGAAAAGGCCGGGGGTGGGGCAGTTAAACATCGGGAATAGTGCTGCGCGGTGGAACAGAAACCACGGGGATAAGACGGAAAACACAAAAGAATGGAAAGCTATTGGTCCGTGTCATTACGCCTTTGACGTCACCCGTGACTGCACCTGATTTGTGCCGTATCTGATTCCCTCTCCCCCTCCTTTTAAGTTTTAACCTTTTTCTTTCTTCTCATCACATCAGATAAACAAGCGCCGTCTTTCCAAAATTTCAGCTTCCATCATCGCCATCCAACTTGCCATTTTTTTTTTAATGTTATATATAAATAATTTTTTTCTTTTTACTTTTTTCTTTCCAAAATAGATAGATCTTAATTTTCTTTAGAGGTGCCTAATTGTTTTTGGCAAAAATTTAAGGGTCAAATGGGTGAGAAAATTACTAGGGATTTAAATCTTCTCTTTAGAACAACCATTATTTTTCGACATGAAAAAATATCTAAAAGATTATTACTTGTGAAATCAAAAGTATGATGAGATATTTTATGTAATAAAAAATAAAATAAATTTGATTTATATGACATTATATTTAATAAAAAAATCATGATAAAATAAGAAAATAAATAAAATATAAAAGATTTATATTTTAGCTTCATGATTGTTTTTCTATGTCATACATTTTAAAAAATATTTTTTGAATTGTAAAATAATTTTTAATCAATTTTTTTATTTAATATTTTTTAGTTACTCCTAAATTTGTATAGAGTAAAGATAAAAGAAATTTTGCATCTGTTAATTTGGAGGTAATTTGGGTACATAAAATTAATAAGTGTGGTTTCATTTATTCTCATATGGTTTTAAGTTGAATGTCCATTTAAAATTTAACATAATATCATAGACGTTGTCCCATTTTTTGTTTCTTTTATAATAAATTTATTATGTATACACGTAAAATTCAGATAATGTGATAGATCTTTTATCTCTACATATTAGGAGAAGTACTAGAGTGATTTTAAAGTAAATTCTACATGTTAAATTGGAGGCAATTTAGATACATAAATATTACAAGAGCTTTTTCATCTATTATCAATTAATTTTAAGTTGAATGTATATTTAAAATTTAACAATTTAAAGTATCATGATAAATTTATGCCAAAATTATAAATATGATTGTAAAATTACATCAATTAAAAGATTGATTATAAATTTAAATCACCTACATTAATATAATGATAAATTTACATCTTATCTCGAAAAAATAAATATCAATATTCTAACACCATTGTTTGAAATCAAAAAAAATTTCGTTTGACTGTTTAAATAACGAACTTTCCAAATATTATCCTTTTAAAGAAAGGCCAAACCGGTTAAGCTTAAATTATTAAAAAAAAAAAGAGTAATCTTGAAAACTAATATTATATCATAATTATACTAATTAATTACATCACTTGAATTATCTTAGAATCTAAGGTATGCCTCGTTAAGATCTTGTTTAGTATTGTTGTTGATATGATTTTTGAGATTAAAAGTTGTATTTCATCGTAACCTCAATACTAAATAGATAAAAAAAAATAATTTTTGTGGTTGAAATTATGGTTTGACATCCAAATCAAAATGCCAAAAAATAGAGGTTTTGCTGTTTGAAAATTAACTTTGGATAAAATGATTTTATTATTCTTAAATTTTTATTATTTTAAATATTTTTTTTTTATATTTCAAATTTTTATAATTTTTTTTTTACAATAATACTAAATATTTAAAAAAATTTAAACCATATTTTTTTATTATATTATTTTTTAATCTATTTTTTTTTTTTTACAATAATACTAAGCTAACCTAAATCCATTATGGTCCCAAATAGCTTTCACGGTTTTTATGATAAAAAAAAAAAAAAAAAAGTTAATAAAAAATGATAGCGAGAGAAATCAAACAAGACAAAGGTTGCACATTGAAGGCCTCCAACTTAAGTAAAGGGTAGGGTTTGTGTGGAGGGAAACAAAGACACGTGAGATGGCATTTGCTTCAATGAGTTTGCTGCTCACACTCACTCCATTTTCATGATTTTTTTTTTTTTTTAATGCTTGAGTCATTTCTACTTTTGGGCTTTGTATCTCAAAAAAAAAAAAAAAGTGCTTCTAATTTAAGCAAAGATCTCTTGGTTTTGTGGTGTCTGTTTCAACTTTTTTTTTTTCTTCCTACTTTTGAGAAAGAGAGAGTGACTGTAGAGGGTGTTTTTGATCGGGTGAGGAAACGTTGCAAACCAGTAAAACGAGATATCGTAGAGAGATGGCGGAGAGGAAGATTGGAGCAGACCCTGGAGAACAAGTGCGGTGGCAGGTGGTGGTGATGAAGGCTGTAGGTGGCTGAGGATGGTGGAAAGTATGGTGGTTGTAGAAATTGCAGAGAAAATGTTGCAGATAATTCTTAACGTCAGAAAGTTTGTCAAATGGCCAAAAGATCCTAAATGAAGCATTTGAGCTTCTATTTATAGCCTCTTCAAAGAGGTTATCAGGAGAAGTTATTAACAGAGTGGGAAGTTATTTTATATAAACTTCCTCTCAATCATGGGTGGTGGAGAGGTTATATATGATAGTGGGAGAAATGCCAGTTATGGGAGGTTACATTAGGAGAAGTGTTTCAGTCACATGTAGTGAATGAAGGCTACTGACAGCACGCTTGAGAATGCACTGTCTGTTCAGCGGGATAGGAAGCACTTGTGTTCCAGGGAAAGGTTAAGAAGCGAACTTCTTAACAATCTCCATATCTGAGCCTCCAAGCCATGCTCTCCAAGACATCCCAAGAGTGGAGCAAACTCAAGAATCCTGCCAACCTTCCCGGGTTAGCTCTACAGTCTTCATGTAGTTGTGTATTACTGCAGGAAGTCCTGCTACCAAGAAGCGACGTGCCAGGAAGCAACGTGCCAAGTGACGTGCCAAGCGACGTGCCAAGAGACGTGCCAAGCGACGTGTCAAGCACGTGCCAAGAGACGTGTCAAGCGACGTGTCAAACGACGTGCCAAGCGACGTGCCAAGAGACGTGCCAAACGACGTGCCAAGCGACGTGCCAAGAGACGTGCCAAGTGACGTGCCAAGCGACGTGCCAAGAGCGCTGCTGACAGGGAGACTATTACTAAAGCCCGCTGCATATAAGATTTTTTCCTGCATAAAATGTTATTGACCAAAAACGAGTGTCTACAGTGACAGATGGGGCCCCAATTGAACATAAATCCAATGGCAAGTAATCTCTCCGATTCTCTTGTTCTTTTCCTCTTTTGAGGATCGTTTAACATATTTAGTATTGAGTACTATGGATTATTATCCTGCACATTATCAATGATTTTTTTTTTTTAATTTTATAAACGAAATATATATATTTTTGTAATTTTTTATATAATTTATATTTGTATAAATTGATCGTCGAATTTAATAATATAAATCATACTCGTCGTGCACGTAAAGTTTCGAATCGATCCGATATTCCTATCATATCGATCGAGAATACTGTCTTTTTCAATATATATATATATATATATATATATTATATATATATATAACGGTTGAAAGTTTTTAATCTCGGAACGAATAGTTAAATATGTTTAATTTACTCGAAACTCGATATGCATGATCTACACAAATAGAACATGAAATACAAAAGGTTGGATTAAAAAAATATAAATCGTATGAAAAATTACGGAAATGTGTAAAAACTGCTTATGGAGTTAAAAAAGTACACTGACAATGTACAAGATAATAATCTTAGTACTATTGTAGCATTTTTTTTTCCCTAAGGTTTTGGTTGGTAGTGTGGAAAAAAAATTGAAAAGATGAAAAATTGGAGGAGAAGAAAAGTGAAAAGATGGAAAATATATTTTTTCTTTCCATTGATGTGTTTAGTAGGAAAGATGAAAAAGTGGAAAGAAAATGTAATTTTCTTTCTATCAATTACTTGGAAGAGTTAAAAATGAAAGGAAAGAAAATGAAAAGTATATTGTTTTAGAATTATATTCATTGTAAGTTAAGATAACTCACACCACTCTCATTTTCTTTCATCTTTTCTTTTCAATTTGGAGTGATTTGTTTTTGTTAATAGGTTTGAAAAATGATAATCTTTTTTATTTTCTTTCCTTTCACTTTTCTTTTCTACCAAGCACACTCAAAATTCATTTTCTTTCTACTTTTTCACACTCATCTTCCCATCCTTCCACTTTTCCACTATACCAAGCACAACCTAAAAGATAGTACTTTGTTAATTTCAAACTTGAGGAATACTAGGGACAATCGGATCCCAGCTAAATTTGTTAATTTTGAACAGGATATAAATATAATATAAGAAAAATAATTAAAATATGGTAGAATATAAAATAATAATACAAATACATGAATATATCAAATTTATATAATACGAATTATTAATATATCAAATTTTATATAAATATATAATATTTTAAATATAAATATAAATATTTAACACAATATAAATACACGACTTAATCGATCAAACCCAACACCACACTTCCACACTCGAGAGTCGAAAGAGCCACGATAACTCCACTTTTATACAACCAGCATAGATTGTCTCAAATTTTATAAATAATTAAAGGGAAATAAATATAAAAAAAAATGAATTGGGAAAGAAAGAATGGAGAGAGAAAGGAAAAAGGGGAAAGTGATAAGGCATGGGATGAAGATGAGGAGGTTAGCCGTCTGCGTTGGCCGACCAACTCGAGGCGGATTGGGGTCAATCAGTCTCGGATCATGCATTAAATATAAATATTTAACACAATATAAATACACGACTTAACCGATCAAACCCAACACCGCACTTCCACACTCGAGAGTCGAAAGAGCTACGATCACTCCACTTTTATACAACCAGCATAGATTGTCTCAAATTTTATAAATAATTAAAGGGAAATAAAAAAAATAAAATTGAATTGGGAAAGAAAGAATGGAGAGAGAAAGGAAAGAGAAAGGAAAGTGAGAAGGCATAGATGAAGATGAGGAGGTTAGCCGTCTGCGTTGGTCGACCAACCCGAGGCGAATTGGGGTCAATCAATCTCGGACCATGCAGATCGACACATATTTTTAGTTAGTTTCAACTAGATTGAGACTGATCTACTTTGGATCGTCCAAAATCAATTGATCGACATCAACAATCGATCTTCCCCTTCTCCCATTTTTCCTCTCTTTTTTTTTTTAATTTTTTTAAAGTCATATTTTATTAGTTTTAAATTTTTTATTTAATCAATTTTTTAATTTTAAAGATTTTGAATTATTTATAAAAAATTTCTTTTTTTTTTTAAACTTTTTAAAGAAACTTTTCATTGAATTTTATTATTTTGTTTTCATGTTGACGTGGTGATGAATCTACAAGATTATGTGTAGACCTGCTCACGGGCCGGGCAGCCCGGCCGGGCCTGGGCAGGCAAAATCCTGTTCCGGCCCGGCCCGGCCCGAAACAGTGTTTTTTATTATTATAATATTATTTTTATTTACTTTTAATTAAAAAATAAAAAAATTATTTTTTTATTCCAATGAACAGTGATTCGGGCCTAAACGGCGGGCCTGGACAAAAAAAAAAATGGGCCGTGGCCCGGCCCATGAGCACCTCTATTTATGTGGTGATAATTAGGATTTTTTATCATGTGTCATGATTTGATTGGATATTATGATCATGTCAATTAATTAAGGAAAACTATTAGCTAACAGTATGTGATTCCTTTGGGAATCACGGACACACTTTCACCATGAATTTTTTTTTGTCACAATCGGCTAACTTGATTAGCCAGTTAGTTGTTTAATTACTTAGTATAAATATTTTCTTTTGGTCATCTTTTATAATTTCTTTCATTTTTTATTC
The DNA here is from genome assembly GCA_030761205.1 of Fremontodendron californicum. Lineage (NCBI taxonomy): Eukaryota > Viridiplantae > Streptophyta > Magnoliopsida > Malvales > Malvaceae > Fremontodendron > Fremontodendron californicum. Next base: position 6,927,519 of record JAULJL010000009.1, on the reverse strand, counting down.
TCAATTTTCAAAATCAAACTATATGGAATATGACTATAATACAAATATAATGATAAAAATAAATTTAATATAATTGGAATTTTCAGATTTCTTTTTTTTTTTTCTAAAAAAATTGATAAACATGTTAGGAAATCGTCATGAGCCATGGCGATTTCCCAACATGGTTAAAAAAAAAACGAATTTTGATAATTAAAACAAGAAGAACGATAATTTGAGAATTAAAAAAAAAAAAAGTAATATTGTGATTAAAAAAAGTCGACTAAAAAGTGAAAACAAATAATGTCCTTTTCAAAATTTGCCTATATTAACACAATGGTTGACCCATGATAAGCATTTATGTAGAAGTTAAAATTTTACTCGATTTTACAAGTCACCAATTTAGTCTTTTAAATTTTGTGGCTTTGGTTTGTCCGTTAATTAACTAACGATGTTATTATCAAAAGATAAAATACTTGTTGGAATAAAAATTCAGATATCTAATTACAAATTTTAATTTTATAAGTACCAAATTAACAAAATAAATGTATAGTATATTCTAGATACCAAATCAGTATTTTACCTTTTTGCTCTAAACAAAAATACCATAAAGATGCCTAAATGCAAAAAGCAATCTATTTTTTTTAAAAAGAAACAGAATGATAAATTCTGTGATTTTACTTTTTAGATAACACAATTATATTTGAATTAAGTGCCACACTTCAAATATAATATATATTTTTATAAATATTTTATATAAAAACTAAAATTTTAAAATTAATAAAACCCAAATGGAATCTTGAATAAAGTTCAGTTTACTCACCTAAAATATCAAACCTTGGCAACCTCAATTATAAAAAAAATTTGCATCCAAACATTTAATTCAATTGATTGATGCATGATTATCCTGATCAAGAGCAGGATTCAATTCCCTTCCCCAAAATTATCAAAAACAAATGATAATAAAATAAAAAAGTGAGAATCAAGTTTGGATTGGGGAGCCAAGCAATGGCAAAACCCAACCCAAGATTTTTCTCGAGTCCAAGAAATTCAATTGGGCCAATGGCTTCAGGGATCTGGCCTTGCATCTCAATTCCAATTTCCAATCCAACCTTTCTCTCTGACAAAGAAAGATGGAGAAAGAAAAAGAGCGCTTTTTGTTTTTTCATTGTCTACTGCTATTGCGACTCCAAAGTAAAAGAGAAGGTATTATTGTCTTTCAACTTCTTTCCTGCCATTTTCAATTTTGGTTCTTTATTGTTTTCCTTTAATTCTGTACTTGTTTAAACAGCAATGATAAGCAACTTTATTTGTTTTTATAATCAAGGTTTTTGGGTAAAGTTGGGACTTTTTTTCTCCCTTCTTTTTGCCTTAGTTTAAGCTCTCAATTTGCAGAATTACGAAATGGGTTTATCTCACAGTAAAATCTAGTTATTATACTCCATAAAAATATGCTTTTTTTTTTTTTGTGTTAACATGTGATTTTATTGATGGATAAAAGAAAATGAAGCATTTTTGGGTTTTTTAAATGAGAGCCAAAGTTTTCCCAACTAATGTCAAAACATAGGTACACAATTTTCCTAACTAATGTTGGCTCAGTGGGTATTTTGTTTTAGTTTTCCGAAGAAGAGCCATTTTTTTTTTTTTGTTGAGTATTTTGTTTCATTCCTTTTGCTGCTGAATGAGCAACAAGAAACTTTACTTGCTTTTGGTCCCTTTTGAAGATACTTGATTTATGTGTAAAATGAAATTTCAGTTTGCTTTTTAGAGTTATTTGTATCCATTTAGTTTAATGGAGTAACATGTGTTGCTGTTGAAAATTTTAGATTAACTTTCATTTAGTGCTTAGAGTTTACCTTTTAGCTCAACTAAAAGTTGTTGCATTTATAACAAATGTATCTGTGATTAAACTTTGTGAATGATGCAATGTGAATCTTTTAGTGAACAGCGAGGATTTAGACGATATTAGATACTTGTATTTGGTTCAATCGTGTTACTCCAATCTTGCATCTGTCTAGTGATATGAAAGCGTTAATTCTCATTGGAACAACTCTATAATGTTCAATATGTTCTGAGGCTCTGTTGCTAGGAAATTTCTTAATTGTGTGTGTTGTAATTTTGTTGTAGTACTTATTTGTCTTTTAGTTTATTATTTATCTATATAGGTGCATAATGCATCAAGTCACAGTTCTTAGTGCTGGATGCTTTAAAGGAGGCACTTGTAAGTATTCCAACTGACTCATTCTTGACATTTTTTTTTTTGGCTGCAATGGTGATTTTTTTGTTTCCATTAGATTAAACCTAGTGCAGCTGAAAATATAAGACTCTTTGTTCAATTGTTTTATATATTCAATGTATGTACATTGTACAGTGTGGCACTTCAACCAAAAATGTTGGTTGGTATATTGATCTCTTCTTGTATAGATTCCAATCCTATATTTATTCAAATTAACAACTTTAATTAGTTTGATTGTAATACAACTGCCTGAAATTGATATTCTCAAGTTAATACTATGCATTTGTAGTTGAACTTTTTCTTCTTTTATTACATTTCTCTTTCAACAACTATTAGTTATCAGCTGTTTCTAGTTTTTTATGTATATTATTTCCTCTTGCTTTAAGGAACATAAAATGGATGCTCCAAGCAGAATTGGTGACCGATCAACCAGTGATGTTGTTGTGAGGCTACGAACACATGAAGGGCATGATGAGTGGATATATTGTCACTCCAACATCCTTGTAGAGAAGAGCAAATATTTTGCGGACCGCCTCTCTGAGAATTGGCCAACATGTCAAATCCTTGACTCGCGCAACTGTGTTGAGGTTTACTGCCAGGAGTCAGACTTTGATTACCATGTCAATGTTCTGCGCCTTCTCTATTTTATAAATGGCTCAGTAGATGACTTATGGAATGGTGTAAAAAATGCCCTTGGCATTTCCAGGTTGCCATTGAACTTGGGTGCCCACAAATTGTTACTGCTTGTGTGAACTACTTAGAAGCTGTTCCTTGGGAAGAGTCCGAGGAGGAGGATATTTTAAGAAACATACCGAGCATGGGTTCTGAAGTGGAGCCAATTCTTGCCCGTCTCCAACAAGTCAATCCATCAGCTATACATGGGATTTTTATCTCAACTCTTCGATTTGCCATGTCATCGCCACCTTCTCTAATGAATGATCTTAAATCTTCAGCTCAAGAGCAGCTTGAATACATGGTAACTGAAGATGACGGTTCCCCTCTATTAATTACTAATGATGATATCAAATCCGAGGTCAAAGATTGTGTACGGAGACTATTTTCTAGATTTAACAATCTGTTAGAAGCTTTTTTATGTCAGGAAGGAAAGATGAAATCATTTCGATCCTATTTAGTGGACTTTTCCTGGGTTTGTCAGCTGTTGACAAAGTTGGAAATTATGAGGGAATTCTTTACCAGTTGGGTGGATGCATCTGATAATATACTTAAGGTCATTCAATCAAGTCCGAGTCCGACGGCTGAAATAATTACGAGAAAGCTGAAGGTTGTCGAGGTTGTGGCAAAAGTTTTGGAGTCAATAGGGTAATGGCACTGTTATTTTGCCAACAGCTAAACGGCTTCACATGGTGAAAGTCTGGCTTCCATTTGTGCGGGTTAAAAACCTCTGATTGATTCTGTCATGACTAATGATGAGGATTCTTTGGCATTTAATATAGATGGTGAACTTTGGCGGTCATTGGAATAGACATTTGTTTCCATAATTCTTGCATTGCCATCTGCGGACCAAGCTGAGATTTTGACTGAATGGTTAGGAAATGAACATGTACAGTATCTAGATCTAACTGAGGCATTTGAGGTATGGTGTTACAGGTCCAAGACTGCTAAGCGGAGACTGGCTTTGTTAGGGGGCGGCCATTGTATGACTTAAAACACTTTGAACCTATGTTACACGCACTCTTCATTTTTTTTTTAAGTATTTGTACCCGAGACCTGTGTCCGACACATATTCGGACATGGGTATGAGAGTATGATCCTCTAAATATATGAAAAAAACTTTAAAAAAATTGAACATACTCGTGTCGGACACATACTTGTATCCGACACTTATCCCCGAATCCGGATAACATAGCTTCGAACCTTTTCTCCCATTTTGTTTAGGCTCTGATTCAGTAACCATTTGCTCAGTCAAGCATTGAGCATTCAAGGTTTTTCATTTTTGTTTTAGAGTGGTTATGTTGCTCCGACTTTTCATTGTTCTTAAAGTATTCATGTTCAACGCATATTCGAATATAGGTATGGAAATATGATCCTCCAAATACATGAAAATCATAAAAAAAAAATTAAATATATTCGTATTCAACACTCATACCCGAGTTCAAGTAACATAGTATAGTGGCGTTTAGAAAGGGAAGTGTCATTAAAATGAAGAGACTTATAAGTTAGCAGCCCCTTCTGCTTTTTGTTTGGTTTGAAATTGAAATTTTAATGTTTGTAAATCATGTAATGCTAGATCATGTATATAATTGCATAAACTAGGTGATTAATCTCATAGAAAATGAAACCAAGGTGTACAATTGTCACCTGCTGGACTTATGATAGTATTTTTAATCGGCAACATATGCTATCACAAACATGGCAAGAACTTGGAAGTAAACCAAAAAAGGCATAACTTTTATAACCCAGATTTATAAATATAGAAAACAAAAATTTGGATCTTAAGCATTGAAATATCAAAGATACGTATGAAACTGAAATGAAATTGAAAAAGAAAATAAAAGGGAAAGTTAGCAGATTTGAGATTTAGAGAAGATGAACATATAATGTTCCAGACCAATCATGCAACTCAAACAAAGGGGGCTAGAACTCTTGATGTTCTGTTGAATTATCACAATTCTAAATGTCTTCAGTAAACCTCTTTTATACAAGCAAAACTGCATTTATACAACCATCATTCTCTGGGTTATTTGTCACTTGAGCATATTTTCCTGCATTCACCAAAAACAAATAGGAATAAGCATTATAAGAATAAAGCAAAACCAGAATATGGATTGTTCATGCAGAATATAATGAAAGGGGGATCTTTACCCCAAACAACTTTCCCAGCTGGTGTGACCAACCCCAATTCACTTACATTCACCTGAATTCAACATAAAAAGAAATGAGTATCGCCGATGCCAAGCAAACACAAGATTTTTTTTTTGATAATTTGGGGAAAGGGGATTCGAACCCTGCTCTTGAGCAGGGGGAAGTAGGGGTGAGCGTTCGATCGAGTCGAGTGAAAAAAATTCGGATTAATCGAGTTGACGAGTCCTATTTTGTCAACCAAACTCAATTTGAAATTTTAGCGAATCGAGTCGAGTTAAAACAAATTCGAGTCGAGTCGAATCAAATAATTTATTCGAGTTAAAATGTTATCTTGTAAATGTTGATTGACTAGATCATGTTACTGTTATCTTGTAAATGCATGTATATCTATAATTTTGAAATTTAGTTCTATGAAATTACAAATATATATATTTTTTTGTGTTCTATCTTTTCTTATAAATATAACTATCAAAGACTTGTCATACTAAATAAATAGCCTACTATTGACCTTTAAAAAAAGAGAATTTATTATCTTTTGAATTTCATCGTTTGGTTAGCTTGGTAATGTGCATGATATCAACCAAAAGCTTCAATCTTTAACTCAATGAAGCATTGAGTGATAGCCTTCCCCTTTTGAAACTCAAAAAATTCAATGTAAACTTTCAATCTAGACTTGTCAATTTCAAAGGGAAAAAAAAAAAGAATGATAAATTATTAAGACAATAAGTATGCAATTAACAGCTAATGTGGATTTATTTTTCTACTGAATGATGACAAACAACAAAAATAAATGACCCAACAAAAATGGGCTAAAGAGTAAAAAGGGAAGACGAAATAAGGAAAACGCAAAACTCAAGCTTAGTATCAAACTCAAATGAGTAAAACGACGTCGTATAGAAATATCTTATTCGGATTTTCGAATTATTCGAGTTGTATAAATCAAATCCTAGCTAAACTATATAACTCAAATTACTTAGTCGAGTTGATCCGAAAATCCGAATAACTCTAATAAATCGAACTATTTAATTCGAAATTTGAAATTTTTTTCGGTTTTTTCGAGTCGAGTGGGATTTTGCTCACCCCTAGGGGGAAGCATGCATCAACCAATTGAGCTAAAAGCTCGGGTGCAAGCAAACAGAAGTTATACTGAATAGTTTTAAAGGAAAAATATACCTCAATGATAGTTCCTTTAGTCATAACACCAAGAGAGGTGTACATTGGACCATTGGGATTTTTCTTCACCCCAATTATTTCAAGATTGAAGGTGCACTTGAGTTCAGGGTGTGTAACATGAGCTTTAGTAAATCGCAATCCTGAAGGACGGATGAAACGCTCATACTTGGGAGGTTTTCTTGTAAAACCAGGTCCTACAAATGTGCACTTTGTAACCATTCTCTTCCATTGCTTTGCTGCAAGAGAAGAAAACAAAGAAGAAATTAACAGAAAAGAACCAGTATTTCTCATAAAAAAATACAGCATTTATCCTCATAAATGGGACAACCAAACTCCAGATACAAAAGATTCTGTTTCTTCAATGGTTCACACGAAAAAAAGAATATGCTAACTGATATACTTACTTTTTCTTTTACCAGATCTGAGCACCTTAAACATCTCATCTTCTGCAACAGGCCTGACCTGAAGAAAGGACAAAAGTTTGAAGTCAAACAACTGTAGTTAAAAGAAAATTTTACAGATTACCGAAAGAAAATTGAGAAAGCGCATATTCAGATCATATAACAAACAGATATGTTTGAAAATCTTATTACCTTGGGTATAGGGACCTCCCATTTTCCAGCTTTCTCTTTCCTCTTTTGCTTTATGGTGTTGCTGAGAACCTAAACATAGCATAATGTTAACCTATTGATGACATAAATATAGTGTTAATGTACCAACTACCAACCTTATCTATCAGCATACCTTTGCACGTGTTGTGTTTTCACGATCCATGAGATAGGCAGGAATAGCTCCATCTTGAACATCATCATCAACCTTGCGCCTAGTTGATGATTCCTCATGCATAGCCAATCTGTTGATATGATGAATAAAAAATCCCAGTTATTACATAATTAACAAAAAAGAGAACAGAAATGATGAAACTATAACCACTCTTTAAAACACGCTATAAACCCAGAGCAAAAGCGTTAAGACACCCACGTCTTAAAACAATAAATTCACGTCTCAAAGGGAAGTTTCATTTCATGACTCCATAATCATTTCATGTAAGAAAGATGTTGTAAACGATAGGTATGTTTTCTACTTCATTTTACATGTTTGACTTAGTCCTAGAACAAATTCTTCAGTGAAGATAAAAAGGCGGCATTTAATACCATTCGATCTCTTCTCTAATATCATCGTCCATAAATGCAACTCAACTATCCCAAATCCCAATATAAACGCATTGACAACCGAGTACCAAATAACTAAAGAAAAACTACAAATTTGAGCAACATGAAAATGGGAAACAGCCAAGTTAACTTCCTAGGAATAAGTGGCATGAATAAGACATTGATTAAATGAAAGACAATATGATCACTATGGGCATTATAACTATGAATCTAACTAATATATTCAATCAACTATGACAACATTCAAGCTTTCGGTTGAAATTTATACAATCTGTCAGCTAATAAACTATTAAAAAAACAACTTATCATCACCCTTTTCAGTGCAAAATAGAACAGCATTTCTATGAGATCTTAATTGGAGTAAAACAAACACTTAAAAAACATTTAATAACAAAAAAATCCAAATTACAAAAAGAAATTTAAAAAAAAAAAAAAAAACTCACGTTCTTTTCATGAGGGCCTTCTCAGCATAATTTTTCTTGGCAATCATCTTACCCTTAATACCAAGGGCCTATTATAACAGTACAACAAAAATAAATTAATTAGCTCATCAAAACCCCACAAAAAAAGAAGAAATTACCAAAATAAAGGGGGAAATGAAAAAATAAAAGACCTTTTGAGCCTTAGCGGAATGCTCGTGAACTTGACGAGCTTCCTTCTTGCGCTTCCTCTCGAAGAAGTCATGGCGATAACCATGCCTCTTTCTATGTAGATCTATGTAATCTCCTTGCGGCTAAACAGATAATTAAACAAGAAATTAGCAACAGCGATAAAATTAACCAGTGAAATAAGCTGTTCAAAAGGATAAAAAGGGAGAACTCGAAAGGAACCAACCATGGCTACGACGAAGCTTTGATTTTTTACTTTGGGGAAGAGATAGAAAAACCCTAGGGTTCTTATCAACAAAAAAAAAAAACCTAGGGTTTTATAATTTTGTGGTGGACAAACACAAATCGGGTTTCTTTTAAATGCGGGTCGGTGTTTATCTTTTTATATATAATACTTGGGTCGGTGCAGGTTTGAGCTTGAACCAAGAAAGCTTGGGCTAAACTCAAGAACAAGTGTTGGGCTAATGGCCTAGTTATTCAGAATTGAATTTAAATTATCATAAATACCATTTTGCTAAGGCTTTTTTTTCTTGGCCAATATCTTAAAAAATCATGTTTTTCTTTAGAGTTGTTTTTTTATATACAGACGATGAATTTTTTTAATTTTATAAGTTTTATTAAAAATCTGTCATATGTTTTATTAATTTTTTAATTATTTTTTAATGTATCTTAAAAAAAGTATGTATCATTTTTTTACTACTCTCGTTTATAAAATTTTAAAATTGATAATTAGGATAATTTCTTCTCTTTATACATCAAATAAGTTATATATTTTTAATTTTTAATTTATACCGAATTCTTTTATTATTGAATCTGCAAGTAAAATACCAAATTTATCTCCGTTGATAATACGAGGAATATCTGAAAATAGACATAAGAAGCATTGTATAAGTTTTGTCTTAGTTAACAAGTAAAATCAAGTGCACCTAATCTAATTTTAAAGTAAAAACTGTTTTTTTTTTCTTCTTTCAATTATGCATCTATATGTAGTGTAAATGAACAGAACGTTTGAACGGTTCGTGAACAATTTGATTTCTGTTCGTTTATCAAAGTAAATAAATAATTATGAACATGATTTTAAGATTCGTTTATTAAACAAATCAAACACAAACAAAGTATGTTCGGTTCATTTATATTCATGAATAAGCTCGTTTATGGATCGTAATAGATTGTTTAAAACTTATTTAAATCTCGTTTATTGTTCGATTATATTTTATATTTAATAATAACTTAAATTTAATAATATTTATATTTTATTGTTTATGTTTAATAATAACTTAAATTTAATTATATTTGTATTTTATTATTTTATATTTAATAATAACTTAGAATTGACTTATTTATTTATTTGTTTGTTAAATTTGTTTAGATTTGTTTGTTTATTGTTAACGAACATATTTTTAATTGTTTACGAAATGTTCGATTATGTGTTCATGAATATGTTCATTTAATGTTCATGAATAGTAAATAAACGAACACGAACACAGCTTGAACACAATTTTAAAAACTTTAACGAATACAAACCAAACACGAAAAAGATCAAAAATAAATAAATAAATAAATACGAACAAATACATATTCATTTAAGTACAATTCATTTACAATCTTATACGCACATGGTATGCCAGTCATGATTTCTAGAGTAGAGAATATTCAATTTTGTAAAGACCACCCTATATGGGCACCTACATATCAGGAGCCTGGGACCATAGGGCCATAAGCCACTAAATTACAGTCATTGAGTCCATGCACTATCAAAAATTGAAATTAACGAAGGAGAAATTTGGAGAAAAAGGGGAGACCATTTTAGAAGTATTTACAAGACAAATTCCGACATTTTTCATATTTCCGTCAGGAGGACCTTCAATGGATAAGGAAGCCGAGATATTTGTCAATGGTACTTTTGACTTTTGAGCAGACACTAATAGAGTGGCACCCCCTGAAAATTTACCCAACTGTCAATGGCAATTTCGTCTCTTCAGTCCCATAAAATACCGAATTTCCCACCAGTTGTACCCTGCCATTTTACTGCGTCGTTTTGACGAATATCTGGCTCTGTCTCTCTGTCCCCCCAACCCCGAAAAACCCAACGAACTCTTTTTTACTTGAACCCCAACTTTTTCTCTCACTTTTGTTTGAAAACGTCTAAATGGAAAAGAGCCCCCAAGACAACTCCCCTGCTTCTCCTTACGTATCTTCTTTTTCTTTTCTAAAACTACCCTCACCGCCGTCTCTTAATTTACCGTTTTGTACCTACCCCAGCCCTTAAAACCCCCAACCTTTTATATATAAAATCCTCTCTCTCTCTTGTAACACAGTTTTCGGTTTTCTTTCCATTTTCTTTCACTTAATTTCGTTCTCCTGAAAGCTGACGTCATCAACATGTTGGAGGCCGATGGTGGTGGTGGTTGAGTTTCGTTTCCGGTTGTTTTTTTCGACGGAGAGTGCGAAACTGGTATAGGGAACGTCGTTATTCATCCCGCGATGGATTTCAAGGCTTTCCAATCGATTCTCAGCCGTATGATCGGAACCTCACCTCACCAGTTCTCCGTCTACATCGCCGACAGCAACAACCCGCGCAACCGTGTCCCTATCACCAGGAAAGTAAATTTCTCAGCGATTTCTCGCGAAAGGGACTGTTTCTTTCTCGTCGGATTGAAAAGATCGCGGCGGTAAGGTACAAGAAATGGAAAGAACGATGGACCATCTCCTCCGGTATTGGCGATAAAGAAGGAACCGCCGGCGAACGTTATGCTGTTGAGGCGAGGCGGTGTTGGAGGTAATAATTTGATGGACGCGAGGGTATTTACGGGATTGGATGAATTTGAGAGGAGGGTAAGGGATTTGCAGATGGAGAAAGAGAGGTATTTAGTGAATTTAGGAAGGGCAAATTTGAGAATTGAAAGGGAATCGAAAGGTGTGGTTTGTGAAGAGTGCGAGAACGCTAAGGTTGTCGGAAGAGATGTCGGGTTTCACTGGTGCGTTTACGATGATGTTACTTTCGGGTTCCGGTCTCTCGCTGGACCGATTGCCCGACCCGGAAAAGGCCCCGGTTAATAAAAAAATAGATTTTGGTGGAAAATTGAAGAAATAATATTGATTTCAGTACAAAGGTTTTTTTTCTTCTTTAGATCCCCTGGTGAAGAAAGGGGTTGAATTGAAAGATGAGGAAAGTTTTTTGGGGCACGGTTGGGTGGACTGTTTTGCCATGACATGAAAAATGATTGTTTTTCAGGGTAATTTTTTTTTTAATGGAAGGGTGGAAATGAAAAATAGTGAAAGATGTTGGAGTTAAATGAGAATGGAATAGTATTTGAAGGCTTAAAGGAACTTTGATTTTTTACTTAATTAGGATGAGAATTGCTGATTTGCTGGTCTTATCCTTTCTTTCTTTCTTTCTTTTTTTTTTTTTTTTAGGGATGGAAAATTAGGAAGTTAAAGAACTCTGGGTTCCCATGGATTTTTATTTTTTTTTTGGTTTATATGAAAAACATGCCCTCAATGCCCTCAATAAAAAATTATTGTTGAATGATATAATGAATAAAAGTTATTTAAAAAAGAAAAATAAATAATTATAAATTATTATAAAAGATATTGTAAAGATAAAATTATCCTTAATGAAAAAACTTACTTTTTCTTTCTCTTTCATTAAGAAAATATTATTTTTTAAAAATTTTAATTGAAAATAAATTTAAAAAATAAAATATTTAAATATATATATTTTTAAAAATTTTAAAAATTTTTAAAAAATAAAGAAATTAATTTTAGGCATATTATTTTTATTTTTTAAAATTTTTAATTAAAAAAAGTAAATAAAAAATTTAAAAATTTATTTTTTAAAATTAAAAAATTTTATTTTCAGAATATTTATTTTTTAATTAAAAAGTAAATTAAAAAATAAAAGAAAAAGAAAAAAGAAGGTTTTTTTATCAAAGATAATTTTATCTTTACAATATTTTTTATAACAAATTCTAATTATTCCTTTTTTTTAAAATAATTTTTATTTATTATACTATTTAAGAAATACTTTTTTATTGAATGGCATGTTTTTCATATTTATCCTTTTTTGGGGGGGAGGGGTTTGCTTTATTTGTGTATGGTTCTCATGGGAGGGGGACACTCCCTTTTTGGAAATCAATGGAAAAGTTTGTTGGGTGTTTCAAAATTTGGGTAATGAAAATCTTTCTCCTATGATTAGCCTTAAAAGTTTCAAATGTATTATCTCATAATATTCAGTATAATTATTTTCTATAAGTACTAGTTATAGTTAAATTTGACAATTTGAATACGATTACATGACATGATAAAATAACCAAAATCCGATACAAAAAAATAACATAATATATGACCGTATCAAAATTTATATAAAATAAATTATTAACATATCAAAATTTATATAAATATATAATATTTTAAACACGATTATAATACGTGAAAATACACAAACACGACACAAATTGTCAAGTTTAGGCTTTAGCTATATCTAATATTCATTCTTTATTTTATTCTTTGAATGTTTCAAAGTAAGGTACTTTGAAAAAAAAAATTATCTTTTAAAATGTGATTAGAAATATACATTTATAAAAAAGTAATGATATATAAAGAGACATGTCACTTTCGGATTATTAAAAAAATAAAGAGAGAGAGAAGTGGGTGAAAAAATATGATTGAGTTTTCTACATAAATGCATTCAAAAAAGAGCCAAGACTAAGACCCAATCTAAACAATGATTATTCCCCCACACATTACTATCCGAAGCTCGCGATTGATAACAGATACACTATGCCTTTATACTTGCCTAGTGACTACCCTCAAATTGCTGCGAAGTAGTCCTTGCTCAGCTTAGGGTCTGGTTTCATGGATTTCTCTCCGGGTTTCCACCCAGCTGGGCAAACTTCATCTGGATTTTCCTGCACATACTGCAAGGCCTGCAGGAGTGCAAGCCGAAAAAGAAAGGCAAAAGCAAATTACAATACAATACATGTTAGAAAGGAAACTACCATAAAGTAACATTGCAACTCCAAGAACCTGTTGGGATGCGTCCCCTAAATGGCACACGACTGATGCATCCAAACGTGACTTCAGTTAATTGCAGTACCAGCCTAGTAAAAATATAATTACCTGGAGTGTTCTCATTGTTTCATCGACACTTCGCCCAATGGCAAGGTTGTTAATAGTAGAGTGCTGGATAATTCCCTCCTTATCTATAATGAAAAGCCCTCTCAATGCAATTCCCTGACATTCAAAGTGAACTTGTGAGAAACATATGGTACAGATCGTATTCGCAATAAAGAAGTGTTACTGTGGGGAAAAGTCTAGTAGTTGATAGAGAGAGAGAGAGAGTGAGTAAGATGGCATGGGTCTGGAAAACAACTTCCAGAATTCAACTTGTCAGGGGTTTGGAATAACTTGTGTTTGCTTTTTGAATGCAAAACCTTTTCCTTTGACCACAATTTTCTTACCTTAACAAACACTTGAAAGAAAAAAAGAGGAAAAATCAATTCTAAGAATTCATTTTTGATGGACCACCAATCAAACCCTAAGGGATAAGGAATACACAGATATATAGACATATATATGAGCAGCAGTTAATCACAAGCCTTCAGCAGCTATGTTACTCGGACTCAGGTGTGAGTATCGGATACCGGTATGTGTCCGACACGGGTGTTTTACATTTTTTCTAAGTTTTTCCATGTATTTGGAGGATCTTTGGAGGATCATATCCCCATACCAATGTCCGGATATGCGTCGGACAAAGGTACTTCAAGAAAAATGAAGAGTCGGAGCAACATAGTTCAGCAGAGAGGTAAAATATAACCCCCTTGGGTGAAAGTCCAGCCAGCCAAGGACATATCCCCATAATTGCCAAAGGGAAAAACTACAAATGTAACATGCAGCATTCCTGCATGCTACATATTCAAAAAGTTAAAAAAGAAATGACAGTTTGCTCATTCAGGATTAGATACTATCAAATACAGGATTAGATACTATCTTATACCTGATCAGGAATCAACACTCCATAGGATTTGGAAATTGTCTTGGTGACATCAGATATCAGTGGATACTTCAAATCACCAAGACCACCCGACTTTCTATCTGTTTGAACCCAGGCAAGGTGAGAGAACTGCATAAAGAATAAGTTGAGATTAAGTTTTATTTACCTTGAATGCTTAGTTATACTGCATGATAACTATAATCTAAGCTATAATAAACATACATATTAAGTAGACTTCAAGAGAAAATTAAAAATGCAGAGCATCAGCAGCAAACATACAAAATCCACTAAGATCTTAGCCTTTAGTAATATCAACTTTTACATAATAGATAAGCTGTAAGCAGCACTTATGGTGATTACACAACTTTCCAGATGGTATAAAGTAACAAATATTAAATTTTTTGCAGATCACTAATACATTGTTGAATGCAGAGCTTTTTTGCAACTTGAACAGAAACGCTGTCTATTGATTTTCCTCTCCTATTAAACATCTCTTGATCCACTCTGAAATGCTTGCTATAACTTAGCATTTCGCCCAGGTTAAAAAGAAAACCCTGAGCATTTCATTAGTGCTACTACAAATCTTCTAGAATTGTGGACATAAAATGTTGTGTATAGATCATAAGAATATAGATAAAAAATTACTTCACAAAATATTTAGAGTACAGTGCACTAGCAACATAGCTTAATGAGGAAAAGGAGTATTTTGTAATAGAATGTGGATGTCTTTAACAACTTTTGGTAAGACAATGTGCAACACTGTGACTTTATTATAGGCCCACGAAAGTGATGAGATTGCAAATCACAATAACCATGTATCTTCAAAATCAGTCAATGACAGCCAAACAAAACTAACGGTATTAGATAAGCTACAAAAGGCAAAAGGTGACTCAACCAGAAATGCAACACAATTTATTCAAGAAAAAAAAAATTTAACAGCCAGAACCCGGTTAACCTCAACCAGATTAGATGCTAGCAGAGTGAATGAGGCAAAAATTGACCCAAAAGTGAACTGTCCGCTCAAACTGTCCAAAATCCAAGCCTATCCAACCTGAACTAACTTAAAACTGCCTACAAGCTGAAACTGAAAATACCTGAAAGTCAATTGCCACATCTATACATAACCAACTAGCAAATACGTAAGACTAAGATGAAGATGGGAGCACTCATTTAAGAATCTTCTGTGCCTGTAGTAAACTACTAGCTTTTATTATGGGAAGAGAAATATACACATTTTTCGCTATAACAATAGGAAACAGCCGGGATGAAGAATTCAAGTTTTTCCTTCACCTTCTTTTGGTAACAAGGAACTTACCACACTGTCAATAGAAACACCTAATATTTCTGTGTTTAGCTTCTCAAATTCTTCATAGCGGTCACTGAAAGCGGTAATCTCTGCAAGCAGGAACAAGTTTTGGGAGGTAGAAGTAAGAAAGATAATCTAATATCATATAAAATTTCAGTTTAAATGTTCAGAGTGAAACAAACCTGTAGGGCAAACAAATGTAAAGTCCAATGGGTAGAAGAAGAGAATCACATATTTCTTCCCAATGTATTCAGAGAGCTTGACCTGAAAGAATAATGCACCATTTAGGATAAAATTTGAAAAAAAAAATCATATTAAAAGATTGAAAAAAGCTGAAGTGCCTAAATATACTTCAAACAAACATACACATAAAATACCTTAATGAACTCCTGATCAAAGACAGCCTCTGCTTCAAAATCGGGAGCAGTATTTCCCACCAGTGGAAGCTCGCTCTAAAATAAGATGCACAAAATGGGAAACAGAATTGTATATGAGAAATTATGTCGATACAGAAACAGAAGACAACCTTAAGCCAATAATGTGCCATCAAAACATTCAGAATTTGTTTAGAGTAAACAAATTCCAAGACTCTTTTTTTTTTTATTTATAAATTTCACTTAGCATTTATAATTTGATCCTCTCTTTGTATTGATCAACAAAATTATCTATTTTAAACATACTAATTCATTTAAGACTTCCTTCTCAAATTTTATAAACAGCCATTTTCATTTGGTTCCGAACAAAATTTACCAGTGGAGTTGCCTTTAGCTTACAATTTTGCCTTTTCAATGGAGTCAAAGACCCACATTTATCGCGCTAATCGTTCACTGGCAACACTCATTATAATAAATTTTCCCATCTTTGTTTAAAATCAAAAATGGTTCCCAGTTTCTCATTCTTTTAAACTCATTCTAATCAATTACTTCTTAAAATGACTACAATGTTCACTAAGCGGAGCTAAAGCCAGGAGCCCAGGACACATCCTAACAAATTCTGCTTTCAATTGTTGGCATTAATAAAATAACCAATTAAGTAACTTAAACATCACATTACAGTCTATCCGCCTCCATATTTAACTTAACCAAACAATCACCATAACTAAAAAAAAAACTAGAAGTTTTTTTTTTTAAATGGAAGTGAAGGACATAATTATAAAGCAATATAATACGCTGGCTTTGACGACGAAACTCTTCCGATAATGGGAGGCGCGGGAGAGGGAAAAGGAGCGGGCGACACGAGAAAGAAGAGGGGCACGGAGACCGGTGAAGGAAGAAAAATTGGAGAGAGGAAGAGATTGGGAGATAGGCTTGGATTTGGGAGAGAAAGCCCTAGGGTTTGAGGAGATGAGTGCCGCGGTTGTTGAAGTAGCGGAGCAAGCCATCTCTCTCGCTCGCTCACTCACTCACTCGGGAGTCTGGAGCCTTCAGGACGGAAGAGTATAAGGCGGAGAAATTAAATTTCTGGTGGGTAAGAGGATAAGTGGACAGTGTGGGGTTTTATATTGGGTTAGACTCCACACATTTTGGGCAACGGGAGATCTCTGTGACCTGAAAGGGGAAGGTTTTTTTTTTTTTAAGCCCAATTTACGAAAAATTCTAAGAGGAGGTCATTTTAATATATATATATATATATATATATTAAATTATCATGTTTATATATATAAAAAAAAATTTATATATGTAAAAAATTACATAAATACATGACATATTTATCATGGTTATATGTAATTTGTCATGTTTATATGTAAAAAAAAAAATTACATATAAATATGATAATTTTATGTAATTTGTTATATTTATATGTAACAGAGTCTATTTTAAGCTCACCTTAAATGAGTTTATCCTAAAACTCCCCAATTTACCGAGTATTAATTCTTGAAAGAGGTTGAGATTAGACAGGTAATTCATGGATTAATATCGTATTTATATTATTTTTGTATTATAATTATATTTAAGATTTTGCTAAGGAGTGCTCTTTGAACACTTTTAAGGTTAGTTAATATATTATTTATAGTAAAAATATTTTATTAAATACAAAAATTGATAATTTTATTTATCATTTTCAAGTATTGAAAGAATATATTGTTATATATAGTAATTTTAAAGAATGTACTTAAGGCACTCGTTAACAAGATTATTATATTTAAAGTATTATATATTTATAGAATTGTTGACATATTAATAATTTGTGTTATATAAATTTGAATACATTTATATGTTCGTATTATCTTTTTATGTCATATTATATTTTGTAATGTATTTTAATTTTATATTATATTTATATTATGTATTTTTATCGTGTTCAAGATTATTAAATATAGTTGAAAGGTAAGCGGTTTGTTAGGTGTTCAATCCTAAAATGAAAGTAATTTGCTCACAATTGCAAAACTATGGGATAGGCCAGGTAGGGACAATAATTTTTTTTTATATAATTAGAAATTTCAATAATTACATATATACCTAAATATTACAAATGGTTGAAAAAAAAAAATAGATCAGCATAAGTAAATCAGATAAAAATAATCTATCATTGGTGTGCAATTCCGCACTTTGATGCGAAATTTTATTTTTTTAGCATTATTTAATGCATAATTTTTAATTAATGTATAGTATAAAATATAAGAAAAATATTGAGTTAAATATTTTACTTTATACATAAAACATAATTGTGATTGATATAAATATTTTATCCTCGTTTTGCGAATATCAGTTATTTTTTCACATCAATAAATTATAAAAATATAAAATTAAAGATCATAATATAATTAAATGATAATTAATTGAGAATAGCATGCCCACAATTTTGTTTTAATCCATCATTGGTTAGACTTTTACTTTTACTTATACTAAAACCTATTAAAATTATATGATAAAAGAATTGTAATGAAAATATTATATTTATAATTATTAATTTTATAAAGTTATATTTTTAGTTTTTTAGTTTTATTTTTCACAAATTAAATTAATTAAAACGTGTATTTAATCTAAAAATTTATAAATATGCATGTAAAATTAAATGAAATAAATAAAGCAAATAAATAAATAAAATAATATGTTTTTAAAAAATTTACCAAAATTCGGCTAAATCTGAATCAAGTCCAAAATTAGAGGTGATCATGGGCCGGGCCGTGGCCCGGTTTTTTTCCCTCTGCCCAGGCCCGGCCCTGGGTAGCCCAAGCCCGCCCGTTTAGGCCCAAAACACTGTTCATTGGAATAAAAAAATAATTATTTTATTTTTATTTTTTTTATAATTAAAATTAAATAAAATAATATTATTATAATCAAAATCACTGCTCTGGGCCGGGTCGGGCCGGCCCGGAACATAAAATATTCTGCCCAGGCCCGGCCCGATACATATTATTTTTAAAAAATGAAAGCATATTATTTATTTATTGACATAGTTGATGTACATATTTTTAGTTATATTTTTTTTTGTTAATTCATTAATTGGGTTGCTCTCACTTGATTTAGTGATATACTAAATTCAGTCAAAAAATTTATTAATAATATACATAAATGAAAATAAAAAAACCTTTACTCTCTATTGTCAATTTTCTTTGGCTAAAATATTAAAAGTCCCTAAATCATTTATTTTTTAAAAGTAAATTCCTATATTTTTATTGTACAAAAAAAAAGCTTTTTTATTTGATTTGTATCAAAACAAGCTTTTGTTTAAAATGAAAAATTGATTTATATTAAGTATTTATTTAGGTATAAATTAAAAATTTATTTGGATATAAATTAAAAGTGAAAAGTTAATTTGAATGTAAATTGAAGATTAAAGATTTATTTGGGGTGTAATAAAAATATAAAAATTTTATCTAAATAAATTGATAAAGTTCAGGGATTTTGTTGTTATTTTAGCCATTTTCTTTCCTTGCCAAATTTATTTTCTTCCATTTTCCCTCCTTCGTAAGTCGTTCGTAAGTCGTAACCCTCCATTAACTTAACAACTTTCCCCAACTCTCCCTCTCGCTAACCCTCTCCTTCCTCTTTATCCAATTTCATTTCTACCCTCGCCAGTCTCTGCAATTCCCTGTCTCCCTCGAAATCGTAAACCTCCATGTCTGGCGGCGCTCGAGCCTCCGCTCGTCCCACACCGCCGTATCCTCCTCCTTCTCTGGCTGCCGTCTCAGCACCAGCATCGTCGGGTCCTTCAGTTGTTCCGCCGATACGTCGCCACCTGGCCTTCGCCTCGACGAAGCCGCCATTTGTTCATCCCGATGATTATCATAGATTTTCCTCTAATAATAGTAACAATAACTTAACCACCGCTAATAATGCTCGTGGAATCATCGCCGATCAAGAAGTTGAAGGGATTGTTGTGAAATCTCCAGTGAGTTTTTGTAATTTTCTTTAAATATATTTTACATTTAAAAAAAAAAAAATGGTGGTTATGGACTTATGGCGTAATTAGTCCACTGTCAACTTATTTTTAATTTTATGATAATTATACTCTCATTTGACATTTATTGTTAGATTTTGTACGATTGCAACTTTTTAATGACAATAAATACTCTATTCGTTTTATGTACTTAATCTTGTGGAATTGTTCTCTTTTCATAACAAGAACTTTTCATGGTGACTTGTTTTCTTAGGTGATTTCTATGTTACTGGGACTCGTGGTGAGTGTCTGATACACACATGTGTCTGACACGTGTATGCTTATTTAAAAAAAAAAAGTTTTTCGGTATATTTGAAAGATTGTATACTCGTACCCATATCCGAATATGTATAGGACAATAGTATCGGACACAGGTATTTCAGGGAAAATAAAGAGTCAGAGTAACATAGGGTGAATTAAAATTATCAATATCAGTAGCATTATTTGTCTCTGCAGTGAAATTGTCATGCCTGTATTTTAATATATGAACTTTTCGCAGGGCATTTACATTTTTGGTGATGTATTTGGGGATATAATGGCCTTTGGGTAGAGTAAAGTGCTCCTTTGCTGAACTAAGTTGAAATTTAATGAACGCCGGCCTCATCCAATGGCCGAAACTGGATGGCTTATACATTTTAATGCCCTGAGAAACTAGGTTTTAGTACTATAACTTTTGACAGACGTGCTGACGAGTGAATATCTAGCTATTGGGTTTTGGTTTGTGATGTTTTGGATTTCAAACGTAATTGCAATTAATAGTATATTAGTTTTATGTAACAAACTTGCTATACTCAGAGAGGAAGCTGATGCTTGTGCTGCATTGTTGGTTTAAAGCAGAACATTGGATGCCATGCCCTATATGAAGAAAGCTTGAAGTTTGTTAAACCTTTGGATGTTGCACCTTTGATGGATGTTTGATAAATGATTCAGTTGATATTGTTATGACTTTGACTGCATAATTTCCCCCTTCTGCAAAATACAACTGCTAGTCTGCCACACAAACCTATGTTCATATATGATATTCCTTTCTCTTATTGTCCTCCACCTAATAACAAGTGAATCATTACTGTTTATACATACTTGATTATTTCATGACATTGATCTCTATGAGTTTTGGCCTTTGCAAAAACCTTTTGAATCAAGTAGTCAAGTATTTCTGAAGGTTCTTATGGCTAACAGTAAGTTTTCTTATACATATTGTCCTATATTTGCATTTGTTAGATTCAGGCTCTTTTTTTTCTCTCCAATTTAATTGGATGTTGGTGTAAATATAACCATACAGAAATTCTGAGTTAAACTTGTAACTCTTCCTGCCACTAGCAACAGTTTGAAACACTGCTGTTTTTTCTCAGCAAATAAAAAGGAAGAGCACAGTGGACAACAATGAAGTTGAATCTAGCCAATGGACAACCAGTCCAGGAGTTACCAGCATCTCCAACAGTCCCTTCCAGACACCTGTATCTGCTAAAGGAGGAAGGATAAATAATAGATCAAAGGCCTCAAAGGCCAATAAATCTACTCCTCAAACACCAGTGTCAAATGCTAGTGAGAAACTTGTCCATTCATCCACTTTATTATCTCATCTTTTTATTGTCTGCTACGAGCTTAGTCCATAAAAGGAATCTTATGTTTCAATCCGAAGCTGTATATATGAGTTTTGCTGTATTATCAGTAGTCTAATGTGCCAAGAGAGAGAGATAGAATATGGAGAAGAAGAACCACTGACATTATATATGGTAATGGGCAGGTTCTCCGTCTCCTCTTACTCCCGCTGGCAGCTGTCGTTATGACAGTTCTTTAGGTAACCTTAATAATGTTCTTTTTTATATTTTTATTTTTAACATGGGCTGTTTTGATAGCTCCTAAAGCTTATACATGGTGAGGACAGTACTAATGTGGTTGAAATTTTTAGGTCTGTTGACGAAAAAGTTCATCAATCTGATAAAGCATGTTGAAGATGGTATCCTGGACCTAAATAACGCTGCAGAAACATTGGAGGTAATAATATACAGCTAACTGAACTTATGTACTATTGGGTGTTTTGTCATGTTACTGAAATGGTTCTTTTATTATTCTTTTTTTGTCCTCTAAATGCTATAACAGGTGCAAAAGAGGAGGATATATGACATAACGAATGTCTTGGAAGGCATTGGTCTTATTGAAAAGAAGCTCAAAAACAAAATACGTTGGAAGTAATTATTGATGATGTTAAACGTTTTTCAAGAATTTGTTGTCTTAATTTGGTTTGTCATTCTGGTTAAACTTCAAAGAACATGGGCTTATTTGAGGATTAATCAAATTTACTAGGGGTGTTGATGATTCAAGGCCAGGAGAAGCAGATGGTGATGTCTCTGTATTACAGGTATGTGGAAGTAATATCGGTTTTGTTTTTTTTTTTTTTCCGACTTCCCCAGGCAACAAATTTTCCTGTTATTGGGGCATTACAATGTTTCTCTATTTCTTTATTTTGGTTTATGACTTTCAAGAGAATGTTCGATCAGTGCTGGTTGACCAATCTGTGTTGCTTATTTCCTATACATATGATCTTAATTTCTGTTTTGTATGCAGGCAGAAATTGAAAACCTTTCCATGGAAGAGCACAAATTAGATAATCAAATAAGGTTATGCATGGCTTATTCTCTTGTTAGAGTAGTAACTGTTACTGTCTCAAACATATTTAGGAATGCTGATGCTTCTAAAATATTGCAGAGAAATGCAGGAAAGATTGAGGGATTTGAGTGAGAATGAGAACAACCAGAGGTAAGATTTTCCCCTCTGCCTTGTACTGGGATCCAATTAATTGCAGTTAACTGCTTATTGTTTGCAAAAAAGGATACATTTACCCATCCTCATTGTTTCAGGTGGCTTTTTGTGACTGAAGAAGACATCAAGGGTCTACCTTGTTTTCAGGTCTGTTTATTCCGTGTTTCATTAAATTTATACTTTCACAATCATATTTTGCACTTGACACTGATCTCCAAGACATCTTGGTTTTACTATAGCTAAATTTTCCATGTTGCTTTTGGCAGAATGAAACCCTGATAGCAATTAAAGCTCCACATGGAACAACAATGGAAGTACCTGATCCTGATGAAGTAAGCTGATGGCTAGAGAATTCTAATGAGTTAGTACCATTTTCTACTTTCATTTTTTGAATGCATAATTGCATTGCTCCTCTATATTCCAGGCTGTTGACTACCCACAAAGGAAATACAGGATAATCCTTAGAAGCACAATGGGTTCCATTGATGTTTACCTAGTCAGGTATCGCTCCCTTCTATTGTATGCTAAACTATTTAGCTATACATGTTTATGAACCATCTTTCTTTCGAAATTATATCTAATTGATGATGGACAACAAAGGTTCTTGTTTTAATATCCTTCAATTTTTGTCTTTCATTTCAAATTATTGTTTTTCCTCAGCCAATTTGAGGAGAAGTTTGAAGAGGTGAATGGTGTTGAGCCACCTGTGAGTGTCTCACTTGCTTCAAGCTCTGGTTCTAATGAAAACCAAGTTGAGTTGGTGTATGTGGAGGGCACCAGAAAAGAAATTGAACCGCAGGCAGAACAAATTCATCAAATGGGCTCTGATATTAATGCTTCACAGGAATCTGTTGGGGGAATGATGAGAATTGATCCTTCGAATATTGACGTAAGTGCCATTTTTCTTGACCATTTATTACTGTAGCCAAGCTTTAATGGATATATGAGCAGTAGTTAATGAGTAATGACGAAGGTTATTTATAAATTTAGGTAGTGGAATTAATAAATAATGCCCAAGATTCAAATTCTTTTTCCTCCCTAGGACTTCATCATGCACCAAAATTGAAAAAAATGAAATTAAAATATGACACTCTGGTCCATTGTTTTATGGTTGAATATGTAAATTGACTATTACTGTTCTTGTCTTGTTTTCAGAATGATGCAGATTATTGGCTTCTATCAGATGCTGATGTTAGCATTACGGATATGTGGAAGACAGACTGTATCCTTCTAGAGATTTTATAGCTCTTCAATCTGCTTGACCCCCAAAGTCGGGAAAAAGCACTTTGCACAAACTCGTTTTCTTTTCCTATCCTATATACATTCATAGGTACTATAGGTGAATGTGTAATCCTTAACTCCAAGAATAGCAGGTGTTGAATGGAGTGGGGTAGATATGCTTCATGCCGACTTTGGAATGGCTGATATCAGTACCCCAAGGCCACAAAATCCACCATCCAGAACGACCGAAGTGCCATCTTCTGATTTTAACTCTATTTATAGGTAAAATTAATTTTCCTGACCAAATACTGAAGAATGCCAGCACCCCTATCTTTAATTTACATGGATCACTGGATAATGATGTGGCTGGTAAGTTTGGGGGGCTAATGCAATATACCGCACAGTTGAGCAATTTTCCCAGCCCATGGGTTAGTTACACAAATAGAAGTGTTTGCCCGTTGGAATTCTGGATTATATGAGTGTTGAAGATGGAATAAATGCAATGGACAATACTGGGACAAACACATGGTTGACACTTGACACTGTCCATCAAATCTGATTATATGCCCATTAATATCCCTTTGTTGATCTGAGTTGCTTGGTTAATCAGTTTGAAATATCGAAGCAGCCATACCAAATGTAGACGTGTAGAATTGGTGCATTCAGATGACAATCATTGATAACGAGACTTCGTTTGTTTCGCAGAAAATGACTCTAAATTCAGGTATATTTGTCAGACTTATCCATATGGACACGATTCAGTTGAATATGTTTGGTAGGTTTTTCTTATAAGAGTTATATCTGAATACCATATAAACTTGTGCTGATTTGCATATGATATTGGTATATTTAGGCTGAGCATTCGATCGATTCAGTTTATTCGGTTTTAAAATTTTGAAAATCGAATAAAACGAAGCAATCTAAAAAAATAACCGAATCGACCGGTTAAGATCACTATAACCGAAACTAATCGAACCGACATAATTCGGTTCGGTCAGTTTGTTTGGTTTTGGCGGATCTTTGTAACGGGTAGGTCTTGGTTTATAGACTTTGGTGGGTATTGGATATGGATAATATAAATATATATTTATTTAATTTTTAATTATTTTTGTCTGTTTTTTCAATCGGTTCGGTTAGTAAAATATAAAACCGCAAACCAACCTAATAAACATGTTTAAACCGAAATTCCTAAGCAATATTTATTGAAACCAAATAAATCAACCCGAATTAATCGATTGTGGTCGGTTTATTCGACTAAATGCTCACCCCAAGGTATATTAGGATAAGGTCAAGAATTAGGTACCATAGCCTTACTGCTATGCAGTCTGCAGTGCTAGTTTGATCATAATCAAGTAGAAGGAAATGAGGTATCCATAGAGGATAAGTTGTTTTGTGCTATGTTGTTCTGATTTTTCAACTTTTTTGAAGTACGCGTGTCGGACACGTATTTGTATATAGGTATGGGGATATGACCCTCCAAATACATGAAAAAACTTTAAAAAAATTGAACATACTCATGTCGGGCACATACTCGTATCCGATACTCACACCCGAGTCCGAGTAACATTAGTTTTGTGATCTCTATGCAGCATTTGGATCTAGGTTCTGCTTTTCTTTACTATAATGCACATAACAGAATTGGTGACGGTAAAAGCCATGTTTTTACATGGTGATTCTAAAGGAATGAGATGAGCAACAAAGCTATGTTGCCGCCCTGCAGCAGAAATCAGACTCATTCCACTGAATAGTATTACAAATTTTTTTAAGAGAAAAAATATATATATATATATATTGGCCGCAGAATCAGCTTGATTGGTATTAGCTTTGTATTTTGCCCCGTGAACCTTGATATCCGGATCAGTCCCCTACTTGATTTGAGAAAATGATTCTGCAATAATACTGCACCTGAATGTTTAAAATACTATCAACTTGTTATCTACTCAGTAACCTCTTGCACACTTGCATTGTGTACTCTTAAGTGAGTATATGATGAATAGAAAAAAGTTGAAGAGAATCGGGGTTTATTTCAGTTGATTCATGAAGTTATTTTTGAGATGTGACATTCAACAAATTTAAGATTTGAATTTTAGCATCTGCAATTTTTTTTATCTTCAAACTGCGGTTTCTTGGAGAGAAAATTAAGAACATTGCTGGTATTTGTATCAAGTACAAATTGTATTTTATTTTATTTTAAAAGAAAAACTGAGTAGGGGAAGTGAGAGCTATAAAGACAAAGAAAAAATTTAAATTATAAATTAACTAGCTAATAAGCCCTGTCACTCTTGGGGTAGCTGTAGCTCTATCCCATGATTTTTACAGCAAAAGTGCAGATTATTTCTTCTAGTGGGGAACAAAATTTACCCTTTACCTTTCCTGTTATGGCAAAACACATATTTGTAACCAAACATAACTATAGAACAATATCTACAACCAAGGCTAATTTAGTATTACTGTTGAAAAAAATTTAAGTTAGAAAAAGCTTGGGTTAAAAAAAAATATGTTTAAAAAATGTGGTTTAAAAACTTTTAAATATTTAGTATTGATGTGAAAAAGTGTTGTGAGAAACTGAAATATCAAAAAAATATATGTTTAAAGATGTGAAGATAATAAAGTTATTTCATGCAAAAGTCAATTTTCAAATTGTAAAAGTTTTATTTTTTTTGCTTTTTATTTGGGTTATTAAACCATAATTTTAATAGTAAAAACTAAAAAATTTTATTTCTTTAACAGTTCGTTTGTGATGGAATGTAATTTTTTATTTTAAAAATTTTGTCAACAGTAATATTAAACGGATCTAACTGAAAAAAAATATATATATATATTTTTCCAACACACCCTCATAGCGATTGTGTCATGGGCCATACAACCTTACAAGGCATGCCTAGCCCCATTGGCCATTTTTTCCCCTTCTTTTCAACCTTTTGGCTATCTCAAGTCAAAAGCTATAACTAGCCTAAAAGAAAAAGCTCATGTTTTTTTTTTCCTTCCACTTTAAAGGTAACCCTCATAAATTTTTTTTATATCCTTTATAGTTAATGTAGTACTTTAAGAATAGTTCTAATGTATGTTTGAATCCACAATTTACATATTTTTACTTGAAGAATTGAGTCAGGTACCAATGTCAACTTAAAAAGTCTTAAGTTCATGCATGATATTTCCTTTTCTTCTACAATTGATGGGTATTTGATAATTTTAGGTTCACTTCATCGGTGTTTATAAAACATCAGTTAAATATTATTTAATTATCAATTAAAATAATATTTTATATTTAATATATTATATTTACTAAATTAAAAAAAAAATTAATTACAATTTTTTTTTTATATATCACTTTAACATGTGACTAGTGATATTGGTTACCCTTTTCCATTTTTAATTAAGAATATCAAATGGTCCATACAGAAAAGTCCGATCCCTACATCATTATTGCTGTCATCTCAGTTTCTGTAATTAAAAATGTATTTTTATATTGTATTACAATGCCATTAATCTTCCTAATCAATACATTAACAATCTGTTTCCAAAAGGGAAAAAAAAACCCATTAACAATCATCTTACTGAATTGTCTAATTTCTA
Organism: Fremontodendron californicum; assembly: GCA_030761205.1. Classification (NCBI taxonomy): domain Eukaryota; kingdom Viridiplantae; phylum Streptophyta; class Magnoliopsida; order Malvales; family Malvaceae; genus Fremontodendron; species Fremontodendron californicum. Next base: position 6,900,287 of record JAULJL010000009.1, on the reverse strand, counting down.
TAACAACACGGTACCCTATGTAGTTGAATTTTGGAAAAAGCCATTCATGACAATGAACCCTTCATATATATATTAATTAATGGCAGGCATTTAAGAACTTCCCTTTTTCCAAATAAAATCCATTAATGATTCTAATGCATGCAAAACCTTTCCTTTTTTTTGTAAAATAAACTCACTCAAATTGGACGATTGTGATCAAATTGTGTTAGTCTAGCTATTACCCATGGACCCACCTTGCTCACATGCAGGATTTATAGGCAAACTTCTCTATGCTTAGTCAGTTCCCTCATCCCAACTCTCTCTCTCTTGAACTCTAAACCAAACTTTAAAAACTTCTCATTTTCTTTCTTCCAATTTAACTTTGTTGCAAATTATCTAATAAAAAAAATGTCAGGCAATAATAAAAAGCTGATCCTCAACACAGTTTCAGTCAGCTTAGGCTGCAGCAGCTGCAAGAAATCGAAGCTCACTAGTTTTTTCAACCCGAAACCGAAACCAAAATCTCCTTCTTATAAAACCCATTCTCTTTACAATTACTCTTCTTCAAACTCCTCCAAGAAAACAACCCATTATTCCTTCTCTGAATACGAAACCGCCGCCTCTTTTTCTCCAAGCACAGACACTCATCATCAGTATTGGGACATGGACACCAAGTGTTCAAATATGGCGACCGTACGAGGGTTTGGCCGTGTCGGAGGAGAGAGCCTGGCGGTGGAGAAAGACTCCGATGACCCTTATATGGATTTCAGGTACTCCATGTTGCAAATGATATTGGAGAAAGAGATATATTCGAAAGATGATTTAAAGGAGCTTCTCAACTGTTTCCTGCAGCTGAATTCGCCTTATCACCATGGGATTATTGTTAGAGCTTTCACGGAGATTTGGAACGGGGTGTTCTCCGTCAAGCCTGCTGGTGCTTCCCCGAAGCTGCATTTTGGGTTCAGGCCAATGGGTTAATAAAAAATCTTAGTAAATTCAGATAGTTGGCTTATAAACACTTGTTAAGGTAGTATTTAAAGCAATATTTTCGCGTTTAATGCAGTAGTAAGTTGTGAATGTGAAGCTTTTTCATGCATTAAAGGAAAATATGTCTTTAAATAAAAACTTTAAAAAGTGATATCTTGTAAATTTGGAATTCAAATCTGTAATATATATATATTTTTTTTCAGATTATGTTTTTTTATATTAAAAAAAATCTTGTAATGCAAACAGTAGAATTAAAATGTGTAAAAGAGTAAAAGACCCAGCAATATTTAGTAGTATATGGGTCATATATGTGTAAGCATATGGTAGTCTAGAAGTTAATGTTTTGAACTTTTGAAATGGAAGTGGCAAAATTCATAGAAATAAGCAGTTCGCTTTCCGTTTCATTTTGTTTCCCTTTTGAGTACTTACACCAGCTGACAAGTTTACCCCACAAAAGGGTTTTTATGGTGAATTATTTGGATTTAATCTTGGAGAGATCATGGTGGATGATTGGGATTTGACTTGAGGTGATAAAAGATTTACTTTCATATGTTAATTTCCAAAGAAACTAAAATCAATTATTAACATTTGCCTAAGTAAACACAAAAGATTGCTGGTGGGTCATTGGAGAAGAAGAGATCATTGTCACTTTTTTATCCTGTTTTGAAAAAAAAAAAATGTGGCTAAGTTTTTAGTGGTAAACTACAGTAAATTTGACCGGGGGCAGCTTGTAGAAGAGCCAAGTATGGGTTTGGTGGGTGCCTGATATGTTGTTTCATGTTTGTGTTTGGTGGGTTGCGGGGAGAGTGGGTGGCAGGGGCTAGTCAAACCTCAAGTATGGGTTTGGATTTAGATCCGTAATTTTGGATATGATTTCGATGTGAGAAAAATAATTAAAATATAATATAAAAAAATAATATAAATACGATATAAATATATAAATGTATCAAAATTTATAACATAAATTATTAACGTGTCAAAAATTAAATAAATATATAATACATCCTTTACACTAAAAAAAACAGGTGGTAGATTGGTTGGGTAACATTTATAATTATCATTGTAACTATTGTCAATTTTTCTCGTTCAAACAGTCTCAATCATGTATAAATAGAATTAAGTTTACACATCAAACATTAGATTTGTACCCTATTCTTTGTTCATGTTTAATTTTTTTGTCAAATAAATTCATTTTTTATCATTATTTTTTAAAACATTAACTGAATTAAAATTTTTAAAAATATGTTTTAAAAATTTTGAAATTCATACTTTACAAATATTATTTTTTTAATTTTATGATTTTATTAAAAATAATGGTTAAAGTTGAATTCGTTTGATTCAAAAAATCAATAAAGGACAAATTAATATAAATGAGGGTTTTTTTTTTACTATAATATAGCCAAAAAAAATTACGAAATTACCGTTGGTTTCTGATTATTTCCCAAAATACGACTTTTTTTTTTAACTGGAAAATCGCCATCCCCCATGGCGATTTCCCAGCGTTATTTTTTGAAATTTTGTAAAAAACACCAAGGGAAATCGCCATGGGGGGTGGCGATTTCCCTTGGTGTTTTTTGCAAATTTTGCTAAAAATACCAAGGGAAATCGCCACCCCCATGGCGATTTCCCTTGGTAATTTTAGCAAAATTTGCTAAAATCATGAAGGGAAATCGCCATGGGGGGTGGCGATTTCCCTTCATGTATATATATATATATATTTTTTAATTAATAAACAAAAATTTAATTTAATTTGATAAATTTATTTTTAAAAATTATAAATTAAATTAAAATATTTTTTTATAATTTAAAAAAAAATTAAAAATTCGTACAATATATTTTAGGTTTTTTTATAATTTAATATTTTGAATTTTTTTTTTAATTTTAAATTTGAAAATAGGAAAAACAAATTAGAAAAAAAAAAATTTTGAAAGGGGGGCAACGGTCATATGACCGTTGCCCCCCCTCCCCCCCACACCCCCCACCCACTCATTTTATCTATAAATACCCCCCCTCCTCTCCTTCAAATTTTCATTCCTCTCATTCAAATTTTTATTTTCTTTCAACAATTTTTCATTCTTCTACCAAAAAAATTTCTTTCTACAATTTTTTTTTTCTACAACAATATTTTGAAATGGCTTCACTATTGAGGTTACAAGAAAATCACATCTCGGAGGTTATATTTAACGAGGTAAGTAAATTGTTATATTATTATTGTTTTTTATATTATTATTGTTTTTTATATTATTATTGTTTATATTATATTATATTATTATTGTTTTATATTATATTATATTATTATTGTTTTTTTATATTATTATTGTTTTATATTATATTATATTATTATTGTTTATATTATATTATTATTGTTTTTTATATTATTATTGTTTTATATTATATTATATTATTATTGTTTTATATTATATTATATTATTATAGTTTATATTATATTATATTATATTATATTATATTATTATTATTTTGTTATTTTATAGTTTTATTTATTAAATTTTAATTGTTATAGTTTTATAATATATTAATTTTTATTATTATAACAGGAAACTCGTCGCGTGTTACGTGCGAGGAAATTTACATTGGAGGACCCGCATCCATCTATTATCGACCACTTAAGAAGAGCCGGATTTTATCACGCAAGTCAAATTCGACGACTTGTGATACAACCCGATTTAATCTCTGCGTTGGTCGAACGATGGAGACCCGAGACGCACACTTTTCATTTTCCATGTGGTGAATGCACGGTCACTCTCGAAGATGTTGCGCTGCAACTTGGACTTCCGATCCATGGCGATGCAGTTACAGGCGGAAGCCTGCTAGATTGGAATGAAGTGTGTCAAGATCTATTGGGTGAGGTACCTCCAGAAGACTATGTATCTGGCTCAACGGTGAGACTAACTTGGTTGAAATCGTTTCAAAATCTGCCATTACATGCAACCGAACAACAAATACAATATGCTGCTAGAGCATATATTTTACGTTTGATTGGAGGATTACTGATGCCTGACAAATCGAGCAGTCGGGTACATTTAATGTATCTTCCATTGCTACGTGATTTAGAGCAAGCAACAAATTATAGTTGGGGTTCTGCGTGTTTGGCGGTTTTGTATAGAGAACTTTGCCGAGCTACAGTTCCGAAAATCCATGACATAGGTGGATGTTTAGTGCTTCTACAATCATGGGCTTGGTATCGGCTACCATTTCTTGCTCCGCGCGTTGATATTTCGGCTGTATACCCCCTTGCAAGCAGGTAATAATCTTTACTATTTTATTAATTTTGTACGAACTTGTATTTTTATAGGTCATTAAGATATTATATGCATTTTAATAGGTGGAGTAGGAGTACGAGTAGAGATTTTACAGAGACTCCGAGCGATCTTGCAAGTATAAGACTACGACTAGATCGACTAGGATATGATAAGGTAAATATTTCGATTGTTACATTGAAGTTTTTTATTTTATTTAATCCATATAAACTAATAATTTGTAATAATTATTCGCAGTTTCTGTGGATGCCATATTCCTCGAGTGAAATTATGGCATGCCTCCCATCGGATGCCTACAATAATTTCAATATATGGAAAGCAAACACAGCATTGATATGCTTTTCATATGTAGAGTGACACCAAACTGACCGGGTGTTGCGACAATTTGGGATGCAACAACCAATTCCTGCAGCCCCGGTGAACCTTGATAAGCTTCACAAGGTCGACATGCGTGGTCGTAATGATGAATTCTGGCCTGCGAAGCATGAGCATTGGATCCAATGGTGGAACATACGTTTTCAACGAATTCCGACAGGTTACCCGATTGTTGGTAATAATTTCAACCCATCTGCTGATTACATAAGATGGTATAGAAATGAAGGTCGGCCTTTCGTTTGTCCACCGTCGATGCACGAGGATGTTAGGAGTATGCCATTTACCGGACAAACTTCAGCTCCAGTCCCTCCTACACAGGATATGGATGCTCCTAGACCTCGCCGACAACGTGGGCGAACGCGTCAACCGACCTCATCGGAGTTCACAACACCGAGGATGTCATTTGATCATCCTGAACCTGAACGGGATCATGGAGTACCATCCAGCCATCGTTATTCCGTAAGTCACCCCGGATATGACGTTGACGAGTGTTACCGACCATCACCGCCAAGAACGAGGTTAGATGACCAGCTCCCCATCCTAAGTCCAGGTTCAGCATATTTAACATCCATGTATCAGTTTGGAACCCCTTCGTTAGCATTTGATGCTACATCATTTATGAGTGCATCTAGTAGTCAGGTTCCCGTTATGGGTGAACTAGATGTTGGCTCATCCAGCAGTGGGTTTCAAATTTTTGATACGGATGAAACGACTGATGACATACAATCGGAACCAGTGGCGGCTATAGCAAGAGGTCGTGGTGGACCGCGAATACGTGCCACTGACGAGGTTGAACGACGGGTGCAACCACCACGCACTAGAAGAGCTCGACACTGTTGCTCTACACCACGCAATAATTAGAATAATTGTAATGTGTTTTAAATTTCTAATATAAATTTATATGTTTTGCATTTCATGTTATTTATTTTAAATTTGTTCGGAAATTAATTGTTATATTTTATTTTAATTTATATCTTAATGTTGTTATTTAATTTTAATATAATAATCCAAATTACATGATAAGTTGCTTTTCTTTTTTTCATTTTAATTTAATTTTCTTTTTAAATTTTAATAAGAAATAAAATTTTAATCATAAATTAAATTAAAATTATTTTATCAAATATCTAGTTTTAAACTGTAACAATCTATACTATTATTAAAAACAATGATTAAATTGATGTCACAAGTTAATCGAATACCAACTCAAAAAAACTAATCAAATTTAAAAAATTATTTTACGATACCAACTTAAAAATAACTTCTTTATTTAAAAAAGTGACTCGATAAATTTCTTTTAAAAAAAATTTTATTTACATTTTACATCATTAAATTATTTTTGATATAAATTAAATTTTCTTTTTTATAATATTACAAAATTATAAAAAATAAAAATTTTGATATAAAAATTTAATAAAAAATATAATCTTTTTTTTAAATTTTAATAAGAAATATATTTTTATTTTTTATAAAATTGTAATAATAAATTAAATTTTTAATATATATTTAAAAAAAATAAATAACCAAACCTATAAAAAAAATATTTTAACTTAATTTATAATTTTTAAAAATAAATTTATCAAATTTAATTTAATTTTTGTTTAAATTTTAATTTTTGTTTATTAATTAAAAAAAATATATATATACATGAAGGAAAATCGCCACCCCCCATGGCGATTTCCCTTCACGATTTTAGCAAATTTTGCTAAAATTACCAAGGAAAATCGCCATGGGGGTGGCGATTTCCCTTGGTATTTTTAGCAAAATTTGCAAAAAACACCAAGGGAAATCGCCACCCCTATGACGATTTTACTTGGTGTTTTTTACAAATTTTCAAAAAATAACGCTGGGAAATCGCCATGGGGGATGGCGATTTCTCAGCTAGAAAAAAAAGATCGTATTTTGGGAAATAATCTAAAACCAACGGTAATTTGAGAATTTTTTTTTTTTTGTTATATTGTAATAAAAAAAACCTATAAATGAGACGGAAAGAGTATATAAAAATAAAATTGTGCTTTAAAATATCACTTGTACTATATATGTGCGACATAATTAACTCATTCTACTTTATTTACTGTATAATTTGAGAAGAATACCACTGCCAACTAGGCAACTGCTGTAGTTTTGTTGGAAAAAAGAATGAAATGAGAAACTTAAAAAGTTTAAAATAAAAATGTGGCACTAATAAGACTTCAATTAACCAACCAATTGCACAATAAATAATTCATTTTCAAGAACACATTAAAAAATAAAAAATAAAAATAATCGATGATAAAGGATTTCTATGGCAAAACTTTTCTAGTATGTTTATATATTCATGATTCTGATTCCTTACTTCAAAATTCAAATGGCAATGGTTTTTTGTTTTCCTAATTGGTCACATTAATTATCAGAGTAATTTTTCATTAGGATTTCTTTTGACCAATGGAAAATCATTGGGATTTAGGAACCCAAGGAAACAAAAATCTCAAAATAGTTGACTTGGAATTGGATTGTAAGTAGGGAACAGTAATGATGGGGCTTATATATATATATATATATATATATTTTCAGTTGTCTGATCAATAAAAGGTTCTTAAAATGTGGTCTGCTTTCAAGTGTTTGTCAAATCCAAAATTTCATGATAACCTTTTCTCCTCTTTTCTCAGTTGTCTGATCAATAAAAGGACTTAAATTTGAAAAAGTGGAAACACCTCAAATTAGGTTAAATTTGAAATAAATTTCAACAATTTGGATCAATTCGATCCGACTTTGATTACCATTTATATAATATAAATATTTTATAAAATATAAAAATAAAATTTTAATTTTAATATATTCTAAATAATAAAATGAATTTTCACTCAAAATCGACTCGTCATGAACATCTCTATCCAATACTAGTCCATAATTTTTTAAAGTTTTATTTTTTTGCTAAATAAAAGAAAATTTCTTTAGCCTTCTACTACCAGCAAAAGATAATCTGAAGTGTTTTTTTACTCTAATGTTTCAAGGGGAAATTTTTGTAGCACATTTTTTCCATAATAATTAAACTTTATATACACTTTAGATTGATGATAATTTTATCCTTAGTGAAAGGATCAATATGTTGAATCCTTAATCCAACATTGGGCTTATATGTGAATAACTATGTGTTGTAAACTGTCGAATAAGGTTAAGCCCATTTAAAGTGATCCACTGAAGTTTGAGTAATTTGGGCTTTAATGTATCTAATATGGTGTGGGCCTTTAATGTGTAGAGACTTAAGGGTAATTTTTATTTTTATGATGTGCTAAAATAGAAATACTAAAAGATAACAGGGAAGTTATCATTAAATAGTGGTTATGGTCCCCAGATCACACGGTCGTCATTCTATTCTTTCTGACATCCCATCATCAGAGAGAGAGAGCGAGAAAAAACAAAAGGGTTCTCTAAGAGAACGTGTTGATCTGAAAGACATACCGCACGGCTTTGGAAAGTAATCAATCGTCATAGATTCAGGTACGCTTCCGCATATTGATTTGTTGATTCTTGGTGATTTAGCATGAATTTTTCTTAGGATTTGAGGGATGTTTTACATCTAAAGATATTTTCTAATAATTGGTATCAGAGCCTCTTCATGTTGAATCATTAAGAATAATTTTTTGGATGAATAATCATTAAGGGTTTATATAAAACTATTTATTTATTTTTAACTGACGGCCGTAAGGTCGCATCGGCAAGGAAAGAGGTTGCAGCAGCATAAGATGAGCGGCAGCCAAGGCCGTCGCCAAGGATAGGCCGCTGCAAAAAAAAAAAAGGTTTGGTGCAATTTAAATTTAAATTTGAATATTGTTATATTTATATTTATTTTGGGATGAATTATTTGAAACAACATGTCATCAAAGTGACCTCTCTTGTGGAAATTAATTTGTTTTGGAATATAAACGGTTGTGTGCCTGTAACTTATGTGAATATTGACTGGCCCAAAGGAAAATTGATATTTAAAAGAATTGCATGGGCACTTGTGGTAATAATCATGTGATAATTATTCAGTTTTACATGTGAACAATACATCGGCTCAAAGGAAGATTTATTGTTTGACATGTTTCTTATTATCAGTGTTTGATTACTACGCCAAGATATCACTTACAAATTAATATTTTTGTCCAAAGACAAAACATTAATGGAGTGTCCGGTATCTTGAGATGGGGTTTACCTCTATTTAAATTTTATTGCTATTTCTATTATGAGACTTAGGTGAGCTTATTTTGTTTGTTTGTTGTTCTATGTGTTTAGCTACAACCACTCCTGCTAATATTTCTGCCAACATCAACTCTATTCCTATGCTCAATGGCACAAATTTCAAGTCATGGCAAGAGAACTTCTTGATAGTTCTCGGAGTCATGGATCTTGACCTTGCGTTAAGGGCTGATTCTCCCGCACCTCTTACAGATAAGAGTACCTCTGATAAAAAGAGGGATATGGAAAGGTGGGAGAAATCAAATCGCATGTGTATGATGATCATGAAGAAAGCCATTCTGGAAGCATTCAGGGGCACAATGTTTGAAAATATTACTACGGCTAAGGAGTTCCTTGCAGACATTGAAAAGAGGTTTGTCAGGAACGAAATGGCTGAAATAGGTACGCTCTTGACAAGTCTACTTTCAATGAGGTACAAAGGCAAAGGAAATATTAGGGAGTACATCATGGAGATGTCTCATCTTGCTTCAAAGTTGAAAGCACTTAAGATAGAACTTTCTGACGACTTGTTAGTGCATCTGGTTTTGATATCCCTTCCGACACTGTTTAGCCAGTTTAAGGTGAGCTACAACTGTTAGAAAGAGATTTGGTCTCTGAATGATCTCATTTCATACTGTGTTCAGGAAGAGAAAAGATTGAAGCAAGATAAGATAGAGAGTACTCATCTGGCCTCAACCTCTAAGAATAAGGACAAGGGATACAAAAGGAAGAAGGATAAGGAAATTGCAGATACAACACCTCAAAAGAAACAACAAAAGAAACCTAAAAGTTCTGGTTGTTTCTTTTGCGGAGTTGAAGGGCATCAGAAGAAGCATTGTACCAACTACCACGAATGGCGTGCTAAGAAAGGTATGCTTTTTAATTTGGTTTGTTCTGAGGTTAATTTAACTTCGGTACCTAGACACACGTGGTGGATAGATTCTGGTGCAATAGCTCACATCAGTGTGTCTATGCAGGGTTGCTTGAGTTGCCAAAAGCCAAGTGTTGGTGAAAAATACATCTATGTGGGTGATGGCAAGACAGTTCAAGTTGAGGCAATAGGAAAATTTAGATTATTATTAAAGACTGAAACTTATTTGGATCTTAATGAAACATTTAATTGTACCATCTTTTAGACGGAATTTAATTTATATTTCTGCTTTGGACAAATTTGGTTATTCTTGTTCATTTGGGAATGAAAAATTTAGTTTGTTTCATGATTCAAAATTGGTTGGTTTCGATTCTTTATCAGGTTATGATAATATTTATTTGATTGATACAATTGCTTCATTTAATGAATCCTTGCATTTAAGTACACAAGGTATAAAGAGAAAATTAACCAATGAAAATTCGGTTTCGTTGTGGCACAAGAGATTAGGTCATATCTCCAGACGAAGAATAGAGAGACTTGTGTCAGATGAAATTCTAGACCCCTTAGATTTCGCAGATTTTGATGTTTGTGTTAATTGTATAAAGGGGAAACAAACCAATAAAAGGAGATTTGAAGCCAACAGGATTTTGGATGTCATAGAACTTATACATACGAACATTTGTGGGCCATTCCCTACGGTTGCTTGGAATGGTCAACAATATTTTATAACGTTTATAGACTATTATTCTAGATATGACTATATATATCTCCTTCATGAAAAGTCAAAATCACTGGATGTGTTCAAAAACTATAAGGTTGAAGTTGAGAACCAACTTAGCAAAAGGATCAAACCGTCAGATCTGACCATGGTGGTGAGTACTATGGCAGATATGATGATTCAGGTGAACAACGTCCATGACCGTTTGCTAAATTCTTAGAGGAAGTACACTATGCCGGGTTCGCCCATTATGAATGGTGTTGTTGAAAGACGAAACATGACACTTAAAGACATGGTGAGGAGTATGATTTGTCATTCTACCTTACCAGAATCACTCTGGGGAGAAGCGTTTAAGACTGCAGCATATATCCTTAACAGGGTTCTAACTAAAACAACTGCCAAAACCCTTTATGAACTTTGGATGGGCAAAAAGCTTAGTTTAAAGCACTTGCATATTTGGGGATGTCCAGCTGAGGCAAGACCTTATAGGCCTAATGAAAAGAAACTGGACTCAAGAACTGTGAGTTGCTATTTTATTGGATACTCTGAAAGATCCAGAGGGTACAAGTTTTATGATCTTATAACTAAATTGATTTTCGAGTCGGGAAATGCCTGGTTCTTCGAGGATGTCGAGTTTGCGGAAGAAGATATAGTTAGAGACTTTGTCTTTGAAGAGAAATATGTTGATATTCCCACAGGTGTTATTGGCATTGATCAGGATTCCATTCCTGACTTTGTTCAAGGCACAACAGATCAAGACAATGTCAATGAACCTCTCATTCAAGAAATTATTCCAAAAGAACAAACTCTACCACCTCAAGAGCCTATGCCATTAAGGAGATCCACTAGAGACAGGAGAAGTGCAGCGCCTGATGACTAAATTGTGTTTCTCCAAGAATATGAGGTTGATATCGGAGTGATGGAAGATAATCCAATCAACTTTCGTCAAGCCATGGAAAGTTCTAACTCTCAGAAGTGGATTGATGCCATGAATGAGGAGATTAAGTCCATGAAGGACAATGACGTTGGGATCTTGTTCCATTGTCAGAATGTGCGAAACCCATTGGTTGCAAATAGATATTTAAGACCAAGAGAGATTCGAAAGGCGATGTGGAAAGGTACAAGGCTCGTCTTGTCGCTAAGGACTTTACACAGAAAGAAGGCATCGATTATAAAGAGATATTCTCTCCGGTTTCTTCAAAAGACTCTTTCAGGACTATAATGGCATTGGTGGCGCATTTCGATCTTGAGTTATATCAGATGGATGTAAAGACAACGTTTCTCAATGGTAACATTGATGAGATGATCTATATGGTGCAACCAGAAAACTTTGTGTTGGGAGACCCAAAGAATATGGTTTGCAAACTTAAGAAATCCATCTATAGGCTCAAGCAAGCATCTCGACAATGGTATTTCAAGTTTCATCAAGTGATCATCTCGTTCGGTTTTGAGATGAATTTGGTCGATGATTGTATATACCATAAGTTTTGTGGGAGCAAGTATATTTTTCTGATTTTATATGTCGATGACATTTTGCTTGCTAGCAACGATATAGGCTTATTGCATGAAACCAAGAGATTTCTAGCTAAGAATTTTGAGATGAAAGATCTTGGTGACGCCTCTTTTGTATTAAGCATAAAGATACACCGGGATCGCTCTCGGGGTATTCTTGGATTATCACAAAAGAGTTATATCGAACAGGTTCTCAAAAGATATGGCATGCATGATTGTAAACCAGGTAATACCCCTGTGGCGAAGGGAGACAAGTTTAGTCTCAATCAGTGCCCTAAGAATGATTTTGAGGACAAGGAAATACAGAAGATTCCTTATGCGTCAGCAGTAAGAAGTCTAATGTATGCTCAGGTTTGTACACGTCCGGATATTGCATACATTGTTGGGATGTTGGGCAGATATTTAAGTAATCCAAGAGTAGACCATTGGGAAGCAGCCAAACGAGTTTTGCGGTACTTACAGAGAACAAAATACTACATGCTCACGTATTGAAGGTCGGATCAGCTTGAGATTGTTGGGTATACTGACTCCGATTTTGCTGGATGCCAAGATAGTATGAAATCTATGTCGGGCTATATCTTCCTGCTTGCAGGAGGTGCTGTCTCCTGGAAGAGTGCTAAACAGTCTCTTATAGCCTCTTCTACCATGGTGGTAGAGTTCATAGCATGTTATGAGGCATCCAATCACGGAATATGGTTGCGAAATTTTGTCACAGGGCTGCGCATAGTGGACAGTATTGAAATACCACTCAAGTTATTTTGTGACAATAAGTCGGCAGTTCTATATTCCAACAACAACAGGAGCTCAACGAAGTCAAAGCATATAGACATCAAGTTCCTAGTTGTTAAAGAAAGAGTTCAGAGTGGACAGTTGTCTATAGAGCATATCAGTACAAACTCCATGGTTGTTGATTCGCTTACTAAGGGATTATCACCCAAAGTGTTTCATGAGCACATTGCTCATATGGGTGTCATGTCATTTGAGTATATTTAGTTTTAGTGGGAGTTTATAATTTTATATGCTTTTTTGATATAGACATATTTTCAGTTATTTCAGTTTGGATATTTTAAAGTTATTTTCTGCAAAATTAAAGTTTTGAAATATTTACACTCTGATTTTGGTATGGATTGATCTCACTAAGGTTTAAGGGTGGACCAGTTGGAAATAGGCATGTTAAGATCACATTGTATGAAATTTCCATGCTACACATCCACATCATAATCCATGTCATTCAGTTGTATCGGCATACGTGAACATTGATGGGTCGAGTTACGAAAGATGTAACGAAAGCCGCTTTGATCCTATGTTGGTATGATTGATGGACCGGATTGGTTATAGTTACATTTCAGTAATGACAGCGAAGTTGAGCTCATATGATTATTTTTGCAATGCATAATTGTAAAGTTACACATATAGCCCAAGTGGGAGATTGCTGGATCCTTAATCCAACATTGGGCTTATATGTGAATAATTATGTCTTGTAGACTGTCGAATAAGGTTAAGCCCATTTAAAGTGATCTACTGAAGTTTGGGTAATTTGGGCTTTAATGTATCTAATAGGGTGTGGACCTTTAATGTGTAGAGACTTAAGGGTAATTTTTATTTTTATGATTGGCTAAAATAGAAATACTAAATGATAACAGGGAAGTTATCTTTAAATAGTGGTTATGTTCTCCAGATCACACGATCGTCATTCTATTCTTTTTGACATCCCATCATCAGCGAAAGAGCGAGAGAAAACAAAAAGATTCTCTAAGAGAACGTGTTGATCTGGAAGACATACCTCACGGCTCTAGAGAGTAATCAATCGTCATGGATTCAGGTACGCTTTCGCTTATTGATATGTTGATTCTTGGTGATTTAGCATGAATATTTCTTAAGGTTTGAGGGATATTTTACATCTAAAAATATTTTCTAACACAATATGCTATTTTTTCTACAGTTAGACTACATCAATTCGTTTGATTTGCCGGATACTTTATCATCATTTATATAACAAAATTAAAATTAGATTCCAATCTTTAATATAATAATAATAATTTTTTATACAAAATAAATCGTAATCTGAAGATAAAAAAAAAATACTAAAATTTCAACTCAAACCTAAAAAGACTACAAAAATCAATTAAATTAAACTCGAATTCATATAATTATAATAAAAATTCATTAACTTTATCACAAGTTCAAAAAAAGGCAATGCCTTACAACTTTGAGATGTTTTTCATAGTAGAAAAATATCCAAAAAATAGACATAATGGCCATCTCTTTCTAGCTAGATTTTTGACACTTTCCTTGACAGTGGGGAACATCTCATTGCTTTTTTTTGGCTAGAAAAACACACACTTGCCTCAACTGAAAAGGAAAAAAAAACTAACATGGGTTTCTACAAGATAAGGAATGATTTGATTTCTTTTTTTAAAAAGAAAAAGAAACAAACATACCCTCCAACAGATTCTATATTGTTTTGTACTGAAATTTGAGCCAAGCATGCAATTGCTTGCAGTAAGTCACTTCCTTCATCTCCACCTGTTGATGTTTCAGGCATAGTTTCCTTTATTAAGGATCCACATATCATTCTACATTTGGCCATTTTTGCTTAGATGATGTGCATTTAAGGATCCTTCTCAACCCCTTTTCCTTGGGATCACTATTAGGTTATGACCCATTACTAGATCTTATCCTAGCTAGGGTTTACTTTAATTTCTGTTAGCCCTCTTTTACTCATCTAATCATAAAAGAAAAACAGAAAGAAAAAAAACAGAAAATTTGGGTGTTGGACAAGAAATGGATTATAGTGTGGTTCTTAATTGTTATTGTCATTAACGTGTTAAATGTCAATTTAGCAAGTTAGACACAAATATGAAGTCATCATTAGTCATCTAATTTAGGTGTGATTAGTCACCTTTAATCTAAAAAATAAAATCATATTTATCATGCAAAAGCAAAATAAAATCATATCATATAAAATCCTAAAGCATGCAAAAACCTAAAAAATAAAATATCATAAAAATTCCTAAACATGCAAAAAAATAAAAAACTAATAATAAATCATCCTAAAATCATGCAACTAAAAATAAAAATAATAAATCCTAAAAGCATCCTATCTAAATAATAATAATAATCAATAAACCCTAAAATCATGGCATCTAAAAAATAATAAAAATAATCAATAAATCCTAAAACCATGTCAACTAAAAATAAAATAATAAAAAAAACTAATCATACTTCTTACAAATAAAATAATAAAACCTAACTCATGCAAATTCTAAAAAATAAAATAAAAACCTAACTCATGCAAATTCTAAAAAATAAAACCTAATAATCATGCTTCTAAAATAAAAATAATAAAAACTAAATATGCAACGGCAACCTAATAATCATGCTTCTAATATAAATAAAAATAATAACCTAATTATCATCTAAAAATAAAAATAACCTAAACATGCCATCTAAAAAAATATATATCATATCAATTTCTAATTCATGCAATATCTAAAAAATAATAATAAATATTAATTCCTAAAAAACATGCAAAGTTATCTAAAAATAATAATAATAAATATTAATTCCTAAAATCATGCTTATAAAAAATAAAAATAAAAATAAATAATAAATCCTAAAAATCCTAAAAATAAAATAATAATAATAATAATCCAAGAATATTACATAAATTATCAAGCAAATAATCAAATTCACCTAGACCTGAAACATGAAAAAAGAAATATTAGTATGATAAAATAAATAAAAATAAAATAAAGAGAATGATAAATAAATAAATAAAATCATATAACAGATCACAAATATAAACATCCAAATATATAATAATAATAATAATAATAATAATAATAATAATAATAATAATAAAGATTAAAAAGCTTGACAGAAAGCTAATGAGCTTGCCACATCATTGAACACAACAGCAGCAGCTGCACCACGATAGTACATAGGAACCAAGCTATGGTATCTCTCCTGCCCTGCTGTGTCCCATATATCAAACTTTATGGTGACTTCATTTAGTGACAAAACCTGAGTGAAGAAGGCTGCTCCAATTGTCAATTCCATGGAAATTAAAAAAAAAAAATTGGCCTTCTAGAAATCTCAATACAAAAGCTTGTTTTCCCAGTTCCCACGTACGTCCCCAAGAAGAACACTTTACATTTGGTTTGTGCGGTCACGTTTATGCTACAATTGCTTTCTTGAATTTTCATGGAGGCCTTCGGGAGGCACTCCAAGCATAGGAAGCCACCATTTTTCCTCTTGACACTGAAGGGCTTTTCGAAAAGGGGTTGATCCATCAACCTCCTGAATTATAATCCCTTGGTCAACATACCAGAACCCTGTATCAATAAAATTATATAATATCTCAAAGAAGCATGTTGTCCAATTTTCTTTAAGTTGGGAGGTTAATGTAAAGATCCGATCGGGGCCCGCAAGTCATGACCTCAAGCTTGCTTCCATCTGCCACAAAGGTATCAACTCAACAGTGTGATCACTAACAGAACGAAGCCATTCCATCTCTCTTTTTTCTCCTCTCTTGAATTGTGTCTTCTCGAATTGTCCCCCCCCCCCCCCCCCTTTTTTATCGTCGAACCCAAGCCTCTTTTTATAGCCAAAAAATCCTAGAAATATTTTAATCCATTTGAGTCATGAGTCCTAATTAATCTAGATAAAAAATTTATATTTATCAAAACACCTAAGCTTAATCCTGATCTGAGGAAGAGTTTGATCCAAACCATTTTTTTCAATTTTTTGATTTTCCCTTTTTTATTATTTTATTTAAAAATCCGAAAATAAAATAATATTAAAAATTAAGATTAAAATTAAAATTAAAAAAAATAAACTTAAATAATATAACAATTCGGATAAAAACGGATGTCTACAGTTATGGCAAAATTTGTCAATATTAAAATATGTGCGGTTGTTGTGAAAAGAAGAGACAATTATAAAGTTTGAAAAATGTAAGTTAAAGCAACTTAGGGCACTCCTTGGCCCTTGCACAACGAATTGTTACATTTTGATTTGGAAGATCAAGATTTGAGACTTAAAGGTAAAGAGGTTGAGACAATAGGAAAGAAAAAAGAGGCCAGATTGGAGTCAAATCAAATGAATTACCTAGTCACTACAAGGACAGGGATACCCCATAGTTTCATTCCTTGTCTCTCAAAGAGGAACCCCTAATTGCCATGTGTTAAAAGGTTTATATTCCTAATGTTTCCTTTGATAGACATTTAAAGGTGGTTCTAATTAGACTTGAAAATATTGAACACGACAAAAAAATAAATCTAAAACAGAAGATACAAAAAAGAAATACGTACACGACACGAATATACGAATGTATCAAAATCTATATAACACAAATTGTTAACACATCAAAATTTATATAAATATAAAACACCTTAAACACGATTATAACATGAAAAAATACATAAAAACGACACGAATACACGAATTGACAAATCTAATTCTAACTCTCACTTTATGGATTGCTAGATTCCAACCATCTAGCTAACATTGCAGGCTTAAGGACCTTGCAAGGCTGTCAACTAACAAATTTTGAGGGTCCATAACCATGTGGCTCAATTAAATGGAGATATGGAGACAAGTTAGCAATACTAATAGAAAATCCATATAAAATGTGTTCTTATCTCTCTGTGTTTAGCATAAGAATGCATCTAGCTAATGCTAGAACCAAAATTTCTATCTAACTTCTACTCAACTCTTATTACTTAAGTTGAGATTGTTAATCAACTTGAATCAGAATACGCATTAGAGAATTTCATTTATTAATTTATTTTTTTTATCATATTGCGGTCTCATGATAACGTGTATTTTACATAAGCCGGTAAAATAATCTGAAAATAAAAAAAGAGATTGCAAGTTTGCTAAAAAAAACTTTAATGGTTTCAATTCTTAAAACTTAAAAATGGGCATTTTGGTGGCCAGTAATCCAGACTGGAAAACAACAAAAGGAGCCCATAAAGTGACAAACCCAAAACAGTTGACCATAATTTTATGGGCTGACTTCATCGTCTTAAAGGCCCACGTATTTTATACAGTAGAGAAACTGTACAAAGTACAGTTTAAAATTGTGAAAAATCTTATTAATTTGGAGATAAAGTTTAAAAGTTTGAATGTATGTAAAGTTTAAAATTGTGAAAAATCTTATTAATTTCTATCTAAATATTCTACAGTTTAAAATTGATATTCTTTCAATGGTAAGAACTAACAAGGCATCAGCAACTTTTCAGCAGGGGTTTTGATTATTCACAAAACTCAAGTCCCAAGTTTTTCAAAATTAATAACTCATTCACAAGTCACTATCTCACACCAATTCCAAAACCCTAGTTTATAATATTTGGATCAATTTTCTAAGAACAACTAATACTAGCTAGCTAGTACTACTTCTTTCTTTTTCACTGATTTATTCTGGCTTTCATTTTGCCATAAATATATTGGGTTTGTTTAATCATTTCTCTTCATCTACTATCTGCTACACTTGTAGTACAAATGGTAGATTTGAAGTTTGGTGTTAAGTGGACTGTATATCATTGCAGGATTTATGTTACTCACTTAAAGTTAATGTCGGATATGAATATGTTTAATTTTTTTAATAAATTTTAAATTTAAATATACTTCAGATATAAATGTTAAAATACGAATACTTTTTGTAGAAGCAGAAAATATGATGATGGCCTGTGAATATATGACTTAAATGGCCTGTCCTTTAATTTTCATTTCAGTGTCTCGTCGTCTCCCAAACAAAGTCAAATTTGAAAATACGTGGGGAGAAACATTATCTAGCAGCTATGGTAATAGAAAAAGCAGGCCCTGAATAATTGCAAAAATCCAAGCTACAATCAGATTATTGTTTGTAATCTCACCCCCTTTAGCATTAATTATTAATTATTATTTTTTTGGATAATAATTATTCATTATTTTCTCTTTCTAAGTGTGAGAGTTAAATTTAGTAATAAATAAAGAATTTTATTAATAAGTGTCTTAAGGACACACTTTAAGGTTATTACTTATAATAATATCTTCATTTAATATATTAAAAATGATAAATAAAATTGTCAAATATTATATTTATTATAATATTCTTTTTATAAATAATATATTAATTAATTTTAAAAAGTGTCGTAAAGACGTTCGTTATCATAAGGTTTGGAAGCTTCGGCATTGAGAAGAATCTTAGGCTTCTAGCCACTGAGACAGAAGCCAAAGAATCAAATATTGAGCCAAATTTCTTGAACATAGAGCGTTGACGATTAGGTTAATTTGTTTTTGTTTTACACAATTATTAAAAGTGCTAAATAATTATTTTAATGAGTATCTTATTTTTTTTTATACTTATTTATAAATTTATTTTTTATTTTAATCTGTCTTCTGATTCACTAACTGCGTCGAATACAAACTCTTCATTAATTGCACAAGAGAGTGCAACATGTTGGCATGTGCATTGTCTAAACAGTATTGGACTAGAGTCGGCCTGTTTGGCAACTCAGAAAGAAAGGGAAAAAGAAAGAGCAAAAGAATTAAGGGTAACTTTGAAAAGACATCATATTAAAAATTCAATAATTGTTAAATGATTTAAGAAAAAATGATTATTTGAAAAAAAAATTGTTAAAAAAAATTGTAAAGATAAAATTACTTTTAATGAAAAAATATTTTCTTTCCATTTTTCTCTTATTTTTAATTTTCTTTTTTAATTAAAATATATATTTTTGAAAATATATTTTTTAATTTTAACAAAAATAAATATTTCTATTTCTATTTATAATTTATAATTTATTTTAAAAAAAATAATATTTCTGAAATTAAAATTTTAAAAAATAAATATTTAAATATTTTATTTTTTAGATTTATTTTTAATTTAATTAATTTATTTTTTAATTAAAAAATTAAATTAAAAAATTTTTTGAAAAAAAAAAAGAAGAAGAGGAAGAGATGGTTTTTCTAATTTTATTTTTACAATTTTTTTCTTAATAATTTTCATTTTTTCATTTTTTTAAAATAATTTTTCTTCATTAAATCATTTAATAATTATTGTATCGTGGATAGTATATTTTTTAAATTTACCCAAGAATTAATTAGAAAGAAAGTTCACTTATCATTTCTGAAAATTAGTGGTATACTATACACAATATTTCAATATTGAATCAAATGAAGATGAAGGAGCATCATTTTTATTATTCTTCAATGGTCTCCTTATAAAGAAGATAAACAATGACTATTATCATTCTCTTCCTCAGCTTTGTAATGAAGATACACAAGTAGTAGTTGTTGAAGAATCCTCAGAGGAAGAAGAAGAAGAAGTGTAAAAAGATAATGGAGAAGAAGGAGAATATTGAGAGCTGCAATTAGAACAAGAAGGATTACAGGTTGAAGAAATGGCAAGTCCTAGAAGCAAATCAACAAAGGCACCAACGATGTACCCATGATTGTTTTTTCCATTTGCTCTCAAATACCAACACAAAAGTTGTTCAAGACCTAATAATTCCCAATCTTTTAACCCGTGATGAGCTTCCACCATTTCTTCCATGGACTTCCTGAAATCAACATACGGATCTTGAGACTCCATTGACAAGACTACACTCACTTTAAAAGGTAACCCATATTCACTCGGAGGCTTTGCCTCTTCCAGGATTGAACTCGTCTCTCCAGGCTCGAAAAACAGCCTCTCTGACCTTTTTAAACCTCGAATGACAGTCTCTACAGGATCACCCTGGCCAGACTCGTCAGATGCTGTTGAGAAGCTGGGTGATTCAGAAGAGTTAGAGAACCAAGACTCGGGGTGTTTCAGCTTCGATGATGGCGTCGACTGAGTAAGCTGAGTTGATGGTCTTGAACAGGCTGTAATCTGTTCTGAAAGAGAGAGTTCTGAGTTGGTGACAGGAAGGCCATGGCCATGAGGATTTTGCTTGTAAGCTGTTGTTCTTGGAGTTGGAGAGAAAAGGGAGCTTCATTTTCTTCCCCATGTGCCCTGCCCCTGCCCCTTTGTTTTTGCTTTGGTTTAGTAGTATTCTAAGAGATTTCTGATAAATATAAAAGATGGGGCCGGTGTTTGTTCAAATGGCTAAATTTTTCGGAGTGTGAAACTGAAATATTATGTGAAGTCTTTTATGTGGGCATCAATGGGTCAGTCAGACTGAGATGGAGCGAGAGAGAGAGGAGCGGCGGGCTGTGGCTGTAGGGAGGCAAGATTTTAAAGGCGTGGTGAATCAAGTTGGGGAAGTTGAAAGATAGAGAAAGAAAATAGATTGGTGGCACTAAAGAAGATTTAGCGGCGTCATTTTACCGGCGGTATACTAAAACCCGGTAGTTCCTATTGCCCATCTAATATTTTAATCCAAATTAACAGGTTCAATTACATTTGATGTGATACGTTATCGTTATCAGTGAATCAAATTATATTATTTTATTAATTTTTTTTAAAAATAAATATAAATAATTTTATTTTTAATAAGACGATATCATATAATTACAATGTCGGATGCATCAAATATAAATCCAATAAAAAATGCCTTATTCTTTTTTTGGATAAGTAGATTTTCATATATCCAAGAAAGCAGCAGTGCTGCTACATGTTACAAAGATAGCTTAGCCTAGCTAAACGAATCAGAAAACCAATGCCATTAGACAAACATGTCTGCATTTAACCTCCAAGAATTACATAAAAACGTATTAACTGAATCTCTTTTAATCTTCCTAAGATCACTTAACCTGGTCGAGATCATGTCTCTCACTTGCTCAGTGAGATACTTCTCCTTTTGCTCAATTGAGTTGAACAAACGATTGTTTCTTTCCTTCCAAACTAGGTAGATAACTGCGTTCCAAGCTAGCCTCAATATTGTTGTGATTAGAGCTTTATCTCTGAGGTTGACAGAGGCCCATTGAAACTCTACATTCCAACATGCAACCTGCCTATTTAACCTACAAAGTACCATCACTCTCTGCCATATCTGTTTCGAGTAGGAGCAAGTGAAGAATAGATGATCCCTGGTTTCCCTCTCTTGTTTGCACAGCAAACATTTATCATCCACTGCCATTCCCCAAGAGATAAGCCTATCCTTTGTGGCCAATCTATTTAGGATTGCCATCCAAGAGAGCATAGAATGCCTAGGAATATTAAAATTACACCATACCAACTTATACCAAGCCACTTTTCCAGCTGAGGGTCTGATCTTGTTCCACACTGCTGACACTTGGTACTTTCCCTTAGGGAAAGGCCATTTACAGCTTCCATCAGCAGTTGTGAGAACTATTCTGGCAGCCACCTCTCTCAATTGCATGATCTTCCTCCAATTCCAACTACTCCCACTCTGGATAGAGGTGTGCCATGGGTCTCTATCCTTCAACACCCGTTGCCCCTGCTTCATCTATTTATCAAAAGAATAAAAAAGCTCTCTCATAATCTCATTGTCGATCTCTCCCTTTTTTTTCACCCTTCTGGTAAATAAAAATTTTATATATATATATAAAAAAAAAAAGCAAGACAAACCGGCTATATATAAAAGAACAAGCTGTATAAAAACAGAATACAACCAAATGAAATTAAAAAAAAAAAAAAAAAACTAGAAGCTAATAACTGTACAGTGATATACTAGTATAACTTTTGCCCCATGCATGGCTGGGCTTTCATTTGTATACAAATACAACTGAGAGTTGCCCCCAACCCAACCCTCAAAGCAAAATATTGTTTCATTTATATACCTTCTTTGACGAAATTATATCAGCTGTTTCGACTTTGTAATGAATCCTAATAATCATATTACAAAAAACAAACAAACAAAACCAACTAAAATATATGTAGTTGACCAACGGAAGGGTATATATATCTCAATCTGTCTGCTTAATCAAGAATATAGAAATATTGCATATACTCAGCCAAGACTCTCTAATAACAAGCGAACCAGCTCCAATCCATCTTTAGGATTAATTTTATGTAAATGCAAGTAGCCAAAACTATATATCAAGATCAAAGGCAAGAATCAAGGGCTTTAAATAGATTCTTACCGCAGACCCCATTTTCAACCAAGAACACAGAAAACTTAGGAGCATATTTCACCATCTTAGGACACCCATATTGCAAAATAGTTGACATACAATGAAAATATTCCAATCCAACACTCGGTTCTGGTTGTTCCTTGTTCATCGAGTACATAATTTGACAAAAAAATGTTGGAAATATTGTTAACCATGTTCTACAAATTAGCCAGTTAATTAGTGACACCTAGCAAAACTTATATGGTTCAAAATGCTTACCAAATATCTAATTCCAAACCTGCAAATCATATACCAGGATTCAAAGAGCAGACCAAGCACACGATCATCGGAATCAATTGTAAGTAGCTTTTCAACCCTGAAGACATGCTGCAACTTCTATCCAAAGGCTCAAATAGGAATCAAGTGAAAAAAAAAAAAAATTGAATGTAATTCTTGGAGCTAAGTTTCTTATATTTCAATGATGAATTGACACAAAGGGAATGCATAAACTGACATTTTATTTGGATAAATACATAAACAGACATTTTAATGCATCAATCCGCAAAAATATTCTGCAAGAAAGATAAAAATATTACGAACCAGAATGAATACAGTGACAGGATTTCTGTTCAAATCAGACAAAATCCTGCAAGACAACCACGAACCTAGAAAATTGTAAGTGAAGGGCCCGAAGGGACAATCATGTACAAATCGACAGACATATTCAGCTCAACCTAAGGCATAGTATCATCATGTTTGTCACTGGGTAACTATAAATATCAACACATATATATACCATGCTCACGAATCAACCCCTAAACAGTCCAAACACCCACCACCAAAAGAAAAATAAATAAAATAAAGAGGAGCAAACTTTAATTGAACAAGACAGGAGAAAACATTCTTATATTTGTGAACAGGACATGCAAATAACAATTTAGATAAAATAAAAGCAAACAATTCACAGATCAATGATTGAAATGTGGATAAATTTTGCTTGTGTATATACTTTGTAGAGCAAACTGAACAATTTAGGGTTAGGTTTATGGTGCTTGACTGAGTACTCAGAAAAGGAGCTTGCAAAAGGAGTCAATACATTTACGCAATTTTTAGCTGTAAGCGAGAAAGTGACATTGTAAGTGCATATACGAATTAAGTTTAAAAAACATATATGGATAGCTGGTCTTTTAAAGATCTTAGCTAATGAAAAGTAGCACATAACACAAGACTGTCCCTAAAAGTGCAGACCTGAACATGAATGGTTTTATAGCAGTATGGGAAAGACATCTCAACCGGAGTATGAGCACTTGAAGAACACATGGATTGAGATTCCTAATGGTTAGGGCTATCCTCCATGGTTGCCATTGTTTATGATTCTTCTTAGATTGGTATACTCTTACCATATCTTCTCAGCTCTAGTTTTAATCTTTATTCATGCCATTGCTGTCCATAGGAAAAGAACCTAAAACAGTTCAGAATTACACTCAGTAGAAAAATCCCTTTCTTAATATTCTTAGGTGACTCACACCAAGATAGTTACCATCACAAATTAATTTTAGTCCACTTGGCTTTATCTATCTCGTTTTGCACTCATTCTTAATATGCATTTACCCTTTAGGTCACCCAACAATCTACAAAGAGAATAGCTGTTCCCTCTAAGATTCCTATTTTATATGACAACAAGCTTGAAGCACTGCCAAGTTCTCATCCTGATTACTGTGAAGAAAATCAAGGTAATAATCAGGAAAATATAAGTTGATAACTGCATCTGTCAATTAAACATATTGCGACCAATTCAAAAGCCAAGGCAAACCACTATGAAATTCTCTTACAAGATGCCTAAACAAGGAAAGAAGCGATTGGCTATATTCTAACCCCAAAAATATGCATCCTTAAACCAATAACTATCTTCTGGATAACCTAGCCACCGTTACTCAGAACAGTCTATATTGCACCTTTGATGTTGAACTCACAGTTTAAGAATCATAACAACGATACCAGAAGTTTCCTGTTCTCTTTAGATTCGAATTTAACATCTTTTGACCCTTCCCATTATGTTCAAAAAGAAAGAGTGAATTACAGTTATTTCAGTTTTTAAAATCAAATAATCAGAAACCACTTTTAATCTCCCAAATTCCGTATCAACCTTTCTCAGCAGTCTATGGCATTGATGAAACTGTGAAAGCTAAAATTTCAAGCCATTATTATCAGAATTCCTCTTCCAAACACTCCAAAGTGCAAGGCATCATTTCAAACAAACTGATAAAAAAAATAACATTCAGAGATAAAACTCTCACGTTCACATACATCCCAAGGAATAAACTAAACACATCTTTCAACCACGACAAAATGGTGTAATTCTGAAGAAATTTCCAAACTCCACCTTCATGCTATGCCCAATATGAACACAAAATCCAGTGCAACTGAATTCCCACATGGTCCAACTTTACCTCCCCAAACCGCCTAAGAGTGTAACAACATGAAGGCTAAAATATTAAAAAAACACCTGAACTATTTCACTTTTACTATGTAAGTCCTTATACTTCTATTCTATTGTAACCAAATAAGCATTTGTCTTTAATTTGTACTCAAATAAACCCTTATTTCAAATGAAAGATTCATTCAAGTTAAGGGTTTATTTAGGTATAAATTAAAGATTAAGGTTTATTTGAGTACAAATTAAAGGTCAAGAACTTATTCGGTGCAAATTAAAATTAAGGACTTATTTAGATGTAATAAAAGTATAAGGGCTTATTTAGGTAAAGTCATAAAGCTCATGGGCTTTTTTTTGTTAGCCAAACAAGAAATATAAATTCGCCATATGGGGAATGTGAAATTGAAAGAATTAAACTGAACTACTATTAATCTTGATGATTGATCAATAACCCACAAAAGGTGTACAAAAATCTAAATATCTAAAAACAATTGCGCAAAGAATCTACAAATGCAATTTGATTTCTTTCAAACATGAAGACATCAACAGAAGTTTATTAAAATTCATGAAGAGTCAACTTCTAAACCATAAAGAACATTAGCATATTTCTCAACATCCCCCTCCCCAAAATACCTTGTCTTGACCTCCAACCACGCGTCCAATGTCAGCAAGCTATCGGAACCGGCCTGATGACTCTTCCCAATAGCGCGCTTCACCCCCAGTGCTTTAGACGCACGGTCGAGCCCTCCGTATAATCCAGCACAGAACCTCATCAAGTGTTTGACGTCGTAGACTCTGTCTCCAAAGAACAAGCGCACGAGGTTCAAGAACTCAGTGAGTTGGTACGGTAATAACTCGCCCGTCAAGCATTTCACGAGGTATCCGAAATCGTACGCGCAGTGGAAAGTCACCCACGTAACGGCGTCGTTTAAGACAAGTCCCGATGACATCATCAGTTCCGCGAACCGGACCGAGTCGATTCCAAATTCCCGATTCTTTTCAAAATCTATGCCTTGACGACGGAGAAGCTCGACGGAATCGTGAGCGTGGGCATCATTCGCGATATCGAAGTCTTTGAAATTGAATTCCCAGATAAACTGGTTTTCGGTGCCAAGATCTGGTAAATTTCCGTCACCGTCCGAGAAAGTGACGCCAAGTTGGATCAGCTTGAGTAAATCGACGTTTGCTTTAAGGCTTTTATAATGCGCCGTGGCGTCACTTGGCCGGACGTATTGGGAGCCGCCGGGGGAAGTCGGTCTGACGACAATGCCGGGGAACTCCGTGTCCATGGAAATGATCGGAAAGCCGTCGATGATGGATCTGATTAATTTGAATTCATAATCCAAATTGTCGGACCAAACGGATCGGATCACGACGGACTCTCGTGGAGGAGGTGGTTTATCTGACATTTTCTTCGATATTTTTCAAGGAAATCCGTCGCAGTTTCGATCAAGAGAACAAGATGTTCCTCTTCTTTCCTTTTTCTTGGATTTAAATTCTGATTTTGGTTTTTTTTATTTTATTTTTTGAAGTGTAGGCTTTAGGGCTTGGTTTTTGGAGAAAGAACGAAAGAAAAAGACGTGAGGGGAAAGGTATTTGTAGAGAGTAGACTCTAGAGAGGCGGTTTATATATATATATATATATATATATATATATATTTGGTTTAAATTAATGATTAATTAATTAGAAACTGTTGAGATAAGAAAGGTGCAGTGTATTGTAGTTTGAGTGTTTCTGTAGCTATTAAGCTTAATTTCGGGTTGGTTTAATTAAAATCAAAGAAATTTTATAAATTCAATTAAAACGTTTAAAAGATTTTATCATTGAAACAATTCAAATTTTGATTTAATAATTGCTATTTTCTATAAGATGGTTAGAGTCCGAGAAAATCTTTTCTTTTTTGAGGTATATAACTAAGATTATTATATAATGTTTTAAGTAATAAATTTAGGTTTAAAAAACATTAATATAAAAATAAAGATAAAAGTAAACATTAAACCATTATAGAAATAGAAGAGTTTTGAAGCAAAAAAAAAAAGCATGAATTAAGGCATTTTTATTAAGCATTAAGAAAGCGGAGAATATTTATTTAGCTTAAACCTAAACGGATGCAAAATTATAGAGGAGAGAGAGAGAGAGAGAGTGACAGGGTGGGTGCTTAAGTTTGACCCTTGATTTTGAATTTCTACTCGAGGTCGGCCTGAACTTTTTGGCAGCCGCCCACCCCAATCAACCAAACGTGGAAACCGTGTGCTACCGCTACATTGAAAAAATACACTATAAAAAAAACATTAAAAAAAAAAATTACTCACGAGTACTTTAAAGACATTCTTTAAGATTATTATATATAATAATATTTTTATTCAATGTATTGAAAATAATGAATTAAATTATCAGTTTTTGTATTTAATACAATATTTTTATTATAAATAATATATTAATTAATCTTAAAGAGTACTCTGGTGGGTTCTCAATTGTAACCAAGAAAAGAAAAAGAAGAAGAGATGAATATTTTCTGTTTGTAAGTTTTCTTGTTGTTCTTCATTCCATCATTTCTGGTATATGAAGCCACTAATGGTTACAAGCTGGCGTCACTGACTTAACTAATTACATGATTAAGCTGTTAACTAACTTTTAACCCATTCTCACCTTAATGACATCTAATTATTGAATTGGATACATAACATTACCCTCCCCTCCAGCAGCATCCTTGTCCTTAAGGATGAAAGTGTGGGTAGCGAATGTGAAGCTCAGGCAATTTTCCCAAGTGGAACCTTCAGGAAATGAGTTGCTCCATTGAACCAGTACTTTGGTGACGGCTCTGTTGTTTTTCTTGACCATTCTTCGATCATTTATTCCAATGGGCTCCTTAGCTAACACTTCATCCTTATCAATCATAGGCAATTCAACTTGAGTAGGGTGTGGACCGACATGTTTCTTAAGCTGAGATACATGAAAGACTGGATGTATCTTAGCTGCAGCTGGAATACTCAAGCTGTAAGCCACCTTCCCAGTTCTCCCAACCACTGGATAAGGTCCAAAGAACCTTACTGACAGCTTGAGGCACAATTTATTGGCCACAGACTTTTGGCGATAAGGTTGTAATTTAAGATACACCAAATCCCCAACTTCAAATGATCTGTCAGACCTCCTTTTATCCGCCTATTGTTTCATCCGATTTGTAGCCCTGTTGAGATAAAATTTTAGTAGCTTGACAACAGCTTCTCGAGCTTGTGAGCTTCTGTCCACTGTAGCCACCCTAGGCACCTCAGGCAGGTAGGGCATGTGAACTGGAACAGGCTGCCCATACACCACCTCAAAGGGAGTAGTGTTGATTGAAGAATGAAAACAAGTATTATACCAATACTCAACTAAAGGAATCCATTTTGTCCAGTCCTTTGGTCTCTCTCCAACCATACATCTCAAGTATGTCTCCAAGCACCTATTCACCACCTCAGTTTAGCCATCTATTTGTGGGTGATAGGAAGTCGACATCTTCAACTTGGTGCTCATGTATTTAAAGAGTTCCTGCCAAAAGGAACTAAGAAATACCTTATCTCTGTCTGAGACAATGGAGTTTGGTATGCCATGGAGCTTATACACATTATCCATGAAAGCTTGGGCCACCATCAATGCAGAAATTGGATGAGCTAACAGAATGAAATGAGCATATTTGCTCAATCTCTCCACAACCACCATAATGATGTCCTTCCCATCAGATTTGGGCAATCCTTCAACAAAGTCCATTGAAATGTCAGTCCAAATTGTTTCTGGTATTGGCAGGGGCTGCAACAGTCCAGGGGAAGCTGCATTATCATACTTGAATTGTTGGCATGTTGGATATTCCCTGACATATTGCCAGACTTTTTTTTTAAACCCTTCCAGTACACCACTCCACTCACTCTATTCAAGGTAGCAGTAACCCCCGAGTGACCTCCTTGAGCTAAATCATGAAAGAACTGTAGAAGGTCTGTTTCGAGGTCAGGAACATTACCAACAACCAATCTGCCCCTCCTCTTTAGCTGGTTGTACTACCATTGGTACTTCGACTGAACCCCAGGTTGTTGTTGAAACTTGTTGATCAAAGCAATCAGCTTAGGATCACTGGACCAAGTCGACCAAATTCGTTGAAATAGATCAGTTTGCACTGTAGAGATTGCCATAAGTTCAGGGTGAGTCCTTCTAGACAAAGCATCAGCAACAACATTTGAGGTTCCCTTCCTATAAATTACCTCATAATCAAATTGCATCATCTTCAAAACCCATTTTTGTTGTGCTGGGGTTTGAGTCTGTTGATTAAGAAGGAATTGAAGACTCTGATGATCCATTTTAATAAGGAAACGCCTACCAATCAGATAAGCACTCTACTTCCTCACAGCAACCAAGATGGCTAACATTTCTTTTTCATAAACAGATAGTGTTTGATGCCTGGCAGACAAGCCTTTGCTAAAATATGCCATGGTTTTCCTCGTTGGCTGAGAATAGCCCCAATTCCTATGCTTGAAGCATCAGCTTCAACAGTGAAATCATGACTGAAATCCGATAATGAGAGCACTGGAGCTTCAGTTATGGCTTTTTTTAGCTGTTGAAAGGCCACTAACACATTATGATTCCATGAAAAGCCATTCTTTTTTAATAATTCAGTAAGAGGTTTGGCAAATGGTGCCATACTCTTTAATAAATTTCTTATAATAACCAGTCAGCCCCAGGAAACCTCTCAGTTCTTTTAGTGTCTGTGGAATAGGCCAATCAAGCACACTTCGAATCTTGTCTTCGTCCATTGAAACTCTTTCTTTTCTTATAATATGTCCCAAGTACTCAATTCTAATACAGACAAAATCACACTTACTTTTTTTTTGACATAAAGTGTGTTTTTGAGCAAAATCTCAAAAACTTGCTGTAGGTGGACTAGGTGAGCAGACCATGTCTCCGAGTATACCAGAATATCGTCAAAGAAGACAAACAAACTTCCTCAAAACATGCTGAAATATGCTATTCATCAGGCTTTGAAAAGTTGATGGGGCATTGGTGAGGCCGAAAGGCATAACTAGAAACTCGTAGTGCCCATGATGTGTTCGAAATGCTGTCTTGTAGACATCTATTTCAGTCATACAAATCTGGTGATATCCAGATCGCAAATCAAGCTTGGAGAAGAAAACAACCTTAGTCAACTCATCCAGGAGTTCCTCCACCAAGGGAATTGGAAATCGATCTTTAATAGTTACTCGATTGAGCTGCCTGTAGTCCAAACAGAGATGCCAGGAAACATCTTTTTTCTTCACCAAAACCACTGGTGATGCAAAGGAACTATTGTTGTTCCTAATGATCCCAATATCCAACATATCAACAATCATCCTTTCCAGCTTATTTTTTTGCACAGAGAGGTATCGATAAGGCTTAAGCTTAACAAACAATGACTCATCAACCAAAGGAATTCGATGGTCATGAAGCCTAACAGGAGGTAAAGACCTTGGTTCTTCAAAAAGTGTAGCATACTGATCCAACAAATATTGCAAATCAATAGGCAAGGTAAGAACAACCTTTGGCTTCTAACCTGAATTAATTGTATTAATTTGCATTCCAGTAACTAGCATGGAATAGGTACCCCTGCTATTAGGAACAATCAGTTTAGATGCTTGCTTCTCATACATGACCAAATCTTGCCCAGCTAGCAAGCCTTCCCAGACCACCCTTGAGCCTTACAGATCAAACTGCATTGTCAGGTTCTTGAAATTCCAAATCACCGGTCCCAAGGTAATCAACGATTGGACTCCAAGAACTGCATCACAACCCTGCAGAGGTAGTACAAAATAATCAGTAGAAAACGTGCCCCCTTGTACCTCCAAATTCAACACCAGGCAAGCTTCCTGTGATCCCATTTTAGCACTATTTTCCACTGCTACAAAAATCTTTCGAATCTCCTGTACATCACAACCCAATTTCTTGACTACCCCTTGATCAATGAAATTATGGGTACTTCAGGTATCCACCAGAATAACTATCTTTCTGTTTTTTAGTCGACCTTGGATTTTCATGGTATGATAGCTTTTTGTCTCCACAATGCATGTAATGAGATGATAGGAGTCTCCTCTTTAGGATTATCAAGTTCTTCAATATGCTCTAAACAGTCAGAGAATTCATCAGTGCCACCCTCTACCTCACCATCAGGATCTAGTAAGATGTGATATAACTGGGACTTGACACATTTGTGGCCTAGACTATATTTCGAGCCACACTACATACACAACCCATTACGCCTCCTTTCATCCCTTTTTTGCCTGAAAGGTGTTCTGGTAACAGTGGTAGACTTGGCATTCCTATAAGAAGGACTAGTGGTAGCGTATTTGGATTGAGTTGATGGAGTTGGTAATAGGGGAAGGTTTGGGGTAGGTAACAGGGGAGGTAAGGAAGATGGCCGTAGGGTGGGAGGCCTAGGTGAATGATAAGTAGAAGTTGTACTTTTATAAGAAAAAATGTGGTTTCCGAGGAACATGAACATTAAGATACTCTAGTTGTTTGGCTAAATTGTAAGCATGGTTGAGAGTTTTAGGAAAGAATAGCCTTATTTTGTGGGATACTTCAGGGTTCAGATTACTGATGAAGACACTAAGAGCATAATTACTGGACAATTGCAACGAGTTAAGGAGGGAGAGGAATGCATCATAGTAGTCATCGACTGAGGTGCTGTGTTTTAAGAAAACTAATTCAGACATTGGGTCAGAAAATTTAATGTTACAAAATGTGTCTTGAGTTCCTCTAGGTATACAGACCACTGCAGCAGCTCGATACCTCCTTGTGATTTGCAAAAATATTGGTGCCATTGGAGAGCTCTGCCCTCTAGGTGCATCATAACAACCTTAATCTTATCATCCTCAGGAACTTGCTTAGATGAAAAATATTGCTCGAGCTTTAAGAACCAACAAGAAAACTGATCTCCATTAAACCGTGGACAATCCAAACTTCCATGCCTGCAGTGCGACTGCTGGCGATGCCCCCCTGCTTCAGCTGTAAAACTTGCATAAGGCAAATGGCTGCTCAATTCTTAGGAAGATTTGAACTCTCAAGAGACTTAGAAGTCCCATTCCCAGGCTCGACAACGGATTTCCCATTGTTCTGTAAATCCATTTTGGTCATCACCATTTCAAACATCTTGCGCATTTCACCACCCAACTGTTCGACATTAGAATGAAGCTGAGAAATGCTCTCGTCGAACTTGGCTTCCAACCATTCCAACTCTTTTTGGTGCTGAGTCAGTTCCTTTTGTAAACGAGTAGACACGCTGTCGGCCGTTGGCTCTGATACCAATTGGTGAGTTCCCAATTGTAACCAAGAAAAGAAGAAGAAGAATAGAGAAGAAGAGAGGAATATTTTCTGTTGTAAATTTTCTTCTTGTTCTTTATTCCATCATTTTTGGTATATAAAGCCACTAACGGTTACAAGCTGACAACATTGACTTAACTAATTACACGATTAAGCAGTTAACTAACTTTTAACCCATTCTGACCTTTATTACATCTAATTATTGAATTGGACACATAACATACTCTAAGGATACTCGTTAGCAAAATCTAAAAAAATAAAGAACAAAGAAAAAGGAGTTTCAATTTCATATTTTTCTTAACATCTTTGCGTTGGCTTTTAGCTCATTTGTTGTTTTTAGCAGGAGGAAGACAACGTAGAAAACTGAATAAAGCATTCAATTATTATTATTATTGGTTTTTGTTATAAAGTTATTTGTTTGTTTTGTAAAGTGACGAATTGAAGGTGGGGAATGAAAGAAAAGAAAGGAAAACAAAAGTGAAAAAGTATATGCCATCTAGTAACAAGTTTTGCTTTGCCAAGTTTGGTATTTTAACGAATGAGCGGGCCCCCTGTTTTTTCGTGATTCCAACGGTGATGCTTTGCAATTTGAAGCTGATTGAATTGAAGTGTTGCGAATATGACTTTGAGTGCACTGAATTTCCAGTAAAAGACATCAGGGGAATTCGATGGAAAAAAAAATTGATTGAAAATGGAAGGGAGGAAGCTTTCTCTTCAACCTTTAAAGCTTTCATCTGGAAAGGTTAGATTAAAATTTGATTCTGCTAAGTTGCTTCCAACTTTTTTTTTTCGTTTCTTTTCTGTTCACCAGATTGACGACCTGGATGATGAAATGATGTCAAGACTAATAACGAGTGAAAAAATCAGGTCCGTTAAAGCCAAAAGAATGCTTCATAACAAACCACCCACCAATCAATGGAGGAAACAGCACCATTTCACAAGAAAACATCAATAATGAAATAATAACATAACACCAAAACAACACAGCTGGAAAGTTTTCTACAACAATGTTCTTTCTAGATTAGTTTTTTCTCCCTTTTGCTTGGTTCAGTAAGATTAACAAGCTGTTTTAACCAGTGTTGTCAAGATCGCAAGACGCACTCTAACATTAAAATCCTTAAACTGATACAGACGTTGAGTGAAGTAAAGAGCAATATGTATATATCTGTGTTTTTATATGCGTGTATGTGTATATACATAATAATAATAATAATAATAAGCTCTAAAAAGTGATACAGTTTGTCTACAAAACATGCATTTTTTTTTGTTGCCCAATATACATGATTTCCTTATGATCTCATGTCTGTTGTTGAATACTCAAATATTAAGAAGTTTACATCTAATGAACAATTAAAAAAAACTTCAATCAGACGGACTTTTTTTATGTCCACCTTACAAATGAATGTAAAAAGTGCACCTAGACGCACGCCTGATCAAATGAGCCTCGCTCGAAAAGGTCAGAAGCGCTTTTGTCATGCTAAGGCGTAGGCGCACGCACAACACTGGTTTTAACAGCAGAAGTATAACAATTCCTGTATTCCACCCCTCTTTCATCTTGGGAGAGATTTACTTTTTTTTGTTCTTTTTGGTACATAAAGAGGAACAAAGAGATTAAAGAACAAGAAATTCTGAAATGCTACTGGAAATAAAGAGAAAAAAAAAATCAAAAGGGTATTTTTAATATTTGACACTCACGGATAAAATCCCATTAATCAAACAGCATCCTTTCAACAGAGTTTGACAAAAAAAAGGATAAAAAAGATGAAGCCAAGGAGAAGTAATTGGAGAAGCTTTTTGAGGCATTCCCCTGTTTGGTCTTAACTTAAAACAGGATCAACAAGCATTACAAACTATATATTGCATACTACAAATGCAATTAGATGGAGGATATCTATATGATCTTGAGAGCTAGAAGTAGGTACCCTCGGGTGGTTGGACCAGCTTTCGGTTATGTGGGGCGGCCATCTCCTTTTTCAGCTGTGTCAGTATATCCTCCATTGTATATTCCCTCTGCCAATTTGAAAGAAGTCCAAACTTCTTCGGTTCCACCTGTTGCCATTGGATATCATAAAATTCTTGTCACAACGTTTTCTCTCATCATACTATAACAATACAATAATTATAGTTGCGCGAATCAGAATGCCCTGGAAATATAGTTGAATTACATTCGAAATTATGAGTACTCGAGTTCCATGTCTACAGAGAAAGAAGGGTGGGGGAGGGGGGGTTGCAATTTAAACAATAGAACATACTGGATTTCACCATTTTCAATCCAGTGAATAGTTAAAATAACCAATTAATTAAAAGCGGCATAAGATTAACCAACACTGATCATTGCATGACAAATGAATGTAAAGTATACCACTCCAGTTTCATGGTTAACACAAGTCATGTTGATCCTTGAATGAAAACGGACGCTTGGTGGCTTCTCTGGATAATCTTTATCACAGAACAGCTTCAGCTGATAGATTCGACCTTCATGTACAGTCTGACAACAGGAAAAATGAAAATCACCACAAAGAAAGAAACAGAAACTCATGTACGAAATGATAGTTTTCAAATCCCTCAGCAAAACCCATTGTTAAATTCAAAAGCAAAGAGAGTAGGATAATCCCAAAGACAAGAACCAGGATACCACAATGTTAATTATTTGTGAAAAGAATTATGAGCAACAGTAAGATAGTAGTGAATTCCATATGTATCAGCCAGATCTTTTAGCCCTCAGCTTAATAACCAAAACAAAAAAACTGAGAACAAGCTTTACGTTCTCTGTTTCCGTCAAAAGCTGGGTTTAATACTCAATGCTTCAGAAGGTTCACATATGATTGTCCAAACAAACACAAAATTTTATCCAAAGGAACAACATCAAAATATATGAAGGTTGACTGAAAAATAAGCAATTACATTGTGAGGACCAATAATGGTGCCAGTCCAAGAGCGCATGTAAATATCATCTCCATCATCCATTCCATAGCTGACAGTACCATCTCCAATACCTTTTTCTCCACGTTCAAGCTCCTCCAGCAATCTGAAGTTCCGAGGCACTGTAAAAAGAATTTATAATACTCAATAAAACTCAAGATCTGTTATGCTAATAATACAAGAAGTCCGAGCATTGGGCTTAATGCCAAAGAAGTTCAGTCTCCAAAGTAGGTTACTTAAAGGTAATTAATCTGCGTGCCATAAGACTTCCATTTCAATCATGTAAAGCATGATTACCAGTCCCAATGCCTAAGCATAATCATATTACAACTGCCATAGATTAATTATTTGTCTCACTTAGATTCAAGGATCATGGATGAGACAATTCCCAAAGCTTCTTGTATATCAGATTGTATCAGCACATTCATTTTATTCTAACTACACTTGTTGTAAAATAGTGACAACAATCCCTAGAGATTCAATGGTAATGACACTTAGTGGTAAACATATTTATGGAACCATATAAATAAGCAAAAAATAATTTAGCACAAAGTTCTTGCCTTTTCAACCTACATTAATCTGCACTTCTTAATTGTTTCTAAGCCATTAATGGATATTTAGAAAACATCTTAGTCTCCAGTTATTACAATCTCCTCCAGCTCAAGGTTCACACTTAAACGTCCATAGAGTTTTGACGGTCCAGGTAGATCACAAGGTAAAAAGAAATATATCGATAACGACAAGAATGCCTTGTCTCTAATGTACTAGTCTCTTAAAAGACTCTCAAAAGGCGTAGGCACCAACAACAACAAGTGACTAGTTATGAAAAGCTATCAATAAGCAGATATGTTTAGTCTTATAATATGGTAACTGTTTAAATAAGGTACAGATTACAACTCTAACAAGCCTAAAGCAGCAACACCTTTATACACCAAAAGAACTTTGTAATCATCCACGCCTGTCTATCGTACTTTTAAGAGAAAAAAAAAAGTAGCAAATACACACAAAAAATGTGCATTTCTATATTCTTTGATTCGAGATTTTACGTGCAAAACATATTCAAACAACTACCAGAACATAAACCATCAAACATTCATATAAAATTATTCAGATAGCATTATTCATGAGGAGTTTTGAATTGTTAAATAAGGCTTGTCACTTGTCAGCAAAAAATATATATAAATATCAGAATATTCATAATTGAACTAAAACATCAAAAAGTACTCACAACAACATACTTAAAATTGCTTAATAGATACTTAAGCTGAGCAAAAAATTCATAGTTTACATAGAATATAACAGAAATGAAACCAACAAGATAACAAATATAAAAATTAACAGAAACAGAAAACTTTAAACAAATAATAAACCCATAGAACAATAGAAAAATAGAGGGAACCCCTTCAATTTCTTATCTTAATCCATATAAATTGACCAAACCAATAAATAATAACTGATTACATGTGCAAGAAACGATATAACAGCAAAACCTATGAAACCCATCAATGGAATCTAAGAATGATTAATAAAAACGCAAGATCAAGTCGAGAAACAAAGGGGCATAAAAAATTAAAGAGAAGAAGGGTTAAGGGGATCGAAGGGCTAACCCACGACACTCGATCCTCCTGAGCCAAGCGTCATGGGTGATTCACTGGAGGTTTTGTTCAATGGGTTTGGAGAGATCTGATCGATAAGAGAGGGAAAGAGAAAGATATTCGAGAGAGAGGAGTCAGAGTAGAGAATCTGGAGAAAGAAAGGCAATGAAAGGCAAAGTTATGGGATGGGGAGTATAAAGGGGACATTTTATTTTTATTTTTCTATTAATATGATAAAAATAAAATAAAATTTGATACACTAAATTGATATTTGGGCACATACACTAACATGGGTAAAAAAAATACATTTAAAAAATATAACACATAAAAATATGAGTAAATTTTTTAGTGAAAAATTATTTTTTAAAGTAAAAAATATGTTTATCCTTAATTTTATTTGATATTTTTGTAATTATTTTAAGTAAGCAGATCTTATTTGATGGATTGAACGAATACTTTTTTTAAATATATGTGAAGAAAAAACATAAATATTATTATTATTATTTTATTTTGATCTTTAATTAATTAAATCAGTTAAGTTAATATCTATATAAATTCAATTTTTTTTTTTTAAATAATAAATATTTTTTAAATTTAAAATTAAAAAAATTAAAAAATGAAAATGAAAATAAAAATAAAAATAAGTGCAAATATAGTAACACATGATTTCAACCTGTAGTTGTGCTTAATGTAGGTTAAAGTACTTAAACAATTTTTGTATTATAGTTAAAAGTATATTTTAATTTTTATATTATAGAAATGAGTAATTTAATCTTTGTACATTTGAAATTTATGTAAAAAAGTAAAATTAGGTAACAATGTTAATGAAAAATCATTTAAATGCTGACATGAACATGTGAAACTAATAAAAAAGATGATTTGAAAAAAATATAACATGTCAAATTTTTTTATTCAAGTGAAATTTAGAAAAACATAATTTTTTTTACCCAAATCCCTCTCTTATTCGTAAAAATATGTCATAATTTTTTTCAAAGTTATTTATTTTATCAGTTTTTAAATTTTATTTTAGCAAAAAAATTTGAACCATCTTTTAAAAAAATGACATATTATCATTTTTTTTAAATCGTCTATTCTGTTAGTTTCACAAATTCATATCAGTATTTAGACGAATTTTATTAACACAATTATCAATTTTATTTTTTACATCAATTTTAAACAGACAAAAATTAAATTATTTATTTTTATAGTATATATCGCTTAATGGGCTTTTGTCGTTGAATTTAGGCTTTTCACTTTTGGAAAACTTGACAAATCACCTTTTTAATTAATTAATTAATTTTATTATATTGAACATCTTTTAAGTTTTGAGAATTTGTTTTTTTAAGAATTTTTAAAATTTAAATTTTAGTGTGATAATTTCGCGTGCAATAATAATGTATATAGAATATATACACCAATAGTGCAACAACTTTTTTTTATTGAGTTTTATTTTATTTTTATTGTTATTATTTATATTATATAATATAAAATCAAAATTTAAGCGTGATATCTTGAATTAAATGAATACCAACTCGATTGATAAATTTATTTTAAAATAAAATAAAAATATTTATATTTATATTTTTTCACTTTTTATATAAAATACATATTTTCTTTTTAAAAAATACTCACTTTTTCCTCAGAAAAGTTATCTATGTTTTATTCAAATAAACTTACTTCTTCTCTTCTGGAACATCATTCTTTTTTTTCTCTTTCACTAGATAGTTTTTTTTTTTTACCAAAATATAACACATCACTTGTTAAACTATTGGAATTCACTGATACAATGTGTTTATTGGTGTGTAAACGAGTCAAACTACTCATGAATTATTTGGATTCAACTCGATGAGTACTCGAACTTGATTTATTTATTATCGAGCCGAACTTAAATTATTCAAATAACAAATTGAGTTGAGTTCGAATGCTTTAATATACTCAAGAAAATTTATCAGTTTAATCAAATTTTAGTTTTTTAAATATATTTTAATGTATATAAGTAAAAGAAAAAATTATTGTATTTTACATCTATATTTAATTAGAATATAAAACATGAAGCTTGATTGATCTCGAACTTGTGTAGTTGTGTGCCATATTTTTAGTTTTTACTTTTTTTAATACATTAATAGTTTCTTTCTGAATTGCATATGGATTGTTACAAACAAACAATTAACATAGTAGTATCTTTATTTTGATTAAAATTATCAAAACTTTTATTTTGGCTCCTATCAACGTTATAGGTCTATGTGCTTAAGAATGTGTACTATATTTAGTATATTAAATATTTATTTAATATTTAAAATTTTTAATTAAATCGATTAATCCAATTAATTAATTCAATAATCGAAAGCCTCGTCAATTTAATTTTTAATCCGATTTTTTTTACTCTTTGCATTTCCCAAAGTCTTAAAACAACACAATTAATCACTGAAAACTGCAAAACAAAGAATCACACATGAAATAATTATCATCGGACAATATTGCAAAAGAAAAAATCAATAAAAAATCATTACCATCTACATAGAGATAATAATAATTAATTAAATATGTATGTATGGAATTTGAATATTTGACTCAATAAAAAGCATAAATAATTTTCTTTAAAACAAAACAATAATAGTTAGCTAAAATATGGGTTGTTAATCTTGTTATAATTCGTCATACATTTCACTAAACTATATTTAATTAGTTTCATATAATCTAAATTGATTGTTTACAAGTTTCCTTCAATAATTTAAAATATGATTTAAGAATTAATTTTAAATTGAAAACAGTTATTCATATTGTATTTGCCTTTAAAAAAGGCATAGAATAGTTGAGTAGTAAATACTAAATACTATATTTTTTAATGTTTATTTTATTTATTTGATGTTTAAAAATTTTGAATATTAAATATTTAAAATATATATTTACATAAATATATATAGATATATTTATATGTGTATATAATATACATTTTATTTAAAAACTTAAAAATAAGCTATATATATTAAAAAATATAGATAAACTCAAAATATTATACATCAATATCAATATCAATATCAATATGTATCAATATTAAAATAAAAACGATACATCTATCGGTTCATACGCGGTAGTGACTACTTTGGTTGAAATCCATTGACGATAAAGTGGAATGGCCCAGACCCAGAGTACGTAAAGTCCACTCAAAGACTCCTCAACATCACATTCACGCTACGCCACTGTTCTCCGAGAGAGAAAGGAAAAGAAAGATTCGGCCAAACACTGACTGTTTGTCTCCGCTATTTTCCACCGTTCTTGCCCGGTATCTTTGCATTTCTTTCAAGTTTTATATTCTTGACTGTTTTCCTTATCTGGGTTTCTCATGGTTCGTCAGATGATTCAATGGAGATGATGCTATTGTTTATGCGTATTAGATGTTTGGTGGAGTGCTTATGAGAAATGGAAACCTTTCCTTTTCTCTATTTTGTTTTTGTTTTCTAACAAAATGCTTGGCTCAAGTTAAGGGTAACTTCAGTTTAGTTATTTTTTAAAAAAAAATTGATGGGTGGTTTTTCATTTTTGGGGTGATTAAATTCTTATCTTTAGGTTGCTTCTTTGCTGTTTACTGGGTCGATTGAGAGGCTGAATTTATAAAATATGGATTAGAGAGAACTAACAAAAACTTTATTATTTCGATGGTAAAAGATTGCCTCTCCTGAGTCCAATCAAACTCATAAATCTCTATTAATTTGAATGACCTGTCATTCTCAACTATACTTCATCTGATATATGCATTGGAATTTTTGTATGTCCCATACTTAATTGACATAATTGTCCGGTCGATGGCTATTTAACTTTTAAGGTTCACATCTCTTTAGTGTATGCAGTAGCTCAAATGAACCAATTTTTGTGGCCGTGTAAACAATCAATGAAATTGTTATGTCTTCGGGTTTTTATGATGTTTAACTAACTAAGGAGTAATTGGCACTTGTTGTTGTTGTTGAATTTCTGGATAACTTTGTATCACTATTGTTGTTGGCTATGCAAGTAAGTAATTTAAATGATGTATAACACTTGTTTATTATAAGGCAGTAGACAAACCATTCCTTTTTTTTTTCTGTCTGAGTAGTAGTAGTGCATAGTTTGTTAGCATTGAAGTATTATTTATTCTTGCAGCTGCATAAATGTGATGTGCATAATGCTACATTGTTTAAACTTGTGCTGTATCAGTTAAAGTTGATTTTCTTTCTTGTAACTGATTTCTTATTCTTCTTCTCTCTCTCTTTTAAATATTTTTTTTGTAGATGTCTTTGTATATTGGCCATCTATCATCTCGCATTCGTAGGGATGAACTTGAGCGTGTTTTCCGAAGGTTTGGGAGATGCAATGTACAGCTGAAAGATGGCTATGGATTTATTGTGTATGACTACCCTCCAAACGCAGAGAAAGCTTTGAGAGCGCTTCAGGGAAGAAATATCTGTGGGGAGCCATTAACTCTCACATGGTCAAATAAACAGCCTAGACCTTTCAAAAAATTTGCTAGGGCTAATAGATCATATGATCATGAGCGGCTTAGAGTTAGGAGTTCTACTAGAGGTGGAGATTATGGTAATAAAAAATTGGATTTACATGTTCAGCAAGATTACGAGATGAGCATGGACCGACCGGAGAGTCGTGGTGTCAGGCTTAATTCTGCTGACTTGCTTAATGCGGAGATAGACTACCATCAAAACCATGTTAAAGAATCCACAAGGGAAGCCAATGATGATGATGGGGAAGATTTGCTGAATGAAGGTGGTCAAGTTGAACCTAACCTGATGGATGGTGATAGGTGGGATGTGCAATGTCATGATTTGTCTAATGGTAATGACGTTGAACATGAAATGGAATTTGACCGCTACATAGGTTATGACAGGAAAGATGACGATGAAAACCATCGAATTGTTTACAGTGGTTCTCCTGCTGCACAAAGCCCTCAGGAGAAAATACCGAGAGAGCTGATAGGTGAAGGAACTTTGAACCATCCTAAGGATTCAGAAGTGCATCAAGTTTGTTACAGCTGCTGTGCCTTGGGTCACAGAAGGCATAACTGTACCTGTAAAAAAACTTCAGGTAGATATTTCTCCAGGTTTGACCGCAGACATGATGATAACATTGGTAGAGGAGGTAGAGGACAAGGTGGCATGGAGAGTTTTGGATCGAATACTCGGGAAAAGTTGCAGCAAGATAAGGATCCCCTAAGTACAAATCGATTTGAGGATACCAGAAAAGCATCTGGTTCAGGAAAGCATGGGAGATTGATAGAGACTGGAAGCTCCCCTGTTCCAAAGGAATCTGACAGGGCTTGGGAAAAGGACTATGTAGGAAAGAAGCGAAGTAGGAGGAGAGGTGGAACTCCTAAAAGACATAGTGCAAAGAAAGCAAGGCCAATTTCTTCTCCACTTCATCCTGATTACAATGCATCCAGATCATGCTCAATATCTAAATCTATAAAGCATATGCCAAAGTCAATTTCACGGTCTAGATCAAGATCCATATCATGCAGGGCACGCTTGTCATCTACTAATTTGAGGTCCAGTTCAGTATCACATTATTCTAGATCCAGAAGTTCCTTGTCTAACTTAAGGTCTGGCTCTCCTACATCCTTGTCGTTGTCTGTATCCCTTAGTAGGCCTTTACCATCACCCTCAAACAAGGGGCAGTTTAATTTGAAGGGCACTTTGGATATGTCTAACACTCCTGAATCGAAGGAGATTATGGTTGGAGGAGAACCAGCAGAGGGTGATGTTGAATTGGAGAATGCAAAATTTGAAAATAGAGTGGCTCCAATGAATATTGAAAATGTCGAGTCATCTGCCAAAGTAGAAACTGAAGTGGAAAAGGACCAAGCTATGCGGAGATGTAACAGTGATAATCATATGACACCCAGGTCAGTGTCTCAAGATAAAAATCCAAGCACACCACTTTCAGAGAAAGGTGCACTTGCAGCTGGGCATTTGTCTCCAGAGAGGTTGAGAGAGATCAAGGGCAGTCAAGTTTTTGATGCACCGACAACAGAGGATGTGATAGTACCACCTATAAAAACTGTTTCAGAGCTTACCTCTGGCCGTTCAACAAGCATATCTTCGGAGGAGTTGTGTATGGTCATGAAGCATTATGGCCTTGAACCTCCCGATGAAAATCAAAGGCATCTTTCTGCAGAAGCTTACTTTGGTTCTGCTCGCTTGTGGCCTTGGGAGGTTATCCATTATAGGAGGTTGAAGAAAGGTCCTATTTCAACTGAGAACTATGCCAGGCGAGTTGCACAAAATAAAGAATTTGGCATTTTTGACAAGTATATCAGAAGCAGTAGTGGATGGAGAGAACTGAATCACCCTTGAAAAGCTTTGTGTATGTTGTGACAGCTTATTTTATGTCGTCTGAGAGCCTCAGCATTTTGGCCCTTTTTTATAATGGGTTTGGGATTTTGCAAGATAAAGATCTGAACCGGTAATCTTCCCAAAAGTATGCCATATGGTCACCCTAACTGTACTGCTAGAATCAAATATAATATCCTCGGCATTTTCCTGTCTAAAAGTAGTTCTATAGTAATATGATAGGTGTTAAATAGTAGTATTATGCATATTTCACTGTCTGAAAATTTTAGGCCTATCTGCCAAGTCCTGTACTAACTATCAAGGCTTCTCTTGTTGTGGCAAATATGTCAACCTTTGTATCTCTTCATGTGAATCTTATAATGCACTTTAGTTCTCAATCTCAGTGTTGAATACTTTTATCTTTAACTTGATTGGTTCATATCTAACGCTTTCTCTCAGAAGTATTAAAATTTGATTATGTTTGGGGGTTTTATTGCATAATATATTGTTGCTTCAATTAAACTTTTTAAATGCTTGTAAATATCTCAGAAACGTGGTTTAAGTAACATATGAAAGTTTTGATTTAAACTTTTGATATTTTGTGCATTCTGTGCTGCAGAGTGCAGAGGCATGCGTTTAGAAATTTCACTGGCAGACATGAGCACTGCATATTTATGTTGATCCAACTTTTCATTTTTCTTGAAGTATTCGTATCCGACATCCGTGTTCGACGTATATTCGAACATGGGAATGGGGATATGATCCTCTAAGAACCCTCCAAATACATGAAAATCTTGGAAAAAATTGAACATATCCGTGTCGGACACATACCCGTGTCCGACACTCACACCCGAATCCGAATAACATAGTTGCATATTGACCTTCATTCTCGTAGCAAACTGTAGGATTGCAGCTTGCTTTAGGTCTTGTTAGTTCACGTTTTTGGTGGTGATTTATAGCCTTATGACCTCAAACCACCCTTAGCAAGACGAATGTATAATTATGTGGGGGGGCATCCAGGTCTGAACCCAAGACTTGGTAATGTGCCTGGCAGAAGGGCTGGTTACCAGCAAGCTAAAAGGTGGTTCTTTTTACTTGTCTAACATAGGTGTATTGCAGTGAGGATTTTAAAGTTTTAGCTTATCATATAAAGGTGAAGTAACACAAGAAGAAATGGCCTTTTTGCTTGTTTAACTTGAGTTAGTATGGTAATGCTTACATACAAAACTA
Organism: Fremontodendron californicum; assembly: GCA_030761205.1. NCBI lineage: Eukaryota > Viridiplantae > Streptophyta > Magnoliopsida > Malvales > Malvaceae > Fremontodendron > Fremontodendron californicum. The sequence continues at coordinate 6,855,565 of JAULJL010000009.1, read as the reverse complement.
ATGCTATTGTAAAGACAAATATTGCTTATCGGGAAAATGTGAGATTTATGATGAGCTGAATAGGTTCCAGATTGAAACAATTTCGTAGATTGATCTGAGGTGAAGTGAGTTTGCAGCAGGTGTTCAAAATAAGTGTTATATATAGCCTGTGCCTAGATCCTTTGCAGGTTTTTATTGATTTCAATTCAATTAGGTTTAGAAAGTCCAGCATTGTTCATATGAGCTCTAGTAGACATGAATCATACAAGTTCATTGAGTTGGGTTGCAAGCCAGTGTCAGACTCTTCCAGACAAGTTTCTTTGGGTTTTTCTAAGCATGTTTTTATTTAATCCATGACTCCATGGAATGTTGGGAGTCAAAAGTTCTCTCATATCTGAAAATCAAAAATGGTCTGTCAGATATTGTCTTGCAAAATTTTGATTAGGTTGGTCGCACCCTAGCAGCCCAAAGTCAATGTTATTTCATAATAATCTTTTGACTTTGAATAAATCAGTTGATAAAATGTTTACCATTTTGCAGGTTTTCTGGTGTGAATTTGAACTATTTTGCAATTGACATCAAATGTATAATAATAATAATAATAATAAAAATAATAATAATAATAAGCAATACAATGCATTAATAGGATGGTGGTCCATTCCGGTATCGGTGGTACCGGCCGGAACGTCCCATATTTCACTTAAATCGGAACACTCAGTTTTTAATTCCGTTTCGGTTGTGGTTTTGCTCTGTATCGCCCGTACCGGCAGGTACTGGTTTATTTCGTCTGTACCGGTTAGTACCGATACGTACCGGTCCGTACCAATTGGGACAAGATTTTGATTTTTTAATTTAAAAATAAAAATCACTTATTTGATTTCTTAGACCAATTTCAATATTTTTTGTGTCATGATCATTTTTATTTTTTTCATAATCACATTTAAAAATAAAATATGTTCATTAAATTAGGCTATTGAACATAATTTACTATATTTTTTTAATATTTATTTTACCTATTTGATGTTTAAAAATTTTAGATATTAAATATTTAAAATTTATATTTATATAAAAACATATATATGCATGTAATGAGGTTTTTTTTATTTGAATATTGATAAAAAATTAATTTTCAAAATACCTATAATTTTTTTTATTTACCAGAATACACTTTTTTCGTCTAGCAAAAACAAGGGAAGTCGTCATATCATATGGCGCCTTCCCTTGATACATTTAAAAAAAAAATTGAAAAAACAACGCACAAAAATCGCCATATCATATAGCGACTTCCGTGCTTTACTTTTAAATTTTTTTGATTTTTTACGTTGGGAAGTCGCCATATGATATGGCGACTTTCCAACTTCTTACCTTTTTAAAAAAAAAAATTATAATATTATTATTTTATATATAATTTAAAAATTTTATATATAAAATATATATATGTAAATTGTAAATTTTTATTTTAAAAAATTATATAATTTTTTATTTAATTTATAAAAAATTTAAAAATTCGTATTACATAAATTTTGAGATACTCGTGTTGTGTTCGTGCTTTTTTTCGTGTGGTGTTTTTAGTTTTTTTTTTTCGTGTCATGTTCGTGTTGTGTCTAATGTTGCCAGGTCTAACACAACTAAAGCACACTGATATTATAAAAGTCACTTATATCAGTGTGCTTTAGTTGTATTAGACCTGAAAACATTGGATACGACACGAACACGACACCGAAAAAATAAATAAAAACACAATACGAAACGAAAAAAAAAAGAATACGGCACGAATATCTCAAAATTTATATAATACGAATTTTTAAATTTTTATAAACTAAATAAAAAAATTATATAAATTTTTAAAATAAAAATTTAGAATATACTTGTTTAAAAAATTATATATATATTTTTTTATATATAAATTTTTTAAATTATATATAAAATAATAATATTATTAAATGGCGACTTCCCAACTCAATGAAAACAAATTTTAAAATAAAAAACGTTGAGAAGTCGCCATATCATATGGTGACTTCCTAATGTAAAAAATCATTTTTTTAAATGTAAAGCACGGAAGTCGCCATAGTATATGCGATTTTCGTGCGTTCTTTTTTCAATTTTTTTTAAATGTATCAAGGAAAGTCGCCATATGATATGGTGACTTCCCTTGTTGAATTTTTGTCAGACGAAAAAAGCGTATTTTGGTAAATAAAAAAAATTATAGGTAATTTGAAAATTAAAATTGTTTTTATCAATATTTAAATAAATTTGCCCATGTAATGGATGTATATTTACATGTGTATATAATATATATTTTATTAAGAAACTTGAAAATAAGCTATACATATAGATATATGAAAACATATTTGAAAAATATCGGTAAACCGAAACGGTACACCGAAACACATCAATACCGATACGTATCAGTACCAAAACAAAAATGGTACGTCCATCGGTACGTTACTGACTACCTTGATTAGTAGTCTATTCTAGAAAGTCTTCTCTGTCTATTTTCATGGGAATGAAACTTGATTTCTGGAATTTTGACTGGTATTTAAGGTGATCCAAGAGGATTTCTCATAGTGTATACATTTGAAACTTTGAATGTTTTTCTTGTTTAGCCAATGAAACATAGAATTTCATGTGGCCTTTTGCCAGTCAAAAGTTTTGACATTTTTGTCAGTTCATGTGCTCACTGCTCATAGAAGGTAGGGTTTTCCTTCTACTATATAAATGTAGAGTTGATTGCCTGATCTTATACATTGGATTCAACTGTTTGCTTGGGCTTAGCAGTTAGCATCACTCTCTTTCATATATTCTAAAAATAGTATTGATAAATTTTGCTTGGGCTTAGCAGTTAGCATCACTCTCTTTCATATATTCTAAAAATAGTATTGATAAATTGGTTTTGCTGTTAAATAAAGTTATTAGTTTCTGATACATGGGATGCATGCAAGCACATGGTAAAAAATAGGGTGAGTAGTTGATAATGATGTATTCTATATGGAGTTTATGGAGCTATGTTGCTTCCATTTTTCAATTTTTTTGAAGTATTCATGTTTGACATCGTATCCGACGAATATCCGGACATGGATATGGGGATATGATCCTCCAAGGACCTCAAAATATATGAAAATCTTGAAAAAATTGAACATACCCATGTCAGATACATACCCATGTCCGACATTCACATTCGAGTCCGAGTAACATAGTTATGGAGTATTATTATGACATAGAGGACGAATATTTTGAATAAAGAACAATAGGTTTGACATGAATGATTCTTTTTGTTTCTGTTATTGTCTTGATCTTATATCTTTCAAGTCATTGCTGGTTTTGAAAAGAGTCACTTTTGTCTTCAGAGATTTATAATTGGTTTATTGCACCAGTAGCACCCAAGTTTAGGAACAAACATAGTTTTGAATCTTTGCTTGGTCAGAAATATATTTTAGGTACAAGATCTGGTAGATTAATGATTAATGCCATCAAACTGTATCTCATTTGGTGACAAACTTAGAATCTATATTGATTTTAGGCAATGACTAAACCCATGAGGTTGAACTAAGATTTATTTGCTGTTGATCAGAAACTAAATTTATATTATTGATTGATTTAATTCCTAATTTAATAACTGACAAGGAATGAACAATACCTTTCAGGAATTGTTTTTAGTTTATTTGGCATCTTCACTTTAAGTAGAACATGTGCATCCCTGCTTATTGATTACTCTGTTCCTATTCAAACATAGTAGATATTTAATCCGTTGTCATTTTTAGTTTCTATCCATTTAGGAGCTATTATGCTGCATTTTTTTCCCATAAGATCATTTTGAGATTTACTTGCATAAGATGCTATAGCATTCACAGAACACAAAAAAAAATAAAGGGAAAGAAGCTGAAGTTATTTCTCTTCATTATTTTTCTGTGACTTTGAAATTATGATTGTAGTGAAATGACGTCTTGTTTTGTATTCCCTAATGCTAGTAGTACAAGATTTCAAAAGGGTTGAAAAGAGTGAAAGATAAAATAGAATTGAATGGGCTGAAAATGGACAAAGAAGTAGGGAGGAAAGGGTTACCAAAATAGACAAATGGCAGCAGAAAGGTGGCATTTAGTGAGTGATGAAAAGAAAGTGCAAAATGAAGGCAAAAAAGGAAAAACGTTGAAAATAAAGGAATTAAATTTGTATTTATCATCTGACACAATACCCCATCATTACTCTCAACGGTCTCAATTACTCTTGCATTTATGTGATTTAATGGTTTTTCAATCTAATAGTACCTCCCTGAACTACCCTAGCTCACTCTGTCGATATTGTTAATTTTTTTTTATCAAATTATCAATATTTTAAAATTATGTATAAAAATGCGTTAATTTTAAAATCAATTGAAAAATCGTCATATCATATGACGATTTTCAAGAGCAATTTATTAAATTTTTTTATATATAATGTTGGGAAGTTGTCATATGATATGGCGATTTTTCAACACTATTTTTTTTTATAATTTTTAAAATTTTAAATTTATAATTAAAGTATATTTTTTAATTTTAAAAATTAACATTATTAAAGTATTTTTGTAAAAAAATTAATTTTTTAAAATTACATTAAAAGCCTAAATTATATTATATATATATATATAATTAATTAATTATTTAATTTTACATTATTTAATTAATTCTAAATATATATTTTTATATATAATAAATTAATTATTTAATTAATTATACATTCAAGTATGTTATTAAAACGGTAAAAAAAAATTTAACTTTGAAATTTAATTTTATAAAATTAAAATTTTAAATAAAAAAACTAAAAAACTAATTTTACAAAACTAAAAAAATTTTAAAAAATTTATTCCGTTTTCCAAACTAATTTTTTTAATAAATTTAAAAATTAATAATAAAATTTAAATAACAAATTTAATAAATAATCATTTAAAATTTTAAAATAACGGTTAATTTTTACATTTAATGAAAGAAAAATATAAAAAGTACATGATTATTATACAAAACGTACATTATTAAAAACATATTCTAAAAAATACATGATTATTATACAAAAAGTACGTTTATTCTAATTATTTACGGAGGAGCTCCCGTATCGCGTGGTGTTGAGCAACAATGTCGAGCTCTTCTATTGCGTGCTGATTGCACCCGTCGTTGAACTTCGTCAGTGGGAATCGACCTTGACCTCGTCCTCGACCTACCGCCACTAGTTCTGGTTCTATGTGATCAGCATGCTCACCCGCATCAGTCGATAGAAACGCACTACTAGAGAGATCCACATGTTTTGCATCAAAAAATGGAAATCCACTGCTCGAGGAGCCAACACCCATAAAGGGAACCTGACTACTAGATGGACCCACAAGTGATGTAGTACCAAATGCTGACGTAGGGGTTCCAAACTGATACATTGAAGTTAGATATGCTGAACTTGGACTTGGGGTGAGGAGTTGGTCATCTAATCTCGTCTTTGGCGATTCTGGTCGGTAACACTCATCAACATTAATCCGAGGTGACTGGCAGAATGACGATGACTGGATGCTATGCCATTTTTTGGTTGAGGTTGAGGATGAGGATGACTAAATGACATCCTCGGTGTAGTGAACTCCACCGCATGTGATGAGGCCGATTGACGTATCCGTCGACGTTGTCGGCTAGGTGTAGGAACTTCCATTTCGTGTGTAGGACAGACTGGATTTGAAGTCTGTCTCGGAACATACTCCTAACATTCTCAAACTCCGACGGTGGACAAACAAAAGGCCGACCTTCATTTTTAAACCATCTTATGTAATCAACAGATGAGTTGAAATTATTACGAACAATGGGTATACCTATCGAAATTTGTTCATAACGTTGATTCCACAAATGGATCCATTGTCGATGCTTCGTAGGCCAAAATACTTCATGGCGCCCACGCATATCAATCTTGTGAACCTTATCAAGGTTCACCGATGGTTGCAGAATTGATTATTGCATCCCAAATTGTCGCAACACCCTGTTAGTAGTGTGCCACTCTACATATGCAAAGCATATCAATGCTGTGTTTGATATCCATATATTGCAATTATTAGTTGTATCCGATGGAAGACATGCCATAATTTGATTTGAAGAATATGGCATCCACACAAACTGCTAATAATTATTACAAATTATTAGTTTCATATGGATTAAATACAAAAATACTTGAATGTAACAATCGAAACATTTAACTTATGATATGCTTCTCGATCTAGTCGGGATCTTATAGTTCGAAGGTCGAGCGGAATATCGCTACAATCTTTAGGATGACCCCACCTGTTAAAAAGCATAAAAAATCTTAATAGACTTAATAAAAATACAAGTTCGTACAAAATTAATAAAAATAGTTAAGATTATTACTTGCTTGCAATGGGGTATACAGGCGAAAAATTCTCGCGCGAAGTAATTAATGGCAGTCGATGCCAAGCCCATGACTGCAGAAGCAGTAAACTATAGCCCGGCACAGTTCTCTATACCTATGTCATGTCAGTCGGGAACTATAGCCCAGCACAGTTCTCTATACAAAACCGCCAAACACGTAAAACCCCAATTATAATTTGCTGCGTGCTCTAAATCACGAAGCAATGGAAGATACATTAAATGTACCCGACTGCTCGATTTGTCGAGCATTAGCATTCCTCCAATCAAACATAAAATATATGCTCTAACAGCATATTTTACCTCTTTTTCGCTTGCATGTTTAGGAAGATTTTGCAATGACTGCAGCCACGTTTTTGTCACCATTGAGCTCTTCAGACACTCTTTTGGAGGTACAACGCCCAATAAATTTTGGCACTCTTCATTCCAATCTAGAAGACTTGCGCCTGTAACTGGCATGCCATTCACTGGTAGTCCAAGTTGGAGCGCAACATCTTCTAAAGTGATTATGCATTCACCACACGACAAACGAAAAGTGTGCGTCTCGGGTCTCCATCATTCAACCAACGCGCTAATTAAGTCCGGCAGAAGCATACGTTGTCGAATTTGACTTGCATAATAAAATCCGACAATCTTTAAGTGGTCGATAATAGATGGATGCGGATCTTCGAAAAAAAAAATTCTCGATCGTAAGACGCGAACAGGGTCATGTTCATAATTAATTAAATTAAATAATTATAAAATCGTAAAAAATTTTATAATGCAATCTCTTTGAAATATAATTAATTATAAAATTATTATTATAAATAATAACTTTATAATTTTATAAAAATTAATAACAAAATTAATACAAAATTAAAAAAATTAATAATGATAAATTAAAAAAAAATTTTAAAAAAAATTACTAACCTCTTGATATATAACCGCGGATATGTGTTTATCTTGCAACTTCAATAACGATGAAACCATTTGAATTCGTACACTAAGAGAAAATTTTAGAGAGAGAGAGCGAGTAGTAAATGAAAATTTGTGTGAAAAAAAATAAAGGGAAAGAGGATATTTATAGGTGGGTAGGGGTGGGTGGATGGATGGGCAACAGTCAATTGACCGTTACCAAATTCAAAATTTTTTTTATCCGTTTTAAAAAGGTTAAAATTTTATTTTATTTTTACCGTTGTACAATGTTTAAAATTTTAAATTTTAAACAAAATTAGTTTGGAAGTCGCCATATGATATGGCGACTTCCGAGCCAAGTTTTTAAAAAAAATTACAAAATACAGGTCAGAAGTCACCATATGATATGACGACTTCTGACCTATAAAAAACATTTTTTTTTTTTTAAATTAGAAGGGAAGTCGTCATATGATATGGCGACTTTCCTTCTAGCTTTTTCAATTTTTTTTTAAAATTACCTATGAGAAGTCGCCATATGATATGACGGCTTCCCATTGTATTTTTTTTGACGTATTTTGATATTTAATTTAAAATTATTGGTAATTTGATATATATATTTTTTATAATATTTTGATAAATTTGCCACCTCACTCCTCTTGAGATATCTAATTATTTTTTTTTTTTTTTTTTGGTGTTTCCTTAGGCCAGTTAAGATTTTCTTAAACTGTATAATCAGGAATTGTGTTATAAATTGTCACTGTGGCTAACTTTTGCAGACAATTTATGCTGAGGATCGATCCTATTGGGTTTGCAATTGGCAGCAGCTGCAGCAGCAGGGAGTCTCCCCTGGCCCTGAGGCACAAAGGAAAGACAGCTTCATTGCCGTCTGATTCCTGCAAGTTCTTAACTTTGGTGGATGATTGATCAGGCCCCATTCTCTACCAAATTGCAACATAGCTAACTGAGAAGCCTATCATGACATGGTGGGACAAAGTCGAAGAAAAATATGACTCCTACAGCCTCGTTACTATCCCTAGATTTGACAATTTCTATATTTATATTATATTCATATATTTTATTATATTATAATTATATTTAAAATATTTTATATTTTATATAAATTTTAAAATATTCGTATTATTTCGTGTTATATTTTTTTAATTTTTTTATCGTATTTATACAGTGTACAGTATTACCAAATTTACTATCCCCAAGGCCCAAACCCATCTTCTAAAACTGCTCCCGAGTACAAGAAAATCTAACCTTTTTGTCATTTGGGATTTTGCCCATCTTTTAGGGACCAGGTAAAATTCAGTGATCATTCTTTTTCACTCAGTTGAACTGAGCATTGTGTCACTGCCCCATCAGCAGCAGATATGGCCTTTTCTGATATGATATAAAGCCACAATAATATTTTGAGAAACCAAACAAAGTATATAGAATTGAGAAAAAAAACACTACACCTAATAATAGATGAATATAGATTTTGCAAAGGAATGTGTTGAGATATTATTTATAATAATATTTTTATTTAATTTATTATATATGATGAATAAAATTATTATATTTAATATAATATTATTATTATAAATAATATATTAATTAATTTTAAAAGATACTTAAAAAAAACTCATTAACAAAATCCTATAAATATATATATTTTTTCGTTTTGAATTCTGCTAACAAATATTTTAAAAATATTTTTTAAAGTGACTTTATATAATAATATTTTTATTCAAATTATCGAAAATAATAAATAAAATTATTCATTATTATATTTAATATAATATAATAATATATTAATTAATTTTAAAAAATATATTTAAGGCGCTACATAGCCAAACCCTTTATTTTTTATAAGAAAGTTCGGACAGGTGCAGTTAAACCAGTTTACATAGTCTTCTGCTAAAGAGAGAAGAAACCCAAAAAACCAGACCAAAACAGAGACACCACTACCATAAATGGCCATATTCTATGTTCTATGATTAGGAACCCAAAAAAAAAAAAAAAGGAAAAAATACTAGTGCTATTCGTGCTCCACCTTTTTAATCACTAATATTTGCTCTCTAAGGAGTTCATAAAAAAAAAAGTGGAGCGTAAATAGCGATATCTGAGAAAAATTAAAGGGAGGGAGCCTATAACATTAAAGTCCTAATAGCCAACATTAATTAAAATTAGATCTTTCTTGTCTTGATGGTGGTAGTGGCAGGAGCAGTATCATGGAGGAAATCAAGCAAAACGGTGCTCTTGCATTTGGGGCATTTAGGGTCATCCTCTGAAAGCATAACGTACATCAAGCACCTTGGGCACCCTACCAGAACCATGGATGTTGCCTCAGGGCTGCAGCCTGAGTATCTGACAGAACTAGTCATGTCAACAACGTCCAGCTGCTGGTTCATCTCTGATGACACGCATGAGCTTGTAGGAGATATTATCGGTGACACTGTAGCTGTTCGGCTTGGTGATTCCACTCTTGGATTAAGCGCCCTTGGTGGTGACAGGTTCAGCTTCAACTCAAGCTTCGGACCATTTCTGCGACTCATCTTTTCTATGTTTACGTATAATTAACCTGAATTAAAAAAAAAAAAAAAAAGAAGTCAGTTCAATATGTATATAATAATTGAATCGTATTGAAATATTGATAAAAAAATTTGAATGTTAGTTACCTTAAAGGTCAAGGAACCTTGGGCAGTGTAGGCGTAGGAGAAGAAAAAAGATGCTGTTTTGGTATTCTAAGAAGGATGAAACCCTGAGGAACTTATAACTCTTCTTCTAGGAGAATCAAGCAAACAAGGGTGAAGGGGGTTTGAAGCAGAAAGAGCAAAATATATAAGGGAAGAAATGAAAGGATCAGAGAGATGGGTTTTGTTTAGAGCTTTAATTAAATTATGGTGGGGGAGAGGTGGAGGTGTAGGTGTAGGTTAGAGAGAGAGAATGGAATTGAAGGATTGGTAGAAGAAGAGTGTAAATATTGAGGCCAGGAAATGTATTAATGGTTGGAAAAAAAAAAAATCCCAAGAAGTAAGGCAGAAGAAGGGAAATGGCAGTAAATATTATTGCAAATGCCTTCATTCATTGCTTTTGCTTTTTATATAACAAAGGGGGGACAGGGTATGGTGAATTGGATTAATTTGGAGTGTAATTTAACATACAACAAGAAACCCCAACAGCTTTTATGGTTAAAACTTTAAACCCCAGATTTAAAAATAAAAAAAATTTTGCTAACAGTGTATCTTCGTCTAATCACTAATGTATTAAAAATAATAAATAAAATTATTAATTTTTGTATTTAATATAATATTATTATTATAAATAAAATATTAATTAATTTTAAATTTTTTTTTTTAAAAACACTTATTAACAAAATCAAAAAAAAAAAAAAAAAAACACAGAGGCCACCTAAGAATTTAATATCAAACAACAAGAAATTTAATGGCAACCAATGAAAAGAAAGTATAGCAGCTAAACCCAATTTAAATGTCCAACAGAACTCAGATGAACTAAAAATTAACAACACCCACAAAGATATTAATGGCAACACCACCAAATTTTCATAGGAAAGGAATCATACCAAAGTGAAGGCTTCCCTCCCCCTTCTTTCTTTCTTTCTCTCATAGATTTGGTAAAAATTTTCAGATATTTCCAGGAGATTAAAACCCCCTTTTGGTCGAATTAAGATCCAATCTATTATTATTATTTTTTGTCTATTACTTTTCAATATATTTATCATTATCATTCACATATGTAAGACCCATTTATTAATTGTGAAAATCATGCTTGTGAATGATGATTAACTATGTATTGAAAAATAATAGATCGAAAAGTAATGGAGGAGAGTCGGACCCCTCTTGGCCTGAGTGCCTCTAATCCTTGCTTCATGATTTAGCTAATATTAAAAAATCGAATCGGAAGTCAAACTGGCGAGACCTTTGATCACCAATTCAATATATCGATCAGTTTAAATAAAAAAAAATTTAAATATTAAATATAATAAATACTTAATAAAAATATGCATTTGTTAAATGATATGGTGTTTAATATGAATCTAAGAGGTTAAAAATTTAAATTTCATCACATATAATAAAAAAAAAATCAAATAAAAAAACTTAAATTTTTTTTTTACTGGTTCAACCGATTTTTATAATCACCGATTATATGCTATATATTGGATCAAAAATATTTCCGATTTCAATTAAACTGATCCGATCCAATCTTTTCAACACCACCACTAAAACCTTTCGAGTTTCAACGAGTGAGAAGTCCATTCTTTGATTAAACCGCTACTTTTTTCCTTTTAAAGAAACAATGTTTGATCTTTCCCTTTCCTTTTCTCTTCTAAATTAATGACATAACATAGTATAATATTGCTCAATTTCATTCACAAACTTTACATGGAAATATAACATTTTCCCTTCCTTTGACCATAAACCTTTTTCAGCATCCATGTGATATTATTAAATTAAAATTTAATAAAGAAGAGGCTTTAATTAATATTGTCAAGTTTTGAGAAACGGCCATTTCTCCCTAACTATGTGTTTAATTCGAAATCTGACAACCTAACCAATAATATATATATATATATATATATATATTTGTCTTGGATTTCCTAACATTTTAATTACCTTGTTCTTCCATCTGGCTATGGTTCGGTAAGCTCATAAAAGCCAAAGAATTTCGCTCATTTATAATCAGTTAATTTCTTTCAAATAAGAAAATATTGTTCCTTCTAAATTATTTAATTGTCAACATAAATACTTGTGCGTAGATGTTGAAATTTAAAAATATAATAATTGAATCACCAAATCGAAATTAGTTATTTTAATGCATTCAAATATTTAATTCAGTAATTAATACATAGATTTTTTATTCAAAAAATTAAGTACAAATTGTTAAGATGTATGGAACCTAATTATCCCAACTTGATTTTCTTTAAGCAAAATCAATAATGGTCCATTTGGATAGACGGTGAGTTTAACTCCAGTAAGATTAAAAACAAAGGTGGTGGTGAGATTAATTACTATAACGGTGAGATTAAAATCAATAGTGAGATATGTGTTTGGATTCAAACGCAGAGGTGACGGTGAGATAAATTATAATAAGAAAAGAAAATGACATTAGGGGCATTAGATTAAAATGTGTATATATATAATAAATAATTAAAAATTATTAAATTATATTTATATTAGATAATAAAATATATATTAAAATTATATTTATATTAAATAATTATTAAGAATTATATTTATGTTAAAATATAATTTTATAATAATTTAAAATAATTAATTTAAAATTTTAAAAATAATAATAATAAAAAAAAAGACAATGAAAGGGTAAAATAAATATTTACCCCTCCACTGGGGGTTCAGTGGACACACTGGACCTCTACCCCTCCAATTAAATTGGAAAAACCGGTGGAATTTTAACCCCCATTGGAGGTGCATCCAAATGCACACCCGTGTGGGTGCGTTCAGTGGGAGGATTTCCTCCCACAAATTTTCTTGGATTCCATCGTGCCATAAACGCGAAAAAATCCAAACGGACCCTTAAATTGCCCTAATTTTTCTTACATTTAAAGAGTCTTCAGTCGTTTGTAACATCATCATCTTAGTGAAAATCCGTAACAACTACAAGTGGACGTCGTTCTTACATAGAGAGTGAATTAGGCTTTAATCTTAACACAATTTAAAAATATATATATATAAGTACGAATTTTTATTCTAAAAAAAATAGTTAATTTAAAATTATATTCATAATCTTATATATATTTTAACGATTTGAAATTTGAATCTTAATTTTCTCTTTAAAAAGAAAATAATAATTACCGACAGATCAAATCTAAATTGTTAATTTTCTACTCAGTCCTTAGTAAATTGGCTTGAAATTCGTTTTTATTTTTAATTAATACTACAAAATTGACTCTTGAAAATGTTGTTAGGCAGGATATTTTTTTCCTCAAAATTATGGAGTCATGGAATCCAACGTGGTTAAGATTCATTAATTTCGCTTTTAATGAAATGTTATGGCTTTACTACTTATAGTAAATTCCCTCAACATCTTTATCAGGTGAGAAAAATAAGCCTGAGTAAATGCCTAAATTCCACCCTTTCATCTTTTGCCAAACCCTCCTTCTATTCCATAACAATAGCAATTGGCTCCCATAAATTTTTTTATGCTTCAATAAAAAAAAAAAATATAGGTAATAAGTCCAGTTTTTTTTTTTGGTTTAAAAAAAACTGAAATAATATCATTGATTTGGTGAGATTATTACAGTTCATTCTAATTATCTAACATACTTTTTTTAATCAATCTTTAAGCTGCATAGTTAAAAAAATCCTAGTAAAAAAAATAAGAGATGAAGCAAATCATTTATTTTCAACTCTGTTTTTTAAATAGAGTTCGTATTTAATATAATGGTGAGTGGGTGTCAATTACAATAGGAATGTTTAGGATGAGAACAGTGAGAACAAAATCATTTATAACCCTTAGATCAATTAAAAAGTTTAGGCACCATTGATTTGTTCATGTCAGCATAACTTAGAAAATTTAAGTTTTTGAGATAATTGATCATCTAATTTAACAATCGCAAAAGTAAGGCAATGATCGTTGCAATTGTAGGTGATGCAAAACAGACTAACGAGCAGATAACCAATTCTTATAAGCTTAATTCATTGGCTTTAATCATAATGAAACCTCTGCTTCTAAATATTGGCTGTCAAACAAAGCCATATAAAACCTGTATGCCTTCGCTTTTGTGTAATTGCCTTCTAAATTTTCCCCTTTGAGTTGGTTTGTTCCATATAAGATTAAACTAACACAAATCACAAGAGGAAGAAATATTATATCCAAATGATTCCTTGGGAATTTAAGACATTCAATAAAAACAATTCAAAGATTTTTTATTTTTTTTTCTGTTTTAGATCAAACATACAAACAGAACAAGCAAGTTCATCAGAACTGGCAATGGTAGACAAACACCCGCCAGCAACACAAGGAAAAAAAAAAAACAAATGAGGTTCCTAGACTTCATCGAAGACGGAGATTCTTAGGTGTTTGATCCCTTATTTAGGATTTTAACATTTTAAGGTTTTGATGTCCAAATTTAACAGAAAAAATTGCCATTTGATTGATCTTAGTGTATTTCTTTTGGTTGAAAAAAGAATGAATTCTTCATATCAAAAGCAGATATCATCTTCTTCATGATCGTTGTGCCCCGAGTTCTATCATGATCTCGCAGTCTTGCAATTGCTTACTTTCTATGTTACAGCCCAAGGCTAAAATCAATGAAAATTCTTCAAATTCATTGCTAGAATTGGAGAATTTCATCTCTCTGGTATCACTAGACGTTGAAGTTAAAAATGAAGGGCCAATATCGTTGTTGATATACATATATACCTGGTAGGTTGATATCTTACAGATTCAAGGATAACACTTTTCAAGACTCTTCGTGATGTTATCTTTCATGATTCCATGCGATATTCCAGTGGTATCATACTTTTAACTACATGGAGACACTGTCCTATGTTTGATTAGAGTATTTTTAATCCAGAGTCCTCTAGTTTTACAATAGTTAAACATCAAGCTTAAGACCTATTTAGTAGTTCAGCGAGATTTCTTATCATCGTGTTGGAGTACCCTTTTTTCGTGTTCTTGGATGCAATGCAGATTTAGAATGGTGTAATATTTGCTGATATCAACCTAAGATAAGTTTTCTGTTAAAATAAGGCTAATCTTAAAGATTCTTGTATCTATTAAATGAAACTAAATTAATCCAAAAACTTGATACACAAAATAATGTATCTATTAAAATCTTGCACTAAATTATGATTGCAATTGTGTATAGTAGTAAACAAGGATCGAACCCACAGAGATTGTTGTTAATTGATTCTAATACCTAAATTAAATTTGGAGGGTTTTGTTTTGAAATGAAAAGAAAATAAAAAAACTAAAATTTGAAATTAAGATTTAAAGAAACATGAATTTAAATATATCAAATAACAATAATAATGAAAAGTATGGTTAAGAAATCATTCTCCACCACTAAAAATGAAATATAATTAATAATCATAATTATTTTTCACTCACTCTTCTAAATTTAATAACCCTAAGACAACACACAAGCTGTCATTATCTCGAATCTTTCCTTAATGTGTCGTTGGGAAAAAGAATAAGCGCTTTTACCCAATCTTTTTTCAATAAACAACCTAGGATAAGCTCGCTAAATTTAATTTAATGAAAGCATTCAATTTAGAAAGATAGATTAAATCAAGCAACAAACACACACAAGCGAGGTTCATTTAACTTGAGTCATGCTCTAAATTGTATCGAACGAAAATATCTCATAATTATTGATAACAATTTGCTACTTATGTTTAGGAATCTGGACAATTACGGATCAAGACACTAAACTAGCAATCAAATTACTATAATATTCATCTAGTTGCGTACCTAAATAAACAAAATAGCAATTTATAACATGCATATAGTAGAATATAACAAATTCACAAGAGAGTTGAAAGACAATCTGAAATTTATTAACTAACAATCATGTCTAAGACTTTGAAATCACCTTTAACCAAAAGAGAGTTTAGCAGCATAGGCATAGATAACATAAAAATAAACTAAAAAGAGAATAAAAGAATGGAGAAAGAGAAGAAGATTAATAAAAATTAAAACATATCTAGTTTGTGACTCAAAATATGGTATTTATAGAGTTTCAAAACTTTGAGAACCCTTTTTTGCCGTACAATTAACAAAAAGGGACAAAATTTGCATTTTCTTTTTACTTTGGAAAGTTCGGCCAGCGCTGGAGCGTTGGCTCTCGAAATATTTGGACGTTGCGACGCCAGACTCCGGCGCCACGGCGTTAGTCGCTGATTTTTTGGTGCACCTTCTCGCACTTCTTCGGCTGATTTGGATGACTATTTCTTGTTCGATTTGGACGTGTAAACTACCGTTGGAAAGGTATTCAAGTCAGATTCAAAAGTTAAGTAAGAAGTTTCTTTTAATAAAGACTTTAGTATCATGTTTTCTTAGCAACAAGCTCCGGAGGTCAAATTTGCCGTCTTGCTTTGCACTAAGAATTTGATCTTTTTGACTCCCAAGTCTTCTTCCATCTTGTGATTATGATTTTGTAAGCTCTTTAACATCATAATTGACATGTTTTGGATTCATTCTCTGAAATATACCTAAAATTCAAAAATATAACATAAGTAATTAGAATAAAGATAGAAAACATAACGAAAACTAAGAATAAAAAGAGCATAAAATGTGTAATTTATGAACTTATCAAATACTCTGATACTTAAATTTTGCTAATCCTCAAGCAAAACAAAATAAAAACAAAGTAATAAAATCTAATCCACTTTCATAGGAAATCATGGTGGCACTTAGCATGTGACACAAGCCTTTAAACCCCTAGGTGTCCCTAATGGACGAGTTTAGTCTCGTGAGGATTTACCATGATGATACCCACAAACATTAAAAACATAAAAAAAAAACTAAAATAATAATAATAATAATTACTCCTAATCCTTTCAATATAAATTAGAGAAAATCAACGGATAGGTCTTATAAACTAGTCAATAGTTAAAGAATGTTACAAAAAATCATGCTTGAATGTATATGGTTTGAGTTAAGCCAACATTAACATAATACATCTCAATCAAAATAGTGCATATTCAAACTTAATCTCAACTTCTCACCAGTGATTAAAAAACCGGATCGGTTGAATCGAGAACCGTCCTGTCCGGGCTGGAGGGTTCATAGAATCGGATTTATATCCAACCGGTAAAGAACCGGTTCAATCCGTAATAAACCGATAAAAAACCGGATTGAACCGGTAAAAAACCAATTTTAAATATTTTTGTTTTTTTTTCTTTCAAAATTCTAGTTATAATTAATGAAATTTGAACCTTTAACCTCTTAGTATTATATTAAAGACCATACCATTAAGCCAAATGCATATTTTTATTACTTATTAACTATATTTAATAGTTATTTAATATATAACTTAGTGTTTAAGTATTAAAAAAAGAGTTTTATCAAACTGGCCGGTCCAACCGGTTGAACCGATTGGACCGAAAATCGGAGGTCTAACCGGTTCGAGCTCCGGTCCTTTTTTTTTAACATTGCTTCTCACATAGAATATTCTCATGATTTTCACTCTTTAAAGTACTGGTAAAGTGTTTACACTCAATCAATCTTATGAAAACAGTTCTACCATATGCTTGCTTGTCCACCCATTCTCCACTATTTAGATCATATAACTTCATGAATCAAAAGGTCTTTATTCAAGGTTGTAATAAGGCCAAGGGGTAATAATGTGGTTAAAGAATAAAAGGAAAAGATATTACAAAGGTTCCAAAGACTTCATGAAATTTAGAGATAAAATAAGATTTTTGCAAAGAAAACTTTCTCAATATTCCTTAGAAGCATATAATAACATAGGCTAAATTTTCATATTGAGCTTTTGCTTCATTCTAATCAACCTTGTAACATTCTTTTCTTTAACCATAAACTCAAGAGATGATTCATTTTCCTTTTTTTCCTTTTTTTTTTTCATACATGAGAGTGTGTTTTTACAATGCTCCCTTTCTTTTTCTCTTGATTGTTTTGCCTTTCTTTTTCCCCCACACTTATTTCTTGTTTCTAACCCAAATTTCAATAGATATCCTTTGCTTTTGCAATATGTCCCAAAACATTCAATCCATCTTTAGAACAAGGGTAAAGATATAAATGTATTTAGGCTAGGTGTAAGATTTGGTTATCAATAAAATAGCTTATTCAATATAGGCTCAAATTGGCTCACTAGGGGATGTTCTCTTGGAACATCAATAGGGAATGGCTGATTTGGCCTTGGTGGTAATCCTAATATCTCTATCATATCCATGTTGTCACCTGTATCAATATAGTCTCAAACGGTTTAAAGTAAGTTCTAGAAAAACATGTTAACATAAGAGCACACAAGAAAGAAATTGAATTAATATGTATAATGCATCAATCTTATAGACTAAAAAACTCACAAAGATGTTTATACAAGTTAATATCAAGTCTAAACATGCTTATTTCTCAATCAACATATCATATTAACATTGGCTCATGAAAAATGATATTCAAGCTTAATTTTAATGAAAAATCTTCTCACTAATAAACCAATTTTAAACCTATTCAATTCATATCTCATCATTATATTGAAAGGAATTAAAACACACTAAAAAAGTAAAAAAAATAAAAAATAAATAAAGACTTAAAACAAACCAAAACAAACAAAAATAACAACCTAAAATAAAATAAATCCTAAATTCTTTCCCCCACACTTAATTCTTTTATTGTTCTCAATGTAATGCTATTGATCCAAAATGAAAGAATCATGTGTAAGAGAAAAGAATTAAAAACAAAACAATCAAAATAACTAAAGAAAATTATAAAAGACAGAAGGATGGAGAGTAAGAAATAGAAAATCTGATTATAATGTGTGTTCTCCATCCATTGAGTTGCCTCTCACTAAATGCTTGATTTAATGTCCTCAACCTGACTTACTAAAACACACAAACAAACAAAAATATTAAAAACTCAACAAAACTAAGCTAAACTAATGAAACTTAAATAAACCTAAAAAAATTAATCCTAAATTCTTCATTTAAAACACTAAACTAAATTATGATTGCACTAAATTATTTTAACACTAAACTAAGATTCTTGTATCTACTAAATTATTTTACATCAATCCTAACTTTCTTGGAATTGTGTGTAGGGATGGCAATGGAGCGGGGCGGGGGCGGATATTGCCTTATCCACCTCCACCCCATTCTTGCATGGATGTTGGAAACATCCACATCCATGGATGTCGGTTACATCCATAACCGCTCCACGGTGCTCCACTCCGCTACACCCCAATTTATATTAATTATTTTTAACTTAATATTGTAAAAAATTATATTATAATTTATTCATAAATATAATTTTAGTATATAAAAATCTTTAATATAATATATATAATACATATATACTAAAAGTATAGATATAAAATATTAGTATATATATGATTTTAGTATATATATCTAATATATATTAAAAATATAAGGAAAAATATAAAATATTTTAAAGGATAAAATAGTAATTTCAAAAGTCGGGGCGGGGCGGAGTGGAGCAAGCATTTACCAAAACCGCTCCGCACCACCCCGCTCCATAAAAAAAACCTCTCCATTCGGAGCGGATCGGTGCGAAATCCATCGGTCGGATCGGGTTTTGCCATCCCTAATTGTGTGTGCGTGTGTCCCGAGTTATTTAGTCATACTCGTTAATGTTTTAGTTGGAACATTTTATTCTAAAATTGGGCCGCTTTAATTTCTACATGAACCCAGAAAATAGTTGGCCTGTTTAGAGGCTTGAATACAATGTATATAGCTTTGAAAGAATGACAGAATGAATAACCATCGGTTATATTATATAAGTAGCATTTGTCACACCCATCATGTGGGTAGATAGCTTTTTTATAACAAAAATAATTATTTTTAAGTAGTTTTTAGTATAAAAATATATAGTTTTTTAAATAAAAATTTTGTTTTAAAAAAATCAAAAGACATTAACATCCCTAATCTATAATCATTATAATTTTTTAAATTTTTTTTGATAATTTTACTAATTGAGTCATTCTCTTTATAATAGTATAAATAGCTTTGAAAGAACAAACTTACTTGGAAGGAAACGTGATCTAGAGGTGTGCATGGCTGGACTAGATCGGGTACGGAACATTTTATTTTTGTTGGTTCAAATTCGTTTCAAATCGGGTTTGAAAGTTTATTTTATTATTAAAAAATATTTTTTATATTTTATAATTAAATTTAAATATTTTTTTATCAAATGAATAATAATTCAAGTCATACCAGGTCAGTCCAGATTATAAAAATATCTGTTTAAATCCGGTTTAATTTGAAACAAACAGATAACTCATAAAAATCTCTGGTCTGAAATATTTTATTTTTGTTGGTTCAAATTCGTTTCGAAACGGGTTTGAAAATTTATTTTATTATTAAAAATATTTTTATATTTTATAATTAAAATTAAATAAATTTTTTATTAAATAAATAATAATTCAAATCATATCATATCAGTTTAGATTATAAAAATCTATGTTCCCATTTACCAACCTTTTGAAATGAATCAAATTGTAAGATACATATATATTACAATTATAATTAAATAACATTTAATACCTATCAAGTAGTACATCAATGGAACAAATCAATAACAAACCAGTCAAATAACAAACTAACTAACATAAAAAATTGAACTAAAGTCATATATGACGAAATTTGAATATGAAACTTTTTTTTTTTTTTTTTATCGTTGAGACAAGACTTTAATTGCACACCTTACAAAATTTGAGCGCGGTTTTCCTTTTAATATGGCACATTGATTCTTTAGTAAATTTTTGTTTGAGATGATAACATTTTAAATTTGATGTCACCTTTTGTTTGGGACGTGATTTACCCATATTCATAAAATGGTAGCTGAAATTATATTTATTTAATTAAAACTAGATTATGGCACATACATTATGTGCGTGAATGGAAAAAAAAAGTGAGTAAAAAGTTATGTTTAAAAATTTTTATTAGTGGGTAGTTTGTAATTTATAAGTATGGGTAATTTTTTTTAAAGAAGTGAGTAGTTTTAGAAAAAATGTTGATAATTTTTTAAAAATAAAAATCATATAAAAATTAAAAAGTCATCAATAACCTTGCTATTTTTTTTTTATATATAATATATATTTTTTTATTTTTTTATTTTTTCACCAACTGAGTTAGTGTCATTTGATTCAGTGATACCAACTCAACCATTCACTTTATAATAGAACTAGCTTTTATGACACATGCAAATGCATGTGAAAGATTTTCTTATGTGAAAAAAGTCGATAAAAGTAAAGAAATAAACAATAAAAATAATAATAATATGCCATTAATTATTTGTTTTTGGTAATTGTGTATACAAATTCTGTTGGAATATGGCTTAGAATATGGCTTGAATATAGCTTGAATATGGCTCATTCACCATAGGTGGCTTAGCACCAATAATGGAGCTACCACTTGCACCACTTGCACCACCAATAATGGAAGCTACCACTTGCAAATGGATGGTGGCTATGGTGGCTACCACTTGCATGTGTTCACACCAAGATAGGTGGTGGATGGTGGCTATGGTAGGCTATGGTGGCTGCCACTTGATGCATGTTCACACCTTGATATTTTGGCTATAAATAGCCATGTAGAGATGAGAGAGTAGAGAAGAGTTGAGTATGTGTTAGAGCTAAATTGTTGAAGCAAATACTCTGTGTTTATAGAGTAATTCGGTATTGTGTTGAGTTGTGAGTTCAGTGCTTGTGTAGCACCTTGAATTCGGTATATGTTTGTACTCTAAACTCCATTAATACAAAGCTTCAAGCTCCTCCTCCCGTGGACGTAGGCACAGTTGCCGAACCACGTAAAATATCAGTGTTTTTTCAGTGTGTTTAAATCGGTTTTAGTAATATCGATCTAGTTCCGCACAACAAATTGGTATCAGAGCCAATTTTTACGTAAAACCGAGTTTGTTCGATTCTGTCCGTTTTTCAAAAGTGCTCCAAATTGTGTTTTGAAAATACCAGGTTGAAGAGGTCGTTGAGAGGAGTGCAACAGAATCAACCGGAGCACCAGAGGAGGCCGCACGCGCCCACACGCGCCACCAGAAGAAGCGCCCACGCGCCCCACGCGCCCACGCGCCTCACGCGCCACGAGAGGTTGCAGACGCGTGACACCCACGCGCAGCACGCGCCACACGCGCCTCCAGAGGTTGAAGACGCGTGAAGCCCACGCGCCCCACGCGCCACACGCGCCGGCCACCCAAACAGCTCCACGCGCTCCACGCGTCGCTGCACGCGCCGCCGTACGCCGCCCACGCGCCGTCGCAGGTCCGACCAACTTTTTCGGGCTATTTTTTGAGCCGTTTCAGAACACTATTCCGAGACTTTTCCGAGCCGGTTGAGCTAAACCGAGTCCATTTCGAGCCACTTGTAGCAGAATATTTGCAGAATATTCACCGTGTGTCCAAAATTTACACAGTTGGACCCGTTCCTGGCTATTTCGACTATTCCGGACTCAACCGCGGCATCCGTTTTTCCATACAGGTACCGGAAAAACACTTTGTTGGTAATTTTGTTTTATTACCATGGCAGAATCATTAGAGACACATGAAACGACAAGTAGCGCACGATCAAGTTCTTATATCAGAAAGAACTCGATGACCACTGCAAAGTTCGAGGTGGAGAAATTTGATGGCACCACCAACTTTGGCATGTGGCAGTGCGAAGTACTGGACCTGTGAGTCCGCGAAGGACCAGGAGACAGTGGAGATCCCGTCCAGTAGGAGGTGAAGACCCCGTCCAGACCAGTAGACGGTAGAGATCCCGTCCAGTAGGAGGTGAAGATCCTGTCCAGTCCAGTCCAGTAGACGGTGAAGATCATGTCCAGATCCCGTCCAGTAGGCGGTGGATATCCTATCCAAGAAAAGAATCCTGTTAATCCGCGAAGGACCGATAGATGAATGAAGATCACGTCTAAGAAAAGTATCATCGACAATCTGCAAGGGACGAGTGTGCCCAGTGTTGGACACTGGAAGAAAGACTGTCCAGACAGAAAGGTCGATTGAGATCCCGCTCAAGGAGGGGATCATCGAGAACACGACTCTCGAGGGACGAGTGTGCCTTTTGCCATGAGAAAGGGCATTGGAGGAATAACTGTCCCAACATGGAGAGGTCGATTGTGAGTGTAGCTCAAGAATCTGAGGGAGAGGAAGACTCTGCATTTACGATTTCCACAACAACATACTCTTCAGATCAATGGATTCTGGATTCCGGATGTTCCTACCATATGTGTCCGAACCGGATGTGGTTCTCAAACTTCAAAGAGTTTGATGGAGGGATTGTCCATATGGGCAATGACAATATTTGTCACACTAGAGGCATCGGAACCATCCGACTGAACCAGAGGTTGCAGACGCGTGACACCCACGCGCAGCACGCGCCACACGCGCCTCCAGAGGTTGAAGACGCGTGAAGCCCACGCGCCCCACGCGCCACACGCGCCGGCCACCCAAACAGCTCCACGCGCTCCACGCGCCGCCGCACGCGCCGCCGTACGCCGCCCACGCGCCGCCGCAGGTACGACCAACTTTTTCGGGCTATTTTTTGAGCCGTTTCAGAACACTATTCCGAGACTTTTCCGAGCCGGTTGAGCTAAACCGAGTCCATTTCGAGCCACTTGTAGCAGAATATTTGCAGAATATTCACCGTGTGTCCAAAATTTACACAGTTGGACCCGTTCCTGGCTATTTCGACTATTCCGGACTCAACCGCGGCATCCGTTTTTCCATACAGGTACCGGAAAAACACTTTGTTGGTAATTTTGTTTTATTACCATGGCAGAATCATTAGAGACACATGAAACGACAAGTAGCGCACGATCAAGTTCTTATATCAGAAAGAACTCGATGACCACTGCAAAGTTCGAGGTGGAGAAATTTGATGGCACCACCAACTTTGGCATGTGGCAGTGCGAAGTACTGGACCTGTGAGTCCGCGAAGGACCAGGAGACAGTGGAGATCCCGTCCAGTAGGAGGTGAAGACCCCGTCCAGACCAGTAGACGGTGGAGATCCCGTCCAGTAGGAGGTGAAGATCCTGTCCAGTCCAGTCCAGTAGACGGTGAAGATCATGTCCAGATCCCGTCCAGTAGGCGGTGGATATCCTATCCAGGAGAAGAATCCTGTTAATCCACGAAGGACCGATAGATGAATGAAGATCACGTCTAAGAAAAGTATCATCGACAATCTGCAAGGGACGAGTGTGCCCAGTGTTGGACACTGGAAGAAAGACTGTCCAGACAGAAAGGTCGATTGAGATCCCGCTCAAGGAGGGGATCATCGAGAACACGACTCTCGAGGGACGAGTGTGCCTTTTGCCATGAGAAAGGGCATTGGAGGAATAACTGTCCCAACATGGAGAGGTCGATTGTGAGTGTAGCTCAAGAATCTGAGGGAGAGGAAGACTCTGCATTTACGATTTCCACAACAACATACTCTTCAGATCAATGGATTCTGGATTCCGGATGTTCCTACCATATGTGTCCGAACCGGATGTGGTTCTCAAACTTCAAAGAGTTTGATGGAGGGATTGTCCATATGGGCAATGACAATACTTGTCACACTAGAGGCATCGGAACCATCCGACTGAACCAGAGGTTGCAGACGCGTGACACCCACGCGCAGCACGCGCCACACGCGCCTCCAGAGGTTGAAGACGCGTGAAGCTCACGCGCCCCATGCGCCACACGCGCCGGCCACCCAAACAGCTCCACGCGCTCCACGCGCCGCCGCACGCGCCGCCGTACGCCGCCCACGCGCCGTCGCAGGTCCGACCAACTTTTTTGGGCTATTTTTTGAGCCGTTTCAGAACACTATTCCGAGACTTTTCCGAGCCGGTTGAGCTAAACCGAGTCCATTTCGAGCCACTTGTAGCAGAATATTTGCAGAATATTCACCGTGTGTCCAAAATTTACACAGTTGGACCCGTTCCTGGCTATTTCGACTATTCCGGACTCAACCGCGGCATCCGTTTTTCCATACAGGTACCGGAAAAACACTTTGTTGGTAATTTTGTTTTATTACCATGGCAGAATCATTAGAGACACATGAAACGACAAGTAGCGCACGATCAAGTTCTTATATCAGAAAGAACTCGATGACCACTGCAAAGTTCGAGGTGGAGAAATTTGATGGCACCACCAACTTTGGCATGTGGCTGTGCGAAGTACTGGACCTGTGAGTCCGCGAAGGACCAGGAGACAGTGGAGATCCCGTCCAGTAGGAGGTGAAGACCCCGTCCAGACCAGTAGACGGTGGAGATCCCGTCCAGTAGGAGGTGAAGATCCTGTCCAGTCCAGTCCAGTAGACGGTGAAGATCATGTCCAGATCCCGTCCAGTAGGCGGTGGATATCCTATCCAGGAGAAGAATCCTGTTAATCCGCGAAGGACCGATAGATGAATGAAGATCACGTCTAAGAAAAGTATCATCGACAATCTGCAAGGGACGAGTGTGCCCAGTGTTGGACACTGGAAGAAAGACTGTCCAGACAGAAAGGTCGATTGAGATCCCGCTCAAGGAGGGGATCATCGAGAACACGACTCTCGAGGGACGAGTGTGCCTTTTGCCATGAGAAAGGGCATTGGAGGAATAACTGTCCCAACATGGAGAGGTCGATTGTGAGTGTAGCTCAAGAATCTGAGGGAGAGGAAGACTCTGCATTTACGATTTCCACAACAACATACTCTTCAGATCAATGGATTCTGGATTCCGGATGTTCCTACCATATGTGTCCGAACCGGATGTGGTTCTCAAACTTCAAAGAGTTTGATGGAGGGATTGTCCATATGGGCAATGACAATACTTGTCACACTAGAGGCATCGGAACCATCCGACTGAAAATGCATGACGGTACAATCAGACAACTTACAGACGTAAGGTATGTCCCTGATCTCAAGAAGAACCTCATATCACTGGGGGTCTTAGACTCAAATGGTTACAAGGTGACCATTCAGAATGGAGTCCTGAGAGTTGTACGTGAAGCATTCTTAGCAATGAAGGGGTATATGAAGGGAAATCTGTATCTCCTTGACAGAGAAACCGTGACAGGCAGAACAGCAGCCTCTCACAGAATGATGGGATAAATCCGACACTTCACTGTTCCTAGCACTCCCCAGCAGAATGGAGTTGCAGAAAGGATGAACCGAACTTTGGTTGATAAAGTTCGCTGCATGTTATCCCAGTCGAGCTTGAGCAAAGCATTTTGGGTGGAGGCTTTATTGTTCGCCTCCCACATTATCAACAGACTAACCTCCACCGCAATTGATGGGAAGACTCCCATAGAGGTGTAGTCCGGATATTCTGCCATTGAAAATGATCGGCTTCGTAGTAACGGATGCAAAACTGGATCCTAGAGCCAAGAAAGCTGTCTTCATGGGCTTTAGTGAAGGAGTAAAAGCAGTCCGATTGTGGAACCTTGAGTCAAAGAGAGTCATCGTAAGCCGAGATGTTGCCTTTGACGAATCTGTAATGCTGAAACTGTCAACTCCAGAGAATGTGAACCAAGATTCTCTAAAGCAGGTGGAGTTTGAATCAGAAGATGCTGGTCAAAATTCAGATGAATCTGAACCAGAATCTGATGACACCTTAACTGAAGTGGAGGAGTCATCACCAGAAATCTTTCAGCAACTTGAATCAGTTGTCACCAGTAGACCGAATAGACATATTCGGAAACCTGCTCGATACACAGACGTGGTGGCATACGCCCTTCCAGTAATTGATGATGATGTTCTGATTAATTACAAAGAAGCTGTAAACAGCCCTGTGCATGCCCAGTGGAAGGAGGCGATCAGACTTGGAAGTTAGTTCCACTTCCAACACTCAAGATATCAATTGGGTGCAAATGGGTCTTTGCCAAAAATGAGGGTGCTACCGGCAAAGACAGTATCAGATACAAAGCCAGATTGGTAGCCAAAGGTTAGGCTCAAAAAGAAGGAATAGACTACAATGAGGTATTTTCACCTGTTGTTAAGCATGCATCTATTCGGATCTTATTGGCTTTAGTAGCAATGTATAACCTAGAGATAGTTCAACTTGATGTAAAAACTGCATTCCTCCATGGTTCCGTAGAGGAGGAAATTTGTATGACTCAACCAGATGGTTCTGGAGTCCCCGGTCGCAGAGATTACAAAAGCAAGTTGAACCGATCACTGTGGTCTGAAACAATCCCGTGACAGCTGTACAAACGGTTGGACTGTTTCATGAAAGGATGAAAAGTACACACACAGTCAATTTGATCACTGTGTTTATTTCCGGAAACTTCAAGATGGATCATTTGTCTATCTGCTGAAAAAGGCAAGGTGGAGATCGACAGGCTGAAGGCTCAACTGAGCTCAGAGTTCGAGATGATCTTGGAGAAGCTAAGAAAATTCCTGGGAAGTAGACAGAAAAATTGACTCAGGCTCAGTGCATTGATGAATCATGCCAATGCAGTAGGTGCCCTGATATGTGAGTAATGGTGTGTACATTTGAAGGAGAAAGGAGGAAGCTCTGATCTGTGAATTCTCTCTGTGGATTCTCGCCAAGGTGGAGATTGTTGGAATATGGCTTAGAATATGGCTTGAATATAGCTTGAATATGGCTCATTCACCATAGGTGGCTTAGCACCAATAATGGAGCTACCACTTGCACCACTTGCACCACCAATAATGGAAGCTACCACTTGCAAATGGATGGTGGCTATGGTGGCTACCACTTGCATGTGTTCACACCAAGATAGGTGGTGGATGGTGGCTATGGTAGGCTATGGTGGCTGCCACTTGATGCATGTTCACACCTTGATATTTTGGCTATAAATAGCCATGTAGAGATGAGAGAGTAGAGAAGAGTTGAGTATGTGTTAGAGCTAAATTGTTGAAGCAAATACTCTGTGTTTATAGAGTAATTCGGTATTGTGTTGAGTTGTGAGTTCAGTGCTTGTGTAGCACCTTGAATTCGGTATATGTTTGTACTCTAAACTCCATTAATACAAAGCTTCAAGCTCCTCCTCCCGTGGACGTAGGCACAGTTGCCGAACCACGTAAAATATCGGTGTTTTTTCAGTGTGTTTAAATCGGTTTTAGTAATATCGATCTAGTTCCGCACAACAAATTCATTATGGTTACTGAGTATATAAAAACTGTTTTTAAAATGCATGTCAAAATTTTGATAACAGTGTAAACAAACCCATTAAAAATTGAAAACTGTTTTTCGAATAGCTTGTCAAATATTGTAAACTCAATTAATATATCTATATTATATTTCACCGAGTTAGAGTGACATCATGACTCGGTAATTTTTTTTATAGATAGTATAGATATAAATTTAAAACAAATTTATTTATTTATTATGAATTAAGATTTTATGATTATAATTAAACCATATCAAAATTTTATAATAACTTCCATAGAACGAAAATCATGAGATCAAAACTCAAATAAAATGTTGGTTCATGAAAGGCTAATTAAGGCTTTTAGCCTTGGTAATTTATCGTTTGTAATTCAATAATTGTAGCACTTCAGTATACTAATTAATGAAGTTAGGCAGAAATAAATTATCCAAAAAAAAAAGTTAGGCAGAAATAACAGGCAGAGATTTTATAAAAATTCCTTCGTAAAATTTATTAAAAAATTTAAACAATTACAAACCCAGAAGAGAAAAAGAAAAAAAAAAAAAAAATAGCATGATTTTGTTTTTCAAAGAAAATTTTTAATACTAGTTTTTCAGGCTTGGGAACCGGGTGTGAGCTCAGCTCATTCAGTGGTAGTTGTTTGTGGTGAAGTTAAAATATTAAAAAAATCCTTAAATTATTTAATTTTTTAAAACAATTTTTTTATTTTATTATATTCAAATAAATTTTTATGTTTTAATTTGTATCCAAATAAATTTTTATTTTTATTTAAATAATCTCTTATTTCAAATGACAATTTATTTTATTTTAAAATTTATTTAGATATAAATTAAAAATTTATTTAAATATAAATTAAAAATTTATTTAAATTTATATAAATTTATCTAAATAAAATAATAAAGTTCACGAATTTTTTTATTATTTTAACCAGGTGAATTATTGCAGTGTGCTAGCCTTAGTATTCTATTTTATCTGTCTCGAAAAGCTTGGGATGATAGTTTTCTTTTTATTTGTTTCGCAATGGACCTGGATTGCATGTACTTGTTAGCTCTTTCTCTTTTTTGTCCAATCATTTTTAAATGCATATATATATATATATATATATAAATTAAAAGAAATGTCTAGAGGGGTGTTTTTGATAAAGTATTGAAAATTTCAATGGATTGAAAAATAAAATTTTCAATATTTAATTTTTTTTAATGTGTTTGATAATTCATATTAAATTTTTCTTAATAGAAAATTTTGAACAAAAAAGTGTTAAATAAGATAAGTAGGTAGGGAGCTACTTATCACTTAATGAAAAAAATGTTAAGTCAAATTTTTTTTTTTTAATTATATTTGAATTAAATTATCTTTTTTTTGGTTACAAAAGATGAGATATTTAAATTACTCCTTTAATTTTTATCTAGAATTATTCAAAATAATATAAAATATTATGTTAATAAGATTAAAATTATAAAATGAATAAATTTTCAAAATTCAAGATGTACAATTATCAAAAAATATAATTATATTCAGTACTTAATTTTCAGTAATATATCAAACAATTTTAATAATACAAATTCAGTACTTATAAATTCAATACTAAAAATTCAATACTTAATTTTTCAGTTTATCAAACAACACCTTAGTTCAATAAAAAGTAGAGCATGTAATTGTAGACATCCCATTTTACTTTGGATTTTTAAAACGTTTTCGAAAAAATTCAGATTAATTTTAATTGAATTATTAAATCAATTCAAGTTCATTTTTATTTGAATTTAATTAAAAATAAATTCGATTTTTATATTCATGATAAAATTTTATTAAGTCGAATTTAAAAATCTCAAATTTTTGGATTTTGAATTTGCTAATTGAACCTCATAATTCGTTAATTAGAACTTGTAATTATTTGATCGAATTTTTAGATTCTCACATTATAATAATAATTACATAAAAAATACATAAATGTATGTAATTACTTATTAGTAAAATCATAACGAGTAAGTTTGAGGGAGAGAACAAGGATAAAAATGCATAAAGGAAAAGAAATTTGTTTTTGGGTTCAATAGAAAGAATATTGTTGTGCATTTTAATTTTTAACTATAATATATTTTAAAGAAGGTTTTAAGCTAATTAATAGTACTTATTAAATTATGGACATGGTCAAGTCATACATGGGTTTTTTTAATTTGGAATAGAAAAATTGATATTCAAGGTGAGTGGCTCCAAAGTCCAAAGTCCAAATTAATTTGACAATAATATCCTAGAGTCCCATAGACTTTATAGCTTTGCTTTAGGGAGAGAAAAGAAAAACAAACCTAATTTTAAAAGAATATATTCTGTCAATTTTTAGTGTTTTTATACGTTAGATGTTAAGGTTAGTGTTATAATATTATCTGATCAAATTTAACTATATATAAAATGTATTTTTTTTTCTATTTGAAAAAAAATCAAATTTAAATTTTTAAGCAAAAAAGCATATACTTATTTATACAATTTAGATTGGAGATAAGTGTCAGATAAAAAGTACGTGTCCGACATGAATATGTTTAATTTTTTTTTAAATTTATATATTTGAAAGATCATATATTTATATTCATGTCTATATATAGGACGCACACCTACTCAGTTAGTGAAATTACTTAAAATTTTAAAAAAATATTAATAATGATATAATATTAGAGATAATTGTATTTTTTTTTATATTTAAAAAACTATCCACTAATCAATTTTTTTTCATCCATCCACATAATGTGGGTGTGTCACATGATCTAATAATAATGATAATAATATATATATATATATGGTCTGTATTATTTATTTATAAAATAAAGGCAGGCTGCAGCTAACTTTGAAGTGGGATTTAATCTTGAGTAAGATCTATTCCTTCTCAGATTTTCTTATCAAAAATAAGTTTGGGATTTTTTTTAAGAGTTCGTTTTTTTATATATTATTGGTAAAATTTTTAAATTTTACAAATGGAGTTTAAAAATTGACAAGTTTTTTCTTTTTTTTTTTTGTTATCCTAATTTTTTAATACTTTTTTATCATATTTTACATAAATATATGTCATCCTAATATTAAATATGTTGATAAAGTTTTTAAAAATCACTTGCATCATATAATTTTCGTATTTCTAAAATGAAGGCAACTTGTTGCATTTACGTTTATAGGATGGCGCTATATAATGCCTTGAATAATATAAGATATAGCAGTCTTATTTAACAAAATTTCAAACTTAGAAAATTCCCATATACAAGGCAAATGCATGCATTTTGACTCATAGGATTGATTTTTTTAGACCTTATATATCCAAGGCACAAGCCAAGCCTCTGTTCCATATATTCTCCTCCTCTCTCTCTCTCTCTCTGCTTAATCTTGCCTTGCTGAGCAAAAAAGATGAGTACTCCTGGAATTTCCTCTTTGGCATCACCCATTAGAAGGTAAATTATCAATTTTCTCTCTAGAATTGGTACTTTGAAATGGAAAAAGATTATGCCAATAGGCTTATGTATAAAGTCGTTTTCCTTGCCAAAAAAAAAAAAAAAAAGAAGTCTACTTTCCATTTTGCAATAAAGAAATCGCAAAAATATGATTTGGCGTTTGGTTTTGCATTTGAAAGATCATGGTTAAACTTGGTACAAGTTCCAATTTTAAATTTACAATTAATTCATAACCTTCGTAGATAATGATAATCCTCAAGTTAATCATTTTGGGTTGAATATATATATCTGTTTCGTATGATATACTGTTACATCTCGGCTCCTTTTTTTTCTCTCAAAATTTTCAAGGTTAGAAGGCAAAGTAGCAGTCATAACTGGTGGCGCAAGCGGCATGGGAGCCAGCACAGTTCGTCTTTTCCATCAACATGGTGCCAAGGTCGTAGTTGCCGATATCCAAGATAGCCTAGGAAAAGCCCTTGCCGACGAGCTTGGTCATGAAAGCGCTTCCTACATCCACTGCGACGTTTCAAACGAAGATGATATTATCAACCTCGTTGACGCCACCATCTCCAAACATGGAAAGCTCGATATAATGTTCAACAATGCAGGCGTCTACGATCGTCCATTGAGCAGCATATTGGAAACTACAAAATCTGACTTAGATCTCGTAGTTGGTATAAACCTTGTGGGAGCTCTTTTAGGAGCCAAACATGCTGCCAGAGTCATGATCCCTCAACGTAAAGGTTGTATCCTTTTCACTGCTAGCGCAGCTACAGCAATTGCAGGGATGGCGAGCTATGCTTATACAGCATCAAAATACGGAATAGTGGGACTAGCCAAGAACTTGGCAGCCGAGTTAGGGCAATATAATATAAGGGTAAATTGTGTTTCGCCTTTTATTGTTGCGACTCCCATGACTGCACCTGCCGAAGGTGACGTTCTGAAAATAGTTTCGAGAGCAATGGGGAATCTGAAAGGGGAAGTGTTGAAGGCAGAAGGAGTGGCTCAAGCTGTGCTCTATTTGGCTAGCGATGATGCGAATTATGCGAGTGGGCTCAACCTTGTGTTGGATGGAGGGTTCAGCATTGTGAATCCTACCATGATGAAGGCTTTTAACCTTGTTCCATAAAATGGGAAATTTTGCAATTTGATCCGTGTTTCTTACTTTAAAAAATTAAAAGTTGTTAAATAAATCTATGTCATCTGTTAGTAGAATGTTGAATTCTTAATTTCAGTAATTAAGATTCAACTTTTAATAATTTTAAATATAAAAAAAAGCACTATAGTACTGCTTCTTATAATTTGTACCAGAAGAAATGAGAAAATGAGAATATATAACTGAAGGTTCATTATTTGGCTTAATACAACTAAGGCCATGTTTCCGCATTATGATTTGAAGTAATATTTTATGACAATCATTGAATTTAATTCCAAGAAGTAGTTTGACATCAAATTTGCAATTAGCGATTAGGTTGCGTTTGGGAATTTAGATTTCAAAATATGGATTTGGATTTTAAAAAATGTTTTACTAACGAGTGCCCTTAAGACACTCTTTAATGTTAGTTAATATACTAATTATAGTAATAACATTGTATTAAATACAGTAGTTGATAGATTTATTCATCATTTTTAATGTATTGAATGAAGATACTACTATATATGGTAACTTTAAAAAGTGCTTTTAAGGCACTCGTTAGCAAATCCTTTTAAAAATAGTATAAATTGTGTGATAAAACACATGTAAATATAAAATTCATGATTATTTTTCAAATTCCTGAATTTGTTGGATGCCTATTTAGTAGTGAATTTGAAATACTTATAGATATTTGTGAATTTGAAATTCATGTTTTTTTATACCTTTCAAACATATAATCATATTGAATTTATATAATAAATGAAATCTAAATTCAAAATTTCAAATTCATGTTTCCAAATATAGTATTAAAGAATTGTGGTTGTGCATTGAAATTTACAGTAAAAATTTGCCATGGAAAATTGTTTGACATGGTAAAGTGTTTGATATTTATGTGATGAAATTGTGGTGGAAAGATAAAATGTCTAAAATTGTTGGACTTTTTTCTATATATATATATATAATAATCAAGTGTAGAACATTAATTCAGTATTAATTAGATGACATGTACGTTAGACAAACTTTTAAAAGTTATGAGTTCGAGAGGATTTAAATGCGTAATATCATCCTCATATGAGTTAAATAGATAGATATCAAAGATTAAAGGTAGATTAGAAATCTATAAAAAAAAAAAAGTACACATCTATTTGTAAATATAATTTTTTTTTTTGGATGAAGGCATATTTTTAATTTTGGTTAAATGAAAATCATCTTCAATTGCAATCGGAAGTTACTAACTGATTTTGCCATTGAGAGCAAACCCATTGCAATCAGGATTTTTGTGCTAGGGGACTCTTACTCAATTGGACCTCAATCAGGCCCACTTCTTGATTTAATGTGCTGGTTTTGGACAATATTTTCCCAATTTATCTCTTAAACAATAAGGTTTGCCGAGTTTTTTTTCAATAGAGAGGTACTTAAATTTTTTTTTTTCTTTCTAGTAAGGGTAGTTAATTAAAAAAAACTAAATAAAAAAAAGAAATAAAAGGGGTTGCTGATGGTGATACATACCCAAGCATTATAAAGACTCAAATTTTTTTTTGTACAAAGGAGATTAGAGTATGGGGATAAGTGAAAATGTTGCAGATACTGAAATTTAAAATCAAACCTATTGGATGTCACTTTTTAAAAATAATTGTATGAAATAACTAAATTAAATTTCGGATTTGATTCAACTCAACTTTAAGATCATGATAATAAGGTTCCAAATATATATTCCATCCATTACGGGAATTGTAATGACTGGCCCGTCGTTTAGTAGGTTTTGATCAAAAGGTATACAATTCCTCTCAACATTTTTCAACAAAGCTTGACTCTAGTTTTCTCACACAAACCCAAATTGTTCTTTGGGTAGGATCAGTAATTCAGTTTGGTTAAAAACTGCAAGGAACGTGACAAAATGTTCAAAAAGTTCCACAGTGCAAATGTGCAAAAGCCTAGAAGTGAGCCAAGTCAATGGATTCATTTTGGAAACCAGGGCAAGCTTTGTCCACTTTGTTAACAAATTGGGGTCGATGGGCCCCTTGGACCATGCTATTAGCCCTTATTCCTCAACTCCAAATATCTGGTCCCAAACTCGTCAGTCCCTACCTATACGATAATATTGAACACAACATGATTATACGATTTGAATACGAAAAAAATAATTAAAATACGATATAAAATATAACACGATACAAAAAACACGAACACTATACGAATACACAAATGTGTCAAAATTTATATAACATAAATTATTAACGTATCAAAATTTATATTAATATAAAATACCTTAAACACGATTATAATATAAAAAATATATAAACACAATACGAATAGATGAATTAACAACCCACCGTATTCACACTCCCAGTTCTACTTCTACACCACCCATGCCACGTGTCATCAACCCAATCCGATCATCACCTCTCATTTTGTTCCCTAACCCTTTTTTTTTCTTCCTGTTTTTCTTGCCATTTTTTTCCAAACAAAGGTAAAAAGAAAGCATGCCAGCAGGCAGCAGCAAGCAACAGTAAAGGCTCGGACCGAAGCTGAGGTCAAGTCAGGATCTGGTAGGGTCCATTTGCAAGAAGAAAAAAAAAATACTATATATTTGTAAGAGTAGTAATCATGGTGGTCGATAGGGCTGTAATCGAGCCGAGCCGAGCCCGAATAATGAGAAGCTCGAGCTCGAGCTCGACTCGAAATTCGCTGCTCGAAACTCGGCTCGAGCTCGATCGAATACTATTTTTTAAGCTCGAGTTCGGCTCGAGATAAAATCGAACTATTCGAGCTCGGCTCGATTAAGCTCGTTTACTCAATTTACATACTCGAGCTCGAGTTCGAGCTCGAGCTCGTTTCATATACAATTTTTTTACATTTAAATAATGATTTTTTTAAAATGATATAATGATAAAAAAAACCTTACACAACAATCAACAATCAAAAAGATAAAAATCTCAATAAAAATAAAAATAATATTACATCAATTTAAATTATTAAACTTAAAAATAAAATCCATGTCTCATTGACCTGAATCCCTTGCTGTTGCAGAAAGTCCATTTCTTCTCCACCCTTTTCAAATACCTAAAAATCTCAAGTTCGCAACAGTTTTTTTAGAAAAAACCCCAAAAGGAACTAGACTTGATAAGGCATTTCTACTAATTTAAGAAAAAAATGTTGGTAATTGTTTGAATGACTCACCAGTGGATCCCCTCCTTTTAAGTCTAACTACAGTAGCTCCAGCTTCAGCAAAACTCTAGCAACTCATGGAGCAAAACTCAATAGCACCAAAAATTTGAAGAATCCAGTAGACATAAATCATCCAAAAAATTGAATACGTTTACCTGAGTTCGGCTATGATAGCCAACAGTTTTGCCGACATAGAGAAGCCTGGCATCAGGGCCAACCAAGTCTAATACAACATTAGAAGTCAAGTGAGGGAGAGAAGGTGAGAGTTTGTGAGAGTGAGAGGCGGGGATGAGAGGAAAGTGAGGAAAAAAAATTAGGGTTTGAGTTTTAAGAATATATATATTAAGGGTAAAATAGTAAATTAATATTAAAAATATATTATAAAATCAAAAGCTCGATTAGGCTCGCGAGCCGCTCGAATCGAGTATTGAGATACTCGAATTCGGCTCGCTCGATAGCTCGAGCTGCTCGAGCTTGAGCTCGGCTCGATAATTACCGAATCGAATTCGAGTTTTTTTCGAGCCGAACTCGAATAGCTTGCGAGCACCAGTGTCTCATTTACACCCCTAGTGGTCGATAGAGTATCGATATCGATGATATTGGTTAATATGTCCTAATTTTTAATTAAATCGGTACAGATAATTTTTAATTTCGTTCCGATTTTGGTATCGGCCCGTACCCATAGTACCGGCCTGTATCAGTTTATACTGATCAATATCAATCAATATCGGTACATATCGATTCGTACCTGTTGGTACAAAATTTTGATTTTTTTTATTTTTTTTTAAAAAAAATCACGTATTTGATTTTTTTAAATTAATTTCAATATTTTTTGTGTCATAATTATTTTTATTTGTTTCATAATTACATTTAAAAATAAAATATGTTCATTAAATTAAGCTATTGAACATAATTAATAATAATTTACTATATTTTTTAACATTTTAATATATATTTTACCTATTTGATGTTTAAAAATTTTAGATATTAAATATTTAAAATTTATATTTACATAAAAACATATATATATATATATATGTATATAATGGATATATATTTTCATTTGTATATAATATTTTTTTTATTAAAAAACTTAAAAATAAGTTATATATAGATATATGAAAAAATATTTTAAAAATATCGATAAACCCGAAACAATACGTGAAAATATATCGATATCAATATATATCAATATCAAAATAAAAACGATACTGATTAGTTAACTAGTTTTTGATCTGATGGGATGATTAGAGCCCACGCACGCCTTCTGATGCATGGGAAATTGATTTTTCATGACCCATTTCCAGGCAAGCCAGACATACAGCCAGGAAAAAAAAAAAAAAAAGAAAGAGGAGACGTGGCCTTTTCTATACAGTTTTCTTCTGGCTGTAAATGAGATTTTTCCTTGTGATCATATAATATCATAAACAATTAGAAATCGGCAATTTGGCATTGCCTCGGGAAATTGTTACTATTTTGTTTGTTTTTGAGTAAATCAATTCAATAGATTAAATAATTAATTTACCCTTTTTGTTTGCATTGGCAGTTTGCCTGTTTAGTCCATTTGTTGCATTTACTATTTAAAGCCAGATATCGGTTTTGTTTAAACGCTGCATAGAGTAATAGGCTAGCCAGTAGCCAGAGAGGTGATGAGTTGAAATTTTAGTAATTGGTCACTTAAATTCTTTGGCTTACAACCCAATTTAATTAGAACAATATTCTTTTAGATAGAATTTGGTGGTATGTCAGATTTGTCGGCTGAAATGAATCTACACCTGTAGTTTCATGATTTACCGAGTCTTTGCAGTAGAAAAAAAAGTGTCAACTATGAATACTCAAGTTCATTTTATCAGTATTTTATTTTTTGGGCAAAGAATTCCCATT
Source organism: Fremontodendron californicum (assembly GCA_030761205.1). Lineage (NCBI taxonomy): Eukaryota > Viridiplantae > Streptophyta > Magnoliopsida > Malvales > Malvaceae > Fremontodendron > Fremontodendron californicum. The sequence continues at coordinate 6,817,918 of JAULJL010000009.1, read as the reverse complement.
TTCAAGTTAACTGAACTTCATGAATTTCAGTACTTACAGGTTTTAATATATAATCATTTTCATGGACTTTGCGCCTTTAAAGTTTCAATAATGGTTCTGGCCAACAGAAAAGGTTTAAATTATGAAATTTTGTATTTATGGAGAAGTCAATTATTTTTGGTGAAACATAAAAGCTTTGAACTGATCATAAACACAAGAAAAAAATAAATAAATTCGATTTTAATACACATACACAGATTGATTAATTTGTCATGTTCTATGTTTCTTAATTCTTATAATTAGTACAATAAATATCATCAAGTTGATCAGCCTGAACTGTTAAATTGACTATATATCAGCTTAGCTATAATTGCCAATTTTTTTCTTGCTTATTATCCTTTATATATATATATATATATATATATATATCATTGCCAATGAAATAAAATAGAAAATAGTAACAGATGCGTATCAATCTCTTGATTATGGTGCATTGCTCTTGACCCTTTCGTACATTACTTCATTGAACTAATGGAATTCAAACATTCACTGCTATAAATATTTAATCTGATATTTTTGAAACAATGAAATCAATCATAACATTTCTCAAAATACAACAAAAATTAATTGTTGGTCTTTGTAAAATTCAACCAACTAAATTTTCATTTCTAAGAAGCAAGTGTGAATAGATAAAAATAAATACTAGTTTATGGCAGAAAGAGAGTCATGGACTTTTGCAAGGAAAATCAAATCTCAGGGATTGGCCTTATAAAATTCAGGTGGTTTTAATTTGCTTGGGAATCGAGGAAACTCCCAGTCCACTAGTCTTGTTCAATAGCATGTGAAAGTTAACGAATTACATTGCAGATTCCTTCCAAAACCTGGTTTTAATCTCTTTAAAAATCAAGGATTAATCCTGTTTTTGGCCAAACATCATCTTTGAGAAACTTTTTAATTTGTACAAAGTTTTGAGGCTTTGGTTTACTATAATTTGAACAGAATTTTAGACAAACTTCATTGAAAATTGAGAGTGTATAATCAACCTATGGTTAAGACAAATTTTCTTGAGCTGATATATTATAAATCTATTTGATGATTGCAGGAAGTAGAGACAGTGAGTAAGATGACATAAACATGTCGTATTAGACAAAATATATACTAATATATATCAGCGTAGCACAACAAAACGACATGTATTATTTATGTGTTCCCAACATGTAATTAAGTTAACAACCGGTCCCATCCTTTTCTAGGGATGAAAAGGGGTGTCTGAATCTACCTGGAAATTGAGGTGGGTTTTGTCTCAAACTCTGAAATAAAAAGACATAGGCAACTGCATAAATAAATGAATAAAAAAAAATGGAGTGAAAGACACCCGGATGAGAGTGGGATTTTGATTAGATCTAGAAAATTATTTATATTGTATTTGTATTATAATTATATTTAAAATATTATAATTTTTGATATATTAATAATTTATATTATATAAATTTTGATATATTCATATATTAATCATGTCATATTCATATTAATTTTTATATTATATCATATTTTAATTATTATTTTTTATTATATTTATGTTTATGTATAAAATTATATTAGATCTAATTATTTTGATTATGAGAGCAAAAGAGATAGATTAGAATAAGAGGAGAGGATTGAAACACGACTGACTGACAAAGGAGAGAAAGGATTATTCCAATTGGACAAATCCTATCTCATCAATCTTTCTCTGCTCATTGGAAAGGTAAGGGATTTGTGGATTTTTTTCAGAGTCCCTTCCAATCGTTTCCTTGCTCCTTTTAAAACTAGGAATGGCCAAATATCAATAATGCTGTCATGCACGTGATAAAAATGCTACTCTCTTCGTATTTATCGAATTTAAATTGAGATCGTAAATATATTTTTTATTATATTATATTTATTATAATTGTAAATATAACAAATACTATTACAATTTATAAACATTCGAAAAAAAAATTAAAATCATAAAATAATAATTTTATTATCACATTATAACAGTTATTTAAAATTTTGTTATTGACTAAGGTCAGGACCCCAAATTCTTTAGTTACTTTTTTAACAAAACAAAACTTGCTTTCACTGATTTTTACTATTCTCTTTTTTTCTGACTGAATATAAACCTAACAAGCATGTTCATCTCTGTCAGGGTATACAATGTAAAGTATGAGATTTTTCACTGTTTGAAATGACGCAAAATCCTTTTTTTTTTTTTTTTTTTTTGTACAGGCAAAGGGATAAAGATCAAACATGTGCCCCACTGATTACCAAAGATCTTCTCCACCTGCTGCTATGGCTGCCGTTGGATATGCCAACCTGATTACCCATATTGCGTCAGGTTGGCCCCACCACCACCCTTTTGATTTGCTTACCAATGTAATGTAGTAACATGGGGTGTTTTTTAAATTACACAAAAATTTTATTCACGCCCTGTTAGAAATCTCTTTTCATTCTCAAGATTCATCCCAATACATGTCCAATTCAGCAATTCTTATTCCTATATATACATATATATATATATATATAATGCATATGTCACAGTCAGGATCGATCGGAAATGTGAAGGGAATTAATGAAGTGTAACTGCTCCAATCCCGATCGATCGACAATATGCCAGATATTTCTTTCTTTCTTTTTTCATTTAATGATGGATGATATTTGATATGAATATATATATATATATATACTTCTTAGGTTTTTTCCCCCTAAATTATTGTAACTCTGAATCTAAAATGTGTAGTTTATCTTTACTCTATCCTAGCATATTGGGGAGGGGAGATTACTTGGTTTTTTTATTCAAATATAGTCAAAAAAAATTATATCCCAAAATATCATTCATTTCAGATTAATTTCCAAAATCCGTTTCTTTTAATACTAGCTGGGAAATCGCCATCCCCCATGGCGATTTCCCAGTGTAAAAAAACTCATTTTGGCAAAAAACACCAAGGGAAATCGCCATGGGGGTGACGATTTCCCTTGGTATAATTTGCAAAATTTGCAAATTCCATAAAGGGAAATCGCCATGGGGGGTGGCGATTTCCCTTCATGTATTTTTTCTTTACTTAAATTAAAAAACAAATTTTAAAATTATTTTTAAATTTGTAAGTTTTGTTTTTTAATTTTAAAAATTAAAAGAAAATTAAATTTCTTATTAAATTTAAATATGGTAAATTTTTTTCTTATAAAAATTAAAAAAAAGAAAATAGTATTTCTTCTTAAATTTTCATATCAAAATTTTATTTGTAAGTTTTGTTTTAATTTTAAAAATTTGTAAGTTTTGTTTTTTAATTTTAAAAATTATAAATTAAATTAAAATAATTTTTTTACAATTTAAAAACAAATTTTTGTAAATTTTGTTAATTGATTTGTATTAGATAAAAACAAAACACAAAAAACAAAAAAAAAAACATGTAATTCATTTGTATTAGATAATCCAAATTACATGATAAGTTGACAAAAACATGTAATTCATTTATTGTTGATGCGAAGTCTCCCCCAATGTGCCAGATCGATGCGGACAATTTCGACGGTTATGACCTTCATTTCTGCATAATCCACAACGTTTTGGTTGGCCTTTCTCCCTAAGGTCCATTTCATTACGAATACGACTTGATTTTGGCCGACCATGTGGATTTCTCCGTATTTCTTGATTGGGACACACTTCTGGACCATCATATTGAGGCCAGTAACCTTCATTTCCAACAGCTTCGAACTCATGTCTATAAACATTGAATATAGTTTCCAGTCTATAGACTTTGTCCACATATTGCATGCAATCTACATGGACATGTGCACAGGCAGCAACTACATGTGAACAAGGGAACCTTTGTGCTTGAAACTTTCCACAATCACACCACATGTCATTAAGCTTGACTTTGTACTTCATTGCAGAAACACCCTCTTGTGGATCAACTAACTCTTCAACCAGAAAAGATTGATTTGCTCGCGTAAAATTACGAACAATGTGGGAGTTAGCTTTCCTGCGATTTTCTTGCATAGCATGTGTGACTGTTTCACAATATGTGTGCCCTCCCTCCATCATTGCAATTTGCTTGTTCCCCATCTTAACAAAAAGTGCAGCCAACCTATAATATGTTGATTGCACTAAAGCAGTAATGGGAAGATGACGCGTTCCCTTCAACACCGAATTGATAGATTCAGCTAGGTTGGTTGTCATATGGCCATAACGTCTTCCTTGATCATATGACTGCGCCCACTTCTCCTTGGGGATCCTATCAAGCCAATTAGCCGCCTCTGCATTTTCTCCACGAAGATTGTCATACATGAAATAAAAATTCGGTCGCCTCAACTCGTATCCTAATAAATTTTAAAACAAAAAACTTGTGAATTTCAGTATTATTTTATATACTAAACGAAATATAAGAGATAAAATAACTATGATTTGATTCCATACCCATGTTAACAATTTGTCGACGCAATTCCTTATTGTTAAACTTTTCATAAAGTTCGCTGTAATGTGTCGAATGCAGTACACTGAATATGCATGTGGAGGATTCCATCCACCATCGCGTCTAATCGCAGCTTTGATGGCTTCATGTCGATCAGACATCAAGCAAATGCCAGGCTGTTTTGTCACGTGTCTACGCAAGTTACTGAGAAAGAATGACCAAGCCTCTGTTGTCTCACCCTCCACAATGGCAAAGGCAATTGGCAGTATGTTTCGGTTGCCATCTTGTGCAATAGCTAACAATAACGTGCCTTTGTATTTTCCATATAAGAAAGTACCGTCTATTTGCACAATAGGTTTACAATACGGATACCCTTCAATGCACGACTTAAAAGTCCAAAATAGTCGATGGAATATTCTCTTACCCTAGACCAGTCGATCACCGTGATATGCAAGTACCGTTTGCAATTCCACAATTGTACCAGGCACGAAATGCTGCATTACACCTAACCATTTAGGTAGCTCATTGTATGATCTTTCCAATCGCCAAATACTCGAACAATTGCCTTTTGCTTTGCTTTTCATGTTTTCTTGTAGGAGGTGATGTATCCATACCGGATTCGAATCTTAGCGATCAAAACTGAAACGGAAATCTTCGGATTTGCTTGGACCAATGACAAAATGCATGAACAGATCATGTTACAATCTAACTTGCAATGATCTTGTGAAATCCTCCTCGATGTGCAAGTATGAGGCCCTTCATATTTTCTAATCTCCCATACCTGTTTCTTCTTCATAAACGTTGCCCTTATTCTCCAATTACACCCATTCCCATACATTACGCACTTGGCATAATATTTCGTCCGCTCAGATTCAATTACTCTGTAATCTACAGAATTTTTGATGTTATAGTGCTTGATAGCTGAAAGCACAGCCTCTTTCGTTGGGAATTGTAACCTAACACATAGATCAACTACAGATGGATCAAATGTCAGAGGTGTAGCTAATGTATGAGCATACTCAGGAAATTCCGGCACATGCATTGCCTCCAGATCTAGTGTATGCATATGGGATGCAGCCTCATATGTGGGAAGATCTCCATGAGTGTTGATCTCAGCAGGGACGACGTCTGGGTCAGAATCACTATTGTCATCACTTGCGAATTCAGCATCCTCTTCCTGCTCACTAAATTCACCAACATCTTCACCATGGATTCCACGTGGACGAACAAGATCAACACCAGCTGGCTCATCTTCGAGGGTAGTAGGAATTAGGGTTTGTGAGACTAATGAAGTCTGAAAAGTTGTAGCTTGAGATAAGGACACGACTTCTTCTGTGGGAACGTCGTATGTAGTGTGAACATAGAACGACCCAGAATCATAATCTTCTATGGGAAAGTTTTCTGTTTTGCGAACATTTGAAGGGCCACAATCATCGTCAACATCATCTATGTCAGCATATAACTCAAGTACACCAACATTTGCAAATGTCTCATGAGCATAAAAGATGCATCTAACATCATCATCATCTTCAAGTGGAAATGTTCTATATCGGACACATCCTTCACCAATAGAAAGAGGATGCCTATACTTAACCTCTGAAACTCTTTTTCTATTTCCAGCTTTTATTTTTGTATGAATTTGCAGCTTCAGTTCCTCTAATGTGACGTCGTCTTCAACACGAAAACTTTTAGGACGTTCACAATCAAAGGTAGCACCTTCGTCAGTATTATGAATTTGGCCATTATAGTAGACCAATGCGATCACTCTATTGCTCATGTTGTGTAGTAATGAAACTAAGAAAGATGAGAATGTAGGTATTATCACTCCGCAAAAGAAAGAAGAAATATAGAAGGATGAGAATGAGGAGGTTTTAGCACTCAGGAAAAATCTGATTGAAAAACTGTTGTAGGGGGTATTGTAAACCTTCATAAGTATTATGAATTTATAATGGTTTATTATGTTGTACCAGATGACAAATCCCATCCTTTGTATAGGATGGAATTTGATTCTCATATTCTGCCTAGGACTATTTGACTGAAAAAGTTATAACTTATTCAATGCAAAATTTGATTGATAAATCCCATCCTTTGTCTCATCCATTGCAGAAAGAATCCAATTCCAATATTTTCTGCAGCATTTGATGGACTGAAAAATAGCCGAAACCTCTCTCAAACCCTAAATCATCAGTCTTATCCATTGCAGAAGGAATCCAATTCCAATATTTTCTGCAGCATTTGATGGACTGAAAAATAGCTGAAACCTCTCTCAAGCCCTAAATCATCAGTCTTATCCATTGCAGAAGGAATCCAATTCCAATATTTTCTGCAGCAATTGATGGACTGAAAAATAGCTGAAACCTCTCTCAAACCCTAAATCATCAGTCTTATCCATTGCAGAAGGAATCCAATTCCAATATTTTCTGCAGCATTTGATGGACTGAAAAATAGCTGAAACCTCTCTCAAACCCTAAATCGTCAGTCTTATCCATTGCAGAAGGAATCCAATTTCAATATTTTCTGCAGCATTTGATGGACTGAAAAATAGCTGAAACCTCTCTCAAACCCTAAATCATCAGTCTTATCCATTGCAGAAGGAATCCAATTCCAATATTTTCTGCAGCATTTGATGGACTGAAAAATAGCTGAAACCTCTCTCAAACCCTAAATCATCAGTCTTATCCATTGCAGAAGGAATCCAATTCCAATATTTTCTGCAGCATTTGATGGACTGAAAAATAGCTAAAACCTCTCTCAAACCCTAAATTATCAGTCTCATCCATTGCAGAAGGAATCCAATTCCAATATTTTCTACATCATAAAATTAAAATTGTATAACAAATATAATTTTATTTTTAAAATTTTTATAAGCAATAAAATAGTATATTTAATAAATTAAAATTTTTAAAAAATTAAAAAAGTATAAGAAATAAAATTTTTGATATAAATATTTTATAAGAAATATAATGTTATTTTTAAAATTTTAATAAGCAATAAAATAGTATATTTTATAAATTTTAATTTAATTTTCTGATACATTGATGTTAATTTAATTTTCTGATACATTGATGTTAATTTAATTTTCTTTTTTAAATTTTAATAAGAAATAAAATTTTATTTTTATAAAATTTTAATCATAAATTAAATAAAATTATTTTATCAAATATCCAGTTTTAAACTGTAACAATCTATACTATTATTAAAAACAATGATTAAATTGATGTCAAGACTTAATCGAATACCAACTCAATAAAAAAAATCAAATTAAAAAAATTATTTTACGATACGAACTTAAAAATAACTTCTTTATTTAAAAAAGTTACTCGATAAATTTCTTTAAAAAAAATTTTATTTACATTTTACATCATTAAATTATTTTTGATATAAATTAAATTTTGCTTTTTATAATATTACAAAATTTTAAAAAATACAATTTTTGATATAAAAATTTAAAAAGAAATATAATCTTCTTTTTTAAATTTTAATAAGAAATATATTTTTATTTTTTATAAAATTTTAATAATAAATTAAATTATATTTTTAATATATATTTAAAAAAAATAAAATAACCAAACCTAAAAAATATTTTAATTTAATTTATAATTTTTAAAATTATAAAAAAAAAATTTACAAATTTAAAAATAATTTTAAATTTTGTTTTTTAATTTAAGTAAAAAAAAATACATGAAGGGAAACCGCCACCTCCCATGGCGATTTCCCTTCATGAAATTTGCCAATTTTGCAAATTATACCAAGGGAAATCGTCATGGGGGATGATGATTTCCCAGCTAGTATTTAAAGAAGCGGATTTTGAGAATTAATCTGAAATGAACGATATTTTGGGATATAATTTTTTTTGGTCTATATTTGAATAAAAAAACCGAGATTACTTCATTGCTTATTTATATTCAAACCTAATTCATTAAATGATGGATAAAAATGGAAGAGATCAGGAAAGTAAGATGAACTGAAATCTGACACCTGTTTTTGGCTTTATTCTTTGGGAAATATAAATTAATGTCTAATAATAATACTGATTAAAATTATATATATATATAAAATAATTAAGGATTTTGCTAACGAGTGCCCTTAGGGCACTTTTTAAGGTTAGTTAATATGCTATTTATTGTAATAACATTGTATTAAATGCAAAAGTTGACAATTTTATTCATCATTTTCAATGCATTGATTGAAGATATTACTATATCTAGTAACCTTAAAGAGTGCCCTTAGGGCACTTGTTAGTAAAATCCAATAATTAATATATTATTTTTTAAAAATTAATAAAAATAATATATTATAAACAAAAAAAAGTTAAATATTTTTTAATAGATGTCTATAAAGCAGTGCTAGTAGTAACTTTGAAAGTAGCAATAGTAGAATTAAAAAGGGTAAATTTAAAAAATATATCATCAACAATATAATAATTGTTAAATAGTATAATTAGTAAGAATTATTTGAAAAAGAAAAATAAAAATTTGTTAAGAAGGAAATTGTAAAGATAAAATTACGCTTGATAAAAAAAAGTTCTCCTCTTTTTTTCTCTTATTTTTTAATTTATTTTTTAATTAAAAAATAAAATTTTCTGAAACTAAAATTTTTAATTTAAAAAAATAAATATTTTTATTTTATTTTATTTTATTTTTTTAATTAAAAATTTTTAAAAATAAAAAAAATATTTCTAAATTTTTTTTTATTTTTTTAAATTAAAAAATATTTTATTTTTAAATTTATTTTCAATAAAACTTTTTAAAAAATAATTTTTTTTATTGGATAAACAAAAAAAATAAGTTTTTTCATTAAAATCAATTTTATCTTTACAATAAATTTTATAACAATTTTAATTATTCATTTTTTTCAAATAATTTTTATTTATTAAATTATATAATAATTATTTAATTATTAAAAACATATTTTTTATATTTACCCAATTAAAAATAAAACAAACATATTCATCATCAAAATCACACTGAATATAATGATTGAAAATAAAAAATTCATCACGCAAAACCTTAAAGTACTCTCTGTCGTACTTACAATTCCCCCTTCCCCCTTCTCTATCTCTGTTTTTCACTCTCTTTCTCTCTCTGTCATATCTTTTAGCTGCATCAAATAGTCTCCACAGTTTCCAATCAAACCCATAATCATGACGCCTCTTGAAGCCCACTCCATCCTTTCCTCTCTTTTTCTCCACAATTTCTCTGCTGTACTAAATCACCCATCTCTCATATATATCCATAAACCACTTTGAGTGGAAACAATCAAACGACATCATCAACTCAAAGAAAGAACAAAACAAAAGTCCTTTATGGAACCAACACAAAGCTCCCCTACTTCAAAGCTTCACAAGCCTGCAATTCCCCTTGAAAACTCCCCCTGGATCTCCCATTTCTACCCTCAGCATCCCGCCATGTTCTTCTCTTCAAACCACCCTTCCCACAACTTCAACCTTAACCAAGACGAAGACGAAGAACTCGACGACAAAACCTCCACTGACATCACCGAAAACCCTAACCAAAACCTTCATGATGAAAACCCGGTAGACCATGAAAGAGAACCGATGTTTGAAAAACCCTTAACCCCGAGTGACGTTGGCAAGCTGAACAGGCTTGTTATCCCCAAACAACAAGCAGAGAAATACTTCCCACTCGGCGGCGGTGACTCGGGTGATAAAGGGTTGCTACTGAGTTTTGAAGACGAGTCAGGCAAGTGTTGGCGTTTCCGTTACTCGTATTGGAACAGCAGCCAAAGCTATGTGTTAACAAAAGGGTGGAGCAGATACGTCAAAGAGAAGCAACTTGATGCTGGTGACATTATTTTATTCGAACGACACCGTGCAGATGGTGATAGGTTGTTTATAGGGTGGAGGAGGCGTGGTGCAGCAGTGGCGGTTGCAGCGGCAACAGCCGATGGCGGCAACGCCGTGCTCGGGAATAATAGCGGTGGCGGCGGTGGCAATGAGGGGTGGAGTACTTGGGGATTGCATCAAGGGCATCGTTATCTTGGGCACATTCAAGGCCATGGGGCTAATGTGCCATACCAACCTGACCGTCTTCATGCAGGTATATTTTTTTGTCACATTGAAAAACTCTATCTATTTATCTTCTTCTTTTCCTTTTTTTTTTTTTTTTTTTTTATAAAAAAGGGTTTCTATTTTATAAATATATAGCTACTTATTTTTATTCTATATAATGTAAAATTTGGAATTTATTCGCACATTGAAGTGCGTGAGAGACACTTTCCAATTATATGGGAGAAATGTGCTTGTGTAAGGCTGTTTTTTTGGAACTTGTTTTATTTCACGCGCTACCAATTCTTATATATTTAGATAAGTTCATTTTTTATATATAAATTTTTAATTTTACTTAAAAGAGATTGTAACATGTTTTATTTTTTAATTTTTTTAATATATTTAAAGAGTATGTATGACGATAATGAGATAATTTCTCTATTTAGATATAGGAATTAGGGAGTTTTATTTTTGTTTTAGGAATGTACTAAATGATTTTGTTACCTTCACCTTTTCATTTTATTTGGTAAGCATTAAGAAACCTTTTCTAACAATCATTTTCAAGCAATGAAAAGCAATCCTATTCTTGTCTCTTTTTCTTTCTTCTGCTTTAAAGAAAAAAAAGGGTTCTCAAGAAACAGAGAAAAATGTCAAATTTAGTAAAGTGGATGAGGAAATATTTGTGTTGTTGTTGTTGTATTTAAAGGCAGAGAGATGAGATAAAAGAAGGGTGGGATAATTATTGATCAAACGGGAGCATGTCTTTTTGTGCTATGTTGTTCGACTCTTCATTTTTTTTTATTTTTAAGTATTCATAATTGATATCTGTGTCAAACACATACTCGGACCTGGGTATGAGGATATGATCCTCAACATATCCTTGTTGGACATATACCCATATCCGACACTTATACCCGAGTTCGAATAACATAGTTTTTGTGTTATATATTTACAGGAAGCATGGTTCGAAATCAAGCACCAGGTGGGAACCCAAAGAGGCTGCTGCGGCTATTTGGGGTGAACCTTGAGTGCCAGCTCGATGACTCCGAACCATCCACGCCTGATAGCTCGTCGGTGTCGAGTCAGGGTCCAACCACCCACGAGTTTTACTCTCACTCCTAATTACTTCAAACTACATGGTGAGCAATAATGCATAATATCGTCGTAGCTATTTCATCATCATTACCATAACCTTAATTATTATACACTACAATTAATTAATTAATTAAAGATAAGTATTAATTAGTAAAATAAAATGTTGAGGTTCTGCCTGTTTGCTTGCTACTTGAATTTGCTGCTGCTTCTAATGAGACAGATTAACAAATCGATTGATAATTATTAGTAAGTTGAGGAAGGTTGACCACTTGCCACGTGGCCTGATTGCATTAGTCTAGTTACTAAAGTATGATTAAGTTGCGACGTGGTTTCCTTTAGTCCCAACCATTTTTTTAAAACCAGACATTAATTAATGAAACATGCCCCATCCAAGCTGTCGAATGTAGTGGGATTTCTTCAGGATTATTATCTTTAAATAAAAAGATAAAATGGGCCCTAACTTAAGTAAGGCATAAATTCAAATCTAGTGAACCACTTAAATCCTTTTTATCTTTTCTTTTTCCAGGATTATTTTTTCTAAAACTTTTACTAATTATTCTATTATATATAAAAAAAATATTTAATACATAATTGAAATTTCACTTATGAAATTAGAAAATAAATCATTTAATAAAAATATATTCATATATTTTAAATTTATTCATATAATTTTAAATTTTCATTAAGATATATGAAATATATAATAATTCTTTTGTATTATTACATAGTTTCTTTTGTGGTGGGGGGGGTCTATAATTTCTTCAATGAAAATGTCCCGACATATTTTCTTAGATCCTTTGTAACTAAGGCTAAACTAGAAATATCCATGAGCCAGGTTGGATTCGGACCGGGTCCATGTATGGTATCAATATTATTGTTCAAACCCGATTCTGTCCGAAATATGGATCTCAAATTTTGTCTAAACTCATTCATATTTGTAAATGGATAATTAAAGAAGGACCGAACCGAACTCGAACCTTTAATGTTGGAGCCAAAGCTCAACCCATATTTTAAACGGGTCTAATTTTTTTGTCCAAATCTATTTTTCGAACCTAATATTTTTATCCAAGCCCTCTCAAATATGAACAGACTTTCGAACTTGAACGGATAATTCGATTTTTGAACAGGTCTAATCTAAAGCCTAAAGCCAAACCGACCTAGCTGAATATTTTCATCGTATTAAGTGCTGTTTTATGATTAGATTTTAATGGTATTTGTTTTTTATCACCATAGAATTCAAGTAAAATAAAAGCTCCATAAAGTTTTTGAAATTCCAAATAGCAATGATGGAATTGGGGAAGTGAACAGAGAGTCCACAGAAGCCAGATTGATGGTTAAATTCCAAGTCAAGCAGATATTGTTGCAAAAGGGAGCCAATTAAAATTTTGTGTTGAAAATTGATGGAGATTGCAATGATTAAGATGCCCTCCAAATAATTGATGGTCAACGGGGGTATGCTCTGGTCATAATAGTTAGGCACATATTCTAAATTTGCTGCAAAAAAACTGGTCCATTAAAGCACTGGTGAATGGGTGATTACAATGTAATTTCCTATAGTATTTTCTTTTTGTAATTATGACCTTATTTTTTTTATTTTTTTTGAGTTTTGGTATTTGGGATTGTAACAGGATATCACTTTCTCCCGAGATATCAACCAGATTAGAAATCATGGAGGATAAATCTGAAGATGTGACAGCCAGGATTTTACTTAATTGAACCCCACTTGCAAGGTCAAAAGAAAAAGCAAAATATTTATATCTATTTCTTTTTAATTTTATTTTTCTTGAAAGAGGGTGAATTTTTTTTTTTTTTTTTTTTTTTTTTAAATCCTAGATTTTGGCAACTTCCAAAGGCAGGGAAAGTGAGCCACATATGAAAAAAATAATTTAATTTTTGTATTATAAAAATGAGTAATTTAATTTTTGTATAATTAAAATAGATACAAATAAGTAAAATTGATAATGGTTTTAATAAAAAATTATTAAAATACTGACGTAAACTCGTAAAATCTAACAGATTTAGATATATTTCAAGTCAATAATTTTATTAAATTTTACGAGTACACATCAACATTTTAATGATTTTTCATTAACGTTATCAATTTTATTTATTTGCACCTATGTCAATTGTACAGAGATTAAATTATTCACTTTTACAGTATAAAAATTAAATTACTTTTTCACTATAATACAAAGACTATCTGGGTACTTAAACTGAAAGAGGGAGGCAAATTGGAGGATGGAATTGAGAGTTGGGGTAGGCCCAGGCAAAGAGAAGTGAGGCAAGGGTGGTGATATAAACAAATTTCAAATGAGGAAAACTGGGTCGTTTTAGAATCTATTTGAGGGACTGTTGAGATTCTGCCTGAAGATTTTTCAGAAACATATTAATGGAAGGGTAAGGTGGTGGTGATGGTGGTGGGTGGGTGGAGGTTCTTGAATAGAACAGCTGCCCACTCCTCTCTCTTTATTTTCAATAGTAAAGTCCCATGCAGACAAAGCTGTTTTTTGATGCTCTACTACTACTGTAAGTTGCAGAAATCAGAATCAGAAAGCTTTTAGAAATAGATAGCATCTTCATATTCTCTTTCTATGTTTTGGACTCCATTCTCTGTAATTTTTGTTGCTGCCCAGAAGGAAGAGATGAATGATCCTGAAAAAGATGATGATAATATTTGATATTGATAGTCATGTAGTCAAAGGAAAACCTAAAAATTAATTCTAAAAAAGAAACAAATAGTAGAAGATATAAACAAAGTGGTCCCCTGAATAGATAATGCAAACATTGCAACTTGCAGGAAATGTTGAAGTGAAATTACAGAATATATTTCATAAAAGGATATCAAAGTATAGTAAATATAACGGTAAGCATAGGGTTCCATTCTTATCAGAATTCAGAACCCTGTATTCCCCCCCCCCTTTTTTTGCCAGTTTGCCTCAATCTGGGTTTCATATTTGAATTGATGATATGGAGAAAATGATTCAAAAAGTGGCTACAACTGCCAAAAACTAATAGCCATTTTTAGTCTAGTTTTGTAATGATCCAGTCCAATGTTAACCCAGTAGCTTCTCTAAACTCAAAACTGACACACTACTACTGATGCTAAGGTGTGCCTCAAGCTTACTTATTACAGCTATAAGTGTTGCATCCTTGTTGCCTCCTATGTCCAGCAAAGGGCAGGAAATATTGGAGTTCCCCTTCGGAAAGTTTTATGCCCTTAGTATCATTCAATGTTATCCGAACTCTTCATTTTTTCTAAAGTATTTGTATCCCACACTTGTGTCCGATACGTATTCGGACATAAATATGATGGTATGATCCTTTAAAGATATAAAAAAAAACTTCACAAGCATGTCGGACACATACCCGTACACTCACCCCCAAATCCAGATAACATAGGCATCATTTACAATTTTACAAAGCATAAATTATTCTATATAATGCAATAAACCTAACAGAAGATTTTTACATTTTTTTGCCTTCTATAGTAGGATATATGACAAGATGCTCTATCCTAATTATCTTCTTTTCCTATTACCATCAGCTTTCTATCTGTGCCCCAAGCCTGACACAGTGACACTTTATCATTCTTGTTATTAAAACTTAAAAGGAGTAAAACCTGTCTTGTTCAATCGGGGCATATAGATTGCTAAGAGCAAAGCTCAGATCAACATCAGCATCTTAAAAGACTTAAAAAAACCTTTTAGGGTTAAGGCCTAGCTCCAAAATTAGTGTTAAAATATCTTACTCAACTTGCAAAAACATCCCTCTGACGAGTTTTAATGACTCAGGTGTCTGGTGACAGAAATGGGAAGCATGACCAGCAATATATAAGGAACTTATCATAAATGGAAAGGTTAGATAGAAACGAGAAACACGATGAACACCTAAATCCTGAGAAGAAAGCTATCTCACTTTTTTTTATAAATGAAATACTTATAATCTTGATGTTATCTTCAAGGTCAAGGAACAATCTTGCCATCGTGCCAAGCTATAAATTTTTTTATGAAAAAGTACACCTAAGAAATGCATAATTAAATAGGTTTTATATAAACGATGTGGCCCCAAGGAATTAGCTTCCTGAAATGAAAAAACTAGGGAATTAACGGTCTCAGCATGCCTATTGTGACAGATTGTTCCAGCTATTTTCAAAAATGTTTGCAATCTTTCAGCTACCATAGATACAATGAAATAAAGGAAATGTTTAGAAAATGCTAGTTGGGGTGCGATTTTTTGAGGAAAAAAACACCACAATTAGCTAGATTCTCATAACTGTAGCAAGTAGCACACAATCAGATACCCTGTCAGATAGGGATCACACTTTAGGCCACTCATACTTAACCATTGAACCAAATACATATAATAAATGTTCTTAATCATGCAATCGTGTAAACAGCTCAAAGCAAGCTGATGGAAAAGTATAGTTTTAAGATATGATGAAAACCATTAAGCCCAACAGTGTTAATAAGCTCACTAATCGTCGACAGGATTTGGCATGCATAGACAAAGCTTTTCACGACCTAAGCACTTAAATGAAGCTCGGACCACACATCAATGTGTATTGAATAATGGCTACAGGGTTCTAGCTTGCACGCATATGTTTGAAAGACCTTCCAGGTTAACTAAGAGATACCAATACAGGCAGATGGATTTGGTGACAAGATACACAGATATCTTTACATTTCTTATGTGACTAATCAGATAAAGTGTCAACTGATCATCAGGGCCCATAAGGATTCAGACAAGAAAGTTACCCATTGACCTCCACTGGAAATGGCCTCCAAAGTTTTAGTGGCTCTGCAAGTGGGAAGATCACCAGATATTGTTATCATTGGCCTCAGGGTGGTGGCCAATCAAAGAGATTATAGGGACTCCTCCTGTATAATGGGTTTGTCCAGCAAGAATAATTCAATCATGCATAAGTACAGTACTACAGTATAAATATAGCAAAAACATGAGAATATTTCTTTGTCCCACTTAGCTTTGCCTCTTATCAGGCCTTTTGCTTTTGGAGCTAGGTCAACCTCATGTTCAACTCTCTTAACATCTGCCACAGAAGAACGAGCTAATTTTCTCTTACTTAAAGCCCCTGAGGAACAAAACGAAATCAACAGTGTACTGAAAGCAACACTGAAAACATCAAGATATCAAGAGGTCACTAGATTTTGTACTGAAAGCAACACTGACAACATCAAGATATCAAGAGGTCACTAGATTTTGTAATAATTGTAAGCTTGAAATTTTAAGAGTTTAGAAGAAAAAACAACTATCTAAAAATATTAGAACCATCAAAAACATACCTTTATAACAAATGTTTGTCTAGCACCAGAATGTCCACGATCTGCAAATCTTGAAGCCAATAACATGTCATCCCCAAATTGCCGAGGAAACAAATAACTTTCTAGATGAATCTCATAAAAGCTTGCTGCTCAAGACTTAAAAGCAAAGCCCATGTGCTTGGAAGGTTTCAAAGCAAAACAATTCACCAGGCGACGACTGGTGTACAATAGCCCCACCAATGGTATCACTTGACAGAGTAACAGATTTCTTGCACAAAGTATTAAGAACAACTGGTATCTCAGAGTATTGTTTCATCCTATTATTAGTGCAAGCTTCAATGGAATTTCAACTCTGCACCAACATCTAATTCTGGAGCCCCCATTTCCATTCAGCCATTTATATTGTGCAAGTCATTTTCAAACCTTTCTTCCCTCTCTACTCTATGCAATGTACTTCAGACATTAGCTATTGCAAATTAGTGATACCAAATTCACTAATTTTACTATAATGGAGAAATGATAGAACCATGCTCTTTAAACTGGGCAGTAATATCTAAACCAAAATCCAATAATAAAAACGTTTCTCCACTAAATAAACCAGGAAAATAAAGAAGAAAGGAAAAAAACCCTACAGCATTCATCATTAAAACCCAGAAACCAATCACTAATCTAAACTCCAAAAGCGGAAGAGAAATAGAAAAAGCTTACCAAAAAAGGCTCGTGTCAATTTACGGCGCTTTTTGATGTGGGGAGGATCTGGTAATGAAGAAGGGAAAAGCTATTTCTTTGAGATCGTATATGATGTAGTCAAAGACTTTCACACTACTTTCAGCTTCATTTTAGACCCAATTTGATTAAGCAAATGAATAACTCATCTTTAATCTTTCACTGTCCAAAATTTTAAGGGAAGCTGACGTTAACTAGATTTCGGCAGTACGGAGGCCGGAGAGGTTTTGATTTTTTTTAAGGTTTTCAATCATACGATATTTTAATAAGTATTTTTAAAATTATTATATATAATAATATTTTTCTTCTATGTATTAAAAATAATAAATAAAAATTAATTATTATATCTAATATAATGTTTTTATCCTAAATAATATATTAACTAGTTTTAAAAAATGTTTTAAAATATTATTATCAAAATCCTTAATTATATTATATGGATTTTATTACAGTTTCGCAGCTTTATTTTGGGAAGGGATACTGTACAGTGTTGAGCGTACATGGGAATACAATGCGAATGGGAGAGCTATTGGACTTTAAAGTTTAAATGGAAAAGGTTATGAAAAAAGCAAATGGGTTAATCAAACTGCTATGATGGACTTTTAAGGCTCTTTTATTCGAGTACTAGCAATGGGCTATGTAAACCATGCTCTAAATGACTGCTTTTGCTGGACAAGTATATAGAATAAGAATCAATATGCTGCGGGATTACTTTCCCTATCAACAATGAGTATATTCAGTCTATTTCTAGGAAAACAACAGCATTATTTGCAGCAATGATTGATGAGTGTTTTATGTGTGAAAATTGCAGGAATGGCACATGGAATAATGGAGGGCCTGTGTGATGCAGAAATTGAACCAGAAAAAAACTACAAAAAGCTTAAAGCTGAGCCATGGAATAATCAATACATTTCTGATGTAATCAAACAAATGACATATGGCAACTGGAAAGTGCAGTTGTTAAACATTACATATCTGACAGAGTTCGGGAAAGATGGTCACCCGTCAAGGCACCGTGAGCCGGGTACTCCTGCTAAATGCTCCACAAGACTGCAGCCATTGGTGCCTACCTGGGATACCAGACAACATGGAATGAACTTCTCTATGCTCACCTACTGTCAATGGAATTTAGAACCAAGTGATCAACAAACTGGGAAAAGACCAAAACAAAAAATGGAAACCATTTGTTACCCTACACGAGGAGTATTGTTTCGATTTTAAGGCTGTACAAGATCTCCACTGCTATTCAGGTTACTTCCTCCACATTTTCTTCAGAGTCCACTTCGCTGGTTTCCATTTCCTTCACTTTCTCAAGCTGCCTCAAGAGATCTAAACGTTCAGGTCCATATGTGGATGGTATCTGCCATGAAACAGACTGTTAGCCATTGAGAAATAGAGGTTCAACACTTTAAGCAAGACATAAACAAGAAGGATGACACACCAGAGCTGGCACATATCTTTGAATTGCAGCTAAAATGGCTGCATGCCCAACAGCAGTAACCTGCAGGACATAATTTATCCATCAGATTAAGACACAATAGATCGATGATAAGTTGAATTGTAAATAAAAGATGACTGGAAATGTAGCATACAAGCTGTTTTTTTTTCCTAGTCATGTACAGGTATTGAGATTTGAGACCTATGTTGCTGCGACTCTTCATTTTTCTTGAAGTACCCGTGTCCGACACATATTTGGACATGGGTATGGGGATATGATCCTCCAAGGACCCTCCAAATACATGGAAAAACTTAGAAAAAATTGAACATACTCGTGTTGGACATATACCCGTACACAATACTCACACCCGAGTCCGAATAACATAGATTGAGACTATTCCTTTTTAATTCTCTTTTAATTTAAGGCTCGTTCAACAGTACTTACCTGATATACCCTACATGCTAGATGTTTATGCTATGATTCATTATTTTGGATAATTAGAAAAGACAAAAAGGAAAAACTTACTTTAGAGAAACTTGTAGGTGTTAAAGATAACTTACGTGAACAAAGACTTCCAGATAAAATTATAGGAAGAGTAATCTCTCTGAATTCAATTTTCAACCCCCGACTCATGCGGTCAAAATATTAGCAAAAGTTTTATTGACCGAAGATGATGATTTAAGTGGAAGTTCCATGATAGATATGTTATGTGGATAAGAAAGACAAAAGTGATTGATCAGCAATGCATTGGCAGACAGAGTGTTGACAGAATGATGTATTTTAACTTACAGGAAGAAGCATCAAAATGCTAATAGGAACAACTGATGCTAAGTCAGTTAGAGTTCTCCGGAGGGCTTTCTTTTCTTTCTCTGCTAATTCATCCCCTATCAGGGACCTTCTAAGCAACTCCATTGCAGCAGCAACATCGATGGCTAGAAGCTGAGTTCCTTGCAAGACATCCTGCTCATTGATAAATAACTCAGACGACAGCATTCATGAGAAAAATGATAGATGACTTCTTGAAACACTGATTGTCTACACCACAAAGTAGTCAGACCATAAAATATTGATGAAGAGTCTGAAACAATCAATATAGATCATTAAACACAATGACCTTATCAGGGGATCGAAAAACCCTAGGCTCATAATTCTTCTCAGATTTCATGAAAACGAGGGGAAAATTATATTAGCAATCCAAAAGTTATTTTGTATGTAGAGACAGTATGTGTATAACCTACTTCAACATGTTTCATATACCCGTATCAACATGATATGGTCCAAATAAGGGATACAAAAAGAATTAAGCACCCTTGCTACTATTAAATAAAGTGACTGTTTTAGCATGCAGAATCATGAAATAAGACCAGATCTAGAACAGACAGTATTGCCAAAGTTTTTGATAAAATATTTTTTAGACTTTTAAAATGCAGAAAGTTCCGCTGTCCTTAAACCAATCTAGTAAGCAGGAACCTATCATGGGCCATTTAGAAAAGTAGTGATTGAAAATAAGCAGGAACTACTTTCATCCAAAAGTTGAAAGAACCCATATAAATCAAAGATAGAGTGATCACAGAATGCTAAGTATACAAACATAATTATTTGATTTATAGAAATCCTCAAGATACTCATACCGTGCTTGTTTCTTTTATCTTGTCCAAAGATTTTTCAATAATACTTTCTTTCTTCTGAACCTCAACCAATTGAGCACGTCCAGCATCATTAATAGAGCTAGGACGATCATCTGTAACCTTAATATCCTGAACAAATTTGAAAAAGGTAAAGCAATTTAAAACATGCATGAAGAATCAAGCCATTCTGAAGGTCCATGTTTAACATATCATGCATCAACATGTTTCTCGTTCTTACAATGATGGCATCTTTTGTTTACACAACTATAACCGTTAACAGCTTGAGCGTACCTCCTCATTTGCTGACTGATCAGCACTTCTTTTAACACGTTTCTCAAGCTCAATTAGTTCATTCCTTAATTGTTCAAAGCGGTAGATTTCATTTGGTTCTGAATCAGCAATACCAATACTTGAAGTATTCTGCTCAATAAATTCATTTCCCTGCATGCAACAAAATTGCAAATAGCTTTATTTAAATAAAGCATAGGAGATTCCCAACAGCATAATAAATGCTTTAGCTCCTGGAATCTGTGTTATCATAATTATACTCAAAATTAAGAATTTTATATCATAGTGTATATTTGACTGTGTATCCAAGAAAAGAGCTGTTTCCAAACATAATTATCGGATGACAAATTTCTTCTCAGGTCCTTCACTATAAAACACACCTAAACTTCTAATAAGAGTAGAGATCCTCAAACCTTCAATCAATGCTCATGTCCAAATTTCCATCCAAATATACAAACAACTTAAGCTTGATGAACATGTCACAGCTTTATAATAAATTGATTAACAAAACAGATGTTGAAACATGAAACCAGGTGTGACTTAGCAACTACCCCGACAGCTCAAAGATATAATTTTTAGAATTAAAGGTCCAGTTCTCAAGTGCTTTCAAATTAGAGCTTAAGGCCAGCTCACTGGGGGTGAAATAGACCAACAGGAGAATACATAAAATGCAAGTCTGATACTAAAATGATCAAGTGCATGACCAACAAGTGTTAAATGCTACTTGTAGAGATGGCAGCGGGTTGGATATCTGCCTTTTTTTGTAATATCCGAATCCGCAAAACTGTTTTAAAATCCGAATCCGTTTATTATCCGCATTAAATCCGAATATTACTATCCGAATCCGAATTAAATAACATTATCCGCCGGATATCAGAATCTGCTAAATATCCGAATTCAGTAAGTCAAAAAAATTAAAATAAAAATAAAAAATAGTTTTAATTCAAATAAACGGATATCCGAATCCGAATCTGCAAAAGTAAGCGGATTGGGATATCCGAATCCGTTATCCGCATAAGTAATACGGATTCGGATAATGGATGTCCGAGATTTCATATCCGCAACCGCTCCGAATCGGCGAATCCGTTGCAGATATTAATTATAATATCCGAATCCGAATTTTATCCGAATCCGCAAAAAACGGATCGGATAATTACAAATATTCGAATCCGCACTATCCATTGCCATCTCTAGCTACTTGTGGAGACAGTTCATACCGATTTCTCTATAGCTGATGACTCAGTGTCAGGCTTCCTGGCTGAAGGGTGTAAGAAGCTCCATAATCCACGCGATTTATTGACAACTCTAAGCAGAAAAAGACATAAATAAAACAAAGTAAAGAGGCATGGTGTGATTGAATTAGCATTTTAAATAAGTTCCATGAAAGCAGGCAAAAGCTACAGTCTACTGCTGAAGTTGCTACCTGTTGCTTCTATCATTTGTTACAGTATCACTCTTTCTGGTTTTTGTCCTTGGATACTGTTGCTGCTCATTAAAAGAGGACTGGGAACTACCATCACCATCTTCCTGAATAAGAATAATGATTTTACATGAATTCCAACTAAGCTCACAAATATGTTGTATAGTGTGTAAGCAAAATACAAGATTAAGGCATGGAGTGCCATGTAAAGATCGTAAAACACCCAATTATAAGGGGATTTTACCCCATAATTTGACCTTAATTTCAATTTGAACTGAACTATTTATATTGTTGCAAAGCCAGCCCTGCAATTTACCAAAAAAAGGAAAAGCCAGCCCTGTAGTCTATGGTTAATGTAGTGCTGCCCAGCAACTAACGCCATGAAATTAATTAGGATAATTGCAAACACACCTAGCACAAAAATTGTTGGAAAGCATTGACTGCATTAACTGCTGAATTTTAGGAGGATATTACTGCTGACTTTTAGGAGAATATTTGCTTTTATTTTGTTCTTGATTTATTTCCTAATTACAGGGAGAAATATTCTGTTTTAATATTTTCCTAGTTGTAGAGTTGACTATTCTTGATTCTTTTGGCTTATAAAAAGCCCTCTGATGTACATACTAGAAAATAAGAAATACAATTTCTTCTTTTCCTTCAACATGGTTCTTTAAATCGTTTCTCTCCGTGGCAGCCTTTATCCTCGGTTTCTCTATTTTCTGTGGTAGTTCTTTCCCTATTTTTTCTTGATTCCAAAACATTAGAATGTCGGAAGTTTCACAAATCACCGTCCATTCTGAAGAGACTGCAGTAAGTCAGACCCCTGGGGAATTACAAAATATCCAAGCGATGTATAGGCTGAATGGAAAAAATTATCTTAAGTGGTCTCAATTTGTGAAAACCTTTCTTAAAGGAAAAGGGAAACTCAGCCACATTCTCGGGACTGGACCCGAATTGGGAGATCCGAAATTTGCTGCTTGGGATGAAGAAGATTCCATGGTCATGTCTTGGCCGCCATGGTGCCCGAAATAAGTGACACCTGTATGTTCTTAACCACTGCCAAAGAGATATGGGATGCTATTCGTCAGACATATTCAAAGAAACATGATGCTGCACAAATCTTTGAGATCAAGACAAAAATCTCTGCTACGAAACAAGGAAATCGATCAGTCAAGGAGTATGCCAATCTTTTGAAGAATTTATGGCAGGAGATGGATCATTACCGGTGCATTGAAATGAAGAACAGTGAGGATGCAGTCATTTTAAGAAATTTCATAGAGAATGACAGAACCTATGATTTCTTGGCTAGCCTCAATGCTGAGTTTGATCTAGTACGGATGCAAATCTTAGGAAAGGAAGATATGCCTTCATTGAATGAAGCAAAATCTATTATCCGTGCTGAAGAAAGCAAGAGGGGAGTCATGCTTGATGTTCAACCAGTAGAAGGATCAGCGTTGCTTACAACTGAACTGGTTTCAGGAAAATCTGCTGCAACAAATGCGGACAGCAGAAAATCAGATTCAAGAAGCACGAATAAAGGGAATTTGATGTGTAACCACTGCAAGAAGCCGGGACACACAAAGGAAAACTGCTGGAAACTTCACGGTAGGCCAAAGAACTCTAACCGAAAATGGTAACAAAAGGGGCAAGCACATTTCGCTCAAGCCAACATCACCAGTAATCTCACTGCCCAGACTACTCCAAGTGATAGAGAGTTCAACAAAGATGATATTGATCGGCTGAGATTGCTCCTTGACTCACTAGAAAAACTTCAGGTGCATGTTCATTAGCACTCTTAGGTAAGTTTCCTTCTCCATGTGCTCTTAGTGTCTCGGATCCTAACACATTCGGCTCCTGGATCATTGACTCCGGAGCAACCGACCACATGACCTACTCCTCCCACAATTTTTCCACTTACAGTCCATGTCCTAGCAATAAAAAAATTACTATAGCCGATGGTTCCTTAGTAACAGTAGCAGGCCAAGGAGACATTCACATAGGACAATCCTTAATCTTGAAAAATGTCTTACATGTGCCAAAATTGTCTACCAACCTTGTATCTGTCAAACAAATTACAAAAGATCTAAATTGTAGCTTGACTTTTTTGCCTACACATTGTGTGTTTCAGGACCAAGTTACGAGGAAGACGATTGGGCATGCTAAGGAAAGCAATGGGCTTTACTGTCTTGAGTTCCCAGATGGCTATGTGAACACTGGGGCTGGTTACTCATCCATGCTCATGTCTGAAACAAGTACTCAAAATAAAGACCAAATTTGGCTTCGACATTTTCAACTTGGTCACTCACCTTTTAGAGTCCTTAGTATGATGTTTCCTTCTCTGTTTAGAAATATTGTTATCAAACAGTTTCATTGTGATATTTGTAAGTTTGCTAAACACAAACGGGTTTCCTTTCCTTTGAGCAATAAAAAATCTTCATTTCCTTTTCAATTGATTCAAAGTGACATTTGGGGTCCATCAAGGGTAGCTAATATTTCTGAGGCTCGGTGGTTTGTTACATTCATTAACGATTGTACTCGTATATCATGGGTCTTTCTCTTGAAACAAAAATCCGATGTGATCAAAGTTTTTCAAAATTTTCACAACATGATAAAAAATCAATTCGGTGTGGGGATAAAAAGATTGCGAACTGATAATGCTAGGGAGTATTTTAATCAAGTGTTATCCCCATTTCTTCAAAATTAAGGAATTATCCATGAATCCTCCTGTGTTGATACACCCCGACAAAATGGAGTGGTAGAAAGGAAAAATGGTCACCTTCTTGAAACAGCTCGTGCCCTCCTTTTTCAAAGAACAGTTCCAATACAATTTTGGGGGGAAGCTGTACTTACAGCCACTAATCTCATTAATAGAGTTCCATCTCGGGTTTTAGGCTTTAAGAGTTTTGGGAAGTGTTCTCAGTTTTTTTTTCCAGATTTTCCTATTCCTAATCGCCTGACTCCTCGTGTTCTTGGGTGTGTCTCATTTGTCCATGTTCATGCTCATAGTCGAAGCAAGCTTGATCCTAGAGCAATCAAATGTGTGTTTGTGGGATATTCTTCCACTCAAAAAGGGTATAAGTGCTATCATCCTCCGACCCGTAAAACATATGTTTCTATCGATGTCACATTTGTGGAGCCTGAGAGTTACTTTCATCCTTCTCTTCAGGGGGAGACACCTACTCATGAAGAGAAGGATGATTTTCTTCACCTACCTAGTCTTACCCATTCACCTATGCCCAACTCCATGCCTAATTCTAACCAAAACAGTGACCCCAAACCTGCCCAAAACAGTGAAACCAAACCTGATCATGCCATAGACAGCCAAGAAACATCAGATGATCCAATATTCACAAAGCCATTGCAAGTTTACTCGAGAAAGAAAGGATCCATTGCTAATCCAAAGCATGTCCAAAGGTCAGAACCAACGCTTGGAAGTGAAACAAATTGTGAGGTAAATACTCCTACTGATGTTACTTTTGATAATGATGATCTAAATCTACCCATTGCAGTCAGAAAAGCTACTCGAAAATGCACACAACAACCAATTTCTCACTTTGTGTCTTTTGAAAGAACCTCACCTTTACATAAGGCCTTCGTCACTCACCTAAATTTCATAGCCATCCCTCAAACCCTATCTGAGGCACTAAGTAGGGAAGAATGGAAACAAGCAATGAGAGTGGAGATGGATGCACTTGAGAAAAACAAAACATGGGAGATTGTTGAATTACCAAAAGGGAAGAAACCCATGGGATGTAGATGGATATTTTCGGTGAAATATAATGAGATGGGTCCCTTGAATATAAGGCGAGATTGGTGGCCAAGGGGCATACACAAACTTATGGCGTGGACTATCAAGAAACCTTCGCACCAGTAGCAAAGATGAATACTGTAAGGGTACTACTGAGTCTTGCAGGAAACTTTGCTTGGACACTACAGCAGTTTGATGTAAAAAATGCTTTTTTGCATGGCGACCTTGAAGAAGAAATTTACATGGAAGTTCCTCCAGGATTTAATGCATATAGAAATGGTAGGGTGTGTCGAATGAAGAAAGCATTATATGGGTTGAAACAATCTCCAAAAGCATGGTTTGGAAGGTTTGCTAAGGTCATGTTAGCTCTGAAGTATAAACAGAGCCAAGGAGATCACACCTTGTTTATTAAGCACTCTGCATCAAGGGGAGTTACTGCACTCATTGTGTACGTTGATGATATTATTGTCACTGGTAATGATCACCAAGAACGAAAAGCTCTTAAGGCTAGGTTAGCAAAAGAGTTTGAAATAAAGGATCTTGACAAGCTAAAATACTTCTTGTGTATTGAAGTGGCTAGGTCAAAAAGGGGAATCTTTATCTCATAGCAGAAGTATGTAATAGATTTACTTAAGGAGACAGGGAAGATTGGTTGTAGACCTGCAAAGACACCCATAGATCAGAATCACAAACTGGGAGATTCACCTAACGATGAGCCCGTGGATAAGGGAATGTATCAAAGACTAGTTGGGAGGTTGATTTATCTATCACACACTAGACCTGACATAGCATATGCAGTGAGTGTAGTAAGTCGATTTATCATGATCCGAAAGAAGTCCATCTCCACGCAGTATATCGAATATTACAGTATTTAAAGGCCAACATAGGTAGAGGAATTCTCTTCAGAAAAAGTTCAAGTCTGTATTTGGAAGTATATACTGATGCAGACTATGCAGGCTAAGTCATAGATAGGAGATCAACTTCTGGCTATTGCACTTTTTTGGGAGGCAATTTGGTTACTTGGAGAAGCAAAAAACAACCAGTAGTGGCTAGATCGAGTGCGGAAGCAGAGTTTCGAGCCATGGCACTAAGAGTGTGTGAACTACTATGGCTAAAAATGATCATCAATGATTTGAAGATTACAATAGAGTCCGATGAAGTTATATTGTGACAAAAAGTCCGCTATCAACATTTCTCATAATCCAGTGCAACATGATCGCACCAAGCATGTGGAAGTAGATCGACACTTCATAAAGGAGAAGATTGAGAGTGGGTTGATATGTACACCTTATGTCTCTACTGGAGATCAATTAGCAGATTTCCTAACAAAGGGATTAACTAGTCATGCATTTCAGAGACTTGTGAGCAAGCTAGGAATGGAAAATATTTACTTCCCAGCTTGAGGGGGAGTGTTGGAAAGCATTGACTGCATTAACTGCTGAATTTTAGGAGGATATTACTGCTGACTTTTAGATGAATATTTGCTTTTATTTTGTTCTTAATTTATTCCCTAATTACAGGGAAAAATATTATGTTTTAATATTTTCCTAGTTGTAGAGTTGACTATTCTTGATTCTTTTGGCTTATAAAAAGCCCTCTGATGTACATACTAGAAAATAAGAAATACAATTTCTTCTTTTCCTTCAACAAAAATTTCTTTGATGTCAATATTCTTGGCCATGCCCCCAAGTGCACTTTTATTGAAGCAAAAGGCAAACATTTATCTTCTACATGAGGCACTGAAAAGCCCTAGCCATCTTGCCATCATGGCACTAATTTCATAGTGAAGGCATTACTAGAATATATGATATTCAACAAAATTTAGAATAACTGAAAAAGAGGAAGGAGGGTAGGAAGAAACCTGTCGAAGGAAAGCTTCTTTTACTTTGAAAGATGCCTGCAAAAATTCAGCCTCTTTTTTTAGCTTCCTTATTTTCTCAAGGTCAGAACAAGCTGCTTGTAATTGCTCTTTCCCGGAGTAAGAACTTGAAACATGCAACTCTTGAAGCAAGTTCTCCAGTCTTTTCAGAGCTTCTTCAACACTCTCTAATGCCTGAAACCAACATGATGTCACTGCATAATTAGAACCATTCAAAAAGTTTAATATAAAGACACATATGGACTGGGGGAACTATGGGAGCAAGACTTCCATTCATACCAGTCATAACAGAAGAGCAGCAGCAAGATGAGAAAGAAGAAAGCAACTATGTCAATTATATTGAACATATGCTAAATTCCATCCAGTATAAATCTAGAAAGAAGTATAAACATCACCAATGGTTACATGGTTATGGGGTATCTAATGGTCAACATTGGACATTATGCTGCAGTAAAGTTGATTTATGGAATGGTAAAGTGAACTTTGTAACAACTACTAATCTATAAGATTGCAATTTCTCATCTTTATGCTTCTAGTGGTGTATGTGTTTCCAACAGATTTTCTCCATTTTTTGTTCTCAGTGGTGCTCTGGTGTGC
The DNA here is from genome assembly GCA_030761205.1 of Fremontodendron californicum. Classification (NCBI taxonomy): domain Eukaryota; kingdom Viridiplantae; phylum Streptophyta; class Magnoliopsida; order Malvales; family Malvaceae; genus Fremontodendron; species Fremontodendron californicum. The sequence continues at coordinate 6,789,404 of JAULJL010000009.1, read as the reverse complement.
AAAGAAAAACCTACAATCAAATTTTTTTCAAGGAATTCTACTTTTCTTTTTGCTTTGCATCGAACATTTTATCATGTGTTCACTCCCTCACAGATCATGTATATTATGGAAATCAAACCAAATAATCAGCCGATCCATCAATGCAGTTGAACAACAGAAAATCTAGTGCACACAGAAGCCGGAACAAAGAAAAAGGATGGGATGTTAACATTCATCCAAGCATTTTGCAAGCAAAAGCTTTGACATCCTAGGTTTCATAAGAAAAAGGTGGAAGCATTAACAACAGATCTGGCTAAAGCATATGAACAGAAAAATAGGCCCCTCTGTGACTTAAATGTACACCACTAGCATCAGCATAGGCAAGTAGTTAGTTCCAAACTACATACAATTGCTTTGAAACAAATTTAATTTCAAAGGGAAAAGGGGGAACCTTATCAAATGAATCTGACTCTTTCTCAATTACTGATCCAGTCCCACCAACAGAACTAGTCTCCACCATTTCCCTTCTGCATCACATTTTTCCAGCAAGTATAATCAGCAATTAGCAATCATTATATATAAAGTACCATTGTCAAATTAATGCAACACTTGTATGACATGAGAATGAGATAATAGTAAACATGATATGCAGCGACTAACCAGGTGCTAACCACATTTCTTTTGCATAACACAAAAACAAATAAAAAGCAAATGGTCCCTGTAAAAGAGTACAAACAAAATGCAAAATACATGCCAGCAGTAATAAATCAAATAAAATACAATTAGTGGATTGGCCTGGCATCAATCAGATCAGACACTCTTCGATGCAGAAAGAAAGTGAAGAAGAAAAAACATATAACATCTTATAGATTTAAGGATACAGGAAAGATAAAAGAAATATCACAGCTATTGACAATAGAAAGCGGCAATGCAAACACATGACCAGCAATAGGTTGCCCTCTAATTAAATCACACTGCCAAATAATCATTAAGTCTGTGGTAATTTCTTTGTTTTGCTCTTACAGTAAGTATTATGAATGAGGATGATTGAACATCTAATGAAGCAACCATACTTCTATTAGCAACATCAAACAAACTCCTTATCAGATCAAATCCATGTAAGACCATATCAAACTACATGATAATGCCATTGGATCCCCCCAAAACTAGCACCAATTTTATTGCTTTAGCGAATACAAAGAAAGGACCAAGAGAACACAAGTATGAGAATTTTCCATGTTGAAACTCAAAAATGTCTTGGAAAATGTTTTACCCCTAAAATCCTTTGCAAACATTTTTAAACTCATTTTATTTATCAGCAGATAGCTCTTTCTTGAGTTTTCTGGATCGTATTTCTGCAGTGTGCCTTAGAGACCTTTCCTCTTTTTTCAAACACAGCAAACTTTGGCCTTCTTTCCTCTCAGTTGTTCCTAATTTTGGATATCTAACCATTTTACTCACTTTATTTTTTCTTGTAAGTCATGATATACATGTAGTTGCAATTTTGCAGATAAATGAACAAACATATCATAAATGGTAGAAATTTTCTAGCATGTGTATCAAGATTTCAGATTTTTCATGTCTTTCTCAGAAGCTTAGTTCAGGTACCCGTGATATATTCTCTGAAGCATGGGTACAGCTCTGAAGCATGAGTACCTGTACCAGGTACGTACCGATACGGGTACGCATCGAGTACGGCTGGGTACGTACCGGGTACGTACCAATTTTTTTTTTTTTAAAAAATAAGAATGGGTATGGCTTGGGTACGGCTTGGCCAAATTTTACACTAAAACTCAGCATTTTAATGCCCTAAAGCATATTTCTCTTCCCTTCTTTTCATTATCGATAGCATTATCATGCCCTAAGACATATTTGGAGACTATTCTTTTCACTGAAGATGGGCAAGGAAATAATGAGATAGACACTGTCAAAGTTCGATTTTCATAGTCATGTTTAGATGTTGTCATGTTGAACAATTTAAGTATTGTAGTTTTTTATTTTGAGATGTTGTCATGTTGAAAATTGTGTATTTTATCTTTTATATTATGTTGTGTCATATTTTATTATGTGAAATTTCAGTTTTTTATAAAAATATATATATAATATTAACATACCCGTACCCTAGTTTTTTAAAAATTACCATATCTCATACCCATACCCGTACCGAGTACCGATACCGTACCCGTATCCATGCAACGTAGGATGTATTCGATTCACATGTATCCCATTTTTTTAATCAACTGATAGACATTTTAAAAAGGGATCTACTTATATGTTTGAAAACTTATAGCAATCATGTATGTACTTGAGTAAGAAAGTGCATGCACATGGGGGTGGGTAAGTGGGTTGTGTGTGAGTGAGTGAGAAAGGGGGGGGGGGGTGAGAGAGTGAGGGAAGGAAGGAAGACTAAGTTTAGGTTAAGCATCCACAACTTACGATGGTATCCCGAGTTCTTCTATGCACACCATCAACTTGTTGTGCCTAAACAATAAAGATAACAACACTTTTTCAAATTACGTAACAGAGATCAGATATAAATTAGTTTTCAACTAATGAACCATAAACTCCTTTACCCTCTAGACAGGAACCTAGCAGCCTTAACGCTAGAAGGATTTTCCAGCCATCTACTATATTTAATAAAGCTCTGCGTCCAATGAGAACAAACATCCAACACTTGGGGAATAGCTTTAATATTAGGAGGACCTTCTCGTATACTTTTATGTCCATGAGACTGTTTTGATGTGCTAACAATGCCAGGATAAAAAGGAAGCCAATCTAGCTCTTCACACACAACCTAATGGATTTAAAAGTAGGATCAAATATCATAGTTCATCATGAAACATATTTGTCAAAAGGTAATTACCAAAAAAACCATGCATGCTAACCTCTACAAACAGTTGATAAGAACTTATTGATGAAAGTTGAGGATAGTACAATACGCTGCCACCTATAAGGTACCTGCGACAAAAGGACATTGAATTAAAATCACAACTAAACCATTGAACCAATCCAATCATAATAGGGGAGAAAGTTAATGTATTCAAAGATACCTAACGAAGCTTTCAATAGGATCATCTATAACATCAAATCCATTTGCAGATAAAAAAGCCTGTGTATTTCTGCCTAAGGCAATAAAGAATCCAAAAATGGTCAAATCCCTTTCCAAGACCTGCAAGAAATTAGTACAACTTTCAATGACAACCTCTACCAAAACAAAAACAGAGTACCTATGCAATATGTAGCAGTCCTTCAGCATAAATTATTTTTCTTCCTCCTTCAATCATCATGTTTTCACATTTTATCCATCTTATTCTAAAGGATGCGGGGAAAGACTTAAACATCTCGTAATAACAGATTCAGCCTTGAGAGATATGAACTTATTAGATTACTTTAGAACCTTTGTCCAGGATGCTATTTTCAGGGGATGAAAAGACTACATGATGTCTCAAAATGTAGACAAATCATAAACTCTCACTCCAAACCTCAATGCTTTCAGATGTTGTTAGGCTTGACCATATTTTCTCTCTATCTATAGCTCGCTGCAGCTGCTTCTGTACAAGATCGATCCAGAAAATAACCTCCTCTGAATCTTGATCATTTACAACTCTGCATGCTGCGGCTCGGGGACCAAAATGGACAAGAAATTCTCTGCGTAGACCAATGTCCTTTATAGAATGATAAGCTTGGTGTATGGGAACGAAATCAACCAGCATGTCCATAAGTCTACCAGTTATGTCTGGAATCGTGGAAAAGAAATGGGAACAGGAAATTTTAGCAGGACCAAGTTTTGTGATTGCAGCAACACAAGTCAGCGCAAGCATGAGAAGAGCTTTTTCACTTGCACTTCCTGCAGCCAATGACTTGCATTTCCCGAACCTGGGAGCAGATTAAAAGAGTCAGTATATGACCAGTTGACCACAAGCTTCACAACTATCAAGAGCTTCATGAAAGGCTCACATGAAGAAACAAGGAGGTGATTACTTACACATCTGTTGCAGCAGTGAATCGAAGGTCTCCTTCAAAATAATTTACAAAAGAGATCACCACAGCTGGGACTTGCTCAGTCCAAAACCAGTCATATACTTCAGGTTGCTTGGCTGATAGTTTCTCCCTGATTAAGCTCTCCAAGGGAGCAGATTGACGCAACAAACTGCACCAATGTGATTGTTAGAAGATGCAGAAAATGCTAAATGAAAAGGGAAGCAATATAAACAGGTTAGCAGAGAACTAACTGATTAGAGTTGATTAGAAACACATAAATGAGCATAATGAAAATAGAGAAAGAGCAGTGAAAGCCTGAGTCTCCTTCAGCAAAACTTGATAGAATGAAATTTCGAAATGACAACTTAACATAGTCTTCCTCCATGATTAAAGCAAAATACAATGCCCCTTAACTAACAAGCATTATCCACTTCACATTTCACAACACAACATGATTGCCTTTTGCCATTTTGTTCTGCAGAAATAACCGATTACTATATAACAACCAGATTACCAGAGGGGAGCAACTTAGATATCTAAAATCATTAAGACCCCATTGTCATATTTGTAACTTGGAATGCCAATTGTAATATGAATCATATTCAAGGTGGGAAAATATTTCAGTTTTTCTTACTGCATAATAAGCTAAAAAGTGTTTACACAAATTGACAGTACTTGTGATAAATATTTAAATACACATAAGTATGTTTATAAAAACTTGAACAGGCAACAAAATAGCCTATATTTGAACAATATTCGCGAAAAGTAAATACCAATGAGCTAGATGAAATACAAAATATATGCAATGCACTACCTCCTTTGGACAAAAACATTTATATCCCTGTCTCTACTATCACCTCGGGATGAAATCTCGCTTGCAGCTTGTAGTAGGGAATACACAGCAGCCTGAGAAAATGCATGAAAATTTAGGGCTTAAATGATACTTAAGAAGGAACAATACATACTTTATGTGTATTAGCATACAGAATAAAATGTTTTTAAAACTGCGCTAGTAAAATTAAACAAGTTTAGATATAAATAAATAAAGAAAAAGAAAGAAAGAAAGAAAGAAAGAAAGATGCTCAAATAATTAATCAAATCTCTCAGTTGGGTGAAGAGACAGTGTTTGATCAAAATAAATAAACAACATTGTAAAAAAAATGACAAATTAGTCTTCTAAGAACCACACCTTGAGAGCTGGTAGTACAAAAACGTGCATCAAATTAAACATATTAATAAAAGCTCAAAGAATGAACCAAGACAAACCTGATAAGATAGTGTTTTCACCCATGCATTCCTATTTACACCAAGCCAGGCCGTTGAAAACCAAGACAACTTTGATAATGAGCCTTGTTCTTTGATTGCTAGCTCAAAAACCCTAGCTGCATCGTGTAAAGATTGAACGAGTCCATTACTATAATCTTCACCTTGCAGTGATTGATTAAGTTTGATCCTTATCTCATCTACATCTGTACTTGTACTGGTTTGCGAACTCCCGTTGACAGTGACACCATCTTCAGCTGATGCAAGAGGAAAACGGAGTCCCATCCTTCTTGATTTACGAAAGGCTGAAAAATGTTTCCTATAACCCACCAGCCTGTGATTATCTGACGAAGTCTGCCTTATAAGACATTTCTTCCTCAAATTACCCCAATTAGTCAACATATAATCCAAGTTAGCCATTCTTTTGCAAGAAACAGGGGTTCCAAATGAATTCCGTGAAAGCCATAGATTTGAAGGCCTGCTAAAACACCAGAACCAGCAAGACACAATTGTTTTCACAAAGCATTGATAAAAGAATACTAAGTGCAACATATAACTTATTTTTTGGGGATGTCAACTCTTGATATTGTAACATGCATTTTTTTTTAATTTCTTTTCATCCTCCTTCTAGAAGGTTTCTACTTTCTAGTTTAATCAATAAACCACTAGCCAGGTAGCTCCTGGTTCTTTCTTTTAGTCAATTGAATTAGCAAATATATGATCAGTGGCAACTTATTTTTTGAACTTCAACCTCGTAGCAATCCTAAATACCATATTGTCTGTTTAAAAGGTTTAAACTTAAAATCTCATAAAACAGCCTCTTAATTCACGCAAACGACCAAAATTCAGAAATAATTCACTTAATTATTAAAATTATCCATGAACCTGAAAAAGCAAATTAAGATAAAAAATTGCTTTCAAAAACTGCAATGAGCTTTGGCCGGTTTTTCTTCTTTCTTTAAAAAAAGGAAAAGAAATAATAAATAAATAAATAAACCTTATCAAACTGTTTGGCTTGCAAAGGAAACGAAACAATTCGCCAGAATCAGACATAAAGAATCGATTAATCAATTAAGTAATCAAGAAAAAACGGTTTAACAAGTTTCGATGACTAATTTTATACGGAATTCTCAAAAATAAAAACCTAAATTACTCAGCCAAAACCAAAATTAAACAATCCTTAAGTGAAATCAACAAATTAAAGGGGAAAAAAAAAAGAGACGAACAATTTTAAGTACCTCAAAGATACGAAGCTGTGATGATGTAATTTAATCGACATGCACAAATTGTGAGGGAATCGAAGGGAAATCTTTTGGCGTTTGGATTGCAGGAAAAAATTGCAGGGAAAAATGGTGGGAAAAAAAAACGAGAGGGGTTGTTTGTTTGGAATGAAAAAAAAAAAAATGAAATGCTGCTGACGTTGCAGAGAGGGAATTTTTTTTTTTTTTATCCGTAGACGTGGAGAAACGGATAATCACAAAACAGGGATCGTCTTTGTCTCTTTTTTATTATTTATTTATTGAAAATTGAATGAAAAATCCAAGGAATGAAAACTCAATTTAGTGTTATAAATTAATGTTAAACATCTCCTAAAAATGAAAAACAATTTAAATTAGTTACTTTATGAAAAAATACCTTTATTCATTAAATAAAACTAAAGATCACTTAAGATTACTAAAATTTTGTTAACGAGTACTATAAAATTACTCTATTGAATAATAATATATTCATTTAATGTATTAAAATTTATTTTTATATACAACTTTTTAAAAAAATTATTATCATTTAATTCGGTTCAAAATTCAAAAATAATCGAATTAATCGAATTGCCCAAAATATATATAAAATATAATATTTTTAATCTTTATTATATGTTTTAAGTTTTATATTCAACCTATGCACCTTTTACTTATATTTGACATTTGAATGTTTCTTGGATTATCATACTTATTTGAATTATAAAAAAAATAGAATTTTAAGATTTTAAAATATAATTTTTATTTTATTGATGTAAAACAATTAAAATTTGATTAATCAAAATAATTTTGATCGATTAAAAATATTTTTTTTTTATAATTTGATTCAGTTAACGGTTAAAAAATAAAATTTTAGTTAATTTGGTCAATGAAATGCACACCCCTAATCGCTGGTGTCGATCCTTTTTCCGTCGTCCTTCGTTGTTGTCCCTCATTTTTTGATAATTTTTTTAGAGAAGGAGATTCGGACCCTACTCTTTGAGCAGGAGGATCATATACCAACCAACTGAGCCAAATGCTAGGGTGCTTGTTGTAGACCTGATAATGGGTTGGGCCCGATTTTTTTCTTATTTCCTTACCCAAGCCCGGTCAACGGGCCTAAAGTTACTGTTCACTATATATAAAAAATAATTATTTTATTTATTTTTTATAATTAAATTTTTTAAAATATTATTATTTTAATAGATGAACAGTGATCCGAACGAGTTAACCCGAATCACAAATATTCCTACCCAGGCCCGTTCAAATCAGAGGTGTGTGCCAAAATCTCTAAGCTTTTAAATTGGTAAGATCCATTTTCAATTTCTATTGTTCAGAGGTTCATCCGTGAAAAGCGCTATCTCCCATTTTCTGCTTCATTTGGTATGCTTCTTCATCTATTATCATCTCTCATTTTTTTCAATCCATCCAATCTAATTTTTTCAATACTAGTAAAATGTTTAAAAGTGATGTAATTAGTTTTATTAAATTATTATTAATTATTTTTTATTTTAAAATGATTATTATTAATTTATTTAATTATTTTATCAAAGTGGAAAAAGAAAAAAAAATTATTTATAATATATATTAATAAATATAAAACTAAATTTATTTATAATAATGGAAATAATTTATTTTTTAATCATAATTAAGAAGGATAATATTCAAAATTATATACAATTATAATAGCAAATAAAAGATTTAAAAATATGTATTAAAGTTACAAAACTAAAATAAATTAATAAATGTTGTTATATTTACTATTTTTATTAAATTAATATTTTAAAATAAAATTATATTTAATTTAAGTTTGAATAATTTCAGATGATTCAAGTTTGAATCATTTTGGGTTCGAGTCAGAGTTTATATCGTTGACTTTTTATAATCAAATCAGATTAAATCGAATTTGGGTGCAAACAAGTTAAATGAATTTTTCGAATTCGAATCAAATTTGACAACTTTAAAAGGAGTGATAGATAATATGTTATAAGTATCTCCATTGACCTTAATTATTTCTTTAATAATCAAATCTAGTTTACACCTTTAATTTCTATATACCCATTCTTGTTTTTTTTATCTCTACCCATTCAATCATTTTCACTGCGATGATGCATTTAAAACTGTTCAACAGCCGACTTCAAGTGATCAGTTTCTCCATCATTTTTATCTTATTAATCAAAGCCGATGATATGGAACTTTAGAACAATTTTTTTCTTCTTGAAATACAAAGATTTGAATCTTAAATTTCTATTTTAATCGCCCTTTTCAACCACTTTGGATTATGATCAATCCCAAATCATCTTTTTGATTAATTGGCTTAGTCAATTAAATTAAAAATTTAGAAATAGTCATATGCAAAGTTATTTCTTGGACGTCGATCAATATTAGAATAATTACCTAAAACATAAATAGGTCTTGATTAATATATTAATCAATAATTATTTTCTCATAGCTCTCTCTATATATTCCGATTTAAGCTTTAGCTGTGACATGTTGGTGTTTATGGGTCCGACACGATCCGAATAAAAAATTACTTTTTCAAGTTTGATTAAAAATTAATTTAAAAATTGATTTTATTATTTTAAATATTTTAAATATTATTTTTATAATTAAATTTTTAAAAAATTAAATTGATTTAAATTATAAAAAATCTATCTTAAATTCGACCGACAAATCTATTGTCAACTTGGGTTGTATCTTTTCCTTCGACGTTAATTCTTCTTATTTCTAATATTTTTATTTATTCCTATCTTAAACAACTGCTCAAAAAGATATACTATAATTTATAATTCACTAAGGAAAGATAAGTATCATCCTAATGCGTCAGCTGGGAAACCAAAAAAAAAATACAATAATTATTAAAAAAGAACATGAAATATATATAGCTAGAAAAACGACAAGCAGAAAGATTCAATTTAGAAGACAAATGAAAATGATGTTTTTCTTAATTTATTATTTTGTTTATGACCGATTTTTTTCTTGATTTTGCTTGATTTAATCCAATGGTTTATCATTAATTTATTTGACTAATGAAACTAGATGCTGCAAAAGGTTCCATGAGAAAAAAAATGTAAAAAAAAAAAAAAAAAAAAAAAAAACCTAAAATGATGTGACTATGCTTCTACCACTGTTAAAAAAATATTTTTATATTAATAATTAATATTAATGTTACATCAATTGGAAACTATTTAACTTTAAAAACTTAATTTAATTGAAAATTAAACTCAGTTTATTTATATAATTATCATATATTCAACATAAAAATCTCTCAAAAAAATAATAAAGAAAAAGCATATCCCTTTGAGTACGTAATTTCAGTTTCATTGGCTTTGGATTGGACCTTTTGAACTGCCTTTTGAAGGCCATCTAGAAGAGACTACTTCGCCAAAGCAGTTACCGAAACCCAAAAGTACCCTCAGGGGGTAAGCACGGTAATATTAGAAAAAACAATTATGCATATTTAATAAATATATATTCAATTTTTTTATATTTAAATTTCAATATTTATAAAAAAATAAAAAAAAAAAATCTTATTTAATCTTATTAGAGTTGCACTAAAAAATGTTTTGAATTTTTCTTAAATTACATGTAGATTGAAACAATTTATAATGCATTCAGTGATATTTAAAATTTGGTTAGTTAAGAGTTCTTTTAGATATATGCGTACGTTTTCCATTATAACTCATTTTAGATGTTTTAACTTGTAGAAATATTTGTTTTACTTTTGTTTCCACATTTTAAAGAAATTGATTTTTAAAAATTTATATTTTACCGAATTTTCAATAACTTGGTATATAAAAGTAGCTCCAAATAGACATTATTCATTGTACAGAAACAAAAGATAGACATTAAATCATTAATTAATTCAAAAAAACTCAAGAGGATTAAAAACAATAAAATTAAGAAAAATTATTTTATTTATCTTCGGTGAAATTTATAAATTTTATAAATGAATTAATAAAATAACACATATCTTTTTAAAAATAAAATTTATAATAATTTTTTAATTTTATTTATAAAATTAAAAACTTTACTGTATAAAAATCGAACTCAAAAATTAAATCATTGCAATTTGCATATTTTAACATTTAATAAATACCGGTAAACGAACGGTAAATAGTCAACTAGATGTTGCTATTGGCCTATTGCTAAGACATACTCCTAGTAAGTAGTTCAAAATTTTTTAAATGGCACTTTTGTTATTAATTGAAAAAATAAAGGGCATTTACCAATTCTTGCACTGCCTTCCTCAAGTTACTCCTATATAAACCTCAAACTGCAAATCCCGATCCAAACACCGAAAAAACCGCTGTTTTCAAAACACAAAAAAAATTACAAACACCATGGCCGGTTCCTCCACTTCGCCACCACAACCGGCACTTTGCTCCCCCCACATCACCACCGTCGATCAGAACACCGCAGCATCTAACCCTACCATCCATCCAGACATCATAGAGACCCACATATTGACCCGACTTGACGGTCCGACTCTTGCATCCGCCTCCTGCGCCTCCACTCACCTCCGTGCACTCGCGTTACAGGAAAACCTCTGGACCAACATTTGTCACTCGACGTGGCCTTCTACCACATCTCCACGTGTTCGCCGCGTCATGTCTAACTTCCCCAACGGTTACCGCTCCTTCTTCTCCGACGCCTTCACATTAGCCATGGAACCGGTGAGTTCCGCAAACTCGTCAGAAAATACTGACCTTCCATCGGAATTCATCTCAGCTGTTGATATTTATTACAAAAAAGAGCTCATTTTCAGCAAAGTCGTCGAAACGGAAACACTAACCGCTTGGTTCAAATGCTCACCGTTTCGGGTGGATTTATTGGATTCGAAAGAAGTGGTTTCGACCCGGATACCACACCCTGACACGGAGGACGCGTGTAGGGATCTGGAGGAAGACATGGAGCTGAGCTGGATCGTGATCGACCCGATAGGAAAACGGGCGATGAATCTCTCGAGCCAAAGACCGGTGACCGTTCACCGGCACTGGCTGAGCGGAGAGTTGCAGGTAAAGTTCGCATCGGTAGTGGCCGGCGGGCTGAGTGGGGCGGCGACGGAGTTGGTGCAGTGCGGTGTGGTGGTCACGTGCGAGGGATCGGCAAGAGGGGCAATGCACGTGAGGGAGGTGAGTTTGCAGGTGGAGGACATGGATGGAATGTATTTGAATGGGAGGGATAGCTTGGTAATTTTCAAGAGGGGATGGGAGGGTAAAAGAGGAAAAGGAATGAAGAAGAGGGAAGAGAAAAGGAAGAAGGAATTTGTGGAGTTTTTAGAGAGGAAAAGAGGGAGGAAAGAAAAGAAAATGAGAAGGGAAGGAACTTTGGATATGCTTTGCGTTGCGTTTGGGGTTTTGGCGTTTTCTTCCTCCGGATTATTTCTTTTGTTAAGATAAAAATATAAAAATAATTCAATTAAAATTTAGCTTATCGAGAAAAAAAAAAAAAACTATTTACAAATGCTTAGCTAAATAGTGGAGTTTCATTTAATTTCGATAACAATTAAGTTGTTTTGTATGAATTACTATAAGAAACTTTCGTTTGTGTTAATTTTGAAATGCACTGTTTGTCAAGCATCTTTCACAGAATTCAAAGACTTTTTAGATCCTTATTTTACTTTAAGGAATTGAACATGTTTATTTATTTATAGACGGGTATCCTAAAATATATTTTAAGAGTAGTTAAAATATTGATTTTAAAAATATTTTGTATTAAATGTAATTCATAATTAATATGCTAAATTTCAATTCATCAAAAAGTTATTGTTTAATGTTGTAATACTAAAAGTACCCATTAAAAAAATTCTTATTCATAAAATTTATTTATGAAGAAAATATTTGTTATACACTTATCTATCTATGCCTATAACACTCTTTAAAAACTGTCCCCCAAAATTATGTGATGCAAGAATTTGAAATTTTGAGATTTGGATTTTGGACCAACTAAGCAATGTCTTTATCATATTTGGGGGGTTATTTTAGATATTTGATTAGTTATATTAAAAGAACCCATGGTTACTTTAGCACACTTAGGCAGCACAATTGTTTTTTTTTCTTCAATTTATTCGAAAATTTATAAAATGAATTGACCAATTAACACTCTTTAAAAACTGTCACCCAAAATTATGTAATGCAAGAATTTGAAATTTTGAGGTTTGGATTTTGGGCCAACTAAACAATGTCTTTATTATATTTTGGGGGTTATTTTAGATATTTGATTAGTTATATTAAAAAAAACCATGGCTACTTTAGCAAACTTAGGCAGCACAACTGTTTTTTTTTTTTTTTTTTTTTCTTCAGTTTATTCGGAAAACTATAAAATGGATTGACCAATTAAAACTATTTACAGTTATTATATCTATAGCTATCTATAATCTATAACAGACCTTAAAATCAATCTCCTAAATAAATGAGAGACAAAAATTAAAGAAATTGAAAACAGGATAAATAGCCAACTAAACATGGCATTAATCAATGTTTTTATGGTTAATTAGGTCATTTTAATAGCCAACTAAGTAATGACTTTACCAATGTTTTTAGGGTTTATTAGGTCATTTTTATTGAACTGATTTAGCGTTGATTTTTAAATAATTTTGGGTTTATGTAAATTTTTACACATTCGTTTTTTTATATCGTGTTCATATTGTTTTTCATGTCGTGTTTGTGTTTGTGTTTTTTTTTTCCGTATGTTCAAAGTATTATAAATTTATATAAGTTGTTACATGTTAATAATTTATTTTATGTAGATTTTGACATGTTCGTGTATTTGTATTGTTTTCATATTATTTTCATGTCGTGTCATATTTTAATTATTTTTTCCATGTGTTCTTGTAATGTTTCGATTCATTCAAATATTTTACGTAGTTTGTCATGGTGATTAAATTTAAAAAAAATATTGTGTGTTCGTGTCGTATCTCAATTTATCCCATATATTTGCATAATTTGTCATAATTATTCAATTTAGAGAAAAATTGTATGTTCGTAACATGTTCATGTTATTTTCTCGTGTGTTTAAAATATTATAAATTTATATTTTTTTTACACGTTAATAATTCATTTTATGTAAATTTTGACACGTTCGTGTATTTTGTCGTGTTCATGTTATTTTTCGTGTCGTGTTTTAATTATTTTTTCCATGTTGTGTTTGTGTCGTATAATCATGTTGTGTCCGAAATTACCAAGTCTAATTGACACTATTCAAATAACTCTCAATTTTGTATCGCGTGTCGTCATGTTTGGATTATTTTTCATGTCATAATTGTATTCAAAGTATTATATATTTATATAAATTTTGACACGTTTATAATTCGTTTTATGTAGATTTTGACACGTTCGTCTATTTGTGTCATGTTCATGTCATTTTACATGTTATGTCGTGTTTTAATTATTTGTTCCATGTTATGTTCGTATCGTATAATTATGTTGTGTCTAAAATTATCGGATATAATTGACCATATTCGAATAACTCTAAATTTTATACTAGGTGTTATATAAGGATAAGAGTTATTATTTTTTAAAAATTATCTTTATTCCTCTTGCTTTTTATTTTTCAAATTTATTATAAAATATCAATTCTATTCAAATCCGATACCATACCCACAACAAAGTGCGGGCATCTATCTAGTAATAATTAAAGAGCTCATCTTCATCTCCAGCCCCACGTGGCCACGTCTATTGCCGATGCCTTTGGGAATGATAATGGATAATGTAAATTCGAATATTTATAATTATTCGAATTGTTTTTTTAGATTCGAATAAATTTCGAATTTGAATATTATAATTATTATCCATAATAAATTTAGAGTGGATACGAATATAAAACCTCTAATTTGAATATTATATATGGATTGTAAAGTGCTGAATGCATCCTTATGAACTTTCCCATTTTCCAGGATAATTAAAACACATTGGACTAGCCCAATCTAAATATTTGGCAAGCCGTAATCAGTGAACTCTAAAGAGTAATACATTGCACAAGTTAAAAAAGCAAATTACGTGGTTTTCCACTAGTAGTATATTAAAAGTATCTCTTGAGGGATACTGTAGCAGGGACAACACCAGCCAGCGACAGCTGGCTTTTTTTTTTGTGTTGGTTTTGTTGAAAAATTATAAAATGAGTTGTTAAATTAAAATTATTTTTAATTTACTTTATACCTATATATTAAAAGTATTCCTTGAGGAGATATTATACAAAATAGTCAATTTCGTATTGATGGACATATCGTTTTTATATTAGTACTGGTATGTATCGATATCAATGTGTTTCGGTGTACCGTTTCAGAATTATTGATATTTTTCAAATGTTTTTTTCATATATCTATATGTATAATCTATTTTCAAATTTCTTAATAAAATATATATTATATATACATCCATTACATGCATATATATGTTTTTATGCAAATATGAATTTTAAATATTTAATATCTAAATTTTTTAAACATCAAATAGGTAAAATAAATATTAAAATGTTAAAAATATAGTAAATTATTATTAATTATGTTCACTAGCCTAATTTAATGAACATGTTTTATTTTTAAATATAATTATAAAAAAAAATGATCATGACACAAAAAATATTAAAACTGGTTTAAAAAATCAAATAAGTGAATTTAAAAATAAAAAATCAAAATCTTGTACCAACCGGTACGGATCGATACTTATCGGTATGGACCGGTACAGACCGATAAGCTCGGTACAGGACGAAACCACAACCGAAACGGAATTAAAGGTTGAGTGTACCAATTTAGTTGAAAAGTGGGACGTTCCGATCGATACCAACTGTAGCAGGGACAACACTAGCTAGCGACAGCTGGCTTTTTTTTTTTTTTTGGTTTTGTTATACAATTATAAAGTGACTTGTTAAATTAAAATTATTTTAATTTATAGTTATTATAATAAATAATTATAAATAAGGAAATAATTTTTTTTAGCTTTATGAGTGATAGTAAAAAATTAGATATCCAATATTATTCGATCCGTTATTTGCAAATTCGGGTAATTTACGAATTCGGATATTGAGTTTATTATCCGCAGAGAATTCGGATATGAACCCTTGGATATCTGCTATTCGAATCCACTTTGATTTTGGTGCGGATAGTGTCGAATATTCAAATATATTATCCAAATCCACTATATTTATGTGAATAAAGGATTCAGATATCCAAATTTGATATTCATTTACATATTTAGTTTTTATTTAATTTTATATTTTTATTTTTTTAAAATAATTTAATAAATTCAAATATTTAACGGATTCAAAAATTCGATGGATATTGTTCTTTAAATCGGATGTGGATTCAATTTTTTTTTAATCTTTTGAGAAGAAAAGTATCAGCAGGAATAATTGATCGATTTGGACTATTACAATAGAAGAAAGTAAAATCTAATTAGTAAAAAAATTGATTTAAAGTTTTATTTTTTGATGAATTTATCATTTGATTTAAAAAAAAAAATTCAATTTTAAGATTCAAGTTTTTTTTAATTTAAAATTGATTTAGTAATAAAAAAATTTATTTGTGAAGACCGAAGAAGAAGATGCAATTTGAAATATTTAATTTTTATATTAAAAATATAATTATTTTAATATATAAATATATATTAAAATATTTCAATAAATAAAAATTATTTAATATAATTAAAATTATATAAAAAAAATTTAAGTCCTAGCGAAGTGGGTGTGAGGATTGGGGGGGGGGGGGGGGGGGGACATTCTAGTATTCATTAACTAAACGGATTGGAGATCCAAGAAAGGCCAAGTCACCAAACTGACGAAGCCCACATACTAAAAGAGAGTATCATGATCATTGTTAGTTACAAAAAATCTCAAGTATAAAAGAATTAAAGTAAAAATACTGAACCTTAAGTTACATTTTCAATATTATATTTTAGCTTTATTTCCCTAGCCATTATTTTCTCTTGCTCTCTCCTCTTCTTATATTTGTTGATTTAAGTATCGAAACTCGTCCCGAAATACCAATTCCAATACCTGACAATTTTCTACCTTTTATAGACTCGGCAACCTTTCCTCTCAAAAGACCATCAACAATACTAAAACATGACTATTATGAGAAAATAAATTTCACATATTTCTTATTCTTATTTAAAAAAGTATAATTACCGATCATCAATCTTGTTGGTTTTCAAGATTTTCATTTTGTTATTTGGTTAATGAATGGCATAAACTCGACATAATTAATGTATATATATATATATATATATGCGAATTACACTTTAAAAAGCTACTATATATATATATATATATATATATATATATATATATATATATGCTAACGAAAACATAATCAATAAAAATAATATCTTTACTATAAACCGTTAGTAATTGTGCATAATAACACATAGTGACAATAATAGAGAGAGTTATAAAACAGTTTTTATCAAAATTAACAGGGTAAAACAATTTCCAAATGAACCCCATTAACGTCCCATGCAAAATCATAGACTCGTACTTTCAGATCAATGCATTAGCCAAGCCTATGCAGTTGCCATGGCATGACACTTAAAATTTATCCTCCATGTGATGTGTCCAGCTGTCACTTTCCCCTCCAAAATTACATCACTCGGATTCAGATGTAAATATCAAATACGAATATATATCGGATACGGATATGTTTGATTTATTTTAAGTTTTTCATATATTTAAAAGATCCATTGGAGATCATATCTCCATATCTATATCCGGATATAAATCGGACACAAATGTCGAACACGAATATTTCAAAAAAAAAAAAATAAATAAAAAGTCAAAGCAACATAACTCCAAAATACTACAGTGACATCAAATTTGGGCAAAAATGGTGCCCTTGCTGTATTCCTCACGTGGCCAAATAGTGAGTTTTTTTGTGTGCAGTAAAGTCACATTTGCAGAGTCTTTGACAGATGCGGCTAGCATAATCCTAAACAACGGAGGAGCTTAAATCATACATATTAAATATTTAATGGAAAGAAAAGAAAATCAAATTTACAATCATTCAGCAATCAAAGAAATCAGGCAGGAGAAGTCCATTACTGCCTTTGAGATTAAACGCCGAATTAACCCTCAAACTCTGTTTCAAAGTCCGTTTTCACACCTCAAACTTTTACTTTGTTGAGTTAGGCATTCAATCTTCAAAACTGATTCGATCATCTAAAATAACATAGCAGATTAGAGTCCATGAAAACACATGCCATAAGGTGGCCTGAAATTCCTGAACTGAAACTTTAACATGGTAATTATTCACCTTATCCTCCACTCACCACCGCTGCCGCAACCCACCACCCAAATACAATGCACATTTCAGAAAGTGGAGGAAAAAAAACACTCTCCAGATACCAACAACAATGGATCTCTCCCTCCTGAAAGCAAGATCAAGGGTGCACAGAGAAACTGGTGATAAGAGGAGAAAGCAAGGATGAATTTTGACATGGATGGAACAATGGTGGCCTTGTTTGGTTAAGGAAGATTTGTATTTTCTCTTTCTTTTCTCAGCCTAAAATTCCAGCTTTTTTCGTGCATGTTGAAAGTTTAGGTTTATTTTTATGTGGGCTACAGCCTTTTTGACATCAGTAAACTTGAGTCATATTCTAATTTTATGCATCAACTCCAGCTATACAAGCTTGAAAGCTAACAAAGTATGTTTCACACCTCGTCCTCCATTAACAATTAGGGGGAGATCAAATCAAGTGTCAAAGTTGAGATACCTGACTGAAGAAAATAAGAGCATATGGTGCACATGGAACGTTGAAATGAAGTTTTGAAGATCAACTTTAGAGCTCAGGAATGATGCACCTTTTGCAATGCCTGGTAGAACATGTCAATGAATTGATCATCCTGGCATAAGAAGAACAAAACAAAGAGTCAGTCAATAGAAAGAAGCCTACACCAGAAGGAGGCCTCAATTAGGTATATACATGTGTATGGACTAGGAATTTACTAGTGGCCTTCCAAGCATACCACCAAGTCTTGAAATCCTAGGAAGAATTCTCATCAATCCTATTCCACAGGGGCAAAGATATTCACAGTTGGAAAATACTACTTATTGCATCTCTCTTTCTCAGGCATTTACATTTTCTACTCATATATGAAGAATAATTAGTTTTTTCTTTATTTATCTTTTGGCTGAATGCTAATCAGTCATCATAATCAAGCCATATGAGCTGCTATTAACAAGCATTATAAATTAAAAACAGGAACCAAGAGGCAGAAAATAATATAAATACCTGAACAAGCATTAGTAGTGCATCACGGACTTTATCCCTGCTAATAAGAGGTCCGTCGTGCAAAGTAGGTGGTACACCAGGAGTGAGACACACAGGTGGGGTAGGTGGTGGAAAGGGTTGAAGCAGTGGAGTGCCATAAGGACGTTGCAGGTTGAGGGGTGGATGAAGAGCAGAAGCAGTAGGTGTTGATGAAGAGATAGGTGGCATCATCAACGAGGATGATGATGAGGTAGGGGGTGCAAAAAATGAAGAAGGCTTAACGAGATTGGTTACTCGGTTGCTGCTACTTACTGAATCAAGTGAAGGTGGAGCAGAAAGAGGAAGGGGTGACACTGACGGAGTTGATGCAGGAGCGGAGATGGCAGGTGGTGCATGAGAAGACACAGGGGTGGTTGAGATAGAATGGTAAGGCTGTATTGAATTAGTACCATTTGGACCATTGATTCCAAGATTCATAGCAGCCTGAAATTAGTGAACCAAATAAGTTTGAGATCAATGACATTGGATAAATATTAGGTCTTGAAAAGCCAAAAGGTGACTGTCAGCAGTGACATACACTAAAGAAGTTAACAAATGATGAATCTTCAGGGGCATTAGTGGCAGGAGAGGCAGTTGCTGGTGGCTCCAAGGGACCTTCTATTACAGACATGCTAGGAACTGCTTCTAGTTCCTCAAATTCACTGCATTTAATAGTGGATAAACTTAGAAAACTTGGATACTATAGGAAGGCAAAGAAGTTATGTGACTACTAGCATATACCACAACAGTATCCAACACATTAATATAAACAAATACATACATCCCAGAAGCTGCAGGGGAAAATTCAACAGTCAAAAAAGCAATAACTTCCTTATAGATGCTTCATAAAAATCATTACCTTTTGCTTGAAGCTACTTTTGGCTTTGCAGGAACTTTTGAATATGCATTAAGTATTCTGCGAAGAAGACAACAAATACAATGTTACAATTCAAACCACCCAAAGAAACAGACCCAGAACTTCTCTTATTGAAATCATAACTCACAAAACACATTGATATAAATTTTATTCGAACGCTTCCATAGTATATTCTTAAATTAAGAAAGTTTACAAATTTCTGTAAATGCAAGGGAACTTTTGTTTTAGATATTGCAACATACCCTAGTGGATATCATTAACAAGTCTAAACTTGATAGTTTGTGGAGCTAAAAACACATATATTTTCTGTTCAACATACTAGAGTGCATTGACCTCACTTATCTAGAATCTTGTCACCATATTTATGATTACATAAAAATTCAATCAACCAGAAGAGTATGGTCACATCAAAATCACACATCAAAGGAATGCCTTCAACTACTAAACCCTTCCTTTGGGTGAAAAATAATCATTAAGTGATAGATAATGCACAACATATATGATATCAAAAATCTAAACCTCCATGTTTGAATTCATTTGGAATAACCCTGCTCAAAGTTGATTATTAAAAGTCAGCTAAATGGAGAAAAAAAACAAGACAGATGCTATACCTACTAAAGAGGTTTGCGACATCTTCACATTCGCGCGAATTATAGAACCAAATGCCATTAACTTCTTGTGCCGGATTTCGATACAACAAGTAAGGAACTTGAACCTCGAACTCAAAATCCCCCAGTAGATTCTCCACCAAATTATCTGTTCGTTAAAAATAGCTTTAATCTCAAATCAGGCAAAAGAGAATGTGCATGCTCTTTCAGTAAGATTAAGAATTTCGACCTGTGTTACGCCGATTCATTACAATGAACTGGAACCGAGGTTGCGTATTCCTTAAAAGTTAAAACCAAGGCCACAATCATCAATCATAACCATAAGCTAAATCAATTTCCCAAGTTAATTACTTGCTTCTAACAAAGTTAATGCTAAAAAAAACTCAAAACATGTACTTATTTTACCTCTTAACAACAAAGAGAGATCCTTCAACATCTTTTCGACTCTAAATATGAAAACAAAAAAAAATGAAAATTAATAAAAACACAAAAGAGAAAGGATCTAAAACTGAAAAGTAACAAACTTGAAAATTTTAAACATCAAAATGTTAAACCAAATCAAAAATAAAAATTTAAGATTTCAAAGACTTAAAAAGAGATTAGTGAGAAAGCGAACCCATTGATTACTATCGATGTTGAATTCGTAGAAGGTGACGTGAGCGGCCGTGATCAAAATCTCTTCTATGAAAGGATCAATTCGTTGGACAACAGTGAGATTGAGCATCTTCGTGCTCTGTTGATCGAGATTCGGCATCAATTTTCCAGTCTGAGACATTTTAATTCGATTAATTTGAAACCCTAGACCCTAAATTCGATTTTCTTGATGATTTCCCGGAAAGTTTATTTCTTTCTTTTTTTTTAAAAAGAGAGCTTTTTTTTGTTGTTGTTATAATAACGTAAACGATGTTGGGAATTGAACACTTGTGAATCCATTGTCTAAATGTCCGTCAGTTGGCAGTGTACTTTACTGATTCTTAAATGACCAAAATAGCCTTCTATCCTCTAGAATTTTACAAAAGGGAAAATCTAACATCCGTATATAAGCCAAAGCCTCTAATAAAAAAAAATCAATAGAATGACGTGGATTTTTATTTTTTGACATGTGAAAAATAAAAAATTGACATGTATCTTGTAATTAATTTTACATTTTAATATTAAAAATCAATTCAATTTCAAATATTTTATTATAAAACTTTTTTTTTTGGATAAGTTATTAGAAAATATATTCAGTGATTCTTGTAAGGAAAGAATTTTAGGTTCTTAAAACTTTCAATTTTTTTTCAGTGTCTTAATTTAAACATTGATTTAAGATACTAATAAATGCCTATTACTTCTAATTCTTTAAAATTTACATTTTATCGTATTAATCACCCCTATAAGTATAAATAGAATGCTTAGCTTTGGTATGTCAAATGAATAGATTATAAATTCTTTCTACTTTGCTTTTTAGAGGCCTTGGATAGACTATGCAAGTGTCTCTATTTTTTTTTTTCTTTCTTTTCTTCATTTTTATTCTGGCTCAAGTTTGATTGTTGTTCATTCAAAAAAAAAAGTTTGATCACAAAATTAATTAATTTTAATATTTATATTTGATGTTTAGTTTGTGTATAAATTTATATACGTCGTCAATAAATCACATGATGTCACTTCATTAATAAATAAATATAAAAATTTTAAAAATAAATATAAATAATTTTATTTATTAATAAATTATATCATGTATTTAATTGACAGTCTATAAATATATACATTACAAATTATAAATATCAATATAAATTAATCTCTTCTCATATATATATATATATATATATATATTAGACTGCAAAAAGAGAAAAGGGATGGATTTGTTGAACACCAAACACTTTAACTTTATTACATTAATTGAAATTTCCTCAAAGTACATCAGAATCTCAGACAGCGAAACAATGATAATTTTAACAACTATAAACACACTTAAGAAGAAAAGGGAAAAAAAAAAACATAGGGAATTAAGATACATAATTATCAAGTTGTAACAAATGTCAATGTCTCTTCAGCACTAAATTTTTTTTAATGCTTTTTGAGAGCAAAACCAGACAGTAGAACCAACAATATGAGGACCACAACAGTCACGAAAGATGCCACCACAGCTCCGCTCACTTTCTGGCAAAAATCGCCAAATTGTTGGCAGATGGCTAGCCAGTTTGTGTTAGGATTACCATTGTGAGCCAAGTAGACTATGGCTGCTGCCGCAGCGCCGGCAGCCGTGGTCAGAGTCAACGCCACCTGCCATATATATATATGACCAAAACGTTAACATTTTTCTCGATTCATATGCCAAGTAAAAAAGAAAAATGTTGGAGTGCTTACAGTGTCCAAAATGAATAGGAGGAGTCTTGGTGCAACTGCATGAGGGCGGACGATAGTAACTATGGAGAAAGGGAGTGAAAGGACGAGATAGCCGCCAATTAGTGCCATTGCAATGAGAAAAAACCTGCATTTATGTCTCAGGTTCTTCAGTTATAGCTATAACTTGATTTCCATATACATATATATATATATATGTATGTTTATATTATGTTTTATTATATATAATCACACGTACATAAATGTGGGGAGATCATCATAACTAGCTTCGAACTGGAAGAATTGAGTGAAGAAAGGAAGAGTCTCATCACTGGTTCCCATGGTGGCAGCAGCAGCTAGAACTGCAGTTATGGCTCCTAGTCTCAGAAGGAAGTCGGCAAGGCCCAATCCCTTCTTGAATCCGCTCTTTTGCTCCCTGGGAGTAGCAATGAGAGGTGCTTTGCCTTTTGCAACAGCGCTGGACTCGGGAACATCAACGGTTGCATGATCACCGCTCTTCATTTTTTCTTCTTTTTTCTTTTTTGCAGTGGGTAGAGCTTTAGCTAGATGAACTATGAGAAAGCTTCGTTGTGATGATGAAAAATGGCTTAATGGATGACGTTTTTATAGAGGGTTCAAAAGAGAAATAGTAAATTATTGCTGACAGCGAAATTCATTTCTTTTGTTAATTGGAGTAGGGGAATTCTTTGTCCTACTTTTTTTTCTTTTCATATTATTAGAAATATTTAAAATATAGCATTGAAGTTGGTAAAGAAATCTCAGTGGATAGGCATAATAGACATAGATTAATAGATTTGCATCAGTATTTCTGAAGTTATTGTCAGAATTAGAACCAAAAAAAACCCATGAAAGCAAGTCTTTTTCCTACCAATTTTCCCTGGGATATAATGCTTGTTTCCTTTGCATCTTTCAATGAACATATATATAAGCAGCAAATTTCATTGATTCGATGAATTAGGTTTAGTTAAATTGATTCATACAATTATTTTAAGATATAATATCTAACAAGTTTATAGTTTAAATCTCTATATCTATTCAGATTACTACAACTTTATATATACCAAAAAAAAAATTCATAAAAATATTAGAGCAAAGAAATTGAGAGTCAATTTCCAAGACCAAAGTTTTTGGTCATTAACTGTAACTTTGACTTGATACGACATAATAATATATAGAGATTATGGAGTAGGAATTTGTAATTTGTAATTAAGTCAAACAAAACTATGACAAAATACCAACTCACAAAAGTATGTCATTCTCTTAACCAGTCAACTAAAACCCACCTGACCTCCCTAATCCAACAATACCACCAAAACGGATCGTTGCCTAAACCAACGATGTGAAAATGGGTTTTTGTCTTCCATGTGTTATACTTTTAGGTATGGCATGTTGTCATAGAAAATACACCATAAATACATTCTTTGAGGTTGTCTGCAAAAGCCTTTTTTTTCTTTCTTCTTCCATTTATGTTATGATTTGATTATGCTGATTCCCGCAAGATAATTTACTCAGAAATATCAAGAGGGAGAACTGTGAGGTTTTAAGATTAATTATGTTCAAAACTTTGCTCCTTGAAGCATTCAAGCATAGGTTAATTCATGCCAAATAAAATACTTGCTGATGGTAACACCTGGCAATTTGTTTATATGTACAATTTTTTTTTTATATCAATAGTGTAAATATAATAAGCTTAAGATATATAATTATGATAATAAACTTTAAAGAGTGGTCCAGATTATCTACAAAACCTGCTTTTTTTTTTTAGTTGCCCAATATGCATGATTTTCTTATGGTCTCTTGTCTATTGTTGAATAGTCAAATATTGAGAAGTAGAGACTTTTATACCATCTCCTTTCTTACTAGTAAATGTACATCTAATGAAAAAAATTAAAATTAAAGAAATTAAAGAGAACTTTAATATTTTATGCCTATTGCCTTAGAAAAAAATACGTCTAGGCACACCTGGCGTGCGCCTGATCAAATGAGTCTCGCCCGAAAAGGTTTGAGGCGTTTTTGTTATCTAACGCTAAGGCGCAAGGCGTAGGCGCCCGCCTTGACAACACTGGTCTCTATTATCAGGACTCGGATGAATGTCAGATATGGGTATATATGTTCAATTTAAATTTTTTTTTCATATATTTATAAGATCATATCTTATATCCATGTTCGATTATGTGTTAGACACAAGTGGAAGTTAAGAGTCTAGATAACATAATTGCAGTGTCATTTAATGGAATAGCAATCTGTAAAATCAACATATCACCCCTATAAACTTTTCACTAATGAATGTAAAATTTTGTTATTATTATATAATATCATCACAAATGAAATTTTTATATTTTTTACATTTACATTTATTAAGAGATATTTTATATTATTGCATTGGAGTTTAAATACTTAATATTTGTTTGAATTAAAAGTTATATTTTTTATTGACTTCAAAATATATAATTTATGATATATCAGCAAATCGTAAGTTATAATATAATCAAATCATTTATTATTTAAGTGAATAAATTTAATTAATATATTAATTTTAAAACTTGAAAATATTAAAATTAATTAAAATATAATGTAATACTAAAGTTATTTGTTAATGAATCAAATATTATATTTATCATAATTATTTTATTTCTAAAAAATACTGTTATAATTAATATTAATATAAAATATAACAATTAAATTTTTTTTATAGCAATTTAAAAATAAACTCTCGGCATCACGCTAGCTTATTTTTAGTCCAATTATAAAGCACGTTAAAAAAAAAAAAAAAGGGGGGACATCGCCAGTCGCCACGGTGGTAAAATCCCCAAATAAAATGGAACCCTTTTAATATTTTTTTAATAGTTTCTTGAATAGTTTGTTTTCTTTCTCTTTAATCTTCAGTTTCTCAATTTCGCTCAGCGAAATTTGATCGACAGCGACTCCAACTTTCCCTTCTGCAAAAAATGTCGATGACTATTGAAGGTAATTATAATATCTTATTTCTGTGTTTTTTTTTTTTTTTTTTTTCTTCTCCTCGATTCATCCTCGTTGTTTGCCCTTCCTATTCTTTTCAACTAACTGTAAAACTTAACGTTAAAAAATGGTCCTTTTCCCAAACATTTTTGAAGGTTGCTCTGAGTTTGCCTATGATCTTGTAATTAAATAGGGTTATGAAATGAACTTTAAGTGTTGGGCCAAGGATCTTTTTTTTAAGGAGTCTTGGGTTTTTTTTGTGATCAATTCTTTGCAAATTTATTTTTTTTCATTTGACATTCTTTTGGGACTAATTCTATTTTTTTATTTTTTTTTGGTCTTCTGGCGCATTTGCTGGTTTGGGCTTGTTGGATGAATTTTGTTAACTGCAGTGTAAGTTGTAATCTTTGTTGGTAATTCTCGGTTTTTATGAAGTTATAAGCATTAAGCAAAGTGGAATTTATTTATTTATTTTTGAATATGCAGGCTTGCTGGCCTTGCTTTTATGTTTTCAGCTAGTATACTGTTACAAATTCTGGTATGATTTTCTAATCTGATTCAGCTGTATGCCTATATCGGCAGTGGTACTGTATTCTTGTAAATATTATATAAATTATGATTAATATGCATTTTACAGTTTGGCATTTAGAGTGCATTGGCATCAATACTCCAATGGGTTCTTGTTTTACTTTTTCTTTGTTCAGATTTGATAGTGTTCAGATATTTAGCTAGTAATATTTTTTATGCTTTTGTTGGTCCTGGTCTTCAAGTCTATGCAGTTTCGATTCACAGAACTTAAACATGCTTCTAGTCATGGTATTATGTCATTCAGATGATATTCACACGTAACATGTTAGTATGCTTGATATCTTGAGAAGAGGGAATGCGAATTCTCATTCACATTAGGAGATTTCATAGGTTAGTATTTAGGAGTGGCAATGTCTTGTTTCTGCAAGGAGCTATGGTTTTTCAAAAAGAAAATCCTTTTAAGGTTGAAACGGAGTGAATTGGCAGAAAATATGGGGAAAAGACAGAGCTTGGTTGGATTGCATTGTAATTGTCAACTTCGTGAATAAAGGATCGGTTATTGGATTTAACAAATGTAGGTTAGTTAAACTCTATTAGGCTCGGCTGTCCGCTGTCAACTTCCTGATCTAATCAGGTTTAATTAGCATTTATGGTTAAGGTTGTGTGATGAGGTCAAGCAAATTGAAACTCAATTACACTCATTTAGTTACCTAGTAACTTATTTACTTACACCATCCTATCTTGTTATCTAGTAAACTCAATGGTCTTACACATGTCTTTAGTGATGCTATGGACTATTCGAGTGAAATCAAACTCCAGAATTTTTGGTTTCTTCTTAGGCTTGTTTCTTGATTGCATACTTGTAAATTCACTCAAATTTCGAGTTCATCAGCTCCTGCTCCCAATAATCCATTGACTAATATTAATTAGTAACTTTTTGTTCACCTTTTGTGTCAGGCTTGTGCATTATACAACAACTGGTGGCCGATGCTTTCAGGTGAGATAATCTGTTTCAAGTTGGTCATGCTACTTATTCATTGGGTTGCGTTTAAATAATCGATGATTTGAATCTACTATTATTCACAGCTCTCATGTATGTCCTGGTGCCAATGCCTTGTTTATTCTTCGGAGGGGGATCGACTCAGTTTCTAACCAGCCGAGATGGTGGAGGGTGAGTAACTTATAAATCTAAGCTTTTAAAAACTCTTTTCTTATATTTTCCCTGATGTGTTTGATTAGCATATCGTTTCTTGATTGGAATCACTGGTTGCAGTGGGAATGTGATGTGTGTATACTCTTTGATAAAACGGTTCCTCAATTTGTCACCTAGTTTTATTGTTCACCTTTTCTGTTTAACTTTCACCCAGAAATTAGCAGGAAGTTACAATGTGTGTGTGTGTGGGCGAGGGGATAGAGGGAGAATCAACGTAGTCGATACCGTACTGGTGGACGTACCGTTTTTGTTCTGGTACTGGTACGTACCGGTACCGGTGTGTTTCAGCGTACCGTTTCGAGTTTACCGGTATTTTTCAAATATTTTTTCATATATCTACATGTATAACCTATTTTCAAGTTTCTTAATAAAATATATATTATATACACATGCAATTATACATCCATTGCATGCATATATATGTTTTTATGCAAATATAAATTTTAAATTTTTAAATTTTTAAATTTTTAAATATTTTAGATTTTTAATCATCAAATAGGTAAAATAAATATTAAAATGTTAAAAAATATAGTAAATTATTATTAATTATGTTCAATAGTCTAATTTAATGAACATATTTTATTTTTAAATGTAATTATGAAAAAAATAAAAATGATCATGACACAAAAATATTGAAATTGGTTTAAAATATCAAATAAGTTTATTTTTTTTTAAAAATTAAAAATTAAAAAAAACAAATCCTGTACCAACAGGTACGTACCGGTACTGATCGGTACAAGCCGGTACGGATCAGTACCAAAATCGGAATAGAATTAAAGGATGCCTGCATCGATTTAGTTAAAAACTGGGATGTATCGGCCTGTATCACCGGTACGGTACCTACCACCATGGGGAGAATACCTATGTATATCTTTATTTTGTTTCTTGTGTCAATATTTGAATTATTTTTTTCTTTTTTGGGTCGATTTCTATTGCAGTTGGATAGATGCTGCAAAATTTCTTACAGGGGCATCTGCTGTGGGAAGCTTTGCAATTCCCATTATTCTTAGGCATGCTCATATGATTTCGACTGGTGCAATGTTCATCGAATTTACATCG
Organism: Fremontodendron californicum; assembly: GCA_030761205.1. Lineage (NCBI taxonomy): Eukaryota > Viridiplantae > Streptophyta > Magnoliopsida > Malvales > Malvaceae > Fremontodendron > Fremontodendron californicum. The sequence goes on along the minus strand of JAULJL010000009.1, from coordinate 6,761,115 downwards.
TTCATCATATTTGTCTTCACCGTCTTGTGTTTTCACCGTGCTAGCCTTGAAGAAGACTGGTAAATAAATGCCCTCTGTAAGTTTTCACGTACTCACATATGTCTTTCCGTGGGATCTCTTATGGTAGACTTGGCAATTCGTGTATCCGTGTCATGTTCGTGTATTTTGTCGTGTCATAATCGTGTTTAAGGTATTTTATATTTATATAAACTTTGATAAGTTTATAATTCGTATTATATAGATTTCGAGATATTCGCGTCGTGTTCGTATTATTTTGTCGAGTCGTGTTTTTAGTTATTTTTTTCGTGTCGTGTAGCGAGGTGTATCTGATGGTTGATTAGTTGTGAAATGTTTGGTCCATTTGCAAGGAAAAAGAAACAGAAAAAATTTGCATTTGTAAATCTGTCCTAATGTATATATCTTTGACAAAACAGTTGGTTTACCTTCTGCTTGCTCCTTGTATTATTTTCATGATGCACGCAAGGATACTTGTATGACTTCTTCATTTTAACAACAGAACAATTGAAGCTCACTTATTGGGTAATAAAAAGTTTAGGGTAAAGGAGATAATTCCGTTTTAAGGTCAAGACATGCCGTAATTTTTTTTTTATTATTCTTTATATATACTAATTACTCCGAATGCTGGCAAAAAAAAAAAAAAAACTCCAAACAAAATCAAATTATTCTTCGTTAAAATACTAAAATATTTCTTGAATTATCTCATTTTCTAATTAAATTTTTATTTTTTATTATATTCAAATGAAATTTTTATCTTTTAACTTGTATGAAAATAAAATTTTAGTTCAAATAAAAAATGAGTTGGATTTCTACGTCCACTTGGATGATGATGTGGAAAAAAAATGAAAAAAACAATTGATCTCTAGCGTAACTTAATGATGTGGACAAAAATTGAAAATAAATTATCTGTTTTTTTTTTTTTTTCTCCCTCCTCTCGTTTCTCACTCTTAATCCTTAATCCGATCCATTTTGGCCAGAGCAATCCAATCAATGCTGTATTCGAGGCCGGTAAAGTCGAAAATAACCTCAAAATTAATCGAAATGGCCTGAAAAAAATGGATCTCGAGCTATAGTCGGTCATTTCAGGCTGTTTCGGTCAATTTTGCGTTTTTGTTTTTGTTTTTTTTTATGTTTATCAACCCTTGGTTTATAGCCTCAATTGGCCGGATGGGTCGGATCGGCCTGAGTTGAGGAATAGAGAGTGAGAACCTAGAGGAGAGGCGAGAGAAAGAAAGAAAGAAAGAATTTATTTTTCAATTTTAAGCTACATCAACAGCTCAGATTAATTTTTAGTAAATATTTCAATTTTTCGTTGATCGTAATAAAACTTAACTTTTTATTTAAAATTAAAATTTATTAGAAAAATGTATGCGTTTCGCTGCGGATATATTATCGGATTTGAATTGATATTTTGTAATAAATTTGAAAGATAAAAAAGCAAGAGAAGTGAAAATAATTTAGAAAAATAATAACTCTCATCACTATAATCACTATACGACACTTGTTATAAAATTGAGAGTTATATGATATTGTCAATTAGATTCGATAATTTTGGACAAAATATAATTATACGATGTAAAATATAACATGAGAAAATAATTAAAATACAGCACAACTTGAAAAATAAAATGAACATAATACAAATACATGAACGTGTCAAAATTTACATAAAACGAATTATTAACGTGTCAGAATTTATATAAATATATAAAAGTTTGAATACTATTATGATAAAAAAATAACACGAAAAGGATGACACGTGACACAAAATTGAAAGTTATTTGAATAATGTCAATTAGACTTGACAATTTCGGACACAACATGATTATACGACATGAACAAAACATAAAAAAAAAAAAATTAAAACACGACACGAAAAATAACATGAAACGACACAGATACAAGAACGTATCAAAATCTACATAAAATCAATTATTAATGTATAAAAATTTATAATATTTTAAACACGCGATAATGTAACATAAACATGTTACGAACATACATTTTTTTTCTAAATTGAATCATTATGACAAATTATGCAAAATATGTGATAAATTGAGACACGACACGTACACACAAATTTTTTTTCTAAATTGAATCACAATGACAAACTATGCAAAATATTTGGATAAGTTGAAAAAGGCACGAATACAACATGAAAAAATTAATTAAAAATACGACACAAAGAATAACATGAACACAAAACAAATACACGAACGTCTCAAGATCTACATAAAATGAATTATTAACATGTAAAAATTTATATAAATTTATAATACTTTGAACACACGAAAAAATAACACGAACATGTGTCAAAATCTACATTAAACAAATTATTAACTTGCAAAAATTGTATAAATTTATAATATTTTGAACACACGAAAAATAACACGAACATGAATATTTTGAACACACGAAAAAATAACACAAATATGACACAAAAAATAACATGAACACGACTCAAAATATTTGAAATTGAAATTATTTAAAACCAAAAAAAAAAAACCCGAAAAGGTACGAACCCCAAAAGACCTAAACTTGATATGACCCGAACCTGAAATGATCCGAGATCCAAAATATTTCATTAGTTTTAATCAAAAGACAAAACAAACACAAAAAAAAAAAATCTAAAATAACCTAATTAATCCCTAAATCATATGACAAAAATTCAAATACTATAATTACCCTTCAAACTATAGCTAATGACATGGCTTAAGTGGCAAATATATGTTGTTTCAAAATCTTAAATTCTCAGAAAAACAATACGAACATGACGACGCGCGACATAAATTTTGGAGTTATTTGAATAGTGTCAATTAGATTTGACAATTTCAAACATAACATGGTTATACAACGTGAACACAATATGAAAAAAAAAATTAAAATACAACAAAAAAAAAAATGAACATAACAAAAAATACAAGAACGTGTCAAAATCTATATAAAATGAATTATTAACGTCTAAAAATTTATATAAATTTATAATACTTTAAACACACGATAAAATAACGCGAACATGTTATGAACATACAATTTTTTCTCTAAATTAAATCATTATGACAAATTATGTAAAATATGGGATGAATTGGAACACGACATGAACACACAAAATTTTTTCTAAATTGAATTACCATGACAAACTATGCAAAATATTTGGATGAATGAAAACACGAACACATGAAAAAAATAATTAAAATACATCACGACACGAAAATAATATGAATACAACACAAATACAGAACGTGTCAAAATCACATAAAATAAATTATTAATATGTAAAAATTTATATAAATTTATAATATTTTGAACGGTCAAAGTACTTGGAAGATCCCTGTACTATATCATCTAATGCAAATTAGTCAATTTACTATAAAATTGGGTAATTTAGTTCTTATTCTTTTTAAACTGAAGCAAAAAGGTAAAATCACTAAATAAACCGTTAAAAAAGCTGACTTGATATTTAACTTGTGTTTAATTGATGACGTGGATGTCAAATGTTGACATGGCACCAATAAAATATATTATTTAAAGATGAGGTGGACAAAATAAATAACTAAGTTGTTGAAAATGCCACATCAAATGTTAAAAATATATTATTTATTTTGTCCATGTCATCAGAAATAATATATTTTATTGGTACCACGTCAGCACTTGACATCCACGTCATCAATTAAACACAGGTTAAATGGCACGTCAGCTTTTTAAACAATTCATGTTACACCAGTTAGTGATTTTACCTTTTTGCTTCAATTTTAAAAGAATAAGGACTAAGTTACCCAGTTTTATAGTAAAAGGACTAATTTACACTAGATGATATAGTACAGGGACCTCCCAAGTATTTTTACCTACTTTGAACATACGAAAAAATAACACGAAAACGGCACAAAAAATACTATGAACACGAACGAATATCCAAACGTGTCAAAATCTTCATAAATGAATTATTAACATGCAAAAATTATATAAATTTATAATATTTTAAATACACGAACATAACATGAATACGCAAACGTGTCAAAATACACATAAAATAATTTATTAAGGTGTAAAAATTGCATAATATAATATTTTAAACACACAAAAAATAATATAATTATAAAAACAACACGAAAACACACTTTTTTTCTTATTTTTTCTCTTTCCTTTTATTTTCTTTCTTTTATTTTTAATAAAAAAATGAAAATACCTAAACTAACCTCCTCAACCCTTTAATACCTATGATTATGTGGCAAATACATGTTGATTTAAAATTCTAAATTCTCTAATCTCATGCAATTGGAAGATTTTTTTTTTATAATTAGTTATAGATTTGAGTATAAATAAAAAAATTTATTTAAATATAATAAAAATATAAAAACTTATTTAAAAAATAAAACAATTCATTTTTTTTTTAGTATTTTAGCGTATGCAAATTAACACCTGTCTGTCTCATTTCCTATCGACCTAGGCCCCCTCCAAGGATTATATTGACTTAAACATGGGGCAATTTTCCAATAGGCTAAAACAAAAGGTTAAAAGTAGTAGTAGTAGTAGAATCCTTGGAATTCGTATTAAATGGTTGGAAGAACGAAGTCAGAATGAAGTCAATAAAAGTTGATAATTCATGTTTTGTATCGTGGAACAGGAAGCAATAATTGAGAAAGAAAAAAAGAAATGTGTTTAACTGGTTATGACTTTTTTTTTTTTTTTAACGCGTATTTTTAGGTTATTTTTTTAAAATTAATTAATATTTTATTTATAATAATAATAATAATATTGTATTAAATATAATAATTAATAATTTTATTCATTATTTTTAATGTATTAAATGAAAATATTATTATATATAATAATCTTAAAAAATATCTTTATTAGTAAAATTCTTTTTTAATAGGATTTTGTTTACGAGTACTTTTAATACATTATTTAAGATTAGTTAATATATTATTTATAATAATAATATTGTATTAAATTCAATAATTGATAACTTTATTTATTATTTTTAATATATTTAATAAATATATTATTATATGTGATAACCTTAAAAAATACCTTTAGAGTACTCGTTAGTAAAATCATTTTTAATACTAATTAATATATTTTTTATAGTAAGTATATTATATTAAATATAATAATTAATAATTTTATTTATATTTTTAATATATTAGATAAAAATATTATTATATATAATAATTTAAAAATTAAAAAAAAAAGATGAAAGGAAGAAAGGAAGAAAAGGTTAGGCCCAAATAGAGCTGGTCATGATCAATCTGAAAGGTCAAATTTAGATTATAAAAAAATTTATTTATCAAAAGCCTCAATTTGTTGAATTTAAAATATATTTAAAATATATTTTTATTTTATTATTTATATATTTTTATAATTAAATTTAAATAAAAATAAATTTATTAATTAAATAATAATTCAGACTAGGTCGAAATCGAACCTAAAATAACATGTCTCGTACCTGACTCAATTCGAATCAAACTCATCAAACTAATTAAATTGATAACTCGACTCTTGAACAATTTTAAATCAAAATGACATTTGAACAAGAATTCAATCTCTTTCCATGGTTGATAAAATCATATATAAATAGGACAAATTCTCTCTTGCTTCGACGAAATAAACGTGGGATCGATCACTAAGATATCAGTAAATTGGAAAAGCTTTAGTTAAGGAAAACCCAAAAGAGAGTGAGATATCAAGAATCCTAAGCAAAATATACTTTTATATATAGGGATTAAGGTCATTTTTTTATTTGAAAGGTTAAAATAGTAGAAAAGCAAAGCAAAGCAAGAAATGGATAATTAAGGAACTATTAAATATGTATTATTCTAATGTTAAATGAATAAATTTAACGAATATATATTTATACATTAACAATATTATTGACGGACATCATAAATGAAATTTGGGTGTTATTATATTAATTTATTAATAACTTTAATAAATTTTAATCTTGATGATAAAATTTAAAAATGATATTTATGAAATAATTTTTAAGATTAAATTATTATTATTAAAAAATGTTAAACTATTTAATTATAAACTGTCTCATCAGTCATCATTCGGCCTCGTTTCAGAAGGAAAAAAAAAACATTCAAAGAAGCAATGATGCATGCATGTTTCTTGGTCTAATGCGGTAAATTAAGGCCAAACAGTGGGGAAAGGGGCCAAAACGAATGAAATGAGCTTTTTTGACGTGAAAGCGGCTGCGATGCTGCTATATGGCCGACTCTCTACCTTTTTACAATTGCTAGACATGAGTCTTGAAGTGTGTATATTTACTTTATATTTTTTAAATTTGTTGATTTTCTCTTAAAGGTAAGAGCAGGTGAAATGTATGTGGATTGTCAAACAAAAATTAGAGATATCTGTAAAGACATAAAATGTTAGAGAGGTAACGAAGTTATATTTTTGAAACATATTTTGATGTTTAAGTTGAGATGGAATAAAAAAATATTCAAAGGAAAAGTAAAAGTAAAAAAGTTTTACTCAACTATTTATATCTGATCACTAAATATTTATGCGCTTGATATATGTAAATTAAGTGTTTGTTATGCTTAAAATCACTAAACAATTATATATGAATTTGTCAGATGTTCTACATGTAATAATTCAACGTTACGAGGTAAAGATAGATCCAATAAAATTGAATCCGATTTTATACATGGCTAAATTTTTTTAACTTCACTGCCTAACATATATATAATATATAATACATGATTAAGATTGAATAATTATAAAAAATTTCATCGCATGTTCTTCTCCCATTTAGAGGATCATAAAAACATCTTTGACATGAAATTTACGGCAGCAAGTACACATTATCCTTGAGAGCTTTCAATAATGGCGAGTAATAATTCTTTGAAGCTGGTGAAGGAAATGAAAAGAGTCCGAGCCAATGATGTGAAATGGTTAGCTGCAATAGGACTAAGGGCTCATCGTCCTTTCTTATACTAGTGCTAGTTGGACGATCGGACTTTCTTTGGGTGTTAAGACTGTTAGGTTATACCATATATATACATGGCATGCATTTTCCCACTCAAGAGTCGAGAATTTTATCATGCTTTTTCGTAGATTTTTCTTGCACTGTTCTTGTCGTTTAAGGACAAGAATTTGGCACGAAATTTACTGTGCGATGCAACTAAAAGTACGTATATGCAGCAGCTTGCCTTCTTCCTGGAGTTTGTTGATAGATTGTTTGTTCTCTCATTATGAAATCAAAGAAAGAAAAAAAAAAGACTCAGCTAAATGCACATTGCTAAACAGTTGTTGCATATCAATTTGGGTTTAGTTTAATTAATTTATATAATTATTTTTAAAAAATGATATATTGAAATTCTAAGTTAAAATGTGATATTTTAATATACTTTGGAAAAGTATACAACTCTCCTATTTTGCTCAAAAGACAATCAAGCTAAGTGCTTCAAATTTATAAGGTTTTTTTTTTTTTTTGTATAATATTAATTAATTCATATAGTAGCTGATTCTTAATTTTTTGGGTTTGAAATAAACTTTCAATTATCAAATATATATATATACGCTAGAAATTGCAAATGCTATTGTTGCCACAAAAAAAAAGGATTCTTAGCTTTCATAATAAAAACTAAAAGGTCCACACTTATTATAGATAGCTGGTACAAAGTTAGCAGTACTTAATGATACAAAACTTTCAAGCACTATCGCTATTATCAACCTCGTTGCATCTTTGAAACATTCAAGGGAATAGATTTCCTCTCTTTTTTGTGACCCTTTTGGTGCTTTTCAATGTTTTTCTGTCATGTGTCCAAATAAAAGATATATAAATAAAAGATAATTTTAAACACGTATCAAAAAGACATTGAAGAGGCATAAAAAAACACCAAAAAAGAGCCGAGGAAATCTGTTCCATGTGCATGCCTTTTAAATTCCTTTTCTTCTAGTTAGCTTGGAAAGCATGAAATAGCTAGATTTATAAGAGATTAAAGACACTCTCAGACAAATAGAAAAGGATAAGAGCTAGGAAATTTATTCTTGTTTTCGATACTAGCTAGGGTTAATTTAGTTGATGCAGATTGTGATTGCACCATATCCATCCATGCAAACTTGAAATAATTGAGCTGATATCTTCAAGTTCTGATAATCCATCTGCAATTACTAATTAACAGTTATCCCAGAACCCATCTAGACCCCAGAAGGAATATTCATCATCAACTACCATTAATCTTGAACTATTGCTTTCCCCAGTTTGAGTAGGCTGCTGATTGGCATGATTATTATCTCCTGAAGATGAACTCTCTGGTGAGCTTCTGGTCGTCGTTCTATCTGCTGTTTCAGTGCTCTGATGAGATTTTCCTACCCCGAAATCATTACCATGCTGAATAGGGACTGGCTCGCTTATCTGCACTACTCCTGGTGGTGGCCGCCTATCAAATGATCTCAAACATTTTGATTTCTTGTAAACTCGGCACAAGCTGAATTCTTGTCTTAGCTGTAAACAAAAAAAAAAAAAAACATGGGGGGGGGGGGGGGGGAATTAATTACATAAGATATAATTAACAGCAAGAACAAACAACCAAAAGCTAGAGGAGATATGATCATATGAACAATCTTAAAGTAAGATTTGGTGTAATTAATAAAGCCATAACCAAAATCAAATGAAGCAAGAATATGAGTTTCTATCGCATATGCACCCAAGCATATGGCTCAATTGTTTTCGTGCATGCTTCTTCTGCTAAAAAAAATTGAGTTTGAATTTCCACCCCATGAATAAATTAAAAAAGGGAACAACTTAATTAATGATCATGCAAATTGTATTACTGATTTAGAAGATATAAGATGAAGAGAATTAATGAATTTGGATAAGTGTTAAAAGTTCTTACAGTGGGAGCTGCACCTGCAGCATCAGCTGATGAGGATGCTTCAGCTTCTCCTTCAATAGCTTTGTATTCATTCATCTTCCACTCAGTTTTTTTCCCGCTTGGAGCCCTTCCATTGTAGAAAACCATGGTTCTTTTTACGCCGATAGGCCGATTGTTAAAAGAGTAAACATATCCAGGAGAACCAGTAGCTTTCCAGTACCCACAATTTGTTAGCCGCTTTGGTCTCCCTCCTCGAGCTTCACTTTCTTGTCTTGGGATGAAGAAAAACCATTGTTCTGGGTCCTTATGGCACAAGTAAACTGAGAATTCTGCATCAACAAAAACTACATGAGGAAACTATACATGTAAAAAATAGTAACTTAAATACATTTTCCCCCTTTTTTGGTTCTTCAGAAATATGTATCCCCTTTAGACTTTGTTTGGTTGTGTTTCTAAGAGTATCAAAGAAAAAAGAAAACTTTCTATTTTGCTAAAGTCACGGAAAAGATACATAACTTTCCGCTCAAAAAACAATACATTGAGCTAATCTTTCTCACTTAAGATCAAAGGTATAGCTTTTTGGAAACTCAAAGGAAGAAACCAAAACAAAAAGAGAGATGGGGAATAAGAATAATTTACGTGGAAGATCCCATGGATTGAACTCATAAATGTCGACAACTGGTATAACTCGGTTCATAATAAGATGGTTGAGTTCCTCTCTCTTTCCTTCTAACCTGTTATGGAGATAAAAAGAAACCAACTCTTCCTCAGTTGGATAGAACCGAAACCCTGGTGGCATATCCTCCATTTTCACTCTCTTTTTTTTCCTTCTTTTCTCTAATCAAACATGGCGGTCTTTAACGTAAGCTATTATGTATATTTATAAAGCTCAAGTAGAGAGATTGAGAGAAGTTAAATTCTTCTACTCGATTGATGATTGATTATGGGAGTTAGGCAAGAGAGCAGAAATGGGTGAGAAAAGAGGGAGGGAGGGCACATGGGTTTTACTTCGAAACTTCCACGCGGTTTACTGGAAGAAAATTATCTCATTTACACAGTTCTTTTTGCTTCTAATTTATTATTTTTATTTATTCCAATTTATTAACAATATTAGTAGCAATCAATATATTCCTGTATGACATGGTCCTATGCTTCTTATTCTGCATCCCCTGGTAATTAGCTACTTTAATGGATAATAATTTATATATATATATATATATATTTCGTTTTCTATGCATTAGTGAAATTTTTTAATTTCACAAATGAAATTACAAGTTTGGACTTTGGACTCGACCCATCCATTTAGAATTGTAAGTGTTTAGTAAAAAGTTTTGAATATTTACATTTACCAGGAAACAAATAATAATGGGAGAAATGAATAATGGTAAACATATTTGTTAAGATCTTTAGCAAAGTTTCTCATTTATTAATAACGTAAAAACCATGTCAATACTACTAGCTCAATATAATGCAATGGATGTACAGTTCTGAATACGAAGACAGCTTGAGCAGTGACTCAAATGTATTCCATAAGTATATACTATATACCCACAAACATAGTTGATTAAAAAATTATTGGACCGACTAAAATTAGACTTTTTTAAGGGTCGAATTATTCGTCCGATCTGACAGATTCGATCCGTATTGAGACGGACCTAGACAATAATTTTTTTCAATTCAGGTCGATCTGATCCGAATTACTAGTTGTTAATAAAAATATTTTTAATTTAAATTTAATTATATAATATATAAATATTAGTATAAAAATATTTTTTTTAAATAGCGATTCGATCTTACGGATCGGGCCCAAGCCGAACTTAGATAAAGGATATCAAAAAAATTCAGACCGCAACCCGACCCGACTTATGAACAAATCTAATTAAAATTTAGTTACATTTATTTCTAAAAAAAACAAAAACAAAAACAAAGAAGACCAATTCGGCTTAATCCATAGCTCTGATCGACTTTGTTTGATTAACTGTGGTATCGATCGAAGAGTTATTCATTCATACTAAATTTTTGTCAATGTTAGAATTTTTAACGATGTGATTGACTAAAGTTCTGTTTTATATATATTATTAAATAAAAAATATCATTAAATCAAATACTCGGATATCAATTTTTTCTCATAAATTGACATGGAATAAACAAAACAAAAAAAGAAAATTTGGTATGTTCACATTTCTCTTATTGGAAAGTTTCGAATTGGAATCTGCTGGGGAGCAGGATCTATCGGTGGAATTTGATAAATTTTTCTTTGATAATTTAACAGCGGTTCTTTGTTTTCCCATTTTCTTTTGGGCATTGACGTCCATTGTTCAAATTCAATTCATTATGCTAATAACAACAATGGCGACCATTGTCATACAATTTAATTATTCTAGATGAAGAATAAATTACCAAATGTCAAACATCCAAGTTGAAGACTGATAGACATACGGCTTGCTCCTGTAATTATATTTACCATTCATCATATAAAATATTCTTGAATCTGAAAAGTATATTTTTTTTTACTCTTAAAAAATAATTATAAGGGAATATCAATAATTTTTTAGTATACAAAATATCATAATTTGGAGATAAGAGAAGGAATAACTACATGTACTAATTGGATTAAATCTCGAATTCGAAAGATGTTACGATGTATTGAGTAAATGGTGGTTATATTTTCATTAATCCATATACGAATTACAAGTTATCTAAGCTTTGAAAGTTACACCATAAATTTACATTTAAATAAAATGCAAGATTTGATATCTTTACTCATGCAGTAGATTAATATTGTTGATGTAAAAATTATTAAAACTACGTGCATTATGAAGTATTGATTACACTGAAATCAATTCGATCTCGAAATTTTATCATTGAAAAAAAAAATCTCGATAAATAATAATAACTCTTACTTATAAAATCACAATTCAATCTCTTACTAATAAATTTGGATCATTTAATCAACAATCATGTTATATGAGATTTGGTTGCGCACATAATTAAGATGCTGATTTGGTGACAGATTATCTAGCTGCTTCTTAATATGCTTCACAGGGACACGTATGAAAAGGTTGGAAAGAAAATCGAAAAATGAAGTAAAAAAAAGTCAAACAAAAACTTAGACAAAACTAATTTGAAAGTGATCTGTGTTGGTCTGGTCTGCGGTGGATCATGACAAATTTTTTAAAACGTATACAACCCGTGTGCTTTGCTTATTAAATACGCGAAAAGACATTGAACTTGAATTCAACTTCTTTAGATAGCTAGGGTTGCATAACAAGACAATTTTCATTGCAAATCCGAATAAATTTAAATGTAAACATTAGGAAAATTTAGACAAACAATATGAAAGAGAATTTAAGTAAGGTTCTCTTTAATTCAGTTTTTGTAATTTAGTCAAACAATATTATCGTCACAGTTACTGATTATAGTTTTTATCTTTAATTATCTTTATAATACATATTATATATGAGTTTAGTTCAATTTATAAATGATTGGTTTGTTATATTTTATGTAATAATTATTTCATACGTAATTAGTTATTGGATACTACAAATATTATTTCATTATAAAGGAAACAAAAAAAAAAAATTGTACCTAATTACTTGCATTATTTTTTAAAATTTTGATTGACATTAGAGAAAATGAAAAATAAAATAAAATTATGTAGCACCGCTAAGAAAATCATTGAGATAAAATTTCATAATTAATAAATTGTAAGAAAACATTTATTTATTTGAAAAGTTGTATTTTATTTTGAGACATTTTCTTCAATATTTAATTTTGTCAATGTCATATTAAGTAACAAATATTATAAATAAAATAAATAATATTATTATATTAATGATTTATTTTTAATACACTGACAGTGAATTTTTTTAACTCTATAAACGAAGTTAAAAAAATGCTACATATTTCATTTTTTTACTATATCTTAAGAAGTATGTGTTATTTTTCTAACCCAGTTTAATACAAATTTTTGATTACTGTATCACCGAGTTATTTTCACTTTTGTTGTTTTGTAATATTTTAGATGATCTCTTTAATTATGAGCACTACCAATCCAATGATTTGAATCTTTATTAAACTAGTTTTAATTAAAAATTTCACCTTAGGAAAATTCTATAAAAAAAGTTTCCGTTTTGAAGCATATATGAACAACCATTTATTCACACAAGCTAATTCTCATCAAGTTTCTGACCGTTGAATCTCTCAACCTGGCCGTAGTGTTCTTTCAACCAAATCATCCTCCTAGAGTCCAAAGGCCCAAATATCAGCCCAATATCTACATCATAAAAGTTCTAAAAAAATGCCTATACATATCTCTTTACTTCTCTGCCGTGAATTAGGGTCGCTTTACTCCATTCTCACATCACAACTTATTTTAGAGTTTAGACATGATAATTAGTGTATTCGTGTCGTATATTTTTTTTGTTATAATCGTGTTTAAAGTATTTATTTTATATAAATTTTGACGTGTTAATAATTTGTGTTATATAGATTTTGACACTTTCGTGTATTCGTGTCGTATTCGTTTTTTTTTCTCGTTTCGTGTAGTGTTTTAGTTTTTTTTCGTATCGTGTCCAATATTATCAGATCTAGCTTACTTAATAAATAAAACTTGGGTTAATTACACAGATGGTCACCCAACTATTATCGGGTTTTGCAATTGGTCACCCAACTATCAAAACTTGCAATAATCACTAACGTTAATAAAAATTAAAATTGTCGTCACCCAGCCGTTTAAGGACTAACAGCTGGATGACGTGTAATTTTTTTTAACCAGCTAGAATGTTCAGCTGGCTTTAATGGTTGAAAATGCTAATTTTATTTTCGAAAATGAAAAGGGCTTTAGGAGAAATATTTTATATTTTCTGAAGAAAAAAAAAGTTTCATTTGCAACAGTAGAGAATAAGAGAAAGTTTCAAAAAGATTTAGGGTTTTTGAAAGAGGATTAACGTTTTCTAATCCAGATTAAGGATTGCAAATCGACATTTATATGCAATTGGTTTAGGGTTTATGATTGAATTAACGAGGACTCAAAGGGTTAGGCGATAATATTTGGCGGTTTTTGTGAGATAATGCACTATGATTCAAGCTTCAATTGGGTTTAGCGTGGATTGCAAATGAACAGGCGGAGGCTTCGATTGGCAGGAGAAGGTTCCATTACTTAGAGTATGAATTACTATCTTATTTTTTATTTTATTGCAATCTATGTTGTCTTCAGTTAAGTAGCTGTGCTAGGGGATTCAATTGGCATGGGTGGTTTGTTGTTGTTGTTGTTTATTATGGATTTTGACTTGTGCTTTATTGCTGTTACTTTTATGTCTACTGCTTTTTGCACTTTTGTCATTTACATTGTTTTTTATGTATCGAATAAATTGAGATGTGTTGTTTGCAATTATTATAATAATAATAGTTATCATGCCTGCCCATGTTTGTTTGTTGAGTCATGGTCTATCGAGCCATGTTTTTGACTTGTAATGATTTATTCTATATTATTTTAAGGCAGAACATGTGGGAAGCAGAGATATTAATGTATGTGTATAGAGTCATGAAAGTTTAGGTTAGCTTATCAATAATGTTTGAAGCTGACTTAAGGTCTTCTATAATATTTTCAGAACCGTTGTTGTCATCATGGTGGTCATTTTCTGCATGCCCCTACTATGCAATATACTGACAGGAGGGTTGACTACTTTGATTTATGTCATGTTGAAGCTATGTCTATGCTTGAAATTTATGATATGGTTGAAAAGTTAGGTTATGTAGGTCCAATGAATTGTTATTGGAAAATGTCAGGGGGGCACTAAGTATTGATAATGTCAAGCTTATGATAACTGATTTTGATGTCGTGAATATGGTAGCTACTTTGCCTGGGAGTCATTACATTCATTTTTACTTTGAGGAAAAGACTGTTGTAGATGTTGAGCATGGAGATAGTGAAAATGATATGAATGTTGAGCATGATCCAAGCATAGAAGTAGCTTCTGATACTGATAATGAAACTGAAACTAAAGTAGAAGTAGAGGTAGGAGAAGGTTGTGATAATGGCATGTCAAATCACTATGATATTGAAGCTTCTGAATCTGAGTTTTATGAGAGTGATTATGATGTTGGAGATGCTGATGATGAAGTGTTTGAGGCTAATGTTGACTTAGGAATTGAGAGGGATATGGGTAAAGTTAATGGACCTAAGTTTGGAATAGGTGCTAGAGCTGGTGGAGAAGAAAAGTTAAGGGATTTTGATGATGGCTTTGAATTTGAAAAATCTGACTCTTTGCATAGTGTACATGAGTCTAATTCTGATGGGGTTAGCACAAGAAATAGATGGCCAGAATTCAATAGTAGGATAGACATGGCCAATCCTCAATTACATAAAGGGTTGTTATTTGGTAATAGGGAAATATTAAAAGAAGCCATAAGACAGTATGGGAGGAAAAACAGGTATAATGCGAAGTTTGTTAGAAATGACAAAAAAAGAGTGAAGGCTATTTACAAGAAAGGGTGTCCATGGACATTATGGGGATCAAAATTGAATGCAAAAGACCTAATGGACCCTACTTGGCAGATTAAAACATATGTGTCTAAACATAGATGTATTAAAGACATGAAGAATAGAAATATGACATCTAAATGGATAGCTCAGCATTATCTAGAAAAATTCGTAACTGATCCAAAGTATTCCATAACCTCCCTTCAACAAGATGTAAAGACAGATTTTGTGATTCATGTTTCATTAAGTAAGTGTAGTAGGGCCATGCATAGGGCACTTGAAACTGCTTTAGGAAATCATAATGAACAATATGCGAAAATTTATGACTATTTGGGGGAGCTTAGGCATACCAATCCAGGAATCACAACAATATTTTTCCTAGACTGCAGGTTATTCCAGAGGATGTATGTTTGTTTACAAGCATGCAAAGATGGGTTTAAAGTTGGATGTAGGCTTATTATCAGCCTTGATGGTTGTTTCTTGAAGGGTTATTATAGTGGTCAATTACTGACAGCAGTGGGGATTGATGCAAATGACTGCATGTATCCTCTAGCTTATGTGGCTGTTGAAAGTGAAAACCATGACTCTTGGTATTGGTTCATTGATTTGTTGAAAACAGACTTGGAGATTACAAATTCGTATCATTTCTCATTTATGTCAGACAAACAAAAGGTATGAAATCAATTTTTGCTTTAAGGTTTGGTAACTATCATGGTTGCTAACTATTTGAAGTTTGTTTTATGAACTTTTTTTCTTTTCTAGGGACTTGTAGATGCACTTGTGGAACTTGTGCCTAATGCAGAGCATAGAAACTGTGTTAGGCATTTGTACACTAATTTCAAGTCCAAGCCTACAACCAAAGGAAAATCACTGAAGGATTGCTTGTGGAAAGCTACTAGAGCTAGCTACTTGAAAGAGTATGAAGATGCAATGAAAGAAATGAAGGCCTTATCAACTGATGCTCACAGTTGGTTGCAAGAAAAAAAATCTTGTTCAGTGGTCCAAATCTCACTTCTCAACAATTAGTAAGTGTGACATGGTTTTGAACAACCTCTGTGAATCTCTTAACAAGAGCATCCTGGAAGTAAGGGATAAGCCCATCTTAACTATGATGGAGACTATAAGGACGAAGTTGATGCAAAGAATTTTTCTGAAGAGAGATGCTGCTGATAAATACATAGGACCTTTGTGTCCAAAGATTCAAAAAAAGGTTGACAATATTATTGAAGAGTCAAGTAGGTGCTGGCCAAAACATGCAGGTGGTCCAAGGTATCAAGTTGCATGTGGTCCATCAAACCAGCATGTGATAGACCTTGAGTTGCAGCCTGTTCATGCAGAAAATGGGATCTCACAGGCATCCCATGCATACATGTTGTGTCAGTGATGCTCATGAATGATGAAAGACCTGAAAACTATGTCAACCCCTGCTATAACAAGAGCACACAACTAAAGATATATTCCAACTACATCAGCCCTGTGAAAGGTGCTAACCAGTGGAGTCATGAGGAAAGTTGTGAGCCCATACTACCACCAGTAATAAGAAAGCCACCGGGAAAGCCTCATAAAAATAGGAGAAAAGAAACAGATGAAACCCCTACTGCTACTGCTAAAGTAAGCAAGAAAGGAGTACAACTGGTCTATAGCAAATGTGGTAAACCAGGGCACAATGTCAGGACATGTAGGGGACAAGTTGGTGGTAACAGCAGACTGAATCCAGCTGCTGTAGTAAGGAATTATATGGCAACAGTTGGACATGGTAGTCAACAGAGTAAACGAATATCCAAGTTGCGTGTAAGTGTTGTTAGAAATGTTTTAAGTTGATGCAATGATCTTTATAGGCTGCTAAATTGTTTTATTATGTTTGTTTATATAGGTTAGGAAATTTTGTGGGAAAACTAACCAAGGGGTTGCTGCAACTACAAAGGTAAAAAAATATTGTTCACTTTTTTTTCTTTGTATTGAAGTTTCTTTAATCCTATTTCTTGATCTTTTTACAGAACCCAACTCCAAATGTCCCACCTAGACAGCAGGTTCAACCACCTGCAATGACTGTTAGATGGATGCCTGACGTAAGTTTTAATACATATTGTGGGATTGAGTCATGATATACAACTACTTAAGGTTTTGTCTTGGGCAATGATGCGCAGGGCTCAGTCAAACTATTTCTACTCAACACAGCACTGTCATTGAATCTGCTGGACAAGGCCATGAAGGTAATGACCAACTGCAGCACAGGGGAAGGCAAGTGCAATCTAGGTATTTGGGTGCCCGAGCTAGCGAAAGGAAGCTATCTGAGTCTTCGATCAATGGTCAACAATCGAAAGGAGTAAAAAAAGGACAATCAAGAGTTGCAACTACAAAGCCATCTCCAAAAGAGTGAAGTGTTTGAGATACATGGAACCTTCTGACTTTTTTTTTTATAAATTGAAGTTGTAATTAGGCCATCTCCAAATGAATAC
This sequence comes from Fremontodendron californicum, assembly GCA_030761205.1. Lineage (NCBI taxonomy): Eukaryota > Viridiplantae > Streptophyta > Magnoliopsida > Malvales > Malvaceae > Fremontodendron > Fremontodendron californicum. The sequence continues at coordinate 6,743,329 of JAULJL010000009.1, read as the reverse complement.
TTTTGTATACAAACTTCAATTGGTTTTAGGTCATTATGTGGTTTCAGCTTATTACATGTTAATGAACACTTTTGTATAGCAGCTTCAAATTTAGGTCATTAGGTGATTTCAGCTCATTACATGTAAAATGGCAAAAGCTGCTATTGTTAGGCTTCTTAGTAGTTTCTGACATTTTGTTTGTTGACTGACTATCTTGTGATGGTATTACATATTTTGAGATATTGGCATTATTCTTTTCTTCATGATATTATACATTTTGAAATGAGATTAATCAATGCCAGAAAGACTATTACATACAAATTCAGATTTGCAGGACAACATATAAATATAAATATCCGATTAATTATGGAGCAATATTTTCTTACAACATTAAGAGCTGCAGCAGTAAACAACCATACAAAATTAACTCCAAGTTGCAACACATAATTACTCTCAGTCTCAGCCTTAAACCACCATACAAAATGCAATATATTGACTGTTAAACCCATTTTCAATGCATAAATCATAGAAATATCAAACAACAAAACAAACTAATAACCCAAACAACTTGCTCATTGTTTCTTTGCCTTTCCATTGTTCTAATTTTTCTTAATAGGCCAACGAGAACAACTCTTGCACGAGGAGTCATAGGTGGATCATACAAGTTAAAGAAACGACATGCAGCAGGACACCCATACTCTTTGTAGCCAAAAAACCTTATTCCTGGATTGTCGTTTGACCAAGAGGTTCTTAAATTAGCTGGCAATCCACAATGGCAAACAGGAATCACATTAGGTAACTCCATGTCCCTCTTCCTTGCTTTTCGTCTTGCACTCTGTCTTCTTCTTTTATGCTTCTTCTCTGTTTCTCCTCTTCTTTGCTTCACTTCTTATTTGTTTCTCTTCTTTTTTGTTGCTCTTCTTCAAAGAAACTGTTTTTTGCTTTCTTTTTTCTTTCTTCAACAACAAAAACACATAGATTTCTTTTTCATTAGGTGAACTTAGGATTTTTTTTTTGTTTTACCGAATTCTTTTCCCTCCCCCAAATCCTTTTTCATTTTCGAAAACCCTAAACCCCAAAATAAAATTAGCATTTTTAGCCCCTTAAAGCCAGCTGGACATTCCAGCTGGATAAAAAAAATTACACGTCATCCAATGCAATTTTAAATTTTAGTGATTAAATTGTAAGTTTTGATAGTTGGGTGATCCAATGCAAAACTCAATAATAGTTGGATGACCATCTGTATAATTAACCCATAAAATTTCATTTCGATTTCGTCTTTGCAGATTGATATGTTAAAAGTGTAGCCCGATCGCCTTCTTTTGAAAGCCATAGAAGCGTTTCGAGTAATAGCTGCGCAATAGTGAAGTTTATTTAAGGTGTTAAAAGTAGGGATGGCAATGGAGCGGGGCGGGGGCGGATTTTGCAGTATCCGCCCCCGCCCCGCCATTGTACTGCTCCGCGCCCCGCCCCGCTCCGCCATGGATGTTGAAATTTCAATACCACTACCACCTCCATGGATGTCGGTTACATCCATAACCGCCCCGCCCCGCTCCGCCCCATTTGATATTTATTAATTATTTTTATTTTTTTCAAATAATAAAGCATTTTAAAAATAAATTAAATATAAACATAAAAATAATAAGTTTAATTATATTATTTTATTATTCATTTAAAAGCTAAATATGTAAGGGTAAAATTGTAATTTCACTATTCGGGGCGGGGCGGTGCGGAGCAGGCAATTACCACAACTGCTCCATCCCCGCCTTTCAGACAAAAAAACCGCCCCGCCCCGCCCCGCCTCCATTGTTCAAAAAAAAAAACCTCTCCATTCGGATCGGATCGGTTCGAAATCCATCGGTCGGATCGGGTTTTGCCATCCCTAGTTAAAAGAGGCATAAATTGTAAAGGATTAATTTTTACCAGCCAATGGTACATCAAAAGTCGCCCAGCAGAACTCCCCTATTGTGTAATGAACATTCGTCAAGCCCAAATACTTTTTTGTTTACAATACATACAATGGTACAACCACATGATATCAATTTCTCATCAACTAAGCCTAAATCTGCTATTTTAATACCAAAATTCACATGCCCATCATTGATAGCCAGCAGCCGAAATGCTTCCCAACAAATTATTTCATCATTTTTCTTAGGGTTTTGCTAACTAGTGCTTTTAGGACATTCTTTAAAGTTAGTTAATATATTATTTATAGTAAAAGTATTGTATTAAATACAAAAGCTGATAACTTTATTCATTATTTTCAATACATTGAATGAATATATTATTATATATAGTAACCTTAAACAGTGCCCTTAGGGCACTTGTTAGCAAAATCTTTTTTCTTATTTCCTTTAAAGCTATTTATTTATTATTTATTTAACCATTAAAATCGCCAAAACATTCTTGCCAGCGAATCAGCGAGATAAGTATGTCTTTCTTTTCTCGAAAAATTATAATGAATGCTTCGTAGGGTGAGTTTTTCCGTAGGTTTTATTATATATATATATATAATTTATTATATTTATATGTAAAAATAAAATTATATATATAATTTTTTTATATTATTTAAAAAATTATATATATATGATAAATATATTATATTTGTATGTAATTTATCATATTTTATATAAATAAAAGTTATATATAAATATGATAATTTTATATAATTTATTATATTTATATATAATGAAATTTATTTTAAATTATTATTTTGATTTCTTATTTCTTTCAAAGCTCCCTGATTATCATTTAACCATTAACTTCTTGTCGTTTTATTAAACAATACGTGATCCAAACCTCATTCAGTAGTCTTCTTTCCAATAAATTTTATGATTTTTTCAATTTTTGATTGATTTAACCAGTGATTTTCTATTTAAAACCAGTAAAAGACTTGACTTCAAATCACAGAAGGCAAGGGCGAGCAAGACTCTCAGATAATAGCGTGTTGGGTGTTGACGGAGACCTCAATAGTCCCTTTGTCTTCACGTATCTCAAGTCTCAGCCCATCAACCACCGCCACAAGAAAAGAAAAAAAAAAGCTCGACTCTTCCCATCAAAGAAGAAAAAAAAAAAAACCTCTGCATTTACCAGACTCCAGAATTCTGAAATAAACCATGATTACTGCGGTAATTACAGCTCTGCCACTACCTACGTTTCTTTTTTCCTTTGATTTTCGCCTTTTCTTTTTATTATTATTATTATTATTTTTTGGTTATGTGAAAAATGGAGCAGCAAAGAAGCTTATCGGGGTCGTCGCAGAGCCCTAGATCTCCATCGTCGCAGCCGTATCTATCAGTTTCCGTTACGGATCCCGTTAAATTAGGCAATGGCGTCCAAGCTTACATATCCTATCGCGTCATCACCAAGGTAATCGTTGCTAATAATTAAAAATGATTTCTTCTTTCATTCTTTTTTTAATTTTAATATACTAATAAAAGTTTTGAATTTTTGGGGGCTAAATTCCACTGTTTTGACAGACCAATTTCCCAGAATACCAAGGGCCGGAAAAGATTGTTATTAGGCGTTACAGTGACTTCGTTTGGTTACGTGATCGCCTCTTTGAGAAGTACAAAGGCATTTTCATTCCTCCTCTTCCCGAGAAGAGTGCTGTAGGTAAACAAATTCAACAATTTTTTTTGCCTTAATTTTTAATGTTTTATAGCAATGAGTTTATGATCAATGCGTTTTGATTGTAATATTACTTGTTTTTGAGTAATTTTGAATGTATATTTGTGGTTAAATGTGTAAGCTTGTATATGAACTATGAAGTAATCTAAGTTTTCGTTGTCTCTGTTGCAGAGAAGTTTCGATTTAGTGCTGAATTTATTGAGATGAGACGTCAAGCATTGCATGTATTTGTTAATCGGATTGCTTCACATAATGAGCTTCAACAGAGTGAAGATCTTAGAACTTTTTTGCAGGCAGATGAAGAGGTGATGCTTTTAGGGTTTGTTGTGTTGAATGGTTTAGTGTAATTTATTTTTTTTCAAATTATAATCATCAGATCATTCCTTTAGGATTTTTCCTATGTTTAGTGTTATAGCTGATTGTGACTTTGCATTTAATGTGCATAAGCTCATTTTTGAATATAGATATGAAGACTACTGTTCTAAAAATTGCTGAGTAATAGGAATATTTTATAGTTGTAATACATAATTGTCTTGACCTCTTGATAAATTATACATTTTTGACAATTTCTTTGAAGGTGGGATAAGCAATTTGTTCACCATTGTGTTCATTACAATGTTTAGCTCTTTGATTCCCTTTAGACATCGTTGATTATGGCATCCTTTACATTTCTACATGAACTGTTATCAAAGAGACTAGCACTATTGCTCCATCCTAGACCTTGCTGGCTTTAGAGATTCTTTTGGTAATATATGTTGATGAGGAAGCATTAAGAATTTAGTTAATTGAGCGAGCACCTGTCTACTTGTTCTTGCTGGAACTAGTCATGCTTACTAATGTAAATTATCTTGTTCTCAGGACAATTGGTGACAAATTTCTCAAATTTCTGACCACTTTTATGTTCCTATTTTGTGTACTTGATTTTTTTTAGAATATAAGTTTGATGTTAACTTTATAGCTACTTTTCAGATTATGGAGAGACTGAGATCTCAAGAGACTGGTATTTTTAAGAAGAAGCCAGCTGATTTGATGCAAATGTTCAAGGTAAATAAGTTCTTAATGACTTTCTAATGAGTTAGGATGTTGGTGAAATTACTATATAGTAGACAGATGGAAGTAGAATGTCTACCAACTAATGAGATGTCCAAAAACTTTAATTTGAACATTTCTTCTCTAGTAGATAATTTGATTGGTGAATAAGTATAAGCAAAAATTCTTGCCATAATAATAAATTCCTTCTACAACTTTAACCTGGTTATTTGCGCCACCTTTTTTAAGGTGAGAAGATCTCTAACAGAACTTATAAATCTGTCTTAGATAACTTGTTGCTTCTTATCTGAAGCTCACTGGAAGCTCACTGCTTGCTTTCTGTAGTACCTTGGTATCCCTTTTGTTAAGTGATGCTATCCCACATATGTTAAGTCTTGGGTTTCCTATGATCTTATATTCAAGTTGGGTCCCTCCACCTCTTACAAATTGGTTTTAGGTTGGATGCTTAACACTTTTTTTTTACTGCTTTAACATGTAATCTATGGCTGATTAATGTTTCATTCTATTGGTTTCTTAGGCTTGAATCTGACGTGTTTATAGTATTGAAATTCTTATGTTATTTACGCTTGCATTAACTTCTCTAGAAATTTAACAGGATGTACAGTCTAAGGTGAGCGATGTTGTTCTTGGAAAGGAAAAACCTGTTGAAGAATCTAATCCTGAATATGAGAAGCTTAAACACTATGTTTTTGAGATTGAAAATCATTTGGCTGAAGCTCAGAAGCATGCATATCGTCTTGTAAAGAGACATAGAGGTAATGAGGATTTTGAGGCTCTTAACACTTTATTCTTTTTGTTTTTATCTTTCTCAAGTGTTTATCTCCTTTTAGTTTGAACACAATTGAACAATTTTTTTTTTTTTTGTTTCTGTCCGTTCTCAGAGTTGGGGCAATCGCTATCTGATTTTGGTAAGGCAGCCAAGCTTCTTGGTGCTTGTGAAGGACAAGCTCTTGGGAAGGCATTTTCTGAACTTGGGGCAAAATCTGAGACACTATCAGTTAAGCTGCAGAAGGAGGTAGGCTGTCTTTTAAGGCTGAGCCTTTTTTTTTTGGTAGTTTGTCTTGCAGCCTTGAAGGCATGTATAATTTTGGCCTGAATTATGATGCCCAAACTTTTCCATATTAAGTGGTTCATAGGGGTAACATTACATTTTCACGATCTTTGAATTGACAACAGGCCCATCAACTCTTGCTGAATCTTGAAGAACCCTTGAAGGATTATGTTCGTGCTGTCCAGTCCATAAAGGTAAGTTGGGCTGCTGTCTTGTGTAATGTTTGATGAATGACATATATATATATATATATATAATAGTAATAGCAGGCTAGCTATCCTTGAAGAAAATATTGAAGAACTATGCGTTTTTACGTACAATACAGAAAATAGTTAACTGGGAAAGTAATGGTATTGTTGAATCGTTGATGGAAGCACTTCTTCCTACCCGAGCTCCCTCTTCATCTTATGCGCTGATAATCTTGAAGCGGAAAGGTTTATTGACAATTTTAGAGCTGATCCTCTTGCATCTGTGTTTCATAACAGGCCACAATAGGAGAGAGAGCCAGTGCATTCAGGCAACAGTGTGAACTGGCTGAAACAATGAAGTTGAAGGAGATAAATCTGTATGCTCCTAGTCATCCATATTTTATACCTTTTTTTTCCTTTTTCCTTTTTGCTTTCAAGTGTTGCTATTAGTGGTGGCCTCGTTACATGACTTTAATATTGCAAACAAGCATCTTAATCTAACCATTTTTATTAGTTTTATTTCTTAATTGAGTTTGTAATTTTAGCATATTTATTGTTTGCAGTGACAAGCTCATGCTAACACGCTCTGATAGGGTGCGAGAAGCTGAGCATGAGTACAAGGAGGCAAGTCATTTAATCGAAGCTTTTCACTAATATATGCCTATTGAAGCCTTATTGCTTTTGGCCTCTGCTAACATAAGTTTTGTGATTGCAGTTGAAAGCAGAGAGTGAGGAGGCGACAAGAAGATTCGATACAATTGTGCGATTGATGAATGAAGAGATCCTACGTTTCCACGAACAGAAAACACAAGACATGGGGATTGCTTTTCATGAATTTGCAAAAGGACAAACCCGACTGGCAAATAGTATTGCAGATGCCTGGCGAAGTCTTCTTCCTAAGCTTGAAGCTTGCTCATCGGCTTAATGAATGAAGGACTAGTAATAATCATCAGATTTTTTGCTGGTTCTTGGATTTGAGGAATGGCAGCAGGGTAGCTCTTGCCAATGTAAAAACTTGACTATCAGGAGCTAGCAGTTATGGTTCTTTTCGACGCCCTTGACTCTTGTACAAATTTTAAACCGAGTGAAAAGTTGAGTCAATGATCAACTCATTTACAGTGCAGAACTGAAAAAGGAAAAAAAAAAAAAAATTACGTGTATTTCATCCTTTAATTCATAGTTACAGTGAGATTTACTAGTAGCCATTTACTCTAAATTCTGTTTCCTGATTCATGTTTTCAACCTTTTTCTGATATGGAACTGAATTTCTCTTCATTGTGAATGAGATTGTGCCTGCAAAGAAGAGTCAGTAGACATATTCTTGTATCGTGTTTATGTATTTTTTCGTGTTATAATCGTGTTTAAGGTGTTTTATATTTGTATAAATTTTGATGTGTTAATAATTTGTGTTATATAGATTTTGATATATTCGTATATTTGTGTCGTGTATTTGTTTTTTCTTTATATTGTGTTGTATTTTAATTATTTTTTTCGTATTTTGTAATCGTGGCATGTCTAATATTACTAGATATAGAAGAGTTGAGGAAAAGATTTTTTACAAGGGACTGAAAATTGGAAAGAAAAAAAACGAGAAAATGGACAATTGTAATGTAATGCTGACATGTGATGCCATGTAAGAATATTCCTCAAGCACAATTGTCCATTTTCTCGTACATTTCTTTTCAAACTTCTCAAATGGGCAGCGCTTTGAGGCAGCCCCTCCACACCACGGGCGCCATTCCGCTGGTGCAACTCTCTTAACTTAGGGCAAGGGGCATTTCCTCGTTACCTATAATATTCCTCAAGCACAAAAAAAAAAAGGGTCGTTGAAGCTGAGTGGACATTATGGGCATCGAAACCTGATTTTAAAATGTCTATGCTTATCGTGGCAACAAAGCTGGAATAGCTCAGTTGGTTAGAGCGTGTGGCTGTTAACCACAAGGTCGGAGGTTCAAGCCCTCCTTCTAGCGTTATATGCTTATTATTTTTCCCTGGGTTTTTTTAACAAAATTTGATAAATCCTTCAGTAATCAGTGCATTTTGTTGCATTGGCAGTGATTCCCAAAAAATAAATTCCTTATGAGGATAAAATAAAAAATTCAGGTTTTTGCTGTTTTACTTTGCCCCCAAGTAAAAATGCAGAATTAGTTAATGAATTTCCAATTTATTGACTTTTCCTGTTCTTCCTATCATGGATGTTTCTATCCATTTTCCTTCAACGTTGTGAAAGTGATACAAAAAAGAAAAAAACAGTAGAATCACGTAGAGTATTTGCCTTTCTACATAAATAAATATTTTCAGAGTATTTGATCATTGTCTTTATTTTTTCTTTGTTTTTGTAACACTGGGCGAACAGCCTATGCTAATCTGCCCCTTCCACTACCTTTGAAGGTTTGTCATTACAAATTCTTGTTACCTTAAAAGTTTTTGACTGGTAATTGGATATACACACATGTTCATGGCCATGGGATTGTGTATCAGTGGCCATAGGCCATAGGCATAAAAACTCCGTCTTCTAGATACATAAAATCAGCCAAGGTGATACAGGCTACTGATGGATTTAAATAGCGATCATAACACGATGTTACGGTCGTAATTTTACGGTTTCGATTTTTTTCGCCGTCGATATTTACCGTAAATGATCGCAATAGCATCCATTAAGTTGTGACCAAAACATATCCACGACCGCAATTTAAATCCTTCTAACTACTGACATTAGTTACAAGTTCATTTGCCAGTGGTATATATGTTAATTCAATCTACTCATAATAATGCAAATTGGACTGTTCTTCGACTCTATATAAAAGCATTGAAAACCAAAAACTACTCATCATTCTCAATTTCCAATGTCAAAGCTTGCTTTGAATTCTTGTTAGATCATAGATTGTATTGACCATAGTATATGAATTGAAGTTTATGGCTTTTATTTTCATAGAACTTATTTAGTTAGGCCTACAACTTTAAATTGTTCAATTTTGATAGAAAGATTTCTTGCTAGATATGTGACAGATCGAGTTTCTATCTTCATGCCACATTTGTTAATTGTAATGTTATATGAGCATTGGCTAGCGAACATGACCCACGAATTGATCCATTTTGACTAAGAAGATTGAAGACTTTCTCTCGATTCCCCCCATCCTTTTCAAATTTCATGATAGACAAGCTATTGAACCCCTTCCTCTCCACCCATTAAAAGAAAATAAGAGTAGGGAAATATGGGAGGAATGGTCATATATGATTGCAAATGTCATAATGGTTTATACATTCTTATTCTTGCTTTTTCCTATTCCTGCAGATCCAAGTAATATTTTCCCTTATTATTGTAAGCAGTTGTAACAAGCAATAGTGAAAAACAGTTTTTTAAACTTCATCTAAATTTAAAGTTCAACTTGGCAAAAAATAATTGAGTTTATAGAACTTGTTGACTCGATCATTCTCGATCATCGTCAAGGTTAAGTTTCGAGAGTTATCGAAATATAATTTCTTGCATGCTTGAACTCAATAAGACAGTTTGGCCGAGTGGTCTAAGGCGCCAGATTTAGGCTCTGGTCCGAAAGGGCGTGGGTTCAAATCCCACAGCTGTCATTTCTTGCTTCTATTTTTGCTTATACGACATCGTTGAGCTTCTCTTAATTTAGTCTTCCCCTTGCTTTTTTTAATTGATCTGTCTGCCATCTCTTGACTCGCTTCCTTAACTCACCGGGTTCACTCCTGAGTCCTGACTCATCCCCACACCACCTCAAAAAGATCACTTCAAAGTTCAAACCTTAGCTTAGGAAGAAATCCTTATCCAAGCCAATCCAAACAAACCCTACTGGTATTTGATTAATGCACCATTTTCAGATCTACTACCCTTAAGGCTTTTCTTACGTACACAAATAAAAATGACTCTGCCCTGAAACCCTGTTTCCGTTGTCAATGCGGCACCTTACCACTGAAGTTATATATACTAAATTATGGCACAACCATTATCTTGGTGATGGAGAACAAAAAAATAAAAAAATGATGTTATAAGGAAATTTATTAATGGGTAGTTTGTATGTATATAGGTAATTTTTTTAAGGAAATGAGTAGTTTTTAGGGAAAATTTGGTAAATTTTTTCAAAATAAAAATTATATATATAATTGAAAATACATTAATACTCTTGATATGTCATTTGATATAATAATTTAACTGGTATTTTTGTAATTTCACCAACTGAGTTGGTGTCACTTGACTCGTGACATCAACTCAATTACTCTTTTTATAATAGTATATATATATATATATATATATATATATATATATATCCAAGTTTGTTTGATGTTTCATAAGGTGTTCATTCGAGTTAGATCCGGATAAAAAAAATTATTTTTGTTTGTTCAGTCCAATTTTGATTGAGCCCGTTTTTATTAAATAAAAAAAATATTTTTATAATTATATTTAAATAAAAAAATATTAAATGCATAATAACCTGAACTGAATCTAATTATGCAAACTAGAATTTTTCACACCCATTATATGGGTGGGTAGTTTTTTTTTAATAAAAGTAATTATTTTTAAGTAGTTTTTAGTTTAAAAAAAAGATAAGTTTTGTAAGGTTTTACATACAAAATTATTTTTGTTTGTTCAGTCCAATTTTGATTGAGCCCGTTTTTATTAAATAAAAAAAAAATTTATAATTATATTTAAATAAAAAAATATTAAATGCATAATAACCTGAACTGAATCTAATTATGCAAACTAGAATTTGTCACACCCATAATATGGGTGGGTAGTTTTTTTTTAATAAAAGTAATTATTTTTAAGTAGTTTTTAGTTTAAAAAAAGATATTTTTTAAGTTTTTACATACAAAATTTTGTTTTAAAAAATATTAACATCCCTAATATATAATCATTATAATTTTTTTGTAAATTATATTTTGATAATTTTACCAATTGAATTAGTGTCGCTTGACTCAATAACACTAATTCAATCATTTTCTTTATAATAATATAAATTTTTATTTAAATTTGACTCAATTCAAATGAGATCAAATTAAAAAAAAAAAAATCTTTATTCAATTCTGGAGTTCCGCCACGTAGAGATTCGGGTGAAAAGGGGGGGAAAACAATACTTGTAGATTCATGCAAGTTCACAACATTGAGAAAAAGAGCAATAGATTTGCCAATATCAAAAGAAGCATTAGAAATTTGTCCAAGTAAACTTTCATAGCATATTATATTTCTAAATATATTTATGACCAAATTAAGTAGATATATATACCATTATTTCATCTCGTTACTTCTTTTTGGAATTCATAATTCTATAATTTAAATTATGTTTAGTTGGTATTTTTTGTTATTTATTTTTACTTCATTTTTTATTGAAAAAAAATAGCATAAAACCAATCAAATGGAGAATAATTTTCTTTCTCTTATTTAAAATAAAAATTTTATTTTAAAAAATAAATAAGAGTAATATGCCATTTTTTATTTCTTTCTTTATTCTTTTATCAGTTTTATGCAAAAAAGAAAAACTTTTGCTTACAATTAGAAAAAAAAGAAATAAATCCAAAAGGACGCATTTATCCCTGCGCCAATATTAAACTAATTCAAGGGCCTTTTCGTCATTTACCGTGAAGGTTATCAAAACCCTAACTATAAATAAGTAGTAACTGATTTCTCAGCTTCTCTTCGAAAGCTAGAGTCGTCGTCATCAGTAAAAGCGCTCTCAAAAAACCCTAGTTTCACAGCTCTCTTTCATTTTGCCTGAAGCCATGGTAAGTCTCTCTTTGCATCTATTTCGATTCTCAATAGCTAAATCTTGTTTGGCAGCAGAGAAAAAAGTTTAGGATTTGGGTATAGAAATAAAAAGAGTGGAATTTTACATACTAAATGCAATAATGTAATAAAGTAATAAACTATAGGATATGTTTTTTGAGATTGGTATTATTTACTTTGCAGTAGCTTTTATTATGTTTCTATGCTTGAAAAACTGAAGCTAAATAGAAATTATAAATGTTCAACGCTTTATCTTAGTCTTGAAACGGGAAAGTTGAAATTGGAATCATTTACTAATTAGATTAGATTTAACCTTGTATTCTATGTCAACGGTGTTTATTTAGATTCATGGGGGCTTTTTTTTTTTTTGTTAGTTTTCGTTAGTATAGGACAGATTTATTCATTTACTTGGGTGCAAAATTCAAATAGGTAGACTTGGCAATATTGAACATGAACGACACGGTAAAAATAATTAAATCACAAAAAAAAAAAAAAAAAACACGAATACACTAACATGTCAAAAATCTATATAACATGAATTATTAATATGTCAAAGTTTATATAATATTTTAAACACGATTATGACACGCGAAAATGCACGAACACGACATGAATATACGAATTGTCATGTCTACTAATAGGATAGCTGACATATTCATTGATTTGTGTTATTTTATAGTCAAAGAGAAAGGTTAGGGAGCCCAAGGAAGAGAATACTAACCTTGGTCCTGCTGTACGAGAGGGTGAGCATGTTTTTGGCGTGGCTCACATTTTTGCTTCATTTAACGACACATTTATAGTAAGTTTATCTCCTCTGATTACATTGATTTTTTTTGTTCTCTGGTAGTTCATTCCGTTTAAAATGCTATCATTGAATTTGCAGCATGTGACAGATTTGTCTGGAAGGGAAACAATGGTTCGGATTACTGGTATGGTTTATGCTTGTCTTTAGGAAATGGTTTCTTTTGCTATCTTGAGTTTCTCTAGATTTTTAAAGTCGTTTTAGTTTGTTTTATTGCTTCAACTGCCTAACACCAAAATTGGATTTTTCAAAGCAAGCTGACTAGTAATTCAAAAGCCAATTGTAACCTTATAATGAAAAATGTTATACATTGCAATATGTGTTGATATTTATGTCCCAGCTTGGAGTTATTTCTATGAAGAGTAATTTTCTAACTTATACCTTGCATTTTCCAAATGTAGGTGGTATGAAGGTGAAAGCTGATAGGGATGAGTCTTCCCCTTATGCAGCCATGCTTGCAGCACAAGATGTTTCTCAACGCTGCAAGGTCATATTGCTTACCCTTTGATTTGTGGCGCAATACATAGTTACATGGAGTTACTTATGCCTATTCATTTTCGTTTATCTGCAGGAGTTGGGTATTACAGCCCTTCATATAAAGCTTCGAGCTACTGGAGGGAACAAGACCAAGACACCTGGTCCTGGTGCCCAGTCAGCACTTAGAGCCCTTGCTCGTTCAGGCATGAAAATCGGACGCATAGGTGCAATTCTTTCATCCTTTCGTTTCTCAAGGTTTTATTGGGTCCATTCCATGTTACTCCGACTTTTTATTTTTCTTGAATATCCGTGTACGATATATATTTGAACATGGGTATGAGGGTACGATCCTTTAAATATATGGAAAAATTTTAAAAAATTGAGCATACCCGTGTCGGACATATATTCGTATCCGACATACACCTCTGAATCCGAGTAACATAAGGTCCATTCACTTCAACTCTTGTAAACTGACATGTAACCTTTTCTTCACCTCAGAGGATGTTACCCCCATTCCCACTGACAGTACCCGTCGAAAGGGTGGCAGACGTGGAAGAAGGCTGTGATTCTTTGCTTCATATCTATTGCTGCTGCTGCGATGCTTGGAGTTTTCTTTCCTTTTTAAACAATTTTCTGATTAGATTCAAGCTTGCTTTGCCCTGTTCACTTGTCGCACATTGGTAGTTCCTGAATGGATTTTGATCTTAATTTACACAGACAAAAGTTGTGGAACTCTTTAATCCACCTTTAAAGTTAAGCCTTTATTGTTCTTGGTTTTCCTTATGGAGTCAGAATGTGGTTATGGCAGATAAGAACGTCCTGCCTTTGTTTGATGGCGGTAGGAATTTCGATCTTAAGATAAAGTTCTTGCCAATGTCAGTTTTTCAGTCCTTGATCTCCCCTGAAGTTAGCGGCATAAGCCTTATTGGCAGATTTAATTGACTTTATAGTTAATGCCTCATCTTTTATGAATTCTTTTGCCGTCAGTTGATGGATTGCATTAAAGAGCTAATCCCAATGCAATGATTTTTTATTTACGAGCTATAGAATAAATTAATTTCGTAAATCCTAAATAACAAATTAACAGGGTTAAGCTTAATTTGATTTCAATTTTCAAGTAAACAAAAGAATACTTGTATATTGTCTATTGAGTGACTATATATATATTATTTTTTTTGCTTTTGAGTTTAGGATTTAGATGATTCGGATCGGTTTGGATAACCGTTTATTTATTAAAATATTATTCATTAAAATATTATTGCTTTATTTAAATTTAATTATTAAAATAATATTAATATTAATATAAAAATAATATTTTAATAATATATAAACAGTGAAATGCGTTTATAGACTCGAGTTGAAAAGAGTTTGGACAATTTTTTTTTTTCTTTTGAACTACGGTCGGATCCGACTCATATGAATACCTTTCTCTTGGACTTAAACTGAATCATAGAATTTTCTATAGGAATGGTAAAATTCGATCCGACCGATAGATTTTACACCGATTTGTTTCGAATGGAGAAGTTTTATTTTTGAAAAGCGGAGTAGGATGGAGCATAGTGATTTTGATAAATGCTTGATTAGCTCCGCCCCACCATATTTTTTGAAATTACTATTTTACCTCTTAAAATATTTTATATTTTCTCTTATATTGTTAGTATATATAATAGATATATATACTAATATTTTATATATATATATATATACTTTTGATATATATATGTATATTATTATATTAAAGAATTTTATATACTAAAGTTATGTTAATGAATAAATTATAATACAAATTTTTACAATATTAAGTTAAAAATAATTAATAAAAAATTGGGATGTAGAATAGTGGAGTACCGTGGAGCGGTTATGGATGTAACCGACATCAATGGAAGTGTATGTTTCCAACATCCATGCAAGAGTGAAACGGAGGTGAATAAGATAATCCCTGTCCCGTCCCGCTCCATTGCCATTTCTAATTTTCTCTAATGAAAAAAAAAAAAAAAAGATTATTTTTCTTTTTTGGGTCCAAAGCGAAAAAGCCCAATAGATTCTCACCTCCAAAAGAACCCTAGAAAACGAGTATACGCTCATTATTTTTTGTGAAGGGAAAGGAAGACGGAGGCAGGAAAAGATGCAGATATTCGTGAAAACCCTAACCGGCAAGACCATAACTCTCGAGGTAGAGAGCAGCGACACCATTGACAATGTCAAAGCCAAGATCCAAGACAAAGAAGGTAATGTGTTCCCTTCCTTTTCCTTTCCAATTTTTCAGTTATTTTCATCTTTAAAATCACAAATGACTTTAAAAAGTTTATCTTTTATGAACTGACAGGAATCCCACCGGACCAACAACGTCTCATCTTCGCTGGAAAACAGCTCGAAGATGGCCGTACCTTGGCTGACTACAACATCCAGAAAGGTTTCTTCTCTTTCGGCTTTTCTCCTTTCTTATTTTTCGATGATATTTTTAATCCTTTATTTAAATTAATATACTTAACTGAGTTTTTTTTTCTTCCTTTTCTGGGTCTTTTTTTTTTCGATGTAGAATCAACGCTTCATCTTGTTTTGAGGTTGAGAGGTGGAATTATTGAGCCTTCTTTAATGGCTTTGGCTCGCAAATACAACCAGGACAAAATGATTTGCCGCAAGTAAGCTCCTTTTCTTTTCTTTGTTTTATTTTATGGGTATGTTTTAGCTTTTGGAAAAGGAGAACAGACTTAGCCTCTATCGTTTATTTGACATGGGATAGAGGTCATACGAGGTTCTTCAACTTTGTCAGCTGAGCTAATTTTATTGGCAGTTGATTTTCATGAATGGCACAATGAAAAGAAGCAAGAAATTAATTCCATTTTTAATATCTGGTTTTAGTGAAAAATGGGACTAAAAGGTGAACCCTCTTTTGAAGTAAAGAATGAAAAGGAGGGCATCCTAGTTCCCGAAATTGAAATATCCATGCTTTTAACTTTGACAAAAAACTTTACTTGCAGTTGATTTTCTAGGGTGGCACATGATAATCGATGCTTTGCTTTGCTTTGCTTCTTGTTTGTGGGGCTTGATAAAATCGTAAGATTAGTTTTTCTTAATTATTTTAATACTTATTTAAGAACTATTAATCTATGTTGTTCCGACTCTTCATTTTTCTTGTCCGATACCCGTGTCCGATTATATTCGGATATGGGTATGGGATATGACTTTCCAAAGACTCTTCAAATACATGGAAAAACTTAAAAAAAATTGAACATGCTCATGTCGAATATATATCCGTATTCGACACTTATACTTGAATCTGAGTAACATAGCTCTTAATGAGGTGTTCTTATGGAATTCAATGTTTTATATGAAAAGATTTTACTTTTGAGTGAATAATTATCTTGAAGAGCCTAGTGACAGGAACTTGTATGCTCTGATTGCTGCTTTGCTCTATTATTGCTTATGTTAAAAGATGCATCTTCATGTAAAATTATTATTATTATTTGCGGATGTGCATCTTGCATCATTGAAAGAAAAAAAAACTTTGGCCTGATTTTCTGTTTGCTAGGTGTTATGCTCGTCTGCATCCAAGAGCTGTGAACTGTAGGAAGAAGAAGTGCGGTCACAGCAATCAGGTTTGTATGTCCTTTATTTGTTTTCTTGTAGGTTGGGTTATCTTCTGAATTTCTTTTTGTTGCAAGTTTATAGTGAACTGAATATTCCATTCTCGTGTTGCAGTTGAGGCCCAAGAAGAAGATCAAGTAAAACTATGACTGGGGCTACGTTTTCTGCTTTAAAAGAATTTGAATATCAGAAATTTTTTACCATTTAGTTCTTTGCTCTTTAATTTAGTTGAAATTTGAATCTGGATGTGGCAATTGATGAAGAATTTGAGTTAAACTGAGGTTCAAATTTATGTTTGACTATTTTAGGCATTTTCCCTTGTGTGTTTACATGTGGATTGCACTAATCTCAACAAAATGTTGATATGCATTGTGTAGACAATTTTATCCGGATTAGTTTTAGTCTAAAGTGGTCTTGGTTCAATTAGAAGGGTTTTGTTCTTGCATATAATTGGGTTTGCGTAATAGTCTCGAATTATACCTAAAATTTTAGGGTTTAGGATTGATGTTTCGGTATTGCTTCCATATTAGTCCATGAAAGGTTTTTTTTTTTTTTTTTTTTAACTCTATTTTTATGACACTCCTTTTCTGGTCTTTTGATGGTAAAAAAGATGGTTCTTTTATGGATTCTACACGCTGCAAGCAGAGCACCCCATAACCCTCCATCTTTCTCAACTGTCATGTTCTCTATTAAGTCTCCCATCACGGCCTAAGAGATCAACCATGCAAGTAGGTGCCTCACACCTGGTCTCACAAAATATTTGCCAAAAAAATTGAGCTATCAAATATAATTTTCAAGCGGCTTAAAAGTTAAAACAATGTGGGGGTAATATTAACTGAAGCTGAAATATAATGTTTGCAATATGTAAATAGTGATTCAGAAAAGTTAAAATTTCCATTTCGAGTAGACAAAAATGGCATACATTAAAAAGCTGCTGAAGAAAAAGCAATATTATTGCATGACTTGTGAATAAGACTTAACCCAAGTGTGGGGTTTTGATCTATATTACTTGGATTCGGGTGTGCGTATCGGACATGGATATGTGTTCAACACAGATATATTTAATTTTTTTCATATATTTGGAGGGTCTTTGGAAGATCATATTTTCATACTCATGTCCGGATATGTGTCATGTCCGGATATGTGTCGGACACGGATATTTCAATAAAAAATAAGAAAAATGAAGAGTTTGACCAACATAAGTTTTGGCTCAATTTACATTCCTCTACCTAAAGTTCCACCTCCAACCGCTGTGCATGCACCCTTGCAATCTTTCAAAGATGATGATAATAACAGTTTACACTAATCATACAAATATAGTTTTCAAAGAATATATGAATGAAGCAAAGACAATACCAGTTTTAGTTGATTTGGGAAAGGGGTGAGCGTGGTATTAACGATGGCTTTAATTCCTTTGTCTCAAATGATTCGTATGAATTGTTTTCACGAAATTCTTCGACCAGAGCTTCCATTGGCATGGCTCGTAGTGATTCAATACTCCCCTTGCTCGGAACATCTTGTTCGCTTCTTATTGGAGTCGTTCCACTTGGCTCATAATCCTGAATGTACTGAAGGGTATCATCAGTATTCTTCAAGCCATCTTGCTCAGCGGCAACCCGGGCACTATCAATCTCAGCATCATGCTGCTCGTTTGCATCAGAAGCATTCCTGAAAGAAACATATTGAAATTAACTTCAGGAATATAATAAATAACTACAGAAACAGAAGAATCCAACATATGATTGTCTTGGTAATAGCCTCCAGAAATGGAAGCAACTATATTAGGAACTAAATTTCCAACATAAAAAAACTTTAGCATTAGCTCTAGGTAGAATTTATTGTTAACTTTCCATCCATTTACAATGGCAAAAAGGCCGCAAAAAATGTTTACCACCGACCTGATAAGTGATGTCATATCTGAAACTTGTTTACTACCCATGTCATTCACAGATTCTTGAGTATGTTTGTAGTACTTGAACGCAGATTCAGCTGTAGACACACTGAAGAAAAAGATAAAGAGAAAAAGGACAGGTCAGAAATGCAAAGAAATGCAAAGACAGGAGAAATAGATCCAGGAAAATGAACAGGGCATAGTAATAGTTTACCATTGCTGTAGGAGTGCCTCCAGACGACAATGTTTGGCAGCTGAGTAATCGGCACCATCTTTAGCATCATTCTCTGCTTGCACAGCAAATGCTTGCCATTTTCGTTTTGCATCAGTAGTAATACCCTCCATGGAAGAAATATGTCCATCTAAAAATGTTTTGTTTGCGACAGCACTTTCTCTGATATCTACAAGCCTTCCATCCACCTGCCAGAGAAACCATCAATTAGTCTTCAAATAAGAGTAAGGTAAACATAGGAAAATAAATAGAGAGCACACAAACCAAGTCTTTCTGCCGACGAACATGGTTATACACAAGACTTGTCATATCAGCAATAAGCTTCTCTGCATCAGACTTCGATTGCTCCTGCATAGTGTATGCTTCATGAGTAAGAAATTTCAGCAACAAACCTCTGGGCAGGAATATGTATATTATACCTCAGAAGACTTCTGGAAGCTAGCAATGTTAAACCATCACAGACTCTTCCAAAAGCTTATCAAGAATTCCGTTGGTGTAATCAGAAATGTCCTTTGTTTGCTCGATACTAACATGGAACCTCTGTTAATCAAAAGGGAACAGAGAAAAAAACAAAATCTGCAAAAAAAGGAAATTAATATAAACTGAAAGAAGAAATCTACCTATGTAACCTATCTATGGGAAATTATGCTAATATTAAAAGTACAAGCAAAACAATATTTTGGGGAAAAAATCATAGCAGAATAAATGCATGTCCTGCAATGCTGTGCTCTAAAAGGGAAAATTAGAAAATATATATTGTAAAAATAAAGAGAGGTGAGGATACTACAATCAGATATACATACCTACACCAGAGACAAGTTGAAAATTCGAGCACAAACCTGTCGTAGTTCCCTCGCAAAAAGAGCCATTTCTCCCTGGTGAGTTGCAAGAGTACCTTGAAGATCATCAAACATTGAAGTTGCTTTGCTGGCCTCAGATGAAAGGAACTGATCCATAGTTCATAAACAAAAGGGAAACAATTAAAACGAGCAAAACTCCAAATAAATTAAATAAGATGCAACCAAACTAAAAAAACCAGCACCTACCTCTTTGATAGAATGTGCATTTGAAAAGGCCAGAGCTGAAATTTCATCTAAGGCAGCATTGGAGCTAGCCTTATGCAATCGCACAACATTTTGGACTGCTTCCATGTGGGAAACATGCAAAGCCCTTGCAGCAGTCACCTTTTTCTTCATATCCAAGATTGCCTAAAAACAAGATTATGAATACAAGGTCAGCCACTGCTAATAAATGAACTATAACACAAAACAAGAACTACCGCACTAACAAAAATGTAAGACAGGAGGTCAGTTCAAGGGGAGAATCCTGAATGTAAAAACCATTCAATACCTTATCATGTATATCTGTAAAAGAACGACATAGTTTCTCAACACTCTGAAGGTGTTCATTTTGCCGAGACACTGATGAGGCCACCAGGTTGCAAAGACAACCAATTTGTTGGGCTAGTTCTACTTGAAACTTGTTAACCACTACTCTATTATCAGCATTCAGTTTGTCTTCCCTTCCTATAAAGTAAAACATCATAGGGTCAGATTTCTATTTACTGATATAAACAATAAGTATGCAATAACTAAATTGAACAACATACCAATTTTTAGAAACAATGAAGCATTATCCTTAAGTGCTTTCTCCAAGTCAGACCTTAAAACACAAGCTTGATGAGCTAGAGAATTTTCTGTTTTTGGCCATTAAAAATTAAAGTCAGCACAAAATAAATGATAATATAAGCTAAAATTCAAGTATGTATTGTTCTATACCTGCTTTTTTCTGTTCAGAACTTCAGATATGATAAATTCTTTCTCCTTCAACACATAGCTACACTTATTCAATCTTCTTCAGAGTTGGCAAGCAATTTGCTGGTTTCATTCAAGTTATTCTGCATTTTCCACCTATTTAATTAGCATCAATCATAGTACTATAAAAGGATCAGATAAACTTGACAAGGCTCACCTCAGTCGTCTCAAGTTTGCCACTCAACTCGTAGCACTTTCGAACTTGGGCAACATATTTATCTTGCAATTCCTCAAGTTGCTGTTTTGTAACAAACCAAACAAAAGACAGCAACTTATAAGCCACATAAATCAAACAAAGACGGCAAGCATCTCATTATTCCAAACAATTAAAAATGACACCAAAGCAAAAGCTAACCTTCTAATGGGTTTCTAGAAGGACCCCCATCTGTTCAATCTGATCAGCCATTGCCTGAACAAAAGCCAGACGAACATTTGAACAATGAATAATCTGAGTACTTAATAAATGGATATCAATTATACTTATATAGAGACAAAAATCATTAAGAGAATAGACAAACACAGCTGCAGTTTCCAATAATAGCAAAGCAATGTCACATTTAAGAAATGACATCAAAGAACATTGAAAAATAATGAAATCATTTGATATAGACATAAACATACACCCTAAAGCTAAGGGGGGAAAGTATGAACATTGAAAAATATCGCTCCTTTGGAATGTAAACACCATTTTTCTCACGAGCAGCGTACACCTCTGAAGAAATAAGGAGTATTTTATTGCCCCAATAATGTTAATTTTTTTAACAACCCCTCCAATAAAGAAGTATCTTACCTGCCTTTAGGCGCTCAATTTCACCATAAAGGTCCTTGATAAGAGTTGATTTCATCATTTTTTGGTTAACCTACATCAAGTGATCAATAAGTTACTTGCTAAACCTTTTCTCATTTCCAAAGAACAGTATGACATTAATAGCCAATAACTATACTAAGACATCAACAAATTGCACAGCAGGGACAAGAAATGACAAGTAGTAGTACAACAAAAATGTTGCACAACTGCAATTTTTATTAAACTAGACATTCCAGATATAATACACAATAATTACTTTCCTTCACTAGAATCTAAACCCACCTTACTTTATTAAAAACAGTAAGTGCGAAGATGACACACCAATTTTAATGCATAAAATTCAGAGGGAATTCAGAGTATTATGGGCAGCATGAATCATACATAAGTTTCAAGCAAGATAAACTTTCATTTAAAAATTTCACTTTAAAACAAACAAGTTAGATGTTGCAACTTGCAAGTCACTGCAATTTCTGCATAGTTATTAGAACTTAGAAGCTATGGCAGGCATTGGTTTTCAATTTAACTGCAAATTTTAACATGTGCTTAGAAATTGTTTAAGAAAAAAAACAGAAAAGAAATCCAATCAAAAGGAAGACATAGGAAAGTTGACATGTTTACTAATGATTGTGTCCAACAAACCTCAGGCTTATTTTTTATATTTTTTGCCCTGTATGCATAATCCAGTGTACTTAAGGTCTCCTCCAGACAATGGACAGCAGGAGAAACTGTGGCTATAATGCAAGTCTTTGTTCTTCCCCCAAGTGAATCACGTAGTAATCGAGTAAGCTTGCTATCCCTAAATTCCAATTAAACTAAACAATTAGAAATCAACATGAAAGGAATATAGGTATCAAGCAACTCCTATAAGCTATTCAAACCTGTATGGAATATGCCCAAGATGCTCCACAAGAGCATTTATAACTCGTCCTAAAGTAAGTAAACTTTTATTAATTTCACCAGCTTCTCTTGCACGGCCCTGTAAATATCAACATCAAACAAAGCATTAATACTTTAAGGTTGTGTTTGAAAACTTGAATTTTAGAATATAAAATTGAATTTCAAAAATAGTATAAAATTGTGTAATACAACAAATATAAATATAATATTGATGATTATTTTTCAAAATCATAGATTTGTTGGATGCCGGTGAATTTGAAATATCGATAGTTATTTGTGAATTTAAAATTCATGTTTTTATACATTTCAAATATATAACCATATTGAATTTTAACTATTTTATACATAAGGTATGCATTTCATTCTCAAAATTTATATAACAAATAAAATTCAAATTTTCAAATTCATGTTTCCA
Source organism: Fremontodendron californicum (assembly GCA_030761205.1). Classification (NCBI taxonomy): domain Eukaryota; kingdom Viridiplantae; phylum Streptophyta; class Magnoliopsida; order Malvales; family Malvaceae; genus Fremontodendron; species Fremontodendron californicum. The sequence goes on along the minus strand of JAULJL010000009.1, from coordinate 6,720,764 downwards.
AACATAGCATATGGTTGTGTTTGAAAACTTGGATTTCAAAAGATGGATTTGGATTTCAAAAATAATATAAATTGTGTAATACAACACATGTAAATGTAACATTGATGATTATTTTTCAAATCGATAGATCTGTTGGATGCCTATTTAGTGGTGAATTTAAAATTCTTACAGTTATTTGTGAAATTTAAATTCATGTTTTTATACTTTTCAAATATATAATTATATTAAATCGTAACTAATTTATACATATGCATTTCATTCTCAAAATTTATACAACAAATGAAATACAAATCTAAATTTTCAAATTCATATTTTCAATTTTTTTTTTTTCATTTAAGAGGTTTCACCCATTTTTAATGTTTGAAGAATTCATGTAAAGGTGCTACACTTTCACTTTCACTTTCAAGGCCTATATATGAAAAAACGAAAGGCATATCATGGAAGTTTTGAAGATTCCGAAGTAGAAGAAATGGTCATAACTCATAAGTTCCTTTCTTTTTTTCTTACATTTTTGTCCTTATTCAAAATATAATGTGTAAATAACAAACTTAAAAGGCTGATTCCAAAGCCCATCTCTTTCAAAATTATGTATACTAGATAAATATTTCCAAATTCATGGAAGTTTTGAAGATTCCGAAGTAGAAGAAATGGTCATAACTCATAAGTAGACCTGCTCATGGTCGGACAATCTGTCTAATCCGATAGATTCGATTCGTATTGGGTCATACCTGGACAATTTTTTTTGTTTCAGGCCGGCCCGATCCGATCCGAAATAATATTTTTTTATTATAATAATATTTTTTTATTTAATTTTAATTATAAAAATATATTAAAAATATATTTTTTTAATTCGATGAACAGTAAATTTGGACCTATCGGTCCGGCTCGGCCCGACCCAGGGCCGAGCCTGGGCAAAAAAATTGAAAAAAAAAGGCCGTGGCCCGACCCATGAGCAAGCCAACTCATAAGTTCCTTTCTTTTTTTCTTACATTTTTGTCCTTATTCAAAATATAATGCATAAATAATAAACTTAAAAGGCTGATTCCAAAGCCCATCTCTTTCAAAATTATGTATACTAGATAAATATTCGCACTTTATTACAGAACATGTTACCAAATTTTAATTTATATTTTATAATAAATTTAAAAGATAAAAAATAATAATAATTTATAAAAATAATAACTTCTATCATTATACTACACTTGATATAAAGTTGAGAGTTATTTGAATATGATCTTCTAGATCCGACAATTTCGGACACAACATAATTATACGATACGAACATAACATAGAAAAAATAATTAAAACACGATACGAAAATTAAGATGAACACGACACAAATACACGAGTGGGTCAAAAATTAAATAAAATGAATTATTAACGTGTCAAGATTTATATAAATATATAATACTTTGAATAAGATTGTGACAGAAAAAATAACACGAACACGACGACACGTGACACAAAATTGGAGTTATTTGAATGGTATCAATTATACTTGGTAACTTCGAGCACAACATGATTATACGAAACGAACACAACATAAAAAAAAATATATTAAAACACAACATGAAAAATAACATGAACATGACACAAACACACAAACGTATCAAAATATACATAAAACGAATTATTAACGTGTAAAAATTTATTATACTTTAAACACACGATAAAATAACACAAATACGTTACGGAGATATAATTTTTCTCTAAATTGAATCATTATTGCAAATTATGTAAAATATGGGATGAATTGAGACACAACACGAATACACAAAATTTTATCTAAATTGATTCACCATGACAAATTATGCAAAATATTTAGATGAATTGAAACACAACACGAACATAATATGAAAAAAATAATTAAAATTCCATACGACACAAAAAATAACATGAACACAAAACAAATACACGAACGTATCAAAATCTATATAAAACGAATTATTAACATGTAAAAATTATAATACTTTGAACATACGAAAAAATAACACAAACACGACACGAAAAATAACATGAACGTGTCAAAATCTATATAAAATGAATTATTAACTTGTAAAAATTATGTAAATTTATAATATTTTAAACACATAAAAAAATAACACGATTATGAATACTTTAAGTACACGAAAAAATAACACGAACACGAATATATTAAAAAAATCTCACCAGATAAGATTAATCACATTACTAATCATTAACCTATAAGTGAGGGCTAATAATACCCAACTAATTTATGCCTCACCTAAAATCAACCCCATAACATGTCTTAAAACATAGCCTAATTACCCAAAAACCCTTAAAAAAATGATCAAAGCCATTGCTAAGGTGGCAAAATAACATGAATTCAAAAACCTTAATCAAAGCATGAGAGTGAGTTTAAGGATAACTTTTAATATTTGTTATAGAATATAAATTATAGATATAGATAAACTCACCAATAAATACCCAAAACACATCTTGGAAAAACTATAAATGCCATGCTTGGGGTGTTAGCAGGAGGCTTCCCCAGCCAAAGAAGTAATCAGTGGGCAAAAACCCAACAAAGAACAACTAAAAATGCTTAATGACATTGCTGTGTTGCCAGCTTGGGCTGGTTTCAATTTTTCCAATTAAGCTTCCATATTGAATATTGGGATTGTTTTTAAGGTAAGTAAAGTAATAGATTAAGGTTTGTTTGGTGAAAAATAATTTTTCATTTTTTTTTAGTGTTTGTTTTACAAAAAATAATTTAACCAATGAAAAATAAATTTAGAATCAACAAACATTTTTCGTAAACACAAGAAAGCAAAAAGAAATTGTCATTTCTTTGAAATAAAGTAAAAAAAGATAAAACATTATTTAGTATTTACATTTATAATTCTGTATAAAAAAAAAGACAAATTATTTCAAGCATAGTAAATTTCTATTTTACCCCGACTGTTTAGGATAAAACGGCAGCCAAAGCTGGGGTGCGCAATGCCTTTCCTTATATAAATATCAATCCCTCCATAATTTCATTTGCCGCCATCAAAACCCCGCGCTCTCTTTTTAAGCTTTCTTTTCGTCCTTTCCAAACTCATTTCCCTTACGTTTATATGCACCCAAATTTTTTCTTAAAAAAGAAAAAGAAAAATTCATTTCTCTTATCGCTCAATCAGGTATTTCCTCTAGACTAGATCCCGTTTGTTTCCTGAGAAAATCAATGAAAACTCTTACAAAAGTTCCTTTTTCTTTCAGATTTCTCAGCAATCAACTGTTCACCATCAATCCTCACTAGACTCACTAGTTTAGTACCTCGATACGGTAACTTCCACATCACGGCCGTTCTTTTTTTATTATTATTATTTTTTTTGTATTTTGTAATTTTCGTGCACAAGAAGAAAAAGAAATGTCATTGATCCGCTTGATTATGTGAAATAAATGGACCCAAATCGGCTGAAATAACGGACTGGTTATAAATCTTTAAACAATTTATATGATTTTATTGTCATGGAAATAGCTGTATAAAAAATCAAATTGGATGAGCATCTTTAGGTTATTAGAAGTTAGTTTCTTTGAACTTTTTGGGTATTTCTGTTTGTTACTTGTTTTGGATTTGCAAACGGTGTTAATGTGACAGGAGAATAGCTTGTAGATTATGCTTGGATTTTTCCTATTAGGTTTGCTGCAATTAGTGATAACAATTTTATAGTAGCTCGGTTAGAAATCCATGCGTTTATGTTTTGATTTGGGTAAAAGTCGCTTTTCTAATTAAGGATAGCAAGAAAAGTGTTGTAATTTGGGTTTTATCTCATAGTAAGTTGTTGAAATTTTTTGGCACAATTATGATTGGAAATTACTTTTGGTATTAGTAAAATGAATTTCTTTTGGATGTTTTCCTTGTTGTCCTGCAAGATATGGATACTTCAAGCCCTGCAGCTTTTGTCAATGGAGGATTGCTACGCATGCATGTGGGACGCAAGGTGCGAGCTGTGATTCAGGTTATGCGTTCTGATGTTGGATCTGTGATGGGAAAGTCTACAGATGACCGCCAAATTGTTGTAAAAGGCTCTCCACCCGTTCCTCTTACAAGTTATGTTGAGGTTATTGGTGTTGCAGAGAATGATAATTCCATCCGAGCTGAATTATGGACCAACTTTGGTGACTCATTTGGTATGACTTTCTAGTCCATATGAAATTTACATGATCTTTTTGGACTATGCAAATATGACCATTTTTATATAAGAGACTGCATTTTAGGTTGCCATGCTAAGTTATTGTTTAGCATTGTTTTTAGCATAGTTTTTAAGGTTATAAGCTGCTTCTTACAGCAAAAGCAATGTTAAACAAGTTTAAAAAAAATTGGTTTTTGTTGTTAAAATCATGGTTTGAAAAGTCAACCGAAAAAGTCAAATAATATAGCTTTTGAACTTTAAAAGTTGGTTTTTGGATAAAATAACTTTATTATCCTCAATCTCTATATTTTTATTATTTTAAACATATTTTTTTTGACATTTCAATTTTCCAAAACATTTTTTCGCAATGCGAAATACTTAAAAAAAAAAATTAAACCACATTTTTTAAACATTTTTTTTTCAACTCAAGTTTTTTCCAATAACAATGTTAAACTAGTAAGTGGCATCTTTTCCACATGATGCCTGTGGCAACCTAGCATCCTCCAAAGATATTATATTGCTTGACATATGAGATTGTTTTAGAACCACTTTATAGCCAGCAGAGGAGCTATTCTATCCTTTAGTAACTAAACAGTCAAGTGAAGCCATATTACATCTGCCTTGAGTCTGTCTGAAGCAGTAAAAGTTGTGACAAATGCTCTTGTTACCTCTAATATTGAGCTAGCACTCAGTCTTTGAAGCTTTAATCTTCAATTGATTTCTTTTTTTTTTTGAAAAATCTTTCATTTCCTTTTTCTTACAATGGCAGATGCATCCAACTATGATCAGCTCTGTCAGCTTGCAAATGGAGAATTCAAACACCTGTTCCTCTGAGATGTTTCAGATTTTCTTTGGCAAAAGCTTTTAGCTAAACAATGTACTTTGCATTCTATGTCCATATAAATGGGCGAAATTGTGTGAAAGAACTTGCTCACAACTTACCGTTGTAGGTTTCGATGCTTTCCATAGAAGTTCCCTTATATTTTTTGTCAACCTTTATGATATAATCTCTAGCTGCCTTGAACATATGGCCATTACAAATTTGTAAGTGGCTTAAGATTTATAGCGGTTTTTGTTATTTTCTGTTGTTACTTGTTAATGAAATACATCCCAATGAAGATGGAAGACCGTGAAACATTCATGTGGTTGATGAGCAAAGATGCTTTTAACAAATGAGTTGCAGATTAAAATAACTGTAATAAACTGAATTACTTTCAAGTGAATTTTTGATGAGTTTGGAGATTGAAAAAATAAATCATTTGTTAAAAGCATTTAATATATATATATATATATATATATATATAGGCAGGCATTGAAACGATTAATGCAAGGAAATGGGATCATGAATTTGCTGTTGGATGTTTCTATTTCCCGATAATGTTGAAGCTATAAGGAAGGACACATCACGTGGCTAATTGCTTGTCAATTTGCTATACATTTAAAGACATTTCCCCCTACTTTCAGGATTTTTGCTTAAAATAGGGATGTCAAATTATTTACACTTCATTGTTCCACGGCTATAATTGTATCCCTTTTTAAAAAAATGTTCATCATCTAGAGGTCAACAATACCTATTCTCAAATCTGTAGAAAGAGATGTTTGGTTGATATTTAAAGGCATCGGCTACTCCTCCTCTCCTTGTGATTCTCAAAACTAATAATTACAAATTTACAATATATTTGTAACCTTTTGAAATGTTCATGGGTCGGATCGGATTGGGTTTAAAATCAAATAAATTTTTTTGTTTTCTCAAGTTTGGTTTGGACTCAAAAGCTCATTTTATTATTTAAATATTAAAAATTATTTTTATATTAATATTTTTTATATTTTTATTATTTGAACAGTAATTTAGATTGAGTCAATTCAAATTATTAAAAATTTATCTCAAGTCCAATTCGAATTGAACTATACCTACCGCCCGACACCCGACCCGTGGTCAAGTATAATAAACTCCTTGTTCATCTTGATTATAACTTATAAGTGATTTCAAGTTCGATTCTTATCGATCTTCCTTTATTAGTACTAATCATGAATGTCTTTATTAGTTTTATGATATATGATCATTTTTGGAATCCCTGATTTTAGAAAAAGATTGTTTTTTATACATTGATATTAAATTTTTTTAATTTTAACTGATATTAAAAAACTATCACATATTTTATTTTTTTATAATTATTTTTTTTACTTATTTAAATATACCCTAAAGATATGCCTTATCCAACTAATCTTATTTAAATTTTTTTAAAATTTCATTAATGATAAATAAATAATTAAAAAAAAAAAAATATCAATTCATCTAACCCCATTTAAAAAAAAAAAAACTCCAGCTTTCCTCCTACGGTCCTACCCCAACTATTACATTACCAAACCAATCATGAGCAGCTTAAAATAATAATAATAATAAAGGGATCAAATGGAAGTCGGCCATGGTATGGAAACTACAATTGCAAACCTTGGACCTATCTGAAAAGTGAAAAACAAAATGTTGTAATTACATGCATAAAACTATTAAAAAATTATGAGGCAAAGCAAAAAAAAAAGCATATTATAAACCCGATGGATGAGTTTTTAAATTATTATTATTTATTAATGGGAAGTTTTATTTTTTAAAAGGATTTTGTTAATGAATATTTTTTGGATATTTTTTAAAATTAATTAATATATTATTTGTAATAATAACATTATATTAAATGTAAAAATTGATAATTTTATTTATCATTTTCAATGCATTAAACGAAAATATTGCTATATATAATAAATTTATAAAATATCCTTAAAACACTTGTTAGCAAAATACGTTTTAAAAAAAAGTGTTAAATAAACATTTTTTTTCTTCAGTAGGTAATGAAAGAAGTTTAGAAGATCATATGAGTTGGTATCTCCACTTTCTTGATTTCATTATAAATATATTGACAATACGGGTGGTTCAATTAATTAAATATAATATTAGAATTTCAATTAGATTTCTAATCTTTAATTTTGTTTATAATGGAAGTCGCAACTTGAAATAGGAAATGATTATAGATGTTGAGATTCGAATTTTAAATATATTAGATGTTACATCTTAAAGTAGTTATATAAATCAATTGAGTTAAATCTTTAATTTAATTTTCAATTATTTTAATTGCACTTCGTTAGAATAATTGGCATATATTTTAATTTAGCTACCTGATTTAAGATAATTAACCTACTTAAAGGCATAATAAGATAATTAATTACCCGTCTTATTTCGGTGATTAAAATTTAAAAGAATAAAAATGTTATATTGCATCCAATTTTTGGTAGATATATGTAAATTGAAAATATATTAACATATGTAATATTGTTAGAAATTATGTTTTTATGCATACATGCGAAATCTGCCATCGATGCTAATGTTTATATATATATATATATAATTTCTGGTTATACATAATTAGTTTTGGACGTAAAGTTTGATTGTCACATTGGTTCAATGTAATTCGTTTTGAACATTAAAAACAAGAAAGAAAGACAGAAAATTTTTTTTAATCTTTTTTAGGTTCACTAATTCCGTTAATAATTTATATCGAACTTTTTGGATGACGGGATTTGTCCATATTTACCTACATTCTTAATTGCAACAAAAAATCAAGCAATCAAATACAGTACGAGTCTTCTTCTTTTTTTCGTCATGGATGAAGTCTACTAGTAATTGAATTTGGCAAGAAATAATTTTATGGGTTATTTATAAAAAAATCAATTTCTTTGATCATAATATTATTATTATTATTATTGGTATAAAAAAGCTCAAAGCTTAGAGGAAAGAAAGATGACATTGTAAGTACGAATCCACCTCTTAAATGGAGATGGATGAATCATTTAAATTAAATTTCGTATTTTTTACCATATTAATGCATTCATCTCTCCCAAACAAATCTTCCAAAGATTCTTTGAATTGAGTTTTTTTTTTTTTTAATTTTAATCTACCTTTAACTTTTCAATCTTTATTTATTTAATTCACTCAAAAAAAATATTACATGTTAAAATTTTTTTTTGGATAAGTAGTTTGAATTTCCATTTATCCAAGAAGCAGTGAACTGCTACAATGGTACAATATTGCAATGACACAGGAGCAATAACTAGCAACAGAATGAAACTAATCAATCCTAGTTGAACTGAACAATCCACATCTTAGTTGTTCAACTTCCAAGCATTACAAAGAGCAATATTGACAGAATCAAGTTTGATTTGTTGGAGAGCATGCAATCGAAGGCCGACAATGTCTCGGATACCTTCCATGACAGTATCCTCATTGACTGCAACCTGGCCATGAAGCCTGTTATTACGTTCTCTCCACACTGAGTAGATTGTAGCATTCCAAGCTATGCGCAAGATAACTGAAATCAAAGATCTTCCCTTTAGTTTGCAAGCCCAGCTCACTTCCTCTTCCCAGCTGACTACCCTTCTTCTAATGCTGCATAAGTCCAGAACTTGCTGCCAAATCACCTTGGAGTATCTGCATGTAAAGAACAAGTGGTTCCTTGTCTCCCTCTCTAGATGGAATAAGGAGCAGGTTTCATCAATGTGAATTCCCCATGAAGCAAGTCTGTCATTTGTAGGCAATCTGTTAAGAATTGCCATCCAGGAAACAATCGTATGCTTGGGGATGAAGTACTTAAACCAGAGAAGTCTGTGCCATGAAACCTTCTCTTTCTTTGGTCTGATTACACCCCATACTGCAGCAACAGAGTATTTATCACCAATAAAAGGCCATAAGGTGCCACTATCAAGCTGCCTAGTAACTTGTGATGCAATTGGTCTCAATTGCAGAAGCTTCCTCCAGCTCCAGCTACTTCCACTGGGAATTGGGACCTGCTAAATATCCCTTCCCTTAAGCACATACTCCTCTATCCAGGCAATCCACAATGACCCTGCCTTCATTAGCACCGACCAGAAGTTCTTAAGGATGCAAGCTTGATTCCATGTTAGAATATCCTTGATTCCAAGCCCTCCTTCAGACTTGGGTAGACAAACTTGGCTCCAGTTAACCTTAGCTCCCCTGGCTGACCCTTCTTTTCCCTTCCACAGAAAGCTTGAGCATAACTGGGTGAGCTTCCTAAGGCAATGCTTAGGAAGGATGAAATGCCTGCACCAGAAATTCTACACATTGAACAGCACTGATTGTATCAGCTGAAGTCTCCCTGCATAGGACAAGAGCCTTGTTGCCCATCCATTTACTCGGGCTCGGACTTTAGCAATCAGTGGCTCACAATCCCTGTCAGTGAGCCTTCTGGTGACCAGAGGTACGCCCAGGTACCTTACAGGGAGCTTACCAATTTGAAATCCTGAAGCCATGTGAACTGCCTGCAATTCCTCTGCACTCATGCCAGATGAGTAAAGTTCACATTTGGCATTGTTTAGCTGTAATCCCGACCAGCTATAGAAGTGGCTCAAAACCTACTGAATGCCAATTACAGAATCAACCTTGCCTTTAGCAAAAATTAGCAAATCATCAGCAAAGCTAAGGTGAGTAAGGTTGATCTTCTTGCACTTGGGATGATGCTGGAAAATCCCATGCTGTGCTGCTGTATCCAGCAATTTGGACAGGACATTCATGGCCAAGACAAAGAGGTATGGGGAGAGAGGATCCCCTTGCCTTACCCCTCTGGCCCCTTTGAAGAAACCCATCAGCCCACCATTGATGTTAATTGAGAATCTTGAAGTTGTGAGACAACCTTCAATCCAGGAAATGATCTTGCTAGGAATTCCCACTGCTGCAAGCACATTTAGGATGAATTCCCAGCTCAGGGAATCAAAAGCCTTCTGCAAATCGATTTTGATAGCACATCTGGGTGACATGGTGGATCTTTCATACCCCCTTACCAATTCTTGAGCTAGTAGGACATTATCAGTTATGCATCGACCAGGGACAAAGGCACTCTGATTGCCACTAATGATAGCAGGGAGAGAACCTTTGAGTCTGTTGACAATGACTCTGGTAATGCATTTGTAGAAGACAGTGCAGCAGGAGATTGGTCTGAAATCCTTGAATGTTGTTGGATTATGACACTTTGGAATGAGAGCAACACAAGTGGAATTGAAGGCAGGAAGCATGACTCCTGTCCTAAAGAATTCTTGGGCAGCTTCAATGACTTCATTGCCAACAATGTCCCAAGTGTGCTTGAAGAAGTGTGCTGTATATCCATCAGGCTCAGGTGCTTTGTCACTGTTTTGAGTAAACATGGCAGCTTTGATCTCTTCTCCCAAAACTGGCAAAGTCATGACATTCAAAGCTTCCTCTGATACGGTAGCTTGAAGCAACTCCCTTAGGATCTCTCGAGGGCAAGGAGACAAGTTAAGATCTGGAGTGCCAAGAATCTTTTGGAAGTAGGAAATTGCTGCTTCAGAGATGGCAGAGTGGGATTCCAATCTGTTCCCAGCTTCATCATAAAGCACTTTTATGGTGTTCCTGCTCTGCTTTGCACTTACCATCCTATGGAAGAATCTTGTGTTGTGGTCTCCTTCTTGCAGCCAGGTGATTCTGGATTTTTGCCTGAGGAAGCTTTCCTCAGCTTTCAGTAACTCATGAAATTCCTGTGTCAGTAAGTGGTGAGCTGTGATCAAGGAATCCTCGTTGGGGTCCCTAAGCAAGGAAAGCTGCACATCATCTAGTTCCTTGCGCTTTTCCAGCACTCTTGCAGAAACAGATCCAAACTTCACTTGGTTGAACTGCTTGAGAGTATGTTTAAGCCTCTTCAATTTCAGATGAAGGATGGACATGGGGCTCCCAGTAGCAGGCATGGTCCATGAACTCTCTACAACATGCTTGAATTCACTGCTCCTTGTCCAGAAATTAAAGAACTTGAAAGGCTTGGGAGGGGAATGAGATGGCAGAGCAGTTTTAATTATTGCAGCACAATGATCTGATACTTCAGGTGCTAGGAACTCAACATAGGAGTGAGGAAAAGAAATATGCCAATTGTCATTGATAAGCACCCTGTCTAACTTCCTTGCCAAATGATCACTTTGGTGGTTGGACCAAGTGAATAGGGGACCAACAAATACAAGGTCATGAAGCATGTTCTGATCAAGGAACTGTTGGAAGTCATGAATATCAGGCAGAGAGCTACAGGGTCGAGAACTTTCAGAGATATTGGCTATAACATTGAAGTCTCCAGCAAGGATCCATGCATGTCAATGAATCGATCCCCTGAGGTTACTCAAATGAGACCAAAGCCTTCTCATGCTAGTGCCATCATTCAATCCATAGATTGCTGTTAAGTAAAACGACTGGGAGGCCATGGAGACCAAACAAGTGATGGATTGATCAGTGGTAATCACTTTGTCAACTGACACATAATCCTTGTGCAGTAACCAGATTCTGCCATTAATTGCCTCTGTGTAGTTATGAAGTAACCTCCAATCTCCATAGAATCTGTCCAATGTGGACTGCATCTTGGAGAATTTTATTCTGGTTTCAACTATGCAAGCAATATCTATATGCAGGCTTTTTATCCTATGTACAACCTGCTTCTGTTTGAGATGACAGTTAAGTCCTCGAGCATTCCAGGTGATGGAGACTCAATTAAGAGTTGTAAACCCAAGTGCAGGTTATGTTCAAGTAATAAATTCTCGGGTGTCCGAGGTCGAACCACAGGGAAGCGTACTAGTAAGTATAAGTTTATGAATATATATGAAAAAGAAAATAAACAAGATATTAGGGAATTAATAACAAAGAAAGTAAACAAGATATTAGAGAACAAAATAAACAAAATAACATAAAAACAATTAAACAAGATATAAAAAAACAATAAGAAAGGATGTTGAGGTTAGAGAATCCACTCTTGGTGTTATGCTAAGATTAATCTTGTTTTATTACACAATTGAAATCCACACATAAAGGAGGTTCCAATCGGAAGGTTTAGCAATTCAGTCCAAATTGTCCAACGTCCATAGCATATGATATTATGTTCATTTGGTGTCCTCAAAACTCATAAAAAGAGTCCAAGCATTCCTTATGCCAAGGTATATGTCTACAACAAATCAAGGTTATGAAACCAAGCATTTACTGTGTCATTTTCATTGTCAATAATGAATCAAGATCTCTACTTTGCAAGTATGATTTTAAACCAAAAGAAAATATTATCTATACTAGTGTTTATAAATGATGATTCATTTTAGCTCATGTTTAAGAGACTAACCTTAGCATTTACCAAGAGCTTCACCTCATCACCTCAACAATATGATTAGCAACACATACTAAAAATGAAAAGAAATGTAAGAAGCATAAGTAAATAAAGAAAAAGAAAACTAGAGAAAGGAAAAAAAAAGAAAACTTAGAGAATTTTATTACAATGGCTAATATCCTACCAATGTATAATGTATCCTAATACTCATCCAAGGCCCTCTATTTATACACATTTTGGAGAGCTAAATGACAAGAGACAAGCTTTATAAACTTCAAAGGTAGGTATAATAGGTGGGTGCATTTTTCTAACAATTTTCGTCATGTTGTATGACAATTCTGATCAGCCAGCTTGATGGTCGATTTTGTCAATGTTGGAGGCTCGATCTGATCAAATGGTTTTCTAGAAAGATATGCCCCTATCAGTTACTGATCCATAGCCGTTGGAATCAGATCATTTGCTCATGTGGATCGGAAGATATGGTCAAAATACCAAAACGGTGCAGAACAGACGTCATTGCACATCAGCCAACTTGATGGTTGATTTCGGTAGGGAAAACGACTCCGTTTCAAGAAGTGTAAAACATGAAAAAGATAGATATGCCTCTTAACTTTGCACGGTTAAACTTTCAGCCTTATTACTTCAGTGAAACTCCAGATATAGCTGATATGGCAAAAGGTGTCGGAACTGGAACTGAATTGGATTTGCCCTTAATTCTTGATTTAACCTAGTAATCTGAAATCACTCAAAGAAACTCATGAAAAACACCAAATTACATAAAAATATAAAAGATCATAAACACAAGTAGACTAAGCAATAATAACTCGTATTTGACACAAAACAATAATAAAACATAACTAAAAACTATATAATTATACGAGTTATCACACCCCCACACTTAGATTGTTGCTAGTCCCTAGCAACGACTCAATAAAAATAAAATAAGAAAATCTAATCTAATCCATTTTCGTAGGAAATCACGGTGGCACTTAGCATGTGACACAAGCCTTTAAACCCCTAGGTGTCCCTAGTGGACGAGTTTAGTCTCGTGAGGGTTTGCTAGAACGATACCCACAAACACTGAAAAACTAAAATATAAGTAAATTACATACACTAAAAATATTTACTCCTAATCCTTTCAATATAAAGTAGAGACAATCTTTGAACAAGTCTTATAAACTAATCAATAGCTCAAAGAATTTCACAAAAATTCATGCTTGAATGTAAATAAATGAGTTAAGCCAATATTAACATAACATATTTCAATCAAAATAGTGCATATTCAACTTAATCTCAACTTCTCACTATACTCTCATGATTTTCACTCTTTAAAGTAGTGGTAAAGTGTTTACACTCAATCAATCTCATGAAAACAGTTCTATCATATGCTTGCTTGTCCACCTATTCTCCACTATTTAGATCATACAACTTCATAAATCAAGAGGTCTTTTTTTAAGGTTGTAATGGGGCCAAAGGGTTATAATGTGGTTAAAGAACAAAAGGATAAAGATATCACAAAGGTTCCAAAGAGTTCATAAAGTTTAGAGACATAATAAGATCATACGAATAAAACTTCTCAAAACTCTTATAAAGCACATAATAACATAGGCTAAATATTCATGTTGAGCCTTTGCTTCATTCTAACCAACTTTGTAACATCTTTTTCTTTACTTTAACTAGAAGTTCAAGAGAAGATTTTTTTTTTTTTAATATGGGAATGTATTTGACAATGATCCCTTTCTTTTTCTCTTGACTTTTTCTTTTCTTTTCTTCCCCCACACTTATCTTTTGTTTCTAACCCAAATTTTCAAAAAGTATCCCTTGTTTTTGCAATATGTCTCAAAATATATAATCCATCTTTAGAACAAGGGTAAGGATATAAGTATATTTAGGCTAGGTGTAAGTTCTGGTTACCAATAAAATAGCATATTTAATGTAGGCTCAAATTGGCTCACTAGTGGGGATGTTCTCTTAGAACATTAATAATGGATGGCTGTTTGGCTCTGGTTATAATCCTAATGCCTCTATCATATTCATGTTGTCACATGTATCAATATAGTCTCAAACGGTTTAAAGCAAGTTCTAGAGAATCATGTAATCATAAGAGCACTCAAGAAAGAAATTAGATTGATTTGTATAATGCATCAATCATTATAGGCTCAAAAACTCACAAGGATGATTATACAAGTCAGATTAAATCTAAACATGCTTCTTTCTCAATCAACATATCATATTAACATTGGCTCATAAAAAGGTTGACATCAAGCTCAATTCTCATGAAAATCTTCTCACTAATAAATCTGTTTTAGACTTATGCAATTCATATCTCATCATTGTATTAAAAAGGAACTAGAACACATTAAAAAAATAATAATAATAATAAAGACTCATAAAAAAAAATAGTAGACAAAAATAAAAGAAATCCTAAATCGTTCCCCCCACACTTAATTCTTACATTGTCCTCAATGTAAGTCTATTAACCCAAATGAAAGAATCATGTGTAAGAGAAAAGAACTAATAACATAAGAATAGGAATAACTAAGACTCAAAACAAAACAAACTCATGCAACCTAATTAATCCTAAAATACTAAACAAAAATTAACAAGTAAACATAAAAAGATTAAAATCAAACTGACAAGGTATGTCTCAAGTCTCCCTTACTCAGACCTTGTTCAGAATGAATACTTCTAAATTGCTTAAAACACAACAAACTTTTTTTTTTTTTTTGAAGATTAGTAATAATTATATTTACATCTAGTTATTTTCAAAACAAGGATCAGAAAGAAAAACAACCTCTTCTTGAGTAACATGATTTTCCAAAAAGAGTTTGAGTCTTTGTCCATTTACCTTGAATACGTTACCATTTTGAGGATTCTCAATGTCAACTGCTCCATAATGATACACATGCTTAACCACAAATGGGCCAGTCCATCTTGATCTCAACTTACCAGGAAATATGTGAAGTCTAGAATTATAAAGTAGAACTTTTTGCCCAACATCAAATGTTTTTCTTGAAATTAACTTGTCATGAAAGGCTTTAGTTCTTTTTTTATGAATTTTAGAATTCTCATATGCATCATTTTTGAGTTCCTCAAACTTTTGTTTCCAACAATGCTTAACCTGAAACGAATTTAACAAAGAATCAGTGTGTGAAATTTCTGAAGCATTATCAAACTCACATTCAATTAAATAAGCTTCTAAAGGATCATGGAATGTGGTAGTGGTGAGATGTTCATGAACAAGTTCTTCAATGAAATCCACTTCATGTACTTCTGAATCATCACCAGGTTGCTTGCAAATGTTGAACACATTTAATTCTAAAGTCATATTTCCAAAAGAAATGTTCAACATACCATTCCTGCAATTTATCAGAGCATTAGAAGTTGCAAGAAATGGACGGCCTAATATAACAGGAATTTGAACATTTGGATTTGAAACAGGATGTGTGTCCAAAACAATAAAATCAACAGGGAAGTAAAAATTATCAATTTGAACCAAAACATCTTCAACTATCCCTCGAGGAATTTTTACAGAACGATCAGCTAGTTGAAGTGTAACAGGTGTTTCCTTGAGTTCACCTAAACCTAACTGTTGATAAACAGAAAAAGGCAAAAGATTAACACTAGCACCAAGATCAAGCAATGCACGTTCTATTCTAGTGTTTCCAATGATGCATGAGATTGTTGGACATCCAGGATCTTTGAATTTTGGTGGAGTAAGGTGCTGAATGATTGAGCTCACACTTTCCGTCAGAAATGCTTTCTTTTGTACATTATGTTTCCTTTTAACTGTGCACATGTCCTTCAAAAATTTAGCATAAGATGGAACTTGTTTGATTGCATCCAATAAAGGAATGTTAATCTTAACTTGTTTGAAAAGTTCATAAATTTCTGCATTTTGATTCAAATTCTTTATTGTTTGCAACCTTTGAGGAAAAGGAGCAGGATGCATACCTTTTTCTTTGTCCAAATTTTCAAGAAGTTCAGACTTACCATCATCCTTACCATTACTTTTCGGAGGGGAAGGAGGATCTTGGTCTTTTAATGGAATGTTTTTGTCAATTGCCTTTCCACTTCGAAGAGTTGTGATAGAACTGGCATTTTCCTGTTGAGTTTCATTGGAGCAAGAAACAAGACATTGAGTAGAAGGGTTAGGCTGAGGTTGAGCAGGAAACTTACCTTTTTCTTGAGTGCGTAATGAAGCTGTCAATGTGGACAAGGTGTTTTTGATCTCATTGATGTCCTGTGAAGTTTGGTTATTCACATTTGCTTGTGTTTGCATGAATGCTTGCAATGTCTCTTCCAAGGTTTGTACACGTGAAGGTTGATAGGAAAAAGTGTTGCCCGACTTTTGAGATTGTGGTACCTGAACATGATTATTATTCCGCCAACTGAAGTTGGGATGATTTCTCCATTCAGGGTTATACGTTTCAGAGTAAGGAGAAGGAAAAGGCTTTTTAAATGTGTTTATGGAATTTACTTGATCATGCAACGCTTCTTTAAGAATGGGAATGTTTGGATATTCAGAAGTGGGGTGTCCCATGATTTCACAAATTCCACAACTTTCTTCATTTTTAACCGTTTTGACTTCTTTTACTTCTCTAAGTTCCATGGCTTCAATCTTTCTAGCCAAATTAGCTACTTTAGCTTTTATCTCATCTTCTTGACTAAAAGGATATTTTCCTTTGTTAGAAACAAGATTAGATCTATTGGAACTTTCAGAGGAATTATCTGTGTGCCAGGCTTGAGAGTTATCTGCCAAATGGTCTAGGTAGTCAAAGGCTTCTTCAGGTTCTTTTTCTAGAAACTCACCGTTACACATTGTTTCAACAAATTGTTTAGTTTCGGGAGTTAAACTTTCATAAAAGAAACTAATAAGACGTCATTTTTCAAAACCATGATGTGGACAAGAACTTAACAAATCTTTAAAACGCTCCCAGCACTGAAAAAATGCTTCATTTTGATTTTGATTGAAATTTTGAATCTGTCTTTTCAAAGCAGTAGTTTTATGTGCTGGGAAAAATTTCTTTAGAAACTCAGTTTGTAATTCTTGCCATGTGCCAATTGACCTTGGTTTTAAATTATGAAGCCAAATTTTTGCTTTATCTTTTAAAGAAAAAGGAAATAATTTTAGCTTGACAATTTCATTTGTACATTGTTGGTCATTAAAGGTGACACATACATCTTCGAAGTCTTTTAGAAACGAGTAAGCACTTTCCGATTCTAACCCATGGAAATTTGGAAGCAAAGCTATCATACCTGGTTTAAAATGAAAGTTGTTTGCATTGAGAGGAAAAATAAAACAAGAGGGTGATGAGCTTCGAGTTGGTTGCAAGTAGTCACGCATGGTGCGTACTTGTCTGTTCTCATCTTCAGCATGAACACTTTCATTGTCAGCCATGGTCGGAGTTGTATTAGAAAGATTACCTGAAAAAGTTTCACAATAAAATCTAACTAAACGACGAGATCTAAAATCACGTCGCCAAACAAGCATAAAACAAAGTTAATATACAGATTAGGCGGTATAACCAGCCAATAAAAATAAAACAAAGTTAATATACAAATTAGGCGGTATAACCAGCCAATAAAAATAAAACAAAGTTAATATACAAATTAGGCGGTATAACCAGCCAATAAAAATAAATATACTTATAAACTTATATACTTAGTATTGCCTCCCCGGCAACGGCGCCAAAAACTTGATGGAGACTCAATTAAGAGTTGTAAACCCAAGTGCAGGTTATGTTCAAGTAATAAATTCTCGGGTGTCCGAGGTCGAACCACAGGGAAGCGTACTAGTAAGTATAAGTTTATGAATATATATGAAAAAGAAAATAAACAAGATATTAGGGAATCAATAACAAAGAAAGTAAACAAGATATTAGAGAACAAAATAAACAAAATAACATAAAAACAATTAAACAAGATATAAAAAAACAATAAGAAAGGATGTTGAGGTTAGAGAATCCACTCTTGGTGTTATGCTAAGATTAATCTTGTTTTATTACACAATTGAAATCCACACATAAAGGAGGTTCCAATCGGAAGGTTTAGCAATTCAGTCCAAATTGTCCAACGTCCATAGCATATGATATTATGTTCATTTGGTGTCCTCAAAACTCATAAAAAGAGTCCAAGCATTCCTTATGCCAAGGTATATGTCTACAACAAATCAAGGTTATGAAACCAAGCATTTACTGTGCCATTTTCATTGTCAATAATGAATCAAGATCTCTACTTTGCAAGTATGATTTTAAACCAAAAGAAAATATTATCTATACTAGTGTTTATAAATGATGATTCATTTTAGCTCATGTTTAAGAGACTAACCTTAGCATTTACCAAGAGCTTCACCTCATCACCTCAACAATATGATTAGCAACACATACTAAAAATGAAAAGAAATGTAAGAAGCATAAGTAAATAAAGAAAAAGAAAACTAGAGAAAGGAAAAAAAAAAAGAAAACTTAGAGAATTTTATTACAATGGCTAATATCCTACCAATGTATAATGTATCCTAATACTCATCCAAGGCCCTCTATTTATACACATTTTGGAGAGCTAAATGACAAGAGACAAGCTTTATAAACTTCAAAGGTAGGTATAATAGGTGGGTGCATTTTTCTAACAATTTTCGTCATGTTGTATGACAATTCTGATCAGCCAGCTTGATGGTCGATTTTGTCAATGTTGGAGGCTCGATCTGATCAAATGGTCTTCTAGAAAGATATGCCCCTATCAGTTACTGATCCATAGACATTGGAATCAGATCATTTGCTCATGTGGATCGGAAGATATGGTCATTGCACATCAGCCAACTTGATGGTTGATTTCGGTAGGGAAAACGACTCCGTTTCAAGAAGTGTAAAACATGAAAAAGATAGATATGCCTCTTAACTTTGCACGGTTAAACTTTCAGCCTTATTTCTTCAGTGAAACTCCAGATATAGCTGATATGGCAAAAGGTGTCGGAACTGGAACTGAATTGGATTTGCCCTTAATTCTTGATTTAACCTAGTAATCTGAAATCACTCAAAGAAACTCATGAAAAACACCAAATTACATAAAAATATAAAAGATCATAAACACAAGTAGACTAAGCAATAATAACTCGTATTTGACACAAAACAATAATAAAACATAACTAAAAACTATATAATTATACGAGTTATCACCAGGCTAGAATATTCATGAGTGTGAGGGGCCAGGAGCCTGACCACTCAATGCATTGGAGTTCAATTTCACTGTTTTCTTACCTTTGTCATAAGGCCCTTTCTTCTTGCTCTTAAGATGGCGCATCAGGTCTGCAACTCCAGCAGCCGCGGCTCGAGGTTTCCTAGGGGAGTTTGATTCCATCACTTCACTTTGTTCCTGTGATTCAGGGTCTTTGGTGACAATACCATTTCCATTCTCAGTAGCGTTTTCTAACACTGCAAACCTGTTTGCTGAAGGAAAGACTTCCACATCTGCTAGTGATTTGCTAGCATTATGTCTTTCTTCCTCCATGACTGGCTCACCGGTGCCTATGTCACCCACATTAGCTTCTTTCTGAGTCTATTTTGGCACCCACACTTTGGTGATCCCCTTTGTGGTTTTTGGACATGTCTTATCCATATGCCCAAATATGCTACAGTTGCTGCATTTGGGAGGGAACCAAGGGGCTTCCACTGAGATTTGAACAAGGGATCCATCACGCAGCTCAACTTCAATGAACCTTGGCAGTTCCATTTTGGCTTCTATCTCTACACAGACCTTGGCATACGCAAGTCTTTGCTTACTTGCTGTAATCTTGTCCATGTATAGTGGTGAGCCCAGTGCACTTGCAATGTAGCTTAATCCCACTGTAGTGTACAACTCTAGGGGGATTTTG
Source organism: Fremontodendron californicum (assembly GCA_030761205.1). Taxonomy (NCBI): domain Eukaryota; kingdom Viridiplantae; phylum Streptophyta; class Magnoliopsida; order Malvales; family Malvaceae; genus Fremontodendron; species Fremontodendron californicum. The sequence goes on along the minus strand of JAULJL010000009.1, from coordinate 6,700,611 downwards.
CCCAGATGAACCCATATGGGAAGTTTATCCATGCTAAATGCTAGAGATTGCATCCCAGGTCTCCATTTCCTTAGAAGAATAGGCATATTCTGTATATGCCATGGCCCATGCTCTAGAACCCATTCCATTGTCTCTGATGTGGAGAACTGAATGATGAATAGATTGGATCTTGCGGGCTTTACTTCAATCTTGCCCTCCTTCCCCCAAAGCTGGCTGGCCATCCTCTGAAACAGGCTGAAATTAGGTGGTCTACCGATGAATTGCGCAACCAGAGAGTGTTGCCATTGTTGGATTCCCTCATCAAAGACCTCCTGAGGCGGTTTGACTGTGATTTTCCCCTCCGAATTCTGAGGAGGAAAGAACTGCATTGATTGAGCCTCTGTAACCGCAAAGAGCTTCCTCCATTCAGCAGGTGCCACGTCATTGGAGGCAGTTATAACTGCTTTCCTCTGCATCTCTCCTTCTCTCCCCGCAGCTATGGCAGTTTCAAAGTGAGAGGGAAAATCTCCATTAACAACCTGTTTGAATGTCAATCGTTGAGAATCAGTGACATGTTGATCACATCCCTGCTGATCGCCTCCTTTTGATTCTGTTTTCTTCTTATCTCGATCGGAATTGAGCTTCAAATGAGTTTGTTGCGATTCCATTCAATGATCGAACAAGCTCGTGAGTGAATTTGAGATCAATGAGTGAGTGCGCAAGAAGATTTGATGAGATCGCAAGAATTTTGGTGTAAAATTGGTGAGAAAATGGGAAGAAATCTTCAGCTCAAGCTAATCGGGTTAACTTGGTTGAGAGCTTTTCTTTTCGCGCCATTTTCTGTTTTCACGAAGATTACATGTTTAAATTTTCTTGAATTCATAATATTCAAAAGCTTATCCAATATACATGTTAACTTTGGACCATTTTTTTAACTGTTGATAGAAATGTATCCTCATATTTGATTTAATAGTATACATGTATTCATATTAAAAATGTATATTCTATTTTTTTCTCAAATTAAAAACATATTGATAAATAGTAACAGTACATATCTAATTATAAGTAGAGAATAATTATATCACATAAATGATCAAAAAATTAGATAATTACCGCAATTAATGTGCTTGTCTCAAAATTCTTTTTAGTGAAGTCTTGACTTTGGCATTATATTAATTACTATCTTTGAATAATTGAATGTAAGTAGGTAAATTTATTAAATTATGGATTTTAGTTACTTATATATAAGTTATAAGTTTGTCTCTATGATTTTTGAGTAATATTAAAGAAAATATGTATATATGATTAATGATTGCACTTTTTTTTCCTCTAAAAAAAAAGGGAAGAAAAATGTGGGAAACCCCATATTAGATATTTCATTATCGCTAAATATAAAATAAAATACTAAAAAATCAACATTTGGTACATTTTTTATAATAATTTTCTTTGGAATTCCATTTTATTTTAACTCGAATACAAATAATAATAAAAAAAGTTATTCTCTCGAAACCAAATCTGGTAATTCGTATATTCGTGTTATATTCGTATAGTTTTATATGTCATAATCATGCTTAAGATATTATATATTTATATAAATTTTGATAAACTAATAATTCATGTTATATAGATTTCGAAAAATTCGTATATCTTTACTATATTAAAAGGAATAGTTGAATTGGTGTCACGAGTTAACCGGATACCAACTCAGTTGGAAAAAATACAAAAGAATCAAATAAAATTATAAAATTAAAAAATAAACTAGAGATAATTATGTTTTTTAATAATATCTTTAATAAAAAATATCTATTTACTTTTATCCATTCTTCTAAAAAATTACCTACTTAAAAAATACCCAATTTGTACTCACTTTAAAAAAAAAATTACCTATTTTTTCACTCACATACACACTGTCTCAAATTCTAGAAAAGATTACCCATTTTTTCACACACTCAAATTTTGTTCATTTTATGTTAATTATTTATATTATATTTATATTATTTTTTTATTATATTTATATATATTAATAATAATATCCAAAATTATAAAATTTGCTCGAGACTAGAAAAACCGATCACCAAAGAAAGAGAGCAAGCAAGCACTAGTCAACAACGTTGAAACTCTCCCTCCAAAAATAAATTTCTCTCTCTGTCAATTTTCCACAATAAGAAACAACTTCTTTCTTTTATATAAATATAAATCTTATCAAATCTACCTTCTCTCTCAATCTTTCTCTCTTTTTTATCCATTGTTAGTACAATGCCACAGGGCAATTTAGAAACCCTTGTTTATGTCTGCGCCGGCGGCTCTTGCGACGACAAAATGGTCTGCAAGACTTTAGCAACCACCGAAGCCGACGGACATTTCCACACGGCGGAGAAACATGGCCAAGAAGAAATCCCACCCGATTTCCCGCCAGAATCGTTTTGGTTATCCAAAGACGCAGAGTTCGACTGGTTCGATCGCAACGCTTTTTACGAACAGAAAGAGTCGCAGAAAGGAAACTCAGTTTCCAACTCCACAAATCTTAATCCTAATCTGAACTCAAACTCCAATTCTCAACGCTTTTCGTTGAGAAAATATAAAGCTTCGATCATCGGATTACCTAAACCGCAGAAATCTTGCTTTGTTGAAACGAAGAACAGAAAGAATACTAAGCCTGGAAATACTAGATTGTTTCCTCGACGGTCCGAATCTATTAAATCACAACCGCCGGTTGTTGAACCGTCCTCGCCTAAGGTTTCTTGTATGGGAAGAGTAAGATCGAAGCGAGACCGGAATTGCCGACTAAAAAAGAACCGCCAAAAATCTGCCGAAGTGGAAACAGTTAAAGACAAGGCGACGAGAAAAAAAAGCTTTTTCTTTTCGAGTTTTAGTGCTATTTTTCGGTCCAGTGGGAAAGGGTGTGAATCACACGCTCTTTCGGTAGCGCCGCCGCCGCCGCCAAGGAACAACGACATTAGGTCTCGTTTGCCGCCAGATGATCGTGACGCAATACCGATAGAGCATGAAATTGCGGAGAGTGAACCGGTTGTTGAGCCGGTCAGTTTAGGTGGAATGAAGCGGTTCGCGTCTGGTAGGAGATCGGAGCCGTTAATCTAAACCGTGAGGGAAAGCGTGGGTTTGGTCTGCTGTCGTGGTTGGGTAACTTGCGGGTCCCGCCTAATGTTTAAAATTTCCTTCGTGGTGACGTGGTATGATGATTAACGGTTTGGGAATGTATAAAAAATTAAAAAGCACAATTTTCCAATTTCCACGTATTTTTTTTTTCTCTTTTTTTAATAATTTTGATTTGGTTTTTTTTTGGATAAGTAAGTGTTTTATTTATCCAGAAAGCAGTTAAACTGCTACATCCAACATCATGTGCAACATGTACTTAAAGCTATACATACTTAAACAATACTTGAACAAAACTTAAGACCACTAATCAATCAGGGAACAATAGCAACATACTTCAGCAATACTTAAAGCTATTCCAGAATGGACAAAGATCTTAGGAAAAAAGTGACAGTCCCCAATCTGCATCCAATCTTCGGTTCACTTCATCAGGACTAATGTTCTTGAGCCCCAACAATCGCATTCTGATGATCTCTTTTATCTGCTCAATGATGGCTCCTTGTGTGGATTGAAGGCGATTAAAACACCTATTATTTCTCTCCCTCCAGATCGAGTAAAGAAAGGCACTCCATGATAAACGCAAAATAACAGAAATGAGAGTTTTTCCTCTGATTCTGTTTACTGCCCATTGCAGCTCTGCTTGCCAGCTCCTTATGCTTCTATGAAGTTGACATAAGTATAGTATATGCCCCCAGATTTCCTTTGAATAGTCACATTCAAAAAATATATGATTCCGGGTTTCTTGCTCAGTTTGACATAGCTCACATTTGCCATCCACCTCCATGCCCCATGACATCAATCTGTTCTTTGTAGGCAGTTTGTCCAATATAGCCATCCAAGCTACCAGTGCATGTTTAGGAATATGAAATGGAAACCAGATCAGTTTATCCCATTCCACCTTGTCCTGCCTAGGCCTGAGATCATTCCAGACTTTAGCCACCATAAATCTGTTCCCAGGGAACTTCCAAGTTAGAGCACCATTCTGGTTGGAGGTGAACCTCAAAGCCAAAGCCCTCAGCTGAAGCATTTTACGCCATGTCCAGCTGCTTCCTGGGGAAGGTTGAACCTGCCACACTGTTCTTCCTTTCAGCACATAGGTTGATTTGGTTTTACTTGATAAGGGTTTGTAAATTTGAGTGATTTTGCAGTGCACAGTTGTAAATTTGTTGTTATTTTAATAATAAAAATTCAAAAGAAAGAAGAAGAAAACTGAAAAAATATGCATTTCTGTCTTCTTTCGTGAAAAATATCACATTTCAGGTTAAAATTATTATAGCAGCCAAATTCTCTCATTTCTGTCTTCTTTTCGTGAAAAATATGCTTCAAATTTCAGTCTATTTTCACTGCTTAAAGCCCTCAACATATGAAAGTGTTTCAGACCCTGTAAGAATTTCATTTTGCAAAACTGAGTCAAGGTTAAACAAATCAAATCCAGTTTTCGGGTGATATGAAAATTTTAGGCTAATTTATTTATTGCTCCATCAGTTTTAAGCTATGAATCATGTAATATATGGTTCTCTTAGTTTTCTTTCCCTTGCCCCATGTTTTTTACAAGGTTGAGTAGTTAATGATTGAGATTGGAGCATCGCTATTGCCTTACATCATATCACAAATAGGACAAAAGCTAGTGCCTATTTTTAAGCCCGAAATTTCTGAGAACTTTTTTAAAAAAAATAAAACAAGTCAGGTTTGAGAATAAAAGAGGGATTCCAGATCTTAAGATTTGAATTTAAATATATTGAATGTCATTTTTTAAAGATGATTGCATGAATCAACTGAACCATTTCAGATCTTAAGATATTCCAGATCTTAAGATTTGAATTTAAATATATTGAATGTCATTTTTTAAAGATGATTGCATGAATCAACTGAACCAAATCCGGATTCGGAGAATCTTTTTTTAGATCCAATTCAGTATAAAATTTTGATAAGAATGAAAAAAAATAAGGCAATTTTCTTTGTCTATCATACACTATAAAAGAGAAATTTCTGACGCAGGTTCAACACTTTGTGAAATACATTGATGTTCTAAGAATTATGGAAAAAGTTCATAAAGCACAACAATAGTTTTTCCCCACCCTGTTTGCACCCAATTTCACTGATAATGAATAAAAAGTTTTTAGCCAATAAGTTCATGATACAACTCAACCTTTCGACCATTCAACGGCTGACAAGGCCTTGCGTTTTTCTTGCAATTTGAGTTCACTGGAGTTTCCATATTAATATGCGTGAAAATCAAAGAGAGACAAAAAAAAAAATGGAACATTTTTTTTTTAATCTACCATTAATCTCTCGACCCTTATCTATTAAACTCACTTAAGAAGGACATTAAAGGCTTAAATCCTCTCGAACCCGTAATCTTCAGAAGTCTGTTCAACATACATGTCATTTAAGCTAATAGTCAGTAGCATATTGAAGCACTTTTTCATTAGAAAGAAAACAAATAAAATATATATATATATATATATATATATATATATATATAGATAGATAGATACATAGCTAACTCGTTTCTTTTTAGTACAAAAAGGAGCAACACATCTGGTGGCTCAAACTTAAGATCTCTACCTAAATCCCACTTTACTCTTACAACTTGAGCTTAAGCCCAGGTGATGGTATATTTTTACAGAGTTTTTCAATATAAACAGAGTGGTGATGTTAAAAGAAAAAAAGCTATGAATATCTTATAACAGAAGATCACCAGGAAAACCTCTTTGGGAAGGTTTTGATTATTATTGAGCATAGGTAGCTCTTAAGTATTCCACTATTTCTGCACTTTCAAACATTTGAACTCCAGTATTTGGATCTTCTAAATAAGGTGCCTGTCAACCATTTTTTTGAAGAAAATACCATACATGATCTCTTACCACTTGTGGCCAAATCATGCAGTAAGTAAGAATGTACTTTATAGATGTGGAAATTTGTTAAGAAAAGTACTAATATACCTGAAAACGTCCAGTTTTCTCGTAGAGGATCTGCCGTTTTGGGCTGCCTCGAGCACAACTGATAGAAGAGAGAAGAAGAATTAGTAAAAATTGTCTCAGTAGCATGTCTTGGTCAAACCCTTGAATGCATAAATGAAGACATATAAAGGCACACCAAGACAAAATCGTATATCGAAATGACTTCTGGCATCAACGAGTAGTAGGATCAAAGAAACTAGCGGACTGATCACTAAATAGATAGAAATAGGTACAAAATCTGACATCACCACAGCAAACTTATCAGCCAACTCCCCCTGTTTCCATCTTGTTTTCTTTCACATCACGCTCACAGAATTTTTTCAATTTTAATTTCTTTACCGTGCTTTTAACATGTCTCCCTAACAATTCCAGTGCATATGGCGCAAGACAATTCCACATATCGAGGTCGGAATGGGATCGGGTGTTTTCATGTCTTGCTGGTCACAAGCAAGAAAAGAGCGGATAGAATGTGAATTAGAAAGGCAAGCTAAACAAGCAAGTCAACCTGTCTGTCTTCAACAAAGAAACTTAGAGCACAGGAATTCCGATAGGTAAATGAGCTACCCCTCTTAAGATTAGGTCTCGCATTCTCTCATCGGGCTTTGAAAGCACCCGAGTGGGGAGGGGATGAGCTACCGCTATTAAGAAAGAATCTACCCTTCTAGCCGCACTTTTGACGCCTCTATTCTGACATCAAACAAGCCCATTGAAAATGATAACGATGACTATGATCATGATTCATACTGTGAACAGTTTTGACGCAAGGAAACCTAATAGAAAACACATGCCTGATATTCTTACCTTATTCAAAACTTTTTAGTGCATATGCAAATATAAAGAAGTTTTCTCAATTCTTGACATAGACTTTTGTGAAACCATAACCATGAATCAGAAGCTGAATATTTGGCATTTGTATGCATGGACTTTTTTTTAACCAAAGCATTAATTGAACAAATTGCTCAAACACCTAAAACCCCAACGTTATTAAAATTAGAGAATGCATGTAAAGAAATATAGTTGAATATTCATGTACCATTAACATACAAGGAAAGAGGATGCTTTAATAAAATATAACTAATCAAGTAGATTGATAATTTCGACTTCACCTGCGTAGGATGTGTGGTAACTCTAATTCCACCAGCACTTCTCGCACAATCTTACATAATGGAGAACTCTAAAAGGGAAGATAAAATAATTTTAAGGTCAAAACTAGTATACTTATTTAAAAGTATAGCAATTTTTTACATGTGTATTGTTGGGAAATCATAGTTGACTGCTGAACATAGATATCTTCAAACATCAAGATCTTATAATACTCTACTAACCTCATATGACCATATCTCAATTCTCAAGTGGCTTGGGAGGAAATTTTGATGGAGTATAAGAACTTCCCTGCATAAAACACAATAGGATTTAGGGTGTCTTTATAGCATTTTCCAGAAAGCAGTAAATTTATGTAGTAAAATTTAGCATAATTGCTTTGCCAAAATAAACATGTCAATGATGCATAAAAAGAGGAAAAATAAGAGCTCCTTCACAGATATCTTCAGAATTTAATAAAATAAGAATTCCATATCTGTCGTACCTTTCCCATGCGACCAATCATGGCAAAGCCTGCAGTCAATGTCTGCAAAACATAGAATTTTAGGAATGTTTTATAGATAGCAAGAAAAACTATTATCTCATAGAAAAAAAGATGCCAACCGTCAGTAGACCAAGTGATAGCATGAAAGGAACACTTCCATCACCTAAAACAAGAAAGAACAGTGTAAAGATGAGTAGGTGACTATAGCAAACTAAGTTACTGATAAGAAACTAAACGTAAGTTGAAAACTTTGAGATATCTTAAATAATTAAGACATGATTTCCCAGGTAGCTCTTAACCTAGAGGAGGTAGTAATTAACACATTTTGACACATGTAGCTCTTAACCTAGAAAAAGAAAGGAAACCACTTTCCAGAATTTTCTAAAAGGTCAATTGAGAAAACAGAAAGCAACTACATCACTATAAAAATGTAAGACTAAATGTATGTATCAGTATTTATACATCCCCAAATATAATCTGTACTCTGTAGATTAAAAAAAAACCCAACAAAACAAAGAAAGATGACAATAGTATGTTGATGTAACTACATGTACCATATTTTCCAACCAGATACTTTATAATTTCATCTGATTCGTACATAGCAACTCCTGTATTTGGATCCACCTGAAACCAAAAACTATCATCACTGTTTTTTAATATCAATTCAAAGGCTTTAATACAAACAAAAGCACAAATCTCAAGAACCAAACCAGGGGGAAAAAGTGAGGGATAAGCAAGAAGCTGTGGATCAAAGGAAAGAAATAATATCTAACCATGTAGGGGAACTGCTGCTTTCCACCCATCTGAGCAACCTTGGGACGGAAATTTGGACCATTTTTGGGGCAAGGATAAAACAGAACATCAAGATCCAAAACTGCAACAATTTCCCTAACCTGTGTATGATTAAAATGTCAGTCACAAACATGAAGAAGTTCATGAACTATGATTTTAGTAATATGGCAGAGGAAAACATTGAAGTTCCTTATGGACCTTATACGTCATGCTTAGTGACTCTAGTTCCAATTAAAAATTTATTAGGAAAATATTAGAAGTGTAACTCGATAGAGGTCCTCTTTGGGGAAGTATAGCTATCACCAATTAGAACCAAAAAAGCTATGCATCAAGAGCTAAATATTCATGCCTGTGATCCTCCTGCCATGTTAAGTGGGTCCATTCAATCAAATTTTAGAGTAACACCATATCCAGGAGTTACATTGAAGTTGATATTTCCACGAACAAGGCAGTGTGGTAATGTCTAGGTAGTCTAAGATAGTGTCCATTGGGATATTTGCTCCATTACATTTATCTTCATAATGGTAGCAAAAACCCAATATGAATGCAATAGAAGTAAAATAAGTGTTACTAGATGCGGATTATTTACTACCTTTCGACAAAATGGACAACTGAAGTTGCATGCAGCCCGCCATTATCCATAATTTAAAGGGAAGAGAGAAACACACAGAGTTAATCTTTTCTTCATCAGAACTGAAACATGAAAAACTACAAGGCAGACTAAAGGGTAAAAAGGCTATACCCATTGAAGGACAATTAAAGTTGTCAATTAGCATATGCATTAAACAAGGGAAAAAGAAAAAGAAAAGGAAATTTGAGTACCCTTCAAACTCATATATCTCAATAGGCTTTTCTGGACGAGCGCCTATCTTTGATGTCTCTTTCACCTTAGAGCCTGTTAAATACAGTTATCTGATCAACATTTAACTGTGAAATTTGACACTAAACAAATACTCAACTACGAAATAAATGCATTGCTTACACTGTTTTACCATAATCTAGACTTGCACAAGACCTTTGACAAAATGATGCAGAGAAGTAAGGAAATGAAACAACAATTGACTCCATACCTCCTAGTTCGAAACAATATTGGCCAGGTGGAATCTCATCCTTAGAAACAAGAGATGCGGAATAGCTGCCACAGTACAAGAAGATACAAGATTATTAAAAGAAACCTACAAAAGTCCAATTCCATTACCATGAACCATCAAGTGAAGTGCCACAAATACAGCCTATTCTCCTAATTATTAGGAATGTAGTAGAGGGCTTTTTTTCTTTAATTAGCCAGGCGGCCGGTAAGGTAGGACTAAATACATTTTGCTAGTGGACATTAATTATCATTAACAAAGTTTCCAGAGGTTTACATAACCAAATATCCAGTTAAATAATTCAACTTGACTTTCATAAACCTAAATTTTATTGTATTCATGCTTTAATTTGTCATAGCATTCTCAAATCTATGTGCTGCCATTTACAAGTTCAATGCCACCATAGCTCCAGTACGAGATAATCAAGAACTAATTTAAATTCATTCCAGTTTCCACAGAACTAAAATTTCATTCCATTAATTATCAATCCTTCAATTTTCCCATGACAAACAAGTAAGTCAAAAGAATCCCACCAAATAAAATAAACAAACAAAGGAAGAAAAGAAAAGAAAAGAAAAGAAGTCCGCATACCCAGAAACAAAAACACCAGCTCCCCACCGGAAGAACACGGGAAGAGCTGCCCCAACGATATCCAAAGTCTTATCTTGTCTAATTGCAAACCGCTTTGGCTCTGGCGACTTGAAGTTTGGAGGAGGAGCAAATGTTGTTGCTGTCGAAGAAGAAGCCAAGCTTGGTTTTTGCTCTTCCTTGGTGCTTGTAGAAGCAGGATTGGCTTGGGTATTTGAGGATTCTGAAGAGGCTTTAATGGAAATGAAGGGTCTTGATTGTTTCCGCAGGGAAAGTGGCGAGAAAAGCGGGAGCTTGGGGATGTTAAGGACTCCCACCATGGCTTTTGGTTGATTAAAGTTTGGGTTTGGGGACTGGTTGTTGTGAAACTCATCTCCCTTCAATTTGATTGATATTTATGTTAATTTCTTTAACCATCAAATTGGAAGAACGAGATTCAAATTCATGAAGAAAGTGAGACTTGTAATGTGTTATTAGCCACTAATATTTTCATCTTTTTACTAGTAATTAGCTTGAGAAGAAGATTCCTTGATTCTCATAAGCATACGTATCAGTAGTATAGTAGTTTTCATGGTCCAACCGGTGTTCAAATTTTATATAGTAACTTGGAGATATTAGGCAGTAATGGTTGGTAGTGAGAACGACGAACCCCACCCTTACGAGCCCTTCCAAAATTTCAGATCACTCGCAATCTCAGATCACGTTTAAAACAACAAAAATCAAAGATTTGTGTTAATTTGAGCCTCCATGATTAGTATGTCAAGACCTTTTGATGAATTCTAGCAATTTAGGCGTTACAGTTTTTTCTCATGAATTGCAGTAAGGCTTTAGATAGATCAGTAAGACCAAGTACACTCTCAGGAAATGCTATTCTTTTGGAGCAGTTGAGATTTTTTTTTTTTTATTATAAAGGAGGACGTAGTTCGGGACAAGAGCATGATCGTAAATATTGAAATTTAAATTTTAAATTTATTAGCATTTAAAGGTGGCTGCATCGGATTCGCAATTTAGACTTTAGATGGCTACATGTATTTTAGCAAAATGAAGAACTCTTTGATCGTCTTAACAATCAAAACCTGAAACGGCCAAAATGGCAGAATATTGTCAATTCAGCTTCCATATGTCTTACATAACATTAATACCAGTGAACAATTGGTCATTTCTTTACAAGGCAAGCATCTCAGGGATACAAGTTTATTGGCAACAATTAAGTACTTTCAGCCAAATTTCTGTTCAATCTTTTAAGTTTTTAACTCATTCCCAGAATTATATATTGTCAAAATTAATGTTTGATAAACCCGAAACTTAACTCAGTTGGTTCATGCAACTACTTTTGAAAAATAACACCCAACAGATCTAAAATTCGAATATCAGCATATGCAACTCCTTCCTTTATTCCTAAACTGCAACCTCTATCGTAAAAAAATAAAAAAAAAATTGATGTTTGATATCACCTTCAAAATGGAGTTATCTGCTTATATCAAACTTTTAACCAATCCTCAGATTGTTTTTAACTTGATAAGAGGCTTACAGATCAAGTTTTGATAATATTTTAACAGCAGTCCATTTGTATCTCATTTTTTTTTTCCCTTCAATATATGCAGTCCTATTTATCTTTCATCCATCACTCTGAAGCAGGATATTTTCAAATATACAAGAAAGTATGAGTAAATTCTAAAACTAAACCATCTTCCTTCCATATGCAAAGCCGATTGTAAATTCTAGTCTTAGCTGAAGAAAAACTCTCAGACAAGATAATTCATTTTCTACTTCTCAATCATGCATGTTTTAGACTTTGGAACACAAGTTCTTAGTTAATTTACATTGACCAGCACAGTTTCCAGAAAATCTTGAATATCAGCTAATTGATTAATGTAGAAGAAGAAGAAGAAGAAGATGATTACCAACATAAGACATCACTTTACGAGTCCACGTGTCAGCTTCACGTATAGTACATGTGGCAATAAACAAAAAATATGGTAGGTTAATTAAGCTAAAAATGTTAAAAGGATTGTAGTCCCACCTCATTGTCCCTCCATCTTATTTCTGCATTTTGTATTTTGGATTCTGGTTTCTCCTTTGTTAACAAAATGCTTAAAACTCAGTGGAGAACATTCAAACGTATAATGTGCACGTGTATACTACAAACAATTGCATTATTGTCACCTTAAAACGTAACATATTGGAAATTTATGAGTTTGACATAAGATACCAATGTTTGATCTTTGTCTCCGAGAGCAAGAATTATGTGATCACATGTTACATTTCCTGCGAGAAGAGTTCCCACCCTGATATGAATGATAGATATATAATATATAGAAGTAAGCAGATGATAGATAATATACATCGGGTTAGTTTGATTCAAAGTAGATCTGTAAAATCAATGGCAGGCCACACAAATACAGAATAAATTTCTTAGACTAGTTGCTATAGACTACATGAGATAGCTAGTTTTCTATTGCAGATAACAATTCTCAAGGCTTGCCTACCAAACTAACTCAAAAAGTACTTTGTGATATTCAGCTGCTCAACTTGCTGCGGGAGTAGAGCAAGTAATCTGCATAGCAACACTAAAAACCCATCACAGTGAATCCAGAGCTTAGCTCAGTTGGTTCATGCGGTCATCTTTAAGAGGTGACATCCAGAAGGTCTGGGATTCGAATCCCAGCATCTGCAATCCTTTCTCTTATCCCTAAGCTACGGCCTCCTTTGTATAAAAAAAAAAACCCATCACAGTCAGCCACCATATAGCAGTTCAACATGAAACCTTCAAGAAAGATTGAATCAATGGAATACTCCCAAGAAGTGTTGATAAGCAGAAACGTGTTTTACTCATGGTCAGTGATTATATATGCTCAGTAATCATTACAAGAAACGACCCATACAGTGGAGAATATCAACAGGCACAAACAACACAAGTCCTCACACCCACATGATTAGGGGGCAGAAAGTGAAAGAAAACATTGGTTCTGCCCACTTCGGGCATGCAATGATGTTCCTATCAAACTGCAAAAGAAGCGACACGGAAGACCAATATACCTGCATGAATAGAATTATAGGATAGAGATTAGTTTTATTTCCAGCAGACCCTAATGTTAAAAGCAAAGCATAAATTTCTCTCATGGTGTAAGGGTTAACAAGATGTAATTGGGAACCAAGTCATGATATCCTTAATACCTATATTCAGCATGCTAAAGACTTTTGTAAGGGATTCAACCAGTTCTAAACAATTTGATTCATTGAAAATTCTCAATGGAATTTATATATTAAAGCATAACCTTTCTTTTGGGAGCTTAAAATGAAATTTGTAATGTCATGCGGCTTGGCAGGAATATTTTCCCTCAAGGTTAACTCCTTTTACATTGAAGTTTTTCTTTTTTGGCCAAACTTTTAGATTGAAGTTGAACCTTTATTTCTAAAGAACTATCACAGAGACTACCCATACACCTTAGCTAACGACAACTCCATATGTAAGCACTAAAACATTTTCAGAAATTCTTTTCTCTACTTGTTTAAGCATAAGAGCGGTTAGATCTCCATACTAGCTAACTACAATAAAAAAGGAACCCTTCTATGAACATTTTTTTTTTCAAAATCAAACAGACAGAAGTAAAAATAAAAGGAGATATCCTTTTTCCATCTGTTGCATGACAATTAAGTTCTTAAAGAAAACATCATCAGAAAACACACTTATGGTTTGGTACTTTGGTCTCTATACACCAGATGACTGGTCATATAATCTCCAACCCATAGCAGAATAATATATTTGAGCATCTCAAAGGTGATTGGACAAACAAGCATGAAAAGAGTTCTATAGAAAGAGTGCCTAACAAGTTAAAGATATAAAAACATTCGATGATCTAAAATGCATCAAATAAATAGATTGTTTAAAATTAGCAGTAATAAGTAGAGTAAAATAAATAGAAGATTGCACATACAAATAATGTGCTTACCTAAAAGTGTGAAGGCAAATACTATTGTCAGTATCATTTGAATGGATCGCCGATTAACTTTAACAAGATATGAAAATCTATCAGATCTGGCATCACATGCCCCAAGCCTCCTTTGCAGATGCATGACCTTTACCAGAAACCCATGTAATCCCTGGAGGCCATGGTCTCTAGGTGCTGAACTTAGTCCAATACGCTGACTCTGTGAAAGAGATACAGATCATAAGATGAGGTATTTGACCAATGCAACAAGACTCTTTGCTATAGAGGAAGTGATAAGTAATTGCAAAAACTAAGCAATAAGCAAAATTAGCAATTAAAGGCATGTAAAAAAAAGGCCAAAACCACAATGCAGATTGTTCGAAATGTGGTTCTTTATAAATTTTATAACTTTAGAGGTTACGAACACAATTTTGTTCAATGCTAGTACAGAATCCTGAGCTAACTACTTCGCCGTCATGCCTTCCAAAGATTAATGTTAAGATGGATTGAAGCATTAGCATGGGTAATGAAACATACCTGTGCAGCACGAGATGCATCAATGTATGAAGGGGAATGCCCTTCTTCTCCATCTTTCAATCGCTTTGTATAACTGCTAGGAACCCTACACCCATATGCAGTCCATAGATTATTGAAGAACCCAAAGAGATTAATTCTGCTGGAAGAGCCTCTCAACTTATTCTCATGGAGGAAACTCTTAGGTTTGCCTTCACTAGCTTCTAAATCCCAACTTCTATCTTCAGCATTCCTGTTACGAGAACTCTCTTGGAAAGAATCCATTGCATCTAGACCCAATTTTATAGAAAAATGAGAACCAACCTTCCTTAAGTTATTATCCTTCATAGAATCATAATAATGGCTACTATAAGCAACACCATTCATATTTACTTCTTCAATTTCTCCACATTCGTTTCCAACAATTCCAGCATCTGTTGAGCAAGATGCTGTGGCTGGATCCAGAAATCTTTTCAAGATGTCACTATCATCCAAGTCATAACGGTGATTGTGTTCATTATGATTCTCACCAGAAAGAAATAATGCCAAACCATCTCTATCTTGTTCATTCAAGTTTCCCCACTCAGAGTTTTTCATAGGATTTCCCATTTCCATTTCCTCCAAGCTTTTCTCAACATTATTTATCTGTTCTCTAATGGCTCTAATAAACTGCTTATGTCTGGAAATGACATCCTCCCTAGAGTGAGACTGGTCCATCCTAGCTGATGAGATAACTGCTCGTTCAAAATCTTCCAACTAATTAAAGCAAACAATAAAATAAGCTAATTAAAGAAACTCGAAAAAAAAAAAGTTGCAAAAAGGATATAAAACTCAAGAATAAACATGAATCAATACCTGCCATTTTGCTGTTTCGAGTATGGTAGAAAGATCACGCCTATGATACCCAATCGAAGTAAGCAGCTTTGGGTCAGAATGATAATCTTGAACAAGACTTTTTTCGTGCAAAAGAAGGCGCAAAATCGATTCCATCCTGAAAATACCAAACCAAAAAATGATTAGTTTTGAACTTTCATAAGAATATACGTTCGCACAATAAATCACTCCACACTAATACAATAACAGAAAACTAGGCCAATTTAAAAGCATAATTCAGTAGATGCAATGAAGGCAAACTTTGTAAGAAAGTCAAAACAAAACAAACTAAACCAACATTAATTTAGCTGCCATTACCCCCCCCCCCCCCAAAAAAAAAAAAAGAAGGCAAATCCTAAAGTTTGTTTATTTTAAGGCTGGTTGTAGAGAAATTAAAAAGAGAACTTTTTAAGCTAAGAAAACCAAGCAATAAAACCAGAAAACAAATTCCACAATTAAAAAAAAAAAGAAAAGAAAAAAAAATGTTTTTCAAAAGGAAAATCAGTAAAAATGAAAACTTTAGAAATGCGTATGTTCCATTTCTAGGGGAAAAAAATACCTGTCAGCTGAATCTTGAACAACTTCGGCTGCTGAGAATAGAGGGTCGGATTCCCATTGAAGCAAGCTTGATCCCATTTTCTTTATATAATCATAGAAAAAAATGCAAAAACGTGATACGAATTTGAAAAATAAAAACTTTCGCTTTCCAAAGAAATATGAATCAACAAGAAAACGAACTCTGAAACAATGGTCGACGAAATAAATGAAGGAAAAACGAAAAGGGTCTTTTCTTTGAACGAAAATTAAATGAACTGAAAGGGAAATTGAACTACAAATGAGTTTTTTTTTCCTGTAAATTGGGAATTTATTAGGGTTTTAGGGTTACAGAAAAAAATAATAATGAATTACTATTTTTAACAGCTTTTTTGTTTAAGATTTGATTTTACAGGAAAAGTTGGTGCAAGCAATGATGAAAGAGAAGAGAGTGAAGGAAATTATTTTGATCTTAAGGTGTTTTTCGTCTTTTTGTGCCTTTTATTTGCAACTTCATCAATCATCACTAATCAGTTGTTTTTTTTTTCTTTATTCCATTTGTTGGGTTTTCTGGAAAAGAAAAAAAAAAAACTATTTTTGTTATCAGTTTTATTAAATAGTTTTCCAAGAAAATTGCTTTATTTAGTGTTTTATTTTGTATTTTTAGTGCTTTATTTTCTGCATCAGTTGTTTAAACAGTGTTTGTTAACCAGATAATTTTCACTTTTAACAACAACAAAAAAAGCTATTTCACCAAAATGAGAAAGTAGTTTTGATTTAAACCATAATTTACTGAAATTTACCCCAAAAATTGTTTTAAATTGCTTTGATTAGTTTGAGATACTTTTGTTCATTTATTT
The DNA here is from genome assembly GCA_030761205.1 of Fremontodendron californicum. Lineage (NCBI taxonomy): Eukaryota > Viridiplantae > Streptophyta > Magnoliopsida > Malvales > Malvaceae > Fremontodendron > Fremontodendron californicum. The sequence continues at coordinate 6,683,790 of JAULJL010000009.1, read as the reverse complement.
AATCTTCATGGATCACATTTAGCAAGTGTTGGTAATTAATTAATAATGCTTATTTTGGATTGGCATTAGGTAACTGGTCAAGGATTAAAAGTTAGTGAAAATTTTGACTACAATAATACACCTTTAACTAAATTTAAGATTAATATTAAATCAAATTATTTTTTAATTAATTTTTATTTATCTTCCGATTCAATTTAAAATTATTAAAATCCAATTATAAATTTAATTGAAAGTGCATTACTCACTGCTGGATAAAACAGTAAAAACTTTTGCTACTTTTTAAATAGTAAAGAAGATCTTTTCCCATTAACCAAAATTCATTCCAAAATAAAAATGATTCAAATACAACTACCAATCATTTTTACAAATAATACAATGCAATTCATTATAAAATCGATATGCATTTAAATAAAAAATCGATTTTATTATAAATTGATAACGTATTTATCAATATACAAGTGAATCGATGTGTTTCGTACGATACATTTCGATAAGTACGTGAAGAATTTAGACGATCATGTCCAATTATCTAAAATTACAATTTTAATATTTCTCAAAAGACTTATAAACATATTTTCTAAATATTTTAAACTTAAATAATACGATAATTTTATACTTTTAGTGAGTAAATTAACATGAAAAATACAAAAAAAAATGTAAAAATATATACTACTAATGAACATGTTGAAAATTTGAAAAAACAATCATATTTTTTTTATGCCACAATCACTCAATCTTATGAATATGTATAATATTTTTTTAATTTTTTATTTATTTTATATGTATATATTATTTATAATTAAGTTTAAACTGTCTCTTAAAATACAAAACTCGATTCTCAAAAATAAAATTTCTATTAATACGTATCTTAATGAAAGCTAATATTCTTGACTTTAAAGCAAAAGAAGAGGTGCAGCAAAAAAGAAGCAACTGAAAAATACTTTTTACCTGATTCCAAGCCTAATGAAAGGAAGACTTTCATTAACAACCATCTGGAGTAGTGCTGGAAATTTTGTTAGCTTATGAAACGATAAAATGAAAAAAAAAAAAAAAAAAAAAAAAAAAAAAGTGATTGCAAAAATTCATAAACAGCAATTTCAGGTTTAGTTCAGCTTAATACAGAAATTAGTAATTTCTTGTGAAATTTAGACTTCCTTCAACCTAAGTTCACATGAGAACAATTAACTACAATATTCTACACTACTTTCACTTAAATTGACATTGCTTTTATCTATTTTGCTCCGACTCTTCATTTTTCTTAAAGTACCCGTGTCCGACACATATTCGGACATGAGTATGAGAATATGATCTCCCAAGAACCTTCCAAATACATGAAATAAATTTAAAAAATTGAATATACCCGTGTCGGACACATATCCGTATCCGACACTCACACCCGAGTCCAAGTAACCTATGTTGCTCCGACTCTTCATTTTTCTTGAAGTACCCGTGTCCGACACCCATGTCCGACACATATCCGGACATGGGTATGAGGATATGATTCTCCAAGTACCCTCCAAATACATGAAAATCTTGAAAAAAATTGAACATATCCGTGTCCAACACTCACACCCGAGTCCGAGTAACATAGCGAGTAACATAGTCAATAACTAGTCCTCTAAATCATTTACCTTCAACTTCCTCTAAGCACAACTATAAATATTTCAGCATGTGATAGGGTGAAGAGCAGCATCTTTTAACCCTTGCTAACATCAAAAATCAAGCTTCCAAACCACTTAAGATCTTTCAATAAGTAGGGAAGAAGATTAAAGCAAAACAACAATGTTTCAGCTCCAAGTTGTTCAAATTATAGAATATAAGCAACTAGTAACCCTCAGATTTTGCACCAAAATGACAAAAAACCCCAGATCAAATGAGCTGAACAAAAGATTAGCATAGTACTGTCAAAGTTTATTCAGCATAAAACAGAAAACAATAGTAGATTATTGGAAAATAAATCTAGAAATGTCAGCTGCACTTTTTGCATAAGATTCAGAGCATCTGGTTATAAGATTTAGTCAAGAATTAAGCTTCAAAGGTAGGAAGGATGAATGAAGATTCATTTCATAACATTCCACCACAAACCAATAAGGGAATATCAACAAACAACAATATCACTGCTTAAGTCTATTCCCACAATTGTTTTCTCCAGAAAGGATTGTCCTATGCAGAAGTTAAACACTACATGCATAATTTGCCCTTAATTATAGAACAATTCAATATAAAAATTCATCCATAGTAAGGCAAGGAACACTAAAGCTGAAACTTTCCTACGCATTACAAATCATATAGAACTAAAACACCATTAGAAACATTCATGATTGATGCATCTTCCACACGAAATCTACTTTGCCAGAAAAAGCGGCCACATTGAAGCTTATCGGGAGGCTGAAACCAAGAGCGATGGTTTCGCAACATTTGGCAAAATTACTACATACTGATAAGATAAACTATTCTCTAGCTTATGGTTTGATTAACCTAGCCACAAGATCCTATGTAAAGTTTAATATAACAGTAAAATGCTATGTTACTCGGACTCGGGTGTGTTCAACTTTTTCTAAATTTTTTCATGTATTTGGAGGATCATATCCCCATACCCATATCCGGATTGCATCGGACATAGGTGTCGAAAACGGGTATTTCAAGAAAATTGAAGAGTTGGAGCAACATAAGTAAAATGTCTAATGACTCCTCCCATCATATGTGCTATGCACAGTCCAATAATACATCATAAGCACAGAATTCATCCTGAAATCCTCAAGAAAAAATAAATGAAATGATCATTTTTGAAGCAATACATAAAAACACAGACAAGCACAAGATAAGATACTGAAATAAATATGCCATTGATCTCATCATCAGAATAAACATTGTATGTAAAGAAAAGGCAAAAGCAAAACATTAGATTCAAACAAAGTACTTAACCATCTGAATCTCCTTCTGCTTAAAACCACACTTCTCATAAAACACCTGGTTTTCAGCACTGCAATCCGAAATAACCTTATAACACCCCATGGAACGCGCGTGATCTGCAAGAAACCCCACAATTTTCTTCCCCAATTGCATTCCTCTTGCACTCCCATCAACCACCACATCTTCAATGTGCCCAACTTTACCACAGTTCCTTATAAACTTCTTCTCAATAAACAAACTCCCTGTCGCTATAATCTTACCTGAAAAATCATCTTCGATTACACAAATAAGATGATCATCACCATACATACTTATTTCTTTAAACCTATCTTCAAATTCTTTGTCAGAAACAGAATCACAAACAGTTAATTGTTGTAACAGCTCTATAAAACCCTTGCTTTTGTCTGAAAGCTCCAGCTTTCGGACCCGGAAATTTTTTTCTTCTTTTAATGAATTAGTGTTCTCCATTTTCTTTTTCCAATTCTCTACATAGGAAAAAAGGAATCTTTTAATTGAATTAATATTCAATATAAATAGAAAAGGCAATATGGAGTTCTGCGATTCTTACCAGTTAAGAGTTCAATGCATTTGAAGTGTTCGATTAAGTTCTTGACTAGGGTAAGTTGCAGCTGATGTTTTTATAGTAGTCCCGTGATTTTGTATAATTATATTTTGATCCCTTGATTTTTTACTAATTGCAATTATATCCTTTTGAAAGGTTGTAAGTTGTATAGTTTTTATTAATTGTAATTATACCCTTTTGAAAGGTTGTAACTCGTGAGTTGTTACGTGTAAAGGTTATTAGAAAAAATTTAGATTGAAAAAAGTTAAGTTTAACAAAGTGTGTTTATAAAATGTGGTGAAAAAGTGTGGTTTAAAAATTTTTAAATGTTTAGCATTGCTGTGAGAAAGTGTTGTAGGAAATTGAAATGTCAAAAAAAAAATATGTTTAGAATAATAAAAGTATAAATATATGAAGATAATAAAGTTATTTTATCCATAAGTCAACTTTTAAAGCCCAAAAGCTATATTTTTTGGCTTTTCAAACTATGATTTCAACAGCAGAAGTTAATTTTTTTATCTGTTTAGCATTGCGTTTGCGGTGAAAAGCAGCTTTTGATCTCAAAAGCTGTGCTTGAAGCAATGATAAACGAGGTCTTAGTAAGTTATTTTACTTCGATTCGATTATTGTCGAGTTATAGTTTAAAATTTTAAATAAATTATTTTATTTTTAATTAATATTGAAAAAAATTTAAATCTGAATTCAAATTTTAATACAAATAATTAAATTTAAAATTGATTATGAAAATAAATTTATTTTTTATTAAATAAATTAGTCTAATCAAATAAACTTTTAATTTAAATTTTATTTTAAATCAAACTCAAATCAAATTCAAATTTTAAAAACTCAAATTTGACGAAACTCGAATCAAATTCAAATTTTAAAATTTAAATTCAACTCGAATTTCTTATTGCGTACGCTCTACACTGCTTTATCACATCCCTAACCCTAATTTCAACTTGGTAAACTTTGAATGAACAAGAAAGGGCGGCACGTGAGTTTGGGTGATCTTAGATTGTGTTTGGCAGGAGCCCCTTTTTTGCTCATCTGTCTGCCCCCAAAGAGAAAAACCCAGAAACATTACATAGGAAAAAAAAATCGAAACTTTAAGCCATGAAATGATGTGAATACTTAGTAAATAATAGATAGGAAAATCCAATTCCCATGTCGAGATCATTGATTCAACGCATTTCGCCATTTTTCATAGCTCGAATCAAGCAAAACCACAAACTTCTAAGATCTTCTTTTTATTCATCTTCTTCAGCTCTTCATGAGGCTTCTTCTGAATCTCCATCTCCTTCTCCCGATGCTGTTCAGATGACTGATAATTGCGTCAAGGTAAAAAAATTAATTATTATTATTATTATTTTTTTGCTATGGGGGATTGATATTTTCTTCTCAATCTTTCTTCTTTGATTTCATTTGTATTTTTTACCATTAAGTATTGTTTATGGGATTTTTTGTGTTATTTTTGGTAGTACTGCTTTTTTGGGTTTTTCCATATTAATTGTTTTTGAGAGTGTTATGTAATTTAATCGAGGGAGGTGGTTCTGCTGTTCCGTTTGGATGTTGAGAAAGTGCAGGAAAAGATCTAACCTTTTGAATTATTTAACTTCTTTTTGTGTAATATGTAGCTTATGAGAGCACAAATGTAACTGCTTTAATATTTTAATAATTTGGATCACAATCAAATAGAAACATTCATTCAATTTCTTTCTTATTCCTATTTCACTTTCTGCCCTATCCCTCACTCTACCCCTTTTTTCCCCTTTCATCTAAAGTTATGTAATTTTTGTTCTATCAGTATTTTCTTGTTATAAATTGATACCGAAATATATTGCAAAAAACTTACCCTTTTGAAAGGTTGTAACTTTTAACTTGTTAAAATTGCGAAATTTAGGAGACAGTATAGACCCAATACCTTTTGATCCATTGCGGTGAAATTTGTATAAATAACCTTGCTGGTTTTTTTGGATTATGTTTTTAGTGGTTGGTGGCAGATATGCTGCCCAACTGCTTAGAAAATCTACATTTGGTTTTTTTGATAATTTTCTCATTGGCATTAGGTAAGCCTTGCAGAGAATGAAAGCATTGCAAGCAAGTGAAGAATCATCTGAGGAAAAGATGCTTTGATTGAGTGTAGAAACTGGAGGATGTTCTGGGTTTCAATACATGTTTGATCTGGATGACAAAACCAACCCAGATGACAGGTTTCTTTCTTCTCTCTCTCTCTCTTTTTTTTTTCCCCGGTTTTACTAAAAGTATGCTTAATTTCTTTCTCTCTTCTTACTACTGTAACCTTTTTCTTTCTTGTATCCTACTCTATATGCAGAGTTTTTGAGAGGGAAGGAGTAATATTGGTAGTTGATAATATTTCCTATGATTTTGTAAAAGGAGCAACTGTTGATTATGTTGAGGAGTTAATTCGTTCTGCATTCCTGGTAAGCCGTGTTATCTTGTTCGGTGCATAAATGTATCTATGATGTTATCTTAAAGCCTAGAACAGAAGTAGTTTCCCTCTAGCTAAGTGATTCCCTATGATATTTTCTAAATAGATTGCTGATATGCTGCATGACTTAACTGTGAATAACTAAGACCTCACATAAGAAGCAAATATTCTTCATTTATGGTGGCATGAGATTGTTACATGTGAAAATATGTTAGTATTTCCCATTTCTATTTATGGTAGCTCCGGGACTAGCCCAAAGAGAGTTAAGCAGTGTCCAGATGGTACTCCATGTGACTGCAGGAATAGTGATGTGATAAGATTTGTCTTTTATTTGGTTGAATTAGGAAGGGTGGACTAATCTTCATCAAGTTTGGCTAGAATTATGTTGCTCTGACTTTTCATTTTTCTTGAAGTACTCGTGTCCGACACCCGTGTCCGAAGCATATTCGGACGTGGGTATGGGGATATGATCCTCCAAAGACCCTCCAAATACATGAAAATCTTGGAAAAAATTGAACATATCCGTGTCGGTCACATACCCATGTCCGACACTCACACCCGAGTCCAAGTAACATAGGCCAGATAAGACAAGCTTTTCTTGTTCTGTACCAGAAACTGAGATGCATAAATTCTATATATGGTTTGGAACATTTCATATGCTCCTCTAGGCATATTTTTAGCTCATTGTAGTGGGTTACTATGTTGCTCCGACTCTTCATTTTTCTTTATATACCCGTGTCTGACACCAGTGTCGGACGCCTATCTGGACATGGGTATAGAGATATGACCTTCTAAGGACCCTCCAAATACATGGAAAAACATAGAAATAATTGAACATACCCGTATCCGACACACCCGAGTCCGAGTAACCTAGGTGGGTTATGCCTTACATGACCATTAGATGATCTTCCTAGTCAAATTCTATATAGCCTCTTGGCACCTTGTCAACTTGTTTAATGGTGCTATTTTTCCCTCACAGTTTTGCTTCAGTGTGATATAATCTTTGCGGCCTAGCTACTACCTTGAAGTTAAACGTATCCAACATTCATGAAATAGCTTTTGCTTATTCAAAAAAGTTTTTCTTGGTATGAGATGTGAACAAAATTGTATGATCATTGGGATAAATGGGGTCTATGTATTGACCCTTTAGACGTGATTCGTAAATGTGTACATGAAATCATGCACACACCTGAAAATGCTTTTACGATCAATTATAAGGTATAACTAATGATTCTAACTATTAGCAAAACAACACAAGCACTCTATCATTCACTAATTTTGTCTGCATCACCGTTTCATTATGTAACGATTCTATTCAGGATTCCTTCTAATATTCTTCAGCACGATATCATTAGTTGTAATTAGACGGTGCAAAAGGATTATGAACCACATGCAAAGTCAAGTGGTTTTATGAATCTACCAAATTAGAGTCATAACACTATACTGAACGATATTTTACGTCGTTCACCTTGACCTCTTTTGTGCCGTATAGAAGCTATGTAGCGATCAGCTGAAGTGTAGCACTGTCTTGTGTGAACGATCTTGAATCTAGTTTATGTTCTATGGTGCCACTTTTTTTTATTTATTGTGGTTTCAATAACGTTTTACCTTGCTATAAGCAAGGCTGCTGTGGCTGAATCCCAATTCCTGTGCAGGTGACAACAAATCCTAGTGCAGTTGGAGGGTGTAGTTGTAAAATCTCATTCATGGTGAAACAGTAGATCTTTCAAGTACATTGCTCATAGTCTCATACTTCCAGCGAGGCTGAGAGTTTCAGCTGGCTGAATGAGTCATTTGAAACGCAGAAGATTAAAGCATAAGAAGAAATACAACTCAAATTCAAAGTCGTCGGAATCTACAGGGTTAGGGAATTTTCTAACCTCGAAAGAAGTAGCTTGCCTTGATGAGAAGTATCCAAATGAACGCTGCAACCTTGGGTATAGAGCTGGGTGTATTCTTCGACTTGCTAGAAAGATTGAGAAATGAGAAGTTGAAAAACCTTTTGATGAGAAGTATCTAAATGAACGCTGCAACCTTGGGTATAGAGTTGGGTGTATTCTTCAACTTGCTAGAAAGATTGAGAAAGGAGAAGTTGAAGAACCTTTTGAGTCTAATACAACATCCTATTCCTATGAAAGTTTGTATCACAAGTTGATAAAATCAAAGGTTTTGGTCCCTTTGTCTCTTCCAATATAATGATGTGTGTTGGATTTTATAATAGGATTCCATCGAATACTGAAACTATCAGACACTTGAAATAGGTTTGGACATTTTCTTTTATTATTTAAGTATCTCTAATATATCCTATATATATTTGATTATTTGTTTTCACAATAGTAAGTACATGGCAAGAGAAAATGCTCTATAAGGACAATTGAAAAAGATGTTGAAGAAATGCTCTATTAATTGAAAAAGGACAATTATATATAAATTTAAATTGTTCCTTTTTCAATTGTCTCATATAAATTTTTTTAACATCTTTTTCAATTAATAGAACATTTCTTCAACATCTTTTTCAATTGTCCTTATAGAGCATTTTCCCTTGTCATGTATCTACTATTGTGAAAACAAATAATCAAATATATATAGGATATATTAGAGGTACTTAAATAATAAAAGAAAATGTCCAAACCTATTTCAAGTGTCTGATAGTTTCAGTATTCGATGGAATCCTCTTATAAAATCCAACACACATCATTATATTGGAAGAGACAAAGGGACCAAAACCTTTGATTTTCATCAACTTGTGATACAAACTTTCATAAAAATAGGATGTTGTGTTAGACTCAAAAGGTTCTTCAACTTCTCCTTTCTCAATCTTTCTAGCAAGTTGAAGAATACACCCAAGGTTGCAGCGTTCATTTAGATACTTCTCATCAAAAGATTTTTCAACTTCTTCTTTCTCAATCTTTCTAGCAAGTTGAAGAATACATCCAGCTCTAATTTTTCAACTTCTTCTTTCTAGCAAGTTGAAGAATACATCCAGCTCTATACCCAAGGTTGCAGCGTTTATTTAGATACTTTTCATCAAGGCAAGCTACTTCTTTCGAGGTTGAAAAATTCCCTAACCTTGTAGATTCCGACGACTTTGAATCTTTATTTCTTCTTATGCTTTAATCTTATGAGTTTCAATTTTCTACCTGACATTTTTTGTCATAACAATTATTTGGATACAAAAATAATGCATACTTCGACTATAACATCATAGCATAACGAGGCGCTGCTGCTTATCTGTTAACGAGGAACTCCAATGTTATGTTAACGAGTTTGATTAGTCTTTACTCTCAAATTGATACTTTATTCCCTTGGTTCTATGTTACCTTTGGATGATTGTCGGATACAAATATATATCCAACACGAATATACTCAATTTTAAAAAAAAAAATTCATATAATGTATGGACACAAATTGCCAAATCTACTTCAAACTAGTGCCATAATCTCACAATGCCGAACAAAAATGGCCCACCACTGTTTTTACCCCTCAAATACCATTCAAACCACTGCTCAAACAATCCTGTTACTACAAAGTAAAGATCCATTTCTACTCTGACTATCATCATCCAATTATCGGCAACCAAATCATAAACTTACAGAGTCTAATCCTTGACATAAATGCAACTATGATGAAAAATATGGGTTCAGTCATTTATGCTGAGATTAATCTACATTCAACAATCAGAAATTGCAGGCTGATTTATGAAGTGGATCAGTATAAATATACTGTAGCTCTCCACAATTCTGAATAATCCAAAATTTCCAAAGACGATTCAACCAACTCATGGTTAAGAACCAAATATGTTCCACCAAAACAAATAACATTTTATTGCAACAATGAGCATTGCTACCTAATAGATATATGCTCAGACCCAATTCTCAATAACTTCTTCAAAATACCCAGAAAGAGAAGGATGATTTCATTCCTCTGATTGCCTCTGTCCTAGCACTGGAATGTCTTCATAACGTTTCTGTTATATAGCAACAAAATCAAGTTTACAAGTTAGTAGATGAACTACTTAAGCTCTGGAAGTAATTGATTATTGGCAGACAAAGATCAGCAAACATGCAGTTGTCTCAAGCCATTATGCAAACAATTTTTGAGGGTTTGTCGAATTGGATAAGCTAAACCAAATCCATATAATAATTATCAAATTGAAACATATTTTAAGACTTGCAAGAAAGAAGAAATTATAGGCTATAGAGAAGGCTGGATTATATCACATTGTTTAGGAAGAGGAGAGAAGAGAGGAAACAAAGAAGCAAAAATACTTCATTTTTGGCTACACGTAACTATGCACACAACCGACAGCAGATAATACTAATGCAACCTAAGAGATTCAATATGAAATAGGTAGCAAGTAACATATCACCCGCCATTCAATAACAATATAAAGTGTTGCAATTAATGAACAGGTGTTACAGCATTCTATATATTTCAACATTTATCTCATTGAAAAGCCAAATTTCAAAATTCATAATATTTGAGTTTGCAGGGAAACTACAATCCTTACAGATCCTTTTTCCAGAAAGCCAATCCCAAACAACAAGTGAGATCAGACATATTCCCACAGTTTCAAAATGTTTCTAAACACTCAGTTTCCAAGCATCTAATGCAACTACACTAATGGAATTATGGAAGTGTAATGCTTGTTGTTCTTGAACAAAAATTGACATTTACCTAAAGAGTAAAGATACTTCACAAAATCCACCATGGAATGTATTAGGTTAGAGAAAACCATCAAAAAGACTGGTACAAGAGTATTATAACTAGATTTCTGAAACTGGAATTAGCCAAATAAAGGAGTGGCACCCCGGGCCGTCTTAACTGCTATAAAGGTTTAAACAACTTGTCAATCAGGGAGTAGGGACTATCCTCTCCACAATGCAATCAAATACAAATCGACGTGTGCTAGTGTAAAATTAATATATTGATGATCAAATTTGCGACTAATAATCCAGACAATCTGCACATCAATAAGCTGCCTATGCCATAAAATAGGCAGCAGAACTGATATTCCTAAGATTAGAAAATTTACCCCAACATTGTTGTGTTCCCAGAGCTTATGAACTCCATAATCCACAGCCTGCAAAAGTCGAATCAATTATAATAAGAATCTTCACCATTCTTTCTCATTTGAATAGACCTCATTAACAAAAGCTAATTTTAAATATTATTAGAAACTCCGCATTTACAATCAAAACCAAATAATCAATAAAAATTAACAATCCTCAGACCAATAATATTCCAATCAGTAAATTAATAAACCCTAACCTTTTTCTAAAAATCAACAAGAAAATTTAACCGAAACAACGGATCAAAATTGGAAATGAGAGAGATTCAATGCGAAAAGGAGTTAAAATTTACCCGTTCTCCGAGGAAAGCGCCGGCGATGACGAAGGTGACGTAGACGGAGTTACGTCGCATGATGACTCTATAGAGACCTTCGAAAAGGCCTCCTTGACCTCTTCTTCTAGCTGCGTAATCCATCGCGGTTCGCTAAGGTAGAGGGAGTCTCTTTTGCTGGGATCTGCGATTAGGGTTTGCAGAGATGCTGTACGGGAAGAGATGGGGAATTCTGTTTTGTAACGATGAGCTTTTGACAAGGGTTACCGGGTCGAACCGAATGATATGGATTTAGACTTGATGGGCCAACGGCCCAATGGGTTGGATTTAGTTGCCTTTTTTTTCCTTATATTTTTTTTTATTGATACAATTATGACACCAATTTTTAATTTTATAAACGGATTAATAAAAAAACACATATTTTTAAATTATTTTTAAAAAATGAAATATTTTCTAATTTCTTAATTCTACTTATGAATTAAAAAAAAACTATTAATATATTAAAAATAAACTCTAAAAAAATCATTAACTATTGCCTTTCCATTTGCTTTTTTTTTTTTTTTTCCTTCTTATTTGGGTGTTAAATTGGAGGAAAGGATTAAGTGTAAATAAAATATCTCTATTTTTTCTCATATAAGCAAAGGAAAATTTATAATATTAACAATATTAAAATTATTTATGTAAATTTAAATTTTTTTAATTTTACAAGTGTAATTCAATGATTAACATGTATCTTAACTGTATATTTATATTTCTAACAATGTCTTTAGGAGATCTCAAGCTTTATTTTAGTTTAATTTTTTTTTTTTAAATGATTTTAATGACACATTCTCTCACTTTCGCACCGAAACATTTATAATTTTATTCTTAAAATTCTCTTCACAAATATTAAACTTTATTTGATAAGAAACTGAAATTTCTTTCTTTATCAATTAAATTAACTCTCGTAAATATTAAAATTTATTAATTATTAACTGAATATGTGACAACCGTATGTTTGTCCAAATTTAAAAGTTTCACAAACTTGCATAAATGGAGTAAATAAAGATTAAAAAAAAAGATAAAATAAATTTAACTTTTAACCTGATATTATATATAGAAGAAAATAAACAAGAAAGAAGAAAAGAGTTGCCACGAGTGCGCCAGGATCCTCCGGTGATCACGACGGGTCCGAAGGCTGCGCGAGTGAAAACCCAACTCTTCATTTTATAGTAAGAAAAAAAAAAATCAATGAAAGCAATCATCAATCTTACCTGAAAACTAAATCAAAGTTCATTTTTCGTAACTTAAAAGATTTTACCAGATTCATCATTACATTGCCTACAAAACAATCAGAAAGCAGCAAAATAAATCACTTTGACAAATATATAAAAAAGAAAATCAACTTTTTTTTTTTCCAATATTGATTAGATTAAATATAATCAACACCTGTTTTCTATTCTAAATCCTCCAGAATTTGCTCTTCTTCCTTCTTCAACCAAAGCTGCACGAGCTGACATGATTCCAGTAGGGACCAAAGAAGAATCAAATGCAGAACAATCAATCCAATCCTTCAAAAGCTCTTCCTGACCCCATATTTCAGGAATCCAAACCCTGCCGCCGCTGCCGCCGCCGCCTGCCACTTCAATCCTATGCCTTTTCAGTGATCTCTCTCGTCCATCTTCTTCTTCTTCCAACAACTCATCTTCAGCCCTCATTGCTTCTTTTGTAACGTCATCAACTATTACTGGAGCTGAAGATCGACCCAGTAACGAGCTAATTCCCTCGTTATTAATAACTCTATCGTTCCCATCACTATGATCATATTGACAGGTTTCCATCCCTAAACTTGCTGTCTCAACATGAACAACATCATTAAGCTGCTGACTTTTGTTGGGTTCTTCTAGAAGCTGGGGAGCTCGTTGTTGATCACCAGGCTGGGCAGGAATCTGGTGGGTCATTTTTGTAGGTTCTACGTTCATGAAGTTGAAACAAAAGCCTAATTCTTTCCCCTTTTTTTTTGTTGAAAAATAAGAGAAGATTGAAGGTTACATTTACATGGAGAAAGGGTTTATGTGTATAGGAATAAAAGCAAATTAGAGAATGGGTGGGGAGTTTGTTTACACGTCTAAAGTTTCAACTTTCAAGTGTGTTTTATTTGGGGTTCCATTTTGTGTGGTTTAGTTCCAAGTTTGATAACACAAAAAAGGAATAGAAAAAGAGATAATTTTGTATATGATTCCTTGGATGGATGGATTTTTGGAAGGTTTGTGAGGTTGATGTTGAAATAGAAACCCTTGTGTTTTTGGCGACATATTATTAGCCAATCAGATTGCTGACTTTGATTTGAGGAAAATAAAATAAGAATAAAGTCTATAAATAAATAAATAAATTTACAAATAAATACTAATATTCTTTTTCATTTAATGAGATTTAGACTCTTTTTAGAGATATTTTTTTCGTTGATGTACACCTCAACTACCACTCCCCTCTTCTTTTGGTAGTTTCCTCACTTTTCTAAGTTTCTTTCTTTTTGAAAATTATTTTTTTTTTTACCCGTGTAATTTTTTATTTTTACAAACAAAATTAAAGGTAATTTTAACATATTTTAAAATTATGTTTTGTGAAAATTTAAAAATTTTACTGACAATAAATGAGATAATTTCTCATTCAAAAATTCTCGAACCTTTTTATTTTATTTATGTTGATAGAATACACGTGTATGTATGTATTTTTATACACATTTTAAGATATAAAATACAAATAAGGGGAATACGTAGCCTCATTAATTTTGTAGAATGTGACATTCTTCTACTCTTTGGGATAATATGGAGCTTTCTTTAAAATTGAACACACACTTGTTTTGGATATCAACAAATTTAAATTATACTCCAATATTGGAGCACCATACCCTTATTTGAATCTTTAATTTATTATGCACAATTCTTAATACTTTTTCTATCAAAAAGTAAAGTTCTTTGCTGTAATTATTAAAATTATAATTAGATATTAGCTGCCTGTTTTGTTTAAAAAACTTACTTGGTAAACAATTTTTTTTTTTTTTCATTTTTAGTTTCTCCTTTTATAGCTTCATGCATGCGTTAGAAGAAATGTTGGTATTTATTTTTATTAAAACCTTGAATTAAGCTTAGGTGGTTTTAAAAATCTTTTAAAATAGTTTTAGTTTTTATTTGTTCATATTTCACCGTCAGCATATTAAAAATGATTTTTTTTAATTAATTCTAATGTTGATTTTACTTTTAGGGTTAATCTGCTAGCATCTCAACAGGAAATCCCTGATTCTCCTTCTATTTGATCGAGGAGGATCATCCTGTCCAGAAAGTTAGGCTGAAAATGCCTATTTGAGATCAACCAGCCAAAATGGAAAACACGTTTGACATACACATATGCAATGCATACTGCATGCACCTACCTTCAGCAAGCATGCTGCATGTGTCACAGTCCGTGCGAGTGCATTCCCGAGTTCAAGTGCCGCACAGTCTTAGAGGTTGAGTCTCGGGCCCGTGACACATGCACCTACCATCAGCAAGCATGCTTGATGCCATGATATGCCAAGTACAAATGTATTAATAGGTACAAAACTGGTACTACATTGTTTAACATTTCAATAATTGGAAACATTGTCAAGAACAGGAATTTTAAGAAATTGCAGTACCTCAAGTGAATGAATACAACCTTTGCATTTCCCATGTAAAATTGTCGATTCAACTCTTCAAAGGTTGCAGGCATCAATTTTGGTTATAATGAGGGATACTGGAATAGGGGGCAAAACCTGTAAATGCAGACTACTTCTCTCCGACCAAAAGTGCCTTTACTATATTATCCGACATCCCATCAGCGAGTGGAAACAGATGTCCAGCACCGGGTAGTTCGTGGTAGTGAATCCATGGGAGTTGTTCGGCAATGTAGCGTTGCAATGTAACAGGCACAAGCCCGTCGTAATCTCCCTGCCACAGGTGCACAGAGCCCTCATTATTAGGAAAGGGGTTGTCCAGATCCATGGGAGAGAATTCCCATGCTCCAAATCCGATTATCAGGTCACGATGCAGGGACTCGTATTCGCCTTGCTGTCTTACTAGTGCCTGAAGAGAGGACAGACAATATTATGATGGCAGCAATAGCAAAGAATAAAGTTCAAAAATCAATTATAATTTTTTTTCTAAGAGTGAAAAACAAGAAAAATAGAGAATCCATTGATAGTGATTAGTGCAGCAAATCATCTTGTTATAAATATAGATCAATAGAACAGATGCACTATGAGTCCTTACAAAACCGGCACTTAAAAGAACCACCATTAACCAACGGGAACCATTTACTACCACAAAATCCTTATAATGCCAACAGATGCCCGCAATCCACAAATACAACTAATCGGAGCTCAAGTATAAGCAAAAGGCAACAATTTTTTCGACCTGATTTCCCAACAAAAAGTGCAGCAGACAATAATTAAACTGCTAAGACAACAAAAAGTGCAAGGAACTTTTTGGCAGAGAGATACATACATCGTGATTCATAGTAGATACTATCTTTGCCAAGAGTATTTTGTCCTCACTAGAAAAATTATCAATACTGTGAGCGATAACACTAGAACTAGGGAACCATTTTTGAGTGTTCCACCAGTAGGTAAGCCAGGGAGCATAGTGAGACACACGAAGCGCCCATTGGTCTTGTGGTAACTGTTGCTGATATGCTTGTTTAGATAAGTTTGTAGGAAAACCAGACCACCAGTAGTTAACAACTGGAGCTACCAATGTTGCCCCTGCTAACCTGTTGGAGTTGCAAATATCCCTCATATGAGATAAGATATGTGAAAAAAACAAGCAGTATACCCAACAGCAGAACAAAAATCATATGCAATCTCTTTATCTCTTGCGTAAGTTGCATTCAAGTAGTTCAGCAAAAGAAATACCTGTGAGGGATGTACTTGAGGCAGCTCCAAATCACCTGCCCCCCCATAGAATGTCCAATTACATAAAACTTGGATCCTAGTCTCAATTGATCAGCAAGCTCTTCTATATCCAAAGCCATACTCTTTACTGTTCGTTTTGGATTAGGGTCACTCTCTCCATAACCTGGTCTGTCGAAAGACACAATGTAGACCCCTAATCCTTCAACAATTTCCTAGTAGAAACAACAATGAAGTCAAATGACACTCACTTCAACATGTTATAGCTGAAAGCTCAAACGACCACCCAAAATAATAAAGAAAAATGAACAAACAAATACCGGTGATAGGGGAATAGCATCAAGCCTACAAGAATCAAATCCATGGACATTGACAATTTTATACTTTGCCGCGTCTCGTGGAACACCATGCTCTTTGTAGGCCAAATGCCTTCCATCCCTCAGCTTTATTCTTGATGCTGTGACAGGTGGACCATCTGGAGAGCCACATGTCTTAGGTAGTGGCGGCTGAATGGCCTGATAAGCGCATGCCAAAATCCCAACAGAGAAGACCAATAGTATCTTTGTGAATATCCCTGCAATTTTTTAGTTATAATTCAAACAGTCCATAAAATTGAAGAAATCCATTTGAAATGAATTGCAATGACAACACATCATCTGTGAAACAAGACAATACATAAAGATAATGCCATTATAGGCTGTTAATCAGCAACCTTGGAATTGAAAGTGAATTAAATGGTTATCCTATGTGTCATATTCTAACTCTGGTATGAAAGAGCATGTTTTCTATGTTTGGATAATATACAACAATATAACCATTTCGTCAAACAATATACAAGCTGAAGGCAACAAAAAGCCCTTCTTTTACCTTCAAAAGATGCAGAAGCCCTCCTTTTCAAAATGAAAAATTCAATTCACACTAAGTCCTTTCTATAAAAAAAAAAAATCATTTTACATCAAGCCAAGCTAGAAGTTCAACTCTTGACCCAAAGACACAGTCAATGCAATGAATAATAATTCATACAATCTCAACAGAAACAAAGAGCAACAAAATTCCATTCACTACATTAGAATGAATCAATATTTTAAGAATCTGCAAGAAATGAAGCATCTAAGATCCAAAATTTTCAACTTTATTATGCTTTCTAAGATTAAAGCAAAGAAATAACAAAAACAAAGTGACCCAGATACCAAAAAAAAAAAAAAAAAAGGAATTGTGGATTTCTACAACGAGGATATAACCAAAATTAGATCAAATAAAAGGTAAATCTTTCATAATTTTTAAAAGAAAAAAAAAATCCACCTGAAGGAAGCTTGAAGGAAGTGTTTTGCTTTGCTCTTCTAGTGTGAGATCTTGCTGATGCAGCAGATATTTTCCTATTAACTCCTCCTCCTGCCATCTTTGGGTCGCTTTAAACAAAACCCACCAACAAAAACAATCACCAAAGAGTGTTAGAAAAATCAGAAGAGAAAGAAAAAACAACAACAAAGAAACCAAATGGATCGGCAGATGAGTTTCTTACTTAAGACATAGGAGTTATGTTTTTTATTTTTTATTTTATCATGACATGTGATATATTTTTAAAAAATTTCTGATTTTTAGCTTGATGACTGAAAAGGACATTCGTTTTAAGAAAGTTGCCAGCTTGCATTGATGGATAAAGTATAAAGGTGAAGGCTTTTTGGTAAAATTCCTAACCTTTTTTAAGCTTTGTTAAAACTTGAAACGTTAATCCTTGAAAAGCCCGGGTTATCTATGTAATTATGAGAGTTTGAAACTTTGAATGATTCCTTTTCCTAATTACTGTTGACTTAAGCATAATTTGACCGGTCAACGCTCAAGAATTTTCTGTTCGGGTATATTAGTAATTTTTAATCAATGTATTATTTAACAAAAAAGATTTTAAGAATTTATAATACTAAATATATATAAATGAAGAGATATTCACTTATGCCACAGTCAACTTTATATAAAAAAATTAAATTAAATTATATAATTTTTTATACGATTTATATTTATTTAATTCAATATTGTATTTTATGTTTTATTCATGTAAATAATGCATATTAAATTTTGAGTAAATTAAAATTATTTATTAATTTATTTGATAAAGAAAAAACCGTTAATTATATAACAAAATAACGGTATTTTCGATCGACATGATATAAATATCAGATCGATTTAAAATTTTACATGACATATACAATTATATTACTAAATCCAACTATTGAATAACAAAGATCAATTATATTATACACAAAATTATAAAAGCATATAAAATTAATAACTTTTAAGACAATATAAATTAATCCTTCCTCTCTATGCATAATTTTTTTTTGGGATAATTGAAACATAATTTCATACATGGTTAATGGGATTTTTTTTTATCACAATATAGTTAAAAAAAAAATTATTTATCGAAATACCGTTGTTTTCAGATTAATTCTTAAAATTCGCTCGTTTTAAAATTAACTGAAAAATCGTTATCCCTGTGGAGATCTCCCAACGTGTATTTGAAAAAAATTTCAAAAAACACCAAGAGAAATCTCCATGCAGGATGGTGATTTCCCTTGATGTATTGAAAAAAAAAATTATATTTTAAGAAGGTGGCGATTTCCCTTTTTTTTATTATTAAATAATAAAAATTATATAATTTAAAAAATAAAAATAAAAATTTAATAAAATTTTTAATTTAAATAAAAAAAATTATAAAAAAATTAAAATTTATATTCGTAATATCAATCGGATTCTTTTCAACTTGTATTCGTAATAAATGGAACTCAAGAAGAAAAACCAACCAAAGCGTTGTGTATTATGCAAGAATGAATGTCATAGCTAGATCAATCCACGGGCCGAGTAACCCGTCCGGCCCAATAAGCCCGAATCGTATTTGGGCCGAGTTTGGATAAGTGTTTTTGTAATTCGGGCCGACCAGCTTAGCCCGAATGATTATTTATTAAATAAAAATATTTTTTATTTAACTTTAATTATAAATATATATATAAATATATATTTAATATTTATATAAAATACCAGATTGATTTTTAATATTTACTGGACCGAGCTGAGCCCAAATTTTTTTTATTTCATTTGCCTAAGCCCGAAAATAAATATTATATAATTTATAATTTTAAAAAATTAAAAAATTTTAAAATTAAAAAATTTTAAAATTTTAAAATTTTAAAATTTAAAATTTAAATAAAATTTTTAAATAATAACAATTTTAAAAATTATATAAATACGATTCAGGTTTATCGGGCCGGACTTACCACCATGTAGACCTGTCCAAGGGCCGGGCTACCCGCCCATATTTGGGAGGGCTTGGACAAAAATATTAGGTCCGAAAAATGAGTTTGGACAAAAAAAATTAAGCCCGTTTAAAATAAGAGCAGAGCCTTGGCTCCAACATTCAAGGCCCGAATCCGGTTTGGCCCGGCCGATTTTCTAATTAAATAATATATTATTTATATTTATATATATTATGTAATTTATGTCATATAAAAATTAAATATATATAATATTATAGTGTAAACATTGAAAAATATGTTAAGTTGTACATGTTTAACAACTTAATAAAAGAAAAAATATAAAATTATTAAAAATTAAATAATAAAAAAAAATATATATTTAAAAAAATTGAAGAAAAAAATAATATAGGCGGACCTAAACGGACTTGGGCTATCCATTTACAAATATATATATTATATTAAAAGAATAAAAAATATATATATTGAAAGAATAAAAGAAAAAGAAATAGTTTTGTTTCTTTATAATTAAAAGAATATAAAATAAAAAAAAAATGAATGAAATCACCTTGAGCCAGTATAAAAAATTATTATTATTATTTTTAAACTAAGTTAGAAAATCGTTATAGTTCATGACGATTTTTCAACTTAATTTTTAAAAAAAATATATTTATCGTTGGAAAATCGTTATGAGTCATGACGATTTTTCAACTGGTTAAAGAAAAAACGAAATTTAAAAAATAATCTGAAAACAATGATATTTCAATAAATAATTTTTTTTAATTATATTGTGAAAAAAAATCCGATTAATGGATCCAATTTAATATATTGAACATTTTAAATTAAATTAGCATTTATGGATCAAAAACATTTTACAGAAATCTTACAGCAATAAAGATAATGATTTAGATAGTTTCATGATGTGATGCCAATGGCAGTATTTGAAGCACTTTTTTATCGGTAATAATTTACAAGGTTTGATTTTTTACTTTTATTTCTATTTTTTTAACTACAATTTGTCAAAGTTTGTAAAACACGAATTATTTGATATCTTTACAGAGGATTCACTTAGGTTATGTTTAAATGAACAGTTAATAAAAAGTTCGGTAAAAAATTATTGGCTAAACTATTAAAAAATCCCTGAATTATTTAGGTTTTTAAAATAATTTTTTTTATTCTATTTAAATAAAAATTTTAATTTTAATTTTACTTAAATATATTTTTAATTTAAATAAAAAATTAAATTATTTGATCTTACGATAAATTTGAACTTGATCCCAGTATATAATTTAATTAGATACCATATTGCTTCTCATTTCTCAATACCAATTAAATTTGTCATGTTTAATCTCGTCTAATTTCTCACGTAATACCTATCAATGCAAATAAAAGTCTCAAATTAACATTTTTTTATTACATCTCTTACATGGGATGGTGTTAAGCTTGCTTTTTATATGCTCGAAAATGAAATTGTATTGAGAAAATTACCGTGCCCATCTAAGAAGCTGAACATTTGGTAATCTCTTTTTCTTGAGGTTTAGCATGTGATTAAAGGCTATCATGTCTGGCTCAACAATGAAATAGTTTCCAATAAGATGAAATTCAAATTTCTAAATGTGATTTTTTACTGCAAGGATTTATTTGAAGGTTGAGTCATAGTGGATTTCTGAATCTTTCAAAGAAATCCTTGCAGTCAAAAATGGCATTCAGAAATTTGAATTCCATCTTATTGGACACCATTTTACTGTTGAGTCAGACATGACAGTCTTTAATCACATGCTAAACCTCAAGAAAAAAAGATTACCAAATGCTCAGCTTTTTAGATGGGCACAGTGATTTTCTCAATACAGTTTCACTTTCAAGCATATAAAAGGTAAGTTCAACACCATCCCAGATATGTTATCCAGACCTCTTTCCCGTTAAGCCAAAAAATTCATTCCAGTGATAGCAATGATGACTTCACCAGGACCCTCTTCCTCCAATCCTCCAAACCTCCATGATCCAAAAATCCTTCAAAAAATGGAGCCTAACCTTCCATTAGACCAGCTCTCACCAGAACTTCAAAGAGCCATAACACAAAAGACCCTTGATGCACGAGCTAGAGATAAAGTATTCTATTATCAGTCTCACATCATCCAAAAATATGAAGACCAAGCCATAAGACCCATTGGTATCAATCTCACTCATCCTTTTCTCCACCTATTTCGAATACCACACCTTGCTTACTTCCCTACGGAACTACTACCATTTTTATGGTACCTCTGCCATATCCATACAATAGCCATTGAATTCTCAACCCAAAACCTCATCTGGGCTGTTTATCATTGGTACAAAGACCATCTCACAACTTTTTTGCGATACTTTTACCCCCTGAAAGAATGGCAAGCTCTTCTCAATGATTACCAAAATAACCCATATTCCTCTACCATAATCCTTTTCCACATGCCATACACAGAGGACGGGTTCAAACCCTTTGCCAAACCATACATGATATCCCTTTGTCCCCTTTATGAGAATCCATTCGCACGAACCCAACAGTACATTGAGGTTCTCACTGCCTTATGCCAGGAAAATGACACAATAATTCCTGAAATTCAGTTCCCAATCCTACAAGAAGATCAATGGAATTCATACCCATTGCAATACACCCAAAGGTTGGATAAAGACCTTCAGCCTTATCTAACCTCCAGCAACATTTGAATATGTTCTCACTAGGTCCAAGAACCTTTACCCATCAGGAATGTTAACCTGCCCCTTATGCTTCCATCTGAATCTCAACATTTTCCTCGAAATCCTTTCTGGACAAACAAAGGAAAATACAGGTTTGATCCCAATAAGTTCATCAACGCAAAAATTTCACCAGTAGACAGGGAAATCTACCTTCTTGGAAGAGTAAATAGAAGTGAATATAAACATACTGAAAATAACACGATAAATAGTAAGTCATATATTCAGCAGTTGCAAGAACTCCAAAACTGCATTAAGATCGAAGACCTAAATATCTCAGACTAAAGAAAATAAAATATTGTATAATTAAGTGTGTAACTGTGTGTTTACTTTCAGCATTACTATTATCCAAGTGTCAGCTCCACAAGAAAATTATTTGACAACTCAATAAGACTCTTGAAAAGAACAGCCCAGCATGAAGACAAAACTCTCAAAAAAAGATAAAGCATAATATGACAAGTCACCTGTTTTAGCTTTAGTCATGTCATCTACTTTTACTTTAGCTTTATCACTTTTACTTTTATGTCTAGTCAATTAGCTTTGTGTCTTTTCATAAGCTTTATGTCTTATAAGTTACTATTCACAAATAGTAATTAGTTTCTTTGTTCTTTGTCTATATAAAGGCAACTCCTTTCTTCAGAAAGAGCACGCACTACTTAGATCGAAAAATCATAAGTTTTCACAACAAAAAAAACTTTGTGAAATATAGGCTATGTGTTTCTAAACTCTTCTCCTTTTGGTTGCTCTCTTCTTTAGTAGAATAGGTAGTATGAATCCACTGCTCATACTTAATAAGCAATGACATGAGTCATATGCTCTGCAATTGCCACTCTGGTGAATCATCTGCATTAGAAAACTCATGAAGTTGATTACAGATCAAATGATCGAAACTGCAGAATTAGCACTGTAAACTTTAACAAAAATAGCAGCAGCGACGAAGACCGCGACACTCAAGCATAGATCAAGGTATTCAAGCCGACTCTTGACCCTTTTGGCAACTGGTCTTAGTCAAGGCTCGACTTTTATGATTCTATGCCGTTGTGCCTACGGGAACCCGCTACAGTACCTTTGTTACAGTGCTAATTCTGCAGTTTTGATCATTTGATCCGTAATCAACTTCATGAGTTTTCTGATGCAATGGATCCACCGGAGTGGCAACTGCATAGCATATGACTCATGTCATTGCTTACTAAGTGTGAGCAGTAAATTCATACTACTTATTCTACTTAAGAAGAGAACAATCAAAAGGAGAGAAGTTTAGAAACACATAGCTTATATTTCAACAAGATTTCTTACAAGAGAAGCTTATGATTTTTCGATCTTAGTCTAAGTAGTGGTGTTCCTTATAGATGAAAGAGTTGCCTTCATATAGGCAAATCAAAGAACAAACAAACAAACTAGTTACAATTTGTGAATAGTAACTTACAAGACATAAAGCTTATGAAAAGACACAAAGCTAATTGACTAGATATAAAACTAAAAGTAAAAGTAGATGACATGACTAAAGCTAAAACAAGTGACTTGTCATATTATACTTTATCTCCTTCTTCCAATCAAGCAAATATGGATATAGACACAAAAAGCCTTTTGCAAAAGGAAATGGAAATTTCATATTTCAACTGGCTTGACTGGCTTGACAGTCTTGGTTACAACTTCTCCCCAGATGCTGATAGTACTCACCTCAATTTACCAGGAGATAGTGACTAAAGGCCAAGATAAAAATAAAATATTGTATAATTAAGTGTGTAATTGTATGTTTACTTCCAGCAGTACTATTATCCAAGTGTCAGCTCCAAAAGTATTTGACAACTCAGCATGAAGGCAAAACTCCTGAAAAGAAGAGCCCAACATGAAGACAAAACTCTCAAAAAGAGATAAATTATAATATGACAAATCACTTGATTTAACTTTAGTCATGTCATCTATATTTTTATTTAAACTTTATCACTTTTACTTTTAGTTTTATGTCTAGTCATTTAACTTTGTGTTTTTTCATAAACTTTATGTCTTTAAAGTTACTATTCACAAATAGTAACTAGTTTGTTTATTTGTTCTTTGCTTTGCTTATATAAAGACAACTCCTTCCTCCAGAAGAGGAAGGAGCACGCACTACTTAGACTAAGATCGAAAAATCATAAGCTTCTCTTGTAAGAAATCTTTTGAAATATAAGCTATGTGTTTCTAAACTTCTCTCATTTTGGTTGCTTTCTTTTTTAGTAGAATAGGTAGTATGAATCCACTACTCACACTTAGTAAGCAATGACATGAGTCATATGCTCTGCAGTTGTCACTCCGGTGGATCCTTTGCATTAGAAAACTCATGAAGTTGATTACGGATCAAATGGCCAAAACTGCAGAATTAGCATTGTAGCAAGGTTACTGTAGCAAAGTACTATAACAAAGGTACTGTAACAGGTTCCCGTAGACACAACGGCATAGAGTCATAAAGGCGGGCCTTGACTAAGACCAATTGCCAAAAAGACGTTAAGGGTCAAGAGTTGGCCTGAATACCTTTATCTATGCTTGAGTGTCGCGGTGATTACTTCAAATACTATGTTATCTTTTTTTACCGCTATATAAAACATATTTGGTTTTATCACATATAACACAAATCAAATGTTTATCCTTATAGGATTCAAAACCATTGTAAAACACCATTTCAATTGTAAAATTATTTGCATTGTATTTTGACAATGGTGGAGAATACATTGGTCTTGCATCCTGCCTGCTTAGCCACTGGTGACAGGGATTTAAATTGCGTTGACAGACGTGTTTTCGATCACATCGCATTTATCGCAGTTGCAGACATAATGAATGTTATCGCGGTCAATTGCAGTAAATATCGACCGTGAATATCAGCGACTGAGGGAGCCAAAACTCTTAAGGGCTAGTTTAGCATTACTGTTGAAAAAAACTTGGTTGAAAAAAATGTGTTTAAAAACTATGACGAAAAACTGTGGTTTAAAATGTTTTAAGTGTTTAGCTTTGCAGTGAAAAAGTGTTGTAGGAAATTGAAATGTCAAAAAAAATATGTTTACAATAATAAAAATGTAGAGATGTGAAGATAATAAAGTCATTTTATCCAAAAATCAGCTTTTAAAGCCCAAAAACTATTTTTTTGGCTTTTCAAACCATGATTTCAACAACAGAAGCCAATTTTTTTTATCTGTTTAGCATTGCGTTTGCGGTGAAAAACAGCTTTTGACCTCAAAAACTGTGTCAGAAGCAATGCTAAACAAGACCTAAATAACGGCCGTAACTTCGTGTTGCGACCGCTATTTAAAGCCCTAACCGGTGCTAACTCTCATCTTACCACTACTCCCCACACACCAGAATACAACTTTTTTTTTCCTGAAAGTATTGTGACAACATCTCATAATAGAGACGAGGAAGAAGTAAATTCAAGCACTAATGTACAGACTGCATATCTCAAAGTGCAGCTACATCTCAATTTCTGAAGGCCAACAAGTTGAGAAGCTAAAATCAATGTTCAGCCTTTTATAAAACAGAAAGTTTTACCACAAGAGCACAGAGCTCTTCAATTCTCCAAGCCTCACAAAAACTAAACTCATCTAGCTTCTAAAACTGGAAGAAGAGATTAAAAGCAACATTTTCAAAACAATCAAAGACGCTCAGAAAAAAAAAAAAAAAACACTTTCCTAAGGTCCAAGAAGAAAGTTTTCTCCTGGCTTCCTTAATGCTTTGCCTGGATAAATAAATAGTTTTCTTCAAGTGTATGGCTAACCCCAACAAAATAGTATCCAATAAAACAGAACCATAAAAGAAAGGGTTTCGATAATAGGAATTGTTTGATCATGAATTAAACGAAATGTCCATGCCAACAGATAACAATGAAGGTAAAAGCCTATTTCAGTTCATGTTCTTCATATTCAGAACGAAAGAGTTTACCACATCATAATAAACAACTATAAGCCCAAAAAAAGGTGCAATTCTGTAAAAAAAAAATTAGTTCAATTCAAGATTGTAGATATCAAAATTCTAAAAGAAACCCTTTTACATTCATATTATCCACACCTAACTCTAATAGGGGGGGGGGAGAAAAAAGAAAAATCAGTTTCAGTTAATATATAACAAGAAGCGAAAACAAAGTGTAGATCAAGAAACAAGCGTACGCGATAAGGCCACGGTGTTCTTCACCTCCATCAGCAAGCGCCACCATTAAATTTGTGGAAGCCCTAGTGGCCCACACAACAAAACCACCCGCCATTGCGTACCTAGGGACGCTGCTCCCCTGCGGAATAAAAAGCGATGTCGCTGATAAGATCACCACCGGTAACATACAATAACCAACCACGCTCGTACAAGTGTGCAGATCTAGGTTGCCGTTGCGTCCCGCTAACATGTTGAAAACGATGTAGAGGAAAACCGAGGAGACGACGATCCAGCCGAGGATTACGCCGAATTGGATCTTGCCAGCGAGGAGTTGGAATAAGCAGAGGGACAAGTAGAGAAAGATTGGACCGGATAGATCCGAGTCTTTATGGGACGTCGGGTTGATCCGGAAAGGGTTGAGGATGGATCTTGTTTTGTGCCAGATTTGGCCCGGGTGGATGCCCAGCTCGTCGAGGAGGGGTTCTTCGTCGTCGAATGAGGCGGATCCGGATGCTGATGAAGTGGAGATTGTGCCGCCGAAGGATCCGGATGATGACGCGGCGGAACCCATATCGAAGGACATGAAGGGTATGGCGGAGGAGGAGGATGGAGGGCGAGAGGTTTGGAATGGAGCCGTTGGGACTCGGCGTTGGTTGATGTTTCCGACGGTGGAGTTGCCTCCACCACCGGATGGAAAGACCACCGGCGGCACAGTGAATTGTTTGGTCATTTTTGTTAAAGCTGCTGCGATTCTTTTGTGGGTTCTCTTTTTCTTCCTTGAATCTTGACGTGCTTCCTTTTTTGCTTCTTAAAGGATTATATTGGGCGGTGAATTGAAGGGTATTTTTGACTATTCGTCTGGATTGTTTGCCAATGTATACTCAAAAGTTGAAGACTTGAAGTGTTGGATGACCTGTTTTGCACCAACGAAATTACATTATTGCACATTCCTACATTTCTATTTTATTTTTTTTGCTAAAATGATTTTTTTTAAATGTACAAATTTATATATGATCAATGAATCACATCATGTTTTTTCATTAAAAATAAATTTATTTATATTTTTAAAAAAATTAATAAAATGATATCATGCGATTCACTGATCAAATATAAATCTTTAAAAAATTATAATTAAATATTTTTTTAATTTTTGCTTTCTAAAAAGTAAAAAAAAAAAATCTTATTTAAATTTCTTATTATGTTCATTAAGGGGCAAATCTAGGTCTAGATTGGATTACTTGGCACTACTTAAGCCTTATGATTGTACTTTGTAGGGCAAGAAAAAATTATTTGTGTTTAACGAAACTTTTATTATTATTATTATTATTATTATTATTATTATTACTACAAAAGGGAGTACTTATAAGTTATAACCTTTGAATATGGAATTTGTACTTTATATTTCATTGAGGGTGTTCAAAGTAGAGATTCATTCTCCTCGCATTGGACCTCTTACTAAGTCTAAACGACTGACACTTAATCGAATGAAGCCTTAGTTACTTTTTTAAATAAAAATTTGGTTGTTATGATTCATGAAAGACTTTTACTTCTTTCACATTTGAGGAAGTTTAAGAAAATTGATGATTCAAATCTTTAATTTCAATAAAATTATATGTATAGTAATAAAGAATAAATGTAGAAAAACCTTGCTAACTTTTATTTCAACAAAATCGAAGTTTTGAGTTTGAATTTTCTTAGAATCGAGGTTCAAGTCTGGACTTTTTTTAAGTATAATTCCTGTTCAACCTTACGGTGGCGAATTTAACTCAATTCTATTATATATATT
Source organism: Fremontodendron californicum (assembly GCA_030761205.1). Classification (NCBI taxonomy): domain Eukaryota; kingdom Viridiplantae; phylum Streptophyta; class Magnoliopsida; order Malvales; family Malvaceae; genus Fremontodendron; species Fremontodendron californicum. The sequence continues at coordinate 6,655,746 of JAULJL010000009.1, read as the reverse complement.
TGATCTTTCATCCATTATAGCTGTTTGTTTTTTTTTTTTCAACGTTGGAGGTATATGATCCATTGCAAGAGATAGACAAAGGGTTGAACTAATTACTAGTTATGTGAGGCATTTTTATTATGCCTCTACATTTTGATTTCTGAACCTAAAACTGCAAAAACGTTGCCCTTTTTACTTTTTTTTTTTTTACTTTTTTTTTTTAAATTTTTATAATTCAAATGGTTCACAGTGTCAATGGAAATACAGCTAAGGCTAAGATCTCTCTTGGTTAATTAACTCTACTCTTTATTTAGTAGTAGTTTTTATTCTTTTGGTTACTCTTTTAACATCAATAAAATATTAGTACATGGTTAATTTATACTTAGATGACATAGAGAGAGGCCCTTTCCCAAAGAGCAACACTAGACTAGATTAGATGACTTGATAAAATCAGCAAGATGTGAAGCAAACAAATTCAAAGACAAATGGGTCAATATCTTCCAAGATTTGGCGACTTGCCAAATACAAAAAGAAAAAAGGACTTATCTATTTTCAATTTTTTTAAAAAAAAATTTGAGAGAGAGAAAACGAATTTTGTTCTTTAAAAAAAAAAAGCATTCACCAATTTGGAGAAGAGAAATCGAACCTTACTCTCTGAAAAAGAGAGCATGCACCAATCAACTGAGACAAAATCTTGAGTGCTCCAAAAAAATGTTTTAATTATGGATCTTTGGGTTCTTGAAGGGGAGTTTTAGGGTAAGCTCCTTATGATGAACTTACGGTAAGTTCCATTACATATAAACATGACAAAATTATATAAATTATTAAAGGATATTGTCATATATTTATGTAAATGAAAATTATCATATATTTATGTAATTATTTGTTTACATATAAACATTACACTTACATATAAATATTACAAATTACATATAAACATGATAAATTACATAAATCATTAAAAGATATATCATGTATTTATGTAAACTGAAAGTTGTCATGTATTTATGTAATTTTTTTTAGATATAAATATGACACAAATTACATATAAATATGACAAATTATATAAATTTTTAAAATTTACAAAAATTTTGTTTTAAGTGATTTTCCTTAAAAAAAAAAAAAAATCGTTCTTGAGGACTGTTGTCAGCCAATTTTGTTATGGGTCTTCTAAGGAGATTCGAGTCATCATACTTTTGTCGTCCTTTTTAGTTTCCAAATTGACTAGCTGAGCTGGTTGACAGGGTTTGGTGGCCTCAGAGGTTATGAAGCGCAAGGCATGCTTTTTTGTTATCTGAAGGAGTTTGCTTTGATGGTCAACCAGCATCAGCCAAAGGACTGTGTCATGTCCGCGTGAGTTGATATTGTAGGTTACGGTCCACTTGTTCAAGCTTAATAAACCTTCATTGACTTTCTCTCCTTCTAAATCTTTTTCTTGATGTTAACATTGATTAGATCCTCCCATCACTCTCTTCCCAAACAGAACCTGAATGAAAAGCCCACTTTCCAATCTTATATGATATTTTGTTTTTAATTTTCTTACTTGAAAGAAAATCTATATTTCTTAGCTTCTTAGAACAGCAGGCGAGAGCTGCATCTTTTTCACTGGTTAGTTAATCAATGCATTGATAAATTGGATGGTTTTATTTCAGAGTGTTGAGTTAGTTTTATTCCCAAAGCTATGCCATTTGGCTTTTTCACTTGCTTAAGCAGAACTCAAAAGTCACCCATTCTTTTCTGCTTGTTCGTTTTCATATATAGTACAAGTTAATTACTTTAACAACAAGAAAACATGCAGGTTTATCTTTCTTCTTTTGGGTAAACCAAACATCCTTAGCAGGACACTTGAACGGTGATTATGGATTAAGTACTCTTTTTAGACTGTCTGCATTTTCAACCATATGCATGAAATAGTAGCAAAGGAAAAATCTAGTCAAAAGTATAGAGTTCAGTGACAATTTAATGAAAACCAGTGGTGTTGAAAGATATTTCTAGTTTTGCCACTTTTTTATGATGATTCTGAAACATGGAGTTTGTTTGTCCAATTCACTAATCCGCCCACATTAATGGAGAAATTAAAATTATCAAATTTAGAGAGAGGGAGTAAAACTAGAACTATGATAATATTATATTCCTTTCTAGCAGATAGCCTGATACATCCTTTGCTGTTCATAAATCCATATCTTAACACCCCCACAGAAGAAGATATGAGAAAGATGAAAATACAAATAAACCAGTACTTTACTTTCCTATTTAACTGAAACGAAGCTACTACTACTCTTTGGCTATGGTTTTTTATGTCTATCCTGCTGGATCAGGGTTTGCTAGAATTCGAAGGATTTGGGTTAGCTCCAGAGCTAAGGTTGAGGTCGTCAGGAACAGTATTTGCTGAATTTTTTCCCTTTGAATTGGCCTTGGAGAGTTTATGTTTCAGCTCAGATAGAAGGGCTTGATTTTCCTGGTTGAGAAGCTGTGCTTTCTTCCTCAGCTTCTCATTCTCTTTCATTATGTAACAATTCTGCAGGTACAGATTTGAGTTCAGCCTTTCCATGACTATGAAACAAACTTTTCAAACTGCCTGTAATGCCCCTGAAACCCAAAAAAAAAAAAAAAAACCAGAAAAAAAATGGTATCAGGATTAAAAAAAAGAGTATCTCTGATAATATTCTTTATTGCTACAGAAATCATTGCACTACACTTGGAGACAGTATTCTTATACTATTTTTAAATCCATAGTTTAAAATATTATTTAGTCCTACTACATTAATTAATAGACAAATAATATGTATGTGCGCATGACATTAAACATTATTCAATGAACGTAAAATACATACTATTGACATGTATTCAAGACAATGAAAATCCAAACGTTTGTATATGATTTATAAAGTTGAAAAAACACTAAAATTTTAAGAAAATTTACCAAGAAAACAGATACAAGATGAGAGAAAGCCACCCAATTATTGTAACCTTTAAAAAAATGCAAATTTCTAGGACAATTCCTCCCTCTTTTCCTGCTTTGATATTATAGTGGAGAAACCAGTAACAACTAGCAACAGATGAGAAACAGAGCAGGTGCATGCCAAAAGACAATTGTGAGTAATATTTTTTAGGATTGCCCTAGCATTTAAATAGACCAAATAGTTTGTATGTCAAAAAAAAAAAAAAAAAACAGCTGTCAAGACTCTTTCGGCTGCCCATACATGAAAGAAAGGGATAAAGGTCATTGGAAGATCGAGTGCAGAATTGAACTTGTTGGTGACTACATTTGCTTATGTTATGTTTAGACATATAGAAATGGTTTTTAGCCTTGTATTCACGTAGAAGAAAGCTTCCTCTTGGTATAAAAGAAGGGTCCGAAAGTAGTTAAAAGAAGAAAACAAGTTCAGACCTGGAGAAAGACAAGGAAACGCATAAAAGAAGCATTGGAGGGGTTAAAAACAAATGTTGTGGAATCCCAAGGATAGAAACATTGAAAAACTACTGAAATAAGACATCCCTCAAAATGAGGTGCTATAGGAAGAAAATTCCAACATTGGGAACAAGGTAAAAAGAATCCAAACAGTTAGAGAAAACATCATATGTAAGATGTCTGGTTAGAAACAGAACTACATTTTCAGCCCCTTAGAAAAACAACTTAAAATAGTGCCCATTAACATGAATTATGTCTACTCTTTTCTTGGTGAAAGAAAGAAAATAAAAACTGAAGAAGAGAACAAGTCGAGAGAGAAAGAAAGAGATAAAGAAGAGACGGGGGCCTCTACCCTGTTTATATTTATAATAATAATAAAAAAAAAGATCACCTTTTCAAGGAGGTTGGTTAGAGAGCTTTGGCCGCGGAAGCTAAGATCTGGTTTCTAACTAGTTTAAGCAGTAAGAAAGTGAAGTGAGAGACAAAACGGAAGAAAAGAGCTGTTAATATATAGAGCAAAAAGGTATAGGAAGAGAGACAGACCAGAAAGAAAAGAAGGAAGAGAGAGAGAGAGAAGCTTATGGTGTGGGAAGGGCCGGGGGACATGACTCTTTCGTCTGACACAACAATCATGCATGTGTAAGCGTAGAAGGCGGCCGGTTAGGGGCGAAGCTTTAATGTTCTGGTTTTTGTATGATGATTGTTTTGGTTGATGAAGGGATATGGCGTCATGTGAATCATCATGGAAGGGGAAACTCAAAACTTCCTTGTTTTTACAGAGTGGATGGGTATTTTTCATCATGAAAAATTCACATTATCATTGATTACTTAGAGGGACAATTATGAGTTTTCTGGGTAGGAGGGGTGGGGGTGGCTGGCTTCTAAAATGATGGTGAGCTTGGCCGTTCCAAGATTCGCAATTATGGTTTGGATTGGCTCGAACCATCATCAACACTCTCACACTTATAAGTCAGTCCGGACTGAATTCGAACCTTGATTATTGAAATAAAAATTTATTTCATTTTTTAAATGAGTTTATTTTTTTTAAATTTATATTTTAAATTTAATATTTTTATCTAAATCTTTCAAAATATAAACTGACAAATAAATAACTCGATCATTAAACAAATCTACCCTACACTTCCTTCCCTTCCCACACTTCTCTTCTTCTTCTTCAATTCTCTTTTGCTTTACTTTCTATATTCAACTAATTATTTTATGACACTTTCAATTATTTCTTTCATAATTTCACTTCTTGGTTTGGTCGCTGTTGGAAATAATCATTTTTTTGGCCGTAAATCTTTTATTTCTTTTGTTGAAAATGGAGGTTTTTGTGCATTTCCACAGGCTAAAAAGTTTTATATTCTCTACCCAATGTCACTGTTGTCTCAACAAGTGTAATTATATCTACAAAATAGTGTCACACCACAAATTATGTCTACCTATAGGGGCAGATTTAGAATTCATATATGATATAAATATATCACTACAATAAACTTTCACACTTTTAACTTAAAGGATTTTATATATTTTTTTTATTCTTACTTCACTCGATCATTACAAAGTATATATAAGGGGTAATTTATAAACAATACATGTAAACTTTAATTAAATAAGATATGAGAATGTACAAATATCATTTAGATTAGAAATAAAATTAAGCGTGCTTGATAGATTTGAAAAAGTAAAAGGATGCTATGATTTATGAAGAAAGAAAATGATTTTGACTAATGTTTGGTAGAAAAAAATATGAGAAAAAATAAAATATAAATATTTTATTTTTTATGAGTTTGTATTTGATGTACTGTCAGTTTATAAGTCTAAACACTACAGTGAATCTAACAATGACACTTTGTTAAAAAATTAACCCATAACCCTAACCCTACAACTTGACTTTTAACAATTGTCATCATAGGATGCACTGTCCGTGTATAGACTTATACACTGACAGTGTATCAAATATAAATTTTTTTTTTATTAATAAAATAAAATCATTTTAAATTAAAAAGGTTAATAAAAAGAAAATAAAAATAATGTGAGTCTAATGTGTATGTTTACAACATATTGTTCATTATTTTTTAATTATACTTTGTTATCTTAACTTATTAAAGGTATAATAATAAAATAATATTTTTTTTCATTTTTCAATTTTATCCATCAAACATCAATAGATGAAAATAAAATTATATTATATTTTTCATTTTTTTCTGTCAAACATATTAATAAATTTTTTTTTTCTTTTTTTTTTTTTCTCTTTCATTTTCAATCTTTTCATTTGTATCAAGTAAAACTTTTTAGTAATCCTACTATCAAATTTTAAATAATACATCACAAAATGCTTACAACTTATAAGAGTACATTTTACTGTAAAAATGAAAAAGAAATGAGTGAACAAAATTGGTGACGTATTATTTATCCCCAAAAAATAAATAAAATCATCATTTACTAAAATTAGGAAAAGAATTTGTATGTTTCTTTATGAAATTTTATGTGGTTTCTTTTTTTCACCTTACACTAGAATGAAAATTGTTATTCAGTGTCATTAGACACTGATTAAGGTAATATATATATAAATATAATTAATGATTTATTTATTTTAAATTTAATAAAAAAAATATATTAAATAAAAAAAATTTAGGTTGATAATTAAATAATTTTAATTGATGCTTATAAACATTGATTAAGTGGATTTACTTAGAATAGGGATATCAATGGGTTTCAAGTGCAACCAAATGACGATATTACCCTTACAGCTTTGCACTGTTTTACACCATTGATGATGTTTTGTTTTACGTTATTATAATCATAAGTTAATCATATTTTTTTGGCCAATATTTAAGCTGAACTTTGAAATAATGAAGGAAAGAAGAAAAAAAAAAAACAAACGGTGGGGCCAGCATCAACCCCCCTCATGGGTTATGAGTGCCTTAACGTGAAACATCATGGTTGACAGACGGTGTTTATGGATGGATTCTATGGGTAAAATCGTCAATTCAAAGGGCTTCACCCCCTCGTGGAACTCGTTCATTTTGAGTGTTAATAATTTGAGCTTTTGCTTTACCTCAAATGTAATTATTATGGCTTTGTATTCCATGGGCTGATTGCTGTTTTAATTACCCTTTTACCCTTAACGGTTGATTTCCCATCCTTCAAAAAGTTAGAAAATCTTTCTTAAATTAAAAAAAAAAAAAAAAACGAGACTAATGATAATGAGAATGTACATGGATTTTCACCATGAAAATGACTACTTCGAGTCACATTAATTTGTATTTCATTAAATCGATAGCATTTGAGTGTTTAACTTAGTACTAACTATATATATATTATATATATATAGTTATATAGTGAACGTTTAATTAATTGGTTTATGTAATGTAATCATTTTTTAAAAATGATATCTAATAAATTTAAAGTTCGAATTTTAATATCTGCAATCATTTTTTTATTTTCAAATTATGATTTTTTTTGGGTAAAAAAACTATATATATATATATATATATTCTTTTTGTTTAAAAAAGAAGAGAAAAAAAAAAGCATTCCGGTGTTATAACTTTGTACCTTTTCATTTCAGTCACAATTGGCTAAATCATCCTCATGAATCTTGAGACACAAGGAGCAATGTGTTCTAATATTTGCATTAAAGAAAAAAAAAATAGTAAATTTGGTTAATATTCCTAATCCTAGTGAATACCTAGGCCCAAGATTATATTAAAAGAACAAAACAAACTAAGCCCAAAAAGAGTCCATAAAAATGGGCTAATGTTTTATCGATAAATAGAAAAAAAAAAAAAAACCAATGAACAATTTTGGTGTGAAGATAAAAGATTTAAATGCCGACGTAGTTCATGTACTATAATGAAAAGAATAATTTAATTTTTGTATTGTAAAAATGAATAATTTAATCATTATATAATAGAAATAAGTGCAAATAAATAAAATTGATAACAATGATAATGAAAAAACCGTTAAAATACTGATGTGAACTCGTAAAATTAACAGAATTAATGACTTGAAATAAAATATAATTTGAAATATATTAAATTTGTTAGATTTTATAAATCCACGTTAGTATTTTAATAATTTTTTATTAATACCGTTATTAATTTTACTTATTTACACCTATTTTAGTTTCAATTGTAATGAACTAAATTAATTTTTTATGTAGACCGCAGATCAAAACATTATCCACTCCACTCCATAAACCTACATTAACTTAACTTCCTCCTCAATCCCTGCTTTCCCTCCACTCCTCATGGACCAACAACAGCAACAACTTCAGCCAACCCCTAATACTCCTCCTTCCCCCACCCCCACCCCCACCCCCACCACTGACCCACCTCAACAACCACAACCGACGCAGCCGCAACCGCAACCGCAATCGCAAACGCCACAAATTCAACAACAAACAACCCCAACCCCAACCCCGCCATCCGCAACACCCTCAACATCCTTCACCCCAAAACCTAACCCTAATCCGAACCTTATCCCGAAACCTTTACCTTCCCCAACACCACCACCCCAACAGCCATCGCAGCCTAAACCAACTCTCCCCACTCCTCAGCCCAGACCCACCTCCGCTACCACCGCCGCATTCTCGAGGCCCTGGCAACAGCACTCCTCCCAGTTCACCCATTTCTCTTCCTCTTCTCCCTCTGTCTCATCGTCCCCTTCTCCAACTCTTTCCTCTCAGCCTAGAGGCAACATTGCCCTCGGTGTTCCTTCGTCGCATTCTAGCCCCTCTCCTCCATCTCCTTCACCTTCGCAATCCACTCCGTTTTCGGGTTCCTTTGGCCATTCCTTCGGTGGAGCTTCTAGTTCCAATGTTTCCCAGGTAGGGTTTTAAGCCTTCGGTTTATTTTCAATTACAATTTTAAGCTTTTGATGTTAAAATTTTCTTCTTGTTCCGATCGTTTTTTTAATAGGCAAGGCCACTGATGCGAGGAATAGGGATCGGAACATCAATTGGTTCAAGTTCGCAAATGAGGCCAGGTGGGATTTCTGCTCAGCCTCAACAAAGGCCTGTGCAATCATCTCTTAGACCACCATCTTCACCAACTAGCCAGTCCCCTTCCACCCAAGTTAGTACCCTTTTATTTGTTTATTGGCTTTTTAAATGTGTATTTACTTTTACATGCGAATTAAGTGACATTGATTTTTGTGTTTTCTGTATTTGCTGCTATGGTTGCAGTAGATAACAGGTTCAGCATATTCCACTAGAAGTCTTAATAATGTTTTAGAATTTTAAGAAATGCCGAAGAAATGTTAGCTGAATCAAAAAAATAATCTCTTTCTCCATATGTTTTATTTTTTAATCTTAGTTTGAATATCATATTGGTAGTTTGAAATAAGCTGCTTTAAGGATTTTGTAATGGAAGCTAAGGTGTTACTGTCTACCATATAACTTATTATTGTCATCTTAATTATAAATGCTGGGTAAATTTGGGTTTCATGCCTTTTATAGCGGTAGTATGTGACTTTTTTTTTTCTTCTTGTTTTGTTTTTCCTTTTTGTAGAATTTCCAAGGGCATGGCCTTATGAGAGTGTCAGCTGTTGGTTCCTCAGGTTCTTCAACACCAAGTACACAACAAACTCCGCAATCCCCTAATCAGCCGTGGCTATCATCTGGAATACAAGGGAGGCCTCCTCTGCCACCCCCTTGGCATAGACCACAGATTAACACGCCATCCTTTCAACCAAGATCACATATTCCCCAGCAACATCATTCTTTGCCAACAGTTTCACAACAACAGCATGTATCATCTCCACAGGTGCCACAAACTATATCGTCACATCAGCAGCAGGAGCATTTCGAACAACAATTTTCACAATCAAGGGCCCCACAATCTTTACCCCATCAACAACAAGATTCGAGAGCCCAGGGTTCTGCAAATCAAAAGCCTTCTTCTCTTGCAATGGTACAACCAAACACAGTCCAGCTGGTGAACCAAAATAAAGCAGCTGTTACCGAAAGTGACGAGTGTGGTGGCCGGATTCTTAGCAAAAGAAGCATTCATGATCTAGTTAACCAGGTGAACCATTCGGGACCTAGCTTTACATTTAGGATCCGTAGGATTATATTGCAGGATCTTAATTCTTACTTACTTATTCTATGTCTATCTACTGAATCTATACGTTGTATAAAAGTTTTTTTAACTAGCATCTTATGCCATATAAGGAAATATTCTCTAAAGCTGTACATGTACAGTATGTAAAAAGGTTTATGGTATTGAACGATTTTTCTCTTCTCCACAAACTTGTTGTGTTATATTATACCCATTCTCTCTGAATGCCCTTCATCTATTTGGTTTATATTCAAGGGATATTGTGTTATTCCATTTCAACATTTGTATGTTAGTAATTTGTCTTTGTTGATCACCGATATAAAAATTCATGATCATCATCAAGGATTCTAGTTACACAGGGATGTTCAGCATTTTTATTTTGATGGATGTAATTTTAAGAATATAAATTTTTCTAGGCATTCATTGAATGATTATTGCGAGGCAGGTCTTTGCCAATTTGCATTTCCTCACACCCTGACTACAATGTATTTCTCTTTTTAGGTTCTTGTAGAATTCTTATAGAGTTCCATGCTTCTGTATCTTCAAATATGACATTTTATTTTTTTACAGATTGATCCATCTGAGAAGTTGGATCCTGACGTTGAAGATATTCTTGTGGATATTGCAGAAGACTTTGTGGATTCTGTGAGTTTTTGAACTTATATTCAAAGAATTCATTATACATACACTTGGGTTGGGCAGATCCCAAAATACTCAAGGACTCTTTAACTATGATTTTCATATGAATACGTTTCTTAAATTTTATTTCTCCTGTATTAAGCCTACTTTGCTTTGTGCGAAAACAATGTATGTATGGCTTATGAATTTTTTTTTTTTTAAAACTATGTGAACTGAACCTAAATATTTTTCTTCTTGTCCTTTCTGATTTGTGTACCGAATAGACTGATCAGCTAATTGAGATTAAACATGGACTTTGATGAATTTTGTAGAATGTCTTCAAAATTTTAAGTCCACATCCTAAATATGGACCTTATATTCCAGGCTTTCTCTGTCCGAGCTTGGAATGAAGAGTGCAATTATGTTGGAAGAGAACTCTTATATTTCCTTGTTTAATAATTAGGATGTTTTGAATTTTTTTTTTTCTTCTGTTGTCTTGTTTTTTCTCGCTGCATTTTACGTGGGTACTATGCCACTTAATATGGTACTTTGTACTTCATTCTATAAACTTTTTGATAGCTGATATGAACATTATCCAATCCCTTTTTTTTTTCTCAAAAAGATCACGATATTTGGTTGCTCACTGGCTAAGCATAGAAAATCAGATACATTGGAAGCAAAAGACATTCTCCTACATCTTGGTTAGTTATTCTGTAAAATTATCCTCTTTAGTTTCTTATTCTTCTTTTAAGCATCTAGTACTTTTAACTTTTATTGTATTATGGTTTGATACAGAGAGAAACTGGAATATGACTCTTCCAGGATTTAGTGGTGATGAGATTAAGACTTACAGAAAACCGGTAAACTATTCTCTTTTATCCATAGGAGGGTGATGTTAGATGCGCAGTTGTTTGCAAAGGGAATTTAATTCTATGTAGATTTAGATTTACGACTTTTCATGATTGTGGCTTTGTTTGTTTTGCAGCTTACAAATGAGGTTCACAAAGAGCGGCTTGCAGTGGTAAGTTTTTGCCTCAGTATGTTTCGCATTTCATAGCATATGAACTAATTAAGATGTGTTTGTGTTTTTTATTTTTACATTTACGAGTGTGTGGAGAGAGATAATATGCCCTTGATATTATGTTAAGCACTTAAGCTATGTATAGACTTGCGTTTTTGAATCATGAGGAGATTATGGCTTTCTAGTGAACTTTCTTCTTCTTCTTGTAAATTTACATATCTGGTGTCTGTTTCTCTTTGGCAGATAAAGAAATCAATCTTAGTGAATGAGGCAGGCAATGCTAAGCACATCATTGGACAAGCTGCTGTAAATGCAAAGGGTAACCTTGGAAAAGCGGCTGCTAATATCTTGGGCTCTCCAAATGTTAAAATACGAGAAGTAACATGAGGCTCCTTTTTTTGACAATGTTGAATGTCAGAATCTATTTTCCTTTGAAGGTATGCTAGTTATCATGCAGGCCTTTGTAATTAATATCCATGTCAGGGTTTCAAATAGCGGTCCGATAGCGGTATAGCGGCCACTATTTCGCGGTAGCGCCAACCTCCGCGTCCGCATTCAACCGCTATTCATGTGTGAATTTGAATCACATACTTAGCGGCATGTAACGGCCGCAATTAAGCGGTATAGCGGTCTATCGCGGTGATAGCGGACCGCTATTACCGCTTTTCCATGACTGTTGCAGTTTGTTCCTTTCCCCTGTTTCAGTTTCTAAAGAAAATTTTCTTACAAAACAGTCTAATACCCAAATAAAAACAACCTTGATTTATAATTAATAAACAAATTACCATAAACAATCAACTTTGAGCATCAAACAGAAGAAGACATGTCAATTTTTAAGGAAAGTTGCATCTAAAAGTTGAGGAGACATGGGTCTCTGTTCTGCTAATTTGCTTGTTTGAGAAAGCAATCTGCTATTTTGACCATTGTTTGAGAAGGGCAGATGGATATTAGCAAGGTTGATTGAGTTTGGATGCTATTGGAGGGAGATAAGAGGGGCTTTGTTCAAATAAGAAGTTACAGAAATGAAAATGAAAAAAAGAAAGGTTGAGATTTCTGACTAGGGATTGGGTTCAGTAATAAAATACTGAAAATAAGTGGAGGGATAAGTGTAAATTTGAGAGGGAATGACCGAATGAGTGGTGAAGGCAAATAAATTGATGAGAGGGACAAAGGGAATTTTGAATAGGAAAATGTGTTAATTGTTAATTTTGTGAAAATTTAATTTTAAAGGAAAAGATTAGTTTGGAAGGAAGGAAGACTACAAATTTTTCTACGTTTTTTCTTTACTTTCATTAACAGGTTTTTTTTAAAATTATAAATACTATTGTATATTTAATTTTTAATGTTTTTATGATTTTCTAAGGAGTGAAAATGTAATAAATAATTCAAATATTTTATAAAAAAGTTGTTAATATATTGTTTTAGGGAAAGTTGAGCAAAGATAAAAAAAATTCACGACCGCGATGACCGTAATCAACGCTATTGCGTACGCGATATCCGCAATCGCGATAAACGTTACGCGACCGAAAACGCGACCGCAACCGCGTTTTAAATCCCTGATCCATGTTATTTATTGGTAAATTCTGTTTCAGCAATTCAACAAAATTTCTTCTGTGTGCTCCTATTTATTCACTTGTTTATAGTTTGTTATATTATAGGTTTGTTTTAGGTCACATATATTATGTAACAGGAGGTGCTCTTGTGCAACCTGCATTTTTCTTTGCGAGTAATGTAAGGAGCCTGTCTTATCGTGCTCTCCGAAAAAAGGTTGGATTTGAAATCCCAGTCATGTTTTATTAAAGAGAGATGAAAATGGCATGGATTGTCATGACTCATGAGCATGGTCTGATTGCTGTGTGCTGAATGCTGCTTATGTTGCTCCGACTTTTCATTTTTCTTGAAGTATTCATGTCCAAAACCCGTGTCCGACGCATATCCGGACATGAGTATGGGATTATGATCCTCCAAAGACCCTCCAAATACGTGAAAATCTTGGAAAAAATTAAACATACCCGTGGCCGACACTCGTATCCGAATCCGAGTAACATAGAACTGCTGTGCATTATTCAAAACATTTTTTTTGTAAAGGTTTCCTTTTTCTTGATGCCCATGTTCTCTCATTTTATGCAGGAATCAGGATCAATATCAGTGGTGGGACGGAGGAACCAAAGTTTTATACTCTACCTAGGAATAGGAATAGGAATAGGATGTGCATAAAGTGATTTTGAAGATTCTATTTGCACATCTCTAATGTCACCCACCAACTTCCATTATCTGGGCAAAATTCCTTCTCCATGGCTGCTGCTTTTTGAACTGTGATACAGGGCATGTGGGAAGATACTTGTAAATAGGAACTTGCCAAAAACCAAACCCTGATATTTGTATCTCTCTAGTTTTTGCAAATGAAAGAATAACTTAGGGTAAAAAGGGTTAAAAATGATTCTAAATCCTCTGCTCTCTGCCCCCTTGATTCTCCTAGCCAAATCCCTGAAACTTCAATTCTTCATAATCTGCCAATATGAAGGAGCAAATAAAATGTTTGTTGTAGTTGTGTTTTGGGAAATGCATATTTTACAGATAAAATAAAATTTCAGTTCTAAAACATCTCGTTGGAAAGAATATATAATATATATATATATATATATTATTGGGCACCAGGAACACGTGTTTGGTTTGGAATGTTGCTATAATAATTTTAGGGCAACTTTTGGGATTCGTTGAGGTCGTTGTTATGTAATAATCTGACCCTTTAAACTCTTTTTTGATAATCATTCATTACCAGCGTGGTTTTGATTTGGTTATTAGAATTTGACATTTACAGTAATAGAGCAGCGGCAGCCGCCATTTTTGATTTGATGATTGAAACTTCCATTAATTATTATATTCCAACAAAGAAACTATTTTATTTTACCCCTTTTTGAAGATTCTTTATTACATAATTATGGGACCAAAATGGAAAGCCAGAAGAATAGGGTCGGGTCACCACCACCCACCATAATTACTTTCTAAACCACAAATTAAGAATATATGTTCCTTGTTTGACCCGACCCAAGACAATGAAATGTAGATGTGAATTGTGATCACCAGAGGGAGTCCTTAGCCTTTTTTTTTTCATCTCAAAATTCGAACTTAAAACTATTAAAATAAAATGGAGTCTTAAACTTTATCAGATTAATTGTTTTATCAGTTTAGGTAAGACAAATAAGAAGCATAAAAATTGAGAGTCGAATAAATTTTCCCAAGATGTTTCCGTATTAATTATGAGAATTGAAATTTAAAATTTTATTATTATTGTTTTTTTTATCATTAATGCTTCATAATTACCAAATCAAATCAGGATTTTTTTTTGTTATTATTATTCAAATCAGGATATATATAGTAAAGTCTATATCAAAATCAGGTCCAGTAACGTAGGCAAACATACTACTACAAAATTCATTAATGGAGGCTATTCAATTTCTTTGTAATTTAACTCTTTCCGCTTGTCTTCCTGTTGATTTGGTTTTGGTAGTGGAAATTTAAAAGTTTGCCCAAGAATTTTTCTTGGTCATGGACCTCAATTAGATTACAAGAGGTGTAAACGATACATCTATGTTCGTAAATTACTCAAATTTGGTTTTAAAAATTTTGAATTCGGTTTGATCATTGCTGAGCTTGAATAGCTCGAGTGAGCCGAATTTGAGTATCTTAATATTTGACTCGAGTAGCTCGCAAACCTAATCGAGCTTTTTTATTTTTAATATATATTTTTATTTTTTATTAGTATTGAAAAGTTTCAATTCGGACTCAAACTCTAGCACAAATAATTAAATTTGAAATCGAGCATGAGAATCAAACCCATTTTTTATTAGATAAACAAACCTAATCGAACGAGCTCGAGTAATTCAATTTTTATCTCAAATCGTGTTCGAATTTTAAAAATAAAACTCGATTGAATTCGAACTGTGTTTCGAACCTCAAATTTCTTACTACTTAAACTAGGTTCAACTCGATTACTCCCTAACCTGAACCTCATCTTCGGTTTTACATTATTTATTTATTTATTGTTAAAAATAAAACATTCCATTTCGTGTCTGCTTAATTTCCATAAATATTTTAATTCAAAACCACTTCGTTGAAATTTGACCAACCGCTTAAATGAAAACCTTACGTCCCACTATATAAAGTGCTGAGATTCTCGGTTATCCATCCTCCAAAGTCCAAATATCCTTTCAAGCAATTACCGCTTGCTCCTTAATTTCTTTTATAATGGATACTCAAAACTTACTCTTCTTCTCCTTGTTCTGTTTCTTTCTCATTTCTCTTTTTTCAGGTAACAGAGAATCAAAACTCCATTTCTTTCTGCTTCATTCTATGGCTATATATTTGGCCTTTTCACTGCAAGAGTTTTTCTTTTTCTTTGTTGATGTGTAAATGAACTGTAGGTGAGCAACAAGTTGTTGAAGGTTCAAGGGTGTCGTCTCCCTTTGCTTTCAGACCGAAGAAGCTGTTTGTGTTTGGAGATTCATATGCTGATACAGGGAACAACAGGAAAGATTTGGGAAGTTCCTGGAAATTTCCTTATGGAATTACATTTCCTGGGAAACCTGCTGGCCGTTTCTCTGATGGTCGTGTCTCCACTGATTTCATTGGTACTATTCCTCTTTCTCTTTCTCATCAATAATGATAGTGTTTTTCTTTTCCTGCTTTAGCTCTTTCTTTTTGGTACAGGTAATGGGCTTGCTTTTTTTTTTTTTTTCTTTTTCTTAATAATATTATTTAATAATAAAATTTTGATAACAAATACTCTTAAAATATTATTTTAAATTAATTAATATATTATTTATAATAATAATATTATATTAAATATTATATATTATAATTGATAATTTTATTTATTATTTTTAATAAATTAAAATAAAAATATTATTATATACGATAAATTTTTTTTATTTTATTTCCTCTTCTATTATTTGTGTCATATCATTATCTATCTTTTTCTTCTTCTACTTTTTTTCACGTGATTTGAAGTTTTTGTACACTTTTGTTTCTTCACCATTATTTAACATTACTCATTCTTTTCTTTTCAGTGTGCTTTTATTAATCCTTCTTTAAAATCCTTTTCTTCACTTTCTTATTCCACTTTGATTAATTAAACTTATCACTTGAGAATGATTTCTACCTTTAACCTTTGTTTCAAATTCTATGCAAAGTTACAAACAAACAACTCATGACAACAAATCAGCTGTGTGGCAGCATCTGTTTTTCTAGAAATAAAAAGTGTTAGTCACCATTTTCTTAACTTTATCAAATCTAAAAGAAACTTTATCTTTCTTCTATATAATATTTAGTTTATAATCCCATAACTTTACTATTATTGCTTTGCAATCCAACCACAACCATTTTTATTACTAATTAATATCTCTATCAGCATATGCACTTTAGTGACACCAACATGAACAATTAACTACTACCTTTGGAATTTACTAAGAGTTTTGTTAACCAGTATCCTTAGAACACTCTCTAAGATTACTTAATATATTATTTATAATAATAATATTGTATTAATTACAAAAATTAATAATTTTATTCACCATTTTTAATGCATTGATTGAAGATATTACTACATATAGTAATCTTAAAAAGTGTTATAGCAAAATCCATTTACTAATAATAACAATTCTCAATCATTTAATCATAATTTTTTATTTATTTATTATTATTATCAAAAAGTTGATTTCCTTGTTTCTGGACAAGCAGCCGGTTACTTGGGAATCAAGACACCAATACCATACAGATGGAGGAAACAATTGGCTGGTCGCCTCAAGTATGGGTTGAACTTTGCTTACGGAGGGACGGGTGTTTTTAACACGTTGGTTCCGGAGCCAAACATGACCACCCAGATTGATTTCTTGCAACAGCTAATTCTCAATGACTCTGTTTACACAAAAAGGGGCTTGAAAACTTCGGTGGCACTTGTCAGCGTTGCGGGCAATGACTACTCAACTTACATTGCCACGAACGGCTCTGCCGCGGTAATAAAAACATCTGCTTACTTCAATGGATTTTACTGATGTGTTTTAAGTACACTTTTTAAAATTATTAAATATATATATAGTAGTTTTTTTTATCAATTCAATAAAAATAGTGAATAAAGTTATCAATTTTTACATTATATTTAATATAATGTTATTACTATAAAAAAAATATATTAATTAATTTTATAAAAAATGCCCTAAAAATATTTGTTAGCAAAACTCTATTTCAATATATCCACTGTTGATTTCTTATGCCATGAATCATATGAATCTTACTATAATGATGATATGCTTGAACTTGTTGAAAGCACTTGAAATGACAGTTTCTCAATACATAAAACATAATGACCCAATTAAGGGACCAGTAGTTGGCTGGCAATGGCATGTAGATATATTAGAAAGTAATCACTGATCAAATTATTGTCTCATTGTACTCCAATTGCAATTCCTACATTAGCATTAATTAGCAAACATTGAGACACAAATCAATTCCTTTCACAAAACAAATCTTGATAATTATTGTAAAAATCAACGAAATAGGAGATTTGAATGAGAATTTTTTTTTTCTTTCTTTCTTTCTTTTCTGAAAGATAATATTGTTTGCTGCCTGATCTGTACTTTTATCCTGATGACAGGGTTTTCCAGCCTTTATTTCAAGCGTTGTGAGCCAACTTACTGTGAGTTTGAAACGCATCCATAACTTGGGAGTGAGAAAAATAGCCGTGAGTGCCCTTCAACCATTGGGGTGTCTCCCTGAAAGCACCGCCCGATCCTCCTTTCAACAGTGCAACGATACTGAAAATACCCTTGTTAATCTCCACAACCAGCTGCTGGCTCAAGCTGTGACCAATTTGAACAAACAAACCAACAGCACTTCTTTCTTTATTCTTGATATTTATAATGCCTTTTGGACTGTTTTCAATCACAAAGAATCTCATCAAGGTGATAATATATATATATATATATATATATGTATATATAAGCTCTTCACTCATATTCTTTTTTACTTGCTTAATTTGCTAACTTATTCAAAATGTAATTTCTTTTGCAGTGAGTCCAAAATTTGAGAACCCATTTCAGCCATGTTGTGTTGGAGTGAGTGCTGGGTTTTCATGTGGAAGTGTAGATGAACATGGGGTAAAGAAGTACACACTTTGCTCAAATCCTAAATTAAAATTCTTTTGGGATACAGTTCACCCTACACAGGAAGGATGGCAAGCTGTATATTCAACTCCAGCTTTTCAAAACAGCCTCAAGCAACTCTGGTAGAAAATTACCATCAAAGCTGACCTTGTGACTTTCTAATCTTTACATTTTTGTTCTTGCTATGTGTCAATTCCTTTGTAATCTTTTTATTCCTTTGTTTAGTACTTTTCCTTTTTGATGTAATCTTGGCTTGAGATTTGATAAAAGTTGTATGAAAGGATTAATAATGAAAGTTCTTCCCTACTACTACCCTTATTGGTTAATACTTAATAGTTAAAATGTTTGAAGATCTTTTTATCACATTGAAAAAACTTTATGCTAATACCTTGCAAGAACATTAAAAATATAGTAAAAAACAATAAACAGGGCAATGAATCTCTGTCCTTATATCCTATACCCCCAAAAAGGAAAAAAAAAAAAGGAAAAGCATGGAGAAAAATGCCTCTAACCTTGAAAATTGACTTAGAGATGCAACCATAATTTTGGCGTTCTCCCTTTGAAGTCCTTCTCTGCTTTTGAATTTGTATTTCTGCAGGAGTAAAAGCTTCTAAGGCTCTTTTAGTTAGAACAACCGTCCAACTTTTTGCTGATAAGCTCATCGGTGTAGCCGACATTGTCGGCCATGGAGGTTCTTTAGCTTTGTAAGTTCTTTCCTTCTCTTTCTTGCCTCAACAGCAGCCACTGCATCCAGTGCTTTCTTACTCATATAATTTGCTGATTCTTGATTCTCCTCTGGCAAAGCACCTACACAGTGACATGCTCTTATAGGAGCCGCTTCAGTATTGACACCATGATCTACTTCTTCTTTAATTTGGAATCCAGCACTAAATTGATTATTCACAGAACTTTCGTCTTCGATATCTTTCGGGCCACAAGAACGCGGAGGATGCAGTCCGTTCCAATGATAAGGGAGAGAAAAGAACCAAGGGTAAGGCACTACATTTAATGGAGTCTTGGGGCCATCAACGTTTATGGGATTTTCTTGATCATGAGATGAATCAAGCCTACCATTAGTTGGTGTGGAAATGCTTGATGGAACAAAAATGCCTTGGTGCCCACATTGTGATTCAACGGGATGTGAAGACTGAACAATGGAAGGCCAACAAAAAGGGGGAAAAGGATGTTGGTTATAAAAGAAAAATGGATAGTTTCTAGATGGACCAGAAATCTGATGGGCTAACTTAACTTCTCCAGGAGCTTTCCCTTCCTCAGCTTTTATTGCCTTAGCCATCTGCAGAAAAATATAGCATGTCAAAGAAATATAGTATTTTCAGGATTGTTGTCAAATAGGTAAAGTACTTTCAAGGTTAAAAGGTTCACTCAATGCTAATTTATGTTACCTCTGCCTTCAGGTGCTTATTGGTGCTCTCTTGAGACTGATACTCTTTCAGGGCCAACTCCTTTGCCTTCTCGGTAGGAAGGTAATCAAAAAGTGAATAAGCTACCATTTGATATTAGCATATTCACTAACCACCAAGAAATTCAAAAGGGTATAGACCTAAAAACTTCTTTGATATTCGTTTTAAAACTATGAGCAGAACAGATGAACGCTTTAATTTAGAAAGGTCAAGTAAAAAAAAAGAAAGAAATTATACGGCCCTATTGGATACTCGAGAAAATTAAATGGAAGAAGTCCCACTTACCCTCTTCAAATTTTCATTCTCAAGTGTTAAATCGGCAGCTTTTAGGGTCAATTTTTCATAGAGCGCCTGAAGGAAAGTACGGCATAAGTGCTCAGCAGTAGTTAGCCATAAATCAACTTGGAGAGCAATAAAACCAAAAGCAAATCATGAATGAAAAAGTTTGCTGAAATTTAGATATTAAAATCCTGTGACTTGCTTACAAATAATACATACTATGTTGCGACTAGCACATGTTGACCCAAGCGATGAAGACAAACTATTAGTGCTATTCTCGGAAACATCAACATTTTGCTGTCACACATCACTACAAGATAGAATTTTTACAAAACCCAGTATGGACTCACGTATGGATATTGGTACAAGGTAGATATCTTGGGTCCGATTTTTTAAACCTAAGATCTTAGGACAATTAGAAGTGTAATTTAAAGGCATTTGACATTTGTACAAGTAATCACTAGCCTAAACTGACATAAGGCAGATAAGAAAATGTTCACAATCTAATGTCCTGTCCAACAAAAGTAATTAATGCATTTTAAAGCATCCATCGTAAAAGAATTGAAGCATCTGAAATAGAAGCAGGAACTGTTTTCTATCAATTGTTATCACTACAAACAGAGAATAACATTGCAATGATCAGGCATCCAATATATGCAGGCTGACTTGGAGATTGCAAACAGCTGCCCTGTCATACGGGTTTAAAGATCAACCTTTAGCACTTTCCTTGTTTCTAATACACAATCCCAACCAGATCTCAAGCACAGTTCACCTAGCCCCCAAAGAGTGTATTGTTGAACTTGTAAACAAGGATAAAGTTGCCAGCAATATTATTATGAGTTAAATGACAAAAGTTAATGACTTATCAGAAGAACAAAGTAATACTTGTATGAGTTAAATAACGAGCAAAAGTCAATGACTTAACAGAAGAACAAACTATTCCATTCATTCTAATAGCCAAAAATAATCTATATATGTACAATAGAAAGATGATATGGAGTTTCCTAGCAGTATAATTGTGGCCAAAACCCGAGGTTTTCAATTAGATGAGAAAACAAGGGAAATTGGAAATGGATAAGGCTTTCCTCAAAATATCTTCCAGAGACATTCTCTTTAGACAGATAAATATTTACAGTCAAAGCAAGAAAAAGATACAAGTAACTTAGGGAATGGAGACCAACAAACCATGTAAAATAACAACCAAACATGCAATAAATCGATTACCTGCCTTCGGCGAATCGTCTGCCTAGCTGACTCCCTGTTTGCTAATATTCTACGTAATCTCCGCACTTCCTTTTCAGCCTGATAGAAAAAGCTTCAGTTGAAAACTAAGGACCAATTATAAAGCAAGAAAGTCAAATACAAAGTCGTTCTACCTCGGTTAAATTCTGTCTTGACCTCCCCCCACCACCTGACATGTATTTTGTGGCACATGTAGGACTTGATTTGACCAATTCAGCATTCCGCTCAGTCTTTACTGGTTTTATAAGTGCATTGTTGCCTGTTATTTGATCCTGCTGGCTATCCTCCCAAATATCTTTCTCAGGCATTCCCACTATGCTGAATAATATCTATAGTTAAAGTGAGCAACCAGTATAAGTAATTAAGAAAATCTGAAAGTAAACATTTAAATCAATATGTAATATATCAAGCAAAGACAACCGGCCTGCCTTTCACGAATCATCTGCCAATCTGACTCCTTATTTGTTAACATTCTATGCAATGTATGTGTTTCTTTTTCAGACTGATCAAAAGCACATTCAGTAAAAAAAAATAAGGGCATTTACAAAGCACAACAGTAAATCAAAGAAGTTATGTGCGTCACTTACATTCTGTCTTGACCTTACCACCCCATTGGATGTGTATCTTGCAGCGCAAGGATGACTCGTGTTAAGTGACTCAGCATTCCGCTCAGCTTCTACTGATTCAATAACTAAAGTTGTGCTTGTCACTTGAATTTGCTGCTGGCCTACTGTAGCTCGATCCTGCTATAAACAAAAATAATTTTCAAGTCCTGCACAAAATAGTGTGACTTGGTGATAGATCACTAGACGAAGTTCAATTGCGGCAGAACACTACTAGTCTAGCTAACCACATCATTAAACAAGTTTAATTAAGACCCAACTGGTTTAGCTAACCACATTTTCCATATCACTGATTATGATTTATGTTCTTAAAGTTCCTAAAATTAGAAAACTTTCTATAGTCATCAGTTTCTCCCTAGTTTAGCTATGTTCTTTTTTTCCATCTTTATCTATGTTTTTAATTCCTTCAAATCCCAGAAATAGAAAAATCAAATCAAATCTGAAAAAAGAAGAAGCATTCTTCAACATTAAGAAATTTGTTACTATTATTTTCAAATTCTTGCATCACATTTCACATTTTTAGCATCGATATGATTAAAAATTTAACAGGTCTTGAGAAAATCAAGAAGTTATTTCAGTGGTTATATTTCATTAACTAAAGTATTAGTAAAACAAATTTTTTTTTTTTAATTATAATTCAAAATAAGACATTTCCAGCATTCGCAAAACAGAATCACTTTTATCAAATTAAATTCAAGTATTATGAAAAAAAGTTTTCGAAATATTAAAATTATTTTTTATCACGAAAAATAACTTTTTTTAGTATATACTATTTCTACATTTTCAATAATGTGAATTACTTTCAAAAAGTAATTTGAAATACTAATTTTGGGCCGACGCAGTGAAAAGCCAATGAACCCAAAATATATCAGAATTGTTTTTTCTTCAAATGGAAAATAAATACATAAATAAATCGAAAATATCGATAAAATTAGAGTGATTCACCACTTAAAACCAACCTCAGCGAGATCCGAACCCGATTGAACCGGGTCAACCGGGTTCAAACGGATGTCAGAAGGCGGTGACTCACTGCTACTGACTCGCTTCCTCACTCGCTTGTCTTTGCATCCCCATTTGGCGGCAAATTCCGCGGCGACGGCAACAGCATCCCGCTTCTTCAAATGCGCCAATGCGGCCAATGTCTCCGCCGCCTCCATCTCCATCCGATCCGTCGCCACCGCCTCCGCATCCTCCGCCGCAACTCCCACTGTCGAAGTCAACGAACTGGAAATAAAACCTCTGTCCAAATCCATCCCAAAGAAGGGGAAAAAAACAGAAAAATTCAAAATTAAAAGAAGAAAAAAATCAAAAGAGAGGAACAGAAAACTGTAAACTTCTTTGAAAGGAAAAGAAAAAGGTTTATTACAAGTCTCTGCGGCGCCTTGAGGATGTATCTGAGAGTGACACGTATCAGTTTTATGCCACGTAGACGATCCGATGACTCGTGTATGTTCCGGCTCTTGCGAGGGAAGGGGAACATGAGGCAGAGATTGGCATCAGACACGTGGATAGAGTGAGGAAAGAGCACGTGGGATATTGTCATTTGTGTCTCTTTCAAGTTCGACAATAGGAAGTCGACGTGTTTTTAAGTTGTTGGGAGATTATGTGGAAATCGATGAGCATTTTAATTTTTTATTATTAATAAGAGTTATATAATTTTTTTAGAATATTTTTATTAAATAAATTTATTTAATGATATTTTAAAAAGTTAAAGTTTATATTAAATTATTTTATTTTCAAAGTTTAATATTTAACTAATTTTAAAGAATAAAATAATTTATTTGATAATTAAAAAAATAAAATTTATATGAAAATTTTGAAATCCCAACTTTATGGAGTGATCAGTGATCACTTTGTTTTGAAGTGATGCAGAAAGGATCATAACCGAATTGAACATGAACCTGATAATATTAGACACAACAGATAATACGATTATACGATATGAATACTATATGAAAAAAATAATTAAAAACACGACACAAACACGACATGAAAAAATAACACGAACACAACACGAATACACGAATGTCTCAAAATCTATATAATACGAATTATTAACATATCAAAGTTTATATAAATATAAAATATCTTTAAAAAGATTATAATACGATAAAATACACGAGCACGATAAGGATACACGAATTGCCAGATCACCTGAGAAGATGCTACTATATGCTGTTATCATTAACCTTATTTAGAATACTTCCCGAGTTGATCTTGTATCCTAATTAATGTTTGAGTTTATATTTAAATAAATGATTTAATATTTATTGTTAAATCCTTAACCACTTTTTGTTTTACTCATAAATAATGTAGCGTATTGTGGTGCACTGATAGTTTATAAGACTTATACATTGTCAATGAATCAAATATAAACTCTTAATGTTTATAAACGCAGGTGAATGTTGATTTTAGCAAGCTGGATTCTTATGTTCATCAATTTGAAGGATGTAGCTCAAGGTATTATAGCTGTATCATTTGCTTCTTACAGATGATGTCTTTGTTCTTTTAGTAACCTTTCTGTAATTTACATGCATAAATTGCTGATGGAAAACTTGGTTTATTTTTCCATTTCAATGGTGTCTAGATAAGAAATCATTTCCTTTCAAACTTTAAAACACCACTCTGTCAGTTTAATATATATATATATATATATATAATTGTAAGTACTCTCATCAGTAAACATTACTAAGTGTTTTGAAAGTTTTTGCTATAGTTTAAATTACGAGGTTTTCTGCTATTAAGCTATGTTTTGGAGTAAGTGTAACTCATGGATATGAGAAATGGGAAACCAGGGGAAGAACAATGTTCATGGTAGCTTTGCTGCTTTGTCTTTGTCATCCATGATTGAATCTCTTTGTTTCAAAAGAAAACAACAGTTTATCCAGTATTAAACAACAGTTCCAGTTGTATAATACTTTTTACAGTTAGTAATTTTCTGTATGGTTTTCACTCCAAGTGAGCAAAAGCTTCTAAAAAGGTCTCTTCTTAAGTTAAATTGACTATATATTGAGCCAACTGTATTGTTCTTTTCTGGTTGTGTTATTACCTCTGCATCTTGCTTAGACTTGCTCATGGGCCGGATAGTTTGGCCGCCCCGACACGAATTGAGTAAGGTCTAGATAGAGTTTTTCGTGATCAGGATCGGCTTTGATCACTGTTTAAATAATAAAAAATTAATTTTTTATTTAAATTAATTATAAAATATATAAAAATAATTTTTAAAATTTTTTAATATTAAATGAATAGTGAAACATGCTCAGACCCAACCGGGACCTAGATAAAGTTGAAAAAAATCTGGGCCGCGGTCCTGCGTGACCCATGAGCAGGAATCTTGCTGTTTCCAACTTTATAAACACAATTATTTTCCTTACAATCTTTGAGTTTCTGCTTAATTGGCATTTCAGATTGTTTGATGTGCTATTCTCTAGATTTTGGATGTAGAGATATAGCATAATAGCACCCAGTTTCTATGAGCTGCTATGGCCTTTAAGTTGTTTTTATCCATTCTCTTTTCACCCTTTTGTCAGGATATATTTTTCAGATCATATCCTTACTCCTCTTAGATCTGACAAACCTTGACTTTATTTTTATTAGCCCCAATCTGATAAATTTTTTATCTATGAAGGTGTGTTCGAGCTTTAAATTTAATCACACGCAAATACTGTCTTTTGCGCAGCAAATTTCAAACCCTGGTTCAGGTAATGCATGGTCCTATAGTGTTTGGTATTAGAATAATTGGCTTGAGAGACTCTCTGACCTGAGAAAAATATAGTATCCAAGGTTAAAGTTCTGTAAATTATGCATTAATCCAGTATAGAATATAGATTAGTTTTGCCTCTGATCTATAGATTTTTCTCATATATCTCTCTCTAAACAAAATTATTATCAAGAACTTGACTGGCTGCATATTGCTTTTAACCTATATATGATAGCAAAAAGTAATCTGAATGATATGCTGCAAAACAGTTTCCGTTTATCTTGAATAGGTCGACATTGTTTCTTCATTTTGGTTAACTCAATGTATGGCATCTTGGGATATATTGAGTTGATCTTTTTACAATGTCACCAAGGAATCAGTTATTGCTTTATATTATTATTATAGAATTACGGTATAAATATGGATAAGAGTGTTTTTGCAAGAAGATAGACAATTAAATGTGCTCTCTTTTTTCCTTTCACTTATTCTCAAACTACATTCGACTTTAGCCAGTTCAGGGACTAGCAGGTAATTTTGTTGATTGATGTTGAAGTTGATGCTAATTATATGAAACATCCACCAAAGCCTCCGAACAAAATCCATTATCTGAAATCATGGTGGAATAAACAGCAAGTGGATACTTAAGAAACGCATTAGATGCAACTGCTATTACGCTATAGCCATTCCAAAAAAGGCTGAAAGTGACATTATTAAAGCTGATCAGATATTTACATTCACTAGTGCATCCATTATACTAGAAACACAAAACCTAATATGATAAGTTCATGGTAATATTACACTCAGATGCCAGAAGTCTCATCAGCAATTGAGTCATTTGATGTTGGCTGAGCTGTAGTTGGTGCAAGACCACCGGGACGCCTGCATGCTGAAGGTGTCGTAGGGGTGCGCGGCGTTCTTGGAGACAGGAATGGTGAAGGGGTTTGAGGAGTTCTTGGGGACAGGTTGACGAACTCTAATGCTTGTTGTCTTAGTTCTAGAGGGTAGTCAGCAACGCACCCGATCCTTGGTCCAGCCCCGGTTGACCATTTGAGCGACAGCTGATGTCCCAATTGGTATGATTTCGACGCCTTCTTCGAGTTGATCCTTTGCAATATAGCATTTTTAGGAACCTCAGTTCTTGGGCTCTGAAGACCACCAGATAAAGTCCTTTTGTAATTGTTTGTGGTCTCTGGTTGATTAGTTTCAGATGATTCTGATGACAAATTCTTCTCTTCATTGTCAATTTCAGGTTCACTAGGCACTGTGCTTGTTGAAAATTCAAAAGGAGTCCCACCACTGCTGGGTTTGTCATCATCATAGCTATCAGAATCATCAGTTGCCCGGCGAATCTGAACACAAGAGATAAATGTCAGTCATCATATTCTATGTTACTCGGACTCGGGTGTGAGTGTCGGACACGATTATGTTTGATTTATTCTAAGTTTTCCCTGTGTATTTGTTGGGTCCTGGGGATCATATCCCTATACCCATGTTCGAATATGTGTCGGATACGAGTATTTTTTTAAAAAAAAAAGGGTCGGAGCAACATAGATCATATTTATTACGGGAATGGAAGAAGGAAATGGCTTGATCCATCTGACTGAAAAGGGAACCAGAGGTTCAAGGATCAAAACCAGCAAGTATAAGAAATAACCAAGCAGATATGTACTTATTAAATCTTGCAATTTTAGTCAGAGTGCTAAAAAACTGCCATTTTAGGGAACATTTGTATAACGCAATTCCTTGATGCAACATAGAAACATCAAATTTGACAATTGCTGAAGAGAAAATGGATAGATTGAAAGGTTACCTCAACTTCACTGAGGTTCACTCCGTTCTCCTTCAGAAAGGATAGAAAACTCTCAAGACTATCATATGTTGGCCGGTAATGTCCACTATATGCAGAGATGGACTGAAAAATGAAGGAAATCAAGTGTCAATTCATCAGCACATTGTATCACAACTTTAACAAAATTGCCAAACAATAAAAGGAAGAAGACAGTGTCCAGTTCTATGTTGCTCCGATTCTTCATTTTTCTTGAAGTACCCATATCAGACGCATATTCGGACATGGGTATGAGGATATGATCCCCCAAGGACCCTCCAAATAAATGAAAAAACTTAGAATAAATCAAACATACCCGTGTCTGACACATACCCATGTCCGACACTCACACCCGAGTCCGAGTAACATAGGTCCAGTTAGCTCCAATGATGAATTACTGGTGCAAATTTGATGAACTACCCAGCCATTCAAATGCAACCAACAATAGTGGCAGCAGGTAACATTCCTCGTATGCTACCAAACTATGTTGTTCCGACTCTTCATTTTTCTTGAAGTATTCGTGTCCGACGCATATCCGGACATGGGTATGGGGATATGATCCTCCAAATACATGGAAATCTTGAAAAAAAAAAATTGGACATACCCGTGTCAGACACATACTCGTGTCCAACACTCACATCCGTCCGAATAACATAGCTACCAAATCGGCAAATCCTAAATCATTATGAACCTATACCTTTAGTATTCCCTGATCTGCAACCAGCCTACCAGCTGCTGGCGTCGCTCCTCCAGCTAAGAAGCTAGAATGATGAAACATTCCTTTCTTCTTCTGCAAGGTACAAAATACATTTTAGGTTTTTAGATATCTAGTAGGTAACAGTCAAACAGTTGATGTTCTGAGTCAGATGCTTATTACCTCGCCAGCATACAATTTCTTGGAGGTGCTCATAACAAATATCCATTTCTCCTCTTTCAATCCTTTGACTGTATCAAGGACATTTCTAGTTTGTTTATGGATAATCTTTCCTTCAACAAAAATGTACTCATAATGCTCCCTTTCTTGCTGTTTCCCCACCCAAAAAAAAATCACATCAGGATTTTACAACAACAGGAATTAACAATTTCAAACATCTCATTTATAAATGTAAATCTAGATTGAATCTAACATATGAGGGCACATACAGGTCCAAGATACTTAATGCATTGTTGTCGAAGCTTCGATCTCGGGCATTCTTTGAGATCAATCTCTTTGCCATCCCCTATATCTAACCTGTAGATAGCACAAATGAACAAAAATCATGAGCAATTTAACAGCTTTTTTTAACTATGTTGCTCCGACTTTTCATTTTTCTTGAAATATCCATGTCCGACATATATTCGGACATGAGTATCCAAGGACCCTCCAAATACATTAAAAAACTTTAAAAAGGTTGAACATACCCGTGTCGGACACATACGGGTATCCGACACTCACACTCGAGTCCGAGTAATATAGGCTTTTAACACCTACTAGCTTTAAGCAACCCTGTCCTTCAATAGGGAAATTTCAAGTTAACAGCAATTGAATTCATCGTGTAATAGAAGCAAAAATGATTGGGCTGACCAGTAGAAAAATGGTTGACCATCATCAGCTTTACACCACTCATCGTAGTAAATATGCAAGTTATGCCCGTAACGATGACGTGGATCAATCTACGGTTAGAAAAATGTTAGATTCAATCAATAAAATTATCCAAAATATTTTTGTTTAAAAAATTTAATATTTGAAATGAAATTAAGAGTAAATTACAGCTTCAATCCAATGTTGAAAAGCCAATTTTTGTGCTTTGGCGTCTACGGACAATCCTTTCCCGACCTGCCAAAATTCCAAAGTTGATTATTTATGTAAATAAATAAATAAAACAATAATTTGTGAAAATTAACAAACAAAAATAAGACAAAACATTGAAAGTCAAGAATCGCACCCGGCTTTTAAAATAACAATTTAAAAAAAAAAATGAAAAAGAAAAACAAGAAAATACCTTAGAAGCATTTAAGCCAACACGATTCCACCTTGAAGCAGCAGTTTCTGGTTTCAAATAATTAAAAAAAGAAATTGTGCTGTGATTAAGCCTTGCATAATTTATAGCCAGCCACCTGAAGAAAAAAATAATTATAACCCAAGAAATTTAAGATTTTAAATAATATTAAAAGCAAAAAAAAAAAAAAAAGACAGAGACAAAGACAAAGATTTTATGAACGTACCAGAGTTATTCAGCGACAACGGCGGAGTCCGCTAACCTACGCCGTGTCCGGTAACTCCTGTACACCTTCTGAACCTTAACGGCCGCGTTGGAATCACAAGAAGCGCCACCAGGCGCGTGATTCGAACCCGAAGAATCTCGATCATCGAACAACGACTCCAGCGGCATTTGAAAACCACTACCATTATTCCCCGACGGGAAATCTGATTCGCTTGCTTCTTTCGGACTATCCATAGAGAAAAAAATGGACGGTTCGGAGCCCTCACGTAACCCGGTGTTCTGAAGGTCCGAGGAGGAAATGTTATAAAACGGAGACTTTGACTGGAGATCGAAATTTGAAACAGCTGCTTGAGTTTCAACTACTTCCATTGTTTGTTTGTTTTTCTACTAGACTTGGTCAAAATAGTTTAAACCAAACCAACCCTTAGAAATTGAACGAATTTTCCAGAGAAAAAAATATAAAATATCTTCGGGTCGCTGGTTTTGAGAGAAGGAGAGAGAGCAACGAATGTAATTAATGGAGCTGAAGATTTGGAAATTCCCCGGGAAACCCACCAGTCAATGTTTATAGTCCACTTGGTTTTACTGAAGTGCGTGTCTCACGCGCTAAGGTTGAGAGTGAGTTTTTCTGTAACTCGCTCGTTAGAGACAGGAAACTAGGAAAGGTAAAATTGTAGAGGCATGGAGTTGTGTGTGCATCACGTGGTTAATTTTTTTTTATATATTATTTTATTTTGGATTTGGAGAAGAGAGAAAGGGTATGGAAAAATGAAAAGAGTTAATAATAGCAGTCTTGGTTCTTAAATTATAGGATATATTTTATATTAATTTTTAAATTTTAAAACGTATTAAATTGATTTTTGATTATAAGTATCATAATAAATTGGTCTTTATCGTTAGCTTTTTCGTTACCTTTATTGTAGCAATCAGCTTAGTGACACGTGTCACCAACTGATTGTTCCATCAGTTGTCTTCATTTTTTTTCTTTATTTTTTTATAAATAAATACAAAAAAAAAATAATTCATATTATAAATTAACATAATTTTTTTAAAAATATAATTTTAAAAAATATGAAATATTTATTTACTTTAATTTTATAAAAAAATATTTTTAATTTTTTTCGTTTTTTCATTTTTTTTGTTGTTGCTTTTATCTTCTTTATAAATGAAAATTAAAAACTAAATAATAATTTACATTATAATTTAAATTAATATTGTAATAATCAAATAATTGAAAAAAATATAAAACTATTTATTTACATTAATTTTATAAAAATATTTTTTTTTTGTTTCTTCCCTTTCTTTTTTTTTTCTCTTCTTTATAAACAAATACAAAATATATATATATAAGTATATTATATTATATTTTAAATTAAATTAACTTTCTAAAAATTAAATAATTTATAAATATAAAATATTTATTTTATATTTATAAGTTTTTTTTCTTATCTTTTCCCTTTTTCTCTTGTTTATAAATAAATAAAAATAAATAATAAATGATAATTCATATTATAACTTAAATTAATTTTTTAAAAATAAAATATTTTATTTACATTAATTTTATACGAAAAGAGGAAAAAAAAGGAAAGAAAAAGAAAATAAAAAAGTAAAAAATATATTTTTAATAAATGAATGTAAATAAATATTTTATAAATTATAAATTATAAATTATTTAATTTTTACGAAATTTATTTATTTATAAAAAGAAAAAAAGAAAAAGAAAAAATATTTTTTATAAAATTAATGTAAATGAATATTTATATTTTATAAATTATTTAATTATTAAAAATTTAATTTAATTTAAATTATTATTTATCCTTTGTATTTATTAATGTTTTTTCTTTTTCCCTTTTTATTTATTATTCTTTATAAATAAATACAAAAGATAAATAATAATTTAAATTAATTTTTAATGATTAAATAATTTATAAAATATAAATATTTATTTACATTAATTTTATAAAAATTATTTATTTATATTTATTTATTAAAAAATATCGAAAAAAAAAACAGAAAAAGAAAAGAGGAATGTGGTGCAATTAACTGGTGACACGTGTCACTAAGCTGATTGCTATAGTAAAGGTAACGGATAAGCTAACGATAGGGACCAATTTGTTATGATACTTGTAATCAAGGACCAATTTGATACGTTTTGAAGTTTAAGGACCAATATAAAATATGTCCTATAATTTGGGGATCATTGATGCTATTAACTCAAATGAAAATGATCAAAATTTTTATTTATATTTGAATACAGTATTTTATTCTAGCATAATATAATTTGTTTTATATCCAAATATAATGTGTACGTGATTCATATTAAATTAAATTTTATTCAAAGTTTAATATCTTAACAAAATATAATTTGTTTTATATTCTAATATAATGTGTATATAAGAAATAAAAAGCTAAGCAATGTTATTGGATAACTTTTAATATATAATAATAATAAATTATTTAAAAATATAATGAATAATTATTTCCATTTTTATCAGTTTTTAAAAGATTATATCCATATTTTTATATTATATTATATTATAATTAAATTATAGATATAGATATATTAGTATATACATAATTTTACATTAGCTGTACAAATTCAAAGTTAAATACCTGTATGTTATTTACGTAAACTATTTTAAATCTAAAACTAATATTGTAAAGAGAAAAATATCCACATAATTTTTGTACTATAGTAAAAATAATAATTTAATTTATGTACTGTAAAAGTGAATAATTTAATTACTGTACAATTGAAATAGGTGCAAATAAATAAAATCGTTAAAATATTGATGTGGACTCATAAAATCTAACAAATTTAGATATATTTCAAGTCATATTTTATTCTAAGTCATTAATTCTGTTAGATTTTACGAGTCCATATCAACATTTTAACGATTTTTTATTAACACCATTATCAATTTTACTTATTTGTATCTATTTCAATTATACAAAAATTAAATTATTTATTTTTATAGTACAAAAATTAAATTATTTTTTTATTATAGTACAGAAATTATATAAGGTACTTAAATCGAGAAAACAATATGATCTTCCTTTATTTTTGTTTTACAAAGTTTAAAAATATCTGGTCATATTATAAAAGAAAAATCAAATACTGATCTAAAATAAAATCGGATGAAATAATATTTTCAATTGTAAAAAAAAAAAACTTAATTATATATATTTTTTGTGGTCGGAGTGTTTGACTACTTTAGTGTATCTACCAAGTCAGCACCATAATAGAAGAACTTGAAACAGACGCGCCGACGACAGGTGTGGAAAGAAAAATAGTCAAGGTGGGACAAAATGGCAATTACGTGGGACTTTGTCTGCCTCTGGTTAGCGTTTCTCCCACGCGCGAATATGGCAACAGTTGTTGTTTTAGTGTCAGCAAAACTGGATTGGAGTTGAAACGAGTAAGAAAGAATAATTAATTAGAATTAAGAGAGATTTCGGCTTCTTCAAAGTTTTTAGGATGGCAAAAGACTAGTTTAGCATGATTATTGTGATCGAAAAAAATTAATTTAAAAAAAATGCATTTGAAAAGTGCTATGAAAAAATATTATGAAAAATTATGATTTAAAATTTTTGTGTATTTAATATTGTTGTGAAAAATTATTGTAAAAATTTAAAATGTTTAAAACAGACATGATATTAAAAAGTAAAAAAATAAGTTATTTTAAGTATTATTTTAGTAAATTAATATTAAGATATATCAAAAAAATAAATTTAAAATACTTTTTAAATAATTAATATAAATTATTGTGAAATTAAATTTAAAAATATACAAAAAATATACTTTTTAGATATTAATAAAATCACATACAAACATAATATATTCTTATTAAATATATTTAATATCAGATATTTAAAATATAATTAAAAAATAAATAATTGTTATACCTCAAATAAATATTAAAAAAATTTATATTCAATTTTTGCATTAAAAAAATAGAGTTATAAATGATAATATTATTGTGAATAACGAATAAATGAGTAGGTGTTTTAGTAAATATATTTTAAAATTATAGGTGGTAAACCCAAAAGCTCACAAAAGCACACTTTCAAGGGCTTCTGCGTTTGGGTGATTTTCTATGGTAGAAAAAAGCTTTTCCACCATACCTTGTTTACCATTGCAGTGAAAAACCTTGTTTCCAAAGGTAGAAGCAATGGTAAATCGGGCCAAAATCCGATTCGATCAATGGATTTTGCATTGATCCATTTCGAATGAAGAGTTTTTTTTTTTTTTAAAAGCGGAGATGAGGTGTGTTGATGTCTTTTTATGTCGTAATGGTATTCCTGAAGTCCCAAATGGCTTGAGGTCTTGAGAAGGGGAAAGAATAGGTCAAAGGGTACCGGAAGGTGAGCTCTGAGACACGCTCCGATGGTCAAGTCAGTGTTTGGAGGAGAAGGTAAAGGAATGTTAAAGAGAGAAGGAGTAAATAGTCTTACCAGAGAGGGAGAAGGAGAAAGAGAGAGAGCCCTCTTTTTGAATAGCCCTGAGGGGGGCCATATATAACGGAGGTTGGGCGAACTGGTGCTCACCCAACTAGTTCCACATGTCCGACTCTGGTAGGTCGTCTGATACAAGTGGCCTTGGGGGGCCTTGTCGAGGAGATGGATGCATTTAATGTCCGTCGTCTGTAGACAGTAGCATTTAATGCCTCGCACTGCCCCAGGTGCTCGCCGAGGTGACTAAGGACGTGACCTCTGGGAGGAGAGGAGGCGCACACTTGTCTCAGGCTTCCGTTCCTGATGATCGTTGGGCTCGTTAGGTTGGGCCTTATGCTTTGCAGACTGGGCCCGCTCCTGGTGGGCCGAAGTGGGTTCAACAGTTGTCCCCCAGGCGAGGTGGAGGTTATAAAGTGACCGACAGCGAGCCTGTGGATAAAAGGTTCCTCGTGTTGCAGGGGTTGTCTCGTGCTGGCGGAGAGTAAGAGGCTTTAATTTTGTGGTAGTTGTGTTTGGGCGAAGAGGTCCTCTTTACTCGTTGTTGTCGTTTGGTTGGTACGACGCGACATTTGACGTGCCTGTTTCTTAATTGCAGCCTTAAAGGCTGGGCTCGCCATTCAAGGGTTGAACACGTGTCGGACGTTGTGTGGTGCTTTGGGCAGTTATCGGGGTTCCTTTTTGGCTATAAAGATAGTGTTCCAAGTCAGTTTTCTTTGTTGGTTTGTTGTTTCTGCTATTTAAGTGCTACCCGTTTTGCTGTCAGACGCTCCCAGAGTTTCGATCTGCTTGTGTCGTTCTCTGTTCTGTCGGTGGGTTACTTCGTTTTGCTTGTTCGTCGGTTCGAGGAGGTTGATTCGAGTCCAGAGAGGTACTTGTTTTTGACTTTTGTTTGATTTTTGTTTGCTGTTTATGGAATGGGTTCGAGTGATAGTGGTGGCTCCGAGACGCTGGAGAGGATGGAGGGGCTATCCTATGCTGGTGGTCGGAGCGTCGACGAAATCTGTGATGATTTGGACCATGAAATCGAGGAGGGGGCCAGGGTGGCTGTTAGCGGTGGGGCTGGAAATAGTGGTGGGGGTGGAATCGTTGGTGATGATGCTTCGGGGGTAGACCAGACGTCTTCTGAGTGGAGTGAGGGAAGTGAAGAGGTTGTTAGAGATGGTGGCATGCAATTTTTTGATGACATTCCTTGCACCATGACCATCGACCAGGTCGGCGCTCTGATGCTAACCCGTGGTATCTTCATTCTCAATTATCGTTACTATTTTCACATACCCGTCCCTGGTCGTCGCTCAAGTCAGATTACGAAAGGTGAGAGGGATGTGATCTTCTTCGAGCACATGTTTAAAGGGGGGTTCCACCTTCCTCTTTATCCTTTCTTCACCACCTGTCTTAAGGGGTATGGTATCACGGGAGCCCAGCTGACAGGGTCTTCTTGGCCAGTTATGGTGGCATACTTTTTTCACTGCAAGAAGAGAAAAGTAGAGCCTTTGTACGCCTCATTTCGTAACTTATACCAACTGAAAGTGAAGCAAGACAAGTTTTGTTATCTCAGTCCTCGTCACCGGGTCGTTGTAGAGAATGCTCGCTGTAACAACCATATCAAAAGGTCGCAGTTTTTTGTGGTGAGGTTGAAGTTGGAGAAGCGTTGGGACTTTCTTGTCCGTCGGTGTGAGCCTCCTAAGAATTCGCAGAAAATATCCCTTGTCATGGATGATCTGGCGAAAGATCAGTTCGATTTTTATATGCAAAATAGGATCAACTGGGAGGACGCTGTCACTGATCACCGTATTTATAAGTTATGTTTGGAGAATATTAGTCCGAACAAAGTGGCGGCCAGGTTTGCTGGGTGGTACTGATTATCACGTCGAGGTTTTTATGGGTACCATCAAGCCTGAGAAGAAGAAGAAAATAAGCAAAAAATCGGGCACCTCTCGTCGACGCGGGGAAGTTCCACTGGGAGAGGCAAGTGTTGCTTCTCCTGGCGAGGTGGTTCCTGAAGAGGTTGGCGCCACCGATGAAGGTAATGGTCTTGAGGCTTCCAGTTACACGCTTGCTTTGGTGCCTTGGGTCCCTAAGCCTGCCCTTCTTGCTTCAAACCCCACTGTGATAGAACTGTCACCCTCCCCCAGTTTGTCAAAGAGCGCATGTATTGATGGTTTAGGAGCTGGGACAGGACCGGTTGAAGTTATTGTCTTAGATAGTGATAGTGAAGAAGAGAGTGTGTTCGACGTGGGGGATTCTATGAGCTCCGATAGCTCTGATAGCGAAGATAGTGCTTGGCGTGGTAGTTCTACTGTGGCTGCGTTGTTTCTTGATCTCTGGCGAGCCAGTATATTTTGCGTGCCCTCGTCGTTTGGGCTTTGATGAGTTCTCATTTTGATTTTTTTTTTAGGTATATCGAGTGATACTATTGCTGAAAGGATTCGCCAAGCGACGAAGAAGAATAAAGCCCTTAGCCAAAGCACAGGGCCTGTTGCACCATATACCCAGAATCCTCCTGCCAAGAAGCATAAGCGGGATAGTCTGTCCGTCGAATCTACTTCTAAGAAGCTGAAGGTCGTCGAGGAGCCGTAGGAAAAGAAGTCCATCCATTCTTTGCCTGCGAAGTAGGCGGGCCTTGATGTGGTCACAGAGAGGGTGGGTCAAGGCTCCCAACAACCATTGGTTGGAATTGGGCAAAAGGTCGCTTCGACCGAAGTGGCTCCTCGAACTAAGAGGACCTCGAATCCCTCTAGGGGTGGTAAGACTTTGCCACTCATACTAGCCTCAGAAGGTAGGGATGGTTCTTCGTCCACCCGCGGGGACACTGTAGGGCGCTCTGTGCGTTCTTCATATTCACCTCAAGTTGGCAACCTCCGAAAAGCACATCGCGAGTCTCACACGTATTTTGAGTACAAAGTCATATGCCCGTTGGGTCCTTGCATGGCGATGTTGACTCGTGCGTCAGCTGGGTTCTCAGCAAGCTCCCCTTCCAATAGGTGAAGATTATTGAGAACTGCAGCTTGTGAGCTGTTCAACTCGGGGTCATTTCAAACATGGTGGAGGTGAGCTCTATTTTTCTAGGTTCCTTGGTGGTTGGTGTTGGTTGACCATTCTAAAATGATTTGTTATTTTCTTTCAGAACTTGGCTGACCATGGCCATGTCCAGCTCAAGGCTTTCCGCGCAAAGGAGCTAGAGGTCCTTTTGAAGGCTGAAAAGACCTCAACTAAGGCGGCCTCCGCCGAGCAGTCCTGTTTGGCCAAGGTGGCAGAGTCTGAGAAGCAGGTCTTGCTTTTCCGCGGTAAACTCACCGAGTCAGAGGACTACGTTAAGTCTAGGGAGTCAAAAATCCAACAGCTGAAGCAGGATTTGGCTGGGAAAGAAAAGGAGAAGGAGGCTGTTATGGCCGAGGCTGTGTCCAAAGCTGTGGAGGTTGCCGTTTCTAAGACTATGGAGGCTGAGAAAGAGAAGCATGCTCTCGAGCTGCAGAAGGCCTTGGAGGCCAAGGAGGGTGAGGTGGTTGAAGTGGCCCTTGGGATGGTCAATGAGTTCCAGCGATCACCCTTACTGGGGTCCAACTATTTCACGGGCCCCTTAATTGCAGGGGAATTGATTTTGGGGCCATTGAGAACCCCCTGCGAATTTTGACCCTCTATGCCCCGAAATGCCTTCGTTGGAGAGCTTGAGGGTGATTCATGAGATTGCTCCAAGGTCTGACATTCCTGCCATGCCCCAGATTGAAAGCGTTTTCTCTCCTCAACATGAGAAACTTTCACCCGTCGTTAAGCAAGGCGAGCTGCCTCCACCTGCTGCAGTCACGGAAGAGATTCATGCAGCTGATGCCCTTATTGTGGATCCTTCCGAGGATGGTGAAGTTAGGGACCCAGCTGTAGTAGCTGCGGGGGATTCTGTAACTGGGTTGGGTAGTGGTCCTGTAGTCGAGGACCTTGTACATATTAACTAGAAATTTGTAATCTTTCTTTCATCAATGAACAAGTTGTTTGGTTTTCGTTTGTTTGCCTCCTTTGTGCATATTGCTTGGTTTGCCTTTGTTGTTTGTCTTGGAATTTGCCTTTGTGAATATTGCTGGCATGTTGGTAGCCTATTGGACTTGTTATAGGTTTCTACCTTGGCTGATTTTTTGTGTGAGCGCGAGGATTGGATGGAGACAAGAGGTCGTGCTGAGTCCATATTGTTCATGAACGGGTGGACGTAGGAGCCAATTAGAGGCCTTGAGCGTGCAGCATGGCGTCTTATTGCAAGCGCACATAGTGGAAGCGATAGTGGATGGGCTAGTTAGAGGCCATTGGACATACAACATGGCATCTTATTGCGAGCACACATGGTGGACGCGATGGTGGATAGGCCAGTTAGAGGCCATTGGGCGTGCAGTATGGCATCTTATTGCGAGCGCACATGGTGGACGCGATGGTGGATGGGCCAGTTCGAGGCCATTAGGCGTGCAGCATGGCATCTTATTGGTGGATGCGATGGTGGATGTGCCAGTTAGAGGCCATTGGGCGAAATGTTGACTTTTTGTTATTTTTCCTGCAAAAGGCAAGTTGTCTTATTATTCTTATGAAGGAAAGTACAACTTGTATGTGAGATTACAAGAAATATTTCTTCCGGTGGATTGCATTCCACGTCCTTGGTACAGGGCTTCCATCCATTCGTTCTAGCGCATAGGCTCCAAAACCAATCTTCTTTGTTACTTTGTAAGGGCCTTCCCAGTTCGGGGCCATCTTCCAATGTTCGCCCATGAGCCTACTGGCTTCACGACTTCTGAGGATAAGGTCGTCCACTTGGAGTTGTCTGCTTTTGACCTTCGAGTTGTAGTACTGTGCAACCTGATGTGATCTGGCTGCCTGTCTGACTTGTGCCCAGTCTCTGGTTTCTTCCAACAGGTCCAGGTTTCTTCTAAGTACTTCTTCGTTAGTGTCGGGGTCGTAGTAGGCTATTCTCCAGGAATTGATGCCAATCTCGGCTGGTATTACAGCCTCTGTTCCATACATCAAGTTGAAAGGGGTCTCACCCGTGTAGGAATGGACGTGGTTCTGATATGCCAGAGTATTCCTGACATTTCTTCTAGCCATGCCCCCTTGGCATCGTCGAGCTTTTTTTTCAAGCTTTGGAGGATTTTCTTGTTCATCGCCTCCACCTGTTCGTTTGTCTGGGGTGCTTGACTGAGCTATGCGTGAGCAAGATTTTGAAGCTTTCACAAAATTTCTTCAGCTTGCCCCCTGGAACTGTGCATCATTGTCTGCCATGATGGTGTTGGGTACCCCGTATCTGCATACCATGGACTTCCAGACAAAGTTCTCGAATACCCTCTCCGTGATGGTCGCCACGGCCTCCGCCTCTACCCATTTGAAAAAGTACTTGCAGGCTACCACCACGAACTTCTTCTGCCCTATGGCAACCGGGAATGGTCTAAGGATATCGATCCCGCACATTGCGAAAGGCCATGGGCTCGACAACTGGTTAAGCAATTCTGCTAGTTGCCTTGGGACGATGGCGAACTTCTGGCATTTGTCACACTTGTTTACCATTTTTGTGGCATCCTTCTTCATTGTCGGCCAGTAGAAACCTTGTCTAAGTGCTTTCTGTGCCAAGAACCTGTCCCCCATGTGATTCCCATATATCCCTTCGTGGATTTCTCGGATGACGTATTCAGTTTCTGCGGGCTGTAGGCATCTCAACAAAGGTTCGCTAAATGACTTCCTGTAAAGAGTTTCTCTTATTATGGTGTATCTGGCAGCTCTTCTTCTTAGTCTAATATGCTCTTTGGGTTGATGGGCAGGGTCTCGTTTGTGAGAAAGTCTGTGATGCTTGTTGACCATCTCCGTTCATTAGTTATTGGAAATATCTCTTTGCCTTCTTGATGGTTTGGTAGAGGACGGTGTTCGAGAAGTATCTTTCCTTTTTGTCTTATTTCGAAAGCGGAGGCGAGCTTGGACAAAGAATCTGCCTTAATATTTTCCTCTCTGGCGATCTGCTGGATTATCAGCTGGCTGAAACACCGCTTTAGGTCCATCGCTTTTTTGTGATACTTTATCAAGGCGGGCTTCCTTACATCGTACTCCCCATTTACTTGTTTTGCCACTAGTTGGAAATTGGTAGACACAGATAACCTTATGGCCCCAAGCTTGAGGGCCAGCTTGAGGCCCACCAGGAGAGCTTCATACTCCACTACATTGTTCGAGACGGGGAAGCCGAAGGACAAATCGTACTGCCATTCACTTCCATAAGGGTCGGTTAGTAGGATTCCAGCCCCCGATCCCTCTTTTCCTGAGGATCCATCCACGTACAAGGTCCATATGCCGGTTGGGACATCTTTTCGTCGCTGGGGTTTTTGTATCAATGTTGGTTCTGGGGGTAGTAGTTGTGCCGCCTCGTCGGGGTTTGGTTGTGGCTCTGCGAGGTAGTGGATTGGTGTCGTGATAGCTTTGTCAAAAAAGCACTCAGCTATGAAGTCCGCCAAAGCCTGAGCCTTGATGGCCTTCCTTGGCTTATACTCCAAACCAAACTCACTGAGTTTAACACTCCACTTGGCCATTCTGCCCGCCGTGTCTTTTTTTTACAAGACCTCCCTTAGTGGTTGATCCATTAGCACTGTGATGGGATGAGCCTGGAAATATTGCCTCAGGCGTCTGGCGGCTACTATCAGGACGTATATGGTTTTTTCCAGTCGAGTGTAGTTAATTTCTCCATTTTGCAGGGCTCGATTGACACAATAGACTGGTGTTTGGCGGACTTCTTCCTCTTTAAGAAGTACGATTGCTATGGTTTCGTCTGAAGCTACCAGGTAGATATACAGCTGGTCTTCTAGTAACGGGCTGGAGAGTAGAGGCGGCGAGCACAAGTATTTCTTTAGTTCCTCAAAAGCCTTTTGGCAACCCTCGATCCATTGATACCTAGAGGCTCCCTTGAGCACTTTGAAGAAAGGTAAGCACTTATCAGCGAGCTTGGAGACGAACCTATTGAGGACGACCACTCTGCCAGTAAGTCTTTGCATTTCTTTAGTGTTTCTTGGTGGGCACATGTCTAAGATTGCTTGAATTTTTTCGGATTTGGTTTTATTCCTCTGTTGTAGACCATAAAGCCGAGGAACTTCCCTGCTCCTACTGCGAATGCGTATTTTTTCGAATTCAACCTCATGTTGTATTTCCTGATGATACTGAAAGCTTCTTCCAGATCCCTGACGTGTTGGTCTAGTGAGGGACTTTTGACCAGCATGTCATCCACGTATACTTCCATACTCCGTCCAATTTGGTCTTTGAAAAGTCTGTTTACCAACCTTTGATAGGTGGCTCCTGCGTTCTTTAGCTCGAAAGGTATGACTTGGTAGCAGAATAGACCTTTCATTCATTTCGATCTGGTTGTAGCCGGAGAAAGCATCTATAAAACTTAGGTATTTGTGACCTGCCGAGGAGTCGACCAATCGATCTATGGCTGGTAGGGGAAAGTTATCTTTAGGGCAGGCCTTATCCAGATATGTAAAGTCAATACATATTCGCTATTTCCCACTGGCCTTTTTCACCATTACTACGTTGGCGAGCCAGTCAGGGTAGACCACTTCCTTGATGAAGTCAG
Organism: Fremontodendron californicum; assembly: GCA_030761205.1. NCBI lineage: Eukaryota > Viridiplantae > Streptophyta > Magnoliopsida > Malvales > Malvaceae > Fremontodendron > Fremontodendron californicum. Next base: position 6,614,169 of record JAULJL010000009.1, on the reverse strand, counting down.
CGGCGAGCAGTTTCTGAACTTTTTCTCTAACTGCCTTGATTCTTTCGAGGGCGAAGTGGAACTTTTTTTGTCTAACTGGTCTTGCTGCAGGGTTAACATTGAGGGAGTGGGTGATAATACTGGGTCTATTCCCGGCATGTCAGCCTTCGACCATGCAAATATGTAGGTATTTTCTTGTAGCATGACCACTAGTGGTCGTCTTTCCTCACTTCCTTGGGAGGACCCGACCTTGGTTATTTTAGATGGCTTTTCTGGGTCCAAAAAGGACTGTCTTTGTTTGCTCTGCAGGCTCCGCCTTGTACTGACTTGGTTCTGTCCTGTTATCCAAGCTTTCCAGGGTGAGCATCATTTTGTCGATCAAGTTGACCTGGTCTTTATTTGATACCCACATGTTTCTTCGTCTTGCCCCCTGTCTCTGCCATGCCGTCATTGTACTCGATGTTTTTGTGCTTGTTCGTGATATGTATGGACAACACGTGGCACTGTCGAGCTGTTTGCTGGTCTGTCTTCATGTAATCGATCCCTATTGGTGTTGGTAATTTCACTGTTAGACAGTAAACGACGACCACCATTCTTGCCTTTCTCATCACAGGCCTTCCAAAGATTACATTATAGGCCGAAGGCTGGTCGACCACTAGGAATTTCGAGATGACGATGAGGGTGTGGTCACCGTCTTCCATTGTTATCGGCAGGGTGATCGACCATTTGACTGTAATTGGAAGGTTAGCAAAGCCGAAAATCGGGCTTGCTGGTTTCAACTCTTTTTCAGGGATGCCCATCTTCTTGAAGGCCTCCCACTGAATAACTTTCACTGCACTGCCACTGTTGACAAAGACCCTTTTTATTCTGAAATTTCTGATTGTGGCTGCTACAACAATTGGGTCGTTACCATTATCTTCCAGGATGTCGACATCGTTATCGGTGAAGTCTACTATCTAGTTTTCATTTTGTTTGACTCGCTTGGTAGTTACATCAATTGCCATTATGCTTCTTAAATGAGCCTTTCTTTTGGAGTTACTCGTTGTTCATTCTTTTGTGCCCCCCACTATCATATTTATCATCCCTTGTATTGGTTTCTTCAATTCTGTCCTGCCCGAATTTCTCTGATTATTCGCAGACGATTGCCCCTGTTGGGCCTTTGTCTTTCTCACAAACTGTTTAATCTGCCATTTTCTAATGGCTGTCTGGATTGTATCCTTCAAAGACCTGCAATCTTTCGTGTTGTGCCCCACGTCGTTGTGATAGTTACACCTTTCTTTGGAGTTAAGGCGCAGGGGGTTATCTTTAATTGGGTAGGGCGTTCCCAAGATGCCCTTGTGGGCCACAGCATTCAAGATGTATGCCTTCGAGGCGTTGAGAAGGGTGTACTAGTCGAACTTAGAGTACGGGGCTCTTTCCCCTCTCCGCCATCGGCCCTGGACACCTCTATCTATGTTACTCTGTCGGATTGTTCTTTCGGGTGACCTGGATCTATGGCGGTGTGAGTCAAGGCCCAACTTTTTTCTGTTGTCTTGATATCCATGCTTGGTTTTTGGTGGACGCCCTTGGTCCTGTTAGTAGTTGGTTCTTTGTTCGGGCCTCTCGACCAATTTCATCTTTTCTGTTTCGACGTACCTCTGGGCTTTCTCGTATAGACTATAGAGTTTTTCAGGCTTCTCATCCGTTAGGGAAATACTGTAGGTGTTCGTGGCGGACTCCACATATGAACACTTGGATGGCCCAGTCATCGTGAAGGTCCTTGATTTCCATAGTGGCGGAGTTGAACCTATGAATGTATTCTCTGAGGGTCTCGCTCTCATTTTGCCTCACTGCAAGGAGGCTGGCGGGTGTTTTGAAAGTCGCCTTGTTGGCGAGGAAATGGGTGATGAAAGTTCTGCTGAGCTTTTGAAAGCTGTCAATAGACCCGGCTGGCAGTGAGTGGTACCATGTTCTAGCGTGCACCCTAAGTGTCATGGGGAAAACTCTGCATTTTTGGGTGTCGGTAGCCTCGAGCGAGTCCATGTAATTTTTATACTGGATGAGGCGATCTGTAGGGCCCCTGGTGCCATCATAGGTTTCTTTGGGGAGCTTGGTGGTCTTGTGCACCGGTTTCTGCCAGATTTCCAGGGTTAGGGGGCTGTTGTCATCCGTCGTCCACTCTGTTTCCTCATTCTTATCTTTTATCATATTGTGGACTTCTTTTTTTAGGGCCACCATTTGGGCCTCCACGACAAAAACAACGGTCTCTTTATTGACGAGTAAGTTTTCTGAGTCCTGGGGTCTCTCCTCAGAGCGTTGCCCCCTGGTCTGTTGGAGGGCTCTGCTGGCAGCTGTTTGGTTGCTGCCTCGATAAGACGAGGTGGCACTGTTCTCTTCGTGGTTGTTGTGGTTTCCCCGTTGGTTTGGGCCAGGTTTTTGGTTAGGCTGTCGGGTGGTCCGCTGCTGCTCAGCCAACTGTGCTTGAAGGGTTTGTATGTGGCTCATGAGCATTTGGTATGCGGGGTCGACATAGGATAGCATGGTCAGGTGGAAGGTGGTGTTGGGTGTTTGGATGATGGGGTTGGGTACTGGTAGGGGTCCGGTGGCAGGATTCGATGATAGCGTAGCTGGCGGGTTTTCCCTGCCAGCTGGTGGGGGGTCTGCCCCGGGGGCGAGGGAAATGTTTGTTTGTCCCACAACGTTAAACTGAGTCTCCAAGAGGTTGGAGAGGGCTGCGTGGGTGGTTTGTTGAGTCGTTGGGAGTACATCTCGCAGCAGAGTTGTGAGGGTTGAGAACACTAGAGAGGGGGCTGTGAGTAAGTGTTGGTAGTAAAGCTGGTGGTAGAAGGGTTGTTGGGGCCAGAAGTTGGGCATAAAGGGTGGTTGGTAGCTGGTGCCAGGTCTCGGGAGGTTGGGAAAGTTTCTGGGGAGAGGAGAATGAAAACTGTCTGTGACCAGAGGTGTGGAGGAGTTGGTGATGAGGGGGATGGTCCCCTGGTTTCCTGGTGAGGAGGTTGTTAGGATTGGTGGTGGCAAAGACATGGCTTGTCGTTTTCCACAGACGACGCCAAATGTTGATGTTTTTTTATGTCGTGATGGTGTTCTAAAGTCCTTGGTGGCCTGAGGTCCTGAGAAGGGGAAAGAATAGGTCAAAGGGTACCGGAAGGTGAGCTCCGAGACACGCTCCGATGGTCAAGTCAGTGTTTGGAGGAGAAGGTAAAGGAATGTTAAAGAGAGAAGGAGTAAATAGTCTTACCAGAGAGGGAGAAGGAGAAAGAGAGAGAGCCCTTTCTTTGAATAGCCCTGAGGGGGGCCATATATAATAGAGGTTGGGCGAACTGGTGCTCGCCCAACTAGTTCCACGTGTCCAAGTTTGGTAGGTCGTCTGATACAAGCGGCCTCGGGGGGCCTTGTCGAGGAGACGGCTGCATTTAATGTTCGTCGTCTGCAGACAGTAGCATTTAATGCCTCGCACTGCCCCAGGTGCTCGCTGAGGTGACTAAGGACGTGACCTCTGGAAGGAGGGGAGGCGCACATGTGCCCCAGGATTCCGTTCCTGATGATCATTGGGCTCGTTAGGTTGGGTCTTATTCTTGGCGGACTGGGCCCACTCCTGGTGGGCCGAAGTGGGTTCAACAAGGTGGAATGAGGTGGTTTTGATAAATGCTTGATCCGTTCCGTTTCACCTGCTTTTTGAAATTACTATCTTACCTTTACAAATATTTTATATTTTTTCTTATATTGTTAATATATTATATATATATATATACTAAAATTATATATATTAATATTTTATATATATATACTAAACGTATATGATATATATTAAAATTATATTAATGAATAAATTATAATACAATTATTTACAATATTAAGTTAAAAATAATTAATAAAAATTGGGATGTAACGGAATGGAGTATCGTGGAACGATTGTGAATGTAATCGAATCCATAAAAATAGATGAAACTAACATCCGTACAAAAATGGGATGAAAGTGCTCCATTGCCATCTTAGGGTCCGTTTGGATTCCATCGCACCTATGGCGCGATGGAATTCTGGACAATTTGTAGGGGGAAATTCAGTTTAATTGGAAGGGCAGGGGTCCAGTGTGTTCACTGGACCCCAGTGGAGGGGTAAATACCTATTTTACCCCTCCATTGTTTTATTTTTAATTTTTTTAAAATTTTAAATTAATTATCTTAAATTATTAGAAAATTATATTTTTAAAATAAATATAATTCTTAATAATTATTTAATTTTAATATAATTTTATTGTTTAATATAAATATAATTTTAATACTTTTTAATTATTTATTTTATATATACACATTTTAATCTAATATTTTAAATGATTATTTTTTTCTCATTATAATTCACCTTATCATTACCGCTGCATTTGAATCAAAATACATATCTCATCACTGATTTTAATCTTACCGTTACAGTAATTAATCTCACCACGACCATTAATTTTAATCTCACCGAAATCAATCTTATCGTATATCTAAATGAATCCTTAATCTTTACTACCCACGTGATATGGTTTGGCCATTAGTAAAATTTGGTGAGTTTGTTTTATTACATATATCTGCCATCGTACCGTGGACTTTAAGATTTAAAAAAAAAAAAACTCAAATTCTTGTCATTATCTTAATAACTAGTAGAGTACAGAAAATATGAGTACAGAATTATCAAGGACATCATCAATATCAATATCATCATCATCATTTTGATTTTGTTTAATTTATTTACATGTTATTACTAATTTTTACTAATCCTTTCTTTCAAAATGATGTTAATTAATACATGCAAGTACCATGCACGGATTAATAAAACATATGCATTAATTAAAATATAGAAATATAATCAAATTTTTATACATTATATATATATATGTTTTGTTAATAAAAATTATTTTGAAATAATTTTAAAGTAGACTCTTCAATTATTAAATTTTGAGACTTTATCTTGAAACTCTATATATTCAAGTTTTGATAAAATTGTTACCATGAGATTTGTACGGTGGGAGGAGGTTAATTACTCCCAATTCCCATCATGTAACCCAAAAATTTATGTATCAATTTTTTTTTTCTACATGTACTTATAGTAAAATATATTATTTGAATAATTAAAATTTCATAATATATGATATGAGCATTAGACTATATCATATCACAGATCGAGTTACTCTTTCAGCTTGATAAATCTAACTCAATTTGGATAGGGTCTAAAGATAAAATTTTATAATTTGAATTGATTTGATGTGACTGAAATTATTATTTAAATTTAATATTTAATATATTTCAAAAAGTAAATTTGATTTTCGGATATAATAAACCGAATTCGTGTCGAATTTAATCAATTTTTTTTTTTACTATTAGAATCTGACTTACCTTACCATGAATACTGAAAAAGACATTATCCATCATTATGATTGTGCCAGATGAGCCACACATTTAGTTCGTCACATTAATTAATACTACAAATAGAATTGGAAAAGACATTGTGTGAGACCCCATTCACTTTAATATTTGGTGCATGAATCACATTCCATTCACCCCATTTTATTATCCTTTTTTGCCTTTTTCCTCTCATCAATAATTGATTCAAGATATTTATCTTTTGCATGTAGTAATCAATCCTTTAATTCTTTTTATTTTTGGATCATAGTTAGGTTACAGCTCATTAAAGAATGCCCCCTTACCACACAAAAACACAGTAGTCTAATGAAAATTAAAAGTGATTGTCACAAAAAAAAATATTCTTATTTACATATACATCAGGTCTTTTTGACCATACATTGCATTATTAAGTTTTATTTTAAAGAAAAGGTAATATATATATATATATATAATAGTTTTTAATATCTGGAAATTTTCACTTAAAAACAATCTATTCATGCCAATTTATTAGTATAAAAATTTAAAATATATATAATTTCAGTAATGCTCTAATTTCATTTCAATGACTAGGAAACCTAAGCGACTGAGGAAAGAAAATGTTTTGTCCATTTTTATTTTTTATTTTATAAAAGAGATTGCAACTTTGAGATAGAAAAATGGATTGTCAATATTGGGATTTGAACTCTATTGAATATTATCTTTTAAAAGTAATTGTACGAACCAATTAAATTAAACCCAATTCAATGTATGAAATAATTTAATACAAGAAAATAATAATAACGTCAAATTCAAGTTGGCATGTGAACAAGGTAGTCAGTATCGTACCGGTGAGCGTATCATTTTTGTTTTGGGACGTACCGATACCGGTGTATTTTAGAGTACCGTTTCGGATTTACCGATGTTTTTCAAATATTTTTTCATATATATATATATATATATATGTAACCTATTTTCAAGTTTCATAATAAAATATATATCATATATATATAAATATAACTCAATTACCTACATAAAATATATATTTATATGTAAATATAAAATTTTAAATTTTAAATATTTAATATCTAAAATTTTTAAACATCAAATAAATAAAATAAATATAAAAATATATAGTAAATTATTATTAATTAAGTTCAATAAATTAATTTAATAAATATGTTTATTTTTAAATGTAATTATGAAAAAAATAAAAATGATCATGATAGAGAAAATTATTAGAAATTGATTTAAGACAATCAAATAAGTGATTTTTTTTAATTATAAAAAAATAAAATTTTGTACCAACTGGTACGAACCGATACGTGTCGATACAGATCGGTACAGTCCTGTACGATCGATACAAAAATCAAAATGGTTTTATTACTGATACCATTTCATTTTATCTTAAAATTAGTATGTATCGACAGATACAGTCGGTATCGATACGATACCAACTACCCTACATGTGAACTTTATAAAACTTATCTTTACAAAACAACCTCAAATAATTATCATTTAAGAACAAACTAAAATCAAATCACTTCTATTGATCAATATATTATCTTAATTATCTTCATAGTTTAGTTTAATACTTACTATCTAATATTTATAATCTAATAAAATATAATTATTCCTACAAAAATCCATGTTTTTACTCACAATCAGATCCTTTATACAGGTCTTTTGGCTTCATTGAGAGCTGCTTTACACAAATTAATTTGTTAAGGTGCATGGTTGGGTTTTTATTTATTTATTTATCAATACAATATTCCAGCTTAATTAATTAATTATATTTCTACAAGACAAAAGTAGAAGGGGCAGGATCCTACGGATCATACAAATTGAATCAAAGTATAATTAATGTTTTTACACATACTCCAACCAGTTGTGCAATATTTTGATTTTCGCTTCTAAACTAAGCTTCCAGCAAATAATTTTGTCTGTTTTTAACTTCCTTTTTCTTTATTTATTTTTTCTAACACAATATATATAAACTCACTATATATCCACGAGCACTTCATATATTTTAAAGCAAGTTACTAAGAGTTATAATCTCAATTATCAGAAACATATATATAAACTTTCTAGTGCAAATATATTATAGCATTATAGCCTTATAGGTATAAAACACGACGAAGTTTTTTAATGCATATGATCCTCTTTATATATCAATAAGAAAAGTTGATTGAAAGAAAGAAAAAAAAATTGATGACGTTAAAACATCAAAAACAAGGGTAGAATGTCATGCATACATATATATATATATATATATATATATATGATTTTGTCTCTTCTTTTTGAATTTTTCGTTTTATCATTAGAGATAATTGCAAAGCAAATTGTGTTATTTTAGGATCCGAAATTTAGTGTAATTAGTTCATGTAATCATCTTTAAAAGATGATATCGAATAAGTTTGAGATTCAAATCTTAACATATGTAATTCTTTTTCTTATTCTTAAATTGTAATTTTTTTTGTATCAAAAAAAATTATGCTATTTTAAAGCTTCTTTCAAATGAGTACGCAAAGTAACCTTTATCAGTTATGCATGCATATGATAAGCCACTTTCTTTCTTTAACAAAATTAATTCAATTTGAGAAAAAAAGGATATTTATAACTACATATGAGTACATGAGTGATCATAGAAAGAGGCTCTTATAAGTTATAATCATATAAAATGGTAGTAGTAGTCCAAAAATATGTGTATGAAATGACAGTCATTTTGTTTTTATTTTTTTGGGTGCACTTTATATAATGAAAGTGACAAAAGGGGAAGAAGACAGCACAACGAGGAAAAGGAGAGTTTGGAAATGGTAAGAGCTTCTCTAATGAGAACCGTGTGTTTCATTTTTATTTTAAGAATTTTAATGACTGATATTCAAATAGAGTTGAAATGAAAATGTTTGTATAAGAAATGGTGAATTTCAAAATAGGGCATTGAACAAAACAAATATGAGTTTGTTTATGTAAAAAAACATTTTTGATAAAAAAAAAATTTATAATAATTAATAACAAGAATTATATAATATATTAATTTATCATTAATATTTTTTTTATTATATTTGAACTCTATAATTTATAAAAATATTTTCCGTAATATTTGTATTAAAAATGTTTAATATAATATTAAAATTTTCGTAATAGTTTTACAAAATAGAGATTTTGACATGACTATTAAAATATTTTAAAAATATTTACTATTCATAGAATTATTTAGTATTAAAATATTAAAAATAATAATATTTATTATTAATAAATTAAAATAGTAATATTTAGTTTAAATATAGTAATATTTGTATATTAACATTTTAATATTTTAAAATATATTTTAAAATTTTATTAATGTACTAATTTTTATTAATAGCATTTAAAAAATGATCAAGTCTTTAATATTCAAGGTTCAAGTTCGGCCCAATCTATTTTTCAATTATATAATATGATATATTATTTTTTATTTATATATATTATGTAATTTATATCATATCATATATATAATAAATATATAATATTATAATATAAATATTAAAAAATATGTTAAGTTTTATATTTCAAAACTTAATAAAAAAAATTAAAGTATTAAAGATTAAAAAAAAAGATAATATTTTTTATATTTTCTTAGAAAAAATAATATAAGTAAAGTAAACCTCACTTGATACGGCCCATAAATACTTCTATTGACAACTAACTTGACTCATAAACAAGTCTAATCATAACTGTAATAATTTTCTAACATTTCAATTTGTTTTTAATATTTTGAGAAAAGTATATTTACCCCCTAAATTTGATAGAAAATATATTTACTCCCATAAGATTTGAAAAACACTCACTTACCCCTAAGGCTTTGGCACAAAATAATTAACCCTCCTAAGATATTATTTCTAAGTTAATTTTAAATGAAAAGACAAATATACCTTTTGTTAATTATTTTTTTTTTTTTTTTACTCACAAATTTTTTAACTACAAAATTATCTTTAATTACTATCAAGTTAAATTTTAATTAAATTATATTTTAATTCAAGTATACATGTTAAATATTTTAAACTTATGCCAACGTGGATTGGTTCAGTTAGTTGAGTACTCATTAGCGCCTTGGTAAACATCAGGTTCGAGTCTCACCAGCAGTTTTACTTGGTGGGTAATCTGTAAGTATCACTATTAGCCATCTCTGAGACCTGTAACATGTCCTGACCCTGGACTAGGTAGCCTCCCCTCACCTAAACTTTTTTGTACTCAAAAATATTTTAAATTTATCTTTAATTCAATTATATATATTAACTTTGATATTAATATAGTATGTTATTATTATTTTAAAAAAAATCAATTGTCATTATTTAAAAAATTTTAATGATAAAGAAATTGATTAAAATGAAAAATAAATTGAAAAAAATTATCGTATTTTTAATATTTAAAGTAAAAATTGAATAAATATTAATTTGATTAACATAATGCTAACATAGTTATTTTTTTAGGAGATAAAATGTGTTTTTCAAAATAATAAAGGTAAGTTTATTTTCAATAAAATCTCATGAAAGATAATTATATATTTTTTTTATTCTCCTTTCTTTCCTTTTTTTTTTCATTTTTTCTCTAACTAATTTTATTATCACTAAAATTTTTAAATAATAGTAATTAATTAAATAAAAATATTTTAATAAATTTATAGTAATTAAAGATAATTTTAAGACTAAATAAATTCTCATTATTTTGTAGTTAAAAAAAGTTGAATAAACAAATGAAAAGAAAAAATAAAAATAGATGATTAATAGTTATCAAAGAGTATATTTATCTTTTCATTTAAAATTAACTTAAAATTAATCATTTAGGAAGATTGATGTATTTTCTGCCAAACCTTAAAAGGTAAGTGGGTGTTTTTCAAACTAAAAAGAATAAGTGTATTTTCTATCAAACTTGAGGGATAGATGTCTTTTACTCTAATATTTTTATCATAATTCATAATATAATAATAGAGTTTGTTTTTGATACAGCGCGAACTTTTTAACTCCACAGGGATTAAGAGGTTGTCACATGTTTCACTTCTTTTTTTTTAATTAGTTTTTATTTTTTTTATTCTTTAAGGGTATGCGTTACCTTGTTAACTTTATTTGTGGAATCTAAAAACTTCGCTGACAATATACTAAATAATAATCTATAATAATATATATTTTATATGATCATAACAATAAATAAATATGTTTTAATACCCTTTTATGTAATTTTCTTAAAACTTACAATTTTTTCATGCATTTATTGTTATTGTCAGAATTTGCACTATTCTCATTTAAATAATTTGCACCGTAATTGTCACCGTAGCTAAGTGGCCCATGCAAATATTTCTTTTTCCAATATTTCCTTTGATAGTATATATGCAAGAGGTTGATCATAAGAGTATGATGGATTTTGACAATTTTAAATTCGATATGGTTATATGATATAAATACGATACGAAAAAAAATAAAAAATATATAAAATACGATATGAACATATCAAAATTTATATAACACGAATTATTAATGTATTAAAATTTATATAAATATATAATATCTTAAATAAAATTATGATTAAAAAAAATAACAAAAATGATCTTATTTAAAAAAAGAAAGAAAGAAAGCCATAGCTAAAGTGTTTTTGGGGAACAATCAGAACCATGCAAATGTCTAAAACATTTCTATCATGTTGGAAAGCGAAAGAGTTACTAATTATAATCGGCCATTAATAGACCTGATGTCCTTCTCAATCATTTAATCTTATATGGAAACCTACCACTAAGAAGGCGCTCTCCACCGCCAACCTCCTACTCCTACTGCTACCCAGCTTTAGACGCTTAAGGCCGTTCTGTTGGGTTTGCAACCGGTTAAAGTATCTAGACAATTTATGTATTATAATTAAAAGTATATTTTAATTTTTGTATTATAAATTTTTGTAATTTAATTTTTGTATATTTGAAATTTAATACAAAAACGTAAAATTGATAACCGTGTTAATGAAAAATCGTCTAAATGTTAACGTGAACATGTGAAACTGACAAAATAAATGACATGAAAAAAAAATATGACGTATTAAATTTTTTTGCTCAAGTTGAATATAGAAATTGACAGAATAGATGATTTTGAAAAAAAATAATGATGACATATTTTTACGGGTAAGGGAGAGATTTTGATAAATTGTTTTATGTTTTTTTTCTAAATTCTACTTGAGTAAAAAAAAATTTAACACATCATCATTTTTTTCAAGTAATCTTTTATGTCAGTTTCACATGTCCATATCAGTATTTAGATGATTTTTCATTTACATTGTTATCAATTTTATTTATTTGCATCAATTTCAAACGTATAAAAATTAAATTATTTACTTTTATAATAAAAAAATTAAAATATACAAAATTGTTTAAGTACTTTAACCTTAAATAGTTCGACAAGTCATGGAAGTTAAAAAAATATCGTCTTCAAGAAAACTATTGGTTATGTTGTATGTTTGCATTGCGTTTGTCTATGTGCTGTTTTTTTAAATTATTCAATTTTATAATAAAAATTAAAATGTATTTTTGATTATAGTACAAAAAGTATTTAAGTATTATAACCTTAAATGGTTTGACAAGTCATGGAAGTTAAATAAATATTGTCTTCAAGAAAACTATTGGTTATGTTGTATGTCTGCATTGCCTTTGCCTATGTGCTGTCTTTTAAATTTTCCTAGAATTAAGCCCCCTTTTCAACGCAGGGGTATTAATTTTTTTGGTAAATTTTTAAATAATTAATAATAATTTTTTTTATTAAATAATAATTTTTTATTTAATTTTTTAAAAATTTAATAATATTAATATAATTGTTTTTTTAGTTATGAAATTAAATTATTATAATTATTTATTTATGAATTACATAATATAAATTTATTTTCAATTGTTATTTATATGCATTTTTAAATATATTTAGATAGCGCATATTTTTATATATAGGAGGTAAAAAATAAAAAATAAATTTTATTAAATAAAAATTTATTTAATTATTTATAAATTTTAATAATATTAATATAATTATATTTTTTAATTATGAAAATTAAATTTATGATAATTGTTTATTTATAAATTACGTAATACAAATGTATTTCAATTATTATTTATATACAACTTTTAAACATATTTATATCTTATTGTATATATTTATTTATAGGAAGTAAAAAATAATAAATGAAAAATAACAAAATAAAATTGTGATTTGTATTTTATTCTCTCGTTGGGTCGACTTTCTCAAATAGTTAGCAGCAAGTTTATTTTATTTTTTGTTAAATTAATGAACTACTAACTCATTTTTATATTTTATTTTGCATATTTAATTATTCAAATAAAAAATAACTAAAATAAAATTATGGTTTATATTTAATTCTCTCGATTGATCAGCTTTCTCACTCTGACTAATAACAATTTTTTTTAAAAAAAATTTTCGAGCGGATCAGGTATGGATCTTAAATCAATCCACGAGTTAACGTTTGGACCAATCCTTTTAAATACATCATTTAAAAAAAATAATATAAATTAAAAAAAACTAAAACTAAAAAAAAACGTAAAACTATAAAAATTAAAACTATAAAATAAACTAAAAATATATATATAAAAAAGCTTGTCAGATGATCATTAGGGAATTTTTCGGCTTTCTCACACTGGTTAGCAGTAAATTCGTTTTTTTCTTTTTTTAATTTTTTTGCGAGTGGATTGGATACGGATCCTAAAACTACCATTGAGTCAACGTGCATACTAATCTTTTTAAATGCATCATTTGAAAATTTAAAAAATAATAATAAAAAATTATTATAAATAAAAAAAAAACTAAATCTTTTAAAAAAAAAAAAAAAACTTGACACATGTCAAGCAAATAAAGCTTGACATATGTCAAGCGGAATTTTTTCTTTTTAATACAGTAGGTATTAGAGGTGCTCATAGCACGGGTCGGGCCGAGGCCCGAAAAATTTTCGGGATCTAAGTCTGTGAGTACTGTTCATCCTATTTAAAAAATAAAAAGAAATTTTATTAATATTTAATATTTTATAATTAAAATTAAATTAAATAATATTATTTTAATATAAAAATACTATTCTGGGTCGGGCCAGGTTAGCTCGAAATTTTTTTTTTTGTCCAAACCAGGTCCAATACGGGCCGGACTTGTCGGGTGGCTGTCCGGCCATGAACATATCTATATTAGGTATAGATAATTTCATTAAAAAAAAAAACGTATGAAATATATAGGAGAAAATATATTAAGAAGCTTCCTAGACGTTTAGGAAGTTAGATGTTGATAAATTATAGAGGAGAAAATTATAACTCCTATATAATTTTTTATTTAAAATCACGTGGCCATAAAATACAATGTCTCCATTTTTTGCAAGCTCGATCAAGAAGCTCTATACATCTAACAAAAACGAAAGGGTCGGCAAGGTTAGGAATTGGAGAAGAGAAGCCATCCTACCATTAAAGGCTTGAGATGCAGGCTAAAACATTTTTTTTGGGTCGGCAGCGGGCTAAAGCATATGAAAGCTCAGTTTACTAAATGGGCTTGGCCCAATTAAATATTAGGCTGAGTCATTATCTCGGATCAGGTGCCCCATTGTTTCTGAAACACAGACAGATTTGTGAGCTTGACTCAAAAACAATTCTTTTTGGGCATTTATAGAAAATAAATAAATAAATATATATATACCTTCATAATTTATAATCAAATTGACATTCATTAACAACAGCTATGAAAAAAATGTTAGATCCCTTAATAAAAAATATGTTTGATGAAGAGTGAATTGGTTGTATTTCTTTTTCTTTTTTTTTTCTTTTTTGTCCATCAAAACAAAGATATAACAATTTATTGGTTGTGCTCCATAAAATATTTTTTGGATACAACATTTTATATTGAAAATTTATACTATATATAAATTTTTTGATTGAAAGTGACATCAACTCAGTCAAAAAATAGATAAAAAAATCAAAATAATAATAATAATATATGTGAAATTAAAATCATATATGTTATTCAATTTTTTAAAAATAAAATCATATTTAAATTAATTATCACATTTTTCTTGACATAATGACAAAATAATGCAGTGTGAGGATCTCTCAATGCAAATGAATGGAAAGTTGATTTTTTTTTTTTTTTTATTTTTTATATAGTACAATGTAACATCAATAGGCCTCTTGTCGTGCAATGCTTTATGTCTCATTTTTTTGGCATAACACCATTATTTGATACCTTAAGATATTTTTCTTGCTCTTCCATATGCTTCTCATGCCATATATAAAGAAAAATAAAATAATATACCTTAGTTCAAATTCAACCAATTATAAAAAGATAAAAGTATATGTTAAAAATTATTCGTAAAGTTTATTAGTAATATGTTAAAACTTAACAAATTTAAACACAATTTTCAATATATAAAAAAATATGATAATATTTGAATTTTATCGTTTTTCCTATTATTGTTAAATTACAAACATATTTAAAATAAGATTCTAAGAAAATTTGATAAATTCAATGATAAACTTCTGAAATAGTTGAAAATCAATTCGATTTTTAAAACACTGAAAATGATATAAAGAAAAAATAAACCATTTACAATATGGAAAAAGATCTATCATCTTGCAATCATTGTAAACAAGTAGGTGGTATATATATTTTTTTTTTTATATAAAAGAAAGTTGTAGTTTGGGATAAGAGAACGACGGTAAATATTGAAATTCGAAGTCCGAATTTGTTGAATATTATTTTTTAAAAGTGATTATATAAATCAATTATACTAAATCCGACTTCATTTTTTTTTCAATTTGCAAGGCCAATAGTAAACATGAAATTACAAAGGTTAAAGAATCAAAAGTTTAGCTTAATTGATTCATGCAATTATTTAAAAAAAAATTCAATTAATTTAAAATTTGAATCTCAAAATCTACAATCATTTTCGTTATTTCAAATCGTGATCTCCTTAAAGACCCCAAGTCCCCGACAACCCAAATCCCATAGGGTAACCACAAAAATTTTATTGATAAGATCCGTACATAGAAAAATGGCCCCCCCTTCTTTCAAGATGTTAAGGCATTAACTATTTAGCTCTGTTTATTTGGTACATTTCAAAATGTAAGTTCTTCAATGTCACATTGGAAAGGGATAGAAAAGTGGGCCAAATTTGTCTCGAGGGTGAGAAGAAAACAAACCTATAGTTCCATGAGTTTTTACTTTATAGGGACTTAGGGTGGCACCGTTTTAAAAGGATTTTTTTTTCCTTTATTTTTTTAAAATTTGTATAAAAGATTGAAAGTCTTGTATACCTTGGCTTTAAGACAAAGACCTATGTTGTTTTTTTTAATATTTATGTTCGATATTCATATTTGACATATATTTAAATATAAATATGAGATATAATCTTTTAAATATATATATATATATATATAATTGAAATACACTCACATAAATTATCAAATACATGTTTATATTTGATATTTACGTTCGAATTCGAATAACATAAATAAAGATACACACCAATCATTTTTAGAGATGTGGACATATCATGTGAGAATTATTGGTTCTACTACTTTAATAATAAAAAAATTAAACAGATTTATTTGTGGTCCAATCGAATTTTTATAAATTTAGTTTCTGTTTTTTTTTTTTTTTTTTTAAGATTATGTTCATTTTTTTCCTCTTAAAGCATATGATTAGTACTAATTTTACTATACTTGAAGAAGGGGGAAAAAAACTTTTTAATGGGTTCTTTTTCTTATAGATAAACAAGATTTGCATAGCCAAAAATGAAAAAATTCTGAACATTTTCATCTCCTTTTATGGGCTTTAAGGGTTGTACTTTTCTATGGAGCAAATTGAGTCTCATTTGGTGATTGGTCCCTCGGCTTATTAAAATATTTAAAAATAATAAATTAATATAACAAATAAAACTATATATAATAATATTTTAATTTTACTTGTAAATTGTAATGTAAAATTTAAAAATTTTACTGACCAAACATAAAGATAATACTTCATATACATTTTCCTTTAATCAAAGGCCGAAATGCTACTAAAATTTATTAAATTCTTGAAAGATTGTTTGAAATGATGACTCAATTAAATGTGAAAGGAATAATGTCATAAATGGTCTTTGAAATTTATCAAATTTATTAATATAGTACTTGTATTTTAAACATGTCTATTTTGGTACTTAAAGTTTACACTCCGTGTGCTATTATAGTACCTATCAGTAACACTGTTAAAAATTGATGACGTAGCTTTTATATCCGATGAAAACTTGACATGTGACATCATATAACAATGCCACGTGTACTAACTAAAAATTATTATTTTAATTTTAAAAATAAAGATAATATTATTTTAAAAATATAATGATGACACGTGGCACCATATAATGATGCCACGTGTATTAACTTTTTAAAAAAATTAATAAATATTTAAAAAAAATTAATTTCATATTTAATTTTTGTAATTTTTTAATAAATATTTTTTTAAAAGAATTAAAATAATTTCATAATTTAATTTTTGTAATTTTCAAAAATAAATTTTTTAAAAAATATATTAGATATTATAAATGATTAATATTTAATTTTAAAATATTTTATATTTTAAAAATAATTTTAGTTAAATAATTTTATTTTTTTTTAAATTTTGAATTTAAAAAATAGAATTTAATTTAAAAAATATAATTTTAAATTTATTATTATTTTAATATAATTTTTAAAGTTTTTTATAAATTTGATATTAATTTTAAAATATATATTTTTTTATACAAAAATTCAGATATTAATTTTTAAAAAATCAAGTGTTGTCACGTGTCATCACCTGATTGATTAATGCCACATCATTATATTACCCAAAGTGAAAGAAGAAAAAAAAATATATCACATTGATACACAAATTAATAGTACAGATACGACATTGAATATTTTTAAAATACAGATACCACATTGATAAATTTAATAAATTTAATGAACTATTCATTCATGATATTACCCAAAGTGAAAGAAGAAATATATATATATATATATATATATATATATGTATATATGTTTCGCATAAAAGGTATCATTGAAAGAGGATCTAAAACGAGGTGATGTGTCTAAAAAAATGAACCAAAATATGGTAACCGGCGCCGGCATGGCCATGGAAGGATAACGTGGGCAGTTAATCTTTTTGTAGCAATCAATTTATTTTTTCTTTTAAAAAATAAATAATTGATACCTACGAAAACAAATCTATATTTTTCTCAAGATTTAGAAATTGTTCAAACATATTATTATTTTTTTAAAAATTATTGAAGGCTAATTCCCTAGATTTAGAACATATCTTTATTCATGGTTATCACTTACCAGTTACCATCCATTTTTTTTACTGTGAAAGTTGAAATTTAATTATTTGCATAATTAATAACATTAATTTATAAGGAAAAAATTATTGGATCCATTGGGGTAAATGCAGCTTTAAATCCTGGAAGCTGATTGCTAACGAATATTTTAAAAATATTTTTTAAGGATAATTAATATATTATTGTAGCAATATATCTTGCATAAAATACAATAATTGACAGTTTTTTCTTACTAATTTTATAATTGATAGTCATAATTTTTAATGTATCACATGAAAACATTATTCCATATAGTAATTTTAAAGAATGTTTTTAGAACACTTATTAGTAAAAAATTTATATATTGTGTGGATATATATATATATATATATATATAAAGAGTTCGTCTTTGATACATTAGTAGTAAATTTTTTAACTCTATAAACGAGATTAAGAGAATGCCACATGTTTTATTTTTTAAATACATTTTAAGAGTTATTCGTTTGTAAAATTTAAAAATTCGATATATATATATATATAAATATAAAAAAAAGCTATGGTTTACTAGGGATGCTGAGTGGCCTTTTTCTTTTATAGTCTCTAGCTTTTGAAAAATCTTTGATAGTCTAAGAAAGAAATTTATTGCTATTGAAGAAACGGTTTAATGTTGCTGACAATGATTCATGTTCTTCCTCATTAATTTCCCTTGTTGCCTTTTCGCTTGGTGGAAAATTAAAATAAATAAATAATTAACATACGAATAGGTGTTTAAGATTATAAAAATTAAGGGCACATGTTTTTTTTTTTTGGTACCAAGTTCATCATTAAATGGTACATTTATTAGAACTTAGAAGGTTCTTCAATATATATAGGATTAGGGAAACAAATCAAACTGTGACCTTTTTCCCTTCTCTCTAAATTGTAAATCATTTTTCTTTCAAAGAAGTAAAAACATATTTATTTTAAAATATAAAAATTATTCCATCCATTGTTATTGAAAATTTTAAATTGTATAAACAAAATTAAAAGATGACACATACTAACATATCCCTTACGATATATTAAAAAAATAAAATGTGTACATATTTTTAACATCACTTATGAATTAAAAAAAATTTATCGTCAATATATAAAAAATGAACTCTTAAAATATTATATCTATTTTTTTAATGTTTTATTCTTGAGTATTTGGTTTAATTTTAAAAATACGAATCTTTACGTAAAAGAATACCACTTTCTTTTAATTTAAAAGAAGGATTATTGTTCGAATTCATAATTTTTAAGCTTACAATTGATTATTTCACTTTACCAAAAAAACTAATTTTAAATTATTGTAACTAGTTAAACCTAATAAGAAGATGGATTAATTTGAACTCATACAAAACTAAAAATACACCAAAAACTAGAATTGTTAAAAAATAAGAAAAACTTATAAATTGTGTAGTGTCATATAAGTAACACTCCTCATTTGATTGCGACCTTTGTTTTGTTTCGACGTTTTCTTTTGTTGTTTTTTATTTCATTAATCAACATAATTTACATTCTTAAGTAAAATCAATCATAGTTTGTCTCAATAGATTTTTGTTTTTAGAGATTATATTTATATATAAATATAAATAATATAGTAGCAGTTAAAAGACAAAACAGGGTATCCAAAGAAATCGAAAGTAAAAAACTAGATTCAGTAATGCTTTATGACATGAAACGAATATGATAAAAAAATAAATAAAAATAAAATAAAATATAAATAATATAAATTATTAATATATTACAATTTATATGAATATATAATATTTTAAATAGCCAAAATTAAAAAAAAAAACTTAAAAGATTCTGTCACAATCTTATTATTTATAAGAGAATTTATTTAATTTAGTCGTTGGGAAAAGTAATAATAATAATAATAATAAAATATTCTGTTGTTAAATCTAAGTAGGTAGGCAGTATCCACATCTAACCTGCAAAAAACTTTCCCTCTTCCCTCCCCTGCTATGTGAGACCCACTTCAATATATGGTGGGCCCATTTTCGTCCTTCAAAATATTCAGAGCCCAAAGCCAGTGAAAAGAAACCAACACATTATTTTTGGGTACTCTCTTTCTCTTCCTCTTCTTCAAACCCTCTTTGGTTTTTGCACTTTTGCTAGGATTTTCAATCCCTAAACATCTGTTTGTTAACTTTCTCGTTTCTCAAGTTTTAAGTCCCAAAATCTATTCCTCAATGCTTTCATTTCTCTCTTATATCTTAAGGTACTGTTTGTTTCTCTTGATTCAAGTTTTGGCTTATTTTTGTTTGTTTGTCCTTGGGGTTTTGGATCTTTGTTTTTGGGTTGGATTTGATACATGCAATAAATTTTAAGGATGTTAGAGCTTTCAGTTTTTGGGTTTGTTGTGATTTTTACTTGTGTTTTTTTTTTTTTTTGGTGTTGGGTTTTCGATGGCAGTTAAGAATGTTTTTGTTTTTAGTATGTTTGCTGGATCCATAATTTTTAATTTTTTTTTTATTAAGCTGGAAATGGAACATAGTTTAGTTTGCAATTTGGATTTGGCTTTCATTTTTTATTTCTGATCCATTACATCTGGAAGGAAAACAATTAAAACTAAGTAACGTATAAAAAATGAAAAATAAAGTTGAAATTTGTGATTGGCTTTTGTAGTTCTGATCAATTTTATTAACCATTATAAATTTAAAGCATCATAAGATTCCGGAGATGATGATAGAGTTGAGTTACTTAAGATTACGAAATTTAAGCAAATGTAGTACTATTGAGTACTTTTTGTGATTCGTGATAACAGATGATTTTCTATCAAACTTTACCATTTTTTCGAATTTTTTTTGGCAATATCATGCTGATGTGATTTGCTTGCCCTTATCTATTAATATTAATATTTATATGTATATATATTACATCCTTGCAGTTTCTTTTATGGCCTTTTTTATACTTCGGGTTTTAAGTTTTTCGTTTTTTTCCCTTTCAGTTTGGTGCCTGTGTTTAGGTTCTCGGAATATATGAGCTTTAAAATTGATTTGATGAAAGCAAGGTCGGAAGTTGCTATGCATTCGGATCTTTGAAGTTGGTCGAAGTGGAAACATGAATTAGTATAAATTTGGAGGGTGATATCATAAATTTTCTTTTGGGATACAGCTGGGAAAATTTAGTAGCGTGCAACAGTTGGAATGGGTTCATATTCTGGTACTTGTGAAATCGTTGAAGCAGGCGAAGAGTTGAAACCAGTACAACGTTCTAAAGGGGCATGTCGACCACATTCAGGATTGGATGTGGGTGTCAAAGATCATAAGCCTCCTGTGCTGAAACTGGGATACAAGGATTCTCTAGAAGATGATATTAATCAGCTTTTTGACGCAATTAATCTTAAAGGTTCGAAAGGGTTAAGTGTTTCGTACCAAGGAGGCGCAAGCTCAAGCTCTTTAAAGAAAAATGCTTTGAAGAAGCCAATTACAGTGGGGATGCCGCACTCCCCTAGAATTGGTGGTTCAGAGCCGTTGTCATTGAAGCAGGCATTAAGGGATCTTCGCATTTCTAAGGCATCAGAAATGGCTGCTATGAAACGGTTATCTATGTCAATTAGTTCTCCTGGGTTCTCTGAAGCTGGAAGGATAAAAAGTTTGTTCAATTCAGTTGTAGTTGAAGCCGCCAGTGGATCTGGTCTTCCCAGAGATGAAGATAAAGGGAGCATGGTTGAAATATCTTTGGTGCCTGAAGAAAGCAAATCAACTTCTTCTAGGATGATGGCTGTGCCACTGCCACATCAAGCTCCCAAGAATAAATCATTGAACGAAAGTGCTAATTCTTCGCCTCGTTTTGCTTGTGAAACAACACAAATTAGCACTGGAACTTCTACATCAACTCAAACTGATGTTTCTGCATCAAGAAAAGGTGGAACCCAAGCACCAAAGGCAGAGCTGCATCAGAAAGAGAAGCATACTTCTGCATCTTCTCCATCTTGTTCTTATGCTGATGATAATATGTTAGAACCTGACAATACTGTGCCTGCTTCAACCAAGTTACCGAAAAGAGCGACAATGCCAAAGTCAGGACGAAAGGGCAGGTTGCATGCTGTTGCTTCTTCTAGCTCGATCAATGGCAACAGAGTAAGCAGGATGACAAGAAATGCTCCACGGGTGGCAAAAACAGTTTTCAGGAACAAAACTTCTGTCAAGAAGAAAATGAAGCAGGGTTCCTCTTCTGCCGCTTGTGCTGCTAATACTTTTAATGAAGTTAATAGCAGCTTGAATTCCACTACGAGTCAATTAGTTTGTCAGAGATGCCAGTGCTCTATGAAGAGTTCAAGTAATGAATCTAATCAAGATTCCATGAAGTTGCAGTCAGCCGGGATTAGTGCTGAAGCGAGTCCAAGTCGTGTGAATTCTGATGTGTGTGAACCAACCTTGGTTGAAAATAACACTAACAGAAACCGAGCTGCCATTCCGAGGGCTAAAAAGAGCCCAAAATCAAGAGAAAAGGGAAACTTCTCCCAAAGTTCAAGCAGCCTTGGTGATAGTAGTAGCACAAGCATCAGTGATGACAGCAATCTAAGTGGGTCTAGTTGTGGCAACAGACCCCACATGTCAATGGACGTGAGGTGGGAAGCCATCCGCCACATTAGGATGCAGGATGGTGTCTTGGGGTTGAGACATTTCAATCTTCTAAAGAAACTTGGTTGTGGAGATATTGGGACAGTTTATCTTGCTGAGCTTATTGGTACAAATTGCTTGTTTGCTATAAAGGTCATGGACAATGAATTTTTGGCGAGAAGGAAGAAAATGCCAAGGGCCCAAACAGAGAGAGAAATATTAAGGATGCTTGATCATCCTTTTCTACCTACTTTATATACCCAATTTACATCGGATAACTTATCATGTTTAGTTATGGAGTACTGTCCTGGTGGGGATCTGCATGTCCTTCGGCAAAGGCAGCCTGGGAGATGTTTTCCTGAGACAGCAGCTAGGTAAGATGCTTAGATGATGAAAAGTCTATTTAAATCAGGTAATAGTTTGAAACATCTTCACAACTGAGCACCAAAAATAACAAAAGGGAGAAGGAATAAAGTAAGATGCTTCATATTAATTAATACATGACTGGAGCAGAACTTTTGGTCTTGCATGTCTTTGGTCATTCATTCAGTTTGTATTTTGTACATCTGAAGCACAATAATGTTTGCATTATATTGCTAGCATATCTGGTTAAAGTTATGAAATAGTTTAGATATGGCTATGATAGGTGCTTCCACCTAATCACCTTGGAAACCCCCCTTATATCCAAGTAAACGAGTGCTCGTCTTTTATAGATGGTCATACTATCTTTGGAAGTTTTAGCTTGTCTCAAATTGACTTGCTTAACATCAGTTTTGAATTGTTTATGCTAATATCGAGCTGTGCTGTTTTTACTTGTTTCCTTCATTGTGGTTACGACATAAGAGAAAGTTTGTGGTGGTGATTGTTGAATGAGAGTGTTCTATGCACTAGTTCATCTTTTTTGTTCAATCTGACATCAATATATCTCTGAACTGGTTATATATATTATTTTGTTTGCAGGTTTTATGTAGCTGAGGTTCTTCTTGCTTTGGAGTACTTGCACATGCTTGGAGTTGTCTACCGCGATTTAAAACCAGAAAACATTCTGGTTCGAGAAGATGGCCACATAATGCTCACAGATTTTGACCTTTCACTTAGATGCACAGTTAGTCCAACTCTCCTGAAATCTTCATCAAATTTGGATCCAGCAAGGATATCTGGTCCATGCACAGCATCTAGCTGTGTAGAACCCTTCTGCATTGTACCATCTTGTCAAGTCCCATGCTTCAGTCCTAGGTTCTTGCCTGCTGCTGCAAAAACAAAGAGGAAGGCAAAACCAGACCTTGCTGCCCAAGTCAGGTCCCTGCCACAGCTTGTGGCTGAGCCTACTGATGCAAGATCCAACTCCTTTGTCGGGACCCACGAGTACTTGGCTCCCGAGATCATTAAAGGAGAGGGTCATGGAGCCGCTGTCGATTGGTGGACCTTCGGTATCTTTCTTTACGAGCTTCTCTACGGTAGGACACCCTTTAAAGGTGCAGGGAATGAAGAGACATTGGCTAATGTTGTGCTAGAGAGCCTCAAGTTCCCGGACAGTCCTCTTGTTAGTTTCCAGGCAAGGGATCTCATTAGAGGGCTGTTGGTAAAGGAGCCAGAGAATCGTCTGGGAACAGAAAAAGGGGCTGCCGAGATCAAGCAACATCCATTCTTTGAAGGCTTGAATTGGGCTTTGATACGATGTGCTGTTCCGCCGGAACTACCGGAGTTCTATGAATTTGGGATTCCGAGCATGATGTCGCCGGAAACAAAGAGCAATTATGTGGAATGTAAAGCTACAGGAGAGCACCTTGAATTTGAGCTATTCTGATGAAAACCTGTACGTTTAAGAGAGTTTTTCTTAAGATACACCATCCCATGAGAGCTTCAGCCCTTTAATCAAAGGATCTCCCTCCCCTTGTTGTAATTATATATCTTATAGGTGTATAATTCAATTAAATACGATGCCGTTTCGTGTAGGTGTATAATTTGTTGCCCGTGAAACTAATTAAACAATTCTTGTACTATAGTCAAAAGTGCATTTTAATTTTTGTATTATAAAAACGAGTAATTTAGTTATTTTACGTTTGAAATTGGTACAGATAAGTAAAATTGATAACACTATATATGAAACTCACATAAAAGATGATTTGAAAAAAAAAAAAAAGTGATGACGTATTAAATTTTTTTATTCAAGTGAATTTAGAAAAACATAATTTTTTTTATCCAAATCCCTTGGTACCTGTAAAAACATATTATTTTTTTTTTCGAAATATCTGTTCTGTCAGTTTCACATGTCCACATTAACATTTAATCGATTTTCATTTATTCTGTTAGTTTCACATTTTCACATTAACATTTAGACGATTTTTCATTAATACTGTTATAAATTTTATTTTTTTGCATCAATATCAAACGTATAAAAATTAAATTACTAATTTTTATAACACAATTACTAAATGCATTTTTGATCATAGGATAAAGTCTATTTAGATACTTTAACCTTTGTTGCATTATCAGCCTTCTTGTTTGAAACTCATGGTTGGGATGATTCCCTTTTATTTTCTGAGCATGCGTTTCCACCTCTTAGCAGCATGTTGTACAACAAATTCTTTATCTAAGTGCTTGTTTTTCTCCCAAACTTATTCTTTAAAGCAGACAGCAACTTCCTGTAAGCTAACATTACAGCACCATCATGCAGTAAATTTGGTTCAATAAACTCAAAAACAGAGAGTTCAAAGCCATTTACACCTTAAGAGTGCCTAAAACGATTAAAAGTTTCAAGAAAAATAACACAGCATTACCTACTAAATTCAAGTGCTAACATAGCCTAGTTTTCAGATGCAGAACACTTAGTAGGAGATTAATTAGATGTTGTTGATGATCTTAAAAGCCTCGGAAAAGGGGTTCTCCGATCGAAGCTACACGGTTTGAGGTCCATCCCGTGGTCCGATTCAATTGTGGCTGATCCGTTTCGCTGTCACGGGGACCCTGCTGGTCTCCAGCGCCGGCCGGTAGACAGCTTTAACGACACATCTGATGAGGAATTTCCAGGCATTGAAATGGAGAGGCATGTTGAAGAATTCATCGGGCTTGCATTGTTCCAGCATTGTCAGGTTCTTGTAGGGTCCGATCTCGGCCAATCATCAAAAAATCGTCTCAAAATGTGACCATCAGATCTGTTATGGACTTCATTTTGGGCTTCAAAAAGGCCCTTGGGTTCATTTTTGAACTCTGAGGAACTGCCAGACATAAAAAGAACATTGTAAAGCAAAAAGTAAGCAAAAAAAGAACAAGCAAAATAAAGGAAATATATTGTACTATAGCATAAACAAAGCACGTTATAAAGACTAAAGAAGTGTGGTTGGGGTCAAGCTTGTACAGAATTTAAAAGCTCCTGCCCAGATAAAAACTATGATTTACTGGTTTTCATTGATTTCCTCCTTAATTTCTTCATTTTCTCATTGATTCTTCTTCAAAACTGAATCAAATTGCAAGATTATTCCAATTTTCATCCTTTTGTTGCCATTTTTAAGCATCGATTTCTCGGAAGTGAGATCTTGTTGTCGATCACATCTGGATTGTAAATGGCATTTAATAATATTTCTGGTACTTCCTTGAGAGTGCCAAATGCTGAGGGAACTGGAAAACTGCAAGTTGAGCTTCAAGAAACAATCTTCCATGGAGATTCTATAAAGGATTTTCGAGGGGAAAATGTACTTGGAGCAAAAAGTGTGATGGGGAAAAAGGAGTTAGTTGGAACTAACTCTGCTGATGTGGCACAAGCTGTTGACTGGAGGAAACTCTTCGCAACTTCTTCGAATCAGTCATTACAATTCTTCCCGCCAACAGAATCTGAGGGCTCCATCACTGTCAAACCTCCTGGAGAGGTGTTTGAAGAAGGAGTCCATTCATGGCAGAATTCAGTTGTTGCCCAATTCATAGGAAAGGCGCCAAACTTTAGCTCCTTCCACAAATTAGCTAACATTCTTTGGGGCAAGGAGGGAGCAATTGAGATCAAATCTGCAGGGCCAAACCTGTACATCATTCAACCCCCAAATGCAGCAATAGGAGACTGGATCCTAGAGCATGGACCATGGCATATCCAGAATAAACTATTTATTCTGAGGAAATGGGAACCAGGGCTCAAATCACTGGAGTTTGACATGAAGAGGTTGCCAGTATGGATTCATTTGAAGGGCATCCCACTGGAATTATACACACAAAAAGGTCTGAGCTACATTGCCAGTGCTCTTGGCATACCTTTATACATGGATCGAATTACAGCAAATCAACAGCGCCTTGCTTTTGCCAACGTATGTGTTGAAATTGCTTCTGACACGGTTTTGCCACGATCCATTAATGTGGAGATGAGAGATGGCACCAGTATCCCTATAACTGTGGAAATTCCATGGTCTTTCCAAAGATGCAAACACTGCAGCACCTTTGGGCATATGGAAAAGGCTTGTCCAAGCAAACCAGTAGGAGTTACTAAGACTCAAAATGAGGAACGGGTATGGATTCCTAAGGATAAGAACCCTAAACCTTTGAATGAACAAAATGTGTTGAATGAGCAAGGAAGGACAGTACTTGTTCAGAATGTGATGAATGAACAGAAGGTGTTGAATGAGCAAGAAAGGACAACACTTGTTCAGAATGTGCATAATGAGCAGGGAAGCTTCCTGAGTAGGGAAGCACTTGTTCAGACTGAACAGGGAAGGGAAGCATCGGCTCAGAAGATTCATGCACATGTCAGTAAGGGAGGTAAGAAAACTGAAGTTGCAAGCTCACTGAATAGGTTTGCAATCTTGAATTCAGTCTCTGACACTACTGCTGAGCAGACACACTCATCTAGTAAGGAAGGCACAAGCATTGAGAATGAGGTTGTGGAAGAAAAAACATCCCATTTTTCTCCCAAAAAGACTAGAGCTGCAGCAGCTGGGGTAGCTGATTTAATGAAGGCCCTGAAAACCAAGAAGAAAAGGCACATTGACAAAGGGTCAAAGCAGGTCAAGACAGTAGTACCTGTCTTAGGAAGCTCTACCTCCTCCTCCTCATGAGTATGGTATTCTGGAATGTAAGAGGGCTTAATAGCCCTCTTAAACAGAAAAGTGTTGCTAGGAGAATTAATAGTCTCAAGGCAGATTTGTTGTGTCTCCTAGAAACTAGAGTGAAGCAAAATAATATGCCAAGAATAATGGAGAAGTCATTCTATGGCTGGCAAATGCATCATAATTATTCTTCTGCTTATAATGGCAGAATCTGGTTTATGTGGAGGCACATAATGCAAGTGAGCTTGACTGCAGAAATGGACCAAAGTATCACTTGTTCTGTTGCTCTAAATGCCAAAAAGTTCAGTATAACAGCAGTATATGGAAGCAATAGTAGCATGGAAAGAAAGAGACTCTGGCAGCATCTTGAAGAATTGCAGAGTTCCTTCTTGGATGAGCCTTGGCTTATTGCTGGAGACTTTAATGTGACAACTCACCCTTCTGAAAGCTCAGACTTCAAAGGCACTCATGTCTTAACCCCTGACATGAAGGATATCACAGACTGTATGAACAAGATTGATGTATTTGATCATGCAAGCACAGGCCCAGTGTTTACTTGGACCAATCATCAAATTGAAGGTTTCCTTGCCAAAAAGCTTGACAGAGTGATGGTAAATGCTGATTGGCATATCAGCTTTAGGCAATCACATGTGGAGTTCTTACCTCCAGGAGAATCAGATCACTGCCCTGCCCATGTTAGAATGAATGTTGCTATGCATTCACCCCCTAAGCCTTTTAAATTCTTCAATTTCTGGACAAAGCATCCAGAATATTTGCAGACTGTGGAACATTCTTGGAAGGAGCCTGCAAATGGAGACCCCATGTCTATCCTCTTTCACAAGCTGAAGAGGCTTAAGTCAGCTTTGAGAACACTCAATTACACAAGTTATGGGAACATCTCAGGGAGGGTCCAGGAGAAGAGAAAGGAACTGGAAGCTTTGCAGATGCAGATACTTTCTCGTTTGCCTTCACCAGATCTTGTTGCTAAGGAGAAACAGCTTTTCTCTGAACTCAAGGAGCTCTCATTAGCTGAAGAAAGCTTCTATAGGCAGAAATCCAGAATCAGATGGATCAAAGAGGGGGATCAAAACACCAATTTCTTCCACAAACAAGTAGCTACAAAGCACAATAGGAATGTCATCAAGGTTCTGTTTGATGAAACTGGCAAAAAGCTTGAGGAATTTGACCAGATTTCTAATGAAGCCATTGGTTTCTTTCAGAGACTAATGGGAACTGAGGACAGTCAGGTTACAGGCTGCTCAAAAGAATTCTTGGCTGAGCTGCTCAAGAATCATCTCTCTGAAGAAGAGAAGGGAAAAATTACCAGACCAGTCACAAAGGAGGAAATAAGAAATGCTTTCTTTGTTCAAAATGGTGAAAAGGCCCCAGGACCAGATGGGTTCACTGCCCATTTCTTCAAAACTTCCTGGCAGATTGTTGGAGAGGAGGTTATATCAGCTATCCTACACTTCTTCCAAACCAAACATCTCCTGCATGCTTTCAACTCCACAATAGTGGCTTTAGTCCTTAAAAGCTCAAGTCCTAGCTGCATAAAGGACTTCAGGCCCATTTCATGCTGTTCTGTTTTCTACAAAAGCATTACAAGGATCCTGGCTAACAGAATCAAGGATTGTCTTCCTTCCTTGATCTCAAGCAATCAGAGTGCCTTTGTCAAGGGCAGAAGTATTACTGATAACATACTCATGGCTCAAGAAATGGTGAGAGGGTATGGAAGAACATCTCTCTCCCCTAGGTGTGCCATCAAGATTGACTTGTAAAAAGCCTTTGACTCCATCAGCTGGAACTTTCTTCTCAAGGTTCTACTTGCTCAAGGATTTCCCCAAGATTTTGTTGATTTAATTGAGGTCTGCATCACATCTCCTAGGTTCTCCATATCCATTAATGGAGGGCTTGTAGGATACTTCAAAGGGGCAAAAGGAATAAGACAAGGGGACCCTATTTCCCCATATCTGTTTGTGATGGTTATGAATGTCCTTTCAAGATTGCTGGACACTGGGGCACAGCATGGGCTGTATGCATATCACCCAAAGTGTCATAGAATTCAGCTTACTCATCTGTGTTTTGCAGATGACTTGTTAATATTCTCAAAAGGAAATTTGGATTCCATCATGGGAATCAAAGGCTTGCTGGAACATTTCTATTCCATCTCAGGGCTGCAGCTTAATACTCAAAAGAGTGAGATCTACTCCTCGGGTATTGACACTTCCAAGCTAATGGACATTCATCTACAGACTGGATTTAAGATAGGTCAGCTCCCTGTCAGGTACCTAGGAGTCCCTTTGGTCACTAGGAGACTCACTGAAAAGGACTGTGCTCCCTTGCTTGAGAAGATATTGCAGAGGATTAATGGCTGGGCAGCAAAGCAGCTCTCCTATGCAGGTAGACTCCAGCTTATTCAATCGGTACTGTTTAATGTGCAAAGCTACTGGTGCAGGCATTTTATACTACCTAAAGCAGTCATAAAGAGAGTTAACCAGCTTTGCACAAGATTCTTCTGGAAGGGGAATGAGACTTCAGCTCCTGGGGCAAGGATCAAATGAAGCTCCATTTGCTTGCCAAAATCAGAAGGTGGACTTGGCCTAAAAGACTTACAGTCTTGGAACAGGGCTTGTATTCTTCAACATATATGGTCCTTGCTTGCTCAGGCAGGATCATTATGGATTGCCTGGATAAAAGCCTATGTGCTTAAAGACCAAAGTCTCTGGCAGGTCTCTATTAACCAAGGTAGCAGTTGGACATGGAGGAAACTGCTGCAGATGAGGGGACTAGCTATGCAGTTCATCACATTCCATGATGGATTACCAGTATGGAAGTTCCCTGGAGGGAAATACACTGTGACAAAAGTTTGGAATGAGTTGAGATCCAAGCAGGAGAATGTTAGATGGGAAAAGCTGTTATGGTTCCCATTGCACATCCCTCGACATTCAGTGCTGACTTGGATGGCAATTTTGAATAGGTTGCCTACCAAAGATAGAATGATTGCTTGGGGAATGGAGTTGAATGGAATGTGTACTCTTTGCCACACTGAACTTGAAACCAGAAACCATCTCTTCTCAGAATGTTTATTCTACAAGGAAATCTGGCAAAGAATCCTCCAGCTATGCCAATTGCATAGAGCAGGTACCAGTTGGGATGTTGAATTCCAATGGCTGGTCAGGAAGCTTAAAGGGAAGGCTCTTCTCTCAACCATTCTACGCCTAGCCTGGAATGCCAGCATTTATCTAACATGGAAGGAAAAGAACAGAAGATGTTTTTCACAGTCTCATTCCACAGTGGAGGAGATTATTGGAAGCATAAAGGAGATAGTTAGGATGAGATTATCGGGGATGAAGAACATAGCTCCGGATGCAATTAACACAAGTCTCCGGAATAATTGAAACTTAAGCATTGAAATGTATCCTAGTGATTGAAGGAGTTGTTGGGTTGTTTATCAGCTTAAGAACCTAAGTGTTTTTCTTTGAGTGCTAGCCTCATATGATGGTTAGAATGTATTTCTTATAGCAGTTTCTACTGCTTCTTGGATAATAACAATTTACTTATCCAAAAAAAAAAACTATGATTTTTATATAACATTATATTAAATATGGAAATATCCCATCCTACTTTAAACTATGATTTTCTTTATAGTACTCAGTTCATTGATACATCAATTCCTTTTTAAGTTCAAATCTTCCTTCATACGCCCATCAAGAAAATCAATTTTCTTATGAGTTGTGGATAAATTTGTACATTCCTCGGCTCATCCTAACATTTTCAACCATATTTAGTCTTTAACTCAGATCTCCTCACTGTTGAATTCAAAGTTAGAAATAAGAGCAAGAGCAAAAATCATAAGTTGCTAGCTACCTATATATATCAACTACCAAGAGATCAAATCCCTTCATCAAGGCTCTCAATGTGTCAGGGTGCTTTTCCTACTCGTGAGCCCAGTAAATTACCAGCTAAAAATCATGTGTCGAAAGAGTTAAAGCTGTTCCAAATCAGAAGATAGGCAACAAGATTACCTATGATTAAGGTGATAAAAAAGATCAATGGGAGAGGAAGGCCCTGAAAGGCCAAAATTGTTGGGTCCGTTAGCCACCACTGCTAAGGGTGAAGCGGTAATTGGGGAATTGGCTTTAAGGGTACCACATCCAATAGCACCAACACCAGCATCGGAAGCACCACCAAAAGGAGCGGTGGCATTATTGTTGGTTATGGTGGTGGTGGTGCTAGATGTGGGCATTTCCACAGGCTTTCTTGAACGGCTGCGGCCACGGTGAACGTGGCGCTCACAATACTTCTGGCCGGCCACCACGTCCCTCGAGCACCTCCACTTCTTTCCGTCAGTCCTCCGGCACCGGCCTAGTTCTGGATCCATTGCTGCTCTTCCCCAGTACCCTGATTGCAACACTGATCACACGCGTTCATACTCTTCATCAAAAGTTCACTAATAGTCTATAATATTTATTTTTGGACGGATTCATTAAATTCACTTAGGCAGACATAAAATATAAAATTATTTACGGACCAATTTCTTTTGGAAGTGCTAAAGTACACATTTCATAAATACAAAGCAAGAATAGACCACAAATTGGCCGAGATCAAATGTTGATGAAAATGTAAAATTTAAAAAGGTAGGGTGAACAAACCCTAAGGGGAGTTCAAACATAGACACTGTTTTGTAAGCTAGACAAAAATCTAAACATTAATGGACATGGAATTAGAAGGCCGAATTCGTGCGCATTTAAAGAAAATGTAAATGATCTTAACATTTAACAGTACCAATAAGAAGGAAGATAGTTAATGAAAAATGACTTACAAGCTGGCTGGTAATGGGAATAATGTTGAAGAGGGTGGTGGAGGAAATATGTAGGAGAGTTAAGAAGACTTTTCTTGATTGGTTGGAGGAGTTCAGGAGGAACAGCAGCGCCAGCTAACATGTATCTGTAGATCAAAGCTTGTAACTCGAGTTCCTGCCATTGAGCCAAGCTGAAGTAACTTCCCATCCCTAACAAAACAAAGGAGACCCAATTTTAGAAGGCAAAAATCAAGGAAGTAACCAAGCCAGAAACTTTCCAAACCAGGGAGTTAGAACTTTCTGAGGTTCTGGCAAAAAGAGATAAAACGAAAAGGGTGCAAAGAAAAAAAAAAGAATAAAAATCTTACTGGTAAATCTGGTGTTTGAATCTGGAAGTGCTGACAGGTTGCTGTTGAGCTCAGTTACAAACAAAGGGAGTGTAGAAGATCCAGACCCAGATGGCTGTTGATGTTGTTCAGGGAGAGGTTTGGGTATCTTTGCAGAACGTTGTTGGTCTGACTCAGGCTGGTTTCTCCATTGTTTCAGATGCAAGTCCATGAAGAGAGAGAGAGATTTGTAGTTTGGTTGCTTTTGTTTAGGATTTGGTTGGGTTTTTAATAGAGAGCTTTGTAGGAACTGCTCTGTAGGTTTCTTTTATAACTTTGGCAGATAGCATACTTAAGAGAGATAGGAGAGATAAAATATTCTGACACGAAAGCCTGAAAAGTTTGTTTATGACCAGTGGAGAAGCCTAGGGCACTTGAGAAAAAAAAGACAGTCAGACAAGACAGTTGAGAGAAGGAAAAAAAAACCAAAAATTATTAAAAATATATTACTATAATTAAATAAAACCCTGTTGAGATCGAGAAAGAGAAGTTTATTAACCTGCAGTCTCGGGCTTCTTTGCAGCTGAGCTGCAGTAGCATATTCTGAGATTGAAAAAGAATAGTACGAAATGATTATTATTTTTTAAAAAAATTATTAGTTATTATATGTAATAATTAATAATTAGATGATAAATATTTATTTTAATAATTCTGATAATAAATAATTAATTTTTTAAAATTTTTAATTATATAATATATTTTGAATGAAAAAATATATATTAATATGAAATAATCATTTTATACTATCTTCGTCAGATTAAATCGAGCTTAAACCAAGAGTAATTATAGATGATATATTTAAAGTGTATTAGGATTTTGATGGAGCCGACAGAGCCGAGTTCAGACTTTTCTGGTTTGTCTTTCCAATCTTCAGGGTTAATTCCATGAGTAGGTCAAGATGTGTCTTATTCTGCAGATACGTTTTAACTTCACGTGAAGATTGCCCTGAATTTACAGCCCCCTCCACCCAAAAAAAAAAAGAAAAGAAATAGAACATTGAAATTTCATGTCTTTTCCCAAGAAAAAGAAGGAAAAAATACTGTAGCAAGTGTATATATATATATATAGGTTCTTAAAAGAAAACTTTACATCTTATTATTCTTATCGAGTGATACCGATTAAAATAATATATATTAAAAAAAAATTATATAATATTTTTTAAAACAAAATTGAATAAAAATGATGTAATAAATATAAAATGCTATCTCAAAATAATAAATAATTAATTTTTATAAAAATCAATTAAGTGGATCAATTGCAATATGATAAATATAAATCCAACAAAAATAAAAAGAAATCGCTAAGATTATTATATATTGAAAATCATCATAATATTATCTATCAAATTAAAATTCTTTATTTAATATTTAAATATTTTTTATAAAATATTAATATTTTTAAAACACCCGTATCAAAATTATTATCTATAAAAACCAATTTTATATTATGTGAAATGTGAACTCAATTATTCCAATATACAAGTAATAACAATAATAAAGATTTCTGTTGCTTTGGCCCCAGACCTGACATACAGAATTTTATGGAACAAAGACGAAAATAGGTTTCTTTTATTTTTCCTGAAAATGGACATGGAAAATAAAGTTGACTCACTCAACCCATTCTGCCCTACAAATTTAATATCTGCCCTAAATTTTACCTTCCTTTCATTTTACTTATTATTATATTGTTCTGCCCTACAAACTTAATATCTCACTCAAAACTCAAGTTTCTTTTACTTCTATTTTTCATATTTTTACTAAATTAGGTTTCGAATTTCATTTGCAGGAAATAATAACGGTTTATTTTAAAAAAAGAATGAAATAATAATCATATGAAAATAGGATAGAAAAAGAATAACTATTAGTATATAATTTAATTTGCAAAATAGAATAGAAGGAAAAAATACTATGAATATTTTTGATTAGTTAAATTTATTAAGGAACAAGATTAACATATTATTTTGTTTTTTAATAAAATATAATATTTTTATTCAAAAAATTTAGCCTTTTACAAAATCTCATTTTATATTTGAAAAAATAATTCTAATTCTAATTCTAACTCTAATAATAATAATAATAATAAAATTTATTTTAAAATTTCTTACAAAAATATTTAATTAATTATCAAAAAAATAATTTATTTTTCTATTTTTTTTACTTTTATTTTTCTTGTTTTCCCTATTTTCCTTCTTCCATTCGAGCAACTGTCAGCGACGACTTTAGCTCGGGTTGATCCATGAAACCGCTTGCCAGCAAATCGATTTAGCCATCTCAAGTGGCCATTTAAGTAGACTTTACAATTTGTGAATATGATTTATTTTATTGTATCATAATTATATTTAAAATATTTTTTATTTATATAAATTTTGATATATTAATAATTTATATTATATAAATTTTAAAATATTTATATATTTATATTATTTTTTTTATATTTATATTATATTTTTAATTAATTTTTTTATATCATATTCGTGTCGTTTTTAATATTTTCATGTCCACGTTTAAGGCCACTGGACGCTGGATAGGCTTTTATTGGTGGCAAAAGATAGTTGTTCTCAACTGGATATGTGGCTTTTGATGCCGATTCATCATAACAGACACGTCGTATTTAATTAGGCTATAATTCTTAATAGACACGAGGCATAATATGATTGATGATGGTTAGAAGAATTCCGTTCGTTTTCCTAACTTTATTATAAAATGAAGCAGCCAAGTAAATGAAAAAAAAAATTAATGATCGACCAAGCAAATCAAAGCAAAAGGCCAAAAAACATCTTGGATC
Organism: Fremontodendron californicum; assembly: GCA_030761205.1. Taxonomy (NCBI): domain Eukaryota; kingdom Viridiplantae; phylum Streptophyta; class Magnoliopsida; order Malvales; family Malvaceae; genus Fremontodendron; species Fremontodendron californicum. The sequence continues at coordinate 6,578,913 of JAULJL010000009.1, read as the reverse complement.
AACTGCACTGTGTACGGATCTCGACGTTACTTAATATTCGTCTTTACTTGAGCCATTTAAAAATAAAATTAAATAAAAATAGTGGAAATTACTTAATATTAATAAATTAATTTAATAATAAAAAATAAAAGGGGATTAAGCTAAAGTAGTAATAAATAATAATATTAATTAAAAGAAAAAAGGTTGGTCACATGTCTGAAGGAGAGTAATACGTCACTGACACAGAATGTGAGTAAAGATGTCAGAAGACTACACAGCTCAGCTGCTGACGTGGGTCCCTTCCCTTTTTCAAACATTTTCTCTTTCTGTAGGATAAAGTAAGGCACGCCGGCACGCCACCCCCCTCTTCTCACGTGCCTTCCTCTTTCTCGATACTTCTTCTTATTTTTATCTTTTTTGATCTGAATATTTAAACTAATGTTTGGAGTGAGAGACAGCAAGATTAGAGTGGTTTATTGATCGAGTTATTCATTTAAATTTAAAGATTTATTTGATATTTGAGAAAAATTAGATAAAAATATTAAATTCAAAAAATGAGTTTAGATAAAATTTAATAAGATAACTCTTGATTCTGTAAATTTAGATTTCCTTAATAATTAGAGTCTAAATCTTTTCATTTTTTATTAAGCTGTACAGTCTCATATATATTTTGTAGCAGTTTGTTGTTTTTTGGATAATAAAAATTTTTACTTATAAAAAAACAAAATTTAAATTTTATTTTTAAAATAGGTCGAGCCTTGTATAAAATTTTTTAAATCTATACTCGATCCGAATACTATATTATTATATGTTAAATATAATTTTATATTTAATAATAGATAATTATAATTTATAAACTTATAAAATTATTTGCATTTGCCCGAAAGAATCTCCGAAAGCTCCTTCATTGGCATTTGCCCGAGCACCTGAGAAGAGAAGAGAACAGAACAGAACAAGCTCAAACTACTTTCTTTAACATGCCCATATCATTTACAATAAAAAAACAACATTACATTATATTTGAAAATATGAATTTAAAAATTTAGATTTGAATTTCATTTGTTATATAAATTATGAAAATGAGATGCATATATTATGTATAAATTAATTAAGATTCAATATGATTATATATTTGAAAGGTATAAAAATATGAATTTCAAATTCACAAATAATTATAAATATTTCAAATTTATCATTAAATAAGCATCCAACATATCTATAAATTTAAAAAATAATCATCAATATTATATTTACATGTGTTTTATTACATAATTTATATTATTTTTGAAATTCAATTCATCTTTTGAAATTCAAATTTTCAAACCTAATTTTTTTGTATTTGAAATTTTTTTCAAAAAAAATAATAGAGCAATAAGTAAAAAGACTTTGGAATTTTTTTTTTTTTTAACTAATCAAAAGTTTACCTGCAACAACCGAACCATATTTACACAGAAGAATTGCATCATAGTTAATTAAAGCAGTTGGATGGTTTTGATCTTTAATGATCAAGTCTTGAAAATATCTAGCTGACAGCTCCATGTTTCCTATAAACTGGTGTCCTATAAACTTTGAATTTATTTATCTGAGATGCAACATTCAAGGCTAGCTAGCACTAGCAATATTTGGGAATCTATCAAAGCTTCTTTGCTTGAAAGAGGGAGATCTTATCTTATGACTGATATATTTTTTTATTTAAAAAATTGAATTCGAATTTCTGATCTCTTATGTTAAAAAAAGAATGAAACTTTAAAGTTACACTTCACATTTTAAGTTTAGTTGTTTTATAAGCTATGTAATTCGAATTTGGATGAGTGTTAGATACGAATATATATATGATATAAATATATTTATTTTTTTTAATATTTTTATATATTTAAAAAATTATACTTTCCCATGCATATCCAAATAAGTGTCAAATACAAATATTTAAAAAAGAAAGAAGCCGGATAATATATAAATTAAGTAGTGAGAACTTAATGAATCATATAACCACCATTTATGCTTTGAACTTTACATCTATTTGAACCCTTTTTTCCTTTTTCTTTTTTAACCAACTTAAATAGTTGTACGGAGGAGGACCGTAGGCCCAAATTCAGTGAATGAACCCAGAACTTAAGTTAACTGGGCTTCAAGCCCTAAAAGTATTCAACAAAGACTCAAATCAATAGGATCCAAAACATTTCTCTGGTTGGGCTTTCATTGAAAAACTTTAATGGTTTCAATTCTCTGGTATTGTTTTGGTTGGGCGTTTTAATTCATTAAAACGTTATGACTTTTGGAAGTATTAAGTATCAAAACAATATTTATTCTTTAATTTATTGTCTTATATATTGATGGTGGAACAACAAATCAAATTTATATTTTAATTTATAACTTAGTGTTTAATGTTAAGTTTAATCTATTCAGCAATTGTGTATTGGACATCAGAATAAAATCTTCAAATATTTACAGCGAGATTTTCTACTGCATGCAGCGCTAAACCAAAGCTTTCTTGTTGATTTTTTCTAGCCTTTACTGCCGGGCATTTTCATTTGACGGCTTGCAGAATATCTTTATCCTTACCACTGGCTATCAGTAAAAAAAATAAAAATGAAAAAAGGTAAATATATACCTTTCATGTTGCTGAGGCAAGCTTGAATTGAATCATTGTTACATTTCTCTTTCAAAATGAAGAATTGGTAAGGTTTTTTTAGGGCAACCATTTGAAGGAGACAACTCCTGACTTTGGCAGGAGCAGAGGCTAGAACCCCATCAAGTTTTCTTTTTCTTTTTTGTTGGTTCAAACTCATGAAAGGTTGAAGTTAATTAATTTCAACTGTACTGGGTTATGATCCGTATTCCCAACAGTAAAACGAGGCCAGATTGTTTTGAATAATCTCTTTAAAGAGTTAAAGAAGCCTCCTTGATATTTGATATGCATGAACCCAAAATGATAGTTGTAACTAAAGCACGGGTTTATCTCTTTTCACTTAACCTAATTATAAGTCGGTCGAAAACATCGAAGCTATTAAAAAGAATAATCAACTTGGTTCGGAAAAAAATGGATACGACGAAAAAGTTCTCCAATACTTTTTCTTCGTAAGCATGGAGGAACCTTCCGAACTTGATCCAAAACAAAAACACTTGAAGCGACATAATTTGTAATTATTGTTCCATAACTCAAATGGTCAATCACACTTTGTTGGACCAAAATAAAATTTAAATTTATATGATTGAATTTTTTATTTATTTTCAAATATAGGGTTTAGCTAATTAGTTAATTCATGCATTAATTTTTAAAAAGTTACATCTAATCGATTTGAAATTCGAATCTCAACATTTACAATCAATTCTCTATTCTCGGGCCGGCCTCCTTTATGTCAATTTTTTTTTATTTTCCTTTACAAAAGTGAGGAGTGAATCTATGTAATCTACCCATTCCATATCTAGGTTTGATTTATGTTGGCAATATCCATTTGCCATGGAGCACCTCATGACTAGATGAAGAGAACCCTTTTGAGACAAAGAGAGAGATGTTAATTGTTTTCATTCAAATAGGAAGATTTGGATGTCACCTTTTGATGAGACATGTTGGAATGGAATAATAAGACATAATTACGAGTTTGTGTATTTTTTTAGAATTTCAATATATATAATGCATATTGTGAAAAATGTGATTGGAAACCAAACAACATTTACAATACTATATATATACTCATTAGAATACTACATACTCTTTCTTGTCCTATCTGTCAGCATATGGTGAATTTGAGCCAAACTGTTCCATTTTCTGTTGACATAAATTGGATGAGAAAAATAATTTTGGAATTTTTTTAACGAGTATCCTATGTTACTTCTAAGATGAACTTGCTATAATTTCTACTGGCAATATTTTTTGGTACTTGTATATATTTAATTTAATGCATTTCTACAAATATAAATTTATGTAAATTTCATTGTATTAAAGGTGATAAGAGATAACATTTTTTTTAATTTGGCTTAATTCAAATGGTTCACCTATCTCTTTTAAAAGGTGTATTCTTGTAAAATTATAGTTCGATTCTCTCCAGTTACAACTTTTCTATCCTTATTTCCTAGATTTCAGCCTCTCATGTACCCAAAAAAATGATAACATTTTTCTAAATAGTAATTGACAAATACTTCACTTGGATATTGTTTGAAAAGGATGAAATAACTTATAAATTGCACCATTTTATTGAAAATATGGTATTTTTTTTCCCTTTCATATGAGCAATTAACAAGGATGCAATTCTAATGGAAAGGATGTAATTGGAGAAACTTGACCTTGGCTAACATTCTTTGAGATTTGATAGGGAAAAGTAAGGTAAAAGTAGTCCACTACTATTTTTTTTATTAGTATCTTTAAGAATGGAGTTTTGTTTTGTATGAAAAGGTTGATTTTGAAAAGAAAAAAAAAAGTTTAAACAATGTTTGAATTTGAAGATTAGCAGTGTAAAAAAGGAGGGTACTTATTTCTACCTAAAATTGAAACTTAACAGCCTCAACAAAAAACAAAATGCAAATGGTTTGAAATTCAATAAAATTTCTAACCTTTAAATACGTAATTAAGTCCGTCAATGTATAAATATGTTTTGATTAAAATTAAAATTATGATTATACGCGCAGGTTTTTTCTATTTTTATTGGAGAAAAAGGAAATTCTAGCAAATATTATAATTTCACCCCAAAAAATACACTGAAGGGAAAGAGAGAGAGAGAGAGAGGGGCAAAGGGCAAAGCAAATTGTGGTTTGACTTGAAGGGGGGTTGGTATGGGGGAGGCTTAGGGTCCATAACAAGGAATGGACAAAAGCCGACCGTCTCTGACACGTGGATGCGGCGGATCAATGAACACGTGTGAGGTCGACAAGCTGAAAATTGGACGTATTATGTGGATGCATCGAATGACGGTGCATTTATAAGACACTGTTACCTTTCTTGTCTTCAGTGATAATATTTGCAAACTTTAAGGGCCCATTTGGATTTCGTAATGTTAATGTTTCTTGGATTGCGTGGTCGCTCTATTCGCCTTCGCTTCGCTTTGGATTTTTTTTTTTTTGAAAGGAAAACAAAATTGTTGAAGCCAAGTGGAAAAAAAATGTGAAAGTTAACTTTGAGCCATGTTTTATATATGTGAGAATAAAATAGGCTTGCAAGTTGCAAGTGATAAATTCATCACATAATTGATTTTATTGATATTGTTTAAAAAATAAAAAATTTGAAATATTAATTTGTATTATTGATTTGGCACACAATTAGAAATAGTTTTTATGAATTTGTATTATTGATTTTGCTAATTTTGTAATTTTTTATTACTTAATTAATATATTTGGCTTAGAAAAAAAAAAAAAGTTTCTGAGTTTTTACTTGTTTTTTTGGGTATCATGTTTGATGTTACAAAACATACAGATTTTACATGTCATTGACACAAATACTATGTCCTTCTGTTCATTGCAAACTGTTTTAACGTATCAGTATCAGATGTCAGCCAGACAAAGCCTAGTAGTAATGGTAAATGAAACAAACATTTTTTTGCTAAACTATTTTGGGTAAATATAAAAAACATGTCCTCAATAATTAAATAATTTAATAATTAAAAATTATTTAAAAAAATAAAAAAAATAAAAAATTATTAGGAAAGATACTGTAAAAATAAAATTGTCTTTAATGAAAAAAAAAATTTCTTTCTTTTTTCATTAAAAAAATATTATTTTTTTAAAAATTTAATTAAAAATAAATTTATAAAATAAAATATTTAAATATTTATTTTTTTAAATTAAAAAATTTAATTTTAGAAATATTGTTTGTATAATTTATTATTTATTTAATTTTTTAATTAAAAAAGTAAATAAAAAAATAATATTTTAAAATTAAAAAATTTATTTTTAGAAAAAAATATTTTTTAATTAAAAAAGTAAATTAAAAAATAAGAGAAAAAGAGAGAAGAATATTTTTTTATCAAGGGTAATTTTGTTTTTATAATTTTTTTTCTAACAATTTTATGTTTTTTATTTCTCTTTTTCAAATAATTCTTATTCATTATATCATTTAATAATTATTGTAATAAAAAAGATATTTTTTAAAATTTATCCAACTATTTTTTACCTCTTTCACCTGATTTATCTTCTTTTGAATCGAGGTTAATAAGTATGAAGAACACTATTGACTTTGTTTCACTTTTTCTTTGTTCTTTTTGGTAAAATAGTGTAATTTCACCCTGCAGGGTACAATTTACACCAGTAGAAAATGATTGAACTTTTTAGTGAATTCTGATCCATATCCAATCTTAGCCACCTCATAATGTCAAAAATAATATATATATATATATATATTAATAAACTATCTTATAAACCATAAGTGAAAATTTTAAATTTTACTAACGAAATTAATAAAATTGTTGAACCCACTCGGCCTACCAAAAACAGGCCCAGTCTGACAAGCACAAAGCCCAAATGAACAGGCCGACCAGACAAGCCCAGCAAGCATCAGGAGCAGAGGTAGGGGACACGTGGCCATCCCTTTTTTTCCCAATGGTCACTTCGGTGTCCACCTAGGGCAGTGTGAGACATTAAATGCAGCCGTCTCCTCGACACAGCCCTCCGAGGCCGCTTGCACCAAACGACCTACCAGAGTCGGGCACGTGGAACTAGTTGGGCGAGCACCAGCTCGACCAACCTCCCCTATAAATGGCCCCCTTCAAGACTATTCACAAGCTAAGCTCTCTCTATCTCTGTCTCTCTCTCCCTTTCTTGTAAGACTATCTACTCCTTGTCTTTAACATTCCTTTACATTCTCTTCCAAATACTGACTTAACTATCGGAGCTTGTCCCGAAGCTCAACCTCCGGTGCCTTCTGACCTATTATTTCTCCTTTTCAGGACCTCAAACCACCAGATATTTCAGGAACACCATAACGACATAAAAAGACATCAACATCTGGCGCCATCTATGGGAAACGACAAGCCATGTCTTTGCCACTACCAATCCTAACAACCTCCTCACTGGGAAACCAGGGGACCATCCCCCCATCACTAACTCCTCCACACCTCCGATTACAGGCAGTTGTCATTCTCCTCTCCCCATAAACTTTTCCAACCTCCCGGGACCTGGCACCAGCTACCAATCACCCTTTCTGGCCCCAACAACCCTTCTACCACCAGCCTTACTGATAACTCGTATAATTATATAGTTTTTAGTTATGTTTTATTATTGTTTTGTGTCAAATACGAGTTATTATTGTTTAGTCTAATTGTGTTTATGATCTTTTATATTTTTATGTAATTTGGTGTTTTTCACAAGTTTCTTTGAGTGATTTCAGATTACTAGAATTAAGGGCAAATCCAGTTCAGTTCCAGTTCTGACACCTTTTGCCATATCAGCTATATCTGGAGTTTCACTGAAGCAATAAGGCTGAAATTTTAACCGTGCAAAGTTAAGAGGCATATCTATCTTTTTCATGTTTTACACTTCTTGAAACGGAGTCGTTTTCCCTAGCGAAATCAACCATCAAGTTGGCTGATGTGCAATGACGTCTGTCCTGAGCAGTTTTCGTATTTTGACCATATCGTCCGATACACATCAGCAAATGAGCTGATTCCAACGGCTATGAATCAGTAACTCATAGGGGAACATTTTTCTAGAAGACCATGTGATCAGATCAGGCCTCCAAGATTGACAAAATCGACCATCAAGTTGGCTGATCAAAATGGTCATACAATATGACGAAAGTTGTTAGAAAAATGCACCCACCTATTATACCTACCTTTGAAATTTGTAAAGCTTGTCTCTTGTCATTTAGCCCTCCAAAATGTGTATAAATAGAGGGCCTTGGATGATTGTAGAGGATCATATTGTACATAGGTAGGATATTAGCCATTTTAATAAAATTCTCTAAGTTTTCTTCTTCTTTCTTTTCTCTAGTTTTCTTTCTTTTCTCTAGTTTTCTTTTTCTTTAGAGAGAGCAAGAGGTTGGATAATTAATATTCTTCCTCTTCTTCTTTCTTTCTTTTATTTTCTTCTTAGATTTTCTTTAATTTTATGTTTATGTTTACAATGCCTATGCTAGGCTAAACTTCTATTTGGTTAAGGGTGATTTCAAAGCCCTAGACATATTTTGTGATTGATTTTCAGATTCTATCTATCATTAATTTTCTATCAAAGTTGCTTATGTTCTTCTACAAGAATTGTTCATGATGTTGTCTTGATTTATTTAGGTGTACAACTAGATAGATCTTGATAATTATCTATTGCTAGTTTAGGAGTCTTGATCCGTGTAATTGTCTTGATTTCCTATTCATAAGTGGCAATTTGTGATTAATGATTATGGTCAAGTTTTCAATAATTGCAAAGTGGAACATAACCTAAGTTGAACAATCCGAGCTTATGTGTTTGTTGCTTAGATCAACCTATCTTTCTCATCATAAGGCTGCCATTAAATTGAATTTAGAGAGCTTATTCTAGGTTGTTTAATGGTTAGAGATTAAATAGAGAGCTTGTTCTATTTAACGACAAACTAAGGAAAGATTGGGATAACAGAGCTTGTTGTTATCTACGGTTGTTAACTTTGATAGTTGGTTGATATTGATAGATCTGAAATTGATTCTTAATGATGTCTAGTGGTGGAGAATGAAACCTTAACCATATTTTTCATATTTGATTCTTCTTACTTGTTTTCTTACTTTTAGTTTGCTTATTTTTAAAAGTATATTTATTTTTATTGGCTGGTTATACCGCCTAATTTAGTATATATATTTTTATTGGCTGGTTATACCGCCTAATTTAGTATATATATTTTTATTGGCTGGTTATACCGCCTTGCATCTTATTCTTATTATTTACTTTAGTTTAAATCTGGCTTCAAAAACCCCTTTTCTTTTATTGTTCTTGAATTTAAGTTTTAAACTATTAACTTATAAACTAAAACCCAATCCCTGAGGACTCGACCCTTGCTAACTACTATACTTACAATTTATCTTTTTAGTGCAAGGTTAAATAAGATACACTCTTTTGGGTGCATCACTTACTACCAAAACTTACTCATAGCCCCCTCTCCAGTGTTCTCAACCCTCACAACTCCGCTACGAGATGTACTCCCAACCACTCAACAAACCACCCACGTAGCCCTCTCCAGCCTCTTGGAGGCTCAGTTTAACGCTGTGGGACAAACAAGCATTTCTCTCGCCCCCGGGGTAGACCCCCCACCAGCTGGCAGGGAAAACCCGCCAGCCACGCTATCACCGAATCCCGCCACCGGACCCCTACCAGCACCCAACCCCATCATCCAAACACCCAACACCACCTTTCACCCGACCATGCTATCCTATGTCGACCCCGCATACCAAATGCTCATGAGCCACATACAAACCCTTTAGGCATAGTTGGCTGAGCAGCAGCGGACCGCCCGACAGCCTAACCAGAAACCTGGCCCAAGCCAACGGGGCAACCACAACAACCACGAAGAGAACAGCGCCACCTCGTCATGTCGAGGCAGCCACCGAAAAGCCACCAGCAGAGCCCTCATACAAACCAAAGGGCAACGCCCTGAGGAGAGACCCCAGGACTCAGAATACTTATCCGTCAGTAAAGAGACCATTGTTTTCTCCACGGAGGCCCAGATGGTGGCCCTAAAAAAAGAAGTCCACAGTATGATGAAAGACAAGAATGAGGAAACAGAGTGGATGACGGATGACAACAGCCCATAACCCCGGAAATCCGGCAGAAATCGGTGCCCAAAATCACCAAGCTCCCCAAAGAAACCTATGATGGCACCAAGGACCCTACGAATCACCTCATCCAGTATAAAAATTACATGGACTTGCTCGGGGCTATCGACGCCCAGAAGTGCAGAGTTTTTCCCATGACACTTAGGGCGCACGCCAGTACATGGTACCACTCACTGCCAGTCGGGTCCATTGATCGCTTCCAAAAGCTTGGCAGAACTTTCATCGCCCATTTCCTCGCCAACAAGGTGACTTTCAAAACATCCGCCAGCCTCCTTGCAGTGAGGCAAAAGGAGAGCGAGACCTTCAGAGAATACATCCGCAAGTTTAACTCTGCCACTATGGAAATCAATGACCTGTACGATGACTGGGCCATCCAAGCGTTGATCTGTGGAGTTCGCCACTAACACCTACGGTACTCCATAACGGACGAGAAGCTTGAAAAACTCTATAGTATGTATGAGAAAACCCAGAGGTACTCCGAAATAGAAGAGATGAAATTGGCTGAGGGGCCCGAAGAAAGAACCAACTACCAACGGGACCAAGGGCATCCACCAAAAACCAAGCAGGGATATGAAGACAACAGAAGACAGTTGGGTCTTGACTCACACCACCATAGATCCAGGTCACTCGAAAGAATAATCCGACAGAGTAACATAGACAGAGGCATCCAGGGCCGAGGGCAGAGAGGGAAAAGAGCCCCGTACTCTAAGTTCGACGAGTACACCCCTCTCAACGCATCAAAGACCCACGAGGGCATATTTGGAACGCCCTACCCAATGAAAGATAACCCCCTGCGCTTTAACTCCAAAGAAATGTGCAACTATCACAACGACGTGGGGCACAACACGGAAGACTGCAGATCTCTGAAGGATGCAATCGAGACCGCCGTTAGAAAAGTTCAGATTAAACAGTTTGTGAGAAAGGCAGAGGCTCAATAGGGGCAATCGTCGGTGAATAATCAGAGAAATTCGGGCAGGACAGAATTGAAGAAACCAATACAGGGGATGATAAATATGATAATGGGGGGCATAGAAGAATGGATAGCCTCCAAAAGAAAAACTCAATTAAGGAGCATAATGGCAATCGATGCAACTACCAAGCGAGTCAAACAAAATGAATACTGGATAATAGACTTCATCGATAACGATGTCGACATCCTGGAAGACAATGGTAATGACCCAAATGTTGTATCGACCATAATCGAATATTTCAAAATAATAAGGGTCATTGTCTACAGTGGCAGTGCAGTGGAAGTTATTCAGTGGGAAGCCTTCAAGAAGATGGGCATCCCTAAAAAAGAGTTGAAACCAGCAAGCCAAATTTTTGGCTTTGCAAACCAGCCAATTGCAGTAAAAAGGTCGATTACCCTACCGATAACAATAGGAGACGGCGACCACACCCTCACCGTCATCTCAGAATTTCTAGTGGTCGACTAGCATTCGGGCTACAATGTAATCTTTGGAAGGCCTATGATGAGAAAGGTAAGAATGGTGGCCACCGTTTACTGTCTGACAGTTAAATTCCTAACACTAATAGGGATCGGTTACATGAAGACAGACCAACAAACAACTCGGCAGTGCCACGTGTTGTCCAGATAGATTGCGAACAAGCACAAAAATGTCGAGTACGATGATGGCATGGCAGAGGTAGGGGGCAAGACGAAGAAACAGGGGGGCAACAAATAGAAACTCAGGTCAACTTGATTGACAAAACGATGCTCACCTTGGAAAGATTGGATAACAAGACAGAAACAAGTCAGTACAAGACGGAGCCTGCAGAGCAAACAAAGACAGTCCCTTTAGACCCAGAAAACCCATCTAAAACAACCAAGGTCGGGTCCTTCCTAGGAAGTGATGAAAGGCGACCACTAGTGGCCATACTGCAAGAAAATACAGACATCTTTGCATGGTCGACGGCTGACATACCGGGAATAGACCCCAATATTATCACCCACTCCCTCAATGTTAACCCTGCAGCAAGACCAGTTAGACAAAAGAAGCGCCAGTTCGCCTTAGAAAGAATCAAGGCAGTTAGATAATAAGTTCAGAAATTGCTCGCCGCTGACTTCATCGAGGAAGTGGTCTACCCTGATTGGCTCGCCAACGTAGTAATGATGGAAAAGGCTAGTGGGAAATGGAGAATGTGTGTTGACTTCATAGATTTGAATAAGGTCTGCCCTAAAGACAGCTTTCCTCTACCAGCCATAGATCGATTGGTCGACTTCTCGGCAGGTCATAAATACCTAAGTTTTATGGATGCTTTCTTCGACTACAACCAGATCAAAATGAATCCTGCAAACCAAGATAAGACGTCCTTTGTGACGGAGGAAGGTTTATTCTGCTACCAAGTCATGCCCTTCGGGCTAAAGAACGCAAGAGCCACCTATCAAAGGTTGATAAGCAGACTTTTCAAAGACCAAATTAGGTGGAGTATGGAAGTATATGTGGATGACATGTGGGTCAAAAGTCCCTCACTAGACCAACTCGTCAGGGATCTAGAAGAAGCTTTCAGTATCATCAGGAAATACAACATGAGGTTGAATCCGAAAAAATACGCATTCGCAGTAGGAGCAGGGAAGTTTCTCAATTTTATGGTCTCCAACAGAGGAATAGAAGCAAATCTGAAAAAAATCAAAGCAATCTTAAGAAAAAATCCAGGCAATCTTAGGAAAAAATCCAAGAAACACTAAAGAAATGCAAAGACTTACTGGTAGAGTGGTCGCCCTCAATAGGTTCGTCTCCAAACTCGCTGACAAGTGCTTACATTTCTTCAAAGTGCTTAGGGGAGCCTCCAGGTATGAATGGACCGAGGGTTGCCAAAAGGATTCTGAGGAACTAAAGAAATACTTGTGCTCGCCGCCTCTACTCACTAGTCCGTTACCAGGAGACCAACTGTATATGTACCTGGCAGCTTCAGACGAAACCATAGCAGTCATACTCTTTAAAAAGGAAGAAGATCGCCAAACACCAGTCTATTATGTCAGTCGAGCCCTGCAGAATGGAGAAATTAACTACACTCGACTGGAAAAAACTATCTACGCCCTGATAGTAGCAGTCTGACGCCCAAGACAGTATTTCTAGGCTCATCCCATCATAGTGCTAACGGATCAACCACTAAGGGAGGTTTTGCAAAAAGTAGACACGACGGGCAGAATGGCCAAGTGGAGTGTTGAACTCAGTGAGTTTAGTTTGGAGTATAAGTCACGGAATGCCATCAAGGCCAAGGCTTTGGCGGATTTCATAGCTGAGTGCTCTTTTGACAACGCTATCATGGCACCAATCCATTACCCCGAAGAGCCACAACCAAACCCTGACGAGGCGACACAGCCACTATCCCCAGAACCAACCTTGATACAACAACCCCAGCGGCAGAAAGCCGCCCCAACCGGCACGTGGACCTTGTACGTGGATGGATCCTCAAGAAAAGAGGGATCGGGGGTTGGAATCCTGCTAACTGACCCTTATGGAAGTGAATGGCAGTACAGTTTGTCCTTCGGTTTCCCTGTCTCGAACAATGCAGTTTAATATGAAGCTCTCCTGGCGAGGCTCGAGCTGGCCCTCAAGCTTGGGGCCGTAAGGTTATCTATGTCTATCGATTTCCAACTAGTGGCAAAACAAATAAATGGGGAGTACGAAGTAAGGGAGCCTGCGTTGATAAAGTATCATAAAAAGGTGATGGACCCAAAGCGACGTTTCAACCAGCTGATAATCCAGCAGATCGCCAGAGAGGAAAATGTCAGAGCAGACTCTTTGTCCAAGCTCGTCTCCGCCATCGAAATAAAACAAAGAGGAAAGATCCTTCTCGAACACCGTCCTCTACCAAGCCATCAAGAAGGCAAAGAGATTTTCCCAATAACTAATGAACAGAGCTGGTCAACAAGCATCACAGACTTCCTCACAAACGGGACCCTGCCTGTCGATCCCAAAGAGCAATTCAGGCTAAGAAGAAGAGCTGTTAGATACACTATAATAGAAGAAACCTTTTACAGGAAGTCATTCAGCGAACCCTTGTTTAGTTGCCTAGAGCCCGCAGAAGTTGAATACGTCCTCTGAGAAATCCACGAAGGGTTATGTGGAAATCACATGTGGGGCAGGTCTTTGGCACAGAAAGCACATAGACAAGATTTTTACTGGCCAACAATGAAAAAAGATGCCACAAAAATGGTAAAAAAGTGCGACAAGTGCCAAAAGTTTGCCACCGTTCCAAAGCAACTAACAGAATTGCTCAATAAATTGTCAATCCCATGGCCTTTAGCAATATGGGGGATTGACATCCTCGAACCTATCTCGATCGCAATAGGGCAAAAGAAGTTTATGGTTGTATCCTGCGAATACTTTACCAAATGGGTAGAAGCACAGGCTGTGGCGACCATCATGGAAAGGGTAATCGAGAATTTTGTCCAAAAATCCATGGTATGCAGATACGAAGTCCCCAATACCATCGTGGTGGATAATGGTGCACAGTTCCAGGGAGGCAAGTTGAAATTTTTTTGTGAAAACTTCAAAATTTTGCTCACACATAGCTCGGTGAAGCACCCCCAAACAGATGGACAAGTGGAGGCAATTATCAAGAAAATCCTCCAAGGCTTGAAAAATAAGCTTGACGATGCCAAGGGGGTATGGCTGGAAGAAATGCAAGGAATGCTCTGGGCCATTAGGACTACGACCCACTCCGACACGGGCGAGACCCCCTTCAACCTGATGTATGGAATAGAGGCTGTAATACCAGCCGAAATAGGTATCAATTCTTTGAGAACAGCCCACTACGACTCTGCTGCCAACGAAGAAGCACTTAGAAGAAATCTGGATCTCCTAGAGGAAACCAGAGACAGGACACAGATCAGACAGGCAGCCATATCACATCAGGTCGCCCAGTACTACAACTTGAAGGTCAAAGGCAGACAGTTCCAAGTAGGCAATCTCGTCCTCAGAAGTTGAGAAGCCAACAGGCCCACGGGCGAACAGGGGAAGATGGCCTCAAACTGGGAAGGCTCTTACAAAGTAACAAAGAAGATTGGCTTTGGAGCCTACGCCCTAGAACGAATGGATGGAAGCCCCGTACCAAGGACGTGGAATGCAATCCACCTGAAGATATATTTCCTGTAATCTTATTCACAAGTTGTATTTTCCTCCATAAGAATAATAAGATGACTGGTCTTTTGCAGGAAAAATAGTAACAAACATATACTGCACGCCCAATGGCCTCTAACTGGCCCATCCACCATCGCGTCCATCATGTGCGCTCGCAATAAGACGTTATGCTGCACACCCAACGGCATCTAACTGGCCCATTCACCATCGCATCCACCATTGTGCTCGCAATAAGACGCCATGTTGGACGTCCAACGGCCTCTAACTGGCCCATCCACCATCGCGTCCACCATGTGCGCTCCCAATAGGACGCCGTGTTGCACGTCCAACGGCCTCTAACTGGCCCATCCATCATCGCGTCCACCATGTGTGCTCGCAATAAGACGCCATGTTGCACGTCCAACGGCCTCTAACTGGCCAATCCACTATCGTGTCCACCATGTGCGCTCGCAATATGACGCCACGCTGCACACCCAACGGCCTCTAACTGGCCCATTCACCATCGCATCCACCATGTGCGATCGCAACAAGACGCATGTTGTACGCCCAACGGCTTCTAACTGGCCTATACCCTATCAACAAACACCAATGACGCCCCACACTTGTACAAACGATCAGCCTAGGTAGCAACCTACAACAAGTCCAATAATCTATCGACCGACCAAGCAATGCACACAAAGGTATACTCCCAAACAAAAAATGAAGGTAAACCAAGTAATAGGCATAAAGGGGATAAACAAATGGAAACTAAGCAAGTTCTTCATTAATAAAAAAGAAGGATTACAAATTTCTAACCACTATGTACAAGGTCTCGCCTACATGACCACTACCCATCCCAGTTACAGAATCCCCCGCAACTATAACAGTTGGGCCCCTAACTTCACCATCCTCGGGAGGATCCACAATAAGGGCATCAGCTGCACGCACCTCTTCAGTGCTCGCAGTAGGCGGCGGTAGCTCGTCTCGTGCAGCGAGGGCTAAAAGTTCCTCCGACTGAAGAGAGATGATGCCTCCAACCTGAGGCATGGCAGGAACGTCGGGCCCTGAAGCAATGTCATAAACCATCCTCAAGTCTTCCAACGAGGGCATCTCGGGGCATAGAGGGTCAAAACCAGCAAGAGGATTCTCAATGGCCCCAAAGTCAATCCCCCTGCAGTTAAGGGGCCCATGAAACAACTGGACCCTAGTAAGGGTGGTCGGCCAAAACTCCTCCACCATACCAAGGGCCACATCGATCACTTCACCCTCTTTGGCCTCCAAAGTTTTTTTCAGCTCTAGGGCATACTTCTCCCTCTCAGCCTCCACAACTTTAACAACAGCCTCAGTAGTGGCGACCTCCACGGCTTTGGACACAGCTTCGGCAACAGCAGCCTCCCTCTCCTTGTCCTTAGCAGCCAAATCCTGCTTCAGACGTTGAATCTCTGACTCCCCGGCCTTAACGCTGTCCTCCAACTTTGTGAGCTTCCCACACAACAGCGTAGCCTGCTTCTCAGACTTCGTCACCTTGGCCAGGCAGGACTTTTCGATAGAGGTTGTCTTGTCCTCAGCATCCTTAGTGGAAGTCTTCACAGCCTGCAAAAGGACCTCCAGCTCCTTCGCGCAGGAGGCCTTGAGCTGAAGATCTATCTTCACGTCACGAAGTAGGGCGTTCGCTTCCCCAACCCGGTTATATATGGCCACGGTCGTGGCCAAATTCTAAAAGAAAATAGCAAATCACATCAAAAAGAATAGCCAACGCTAGTTCACTAAGGAGTTTGAAGAATGACACTCACTTCTACCATATAGGAAATGACACCGCGCTATACAGAGCGGAGATCGCAGTTTTCAATAATTTTCACTTCCTGAAAGGGAAGATGGCTGCGAGCCCAGCTGACGCACGAATCGACATCGCCAAGCAAAGACCTGACGGGCATACGACTCTGGTACTCGAAATACGAGTGAGACCTTTGACGTGCATCTCGAAGGCCGCCCACTTGTGGCTAAGACGAAGAACGGGTAGAGTGTCCTACGGCGTCGTCGCGGGTAGAAGAAGGCTCATCCCTACCTAGCGAGGCTGGTATGAGTGGCAGAGTTTTACCACCTCGAGGAGGATCTGAGGTCTTTTTAGGTGGAGGAGCCACATTGGTTGGGTCGACCTCTGTCCCCGTCCCAGATAATGGTTGTTGGGAGCCTTGACCAGTCTTTTACGTGCCCACGTCATGGCCCGCTTGCTTCGTAGACACGGAAGGGACAGACTTCTATTTTGTTGGGTCATCGGTGACCCTTGTTTTCTTAGAAACAGGTTCAGCGGGAATATTGTCCCGCTTATACTTTTTTTGCGGGAGGACCCTGGGCAGGTTTTACGATAGACCCCGTGCTCAAACTCGGGGCTTTATTCTTCTTCGCCACTTGGCGAATCTTTTCAGCAATGACAGCGCTTGGCATCCCTGCACAAAAGACAATGATCAAGATGAGAATTCATCAAAGAGTCTGCAAAGAAAGCATACCAAATATACCAGCTCGCCAAAGGTCTAAAAACAATTTCGCCGTAGTAGAACTACCACGTCAAACACCATCTTCATCAACAGAGCTATCAGAACTATCAGAGCTCGTGGAGTCCCCCACGCCGAACTCCATCCTCTCATCACTGTCATCATCCACAACAATAACTTCAATTGGCCTTTGTCTAGCCCTTAAACCATCACCGCCTTCGTTCTCAGGCAAACTGAGAGAGAGTGGCAGTTCTATCACAGCAGGGTTTGAAGCGAGGGGGTAGGTTTAGGAACCCAAGACACCAAAGCAAGCGTATGGCTTAACGACCCAAGGCCATTACCTTCGTCGACGCCAACCGCTTCTTCAGAAACCACCTCGTCAGAAGAGGCGGCACTTGCCTTTCTTGAGAGAGCATCCCCATGGCGAGGAGAGATGTTCGCCTTCCTGCGCATTTTCTTCTTCTTAGGCTCAATAAGGCCCATCAAAACCTCGACGTAATAACCGATGCCATCCACGGGCCATTCTCTACCTTTTGAAGGAGGGACCAAACCAGTAAACTTGGAGGCCGCCCTGTTCGGACTAATATTCTCCAAACAGTGCTTGTAAATTAGACAGTCTGTCACGGCATCTTCCCAATTGATCATGTTCGACATATAGTGGTCGAACTGACTTTTCTCCAAATCGTCCATTGGAAACGTCGTCTTTTGCGAATCATTCGGGGGTTCACACCACTTCACGGGGAAGCCCCAATTTTCCTCCAATTTCAACTTCACAGCAAAAAATTGCGACCTCCTAATATGATTATTGCAAGGAGCCTTCTCTACAACCACTGATGTCGAGGACTAAGATAACAGAACTTGTCCTGCCTCACTTTCAGATGATATAGATTACGAAAGCGGTGAACATAGGCTCCACATTCTTCTTCTTACAATCTAAGAAGTACGCCACCATAACAGGCCAAGAGGAACCACTCAGCTGAGCAGCAGCAATACCAAACCCCTCGAGGCAAGTGGAGAAGAAAGGGTTAAGCGGCAGGTGGAACCCCCCTTTGAACATATGCTCGAAGAAGATTTCGTCTTTCCCACCTCGCCTAAACTGACTAGAACGCTGTCCCACTTCAGGCACATAAAAGTCATAGCGGTAATTGGGGATGAAGATACCACTGGTCAGCATCAGGGCGTCAACTTGCTCGTCAGTCATAGTGCAATAAATATTATCACAAAACTGGACACCAGCAACCCCCTCAACCTCCCCACTCTCCCCAGAAGACGTTTGGTCTACTTCCGAGGCACCACTACCACCTCCTCCACCACTGGTCCCAGCCACAGAACCAGCAGCCACCTTAGCCCTCTCATCTATTTCACGGTCCAAGTCAGCACACACCTCGTCAATGCTTCGACCACCGGCATAGGACAGACCCTCCATCCTCTTCGGTGCATCGGAACCGCCGCTATCACTCGAACCCATCCCAACAACCACCACAAACAGCAAAAAATAAACAAAAAGACAAAAGAAGCTCCAAAAGTACCTCTCCAGACACGAAACGAACTCCTCGAACCGACGAACGAGCATAACAGAGCAATCCACCACCAGAATGGAGAACAATGCAAGCAGATCGAACCTTCGGCATCAAAACGGGCAGCACTTCGACAGTAAAAGGATAACCAACAAAGGAAACCGACCTAGGCACCCCTATTTATAGCCAAAGAGGGACCTCGATGGCCGCCAAACGCACCACACAACGCTCGACACGTGTCCATTCTCGAACAACCCGCTCAGCTTTTAAGGCTGTCATTAAGAGGCAGACACGTCAAACGTCACTTCGTACCAACCAAAGGACAACAGCAAATGCAGAGCATCTCCTCGCCCAACTCCACCCCCACTCCAAGAAAACAAGGTCGTCACGCCCACCTTAGCCAAAAAATCCCAAAATTTTTTGCTGAAACCTGCTACTCCTTGCCATCACAAAACAACTCGTGCAGCACAAAAAACCTCATATCCGCAGGCTCGCCATCAGTCACTTTTGTAACCTCCACCTCGCCTGGAGGGCAATTGTTGAACCCACTCGGCCTACCAAGAACAGGCCCAGTCTGACAAGCACAAAGCCCAGATGAACAGCCCGACCAGACAAGCCCAGCAGGCATCAGGAGTAGAGGCAAAGGACACGTGGCCATCCCCATTCTTCCCAAAGGTTACATCCCTGGCCACCTCGGTGCCCACCTAGGGCAGTGCGAGACATTAAATTCTACAGTCTGCAGACGACGGACATTAAATGCAGCCATCTCCTCGACAAGCCCCCCCGAGGCCGCTTGCATCAAAAGGCCTACCAGAGTCGAGCACGTGGAACTAGTTGGGCTAGCATCAGCTCGACCAACCTCCCCTATAAATGGCCCAAAACGTGTCCCGAAGCTCAACCTCTGATGCCCTCTGACCTATTCCTTCTCTTTCTCAGGACCTCAGACCACCAGGGATTTCAGGAACACTATCACGACATAAAAAAACATCAACAAAGATAACACATTATTTTGAATATGTTAAAAAATTAATTTAAAAAAATTAAAACATGTACAGTCTCTTAAATCCGTTTATAAAATTAAAAAAATTACATTATATATATATATATATGACATGGTCAAGTAAATTGATGATGGTTCCACCTTAAATGCAATGGTCAAGTAAATTTTACTAGCAAAGAATTTTTGCAACCATTATAAACAACTGGTTTTGCACTATTGATTGCTAATGAACAAACTATACGTAATAATTTATGATTGGATCAGCGACCAAGTAACCAAAAATGATAGCTTCATCCAATTATAAAATTTATACAACATGTTTCTGTTGTAGAAGGATTGCCAGGCTATTACCATCAACACCAACTAACAGAACCATTGAGAGTGAATCATTGTAAATTTCGTGTGTTCTTTGTTCATTAATTATTTTTCTTTGTATTTTTTATTATCATTATATGAGAGTAAGATCAAGTCTTTAATCCTAAGAAGAACAAGTTGTTTTTGAGAGAATTTTTCCATGTTTTTCCAAGAACAGATGGATCTGCAGTCGAATTATCGAAAACAGAGCCAGATCAGAATAATTTGATAAATTTGAAAAATATACCATCAATAATATAATAATGGTTAAATGATATAATAAATAAGAATTATTTAAAAATAAAAAAATAAAAAAAAAATTATTAAAAAAGAAATTGTAAAGACAAAATTACCTTTAATAAAAAAAATTTCTCCTCCCTTCTCTTATTTTTTAATTCACTTTTTAATTAAAAATAATAACTTTTTTGAAAATAATTTTTTTAATTTTAAAAAATAAATATTTAAATATTTTTATTTTTTAGTTTACTTTTTTTTAATTAAATTTTTTAAAAATAATAAATAATAAAATTAATATTTCTAAAATTAATATTTTTATTTTTTTAAAAATTTTAAAAAAATAAATATTTAAATATATTATTTTTTAAATTTATTTTTAATTAAATTTTTAAAAAATAATATTTTCTTAATGGAAGAGAAAAGAAAAAGAGATTTTTTTATTAAAGGCAATTTTATCTTTACAAAATCTTTCCTAATAATTTTAACTTTTTCATATTTTTTAAAAATAATTCTAACATATTAGACGATTTAAAAATAAAATGACTATTAAAGACATGTTTTTCAAATTAACCCAAAAAACTTTACTATCATCTAATTCAAGGTTGTCTTGTCTAGAAGCTAAATATATTACTATACTGTTTACCTAACTTCAATAATGTATGTTTTCTGTGAGTTTTTCTTGGGGAAGGAAGCCATTGCTCATTGTCCTTTTTAACTGAAACCTAACATATGGATTTAAATAACGACATCAACGCGATTTTATGATTATTATTTTAAAATATCGATTTTTTCTGTTATGATATTCACGATCGATATTTATTATAATTGATTGCGGTAACATGTATTACGTCCACAATCGTAATAAATACGACGTGACCGAAAACGTGTCTATGACCGCAATTTAAGTCCATGATAAAAAAAACATAGAGTTTTATATATATATATATATATATATATATATATAAAAAAAAAAACTTTACTAAAGTACTTTTAAGAATTTGCCATGACTAGACCTGCTCATGGACGGGCCGGGCCGCGGCCCGATTTTTTTTCATATTCTTTGCCTAGGTCCAACCTTGGATAGGGCCGGGCCGGCCCGTTATGCCCGAATTTACTGTTCATCTATTAAAAATTTAATTTTTTTAATTAAATTTAAATAAAATATTATTATTATAATAATAAAAATATTGTTCTGTACCGAGCCGGACCGGCCCGAAACAAAAATATCAAACCCAGATCCGACCCAATACGGACCGGACTTGTAGGACCGAACGGGCTGCCCCGCCATGAGCAGGTCTAGCCATGACTAAAGAGAAGTTTTTTGCCAAGTGAAACACTAAACATAGCCAAATTTCAAATGTAGTTTTTCTAACCAATTCAACAAAAAAAAAAAAAAAATTGGTATAATGAATCTCTTGCCAGTTTATATATATATATATATATAAAGAGAAATGATCTTTATTCATCATTAGTAGAGTTTTTAGATTTCACAAGCTAAATTAGCAAGTGACGCATACCTTTTAAAAATAAAACATGTGACAATCTTTTAATCCTATTTGTGAAATATAAAAATTCTATTACCAATATATCAAAAACAAAATCATACGAAAACAAAGGTTTTTTAACTTCCTTGGATTAGGAGAATGTTTGTTCAAGCTTCATTATCAATTAGGAATTATAATTACTAATCTCTGCCAACTTGACTCTCTTAGATCATGCACTCCTTTTAGCATGATCCAAAATGCAAATAAATCAATAGTTATGGACTAATCATAGCTAGACGATACCATTTATCATATTAATTAAGTATCTTTTTATTATATCTATTATATATAGCTTTTAATCAAAATTATTTATGTATAATGATCTTCATGGATTGTATCTTTATTATTTTCGCTGTATCATAATGAGGTGAAGTTGTGGCAATTCATTCAACATAAAATATAATTTGTAAAAAGATATATATAACTAATTAATTTCATCATATAAAAGACAATGATGTGAATGTCGTAGCCGAAGATTCTCAACAAACAAACAAAAGAAAAGAAAATTGACAAGGATAAAACCATTAAGAAAATGAGAATTAAGGTAAAAAAAACAAAAACACTAGTCCGACTTAATTATGCTAATTTTGTGAGTTTTATAAGACAAAGCAAAGGACATGTTACTTGTAGCTACTAGAGTTTTTCTTGGGGAAGGAAGCCATTGCTCATTGTCCTTTTTAACTGATACTTAACACATGGATTTAAATAACGACAGTAACGCGACTTTATGGTTATTATTTTACAGTATCGATTTTTTTTGTTATGATATTCGCGATCGATATTTACTGTAATTGATTGCGGTTACATTTATTACGTCCACAATCGCAATAAACACGACATGACGAAAAATGTGTCTATGACCGCAATTTAAATCCATGATAAAAAAAAAACATAGATAGTTTTTTTTTTTTTTTAATATAAATAAAGACCTTTACTAAAGTACTTTTAAGAATTTGCCATGACTAGAGAAGTTTTTTGGCCAAGTGAAACACTAAACATAGGCAAATTTCAAATGTAGTTTTTCTAACCAATTCAACAAAAAAAAAAAATTGGCATAATGAATCTCTCGGCAGTTATATATATATATATATATATATATATATATATATATATATATATATATATATATGAAGAGAAATTATCTTTATTCATCATCAGCAGAGTTTTTAGATTTCACAAGCGAGATTAGCAGGTGACGCATAACTTTTAAAAATAAAACATATGACAATCTTTTAATCCTACTTATGAAATATAAAAAAATTAATTATCAATATATCAAAAACAAACTCATACGAAAACAAAGTTTTATTAACTTCCTTGGATTAGGAGAATGTTTGTTCAAGCTTCATTATCAATTAGGAATTATAATTACTAATCTTTGCCAACTTGACTCTCTTGGATCATGCACTCCTTTTAGCATGATCCAAAATGCAAATAAATCAATAGTTATGGACTAATCATAGCTAGACGATACCATTTATCATATTAATTAAGTATCTTTTTATTATATCTATTATATATAGCTCTTAATCAAAATTATTTATATATAATGATCTTCGTGGATTGTATCTTTATTATTTTCGCTGTATCATAATGAGGTGAAGTTGTGGCAATTCATTCAACATAAAATATAATTTGTAAAAGGATATATACAACTAATTAATTTCATCATATAAAAGACAATGATGTGAATGTCGTAGCCGAAGATTCTCAACAAACAAACAAAGAAAAGAAAAGAAAATCGACAAGGATAAAACAATTAAGAAAATGAGAATTAAGGTAAAAAAAAAAAAAAACACTAGTCCGATTTAATTATGCTAATTTTGTCGTTAATTATGCATTTGTCATGAATTATTTAACTTTCATTAATTATGTTTTAATTGTTACATATGTTTTCTTAATTCTTATAGCTAAATGGAGAAATTATTCACGAAAACCTATTATCCACGTTGAGGTAAAAGATTTCCCATGACAAGTGATTGATTTTATAATATTTAGGTAGTTTTTTTTTGGATGAAAGCAAGGCAGTCAGTACTGTATCGGTGGGCGTATCATTTTTGTTATGATATTGGTATGTACCGGTACCGGTGTGTTTCGACGTACGATTTCGGGTTTACCATATTTTTAAAATATTTTTTCATATATTTATATGTATAACATATTTTCAAGTTTTTTAATAAAATATATATTATATACACATGTAAATATACATTCATTACATGTATATATATATATATATATATTTTTATACAAATATAAGTTTTAAATATTTAATATCTAAAAATTTTAGTAAAATAAATGTTAAAATGTTAAAAATATATAGTAAATTATTATTAATTATGTTCAATAACCTAATTTAATGAACATATATATTTTAAAATATAATTATGAAAAAAATAAAAATGATGATGACATAAAAAAATATTGAAAATGGTTTAAAAATTCAAATAAGTGAATTTTTAAATAAAAAAAATTAAAAAATCAAAATCTTGTACCAACCGGTACTGACCGGTATTGACCGATATAAACCGGTACAGGCCGGTACGACCGGTATGGCCGATACCAAAACCGGAACGGAACGAAACTCGTACCGTTTCGATTTACCTTAAAAACGATACGTATCGACCGATACGACCGGTACCGATAACTTTGGATGAAAGCCCCACATCTATGATGGGATTTTTTTTCTTCTTTCTGTTACTACATATATATTTATTTTAGTGAAACTTTATGAATGAAAAGAAAAAGAAGAAGAGATTCATCAATTGCTAACTTTTCCTTTTAATGATTCAGAAAAGTCGATCAATTTTTATTTTCTCTAAAATCAATGGTTTAAACCTTAAAAAGGAATGCTTTTTTTCTTTTCTTTTTGTGCATAACTGCATATGAAGGCATAGCCCTATAAAGCAAAAAGCCAAGTCCGGAGGTAATGGATATTTCTTTTGAGTAATTAAATGTTTAGAACTCTTTGAATACCTAAGCTAATTATATATTGGTGCATGTATGAGAAATCTGAGTATATCAACAGCATGGCAATTTAAAATTTGAAATTTCGACTTGGTTTTGATATCAGCTAAAGGTATAAAGATTAAAGAGTATTTAATTTTAACAATTTAAAATCATATAATGAATTTTTTTAAAATTATTGCAAAAATATATGTATCACTCTCCATTACTATTTTTTTTTAGAATTGAGATCTAAAATTTGAATTTCCACTTGATTGTTTCGAAATATATAATATCAATTACCTAAGATCACTAATCAAGACAAATTACACTTCACATTGATTATATTTTTAGCATCCAAAGCAATTTAGTAGCATTCAAAAACATTAAAAACCAAATTTACTATAATATTCAAAACATTACAAATATGAAATCTATTGCTATCTTTTTAGTAAAACATATCGATTGGTGGGGGATGGGGGTGAGCAGTGCAGTGATATTGTACTTTATATTTACCTCCCCCCCCAAAAAAAAGTTAAACATAGAAAAGAGAAGGGAAAGCAATTACTTCAACAAAAAAAAAAAAAAAAGTGAAATTAATGGGACATATTTCTTTCTTCGTTTAACTGTTGGTGGAAGTACGTAAATATGGCAGGCATGCAGGCCTCAAGGGCTGCTTCAGGCTGTCAAACATTCATTCTTTTTCAAAAGATTTTTTTTTTTTTTTTAATAATTAAAAGTTCAATTTCATTTCTTCACAGCCATTCAAAAAAAAAAAAAACTGCTAAACAAAAAATTGAGTGGGTCACGGGTCACTCTATGGAAAGGACTCTGTTTTTCTTTTTTACAGTGCCAATACTATATAATGATAATAATAAATAAATAAAACCCAAGTCCACTTTCAAAAATCAAAACCAATTTGTTGCTTTTAAATTAAAGTAGATTTTGCGTGTGTGTTTTATTTTTCATGTAAAGAGTCTTCTTACTTTCACTTCAATAAGAAGTATAATTTAATATTAAAAAAAAATAGTATAATTATTTAACTCGTACATGAGTCATGAAAAGCTAGTTCAATAATTGAGCTTAAATTACTCATCTTTCATATGCACATAAAATATCAAATGTACAGCACAGGAAGAGTTAATTTGCCAGTTTGATTGCTTATCTTTTTCATGTTTAATTCCACAGTTTTTTCATCAACTTTATAAGTAAGAATTACATAACGAAAATTTTTTTTGGTAACACATCAAAAAACCTTAATATTTGGATTGAAATTCATTAATATTGATCTTAAAAGAATCCAAAAACATATGAAAATAATTGATTATTTGCGGTAAAAAAACATAACATGTAACAAAAAGCTATAATTAAATTATGATTATTATCTTGTATACTGACAGCGGAGTTTTTTTAACTTCATAAGCGGGGTTAAAAAATTATCACATGTCCTGATGTCCTTAACCTATATTTAAAAATAAATAAAAAATAAAAAATAAGACATGTTGACAGTTTTTAATCCCGCTTGTGGAGTTAAAAAGCTTCGCTGTCAGTGTAGAAGATAATAATCCATTAAATTAATGTAGAATGTATGATTTTGAAGTTAGAAAGATTTTAAAACAAATTATATTTAATATTGGGGAAAACAATTTTAAATTTATAATAATTTAAAAAGATTATAAAACTTTTATAAATTATATTTAGTATTTTGACTCTGGTAAATTATAAAACTTACATTTTTAAATTTTAAATATAAAGATTTAATTTGTTATTTAAAATATAAATAAATTTATGCATTAACATACATGTAACAAAAACAAGTTGTTCACATATGTGTTTATGTCAACAGATCTTATTCGATAATCTTGTATCTTATAATATAATATATGTGATTAACGTAATAAAACTTTAAAATGTACCCATGTTAAAAAATGGGTAAGGGTACGAGTAGGATTACTATCGAAGTACTCTTAACCAGGGGCGAAGGCAGGGCAGGCAGAGCCTTGGCCCCCCTTAAATTATTTTTTTTTAATAAGAATAAAATTATATTTGATTTTTAATTTGGTCTCCCTAAATTTTTTAAGAGTTTTAAAATAGAGTAAAATTATGTTTGACTCCTCCAAATTTTGTTTGGCCCTTTAATTTGGCCTCTCCATTTGTAAAATTTGTTTCATATAATAAATTTAGTAACACTTTTAGTTTAAACCCCATTCATTATTATTAACTTAATTCTCTTTATTTATCTTTTTAATCAATCAAATAGATACATTTACATTAATTATTTTGTTTAATATTTTTCATTCTATGTTCCTAAGAAATAAATAAATAAAGTTAAACAATTACAATATCTAATACGAATTTTGCATTTAAATTATTTTGTTTTTTTTTTTTTAAATATATGTAATCTTATGATTTTTTTTATAATATGAAATAATTTTATGCATATTTTAATTAGACAATAAAATTTTTTGACGTTGAGACTTTATTTCTTATTAAATTTTTTTCATATGTAAAAAAAAAATTATTTTATTATAAGAAATTTATATATTGTTTGAAAATTTAATATTTTACTTGCCCAAAGCTCGGTCCTATTCGAGTTGACGAATAACCTTATCCTTGGACTGGTTTATTTCATAAACGATTTTTATTTTTATTTTAAATCTTTATATGTATATTCTGACTAGACTTGCTCATGAATCCGCTAGCCCACCTGACCATGTGCCTACGTATTGGACAAGAATTTTTATGATTCGGGCTGGCCCGAATCATTGTATCTATAAAAAAAAATAATGTATTTAAAATTTAATTATAAAAATATGTAAATATTAATAAAGAATTATTTTTTAAGATATTTGCTAACAGTGATCCGAGTCGATGGGCCAGGCCTGGGTAAGAAAAAAAATTCCGAGTCAGGACCGACCCATGAACAAATCTAATTTTGACCCCCTTCGTCAATATTTTTGGTTTCGCCCTGCTCTTAACATTAAAATAATTATAGATTTTTTTAATAACTATCATTTTAGTTAAAATGAGTGGACATCAATTTATTTTTGATATGGTAATGTATGAAATTTGAGTTAAAAAAACTGTTCAATTTTTTGATTCAAAATAAGATGTTTCGTATTTAAATTAAACATATTTTATTTTATTATTGATCGTGCATTTAATGTTATATACTTCATTTGGCAGAAACTATCATTTTGCCCTTACTTTAGTGGTAAAAAATCTGTGGTAACTAGTAAATATTTATCGAACCAAAAAATTAATAGTAATAATTATTTATAATCGAGCAGTAAAAAAAAAAATAAGATGGATAAATCTAAAAAAAACATGTTCTTAATAGTCAAATAATTATTAAATGATCTAATGAGTAAGAGTTATTTGAAAAAGAGAAATGAAAAAGTTAAAAATTGTTAGGAAAGATATTATAAAAATAAAATTGCCCTTAATGAAAAAATCTTTTTTTCCTTTCTCCTCCCATTTAAAAAAAATATTATTTTTTTAAAAATTTTTTTAAAAATAAATTTTTTAAATTTTTTTAAATTTAAAAATAAAAAATTAATTTTAGAAAATTTAATAAAATTAATTTTTATTATTTTAAATTTTAAATTAAAAAATTAAAAAAAAGATTAAAAATATTTAAATATTTATTTTTTAAAATTAAAAAAATTTATTTTTAAAAAAATTTATTTTTAATTAAAAAATAAGAAAAAATGGAGGAAAATATTTTTTTATCGAAAATAATTTTGTTTTTATAATTTTATTTTTATTTTTTTAAAATAATTTTTATTTATTATATTATTTAATAATTATTGTATGGTACAATGTATGTTTTTCAAATTTACTCAATTAAGATTAAAGGCATTGGAGAGCAGCGTCGAAGTTCGAGTCAAGATCCGGCTCTGTAACTCAGTTGGCACGCGCGGTCTTCTCTTTTTTGTCGTTTTCTTTCCGTTTCGCCTCTCGAGAATCTTTTTCTCTTTTTTAACTTTTCGTGAGATAATCGGGTCTTTATGATATTTTGAGATCGTCAACGCTTCTTGCTTTAATTACGAAACCTCGAAGTTATGTATGGAACAGACTAAGAGCTCGATTGTACGCGGGACATCTGTCAACAAAAGACCTTGTCTGCACGTGGCAGATATTCAAAGGTGAGTTTTGTGGTATTTTGAATGAGTTCTTTATTGTTTTTACTAACGAGTTTAAGGAACAGTTGTTGAGCAGCTTTGAATTTTTAAGGTAGTTTAAGTCATTTCATTATGATTACTGTACTTAGGTAGTGGATTAATATATTATTGAATTTTGTTTACGAGTATCCTAAATATATTATTTAAAGTTAGTTAATATATTATTTATAATAATATTATTGTACTAAATATAAAAGTTGATAACTTTATTTATCATTTTCAATGCATTTAATAAATATATTACTATATCTAGTAACTTTAAAGAGTGCCCTTAAGACATTTGTTAGCAAAATCCTATATTATTTTATAGGTTTTACGAGTGCTCATAAGGCATTTTTTTTTAAAAAGTTTTTAATATATTATTTATAATAATAATATTGTATTAAATACACAAATTAACAATTTTATTCATCATTTTCAATGTATTGATTGAATATATTGCTATATTTATTAACCTTACAAAGTGGTTTTAGGACACTCATTAGCAAAATCTTTATTTTATAATAATAATTGTTAATTTTTTTAGAAAAAATTTAACCAGTGCTTAGTGACACTGATTAAGGTGATATATATACAAAGAAAAATATAATTGATGTATTTTTTTTTTTGAATTCAATAAAAGTAATGTATTGAATGCACAAAACTTTCTTAAAGAAGTAAATAGACATCAGTTAACTGGATCCAATTTTTTTTTAATCATTTTCAATGTATTGAGCATATATATTACTATATATAATAATCTTAAATAGTATCTTAAGACACTCATCAATAAAATTAAAAAAAAAATTCAAAGTTGTACCTTTAAGCTAGTTCCTAGTATGCTTAATTATGTTAAAGTCTTTTGTATCTAGTTGTAAAATTCAAATTGTTTTTGGCTTAGGTTGTCGTAAGACAAAATTTAATGATGATTAAGTTTTTAGTGGAATAATTTATAATCATGTGTTAAACACAAAATTTTAACGTTGATCATTTTCTTTATGTTTCTAGCAATATTGTCTTGTAATGATACGTAAATACATAATACTAATTTTTTTTGTCGGTACAAAACAAGATGTGTTCTGCTTTAGTAGAATTGTATATTAAGGATTAAAAGTTAAAACCCATGAGAGAGTATATTAATTCAAATGTAAAACCAGTTAGCTAACTAAATAGGACTTTAATTTGGTAAACTATATTAGCAAATGTGTTAGTAGTAGTATTTTTCTTTTAGTAAATCCCAAGATCTAAAGTATTGAAGATTTCCATGTTCAAAATCATCACATCCTCATAAATTTTTTTTAAATTACTTGAATAATAATTTTAAATAGGGAAATGTTAACTAGTACCTAGTGGTACTAGTTAAGGTGATATATATAGAAAAAAATATATAATTAATGTATTATTATTATTTTTTAATTCAGTAAAAATAATGTATTAAATGCAAAATACTTTTTTAAAATGATAAAAAAGTAATTTTTAACTAGTGTTTATAAGCGTCAGATAAGTAGACTCTTTAAATAATAACTATTTGCATTTGACTCGTACCATTTTTTTTAAAATTTTTTTATTAACGAGTGTTTTAAAAATATTTGTTAATTTTAATTAATATATATAATAATATTTTTATAGAATAGTTAAAAATATTGTAAAAAATTATAAATTATTATCTTTAATATAATATTATTAATAGAAATAATATATTAATTACTTTTAAAAAATATTTAAAGACACTTGTAAACAAAACTTAAAAATTACAAAGTGAGTGCAATTTGGCTTTAAAAAAAGGAGAATCAAGCAACGGTAAACAAAAGAAAGAGAGCCCCAATTAATAGCCACGATGAAAACGAGCCAACCAAATCCTTTTGGTTCTAGCCAGCCAGCCAAATCCTGTGAGGAACGCGGTCCCCCCACTGTTTCTTTTTGCAGTCTCATATATATATATATATATATATATATATATATATATATATATATATATATATATATATATATATATATATATATATATATATATATATATAGGAGGGATCCACTTGTATTAGTGTAAAATTAAAATTATTTTACACACTTTCATAATTTTTTATACGACTTATATTTTAACAAATCGACCGTTGGATTTAACAATATAATTGTACTCGTCATGCATGTAAAGTTTCGAATCGATCCGATATCTCTATCATATCGATTGAGAATACTGTCTTTTTCAATATATATTTAACGGTTGAAAGTTTTTTTTGTCGAACAAATAGTTAAACATTTTTAATTTACTCGAAACTCGACGTGTATGATCTACGTTAATAGAACATGAAATATGACGGTTAGATTGTTGAAATATAAATCGTATAAAAAGTTACGGAAATGTGTAAAATAATTTTAGTTTTACACTAGTATAAGAGGATCCTTCCATATATATATATATATAGGGTTTTGCTAACGAGTGTCCTTAGACACTCTTTAAAATTAATTAATATATTATTTATAAAAAAAACATTGTATTAAATACAGTATTTGATAATTTTATTTATCATTTTTAATACATTGGAAGAAGACATTTGTTAGCAAAAATTTATATATATATATATATATATGTATATATATAAACGCGCAGTTATTTTTTATTATTATTTTTTTTTTATGAAACACACAGTAATTATTATTAGTTATTACACAGAAAAAGACAATGTCACACTGCCAACAATTGAACACTGTTTTTGTAGTTGCTTTACTTTGATCACTCTCTCTCTTAAAACATGTCGACGGTGCAGAGAGATATAGGGAGACACCGGATTCTTTCCTATATAACTTTCAAACACCAACAATTTGCAGCCATTTATTTCTTTTTTCTTTCCTCTTCTTTTTCGGGTTTTGTTGTTTTAGACAGTGTAAAGCTTATGAGTATTATTATTATATAATAATTTATTTATCACTATATATCTTGCCTCGATATTAATTGTAAACCTCAAGATTTGAATCGCGAACTCTCCTCATTCCTTCCTTTCTCTCTCTCTCTCTCTCTCTCTCTCTCTCTTTATATTTCTTATTTAATTATTTTTTCTCTAGCTAGCTATATTTGTAGACCAACTTGTTCTCCTTCAAAATCTTCCCTTTTACTACGTTTTCTGGTTAAAAGTTGAAAGCTCTTCAACTCTTTCATGGTGCTGAAATCCATAGCTTGTTGAGATTGTTCTTTTTCATATTACTACAATTCTATTGTCAAAGAGAAAGGGAAATCAGTTTTTTTTTTTTTTTTGTCAAGTCTCTTTTGATGATGGCTCAAAAGCATTTGCACGAGTTACTTCAAGAGGATCAAGAGCCATTTCTTCTGAACGAGTACATTGCTGACAAGCGTTGTCAACTCAAGAATCCATCACCTAAAACCCATCTTCGAATCAAGAAACGAAAACCCATCTCTCAAAACTCGAACTTTCCTTCAAATTTTTGCAAAAACGCATGCTTTTTATCGTTCCATGATTCACCAGAACCGAGAAAGTCTCCTTTGTTTGAATTTCCATCTCCAGCTAAAAGCTCTTGCAAAAGCCCCAATACCATATTTCTTCACATCCCAGCAACAACAGCAGCTCTTCTTATTGAAGCTGCTCTCAGGATTCAAAAACAATCTTCATCCAAAACCAAACCCCAGAGGAAAAACAATGGCAGTACTTTTGGCTTATTTGGTTCCATTCTAAAGAGGCTAACTCACCGCAACAAAAACCGAAAGCGTGAAACAGCTAATGATGGAGCAAAAGTTTCAGTCAAGGACATTTTAAGGTGGGATTTAACTGTGGGGAAAAACAATCTAAGTCACAAGAAAATGTCTTCAACAATGGAAGAGAAAAGTGGTTCTGGAATGGGGTTTTCTTGTTCTTACAATGGTAGGCCTAGCAGTGCTGTTTGGTCAGAAAGCAATGAAGAAAAATCTTTGGATACTTCCTGTAGCTGTAGCCAATCAGAGGATTTTGAAGAGATTTTAATGTCGAAGGAAGTTTTAGAAAATAACTCAGCTTTTGCTTCTTGTGATAAGCACTTTCGTGAAAGCCCTTTTAATTTTGTGCTTCCAAGAAGCCCTTCTTTTGGTCACCGGACACCCCTCTTCTCTTCCCCGGCTACATCCCCAAGTCGCCACCAAAAAGAGGTTAGTACATTTAATTGAAAGATTTATTGATAATCAATTAGTTAATTAAAATTGCAACTCTGGTCTGTTTAAAGCTTCTTCATTTTGGGAGTATTTGAGTAAACTCGGGACTCAGGTGACTGAGTTCTCTGACATGCTTGAACTGTCGGCAAATGCATTCACTTTGCTGCAAATTTTGGTCGCAATTTGATCTGAATTGGCAAATATGCCCTGTTAGTCTTGGCTCTTTTTATCGGAAGGTTTCAGTTGGTTTGACTGGTTTTAAGGGTTATATATGTCATTTAGTTCTTAATCATGAATATTTTCCTGTATGTTTGTTAAGTGTACTTTTGATCATGCGTCTGCCATGCAAATCTTTTTTTTTTTATTATTATTAACAATCTGTCCAGTAAATAATTTTGCAAAATGGGGAAATAAAATTTTGTTTTTTCTGTTGAATCCCTCACCAAAATCAAACAACTGTTTCTAAAATTACTGTATTCAGCAGCATTTTTTTTTTCTAAAATTTTTTTATAAGAAAAGTCAACTCAATCAATTTTCAATTATACGTGTAAATTGTAACAACTCTCTTTCTAATTCTTCACTAATAAAACTATGGAATTTTTAGCTAATACCATAATGAAAAATGTTATCTGAATATTAACGTTTCTTAATCAAAGGCTGGTTGGTGTATTGGACTGTAACAGGACAAGGAAAATAATGAAGTAGAGAGCTTAAAAAAATTGCAAGTAGAAGAAGAGGAAGAAGAAAAAGAACAATGCAGCCCTGTTTCTGTTTTGGACCCTCCATTTGAGGATGATGATGATGATAGACATGATGATGATGATGATAAGAACGATGGTTTCGATCTTGAATGCTCCTATGCAATTGTACAAAGTATGTTTTTCAATAACTTCAATTAATCTTTTGTACCATTCCTTATGGTTTGTGAGGTCTTTATCATTGTT
This sequence comes from Fremontodendron californicum, assembly GCA_030761205.1. NCBI lineage: Eukaryota > Viridiplantae > Streptophyta > Magnoliopsida > Malvales > Malvaceae > Fremontodendron > Fremontodendron californicum. The sequence continues at coordinate 6,544,814 of JAULJL010000009.1, read as the reverse complement.
ACTCCGACTCTTAATTTTTTTTTGAAGTATTCGTGTCCGACTCCGGACATGGGTATGAGGATATGATCCTCCAAGCCTCTTCCAAATACATGAAAATCTTGCAAAAAATTGAACATACCAATATCTGACACTCAGACCCGAAGCCGAGTAACATTGGTCTTTATCACTCAACTTAGCTGAAATTCCATATTCATGCATTTGCTTAAACTTGTTAGCCGATGCATAGTTTAATTGATAGCTAAATATACATGTAAAAGTTGTTGGCGAGTTAAGATTTTGCAAATGAGTATAGCTTTTGATGATGATGATATATGTGGGATCCATGGAAATTTTGTTGCCATTTAGATTTTAGTTTGCACATCAAGTTAGGCTAAAGTGATCTGTTGATGAAACAGACACCAATGTTTGTCATAACTTCATGTGTGACCCACATTTCAAAGTTAGGAGATCTGTCTTAATTGTTCTTGTACTCTTTTATGCTTCAGTTTGTTGGGCCATATAATCATCTACTTAAATTTACTTGAAAATTTTCAGGGTTTATTTTGAAAACTTCATGCTTTTTGATGATTCAAGCCATTTGTTTCTCTGTTGGAAAACTTAAGAATTTGACAAAGACAAGTTAATTTTAAGCCGATTGCCTCACTAATCGTCTCTCCCTTGAGGCAAAAGGCAAAAGGCCTCTAATACTTTCAAACTTAAAGGCTGGCTTGGGCAGGTTGAATTGAATTCAGATGCAAATATAGGCATAAAACCAGAAGAGTTTGGGGACTCCTTGTCACTGTCATACTTTGCTTGTGCCCTTGCTCTTTAATGCTGGAAAGCCTAGCTTTTTTTGTCACAGTTCACTTGGATTCACAAATATGGCAATCATCATACCCTTATTTAGCATTCTTCAATCGAGTGGAACCCATTGAATTTCAAATCCTCTCCTTGATTAAGCTCTAAAACATTAATTTATCTTAATTATATAGTAGGATCTGTATTGGATCAATAAATAGGTACTGTTTACCAGTATGTTGATGTCTTTTTTGGTTTTCCTTGTTTTATCACCAGGAGCTAAGCAGCAGCTACTGCACAAACTTCGTAGATTTGAGAAACTGGCCGAATTGGATCCAATTGAACTTGAGAAAACAATGTTAGAACAAGAGCAAGATGATGATACTGATAATGAGGAATTCCTGCAAGAGTCAGCTTCATCAGATAGTGAAATGAACGTTGATGGGTTTCTCCAAGAAGTGCTTAAATCAAGTTTCAACAATCTAAGACATATCCCAGAAGGCATGAAAAGGCTAGTATCAGATCTGATTGCCGAGGAGGAAGATCAGACAGAGCATAATAACTGCTGCATCGATAAACAAGTGGTGGCAAAAAGAGTTTGCAAAAGGCTAAATTCATGGAAAGAGGTAGAATCAAACACCATTGACATGATGGTGGAACAAGATTTCAGAAGAGAGAGTGATGGTTGGAAGAGGATTAATCAAGAGCAGATTAGAGAGACAGCACTAGAAGTTGAATATGCTATCTTTGGATTACTGATGGAAGAATTGTCAGAAGAACTAGTTTGTTCAACTGGGGTTTGATGGGAGAAAACTATGTTACTCGGACTCGGGTGTGAGTGTCGGACAAGGGTATGTGTCCGACACGGGTATGTTTAATTTTTTTTCCTTCAAGATTTTCATGTATTTGGAGGGTCCCTGGAGAATCATATCATCATACTTATATCAGAATATGTGTCAAACACGGATACTTCAAAAAATATGAAGAATCGGAGCAACATAGGGGGCAATTTTTGAAGCTAAGGTGATGTTAAAAAATGTATTATGGTTTCACTTTCTTTCTTTTTTACAGTCTAACTTGCTCTGAAGTGATAGAGGCTAATTAGAAAGGATGTATATGGATCCTGGCTTTAATGAGATAATATGTACAATTCCTAGCTGTTTATATATATATATATATATATATATATATATATATATATATATCTTTATTAACATCTATTTTCCAGATCAACCTTGTTCTCTTCCCCTTGTTTCATTTTTAGATGTTTTGAGACCCAAAATTTTATTAGCATGAGCAAATTTCAGATATCTGAATTACCCTTAAATATTAGGCAACTCTTATTATGCAGAGCATATCTGCTTGCTAACTAGTCTGAAACTGTGTAAAGTTATTATTTCTTCACATTTTTACTGTAACATTTAGGATAGGCAAAACTTCTGGTTCTGGCTGCTTTGTACTGAAATGAATAGCAACATAGAAGGAAGGAATATGGCTGGAAGGGGGGGGGGGGGGGGCTTGTCAAGCAAGGTAAAAAGTTGATTAAAACAAAATCTTTTGCTTGTTTTAATTGACAACCAGGAATTATTTACTGATCTTTTTTGCTTCTTTTCATTCACTTCCAAATACTGAAAAGAGGGAACTTTGTTCTTTACACATCTTCAATCTTTGATGGGTCATCAAGGATAATTTGTTTCTTTCTTATATATAAACGACAATATATAGGACAACTGTTAAAAGTCACATAGCAAGCAAATTTTGCCATTTGATTGGACAATCTATTTAAACACTGTGTTATTATATGACTAGATTTTAGCTATTTTGAAGAATCCTTTTTTTGTAATTTTTCACTTTTCCCTTATCTTCCTTGGTTTGACCATCTTTTAAACAAGAGCTAAGCTGAGGGGAAAAGAAAATATATGAAAAGATACTGACATTAAATTAAGCAAAGGCATTGCCGTTAGAACATTCACTGGCTCCTTATCTATTTATCACATTCTTAAACTTTAGGTATAAGCCATAAGGGGTTCAGATTTGATGCGACAGCACAAAGGTTAAGGCCTTAAGGGGCCTTGCAGAGGGGAAAAGGGACCCTACAAAAGGAAGGGTGGAGGGTAGGGGGGCCTTAGTCTAGGAACTTGGATGGAATTATTGAGGAAAGTCTCTCTCAGGACTTCTTCTTGTTCATGAATTATGATCCTACTTTTTACCTTTCCGGTGTTTCAGCTTGTAAAAACAAGATTTTATTGTTATCATTATTGGAGCATTTATTTTTAGAATGTATGGTCCTTTTCATTTGGTCTTCTCTTGTTTGTTGCTTACTTTTTTTTATATAGGACTTTCTTCCAAATATAAGAAACATAATTACTGCTTAGCTAACAGTTAAACTATTGAGTATTGTTGGTGATTTGGAGGCTTATTAAAATAATTAGACATTTAAAATGTTACATATTATAAGAAATCTATGAAAAAATGAATATAAAAAGGTTAATATGTAATTTGTCCCTCAAGTTTTTTTTTTTTTAATTTTTTATTTTAAAAGGGAAAATATTTTTTTTATTTTATTTTTTAAATTATTTGCTGACGTGATAATGAACCTTAAATGACATTACACTTATGTGTAAATTGGTTTGACATTTTTGTTTACATGTGTAACTTATTATTTGTCAATAACTCACGTCATTTATTTTTTACATGAAGTTAGTTTATTAAGAATTTAAGATAAATTATCTAGCAGAATATAAGTTTCAATATTTAATTACGAATTTATATTTCTTAAATATCAATGTGTCAAAAGTGATATAATTTAAGAGATAAATTACATATTAACTCAATATAAATTGATGTATGAATTATAAAATAGTGGTATATGAATATGAGTAAATGTAATGTGCTCTAATTAAGCCTCTAAAGATTCAAAATACCTAATTAGATCTAAACAAAAATTGGTTTAGTCTGATATTAATTGGGTTTTCAGATCAAATCATGTACTTGTTGGACCATTCTAAATTAATGAGCATGATTTAAAGACCTAGCTAATATAAATGTAGTCAAATCCAAAATCCACAAAGCCAAAATCAATTCTCATTTGTGAACTATATAAATAGGGGGCTGGGGGACAATTAATAGAAGGGGAGAGCTTGCATGTGCCAATTGTCACTTGTGCCTTGGAAAGGGAAAAGACTAACAAATAATTGTGGAGAATTGCAACGAAATTTAAACTAAAATGAATAGAATGATGGATTTTTGTTAACGAATGTTTTTAATATATTTTTTAATATTAATTAATATATTATTTATAATAATAATATTATTTTAAATATAATAATTGATAATTTTATTTATTATTTTTAAAATATTTTATAATAATAAATTTAAAAGTGTTTATATATATAATATAAGGTTAAATACTAAATTAGCCCTGTACTTTAGGCATTTTCTTTGCTTAGTATCTGAAGAAATTTTTTTGTAACTTTGGTACTCAAACTTTCATGTCGTCAATCACATTAGTCTTTTTTCCTAACACCGTTAGTTAATGGCTGACTAGGTAAAAAAAAAAAAAAAAAAATTAGAGCCTGACACGTGGCAAACCTACCACATCATTAGTGCCACGTCATCATGAATGAAAAAAATTCAAAAATATTATTAAAAAAAACTGATTTTTTTTTTTAATTTAGAAATTATAAAATTATAAAAAATCAAAAGATAAATCTGAAAAATTCAAAATTCAAAATTAAAAAGAAAAATAAAAAATAATTTATTTAAATATAGAAATTTCAAATTAAAAAATATATATGAAAATTCAAAATTAAAAAAATAGAAATAGAAATTTAAAATTATAATTATAATTTTTTTAATTTTTATTAAAAATATTCAGATTTCTTTTTCTTATTGTTTAATTTTTTTTTACAGATTTTTAAATATATATAATTTTTTTTTATTTTATAATTTATTTTGAATTTTGGTTTTTTATTTTTATAATATATATGAAAATTCAAAAAGAAAATAGAAAATTTAAATTTAAATTTAAAAATAGATTTTTTTTTATAAATTTTTTTTCATCTTTATTAAAAAATTTCAAATTTCTTTTTCTTATTTTTAATTTTTTTTTATAGATTTTTAAATATATATATATATATATATAATTTTCAATTTTCAATTTTTATAATTTATTTATAATTTTGGTTTTTATAATTTAAAAAAAATGAGATTTTCAAAATTTTAATTTTGATTTTTTATATTTTGATTTTTATAAAAAAAATTTGAATTTTATTTTTTTCTTATATAATGACGTGACACTAATGATGTGGCAGTTTTGTCACGTGTAAGCTTTGATTTGGTTTTTTTGTCTAGTCAGTCATTAACTAATGGTGTTAGGTCAAAAGGCCAATGTGAATGACGGCATGAAAGTTCGAGTACCAAAGTGACAATTTTTTTTTTCATGTACCAAATGGACAAAAGGCATAAAGTACATGAGCTAATTTAGTATTAAACTCATATATATATATATATATATATATTTATATATATATATATATATATATATGATTTTGTTAATAAATATTTTAAGGGCACTCTTTAAGGTTACTATATATAATAATATATTTATTCAATGTAAAAATGATGAATAAAATTATCAACTTTTATATTTAATATAATATTTTTATTATAAATAATATATTAATTAATCTTAAAAAGTACGGCACTATTTAACAAAAACTCATATATAATATTTATGATTAAATAAATACAAGCCCTATCACTTCATCAATCTGATCAAAACTTCAGCCAAAGGTGGCAGTCTATGAATGAAGGCTTAAGTGCTAAGGCCCCCTCCAACACTTAATATGGTCATGTCTTGGCTCAATTACAATGTAAATTTCTTGATTGAGATATCTGTCTAGTCTCATATGCTACAACTAGCTAGCTAGATTGCCAAGAAAAAAACATGATTTTGAGTGAGTGGACATGAAAAACTAGGCCTAATCTTGTAGCTTGACCCATTGCTGAGAAATGTATGAAAAGGAGCCCAATTTTGGGCTTGAAAATAGTGGGAAAGGGCCACTTAAAGGGCCCTATTTAAAGAACTAAAAAGGTTGATCTTGTTATTTTTTTACTTTTTATATGCTTTGCTTTACTCTTACTATGTTGAGCAAATTCTTTTTTTTTTATTTTTTATTTTTACTTTACATAAGTTTTTGAATTACAAAAATCTCTTCTAGCTGATATATTTTAACTTATTTATATTAGGAATAAAATTTTCAAAAATGAAATAATAAGTTTTAACTGCTGTGACGTTCCTTATTAAGTTGTACTTATAACATTTTGTTATTATTTATAATAAAAAATTAAAAATAGTGAAAACTAAGAAGTTGGTGCAAAGGGGTGGTTCAAGTTTTCAATGCAATCCAAAATAGAATTGCATTATAAATGTAATGCAATTTTAAAAATATTGAAAATCTCAAATTAAGGAGATATATATATTCCAAAATAGAATTTGAGATTCTATTTTGAAAATCTCAAATTCGAATTTTAGGAAGAAATTTATAATATCGGAGAAATTATAATTTATTATAAATGTAATCTAAAATCTTTATTTCAATTAGTTTATGTAATCACCTTTAAGAGATAGCATCCAACTAGACCTGTTCACCAGTCGGGCAGCCCGCCAGGCCCGTATTGGGCGGCGGCCTGGATAAGGATTTTAGTGATCCGGGCCGGCCGGGATCACTATTCATTTAATAAAAAATAATATTTTTTAAATTTAATTTTAATATAAAAAAATAATTTTTTTAATATAGTGAACAGTAAATATGGGCCGGCAAGCCAACCCAGGGCCAAGCCTAGGCAAAGAAATAAAAAAAAAAATTTGGATCGCGGCCCGGTCCATAAACACTTCTACATTCAACAAATGAGTTAAATTTCAGCATCTACAACGTATTTCTTTATCTAAGCTGCAACATCTTTTATAAAGAAGAAAAAAAGCCTTTATAATTCTGCAATTGTAAGCCAACGCAATTGCAAGGAAGGACTAAGGAGGCAGAGATTATGTGCAGTGACGAAGGTAAAATTGCCGACATTGGACTTAATTATATATTAATCATCTCATATATTGAAAATTAGCATAGTATCAAAGTTAAATATCAATTTGACAGGACATCTTTGATGACTTAATTACCATATATTTTATCTTGATATTGAAAATTGAAATGCTCTTCTCAATTCCTTTTGGAGTTATTATTGTTTTGGACTAAACAATTTCTCTTTGCATCCATAGAATAATTTGTTTCCTGAAAGATTTGCATACATTTAAAAGCTAAAAAATAAATGCTGTAAGTTTGTGGTATTTATTTGGAGATGGGATTGGGGAATAGATGAGAAGAAATTTTCAATTTTTGTTTTCATTGAAACCAAGTACTTAATTATGTTGATTTTGACTCGATTTAGATGGACGGTAGGATTAGTTGATTTAGCGATATCATTAAAATCAATAATGAGATATGTATTTGATTGCGAAAATATTGGTGACGGTGAGATAAATTATAGCGGGAAGAAAAAATGATTATTAAAAATATTAGATTAAAATTTGTATATAATTAATTATGTATGTATTGAAAATTATAAACTACTTTAATAATGTTTAATATATATTTAAAGAACTAATACTTATAAAAATATATTAGATAAATGAATATAAAATATATAACAAAACTATCATATAAATACATAATAAAAATTCAAAAAAAAAATAAAAGCTTTTATGTTATGGGTATTTTTAAGAATAAAAAATAAATAATGGGGTATTATGATCCAAGATTCAATGTCTTTGCTCACTGAATCTTTTCCCATCCAATCCCCAATTGAAGGGGCGATGGGCTTAATTACACCCTATCCAAACGACACCTAATGTAGTTGAGGGTAAAAAAAATGCTCAATAGCACCGCATTGAAGTTGTGATACAATTTATATGTAATTTTATTTAGGAAAAAACAACCAAAGAATGTAGAAATGGAGCTTGGAAGTTAATACACAAATAAGAATGAAAATCAATTGATCTAAACGTGTAGGATTAGATGAAGGGATAAGTAAACTATATTCATGAAAATCACATTTAGTTGCACTTTCTATGATCTATAAACGTTAAATATTCTGCAATTTATAACGACTATATAAAACTATTTATAAAATGGGCCAGTCCTAGTAAAAGCATTATTTTGGGGCTTTGGGTCGGCCTTGTGCGGACATGGACATAGATTTCTTAGCATTTGTTCCTAGGCAGATACGAACCCCAAAGCCAACTTTATTAAGTCATTTCATATTCAAATTAGTCCATGTTGATACGAGATGTAATATTTTTCGATAATGGTTGTATTACGTTCATTATAAAAATTATTCATTTTGAAAATTAAAATTTTTTTTATGATTTTATTTTTTGTAAAAAGATAAATTAATAAAAAAAATTATTCACTTCATAAAACCATCATTCAATCCTTAATCAATCGATATAGAATCCTTTCCTCTAAACACTCTCTACTCTTGAGAACCCATGAGCTGTTCAATTAATACGTACAAGAAACCCCCTATCTAGCTATCACATTGTGATAAAAGTTTTTGTTTTTACTATTGTTTTTGTTTTGTTTTTTCTTTATGTGGTAATATTGAAAAATAAAAAAAATGCAAGACAGAAACACTTTTTGACCAATCACTTCAAAGACGTGATTGATTTTTCATTTTATTAGCAATAAGCCATTATTAACCAACTAGTTACCATTGTATCAGCGTCTTCTTTATTTTATTAGTAAACTATATAAATAGTCATCGAATATTTTTTTTAATCATCTAATTATAAAAAATAACGATTTAATCACTCATATTATAAATATTTATTTTTTATCATTCAACCATTTAAGACTAATTTTATTATAATTAGAATTTTGATGTTACGGAAATTTTCATATTTTGTTTAAATTTTTTTGGTTGGATGAGTTTGATAGTTGATACCAAATATTTGAAGTAATACATTAAAGGGTATAATTACCATAAAATAAAAGTTCATAGTTTTAATTTTATACAACAAAAATGATGAATGCTTATTTTTTATTTTTATAAAGTTTGATAGTTTATTAGAGTATTATCACAAGATTTTTCAATATACATAACAAAAATAATAAAATAATTTATTATAGTAAATTTCACAAATGTTGATGATCAAATTCTTTATAAAGTCATGTCAACAACGAGATGTTGATAATTGACACAAAAATATTAATAAGTTTTCACAAATGTTGGTGAGCAAATTGTGAAAATTTTCAAAGTCGAATGACTAAAATAGAAATTCTAAAAAAATTAAGTGTCATCCATCTATTAGGTCTAAATTGTTGGACGATGAAAAAAAATGAATATTTGTAATGTGAATGACTAGATCATTATTTTTCATAATTAAAAGATCAAAATAAAAAATCTCGAATAGTTGAGGTAAAGGGGTGAACCAGAACAAGTTGAGGTGCTAATGTCATCAGTAGGCTTGAACAGTGAGAAGCATAAAAATATTTGGTTAAGCTACGTACAGTCAATAATGGTGATAATTAGGCTTTTGATGGTGCTTAAAGCCTTTTCCTGTGGTCCATAAAATCATTGCTTAAAACCTAATTATCACTTTAATTGACTGTGCCCATTAATAGAGTTTGTGCCTGCATATATATACATACTTCTCCTCAAATGAACAAATATGGACATATGGTATTTTATCCTGATTTGGCTCGATCCCCTCTTTCTTAGAAATGACATGCCTCAATGTGAATGGCCCAATGCATGAGCTTAGTGAAAGACAAAGCAGCTGCCTCATGCTGTCAATGGTGAAAGAAGATCAGTAACTCAAACTTGACTTAACATTTGTTAATTACTTGTCTTTCAAGAAAGTTGAAGTTTAAGATACCAAAAAAAAGAGTTTCTAAGTATGATGATCGCTTCATATAAATGCATCAAGCCATAAACCTATATATATATATATATATATTACAAAGAACATGAAATTAAACAGCCACTCCAAATCTCCAAATACTTTTTAGAAGCAATATTCATTATAGTATATTCTAAAATTTGAATGAAGCAATTAATACTCAGTTATATTGTTATTCTTTATTCACAAGAAATAACTTACAAATAAGTGGGTAATTTATATTTTGGATCACTGAATTTAGTATTAATTTTCATGTAGGTTACAAACTTTTAATTTCATCAAATTATACCTGAACTTCTATTATTAATAAATTAAGTCACTTATGTTAACTCCGTTAAGTAATTCTAACGAAAAAATTGACTCAGCATTCATACATGCTTATTAGGCGATAGAAACACTAATTTTTCTAATAATTTACTCAAATCGAAGATTTGAGAAAACCTTAAAAAAAAATTTGACCAACAAAATCATCTGTTTTCCTTTCTAAAATAGACCCCATAATGCAAGCATAGATTTTTTTTTACTTAAAATGCCAGCTAGGTATGTATGCATGCTGGATCAGCTTTTCTGTTAGAATTACTTAATGAAGTTAGTATAAGTAACCTAATTTATTAACAATAAAAGTTCAGTGATGTAATTTGATGAAATTAAAAGTTTGTGACCTAAATGAAAGTTGATACTAAATTTAGTAACTCAAAATGTAAATTACCCCAAATAAGTCTCACATATACTTTAATGATTTCGAATGATTTTATTTTTATATAAAAGATATTGCAATCTAAAAATAAAAGAAGGGATAACATACATTGAGATTCGAATTTCAAACATATTAAATGTTATCTTTTAAAATTGATTGCATTAACAAATTAGACTAAACCTTAAAAAAAAAATGATATACAAACTCACTAGCTAGAATATACTTTATAACTAGTATTTTTTTTTTATGAGAATTAACAAATTAATGAAAAAAGAAATTTGTAGATAAATCAAACAGCAGATGCACCAAGACATTTATACGATTGCATGATTTGTGGGGTCAAAAAACCGAGGAAGGTGAAGTGTCAGCATCCACCTTGTCATTCCACAGTTTCTTTTTTCCTCCCCCCCCCCCCCACTGTTAGCTAACGTGCCACGTCGGATTGGTGCAACTAGTTGAGAATGACACGTCAACAAAGGGGTGAGGTGGGTCATAGTTTTTTTTAGAAGCATAATCAATCTGTTCAACTCATCTTCCATTCATAATGTAACAAGTAAGATTTTTCATTATTCCTGATAATCCGACGAATAAATAAAATAATTTTAATATATTTTTTAAGTTAATTAAATGGTTGGAGAGAGAGGAGCGGAGAGTTGAGGATATGAAGCTCCATAAATCAACGTGTTAATTATTTTTATTGACTAAAACCTCCCCAACTTGCTTTGCTTTTTTATTCACCAAACAGTATTGGGATGTATTGTCTTTGCTTTGTTTTTTGGCTTTGAAATCTGATTGCAAACTGAACTTTGAATTAAAGTTGAGCAAACAATAGCAGTTTTTTATATTACCCTTTTTTTTTTATCTAAAAAGCTCTATGTGGCTGCAATAACTTGAAATGATTGTGGGCTGTTTCGGATGCTGTATTAAGGTAGTTCTTGATCATATATTGAGAGCTCTTGCAGGGATTGATCAGTTATCTCTACAAAATTTAGAGATTCACAGTCGGATGATGAGGCAATTCAATTCCTCTGATCTGCAAAGAATATCTCAATCTTTGATGATTGAAACTGATTTTCTTCCACTTAGTAGTTACTTACTGCAGATGATCAGTTGGTGGAATATAGTGGCTAGCTATGATCAAGCATTGCGAGCTGAAGATCATCAGAAATTAATATTCTTTTTGGCCCAGACCAGAGCTTTCTTCTGCAAACTTTATCAAGTCAATGGCAAAACCTGCAAAAGCTTCAAAACAAACTCACCAGATGAATTCAACCGTGAATTTGGTCTTACCACCTGCGCTGGATGAAGTATGTATATACATATATATATATATATACTATGAAAGATGCTTCAGCTTCTGAGAATTATAAATACCGAACAAGCAGCTCAACACTTTTTATTGCTAAAGGTTCCATTCGGATGCACATTGTACGGACAGTAAGAAGCATTACACTATAGTAGCGACTAGCGAGGTGAGACGAACAGCAACTCACATAAATAGAAAACCCTGTACAAAACAATCAAAAAAGAAACCACTCAAAAGCACTCTTCCCATGTTTGTGGTCTTGTTCATGCTAGACACTATCATTTACTAAACAGTGCCTACTGATCTTCTTCTTCTTCTTTTTTTGATGGTGAAGAATATCGGGGAGAGTTTTATTTATTTATTTATTTATTATTATTGATAATATTATTATGATAGATATTATATTAAGGGAATTTCCAAAGGTTGTCAGCATCTCCAGCGTTATCGGCGGGAGAATGATCAGGTTCAGCAGCAATGTCCAAGCGAGGAGGACTAAGAAGCATCCCTTCAGCCATATTGACAAGAACATTAGGCATATCAAAGATCAAATCCTCATCGACAAAATCATCAGCCATAGTCGTCGGTTTCTCAGGCACTACTGTTGGATTGGACGTTCTAGCCTCATCATTATCCTCATTATTCCCAAATAAAGCATCGTTTGCAGCCCCTAAAGCTGCCGCTGCAGAGGCTGCAGCCGCCTGAATATCACGTGGGGAGGTTGAAGCAGGCACAGGCAAAGAAGCAGCAGAGTTTGGGAAGTTAAGCTCTGCATCTTGGCCTTTTAGGGCAAGTGCCGCAACATCATAAGCAATAGCTGCCATTTCAGCTGTAGGAAATGTACCCAGCCAGATTCTATTAGGCTTCCTTGGCTCTCTAATTTCAGACACCCATTTCCCACTACTCCGACGCCTTACTCCCCTATAAACCGGGTGGCGCCCCGTAGCAGCAGCAACAGCAGAAGCGCCTGCGCCTCCACTAGTAGCGGAAGCACTGCCACCACTGCTGCTAGTGTTAGAACTTTTGCTTGATTTTGAGTAATGCATGGTGATATGAATGATCTGGTAAAGAGAAATGGCGGGAAGATTTGGTGTTTGAAGTTGGAGATGAGAGAATTCATTTATGGTGGATGGAAATTTGGGGGGCTTAAACACTTGTTTGCAGAGAGAAGAATCAGATTTCCCAAAGTTTCGAAAGTACTGTAAAGTGCAAACCAGTTGTTGATGAACTGCCGTCTGCTGATAGTTGGGGTGTAAGCCAGATATATGTTGGATATCTGGGTTGGCCTGGCGTTTTTGGCTGCTCAAATAATGCCTATATATATCTTAACAGTAATCTTTTTTGTGCACTATTCAACACTCACTTTTATTATAATATTACAGAAAATATGTGGCATGTACAATCTAGGAGCAAAAAAACCTGTATTACGTGCTCAAATCAAATCAAATCTAATCATCCTATGTTTTTCCTCCTCAACCATACCGCAGTTTCCATTTGATTTCTTTATCATACAATAATCTGCTAAGCTCGACCTGTCGGTATGAACTTTCTAATTAATAATCATCAAATATAATGAAAAAAAAAATGATAGAACATATATATAGATGCAGGTATTTATCAGGTTTATTCAATGTATGGCAGCAATTTGACAAAGGTCTACTTCAGTTGCTTTAAAAAGTTAAATTAGCTTAATATCTGCACTCAAAGAAGATTGGAAACTGCACTGATCTTGACCATCAGATATCAGATATTAATCTTATAGTAAGCTTTTCCTGAACTTATTGAGAAGTATTTCTGAAAAACAGGTTATACTTTGTGATGGAGAAAATTTTGTTTTCTCAAAGGAAAGGCAAATTTCTGTCTTCATCCTTCCTCTTTCTGGTGTCTTTTCACCATGATTTTAGTGCAAAATTATTCCAGACAAGTTGTATAACAGCCATAGGGGGATCAGGAAAAACATCTGAGCACACATCACACCCACTTACCATCAAGTGAAAGGAAGTTTTGGAGGGGTAAATCAGATCGATCATTTCATTCAATTGAATTGAATTGAATTTAACTGGAGCACAAATTTATTCAAAACTGTGGGTTTTTCTTCATTGCCCAACAGAAGGGTAAAAATGTTTTTATGTTAAATTATTTGCTTCAATCAAATTCGATAGAGAATTTTGCTTTTAAAAGGACAAGATTTTTTCAACCGTGAATAACTTTGAACACCCTTGCCAAAAGCTGCTAAAGAACCTCTACTCGCCTACTCAGACTTAAAAGCACGTCTAATTACAACATTATGAAGAGATTTAAGTGCATGAATTTGGTACCCATGATCGCACCATTGACCAACCAGGCCGTGCTAACTTACCAAACTGCAAGCAACCAACCTCCAACCAATTGAAAAAGATTAATAAAGATTAATAAATGTAAATTGTAATGCAACAAAAAGCATATATAAGCCTTTTTTCTTTTATTTTTTGTTCTTTCTAATTCAGGGAAAGTGGGGCAGAAAAATTTTGATACCTTGCCCTTTTCATCAGCCCGTTTAGGCCTATTCTTCAGGAAGAATTCCATTTTTCTACTTCTTTATGATGCGTGCTTAAAAGAATTTTTTGCAGATTTGTGCACTCAAAAAGTCATAGCAAAATGAATCTTTGAGAATTTAGAATTAAAAAAAAAAAAAAAAGTCCCCACTCAAACAAAAACCCAGAGTATTATTGAAGCCGGAACTTAATTTAATCGGTTTATGGAATCATATTTAAGAAGTGATATTTATATTTAAGATTCGAATTTTAATATCTTTAACTCCTTCTCTTTATCTTTAAACTGCGATTTATTTTATAAAAAGAAAAGGTAAACTTGAGTTTTTAATAATAAAAATGGAGGAAAAGGAAAGCAAGAAGGAATGAGAAATGAGTGGGAGTGGAAAATCAGCTCTCTGAATCCATTAGCGGCTGTAATTTTTGTGGGTGTGATTTGTGCTCCCGCCACTAAGGGCCTAAAGTCACGCCCTGAAAGAGACATTAGGCGAGAACCTGAAACTGAAAGTGGATAAGGTGAACTTGGAATTCCTGAAGGAGTTGAACTGTAAAGTGTTTTTATTTTTTATCTTCATAAAGAACAAATATAGGTTGCATCAAATAATCTTTAGAATCTTAAAGAAAAAAAAGGTTGCATCAAATTGTACAGTAAACTCGTACAATTTGTGAAACTGTAATATATTTAAATAGATGCGGCTGCCTCGCCAAGGGGATGCCGTAATTACGTAGCTAAGAAGGCTATAGCCTAAACCTAATGTTGTTGGCTGTGGCGGTACATACGCGGCTATAGGACAGAGGGGTGCCTCCAACACGCTTAAAATATATTAATTTATGCTACACGTGATATAATAACTCAATATTATTTATTTTAATATATATAATTAATTATTAAACATTTTATCAATCTTTATATTAAACTTTTTTGGTATAAATTATAGGATTTTTTTATTCAAATATAGCCAAAAAAAAATTATATACCAAAATATCATTATTTTCAGATTAATTTTTAAAATTCGTTTTTTTTCTAGCTGGGAAATCGTCATCCCCCATGGTGATTTTTCAGCGTATAATTTACAAAATTTGCAAAAAATACCAAAAACAATCGCCATGGGGGTGACGATTCCCTTGGTATATTATTTATTTATTTATTTTTTTACTTAAATTAAAAAAAAAATTGTAAATTTATTTTTAAAATTTGTATTTTAATTTTAAAAATTGTAAATTAAAGAAAAAAATTATAAAAAAAATTTATAAAAAAAATTAAAAGTCCAACGGTATATTTTTCTTATTTAAAATTTATGAAACTTTTTTTTTAAAATTTTTAATTAAATTTTACTATATAAACTTTAAAAACAAATAAATAAATAAAAAAATTCAATTTTGTTTTGAAGGCAACGATCACTTGACCGTTGCCTTCAAAATCTTCTCCCCTCCCCTCCCCTCCCCACACACACACCACTCCTCTATAAATACCCCCTCTCATTTTTTATAACTTATTTTTATTTTCTTTCTTCTTTCTACAATCAAATTTCTTTCTACCAACAATTTTTTTTTCTACAACAATATTTAAAAATAGTTTCATCATCACTATTGAGGTTGCAAGAAAATCATATATCGGAGGTTATATTTAAAGAGGTAAGTAAATTGTTGTAATATTATTTGTATTACATTATAAATTTTTAGTTATTTTTTAATTATTATTATTTTGTAAATTTATAGTTTTATTGTTTTATAATTTTAATATTTTTAATGTTATAGTGCTTATTATAGTTTTATCATTTATTAATTAGTATTGTTTTTTCATTTTATAGTTTTATAATTATTTATTATTTATTTTTATATTGTTTAATTTTTTATTATTATAGTTATTTAATTTTTTAATTATTATTGTTTTTTTCATTTTATAGTTTTATATAATTTTAATTTTAATTTTTATATTATATTGTTTATTTATTATTATATACAATAATAATTTTTTAATTATTATTGTTTTTTCATTTTATAGTTTTATATAATTTTAATTTTTAAATAATTTTAATTTTTATTATTATAGTTTTATAATTTTATAATTATTATTGTTTTTTCATTTTATAGTTATTTATTTTGTATATTATTTAATTATTTAATAATTATATAAATAATTTTAAATTTTAAATTTTTTATTATTGTTGTTTTGTTATTTTATAGTTTTATAGTTTTTTTAAATTTTATATTGTTTAATTTTTTTAATTATTATAGTTTCATAATATATTAATTTTTATTATTATTTGATTTAATTTAATTAATTATCAACAGGAAACTCGTCGCGTGTTACGTTCGAGGAAATTTACATTGGAGGACCTACATCAATCTATTATTGACCACTTAAGAAGAGCCGGATTTTATCACGTAACTCAAATTCGACGATTTTTTATGCAACCCGACTTAATCAGTGCGTTGATCGAACGATGGAGACCCGAGATTTACACTTTTCATTTTTCATTTGGTGAATGCACGGTAACTCTAGAAGATGTTGCGCTTCAACTTGGACTTCCGGTCCATGGCAATGCAGTTACAGGCGGAAGCTTGCTAGATTGGAATGAAGAGTGTCAAAATCTATTGGACTCGGTACCTCCAGATGAGTATGTATCTAGCTCAATGGTGAGACTAAATTGGTTGAAATCCTTTCAAAATCTTCCATTACACGCAACTAAAGAACAGATACAATATGCTGCTAGAACATATATTCTACATTTGATTGGAGGATTACTGATGTCTGACAAATCGAGCAATCGGGTACATTTAATGTATCTTCCATTACTACGTGATTTAGAGCATGCGGCAAATTATAGTTGGGGTTCTGCGTGTTTGGCGGTTTTGTATAGAGAACTTTGCCGGGCTACAGTTCCAAAAAGCCATGACATAGGTGGATGTTTAGTGCT
Source organism: Fremontodendron californicum (assembly GCA_030761205.1). Lineage (NCBI taxonomy): Eukaryota > Viridiplantae > Streptophyta > Magnoliopsida > Malvales > Malvaceae > Fremontodendron > Fremontodendron californicum. The sequence continues at coordinate 6,527,626 of JAULJL010000009.1, read as the reverse complement.
TCTACAATCATGGGCTTGGTATCGGCTACCATTTCTTGCTCCGCGCGTGGATGTTTCGGCTGTATACCCCCTTGCAAGCAGGTAATAATCTTTACTATTTTATTAATTTTGTACGAAGTTGTATTTTTATAGGTCTATTAAGATATTATATGCATTTTAACAGGTGGAGTAGGAGTAGGAGTAGAGATTTTACAGAGACTCCGACCGATCTTGCAAGTATAAGATTGCGACTAGATCGAGTAGGATATGATAAGGTAAATATTTCGATTGTTACATTCAAGTATTTTTGTATTTAATCCATATGAAACTAATAATTTATAATAATTATTCGCAGTTTCTGTGGATGCCATATTCCTCAAGTGAAATTATGGCATGCCTCCCATCGGATGCCTAAAATAATTGTAATATATGGAAAGCAAACACAGCATTGATATGCTTTTCATACGTAGAGTAGCACCAAACTGACAGGGTGTTGCGACAATTTGGGATGCAACAACCAATTCCTGCAGCCCCGGTGAATCTTGATAAGCTTCACAAGATCGACATGCGTGGTCGTCATGAAGAATTCTGGCCTGCGAAGCATGAACATTGGATCCATTGGTGGAATATACGTTTTCAACGAATTCCGACAGGTTATCCGATTGTTGGTAATAATTTCAACCCATCTGATGATTACATAGGATGGTATAAAAATGAAGGTCGCCCTTTTGTTTGTCCACCGTCGGTGTATGAGGATGTTAGGAGTATGCCATTTTTTTTGACCGGACGAACTTCAACTCCAGTCCCTCCTACACAGGATATGGAAGCTCCTAGACCTAGTCGACAACGTGGGCGAACGCGTCAACCGGCCTCATCGGAGTTCACAGCACCGAGGATGTCATTTAGTCATCCTGAACCTGAACGGGATCATGGAGTACCATCCAGTCATCGTTATTCCGTCAGTCACCCCGGATATGACGTTGATAAGTTTACCGACCATCACCGCCAATGACGAGGTTAGATGACCAGCTCCCCATCCTAACTCCAAGTTCAACATATCTAACATCAATGTATCAGTTTGGAACCCCTGCGTTAGCATTTGATGGTACATTATTTCTGGGTCCATCTAGTAGTCAGGTTCCCGTTATGGGTGAACTAGATGTTAGCTCCTCCAGCAGTGGGTTTCAAATTTTTGATACGAAAGAAATGACTGATGACATACAACCGGAACCAGTGGCGGTTATAGCAGGAGGTCGTGGTCAACCGCGAATACGTGCCACTGACGAGGTTGAACGACGGGTGCAACCACCACACACTAGAAAAGCTCGACACTGTTGCTCTACACCACGCAATAATTAGAATAAATGTACTTTTATTAATATAACGAGAATAATGTATTTTAAATTTGTAATATATAAATTTATATGTTTTGCATTTCATGTTATTTATTTTAAATTTGTTGGGAAATTAATTGTTATTTTTAATTTTTTTATTAAGCATATGTAAAAAATTAAATTTTAATAATAAATTAAATTTTATTTGTTATAAAATTAAAAAATTATAAGAAATAAAATTTTTTATATAAAAATTTAATAAGAAATATAATTTTCTTTTTTAAATTTTAATAAGAAATAAAATTTTATTTTTAATAAAATTTTAATAATAAATTAAATTTTATTTTTTATAAAATTAAAAAATTAAAAAATTAAAAAAAATTTAATATATATTTAAAAAAAAAACAAACCTAGATATTTTTTTTTTCTAATTTACAATTTTTAAAATTAAAATACAAATTTTAAAAATAAATTTACATTTTTTTTTTAAAATTTAAGTAAAAAAAAATACACCAAGGGAAATCGCCACCCCCCATGGCGATTTTCCTTGGTGTTTTTTGCAAATTTTGTAATTTTTACGCTGGGAAATCGCCATGGGGGATGGCAATTTCCCAGTTAGAAAAAAAAAGCGAATTTTAGGAATTAATCTGAAAACAACAGTATTTTAGTATATAAATTTTTTTGGCTATATTTGGATAAAAAGCCATAAATTATATCAAATGATATTGAATTTTTTACAAATATCATCAAAACTATTATAAAATTATATTAAAAGTTATCAAAATGATCTCAAAGATTATCAAAATTATATCAATGGTTATCAAAATTATATCAAATGTTATAAAAAAAATTATCAAAATCATATAAAATGTTAAACAAAATTATATCAAAAGGTACTAAAATTATATAAAATGTTAAAAAATAAGAAAATAAATAAACAAAAATTAGTCAATTTTTAATTTAAATAAAAAATTATCAGTGGAGAAAAGTTTATTTTAGAGGTGTTTATGGGCCGAGTCGCAGTCTTGATTTTTCTACACTCTTTATCCAAGCCCGGCCCGACCTGTAGGCTCGAATTATTGTTCACTAAATATTAAAAAAAAACAATTATATTAATATTTACATATTTATATAAATTTAATTTAAATAAAAAATATTTTTTATTAATAAATAGTAATTCGAGTCAGGCCAATCCGAATTGAAAAAAATTCTTATCCATACCCGATTCAATACCGGTCGGACTTGTCGGGCCCTTAAACAGGTCTAGTTTACTTTAATAAGGATTTTAATGTTTAAAAGAACAAATAAAAAATAATATATTTTTTATTAATTTAATACAAATTTAATAATTAATTTAATAAATTATTAAAGATATATATGTCGTTTACTATTTATACTTTATATATATATATATATATATAGTGTTGGTAAGGGTTTTTTTTTTTCCTTACTTCTCTCTCTTTTTTTCCCTAATTGTTTGGAAGAATTATATGATACAAATATATTTGTGAAAGACTAAAGTACGATTAGTGTTATAGTTGTGAACAATTCGATTTACAAGAATCACTTTAACGACAAAAAAATAAAAACAAGTAACCAACCTTTTTTTTATTCAAATGAGAAGACTCGAATTCAATCCCTTAAAATAAAAAAAAGAAACATGAATTGAATATTGAGTTCGATTAACGAGTTTTATAGATATTGATTTTTTTTTTTAATATTGCTTTTAATGTTTTTATTTACAAAATTAAAAAAATAGTAATTACACTTTCTTTCTTTTATTTTTTACAAATATTACATTTCCCATAAACATTAAATCAAATACTCAAATACGACAAGTGATTTTCTTGTGTATAAAAAGCTAATGGCTAATAATACCCTCATAATGACGAGTTAGCCTTAATTACTTCAACAATCATATATATATATATATATATTATAAATCAGGGTATATACTGATTGGATAAATGTCTGCTAACATGTACGTCTAGATGGATATCTACACATAATATTATATATTAATAATTAGATAAATCTATTAAATAAAGTATTTGAATTTAAGATTTAAATCTATCCAAAATTTAAATTTTTGGGATAAATTTTAAATTTAACCACAGTAAAATATTAATTTGCTAACTGGTATGTCAAGTTTTTACCGAAAATCTTTAAGTTTTTAAATATATGTAGTATCTTTTCAATTATAAATATATATATATATATAATTGATTTGCTATGTATTAGCTACTTTTAAATTTTTGGATAAGTTAATATTTATAATTAATAATTTTTATCTATTAACTTATCCAATATAAACAGAAAATCTTTAAGTTTTTAAATATATGTAGTATCTTTACGATTTATAAATATATATATATATATGATTGATTTGCTATGTATTATCTAATTTTAAATTTTCGGATAAGTTAGTATTTATAATTAATAATTTTTATCTATTAACTTATTCAATATATACAAAAATCTTTAAGTTTTTAAATATATGTAGTATCTTTACGATTTAATAAATATATATAATTGATTTGCTATGTATTACCTAATTTTAACTTTTCGGATAAGTTAATATTTATAATTAATATTTTTTGTCTCTTAACTTATCCAATATATGCAAAATTCTTTAAGTTTTTAAATACATGTAGTATCCGAACGATTTATAAATACATGTTAAGAATGACTTACTGTCATTTCAAGTTGCTCAACCTAAATTTTTTCCTTCTTCTTTCATTATTTCGGTAAAGATTATATTTTCATGTTTTGATCAAGATCGTAGATTTCACATCTCATAACATCATTTGGAGGTATTTTAGTTTTTTGATCAAGATTATAATTTAATTAAGCTATGTCAATTTTTTTTTCCATTTTTTTCACAATTTCTAATTATTTTCATTGTTTTTTTTTTTTTTTTTGTCTTTTACATAAAGATCACCAGTTTTCAATTATCAGGGCAGAATAGTATTTAAAAGTATTTCAAGGTATACTCTCATTGTACCTTATATTTGATTTGAATAGATATATGATAAGCACTTCAATATGTTTTATTTTTATTCTTTATGTTGCAGGAAATTAAAGTGTCATAAGATATAGTTTTTAAATTTATGGGGGATTGGGTTATAAAATTTTTGGTGAAATTTTTTTATTATATTAATATTTTTTAAAATAAAAGCTCAAAAAATATTATTAAAACAAAAAAATAGCGTATAATAAATTACATGGACAAAATTGTTCAAATTAAAAGTTATCAACTACATTGATTAAATTAAAATTTATTAACTTTATCATTTTAAAAGTTATAATAATGAGTAAAATGATTTAAAATTCATTTTAAAAGTTATAATAATGAGTAAAATAATTTATAATTTTTTTTAATTTAAAAAAGATTACATTTAACAAGATAAGGTGTGGATTTCAATTTGGAGTTTCCCTTAAATGGTCTCAGGTTATTTATTATTAACTCACATATTTAAAATAAACATACTAGTTTTATGTTATCAAATTTTAAATCATCCACACATTAAAAGAACTTAAACCATGAGATATATCGGAACATTTCCTAATTTAAATCATATAAAAAATATCTTAACTTACTTTTATAAAATACGAGGAAAATAGATTAATGGAGCCGATTTGGAAGAAAAAAAAAACCCAAACTTCATAAATTTGGTAAGTCACAGCCACACCTCACTCTTCCGTCCCTTCCTTATTCCTATAAATAAGAACATCCCACACCATTTTTCTTTTATTTTCCTTACTCAATTTTTTTTTTTTTTTTTAAATTAAATCAAACCAATCCTTAAAAAGGAACATCTTCAACAACTACCAAACAAACAACAACTAGAAAATTAATATTATAAATTTATCTTCAAAAATTCAATTACTGTTTTCACATAAAATTTAATTAATAGGCCAAACTTAAATCTAAAAAAAAAAAAACATGAGATATATCGGAATATTTCCTAATTTAACAAAAAATATCTAAACATTTTCTTATAAAATATATTAAATCCAAAAATTAATAATAATTTATCAATTAAAAAGATATATCCCTTTTCATTAAAAAAAAGAAAAAGATTATCAACTTAAAAGTTATCAACTTTATCATTTTAAAAGTTATAATAATGAGTAAAATGATTTAAAACTTTTTTTTATTTAAACAAAATTATATTTAACAAGATAAAGTGTGGATTTCAATATGGAGTTTTTCTTTTTAAATGGTTTCAGGTTATTTATTATTAACTCACATATATCAAAATTGAAAACAATGTCAAACTTAAACCTAATTAAAAAAAACAAACATGAGGTATATGCTGACTGGATAAGTGTTTACTGATATGGACGCTTAGGTAATATGTTAATGATTAGATAACTTTATTTAATAAATTATTTAAATTCAAGATTGAAATCTATTCAAAATTGAAAATTTTTAGATAAATTCACAATTTGTTATTTAGATAAATTATATTAAATTTTGTTTGTGTGAACACAATCTTTACGTTTTTAAATATATTAAAATCTCACATTTAATTTTCTCATAATATTTTTTTTAGATAAATTAAAAATTGTAAGATAAATTCATAATTTTTTAGATAAATTATATTAAATCTTAACATTTAAAAATCTTTACGTTTTTAAATATATTAAAATCTTTACCATTTAATTATATATATATATATGTGATTTGCTATATATTACGTAATTTTAAATGATTTTATTTGTTAAGATTTATAATTAATAAATCTTATCTATTAATTATCAAATATATACAAAAACTATTAAAACACTTATCTTCAATTTAACAATTTACTAAATCTATTAAGGATTAACTTCTATCTATTCACTTATCAAATATATATACGTATGTTAAGAATGAATTGCACCCTTTTGTAGTATTACTTCTCAATAAATCAAACTTATCTTAGATTTATATAAATCTACAGGTGTACGAAAATGACTGCATAAGATGAAGATAATGCAAATTGAAGAAAATTAATTTCTCAAATGATTGTAGTAGACTAATTTTGTCCGGGCTAAGCCCTCGACCATGGCCCAAACCTGCCCAGCAGGTCCATTGCCTGGCACTCAAACCCTAGCCCACCAGCAACCCCAAAACCCTAGCCGCCTATGCCATCCCCTACCCCTGCCAGCCACCCTAGCCATGCACCACCCCCACACGCCACCACCATGCCCTGCACCCCCAAAATCTGATGACCCAAATCTCAAACCCTAGGTTTTTGAACCTCCAATCCTTCAAAAAGAGGGGTTGGCTTCTAAAAATAAGGGGAATTAAAACAAAAAAAAAAAGGACCGAAGCCCTCCACCATTCAACCCAGGAAAAAAAAAACCTCACCCATAACCCACTTCACAAACACCAACAGTGACCGAGCCCTTTTCCCAAAGTCAATTCTCACCCTAGAGAAAAATACCAATTGGATCCAAGCCTGAAGGGTCGGTTCTGTCCCCCTGCAACAACCAAAAACAAGAAACAATAATAAATAAATAAAAACAAACAGCCAAACACCATTTGAGTTTCAGATTTGAAGGTTTTAGGTCACGATTATTTTCCTAGATTTACAAGTTTCGGTTAGGATTTGGGCAAAACGAAGTCCAAATCCGAGAAGAGGGGGTCGAAACCACCTCGGGTGTGAAGTTTGGAGACCATCGACCGTCAACGAGTGGCGGCCGACGGTGGGGCACAGCGGCAGGTGCGACGGGCTGACGCCAATTTTTGGGCATTTGGGGGGTTTCTGTTTTTTTTTTAGAGAGATGAGGGAGCTTTTGAGAGAATAGAGAGAGAGAAAGAAAAGAAAAGAAAAAAGTGAAGAGAAAAAAATATAGGGTTTTTATAGGGCTGCCAAAACGGCAGCGTTTGGCAGCAGGGTCCGCGCGCTGACCCGAGTCCAACCGGGGTCCGCGCGCCTGACCCGGATCCAGTTGGAAAAAAAGAAAAAGGAAAGAGGAAAAAAGAAAAGGAAAGAAAAGAAAAGAAAAAAGAGAGGAAGAAAAAAAAAAGGAAAAAAGGAAAGAGAATAAAGGAAGGAAAAGAGAAGAAAAAGGAAAGAAAAAGAAAAAGAAAAGGAAAGAGAAGAGAAGAAAGAAAGGAAAAAGAAAAAGGAAACAAAAAAAAAGGAATCAAAGATCTTAATTTTTATGTTTTTTCTCTCTCAGGAATTATTAGCATTCAAGCTCTGAATTTTTTTTGGCAATTTTGCAAGGTAATTTTTATTTTATTTTATGTTTTTCCTTTTTCATAATTATTATCTATGTCATTTTATTTTTATTTACATTTTATTTTATTTACCTTTCCTGTCATAGTAGTTATTATTATTAATTTTTTATTTTATTTCTTTTTCTTACCTTATTTTTATTTATTTATTAAATACCTTATTAATCTTTAAAAAAATAATAATAAAAATGATTGCATTTCAGTGCATGCATAACATACTTTAAATATGCCTTTCAAATTATTTTCGATAAAAAAAATTTAAAAGCAAATTTGGATGACGAATCACAGATGACGAAATTCGAAGGACGTCACAGTGGTGATTCCTAAAATATCTTGAGGTGAAAGGATCTCGTTAAATACCACTAAGAGTGTTGAGAATATTTAATGAGTGTTCTCGATAAAAGATTTGTGTTCGCTTTCATTTTCAAAAAAATAATAACAATTCATTTTTTTTTTAATAAAAATAATAATAAACATGTTTTGAAAAAGAAATAAAAGGAGAAACAAGTTTAAAACCGTTGTTGAGTCCATTAAATCGAGGCTTAGAATAACACATAATTAAATGGTACCATTTTCTAAACGGGCGTTGTGAGGGTGCTAATCCTTCCCCGCACGTAACCGACTCCTGAACCTGATTTTGTTTTTTCTTGGGTTTAAAGCGCTGGCTTCGGAATTGGTTTTAAAAAATATTTTAATTAATTTTAAAATATTTTACTAAAATCGATTTTAATAGGTGACCAATCACACCTAAAAAAAATACATTATTTACTAAAATACCTTATTAATCTTTAAAAAATTAATAATAATAAAAATGATGGCATTTTGGTGCATGCATAATATACTTTAAATATGTCTTTCAAATTATTTTCGATAAAGAAAATTTAAAAGCAAATGCGGATGACGAATCACCGATGACGAAATTCGAAGGACGTCACAGTGGTGATTCCTAAGATATCTTGAGGTGAGAGGATCTAGTTAAATACCACCAAGAGTGTTGAGAATATTTAATGAGTGTTCTCGATAAAAGATTTGTGTTCGCTTTCATTTTCAAAAAAATAATAACAATTCCTTTTTTTTTTAATAAAAATAATAATAAACATGTTTTGGAAAAGAAATAAAAAGAGAAACAAGTTTAAATACCATTGTTGAGTCCATAAAATCGAGGGTTAGGATAACACATGATTAAATGATAGCATTTTCTAAACGGGCGTTGTGAGGGTGCTAATCCTTTCCCGCACGTAACCGACTCCCGAACCTGATTTTGTTTTCTCTCGGGTTTAAAGCGCTGGCTTCGGAATTGGTTTTAAAAAATATTTTACTAAAATCAGTTTTAATAGGTGACCAATCACACCATAACAAAAAAGATTGGTGGCGACTCCATTTGTGCTTCAAAATCGTCGAGCGGTTGAAAAACAGTTATGATAGCTTGGCGACTCCATTGGGAACTTTTTGAGAGTCGAGCCATTAATTAATCATGTGTTATCATAAGCTTCAATTTAATGGATTTAATTGGTATTTGATTTAATTCTTTAAAAAAAAATCATGTCTTGATTTTTGTTAATTCTTTATTTATGCTTTTTAATTATGTTATTTTTATTTATGCTAATAATTGTGGGGCCTTTAGGATAGGGGTATTGAACTGATTAATTGGTGGTTTGGTTTCTCATGCACACTGATGCACCCAAAAGAGTGTATCTTATTTAACCTTGCACTAAAAAGATAAATTGTAAGTATAGTAGTTAGCAAGGGTCGAGTCCTCAGGGATTGGGTTTTAGTTTATAAGTTAATAGTTTAAAACTTAAATTCAAGAACAATAAAAGAAAAGGGGTTTTTGAAGCCAGATTTAAACTAAAGTAAATAATAAGAATAAGATGCAAGGCGGTATAACCAGCCAATAAAAATATATATACTAAATTAGGCGGTATAACCAGCCAATAAAAATATATATACTAAATTAGGCGGTATAACCAGCCAATAAAAATAAAACAAAGTTAATATACAAATTAGGCGGTATAACCAGCCAATAAAAATAAATATAAAAAATAAGCAAACTAAAAGTAAGAAAACAAATAAGTAAGAAGAATCAAATATGAAAAATATGGTTAAGGTTTCATTCTCCACCACTAGACATCATTAAGAATCAATTTCAGATCTATCAATATCAACCAACTATCAAAGTTAACAACCGTAGATAACAACAAGCTCTGTTACCCCAATCTTTCCTTAGTTTGTCGTTAAATAGAACAAGCTCTCTATTTAATCTCTAACCATTAAACAACCTAGAATAAGCTCTCTAAATTCAATTTAATGGCAGCTTTATGATGAGAAAGATAGGTTGATCTAAGCAACAAACACATAAGCTCGGATTGTTCAACTTAGGTTATGTTCCACTTTGCAATTATTGAAAACTTGACCATAATCATTAATCACAAATTGCCACTTATGAATAGGAAATCAAGACAATTACACGGATCAAGACTCCTAAACTAGCAATAGATAATTATCAAGATCTATCTAGTTGTACACCTAAATAAATCAAGACAACATCATGAACAATTATTGTAGAAGAACATAAGCAACTTTGATAGAAAATTAATGATAGATAGAATCTGAAAATCAATCACAAAACATGTCTAGGGCTTTGAAATCACCCTTAACCAAATAGAAGTTTAGCCTAGCATAGGCATTATAAACATAAAATTAAATAGAATCTAAGAAGAAAATAAAAGAAAGAAAGAAGAAGAAGAAGAATATTAATTATCCAACTTCTTGCTCTTTCTAAAGAAAAAGAAAACTAGAGAAAAGAAAGAAGAAGAAAACTTAGAGAATTTTATTACAATGGCTAATATCCTACCTATCTACAATATATGATCCCTTACAATCATCCAAGGCCCTCTATTTATACACATTTTGGAGGGCTAAATGACAAGAGACAAGCTTTACAAATTTCAAAGGTAGGTATATGACGATTTTGATCAGCCAACTTGATGGTCGATTTCGTCAATATTGGAGGCCTGATCTGATCACATGGTCTTCTAGAAAAAGGTTCCCCTATCAGTTACGGAACCATAGCCGTTGGAATCAGCTCATTTTCTGATGTGGTTAAGCAGATATGGGCAAAATACGAAAACATGTCAGCACAGACGTCATTGCACATCAGCCACCTTGATGGTCGATTTCTTCAATATTGGATGCCTGATCTGATCACATGGTCTTCTAGACAAAGGTTCCCCTATCCGTTACGGAACCATAGCCGTTGGAATCAGCTCATTTGCTGATGTGGTTAAGCTGATATGGGCAAAATACGAAAACATGTCAGCACAGACGTCATTGCACATCAGCCAACTTGATGGTCGATTTCGCTAGGGAAAACGACTCCGTTTTAAGAAGTGTAAAACATGAAAAAGATAGATATGCCTCTTAGCTTTGCATGGCTACAAATTTCAGCCTTATTGCTTCAGTGAAACTCGAGATATAGCTGATATGGCAAAAGGTGTCGGAACTGAAACTGAACTGGATTTGCCCTTAATTCTAGTAATCTGAAATCACTCAAAGAAACTTGTGAAAAACACCAAAATACATAAAAATATAAAAGATCATAAACACAATTAGACTAAACAATAATAACTCGTATTTGACACAAAACATTAATAAAACATAACTAAAAACTATATAATTATACGAGTTATCACACCCCCACACTTAGATTGTTGCTAGTCCCTAGCAACGACTCAATAAAAATAAAATAAGAAAATCTAATCTAATCCATTTTCGTAGGAAATCACGGTGGCACTTAGCATGTGACACAAGCCTTTAAACCCCTAGGTGTCCCTAGTGGACGAGTTTAGTCTCGTGAGGGTTTACTAGAACGATACCCACAAACATTGAAAACATAAGAAAAACTAAAAATAATAATTATAACTAATCCTTCCAATATAAATTTGAGATAATCATTGGACAAGTCTTAAAAACTAATCAATAGCTTAAAGAAATTCACAAAAAATCTTGCTTGAATGTAAATAGTTTGAGTTAAGCCAATATTAACATAACATATTTCAATCAAAATAATGCATATTCAAACTTAATCTCAACTTCTCACATGGGATACTCTCTTGATTTTCACTCTTTAAAGTAGTGGTAAAGTGTTTACACTCAATCAATCTCATGAAAACACTTCTACCATATGCTTGCTTGTCCACCTATTCTCCACTAAAAGATCATGCAACTTCATAAATCAAGAGGTCTTTAATCAAGGTTGTAATGGGGCCAAGGGGTTTGTAATGTGGTTGAAGAACAAAAGGATAAAGATACCACAAAGGTTCCAAAGAGTTCATAAAGTTTAGAGACATAAAAAAAATTATACAAAGAAACTTCTCAAAACTCTTTACAAGTACATAGTCACCTAGGCCGGATATTCATGTTGGGCCTTTTCTTCATTCTAATCAACTTTGTAACATCTTTTTCTTTTTCCACAAATTCAAGAGATGATTCATATATATATTTTTTTTTTTACATAGGAATGTATTTTCCAGTATTCCATTTCTTTTTCTTGACTTTTCTTTTCTTTTCCCCCCACACTTATTTCTTGTTTCTAACCCAAATTTTCAACTAAAAATATCCCTTGTTTTTTGCAATATGTCTCAAAATATATAATCCATCTTTAGAACAAGGGTAAGGATATAAGTATATTTAGGCTAGGTGTAAGTTGTGGTTACCAATAAAATAGCATATTTAATGTAGGCTCAAATTGGCTCACTAGTGGGGATGTTCTCTTAGAACATTAATAATGGATGGCTGTTTGGCTCTGGTTATAATCCTAATGCCTCTATCATATTCATGTTGTCACATGCATCAATATAGTCTCAACAAGGTCTAAAGCAAGTTCTAGAGAATCATGTAATCATAAGAGCACTCAAGAAAGAAATTAGATTGATTTGTATAATGCGTCAATCATTATAGGCTCAAAAACTCACAAGGATGATTATACAAGTCAGATTAAGTCTAAACATGCTTCTTTCTCAATCAACATATCATATTAACATTGGCTCATAAAAATTAGTATCAAGCTTAATTCTCATGAAAAGCTTCTCACTAGTAACCAGTTTAGACCTATGCAATTCATATCTCATCATTGTATTAAAAAGGAACTAAAACACACTAAAAATAATAATAATAAAGACTCATAAAAAAAATAGTAGACGAAAATAAAAGAAATCCTGAATCATTCCCCCACACTTAATTCTTACATTGTCCTCAATGTAAGCCTATTAACCCAAATGAAAGAATCATGTGTAAGAGAAAAGAACTAATAACATAAGTATAGGAACAACTAGACTCAAAACAAAACAAAACAAACTCATGCAACCTAAATAATCCTAAAATACTAAACAAAAATTAACAAGTAAACATAAAAAGATTAAAATCAAACTGACAAGGTATGTCTCAAGTCTCCCTTACTCAGACCTTGTTCAGAATGAATACTTCTAAATTGCTTAAAACACAACAAACTCTTTTTATTTTTTATTATTTTTTTTTTTGAAAAGAAGAAATCAAACTGACAAGGTATGTCTCAAGTCTCCCTTACTCAGACCTTGTTCAGAATGAATACTTCTTAATTTTTTTTTTTTTTTAAATTAGCAAAATATGTCCCTTAACCCCTACTAAAATATGACATTGTCCCCAATGTCAAATTTTAAAGGTAGGATTTAGGAGATATTACCTGCAGAGGTTGCTAACCACTTATTATAACTGAGACACAACAAACAAAATGTTAGATAATGTCACAAAGACAAAGTGCAATCCACTCCTTGCTCGTCCATATCTCTTTTTCTTTTTTCCGAGCGTTTGCGAAACAACCGTAGCAGATAAATACTCATAAGCTTGGAGCTTTTTGAGTAAATCTTCAATGGTTGTAGCAGAAATTATGGTTCTCCTTGCCTCTGAAAACATGAATCCATTATCCACAGCATTATCTAAATATAAAAGCAAATTACTAAAATAACCATTAATATTAAGCAAACCAATGGGTTTCTTATTTGTGACCAAAGATGACCAAGAAGCCACGCAAGCTATTTCTTCCAATGTACCCAGACCTCCTGGTAAAGCAATGAATGCATCGGCAGAATGGTACATGATTGTTATCCGTTCAGGGATACTCCAGACTTGTACTTCCTTACCCACGGTAGGTCCACAAAAACTTGTGAATAGTTTTGGCACGATTCCTAGAACTGGACTTCCTCCGGCGTGTGCTGCTGTAGCGACTGCTCCCATTAAACCCGTACTACCGCCCCCATAAATCAAGTGGATCTTTTGTTGGGCAAGTATTACTCCAACTCTTATGGCTTCATCAGCGAATATGTTATTTTTCCCTGGATAAGCACCTCCAAAGACACAAATTTTTTTAATGCGCTGGGACGAAGTACTTTCCATTTTTTTTTTCTTTTTCGAGTGCCTGAAAGAGAATGAGTACATGGTGTAATATATAGAGGACTGAGTAGTGAATCAGACAAGAGTAATAATGTCGCCGAAAGTGTATCTGACCTGTCAGAAGAAAATGTTAACCTAACAAAAGATTTTTGCGTGATTTCAGGAAGAAAATCAAAAAGAGAAGAAAAATCAACCGTAAAAGACAAATAAAAAAAAAACGAGAATAATTACACAAATCGAACAACACATAAATTAAACCAAAATAAAGTTATTGCAAATCAAACCAAAAACTGAGAAGTCATTTATTGTAGTTGTGATTGTGGCTCACATCTTCCTCTGGTTTTACGTCCAGAAACGGCTTAAACGCCTTCTATGAGTCGAGGATATGCTTCCCATCCAGTTTTCTTACAAGCTGGCAAACAGGGTCTTTTAACATCAGATTCCCAAGATGTTGCCATTCCCTTTGGAATTGCGGCCATAAATCAAGAATTTCTCTTTGTACGTCTCCACTAGGATGCGTCTCAAGAGAAAGTTGGATATTACCCAAATTCTCCTTACTCAGTCCATCCTTAATGAATTCAATTTTATCATCTCGATTAGAGGACGGAATCCCAATAGAACGACATTTACCGTTACACGTCCATCGTGCACATTTGTGGCAATTTGAACTCATGCGCTTTGCTCGTCGCTTCTTTGCAAAAGTGCTTCTACCTGTACCTGGTAAATGCAAAACAGGAAGATATTCATCTTCACGTACCTTGGCTTCAATTATCCAACGTATGTCGTCAGGAATCCCTTTGTGCATAAGCATTCTTAATCTTTCAAGTCGAACTTGGTAAAGCTTCAGTAAAATATTTCGAGGAAAAGGAGGAAATCGTTTCTGCAATCTTGTGAGAATATCATCCATCCTGAAAAAAAAATGAAAAAAAATGAAAGAGAAATTGGAAGAGAAATTTATATACAATATCAGTTTTGTGGGTAGCTGATGGAACCGATTTAAATAATCACGGAGTACCGTTATCCGCCATTTAACCGGGGTTAAAAAAAATTATATTTACATCTAGTGTTTTTCAAAACAAGGATCAGAAAGAAAAACAACATAAAAAGACTCAAAAACAAAACACTCTAAATAAAATCCTAAATTCTTCCCCCCCACACATAATTCTTACATTGTCATTAATGTAATGCTATTATCCCCCAATGCAAGAATTATATGTAAGAGAAAAGAACTATTAAACAAAAGAAACTTATGCAGCCTAAATGAACTTAAAAGCAGTAAACACAATTAACAAAGAAACATAAGAAATAAAAATAATAAAAATAATAAAAGAAAAAGGAAAAGAAAGAGAAAGCAAATCTGAATATGGAAGGTTGGCAATTTCATCTTTAATTGGGCTGCCTTCCCAATTAACACTTCAGTTAGTGTTTTGAATCTAACCAACACCCCTTCTTGGCTTTTTAGGCTTGTCAGGCTCATACATGAAATTTCCCAAATTTATGCGTTTGAGAGGTAGCTTTCTTTGCACAACAGTGGATGCATTCTCCATTACAAGTATTATTCCATCATCCTTGGTGGTGCATATATCATCGAGGAATGGTGCATCTTTTGGTACTTGTTGAATGACATCCACAAACAAACTGTTTAAGGTTTCCAGCGTGTCTTGTTCATGTTCATCCTCCTTGAACTTTGCGAATCTACTAGGAAAAGGTGGAGAAGAAACATTAGTAAAAATTGGAATCTCAAACGTTACCTCAGGTGCCGAAATACTCTTATTTGGATCATTGGCTTCATTATCCTCAAGAATAGAATCCATCTCTAATTCTGTCTCATCCTCATCTTGTTCCTCATTCCTCAAGGTCACAATAGTAGCATTCTCCTTTGGGTTAATCATCGTTTGGGCAGAGAGTTCTTCAGATCTTTGTGCTACCCATACCACCATACTACTAGCCAATAGGCTCATTTGCCTTTCCAAACTCTGGATACTTGCCCTTGTTTCCTGTTGAAATTGCAAAGTATTAGTAACAAGAGAATCGACAAGATCTTCTAAAGAAGTACCTGAGTTTTGAGTCATATGTGGTGGTTGAAGAAGATCTGGTTCTTGAGACCATGATTGATTGAAGCTAGATGGATGAGTGTAATTGGCATAAGGATCTACTTCTTGGTAATTTTCTGAGTAGCCATAATTAGTATGATCCCACCATCCCTCATGGTAAGTGTTTGAGTAATGATCATACTGTTGGTCTTGGAACACTTGATGGCCTTGACATCCTCCCATGGCCAATTGTTGAACTGGGTAGGTGAGATTGGCTTGTTGATTTTCCATGTTCATGTATGCCACCAACTCTTCAAGTGTTAGATTGCTTAATTCCATCGTTTTTTTTTTTTTTTTTTTTTTCAAAATTTGATAAGAAAAACTTGTATGTACAAGAAAATAGAACTAATTAGAACTGAAAATAAGAATAAACCAAGTAACAAATAAACTAAAGAAAACAATCCCCGGCAACGGCGCTAAAAATTTGATGCACCCAAAAGAGTGTATCTTATTTAACCTTGCACTAAAAAGATAAATTGTAAGTATAGTAGTTAGCAAGGGTCGAGTCCTCAGGGATTGGGTTTTAGTTTATAAGTTAATAGTTTAAAACTTAAATTCAAGAACAATAAAAGAAAAGGGGTTTTTGAAGCCAGATTTAAACTAAAGTAAATAATAAGAATAAGATGCAAGGCGGTATAACCAGCCAATAAAAATATATATACTAAATTAGGCGGTATAACCAGCCAATAAAAATATATATACTAAATTAGGCGGTATAACCAGCCAATAAAAATAAAACAAAGTTAATATACAAATTAGGCGGTATAACCAGCCAATAAAAATAAATATAAAAAATAAGCAAACTAAAAGTAAGAAAACAAATAAGTAAGAAGAATCAAATATGAAAAATATGGTTAAGGTTTCATTCTCCACCACTAGACATCATTAAGAATCAATTTCAGATCTATCAATATCAACCAACTATCAAAGTTAACAACCGTAGATAACAACAAGCTCTGTTACCCCAATCTTTTCTTAGTTTGTCGTTAAATAGAACAAGCTCTCTATTTAATCTCTAACCATTAAACAACCTAGAATAAGCTCTCTAAATTCAATTTAATGGCAGCTTTATGATGAGAAAGATAGGTTGATCTAAGCAACAAACACATAAGCTCGGATTGTTCAACTTAGGTTATGTTCCACTTTGCAATTATTGAAAACTTGACCATAATCATTAATCACAAATTGCCACTTATGAATAGGAAATCAAGACAATTACACGGATCAAGACTCCTAAACTAGCAATAGATAATTATCAAGATCTATCTAGTTGTACACCTAAATAAATCAAGACAACATCATGAACAATTATTGTAGAAGAACATAAGCAACTTTGATAGAAAATTAATGATAGATAGAATCTGAAAATCAATCACAAAACATGTCTAGGGCTTTGAAATCACCCTTAACCAAATAGAAGTTTAGCCTAGCATAGGCATTATAAACATAAAATTAAATAGAATCTAAGAAGAAAATAAAAGAAAGAAAGAAGAAGAAGAAGAATATTAATTATCCAACTTCTTGCTCTTTCTAAAGAAAAAGAAAACTAGAGAAAAGAAAGAAGAAGAAAACTTAGAGAATTTTATTACAATGGCTAATATCCTACCTATCTACAATATATGATCCCTTACAATCATCCAAGGCCCTCTATTTATACACATTTTGGAGGGCTAAATGACAAGAGACAAGCTTTACAAATTTCAAAGGTAGGTATATGACGATTTTGATCAGCCAACTTGATGGTCGATTTCGTCAATATTGGAGGCCTGATCTGTTCACATGGTCTTCTAGAAAAAGGTTCCCCTATCAGTTACGGAACCATAGCCGTTGGAATCAGCTCATTTTCTGATGTGGTTAAGCAGATATGGGCAAAATACGAAAACATGTCAGCACAGACGTCATTGCACATCAGCCACCTTGATGGTCGATTTCTTCAATATTGGAGGCCTGATCTGATCACATGGTCTTCTAGACAAAGGTTCCCCTATCAGTTACGGAACCATAGCCGTTGGAATCAGCTCATTTGCTGATGTGGTTAAGCCGATATGGGCAAAATACGGAAACATGTCAGCACAGACGTCATTGCACATCAGCCAACTTGATGGTCGATTTCGCTAGGGAAAACGACTCCGTTTTAAGAAGTGTAAAACATGAAAAAGATAGATATGCCTCTTAGCTTTGCATGGCTACAAATTTCAGCCTTATTGCTTCAGTGAAACTCGAGATATAGCTGATATGGCAAAAGGTGTCGGAACTGAAACTGAACTGGATTTGCCCTTAATTCTAGTAATCTGAAATCACTCAAAGAAACTTGTGAAAAACACCAAAATACATAAAAATATAAAAGATCATAAACACAATTAGACTAAACAATAATAACTCGTATTTGACACAAAACATTAATAAAACATAACTAAAAACTATATAATTATACGAGTTATCACACACACCTACACCTACACGTGCATTTGCATAAGATGAAGCCCTTATACCCGGTTTTTTGTCCTTTTAGGTGGAAGTAAAGTAACTACGCTCTCGTGAGGTAATACTTCCGCATGGGCTAGCGAAAAACTTTCGTAGTAATAAAGTACCTACGCTTTCGTGAGGTGATAACTTCCGCATGAGCCTGGAAAATATACTCTAATAAATTAAACCCGTTTTAATCGGGATGCCTTACTAGCCCTCACTGGCGACAGTGAGAAGCAATTTGGAGCCCTTTGAACCTAATTTAACCTCATATAGTCCATATGGAACCAACCTAAGTTAGAGCCCTGCCCGTGTTTTGTAGAAATTATCCAGAATTAGGACACATAAAGGGACACTTTTGTAAGAAATCATACCCCGCGTAATCGGTATAGATTCAAAAAAAATCTTGAACACTTGAAATTTTTATTTCTATCTTTTGGATATCGCTAAATGTAGAGTAAATTACCTTATATTTATCCAAAATTTATATATATATATATGTTTTCCAAAAATTTTGGTACATTTTCAAAAAAATAATTTTTTCTAAAATTTTTTCATTTTCCACATATTTAATATTTCCTTTTCGTATATTCCAAAAAAAAAAAAGATTTTCTTTTCTTCAAAATAATCCAAATGATAATTTTTTTCATTCTAACTTTCTTTCTCTTTCAAAAAAATTTCACAAAAGATAAATGAAAAAAGTTTTTTAAAGTTATTTTCACAAAATAAAAGAATTCATTATTTTTATTATTATTATTTTTTTTAAATTAAAAAATTAAAGAAAATTTTAATTTTAATTTCTTCCTTTCATAATAAAAGGAAAAGAACTTTCAAAAAAAAATCTTTCATTTCATTTTAAAAAATAAAAATAAAGTATTTTCTTTAATCATTATCTTTTAAAAAAATGGGGGGGGGGAGAGATGTTCCCATTGCTCTCACATTTTCAAAATTAAATGAAAATAGAAGAAAAAAAATGATAAAAATGAGAATCATGAAAATCATGAAAATCAAGAAAATATAAAAAAATAGTAATAAAATTTTTGTGATAGAATAGTGTTGTGAACAATAATAAATTTTCTTTTAGTTTTGACTTTTTGAGAAAATATGAAAAAAGAAGAAAAAGAATAGTTGTCAGAAAAAACCAAAAAAATCCATTCTTTAATTCTTTATACAATATGTTCACAATTCTTCTCTTTTACATGCATACATGCATACATGCATTCATTCATAAGCATACATGCAATAAATTAGGAGGTAGATAGGATTCTGTTCGGCTTTAAGAACACTCTAAAGAAAGTTCACCCTCAGAACAAAAGGTACAAGATTTGAAAGCCAGTAAGAAACCCAAAATCACTCATTCGGCACTAATACAATACTTTCTCATAGATAAAATCATGGAAAGTGAACAAGCAGCGCAAACAGAACAAATGGAAAGAGTACAAAGAGAGTTGCAAGAGCAATTAGCCAGGTCTCAACAAGAAATGCGAGAACATATTGCAAAATCTCAAGAAGAGTCACGTGAGAAAATAGACAAGATAATCGAAATGATGACGAAGTTGACCCGAGGAAAATGGGTTGCTGAAGGGTCGATCATAAAGGGGGAACCTCAACCCAAGCAAACAATAACGAAGATCCGATTTACCTACCAAGTCAACAGGGCCAAAGACAATTTCAATTGAACTCAGGACTTCACCCCTAAACCCGGTTTTTGTTCCAAACCAAGATGATTCACTAGAACAAGAAAAGCTGAAGAAACGTGTGGCAAAGCAAGTGGAAGACACAGAAGTGCAACAGAAGTATGATATGTTTGAAGAGGGACTCAAAGCCATAGAAGGAATAGACGTTTTCGGGAATATGAGGAATAGACGTTTTCGAGAATATGGATTTGAATAAGCTCAGCTTGGTCCCAGATTTGGTGATTCCGCCAAAATTCAAGGTCCCTGAATTTGAAAAGTATGACGGATCGAAGTGTCCATTGGCCCACATCACTATGTTCTGTCGGAAAATGGGTGACCACACCAACAACGAAAAATTGTTGATTCACTGCTTTCAAGATAATCTAACAGGGTCAGCTACGAGATGGTACAATCAGTTGGATCAGAGTCATATCCATTCTTGGAAGGATTTGGCAAGAGCTTTCTCGGTTCAGTATAAATACATGAAGGACATGGCACCGGATAGGTTGTCTTTGCAGAATTTGGAAAAGAAGAATACTGAAAGTTTCAAAGAGTATGCCCAGCGGTGAGAGCTCTGGCAGCACAGGTGCAACCACCACTTACTGAGAAAGAAATCACTGTATTGTTCATCGGTACACTATCGACGCCCTATTATGACAAGACGGTTGGTAGTGCCATAAGAAATTTCGCTAATATGGTTATTGATAACTCGTATAATTATATAGTTTTTAGTTATGTTTTATTATTGTTTTGTGTCAAATACGAGTTATTATTGTTTAGTCTAATTGTGTTTATGATCTTTTATATTTTTATGTAATTTGGTGTTTTTCACAAGTTTCTTTGAGTGATTTCAGATTACTAGAATTAAGGGCAAATCCAGTTCAGTTCCAGTTCCGACACATTTTGCCATATCAGCTATATCTGGAGTTTCACTGAAGAAATAAGGCTGAAATTTGTAGCCGTGCAAAGCTAAGAGGCATATCTATCTTTTTCATGTTTTAT
Organism: Fremontodendron californicum; assembly: GCA_030761205.1. Taxonomy (NCBI): domain Eukaryota; kingdom Viridiplantae; phylum Streptophyta; class Magnoliopsida; order Malvales; family Malvaceae; genus Fremontodendron; species Fremontodendron californicum. The sequence goes on along the minus strand of JAULJL010000009.1, from coordinate 6,506,415 downwards.
ACTTCTTGAAACGGAGTCGTTTTCCCTAGCGAAATCGACCATCAAGTTGGCTGATGTGCAATGACGTCTGTGCTAACCTGTTTTCGTATTTTGCCCATATCTGCTTATCCACATCAGCAAATGAGCTGATTCCAATGGCTATGGATCCGTAACGGATACGGGAACCTTTGTCTAGAAGACCATATGATCAGATCAGGCCTCTAATATTGACGAAATCGACCATCAAGTTGGCTGATGTGCAATGACGTCTGTGCTGACATGTTTTCGTATTTTGCCCATATCTGCTTATCCACATCATCAAATGAGCTGATTCCAACGGCTATGGATCCGTAACTGATAGGGGAACCTTTTTCTAGAAGACCATGTGATCAGATCAGGCCTCCAACATTGACGAAATCGACCATCAAGTTGGCTGATCAAAATTGTCATACAATATGACGAAAATTGTTAGAAAAATTCACCCACCTATTATACCTACCTTTGAAATTTGTAAAGCTAGTCTCTTGTCATTTATCCTTCCAAAATGTGTATAAATAGAGGGCCTTGGATGATTGTAGAGGATCACATTGTACATAGGTAGGATATTAGCCATTTTAATAAAATTCTCTAAGTTTTCTTCTTCTTTCTTTTCTCTAGTTTTCTTTCTTTTCTCTAGTTTTCTTTTTCTTTAGAGAGAGCAAGAGGTTGGATAATTAATATTCTTCCTCTTCTTCTTTCTTTCTTTTATTTTCTTCTTAGATTTTCTTTAATTTTATGTTTATGTTTATAATGCCTATGCTAGGCTAAACTTCTATTTGGTTAAGGGTGATTTCAAAGCCCTAGACATGTTTTATGATTGATTTTTAGATTCTATCTATCATTAATTTTCTATCAAAGTTGCTTATGTTCTTCTACAAGAATTGTTCATGATGTTGTCTTGATTTGTTTAGGTGTACAACTAGATAGATCTTGATAATTATCTATTGCTAGTTTAGGAGTCTTGATCCGTGTAATTGTCTTGATTTCCTATTCATAAGTGGCAATTTGTGATTAATGATTATGGTCAAGTTTTCAATAATTGCAAAGTGGAACATAACCTAAGTTGAACAATCCGAGCTTATGTGTTTGTTGCTTAGATCAACCTATCTTTCTCATCATAAAGCTGCCATTAAATTGAATTTAGAGAGCTTATTCTAGGTTGTTTAATGGTTAGAGATTAAATAGAGAGCTTGTTCTATTTAACGACAAACTAAGGAAAGATTGGGATAACAGAGCTTGTTGTTATCTACGGTTGTTAACTTTGATAGTTGGTTGATATTGATAGATCTGAAATTGATTCTTAATGATGTCTAGTGGTGGAGAATGAAACCTTAACCATATTTTTCATATTTGATTCTTCTTACTTACTTGTTTTCTTACTTTTAGTTTGCTTATTTTTTATATTTATTTTTATTGGCTGGTTATACCGCCTAATTTGTATATTAACTTTGTTTAATTTTTATTGGCTGGTTATACCGCCTAATTTAATATATATATTTTTATTGGCTGGTTATACCGCCTAATTTAGTATATGTATTTTTATTGGCTGGTTATACCGCCTTGCATCTTATTCTTATTATTTACTTTAGTTTAAATCTGGCTTTAAAAACCCTTTTCTTTTATTGTTCTTGAATTTAAGTTTTAAACTATTAACTTATAAACTAAAACCCAATCCCTGAGGACTCGACCCTTGCTAACTACTATACTTACAATTTATCTTTTTAGTGCAAGGTTAAATAAGATACACTCTTTTGGGTGCATCAAGTTTTTGGCGCCGTTGCCGGGGATTGCTTTCTTTAGTTTATTTGTTACTTGGTTTATTCTTATTTTCAGTTCTAATTAGTTTTATTTTCTTGTACATACAGGTTTTTCTTTTCAAATTTTAAAAAAAAAAAAAACAATGGAATTGAGCAATCTAACACTTGAAGAGTTGGTGGCATACATGAACATGGAGAATCAACAAGCCAATCTCACCTACCCAGTTCAACAATTGGCCATGGGAGGATGTCAAGGCCATCAAGTGTTCCAAGACCAACAGTATGATCATTACTCAAACACTTACCATGAGGGATGGTGGGATCATACTAATTATGGCTACTCGAAAAATTACCAAGAAGTAGATCCTTATGCCAATTACACTCATCCATCTAGCTTCAATCAATCATGGTCCCAAGAACCAGATCTTTTTCAACCACCACATATGACTCAAAACTCAGGTACTTCTTTAGAAGATCTTGTCTATTCTCTTGTTACTGATACATTGCAATTTCAACAGGAAACAAGGGCAAGGATCCAGAGTTTGGAAAAGCAAATGATCCAATTGACTAGTAGTATGGTGGGATGGGTAGCACAAAGATCTGAAGAACTCCCTGCCCAAACAATGATTAACCCAAAGGAGAATACTACTATTGTGACCTTGAGGAATGAAGAACAAGATGAGGATGAGACAAAATTAGAGATGAATTCTATTCTTGAGGATAATGAAGCCAATGATCCAAATAAGAGTATTTCGGCACCTGAGGTAACGTTTGAGATTCCAATTTTTACTAATGTTTCTTCTCCACCTTTTCCTAGTAGATTCGCAAAGTTCAAAGAGGATGAACATGAACAAGACACGCTGGAAACCTTAAACAGTTTGTTTGTGGATGTCATTCAACAAGTACCAAAAGATGCACCATTCCTCGATGAGATATGCACCACCAAGGATGATGGAATAATACTTGTAATGGAGAATGCATCCACTATTGTGCAAAGAAAGCTTCCTCTCAAACGCATAAATTTGGGAAATTTCATGTATGAGCCTGACAAGCCTAAAAAGCCAAGAAGGGGTGTTGGTTAGATTCAAAACACTAACTCAAGTGTTAATTGGGAAGGCAGCCCAATTAAAGATGAAATTGCCAACCTTCCATATTCAGATTTGCTTTCTCTTTCTCTTTCTTTTCCTTTTTCTTTTATTATTTTTATTGTTTTTATTTTTATTTCTTATGTTTCTTTGTTAATTGTGTTTACTGTTTTTAAGTTCATTTAGGCTGAATAAGTTTATTTTGTTTATTAGTTCTTTTCACTTACACATGATTCTTTCATTTGGGATTAATAGCATTACATTAATGACAATGTAAGAATTATGTGTGGGGGGAAGAATTTAGGATTTTATTTAGAGTGTTTTGTTTTTGAGTTTTTTTTATGTTGTTTTTTCTTTCTGATCCTGGTTTTGAAAATAACTAGATGTAAATATAATTTTTAATTTTTTTAACCCCGGTTAAATGGCGGATAACGGTACTCCGTGATTATTTAAGTCGGTTCCATCAGCTACCCACAAAACTGATATTGTATATAAATTTCTCTTCCAATTTCTCTTTCATTTTTTTCATTTTTTTTCAGGATGGATGATATTCTCACAAGATTGCAGAAACGATTTCCTCCTTTTCCTCGAAATATTTTACTGAAGCTTTACCAAGTTCGACTTGAAAGATTAAGAATGCTTATGCACAAAGGGATTCCTGACGACATACGTTGGATAATTGAAGCCAAGGTACGTGAAGATGAATATCTTCCTGTTTTGCATTTACCAGGTACAGGTAGAAGCACTTTTGCAAAGAAGCGACGAGCAAAGCGCATGAGTTCAAATTGCCACAAATGTGCACGATGGACGTGTAACGGTAAATGTCGTTCTATTGGGATTCCGTCCTCTAATCGAGATGATAAAATTGAATTCATTAAGGATGGACTGAGTAAGGAGAATTTGGGTAATATCCAATTTTCTCTTGAGACGCATCCTAGTGGAGACGTACAAAGAGAAATTCTTGATTTATGGCCGCAATTCCAAAGAGAATGGCAACATCTTGGGAATCTGATGTTAAAAGACCCTGTTTGCCAGCTTGTAAGAAAACTGGATGGGAAGCATATCCTCGACTCATAGAAGGCGTTTAAGCCGTTTCTGGACGTAAAACCAGAGGAAGATGTGAGCCACAATCACAACTACAATAAATGACTTCTCAGCTTTTGGTTTGATTTGCAATAACTTTATTTTGGTTTAATTTACGTGTTGTTCGATTTGTGTAATTATTCTCGTTTTTTTTTTTATTTTTTTATTTGTCTTTTACGGTTGATTTTTTCTTCTCTTTTTGATTTTCTTCCTGAAATCACGCAAAAATCTTTTGTTAGGTTAACATTTTCTTCTGACAGGTCAGATACACTTTCGGCGACATTATTACTCTTGTCTGATTCACTACTCAGTCCTCTATATATTACACCATGTACTCATTCTCTTTCAGGCACTCGAAAAAGAAAAAAAAATGGAAAGTACTTCGTCCCAACGCATTAAAAAAATTTGTGTCTTTGGAGGAGCTTATCCAGGGAAAAATAACATATTCACTGATGAAGCCATAAGAGTTGGAGTAATACTTGCCCAACAAAAGATCCAGTTGATTTATGGAGGCGGTAGTACAGGTTTAATGGGAGCAGTCGCTACAGCAGCACACGCCGGAGGAAGTCCAGTTCTAGGAATCGTGCCAAAACTATTCACAGATTTTTGTGGACCTACCTTGGGTAAGGAAATACAAGTCTGGAGTATCCCTGAACGGATAACAATCATGTACCATTCTGCCGATGCATTCATTGCTTTACCAGGAGGTCTGGGTACATTGGAAGAAATAGCTTGCGTGGCTTCTTGGTCATCTTTGGTCACAAATAAGAAACCCATTGGTTTGCTTAATATTAATGGTTATTTTAGTAATTTGCTTTCATATTTAGATAATGCTGTGGATAATGGATTCATGTTTTCAGAGGCAAGGAGAACCATAATTTCTGCTACAACCATTGAAGATTTACTCAAAAAGCTCCAAGCTTATGAGTATTTATCTGCTACGGTTGTTTCGCAAACGCTCGGAAAAAGAAAAAGAGATATGGACGAGCAAGGAGTGGATTGCACTTTGTCTTTGTGACATTATCTAACATTTTGTTTGTTGTGTCTCAGTTATAATAAGTGGTTAGCAACCTCTACAGGTAATATCTCCTAAATTTTACCTTCTTAAAAAAAAAAAAAAAAAAAGTTTGTTGTGTTTTAAGCAATTTAGAAGTATTCATTCTGAACAAGGTCTGAGTAAGGGAGACTTGAGACATACCTTGTCAGTTTGATTTCTTCTTTTCAAAAAAAAAAAAGAGTTTGTTGTGTTTTAAGCAATTTAGAAGTATTCATTCTGAACAAGGTCTGAGTAAGGGAGACTTGAGACATACTTTGTCAGTTTGATTTTAATCTTTTTACGTTTACTTGTTAATTTTTGTTTAGTATTTTAGGATTATTTAGGTTGCATGAGTTTGTTTTGTTTTGAGTCTAGTTATTCCTATTCTTATGTTATTAGTTCTTTTCTCTTACACATGATTCTTTCATTTGGGTTAATAGACTTACATTGAGGACAATGTAAGAATTAAGTGTGGGGGGAATGATTTAGGATTTCTTTTATTTTTGTCTACTATTTTTTTTATGAGTCTTTATTATTATTATTATTTTTTAGTGTGTTTTAGTTCCTTTTTAATACAATGATGAGATATGAATTGCATAAGTCTAAAACATATTTATTAGTGAGAAGATTTTCATGAGAATTGAGCTTGATGTCAACCTTTTTATGAGCCAATGTTAATATGATATGTTGATTGAGAAAGAAGCATGTTTAGACTTAATCTGACTTGTATAATCATTCTTGTGAGTTTTTGAGCCTAAAATGATTGATGCATTATACAAATCAATCTAATTTCTTTCTTGAGTGCTCTTATGATTACATGATTCTCTAGAACTTGCTTTAAACCGTTTGAGACTATATTGATGCATGTGACAACATGAATATGATAGAGGCATTAGGATTTTTAGCCAGGGCCAAACAACCATCCCTTATTGATGTTCCAAGAGAACACACCCTTAGTGAACCAATTTGAGCCTACATTGAATAAGCTATCTCTTTGGTAACCATAACTTGTCCCTAACCTAAATATACTTATATCTTTACCTTTGTTCCAAAGATGAATTAGCATGATTTGAGACAAGTTGCAAAGACAAGGGATATTTTTTGGTTAGAAACAAGAAATAAGTGTGGGGGGAAAAGAAAAGAAAAGTCAAGAGAAAAAGAAATGGAATACTGGCAAATACATTCCTATATAAAAAAAAAATGAATCATCTCTTGAATTTGTGGAAAAAGAAAAAGATGTTACAAAGTTGTTTAGAATGAAGAAAAGGCCCAACATGAATATCCGGCCTAGGTGACTATGTACTTGTAAAGAGTTTTGAGAAGTTTCTTTGTATAATCTTTTTATGTCTCTAAACTTTATGAACTCTTTGGAACCTTTGTGATATCTTTATCCTTTTGTTCTTCAACCACATTACAAACCCCTTGGCCCCATTACAACCTTGATTAAAGACCTCTTGATTTATGAAATTGCATGATCTTTTAGTGGAGAATAGGTGGACAAGCAAGCATATGGTAGAAGTGTTTTCATGAGATTGATTGAGTGTAAACACTTTACCACTACTTTAAAGAGTGAAAATCAAGAGAGTATCCCATGTGAGAAGTTGAGATTAAATTTGAACATGCACTATTTTGATTGAGATATGTTATGCTAATATTGGCTTAACTCAAATAATTTACATTCAAGCATGATTTTTTGTGAAATTTTTTAAGCTATTGATTAGTTTATAAGACTTGTTCAAATATTGTCTCTAATTTGTATTGAAAGGATTATGAGTAAATATTTTTAGTATATGTAGTTTATTTATATGTAGTTTATTTATATTTTAATTTTTCAATGTTTGTGGGTATCGTTCTAGTAAACCCTCACGAGACTAAACTCGTCCACTAGGGACACCTGGGGGTTTAAAGGCTTGTGTCACATGCTAAGTGCCACCGTGATTTCCTACGAAAGTGGATTAGATTAGATTTTCTTATTTTATTTTTATTGAGTCGTTGCTAGGGACTAGCAACAATCTAAGTGTGGGGTGTGATAACTCGTATAATTATATAGTTTTTAGTTATGTTTTATTATTGTTTTGTGTCAAATACGAGTTATTATTGTTTAGTCTAATTGTGTTTATGATCTTTTATATTTTTATGTAATTTGGTGTTTTTCACAAGTTTCTTTGAGTGATTTCAGATTACTAGAATTAAGGGCAAATCCAGTTCAGTTCCAGTTCCGACACATTTTGCCATATCAGCTATATCTGGAGTTTCACTGAAGAAATAAGGCTGAAATTTGTAGCCGTGCAAAGCTAATAGGCATATCTATCTTTTTCATGTTTTATACTTCTTGAAACGGAGTCGTTTTCCCTAGCGAAATCGACCATCAAGTTGGCTGATGTGCAATGACGTCTGTGCTGACCTGTTTTCGTATTTTGCCCATATCTGCTTATCCACATCAGCAAATGAGCTGATTCCAATGACTATGGATCCGTAACGGATACGGGAACCTTTGTCTAGAAGACCATATGATCAGATCAGGCCTCTAATATTGACGAAATCGACCATCAAGTTGGCTGATGTGCAATGACGTCTGTGCTGACATGTTTTCGTATTTTGCCCATATCTGCTTATCCACATCATCAAATGAGCTGATTCCAACGGCTATGGATCCGTAACTGATAGGGGAACCTTTTTCTAGAAGACCATGTGATCAGATCAGGCCTCCAACATTGACGAAATCGACCATCAAGTTGGCTGATCAAAATTGTCATACAATATGACGAAAATTGTTAGAAAAATTCACCCACCTATTATACCTACCTTTGAAATTTGTAAAGCTAGTCTCTTGTCATTTATCCTTCCAAAATGTGTATAAATAGAGGGCCTTGGATGATTGTAGAGGATCACATTGTACATAGGTAGGATATTAGCCATTTTAATAAAATTCTCTAAGTTTTCTTCTTCTTTCTTTTCTCTAGTTTTCTTTCTTTTCTCTAGTTTTCTTTTTCTTTAGAGAGAGCAAGAGGTTGGATAATTAATATTCTTCCTCTTCTTCTTTCTTTCTTTTATTTTCTTCTTAGATTTTCTTTAATTTTATGTTTATGTTTATAATGCCTATGCTAGGCTAAACTTCTATTTGGTTAAGGGTGATTTCAAAGCCCTAGACATGTTTTATGATTGATTTTCAGATTCTATCTATCATTAATTTTCTATCAAAGTTGCTTATGTTCTTCTACAAGAATTGTTCATGATGTTGTCTTGATTTGTTTAGGTGTACAACTAGATAGATCTTGATAATTATCTATTGCTAGTTTAGGAGTCTTGATCCGTGTAATTGTCTTGATTTCCTATTCATAAGTGGCAATTTGTGATTAATGATTATGGTCAAGTTTTCAATAATTGCAAAGTGGAACATAACCTAAGTTGAACAATCCGAGCTTATGTGTTTGTTGCTTAGATCAACCTATCTTTCTCATCATAAAGCTGCCATTAAATTGAATTTAGAGAGCTTATTCTAGGTTGTTTAATGGTTAGAGATTAAATAGAGAGCTTGTTCTATTTAACGACAAACTAAGGAAAGATTGGGATAACAGAGCTTGTTGTTATCTACGGTTGTTAACTTTGATAGTTGGTTGATATTGATAGATCTGAAATTGATTCTTAATGATGTCTAGTGGTGGAGAATGAAACCTTAACCATATTTTTCATATTTGATTCTTCTTACTTACTTGTTTTCTTACTTTTAGTTTGCTTATTTTTTATATTTATTTTTATTGGCTGGTTATACCGCCTAATTTGTATATTAACTTTGTTTAATTTTTATTGGCTGGTTATACCGCCTAATTTAATATATATATTTTTATTGGCTGGTTATACCGCCTAATTTAGTATATGTATTTTTATTGGCTGGTTATACCGCCTTGCATCTTATTCTTATTATTTACTTTAGTTTAAATCTGGCTTTAAAAACCCTTTTCTTTTATTGTTCTTAAATTTAAGTTTTAAACTATTAACTTATAAACTAAAACCCAATCCCTGAGGACTCGACCCTTGCTAACTACTATACTTACAATTTATCTTTTTAGTGCAAGGTTAAATAAGATACACTCTTTTGGGTGCATCAAGTTATTTATGGTGAGATGATTGAAAAGAAAATCAAAAGTGGGAAAATTGATACAGGAGATACTGTTGCTCCCAAGAAAGAAGTGTTAGCTAAGGAAGAAGATAGAGAGGCACAAGCCATCAGTCCTGAAGATCAAGTACTGGAGAACTTTGTTCCGTACCAACCTTATCCTGCATACCACCCTTACTATCCAGATATGAACATCATTTCCCATAGCCCGTATCCTCACGAACCATTTCCTTAGCCAATCTACCCCGCAAATTTTCAACCACAAATAAATGCTATTGTCTCTGCACCCACTTTTGTGCCTATTCCTCGACCATTGAACCGACCAAGAAACTCCTAAAATAATCAAAGGAAACCTAGAATAGTCCGAGAAAGAGATCAATTTGATCCACTTCCCTCTTCCTACACCGAATTGCTACCACAACTTGTTGAAAAACAACTCCTTACCAAAATTCCAGTGGTACCTCTTCAGTCCCCATATCCGGATTGGTATGATGAGAACGCATATTGTGATTATCATTGTGGAATTCAAGGCCATTCCACGGAAAATTGTCAGTTGCTAAAACGCAAAGTGCAAGCACTCATCAAGGCTAGAAAGTTTGAGTTTTAAACAAGGGTTAAATGTCAATAGGGACCTGCTTTCTATTCGTGGTAAGGCAAGCATGAATGCTGACAGGGGAAAGAGTCATGCAAGGTCAAGTGAAGCATCAAGGGATTTTTGGACTAAGGAAAATATGTCGGCTGATGGGAGTTTTGGTTGTTGGTAGTTCTATCTTGATAGCATTCATGAGAATGAGAACTTTTGTCACATCTAAACATTTTCATGAAACGAATCAACTTCAATTTCAATCATTTTTGTGCCATAGTACATTTATTTGAAAGCATGAAAGTTTTTAGAGGTTCCCCAGATTGTAAGAAAAAAAATGGTTTTCAAAATAAAATAAAAAAAGTGATAAGAGACTTTGGAAAATTTGATCTAGGTTTCACATGAAAAAAATTCTTTTGAAAATCAGACGAACACGATACTCTTTCGAAGAATCTACATTTTGGTAATTTAATCAGTGTTAAGATTGAGCTATAGTTTTCGATATTACCAAATCCAATTTTTTTTTTAAATGACCATAAAAAAAAGGTAGATGATTTCTATTCTACCGAGATTACCCTTGACTCACCTTTTGATTGCAAAGAATGAACAAAAAAGCTATCCAAGCCAAATTCAGGCCATACCATTTTTCCTCACTTACTGAAACTCAGCTCTTTCAACATAATCCTTACGGGTCCAAATCTGAGATATTTTCAAGAATCTCACTGTTACATGAACCCTTGTTCGTGTGGCAATTTAAAATGGGGGCATCATTTGTGAATATGGTGGAAAATATGGATTGTTATGGAAATAGGGAGCATGCTGCAAAAAAAAAAAAAAAAAACACAAAAAAAAGACCAAAAAAGTGAAAAGAAAATTGAGTGTAACATTGTGCATTTGAGATGTTCAGAATGATTCTAAAAAAATAAAAGAGAACTTTTTTTTAACCAATTTTTCAAAGGATGACTTTTCGATTTGGGTGACCATGCTTGAGATGATAAGTGACCATCTTTCATATTCCTTTCACGAATATTGAAAATTATTCGCTTGCTACCCCATTGAGCCTAATGAATTTTTTCCAAATATACCTTGATCATGGATCACACCTCGCACTAGGGGCAAATAGGATGAGAAATCTTTGCAAAGGTTATGAATTGTTGAGTTCTATTACAAGGATAAGAAAACAATGTCTTATTTCGAAGGGCAAATTTTTTATGAACGGGGTATCAAAAAGTTGTAAAAGAAAAGAGCACAACAAAAGCCAAAAGAGAAATAATGAATGAAGGAGAGAAAAAAATGAACAGTGATGAAATGTCAAAATGAAAAAAAGAAAATTCTTCACACAATGAAGTGATCCCTGATTTAATCACCCTTAAACACATACTTTGGGCCTACATACCCTTTCTTTCATAACTTTAAACCCTGGACTATGCTATGTGCCTCAAAAGTCCACTTTGATCAAGCATGGTTAGTTGAACTGGAGAGTCCATACATTGAAAAATGTTCATATTTATGAGGCTTCAATCACTGTGTCTTTGCCAAGATATATTTTTGAGTTTGGATGAATTTTGAATTATCTAATGCATGATGGAACAATCAACAAAAAAATATAGAAAAGAAAGGTGAGGCTATAAATTGAAAACCCGAAAAAAAAGGGCAGTCTGGAGCAGAAAGAAAGACTTTTAAAGCCACACATGGTGCCGCCAATGAGCATACAAGATTGTCAACTATGTTCATAGCTCAAGATTTGTGAGGGAGTTGACGTTGAAATTTTTAAAGAACCATTCTCATTTTTCAAAATGACCTTTCAAAATCCTGAGTCTGTCAAGGTCAGTCTCTACACTTGTCTAAATGTCACTGTTTGGAGATAAGAAAGAGTGTCTAATTTGTTTGTACTTCAAAATGATTCTTTTTCATAAAATTGATTTTCATGAAATTGATTTTCTTAAAAAAAAAATAACGAGCCCGAATGAAGGGGCATGCACATTGTTTGTTACAAAACTTTCCAAGATAAAAGTTGAATGTCACATTTTGTGAGAAAATTTTTGGCTCGGATGTCTTCGGCAAACGAGCACATTTAGGAAAAATCAATTTTGAATTATAAATGAAAAGATAAAACTTTTTTGGGGCATTTTTCAATATGAGATAATCATTTGGGGAAAGTGAATGATAAATGAAAATCGTTTTGGAAAGAGGCACGAGTTCTCATGATCAAGATGCTTGGAATTATTTGGATAAATCATTATTCTCTAAGATGAAAAAGAAAACATGTCTTCAAATTTTGATGAGAAAAGTGTTATTGAAGAAAAGATTTTGCTAAAAGGAAAGTTGACACAAGCATTTATTGACAAGATGATACAGAGAGATCAAGAAGGAGATGATATGAATAGTGATGAATTGGAAAGAAGATCAGTCATAAGAATAATAAAGGGTTCTGGCTTGCATTTGCGTTATTCACGAGCATCTACATCTTCATGAGCATCTGCATTCGTTCATTGCACTTGTATCATTCATGGGCATCTGCATCATTTTTGTGTATCATAAGATTTACCCCTTTGTACAGGACGTTTGCATTTCGATAAAAGTCATTTGCATCATAATATTGAGTTAATCATTACATTGCATCAACAATGTTATAAACATCCAAGGAACTAGAATGTGAACAGCAAAGAGATAAGCAAAATTCAAAGTCATGAAATTTTTCAAGAATCAGACGTTGGTTTCGTCTAAGTCACCCTCGAGATTTTCATTCTCATACTTTGGTTACGCCCAAGTCATCATAAAAATTGTCAATTCCAGTCCAGTCTTTGGTTTCGTCCATGTCATTTTCAAGCCTTGGTGTCGTGTGAGTTATTCAAGAAGTTGTTTTCAACAAAGTCGTTTTCAAATTTTGCATCCAAGACATTTCCAAACTTTGGTTTCACCCAAGTCAACTTCATGTGTTGGTTCTGTCCAAGCCACAAAAGATAAGAAATTAATCTTGACTGGTTTCACCCAGGTTGTCTTTCGATTTCTGATTTCGTCTAGATCATTTCATGATTTTTGGTTTCGCCCAGGTCGTTATCCGACTTTTGGTTTCGCTCAAGTCATCTTTCGACTTTTGGTTTCACCCAGGTCATCTTCCGACTACTGGTTTCTCTCAGGTCGTCATCCGGTTTCTGGTTTCGCCCAGGTCATTTCCAACTTCTGGTTTCGCTCAAGTCATCCTCCGACTTCTGGTTTCGCCCAGATCATCTTCCGACTTTTGGTTTCGGCTCGGGTCATCTTTCGACTTCTGGTTTCACCCAGGTCATCTTTCGACTTCTGGTTTCGCCTAGGTCATCTTCGACTTCTGGTTTCGCCCAGGTCATCTTTCGACTTCTGGCTTCGCCCAGGTAGTCTTTCGCCTTCCGGTCTCGCCCAGGTCACCCCCTGACTTTTGGTTACGCCCAAGTCGTCCTCCGACTTTTGGTTTCGCCCAGGTCACTTATCGATTTTCTGGTTTGGTCCAGACTATTTCAGTCAACTTCTGGTTTCGCCCGGATCACTTTACCAATCCCTGGTTTCATCCAGATCATTTCAATCAACTTATGGTTTCGCCCAGATCACTTTACGATCCCTGATTTCGTCCAGATCATTTCAGTCAATTACTGGTTTCGACCATACCACTCTCCGACTTTGGTTTCGCCCAAGTCACAGTCATTAAATCATTTTCAAAATCAGTTTTAACTTAAATAAAAAAAAATCTCTCGATTTTTCCTCAACGGTGAACTCATGCCTATCTCAAAAATCAACCGGACAAAATTAGAGTCTATTGTCTTTGCCCTATTCTTGATTCTCAATAATGTGCAAAGAGGGCCAGCTGTAGTAGACTAATTTTGTCTGGGCTGAGCCCTGGACCATGGCCCAAACCTGCCTAGCAGGCCCATTGCCTGGCACTCAAACCCTAGCCCAACAGCAACCCCAAAACCCTAGCCGCCTCTGCCATCCCCCTACCCCTGCCAGCCACTCTAGCCATGCACCACACGCCACCCCTACCCTGACAACACCACCCCCACATGCCACCACCATGCCCTGAACCCCCAAAATCCGATGACCCAAATCCCAAACCCTAGATTTCTGAACCCCCAATCCTTCAAAAAGATGGGTTGGCTTTTGAAAATGGGGGGGAAATCGGAATAGTAAAAAAAAGGGACCGAAGCCCTCAACCATTCAACCACCAGCAAAAAAAAACTCACCCACAACCCATTTCACAGACATCAACAATGATCGAACCCCTCTCCAAAAGTTTGTTCTCACTCCAGAGAAAAATACCAATCGGATCCAAGCCTGAAGGGTCGATTCTCACCCCTGCAACAACCAAAAACAACAAACAATAAATAAATAAAAAAGCCAAACAGCCAAGCACCTTTTGAGTTTCGAATCTGAAGGTTTTAGGTCATGATTATTTTCCTAGATCTACAAGTTTCGTTAGGATTTGTGCAAAACGGAGCCCAAATCTGAGAATAGAGGGTTGAAACCACCTCGAGTGTGAAGTTTAAAGACCATCGGTTTCCGACGAGCGGCGGTGGACAAGGGACGACGAGGCACGACGGCCGACGCGACGGGCCGACGTCAGTTTTTCGGCATTTGGGGGGTTTATGTTTTTTTTTTAGAGAAAGGAGAGAGCTTTTGAGAGAAAATAGAGAGTAGATAGAGAGAGAAAAGAAAAAAGTGAAGAGAAAAGAACATAAAGGGTTTTTATAGGGCTGCCAAAACGGCAACTTTTGGCAGCAGGGTCCGCGCACCTGACTCGGATCCAGTTGCAAAAAAAAAAAAAAAGGAAAAGGAAGGAAAATAGAGAGGACGGAAATAAGGAAAAAAAAAAGAAAGAAGAAATGAAGGAAGGAAAAGAGAAGAAAAAGGAAATAAAAAGAAAATGAAAGGAAAGAAAAGAAAAGAAAAGAAAAGAGAAGAGAAGAAAGAAAGAAAGAAAGAAAGAAAGAAAAAAAAAAGAAAAAAAGAAAAAAAGAAAAAGAAAAAGAAAAGGAAAAGGAAAAGGAAAGAAAGATTTTAATTTTTATGTTTTTTCTCTCTCAGAAATTATTAGCATTCAAGCTCTGAAATTTTTTTTGTTTGCAATTTTGCAAGGTAAGTTTTTTATTTTTATGTTTATTTTTATTTTTCATAATTATTATCTATGCCATTTTATTTTTATTTTTATTTACATTTCATTTTATTTTTTTAGATTTTTTTATTTACCTTTCTTGTTATAGTAGTTACTATTATTACTTTTTTATTTTATTTTATTTTATTTCTTTTTCTTACCTTATTTTTATTTATTTATTAAATACCTTATTAATCTTTAAAAATAATAATAATAAAAAATGATGGCATTTCGGTGCATGTATAACATACTCTAAATATGTCTTTCAAATTATTTTCGATAAAGGAAATTTAAAAGCAAACACGGACGACGAATCACCGACGACGGAATTCGAAGGACGTTAGAGTGGTGATTCCTAAGATATCTTGAGGTGAGAGGATCTCGTTAAATACCACCAAGAGTGTTTGGAATATTTAATGAGTGTTCTCGATAAAAAATTTACGTTCGCTTTCATTTTCAAAAAAATAATAACAATTCCTTTTTTTTGTTTTTAAATAATATTAAACATGTTTTGAAAAATAAAATAAAAAGAGAAACAAGTTTAAATACTGCTGCTAAATCCATTCGAGGCTTAGGATAACACATGATTAAATGGCACTGTTTTCTAAACGGGCGTTGTGGGGGTGCTAATCCTTTCCCGCATGATGTAACCGACTCTCGAACCCGCTTTTGTTTTCTCTCTGGTTTAAAGCGCAGGCTTCAGAATTGATTTTAAAAAATGTTTTAATTAATCTTAAAATATTATACTAAAATCGGTTTTAATAGGTAATCAATCACACTTAAACAAAAAAGATTGGTAGCGACTCTATTTGTGTTTTCAAAATCGTCGAACGATCGAAAAACAGTTATGACAATGATGACAGTTGGTTTATATTTCAAAATTATGTTGATTTACTCAATGATACTATTAATATTATTTTTTAGATATTTTTATTCTTTCTCAAATATTATTTAAAATATGTTCAGAACTTTAACATTTTTTAAAACTTAAGTTGTTTAATAAAAACATATTTTGATTTAATATTTTGATTATATTATATGTATTATATATATTTTCAATATGCAAATGGTTACACAAAATTATTCTATGTATTTATAAAAATAAATAAAATTAATTAATGCATCGCACGGGTCACAAACTAGTTACTTAATAGTTTGAACATCCAGTTTCTGTGAAATCAGCCCAGTGTCTTAGGCTGGGTCCAACTAGAATGATTCTGGGCTTCAAGTTGAATGGTTTCTGAAGCCCATCCTGGGAAGAAGGGCTCACTTAGAACGAACAAATTTCATCTATGAGCCGCTCATTTTGAAGCTAGGCCTGTTTTTCATTATATTGGGCTAACAATTAAAGACTTGGTTGACCTACACCAGACTCAAAAATGTCGAAGATCCTATCTTTTTTCTGTTTATAAATTATTCAGATTCGAATCATTTAAAATGTTTTTAGAACAAAATGAATGAATATAAAACTTATGAAGATGTTCGAATTTTATAATGCCGGTTGAATGACTAAACAACGCTTGGGCTTTTTGCACTAATTCATTCACTTTATTTTCTCTGATATTCCACTAAGTTACCATATCACCCAATCGATGAACAAAGGGGAAAAGAATTGCAAGAAATTGCATATTGTCTGATGATAATGAACTCTTAAAACTTTAACATAGAAAAGATTTGAAAGTTGTAGCATATTGCAAATTGTCTACATGTCAGTATTTGATGGGACTTTTGATGGTTCAAACGAAGATACTTTTGCCCAATAAAGAGCTACTCAACATATCTTTAATTAATTAATGCCTAAATCAAAGCCTTTCAACTTTCTTATATTTCATGATTAATTAAGCTTTTCAAAGGGTGACAACTCACTCCCACAAATCGATAAGACAACTTTTAACTACGATCAACCAAAAAGCATGGCTTGGGTTGGCAACCCTACTCTCTTGCCTTGCTGTTTTCCGTCTAGCAATCAAGCCTATCTTTGACTCTCTTCTCCTCTCACCTCTTTTTCCTTTTTAAGTGCCCGAAGTGGCCTTGTCTATAGTCTCAACTAGAGGTGGCAAAATGAACCCGAACCTGAAAACCCGCCCAGGAAAACCCGAACCCGAACCCGCCCAAACCCGATTTGACCAAAAAGTCAAAAACCCGAACCCGAAAAAGCCCGAACCCGAATGGGCCCGAACCCGAATGGACCCGAACCCGAATGGGCCCGAACCCGAATGGACCCGAACCCGAATGGACCCGAACCCGAATGGGCCCGAACCCGAATGAGCCCGAACCCGAATGAGCCCGAACCCGAATGGACCCGAACCTGAGACCGGCCCGAACCCGAACCCGAATTTAATATTTAAAAATAAAAATAAACAAATTGCAATTATTTTTTTTTACAAAGCAATAACTTTAATTATTAATTTTATTCTAATTTTTTTTAATAATTTAATTAAAATTTAAAATTTAATATATTATATATATATATATGATGAAATAATAATTTTATCAAAAAGTAAATTATATTTTGTACTTATAAGTTATAATTTTAACGTCTCATATCATGATGAATTTACAATCTAAATATTTTAAATTCTTGAAAATTTTAAAGATGTGAAAAAAAATTTGACAATAATTCAATTAATCTATAAGGGTAAAAAAATTGACAATAATTCAATTATTTTGGCCTTTTGGGTTATACTTAGACCTGCTCAAGGGCCGGGCAGCCCGCCCGGCCCGTATCGGGCCGGGCTTGGGCAGGATATTTTGTGTTCCGGGCCGGCCCTGCCCGGAACAGTAATTTTTATTATAATAATATTATTTTATTTAATTTTAATTATAAAAAACTAAAAAAATTAAAAAAAATTATTTTTTTATTCCAATGAATAGTGTTTCGGGCCTAAACGGGCGGGCCAGGCCTGGGCAGAGAAAATAAAAAAAACTGGGCCGCGGCCCGGCCCGGCCCATAAGCAGCTCTAGTTATACTTATGCGGTTAGGTTAGGGTGGGTTTAATTGGATTATGGCTTTCATGTGATTTTATTTTAGCGAGTGGATTTAATGGGGTTTTGGGTTTTATGGCCTTTTGGTTTTGGGTATATTTATTATATATTAATAAATAATCATATTAATTATATATTTATTACGTATAATTTAAATATAAATTATATTTTTTAGTACTACTTTATAATTTATACTTTATACTGATGAAAAAAATATAAGTACTCGATATATATATATATATATATATATATATCTTGACTATAAGCATAAATTTTTTGCATTTTATAAGTATATAAACGAATAGATGAAGGCCAGGATTTATTTTTATAAGTTTTTTATTTTATAGTGAATATAAATTATAATGTATTTATATTTTGAAATTTGAGCTCATCAAATCAATTATTTTAAATATCAATATATTAATTTATAATATATCATATTTTTTATAATAAATTATTTCAAAATTTGATTTTATATAACAAATTAATTTCTTATTCTTTTGGTGCTAACAAATATTAATTTTAAAAAATAAATATAATTAAAAATATCATATAATAGCAAAAGTATAAAAATAATAATAATAATAATAAATTAATAATTTGTTTTTAGATATAAATATTTAAATTACGTAAAAATGATTACATCTAATATAAAATAAAATAATGTAAAACATACCCGTACCCAGATCGAACCCGAACCCAGACCGAACCCGAACCCGAACCCGAATGGGCCCGAACCCGAATGAGCCCGAACCCGAATGGGCCCGAACCCGAATGGGCCCAAACCCGAATGAGCCCGAACCCGAATGAGCCCGAACCCGAATGGACCCGAACCCGAATGAGCCCGAACCAGGATGGACCCGAACCCGAATGAGCCCGAACCCGAATGAGTCCGAACCCGAATAATCCCGAACCCGAATGAACCCGACCCGAACCTGCCCGAACCCGCCCAATTGCCACCTCTAGTCTCAACCCTCAACCCCCCCCCCCCTTTTTTTCTTCAATTTTCATGTCTCACAAATTCTCTCTTTTCATTGTAGTTATTGAGCAATCCCCTCTTGAGAAAGGTTATCATTATAGCTTTAAATGTCACGGATTTCGTCGCGATTGCGGGTGTCACGAACGTTATGTAACACGTTGCGATTGTCGCGAACGTATATTTAATAATATCGCGAGTATTATGCAACGGATAAAATGCGATGCGGATATCTCAATTTTTCGTTACATTACGGCCATTACATTGCATAACGACCGCATTTTAATACTATAATTATCATTATCATGTATGGGGTCGGTAGCCATCATTCGAAACCTGCCCTACATTAGATCTCGATGAATCGAAATTTCTTATCATGGGGATGATGACAACCATTCATGATAAGCTGCAATATTATTGAATGGAGATGGAGGAGACATACTTTCATTGGACAAGCTTACCTTTTCAGTCGGATACCTATCATGCAAGCTTTGAGAAATATTGTCCATTTTAGTTGATTAGCCCCAGTGTTAATTTTACCATACAAGATGTAATACCATGAATGCAAGACAGGTCATAGCGCAACCCCATAAAACAGTATCTCCGTTATTCGGATTTTTATTGTTTTATGTCTAAAGACATTTTACATTATTTTTATAAAAAAAAAAAAAAAAAATTGCTGACGAGTGCCTTTAGACATTTTTTTAATATTAGTTAATATATTATTTATAATAAAAATATTATATTAAATACAAAAGTTGACAATTTCACTCATCATTTTCAATGCATTAAATAAATATATTGCTATATATACCTTAAAAAGTGTCTTTAGAGCACTCATTAGCAAAATCCTTATAAAAATTGTAAGATTATTTTTATACATATTTAGGTTTTGCTTGGTAAAAAAAAAAAATTGTTAATCCAATTGTTCTGATTTATAATAATAATTTTTTAATTTATAGCTTAATTATTAGACTAACATTTTTCTTTAATATTATCCCCTTTCCATCCTTCTTATAATGTTGAAGATATTGTTATATATAATAATTTTAAAAAGTACCCTTAAAGCATCTTGGAGCATCCTTCAACATTATAAGAAGGATGGAAAGTGGATAATATTAAAAAAAAATGTTAGTCTAATAATTAAACTATAAATTAAAAAATAATAATTATAAATCAGAACAATTGTCGCGTTTGAGTTCTTTACAAGTACGTACAATTACAGCTCTGATCACTTCTGATCTTTCTAGAGGTGTATTTGGTACTGCTTCCTTGATCACAGCAACAATAACATCACCAATATGAGCATATCGGCGATTAATAGCTCAATTTTTTTTTTACCAAGCAAAACCTAAATATGTATAAAAATAATCTTACAATTTTTATAAAGATTTTGCTAATGAGTGCTCTAAGGGCATTTTTTAAGGTTATTATATATAACAATATCTTCAACATTAATAAGAAGGATGGAAAAGGGATAATATTAAAAAAAATGTTAGTCTAATAAATAAGCTATAAATTAAAAAAAAAAAATTATAAATCAGAACAATTGGATTAACAAAAAAAAAATTTACTAAGCAAAACCTAAATACATATAAAAATAATCTTACAATTTTTATAAGGATTTTGCTAATGAAAGCCCTAAGAGCACTTTTTAAGGTATATATAGCAATATTTGTATTTAATGCGTTGAAAATGATGAATAAAATTGTCAACTTTTGTATTTAATACAATATTTTTACTATAAATAATATATTAACCAATATTAAAAAGTGTCTAAGGGCACTCGTTAGCAAAATCTTTTTTATAAAAATGAATTTGAAATGTCTTTTGACATAAAACAATAAAATCCGTTGAACCAATAATGGAGCTACTATTTTATGGGGTTGCGCTACCAGTTTATAAACCTATACACTGACAGTGCATCAAATATAAATTCGGTTTAACCCTAATCAACTCATCTACTAATAGTTTTGATCCCAAATTGAGCATTTAGCCGTCTTCTTATTGCAAAATGTGCCGACATTCACTATAAACAAATTGCCATATAGTGATAGTCCAAAAAGCGTTGGTAAAACTTAAAAATCCGTTGCTAAAAGTCCTAAAACCCTATACCGACCATCAAAATGACTATTCCGACAAAAAATTAAGCGACGGTAAAACCCTCGTCAGTATAGACCTATACCGACGAAAAAAGCGACCGTCGGAATAGGATGCATAACCTATACCGACAGTTTAAGGCGTCACTAATGGTACTACCGTCGGTATAGCCTATGTTGGGTTAGTCCCTTTTGTTTTTACCTATATCGACGGCTCTGTCGTCCGTCGCTATAGATATACCGACGGATTTAATTTTCGTCGGTATAGATACAGTAAATATACATATACCGACAGTCATTTTGTCCATTGGTATACATGTCCGTTGGTAAAAATAAAATTTTACTATATTTTTAATTACTAATATTAATTAATTAATAATTTAATTTAACATATTTTATATAAAGAAAAACCACCATAAGAAAATACAAAATATTTAATAATATTACAAATAAAATTACAAATAAATTCTCTTAATAATATAAGTTCCACAAACTAAATAGAAGTCGTAAACTAAAGTCATAATACAGTCTTAAAATTGAAAATTAGCAGTCCAAAGACGTTAAATAAGCAATCCAAATACATAAAGCGAAATAAGAAGTCCAAATCTCATGAATATTCCTATGGAACAGCACCTGCATAAAATTGACAAATATTATAATATTAAAAGCAATTAAGTAATGAGGCCAATATAGAAAAATAAAGTAATGAAATAATTTACCATCTTCATTTTGATTAAGTTGATGACTAGAAATTGATGACCGATTTATTGGACGTGATGACAAATTTGGAGCACTAACAGCATCAGGTACCTAAAAAGTATTACATAAAAAATTTAAAGGTTCAAGATTCATGGTTTAAGGAGAGGGTTAACCAAATAAATAAATAACATAGAATTTCATAAATTTCAAGTGAAATTTGGTGGCTAGCTCTATCTGTCAGATCAGATAGGATAATCTATTTTATCTTTAATGATCACCACAAGATTTATCTGTCATTGTCGTCTTACTAAATACCCAAAGCCATTCTTATACCCAAGCATTTAGTTAAAATATGTTAGAGAGGACTACTAATGATTTACTACTGATCCTATAATTCAGGAGAAGAGATCTTGAACTTTTGAGAAGAATACATACCGAAACTTTTCTTGGGGAAGTTGTTCCAATCAAGCGGACTCATCTTCAATTCTGATGCCTTTATCAAGTCGAGAAGAGCTTGATTAACCTAAAAAATTGTGAATAATTCAGTCTACAAAGGTTCTTTCCACAGGCAAATACATTAAAGTAAAATCCATAAATATTATCTCAGCAATCATTAGATATGTTTCTACTAATGATGGAAGAGCTCCAATTTTGTCAAGTTAATATTCTACTCTCATGCATCCATTCGTTCACACATGCCAGAATATTACCTTCTGTACACAATTCTACAAGCTCAACATGAACTTCTTGTTACTCTTTCTCAATCAAATTCAGTCTTAAAAATATTTTCAACTTCTTTTGAAAGTGCCTTTTTAGTCTTCCATAGAAAGATTCTCACAATGAACATTCATAATACCTGCATCAAGTAGCTGACTTAAATTAGATGAAGAGGATTACCTCTTCTGTCCTCTCATGACTTACTAGAAGCCCCCCATGAAGCTCTACCATTCTAGCAACAGGCTGTAGCTTCTCTGCAAGTCTCCTTGCATGGTTTATTTGAGATTTATTTGAGCAATGACATCTTGCCTACACATTGATAGAATGTTAAATTAGTCAAGTATCATACATTTCTCATGAGATAATTATGATGATACATAAAAGACATTAGTATATTGTTGTATATGTATGACACAGAACACATCATAATTTGTATCAAACTATAGCAATCAGGTATTTTAGTACTACAAGCATGCAACAAATATCAAATCAGTATTGAGGCCCAATCACCGAAACAGGATTAGCCAAGGGTAGCTAAGCGCTTGGTGCTGCCAGTGGCGGAGGTCCTAGTACATCCGTGTTAATAATAAACATATAATTCTGGAAAAAGAAGAAAATTAATTAATTGTTCTGAGCAACTCACAGTTGGTGTTTTACTCAATAATAAGCAAACTTGGAAGACGCTTTCCTAAACCTGCTTGTTTGTGAGAAGGAAAAGGCCGAAGAGCACTCTGTAACTTTCAAAGCTTTGAAGATAAGGATTTAGGTTATGTTCACAGTAAACTGATGAATTTCAAAAACAATAGCAAAATTTATGATGAAAGCATAAGATGCGTCTACTTTACGCACAAAATTAATTTCATAAAATTAAGTAGAATATTGATTTTTTTCATCTTCAACCTCAAAGTATCAGATTGAGGTTTTAAAAGGGAAAATATACAGATACAAACCGATGGACAGAACAATTAGCAGCGGAAGAGAAAAAGGAGAAAAGAGAAACATACCGATGACCGATGGACAGAACTTGCTTAGTCGAAGCAACCTTGTCTGGCTTCCTACTGGGACAAAAAAATACATTAAAAAACCCCAAAAGAAAACTGAAATTACAGTCTAGTCTAATGAAGAAAAGTAGGATTTCGAGGATTTTATGCAGTGGGGAGACTAAATGAGACAGCTGCAGTGATGGGGCGGTGGTCGGACAAGTAGGGTTTGGGACTTTGTACTCTGTGGGGCTTTAGAAATGAAGAATATGAACTGGAGTGGTCGAGAGCGGAAGAGAAAGAGAGAGAATTGACCAAAAATTAAAATAAAACCCTAAATATAATTTATGTCTATATCGACGGACAAAATTAATCATCCGTTGCTATAGATTCATTTAATTAAAATGAAAGAAAAAAAATGAAATTTCCCACCGATTTTAAAAAAGCTGGTCTTTTGAGAAATATACTGACGGAAAGAAAAAAAATCGTTGGTAAAAGTTATATCTATACCAACAGTTTTTCATTAACTTTCGGTATATGTACATCTATAGCAACGGATAATTCGAGCGTCGGTATATATTATGTATATTCTGACGGTAATAAAAATTCGTCGCAATAGATCCTTTTTACCTACGGATTGTTACCGTCGGTAGAGGTAAGCGTCAGTATATGACAATTTGTTTGTAGTGATTGCATGGTAATTTTAATCTCCACACCTCTTATGATCAAGTACTCTTTACGAACTCGAAAATCTCGAGTTGTCTCGACTCACCATTAATGATTATATCGATCCCCTTGGTGGCCTCATCTGATTTCAACATTTACAAAAAAAAAAAAAAACTCTCTCTCTTTGTCTCAAGGGAACTCGTGAGCAATTAACATGTGAGAATACAGGTAAGACATATTCAATAGTAGTCGTTTAACGAACCAGGACCCATTGCATGCGCAAAATATATTAAGGGCTATATCTAAACACAATTGTTTATTCAATGCATGCTTCTTCTTTTTTCTACTTTTTCTCTCCTCTTCCATGAGGATCGTATTAATCGTCATGAATGCTCAAACGACTTAAAGTAATTTGCTTGTTTCTTGAAAAACACCTGAACTAGAAACAAATAAAGAATAGTCTCTCCAAAAAAATAATAATAATAATTTTGTTAGGTTGTGTTTGGAAACTTAGATTTCAAAAAATAGATTTAGATTTCAAAAATAGTATAAATTGCATAATAAAACACATGTTAATGTAACATTAATGATTATTTTTCAAATCTATAGATTTGTTGGATGCCTATTTAATGGTGAATTTGAAATACCTATAATTATTTGTGAATTTGAAATTAATGTTTTTATACCTTTCAAATATATAATCATATTGAATCTTTAACTAATTTATACATAATGAATGTATCCCATTCTCACAATTTATATAACAAATGAAATCCAAATCCAAATTTTCAAATTCATGTTTCCAAACATAACATTAAGGTTGCGTTTGGAACTTGGATTTCAAAAGATGGATTTGGATTTCAAAAATAGTGTAAATTATGAATAAAACACATGTAAAAGTAACATTGATGATTATGTTTCAAATCCATGGATTTGTTTGATGCCTATTTAGTGGTGAATTTGAAATACCTATAGCTATTTGTGAATTTGAAATTCATGTTTTTATACCTTTCAAATATATAATCATATTAAGTCTTAACTAATTTATACATAATATATGTATTTCATTCTCACAATTTATATAGCAAATAAAATCTAAATTCAAATCCAAATTTTCAAATTCATGTTCCCAAACATAGCAAGGTAATTTGAATTACTAGGGTTTACAATGGGATTGGGAAGTACCGGTGGATAGAGCATTTAACAGGGAGCTCTTTAAAAAGTAAAAACATTAAAAATTCTCCAATGAAAGCCAAGAGAGATCTACAGACCTCTTTACACATATTGATCAATCACAAATTATTGATGTTTTTTTTTTCTGTTGCAATCTGAAACTAAACAACCTTCAACTTCGAAGTGTATCTTGTGAAATCAACTGAGAATGAACTTGCAGGCTGTAAAAACCAAACCTGAGAAGCAAACAAGAGAGTAAACAGGTATACTAAGAGCACCATGTTAGAGGTTTCCATTTGATTTCAACGCTGGAGCTCTTCATCCTGCTCCCAATGTGAGGCTCCTTGGACAAATTAAAGCTTTCTCCTTTCATCAGGCAGGTCATTTGAAAACAAAAGGGATATGGATCTTTAAGAACGAGCGAGCGTCATAGGTGGAACTAGAAAATAAATATATATATATATATATATATAGCAGTAATGAAAAACAATTTGTTCAAAACAAATTTCCAGATTATAATGTTTTCTTTGTTCTTCACTTCATCGCCGGTCACCACCTTGTTAGGTACCAGAGTGACGGAATAGTGTCTCACAACTAAAATAAGAGATGAGAAAATAGGAACTGAACACACAAAATTTAACGTGGAAAACCCTCAATGAATAAAGGGAAAAACCACGGGGCAAGACTAGAAGAATTTCACTATGAGAAAATATTACAACACCTCTCTCTAAATACTAGGAGAGAACAACCTCACAAAGAATATAAGAAAGTATACAAGAGAGGAAGAGATAATTCTTGGGATGGTTTTAATACTTCTCCTTAAGGCTCTTTATATAGCCTTCAAGGAGGAACTCCTTCCTTGCTCCCACCGATGTGGGATAAGTTCTAACAATTCTCCCACTTGAAGATTTGATTAAACCAATCATATCTTCACACCACTCTTTCTGTCTTGCCATTCCATGTTGCTTACGTTTCTGATAGACCATAGGAGGATCGACACCAAATAAACTTGTCAGTGTTGATTGGCTTTGTCATAACATCTGCTAGGTTGTCTTTGGTGTGAATCTTTTGCATATCCACACTTCCTTCTTCTACTACTTCTCGAACAAAGTGATACTGTATACCTATATGCTTTGTCCTGGAATGAAAGGCTGGATTCCTTGCAATGTGCAAGGCACTCTGACTGTCACAATACACAATAATCTTCTGCTGCTTGTGCCCGAGTTCTTCCATTAACCTTTGTATCCATATTGCTTCCTTGCATGCTTGGGTAGCTGCCATGTACTCAGCTTCTGTAGTAGACAAAGCTACAACAGTCTGTAACTTAGATAACCAGCTTACCGCTCCTCCTGCAAGTGTGAACACATAGCCAGTAGTGGATTTCCTTTTATTAAGATCACCTGCAAAATCTGAATCAACATAACCCCTGACAACAAGTTCTGATCCTCCAAAACATAATGCAACATCTGAGGTTCCTTTAATGTATCTAAGGATCCTCTTAACAACATTCCAATGCTCTCTACCAGGATCTGCCATAAATCGACTGACCGCTCCCACTGCTTGTGCAATGTCTGGTCTTGTACATATCATAGCATACATAAGGCTTCCCACCGCTGATGCATACGGTACTCGAGACATTTCCATCCTCTCTGCTTCATTGCTAGGACTCATACCTGAGGATAATTTACAATTGACAGGAAGTGGGGTAGATATTGGCTTACAGTCTTGCATGTTGAAGCGTCGCAAGACCTTCCTCAGATAATTCTTTTGAGAAAGCCAAATTTTCCTGTCTTTTCTGTCTCGGTGAATTTGCATCCCTAAAATCTTGTTTGCGGGTCCCAAGTCCTTCATATCGAACTCCCTAGCCAACTGTGCCTTCAAATCTTGGATTCGATCTTTGTTGGGGCCTACCACCAACATGTCATCCACATACAACAGCAAAATAATGAAATCATTATCATCAAACCTCTTGTAGTACGTACAATGGTCTGAACTCAGTCTGTTGTATTCAAGGCTAATTATGAAAGAATCAAATCTCTTGTACCAACATCTGGGCGCCTGCTTTAGACCGTACAGAGATTTGGTCAACCTGCAAACCAAGTTCTCTTTGCCTGTTTCAACAAAACCTTCTGGTTGGAGCATATAAATTTCTTCTTCAAGCTCTCCATGTAGAAAAGCCGTCTTTACATCTAGTTGTTCAAGATGTAAATCAAATGCAGCACACATAGCCAACACTACTCTGATAGTAGTAAGTCTGACAACTGGAGAAAATATCTCGTTGAAGTCAATACCTTCTTTCTGAGCATATCCTTTTACAACCAATCTAGCACGATATCGTTCTACTTGATCATTGCTATCCCGCTTGATCTTGTAGACCCATTTGTTACCAATGGCTTTTCTGCCACGTGGTAATTCCACCAGTTCCCATGTCTCGTTCTTGTGAAGAGCTTCAATTTCTTCCTGCATTGCTGTCATCCACAGAGAAGCATCTGGGCTACTAGTAGCTTCATGAAAAGTTGATGGCTCTCCATCCTCTGTTAAAAGACAGTATGCAACATTGCTCTCCGTAACATA
Source organism: Fremontodendron californicum (assembly GCA_030761205.1). NCBI lineage: Eukaryota > Viridiplantae > Streptophyta > Magnoliopsida > Malvales > Malvaceae > Fremontodendron > Fremontodendron californicum. The sequence continues at coordinate 6,478,745 of JAULJL010000009.1, read as the reverse complement.
CTCCGTGTGCCAATTTGGAGGCCTTCTCTCACGAGTTGACCGTCGAACTTCTACAGCCTCGGACTCAACTGGTTCTGGTACCTCATGCTCTGGTTCTGCTTCAGAAGAATCATCTTCTTGAGAATTTCTATCCATCTGCACTGTAGCAGTCTCTTTTGAAGTGTTGTCATTTGTTTGCTCACTTTGCAGTTCATTTTCTGCAAAAACTACATCTCTGCTGACAACAACCTTGCGGGCAGTGGGATCCCACAGGCGATACCCCTTAACACCGTCAGCATAACCCAAGAATATACATTTTCTGGATTTTGGATCCAGCTTTGTTCTTTCTTGGGAGTTGTACATCACGTACACAGGACATCCAAACACATGTAGAGAAGAATAATCAGCTGGCTTTCCTTTCCACATCTCCATAGGCGTCTTCAAACCAATCGCCGTTGATGGTGATCGATTTATCACATAACAGGTGGTTTTGACTGCTTCTGCCCAGAAAGATTTGGCCAATCCCGCTGTTCTCAGCATGGCTCTTGTTCTATCTAGGAGAGTTCTGTTCATCCGCTCTGCTACACCATTCTGTTGAGGCGTATGTGCAACCGTGAATTGTCTCATAATACCCTCTTTCTTACAGAATGCTAGAAAGTTACCGTCTACATATTCTACTCCATTGTCTGTCCTTAAGCACTTGATTCTTTTCCCAGTTTCAAGCTCTACTTGTGCTTTGAACTCCTTGAATACTGGAAACACATCTGACTTCTTCTTGATTGGGTACACCCATAATCTCCTGGAATAGTCATCAATGAATGATACAAAATACTTTGCTCCACCCAGGGATATTTCTGGTGACTCCCACACATCAGAATGGATTAAGTCCAGTATGTGTTTGCTTCTTGTAGTTACTTTAGCAAACTTCAATCTATGCTGCTTGCTTATCACACAGTGCTCACAGAAAGGTAAATTGACCATCTTGAGCCCGGGCAGGAGATTGCGTTCTGCAAGGACTTTCAAGCCTCGCTCTGACATATGGCCTAATCTGCGATGCCACATCATCGTCGTTTCTTCTTGGCTGGCTGCTGCAACTGATGCATCTGCCTCTTGCAACGTCTCTCCCAAAAGCATGTATAGATTGCTTGTGATCTTCTCTGCTTTCATCACCACAAGGTTTCCTTTCACTACTTTCAATATTCCACATTCAGTGTGGATCTTGCACCCGAGGTCATCCAATTGTCCAATTGACAATAAGTTCTTCTTTAAGCCCTTCACATGTCGTACCCCTTGAATTTTGCGAACAGTACCATCATGCATTTTTAATCTGACGGTACCGACTCCAGCAATATCTAAGGCGTGATCATTTCCCATGAACACAGATCCTTCCGAAATAGGTTCATAAGTGCAAAACCAATCTCGGTGTGGAGTCATGTGCCATGTCGCACCTGAATCCATTATCCAGACATCATTGAGTTTCTTTCCGCCTTTAGAACTAGTCGCTGCTTCACTATACAAGATTTCTCCATCATCTGAGGTACTTGCAACACAACCTTGGGAGGTTGATGTTTCAGAATTCTTTTCTCCACCCTTCTTATTATGCCAACACTCCTTCTTCGAGTGCCCTCTCATGCCACAATTGTAGCATTTAAGATTCTTCCTTCTTCGAGATTTTGATCTACCATGATTCTGACTCCCACTGGAGCCACGTTCTGTTGATCTGCCTCTCATCACCGTTAAAGCCTCTGCTTGCTTTGAATTTTCTGACCTTTCCTCCTTATTCTTGCGCCTGGATTCTTCTTCAAGAATAGCACCGGCAACATCATCAAAGTGAAGAGAGTCACTAACATTGTTATTTGTGATGTTGATGATGAGTTGATCATACGAATCTGGTAAACTCTGAAGTAGAAGTTCCGCACGTTCATTTTCCGCTATTTTGAAATCTGATGCTGTGAGTTGAGAAAATAGCGTATTCAGAGTGTTGATGTGATCCGTTACCGACGTGGATTCACTCATTCGAAGAGTGTAGAGTTTCCTCTTCAAGAATATTCTGGTGTGAAGTGACTTCACCTCGTACAATTTGTTTAGAACATCCCAAATCTCCTTTGCAGTCTTCTTCTCTGCAACACTTGACAAAACTGAATCCGCCATTGCTAGGTGCAGATTGGCAACAGCATTGTCATCCTTCTCTTTCCACTTTTCATCAGTCATTTCTGTGGGTCTACTTTCAATTGCTTCTAGACAATTATCCTTCCTCAAAATTGCTCTTATCTTCAATTTCCACAAGGAGAAATTTCTCCCACTGAACTTCTCTATCTCGAATTTTGCTGCCATGGTTGTACACGAACTGAAGCGAGTTACACTATTTCACCGTGAATAGTACCGTATACGTGAACAGTATTGTACGTATGTCGTACACTAGAACAAATCCAGTATACGTTAACAATTACTGCAAAAGTATACAACCACACGTATGAATAGTAACCGTATCTGTGAATAGTACATTACAATTGAATAGCCCGTATACTGGAACAGTGACCGTAGCCCGTGAATAGTGCGCCAGGTAGGTTCCCAGGAAAGAGAGGTGGGTCACTGATAGACACACTTAAATACCAAGTCTTTCCTAGCCAGAACTTCCCTAGACACTTTCACACTACCACACTTTATTTCCAGCAACACGAATAATTCTTTTCTGATGTGGAAGATCAGACAATACTGCAACCACAGAGCATACTAAGAACCAACACTTTCACTGCAGCGGAATAAGGACCACGAACCAATGGCTCTGATACCACTGTTAGGTACCAGAGTGACGGAATAGTGTCTCACAACTAAAATAAGAGATGAGAAAATAGGAACTGAACACACAAAATTTAACGTGGAAAACCCTCAATGAATAAAGGGAAAAACCACGGGGCAAGACTAGAAGAATTTCACTATGAGAAAATATTACAACACCTCTCTCTAAATACTAGGAGAGAACAACCTCACAAAGAATATAAGAAAGTATACAAGAGAGGAAGAGATAATTCTTGGGATGGTTTTAATACTTCTCCTTAAGGCTCTTTATATAGCCTTCAAGGAGGAACTCCTTCCTTGCTCCCACCGATGTGGGATAAGTTCTAACACACCTCTCCGTCGAACGTTTCCATCTGCTGCACTACCGCCGCCAGCACTCTGTTGCTTCCACTTGTGTTGTGCCACCACCATTATTCCTCTTTCTGCACTAACCACCGCCCTTTCTATAATTTGTTAGCAATGCAAGAACACCGTTGCGTTTTCTCTATGTTTTGTATCCTCATGTGTGTCTGGCGACGGTCACAATCTTCAATAAAAGTAACTTTAAATGAAGGTTAATAAAAACTTTCATTAAAAGTAAAAAAACTTTAAATGACGTTAATAGAAGCCTTCACTAAAAGTAAAAAATATAGACTGATTTTCATTAAAAGTTTTACATTTAGTGAGGGTCGATACTGGATTTCATTATACCCTCACTAAATGATATATATATATAAAAAAAAAAAAAATCAACCAGCTCTTGGTCAAGTGGCCAAAGATAATGGGACATGAAGTCTATATTGGGTAGGGCCTGAATAGAAATATTTGTGATCTCAATCGACTCGACCCGGATCACTGTTCAAATATTAAAAATATATATATATTTTTAAAATATAATTATAAAAATATATAATAAAAAAAATAAAAAAAATATTTTTTTATAAAAAAGTAAACAGCAATTGGTAAAAAAAATAGAAATGTTTCGGGCTGCGACCCAACCCATGAACACCTCTTGTTCAAACCCTAGCAATCCCTCCCCTTACCCAAAAAATAAAAAGATAGATATTATGAGAGTCAATTATTTTTCCTTACTATATATATAGTTAAATAAAGAACTTATAGTGAGAGTCCAAGAGTACTGTCATATAGACCCTCACAAATATAGACTTCCAGTGAGAATCTTGACCCTCACTAAAAGCCTCTTTGTTATTGTACGTATATACTTCAATTTTAACAAATTCTCTTATCTTCACTATTTTATACACGAATAGGCAATTGGATTCAAGAGCTAGCTGCCTCAATTATTAAAAAGAACGAAGAGGCAACAAAACTTTAATTATAGAAAAAAAATTTGAATAAAAAACAATTCAATAAAGGAAAGAAATACATAGAAAAGTGGAAAAAAAAAAGTTCAAGAAAAATGCATTTGTTTTATATTTTCTAATAAAAAAAAAAAGCAATGGAATGCTAGAAAAAAAAAAAAAAGACAGGTCGAAGCAGAAAGAGAGGATTTTTTTTGTGTGTGTAAACTTAGGGTGTCTTTCAACTTCCATTTTATGATTGATTGAAGCTTAATCCATGTCGGGTCGGAAGTGTAATGGTAAATTTCTTCCAATATTAAAAACTCTCAAGATTCGAACCTTAATTCTCATCTAGAATTTAAAACTATTAACCACTCCAACCAACTAAATATTTTTTTTATAATCACTGCAAATAGCTTTTGTCCCTCTCTTATCGTCATTGCATTAATCGGTCTCTCTCTCTCTCTCAAATGTCAAAACTTTTAGTATCGATTTTTTTTTTTTTAATTTTTTTTGTTAACATCCATATCTATTCATCCATCATGTCCATCCATCAAGGGATGGAAGGGGGAGATTGACAGCCAGCTAAGGGAGAGGACCCACATGGCCATTTTTGTCAAGACAAAACCCATCCTCCTCCATGCTCACAAGAAAAAGAAAGCCTTTCAAAAACTCCCCCCCCCCTCCCCTGACCTGATCGTGATGAGTTTTGATACCCAATCATTCACCTTATGATTTGCCACGTCAGCCGGCAAGACCTCAGGGCCACCTGATCAGCTAAAATTATGGGCCACCCGTGCATTTTTCTTTGTTTGAATTCATTTTTTTTATATAAAAATATTCAATTACAAGTAGATAAATATAAATATAAATATAAAAGTAGTAAATAGTATGTGAAAATTATTAGCAATGTTTTTTTATATTATGCATGCATGTGCATGTGCATGGATGGAACGTTCTTCTATTTGAAAAGCAAGCTATCAGACTGAGGCTCTGACCAGTACTGCCTATATATCTCAAACACACTCTCTCACAGAAAGCTGTGAGATTCTTGTGTCCAGTTCTTGTCTCCAACTGCCCTAGCCTAGCTTCTAAACTCTAACTCTTTCTGCATGCGTGCCCTGCCCGGCCCCTTTTCCTTTCATTATTTCATCATTTTTCTTGCTTCAACGTCACCACCCAATTACTATTTTTTTTTTTTAAATGTGTCAGTTTTATCATATGTAATATTAAGTTTTAAATTTTTTTTATTAACGGATATTTTTAAATTATTATATATATAATAATATTTTATTTTAAAGTATTAAAAATAATAAATAAAATTATTAATTATTATATTTAATATAATATTATTATTATAAATAATATATTAATTAATTTTAAAGAATATCATAAGAACTCATTAACAAAACCATTTTAAAAAATCTGGTAAATGTTTTGAATATAAAAGTGAAACGAAAAAATTGACGATAATTTATTGTAAATAATACAAACTTCAAAAACGTAATTTTAATATGGTTGGCGGTTTACATTATTCAAATTGTTATTTTTTTTAAATGGGACCTAGCTTGAGATTAAAAAAGATTATAAATATTGAGATTCAAATTTTAAATATATTGAATGTCATAACTTAAACTGTTAAACATGATTGTATGAATAAATTGGATTAAACTTCAAATTCATTCAAATTGTTACTTTAATGTTCTTTTTTTTTCTAATCATAATTCATAGGGATGAAAAATATCTAAAAAATGGTTAATAAAAAAAAAGGAAAATAAACTTACCACAGTAAATAAAGATTAAAGAAGTTATAATTTTAAGTTTTATTATAGGGTATTGATACCAAAAAGAGAGTAAATTGTGACCTTTGGAAGGGATACTATTACGCATTGAAATTTGAAACAATAAAAATAGTCCAAAAGAGTTTGGTAACAGTACATGATAGATCTATAACTTCACCAGAATTTTTTAAAAAAAAAGGTTACTATGACTGTTGGAATTTTTACCTTTGTAAAGTTATCTTGTTTTGAATTTCTGGCAAAGCAAACAACTCATTACAAAAAGCTCTCTTGCAACTTGTTTCTGAGTCAATTTCGCTGCCATGCACAAATTTCCATCGTTTTTTATTTGATTCTAAACCTCTGGAGAAGAGGAGAAAAGGTACTCCAATACATTAGACTTGTTTATAGGTCGGTCGCGATGGTGGATTTTTTTTCATCTTATTCAAGCCCGGTTCGTCGATTTGGATTATTGTTCATTATATTAATAAAAAATTAAAATATTATTTTTATATTAATATTTTTATATTTTTATAATTAAATTTAAATAAAAAATAATTTTTTATTAGTTAAATAATAATTCGGATAGGATCGATTCGGATCATAAAAACTCTTACCTAAATTGATCCAATACAGACCAAACGGACTACCCGACTTATGACTTATGAGCAGGTCAAATATCCATCATATAGCAACACATTAGTTCAAGAACCCCAAAACAGGTCAAGATTTTGCTTCTCTGCTTTTTTAATTATAACAAAAATCTTAGTAGTAAGGTACTTGAAGCCTTGGGATTGGTCTCTTATTCAGGTCTCTCTGGGTTTTTCTTCCCCCAATTTTTCATTAGTATATTATATATTCCATACATTGTATCTATTACCAAAAAAATTATATTAATTCTTACATTAATATATTTTATTATTTAACTAAAATATATATGTATGTAATGGTATAACTATTATACCTGCAGCATGTCGGTTAATATATTTTTTTGGTAAAAAAAAAATCGTAATCTGAAAATAAGGGAAGATATTGCAAATGTTAGGATTTAAATCTAAACGTATTGAAAGTCACATTTTAAATTTAATTATATGAACCAACTCGATTAATTTCTGGATTCAATCGATATATTGTTAGATAAGAAAGAACTTATCCAACGTGAGAGATTAGAAATTATTTAATCATTTGCTGGAAGAATCCAAATATTTTTAATTTGTGGAATTTCATTTTTTAAGCTGGACTCTATAATGTAGTTACATGACCAGGATATAAATATAATTTTCAGATCTACCAAATATATATAAATCTCTGTTGCCTGGGATTTTTGGAACAATTATCCATAAAAAAATAACTTGAATATTGTAAATTCATCAAGTTTGGTAAAAAATTCTTTAACTGGGTCAGTATTTTCTTTGGAAATTATCTATGTTTGGGCAAGACAATCTATCATTTCAGACTCAAAGCTTTGATTTTAAACCAAAACTGAGCTACACATTTGGAACCAAAATCCATTTTAACTCAATTAATTCCAGTTCAAAACAAAATAAAAAATAAAAAATGAAGATGAAGAAGAGGAAGAATCCCCAGTCCCACTCACAAGGGTGCAGATACACTATCACATGTTAATACTGTAAAGGTGTCGTGCTCAGGGATGGGGTTGTTTTGTCCATGGAAAGAAAAACACTAGCTAGGCTTACGTAGGAACTGAGGTAGGTCGTCATTTTAGGTGCATTTTCAGTTTTTCACTTAAAAAGGTTAGAAAATGTTTACATATATATATATATATATATATATATATAATATGGGTTCGGTTAATGAGTGTTTGTAACTCCGATTAAGGATTGTTAAATTATTATTTTAATAAAAAATTTTATATTTATTATATTATATTTATTGAATTTTTTTTAAAAAAAATCATTAATTGTATTTTGTTTTTTAAATATCATATTAACTAATGCACTAAGTACTGGTTAACATTTCTCATATAATATTTTATTAAAGAGTTTTTTAAGGATATTTTTAATTTTAAGATTATTGTATAGAATAATAATTGATAATCATGAATAAGATTATCAATTATTATATTTAATATAAAATTATTATTTTAAATAATATATTAACCAATTTTGAAAGTGTCTTAAAAACACTCGTTAGAATGATCTATATTTAATTCTTAACATAAATAGACACAAAATTAAAAGAAAATGTTAACGAGTATCTAGTAATATTAGTTAATGTGATATTTATAAGAAAAAATATAATTATTGCATTAATTTTTCATAAATTTAATAAAAATAATATATTAAATATAAAATATTTTTTTTAAATGATAATTAAATAATTCTTAAATGTAACCTATAGATACTCGTAACCGAACCCAAAATTAAATAAGTATAAAAAAGCCTTAAATGGTGCAATAACTTGAACTTAAAATGAGTTACCACAAATTAGTACTATAATGCTTGTTGTATAGATAGAGGGCTAATATAGGGGTTTTTGTTGTTTCTAAAAATTTTAGGCATTGTTTAATGACAGTTAAAATAGTATTTAAGAAAAGAATTTTGCATTTAATGCATTATTTTCAATAAAAAATGATAATCAATATTTAGTGACAATTAATGCATTATCTTTTATTAAATTTGGTGAAAGTAGTGCATTAAATATAAAAATTTATCTTAAAATACCATTTTAACTAACCTTAAACTATGCTTATAGCCGAATTCTTTTACTAAATTAAAAATATAATCTATTAATTATAATTTTCTTGCACTAAATGAAGGTTTTGTTTAGGAAAACCCTTGTTCGTAGGCAAGATGAAAAGACTAAATTGATTTCGCAACTTGCTGTCGGCTGTGGCAACAAATTTGATGTATCTATTAAATTCTGAAATAGGTGATGTTAGAAGTTAACTAAAGAAACGGATATACAAATCACATTGACTTTATGACAACGGATATACATTTTCTTGGTACATAAGAAAAACCAATGAAAATTTAAGTTCTAAATCTTGATTTTCCGTAATTAGAAAGGTATTAATTACTATTTGATCAAGCTTAATTTAAGTTGAATTGAAATTATTTGTATCAATACAAAACAAATGGTGTCAGCCGGTGAAATCTAGTCAAGATTTATTTAGCTTTTTTAGTTCCAAATAATTTCCTAGCTAGCTAGCCAGCTAGGGATCTAAGCTTACAATTTTAGGGAAATAACATTAATATATATACGAAGAAAGATGCATTTATATTAATATAAAATTAAATTATTTTTATATATTTTTATAATTTTTTATATGATTAACATTTTAATAATTCGGTCATTATATTTTATGTTTTATTTACGTAGATCATGCACGTCGAGTTTTGAATAAATAAAAAATATCTAACTAATTTTTCGATTTAAAAAACTTTCAATTGTTAAATATATATTGAAAAAAACAGTATTTTCAATCGATATGATAGAGATATCGGATCGATTCAAAATTTTTAATCCACGATGAATACAATTATATTGTTAAATTTAATGATCAATTTATTAAAAATTAATCTTATAAAAATATATAAAATTAATTTAATTTTATGTTAATATAAATAAATCTGTCGTGTGTGTGTATATATATACATGGAGATTTTTTTTTTATTTGATGTAAGTGATGTAAACACAAATATATGTCTGAATAAAGAAAATATATAGGTCTTTGGCCAAATTATTATAATTTGTAGAGAGCTAGCGTCTAGACAAAAAAAGAAAAAAAAAGATTTAACAGTTAAAAATGTGAGCCACACGAAGATATTTGCCTTAGCAACTAGCAAAGACTGGAAGGAAAAGGCACTGCAGCAGCATTAAATGGAAAGGCAGGGATGTAGTACAAAATGCCCACTGCAGTTTATGGTACGGCTCTACATACATCACCATCAATTCTTTGGAATCACGTGGGGCTGCCCTGCCTTCATATTTTGCGTTCAAATCCTAACAAATGGACGTAGAACAACAAGGGGGCCTATCTTTCAGATGCCTAGTACCCGTACCTTATACTTGCCTATCTTGTATCTACAGCAATTCTTTCAATTAATGGTTTTAAAAACTATACAATTTTGTTTAAGGTTTTCATTATTATAAATCTTCAGTTTACTTTGCAGATAAAAATATGAACAATTATCTGTAGGAAGTTTCATATGGAACTAATAGTCACAAGTACTTGATAGGACCGAAACTGTGAGGGGGGTAAATTGTTTATATATAGCAGACAAATTATATTCAAACATTAAATTTTGAACATTTTGCTATAACTGATCAGCCCTGTTGATGAACATGTAGGGAATTGTCTGCATCCCCAGCTGAAATCCTTTCAAAGGAGCTTGATGCTGTGGCAATCAAATTATCCCCATCCTGGCCTCTTTCCTGAGACTTATAATAGCCAACAATTACATGTTTCTTTTTATCCTTAAACAGTTTCTATTAGACATATCAATTTTGATCTGAACTCGAAAAACCCGATTAACTCATCCAAATCTAAATCCGACCTAATTTGATTTGACCCAAAAAAAATAACATTCCGAACTCGAAATGATCCGAATCCAGAATGACCCGAATTCGAAATGACCCGAAAAATTAATCTGAAATGATCTGAACTTAAATTAAATATAATTTTATTTTTAAAATATTAATTTAATAAAAATAATACCTATAACATAAATTATTAACTTGTTTTAAATTTATAACTTGTAATTAGCATTTTGAAGTGTGATAAAGTATGCAATTATCATTTTATATGTATAAATTGATTATATTCTTATATTTGTTCTCTTCTCTATATGTAAAATAATGCAGTGAATCAATTACTATACATATAAAGATATCGTACAAGATCTATAATTATACTATTATGATAATTTTTAAGCATGTGATTAGTTTAAACTTTTTTGAATTTTTATTGTAATTTTAAAATATTTTATATTAATTGGAATTAAATTGAATTTTTTGATGAACGTCTAAAAATAAAAACAAATATTTGTTTAAACTTAAATAAATATTATATTAAAATTTATCAATGAATGATCATTTTAAATAACTCTTGTTGCTTATATATATGTATATATATATATATATATATTTGAAAATCAATGTAAATAATTCTTAAATAAAAAAATATATATTGCACCAACATATTTTGATTTTTTTTTTTTTCATTTTTGAAAAAAACGGCACCACCCAACTCATGATGATGCTACCTCACCATGTATTGCATATCCATATATCCATGAAATTAATAATTCTCTAATTCCTTATAATCTGTCCTAAGGTTATCGTTATACATGCTATTTTAGGATAAATGTTTAAATATATAATTTTTTAAATTTTATCATGTGATTTTTTAAAAGTATATAAAATAAATCATTGACATGTCTATATTGTTATAATGATTTGTACATTACATTATAATAAATTAATAATACGTTTCCAAATATCAAATTCAAATATGTAAAGAATTTAAGGTAACGGTTTCAAGTATATAATAATATCCGTTTGAGTAAAATAGTAAAATAGAAACTTAAGTCTCAAATTCAAAAAATTATCCGATTATGTTCGAATCAGAAAAATCGAGTTAAATAAATATTTATTTTTAAATTAAAAAAATAATGTCTATATTTATTTTTTATATTTCGATAAAGTTTTAAATAAATATGACTCGATCAAATTAAATTTGATCTAATTTTATTTCAAAATTAATAAATTGAACTTAAATGACCCGAACGATCGAACCCAAATAATCTGAGTGACAAACCCGAATGACCCGAACCAAAAACGACCCAAACTCAAAATGACCTGAACCGAAGTGACCTAAAACACGAAATCGACCCAATTTTTTTAAACTTGAATTGACCCGACCCAAATCTAACCTAACCCGCCCAATTAATTGACAAATCTAATTTCCATATATATATATATATATATATATGGTATTTTAGTCACCCCTGGCCCTTCCCCCGTTGGATCCATTTTCACTATATTAAAACGCTGACGGATCCACGGTTGATCAACGGTTCCAAATAGAACATTCATATGATTTACACCAATTAAACTTGCAGACACCTATAATAGGGTATATATAGGCAAGTAATTTGATATGATTTTGATTTTTTTTTATAATCATTGATATAATTTTAGTAATTTTTGATATAATTTTGATAATTTTTAATATAATTTTATAATAATTTTAATAATATTTGTAATAGTTTTAATAACCATAAATACAATTTTGATAACATTTATGATAATTTTGATATCATTTTATAGCAAAAAAAATTTAATATATAGATTTACCCAAAAAAATTATCTAATAGTAAATTATATATATTAAAGTGAGCAATATTGACTTATTATATCATTTACCTGTAAAACTTGTGTAGTATAACTAGTATAAACAAACATATTTCTCAATTTTAATATAAAATAATAAAACACTGATATTATTAATTATATTATAAATAAATGAAATAACAATAACAATAATATTATTAATTATATTATAATCAAAAAATAAATAAGATTTAAACGATTTATTAAATTAATTTTAAATGATACGTAAACGAATTTATTCGTAAACATAAATAAATTGAACATATTTTATTAGAACTCGATTCATTTAATAAATAAATCTTAAAATTTTATTCTTAATTAATCATTTAACTTAATAAACTAATATATTATATACTAATAAAAATTAAACTTTTCACGAATAGTACTTCGAACGATATATTCAAATGATTAAAAATCTGAATTAAATGTGTTTGTTTGTAATCAGGATTAATTGATCAGGGTGCAGCAACGAATGACAACTCAGCTTAAGAATCTATCAAAACGACCATCCGTTTAGGCCAAAGCCACAAAACCCAAAGGGCAAAAAGGGCTTACAAGTCCGTGTCAGCACTCAACTCAGCTGAGCAGAGGGACACAGATAGACAGATATCTTATTCAAGTGGTGTATAAATGTACGTATTCAAAAAGTATTTTTAAAAAGAGTATGTAGTTCTCTCATAAATAGAATTATAATTCACATTTTTTTTATGAATTTATATTTAATATATTATCACTGTATAAATTTATTCACTATCATGAACCATATGATGATATTTTATTAATAAACAATTTAAAAAAATTTAAACATAAATACAAATAATTATATTTTTAAATGATTTATTATAGTGTATAAATATAATGCATCAAATATAAATATTTTTATATTTAATAGCAGAATACGTACATTTATACTCCACTTGAAAGTTGAAATAGAGATATGGGACCATTGTCCTGTGCTTAAATTCGAGCTTTTTCGTAGACAACACGATCCGAGTCTGCCGCTCTCTCTCTCACTCTCTCTTTTTTTTTTTTTTAATCTCTCTCTTAAAACCTTTATCTTTCTCTCTTTTTGTAGCTTCTCCTCTACTTTTTTTTTTTGGTTTGTTGTGTTTTCATAAAATCGACATGGAAATGGAGGATCATCGTCACCATCAATATGGCATGCCTGATCTTAGGCAACTACTGGACGGAAGGCCAACCCATTTCCAAGCAATTCCACAGGATACAGAGTTATTCTTCCCCGGCCACCGGAATCTGCCGCCACCGCAGCAACCCCACCACCACCACCAGCACCACCACCCCTTTGATATGATGCAAATGGTGGGTAGACAAGTTGGTGACGATTTGATGGATCGTGGGCTTCATCACGAGTTCTTTTCTGATTCTACTGCTAATAATGTTACTCCCACGGCTGCTGTCGTTGCTGCTACTGTCACTAGTGCTTCTACTCCTAGTGCCAGTTTTGGTTTTGATGGTGAAGCTATTGCTTTTGGAGGTGATGGAGGAACTGGAAGATGGCCTAGACAAGAGACTTTAACACTTCTTGAGATCAGATCTCATCTTGATCCCAAGTTCAAAGAAGCTAATCAAAAGGGTCCTTTGTGGGATGAAGTTTCCAGGTACACCACCATACCCTAGTTCTCATCTCTTTTCTTTTTTTTCATTTTTTTTTTCTCTCTTCTTCCCCCTCTTTCATTGGCAAGAGGTTCCTATGTTTTTTTAAGTTAGCAAATTCAATTCACTTCACTTCACTTCACTTCACTGATTCTTTTTTTTTTTTTGCTTTTCTTTATTAATTAAAGAAAATCACAATGGGTTCTTTTTCTTTCATTGTTACTAGCTCTAGTGATATGAGAAATGGGTTTTTTTTATTTGTTCTTACAAGGTTTAAGCAAAACTAACTAGGCTTTAGTTTGCAGTTGCAAATTTTCTTTCTTATTACTATTACACTCGAAAAAAGAAAAAAAAAAATACGTTCTTTATTTTATTGTATCATGATTACACTGCTTTTTCTTTTCTTCAAATTTGTATTCTTCATGGTAGAATCGAGTAGGCTTTGCTTTCCTTCTTACATATATGATTTACAACAGAAAAACATGTGGCTTAATTTATGTTAAAAAAACATGATTTTTCATTGAGTTTCTTGCTGTTATTATTAGAGAAAATTTTTGAAACAAATTTATGGATTTAAGAAAAGAACTACACTGTTCAGTTCAGAATCAGCCAGGTATAGTGTTACCTCTTCTTTGCAGCGTTTTTCCGGAGTTTCTTCTCTTATTTTTTTCTAGAAAAAAAAAAAAAAAAAAAAAAAAGGATGGCTGATCATTTCAATAGTCTACAACTGACTTGCTTTTTTCCTTTGAAAATGTGTTGCCTTCATTATTGTGCAAGTTTTTACTGGTTTTTTTGCTATAAAAATGACTAAGCTTTTGGATGCTTAAGTACACATCTGCTAGTTTTATCCGTGAAAAGACGTTTTATCAGTCCCCTTGCAAAGACCCATCTTTGTTTACAATTTTGAATGGTCAATAATATGCTTAGTTGGGTTTACTGCAAAATGCTCAGCAAAGGAAAACACAATAGCTTTTTCATAACATTGTCAAAATTCATCACATGATCTTTTCATGGTCATCTTTTTTCTTTTTCATTTAACAAATTTGAATTAGGGTTCCTGTCTATTTATATAATTTTCTTTTAGATTTATATTTTAATTTATTGTCATTTTTTTTTTCTTTTTCTTCTTGCTGTAGGATCATGTCTGAGGAACATGGGTACCAAAGGAGTGGGAAAAAATGCAGGGAGAAATTTGAAAACTTGTATAAGTATTATAAAAAGACTAAGGAAGGGAAGGCCGGAAGACAAGATGGTAAGCACTATAGATTCTTTCGTCAACTTGAAGCTCTATATGGAGAGTCCAACAATGCAGTTTCAGGCCAAGAAACTCACCTAGTCGGGAACAATTTTCGGTTTCATGGTACTCCCAACAGCAATACTCAAGCAAATCAAGAGGTTTATCACTCTCAAAAGCTCTGTGATAGTCTTAGCCTCTCTAATAATTCCTCCAAATTCGAAACTTCTTCCTCAGATGACAATGATTTAAGCACTGCAGCGGTAATGGAGAATGATTCATCAGAGAAGCGGAAAAAGAAAAGGGGTAGTAGGAGCTGGAAGGCAAAGATAAAAGAGTTCATCGACTCACAAATGAGGAAGCTAATAGAGAGGCAAGAGGCATGGCTAGAGAAATTGACCAAGACTCTTGAGCAAAAGGAACAAGAGAGGGTTTTAAGGGAGGAAGAATGGAGGAAAGAAGAAGCGGCCAGGATAGATAGAGAGCACAGGTTTTGGGCTAAAGAGAGAGCATGGATTGAAGCTCGTGATGCTGCTTTAATGGAGGCCTTGCAGAACCTGACAGGAAAACAATTGAAGGCTACATCATCTGAGGAGCTAATGGCAAATGAAATGCAAAACCACAGTGAAAACCAGAATGAGAATGAAAGTGAAACAATAAACAACACTGTCAAGGCAGATGGCTGGCAAGAATCTGAGGTTTCTAGGCTAATACAGCTGAGAACCAACATGGAATCGAGGTTCGAACAAGGAGGGTGTTCAGAAGAGATTCTGTGGGAGGAAATAGCTGCTAAGATGGCTTGTTTAGGCTTTGTCAGGAGTGCTTTAATGTGCAAAGACAAATGGGATAGCATTGGTGCTTACCTGATGAAAACCAAGGAGAGTAACAAAAAACGAAAGGAGAACTCAAGAGGCTGTGGTTATAATTATCAGAACAATGAGTCGCTCTACAGTCAAGGAAGAGCATACTGTGAAATTAATGAGCAAGGACCTGAGACAGTGAGACTCCAAGCAAATGACGGCTCTTCCCCTTCTAATTCTAACGTTGGCAATGCTGTAAATGATAGTTGCTTTCGCTTCTTGATGGCTGATGGAGAGAACTTGTGGGAGAACTATGGTTTGAAGCTCAGCAAAGGAGAAAACCAGTAAGTTCAAAAAACAAAAAACATGACAGATTTCACAATTATTCTAATCCCACATGAGATATTTGACAATTGTACACTCTCTTTTAAGAGGGGATTTTATGTATAGCAAATTGTGTTTTATGTGGTTCTTAGCAAGTGCACATTTAGGATTAATAACATTAATAATAATGGATTAATGGGTTTAATATCTTGCTGGGGAGAGAGGAAAAAAAAGGGGGGTTTAAATGTTGCTCTAAAACACTGAATTCTTCATCTTAACATTTCTGAAAATCTTTCCTGCTATGTTAGTTCTTCAATCAGTTACTTTCTTTCTTTCATATTTACTGATCATTTGTTGTTTAGTAATGTCTGGTGAAAATTTTTCTGTCTTTATATCAACATGTGCATGACTGAGAGTATTTGCCCCCACGTGTGCAAAAGTTTATGTACAATTTTTATGCAGTACGGTGCATAGGTTAAGGAAACAGTGACTTAGATCAGATTATAAACCAGAAAACAAATCTTTCAGATTTTGTTTTACAGTGTCTTGTATCAATTTCTACCAAAGAAGTATAGGTTGATGACTGCTAGTGGTTTTTAATTGGGATGCTATTATATCTCACCTGATCAGCTTTTTAGTACTACATCTCTGAAGGCTTGTCGATTAAACTAAAGGACTTTGTATATATTTCAAGTTTATTTTGTCATTAAATCATATGACAAAAACACTTTAACTTCCAGAGTAATTAACAAATAGTCTTGAATGAAATTTGTCAGTCTTTCCACCAAGATCGATATTTCTTTCATATTTCAAAGAGTTTGGTATCGTGAGTAAATGTCAGAAGTAAGTTTGTGTAGTGAACCTGGAAATTCAGGAAGGGAATTGCAGATATAGTTTAAGCTCCCCTGATGCTTGGCCTGTTGCCCTTCACAAAAATGTCGGCTGATAACTTATTGACGATAGCTAGAGATCGGGCAAAGTTATAATTCCTTACATTCAATTCTTTTCAACAAAAATAAAAAATAAAAAAGTTTTACATCCAATGCAACAAGAAATTTTCATTTTGCAAGTACCTAGATTGAATATTATATAGTCGGTGGGGACTGGGAAGTTAATAGTAAGTATATTTAATATAGCAGCCTCACTTTTTTTGTCTGTTTGAAATTTTTTGGCTATTAACAGCAAAAGAATAAGAGGCAAATAATCAAATTTAACTCAAAACAACAATATACCCGAATCAAAAGAAAGAATCTTTGAACCCAAGCTTAGCCTAGTTGATTCATGTAATCATTTTAAGAGATGAAATTCAGCATATCTAGATTCGAATCCTACCATCCGCAACTATTTCTCCTATCCCGAAATTACAATATCTTTTGCACACAAAAAAAATCCTTGTTTTAAAAGAGACATACTAGCAGTTAACTTTTGACTTAATAAGATATTTCATGTTTAAACTTTATAGTTCATTTTTGATATATTGAGATTGAAATTTTTTAACTTCACAAGCAAAGTTAAAAAATGGTCACATATTTTATTTGTTTTTAAATTTATTTTTTTATTTTTTTAAAATATATCCTGAGAGATATATATCATCCTACTAATCTCAATTGTGCAATATTTAAACTCTATAATAATCCTTAAATTTAAATAGAAATGTTTTTTCTAAAAAACTTTCAGAAAGTTTTCCCTTACTGTGTAACTAAAATGTGATACCAACTTGTCAATCATAAAAGGTTGGAAATGCTGCAAAATGGTGGAAAGAAAATGTTGATGGTGAACTAAAACAATGCTATAATTAATAATGAAATGTTGGAATGAGAGTGTTTATCTCTGGAGATAAAATTAAAAATGCCATAAGCTATGGGCATATATGGATATATATGGCCTGCGCTACTAATCAGGACCCTTTGATCATTTTCAATAAAAAGGCTTCATTTTTTTCAATTGAAAATTAAAGACATTTTAGAGGAGTGGAAAAAAAAAGTACTAGTAAAAATTTGGATCATTTTTAAAGCTATGATTTCATGATAAATTGTATGGATGATTAATGAGTTTGTATGTAGATTCAAGTGTAAAAAAAATGTACAAATTGAAGAAGGATTAATACTTGGCAAAAGAAAAGAAGGATTAATACTTGGCCAAAAAAAAAGAAGGATTAATAAAGTAACAATGCACAATTCGATGAGTAAAAGATATTAAATGAAGAAATATTAAAAGAAAAAACAATTATAAGGATTTGAACTTGAGAACTCTGATATCATATTAAATTGAGTGATCAATTATCCAAAAACTTAAGCTTTGAGATGATTGGTGACCCAACTGATCACTCAAATTTAGATTGTAAACTTGGCCTAGGTGAACCACCAAAATGAATCCTGAAATTTAAAGTATAAAAGCGACATTTGAACTTTTTGCTGGTCCTCTCTCCCACATGACCATTAAGTTTTCCTTACAATGATATTTCTCTATCAACTCCATGAATGCATAAAAAGGGAAACCACAATATCAGCATTGGCCAATAGCTTGCTTTGAATAAATATATTGAAGCTTTATTTGAAATGCAAATTAAAGATAAGTCATCAGATCTTTTTAATGTTGGAAAACAATACTTTGGATGTACAAATGGATGGATATGAATATTAGAAAGAGATGGATATTGTTTGTTGCTGCCATCCATGGAAGCTTTTCACTTTTGTAGGAAATTAAACTCCCACACTTTCGTCAAGTAATCTTTCTTTTTCTTCCAGACAGGGACTGGCCCCGTACTTAGGAAAGAGTAAAGAAGCTTCCCACCCAGAAAGGACCAAAGAAAAGGAGAGACATTGCAGTCATTATCAAGCAAGAAAAGTACCAGTGGCCTTCTTTTATCAGCTTTTTCAACAAAAAAAAAATTTCCCTCTTTCCTGAATCCTGAACCAAGCTTGCTTGTGCCAAGGCATAGAGACAGGTCCAGTGCATTAGCAGTCAAAGGAAACGTTTTTACATTTTATACATTAAATCGTGGGAGAAAAAATGAAATCTAAGCAAAATCAGCCTTATTGGTGATGCCATTTGATGTGACTAGATACTGGAATTAACTGAAAAATCTGCCATTTCAAAAACTTTATCCCAAATTGGGAAGTCTACTTTTTTCATCCAGTTTTGTATATCTTTGGCCGGAAATAGCAAACCCACAAACTCCTAGAAATCTGAAACACTAACACTACAATAATTTCGTGATCGAATTTATTTGAGTTCTTCTAAAAGATAGTATTATCTTCCATATAATAAACAGTTTATGGCTTAGCAGTTTCACTTTGTGAATAATTCTTGACCTCTCTCTTATTTTATTTTTATTTTTTGTTTTAGCAAACTCATCTAGCTAGTTAAACTTGCATATTTGTAAATATTGAAGAGTCGTTTTTACTTTTTAGTGCATAAAAGATTGAAAGAAGAATGTATAGCTTTCTTTATCTTTGATGTAAACCCTGATAAGAACCTTTATACTACAATCCATTCCCCTATCCCTAGGCAGTAGCTTCCTTTGTACCAAAAACAAAAAACCCTGATAAGAACCTTTATACTACAACTGAATGATAACAGGTCGACACTCCAATGGCTTCCCAGTGAGTTCTTAGTACTCCTTTGTTCATGAACTTGGCATATGGAATATAACAAATGAAGAAGTGAGTCTGCCAATGTGGAAAAAAAATAAAATAAATTGGTAATCCAGGAGCAGAAAGTATCCATTGGTAATGGCCAGCTAGAGTTTTGAAAGAAATAAAAAGAATCAGTGAAAGAGTGAAGAGTGAATATGGCCACACCATGAATTAAAGAAGTAAACATGAGACCAAATTTAATTCTTCCAACGGACTCCGAGTTGGTTGTCACTGTAATCATGGACAACCGATGCACTTAAAAGAGAAAAATAAAAGGGCTGACGAAAGTAGTATGGGATGGGGTTGCTGAGTTGGGTAATGGGTTTGATTATGTTTATGGATTGGTTGAGTTATGGGTTTAAATATTATAATATTATTATTTATTTATTAATTGTCTGTTTAATCGGTCGGTTCAAATCGATCATTAAACATGTTTTAACGAACTAACAAACCGAGATTAGCAAAAACAGAATAACCGAACCAAAAAAACCGATATCAATTTTGGTCAGTTTGATCGGTAAACCAAATTTTTGCACACCCTAGACGAAACTGGCGGCCTAATGAGAAAGGATTGATGATCAGGCCAGCCAGGGATTCAATCCAATCCAATGGGCGCCTTAAGTGATGTCCTAGCTGGGTTTCTGGTTCAATCTAGTATTGGGCCTTGACCTGCAAAATTCTGTGTGGCATTCTATCTCGACTAAAAAAGCTCGTGGGCTTACTATAATAATAGTAAGAAAATATTGCGTCAGGCCCATAATGCAACACTTTACTTACCGCCTTTCTTTTTCTAGGTTCCTTTCAGAAGCATATCAAAGCCGCCGATTGCATGATCCATATACTTCGTGTGGCGACCAAAGCTATACCTCATAGTTCATAGAGAGGAAAATTGCGACATCGATCTCTGATCAAACCGCAATAATCTCAAGTTTTCCCAAAAAAGAATTACAAAGAGAAGCATTTCCTCCATTCACTTACCATGGTAGAAAAGAATCTAATCACTGGCTCACAACCCAAGACCCCCAACGGCCATTTCAAGACTGCTATTGAGAGTCTTCAAATGTAGTAGGCTTAATGAATCAAAAAATGCATTTCACTTCAAAGTACCAATCAAAAATAAAAGAATAGAATGTTTGTGCCAAAATGTTATCTTAAACTCATTATATAAAGCAGAGAATATTGTTTTAAACTGAAATAAACAAAAACCATCAACACTCAATGGGCATAAACTAAGTCTGTCTCCCCAAGCTTATTTGTCTGCTTTCACCCCCTAAACTCGCTGAGAAACGACAGAAACCCAAAAAAGAAGCCCTAAAAACCATAATATCCACACCTGAATTTACTCTGCAAAACAGGACACATTCGACCAAAAGCCTAAATTCTTAGTATTTGTAGTCCGAGACATGGAGGCTCTCAGCGGCACCCTCACCAAGCTTTGCATCACCCTTGTAGGTACCAAGAGTGGCCTCGGAGTTAGCCTTGCACCTAACGAGGAAAGCATCTTGGGCCTTTTTCAGATTCTCCTCCTTTCCAGCCCAGGCCTTGAGAGTGCTCTGCTGAAGGGCACGTCCAAATGAGAATGAGAGTGACCATGGCTTCTTGGTCTGGAGCTTGTTCATTGCATTCAGGTTAAGGGTAGCCTCCTCCTCACTCTGTCCACCAGACAGGAATACAATAGCCGGGACGGCCGGAGGGACGGTTCGCTGCAAGGCGCGGACAGTGTACTC
Organism: Fremontodendron californicum; assembly: GCA_030761205.1. Lineage (NCBI taxonomy): Eukaryota > Viridiplantae > Streptophyta > Magnoliopsida > Malvales > Malvaceae > Fremontodendron > Fremontodendron californicum. The sequence goes on along the minus strand of JAULJL010000009.1, from coordinate 6,457,215 downwards.
GGCGATAACCTCTGGGGCAACCTTTGGGGAATCAGAACCAGGGGTCACCATGTTAGGCTTCAACAGAGTACCCTCAAGCATAACATGGTGGTCATTTAAAGCCTTGTAGCAAGCAGCAAGGACCCGCTCTGTCACCAAAGCACACTTTTTAATGTCATGTGATCCGTCAACAAGGATTTCGGGTTCGACAATGGGGACAAGGCCACATTGCTGGCAGATGGCAGCATACATGGCTAACCCATTGGCATTTTCTTGGATTGAAAGTTCAGATGGCTCATTAGAGCCAATCTTGAGCACAGCACGCCATTTAGCAAAGCGAGCACCAGCTTCATAGTACTTCTGGCAACGCTGGGCAAGGCCATCAAGACCCTGAGTGAAAGTCTCACCATTGGTTCCATTAAGCTCAACCGTACCCTTGTCGACCTTAATGCCAGGGAGGACACCACCTTCATTCAAGAGATCAACGAAGGGCTTGCCTGCACATAAAAAATTAGTATCAGAAATCAACAACAACCCATACATTCTTAAAAGGGTTTTGCTAACGAGTGCCCTTAGGGCACTCTTTAAAGTTAGTTAATATACTATTTATAGTAATAACTTTGTATTAAATGCAGTAGTTGATTAACTTTATTCATCATTTTCAATGTATTGAAGGGCTTGCCTGCACATAAAAAATTAGTATCAGAAATCAACAACAATCCATACATTCTTAAAAGGGTTTTGCTAACGAATGCCCTTAGGGCACTCTTTAGAGTTAGTTAATATACTATTTATAGTAATAACTTTATATTAATGCAGTAGTTGATAACTTTATTCATCATTTTCAATGTATAGAATGAAAATAATACTATATACGGTAACCTTAAAGAGTGCCTTTAGGGCAATCACTTAGCAAAATTTTCTTAAAACATTCATAAGGAGCAGGTGTGTTGTAATAATACCAGAAGCGGTTTTTTGATAGAGGGTTTCCTCGAAGAGAATAACACCACTAAGGTACTTGAGAGCTCCGGGAGTAGTGAAGAGGAGCTCACGGAGAGCACGCCTGTTTTCTTCAACATTCTCTACATTAATGCTTGAAAGACGCTTCCCAATTGTGCCGGTGGATTCATCAGCAGCAAGGATACCCTTTCCAGGGGTGCCAATATAGGCAGCGTTTTTAGCTAACTCATCTGCAAGATTTTTTATGATAAAAAAAAAATTTAAGCCATCAATTCACCATTAAAGGGTTGAGAAACAGAGATCAAAATATGGGAAAACTAAAGTAACCAGAGGGCGAATGGATATGGTTCAGTAATCTCAGATCTAAGAAGAAATGAAACCAAGCAGATATAATTAACTTTATCAACTTCATCAATCTATTTTTTTTTTTTATCTTGAAATTGGATCATATCGTGATTTTTTAAAGTACGTCAAGATCTGATAATTGAATTACAACTTAAAAATAAATATTCCAAAATATTGCACGGTAAAAAGGATTGGGGAAATAATAATTAGTACATGCATGCAGATCTAGACTTTCAGATATATAAGAATTAACCAAAAAAGAAAAGAAAAACAAGTTGAATGGATTTTAATTTAGCTAATACCCACTGAAGATCTGATCGCAAGAAAAACGGATCGGATTTTTTAAGATCCTATAAAATCTAGACATCGAAATGCAAAATCCACCAACCCGAGCAGATCTATTAATCAATTGAACTAATTAAACATTAACTAACGAAGCTTTCTCGTCAAATTCAGATCAGTCAAAAAAAAAAAAGAGAAAAATAAGATCGATCGAAGAGATTAAGATTATAAACATAAAATTAAAAAAGAAGGAGAAAGGGAAGGTGAATTACCGGCGTATTTGCTAATGAAGCAAGACATGATTGAAAGGAAAGCGAGGAAGGTAAGAGAGAGTCTTTGTTTGGAAAGAAAGAGAGACGGAACAGAGAGGAAAGGGGAGGGGTTAGGGTTTTTAAAAAGAGAAAAGGATAGGGTAAAATGGAAAGTGAAAGAGTGGCGGCAGCTTCGAGATTGTCGCTTTTTCTTTTGTCGTCTTTCCCAAGTAATAACGGTGTACTGCCGTTGAATCTCTTTCTCACCTTATTCGTTGCTGGTTTTTCTTTTTCTTTCTTTTACTCGTTTACCCCCAACTAATCTTTTATTTGCCTCTTTGGTCCATCTATTTCATCTTATCCTACCTAAATTTGATTTTTTATTTTTCTTTAAATATAAAAAAGTCTTTGAATTAAAATTAAATTATTATCGTTTTTACAATTAATTAAGCTCTAAAATATTTATTTTTATGCATTTGAGCTTTCAAATATCTATTATTATTCTTTTGAGACTTCAAATATTTATTTTTACTCAATTGAATTCTTGATTGGACAAAAATTGACTATAACTTTTAATCAATTTTTGTCTAATCAATGGCTCAATTTAATGAAAATAGATATTTGAATGTTTAATTGATTGCAATAAAATTATAGAGGTTTGAATGATTATATAATTTTAGTTCAGAAATTTTTTATATTTAAGCCTATTTATTTATGTATGTTTATTTCTATTTTGTAGCAATATATATATATATATATGAATTGAATGTAGCACAAGTTATTAAATTTAAAACTACTATACTATGTGATAAATAATTAGCTCGAAAGGTATGAAAATATTGGGATATTTGACTCAAGGAATTAGTTCAAGTTTTTTTTTTATAAATAAATTAAAAAAACTCCTTTTCCGTTTTAACGTAAAATTTGGATTTCATTTCAGTATTGATCACTTGCTAATGATAATACATAAAAGAATTAATAACAATTATGAAAAAAATGAATTTATGATGGGATAATTAAGTCATTATTATTCATTTGAAGGAAAGAAAATTTAGGAGGAGGCATGGCATGGCATGCCTTTGGGCCCAAGCATAGATATCAACGGAAGGTTAGAATTGAGAATAAAGTATAACACACAGAAAAAGGCGTTTCTAAAGTTTCCCAAAACAACTGCCGCTGAAATACGTGGGTAAGGGGAGGGGAAATCGTGAAGGGTCAAAGTTTGAAAAAAAGAAAAACCAAAATCATGTGGAACATGACACAGGCTTTTAGGGGTAGTGTTGTCTGGTTTTGAACATAAAATTGATAGTAGCAAAAATAAACAAGCCAAATAAATAAAAAAACCCGTACCATTACAATAGCTTATGTCGGGATATAAATATATTTAATTTTTTAACACTTTTTATATATTTAAAATTTTATATTTTATATTTATATTTAAATAAATTTATATAAAATATGAATATTTAGAAAATAATGAAAAATTCGATTAATATAAGAAATAGCAATACCGGGTATTAGGTTCAGGTTTCCTTGAAGAAAAAAAAGACTTTTAGGTTTGGGTTGGCGGTATTTCTCACTTACTTTCTGGTTTTTGGTGTGCCTTTTTGGGTTTTTTTTTTTTTTTTTTTTTGTGGTGTTGTTTTGTGCCACCTGCCTTTGTTTTACTGCTTTAATGGTAACTTTTTTGTGACTTTTGTCATGATATAATAGTCGTGTCAAACACAATTTGATTCTATGATTTTTAAAAAAAAATAAATAATAATGTTTAATAATCAAAATTAAAATTTCAACTTAATGAAGTTATGAAATTCGACTAAACGAACTCAATCAAATGGATAACTTTTGATTATTCAGGTCCGTTTATTTGTGCTTTTATTCTTTTAATAATTAATAAATAAAAATAATCAAAATAAAATTATCATTTAAACGAGTTTTTTTCGTCGTCCAATTATTCTCATTTGAAAGGCCAACTATATAGTATATAGTACTATTTCTAAATAATACTTTGAAAGCATTTTAGAAGTATAGTTGGCATGCATTTTATTTAACCACTTTTTTTATCCGAAGTTTTAAAGATTGATTTTAATAATTAAAATTAAAATTTTAATATTTATTAATAAATTAAATAAATGTTGGCTTTTTCCCACTTATATATAAATATTATATATTTATATATATATTTTGCTAATAAATGTGTCAAAGGTATTCTTTAAAATTATTATATATAGTAATGTTTTTATTTAATATATTAAAAATAAATAAAAAAAATTATTAATTTTTTATTTAATACAATATTATTATTATAAATAATATATTAATTAACTTGAAAAATATACTCGTTAACACAATATTATATATCTATATATATTTGAATTGGGATTCCCAATTTCTCATCCATCTATTTAATATATATTTAAGTATGTTCGGATGTGATATATAATGATTAGTGAACACCCGAATATAGGTGTGTTTACTATTCGGTTTTAATCGAATTAATCGATCGAAATTTAATTCGATTCGGTTAATCAAACAAATTTCGGTTCGGTTAAGGATTTTAAAATTTCTTGGTTATCTGTTAATTCGGTTCGGTTAAGCGAAATTAACTGAATTCTCCAAATTCATCAAATTTTATTATGTTTGATATTTGAATTTTATTATAGTTTTATTATGTTTTGCTTTTTAATTTTGGTTGATTGTATATATATTATTATGGATGGAGTATAATTAGTTTGTTTTAGCATGTTCATATTTAGATTTTTTTATGTTTGATATTTTGATTTTATTATAGTTTTATTATGTTTTCCTTTTGGATTTTGGTTGGTTGTATATTTATATTATTATGGATGGAGTAGAATTAACTTGTTTAGCATTTTTGTTGGATATAAAATCATCATATATTAAAAATAGGTTGTAAAATAAATTGAATATTTATTTCGGTTGATAAAAAATCGATCGAATTAATCAAAATAATTTTGATTCGATTAATTCACAATTTATACTATTCGATTAACGATTAACAAAAAAAATTTAATTAATTTGATTAATCATATTTTAATTCGATTATTAATCGAACGACCAATTTTACCCCTACCCGAACAGAACTGCATTGCATTCAAGTATTCAACCTTTTGTACTAATCTCGATTGGAACTTGAAAGTACGGTGTCCTGGACATTGGACAACATATCCTAACAAGATTAATCTTTTATTATTGTTTTTATTAGGATTTTGCTGGTATGTGTTTTTAAATTTTTTTAAATTAATTACATTATTGTTTATCAATATATACTTTTATTGAATATAATAGTTAATTTAATATATTTTTATGCATCAAGAAAACACTTTTTTTTAATATAATCTGTACTTATACTTATAAGTTATAACCAGTAAAAAAATCCCCTACTGGGGCCTAATATTGACACCTGTTCAGGTGTTTATGATAGACAGCTGGCTTTTTTTGGTTTATATTCAACGAAACGAAGTCGTTTTGTTTCCAAAGGGTTAAAACATAAGGTTCTGGAGGCTGCTTCCAGAACTTGCACGATTTTGAAAAGAAAAAAAGGAACAGAAGGTTCTGGTAAAAAAAAGATATGAGAAGAGAGGAAAAAAAGAGAAAAATTATTTAGAGAAGATGAGAAAAGAAAGAGTGAAAAGAGAGGGATGGAGATAAACCAAAGCGGAAGAAAAATGATTCACGAAAAAAACTTGAGAGTAAAAAAGATTTTAAAAAATTTCTTCTCATTCTCAAGTCTCACCGAGTCCTAAGCTTTTTTTAGATTTAGATTCAGATCTGAAAAACAAATTAAAAAAAAAAATCCAATCATCATCAGAGCTAGGGTTCTTCGATGGATGATGATGGGGCGTTTCGCTCTTCTTCTCCTCTTAGCTTTCGCGTCGCTGCATCCCCTCTGCTTCGCCGCTGATGATGATACGGTAATTTTAAAAAAATATATATTTAACATCGAATTTCTAAGAATTCTTAACCTGTGAAAATTGAAAATGAGAATTTCCTTTTTTGGGTTTGTTTTTCAGGTATTTATGATTCATTTGAAGAGTCATTTGATGGGCGATCGGTCGTTTCTGATAAAGATGAGTATAAAGGTGAGATTTTTTATTTTTATTTTTATTTTAATTCTAATTCCTATTTATGGATCTCTTTAGTGGAACATTTCTTCAATCCTCCCTTCCCCTCTAATTTGTTTTGCTACTTTTTCATTTTATGCTTTTATCTTTTTTGTTTTTCGTCAGATTATTGGATTTTTGTTGAAAGAGTAGAAAAAAGAGAAGAGTGAGGTGTGTCAGCATCACTCCGGGCAGGGCAACCCTCGCACAACCAGATCGGGAGTAATGTCGACTCCGTTGCCGCCGATGATGAAGGAAAGTTAAACAAAATGAAACGAAAAAAAAGAAAAAAAAAAGTTTGACTGCTATTAGTTACATCTTTTTGCCTGATTTTTTTTTTTTTTTTGCTTTTGCATTATCTTTCATAGATTTATGGTATCATCATTTCAAAGGTCTTGGTTGTTTATTTTTATTTTCAATATTATATTTTCTTTTAGCCATTTTTAATCGAGATTTTCTAATAAAATTTTCAATTTTAAGAGGTAATACTTTTGTCTGATTTTCTCTGAATACATCATTATACATAATCTCTGTTGGATTTCTCTTTCTAATATCTTTTTACCAGTTGATATTGAAATCTTTTACAAATTGTCACATTTAACTGTGTGGTGGGCATTCACTGAATGCATTTGTTTCCATTTGCAGATATGTATCAGGGTATAAAAACAGGTTCCTGAATTTTATAAGATATTTACGGGAAATGGGTGTTAGGTTTGAAAGTCAGATATTGCCAGATGATTTTTACTACTACCATTGCTAATTATTAACTCTTCTTTTTGTTGGTTTGAAAGTCACCAAGCTCTACTTCCAAACTGGGTGGTAAGTAACTTTTTCATCTTTAAAACAATTCATTGGAAACTACTCATTAATGTTGGTTTGTAATTTTTATGGTTTTTACAGGTAGCTCTTTCAGGTAAAATTCATTTTTTACTATGTTTATTTAAGGGTTCATTTAGCTAAATTTAGGAATATAGTTTTGATAAATTTGTTGGTTTCCTTATTTATAACTAAAGTAGTCTGGAAGAATTTTGTCCATTTGCTAAATTTAAGTTGGATTAAACATTTGCTTTGTGGTTTGTGACTTAAATTGGTTCATATGTTTTTTTTTTTCCTTTTAATTTATAACTCAATTAAAATATTTGTATTTAACAATCGCGTAACTTAGTTGAGCATTTCTCACCAAAAAGAAACTACCTATAACTATCTTATAACGTGGGCTTTGATGAAAATTTGTTTAGACTATTAATCTATAATGCTAAAATTGATGGAGCATTGTTTGATATACTAGAATTCTCATAGCGTATGCTTTATTATAATAGTCTTATATCTGCTGTTTTGATTTATGGTATAACTCAGTCAAGCTTAGGCCTTGGATCATCTACAGAGAGGCTGCATTTTAGTGTACTGTGGGACATCAAGGGATTGACAATTTTGAAATATGATAATCAAATTTCTATTTAATGATTGCTTTGGACTGTTTTAAGTGGAATTTTTAAGGACTCTTTCTAAGCAAATTGGTATAGGACGTATAGAGTATATCAACATTGCACAAAGTTTGTAGGACTGTTTCTTTTGGTATCACTTTTTTTTCCTTTTACAGGGGTTCTAAACTTAGTTATTTACTTTATTCAGTAAACAAATATTGAGTGAAAAGAGAGATGAAAATAAAAAAATTGTTTTAAATTTACACATTTTCATAACTGCTTCCTTATCCTCATTTATGTGTTGAATATTGGCTCAAATGAATCATCAAAGTCAAAGAAAGAGGCTTATCCACCAAAGTCATGGAAGCTTCCATGACTTTTGCTACCATGACACTATAATTCAACAATATGCATTTAATTATGGTGGTTGGCTGCTGGATGGTGGCTGCTTGTAGCTGTCACATTAAATGTGTTCACACCAATGGTGGTTGCCTATAAAAGGCAATGTGTAGATAGAGAAAAATTGTGTGAGTGATTAGAGTTGAGCAAATTCTCTGAAATTTATAGAGATTTTTGGTATTGTGTGAGTTGTGAGTTCAGTGCTAGCATAGCACCTTGAATTCGATTTATGTTTGTACTCCATCTCAATTAATACAAAGCTTTCAAGCTCCTCCTCTCGTGGATGTAAGCACACCTGCTGAACCACGTAAAACAAGTGTTTTTAGTGTGTTTTTGTCGGTTTTATTATTTTTGATTTATTTTCGCACAACAAATTGGTATCAGAGCCAAATTTTACGTAAAACTGAGTTTGTTTGATTCTGTCCGTTTTTCAAAAGTGCTCCAATTTGTGTTTTGAAAATACCAGATTGAAGAGGTCGTCGAGAAGAGTGCATCAGAATCAATCGGAGCGCCAACGGAGCCCGAACGCGCCCACACGCATCGCCAGAAGGACCGCGAGTGGTTCTCACTCGCCCACGCGCCGCACGCGCCTCCAGAGGTTGAAGACGAGTGAGCCCCACGCGTCGCACGCGCCGCACGCTCCATCCAAAGGTTGAAGACGAGTGGGCCTCACGCGCCCCACGCACCCACGCGCCGGTGACCAACCTGCCCTCACGCGCCCCACGCGTCGCTGTACGCGCCATACGCGTCGTCGTCTTTTGGACCAACTTTTTCGGGCCATTTTTTGAGCCGGTTCAGAACACTATTTCGAGCTTTTTTCGAGTCGGTTGAGCTAAATCGAGTCCATTTCGAGCCACCTGCAGCAGAATATTCACAGAATATTCTCCGTGTGTCCAAAATTTACTCAGTTGGACCCATTCCTGGCTATTTCGACTATTTCGGACTCAATCGCGGTATCCGTTTTTTCATACAAGTAACGAAAAAACTCTGAGTTGGTAATTTTATTTTATTACCATGACAGAATCATTAGAGACAACTGAAACAACCAGCAGCGCACCATCAAGTTCTTACGTCAGAAAGAACTCGATGACCACTGCAAAGTTCGAGGTGGAGAAATTTGACGGTACCAACAACTTTGGCATGTGGCAGTGCGAAGTTATGGATCTATTATTCCGAGAGGGGTCACATATCGTCCTGGAAGACATGCCCAGAGATATGTCGGAAGATGACTGGAACTTTGTCAACTGCCAGGCTTGTGGTACAATCCGCTTATGCCTAGCCAAGGACCAGAAGTACTGTGTCATGAGAGAGACTAATGCAAAAACTCTCTGGAAACAACTCGAGTACAAGTATATGACAAAGAGCATGGAGAACAGACTTTATTTGAAGAAAAAGTTGTTCCGCTTCCAGTATAAGCAAGGTATCACCATGCAGGAGCATCTAGTAAGTTTTAACAAAATCTTCGCTGATCTTGAAAATCTAGATGCAAATATCTCTGAAGAAGATAAGACTCTTATTTTGTTAAATTCCTTGCCTGATAGCTATGATCATTTAACCACTACACTGTTATATGATAAAAATGAGGTTGAATTTGTTGATGTTAGTAATGCTCTGGTGAATAATGAGTATCGAAAAAAAGATCAGCATGATCACCAGAATACTTCACCAGAAGCTTTAACTGTGTTCAGAGGCAGGACGACAAACAGAGGAGACGGAGAAAACAAGCGAGGTAAATCTCGTTCAAAGAGGGGATCATCAAGAACACGACTCTCAAAGGACGAGTGTGCCTATTGTCATGAGAAAGGGCACTGGAGGAAAAACTGTCCTAACATGAAAAAATCGACTGTGAACGTAGCTCAAGAATCTGAGGGAGAGGAAGACTCTGCATTTACGATTTTCACAACAACAAACTCTTCAAATCAATGGATTCTGGATTTCGGATGTTCCTACCACATGTGTCCGAACCGGAAGTCGTTCTCAAGCTTCAAGGAGTTTGATGGAGGGATTGTCTTTATGGGCAATGATAATACTTGTCACACTAGAGGTATTGGAACGATCCGACTAAAAATGCATGACGGTACAATCAGACAACTTACAGATGTAAGGTATGTCCCTGATCTGAAGAAGAACCTCATATCACTAGGGGTCTTAGACTCAAATGGTTACAAGATGACCATTCAGAATGAAGTCCTGAAGGTTGTACGTGGAACATTCTTAGCAATGAAGAGTTCTATGAAGAAAAATTTGTATCTTGATGGAGAAACTGTGACAGGCAGAGCAGCAGTCTCCCACAACAATGGAGACGATGAATCTGACACTTCTCGACTTTGGCACATGCGCTTAGGGTATGTTGGAGAAAAGGCCTTGCAAAATCTAATAAAGCAAGGTGTACTGAAAAATGCCAAAACTGAAAAACTTGATTTCTGTGAGCATTGCGTCCTAAGCAAGCAAACAAGAGTCAAGTTTGGCACTACAGTTCATCGTACGAGAGCAACATTAGACTACATTCACACTGATGTCTGGGGGCCTTCCAAAAATGCTTCATTGGGAGGTAAACACTATTTTGTGATCTTTATTGATGATTACTCTAGATATGTCTGGGTTTATACTATGAAGCATAAAGATGAAGTTTTAGATATCTTCGTAAAATGAAAGAAGATGATCGAAACCCAGAGCGGGAGAAAGCTCAAGAGATTGAGATCTGACAACGGTGGAGAATACAAGTCAGATCCATTGAAAGAAATCTGTTAGAATGATGGGATAATCCGACACTTCACTGTTCTTGGCACTCCCCAGCAGAATGGAATTGCAAAAAGGATGAACAGAACTTTGGTTGATAAAGTTCGCTGCATGTTATCCCAGTCGGGCTTGAGCAAAGCATTTTGGGCGGAGGCTTTAATGTACGCCTCCCACATTATCATCAGACTACCATCCACTGCAATTGATGGAAAAACTCTCATAGAGGTGTGGTCCGGACATTTTGCTACTGATTATGATCGGCTTCGTATTTTCGGATGTCCAGCATATTTTCACGTAAGTGAATCAAAACTGGATCTTAAAGCCAAGAAAGCTGTCTTCTTGGGCTTTAGTGAAGGAGTAAAGGCATTTCGGCTGTGAAACCCTGAGTTAAAGAAAGTCATCGTAAGCCGAGATGTTACCTTTGACGAATCTGTAATGCTGAAACTAACAACTCCAGAGAATGAGAATCATGATTCTCTAAAGCAGGTGGAGTTTGAATCTGAAGATGCTGGTCAAAATTTTGATGAATTTGAACCAGAATCTGATGACACCTTAACTGAAGTGGAGGAGTCATCACAAAATTTTTTTCAGCAACCTGAATCTATTGTCACCAGCAGACCGAAAAGACATATTTAGAAACCTGCCCGGTACACAGACATGGTGGCATTCGCCCTTCCAGTAATTGACGATGATGTCCCGACCAATTATAAAGAAGCTGTAAACAGCCCCGAGCATGCCCAGTGGAAGAAGGCGATGTATGAAGAGATGACATCACTTCATCAGAATCAGACTTGGAAGTTGGTTCCACTTCCAACACTTAAAAGAACAATTGGGTGTAAATGAGTCTTTGCCAAAAAGGAGGGTGCTACCGGCAAAGACAGTATCAGATACAAAGCCAGACTGGTAGCCAAAGGTTACGCTCAAAAGGAAGGAATAGACTACAATGAGGTATTTTCACCTGTTGTTAAGAATGCATCTATTCGGATATTATTGGCTTTAGTAGCACAGTATGACCTAGAGTTAGTTCAACTTGATGCAAAAGCTGCATTCCTCCATGGTTCTTTAAAGGAGGAAATTTATATGACTCAACCAGATGATTTTAGAGTTCCCGGTCGTGAAGATTGGACATGTAAGTTGAACAGGTCTCTATATGGTCTGAAGCAATCACCGCGACAGTGGTACAAGCGGTTTGACACATTTATGATGGATCAGAAGTACACACGCAGTCAATTTGATAACTGTTTTTATTTTCGAAAACTACAAAATGAATCATTTATCTATTTGTTTTTATATGTTGATGATATGTTAATCGCATCTAAAAGCAAAGTGGAGATTGACAGGCTGAAGGCTCAATTGAGCTCAGAGTTCGAGATGAAGGATCTTGGAGAAGCCAAGAAAATTCTTGGGATGAAAATCAGCAGAGATAGAAAAAATGGTATAATCAAATTGACCCAGGCTCAGTACCTGAGCAAAGTACTTCAGCGATTTGGCATTAATGATAAGACCAAATCTGTAAGTACTCCTTTGGCGGCACATTTCAAACTCAGTGCATTGATGTCACCAAGTACAGATGGTTAGAAGAGACAAATGGATCATATTTCATATGCCAATGCAGTAGATGCTCTAATGTATGCAATGGTGTGTACGAAACTTGATATTTCACATGCTGTAAGTATGGTAAGCCGGTACATGCATAATCCTGGTAAAGGCCATTGGCAAGCTGTGAAATGGATTCTACGGTAATTCATGGTACTGTGAAAACAGACTTAAAATTCGAGAGAAGTAAAACTATTGGTAAGCATCTTGTTGGATATGTGGATTCAGACTATGCTGGAGATCTTGATAAGCGTCGTTTAACTATTGGTTATGTGTTCACCATAACAGGAGGACCAGTAAGTTGGAGATCAACTTTACAGTCAACAGTAGCTCTGTCTACAACAGAAGCAGAGTACATGGCTGTAACGGAAGCTTTCAAAGAAGCAATTTGGCTTCAAGGATTGATTGATGATTTGGGGACAACACAGGAAAAGATAGATGTTTTCTGCGATAGCCAGAGTGCCATTTGCCTAGCAAAGAACCAAGTTCATCACGGTCGGACCAAGCATATTGATGTACGCTACCACTTTATCCGAGAAATAGTAGATGAAGGAAACATTTTACTACAGAAGATCGGGACTGCAGATAATCCCGCAGATATGCTAATCAAAATAGTTTCTGGGATCAAGTTTCAACATTGTTTGGACTTGATCAATATCTCTCGAGTTTAAAGCACCTGAAGGAGGAATGAAGGAAGCTCTGATCAGTGAATTCTCTTTGTGGATTCTCGTCAAGATGGAGATTGTTGAATATTGGCTCAAATGAACCATCAAAGTCAAAGAAGGAGGCTTATCCACCAAAGTCATGGAAGCTTCCATGATTTTGGTGGATAAGCCTCTTTCTTTGACTTTGATGGTTCATTTGAGTCAATATTCAACAATATGCATTTAATTATGGTGGTTGGCTGCTGGATGATGGCTGCTTGTAGCTGCCACATTAAATGTGTTCACACCAATGGTGGTTGCTTATAAAAGACAATGTGTAGAGAAAGAAAAATTGTGTGAGTGATTAGAGTTGAGCAAATTTTTTGAAATTTATAGAGATTTCTGGTATTGTGTGAGTTGTGAGTTCAGTGCTAACATAGCACCTTGAATTCGGTTTATGTTTGTATCTCCATTAATACAAAGTTTTCAAGCTCCTCCTTCCGTGGATGTAAGCACACTTGCTGAACCACGTAAAACATCTGTGTTTTTAGTGTGTTTTTTGTCGGTTTTACTATTTTTGATTTATTTTCGCACAACATTATGGATATGTATATGCACTTAAAGAGAATAATGTTGGTCCTCAAATCATTCAAAGAGAAGTATCTTATTTGGATACTACAACTGTGGCAGCTTTTAAGACATTTTAATTTGTTTTGGATTTTGTTTATATTTGTTTTGAGTACGTCATTTTCAAATATAATTGGTTTTGTGTTAATTGTTTGATGTTAGTGATCTAAATTAAAATTTGTGACTTTTTTTTTGTTTTTGAATGTGTCATATGTAGGTTGCAAAGTATTGGGTTGAAAGTAATGGCAGCACACAGCTGGATGTAGGTGGTTGAAGTGCAACATTTTCTTATTATTACAAATAGTAACATTATACTTTAAGTTCGCAAATTAGATTATGTTTACACAGAAATAATATAAAAATTTACAATTGTGTTTCAATTTACATCTATTGTTGCTTTGAGCTTAGCTCTATGTACCGACTCATTTTGTTAAATCTTATTTTAACTTTTAATATTGTTATTTAGAAGAACCCCAGCGAAATGCGGGATTTTAATTCTAGTTATTTTAAAAAATATCTTGAAACATTTGTTAACCTAACGCTTTCCGTTAAAGTATGATTACTTTCTGACCCAAAAAAAAAAAAGTATGATTACTTGACATTTAGGGTATTATAGGGTATAACAAGAGATAAATAAACTCTTATAATCAATAAAATGACATAAGTAGTAGTAATATTATTAAGAGGAAACAAACAAATGAACGAACCAAGTCAATACTCAACATAAAACTAAAGTGAGGAGTCTCACCAAATTGATTACTAGTAGTAGTAGAGTTTAACAAAACCAAAGAATTAAAAGTAAAAGTTGGAAAATAAAATGATGTGAATAGTTTTAACAAAGAATTTGTACTATTTATACATTCTAAAATAATTTTTAATTTTTTCTTCAAATTTAGTATAAAAGTTCGTTTTTATATATTAATAGTGAATTTTTTTAACTCAAAACGAGTTAATTTTTTAATTAATTAACTTCAAACGAGGTTATCACATTTTTTTAATTAATTTTTTATTATTTTACTATGCTCTAAAAGTATGTGTAATTTTATTAACCATATTTGAAGATTCTAATAATTCATGTGATCATTTTTCGTAACTCAAAACGAGTTAATTTTTTAATTAATTAACTTCAAACGAGGTTATCACATTTTTTTAATTAATTTTTTATTATTTTACTATGCTCTAAAAGTATGTGTAATTTTATTAACCATATTTGAAGATTCTAATAATTCCAGTCAATGGATGTGATCATTTTTCGTATAATCTCGAATAACCAAAAACAAAAACAGTAACGGTTTAATGGGCTATACCTACTGGGCCATAAAATAAAATAAAAAAGCTTCGGGTTGAGAGTCCATCTTACTTTTGCTCGAAAAATGTCCCACCTACCATCTTAGGAAGTTCAAAGTTAAATTGTGAAAAAACCATGAAAAAATATATTTCATGGTTTACTAATAGTCGAGAAAAGCATCTAAGCATGAGCATTTAGTTTAATGATCCATTTAAAGAGTGAGTTTCAATATCATTTTTATAAAATTAATATTTATTATCATATGAGTCACATGTGAATACTCATTATTTTATTTATTTTTAAATATATAATTATATATTTATTACAAATAAATAAAATTAAAATTATATAATAATAAAAAATTACATTAATATGCAAAATTTATTTCATTAGCAAATTATATTAAATTAATATAAAGTTTATTATTTTTAATATTAATGTAAAATTAAAATTATGAAAATAAAGAAATTTAATATAAACTTTAATTATTATTTATTTATTAAATAAATTTTATTTACTTTTGAAAATTAAATATAAAAAATTAAAATTCTGAAAGTAAATCTATTCATAGTATGTTTAATTTTTTATTTATTATCAAATAAATCCATAATAAAGTTATTTAATGAAATCAAAATTTATATTTATAAATTAAATAAATTTTACTAATAATAACAAATATTTACAATGATAAAATTTAAAAATAAAATGATTAACAACAATTCAAAAATTCCTCCACATTTTTATATTTTTATATATATATTATAGATAAGGAAAAAAAAAAAAAAGCCGAGAAAGAAACTTGCAGACAGAATTTGCTTTAAAATAAGAATAGCTGCGAAGTGCAAACACATGCAGATGCAGCAGATAAAGTGAAAGGGACACTGAGCGCCTTTACGAGGCCTTTGTGGCTAAGCCCAAGCAGACAACCCACACTGTTGAGCTTTTCATTCTTTCAATGAGACAACGACAAAGTGAGAACCAAAAACCAAAACCAAGCCATTTTTCATCGCATGCGGTCATTGACAATTGAGATTAGAGGTGTTCGTGGCCGGGCAGAATTTTTTTTGAAGATTTTTGCTTGGACTAATTTGACGGCTCATGAGCATTTTTTATTATCTTTAAAAAATAAAAATATATATTTTTAAATATTTTAAATAAAAATTAAATAAAATAATATTATTTTAATATTTAAAACACTGTTTCGAGTCGGCTCGAAACAAAAAATCCATATCAAACTCTACTCAATACGGGTCGGATCCGATCGGATCGAACGAACTATCCGACCCATGATCAAGTTTAACCGAGATGGGGGCGACTCTCTTCTCTTGCCATTAATTATATTTATAGGCCATTGGCAAGTTGGAAAGAAAACCATGCCAAAATTCCCGTACTCAAGATGAAATCTTTTCTTGTTTCCAAAATACAATTACTCGGAATCGAATATGAAATTATTTTTTTAGACTTACAACAACAAATCCATTAATCTAACATAAGGTTACATTATACATATGTTATCCTTTCAAAGATTCAATCCAATCTAATCTAGGATGTGATGGGATGGGATTAATCAAAGCATAACTCAAAAACCTTTCTAAATTGATTAATAATAGTCATTTAATTGTGCATGAAACATGTACAAATTCATTATGTAGATCTTTAATTTGATGCATTTTTATAATGACGATAATGCTGATCTATTTTAATTTTTGACAATCTCAAAAATTAAAATAAAAAAAAGAAAGAAAAGAAATTGCAATTTTCTAAATGGGTTATTGAGTATCAAAGATAAGATTAACCGAACATAGTACAAGTGTTCGTAATTTCATTTTTAATTTGCATCGTATATTAAAAAATTTTAATTTTTATATATTTAATATTATAAACTACATTTTTTATAATATTGTTGTATCATATTTTTATTATCAAAAAGTAAAGAAAAATTAAAAATAAATGTTAAATATGAAAAATAAGAGTATAAAATATTTTATGAATGAAAAAACTTCTTTTTAAGACATTTAAAAAAAAAAAAAAAAAGTGATGCTTAAAATGAGATGGAGAATATTGGATGGGAAAGTAGTGATATTAGATGCGACAAAATTGAGATATGTCAAATCATTGTTCCTAAAAAAAAAATTATGCCTTTCTTATCAATCATTATCAAGGGCAAAAAAACAATGGAGGGTTGATAAGGGACAGTTTCGATATAGATTAAATTAAAGATTAAATATTTTAAAGGTAGGTTTGTGAATATTTGTAGTTACAAGTGACCTTCCAAAGCTGAATTCTGGGGTAATGGTGAGGATTTGATGCTGTAAATTGAACAAGTGAGAAAAAATAAGTGAAAGAAAAATGATTTTTTATTTTTTATTTTTATAATTTTATTAATCGAATTAGTATTAACTTTTGATATCAAATTTATTAATATTTTTTTTATACAAAAGAAATCAAAGCCTAAGATAAGGAAACAGATGTTCGAACTCTAGATTTACAGAAATCAACTGGACTAATAATCCACATTCTAATGTTATAAATTTAACAAATCAAAATATAACATATAATTAAAGTAGATATGTTATATATGTGGGAATAGATAATGTACTACTTTCTCTTTGCTCTAGATTTATAAATTATAGGGTTGATAGTAATAGATATTTGAGTCACATTTAAAAGGAAAGCAAATGCCATAGGAATTTACTAAAAAGAAATTTAAAAGTGAATCATGCAAATAAACATATTGGAATTTTTTTTTTTTTTATATAACACAAGTTGCAACCAAAATTTTCATCTATTACTAATGTTTTAATGTTTTCTTTAAGGAGAATTCTTCGTCCCAAAGTTAGTATCATATTTTAACCTTATAAATCAATCATCTCCGTTTGGTAGATATTTTTATTTTTATTTTTTGCAAAAAATAGTAGAGAGCCAAAGAGGCAAAGACATATAACAAAAAATAAAAGTAAAAGCAGCTATTAAATGAAGTTTTAATCTTTGACATGTCAAATATAGAAAATATGAATATAGTTAAAAAAAAAAAAAAGAATTCATGAATTTAAAATAAAAAGTCAAAACCAAAAATGTTTGACATAAAAAATCAAAAGATAACAGTAAATTGAATTAATCATTAAATTTTCATCCATTTACTATTTCCAAAACTAAGATATTCAAACCTTTGAGGGCATACATACATAAATATATATATATATAGATATATAATCAAAAAGTAAAAAGAATAGATATTCAAACCTTTTTTTTTTTGGTTGAAAATTTCTAAGTTTGTCACAACTCACGAATCCTTTCTTTCAGAGGCTCATGCATGGTGAGGCTCTTAATTATTGCCTGTTTCTAGTTTGGGTTAATCAGGCAAAACTAAAGGGCAAAAAAACGAAAAGAACCCTTTTTCCACTTAAGAGCTAGGAATCGCAGCTTTGGGGGTTCAATAACCAAAAAATCCCCTGTAATCAATCCCAAAGCAATGTATCAAATCCCTATTGGTTATGGGTGATTCAGAATCTAAACATGTGGCTCCTAGCATTTGAATAAGACCATTGCTTCTTATTAATTCAACATACTGAAAGAGACAAAATTGTTATTGTCTTAATAATTATCCAAAAAAATAAAACAAAGTTATTATCTATTGACTTCAATGACTTGCTCAATGTCCTTAAGGATAAAAGGAGAAAAAAAAAAAAAAAAAAGCAGGAAGGAGAAAGAGGGAAAGGAGGGGGTGAGGGGTGAAAGGAAAAACTTTGTTTGAAATCCCACCATCAAGGAGAAAACTATACAAACTTTGCTTATACAATTATGTTATCGGATTTTTTATTTTTTTTAAAATGTTTGTATTTAACAAATATTCGAATATATACAAAAATATAATTTTTTAAATATATGAACTTAAAAAAATTGAATATATTTATATCAGACAAACACATAATCATATTCAATATTTATTTTCGAATTCGAATAACATAGTTTAACAGTAAGACAAAAAGAGAGACAGAGAAGCAATCCATTGAAGAAGTTTCATTTACAATTCAATCTCCACAACTCTAAAAATCCATTTCCTCCACTCCAAGTTAAGCATATAATTTTCCTATAAACAGAAGATTAACTATCTATCTTCTTTAATATTTAAAAATCTAAAATTAAAAGTATTTTCCTTTAAATAAAACCAAAAAAAAAAAAACTACTTTATTAGATGATATTAAAAAAAAAAAACCCAATCAAATTAAAAAATAACAAAGAACTAGTCAGGACTCTTACAAGCACATATCAACAAGGAGAACTCAGCTCTTTCTTTCTCCTTCTGTTCCAAATTGCTGGTTTTTTCCTCCAACCAAAGCCTGCTATCTAACCCACTCCTTGTTCTAAACATGAAAACAGCACAACCTGATGTTTGTTTAAAGAGCCAATCATGCAAATCCCACATCATATCAACCAACAATCCATCCAAGAAGATTATTTGGTTCCCTCGAAAATTCCATCTCAATCTCTTCACTTGAAAAATCTTCTTCTGGTCAATGCAAACAGACAATACAGGGTTTCTCCAACCTTCTTCTCCACTGCACTTGATTAAAATGTCATGAGCCATTCCTGTCTCACAGAATTGTGCCTTTGTTGAATAAACAGTATTGCCTACGAAAATTTCACTTCGTGAAATCAATGACCATTTTGGAGTTGGCTGTTCAGATTGAATCTTTTTCATGTGTAGTTCTTCTTCTTCTTCTTCATTCATATCCCCAAGAAGTAGACAGAGTTCTGAGTCAACTAAAACTATGACAGAAAACCTGGTACTTGGTTCAGGTCCATTGATATACTGAGCATTAGAGACATCCCAAAAGACTTCAATCTCTGAATTGCAAGATTTGAATGTTTTGCTGCCTTTGTTCTTCCTCAGTTGGTGAGAATTGGGATTGAATATTTTAGATGGAGTAGGCAGGCTTTCGCCAACGTTGATTGTTAGGCCTTGGCCTATGAGGTATTTACACCATGTGAGGGTGATCAGAAGGTTTCTTTGAGAGGAGATTTTAGCTTTGTATATACATGTTACAGTATTTGGGGTTGAAGGGGCAAGGTTGGGCGAGAGATAAGCCTGATTTGAAGGCCCTGAACAATAAGAATCCGACACTTTGATGGCATGTTCACTATAACAAGATGCTATGCTCCTCATTGTAGAGAAAATCCCAGAAAGAAAATGAAAAGGAAAATGAAAATTGAGGATTTCCCCCCCCCCCCTCTATTGGAATATATGCTGGAGAGACAGAGAGGTTGACAGAAAGAGTTGTTACTCTTCCTTGCCAATGACAAAAGAAAATTGACACATTAATTGGTTACTCCTTAAAACAAATTTTAGTAAGGAGTGTTTTAAAGATATTTTTCAAGATTATTATATATATATATTTGTTTTTAATATATTAAAAATGATGAATAAAATTAGAGTAATTATTTAATATATTATCAGTCAAAACTTTTTAATTTCACAAGTAGATTAAGAGGTTATCACATGTCTCATTTCTTTTTTTTTAATTAATTTTTATTTATTTTTTTATTATACCTTAAGGGTATGTGTCACCCTGTTAATCCTATTTGTGGAGTCTAAAAAGTTCACTGACAGTGTATCGAATAATAATCTATAAAATTATTAACTATTGTATTTAATATAATTATTATTATAAGTAATATATTAATAAATCTTAAAATATATTTTAAGAATACTAGTTAATAAAACTCTTAAAAAAATTGGTGACAAAAGATTAATACACTCCTCTGTGTTTTCCCATGTGGACTGTTTTTTTCTTAATTCCTAGTGGGAAAATGAAGGAAAAAAAAACTGCCTAGCCAGCCGTGTACATTAAATACAATTCATCTTAACCTTAAATTTTCCTTTATGAAAACTAAAAGCCAAAACCATTACTTTTTGTTCTTTAGCTTTCATGTGCCTGTTCATTAGAATAATTAAGAATCTAATTAAATTAACATCAATTAAACTTTTGGCTTGATCCCACCCTAGAAAATGTAAAAATATAACTCTGAATATTCTGAACAAATAAAAAAATATAGATTGATGCAGTAATGAAGATTTGGCTACTGGCTCCTAGTTTTTTTCTGTAACAATATAGTATTAAACTCACTATATTATTGGATGAATATAACAATCAAGTTCAAGCCACAAGGTAGAGCCAAAACAAGAGGAATTTGATAAATACCCTTTTGCAATCTTTGAAAATATGAATTTGAATTTCATTTATTATATAAATTATGATAATGAAAAACATACATTATGTATAAATTAGTTAAGATTTAATATGATTATATATTTAAAAAATATAAAAACATGAATTTCAAATTCACAAATAGCTTATAAGTATTTCAAATTCACCACTAAATAGGCATCCAACAAATCTATAGATTTAAAACATAATCATCAATATTATTTTAGATGTGTTTTATTACATAATTTATACTATTTTTAAAATCAAAATTCATATTTTAAAATCTAAATTTTTAAATGTAACCTTGATAAACACATGCGATTGGGGTGACTTTGAATGCTATTGGATAACATTGGGTCTGATTGACGGTGATGGTGATGATGATCACGATGATAATAGTAATTTTTGGTCCCACAAATTAAAATCTGTCTTCATGTTCTGAAGGAAATGTCATAAAAGCCAATAGAAAAAATACAATTCAGACACGACTTCCATAAGCTTTTCACATCCTTAAATTGTAAAATAACTCACATTAATTGTATTAATAATGACTACATGCTAACCGTTCATCTATTTTTTTAAAGTGAAACTGAAGATTTTTTTTTTTTTTTAACAAAGAAATATATAGTTTGAGAATAGGTAAAAGGATTGCACTCGTTGAGATTCGAATTTCACACATGTTGAATGTCATTTTTTAAGATTAATTGTATAAACCAATTAAATTAAACTCTAAATTCAAACAAAAGCAAATTTAACATGTAAGAATCCATAGACAATTTTTTGGAGATATTTTCTGATGTTGATATTCTTTTAGTGACTATTCGGTTCACCATTTCCATTCATTTCTCTATTCTTCCCATTTTAGCCATTCATAAAGTGAGAGTTACAACTTACAAGGTATGGATGGGCTATGATGTAATGAGTGGAGAAAACAAGTAAAAATGGTAAATAAAATATTTCTCTGTCTTGGGATCTACCTCATCAAAGCGTTTTTTATAACTGCCAATTGGGAAACGTTGTTATTACAGAGTTAAGAAGGAAAACCACCATAATTAACTAATTAAAGACATGGCAGATGGGCAACAGCTTGGACATGATTACTAATTGGACAAACCTTAAAGAGAAAAAAAAAAAAAAAAAAAAAAGGTACTACTATAGTAAATGGGATTACAGAATATAAGATGGAATGACTTGATTCAGTGACAGCATAGATGGAAACTTTAGATGAAAAGATTTGTTCAGGGAATTTTTTTTTTTTTTGGAGGCTTTTCTTAGATTCTTCAAACAGGTTTTTGGAGAAAGGTGCTTCCATACAGGGTAAAGAATTTTCACAGTTGTTATGAAGAAAAGATGACGTGGATTGTAACATTTAATCTGAAAACAATGTAGACAAATATTGTACTAAAATTTCAAGAGAAATGTTAATCAGTATCTAATGACATTAGATAAAATGATACATGAAAGAAAAATATAATTAATGTATTATTTTTTTTGAATTCAATAAAAGTAATATATTAAATGTAAATTTTTTTAAAAAAAATAAATAAATGATCTTTTAATTGATGACTATAGACACCGATTAAGTTGACCATTAATTTCTCATTTTTGCATACCAATTCACATCAAGTTATGGCATTATTACTTCTTTAGAGCTGAAAAAGTGAAAACACAACATTTTCCCACATTGTCTTTGTCTTCCCCCATAATTACCCATGAATTGTGCTCAAGATGTTGGGGACAAGATTTGATTTCCAGGTTCTTCAACCTAGGAAGCGCCTGTCATTGCAGAAAGTGAGTAGGAGTTATGTTCCACTGTGATAATTTAATGATGTTCAAATACAACCTGGTATTAAGCAAATTAACTTCAATTAGTCTTGGAAGTAAAAGGGGTCAAGTTAAGAATCTAGGTTTTCTCATTTCTGACTGCAATTTTTTCATTGAATATTTTTTTAAAAAAATTCTCTGGAATGCAACAAGTTTTACTTCCTGGCTGTAAGTTGCAGATTTTACTCAAAAAACAAAAATGTTTGATCATATCAATCAGATAAATGACAGACACTAATCCAAACTTTATATGTAAGATTTTATAAAACAGGTTAAACAGACAGATATATAGCATGTGTGTTTGATTATGGTCCAGGGCATAAGAGGCTAAATATTGGACCACCATACTTCTCCATTAGCAAACTACCAGAATTTAATACACAAAACTCATCTGCCTAGGATCGATCCTCCCTATTACAATCTTCTGAGGTTCATGAATCCCTGATAGAAAACACAGCATGCCATGTTGCAGCTATGTTGTTTCCGCTTTTCATTTTTCTTGAAATATTCGTATCTGACATTCGTATCCAATGCATATTCGGACATTGGTACGGGGATATGACCTTACAAACATTCTCCAAATACATGGAAAAACTTAAAAAAAAAAATTGACCATATCCATGTCGGACACCTTCATATTCATTGCGTAAGATGATTAACTACAAGAGCAAATAGAGAGCCAACTGAGAATTATTCCTTGCTTCCTAAGGAACTCGTTCACTCTCTCATTCTTCAAGTAAATCTTGAAATTTCCATTCTTTGCCTTGCACCCACTACATTACACAACATGATGACAAATTAATTTCTAGAGAAAGTAGAAGTAGATTATATATATATATATATATATATATATATAATTACTAGTTACAGGTTGTAAGAGAAACAAGGTTTTGAACTCCTTCAGATATTCTATATACATCTTCCAGTTGATATATGGCCCACCTCTATGCATTTCCAAACTAACTAATGAAAAAGGAATTTCAGCCAGCTCACCGTTCTCCTTGATTTTGAGTTTTGGAATTTATTCTACCGTACTTCCACCAACTTCAACTTAAATGGGTTAATATATAAATTCGTCCATCTAAAAAAAATTACAATCAAGAACCTGAACTTGTATTATATCAACAGATTACCCATAAAAAATTGACGTGACATGGTTGATCAATACTAAATAGTCATGAGTTAGATCAAATATTTTTCTAAATGTTGACGTGACATTACTCTGACATGTAACAATTTAATATTGATCAGTTAAGTCACGTTAGTATTTTATGTAACAGCGTTATTTTATTGGGTTAACTGTTTGACGAAAATAAAGTTTAGGTATTTGATTGTGAATGTTTTTCTTTAAATACCAAATCGTTAAAAAATATATAATTTGGGGGCTGATTTACATATTAACCTAACTGACATATTATACAAATCATAGAAATAAGATGAACAACACAAATGGATTTCATCAGAAACTGTTTAAACTCTTCCAATCTGAAATTCTGATAGAATTGATCACATCTTGTTCAGGGTTACCCCAACCTCCTAAATCTGAAGCTAGCAAAACAAAAATCAAGTTTACCACAAGCCATAAAGAGAAAGAAAGCAACTTCCAACCTCTCTTACAATAAGAGAGTTTGGTACCAACTTCTCTAATTAATAGACTCTCGTAATATCTCCATCTCAACTACTTGAAACTATTTCCTGCAGAATATCAGATGAAGAATTCAAGTTCCAAATTTGTATTTTAGTAGGGAATTAGTAGAAAAGGAGTCCCTTAACTTGGCACAAAATTAAGTTGCTTTTCTTTTTCTTAAATTGCAATTACCAGATCTAAGCTTTATTGCACTAAAATGTGAAATACCTACCACCCTCGTCAAACTAGTCAACAGACATATTAAAGGTTAATTATAAGAATGCATTAGGCTGCATTGTCACAAATGCATTACTTAAAGAAACCACCCTCTACTTCCACCTACCAAAAACCTTCAAAAAAAGTATTCAATCAAACTTTTTCTTTTTTTGGTAATATGGTCATGGTATCTCCGGACATTATTTGGGCCTAATCCCATCAGATAGAGATTTTAACGGACACACTTTTCCACATTTAAGAAAGATTATAAGAAAATTCACTTAAAATAAGTTTTTCATAGGCTTCAAAAAATTATGTAAGTTATTATGTTTATATGTAAAAAAAAAAAATTATATAAATACATGACAATTTAAAAAAATTACATAAATTATTAAAGGATATGTCATGTATTTATGTAATTTTTTATATTTATATGTAATTTGTCATGTATATATGTAATTTGTCATGTTTATATGTAAAAAAAAAAAAAATTATATAAATACATGACAACTTTCAGTTACATAAATACATGATAATATTCTTTAATAATTTATGTAATTTTATCATGTTTATATATAATGGAGTTTACCGTAAGTTCACCACAAAAAACTTATCCTAAAACTTTCCCACATTTAACCATACTGAATATGCTTAAAAAATATCGAGATTTGATGCATTCAGGATTTTATTCATGGAGACTTTTTCTATTAAAAGATTAAACACCTAGCTGAATATGCCGGTATGTTTGGCTGGACATGGACCCTATCAAAGTATGCTGAACAAACTTGGAAAATGTCACCATTTTATGGAAATTCCATGGGGAGATTTTCAAATTCCACACCTTAAATTTTGCAGTGGACTGTGATTTGTGGATGCACCACCAAGTCATTAGAAAATAGTCATCATTGATAGTTAAACATGATGGTACTTTTTTTTTTTTGGTTGGTAGAAAGGAAGGTACAGCCGGTGAATACAAAAGGATATAAATATTGAGATTCGAACTCTAATCCTACTTAATGTCATCTCTTAAAGAATAAATATCCTCTCCCTCCATTTTCTTGCCCCTACCCATACCCCCACTCTCGTAACGAGCTGTGGATCCATTTTTTTTTGTCTCTTTCTTCTTCGTTTGTTTTCAACTTTTTAACGGGGGCTACGAAATACAAATACGACCGATTGTTATTTTACTTGGTGGTCGAATAGGCGAAATCCATGATACCATCTCCTTTATTTGCATCGTCTTTGTATCCGTGTTTTTTTTCAAGCGAAATTGATTTTTTTATTAGATAAAGAATCGGGTCAAATATTAAAAACGAACAGGTACAAATAGAACAAAAAAAAAAAAAGAATGCGCGGCTCGTTACGAGAGTGGGGTTACGGATAGGGACAGGGAAATGGGAGCAGAGGATTTGGATTCTCTTTTAAAGGTGATTGCAAAAATCAACTGAACTAAGTCCCGATTCTTTAATATCCTTTTTACCAAATCCTCATTTAAGCCCCGAAATCAATTTCAATAGGTCAACCAATTAGATATACCAACCAAAGGACAACTGCAAATGTCATCTGGTTTATCCAGTTAAGCCAAGGTGCTTTGAAAAAGGGGAAAAAAAAAAAGTTTGCACCAACTACTTGCTGCCGAGCTGACATAGATTATCATACCTGCACATATACAATCAATAATAAACTGGTAAATGGGCACACACCAGAAAAACAGTGATAGTCATTCATCATTCTGAGTGCAATTTCTTACATGTCAGGGCTCAGGCACTATATCTAAGCAAAACTAGCAGTCTGGCACTGAGAAAAGAATTGGATCCCCTGAAGAAGACATAAAAAAAACAGCCTTCAGCCAAAAGTAATTGATATCCCAACTTTTACAGTAATCACCAATTCCATTCCATTCCACTATGTACTCTATATCGCTTTCTGCTCTAGGAAAATATTGTTGCAGGAACCATTTTTCGAATTGAAGAAAATTATGACAACAGTTCCTTAACTTTCGAGTAAATGGTCAATTGCATAAAACATCATCTATTCTCGCGTGCCTTCCTAATTTTTATATTTATCCTTGTGTATTATTAGTAAAGTAAAATATTTTTGAACTTGAAACTTATTCTATTTGGTCAACCACCCTTAGATTGTGGACATCCAGCAGGTTTGGGTTCGAATCTTAACATCTGCAATCCCTTTCAACATCTAGATACGAGAAGTATTCTCCAATGATTTATGAAAATTGCAGAAGCTCATTAACAAAAAAGAATCATTCCCTACCTATTTACTAGAAATTTCATTTCCAAATCCCAACTTTGCAGTCAGATAATTATCATAGTATAAGTTGCTTATATGTTGTAAATATTTGCATCATTAATCCAATTTACAATGGATGCCTTTCTTTCGATCAACAATCATTTTTAGCAATAATTAATCTCCACACTTCTGAAGTTATCATTGAAAAGAGACAATGGTCAAATTTACAAGTTTATTCAAGGAAAAGCAAAAGAAATTTAAGAAATATCGAAAATGCTAGAAAAAGTTGAAACAAGAATATGTTTCCTGATATAAAGGTCAAGAGCTAAAGGAGGAGAATGATGGTGAATGGTGACAAAATATGATGTTCAATTATGACCCATTCATCAATAGTGCTTGGCTGCTTGCAAATTTTATCCATATATTCATTCAATATTAATTTATAAGAAATGTGATCATCTAACTTGACATAAAAACTTGTCTTCCACAAAACTGTCAATACAATAATCTACTAGTCTATGTTGAAGAGACTGATCATTTCTCTCAATAAGAAGAGTCTTTGAAGAAACATGTGGTAATTATTTTTATATATATTTCCTCCCTTGGGTACATTGCCATTGGAAAGAAGGAAGATATTTATTTAGTACTAATCTTTGATTTCTCTTATATCTTTGATTCATGTATGTTTTATTTTTTCTCTGTAACTTGGATAATCAAAACAACATCTTTTTCCCCTGCTTAGGAGTTGGAACTTTTCCATCTATAGAAAATTTGATGCTACCAAAGAAATCATTCAGGTTATTGATTGTTTTCTAATCTTCTACATTTATCATTTTGTCTTTTTCTTTCTTTTTGTTACTATTATTTTTTTAATAAAAAAATGGCAAAAAGGTAGAATGTTGAGAGTGGGATTTGAACCCACGCCCTTTCGGACCAGAACCTTAATCTGGCGCCTTAGACCAACTCGGCCATCTCAACCTTTTTGAGGGGAAAGCTGTTGTCTTAAGAATATAACGTTATTGTCTACAAGTTTAATTGTGACAAATCCTACCACATGGTGACCATTTTTGCACTCTAGACAGCCACATTTAGCCCCTTGGTTCACTATTTTGGCACAATTGACGACTTTTTACTTGGCTACCAACGCAGCATTTTAGGGTTTTTTTTTTTTTTTTTTTTTTTTTTTTTCAGGTTGATATATCATCTCCGACGACAGTAAGGGTGGAACTTAGAAATTTCTTACAAACACACTCCCCTGGATTAAGGGTAAAATCAAGATTTAAATAAAATACACAAGGGTAAAATTGTCCTATAAATAAATTTTGTATTCCTCTCATGTCAGAATAAGAATAGCCATTCCGTGGTTTAAATAAAGAAAAGAATGACCATTCCAGTGAAACCCGGAAAGCCTATTCTTCACCAAAATATGAACCAAAGATTGGAACCAACTCTCATGCGGAATGGCATTAGCTCACAGAAGAAAGAAGAAGAAAAAAAGCCACGAGATTCCTAAATTTTGTCCGCTAAACAGTCAACAGGAAATAGTGAAAGTACTGCAACTTGAGATACAAATGCCCATAACTAACAATGTCAAAAACCACGACTCTCGAAAGGGGAAGCAAGAAAAAGATACAAGGAGAAAATGGAACAATAATAAACAAGAAAACAAATCTTCTACACTTTCTTGCATTTTCCTTTTGAAGGCTTCATTAGCATTCAATGATAAACAGGCTCTTGCCAATTGCCAATTTTGAAGCTGAATGGACATGGCCTAAGTGCCTTCTCTTTCAAACCCGCTCCAGCAAAGTCAAAAAACAAAATATAACACAACATATTAAACGCATTGGTGAAGAAAAGCAAGGCAAAAACTATCTGGTATTTATATGTACTTCTATCATGCTGTGACCATTCAAAAGAAGAAAAAACATAAGGGAAAAATGAGAGCAAGAACAACTAGTAGATACTCTCAGCACCTTTCTAAGGCACACCAAAATTAGCATGCAACGGCCATTAGATATTTAAGCTATGGAAAAGTAAACCTGGATTCTTTGATCAGGTTCTACTAATGGCACAGCAAAGTGATGGCTCAATTTTTCACCTTAAAGCGTTATTCTTCCTTTTCCTAACAAGAAGTGAGAGTGACGATCAGGTGACAAACATTGGGAGAATGAACGCAAATAGAGCAGAAACATTTTTACTATAATCCAGAAGTATGGTAAATAAAACATCTTCGAAGACAAAGGACCTTACCATTTTAATACCACCAGCCAGTCCCAAGTCATGAATTTGAAGTTTCTGAAATACAATTTGCATGCACGATGGGGACCATTGGCTGCACTCTCATCTGTAGTTCCAACCTCACCATCTTTTGATGGAATAGTCAAGAACACTGCTCCCTTAAACATCCATTCGCCCCTGTCCTAGCTAAAATAATCTTCAAATAACTCACCACATAACATGCATGCATATTGATTTTCGTTTGCAGGAACCATAAGCTCAGCCTTTTCTGTTGTCTTTTCCAACTGGTTCGCAGAACCAGTGGATTCAAATACCAATTGCCCTGCCTTTCGAGCAATCCAATCATCTGACCTTGTATACCATCCCCTCAATGCCCTATCAGAACCTTTTGATTTAGTCTTTTTCCTGGCATGCCACTCTAAGTGTCTATTGAGCCGTTCCGGAAGCTTAAGTCGAAGACCACATAAGCTGCAACTATAAGGAAGGTCATCCAACAATCCTCAGATCACAGATGAATGACATTCTCTGATTACATCAGGCCTGAATTCTAATCCTATGAGGTTTTCTACTTCCATTGAGGCAGACTGATGTGAGGCAACTCAACTTTTTGTAGCAGGTTCAGCAAACGATACCTCATCCATGGTGGAGGAACGAGGAGCATCCGATGAACTTAAAATGGAAGAAGCTGGCAAAGAGCTACTGGTAGAAATGTCTGAGCTCTTGTTCATTGATCCAGGTGGCCTCTCCGTTCCCAGGCTCTTCTGCATTTGAGTAGGAACCTGAAGAGACGGGAGAGATGGAGCATCCTTCTTTGATGCAGATATCAAACCTTTTGCAACTAATGAGCTCAAAAGGTTGGACATTGGATTTGAAGTCTTGCTTTCTGCATCTGAAGCTTGGGCTGGGGCATCACTAACAAGAGATGAAGGTGGTGGCCCAGGAGGCAGTGGCAGCTGTTCTACTTTTCCCTGAGAACTATTTGTAATAGCTGCTATCGCATAATGGGATACAGAAGCTGATGAAGTTGCAGTATCAACCCTCAAGCCTGAGGTTGTAAAAACGGTGGGAGGAGGCTGTGATTGCATTTGCCCCACATCTTGAGAAATCTTATTTGGAAGGCTGCCAGTAAATGAATTGTTGGAGAGGATTCCACTCTTCATTACAGCGGCCAATAAACCACTTGTACTTGACAGTTATGAAGTTTCAGTAGCAAGTGGATTGGTATGCTCTGATGAATTTCCCAGTGTTGAGGCTGCTCCTACTTTGGAGATCTGAGACAGAAGTGGCTTCTGAGTCTGACCAGAAGGTTCAGCCTGCACAGAGTCTGGTTGCGATGGCTGTGAAAAGGTATAATGATAGCTCGCTTGAAAAGAAGAAACCGAAGCAGATTAAGCCTGTGGAGAGTGTCTTTGAGACCCAACATTCAACTTTCCTGAAAAATGGGATGTTTTTGGATCACTCCGAGGCAGGGAATGAGGTTGTGGATAGTCTTGCTCAGCAAATTTCTGAAACTGTTGATGGGGATGGCATGCAGGAAATGAAGGTGGAGGTGAAAGTGAATGCTGGTGTATAGGAGACTGTTCAGGTGGTGATGCAGTTCCCACGGACTGGAAACGCTGCTGTCCTAAAGTACTTGCTGTTGGAAATCAGGGATTGACTGAAATCCCAAGATTCTAGTAATTAGTTGTAAATTAGTAGAGCATAATTTTAGGGTGTAAATAGAGCTGTAAATTAGGGTATCAAATTCCTATCTTTTAGGGATTTAGTAAACCCTTCCTTCATGTATAAATAGAATGTAACAGACTAGTTCAGAATGCAATTGAATCAAACCTTTCTTCATGGTATCAGAGCTATATGCTCATTTTTTTCTGGGATTTGAAATCTGTCCAAGAACAGAATTTCTACTCAATTTCTTTTTCAGCCTTCATAGCTGAATTTCTGGTCACTGATCAGCAGCCTTCATTGCTGATTTTTCTTTCAAAAACAATCTCTTTACAAAATGGCTTCCATGATCGATAATGCTTCTACTGCCCAATCCAAAGAGGTGGCACTAAGTCAAACAACAGGTGAACTACAGAGTATTCAATCAGCCTACAGATTGAATGGCAAAAACTATATGAAGTGGTCTCAAATGGTTCTGACCTTTCTAAAAGGGAAGGAAAAACTGAGTGATCTCCTTGGAACTGGACCCAAGAAGGGAGATCCCGAATTTGATGCTTGGGATGAAGAGGACTCCATGGTAATGTCTTGGCTATGGAATTCCATGCTGCCAGAAGTCAGTGCTACGTTAATGTTTCTGCCAACATCTAAAGAAATATGGGACGCAGCAGAACAGACTTATTCTAAAGTTAGAGATGCTGCTCGAATCTTTGAGATTAAAACTAAAATATCTGCCACTAAACAAGGAGGTTGCTCAGTCACGGAGTATGCCAACCAGTTGAAGAATCTATGGCAATAGATGGATCATTCCCTGTGTATTGAGATGAAGTGCAGTGATGATGCAGCTGTTTTAAAGAACTTTATTGAAAATGATCGAATTTATGACTTTCTTGCTGGTTTAAATGTTGAATTCGATCAAGTGAGAGTCCAGATATTGGGAAAAAAAGATTTACCCTCACTGAATGAGACCATCTCTATTATCAATGCTGAAGAAAGTCGAAGGGGAGTTATGCTTTACTCAGCACCAGTAGAAGGATCTGCAATGATATCTGGAAAAAAACAATGGTGACAGACCAAAGTTTAATGCTGGAAAAGATTCAGAAATTGCGAGAATGGAGTCTCAGCCCTCAAACAAGGATAACCTCTGGTGTACCCACTGCAAAAAGCCTCGTCATACTAAGGAGCACTGTTGGAAGCTTCATGGCAAGCCACAAAGTTCTCAGTGGAATAGAGGACCTAAAAATGGAACACAAAGAAGCCGGGTGCATATGACTCAATCCAAAGAAGACAGATCAAATGAGTTCAATGGTGGAGAACAGAATGAATTCAGCAAAAGAGACATTGAACGGCTGAGATCACTTCTTGATTCATTAAAAAAGTCTACAGGTACCTGTTCCTTGGCAAATTCTGGTAAGCTTCATTCCTTATATGCTTTAAGTGCCTCCAATTCTGAATTTTCAAACTCTTGGGTTATTGACTCTGGGGCAACCGATCATATGACTCATTCTTCACACAAATTTCTCACATATCATCCGTGTCCAAGCAACAAAAAAATAGTCATTGCTGATGGATCCTTGGCCACTGTTGCAAGCCAATGAGACATTGTTCTAAGCCCATCCATTATTCTTAAAAATGTGTTACATGTGCCCAAGTTATCTACAAACCTTGTGTCTGCTTACCAACTTACAAAAGATCTAAACTGCAATATGATCTTTTCTCATATTTCTTGTGTATTTCAGGACCAAGTTACGAGGAGGACGATTGGACATGCTAAGGTGAGACATGGCCTTTATTATCTTGAGTTACCTAGTGAACAAGTGAACAGTGGAAACAAATCACCTATCTCGTTTTTGTCCAATAACTCTCATTGCAATAAAGACCAAATTTGGCTTCACCATTTTAGACTTGGGCATCCTTCCTTTAGTGTTCTTAGTGTCATGTTTCCATCTTTGTTTAAGAATGTTAGTTTAAATGAGTTTCACTGTGAGGTTTGTGAATTTGCTAAACACCGACGTGTATCCTTTCCTTTGAGTAATAAAAGAACTACTGTTCCTTTTTCTTTGATTCACAGTGATATTTGGGGTCCATCTCGAGTTCCCAACATTTCGGGGGCTCGTTGGTTTGTCTTATTCATAGATGACTGTACTCGAGTTTCATTGATTTATTTGTTAAAACAAAAATCTGTTGTGAGCAACATTTTTTCTATTTTTCATACAATGGTCAAAAATCAATTCAATGTTAGAATTAAGAAGTTGAGGACTGATAATGCTAGGGACTACTTTAATCAAACTTTGTCTCCATACTTTCAAAAGAAGGGAATTATTCATGAATCTTCTTGTGTTGACACACCCCAACAAAATGGAGTTGACGAAAGGAAAAATGGTCATTTGTTAACCTCTGTTCGTGCTCTTTTGTTTCAACAAAATGTTCCAAAAACTTTTTGGGGGGAAGCAGTCCTTACTGCAGCTCATTTAATAAATCGTATCCCGTCTCGAGTTCTTGATTTTAAAAGTCCAATGGAGGTGTTTTCTAAGTATTTTTCAGATTTCAATATGTCTATGAAGTTAGTCCCTAGAGTTTTTGGATGTGTCTCATTTGTTCATGTTCACTCTAATAGTCGAAGCAAGTTAGATCCTAGAACAGACAAGTGTGTATTCATAAGATATTCACCTACTCAAAAAGGGTACAAGTGCTACAATCCAATTACTCGTAAAACCTATGTCTCTGCTGATGTTACTTTTGCAGAACACGAAAGCTATTTTTCTAGCCCTTATCCTCAGGGGGAGGCATCATCTATGGAGGATAAGGATTTGTTCTTGAAAGAACCATCAATGGTGGTAAAAATATCTCCTGTACAAACAGAACCCACTTCTGAAACATAACTTACCTCTGAACCTTGTGAACTCATAAATCCTACTCTCACAAAACCAGTACAGGTCTACTCAAGAAGGATAAAGCCCGTGATCAATCCTGTGCAAGTTCAAGAAACCAAATCGTCACTTGGGACTGAGGTAAGTCCTTCTACTGAGATATCACCTACTGTTCTTGATATAGATTTGCCCATAGCCACAAGAAAAGGTATTAGAAAATGCACACAACATCATTTATCCCATTTTGTGTCATTTGAAAAATTATCAACCCCACACAAAAACTTTCTTACCCATCTAAACACTGTAGACATCCCACAGACCTTACCGCAGGCACTTGGCAAAGAGGAATGGAAGCATACAATGAGAGTAGAAATTGAGGCCTTGGAGAAAAATAAAACATGGGAACTAACAGAATTACCAACTGAAAAGAGACCAGTAGGATGCAAATAGGTCTTCACAGTGAAGTATAAGTTGGATGGATCCATTGAGAGGTATAAAGCAAGACTAGTAGCCAAGGGATATACACAGACCTATGGGGTGGATTATCAAGAGACATTTGCACCAGTGGCGAAGATGAACACAGTAAGGGTATTGTTATCTCTAATAGCAAATTATGATTGGCCTTTGCAACAGTTCGATGTGAAGAACGCCTTTTTACATGGTGATCTTGAGGAGGAAATTTATATGGAAGTACCACCTGGTTTTGGCATAAATCTGGATAAAAACAAAGTGTGCAAACTGAAAAAAGCATTGTATGGGCTCAAACGATCTCCCCGGGCATGGTTTGGAAGATTTACCAAAGCAATGTTGAATATGAAGTACAAACAGAGTCAGGGTGATCATACATTGTTTATCAAGCATTCGGCTTCAGGGGGAGTCACGGCATTGATAGTTTATGTGGATGATATAATTGTAACTGGGAATGATCCAGATGAAAATGAGGCTCTTCGAAAGTATTTAGCAAAAGAGTTCGAAATAAAAGACCTTGGAAAATTGAAGTACTTCTTAGGAATAGAAGTAGCTTGATCCAAGGAAGGAATCTTTGTTTCACAGCAAAAATATGTTCTTGATCTGTTAAAAGAAACAGGTAAGCTTGGTTGCAAACCATCAGATACGCCTATTGAGCCAAATCATAGATTAGGAGAGTCTGTGGAAGGAGAACCAGCTGACAAAGGCATGTACCAAAGACTTGTGGGGAAGCTAATCTATCTATCACATAAACGACCTGGCATTGCATATGCAGTGAGTGTTGTGAGTCAGTTCATGCAACATCCTAAGGGTGTCCATCTCGCTGCAGTTTACCGGATCTTACAATATTTGAAAGGCAATCCAGGAAAAGGGATTCTCTTTAGAAAAGGCACAAGAATGGAACTAGAAGCATACACAGATGCTGATTATGCTGGCTGTGTTATTGACAGAAGATTAACATCTGGGTATTGTACTTTCATTGGCGGAAATTTGGTAACCTGGAGGAGTAAGAAACAACCAATTGTAGCAAGATCTAGTGTTGAGGTAGAATTTCGATCAATGGCACAAGGTATTTGGAACTGTTATGGCTCAAAATTATACTAGATGACTTGAAGATTAAATGGGAGACTCCAATGAAGTTGTATTGTGATAATAAGTCTGCAATCAACATAGCTCACAATCCAGTTCAGCATGACAGAACTAAACATGTGGAGGTTGACAGACATTTCATTAAGGAGAAACTTGAAAGTGGATTGATTTGCACTCCCTATATTTCTACAAAGAACCAGCTAGCAGATGTCTTAACTAAAGGACTGATGAGTTCAGCATTTCAGCAGATTGTAGGCAAGCTAGGGATGGAAAATATCTACTCCCCAGCTTGAGGAGGAGTGTTGGAAATCAGGGATTGACTGGAAATCAGGGATTGACTGAAATCCCAAGATTCTAGTAATTAGCTGTAAATTAGTAGAGCATAATTTTAGGGTGTAAATAGAGCTGTAAATTAGAGTGTCAAATTCCTATCTTTTAGGGATTTAGTAAACCCTTCCTTCATGTATAAATATGATGTACCAGACTAGTTCAGAATGCAATTAAATCAAACCTTTCTTCACTTGCGGATCTTGATAGGGCAGAGCATATCTCGGTTATAACCGAGATAACCGACCGACCGAATCCAATTCGGTTAAAACGGGTCGGTTAAGTCGGTTTTTTGGTTAAATCAGCTATTGAGATCGGTTAATTCGGTCGGTCTTCGGTTAATGTTTTGAGTAACCGAACCGACCGAATTAACCGACCTTTAATATTATAAATATAATAATATATAATTATATATATTTATAATATATAATATATAATAATATATATATTTACCCGAAATAACCGAAATAACCGACAAAACCGACCGAATGAAATCGGTTCGATTAAGTCGGTTCTACAAGAAGTCGGTTCGATTATTTTTTATATAAGATCGGTTAAGTCGGTTTTCGGTTTTTTTAACCGAACCGACCGATTGCTCTGCCCTAGATCCTGATGCCACATTTGCCAAAATGCCAAAGCCTGAGGTTCCCAAATGGGATGAAACCATTTGTGGCCGCATTCCTATCCTGGCCAGGGAAGAACTTGTACCAGTAGGCAACTCACCAATAGTGGCAGAATAGCTCTCAGAATGGCTCAAATTAATACCGGGCAATCCATCTATTTTATGTGACTCCTGCAATGGCCATGCAGATGAAACCCGGCACCCATAAGTTTTGTCCTTCTGCTAAGTGGATAACGAATCAACAAAAGTTTCTCTCTTAAACCTTGACCCCACATCATGAATACTTTGTTCTTTGCGGAGCTGACTTTCAAAATCCTGCCATTGAAAATGTAACGCATGTAATTATAAATAGGCCAGAAAATAAATTCCAAGAGAAAAGAAATGAAAGAAAACTAGAACAGAAAGAAAAAAAAGAAAAAATAAAGGTAAACAATCAAACAACCACAATTTTCCTTTGCCAATTCGCAGAGCTCGAACTGAATAATGCATTATTTTACATTTTTATATGCATATCGATGACTGCAGTTAAACTTATGTCCTAGACTTTACAGAAGCTATAAGCAGTATAACTGTATATATATAAGGTACCAAAAGACTAAAAAGCATAAACATACATATGGTAATTGGTAAATGTTTCCAGTCAACTAAATTTATAGATAAAATTTATCTTTTTCAAGTTGAGAAAATATATTTCTCAAAACATATTAAGTAAAATTATGTATTCAATTCAAAGTCATGTTCTTATAAGCTTACTAATTTTTCTAAAACATCAGAAGTCCAACAATCTTTCCTCGAGTAATTAGAGATGTTGGCTGCATCATGTTCTGACAATCTAGAGTGCATCTCCCACGTGAATTCTTCTTCCTCAGAGTTCTTCCAGCTGCTAGACAACCCACTACTACTTCTACCAGCAATGTTCTGTGTTGCCTGTAAACGAGAATTAGCATTCACAGATTTGGATGCTGAGTAGTTTTGAGATCCATGCTTAACATTGAAACCATTCCTTTGGCTGGCCAGTCTCAGTAACACTGCTTGTAGTTCCATACCATGACCTATCATGCCCTTGATCAGTTACCTTCCCACTGGTTCTTCCAATTCCCACGCCAGGAGTCTGTGAAAGATCGGTCAAAGTACCTGGGAAGTCCCTGTACTATATCATCTAATGTAAATTAGTCTCTCTACTATAAAACTGAGTAATTTAGTCCTTGTACTTTTAAAGTTGAAGCAAAAAAGTAAAATCACTAACTAGTGTAACGAAAACTGTTAAAAAAACTGACGTGTCATTTAACTTTGTGTTTATTTGATGATGTGAAACCAATAAAATATATTATTTTAAGCTGACAAAGACAAAATAACAAACTAAATTGGCAAAAAATATATTTGATGTGACATTTTTGCCAACTTAGTTTGTTATTTTGTCCACGTCAGCTTAAAATAATATATTTTATTGGTGTCACGTCAGCATTTGACATCCACGTCATCAAATAAACACAAGGTTAAATGTCACGTCCGTTTTTTTAACAATTTCTGTTACACTAGTCAGTGATTTTATCTTTTTGCTTTAATTTTAAAAGTACAGGGACTAAATTACTCAGTTTTATAGTAGAGGGACTAATTTGTATTAAATGGTATAGTACAGGGACTTCTTAGGTACTTTGACCGTGAAAGATCAGAGCTATAGTCATAATCACCAACTGTAGCACCAATGTTCTTCTCACAAACAAGCTTGTTAAAAACGTCTCTATGAGAATGCTGAATGTTCTGATAATTTCAATATATAAGCAGAAATTGAAAAGGGAATAAACAGATTATAACAAACTTCAAAACACTTCACATACATTAATTTTAACAGAAAGATATACATATGGCCGTCCAGCTGTAATGGATGCTCTATCTGGCCTCTCAGAATCCTCCTTAGAGTTGGTCATAATCCCAGTCATATCATTGACCATACCTTTTGTCTTCATCACATAAAACCAAATCAACAGAAAAGCCCTTACAATACAAGCACTAGAATATGAATTTATCACTTCGCACATAGATGAATGAATGAAGTTGATAATTATGAGAAGGAAGAAAAAGCTTGTGAATGGTGGCATTGGCATAGATGATTCCATGAATGACTAGAAAGGAATGATACAGAGGGATTCTCAAAATTTTGGATATGAATCCTTAAAGGTGGAAGGCGAAAAAAAATGGTTGAGAAAAAACATTTAAACTGCTCGCTTTACAAACATGAGCAGAGCTCCAACCTCCATAAATGCTTCAGAAATATACTTATAAAATCCAATAGATAACATACCAAAAATAGGAAAAAATGATTGTAGACTTTACCCTGCTTGACTGTTGAAGATGCTGCTTCTCTAGATACTTTGGATTTAGATGAATGCTATCTGGTGGACGCTGTGAAAGTGGATCAGGTCTAGATGTTGTGGTTCTTGAAGATGAACTGTTTACCATAGGAACGAAGCCAAGTTCCTCTTCAATCACCTGGAGAGACTGAAGAGGGAATACCTCTTTCCATGTTTCAAAAAGATGTCGCATACTCTGATGCAACTGAGGATCAACTAGTCTATATGCTTTGCAGAACACCTAAAACGAGCAGAATCGTAAAGATTATTACACTTGCAACATGCGTATCAACCATATTCTAGATAAACACAGAAATAATACACAAAGAAGTTTTCAGAATTAGGAAGAGTTTGTGATCCTGAGCACATAAAGGTGGCAAGGATGGATATATTAGTTAAAGGATATGATTTTTTTCATTGATAACATAGCCTTCTGCAGCTTTTCAGACAATAAACATAAGTATATTACAGGACATTTTTTCAGATGCCACATTGAGCAACATTAGAGCCAAAAAAAGAATAAAACCTAACCTCAGGTAATCTGGCAGCAAAATATTTAATGTAATCTCTCCCGATATTCTTTACAA
Organism: Fremontodendron californicum; assembly: GCA_030761205.1. Taxonomy (NCBI): domain Eukaryota; kingdom Viridiplantae; phylum Streptophyta; class Magnoliopsida; order Malvales; family Malvaceae; genus Fremontodendron; species Fremontodendron californicum. Next base: position 6,418,223 of record JAULJL010000009.1, on the reverse strand, counting down.
TACTGTCCAAAAGATAGAGCGATGGCAACTTTTGGTCACTCGGAACCTGCAAAGTCATTTTATCAGCTCTCAAACCACAAAAGCATACTTTCATTGGACTACTTCTTCTTCAACATCCATAATACCAATGCTGTAATGAAAAGAAAGCGAGGTGAGGGAGGAATAAGATTGCAAAAGAAAAAGTAAATTCAACTAAAACTTTTATTTTCCTTAAAAGAAGAAAAATAAAAATAAGTTTTACTAATGAAGATTTTCATCAATAAAAGAAGTTTTGGAATGCATCCCTGCTAACAAAAATAGCAAGCCTTTTAACTTCATCAATTTACATGTCCAATTCCATTTCCCTAAAATCTGACTTCATCCATTTATGTTTATGATTTCATTTTCTTCCCCCGTTTTTCATGACTTTCTATCTGGTTGCACCCTTTAATAAATTAGCTCCATCATAGAGTATACATTATTTGAGATAAAAGTAATTCACATCTGAAACACCATTATAAACTTTTAGTAGACTAGGAAAGCTGATTTTTACCATTTAGCCAATGGGAAACCCAAAAGAGCAGGAAGCAACAGGTAACTCAACTAAAGCACTTACCATGGCCTTAGCATTTTTCTAGTTCTTTTTTTTTTTATATTTAAGGTTGTAGAGTCGAGCACTCTACCTACAGAGCACATGGATGTTCTATTTACTCATATCATCATCCAAATGTGATTGAGTAACATAACAAAAGAATTGCTAGCAAGAGAAGATAACATGTAAGTTGGAAAGTGCTATAGTCACTTAAGTAGGAAAAAGGAAATGGAGATGAACAAAAGTGAAGAGCATACAACCATATTGCTATGAAAAACACAATTGCAAGGGTATAATAGCTTTATCAGATTCCAAGGCCAACACGACTCATTTTCCATGAAATCAATAGTTTCCCAAAATATTGGCTCTCTTTAGTTTTTACATTCCATTTCAACACATGCCTATAAAGTTTATCATCTCTAAAATGCAGTAAGTGGCTCTTTAGAAATTGTGGGGCCATTAGAAACAAATTAGATTAACACAGAAATCCAAGAGACCAAAATTTGTGGCCTTAGATTGAAATTGAATAGAATTAGCAATCGCATCACAGAATTACCATCTCTCCTCACGCTGCGTTTGTCAATAAAAATGAAATTCACCCAACACTTGACCAACATCATTGTACTCATATCACCTGTTACGAAAATATAAAATTTGAACTCTGCAAAACATTTTAATAAACCCAGATCGAGACACACATAGATAAACCGAAACTGAAAAGAATCCATTAATCCCAATTTCCACTTACAATCCAACTTATCTTTTCCTCTTTTTTTTTTCCTTTCTTCCCACAGTATAGACGAACAATTTTAATCTATTTACCTGTGTAATTCAAGAATGTTGGCGCAGACAGTAGCAGCAATCGCCTTGGCGGCGTGAAGATTCTCGCCAGCGATTATTGTCAAGTTAGTTATAATCGGTTTCGAGTTAAAAGTCAGCTCAGCTAACGCCGTCTTGTACTGGCTAACTAACTCTTGGTGCTGCTGTTGTTGCTGCTGATGCGACACTGGTTGTGGCTCGTAAGCTCCGCCGCCACCGCTCAAGTAATTGGTCTCCGAATCACTGGACCTAAATCTTAAAGCAGAGGCGGGAACAACTGGCTTCGTCCGTTGAGAAAAAGGACGGCCGTTAGGGTTCGGAGCGAGGTCTTCGGTTAACCGCGGCTTTTTCAAACTGGGATTCTCCATATTGATTAACATATAAACAAATCGAAAACCCAAATTCCCTTAATTGATAACCACTCTTTTTTTCATTTACATGAAATTAGCAAATCCAAAAATACCAAAAGAAAAAATAATTTAAAGAATACAATAAGAAATCTAAATCGAAAATTTTAAAAAAAAATGTAAAACCTTATTGTACAATGAGGGGAAAATAAAACTAATCATGTACAACAAAAAAAATAATTTTAATTTTAATTTTTAAAGATTGTTAAAGTTAGTTGGTATTCGTATTTCTTTCTGTTAATAAGTCCTATTAACTAGGAATCATGGTTGTTAGGTTGTTAGGCTTTTCAAATCTGTAGGGATGTTGTTCCTTCTTTTTAGGATTGTTATGATATTGTTCTTTAGCTTATGTTTCTGAGAAGTAGTTGGGTGTAAGGCTATTTAAAAGCCAGTTATTTTTCAATTCAAGATAAGTTTTCTTCCTCAATATCTATTGTTTATTTTTAGTTTCAGTTCTGATATTCAACAATTGGTATCCGAGCCAGGTTAGAGGCCTGATTACTTGAAGCGGTAGTCTTCTGTGATTGGCAATGGCATCTGAAGGAAGCAGTAGCGGTTTTGTGCAACCAGCAATCCCAAGGCTCGATGGTCATTATGATCATTGGAGCATGCTGATGGAGAATTTTCTGAGATCGAAGGAATATTGGGGACTCATTGAGGAAGGAATCCCAAAAGCAAGAGAAGGAACGATTTTGACCGAGGCACAGTCAAAGGCAATATCAGACTTGAAACTGAAGGATTTGAAGGCAAAAAATTTCTTGTTTCAAGCAATTGATCGAACTATTCTTGAGACCTTTCTCAAGAAGGACACTGCTAAAGACATATGGGACTCTCTAAAGAAGAAGTATTAAGGCACCAATAGAGTCAAACGTGCTCAGTTGCAAGCTCTTCGCAAAGAGTTTGAAATTCTGCACATGAAAACTGGAGAATCTGTTGATGAGTACTTTGCAAGAACACTGACTATTGCAAATCGGATGAGGATGCATGGGGAGAAGGTAGAAGATATGACAGTCATAGAGAAAATCCTACGCTCTATGACCTCTAAATTTAATTATGTGGTATATTCAATAGAAGAATCTAATGACATTGACACTATGTCAGTAGATGAGCTGCAAAGTTCACTGATAGTGCATGAACAACGCATGTCTAATCACATTGAGGAAGAGCAAGCTCTTAAAGTGACCCATGCTGGAAATTCCTTTGGAAGAGGCAGAGGCCGTGGAAGCTTCAGAGGAAGGGGACGTGGTCGTGGCATTGGAGAAGAAAGATTTGACAAGGCATCTATTGAATGCTACAATTGCCATAAAACTGGCCATTTTCAATGGGAATGCCCTGTTAAAACAGAAGAGAAGGCAAATTTTGCTGAAACAGAAGAAGAAGAAGTATTGTTGATGGCTTACACGGAGAACAAGCTAGCTAGAAATGGAGAGATTTGGTATCTTGATTCTGGATGAAGCAATAACATGACAGGTAACAAAAGCCTTTTCTGTGATTTAAATGAAAATTTTCGAGAAAATGTCAAGCTTGGAAACGACTCTAGCATGAGTGTAATGGGAAAAGGAAGTGTTAAAGTGATGATGAACAAGAAGATGCAGAATATAGATGATGTGTTTTATGTACCAGAACTTAGAAGCAATCTGATCAGCCTAGGACAATTGCAAGAAACAGGTTGTGCAATTGTGATCCAAAAGGGAAACTGTCAAATTCACGATCCAAAAGAAGGATTAGTTGTTGTTGTTAAAATGTCTGAAAATCGGATGTTTCAACTAAAAACAAAAACTTCTGAAGATCAAACCTGTCTCAAATCATCTATTCAAGATTCCTCATGGTTGTGGCACTACAGGTTTGGGCACTTAAACTTCAATGGACTCAGAACTTTGCAGCAGAAAAGAATGGTGAAAGGGCTTCCTCATATCAAAGTTCCATCTCATGTATGTGAAGAATGTGTGATTGCAAAGCAACACAGAGAATCGTTTCCTAAAGAGAGTACTTGGAGAGCTAAGCAGGATCTACAACTAGTGCACTCAGACATATGCGGTCCTATGAATCCAACCTCCAACAGCAACAAAAGGTACTTCATAACTTTCACTGATGACTTTAGCAGAAAGACATGGGTGTATTTCCTAAAAGAAAAATCTGAAGCTATTGAAGTGTTTAAGAGATTCAAAGCAAGAGTTGAGAATGAGACAGGAAAGAATATTCAATGCCTTCGAACAGATCGTGGGGGAGAATACACATCTAATGAGTTTGTAGATGTGTGTGAAAGCAATGGAATCAAGAGACAGTTGACTGCAGCATACACACCACATCAGAATGGTGTATCAGAGAGGAGAAACAGAACCATTATGAATATGGTGAGAAGTCTGCTAGCAAACAAGAATATGCCTTAGATTTTCTGGCTTGAGGCAGTTAATTGGAGTGTGCATGTTCTCAATCGAAGTTCAACATTTTCTGTGAGTAATATGACACCAGAAGAAGCTTGGTCTGGTCACCAACCAGCTGTTGATCACTTCAGAGTATTTGGCTGCGTGGCTTATGTGCATATTCCTGATCCAAAGAGAATGAAACTTGATGTTAAGGGAGAGAAATATGTACTGCTTGGTGTGAGTGAAGAATCTAAGGCTTATCGTCTTTACAATCCTATAACAAAGAAGATTTGCATTTCTAGAGATGTGGTGTTTAATGAAAACAGCAGCTGGAATTGGGAAGACAAGGTGAAGGGAAATTCAGTACCTCTTGAACTCGAGGGCAATGAAAAAGCTGAAGAGGATGCACATAGTGATGGGGAAGAAACAAATGAATCTGGATCTGATAGTGTGAATGAGACAGCTGAAACTTCATTGCAAAATATACAACGTCCAAGGAGAAGACCAGTTCGGATGGATGATTATACCAGTGGTGAAGAGCTTTCAGATGAAGACACATTAGCTCATCTCGCCTTATTTGCAGGAAGTGATCTTATTGCATTTGATGAGGCGATTAATTGTTCAAAATGGAGAAAGGCTATGGATGCAGAAATTGAAGCTATTGAAAGAAATAACACATGGGAATTAGTGGAACTACCGGAAGAAGAAAAAACAGTGGGAGTAAAATGGGTTTACAAAACAAAGCTGAATGAAAAAAGGGAAGTTGACAAGCTCAAGGCTCGTTTAGTAGCTAAAGGATACACTCAAGAGTATGGAGTTGATTATTCTGAAGTATTTGCACCAGTAGCAAGGCATGACACAATAAGAATGGTTATCTCATTAGTTGCCATGAATGAGTGGACCATTTTTCAACTTGATGTCAAATCTGCTTTTTTACATGGAGAGCTTGAAGAGCAAGTTTTTGTGGAACAACCCCCAGGCTATGTAAAGAAGGGAAGCAAGCATATGGTCTATAAGCTAAAAAGGGCTCTTTATGGACTGAAACAAGCTCCACGAGCTTGGTACAGTCGGATTGACACCTACTTCAGCAAGGTTGGTTTTCACAAGTGTCCTTACGAGCACACACTCTACATCAAAACTGGAGAAAAAGGTAATCTTCTAATTGTGTGCTTATATGTTGATGATTTAATATTTACTGGAAATGATGAAGGCTTGTTTAGAGAGTTTAAGCAGTCTATGATGAAAGAATTTAAGATGACTGATTTGGGAAAGATGAAATACTTTCTTGGTATAGAAGTGATTCAATCTACAGGTGGCATCTTTATTTACCAAAGGAAATATGCTCGAGAGGTCTTGGAAAGGTTCAGAATGGATGATTGTAATCCAATTCAGGTTCCTATAGTTCCTGGAACTAAACTTACTCGAGATGTTGAAGGAGTGAAGATTGACAGCACCTATTACAAGCAAGTGGTTGGAAGTCTGATGTATATGTCAGCCACTCGACCAGATTTAATGTATGCTGTCAGCCTCATTAGCAGGTTTATGGAAACACCAACTGAACTCCATCATCAAGCTGCCAGAAAGATACTTCAATATTTGAAAGATACTATTGACTATGGTTTGTTCTATAAGAAAGTGAAAGAAAGGAGTTAGTTTGTTTTAGTGACAGTGATTATGCTGGAGATTCGGATGACCGTAAGAGCACATCCGGGTATGTCTTTCTCTTAAGTGGAGCTGCAATTTCATGGTCTTCAAGGAAGCAACCTGTTGTCACTTTATCTACAACTGAAGCAGAGTTTATAGCTGCTGCATCATGTGCTTGTCAAAGTGTTTGGCTAAGAAGAATTCTAGAAGAGGTGAAGTATACACAGCAAGGTCCAATTATGTTATTTTGTGACAAAAATTCAACTATCAAATTGTCAAAAAATCTAGTCCTGCATGGAAGAAGCAAACACATTGATGTGAGGTTTCATTTTCTTCGTGATCTCACTAAAGAGGGAGCTGTTGAACTAATTCATTGCAGAAGTGATGAGCAAATTGCGGACATTTTAACTAAACCCTTGAAGGCTGAATCTTTCATGAAGTTGAGGGAATTACTTGGCATGTGTTCTATTGAAGAAATAAACTGATTGCTTACGAGCATTCAGTTTAAGAGGGAGTGTTAAAGTTAGTTGGTATTTGTATTTCTTTCTGTTAATAAGTCCTATTAACTAGGACTCATGGTTGTTAGGTTGTTAGGCTTTTCAAATCTGTAGGGATGTTGTTCCTTCTTTTTAGGATTGTTATGATATTGTTCTTTAGCTTATGTTTCTGAGAAGTAGTTGGGTGTAAGGCTATTTAAAAGCCAGTTATCTTTCAATTCAAGATTGTTGAATATCAGAAGTAAAACTGAAAATAAATAATAGATATTGAAGAAGAAAACTTATCTTGAATTGAAAGATAACTGGCTTTTAAATATCCTTACACCCAACTACTTCTCAGAAACATAAGCTAAAGAACAATATCATAACAATCCTAAAAAGAAGGAACAACATCCCTACAGATTTGAAAAGCCTAACAACCTAACAACCATGATTCCTAGTTAATAGGACTTATTAACAAAAATAAATACAAATACCAACTAATTTTAACACTCTCCTTTAAACTAAATGCTCGTAAGCAATCAGTTTATTTCTTCAATATAACACATGCCAAGTAATTCCCTCAACTTCATGAAAGATTCAGCCTTCAAGGGTTTAGTTAAATGTCCGCAATTTGCTCATCACTTCTGCAATGAATTAGTTCAACAGCTCCCTCTTTAGTGAGATCACGAAGAAAATGAAACCTCACATCAATGTGTTTGCTTCTTCCATGCAGGACTGGATTTTTTGACAATTTGATAGTTGAATTATTGTCACAAAATAACATAATTGGACCTTGCTGTGTATACTTCACCTCTTCTAGAATTCTTCTTAGCCAAACACTTTGACAAGCACATGATGCAGCAGCTATAAACTCTGCTTCAGTTGTAGATAAATTGACAACAGGTTGCTTCCTTGAAGACCATGAAACTGCAGCTCCACTTAAGAGAAAGACATACCCGGATGTGCTCTTACGGTCATCCAAATCCCCAGCATAATCACTGTCACTAAAACCAACTAACTTCTTTCTTTCACTCTTCTTATAGAACAAACCATAGTCAATAGTACCTTTCAAATATTGAAGTATCTTTCTGGAAGCTTGATGATGGAGTTCAGTTGGTGTTTCCATAAACCTGCTAATGAGGCTGACAGCATACATTAAATCTGGTCGAGTGGCTGACATATACATCAGACTTCCAACCATTTGCTTGTAATAGGTGCTGTCAATCTTCACTCCTTCAACATCTCGAGTAAGTTTAGTTCCAGGAACTATAGGAACCTGAACTGGATTACAATCATCCATTCTGAACCTTTCCAAGACCTCTCGAGCATATTTCCTTTGGTAAATAAAGATGCCACCTGTAGATTGAATCACTTCTATACCAAGAAAGTATTTCATCTTTCCCAAATCAGTCATCTCAAATTCTTTCATCATAGACTGCTTAAACTCTCTAAGCAAGCCTTCATCATTTCCATTAAATATTAAATCATCAACATATAAGCACACAATTAGAAGATTACCTTTTTCTCCAGTTTTGATGTTGAGTGTGTGCTCATAAGGACACTTGTGAAAACCAACCTTGCTGAAGTAGGTGTCAATCTGACTGTACCAAGCTCGTGGAGCTTGTTTCAGTCCATAAAGAGCCTTTTTCAGCTTATAGACCATATGCTTGCTTCCCTTCTTTACATAGCCTGGGGGTTGTTCCACAAAAACTTGCTCTTCAAGCTCTCCATGTAAAAAGGCAGATTTGACATCAAGTTGAAAAATGGTTCACTCATTCATGGCAACTAATGAGATAACCATTCTTATTGTGCCATGCCTTGCTACTGGTGCAAATACTTCAGAATAATCAACTCCATACTCTTGAGTGTATCCTTTAGCTACTAAACGAGCCTTGAGCTTGTCAACTTCCCCTTTTTCATTCAGCTTTGTTTTGTAAACCCATTTTACTCCCACTGTTTTTTCTCCTTCTGGTAGTTCCACTAATTCCCATGTGTTATTTCTTTCAATAGCTTCAATTTCTGCATCCATAGCCTTTCTCCATTTTGAACTTTTAATCGCCTCATCAAATGCAATAGGATCACTTCCTGCAAATAAGGCGAGATGAGCTAATGTGTCTTCATCTGAAAGCTCTTCACCACTGGTATAATCATCCATCCAAACTGGTCTTCTCCTTGGACGTTGTATATTTTGCAATGAAGTTTCAGCTGCCTCATTCACACTATCAGATCTAGATTCATTTGTTTCTTCCCCATCACTATGTGCATCCTCTTCAGCTTTTTCATTGCCCTCGAGTTCAAGAGCTACTGAATTTCCCTTCACTTTGTCTTCCCAATTCTAGCTGCTATTTTCATTAAACACCACATCTCTAGAAATGCAAATCTTCTTTGTTATAGGATTGTAAAGACGATAAGCCTTATATTCTTCACTCACACCAAGCAGTACACATTTCTCTCCTTTAACATCAAGTTTCATTCTCTTTGGATCAGGAATATGCACATAAGCTACGCAGCCAAATACTCTGAAGTGATCAACAGCTGGTTGGTGACCAGACCAAGCTTCTTCTGGTGTCATATTACTCACAGAAAATGTTGGACTTCGATTGAGAACATGCACACTCCAATTAACTGCCTCAAGCCAGAAAATCTAAGGCATATTCTTGTTTGCTAGCAGACTTCTCACCATATTCATAATGGTTCTATTTCTCCTCTCTGATACACCATTCTGATTTGGTGTGTATGCTGCAGTCAACTGTCTCTTGATTCCATTGTTTTCACACACATCTACAAACTCATTAGATGTGTATTCTCCCCCACGATCTGTTCGAAGGCATTGAATATTTTTTCCTGTCTCATTCTCAACTCTTGCTTTGAATCTCTTAAACACTTCAATAGCTTCATATTTTTCTTTTAGGAAATACACCCATGTCTTTCTGCTAAAGTCATCAGTGAAAGTTATGAAGTACCTTTTGTTGCTGTTGGAGGTTGGATTCATAGGACCGCATATGTCTGAGTGCATTAGTTGTAGAACCTGCTTAGCTCTCCAAGTACTCTCTTTAGGAAACGATTATCTGTGTTGCTTTGCAATCACACATTCTTCACATACATGAGATGGAACTTTGATCTGAGGAAGCCCTTTCACCTTTCTTTTCTGTTGCAAAGTTCTGAGTCCATTGAAGTTTAAGTGCCCAAACCTGTAGTGCCACAACCATAAGGAATCTTGAATAGATGATTTGAGACAGGTTTGATCTTCAGAAGTTTCTGTCTTTAGTTGAAACATCCGATTTCCAAACATTTTAACAACAGCAACTAATCCTTCTTTTGGATCGTGAATTTGACAGTTTCCTTTCTGGATCACAATTGCACAACCTGTTTCTTGCAATTGTCCTAGGCTGATCAGATTGCTTCTAAGTTCTGGTACATAAAACACATCATCTATATTCTGCATTTTCTTGTTCATCAACACTTTAACACTTTCTTTTCCCATTAAACTCATGCTAGAGTCGTTTCCAAGCTTGACATTTTCTCGAAAATTTTCATTTAAATCACAGAAAAGGCTTTTGTTACCTGTCATGTGATTGGCAATTAGTGGAACTACCAGAAGGAGAAAAAATAATGGGAGTAAAATGGACTCACAGAACCCAGTCAACACCCATACTTTGATCCTCGCTGTTCTCCTTCTGGTCGTTCCATTAATTCCTATGTGTTTCAGTCCATAAATGAAAATTTCTAAAGATAAAGATAAAGGAGCTGAGAATTTTCAATAGAGAGGGAATTAGGGATTGTTTGGATGGGGGAGATTTTTTAGAGTGAAGAAGAGAGAGAGAGAGAGAGAGAGAGAGAGAGAGAGAGAGAGAGAGAGAGAGAGAGAGAGAGAGAGAGAGAGAGAGAGAGAGAGAGAGAGAGAGAGAGAGAGAGAGAGAGAGAGAGACGTTGAACGGAGAAAATGAAAGGAGGAAGGTTAAGGGTTAATTGTAAATTTTGAGAGTGCGAAGGTTAAAAAGGTTAATTAAGAAGGTGAGTATGGGATGGGCCATTGGGGGTTTTAAATAATGGAGGGGACGATAGGACAAAAGGAAAGGATTTTATTTATGGCCTTGTTTGGCTGGCTCTTAAAAAAATCTGGTGGCCAATGGGCTTTGGCCCATGTAAAGATTAAATAAAGGAAGATCCGAACCCAAATGAAACCAGAAATTGGGTCGAGCCCATAAAACCCAACTATTAGGCATAGACGTGAAAACTTATATTAATAAGCACTAAAATCTAAAACCCTTTACTTCATCAACCTAGCAAGAAAAACCCTAGTATCTCCATAGCAAGCAACTCATCACTTTGCTTACCCTGCCGTAAGTTACCAGTTCTTCCACTCTCTATCTATATAGGATTTTATTTTTAATCGAAGAGTTTTCTTATAAATTTTTTATCTTTATTGGTTTTCTTTGTTGTTTTCAGGCAATCATGATGAAAATTCAAACCCCCAAGAAAGGCAGAATCAGAAGGGAATTAGAAAAACGAGCTCCAAAGCTCGTAAGTATTACGAAATTCTTCAAAATTTCTATTCAACATTTATATTAAAGCAATGGGTTTTTATTGAAATTGTGTGTTGGCAGGTGGAAACAGGGAAGAAAACGCTGATACTGCAAGGTACAAAGACAAGCGGCACATTGAATGGTGTATTGAGTGAAATTTTCCATTTAAAGAAAGGTGGAGCTGTGAGGTTTACAAGGAAGAATGATAATATAAGACCATTTGAAAGTGGGGGTGAAACTTCCTTGGAGTTTTTTTCTCTCAAAACTGATTGCAGCATTTTTGTTGTGAGTAATAAACCCTGCAGCTACTTTTTTTCGCTTTTTTTTTTTCTGTTTGATTTCTACTGTTTTTTGTTGGCTTGTCAAATTATAAATTTGGTTCGTAGTAAAGAAAGTAATTTTTAGAATTTGCATTTTATTTTATATAACTCTATAGTGTATAGATCATCTTGATTTTACCTTATTGTTACCAAAATTATGAGATTCTAAAAAATCAATGCTTCTCATTCAGGCTGTTTGAGAATATATTTTGGTCCATCCTTGTTTTTGTTGTTTTACTGTTTAGGATAGCCCTTGGTTTGATGAGTGCTTAATTAGTCTTAGATTAGACCTGCTTTGTGCAGCAAATTTTCTAGATTCTCACATTCTATGCTAGCAGTTTTGTAAACAATCTTTGTGATTATATGCCTTATCTTTGCAGTATGGTTCACACGCAAAGAAGCGACCGGACAATCTTGTAATAGGGCGGATGTACGATCACCATATTTATGATCTTGTAGAGGTTGGGGTTGAAAATTTTAAGTCTATTGAATCATTCACTACTTATGACAAGAAGCTAGCTCCACGGGTGGGAACAAAGCCTTTCATTGCTTTTGTTGGAGAAGGGTTTGAGAATGTAGATGAGCTGAAACATTTGAAGGAAGTTTTGCTTGATCTTTTGCGAGGAGAGGTTTGTCTGCAGCTTTTTTGCACTTTTTTTCATTTCTATTTAGAAAGAATTTTTATTCAGACATGTCTAATTAATGCAGGTTGTGGAGAATATAAACCTTGCTGGGTTGGACCATGCTTATGTATGTACAGCAATATCTTCAAATAAGGTATACCTTACGCATTGTGCCCTGCGGTTGAAAAAGTCTGGCAGTGTAGTTCCAAGGATGGAACTGGTAGAAGTAGGTCCCTCTATGGATTTGGTGGTTCGGCGTCATCGACTTCCAAACGAGGGCTTGAGGAAAGAAGCAATGAAAACAGCTAAAGATCAACCTAAGAAGAAGGTATGGTGAATATGCCCAGTAACTCTACGCTGCTTTGCAACGAGTTGGTATTTCAGTTACTGAACCTTTTCTTTTTGTTGCTTCACAGGTCAAAAATGTTAGCTCAGATGCAGTACAAGGGACAATTGGGAAGATCTACATTCCTGATCAGAAGGTAAGAGAACAATGGTTTTTTTAGCTTATAAATGTCAATCTTACTTACATGCAAGCCCTCCTATGTTACTCAGACTCGGGTGTGAATGTCAGACACGGGTATGTTTGATTTATTCTAAGTTTTTTCATGTATTTGGAGGGTTCTTGAGGGATCATATCCCATACCCATGTCCGAATATGTGTCGGACACGGGTACTTCAAAGAAAATGAAGAGTCGGAGCAACATAGAGCCCCCTCCCCCCAAAGTTTTTGGGCATTTCTCATTGAATGATATTTGTTCCCCCCAAAGTTTTTGGGCATTTTTCATTGAATGATATTTGTTCCCCCCAAAGTTTTTGGGCATTTTTCATTGAATGATATTTGTTCCTTGTAGATTGGAGATATGGCTCTACCTAACAAAGCCAAAGGTGTGAAGAGAGAGCGTCGTGAAGCTAAGAAGAAAGAGGCTAATGAGCGTTCCTCTAAAAAGCAGAAGGAAGAGTCTTTTGAATAGCCCTTTGGATGCGTCCTATTGCGTTTAATTTTCCTATCTAATGCCCCCTGGGGCTATCAATTTTCTGAATGGAAATCAAAAGCAACACTAGAAGCTGATTTTTCGCCCTTTGCTGTTTCAACTATATAATCTATTTAAAGCTGTTTAGGTGTTTATGTTGGATTGTTACATTTAGTTCAACCTTACATTTTTCTTGAAAAAGAACAAAAAAATATAGCTGTAACAACTGTTCAATATTCTCCCCGTATGTCATCATTGAAATAGAGAAAAAGTAGTGAAAAAGCCCTCTTATTTAAAATCCTTTTAGACATCGACGAGATTGCAGCTGCTTCTTGCAATTATTGTTTAATATTAGATCTTGTGTTCTGCCATATCATTCTTGAACTGCGTAGGAAATATTTGGCAAAAAAAGTTGCATAGGAAATTTACTGAATGCCGATGAGCTGCTTCTCATTGAACTAATCTCAGTTAACAATCTTTTACATACAAAACTATGAGAGAAAAATATGATGCAACTTTTTTCCCGTAATTGCATGTGAAAAATTACTTATGGAAACAATAATCTTTGGCAAATCAGAAGTCCCAAATGGCTATGAGAACAGACATGTACAACTAATTCTGCAAAGAATCAAACGAATATAAGTATCAGTATACCAAACAATGCAGTTAAAACGATAGTTCTCATAAACAATGAAAGAGAAAATGCATATGCATAAGCAAAAGCGTGTGTGTGCGCCTTGTTATTCGGACTCGGGTGTGAGTGTATCATATGTTCAATTTTTTCCAAGATTTCCCTGTATTTGGAAGGTCTTTGAAGGATCATATTCTCATACCATGTCCGGATATGCGTCGAACACGGGTGTCCATAGGTACTTAAAAAAAATGAAAAGTCGGAGCAACATAGTGTGTGTGTGCATCTACGCACGGATTTGATGAGCACCGTAAACATGACAAGGAGGAGAGACATGAAGTTTCATGATCCAGTCAAAACATTCAATCCTCGAGCTTTGCTGATTGCAAAAATCTTCTCTCAAGGCAAAGCCAACCATGATCCCACTATCAAAAGGAATCCTAAAGTGGACAATATGCCAATGAAGCTGAAGCATTTAAAAGCTATGTTACTCGGATTCGGGTGTGAGTGTCGGATACGAGTATATGTTTGACACGGGTATGTTCAATTTTTTCTAAGTTTTTCCATGTATTTGGAAGGTCCATGGAGGGTCATATTCCCATACTCATATCCGAATATATGTCAGACATGGATGTCGGATATAGGTACTTCAAAAAAAATGAAGAGTCGGAACAACATAGTTTAAAATAGCATACCTTAGATTATTTAACAGCACGTATCCTTCCAAGGCATATAATGTCAAAAAGAATGCTGTATTTATGTGCAAGAACAAGACTTTGCAGGAGTTCCAACCATTTAGGTAAGCAATGACATGTCAGCACGCCCTGGTTGAGGGGTAAAAGGTTTAATCAATGATTTCAACCGTTCCATGATATTGGAAAATGAAGGCCGCTTCCAAGTTTCACTGCATTAAAATCGACAATGACAATGAAAAAAACAGGGATAGCTTAAACAGGAAAATTTGCTTAGAAAGCTCCATATCGGAAAAGCTTTTTAGACTTTACTTGGCCCAGCAATCCTCAATTATGGCGGCCACTTGAGGATTCAAACCATGCGGAATATCAAGCCTTTTGCCCCTGAAACCAACAGCTGCTACAACCTACAAGGCAGTTTAGATTGGGCTATGTTTGTTTGAAATTTAGCTCCAGAAGATACCATTGCATGAAAATTACGTAAATTTACAAAATAGTTAGCGGAAAACCTGAATTTCAAAGGTATTAATTAGACAAAAAGTACTGATATATCAATAGTTAATGTACATTGAGGGGTATTTAGTCCACAAAGTGCAAAACTTAGCTACTTCATTGAAGGCTGCAAAAATTTAAAGAGCACGTGCCTATTTGTAATGAGCTTTACACAATTACACCTTCTTCAGAGGCACAAAACTTGAGGTCCTCGTTTACAAACATTAAGTTAAATAGACAAACTTGAACTTTATCTCAACATAGGATGCCTGCATTCAGCATAAAAATACCCAGGGAGTTCATCTTTCAAAAGACATTCAAGTATGTAATCTATAGCTCAGGTTGTACAACACTGTTGTTCAAGGTGCTTATAAAATTGGTTTGTTCCTCTTTAAGAAAATTTTTAGTTGCCATCAGATTATTATTCCAACCAACTTGGAACCAATGGAGTGATGTCTTCAATGAAAATCACAAATTTCCTTTTAACGAAGATTCAATATGCTCCTTGTCAAGCTCATAAAAGCTAAATCATCAGCAAAATGATATATTTGTGGGGCCAAGATCTATAATGCATTAACAAACAAACCTGTGCTGGATTTAAGTTGCCCCATGGTTGTTGCAACGTTGTAATCTCCCACAAAATTACACCAAAACTGTATACATCAGACTTCTCGTTTGATGGCTCGTCACGAAGAACTTCTGGAGCCATCCACTCAGGCTAATATAAAAATATATATTTATTAATATTGTGCAGCATAAACAGTGACCTATGGTTACTCAAATAGAAATACCAAGAATATTGTTAAAAATTAGTTCAACGTACAGTTCCAGCTGCTGATTTGGATGAAAGAAATGTGTTTGCCTTCAAACGAGAAAGCCCAAAATCACAAACCTGAATTTATAGACCGGGCAATGTGAGGAAGAATTCTGTGAAGTAATTTTACAAAAGTACAAGGACTTTGAAACTACTTGATTATTCTCTACAAATTACAACAGAGCAAAATAGACCTGCAAGTCATAAAACAGACAATGTATGGACATGGACTTCAACAGAATATAGTAAAACCACATTCATCATAGCTGTGTTAAACATCATCATTAAGAATGCAACACCAAGCAGGAGTCCATGGACATGGTGTGACACAATTACTTGTCCTTTCTCAGAACGCAAAATTAGATTCAAGAGAATATAGATAATAAGATAGTAGTTCCCTCTTCTTGACTGAACAAATCCAGAAGAATGGAATATCAACTGGCAGACAGGACCAAAACTTTTGAGAGAAATTTGCACTAAAAAGGCACTGGATATAAATTACAAACAAAGCAGCAAATTAAAGTAAACAACGTTGGCTCCAACTATACACAATGCTGGATATGATCACAGAAAACTAGTTGAGAACCGTTTTCAATAGTAAACCCATGGCTATATTTAACATATGCAAACAGCATTATAAGGCTTGAGAACTATCTAGATTCCATTATCAGTTCAAGAACGAAGAAGTCAATCACTTGGCATTTACTCCATTGCAAAAATAAGGAAATGGAAACTGATGGATATGATCACAGAAAACTAGTTGAGAACCATTTTCAATAGTGAACCCATGGCTGTATTTAACATATGCAACAATATTATAAGGCTTAAAAACTATCTAGATTCCATTATCAGTTCAAGAACGAAGAAGTCAATCACTTAGCATTTACTCCATTGCAAAAATAAGTAAATGGAAACGGCAAAATGTTTATGCTTCCTATCACAGGATCATTAGGTGAAAACATTATGCTCTTTGAGGCACAGCAGCAACATTCTGGGTCTTACCTTCACTGTATATTTTTTATCAACCAAAAGATTTGGAGATTTTAAATCTCTATGAACAATAGGAGGATTGCGTCTATGAAGATAATTCATTCCCTTTGCCTGTGCGTATAAAAAAAGCTGGTGATTTAGACAATAACGTTTACAAAATATAAGGACGATACCATAAGAATTTGGAAAATAAAAAACAAAAAGAAAGTGAACCCTTTGAATACCCACCACATCATAGGCCATACTCAAGCGACGCCTCTCATCCAACCCCTCTCTCACACCAGGCTTACGCAAAAGCCTATACAAGCTACCTCTGCAAATTAGAGTCAAGGTTTTAGTCCACTTAACAATTCAAACCTCTAAAATGAGTAGTCTTAAAAGTAAACACGTTTTTTTTCCTTTTTTCTTCTTTTTTTCAACTGGAGGAATGCAAACAAAGGGGCATCTCCCCCCCCCAACCCCCAAAGAAAAAAACAGTAACAAACCTTGATAAATATTCTGTCACTATGGACAAGTTTGGGGGTTGAGTAACTGCTCCCATAAAAAGGACAATATTTGGATGCCGTAGACGTTTCATTATTGCAACCTAACAAACAATTGAGGTGAAACTACACATCATCTCAAGATTATGAATGTAAAATTGATGTTTCCTTAATCTCAGGAACAAAGTCTGTTCAAATGTCAGCCAACTCATACCTCACTCAAAAATTCTTTGAAGCGTTCACCATGCAAGTCTTGTTCCATGAGAATTTTCACAGCAACATCCTGTAATTAAAAATAAATTTTATTTGGACAAAGAGGAATTATCAACAGCACATCCAAAATTTGACCACCATATGGTTTGTTCCTATCAAAATTTCATGCAACTGAAGAAAAATTATTCATTTGGTTCATTAATTCTGCTGGTAGATAGGTTGTTTAGTCCCCCAAGTCAGGCCAAGATGTGTAAAGGGGTCGTGCATTCTAGATTAGCGCCAACAAGGGGCAATGGTAGGATTCGAATCCAAGACCACTTATATCAAGGCAAACAAACTCACCAATTGAGCCAACCCCTTTGTCAATCTTAAATTAGTCTAAAACGAAGTACATCAAGAAAACTTATTTAAAGAGGAACTCCAGCTCAAAAGCAGTGAATACTTTGAAAGTAAAAATTCACCAAAGATGGACCAAACTCCTAAATAAAATAGGATAAAGAACAAAAAGTTCACTCTTATAATGAAACAGTAGCAAACAGGTGACAGAAAGATGTCTACGAACATAGATAATTGAAACTAAAAACTTCTTTTTGTATTCTTAGTTGGCATAATTGAAGATTGTTTGCTAAGTAGCTTCAAAATTGACCTAACATTTATATTGTACTTTCGACTATACAGTGAACTATGACTGCATACTAATCAAGGTGCATTGCCAGATTTACCTTATTGCAAACCCTTTTTCATTTACGGACATAGCTAAAGAGAAAAAGCATGTGAAAAAATAGATTTGAGTGCTGGTTTAAAAATATTTATAGAATAAGGGTTTGGTACTACAACATGCATTAACAGTATCAAGATTAATAATTTGGATTTGAGAGTTGAATTTGATGGTCAATTGATGTGAGCTGAAGTGAACAATGGTAAGAAAGGGTTTCTAAACTTCAAGCAGTTTAAGATTTGAATCTTAAGAATTATAGTGCAGAAATTGATTCAGAGATGAGAGAAAAGATAACCTAGACTTCACACCTAACTTCTTCAGATATCGCACCTAAAGTTGATTGCATCATATACCACATTCTGGAAAATCTAAAAATTCTTTAAATACCCTAACTCCTAAAATCAAAAGACAAATAAAACAAATTCTGCAACTTCACACATATAATACATGTCATTATTTCATTAACGAATCTATCTACTTTCATTTGTCAAATATATATCAATAATTGTAGTCTGTAGACATTTTCTCATTCCCAAGGAACAGAACAAACAAAATAGGTCCCGGAATTTCCATAGACAGCTAGAATTTTGAAATACAATAAAGCATATGTTAACAATGAACAATATGCGGCACAACAGATCAAAAATGAAACTTCCATAACATTTAACTTTATCCTTATGAGTTATGACAATAAGAAAATAATCAAAAGGATTCTTACTGAGCCATTCCATTCAGCACGATGGACAGTTCCAAAAGAACCTGAAAAGAACCAAGTCCAAATCATAACTGCATGAATTATGACCAAGGCAAGGAATATGGTCTCTCAATAGTCTATTCTGTAAAAAAAAAAAATTGTTTCTTCAAAAAAGGACGAGAAATACCAGAACCAATTCTCTCTCTTAAAACAAGATCACTCCATGGAATGACGAAATCATCAACTTCAAGGGCAAGTTCTCTACTTCGTTTGCTGGGAACAAGTTGACTGCCTTCAGCAAACCTTGAATCCTTAGTAGAATCCCCCATTGGGTCAGACAAGACTAGAACTGGGATGTCTCTATGCCCTAAAGGAGAGATGCGCTTTAAAGGATCTTTAATAATGTTATTTGAGAATATTATAGACTGCGAATAGTGGGAATCTCTATCATGAGCAGTTGGCCTAGCAATATTAGGTAGGGGCAACTGTGAGATATCATCCATATTACTTGAGATCTGCACAAGGTTATGTATGCCTGTGCCAATGTTATCGAGTTTCTTGGGATAAAGAGAGAATCCAGGATTTTCTTCATCCGTAATAGTACCTGAAATGACAAACAACTATAGCTTACTTGCACACCAGATGAATACAGAAACACAAGTTTAACTATGTAAAGTTAAGATATGACTGAATCCCTAGAAAAGGCATCAAACTTAAGTCACTAACATTCCCCAATCCCCATATAAAGAATATATTACTTCGAAAAATGTAGCCTGGTGTTCATAACAAAAATTTTAATGTATTACGGATACAGAAATGACAGCCTCAACAGTGTTATAAAAGTGCAACCAACAACAAGAAGCAACTGACAATATCAAAAACAAGAGTAAAATTTTATTTATTAATGCTTGTTTACATATAAATTGCCAGGGTCACTTTTCTGATTTTCCCTTGTAGCTCGAAGCAATATGACAACACCTTTATTTGACTCCAGGATGAAAAAAAATTGGCCAAAGTGAAAAGCCCATGCAAAAATTTTCAGTAGCAAGATTCATAAGAATCTGTTAAGTTAGAGCACAGTTACACTGGCACAGAAGTAATTATCTATTGCTTTCATCAGTGAAGATGCAGAATTTATTTATAAAAACTTGAAACACTACACTCCATCTTTGACCAACAGCATTCTCAGTGAAGGCACTTCACTAAATATGAAAAGCCTTTCAGCATTCACAAGCAGATGATCAAAAGAAACAACATACTTCAAGTCAAGTGAAAGGCTAAAGCCTAAAATCTCAAAGCAGATAAAGGGCATTCATTGAAGCTCTTTATATAGATAGTAACCGAAAATTTACCTGCTGCAGCATCATCAAATACAAGATTAAGTGATTCACAGTCCGAAAAATACTGTTTGGCCAATGACCTGAAATCAATGGCAGGTATAGCTGGTTTGAGACGTGGAAAACGCAATGGGGAAGAAATTGAGATGGAAGATGGACCATTGAGCAAGGAATCGGGCTCGCATAAGTAACCTGGGTTCCCAATTAAATCAACAAGATACTCCCTGAAATCACAAAGGCTGTCAAGTAGGAAAAGTTCTCCATAATAATAATATTCGCTGATTCTCATTATCAAAGTTGTTCAATAATCAAAATCCAATCTCCAAACACAATAAAACTTAAATATATAAGCTTCATAACCCTGGTTTTAAGCCCATGGGAAAATAAAACCCACTTAACCCAAATAAAGACTAATAAAATTAAATCAAAGAAACAAGTCCACTAATAAATTAAATCTTATTTCCTAAATTTAGGTCTAGGATAGACATTCTTCCAAAACTTGGACGGTTGTTCTCCATCAGACTGGCTTCATGAGATTTCTCTTGCATATAGCAAATATTTCACCAAGATAAGATAGACAGTTTTCACAAACCATTGACCAAAATGGGAAGAAAGAACCACAATAAGCAAATGCACTGCCACCATGCAAGTGGAGTAGCAGGTGGAATTATGCAATTTTTGTTTAAAAGAATTTGTTCAGTTTCCGCATGACAAACAACAATGTCAACTAAAAATGCAGGGTTTTTTTGTCAGCAAAATATTCCATTCAAAAACGAATCACACTAAAAGAATGTCAACTTCAGAATTTAAAGGAAACAGGTTGTAAATCAGAAACAAAGTTAAACGAAAATAATTAACACCAACCAAAATACCACAGTGCTGATATAAATACCTGTCAAGCCCAAAGCGAACAAGGCAGGAGGAAGCATCATCTCTTTTACAATATTTACATCCCTTTGCAATTCGACATGGTAGATCAATTGTGTCAGCTAGCACCTACATAAATCATATTTGAACTGTGAATGAATCCTCTCTCCTTCAAAGAAAACACATGTTATAACAGGAAACTTACTCCCACTAAGATGTAGTGAAGGCATAAAAAATCAACTATAACTAAAGCAAAAAATACTTCCTAAGATCTCAGGTGAAATGAGAACACCATAACAACTTATGACCTTACTTTGAATAGTAAAGCTCGATGTCTGCAAAAGCCAACGGACAGGGTACCTATAGGAACCACAAGTGAACCTAAGCAATTTTTTATATCATCACAGCACTCCCTCCAATAGGAAACAAAGTCATCCTCTCCAGTAGTAGATGAACCCCTTGGGATTAAAATAAAACAATTTGTCACCAAGGTGCATAAAAAATGCATGAATATTGAAAAATTTTGCACTGGTGTAGATAACTCACCCCATGTAACTGCAGACAAGCTTTGCTAGCTGATCAACAACTTCTTTTGTGGTGATGCAGCTACAAGAAATGTTATGGACTCTATTTTGAAGTTCCTTTAAGCCGGGATCACTTCTTCGGTCAACCAATATCACTTCTAGTGGTGAACCAACAGCAGGATCAACAGATCTTAGAGATTCAATTGATGGAATTCGGCCAAGTTCATGCAGATCAGTGCACACAGTCCAGACATATGGATTAACTCCATGAATTAAATAAAACCCATCAGGAACTTTGTCGAAGTATGATAAGCAGCCATTCACCTGATGCACATAACATTGAAAAGCAGGATATTTAAATTTCCAAAATTTTATCAGCCAAATCCTGAAACTTAACTAACACCCAGTTTTCACATGTGTATTTCAGATGCTGCGCAGCTATATACTCCCATTATACCCACATTGACAATACATAACGTAGTTATAAATATGCTCGCCAAATATCAGAATAATAAAAATAATCATTCACAATAATATGCATTACCCTTTGCACATGCACCCATTCTAGAGCAGAGACCTTTACCAAAGTCCATCTAATACAGCAATTTTCTCTCTTCAACATTTTCAACCTCTAAACATTAATATTTCTACAAATAGCATAATTGAAATCTGCTAGCTAAATAAACATTTTGGACTATCTGACTGGTCAAAAGAATCCCCATCTTGATTGTTTAATTAAATCACAAAGAAGAAAAAATAACAGTAAGCAATCACTTCACACATATTTTAACTTGTAAATGATTTTTGTAAAGGCTAGTCGAGTTTTTATGTAGGCACACACACTATTCATACCACATCCATCGCACTCATGGTTAACCAGAGAAGTAATAACTCAACATCGATTGACACAGCCCTATCATTGGTTCTACTACAGTTTGATCGTGATATTAAGGAACTACTTCCAGCTTATAATGCCTTTTTTTTTTTTCGAATTGTAAATAACAGATATTTTCCAAAATGTCAATTAACCATCCTCTCTCCAAAAGTTCAGATTGACCTATCCCTGAACCAATGGAAAACTACTGTTATGACCAACCAACTTTTCACATCCTATCCTATGCAACATTCAGAGTTCACGCACATCATCCGGTTTATCTCGCGACAAATCTTCAAAATCATCTAAAAACGAAATCCATTCACTATCGCAACTATTATATTCACCTAGGCATATTTCTTCAATCTCCTAGCCTTACTGAGCATTAAGTTCATTTAAACAAGCTAATAGTGAAATGAACAAAGAAATCCACAAGAAACATACCCAGAACCGATGGGAAACTGTCTCGGCAGAGCTTGAGCTAGTCGTCCGAACTGCAAAATCATCCGGAACCGGACCCAAAAAATTAGGATCATCAGCACATGTAGCTTCCGAAGAAAGCCTCAAAGCCAACGCCAATTGCAATTGATAACTCTCCTCCGTTTGCTGCGCCCAGCTTTTCCCTGACGACGAACCCCCAACTTTCGTTCTCAAATCCCCATGCCCAAAGCTCCCATCGTGACCGTAAACGAACGCATCAATCTCG
Source organism: Fremontodendron californicum (assembly GCA_030761205.1). NCBI lineage: Eukaryota > Viridiplantae > Streptophyta > Magnoliopsida > Malvales > Malvaceae > Fremontodendron > Fremontodendron californicum. The sequence continues at coordinate 6,395,460 of JAULJL010000009.1, read as the reverse complement.
TTCGCCGCCGTCGTTGAAAGGGTCGGCATATAATAATCTCCCGATAAAGAGCTCCCACCGAAGCTACTCCCACTCGATTGCCGTTGAAGGCCGATCGACGAAGCATAAGTGTTCCCTCCTCCCCCACCGCCGCCGATTCGACTCGCTTGTTGCTGGTTCTGGCTTTGGTTCTGACTCTGATTCTGATCCCAATCAATTAAACCTCTCTCCGATTTCACTTTGCTGTTCGTATTACTCGTGGCTTCGCTCGAAAGCGAATCGTAATACGGAGGCGGAACTCCTGATATGGACACGGAGTTCTGGTCGTCGGGATACTGGCTAAGGAGAGAGTAGTTGGATCTTCGACCGGGCATTGCCATTGATACTCTAAAGTAATCGCCGATCACAAAACCCTAGGAACCGCCATTGTTGAATATTTCAAGCTTTTTAGCCTTTTCTCTCTATACATATTTCCTTTTTCCTAAACCTTTTTTACTAAATTTTTTTTCTCTTTCTAGAATTCGATTGTCGGAGAGAAAACGAAAGTGAAGAAAAAGATCCCAGTTTTATTCGGTGGCGTAATCGTAATATTCTCGTGGTTTTTTTTTTTTTTTTTTGGGGAAAAGTGAAAACTGAAAAGTCGGATTTTCTAATTTTCTGATACAACGGGATGATGCAAATTTATCCGAATATTGTTTAAAAAAAAAATCAAATTATCTATATTTTGAATTTATTTATCAAAATATGTTGTTTTTAAACTAATTAAAAAAAATCAAGATAAGTCATCATATGATATAACAATTTTTTTTCTTCTTTAAAATAAAAAATAAAAAAAAATATACCAGAAGTCGCCATATCATATGACGACTTTTGATATTTTTTTCAAAAAAATATAAATTTTTAGTTCGGAAGTCGCCATATGATATGGCGACTTCCGAATTAATTTTTTTTAATTTAAAAAATATTACTGTTTTAAAACGGAAAAAAAAAAACATTAAATTTTATATTTAATTTTACAAAATTAAATTTTTAAATAATAAATTAAAAAACTAATTTTACAAAACTAAAAAAAAATTAAAAAAATTATACCGTTTTCCAAACTATATTTTTTTATAAATTTAAAAATTAATAATAAAATTTAAGTAACAAAAATAAAAAATAATAATTTTAAATTTTAAAATAGCAGTTAATTTTTACATTTAATGAAAGAAAAATACAAAAAGTACATGATTATTATACAAAAAGTACATTATTTAAAAAAAAAAAACAAAAAATGCATGTTTATTATACAAAAAGTATGTTTATTCTAATTATTTACGGAGGAGCTCTCGTATCTAGAGATGGCAACGGGTCGGATATCTGTATTTTTTGTATTATCCGAATCTGAATCCACAAAACTGCTTTAAAATTCGAATCCGTAAATTATCCGCATTTAATCCGCATGTTACTATCCGAATTCGAATTAAATAACATTATCCGTCGGATATCCGAATCTGCTAAAAATTCGAATTCAATAAATCAATTTTTTAAAAATAAAAAAATATGTGTTTTACAAATAAGCGGATTCAGATATCCGAATCTGTTATCCGAATCCTCAGAAGTAATGCGGATTCGGGTAATAGATATCCGAGGTTTTATATCCGAATCCGCTGCGAATAGTAATTATAATATCCGAATCTGACTTTTATCTGAATCCACATTTTAAATCGCCATCCCTATTCATATCGCGTGGTGTTGAGCAACAATGTCGAGCTCTCCTATTGCGTGGTGGTTGCACCCATCGTTCAACCTCGTCAATGGCACGTATTCGTTGTCGACCTCGTCCTCAACCTACCGCTACTAGTTCTGGTTGTATGTCATCTGCATGCTCACCCAAATCAGTCGATGGAAACGCGCTACTAGAGGAACTCATATGTTTTGCATCAAAAAATGGAAACTCGCTGCTCGAAGAGCTAGCACCTAGTCCACCCATAAAGGGAATCTGACTACTAGATGGACCCAGAAATGATGTAGCATTAAATGCTGACGAAGGGGTTCCAAACTGATACATTGTAGTTAGATATGCTGAACTTATACTTGAGGTGAGGAGCTGGTCATCTAACCTCGTCATTGGCGGTGATGGTCGGTAACACTCATCAACATCAAATCCGGGGTGACTGACGGAATGACGATGACTGGTGCTACACCATGTTCTGGTTGAGCTTGAGGATGACTAAATGAAATCCTCGGTGCAGTGAACTTCGCCGCATGTGATGAGGCCGATTGACGCGACCGCTCACGTTGTCGGCTAGGTTTAGGGACTTCCATTTCGTGTGTAGGAGGGACTGGATTTGAAGTCTGTCCGAGAAATGACATACTCCTAACATTCTCAAACTCCGACGGTGGACAAACAAAAGGTCGACCTTCATTTTTATACCATCTTATGTAGGGATGGCAAAACCCGATCCGACCGATGGATTTCGAACCGATCCGATCCGAATGGAGAGGTTTTTTTTTTTTGAACAATGGAGGCGGGGCGGGGCGGGGCGGTTTTTTTTGTCTGAAAGGCGGGGATGGAGCAGTTGTGGTAATTGCCTGCTCCGCACCGCCCCGCCCCGAATAGTGAAATTACAATTTTACCCTTACATATTTAGCTTTTAAATGAATAATAAAATAATATAATTAAACTTATTATTTTTATGTTTATATTTAATTTATTTTTAAAATGCTTTATTATTTGAAAAAAATAAAAATAATTAATAAATATCAAATGGGGCGGAGCGGGGCGGGGCGGTTATGGATGTAACCGACATCCATGGAGGTGGTAGTGGTATTGAAATTTCAACATCCATGGCGGAGCGGGGCGGGGCGGGGCGCGGAGCAGTGCAATGGCGGGGCGGGGGCGGATACTGCAAAATCCGCCCCCGCCCCGCTCCATTGCCATCCCTAATCTTATGTAATCAGCAGATGGATTGAAATTGTTATGAACAATGAGTATACCTGTCGGAATTTGTTTAGAACGTAGATTCCACAACTGGATCCATTCTCGATGTTTCGTAGGCCAAAATACTTCATGACACCCACGCATATCAATCTTGTGAACCTTATCAAGGTTCACCGGTGGTTGCGGAATTGGTTGTTGCATCCCAAATTATCGCAACACCCTGTGAGTAGCGTGTCACTCTACATATGTAAAGCATATCAATGCTGTGTTTGCTATCCATATATTACAATTATTAGTTGTATCCGATGGGAGGCATGTCATAATTTCATTTGAAGAATAAGACATTCACACAAACTGCGAATAATTATTACAAATTATTAGTTTCATATGGATTAAATACAAAAAGACTTGAATGTAACAATCGAAACATTTACCTTATGATATCCTACTCGATCTAGTCGTAATCTTATACTTGGAAGGTCGATCGAAATATCGCTACAATCTTTAGGATAACTCCACCTATTAAAATGCATATAAAATCTTAAAAGACTTAATAAAAATACAAGTTCGTACAAAATTAATAAATTAGTCAAGATTATTACTTACTTGCAATGGGGTATACAAGCGAAAAATTCCTGCGCGAAGTAATAAATGGCAGTTGATGGCAAGTCCATGATTGCAGAAGCAGTAAACATCCACCTATGTCATGACTCTTTGGAACTGTAGCTCGGCACAATTCTTTATACAAAAATCCCAAACATGTAGAACCCCAACTATAATTTGTTGCATGCTCTAAATCACGAAGCAATGAAAAATACATTAAATGTACCTGACTGCTCGATTTGTCGGGCATTAGCATTCCTCCAATCAAACATAAAATATATGCTCTAGCAGCATATTTTACCTCTTCTTCACTTGTGTTTTCGGGGAGATTTTGCAATGATTACAACTAAGTTTTTGTCACCACTGAGACACTATTGGAGGTACAGCGCCTAATAAATTTTGGCACTCTTCATTCCAATCTATAAAACTTGCGTCTGTAACTGTCATGTCATCCACTGGTAGTCCAAGTTGGAGCGCAACATCTTCTAAAGTGATCATGCATTCACTACACGAAAAATGAAAAGTGTGCGTCTCGGGTCTCCATCGTTCAACCAACGCACAAATTAAGTCCGGCAGAAGCATACATTGTCGAATTTGACTTGCATAATAAAACCCGACACTCTTTAAGTGGTCGATAATAGATATATGCGGATCTTAAAAAAAAAAAAAATTCTCGAACGTAAGACGCGAACAATATCCTGTTGATAATTAATTAAATTAAATAATTATAAAATCATAAAAAATTTAATAATGCAACCTCTTGAAATATAATGATAATTAATTATAAAATTATTATTATAAATAATATTTTTATAATTTTATAAAAAATAATAAAAAATTAATAAAAAATTAATAACAATTATAATGATAATTAATTAAATTATAAAAAATTTACTAACCTCTTGACATATAACCGCGGATATGTGATTATATTGCAACCTCAATAATGATGAAGCCATTTTTAAATCAACACTAACAGAAAATTTGAGGTTTTTTTTTTTTATTCTTATGAAATAAGAGGAAGAGAAGAGAATTTGAGAGTTTGTATGAAAAAATAAATATAATGGGGGTATTTATAGGTGAAATTTGGGGGGGGGGGTAGGAAGACAATTGTCACTTGACTGTTGCCTTCAATTTTATTTATTTTTTTACCGTTTTCAAATGGTTATAATTTTAAAATTAAAAAAAAAATTAGTTCGGAAGTTGTCATATGATATAGCGACTTCCGAACTACAATTGTAAATTTTTTTGAAAAAACAAGGTCAGAAGTCGCCATATCATATGGCGACTTCTGACCTTAATATGAAGGGAAGCCGCTATATCATATGGCGACTTCCCTGATTTGATTTTAAATATATATTTTAAATACCAAGGAAGTCGTCATATCATATGGCGACTTCCATTGATATTTTTTTTACCCGTTAAAAACAACGTATTTTGGTAAATAATTTCAAAATATAGGTATTTTGATTTATTTATTTTTAGCAATATTCAGATAAATTTGCCACGGGATTTTTTTTTCTTTCCCCAAATATAAAAATGAAAAAATAATAACAAATAACAAAGAATACTTACCTCTACTTATAAGCAAAATAGTTAGTATATTTTTATTTTGGCATTGATATATATATTGATATCTGTCAATCTGTGTGTTTCAGGTTAACTAACATTTTAAAATATTTTTTTCATATATATATATATAACTTATTTTCAAATTCTTTAATAAAAATATATCATATACACATATAAATATACATTCATTAACATATACATATGTTTATATTCAAATATAAACTTCAAAAATATAAATATTTAATATCCAAAACTTTTAAACATTAAATAAATAAAACAAATATAAAAAGATTATAAAAATATAGTAAATTATTACTAATTAAATTCAATAATTTAATTTAATAAATATATTTTATTTTAAAACTAAATCATGAAAAAATAAATAAAAACGATCGTGAAAAAAAACTATAAAAAATTAGTTAAAAAATCAAATAAGTGAAATTTTTAAAAAAATCAAAATCTTATACTGATTGGTACGAGCCGATACTTACCGATATTGATCGGTATTGATTGGTATAGATCAGTACCATTGGTACGAACCGATACTAAATCAAAATGGTACAATACTAATATCATTTTGATTTACCTCAAAATCGATACGTATTGACTACAATGCTTATAAGTTAAAAAAAAATAAATGTGAGGGGACATTGTTAGGCAATAAGCACTAGACATGTCCATAGGTTGGTCTACTTAGTTCAAGCACGAAGGCTTGTTTGATATTTGAGAGAATTTTGACAAAAATATTAAATTCAAAAAATTAAATTGGTCAAATAAATTAGGTCCGTTTAAAAAATAAATCGAGTTTTGACTCCAACATTATTAGTTCAATTTAAAAAATTATAAATTCTTTAAAAAAAGTCCCTAACATGGACCGCATTCTATATTTCTATTATTTTGTACAAATATAAATATCCATCAAAATTTGTTAGTTAATTAGTTTTCATATGAATGATGGTTTTATTATTATTTTTATAGTTTTGAAATTTATTATAATAAAATTAAAATATAAAAAACAAAACCACAATTGATTAAAAATAAAAATAATTAAGATATACACTAATTATAAAATAATTAATTTATCTAAAAACAAAACCATACATATAATTTCTTATAAAAGCATTACATATTTAACTTTAATTTAAACGCATTTTCCCCTTTATTTAATTAAAAAAACAAATAATAAAAGTATTAATCGAACGAATGTGTGATAGTTAAAATCAATTAACTTTTAACTAATGTGTTATTTGAGGGAAACAAAATACTATCCTTCTAATAGCTTATTTAAATAAGCTATTTTAAACCATGAACCATGGACCAATAAGCCGGTGAAATACAGGCCGCTAAGTCCAATCGAGAGCCCAGCAATGGCCGAGCATCAAAGGGGCCAAAAAAACGAAAGGCCTTTGAAATTTAGATCAAATAAGGAGGGAAAGAAGAGAGGAAAAAAAAAAAAAAAGGCGGCATTCTGGCAAAAGTGGCAAATTCTCGAGCACTTCTTCTTTATCAGCTTTCTCAAACTCGAACAATCGAACCATCTGCTGCTTCTCTTCCTTCACCAGATTATCTTTTCTTCATTCTACAAATTAAAAAAGGTTCGTTTCTGGATCCAATCTTACGTTTAAAATGTTTATATTTCTTGTATAAAATTGTCGAGTGTTTGAAGAATCGGGCTTTTCCTGATATATTTGTGCGCGTCGATCTGCTCGTTTCTTACAATTACATCTCTGTTTTAAATAAAAAAAAAAATTTGTTGGATATTGTTTTTCTTGTACATTTTCTCATTTATTGACTAAATAATTATCTTTTTTTCTAACATGATTTATAATACTAATTATGTTTTTACGTTATTGGAAAATTAAATAACAAAAAATAAAAGTTTTGCATCATTTATGAATATGGAATCTACTATTTTAGGTAATTAGGTACCCCTTTAGCCATACCTATTACAACACTAATGATTGCATTTTAGAATTGGCTGAGTTGTTCAACAAGGTCATCAGCAGAAAACATTTGTTTCCATATTACTTCGGGAGAGGTTCCTGAATCAAGTTGATTATATGAGTTAAGAGGAATTGTTTGGCAGATTTGGTAGATTACTCAAAGATTTAAACAATGCTTGGCCAGATGAAGTTAGTACTTTATTGAAATACCTAATAATTTGGCAGAAAATTGATTCTGATTAGATAAGACAAGTTTCTCGTCCCTTTCTGCTTCACTCGTACTGGAGCATGCTGAACTTACAAGGCAGTTTCTCTTCTTCTTTTGCCAATTTTAGGTTAAAGTATCTCGGTAGTCTTTGTACTATAGTTAAAAGTATATTTTAGTCTATTATAAAATAGATGACTTGACAAAAAAATGATGTGTCAATTTTTTTTTGCTCAAGTAGAACTTAAAAACTGACACAATAGATAATTTCGAAAAAAATGATATGTTTTTACGAGTAAGGGAGAGAAATTTTTTTGACACATCATCATTTTTAACATATAAGGATTATATTACTCATTTCTATAGTACAGGGATTAAAATATACTTTGACTATAGTAAAAAGACTATTTAAGTGCTTTAACCACCAATTTTGCTTGCATCTCGGTCATGAGGGATTCTATGCTTTGTATGAAGTCTGTCTAAGTTCCCAACTTTCTGCATGTCAAAATCAACTGGTGATTTTTGTAGTGACTCCCATATGAATTTACAGCACTGGTATATACTTGTTGAGTAACAGTGGAATTGTTTGTCTTCAATTCACTTGCTTGTCCTCCCTCCAGTGCTGAGCTGGTGCTGCAGTTGGAGTCATTTGGGCTTTTTGCTGACAACTGAGCATCAGATTGTAACACGGTTTCTCCATGATTTTTCAGTCCATCATTAACAGTGTCTTGATCTTTTCCTTTCCTATTATTGAGTTTCTGGGAATTCGTATTTTGCCTTCTACATTGGGTATTTTTCTTGGTTGGAAGTGATGTGCCTGGTGCTTGATCTTCAGGCAAAGATATGTAATCTTTCAGCTTTTGATTTAGAGATTGGTTTAGTTCATAGGCACTGTCTATTTGAGTGTTTTCTGCTGCCACTTTAATTCCGCCACAAAGCTGCATTATGGACTCCGATTGACTTCCTCCTTTCCACTGGTTTTCTGTTACTGAACTTGAATTCGAATTGCAGGCTGGCTTGCATGCAGAGCTTTCACCTCTTTCTTGTCCTTCTATGTCAAAATCTAAGGCCCTTCTGCATGATTTCTTGTTATGTTCAAGTCTTTCTGGATGAGTATCCCCCTGTCCAGTTTCTTCTTGTGTGGGAACCATTGACTCTTTGTTGAGTCCCTTTCTTCGTATATACTTCCTCTTACGTGTTGAATTCTTGTTGAGTCCCTTTCTTCGTATATACTTCCTCTTACGTGTTGAATTCTCAGCATTTGCTATGTCTATTAGTGTGTTTTCTGCTGCCACTTCAATTCCACTACAAAGCTGCATTATCGACTCCGATTGACTTCCTCCTTTCCACTCGTTTTCTGTTACTGAACTTGAATTTAAATTGCAGGCTGGCTTGCATGCAGAGCTTTCACCTCTTTCTTGTCCTTCTATGTCAAAATCTAAGGCCCTTCTGCATGATTTCTTGTTATTTTCGAGTGTTTCTGGACAAGTAGCCCGCTGTCCTGTTTCTTCTTGTGTTGGAACCATTGACTCTTTGTTGAGTCCCTTTCTTCAGATATACTTCCTCTTATGTGTTGAATTCCCTGCATTTGCTTCTCCTGGGGGGACCGATGGGTCTTTGATAAGTCTATTATTTCGTACATATTTCCTCTTTCCTATTGGGTTTTCTTGAGAACCACTGGGCTTTGGAGTAACAGGCTTTCTAGTCCTTCTAGGTTTGCCCTCCGTAATTACCTTGGGCCTGTGCTTTGTCCTCCTTTGTTTCTGCTGTGCTGTTCTGTCTAGGCCAACAAGATGGCTACCTCCATTGTCAGGATTCTGATTTTCCTCACTTAGTGTAGCAGCCAGGGATGACTCTGTAACAGGCTTTTGGAGCTCTTTACAGCATTGAAGTCCATTCACATCAACCCTAGCAGCAGCCTGTACATTTGCTTGCTCATTTCTTTTCTCAGTTGTTCTGTTCTCTATGTATAAATTTTCTATTTCTGAATCCTCTTTCCTTTCTGTTTTTGTGGCCTTATCTGGTGTGATAGGGGCAAAGTCAGAGATGCTCGTGTGAGAGAGTGCATCCATTTTCCCAGCAGGCAGATTAAGATCATACGGATTCTGGGCAGGACTGACATCTGTAAACACGGTAAGTTTCACCACATTCATGTGATTAAACTACAAAATTTTGAATTTTTAACATTACTAAGAGATGAGAGTTATTAGAGAAATTCTCTCAAGAGGAAAATTCTTTTGATCTCTAGCAAGATGAATGGCAATGGAAATGTTAATGTTAGATATGATTAATAAAACAGACTATCCCGCATCCCTGGCCATCTTAATTGTTCCCTTACGTTTCCCAGCACCGATACTCTTGTTTTATTTAGAAACACTTCGAATGCAATTCAGAGGATTCAATTTTCATTTCTTTAAGTTACTTAAAAGTTAAAACTAAAAAAACGGAAAGCACACAATCCCTGCAACTTTTATCTCAATTTCTTGATTTGTCTCTAAAGTCTAATACTAATTTTAACTCTCTCTCTCTCTTTCTCGCAACATATTGGGAACAAGGTGCTGTAATGAACAATTAAAGTTTAACTTATTCTTACTTTGATGTTTTCTTGACGTGCAATTGCCACCAATCCATATGTTTTGTTGAGCTGATAAATTTACATGCACAGGTAACAGCCCAGCAAAGCTGCATTCCACATGGTGTCCATTAATTCCCTCTGGTGCTGCACTCATAGATGCAGCTGAAGCTACATTTGCAAGAGCCAATAGATCTGCAAAAGGAATATTGCTGAGTTCAGCCAGGTTCAGGGAACATTGCCTCTGCCCATTGCTATTACCAGAAATGCAGTTACTCCCAACTAAAGCTGCCTTCATGTTATTAACGCCTCCATCTACTTCTGTGCAGCCGGCGGAATTGGAACATGCAACTACTCTATCAGGTTGAGATTCCTGAATAAACCCAGAAGAGCATCTTTCTGACACAATACAATTTGCTCGAAATAGAGCAGATAGATCTGCAAAAGAAACATTGCTGAGTTCAGCCAGGTTCTGGGAACATTGCCTCTGCCCATTGCTATTACCCGAAATGCAGTTACTTCCAACTAAAGCTGCCTTCAAGTTATTCACGCCTCCATTTACTTCTGTGCAACCGGCGGAATTGGAACATGCAACTACTCTATCAGGTTGAGATTCTTGAGTAAACCCAGAAGAGCATCTTTCTGACCCAATACAATTTGCTCGAAATATCTGGTTTCCTTGTCTCCCAGCATGGATCACTGGTGGTTTTGGGAGAATAGACCTAAAAGGGGTTACTGGAACCAATGGAAGTTGGAACTCAAACTGATTTTGGCCTTGTTTGCTCATTCTTTTTGCTCGGTTCCAGAATTCTTGCTAAAAGTTTCAGCTTGATTCTCTCACTCGCCAGATAAAAACTGTCTGCAGGTCCTTCAGCGCAGTCTTCATATCAAAAGCCAGTCTTTGCCCGAAATTTGCTTGTTGAGGTAATCCTCCTTTGCTGTGAACCTCCTTTTATTAAAGCTATCCTGCCGGGTAAGAGAAAAAAAATATATATATCAGCATAGTTAAAACAGGCAGAGACGGTAGTATCCTGTTTGAGGCTAAGCAGTACCTCTGAAACCAAGAATTCCTAATTCCCTAAAAATGCTCCAAAAAATAGCTCCTTAACTGATAGATCTCTTAAAAATCACCCTCAGGCTGCCATTTCATGGTAAACACAGTGATGAGCTAGGGAAATTTTTTTTATTTTATAGAATTATAGAATTTGAGAGGGTATAAATTTCATTCATCATACTTGCTATTGATGGTGGATAAAAGGTAGCAGCAACAGAAAGAAAAGAAAATCTCAACAGATTCTCCCTGTAATCTCCATAGATAATGTACTTTATATTCTGTGGCTGAATTATATTAACTTCAAAAAATAAAATATTCCCACTAATTTTGTTTTTTAAAAACTTTAAAATGTAAGTGTTACCTGAAAAACATGTGTCAATGCTGGAGATGAGGACAGGGGGGAACCGTCGGGTCATGAGAGAGGAAGTAAGTGTATGCCTCTGGGCTGGCGATGCTTTCGGGGGGAGTTTAAGTTTTAACTTTAGTTTTTCTGTGGTGTACTAATTTGTGCCAAATTGCCGTTAAGTTCAAGCCCTTTTATTTTTAGGTCGGGTCTTCGATAACGCCGTTGTAGTCCCCTTTAATGGTTAACTACAATTCTTCTCCCGCTTCACGTGGGAATTTTTTAATAATTATAAATTTTTAATTAAATTAATAATTATAAATAAATTTAAATTAAATCATATTAAATTATTATAATTTATTTAAATAAAATTTTACGTTTTAATATCTTTAATAAATGAATTTAAAGTTAAAATCGATCATTATGATAAATTATACAAAATATGGTATAAATTAAGATACAGACATAACACAATATGATAAAATAATTAAGACATGATACAACATGAAAAATAATATGAACATGATACGAATACACGAATGTGTCAAAATCTATATAAAATAAATTATTAATGCTTAAAAATTTATAATACTTTGAAAAAAAAAAAAACACAAACACATAACAAACACAATTTTTTTTTTTAAATTGAATCACTATGATAAATTATGCAAAATATGTCATAAATTGAGATACGACATGAACACATAATTTTTTTTCTAAATTGAATTACAGTAACAAAATATGCAAAATATGAAATAAATTGACACATGACACGAACGCAATATAAAAAAATAATTAAAACACAACAACGAAAAATAATATAAACACTATACGAATATACAAATTTATCAAAATATATATAAAATAAATTATTAATGTGTAAAAATTTATATAAATTTATAATATTTTAAATATAAAAAAATAATATGAATACGAACTTACAAAATTTGATAGTCTTATGTGTTAAAGCATGTTTTCTTCTAATGACAATATGGGACCATTATCCCTTCTAATTAACATTTTTTTAATCTTTCTTTCTCTTCAACCAATATATCTATAAAAAAGCATTTTTTTTCATAAAAAAGCATTGACAATTTTAATTTATATCTATAACAACATATATTACAAAAAAAATATAACGTATTGTAATAATTAAAGGCGGTTTATGTGAAGTATTTTTTTTATGATATATTATTACAAATTTCTTCTTTTCTCAATTCAATAGTCATAATTAAAATATTTTTTACCCTCAAAAAGTAACAAAACCTCTTATATATATTTTGGACAGGTGTTAGAATGTTAAGAAACTTGTAATCTATTATATATATATATTTTTTAGATATATTATTTATTATAATAATATTATATTAAATATAAAAATTAATAATTTTATTAGTTATTTTTAATATATTAAATAAAAATATTATTATATATAATAACGTGTTTTTAAAACATTCGATATCCTTATTTAAACCAATTACTATTATTTTTGTTTACATTTGTGATAATATTGTTTTAAAGTTAATAGCATCAATGGTTCTCAAATTATAGGTTATATTTTATATTGGTTCTTAAATTTCAAAACGTATCAAATTGGTCCTTACTTACAAGTATCGTAACAAATTGGTCTCTTCCGTTAGCTTTTCTGTTACCTTTACTGTAGCAATCAGCTTAGTGACATGTGTTACTTGTTGATTGCATCACATTTCTTTTCATTTTTTTTATTTTTTTATTATTTTTTCTTTGATATTTTTTAATAAATAAATGTAAATAAATATTTTTTATAAAATTAATGTAAATAAATATTTATATTTTATAAATTATTTTATTAAAAAATTAATTTAAATTATTATTTATCTTTTGTATTTATTTATAAAGAATAATAAAGAAAAAGGGAAAATGAAAACATTAAACTATATGACATTTTATATTAATTTTTATAAAGAATAAATACTTTACAATCTTCAGAGCCAAGTTTTTGAAGATTAATTTTTATAAAGAATAATAAAGAATAAATACAAAAGCATTTTCAGAGCCAAATGACCTGCACAAGTTTTGATATGCTTTACAATCTCATTCCAAGGCAAATCATGGTGCTGTAGTGTAAAAATGAGTCGGTCTAATATCTTTTTCCTACTTAAATTATAAGATCTTTTCCCTCCATTTCTCAACTGTTCTTTTTAACTGGAATTAGGCTTCTTCTACGTTTTTCACCTGTTTTCCCCCTTGAACGAATTTATATGACATTGAATAATAGATTTCTAATTCTCCATCCGTAATTCGTTTCTTTACTCCTTTATTTCTCACTTGTCTGATTTTTTTATTTCTTCTTTTCATTTTTCAATTTTCAACTGTTTGATTTTGGATTAAAACTATTCAGGAATTTATGAAAATAAAGCACTGGCCATACTCTTGGTGTCAAGAAAATCATGCATGAATTTGAGTTAAGAGTAGCAACTTATCTCCCACCCAAGAGTAGGGAAAAAGCCGACCCATCATAATTTTCTGAAAATAACAAGCAACCATACGCAGAGTATTATATAAATAAACAAATAAACATGGCTCTTAATAAGAGGTTTGAATATAAAAGTTTTCTTGAAACAAAATTTGTGTCAAAATTTATTGAAAATTGTTTTGGGTTCTAACCCACTCTAGGTGCTATAACTTATTAATTGCAAGTGAAAAGCTCTATCGCAAACATCCCGCCTCGGCAAACCTATCATCCAACAAACTCTTTAGTAGGGCTCAACAGGAGCACGGAAGCTTGCTCCGGCATATACTGCATCTGCACCGAGCTCCTCCTCAATTCGCAAAAGCTGGATTCCAAAATATAACATCAAAAATAATCAGACAAAGCTTGGCAGAATTTTCTCTTCTTTTGGAAGGTTGTTCGCAACTAATGACTAACATAGAACTCGTTACTCGTATTATCGAAACATATATGCTTGTTTAAAGGTGAGGATGTTAACCTGATTGTACTTTGCTAGACGTTCAGACCTGCATGGAGCTCCGGTCTTGATTTGACCCTGTTTTTATTTTTTAAAAAGAAGACATGTTACAGACCGGAATTAGATTGCTAAATCTAAATTCACAACAATGAAGATTTTTTTGTTCAGATTTCAGTGTGTTTGTTACCGTAGCCAAACCCACTGAAAGATCAGCAATGAAAGTATCCTCAGTTTCACCACTGCAAGCAAATAATTTAAAACATTCTGTGAATAAATGGAATTTTGATTCTATAAATCAAATCAACAATTTTAGCATTTAAAAGGTTGACATTCAAACCTGCGGTGGCTGGCCATCACACCCCATCCAGCTTTCTTGGACATTTTGACAGCTTCAATGCTTTCAGTAACAGATCCAATTTGATTAACCTGTTACCCAATCATCAAAGAAAGAATCTAGATTAATATCCAATGCAAGGCCAGAAAAAAATAAATGACCTTCTAAAGCTATGTTACTCGGACTCGGGTGAGTGTCGGACACGGGCATGTTCAATTTTTTCCAAGATTTTCATGTATTTGAAGGGTCCTTGGAGTATCATATCTCCATACCCATGTCCGGATATGGGTCGGACACGGGTACTTCAAAAAAAAATGAAAAGTCGGAGCAACATAGTTCTAAAGAAAAGAACCAAGTAGTACCTTGAGAAGAAGAGCATTGCAAGTATTTTCTTTGATAGCTTTCTCAACCCTCTGCGGAAATTAAAAAAACGAATATAAGTGATATCATGTTTATTCAGAAGGAATATTTAGGGATACATACACTATTTCCAATAGGAAAACCGACAAAAAAAATTGCCAATTCTACCTTTGGATTGGTGACCAAGAGATCATCTCCCACAATCTGAACTTTTACTCCAATTTCATTGGTTAGTTTGGCGTAGTGCTCCCAATCATCTTGGTCAAATGGATCCTCAATAGACACAATAGGATACTCAGAAACAAATGACTTGTATAAATCTTTGAGAGCATCTCCTGAGATCTTTTGTGACCCATCATTGTTCTGCACATGCCAAACAACAGATATAAAAGGAGGAGCAAATAAAGTTAGTATAAGTGTATAACATATACAAAGCAACTTGAAATACAGATTATCGTAAAATGATACAGTAACCATATATAAACAGATCTTGTAAAAGGCACAATGATCGAGAATATCTAGTGAGTTGTGACAGAGTTCACCTCTTCCTTGAAGTTCAGGTCATAGGTTTTATCTGATCCATAAAATTCAGATGCAGCAACATCCATTCCAATAACAACCTAGAATAATGAAGGAACATTCAATCAGCCATCTCCTAACATCAAAACAACCGAGAATTCATACGTGTAACTAAAAAGGAGCACTAACTTTGCCTGTGTAACCAGCTTTAGCAATGGCAGTCTTTAACAATTCAAGCCCTTCCTTGTTCTCCTGAACTTGCACAAAAAACGACGTCAATTAACTGAAGATTAAACTAACAGGTACAAATGAAGTAAAACCATGAGACTTCATTAACTGAGGATTGACCTGAATATTAGGAGCAAAACCACCTTCATCACCAACATTGGTTGCATCTTGACCATACTTCTTCTTAATCACAGCCTTCAAGTGGTGGTAGACTTCCACACCCATCTTCATGGCCTCCTTAAAAGATGATGCTCCTACAGGGAGAATCATGAACTCCTGCAAACACAGATGTATGAGAACTCAATACCAAAAAATGACCAACAAAATCAAAAGGAATATTGAGATCCATACCTGCATAGCAAGCTTGTTTCCTGCATGTGAACCACCATTGATGACATTGAAAGCAGGAACTGGAAGAACCAACTTCTTGTTACCAGCAAGGTTAGCAATGTGCTGCATCCAAAAGGTAGGTTTATTAGATTTTAGATAAAATGAACATAAATAACTTTCCATTAAATAAATTTCTGACACAAGATTAAGTGGTTTGGAGACCATAATAGAAATCATTCTCCCATTCACAGAGCAATATTCAAAAACTTACATTAGTCTACAAAAAAGGGGGAAAAAGAACGAGAAAATGAAGTCCGATGAGCCAGAATGTACCTTGTAAAGGGGAATGTTCTTGACTTCAGCTCCAGCTTTGCAAACTGCAAGTGACACTGCAAGAATGGCATTTGCACCAAGCTGGAGGGAAAATAACAGAAAAGAAACACAACACCATTAAATAGAGATGTTAATAAGCCTCAAAACAAAGTCATTTGAAAGACATTAAAGAAGCAATCAGCTAGGTTACCTTTTGTTTGCACCAACCCCACTCATTTTGAGTTCCATCTAGTTTTTGAACCATGAAATTGTCAATAGCAGTCTGATCAGTTGGGTCCTAAAGAAATCAATTGAAAAAACACACTTTAGAAAGTATACAGTGAATTATTTCCTTAAGTTCGCCACAATTAACTAATGCATGATTCTACTTATATATGAAACAATTACGCTCAACTTAATGGTACATTCTTTACATTAGTTCATTTTTTATTATATAGTAATAACTTTCATAGAAGCAAAAGGCAAATAATCACAAAAATAAAAACCAAACAGAGTTACAAAGCCAAGTTAAAAGTTCATTAAAACAATATCATCAGTTCATGAAACATTACAAACATGAAATCAAAGGCGAAAACAAGTCTGAGACAAACCTTTCCGATCAATCCAGGGCCGATGATTGTGTTAACGTTAGCAACAGCCTAATATTACAAGAAGAATAAATTGTTAATAAAATAAAGAAAAAATGCCAGTAAAAGTAAAAGATAAAATCGCAAGTATAACTGACCTTTGATACACCTTTACCAAGGTAATCAGAACCTCCATCTCTCAATTCAAGAGCCTCGTAAATTCCTAAAACAAAACAAAACGAAATGAAATAAATGAAATAAATAAATAAATGAAATAAATAGAATTAATTATTTAGATTATTAAGGGATAAATTAACGTACCAGTCGATGCACCGCTAGGAACTGCGGCTCTAGCCTTTTTACCATTCGATGTTTCCACATCAACCTATATCATATTTAATCAAATATTCCGTTAAATCGAATTAAATTTTTTATAAATTTGAACATTAAAAGTAACTCAAAAACTACCGGAATAGCGTTTATTCTATGCAATCAGCTGAAAATTATTAGAAAAACTCAGCTACTCGACCGGTTCGACTCGTCGAGTCGTAAAAATCTAAAAGCAAATAGATCGAAAAATATTTAATCGGGAAATGAGTGACGGAGATGCTATATATACAGATCGGTGTCATAACAAAGCATAGAAAAGGAATAAAAATGAAGAGAGAAGATCGGATGAGGCGAACCTCGACCGTTGGATTTCCACGGCTGTCGAAGATCTGCCTAGCTTTGACGGAGACGATGGTAACAGCCATGAGAATAAAGACTTTTTTTAGATCTAAAGAGAAGAAATAGTGAGAGAACTAGAAAGGAAGCTTTTTTGAGATTACTCACAACTCACAAGAGTTTTTAAGGGAACAGTTGGAGTGAAGTGTTTATAAAAAGGATATTAGGGTAATGATAACCGTTGATTTAAACAGAAAAAAAAATGTAGCCGTTGGATTTTGAGTTTGTTAGGTTTAGAAGAAACAAAACGATGCGCTTTTTGTCACGTGAGAGCACGGGTTTTAACTGTCTTTCTTTTTACTTGGTTTGGTAGATGCGCATGGTTTTGGGTTAATTGTCAAAAAAATCTACAAGCTTAAATATTACATAATTTTTGATCCAATACATTAAAAGTCATCATATTAACTGTCTTTTCTGTATACTTTCCCCGGTTCCGTTGCTACCACGGGCTTTACGCAATCGATCGGATCATATAGATATCCCTTTAACACAACATAGGTCGTCGAAAGGATCTCGGAGACTCACCAAAGCACGAAAGCCAGGATCTTTCAGAAAATGGATTCCTATTCGAAGAGTGCATAACCGCATGGATAAGCTCACACTAACCCGTCAATTTGGGATCCAATTCGGGATTTTCCTTGGGGGGTATCAGTAAGGAATTGGAATGTAATAATATTGATTCATATAGATACAGAGGAAAAGGTTCTCTATTGATTCAAATGCTGTACCTATGGGATAGGGATAGAGAAAGAGGAAAAAACCGAAGATTTCACATAGTGCTTTTGATCGAAAAATCAATCTGATTTATTTCGTACCCCTCGCTCAATGAGAAAATGGGTCAGATTCTATAGGATCAAACCTATGGGACTTAAGGAATGATGGAAGGGAATAAAATAAAAAAAAAAAGAAATCAAAAAAAGAGGGGGAAAAAATAATAAATAAGTAAATAAAAATGAAGTAGAAGAACCCAGATTCCAAATGAACAAATTCAAACTTGAAAAGGATCTTTCTGATTCTCGAAGAATGAGGGGCAAAGGGATTGATCGAGAAAGATCTCTTGTTCTTATTATAAGATCGTGTGATTGGATCCGCAGATGTTTGGTAAAAAAAATCTTCTCTTTTGAGAATAATCAAAAATGGAAAGTGTTCAACTGGAACATGAAAACGTGACTGAATTTGTCCTAGTTACTCTTCGGGACAGAGTGGAAGAAGGGAGGAGATTCTCGAACGAGGAAAAGGACCCAATGACTTCGAAAGAATTGAACGAGGAGCCGTATGAGGTGAAAATCTCATGTACGGTTCTGTAGAGTGGCAGTAAGGGTATCTAACATATGATATAATTTTACAATACTTTAATAATAAATACTGTTTAAGATACTCATCATAAAATTCCTTTTTAAAAACTAACTTGCTCGATATTATCTCATTCTTTTCCTTTCGGTTTGTCAAGATAGTTTAATAAGTCTTCACTCGGTAAATAAAAATTAAATTAATTGTATCGATTGAATAGATGATCTGTTCAATCTAATAATATAAGTAAATCGAATTTTTAAAAATCAATTAAAATCAAATTAAATCGATTATTAAAATCGGTTTTAGGCTTTTTAAAATTCAATAAATTTACATTTTAATAAGGTAAAAACAATGTAATTTGTAATTATGTTTGAAAATATATATATATATAAAGAAAAAATCAAAACGAAAGCCCAAAAAACAGTTGTACGTAATATCCTTGGGTTTTAAAAGTGTAGCATACTAGCATGGTTTAGTATAATGGGAACTTTCGAATGTTGTATATTTCATGTTCTATTTTATTGTATGTTAGTCAACTTATCAATTGCCGAAATGAGGGGAAAAAAAGGCCAATTAGATTGTGATATTTGGTGAATCGACCGTTGTTTTTTCTTCTCTTTGACTATTGTGTTGACGAGAGCAAGCATGAGTTTAATTGATTCTGTCAAATAGGTCAGCATTGTGGGCATGGTCCCCTGCCTATGTTTTATATTAAAGTTAGTTCATGAATCACGTCGGTCTAGACCTGCTCATGGTCCGGGCCGCGGCCCTTTTTTTTTTTTTTTTTTTTCTGCTCAGGCCCGGTCCTGGGTCGGTTCGGCCCGCCCGTTTATGCTCGAAACACTGTTCATTGAAATAAAAAAATAATTTTTTTTATTTTTTTATAATTAAAATTAAATAAAATAATATTATTATAATAAAAATTACTGTTCCGGGCCGGGCCGGCCCGGAACACAAAATATCCTGCCCATGCCCGGCCCGTGAGCAGGTCTACGTCGGTGAAGCTACGTTTGAATGGTAAAAAGTTTTGTTCATCTAAATTTGATTCAAGTTCGGTTCATTCGGTTCGAAGATTTATTGTATTGTTTAAAATATATTTTTTATAATTAAATTTAAATAAAAATATTTTTATTAATTAAATAATAATAAAAAATCGAGCCGGATACGTTTGAATTATAAAAATTATATCCTTATCAAATCGGACAAATAATTTGATTCGTGAACAAGTCTAATGCATTGCAAATTGAGTTCTATCATTTTCTAATATGCATTTTTTTATGAGTTGACAAAAATAGCTGCAAGATTTGCAGGTTTTTTTTTTTTTTTTTATATTTATGGACCACAAAGTCTTCAATTATCCAGAATATACCACTCCAGGTAATAAAAAAAAAAACCCAAAGAGGAGACAATTAATTATCTTTTCTGATTCAAAACATGGATTTTTTTTTTCATTTGTAATTGAAAGCTATTGAATTCGATAAAAGAATAATAAATTAGATAAAAGATAAAAGTAGATTAATGCCATCCAATGAAGTCAATTTTTTATCAAGAAGGCAAAAAAAAAAAAATTCCAGGAGGTCAATTTTTTTTTTATTTTTGTCATGCAACTCGTAAAATTTTTTTTATATAATTTTTGGTCGTTTTATGGTTATATATCAGTTTTATGAAATCCGCATGTTTGATGACGATAAGCCTGTCTAAAGAGATACTTGAATTGTCACTTTCTAATTTCTATATTTTCATTTGTTTCTGGTTAATGGGTCTTACTCACTTTCTCTCGTAAGTTTGATAGCATTTTTAATTCAATTGATATTTTTATTTTTAATAAAAGATGAAAAATAAATTAATAAAACTCGAATTTAATTCAATTAATTTATGTGATCATTCTTAAATAATGACATTCAATAAATTTATATTTAAATCTCGACACCTATAATTATTTTATTTTATTCTCAAACTACGATTTTATAAAATAAAAAAAATTTGTATTTTTTTAAGGATACTGTTAAATATTGATCTGATCTCAAATATATGGACTAAAAATAATATTAATTAATCTGATGTCCTTTTTTCGCGCATGAAGCTGCGCTCTTTCATTTCATATTGCACTTTTGAACCCAAAAAAGGTGAAAATTACATAAACATTGATGCAGAAATCTTTTCGTGCCTGGACTTATTTACTTGAACCTAGGGCTGTAATCGAGCCGAGCCGAGCTCGAATACTGAAAAGCTCGAGCTCGAGCTCGAGCTCGATTCGAAACTCGAGGCTCGAAGCTCGGTTCGAGCTCGATCGAGTATCACTTTTTAAGCTCGAGCTCGGCTCGAGATAAAATCGAACTATTCGAGCTCGACTCGATTAGGCTCGTTTATATACTCGAGCTCGAGCTCGAATTAAGGGTTTTTAAGTATGTATATATATTAAGGGTAAAATAGTAAATTAATAATAAAAATATTATAAATAAAAAAAGCTCGATTAGGCTCGTGAGCTGCTCGAATCGGGTATTAAGATACTCGAACTCGGCTCGCTCGATAGCTCGAGCTGCTCGAGCTCGAGCTCGGCTCGATAATGACCAAATCGAATTCGAGTTTTTTTCGAGTCGAACTCGAGTAGCTTGCGAGCACAGGTATCTCGTTTACACCCCTAATTGAACCCACCAACCAGTCCACCACCTACCTCTGCTCACCAACTACTTCTAATGCAAAAGAGAATCAATCAGGTATATACTTTTGTGCTAATAGTTTTCAAATTTCTTCATATATCTTCCTCAATCCATCTTCTTTGTAATTTGTCAAGAATTTCTTCAAATTTCTTCATATATCTTCCTCAATCCATCTTTTTTTAATTGATAAATATTTTTTATTTGTTAATTTTTTTTGTAATTCTCTTATGAGCCCACATGATCAAACTAAAGTGTGAAACTAAGCACAAAAAATCTATGGCTACCATTGATGTGATCAAATTTAAAGATTAGGATTTAAATGGTTCTCATGGTTCTGATTATAAGAGTTCTCATTGTAGTTGTCATCATATTCCTGGGTTCATCTTCTTTATAAATTGTCAAGAATTTATAGCTTATTTGATGCCATATTAATTATCCGGTTATACCAAATAAGTTTTTATTATTTGATTTTGTAATCAAATAAGTTTTTATTCCAAATAAAAAATTAATTTATGTTAACAGCTTATTTACGTACAAATTAAAAATTAAATAATTTATTTTAATAAAAAATAAAAGTTAAAGACCTATTCAAATATAATAATTTATTTAAGTAAAGTGATAAATTTTAAAGGTTTTTTAACCATTCAATTTCGGTTGAACAAACAGTTTTCAACATCTTGTAGATGTGTCTTTTTGGTAGTAAACAAAAATGGGAAAGGAGGATCGGTCATGTAGCTTCCAGTTCGTTACAAGAAATTTGGTTATTTGTAACAATTTATTCAATGACGCGTGTTTTTTATGTCACAAATTCATATCATTATGTGACAAAATTAAAATAACGTTACCTATCTATTTAAAATCTTATTATGCGTGACGTTTTATATCTTTATCATAAGTTTGCGTTACATAAGGCATGGCGCCAAATTTTTTTACCAAATCCTAATGGAGAGAAATATTTTTGTGACGATTCAAATACACTTGTGACAATTCATATATATTTTGTCATAGATAAAATATATGAATTAATGACATTTATTTAGTGACACATTAATTTTATATTATAAATTTATATCATTACATGACAAAATTTAAATTTCGTCACACTCTTAAAAAAAACATCCATCTTCATTATGTGACTTTTTTTTTTATATTTTCAAGAATGAAGGGTGCTCAAAGAGCTCTGTCATTGCCCATTCTGCCGAAGTTTATGAGCAAACAAGTTCTTTGCAGTATGCCACTATCCAATAAGCAATAGCTATGTAGTAGTTCATATTCAATTATTTATGCAATATGATTAACTAGAAGTAACAGAAAGCATATTTTGGTTACTTATTTCCTTGGATTATAGGCTCTATATGTGCCCAAGTTCCAAAGGAAGCCTCCTCAAAAATTTCTTATAACAACCCTCAAGGCCTCGACCAAAACTTTACCATCTAAAAGATAGCTTGGCTCTTTACTTATTGGCAACTTAATCTGTCGATTATCTAATGCTACTGAATGCTCGAATACTTGTTTATATTTGTCACTATCAAGGTCTAAACGAAATATCTATACTCGCAAGTTATTTAAGTTCGATTAAAAAAAATTTGAATTCAGTTTAGTTATTGTCGAGCTGAGCTCAAATAATTCGAGCTATCGAGTGAGCCGAGTTCAAGAATCGTAATGCTCTGTTTGAATAACTCACGAGTCTAATCGTTTTTTTATATAGTTTAAATTAGTATTGAAAAAAATCTAAATTCGAGCTCGAACATAAATAATCAAACATAAGAATTGTGTTCGTTTGTTATTAAATAAACGAGTTTAATCAAACGAATTCAAATTGTTTAATTTTTATCTTGAATCGAATTTAAATTTTAAAAATCAAACTCTTGAGTTTAAATCCAACTCAAAATCAAATTTTTTAATGTTCGGCTAGATTAGATTACAGCCTTACTCACTACAACCCACTGTAGCTTAATTACATTTTGCTGCTCCAAGTTTTCAGAAGTCTTTAACTGACAGGTGGAGATCATGTGACTGATATAGAAGTGTGATTTCGCTGTGTTGAAAGTAGACATTCTTATGAATCGGCAGTCCGTCAGACAGATCCATAGGAATAAGATACTTTTAATTTGAATTGATTTGATTTTATCCGAAACAATTTTTTATTATTATAATAATATATATTTTTAATTTTAATTATAAAAATATTTAAAAAAATATATTTTTAATAAGATAAACAGTAAATTTTAACTTATCGAACCGATCCGACCCGAATCAAAACCAAATTTAAATAAAAAATTTTAAAAAAATTAAATAGTGGCTCAACAGATGTACGCGAAAGGTTTCCAGGCGTCTCTGGCTAAATTATCCGTCATTATCCTCACACATTTTGATCACCAATTATCATCACACATTTTGATCACCAATTTATATAGCTCAACCAGCCTCCCAACAAAAAACTCCAAAAAAATAAATAATCTGTCTTCACCTTCTTCTTCTTCTTCTTCTTCTCACGTGACTTCCTTTGCTCCCTCCGTCTCCTCCTGAAAAAATCCCACCACAGCAAAACCAAAATCAAAGCCCACAAAACCTCACTCTACCTTCTCTCTACTTCTTTTTTACATTTCCATTTTCCACTAACAATGGTAGCTTCCTTAACAATCTCAAGATTTCTCTTACCCGCCGCCGCCCTTTCTTTTCCCACCACAACATCCAAACTTTCCCTTAAATCCCTTTCTTCAAAACTCTCCATTTCTCCCCTTTCCCTTTCCCTCAACCTCCATCGCCGCCCTTCAAAACCCATTTCCTTTTCCACAAAAACAACCCAAATCTCCGCCACAATCTCCGTCGGAGCCAAGCTTCCCGACGCAACCCTCTCCTACTTCGACTCCGACGGAGAACTCCAAACCACCACAATCTCCTCCCTTACCGCCGGCAAAAAAACCATCCTTTTCGCCGTCCCGGGCGCTTTCACTCCCACATGTTCCCAAAAACACGTTCCCGGGTTCGTCGAAAAATCAGCGGAACTCAAAGCCAAAGGGATCGACACCATCGCCTGCGTGTCGGTAAACGACGCGTTTGTGATTCGAGCGTGGAAGGAGAATCTGGGGATTAACAACGAGGTTCTTTTGTTGTCGGATGGGAATGGGGAGTTCACGAAGAAAATTGGGTGCGAATTGGATTTGAGTGATAACCCCGTTGGGCTTGGAGTCCGGTCCAGAAGGTACGCGCTTTTGGCTGAAGATGGAGTCGTTAAGGTTCTTAATTTGGAGGAAGGTGGTTCTTTTACTTTCAGTGGGGCTGAAGACATTCTCAAAGTGCTGTGATTTTGGTGAGATTGCACATTGGCTACTTCTTTTTATTTCGTAAACTCCTTTGTTGTGTAGTTTTTGCTTTGTTAATAAAAATGACTATACTCTAAGATCCTTTTATGAAATGTTGGCAATTGAAAGATATTAATGAGATTTTCTATGAATCTTTTTGTTCTATGGACATCATGTTGTGTGACTCAGATTGAAGAACAAATACAACCCATTTTCATGGTTAGGTAAAAAAAATGAATTAATTATACCCTAAACCCTAAATGAGTGAATTAACCATAATTAAGAATTGTTTAATTATTATTTTAATGTATTGTTTTTATTAAATTCATGACAAAACAATTTATTAATTACATTTTTTCCCTTAAATATCACTTTAACATTTCCTTTTCTCTTATTAAACTCATTGCAATGCTTTGGCCTCCAAAAACAAAAAAATTAATTACAATGCAAAGCTACCTCATTTGCATACTTTTGCAAAATAAAAAATTGCAAGTGAACAACAATAAAAATATGTTACCAACACAAAATAATAGATCATGAATCTATCTAATAAAATTTAGTGAAGTTGGGTATCAGCCCTTCTATAAATAAAAATGCTCTGACAACCTAGCTCTCTCTGATCTCCACCAAAAGGATAAAAAGAAAAGTTCCATCTGCCTATGAAACATCAGACACAAAATTAATTCTAGAAAATTTTGCTTCTCACTAGATCCTAGTTGTTACAAATGATAATGTGAATAAAATTAGTTTCAATTGAGTTTAATTATCACGTCAGCAGCCTCTTCCAAGACTCCAAAAAAGTAAACCTGAAAATGAAAATTTTTAAGGGTTATAAAATACATATATAAAATGTTTCTCAGCAGAGGAGACCACAAAATACGGACGAAGTATTTGGAAAATCTTTATATTATATTATTTAGTGTAAATTAATCTTTCTACTATAAAATTAGGTAATTTAGTTTTTATTCTTTTAAAATTGAACCAAAAAAGTAAAATCACTAAATAAATCGTTAAAAAAGCTGACTTGGTATTTAACTTATGTTTAATTGACAATGTCGAATACTAATATGGCACCAATAAAATATATTATTTTAAAATGACGTGAACAAAATAAATAATCAAATTGTTGAAAATGTCACATCAAATGTTGAAAATATATTATTTATTTTGTCCATGTCATCATAAATAATATAGTTTATTGATACCACTTCAGTATTTGATATCCACGACAGGTTAAATGTCACGTCAGCTTTTTAAACGGTTCACGTTAAACCACTTAGTAATTTTACTTTTTTTCTTCAATTTTTTTTAAAAATAAGGACTAAATTATCTAATTTTATAATAGAAAAATTAATTTACACTAAATAATATAATACAAAGATCTCTCAAGTACTTACTTAGAAAATACATACCTTGGGCTTGGAGACCCTATTCACTAGGCAGAGACACGTTAATATCAGGAGATGGCCGATGGATTGATGTGGGTTCTAAGCCATTCCAACCACCAAAAACAGAGGCTGCAGCATTTGGTATATTTTTATTAGCTGTGTTATTATCTGCTTCCCCAAGGCCAAGGCTAATTTCCACTGGAAAGGGGGATTTTGGTGTCATACAGTTCTCACCATCAGGTTTTGCTTGTGAGATTGGCCTTGCTTCTTCAGTCACCATGGCTGAAGGAATAGCTGGAGCGACTGTGGAAGCCACCGTATGCTCACGATAATGCTTCCTTTTATGCACTTTGTAACCATTTGGCATGAAGCTTCCTACCACAATCTAGCAAAAGAAAAATGGAACTATATCATCACTCCATGTATACAGCTTTAGTTTAGTGGAAATAAAATTTGTTGAAAAATGATGATATATGCTTAAATCTCCATTGCAGGAAGAAAAGCCTTTCGATATATTTTATATATGTTGCAGCCTAATTAGAACATATAAATTTCCAAGCATAGAACTAGCTAGAGAGAGTAGATTCAAGACATCGTTTAATATGGAAAATGTGCTTGACTAAACTATCAGATACGGGTATGTACCCGATATTGGTATGCTCAATTTTTTCTAAAATTTGTTATATATTTGGAAGATTATATATTTAAATATGTTGCAGTCTAATTAGAACATATAAATTTCCAAGCATAGAACTAGCTAGAGAGAGTAGATTCAAGACATCGTTTAATATGGAAAATGTGCTTGACTAAACTATTGGATACGGGTATGTACCCGACACCGGTATGCTCAATTTTTTCTAAATTTTGTTATATATTTGAAAGATTATACCCTTATATTCATGTCCAAATATGTATCGGATACGAGTATTTTAAATAAAATGAAAAGTCCAGGTAACATGAATATAATAACAAAGAGCAAAGGACTTATTACTTGTATAGGGCTAGCAGCCAACAATATACCAGCAAGTCCACCACCTATTACACGACCATCTGGTCCAGCCAATGAAACACTCAACCCACCAGTTCTACTTTTTACACCACCAATGTCACTGACTGTAAATGAACCAGTTAAGGACAATATCTCAAAGCGCCCCTGCAAAGTAATTCCAAATTTCAACTTAAGTGACTACAAATAAACTGTTAGAAACTATTGCAACATAAAACATACAATGGAGCACATAAACTATAAATATTGATACTATACTTAAAAGGAAACAACATCCACTTGAAATGTAGCAAAACTACAAATGCCAAATAAGTTGAGAGTAATTAACTATCAGAGAACAAAGATCACTAGTTTATGAGATGTATCAGACATCTCTACAGGGACATGTGCTTCCCTCAAAATCAAAACTGGATACAAAGAGCAAATAAAATGCCTTCATAATTTGCTGAAAGTATTCTTGATTTACATTGAGCATGGCATTGATTGGAAATTTGCTGAAGCAACCAGCAAAACATGAAAATTAAGTTGTAGTAAAAAAAATTTTGGTGAAAAGGATGTTGTAGTCTGGGAAGAAAAGGGTTGCAGATACTGAGATCCGAATTCTAGGTTTGCTGAATGTCACATCATAAAGATGACTGCATGAATCAATTGAACTAAGCACAAGTTCGTAGTATTCCTTATTTTAGGATGTAAAAAAAAAAAGCCTAACTTGAGCTGTTATAAAAGCAGCTTTAAATTAATGTGTGCCATGGTAAATCCCTTGGAATCACACTTTTTTCTAAGGGGAGAAACGAAATTAATAGTCATAAATTTATATCAATGTTAAAACAGTAAGCGACAGCAAGCATCAATGGGAGCAAAAGGTAGAAAAATCATGCCTCGTATGTTAAAATCCCACCAGAGGAACCAGGTTGTCGAATAGTAACATTGGAAACAGCTCCATTTGCTGACAGAATACAAATCCCACGAGTACCCTTTTGAGACAATGAAAGAATTTTTCCAGCAACATCCTGCAATGAAAAATAAAGAAATGTCTCTCATCATGAAAATTGAAGAAATTAATACAGGAGGATCTCAAAACTGTTTACAAATTACTCCCAATTAGCAATTCTCATGTTTTTTCCACTCTTGGAAATTACCTCCCCAGTATTAACTTTGACCACATGTGGCGTGAAGTCCCCTCCAGCCGTGTTAGCAAACAACTCACCTGTCCATATTTAATATCTATTTTTAATTAATGTGCAAATTAGCAAATAAGAATTGATTCATGAAAATAAAAAGTCAATTGTAATGAACCCAAAATTCACCAACTTAAGATGTCTTTCCAGAGTTAAATCTTTTTAGATACCAAAACCATACTCAAAACTCTTTAATTTCTAGCAAATTGAAAACCTAACTTACCCAATATAAAAAGAGTTTTGTTAACTGATGTTTTTAAAATATTTTTTAAAATTAATTAATATATTATTTATAATAATATTATTATATTAAATACAATAATTAATTGATAATTTTATTCATAATTTTTAATACATTGATCGAAATAAGAAAATATTACTATATATAATCTTAAATATTGTCATTAAAACACTGGTTAGCAATATATATATATATATATATATATATAACTGATGAAAAAATGAGAAGGCAAAAGACCAAGTTCCTATAAATTTGCTATGTTGCTATTGTCCTTTTGTCAAAGTTGAAATTAATGTGAAAACCCATCATTTATTATTAACTTAATCTTCCAATTCCCAAAGAAAGCATGAATCAACTACCCTACCCACAATGTGTTTGGTGAGAAAAAGAGAAACAAAAAAAATATATACTAAAAAAGGGTGAAGTCTTTAAGGCTATATTTCTACGTCCCATTAGAGATACCTTTTTTTTTTCTTTTTTTTTTATTATTCTTGGTATGTAAGCTGAATATTATTTACCCCCAGAAAAGGAAAAAGAGTGAATATAACAAAAGACATGCAACCAATCACAAGACCATATTTTTCTTTTTTTTTTTTTTTTTAATTTCTGCACTTTCTCGGGAACCAAACAGAGTTTTGTGTGGAACTAAACAAAATAAAATAAAAAAAACTCAAACTTTCTTGAACTTTACCTAGAGAAGCAAGAAGCTGCCAGTTACCAGAACCAGGAGGCCTGCCTCTACCTCTCTTGGAAGAGGAGAACTCAGTAGGAGAAGAAGGAGATAAAGTGAAGCCAGGAGGAGGTGAAGTTGTCACTACTTGATATGGTAACCTAAGGTTCCCATCTGCATCATATTTTCTTGGTCTCCCTCTCTTTTTCTTTCCTAAAGAATCAAGCCCAGCTCCACTACTTCCAGGAGTACTACTCCCTAGTGTTCCTCCTCCACCTGATCCTTGAATTGCTGTTGCTGTAGTTATTGTTGCTGCACTATCAAGACTTCTTTCCAAGCTCATCATGTTGATGTTCTTAAGCATATCCATGTTGATGACCTGAGGCAACACCACCAGGCTACTCACTGGTGCAGGTGGTGAGTCAGTACTGTCCGAGTTGCCTAGTAGTGACCCAGATATCGTACTCTCCTTTTCTTCCATTTTTGAAAAATGGCAAACCAAAAATGGAGTTCTTCTTAATTAAGAAGACAGAAAGTTGGGTGTAACTGTGTAAGCGTGCTTTGCTTTGTTGGGGGAGAGCCTTTTTTTTCTGTTAATTAGAAGCGGGGAGAGAAACAAAAAAAGAAGAAGGTGAAGTTTGAAACAAATACAGGTTTCCTTCAAATGGCGCCACAAACGGAAGGTGGCGTGCTTTCTTTTTTCTTTTCTTTTTTTCTTTTTAACTTTGGATAGAGAGAGAGACAGAGGAACAAAAGAAAAAATAGAGGTTTTATAAACTTCCCTCCATTAATAGAGCAGAGAAAATACTCTGGGGAAAACTAAGGTCTTTTTCTTGTCTGAACTCCACAGGGTCAACTTCAATTACTAGAACGAATTTATTCATTTTTATCCCCAAATTGCCCCCTATGATATTAGAAAATTACTATGTTTTTTTCATAAATAAATTTTTGCTTGGCTTTGCAACTAAGAATAATATAATAATAGAAATTAAAATGTGGCATTTAGGGTTTGCTTATACTAAAAAATGGAAAAAGAAAGTGGGCACAATGTTCTTGTTTTCTTATTTGACAATTTACGCAAAGTATATTAATGAAAAAATAGTCTTGAATTAATAATAGTAGTAATACTTTTATTTAATTAATATAAGAAGGCAACACTATCATTTTCGTTTAGATTTTTTAATGTAAATTTCCAACTCATCATCTAAAGTTAAGCCCAAAAAATAAGACTTTTCAAGTTTTTATGATTTTTGTAATAAATATTAAATTTGAGAATAATAAAAGAGATTACAGATGTTAAAATTGAAATTCAGATTTGTCAGGTCTAAATAACATCTTTTGAAAATAGTTACATAAACCAACTAAATTAAATTTAAGATTTCAATTTTCATGAAATTTGGTAATAATATTTTCACTTTTTTAATATTTTAAATTTAAACTTTTAAATGGTAGAGGCGACAAAAAGGCAGAAGAAATCTGTTCTCAAGGCCAGAACAACAAATTGAAGGGTAGTTCAGTAATTTAAAATACCAATCCCTTCTCTAGCCAGCCAGCCAGCCTAGGTGTTGTTAAAAGAAAGGGGGTAATTTAGAAGGTGGGATTTTGAAAGTTCGCAAAAATTGGAAAGATTGGATTAAAAATGCAGTCAAACCGATGCTTTGCTGTTAAAGCAATAAATCGTGACATAAAATATATATATTTTTTAAATAGTAATAGTTAATGCCTTATTTTATAAAACTAAAAAACTTCAAATCCTTGGAATTCGAATTTTCAATTTGTTCTTATTTCTAAGAAGTTTTGTGATTTGGGCACCTCAAATTGATATTTTCAACCACAAGAATGGTTAAATGGCACTTAAACCCCCACTCAAGTCTTTTTATCATTTCCTTTTCTTTTCACATTTTGAAAATATTATATATATATATATATATATTAACCTATTTTTTCACAATTTTCTCTTCTTTCATATGTAGTTGTATGTAAAATTCCTATTGAAGCAAAATATAAAGGAAATTTGGTGGGAGATATTTTTCCATAATCTATAAAAAGAATATCATAACTTTTGATTAAAAGCAGTATTTGATAAACATATTTAAGTTTTTAATTAATATGTTATCAATTTAATCACTCGTGTTCGTTGTTGTTGTGATCAATTTTTTTAATTAAAAAAAGAGTTTTGTTAACAAATATTAATTTTTTTTATTATATATATAGTAATATTTGCACTCAATTTATTGATAATGATGAAAAAAATTGTCAACTATTACATTTTAGTAAAATGTTAATAAGTGCATAGTGACATTGATTAAGGTGATATATTTATAAAAAAAATATATAATTAATGTATCATTTTTCTAATTCAATAAAAATAATATATTAAATGTAAAAAAATTAAAATGATAATTAAATAATCCTTTATTGATGTCTATAAACAGTTAAACAAATCTTAAATTTAATATAATATTATTATTATTATAAATAATATATTAATTAACTTTTAAAAAATACACATTCAACATTCATTAATAAAACCCTTAAGAAAAAGATCGCCACCTTGTTTTTATTCAATAAGCTATTTGTACAGTAATACTTGCAAATATGAGTAATTTTAAGTTTTCAGGTTTTTCTCCAATAAAAACATATGAAATTAGCTCTATTATTTATTTAAAAATTAGCAAAAGGAAGATTGTTTCCATTTATAGTTTTTCAGTCTTCATCTTTTTGGTTGCTCATAATTAACTTTTGAACAAAATTTCTTTTGAATCCTAATATTTCAAAGTTTTATTAAAATAGAGTATGAAAAATGCTTACATGGATTAGAACTTCTAAAAACTTCTAAAATGTTTGTAAAACTATTTAAAAAATTAAGCATTCAAAATTAAAAATCGTGATAAAATTTACGGTACTAAATAGGATAAGAAAAATATATTTTTTTTTTCTTAAAAGAGTGTGTGCTCGTATCATTTTGCTAGTTAGCCTAAATGGGTAATGAAAATTTATCAAAAAATAAAGAAATAAAAGAAAGCAGAAAAATCCAATTTTAAGTTCTAACACTGCAAAAAGCGAACAGTGATATAAAAGCTGTCGGTAAGACCGTTGACGGTCGAGACCAAACACGCAGTTCTTTACAACATTATTAAACTAGTAAATTGTAAGTAATAAAAGAGCTACAGTCCCCTGCTCTGAACTTCACTTCCCAAACTTAATCCAGTCCGTCAGATTTGATCATCGAGTTCCATCGAACGGCATTGATTTTCTCGTCGAAAGACCTTAACCCACGTCAGATTGCTTTAGATTAGCTGAAGCCAATCTAAAAACGACGTCAGAGTTGGTATTTTGTGTGTGGGTTGGGTTGGAGAGATGTTTAGGATATCATATTGGATTTTTCTAATTTTTATGAAATTTGAATTCGTTTAAATTTGGATATTATTATTCGAATTTAAATTTAAATTAGATAATAATATTAATCAAATATTTGAATCCATTAAATGCTCAAGTACATTAAATCAAATTTTCTCAAATAAAAGTATAAAATTAAACAAATTTAAAATTCAAGATTCAAGTTTAACAACAAATAACTTTTCAAAAATTCAAAAAGCAATAACTTAGATAATAAAAATAAGTTTATAAACTAAAAACAATCATAAGAAACGGTTCTATTTCTATATACTAAAAATATGTGTTTCATAAACTAAAAACAATCGTAAAATTTAGTTGAATTAACTGATGAAAAATTATTATTCTTTTCAACAACAAATGTGCAAATTGAATCAGCAATTGAATAAGATTTTTTATATTTTATAAATATGTAAATTGATATCGGATTCGGATATCCGACACAATTCGAACCAAAGCCCAAACGGATTCAATATCAAACATCTTAGGATTCGAATTCGCTCAGTTCGAAGAAGAAAAAAAACTCAAATTAGACTTGACCGTTGTCGAGACGAGCTTTAGCTCGAGTTATCAATCAAGTTGAATTCGAGTATCCTAATACTTTATTTGAGTGGCTTGTGAGTTTAAGCGAGTTTTTTATTTTTAATTAGTTACGAAAAATCTCTATTAGATTTTGAGCATAAATAATCGAGTTTGAAGTCGAGTATAAGAATTGAACTCGTTTTTACTAAATAAATGAGTTTAATCGAGCGAGCTCGAATAGTTCGTTTTTATTTCGAATAAAACTTAAGTAGTCAAGCTATAAAAATAAAACCCGATTGAGTTCAAGCCGAATTTCTAATTGAGTTTGAGCTCAAATTCGAACTTTTCACTGTTTGAACTCGACTTTGATTAGACTACACCTTAATAACCATGCACTAAACAAGGTTGACATTTTTAGCCTTCTCCCTGCATAATACTACTCTCAATCTGTCACAACTACACCTTCGAAACTAATTCCTTTTTATTACGAAATTTCTCCTAATTAATCTCTTGTCAAAGTGCTCATATTCATGAAAATTTGTTTGATCATCTTTTATATATTTTGTATCCTTTTCTCATTTACTGAAAGGCATCTCTTCCATTATAATTATCCTCAATGCCATAAATAATTGGTACATATAAAAGACAAGTATTTATTTTAGTTTTGCTAATGACCTTAAATCCACCAAAATCCTTTTTTGACCCTCAAAATTTTTATTTTTTTTTTGTTCAAACTTAAATTCTTGGTTCGAACTACAATTATGTTGGGTCGAAAATAAAGAAAGGGAGGCAAAGAGATGTGTAAATGCAACCAAGGAAAATAAAGAAAAAGACAACTTCCACGAGGACAAGATAAGTGATGCAAGAAGCAATTGCATGTCCAAATTTATATTTTAAAATAAAATACTACTTAAAAAAATAGTGAAAATTTTCACTATTTTTTCGAAGAATGAATAATGTACTTTTATTTAAATATATTTATTCAAATCATTTTTTCCTTTTTAATGAATCGAGATTTAATCTATTTGATTTATACAATATTTTTAAGAGATGACATATAAAAAGTTTGAGTTCAAAACTCAACATCACAATCTCTTTCTTTATCTTCAGACTACGACTTCTTTTATACAATTTTTTTTCCTTTTTAATTATTTTTTATTTATCTTTGTATTTAATTTAAAATTATTAAAATTTCAGTCATATATTTAGTTGAAAATGTATTATTCATCCTTAAATAAAATAGTAAAGCTTTATTTATTTTTTCATATTCTGAAATAGCCAAAGTAAATAAGATATTTTAAAAGTGATAGATGATTCCAAAACTTGTTTCCCTAAATTTAAAAGTAACTTCTTCAAAAAAGAAAGAAAGAGATATTGCTTTCAAAGATATGAACCCAAAATTCAAGATCTTCCCATAATTATCTATGCACTCAACTATTTTTCTTACCTTAAGATTTTTTTTTTTTTTCTTTCAGTTGTACACTGAATAATATTTTATGAGAAATGATTCATTTAAATTAGTATAAAATTAAATTAATTTTATATATTTTTATATAATTTATATTTGTTTAATTTGATTATCGAATTTTATGTTTTATTCAAATACATCATACACGTCAACTTTGAGTAAATTAAAAATATTTAAATATTTATTTGATGTAAACAAAATTTGATCATTAAATATATATTGAAAAAAAAAAAGTATTTTCGATCAATATGATAGAGATATCGGATTGATACGAAATTTTACGTGCACAACGAATATGATTATACTGCGAAATTCAACGATTGATTTGTTAAAATATTAATAGTATATAAAATTATAAAATATATAAAATTAATTAATTTTATATTAATATAAGCTAATCACACTTTATATTTTATTATGTTAATTTAAATACAATAAAAAAAAGTGGTTCTAGAAAAGGTGGATTGTCCCTAGTGATGAGCATGTGGGGATAAGGAGTTAATTTCAAGGCAACCCATATGCTATATATATTTATTTATTTTTACTTTCTTTGACTGTTCATTGTGCTCTTTCGGATAATTAAAACAAATAAATTTGGTTTTCCAATACCAATCCCTTGATAAAAGATAATAGTAGCTAAAAAAAAAAATTGTTAACTGGATTTGATAATTTGAATGTGCGTATCGTATTTTATATTCTTTTTATTAATTATATAAATATAAATATAATATAAATTATTAAATATGTTAAAATTTTAAATATGAATACGATACATATATTACATGTCGTGTTAATCATATTTAAACGTATAGTATTTATTATACTATTTTTATATTTATTAAATATATCATATTTATATCATATTTTCATATCATATTCAAAATTACCGAATCTTACTTTTAACCCTTTGAAGAGTGCCAACAAAGAAAACAAGAATAAAATTAATCTATTCTCTTAAGATTTAAGGGACCCAAAATGATTTTTTGAGAGATTGTTGTGATAGAAAAAAAAAAAAAAAAATAGAAGGGGAGGGGAGGGGACCATTAATCTTTAATATGGTTAATACTTTTGAATTCTCATTTCACAACCAAAATAATGAATGAATAAGCATGAAATAAAGCTGAAAAGTTATAATTAAAGTTAAATGCAAAGAACCAAAACCCTTTTCGGCTCACTCAATGTAAGCTCATTCCACAGCCTTATTATTTTAATTAATTTACATTATTTATAGATCAATCTGCCGTCTGGTGAGCTAACATTTTCTTCTTTTTTTTGGACAACCTATTCATGACTTATTTTCCTTCTCATAATTGTCTTTTTTTTTTTTTTTTTTCTTTCTGATAACGATAGCTACATTATTTATTTTATTGTTTATTTCGATCATAAAACGATATCTTGATACGATGAGTATTTTTAATTAGGTTTTTGAATAAAAATTTGATTGTACGTATAGATTAGCTGATGAATTAGGGAAACAAGCAAAGCATTCATATTATATATTGTCTCTAAGGAAGGAAACACTACTAACATATTGAGATTTTATCTTAGAAATATTTTTATTTCGAATTTGAGGAATGAGGGAGAAAAAAATTTATGATACGAGAAAATCTCACTTTCTATCTTTAATCCAGAACTCGGTTAAATCCATTTTTAGAGCCTATTTACTAGGGGAGTTTGGTGGGAATTTGGGGTTCAAGATGGCATCATACCATCCAATCAAAATGATTTTTTTTATTTAAAAGAAAATTTCGTTTAATAATTTTAGATACGATAAAAAAATATGATATGAACACAATACCTTAATGAATATAAAAATAGTGTAATAAGCAAAATATAATAAATTTAAATATGATTAAAAATATATTTAATATATGTATCGTATTCTTATTTAAAATTTTGATACATTTAATAATTTATGTTGTGTTTATATTTACACAACTAATAAAAAAAAATGAAACATAACATGCTTACATGAATTATCATATATGAAAATCCCATTAATTTCCTTCTTTTTCATTAGTTCTTTACTTCTTTAACTGATCTAACCATTCTTTTGACAATTTAACACCCATTGTGAAAGAAGAGTTAATAAAATAAAAGGGAAAAAGAAAAGAAAAGAAAGGGTGAATTATTTGACTACAGCAATGGCTTTGAGAGGTATATGCTTAAGGAGGAGTCGGTTTTCCATTATGGAATATCTTTGGCTTTTTAGGACTACCCCATAAAATTAGGCTTTCTTTGAATGCTGTAAAAGGACACAACACTGGTACTGTGGTCAAAAGTTGTGTTGGATGGATTATTTATGACCAAAATATATATAATTTTGGTTAAAGAAAAAAACATCATTTTGAGAGAAGGGGGGCACTAATTATAGTAGAGAAGTAACCCATCAGAATTGAATGATTATGGTGACATACAGACACAGTTCACAAAGTCTTACCATAAAAATCTACTTCACTTTTCAAACTCCCATGTGAAAGCAAAATATATGTATGGATTTTGTTAATAAGTATTTTAAAGTTATTTTTTAGTTTATTATGTATAGCAATATCTATATTCAATGTATTGAAAATGAAGAATAAAATTATTAATTTTTGTATTTAATATAATATTTTTATTATAAATAATATATTAACTAATCTTAAAAAGTGTTTTAAGGGCACTTATTAACAAAAACTCATATATATATATATATATATATATATATATATATATATATATTGAGTTTGTGGGATTCAAAGGGAATATTTGAAATAGATTAGGGATAATTTCGTTATGCTATATAACACCAAAAAAATAATAGTTTTTTTTTTTTTAATTTAAGTTTTTAGATTTTTATTTTATTTTTAAATGATGTATTTAAAGGGTTGGTTCGCATGTTAACTCATTGGTCGATTTAGGATTCGTACTCGATCCGTTCGAGAAAAAAATAAAAAATAAATTTATTTTATTAATTATTTTAAGTTTTAAGTTTTTTTTTTTTAAATCATATATTTAAAAAGGTTGGTCCGCACGTTAATTCGCAAGTCAAATTAGGATTCGTACTCGACCTGTAAGAAAAAAATAAAAAATAAATTTATTTTATTAATTATTTTAAGTTTTTTTTTTAAATCATATATTTAAAAAGGTTGGTCCGCACGTTAATTCGCAAGTCAAATTAGGATCCGTACTCGACTTGTAAGAAAAAAAGTTAATTTTTTTTAATTATTATTTTAAATGATGTATTTAAAAGAGTTGATCCAGACATTGACTTGCGAGTCGATTTAGAATCCTTACCCGATCCTGGGAAAAAAATAAAATAAAAAAATATTTTATTAATTATTTTTAGTTTTTTATTATTATTTTATTTTTTAATGATGTATTTAAAAAGATTGGTCCGCACGTTGACTTGCGTGTCGATTTAGGATTTATACCCGACAGTACTGGGGAATTTTTTATTTTATTTTAAATGATGTATTTAAAGGGATTGGTCCGCAAATTTACTAGCAGGTCGATTTAAAATCCGAACCCAAGGAAAAAAATAAAATAAAAATTAAATTTAGTTTTTTATTAATTAATTTATTTTTAAATGATGTATTTAAAGAGTTTGGTCCGCACATTGACTCGCAGGTCGATTTAGGATCCGTACCCGATCTCGAAATTTTAAAAAAATATATTTTATTAAATGTTTTAATTTTAATTTCTAATGATTATTTGAATGGGTTGGTTCGTACGTTGACTCGCGGGTTGATTTAGGATCCGTATCCGCCCCGCTCGAGAAAAAAATAAAATAACAATTATTTTATTATTTAGTTTTTATTTTATTTTTAAATGATGTTTTTAAAGTGGTTGGTTCGCACGTTGACTCGTATGTCAATTTATGATCTGTACCCCAACGTCTAGGGGAAAATATTAAAAATATATTATTTTATTAATTATTTTAATTTTAAATTATGTATTAGAAGGGGTTAGTCCGTATGTTGACTCGCAGGTAGATTTAGGATCCGTACCCGATTCGCTCGGGAAAAAAAAAATAAAAATATTTTATTAATTATTTTTCTTTTAATTTTAAATGTTGTATTTAAAGGGGTTGGTACGCACGTTAACTCGCAGGTCGATTTAGGATCAGTAATCCGACACGCTCGAGAAAAAATAAATAATAAATTTATTTTATTAATTATTTTAATTTTAATTTTAATTTTAATGATGTATTTAAAGGGGTTGGTCAACACCTTAACTCGTGGATCAATTTAGAAATCGTACGAGACCAGCTTGGGAAAAAAAGAAAAACAAACTTGCTGCTAACCTATGTGAAAAAATCGATTATACGAGAGAATAAAATACAACCCACAATTTTATTTTCTTATTTATTATTTTTTACCTCTTATAAATAAAAATATACACTATACAATAAAGTCTAAATTTTTTCAAAAATACATATAAATAACATTTGAAAATGTATTTGTATCATGTAATTTATAAATAAATAATTATCATAAATTTAATTTTTATAATTAAAAAAATAATTATATTAATATTATTATAATTAAAAATATATAATATTTAAATAAATAACTATTATTTAATAAAATATAAACTAAAATTAATTTATTATTATTAATTAATTAAAAAATTTATAAACAAATTTAAAATATCCCGACGAAACGGGGTATTTCACCTAAACCTAAGCCGAAGAATATGCATTTCCCATAACAAATAAGCAATTATGAGATAATATGCATTAGGGTAGAGGAGCAGATGAAGCTTATTGTAAGGTAAAATTGTTAATGGGTTGGATTGAGTCATATTTGAATAAAAAAATTTATTTATTTATTTAGGTTCGATTTGAGTTCAAATTGAATTAAAAAAAGTTCGCTTTATTGTTTGAAATATATTAATTCAGATTGAATCTGTCGAATCAGACGAATAATTCAGTTGATGAATAGATTTAATTAGCAACCTCCCCTTCTACCAATATTTTTTGTTTGTTTTGGAGATAAAAGATTTGAATTATGCCTTTTAAGCATATGATTATATATCAACTATTTAATCAAATGCAGAGTGTTATTAATAAATTTTTATTATTGTATGAATTAATTGAACTAAATCTTCGTAAAGTTAAATATATTTGCTACTGCATGAGCCATAAAATCAACATTAAAATTTTAATTTGGATTAGGTAATATTCTAGAGATATGAATCTAAGTTTTTTCTGATTTTTTTTTTTTTATAAAAGTTTTCTGAAATTTTATAGAATAAATTTCGGTTTAAGTACCCACATAGTTCTTGTACTATAGTGAAAAGAGTAATTTTGTTTCTGTATAGTAAAAGTGAGTAATTTAGTCCCTGTACAATTGAAATAGGTGCAAATAAGTAAAATTGATAACGGTGTTAATAAAAAACTGTTAAAATGCTGATGTGGATTCATAAAATATAACAGAATTAATGACTTTGAATAAAATATGAGTTGAAATATATCTAAATCCGTTAGATTTTACAAGTCTAAGTCATCATTTTAACGGTTTTTCATTAAAACCGTTATCAATTTTACTTATTTGCACATATTTCAATTGTACAGTGACTAAATTACTCATTTTTATAGTACAATAACTAATTTACTTTTTTTACTACAGTACATGGACTATGTGAGTACTTAAACCAATAAATTTTCATTATAAAATGAGGAGGAATCCACTTACACTAGTGTAAAACTAAATTAGTTTTACATATTTTCATAACTTTTTATGCGATTCATATTTTAACAAACCGACCGTTGGATTTAACAATATAAACGTACTTGTCTTGCACGTAAAGTTTCGAATTGATCCGATATCTCTATCATATCGATCGAGAATACTATCTTTTTCAATATATATTTAACGGTTGAAAGTTTTTTTACATCGAACAAATAGTTAAACATTTTTAATTCACTCGAAACTCGACGTGGATGATCTATGTGAATAGAACATAAAATACGATAGTCGGATTAAACAAATATAAATCGTATAAAAAATTACAAAAATATGAAAAACTAATTTAATTTTACACTAGTGTAAGTGGATACTTCTCACGAAAAATTATGTTATTCAACATAAATTTATCAACGCTGGCAATTAAGGAGAGTTTTACAATATAGTGAAGCCCAATTATGAAATTTGGTACGGCCCAAATGCTACCACATGGGCCCACTAGGAAACTTCTTCGTCCAGAAAAACCTTCCCCTGACCCATTCTCGCCGCTCCGAGCCTCCAATCCATCAAAACTGAAAACTCTGCTTTATAAAAGAAGAAAAGCACACTCCGAAAACAAGCGGAAGCGAAAATGGCGATGGCGGCATCGAAGGGAGAGCTAGTTTACAAAATCTACAGAGCATTAACCTACGGTCTGTCACCGTTGCTGCACCTTCACTTACACTGGCGCAAGTTCCGCGGACTGGAGCACCCTCTCAGGTGGCCCGAACGCTTGGGCCGGCCTTCCCTCCCCCGCCCCTCCTCCGGCCCACTCCTCTGGTTCCACGCTGTCTCTTTAGGAGAAGGAACCGCCGCGATTCCTGTCATAAAATATTGCTGTCAACGGAGACCAGATGTCAACATTTTGATGACAACCACAACGTTTTCTGCTTTGTAAGAAATCACCTGAAGCTTTTGTTTTTTTTTTTTTTTTTTTAAACATTAATTTGGTTATGAGCGCGTGGGCATTTAAATTTTTTCCACGTCTCCATTTTAGTTATAAATATGTTAATTTTAGACCATGGTAAAAATTGGAATTTACTATTGGAAGTGGAGTTTTTAAATTATAAATAAATAGGAAATGTTAATCGGTGTCTAGCGTTACTGGTTAGTTGATATTATAGAAAGAAAAATATAATTAATGCTTTCTTTTTTCTTGAATTCAATAAAAGTAATGTATTAATTGTAAATTTTGTTCTTAAAATGATAATTAAATAATCTTAAACCGGTGCTTATGTATAATAGCTATAATATGATCCTTTTGTTAATCCTTACAGCTAAATTGTAGTAGTAATTTTAATTTAACTTCCTTTGTGCAGTGAAGTACTGAAAAATAGACTTCCAGCTAATGTTATATATCAGGTTAGTTGTCTAGCATATATGATATAACTAATGTTGATTTACATGGAAGATTGATGCATGCAACTCATGCAAATTATGAGTTATGGCATTTTCACTTCATGTAGTAAAACTTTATAACTTCTTAACAGTTTGCTCCACTTGATACTCCTGCTGCCATTGATGCTTTCCTTGGGTATTGGAAGCCAAATTGGATTGTACTAATGGAGAGTGAATTATGGCCGAACCTTATTATTGGTGCTTCCAAACGTGGAGTAAGTCATTTCCTACTTGGTGATGCATTTAATACTCTTTTTTCTCGAAACCCTTTTCTTCAGGGAAATGAAAGTAAGTAATCAGTTTGTTTACCTATGTATGTGTAAAAATTTAGTTTTTAATTCCTATATGATTGCTCAATAATATGAGAAAACAGGATGGATTTTGGACACATGTTAAATCTACACAATTTGTCTATTTGTCTGTTATATGACATTCCTCATGTGTGTTTTATGGTATTTTATTCTGTTTCAGGTGTTTTCATACTATATAATGTATGTGTTTTCATTTTTTTTCCTTTCAGATTGGTCTGGCATTATTAAATGGTCGGTTGTCTGCAAAATCCTTTAGAAATTGGTCGAGACCAGTGCTTTTTCCACTAATATCACTTTTGTTGTCCAAATTTTCCTTGATTGCCCCGTTGGTATGTAATCCAATACTTTACATGCCTAATACTGTCTTCCTTTGTCATGTCATTTATCAAAGCAAATATATTTCTATTGTTGTTATGAGTGCCTTTGTTACTTTAGAATTTTTTGTTGTTGTATGCCACAGAGCTCTGTCCAGGCAATTCATTTTCAGCTACTGCAAGCCTCACCTTTTAGCATACATTTTTCTGGTGATCTAAAATATGGTATGCTGATTAATTTTTTTCTTGGAATATCCTTTTCTATTGTTATGCTGTGAACCTCAAAGTGGTAACTATTGTAGACTAGATTTGTTCTACAGCGTTAAATTGTCAATTCATTTGTCCTGTACTTGATTTTTTTTGGATGAACTCCTGTACGTGATTTATGATTAGTACATGAAAAGATAATTTCACAGTCATTGCAATGACTTCTTCCACTTAGTTGTTACTTTCTAAATTCCTTGTGCATATATCCCTCAACTTCTTTTAGATAATATATTTTGGTCACTTTTTAAGAAATTTCAATGGTTTATCCTAATATGCTACTATTCTTTCTATTCAGCGGTGGATGAATATGAACTTATTGTGAAAGATGTTAGACATATAGAGGATCTGCAAAAACAGCTTTCTCAAAAACGGGTTTGGATGGCTGCTTCAATTCACCGTGGTGAAGAAGAAAGTCAGTTCTTGCTACTCTTGCAACTCTATCGTGATTACCTTGTTTTACTTTGGTTGTCATTTCATTATAATTTTATGCAAGACCTTAACTATGTGATATGATATGATAAGATCATATTGATTGAGTTGTTTCGAAAGGTTAGCACGCTATAGTAAGTTTATGGGTGATTGTTATATGAAGGTGCTATGGAACTGACACCAAGATAACAGCGGTTTTATCTGATCAGTCTGTGGCTACCTGCTTTTTCATTGGCCATTGACTTTCATTGAATTCACATAATTCCTCCAAATAACATGTTACTTTCATATTTACTGGATAATCATGGCTTCTGCAGTTAATTAATTTAGTACATCCACTTGTATAGTTTAATGCATCATGGTCATTTAGCATTTAGTTAATGTTTTTCTGGTGATTATGGGTTCATTCTAAGACATTTATAACTTAAAACTCTCAGGATCATCTTAGTTTTTTTTTTTACAAGTATAAGAGTGAAAATCTACCTGCTGTGAGCTATTCTTTTCTTAGACAAAGCACTAACAGACGTTTGCTGCAGTAATGTTAGGAGTCCACAATGTTCTCATGCAAACTCACCCTGACATTGTCACCATTATTGTGCCTCGACATCCACATCATGGACAAGAGATTGCTAAAGTATGATTCTTCTGCACACAAGTGTTATTTTCCATTCAATACAATGATTCTTCTAGTCGATCTACTATGTACTCGAAATTTCGGTTTCTTTACCTTTTACGCCCCTTACTTCCTCTCACTTTAAAATTATCAATATCTATTTTGTGACTCATCTTACATACTTGGTTTTCGAATGAGACATTGGTGGTTCCAAAATAGTAAATTTGTCCTTTATATCAGGTGATAACTTCTGTTTACAATTTCCTAGGATAATTGGTTAACGTATAAGTACTATAGTGTGAAGTTTATGACCCTTGATGTTAATTTATTGGCAATACAACTTGTTTCCTCTTCACTGCAGTCATCCTCTTATGATAATGAAATTAAATTATAATCTTCAACATGCTTCTACATCATGCCTTTTAATTAGGGTGTTTTTAAAGTTGAATTCCTTTTACCATAAAAATGTTCGTATAAATCATTAATCATGAATTGATTGTTTAATTAATTTCGGAATTAGCTTTGTACTGAATGAGCAAGAATGTTGTTAGTGCATGGCTTAATGAATATATATTGGCTACTTTTACATTTTCTTAGAATTATTAGGAAACCTTGCTTTGATGATGCAGGAATTGCAGAAAGGAGGGCAAAATGTAGCTTTGAGGTCTCAACATGAAAAACTTATTCCCGGAACAAGCATATATGTGGTGGATACACTTGGTATACAGCATCTTATTCCTTTTCAGTTTTCCTCAATTTTTCTTTATTTCAATTTTAGTTGAAATTTCAATTGGATTTTTACCTTGAGCTTCTGTAGGTATTTAATCAATCTTATTAAATATCACTACTGCTTCCCAGCCTTTGATTTGGATTGTTTATTGTTTTACTTTTAGTGAGATGCTGTGTGATAAACAATGAATTATATCTGCAATCTGGGCTTAAGTGTAACAAGATAAAAAA
Source organism: Fremontodendron californicum (assembly GCA_030761205.1). Taxonomy (NCBI): domain Eukaryota; kingdom Viridiplantae; phylum Streptophyta; class Magnoliopsida; order Malvales; family Malvaceae; genus Fremontodendron; species Fremontodendron californicum. The sequence goes on along the minus strand of JAULJL010000009.1, from coordinate 6,350,795 downwards.
GAACATATAAGAAATGAGAACATCTGTAAGATGTTTTTGTAGAGTTACCTGAGCTAAAATGAGAGAAAGTTGTTAAGCATGGTCATCACATCAAATTGGAGATTATACTAATATGTATAGAATTAGCCATTTTTTGGAGAGGGTTTTAATTTATATTGCAACTCATCAACTTGACTAGTTTGGGAATACTTTAGACTTGCGAAAACATTCAGAAATAGTTTAGGATAGAACCAAGAAAGCATAATTGAGCTTGTCAGATGACGTTTATCATGATATATCTAAAATGGATAGGACCGAATGATATCAAGCCCATTGCATGCACTTTTGCCTGGTAAATACCAGCCTCTTTTGCTGCCAGCATGACTTTTCACTTTCCAGTTTTCAGAGGTTGAGTTGCATTACAAGGGTTACAAACGTAAATTGTTCTGAACCAGTTTATATTCTTGGATTCGTAAACCTCACTTCCATTGCACTTCTTATGCAAGTAAAATAACTTTGAAATAGAGTTCCATCAAGCAATGCTGTTACTAGATTATATGTCTTGCCATGGCAAAACTTATTTATAATGTTATTCTATACTGCAGGTGAATTGAGGCAGTTCTATAAGTTGACCCCAATAGCAGTAATTGGAGGTTCTTTCTTCCCTGGTTTAGCTGGCCATAACATATCTGAAGCAGCTGCAGCTGGCTGTGCCATTTTGACTGGTGAAAATTTGCATCATGCAACTTATGTGTTTCATCTGCCTCATAACATGCTCTTTTCAAGGGTTTTATTTGTGATAATTTCAGGTCACCATGTTGGGCATTTCTCACATATGGTGAGAGAAATGCAACAGTTAAATCCTTTGTCAGTAATGCAGGTATTTTTGGAAGTTAAACATTTTTTGGAGGGATCTTTTATTGAGACTCTTTCTAGATTGATTCTGCAAAGATGATAATTATCTGTTGCAACAATACGATATTTGATTATTGTACTTTAAGCATCTAGTATATATAAAAGTAAAAGATGTTTATGTCTATGCAGTTTTGTTGATTAATCCTTCTTTTAAAAAAGTTACATTAGCAAAGGCGGCATTCAAACTCAGAACCTCCTTTTAGGTGGAATTGTGGGTTATCACCAAGCTATTCCATAGTCCCTGCTTGATTCATCTTATTCTTTGGTCCATGTAGTCCTAAATCTCATTGGTTAAGTAGTAAGCCGATTCTCTACGTCTGCTAGTGTTGCTAGTGCTGTTTTGGAGGTTATTTCTTAGTGAATGGTGTTAACAGTCTAGATTGGCAGATGATACTCCTGGAATCTGCTCACCTCTTGAGAGTCATTTTCCTTAAATCAGCTTAATTTGAACTGAAATTTTTAAGGATGATCCATGTTTCTAGGTTTAAAATTGTTCAATTTGTTTGAAAATTTCAGTCAAGTATTACCAACTTTTTCATTGGCCACATGTTCTCATTAGTCCTTTGGGTAAAATATCTGTTTAAGTTGTTGACACAGTAATGCTTATTTTTGTGGTCAAACATTGTAGATTTTATTGTTACTGATCTGCAGGTGTCTGGGAAGTTAGAGCTCGAAAAGGTTCTAATGCAGCTCTTTGATGATTCAAAGATTCTAGAATCACGACAAAAGGCTGCAAAAGAAGCTTTACATGCTTTATCAAGTAGTGTCGTTTCCAATGCTTGGAATCTACTGAATTTCCATTTTTTGAGGCAGGTATTCTTTTAGAAAATAAATCAACACTGACATACAACATATGTAAATATGAGAGTGAAGCATACACCTGCTCTAGAGCACATAAAGGCATGTAATCCCATTTTTGAGTCCTATATTACTATTTGCTTTCTCATGTGGTATATTGAATCTGGAAACCAACTTTTTTCCCTAGAAAACATTGAAAACAATTACTTCCAGTGCAGAATTTATGTTGAATTAAGCCTAAATACCTCTAAAATCCAAAGCCTTTTATGCAAGGGTGATTACTTGGTTCTTTATATTATTTTTATTATATAGTATTCTCTCAGCTGTTTATCATTGAGGGTTTTTCTTTTTGTCTTCTTTTTTTAAAAAAAATTCTCTATGCATAACTAACAGAAGAGTCAGTTTTTCTCTTCTTTGCTGTTTCTTCTTTCTATGTTATCCTTTTGCTGTTTTGTGCAACTCTCTGTGCATGCTTATGCTAATAAAACATATATGCATAAAGTTCGAAATCGAATAGCAAATACTTGTTTTGTCCATATGTAGCTCAATAACCAAATATCTTATACATTCTGCAGTAAGAATATAACTGTATTTGCATCATTAATTTAACAGGAAGAAATGATGATTACATTCAGAGAGGTTTGACAACTGCTTCAACTGTTGCGCCCAATCTTTGCTGCTGTTTCCATCACTTTAGTACATCTTTGTTAGATGGAACTATGAAGAAGTGGACTTTAGTCCTCCATGACCTTATACTTAAGTCTTTGTTCTTAACATGCTAAGTTAATTGACAGACATCTGACGCACCCACCATCCAACGAATGAAATAATATCTCTGAAAACACACCCATCACAAGGTATAGCCTGGGGACCATCTTTTTAGGCTATGTTGCTCCGACTTTTCATTTTTCTTGAAGTACTCGTATCCAGATGCATATTCGGACATGGGTATGGGGATATGACCCTCCAAGGACCCTCCAAATACATGGAAAAATTTGAAAAAAATTGAACATACCCGTGTCGGACATATACTCGTGTCCGGCACTCACACCCAAGTCCGAGTAACATAGTTTTTGGGACCATAATCTTCATATACTTTATCTAGCAGGTTACAAAAAACTGGTTGGTTCAAGTAATCTGCCTTTATGATGAACTCCTGTCAGCATCCCCAACAGTAACAGCTAAGTGACCAGGGGGGCGACATCCCCGGTAAGTTTCTTCTCACTGGATCCAGCAAGTTTTCGCCATATGAAGGACATCCATTTGAGTCTCATAATGTTACAGATGTCACTTTTGGAATAATCTGTTGTAGGAGCCATGAAATGAGGTTCAGTTTTTTCTTGTTGAAATTCAGGTATTTTTGAATACATGCAGTCCACAGATCCTCTGCACATATACTTGCATATAATGGCCTGCAAAATAAAACAAAATTTTCTTTCTTTTGGGAATTAGCTAAAGGCATGGCTTGGTATTTCAATGAGTAACACTTGAATTCTGATTTATATACAGTATTGAGATTGTGATGCCTATCGATTTGGGTAGTAAATATTAGGTCGTGAGGTTCTTCTGTCATGCCAAGCCTTTCTTAAAAACTCTAACTGATGTAATCAGTAGCTGCCTAGGCACTCTTTGTGTCACATGATTAGTTGCATATATTTATCTAAAAGCAAGCGACTTTTCTATATAGAGGGTGTAGACATTTAGTTATGTTTTAGTTACATCCAACTGCTTATTGGAAATAGATCTACCTTCCTTGTGTACGTAGCTAGCTATGTTGATCCGACTCTTCATTTTTTTTGAAATATTCGTGTTGGGCACCCATATCCGACGTATATCCGAACATGGGTATGGAGATATGACCCTCCAAGGACTTTCTAAATACATAGAAAAACTTGGAAAAAATTAAACATACCCGTGTCGGACACATACCCGTATTCGACACTCACATCCGAGTCCGAGTAACATAGGTACGTAGCAAACAAGAAATCTTTCATTATTTTATGCATTATTTTATGCATATGTACGAAACATTATACATTCGATTTATTATGGAGAGATGTTAAAGAGCCTCGAATAGTTTCGAACGGGAGACATTAAAACTTTGCCTCAGAAAGATTGTATTTTGTATTGTTTACCATTATTTCTGGTTTTTTTTTTTCCTTTTTTTTTTTTTTTTCGGATTCGGATCATGTAGCACATTAGTAGGAAATATATGATGGAAAATGAATGATGATTTGTATCTAGCAATAATGCGTTTGCGTATGTTGGGCACCTTCCATTGATGAAAACTTAATGCTAGGCAACAGCATGAAAAAGGTGGCGAAGAAGTAATGATCTTTGTTTACAAACTGTTGTTTAAGGTAGAGAAGCTTGCCTATATGGGCGGGTAAGGTACGGATGAGGTGCTCGCTAGTCGCTAATTTTGTGTACTTAATTGCAATATATAAACCTAACTAAACGTATAAAATCCTACCAAAACCTGTTAGTACCAACTTGACTATTAATAGGAAATCATAAAAGATGGAACTAGTGATATTCTTTCATGGTTGTTTTTGTGAGCAAATTAGTGGAGCATAATTTGGCTTTAGTCTAGATGGTTCGTGTAGTCATTTTTAAGAAGTAACATTCAATAGGTTTAGATTTGAATTTTATCATTTGCAATTTTTTTTTTCTATCTTTCGACTGCGGTTTATTTTTTATCAAAAAAAACTTTCAATGGCAATCATGAAAGGTTTGTTATTTGTTGCTCAAATGAACTTGATATGGAGATTAAAATGGAAGAAGAGGCCAAAATTTGGTGTCTTCTTATAGAATGATCACTCGATTAATCAAGTAGGAATATTGTTTCACATCTTGTTCTGGTTTTGGTGTAATCTTAACCTTTTTTTTTGGGTGGAAGATTATGAATGAAATTTTCTCTTGGTTTATTGATCATTGCAAAAAGATTTGAGGTATGTAGCAAATAATTTAATGAGATTAACTAGTTACTATGATTTATGGATGAAGTAAAGTTCAACGTTGAGTAAAAAAAAACATGAAATTTACTATGTAATACAGAGTTGAAGACATTATCCAAATCTTTGATATGTACTAAGTTGTAGTAATATTTTTTTGTGGAAAAAATTGAAATTCCCCTGAGCCTGGCCTGCACTGACACCTTTGAACAAAAAAAAAAAAAGTGCCTGCCCTAATGTAATGTCAATGGAAAAGTTAGATATAATAATTTTGGACATGATAGAAAATATAATACTGACATAAATTTATTTAATAAATATAAAAATATTATAATAAATACGATATGATATATTTAAATAAAATTAATATGATACGTTTAATATATGTATTATATTCATATTTAAAATTTTGATATATTTAATAATTTTTATTATATTTATATTTATATAATTGATATTAAAATTTTAACATATTTAATAATTTTTATTATATTTATGATATTGATACGGAAAAAAAAATCAAACACAACATGCATTCGCATATTGTCAAGTGAAAATTTATAACCCAACCTTTTGCTTTGGATTTATTTCAGCCCAGCCAGAGACATCCAAAACACCCAAATACCCAATACTTTGTTTCATTTTCCAATGACTCGTGCAATCAAGAATGAAGTGTGAAAGAAAAAGGGAGACAAAAGAAAAACGTTTTCATTGGTTTGGTACACTGACTGCTACACTTTTGCCCACCTTTGGGTGAGTGTGGAGTGAAATGAAAGGAAATAAAATTCAGACGACAATCCCGCCTTCAATCTCTCCTCCTTTTTTTCTTTCTTTCTTTATGCATGTTTCGTTATGAAAAGCAAAAACAAGCTCTTGTACTATTACTAGTAATTTGTAAACATAAAAAAGCTGAAGGTATTTCCCTCTCTTTTAACGACACCCATCACTGTATTTGTGTACCCCAAAGGTCCCACCATGTGGCTTTTTCGATTTTTCCATTATACAAAAATTTTCATTTTCCAAGCAAAAATGCTTTTTTCACCCTTACAAACAGGTGAATAGTCAGTAATAGAATAGAAATTTCTCAGTCACTGCCTTTGCAGGTTTAGCAAATTTTGTTATGAATTACTCTATGATTATGTAATTTATGTTAAGGGGTTACTTAAAAGCACCAAAATAATGCTTTTCTTCTGACTGTTGCATAATAGGTGGCTTATCGACTCATTTCCAACTTCCAAGTCCCTGCAAGGCAGGTAAATACTTGGTAGTAAGTTAACAGGGTTTCCTCCAACTGAAAGTTTTGTTAGACAAATCAATGGGAAAACAGCCTTTGTTGAAAAGGGTTAAAATGGATGACAATTCTTTGTGCTTTCCAAGCATCAAAAGAACCAATTTCTATCCTTTAATCAGTAGCTCTATCCAGTTTAGACAGGATTAAAGGCAGCCAAAGAACACCTGGTTGGAAGGAATTTCAGTAGCTAGCTATTTAGGTCCTGAACAGCAGTTAAATGCTTTGGAGACAAATGGATTTGGCAGTTGTACATAAAGGAGAAGCATCAAAGGGTTATTAATAAGGAGAGAAGTTCAGTCATTTTTTTTGCTTTTGTTTTATTGATCTTGCTCTTCATCCAATGGAAGGTCTCAGCAAATTTGCTTTCTTATGACTTAAAGTAGCAAGCTTTTTCCTTCTCAAGAATAATGAAAGCAAAGCAAGGGACCAGAAGATAAATCTCTCTCTCTTTAAGAATAATAAACATCCAAAAGTTGTCCAAAGAAAGAACAGATCAAGAAAATGCCTCTTAAATTTGAATATTATACTACAATTAGAGCTCCACAATGAGGATCACAAAGTAACTCAAAAACATGAATATATTTTACCTCTGCTACTAGCTAGTGGTCCATAATGCAAGTGGGGGGCTATATGAAGATTTGGGTGATTTTTGGATGCTTTTGTTTTTGATTTTCAACCCCAGAAAATATAAAGACAAGAAAATTCATGCCGACTGTATGTCCATACATGGTAGTAGCACTTTATATTTAAACCAGAGGCAGATTTTGAATTTGTTTGAATATCAGTAGTGTTGTGCGGAAATAAATCAAAGATAGTAAAACCAATAAATACACACTGAAAACACAGATGTTTTACGTGGTTCAGCAAGTGTGCTTACATCCACGGGAGGAGGAGCTTGAAAGCTTTGTATTAATGGAGATGGAGTACAAACATAAACCGAATTCAAGGTGCTATACTAGTACTGAACTCACAACTCACACAATACCAAAAATATCTATAAAATTCAGAGAATTTGCTCAACTCTAATCACTCTCACACTTTTCTCTCTCTACACATTGCCTTTTATAGGCAACCACCAGGGTGTGAACACCTTTAATGTGGCAGCTACAAACAGCCACCATCCAGCAGCCAACCACCATGATTAAATGCATGGTGTTGAATTTTAGTGCCATGGTAGCAAAAGTCATGGAAGCTTCCATGACTTTGGTGGATAAACCTCCATGGAAGCTTCTTTGATTTTGGTGATTAATTTGAGCCAATATTCAATAAGTAGTTTGTATCAGGCTGCCAATTATGCAGTATTTTCCAAAGGTCAAACAAAAGATTAACCAAAATGATCAAAAAAAATTGGTATGCATAACTTTGGAAGACTAATTATTAATATCATTGCTTTTACTTTTTCAGTCATGCGACCATAATATAAGATGAGAAAAGTTCATCTGCTGAGAAGGCACCGACACCAGTAGCCTAGAAAAAGAGGTTGCAAATAGTGGGTTCGAACCTCAAACCTATTAAATGTCGTCTTTTAAAAATGATTGTATAAATCAACTAAGATAAGTCCAGGTTTACGCCATATTTATCTTTTATAGTATAGAAGATCTTCTTTCAATTAGAGATGAGAGGAGTGTAATGGGGAAAAACAGAAATGGAGATAACAGTCCATATAAGCAAAGCAGGCAACATAATAAAATCTTGTTGAGTTTTGACTATGGAGATCTCAGATCTCTTACTGAAACAAATACCATACATCTGTAAAGCATTACTCTCTTTTACTAACAGAAATTTTCTTAGAAATATGATTGGAAGGCTAGAAATTCTTCATTGTCCTACTCCTTTGTCTTGGAAAATTGTGGTCAAGATTGGATGAAAAACTTGGGGGAATAAATAAGGGAATTATTTGGTTATCCAAGGATACATACAGCTTATGGTCAGCTCTCAGCAGCTTTTTTCATTTGTTTTCAGGTAAAAGGACACTCACTATTCAGCAGCTTATTTTCCCCTGTAAAAGTACACATTTGATTGGTTTTTCTCAAAGTATAATTCAGAAGTAGGAATTGGCCAAACAGAAGGCTTCAGTTTGGTTTGGTTGGGAGTATTTCTGGATCAGATGTGCTATATAATCTTATTTTTCAAGGCTAAAAACGTGAAAGAATTCTAACTTAATAACGGATTATTGGTCCCTAGAAATGGACAGATAGTAATTATCAATAATACATTTCCTGATAGACAAGACAACGCGGAAAATAACAATCATTTGCATAGCAAAAAGGTGAATTGGGTATATGAAATGTGAACAGCTATACCTCTGTTTTCTTTGACAGGCAATGAAACATGCCAAAATCTTCCTATTCTAATAGTGTTAATAACTTTGCAGCTCTGGTAAAAGAAAGAAAAATCTTGAAATCATATCCTATTATAAGTCTGTGCATCGATGTTGGATTTTTTTTTAATTTTATAAGCGATATTTATATATTTTCGTAATTTTTTATATGATTTATATTTGTATAAATTGATTGCTGAATTTAACAATATAATCGTACTCGTCGCGCACGTAAAGTTTCGAATCGATCCGATATCCCTATCATATTGATCGAGAATAGTGTCTTTTTCAATTTATATTTAATGGTTAAAAGGTTTTTTTACATTAGAACAAATAGTTAAACATTTTAAATTTATACAAAACTCGACGTGCTCTACACGAATAGAATATGAAATACGATGATCGGATTAAAAAAATATAAATCGTATAAAAAAATTATGAAAGTTTTTAACCCCGTTTGTGGAGTTAAAAACTCTATTGTCGGTATACAGAATAATTATCCGAAATAAAAACAAGATTTTGTTAGGATACTAGTTAAGATTATTATATATAATAATATATTAATTAAATACACTAAAAATGATGAATAAAATGATCAATTATTATATTTTATTTAAACCCTAAACACTAGTTAATAACACCCTAAAAAACATGCCATCAAATTCATGCTTCATGATCCTCGCTATCATAGTTTTTGAATCCCAACCATGCAAGAATTGCATATACCCAATTTACCAATTGGTCATGAAAATAAGGTATAGATAGAAAAAAAAAGTGAACCTTTTTAATCATTCTATTTGTAAGGAGTGGAGAACAGCAATCATTGACACAACCACCCTTCTGTACCAGTTCCCATTTTCTATTGTTACCTTTAATCATATTTCCCTCTTTCAAAAAAGTAAAATGTCAAAAACAATAAATAAATAATTCAATTAACTTTTTTATAAACACCCATTAAACAACCTTTTAAAAAGTAAAAAATAAAAAATAAATCCCACCTTCTCTTCCCTTCTTTAATCATTCCCCCAACAATACATCCAAAAACCTTCCAAATCTCTCTCTTTCAAAGAGACAAAATGCACTAGTCTAGGACTAGGAGTAGTGTTTTTTTAAAACAAAAAACTGTCTCTCCCGCTCAATAAACAAACAATGAACTTCTCTTATCAATTTCTCTTCTTCTTTCTCTCCACTCTTTTCCTTTTTCTTCTTCCTCTTTCCTTCTCCTCTCCTTCTTCCCCAAACGACACCAATGCCCTCACTCTCTTCCGCCTCCAAGCCGACACTCACGGCAACCTCCTCTCCAACTGGACCGGCCATGATTCCTGTTCCTCCACGTGGCGTGGCGTCATTTGCTCCTCAACTGGCCGGGTCACCGCGCTGTCACTCCCTTCCCTCTCCCTCCGTGGTCCCATAACCTCCCTTTCCCTCCTCGACCAGCTTCGAATCCTCGACCTCCACAACAACCGCTTGAACGGCAGCGTTTCACCCTTAACCAACTGTACCAACCTTAAACTTGTTTATCTTTCCGACAACGATTTTTCTGGTGAAATCCCCCCGGAAATTTCGCTGATCAAACGGCTACTTCGCCTAGACTTATCCAATAACAACATACGTGGCAATATTCCTAAAGAAATCTCCGGTTTGAACTGGCTCATTACTCTCCGGCTCCAAAACAATGCATTAACAGGCCAAATCCCAGATTTTTCTTCTTCCCTAAAAAACTTAAAAGAGCTTAATTTAACCAACAATGAGTTTTATGGGCGGTTACCAAAAAGTTTATTGAAAGAATTCGGTGAACAAAGCTTTACAGGAAATGAAGGGCTTTGTGGGCCAAGTCCATTGCCGGTTTGTTCTTTTACAGGGTCTCCACCGGCGGATTCATCGGCCCAGACAGTTCCATCCAACCCGAGTTCAATGCCGCAGACACCAATCATCGGGCAAGACAAAGCTAAGGCAAGTAAAGGGTTAAGCCCTGGTGCTATAGTTGCAATTGTAGTAGCAAATTGTGTGGTGTTTTTGGTGGTGGTTTCTTTCGTTGTGGCTTATTACTGTGGAAGAAACAGGGGAGACAGTATTTCGAAAGGCGGTAGCGATAGTGGGAAAAGGAGGAGGAGGAGTGGAAGTAGTTACGGGAGTGAAAAGAAAGTTTATGCAAGTGGGGGAGCGGACAGTGATGGAACAAATGTAACGGATAGGAGTAAGCTTGTGTTTTTCGAGACAAGGAAGCAGTTTGAGTTGGAGGATTTGTTGAGAGCTTCGGCGGAAATGCTGGGAAAAGGGAGTTTGGGAACAGTTTACAAGGCAGTTCTCGATGATGGGTGCACTGTCGCTGTTAAGAGGCTTAAGGATGCGAATCCTTGTCCAAGGAAGGAGTTTGAACAGTACATGGATGTTATTGGGAAGGTTAAGCATCCGAATGTAGCGAAACTGAGGGCTTACTATTATGCTAAAGAGGAGAAGCTTCTTGTTTATGATTATCTCCCTAATGGAAGCTTGCATTCACTTCTTCATGGTGAGTTATCGTTTTAAGGAAATAGTTCCATTAAATGCATTGAGAATTATCCGATAAATTCTTGTTCATTTAGGTTTTGTAATTCTTTTCTTTTTTTATGTTTGAAAAACAGGAAACAGGGGACCGGGGAGGATTCCATTGGATTGGACTACGAGGATCAGCTTGGTGTTAGGGGCAGCTCGAGGATTAGCAAAGATTCATGAAGAGTATAGTGCACCAAAAATACCACATGGAAATGTGAAATCTTCGAATGTGCTTCTTGACAAAAATGGGGTTGCTTTGATTTCTGATTTTGGGTTGTCTCTGCTTTTAAACCCTGTTCATGCTATAGCAAGATTGGGTGGATATAGGGCTCCTGAGCAAGCCGAAGTCAAGAGACTGTCTCAAAAGGCTGATGTTTATAGTTTTGGAGTCTTGTTGTTGGAAGTGCTTACAGGGAGAGCTCCATCACAGTACCCTTCACCAACACGTCCTCGAGTGGAGGAAGAAGAACAAGCGGTGGATCTTCCTAAATGGGTTCGATCAGTTGTTAAGGAAGAGTGGACGGCAGAAGTGTTCGATCAAGAACTTTTGAGGTACAAAAACATTGAGGAAGAACTTGTGTCAATGCTTCATGTTGGGTTGGCCTGTGTGGTTCCACAGCCAGAAAAGAGGCCTACAATGGCAGAAGTAGCTAAAATGATTGAGGATATCAGGGTGGAACAGTCTCCTTTAGCGGAGGATTATGATGAATCACGCAATTCGCTTTCGCCTTCCCTTGCTACAACTGAAGATGGACTGGCTGGTTACTGATCTTTAATTTCATTGCCAATAATTTGCTAGTGGTTAATTAATTAGTTCTATTCTATGAACGTTTTGTCATCTTTTTTCTTTGATCTGCATGATCTCTCGCTGCAAATTATCACCCTTTCTGGCTCTTTCTTAGATCCTTTTGTTTGCCTCGTGTTTCTATGTAATATTTTTAAAAGCCCTTGTGTCTCTCGTTGTTGCTGGTAAGAAGATCACTGATGATCTTCACACCTGGCAACCAAGATAATAGTTTTATTTAGACTACAGCTCTGTAATGTAATTTTGACATTTTGAATTAGTTTATTGATTATCTCCAAAACCCAAAACCCAATCTTGAATTAGTTTGCATCCGATGGCTTAATTGAGTAGATGGAAAACTGTGAAGTGATAATATGTTCCTCCCAATTCAGCCACTCTTGGCTGCATTACGCCAAAATAATCCTGTCTTGTCTCAGTACGCAGTAGCCAAGTCATAACCTGCAATTAGTTTTTAAGTATCAGGTGTTGATGCCAATGCCATGAAAAATGGCATTCAGATTGTCAGAGGGCTTAAAAAACTGAATAGAATGAGGCTTTTTGACCAGCATGAAATACCTTGACATGCTCATGAGTCGGACAACCCATTTAACCTAGTTCATATTTGACGGGGTTTTCACGATCCGGGTTAATCCGGTCCGGATCACTATTTAACTATTAAAATATTATTTTATTTAAATTTAATTATAAAATATATAAAAATGATTTTTTTAATATTTTAATAATTTATGAATAATGAAATGGGTTTACGGGTCGGTCCGGATCCCGTCCGAAATGGGCTTGGGCAAGGGAACATTTTTTCACGGACAGCAGCCCGACCCAACAATGAGCACCAAATACCCACCAGAGGGCAGGATTTATTTCTTACTAGAATCATTGACACCATTAACAGTTTTCTGCACCTCAAAGCTAGTCAACCAACAAAAGAACTGCGTGATAGTAAATCACGCACTGCTCCATTTCATGCAAGGCTCAAGCTGTGTCTTCCGTTTTTCCATCTTAATTATTCATTATCATCTTGTTTCTCCTCAATGTGGAGACATAATAGCAATGGCAAAGGAATCTATCAACAATCCATCGACTTTTTAAACCGCAACGCTTTCAAATAAGAAAACTTTTGAACCCCAGCAGCAATCACAGATCTTTTCCTTACAGAACCCAAGCGTTTCATTCAATGTCACCCGCTGATTCTTTCCTGGAGTGTTCACCAGTTATTCATCAACAATACCTTTGAGCCTCTTCGATGAACCTTGTAGAGGAACCCTTGGTTTTTGAGGCATTGGATTCTCACCAATGTTTGCCTTCTCGCTTCAATCTGAATCCGAAAGGCAACATTAATCTCCACCATCTATCATGATTCACACTCAATTCCACCATATGGAACTCTCTTGTTCTTGATAAAAACACAAGCCCCATCGATGGTTTTATTCCCTTCTGTTGGATTATTGATACCATACTGTCAGTACATAAAAACTACTGCAAATAATATATATCTAATGTGCTTCGATAGTATCATCATGCACAAAGTTTAAAATAAATAGAAAATGGACGTATTGTAGAATATGAAATCACCCATTCATGATATATACATAAATGCTTCAACAATACAGTGCAGAGAGATGTTTTCATGGCATCATTTCTCACCCATCTATTTATTGACAATATCTCAGAATAACAATGATACAAATTGTTTAAAATTTGCAAATAATAAAATTTCTGGTACATGTTGCCATTAATAAGTTTCAGCTTGTGACGACTTCCTACTTCTAATTCTAATCTAAGAGTATTAATTATCAGTGAACTACAAACTCTCACGGTATCACTTGTATTCTTGTAAATCGGTAATGGTACATTGCAGCAACCATCTGCCACAGCTGATGTTTCAAAAATTTGATACTATTTCTAATACATCTAAATACAATAGATATTGGCACCATAAGATAATATGGATTGTGAATGAAGCAATTAGATATGAGAATAATCAGTTATCATCAGCATTGCAGTTTAAAACCTGGCCTCCAAATGTTACAGCAGCATCACCTTGAAGTCAAGAATCTATCCAAGCTGCTCTTCTGATGCATGTTTTTATCATTATAAGTTATAACATAGTGGCCTTTACCAACTTTAGTTATGTTAGTGGATGTGAACCGAAAATAATGAGAAATTAATGAAGGCTTCAAAGCGTGTAACAATACCACTTTTCTTAAGGTTTTATTCGCCCCCACTATATAATAATTTGGTATGCAAAAGAGTTACCGGCGTATAAACCTCGAAAATACAATGAAACCCAATGATTGACTTAGTTTTGCATTGACAAATCAATCCACTGTGCATTCAACAGTGTAAGCACAAAATCATCAAATTTGGAAATGTTGAAAAAACTTGTGAGGGTCTTATGGTTTTTGTTCTTGTATAGAACAATACCAAACCTTTGTTGTTTTCTATTTTTTATATTTCTTATCTTTCAACAATCAGAGTAGTTCTATTATAATCAAATATATGTCTCTTTGTATAGACATAATTCTCCAAATAGAAGTCTATTTGGATAGTCACAACACTTAGTAAATAACCAAGAGACACAACTCTTAATATATAATAAAGAGACAACTCTTTATTGATTGAAGACATAACCCTTTACTTATCACATGGAAGTTATGTGATATTATTTTGAAAATATTCCAACAATCCCCCACCATTTTTAAAATAAACCAAATCCTCGATAATTCTGAATTTTTTTTTGCATAAATAAAGGTGTCCTACGATTGAACCTTTACTTAGTGAAAACATGTTAAAGTTAATCGAAATTGCATGGTAGACTATGCTTTGAACCAGCTATTCCATTTGATTAACCGAATACATCTCACACAAATGATTTCTACACCAATGAATGCATCAGTATCCGGGGACACTATTTTGGCCATGTGTCTATATCTTCTTTTCATGAACGCTATTAGAGCCAAGCCCTTGAGCTCCTAGAAGCGGCCATACTTCACATTCACATAGGTAGATCCCATCGAGAGTGTTCCCGTAACTATAACACTATAACATATCTATGTTATGGGTCTATTAAGAGTATATTGCTCATCATTCCCTTATCATTACGAGTACCTAGCACTTTACTTTGGATGATATATTATATATTATTATAGTGCTAACAACCATATACAGATGATGTACTTTGTCTCATTGAACTCAAGACTTGACGTTATACTAAACGTTGAGTCGAGTTTCCATCATGGGTGACTTAATATTATAGGCTAGAACCTCATCCCCAAATTTTCAACATAGCTATGTTAATTTTCATACCACATGGTAAACTTTTATACATATTTGTATCTGTAAGACCAACACCCCCACCATGTACGAATATTCATTCTTTTGCTAAAGAATGCTCTTTAATAGTATTTCAACTATTAAGGATATCCTTTGTACAATTACCAATTTTTTAGTCATATAATATTCATAGTGATCACTTTATTTATTGTTGGTTTCACATTTGTACATTTTATTTTTTTCTTGATATCTCAAGAAATTAATCTCATTATCACCAAATTGTGAACCATACATCCTATTGTCTTTTTAACCAAGTAATTTATTGTAAAGAGGCCTCAAATCCCTTGGTCAAATAAGACAATATTGTTGCTATTTTTTTTTATAGCTTCTTATCATAGTTAATACACAAAAATTAAAACTTATTGTGTATAATTAAATAACATTACTTTTTGTCAACAATCTATATATATAGACACAAGGGTGTTTCATATATTATTTAATAATATAATCAATATTATTGGACCATTAACGAATGACCTAACACGCGACTATTATATCACAAATATATACACTCTTTATCATGGACATTATTAGTCATTTTTATGACCATAATCAAAACCATGTCCACTACCCAAATGGGTCTAATAGCATTCATCTTGCTATTTTAATTGTTTTCATACTCATAAGATCTATGAGTCATGGTTTTCAAATAATTCAACTCTTAATGAGTTTACTCATATTTTCATATGTCCCTCAAGCATGATCATTTAGGCTAGCCATCAATATGGATAGCATTAATCAAGGATAACAAAAGGCACCATTCCATCAATTTCATATTCCATGCTTATCCAAATTTTCTTTCATAAATCTAATTTTTTAAAATGAAAAATGAAAGAGCATATCATGAAATGTACCATGTATGATTCCATAATATATCACTTGAAAATCTCGGTGTACATAATAAATATAAATGCATTTTTTTTTAATTTTTACTTTCACTTTCTCACCAACCAAATGGTATAGTTCAAAGAAAGAATCAGGATAAAGATACTGTTAAACAATAAACGGATATGACCGTATTCAAATGAATAATCCCATCATTCCTGCTAACCATTAAAACAAATGCAATGAAGCATCAGCCAATTAACAAATGCTTTGAAATTAATATTACGACCTAATTGGTATCAAAAGATCAAGAATCCCATTGATCAAATTCATCAAATTTAGTATAAGGAGTTCCATTACATTTAAAAACCATGTAGTTAATAGTTACGTACCTTCATTGCATCCGAATCAATACTAACAAAACAAATACTTTCAAAATGCCAATAAAATTAAACCTTTTCTTCAATTTATATATAAAATAATAATAATAACTTCAATTAATAAGAAAATATAAACATGAAATCCAATTCATGCAACAAGAGTAAAACAATAAATTTGCATACCTGGACAATGACCATACTAGTCATAATCTTATTACATCTTGGAGTAAAACTTTCACCCACAGCAGTAATAGGAATGATTACTTTGCAGAATAATATTATTAGATCATTTTCACTTTGAACAACGTAAATGAAACAACAAATTACCAAAGTGGACCACGGTCACCAATTATCTTTTGAAATTCTTCATAGAACGGATCATATAGGTATGAAAATCATATATATATATATATATTTACAGTTATCATGCCATGGCCCTTGGCTAAGTGACCATGCCCATGGGAAACTTTGTGAATCCAGCCTCACGCTTTGCCCTCCACTCTAGGAGCCAAGAGAACCAAGCCTTCGCTCAAATCCCATGGTTCAACTTCTCGCTTGGAACGGGCAGGCCAGAGGCAAGCCACTATGGACCCGACTATGTGTATAGAGCCAATCCTCCATCACTTTAATGCCCCATTCGGGTTACAAGCTGACGTTACCGAGTTTGGCAGTTACATAGTCATGAAATAGTGAGTTCACACCTTTGATTTGTTGGGTTGCAAACATGCCAGTAAAAAAATGTGTCTCTCACATATATTGAAGGCATTCATTTCTATTAAGACTGTACTTATGAAGAAGCAACTGCCAAGCAATTTAAATTCTTCAAGTGTCTTACTCTTCTTAACCCATTTATCAAACTCCACTTGAAATGTTTTTGGCAGTGCACTGAATACATGCCCCATTTCCTTTAACATTATGCTCAGGATGTGCCATTTGCTATATCGATGGCTCGACATTGTGAAAACACTATCACCCTGACCTTCAATCAAATTTCTCATAAAATTACGTAATAAAACCTTAAGATTTTTAGTAGATGGGAACTGAAAATAATGAAGGCTTCAAGGCGTTGTGTAACAATGCCACTTTCCTTAAGGTTTTATTCGCCCCCACCATATAATAATTTGGTATGCAAAAGAGTTATCGGCGTATAAACCTCGAAGATACAATGAAGCCCAATGATTGACTTAGTTTTGTATTGACAAATCAATCTACTGTGCATTCAACAGTGTAAAAACAAAATCATCAAATTTGAAAATGTCGAAAAAACTTGTGAGGGTCTTATGATTTTTGTTCTTGTAGAGAACAATACCAAACCTTTGTTGTTTTCTATTTTCTATATTTCTTATCTTTCAACAATCAGAGTAGTTCTATTATAATCAAATATATGTCGACATAATTGTCTAAATAGAAGTCTATTTGGATAGTCACAACACTTGGTAAATAACCAAGAGACACAACTCTTAATATATAATTAAGAGACACAACTCTTTATTGATTGAAAACATAACCCTTTACTTATCACATGAAAGTTATGTGATATTATTTTGAAAATGTTCCAACAAGTTATAGCTAAAACGAGTGTGTATCTGCAAATGTGTTTCTGATAGGCTGAACCTGTTTAGGTACGAGCAGCAATTAAGGTGAAGGCATCGGTTATTATATGCTTCACATCCTCAGGGAGAGCTGCAAGGTATACCATTTTTTATCACCCCACAAGATTAACTCTTTTTTTCTTTTCCCACAAGATTAATTTATGGGGTTTCTGAATGTATTCCATGTATATACCAGATTGATTGTAAAGTACAGGTCAACAATGCCAGTTCTCTCAGTTGTCATCCCTCGGCTTAATTAGACAAATCAATTGAAGTGGAGCTTCAGATCTCATTTACCCTTGAATCCTGGATGTTTGAGTAACTGGTTAAAAGTTTATTTTGTTGGTTTTATAGTCTCTGTTGTAGTCCATGCTAACATGTCCCAAAAGTGTGAAAACACTCTCCTTATATTGTACTAGTGTTAGGAAATTAGTGTTATTTGGTTGCTCTTGACCATGGGAAAGGCTTCAGGAGTTGTAAAGTCACATGATCGAGTTGTCATTTGCCAGAAGGTCGGGGATGCTTCTGTCGGGAAGATTAAACTCAAACATTTTTTGTCACTCTCTCCGAGTGGGATTTTTCCATCTTGATTTTTGAAAGCACCTGCGAGGTATTGTGTCTCCAGGTTTTGGTGAACGCATGGATTTGAAATGTATAAAGAATATATGTACTTTTACAATCTGGTAATTATTCTAGCCTATCCGAAATGAATGCTGTGGAAAATATGGCCCATGATCCCCATTTTCAGTTCCAAAAGTTTCAATGGGTTTGAATTTTTTTTTTTGTCTTGATTCAGATATAAATATAGATGGTGGATCAGTTGAGACACATACAGTGGAATGCCATGCAATGCATGTTGTTGTCTTTAATTTTGCTCTCTCATTGCTTTCTATTTTGAACCTTCCGATGTGACTTTTGAGCATTTAAACTGGTTTAAATTCTGGGAGTTGCAGATTTAGCCAGTTTTAACTTGATCTTAGATTGATCCCTCTTGGTTAGTGTCGTTTTCTTTGTTTCAAGAGGCAGCCAGTTTATTGTCTTCCCTTCTCTCATCTTGTCTATTCACTTATATTTTTCAGTTAGCTGTTTCACTTCCCTTTTCTCCACACTCTATTGTTCCAAAAATGCTTTCAATTTTGGTATTCATTTCCACTATGTTGTAACCTTAAGTTATATGTATTTAATATTATATAATTTATAAATGATATAAAAATGTAAAATGCAAAAGAGCAAATGCATGTTAGTTGGTGGCTTAAAAAGAAGAAGAAAGAAACAAAAGCAAGTTAGTCTTCCTATAGCTAATTGATGTCACTTCGATTGTCACATGTGATTGACTGATTGGTGAACAATAAGATACCAAAGAGATCCTTAATTAGTACCAAGACAAAAGATCCAGGATCAGTGGAGACTATAATTTTAATTTAGCAAACCTTGAATAAATAAATATGCAAATTACACAAAAAAGGATGATAAATGAAGAAGTGGGTTTTAGCCAGGAGCTAACACTTGAAAACCAGACAAGTCTGCAGAAAGACAGACAAATAGACACTTACTTTTACAGACCGTTGGATGAAAATATCATGGAGTTGATGGTGTTAGCCAGGAGCTAACAGTCACAACCCACAACATTTAAGGGAAATTCTTTATTCTTACTACAGGACACTGACTGTTGGGTTGGTCAACAAGGTGATGGCCAAAATCCCATTTATTTTCACTATAAACTTTAAAATTATAGCCCTTATTTTCAATCTTCTGAAGCATCTTTGTCAATGATCATTGACTGCTGCAAAAATCTAAAAATCCCATGAATTCATGGTTTTGTATCATTTGAATGCTTGTTTCAATGCCAATGACTCCTGTTAAAAGACATCAAGAAAAGAAAAGAAAGTTATCAATTTCGAATTTTGACAGGAAATTTAAAGTGGAATGACAAAAAAAAAATGTAGAATAATTGAGTTTTTTTATGATACCCATTGTGAGAGCACTTGCAAAGATGACACCAGATAGGATGAATACAATCAGTGAAGCTCTTTTAAGGATTGATAATAGTTTTCTTACAAAATACTGTCCCCAGAAGCCAGCCAAAACAGATACTCCCATCAAGTACAAAGCTGAAAAAGGGAAATTTTTTGATCACATTTATGATCAAATGCGATTTCTGCAAATGAAAGTAAGGGATAATAAGTAATAACTATGGCTTACCAAAGGGGATGGGGAACCTTTTGAGCAAATAGAATTCAACTACGGATAAGGATGAAGAGAACATCATTACAAATGTTGCTGTTGCGCTAGCCACCTGTTAATTAAAAGCAGGACAGGTTTTAGTTTCAGAAGAAAAAAACATCAATTCTGTGGAGTCAGATTAATTCATGACATTACTGTAAGGATCCTATCAAATAGTTATTGCAAAATTGATAATACCTACATAAGCATTTTATTCAGCAACGCAAATTCGACAAGAAAATATGAATCATAATCAGATAAATGCCCTCAGAGCCAAATGTTTGAAAAGTTATAGTTTGATTGGCTTATCTGATTTGGTTGACAGGAAAAAGACATTTATGATGATGTTGATGTTTAACCACAAGCTATATTAGTCGGACTGAGAGTGAGTGTTGGATATGAGTATGTGTCCGACACGGATATGTTCAATCTTTTCTAAATTTTTTTATATATTTGGATGATCATATCTTTATATCCATGTCTGAACATGCGTAAAAAACGAGCACTTAAAAAAAAAAATGAAGAGTCCGGACTCAAACTTACCTGTGGAATCACACCAATCTCCAGGAGGAGAGGACCCAAAATGAATCCTCCACCAGAACCAAGCAAGCCCCCAACGGTGCCTCCCAAGATGCCACAGAGTGCACAAAATGCAATGTTCAATGGACTCCATTGAATTGAAGCTTCACAAATTGTTTCTGTGTTCCCAGTGCTCATTCTCTTCTTGTGGTCTTTGTATAATTTGGTTGCTTCATATCCAAAAACCAATACTGTTATAGGGAACTGAAATATAAACATAAATTTGTTTCAAGCATTGAATCAAGAAAGCATATGAAAGCATAAATTTTGCAATGTTTCATCATACAAGGGTTACCTGTAAGCAGAATAACACCCAGTACAAAGTGCTACAAGCAACCAAATCATTCTGCAAAAAAAATTGCAACATGAATCAAGAACATTTTAATACAACATTGAGATAAACAGAGTGGAAGTAGAGATCTATGTTACTCGGATTCGGGTGTGAGTGTCAGACACGAGTATGTGTCCGACACAGGTATATTAAATTTTTTTCAAGATTTTCATGTATTTGGAGAGTTCTTGGAAGATCATATTGCCATACTCATGTCTGGATATGTGTCAAATATGAGTGTCGGACACGGATACTTCAAGAAAAAATGAAGAGTCGGAGCAAGATAGGTAGATAGGTAGAGATAGACTGTTAGCTTACCTTCATGACTTGGATAACTGTGAAAAGGACCCAAACAGTAGCCAGTACCAAAAGCCTTTTCCACCTTAGATTGAAACATAGTATTTGCTGGAATATAAAGGAAGTCCATTAATTTTCTCTTCATCTTGAGGCATGGAATAGTATCAAACATCATAAAAATTATAAAATTAATCACATCAAAAAAGCCTGATTCACTAACCAAATCTGATTTCTCTTCTTTTGGAACCAATGGTTCATATATCAGTACTGAAATTCAAAAAATAAAGAAAAAAAAGTGAATATCTTTTCAAATCTGTCTAAAGATAAATATTCATAAGGCATCTATAATGTATCTTACGTTCACCCCTGGAATTAACTAGAGTTTCTTGTTGCCTGGTGAATTCTTTCTGCAATTTTAACAAATTAAAACAAAAAGATAGGTTAAGATGATGATAATTTCTTTTTTGTAAATGACTTGACATTTACTCAAATAATTGAAAAAGTTGCCTTTAAAATTGTCTCTTCCTTCCACATTTCAATTCCCTTATAGAAAGACCTTGAGGAGGTACCTAAAACACAAGAAGAAACAGAACATTCCAATGTCAACAAAGATAATCAAGAAGCAGCCTAACGATCAACAACTATGTTGCTCCGACTCTTCATTTTTCTTAAAATACCCGTATTCGACACTCGTGTCCGACGCATATTAAGACATGGTTATTGTTGATATGATTCCCCAAAGACCCTCAAAATACATGGAAAAACTTAGAATAAATCAAACATACCCATATCGGACACATACCCGTATCCGACACTCACACCCGAGTCCGAGTAACATAGATTAACAATAGAAAAAACAAAGGGCAAAGTTGGATTGTTGAACAAACCTAAGAAGAGTATGATGATGAGCACAGTAATGAGCCAAAAGGGAAAAACGACGCTCAAGGCAACTCCAACAGTGATGCCAAGCATCAACATAGGCTGGAAGAGAAGAGCCAGATCATAGTCAATGATGGGAACTTCCTTTGTTGGATGTGGGACTCGAAGATTGTACCAAACTGATGATGCTGATGCCCCCATTATCATGCCTGCAACCATTCATATAAGAATCTCATGTTAGACAAACAACTCTGTTAAGTAAAGAGGTTTCTTCTTCAGTCAACTCTTTGTTAACTTCTGGTCCTCCTTGGCTACAATGAATTGAGATGAATCATTAAAATATAACAAAAATGTGTTGGGATTTTTTTTTTTTTTTTTCTCTTCTGATATATGTTTAAAAGTCACTATTTCATTGAAAGCAGGAAGATAAAACAGAAAGAATAGATTAAGAAATGAAAAAAGTTACATTTGGAAATAGCAGCAGCAGATTTGGTATCAAATCCAACAATCAAAGTAAGCATTGGAACAAAAATGCCTCCTCCTCCAACCCCACCCACCGTTCCACATGCTGATCCTAGAAACCCTATCACCGTTGCCAGTACAAGCCTCCAATTCAACTCCAATGCCTAGAAACCAAAAAAAGAAAAAAAAAACCCATCAAGCAAATCAAAACCATTGAAAGCCTCAATATAAATAAAGATTCTGCGACAAAGAAAAATACTTACAGGCCAAACTTTATCAGCGGTGGATAAATATGGAGAGTCTAAGAGAGTTGAGTTATGGTTCATGTTGTTGTTGTTCTTGTTGATGAAAACTGCAGGGAGAATGGCTATTGAAAAACCTGACAGCAGATATAAAAGGAATCCTCTGATTGCCATGGCAAAATTCGAGATTAATGTTGCTTTTCAGAAACAAGCAACAACAAAGAGCGGCAAAGCTGAAGCAGACACCACCTCTTTTTAATTCCAGAACTAGAACAACCTGGTATACGTTAATTTCTGTTATGTACTTATGTTCCAAACAAAGAAAGAACAAACACCAGACCTTAAAAACTCAAACGCTATAAAAAAATAAAAAAATAAAACTGATATTCATAGAGAGAGAGAGGTGAGCTCACATTCACATGCATGCGCTCAAGCCTAAGGGCAGCCGAATCAGAAAGAACTTGTTAGGAAACCAATGCCATTTTATACCAAATCACACATGCATCTCCACGTGGCTCAATCAGAGTGGTGAACACCTTATCTCCCATAAAATTACTGCTCAGTTTGAAAAAGAAAAGACCCAAAAAAGAAAAAACAGAAAGTACGAAATTTTCCTTTGTTAAAAAAATAATAATAATAATTGATTTTTATATTAAAACAATAAAAACTAAAAGGTGTTCAAATTTCCTACGACTACTGTTATATGGTTTCTTTGTCTCGTTTGGAATTTCGGTTCAATAATGGGATTGAACAGTTAGAAAATAAAGGGAATCCATTGCTGCCAGCGCAGCTGATGAGTTAAGCACCGTTGATTCGTTAGTTGGGCCCACGTTTTCATCATTTGATTCATGAACATGTCAATGCATGGGCGATTTGAGGGTTACGCTTTTTTTTTTGGGTCTTTGATTTAATCCTAGCGGCGCTGATAAAGGTATACCAACCAGTCAACTCAAAGCATAGAAATTTAATTCAAATTGGATACGTTTCTTAAAAAAAAATTAAAAGACAAAAATAAAACCAAATCAATTACATAACTTTGTCTACTCCTTAAATTTCGATTTTTTTTTTTTTTGGTTAGAAATTTCTATTTCAATATATAGGATTTAGCTAAATATTAATGGCGGCTATTAAGGTTACTATTTTTTGAAATTTTCTTTTATTAAACAAAATAATTTATGATAATATTTTTTTGTCTCATTATGTTTGTTTATGTTTGATTTTTTGAATAAAAATTAATAATCAAATTGTGTTCGTTTGGTATAATAAATAAATAAAATGAGACAAAAGGGTAACTTTGATAATAAATAAACTTAATAAATGTTCATAAATCCTCATTAGCAAAACGTTTCACATAATGAAATTAAACTTTTTTTTTTTGCTAGAAATTATTATAACTAGTCTAGTATTCAAATTTCATACTCCTAAGTAACATGATAAACAAACCTCATTTTCGCAAACCTTGGAAATTAAAAGTAAATCAACTTCTACATAAAAAAAAAACCCAAAAAAAATAAAAAACATAAATTCCATATTCCTAAGGAAGATCCCCAAGGCAAGAGCCAAGAGTGTGGCTTTCTAATAATGAATAAAATGTTGACAGAGAAAACAAGTGATCAAAATCTAAAACAAATCTGTGAATCAGAATTGCTAAAACTAGTTTGTGGTTATAGCTATAGTAAGGGTCAAGCAGTGAGGCTCCATATCTAGCTAGCTGTTGACATTGACATTTATTTACACCTTAAAAAGGACTTGTCAAATTGTAGAATTCATGCACCAATCTTACCCCATATATAATCTCTACTTAATTCTGTGTCATTTTCATCCTCAGGAATCAGGATCATTTGAATCAACCAAATCTTCACATACTGAAAGGAAGAACAGTGTGGCAGGTTCAACCTTCCCCAGGAAGCAGCTGGACATGGCGTAAAATGCTTCAGCTGAGGGCTTTGGCTTTGAGGTTCACCTCCAACCAGAATGGTGCTCTAACTTGGAAGTTCCCTGGGAACAGATTTATGGTGGCTAAAGTCTGGAATGATCTCAGGCCTAGGCAGGACAAGGTGGAGTGGGATAAACTGATCTGGTTTCTATTTCATATTCCTAAACATGCACTAGTAGCTTGGATGGCTATATTGGACAAACTGCCTACAAAGAACAGATTGATGTCATGGGGCATGGAGGTGGATGGCAAATGTGAGCTATGTCAAACTGAGCAAGAAACCCGGAATCATATATTTTTTGAATGTGACTATTCAAAGGAAATCTGGGGGCATATACTATGCTTATGTCAACTTCATAGAAGCATAAGGAGCTGGCAAGCAGAGCTGCAATGGGCAGTAAACAGAATCAGAGGAAAAACTCTCATTTCTGTTATTTTGCGTTTATCATGGAGTGCCTTTCTCTACTCGATCTGGAGAGAGAGAAATAATAGGTGTTTTAATCGCCTTCAATCCACACAAGGAGCCATCATTGAGCAGATAAAAGAGATCATCAGAATGCGATTGTTGGGGCTCAAGAACATTAGTCCTGATGAAGTGAACCGAAGATTGGATGCAGATTGGGGACTGTCACTTTTTTCCTAGGATCTTTGTCCATTCTGGAATAGCTTTAAGTATTGCTGAAGTATGTTGCTATTGTTCCCTGATTGATTAGTGGTCTTAAGTTTTGTTCAAGTATTGTTTAAGTATGTATAGCTTTAAGTACATGTTGCACATGATGTTGGATGTAGCAGTTTAACTGCTTTCTGGATAAATAAAACACTTACTTATCCAAAAAAAAAAATATTCCTAATTGCCTATCTACAATTTTACTTGATTGTGCACCCAAAAATATACATCTCCTTTCCTGCCTGGTTCTATTTGAAAACTGTCAAACTTCAATTATACTTTTTTTTTATATATATATCTTTTTAGTATAAAAAAAATCGCAGTTTGAAAAAAAAAAAAATGATTGTAGATAATAAAATTTGAATTTCAAATTTGTTGGATGTCATTTTTTAAAAATAATTGCAAAATCAACTGGATTAAACTTCGAATTCATACTTTTCTATATATTACGTGCCCTTCTCCGTGTATATATATATATATATATATATAGAGAGAGAGAGAGAGAGAGAGAGAGAGAGATTTTTAACTTGAAAACCTTCTTATAAACTTTTTTTTTTTTTTAAAGAAAGATGAGATTTAATTTAAATTATCATCACTCCTTTCTTGGACATCATGAAATTTTGAAGTTTTAGGTTTAAATTTTAATCTGTGTGAATTTGATCTAATTTTATGTATTAAATTTATTTAATTATATGTTAATTCATTCGTTAATTAGTTTATGTGTTTGATTTAATTTATCAAATTTTTATATGTAATATTTGAATACGATTGTAATTTTTCTTATATTAATAATTTTATCAAAATTTATGTAAAACCAGACTTGGATTTTCGTCTTTGTTTTGAAATAAAATAAAATAAAATAAAATCTTTCTCTCTCACTAAAATCAAATCAAGCATCTTCACCTACTACTACACCTATATATTTAATTAAATATAATATGATAAACTGAGTGAGGTGCGTAATTAACATGATATATATATATATATATGACGTATAATTAATAGTAGTACAAATCATATGATTATAAATTAAATTTTATTAACGAATATTTTAATAATATTTTAAAAAATTATTATATAATAATATTTTCATCAAAAATATTAAAAATGATAAAAAAAATTATTAACTATTACATTCAACACAATTTTATTATTATAAATAATATATTAATTAATTTTTAAAATATTTTTAAAATACTCGTTAACAAAACCCTTATTAATTATAATAAAAAGCTTAGAGACATTGGAACGGTAAGATAACATGCCAAACCATCAAAAGCCATCCAACAATAATTTGAATTTTTTTGGTTTTTTCCTCGTAATTATTTGTGACACATAAGCAGCAAATAATTTTCTTTATACGATTATAATAAACTGTTCAAATAGTACAGTGATAGATGACGATGATATGATAAGTTAATAAGAAATTTAAATTTAAATTTCTCTATTTATATTCACAGCATATTATAATATTAATATAAAATTGTTGTTGGGTTTGTTTCATAATTTAGATAACACTACTTCGATGTATAAATCGAATTATTCGTTAGATCAAATCCAGTCTATAACCAGTTTTGCTCCAATGTTTTGTCTTTGTCAGAGATGACATCTTCACCTAGTATTTTTAATTCCATTTATGGTGACGGCAAAACCTTGCATTAATTGCTTGTGTCCGAATTAAATTTATTTATGAATCAGATTAGATTAGATGAAATTCAATTAGTAAAAAATTTATTTGTTTAAGATTCAGTTTAATCTGATTTGATTTGATAAATTTAAAATTTTTGAATTATTATTTAAAAAATAAAAATATTTTTTATTTATAATTTAAGTCAAACAATTAATTTGAATTTAAAAATTTTATTTCAAATTCAAACCTACTCGTCACTCGTATGACTTTTGACAGATTTAGTTTTAATTTTTTTACTTAAATTTAATAATTTGTATATTATATTTATATATTTTATAATATTATAATCGTGTTTATCCGTAAAACTACATTTCATTGTGTAGTGTCATTACTCAGTACATTCTATAGCTACTTGCAACGATGAATTCGGTCGGTAAAAGTACATTTCATTGTGTCATGTCATTACATTCTATAGCCACTTGTTTTTTTTTTTTTTTATAAGTAAATTTCCATTTATCAAAAAAGTAGCAGTGCTGCTACATGTTACAAAGCTAGTTTAGTCTAGCTAAACAAATCAGAAAATCAATGTCTTTAGACAAACATGTCTGCATTTAACCTCCAAGAATTACATAAGAACGTATTAACTGAATCTCTTTTAATCTTCCTAAGGTCACTTAACCTGGTCGAGATCATGTCTCTCACTTGCTCAGTGAGGTGCTCCTCCTTTTGCTCAGTTGAGTTGAGCAAACGATTGTTTCTTTCCTTCCAAACTAGGTAGATAACTGCGTTCCAAGCTAGCCTCAATATCGTTGTGATTAGAGCTTTACCTTTGAGGTTGACAGTGGCCCATTGAAGCTCTACATTCCAACATGCAACCTGCCTTTTTAACCTACAAAGTACCATCACTCTCTGCCATATCTGTTTCGAGTAGGAGCAAGTGAAGAATAGATGATCCCTGGTTTCCCTCTCTTGTTTGCACAACAAACATTTGTCATCCATTGCCATTCCCCAGGAGATAAGCCTATCCTTTGTGGCCAATCTATTTAGGATTGCCATCCAGGAGAGCATAGAATGCCGAGGAATATTAAAATTACACCATACCAACTTTATAGCCACTTGTTTTTACTCACCTTTTCGATTTCTTTTACCATAACACTTGTCCATTTTTGACTTGATAGAATAGAATGGTTATAATAAAATGAGCTATATAATAAGTTATGTAATATTTATATTTACTATAATGATACTTTAAGTGTTATCACAAAAATCAAATGTTAAATATACGATTATAATATTTTTAAAAATAAAAAATTAACAATTAAATAAAAAAATAATATTTTATAAAATAACAAAAGAGAACTGTCATAACAATTTAAAGTTCTAAATAATTTATAAAGTCAGCTTAAAAGATAAATCTAACTAAAACAAAATTTGCCATAAATTGAATCATAATGACAAACTATGTAAAATATAAAATGAATTGAGACATGACACGAATACAACAAAGAAAAAATAATTAAAACACAACAAGAAAAATAACATAAACTATAACAATACACGAACATGTAAAAATATACATAAAATGAATTATTAACGTGTAAAAATTTATATAAATTTATAATATTTTATATAAATTATTAACTTGTAAAAATTTATATAAATATATATTACTTTGAAAACACAAAAAAAAAAAAAACACGAACACGTTAGGAACATATAAAATTTTCTCTAAATTGAATCACTATGACAAATCATGCAAAATATGTCATGAATTGAGATACGACACGAACACACAAATATTTTTCTAAATTGAATCACAATGATAAACTATATAAAATATTAGATGAATTGAAACACGACACGAACATAACACAGGAAAAATAATTAAAATACAACACGAAAACAAAAATGAAAAAATATTTAAAATACAACACGAAAAATAACATGAACACGACACGAATATACGAACGTGTAAAAATATATATAAAACGAATTATTAACGTGTAAAAATTTATAATACTTTGAAAAATAAAAAATAAAACGAATACGAATACGAACACGTCACGAATAAACCTGCTCATAGGCCGGGATTGGGTAGGAATATTTGTGATTCGGCCCTGCCTGGATTACTGTTCACACATTAAAATAATAATTTTTAAAATTTAATTATAAAAATATATAAAAAATAAAAAATTATTTTTTATATATAGTGAATTGTAACTTCGGGCCGACCCAAGGCCAAGCCTGGGTAAGGAAAAAAATTGGACCACGGCCTGACCCGATCCATGAGCAGGTCTAGTCACGAACACAACATAGAAAAAATAATTAAAACACAACACGAAAAATAACACAAACATGATACGGATACACGAACATTTAAAAATATACATAAAATGAATTATTAACGTGTAAAAATTTATATAAATTTATAATACTTTAAACATAAAAAAATGATACGAACAAATAAATTTTTTTCACTTTTTTTCTCTTTCTTTCCTACCAATTTTTTTTTTCTACCTTCAACAACTCCCAAAAAAAATAGAAAAAAAAAAAAAAAACCAACGTGGCCACCCTAACTTTGCTTCAAAATAACTATATATATATATATATATATATATATATATATATATATATATATATATATATATGCGCGTTTGTGTGCTTAATGCTTATATATCAAATTCTGAATAGACCATAAACATATTTATACTGCCATTCGTTTGATACATGTTTTTATTATTTTTTTTTAAGAAAAATGAATAAAAAGGAAAAATAAAAATTAAAGATAAATCTTAATTATTTGAATTTTGGAAATTTTGAGATAAGGAGATTTTCAAATTAGTACTATGTTTTAGCTCCTTATATATTCATGAAGTTTTAATTTCAATAATTTCTAGATTGTAATTTGTAAGTGACACTAATCTAAAATCTATGCGTTATTTTTTTAAAAGTAAATATCTAGGATAATCTAAGTGTTCCATCTTCAGTGAGAAAGTAAAATAAAACAAGCTTCTACTTAATTATACATGTAAGTGATCTTTCATAATCAAAGATTGTGCCTTCATAATATTCAGGAATATAATCATTTGGAGTTGATTCAAACATGTTGTATTATTGTGTTTGTTTATCCCATAAAATTATGATTTTTTTTTGGAGGTTCACTATGTTGCCAAATGGAGAGGCATCACCTTTATGACTAGCAGACAAGGATTTGGTGTTGGAGGTTAGGTTACTTAGATTCGGATAAATGTAAAATAGTGTTTAATACAGATATATTTTAATTTTTTAAATTTTTTCATATATTTGAAGAATCATGTTTTATATTCATGTATAAATATATGTCGGATACATATATTAAAAAAAAAAATCCGAATAACATAAGTGAACCCTAAAATTGAAATGATCAAGTATTTTCACTATTTTGTTTAAAAGAAAATACAGAAATAAATAAAAAAAATACAATAAATTTTATAGTATGTGTCATCTAGAACAGCAGAACTATTTTGTCAACTTATAAACATAAGCCAGTATCAGACTTGTATTCTATCCCTCATTCTTGAAGCAACCATTCCTAGTGATTCCCGGTTCTTCATCTGGAAAGAAAAGGTAAAGGAAGTGAATTCCCATATGCCTTTTCATGCCTTAATAACCACCATGGCTGTAAAAGGCCAACGACATTTGCAAAAACTCTAGCTATTCTCTTACGGGGCATCTTTTTCTGTGGATGTTATTTATAGTGACAAATCTTTCAGAGGATGGTCCAAACCAGAAACCAAATCTTGAATCACCAATATACATCTTACTTTAATATTAAACTGTTGTAGTATTCTATTGATCCGGCTTGGAGACTTCGCATGTTTTCTTCTGTTAAAATTCATCATTTGTAAATCAAAATTCATGAGATCTTCTATCAAAAGTTATGTTACCCGGACTTGAAGTGAGTGTCGAACAAGAGTATGTGTATGCTTAATTTTTAATTTTTTTTTCATATATTTGAAAAATCATACCGTACCCATGTTTGAATACTTGTTAGACACAGGTGTTAGACACGAGTACTTAAATAAAAAAAGAATCGGAGTAACATAGGCCAAAAGATTGAACAAAGATTTCATCTCCCAAGTCAGCATGATTCAATGTTTTGATTGCTAACAGAATGCACAAACTAGGCATTCAAATTTACAAATCCACCCAAACTTTGAGATTAAAGTTCTTGATATTAAGAGATACTTGATCAGAAAGAGGTTAAAATTTTCTTCTTCTAGCACAAACTCTGTTTCACATCGAACTTCATTTTGATTCTTCATGATCATTCAAAACAAATTTGTGTAGAAATGACATTAATGCAGTCTGCACTTGCACTGGCTGCTCTGTGGTCTCTATTGTATTGATTTTATACTGTTTATTAACTCCTAACATTTATTAGACTGATCATTTCTGGTAGGCTGATATCAAATAGAAATTCAATCTTAGGTTCATAATATGAAAATAGCTTTCCTACTTACCTCCACTGTGTTTTTAGAGACTTTTTTTCTGCAATGATTTGAGTCTTTATATGTTTGAATTGGTGCAGCCTTATGGAGGATTTGATGTTGGCCAGTCTGAAAGGGGAAATGTGCTTAAGGGATTGGATCTTGGTGTTGAAGTAATGCGAGTAGGAGGCCAGGTGAGATCATTAGTTTGTAGCATACAATTTCCTCACTGTTTCTTGTAAAGACTATATATAGCATAAGTTAGAAGTAAGATCTATTAATAGTCTTCAAAATCATTTGCTTTTATTTTGAGTGCTTGAAATCATATAAAATGAAGGAATTATGATTCCTTCACATTTAAGATTTGGGTTCGTTATATGGGCCACAAAGATGGCTTGTACAAGTTATTTTTCCTCCATTAGAGTAGAGCCAACTTGAGTTCATGCCTAATTACTTTTTTGTTCACTCGGAAATGTATGATTACTGAATACAAGTTTGATGAGCACCTTTAAATTTGGAAGAAAAATGTTGTTTAACACAGTTTATTTTCAGCGGTTGATAATCTATGTTACCCGGACTTGGAATGAGTGTCGGATACGGTATGTGTTCACGCAAGTATGTTCAATTTTTTAAAAAATTTTGAAGACCCCCATATCCATGTCCGACTATATATCGAACACGGATATTTAGGGAAAATAAAAAATCCGGGTAACATAGCTGATAGTTCCTCCTCCTGAGCTAGCGTATGGAGAAAAGGGAATCCAGGAAATCCCTCCAAATGCAACAATTGAGGTAAACGATTATCTGTTTCCAATTTGTATGAGGTTGAGAGTGCATCTAAAATTTATCTGGATGTTGTATGCTCGTATCAAAGTTTCACATTCATCCTTTAAAACGGGACATACAGCTGAAAAAGGGGTACTACTTTTTATGCTTATCAGTTGAAAGCAAATTCCATGAGTGAATAGTTGCATTTCTTTGTCTAACATATTCCACCTCGTAACTAGGATTATGCTGATATTTGGTCAATTTGGTGCTTTCCAGTACACTACTGCATTAAGCTCGTTCTAATTATCTTTGGCTCCACAGCTGGTCCTTGAGGCAGAGGCATAAACAAGCCATCTGTACTTTCTGAACAAGTTTTATGGCTTTTTTGTTTGTTTTGAGTCCCACAAATAATGGAATTTAAATTGCCCTAACAGATTCATAGTGTAATGAGAGTTCCTTGGCAAATTAAGAACTTCCCATGGAGCAGGCTCCTTCCAAGGGTCATAAGTAGATTTCCAATTTTCATGCTATGTGCCTATGCATTTATCAGAGAGCATAAAAAGTTTCCCAGACATTCTTGATCTTTCTTTGCCATATTTCTGTTCATTTTCCCACATGAGATTTGATTTCTGAAAAATTAATCCTGTGATGTTTGGTTAATCTTGTCAATAATTTCTATACCTGCAGTTGGATGTTGAGCTACTGGCCATCAAACAAAGCCCATTTGGGTAAGTAATTATGTAGACTTAGAAGCATAACAATGAGCTTTGTAGGCACACCATATGTTTTAAAATTGTTTCTGGCAGTTTGGTTAAGCAGTTAATTTGTGCTCTCAGGTCAGGACTCCTGTAAAAGTTATTGAAGGTTAAAGCATGTAATCCTGCAGCTTGTAATGTTGATTTACAAATGTGGATGAATTAAGGAATAGAAGCTGACAATTTGGGGAAGTAGAAGACCAGTCTCTTGCTCCTTTGCAGTGAACCCAGAGCCCAGAGGTGCTTCCTCTCCTGAACTTAAACTTATAATTTATACCTTTGATGTTATAGCTTGTTTAAAACTTTTATACATATTATTTTTGTTATCATATAATTTTACTCTTTCAAAGTTCTTTCCTATGTTATTCGATACGTGTATGTTCAATTTTTTCTAATTTTTTTTTCATGTATTTGAAGGATCATATCTTCATATTTATGTCCAGATATGCGTCGGACACGAATATAGGTCATGAATACTTCAGAAAAAAATGAAAAATCAGAGCAAAGTAAGTTCTCTCTCTTCTCTTGACTCTTTGCTTCATATCTTTTGTATAATTTAGTGATGGATAATAAACAGTTTCGATGCCAAAAATCAAATGACCCTTCTGTGTGTCCCCAACTTTACATTATTTCCTTTTCCCTTTTAGAGCTTCAAGAAACATGCTAAGAAAGTATTTTGATCGCTTCCATTTCTTTTCCCTTGTTGTTGTTCGTATAGCTGCCTTTACTAGCTATTTCTTCATCTTAAATTTGTTGTTTTAGTTCCTTCAACTATCTAATTATGCTGTCCTGTTCAATGGAATGATTGTTCATACCTCTGTATAAAATTCCCTGCACTAATAATTACTCGGGTGCTCATAAAAAAATGTGAACGTTGTTTGTGGAGTTTGTGCATGCCTTTGCCTGTTCCAGTTGTATGTTTTTAAGAGATCAACATTGAAAACTTGTAGTGGGAGGCTATTAATTATGTTGTGGAATTTAATTTTTATGATCTGTTCTTCAACCCCATTAAAGAAGAAGAAGAAAGGTCCTTTTCTGGTAATATGAATATCTACCATTATGTAGAGAAATCTTAGCTAGCAATTCCTTCCCTAAGGATGCCATTCAGTAGGAATCCACCTGTCCTATAAATGACAAAAGGTGGATGGTTTTTCACAATGTTATTCGAATTCGGATGCAAGTGTCGGATATTGGTATGTGTTTGACACAGGTATGTTTATTTTTTTCTAAGCTTTTTCATATATTTGGAGGATATTTGAAATGTCATATCTCCACACCCATATTCAAATATGTGTCGGACACGAATATAAAAAAAAAAAATCAGAGCAATATAGGTTTTTTCATATAGATTCTTTTAGCTACTTTTCATTATGATTGAGTTACCTACTTTATTCTTCCTCTCAGGCCTTTTTATTAGCCCAGCAACCCTTCTCTTTGCGCTATAGCCATTTCCAGCTCTTCTTCCCCTTTGTTTGATACACGATGATCTCAACTCAGCTGAATCCAAAACCACTCTTCATAATTTGCATCTATATTTTCTATTTTCTATTCCTTGGTGATCATTACTGTTCTTCTCAGAAAACTTGTCAAAGCTGTGGTTCCATGGAGATCCCATATCCCTTAAGCACACATCCCAACTGTGGTGACCCTGGCTATTCTCTTCGTTGTGATTCCCAGTCTCATAAACTTTACTTTGATGCCTTGAATGGAAGTTCTTACCTTGTTACTAAAATCATGGCTTCATTTCACCGCATGGTTGTTCAACCATCACCATGGTTGCCTGGTAAATGTGTAACTCAAGATATGCCTGTGAGTGAGGGCCTTCTGTTGAATCAAACGCTCCCTTTTAACATCACTTCTTCAAACACCATCTTTCTCTTCAACTGTTCGCCACGCCTTTTGGTGTCTCCTCTTAACTGCACTCCTACTAGTCTTTGTCACCATTATTTAGAGAGCTCTGGACATGTTGAACCAAAACGAGCTCTGCAGTGTGCAAGTGGAGTTGATCCATGCTGCACTTTCATTGCCGGTGGGATGCCTTCAGCATATAAAATACGGCTTCATAGTTCAGGTTGTAAAGCTTTCAGAAGCATACTTCATTTGGGTCCTGAAAAGCCTGCGTATGAATGGGAAGAAGGGTTGGAAATTCAATGGGCTCCTCCGCCTGAACCTATCTGTCAAAGCCAACCTGATTGCTCTGGGGCTTCCAAGTGTTCACCTGCTGGTGCAAACGGGCTCTCTCGATGTCTTTGCAATAAGGGCTACAATTGGGACCCTGTTATCGGAACTTGCTTTAGAAAGAAGAAAAAAACTAGAGTTAGCGTCAGCTTAAAGGTCTCCATAGGAGTAATCTCCTTTTTCACACTAGCTATGGTGGCGACTGCTGCAATTACTTCCAGAAAATCCTGGAAAAATTCTAACCAGGCAAAGCTCATGAAGGCAAGAGAAGACATGTTGAAATCAAGCAATGGTGGCAAACCAGCTAAGATGTTCCGGTTGAAAGAGGTGAAAAAGGCAACAAACGATTTTTCTAGAGACAGGTTCCTAGGGTGTGGTGGCTTTGGGGAGGTTTACAAAGGTGAGCTTGCAGATGGGGCAGTTGTGGCAGTTAAGTCAGCTAAAGTTGGGAACATCAAAAGCACCCAACAAGTTCTCAACGAAGTTGGGATTCTTTCTCAAGTCAACCACAAGAACTTGGTTAGACTCCTAGGTTGTTGCGTGGAAGCTGAACAACCATTGATGATCTACGAGTATATTTCAAATGGGACCTTACATGATCATTTACATGGAAAATATTCAACTTTTCTAGACTGGAAAACAAGGCTGAAAATCGCTTTACAAACTGCTGAAGCATTGGCCTATCTGCATTCTGCAGCATACACCCCTATTTACCATAGGGATGTCAAGTCCGCAAATATACTTTTAGATGATGAATTCAATGCAAAAGTTTCGGATTTCGGGCTCTCTAGATTGGCTAGCCCTGGTCTGAGCCATGTCTCAACCTGTGCTCAAGGAACCCTTGGGTATATGGACCCTGAGTACTATCGAAACTACCAGTTGACTGATAAAAGTGATGTTTATAGTTATGGAGTGGTGTTGCTAGAGTTACTGACTTCCCAAAGGGCCATTGACTTCTCAAGAGATCAAGATGATGTCAATCTAGCCATTTATGTTAGCCAACGGGCCAGTGATATTGGTGCAATCATGGAAATTGTTGACCAGCGGCTAGTTTGTAAGGAGCCCTCAGTTGATATGCTAAAGAGTTTTAAATTGTTCTCAGAGCTTGCATTTGCCTGTCTGAGAGAGAAGAAAGCAGATAGACCCGGCATGAAAGATGTTGTTCAAGATCTCCAATGCATCATTCAAATTACAGATCAGGAAAATGTTGATAATGAGGTTAGCCTGGAGATTATATAAAATGAACCCGTATTACTTTTTTTGAGTGTTTGATTCTAAATATAGTTGTCATTCGATGTTCTATAATTTCTGAATATTCATATTATTACAAAGGAAAAGTTTTAGAGCTATGGGCAAAATGATGCTGAGAAGGACATTCATTGGGTTTTGAATATTGCACACAAAGCAAAAGTGGATTCCAAGGATGGATTTTGAGTGGATGGAAAGACATAAAGAAAAGATTGGGATCAGATTCTTACTTTTTCTGTAGAAAGTATTATATGATCCAAAGGACTGGAGACTTTGAGATATGGGCAACTGGAATCTGTTATGTTTAGTAAGAATTTCTGGCTGTGGAGAAAAAGCAAAACAAGCTTTTCGAATTGGGGAAAGCATTTGCTTATGAAGTTTTAATTAAGGTGAGCATTATCTAGAGTTCACTTGCTTTTCCAATATCATATGTAATAATAATAAGTGCTCTCTCTCTCTGTCTGTCCCAACGTACATGGAAATATTTGATACAAATCTATGTCAAAATGCATATCTAATGTAGTTTCAATTACTTCTTTTAATGGGAGTTTTATCTTCAACTTTGGTTCATTGGCGATGTCAAACAGAGGAGAGAAAGAAAAACTGGTTTTAATTATGTTAACTACTAAAAACATCATGCAATTCCTTTGCTGGAAAGTTTTGGAAACGTTTGTTTTACAGACAAAAGCTATTGATATCATGTGATTTTCTATCCAACCAAACACCAACTGCACTGCAAGAACCAGTTGATACTTTGAAAAATATAAGTGTTCTAGAAATGGTGAAAACTGAATCTATGTTCTTTTTTGTGATCTGGGTCGCATTTGGAAGAAGAAACAAATTGTATACACATCATCTTTTACCTTACTTTGTACTCAACTTGTAAATCTGCTATTATTATTATAGACAGAAGTATGAACATGTTTTACAATCACAAAACTCAAAAGTAGATAAGATGTGACCAACATTTTCGACCAGACGCTGAATTTTCAAGGAATATCTACTTTTTTTTTTTTTTTCCTTTACTGAGGATGCCATTGCCAGCTGCACGGTATAACCAGTTTACCCTTTCAATTTCTAGTTCTCCAGTTCGTGACAAAGGAGTAGTTGCTGGACTTAATTACCATTTTGATACCTGTAGTCAGGTTCTAGAGATTTTTTAACTCGCTATTTTGAGCATAAGATACATTTCTATTAAATCAAATTGTGTAAGTGTCGTTTGACTCGCTTCAAAAGAGTTGAATCATAATATGATCTTTACTTATATGTATTTATCGGTGGTTAAAAAGAGAAATTATCATATTTATTGACAGTAAAATTATTAAACTTCATGAGTTGATAAAGTGATACATACTTTTTAAATTAAAAAAAAAAATATCTGATAATTTTTTAATTTACTTGTGAAATTAAAAAAAAAAAAATTTACGGTGAATGTATCAAAAACAGGGATACTGTTAAATTGTCCAATACCAGCCCAAGGAAAAATAAAAGCCTAACAATGTGTGGTTGCAATTGTGTGGTTTAATGTGTGGTTGTAGTTGTGTGATTTAAATGTGTGGTTGTAGTTGTGTGGTTTAATGTGTGGTTGTAGTTGTGTGATTTAAATTTGTGGTTGTTATTAAACAACAATGGGTGGTTGTAATTTATTTAGATTTTATATTTGTGTGGCTTGTGTTTGTCTTGGTATTGTATAAATACCCTCCTCCCTTGCATTTGTAAATCATCAAGTAGTAAGCTTCAATAAGCAATAAAAGTTCTAAGTTTTCCTAAAGAGTTCTTCTCTAAAGAGTGTAGTCTAGAGTGAAGTGTGAGCATTTGTGAGTTTTCCTAAAATCTAAACTTTCTTCTTTGAGTGGTAAAATTAGAGTTATCTACTCTAAGCTTTTCTCAACAATTGGTATCAGAGCGAGGTTGTGAGTTACTACCATAGTTACTATTCACACGTGTCACTATATACTTTTATAGTAATTGTTAACATATACGAGATTTATTCAAGTATATGGTATACGATACTATTCACGTATACGGTACTGTTCACGGTGAAATAGTTATTCAGGTACTATTTTTAGTTTGAGCGTTCTTGAGTCGTGAGGAGTTTGTACTCTACAAGTTTGTGTCTCAAAATCAAGCTTGTTCGGTATTGTTAGAGTCTTGCCGACACGATGGGTGATCTTCAAGTAGTTGGAGGAATCAAGAAGCTCAATCACAAAAATTACAACACGTGGAAGACGTGTATGATGTCTTACCTACAAGGTCAAGACCTTTGGGAAGTCGTTGGTGGTAGTGAAGTTACGAAGCCCGAGCAAGAAGATGCTCAAGGAACCTTGCGCAAATGGAAGATTAAAGTGGGTAAAGCCATGTTTGCCCTTAAGACCACAGTTGAAGAAGAAATGTTGGAACACATACAAAAGCTAGAAACGCCAAAAGAAGCGTGGGATACTTTAGATGCACTCTTTTCGAGAAAGAATGACACAAGACTTCAACTTCTTGAGAATGAATTGTTATCAGTTGCACAACGAGATATACCGATTGCTCAATACTTTCACAAGGTAAAAACGTTATGCCGTGAAATTTCTGATTTAGATCCTACAGCTGCTATTGGAGATACCAGGGTAAAAAGAATAATTATCCATGGTTTGAGGCCCGAATATCGCAGCTTCGTTGCCGCTATACAAGGATGGCCAACTCAACCATCACTTGTAGAGTTTGAAAATTTGCTTGTTGGTCAAGAATCTATGGCCAAGCAAATGGGAGGGGTCTCGTTGAAAAGTGAAGAGGAAGCACTCTACACCAACAAAAGCAAAGGCAAATTCAAACAGCACGTCGGTGGTGGATCTAAAAAGTATGGTGACAAGACAAAAAGTCATCAAGGAGAAGGGGGCTCTCGTCCAGGGGGAGCTTCAAAGAATCGTAGCAACAATAAAAGATTTGAAGGTAACTGTTACAACTGTGACAAGAAAGGTCACATGGCAAAAGATTGTTGGTTTAACAAAAGGCCCGCTGAGAGCAATGCTGCTACTTCTAGTACAAAGGAGAAAAGCGAAGATGATTGGGACGCTGAAGCATTTTTTGCTATGGAAGAGGAAGAGTTAGCTCTCACAGTAACAACGGCTGACCGAATTGACTATGAGAATGACTGGATTGTCGATTCAGGTTGCTCAAATCACATGATAGGCGATAAACAGAAGTTGCAGAACCTGTCAGAATACAAGGGAAATCGCATTGTTGTGACAGCTGATAATTCAAGATTACCGATTACTCACATCGGTAAGACGGTAGTAGCACCTCGATATAGTCATAATCAGGTACCACTACAAGATGTTTACCATGTCCAAGGCATGAAGAAAAATTTGCTTTCAGTGGCACAATTAACATCGTCAGGTCACCATATTCTGTTTAGTCCAAGGGATGTGAAGGTATATCGTGATCTCAAAATCTCAGGACAGCCGATGATGGAAGGACGACGTCTGGAGTCAGTCTACGTGATGTCAGCAGAGTCAGCATATGTAGACAAGACAAGAAGGAGCGATACAGCAGATTTATGGCACATGCGGTTAGGTCATGTTAGTTATTCCAAGCTAAGTATGATGATGAAGAAGTCGATGCTTAAGGGACTTCCTCAGCTTGACATAAGAACAGACACAGTTTGTGCAGGATGCCAATATGGTAAAGCACACCAATTGCCATACGAGGAGTCAAAGTTTAAAGCAAAAGAACCATTAGAGTTAGTTCACTCTGATGTATTTGGGCCCGTTAAGCAACCATCAATTAGTGGAATGCGGTACATGGTGACGTTTATTGATGATTTCTCCAGGTATGTGTGGGTTTTCTTTATGAAAGAAAAGTCTGACACTTTCTCAAAGTTTAAAGAGTTCAAAGAGATAGTTGAAGGAGAAGTGGGAAAGAAGATATGTTGCTTGCGCACAGACAATGGAGGAGAATATAGCTCAGGCGAATTCTCTCAATACCTACGAGAATGCAACATACGTCATCAGTATACTTGTGTCAATACACCACAACAGAATGGTGTAGCAGAGAGAAAGAATCGGCATCTTGCAGAAATTTGTCGGAGTATGCTGCATGCAAAGAATGTACCCGGAAGATTTTGGGCCGAAGCTATGAGAACCGCAGCCCATGTGATCAACAAACTTCCTCAACCAAGGTTAGAGTTTGTTTCACCCTTTGAGAAATTGTGGAAAATGAAACCTTCAGTCAGCTACTTTCGAGTATTTGGTTGTGTATGTTATGTATTTGTTCCTGATCATTTACGTAGCAAGTTTGATAAGAAAGCAACTAGGTGTATCTTTGTGGGATACGACAACCAAAGGAAAGGGTGGAAATGTTGTGATCCTACGAGTGGAAGATGTTACACTTCACGCAATGTGGTATTCGATGAAGCATCTTCTTGGTGGTCCTCAGAAAAGGAGGTGTTGTCAGATTCAAAAGAATTTGAAGACATGTTACAACAGAAAATGGGAGAGTATATTGTCCAACTTCAATCAACTTCAGATGAAGTAGAAGACCTATGTGATAATAACGATGACGAGCAAGTGTTAGTCCAGAGTCCTTGGCAAACTGGTGTGTATCAACCAGATGTTAGATCGAGTGAAGTGGAAGAACCATCTCCACAATCACAAATCCGAAGGACAACAAGAGCACGGAAGCCAAATCCCAAATATGCTAATGCAGTCATAGTGGAAGAACCAATTGCAACAGAACCTGAGACGTTTGAAGAAGCATCACAGAGTTCTGAGTGGATTATGGCTATGAAAGAAGAGATCACTGCGCTTGAGCAGAATCAGACTTGGGATCTAATGCCAAAACCAAGAGATGTGAAACCCATATCCTGCAAGTGGGTTTACAAGATAAAACATCGTCCAGATGGGTCGATTGAAAGGTACAAGGCACGGTTGGTGGCTCGTGGTTTCTCTCAGAAGTATGAGCTAGACTATGATGAAACGTTTAGTCCGGTGGCAAGACTTACAACCGTACGAGTCCTACTTGCCCTTGCAGCCAACAAAGACTGGAACTTGTGGCAGATGGATGTGAAGAATGCATTCCTTCATGGAGAGCTAGATCGGGAAATCTACATGATTCAACCATTGGGATTTCAAAACCAAAATCATCCTGAGCATGTGTGTAAGCTGCGAAAGGCACTTTACGGATTGAAACAAGCACCTAGAGCATGGTATGGTAAGATTGCTGAATTTTTAACTCATAGTGGTTATTCAGTGACACCTGCAGATTCCAACTTGTTTGTCAAAGCTAATGGAGGAAAGCTAGCTATCGTATTGATATATGTGGATGATTTAATCATAACTGGTGATTATGAGGCAGAAATTCTTCAAACCAAGGAGAATTTATCAGTTCGTTTCCAAATGAAAGAACTTGGACAACTCAAGCACTTTCTTGGTCTAGAGGTTGATCACAGACAAGAAGGAATATTTCTCTGTCAACAAAAATATTCTAAAGATTTGCTAAAAAGGTTTGGAATGCTCGAGAGCAAGCCAATTTCAACACCGATGGAACCAAATGGCAAGATGTGTGCACTTGAAGGCAAAGACTTGGAAGATGCAACTATGTATCGACAATTGGTAGGTAGCCTGATCTACTTAACCTTGACTCGACCTGACATTTCTTATACAGTTGGTGTGATGAGTCGGTATATGCAAAATCCGAAGAAGCCTCATTTAGAAGCAGTTCGACGAATACTGAGATATGTGAAAAGTACAATAGATTATGGTCTTTTGTACAAGAAAGGTGAAGACTGTAAGTTAGTTGGTTATTGTGATGCTGACTATGCAGGAGATCATGACACCAGGAGATCAACAACTGGGTACATGTTTAAACTTGGTTCTGGAACAATTTCTTGGTGCAGTAAGAGACAACCAACGGTATCATTGTCAACTACCGAAGCTGAGTATCGAGCAGCAGCAATGGCAGCTCAAGAGTGTACGTGGCTAATACAACTAATGAGTGATCTACATCAACCAGTAGATTATGCAGTTCCGTTGTATTGCGACAACCAGTCAGCAATTCGTTTGGCAGAAAATCCAGTCTTTCACGCAAGAACCAAACATATAGAAGTGCATTATCACTTTATCAGAGAAAAGGTTCTACAAGAAGAAATTGAGATGAAGCAGATCAAGACAGATGATCAAATGGCAGACTTATTCACAAAAGGTTTGAGTATCAACAAATTTGAAATGTTTCGTCGTCAACTCAACATGGTGCAAAGAGGAAGAGCTGGTATTGAGGGGGAGTGTTAAATTGTCCAATACCAGCCCAAGGAAAAATAAAAGCCTAACAATGTGTGGTTGCAATTGTGTGGTTTAATGTGTGGTTGTAGTTGTGTGATTTAAATGTGTGGTTGTAGTTGTGTGGTTTAATGTGTGGTTGTAGTTGTGTGATTTAAATTTGTGGTTGTTATTAAACAACAATGGGTGGTTGTAATTTATTTAGATTTTATATTTGTGTGGCTTGTGTTTGTCTTGGTATTGTATAAATACCCCCCTCCCTTGCATTTGTAAATCATCAAGTAGTAAGCTTCAATAAGCAATAAAAGTTCTAAGTTTTCCTAAAGAGTTCTTCTCTAAAGAGTGTAGTCTAGAGTGAAGTGTGAGCATTTGTGAGTTTTCCTAAAATCTAAACTTTCTTCTTTGAGTGGTAAAATTAGAGTTATCTACTCTAAGCTTTTCTCAACAGATACACCATGTTTTTCTTCCTTTGTCCAATAGAACATCGACAACCCGAAAGGTTTCTGAACATGCAAATAAAAATAAAAGGTCACTTTTTTTTATAGAATGGGATTAGTCAAAAGCAAAAACAATTGCTTCCAATATTTTGGTTATGATGTTCCTATATTTTTCCACTGCTTCCTAATTGTGGCAATTAGCAATCATGCTCAATTAAGCTTAATTTTATATCCAAAGTGTTATGTAAAAGCCTCAAGTCAACTTTAACATAATAGCCATTAAAAAAAAAATTGTGCAAAGGAGGCCGAAAAAAAATTACAGATGTTGACATTCGAACTACAAATTTATTGAATGTCATATTTTAAGGATTAAGATATGAACAAACTCTAATATATTAAATACCATATTTTAAAAATTATTGTATAAATCAACTGAATTAAATCTGACATCCGCCACAAATTTTAGCAAACTGTCTTTCACAACTATTTTAATTGACAAACCAAAGCCCTTTGCTAATTGGGCAAAACAATCATTTCGGGTGAGGATGGGATTTTTTTTTACGGAAAGGCCCATCACTTTTAAAATGCACTAACTTTTTTCAACAACTAGTCTGTTTTAACCCTTAATCATTACCAAGAATTAAAGTATTAAATTTAGTAGGCAAAGTTCATGAAACAAAGACAAAACATAAGCATGACATCTAGAAATGCTGATGGATCGAGTCAGATTTAGGTATGATATCAACATCATATATATTTATCAAAATCAGATCCGACTCGAAATATGAGCCTCAAGTTCTGCTCAAACCCGTCAATATTTATAAATGAGTAGTCTAAACCTCTTTAAGCCTGTCCATATTATTTTTTTCTAAAAATATTTAAACAAATATTTTATTATTATTTAATTTTAATAATTTAATTTTCTTTTTCTTTTATTAAGTTTTAAAACATAAACAACTTATCATATTTTTAAATGTTTATATTATAATATTATAAATATTTATTTTTTATATAATATAAATTATTAATATATAAAATATAAAATAATATATTATATTATATAAATAAAAAACAGATCAGGTCGGATTCGGACCTTGATTGTTCGAGTCAAGGTCCGATCTATTTAGACATCCCCGACCATTGAGAGAAACTAAAAGCCAGCAATTGCTTATTTCAATATTAGTATCTCTTAGGAGATTTTCTTTCTTAAAGTACTAGTAGTTTAGTGGGAAGA
Organism: Fremontodendron californicum; assembly: GCA_030761205.1. Taxonomy (NCBI): domain Eukaryota; kingdom Viridiplantae; phylum Streptophyta; class Magnoliopsida; order Malvales; family Malvaceae; genus Fremontodendron; species Fremontodendron californicum. Next base: position 6,306,479 of record JAULJL010000009.1, on the reverse strand, counting down.
GAATTGGGGATCTTTCCTTAATAGGGAAGGCCCCAAGAAACTGTTCAAAAATTCTTCTAATTTTTTTTTTTTTTGGGAGTTCTACAAATCTAAAACTTTATTTTGTTCTTCCAAACCTCTAACTCTAGGCTATATTTTATTGCTTACTAGTAAATGGGGCATTGTATTCTGTGATAGTATTTGTCTCCCCATTCAAATTCCACAAAAATGGGCCCAAAACCAATGATATGCGATGCCTATTCATATCCCCACATTCCCTAATTAAAAAAAAAGAGAGAAATGACTCGAATAAATACTCTACCTTGGAATTATCAATCTGCCAATACTAATTATCATGCAAAAAAATAAGGAAATAACCTGATCAAGACCAAGAAGGGGGGAAGATATGATTGTTTTACAGACTGGGAACACATTTTCTCAGGGGACTGTGCTGTTAGGTGAAACAGTATCATGTTCAGGGACAACCAACTACAATCTAAAACTCCCAATTCAATATCCAATTCCAACAAGAACATGAGTGATCACTTTAATGTTCCAAGTCCAACATTTCAGATTGAAAATGTATAGTGCCAGAGACCAATGGAAATATATTGGTCACAAACTGAAAGTGATGAGAGGAGGAAAAATCCGAGCCGCTACGGGTTAAAAAATGAGAATACTTCCTATTCACATAGTTTTTTTAGTAATACAACAAAATCTGTTACATGAACTACTTTCATGGTTATCTTTAGTAAGAATTTCATGGCAGACAGTTACAGCTTGCAAAGTTGAAATTTCAAAATTAGCCACATATTACCTACGGTAGCGATGGCGCTTGAAGTTAAAATATACATGCACAATTCCACGTTCGTATGTGCATTTAAATCCCTTCTTATGAGAATATTCCCACTCTTTGTTTACAATCCGGAAAGCCTATAGAACAATTGTGAATGGGTTAGTACTTTACGCATGAAAAAACATCTAGAATAACATTTACAGATGGATCAGTAATTTGCTCAAGAAAAGGCTATATGAAGTTAACTTACAATGTCCTCATAGGGTGGTCCAGCATGGAACCTTATGATGCATCTCTCCGAACTGTTTCCATCCTTCTCAATAGTGTATACAGGAGCCTTTGTTTTGTCGAAAAGGTCTGGGTAGAAGATATCAAATTTATATCCTTGCACGATTTTGGGAGGGGGATTATCATGATCATAATGGGTCTGATTGTATTTGTTCCACTCATATCCAGTTTGAACACGGTTGAAATATTTTGGTTTTCTAGGTCGATATTTGTCATGCCACCGGTACACCTGCAGCGATATAAATAAATATATATTAGCTTATTTCAAAAGATAAAATAGAGAGCGGCCAACTGCCAATTCCTAATTTTATTTAAATAAAAATGGGATGAGTGGCTAAGGTACCTGTGAGTCCAAGTTAACTTCAGCACCAGAACCAAATACTGCATCACCCTCCTCCATTGCTCCCATAGCTTTCATGGCTTTTAGCTCAAACTTATCTTCTGAAGGGGTAGGTTTTGATGCCATAGCTTCTTGCATCCGTCTTTGCTGCTCCTCTAAAACAGCCATACGGTTTCTTTCCTGTTAACAAGAAACATGGTTAACCACGAATACTCCTTAGCCAGCATGCTCATTAAGGGGCAATAAAGATAGAGTTACCAATATAGCCCTGTCCTCTTCAGGGTCAATAGCTTCTTCATTTTCATCAATATGCAACAGTTCTGGTGAAAATGATCCAGCCTCTTCTTCCACCTCGTGAGTCTCTTCTAGTAGTTCGGGTTCTGGCGAATATGTTTCAGCATCTACAGAGGAAAGAAAAATTAGCAAACTGTCCTAGGTTCAAAAATCTAAAGATGAAACCACCATATCCCCTTGAGGCCTTGACTAAGCACATACCTCTCACATCATGATCGCGATACTCCTCTTCAGGTCTTAAACCAGGATCAGATTCCAGTCTATCTTCACCTTCTGAAGGTTGCTCAAGGCGTTGTAAATTTGTACGCAGCATTTTAGCATGTATTTCCTTGAAACAGGCCTGTTAACACAAATTTACACATAAGTCCCAGATAAACATCATGAAACAATATTACCATGAAATATATCTAAGAAGAAGTACCTTCGCTTTGAAAATATGAAGACGTTTAAGAACAGCCTCCCAATACTCAACAACCTTTGCCGTGCCAGTTCGCATCTGTGACTCAATCTGGGATTGTAATGCCTCCAGCTCACGAAGGGTCTTCCCTTCCAAGAGATTCTTGACATCTGCTTCAATACTAGAATACAGACCCCTTTCTTCTGCCAGCAACTCAGCTGGAGGTTCCTCCCCACGCACCCTAGCTCGATCAAGTGCATCCCTCTTCCAGGCTTCAGCTAGCTCCCAATCACATACCACCATAAGTGCCTATGTTATTAAACATACCAATATTTTGTCAAAGAGCATAAGAGACAAAGATAGAAGGAAAAAAAAAATTTCAAGGGGCATGCTTTACTGCTCTTGATTCATTTAAACCCTTTACTCCAACCAATTAAAGTAAGCAATGTGAATCCTTTTCAGCCATTTCCTTGGGCTCTTATATTTTACAAATTCAAGAGAGTATGGTGGATGGAAAATTCAAATAAGTAAAATTAAATTAGAAATTTCATGATGGGAATCTTTGCAATGGACACACTGTGATATCCAAAAACAGTACACTCCGTACCCAGCATGAATAAAGAGGAAAGGAGCAATACCTCCCAGTACACTATGTGTGCTGGAGTTGCCCTGTCCACATCAAGATGCATTTCTTCCATCTCTTAACTGTCAAGCCCTGAATCAGACACATAAAATACCAAGGTCAATAATAATTACAAATAAGACTATTGAATGATAAAAAAGGTTTATATCAGAATACATCATTGAGCAGTCAACTATTTAATGATTGCATAATGCTAAGGGTCACTACCCAGTTATGGTCCTATATCCATAACATCCGAGCCATTAAGGTGCTTGGACAAAACATCAATAGGCTTCATACGGCCTTCACGCCATCTAATCCCTGATCTGATGATCAAAATGAAACTGTAGATAGCACATGTTACAAACCCAACCAACTTTAAATGGAAGAGAAAAAAAGGTATGAACAACAATTCAGCACCATACCTCCTCTTTCTTCTCCCAATCTTGGAACTCAGCTCGAGCACGTTCTCCAGCTAGCATAGCCTACAGGAAGAGACACAGTTAACACCCCAAAAGACATTTAATATCAACCAAGAAAATGAAGAGAGTTTAATTTTGCAATACGTCACAATCACGATTTTCAAGGAACCAAACTTACACCATTTCTTCCTCATGTTGTGCTTTCTCAAGTGCCCTTTCCTCTCTTCTGTTTTTAACCTTTTCAATCTCAGCCTACAACATGAATTTGAATAAGAATTTATGGAAAAAATGGATTTCATGTCACAATCACATATCAATATGGTTAAAATTACACAAAATTAATCTTAACCTATACCACCGTACCATTATTTCTTTCTGTCTCTTCTTCTCAGCTTTCACTGAAAACGTGTCCAATGGCACTCCTTGGGCAACATTGTGCTTGATTTTCTTCCGCCACACAAACCTACAAACCACATACAATCCCATCTGTCTTCAATATAAGAAAAGAAAACCTTCATTCCTCTAATTCTGTCACTAGTTTAGTGAAGCATGCAGTCTTAGAAGACTCTAATATTTATAACAAAACTGCCTAATCAATGGTAAAGTAAGAAGTACTATAATTGCGCTGATTAGCATATAATCTGCAAATTTTGGGTTTCTTATAGTTTGCCCAGGTTCTAACACTCTAAACTTTCGCCACTAATAATAATGTCATTCATAAATAAAATAAAATTTGAAAAAAAAAAAAAATTTACTTTTCGTTGAGATTGGAATCGCCAAAAGGATTTGAATAATTTGAATAACCAAACACTGTTTGCGCTTTCAATTTCTTTGCAGCTCGCATTGCCTAACTTTTTGGAAAAAAAAGAATTCAATTAGTAAATCGCCGAAAAAATCCAAAAAGTTCACCAAAAAAAAAAAAGGAAAGTCAAAAGAAAAAACCTTCTTTTGAGCTTTTTTGGCCATATACTACGGCCTCGATCGCTTCCATCTCTATCGTCACTGGAAGAATCATCGTCGGAGTCACGGTCGCGACGGCTTCGGCTTCGGCTATGGCTTCTGTTTTTGTTTTTACTGCGACGGCTTCGATCCTTGCTACGTATGCGGGAGCTGCTGTCAGGAAAGAGTCTCGGCTGTCGGTCTCGTCTGATTCGGACTCGGAAGCCATCGGATCTTCTTTTGCTTCGACTGCTTCTTGCAATGGTTTAGGGAAAGATATAGTTTTTGATTTGCGGACCAACGTTCAACTATAAACAAAATTAGGATCCCGCCATGGTTCGGGTTTAACCGACTTTATTTTTGGATTATTTCTTTCCATTCAATTTGTTTTAAAAAAAATATATATATATATATGATTAATAAAGAGAAAAACAAGTAATAATAATAATAAAATAAAACTAATTTCTGTGAAATTTTAAAAATTTTAAAAACCTTTTTTTTTTTTGGGTTATAAAAGCTTTTCTTTTTTACCTATCTTCATTTGACAAAGTAAATAAAAATGTAATAAAATGACAATTTAAATAAGATTTAAATTTTAATGTTTCAATTTCCTTTATCAAAGGTTAATAATTTGTATATTAAAAAAATTAGTTTTTTCATAAAAGGTGGAATTATAAATTGGTTTTAGATAATATCCACACGTCTCAAATGAATAATCATCAAATTCAAGATTTAACTTAACAATTCTTTTTTTATTCACAAATTACAATATTATTTATACAAAAAAATGATAAACACCAACTAAATAATTTTTTGGCTGATGAGAAAATATATAATAACAAAATTTTAGATAAATTATTTCAAGAATATTAGTGAAAATTTTAGTAATTAAATATTATGAAAGAGAAATTAAAAGAGAAAAAAACAATTCTTACCAAACTTCAAATATGTAACTATTTGCTTAAAAAAAATATGTATAAAATAAATAAAGTAATAAGATTAATTAATTTGCTTACCAAAAAAAGAAACATTAACTGTAAATTTCCCGTTTGAAAATGACTGCGTCACTATTAAGCTGAAAAGAAAATTACTGCGTCAATATTAAGCTAAACCCAACTCGGTTAAATGGTCTCCTCTACCACTATATAAACTCCTCTCTTAATCACCCAAAAGAAAAGAAAACAATTTACCTTTTTCCCGTTTATTCCCTTCATTTCTAGAACTTCATGGCTGACACCGCCGCAGACTCCGCCACGTCCACCACTGCCGCCGCCGAGGCTCCAACACCACAAGAAACCAAAAAGGCCACCGACGCTCCAACACGATGGGCCGATATAGAAGACGATGCTCCGGAGGAACCGAGCGCTTCCTCAACATCGGAAGAAAAAGGCGCGCCCGAACTCGACGTTGGGAATCTAACAATCGACGAGAACAAAAAGATCAACAAGTTCCTCGACGAACCTGAAGACTCCAACATCAAAGCCGTATAAATCCCTGAATCTAAAATTTTTAACTTTCTCTTTATAGTTTAACTGAGATTTAGGGCTTTGACTTTTGTAAGTTTTTGTTTGATTTTTAGGTTACATCAGGGGATACACTGTACACGTCAGCATTTACGTTTGAGGAATTGAATTTGTCACCAGAATTATTGAAGGGTTTATACGTTGAGATGAAATTTGAAAAGCCTAGTAAAATTCAAGCTATTAGTTTACCAATGATTTTGAATCCCCCTTACATGGATTTAATTGCTCAAGCTCATAATGGTTCTGGAAAAACCACTTGCTTTACGCTTGGAATGCTATCTCGTGTCGATCTGAATATAAAAGCTCCTCAAGCACTTTGCATTTGTCCCACAAGGGAATTGGCTATTCAGGTAAAGTTTTTGGTATTTAGAATTTTCGAGGTTTTAATGAAATTTAGCTTTTGGTTTTGATGATAGAATTTGGGATCTTTTTGGCAGAATTTGGAAGTGCTTAGGAAGATGGGGAAGCATACTGGGATAACTTCAGAATGTGCTATTCCAATGGATAGTACTAATTATATTCCTATTAATAAACGGCCGCCTGTTACAGCTCAAGTAGTTATTGGTACTCCTGGCACTATTAAGAAATGGATGTCGGCCAAGAAATTGGGTATGAGTTATGTGAAGATTCTTGTGTTTGATGAGGCTGATCACATGCTGGCTGAGGTAACCTGAGTTTTGCTGGTTTATTTGCTTGTGGTTTCGGTGGAATTTATAATTTATAGTTCTCTTGTTTTCAGTATTTGAAAAGAAAAAAAAAAACTTTGTTGCAATTGAAAGTTATAAGTAATGCTGTTTCTTGTGGAACATTTTGGAACTTTACTTGTCTATATATGAATTTGTGACTACCTTAGTTTGGTTGGGTCAGCTGTATAGGCAGAGATAATAATGTTTTTCATGTTTTTATTAGTGATTTTTTATGTATGCGCGAAGGCATCTTGGGACTTATCTTTCTAGTGGTATGTAGTATTTATAGATGCCTTAGCAATTGGTTTGCATCTTCCAGAATTGATTTTGCAACTTCCAGTGTGTAACTTTTGGATTTTATGCGAGGTGTTCAGAAATTTTACTATATTGCTTTGTCTGTTATTCAGCTTATTGGAATTTTATGGCTTTTGACCATGGTTTTGGGAGTTGCTTGGGTAGGTTTTTGAGGCACAGAAATACAGGTTTCCCGCAGCAATGACAAGAATAGGGTTCAAGTAAGAATGGGGTGGGGTGATAAAGGAATTTAAATTAGGTGAATGGTAGGATTGATGTGCCATTAAGTGATTTTTTATCAAGAATTCCGAAAGATCTTTGTTTATCGTATTCATTAAATTCTCTGTTTTATGAATGTGTGTATTCAAGGTAGCATTGAGGAGGATTCAAATGGATTTGTTTGTAGACGATTGATTGGAAGGATGGACATTGTTTTAATTATGTAGTTTAATCATATGATCTAATGGTTTGAGTAAATTTCATGCTTAGATGAACGTGTTGTTGATCATTGATTTCCTCATGTACATTTCTTTGCTGCAGGATGGATTTAAAGATGACTCTTTGAGAATAATGAGGGATATTGAAAGGATCAGTGCTCATTGCCAGGTTTGTATTAAAGATGTGTTCTAAATTTTATTTAAGTCTAGAATGTGTATGTCAACCTTTTTCTATTTACTATCTTAACATTTCTTTATCTTGAGATTGTTGGAAAGATAGTATGCTTAATCCATATTTTCTATATAGTATCGTAACATTTCTTATCTATCAATATGGATGAACCATGTGCTAAATAACATTGGTGACCTGAGGTACTGTTACAAAAGAAGCATATAGTTGGAAACTGTTCAGAATGAAGCGTGACAAAATTATAAACTAATTATTCTGCTAGTTGGGTAGATATCCAATTTTTTTGAAGATTGCCCATGCTTTGAAATTGTTAACACCTTGATGCTAATGTGCTTGAATATGTATTTGGTTGTCTATAAAGGGCTAGTCTATATGGGTAATAAAGCAGGGTTATCATCACAATTAGTTGCATGCTTAGTGTTGGAGAACAATGACTTATTGAATGCTTGGTTTTGAATCAATTTCAAGGTTCTCCTGTTTTCTGCCACTTTTAGCGAGACTGTCAAGAATTTTGTATCAAAGATAGTTAAGAGAGATCACAATCAACTATTTGTCAAGAAGGAAGAACTATCATTGGAGTCAGTGAAGCAGTACAAGGTGAATGTTCCGGAGGAACTTTCCAAAGTTATGGTGATTAAAGAGAGAATTTTTGAATTTGGAGAGCGCCTAGGGCAGACGATAATATTTGTACGTACAAGGAATAGTGCAAGCACGTTGCATAAGTCACTTGTCGACCTTGGTTATGATGTTACCACAATTCAAGGTGCTCTCAAGCAAGATGACCGAGACAAGATAGTCAAAGAGTTTAAAGATGGTTTGACTCAAGTCCTCATTTCAACTGATCTTCTTGCCCGGGGTTTTGACCAGCAACAGGTATCTCTTCCCCTTATTTCCCTGAGTTGCCTGGCTGTGTACAAAGAGCATCATCCTGATATTGTATCTTTCTGCAGGTTAATTTGGTCATCAATTATGACCTTCCTGTGAAACATGACAATCGTACGGAGCCTGATTGTGAGGTTTACTTGCATAGAATTGGCAGAGCAGGGCGTTTTGGCCGCAAGGGTAGGTTTCTGAATCAAAATGTGATTATACTGTAAAGGTTAATACTGGAATTGAACCCCTTTTCACCCCTCATTAGGAATGATAATTATTGCTTCCTGATGCCTGATAAACCTGACTCGTAGCTAGATAGATAGTTCTATTGTGTTAAGCTTTTTCATGATGCCCCTATGTTTCAATTTTGTTAGACAACATGTTCATTTGATGCCATTCAACAGTTGTTTTATGTTATAACTTTTGTGTGTGTTATTATTCAACTTGTTTTTGGTTCAAGCAGCAACCAATTGTTTGGGGAGGGTTTTCACTTCATTACTGTTTAATGAACATTTGTGGAAGAGCAAATAATTCAAAGCTACTTCTATCTGATTTACAGGTGCTGTGTTCAACTTGCTCTGTGGTGATATGGACCAAATGATAATGTCCAAAATCGAAAACCATTTTGGCACCAAAATAGCAGAGGTAAGCCCTCCCCTTCCCTGTCTGTGGTGGGTGTAATGCATATCTAGTTATATTTTTATTTTTATGCTTTTCATTTTCATCTGATTGCTTTTCACATGTTATATTGGATGCAGGTTCCTGACTGGAGGAATGAGGAAGACTTTAAAGCTGCTCTGAAATCAGCTGGTTTATTGTAAAACAAAACTTCTGTCAAAACTGTCATGGTGAAAGGCTGGAGAAACCAGTAGAGTGTGATTTGTTATGTTATATACTCGGAACTATTTTTTGACGAAATTGAGTTTGTTTGATTTGATTACTTGCTCTCCTGTTTTATGAAAGTTGGTATATGAGAATCTTTGAACTGAGAATATGGAAAAATAAATCATTTGCGGTCTCTAATTGGAAGCTAAGTGGGAGAATTTTGATGAGTTTATCCTTAATTCTCTTCTTCCCATCAAGACACTAATTAGTAGTCATCTATGCATTTGAAAATATATATATATATATATATATATATTTATGCGTTGTTGTCTTGATATTTCTTAACATATTTTATGAGAAGACAATTGGTCATGGCAATTCTCATCAGTAATCAACATGAAAATTAAGCTCTCCTTATCTCCCTTCTTTTATAAGGGTTTTAAAGTTCTTAACTTGATTTTTCTTAAATAATTTTGTTCCTCCTATCAAAAAATTTTCCTACTATTTTTTAACCTTTAATAACTTGATTTTCAACCTCTCATAGATGCACATGGAATGCTGCAGTAACTTATCTGAGTTTTTATTTTTTTTAAAAGTATTTGTAGTTGACATCTGGGTCCGATATATATTTGAAAATGGATATAAAATATGATCCTTTAAATATATGAAAATATTTTAAAAGTATTCACTTTCAAATTCGAATAACATATAACTAATTACTAAGGCAGGCCAATAAGTACCCAAAAAAATTTATTATTAGAGGACCATGAATATATTAGTTACAAAAATAGGTAGGTCCAGCTAGGGATGGCAAAACCCGATCCGACCGATGGATTTCGAACCGATCCGATCAGAATGGAGAGGTTTTTTTTTTTTGAATAATGGAGGCGGGGCGGGGCGGTTTTTTTTGTCTGAAAGGCGGGGATGGAGCAGTTGTGGTAATTGCCTGCTCCGCACCGCCCCGCCCCGAATAGTGAAATTACAATTTTACCCTTACATATTTAGCTTTTAAATGAATAATAAAATAATATAATTAAACTTATTATTTTTATGTTTATATTTAATTTATTTTTAAAATGCTTTATTATTTGAAAAAAATAAAAATAATTAATAAATATCAAATGGGGCGGAGCGGGGCGGGGCGGTTATGGATGTAACCGACATCCATGGAGGTGGTAGTGGTATTGAAATTTCAACATCCATGGCGGAGCGGGGCGGGGCGGGGCGCGGAGCAGTACAATGGCGGGGCGGGGGCGGATACTGCAAAATCCGCCCCCGCCCCGCTCCATTGCCATCCCTAGGTCCAGCTATATATCATGAATTAAATTCTTCGACGAATAAAACATATTATTATTCATAATAAAAAAAGGAAATACATATCTTTATTTAGGCATCATGATTTTGACTTAAAAATAAACTATGCACATAAGCTAATGGAAAAATGGATTGCACGTCTCAAGTAGTGCCCTTCCACCCCTACTCTATGGTCCCCTTTACCATCTTCCATATTATATATATATATATATAGTGTGTTTCTTGAAAAGAAAATATATATGTTGAAAATAAAAAGAGTGGATAGTTAGACAAAGATGGCTACGATGGTGTTGATGTTAATTGCAGCCTCACTTCTGATAGGATGCACCATTAATCAAGCAGGAGCCACGGTGGTTCCTGGCCTTCAAATTATAAATCTGGGTGGGAAAGTCATGTGTCAGGACTGCACCAAAGGCTATGGGGAATGGGCTCAAGGCACCCAACCCATCAAAGGTATAAGATTTAATTCTTTTTCTTCTTTTTTTTTTTTTTTGAGTAAAATTTATCATTACTTCGTAATTTTTTCGTAAAATTCCATTCTCATTCTAATTTTAAATTTTCGTTTTCTTTGTCACGATTTTTTGAACTTATTTTAAATTCATCTATCCATTAATTTTATTGATATTCGATCTAAATCTTAACGGTTCATGAAAAGATTTATGCTATGTTTGAAAACATGAATTTAAAAATTTTAATTTGAATTTCATTTGTTATATAATTTGTGAGAATGAAATGCATACATTATGCATAAATTAGTTAAGAGTCAATATGATCATATATTTAAAAACATGAATTTCAAATTCACTATTTTAAATTCACCAATAAATAGGAATCCAATAAATTCATGGATTTGAAAAATAATTATCAATATTATATTTACATATATTTTATTACATAATTTATATTATTTTTGAAATCCAAATTCATTTTTTGAAATCCAAATTTTCAAACGCAACTTTAGAAAAAAAAATTCAAAAGATCATGGATAAAACATCGAATCTTTTTAAAAGATCATGGATAAAACATTATGAAAATATCAAAAAATAATGATGCAAATTTTTTTTTTTTTTCAAATGAATGATTTGCAGGCTGTAAGGTATCAGTAACATGCACGGACGACAGAAGCAGAGTAATGTATTATGGAAGTGATGAAACCGATGAGGAAGGGCAATTCAACATGGTTGTCGACAAATACATAAATGGCAAAGCATTGCTAGCAAAATCATGCTTGGTTAGGCTGGTTTCTTCCGCACATCCTACTTGCAACATTCCGACCAACTTCGCCGGAGGACTCACCGGCGTGAAGCTGCCGATCAGGCCTACAGTTTTATATCGTGATTTGATTCAATATCAACTCGGCACCTTTTTCTACACTACACAAAGGTGCGATAAACCAGCCACCGGTGCCGATCATTCCGTCGATTGCCATGCAAACAATAATTACTAATGTTTTGGGGGAGAAAGAAACTTTCATTCTTCAATTTTTTTGTTTGTTTGTTGTCTTGACACCTTTTATTTAATGAATAAGTAATATTTTTATTTGAGATTAAAGTTTAATTTTATATTATATTTTAATTTCGTTGAATTTTGTAATTGTACCTGTAATTTGTTGGTTTTCTACATAAAGTAAAGTTATAAAATTTTATGATTTATATTTATAGAATATTTCAATTAAATTTTAATGAAATTAAAAGCACATTTGCAAAATTTATTATTTGTATTAATAGGATATTTTGTAAAATATTTCAATTCGATTAGTTTTGTTTAAAAATACATAAAAATTAGTAATAAATCACAATATTGTAACAATAAAAATTAATTATTGGTGAGACTAGCCTTTCAATCTTCCATTAGATTCTTATTTTACGTCATATTTATTGTTTTGTATTTTTGTTTTTAGTTTCGTTCTACTTTTTTTTTTATGAGAGAGTGAAAGAAGAAACGGAGAACATAACATTTTTTTTTTATTTTTTTTGTTTTTTCTAACGGAAAATAATTTGTGTTTTATGTTGAAGTGTAAGTATGACATGAAATAAAAATCTAATTTATTTTAATTTTATTAGCTGGGACCATAATTAATGTGGTGAAAAAGATTCATAGAATATATTTTCATTCATGAGAGCACTTACATTTATTGGCTTAGCTGTAACATCTTCTACTAAAGTAATATTTGGCCATCTGATCTTTAATCCAATTTAGCTTCTTTGGCCAAATTGGAGGATTTCACAACAATGATCCTAGCCATTCTTGGAATAAGCCTAGCCACTATCACAACCAACATTGCAGCCAAAGTTGTTGCCCCAGCAAATGCTAACATTTGTCAAACGTTTCATTTTTAGGATTAAATCTTTTTTTTTTTATTGTAATCATTTAAACAAATTTGATGATAAAAGTTAGTAAGGATTAATTTTGTGTTGGAACCATTAATCTTATTATCTGTATTTGCTGAGTTTTGTTATCAGCTTTCTTTAAATGGATAAAATCGAAAATGTTACATATTAATTTGAACAAAATAATAGGTTGAATCACGAATTATCACACCTTAAAATGAACAACTAGCTTTATGTTATTTATAGTTCCTCAACTTACCTCGGCAAGTTATTTTATTCGGATTATTATTTTTTTTGAAATATTCATATCGGACATATATTTAAATATGAATATGAAGTATTATCTTCCAAATATAATTTTTTTTTTTTAAATTGAGTATATTCATATATGATACATATTTGTATTTGACATTTATCCTTTAATCCGGATAACATTATGGGCGATTAAAAAGAGAGAATTTGGCACAATTTTTTCAAAGAATGGAACAAATTTGGAGGTAAAAAAAAAAATCCAAAAACCATATATTGGTATAATCTCCTAAACATTGATTTTATGTTTTTTGTTGTTGTGTGATTTCCTAATGATTAGACAATTGAATCTTGTTTAATCAACCAACTTTGTTGTAATGGATTATCCTAACAAGACTATGTTTTAAAGGATTATCCTGTTGGGAATAGTGTAGTAATCCACAACAAGTATTAACCCATAACATGCATTCGAGAAGAAAAGAAAAAGAAAATACAATATTTTTAACATGGTTCAGCCCTTTTTGGCTTACATCCACGATCCCAAAAGGATAACATACTTCACTAGAAAATATTTCAACTTGTAATTTTTGCACGAATAAAGCTATAAATCATCCTCCTAATATTGTAACTTTTGCACGGATAAAGTTACAAACCATCCTCACAATTACTATGACTCACCACCCATAAAGTCCCAATACAACTTCTACTTAAGTGTATACTATGACTCACCACCCATAAAGTCCCAATACAACTTCTACTTAAGTGTATAGACTCTTCACAATTGGTGCTGGTGGTCTTTTTTCAAAAGTCAAGGTTCCTATTTATAAGTGAGCACTCCTCTTGGCTCATCAATACTCTCAATGTGAGCCAAGGTTCCTATTTATAGGTGAACATTCCTTTTGGCTCATCAATACTCTCAATGTGAGATTAGAATTTACCTTTGGTTAACCAATTAATTACTTAATATGGGATTAACACTCCTACTCAATATGAGACTTGAACTATTCAACTCAATGTTAGATTTGGACTTAAACTCAACATATCCTAGTGCTATCATCTTCCAATTTATCAGACGGTCGAAAAACTCAATAAAATACGCCTAGAAAATCATCTTTTGGAGGTGAAGTTGTGGCAAAAGAAAAATATCAAAATACAAAATCATCTCTAGAGGCAGAGCTAAGAGACATCCGCGAGCGATACCTCTACATGAGCCTTAAATATGCAGAAATGTGTTTTCCAGAGACAAACAACAAAGTTGCTTATCTGGGTTTGTAACCATTAAAATACCTCAGGATTGGCACTTACCAGCATGAAGGCAAGAGTACTATATATGTTAATGCAATATTTTTGGTCCATTCATGGCAGCAAGAATCCTGAAGCACATTCTCAAGTCAGATTTAGAACTAAATCCTGTCTCTTAATGCAATATATCATACTTTCTTGGGGTCAAAACACTTACTTCCTTTTCATTTAAAAAGAAATGGATTTAGGGTTAATTAAATATTGCTGTTGAAAAAAATTTAGCTTAGAAAAAGTTTGGATTGAAAAAATATATTTAAAAAGTATGGTAAAACATTGTGGTTTAAAATTTTTTAAGTGTTTGGCATTGTTGTAAAAAAATATTATAAGAAATTGAAATGTAAAAAAAGAAGAAGATATATTTAAAATAATAAAAGTGTAGAGATATAAAGTCAATTTTTAAAGTTCAAAAGTTTTATTTTTTGGCTTTTTTATTTTATTTGGATTATCAAACCATGATTTCAATCGCAAAAATCAAATTTTTTTACCCTTTTTATATTGCGTTTACGATAAAATACGCTAAAAATTATGTCAATAACAATGTTAAACGAGATTTTATTGCGTATAAATAAGGCATTTAGACACTAGACAGCAACATTTTACTGCTAGTTTACACTATGTACTGCATAACTCGGCAAATTGAAAATTGTCCTTCAAAAGCATTACGCCATCAAAATAAAGAGTATCAAAGTTCTCCGTTTCAGAGAACAAAAGAATGATACTGCCTGATGTCACGCTGAACATGAAATCTTATTCAGACTATAAAAAGCTAAAGAATGAATAAAGAAAAAGACCTACCTCTATTAAATATGATATTACTTTTTATGAGGTTTTTATTTTGTGCAAATCAAACTAGAGAATGCTTTGTGAACATGGTTTAATCCGATGCCATGTGCTAGAAATTGGGTCACTAATGATGATATAAGCATCTCTTGAAGCCAAAAGTTTCAATCAGATCAGAACCCAATTCAAGGGTTAGAAGAGATTCATTTTCCTGGAAAAAAAAAAATCATCTTCTGGGTGCTACCAAATTTGGAATAGTTTGTAAATTTATAGAGTTAAAATTAGATCAAGCTTAAATTAAGTTCATTTTCTTACTTCATGACACAATTAACTAGCCGGTTTTGGATGTAAATATTGAATATGGATATGTGTTCGATACAAGTATGTTCAATTTTTTTTAAAATTTATTTATCTATTTAGAGGATCATTGGGATCATATCCTCATATCAATATCCGGATATGCGTCACGGTGTTGGACACAAATACTTAAAAAAAAAAAAAATAGAATAACATAGGTCAACAAGTCCCGTTCTTGAAATATGACTCTCGACAAGTGAAAGGAGCTATCCCTCATGTGATAATCATAAACAGGAAGCGGTAGCCATCGCAATATAAAATTCTAGGGGCTTGAAAAAGAAATGTAGGAAAGAAATAAAAGAGATCTGTAGGTGGTGCAAATTAGGGGTGGTGGCAATGGCATATCCCTTGGAAGATGCTGAAACTATAGCAACCTCCTTTTCTCTCTTCCCACTTCTCTTTTTTGCTTTCCTTTTAACCAAAAAGTGAGAACACACATACTTAAGTCATCTCACCAAGAAAAATAAAAAATTAAAACCTATATAAACCCATACAAAGCTTCAGTATCAAACCCTCTTAATTCTGAACCATCACCTGCAGGCCACCCTTGTCAATGGCTTCAAATGCTCAAACCAGCTAGCTGGCAGGGGTGGCCAAGGCTTCTTGTATCTTGCGGATGGTGTTGTTGTTTTTTTTTTTTTTTTATCATTTCCCACAAATCTTTTCCAAGGTCGACAGTGGGAGTTAATGGAGATTGTTTTGAAACTGAATCGATCGCCTTCCTTAAGGGCGGTTTCTCTTATAGGGCAACTTCGATCCTTTGGCATTTTGGATTCCTTATATTGTTTGCAGGGCTCGAGGAAAGTTTCACTCAGGGCGAGTCAGATTATGCTACTTCCATTTTTCTTGTTATATTATGCTGTTTAATTTCTTCTCTATTTTGGTATCTTATAAACTATATATTTGTAGGCCAATGGCCAAAGCTTCAGTGTGCTGCAGCCTGGTTGTAAGGGTTGTCTTTGCAGAATAAATTTACTTTGAATCATGACTGATGAGCTTGTAAGGTTTAATGAAATTCGTTCAGGGAAGAAAGAAACCATACAAAAAGGTTTGCCACAACAGTAATATGATATATATTTAAGTGCTTTTACCCTTATCCTTTTTTCCTTAACAGTTAGTATAAAAAACAAATTAAATGGCCCCATATCCCCCTACTTTAGACAAATAGGATCACTTCATTTTTGTGTTTTTAATTTTTAATTTTTTGTTTGTTTTATACATAGTAATTTTCACAGAGAAAGAGAGGCTAACCACGTGCTCAATATTATGATTTTGTTGGAAAAAGGTTATGAATATATTATTTGTTGTCAAAAAATAGAGCAAATTAACCAGAATCCTCAAACATCCTTATTTAAGGAGCCTAAGCTAATAAGGATTAGAAATTAACAAGCAGAAAACATATATGATTAATGCAATTTTTGCCCACCAAGATCTACCAACACCTTATGATAGCTTTGCCGTGCCATATGGGTAAACCTACTCAAGGGCTGGGTTACCGATCCAAGTCCAAAGATCCGTTCATATTTAGAAGAGTTTGGACAAAAATATTAGATTCGGAATATGGGTTTGGGTAAAAAAATAAGGTCCGTTTAGAAAATGGGTCAAACCTTGGCTCCAACAATCAAGGCCCGAACCCGGTTCAGCCCGATCCGGCCCGGCCCGTTTCTCATTTATATAATATAATATTTTTATATTTTATATGTTATGTAGTTTATATGGTATAAAAAATATATATAATATTATATTATAAACATTTAAAAATATGCTAAGTTATACATGTTTTAGAATTTAATAAAAGAAAAAAAAAGATAAAATTATTAAAATTGAATAATAAAAAATATTTATTTAAATTTTTTTAGAAAAAAAATAATATGGGAGGGCCTAAACGGGTTTGGACTATCCATTTACAAATATGAACGGGTTTGAGCAAAATTTGAGGATCATATTTCAGGTCGGGCCAGGCTTGGACAAGCATATGTGGTGTTGATACCTTACCTCAGCCCGGTCCATGAGCACCTCTACATGTGGGCTATGTTATTTTGATTAGAGGCGAGTATTGGATACAGATATGTATCCAATATAAGTATATTCAATTTTTAAATTTTGTTTATATATTTGAAAGATCATACATTCATAATCTTATATTCATGTTCAAATATGTGTCAGACACGAGTACTTTAAAGAAAATAAAAAATCCGAATAACATAGGCCATAGCCCATAGGTATATGATCCTGTAATTTTTTTTCTTCCAAATTCAGTGAAGTTTTTCCTAGTGATCTATTTTAAACTACTTTATATTTTTATTATACCCAAATAAGTCATTATTTTTTTATTTGTATTCAAATAAGCTTTTATTTTAAATGAAATGTTGATTTATGTTAAGGGTTTATTGAAATATAAATTAAATGTTAAAAGCTTATTTGAGTACAAATTAAAAGTTAATGGCTTATTTGGATATAAATTAAAGATTAAAGGCTTATTTGAGTGTAATAAAAAAAAAATGAAGATTTATTTATATAAAGTGATAAAGTTTAGAGGCTCTTTTATTATTTTAGCTTTTATGATTAAATTAGGACACAAATTTGAAAAAGATTATTAGCATGCACAAACATTGTAGTTTGCAAATAACCCAGATCCTAATTTAAACATTTGCCCTATCATTTTCACTTATTTATAAAATCCCCAACTAATTTCCCTTGTAATTACATGAATTTTAAGACTATTGTTAGACAAAATAGCATTTTACTCCTAAAAGAGCAAAGCCACTAATTTCACTTTTTTAATTAAACAAAATTTACCCTAACCCTATAATGGGGATGGGATGGGATTAGATATTCAAAATTGTCCCGTTTATTAATCAAGAAGGTAGCTAAGCTAGCTCTTAAGGTACTTGTTACAGTAATATACTCTCCTATCTCCTAAGGTCTAAGTCCTACCTAAATAATACATTTGTAGGTTATGTAGTAAATTTGTCTAACGTCAGGTTATTAGCTGGGTCTAAATAGAGTTGGGTATGAGATAATTTTTTTAAAATTTTGACTGGTTCAATTTGATTCGAATTATTATTTAACAAATCATTTTTATTTAAAATTAATTATGAATATATATATATATATTGAACAGTAATTCGAGTTTTTCAAACTTGTTGGGTTGAGTATAACCTTGGACAAGCAATTTTTTGCTAATCGGACCTAAACTAACCCGATTTATGGATAAATCTATTATCTAGATTCATTTACATACCTTTTTAAAGAGGACATTTTTTACAATTTTTTTTTTTTTTAGGAAGTTTTATTAATAAATTCGAACATTCACTAAAAAAAGTTAAAAATGAACCAACGAAGCTACAATAACATAATTGAAAGTTTCTTTTATATTCGAGAGACGAAAAATTATAATCCAGTTAATTATCTATAATATATATATAAAAGTACGAATATGAAATTTTTTTTGAATTGACGAAAATAGTCATTATTGTTTACTATATTTCTAAATTGCCATTATAATTTTTTTATTAATAAAATTTATCTAATTTATAAGTAAAAAGTTTAATTTCATTAAAACACTTTCGTTAAATAGATTAATTTGATAATAAATAAAAAAGCATTAAAATTTATATAAAATTACTTAATTTTAAAATTTATAATTTTTAACTAACCTTCAAAAATAAATCAATTTATTTGATATAAATAAAAAAATTTAAATTTAAATTGAATTTTTTATCTTTGTAATTAATTTTGCATTAATATTAAAAATAATAAACTTTAAATTAATTTAGTACAAATTTTACATGTTAATTCAAATTTTAGTTAATATATGTTTTTATTTATTTTAAAATATATAATTATATATTTAAAAATATATAAATCAACGAGTATTCATATGCAAATACATGTGATAACAAATACTAATTAAATCAAATGCTCAAGTGTATCGACATTTTTTTTTATATAGATATGAGAATTAATAATTGATAATTTTTTGGTTTTAAGATGAATTGGTATTTGGTAGCCCAAATAGAAAACAAGTACACTGGGCCTACCGGGCCTCAACAAACACAAACTAACAGAGCTGGACCACACTCCTTTGAAATCAAATAAGGGGGCTACTTAGGCAACGTGGAAATCAAGTAGGGTTAATATCGTCAATTCATATAACCTTTTCCACTTTGTATTATTTACGGATCTTGCCATTTACCCCGTCCCGTTATAAACCCCATCTCATTCTCTGTTTCTCTCTAGCTGGTCGGTTTCGTCTCCCAACGGCAAACCCCCCCCTCCCAAAAAGAAAGCCCCAGACATTTCAGATTCCTTTTTAAATCTTCGAAGATTAAATCGAAAACCCTAAATCTCCTCGAATCTGATCTTTAAATCCTCTCCATTTTAATATTCCCCCAAAATTTTTACTTTCCTCACTCAAGATCAATCTGTCATGGCCCTTATCTGATCATAACCGGTAAAATCCTTCACATCATCGCTGCTTAATTGCTGAGTTTTCTAGTTTTTATTTGAATAATTATTTATGAATTATTTTTATTTTTTTATTTTTTTGTTGTTGCAGAATTTAGTGGATTTTGAGAGTGAAGTGAGTGAGATATGAAGCGAGAGCTGGATTTCGGATTGGAGGGTTCACTCGGTCCAACTCGGGAGTCAGTGACTCAGGCTCGTACTAGTTGTAAAAGAGTTAAAGGTACTCAGGTGAATGGTTACATTGTTTACACTCGAGTTAAAAAGTCAAGAATTAATTGCCGTGATGAATTTTCGGAGAATTTAGGAAACAAAAGGCTCAAGGACATTAATAAGCCGATAAATGGTGTTAAAGAGTCTTTAGTTGATGAGGATCAGAAGAATAAAACTTTGATTGAAGCAAGTGATGTGAACAATAATGTAATTGAAGGTGTTATTGGAGGTAGACCGGGAAATGAAAATGTAGCGGGGGATAATGTGGTAGTAGGAAATGTGGTTGATGAGAGCTTATTTGTTCAAGATATTGTTGAAGGGGGTCCACTTGTAGAGGCTGTGATTGAAGAGAGCCGTATTATTGGAGAAAATGCCATTGTAGGGAACCTGGTAGTTGAGGAAATTGGAATAGATGGTAGGCCTGTTGTTCAATCTAGGCTTCGTGAAGTGTCTAGTTATAATTTGACTATGGTCACGTCTAAAGAGGAATCGGTGAATGAGCCGGAGACATGTCTGGTTGAGAAAGGAGGTTTTGAAGGATCTTCAATGCAGATTGTTGACAGTAGTGAAGGAAATAATGATGATTTACACTTGAAGGCCCTGAGGTGGTCTAAACTATCGTTATTGAGACCAAAGATTGAAGCAGTAGACAGTTTGGAGTGCCAACAGCAGACTGTTGAAAATGTGTTAGTCTCAAATTTTGGTGGAGAGGAAGCAACTGAAGAAAGCGAATTGACGACTCCGAGGAAGAATTTGGAGTTTAAAATGTCAAAAATGATTGCCCTTAATAAGTGCCCAATGACAGTTAAAGAGCTCTTTGACACTGGTTTACTCGACGGGGTTCCAGTAGTTTACATGGGTACAATAAGTAGTAAGGTGGCTCTTTGCTGCCCCTGTTATTATTATTTTTTGAATATATGGTTTCTTTTCTTTGTTTCTTTTACTTTGAAATTTAAATGTAGTATGTAACTTAAGGCTTAATTTTTAGTTGTATATTAATTTCAGACAACTGGTCTTCGGGGCATCATTACAGATGGAGGAATTTTGTGTTCGTGTTCCTTGTGCAAGGGGCGCAGAGTAAGGAATCTCTTTCCTAAGTTGTTGTGTTGGACACTGTGTAACTCCATGAATTAATAATTGCTGTTATTGAATTTCTTGCTGCCATTTTGTTTCCTATCTTAGGTTGTTCCACCTTCCCAATTCGAGATTCATGCTTGTAAACAATACAAACGTGCAGCACAATATATCTGCTTTGAAAATGGGAAGAGCCTGCTCGAGGTGTTGAGGGCATGCAGGAGAAGACCTCTGCATACGTTAGAAGCAACAATTCGAAATATCCTTAGTGCTTTACCTGAGCAAAAATGTTTCACTTGTAGAAGATGCAAAGGTGACCTTTTGTCTTGTTAAATTCATTATCATTGACAGAAGCAAGTAACAAGAATGGTTTTGATTGTGTTGGGATCTTATTCTTTTTGTCATTCACTTGTTTCTAGGTTCATTTCCTGTAATACATGTTGGCCAAATAGGGCCGCTTTGCAATTCATGCGTGGAGTCAAAGAAATCTCAGTGCAGTACAATGAGTGCACCCAGTGCAGGAGCTAGGTATGCATTCTTTAAGCATTGCTTTGTAAAAAAATTAGTAATTGATGTCTCTTCTGCAATAGAGTTTGGTTGGTTAGGCATCTTAATGTTCATCATTAGTTGAATTTTCTATTTGTTTGACAATTGCACTGTTATGTGTCTGAATTTTGTAGTCTTATCATTAGATTTGCTAAACCATTTGTAATTTGCACTGTTTAGTAATTTGCACTATCTTTTCCTGATAACCAAGCATTTATTACAGTTCATTACCATGTAATACCCCTTGAGGGTGTTAGATTGAAATCTGTGTATTGTATTGATGGGGTTTTTGAATGTCCATTCATCTATAACTGATCGATAAATGGTAGAAAAAGGGGCATTTTAAGTTTATTTGACTGATAATTATTCAGTATGTATACTCCTTCATAGAAATGGAACTTATTCATTTTTCCTTGGGAGCATATGAAACTGAATTACAGTATGAAATTAAACACAACTGGAGTTGTAAGGAATTGCTAGATTGATGTTTGTTTATAGTTTTCAGTTAGCTTCCAGTATTAATGCCTAGATACATTATTTTATATGGTTGCATTGTGTTATTTCAGATCGCGAGAACCGCTATTGATTTCGCATTCCTCTGTAACTGCTTCAATGGGTATCTTTCCACAATCTACTAGTCAGTGGAAGATAACAAGAAAGTAAATTTTAATGTATTCTTGATATAATTTTTCTTAATTTGTATCAGTTATTACCTGGTGTTAACATGTACATTTCTTATTTTATATGTTTTATTTTGTGTTATTTCAGATCACAAGAACCAGTTTTGATGTCGCAGTCCTTTGGAAGTTCATCATTGAGTATCTCTCCACAAAATAAAAGTCAATGGAAGAAAGCAAGCAAGTTAGTATCTCTTATTATCTTTTTGCTTTTTTTTGTGCCATCTTTTTCCATCCTTTTTTGGCTCATAAATAGGCCCTCAATTATTTGTTTTGAAATGAGAAGAATTACTGATATTTTATGCCTTTTTTTCATGTGCCTCCTTCTGCATTGTTTCAGGTCATCAGAGCTTGATTTGACATCAAGTTCACCACAATGTTCTTCTTCTTCATTATCTATTTCTTCACAAAATAGAAGTCCATGGAAGACATCAAGAAAGTTGGTGACCTATTCTGTCTTACTATTGTCATTTACTGTCGCATAATTCTGTCTTTAACCATTTTCTTTCCATTCAGGGGAAGTAAAATAGTCTAACTGGAAGCTTTATAGTGGTGCTAGGTGGTAGTTTAAACTTTAAATAGTGTTCCTTGTTTTAGGTTATTGTTGGTGGATCATGCTTCCATCTTTATTATTTCCAGGTTAACAAAACCAGGGTTATTCACAAGGTCCTTGAAGAGTGCTTCAGTGCATATTTCCTCACAAGATAAGGGCCAATGGATAGTAAAAAAGAAGTTAGTATCATTTGTTTATCCTTTTGCTTTTGTCATTTTATGATGGTATGTTTCTGACTTCTGTTTTACTTCCTATGCCTGCAAAGTTTTGAGACACAAGGACCTGTTTTCGGTGAAGCTTCTTCCCGTAGTTCTTCGTACTTATTCCCTATTTGTGCTTTTATTGGAATTTTGCAGGCCAGTGAAACCGGTTTTGATGTCAAAGACCTTCAAACGTGCCTCAACTCCAATGTATTCATCCAATGGAAGTCAATCGAAGATGACAACAAAGTTGGTACCTTTTTAATATATTTCTAGACTAAGCACTTCTTTTCCTTTCCTGATGTAATCCCTTTTTCTTCTTGGAATTTTTTTTTTTCTATAGAGATCAGCGATTGCATAAGTTGGTATTTGAGGAAGATGGACTGCCTGATGGAACTGAAGTTGCATACTATGCCCGTGGACAGGTAATTGAGATTATAGTAATTTATTTTATGCCTTCGTATCTCAGTGGTGTGTAAATTGTGATTAGTTTTAATGGGCAGAGATTGCTTGAGGGTTACAAAAAGGGCATTGGGATTATTTGTCGTTGTTGCAATTGTGAGGTATTGTGCTTTTATTGCTTGAGCTTCAGAATTTTGAAATTGCATCGTGTGTCTGTTTATGCTATTTCCTTTTTATCGTGCAGGTTAGCCCCTCACTATTTGAAGCCCATGCTGGTTGGGCTTCTCGTCGGAAACCGTATGTTTTCATATCAGATGCTTTACAGCTTCCTTCCTTAGTTACTTTATCTTTGTTAAGCATAACTTGATTATATTTGTGTTTCTTTGGCAGCTATGCATACATTTACACATCTAACGGGGTATCTCTGCATGAACTGGCAATATCTCTCTCAAAAGGTCGTCGTTATTCTGCCAAGGATAATGATGATGCATGCATCATTTGTGCAGATGGTGGAAATCTTTTGCTTTGTGATGGATGCCCAAGGGCCTTCCATAAAGGTTTGATTGTAAATATTAAGAATTTCTTCTCACTTTAAATAGGAAATGCAGGGATGCATGGTTTGATCTTGTGTTCTTGGTTTGTAGCTTTACTATGTGGTATTTTTTGGACACTGTAAGGTTTTATTTATTTGTCTTTGGGGATTTAGGGATTGATCTGAGCATTTTCGCTTTTTTGTATTGTTAAGAACGATAATTAGGCAACCTGAGGTCTCTAATCCCTGTACCTGATACTAAATAAGCATGAGATTTACTGTACTAGACTCATGGTATCAACTATGTAGATAAAGAATTTATATATTTTATCAAGAGGTGATAAGGAGAAAAAAGAAGAAGAAGAGAATACAGTTTCTTAAAAGGTAGGGAGAGAGGAAAATAAACAGGAGAGGTGGAGTTTGAGTTGGATGGAAGACCAACTCTTTTAAATAGTAAACAGAGACTGAGTTGTTGGAGACCAACTCAGTCAATGGCATTGCATATTAACATAGATGTATTATCTCTTAGTCTCTCTGGTGCATGTTATTATATGTTTTTATTGGCATTTTGCTTGGCACATTTACTTTTCCTAGACTTTTATTATAAACTTTAAGAAAACCAAAACTTAGTTTCAGGTGTATCCTTTCATTTTTCTACTTATTGAGATTCAGTTTCTTGTTTCTTAACTTGAACAAAGATGGTTGTGCTTAGAGTTATTGTTTTGTTTTTGTGGTTTAGTTTTCTGTGACCTGTTGAAAACTATTATAGTTGCCTCTGAAGATTAGTTTCACAGCTGTGATTTACATGATTGATATTGAGTAGAAACTTTATTGATCTATGCAGAATGTGCATCTCTACCAACAGTTCCTCATGGTCGCTGGTACTGCAAATATTGCCAGAACATGTTTATGAGAGAAAAGTGTGTGGAGCATGATGCTAATGCTGTTGCTGCTGGACGGATTTTAGGAGTTGATGCTATAGAGCAAATAACCAGCAGATGCATACGTATTGTGAAAAACATTGAGGCAGAACTTAGTGGATGCGCATTATGCAGGTGATGAGTACACACTAGGATGAATCTAATTGAAGCTTATAGTTCATGAAGACTATTCTTATACAGTTTGCATTGTGATATTTCCATAAATTTCTTTAGTTCTGTCCTCAATACCCTTTGATTTGGCTTGAAATTGTTGTTTCTTTGATTTTATTTTATATAGGGCATGTGATTTTAGCAAATCAGGATTTGGTCCTCGGACAATTATACTGTGTGATCAGGTATAATGTTATTTTTTCATTTCATCCTGTTTTGTACATTGGTTTCAAGTCTGCTGAACATGTTTCTCTTTTAATTGCATTTTGGATCAGTGCGAGAAAGAATATCATATTGGCTGTTTGAGGACTCATAAAATGGCTGATCTAAGGGTATGTATTACTATTATCATTGTCGTTGTTCCTTTGATTATTTGATATGAACCTCTTTGTTCCTGTCTACTGGACACATTATTCTGTTAATGTATGAAAATACTGATGCCACTTGTACAACAGGAAATACCAAGAGGGAAGTGGTTTTGCTGCTCTGATTGCAGTAGGATCCATTCTACACTGCAGAAGTTGCTCATTCGAGGAGCTGAAAAGCTTCCAGACTCCTTTTTGGATGTTATAAAGAAGAAGTATGTGGAAAAGGGTTTAGATGCTGATATCAATATTGATGTGAGATGGAGGCTTCTTAGTGTCAAATTTGCTTCCCCTGAAACTAGATTGTTGCTTTCTCAAGCAGTTGGTATCTTCCATGTAAGTATTGTTCATGTTTTATTTAGATGTTTCATTCTATGACCAATGGTTGTTGCCAATGTTGATAAACAGTGGCCATGCAATGTTTTTCTGTAATTATTGCAATGATTATATGCTTATTCTTCAAGTATTTATTTGGAAAGTATGCTTTCTGGGTTGAATGTGTTGCATGGAAACATCAGTAGCATTTTAACTAACCTTTATGCTTCTTGTCCTCATTCTTTCCTCTTTCCTCTGTTTCTTTTTCTTTCTTTTAGTTTTCTTTTTCCCTTCTGCAACAGTGGTAGGGAAAGGCAAAATACCGAGTTTATATAGTTAATAAATGTTTATCTCTTACTTTCCTAGAATATACTTTCCTTAAGATTAGCTATTTATTTTTGCTGTTCTATCATCACTAAAATTTGGAGGCGTCTAAATATCACCTTGCTTTTACATTATTATCATGGTAGAGCTTGTCGCACATTAATGCTATATATAGAAAAAGAAAATGATTGTACAAATTTTATTTCATAAGAGTATTTAAGTCAAAAGGATTGATAAATGAATGCATTTTTTTCCCTGGCAAAAAAAACAAAATGACTCTATAGCTGCTTTGATGCCTCTGCGTAGGGGCTGCTTTAAAGGCTTTTGGGGTATTTGGGATGGTAAATGTACATTTCCAATGAGATTTATGTAACAAGGATTTTATCCTGCCAATGTGAAACATTGCGTGGCAAAGCTGTGATTTGCATGTTTTATTTCAAACTGTGATTTTCTAGTCTAAGATAATTTTGCCTTGTTGGACTCTGATATGATATGCTACTTAAGTCATAGGCTATGTTCTATTTGTCAAAACATAAAGGATGTGTGGAGCCATGGCTTGCCTTATTTCACTGAAATTCTGCTGATTTCTTTTCTTCCTTTTTTCCATTTTTTTGTCAAGGAATGTTTCGACCCTATAGTTGATGCAACATCTGGGCGGGACCTTATCCCATGCATGGTTTATGGGTAAGCATGAGACCTTTTTTTGTGCTTGAGATAGCGGGTTGCATATTTACATGAGTGTGCTGTCCTTTTTTTTTTCTGACAAACTTGCATCCTTCCTTCTCTTCCTCTCTCTCTCTCACAGAAGGAATCTAAAGGGCCAAGAATATGGGGGAATGTACTGTGCAGTATTGACAATCAAGTAAGACATATTTGCATAACATTTAAAGCTTTAAATGCTTTTGCTTTTAGAATGTTAACAGTATTCTCTTTTGCTAAATGCTGCAGCTCATTCGTTGTATCAGCTGGAATAATTCGAGTTTTTGGGCAAGAAATTGCAGAACTCCCTTTAGTTGCTACAAGCATTGCTAACCATGGGAAGGTGAGGCTAATGGTCCCAACTTTTGTCTTAATGACCTTTGCCTACAATTCCCACTTCTTGTACATGGCTCTATTCAACTGGATTTCCATTTGTCTGCAATTGTCTGGCTTTTTAAGACCAGTGGCAAACTGGAAGTTTTTCTAATTTGGAATTGTTGCCCGGCCCACCAAACAATCTGAAGAATTAATATCCTTCTTGCCGACTCCTCTGGAGTTGCTTTTCCTACACTTGTCATTTAATTCCTTGTGATTTTAGGAAATTATTATTTGACAGTTGCTGTTATCTTTTATTACCTGTTTCAATATCATTCTCCTCCTCAATCTTGATTTAGTGGAGTTAAATTACTTTACAGGGCTACTTCCAGTTATTGTTCTCTTGTATTGAGAAGCTGCTGGGATTCTTGAATGTCAAAAACATTGTGCTTCCAGCTGCTGAAGAAGCAGAATCAATCTGGATAGACAAATTCGGTTTCAAGAAATTAAAACCAGACCAGGTTTGTAAATACATCAGCATAATGTGTGCTTATTATATTCATTTGTCCAACTCAGCTGCCCTGTTTCTGAAACTTTACGTCTGCCTCGTGCTTCAGCTTAGTGAATATAAAAAATCCTGCTGCCAGATGGTGATTTTCAAAGGAACTTCAATGCTACAGAAAGAAGTTCCTCGCTGTCGAGATGTTATTAGTACAGAGCCTACAGAGTTATATAACGGAGTCGACTAAGGGAGAGCTATTTTTGAAGCGGAAGGAAGTGCGTTTCTGCATATTTTTCTTCTTTTTTATTTAATTTCTGCATGGACGTAAGATATTGATGTACATAAATGTGTTATTCTCTGTCACTTTAAGGTCAAGATAAAGAAGTGAGCTCAATTTGTGAACTGGAAGGAGCTCCAATGTGAAGTGCTGTTAATTTTTTCTTGGATTAACGAAACAGGCAGGCACAAGACTTGAATTTGGCAGAATAGTGAATAGGTATTGGAAATTAGTAGGGTTTATATTTGATTTCTTGGATTTTTATCTGTAAGTTCATTAGGGCTATAGTGGGATTTTGCAATCCCAAGCTTGTTTTTCACCAACTCCTACAAGTTAGGCGGACGAGGGCGTTGAGAGACATGAGCTTGCACACTTATTGTCACGGTCCATATCAATTTACAAGGTATTGTCCGTTTCATTTTATTGAGTCTTACTGTTTTATCATAAAAGGCGGTTCACAGATTGAAAATGATGTGAACACTTATATATTCAGTTGAATTTTAGTACACAATCGATGTGAGATTTATTGTTCTTCTATAGCATCATGACATTTTATCATGTTAGCTAGTTTCATAATGGCTAGTCTTGCTTTGTTCTTGCTCTCAGCTGTCTCTCGTCCTCCATATGGCCTTAAGCTCTGCTATCTCTCTCTATTCAGTCTAAGAGCTTTGCTGGTTTGATGAGTTCTAAATTGAGGTTTTAGTGGATTGGTGTAGGACTAGAATAGGAGATTTCAGATTTTTTTTTTGTCGTTGTTGTGGTGGGTACTTGTGTAATTACGGTGGCTTCTCTTCCTATTTACATCTACAAATTGAGTCCTTAGGGACTCGTAGGGAATTCTTAAATTTAGTTAAAGGGTTTTGTTATCTTATTTTATTATTTTTATGAGTGTTTTTGACTTTTCACTTTTAGAGATTTAAAGGATATTTTTTAAATGTCTAAAATTTGTTTATCCTATTTTGTTTTTTATTTAAAGCAAAATTCTCTTTTTAAGGCAAAAAATTAATAAATATATATTCTAAAAAATATATATTTTTTAGTCGATTTAAGATCAATTTTAGACCTACTTGAAGAAAAAAATTAAAAAAATATATTTTTTATTTTAATTTAAAATGATGTATTTAAAATGGTTAGTTCGCACGTTGATTCGCGAGTCGATTTAAGACTCGTATTCGATCTGCTAGGAAAAAAAAGTTTAAAAAAAAAAAATTATTTTCTTAATTATTTTTATTTTAATTTTAAATGATGAATTTAGAGTGGTTGATTCGCATGTTGATTTACGAGTTGATTTAGGATCTGTACTCGATTCGCTTGGAGAAAAAGTTTTAAAAAATTATTTTATTAATTATTTTTATTTTAAATGATGTATTTAAAAGAGTTAATCCATACGTTGACTCGCGGGACGATTTAAGATCCGTACTCGATATGCTCGGAAAAAAATAAAATAAAATATTATTAATTATTTATAGTTTTTTTATTAATTATTTTATTTTTAAATGATGTATTTAAAGAGATTAGTCTGCACGTTGACTCGCGGGTCAATTTAAAATCCGTGTCCGACTCGCTCGGGAAAAAAATAAAAATATTTTATTAATTATGTTTAGTTTCTATTTTATTTTTAAATGATATATTTAAAGAGGTTGGTCTATACGTTGACTCACGTGTCAATTTAGGATCCGTATCTGATTGCCTCGGGAAAAAATTAAAAAAAAAAAGTTATTTTATTAAATTATTTTAATTTAAATGATATATTTGAAGGGTTGATCCGTACGTTGACTCGCAGGTCGATTTAGGATCCGTACCTGATCCGCTCGGGAAAAAAATGAAAAAATATATTATTTTATTAATTATTTTTCTTTTAATTTTAAATTATGTATTTAAAGTAGGTCTGCACATTGACTCGCGGGTCGATTTAGGATCTGTGACCCGACCCGTTCGGGAAAAAGTAAATAAATTTATTTAATTATTTTTATTTTAAATGATGTATTTAAAGGCGTTAGTCAGCATGTTGATTCGCGGGTCGATTTAGGATCCGTACCTGACCCGCTTGGGAAAAAAAGTTAAAAAAAGAGAGGAAAAAACGAACTTGATACTAACTTATATGAGAAAATCGATCATATGAGAGAATAAAATACAAACCACAATTTTAATTTTTAATTCTTTTATTTTTTACCTCCTATAAATAAAAATATATACTGTACAATAAAATCTAAATATTTTTCAAAAATACATATAAATAACATTTGAAAATGCATTTGTATTATGTAATTTATAAATAAAAATTATCATAAATTTAATTTTTATAATTAAAAAAATAATTTTGTTAATATTATTATAATTTAAAAACATAATATTTAAATAAAAAATAATTATTTAATAAAAATATAAAATATAATATATAAACTAAAATTAAAATTTTATTATTAATTAACAAAATTATAAAATTAAAATACCCCGACGAAGCGGGGCTTTTTTCTAGTGGAACTTACTTTCCAAAAGAGAAAATTTTATGGATTTGATAATTCGTGCATTTATTTTATGATTGTGTTATGTTTTTGTATTATAATCGTGTCTAAAGTGTTATATATTTATTATAAATTTTGACACGTTAATAATTCGTATTATATAAATTTTGATATATTCATGTATTTATATCATGTTTGTTCGTGTTATTTATTTTTTAGAAAAAAAAAACCATAAATAAACACTAAAAAACGTCATGTTTGAAGGTTTTCAATTTTTTTAGTTAAAAAATAAATTTATATAAAATTTTTGTTTAAGTTAGTGTTATAATTTAATTAGCCATTTTACTTTTATCTTTAATCAATCTTGTCATTCACTATTATTTCATAATAATTGTTGAAGAAGCAAAGCAAGAGTAACAAAAAGTAATAATTACATGGATTTTAATTTATAAATTCATGTTTGTATTTTGGAAAACTTTTAAAGTATATTTATGTACTTTTTTGGTTGCCAAATATGTTTATTTTAATTTATATCTAAATGATATTTTATAAGGTTATATATTAATTTCCACTTTTTTTTTATTTTTTCAGATATTTCAAACTTATGATACTTTTTTTTTTCTATTTTCCAAATTAATTTTTCATTTTGACATAAAACAAAGAAAAATTATCTCATCCATTGTAAGTGAAAATTTTAAATTTCACAAACGAAATTAATAAAGTAATACAGACCTCTTAAGATATATTTAAAAAATAAAAACTAATTTAAAAAAAAATAAACATATGATAGACTTTTAACCTGACTTCTAAATTAAAAAATTCCACTATCACTATATTAAAGACTAACTCTAAAACAAAATACACATCAATTTCCCCCCCCCCCCCCCCCCCCCCCCCCCAAAATACACATGAATTGATAGCAATAGTTTAGTAAATGGGAGGATATTCTGGTAGGAAAAGGAATCATAAAAGAAACATGACTTATTTGATTTATTTGCCATTCAAATAATTAGTAATCCATGGAATTGTCAATCCTTATATTACAAATAGCAAGATAATTAAGGCTTAATTACCCTTTCATCTTTAATCATCGCCAAATGAAGTAATTTGACACTTTACATGCATAGATGCCAATGCCATAATACCCTAGGAATTTGCAAAGTTTAGTGATAAAATTATGCTTTTGCTTTTCTAAGCAGCAATGTTTAATTTGGGTTGATGATCACCTCTGAGATTATAACTTACATGTTCGATCAACAATGTAACGTTCAAATAAGAAGAACCTCCATTTTCAACTGCCCTTTTTGCCATCTCTCCAAGTTTTTTGGCTCTTTTCATTCTCTCTTCTCCTTCCTCTCCTCCATCGACCAACTGCTTTATAGCCTTCTTTACGTCTTCCCTTTTCACCAACACCAGCTCGGCTTTCATGGGTACCTCAACCCCAATCTTGACTCCAATTTTCAGTACTTGTACTATCAACTTCTCGTTGTAAAATTGTTCAGCAAACATCGGCCAAGTTATCATTGGCAAACCTGCGCTGATTCCCTCGAGTGTTGAATTCCAACCACAGTGTGTTAAGAAACCTCTTATTGCTGGTTTTGACAATATTTGAACTTGAGGTGCCCATCCTCTGATTATGAGACCTCTCCCTTTAAGCCTCTCTTCAAATCTTTGTTCCTTGAACCATTTGTCTAGCTCTGGTGTATAATCTCCCTTTTTGATTATCCAAATGAAAGGACAATTTGAGGCTTCTAAGCCCAACCCAAGCTCTATTAATTGTGGATGCAACATATGAGAAAGGCTACCAAAGCAAACATAAAATACAGATCTTGGTTTCTGGGAATTAAGCCAATTTAAGCTCTCATGCTGCTCATCAATGGAAGAAGTCTTGTTCCATGTTGTTTCATTACATAAAGAAAGCGGTCCGATACACCAAAGATTGTTTACGAATTTCTGGTATGCTTTCACATATTCTGATTCCATCTCTTCGAAAGAATTCACCAGCACTGCACTTGCCGAAACTTCAGCTTCTTTAAACTGGCTTACAAGATTCTTCAAATCATCGGAACTTTGTTTTTCGAATTCAGGCAACTGGGCCTTGGTGAATTCAATTCTATCTGGCAAATCAGGCACCAAAACAGGCTCAGAATCAGATATGACCCTCTCTTGAAATACCTTGTAGCGCTTAATGTTATGAGAGCAAAGGAGAGTAAAGCAAGAAACTGTATGGAACACAACCCTTGGAATATTGAATTTAAGAGCGAGATCTGAAGTCCAAGGAAGACAAATGTCAGAAACTATACAACTGGGAAGCGACGACTGATCTAAATCCTGAAGCCATTTCTCCAAAGGTTCTCGTAGCATATTGTTAGCTTGGAAGAACTTTGTTGCTAGGTCTAGAGAAGGAAGTGAGTCCATGTTTTCGCATCCTTTAGGCAATCCAGCTTCTTGGTCAGGAAAACGTAATGACAGAAACTGAATTTTGAGGTTGAAATCCATGGCGTAGTCAATGATTGAATTACTGAACCGGGCTGCATTAAGGGGTGTCATTACAATGGTAACTTCTTGGCCATGGTGTGCAAGTGTTTTGGCCATGTCTGTGAAGGGGATGAGATGGCTTTGGGACATTAGGGGGACAAGAAGGAAATGATGAACCGGCTGCTGGTTTGAGGAAGCCATTGAATATGGGGGAGAGGATTGTTTGATGTTTGAATCTTATGATGAATGATATTAAATATTTGGAGGTCCTGGTTTGGTCCTTGGATTTGGATATCAAGAGCATTTATTTTTGTCTCGATTCTAGAAAAAATAGAAAAAAAAAATTATTTTTTTCTTTTCCTAAACATAAAAAAAATGAAAAGAAAAAATTTCATTTAGAATTAAAAATAAGAAAAAAAAATTAAACTTATATTATTTTATGATCATTATATCATTTATAAGTTAAGATAAAAGATACAATTTTAAAAAAATGATGAATAATTTTATAAATACGCACATTTGATTCGAATGTCTCTTATTTATTCTTTTCTTTATCATTTCAATTTAAATGATTTATTTTATCATTTTTCTTCTCACTTTTATCTCATACTAGAGCTGCTCATGGGCCGGGCCGAGCCGCGGCCCATTTTTTTTAATTTTCTTTGCCTAGGCCCGGCCCTGGGTCGGCCCGGCCCGCCCGTTTAGGCCCGAAACAATGTTCATTGGAATAAAAAAATATTTATTTTTTATTTTTTTTATAATTAAAATTAAATAAAATAATATTATTATAATAAAAATTACTGTTCCGACCCGGGCCGGCCCGGAACACAAAATATCCTGCCCAGGCCCAGCCCAATACGAGTAAGGCCTACGGCCCGTGAGCAGGTCTATCTCATACCAAGCACATTCAATTTTTTTTTTTTCTACCCAACTCTATCTATCCTTTCATCTTCTTATCATACCAAGCACAACCTAAAAGTATTAAATAATGAACTGATACAAAATTGTTTAATCAATTAGTTACAAGTACAATATTAGAAAGGCAAAATTTATAGTAATATTTTAAATCTTTTATAAAAAATTGACAAGAGTATATATAGGTAATCCAATTTATTTTATTGGATCCATATTAACCCTTAATTATCATAATGAATAATATTTATTTAATTATGTAGGTACATATAATATAGTACATTTTTATATGTGGTCAATATTAAATAGCTGATGAGGGGACCATTGGTGTCATATTTGTGGCCATATTCATATCTCTGGAGTGGAGTGAGTGCAGTCTGAAATTTTGGTAAAGAGGGGACCTTATCATATCATAAATTTTTGGATTAATTGAGTTAAAGAGAAAATGCATTTTAGATTTTTTTTTTTTCTTTCTTGAATTGAGGTCCTGTTTGTTTCTCAGCATTGTTGGAAATAATTGATGTAAATTACTCGAAAGTGAAAATTACAAGTATTCTGAAATTCAAAACAATCCGATGTAAATAATCGGATTTGATCCGTTTTCGATTCCTTTTATTTAGATTCATTGTACAAATTAAACTTAAATCATTCAACTGGATTTGGATTGATTTGTGCTCAAGAATTATTGAATTAAATTTAAAGTTCAATTGGACTTAGTAATTATTATTGCGCGTTGATTTTTTGTTGTATCTTAATCTTTAGTTGAAGGAAAAAAAAAACATGAAAAGTAAAAAAATAATAATTAAAACGTGACACGATATAAAAAATAATATGAACACGAGATGAATAGATGAACGTGTCAAAATTGACATAAAATAAACTATTAACGTGTCAAAATTTATATAAATATATAATACCTTTAATACGATTATGATATGAAAAAGTAACACGAACACGACGACACTTGAAACAAAATTGAAAGTTATTTGAATAGTGTCAATTAGACTTAATAATTTCGAACACAAACATAACGTGAAAAAAATAATTAAAACACGACAAAAAAAGCCATGAACATGATAAAAATATACGAACGTGTCAAAATTTACATAAAATGAATTACTAGCGTGTCAAAATTTATATAAATATATAATAACGTGAATACGATTATATTATGATAAAAAAAAATAACACAAACATAATATAAATAAAAAAAAAAAATTGCCATAAACGTGACAAGCCATGATGAAGCAAATCCCTCTCAAATTGAGGGGGTTGTTTAATCTGTTATATATATAAGGCAAATTAAACCAAATGGGAGAAAAAAAATTATACTATAAATTTTGTTAAAGAGTATTACTTATATTAGGATTATCATAAAAAGTAAAATTTTTAGGTATCAATAAATTAATGACACGTTATCAATTTTTTAAAAGCATGTAATTGTTATTATATATTCATCTTTACTAAATCAACTTTCATTAAATCAATTTACTCATTTTTTAATTGTAAAATCACATTTTACATTTCACTCTAATTGTTGAAAGGATACTGATGATTTCAATTTACTCACTTTTAACTGTAAAATCATATTCAAATGGCGATTTTTAGTTTTATGTGATTTTCTATCCCACCCCTTTTAATTAGAGAACTAGCTAGTTTATAATTTTATCAAACATCTAATAAGCAAAATAAGATCAATATAAAAAATAACAATTAAAATAACAGCAATCGACACTAAACTGCTTAGGAGAACAATGGACACTAAACTGCTTAGGAGAAACGAAGTTTTAATTATATAGAGAATGAAAAATACAACAATTGTACTTTTAGAGAACCGAAGTTTTTTCCTCAGTGTTGTAAATATATATATTTTTCCAAATAAACCCTAAATCAAGTCTAAAAGATTTAGTAAATCAAGTTTGAATTTAGGAGTTTGCAGTTAAAAAGGGAATAAATTGATTTAATGAAAATTAATTTAGTAAGGATGAGTAATTGAGTATATAATAACAATTATGTCTTTAAAAAATGATAATGTGTCATTATTTTATTGATGCCTAAAATTTTACTTTTTAAGATGATCCTAATATAAGTTATTCTCTTTGTTAAAATGTGGATGTGACAATAGTTTTACTTTCCTTGGGATAAAGTACTAAAATCTCTAAAATGTATCCACCATTTATCTGTGTTCCAATTATATTTTTAGCCTGGTCAAAAAAGTTTTAATTCCTTATGAACATTATTTATTTTAATTTTAAAAATGATTAGGTAACAATGAATAAATAATTAAAACAAACAAACAACATTGATTCAAATATAGTAGTGCTATATGAAAAACTATAGATTTCTTTGATAGAATTATTAAAAAAAAAATTTACTATAATTTTAATTTTCATGAAACTCAAACCCCTCATCTTAATTTGACCCAATATGAGTATTTTTAGTTGCGAGACTTTATTTACAGTAGAGAAAAGCAAAATACATGTAGGCAGAATTTGTTATAGGCAGAATTTGTAACATGTAATCAGAATTTAAATAACTTTAATTCGTCAATCAGAGCGATTGATAGAATGTTTGATTCTTAATTTTAGTGATCAAAATTCAATTCGAACAATTTCAAATATATATATATATATATAAACCTTTAAATTCTACTCTGATTTGGAAAGATGTATCATTTTTTCTTAATTAACTCTTGATATAAATAAATAAAAAGAAAAAATACGACAAGATTGAAAATACACTTGCAACCACAATTTAAATCTTTGATTTTGCAAATTGCTATAATTTATTCCAATTTGATCTCCTTTATTGGTATACAATCACATTCCCCATCCTTATTTTTGAACAAATTATAAATAAATTTGAAACAGAAAAAAAAAAAAAAAACCAGCAATTGTCCATTTTTGTCTCTCATCATGCTAAAGCTGGAATGGTGGCTTGTTGCATGATATCTTCAATTAGTAGAGTAATGTTAAGGTAAGAAGACCCTCCTTCTTCAACTGCTCTCT
Organism: Fremontodendron californicum; assembly: GCA_030761205.1. Lineage (NCBI taxonomy): Eukaryota > Viridiplantae > Streptophyta > Magnoliopsida > Malvales > Malvaceae > Fremontodendron > Fremontodendron californicum. The sequence continues at coordinate 6,269,827 of JAULJL010000009.1, read as the reverse complement.
TTGCCATTTTTGCAACTTTTCTTGCCCTTTTTCTTCTATCTTCTCCTTCCTCTCCTTCATCCATTAAACTCTCAAGTGCTTTCTTAACATCTTCCCTCTTCACCAGCACCCCAAATTCTTCCTCTCCCATCTGCACCGCAACTTCTACGCCCACCCGAATGCCAACTTTCAGTATTTGTACAAGCAGCTTCTCGTTCATAAATTGCTCGGAGAACAAAGGCCATGTTATCATCGGCACGCCCGCACAAAGCCCTTCGAGTGTTGAATTCCAGCCGCAGTGTGTCAAAAATCCTCCGATGGATGGGTGCGATAAAATTAAAACTTGTGGCGCCCAGCCCCTTATCAAGACTCCTCGTCCCTTTATCCGCTCCTCGAATCCATCTTCTGCTAACCATTTCTCCATTTCTTCTTTCTTATACCCTCCTCTAATAGCCCAAATGAATGGATTATTCGATGCTTCCAAGGCTAAACCGAGTTCAATTAACTGTGCAGGTGTTAGGCGATTGAGGCTTCCAAAGCAAACATAGATTACAGAGCTTGGTGGCCATGAATCAAGCCACTTCAAGCATTGATTTTTTTCATCAGTTAAATTAGCCTCCTCGTTACCCCTTTGAGCTTTATCAAAACTATTTTTGTTGCATAGTGACACAGGACCAACGCAGTACACTTTTTGTTTCTTAATCTTTTGATATGATTCAAAATATTCTGCTTCCAACTCCTCAAAACTGTTTACTATCACCCCATTCGCTCCTTCTTCTCCCTTTATTGCTTTTTTAATAATTTCTTTCATGTCTGATGATAATCCAGGATTGAGGTTTCCAGGTAGCTGCACTGCTGTGAATTCAATTCTATCAGACAATCCTGGCACGACAAAAGGCTCTCCTTCATCAGAGACGCATTCATGGACCTTGGAATTGGTTAAATTATGACAGCACAAAAGAGAGAAGCAGTTTTTTCCATCGAACCAAATCCTTGGAATCTGAAACTTGGAAGCAATTTCAGCCATCCATGTGAAATTCCTGTCATATATAATGCAGCTTGGCTTGGGTTTTAGCTCCTCAAAAATCTTCTCCACCGGTTGCTTCAGCATGCTCAATGTAGCGTAGAAGTTGCTGATCAGGTCCATGGAAGGCAGATTGTCTAAGGTTTCGCACCCATCTGGTAAACCAGCCTCTGCAGCAGGAAAATGAAGTTGAAGGACACGAATAGCTAGACCAGACTCAATGGCGCCATTGATGGAAGTGCTAAATCGGGCAGCATTCTGAGGTGTGGTAATTATAGTAACGATTACATCACGCTCTGCCAATAACCTGGCTATGTCGATCATGGGAATAAGGTGTCCCTGGCACATAAAAGGTATGAACACAAAATGAGGTTGAGATGAGTTTAAAGCCATTGAAATTTCAGTGTTTAAGCTAGACAGACAATCAATCAAATGAATATGAACGAATTGGAATATGGTAATTGTTTTTATGGTTCTTTCAATAGTTAGATCGGGTGGTTATTTATACATGCTGTAATGGCTCTAGTATTACGTAAGGACATACATATGCATGTAGAATATGAAAAGATTTTAGAACTAATGACTGATTTAATTTTGACTAAAGGGTACTTTATGTTGTGACAACATCCAAATGTAATTAATTAACCAGACAAGAAGTAAAAGCAATAAAAGTAGCTAGCTTAGCACACAAGAATCGAAATATAACAACATAATGATGTAGTTGTTGTACTAGGTCGACAATGTCTAAGAAATTGAGAGATTTCTCTATAATCTGAAAAGATTAAAAAATGGAGACTACGTGATCATATATGTATCAGTTGATCTTTCAAATTTTAAACTTTATTGCAGTCAACGGCCTTTTCTTCTGTGTTTTAACCTCGTAAAAAAATATGAGTTATTACCTATTCAAGGTTTATGTTAAGTTAATGTGGAGACCTACACTTAGATTTGCGAATATTATTCGCTTTGATCCAAAAAAATTAATATTTTATTTTACAAAAAAATATTTTATAAATATGAATTAAAATCTCTATATATCTATTATAACGAATTTTTATAATTTTTTTTATATAGGATTGGGCCCATTAGTAGACAAAAAGTCTTAGTTAATTAATAACAAAATATTGAATCTTGAATTAGGACTTTTGGAGTGAGAGTGTCAACATCCCAGATGCTTGTGGCCCAAGACAAAAAAAAAAACTGCCGAAAGATGGCAACATTTCCATGCCATTGTGTTAACACTCAAGACAAATTCAACGCTTGGAAAATATAGCCAGTTGAAAATTATACGGATCAACATATATAGTTCTGCTTACCTTTTGAATAACAGCAAAGTTTAGAGCCTGAATTCAATTTTATTTGGAACTGCTGTACGAGTCCAGGTAGTTTCTGCTATTACTAGAGAGGGTTATTCTGACTTGTTCTCAAAGTTATCAAGAATATGGATATAAATAGTAGTTGTAACGCGATGTTACGGTTGTTATTTTATGATTTCGGTTTTTTCTGCTGTCGATATTTATCGTTTTTACTGCAATTGATCGAGATAGCATTCATTATGTCCCCAATCACGATAAACGCAATGTGACCGAAAACACGTTTGTGACTGTAATTTAAATCGCTTTTGACCCTTATTAAAATTTTTATGAACGGAGTAGTTGAATCGCGTGGAAAGGCTGGTGTTTCTTAGGATCTAGATAGATAGACAAACATGAAGAATTGGAATTAATCTGATCTTTTAAATTCTACAGTTGAAACTTATGAAGATTAGGCACTTTATAGTCTCTTTGTTTCTTAGGATCTAAGATAGATATTTTGCACCCTGCATTTCATAAGCTAAACTCTATCAGACCTCTGTTTATATATGTGATTAGCCGGTTAACATTGAGATAAGAGGATTCCCTGGTTTTCAAATGCCGCCTTTGCCAACTCCACAAGTTCCTTTGTCTCTTCTTTTTTTTTCTCCTGCATCAATTACCAAATTTATAGCTTTCATAATAGGGATGGCAATGGATAGTTGCGGATTCGGATATCGCGGATTCGTAGCAGATGCAGATATAAAATTTCGGATATCTATTATTCGAATCCGCATTACTTATGCGGATAACGGATTCGGATATCCAAATCCGCTATCTAAATCCGCTTATTTTTGTGGATTCGGATTCGGATATCCGAATCCATTATCCGTTTATTTGAATTTAAAATTAATTTTTATATGATTTTATATTTTTATTTAATTTTTTTACTTACTGAATTCGGATATTTAGCAAATTCGGATATCCGACGAATAATGTTATTTAATTCGGATTCGGATAGTTTTATTCGGATTTAATACAGATAATAAACGGATTCAAATTTTAAAGAAGATTTGCGGATTCGAATTCGGATATTACAAAAAAAAAAAAAAACAGATATCCGACCCGTTACCATCCTTACTTCATAATAAGGTTCAATGTGACTTAACTTTTTTCAGTAAAAAGTCAATTAATTGGATAAGAATCCATAAATACGCTAAACTTAGGGTTTAATTTAAATGATTCATTCGTTTTTTAAGGAGATCGAATTTTTGAAAGTTTAACTCGGGATTAACTCAAATGATACATCCATGTAACTCAAATGAATTTATATATATATATATATATAAAATCTAAAAGAAAATTTCAAATTAATGAAATGGTGTTTTAGTCAATAAAATGATTTAAGGAATATACATATATAAATATATATATATATAAAAGATATAATTAACTTTTGTTTAACTCATTAAATTAATCTGCTAATTTGTAGCGGGTGCCTAACTTTTAAATCATTTTAACCATACCTTATATATATATATATTAAGTATTGTTGCAAAAATATATATACTTAATATAAAAGAATTTTTTTTAAATAATTAAGTGAATAACAAACAAAAATACTTATATAATATGAGTTAGTATTTCTTATAGAAAGTTCATATATGGTAGGATAATTAAGTTAATTAATACATCCATACTATTGTTAGGCAAAAAAAATATCAATATTTATGGTAGGCAAAATAATTAAGTGAATAACTAACAAAAATACTTATTTAATATGAGTTAGTATTTCTTATAGAAAGTTCATAAATGGTAGGATAATTAAGTTAATTAATACATCCATACTATTGTTAGGCAAAAAAATATCAATATTTATGGTAGGCAAGGCAACCTGCATATGCAATTATGCATATCGTACCATATAATTGTTAGGCAACAAAAAAACCGAGAAATGAAAATCAACACTCCTTCCTTGCCAAAAGATCTTCATTTTACAATTATTTTTATTGACCACCAGGGAGAAGCCAAAGATAAGCTGAGCCTTCATCATCAATAAAATTTCTTTGATTCTTTTGATGAGATTATCAATGTAGGTTTAATAGTTGGCCGGCTGCTCTATATACAATTGAAAATGTATAAAACTAAATTAATTATATATATATATCTGAGCTTTACAATAAAAATTATATTAAAAGATTTTATTAGTGAGGAATTAATAAAAAATAAAATAACAAATATATATCAACCTAAATATTTTATTAGTAATCATGAGTCATAACATTGATTTGTATAGTCCAAGAGATTTCACAATTCGAAACATAAAGAGAAAAGAAAGAAAGAAAAAAAAAAAAAACACTTCAAGGACAGAAAGTTATAAGATAATTAGCTCCACCGGTACATGTAAATATACTACTTTTATCATCATAAGCAAAACTATAAGCCTGAGGACATTGGCTCTTAAAAATCTTTGAATATTTTGTGGGCTGACATATAGCTGGCGAATTATAAGCACCGGTGCAGCAATATTGGGGTTGATTAAAGGCCAAACATGCGCTCTTGCAGGCGATAATAACGCCACCTCCTCCTTCCGATCCCTTAACCTGCAATTCTGGGGGACAAGCTTCATTGACATTGGCGGAGCAACTCGTGGCATTGCAACCTGATGATCCGCCTTGTGGGGTAACTGAAAGAGGCAAGTTAAAGCCATCGACCAAGCTAACATCATAAAAATCTTTTCCTTTGTTTGGTGCAAGGGTGAATTCTATCAAGGAAGCTGGTGGGATTGCACCACCGCCATTGCATGTAATCTGACCGGACCCACAGTCGGCGGTGGCGCATTGGAACTTGCCATCATTGGCGTTTGCGGCGCATTGGGTTCGACCCCAAAAACGGCCAGACCATGGGGCTGGAACGTTTAAGGTTGATGAGGCTTGTGAGGCTAACTCAAAACCGGTTGAGGATAATTGAGGACCTGGTGCACCTGTTAGAGTTCCTGGCCAAACTGTGTAAGGGCAGTTGTTTTTAAATGTGAATGTAGCTGATTGAGCCCCTGCAACAAAAATCAAGAATTTATCACAACATTTTTTCCTTTTAATTTGCAATTATAAATTTCAGAAATTGGATGCTTATAGTAAGATATAGATATTGCTTGAGAAAGTGACAAATTGAATTCTAACAAAAACATAATTATGGAAAACTCAGGGAAAAGAAGGGGAAATTATTTACCATAGAAGAAGAAAATGGCAAGGGAAAGAGCAAAGATAACTTGAACCTCCATTACTAACTTCTTCTTTTTTTCCCTTTTAATTTCTTTTGTGATGATTTCAGAGAAGAGCAAGTGGTGCTTTATATAGGCATACACTTAGTGTTAAAATGACGCATATACATTCATATGCCAAGTTTCAACAACTACAAATTTTATTGAAAGCAGATTATGTTTTGCATGTCAGATAAGTCTTGAGTAATGCTGAATATTCTCTTTGAGTTAATGTCCCTCAAGAAACAACAAATATTAACAACTAATTAATATATATATATATATATATATATATATATATATATATTCCTTTCGATACAAAGAAGGTTACAGCATGAGATAAGAGAAATTATTGCAGATTTTTGAATTCGAACTCCAAATCTGCTAAATATTATTTTTTAAAGATGACTGCATGAACCAATTAAATTAAACCCGAGTTCTATATAGTATATTTTTCATGCTACAATATAGCATGCTTATAATTAATAAGAGAATTATATATATAGCATGCTTTGTGTTAATTTACCTCTTTACTTCAATAACATGCTTAATAGGTGACTTTCTACATAGTTTTTCCAAATATTTAAACCTAAATTTAGTTAGATAAGAAGATATATAAAATAAAAAAATAAAAAAAGAATAAGAAATTTTTTGGGTGCATACAAAGAATAAGGTAGTTGTTGCTAAAAAGAACCAAATTAATTAATTCTCTCTAAATATACTAAGTTTTGAAAGTTGTAAACTATGTTCAAATGGAAGCTGTATTGGATGGGTGAAAATTTAACATAAAAACATTCAAAGATTGTTGAATATCTTCTCATGATGAGGGAAACAAATTGGCATTATAATTTTCTATACATACAAATGTACGATACAAAAAGTATTGCTTTCGTTTGTATATAAAAGTATGATGCCATTGTCACCGGTAATATCACATCCTCCATTAATATTTAACCATTTTTGGAATTTGTTCAATTTTATTTCTTTTCTAAATACATACAAGTAGACCTGCTTATGGGTCGGGCAGTCAGTCCGGCCCAATAGGTTCGATCCGTATTGAATCGAATTTGGGTAGGATATTTTTAATCCGGGCCGACCCGGCCCGAAACAGTATTTTTTAATTAAAATAATATTATTTAATTTAATTTTAATTATAAAAATATATAAAAATTATTTTTTAAATATTGTGAACAGTAAATTCGAGCCTGTCGGGCCGGGCCTGGGTAAAGATTTTGAAAAAAAATCGGGCTGCGGCCTGGCCCACGAGCAGGTCTACATACAAGAAGAAGTCGACAATTTTTTATTTTTCTTAATTTTCACATATCTCCATCTTGTATTAGAGCTGATAATTCGTGTATTCATATTGTGTTTTTATATTTATTTTTGAATTATACAGAGGAAATTCTTTTGGATCGATTTTGGGCTCAACAGCCCATTTTTTTTTTTTCACTTGTCAAAATCATAGTTGTTAAAATATTATAATACTCGATACGGATCATACGATATGATTCAATTCATTATGAAATCGATATGTATTAGTATGAAAATTTTGTTTTATCATGTTAATATATAGCGTGTTTATGATACATAAGCGAATCGATGTGTATAATACGATACATTTCGATATGATCGTTGTGAATTTCAGTCCAGTCTAAAAATGCAATTTTTAATAATTCTTATAAAATATTACCTAAAAATTTTAAACTTGAATAATATAAAAAATTTTAATTTTTAATTAGTAAATTAACACGAAAAATACAAGAAAATTTTATTATTTAAAAATATACTATATATTAATGAGCATGGTGAGAGTTAGAAAAACAACAATATTTTTTATTTATATCACATAAGCATTCAATCCCATTAATATATATATATATATTGCTTATTTTACATGTGTATATTTTGTTTATACAATACGATACGCGAATCGATTTTCATAAATAAAACTAATGAGTTTTGAATTTCTAATCAAAACCTAAAATCTAATCTTAAAAATCCTTCCTTATCTTCTCTTCTTTTTATCTTTTCCCTCAAAAGTTGCCTCTCTATCTCTCTTGATTACAATTATATATGGTGTCATGACTGATGCAATTGTGACTTCATGTACTTCTTTCCATTCCATTTTCTTAAAAAAAAAAAATAAAGTGTTGTGTATTTAAACTAAACTATACAAAAAAAATTAAGAAACGTTTTAGTAGTAAAATATTGTAACTTCATGTACTTAATTTTGTGTTTTTTTACGTTGGTTTTGTAAATATAAAATAACAAAAATTATTAAATATTTTAAAATTTTAAACATAAAGAGTTCGATTAACTGATGTTTATAGATACTGATTAAGGATTATTAAATTATTATTTTTAAAAAAAAATTATATTGAATTTAAAAAAAATTATTAATTATAATTTTTTTAAAATATCACTTTAACTGGTGTTTAATGATATTGATTAATATATTTTTTTATTAAATATATCGTATTCATTTTATATTTTTGTATCACGTTGAAAATTATTAGACATACAAATTTGAGGCAATAACTGAGCCAATGGGTAATTGGCAAAGTAAGTTTTCACATTCATGACATTAAACGACGAAGAAATATTAATGCAAAGCCATAAATTGTGACCTAACTATAACAGGAATTAACACAGGGGGGGACAATAGAATATGATTCTCCATAAAAGGAAATGTCAATTTTCTAGCAGTTTTTGTATCTCTCAACGATTGACCAAACTAAAAAAATCCTCTTTTTCCAACAAAAAGTTTAAGTTTCATGCCAATCCTCAAAATAGCCACCATGTAAATTCCATTAGTGTTACTAGGGCTGTAATCGAGCCGAGCCGAGTCCGAATAGTGGGAAGCTCGAGCTCGAACTCGACTCGAAACTCGCTGCTCGAAACTCGGCTCGAGCTCGACCGAATACTATTTTCTAAGCTCGAGCTCGGCTCGAGATAAAATCGAACTATTAGAGCTCGGCTCGATTAAGCTCGATTAAGCTCGTTTACTCAATTTACATACTCGAGCTCGAGTTCGAGCTCGAGCTCGTTTCATATACAATTTTTTTGCATTTAAATAATGAAATTTTTAAAAAATGATATAATGATAAAAAATCTTACACAACCAAAAATGTTAAAATTTTAATCAAAATAACAATATTATTATATCAATTCAAATTATTAAACTTAAAAATAAAATCCTTATTCCATTTAACATAATTGAAAAAAGTTAAATCCATAATCTAACACAACATCATATGATTCTCCTCAGCAATACAAAGCCAACCCATACTCAAAAGCTTGCTTTCTGCCTTTCATCATCCTCTTCACGTTCAACTTGATCAAATCAACAATATACATTAGAAAATGGCATCTCTTAGTGCCTATATTCTGTAAAGTTCACCAATGATAGTAAATATACAAAAAAATGAAGGCATCTTTTAGTAGCAGGTGAAGCCCAGAAAACAGATGCACTAAATGCAACATTATTTTTCATAATGATGTAATGTAATGACATGCTCTAAATATAAAAAAACACCTAAAAGACACAACATCTATCAACTGAGTGTAATTGAAGTTACAACTTAACAAAACACATTTAACTTCTTTGTTTCTTCTGTAGAGGATATGGAATGGGCGACAGACAACAATCTTTTCCCACCCAAATTTATCTATACTTTCTGATTAGTAATTCCATTTTCACTTTTCAGAGTCCCTTTGAGGTAATTAACCACTCTCAATAAAGTTCACTAAACTAAGACAAATAAACATCACCATGTATTCCTATTAATTCCAGTCCAGCAACAGGTTTCAAAGGGGAACTTGGCCTTGCTTTGATCACTGTCATTACCAATATTGTGATTTGTGAAGCAAGAATACAATGATTAACAACAAAGTAATTAATAAAGTAATCACACAACATGAAGAAAAAAGAATAACTCACGTACTATTAGACATTGATGGCTTCACAAGTGGGGATGGGATAATAAAGCTTGCTTGGCTTTTGATTGTAGCTAGAAAAAACTGAAAAAATGTAATTATGGAACTTTCGGTAACATTATTAATTACTAAATAAACTAGTATATAAGGAGTGAAAACTGAAAAACTCCTAACTTGATCAGTAGTTTAATTTCGTCAAATGTGACCCCAGTTATGGATCCTGCACGAATTTTATCTTATTATATATAATGAAGCAACATTCATAAGAGAGTTTTTAAATCCAGAACGATGCCCAGAACTATTTATATCAGAAGTTATAAACATGGAGAAAATCTCTATCAATAAGCTGAATTTAAGTACATATTTTTGGCCATTGTTGGCCTCATGAGTTTAAAGAACACTAAAGAGAAACAACATAAAATCCAAAATCTTTCTAATCTTACTGCAAAAAAGATGAACAACAAATGCATATACAGTGTAGACACCTAATTTTGTCCGGACCACTAAACAGGTATGTTTTCTTCCCATATTGATGTTTCCGAGTATAAAAAGACTATTTTCATCCTGCAGATGGTACTCCGAGACTTAGTTTAAGAGGGCGAGCACAAAAAGACAAACTTGAAAAAAAAGTCAACCCCGAAAAAGTCAACCCCGAAAAAGTCAACCCCAAAAAGTCAACTACTGAAAAAGTCAACCCACTTTCAAAATCAAGATTTTAAGTTCAATTGAAAAATGGCGAAAGAATTTTGATAATCCGAGGTCTACATTGAAAGATATGGAGTTCGGAAGTTGGGATTTGGAGATTCAGTAGAAAAGAAACCCTAATCCAAGAAATTTGGGGAAAAGTGCTTAAACGATCAAACTGGTCGAAATTGAAGGTTCCAAATGAAATATAAGCACTGACTACGGGTAATGGAGAAGTCACTTGCAAGAAAAACCGAAAGAAAAGTCAATCCGGGAGAAAACCGAGAATTAGGGTTTTTAGTGGATTTCGGTGAAATCGGGAAGAATCACAGAAATGGCCCGACTTGGTAAGACCAAAGCCCCCAATGGATGAAGAATGGTTAAAAAGGATGGCCCAAGGCTCAGATTGAAGAAAATCTGAAAATCGGATTTGTTTTGAGCAAAACCGGGTTTCGGAGGTAAAATGGCAAAATTGGAAAAATTTGGGAAAAATAGAAAATGGACTCCGAAAATTCTGAAAAATTTGTCAATCTCATTCTTAAATCATTTGAAAGAGATTGGTAAAAGAAAATCTTGATTCGGAGTTCGTTTGCAAAATGGCCAAATCCCGGGTTTCTTATGCAGTAATTCAAAAAGGAAAATCCCGGAAAAATAGCAAATGGACTCCAAAAATTCTGAAATTTTGAAAATCTCATTTTTAAATTATTTGGAAGAGATTGGCGAAAGAAAATCTTGATTCCGAGTTCGTTTGCAAAATGGCCAAATCCCGGGCCTCCTATGCAGTAATTCAAGCCGATAAATCCCGAAAAAATACCAAATGAGCTCCAAAAATCATGAAAACTTCCAGATCACACTTTTTAATTATTTTGAAGAGATTGGTGAAGAAAAATCTTGATTTGGAGCTCGTTTAAAAAATTGTAAAAAGTAGGGGCATAAAAGGATATTTTGGGAAGAAAAAATCCAAATAAATAGCAAACGGACTCGGAAAATTTTGAAAACTTCCAGAACTCAATATTTTATTATTTTGGAAGTATTAAAAAAAGAAAAATTGAATTTGGAGTCCGTTTGATATTTATTTGCATCCGGGGGGGGCAAAATGGTCATTTCACCCAAGCAACCGAAAAGGGCTTCTTTGGGCCTTTCAAAAATCAAAGCTGGGCTGGAAAAGAGAAGTGCTGGCCTGCCCAAGCCCAAAGGAAGGAGGAAGCTTAGGATTTTTTCAATCAAGTGATTAAAAATCAAGAGTTAAGTTAGAGATTTTCATTTTTGAGCCTAAGTCCCAATCCCACATCCCTTTGTAATGTCAAGCCAAGGAGGTGCTCACCTTATAAATAAGGAGTCTTGGCCTTTGGTTGAGACCACCCACTACCCCTTGTGAGATAGTCTATACACTTGTATTAGGATTATCCGGGTGGTGAGTCATAGTGTTTTACTCTGAGGGTTTGTAGCTTAATCCGTTCAAAAGCTACTCTGAGGGTTCGTAGCTTAATCCGTTCAAAAGCTACTCTGAGGGTTCGTAGCTTAATCCGTTCAAAAGCTACTCTGAGGGTTCGTAGCTTAATCCGTTCAAAAGCTACTCTGAGGGTTCGTAGCTTAATCCGTTCAAAAGCTACTCTGAGGGTTCGTAGCTTAATCCGTTCAAAAGCTACTCTGAGGGTTCGTAGCTTAATCCGTTCAAAAGCTACTCTGAGGGTTTATAGCTTAATCCGTTCAAAAGCTACTTGGTGAGTTTTCATTTTAAAATAATGTTTCTTGTTCTTCCTTCATTTCCTTTCTTAAGTATATTTTTTTTTTTTTTTTTACATTTTGTTTTTATAATAAACTCACCATGGCCAAATGGCCTACATTATTTATTTTAAGTTGTTGTTTTTGATTCATTTTACCATATTGTTTATGCTATTTTCTTTATTTTTGATGTTTTAAATATTATGTTATTTCATGTTCTTAAGTTATATTTAATTTGGTTGCTTTATTTGTTGCCATTTATGTCTTAGATATCATGTTTTTGCATTTTTAATTTTCTGTTTTCATGTTGTTTAAATTTGAGCATGTTTTAGAGTTAGCATATTAAGTGTTTGTGAAAATGCTTATGTGATTCTTTGCATGATTCTTGTTTTATATCTTAGTGAGCATGTTTTAGATTTGGTATATTAGGTGTTTGTGAAAATGCTTGTGTGATTTTTGTGTTATGACTTAGTTTTTCATACTAGCATACCAAGTGTTTGTGAAAATGCCATGCTTGTTGAAGCTTGGGGCCATTTGGCTACTCCATGTGTTTTGCATTGTGTGTTGTATTTTTGTCATGCTAGTTGTTAGGTTTTTGCATTTGCATGATATTTGGTTGGATTTTTGAATTAAGCATGCCTTGTGTTTGTGAAAATGCCATGCATGTCTTAGGTCTAGGTTGCATTTATTGCCATGCAAGTTCATGTTAGGTCTAGGCCATATTATTTATGTCATGCATTTTCCTTACATTTAGGTTTAGATCCATGCATTTCATGCATTATGTTTGCTGCATTGTTTCATGCATTTCATGACCATGCCACTTGAATAATGACTTGAGCCAATTAATGGTTCAAGGTCATGCTCTCTTGAGCACACTTGTGAAAAATTAAGTTTGTCAATTTGATTATTCTACCTTTGTGCCAATTTTTATCTAACTTTCAAAAAGTCTTAGCTATTGTTTGGAAATCATTTTATGAGTTTCAAATATTTTTACTTTGATTTTTAAATGATTTTATCAAAGACAAAAAAATGTGCTGGCAAAGCAGTTTTTTTTTTCTCCTCCAAAAACTCGTACATCTCTGATTTTTCTGAGAATTCATCTTTGATCAGAAAATTAAGCTGATTTTTTATCGTGTAGTTTTCCATGTCCTGAGTCTCCAGTAATTTTTTCAGAATTTTTGGAATTTTTAAAAATAGGGTAAAAAATCGTGGATTAAAACTGGACAGTGGAGTCAGAATTGAATTTAAAGAAAAACAAAGCAGTTTTTTTCTCCTCCAAAAACTCGTACATCTCTGATTTTTCTGGGAATTCATCTTTGATCAGAAAATTAAGCCGATTTTTTATCGTGTAGTTTTACATGTCCTGAGTCTCCAGTAATTTTTTCAGAATTTTTGGAATTTTTAAAAATAGGGTAAAAAATCATGGATTAAAACTGGACAGTGGAGTCAGAATTGAATTTAAAGAAAAACAAAGCAGTTTTTTTTCTCCTCCAAAAACTCGTACATCTCTGATTTTTCTGGGAATTCATCTTTGATCAGAAAATTAAGCTGATTTTTTATCGTGTAGTTTTACATGTCCTGAGTCTCCAGTAAATGTTTTAGAATTTTTGGAATTTTTTAAAATAGGGTAAAAAATCGTGGATTAAAACTGGACAGTGGAGTCAGAATTGAATCTAAAGAAAAAACCAATTTTCTGTTTTGGTTAATTTACTTAGAGTGGGCTGATTAGGAGGGTTAGCTACTGACTTAGGGTAGTTTCTAAGCCTTTTTAAACTCTAAAAATGGTTTTTCAAGTCCCGGGTTAAGGGTAGTCAAGTCCGGATTTTTAAACTTAGGAAATTAGAGCCATTTTAAAGAAATTAGCCCAGTTTTTATTTTTAATTCAAGCTTTTCAAAATTGTTTTCAAACAATCACAAAGTATTTTGGTTTTAGAATATTTAATTTGACATATTTTCCTAAGGTAGCCGGATATCTTTTCAGATATACGGATTTCCTTAATTAAAGGAAAAAATACATTTCATGCATTGCATTTTTATATTCATGCATTTTATATAATATGTGATTCTTGGTATAATAATTTCTATGATATTGTTGTTATTTTGATTTATATTTTTTGATGTTACATGGTTTATTATATGGTTTCGAATATTTCATGATATCCTATGCTTTTATTTAGTTATCTTTATTTAGCATATACGTATTCATTTATTTTAAATGTTTTCAAAAGATAATGGTTTTCAATAAAAATAAAGATATTCCCGAGTTAAAATAATTCATGAGTTCTCTACCGGGTTTGCTGGAGGGAATATCATCAATTATAATTAATAAAGGAATATCTTTCTTTCAAAAAAGAGAATGATTCGGAAAGGTTTCCAAAACTAATAAAAATTTCTATATTTTGCCACGTTTGTTGGGGAATATAGGAAAATTTTGAATTTATAAATTCTGGATCATTTTCAATAAAAAAAAATGAAATTATTTTTCTTTAAATTGGGAATTAACTTGAAATACTAAATTTAAAACCAACTTTTTTACCGAGACTTGAGATAACACACGATTAATAAGGTACCGATTTATACGGGCGTTGTGGGGGTGCTAATCCTTCCCCACACGTAACCGACTCCCGAACCCGTTTCTTTGATTTCTCTGGTTTAAAACGCAGACTTGAAATTGGTTTTTAAAATGTTTTAATTAATTTTTAAAATATTTTATAAAACCGGTTTTAATAGGTGGCCGATCACACCTAGCTAAAAAAGATTGGTGGCGACTCCATGTCTTTTTTAAGGTCATTTTCAAAACCTTCATTTTTCTAGAGGAATTAAGTCGACTTTTCCTCGATTTTTTTTTAATGTCACGCCTAACGAATAATAAAGTCTTGCGATGAGACTTCGTCGTTATTTTTTTTTAGGTTGCGACAGCTTGGCGACTCCACTGGGGACATATTAGAGAGTCAGGCCTAGAATTAGTCGTGTATTATCAAAGTCTCGGTTTTTGTTGGTTTAATTGGTATTTGATTTTAATTCCCATATTTTTTTAATAAGGAGAATTTTGAAAATAATAAATTGTTTTTAAATATGTTCATACTCATGTGCATGCATTTTATTTTTGTTCTCTAGTTATTTAAGGTTGTATATTATAATTGCTTGTTGGTTAATGCGTTACACTATTCTTGAATGTTTTAATTGCTAGGGCATTTAGAATAAGGTTTGTAGAATAGGTGGTGAAAGGTTTATTATTCCTCCACACACACTACACGTGCATTTGCATAACATGAATCCTATACCCGGGTTCCGTCCTTTTAAGTGGGAGTAAAGTAACTACGCCTTCGTGATTGATCCTCCGTATGGGCTAGTGAAACACTTTCGGAGTATAAAGTACCTAATGCCTTCGTGATGATCCTCCGCATGGGCATAGGAAAATATACTCAAACGAATTGAACCCGCTTTTATCGGGGTGCCTTACTAGCCTTCACCGGCGACAGTGAGAAACAATTCGGAGCCTTAGAACCGATTCACCCTCATATAGTGAACCTAGGCGAAGCCATGCCGGATTTCCGTTAGATATACTGAAAATAGGAACACATAGAGGGACAGTTCTAAACCTTCTGTTACCTATTTTACACTCCGAATAAGTGTGGTAGATCGGGCAACGATGTACGTACATCGCCCGTAATAAATGTGATACTCCGCCTCGAAGGCATCGTGATGCCTAAATAAGCAGATATTGCTGGGGCAGATGTTCATCAGCTGTTTTTTTTTTATAAAAAAAAAAATCCTTTTTCAAGCATTTTTGCATGTGGCACATTTCATGCATGTGAAAATAGAGCATGTACATTTTTGGTTGTATTATTGATCTCATTCTTTGCAATAAACAGTTGGTAATTGAATTTGATGATTTCATAAAACCGGTAGTGTCACATGAACATTTGCATATTGTACCATAGTAAGATCCACCCTGAAATTCTTTTGAAAATGATGTGATTGGTTTATCAAAAAAAAAAAAAAAAAATTTTGGAGGCAAATCCTGCATAATGAGATTTTTGAATAGTCCCACCAATTTCGTGTAATCATTGATTTCTTTGTATATACCTTTGTGTTAATTCATTTATTTTTGCATGTATCATTTTGACATCATGTTATAGTCATAGCATGCATGGTCATTCATTGTAAGATACGTTTATGACATGCATGGTCATTATTTGTATATACTTATGTATCAATTTATTCTTTCTTTACATGCATCATGTTGGCATCAGGTGGCATTCATGATATACACGGTCAGCATGACCTTCTTTGTATATACTCTGTGTCAGTCATTTATTCTTCACATGCATCATAATTGACATTGTGTGGCATTCATAGTGTATATGATCATTCATTGGGAAATGCATTTGGAACATACATGGTCATTCATTGTATATATCCATGCATTAATTTGCTTATTTTTTACATGCATCATGTTGGCATCAGGTTGCATTCATGGCATACACAGTCATCATGATATGCTCATGCATTAATTTGTCATATTGGCATCAGGTTGCATTCATGACATACACGGTCAGCATGACCTTCGTTGTATATACTCTGTGTCAGTCATTTATTCTTCACATGCATCATAATTGACATTGTGTGGCATTCATAGTGTATATGATCATTCATTGAGAAATGCATTTGGAACATACATGGTCATTCATTGCATATATCCATGCATTGGTTTTTCTTATTATTTAAATGCATCATGTTGGCATCGTGTTGCATTTATAACATACATGGTCAACATGTTTCCACTGTATATGACCACACATAACTTTGTTTATCCTTCACATGCATCAAATTGCACTCATGACATTCATAGCTCATTCATCATGAAACACATTAATAAGATGAAATAGAAATTGGCTTAGCTTTGAAGAGTTTTCTTCGTCAGCTAAAAGCTATGACCCCAACAGCAAGTGCGAGTATCATATTGGGGCAATTGGGCAAGTGCGAGTATCATATTGGGGCAATTGGGCATTCGACTAAAAATGCAGAAAACTGAAGGAAAGAATTGAGGGTCTTGTCCACAATGGCATTTGAATTCCAGAGCTTATCGAACATTGGAAATCTGTTTTACCATAGATTGATTTCCTCTTGAAGAATTTTGAGGATAAGATTTGTTATCTTTGAAAGCATGTCAATAGGAGCATTCTGATGCATATTTTTCTATACACTTTGATGATGAAAGCTCTTGTCTCATGATGACATCTACATGAAATAAATAAATTTTGAATTTTAATATTTTGTGTTCATTTTATTTTAGCAATAAATTTGAAATTGTAAAAAAAAAAAAAAAAAACATATGAAACTTTGAGAAAATTTGTGGTACACAATAAATAAGTGGTTTTCACATGAAATAATGAACAATCTTGAGAATATTGATGATCATTGTTAGAAATGACCCAATACCTTCAGCCTTCTCTTTTAGGCTTTCCTAAGCCTAAATCCTTTGAACCGAGACCACTTGAAAGACCTAATGCTTCAAGGAATATGAATGATTTGACTTCATAAAACCATTGTCATCACAGAATAAGCAAAGACTTAGATCTTAGTCTAGGCTATGAACAAAGGAACGAACTTTTTAAAAATTTTCAAATTCCTTGAAAATCAAACAAATGAGACATTCTTTCAAGAATCCAGATTTTGATAATTTGGTGTGTGTCAGGATTGTGCTAAAACCATTCATGGCCTTTCCCAATGACCACAAAACACTAATTGCCCAGACATCACTTCATGATTGACACCTTGGGGCACAATGATTAAACTAGATTATCCCTTGTCCCAGAGAAAACCTGTTTTTGGGTCATGTTTTCCTTGTCTCTTCAAAGAACTCAGATTGGAAACTCAGCCTTTTCAAAATAGACCTAGACTTGCTATGTTCCTCGTTGATACAGATTCTCATGGTTAATCAAATTGGGGCATCATATATGGAAATGATGGACACATGGTAAAGAAGGATGGGCTAATGCATGAATCATTGGGGGGATGCGACGAAAAAAAACAAAAAAAAAAAACAAAAAAAAAAGAAAAATCGTGATATCATGCATATGAGAATTCGGATGATTCCAAAGTGCAAAATGAAATTCTGAATATCTATTTCCCCTGGGGATTGCTTTTCAAAGTGAATATTCGTGCTTGACATGAGAAATGGCCATCTTTCATATCCCTTTCACACAAAAAGAAATTATCCGTAGTCACCCCTTTTGAGCCAAAAGAATTCTTTCTTCTTTGAACCCTGATCAAGGATTACCCTCTACACTGGGGGGCAAATGCGAGGAAAGATCTTTTCAAAGATCATTGAGAAATGAGTGATAGCTCAAGGACAGATGCAAAGCAAATGGAGCCCCGAATAAAGACGGGCTCACTCCGTTGAAAAAGAAGGGGGGCAAAATGAAAAAAGAAAAAAAAGGAAAAATGTGTGAAAGATATGGCAAATTGAAAGCCAAAAGCAAAGAAGAAAAAAAAAGCAAAGTCAAAAGGAAAGAAATGTCCAAGAAGGAACAAATGCTTCAAAGAGAATCCTCCTAAAAAAAATAGATCCTTGATCTGATTACCCTCAAACACATATTTTGGGCCTATTAATCCTTTCTTTCTGAACCCTAAGCCATGGCCTACGTTACGTGCTTTAAAAGTCCATTTTGATCAAGCATGAATATTTAATTTGAAAGGTTTTTTCTCAGATTTTATCCCATTTCATCGAATTATCATTTCACTAAGGAAGAATTTAGAATTCTCAAGTGTATGGTAAAAATGAAAAAAAATGGAAAGAATGGGACTCTAGGGCGAAAACCCAAAAACGGGCGGTCTAGAGTAAATTTGGAAATTTTCGATGCCATCTGTGCCGATACCCAAACAAAAAAAAAAGAAGGTCATCTTAAAAAAAGGTGGTCATCGAGGAACATCTAGGAATTCCTGAACCCCCCAAATTGTCAGCTCTCATTCAGAGGATTGTCTTAAAAAAACTGAAACTTTTTTCCTCCAAGATCAAACTTTCCGATTTAAACATCCCAGCCAATCTTGACGCTTGTCAAAAAGCCTTGATATGGAAACTAAAAGAATGTTGAATTTGCTTGGTTCTCAATGAATTCATGATTTATAAAACCTGTTCCATTTGTGAGCCTAGAAGGGATATACATTTTTGTCATGAAGTTTTCCTGGAAAAGCCAAAATCTTGTTATACCAAGCCTTGCAAATCCCAGTTGAAAAAAACCAGATTGATACTTAGAGAAATTTCTAACAACGATCATCAGTCTTCAAAAGATTTGTACATCACATATTGTGGGGTTAATATTTTTTGTTCAGAAGTTTTCAAAATGCGAAAACAAATAAAAATATTTTTGAAATACCCATTTTTGATGATGACATGAGACAAGGGTTTTTCTAACCCAAAGGTATAGAACTGCCAGGATAGGTCCTGACTTCCAGATATGAGAAGAAGAAATAGAACCCGGTTCAGATCTCTGTTGATGAAAGTTTGAAAAACTATTGGGGCAAAGAGAATAGCCAAAATGAATTGAAGATATACTCTGATTTGAAGAGGAAAAATGAATTTGAAAGGCTAAGCCAAAGTCTAGAAAAACAGCTGGGGGCACTTGCATCACTCATGAGCACTCATCTCTTTATCGAGCTTTTGCATCTACACAGTGTCGGCAAGCATTTGCATCATTCATGGGTATTTGCATTGGCATTATTCCATAAGCATCTGTATTTTACCTTTACATTTACATTCTTCATGGAATTCGTATTTGTGTCATCTCAAACAATTACATCATTTCTAGAATCATTGCATTTTCATTAATGTGTGGTAATGGTAGTTACACCATTCATAAACCAGTTACATGAACACAATTAGTAGGGGCATCTGCATCATGAAACATGGGCATCAATCCAAGTCATTTACATTTGCATTAAAGGTATTTGCACCAGTTTAAGTCATTTCGTATCTTATTCAACAAATGCATTTGCATCAAAAAGCATTCGCATCTTCTCAAAATCTTTAGGTTAATTTTCAACAATTCTTCACCACCATTCTTAAGACCTCCGGGCATCATTTTTAAAGTCGCATACAGCGCATTTTTTCCAAATCACGGGTAAGGCCTCCGGGCACTATTCTTAAGACCTCCGGGCATCATTTTTAAAGTCGCATACAGCGCATTTTTTCCAAATTATGGGTAAGGCCTCCGGGCACCATTCTTAAGACCTCCGGGCATCATTTTTAAAGTCGCATACAGCGCATTTTTTCCAAATTATGGGTAAGGCCTCCGGGCACCATTCTTAAGACCTCCGGGCATCATTTTTAAAGTCGCATACAGCGCATTTCTTCCAAATTATGGGTAAGGCCTCCGGGCACCATTCTTAAGACCTCCGGGCATCATTTTTAAAGTCGCATACAGCGCATTTCTTCCAAATTATGGGTAAGGCCTCCGGGCACCATTCTTAAGACCTCCGGGCATCATTTTAAAGTCGCATACAGCGCATTTCTTCCAAATCACGGGTAAGGCCTCCGGGCACCATTCTTAAGACCTCCGGGCATCATTTTAAAGTCGCATACAGCGCATTTTTTTCAAATCACGGGTAAGGCCTCCGGGCACCATTCTTAAGACCTCCGGGCATCATTTTTAAAGTCGCATACAACGCATTTCTTCCAAATTATGGGTAAGGCCTCCGGGCACCATTCTTAAGACCTCCGGGCATCATTTTTAAAGTCGCATACAGCGCATTTCTTCCAAATCACGGGTAAGGCCTCCGGGCACCATTCTTAAAACCTCCGGGCATCATTTTTAAAGTCGCATACAGCGCATTTTTTTCAAATCACAGGTGAGACCTCCGGGCACCAATTTTTAAGACCTCCGGGCACCATTTTAAGACCTCCGGGCATAATTTTTCAAATCACAGGTAAGACCTCCGGGCAACATCTTTAAGACCTCCGGGCATAACTCTTTTTTTCAGGGGTAAGGCCTATGGGCACCATTTTTAAGACCTCCGGGCATAATTTTTCAAATCACAGGTAAGACCTCCGGGCAACATCTTTAAGACCTCCGGGCATTATTTTTTTTAGGGGTAAGACCTCCGGGCACTAATTTTTAAGACCTCCGGGCATAATTTTTTTCAAATCATAGGTAAGACCTCTGGGCAACATCTTTAAGACCTCCGGGCATAACTTTTTTCAGGGGTAAGACCTCCGGGCACCAATTTTTAAGACCTCCGGGCATAATTTTTCAAATCACAGGTAAGACCTCCGGGCATAACTTTTTCAGGGGTAAGACCTCCGGGCACCAATTTTTAAGACCTCCGGGCACCATTTTAAGACCTTCGGGCACCAATTTTAAAGCCCTTCGAGCATAAATTTTTCTTTTGAAATCGAATTCATTCCCTTAAGACGAATCGAGCCTTGTTTAGGCAGGGAATTCAATTTAAGGACAAAATCTTCAATTTATTGTTTTTAAAAAAAAATGAAAAAAGAGAAAATAGAAAAAAAATAAAAAAAAAATAAAAATAAAAAAAATAAAAAAAAGGGAAAAAAGAAAAAAGAAAAAAAGAAGAAAGAAGAAAAAAATGAAAAAATGAAAAATAGAAAATGAAAAAAATTAAAATGAAAAAGAAACCCCTTTCCCTTTCCTTCACATGTGATGTCACTGACCGTACAAAATTAGTGTCGGTTTATCTTTGCCTGATTCCTGATTCTCAGCAATAGCCAAAGAGGGGCAGCTGTAGACACCTAATTTTGTCCGGACCACTAAACAGGTATGTTTTCTTCCCATATTGATGTTTCCGAGTATAAAAAGACTATTTTCATCCTGCAGATGGTACTCCGAGACTTAGTTTAAGAGGGCGAGCACAAAAAGACAAACTTGAAAAAAAAGTCAACCCCGAAAAAGTCAACCCCGAAAAAGTCAACCCCAAAAAGTCAACTACTGAAAAAGTCAACCCACTTTCAAAATCAAGATTTTAAGTTCAATTGAAAAATGGCGAAAGAATTTTGATAATCCGAGGTCTACATTGAAAGATATGGAGTTCGGAAGTTGGGATTTGGAGATTCAGTAGAAAAGAAACCCTAATCCAAGAAATTTGGGGAAAAGTGCTTAAACGATCAAACTGGTCGAAATTGAAGGTTCCAAATGAAATATAAGCACTGACTACGGGTAATGGAGAAGTCACTTGCAAGAAAAACCGAAAGAAAAGTCAATCCGGGAGAAAACCGAGAATTAGGGTTTTTAGTGGATTTCGGTGAAATCGGGAAGAATCACAGAAATGGCCCGACTTGGTAAGACCAAAGCCCCCAATGGATGAAGAATGGTTAAAAAGGATGGCCCAAGGCTCAGATTGAAGAAAATCTGAAAATCGGATTTGTTTTGAGCAAAACCGGGTTTCGGAGGTAAAAGGGCAAAATTGGAAAAATTTGGGAAAAATAGAAAATGGACTCCGAAAATTCTGAAAATTTTGTCAATCTCATTCTTAAATCATTTGAAAGAGATTGGTAAAAGAAAATCTTGATTCGGAGTTCGTTTGCAAAATGGCCAAATCCCGGGTTTCTTATGCAGTAATTCAAAAAGGAAAATCCCGGAAAAATAGCAAATGGACTCCAAAAATTCTGAAATTTTGAAAATCTCATTTTTAAATTATTTGGAAGAGATTGGCGAAAGAAAATCTTGATTCCGAGTTCGTTTGCAAAATGGCCAAATCCCGGGCCTCCTATGCAGTAATTCAAGCCGATAAATCCCGAAAAAATACCAAATGAGCTCCAAAAATCATGAAAACTTCCAGATCACACTTTTTAATTATTTTGAAGAGATTGGTGAAGAAAAATCTTGATTTGGAGCTCGTTTAAAAAATTGTAAAAAGTAGGGGCATAAAAGGATATTTTGGGAAGAAAAAATCCAAATAAATAGCAAACGGACTCGGAAAATTTTGAAAACTTCCAGAACTCAATATTTTATTATTTTGGAAGTATTAAAAAAAGAAAAATTGAATTTGGAGTCCGTTTGATATTTATTTGCATCCGGGGGGGGCAAAATGGTCATTTCACCCAAGCAACCGAAAAGGGCTTCTTTGGGCCTTTCAAAAATCAAAGCTGGGCTGGAAAAGAGAAGTGCTGGCCTGCCCAAGCCCAAAGGAAGGAGGAAGCTTAGGATTTTTTCAATCAAGTGATTAAAAATCAAGAGTTAAGTTAGAGATTTTCATTTTTGAGCCTAAGTCCCAATCCCACATCCCTTTGTAATGTCAAGCCAAGGAGGTGCTCACCTTATAAATAAGGAGTCTTGGCCTTTGGTTGAGACCACCCACTACCCCTTGTGAGATAGTCTATACACTTGTATTAGGATTATCCGGGTGGTGAGTCATAGTGTTTTACTCTGAGGGTTTGTAGCTTAATCCGTTCAAAAGCTACTCTGAGGGTTCGTAGCTTAATCCGTTCAAAAGCTACTCTGAGGGTTCGTAGCTTAATCCGTTCAAAAGCTACTCTGAGGGTTCGTAGCTTAATCCGTTCAAAAGCTACTCTGAGGGTTCGTAGCTTAATCCGTTCAAAAGCTACTCTGAGGGTTCGTAGCTTAATCCGTTCAAAAGCTACTCTGAGGGTTCGTAGCTTAATCCGTTCAAAAGCTACTCTGAGGGTTTATAGCTTAATCCGTTCAAAAGCTACTTGGTGAGTTTTCATTTTAAAATAATGTTTCTTGTTCTTCCTTCATTTCCTTTCTTAAGTATATATTTTTTTTTTTTTTTTTACATTTTGTTTTTATAATAAACTCACCATGGCCAAATGGCCTACATTATTTATTTTAAGTTGTTGTTTTTGATTCATTTTACCATATTGTTTATGCTATTTTCTTTATTTTTGATGTTTTAAATATTATGTTATTTCATGTTCTTAAGTTATATTTAATTTGGTTGCTTTATTTGTTGCCATTTATGTCTTAGATATCATGTTTTTGCATTTTTAATTTTCTGTTTTCATGTTGTTTAAATTTGAGCATGTTTTAGAGTTAGCATATTAAGTGTTTGTGAAAATGCTTATGTGATTCTTTGCATGATTCTTGTTTTATATCTTAGTGAGCATGTTTTAGATTTGGTATATTAGGTGTTTGTGAAAATGCTTGTGTGATTTTTGTGTTATGACTTAGTTTTTCATACTAGCATACCAAGTGTTTGTGAAAATGCCATGCTTGTTGAAGCTTGGGGCCATTTGGCTACTCCATGTGTTTTGCATTGTGTGTTGTATTTTTGTCATGCTAGTTGTTAGGTTTTTGCATTTGCATGATATTTGGTTGGATTTTTGAATTAAGCATGCCTTGTGTTTGTGAAAATGCCATGCATGTCTTAGGTCTAGGTTGCATTTATTGCCATGCAAGTTCATGTTAGGTCTAGGCCATATTATTTATGTCATGCATTTTCCTTACATTTAGGTTTAGATCCATGCATTTCATGCATTATGTTTGCTGCATTGTTTCATGCATTTCATGACCATGCCACTTGAATAATGACTTGAGCCAATTAATGGTTCAAGGTCATGCTCTCTTGAGCACACTTGTGAAAAATTAAGTTTGTCAATTTGATTATTCTACCTTTGTGATTTTTTTACTTAGCCAATTTTTATCTAACTTTCAAAAAGTCTTAGCTATTGTTTGGAAATCATTTTATGAGTTTCAAATATTTTTACTTTGATTTTTAAATGATTTTATCAAAGACAAAAAAATGTGCTGGCAAAGCAGTTTTTTTTTCTCCTCCAAAAACTCGTACATCTCTGATTTTTATGAGAATTCATCTTTGATCAAAAAATTAAGCTGATTTTTTATCGTGTAGTTTTCCATGTCCTGAGTCTCCAGTAATTTTTTCAGAATTTTTGGAATTTTTAAAAATAGGGTAAAAAATCGTGGATTAAAACTGGACAGTGGAGTCAGAATTGAATTTAAAGAAAAACAAAGCAGTTTTTTTCTCCTCCAAAAACTCGTACATCTCTGATTTTTCTGGGAATTCATCTTTGATCAGAAAATTAAGCCGATTTTTTATCGTGTAGTTTTACATGTCCTGAGTCTCCAGTAATTTTTTCAGAATTTTTGGAATTTTTAAAAATAGGGTAAAAAATCATGGATTAAAACTGGACAGTGGAGTCAGAATTGAATTTAAAGAAAAACAAAGCAGTTTTTTTTCTCCTCCAAAAACTCGTACATCTCTGATTTTTCTGGGAATTCATCTTTGATCAGAAAATTAAGCTGATTTTTTATCGTGTAGTTTTACATGTCCTGAGTCTCCAGTAAATGTTTTAGAATTTTTGGAATTTTTTAAAATAGGGTAAAAAATCGTGGATTAAAACTGGACAGTGGAGTCAGAATTGAATCTAAAGAAAAAACCAATTTTCTGTTTTGGTTAATTTACTTAGAGTGGGCTGATTAGGAGGGTTAGCTACTGACTTAGGGTAGTTTCTAAGCCTTTTTAAACTCTAAAAATGGTTTTTCAAGTCCCGGGTTAAGGGTAGTCAAGTCCGGATTTTTAAACTTAGGAAATTAGAGCCATTTTAAAGAAATTAGCCCAGTTTTTATTTTTAATTCAAGCTTTTCAAAATTGTTTTCAAACAATCACAAAGTATTTTGGTTTTAGAATATTTAATTTGACATATTTTCCTAAGGTAGCCGGATATCTTTTCAGATATACGGATTTCCTTAATTAAAGGAAAAAATACATTTCATGCATTGCATTTTTATATTCATGCATTTTATATAATATGTGATTCTTGGTATAATAATTTCTATGATATTGTTGTTATTTTGATTTATATTTTTTGATGTTACATGGTTTATTATATGGTTTCGAATATTTCATGATATCCTATGCTTTTATTTAGTTATCTTTATTTAGCATATACGTATTCATTTATTTTAAATGTTTTCAAAAGATAATGGTTTTCAATAAAAATAAAGATATTCCCGAGTTAAAATAATTCATGAGTTCTCTACCGGGTTTGCTGGAGGGAATATCATCAATTATAATTAATAAAGGAATATCTTTCTTTCAAAAAAGAGAATGATTCGGAAAGGTTTCCAAAACTAATAAAAATTTCTATATTTTGCCACGTTTGTTGGGGAATATAGGAAAATTTTGAATTTATAAATTCTGGATCATTTTCAATAAAAAAAAATGAAATTATTTTTCTTTAAATTGGGAATTAACTTGAAATACTAAATTTAAAACCAACTTTTTTACCGAGACTTGAGATAACACACGATTAATAAGGTACCGATTTATACGGGCGTTGTGGGGGTGCTAATCCTTCCCCACACGTAACCGACTCCCGAACCCGTTTCTTTGATTTCTCTGGTTTAAAACGCAGACTTGAAATTGGTTTTTAAAATGTTTTAATTAATTTTTAAAATATTTTATAAAACCGGTTTTAATAGGTGGCCGATCACACCTAGCTAAAAAAGATTGGTGGCGACTCCATGTCTTTTTTAAGGTCATTTTCAAAACCTTCATTTTTCTAGAGGAATTAAGTCGACTTTTCCTCGATTTTTTTTAATGTCACGCCTAACGAATAATAAAGTCTTGCGATGAGACTTCGTCGTTATTTTTTTTTAGGTTGCGACATACAGCAAACACATACCTCTCCTAAATGCAGGAATCGTATTAGAAGAAATAGCATCCCTGCATGCCCTCATTGCTGCTGATGTAATATCTTGCCTGCTTCCATACAATATTCAGAAAACCAACACAAACAAATATGTTTTTATTGGATTAAACCAAACAAGGAAAAAAGGAGTTTTTTTTTATATATATATAATAAAGAGAACCCAGAAGAGTGAAGAAGACAAACCCATGTTGATCATAACCAACACCCATCTCCACAAAAAAGGAGTTTCATGGTGGGTTTGAGGTGTTGCAGGTAGTGCTTGTGCCTACTCTTTGATATGTTTCCATGGCTGCTGTAGCTCTGATTAGGCGTTGAAATCTAGGACGACGAGGAGGCTAGATTATAGAGGAGAAAAGTGGTGGCTTTACTGAAAGTGAAGGGTATGTTTTGAGAGTGGATAGAGATTCAGTAGAAGTAAAAAATGACAACTTTGAAACGAAGCAGACACAGATACTCATCTCCTCTCTGCCTTTGCCCCAACAAAACTAGGAAATTTGAGTAAATTCATCAAAATTTCCCATTCATATTTACTTTTTTTTTACTAGCTTATTTTACTTAGACACAACAATTTGCCAAAAACTGTATATGTAGATGAACAGCTTATTATATATATACACTACTGATCAGTTCAAAAATATGAAGAATAAAAGGTAAAAATTTGATTAACTAACCTGGTGATAAAAGAAAGTTTGTCTCGTAAGAGCAATCACAAACACAAGATCTGAAGATGAGAGTGAAGAAGATGAGAGTCTGTTTGTGAGGGTTAGGAGCGGCTGAGAGTATGAGTGAAAAAAAAATAGGTTTTACACAAAGATTTGAAGATGAGAGAAGAAGAATTTTGTGAGGGAAGAAGGTGAGACTCTGTTTGTGAGGGTGAGGGTGAGGCGTGCGGGTGAGAGGATGAGTGGAAAAAAAAAATTAGGTTTTAGGGTTTTAAGGATATTATATATTAAGGGTAAAATAGTAAATTAATATTAAAATATATATTATAAATAAAAAGCTCGATTAGGCTCGCGAGCCGCTCGAATCGAGTATTGAGATGCTCGAACTCGGCTCGCTCGATAGCTCGAGCTGCTCGAGCTCGAGCTCGGCTCGATAATGACCGAATCGAATTCGAGTTTTTTTAGAGCCGAACTCGAATAGCTTGCGAGCACAAATGTCTCGTTTACACCCCTAAGTGTTACCAAAACAATCAAATGTGTAACCAAATAGTAGATAATTTTTTTTTAATTAGTTTAAGTAATAACCAATTAACTTGTTTTATTGGAATGTCGTTTTATAATAGAATTTAATAAAATTATTTTAAAAAATTACAATTTTTTCTTTTAATGTAACATTTCTTTAAAAAAAAAAAATACTATATAACCAATCTTAACCCTAAACCTATTCAAAAGTCAAATTATTCGTCCAAACTCGAAGGTCCGTCCGATATTTAAGAGGATTTGGATACAAATATTAGACCTGAAATATGAGATTGGGCAAAAAAATGAAATCCGTTTAGAAAATAGGCTTGACTTTGACTCCAACAATCAAGATCCGAGCTCGCTCCGACTAAACTCTTTTTTATTTATATAATATATATTATTTTTATATTTATATATTATGTAATTTATATCATATAAAAAATAAATCTATATAATATTATAGTGTAAACATTTAAATATGTTAATTTATCTATGTTTTAAAATTTAATAAAAAAAATTAAATAACTAAAAATTAAATAAAAAATAATATATTTGTTTAATTTTTTTTAGAAAAAAATAATATGAATGAACCTCAACGGGTTTAAACTACTCATTTATAAATATGGACGAACTTAAACAAAATTTGAGATTCATATCTTTGATCAAATCAAATTTAAATAAATATATATAATATTGATATCGTACTTAAACTCTACCTATGAATACATCTACGGATTTTGCTAATAAGTGTCCTAAAAACACTCTTTAAGGTTATTATATGTGATAATATTTTCATCCAATGTAAAAAAAATAATGAATAAAATTGTTAATTTTTGTAATTAATATAATATTTTTATTATAAATAATATATTAACTAACCTTAAAAAATACTAACAAAACCCTCTTCCTATATCTAGCCCCTATAACTAGAGGAAAAAAAGTCAAACCAGGACCGGGCTCTTTAAAAAGCTTCCTAGTCAATGGTTCACTAAACTAAACTATATTTTCTTAAAGCAGTTTTTGATTCGATCTGCTGCCTAACGTCAGTTCATTTTCCCGATAGAAAGAAAAAAAAAGAAAGAATTTGGTCTCCTAGAGAGAAAAAAAGAATGGAATTTGCAGAGTTGAGAGAAGCGATAGAGAAAATAGTGGTGGTGGATTCTCATGCTCACAATATTGTTCCTTTGGATTCCTCTTTTGCTTTCATCAATTCACTGTCCGAAGCAACTGGCCACGCCTTATCCTTTGCTCCTCACTCCCTCTCTTTCAAGGCAAACCCACCCCACCCACCCCACCCCTCTTTTTATTTTATTATTTTATATTATTATAAAATCATCCCAGTTTTGTATTTTTTTTGTTGATTAATGCTATAGAACAATGGTGAAAACTTAAAAGATTTTTTTTTTTTGTTGAAAAAAGAAGCTTTGGGTTGTTTTCATTGTGGTGTGTAAGTATTGCTGCTTGTTTGACTTTGTTTTGGATAGTTTCAAACGACATTCAAATTCTTTAATGCTCTGTTTATAGTATAAAAGATGGAGAACCAGTTATGAATCTTACTTTCTAAGCTTGTTATTAGAGATCAGGATTGGTTTTGGTTCTAAGTTTAAAAATAGAACTAAAGAAAGTTGACTTTTCTTGACATTTTCTGGGAATGTTAATCTGCCGTCAATAATTGCTCAAACAAAGACTTGATTTTGGTGTTATTTGCTTTTACTTATAAAAAAGAAAAGAAAAAGTAAACGATCTAAAAGTAAAAAAAAATGCAGATTTTTTTAATAACAAAGTGCATGGTTTTACCTTTTTATAGACTAATTATGTTATAATTGATGTTACATTTTAATCATTTGTTTTCAAGAAACAAGTAGTAAATGTCAATCTTCATTGCCTGATAACTTTGAAAAAAGTTGGCTCTATCCTTTTATTCTGATAGTGTTAATTTTTGTTTTTGGCAGAGGAATTTGAGGGAGATTGCAGAACTCTATGGCACGGAATCATCCTTGGATGCTGTGGAACAATATCGCAGATCATCTGGCTTACAAGCCATTAGCTCAAAGTGCTTTAAAGCTGCAGGAATCTCTGCTATTCTCATTGATGATGGATTGAAACTTGACAAGAAGCATGACTTGCAGTGGCATGCAAATTTTGTTCCATTTGTTGGTCGGATACTCAGAATTGAACGCCTGGCCGAGGAGATTCTTGATGGAGTAGGATACCTTCTGAATCTTCCTTTTCAACTTTATATTATATTCTGATGTAAATATTATCAGCATACTATTTCACG
Source organism: Fremontodendron californicum (assembly GCA_030761205.1). Classification (NCBI taxonomy): domain Eukaryota; kingdom Viridiplantae; phylum Streptophyta; class Magnoliopsida; order Malvales; family Malvaceae; genus Fremontodendron; species Fremontodendron californicum. The sequence goes on along the minus strand of JAULJL010000009.1, from coordinate 6,239,810 downwards.
GCAAAATCATGTTTTACATTTTATTTCATTGCAAATTCTTTGGGGCACACAAATGCAATTTCTTTTTAGGAGGGTTCGTGTACCCTCCTAAAAAGAAATTGCATTCGTGGATAAATAATGATATGAAACTATTAGAACTTGAAGAGAGTATGGTGGTGGATAGGAATGATTGTAGGAGGGTTCGTGTACCCAACGTAACTGTTTCTATGTCTTGGTTCGTGTAGCCGACCCCAAATATATTGGGATTAAGGCTTGTTGGTTTGGTTCGGTATAGGCAACTTGTGTGCAGAGTGAATATAAAGTGGATATGTCTGTCTTTTCTTGAAACATTTAATGAAAGACATAGACCAGAGAGAACTAGAAGTGGTCTACCAGGGTATCAAATTTGGGAAGTTCCTTTATAAGTTATTGTGGATATGCATCCCTGCGATCATGTGTTGCTGGCATATGTGTGGTTGTATGCTGCATTTAGTGAAAATGATGTTGTTTTCACTTTGTCCATTTTAAGTTGTCCTTGTTTGCATGGTATGTCTATACATCTTACATATTAGTCTGTAACTTATATTGGATACTATAGCTAAGACTTTTGCCGAAACTTATCCTCTTTTATAAGTTCCACTGACAAACTAAATTCTCCAATGACTTATGCCTGTGGACTTTTGAGGGTTTAGTCATAATTTGCGAAGTTGAGGTGCTGGTATGAGCAGCATCTTTGAATCAAACAGACCTCAAAATTTCTTGGTAATATTGGGTGTTCAATAGTATTTTTTTCACTGGTGTTATGTATGTTTACAGGAGATGCCAGATGGATCTACTTGGACACTGGATGCATTCACTGAAACATTTTTGACAAGCTTGAGGTCATATCCTTTCAGATAGTTATAGACATTTATATGGTCATATTTTATTTCTGATAGATATGTGGCTTGAAGAAGTGGCATGCATCTTCGTGCCTTTACCACATCTTATCACCTAATGACCTGGTCATTCATTACTGAAAGACACTATTTTCCAGTGTATTTGTTTTGATGCTCTGAAATTAATATTTTATCAGCAATATATGATTGAAGTTTTAAGGATAGTACATGTAACTTTGATTGACTACCAATGAATGGTTATTGAGGTTAGGGTGCCTAACTGGTAAGGATCAATAGATAAGAAGAGCTTACTGTCTTAGGTGGTTTCCTTAACTCAATGTTACAGTTGCAAATGAGATTGTTGGCTTGAAAAGCATAGCTGCATACCGCAGTGGTTTAGAAATCAACCCATATGTTACCGGAGAGGATGTTGAGATTGGTCTTTCTGAAGTTTTACAAAGTGAGTATAGCATGTGCATTGGATGTTTGGTATTCATCACAGGATATAAGTAACAATTTCCTATTTCAGGTGGGAAGCCTGTACGAATTACAAATAAAAGCTTTATTGACCATATTTTCACGTGTAGTTTGGAGGTTGCTCTACAGTTTGATTTGCCATTGCAGATACACACAGGGTAAGAGCTAGCATTTAGATTGTAAAATATTCCCCAATTACACTCTTATTGATGGCTAGGAAGATGAGGAAATGAACTTGGAGTTGGATTGCAATGTGAAAGTGGTATGGGAAAAATGGGCAGATCAAATTGAAGTTCGTATCAATTAATGTTGGTCTCTATGCAGAAGAAGTGGCCTGGCTTGTCTAGGACCCCTTCTAGAAGCCCCAAACCCAGACAGCTCCTAAGATTCCAAGTTATTGTCCTTATCAGTGAGCTATCATTGATGACACTAAAGCAACCTGTATGCTCTTTCAGTATTTTTTCCCTCATTTCTCATTTGTTTCATTTCTCCCACAATTAGTTTTGGAGACAAAGATCTGGATTTACGACTATCCAATCCTCTTCATCTCCGAACACTTCTAGAGGACAAAAGGTTTTCTGGGTGTCGCATAGTTCTATTACATGCATCCTATCCATTCTCAAAGGAAGCTTCATATCTGGCCTCTGTTTATACCCAGGTGAAAATTCTACCTCCAGTGAATCACTTCATTCGTTACACTTGTTATTCAATCTGCCATGTTCCTATGCGTGTAATGGTTTGTTCTTTCAGGTTTACCTGGACTTTGGATTGGCAATTCCCAAGCTCAGTGTTCATGGGATGATATCCTCAGTCAAAGAACTTTTGGAGCTAGCCCCCATAAAGAAGGTGAGAACACTCACTCAAAGGAAATATTGAGAACCTGGTACTTAGTGTACAGAAGTTTTTAAGAAGATAAGCATTAGTTTATTAGATAAATGCACTTTTTTTGTTAAAGAGTTTTGTTCCAGTTCATCGAGTGAGAACATCTGAGTGTTTTTCCACAAAATCCAACCAACCTCTCTTAAAAGGGCAGTAATGATAGAATTACTGTTTTAACTACCTCGTTTCTGTTTCTCCCTGGTCAATACGCTTGTCTTTTCCCTTAGTATAGTTAATTTAGTAACCTTATCCTTGCATATGCTTTTAGCTGTTCTCAATTTGCTCCACTTGATAGTGTATAGAAAGAGAAATTGTGGTTTCCTTTTCTACTTTTCGTCGTAAGGCTGTCTTTTCTAACATGAGGCAATTTTCTTTCATTTCCTTCCTCCCACCCCATTTAACTGGACTTGTGCCCTGGAATATGTTTTTCTGTTGCATTTCACATGAAGCTGTCAATACTCAATAGACATGCTTTACTCTTTCTTTTTCTATCTATACTAAGTTTGTTTTAACATTAATTGATCCTAAACACAAAATTGCAGGTGATGTTCAGCACTGATGCGTATGCAACTCCTGAAACATACTACTTAGGTCTGTTGAAGTTATCATCCACTGACATATCATAGAATAGCTCTTCTTTCTCAATTTGCTTCTGATTTTAATGCATTCTATTGTTAAAATTCTCATGTCCTTGTCCGATCACTCATAACTTGCCTTGAATATCATTTTTCTTGATGGGTGTCGTTCTCTCTTTTGTGTGAGGTTTGAGGGAGATCCAGATTCCTGACCTCTATCTTAGTCAAATTATTGATGTCTGTCTATACTGCTAGGACAAAACTTTTGCATTGCAAGAAATGATTAATTTCAAGTTGAAAATTCTTGGTATTTATTAAAAGTTCTGACTACACAACACAGATTTACTCTCCAAAATAGCCCTTTAATATGATGACAAAAATAGCTACTCGATTATAGATGCTAGTTTTTCCAAAGTTTATTCATGTACAATATGTAGAGGTTTTGCCATGTGAATCTGTGTCTGTGTTGGTTATTTATGCACAAATGTAAAAGTAATTTCTTTAGGGAGCGAGTATGTGCCTGTGCACATGCGTGTATTTGGCCTGGCCTTTTCATTCACCATATTGGCAGAAAATAGACTAATTTGTTAAAGCATTGGAAAAGTATAGAAGCCTTGACGTATCTGTCTATTTATTTGATAAAACAACTTATGAAGTTTAAAAGAAAAGTATTCAGTAACTGCTTGTTCAAGTTTTAGATTTCTATAGCTTGCTTGAAGTACATTCTATATGACGATAATGCCTAAATGCTAAACTTACTCCTTTATCAGGTGCCAAAAAAGCTCGTGAGGTTGTCTTTTCTGTTCTACGTGATGCATGCATTGACCGTGATCTCTCAATTGCTGAAGCTATTGAAGCATCTAAGGACATCTTTGCCCAGAATGCAATTCAGTTATACAAGATTAATTTAGGCGGGAAACTTTTTGATTCAAAGGCTAGTCAATTTCCCAGCTATACGATAGGGGCAAATGTTCCAGAGCATAGTGTTTCCCTTGTTCGTATTATATGGGTTGATACTTCTGGACAACATAGATGCCGTGTAAGGTTTCTTTTTCTTACTGTAAATCAGTTATTCTTCGATTAAGTTCATCATCACAACTCTATGGAAGACATATAAATTTATGGCGTTTCCTTTATCAGTATCTGAGAAATGAGGAAAATAAAAAAATTTACTAAAGCGAATTTCCAACTCTTATGAGCAAATCTTTAATTTTCAAAATTGAATTGATCTCCTTTTCCTTCTATTCTTTGTGTGCCGCTTTAGGGATCATAGGCTGGGCGGTTCATACTTCATTCACCTAATCATGCACAAAGGCTAATCTATTCTGAATATTCTATTCTGTTAGTTCCTATTGCAAGTGTGATGTGGCAGATACTCTGCTAGCAATTGGACTTTATTACATGAAAATAGAAGTAAATTGGTTTGATTGAACCAAATAACAATATGATGGCTTAATTGTACATTGAAGGATTGTTTGAGGTCCTTTTCATGCTTTATAATTGTGCCTTAGGCTATATCTTGTTCCTTACGTTAAGTGTTATAACTATATGGTAGGTATTGAATACTAGCTATTGTAGATGTCATTTGTTCAAGGGATCTTGACTATTCATGTCTGAAAGGATAAACTACATTTTTGCTGTTTCTCCCTAATTTATTTAACGTTATTCATGTCTGAAAGGATAAAGTACGTTTTAGCTGTTTCTCCCTAATTTTTTTAACATTTCAGGTTGTTCCAAAGAAACGCTTTGATGATGTTGTGAAGAAAAATGGTGTTGGTTTGACTTTTGCATGTATGGCTATGAGTTCGGCTGTTGATGGTCCAGCTGATGAGACTAGTTTGACTGGAACGGGTGAGATCAGACTGATGCCTGATCTATCGACTAGGAGGGAAATTCCTTGGTACCGTATCTTTGAGGAATAAATATCTGGTTTCCACAATGTGAAATATTTGTATCTGCCCCTTTAACACCTTCACGTATTTTACATGCATTTATATCACATTCCATATTCCTGCTATGCTGTCAGATCTTCGATGGTGATCATATCAACATCACTGTGATCATCATTGCTACACGTGCTAATTTTTTATTATTTCTTTAAAATAATGTCGATACCCACTTCCTCTATAGGAAAAAACAAGAGGAGATGGTTTTGGCTGACATGCACCTTAAACCTGGTGAAGCATGGGAATATTGCCCAAGAGAGGCCTTACGAAGGGTTTCAAAAGTTTTAAAAGACGAGTTCAACTTGGTATGTCAGGTGATTTGTCATACATGTCATAGTGGAGTATTTCATGCTTAACTAATGAATGCTATATGTACAGGTAATGAATGCAGGATTTGAAAATGAATTTTATCTCTTGAAAAAGCTGGAAAAGCTGGAAAGGTGGTGATATATGCAGGTTTTTTCCTTTTGTTTTAGCAACATTTGGCTCTGCACAATTATAATGAAATTCTAATCTTGAAATTGTGCAGAGAGGGGAAAGAAGAGTGGGTGCCAATTGACTCAAAACCTTACTGCTCCTCTTCTGGATTTGATGCTATCTCCACTTTATTTCAAGAAATGATTGCAGCTCTAAATTCCTTGAATGTTGCTGTTGAGCAGGTACGGATTAGAAGTCATATATGATTGATATCTACTTTCATTGGAGGCACTTTCTATCAAACTGATAGTGCATTGGGCTAATTTATTAGCCTCATATACATTTTTTACCTGACAACTAATTTGTCTTCATTGCACCATTTATTTGGTTGAGCATCTCCATCAAGACACAAAATAGTCCAATATAAGAATAAATATACAGAGGTCAACTTTGAGTTTGCCATATTAACCTATTCAGATGTTCTTTGGCCTGGCTCAACTTGCCAATATAGCAGCTAGAAGTAATGTAAGCATCGAGTGTGGGTGCATGCAATATAGCAGGATCACAGAAATTGTTCGTGTAGCTCATTCCTGATATAAAAAAATTTTGGTTATGCATTACCTGTTTCTAAAATTAAATAAAATTTGAAGGTGTTAAATTTGTCGCTTTTCTTGTAAGCGGATAGAGATCATCAAGCATGTGTCCAGCAAACCACCCTCAATATAAATGTGATTAAACGCTTACAAGAAAAGTGACCTATCATCATCAGTAATGGATCACCATGAAAATAACTCTAAATAACGGCATGCATATGATATTATGTAATAATTATCTATGAAACTATGTTTCTTTTTCTCAGTTATGTTAAGTTTCTATTGATAACAACAGAAGTTTAGTTCCTAACCCCACAGTGGTATTCCCCCCCTTTTTTTTTAATTCTCAATAGAGACAGCAATAATTTTTTCTCCTTTCCTCCCTCCTACCACTGTATATGCTACATTGTGGCTTCTTAGGAAATGCAAGTTGGACTGTTACCTGCTTCTGTTGACTTACTTTAGCTTTTAAAATTTGCAGTTGCATGCAGAAGCTGGAAAAGGTCAGTTTGAAATGGCTCTAGGGCACATTGCTTGTACATATGCTGCTGACAATTTGATTTTCACACGCGAAGTTGTTAGGGCTGTTGCAAATAAACATGGGCTGTTGGCAACTTTTGTCCCGAAGTAAGTTGCAATTTTTTCTTATTTTGATCAATGCTTGCATCGTTGTCCTCGTGGTCTATGTCTATAGTTTCTGATATTGTGGGATAAGCAGATGCAGATAGAAAGACTTGCTGATTTAAGAATGATGAAACCTTGTCCATGCAAGGCTGGCCACTATGGTTAATTTTTTTTTTTTTTTTCTTTCCGTTTTTGCTTTGGACGAAGTTTAAATGGTTCGTTCAAATACTTATTTTGTTATTTTTAGTGGTATTGCAGATGAGGGATTTATTCAATTTCCATACGAATAATGTACTAATTTATTCTAAAATATTGCTTCTGCCTAGTTAAATCTAATTGGTTAATATAATAATAAGCGCAGTGGTGAAGAAAAGAGAGAAAAGATAGAATTTCTTCATATTTTAACAAACTGAAATTACAAGGATTAAATAGAGAAAAATTAGAAAATTATCAACCTACAAATCTGCCTAAATCTCCTAAATTCTAGGACTTTTCTTAACTACCTGATTTGGATCAGATTATGCTAATCAATCAGATTTATTGATATCTAACAAATCCCTAAGAATCTTGCCTAAGAATCCTGATTTTCTACACTCCCCCTCAAGTTGGTGCATAGATGTCAATCATGCCCAACTTGCTGACTAGTGTCTCAAAATTGGTTCTAGACAAGCTCTTAGTCCAGACCATCAGCTAACTGTTGATCTGTAGTTATAAATGGCATACACAATATTATACTTTCTAGTTTTTCCTTAATGAAATGTCTGTCAATCTTGATATGTTTTGTCCGATCATGTTGAACTGGATTGTTAGCTATGCAGATAGCTGCTTTATTATCACAAAACAATTTCATAGGAGATTCTGAACTTAGCTTTAGTTCTTCAAGCACTCTCTTCAGCCATATTATTTCGCATACCCCATTAGCCATAGCTCGAAATTCAGCCTCTGCACTGCTTCGAGCAACCACATTTTGCTTCTTGCTCCTCCATGTTACTAAGTTTTCCCATAGGAATGCACAGTAGCCAGAGGTGGATCTTCTGTCAGTGATTGATCCTGCCCAATCTGCATCTGTTAATATCTCCACTGTTATTGATTCCCCTTTCTTGAACCACAATCCTTTTCTAGGTGTACCTTTTAGGTACCTAAGAACTCGATAGACAACTTCTAAATGTTCCTCATATGGTGAATGCATAAACTGACTTACCACACTGACTGCAAAGGCAATGTCAGGTCTTGTGTGGGACAGATAAATCAATTTCCCAACGAGACGTTGATACATCCCTTTTTCCATTGGTACTCCTTCTGTCTTTTCTCCAAGCTTTTGATTAGTATCCATTGGTGTGTCACTAGGCTTACATCCACTCATTCCAGTTTCTCTTAGCAAATCTAAGACATACTTCCTTTGAGATAATACCATGCCCTTTTTTGATCTTCCAACCTCCATTCCCAAGAAATATCGTAAGGATCCCAAATCTTTTATCTCAAATTCAGCAGCAAGACATTTCTTCAATCTAGCCAACTCATCATCATCACTTCCAATAAGAATTATATCATCAACATAGACAATCAAAATGGCCATCTCCCCTGTACCTGTATGTTTTATGAACATTGTATGATCAGTTTGTGCCTGACTATAGCCTTGATTTTTTACTGACCTTGTGAATCGTTCAAACCAAGCTCTTGGAGACTGTTTCAATCTGTACAGTGACCTTTTTAGCTTACACACTTTAGTTCCAAACTGATCTTCAAATCTTGGAGGAGCATCCATGAAAACTTCTTCTTCTAACTCTCCGTTAAGAAAGGCATTCTTAACATCTAGTTGGTGTAGAGGCCACTCAAGATTCACAGCTAAAGATAGAAGTACTCTCACTATGTTTAGCTTTGCCACAGGTGCAAATGTCTCCTGGTAATCTATCCCATAGGTTTGTGTAAAGCCTTTTGCAACCAGTATTGCCTTGTAACGTTCTAGAGTTCCATCTGACTTGAACTTTACTGTAAACACCCACTTGCATCCCACAGGTGTCTTCCCTTTGGGTAAATAGACCTTTTCCCATGTGCCATTTTTTTTCAGTGCATTCATCTCCTCAAAGACTGCCTTCTTCCATTCGGGAACTTTTAGAGCTTCCTGTATATTCTTTGGAACATCCACACTAGACAATTGTGAGGTAAAAGCAAGGAAAGAGGGTGACAATTTTTCATAAGACACATATTTTGATAATGGATGTTTAGTACAACTTCTGACATCTTTCCTAAGTGCAATGGGAATATTAAGATAATCAAAATGTCAGTTTGTGAGGGACATGACTCGGATGGAATACCTGAATTTGGAGAATCAATGACTTCTGGTTCTGGATTCGGGATAGACTTCTGGTTCTGCACAGTTGTGATTGCTCCTTTAGTTTGAATTTGTTTTTTCCGTGAGTAGACACGAAGCTCAGAATTTTTCTCAGTTTCTGGTCTAGTTTCAATGTCCTGTTGTGTCATTAAAGTAGGCTGCCTTTCTTTCATATGTGACTTACCTGATTCTAAACTATCCAAGTTATTATTGATAGGCTGTACCAAGATGTTAAAATCAGTGGGTAGATATGATTTTTGCTCAAGATCACAACATACATTTTCAATTTTCCAAGTTCAAGGTCAATTAACAAGTCTTCATACCTATTCTCCCCCTGAAGAGGAGTGTCAAAAAAACTTTGGGATTCATAAAATGTGACATCCATAGTTACAAAAAAAAAAAATTTGTTTGAGGATCAAAACACCTATACCCTTTTTGTGTTGGAGAGTAACCAAGAAAAACACATTTTAAAGCTCGTGGGTCTAACTTACTACGGTTATGATTATGGATATGAACAAACGCGACACAACCAAACACTTTCAGAGGTAAGTTAGAAATCAGCCTTGTCAAAGGAAAAAAAACCAGTAAATCTGTTTTTTGGAGTTTGAAAATTCAAAACTCTTGATGGCATTCTATTTATTAGATATGTAGCAGTGAGAATAGCTTCCCCCCATAAGTATTTAGGTACTTTAGTTGTATACATTAAGGACCTAGCCACTTCTAAGAGATGGTTATTTTTCCTTTCTGCCACTCCATTTTGTTGTGGTGTATCAGTACAAGAACTTTGATGAACAATTCCTTTTTCCAAAAAATAGTTGCCCATGAGATGATTAAAGTACTCTTTTCCATTATCACTTCGAAAAACTTGAATTTTTTCTTGAAATTGAGTCTCAACCATATTGTAAAAAGATTTAAAAATGTTTCCTGCCTCTGATTTTTCTTTTAGTAAATAGACCCAACAAATACGAGTGTGATCATCAATAAAGGTTAGAAACCATTTTTTACCAGAAATTGTTGCAGTTTTACAAGGACCCCACACATCACTATGAATGAGAGCAAATGGTTTAGAAGACTTATAAGATTGCATTGGAAAAGGAACTCGATGATGTTTATCAATTTGACAAATATCACACTGAAATGAAGATGGATTTTTGTTCTTGAATAAGTTTGGAAACAAGTACTTCAAATATTGAAAGTTTGGATGGCCTAATCTAAAATGCCATAACATTATTTCATTGTTACTAGAAATAGAAACCGATCGGAGACCGGTTATTCGTGCTTGTCCACATATGAAACTTTCATCTTCAAAATAATAGAGTCAATCACTTTCCCTAGCATTGCCAATCGTCTTCCCCGAATCCAGTGCCTGAAATTCACAGTGGTTTGGGAAAAATTTAGCACAACAGTTTAAGTCATGAGTTAGCTTACTGATAGATAACAAATTACAAGAGAGGTTTGGAACATGAAGGACATTATGAATGACAAAAGTTTTTGAGATGGCTACAGATCCTTTTCCAGCAATTGCTGAAAGAGAACCATCGACAATCTTAATTTTTTGGTTGCCTGCTCATGGACTATAAGAGGAAAACAGCTTAGAACATCCTGTCATATGATCAGTTGCACCTGAATCAATGACCCTTGGGTAACTAGAGTTAACAGACACATTGAATGCTATGGCTTGAAGATAATTACCTTTTTGGGCTAGGGAACAAGAGGAAGACACATTTGAAAACTGTGTGGATTGAAATAGTTTATACAGTTGGTCTAACTGTTCCTTACTGAAAGAAGATGTCTCATTAATTCCTCCTAAACCCTTCGGAGCCTTTTGCTTTGTAGTGCTTGTTTGGAATGCCTTTGAGTCACGGTTGAATGATCGTGGTTTCCAATTCGAAGGCTTTCCATGTAACTCCCAACATATCTCCCGTGTGTGGCATGGTTTGTTGCAATGATCACACCACACTTTTTCTCTTTTTCTGGATTGTCGAGGGTTATTATGGTTGGCTTTAGTAACAAGAGCAGAGGCTTCGATAGGAGATTGGTTACTGTCTCCTAACATTATTTTTCTTCTTCCTGCTTCTCTTCTAACTTCAGCAAACACTTAATGAAGAGATGGCAGTGGCTGTTTTCCAAGTATACGACCTCGTACCTCGTACCTCGTCCAAACTCTTGTTCAAACCTGCCAGAAATAGGTAAACTCTGTCATACTTAGAAAAGCGATCGACCACTACCAAAATCGAACCCATGCCTCCGACCTCGGGCATTCCGGTAATAAAATCCATAGAAACAGACTTCCACTGTCTCTTCGGAATCGGAAGTGGTTGAAGAAGACCAGCTTGTTTCTTCCTCTCGGTCTTGTCCACTTGACAAGTCAAACATGTCCGAACATACAACTCGATGTCTTCTTCCATCTTGGGCCAAAAGTAAGTTCGCGACAATAAGGCTATCATCCGCTCAACTCCCGGATGTCCAGCCCACTGAGGGTAGGGATGGCAATGGAGCGGGGCGGGGGCGGATTTTGCAGTATCCGCCCCCGCCCCGCCATAGCAATGCTCTGCCCCGCCCCCGCCCCGCTCCACCGTGGATGTTGAAATTTCAATACCACTACCGCCTCCATGGATGTCGGTTACATCCATAACCGCCCCGCCCCGCTCCGCCCCATTTGATATTTATTAATTATTTTTATTTTTTTCAAATAATAAAGCATTATAAAATTTTTTTAATATAAATTCAATATAAATATGTTTCTAATCTAGGAAGAAAAAAAAATAAAGTATTAGGTTTAAGTTTTTAAAAAGAAAAATAAAAATAATAAGTTTAATTATATTATTTTATTATTCTTTTAAAAGCTAAATATTTAAGGGTAAAATTGTAATTTCAGTATTCGGGGCGGGACGGTGCGGAGCAGGCAATTACCACAACTGCTCCATCCTCGCCTTTCAAACAAAAAAAACCGCACCGCCCCGCTCCGCCTCCATTGTTCAAAAAAAAAAACCTCTCCATTCGGATCGGATCGGTTCGAAATCCATCGGTCGGATCGGGTTTTGCCATCCCTAACTGAGGGTCATGCGTTTCCCGCAACAACTCCCTCCTCAATGCCCCTCCCGCAGGAACATAGAGTCTGTTGCCCCGTGCATACAACAGGTCTTCCTCTAGCCAGTATCTGCGGACCAGCCCATCTCTGACTCTCTGTCTAAGCTGCCCATAATTCTTGTCCGCATCGGCCTGTTGCCTTATCCGATCTAAGAAATCCGACTGCACAGTTGTTAAGGCGGCAACAAAGGTTTTCACCTCTTTCCTACTCAAAGCATCAGCAACATGGTTCTGACTCCCTGGTCGATGAACCCAAGTAAAATCGAACTCAGCCAAAAATTCTTGCCAACGTGCTTGCTTGGGAGTTAACTTCTTCTGAGTTTTAAAGTAAGTGTTGGCCACATTGTCGGTCACGACCACAAACTTAGTTCCCAGCAAGTAGTGTTTCCAGATTTCCAAGCAATGCACCACTGTCGTCATTTCCTTCTCGTGAGCTGAGTACAGCTGCTCGGCTTCTTTCAGTTTTCTGCTCTCGAAAGCAATGGGGTGTCCCTCCTGGACCAGCACCCCACCAATGGCTCGGTCTGAAGCATCAGTGTGCACCTCAAAGGGTAGCTCGAAATCAGGCAATCTCAACACTGGTTCCGATGTCACTGCATGCTTAATCTTCTCAAATGCCTCTTGACAAACATCCGACCATTCCCAACGTTTGTCTTTCTTTAACAGATCCGTGAGAGTCCCAGCCATCTTCGAGTAGTCCTTAATAAACCGTCGATAATAATTGGCCAAACCAAGGAAAGATCTCAACTCAGTGACCTTGGTTGGTGCTGACCAATCCAAAATGGCTTGCACTTTCCTCTCGTCCATCCGAAGCCAGCCCTGACTCACTTTGTGCCCCAAAAACATGATCTCTGGTTGACAAAACTCACATTTCTCCTTCTTAACGGACAAGGAGTTCTTCCTCAATGTTGAGAAAACCAACCGCAAATGCTCGATGTGTTCCCCAAGAGTCCGGCTGTACACCACAATATCGTCCAAGTAGACAACGACGAAATCGTCGAGGAACTCATAAAGCACATCATTCATCAAGTTGCAAAAAGTAGCAGGAGCGTTAGTTAAACCGAAAGGCATCACAAGAAATTCATACGAGCCATACCTAGTCACGCAAGCTGTTTTTGACTCGTCGCCCTCAGCAATCCGCACTTGCCAATACCACGATCGCAAGTCTAACTTAGTGAAGTAAGCTGCTTTGGACAGTCTATCAAACAAGTCAGCAACATTCGGGACTGGGTACTTGTTCTTAACCATGACCTTGTTCAAGGCCCGATAGTCCACACACATCCGCAACGAACCATTTTGCTTCCTCTGAAACAAAACCGGGGCTCCGTAAGGGGCCTTAGATGGTTGGATGTAACCAGCATCGAGCAATTCATCTAGCTGTTTTCTCAACTCAACTAGATCCGCAGGGGCCATCCGATAGGGGGCTCGTGCTGGGGGTTGAGTTCCTGGCTCCAACTCGATTCGATGGTCAATGGCACGCCTAGGCGGCAGTACCTTTGGCAACTCTGTGGGCATCACGTCCCTGAACTCATCCAGTACCTTAGCGACTGAATCTGGGACTTCCACCACTTGGTCTGGTTTAATCTCGACCAATGCAGCAATCATGGTGGTTTCTCCTCTTTTGACACCCGACTTAAACTGAGAAGCACTCTGCATCAGTGGTTTCCTGGTAACCTGCCCCTCAACAGGTATAAAACTTGGACTCCTCTCACTTGCAATCATAATGCCCCCAAGATGAGGCATAGCCAAAGCCTTGGCTTGGACAAAGAACTCGATTCCGAGAATCATGTCAAAATCATCCAAGGGCAAAGCCATAAATCGGCACTCTTCTTGCCAACTTCCCACCCGCAAAGTAGAAATAGCCGTCCCTTGGATACCTTGAGCCTTCGAGTTCACTGCCTTAACCTGACTTGCACTTTTGGTGACTTTTAAACCCAACTGATCAACCATTCTCAATGAAACAAAGTTGTTTGTGGCACCTGTGTCCAGCATAGCCCGCACAGCCTTGCCATTCACCCTGGCTGTCACATACATCAGTCCCTTCATCGGAACCTGTTGTTCCGTGGTCAATGCATTGAGTAACTGAATCGGGTTCACTCTCGGTGTGCTCTCACTGCAGCCACCATCATCTGCCGATTCATTAGCAACAAGGGCCGACAACCGGTCTCTTTTGGGACAATCCCGATATCTATGAGGACCTGAACACAAAAAGCAACCAGATTTACCTTTGCTTTGGGGTGGATCCGAACCCTTCTGCCTAGGCAACTCCCCCTCTTTCTGTTTATCTTTCCTCCAATCTTTCCCGGATTTTCCCTTCTTTCCCTCGTTTCCTTTCTTCTTTTCCGACGTTGAAGAAGAAGGATTAAGTTTAAAGTCTACCAAACTGTCCGCGACTGCGATGGCCTGAGACAAATCCTTCACGTTTTGCCTCCTCAATTCAGCCTGTGCCCAAGGCTGAAGGCCCGAGAAGAAATTGAACAACTTGTCGTCCTCCGACATATTCTTCACGTCCAACATCAAAGAACTGAATTCTTTGACATAATCTCGTACAAACCCGCTGTGCTTAAGCCGTTTCAAGGCTTCCCTTGCAACCCACGCGGCATTCAAGGGCAGGAACTGCTCCATCAATTCCTTTTTCAGTACTTCGAAAGTCTCAATCCGTGGTCTACCCGCAAGCATCGTCATTGATCCTGCTTCTCCACCACAACTTAGCATCGTTGGTGAGGTACATGCTCGTGATGGTGACTTGTTCCCTCTCCACAACCCGAGCAGCCCATATATCTTACATGGTCATTCGCATTCTCCCACATGTCGTTGTAACATAAGTCCAGCTCTTGCCAAAGTCCCCTCATTTCATTGTAATATTCAGTCACATCACGATCACCCTGTTTGGAGTGCCACAACTTTGTCTTCAATTCAAAGATTTGGGAAGAGTTCTCCAAGTCTGAATATATTTCACGAACACTATCCCAGATATCTTTGGCAGTTGGCAAAAACATATATATTTTTCCAATTGTTGGCTCCATGGAGTTAACCAGCCAGGCAGTGACTAAGAATTTTCTGACCTCCATATTCTGAACGAAGGATCATCTTCGGCAGGTTTCTTTGTCTCACCCGTCAAGTGGCCAAGTTTTTCCTTGCCGTCGATCATTAGTTTGATTGACTATGCCCATTCTAGGTAGTTCTTACCGTTCAATTTGTGAACGATTAATTGGAGAGATGGATTATCAAATCCATTTATTTGCACAAAAGGATTTACCGAAGTTCCATTGGTGTTGACACCGGAGGATGGTGAACTTCTTTCTCCAATCATGGCTGTTTTAACCATCAAGAATTTTTTACAAGGCTCTGATACCATGAGCGCAGTGGTGAAGAAAAGAGAGAAAAGATAGAATTTCTTCATATTTTAACAAATTGAAATTACAAGGATTAAATAGAGAAAAATTAGAAAATTATCAGCCTACAAATCTGCCTAAATCTCCTAAATTCTAGGACTTATCTTAACTACCTGATTGGGATCAGATTATGCTAATCAATCAGATTTATTGATATCTAACAAATCCCTAAGAATCTTGCCTAAGAATCCTGATTTTCTACAAATAATGAATAGATGGTTATGGGAGGACTCTTTTGCTAATCATTTGAGATAAATTTTATGTCGAACATATAAGTTGCTACTGTGAGGCTTTCATGCATGTCCTGCTTTTAATATTAGAAACTTAGAATACCTAACATTTTTAACTATATTTCTCTGCCCAGGTATGCTTTGGATGACATAGGTTCTGGATCCCATGTGCATCTCAGTTTATGGCAGAATGGACAAAATGTTTTTCTAGCATCTGATGCATCTACTCAGCATGGAATGTCTAAAGTTGGGGAGGAATTCATGGCAGGGGTTTTAAGCCATCTTCCTTCAATTTTGGCATTCACAGCACCAATTCCAAATAGGTTTATTCTCTCCTTCCAAAATATATATATATATTATTTTGGATAATCAATTCTTAGCTGGTCATGCTAAGATTACTGCAATGCATTCATGTATTCTATTCCCCTATGTTACTCCAACTCTTCATTTTTCTTGAAGTATCCGTATCCGACACCCGTATCCGACGCATATCCGGACATGGGTATGAGATATGATCCCCCATGGACCCTCCAAATACATGGAAAAACTTCAGAAAAAATAAAATATACCCGTGTCGGACAAATACCCGTGTCCGACACTCACACCTGAGTCCAAGTAACATAGCTATTCCCACCTAGTAAAACAATAGATTAAAATGCACAAATGCAGTTAGTAGTAAATCTACATTTTTTTTCTGTGGCATCTACTTAGATCCTGCTTCAACTTTTATTTGTCTTTAGTTATGATCGCCTTCAACCTAATGCATGGAGTGGAGCATATCAGTGCTGGGGAAAAGAAAACAGAGAGGCGCCTTTAAGAACTGCATGTCCACCTGGGATCCCGAATGGTTTTGTGAGCAACTTTGAGATTAAATCTTTTGATGGATGTGCAAATCCGCACTTGGGCTTGGCTGCTATAATTGCTGCTGGAATTGATGGCCTACGGAAGCACCTTCGTCTGCCTGAACCTATTGGTAAGAAAGATTTTGCATTTTTTGGTATTTACCACATGTGATAACAAATTATTGAAGGACTTTTATTCAATCTGAACATTTTTATCTCTGGGTTATTGACATTCAGGAATATTTGCCACTTAGCAACAAATAAATTCAAAGAATAAATTAACTTTAATTTTGGGCTTCCTTTCATCCATGTTAACTGTTATGCCTAATAATATTTTACATTTGGAAATTTATAAGCATATAATCTTTAATCTGTTTAACTAGGATACTGGCATCTGAGGCACTAATCATAAATATCTATAATATCTCCAAGACTGAACAAAATGTTACTCCTCCGTGAACAATACTAAAGAAACTGTTGGAGTCATAACCTTTGTTCGATTAAAATCTATGTTGCTCCGATTCTTCATTTTTTGTAAAGTACTCGTGTCCAACGCATATCCGGATATGGGCATATGACCCTCCGAGGATCTTCCAAATACATGGAAAAACTTTAAAAAATTGAACATACCCGTGTCAGACACATACCCGTATCCGACGCTCACATCCGAGTCCGAGGTAACATAGATTAAAATTTAGGGTTTTTTTCTTTTCCCTTTTTTGCTGCATAAAAGCTTGGAAGTATTCTGTTATCTGAAACTCTCAACACCTGCATTGCATAAACTGGTTAAAAAGTTAATCTGCAGAAAGTAATGGTTCCTTTGACTAAACATTCATTCTACTTGAAATTTATACCCTGACATTAGTATCTTAATGTATTTTTTTATCAATGAAACAGATGCGAACCCGGCTACACTCGAGGGGAAACTACGGAGACTCCCTACATCACTTTCTGAATCTTTAGAAGCTCTTCAGAACAACAATGTGTTGAGGGAGATGATTGGTGAAAAGCTTTTTGTTGCTATAAAAGGAGTTCGAAAGGTAAGTTCCAACTTCCAACCATGTTTTCTAAAAGGTTATTTCAGAGAAATTTAATTCATGAATATATGCATGATATCTTTCGTGCTATGTTACTCGGCTATGTTGCTCCAACACTTCATTTTTCTTGAAATACTTGTGTCCGACACCTATGTCCGACGAATATCCGGACATGGGTATGGGAATATGATCCTCCAAGGACCTTCCAAATACATGGAAATCTTAGAAAAAAAAATTGAACATACCCGTGTCCGACACTCACACCTGAGTCTGAGTAACATAGTTATTCGGACTCTTCATTTTTTCTAAGGTATCCGTGTTCGACACTTGTATTCGATTTATATTCGGGCATGGATATGGAAATATGATCCTCCGAATATATGAAAAAACTTAGAAAAATTTGAGCATACCCATATCGAACACATAACCATATCCGACATTTATCTCCGAATCTGGGTAACATAGGTTTTATGTTCTGCCTCAATGCATAAACCGATGCTGAGCATGAATATTATTACATACATATGCAGGCGGAAATTGACTACTATTCAAAGAACAAGGACGCATACAAGCAACTTATACACCGTTATTAAGCCGATGATATCAATCTCCAGGCAGATGAGGGGAAGAAATAAGTGGCGTTCTCGGACTGCGGTTTCTTTTGTATAAAAAAGGAAATCGGGTGTGCCAATCATTAGGAAGGAAATAACATGGTTAGTAATCTTGTGACGTTCTCAGACTGCTAATTTTTTTGTAACAATAAAAAAAAAAAAAAATAATCTTGTGATGTTGGCTACTTCTATATCTTTATGACATGTATGTAACATTTTGTACAATAAAACTTTATCTCCAATGTGTTTCCTTTAAGTATTTAATCCATTTTTCTAAATATAAAACATTTTCTCTTTTACTAGAGGAAGATTTGTTCTCATTATATATTAACGTATTTAAATATAAATTTTGTTCTATCAAAATAAAAACTTCTGTTCAAAAAGAGGTGAGGATTTTCAAAAAAAAAAAAAAAAACAACCTAATTCAATTGGATCCTCTCAACTTTCTTCTATACTGAAATAGTTTTAATCAAAAACCTCAAATCCTATCAAGTCAAGCAAAAATCAACATCTATAATTTTGTTTTTTCTTTTTAAAAAAAAAATTGTAGAACAAAAAAGAAGGAAAAAACAATTTTTTCTCATGATTAGTATATTTCAATAGTTGAACTTTTTTTTCTTCTAGTAATTAAGAAAAGTAATCATTAAAATCTTTTTCTTTTTTTTTTCATAAAATAGAAAGAAAATTTCATTATTTTTTATAATGATTTAAAAAAAAAGGTTTTAGAGAAGGGAAATTTGAAAATTAAATTTCCAAGATTATTTGATTAGCCAAAAGCGTAATAAAAATCACTGTTGTTTATTTCTTAATTAAGATCTTGAATCCAAACAGTTCCCAATATGTCCCATGAAAGCACCCCCTCCACCAGACAGTTGGAGCGTGGAAACACGCTCCAGTGTTCCCGCGTGTCAAGTCGGTACTATTCTAACTGTAGGACCCCACGATACGTCCCAAATCTTTCTCTCAAAACGACACCGCGTCAATGAAAAAGAACGACAAAAAAAAAAGAAAGAATAACGTTGGTGTCAGGTGTTCCCAGTTAGCCGTTTTCCTTTAGTTTCTCTTCTTTTGTTTTTCTCTTAAACGAAATTTCCTTCCTTTTTTTCCTCCCTTTGTATGTTACATTTCTTTTTCATTGTACTTTTGAGTGAAAGAAGCCATCCATTTTCTCACCCAAGGTTTTTTTTTTTGAAGGGTGATATCATTGGATACAACAGAGACTTGAAAAGGAGACATAAAGCAGAGATATTTAAAAGTTTGGGTTTTTGTTTTTGGATAGAAAAATTGAAATGGGATCATCTTCAGGGCAAAGTAGTGGAAGCTATGATCTTTCATTCAAGATCTTGTTGATCGGAGACTCGGGTGTCGGCAAGAGTAGTTTGCTTGTTAGCTTCATTTCAGCTTCTGCAGAAGATCTAGCTCCCACCATTGGTTCATTTTCACTTTTTTATTATTAATTTTTTTCAGTCCTGGATCTTTGATTAGTTTATAGTAAAATTTGATTTGGGTTTTTGTTTGAATCTATGTTTTAGGTGTGGATTTTAAGATCAAGTTGTTAACAGTTGGTGGAAAGAGGTTAAAGCTTACTATATGGGATACTGGTATAAGCTCTTACTAATATCGTTTTATTCTTTCTTATTAGTCTTTCAGTTTCAAATTTCGATTCTTTGTCAAAATCTGTCAGTCTACTTGAAGTCAATTGTCTATGCTTGCAATTGACTTCTTTATTTTACATAGGAGAGAGCTCATTTTTACTGACTTAATGTTCACTAATACATTAATATGACAGCTTTATTCCTACTGGTCTACTGCTGGCTGCTTTTATTTAACTCTATCCATTAACCTGTTACCATGCCAAATTTTGTCAGAATTTTCTCATAAAAACCGTTCTAACACTTGATGAAAATGTTTTTGTTAATCTGTTTTGATCTGATATTTTCTTTATGGCACCAACTCAGCACTCTGCAGCATAACATTGAAATCAAATTTCAGGAATTTAGATAAATCATATGTGAATGAAAGGACCTGTACAATTGATGATATACTAATTGGTTGAAATGAGTTTCTGGTTTTCATCTTGTTGTTAGTGGTATGTTGCTACTTCTCAAATGTGAGGGAAAAAAAAAACTTTCTTCACCTGGTTAGCTTGATGTTGCTTCTTTAATCTTTTATTACCTATTAACTTTTTTCCGTATACATTAAAATAATTGTCTTGCAACATGGAGAAAATCATGATTGATTTGTGGAACCATAATGCTTCTTGTAGCTGGACAGGAAAGGTTCAGAACATTAACAAGCTCTTACTATAGAGGTGCCCAAGGGATTATACTTGGTAAGTTTATCTTTCTGATGCATGTATGAGTTACTCTACTTTCTTGATTTTGTTTGATGGAGCTTATCACTAGTTCAAGTTGCAAAATGTTAGCAATCTGATATCACTGCACTATGGTATCATAAGCATTCATGTGTCCGATAATAAGATTAATTAGGAATTGGCTCTTAGGTCACTAAAGCAGATATGGTCATGAATATTGACATGCGTAATGTTAGATCAAGCTCTTCCTCTTGGATTGGCTAAGCCGGAGTTTGTTTATATGTGCTGAAAGATTATGACAAGTATAGTTAACTGGTTAGAATTTGTTTAAGAAAAATGAAAGCAATCATAGTTTAATTGAGAAAGACGGACAGCATGAGCATACAGAAAGCAGTTTGGGCATATTTGGTCTCTTTCTCTCTCTCACACACACAAAGGAAAATAAAAAGTCATTTCTTTGTACCCTATATTCCATTATGTAGTTGTATCCCAAATCCTAATGCCTTTGTCAATCCTTGCAATGAACATCTGCTTTGCTGGCTTGAAGGAGCTCTATCGTTCTACAATTCCATGGCCTTTTTTTTTATTTATGGAATATGCATTTGCTACTTTTGCCTTGGCCTTATCATTTCACAATGGTGGTTCCGGATCCTAAAAATAATATCCTTGTCTAAAATAAATTATCAAAACATGATTCTTGTCAATTCTGCTGAAGGTGTTGAATTAAATATATTGTTTGGCTTTGGTTACAGTTTATGATGTAACACGGAGAGAAACCTTCACAAATATGTCTGATGTTTGGGCCAAAGAAGTGGAGCTCTATTCTACCAATCAGGACTGTGTCAAGATGCTTGTTGGAAATAAAGTTGATAGAGTAAGTCTAATGTTCTCTTTCTGATCCTTAAATTTAATTTTTGAAGAGAAATTGACCTCCTTCACACCTCACCCCTGAAATGGTTAAAGGATAGATTAATAAGTTGTTAATGGGAAATTTCATAATCTTATGGGACAGAGCTCCTTTGCTCTCTTCACGTTGAAGAAACCTCATGGTACAAAGTTGTTAAGAAAAATTATAAGCCAATAGGAGAATACTTATGTTTTCCCCTATATCGTGTGTTCTCAAGAATAAAGTAGATACAAGATTTCATGAAAAACCATAGGATTGCGGTTTAACCATCAAAACTTTGAGGATAAATAGATAATCAATGAGTGTTTCATGCAGATTAAACTGACCTTAATACAATTTAATGATTCATTTTTAGCCACAGTATATCTATCTATACTAATGCAGACTTGAAAATTTCATGTCACTCGCACTGTTGCATTGCCTACCTTAAAGTATTGATTTTCTTTGCCCAATGAAAGTGGGCTTTAGATTCTCTTAATTACTTCTCTATCTATTCAGTAGTTTAGCCAACTGACTCCTGAACATCCCTGGAAAATGGTTAGAAAACTAGAAGAACAATAAATAATTGGTTTTATCTTATTAATCCTTCTTTATTATAGCTGCCTCTCAAACTCCAGAAACTTGGCAAAATTGATTCCTTTGGAATACCAGCCTTCTTATATTTCCAGTCGGTTGATATTGCAATTTTTGTTTTCTCGTATGAGGATTCCTTTTTGAGTCATTTTCTCATGATTCATATTCTGTTTCATTACATCCTATTTATTTACTTTTCAGGATTCTGAAAGGGCTGTAAGTAGAGAAGAAGGGATTGCGCTTGCAAAAGAGCTTGGATGTATGTTTCTTGAATGCAGTGCTAAAACAAGAAAAAACGTGGAGCAATGCTTTGAGGAGCTTGCATTGAAGGTACATTTTTGTGACAGCAATTTTTCTCTTCAACCTTTCCAGTAATATATACAACATACTAGATATTATTGGCTGGTGGGTCAGTTCAAAATGATCTCTAACCTATTTTACTCGGACTCACATGTCGGATACGCGTATGTGTCCGACACGAGTATGTTCAATTTATTCCAAGATTTCCATGTATTTGAAGGGTCCTTGGAGGATCATATCCCCATACCCATGTCCGGATATGCATCGGACACAGGTACTTCAAGAAAAATGAAAAGTCGGAGCAACATAGTCTCTAACCATTCAGTAGGGTTATGTTATATACAAGTCAATCACTAAGAATGATTGTTTCCAAACTTTTAAACAGATTGATTCTTCATGGATCATGATGATAGCAATAAGTGATTATACAATTTAAGATTAGAGTTGGATGATTGATTACTGTGTAAATTTATCCAAATCTTTTTCTACTGTTGCTATGGTACATAGAATAAAGGCTGGTACCATGAGCAAAGAAAGCTATGCCTTAGATTAACAAAAAAATAAATGACATAATCTCTTTTCTCAGTTCTGACTAGCTATGGATTTTCTTACAGATAATGGAAGTTCCTAGTTTTTTGGAAGAAGGGTCTACTGTAGGGAAAAGAAACATCTTAAAGCAGAAATCAGAATACCAGGCTCCTCCTGGCGATGGATGTTGCACTTAAATTGCAGTGATATCAATGGAAAGCCAACGCAGTCATGTTGGTAGCTTTAAGCTTCCAACTTAACAGATTGTGAATAAATCTTGTGTAGGATCATTTCTTTCGATATTCTATATAATACTGCTGTTCTTAATTTCCAATGGAGTTGCCATAGTTAATTGTATCATCATCACTTAAATTAACTTGTGTAACTTTGTTTACTTTTTGCTTTTTTTTCTTGGTTAATTTTTAGTTTGTTACTCATGGTAGAAAACCAGATTGAATGTTTTCCATTGATTAATTCAGTGTAGGTATTGTTCTGGATGGCAAAAATATTGCTTACAACTCTCTTTTCCCCTCTTCTGATTTGGCTAACATTTTTGCTTCTCAAATTATAGTGAAATTAAATGAAACAAAAATCAAATAAGATTGTTAGACCTAATAATTTTGGACACGATAGAAAAAATAACTAAAACACAACAAAAAATAACGTGAATACAGTATGAATATACGAACGTGTTAAAATCTATATAACACAAACTATTAACGTGTCAAAATTTATATAAATATATAATACTTTAAACATGATTATAACATAAAAAAATAAAACAAACACGACACATTTAAACATAATTATAACATAAAAAAAAATAAAACAAACACAACACAAATATATGGATAGTCAAATCTAAAGATTGTACTAAACTTTGAAATTGGAAAATAATGGAGCAATTCATCAGTCACTACAAGATCAGAAATCCCCATCAAAGTGTAAGATGTTCAATTTTATAATTGAACAACTCTCATCATTATTAAATCCATTAAAATTTTCTCATAAACTAGAATAACAATTTAGAATACCAGTTTAGATGTAAAACCAATGAAAGTGCAAACAGTAAAACTCAAGTTTCCATATTTCTCATGATCTAACCCAAAACCATTTTAACAAGTTATTACTCAACCATTTAGGTAATCTGTCAACTACCCAATGGCTATTTAGATGAAAGATAAAAGACAGCATTTTCCTTTTCTTTCCATCTTTTTGTTTTTGGAATCAAAGTTACTCGTACATATTTAGAGACAAGATACCTATATTACTCGGAGTCGGATAAGTGTCGAATACAAGTATGTATCCGATACGAATATACTCAAAATTTTAAAAGTTTTTTCATATATTTGGAGAATCTTACTCCATACTTATTTCTGAATATGTGTCAGACACAAATAAAACACGAGTACTTTAAAAAATGAAAAATCCGGATAATATAGACGGATACTTGGGCATACTGGAGATGACATACGCAAGGACAGTACAATACAAACAACCCTGAATTCCTGATCCTTTGCACTCCAACCATATATAGATTCCTATAATTTCCTAACTATATTGACATTGTGCTTGCTCCAGGGTCCAACTTGGTGTGACAATGGTAGATTTTGGCCTTTTTTTTCCCCCAAGAGGCCAAGATTATATGTTTTAGTCAGAAAAAATTTCCTATAAACAACTAGGTCCAGGCATAATATACCAGGATGACTGACTTTTTGCATGGCTATCACATCTGTAGTAGAAACTAATCTCCACTACAAACCAAACACTTTGTATATGCTCCTCTTATATTAATTGAGTGGCCACTGGCCAGCGTGCAGAAAAAGGCTTTTTGCCCTCAACAACCAACAAAAACATTAAATACAATCTAAACAGCCATGAATAATATTAAAGAGTTTAGGATTGGGATTGGGTTTATTTATTTATTTATTTTTTTATAGATGATGTGAGACCACCATACATGGGTCAATGTCAAATGAAATGATCCCCTATTTCTCTCTGTCAACTGATCTCTCTTTTATCATGGATTTGGATAGGGATTAACGTTAGATCGAATCGAGTCGAATCGAGTGAAAAAAATTCGAGTTAGTCGAGTTTACGAGTCCTATTTTGTCAACCGAACTAAATTTGAAAATTTAGCAAATCGAGTCGAGTGAAAAGAAATTCGAGTCGAGTCGAATAAATTTATTTGAGTTTAAATAAATTTTCAATTATATCTAAGCATGATAAAACTAAATTTTGGGTAAATGAAATTGTTCAATTCTCTAAATCAAAATCAATGAAAATGGAAGCAAATGTCAAAAGTTCAAGGCTTATGGTGAAATTTAAATTGCTTACTCAACTAAAAAAATTCAAAAATTAGATACGGATACGTGAATACATCTTATAACTAATATAATACCATAATAAATATAATTTTTCTTTATAAATTAAAAAAAAATTGAAAAAAATTTATTTACCAAATTCATTTTAATTATTATTAATTTCAATGATTTTGGACCACATTACTCGTAAAAGAGAGATAGAGACCGAAGAGAGGAGAAGAAAATTGGGTAAATTTGAAAAACATGCTATCAATAATTAAATTATTGTTAAATGGTATAATGGATACAAATTATTTGAAAAAGAGAAATGAACAATTAGAAATTATTATAAAGGATATTGTAAAGACAAAATTACCCTTAATGAAAAAATCTATTTTTTCTTTCTCCTCCATTAGGAAAATATTATTTTTTAAAATTTTTAATTAAAACTAAATTTAAAAAATAAAATATTTAAATATATTTTTTTAAATTTAAAAAAATAAAGAAAAAATAATGTTATTTTTAAAAAATAAATAATAAATTTTAAAAAAAATTTAAAATTAAAAAATATATATTTTCAGAAAACTTTATTTTTTAATTAAAAAATAAATTAAAAAAGAAAAGAAAAATGAAGGAAAAGTTTATTTATCAAGGGTAATTTTGTCTTTACAATTTTCTTTTTAATAATTTTTTATTTTTATTTCTCTTTTTCAAATAATTTTTACTCATTATACCATTTAACAATAATTTGATTATTGACAGCATGTTTTTCAAATTTACCCAAGAAAATTAAACCCTTATTCAAAACGACGTCGTTTTGAATTTTACTATTCAGATTTTCGGATAACTCGAACTGTGAAATCTAAATCGTATAACTCGACTTATTTATTCGAGTCGATCCGAAAACTCAAAAAACTCGAATAATTCAAACTATTTAAATCAAAATTTAAAATTTTAATCGATTTTTTCGAATCGAGTCAGATTTTGCTCACCCCTAGATTTGGATGCCTCTAAGCAAAGTGGATCACATGGGTGGCTTCTCAATTTCCACCAAATGTGCCCATTAGCCCCATTTAACTAACATCTACAACTGTTTAAATAACCCCTTTTAATTCACTGTTACTTCTCTCTCTCTCTCTCTCTTACTCAGTAGGGCTGCCATTTGCATGGAAATTAGTGGAAGTGTGGAACAAGACAAAAAGGAAAAACTAGGCATATGTAAAGAGTTTCTTGTCCTCTTGTGATCTTAATATGAAAATGGAGTCCTATATATCCTTATTTATGACAACACACACGTTCATATCTTCAACTAAGACAAGTATAGATATGGGTTGAGAAATAAAGGCTCTTTTTGCAGTGAAATCCTGTCATCCAATCTCAAATAAAAGTGTTTATAAGTGGGATTAAATCGAGTTTGAAAATCTATTTTATTATATATTAATATTTTTATAATTAAATTGAAATAAAAATATTTTTTTATTAAACAAATAATAATTCAAGTCGGGGTTGATTCGAATTACAGGAATATCTGTTTAAACCCGGTTTAATTCGGGTTGGATTTATCGGGCCATGTGAATAACCCGATTTATGAAGAGGTCTAGTCTCAAACTAGCTATTGAATAAATCATTTTTCATTTTGTAGACTTTTTGAGTCTCTCAGCCATCTAACTTGATCAACATTGCTGACAACATGGACACTGATCATCACATTAGGCATAGATCTGTTAGAGATAATTTTGCCTTTGAGGATGACCAGGTTCTTATTTAAAAGTTTAGCTACTAAACAAGCTGTATTAATTAACTAAATGAAGTGGGCACTTTGTTTCCTTCACATGGGTCACTAGATAAGCTATGGTTTTAAAGCTGAGTGTGAGAGTGTGTGCTATACTTTACCTAAATTTATATATAGGTGGATCCATAAAAGGAGGTTTAATTTTTTTTCATATTAATGAAACAGATAGACAGCGATGGAGCTTGAGCTTGAGCTTTCTTGCAAACCAAACAACAGAACCTAATCCACCACTTTGGGTTGTGGAATTGGTGGTGGCAGGCAAACTCATGCCAAAGACCCCAAAAAATGAAAATGCTACAATGAAAAACAAAAGCTAACATACTTTACCAAAGAATTTCTCAACTTCAGTAACAAGGAAGGAACAAGGTTCAATTTAAAAGAATTCAAAGAATGAACAATTATGAATGATATTAGTGAGAAAAATAATTAATGTTAATAATACATATATATTGATTAAGAAGATGGGACTTGCATTTCTAGTAATGGCAATCAACCAATTTAGACGCCGACAAGACCAGTAGTTTTTCCTTGGAAGAAAATGGAAATTTAGATTCCCTTTGATGATCATCTTCCGGGGCAGCAGGAAGATTAAGATCCAATTGCAGAACAGTTCTTGGTAATTTCTTGGTCGACACTTCTGATTCAGGATTGCTTCTTGTTCCAACACCCAAAGTTGTTGTTTTAGCAGCATTAGTAAATGTCCTCCTGTGCCTCCTCATATGACCCCCAAGAGCTTGTCCGGAAGAGAACTCAGCACCACATATCGAACACTCATGAACTTTTTTGCATTTGGATTTGGATTTGCTACTAATATTGCATAAAACAGCCTTATTATTATTATTTGTTATTTGAAGTGAAAGGGTTGTGTTCATCATGTTATTAAATTTTTTATCAATAATATTATCCTCATCTTTCACAAACATCAACCCTTTATTATTCTCTTCATAATTATTAACCTTCGGACGTTTCTTATGGCTTGCTCTATGTCCACCAAGCGCCTGAAATGAAGAGAAACACCGATTACATGTCTTGCACTGGTGAACATATATCCCCGTCGTCTTGCTTGTTTTTCCCAAGGAAGAAGCTGCTGGTTCGGATGGTAATTTTCTTGTTTGACCTTGAGCCAATAGTATTAAACAATTTGCCATTTCTTCTTCTTCTTCTTCTTCAGTGCTTTCTGCTAACTCAAACGATGTACTTGCTGGAGAAGCCAAAGCTCGATCAAACCCCCTCGAATCATATTCATCACTACTATTTCTTCCACTTTCTCCTCCACTAGAACTCGCCGTGCTTGAAGGAGACAGCGGCCTTGGACGCTTGGTGCGTTTGCCTTTGATGATTTGCAACTGATCTTTACAAACAACAACTTCCTCATCATGACCCTCCATCATCATCTCAAATTCTATATACAATAACAAGCTTGGAGAGAAAGAAAATGGATATAATTGGATATAGGTGATGAATATAGCAAGAGATCAGAAGAGTGGGTGTTAATTATATATACAGAAATATTTAGATATGTTAATTACAGTGAATGGTTTCTGTCAGGTAAGATCAGAGTCAAAAATAGAAAGAAAAAACGATTGAAACCATGTGAACAGTTACCCTGGAATTTGCTTTGCCAGACTATGGAGTTTCCAATCATGGAAGTTATTAAGTATATAAATAGGCACAACATAAAAATGCAAAGTAGATTCATACAGTAAGTGAGAGAGAGGGAGGGAGAAAGGTGTTATTACATTACATTACATGGGAAATTAACGAGGTGAGATTTGGTTGGCTTTGAAGCAAACCCATTACTTTTTTTTTTTTTTTTTTTCCCCAACGATTCCTTGTTGGAGGATTGGTTTGCAAGCCTGGAACCACAGAATTTGCGCCTCTCCACCCCTTCCCCCTTTTTAAAATTTTTTTTTTTTCTCCTTTATTTGCTTGGAGTTTCTGTTAGTCTTTCTTAATATACTTTTAGTAATTGTTTTTTTTTTTTTTTTTAACATTGCCTGCCCTTTTAACTATATGTATACAAACTTTAATTAGAACTAACTCTGCACAAAGTTGGCAATTTTTGAATGGTTGTTTTGGTCACTTGTTAGGCATAATAAAGCTCTCTTTAACTAAATTTAACTAAGAGTAATAAATACTACTTTCTTTAGCAACTAAAACAAGTTTGCTAAATCCCCTACCATTCAATTATCTAACATTTAGACCACCTTAGTCATCCTTACGTCTCTAAAAGATATGTCAGTAACTTAAAGGATTTATATTTGATACACTGACACTATCTAAAATTTATACATTTTCAGTAAATTAGATAATGTCATCTCATTAAAAATAAAATTATTTGTATTTATTTTTAAAAGCTTTTAATGAGATCGCATTATTTGATTCACTGATAGTGTCAGTGCATCAAATATAAACTCGTAACTTAAAAGGTTAGTCATCAACGTAAAAGAATGTACTTTTAAAATTGATCGAGTAGGAAATTAAGTCCAAACAAAATTTAGAAATACTCTAATTGTATTATTAAAAAAACATCTATTTCAATAATTAGAATTTAAATTTTAAATTTTTTCTAAAAATTGAATATTTTGGTTTATGTTTTAAATTGGGAAAAAAAATGAGATTTATGGAATGATAAATGGTTATTCAACTTTCAAATAAAAAACTTTTTAATTATATAAAAAGTAGAGTGAAGTAATAAGAAAATTATTGATAATATAGGGTAATTTGCACTAATGGTATTGTATTAAGCCACTTAAATCATGCAGTTCATGTGCAGTTGATCCACCCATGTTGCGAATTATAATGCCGTAGTGTTTGCTACTTGGATGGACATTAACCCCCAAAATCACGCCGGCTATGTGATCCAATAATTTGATGAATTTCCTAATATCCTTTACTCAATCATTAGGGATTAATAAAGATCATATAAATGATTAATTCTGGATTTAACTCAGTCAATTCATGTAATCATTTTTAAAAGACGATATCTTACGAATTTAGTATTCGAATTTCAACATTTGTAATTTCTTTTACTATTTTCAAACTGTAGTCTTTTATATATATATATATATATATATATATATGTATATATATATATAAAGTCATATAAATGAGAAAACAGTGACAGCCTTGAATTACATTAAATTCTATATAAAAAAATCAATTATTTGAGATTATTTTTGAAAAAAAGTTGGAGTTTAATAATAGACCATGAGATTTGTTGAAACAATAGCGTGAATTGGAATGTCCCATTTGTCTAAAATGAACCAGTTGACTCTAGCAATATATATAAACAAAAATTTTGTGAAAAAAAAAAAAAAAAACTCATGCTTTATGCATTATTTCATTTCTTAATACTAAACCTCATGTTAAATTGGTCTTTTGTATTATTTTCTTAAGATACAATTATATATCATTCTGAATTTAAAATTTAAAATATATATTAAACAAAAAATAATAGATATAAAGATATGGGTAAATTGATGCACTCAAAATTGTGTATCTTATTTAACCTTGTACTTAAAAAGAATCAATTGTAGAGTATAGTGATTAGCAAGGGTCAAGTTCTCAGGGATTGAGTTTCGTTTATAAGTTAATAGTTTAAAACTTAAAAACAAGTAAACAAAAGTAAATGGAATTTTGAAATCAGATTTAAACTAAAGTTAACAATAAGAATGAAAAAACAAGTAATTAAGAAGAATCAAATATGAAAAATATGGTTAAGGTTTCATTCTCCACCACTAGACATTATTAAGAATCAATTTCATATCTATCAACATTAATTAGCTACCAAAGTTAACAACCGTAGATAACAACAAGCTCTGTTACCCCAATCTTTTCTTAGTTTGTCGTTAAATAGAACAAGCTCTCTATTTAATCTTTAACTATCAAACAACCTAGAATAAGCTCTCTAAGTTCATTTTAATAACAACTTTATGATAAAAAAGATAGGTTGATCTAAGCAACAAACACATAAGCTCGGATTGTTCAACTTAGGTTATGTTCCACTTTGCAATTATTGAAAACTTGACCATAATCATTAATCACAAATTACTACTTATGAATAGGAAATCAAGACAATTGCACGGATCAAGACTCCTAAACTAGCATTAGACAATTATCAAGATTTATCTAGTTGACCACCTAAACAAATCAAAACATCATCATGAACAATTTTAATGGAAGAACATAAGCAACTTTGATAGAAAACAATGATAAATAGATTCTGAAAATCAATTACAAAACATGTCTAGGGCTTTGAAATCACCCTTAACCAAATAAAAGTTTAGCCTAGCATAGACATAGATAATATATACATAAAACTAAAAAAAAAAATTGGAGAAGAAGAAGAATAATAATGATGATCTTTGAGTCTCCTCAAAAGATGTCTAGTTTGTGGCTCAAAAGATGGTAGTTATAGAGCTTTAAAACCCTGAGAATAAGTCCTTGCCGCACAAGTAAGCCTAGAGGTGCAAAAATCACGTTTTTGCCTTTTTTTCAGATTTGCGATTAGGGTTTTTCTAGTCGCAGGGTTCTTTAAGGAGATCTTCTAGCGCCATTTTGGATGCCCATTTCTTATCCAATTTGGGCCCATAATATATCCTTGGAAAGATAATCAAGTAAACTTTAAAAGTCAAGAAGAAAGTTTCTTCAAATAAAGACTCTAACATCATGTTTTTCTTATAACAAGCTCCAGAGGTCAAATCTGCCTGATTGCTTTTCAAGCATAAATTGATATTTTTGACTACCAAGTCTTCTTCCATCTTGTGATTATGATTTTGTAAGCTCTTTACCATCATTATTGACATCTTTTGACTTCATTCTCCTTATTGTACCTAAATCAAAAACATAATATAAGTAAACAAAATAAAGATCCAAAACATAACAAAAACTAAAGGTAGAAAGGCATAAAATGTATATTTTATAAGCTTATCAAATAACCCCACACTTAGCTTTTTGCTAGTCCTCGAGAAAAACAAAATAAAAATAAAATAAGAAAATCTAATCTAATCCACTTTCTTAGGAAATCACGGTGGCACTTAGCATGTGACACAAGCCTTTAAACCCCTAGGTGTCTCTAGTGGACAAGTTTAGTCTCATGAGGGTTTACTAGGACGATACCCACAAACATTAAAGACAAAAGAAAAACTAAAAAAAATTAATAATAATAATTACAACTAATCCTTCCAATATAAATTAGAGATAATTATTGGACAAATCTTATAAACTAATCAATAGCTTAAAGAAATTCACAAAAAAATCTTGTTTGAATGTAAATATTTTGAGTTAAGCCAATATTAACTTAACATATTTCAATCAAAATAGTGCATATTCAAACTTAATCTCAACTTCTCACATGGATACTCTCATGATTTTCACTCTTTAAAGTAGTGGTAAAGTGTTTACACTCAATCGATCTTATGAAAACAGTTCTACCATATGCTTGCTTGTCCACCTATTCTCCACTATTTAGATCATACAACTTCATGAATCAAGAGGTCTTTAATCAAGGTTGTAATGGGGCCAAGGGGTTTGTAATGTGGTTAAAGAACAAAAGGATAAAGATATCACAAAGGTTCCAAAGAGTTCATAGAGTTTAGAGACATAATAAAATCATACAAATAAAACTTCTCAAAACTCTTATAAAGCACATAATAACATAGGCTAAATATTCATGTTGAGCCTTTGCTTCATTCTAACCACTTTGTAACATCTTTTTCTTTACTTTAACTAGAAGTTCAAGAGATGATTTTTTTTTATTTTTTTTTATTCTGGGAATGTATTTTGACAATGTTCCCTTTTCTTTTTCTCTTGAATTTTGCCTTTCTCCTCCTCCACACTTATCTTTTGTTCTAACCCAAATTTAGAAAGTATCCCTTGCTTTGAAATATGTCTCATACATTCTAGTCCATCTTTAGAACAAGGGTAAAGATATAAGTGTATTTAGGCTAGGTGTAAGTTGTGGTTACCAAAGAAATAGCTTATTCAATGTAGGCTCAAATTGGCTCACTAGTGGGGATGCATCAATCATATAGGCTCAAAAACTCACAAGGATGATTATACAAGTCAATATCAAGTCTAAACATACTTCTTTCTCAATCAACATTGGCTCATAAAAATTAGTATCAAGCTTAATTCTCATGAAAATCTTCTCACTACTAAACTAGTTTTAGATCTATGCAATTCATATCTTATCATTGTATTTAAAACACACTAAAAATAATAATAATATTATTAAAGACTCATAAAAAAATAGACAAAAATAAAAGAAATCCTAAATCCTTCCCCCCACACTTAATTCTTACATTGTCCTCAATGTAATGCTATTAACCCAAATGAAAGAATCACGTGTAAGAGAAAAGAACTAATAACATAAGAATAGGAACAACTAAGACTCAAAACAAAACAAACTCATGCAACTTGAATAATCCTAAAATACTAAACAAAAAATTAACAAATAAACATAAAAATAAAAACAATAAAAATAAAAATAATAAAAGGAAAAGAAAGAGAAAGAGAAAGCAAATCTGAATATGGCAGGTTGGCAATTTCTTCTTTAATTGGGCTGCCTTCCCAATTGACACTTGAGTTAGTGTTTTGAACCTAACCAACATCTCTTCTTGGCTTTTTAGGCTTGTCAAGCTCATACATGAAATTTCCCAAATTTATGCGTTTGATAGGAAGCTTTCTTTGCGCAACAGTGGATGCATTCTCCATTACAAGTATTATTTCATCATCCTTTGTGGTGCATATCTCATCGAGGAATGGAGCATATTTTGATACTTGTTGAATGGCATCCACAAACAAGTTGTTTAAGATTTTCGGCATGTGTTGTTCATGTTCCTCCTCCTTGAACTTTGCAAATCTACTAGGAAAAGGTGGAAAAGAAACATTAGTAAAAATTGGAACCTTAAACGTTACCTCAGGTGCCGAAGTACTCTTATTTGGATTTGTGGCTTTATTATCCTCAAGAATAGAATCCATCTCTAATTTTGTCTCAT
The DNA here is from genome assembly GCA_030761205.1 of Fremontodendron californicum. NCBI lineage: Eukaryota > Viridiplantae > Streptophyta > Magnoliopsida > Malvales > Malvaceae > Fremontodendron > Fremontodendron californicum. Next base: position 6,206,187 of record JAULJL010000009.1, on the reverse strand, counting down.
CCTCATCTTGTTTCTCATTCCTCAAGGTCACAATAGTAGCATTCTCCTTTGGGTTAATCATCGTTTGGGCAGGGAGTTCTTCAGATCTTTGTGCTACCCATCCCACCATACTACTAGCCAATTGGCTCATTTGCTTTTCCAAACTCTGGATGCTTGCCCTTGTTTCCTGTTGAAATTGCAAAGTATCAGTAACAAGAGAATAGACAAGATCTTCTAAAGAAGTACCTGAGTTTTGAGTCATATGTGATGGCTGAAAAAGATCTGGTTCTTGAGACCATGATTGATTAAAGATAGATGGATGAGTGTAATTGGCATAAGGATCTACTTCTTGGAAATTTTTTGAGTAGCCATAATTAGTATGATCCCACCATCCCTCATGGTAAGTGTTTGAGTAATGATCATGCGGTTGGTCTTGGAACCCTTGATGGCCTTGACATCCTCCTATGGCCAATTGTTGAACTGGGGAGGTGAGATTGGCTTGTTGATTCTCCATGTTCATGTATGCCACCAACTCTTCAAGTGTTAGATTGCTCAATTCCATCGTTTTTTTTTTCAAAATTTGAAAAGAAAAACCTGTATGTACAAGAAGATAAAACTAATTAGAACTGAAAATAAGAATAAACCAAGTACCAAATAAACTAAAGAAAGCAATCTCCGGCAACGGTGCCAAAAATTTGATGCACTCAAAAGTGTGTATCTTATTTAACCTTGCACTTAAAAAGAATCAATTGTAGAGTATAGTGATTAGCAAGGGTCGAGTCCTCAGGGATTGGGTTTTAGTTTATAAGTTAATAGTTTAAAACTTAAAAACAAGTAAACAAAAGTAAAGGGGATTTTGAAATCAGATTTAAACTAAAGTTAACAATAAGAATGAGAAAACAAGTAATTAAGAAGAATCAAATATGAAAAATATGGTTAAGGTTTCATTCTCCACCACTAGACATTATTAAGAATCAATTTCATATCTATCAACATTAATTAGCTATCAAAGTTAACAATCGTAGATAACAACAAGCTCTGTTACCCCAATCTTTCCTTAATTTGTCGTTAAATAAAACAAGCTCTCTATTTAATCTCTAACTATCAAACAACCTAGAATAAGCTCTCTAAGTTCAATTTAATAACAACTTTATGATAAGAAAGATAGGTTGATCTAAGCAACAAACACATAAGCTCGAATTGTTCAACTTAGGTTATGTTCCACTTTGCAATTATTGAAAACTTGACCATAATCATTAATCACAAATTGCTACTTATGAATAGGAAATCAAGACAATTACACGGATCAAGACTCCTAAACTAGCATTAGACAATTATCAAGATTTATCTAGTTGGCCACCTAAACAAATCAAAACATCATCATGAACAATTTTAATGGAAGAACATAAGCAACTTTGATAGAAAACAATGATAGATAGATTCTGAAAATCAATTACAAAACATGTTTAGGGCTTTGAAATCACCCTTAACCAAATAAAAGTTTAGCCTAGCATAGACATAGATAATATATACATAAAACTAAAAAAAACAAAAGAATGGAGAAGAAGAAGAATAATGATGATCTTTGAGTCTCCTCAAAAGATGTCTAGTTTGTGGCTCAAAAGATGGTATTTATAGAGCTTTAAAACCCTAAGAATAAGTCATTGCCGCACAAGTAAGCCTAGAGGTGCAAAAATCACGTTTTTGCCTTTTTTTTCAAATTTGCGATTAGGGTTTTTCTAGCCGTAGGATTCTTTAGGGAGATCTTCTAGCGCCATTTTGGATGCCCATTTCTTATCCGATTTGGGCTCATAATATATCCTTGGAAAAATAATCAAGTAAACTTTAAAAGTCAAGAAGGAAGTTTCTTCAAATAAAGAATCTAACATCATGTTTTCCTTACAACAAGCTCCAGAGATCAAATCTGCCTGATTGCTTTTCAAGCAGAAATTGATATTTTTGACTCCCAAGTCTTCTTCCATCTTGTGATTATGATTGTGTAAGCTTTTTACCATCATTATTGACATCTTTTGACTTCATTCTCCTTATTGTACCTAAAATTCAAAAACATAATATAAGTAAACAAGATTAAGATCCAAAACATAACAAAAACTAAAGGTAGAAAGACATAAAATGTATATTTTATAAACTTATCATAAATATATAAATATATATATATATATAGAGAGAGAGAGAGAGCATGGATCCACTTATATTAGTGTCAAATTAAATTAGTTTTACACACTTTTATAACTTTTTATACGATTTATATTTGTTTAATCCAACTATCGTATTTTATGTTCTATTCACTTAGATCATTCACGTCGAGTTTCAAATAAATTAAAAATGCCTAACTATTTGTTCGATGTAAAAAATTTCAACCGTTAAATATATATTAAAAAAAACAATATTCTCAATCTATATGATAGAGATATCAGATCGATTCGAAATTTTACGTGTACGATAAGTACAATTATATTGTTAAATTCAACGGTCTGTTTGTTAAAATATAAATCTTATACAAAATTATAAAAATATATAAAATTAATTTAATTTTACATTAATATAAATAAATCTCTCCTCATATATATATATATATATTACAAATTCAAAGATCATGTGAAATTTTGAGTTCTGTTGATGTCTTATGAAAACTGAAGTTAATGACTTCAGAAAAGTTGTTGGAGTAAACTGAACTGGATCTGACAAGCCCAAAAAAAAAAAATCAAGAAAGCGTCAGAATTTCCTAAATTATTGAATGTTCAGAAGATTTCTTTGAGTAAAAAAAAAAAAAAAAAATTATGAATGAAAGTGTCAAAGTGTTTAAGAAGCTTATCTAGTTATCTAAGTGTCCTACATGTAAAGGAGAGATAGAGCTGGACTCAACTAGTTTCATAATTGGTTTTGATTACATGCCTTGTCGGCTCGACAGCTTTCTAAAATTATTTTCAGAAACAAAAGAAATTGATCGAATCTGATCACATAACAAGTAAAGAACAATAATCTCAACTTCTATCCAACCTTTCTCTCAAATCCCAACATTTCTTACAGTTAATACACTCGAGTGGGAATGCCTGTCTGTAAGTTTTTAGTAACAATAAACCAACCAAACCAAAGGCATGTTGAGATCCAGCTGCCCGAGTTTGAATAATTTGATCCCAATTTTTAATCTGAAAGAATGAAAATTTCAAGTAGTGCTATCAATACAAACTAAAAAATCTGATCCTTTTTTGTGTTGGAAGAACAAATAGCTTGACAAAAAAATACAAGTCGTTCCTCACAGATCATTCTTAATCTGCAGCCTGTTACTAACAAATTTCATACATTTTAAATTACATTTATCGCTGCTCTTTCTCAGGTATCTTCAATGATCAGATTGAGACCAAAAATAAAAATTCGAAAAGAAAGAAGAAAAATTAGGGGGGGAGGGAAGAAAAAAGAATACCCACCAAAATGGAGAAAGAAACAGCAGCACAGTCATCATCCCAGATCCAATCATTTCTTATGCTGGAAAAAACCAACTCTAATTAATCAGTTAGACTGCAACCATATCGTCTTCCCCTCTCTGCGCCGCCACATCTGCCAGTTTTTTCCATGTCATTTCTCGTTGTTCTTCCACCTCTGTGGCTCTGACCTCTTTCTCTGCAAACTCTCTCTGACACTCATCAAACAACTCGGCATCCATTTCCAAGAACATCTTTCGCACATTTGCAGTCAACCCATGAACTGCCTGATTCCAATGACTTTGGATATTCCTCTCCAATGCCTCAAAGATGATCGGTAGTACCACCTGCCGATTCTGGGCAATTAAGCTCACAATGTGCTCATTATTCCACAAGAAGAGGGCTCTTTCTGCAACCTGTAATACCAAATGGTCTTAGGAAGAATTCTAAAGAAAAGTTCTTATCTTATTACTAAGATCAAGAGCAAGTTTTAAAGCAGCCAACAATTCTGTAGCAACCCATTCCCTCTAACAATTCTAAATTGTGATCAGCACAGTAGAAACCTTACTAATAAAAGTAAATACCCAAGAACTCCAAATGTTCCACTATATTTCCTTTACAAATGGTAATCCATTGTGTGTGAAACTTAGCTCGACAAGAACCGGTTAAGCAACATCCAACCATATGGTATTTAAGGCAAAATGCCATATAAAAGACTAAAGGAAAAAGGAAAAGAAGTAAAACGATGTAGGAGAACAAAACAATAAAGGTATAATCACCAGATTGAAGATTATAATTAAGGGAGTCATTATGAGACTACAATGTGTAGAATCTACGGGCAAGAAGGGTTGTAAAGCAATCTAAGGAACCAAGCAGTTCTACGGGCAAGAAGGGTTGTAAAGCAATCTAAGGAACCAAGCAGTAAATACGAAATCAGTAAATGTACTTGAAATAAACATTTGTTGAAAAGAAATTGTTATTCCAATTTTGGTGAAATTATGTCAAGATGAGCATCTATGAAAAAAAATGAATGGAATGCAAGTAAAAGGAAACAACAGAAAGAACTTCCTAAGCATTCACAAGTTGATGTTTGGACCAACATATATCTATTAATAAACTCTAAAATCAACTGATCATGAGTGTAATCTGGAAGTCACGGTGCATGGCAATAAAAAATTATCTACAGATAGAGAAAGATGATAGAAAATCAATGATGCAAGACATTACATAAAGCAAAAGCAATTGATTTTTCTTCTTCTTTTTGACCGAATCTCAGCCAACAGAAAACCATGACACAGGATCTCATTTAAACAAGCATAGATAAACTACACCATGGGAGAAAACTGAAACTAGTAGCTTACTAAATTGGACACTGAGCTACTCTACAGTCCTTTTTAACGAATGCAGAAAGAGAGAAGCCACTGGAATGTAAGTATAAATGTATAATGTTCAAAACTAGGCAACAGCTGGCACAACTTCCCAAAAACATATCAGAAATGAGTAAACACAATGTATGCAGCACATTGCAGCACGGCAGCACCTTCCTAGAGTGCCAATGGTTATGCTTCGTGAATGTAGAAGAACCCCATTCCACATTCAGAATCACAAGAAATTACATAAAGTACCAAAAAGTTATAGGAGAAATATCATAAGCTGATAACAATTGGCATCAAAATCAATTAATAACATAATGGTTGTTAATCCAGTTCTAGCAACAATTCCATATTCCACAATTCTGAAAACTAATGGTTCCTAAAGATGATCGACAACTCAAAATATTGAAAAAGACAAAAGCCCTTATATGTTACCTGAAAATGAGAGCTATAGATGCAACGTGCAATCTGTCTGAAAAGAGGAACCATACATCGTTGGAACTCTGTAGAGTGAGTTGCTTCAAGTACTTCCTCAAGTTCTCCAAGGAAGAGTACTTCCTTCTGACAATTAGTCAAAGGCCAATACTTCAACAACCCTCTAATAACAGTATCAGCCAGCTTATAATCCTTCTCAACAAACTGAGTAATACAATAAGACAACTGCTGGTGATACATAGCAACAGATTTCGGCTTATGCAAAGGAATCAATGCTCTCACAAGGAACAACTTATGTTCCTCTTTCATAGGCAACGCGAAACCATTAATAATACTTCCAAGAATCTCCAAAAGCTCCCCGATCCCGCCATGTCTCTCCTTTTCGTATATAAACCTATAGAAAATATTATTTATGGCCTTCCTAATAAACGGACGATGCACCATGAATTTACCATAAATCCTATGAAGAATTGTTTTCAAATACTCTCTTTCCCTGGGATCCTCCGAATCAAACAAATCAAGCAACTTCAAAACAAACGAATGATCAATGTATCTCTTGGCAACCTTAGTGTCTGTATCCGAAGACACGACATATCTCAAAAGAAGCTCGTAAACAATCTGTAAATGCGGCCACAAGGGCTCCAAATAGGGTTCATCTTCTTCAGGATCCGTGGCTTCTTGCCCCGTGTTCTCGTGAGACGCCGGAGGGAGGCACCGGAAAATGTTGACTCCGACCATCTTAATCATTTCTTCCTGACACATCTCCGTGATTTTGCCCGAACCGGATTGAATAAAATCGACGAGTTCCAGCAACGTTTGCCTCTTGATTTCTTTTTCTCGGGCCGATTTTAAGGTATTGGAGAAATCGAATTGGAAGCAACAAATCTGTAATTTTCTCATGAACAAATTCTGTTTCTCCGAAATGGGGACGTCACGGAATAACGGCAAGGGTTCCACGGTGGCCATCGGTGGTGGGATCATAGGGACGTCGGAATTTGGGCCTGGAGCGACAACCACATTGGGGGTTGGACCCGACCCGGGATTGCGGGAACCTGGTGGACCGAACCCGTATAAAGATGCATCCGTTGAATCCGATTTGGAAGGCTTTCGCTGCCCTCCTTTCATAATTTTCTTAAACATTTTGGACCCAAAAAACAGACCTAATAAGGATTAGGTTGACTAATCGAGCTAGGGATTAGGAATTCGACGGCGGTGATTCTGAGGTTTCAATGGAATAATTGCCCCTAAAAAAGAAAACTCAAAAAAGGATCTGAAAGATTTTAGATTAAAGAAGGAGAATGGGGATTTCCATCGGGTTTTTTCCTGAAATGATTGGATTTTATCAACGTTGATAGATCAAGAATTTGGAGAGATTCATCAGAAAAAGCAGATAGCCGGAATGTGGTCAGCAGATCTAACGGTGGTGCTGTTCCGGCGACCAATCGGACGGACCAATTTAAGGGAAAAAAGAAAAAAAAATGAAAAGAGAGAAAGAGAGAGTAATGAAAGTGGAGGATAATTAAGGAAAGGAAAGCTTTAAAAAAATGAAAAGAAATGATTGTAATATAAACGCCTTTATAAACAGTTTTCTTAAATAAAATTAATTAATTTTGTAGATTAATCTCTTTTTTTTTTAAAACAAAAAGGTTTCTTTTTGCTTTTGAACGTTTTTTATTATACACGTGGCCTACGAATAAAGAATCGGCAAAATCTGGGCCCACAATGAAAATATACGTGGAAAAGATATTGAACTTTTTACTATTAAATCCTGATAATTTTAAACATCATTATCTACAAAAATAATTAAAATATAATAAGATACAAAATATATATATTTAATATAATTTATTAATATATCAAAATTTATATATAATATTTTACATACAATTATAATATATAAAAATAATAAATATACGAATGGTCAATTATTTATTATTGAAAAGTTGAAATGGCTTTCGAATTTTTCTGTTTTGGATGAGAAAATTTTAGATCATATTAGATAGTTTGAGTTTTTTTTCTTTATTAATTAAGAAATAAAAAATGTTTATTTTTATTAGATTCCTAATTTGTCCAAATTGCTGAATGCAATGGTAATTTTTTCAATCTTTTTTATTAGATTTCGTTAATTTTGTACTTATGTTGTTATCAAATTAATTTGTTTGAACTTTGGGTTGGACTTGGTTTCATTAGGAAGACTAAATTTGGCAAATCCTTCTTTATTACTTTTGATATATTATTTTTATCCAAATCTAATTATTCCAATATTACAAAATTCAAATACTTCAAAAGAAATTTTAATTATTAAATAATCATATAATTTTGAATTTTGGAGACATTTTTTTTGTATGAAACTTAGAATTTTAAATTTAATAATTTTTGTATCTGAATATTTGACTCAATGATTAATATACTATTCAAGTCTCTCTCTTTTTTTTTTTTAAATTAAAAAGGGATTTCTTTTTTGAGAAGTTAAATTTGAATGTTAAAATCAATTATTTTTTTTGAAAAGGTTAACAACTTGGTATATTAGAAGAGTTAGTGAGATTCTAACCATGGCACATTTTTTTTTAACCTTAAATGTTAGAAATGTTGCATGGATTAGAAGATTAAACAGTTATCAATTTAAGATTGTAAAATTTGTTTACTAGATTTACTAATTAATCAATTTGATTAAATTATATAATATCTATTCAATTTGATGATATTTTGTTATGAATAAAAAAGGGTTTGAGACAATCATATAATTATATATAATTATTATTATTTTGAAAGTTGTAAATAAAAATTTTCGTGAATCAAGCCGAATTTGATTGATCTTTGAAAATTTTTATTCAAGGTTTGGTTCAACTTGTTAGGCTTAATAAGTTTGAAAATTTTAAAAATATATTAATATTTTTAAATATGTTAAAATTATTTTTTTTTTTATTCATTAAATAATATTTTGGACCAAATATGAGCTTCAAAAATCTTGTCTCGAGTAGGGTTAGATCCATGAGTTAAGTGAGTAACCTGATAGTTGTAAGTGAATGCATTATTTATCTATTTCTAACAAGGGGAAGTAGGGATTAAAATCCTACTTTTTGAAATCATGTATTAATTAATTGAGTCAAATGCTCTAATTGAATAAATTTTTTTTTTTTAAATGGCATTATGCAAGTAATCTTATCTATATGCTCAGAAATCAAATATTATGTAGACTTTTTGTACTAATATTAAGAAATAAGAATGTTTAGTCAAATGGAACATTTTCTCTATTATAGATAAAGGCATGGGTTTAATTCTCACACTCTACTTACCTAGTGTAATATATTTGAAAGAAAAAATATTTATTGTTACTTTTTTCTTGATATTGGAAGAAAGGGAAATCGAATTTCATTTGTTGAGTTTGTGATTGACTTGATATGATATGATAAATGTCAATTCTGTTTTCTAATAAAAGAAAAGTGTACGTAAATATGAATATTAAAAAAAGCACATAAAAGCAATTATTATGACTAATTTTGGTGTTTAATTAAATGTAGAGCCTACCTTTGGTTGAAAAAATAATAATAAAATGAAGGGCTTAATTACCAAACTAAACCTCTCCATTAGTATTAATGAGGGACAAAAGTAAATTAAATAATTTTTAGATAAGATATGAAAATATAATATAAATATGATATATTTAATAAATATAAAATTAATGTAATAAATATGATAAGACATGTTTAAAATTGATTAGTACTACACGTTTAACATATATATGGTATTCGTGTTTAGAATTTTGACACATTTAATAATTTATATTATGTTTATATTTATACAATTAATAAAAAAAATAACGAAACACGACACGCATACACAAATTGTTAAATTTAAACAAAATTTTTTGTATACAGTTAAGCATGATTTTCTAATTTCATCCATCTCTTTGCAAAATAATAATAATAATAGCCCTTTTTTTTTTGGATAAGTAAATTTTCATATATCCAAGAAAGCAGCAGTGCTGCTACATGTTACAAAGCTAGCTTAGCCTAGCTAAACAAATCAGAAAACCAATGCCATTAGACAAACATGTCTGCATTTAATCTCCAAGAATTACATAAAAACGTATTAACTGAATCTCTTTTAATCTTCCTAAGATCACTTAACCTGGTCGAGATCATGTCTCTCACTTGCTCAGTGAGATGCTCCTCCTTTTGCTCAGTTGAGTTGAACAAACGATTATTTCTTTCCTTCCAAACTAGGTAGATAACTGCGTTCCAAGCTAGCCTCAATATCGTTGTGATTAGAGCTTTACCTCTGAGGTTGACAGAGGCCCATTGAAGCTCTACAGTCCAACATGCAACCTGCCTTTTTAACCTACAAAGTACCATCACTCTCTGCCATATCTGTTTCGAGTAGGAGCAAGTGAAGAATAGATGATCTCTGGTTTCCCTCTCTTGTTTGCACAGCAAACATTTATCATCCACGGCCATTCCCCAGGAGATAAGCCTATCCTTTGTGGCCAATCTATTTAGGATTGCCATCCAAGAGAGAATAGAATGCCTAGGAATATTAAAATTGCACCATACCAACTTATTCCAAGCCACTTTCCCAGCTGAAGGTCTGATCTTGTTCCACACTGCTGAAACTTGGTACTTTCCCTCTGGAAAAGGCCATTTGCAGCTTCCATCAGCAGTAGTGAGAACTATTCTGGCAGCCACCTCTCTCAATTGCATGATCTTCCTCCAATTCCAACTGCTCCCACTTTGGATAGAGATGTGCCATGGGTCTCTATCCTTCAACACATAAGTCTTGATCCAGGCTATCCATAGGGAGCCTGCGTCAATCAGTACAGCCCAAAAATTTCTTAGAATACATGCCTGATTCCAAGTGACAGTGTCCTTTACACCAAGTCCCCCTTCTGATTTTGGCAAGCAAATAGACTTCCAGCTAACTTTAGCTCCCTTAGCTTGGCCTTCCTTCCCTTTCCATAAGAATCTTGAACATAGCTGCATCAACTTCCTTATGCACTGCTTGGGCAGAACAAAATGTCTGCACCAGAAGTTCTGCAGGTGAAACAGAACTGATTGGATAAGCTGAAGCCTTCCAGCATAAGACAAGAACTTTGTTGCCCATCCTCTAACCCTTGCTGTCACCTTCTCCAAAAGTGGCTCGCAGTCCGTCATAGTTAATCTTCTAGTGACTAATGGAACCCCCAGGTATCTGACAGGCAGTGTGCCTGTATTGAACCCTGTGGACTCTCTGATGAGCCTTAATTCTTCTCTGTCAATTCCTGTGGAGAAGAACTCACTTTTGGTGCTATTAAGTTGGAGCCCTGAGTAGGTGTAGAATTGACTTAGCACTAGCTGAATACCCTTCACTGAATCAAGATTGCCCTTGGCAAAGATTAGCAGATCATCAGCAAAACTCAGATGAGTTAAATGAAGCTTTTTGCACTTTGGATGATAAGAGAAGACCCCATACTGTGCTGCTGAGTCCAGCAACTTAGACAGGACATTGATAGCAATCACAAAGAGGTAGGGGAAAGGGGATCACCTTGCCTGACTCCTCTTGCCCCCTTAAAGAAGCCCATAAGTCCTCCATTAACAGATATAGAGAAGTAACTGGTGGAAATGCAATTGTCAATCCAATCAATGAACTGCTGAGGGACCTGCATTGCCTTCAAGACTGCAAAGATGAAATCCCAGCTGATAGTATCAAATGCCTTTTGCAAATCCACTTTTATGGCACATCGTGGGGACAATGTATTCCTACCATAGCCTCTAACTAACTCCTGAGCAAGCAGGATATTGTCTGTGATACTCCTGCCTGGAATGAAGGCACTCTGATTGGGACAGATCACCAATGGAAGACTGCTCTTGAGTCTGTTAGTCAGAATCTTGCTGATGCATTTGTAAAAGACTGTGCAACAGGAAATTGGTCTGAAATCTCTCATTGTGCTTGGATTAGGGCATTTTGGAATGAGAGCCACACTAGTTGAATTGAAGGCTTTGTGCATCACTCCTGTCCTGAAAAAGAACATTGCAGCCTCTGTGACATCCTCACCAACAACTTGCCAAGCTGTTTTGAAGAAGTGAGCTGTGAATCCATCTGGCCCTGGACTCTTGTCACTATGAATCGAAAACATTGCTTCTTTTATCTCTGCAGGAGTTACCCTTTTAACCAGTTCTGCTTGGTGCTCTTCAGAGATAGAAGTCTGAAGAAGTTCAGCAAGCAAATCCTGATTACAGCCCTTGACCATATGGTCTTTGGATCCCAACAAGTTCTGGAAGTAGGAGACTGCTTCTGTAGCAATCTGATCAAAGTTTTCAAGTCTGTTTCCTTGTGCATCCGTCAAAGAATGTATGGTATTTTTGCTCAACTTTGCCCTTACCATCCTATGGAAGAAGCCTGTATTTTGGTCTCTTTCCTTTAGCCATTGAATTCTGGATTTCTGCTTGTAAAAGCTTTCCTCATCTTTGAGAAGATTATTGAAATCCCTGGAAAGGATATCTTTCTTTGCTGCCAGTTCAACATCTGCAGGCTTCCTTAGTAGATGGATATTCAGTTCTGCTAATTCCCTTCTTTTGGCTTGTACCTTCTCATTAATAGCTCCATACTTCTTGAAATTGAAATTCTTTAGCTTCTGCTTCACTCTCTTCAATTTGATATGCAAATTGGACATAGGATCGCCTCTGGTAGGTTCCTGCCATGAGCTCTCAACTATATCCATGAACTCTGCATCCCTAGTCCAGTAATTGAAAAACTTGAATGGTTTGGGAGGAGAGTGATTCTCCAAGCTGGTTTTGATTAGTGCAGCACAGTGATCAGAGGTTTCAGGTGCAATAAATTCCACATAGGAATGTGGGAAAGAGATGAGCCATTGATCATTGATCATCACCCTATCAAGCTTCTTGGCAAGATGATTTTCTTGATGATTTGACCAGGTAAAGATTGGACCAACAAATTGGTGATCCATCAATGCATTCTGTTCAATGCAAAGTTGGAAATCTTTCATATCTGAGGTACTGTGTTGGGATCCATTAAAGCATGAGCTTTCTGATGGATGAGCTACCACATTATAATCTCCTGCCAAAATCCATGGCGCACCTTGAGTAGTTCCACTGAGGGAATGCAAGTGTGACCAAAGCAATTTCCTTCTGCTTCCTTCATTACTTCCATAAATGACAGACAAATAAAACCTTAGAGAGTTCAGATTAATCTGGCATGTGATGGACTGTTCTGTTAAGTCCTTCATATCAACATCCAGGTGAACCTTACTAAGGATCCAAATTCTTCCATTTGAAGCTTCAGAGTAGTTATGATGGAGATTCCATCCCTTAAAATGCATGTCAACAATCTTCTGCACTTTAGGTAACTTTACTCTAGTCTCAATAAGACAGACAATATCAATCTGCAACTTAGAAATCCTACTGACTACATGTTTCTGCCTTAGAGGACAATTGAGTCCTCTAACATTCCAAACAAGGATGTTCATTAATGAAGAGTTGGAGAGTGACTCCCCAAGGCAGAAGCCTTACCTCGAGCCTTTCCCTTGTCAATAGGCCCCTTCCTTCTCTTCAAATTCTTCATCAGATCTGCCACCCCTGCTGCAGCAGCCCTAGGCTTTCTTGTTTCTTCTGAAAAAACAACCTGATGAGAGTGGCTTTCATTCCTATCCTCCATAAGTGACTCTGTGTTACCAGTATCCTTCTCATTTTCAGGAACAGATTCCAATATTGCAAATCTGTTGTCTGAACCCATAGCTCCTGTGTCTGAGGTGGAACCGCGTTCTGTCCTAGATGGAACTGGCCTTTCCAATTGCTCTATGATGACCTGAGCAGGTAATTCTATCTGCTTTTCAGAGGTCCTTGGAATCGTCTGCTCATCAGGAATCCTCAACTCGGTCTGCTCATTCTGAGTCTTCTGCTTAGGAATCCATTTTTTGGTAGGAATTTCCTTTGGCAGGCGAGGACAACTTTTGTTATTGTGACCAAAAATACCACAGTGAATACACTTCTGAGGTATCCATGGTGCCTCAACTGTGATAGGGATCACTGAGCCATTTCTGAGCTCCACTGCAATCGAATTGGGCAATTCTTGAGCCACATCAATCTCAACACAAACTTTAGCATATGCTAGCCTTTGCTTGTTTGCAGTTATATTGTCCATGTAGAGAGGGGTGCCAATGGCGCTAGCTATATAGCTCAGACCTCTCATTGTGAATAATTCCAATGGGACATTGCTCAGATGAATCCAGATAGGAAGCTTTTCCATGTTGAATTCTAAGGTGTTCAGGTCTGGTTCCCATTTCCTCAAGATGATTGGGCTGTTTTGGATGTGCCAAGGTCCATGTTCAAGCACCCAATCCCGTGTCTCTACATTATGGAACTGAAGGACATAGAGATTCCTTCCTACTGGCTTAATTTGGAGATCTCCATCTTTTCCCCATAACATATTAGCCAGCTTATTGAACAAACTGAAATTTGGAGGTTTCCCTATAAATTGCGCAATCAATGAGTTCTTCCATTGAAGAATTCCTTCTTCAAATACTTCATCTGGTGGTTTTACAGTGACTTTCCCATCCATCTTCATCGGAGGAAAGTATCTCAGAGTTTGATTTTCAGCTGCAGCAAACAGTTTCCTCCAATCAGTAGCTGCCACATCAGCAGTAGGGTTAGATACAACGGATTCTGTTCTTTGTTCTTCTACAATCTCCCTTGATCGTTCCACCAATTTACCACGATCCATTCCAGCTTGGCTCAAGAAAGTTCCCCTAGCTTGAGTCGAGAGCGTTTCTGCTAACTTGCGCATTTTAAAAGTCCTTCTTCGATTGGATCATGGAAATACTTGATTGTGTTTTTTGGTCGTCAAAGGCGCAGATCAGAGCATCATCACCTAAAATCAGCAGCTTGAAACATCAATCTGATGCACCAGCGATCAAAGTCGGACACTGGCAGCCAAGATCTGAAGCGCCAGGGACCAGATCTGGCACTGCCAGTGCCGATCTGGTGTGCTAGCGACCAGATCTAGTCCTTTATTGCAGATCTGGGCGGGAGGGATTTTATTGCAGATCTGGGCGGGTAGGCGGGGCTTGGGGCTGAGATGTTGGCGGGTGGAGGTGAGGGCGCTGGTCTGGAGGCTGGAGGCTGGGCCTGGGCGCAGGGGCGCTGTGGTCGGGGTGCAGGGAGAGAGGGAACTGGAGGCTGGGTTGGGGCGGCTGGGTGAGAGGGAGAGGGAGGAGAGGCAAGGGAAAGAGGGTCGGGTTGCCTGGGCGCTGAGATCGGGGTTCAGAGGGTAGGGCCAGGGCGGGTTCAGCCGCGCTGGAGGCTTGAGGCTGGAGATCTGGAGGCTAGGGGTTGGGGCGGCTGGAGATCTGGGGGGGAGGGAAGGCGGGGCTTGGGCTGAGATGACTGTCTCAATCACTGAACTCAACTTTCCCTTTTACCAAACAAAATAAGCGTTTCAAACAGCATAGGAAAGTGGAGAATTTCAGCTCAGCTTTTCTTCAAAATTTCAAAACCCAAAATCCTGCTCTTTGCGAAGAAACTTTGGAAGGATCGAAGAGTACAAAATTGTTTTGGTCTTACAGACAGAAGGGAAAAAAGGGGAGAGGGGGGAGTTCGACGGCTCTTTTTTAATAATAGCCCTTTGGATTAAACAAAAAGTGAACATGATTTTGTGCTAGTAAATGTTAATAATCAAAAGGCTTCCAATCCAATAATGTCAAACAAAATGAGTTCATAGAATCATTGAACAATGAACATTTCTCACTTCTCCAAAGTCATAAAAACAGGCTGAAAAAGGACAGGAAACAGTATGATTGGGTCAACCCCCCTGTCTCACACTCTTACTTTGAGCTTTATGTTCTACAAGACCCTGTCTGTAGGCTGTAGAATGGGTTAACTATGTCTATACTTGGTCATTGACAACTTAGTCAAAACCTAAAAGGTAGTTGGTCTAGTGACTCTAGTCTATAATCACCTAAAATATTTAATTGTCACAATTTTTTTATAAAAAAGAGATCACAAATTAAATTTATTCATAGTCGGATCACGACTCGATTTTTTTTATTTAAACTCGTTTAGGGTTGGATTGGATCGATCCGTAAACTTATTTTATTATTCATAAATTATTAAAATATTAAAAATTGATTTTTATATTAAAATATATATATATTTGTAATTAAATTTAAATAAAAAATAATTTTTATTACATAAATAGTAATTCGGACTGAGTTGGCCCGAAGTGAAAAAATCCTTGCTCAGATCCAGCTTAATATGGGCAGGACGAGTAGCTCCAACCTTGAGCAGGTCTTGGAATAAAGGAAAGAGTTATGGATGTTGAAATTCGATTTTCAAATATATTAAATATCACATTTTAAAAATAACTATATAAATCAACTAAATTAATGTCATGTTCATATTTATTGTAACTATGATAATATTGATAGTTAACTTTACTTATAGAATAGGAAACCACTTGTTGTAAGAGACTTTATTTATTTTTCTCTTTTTAAATTTTTTTAAATTTTTTTAATTTTTAAATTTTAAATTTTAAAATTTTAAAATTTTAAAATTATTTTTTAACATAAATAGTTTTTTAATAATTTTTAATAATTATTTAATATAAATATAATTTTAATATTTATTTTATTATTTAATATAAATATAATTTTTAATTATTTATTATATATATATATACATATTTTAATTTAATGCCTTTAATGATCATTTTTCTTTCTCACTATAATTTATCTCACCGTCACCGTCACGTTTGAATCCAAACACATATTCCACCACTGATTTTAATCTCACCGCTACAGTAACTAATCTCACCGTCACCGCTATTTTTAATCTCACCGAAACCAATCTCACCGTCCATCCAAATGAACCCTTAATTGATCAGTTTGTCTACTTCAATAGTTATTGGTTTCACTCTTCAGCTCTTATGATTATTGGGAAATAATCAATATAAATATGAAATTAAATGAACTTTAAGATTATTTGGGAAATGCGGAGAAAAAATTATGAAACGAAAATTATCTAAATTTTCATAGTTAAAATTCCCTCTTTAATTTGCAGAGATTTTTGTTGTATTCTTTCTTCCTTTACGTTTTCTAGAAAAAAGATTTTTCCAAAAAAAGTTTTTATTTTTTATATATGTTAACCTCTCTTGGGATTCAAAACTCATTTGAACCCATATATTTGTCGTTGAATTCGTTTAGATCGGATTCAATCAATTATTAGATATGATAAATCATATATACATATAGTATCTTTTATTTTTTTATGGCATTCATATAAATATAAACATAACACAAAATATTAAATGTGTCAAAATCTTAAATATGAATATGATACGTATACTAATATATCGTGTTAATCGTGTTAATCGTGTTTAAACCTGTCATGTTGTGTTCATTATACTATTTTTATATTTATTAAATATATTATATTGTGTTTATTATATTATTTTTATGTTTATTAAATATGTCGTATTATTTATTTTTTTTTGTGGAGAAAATTGCAACCATAGCAAGACATAAGATTATAAATTTCAATTGAGTATGTTTTGTAGAAAAAATGGAACTCGAAAGCAGTTCCATTTTCACCAAATAAAATATGTGAAGGTGTAAGGGATAGGATTTTGAAACGTCTATTTTGGTGCAAAGCAAAGGGATAAGATTAGATAAGGGCCAAAAAGAAATCCTATTCCATCTTAAAAACGACATTAATGTTGAAGCTTAACCCCCCACCAAATTCTTGCCACAAATCACTATCTTATTGGAGAAATCCAATTGAAGTGACTTCATATGTCTATATCCATTGACATGAATTGAAAATTGATTAAAATTATCACAACTTGATAATGAAAAAATCAAGGAATAAAAAATTCGATAAAGTTAAATTGGTGTGACTTTTAAATTATCGGTTCAATCAATTAGTTCGGTTGAATCGAATTATTCTAAGTAAAAAATAAATAAAATATTAAATAAGTATTAAATATAGTAATTAATTAATAAAATATGTATTTAACTTAATAATATGATATTTAATATATGACTAAGATCTAAGAGGTTAAATATTCAAATTTTATCACTTACAAAAATAATTGTAATAATAAAAATAACAAAAAATAATTTTTATCAGTTTAATCAATTTTTTTTTTTTGCTTTTTTTATCGATTGAATTAATTTTTTATTAATTTATTGAATTCTTAATTTTTTAATATATGTCAGATCAAATAAATTATCGATTTTTAATTAAATCAATTCAATAGATCGATTCGATTTTTTGAACAGTGAAAAAAACAGCAGCTCTTATATTTCATTGACATTTAGCATCGAAAAAACGCGTTTCAAAATAACAATTCGCACACTCCCTGACCGTTTTCTGATCTTTGACGGGCTTAACTCAGATCGCCCCAGGGCTTTTGCTCGATCAATTCATCCTATAACCAAAAGAACATCAAGACAAGTCTTCTCTCATATAAATCTCATTCCATCCAAACTGAAATTTGAATTCCAAACTTTTAAAATTAGGTCCTAAAATATTTAATCCATGAGATGTTCCCTTTCAAATAGAATCTTTTTTTCTGCTATGTTTTTAGCAGTCTGTGGTGGGGTATTTGGGTTAAGTAGAACAAGTCATGGTCAATAATAATAGAGGATGAAGAAGCAATCAAGCCTCCATTATTTTTTTTATGCTTACACCTTGAATAGTTCATGTACTATATTCAAAAATGTTCTATTAGTGATGAAGACTCAGTACACTTTAGCACATAAAAATCTTCTATTAAAGTACTTGAATAGTTCATGTACTATATTCAAAAATGTATTTTAGTCTTTTTACTATAAAAGTGAGTAATTTAATCCTTATATGTTTGAAATTGGTGTAAAGAAGTAAAATTGGTAACAGTGTTAATGGAAAACCGTCTAAATGTTGACATGGACATGTGAAACTGACAAAAAAAATGACTTAAAAAAAATGATGACGTGTCTAATTTTTTTACTCAAGTGGAATTTAGAAAAACATAATTTTTTTCACCCAAATCTCTCCCTTACCCATAAAAACATGTCATCATTGTTTTCAAAATCATCTATTTTGTCAGTTTTTAAATTTCACTTAAACAAAAAAAAATTGACAAGTCATTATTTTTTTTCCAAGTCATCTATTATGTCAGTTTCATATGTCAACGTCAGCATTTAGATGGTTTTCCATTAATACAATTATCAATTTTACTTCTTTGCATCAAATTTAAACGTACAAGGATTAAATTACTCACTTTTATAGTATAAAGACTAAAATGCACTTTTAACTATAGTACAGAGACTATCTAGATATTTTAATAAAAAATCTTCATATATGCTATTTGTTGAGCGGACATCATTTACTTTGAGACTATGATATTCGGGTTCGAGTTAATATCGGATATAGGTATGTGCTCAAAATGAGTATATTCAATTTAAAAAAAAAAAAAAATCATGTTTGAAGGATCATACTCTCAAACTTATATTTGAATATGTATTGTATATATGTGTCGGACATGAATACTTTTAAAAAATAAAAATAAAGAATCTGAATAATATAGTTTTGAATTTTTTTTTCTTTCTAATCTACTGTAATACACAGCCCAAAAATAAGAGCACAGTTTTTGTTAAAGATATATTTTGACTCAAGCCTAGTAGCCAATATTAAAATATTAGGGTTAAAAGAAAATAAAAGAAAAAAAGAATAGAGAAAACATATCGACAATTGGGGAAAAGAGAAGAGAAACCCTAAGGAGAAGAGAAAAGATGAAAATTGAGGATCTTTGTCTTCAAACTGAAAGATCAAGGTAAGTAAAATCTATCTTTTGATTTGCAAAATAAATGTTTTGTTAGATTGTTAGAATTTTGGTAAAACTTTTTGGGAGAAAAATCTAGAAAATTTATGAAATTCTCATGATTATTCTTGATTGATTTGGGTAAAGTTGTTAGACTTTATTTTATCATTGATTAAGAGATAAACATGATTTTCTATTGGATTTAAGGGCCGGTAGATGAAAAACTCAAATTGTTATGAATATAAAAGAATGGAAAATTCTGTTTTGAATGAAAGTGTTGTCTGCAGTTGTGGATTAAAGAAATATTATGTATTAATATGTCAGTTTTTAGTATGATTATTATATATGGTCGGAAAGATATTTGAGTCTACTTTCTAACGAGATAAACGAAAGTGAATTCCGAGTTTCCTACGAAAAGATATCAATTTTTACTAAGAGATATGTGTGCTGTCTAGCAGCAGAGCTGAATTACAAAAATTAATGCATTTTATCTAAAAAGAATTACGAGTTGGGCCTTATATGGTTGGAAAGCTTATCAAGTCTAGTTTTTAATGGAATTAACGGAACTTAAATATGAGTTTTCTAAGTGGAGATATCTTATTTTTAGTAAACACTGTTCAAGCTGCCTGAAAATTGCACTAGGGGTAATTTCAGGATCTTTTTGCAATTTATCTATGGAGAATTATGATCTGAATTTTATATGAATGAAACTATTAAGCCTAGTTTCTAAATCTTCAAACGGATCATGATTTCGAATTTTGGAGCTTAAGATATGACTAATTTAGTAAGTACTACGCAAGTTGGCAGATTTGATATTTAGAAAATTTAGAGATGCTTTGGATGATTTTATAGTATTAATGGTATTTCAAGAGTATGATTAGTTTTATTTGCTTATATGATTAAGAATAGATTTTTGACTATTTTAGAGACGAGCTAAGTTATTGAAAAAATGAAATTTCGAGAGGATTTGAATTTTATTTATTGTTTTCGGTTTAGCGAGTTCAGGTAAGTGACTTGATATCTTTTTGGTGTTTTGACACCCTAAAAATCAACCTCGACATACTTAAATTTTGCACATAATATATATAATGTTTTGTCCCTTGCTTGTGAAATCGGGTTAAGCATGCAAAATATATATATGATATTCTTTGATATGAATTTAGAATATGATTTCGTTTTGATTTGATTTTCGAATATGATTTTTGTTCAACTATACGTATACACCTATTTGTTTATCTATAATTATGAATACAATTCACTATGTAAGATGCTTTGAAAGAAAATAAAAAATTTGCTTTGTACGAGATGTATTTTGTAAAATGCATAACTACTGTTTTGTATACTTGGGTAATCCAAAATATGTTTTGTTTTGCATTGTGGTTTTTGTGATACTCGATATGTGCAGCCATTGGTTGCTTCTGATATACTTCTGACCCATTGCCACTGAGGTTAATTGTGGTTTTCGTTCTGACCTATGCCACAAGGGTTAAGTGTGGTCTTAGTATGTTACGGGAGACTAATGAAAATCAATAATTTGTGAAATTCTGTTTAGTTCTGATTTTGGAATAAATATGTTTTTGACTATAAGATTACCCATTATTATTTTCGAATCATAAGTATTGATAATTTTGGCCTAAATGTTTTATAGCGTGCTTAATCTAACTGAGGGGGTGTCGGTTACTTGCTGAGTATTCGTACTCATTCCTTTATTTTTTTACTTTTTCAGATTTCGATATATGCATCTTCGGAGTTTAGTTTTGACAAGAGCTTTTGTTTGCAAGTTTAGTATCTGCTTTTAGCCGTATGATACATTGGATGTGAGTAATTTGATATTAGTTTTAGTCGATTCGTTAGTTAGCTAGAAAGCTTAGAATATTTTTGTATTTTTCGATCAATGTGTAATATTGAAATTTTTGAAGACTTAAGGTTTTGTAAATTATAATTTTGGAGATTGTTTGAGTTGTGGTTTTCGATTTAATAAAATATAAATTATTTTACATGCTTGTGAAATTCGTATGATGAGTATGCGACGTTGTTACATCCTAAATCCTTGAATTTGAGACGTGACATCTACCCTTTAACGTCACAATCTCTATCTATCTAACCTACCTAATGCCGCAATCCATGAGGCAGAGATGAGAGGATTCATTAATGAACCCTTCAAAGAACTGATCCTTTACGCAAGTATTTGCTCTTGAAGAGCCCATGACTCAGTTGTAAAGTGCAAATCAGTGAAAGTTGCATGCCATAAAATGTGATGGCAACCGCACACGAGAAATAAGAGATTAACTTTCGAAATAAAAGCTTATTAGACCAGTTTTTAATTGTAGTTTCATTCGTTTATTATCAAAATTATAAGTTCAAGCTTAAATATCATTCAAATTGAATCTAAATATTCTGTAATATACTCAAACTCAAGAGATTAGCCTATCAGAAATACATATTATTTGTTAAAATTATATAATGTTTATTTACATATATCTTACTAATTTAATTATAAAAAATATAATGAAATTATGAATACTAAAATTTGACACACCAATTATGTGAGTAAAAAAAAAAAAAATAGGTAATTATTTCTTTAGTGGATAGTTTTTCTCTATTAAATATGTGAATAATTTTAAAAACAAAATTCTCATATCAAATGATATTTATATTTTTCATGTTATATCTATACTAATATTAAAATTTTTAACTGAATTGATATTATGAATTAATTAAATATCAACTCAATCAATAAAAGTATTTAAAGTCTAAGTTGGCAAAAATGTTGGGCACTAATTACATTTAGAATTTTCCTGATAGACCCCCAGAGATTTGCTGTTGGTGAATTCCATATGAGCCCATTTAACTCATTGGAAACTTAAAAACAGGCCATCTCAAGAGCACCTTTATCATTGGATTTTCCTAGTTGTATTCTGGCCCATGGAAAACAAGCTCCTGAATCCTGATGGATTGCCATTTGCCAGTTTCTTTGCTAATAATAAACTTTTGGTACCTAAAATTTGGCATTTAGCAAAGCATCCCATCAATTTAGACCAAATAATAATTGAGAAAACCACATTCGTATGACAGCACATCAGGGTGGCTGTTAATTCGAAAGCCTGTGTTTTTTTTTTTTTGTTACAAAAGAGCATGTAACTCGAAGATTGAGGAAAAGATTGTAAATGTAACATCAGATCTGCTGGATCATAGATGATTGGATGTTATTTTAAAAGTGTGACTGCATTGATTTTGGTTTTGTATCCTTTTGATTGAATGGCTAATTCACCATCTGCTCTTGTAAGATTGATTATATGAACAACAGGTTTATGTGTAATTTTGAGGCTTGTCTTTTTGGGGGGTTTTTTATGGTTTTTTTCTTTGTAAAAAAATCAATAATTGAGAATATAAAAATGATAATTTACATCCTCTATTTTGATCAATATCTCCCTCTTCTTTTTTTTTTTTTTCCAAGTATCTTAAAGTGATGTGAGATTTCTATTATCTTTTCTTTAAAATAATGGCATTGGACCAACAAAAAAAATGGCAGGGCAAAAAGTATGGCAAGTTAATGAGATTGGATCAGAATCAGATGGCCTAAGGTGGAAATGTGGATCATGTGATGTGGGATGTGGGATGTGGAAGCTCATTTATTTCAAGCCAGCCAGTTTGGCATAAAACGTGTTTTTTTGAGGTTAGAAATCTTACAGGAATTTCATCAAGAGATGATGCTGATACTGAAATTTCTTTTATATAAGTTTCAAAAGAGTGGGAAAGTAGATTAACTTTCAGCTACTCTTTATGAACCAATCCCTGTTTAAAGTTGCCTCGTGGGCCTGATATAATGATCAACCATATCAAATGACAGAGATTGAAGACTCTTGGTGGTTCTCTCTTTTCATCCCCCCCAAGCTGCCAATGGCCTGGTGGCTGGTGCGGTGGGGTTAGATTTTGAAAACAAGGTCTGGTGGGACTGTGGTGGGAGGTTCGAAAGAAAATGATATCACCAGATAGTGTCTGCTTCGAAGGTCTAATTAATAAATGATTCAGTGATTCTCAAAGAGGAAGGCAGGTTTTTGGCCTTTTCAGGTTGGATATCTATCAGAAACACAATGCTAGATAAGTGAACTCTAATACCTGCTGATAACTCCAAAATAAATGCAAAAGTTTCTTCATCTTCTTTTTTTTCTTTCTTTTTTTATATAGAAAATTAAGGTCCTAGAAGGCAAAAATCTTGCATGTATTGTCATGTCTTTTGTTTTGCTTATACCTGGTCATTTGTTGGACCGCACATTCAGGCTTATAAATATTATAGGACAACTTGTCGTCCTAAATGAATCTCAGACCTTGGTTTGGAGGGGAGATCTAGGCTTATGCCAAACCAATGCCTCAAATCAATCAATTCAGAAATTAGTTTCCTCTCTTTTGCTATACATTGGAGTAAGTCTAAGGAAAGAGAGGGAATTTGGAACCTTATACCTCAGACTTCTTAAAGTAAGTTAATATGATCTGGATTGTTACTTCCTGTTCTTTCTTTGTATGTTAGTATTCTGCAAATAAAATGACAAATAATAAATAAATAAAAAATACTAAAGTACATTATATCATATTATGGGATATTTATGAATCATAACAAGTGGCCACAAGTCCTAGTCTTAATGGTCAAATACTAGTTTTCAGGAAGGAGTTCATACAAGTTCAAGATTGAACCTTGGATCTTGCAAAAGGGGGGCAAAAAAAGAAGGAAAAACAATAATACAAGCTGAATTAAGTGTAATCCACTAACCATTTTTTTCATGTATATAATTTGTTGATAACTTATCTTTAGTTGGCTGAGGTAGATATGGTGGTTGCAGCAGCATCTTTAGTAGCTTTGGATTCAACTTGTTTTGAAGTTGAAGCCATGTCTGTTTCATCAGTCTTTGCTTCTTCTTCCCTGAATTTCTTGTAAATGTCATTTTTGTAAAACTTTCTTGTCCTGAAAACCAAAATACAAGGAACAAGGAACACAAACAATGTGGTGGCTATATATGATTATAATATAAGAAAAGCCATTCTGTAACACTGCCTTCCACTGCAAGTCAAGTCCTCCCCTGGTTTCCTTGTATGACCCAAAGCTTTCATTTGCTTCAATGCCTCTTTATCATATAAATGACCGGCCACTCTAACATTTAGAATGTAAGAACCAATTGGACTTGCCACAGAACTGAAGTTGTACAATATGGAGTAGTATTTAAGGCCAAAAATTTCAGAGATGATGGCATACAATAAGGGCCAGTGTGCTCCAAAGCAGAATCCAATAATCATTGAAGCAAAATAGAGGGGAATTTGGGACTGCAAAGGCAATCAAAAGATGGCCAACACAAGACAAGAGAATACGAAAGAGAACAGCAATGGCCTAGGCATCTTGTTATTTTGTCAACAAGTATTCAGAAGCAAAACCAGCCACTGATCGTCCAAGGTAATTCCATATGCTTACAAGTTAAAATCTTTGAGATTAAAAGTATAACCCAGGTCCGCAGGGTGGGGCACCCAAGCTAGAGTTTGAATTCTGTAACAGTCTATGAATCATGACCTTTCAGCGAGATCATTGGTTGCGTCATTGCCCAAAGATTCAAGTAATCTGTCTTTGCTGAAAGACATTTTTGGGTAAACGACATGGCGACATTGCTATGCTATGCTTTCTCTTCTTAGCTACTATATCATGTATCAAATGTCAAACACCCTTTTAAGAGCTCGTATCATCACCGTATGCAAGCTTTGCTAAGTTTACAAATTCAAACAAAATTATCTTGTCTGTAAAAGAACTTGACAAACAATGATGATTTTCATTTACACTTGATACCTATTTATATACAACTGTAGATCTATCTAATAGAAGAGATAATAATTTACAATAATTATCTAATAGGATAAATATATAAGAAATAATTATCAGTTGCTAAACAATTATCTAATGAGATAAATAGATAATAAGACATTATCAGGTGTTAACAGATAAATTACTATCTGATAAGCTGATATCTTCTACACGCCCCCGCAAGATGGGGGAGCCATTGGATACCCCAATCTTGGATCGAAGATGACAGTAACGTTGCTTAGCGAGGGGCTTAGTAAGGACATCAGCAAACTGATCTGTTGTACAAACATGTTGAACTTGAATGGTGCCAACAATGATTCTTTCCCTGACAAAATGATAGTCTAGGGCAATATGCTTCATTCGAGAGTGAAAGACAGGGTTGGCGCTGAGATATGTTGCTCCCACATTATCACAGTAAATTATTGATGGTTTGGTTTGAGGGAACTTAAGTTCGAGTAAAAGATTTCGAATCCAAGCAAGTTCAGCGGCTATATTTGCAATGGCTCTATATTCTGCCTCTGTTGAAGACCTGGCAACAGTTCTTTGTTTTTTGGATGTCCAAGACACGGCATTCATTCCCAAGTAAACAACATATGCTGATGTTGATGTTCTATCATCCGAATTTCCTGCCAAATCAGCATCTGTGTATGCATGGAGTGTAAGATCATTATTCCTTTTGAGAAATAACCCATGATATATAGTGCCTTTTAGGTATCGAAGAACTCTTTTTAAGCAGATCCAATGTTGAGATGTTGGGGAATGCATAAACTGGGCCAATTTGTTTACTGAGTAGGCAATATCTGGTCTTGTAATAGAAAGATATTGAAGAGCACCAATAACTTGACGATAGAGAGTTGGATCTGCAGGCGGTGTGCCATCATGAAGAGATAACGTCACAGAGGTGGCCAATGGAGTAGAAACTTCTTTTGCACCAAGCATATCAGTTTTCTGAAGTAGATCTCTGATATATTTATGTTGAGAGAGAAACAATCCCTGTGGAGTAGAAATAACTTCGATCCCCAAGAAATAGTGAAGTAAGCCAAGATCTTTAATGGAGAATTGGTGAGACAATCTGTTGATAAGCTCATGCACAAAAGCATCATTATTCCCAGTGATAAGAAGATCATCAACATAAACAAGAAAATAAATCAAAACTCCATTGGTGGAATAAATAAAGAGAGAGGCATCAGAAATGGAGTTGGTAAAATCATAGGCAATTAAAAATTGTCTCAGCTCAGTATACCATGCACGTGGTGCTTGTTTTAGGCCATACAAAGCCTTTTGCAGCTTGCAAACATAATGAGGTTTAGTAGTATCTTGAAAACCTGGAGGTTGTGCCATGTAAACATCTTCTGTCAATGACCCATGAAGGAAGGCATTGTTAACATCTAATTGTCGGATTTTCCAATTATTTGTAAAAGCAATGGACAAAACAATTCTGATGGTAGTAGGTTTGAGGACTGGGCTAAATGTTTCATTGTAGTCAGTACCAGGACACTGATGAAATCCCTTTGCAACAAGTCTGGCCTTGAACCTATCAATATTGCCATCAGGTTTTCTTTTGACTCTAAATACCCATTTGCAACCAATTAAATTTTGATCTTGGCTAGGAGGAACCAAAATCCAAGTGCCATTACGTAACAATGCATTAAACTCATCTGTCATTGCAGTTCGCCAATGAGAATCTTTGATGGCTTGTGAGAAGCAAGTGGGCTCAATGGGTTCAATGATGGGATGTTTGGTAGCAGTGAATATCTGTTTAGGCTTGTAGATATTATTTTAGGATCTTGTGGTCATTTGGTGGATGCGTCGGGGTAGGGCAACTGTGTTTGAAGTGGAAGTTTCATTTGAAGAGAAAGGTATATGGGGAGAAAGATGCAAACCTGAGGTGGAAACTTCTTGCGGGGCCCCAATAAGAGTTGAAGATATAATGCTAGGCTGTATGTCACCACTAGTTAGACAGTTGATGTTTCCTAAAAAACTGCACTTGGACATAGGCACATGAAAATGAGATGAAGAAGATAAGTTTGCCTCATTAAAATTGGGATACCATGCAGAAAGAGATGTCTTTGAGCTTAAGGAAGAAGAGGTTTTTGCAGTAAAAAGAAATTCAGTCTCTACAAATTTAACATGCCTGGAAACAAATACTTTACCAGATTCTATGTCAAAGCACTTGAATGCACTTTGTGAAAGTGAATAACCAAGAAAGATACATGGCTTGGACTTGGGTTGGAGCTTGTTTTTATTGTATAGACGCAACCATGGATAGCAGAGACACCCAAAAACTTTAAGTTTGGAGTAGTTTGGTTGGTCACCAAAGAGGCTTTCAAATGGTGATTTGTCTTGTAGAATTGGTGTAGGTAACCTATTAATCAAGTATACTGCTGTTTGGAAAGCATGAGACCAAAACGATAAAGGAATGTGAGCTTGATGTAATAAGGTCAAACCGGTTTCTACAATATGACGGTGCCTTCTCTCTGCTGATCCATTATGCTGTGGAGTGTGTGGTGGGGTTATAAAATGTGAAATACCATAAGAAGCCAAAAATGAAGCAAGCTTCTTATATTCACCGCCATTGTCACTGTAAATAGAAACAATTGGAAGATTAAAAAACTTTTCAACAATTGATTTAAACTTTGGTAAGATGGCAAACACCTCAAATTTTCTTTTAAGAGGATAAAACCAAACATACTTAGTGTAATGATCAACAAAGATTAGATAATATCGAAAACCATCTATTGCTTCATATGGTGTAGGACCCCATAAGTCGGAATATAACAACTCTAATGGTTTAGAGCTTTGCAAACTAGATTGATAAAAAGGAAGTCTATGACTTTTATTAGAATTGCAAGAATCACAAAAATTTAAACCAGAGATAGAAACTGGTAATGAATAATTATTGATCAAAAGATGGAGAATTTTATTGGAAGGATGACCAAGTCTTTGATGCCAAAGAGAAGTAGAAGACTTGATGCTTGAGAGAACTAGTGGTGAGACTGTTGTAGCCTTCGCACTTTCCGGTAGTTCATAAGTATCATCCTTATTCGGGCCTTGTAGAAGTTCTACCCCCGTGTTTAGATCCTTCACCTTAAAAAAATGGAGAAAGAATTCAATTGAAACAAGGTTAGTCTTGCAAAATTTAGCAACTGATACAAATTTTTTTCAATTGAAGGAACACACAAAATGTCAGAAAGATTAAAGGATTTAGAGGAAGTGTTAAGAGTAGTAGATCCAGTATGAGTAATTTGCAAACCTGCCCTATCACCTACTAGAAGTTCATCTGGACCATCATATGCAGTGTATAAAGAAAGATTGTTGAGGTCTGAAGTGATATGATGAGAAGCACCAGAGTCTATTACCCATCTTTTATCAGAGTTTGGCCTCTTTGTCGCATGATTTGCTTCTGGAGTTGGGTTCTGCACACTTTTGTTATGGTAGCACTGTTTTGCTGTGTGACCAAATCTATCACAGATCTGACATTGCACCTTGCGATTCCTCGGCCAATTGTTGACGGTATTGGTAGGGGGGATGTAACGATTTGTTCTACCATCATTACGCGAGTAAAATCTTTTCTTTGGAGAATAATGGTTTCCTGCATTCATGTAAGCGTAGTTTGCTGTTACAATAGTAGATTCACTGCTAGTTTCTTCACGTTTCAAAGCTGTTTCAAAGTCAACAAGTTTATCATGCAGCTCTTCAAAGGAAATTGAAGTGTCTCTGGCTCTTATGGTTGTGGCTATCTCCTTGAATTCAGTCCCAAGTCCATTCAAAATATGAATAACTAAATCTTCTTCACTTAGAGGAGCATTAGCAAGAGTTAAATCATCTGATATACATTTAACAAGCTGTAGGTAATCAGCTACTGACCTGCTTTCCTTCTTAATGTTTGTCAGACGATCTTTAAGAGAGATAATCCGAGATCGTGTTTTACTGGCATACAATCTGACAAGTTTTCTCCATGCATCTTCAGAAGATTTTGATGTAGCTATAAGTGGCGGGACTTGTTCTGAGACTGATGCAATAATCGAATGAAGCAATAGTTTATCTTGACGACACCATAGGGCATGCTCTGGATTAGGAATAGTCTAATTGTTGCTGGTGATGGTTGCCGATAGACAAGGTGTAGAACCATTGATAAAACCCAACAGATCATATCCATAGAGAAGAGCATCAAATTTTGCACTCCAAGAGGCATAATTAAAGGGTGTTAATTTCATTGGTAGTTGAACTGCAGCATTAATGAAAATTAATCCATTATTTAAACTAGAACCAATTAAGTTAATAGTGACTCGGGGAGTTTGTATGGTTGTGGATACCTCATATTCCATGGAAAGGACAGAATAAAAGATTGAAAAAAAAAAGAGGGGGAAAATAGAATATAAAGGATTGAAGAAATAAAAAAATAGGATCTAGGCGATTAGGCTCTTGGCTCTTGATACCATAAAAGAACTTGACAAACAATGATGATTTTCATTTACACTTGATACCTATTGATAACTCGTATAATTATATAGTTCTTAGTTATGTTTTATTATTGTTTTGTGTCAAATACGAGTTATTATTGCTTAGTCTAATTGTGTTTATGATATTTTATATTTTTATGTAATTTGGTGTTTTTCACGAGTTTCTTTGAGTGATTTCAGATTACTAGGTTAAATCAACAATTAAGGGCAAATCCAGTTCAGTTCCAGTTCCGACACCTTTTTCCATATCCGCTATATCTGGAGTTTCACTGAAGCAATAAGGCTGAATTTTTTACAGTGCAAATTTAAGAGGCATATCTATCTTTTTCATGTTTTACACTTCTTGAAACGGAGTCGTTTTCCCTAGCGAAATCGACCATCAAGTTGGCTGATGTGCAATGATGTCTGTGCTGACCTGTTTTGGTATTTTGACCATATCTTCCGATCCACATGAGCAAATGATCTGATTCCAACGGCTATGGATCCGTAACTGATAGGGGTATATTTTTCTAGAAGACCATTTGATCAGATCGAGCCTCCAACATTGACAAAATCGACCATCAAGCTGGCTGATCAGAATTGTCATACAATATGACAAAAATTGTTAGAAAAATGCACCCACCTATTATACCTACCTTTGAAATTTATAAAGCTTGTCTCTTGTCATTTAGCTCTCCAAAATGTGTATAAATAGAGAGCCTTGGATGAGCATTAAAGATACATTGGGAGGATATTAGCCATTGTAATAAAATTCTCTAAGTTTTCTTCTTCTTTCCTTTCTCTAGTTTTCTTTTTTATTTACTTATGCTTCTTACATTTCTTTTCATTTTATTCATATCTAGTATGTGTTGCTAATCATATTGTTGAGGTGATGAGGTGAAGCTTTTGGTAAATGCTAAGGTTAGTCTCTTAAACATGAGCTAAAATGAATCATCATTTATAAACACTAGTATAGTGTTGCTAATCATATTGTGTTGCTAATCATATTGTTGAGGTGATGAGGTGAAGCTTTTGGTAAATGCTAAGGTTAGTCTCTTAAACATGAGCTAAAATGAATCATCATTTATAAACACTAGTATAGATAATATTTTCTTTTGGTTTAAAATCATACTTGCAAAGTAGGGATCTTGATTCATTATTGACAATGAAAATGGCACAGTAAATGCTTGGTTTCATAACCTTGATTTGTTGTAGACAAATACCTTGGCATAAGGAATGCTTGGACTCTTTTTGTGAGTTTTGAGGACACCAAATGAACATAATATCATATGCTATGGACGTTGGACAATTTGGACTGAATTGCTAAACCTTCCGATTGGAATCTCCCTTATGTGTGAATTTCAATTGTGTAATAAAACAAGATTAATCTTAGCATAACACCAAGAGTGGATTCTCTAACCTCAACATCTTTTCTTATTGTTTTGTTTATATCTTGTTTAATTTCTTTTATGTTGTTTTGTTTATTTTGTTCTCTAATATCTTGTTTATCTTGTTTTGTTGTTGATTCCCTAATATCTTGTTTACTTTCTTTTTCTTATATATTTATAAACTTATACTTACTAATACGCTCCCCTGTGGTTCGACCTCGGACACCCGAGAATTTATTACTTGAACATAACCTGCACTTGGGTTTACAACTCTTAATTGAGTCTCCATCACCTATTTATATACAACTGTAGATCTATCTAATAGAAGAGATAATAATTTACAATAATTATCTAATAGGATAAATATATAAGAAATAATTATCAGTTGCTAAACAATTATCTAATGAGATAAATAGATAAGAAGACATTATCAGGTGTTAACAGATAAATTATTATCTGATAAGCTGATATCTTCTACAATCTATCTTGTCAGAAAATATTTAGCGTATAGGGTCTAGTTGCATACGTTTCCACTTCCCCTTGTAAACAGGGAGAAAGGCCAGGTTGATTGTCTAACTTTTCCTCTGGGAGAATCCTGTTAAACATATAATGCTTGTCTTTAGTTTGAAGCTTTGAAACTATCTTTATCCACCGATGGACTGAAAATTTGACTGCTAATAGTAAGAAATTAATGTAAAGGTTTGGATTGAAGCCCTTCTAAAGAGGTTGAATTGAAAATGTTTTGAAAATATTCATTCAAGCATAAAAAAAAAAAAAAAAAAATTGACTCACGATTTGCTGTAGTCTTTGATCAAGAAGTTTTTAGCATTTCAAAATGCATATCACATAAGAAGTGGCGGTTGGTAAGAGAAGCATGAGGGTGCTTCGGCCCCCAAAATTTATATTTATGCATATATTGATAGTGAATAAATTTAAATTAGCACTTTGCAAATTAAAATTGTTATTTTATTCATTTATTATGTAAATTCATTATCTAATTTTATGTATTACAATTTAAAAAGATTTAAAATTACATTGTTATTTGTTATTTATTGTAATCACCTATCATTACTTACAAATTCAAGAGGCTTATCACAAGTGTTAAATGGAAATTATATAAACTTAACAAAAGTCAAATTTACATTTTAACTTTCTCAATAATAATCCAAGTCTCTAACCAAGTACAAAATGTGTCTTTTTAAGCTGATTATAACATTTCCTCTTCATAAAATTTTGTGAATTTATTCTTTTTTGTTAGTATATTGCCTACATATATATAAATATATATTTTATATTAATAAATATAATACGATACTTATGTCTTATAAAAAAATAAGTTCAATTATATAATATTAATCGGTTTTCCCAAAATCAAATTTCAAAATCCGTCACTGCTCATAAAATTTAGGATAGTATCAAGAAAACATTTAAAATAGCAAACCAGAGAATCTGATTCCAAATGATTCTATCATATATCATATGCTAAAATCAATACTCTTAACGAATCCGTGATTTAATGAATATATCACGATTAAATACAATAAATATCGATTATAAAAAAAATCAAAATCATGAAATAGTGATGTAACGTCACTTTTGCGGCCAATAATTAAATTTATGATTAGGACCGTTCTCTTAAGTTAATCAGTCTCCACTAGTGAGCTTTGGCAGCCGGCAATTACAGTCCACTTTAATTTGAAGACATAAATGAAACAGCTTTGGCATGTCTTAGATTGTTTGTCTGGTACTAATTGGTGGAACATCCTTGATTTTTATGTTTCAAAGAGAATCAAATTATTTTTTTATCTTCTGGGTCAGCGCTATTGAAAACTCTGATTTTTTTTCATCAAACACAAGTAATCAAGGTTGAAAAAATCAAATTGAAAGTCAAATCGATATAATTTTTGATTTTTTGTTCAACCTGTTTAATCGGTTGGACTGATTGGATATTTTAAATAAGATTTTTAAATATTTTTAATGTTAAATAAATATTAAATATAGTAAATAATAAATAAAAATAAGTATTCAGCTTAGTGTTATGATTTTTATTATATTTCTAAGAGGTTATGGGTTCAAATCTCATCAATTACAAAAAATAATTTTGAAACAAATAATTAAAAAAAAAAATTAAAAATGGTTTTTTCCCTTTTTTTCCTGTTTTTTACCGGTTTTTTACTGTTTTTTTCCGGTTTAACCAATTTTTTACCGGTTCGATCACATTCGGTTTTATTACACCTACCGAACCGAATAGACCATCAATTTTCGATTCAATTAATCCAATCGGTCGATCCGATTCAATTTTTTATTAACTGCAAGTAACCCGTTACCAAACATTTTGTATATTTGATTTCGTTTGTATTAAGAAGCTGTCAAGACAAGTCAGATTCTTGTCATTTCAGTCAAATTAATCTAAAGAATCTCAAATATTGGAGTTAATTAATAATCCAATTGCTAATATGTAATTAATTATAAATTAATCTTTTTTGCTACCAATCAGTAATCTCTGATGTATATAACCCCTTAACTTCTCCAAAACTGTAATTGTAAACTAAATTGAATCATAAGCAAAAAGAGAAAAGAATGGAGGCTGATGTTTTAATTTCAGCATTTGAATGCCGGCTTACATTGTATCAAGCTCATGAAAGAGACCTTCCAAATATAAAGATTTTGGACTCTCAAAAGGTTAAAATTCTTTGCTTTGAGTTCGAAACTTGATCCAGTTGATTCATGCAATCATTTTTAATAGATGATATTTATTAGGTTTTGAGATTTAAAATTCAACATTTACATCTACTTTCTTTATTTTTCGATTGCAGCTTCTTTTGCACCAGAAAAAAAAAAAAAAAAAAAAAAAAAACTTTAGGACTCATTTTGTAGGGAAGTGATCATCACCATCAAACTTTAATAGAATAAAATGTCATTTACTTACCCAAAAGTAATACTGTCAACCAAGATTGATATATAAATATTTTTTTATGATTCATAATGGTTGATGCCTGTTTCTCTACTCAAGATAGTTCGATTCGAATCCTTTCATATTGATCATCAAAAAACAAAATTATAATCTTTGAAGTGATACTTACAAACAAACACCCAAGGACAAAATAATTTTCTCCTTGTGATGCTCACAATCAAACACCCCAGGAAACAGCTAAAGACAACCTTAAAATTCCAAATTAAACTTTCACAAATTTTATTATAGAAAGAAATTATCTTTTCTTCCCTCTCCAATGGTTAAAAGATTTTCCTCGTACGATGGTTCCTATCATATCAAACACGAGGAAACAGCTTAGACTATGCGATATCTTAAGGGACAAAACAAGAGAGTTGTCAGTTGAAATACTGTGCACGATTTCGTAATTTCAGATAGATATGAGTAGGACGTGAAAAAATAAATAAAATACAATATAAAAAATAAGATATAAATATATGAATATGTAAAAATTTATATAATATGAACTATTAACATATAAAAAATATATAAATATATAATAATTTAAACACGATTATGATACAAAAAAATAATATAAACATAACATAAATACACAAATTATATTTTTTATATAAAAAAAAATCGTAATCATAGAATAAAAAAATAAATTATAAATATTGGAATTCAAATTTTACACTTGTTAAATGTTAACTCTTTAAAATAATTGTATGAATCAATTTTACTATTTTTTTTTTTTACCATCCCAATTCTCGCGATGTTACGACAGTTACTAGCCACCCACCATGGACTTGTTTGATGTCTTAAACGGCCATGACCTGTCGTTGGATTGGTCCGAATCAATCTTCATCCATTTGTCTGACTCTAACTTTGAAGTATCTGTTAAGGCCCCACTTTTCCTTTTAGGCGCCAACTATGGCCGGCCCCTCTCTGATTATAAACTTGTCTCTCTTTGCCTCCTTTCAGGCTCTCAGTCAGTACCATTTCTATCATCCTCCAAGCTTGTCTTCCCATTAACTTTGACATTTGGGAAATCACAGAAACGAGAGTTTGTAAGTTGTAACCTTGGTATAGGCAGTTATGGCGGATCCTGGAAAGATGGAAGAAGGGCTAACTCATGCAGATGAAGAAGGTAAGGAAAAAGTGGGGAAAAAGGAAGGTGGAGAGAGCATTGAGAAGGTTGAAGAACAACAACAGTTGGAGGAGCAGCAGCAACCATTAGTAAAGCAAAAGACAAAGAGGGTTGCAACCTTGGATGCATTTAGAGGACTCACCATCGTGGTAAGTTATATTGCTTTGATTCTTCAATTTTTTTTTTTAAGTATGATACGACGTATATCCGGATATGGATATGAAATATAATCCTCCAAGCACCTTTCAAATATATGAAAATCTTAAAAAAATTGAATATATCCGAGTCGGACATATACCTGTATCCGAAACTCACATCCGAATCCGAGTAATATAGGTGGTAAGTGGGTTTATAAGACTCAGAATCTTAACTTTTTGAGAAGAGATTATCATCGGATTATAAATAAGATAAATGATAATTTTTGGGTGTAGCTGATGATATTGGTAGACGATGCTGGGGGAGCATATGCGAGGATTGATCACTCACCATGGAATGGGTGCACGCTGGCTGACTTTGTGATGCCATTTTTTCTATTCATTGTTGGGGTGGCCATTGCCTTAGCTCTCAAGGTACAAATTTTTGTATTTATTAAACATGTGGTGTTTACGTATCGTTTTCAAAATTATCGGATATCAACAAACTAATGATAACGTTTTATAAAATTCTGGTAAGGTTGATATTTTATGGGCTGTAGCTGTAGTATAATTTGTATCTTTTTTATTCCATTTGTTTCTTGGTGCCTTTAAAATAGAAGAATCAAATGAGGCTCTGATTAGTGCCAACCGGATATTGGACACTTATATCATGCACCAATTTTTTATTCTTATTTTTTTGTACATAATTAATATGCACAATATGTTAATGATTGTTACTCTTCTAATTCAAAGTTAAATTTCATAATTAGCACTTGGCTATTTGATCAAAACTCAAATACTTGCTTTAATGGCCAAAAAAGAAAATCAAATGCTTGTATTCTCCTAAATTTTCTTTCCTGTTGCAGAAAATTCCCAAGATCAAGGATGCAATTAAGAAGATATGCTTGAGAACCCTAAAGCTTCTATTTTGGGTGGTTTTGTTGCAAGGTAGTCGTCACTCCCAAATATTTCTCAATAATTATCATTTCATTTGATGCTAAGTTAGGGGGGCTATTGCCACTTGAGCCTCCAATCCCTTATAATGGGAAAACCCTATGTTAACATAATATTTTTGTATTTTTTTTATAGTTTATTTTGGACAAAACCACTTAAATTGAAGTCTACTTCCAAGTTATGATGGATTTATGTGTGATTAACCAACCTAGCACATGTAAAGAATTTGACAATAATGCATAGTTTTAATAAGATCTGTTAATTAAGTAAAGAAAACCTATCCTGGGTTTTATTTTTTAAGTTATGTTATCCGGATTTTTCATTTTTCTTAAAGTATTTGCGTACGATACTTGTGTCCGGCACATATTCAGATATGGATATTCGGTAGATCTTCAAAATATATGAAAAAACTTAGAAGAAATTGAGTATATCCATACCGGATACATACCGCATTCAACACTCACCTGAAATCCAGGTAATGTAGGTTTTAAGTCCAATCATTGGTTTGTCGATAGACAGGAATCAATCCTTACAGTGAATATTGCAATTGCAATCTGCAGGTGGATACTCCCATGCGCCAGATGATCTTGCCTATGGAGTTGACATGAAACAAATCCGATGGTTTGGCATCCTCCAGGTAATAACATCCTGATCCTTAGCAGACATTTTCAGTCTTTTTCTTTTGTCTTATCTAATTCTCTTCATGAAAACAATATAATGGCGATTGCATACATCCAAAAATGAACAGATTTAGATACTGAATTTTGTCTTTAAAATTGACCTATGATCAGCTAATGATGAATTTTCTTATGTGTAAGCAGAGAATAGCTTTGGTTTACTTCATTGTAGCCTTAATAGAAACTCTCACCACAAAGCGCAGACCAACAGTTCTGGAACCTGGACATTCATCAATTTTCACTGCATACCGCTGGCAATGGTAAACTAACACAAGTCCTACACTTCTACTGTAATAAAATTGTAACAGAAATTTTACTATCATAATCTATGTTACCTGGAATCTTCATTTTCCTTAAAATATCAGTGTCCGACACATATTCGGATATGGGTACTGAATATGATCCTCCAAAATTAAGCATTTCCATATCAGATACATGCCTATATCCGACACTCATCTTCGAATCTGGGTAACATAGATCATAATTAGTATCCTTGCTTGGAAGTTCACTAAAGTTACAATCATTTTATCTATTTGAAATTCTAGGATTGGAGGATTTGTTGCTTTTGTCATTTACATGATCACAACATATTCATTATACGTCCCAGATTGGAGTTTTGTTGCATACAGACACGATGAAGCAACGCGATACACGGTACTGTGAATTATAATAGCTCAAGTGCTTAATGCATAAAGTTTATCAGAGTTCCTCCAGAATTTCAGAAACTAATGACTGGTTTTTTTTCCTGCAATTTTAAGGTCAAATGTGGGATGAGAGGACACTTAGGACCTGCTTGCAATGCTGTTGGTTATGTTGATCGAGAAGTTTGGGGCATTAATCATCTCTACTCAAGTCCTGTCTGGCAACGCCTAAAGGTTAGTCATGACTAGGGGTGTAAACAAGACATCTTTGCTCACAAGCTATTCAGGTTCGGCTCGAAAAAAACTCGAATTCGGCTCGGTCATTGTTGAGTCGAGCTCGAGCAGCTCGAGCGAGTCGAATTCAGTATATTAATGCTTGACTTGAGTAGCTCGCGAACCTAATCGAGCGTTTTTATTTTCAATTAGTATTGGAAAATCTCAATTCGAACTCGAGCAAAAATAATCGAGTTTGAAGTCGAGCATGGGAATCGAGCTCATTTTTTACTAGGTAAACAAGCCAAATCGAGTTTAATCGAGCGAGCTCGAACAGTTCGATTTTTATCTCGAATTGAGCTCGAGTTTTAAAAATAAAACTCGATCGAGTTTGAACCGAGTTTCGAACCTCAAATTGAGTCGAGCTCGAACTTATTACAGCTTGAGCTCAGCTCGGCTAGATTACATCCCTAGTCTTGACCGGGGTGGTCAGCAATTTGTGAGCTTCATTTTCCAATAGATTGGCAAAGTCATCACAGCTTACCATCCAATTTTACTTTGTTTCAACAAAATTGTAGGCTTGCACTCATAGTTCTCCAAGTTCTGGTCCTTTCCGTGAGGATGCCCCAAACTGGTGCCGAGCTCCATTTGAACCAGAAGGCTTGCTAAGGTTTGTTGATTAACCATAACTTCATTCTAAGTAACCCATATGCAGTGATTTGATTGGTTCCTGTTCTTTCTTAGTTCAATTTTGGCTATCCTCTCCGGCACTATTGGAATCCATTATGGACATGTTTTAATTCATTTCAAGGTTAGAAACATGTGAAACTATAAATGTATCATGAATTGTAGTTGCCAATCAGCCTCAAGAAGGGAACTGAAAAAATGAAAGAGTTCTTTCTTCTTTTGTAGGGTCACTCAGAGAGGCTCAAGCAATGGGTTTCGATGGCGTTGGTCTTACTTATTCTAGCCATCATTCTTCATTTTACAGATGGTGAGACGGAATTAGCCTTTAAAATCCTATGACAGATTAATGTTTGAAACCAATTTCCTGTGTAACTATGCAAGATGAAATTTAACACATGTTGTTGTTTTTCTGCAAATTTGCAGCTATTCCCATCAACAAACAGCTTTACAGCTTCAGCTATGTGTGTTTCACAGCCGGTGCAGCAGGAATTGTATTCTCAGCATTCTACATCCTGGTAAAACAATTTCATACTCTTCATCTCTATGTTACTCGGATTCGGGTGCGAGTGTGGATACGGGTATGTGTCCGACACGGGTATTTTCAATTTTTTCTAAGTTTTTCTATATATTTGGAGGGTCATATCTCCATACTCATGTTCTGACATGCGTCAGACACGGGTATCGGATACGGATACTAATCGAAGGGTGTTCATGAATGGACAGATTGATGTTTGGGGATTCAGGAAACCATTTTTGTTCCTGGAATGGATAGGCATGAATGCAATGCTGGTATATGTGCTGGGGGCACAAGGCATCCTTGCAGCATTTGTAAATGGATGGTATTATAAGTCAACCAACAATACCCTTGTAAGTAACATCTTGTTAAAGATTAAAAAAAGTATTTTGATAATCTTAGTTTCTTGAAATATCAACTAACAGAATGAAACAAAATCCTGTATATGCTTCAGGTCTATTGGATCCAAAAACATATTTTCATAAATGTTTGGAACTCAGAGAGGTTAGGAACCCTTTTGTATGTGATCTTTGCAGAAATCGCCTTCTATGGAGTCCTTTCAGGCATCTTGCACAAATTGGGCATATACTGGAAGCTATAAGAAGTAGAGGACATAGAAAGGACTAGAGAAATTGTACACTAGATTTTAAGCATTTCTCTTTCTCTCTTTCTCTTTGCTTGTTAAAATTATCACCTGCTTCCTAATAGTGGTTAAATTTAGAATTGGTTTTGAACTTTATTTTGGTCACTACTTCCATTTCCATGGCTAAAAAACAGAGTTATATCTTCACATGCAACATGATAATCTGTACAGTATGAAAGCCATCGTAAATAGACATGTTAAAGATCAAACCGAAGCTGTTTCTGATGTGACATTATATTTCTCTACACTATAAAGAGACAATCCATGATTTGTTGGATAAGTTGCAAATCCAGAGAAAAGAAGTCATATTTTCTCCACTGTGTAACAAACTTGTTGCTATCTTTCTTGAAAGACTTGGCAAGAAAACCTAATAAATAGATACAGTTTTAGGATCCTTTTAGACCATGCCTTTATTCAGCATAGACAACCTCAACAAGCAAATTCAAGGACAAATTTTCCCTTATCTTGCTTGGGAGAATGTAGAAGGCCCTGCATCATATCACAGAGTTTTGGCTGATGCTTATGTTATGGCTGGTTAGACCTCAAAAAGAAGAGAAATAAAAAATGAATTAAATTATTACGGCCGATATTTTATGGTTTCGGCTTCCTCTCCGATATTCATCGCAACCGCAATAAATACAATCCAATCAAAAACGCATTTGTAACCATGAAATGCAAAAAAAAAAAAAAAAAAAAAAAAAAAAAAAAAAAAAAGACCCAGAGAAAAGAAGATTCAGACTTTTGTTTGAACACAAATTTTTGGGTTTGGGAACATTCTATCATTTTCAATCCATTTTAAAATTTAAAGAGTTGTAAAGCTCCTTACCAACTACCCATTTGTTTCATACTTCCGTTTAGCCATCATGGGGTCTTTCTTTTGAATTATAGCATTCAGTACTCTGTCGACAATTGCCATAATCTAGAAAATAAATTCATGTTTTTCTTCCAATCATGGTTCTATCAGCTGCTGCTATTATTTAGAGTCAGTGTCACGCCTGTTTTAGATTCTTTGCTAGCTAGGTTGCTGGCCACCTTTCTTGATTAGAAAGTGAGTTGAAAAATGCATTAAATCAAATGCTCAAAACCCACCAATACAATTCCATGAGGCATCTTTTTTCTTCCATCTTTATCGAGCCTGAACGAAATGAACAAAAAAAAAAAGAGCTGTCAACAGCCTTGACAAGGCCTATATGTCTTATAGTAAAGCAACAGAGAAACAAAAGAACGAACAACAATTATCCTTATTTGCATTGAAGCTGCTGCAAATATATAACGAGCCAAACTATGATATAAAAATAAATACAGAAATTATTTCTTCTTTCCTCTCTCTTTTTTTTTTCCCTATTTTGGAGCCTTGGACGCTCAGCTACCCTTGCATTAATATTGTTGGCAAATGGGATCCACCTCAAGACACCAAGAAAACAAGTGGACAAATAGTAAAATTGTTTCACAAAGAGAAGTAAAAAAGTTTTGATTTGAACTGTTAGTAAGTTCAGTAGCTCCAACACTCTGGGGTTAAGGCATGGTTCCTTTTGGGGTCCCTGCAATAGTCATAGACCATATGGTATCTTTGAACCCATCTCATTGCTCTATATTGTTGCCTGGTTAACCCGCCGGACCGGAAAGGCGAGGCGGACACCGGCCGGCACCAAGCTGGTGCATAGGCAGAGCAACCACCTGCTTTGAAATTGGTGTACTTTGCAACAAATGGTTGGTATTTGTAATCAGCTTTGTATTTTCCATCTTCAGTTGCCCATGATGAGGCATCCCATATTGAACCATACACCCACATTGGCCTTAGAGGAAATGTTGCAGCAATCTTCCTTGGATACCTCCTTATAGGCACATCATCCACTAGGAATCTGATATAAAAAAAAAAAAAAAATCAGATAAATCAATAAAATAGATTATATACAAACATCTTGGCAATTTATAGAAAATCTATGTCATGCATGTGATATATGTTAGAACAGAACTTCTGGAATCAAAACGAATAAGGTTTCAAGAAGTGTATCAATGCAACTAACTTTAAGGTTTTATTCGCCTCCACCTTAGGTGTGCAAAGGAGTTACTGGCGTATAAACCTCGAGGATACAATGAAGCTCAATGACTGATTTCGTATTGCACTGACGAAACCAATCCACTGAGCAGTGTATAACAAAACTATCAAACTTTTACAAAGAATTTCTACAGCAATCATTTATAGAAGAATCTGAGAAATATCTTGAAGAATGAAGGAGAATAAAAACGAAATAATGTTTTCAGTGTGTTCATTTCTGAAAACCAGAGAAGCATTTATAGGCTATTACATGTTTGTTCGTATAGACACAACTGGTCTAAATGAATCTGTCTGTGTCAAGCAGATAGACTGCTTCTTGTACAGATAAGACTTGTCTGAACAAATCTGTCTGTTTAAAACAAACAGGCAGCATATTGTTCAGACACGAATCTGTCTGAACAAATCTATCTGTTAAAAAATTTGGCCAGCTCTTGTCTAAAACGGGCAAAAAATAATTAATTAAAAAATTAATTATTAGCTACACGTGCACGTGCCAAGTGCCTTTATATTATATTAATATATAAAATTAATATATTACTAGACCATCCAACTAAGCCATGGTCTAATTTTCACTTGAGCCTACTTGTTATCTAACTATTAAAGCCATTCACTTCTCTATATTTAAAGAACATTATTGCCTTTGTTCTTTTCCTATATGGGATTCTATCCCATAGTTATTTTGAAAATGTTGAACAATATACTTTGGCACTGATATTTCCCTTGTCTTAATCACTTGACCAATTATTAATGTTAGGGATAATGTCCCCAATAACCTCTGAAGTTTATCAAATCTTCTATTGTGATCCCTGTACTTTAAAAATGTATATTTTGGTACTTAAGGTTTTCACTCCATTTGCTATTGTAGTACATGTCAGTAACACCGTTAAATATTGATGACGTGATTTTGGTAACCAATAAAAACTTGACGCGTGGCATCATATAATGATGCCACGTGTATTAAAAAAAATATTATTTTAATTTAAAAATTAAAATTATATTTTTTTCTTTTACACGTGGCACCACATGGTGATGCCATGTGTAATAATAAAGAAAATAATTTTTTTAATTTTTTTATAAAAAAATCTTTTTTTTCTCTCTCCACCTTTTAATTTTAATAAATATTTTTTAAAAAAATTAAAATATAATTTTAAATATTTGAATTTTTGTAAATAAAAAATTTAAAAATTTAAAATTATATTTTTGAAAATTAATATCTATTTTTTAAAAAATATATATTAAAAATTTTAAAAAATTAAAATTATATTTTTAAAAACTATGTTTTTTTATTAAAATTATTTTAATATTTTAATATTTGTAATTTTTAAATAAATATTTTTTAAAAAACTAAAACAATAAAATATTTTGATTTTATATTTTTAATTTTTGAAAAATATTTTTTTAAAAATTTCATATATTATAAATTTTTTCACAATTAATTTTAAAATATTTTATATTTTAAAAATAATTTTAGTTAAATATATATTTTTTAATTTTTAAAATAATATTTTTAATTTTTAAATAATTTTTTAAATTTTTTTAAATAATTATAATAAAAAAATATTTAATTTTTAAAAACATAATTTTATATTTTTAATATAATTTTTTTAAATAAATAAATATTAATTTTTAAAAATATAATTTTAATTTTTTTTTTATATTTTAACATTTTTTAAAAAAATTTTTTACAAAAGTTCAAATATTAATTTCTAAAAAATCAGGTGCTGCCACATGTCATCACCTGATTGGTCAATGCTACATCATCATCTATATTTTGACGATGTTAGGTCAAGGTACCACATTGATACACGATTTAATAGTTCAGGTACCATATTGAACATTTTTAAAGTATAAGAATGACAATAAAAGATTTGATAAACTTCGGGGGCTATTGGGATCATTATCCCTTAATGTTATAATTGGATTGATATAATCTCCCGATATTTCTGCATGATCTTTTTGAGAAAGCAAATCACCAAAATGTGAGATTCACTATTCAAGTTCTAAATTGTTTCTAGATTCATATACTTACATGATCTCCTTAGGGCTCAAAAAAATGGCATAGTGGTGAAAGCCTTGGGTTGGATCAAACCAAAGATGAAACTTCATTTCCCTTCCTATGATTTTTCCATCACCACTCCCTCTGATATACACATTGGTTTGTAAAACATAAGGCTTCCCAAATGTAGCTCCAAGGAACTCTATGTCCACTTCATCATGGAATCCTGGATGAGCTTCATTGTTTGATAGCTGCCATTTTTTATGATCATTTGTCGAATTAGAGAGCAGCAGAAAAACCAGATAGTTTCAAATTGAATTAGAACAGTGCATTAAGAAAGAATTTAGTTCAATTCTCACATAGAAAGCTGTTATGACCCCTGCAGTGTAACCAGGTTGGACCTTAATAGAGGCTCCAAAGTAACCAGAACGAAAAGGACGAACTGACTTGAACCCACTTCCTGTTAACCAAATACAAGCAATAAAATAAGGAAAACAAGATCAGATTAAATCTTCCCACCATATAAAAACTAAAAAAAAAACAAACAGAATCAGATGAAGGAAAGGGTATTGATTAATATAAGCTAACAGCCTAACACTACTAAGTAAGACCTGAAGTTCTGTCAAGCCAGATTGTCAATGCATTTTGGTCTACACTTTGATGGCCGGGACCCCAAAGATTTCTAAACCCATTATAAAAGCTCATAGACCTAAATTTAGAGCTTGGCCAGTAGCCAGGAGAAGGTGGCCAATCAGCATTGGTTGAAGGAAACAATAGAATGAGAAGAAGTGAGAGAAAGAGAGCCATGAAGAATGAAAGAGGGGAAAGCAAAGATGAGAGAAAGAAAGAAACTCAATGGGGAAACTAGAATGATTGGGACTGTATAAATGCTTTGGTGTGACTTGTGAGAGAGAGAAAGCAATGAGACAAGACAAGGTATACATGAAGGAATAGTATGGCATTATGATATTTTCGAGTGTGAGAATTGAATATTGGTATGTTCAATTTTTTTAAAATTTTTATTTATTTGGAGTGTTTTTGGAAATCATATTCTCATATTCATATTCGATTATACATCGGACACAAATATTGAATATGAATATTTAAAAAAAAAAAATACAAATCGAAGCAAAATAGGGATGGCATTGGCAGTACAGTTTTATATATATATATATATATATATATATATATAAAGATTAGTGGGTCCCCAGTGGGAGAGAGCTAATGAGGAAGCTGATGAAGGGTAAACAGGCTCGAAACTCAAACAGATTTCTCATAAATATTATGGATAAAATTAAGTTTAAGGATGTCATAATGTACCAAAAATTATAGTCACTGGTAACAAGTAGAAAGGACATTCAAAGTTTTTTTTTTTTTTTTTGCCACAATCACAACTACTTCCCTTCCCATTCTTTATGAGAAAACCTGTTAGCTTGGCTTAACATGGATGGAAAGCTAGGAAAATAAGATCAGATGCAGAATTGGTAGATGGCTATCTCTTAAATGTGTGTGTGTTTTTTTTTTATATGTCTCAGCAGGATCTTGTGCTATTCAGTCCCTTTTCTCTCATTGACAACTACATGCACCTCTC
Source organism: Fremontodendron californicum (assembly GCA_030761205.1). NCBI lineage: Eukaryota > Viridiplantae > Streptophyta > Magnoliopsida > Malvales > Malvaceae > Fremontodendron > Fremontodendron californicum. The sequence continues at coordinate 6,161,303 of JAULJL010000009.1, read as the reverse complement.
TGTCTCTCAGCCTTTAAAACTAGATTTAACAATTCGTATATCTGTATCATATTCGTATATTTTTTCGTGTTATAATCATGTTAAAGTGTTTTATATTTATATAAATTTTGACACATTCGTATATTTATATAAATTTTAACATATTCATATATTTTTATTATATTTCGTATTATATTTTAATTATTTTTCTCGTGCTGTATTTATGTGTCTAATATTATCATATATCTATTTAAAGCCAACATACATTGTTATATCAACCCAAATGGTATGTCTTTTTTTTTTTTTTTTTTACCATTCCTCTCTTTTAGTGTGCAGTCCCTAGCTATAGAGGTTTGGGTGTGGGTCACATTCTGATTTTAAGTCAATTTTTGTGGATGAAAATGTGAGAAATGGTGCTTTTGAACCTCTGAACTTCTTTAAATGGAGTGGGTCATAGCTATCCCGTCTGGGGCCTTGTGTTCGATTTTGATTGAGAATTCAGATACTGTTATTTCTGAATTTCAAATTGGTTTTGTCCATATAAACTTCAGCTGAGTATACTTATCTTCAATGAATCTGTAATTTGTTGCAATTAAAATAAATAAATCAGATGGTACTTGGCCATCCGTTTGAGTAGAATTGTCATTTTCTAGCTAGTCCTCATGTTACTGTATTTCTATGTTTATAGATGTCAATAAAAACACAGCCACCGACTATTTTATCTGTCTAAAATAATGACAAAATTCGATCCATCTTATTATTTTATGAATTTCGCACTGATAATTACGATTAAATTACATATTCAAGAAAAATAATATATATAATATATAGGATAACTTAGAACATTGAGCACAGTTCACCAATACAAGACTTGCAAAATAAATTTTGTAAATGATTGAAAGCTTCTCTCTTTCTTTATTTCAAGCCTGTCTGAATTATTGAAGAAGAAATGCCTTAGCCGACACTTAAATTTTTTCCTTTTTCGCAACTTTAAAGTTGCTTGTTCCAAGAGACAACTTAGATTATAATATGAATTTTGTTAACTCTTAAAGTATTTTTTTAAAGTTAATTAAAATATTATTTATAGTAAAAATATTATATTAAATATAAAAATTGATAATTTTATTCATCATTTTTAACACATTAAATGAAAATATTATTATATATAATAATCTTAAAAAATATCCTTAGAACACTGTTTAACAAAATTTTTATAATATAATAAATTAGGAGAAGATTTATTACATGATATATAGAATGAAAATTGGTTCATAATAATTAGCTAGGGCTCACTAACTCACTCACTCTCGGCTACTTCTGTTTGGGGTACGATATCTTAGATTGGCTGATCTCCTGCAGATAAGGATAAGGGTCGAGTGTCCTTTAAGAGACCATAAGTTGCCCTTGTGAAGGACCCCATTTTATGCAGGCTTGACTTGAGGTAAAGTTTAAAGACATGTTACACCAAGAACAAGACCGGGTAGATAAAACGTACAAATGGGGGGATTAGACCTGTTCATGATTGGGTCGGGTCAGGTCGCGATTCGATTTTTTTTTTTATATTTTTTGCTCAAGTTCGATCTTGGGTCGAGTCAAGTCGGCCCTGTAAACTCGAATATATTGTTTATTGTATTAAAAAATTATTTTTTTTTATTTTTTTATTTTTTTATTTTTTTATTTTTTTATAATTAAAATTAAATAAAATAATATTATTATAATAAAAAAAATACTATTTCGGACCGGTCCAGACTGGTCCAGAATAAAAATATTTTACTCAAATCCGATTCAATACAAGCCAGACGGACTGTCCGACCTATGAACAGATCTAAGGGGGACAAAGAGATCTTCATTAACTGTTCTTACATTAGTTTTTCAAGTACTAAAACCAAACTTCAGTTACCCACTTCCATATATTATTATACCCTTAATCCCTCAGCTTTAGGCTGTTATTAATCTATAATGTATGTATCAAAACTTGGAATTAGATATACTATGTAACACGTATTTTTTATTTTTTTTTAAATATTCGTATTCTGATATTTATGTCCGATATATATTTAGATATAATTATGAGGTATGATCCTCCAAATATATGAAAAAAAAAATTAAAATTAATCATACCTATATCGGATATATATACACGTATCCGACACTGACCTTAGTCCGGATAACACAAATTGAGCCTGCATATCTAAACTTTTAAGCTATATCCTGGAGAACGTTACTTAAGGATGTAATGCAATTGAAGAATGAAGAGTGATCAATCTCAGTCTATAAATATTGAATATGAAAATCTGTGGGCTTTGCAAAATCTCGAATAATACCCCATATTCTGCTTGAAGAAAATTTTTTGTCGTCACTGAAAGACGAAAGTTTCTAGTAGATGAAAATACATGTACAACTAGACTAGTGGTTCGCTTCCCCCAATCCTCCACCCACCCAATGACCCAATCCAGTTCTCAGCCATGAACAATTAGTAAAAAAAGGGGGGGGGAAAACATGGCTCCATATTCATAAATTTGATACCAATATCGGAAAAAATGAAAGAACAAAAATATCAGTATGAGTACCAACTTGACTGACCAGGCTTTGATTCATGTGATACAGAAAATCTCTAAGATTGTTTCCAATGAATCCAATCTTGAAGAAAATGAGATTAAGTAGTCCCAATCTTTACTATTTTTTTGGGTCTAAACTCAGAATGTTTTCATTCTTATTTTATGATTGATAAAAAATTAATTTTTACCGGATAAAAATATGATGATAAAGCTTTTATAATAACTCCAAGATTCGAACTTTAGAATCTTTACCATTTTGATAATATGAAAGGCAGATCTATATCAAGTCAAACTTATACACTGGCTGTCAGTCAGTCAGTGGTATTGATCTTTGTTTCCAAATATGGCTCAGTATCTCATTTTGAACCTCGAAATTTACCATCCCTGTAATATAAGTGGACATGGTCCAAACAAAAAAACAATGTAAATGAGCCCAAAAAAAAAAAAGACAATATGTTCGCATCAAGATTCAAGAGCACCTATTCCTTTCTAAATTGAAAGGGATATTATGTCAGTTTGTGATGGGGCTTTGTTTTTAGGGCAGCTGCTAGCTGGTTCAACCTTCACATTGAACTTGGCATTCAATTTCTATTATTTAGTAGATTTAAATCCCCTAAGTGATGAGTATACGTGTGTCGTATTTCGTATTTTTTTTTAATTATGTAAATATTAAAACAAAATAAATTATTAAATGAATTTTGTTAACGAGTATTCTTAAGATATTTTTTAGGGCTAGTAAGTTACAATTTTCAATGCATTGAAAATAATCAAATTAACTATCAACTACTGCATTTAATATATAAGTATTATTATGAATAGCAACATAACTAACTTTAACAAGTGTCCTTAAGGCACTAGTTAGTAAAATTCTTATTAAATATATCAAAATTTTAAATACGAATACAATACATATATTAAACGTATCGTATTAATTGTGTTTAAACGTATCATATTGTGTTTATTAAGTTATTTTCATATTTATAATATATATATATTATATTTTTATATAGTTTCTAAAATTATCAGATGTAGTGATGATAAACAATTAATGCATACCGGTCCATCCAAGACACTTAATTTTTTTTTTTTTTATACATTTTCCTCATAACCCACAAAGGTTCAAATAAAACGTGTTAAGAAGATTTCTTTTTATAGAAAAAAAAAATGTTAATGGGTCTTTATGTATATTAAGCTTGGCATGGACAACCACACCACTTCAATGTCTTGGGTTAGGCTTGGAAAAGTTAATTAGCCCAATCAAATCATTGCATTTTAATTTGTAAGAGTTAAATTTTTTAGAGCTGAGCTCGAGTGACTTATCTCAAATGAAAGTTCAATATGTTTTTATAATATATTATCATATAACTTCCATAACTAGAACTTTTTTTTTTTATAGAAATAAGATCGTAATTTGAAAATAAAAAAATATTACAAATATTAGAATTGCAAATCTAAACTTACGTCAAGTGATTACATAAATCAATTGAGTTAAATCATAAATTCGTAACCGAAGGCGAAAGTTTCTAATTCTGAGTAGAAATATATAACAAAACAAATAGTATTATATATACATCCATAATTGAGTTTTAAAAAAAAAAAATTCAAGCCCAGCCCAAACCAAATTTCTAAATTTTTTTCGGACTGGGCTAGGCTTGACCTAGGCCTAATGTTTCACCATTTTAAGAATGGATCTTGCTCTTGTAAGGATTTTTGGTAATCAGAAATTGCAGAATGTGGTTTCTTACAGGTTTTGGTAAGGATGGTGTAAATCCTATCTGTTATTGATACCTGTATGAGCTGAAATTGTTAACTAGCGGCAGAACTGCAGAAACTGAAGGTGTCTCACATGAGGTAATCTGATTGGCATTCAAGATGAGAATGCTTGGGTAGGCAAACTTATTCATATTTCGGGCCGAACCTGGACAAACATAAATGCTATAAGTATCTTGTCTGGACCCGACCCGAACTTGACCCGGCCCATGAGCAAATTTAATTCAAACCCAATAAATTTAATAAACCCATTAATTAGCCAAACCCAACCAAATAATACCCAAACCCAACTCATTAATAAACCCATTAGCCATAACTGAAATAACCGACAAAACGACCGAATTAAATCGGTTCGGTTAGATCGGTTTCATTGTGCAATTCGGTCAATTTTCAATTATTCTCTAATAGAAATCGATTAAGTCGGTTTTGATTTTTTTGGACCGAACCGACCGACTGTTTTATCCTAAATGCTTGTTTGACAGCAAATTTTTAAAAGGATTTTGCTAACGAATGTCCTAAGGACACTTTTTAAGATTACTATATATAGCAATATTTTCATTAAATGCATTGAAAATGATGAATAAAATTGTCAATTTTTGTATTTATTACAATATTTTTACTATAAATAATATATTAGTTAATTTTAAAAAATATTTTAAGAACACTCGTTAGCAAAATCTTTTTTAAAAACATGTAGAAAATGGGTAAGAAAATTGTTAGCAAATTTATGGACATTACTTGGATGAGCTAATTAGATAGTGGGATGAGAAAAGGGGAGTCATATATTTGGGTGAGGATTGAGAAGAAATTAGTTTTTGTATATGTTGAAAGCATTGGAAGGGGATTTGTACAAAACTAAAGGTAGTTGAAAGAGAAGTTGTGCATAGACATCATCATGGATCGAGTTGTAATTTGAAATTTTTTTAATTTTTTATTCAAATTCGGTTCATCGATTCAGTTTATTATTTAAAAAATAATTAAAAATAAAAAATTATTTTTATAATTAAAATTTTTATTATTATATGAATAATGATTCGGACCGGTTCAAATCAAAAAAATTTTTACCCAAATTTAACTCAATATAAGTCGGGCGAGTTACTTGACCTTAGTGTGCAGATCATGTGATCCTTATTGTCTAAATACCAAAAATAAAAACGTAGAAAAAAATCCTAAATAAAAAGAGCAATATAAACAAATATGAAAATTGAAAGGAGAAGATTTAAATTCAGTAGCTTTGGAAATTGAAAAAAGATTGTTAATTTCAATTTTCAATTTTAAACAAATATTTAACAAGTAACAACCATAATATAAACAAATAAAAATTAAACTAAAACAAGAAAACCTATAAAATTGTTAAAAAAATCTGAATGTTATTATTAATTCGTCATAGAAAAAAATTGTTAATTAAGATTTAAAAACAATGTTAATTTTGATTAATATCCGAAAGTAAGTTGGCTAGACACGTTTTGGTGACGTTATGTAAGTAGTTATCACTTTCCATGATTCAATGAAGCATATTCTTCTGTGTTACTTTCATTATTCCAAAAACTTTTGGGGACTTTCTAATTATTACAAAATACTCCATCCCTAAACTTTAGTCTTTAGCTTATTAATTTTTAATTTTTTTTATATTTAAAGCATTATAAAATCCCATCCTTTTTATTATATTTATATTTAATATATTTGCTTCTTCAATAAAAATCAAAATATCTCTTTAATTTTGTTTTTGTTTAACAAAAACCCATTAAAGAAAAAGCAAAAGGAAAAAGAAAGGAGGAATCTATATTTGTTTTTGGAGCTTTCTTTAGCTTTGAAGTCCAAAGAAAGTCATTCCCTTTAAAAGGTGAAATTTTCAGTTTTTAAGAAATCTTACCAAAAAAGGGAAAAATTTTAGCCAGTCTGGTGAATACTGAATACCCATTTTGCTTATTTTGCCAATGATTCAATGGCTTACTGTTTAGTTATTCTGTTTAAGCTTTTATAGCCCCATTTGCTTAAAAAAGTTTCAATTTGATGAGGCAGTGAAGATATGGAGATCGATAAAGCAATCAGAGAAAGTGATGATAGGAGGCTTAAGACCAAGTACAACAATGCCATCTATGTTATTAAAAGAGCTCTTGCTCTTTACTCGTGAGTTCTTCATTTCTTTCTTCTTATTTTTTTCTTGCTTCTGGGTTTGCTCGATTCTTTATAAAGTTTATAGCTTTGCTATTCATGCGATTTTTTGTGAACTGGGTTCTGAATCTGTAACGCGAAGGAATTTGGTTGACTCCTTCATTCGGTTGTCTATAAAAATTTAGGAAATAAGGGACATTAAATTGTTTGATGTAGAATTTTATTTGTTTTTGTATTGTGGAGGAAAAAATTCGTTGACCTTGTTTAAAATGAGCCAAGAATTGGAAGTTTCTTTTAGTGCTGTGGTCTCAGATAGTGAATACTTTATGAATCATGTTCATTATTTTCCAGCAAGCAAATGATTGAAATTTACATCAATATATGTCTTTATGCTGTGCCAGTAGAACTTGTTAATTCTGCCAGTAGAAAACTGGGGGAGATTTTATTTGTTTTTAGCTTCATATTAGTAAATGTTTTAATTGTGTGTTGTCGTGATGCAATATAGCGTAGGAGAACTCATTTTTATTCAATGCATAAAGGACACATGAAAAGATTCAGATACGATGCTTGAAATTATTTTGGTTACTTTTGATCAGATCTGAATGAATGGTGGTTTGACATCTAGCTTCTTAATGCATGGTTATCGATGTTTGTCTGGTTCTTTGTTGTCCTTCTAAGATGCTTTTAATGTAGTTGCTGCAAGTATTAGTGTTATGGGAATTGCAAATGAGATATGAATATGATTTTTTTTTTTTTACCTTCCTTTGAGTATACACGTGTGGAGGGGGTGCTTTTTTTTTTAATTCCCTTGTGTGTGTGTACGCGTGCGTGCAAGCGGAGGGAAAGTGGTGGTGGTGGTGGTGGATGGGGCATGGGGCATGGTAGGACGGGTTTAACTGGCTTAGTTATGTGGAGTTTCTGGCCACCTTTGGTATAAGGACACTATTAGCTTTAATCTTTTTCCCTTCCTAAATTTTTTCAGACGCTTTTTTGTGAAGTTTGAACTGTAGATACAATCATACAAATAAAATGACTAGTTCATTGGTAGTCATTTTCTTAGCATTCACTTTTATCATTCATATGCAAAAAAAGAAATACAATAATAATATAATCATATTAATGCAATTAAAATTTCCGAAAGACCGACTGGTTCATTAGCTGTCATTTTCTTAGTATTCCATCTTACTATGGATATGTAGAAGGAATAATATGATGAAACTTTGGGATTTATTTAAAATTTTAAACAAGTTTTTGCTTGTGGCAATTATACTGGTGAAAATTTTCTAACATACAATTGGAAATCTTGACAACATGGAATATTATTCATGTCAAAATTTGCTGCCTAGTTTATATAGTGCCAAATTGGAAGATAACAACAAACTCTATGCGCGCTAAATGCTTGGCTCAGGTGGGTTGGGGAGTGGGGGTTGGCATAGAAATTATAGGTTTGACCCATAGTGCTTGCCTATTGTACCAGAAGGAATTGCATTATATACTTTATGGACTTGCACAGAAATTTTAATTCATTCTTATTTGTTTGTCAACAAGTAAATTTGCTGATGCTTTTAAGTTCTGAAATTTTTTCTCTGCAGTATTGAGGAGGTTGCTTTTAGCTTCAATGGAGGAAAGGATTCTACTGTAAGTTTAACATACATTAATCTCAAGTAATCCATCCGTTTTCTTGCGTCGATAGTGACAGTGACCTTTGATGTTATAGGTTTTGCTGCACCTTCTTAGGGCTGGCTATTTTTTGCATAGAGGGGAACAAAGTTGTTCTAATGGGGTTCTGACAGATTTTCCAATTCGAACAATATATTTTGAGAGCACTTCTGTGTTCCCAGAAATAGATACATTTACCTATGATACAGCCAAGATGTGAGAAAAAGTTTTCTTCAGTATTATCATTCTAGACGTCAGTATATTTCACAGGTTCTGATGCATAACTGGGTTTTTTCTATGAGCAGTTATGGCTTGCAAATGGATATTATCCGCTCAGATTTCAAGTCTGGTTTGGAGGCTTTGCTCAAAAGTAAACCAATCAGAGCAATATTTCTTGGTGTCCGAATTGGTGATCCTACTGCGGTAATGTTTTGATCATACAATTATATCTAAGCTACACATTTTCCTATTCATTTACTATTAGACCACGTTGTAAAATTTTGTTACTTTAATTCTATATGTCAAAAAAGCTTATACTTTTAGTATATATGGCTTTAAATCTTGCAGGTAGGCCAAGAGCAGTTCTCCCCTAGTTCACCAGGATGGCCGCCTTTCATGAGAGTGAATCCTATCTTGGACTGGTCATACAGGTCTCCCAGTAAATTCTCCTTTTTACTCTTAAATGAAAAGTTTTTTTCAACACATAAAAACTCCTGGGACCTAAAAGAAGGGGGGGGGGGGGGGGGATAAATGTGCTTAGACTATATTGTCCTTACTTTTTCTATGCTGATGGGCAAGTGGTGTTGTGATGTTATTGCACTTCGCATGGTTTTGGTCCGGTATAATTTTGACTTGTTTATGGCTTTTTTTGCAGAGATGTGTGGGCTTTCCTCTTAACTTGCAAGGTTCAATACTGCAGTCTTTATGATCAGGGGTAATGATTCTTCTATTTTGCATGAAATGTATGCTCTATTGCTTTGTTGTTTCAGCTATATTTTAAGTTTTACTTGTTTGACCTTAGTTGCAAACATATAAGATGTGTACATATAACTTATATCTAGTTCCCTATATGTTTGTAACTATCAAACTATTCTCTATTTGATTGTCATCTATATTTTCACAGTTATACTTCAATTGGAAGCATATATGACACGGTACCAAATGCATTGCTTTCCATCAGCAACACCTCCAGCAAAGAAAAGTTTAAACCTGCATATTTGCTTCCTGATGGAAGATTAGAGAGGGCTGGGAGAGTTAAAAAAAATTCTACGTTAGATGGCACTCGTTTTCCTGCTGTCAACAATGGCGTAGACAATGTGGATTCACCTAGAAACAGGATGTTTACAGCCTCAGTAATTGGTGTGGGGGATGAGATTTTGTAAGTCATTCTTTATCCTTTTTTAAGAGGGGCGGTTGGGGTGGGTGGTTGAAATCGGTGTTTGTAAAGAGGGAAAGGAACTACAACTGCCAGATATAAAAATTTACCAAATGGGTGACTGCACAGTGTAGATACTTCCCCTTATTGCCACCTCTCTCAACCTTTTTATTCTTCTCTATGTGCTGCTATTGATGAAATCCTATGGTACTCTTTTTATCTGTTACATAGCTCAGGTTTGGCACTGTTGAGGATCAGTTGGGACCTTCATTGTGCAGAAAGCTCCATTCCATTGGTTGGTTGACATCACAAACTGCTGTTCTTAGGAATGATGTGAGTTTGCTATCTCATTGTTCTCCTTGGTTAAATATAATTTTGCATGGCTTTGCTTTGCTTATTAATGAAATAGTATGTTGTACCCTATACATATAGGGTAGGCCTCTCAATTCATAATCTATATATTGACATCTGCTGATGAGCTTTATGTTCCTTATTAGGAATTTTTTTGTGGAGCTTTGTGGAAAACTGTACAATCTTCATCTATTGAGTGTATCTTACAGTTCCATCTTTTTCTTTTTTACTTTTCTTTAAACCAGATAGATTCTGTAGCTGAAGAGGTTGAACGATGTAAATCTACGAGTGACATGGTAAACTTTTTACAGTTGTTTGAAGAGTTTAGTGCTTATTTGTGGTGATGACATCAAACAAATAAGGATTGTTGATTTTTATTATGCTCTTTGCTTTTCATATCCTTGTAGGTAATTTTGTATGGAGGTGTGGGCCCGTTGCATTCTGATGTTACTTTAGCAGGTGTGGCAAAGGCATTTGGGGTTCGCCTGGTGCGTGGTTTTATTTGAAGTAAATTTTTTAGATTGACAGATTGTGTCGTAGACCTTAGCTATCTATTTCATCAGTTTCTGAATTTTGCCTTAAATCTGCTTTTTTGACAATTGAAACCATATGGTTTATTTGCGAGAAATATCGTTTAAATTTTGTAAGCTTACCCTTTTCTATAGGCTCCTGATGAAGAGTTTGAGGAATTTCTAAGGCATCTTATCGGTGACCACTGCACTGGTGATCGAAATGAGGTAAAGTACTTTGAAGATTGATTTACACTCTAAATATTGCTAGATTTCATTGCATATGCATTTATATCAAAGGATGACATTTCAACATCCAGCAGACAGAATAGATTTTCGCCATTCATAGAGCTTTAATTTGCTCTTGGGAGATTATTTTGTGGTTGACTGAAACCTATGTTGCTCCGATTATTCATTGTTCTTGAAATACCCGTGTCCGACACCCGTGTCCGACGCATATTCGGACATGGGTATGAGGATATGATCCTTCAAGGACTCTCCAAATACATGGAAATCTTAGAAAAAATTGAACATACCTGTGTCGGGCACATACCCGAGTCCGATACTCACACCCAAGTCTGAGTAATATAGACTGAAACCAAGGGCAAATGCTTCTGTTCAAATCGGAAACTTAAACACCCATGGACATCCCATACTTTTCTAGATTAGTGCTTTCATTATAAGGAAACACAATTTGAGAAGGAAAGCTGGAATTTTACCATAATTTGCCTTAATCTGCTGTTAGTCATTACTTGGCACATTTATTTCATTATTTGTGTTTGACACAAAATTCAAGTACATGAAATTTGAATTTATTTCTTCTCTACATAGTATGCTAGGTAGGTAGATTTTTTTTTTTTTTTTTTTCATGATTGTGATCTCATCATTGTGTTTTCTTCTCCAGATGGCTCAGTTACCTGAAGGCATCACTGAACTATTGCATCACGAAAAGTTGCCTGTGCCTCTGGTGGGTGTCTGAAACCTCGCTACGAAAATTATATTACAGATTTGCAGCAATTATTTCTTCTTGGCCATATTGACTGTCACTATGATATGATCGATGAAATGTTAACTTGAATCATTAATTATCGAATGATCCTCTTATGTAGATCAAATGTAATAATGTAATCCTACTTTCTGCAACAAATGCTACTGAGCTAGACAAGCAGTGGGATTGTCTGATTGAATTAACAGGATCTGATGGCTGCTTAGTGACAATGGAACCGTACTCATCAAAGCGCTTGACAACAAATCTAACTGATGTATGTGTTACAATTTCATGCTGTTGTTAATAATCTGCTCCTATGTTACTTGGATTCGGGTGTGAGTGTCAGACACGGGTATGTTTGATTTATTTTAAGTTTTTCCATGTATTTGGAGGGTCTTTGGGGGATCATATCTCTATACCCATGTCCAAATATGCATCGGACAGAAATGTTGGACACGGGTACTTCTAGAAAAATGAAGAGTCGGAACAACATAGATCTGCTCTTCATGTTAGAGTTGATTTATAAAGCAACCTTTCATTTATCTTTTAATATTATTTCTTTTTTATATCGATATTCTTTTGCTTATAACATCATTGTGTTTCGCAAAAATGCAGGTAGAAACTGCTCAACCCCTATCTAAACTTTGTCTTGAATTTCCAGACCTTTACATTGGTAAGGGTATTCACAATCCTTTAGGTTTTTCTGGAAAAATATGATATTTTTTTCTATCTTTCGTTAAAATGTTACTTTTTTTTGTGCAACATCAAGGTTGTTCCCGCAAATGTAGACAAGGGCCTCTGGTAATTAGCTTTGAAGGCAAGGTATATGAGCATATCATGAGGATATCAAGCTTTTCTCATTAAACCTCGTACTCTAGCTATGTTGCTCCGACTCTTCATTTTTCTTGAAGTACCTTTGTCTGACATCCGTGTCCGACGCATATCCGGACATGGGTATGGGGATATGATCCTCCAAGGACCTACCAAATATATGAAAATCTTGAAAAAATTTGAACATACCCGTGTCCGACGCTCACACCTGAGTCCGAGTAACATAGTACTCTAGTGTTTCCCCCTTCTGTACGCTAATACGTCATTAATTTGGTTACAGGACCGAGCTAGAATTCGAGCAGCTGTAGAAGCATTGTGTAAGAAGTTCCATCCAGGAGCATTCTCTGAAGTCAACTAAGATAAATCTGCTGTTCTTTCAAGTTTTGCTTGTCAAGCTTCAAAATCAAAGAAGCTTATTTGACTGCAGCAACTGCAACTCCCAGTTTCCAGAGTATATATGGTGGAAACGTGCCTTTGGATAGAATGGGAAGTTGGAGTTGTAATTGAGAGGGGAGAATGAAATTCAAAAGGGGAAGAATACATTCAAGATAAATGCTCCATGAATGGGTAAGACCTAATGTTTAAGAAGAAAACGTTTATACGGCTGTCACAATGAAGTGAACTAACTGGTGAAATCCTTGTATTAGTTCGTAGCCAAAGATCAATCAACGGTAAAGACTCTTTCAGACCAGAGCCATAAACATTCTTTTTGAATGCTCTGATTCTCTTCATTTGTTTGAATTGCCAAAGTCTTTCTTATTTAAGCGATGTCTTACAGTGCATGTGTGATGTTTCAAGTTAGATGTTGCTTGGTTTGCATGTAAAAGTTCTTCCACTTTGGACTTCATTCCTATATTTTGCATGCACCAAGGAAGACTTCCCATATACCAGCATTGGCTTTTGCTGATGGACCGTAAAACAAGGCTATTTGCTGGACCTGGCTCTACTTGCATTCCACACTCGACCCTGCATAATTAGGGTGTAATCGAGTCAAGTCGAGCTCAAGTTGTAAGAAGCTTGAACTCGACTCGAAGTTCAAGGCTCGAAACTCGATTTGAGTTCAATCGAGTTTTATTTTTAAAGTTCGAACTCGATTCGAGAAAAAAATCGAATTGCTCAAACTCGTTTGATTAAGTTCGATTAAACTCGTTTACCTAATAAAAAATTAGTAACATTTACCAGCTACTTGCCTTCAACTATTTGTCACCACATTATAGATATAGCCATTGTTTTACCCAACTTCTGAATATTATATCTGTACAGTTTACTATATAGGCCAAAAAGGAAAAAAAGAAGAAAGATTAATGTTTATATCACATTATGAAATGTATAAAAAGGGATTTTGAGAATCTTAATAATACTTCGTTTTGGTGTAATCTAATTTAAATGTAGAACACTGCATTGCATATCAATATTTCTGATATGGGCTATGGCATTATTTGATGGCATAAACCTAAAACTGAGAACAATCGATTGGACATTGACAATCAATTCCCAAATAATGACTTGGGTTGGTAACTTTGAATAAAACATTCAGTTTTGTACAAAGGAAAACAACAATTTTATGTACAGAATGCACAAAAGGAATGCAGCAACAAGTGAAGGTTAGAAGAAATTCATGAATTAATTACAAAAAATCCCATTGCCAATAAACCTTCTCCACAATCCCTCCACCACTTCGTACAGCAAGGTGAAGTGTATCAGAAGCAGGGGGAACACCCCAGAGATATGGCACTGCAACTGTCATGGTAAGCTTTTCATGCAAACCACCTTTGCTGCCCTTCTCTGCCGCAACGACCTGAACATTATCAATAGGCAAATTTCAAAATTACAAGTAGCCAAGCCACAAGAAGGCAAGCAAACCCTCAAAAAGATTCAGTGCGCGATGATCATACCAGCTATGTTACTCGGACTCGGGTGTGAGTGTCGGACATGAGTATGTGTTCGACATGGGTATGTTCAATTTTTTCCAAAATTTCTATGCATTTGGAGGGTCCTTGGAGGATCATATCTCCATACCCATGTCCGAATATGCGTCGGATATGGGTGTCGGACACGGATACTTCAAGAAAAATAAAGAATCGAAGCAACATAGCATACCAGTGCTAAATACAAAGGAAAGAAGTACTACACGTCGCCAAGTTTGTAAGAGAACCATATAGAAAGGTGAGTATGAAACCATATTTTGAAAGCGAACCAAGAGATTGAACAATAACATATTACTTTTGATTCACAGACTTAGAAAGATACTAAAAAGGAAGACCACTCAAAGCTGGTGTTTGATACTTGGAAAATTCAACAAACACATTTTCATGGTTTGTTTAGTAAATATATCAGACTTGCATGGCTGATTAAATAGGAAAATGGAAGTCAAAGACCGCCATTGCTGTGTGGGAAGCCAAGCGGAAGGTCCACTCACACAAGTTCCAACACAAACCAAAAAACAATTGTCGTAATTGGTAATTGGTAATTGGTAATTGGTAAAGTGTACAGGAATTTAACGGAATTTGGGCATTTTTTTATATCAATAATATAAGTAAACAAGGTCCCTGATTAAATAAACAAATAAGATTGCTTACTCCCAGTTTAATCCACTAGTTGACTAATTCTGTCAAGCTTTCAAGATACTAACTAAAACTTTCCTCTGCTAGATATCAATACTAAACATCAATATGAACTATGCTACAACAACAAGAAAATACTAAAAGATATGGTGACAAGATCTTAAAAGTTAAGGCTATGTGATGAAAGATTATTTTAGAATGTAACTACGATTTTCAATTCAATATCTTAATGTATGTAAAAATGCAATGTGGTAATGATTTAAGAAAAGATAATTCCGGTCCAATGCTGCATACCTCCCCACCATGCTCTAAAACAGTATCTTCTACAACATCACTAAGCATCTCAATGGAACGGCAAAAGCCAATGATACAAAGCCTTCTGCGCATGTCAAGTCCCTAGATTGACCAAATCGCATGTCTAAGTCAATTAGGATTGAACCTCGAGTTTATGACAAAATAACAGCATAAAAGTTTCTTACATTTGTTGCTGCAATGTCAAAAAGAGCACCTAGACATAAGCCTTGGTTAGGATCCATGTAATCACTCTCTAGAAACCGTTGTAATCTTTGAGACGTTTTTGATTTTCCCTGTTTCTTCTGCCCAAATAACAAAAATTCTTCAGCCAACTAACACCGGATTCTAAAATGATGAACCAAAACGAAACAAAAATATAAGACTAAGAGTCCCATATACCATCGAAGTTCAAAATTCCATTTTCTTTTGGTCGATAAAACATTGATCGCTCTTAAATACTTGAAGAAAGAAAGAGTTATAAATGAGTAATAACAAGATAGTAAGAACTTACATCAGAAGAAGTTAGACGCCGCGGAACCATTGAACCTCCAATTTGAATTAGTCCATCTGATGTGAACAAAGTGACTCTCTCCTCTTGAACCCATTCCAAATCTACGAATTTGAATAAAACACAAAGAATTCTAATAGTCCATCAACATACAAATCACAATGCAAAACTTAAAAATTCCATCTTTCACTTAAATTTACTTTTAACACCTATGACCCTTTAATCAATTCAATTCAATCATCTATTTTGTTACATAAAAGAAACAACTTTAATCTATAAAATATCTATCTTGCCCCTGTTCCGTTGACTGCAAATTTTCGATTTTGATGACAAAAAATGGCGTAAAATAATGTTTAGAGATTTGGGTATGAAACATTTGATTTCACCCTTTTAAATGAAGTAACCAAAACGATTCGAGAATTAAGCATAATTAAAGTGAAAGAAAAAAGATGGGTTTTTTTTTTTTTTACCATTGTCACCAGGGGACCAAGGAAAGAAACCAAAAGAATCATCACCAAGGAAACCGCCGGAATCTGAAGCTTTAGAAGAGAAACGAAGGAAACGAGAGGGACGATTTGAGAATCTGAAGGAAGTTGGGAGAAAAGAATTGGTTTGTCCCCAACGAGAAATGGAAGGAAACGAAGAGAAAGAAAAGAAGAAGATAGTAGAAGTTTTAGCCATTAAACAGGTTTTTTTTCAGAAGAGGAAATCTATGGGAATTGTAGGAACAGAGATGATCGGAGATAAAAGGAGACAAAAAGGAAAGCGAAAGGGAAAGAGAAAGGAAAAAGTTTCGACTCCACAGATGTGAAATTGGACACGTGGTGGAATGAGTTTTTTGTTTTTGCAGCTGGCAATCCGGGTTTGAACGTATGGATGTAAATGAATCGGACTTGAACGAATATGTTTATATTCGTGTTCGGTTTGTGTTCGTTAAGAATTTTAAAATTGTATTCAAGTTTTGTTCGTTTAAAATTAAGTGTGTTTGTATTCGTTTATTTAATGTTCATGAACAAGTTCATTAAAATTAAATGAACTTGTTCGTGAACATTAAATGAATATGTTCATGAACATATAATCGAACATGTTCGCGAATAATTAAAATTATGTTCATGAACAATAAACAAACAAATATAAATAATTTTAACAAACAAATAAAAAAATAAATCAATTTTATATTATTATTATTAAATATAAAATAATAAAATACAAACGTAATTAAATTAAATTTATTATTAAATTAAAGTTATTAAATAATATTAATTATATTATAAGTAAATAAAATAAAATAAACGAACATAAACGAGTTTTAAATGAACGATAAACGAGCTTATTTGTGAACATAAATGAACCTAACACACATCTGATCGAACTCGGTTCGTTTAATAAACGAACATTAAAATTGTGTTCATGATCATTTATTTATCTTAATAAACGAACATAAACGAACAAAAATCGAACTGTTCACGAACGATTCGTCGAACGCTCTGTTCGTTTACAGCCTTATTTGAACGATTGGTCTAAGATTTTATATTTTAAATATAAAATATTATTTGTAATAATTTCTTAAATATAAATATTAAAATATAATAAAATTAATTTAGATATTATTTTTTAATATAATATTTCTAAAAGATTACAAAATCTCGTTGTGGTATCCGAATGCTTTTGAATTTGAATGCGCAACAATAATTTTTGCTCTGAACGGCTAAGGAAGGTGGCATCAGAATGGCTTTTATAGGAATGTATTCAAAGAACAATGTGGCATCCAAATGCCTAACGGAAGGCATCTGAATGCCGAAGCTGAAAGATGAATATGTTTGAAAAATGATGTAAGGTACTCGAATTTTCAAGTCCACGTGACCATTTTGTTTGAAAAATGACCTAAACCATCCGAATGTCCAATAGAAAACATCCGAATGCTCAAATTACAAGTCCAAGCTGTTTGAAAAAAAAAAAGCCGAAGGCATCGACTATCCTCACCATGGCATTGGAATACTTCACTTCAAAAATACATTTTTAAACAAAATTTATCAAATAACCAATTTCATATTTTTCATTCATCATATACAAAATTTTACATAGCTTGTAAGTAAGTATATGTCCAGATAACATACACAAAAAATTTACAAATAAAATAGTCATGACTATTGCAAGTTATATATCTTTGAATCATTTTTATTTGTGATTGATAAAGTTTACAAACGGCAGCACACATCCATACTGTCAATACAGCTACAATCCCTTTTTCTCTTTTGACTATTTATAATCAAAGTCAAGTGAACCATGACCGCAAAAGATATATTTTTTAATGTTTTAAATTATTCAAATATCAAATTATCAATGCTGATAAATAATTCACGCCTACAATAGGATATATCTATTTATCTATCTCTTGACTCAAAATGAAAGAAATGAATTAATTAGCATTTTGAAATTTTAATACTAGCTGAAATTTACAAGACAAGTCAAATTACAACATATTATGCAATCTGGTAAGACAAGTGAAATTACAACATGTTATGCAAACTGGTAATTGGAATTTTTATGCTAAATATAGGCACAAGTTACCTTGTAACCATATCAGGATGTATTTTGACGAAACTCTAAAATCTATTCTTCCTAAAGTTTATTTTTATTGATTTAGTCAAAGCCCCTGATTTCACCATTTCTAAATAAACAGATTTTATTAATATCTTAAAATACACACAGGACTCAAGACACATAAAGCACATAAAGGAGGAGAGAAATAATTGAATTGACAAGAATGAGACATATCCCTTAAGCAATAAAAAGTAGTGCCAAATAAGACATACTTTTCACTCTAGTTCATCCAGCTTAATCTCATATTGTTCACCAGAAGAAAGGATTTTTACACCAACCATACCCTTCTGCCACTCCGTATTTCCTACCAATATTAATCTTTGTGCATTTGTCCGTGCAGCTCGTTTGAACACCCTAAAAGAGAAATGAATGAAATCAAAATAATGAATGATAACTCAAAAAGTCAAAAACATGAAAGAAATTTGGTCGACAACTCTGTTAAAGTTTATTATCTTAAAGGACATCATTGGTATTAGTACCATTTAAGTGGTTTGCTCTCCAAGACTAGGTCAACACTTTGGCCTTTCTCCCTGAGTTTAGAAGCAACTGTAGCAGCTACTCCTTGAAGATCATTATCCAGAGCACAAACAATGTCATCTACTTCAAGGCTAAGTTCTGGTAGGAGCCCCTTTTCCTTAAGCAACTTTGAACCACAATCCGGAGAATCACATCCAAAAGGCAAAAAGAGTATAAATAAAAGAAATATGAAAGCAAATCAACCATAGATAGTAAAGAGAATATACTTGTCAAATGAGGAAATGAGAGTGGTTGGAATAATTAGCAAAATGACACATGAATAACATGACTTATCATACCATAATGAGCCATAATTGACTGATATATAAACTATAAAGTATCAATTTGTTTGCATATGACATAATCGTGAATTCACAAGAAAATATTCTAGTATACAATTATTAGTTCCAGGCTCTAACTTACTTCCACGATGACGGCATCACCAAACCCAAAGCCACAAGCTGGAACATCATCCCCACCAAAAGTAGAAAGTAATCGATCATATCGTCCACCACCACAAATAGCTCTCAGCTTTCCTTCTCTATCAAAACCCTGAGAAAAATATTCGTCATACTGAAAGTTCAAAAGGTGGAAAGAAAACAGATAAATCCATATTACATTCTGTAATAAGCTAAGACAATTTTCACGAATAACTCAAAGATTGAAAGATAAAACAGAGTAATACCACAAGAGACTTTCCGTGCTTACACCCTATAATACAGGCCACTGGCAAATGAACATCTCTATACTCATAGGCAGACCTAATCTTATTGACACAAGCAGGTGAAGTTTGGATATAATTTCTTTCAAGGGCAGGGTGCTGCTCTATGATCATAACGTTCACTGCCAATTGTAAAGACCAATTACATGTCTACTCATATTCTATCATGATCTCCTACATGTCAGAAGACTTCTGGCCCTTAGAGAAATAGGCTACACGCCTACCCCCAATAAAAGTTAAATCAATCTAGTTTATTAGCAGTACGAACATATTGCCATAGAAAAAGTTTCATCAGACCCGCACAAGTAGGCATTGGAGAAGTAAACATGAATGGTCCTTTTAAATTCAGTATCTTATGTAACTGCCCACACTCTGTATCAATGGAGGAAAGACTATATTATAAATCTAACCTCAAAAACAATACCAGTGTAGTAGGCAAGACCACGAACAACAGATGCATCAAACTGAATCCACTCGGAGTAACCAAACTTCTCAGCAAGTGAGAACAGTTGTTTCAAGTCAGCAATAGCTTCCCCAGCACCTCCAAGTATCTCTACATTTACGAAAGAATATGGCACACACAATTAGGATTAAAGCCATTATCTTCTTATGGAAAACAGAACTATTTACAGTAGGTTATCCACAAAAGATTATCACATATCTCGAGAAAAGCTGAATGCTTTAGTCAGATACCCATTTGAAGCTTTTAACATGGACATAGAAACTTGTTTCAGGGAATCTGAGGGCAATGATTTAATTTCAAATATCAGCTACAATCTCAAGAAAACTGAACATTGGGCAGCCATTATTCTTTTTCTCTCTTTGTTTGAGATGGTGATACTTTTTTTACATTTTTTCCTATTGGTTATACAAATCTTTATCAAAAATAGAAACATGGAAGCTAGCCCAACCCCCCAAGAAAGGATTTCGTCTAAGCAAATTCATGAGTGATACCTATTAGCTGACAAAACAACCAGATATGAGGTGGAGAAAAAGCTGAAAGCTAGAAATACGTTTGTTTAAACTGCCTTCATCTAGGGTAACATGTGACTTGTTGACTTTTTACCCTACCCTACCCTTTCTTTCCTTTTTCTTGGGGGGATAGGAGGGAGGAGGGTAACTAGCATTTCCTTTGATGAAAGAAAATAATATCAAATAACATGTGGAAAAACCAACCTTCCAACTTTGTCAATGACTTTATGGAAAGGACTTGCAATAGTTCCTCAATAGCCTCTTCCGATAACCCACTAGCGTTCAGCTCTCTCTTAATCTCATCTTTTGGAACCTTTTCAATCTATTCAAGAAAGAAAACTAAATTAATTAACTAACAAGTGCGTACAAAAAGAAATAAAGGAGAATATGTACATCCAGCCATTGCAATGTTCCTCTCAAATTTAAACAAAAAAATATAACCCAAAGACCAGAATGTGTTACCAGTTACAGAAAGCTAGTACATAACTAAGAGAATAAAACTTAGTACTATGGAAATCATAAATGCTAAACTTTAATCAACTCACCTTGTCTATGATGATGCAAACCTTGCCAAACAAATTTTCAGGTACCGAGTAGCATCTCAATACTTCTTGCAATACCTGTGAAGTAGATATGAATTACAATCTCGCAAAATATAATTAACAGTTAGTACATGTTGCACTTTCATAGAAAGTAAAACATACTGCATGGAAGAAAGCATTGATGGAATATAGCTTTTGCAAACGTAACCATTAATGTATTCAAGAAAGACCTCAAATTTTCATGCAAGAGCCTACCTTTCGGCTTGAAACCTTAAAGCCAATATCTGATTCCGTGATTCCAATTCTCTTGAAGAAAGTGACAATGGAAGAAATAAGTTCTGCCTCAGCCTACAAAGCAAAAAATGATAATCTTGATAACTAGAAAATGAATGAAGGAATCTCCCAACAGAATCATACACGTGCACCGTTTAAACCAGATATATGTTAAAAAATTTAGATCCACACGTTCGATCAACAATCAACTGTCTGGTTTGAGCACATATCTGCAGCAACTTAAAATTTCACTATGTGTTTCTACAAAAAGAAAAGAGGAATTTCTATACTTTTGTAGCAGGTAAGTACATGTGAGCGAGGGACTGAGTAAAATAGTGTCCAAGTTTATAGAACAATTAGGATGCTGCCACTGCTGTCCTACAGAGGTTATATAAACTATAGTTACAGCAATGAAAGGCCATGTCCCAATCAATTGGTAATGAAAAATAGCATCTACAGAAGCTTAGTAGTTCATAAAGCATATCAAGTTGGCAGCGCATACAGTAACTTCAGGTACACCAAGAATATCCATATTCCATTGATAGTGCTCACGGCGGCGTCCCCTTGTCATTCTCTCATACCTCCAACACTGACCAATGGCAAACCACTTCAATGGGAGGGATAAAGATTTTCTGAACCAAAAAAAACAGTGGGATCAAATTCTGGCATCTGTACCTGGATACAAAAATAATAACAGAAAGAAAAAATAAACACCAAAATATTTTGCCACTATAAAATATCATATCTTTGAAGCAAACACAAGAAGGTTTTTTTTTTTTTGTTGAGAAAAACATGAGTAGCAAAATTATGTGGAATCAACATTCTCCATACCCTTTCTGTATCACCAGCCTTGCTAGAGAAGGTGTGAGCTCAGGCCTCAATGCAACACGGCGATTTCCCCGATCTTCAAAACAATACAACTGCACATAAAAATGGCATATTGCAACAGTCACTGAAAACTTACTCTAAAACAAAGTAAAATGTAAACAAAACACGGGCAAGCTATGTTACTCGGACTCGGGTGTGAGTGTCGGACACGGGTATGTTCAATTTTTTTCAAGATTTCCATGTATTTGGAGGGTCCTTGAAGGATCATATCCCTGTACCCATATCCGGATATACGTCGGATACGGGTGTTGAACACGGTACTTTAAGAAAAATGAAGAGCCGAAGCAACATAGCAGGCCAGTATCAAGCATTAATATATTGCATACTCTTAATGCCTTTGCACTCATGCTGTCAAATGTTACAGTATCACATTCTTACTTTTATAGTGCAAGTGGCTCTAGTGAACAGAATAATCATCTTATTTCCACAAGTAATCATAAATGTCCTCTGCTAAAATAAATTTAGCTATTTTATGAAAAAAAGCAGAATATTTGGTGTCAGATACTACTACATTAGAACCTTATCTTTCG
Organism: Fremontodendron californicum; assembly: GCA_030761205.1. NCBI lineage: Eukaryota > Viridiplantae > Streptophyta > Magnoliopsida > Malvales > Malvaceae > Fremontodendron > Fremontodendron californicum. Next base: position 6,138,756 of record JAULJL010000009.1, on the reverse strand, counting down.
CCACATTTAATATCTTTGAGTTCAACTACTAATCAAAACAAATATGTTCCGTAATTAAACACAATGTAATAAAAAAGGGTAAACCTGATCTCTAATCTCCTCTCCTGCCTTCCTAATAAACAGAGCCTCTGATTCTAGCACTGGATAATCAACCTCTTCGAATCCAAACAACCGCGAAACCTTCAATAACAGGGGAAAAAAAAACAATTCTAAGTGAAATAAAGTAAAATCACGGAGCAAACACTTCACAGAATTGAAAACTAACCTCTCTGAAATGGTTAAAGAGCCAATTACGGAGTCGCATATCTTCAGGAGGGAAGTCGCGAGTCCCTTTAGGTGGATTCACATCGATTCTCTGAACCTCCTCCGCCACTGGCGACGGGGATAGGGCGCCAGACCGTCCTCCGCCGCCGCCAGAGCCGCTGCTCCTGCTGCCATTGTCGGTTGCAGACGACTGCACCGAAGCTAAGGAAGAGAAGGTTCTAGGTTTAGCAGAGACTAATTGCCTCGGGATTGGGAATTTCCGAGGTGCGAGAGAGGACTGAGAGAAAAGGAACAAAGGTTTTAGCGAAAAACTGAGGCGCGGATTCAGCAGCGAAGAAGGAAGCGGAGGCATTTGCGGCAAAAGTTTTTACCGTTCCTAAGCTGCTCTGTTGCAGATAGCGTGGTTTCATTATTTGGGCCTGGGCTCCAATGGGTTTTTAAATATAGGGCTTTACTTGGCCCAATTAATGCAGAAAATTGGGATCTTATAATTTGAGTAATTGGTTTTTTTTTTTTTTTTTGGAATTTTCGATAGAAGATTTTACAATATTTTTTAAAGTTAGTTAAGATATTATTTATAATAATTGTTGATGGTTTTTTAGACTTCTGCAAAATTAGTTTACTTAAATTCTTATAATGGTTTCTGATATGTTTGAAATGCAACTCAACTTGCATCCAACATGTGTTAAATTTTTACTTGGGAGATTTTTTTGAAGTAATGTATCCCAAAAAGGTAAGACAAAATGTGAAGCAATGAAGTTTGTCAAGGACAGAGTGATTAATAGAATACAAACATGGAAGCAATCTTTACTGTCACAAGCAGGAAGGGAGGTACTAATCAAAGCTACGGCATGTGCTATACCTACCTATGTTATGCAATGCTTTAAAATACCAGAAAAAGTTTGTCGTGAGCTTAACTCAGCCATGGCTAACTTTTGGTGGGGGCAACAGCAATAGGAGAAGAAGATACACTGGATCAGTTGGGGTAAGCTCACAATTAGAAAAGAAAAAAAAAAAGGAATGGGGTTTAAGGAGCAGTCTGTGTTTAATAAAGCACTGTTGGCAAAGCAGGGATGGAGACTTTTAACAAACCCGGATGCTTATTGGGCTAAGATTTTAAAAGGGATATATTTCCCTCAGTGTAATTTTCTGGAGACAAGGAAGGGGGCTAAAGCTTCATGGGCCTGGCCAAGCATTCTTGAGGGAAGAAAGGCCCTCAAGGATAATGTTTTCTGGCAGGTTGTAAATGGTGAAAGCATAAGTTTTTGGCAGGATAACTGGGTGCCAGGAGTGGATCTGTCCAGGTTTAATCTTAATAGAGAAGATGGGCAAGGGGAATGGCCTAATGAGGTTGCAGATATTATTGACAGAGTAGAGGAGGAATGGAGGCTTGATGATATCAAAGATAAGGTACCTAAGACGGTCATAAAAGCAATTGCTACAATCCCCATCAATAGGGAAGGAGGAAAGGACAGGATTGTATGGTCTACAACTGAACATGGAGAATACACTGCAAAGGCTGGGTACTATACGATCAGAGATAAGGAGGAAATGGTAATAAGCAGGAATCCATCTTCATCACATATAATTGATGAGGTAACCTGGAAAACCATTTGGAAAATACCTGTACCAGCTAAAATAAAAAACTTCTTATGGAGGGCATGTGGAAACAGGGTAGCTACAGGGCATAATTTGTGGAAGAAGAAGTTGGCCCAAAATCCACTATGTCAAATATGCCATAATTGAACATGTGCTGCTGCTGTGTGAGTGGGTTGATTATATATGGTTCGGGTTAGATGTGGGCTATAAAGTTGATAAAGCCCAAATCACAACCTTGGATGAATGGATGGGGAGTGTTCTGCAAATAAAAAATAGCAATAAGGATCAGGTGAGGAAGGTACAGGTGTTGGTTGCTGTGACATGTTGGATGATATGGAAGGAGAGATGTATGGTAATTTTCCAAAAGAAAAAAGTGGATACAGAAGGGCTGATCAAAAGAATAAATAACAGTATCAGGGAGATACAAGAGTTGAATGGTGATATCATTGATGCAAAGCCTGAAAAGATGAAAGAAGGTGAAGACAGATGGAAAAAAAAAAAACCCTGAAGGATGGTTTACAGTTAATTGTGATGCTGCATTCGACAATAAAGAAAGAGAAGCAGGAATAAGGGTAATGGTGAGGAATAATGAAGGCATGATGGAAGGTGGGACTGGCTTACTGATAAAAGCGAATTCATGTATTGAATCAGAAGCAGTGGCCTTGAAAAAATGTGTTGAATTGGCAGCTACAATGAAGCTGAAAAAAAATTGAATTGCAGACAGACTTCAAGCTGGTATATGACTACCTGAAGAAAACAGGAAAAAAAAGATGCTGGAGGATCGACCCCATATTAGATGACATTCAATGCAAGCAACATCAGTTTGAGGAGCACAAGGTGAAATGGATAAGACGAACAGCAAATAAAGCTGCAGATTGAGTGGCATCCCAATTCAAGAAGAAGATGTGCATGAACAATTGGGTAAGGTTACTCCCATATTCTTTGGTGTCCATTTTGAGTAGAGATGGGCTTCCAGCACCACCTAGTGAGAGGGAATAAAAGATGCTATTAATGTTTAGGAGACACAAGCTGAACGTATTCTCATGTAATGACATTAGTAGATTGTTCGGAGGGACAAGGTTATACTATTGTAATTGATTCTTTGAGTAAATGAAAATATATTGAATTTGGGAAGAAAAAAAAAAATGTATCCCAGAAAAGAGATAAAATTAAACAATCAAATCAAAAGTAGTTTTTTATTAAGAAAATATGAAATGGCAATTGGCAAAAGCATCTCTCTTTTCTTCCTTTAGATGCTCAAATGATGATAATTTTGAATATGATATAAATTGATATTAAAAAATATTTAAAATGTCACATAAAATATGACATGGTACAAAAAATAATACGAATATTATGCGAATACACAAATGTGTTAAAATCTATAAAACACGAATTAATAATATATCAAATTTATATAAATATATAATACCTTAAATACTATTATGACATAAAAATAATACAAATACAATATGAATACACGAATTATCAAATCTACATGATGCAACTTGGTATCTGTATTTGTTGTCCTTGTTTGGTTTAAGTCTTGAGTTGATATACCTTATGATATGGAAGAATAACTTTTTTCAACCATGTTTTTGGATCAACTTATATAAAAACAAAAAACAAAAAATAAAAAATGAAAAAATGAAAAAATGAAAAAGAGAAAGAGAAAACTTACAAGAGGAACAAAGAATAAAGCAAAAATCCTCACTATAAAGTCGATTCATTTTATTTTGAGACATGCTACATTCATAATTATACCCTTTCATCAATGTTTATCAAATAATGTAAACTTAGATTCATTTGAATTCTCCATAAGAAATATTTTATCAAATTTGAAATGTCATTTATAATTGAACTCTTTTAATTATAAAACGATATCTTCAATCGAGAATTCGAGATCCAAATGAATTTAAAAATTATAATTTAATGACTAATTTCTGCTTTCATTTAATAAAATTGAAATATTATTTTCAAAGAAAATAAATACTCCATTTTAATTCATTTAGGCACGTCATCTGCCCTATCTGTGCTAGATATTATAATTTAATAAAATAATAAATAAATAAATAAAATGAGTAATATTCCACTTGTACTTTTTTACATCACATAATAAAAATAGAATAAAATTTGTGGTCAGTCCACTTATTTTTATTTAATTTTCTTTTCTGCCGACGCTTAGTTTTAAGGTACCAAATTAAATTTGCATTTTGATAAATCCAATACTCAATTTATTTATTTAACTTTATCTTTGAAATTACCAGATATATATTTTTTATTTGCTTCAAAGTAAAAAGAAAAAATTTAAAGAAAAATTCGTTTTTTTTTTTCTTTTTTTTTTCCAATCTTCATAACCACAGACGTCTCTCGGAAGTTTCTTCCGGTTTCTATAGATTTTCTTCTTTGTTCAAATCTGAGTTCCTTCGAATCCTCCAAATCTCTTTTTCTATTTCAGGTATTTTCAAACTAACTTCATTTTCTTCTTCATTTAATTTTTTTTGTATATCATTATGCTTTTGCCGATCAACTTTTACTATAGTTCGAAACCCTACCTTTTTGTTTCGCTGTCGAGAAAATTTAAATTACTGTATGTTCTTATGTGTTTTTTTTTTTTTTTTGTTCAATTTATTTTGATGTGAAAAAGTGGAATTCGATTCGGTCAATTAGTCGTACAGTTGACTTCAGTTTTTTTTTTTGGCTGTATACGATCTCATGCACTTGAAACAAATTAAGCTCGCTTTTAGCTTTCTCGCATTTCATAGCAACTAAAGATATATTTTTTTTTTTTCCTTTTGTTTAGAATCTGCATATTTTTAAGGCTGTATCGCTTGCTCGTTTTAATTGGATTCTATTGTCAGCAGATGTATTCGAGATAGAATTTGTTGGTTTTAGGGTTTATTAGTATAAGGAAATTCAAACGTTATCAGGATAATAAGTGTATGGTTAAGAAGGTTGTTTTGTTTGGTATGTCATTCTTAGTTTCAATATGAAGATTGATTGTGTGATGAATTCAGATTCATTATTTAGTTTCGTTGTTGTTGAATGCAAATTAATATTGTTTTGCATTTGTTTGCTTATTGAAGAAGTTGAAATTGAAAGAAGAAATCGATGAACAAGAAAAGATGAATAATCATTTGCTTTATATATTAAAGCCATTGACTATGGTAGTAACATTGGAGGATACCAGGGGTGCTTAGTGTTCACTTAGTTGCATGACAACAAGTTTCTGATCCTAAATAGAGAAATGTTTAGGTCTTTAAATATTGATTATTGGACTACGCCTTCGATCCACTAGCATATAAAGTTGTTTTTACCATTCACCATTCACCATTCACCAAAAACTAAAATTGTTTATTGTTTTATTGATGTGAATATTTACAGCATAATAGGAGACGATAGGAAGGTGATCTTGTGAAAACCATAAGCTACATTGTTGTTGATAGGCTCTACGCAGTTTGGCCACCAAATTCATGATCCTATCTTTCAATAAAAATCTCTTATATTTGTTGAGAGTCAAAGAGGGGAAACATCTTATTTTCACCATTTTCTTGAGGAAGGGGGATATTTATGCATAAGTGTAATTTCACGCGAGCTTTCATCTTGTTTATTTTGATTATTTATTTGCTTGTGTTCCTTTAATCTTTGCCTTTCCCAGTTTTCTATATGATATTAAACTTATTTTCCTTGTGATAAATAGGGCTACTTGATTTTATACAAATTCGAAGAGGGATGAGGCATTAGTTTTATTGTGATGCTGTCAACATGCAGACAGAGTCACAGGTCTCCTTAGCCTCTGAAGCGCAGCATAATGAAGAAAATATTCCTATTCAGGTGGGAGATCCCGCTATAGTGTTATCCACCTCAGATAATATTGTACCAGAGCAACCTGGTATGTAAATGCACTTATAATTCTCCTTATAACAGTTTTCATTGTTTCAAGCCCATGCACCATCTCCATCTATGGAGAATAGTGATTGTGCCTTTAATTGTTGTACGAACTGAATGCCTAATGCAGCTAAAAAGCCAACTCGGCAATGGGCTGCTTGGACACGTCAAGAGGAAGAGAGTTTCTTCACTGCATTACGACAAGCTGGGAAGGCATGTCAATCTTACATGTGATTTTCGCTTTTAACTTTTAATTCCTTTATAATAGTTACTGACACATGCATTACTTGCAGAATTTTGAGAAGATCACATGTCGTGTGCAAAGTAAAAACAAGGATCAGGTGATTTGCTACTAGATTGTGTTCTGATTGTTTCATTATCGATTCAAGTCAGACTATATTCCCTTGGCAATTTTTTGATTTGTCTTTTTCTTTTTGAAATTTGTAGGTCAGACATTATTACTATCGCCTTGTGAGGCGCATGAACAAGCTTCTCGGTCCGGGATTATGTTTGGATGCCAAAAACTCTAAAGATACTAATGCAGCAATGCTTCGCTGGTAATGCTGGGAACTAATTGCCTTTTTTTAAACTCATTTAGATAAATTCAATTATATTATGTGGACGATGCATTATTACAGCACTGCTAACTAATATAAGTTTTTAGTCAATCCAGAGGCATCATTTATATCTATTTAGAGCTGATTTATTGAGCTGAGATGGGCACCTCCAATGAAATAGGTTACCTACCAGCAAGTCTTAGATGCCCTTTGAATATATTAGGCGTATAACCATGTTGATCTTCAATTCGTATCCATTTGAGGGCATATGGCACAAACATTTCTTTTATGTACCCATTGTTAAGCATGAGCGTTAGAATCTTAATTAAGGACTTTTTTATGGTCTCATGCTCTGACAATGATGCATTAACCAAGAGTTGACCTATTATATTTTTGTTTTTATTCAAATTGCATGTCTTATTTACAGGTGGTCTCTATTGGAAAAGTATAGCTGCAGAGCCTCAAAACTTCATCTGAAACCTCGAAGATTTAAATTTTTTGTTGAAGCTTTGGTTAGTTCTTGTATATCGCTTGTTTACTTTCCTTTCCATAGAACATGACATTTTATGCTTGTGCTGGACTGACTGAATCTGTTGTCCCAATGAAGGAGCATCAACTCTTGAAAGACCGGAAGAAGAATGTTAGAAAACGACCTTCTCAAGGGGAGAATAGTTCACCTATATCTCCCAACGCTGTTGCAAATCAGAGTAGGGTTCCAGGAAATGATGCTTGTACAGTCAAACTGGTTCTTGTAGATGGTCAAAACATTCAAAAGTTAAGACCTGGAAAAGGGTCATTTAAGCGTAATACCAATGTAGGTGTCAATCATAGCAATAGCAAAGGGGAGTCAAACACCTTGAAACCTGCAAGGCAACGACGGAAACCAGGTAACTTTACCCCTCCAAACAAATAAATAAATAATATAAACTATATCTTCAGATTCTTCTGGTACAATAAGGTTTTCCTGATTTGTATTTACTTTTATGTATTGCTGCCGTGATGTTATAGATGTTGAGCATTGTACTAAACATTGTTGTTGATGTCATTGTTGATGTTTATTTCTTATAGCAACCTTCATTTTTCAGTTTTGTTATTGTTCTTGCTTTATATTATTAATACTTAATGTTTTAAGGCATGGTACGGGCATTCCTACAGTTCAATTTTCTTGTTTTCCATTCAAATTAAACTTGTATTGCTATACAATGCTTGGTAGGTGCCTCATCAGCTGCATACAAAAAATGGGAAAAGGCTGCAATTGCTGGGGTTTCTTTGGTCGCTGATGCTGCTGAGCATTTGGAGAGAACGACTAATGATGAAGAAGTTGAGCAAGAACAAGATACACCAGGTGACATTGAACTTAATCAATTTATCAATTATTTCCTTGAAAGGAATTGAAATTACCATTAACACAGGAAATTTCCTCAACTCCAATTTTTTCCTCTCCAATTCCAGGGCATAAGATTCTTGACCCAGTTGAAAATAATCAACTTCCTTTGCCTGCTTTCTCTCAAAATCCTTTTGCTGAGAGCAACATACATGCTGCGGGGAAACTTAGGCTCCAACTGTTTCCAATTGATGACAGTACTAGAAGAGCCTTGGAAATGGTGAGCGCCAGAAGGAAATTATGTTGATGATTTTGATGTAGCATCAAGTATTACCAGTTGGGCAGTGTTAAGGAAATAATTGGTCTTCATCTCTTGTCAGGATAAACACAACCCACACTTGGAACTCACTCTTAGTATTCGAAAGAAGATATCATCAGTATTGGAGCATCTGCATCGAAAATGGGGCAACTCAAGTATAGCATCAGGAGAGCTTATGCTTTTCCCTTATGGTGTTCAAAGAGAAAACCTTAGGGGTAATCTGAGATGGACTCAAGCATCCATCGTCAGTGCAGCAGATGTATATGCAATGATTGGAAGCCACCAAGTATTTCGCGTAAGGTACTTTCCTATATCTTTTTGGCCTCATTGCTATCTTCTGTGTTAGATTTGTAAGGATAATTGCTGATTTATAAGCTCTTTTTGAAGGTATGGTTGGTTTTCTGATACTGAAATTGCATCTTTGACACCCTACATTCCAAGTGTGCATAATATGAATGTTGAAAGTAGGAAGGGCTGTGTTGTGGAAGAAGTACAAGTACCTATCTCATCTACCAGTGATCAGTCTAAGAAACTTGATGGTCCTTGCAAGAATCAGCCAATATTACAGAATGAAAATATTGCCCTTGAACCTCCTTTAACTGATTTTCCCAATGAGATGAATAGATACCTTACCACTGGTGGGGATTCCCCTATTCCTGCAAGAAATGCATCATCAGATAGAAGCGAGACTTGCAATGTTGCTAATTTGAGATGGTTGGAAGATGCAGTAAGTGTCAATCTCTTTTAAAACTTTCCAACTTGTTCTATCCCAAAGCTGTGCCTTTTGTGCTTATTATCTAAATCTGGCAGCCTTAACTTATCAATTAATTTTATCCATTATCTTGCGCTTCACAAAATAGTCTGCTGCAAATGACTGCCTAGATATCTGCTGGATCAAGAGATAATCTCTTCTGAATTTTACTATTAGCATCGGAGGATCCATTAAATTTCTTTACCTATGACTTGTTGGACACTTGCACATTATCCTTGCGGTTGTTGCTGGGCTTCCTTGTTCAACCAACATGCCAGATTTCAAGCAACTTTACATTTTTTCACTGCCAACTGGAACTTATTTGGTCTAGTAGATTTCTTTAAAGAATAGAATTGCCTACTTTGGACATCCAAGATCTATTATTCATGAATGATCTTTGTATTGATCCCTTGTATATTTCTGACATTTTAATTTCTTTTGTTTGCTTAGGATGATCAGAGATTGAACAATAGTTTTGCTGCATTATCTGCTGGAGAATGGGCTGACAGTCTTACAAACATAAGTGTTGGAAATATTCTTGCGGAAGTGCCTCATGACTTGGATGGTAACTGTGTTGACCACCCCGTTGCTGAAAGCTTGCAATGTCTTCAGCAGATTCCATTCAGCTGTGATTCGTTTGACGCAGCTATTGCTGCTCATATATCTAGACATCAAAACAAGATGGAAGTTCCATCATTGGCATCCCATGCATCATCTTCTATCTGGGATGCTGAAGAAACATGTGACGCCTTCTCATTTTCAAAGAATCCTAATCCTTTTGCAGACGTTCCTAGATTCTCCAGTGCTACTTTCCAAGCATCCTGCGAACAGATTGCAAGATCAAACTCTGCAGGGTCTGGCACCCTTATTAAGGTATATCTTACTTTCCATTCCGGCAATTTGGTTGTCTAGGTGGAGGAATAGTTAACTAAAACCATTTACAATGTCGTTTCAGCTGCACCCACAGGAGCCACCTGATCCAGATGAGCCAATGGAAAATTCTGCTTGTGAAGAGTTTTTGGTTGAGTGTCCATCTGATACACACGTCACGAATACTGTGGAAAAGGATTTCAATGAGCTGACTGACATTTATTGGGTATGTTAGCTTTTGTAAACCTTTGATTGCATTAACCTGCAAAAGCAAGGTTGTTTTTCTGAGGCACAACTCTTGGGCTTGCTTAAAGTCATAAATTCTTTAGACAACTGACTATCTTTCTTGTTCTCCACATTGCAGCCTGACTCTTTAGGACCATTAGATCTTGATATACCATCTTGTAAGTATCATAGTGAAGATTTGATTTTAGGTGATAACCTTGGATGTTTGAACCGTCTAATAGCCAGCAGCCTGGATGCGTTTCAAAATTGCTTATTTTTCGGGTCGTACAAGAAAGAATCATCATCAACAGTAGATGCTCGGGAGAATGCATCCTCAGCTTTTAAAATTGGCAGTTAGGGTTGAAATCTTCATCGACTTCGATTTCAGGAAGAAACTAATTGAGAGAAAAACGTTTGTTGCTGGAAAACTTCGAGGCTGTGAGTGACTAACAAGTTTGTCTGACTCTGACCTGAAAGTGTGAGAGACAGAAGGCTGGTGCGTGCGAGCCAGGACGATTCAGGCTTTATTAGAGAAATTTCCCTTTTGAAGGAGCCTCATCAACTTGTACAAAGCAGCACTTTCACTTCCTCCACTTGGTGGTACGACTGGCCAACTTTTTTCATTTTATATCTTTATTTATTATTATGTATACTTGTTTATAGTCTGACGATTAACCCAAGTAACTCAAATAGACGACACCAGACCAGAGCCGTTCTATATATTTTATTCAACATTTCTTTAGTTTTTTGTTCAATTGCTATGTGGTGATTGAATGCATTTTTTTTGTGTGTGGAGAAGAACCAGCCTTCCTGCTTTAGGAACTTGAACTCATATACCACTGACACTGTATGTTAAAGCCTTTTATAATAAAATCCGGAATTAATTCAGTTGATTCATACAGTTATTTTTTATCTGCATTATCTCTTTTTCTATCTTCAGGTTGCGCTTCCTTTGTACCAAAAAAACCATCTCTTTTGTTATCCCTAAATTACGATTTTTTTTATCCAAAAAAAAAGGTATCTTTAACAACCTGAAGAAACAAAAAACAAAAACAGTATAATCCTGTATGATCTTTAGAAAGAAAGATCTAAAATATAAAAAAATATGAAAATAATACAATTACTATTTTTTAAGTGTTGATGATAATCCATTATATTTTACTTAATTCAATATCTTTATAATCGAATGATATATAAAAATTAACAAGCAAAGTGAGGTCAAATATTATTAGTAATAATTAAAGTTTTGCTTTAATATTATTTTCTTTATTTCTATAAATAAATAAAATCTTAAAAATATTCAATGACAAATTTCAGTGTTGAAAAAAATGAATAGGATCAACTAGTCCGATCGGTTAGATTGAGAATTAGTGATCTATCCGATCCATAACATACATAAAATCGAAAAAAGTATCAACTGATTAAGAATAAGTCAAACATCCGATTGAATTGAATCAGATCGATTCAGTGTTGAATCGATTTTTTTTATTTATTTTATAAATAGTGAGTATATGTTTAAATTAAGACTTAATCATTAAATTAAGAGTTTATGTTATTATTTAATATTAAAAAATTAATTTTTTATTTTTTAATCAGATCAAGATTAAACCAAAAACCGAAAATCCGTTCAGCTTTCCATCCAATTTTTTAAACATCAATAAATTCTTTTCCTTTCCAAGTTTAGACAGGAGCATAAAAAAAAAAAAAAAAATCTCTTTTTAAAAGACCGAACTAGAAAATCCAAAAGCAAAGAAGTAATTCCCCCGAAAAACCAAAAAAAAAAAAAAAAAAAGGCAAAGAAGTAAAGTAGTTAGTAGCATATGACCAAAACAACCTTTTCTTTCCCAACAAGAAACGGAGAGCTTCCCTTCCTTTACTCTCCTAACTCTCTTTATAAATAACCCAATCACCCTTCTGCCCTCTTTCTTCACAGATTCCACACATTGAACTACCTAATTCAACCAAAGCTCCTCTTGTTTTTCGACTCTTCCATCAACCAAAAACCATGTCTAACCAAGCTGAATCCTCTGACTCGTAAGTACCCAGATCTCTCTTTCCCTTTTTCTTCGATGGGTTTGTTTTAGATTTCTCTAATCTGATTCTGATTTTGTGTTTCAGGAAGGGGACTAAGAGGGATTTTAGTACTGCGATCTTGGAAAGAAAGAAGGCAGCGAATCGACTTGTTGTCGATGAGGCAATCAACGATGATAACTCCGTTGTTTCTCTTCATCCTGATACCATGGAAAAGCTCCAGCTGTTTCGCGGTGACACTATCCTGATCAAGGTTTCTACTTTAGATTTGACTTTAGTTTTTCCCTTTTCATTGGGTTCTTTTAGTTTTTTCTTAATGGGTATTTGTTTATGTTAGCTGTTTGTTGTGTTTTAGGGTTTAATTTTTACTAGGTTGTTTGAAATTTGGGGTATTATTTGATGGTTTTCCTGCGTTTTTTATGCTGTTTTATATTGGTCTTCAATTGGGTCTCTCTTGTGGTAGATTGGATGTATAATGGAAGTTATTGTAGGCTGTTATATGATTTTGTTGTTGAGGGTCAATATCATTTCTCTAGTTTCTGTTAATTTTAACGAGGCTAATTTGCTAAGCCTATCAGCAAAGTTTGATTCTTTACCGAAGAATGTGCATTATTAATTTAGAGGGCATTGTGGAATTGAAACTTGATTTTGATGTTGGCATGAATGGTTATTGAATTGCAATTCTTCGTACGGATTTCAATTTTCAATGTCTTAAAGCTTATCTCCTTGCTAATAGTGTCTTTTGTATTATTCTTTTGGTCCACAGGGGAAGAAGAGGAAGGATACTATCTGCATTGCTCTTGCAGACGACACATGTGATGAACCAAAGATCAGGATGAATAAGGTTGTCAGGTCAAACTTGAGGGTTAGGCTTGGTGATGTTGTCTCTGTGCACCAGTGTCCAGATGTTAAGTATGGAACACGTGTGCACATCTTGCCCGTGGATGACACAATTGAAGGGGTTACTGGAAATCTCTTTGATGCTTACCTGAAACGTGAGTTTATTGTTAATCTTTTATTCCCAACTTATATATTGAATGGTCTTTCATAATTTATTTGTGGTGGTCTTGGTTACCTAGGCAGGTAAAGAGGTAAAACAGTTTCTTTGTTTGTTAATCAATCATAAGATAAGATAAGACAATGATTTATTATTTTTAATCAATCATAATTTCATTGATTGATTGAATAATAATATAAATGAGACTAGTATTGGTTGATTGAAAATATTATTTTTAACCTTATGGAGTAGACTTCCTGTATTTTTAATTTTAAAGGCATTTATTGACAGGCTTAAGCTTTCAAGGGGTTTTTCTTTCTGTTTGTAATTGTATATGCATGTCTGATGTTAAAAATACTTTATAGGCTCTTTTCTTTGTGGTAGTCTCTTTCACTGTCTTTGTATTGATTTATCTATACATCTAGGGCGGACTCATAGCTTCATACATGCATTCTAGGTGGCTCAATTATATGCAAGGACATTTATGCATTATAACCTCACTCTATTCTATCACTTATCATATACTGATACCGAGTTCCTATTGACATAATTGACGACCGGATTTAATGTTGAATTATTGATAATGTTGTCCATAAATGCTGACAATGATAAATTTGCATTTACAGCTTACTTTCTGGAAGCATACCGCCCAGTGAGGAAGGGTGATCTCTTCCTTGTGAGAGGTGGAATGAGAAGTGTAGAATTCAAGGTTATTGACACTGATCCTCCCGAGTACTGTGTGGTTGCACCAGACACTGAGATATTCTGTGAGGGAGAGCCTGTCAGGAGGGAGGATGAGGACAGATTAGATGAGATAGGTTATGATGATGTTGGCGGAGTGAGAAAACAGATGGCTCAGATTCGGGAATTAGTGGAGCTTCCATTGAGGCATCCACAGCTCTTTAAATCAATTGGTGTGAAGCCACCGAAAGGAATTTTGCTTTATGGACCTCCTGGATCTGGAAAGACTTTGATTGCTCGTGCTGTTGCAAATGAAACTGGTGCTTTCTTTTTCTGCATCAACGGTCCGGAGATCATGTCAAAATTGGCTGGAGAGAGTGAAAGTAATCTCAGAAAAGCATTTGAGGAAGCAGAGAAGAATGCACCATCTATTATATTCATTGATGAAATTGATTCAATTGCTCCCAAGCGAGAGAAGACCCATGGTGAAGTTGAGAGGAGGATTGTCTCTCAGCTGTTAACATTGATGGATGGGCTTAAATCCCGTGCACATGTTATTGTGATTGGGGCCACAAATCGTCCCAATAGCATTGATCCAGCTCTCAGAAGGTTTGGAAGATTTGATAGAGAGATTGATATTGGTGTCCCTGATGAAGTTGGCCGTCTTGAGGTGCTTCGTATCCACACAAAGAACATGAAGCTGGCTGAAGATGTAATGTCAAAAACTAAACATTTATTTTCTCTCCTCAAAAATCTCGTACCTTCTTTTTCCTGGCTGAAAATTGAGTAAGGAATCTAATTTATTTTCCTGACTTAATGCAGGTTGATTTAGAAAAAATTTCCAAAAACACCCATGGTTATGTTGGTGCTGATCTTGCAGCTCTTTGTACTGAGGCAGCATTACAGTGCATCAGGGAAAAGATGGATGTGATTGACTTGGAAGATGAGTCAATAGATGCAGAGATACTCAATTCTATGGCAGTCACAAATGAGCACTTCCAGACTGCTCTTGGAACAAGCAATCCATCAGCACTGCGTGAAACTGTGAGTATAACCAAGATACTTCTATTGTGATAACAGATTCTTTGATGATTATTATTTCTGGGGTCAGTTCCTTTTCTAATATTTTTTTTCTTACACTTGGTCAGGTTGTTGAAGTGCCCAATGTCAGTTGGGAAGATATTGGAGGCCTCGAAAATGTTAAAAGGGAGCTTCAAGAGGTAATACTGTGTACTGGTTTTCATTACTTCTCCGGTTTTCTTTCCTTTTTATCTTTTTAAAATTTCATCAAAAAATGGGATTGATTTGTTACTTTGGTATGCAGACTGTTCAATATCCAGTGGAGCATCCTGAGAAGTTTGAGAAGTTCGGGATGTCACCCTCAAAGGGAGTACTATTCTATGGCCCTCCAGGATGTGGGAAAACTCTTCTGGCCAAAGCTATTGCTAATGAATGTCAGGCAAACTTCATTAGTATCAAGGGTCCAGAATTACTTACAATGTGGTTTGGAGAGAGTGAGGCCAATGTACGTGAAATTTTCGACAAGGCACGCCAGTCTGCACCTTGTGTCCTGTTCTTTGATGAACTTGATTCGATTGCTACCCAGGTTTGTTCATGGGATGTTTGTCTTTGTATACAGTTGGTGTTGTTTGGCTTTGCCATCATTTAATGCTGATTTATGTTATATATTGCAGAGAGGAAGCAGTGTAGGTGATGCAGGGGGGGCTGCTGATAGGGTTTTGAACCAACTTCTCACTGAGATGGATGGCATGTCTGCCAAGAAAACTGTTTTCATCATCGGAGCCACTAACCGACCTGACATTATAGATCCAGCACTTTTGCGTCCAGGTCGTCTTGATCAGTTGATCTATATTCCTCTCCCTGACGAGGAATCTCGCTATCAGATCTTTAAGTCTTGCTTGAGGAAATCGCCAGTTGCAAAAGAGGTTGACCTCAGATCTCTTGCCAAATATACTCAAGGCTTTAGTGGGGCAGATATTACAGAAATTTGTCAGCGTGCATGTAAATATGCCATAAGAGAAAACATTGAAAAGGTATGGTTATAACTATTTTCTCTTCTATACAATAGATAAAGGAAATATAATATATTATGTTTTTCAGGATGTTTAAGATTGTAACATGAGATAATCTTTTATCTTTTTCAGGATATTGAGAGAGAAAAGAGGAAGAGGGAGAACCCTGAAGCAATGGAAGAAGATATAGAGGATGAAGTGGCAGAAATCAAGGCAGCACATTTTGAGGAATCAATGAAGTTTGCTCGTAGGAGTGTGAGTGATGCAGACATCCGCAAATACCAGGCATTTGCTCAAACATTGCAGCAGTCAAGAGGATTTGGAAGTGAATTCAGGTTTGCAGAAACTGGTTCCAGGACTGCAGCAACATCTGATCCTTTTGCAGCAGCCTCTACTGGAGGAGCTGCTGATGAAGATGACCTTTACAGTTAAATTACCTTACCTTACCTTACCTTACCTTACCTTACCTTACCTTACCTTCTTCATCTGTGTTTGCCTACTTTCATATATGTAATTGTAGAGTATTAAACTGACTGTATGATGTAAAAGCTCCATGGCACAACTGTTTAGCCGAAGGGGAGCCTGGTACCCCTTGGATTGGAGTCCAAAGAACAGTTTTTGCTATTTTGGATTTAAATTCAATTTCAACCTTTTCATTTTCATATAAATAGAACTTCATTCGGCCATTTCACTTCCATTTCAAGTTGTTTTGCTATTTTTATTTGTTTTTTTTTTTTTATGATTTAAAATTTTCAATCAAAAACCTAATGCAGGCTCATTTTTTGTGTGTTTTTGGAGGGGACATGAATTGTTGGCAATATTCATCAAATGCATTAGAGATATTTTGCATAATATCTATAATAGTAACAAAAAAAAAAAATATATATATATATAATATCAAATCATATGCCAAATAATAAATAACAATAAATAATGCATGTGATGAGAGAACGTCATGTCATATCATATCATACATGACATGTAGATAGCAATCATGTTAGTTATTGTGTGGAGTCACACCCTTTAATACCCCACCATTTTTACTCCTTTCTTTTTCCACCCATTTTAATCCTACGGTAAACTCTATAATTACGGCTCCCATCCTCCAATTCCATTATATATCCTTCACTTTACTTTGTTTGATAAATACTTTCATTTTTTTGGTAAAAAATAATAAAAAATTAAGATAAATAGTAAAAAATAAAACATTTATCAAACATTCTTAATTTTTTAACTATAAGCTAAATAAGAAATTATCACATACATTGTTAATAAAATTTAAAATTTTCATTAACATATTTAATAAAATAACACTTTTTTAATAATAAAAATTAATATAATAAAAAATACATTTATAAATTTCTTAATCTCAGTTTTAAAATTTAAAAATTTTAGCAACAATATATACAAAATGAACTCTAAATAAATCAGTGATAGATTATAGAATTAGGAGGTAAAAGAATCAAAGAGAGGGTGACTTCAAGAAGCCCAATTTGCATGAGAATCTAAAGAGGTAATTATAATTTTAGTCTTAAAACATATAATTTTTTTCATGTCAATTCTAAAATTTTTATTTGTAAATATTTAATCTTAAAAGTTATCAATGTGTTAAAAAAGAGTCTTTTAGTCGCTATTCGAATAGAAATACTAACTGAAAGTTTATATAAAAAACTTATATGTCATATAATGAATCACATATAAATTTTACGTAACATTTCATTAATTTGTAAAATATTAAAAAAATTATTTGTCAAAAGAAAAAAAAAACAATTTCAAATAAAAGATAAAAATTTTTTACTTCATTTCATTAAAAACGGTTGGTTTAGTGAGAAAAAGAGATAAACTATTAGTTTAATGAGAGAAGAGAAAAGTAAAAAAATAAAGTAGTGATTTTTTAATCTTCATAAAGAGGTTATTTTTTTAAAATAATTTTTTAATATTTTATAAATTATTGAAATGATATTTATATGTGTTCATTATATGTCAACTAAGCTTTATGTTAGTGTTTATATTTGAATAATGATTGAAAGATTAATTTTTAACATATTAATAAATTTTAAGATTAAATGTTCACATTTAAAAAACTTAAGACTGAAATAAATAAATAAAAAATTATGTTTTAGAACTAAAATTATAATTATCTCAAATCTAAATTATGAGACAACTTACAAAGTGTGGGTTGGAAAAGATAACCTAAAAAGATCAGATAAAAGGGAAGAAAAAGGTTAGAGGGATCACTCATTTTAATGCCCAATGCCATCACCATTTTTACCACCCAAAGTCTGTTTGTTTGTTTGTTTCTTCTTTTAGCAGTACTACTACTCCTACTGTTTTCTTCTTCCCATCTCCATCCACCCCCTTTTATTTTAGGATACATGCTTTCTAAAAAAAATATTGTTTAATGATTTAATATGTAAAATTAATTTGTAAAAAGGAAATTTTAAATTTTAAAAAACTTAATAAAAAATGAAAAGACTTAATTACCCTTAATGAAAGAAACAAATTTCTTTTTACCTTTGATTATTTTATCACTTTTATTTTAAGAATTCTTTTTATCTGTATATTAAAAAAATTATTTATGAATAAATTTGGAAAAAATTTATTTACTAAAAAAATAAGATAAATAATAAAAAAAAAAGAAAAAGGGTTATAATTAAGGGTATTTAAGTCTTTGTAATTTTTTTAATAATTTTTTAATTTTTAATTTTTGTATATTATTTTTGTTCATTACATCATTGAATAATTATTTTTAAATGGATTAGATGATTTTCATATTTTCCCTTTATTTTATCTCTTCTCTATTTCTTTGGTGTTGCCCACACGTGCATCCCCACGTGACAAAAGTGTTCAGCAACTACATACAAACTATTAACATCGTTGAATAATGATACTGTTAAAATACACGTCATTTAATAAAATTATGATGATTTTATTAAGCGTAAATTTTTTTATAAATTTACACACCACATATTTTGACACTCGATGTGAGATAAGAAACAGAAGTACACCATCATAATCAAACAGAAGATCGAAACCCTTAGACTTTCACACATCGCACTCATCTCATGATCAATATTTTTTTATTCAAAAAAAATAAATCACTTAATAAAATCATAATTATTTATATTATTTTTTGTCAGATATTGATCCGCCTAACAGTATTACTATTGCTATTATTGAAATTCGATAATTTATGTATTTATATTATATTTATATTATTTTTATATTTAAAATATTATGTATTTATATAAATTTTAATATATTTATATATTCATATAATATTTTATTTTCTTTCATAAAATATAATCATATTATATTTAAAATTATCATATAATGATTTAAAAAAAAATTTACCGTATAATAAACCAAATCCCAACGGTAAACGCAAAAACAAAATAAAAAACAACAAAACCCCCTCAACCCCCATATATTTTAATGTTGTCAGATTTACACGTGTTGCCTCTGCTCATTTATGTTATGGGTCCCCTCCCTCTTTTGCATCGCCCTAGTCGTAATAGTTTTTTTTTCTTTTCACATTATGTTACGTTGTTTTTGATAATTTACGTATCTGTATTGTATTTATATATTTTATTATATTATAATCGTATTTAAAATATTTTATATTTATATAAATTTTATAATATTAATAATTTATATTATATAAATTTTAAAATATTTGTTTATTTATGTCATGTTCATATTATTTTTTTGTACTGTATCTTGTTTTAATTATTTTTTTATGTCGTGTTCGTGTTATTTTTAATATTGTCAGATCTTTCATCCCATCTTTCAATTTTGGTATTTTTTTTAAATCATAATTTAAAATAAAAAAAATTACAAATACTAGATTTGAATTATAAATTTATTGAATGTCATATTTTAAAATGATTATTCGAATCAATTAAGTTAAATTGTGGGTTCATCTTTCAACTTTGAACTTTTTGGTGCATTTAGCTACAACAATGGTGAAAATGTCACGGGGCAATCCTAAAACATATCCCATGGAATTTGAATGCATGTTTTTATAACACATGGATAAATAGATACTTCATGATATTTCACTTTCAAAATTCAGAATTTCATTTGGATTTTCTTCGTTTCTAATTAAGACAATGTGTGGGTGTTTTATATATCAACATGTAATAATGTATTAATTTGTGAATTTATTTATTATTTTTTTTCATAAATAGTCGAGCATTAATGGATCATTTGACTACTTTTTATAGGGAATTATAATTTAAATTTTATTGATGTCAATTGAATGGTGAAACAAGACGAGTTTATGAAAATTGTCAAGTAAAGATGAAGATTATTTGTAAAAACAAAAAATATCATAGGGACACCAAAATTTTGTATTCGAAACGTATTCGGATATTAAATTAATATAAATTAAAAAAAAAATTAGAGAGTCATCTTGCTTTAGCATTTTGAAGACATCAAAAAACTTCATTATATGAATCTATTTTGTTTTGGAATGGCCAAAAAAGCTTTTCAAAAGCAATACTGGAAACATGGAGAAGAATCAAATTGTACCAAATTGTTCTATCTACTTTGAGGATAACATTTATTCACTCCCTAATATAGATTGATAGTATCTTTTTTACTGTTGTTTGGAAGTATATTAGCTTTCCTGGCTTTCTTTTTCCTTTGTATAAATCCCCTTTACAACCCTCTATTATGAATTTATTATTACCATATATAGTCAAAGTTAGGTTTCATTGTTCTTTGAAATTGAGACAAGTGTATGCCTTAGAATTCTTACAAATAAGATTGACTGATTGAATTCATTTGCAAATAGAATGATAGAAACTGTAATTTTTTATTAAAAAAATTATAAATATTGAATTTCAAATTTATTAAGTATTATTTATTAAAAATAATTACATAATTTAATTGGATTAAATTTTGAATTCAACGATCATAATTTTTGACATGTGATCATCAGTAGCAAGTTACTATTATATGAAACATGACAAAGATAGATGAAAATTAATTAATGTCAATTTATATGTTTTAATTAGAATAATTAGAAGCATTATCAACTTAATTTCAAAGTGGGAAATTAGGAAAAAGAAAACCCACTTGATAAGATTGTTTGAAGACAAGATAAAAGCATGATATGTCATATCACAAAGCTTGTTTTTTTCTCATATGATCAGCTAAGTATTTCCTCACATGTGATAATTTGTAGGGTACTTAAGGGGATCATATGTTGGATATAATTCAAATTCAAATTCACATGCATGCATGTTTTGGATTTAAAGCTTTAATTTGTGTGAAATCATTATATATACTGTTGCATGCAGTGCCTTCCACATCAAAATATTACTGCCCTTTTTCTAAACTATAGTGAACATGTTTTGAATGATTAAATGGAAAAAAAAAAAAAATCTGTAAATTAAAGGGTGTAATCAATATGCTGGCTGCTCAAGAATTCATTTATTACGAATAGTAAATCTTTCTGAATAAGCCTTGTCTGTTGATTTGGCCTCTTCAGTTGAGAGGATGATCCGATAATATATTATTTGGATTAAAGATGAATGTAGATATAAATATGTACGTGTCAAAAACAAATATATTGAATTTTTTAAAAAAAAATTTATATATTTGAAAAATTATATCTTGTATTTATGTTTAAATATGTATCAGACAACTCTCAGACATGAATATTTAAAAAAAAAATAAAAAAATCTAAATAACATAAATCCCATATAAGCAAAAATAAATCTCCTTCATTATGATTTGGAAGTTTCGGATTAGAATTTTGGAAAGAATTTCTGTACAATATAAAGATAATAAAATTATATATATATATATATATATTTGACATTTTCGTTGTTGAGAAATTCAAAAAATAAAGTTAATGTAGGAGTCTAGCTCAAATGAAATCCAATATATACTTGGTTAAGGAAACCCTCTTAGTTAGTTTAATTAGTTTCCACTTGAGGTTTTTTTACTTAGGATTGAAGGCTAGCAAATTTGGAACTTGCCTGCAGAGAAGAGCAGTGGTTTTCTCACAAGAAATTACTTGTATTCGTGCGTGATGATCAATATATAGTATATATTATGGTCAGCCATTACATTGAATCTGAGCCGATGGAATATTTGTGTTGCATGTAAACAAACATTAAACGAAAACATGGTGGGATTTATTGGGGGACAAAACAAAAAATATAAACAAGTTTGAAACTCGAAGATATGGTCCAAGAAAAAATAATTCTAAAATTATTGCTATTGATCTTTGTCTGATGTTCGCTAAGCATGAGGACCTGGGGATTAGATTGTCTGAATTGGCAAATATTATATTAGAACCTAGAGGTATGGGGACCTTGCATGTTGATTAATTTTCTACATGTTTCTCAGAATTTTATAACTTGAAACTAAAATATTTATTTCTCTTTGTGATCTAATACTAAAATATTTATTTGATACAAAAGAATCCGCAACTTGGAGATAAAAGAAGAGGTTGCATATTTCGGCATTCAAACTAGACTAAACCCATAATTCTATTTTGTTAGAATTTATTGGTATTCCATTTGTTGGCAAGGAAATGAAAAGAAACTAGCTAGGACTAGTTTCTTTCTTCTTTCCCCACCCCCTTCCTTTAGCCTAATGATAATTACATGTTACTAACAAAGAAAAAGGGAAAGATTAGTTTAGTTTAATGATTCATATAATTGACAGTAAAAAAGGAAGATTGAAATCTGGGATAGTAGAAGCAACGGGTCCTCTTTGTTTTTTCCTTCTATTGCTTCCATTTTTTTTTTGAAATATTTGTGTTTGATATTGCATATTCGAATATGGATATAGAGATATGATCCTTCAAGGATCTTTTAAATATATAAAAAAAACTTAAAATAAATCAAATATACCCGTATCGAACACATATTCATTTTTAACACTAACACTCGAATCAGACTAACATAGGCTCTAACCAATGATGATTTCATGTGAAAGAACTGGAGGAAAAGGCAAGAATATTCTGCAATTTCTATTTATAGAACACAGACGTTTCAAAATGAATAAATTAATTGTAAAATATCAGATGAGAAAAGACCAAGTTACAGCTATCACCTCTTGAATAAAGAATCCTGGTCTGATTCACAAATTTCCTTTTTTTTTTTTATTTTTTTATTTTAGTTATTCACAAATTTCCTTTTTGTCAATGGAAATTGGTGACCATATTACTAAGAATTAAGAAAAATAATAGAAAGAATGAAGAAAACATATGTACGTGAAACAGTAAAAGTATCAGACTATCAGTTGGAAACTGCTAACCCTGGAAAATAATGAAAAAAATATGAATTTCCATTCCTCCAGCAATGAGATATGAATAGGGTATTGCATAAATAAACTAACCAGTCCAGAGAATTCTGATGACAACCCAGATTTCCCTTCAGTTCCATCAATCCTTTTGACAAGCTAAACTACAAGTTTGAGCTTCACAGGATTCCAAGAAAAGCAAAGCAAGAAAAAAGGAGGAACAAAAAGAAAGATAAAAGCAACCATTACATTCACCTAAGGAATATCCAAAACGTAAACAGATCTAGAATTTTATTTTAATGTAACACTATAAGTTTTCTTATCCTTAAAAATTAATAATGAGCTACAATTATACTAATATTAATCAAAAGTACTTGTTTTAATTACAATCCTATCATACAACAAGTACAGATAATAAAATTCCAAGCTAGCCCTGGCCTTTTAAGTTTTTAAGGCTCGCTGCGCTCATGCCAGCAGACAAGCATTGCTATGCAACGACGGAGAATGTAGAATTTTGCTCGCTGCTTCTTAACCAAATGGCTGCATTTTTCACCAAAAGATGATCTGCAAGGCTCACATGCGTGCTTGTTACTAATAAATCTTGTGTCGTTTTCTTTGCCTGCCATATGAAAAAATGAGTAAGCTTTTTTTTCTTTTTCTTGTTTCAGCTGCTGTGTCTACTGTCTAGTGTTGCTGTTTACTGCCACTGCTACTGCTAATAGAAGCTGTAAATATGGAAGGATATATAGAGGTTGAATGAGCTTGGTGTTATTTATATAGAAAGCAGGTGTTATGATTTGATTCTGGCCTCTAAATAATGTATGGACTGTAGCCACTGCAAGTCTGCAACCCACCAGCTGTCAGGGAGGACAGAGCAAAGCATGCAGCATATGAGGGAAAACAAAAACGATACAGTACGGAACAATATTATTATTAGTCTTCTTGCCAAATTCACCTGAACCATTACTAGCTTGAATAGCTGCACAAGTTTCCTACTCACTTTATAAATGTTTTTACTTATATGCTATGAAAAACTGAATACGATAATCATGTCTTCTGGTTGAACATTTAATTTCTTGAGGTTAAGGATTTATTTATGTGCATGAGTAAAGGGTTCTTAATTCTTTTAGTAAAGAATCATTCAATAAACACTATTCATTTGGTGTTAGAGAAAGCAAAAGAAAAAGAAGAAAAGGATAAATACTGAATTAATGCAACAAGACCAAGCCATGCACACGATAACAATAAATATACCCTAAACAGTGTGGTGTGAGATGCCTTCTATTTCTGCTGAGGTGCAAGCATGAATATTCTTCCTAAGAGAACCGGGGAGGGACGGACAGGGCAACCCATTAGAAGAAAGTGGTATTTGCTAGAGTGATGAACTTATGATAATTGTAAACAGGCTTCAACAAACAGTCGGAAGTATGTCTTCTTCCTATCAATGCTTTTCATTGGTTGTGAAATGGTGATGATTGATGATGATATATATATATATATATATCAAGTTGGTAATTGCAGTCGGCAGAAGGGTACAGTAATTAATTAAAACAGTCCTATATATATATATATGCAATTACCAACTTGATATAACCCTTCTGCCGACTGCAATTACCAACTTGATATATATATATAATTAAAACAGTCCTATATATATATGCAATTACCAACTTGATATAACCCTTCTGCCGACTGCAATACCAACTTTATATATATATATATATATATTTATATATATATATATAGAGGAGGATCTATTTACATTAGTACAAAATTAAATTATTTTTACATTTTTTTATAATTTTTTATACGATTTATATTTGTTTAATCTGATCGTCGTATTTCATGTTCTATTCACGTAGATTATACACATCGAATTTTGAGTAAATTAAAAATATCTAATTATTTGTTAGATGTAAAAAACTTTCAACCGTTAAATATATATTGAAAAAGATAGTATTTTCGATCAATATGATAGAGATATCGGATCGATTCGAAACTTTACTTGCACCACGAGTAAAATTATATTATTAAATCTAACGATCGATTTGTTAAAATATAAATCGTATAAAAAATTATGGTAGCATCTAAAATTAATTTAATTTTACATGTATCCACTTTTAAAAGAGAAAAGATGCATGAGTGATTATGTTTAGTCACTTCAACTTTATAGTTAGAGGTTCAGAATGGCAGTAGAATTTGAAGTTGTAAGGGAGATTCATACTGTAAAAAATGATAAGATAGAAACAATTGGAGAGGACAGGCTAAAGCCTTAAAGCTGAGTAGAAGCCGACAGTTAAGGATTGAGGGCTATGTTATTCGGATTTGGATTCAGATTCGGATGTGAATATCGGATATATGTATTTGATATAGGTATATTCAATTTTTTTTAAAAGATTTTCATGTATTTAAAGAGTTTTTGGAAGATCATATTTCCGTACCCATATCCGAAAATGCATCGAACACGAATGTCGGATATGAATATTTAAAAAAAAAAATTGGAGTAATATAGATTGAGGCAATGCAGACAAGGGCTACGGTTAATGCCGATTGTTAATGGTTTATGATGCTGGTAGTATTTTGTAGCATCGAAAGAAGAAGAAGAAGAAAGTGGAGTCAGAGATCCTGTATATGGGGCCTGCCATGTGCTATAAGCCTGTTTCAATTAGTCTTTTGGGTCTTAGGAAAACTTTTATTTGATGGGTCGCCATCTTCAATGATTTACCACTTAAATGTTATCATCATCAAATGCAGTGTTTTTATTATTATTTATTATTCTACACCCATGGAGCTTGTAAAGAGAGGCACAATTTCCATATGTTTCCCGCAAGTTTTTCTTTTCTTTTATTAGTAGTATATATTTTTGCAAGTAAATGATATAATAAATTAGTATTATTTATTTGAATATATATAATTCATTATTAGATTTTTTTTGATAAATCTATATATTAGATGATTTTTATTTATATTTATATAAAATTATATCAAATGATATCAAATTTATTATAAATGTTATCAAATGTTACCAAAACTATTACATATGTTATTAAAATTATTACAAAATTATATCTAATGTTACTAAAATTATTTCAAAAGTTATCAAAATTCTATTAAAGGTTACCAAATTTATATCAAAGGCTACCAAAATTATATTAAAAGTTATCAAAATTATATCAATGGTTATCAAAATTATATCAAAGGTTACCAAAAAGTTACCACAATCATATCAAAACTTTAACAAAATTATATCAAAAGTTACTAAAATTATATAAAATGTTACCAAAGTTATATCTAATGTTACCAAAATTATTTCAAAAGTTATCAAAATTCTATTAAAGGTTACCAAATTTATATCAAAGGCTTGTTGATGTCTTTTTATATCGTGATGGTATTCCTGAAGTCCCTGGTGGTCTCAGGTCCTGAGAAGAAGGAAGAATAAGCCAGAGGGCACCGGAGGTTGAGCTCCGGGACGCGCTCCGATGGTTAAGTCAGTGTCTGGAGGAGGAGGGAAAGGAATGCTAAAGAGAGAAAGAGTAAATACTCTTGCGAGAGAGATAGAGAGAGAGAGAGAGCTTAGCTGTGAATAGCCTTGAGAAGGGCCATATATAGGGGAAGTTGGACGAGCTGGTGATGGCTCAACTAGTTCCACATGCCCGACTCTGGTAGGTCATTTGATGTAAGCGGCCTCGAGGGGCATTGCTGAGGAGACGACTGCATTTAGTGTTCGTCGTCTGCAGACGGTAGCATTTAATGCATCACACTGTCCTAGGTGGGCGCTGAGGTGACCAGAGATGTGACATTTGGGAAGAGGGGGAACGGCCACGTATCCCAAGCCTCTGTTCCTGATGCCTACTGGACTTGTCTGGTTGGGCTCTTCAGCTGGGCCTTGTGCTTGGCGGACTGGGCCTACTCTTGGTAGGCCGATTGGGTTCAACAATTGCCCTCTAGGCGAGGTAGAGGTTATAAAGTGACTGATGGCGAGCTTGTGGACAGGAGGTGTTTTATGTTGCACAGGTTGTTTTGTGATGGCGAAAAGTGAAAGACTTCAAAAGGGTAATGTTATGAAGATCTGGAGAAGAGTGCTTGGCGGATCGAGGTATGGTTGAGGTTGGACAGGGAGATGATCTGCATTTGCTGGTATTCTTTGGTTGGTAAGAAGTGACGTTTGACGTGCCTGGCTCTTAATGACAGCCTTAAAAGCTGAGCGGGCTGTTCGAGAAAAAACACGTGTCGAGCGTTGTGTGGTGCGTTGGGCTGCCATCGAGATTATTCTTTGGCTATAAATAGGGGTGCCTGGGTCGGTTTCCTCTGTTGGCTTATCATTTCTGCTGTCGAAGTGCTGCCTGTTTTGCTACCGAAGGTCCGATCTGCTTGCATCGTTCTCCGTTCTGGTGGTAAACTGCTCCGTTGTGCTCATTCATCTTTTTAAGAAGTTTGTTTCATTTCTGGAGAGGTACTTTTCGGAGCTTCTCTTGTCTTTTTGTTTGATTTTTTACTGTTTGTGGTGGTTGCTGGGATGGGTTCGAGTGATAGCGGCGGCTCTGATGCACTGGAGAGGATGGAAGGTCTGTCCTACGCCGATGGTCGGAGCACTGACGAGGTGCGTGCTGACTTGGATCGTGAGATAGAGAAGGGGGCTAGGGTGGCTACTGGTTCTAGGGCTGGGACCAGTGGTGGTGGGGTTGTTGGTGGTAGTGCCTCAGGGGGTAGATCAAACATCTTCTAGGGAGAGTGAGGGAGATGGAGAGATTGAGGGAGTTGCTGGAGGTGCTGGCGTCCAGTTTTACGGTAATTTTTGCTACACTATGACCGACGAGCAAGTTGGCTCCCTGATGCTGACCTGTCGTATCTTCATCCCCAATTACCGCTACGACTTTTATGTGCCCGAGGTAGGATGGCGTCCTAGTCAGTTTAGGCGAGATAGGAAAGACGTGATCTTCTTCGAGCATATGTTTAAGGGGGGTTTCACCTATCGTTGCACCATTTCTTCGCCACTTGCCTCGAGGGGATTGGTATTGCACTATTGCTGCTGTTTAGTTGACAGGTTCCTCTTAGCCTGTTACGGTGGCGTACTTCTTAGATTGTAAGAATAGGGATGTGGAGCCTCTGTTCGCCGCTTTTCATAATTTATATCATTTGAAGATGAGGCAGGACAAGTTCTGCTATCTTAGTCCTCGACATCGAGTGGTTGTGGAGAAGACTCCTTGTAATAATCACATTAGGAGGTCGCAATTTTTTGCTGGTAAGTTGAAATTGGAGGACGATTGGGGCTTCCCCGCGAAGTGGTGTGAAACCCCGAAGATCCACAGAAGGCGACGTTTCCAATGGACGATCTTGAGAAAAGTCAGTTCGACCACTATATGTCGAACAGGATTAATTGGGAAAAAGCTGTAACGGATTGCCTCATTTACAAGCATTGTTTGGAGAATATTAGTCCGAACAGGGTGGCCGCCAAGTTTACTGGTCTGGTCCATCCTTCCAAAGGTAGAAAATGGCCCGAGGGTGGTATCGATTATTATGCCGAGATTTTGATGGGCCTTATTGAGCCTAAGCAGAATAAAAGGCGTAGGAAGGCGGACACCTCTCCTCACCGTGGGGCTGCTCCTTCGGGGAAGGCAAGTACTGCCTCTCCTGGCGGGGGTGGTTTCTAAATAAGCGGTAGGCGTCGACGAAGGTAATGGTCCTGGATCGTCCAGCCATACGCTTGCTTTGGTGTCTTGGGTTCATGAACCTACCCCCTCGCTTCAAACCCCGCTGTGATAAAACTGCCACTATCCCCCAGTTCGCCCAAGGACGAAGGCGATGCTGGTGTAGGGGCTAGACAAAGGCCTGTTGAAGTTATTATTGTGGATGACGATAGTGATGAGAAGATGGAGTTCGGCGAGGGGGACTCTACGAGCTCTGATAGTTCTGATAGCTCTGTTAATGAAGATGGTGTTTGGCGTGGTAGTTCTATTACGCGGAATTATTTTTAGACATTTGGTGAGTTGGTATATTTAGTGTGCTTCCTTTGTAGACTCTTTGATGAATTCTAATCTTGATCATTGTCTTCTGTGCAGGGATGTCAAGTGGTGCCATTGCTGAGAGGATTCGCCAAGCGACGAAGAAGAATAAAGCCCCGAGTTTGAGCATGGGGCCTATCGTACCACCTACCCAGAATCCTCCCGCCAAAAAGCATAAGCGGGATAATCTGCCTGTCGAACCTGCTTCTAAGAAAATGAAGGTCGTCGAGGACCCAACAAAATAGAAGTCTGTCCCTTCCGTGTTTGTGAAGCAAGCAGGCCATGGCTTGGGCACGCAGAAGACGGGTTAAGGCTCCCAACAGCTATTATCTGGGACGAGAATAGAGGTTGCCCCAACCAATGTGGCTCTTCCATCTAAAAAGACCTAAGATCCTCCTCGAGGTGGTAAAACTCTGCCCCCCATACCAGCCTCGCCAGGTAGGGATGAGTCTTCTTCTACCCGTGACGATGTCGTAGGACACTCTGCGCGTTCTTCGCCTTAGCCACAAGTGGATGGCCTCTGAGATGCACGCCAAGGGTCTCGCTCGTATTTTGAGTACTAGAGTCGTATACCCGTCAGGTCTTTGCTTGGCGATGTCGATTCGTTCGTTAGCTGGGCTCGCAGCCATCTTTCCTTCCAGAAAGTGAAAATTATTAAAAACTGCGATCTCCGCTCTGTGCAGCGCGAGGTCATTTCACATATGGTAGAAGTAAGTGTCATTATTCAAACTCCTTAGTGAGCTAGCGTTGGCTATTCTTTCTGACATGATTTACTATTTTCTTTCAGAATTTGGCCATGACCGTGGCCATATATAACTGAATTGGGAAAATGGATGCCCGACTTCGTGACGTGGAGGCAGATCTTCAGCTCAAGGCCTCCCGTGCGAAAGAGCTGAAGGTCCTTCTGAAGGCTGAGAAGACTTCTACTAAGGCCGCTGAGGATAAGGCGACCTCTATCGAGAAGTCTTTCCTAGCCAAGGTGGCTGAGTATGAGAAGCAGGCTACGCTGTTGCGTGGGAAGCTCACAAAGTCGGAGGACAGCGTTAAGGCCAGGGAGTCAGAGATTCAATGTCTGAAGCAGGATTTGGCTGCTAAGGACAAGGAGAGAGAGGTTGCTGTTGCCAAAGCTGTGTCCAAAGCCATGGAAGCCACCACTACTGAGGCTATGGTTAAAGCTGTGGAGGCTGAGAAGGAGAACTATGCCCTGATGCTGAAGAAAGCCTTAGAGACCAAATAGGGTGAAGTGATCGATGTGGCCCTTGGTATGGTATAGGAGTTTCAGGCGACCACCCTTACTGGGATCCAGTTGGTTCATGGGCCCCTTGACTGCAGGGGGATTGACTTTGGGGCCATTGAGAATCCTCCTGCGGGTTTTGACCCTTTGTGCCCTGAGATACCCTTGTTGGAAGACTTGAGGGTGGTTTATGACATTGTTTCAGGGTCCGACGTTCCTGCCATGCCTCAAGTTAGAGGCGTCATCTCTCATCAGTAGGAAGAAGTTCTACCCCTCGCTGCGCAAGATGAGCTACCGCCGTCTACTGCGAGCACTAAAGAGGTGTGTGCAGCTGATGCCCTTATTGTGGATCCTCTCGAGGACGATAAAGTTAGGGGCCTAGCTGTTGTAGCTGCGGGGGATTCTGTAACTAGGTTGGATAGTGATCCTGTAAGCGAGGACCTTGTATATAGTGGTTAAAAATTTGTAATCCTTCTTTGTTATTAATGAAGAACTTGCTTAGTTTCCATTTGTTTATCCCCTTTGTGCCTATTGCTTGGTTTACCTTTGTTGTTTGTTTGGGAGTTCACCTTTGTGTATTTGCTTGGTTGGTCGGTAGATTATTGGACTTGTTGCAGGTTGCTACATTGGCTGATCATTTGCAAGAGTGTGGGACATTCTTGGTGTTTGCGGACGGGGTATAGGCCAGTTAGAGGTCGTTGGGAGTGCAACATGCATCTTATTGCTAGCGCGCATAGTGGATACGATGGTGAATGGGCCAATTAGAGGCCGTTGGACGTGCAACATGGCGTCTTATTGCGAGCACGCATGGTGGATGCAATGGTGAATGGGCCAGTTAAAGGCCGTTGGACATGCAATATGGCGTCTTATTGCAGCACGCATGGTGGATGCTATGGTGGATGGGCTGGTTAGAGGCCATTGGACGTGTAGCATGGCGTTTTATTGCGAGCGCGTGTGGTGGACGCAATGGTGAATGGGCCAGTTAGAGGCCGTTGGGCATGTAAATGGCATCTTATTGCGAGTGCGCATGGTGGACGTGATGGTGGATGGGCCAGTTAGATGCCGTTGGGCGTGCAGTATGGCGTCTTATTACGAGTGCGCATGGTAGACGTGACGGTGGATGAACTAGTTAGAGGCCGTTGGATGTGCAGCATGGCATCTTATTGTGAGCGCGCATGGTGGATGCGATGGTGGATGGGCCAGTTAGAGGTCGTTGTGTGTGCAGCATGACGTCTTATTGCGAGCGCACATGGTGGACGCGATGGTGGATGGGCCAGTTAGAGGTTGTTGGACGTGCAGCATGGTGTCTTATTGCGAGCGCGCATGTGGACGCGATAGTGGATGGGCCAGTTAGAAGCCGTTGGGCGTGCAGCATGACGTTTTATTACGAGTGCGCATGGTGGACGCGATGGTGGATGGGCCAGTTAGAGGTTGTTGGGCATGCAGCATGGCGTCTTATTGCGAGCTCGCATGGTGGACAGATGATGGATGGGCCAGGTAGAGGCCTTTGGACGTGCAACATGGCATCTTATTGCGAGCGCCTATAGTGGACGCGATGGTGGATGGGCCAGTTAGAGGCCGTTGGACTTGCAGCATGGTGTCTTATTGCAAACGAACATGATGGACGCGATGGTGGATGGGCCAGTTAGAGGTCGTTAGGCGTGCAGAATATGTTTGTTACTATTTTTCCTACTAAAGGCAAGTCGTCTTATTATTCTTATGGAGGAAAATACAACTTCTGAATAAGATTACAAGAAATATTTCTTCAGGTGGATAGTGTTCCATGTCCTTGGTACGGAGCTTCCATCCACTCGCTCTAAGGCGTATGCTCCAAAGCTGATCTTCTTTGTTACTTTGTAAGAGTCTTCCCAGTTCGGGGCTATCTTCCCCTGTTTGCCCGTGGGCCTACTGGCTTCGCAACTTCTGAAGACGAGATCACCTACTTGGAACTGTCTGTCTTTGACCTTTAGTTGTAGTACTGGGCTACCTGATGTGATCTGGCTGCCTATCTGACCTGTGCCCAGTCTATGGTTTCTTCCATGAGATCTAGATTTCTTCTAAGTGCTTCTTCGTTGGCAGCGGAGTCGTAGTGGGCTGTTCTCAAAAAATTGATGCCTATTTCGGCTGGTATTACAGCCTCTGTTCTATACATTAGGTTGAAGGGGGTCTCGCCCGTTCCGGAGTGGGCCGTAGTCTTGATGGCCCAGTGTATTCCTTGCATTTCTTCCAGCCATGCCCCCTTGGCATCGTCAAGTTTCTTTTTCAAGCCTTGGAGGATTTTCTTGTTAATTGCCTCCACCTGTCCATTTGTTTGGAGGTGCTTGACCGAGCTATGTGTGAGCAAGATTTTGAATTTTTCACAAAATTTTTTCAACTTACCTCCTTGGAACTGTGCACCATTATCCGCCACGATGGTGTTGGGGACCCTGTATCTATATAGCATGGACTTCCAGACAAAATTCTCTATTACCCTTTTCTTGATGGTCGCCACAGCCTCTGCTTTTACTCATTTGGTAAAATATTCTCAGGATACAACCACGAACTTCTTTTGCTCTATTGCGATCGGGAAAGGTCCAAGGATGTCAATCCCCTACATTGAGAAAGGCCATGGGCTCGATAACTGGTTAAGCAATTCTGCTAGTTGCCTTGAGATGGTGGCGAACTTTTTGCATTTGTCACACTTCTTTACCATTTCTGTGGCATCTTTCTTCATTGTCGGCCAATAAAAACCTTGTCTAAGTGCTTTCTGTGCCAAAGACCTACCCCCATGTGATTTCCACATAACTCTTCGTGGATTTCTCGGAGGACATATTCAGCTTCTGCGGGCTGTAGGCATCTCAACAAGGGTTCGCTGAATGACTTCCTGTAAAGAGTTTCTCCTATTATGGTGTATCTGTAGCTTTTCTTCTTAGCCTGAGTTGCTCTTTGGGGTCGATGGGTAGGGTCCGTTTGTGAGGAAGTTTGTGATGCTTGTTGACTAGCTCTGTTCATTATTATTGGCAAGATCTCTTCGCCTTCTTGATGGCTTGGCAGAGGACGGTGTTCGAGAAGGATCTTTCCTCTTTGTCTTATTTCGATGGTGGAGGTGAGCTTGGACAAAGAGTTTGCCTTGACATTTTCCTCTCTAGCGATCTGCTGGATTATTAGCTGGCTGAAACGTCGTTTTAGGTCCATCACCTTTTTGTGATACTTTATTAAGACGGGCTCCCTTACTTCGTACTCCCCATTTAGTTGTTTTGCCACTAGCTGGGAATCGGTAGACACAGGTAACCTTACGACCCCAAGCTTAAGGGCCAGCTCGAGCCTGCCAAGAGGGCTTCATATTCTACTGCATTGTTCAAGGTAGGAAAATTGAAAGACAAATCGTACTGCCATTCACTTCCTTGAGGGTCAGTTAGCAAGATTCCAGCTGACGATCCCTATTTTTCTGAGGATCCATCCACGTACAAGGTCCACATGCCGGTTGGGGCTGCTTCCCATCGCTGGGGTTTTTGTAAAGTATTCGCAGGATACAACCACGAACTTCTTTTGCCCTATTACGATCGGGAAAGGTCCGAGGATGTCAATTCCCCACATTGCGAAGGGCCATGGGCTCGACAACTGGTTAAGAAATTCTGCTGGTTGCCTTTGGATGGTGGCGAACTTTTGGCATTTGTCACACTTCTTTACCATTTCTGTGGCGTCCTTCTTCATTGTCGGCCAACAAAACCTTATCTAAGTGCTTTCTGTGCCAAAGATCTGCCCCCATGTGATTTCCACATACCCCTTCGTGGATTTGACGTATTCAGCTTCTGTGAGCTGTAGGCATCTCAACAAGGGTTTGCTGAATGACTTCCTATAAAGAATTTCTCCTATTATGGTGTATCTGGCAGCTCTTCTTCTTAGCCTGAATTGCTCTTTGGGGTCGATAGGCAGGGTCCCGTTTGTGAGGAAGTTTGTGATGCTTGTTGACCAGCTCTGTTCATTAGTTATTGGCAAGATCTTTTCGCCTTCTTGATGGCTTGGCAGGGGACGGTGTTAGAGAAGGATCTTTCCCCTTTGTCTTATTTCGCTGACGGAGGCGAGCTTGGGCAAAGAGTCTGCCCTGACATTTTCCTCTCTAGAAATCTGCTAGATTATCAATTGGCTGAAACGCCGCTTTAGGTCCATCACCTTTTTGTGATACTTTATTAAGGCGGGCTCCCTTACTTCGTACTCCTCATTTACTTGTTTTGCATTAGCTGGGAATCGATAGACACTGATAACCTTACGGCCCCAAGCTTGAGGGCCAGCTCGAGCCTGTCATATTCTGCTACATTGTTCGAGGTAGGGAAATCGAAGGATAAATCGTACTGCCATTCACTTTCTTGAGGGTCAGTCAGCAGGATTCCAGCCCTCGATCCCTCTTTTCCTGAGGATCCATCCACGTACAAGGTCCACATGCCGGTTGGGATGGCTTCCCGCCGCTGGGGTTTTTGTATCAAGGTTGGTTTTAGGGGTAGTGGCTGTGTCGCCTCGTCAGGGTTTGGTGGTGACTCTTTCGTGTAATGGATTGGTGTCGTGATAGCGTTGTCAAAAGAGCACTCAGTTGTGAAGTTTGCCAAAGCCTGGGCCTTGATGGCCTTCCTTGGCTTATACTCCAAACCAAACTCGTTGAGTTCAACACTCCACTTGGCCATTCTGCTCGCCGTATCTACTTTTTGCAAAACCTTCAGATAATACTGTGATGGGATGAGCCTGGAAATACTGTCTCAGGCGTCTGGCGGACACTATCAGGGCGTAGATGGTTTTTTTCCAATCGAGTGTAGTTAATTTCTCCATTCTGTAGGGCTCGACTACATAATAGACTGGTATTTGGCGGCCTTCTTCCTCTTTAAGAAGTACGGCTACTATGGTTTCGTTTGAAGCTGTCAGGTAGATATACAGCTAGTTTCCTGTAACGGGCTGGTGAGTAGGGGCGACGAGCACAAATACTTCTTTAGTTCTTCAAAAGCCTTTTGGCAATCCTCAGTCCATTGATACTTGGAGGCTCCCCTGAGCACTTTGAAGAAAGATAAACACTTGTATTGAGCTTAGAGACAAACCTATTGAGGGTGACCACTTTGTCAGTAAGTCTTTGCATTTCTTTAGTGTTTCTTGGTGGGCACATGCCTAAGATTGCCTGGATTTTTTTTGGATTAGCTTTTATCCCTCTATCGGAGACCATAAAGCCCAGGAACTTCCCTGCTCCCACTGCGAATTCTTATTTTTTCGGATTCAACCTCATGTTGTGTTTTCTAATGATATTGAAGGCTTCTTCCAGATCCTGGACGTATTGGTCTAGTGAAGAACTCTTGACCAGCATATCATCCACGTATACCTCCATACTCCGTCCAATTTGGTATTTGAAAAGTGTGTTTACCAACCTTTGATAGGTGGCTTCTGCGTTCTTTAGCCCAAAGGGCATGACTTGGTAGTATAATAGACCCTCCTGCGTCACAAAAAACGTCTTATCTTGGCCTGCAGGATTCATTTTGATCTGGTTGTAGCCAGAGAAAGCATCCATAAAACTTAGGTATTTATGGCCTGCCAAGGAGTCGACCAATCGATCTATGGCTGGTAGAGGGGAAGTTGTCTTTAGGGCAGGCCTTATTCAAATCTGTGAAGTTAACACACATTCGCCATTTCTCAATGGCCTTTTTCACCATTACTACTTTGGTGAGCCAGTCAGGATAGACCACTTTCTTGATGAAGTCAGCGAGGAGCAGTTTCTGAACTTCTTTTCTAATTGCCTTGATTTTTTCGGGGGCGAACTAGCGCTTCTTTTGTC
Organism: Fremontodendron californicum; assembly: GCA_030761205.1. Lineage (NCBI taxonomy): Eukaryota > Viridiplantae > Streptophyta > Magnoliopsida > Malvales > Malvaceae > Fremontodendron > Fremontodendron californicum. The sequence goes on along the minus strand of JAULJL010000009.1, from coordinate 6,102,930 downwards.
TAACTGGTCTTACTGCAGGGTTCATATTGAGGGTGTGGGTGATAATACTGGGGTCTATTCCAGGCATGTCAGCAGCCGACCATGCAAAGATGTTGGTCTTTTCTTGCAGCATGGCCACTAGTGGTCGTCTTTCCTCACTTCCCAGCGAGGACCCGACCTTGGTTGTTTTATATGGGTTTTCTGGGTCCAAATGGACTATCCTTGTTTACTCTGCAGGCTCCGCCTTATGCCCTGTTATCCAAGCTTTCCAGGGTGAGGATCATTTTGTCAATCAAGTTGACCTGGCTTTCTATTAGTTGCCCCATGTTTCTTCCTTTTGCTCTCTTGCCTCTATCATGTCGTCATCGTGCTTAACGTTTTTGTGCTTGTTTGTGAACTGTATGGATAACACGTGGCACTGTTGCGCTGTTTGCTGGTCTGTCTTCATGTAGCCAGACCTTATTGGTGTTAGGAATTTCACTGTCAAACAGTAGACGATGGCCATCATTCTTGCCTTTCTCATTACAGGCCTTCCAAGGATGACATTATAGGCCGAAGGCTGGTCGACCACTAGGAATTTCGTGATGACGGTGAGGGTGTGGTCGTCGTCTCCCATTGTTACTGGCAAGGTGATCGACCCTTTGACTTTAATTGGCTGGTTCGCAAAGCTGAAGATCGGGCTAGCTGGTTTCAAATCTTTTTCAGGGATGCCTATTTTCTTGAAGGCCTCCCACTGAAAAACTTTCATTGCACTGCCACTATCGACAAAGACCCTTTTTATTCTGAAATTTCCTATTGTGGCCACCACAACAATTGGGTCCTTACCGTTGTCCTTCAGGATGTCGACATCATTATCGGTGTAGTCTACTATCTAGTCTTCATTTTGCTTTACTCACTTGGAAGTTGCATCGATTTCCATTATGCTTCTTAAGTGAGCTTTTCTTTTAGAGTTACTAGCTGTCCATTCTTTTGTGCCCCCTACTATCATATTTATCACCCCTTGTATTGGTTTTTTCAGTTCTGTCCTGCCTGGATTTCTTTGTATGTTCGTCGACAATTGTCCCTGTTGGGTCTCTGCCTTCCTCACAAACTGTTTAATCTATCCTTTTCTGATGGCGATTTCGATGGCGTCTTTCAGAGACCTGCAGTCTTCCGTGATGTGTCCCATGTCGTTATGGTAGTTGCATATTTCCTTGGAGTTAAGGCATAGGGGGTTATCTTTTATTGGGTAGGGCGTTCCCAAGATGCCCTCGTGGGCCACAACATTCAAGATGTACGCCTTTGAGGTGTTGAAAGGGGTGTATTCGTCGAATTTAGAGTACGGGGCTCTTTCCCATCTCCGACCTCGGTCCTGGACGCCTCTATCTGTGTTACTCTGTCAGATTATTCTTTCATATGACCTGGATCTATGGCGGTCTGAGTCGAGACCTAACTGTCTTCTGTTGTCTTGATATCCTGACTTATTTTTTGGTGGACGCCCCTGGTCCCGTTGGTAGTTCGTTCTTTCTTCGAGCCCCTCGGCCAGTTTCATCTCTTCTGTTTTGGCGTACCGCTAGGCTTTCTCATACAGACAGTAGAGTTTTTCAGGCTTCTCGTCCGTTAGAGAGTACCGTAGGTGTTCGTGGCGGACCCCACAGATGAACGCTTGGATGGCCCAGTCATCGTACAGGTGTTTGATTTCCATAGTGGCGGAGTTGAACCTGCGGATGTATTCTCTGAGGGTCTCGCTCTCCTTTTGCCTCACTGTAAGGAGGCTGACGGATGTTTTGAAAGTCGCCTTGTTGGCGAGAAAATGGGCGATGAAAGTTCTGCCAAGCTTCTGGAAGCTGTTAATGGACCTTGCTGGCAGTGAGTGGTACCATGTTCTAGCGTGCACCCTAAGTGTCATGGGGAAAACTCTGCACTTCTGGGCGTCGGTAGCCCCAAGCAAGTCCATGTAATTCTTGTACTGAATGAGGTGATTCGTAGGGTCCCTAGTGCCATCATAGGTTTCTTTGGGGAGCTTGGTGGTCTTGGGCACCGGTTCCTACCCGATTTCCAGGGTTAGGGGGCTGTTGTCATCCGTCATCCATTCTGTTTCCTCATTCTTGTCTTTCATCATACTGCAGACTTTTTTTCTTAGGGCCACCAACTGGGCCTCCATGGCGAAAACAGCGGTCTCTTTATTGGCGGGTAGATTTTCTAGGTCCTGAGATTTCTCCTCAAAATGTTGGCCCCTAGTTTGTCGGAGGGCTCTGCTGGCGGCTGTTCGGTGGCTGCTTCGATAAGACGAGGTGGCATTGTTCTCTTCATGGGTATTGTGGTTGCCCCGTTGGTTTGGGCCAGGTTTCTGGTTAGGCTGTCGGGCGGCCTGCTGCTGCTCAACCAACTGTGCTTGAAGGGTTTGTATGTGGTTCATGAGCATCTGGTATGCGAGGTCGACATAGGGTAGCATGGTCGGGTGGGAGGTGGTGTTGGGAGTTTGGATGATGGGGTTGAGTGCTGGTGGGGGTCCGGTGGCGGGAATTCAGTGATAGTGTGGCTGGCGGGTTTTCTCTGCCAGCTGGTGGGGGTCTGCCCCAGGGGCGAGGGAAATGCTAGTTTGTCCCACAGTGTTAAACTGAGCTTCTAGGAGGTTGGAGAGGGTTGCATGAGTGGTTGGGGGTACATCTCGTAGCGGAGTTGTGAGGGTTGAAAATACTGGAGAGGGGACTGTGAGTAAGTTTTGGTAGTAAGGCTGGTGGTAGAAGGGTTGTTGGGACCAGAAGTTGGGTATAAAGGGTGGTTGGTAGCTAGTGCCAAGTCCCGGAGGGTTGGGAAAGTTTCGGGGGAGAGGGGAATGAAAACTGCCTGTGACCGGAGGTGTGGAGGTGATAGGGGGATGGTCCCCTGGTCCCCAGGTGAGGAGGTTGTTAGGATCGGTAGTGGAAAAGACATGGCTTGTCGTTTTCCAGTAAAGCGTCAAATGTTGATGTTTTTTTATGTCGTGATGGTGTTCTTGAAGTCCCTGGTGGTCTGAGGTCCTGAGAAAAAGGAAGAATAAGTCAGAGGGCACCAGAGGTTGAGCTCCGGAACGCACTCCGATGGTTAAGTCAGTGTCTGGAGGAGGAGGGAAAGGAATGCTAAAGAGAGAAAGAGTAAATAGTCTTGCGAGAGAGAGAGAGCTTAGCCGTGAATAGCCTTGAGGAGGGCCATATATAAGGGAAGTTAGGCGAGCTGGTGATCGCCCAACTAGTTCCACGTGCCTGACTCTTCTAGGTCGTTTGATGTAAGCGACCTCGGGGGGCCTTGCCTACGAGACGGCTGCATTTAATGTCCGTCGTCTGCAGACTGTAGCATTTAATGCCTCGCACTGCCCTAGGTGGGCGACGAGATGACAAGAGATGTGACCTTTGGGAAGAGGGGGAACGGCCACGTGTCCCAGGCCCTTTGTTCCTAATGCCTGCTGGGCTTGTCTGGTTGGGCTCTTCAGTTAGGCATTGTGCTTGGCGGACTGGGCCTACTCTTGGTAGGCCGATTGGGTTCAACAAGGCTAAATAAATATATTAAAAGTTACCAAAATTATATCAAAGATTATTAAAAAGTTACCACAATCATATCAAAGGTTAAACAAAATATATCAAAAGTTATTAAAATTATATCTAATGTTACCAAAATTATTTCAAAAGATATCAAAATTCTATTAAAGGTTACAAAATTTATATCAAAGGCTACCAAAATTATATTAAAAGTTACCAAAATAATATCAATGGTTATCAAAATTATATCAAAGGTTACCAAAAGTTACCACAATCATATCAAAGGTTCAAAAAAATTATATCAAAAGTTACTAAAATTATTTAAAATGTTACAAAAATTATATCTAATGTTACCAAAATTATTTCAAAAGTTATCAAAATTCTATGAAAGGTTAACAAATTTATATCAAAGGCTACAAAAATTATATTAAAAGTTACCAAAATTATATCAATGGTTATCAAAATTATATCAAAGGTTATCAAAAAGTTACCACAATCATATCAAAGGTTAAACAAAATTATATCAAAAGTGACTAAAATTATAGAAAATGTTACCAAAATTATTTCAAAAGTTATCAAAATTCTATTAAAGGTTACCAAATTTATGTCAAAGGCTACCAAAAATATATTAAAAGTTAACAAAATTATATCAATCGTTATCAAAATTAAATCAAAAGTTACCAAAAAGTTACCACAATCATATGAAAGGTTAAACAAAATTATATCAAAAGTTACTAAAATTATATAAAATGTTACCAAAATTATATCAAAAGTTATCAAAATTCTATTAAAGGTTAACAAATTTATATCAAAGGCTACTAAAATTATAGTAAAAGTTACCAAAATTATATCAATGATTATCAAAATTATATACAAAGTTACCAAAAAGTTACCACAATCATATCAAAGGTTAAACAAAATTATATCAAAAGTTACTAAAATTATACAAAATGTTACCAAAATTATATCTAATGTTACCAGAATCATTTCAAAAGTTATCAAAATTCTATTAAAGTTTACCAAATTTATATAAAAGGCTACAAAAATTAAAATAAAAGTTACCAAAATTATATCAAAGGTTACCAAAAAGTTACCATAATCATTTCAAAGGTTAAACAAAATTATATCAAAAGTTACTAAAATTATATAAAATGTTACCAAAATTATATTTAATGTTACCAACATTATTTCAAAAGTTATCAAAATTCTATTAAAGGTTACCAAATTTATATCAAAGACTACCAAAATTATTTTTAAAGTTACAAAAATTATATCAATGGTTATCCAAATTATATTAAAAGGTTGCTAAAAAATTACCACAATCATATCAAAGGTTAAACAAAATTATATCAAAAGTTACTAAAATTATATAAAATGTTACCAAAATTATTTCAAAACTTATCAAAATTCTATTAAAGGTTACCAAATTTATATCAAAGGCTACCATAATTATATTAAAAGTTACCCAAATTATATTAATGGTTATCAAAATTATATCAAAGGTTACCAAAAAGTTACCACGATCATATCAATGTTTAAACAAAATTACGTCAAAAGTTACTAAAAGTATATAAAATGTTACCAAAATTATATCTAATGTTACCAAAATTATTTCAAAAGTGATCAAAATTCTGTTAAAAGTTACCAAATTTATATCAAAGGCTATCAAAATTATATTAAAAGTTACCCAAATTATATCAATGGTTATCAAAATTATATTAAAGGTTACCAAAAAGTTACCACAATCATATCAAAGGTTAAACAAAATTATATCAAAAGTTACTAAAATTATATAAAATGTTGCCAAAATTATATTAAAAGTTACCAAAATTATATCAATGGTAATCAAAATTGTATCAAAGTTTACCAAAAAATGTACCACAATCATATCAAAGGTTAAACAAAATTATATCAAAAGTTACTAAAATTATATAAAATGTTACCAAAATTATATCTAATGTTAAAAGTTATCAAAATTCTATTAAAGGTTACCAAATTTAAATCAAAGGCTACCAAAATTATATTAAAAGTTACCCAAATTATATCAAAGGTTATCAGAATTATATTAAAGGTTACCGAAAAGTTACCACAATCATATCAAAGGTTAAACAAAATTATATCAAAAGTTACTAAAATCAAATAAAATTTTACCAAAATTATATCTAATGTTACAAAAATTATTTCAAAAGTTATCAAAATTATATTAAAAGTTATCAAATTTATATCAAAGGCTACTAAAATTTTATTAAAAGTTACCAATTAATATCAATGGTTATCAAAATTATATCAAAAGTTACCAAAAAGTTTCCACGATCATATCAAATGTTAAACAAAATTATATCAAAAGTTACCAAAAACTTTCCACGATCATATCAAATGTTAAACAAAATTATATCAAAAGTTACTAAAATTATATAAAATGTTACTAAAATTATTTCAAAAGTTATCAAAATTATTTTAAAGGTTACCAAATTTATATCAAAAGCTACCAAAATTATATTAATAGTTACCAAAATTATATCAGTAGTTATCAAAATTGTTTCAAAGTTTAGCAAAAGTTACAATAATCATATCAAAGGTTAAACAAAATTATATCAAAAGTTACTAAGATTATATAAAATGTTACCAAAATTATTTCAAAAGTTATCAAAATTCTATTAAAAGTTACCAAATTTATATCAAAGGCTATCAAAATTATATTAAAAGTTATCAAAATTATATCAATGGTTATCAAAATTATAACAAAGGTTACCAAAAAGTTACCAGAATCATATCAAAGGTTAAACAAAATTATATCAAAAGTTACTAAAATTCTATAAAATGTTACCAAAATTATATCTAATGTTACCAAAATCATTTCAAAAGTTATCAAAATTCTATTCAAGTTTACCAAATTTATATAAATAACTAACAAAATTATATTAAAAGTTACCAAAATTATATTAAAGGTTATCAAAATTATATCAAAGGTTACCAAAAAGTTACCATAATCATATCAAAAGTTAAACAAAATTATATCAAAAGTTACTAAAATTATATAAAATGTTAGCAAAATTATATTTAATGTTACCAAAATTATTTCAAAAGTTATCAAAATTCTATTAAAGGTTACCAAATTTATATCAAAGGCTATCAAAATTATATTAAAAGTTACCAAATTATATTAATGGTTACCAAAATTATATCAATGGTTATGAAAATTCTATTAAAAGGTTAGGGTAAATATAAAAAAACATGTTGTGAATAGTCAAATTATTGTTAAATGGTATAATGGATAAAAATTATTAAAAAAAAGAAATGAATAATTAGAAATTATTATAAAAGATATTGTAAAGACAAAATTCTATTAAATGAAAAAATCTATTTTTTTTCTCATCTATTAAAAAAATATTATGTTTTAAAAATTTTAATTAAAAATAAATTTAAATATTTAAATATTTAAATATTTATCTTTTAAAAATTTAAAAAATAAAGAAAAAATAATGTTATTTTTTTTAAAAAATTAATTAAAAAAAGTAAATTAAAAATTAAAAAATATATATTTTTTAAAATTAAAAAATATATATTTTCAGAAAACTTTGTTTTTTAATTAAAAAATAAATTAAAAAATAAGAGAAAAAGGATGGAGAAGGTTTTTTTATCAAGGGTAATTTTGTCTTTACAATTTCCTTCTTAATAATTTCTAATTGTTCATTTCTCTTTTTCAAATAATTTTTACTCATTATATCATTTAACAATAATTTATTATTGACAGCATGTTTTTCAAATTTACCCAAAAGGTTACCAAAAAGTTAACACAATCATATCAAAGGTTAAACAAAATTATATCAAAATTTTCTAAAATTATATAAAATGTTACCAAAATTATATCTAATGTTACCAAAATTATTTCAAAGGTTATCAAAATTATATTAAAGGTTACCAAATTTATATCAAAGGCTACCAAAATTATATCAAACGTTACCACAATCATATCAAAGGTTAAACAAAATTATATCAAAATTTTCTAAAATTATATAAAATGTTACAAAAATTGTATCTAATGTTACCAAAATTATTTCAAAAGTTATCAAAATTCTATTAAAGGTTACCAAATTTAAATCAAAGGCTACCAAAATTATATTAGAAATTACCAAAATTATATCAATGGTTATCAAAATTATATTAAAGGTTACCAAAAAGTTACCACAATCATATCAAAGGTTAAACAAAATTATATCAAAAGTTATTAAAATTATATAAAATGTTGCCAAAATTATATCTAATGTTACAAAAATTATTTCAAAAGTTATCAAAATTCTATTAAAGGTTACCAAATTTATATCAATGGCTACCGAAATTATATTAAAAGTTACCAAAATTATATCAATGGTTATCAAAATTATATCAAAGGTTACCAAAAAGTTTCCACTATCATATCAAAGGTTAAACAAAATTATATCAAAAGTTACTAAAATTATATAAAATGTTACCAAAATTATTTCAAAAGTTATCAAAATTCTTTTAAAGGTTACCAAATTTATATCAACGGCTACCAAAATTATATTAAAATTTACCAAAATTATATCAATGGTTATCAAAATTGTATCAAAGTTTACCAAAAGTTACCAATCAAAGGTTAAACAAAATTATATCAAAAGTTACTAAAATTATATAAAATGTTACCAAAATTATATCTAATGTTACAAAATTATTTCAAAAGTTATCAAAATTCTATTAAATGTTACCAAATTTATATCAAAGGCTATCAAAATTATATTAAAAGTTACGAAAATTATATCAATATTTATCAAAATTATATTAAAGGTTACCAAAAAGTTACCACAATCATATCAAAGGTTAAACAAAATTATATCAAAAGTTACTAAAATTCTATAAAATGTCACCAAAATTATATCTAATGTTACCAAAATTATTTCAAAAGTTATCAAAATTATATTAAAGTTTACCAAATTTATTTAAAAGGCAATCAAAATTATATTTAAAGTTACCAAAATTATATCAAAGGTTATCAAAATTATATCAAAAGTTACCAAAAAGTTACCATAATCGTATCAAAGGTTAAACAAAATTATATCAAAAGTTACTAAAATTATATAAAATGTTACCAAAATTATATTTAATGTTAGCAAAATTATTTCAAAAGTTATCAAAATTCTATTAAAAGTTACCAAAATTTTATCAATGGTTATCAAAATTATATTAAAAAGTTACCAAAAAGTTACCATAATCATATCAAAGGTTAAACAAAATTATATCAAAAGTTTCTAAAATTATATAAAATTTTACCAAAATTATATCTAATGTTACCAAAATTATTTTAAAGGTTACCAAAATCATATTAAAGGTTACCAAATTTATATCAAAGGCTACCAAAATTATATTAAAAGTTACCAAAATTATATCAAAAGTTACCACAATCATATCAAAGGTTAAACAAAATTAAAAGTTACTAAAATTATATCATTGGTTATCCAAATTATATTAAAAGGTTACCAAAAAGTTACCACAATCATATCAAAGATTAAACAAAATTATATCAAAAGTTACTAAAATTATATAAAATATTACCAAAATTACATCTAATGTTACCGAATATAAAGGTACAGAAAAATGGCAAAACACATTATAAACGAAGAGCTCTCTTTAAGTGTTGGATACCAACCAACTAGTGAACATCCCCTTTGCCAGCTTGTCTCTCCACTCAGTCTAAGCAGTCTTTGGCTCACAGTGCCTGATCAATTCTTCTTCATCATCCCTGGCTACTATCCATTTCACCAACATCACTTTCAATAAGGCCAACTGGCATCTCAGACCTAATAAAATTATGAAGAATACAACAAATTGAAATGATTCTCCTTTGTGTTTCACTAGATAAAATGATTTCTCCTTTAAAATTGCCCATCTGGCTTTCAATATGCCAAAACATCTCTCAGTGCAATTTCTTGCTTGATGTGTTTCATATTGAAGTATTCTTGGGGTGTAGTAGGTTGGGGGTCCTTATTTCCTATAATTCAAGTGGTATCTTTAACTTCTATATGATGTCAGAAAACCTTCCTCATATGTGTATCAAGCATCATACAAATAGTAATACCCTATATATTCCAATTAAGATCTGAATTGATATACAAAAGGAACTATAGTTTTATTTCTAACATAATATGTACTCAAGTGCTTAAGCATTACTTGTGGGATCCTTAAACCATTTCTCCTACTAATGGCAGCCCTAAGTACTCTACCATCTACTGTAGAACCTGTCCACCTTGGTAAGACATAAATGAATTGCATGTCTGGTGTGCAAACACTAAGGGCATTTGTAGCAATTTTATTTTTCATTAACCTGTACCTAGGTCTGCAAATCGAGTCAATATTAACCTTTACGTATGTTCCATCTATGGCACCCAAATAGCCCTAAACATATCAAGAAAATGAAGAATAAATAATTAAGTAACAATTTACATATTAAGTTGTTTCAATTAATACTTATTATCAATGTAAGGATTGTGAGACAATACCTTAAACCATTTCCATCTATCATCTATTAAATTCTCTAGTTTCGGTTCTAGTTTTTTAAGCAGTATTGAATTAAGTCTTAAAACTGAGTTTAACACTACATGAAATTGCGTACTCGCTGTCTCACCAAGTCTAGCTATTTGACGTTTAAGAATCCTATTATTGATATGGTGGGAAATAATGTGAAGGAAGCTGATAACCATTTCTTCTATACTTACATTTCTATTTTGTTTCAATCTTCCTTGGCATTTTAGCAAATGATACAATTTAGCAAAAGATCTCCTATCCGTTCTACAGTTATCTATGATCTACTTATCACTCTCAAAAAGCATTTTATGTAAGTTAATTGACTTAATATTATGCCCATGAAGTGTTTCATGAGCATAAGATGTTTTACGTCTATTTCTATGTTTCCTAACAACTAATGAAATAGCCACACCAACAATATTTGAAACATAATCTCCATCATCTCCAATTGTAAAATAAGAATTGTAACCAATTGTATATTCTTTCTTATTACTAAATGAGTCATAACTGTTTAAAACAATTATTTTAGTATGGTAAACCCATAAAACAAACATAAAATGCTAAATATCCAAATGTTAGACAAACAATAACAACAATCCAAATACCACATAATTTCTAGTCAAAGACAAAGTTTACTCAAACAAAAATATTATTATTAATTGAATCCAAATCAAAGTGGTACAATTGAAAAGATAGTGAAATAATATGAAAATGAATAGCAATAATTCCTATCGAGCAAAGCTTGTAATTATCAAAGATTCATGCTTGAATCTTAGTTAGATTCCACTAAGGGGTCTTTCGAAAACATTTTTTTTTTAACTTTTGGCTTGGCTAATGGTTTAGCAAAATCTAGAATTAAGCAATCTAAGAGACCATTGCCACAAACATTTGAGGAATAAAACACATAAAATAATGGGATTAAAGCCTCATCTCCATGGAATCTTGTATTTAAACCAATCCTAATAGGAGATTTCATCAACCCTTCATTTCCATATGAAACATGAGGTAAACACACAAACAAAGGATAATGGCTTCTTCTTCTTGGTGTATCATGTTTAGGATATCACCATAGGAAGAAATCATTAGCCTTCATCTTCCACACAACCAAAGGTAAAATGCTAGACGAAAGGAGAAAAAAGAAGACCAAAAGAAAGGGAATCACCTTAATAAGAAAATCCCCATTTTCTCTCAAAGCTATTAGATTTTTAGAAGTTTTTAGAGTCTAGAATCTGGAAAAAAAATATGTCCTTGGATTCCTTGGTTGTGTTGTACCTTCCGCCCAATCATTGGTTTTCATGTGAGCCCCAATCATTTGATCTAAGGGCTGTTGTTTTTTCCAACAAATGCCCCCTCATTTCTTTTTATTTTAATCCCCACTTATTTAGGACCCTTAGATTATTCAAAATAAATGGACAGGATTGAAACGTAAAAATGAGATAAGGGTAATGTCTAGATTACCCTTCTTTTTTTTATTAATTTTTTTTCCTTTTTCTTGATTTTCAAAATTTTCAAAACCATTTGATTAAATCTCCTCTAAAGAAGCATTAAGGTTTTGGATTAGTTATTTTTGAAATATTGTATGATTTTGAGAAATTCAAAAGGAATCCTTAAGTTTAAAATTATAATTAATAAACCTCGGAAAGCGAAATATCTTGGAAAAATTATTGAAAATTGAGCTTGGACAAAATTAGGTATCTACAACTTTCTTCCTTTCTCTTTACATTACTTACTTATATTCATTTACTTTATCATTTGATTGTTATAATAAATTTTCACTCTTAGATTGCAAGTTCTTTCTTATTTTTAATATCAAAGGTTACGAAAATTATATTACTTTTTGATATAATTTTGATAATCATTGATATAAAATTTATATAAAATACTATCAAAATTATATTAAAAGTTACCAAAATTAAATCAAAGGTTATCAAAATTATATCAAAGTTTACCAAAAAGTTACCATAATCATATCAAAGGTTAAACAAAATTCTATCAAAAGTAACTAAAATTATATAAAATGTTACCAAAATTATATTTAATGTTACCAAAATTATTTTAAAAGTTATCAAAATTCTATTAAATGTTACCAATTTTATATCAAAGGCTATCAAAATTATATTAAAAGTTACCAAAATTATATCAATGGTTATCAAATTATATTAAAAGGTTACCAAAAAGTTACCTTAATCATATCAAAGGTTAAATAAAATTATATTAAAAGTTACAAAAATTATATAAAATGTTACAAAAATTATATCTAATTTAACCGAAATTATTTCAAAAGTCATCAAAATTCAATTAAAGGTTACCAACTTTATATCAAAGCCTACCAAAATTATATTAAAAGTTACCAAAATTATATCAAAAGTTACTAAAATTATATAAAATTTTAACGAAATTATATCTAAGGATATCAAAATTATTTCAAAAGCTATCAAAATTTTATTATAGGTTACAAAATTTATATCAAAGGTTACCAAAACGTTACCACAATCATATCAAAAGTTAAACAAAATTATATCAAAAATTACTAAAATTAAATAAAATGTTACCAAAATTATTTCAAAAATTATCAAAATTCTATAAAAGGTTACCAAATTTATATCAAAGACTACCAAAGTTATATCCAAAGTTACCAAAATTATATCAATAGTTATCAAAATATTATCAAAGGTTACCAAAAAGTTACCACAATCATATCAAAGGTTAAACAAAATTATATCAAAAGTTACTAAAATTATATAAAATGTTACCAAAATTATTTCAAAAGTTATCAAAATTCTATTAAAGGTTACCAAATTTATATCAAAGGCAATCAAAATTATATTAAAAGTTACCAAAATTATATCAAAAGTTATCAAACTTATATCAAAGGTTACCAAAAAGTTACCACAATCATATCAAAGGCTAAACAAAATTATATCAAAGTTACTAAAATTATATAAAATGTTATAAAAATTATATCTAATGTTGCCAAAATCATTTCAAAAGTTATCAAAATTTTATTAAAGTTTACCAAATTTATATAAAAGGCTACCAAAATTATATTAAAAGTTACCAAAAGTATATCAATTGTTATCAAAATTATATCGAAGGTTACCAAAAAGTTACTATAATCATATCAAAGGTTAAACAAAATTATATCAAAAGTTACTAAAATTATATAAAATGTTACCAAAATTATATTTAATGTTACAAAAATTATTTCAAAAGTTATCAAAATTCAATTAAAGGTTACCAAATTTATATCAAAGGCTATCAAAATTATATTAAAAGTTATCAAAATTATATCAATGGTTATCAAAATTTTATTAAAAGGTTACCAAAAAGTTACCACAATCATATCAAAGGTTAAACAAAATTATATCAAAAGTTACTAAAATTATGAAAAATATTACCAAAATTAGTTCAAAAGTTATCAAAATTCCATTAAAGGTTATCAAATTTATATCAAATGCTACCAAAATTATATTAAAAGTTACTAAAATTATATCAAAGGTTACCAAAAAGTTACCACAATCATATCAAATGTTAAACAAAATTATTTCAAAAGTTACTAAAATTAAATAAAATGTTACCAAAATTATTTCTAAAGTTATCAAAATTCTATTAAAGGTTACCAAATTTAAATCAAAGGCTACCAAAATTATATTAAAAATTACCCAACTTATATCAATGGTTATCAAAATTATATCAAGGGTTATCAAAAAATTTACCACAATCATATCAAAGGTTAAACATAATTATATCAAAAGTTACAAAAAATTTATAAAATGTTACCAAAATTATTTCAAAAGTTATCAAAATTCTATAAAATGTTACCAAATTTATATCAAAGGCAACCAAAATTATATTAAAAGTTACCAAAATTATATCAATAGTTATCAAAATTGTATCAAAGATTATCAAAAAGTTACCATAATCATATCAGAGGTTAAATAAAATTATATCAAAAGTTACTAAAATTATATAAAATGTTACCAAACTTATATATAATGTTACCAAAATTAATTCAAAAGTTATCAAAATTCTATTAAAGATTACCAAATTAATATCAAAGGCTATCAAAATTATATTAAAAGTTACCAAAATTATATCAATTGTTATCGAAATTATATCAAATGTTACCAAAAAGTTACCACAATCATATCAAAGGTTAAACAAAATTATATCAAAAGTTACTAAAATTATATACAATGTTACCAAAACTATATCTAATGGAACCAAAATCATTTCAAAAGTTATCAAAATTCTATTAAAGTTTACCAAATTTATATAAAAGGCTACCTCAATAATATTAAAAGTTACCAAAATTATATTAAAGGTTATCAAAATTATATCAAAAGTTACCAAAAAGTTACCATAATCATATCAAAGGTTAAAAAAAATTATAACAAAAGTTACTAAAATTATATAAAATGTTACCAAAATTATATTTAATAATACCAAAATTATTTCAAAATTTATCAAAATTCTATCAAAGGTTACCAAATTTATATCAAATGCTATCAAAATTATATTAAAAGTTACCAAAATTATATCAATGGTTATCAAAGCTATATTAAAAGGTTACCAAAATGTTACCACAATCATATCAAAGGTTAAACCAAATTATATCAAAAGTTACTAAATTTATACAAAATGTTACCAAAAAAATATCTAATGTTACCAAAATTATTTCAAAAATTATCAAAATTCTATTCAAGGTTACCAAATTTATATCAAATACTACCAAAATTATATTAAAAGTTGCCAAAATTATATCAATTGTTATCAAAATTATATCAAAGGTTACCAAAAAGTTATCACAATCATATCAAAGGTTAAACAAAATTATTCCAGAAGTTACTAAAATTATATAAAATATTACCAAAATTATATCTAATGTCACCAAAATTATTTCAAAAGTTATCAAAATTCTATTAAAGGTTACCAAATTTATATCAAAGGCTACCAAAATTATATTAAAAGTTACCCAAATTATATCAATGGTTATCAAAATTATATCAAAGGTTAAAAAAAAGTTACCACAATCATATCAAAGGTTAACCAAAATTATATCAAAAGTTACTAAAATTATATAAAATGTTACCAAAAGTATTTTAAAAGTTATCAAAATTCTTTTAAAGGTTACCAAATTTATATCAAAGGCTACCAAATTTATATCAAACTTTATCAAAATTGTATCAAAGTTTACCAAAAAGGTATCACAATCATATCAAAGGTTAAACAAAATTATATCAAAAGTTACTAAAATTATATAAAATGTTACAAAAATTATTTCAAAAGTTATCAAAATTTTATTAAAGGTTACCAAATTTATATCAAAAGCTATCAAAATTATATTCAAAGTTACCCAAATTATATCAATGGTTATCACAATTATGTCAAAGGTTACCAAAAAGTTTCCACAATCATATCAAAGGTTAAACAAAATTATATCAAATGTTACTAAAATTATATAAAATGTTACAAAATTTATTCCAAAAGTTATCAAAATTCTTTTAAAGGTTATCAAATTTATATCGAAGGCTTCGAAAATTATATTAAAAGTTACCAAAATTATATCAATGGTTATCAAAATTGTATCAAAGTATACCAAAAAGGTACCACAATCATATCAAAGGTTAAACAAAATTATATCAAAAGTTACTAAAATGATAAAAATGTTACCAAAAGTATATCTAATGTTACCAAAATCATTTCAAAAGTTATCAAAATTCTATTAAAGGTTACCAAATTGATATCAAAGGCTACCAAAATTATATTAAAAGTTACCAAAATTATATCAATGGTCATCAAAATTATATCAATGGTTACCAAAACGTTACCACAATCATATCAAAGGTTAAACAAAATTATATTAAAAGTTACTAAAATTATATAAAATGTTACCAAAATTATACCTAATGTTACCAAAATTATTTTAAAAGTTCTAAAAATTCTATTAAAGGTTACCAAATTTATATCAAAGGCTACCAAAATTGAATTAAAAGATACCAAAATTATTTCAGTGGTTATCAAAATTATATCAAAGGTTACAAAAAAGTTTCCACAATCATATCAAAGGTTAAACAAAATTATATCAAAAGTTACTAAAATTATATAAAATGTTACCAAAATTATTTCAAAAGTTATCAAAATTCTATTAAAGGTTACCAAATTTATATAAAAGGCTACCAAAATTATATTAAAACTTACCAAAATTATATCAATGATTATCAAAATTATATAAAAAGTTATCAAAAAGTTACCACAATCATATCAAAGGTTAAACAAAATTATATCAAAAGTTACTAAAATTATATAAAATGTTACCAAAATTATATCTAATGTTACCAAAATCATTTCAAAAGTTATCTAAATTCTATTAAAGTTTACCAAATTTATATAAAAGGCTACAAAAATTATATTAAAAGTTATCAAAATTATATCAAAGGTTACCAAAAAGTTACCATAATCATTTCAAAGGTTAAACAAAATTATATCAAAAGTTACTAAAATTATATAAAATGTTACCAAAATTATTTCAAAAGTTATCAAAATTCTATTAAAAGTTACCAAAATTATATCAATGCTTATCAAAATTATATTAAAAAGTTACCAAAAAGTTTCCACAATCATATCAAAGGTTAAACAAAATTATATCAAAAGTTGCTAAAATTATATAAAATTTTACCAAAATTATATCTAATGTTACCAAAATTATTTTAGAGGTTACCAAAATCATAATAAAAGTTACCAAATTTATATCAAAGGCTACCAAAAAGTTATCACAATCATATCAAAGCTCAAACAAAACTACATCAAAAGTTACTAAAATTATATCAATGGTTATCCGAATTATATTAAAAGGTTACCAAAAAGTTACCACAATCATATCAAATGTTAAACAAAATTATATCAAAAGTTAATAAATTATATAAAATGTTACCAAAATTATATCTAATGTTACCAACATTATTTCAAAAGTTATCAAAATTCTATCAAAGGTTACTAAATTTATATCAAAGGCTACCAATATTATATTAAAAGTTACCAAAATTATATCAGTGGTTATCAAAATTATATCAAAGGTTATCAAAAAGTTACCACAATCATATCAAAGGTTAAACAAAATTATATCAAAAGTTACTAAAATTATATAAAATGTTACCAAAATTATTTCAAAAGTTATCAAAATTCTACTAAAGGTTACCAAATTTATATCAAAGGCTACCAAAATTCTATTAAAAGTTACCAAATTATATCAATAGTTATCAAAATTATATCAAAGGTTACCAAAAAGTTACCACAATCATATCAAATGTTAAACAAAATTATATCAAAAGTTACTAAAATTATATAAAATGTTACCAAAATTATATTAAATGTTACCAAAATTATTTCAAATGTTATCAAAATTCAATTAAAGGTTACCATATTTAAATCAAAGGCTACCGAAATTATATTAAAAGTTACCAAAATCATATCAATTGTTACTAAAATTGTATAAAATATTACCAAAATTATATCTAATGTTACCAAAATTATTTCAAAAGTTATCAAAATTCTCTTAAAGGTTACCAAATTTATTTCAAAGTCTATCAAAATTATATTAAAAGTTACCAAATTATATCAATGTTTATCAAAATTATATCAAAGGTTACCAAAAAGTTACCATAATCATATCAAAGGTTAAACAAAATTATATCAAAAGTTACTAAAATTATATAAAATATTACCAAAATTATATCTAATGTTACCAAAATTATTTCAAAAGTTATCAAAATTCGATTAAAGGTTACCAAATTTATATTTAAGGCTATCAAAATTATATTAAATGTTATAAAAATTCTATCAATGGTTATCCTAATTATATCAAAGGTTACCAAAAAGTTAACACAATCATATCAAAGGTTAAACAAAATTATATCAAAAGTTACTAAAATTAAATCTAATGTTACCAAAATCATTTCAAAAGTTATCAAATTTCTATTAAAGGTTACCAAATTTATATAAAAGGCTACTAAAATTATATTAAAAGTTACCAAAATTATATCAATATTTATGAAAATTATATCAAAGGTTACCAAAAAGTTATCGTAATCATATCAAAGGTTAAAAAAAATTATATCAAAAGTTACTAAAATTATATTTAATGTTACCAAAATTATTTCAAAAGTGACCAAAATTCAATTAAAATTTACCAAATTTATATCAAAAGCTATCAAAATTATATTCAAAGTTACTTAAATTATATCATGGTTATCAAAATTATATCAAAGGTTACCAAAAAGTTGCCACAATCATATCAAAGGTTAAACAAAATTATATTAAAAGTTACTAAAATTATATAAAATGTTACCAAAATTATATCTAATGTTACCAAAATTGTTTCAAAAGTTATCAAAATTCTCATAAAGGTTACCAAATTTATATCTAATGCTACCAAAATTATATTAAAAGTTACCAAAATTATATAAATGGTTATCAAAATTATATCATAGGTTACCAAAAAGTTACCATAATCATATCAAAGGTAAACAAAATTATATCAAAAGTTACTAAAATTATATAAAATGTTACCAAAATTATATCTAATGTTACCAATTTTTTTTTCAAAAGTTACCAAAATTCTCTTAAAGGTTACCAAATTTATATCAAAAGCTATCTAAATTATATTAAAAGTTACCAAAATTATATCAATAGTTATCAGAATTATATCAAAGGTTACCAAAATTATATCTAATATTACCAAAATCATTTCAAAAGTTATCAAATTTCTATTAAAGGTTACCAAATTTATATAAAAGGGTACCAAAATTATATTAAAAGTTACCAAAATTATATCAATAGTTCTCAAAATTATATCAATGGTTATTAAAAAGTTACCATAATCATATCAAAGGTTAAACAAAATTATATCAAAAGTTACTAAAATTATATAAAATTTTACCAAAATTATTTCAAAAGTTATCAAAATTCTATTTAATATCAAAGGCTATAAAAATTATATTAAAAGATACCAAAATTATATCAATGGTTATCAAAATTATATCAAAGGTTACGAAAAAGTTACCACGACCATATCAAAGGTTAAACAAAATTATATCAAAAGTTACTAAAATTATATAAAATGTTACCAAAATTATATCTAATGTTACCAAAATTATTTCAAAAGTTTTCAAAATTCTTTTAAAGGTTACCAAATTTATATCAAAGGCTACCAAAATTATATCAATGGTTATCAATATTATATCAAAGGTTACTAAAAAGTTACCAAAATCATATCAAAGGTTAAACAAAATTATATTAAAAGTTCCTAAAATTATATAAAATGTTACCAAAATTATATCTAATGTTACCAAAATTATTTCAAAAGTTATCAAAAAATACTATTAAAGGTTACTAAATTTATATCAAAGACTACCAAAACTATATTTAAAGTTACCAAAATTATATCAATGGTTATCAAAATTATATTAAAGATTACCAAAAAGTTACCACAATCATATCGGAGATTAAACAAAATTATATCAAAAGTTACTAAAATTATATAAAAAGTTACCAAAATTATGTCTAATGTTTCCAAAATTATACTAAAGTGTTGTTCTAGTAAAAAAAAAATTAATAAACAAAAATAGATAAAAAAAAACTATTCATTTTTTTTAATTTAAAAAAAAAAAATCAATTGAGAAAAGTTTACTTTAATAAGGATTCTATGTTTAGAAGGGAAAATAAAAAATATTCAATATTTTAATAATTTAATAAAAAATCAGTAATTAAGAATAAAATAATTAATTTAATAAATTATTAAGATCATATATGTCGTTCACTATTTGCATTTTGAAATTAGCACTTTTATATATAGTAAGTATAAGTATAAGAGTTTTTTTATCAGAATATAGTTGTTTTTTTTATTTATCAAAATACTGTTGTTTTGATTAATTGGAGGAATTCTATTCCAATATTTTCATCATTGGATGCTTGGAAATTTACTGATAATGAAATCTATGCATGTAAAAGTGCTTGTCTTTTTAAGATAAAATCAATACTTAGGTTTTTTTCTTAGAATATAGCTGTTTTTTTTTATCGAAATACCTCTGTTTTGAGATTAATTTCCAAAATCCGTTTGTTTTTAAATCAGCTGAGAAATCGTCATCCCCATGGCGATTTCCCAACGTAAAATTGAAAAAAAAAATCAAAAAAGACCAAGGAAAATCGCCATAGGGGTGGCGATTTCCCTTGGTGTTTTTTTTTTTTAAAAAATCAAAATATACCAAGGGAAATCACCACCCCCATGGCGATTTCCCTTGGTATAAATTGATTTTTTTTTTCAATTTTACCAAGGGCAATTGCCATGGGGTATGACTATTTCCCTTGATAGTATATTTTAAATTATTATTTTTTACTTAAAATGTAAAATTTAACGGTTTGAAAAAAAAATTGCAATTTTTTATAAAAAATTTGTATTTTAATTTTTAAAAATTGCAAACGGGTATAAAAAAATCACCTTGGTTTGTTTTTTATTTTTTAAAAATATATATACTAAAATTTTATAATTTTATAAAAAAATAAAATAAAATTTATTATTTTAATTTTATAAAAAAAATATATTTCTTATTAAAATTTTAATAAAAAATTATATTTCTTACTAAAATTTTATATAAAAATGTATTTCTTATTAAAATTATAAAAAAAATTATATTTCTTATTAAAATTTTATAAAAAAAATATATTTCTTATTTAAATTTAATATAATTTCTTTTATTTATTTTTTAAATTAGATATAAGATAAAATTTTATTTCTTATTTATATTTTGATAAATAAAAATTTGATTTCTTATTTAAATTTTATATGTGAGATCTGTAACAAACGGGTATAAAAAAATAAAAAAAAGTACCTTGGTTTGTTTTTATTTTTTTAAATATATAGACTAAAATTTTATAATTTATTTAATTATTTAATTTTATAAAAAAATAAATTTTAACATTTATTGAAATTTTTTAAAAATATAAAATTTAATTTATTATTTTAATTTTATAAAAAATAAAATTTTATTTCTTATTAAAATTTTTAAAAAATTATTTCTTATTAAAATTTTATATAAAAAATGTTATTTCTTATTTAATTTTTATATAAAATAAAATTTTATTTCTTATTAAAATTTTATTTAAAAAATATATTTCTTATTTAAATTGTATATAAAATAAAATTTTATTTTTTATTTAAATTTTATATAAATTAAAATTTGATTTCTTATTTAAATTTTATATAATTAAAATTTGATTTCTTATTTAAATTTTATATAATTAAAATTTGATTTCTTATTTTAATTTTATATAAATTAAAATTTAATTTCTTATTTGAATTTTATATAAAATTAAATTTTATTTCTTATTTTAATTTTATGCTGCATAAAATATTGGAATTGGATTCCTTCTGCAATGGATGAGACTAATGATTTAGGGTTAGGATTTCAGCTATTTTTCAGTGAATCAAATGCTTCAGAAAATATTGAAATTGGATTCAATCTGCAATGGATGAGACTATTGACCAGATTTAGGGTTAGGGTTTCAGCTAATTTCCAGTCAATCAAATGCTATAGAAAATATTGAAATTGGATTTCTTCTGCAATGGATGAGACTAATGATTTAGGGTTAGGGATAGGTTTCAGCTATTTTTCAGTCAATCAAATGCTGCAAAAAATATTGAAATTGGATTCCTTCTGCAATGATGGGACTAATGATTTAGGGTTAGGGATAGGTTTCAGCTATTTTCCAGTCAATCAAATGCTGCAGAAAATATTCGAATTGGATTCCTTCTGCAATGGATGGGACTATGGGACAGTCTGGTACAAAGGATGGGATTTATTATCAGTTTTTGCATTGAATGAGTTATCAGTTTTTCAGTCAATTAACCCTAGCCAAAAAATGAGAATCAGATTCCATCCTATACAAAGGATGGAATTTTTCATCCGGTACAACACAATGAACCATTATAAATTCATAATACTGATGAAGATTTACAATACCCCCCTCAACAGTTTTTCAATCAGATTTTTTCTGAGTGCTAATACCTCCTCATTCTCATCTTTTTCTATTTGTTCTTTCTTTTGCTGAGTGATAATACCTCCATTCTCATCATTCTCAGTTTCATTACTACACAACATGAGCAACAGAGTGATCGCATTGGTCTACTATAATGGCCAAATTCATAATACTGAAAGGTGCTACCTTTGATTGTGAACGTCCTAAAAGCTTTCGTGTTGATGAAGAGGTCTCATTAGAGGAACTGAAGCTGCAAATTCATACAAAAATTAAAGGTGGAAATAGAAAAAGAGTTTCAAAGATTAAGTATAGTCATCCTCTTTCTATTGGTGAAGGATATGTTCGATATAGAACATTTCCACTTGAAGATGATGATGATGTCATATGCATATTTTATGCTCACAAGACATTTGCAAATGTTGGTATACTTGAGTTATATGCTGACATAGATGATGTTCACGAAGATTGTGGGCCTTCAAATGTTCGCACTACAAAAAACTTTCCCACAGAAGATGATAATTCTGGGCAGTTCTATGTTCACGCTACATACGACGTTCCCATAGAAGAAGTCGTTCCGCTATCTCAAGCCATAACGTTTCATAATTCATTAGTCTCACAAACAATTCCTACTACCCTCGAAGATGAGCCAGCTGGTGTTGATCCTGTTCCGCCATGTGGAGTCCATAGTGAATATGTTGGTGACTTTAGTAAGCAGGAAGAGGATGCTGAATTCGCAAGTGATGACAATAGTGATTCTGACACAGATGTCATCACTGTTGAGATCAACACTCATGGAGATCTTCCCCCATATGAGGCTGCATCCCATATGCACACACTGGATCTGAAGGCAATGCAAGTGCCAGAATTTCCTGAGTATGCTCATACATTTGCTACGTCTCTGACTTTTGATCCATCTACAGTTGATCTGTGTGTTGGGTTACAATTTCCAATTAAAGAGGCTATGCTTTCAGCTATTAAGCACTATAACATCAAAAACTCTGTAGATTACAGAGTAATTGAATCTGAGCGGACCAAATATTATGCCAAATGTCTAATGTATGGGAAAGGGTGCAATTGGAGAATAAGGGCAACATTTATGAAGAAGAAACATGCATGGGAGATTAGAACACATGAAGGGCCCTATACTTGCACATCGAGGATTTCACAAGATCATTGCAAGTTAGATTCTAACATGATCTGTTCATGCATTCTGTCATTGGTCCAAGCAAATCCGGAGATCTTCATTTCAATTTTGATCGTTGAGATGCGAATTCGGTATGGATACATCACCTCCTATAAGAAAGTATGGAAAGCAAAAGGCAATTGTTCGAGTTTTTGGCGATTGGGATAGATCGTATAATTAGCTACCTAAATGGTTAGGTGCAATGCAACATTTCGTTCCTGGTACAATTGTGAAATTGCAAATGTTACCTGCATATCATGGTGATCGACTGGTCCAGGTAAGAGAATATTCCATCGACTCTTTTGGACATTCAAATCGTGCATTGAAGGGTATCCGTATTGTAAACCTATTGTGCAAATAGACGGTACTTTCTTATATGAAAAATACAAAGAAACATTATTGTTAGCTATTGCACAAGATGACGATCGAAACATACTACCAATTGCCTTTCCATTGTGGAGGGTGAGACAACAGAGGCTTGGTCATTCTTTCTCACTAATTTGCGTAGACATGTGACAAAACAGCTTGGCATATGCTTGATGTTTGATCGACATGAAGCCATCAAAGCTGCGATCAGACGTGATGATAGTGGATGGAATCCTCCACATGCATATTCAGTGTACTGCATTCGACACATTGCAGCTAACTTTATGAAGAAGTTTAATAATAAGGAATTGCGTTGACACATTGTTAACATGGGTATGGAATCGAATCATAGTTATTTTATCTCTTATATTTCCTTTAGTATATAAAATAATACTGAAATTCACAAGTATTTTGTTTTTAATTTTATCAGGATATGAGTTGAGGCGATCGAATTTTCATTTCATGTATGAGAATCTTTGTGGAGAAAATGCAGAGGCGGTTAATTGGCTTGATATGATCCCCAAGGAGAAGTGGGCCCAATTATATGATCAAAGAAGACGTTATGGCCATATGACAACCATCCTAGCTGAATCTATCAATTCGGTGTTGAAGAGAACGCGTCATCTTCCCATTACTGCTTTAGTGCAATCAACATATTATAGGTTGGCTGCACTTTTTGTTAAGATGGGGAACAAGCAAATTGCAATGATGGAGGGAAAAAAGGGCACACATACTATGAAACAGTCACACAGACTATGCAAGAAAACCGCAAGAAAGCTAACTCCCATTTTGTTCATAATTTTACGCGAGCAAATCAATTTTTTCTGATTGAAGAGTTAGTTGATCCACAAGAGGGTGTTTCTGCAATGAAGTACAAAGTCAAGTTTAGTGACATGTGGTGTAATTGTGGGAAGTTTCAAGCACAAAGGTTCCCTTGTTCACATGTAGTTGCTGTTTGTGCACATGTCCATGTAGATTGCATACAATATGTGGACAATGTCTATAGACTGGAAACTATATTGAATGTTTATAGACATGAGTTCCAACCAATTGGAAATGAAGGTTATTGGCATCAATATGATGGTCCAGAAGTGTGTTCCAATCAAGAAATACGGAGAAATCCACATGGTCGGCCAAAATCAAGTCGTATTCGTAATAAAATGGACCTTAGGGAGAAAGGCCAACAAAAACGTTGTGGATTATGCAGAAATGAAGGTCATAGCCGTCGAAAATGTCCGCATCAATCTGGCATATCAGGGGAGAGTTCGCATCAACAATAAAGGAATTACATGTTTTCATAACCTGTAATATTTACATATTTTGCCATTAAGGAAAAATGTTATGCAAGTTTTTTTCTACGTATCATGTAATTTGGATTATTATTTTATATAAAATTAAGAAATTTTATAAATTAACTTTTTTAAAAATATATTGAATAATAAATTAAATTACATTTTTATAAATTAAACAATAACATTAACATTTTAGTTAGATATGCTGAATAAAAAATTAAAAATAAATAACAAGATTAACATTTTAAAAATATATTCAATAATAAATAAGAAAATAAATAAGAAAATTAAAAATAACAATTAATTTTCCAACAAATTTAAAATAAATAACATGAAATGCAAAACATATAAATTTATATATTACAAATTTAAAATACATTATTCTCGTTATATTGATAAAGTACATTTATTCTAATTATTGTGTCGTATAGAGCAACAATGTCGAGCTCTCCTAGTACGTGGTGGTTGGACCCGTTGGGCAACCTCGTCAGTGGCACGTATTCACGGTCGACCATGACTTTTTGCTGTAACCACCACTGGTTCCGGTTGTATGTCATCCATCATTTCTTCTGTATCAAAAATTTGAAACTCACTGCTGGAGGAGCCAACACTTAGTTCACCCATAAAGGAAACCTGACTACTAGATGGACCCACAAATGATGTACCATCAAATGCTGACGCAGGGGTTCCAAACTGATACATTGTTGTTAGATATGCTGAACTTGGACTTAGGATAGGGAGCTGGTCATCTAACATCGTCATTGGCGGTGATGGTCGGTAACACTCATCAATGTCATATCCGGGGTGACTGACGAAATAACGATGACTAAATGGTACTCCATGATACCGTTCAGGTTCAGGATGACTAAATGACATCCTCGGTACAGTGAACTCCGATGAGGCTGGTTGACAAGTCCGTCCATGTTGTCGGCTAGGTTTAGGAGCTTTCATATCCTGTGTAGAAGGGACTGGAGTTGAAGTTCGTCCGATAAATGGCATACTCCTAACATCCTCATACATCGAAGGTGAACAAACAAAAGGCCGACCTTCATTTTTATACCATCCTATGTAATAATCAAATGGGTTGAAATTATTACCAACAATCGGATAACCTGTCAAAATTCGTTGAGAACGTATATTCCACCAATGGATCCAATGTTCATGCTTCGCAGGCCAGAATTATTCATGATGCCCACGCATGTCGATCTTGTGAACCTTATCAAGGTTCACCGGTTCTTGCGGAATTGGTTGTTGCATCCCAAATTGTCGCAACACCCTGTCAGTTTGGTGCCACTCTACATATGAAAAGCATATCAATGTTGTGTTTGCTTTCCATATATTACAATTATTGTAGACATCCGATGGGAGGCATGCCATAATTTCACTTGAGGAATATGGCATTCATAGAAACTGCAAATAATTATTACAAATTATTAGTTTCATATGGATTAAATACAAAAATACTTGAATGTAACCATCGAAACATTTACCTTATCATATCCTACTCGATCTAGCCGCTATCTTATACTTGCAAGGTCGGTCGGAGTCGCGGTAAGATCTTTACGATTACTCCACCTGTTAAAATGCTTATAAAATCTTAATAAACCAATAAAAATACAAGTTCGTACAAAATTAATAAAATAGTAAAGATTATTACCTACTTGCAATGGGGTATACAGCCGAAACATCCACGTGTGGAGCAAGAAGTGGCAGCCGATACCAAGCCCATGATTGGAAAAGCACTAAACATCCACCTATGTCATGGCTTTTTGGAACTGTAGCCCAGCACAGTTTTCTATACAAAATCGTCAAACACGCAGAACCCCAACTATAATTTACCGCACGCTCTAAATCACGTAGTAATGGAAGATACATTAAATGTACCCGACTGCTCGATTTGTCAGGCATTAGTAATCCTCCAATCAAACGTAAAATATATGCTCTAGTATCATATTGTATATGTTCTTCAGTTGAGTGTAATGAAAGATTTTGAAAAGATTTCAACCAATTTAGTCTCACCGTTGAGCCAGATACATACTCATCTGGAGGTACCGCACCCAATAGATTTTGACACTCTTCATTCCAATCTAGCAAGCTTGCGCCTGTAATTGTATCGCCATGGACCGGAAGTCCAAGTTGAAGCGCAACATGTTCTAGAGTTACCGTGCATTCATCAAATGAAAAATGAAAAAGTGTGCGTCTCGGGTCTCCATCGTTCGATCAACACACTGATTAAGTCGGGTTGTAGCAAAAATCGTCGAATTTAAGTTGCGTGATAAAATCCGGCTCTTCTTAAGTGGTCGATAATAGATGGATGCAGGTCCTCCAATGTAAATTTCCTTGAACGTAACACGCGACGAGCATCCTGTTGGTAATTAATTAAATTAAATAAATTAATTATATAAATTAATATATTATAATAATTATAATAATTAAAAAATTAAACAATATAAAAATTCTAAAATTCTAAAACTATAAAATGACAAAAAAATAATAATTAAATTTTTAATTTTTTTTATAATTATAAACAATATAAAAAATAAAAATTATAAAACGAAAAAACGAAAAAACAATAATAATTAAATAAATTATAAAACTATAACAATAAAAAATTAAACAATATAAAAATAAAAAATTATAAAATTATAAAATGAAAAAACTATAATAATTAAAAATTAAACAATATAAAAAATAAATAATTATAAAACTATAAAATTAAAAAACAATAATAATTAAAAAATGATAAAACTATAATAATTAAAACATTAAACAATATAAAAATTATAAAACTATAAAATGACAAAATAATAATTAAAAAATTACTAAAAGTTGATAATGTAATACAAATAATATTACATCAATTTACTTACCTCTTTAAATATAACCGAGGATATGTCATTTTCTTGCAACCTCAATAGTGATGATGAAGCAATTTTTAAATATTGTTGTAGGAAAAAAAATTGTTGTAGAAAGAAGAAAGAAAACTAAATTATGTTGTAGAAAATATGAGGTGATATTTATAGAAGATTGGGGTGTGGGGGGGATTTTTGAAGGCAACGGTCAAGTTACCGTTGCCTTAAAAAAATTTGTATTTTTTTCCCTAAACGTTAAGGTTTAAATTTTAAGTAAAAAAATTTAAAAAAGACCAAGGGAAATCGCCACCCCCCATGGCAATTCCCTTGGTCTTTTTTGAATTTTTTTTTTTCAATTTTACGTTGGGAAATCGTCATGGGGGATGGCGATTTCCCAACTGATTTTAAAACGAGCGGATTTTGAGAATTAATCTCAAAACAACGTATTTCGGAAAATAAAAAAAAATCAACTATATTTTGAAGAAAAAAAAGCTAAGTATAAGTATTGATTTTATCTAAAAAAGACAAGCACTTTTACATGCATAGATTTCATTATCAGTAAAATTCCAAGCATCCAATGGTGAAAATATTGGAATAAAATTCCTCCAATGATCATAGATCTCCTCTGGACTCAGTGGTAACTAATCATTTATGATCATAAGCATTTGGTGTGCGAATTTGTATTCAAGCAATTCTCTTTTTCAAAATTCTTGTTGATAAAAAGAGAAATATAATTATTTTACCATATGAAAAGGGTAGAGGTTGAATGAGCTTGGTGATATTTATATAGAAAGGAGAGACTTTTGATTGAGATGTTATTTATATAGAAAAGAGCTTGGTGTTGTTTACATATTGTAGGTGTTTGAGTTATTTTGTTTGTGCTAGGATGGTAATTAAAAAAGAAAAT
Organism: Fremontodendron californicum; assembly: GCA_030761205.1. Taxonomy (NCBI): domain Eukaryota; kingdom Viridiplantae; phylum Streptophyta; class Magnoliopsida; order Malvales; family Malvaceae; genus Fremontodendron; species Fremontodendron californicum. Next base: position 6,074,281 of record JAULJL010000009.1, on the reverse strand, counting down.
TCTTTTTTCTTTTCAATTTTGTTAACTGATTTTTTTGGCTTATATTTTCTCAAATATGTTGATGTGATGTTAGTATCATTGTGAACTATGCCTTAGTAAAGACAATTATGATTTAATGAAATCGAGATTTGGAGATAGGGAAAGGGATTGTAGATGTTAAGTTTTGAATTTCAGATTTTCTGAATGTTATTTTTTAAGAATGTTTGCATGAATCAACTGAATTAAACTCGAATTCATGATTTAACCTATTTTACATGTTGTAGTTAATGACTTTAAGATTATTGGGATTAAGGTGTGGTTTGCAGAATGTTTCCCTGCTTTTTAAACCTATTAGGAGGATGTTAGAAAACTGAGATAATAATCCCAAAATGCTAAAATCTAAATGACAAAAAACAATGCAAACTTTACTTTCTCTCTTCAACCCCGTGATAGTAAATGTATATGTTCTTTGTTTGAGGTCAGAATTTAAAAAAAAAAAAAAAAGAAAAAAATTTTGAGACATCTTAATCTCGTTTGTGAAATTAAAAAATTATACTATCAGTGTATCAAAAAAAAATTCTAATAAAAATCCCCAATATGTTTATGATGTTATACAAAGAAATATACTATGAGACAAATTTTCTTTAAAAAATACATGCTGTCAACAAATACAGGACTTAGGTAGTGTTGGTTTCCAAGCAAAAAAAGAAAGGTTTATCAAAGTACCAAAAAGAACCACACACCCATTTCAGGCCCAACACCCAAATTCTACTTTTTTAAGCATTTTCTCCTGAGCACCATTGCTAGCCTCTTATACCAAAAATGAGAATGTTCATTGTCAACTAGGTTAGACCCTCGCGCGATGTCGCGGAAATCAAATGTTAAATATACGATAATAACATTTCTAAAAACAAAAATTAACAATTAAACAAAAAAAATTAATATTTTTTAAAATAGCAAAAGAGAACTGTCATAACAATTTAAAGTTATAAACAATTAATAAAGTCAACTTAAAAAATAAATCTAAGTGAAACAAATTTTATCCTAAATTGAATCACAATGACAAACTATGTAAAATATAAAATGAATTGAGACACGACAAGAACACAACATAGAAAAAATAATTAAAACACAACACGAAAAATTCAAGAAGAATACACGAACATGTAAAAATATACATAAAATAAATTATTAACGTGTAAAAATTTATAGTACTTTATATATATTATTAACGTGTAAAATCTTATAATACTTTGAAGGGAAAAAACACGAACACGTCAAGAACACACAAATTTTTCTCTAAATCGAATCACTATGACAAATCATGCAAAATATGTCATGAATTGAGATACGACACGAACACACAATTTTTTCTCTAAATTGAATCACAATGAAAAACTATGTAAAATATTAAATGAATTGAAACACGACACGAACATAACATAGGAAAAAAAAAAGTAAAACGCAACACGAAAAATAACATGAACACAAACACAAAAATGAAAAAAAATTAAAACACAACACAAAAAATAACATGAACACGACACGAATATACGAACGTCTAAAAATATACATAAAACGAATTATTAACGTATAAAAATTTATAATACTTTGAAAAAAAACGAACACGAACACTTCACAAACACAAAATAAGAAAAATAACAAAACACAAAAAATAACACAAACACAATACGGATACACGAATATTTAAAAATATACATAAAATGAATTTTTAACCTGTAAAAATTTATGTAAATTTATAATATTTTAAACACACAAAAAAAAAAAACACGAATACACAAAATTTTCTCATTTTTTCTCCTTCCTTCTTTCCTACATCTTTCTTTTCTTTTCTTTTTCTTTTTTTCTCCCCTAACCAACTAAAAAAAATGGGACCCACCAAAAAAAAGCTTGACACGTGGATAGGCTCACATTTGTGCAAATACTATAAGATTTATTGTATGGATTTATAATATAAATTTATATAAAAAAAATAACACGAATACCTAAATTTATAATATTTTGAAAAACCAAAAAAATAAAACGGATATGAACACGTCACAAACACAACATAAAAAAAATAATTAAAACACAAAAAAAAACACAAACACAAACACGATACGGATACACGAACGTTTAAAAATATACATAAAACGAATTATTAACGTGTAAAAATTTATATAATTTTATAATACTTTAAACACAATAAAAATAACACGAACAAACAAATTTATAATATTTTGAAAAACAAAAAAATAAAACGGATATGAACACGTCACGAACATAATATAAGAAAAATAATTAAAACACAATACGAAAGATAACACAAACACGATACGAATGCACTAACGTTTAAAATATATATAAAACGAATTATCAACGTGTAAAAATTTATATAAATATATAATATTTTAAACACAAAAAATAACACGAATACACAAAAAAAAAATTCGCTTTTTTTTTCCTACCATTTTTTTCTCTACACTAAAACAAAGTAGGGTCCACAACAAAAAAAAACCAAGGTGGCGACGTGGCCACCTTCTCTTTGCAGCAAAAACAACAAAATTTATATATAGGATGGTATCCCATAAGAAGTTGCAGTATCTGAAAGCTTTTTCACATCTACGTTTATAAAGCAGCTTTAAACATATTAACAATGGCTAGAACTTACAGGACAATTTTCCTTATGTATAATTCTATAGGAAGCTTGATTGCATTGCTCAGTCAACTTTCATGCAAAAACCCTTTGAAACTATATGAGGTTTGTTCAAGTCATATCTATCCAACTGAAAAATCTGCAGGTGTGGTTGGCTTAAAGCGTGAAAGTTACCTGCTGTTTAACATGTTCTTACAGGCTTCGGAGTCCACGAACGAACAAACTTTTCACCACTTCTGAAGTCTATAATCCTTCTTTTATGTTTTCTTTCGGTTTCCCTGGAGGTTTCCACAGATGGCAAAGTTTTCAATGGTGGTTCAGTACTTCCTGATCCTGCTGCTGATGCCTCCACAATCCGGTTCACCATGTCTAACACCTCACTCATCTTAGGGCGTGACTTTGGATTCCTGACTAAGCATCGTTTCGCCACAGTCGCAAGCTGTTGAGCAGACTTGGGCTGGTATTTCCCGTTCAGTCTAGGATCCAATATCAACTGGAATTTCTTCACATCAGATAGGTATGGCTTCACCCATTCCAAAAGCTTTTGCTCATTCTTGGGGCGGTTTTTGTCTAAAGGGCGCCTACCAGTAATGAGTTCATAGAGGAAGACTCCATAGCTCCACACATCGATCTTGGATGTGAGACGTCCAGTCTGGATGTATTCAGGAGCGGCATATCCCATTGTTCCAACAACCTGTTGAAGACCACCAGTTTGATGCTTGTAAATAGATTGATGAATAGATAGGGAAATATTACCATGACTATAACAACCAATCTTGACTGCATAAACTGAATATTAAACACCTAACAAAAAAACTAAAAACCATTCCTTTCTCATGTAATTTGAAATGAACCGGCTGTGTTTTCATCGAGTATCTAAGGGCAAGTTCCATAATCTTATAAGGTTGAAGCCGTCCACTAGTTTCAATATGCTTTGAAGGCAAATCTAAAAGCATCAATAGAGTAATCAAATGTACAAAAGATCACAGGACATATGGTTCATGAGAATTAGAAACTTTCGGAGGTTTTCTTTTCAATGCTACGACACCCTATGTTGTTCCGACTCTTCATTTTTCTTAAAGTACTTGTGTCCGACACATATCCGGACATAGGTATGGGGATATGACCCTCCAAAGATCCTCCAAATACATGAAAAACTTAGAAAAAATTGAACATACCCGTGTCAGACACATACTAGTATCCGACACTCACACCCGAGTCCGAGTAACATAGACAACACCTACTAGAGATGATAAGAATAAGAAAAATTCCACTACTGTTTGAACCTTGGTTTACATTATTAGAGTACTAAAAATGAACAATGACTAAAGGGATACACTTCAAGTAATAGATTGATCATTTTGCCTGAACATACCGCTGTTGAGACATGAGTTAATCCTTCCGAAGGGCCCAACCTGGCTAATCCAAAGTCTGATAGCTTTGCATTCCATTGCTCATCCAGAAGGATATTAGAAGACTTAAAATCCCTGAAGATGATCTGTAGTCAAATATGATAAAGAAAACCCATATTAGTATCATACAAAATGGTCTGGACAAAATTTTCTGTAATAATTACTGGTTGTGACAACAGTGAGTTCTCCTTGGAAGGGGATTTCATGAAGAAAAAAATGTAAGAAGTACAGCCATTACCATTCAAATGCTGAGTGCATATGGAAACTTAAAGCATCATACCTGGAAATCCATTCCTTCGTGTAGGTATGCTAACCCACGAGCAGCATCTTGGGCTATTTTCAATCTCATTGCCCAGGAAAGAGTTGTCTCTGACCGGACAGATAAATGGTTTTCCACACTTCTATTGGGCATATACTCATATATCAAAAGCCTTTGGATTCCTCTTTCATCATCTTCAGCACAGTAGCCCACTAGCTTTACAAGATTTGGATGCTCAACCACACCAAGGACATTTACTTCTGTCACCCACTCCTTGTGCCCCTGTCAATTAATAGGTGGAGGCTAAGTTTATAAAAGTTAGTGATGCTTAGCTCCTATGTTACTCGGACTCAAGGGTGAGTGTCAGATACGGGTATATGTCCGACTCGGGTATGCTCAATTTTTTCTAAGTTTTTCCATATATTTGGAGGATCATAGTTCATACCCCCATATCCATGTCCGAATATGTGTCGGACATGGGTGTTTGGAAAAAATGAAGAGTCGGAGTAACATAGCTTAGCTCAAAGTCATAGGAGCCATCTTATTTCACAGTATTTTGCATGTATGCATCATAAGCATTAAATAGAGTCTATAAAAGGGGGGGAAATTCATATGCAGCAGTACCAACTGCAGAGTAAATTCAATCAGGATTTTCTGGAGAAATATACAGTTATCCTAATATCTGTGTAATACCTATGTTACTCGGACTCGGGTGTCAGTGTCGGATACGAGTATATGTCCAACATTGGTATGTTCAATTTTTTCTAAGTTTTTCATATATTTGGAGTATCTTTGGAGGGTCGTATCTTCAAACCCATGTCCATATATGTGTCGGACACGAGTGCCGTACACGGATACTTCAAAAAATATGAAGAGTCGGAGCAACAAAGTGTAATACTATTATTGAGACACTGAACTGAAACATCAGTTTTGATTAGTACTTAGTCAAATTCATTAAAACCTCCAGCTCTACCTGTTATTTATTAGAGAACTTATTTCTGCTAAATTTATTCCCAGACACCGAAAAATGCTCCAGGCCAGCAAATTGAATTCATATGGATTGACATAAACCATGCAGATTCTTGTCAACATGCAAGATCACTAAGTATAAAAACTTGGATGGAAGCAATTTTGTATAGCTCCAGACGCATGAATATGTTTATGATATTAAATAAAATACAAGGCAAGTTAATTCAGAAGAGAAATTTTCAATATGTTGTCATGCCAAGGAGACTTGCCTGCAACCCCCTTTTACCAAGCTGTTTCACTGCTACTTCAATCTTTTGAGATGAATCATCAGGATTCTTGATAAACCCCTTGTAAACACAACCAAATCCACCCTCTCCAAGCATGACAGAGCGGCTAAAATTCTTGGTGGCAGATTTAAGCTCAGAAACCGTGAACACTCTTAGATTGCTAGGTCTTTGGGACATGCTAGGAAAAGAGGACCTCCCAATGGACTCAGTGCTTATACCTGAGACATTCTGAGAATTTAATTCAGACCCAGACCGCCCTATTTCACGATCAGTGAATGTAGAATTCATAGACCGAATTGAAACTGATTTGGGGGTCTTTGGTTCATCTTTTTTATCCCAACTGGGGAATATAAAACACTTCATAGCCCTCAAAAAAATATAAACACAATAAATTCCACAGTGCAGATCCAGATGCTAGGGAGTGATAGAAAGATAAGATGAAGCAAAACAAAGACTACCAACAAAATCTGCAAAGTCAAGAGCTAAATATAAGAAGAAAGCTCATTTCTGCTGAAGAATAACTAATTAACTATGATGCTATAAGTTAAAAGATCAGAGAACCCAAAGTTGATTTCTTTACATGCCAATAAGAAAAGACATACCATGAACAACAAATTCTAAGGAAAGCTCAAATTCACATTTTTAGTCATGGTGAAGATTTGAAAAATGCATGAGTTTATATAGCCAACTAGAACAAACAAATTAATTTAGAACCTATAGTTTCCAAAACTATATCATGCATAATGAAAAGGCAAAAGAAAGCAAAAGCATAAAAAGGTTCTAAATTCTAATAATTCCAAGTAATCCCACATCCATAGATTTAGAGATATCATCACTATGCTGAGCAACTCAATTTCCAAACGCTGCCTTTATGGATCATGATCCACAAGTCAAGAAAAACAAAAATTGCTCCTAAATTTTGGTAACAAAATCATTACTACAAATAAAAAATCTGAATATAAGCCAAAAATGAAGAAATTGGCTTTGAGCTCACCTTCAATTTTCTTGGTTGGAAAGGCAGATATTTGGCTACTAAACATGAAAAAGCTCCCAAATTTAAGAATTTTAAGAGAAACCCATTAGTCCAATGCCCCCCAAAAGACCTCAAAATGCTATGAATTTTGGAAGAACAGTGTTCAATTCTATAGAAGAAGTCTGTACACGGCAGCTCAGCAGCTGGGGCAAAAAGTCATCTGACCAACCAAAATTTATTAAAAAGAAAGAAAAAAAACACACACACACACACACACAAAATGCATAAAATATAAATAAAAACCTACTAAATCTATTCAAAATCCAATTATCTAAAGAGAAACTACTCAAGTGTGAACAGGTACTTTGAAAATGAGAGACAAAAACAACAGACAGAAGAAAAGAGTTGTTTTTAGCGTTAAATAAGGAAGGAGAGTAGAAAAGTCTTGTTTCGTGATGCTTACGATGGAAAAGATGGAGTCATCCAAGTCAAGGTGGTCTTAAATACGAATTTTTGGAATCATTAAATACGAATTTAGTTTCAGGATGAAATGTATAACTGCAACATCCAAAAATATTGAATCTTTACCTACTATAAATATATAATAATTAAACTTTGTTTACTGACTTGACTTCAAATGTTTTTCAGTTGTGCTGGGGCATGAGAGATTGAAACTTGAAAGGGCCAATCACGGCGCAGCAACATTCGGCTGATCGGTAAAGTCTATGTTTTTGTTCGTAGTATTCTTTTTTGGGTATAAAAAATCGGAATAAAGAAGTTGTTCAGTTGGAAAATTAATTAAAAAAAAGATAGTGTGAAAAAACCTTATAAAAGTTGTCTTTAAAATTAACAAACAAAAGGGGTGCAAATATTTCTATCTTATTACAACCTTAACAATTCAGATGAGTTGAGTCAATGCCTCCTTAGTACAGTTTCTGTCTCTTGGAAAGGAAATGTGTTTGTTAAAATTGGGTTAAGCAGATTAACCGTTTGATGTAAGTTGTAAATGATGTGTTATGGCAAACGTACACATAGGAGTGTTAGTTATTTCACGTGCCAATGCCATGCACACACAGAATTATTATGGTAGGAGCATAGTTTTCACCTTCAATGTAGCCACCCATTTCTCCCCGCCATTTCTTCATTCCCAAAACCAAGGACCTCCTTCCAAAGCCAAACACACATTCACTCCACCCTTTTGAGCAAAAATCTATTGTTTTCTCTATCTTCCCCCTGTTGTCAATCTTCATTAATGTTGGTCTGCAGATTTTCAACTACCCTATTTCCAAGTTTTGGTTTTTCTTTTGGTTTTGGTCCATGAATGTTCATGGTCTTGTTTGAAAGAAGGATAAAAACTCAAGACCATGAAATATTAAGGCACCTTATACCGTTGACAATGCCATTGGTTCATTCACAAAATTCAATTATAGTTAGTTGTTTTATGTTTTTTCTACGATTTGTGATTTGTAGAGCTTCCTCAATTGATTAATATGAGAGGAGTTATTAGACCCCATGCTTTGCTTTTTCTTCTTGTTGTTTTAAGTTTGTTTCCTTTTTCACGGTCTGTGGATGGGGATGATTACAGTGAAACACAAAACCCTGCCTACCTTCCCCTTGTAACAGACCTCATCTATAAACGGCTTTCGAATCTTACTTTACTGTTAAGCAATGATATCAGCCATAATTTGGGCTTCTGCATAAAGAATGCGTAAGTATTTCACAATTTTCTGCTGTTTTGTCTCTGTATCATGCATGTCGCGCTTCTTTTTTTCCCCCATAAAAGTACTTTTTTTAGTGGTGAATTAATGCATGTCTTCTTTCTTTTCAGGGAAGTTGATTTGAATGGAGCATTTAATTTTTCAAGAAATTTGGATTTCTTGACTAATTGTGTCAAGAAGACAAAAGGTATGAAGCTTTAGCCAAGTGAAATGCTATATTTACTTGAACTGGTGACATCCTGATGATCCAGATGTTTGCTTTTATGTCTACTGAAAATTTGTGACTTAATATGTACTCATAATTCATACTTGCATTATCCTAAGAAATAAGAGGATTTTTTTTAACATCTATAAGTTAAGGACATTTTAAAATTGAAAAAACGAAGATCATTACTCAAACATGCCAATAGTTCACATAGATGGTGTTCACTATAACTCCATGTTATTATAAATGAGATAAATCGGAAGATATTTCTGTCCTTTTTCAATTCTCTTCTGTTTGGCAAGCTTAAAAATGGTAAAAAATAAGCAAACGGGCCATAAACTTAATAGGCTGAGTTATCTGATAGCAATATTTACCATGATTCAAGTTTTCTATTGGAGTTATTTTTCCATCCTTACAATGTATTATCATATTTATCACCGAGGACCTGATGATGAATTATAATTTAACAGGAGATGTCACCCAGAGACTATGTACAGCAGCAGAAATAAAATTTTACTTCAGTAGTTTATTTGCGAAGGGGACCAAAACTACCAATTATGTAAAACCTAACAAGAACTGCAATTTGACATCTTGGGTCTCTGGATGTGAACCGGGATGGGATTGTTATGCTGACCAAAACCAGCATGTTGAACTCAAAAATTCAACTTACATGCCTTCCAGGACTCAAAACTGTCAACCTTGTTGTGAAGGATTCTTTTGCCCTAGGGGTCTTGCTTGCATGATACGTAAGTACTTGATAACCGTTCAATTACAATTTTTAGGCATATATTTGGTGTTTCTTTTTTCTTCTACTACGTATGTGGGGTTGATTGCTTTTTGTTTTCTCTTTTAGTATGTTAATTAGCAATGTAAAATGTTGATTGTTGACACTAGTCTATGGTAGTATCCAATGTGTAAAAGGAAATCCTGCTCTATTCTTTTTTTTCTTTTAGAGAAGAAGTTCACACACTTTAATTGTAAAAAAACAGAAACTAGTCTATTTTATAAATTGTAGACCTAAAAATCTATATGATGTTGGTCTTGACTGATAGCATAGCATGGCAAAATAGTGAGGCATATGCATGGGGTGGGTTACCCAGTTGTGCATTTTCACCTTATTGCAGTGCAAGAAAAAGTATTTCCCATCTGTACATGTAAAGTCAATAAGCACAGGAAAAAGATGTAAAACTTCTTTTAATAATTCTTGAATTAATCAAGGATAACTTGGTCAAAATCTTTGCAGTAATATACCATTCTGTAGTGCAAGAATTGGTTTATTTTTTGTTTAATGACACATCTGTTCACGAGCAGAGCAAATCTTTTGTGGTAAATCCATGATAAATGGAAAAGTGGGTACGTAGAGATTCCTTTACATTCTTAAATTGAGAGGATATGGTAGTGCAGCATCAATATTCATACCTGCAAGTTTTTTTTTTTGGCCAAAATAGCTACAAGTTTAATTATGTGGATAAGTACACCCTGTGCAGCGTCAATCTATTTTCCTTTCTCTCGTATGGTGATTTAAGGCCATGAAATTAGTTCTTGTTTGAAAGACAATGGAATTTTGTGATAAAGCTAATAATTACTGATGGAAATTTCAAAAAACTGAATTATTTACTGATAGAAGTGGAACTGAATGAAAAAAATTTATTGTCTTTCATGTTCATGCAAAATGAAGCATGCCCTTTAGGTTCTTATTGTCCGCTTGCAAAGCTGAATACATCAACTGGAGTTTGTGACCCGTAAGTTCCTATCCTAGATTTCAAAATTCTTTTCTTCTGCTCTCACATGGTCTTATCGTGTACAGTAGGCATTAAAATTTATTGGTTGAGAAAATTTGCAGATATGATTACCAAATTCCTCCTGGACAGCCAAATCACAGTTGTGGTGGTGCGGATATTTGGGCTGATGTTGCAAGTAGTAGTGAGATTTTCTGTTCACCAGGATCATACTGCCCTTCTACCATTAGTAAAGTTACTTGCAGTAGTGGGTATTGATTTTTATCCCAGAACTCATAGCATCAATAAAATTGTTTGCAGAACCTGTATTCTATCTCAAGATAGCATAAACATGATTTGATGATATTGCCAAAGTACTCCATGCTCGGAGTTTATGTTTGCTGATAAGTTCTTTTGATGGAATTTCAGGCATTACTGCAGAACAGGTTCAACTTCCCAAATGTGTAAGTTTTTTTTATTTTATTTTATCAGTTAGGCTTCCTGGAAGCTTGCTTTTAATCCCAATTGTTCGCATTTTTTACAAAACTCACAACGTATATATTTTAAAGCTAGAGAACTCTCAGGGTTATGAGGAAGAATTATGGAACACTAATAGATAAAAGTTTAACAATGAATTTTAGCTAGTTGACGAAATTCACCAAATTTATAATCAAAAGGACTATATGGACTGGCTTAATCAGTTTCTGTGTATTACATCCAATGTATGCAAAAACTTTCCATGCAACTCATGTGAAGATATCAGAATGTTTGAGTGTATATTTTCATAGAGTGAAAGTGCCTCAAAAGTATATTGTTTGAATCACCTGATGGAAGATTTGTTGCAGTTAAATGATTTGATGAACCACATAATTTATTTGCAACTCCATACCATTGTTCTACCAACCTTCCTTGCTCCTAGCCTCAAGGTGTCTAATTTATCATTGATGCAAAGGCAGCAAAATTTGCTCAGTGCTTTTAGTTCATTCAAAAAGAATGGATATCCTTTTTTATGGGGTTTTTATTAATACTCTGCAGCTTGCTTCAAGTTAACTACCTGCAATCCAAATACTTCGAACCAGAATATTCACGGTTATGGAGTCATGCTTTTTGTAAGTGGTTTCCAAACTTGTCAAAGATCAATAATTTGATTATTATTATTGAGCTGGTTCTGTGTCTTATTAATGGTAATATAGGGTTGTTCATCAGCCATGTCTGTCAATTTATATGCATTTTAGATAATTCTTTCAAACATTCCTCATGAAGCTTATTTCTGCTGAAGGATTTCTTTTGCATGCTTATGCAATATTAAATTGTGTTTCCTTTTTCTCTGTATATGATCTATTTAGCTTTCTTGTTGCTCTAGTTTCAACCAGTTGACTTTTGTACTTTCTGTTGCATAAGTAGGTTGGAATGAGCCTTCTGCTGCTCATTATTTATAATTTCTCTGATCAAGTTATTAGTACTAAAGAAAGAAGACAGGCTAAATCCCGAGAAGCAGCAGCAAGACATGCACGTGAAACTGCACAAGCACGTGAAAGGTGGAAAGCAGCAAAAGATATTGCCAAGAAGGGGGGTTGGCAGCAACAGCTTTCACGGACATTTTCTCGGGCAAAATCACAAAGGCGAACTGAACAGCAGAAGATATCAGGTCTAGGTAAATCTGTTGATACTCAGTTGCCACCAGCACCACCTAGGGTAGCCGAGCAATCATCTACAGGTTCAAAAGAAAAGAAAAAGGAACCAAGCGGCCTCACAAAGATGTTGCATTCCCTTGAAGAGGATCCCAAAAGTCATGAGGGTTTTAATCTGAATATTGGAGACAAAAATATAAAAAAACAAGCACCAAGGGGTAAACAATTGCATACTCAAAGTCAAATTTTTAAGTATGCGTATGGTCAAATTGAGAAGGAAAAAGCACAACAGAACAAGAACTTGACCTTCTCAGGAATAATTTCAATGGCTACGGATGACGATATCAGGACCAGGCCTGTGATTGAGATTCATTTTAAGGATCTAACCCTCACTTTGAAGGGGAAACACAAACATTTGCTCAGGTGTGTCACTGGGAAACTCATGCCTGGTCGTGTATCTGCAGTTATGGGCCCATCAGGAGCTGGGAAAACTACATTTCTCTCTGCCTTGACAGGAAAAACTGCTGCTGGATGCAATGTGACAGGGTTGATTCTTGTGAATGGAAAAAACGAACCTATCCAATCATATAAGAAAATTATTGGATATGTGCCTCAAGATGATATAGTGCATGGAAACTTGACAGTAGAGGAGAACCTTCGATTCAGCGCGAGGTGCAGGTATGTGGTTTCAAACTTGTGACACAAGCTAACTGCTGTTATCATCTCATCATTTTATAAGATTGGTTGGTTAGACAGCTCATTTTTTATCAGGACATCTTTCTTATAGCTGGTTGATCATTGAATTCAAAGATGTATTTCACATTTTACGTTATTTTAAGAAACCTTTCCTCAATTATAATCAGAAGTTCAATGGTCACGGTTGTGTTGCTATTAGTTGGAATTGTTAGGCTTTATGCAGTATATGTGCTTCATGCAATTTGAAGTAAAAGATAATTGTGAAAATCATGAAGAATTTTTATGAAATCATGATAATAAGCACCTTGTTAACTCAAGCATATCATGATAGGAAAGAAAAACATTGTAGACTTCCGACAGACTACTCGGCCAATGGTCAAGTTGTAAGGAACCATGTATTTGCATGCTTTTATGTCGTAAGTCCTACTTCTGGTACATCGAAGAACCAATAAATCAGAAATATTTTTGTAATCTTCACCATCCATCTAGAACATAATTTATTATCTTTATGTTTGATACCTTGCGTCCTGTAAGTTTCATTCTGACTTTATTATTTTGGTGGATGCCATAACACTGAAGACTATCTGCTGACATGGCAAAACCCGATAAAGTTTTGGTTATTGAAAGGGTTATTGAGTCTTTGGGACTACAGGCAGTAAGGGATTCACTTGTTGGGACAGTGGAGAAGCGAGGGATCTCTGGAGGCCAGAGAAAACGTGTAAATGTTGGACTAGAGATGGTTATGGAACCTTCTCTATTGATCTTGGATGAGCCTACTACTGGTTTAGACAGTTCATCATCACAGTTGCTCCTTCGAGCACTTCGACGTGAAGCTCTTGAAGGAGTAAACATCTGCATGGTACTTCACCAACCAAGGTATGATTCTCTCTCTCTCTCTCTTTATCTCCCCAAAATAGCTATGATCTTGACTTATAGCCTCATATGATAAATTAGGAAGAAATGAACTATATTTCTTCCTATGTCTGTGGCTGTTGATTTCCTGTTGCCTTTAATTTAACAACTTGACAAGAATCAATCAAATGTTCTTTTTAAACCCAAAATTAAGAGAAAGACAAAATAAGCTTTTAATTGGCTGAATCATTGCAAACCAGGTCCAGCGGGTGCTTATTTGAGTTGCTTTTTCTCATTAGTTACTTATCCCTTTTACAGCAAATTGATTGTTTATGATATGATAGTGCATTGCTATATATGTTGCTGCTACATTGAGAGTTTCATTTGGCAGTAGTGTCAATCTGAGTACTAAATTTTATGTCTTATCTTCTATTAGGTTTTGACAAAGCTCATTAGTTTGGCTTTTAATAAAATTTAAGCACGAGCATTTTGATAGGACTGAGCTTGTGTGGAAAAGTTTAACTGAAAAAAAAGTGTGTGCTTGTCTGTGTATAGCTTCTTATATATATCAAAGCTTTTGAAGGCTGAAATTACAGCAAGAAATGGCTTCATTTTTGGTTTTCCAGTTTGTGTTTTATTTTGTTGAAGGTAATTGTTAGTTTCTTCTGATCCAGCTATGCCTTGTTCAAGATGTTTGATGATTTAATACTTCTAGCCAAAGGTGGTCTCATTGCATATCATGGATCTGTGAAGAAAGTTGAAGAATACTTTGCTGGCATAGGGATCATTGTACCAGAGCGTGTCAATCCTCCGGACCACTTAATTGACATTCTTGAAGGGATTGAGAAGCCAACTGGAGTGACTCGTGAACAGCTTCCTATCAGATGGATGCTACACAATGGCTACCCAATACCCCTAGATATGCTTGATTTGACTGATGGACTTTCAACACCCTCTGGCTCAAATCCAAATACTTCTGGCATTGCTGCTGTTGGACAATCATTTGCTGGAGACCTGTCCGAGGATGTAAAGAGTAGTGCTGAAGTACACGGTTACTCGAAATCTAGAGACTTATCGAACAGGAGAACGCCGGGTATAGCTCGCCAGTACAGATACTTCCTTGGCAGGTATAAGCCAACACCTGTAAACATTTTTCCCCTCTACTCTCTGATATAATTAATGGTGAATAAACTTATTATATACTCAGATAAAAGTAGCTAAACCATTCACTCATTCAAGGAAGCTTTGCTAGTATTTCCAGAAAAGACATTATTGTCGCCTGGAGTGAACCTCACTAGGCTCATATTACAGCCTGTAACCTACGACTGGAAGGGCCAGTATTTGTTGGTCGGTTAAGGCACCTTAGTATCGTAGTAGCACAGTGATCTCCCTCCAGTTGCCTAATCTTGTTCCATAAGAACATAAGAATATTTGTTAAGGACCAAATTGTTTGAGCTTAGTCCAAACACCTTGTAGATTAAACTTCTTAAAGTTTTGACTTTGGAACAGGTGGACTTTCTTCCCTCTCTGCTCCTGAGAAAATACATGAACTTTCAATTTTGTTTCCCTGATGATTTATTATATGGCAAAATTTCAGGGTTACTAAACAGCGACTACGAGAAGGTCAGATGCAAGCAGTTGATTTAATGATTCTACTACTTGCTGGAGCCTGCTTAGGAACTCTTGCTAAAGTGAACGATGAAACATTTGGGTCCCTTGGCTACACATATACAGTCATTGCTATTTGTAAGTTGAAAGTATCATTGTGTTATATACTTAGATCCTATGTTACTCCGGCTCTTCATTTTCTTTGAAGTACTCGTGTCCGACGCATATTTGGACATAGGTATGAGGGTACGATCCTTCAAATATATGGAAAAATTTAGAAAAAATTGAGCATACCCATGTCGAACACATACCCGTATCCGACAGTCACCCAGAGTCCGAGTAACATAGCTTAGATCGGTATTTGCAATAGGTTTCATAAACAAGATGTCAGAGACACAATATTTCCATGTCTTTCATTCTTTATTTCCTTATTCTATATAAACTTAATCACTTCATTTGCAGCACTATTATGCAATATCGCAGCATTGAGATCGTTTTCTCTGGATAAATTACAACATCGAAGGGAGAGCGAATCTGGGATCAGCAGTCTAGCTTATTTTCTATCAAAAGATACAGTTGATCAGTTCAATACAATTATCAAACCAGTGGCATATTTATCCATGTTCTATTTCTTCAACAATCCTAGATCAACCTTTCAAGATAACTACATTATCTTGGTCTGCCTAGTTTACTGTGTCACAGGCATGGCTTACATATTGGCCATTTTCTTTACACCTAGTCTTGCCCAACTGGTATGTACTAAAAGTTATTATTCATCAACTCATAAAATATTAACCTACATGCATTTTTCTGAATTCTTTTAGCTAATGAGCCCTCATAATTTCTTCTTCAGTGGGCAGTGCTTCTTCCTGTTGTTTTGACTCTAATTGCAAACCAGGATAAAGATAGTGCAATTGTGAAATATGTTGGAAATTTTTGCTACACAAAGTGGGCTCTGGAAGCTTTTGTTATTGCAAATGCTGAAAGGTTAATGTCTTCCTGTCTTCTTCCCATTTTTGTTTTTGGTTTTTTCTTCTAGTGTTTAACTGAGCAGTAGCCATAAAAGTACAAAATTTGTTTTCCTATTCAGACAGATCATCCTTCACCTCTATTATGTTCCGACTCTTCATTTTTCTTAGAGTACCCGTGTTCGATATTCGTGTCCGACACATATCCGGATATAAATATGGAGATATGATCCTCCAAAACCCTCAAAATACATGAAAATTCTGAAAATAATTGAACATACCCGTGTCCGATACTCACACCTAGACCTGCTCATGGGCCGGGCCGGGTCACGGCCCGTTTTTTATTTTCTTTGCCTAGGCCCGGCCCGGTAGGCCCGAATACACTGTTTATTGGATTAAAAAAATATTTTTTATATTTTTATAATTAAAATTAAATAAAATAATATTATTATAATAAAAAAATACTGTTCTGGACCGGGTCGGACCGACCCGGAACACAAAATATTCTACCCAGACCAAGCGGAATGCTCGACCCATGAGCAGATCTACTCACACCGAGTCCGAATAACGTAGCTTCACCTTCCTCAATGTTTTGTTGTTCAGGTACTCTGGAGTGTGGCTAATAACTCGTTGTGGTTCGTTGAAGCAAGGCGGTTATGATCTCCATGACTGGAATCTTTGTCTAATCATCCTTATTATCAATGGCATTATCGCTCGCATCTTAGCTTTCATTATACTTACCTTCAAAAAGAAATGAGTTAGGAGAAGTTCTCCTCTTCTTTTTGTTTTTTTGTTTTTCTTTTTGTTGGTTGGTGTACAAATTTGTAAAGTCTATACATTTGTTTGTATCAAAACAAACTCAGCATTGAATTCCCTATAAACAGAAAGGAAATTGATCGCTAACAGTTAGGACTGGCAATCCCTATATTATTGTCTTGTTTGTCTTTTTTTTTTTTTTTTTTAATACTAATTTTGACATATAAATAATTTATTTTATATAAATTTTGATATATTCGTATATTCATATTATATTTTTATGATTTAATCGTGTTGTGTTCAAAATTATCATATCTGTTAACAATCCAAACTCAAACTCAATCATCTTTGATAGATGAAAACAAAAACGATATATTCATCGACTGATGACAATATTTTCTTAAACAAATAAAAGAAAAAGGAATTCCCATATTTATTAATGTCCAAGATGTGGACCTTAGGTTCCCTTGAGTTTGGTCCACAACCTCAAAAGGGCTAAAGTCGAGCTAGTGAGTGCCAAGTGGGTGGCTGCCTGCATCAGGTCAGGTTTGGAATCCAAAGAAAAAGCTATCCCCAATCAAAATCCATGGGCCGACCAAATCCAAAACCCACAACCAAACGAACACCCATTTGCCGCATTTACTCGCTTCCAAACACGCCTTTATCACCATATCTAACGCCCCCTTACATCACCGTCGAAAGAGTCCTACGTGGAAAATTCCAAAAAAAAAAAAAAAAATCATATATATATTTTTAATATATATATTTGCTTGTCTTAGGTCACAGACAAGGTATCCCGGACATGACAGACACATTATACTACCACTTCGACGGAAAAAAATCCTCAAAGGAAAATAAAATAAATTTTGTAGTAAAATAAAATCCGTTTTGATTCCGTTCCCTCTGATATAATAATATAAAAAAGAAGCCTCCAATTTGAGCTGTTCTCTTTCGAATATTCGCTTAATTTTTTTTTACTTAATACTCTCACTTTATCTCTCAAAGGTCAGATCTTTTTCTTTTTAATTTAGATTTTTTATCTGTTTTTCTAGATTTTACCAGATTTAAATTTCTTTAAAGGTTTTTCTTTTGAGCCGGAAATTAAGTAGATCGAAGAGTGATAAGTGGTTGGCCTTTGGTTTACGGATGAATGAGGTATGTTTGGTTTTAATGTCTGTTTGATTCCTAAGAAAATATCTGGAAAAGAAAAAAATTTGGGTTTTTTTCTTCTCCCAAGTTTTTTTTTTCTCTCTTTTTTTTTTCCTGCTGAGATTAGAAAAAAAGACAATTTTAGCTGAACTGAAGAGCTAGAGTAGGCCCACTTCACTGTAAATATATATTTTTATTTCTCTAAGAAATGTAAGTATAAAACTACAAGATTATTTCTTTTTATAAAATTTTACTTGCAGTTCATAAGAAAACCTTTTTTTTTTTTTTAAATGTTAAATCCGAGTTGAAATTCCAGAGACTTGATTTTGATCCTTTTCATCCTTTTGCATTAAAATGAAAGTCCTTTATTTTTCTCTCTTCTATTTTTTCGTTGAAAAGTTCTTGCATGGATGTCTGCTTGAAATGGGGTTTGTTTCCTGGTGTCTTAAATTAGCCATATCCGTTGCCTCATAGTTTTTATCACTAATCATTTCTTTTTCGCATTAAAAAGTAGAAGGAATTATGAGCTTAGTGTATTATACGGTTAAATGGCTATTGAGTTGAAAGTAGAACTGGGTATGTTGTTATGTAGTTTGCTCATAAGGTAAAATGCATACAAGAATGATGAAAGAATGTTAATAGAACATGAAGAAAAAATTTAGATACTTTTGTTATTGTGTACTGTATGCTTAAGGCCAATTTTGACAACCCCCACAAAAAAAAAGGTAGGAAGAAAATAGGTATTGTCTTTGAATTGAGTTTATTAGTTGTAATATGCCTAGAATCTGCATTGTCTGGTTGATATTTTATAGTACTCTTATTCCCTTGAAAAGTTACGAATTTGGATGGTGAGAAAATAAGTTCGATTTATCAGTTTTCTGTATGGAATTATAAATGTTTGTTTGCCTTGGTGTATTAAGCCAGCCATTTTCTGATCCCCAAGAAGACAATAGTTTTATAAATTTCTTTCCATTTGATTGTAGGGAAAAATTGGACACATGATTGCAGGCTTGGAATTGTAGTACAAGTTAAGGTTGTAAAATGAAAACTGAACGGAAACCACATTTGATAAAGAAGCTTGCCGACGTGAAACGTCAAAGGGTAAGAAACTTTTCTTTAATCTTTTCAATTAATTCATCCTTCTTTCTATGTTTCTCTGTTTTGCCTACCTCTTGTCATTGATGCTTAGTCACTTTTACAGTCTCCGGCTGTCCCTCCACATCTTTTGCTTGCGACAGTCTCCTTAAATAAGCATGTAAATTTGATAATTCCTATATGTTCCCTGCCCTCCTTCCCCTGCTTTTGTTCTCTGGATATAGGTAGATAAATCCATTGTTTCTGGCTTGGAAGATGAAGCAACTGAGGTTGAGCATTTACTTGCGGAACCTAAAAGTGAACATGTTTCAGTAGACGGAGTCCTATGTTTTGGGAAGGAAAATTTAGAGAAGCACTTGAAAATGGAGGACTTCTCTTGTGCTTTTGATTATGGCTGGAAAATTAATTGCGGTAATACTCTTAACAGCTTGTCACTATTCTTTTTGCTGATGCTCTCATTTCAAAAATTAAAAAGAAAAAAAAAATGATCTTTGAAGTGCTTCTAATTTGTGAATGGTAGAGTGCAGAAGCATCTATAATGTTTGATAAGTACTCTATGATGGATCTGTCTCGTCCCTTTAAAACCAAACTGCATAGTTCCCCTTCAGTGCGTAGCTATTTAGGGGGGAGGAACAATCAAAACAATATAGGAGCAAAGACCACGCCTTCTAGATGCATGAATTTGCTACCATGCTTTTGTAGAATGATTTGTGCGTAAATTTGCTCTGTACTTAGTTCTGCACATGCAGAATCAACATCTATTGTGCTTTAAAGTGGTTAAAATAATTGTTTCTGGGATATTGAGCTTTTTGCCTCTGAATTGTTTGAACTAATATAATCCTTCTTAGTATCTGTCTTTATTTGTTTTTCCCCTTTAGTTGGTGTACCTAACTCTAAAGCTATCATAATTGTTTAAAGTCCTGAAAAATATGAGTTGTGCATGGATACCGGGACAGTTTTGATCTAGATGTTCTAAGACTTGATTTCAAGTAATGAATTGCCATAATCATTTCAAGACATGAAAATTATGAGTCACACAGGGATGCAGGGACAATCTTTGAGTAATGTTCTAAGATTTGATGCTTATTTTTTGTTGTCAAATGTATCTCAAATATTGCAAAAGATGAGACAACGCAATAATAGAAACTGGACACTAACTTTACAACTCCTTTGTTGAACAGAAGAATGCTTTTGTTCAGATTTTTATTTGCAATTCCTATAGTTATTTTTCTGATGCTGTTATATCTTTTGTGATTCTTGATAAGGTGGGCTGGATTCTGTCCATGGTCAAGGAGGAGATGATTTGAAGCTTGAAGTATGTATTGCTTTTTGTTGAGGCTTTTATGTCATGTCATGTCATGTCACGTCAAGTCATTGTTTGATGCATTATTTTCTTTAAATTTTCTGTCTTATGCTTTATATGTGCTTGTTATTGCTTTTCCTTTTATCTTTTGTTTATACTTTTGTGTTGAATATTGTATTTACTATATATAAACATGCATATGTGATATGCTGATATCTGATATCTGATGAAGTACTGCTTTAGTAGGTTCTTGATGGATTGTTGGATGAAGTTGATGAAGTGGATGATATTCATGCAGCCCAAGATCTCTCTGGTGCATGTGAAGATTTTCTTTTGGGTGAGTATTAATTGTCTACAAGTTGTGTGCTAAAACAAATGATGCTCATGTATTATGTTTCCTGTTTTTTTTTTCTCTGTTTTCCTTTTGAGTGCAGATATTGAATTTCCAGAACAGTTTTCTGAATTGGATTGTGCTCCTCATGAAGGATCAAATTTGCGTAACTCGAGTTCTGAAAGTCATTCACCTGGGTTTAGTGGAAGTAGTAATAGTGCTGGTGGCATATCAGAATCATCAGCTGCAAATGTTCAAGAATCCAACAGCAAGAATGGTGTGCTTGAGAAGATGGTCAGTTGTGATTTACATCATACCGTTAGGAGCAAATGTGGGTGTCGGGCTCCAGTTATGGACACCATTCGTCCTACTATAGAACATGTACAAGGTTTTGATGAATCTGATGATGATGAAAAACCTTTAGTAAGTTTCATATTGTCTACTAAGAAAGTAAAAAGCTCTGTTAAAGTAACAAAAGGTGGCACTCTTCTCAGACAGAAGAGACTGCGGAAGCCTACTAGGAGGTATATTGAAGAGTTTTCTAGAAATTCTACTACTTCTGGAAAGAATAAGCGCCTGAAAGTCAGATCACAAGAAGACCTTCCTCAAGTGCCATCTGAATCCCTGCGACGGAGAGGACGTCCCAAGAAAATTGTGCCAAAATTGGTAGGAGAAGTTCTGTTGTCGCATCAGTTATTGTTTCCTCTTACCTCCCAGCCTCCTTCTCTCCCCCTCTCTTCTGTAGCTTGTTTATGCTTCTATTCATCATTTTCATTTATTTATATTTAGATATCGGCCTTGAATACTGTGTGGCTGCCATGACAACCAGAAAGACTCATGAGTAATGAGAAAAAAACAAATATTGATAGATGCTAGCTGCTGATTGGTTATATTTGCCATAAATACATATAAAAATATTAGGCTTAACGAAATGGTTATTTCATATTTCTCTGTGCTTTCTGGTAACCCATATGTCTTGACATCTTGGCAGGGTCTTTTTTGCTGCATTTTAGTATAGGAATTATGGCATCATATCTTCACTGATACTGTCCCTGCATGGAACTTTTGTATAGACTATATTATTGATGTGAGGTTTTCTTATATGAAAACTATGAGTGAGAACAGAAGACAAGTGACTATCAAGGATGTGATACTTTTGTTCTCACTTGCACGAGTAGTTAGCATTCTTGTTCTCACTATCAAGCATCAATTCTCGTTTTCTGTGCAGGAGCTTGAATCTGATTGTGAGCTTTCTGCATCTGAATCTGAAGATGAGCGTAAGAGAACCAAAAGATCCACAACGGCTTCTGATAGGAGGAAGCATCAAAGGATGTGGACCCTTGCGGAGGTGATTAAGTTGGTTGATGGGATTGCTCAGTATGGTGTTGGAAGATGGACTGATATAAAAAGGCTTCTATTTGCATCATCTGTTTATCGAACACCTGTTGATCTGAGGGTACCTCACTGCTTTATCCAATCATATGGTTTCCTCTTGTTTTAAAAACTCGAGTTATTTTTAAATACGGATGCTCTCCACAGGACAAATGGCGAAACCTTCTAAGATCTAGCTCTGCACATAAACACAACAGGAGAGAGGTCAGCTTTCTGTTTTTCTTTTTTAGCTTCATTTGTACTTTCCTTTGCTTCCACCTGAATAGGATGGGTAGTCTTCACTTCAATTGTTTGTATCTCTAAATTATTCTATTTGTTTAATACTAGTCCCTTGATTGCAATTATCTATTTAAATTACTGAGAGAATAGAATTTGAATTCCAAATGCTTGTAGTCCTTGTATTTATATCAGTGAGGGGGCTAACAGCTTGCTGCCGCCCTGGATTCTTAAGGATGCAAACTATTTGTTTCAAGTAACATTACTCCAGCTATAATGCATCAAGAGTTGCATGTCTGAAACTCCTCCTTCTGATAAAATATGAAATGATATGGGATGCTATGTTACTCGGACTTGAGCGTGAGTGTCGGACACGAGTATGTGTCCAACACGGGTATGTTCAATTTTTTTTTTTTTAAGATTTCCATGTATTTGGAGGGTCAGTGGAGCATCATATCCTCATACCTATGTCCGGATATGTGTCGGACATGGGTACTTTAAAAAAAATGTAGAGTCGGAGCAACATAGATGGGATGCACCGATGCAGGGTTGACCATCTAAATATATATCAGTAGGACAAATATTTACTTGTGGTCTTCTGCATGTCAAATTGCATAACCAGTAATGAGAAGAGTATGTTCATTAAGAGTGGTTTATACTGTATCTTATGGTATAATCATGATTTAAAATGTTAGTTGCAGTTTGAGACTAATTTGAAGCATGCTGTACGTCCCCTACCAAAGCCTGTGGTATGCCGAATCCGTGAACTGGCCATCATTCATCCATATCCAAAGGTTCGTAGCTCGAAATTTTCATCTGTTGATTATGTTCCTTCATCCAAACAACCAACAACAACTAAAGGTGCTCCAGTTTACTCTCATGGAAGAAATTTACGTAGGAAGAAGTGTAGTTGAAGAAGAAGAAGCATTTGTAATTTGCAGTAAAGCAAAAACTGCAATTCAAGTTTAGTTGTAAAGAAGCTGTGTTCTTCCCTAAAGTCCCCTTTAACACCTGCAGTGATCAGCACATATCATTGTTTTCTCAGATCATTAGGAATATCTGGTAAATGTTGCACAATTGAAAAACAAATTTTACAATTTTAATAGCCAGGAATATGGCTTAACTTATGTTTAGAGAGTAGGTTTTCCTTCCATATTGTTGCTTGGCTGTTACTAGCATTATTGACCTTGAAGTATTTTCCAGGGACAAATATAGGTTCCCATGTCATTCAGAAGATTTGCAACACTATGTGTCAGAAAAATAATTAAGGCAAACAAAGCCTTGGCCAGAGTAAGAGAGGGCTTAGATTTGGCAATTCGTGTATTCATATTGTGTTCGTGTTATTTTTTTTTATGTATTGTGTTTAAAGTGTTAAGTGTTATATATTTATATGATTAGCTAGGAGTTGGGTTAATTTAGATTCATTTTTATAGAGAAATCAGCAAATGTTTATATGAGTGAATTTAAAAATGAAAAATGGTTACCATCTGTCCATGCACTTTGTGTCTTTGTCTTATCACAATGTTCAGAAGTGTTCTCTCTCAATAATTGAATTATATTTTGATTACAATTTTCACATATTAAAATGTAATGATAAAAAGAGTATAAATTAAATGAATGAACATGCATGAACAATTTTTTTTTTTTTTTTTTGTGTGCATAAACTGATACATGAATCTGAAGTTTGAATTGTTTTGAATACCCTTTAAAGTAAAAAAAGAGAGAGTAGTTTGTGAAGCACTTGTTACCTTTGGAACAAACAGCTAGTGAAAAACTAAAAATGGAAGAAGAAAGAAATGGGTTACTCAAACAAATTAAAGCCTACTTATTGGAGGTAGTAGGTTTAGTACCCCATCTTTTCTTTCAGTTTAAGAAGTGAACACAGACTTGGGCTGCAGCCTGCATATGTTTAGTCCAAACTCCGATTTTTCATTGTTTTTGAAGTATCCGTGTTTATTGTTCTTGAAGTATTCGTATCCGACACCAGTGCCCAACGTATATATGGACATAGGTATGGGGATATCATTCTCCAAGAACTCTCCGAATACATGAAAATCTTAGAAAAAATTGAATATATCCGTGTTGAACATATATCAATATCCGACACTCACACCCAAATCCGAATACTCATATTCGACACTCACACCCAAATCCGAATAACATAGGTTCAAACCATAACCAAAGTGCAAGATATAAGACCCAAATGTTCTTCCAGTTTCGAAAATATAGATCAATATTAAGTCAAGGACTTGAACTCCTAAACAAACACAAATGTAAGTATGTATATATGTAAGAAGTAACCCTCTGAATGAAGAAAAGTATTAAAAAGAAGTAAAGAATGCCAGAAAAAGGGGAAACAAGGGAAAGGTAGAAAAAATCTTTTACCTTCTTTCTTGCTTCCAAATGGGAAGCATGGGAAGGAATTAATGGGAAGTGGGAGGAGCCATGGAAGGTAGTTGAGGGAATAAAAAAAAAATTTATAGTATAAATAATAGATCAAAAAGAATGCAAAGGGTGACAGCTAAGAGAAACAGGAGAATACACATGCAGGAAGCTGAAAAAAAAAAAAAAAACTGAGGGATTGAGGGAGGGGAAATCCCATCAAATCATTGGAAGTTTGGGAGCCCCCAAGCCTGAGGCATAATATGAGTGTGGTTTGATGTGTCACCAACTCTATGTAGCTGTTTCCTTGCTTTGGTGTCTCTCGACTAGAGGTGTTTATGGGTCGAATGGTTCTGATTCGGGTCGGATTCATATATAGTATCAACACTATATATGTTTGTCTAAGCTCGACCTGATCAGAAATATGGGTCTCAAATTTTGTCCAAGTCTATCCATATTTATAAATGGATAACCCAAACCCGTTTAGGCCCTCCCATATTTTTTTTTCTAATTTTTTTTAAAATACATATTATTTTTTATTTTTTCTTTTATTAAATTCTTAAACATGAACAACTTAACATATTTTTTAATATTTACACTATAATATTATAGATATTTAATTTTTATATGAATAACATAATATATATATAAAAGTAATATATTATTTAACTAGAAAACGGGCCGGACCGGGCCGGGTTCGAATTTTGAATGTTGGAGCCAAGGCCCGATCCATTTTTAAATGGGCCTTATTTTTTTTATCCAAATCTATTTTTCAAACATAATTTTTTTATCCAAACCCTCTCAAATATGTACGAATCTTTGAATTTGGGCGGAACCTTGGACAGGTCTACTCTCGACTAAGCCACTGAGCCATTTTTGAAGAACTTTGGTTGGACTTGGGGAGATTGGTTGTGGTGGCCCGACCCTCATGTGCACCCACGTCCCCTTCTCAGCTATCGAGACTCTTTCGTCACTGACTACAATCCTTCCCTACAATTTCAGACAATGTTTCACCCCCCTCTCCTCTTCCTTCTCCACAGTTTAATGTTGTAAAGTTTGATTATTCTTTCACTCATTCCCCAAAGGTTTAAGTGTTTTAGATTCAGTTTTTCTTACACTTTACATTTTTTTGTAAGATAAATGTCACTTTCATAGTGGTTGTTTGCAATGAGCCAGATTAGAACTTTCATGAGTGATAAATTTATATTAAACATTTCAAAATAGATATAGAAGTAAAACTTTCTTGTGTGGAAAACATGTTATTAGACATTCAAAAAGTCTATTAGTTCCGGATTTTCCCATGAAAAGTTGTCGAAAAAAGCTCTTTTCTCTTATAGTGATTCCAAATTAATATAGGTAGGTACAAAGTTATAACATCTGCAAGTAAAATTTACTTTTATATATGGTATTTAAGGAATCAATGATTGAGGAGATTAAAAAATTACTTAATATTAGACATCTTATTTTATATTTAATTTGAGCTCAGGATTGAATATGATATATCTAGTGCAATTAATGTTGTCAAGGCGTACGTCTAGGCGCGCTTACGTCTTGCGCCTTAACATTAAATAAAAAAAGCGTTTCAGATCTTTTTGATCATATGCATTTGAATAGACGCACACCTGGTGCGCTTAGATACGCCTTTTTGTAAGGCGATAAGGGTTAAAAAAAAGCCTGCCTAATTGAAGTTCTCTTTAATTTATTTATTTTTTTTATAATTTTTTTCATTAGATGTATCTTTACTAGTAAAAAAATGGATAGTATCAAACTCTCTACTTCTCAATATTTGAGTATTCAACAACAGACATGGGACTAAAAGAAAATAATGCATATTGGGCAACAACAAAAAATTACATATTTTGTAGATAAATTGAACCACTTTTTAGAATTTATTATTATAATTATTTATTTAAAGCTATATAAATATATATATACACATAAAAACATACATATATATATATATATTGCGTCTTACTTTATTCAGACGAACATTTTTTTTTTGCACCTTGTGTACGAGGCAATATAAAAATCCTAGCACTTACGCCCTTAACAACATTGAGTGCAAGTGCTTATGCAAGTAAAGGTTTAAAACAGATGAAGATAAAAAAAATCAAACTTGTTCATTTCTATGAATGTTTTGCTTCCAAAGATGAGAACATTGGTTGAGATGATAAATAAGTTGGCACCAAACTTGAGCTGAGAGTCCCAAATGGCTTTGCATTTAAAATCCAAATAGTTTAGTAATTAGTTCCCTTGTGAATTGTGATGAAAGTTGGCACCGAATCCCAAGTCAACCAAAGAAAGGAAAGGATATTGGAATTGCCTGGGCCTGCCTAGTACACCATAATCACCATTAAAACTCCACCAGTACTGGTTAGGCATTTAAAATTTTGGTTGTTTTTCTTGGTACTACCACCGGAATACTGCATTAATTGATAACATCAACTTGTGAACTTGTTCCCATTTGATTTTAATGAAATTCCACTGAAGGAAATCATCTTCTTTTTCTGTGACTTTATTCATTCATTCATATATGTAACATCTAAAAACTGTTAGGCTAAAGTCAGTCAGTTGGCATATTTTCACAGTCCAAACTAGCTGTCTAGCTAGGTAAAATATAACCATATGTTGTTTCAACTCTTCGTTTTCTTTGAAGTGTTTGTGTCCGACGCATATTCAGATATAAGTATAAGGTTATAATCCTCCAAAGATCCTTCAAATACATGAAAAAGCTTTAAAAAAATTGAACATACTCGTGTCGGACACATACCCGTATCTGACACTCACAATCGAATTCGAGTAACATTGCAAAAAGAAAGGTATATTTTTTTCATAAAAAAGCTGAAGAGAAATGGACTTCACAATACTACTAGTACTAATTAACTACTTTTCCCTCCTATTTCTCAGTCTCTCTCTCACCATGTCTGCAAAACTGTTTGCAGCTCTACTCGAATGACCCATGTTTCTTTTTTTTTTTTTGGTTCTTGCCATAGTTTGGAATTCATTAACTTTTGAAGTTTATAGAATTCATGAAATGCATTAAAATAAATCTTGAATATATATAATGTAGAGGGATATTTTCATGCTAAAATTAAGAGCCTATAAACTATTGGTTTAGTCGGTAAGATATGGGGCCAAAGAAATTTATGGAATGTTTCCAACTATCAACCGTTGGGAAGGATCGTTGTAAGATTCGATAAGCGACTTCCCTTCCCTTCCCTTCTCTTTGCTTTTCTTTTCTATTTTTTTTTTCTCTGGCAAAGACTGCAAACTAAGTTGTTTCTCTCCATCTTTTTTTTTTGGGCAGTAAATAGCCCATTACATGCATGCACAGACAGGGTGCAGAGATGCGCAAAAAACTTATCCCTAATCCACCTGCGGAACACAGCCCTGCTTTCAAGGAAAGCCTATTGACTATATATGTTCCAAATCCAAGATTCTGATAACTTATAGCCGAAAAGTGACCAAACCCACCTAAAGGAAACATAAAAGCAAGAAATTGCTGCTTCCATCTACAGAAAATCTGGACAGATAAATGGTTTTACTTTACATGAACATGACTCAAATGGGAAGGGATTGATAAAAAAAACTTTCATTTTCCCTCCCTTTCAGTCTGGGGAAACTGATGTATATTTTACAATATCCATTTATACTACTACGTACTAACATTTCCATATATATCAACAAAATTAAGTGGGATCGATCGCACTTTGCCCAAGAAACTTATCCCATCCCATCCCTCTTTCATTCATATCTTATCTTTTCCACTCTCAACTTGTGGGGTCTTAACTTCGAGAACTTCGAAATGTCACTGCTCAAGCACCATCCTCTCTCTCTCTCTCTCTCTCTCTCTCTCTCTCTCTATGCATGTTCGTACACTTTCGTATCAAAGACAATCACAAATGCTATAAAGGAAAAAAGAAGGGTACAGCACGGCAAAGTGCGGGCAACCATCTCAATACTACATATTTACCAAGACATCGACAGAGCCAAGCTCACCATCTCAATAGTCTTAGCTACCTGTCATGTCAACCATTTAATGCTCCCTCCAGACCCTGTCTCTTTTTGCTATTCTACTGCTATATAACCCTTTCTTTCACTTCATCTTTTTCACCATCCAAACCATACTTGGATCTCCATTTCAGATATTTATTACTATTAATTTCCTAGGAAGGCAATGAAGGGGAAGTTTCTAAAGGCATGCCTTACCAAATGGAGGAAGATGGGGAGTAGAGTCATACCTTGTGGCAGTTGCGAGTACTGTTATCAGTGGGCAAAGTGTCCTAATTCCTTGCATGAAGAGAGCTCAATCCCAAGAGATGTGCCAAAGGGCCACTTAGTAGTGTATGTTGGTGAAAACTATAGGAGGTTTGTAATTAAAATCACCTTGCTCAAGCACCCACTTTTCAAGGCATTGCTGGATCAATCTCAGGATGAATATGATTTTACCTGCACTGACTCCAAACTCTGCATTCCTTGTGATGAAAGCCTCTTCCTCGATGTTGTTCGTTGTGCTAGCTCTCCGCAAGATCGAAGACTCTCCCAATGTCTTTAGGAAATCCATGCTAGGAATTTGATTGATTCACGAGGTTTGAGTCCTAACGAGAATATGCTAATATGTAGTATACTGAGTAGATTTTTTTGTAACATAAATTCTGTAGCCTATAAATGTAATTGAATTGAAAAATATTAACTTTTGTTTTCCCTTGTAAGTTCTGTTTCTAAGGGCCTAAACCGCTCAAGGCATGTGAAAGCTCTTGGACCCAAGTAGAACCCAGTTAAACACACAGTATGATGCCAGATCAACACTTAACAAGAAGCTGGACCAGACCCCACGAGCTGACAGCATCCTGAGCGTTTCCAGTTGGCTGTTTGCCTGTTTCATTAGTTCTGGCCTCCACCTTCCTTTCAAACTCAAAACAATAATAACAGCTAAGCTAATAGACATATAGAAATAAAAGTTTAGAACTATAGATAAGGTTTATATTACTATCAAACAAAACTAACCCGAAGGGTTAGCTAGGGAGTAACTCCCTTTTCTTGTCAACCCGAGTTGAATTTATTTTTTTTTAAATATTTCGGAAGTACAATGCTAAATGCATCAAATCGATATGAGAGAGTCGAGGGTTAACTCAATTAGTAAGAGAAGGAACTCCCTTTTCTTTCAATTTTTGTGAGCAATACTCCAGAAGTAAAATATTGATTGCACCAAACCCATGTAGGAAAGTGTATCCTTAAAATCGCTTTGAAAGAGAATTAAGCTCAATAAAATCCGAGAATACTTCTGACAGTAATAAAAAAAAAAGGCCAGTCACTGGAGATGCAAGTTCCTTACTCTCCTCAAGCCCATCTCAGGGCAGTGTCCTTGATATTTACCTGTAAAATTAAAGCAGGCTACATATACTAAAAATACACGCAAAAACAGGCAATTAATCAAGAAGAATCAGACAGTCAAGGTGTTGCCAAGATTGTCAGAGCAGAATTCTTTTGAGGTTTGTCTAGGTTTCAAATTTCAGGAGCTAATGTTGCAAGAAGAATGAAAAGAACTTTAGAGGTTAAGTGTTTGAAATCATATTATGACCAGATTGGCAAGCAGAATGCTTGAAACTCAGAAAAGAATCAAATCCCAACCAGTTGCACAATATCAGAGTGGGATATGCTCATATGCAAGATGATAGATAGGTTACAAGTCAAAAGATGAGAAAGTTATGCTCCTCAGTCCTCAGCTCTGGGAAACATTGAACGCAGGGTCAATGTCAATTGTCAAAGAATTTCTTCAGGACCTCAAAAGTAAATCTGATTGACACTGGGAAAGCAAAGTTTAGCAATTTGTTTCCACTTTTAGATTTTCACAAATCCTCTCAACAAGAGACACCATAAAAATAAAAAATAAAAAAACCGAAAGAGGCTATTCAAGCAATTACTTCAAGGTTGGATGATGCTACAAATAAACAATTTAGGGGCTTTAACATAACAACTTGCACTTATGTGCTGCACCCTGCACATTTTCATAGATTTTTCACATAATGATTCATACTGTCATAATCTCCGGTAGCTCTTGCATATCCCCAGGTTCCCAACTTTCTCATTCAACCAATATTAAGTAATTCAATACCCAACCAGACACTCGTAAGACAAAAATAAACAACTAAAAGAGAAACAAAGGCAATCAACTAATGAACAACAATTCTGCAAAGGGCAGTGAAAGAATTGGCATCCTAAAAGTACAGGAACAGTAATGAAATGATAGAATCTCTCGAATATTGGGCTAAGAATCATACACCAATTGACATATAGTTGATTCTTGTATTGTATTCTTTGCACATTAGCATCGAATGTCTAAACTGTCTATAACAACAAGGTGAATATGTACAGAAACTCATTCTTCGTATAACAACAGATCTACACGTCATCCATCCACACTTGCTCAAGTGTCCAAAAAATGTTGACAAAATTGAGTGTTTTCCACATGAAAGACAAAAGGAAACTTGTCCAAAAAATTCAAAGCATACTAGTGGAGTCAACAGAATGACAAAATGCTACCGACTAAAATGCATTTGCATCTGAAAATCATAAAAATATCAACCTACACTGTTGGAAAACTTGGTAAGAGCACATGCATAGATAACGCTTATGATAAGATCCTCCTCCATATGAGAAACAAGATTTCAAAGGCTAAAGCCCAAAAGCTTCAGATTGCCACTAACATGGAGGTATGTATTTCAAAGGCCAAAGCCCAAAAGCTTCTTTTCAAATCCAAAACCAGTAACCATTGAACCTGTCCAACTACATTGGCAAAAAGCCACTTCATACTTGCTGCTACCCAATAGCCAAAAATTTGGAATAACAAAATCCATTTTGAGGATGATGTTCACAATTTAACTCTATCATACATCATTTTAGTGATTCGTACCTCGTAAAGACATAAGCGGGCCTTCATCAGTTGTCTAACATAGATCCCCTTAAATCTCAAATCACAATGCCAACTTATTGAACTCCACAACACTCCGCAACTTAGCAACAATTACAAGCAACTTTCCATAACCTTTAAAAAATCATCAATGCAAACAGGTTAAAAAATGCAGAACCTGTCTTAATCTAGGCAATGTTGCATGCTTTTATCTCACTTCTCATCACAGCCCATGTCAAAATGCATCATTTCCAACTCAGATTTTCTCTCGTTCTGATACCCTAAAATAGAAACATCATCTAATATTAGCAAAAATTGCATGTCACATACCAATAATCTGCCCATTACAGCATAAAATGCAGATGTAACAGCATGCCTCCCACTCAATTTCTATAACAACTTCTTTTCCTCCAATAAAATGGCAAATCAAAAAACTCACAGCCAAATCATGCGTATAAGATATTAGGCAAGACCAAAAGTGCGCCTTTCATGACTAAACTCTTATTTTCTTCTCTTCACCAACTAACATAACATTCATCACACCTCTCATATATAACCTTTGTCAGTCTGCCGATTGTTTCGTTCCTAAAGCTCATCGAATTAACCCTATAACACAGTAGTATGCATACTCGATTACTCACTAAGATTATCCAGCATTCCACAACTTAAAGCCTTTATTTATTCCTCATTTAATAATTTAAAGGACTGCAAGATAACATATGCCAGTCGGCATCTTACTAACAAAATGTATCCATCAAAGTAGGGTAAAACAAGAAAAGGCTCACACAGTGCAAATAGAGAAATTCATAACATTAGCATATGCACAAGGAGAAAAGGGGAAAAGGCCACACCACAAAGATAACTTTTGCATCAGCACCATTTGGAGCATGAGAAACCATTACCATTCTCATTATACCGACAAGGAACAAGTACTGCAAGGCAGTAAAAAACAATTGATTGCAACAAAATATACACACGAAAGCAATTTTCTGGAAAATATACAGAAATTGCCTCATGATAAAATAAAAAGTACATGCATTGCATTGACAGGTTCTTACACCAATCAATGGCAGTATTGCATCACTAGCACTGCAAAAACAGGAA
The DNA here is from genome assembly GCA_030761205.1 of Fremontodendron californicum. Taxonomy (NCBI): domain Eukaryota; kingdom Viridiplantae; phylum Streptophyta; class Magnoliopsida; order Malvales; family Malvaceae; genus Fremontodendron; species Fremontodendron californicum. Next base: position 6,041,712 of record JAULJL010000009.1, on the reverse strand, counting down.
GACTCACTGCGTTTGAAAAGGTTGTTGCTATATTCAGCTATCTTCAGTGTCACAAACGAAAATTCTAACAGCAAAAGTAACTTCAACCCAATTTTTCCCACTTGAATATCATCTAAGTCCATCAATCAAAACCTCCAATTCTCTCCTCCCATACCTCCTACCCTCTGCATTAGCTTCCCTACACCTCACCACAAAGTAAAATATCAACCAAGCCGCCATGAAATACACCTCCAAAGCTGCATGAATAACAGTAGCGAAAAATTCCCCACCTATATGAGTCAAAACCCATATCGCAAAAGACCCACCTAAGATAGCTTCGTAACACTTAATCTGTATCGCTTGGTTCAACAGTGTTGACATCAAATAACAACCTTCTTTAATAATTCCCCTCCCGGATCTACTCGAATCCACAATGGCAATCCAAGCAGCTAATGAGAATGCAAATGAAACTAAAGTATCCACCAAAAACCACGTAAACAAAAACCCTGAAATCTCCTTCTCAAAACCCCTAATCCACGGTGACATAACCGAAAAAGGCATTAACTTTAACCTAACAAAAAGCTTGAAAAACGAGTAGTGGTCCTCAATTTCTCCGAAATACCATAATCCAAGAAGCTGAGTCACCGCGTCTCTTACCGCCCATTTCATTAAAACAAACCCAGTGAGTCTTTTCAAACCTATTTTTGACCCATCCCAAAAAGCCCCATAAAAAGAGTCAAATCTTCCAATCAAGTCATTAACAATTGTAAAAAAAAGAACACCCAAAACCAAAGAGTAAATCGATGTAAACCCTAGAATTACCCATCCATACGCCGCCGATAAAAAGCTGACGAGAAAAAAAAGCGCCGCTGCGTCACGGCTGCCCAACTCCAATCCTTTATAAACGAACTGAAAATCCACAATTCTTTCTTTTTGTTGTTCCCCTTCATTTTGTTCATAGTCAAACGAGGCCGTTTTGAATTTGACTCCGTAACGAACAATTTCCGGTATCAGAATTCCATTATCAGCTACGAAATGCGAAAACCCCAATTTAGTGTCGAAGTTGGAAAGAACCACCGGCGTGACATTGAGGGGCGGTTAGGGAAAGAACCGAAGAGGGAGCGGTGGCGCTGATCATCATCGGACGAAAAGAAGTCGTCGTCGAGAGTGCCGACACGCGTGAGGTGGAGGAAAGGACGGCGCGTGTGACGACGAGCGGGGTGGATACGCGCGTGTTGGTGGGAAGGATGTAGGTCGAGGCGGGAAAGAAGGGATTTGAAAGAAGGATCACGGTCGATAAAGGAAGTGAGGAAAACGGAACCAGATTCGACCAAGGAACGGAAAGAGAAGAGGAGGAAAGAAAGGAAAATGAATGTGAAAGGGTGCGCGCTGAAATGCACGGCCGTCTGTTTTAGGATCTGGGATTTAGACCGGATTTGGCCGAACCGGTGGAGGTGATCGGTCATGGCAGTCTCTTTCTTTTGGGGGTTCAGATTTATGGGAAGTGAAGCATAGGCATGAGAATATAGAGAAAGGGATTCTGTTTTATCTGGTTTTCTGATTTCCTTTTTGGTTTAAGATTTTATTTATTTTTTCTTTTCGATTGGGAATTAGATTGAAAGTGGTAGGAAAAGAGGCAGGGGTGGATTGGAAAAAGTCCGGGCCTAGAAATTATGATGGGCCGATATTTAATAGTTGGGCCCACACTTGGGCCTATATTGATCCAGGAAAAGTAAAGATATATTTACAATGAATGAATGGAAAAAAATGAAAGATCTCGTAATTTTGAATACGATACAAGAGAAAAATAATTAAAATATAATATGATACAAAAAATAATACGAGCATGATATAAATATATGAATGTGTCAAAATTTATATAAGACGAATTATTAATGTGTCAAAATTTATATAAATATATAATATATTAAACATGAATATGATATGTAAAAATAATACGAACATAACATAAATACTCAGATTTCCAAATCTACGAGTGAGGAAAAGAAAGTAAACAAAAAATGAGTGAAGTTTTTAAATTTTATAAATGCAATTAGAATATTATCACATGGCTCCTCATTTATAATTTTAATTTTTTAAATACATTTTAATAAGGTATGTAATAAATAGATAATTTTTTTTTAAAAAAATCTAGTAATATATCTTTTTGCCTTTTAGTTACAAAATAAAAAGATTCTAGAAATGTGGAAAATAGTTTGTGATATTTTTTTTTTCCATTTTTATTCTCTTCTAGAAAGCATTATTCAGCATCACCAAGATATAACATTACTACCTTTATTTATTACATCTATTTATAGATATTCAACAACCACCACCTAACTAAAGGTGTTCATGACCAGATCGGACCGAATTCAAATAAAAAAATTTTACTTACTCGAGTCTGACTTGATTAGGCCTAAAATCTCATTTTATTATTTAAAGTATTAAAAAATTAATTTATATTAATATTTATATAATTTTATAATTGAATTTAAATAAAAATATTTTTTATCATTTAAATAACAATCCGGATCGGACCAATCTAAATTATTATAAATTTATCCTGAACACACTAAAATTACTAAAAATTTATCCTGAACACAAACTAAACCTGTCAAATCGAAAAAGTAACCCACCCGTGGACAGGTTTAAACCTAGGGAGATCAGTTCTATTTACTCACGTTGGAGAAATGGTGGGTTCTAAATGTGTTACCTTACTAGTGACCACATTCTGTCCGATTTCAACGAAAGAATTTCTAGGCAATGTCTGCTGTATCGCTCAGTTTCTAACCTCATTCCTATGTTGTTCCGACTCTTCATTTTTATTGAAGTATCCGTGTCCGACACTCATATCCGACGCATATCCGAACATAGATATAGGATATGATCTTCCAAAAACACTCTAAATATATAAAAAAAAAAAAATTTAAAAATGAACATACCCGTGTCGGACACTCACACCCGAATTCGAGTAACATAGGCTGATTAAGTCTGCAACTTCAGGTGCCAATCCATGCTAATCTTAAACCAGGGCCAGCACCATTCGTCGTATAATAGCATAGTATGGTTTGATTTTATAATCCATGCTTTTAATTAAGGTCTTGATGGGTGCTTTAAGCATTAATGCAATCACATGGAACAAAAATTAGAAGTCATAACAAGACTTCTGGCTTGCTCTCAAATGCAAGAATGTAGAACAAGCAGAAAACATTGACCAAAACTCCATCTCTCAACCATGAATGAGCTTATGAAATGAAACAGATAGATGAAAAGGACATCACTAAACTACATTCAGTTGACATCATTATAAAGGTAAAATAGTTTGCGTTCGCTTTTTTCGCGTTTTCTCTAATTTCATGCATAGGGATAAAATGACATTCTCATATAATGATTTTCTCAGGCAAATAAGCAAAGAGGGTTCTCAACAATCAAAATTTAAAACAACACCATAGAAGAGACCAATGAAGTGGAATAGCTTAGTTAAACTCAGGCTTTTCTGGATATGTGCAGCCAGACCTTTGGATGATAACATTGGATGCATAGCAGCCAGCTTTTACACAAGCATCAATGGGCTTCCCTAGAACCAATTGTGAAAGAAAGCCTCCGACGAATGCATCACCTGCAGAAAATAGCATTAAATTGTTAATAATGACTCCATTACATGGCTGTGATTCGGTTTTTGACTCACCGATATGCCAAATGGGATCAAAGTCGGATCATTTGACAACTAATCATAACTATTTCTTCTTTCATCCACTCTTCCACCCTCCCAAACCCTCCTCTCTCTACTCTTCTATTTTCTACATGTGTCTCAGACATTAGTTGATTTTAGCATTTACAGTTGTCAAAGTCTTGGAAGTAAAAGGGAAAGACCATATACCTGCACCATTTGTATCAACAAGTTTTTCCTTGGGTAATAATATTACAGGGAACTGCTTCACTTTCCCATCCTCGGCAACAACTACCGGATCAGCACCCTGAGTAATAACAGTAATCCTCTTGAATGTTCCAGATGCTTTCGGCCACTGAGAAATCTTCAAGGCTATCTCTGCTACATCATCAGTCTGGACAGCAAAAACAGCCCAAACAGGTCAAATACGAAACATAAGCCATCCATCATAGCATCTGATATTTAACAGCTATTACCTCCCAACCATGAACCTTTGAGAAGGTTCTTGCTTCTGTCTCATTGCCAAAGACAAAGTCCATATATCTGATAGACAATAAATCCAGACTTATTTCAGTACGCGTACATCAATTTCCACTATTGAAAAATATGATAGAAGGCTTACGGTAGAACTTTCTCCTGTGCATCCTTGAAGAACTCACAAATAAATGGAGCAGAAAGATTCATTGAGAACACCTGCAGAGAAAATAAACGTTTCACTCCACTAAGCCAGGAACAGAAGTATAAAGAGGGATTTCAGTTGTGTGTGTCATAACATACCTTGCTATTTGCAGCTGCATGTTCAGCAACAAGCTGAATGGAGTCTGGAGATACAGTGAGAAAAAATCCAGCAATATAGAAGTACTTGGCCTTCTCAACTACATAAAAATATGTTATAAACAAATTAGTCCCTAGAAGCTATAACCAGAGAGAAATCAAATTGTTCACTTCAATTACTCTCATTGGATTGTCACCTAGTAAGTTTCCCTAATGTATAATTAGACCAAAATAACAAAAAGAAAGCAATATCCAATAAAAGAAAAGAAAAAGAGTACCCAATGCCCAATTCTCTGGCCTCTTCAAATGCTCAGACTTGTAGCAATTTGCAGCTGACAGATTTGCAATGAGTGACCTACAGATAGATCTAACATTGAATCTTGCTACTCCAGTAGATAAAACATATATGCTTACATAACATCTTAATAATTCGAGCAAACATAAGAAACAGCAAATTGGCTGAGTAGAAGAAACAAGGAAAACCAAGCTCGTTGTCAGACAGACCTTTCACCACCCACAACACAAACGGCACAAGTTCCTGTTGGTGCAGATTCATCCTCAAGATAGTGAACCTGATTAATCATACAACATAAACAATACTATTATTTTCAGTTCCAAATCTTAAGAAATGTAAAAATGCAACTCAAAAAAATTATGTATCGAGAAATAGGAAGGTGGAGGAACATAGCAAAATAAGCATAACCTATTACGCTTAAAGCTGTCCGGAACTGAAATAAAAGAACAAATATAACACTCGGTTTTTTGTCTTTCCTTTTCTCACTTTCCTTTTCACTTCTTTTATACGTTAGGGGTAAATATTTAGGAGGGCTCACATTAACACCAGCGGCTTTGGAGTTCTTCTTCATTTCCTCCCCAAACTTGTCCTTCCCAATGCAACCGATGTAACTAGTTGCGCCAGGAATTTGAAGCATCCACTGCATGAGACAAAAAGAAACTGAGTCTATGGTAGCAATAAACGTTATGACTTCATTTCCCAAAGTTCTAACCAAAACAAAAGCTACCACAATATACCTGTGCAACTTTGATTGAATTTTGAGTAGCACCTGCACATAATAAAATTGAGAATCATTATTATCCACCAAGTTCTGATTGAAAATCCAAGTACCAACTTCTCTTCTTTTTTTTCAAAATCAAATACCAAGGCAATCCATGCATTACCTCCAGCAATATACTCTACATTGGGTTTGGAAGCCATTTCTTCATACCTGTGAAAGAAAGCCATTAAGAACGGTGCATAATGCACTTGTAAACAGGTGTGAGTAACAAGGATAAATGCATCTCACTAGAGGGAAGGTTGAAACTGTAATATTGAACCTGACGACACACCGGAACCTCAAGTTTTCAACCAACAGAACATATCGTTTTGAACCTATTAGGTCAGGCGAGACACTAAATACTTTACCTTCTTTCTGAAGGAGCATGATGACAGAGTTAAGCCTCTCCTTAAGGAATTGATTCTAAAATGAAATATGGTTTAGCATCTTAAACTGCATGGCGAAAAGAAGCATTAGCCCTAAAGATTGGAGGGTCAGCATGTGATGCAACCCATTCTTTGAAAAAAAAAATGTCATAGGTCCAAATTTGTTTATATTAAAGGTGTTTAAGTCTTACAACTTTCCACCTAGGAAGGAACACAAACAATTTTGCATGTAGATTAACCATCAATTAGTCTATATGCATAACTAGCTAAACAAGCAAATCAACAATTTAAAGATTGAGGGAACAAAAAGATTAAAATAACATATCAATGGTAAGGATGGAAATGAATGAAGATTTGATCTAATAGATCGAATAAAGAAGTGTTTAATAGATAAGCTAATACTACCATAAATAACAATCACAGTTGCAGTTTATAGGGTTTCATACTAAAATAAGAAAACAAAAACAAATTTTGCTTACATGGGTACGTGTTTCTCCTCAGCTAGAATTGCATTGTTCAACTTGATATCATATCTGTAAACCAAAACCAAAAATAAAAATAAAAATAAAAATAAAAACCAAACCCAACTCAGATTCCATAACAACGACCAACCAATCCCAACATAACAAAAAACAATGAAATCAAATGGTATAAGTTATAACCGTACTTTTTCAAGAAATCCTCGTCCACTACAGATGAAATGTCAAGCAGAGGATTGCCCATACCCAAGAGAATTCCTTCATAGGCCATTTTTCGGTGTTGTCGGTGATAGTTTAGTGAAAGGAAAAGCAAAGAAAGAAAATATGAATCAGAATCAGAGTAAGAGTAGGAGATTTGTAGATCTTGGATGGGCGAAACGATTTGTGTTATTCAAAGTTTATAGGCTCATACTGGGCGTGTCCCATCTCACCAACCCAATTGCCCAAATAGTCCCTCTGTACTTTTTTTTTTTAAGTCTCCATTTTTATTGCCACTTTTCAAAGCTTTGGACATTTTCCCTCTTTGTGGGTGGGTAGGTAAAAATCGCTGGGTTAATCGTGACCACTAACTCGAAAATTTCTTTTTTTTTTTAATTTCTGAAAAAACGTTTCATCATGTTAAGATGTGTATTTAATTCAATTGATTTTTATCATATTTAAAAAGTAATATTTAATAATTTTGATTCAATTTTAGAGTAATATGAATAAATTGAAATATTGAATACAAAAATTAATTTTGAAAGTATTAAATCATATAAATTTTCAAAAATGTTTTTTTTTTATGTTATATACTCTGTATATAACATATTTTTTAAAATAAATTTATCTTTATATACAAAAATGAAGAGATTTTTGAGAAAAATAAAAAAATAATAATAATTTGAAAAAATTGATAGTTAAGTTTAGATCAATTTTTTTAAAAATATATATATTTTAGTAAAATTAAATGTATCAAATATAAAGTATATGTTTTACACTTGATAAAGTTAATCATTGATGGATAAAAGTATATACTTTATATTTGACAAAAAACAATGACATGCGAACAAGGCGTAAGGTTGACAAAAAACAACAATTACTGCAAGGTAGTTTTTTAGACAGATTCGAGAAAAGTTGCATTTTTTTTTTGGGTCATAGAAAAGTTGCATTTTGACTACATATTTGAATAAATAAAAAAAATTATCTCTTTTGAAAAATATCTCTTTTTTCTGTCACTGCAATACACAAGTGTAAAGTTGAATTTTGACAGCAATACAAAATAATTTCTTCAGGCCCTAAAAAGTAAAAATAAAGTATATATACTACACATATTTTTTTTCAAAAATATATATATAAAAAATTGATTTACATGAAGCAGACGAAAATTTGTATATAAACTCTGTCATATATGTATCAAATTATGTGACTTGATAATTGGACATACTATAGATATTTTTATTAACTTTTTTTTTTATTTTAACTTTTAACTAAAATATGGATGAATGATAAAATATTTTGAAAGATTGTGATTGGTAAATATCATTTTTAAAAGTCACAAAGGAAGTTATGATAAAAAGATGAAACATTAAATATTTGCGAATGATAAATACAATTTTTAAAAGTTATGAATGAAAATAAAACATTGATAAAAAAAGTTATGGATAATTTTACTTTAATTTTTAACATTTATAATATTTCTCTTATTTTACAGTATTCCCAATGAAAATGAAAAAGATAATAAATTTATATACACCTATTTTCTTTAATATTTTTTGTAATTTTATCTTAAATAAACACTTGTTATTAATTTTATTTATGGATCGATTGGATCGAATTAAGCTTGGTTGGTAAGTAAAATTTTATATCATACTTTCGAATTTCACATGGAACATGAGTTTTAGATTTGTGATTATTTTCTTTAAATTGACAATCTAACCTACTTTTTTTAATATGAAAATATAAAAGTATACAAATGTATCAATTTATTTTTTCAAATAACAAAAAATAACTTATTGTAATGCATGAAAAAAGTATAATTATTTAAAAATAAATTATACTGATATATTTTTAAATATATTCAATGAAATTACAACAAAAATTTAGATAAAAGAAATTGGCTTCATGCAATTAATTCTTTATTTGTATAAAAAATTTTCATGATATTTGTATACAATCTTAAAAAACAAGCTTTAAACTTATTATTATGTTCAAAAAATTGTATTTTTCCAATTAAAATCTCGGTTTTATGAATTTATTATAATTTTATTATAAATTAATTTATCAATACGATCTTATAAATATTTGAATGCACGCATATTTTATTTAAAAAAAGAAAAGAAATGATAAATTAAATTTGTGCCTAAACCTAAACTATTCAATTTTAATTGTTAAATGAATAAAAAATTTAATAATTAAAAATATTATTAAATTAGTATGAATAAGTTATTGCAAATATATTTATTTTACAAAATATTTTTTTTAATAAATTAATTTACATATATTAAATAAAAAATAAATATTCATAAACCAAAACCGACCTAAGTCCTATTTTGTTTCTTTTCCTATAAAAACAATTAATGACAATTAGTTAAGCCTAAACCATGCTTAATTACCGCCAAATAACTATCTTGGCTCCTTGTACAGGTGGCAGCCTCTAGGCTCTCCGCCCTGTTCGTACAGTGTGTTTTTGACTCTGCCATTGCCAAGAGCTCCATCATTTAGAAACCCTCATAGAAAATTACTTCCTCACTTTCACTTAAACCCAGACACCCAAAAAAAAAAAAACTCTGGAAAATTTCATCTACTTCCTGTTAAAAATCATTTCTCACGTTTTCTTTCTATGTGATTTGTCTATGTTACTACTCGAAAAACCAAATAAATCGCCGTATGTTCCTTTAAAATTTTCGAACTTCGGTTTTGTTTTGTTTCTGGGTTTTTTTTTACTGTTAAATATGTGTTTAGGGTTGTGATTGTTGCATTTTTAGCTGTTAACTCACCTTGGGTTCGGTTTAAAATAGAACTAGAATGTCTCTGTTTTTTTCCCCAGAGAAATCATTTAAAAGAATAATAATATTCTTCCTTAAACTTCACACTGACACGTGTATGCATGCTCACTTTTTTATTTTAGTTTTTTAATCTTACCCAGAAAAATGTATGTATATGTGTATGTTTTTGTTTGTTGATGAAGGTTGCTTTGGTCCTACAATGTATGATTTTTTTTTTTTTTTTTGAAAAAAAATTCTTCGTGCCCTTTCCTTTCCTTTTTTTTTTTTTTTTTTCTTAAATATAATTTCCTCTGAAGAAATTAAGAATTTTAGTTAGATTTGATTAAGAGTGGTGTTAATTTGATTGTTGAATTTTGTGAAGGAGTTTAAAAAAAGAAATAGAAAAGAGAAATTAGAGAGCAAAGAGTAATAATGTCTGACTAATGATTACTCGAGGAAGAACTTTCTCTTTTACTTCTGTCTATATTTCTTTGTTATTGTTTATTTTTCAAATTTGATTTTGATCTTATTTTGTTCAATTTAATGTTCGCAGTCGCGGTCATGGAAAGCAGTGGTAGTTTATCTGGTTCCAGTATCAAAGATAATGGTGCAGACAGTTCAAAAATGGCTTCTACTAGCGCCAAAGGTTTGACTTCCTTGGCCTCAGCCATGAAGGATTCAAATTGCTCAAGAAGTTCAACCAAAAAAATGTCTATAAACAAACTGACTTCACCAAGCCCTTTGAGTAGTGGAAACACAAAAAGATCTGAGAAGCCTATGTCTAAAGCTAAGCGAACCCCAAAGTGGATTGATAAGAAACGAATGACAGGATCTATGAGAAGGTCGGACAAAAATGATTGTCAATTCTCATGTTTCTCTGTCTCAAAGATGAGTGAAAAACTTTCAAGTTCATATCGCTATGAGAAAGTTGAGTTAGTGAGTCCAGTTAAACCACGTGATGGTAACTGCGGCACCAATGTGAAACAGGTTGCAGACCCTGGAAATAGTACTTATAATAGGATGAGATGTGATGCTCGTAGTTATAGAGAATGGCTGGGATCAGGAGCTAGCAAAGATAAGGTGTCAGGTAAACAGCCTTGTTAATTCCGGCCAATAGTTTGATAAGTATCTATAAATGATATTGAGGAATATTTTTGCGGATTTCAATACTTTTTTCTTTCGCTTTGCGAAAGAAAAGATGACATTTGTTGTTTGTTAGCTCATTGAATGCTGTCATTGGTTAGCAACGATCTCAGTTCTCTACATATGGTATTTACAAGTGAAAAGGAATCTTTATTTTGCTAATATCTGCTAATGTGTTTACCATGTTATATGTTTCTTTAACTTGGTAATCTTGTTCAGGATCCTATGGAAGGCGGAGTGTCACTAGTGCTGAGGCTTGCAAGAAAGTCAAGGAGGAAGTTGTTGATTGTCACCTTTCGTGTTCTAAAAGGCGGAGGTACTGCTGTTATAACTTTTTTTTTCTAAAATAGTCAGCTTGTTTGGTACATGTTGCTTACTTTATTGGAAGATAGAACACTATCATTTTTGGTCCCATAGCTAGTGATGGAATAGGGGTTTTAATAATGCAAATTGTAGAATAGATGTGACCATTATACAAAGGCCATACATACAGGCTCTATCTTCATTTTTGGTTGGAAATAAAAGGGGAACTGTGTTTAAAAAATGGCCACCATGTATACTTCACTTTTCTTTAAGCATATGTTGTAAAATAATTGAAATTACAAAAGCGTCTGAAATGGTGTAAGGACTGTTGATTGTTCTTCTTACTTTAACATTGCTTAACTTAAATATCTGTACTCCATTTTGTTGGCTTGGCTACTTCCATTTTGGTTGTTTTGCTGTCTGAAAGTTCACCAGTATTGTTAATGTAGATGTATATTCTGTGAGAAACTTGATGATGAAAATTTATAGACATATTGTTAGGTGTTGATGGCAACCAATGACTATTAATATTCTCTTTACCTTTGAAGGGTGGATTTTGATTCGACACAACAATGTTATTCTTGCAATGCAGAACCAGGGAACACATTGCATAGTGTCTTTCCTGTTCAGGTAGATCTGCTTCAAATTCTTTAAAATATAAGTTTTTTGTTTTCCTTTTTCACATCATATTTAGCTTTATGTTTTGCAATTAATGGTGCCCAGCTTTCCATTTGCATCCCTCGCATGCTTTACTGAGTTTAGCTTCAAAGTAAGAGCTTTATGTGCATGCTTTAGGCAATTTTGAAAGAAGCATCTGCTTTTAGAAGTCCTTAATGTTGAATGAGTTGCATGCAATAAAATGAGGGATGAGACTGTAGTCCTTAAAGAAAAACATATTTTGGTTCTAGTGTTCCTGTAACTTAGATGCTTTTCCTTGTTTACCATGTTGCAATATTATCCTAATTCTTCATCATTATTTTTAAAGCTGACAGCGGATGATTTATTGTTTGCTTAGTATCTAATTGCTCTTACTCATATCTTTATTTATTTTATCCTACAAATAAATTGTTTTCTCTTGCAAATTTCTTTGGATTGTTTTAAATAATGCAAGTGCTATTGTAAAGGTACTAACTTGTATGTAATATGTATTTATTCAGAGCATTTTGTGTTAACTTCTTTACTTTTACTAATTATCTTTTGTTTCCCCCAAGTTTTATCTCCATTGACATTTCTGCTGACTCAGTTTACTTAAAGTTCATTATTCTTCTTATTTCTTATCCATTGTGCCAGGATGGGCAGGAATTAATTTCTGAGCTCAATTTGGATCAGACTGAAGAATATTCCAGTGATGTGTTAGACAAGGAATCTCAGTTAGAAATTAAAAATGGCGGTGGACATAATGCATGTGTCACCTGCATGCGTGGGGGAAAGCTTCTGTGAGTCATTCAAATATAGTTAGTCTCTTCTTGATATCTTATCTCTTAGATTGGATTACATGCGAATGGTCCCGACTGGGGAGGTAAACATGCTGAATGAGTTTGATTGAATGGTCTTCTTTATATGTATCTTGCAATCATATGCAGTTTGATCAGGGATTTTTGAGCAGAGTGATACATGCAGATGGTTCTTAAAATTTCTTTTGCCTACTTTTATTTTTATTTTTTATAATGTAACATTTTCTTGTTCTTGGCTGCCTATTTCTCCCCTTTTTTAACCTCCCTCTCTTTTTCTTTATCCTTTTCTGAAAAAGATATTTGATTAGTTAATATGATATAATTGGTTTGTAAAATATACCCTAGAATGGGTAGTCCATACATTTAGCACCCCTTTATTGCAATATTATTTTAACATATTTAAAGTTGTTAATTGGTTTTAGAATTATAGTATTATCTTTTCTTTCATATGTCCATCTTCTAGCTATATTTCAATGCATCTTAGTAATTTTGCATCACAATTGTTAAATTTCAGGTCCTGTGTTGGAAAAGGGTGCAAAAGGAAGTTCCATCTTTCATGTCTTGTTCCTGCTCTAAGTAATGACCCTCCAGGAGTTTGGCACTGTATTTGGTGTGTTAGAAAGAAGAAAAAACTTGGCGTGCACTCTGTTTCTGAAGTAGAGTCCATTTGGGATGCTAGGGAGGTCGTTTATGATATTAAAGGTACAATGCATTATACTTTTGTTATGCTAGCTTTCCACATCTATAAGTAGTTGATAAAGTATGTGTAAGAAGTCAAATTTGGTAGTTATTAGTTGGTTCTCTGGTGTTAGCAATGCAGAGCGAGAAGCAATACTTTGTCAAGTACCGAGGTCTTGCTCATTTTCACAACCGCTGGATTCCTGAAAAAAAGCTGCTTTCTGAGGCCCCAACACTTGTTACCAAATATAATAGCAAAAATCAGGTTCTTAGTAGTTTTTCTTGTTTAATTTTATATGGTCCCAAATGAAGGAAAAAGAGATGCATATCTCTTCGTAGTTTAGTGGAAAGAACAATATTAATGTATGTTTTTCCCTTTCCTTGTGGGACGGGGTGGGGGTTGAGTTGTTTTTTCAGGTGATTAGGTGGAAATCAGAATGGACTGTTCCACATCGTTTTCTACAGAAGAGAAAGTTATTGTTTCCTACAAATTCTGATGACAATAATTTAGATTGCACTTATGAGTGGCTAGTGAAATGGACTGGACTTGGTTATGAGCAAGCTACATGGGAGTTGGAGAATTCTTCATTTTTGACGTCACCTGAAGCTATGAAGCTCATAAGAGATTTTGAAATTCGGCACCAAAAGTCAGACAGATTGTCTTCCCATTCTGAAGAAGTGGAGGTGCTTCTCAATATATGAAAACTGACTATAGATCCATCTTTATAGGCCTTAGATTAATCTACATGTTTTCTTTCATACAATGCCTTTGCATGTCGGAGTCTTTTTTCTTCTGTAACTAGTTCAACCTTCAAACATACAAAGGTCTCACTAAATAAAAGCATGTGACATGGCATGATGATGCTAGATCGAAGTATTTATTGAGGAAAAGATTGTGAACTTGGAGTTATGGTTTTTGGGAGTTGGTTTGCTTGATAGCTGTTGCAATGACATTTATCTTTTGGTTGTGAGGGGTTTTAAAGGTTTGATAATGCTAGATCTTTTTCCCTTTCCTTTCGCTTTTGTTCTTATCTTTGGTTTCTCTATATACTTGTTGGTTTGGTCATTCAATTAGAAATTAAGATTCAAGTTTTTCCTCAACTTGGGGTGCTAAAAAGAGTATAAGAGCTTGATGGAATGGGTGCTATCAATTAGGTTATGGAACTTTATTACTGCTAAGATCCTGCTATGTTGTCTGTTTAGCTACTGACTATTTGTCATGAGATTCTTGGGTAGTTGAGATTTCTGGAAAGCCGGAGGAATAAAGTAATAACATGAGGGTGCTTTTCTAGTATGATTGACGCACCTCGAGCTTGTGCTTTACGAAACTTCCTAGTAGGCAACTGACTTGAAAAACTTGTTCTGTCTCTGTTAGACATCAGGATCTGGTTACTTGGGAGTGAAGAAGGTGAATCTTGAATTGCTTTGTGAATTATAAGATTAAATGTTAGTGTTTGAGATGAATACTTTATTTCAATTAAAAATGATTTGATCATGCAAATCAAGGCTTAAGTAATGAAGGTTCGAGAGAATAGTTTATGAAAACTTCAATTGATGAGTATGGAAGAGGAATATAAATGCCCATTCAGCTTACTGTTGCTTCATTCAAGTCAGTTTCTGTATGTTTACTCTCAGGCAGTTAAGATCTGTACTTAGATAAATGAACTTGCACAAAGTATAAGATTTTGTGTTTTAATACTCATGCCTGCTTTAGTCTTATCACGATTATTGCTCTGTATCAGACCTAAACTATCCAAGTCTTACTTGTATTAGTATCTTATTACTCTGAGGCAGTATGCTGCTGTTCTTTAGATATATGAGCTTGTGTTTGTCGGTCCATACCAGCATATTGTGTGTTTGTGCACGCATGCCTGTTTCTCTGGCTGGTGATGTTTGTTATTCTGTATCAGGGCCTTAAATTTAGTGCTACTTGTGTGAGTATTTTAATTTTGCATTTATGAATTTATTGTAAACAATTTGCTGATTCTGCAGAAGGAAAAATGCAGCGTTTCTGAATTATCAAAGTTGTCATTTGGAGGTTCTCCTGGAGAATATGACCGTTATCTAAGTTATGTTAATAAGCTTCTTGCACATTGGCACAAAAATCAGAATTCTGTTGTCTATGATGATCAGGTTGATCAGGTAGATGGTTGTTTACCTTGTTCCCGTTCCTACTTTTCTTCTGCTTCTGTTTTCGAGATGCTTCATGAAATTGGGTTTTCATCCTTAATCACTTTGCTTAATGTGTCTGCAAACTTTTGTTATATATTTGCTACCATAGATAACATAATATCCTCTTTGATTTTTTATTTTTTATTTTCGAATTTGTGTGTGTATTTTTGCTATTATAGATGAACTTTGACAACATGAATATCCTCTTTTTTTATTATTATTATTTTTTTATTTTATTGCATAAAAGACAAATAAACAGCTTTTTAATGTGTTAATCACATAACCAGAAGATCAGTTTTATTCTTGTGACCGTGCAAGCATTGTCTGAGAAAGCTTGATGAGTGATTAATTAGGTTCTATTTTTGTATTTACAAAGAGTAGCTGTGAAAATTATAGGATATATCTGTACATTCTATTTGTCAATTCTTAGTTCTTCTGTTTATGAATTTTGCATTCTTAAAGGACCATTAGTCTAATGTGCCTCCTCAATTGCAGTTTGTGCTTAGAAGCATGAGCAATGCACAGGCCCGATGAATACTTTGTATAGGAATTTAGTCAAAAGAATAAGGGCTAGCCAGGGAGCTTTAGGTCACTAGTCAAAGCAGCTTTGATACCATGTCAAAGAACTACTTGACCCAAAAGCTTAAATTGTTAGTTAAGGGCTCTAGAAAGGGTTATGCATTAATCTCCGACGCTGACTTTCCTGATGCTGTTTGGTAACATATGCACAGATTCTTTGGAATGTCTATTGAATCTTCTGTGCCCAGGGTTGATCCCAGTGCCAGAGAGTAAGCTTATCATGAGTTTTAGCCAGGTGGCAACTCTTATTTGTGGAAGAAGATTGATGGTAACTTATAGTGCCGATTCAGATGTTTCTACAGAGATACAAGCTTCACATCTAACCCCCTTCCCTCTCAATCGTTAATATTTTCTCTCATGTTTTTACACTTTAAAGTGTAGGTTGGATTTTCGTTTTCCGGCTGTCTTGGGTTGCTTGTGTGGATGTGAGTTTATATATAACTTAAAATTTGCTGATCCTCTCTCTCTCTCTCACAGACACACGCTGACCCTCACACATGTTCCCACGAGCACATGCACACAAATATTTTATGACCAGAAGAAATGACCAAGTTAAACTTCATTTTTCAGGAGCGGGTTATAAAGGTGATTTTGTTTGTTTTGTCTTTGCATTTTACCGCACGGAGACCTTTTCTAATAATCTCAAAGTCAAGTGCTCTTTCTGTATGGGAATCTGAGTTCTTACGCGTGGCATCATCTGCCAATATCATAGTTTATAAAGGGAGCAAAGATGTCCGGAGTAGTATCAGATCATTGGAATTCTACAATGAAAGTGGTTCCATTATGTTTGAAATACTTCTATCTGCTTCTAATGTTGTTTGTGAGGTACCTTATTTTTTAATGTTCCAATCCAAATTATTTCATGTCACAACTAACTTCAACTACAAACTTTCTTGGATAAAGGATACAATCACAGGAAATACTTTCATTTGTCTTGTGTGGTTATATGCAGGACTTAGATATGCTGAAGTGCATAAAATGGGGAGCTATTGTAATTGATGAGTGCCAACGCCCTGGAATGTCTAGATATTTTGAACAATTCAAGAGGCTAATAGCTGATATGAAGCTTCTTATTGTTAGTGGTCAAATCAAGGTATACCTAAATGTATAACCATTTTTTTCTATACAATCTCAGATGTACTCATCTACTTCCCACATTTTCAGGATTGCTCTGCTAACTATCAGAATATGCTGTCTCTCCTTGATTCTGGATATGAGCCAAGCAGTGATGATGTGAAGATTGACTCTAATACTGATGTTTGCAAACTAAAGGAAAGATTAGCACATTATTTTGCATTTGAGTGCAAGTCAGGCTCCTCTAGGTTTGTTGAGTATTGGGTTCCAGTCCATCTTTCTTATCTGCAACTTGAGCAGTATTGTGATGCATTGCTTTCAAACTCAATGCTTCTTTCTTCATCTTTGAAGAGTGATCCAGCTGATGCTCTTCGTGAGCTTATTATTTCGATCAGGAAGGTTGGCCTAACCAGATCCTGGCACTCAGTGTTAGCTGCTGTTTTGAATTTTGTTATTTTGCCATTATTAATTGCTGTGGAGTTTAAATATGATACAACGTGCATTCTTTGTGTTTCTTTGCAGTGTTGTGATCACCCATATCTTCTTGATCAATCTTTGCAAGGTGTTGCTACAAAAGGTCTTTCTGCAGAAGAGAATTTGGATGTTGGAATCAAAGTGAGTGGAAAACTGCAAATTCTTGATAAAATCCTTTTGGAGACTAAAGCCAGGGGCCTACGAGTATTAGTCCTTTTTCAGGTAGCCTGTCAGACCGCGCTGGCATTTTTTTTGTGTGGGTAGGGGGTGGTCATAAAGTTAATTAATTGAGTTTTCATACATTAAAGGCTTCCTCCTTTGTGCCAGAATCATGAGATGTCATTTGGGGGCGTTTATCAGGAATTATTCTAAACTTCTTGATAGCAGTCATTGTTTAAATTGATGATCTGATACTTCATGTGCTTGATTTGGATTGCCTCATTAAGCCTTTTGAAGAATAATGTAGAATACTTGAATTTACTTCAATTTCCTGCATTTGATGTAACCATATGAAGTCCTCAATAGATTGGTAGAATAAATATATTGAAGACTTTCATATCAAGATTTTAAGGAATTTAAGTCGGCATTTGTTGCTTCTATAGATCCATGTTTAGGGTTGCAATTAGATTGCAAGAATTCAAAAACTCGCTATTTTTTTTTTTTTGGTATATAATTAACTATGATTTAGCCTTTGTCCCTTCAGCCTTTCCTTTACTAGTTTAGTTGTTTCTTCATCTGCTATCTTTGAAAATTTTGACACTGTTCTCATTTATCACTCTGTGATTTGGTGATTGATTGGTGTTTATGGATAAAGTTTGTGTTCCTACTTCTCAATGATATATATCTTAAATCTTAATTGCATTTGCCTAGGGTTTTTAATTAACCTTTCGGAATGCTCTCATTTAAAATTTATGATGTGCAGTCGATTGGTGGCTCTGGACGAGATTCAGTTGGAAATATTCTGGATGACTTTCTCTGTCAAAGATTTGGTAAATATTCTTATGTTCGCATTGATGGTGGAGGATATGCCCATTCAAAGAAAAAAGCTGTTGTAAATATGTTTAACAATAAAGAAAGTGGCAGACAGTTTCTTTTGCTTGAAGATCGTGCTTGTCTCTCAAGCATTAAACTTTCAGCAGTCGATGTTGTCGTTCTATTTAACAGTGATTGGGAGCCGCAGAATGACATAAAGGCCCTGCAGAGGATCTCTATTAGTTCACAGTTTGAGCAGCTTAAAGTGTTCCGTTTGTATTCATCTTTTACTGTTGAAGAAAAAATTCTGATTCTTGCTAAGAAAGGTAAAAGTGTAGATATCAATATACGAATTTTAAGCAGGAACAGCTACCTTAGATTGCTAAGTTGGGGTGCTTCTTATCTATTCAGTAAGCTTGATGACTTTCATGGCTGTAGTAAGTCAGCCTCAGTTTCAAATGTTTCTTGTGAACAGTCATTTCTGAATGCAGTATTGTTAGAGTTGCTAACCCAATTACCTTGCAGTGGTGAAAGCAATCACTCTGCCAAGTGTTCATTTATTACAGAAGTACCTCAGAATGTTGTCTATGATGGAAACATTTCTTTATTCGGTGAAAAAGAAATAGGATCAATGAGCTATGAACCATCAAAATTTTCCTGGCTAAAACTGCTTGAAGGAAGGCATCCACGATGGAAATTGTTATCTCAGTCATCTCCAAGAAACCGAAAGAAGGTTCAATATCTTGATAATCCCCCAAGAAAATCTGAATTTGGAGATGGTGGTGTTATAAAGGAAAGCCGAATAGCAGTCAACAAAACAGATGATCCTACATATCCAAAATGGAAGTTCAAGGGCAAAAGGAAAGTAACTGTTGCGAACAAGAAAAGAAAGCTGGCTGGTATGAACAAATTCCTATTCAATGCTAGTTAGTTTTAAATGTTTTAAGTGGGAAGATTCCTGGTTGTGTGGAAAATGATGAAGTCAAGATGGTTGTTGCTAGAAAAAATCAAAACTTTGGTTCCCCTTTTCACTTTCTAAAGCTAACTTTTCTGTCTACAGCGGCTTCTAAGAGCATAAGTGAGAAAAATTTTCCTTGCTCAACGGATGGTAAGCAAGATGTAAATCAGGTAAATAATTACTAGTGGTGCCTCCTTTGCTTGATGATACTAAAAGGGCAATTTGAAATCAACTTGATTTAATCTGAGGAATCAAATATATAATGTGGCAGAACAATCAATTGTTGCTGAAGCTTGGGATCTCGAAACTTTGTGAAGTTCTGCTACTTCCAGTAAGTACACTCTTTCTACAACTTTAAGTTTGTTTATATGGATTTAATTTACTTTATTTGTAGATTTCACCAATAAAAAGAATTGTTGAAATTCTTTTTTTATTGAACTTTTCTCTCTTTGCATCCGTTGTTAAGTATTATACTTTTCCTTCCCTATGTTGTGTTAATTAGCATGGAAAATTAATAACAAGGTGATTATGGTTAGGAGGATGCTAGCAATGCATTGCACAAATATGCAGATCTTTATAAATTTTAGTATTCTCTAATGCACAATATAAAGTAGTGTGAAAGCTGCATCTGATATTGCAATGTATTTGCTTGGATCTCCTATTGCCCTAGCTTAAGGAAAGGCTGACATTAAGTTTTTTTATAAATGGGGGAAAATGGAATCTGTAAATGAGTTAAATTTTTGTAGCCGAATTGTTTTCTGAAATTTAATGGGGTTTTATAAATAAATGTACCATTATTTTCTCTAATATACCTGCAGTGTAGGACAAGGGAAAGGTAGGTTTGGGGCTTGAAAATAATGGCTGGAAATGGGATTGAAAGCTGATTGACTTGTCTATTTGGCATATGACTTACATCAAAATAAGGGAAAAGGATTACTATTGGCCTCTCATAAATAGGTTCCTGGAATTATTCCCTTGTTTCTGCGGTGTGAATTCTAACATGAAAGGTGTTACTTAGAGGCCTTCTGCTATGGTATCACACTTGGAGAGAAGAAGGTCTTATGTTTTAGAAAGCTTATATAGGTTCTCCAATGAGTCGACTATAATAATAATAAACATCGACTCTCAAAATGAAAATGATTTTCCCTGCATAATGTGATCTTTGGAAATTAAATATAGATCCCAAAAACTCCTTTTAACAATTAAAAAGAAATCCTGCAGATCGGACTGGCAAATTAAGCAGATAGATAAATAAATAAATGTTGCTCTGAACATTTGGCCTTTGTTGTTCTGTGAACCCAAATGGTAGTAGTTCCGTTATATTTGTTTCTAAATTTGATGAAATTTTGGAAAGTTACAATTGACCTTTAATGCAGGGGGATGTCAGGGGCACTGCAGTGGCACTTCTTGAGTACATAATGCAAGATTATGATGTTAGCTGCGAATCGGTTTCTTCATCGCAGGCATACCAGATATCTCTGGTTAGAATAATCCTAACACTTAGTCTAAAACATGTTTCCTTTGTTGTATGAATGATTGTTTATCATCAATATAAACTAAAATGAAAGGTATTTACCTATACATAAGCATCTTGTGTCTTTCTCTCTAGCCTGCTTACATGTGAATGTGACTGTATGCTAGCTCATACTTGGACTAGATTAAAGAATAAAATGATTCTGAAACAGTGTAAAGGGACGTATCGGATCTGATGACGTTAAGGTCCATACACTGTTGATTTCAGGGATGTCAACTTCTAATCTAATTTCTATTTTTCTCGAAGAGTTTTCAACAAACCTCATGACCAACCTAGAATTCTCACAAATATTTATTACTTTATTCTGCCAAAAATTCTTTAAATTTTGCATGTTCTTTTACTTTATTCTGCCAAGAATCCTCCAGTATGACATCCTGTTTATAAAATATTAAAATACATAAAGTACCCTTTGATTGATTGCATTCACTTTGTCAGGAATTGGTCCTGTAATTACATCTAAATCATATTCACAAAAACCATCCTTGCTGCCAAACAGGCCCCCCATTAATGATAGAACATCTACTGTTATTAATACCTGCCTTTTGCTTCTTTTGCTCATTTGGATTCATTTCTCCCCCCCCCCCCTTTTTTTTTTTTTTTCTTTTTTTCTGCTTATTTATGTCTCTAGAAACACTTTTGCCTTGCCAGTTTCTCGTTTTCTGATTTTGCTGTACTTCACAAAGTTTTCACATCCATTGCCTGAGCACTGCCAATTCCTCTGTTGTAAGCATGTTTCATATTCATTGTACGCACAATTTGCTGACAAACTGTGTACAATTTCTAGTGTTGGACAGCTGCTGATTTGTTGAAATATGAGATTAATCAGAACGAGTCACTTGCACTTGCAAAGCTACGCTTAAATTTGGATTGCAGGGATGCAGAGGTAGAATATATTTACTCCAAGTTGCAGAGTGTTGCGAAAAAGTTTGCACAATGTTCTGAGAAAATAAAGGGTTACAAGATGTCAAATTGTTCAAAGAGAGTTCACGTTCACCCCCAAGATACTGTGCATAAAACTATACCATCTACTCTTAGCTGTAATCAAAGTGGAACTGTACAGAGTGCATCATCTAAGAATCCTGATGAATCTCTCACTGAAAATACAGTATCCAGTTTACCTATGAAAATGGTAGCTGGTCAGTTTGGATCTGATTCAGAGCTTGGTTGTCCCAGTGATCAACCTAACGATCATGCCCTTGTATCAGATTCTCAACAACACCAAAGTCCTATTAGACTGCCAGCCACCGAATCTGTAGCAGAACCTTCTGAAATTCCCCAAGCTCAATGTAATGCAGTAGTTACAGGCAATGACCTTATGAAAACTACCAATGCTACCCAGACCAAGGAAGAAAGTGTTGAAACAGATGTGGTGACCTCCGAAAGAGCAACTGTTTCAAAGATCAGTCAGCATGATAGTGCAGTTACTCATCTTCCTGGAGACTCAAATGCTTTGGAGTTTATTGGGACTGGCCAATCCTTGGTGGAGGCAGATGTTAACTCCATTGAATCAAATTCATTGCTGTGCCAAGAGGTAAGTATAGGTTAGATAGCTAGATTGAGTTTTGCTTGCATGCTTCAATTTTCTATATATTTTTATCCAACGCCCTGTATTAAAAAAAGAAGAAAAAACTCGTGATTAGGCTGTACAGAGCTTCTAGAAACTTTACTCAATTAGGTGTGGTCATGTAAAAGTTTAAAGTTCCAGCACATATATTTTATGATAAATAGTGCCTCTATTTTCTAATTGCTATGTTGCTCTGACTCTTCATTTTTCTTGAAGTGCCCGTGTCCGACATTTGTGTCTGACACCAGTGTCCGACGCATATTCGGACATGAGTATGGGGATATGATCCTCCAAATACATGGAAATTTTGGAAAAAATTGAAAGTACCCATCTCGGACACATACCCGTGTCCGACACTCACACCAGAGTCCGAGTAACATATGCTAATTGTTCTGTTTTAATCTCAACTTGCAGACAGCTGTCTCCTTTCTACTTCCTATAAGGCCATCTTCCTCTGAGAGCAATATATCTCTATTACCTGCTTCTGGGATACAACATTATCTGAGCAGCAATCAGCATGCTTTCTGTCAAGAGGCTGCAGTTTCAAGACCCCCATCCTTAGAGGTCCCACTGGATGAATCATCTGATGCTCCTATTATGCATTTAGTTACATTTTTGCCACAACAGCCATCTGCAAGTAGGCCAGTGCTTGAAAGTGAAACATGCATTGAGAACCAAAGGAGCACAAATGCTATGTTAAGATCTCCAAATGAGCTTCTTTGTCAAGTCAACACTGTGAGACCTGTAACACCTCAGCCTGCTTGCTCAAACCCACTTCAAATTGAGCTGGAGAGAATACAAAAGTTTAAAGAGCAAACTTTGAAGCTGCATGAAGATATGGTTTGTCCAAGATGAATTTATTTATTTTTTAATTTTGATGTCACTTTTAGTCAACTTAATAATGTGATGAGCATTACTGCATCTCTTTCCCAACTGAGCAGATATTGCAGCTGAAGTCGGAGCGCGATAAAGAGATAGAAGAAATATGTAAAAAGTATGATGTGCTCCTTCAAGATGCTGAGATAACATTCAAGCAAAAGGAACAGGATCTTGAGAGTTATTGCTGCAAAGTTCAATTAAATAATTTATTGGCAGAAACACTGATATTTAATAATCTAAACAGAGAAGCAGCTGGATCACCAGGTAAAGAGCAGGATAGAAACCTCTTTTAAAAAACATTTGACATACGTTCTTCTTGTGTGCTTATAAAGTATTGTTGTTCATTCTAGAGATTTCTGCTCTAAAGTTTGCTAATTCTGCGCAAAAGCTATCGATCACATGTTTCATGATTTTAGGCAGAATTCATCCGTTGCAACTAGTTCATTCAGTATTAAAAGTTTCACATGCTCTTTTAAATTAAAGGGAGACGCATTCAGCTTTATGGTTATGACTGCAGATTTTCATGAATTTGCTTGTATTATCAAATGTATTATAAGTGTATTTTTGTGCACACATAAAGTCTATATTGCTCCGACTCTTCATTTTTTTCGAAGTACTTGTGTCGGACCCATATCTGGATATGAGTTATGAGGATATAACCCTTAAAATACATAGAAAACTTAGAAAAAATTGAACATACCCGTATCCAACACTTACACCCGAGTCCGAGTAACATAGCATAAAGTAATATGTGTGGTGTTCTTGCCTTTAACTTATCTAGCTTCTAACAACAATTTGTTCTTGCAGTGATTGACAGCTTCATTGATCAGTTGATTCAGCAACCTACTCTGATGCTTGATCCACGAATTGAGCCATCATTAACGGGCCTAGGTGCAGCAACACATGTGCAGATGTCTAACCATTCACCACCTGGTGTTGTTGCACCACATTCGAGTTCCGCTATCCATGTCGCACGAAGCAACCGGGTTGGCATCGTACGAGCAGCAGCTCCACACCTTCGAGCCTTAAATCCAACATCCATGTCGACCCCTCATGTATCGGCCTCGCATGGAAGGATGCCCAATCAGCAACCAGCAAGTAACCCACAGACAATTCCAGTATTTCTACCTCATGAAGCACCCAGGCCGCCCTCACAATCATGTGGTATGCCAGTTTTCAATAGTTATGTTTCAGCACTTGAAGTACCTGTGGATATTGGCAATCATGCTGGTCCAGACCTACAACAACATCAGTTAAGATATCCGCATACCTTGGATTTGACTTCTTACAAACACAATCGAACAACCCAAGTAGGTACTGCTTCTGCTATAGTCCCTACAACTGCTTTTGATGCTGAAACTGTTGTTTGTTTGTCAGATGACAATTGATCAACTTGGGGTATACTTTTGGGGGATGTAGGTCCACTGCAAAATTACATTGGGTTTTTTCACCCTTTTTTTTTACCTCTTCTTGAGGAATCGTTAACCAAGTACTCTTTTGAATGCTTACATAGTCATACATTCCTGAAGAGTTGAGGAAGGTTTTATCAAATTTGCAGAGTACATAGACATCAAATTTTTGGCATTTTTTGTGCGACTATCCAGTAGCTTTTTCATATGTCAACCAATCAAAAGAACTTATTGTGAAGGCCAATGATAAAAAAAAATCGGAGAATCGACAGGTCTAGTTCAATCATAGGTCTAGTTCAATCACTCTCATAGAATCAAAAAGTTCAATCACTCTCAAAGAATAAAAAAAAAAAAAAAAAAAAAAGAGTAATGGGTAAGAACTGGTTAGAAATCGAAAACCGGGAATCGATAAAACTCAATAAAATTGGAAATAAAGAAAATATTTACTGTTTTTGGATATATATATATATATATATTTTTAACTCAATTGATTACATATTTAAAGGTTCAAAAATTAAGCTAAAATCAAAAATAATATTTTGTAATATTTCTTTGTGTTTTTTTTTTTAATCTAAGAAATTTTCCTTATTTTTTCTAATTTTCTTCATTTTTTTTTAATTTTTGTTTTTAATTTGTTTTTGCTAACCTGAAATTGGAGGTTCAACCGTTTCGATTTTCGATCCGATTTTTTATTCTCGGATGAAGTAAAAGGGAACAACATTGCCTTAAAGCACATACTGATTTTTTTTATATATATAAAAGAGATTGCAATCTAAAAAAAAAAAATGGATTACAGATGCTGAGTCTAAGAATAAAAAAAAAAAATTTACAGATTCGAATTTGAACACTAAATTTGTTGAGATTTGAATTCGAATTTTAAACTTGTTGAATGTTATCTTTCATAAATCAATTGAATAAATTTCGAATTTCAGCTAAGATTGATAGTTTATATAGAGAGTTAAGAAGATGAGCTCCTTGGTCATCAAGGTGATGTGAGTTTGAGAAAAGATTTACGCCGAGGTGAAAAACACAAACTGCGAAGAAACCCAATGCGAAACTAGAAATGCTACGAAGAAACAATCTTGAAAGGTGATCGCAAATAGCTTTCGTAAAATCAGTTGTTGTTGATGAGCCACCAAGTTTAGCAGTTCGATAATTCCCCTCTGCAATTGTGTTGAGAATGGCATTCTGAATCCTATCAAGCCTTTGCCATGGAGATTTAAGTGGCGCAACATTGTGACCGCACTCAAATAATAAAGCAGTTGGATTTGCCAGATTCTAAATAATGTCAACCATATAAATATTTTGGGTTTTTTTTACTCCAAACTACAATCAATTCCTCGAGACTTAAAAAGAACCACAATCTTTGAACTCGCAATTTAACTTAGTTCGAATTCCAATCTTGGACATGACACAAGAAAAGGTAGAATTGATATTGAAGCAGATGAAACCATCATCTGTTTTTGTGTCAGAATCAGAGAAGAGAGAGAGAGAGAGAGAATAGTGTTTTTTCTGCAACTAAAAACAACATTTGGTATTAAGATCAATTTCCACCATTTTCTTTAATTCTGCTCTTCTGCAATTACATTTTCCAGTAATCTTTTATCCTATATATATATATATATAATATATATCACATACATACATACATGGGAATCAAATTTGCAGGGGGAGGGGGTTTGGTTTTGACAGTCCTGTGGCATGAGCTGCCTTTTCAAAATCAAACAGCTCAACAACCGTTGAAACCCATAGAGGAAAACTGGGACGAAAGCTATTTTTAACTGTAAGAAGCCAACATTGGAGCTGATGTCGGAACCTTGCGTGATCCAGACGACCCTTCATGGCTGGCCGCTAACTGGTTTGTTGGACAATCGACGTTTGTAGCTTTTAAGGACGGATGCCAAGTTCTTTTTTCCCTTTGGAAACGCTACATCACCAGCAGTAGTACCCGTTCGACCCTTCCGGCAAGATATAGCAATCTCGACATCCTTAATTATATCCATGAGCGTAGCTGCAGTTGTAGATTTACCCCTTCCAGGTTTTGCAGCTGGGGGCAACATTCCATTTGAAACAGGAGGACTTGACCTCTGCTGATATTCGGCCGGGATTTGAAGACAGAAGCATGGGGACATTGGGGATCGAGGCTTCGAAAATGCACCATCTATCACACCCTGTTAACGAGGGAATGATCACTGTTTAATTTCGTCAAAAGAAAGGAGAAACCACCAAATATAATCACAAAACTATATAGCTCCGACTCTTTTTTTTTTTTTGAAGTATCCGTGTCCGACACATATCCGAACATGGGTATGGGTATATGACCCTCCAAATACATGGAAAAAGTTAGAAAAAATTGAACATGCCCGTGTCGGACACATACCCGTATCCGATACTCATACCCGAGTCCGAGTAACATAGTCACAAAGTCTTCAGCCCAAACAAACAAAAGTTCCAAAAATTCAGCTATCAGGCATAGGGTCTCTGAAATAATACTTGCAATCAATTTTGCAATGAGGAAGCCTACTAATACATCATAAACATACAACTGTAGCTACGAAGCAAAAGGAAATCCACCGCCAAATTTAAGTAATAATAATACACGGAAGCGCGATCGAGGTATAAAATCAGTAACAAAATAGGAAGAAATTTTTTATAATGCCTTTCATTGAAACGAATTCCCACTAATTGAAGATAAGAATGGTGAACGAAATCAGAAAAACGGGAACCTGCATACCGTTTGCAAAGCCAGACTAATATTGACCACTAAGTTCAACAGATGAAAAAAACAGGACAACTTAAACAAGAAACCAATCATGAAAAAATACCCGGAGAACGACACTCACTCCGTAATGCTCAACTGCTAGAGGAACAATGATCACAGTTAACAATTTATGCAAATGGATACATGCATTAACTAGATAAGGAAGCGGCTACAAAAAATATACCTGGAGACGATTAAGCACATAAGTGTATTTTCCCCACAGCTCTGGTCGGCTTTCCATCAGCGAAAGATCAAGGATCCGGTGAATGCACCACACTCCAAAGCTTATTATCAAATCCGCTTTCCAAATACAGCCCTCCCCACAATGAGGAACCGACGAAATTGAAAAGTTGGCAAAACTTGCCTCGTCACTTTTCGGTGTAGAACCATACCTCCTTTCAGAAGACAAGTACTGAGGTTCACCCATGTGAACAACCGGGTTTATCTCTCTAGCTTCAGCATCATAAAGAAAACTCTCCCTCGCTGCTACACGATCTATTAAATCCTCATCAACTCCATCATTTTGTCTAAACAACCAGTCAGACCCATCTAATTTCAAGAGCCTCACTAGAGAATGTCGGAAAGATTGAAGAAGCTTGGACTCTAAATCCACACTAGAAGCAGTATCCGGAGTTACTGAGTTCAACCCACTTCCACGTGCTTCACTGCCAACAGTGCGTCTTTTCTCAGCTACACCAAACTGCTCAAAAGGCTGTGTAGACCAAAGGGATCCAGTGTCTGAACTTGAACTCAACTGTAAGGGCAAAGTATCTGTGTAACCCTTTAATTGAGAAGGCTCATCAAAGGCCAATGGAACTCCTGCCCTTGACCCAGCATTTGAATACATGGATGTTTCATAATTTGTCCGACCAATGGATGACCTATATCCAATGCAATTGTCCCACTGAGCACTCTTCTCAGACATGTACAGATCCCGATGAGGAACAGAGAGTCCAGATATGTCTGGTAAGCTATGATACTTAGTTCCAGAGGAGATGATGTCATTATAAGATCTTTCGGATTGTAATGGACTATTTCTAGAAACTGCAACATTCTGAAATCCAGGGGCTTGAGCAGGAGTCATCCCATTTTGCAATTTTTGCCCTGATGCAAAAGCCAGGCAGTCTCTATAATTTGTAGGGCCCAAGGCAGAAGACTTTGATGCTGGTAACTGCATTTGACCATTCAAGCAATCGGAGCTTCTATCCTTAGCAATTCGATTGAGATAAGATGCAATCTGATATCCATGCACTGTAGCTGGTTGATAATCCCATGCATTAGCAGCTGGTGCAGCACACAAACTAGAGTACCTCCTTTCACCAGAATCAACATTACGGCTCGAATTTTGACCATAAGCATCCAAAAACTGCATGTGGTCTGACCTCAAGGATGAAGATTCTCTCGAATACCCATACGATAAATCAATACTATTTTGCACCTTCTGTTGCTTCGGCGAGTCATACAGACTTGAATTAATTGCATCAGATCCTGTTCCTCCTACCAAAGGGAAATACCCACCATACTCCTTCCCAGTTGTATCCACTCTTAATGGTTTTGAATTAACACCTAATAATACATCTAATTTCTTCATCTTTGCTTCTTGGGTAGGTTGCCCATGAACATCATACAATTGGCCCCAAAATTCATCAAGAATGAAAGCTAATTGAAGCCTTGCAGCACGACCTAATCCTGCTAATCTAGAGAGACTCCCAGTATCATTCCCACCGTCATCACTTTTCCCACTGAGGCTCCTGAATGAAGGAGGGCCATCCAGTGTCAAAGAGGAAATACTTCCGGAAGGAGGTTTGGATGGCTCTTCAGGCTCCCAAGCATCTCCATCGTCATTATATTTTTCAATCTGCAGATCTCCCTCTAAACTCACTGTTCTCTCCACAGGGCTCATTGATTCAATCTTCAGAGTCTTGGTGCCTGGTAAATCATCATCCGCTACCTCATTAACTACAGTGGAAGCTGACTCAACTATGGATGCCGACTCCTGAGTGTTACAAACTGAGGGGATTGGATATATACTATTAGAAGACTTCTCATTAACAGTAGTCAAACGTATTTCCTGGTCAGACTCCATAATTGTTTCAGGCAAATCCAGATCATAATTTGGAAAAGTTAAATCTGAGTGTCTCTCAATAGACTTTTCTGGTGTTGATGATCTTTCCTGCATATGAGCAGGTTCCTCTCCATGATATATAGTTTCACTTAAATCATTTTCCTCCTCTATAGATGCCTTAGAAACAGTTCTGTTCAAATCCCATTTCCATGCATGAGCTTCACTTCTGGAACTAGCAGATTTTAAAGGAGTAGCCGCTAGCCAAAGCATCAAAGAAAATGATGCACAAGCAGTAACAAGAAGAACAACAAAAGGAACAGACATGTTAATCCCAGCATTCAATCTCAAATTACCAACCCAATCACTATTCGCAAATATCATTTCTACCACAAAAATTATCTTTAAGCCCAGCATCCCCATGAATGTTACCAGTGATAGGAACTCCACAATTGGAGAAATCTTATAGACACCCATAATTGGTCTAGACGAGGCAATCCAAAACAGGGGGATCACTGAAGATGGAAGCAGGAGAGCTACCATAACCTGAGCAAAGATTAGCAATTCATATATCCCTTCCGCTCCAGAAGTCCACACACAATAAAGAGCTGGGGCCATCGCTATAATTCTGATTGTTGCATGATGAAGCCAACCTGGTATTTCAAGCCCAAGGAAATCGTGCAAGACAACTTGCCCACCAAGATTCCAGGTTGATGCAGTGATTTGATTAGATAAGATCATAACCAACAAAAAGACTAAGGGCAGTATACCATTCCCAAACACCTGTTTTAATCATTTTTAAAAGGAATTTATCAATATCCAGATACAAAATGATATTGAGAAATATTTAAGCATGATTCTTAAAAGCCATCGTAACCAATAGCTTATCAGAAAAGAGGAAAAACCCGTTCCATTAGTGACATTGCATCCTGAAAAGTAACCAAGACAAGGCCTGCACTGTAGAAGACATTTGCAGCTGAATTCATCAGCACATAATTTACTAGATAAATACCACTGAAGACGCATAAGATGGCAAAAAGATGGTTCTGACATAAGGCAGTCTTAGAGATATTTGGTGGTCCCTGATGCTGCTGTGAACATGAGAACAAAAATTTCAGAAAATTGACAATGAATCGCATCAAACCTTATAAACTCCAAAAAAGAGCACAAGCATAAAACAGAACCAAATGAATTTGCAGGCATAAAATAGATAAGGTGCATCAATTTGTTCCACAGTTTGAGAATGGTATTGCCTATAAAATTTAAGCATGGTTTAATAAACATCAACCTACCTACATTTGAGAATGATGCCATAAGTATAAAAACCCCCTCATATATGAAAAAGACTAGTAAAGCAGCAAAAAGTTCAAGCAAACAGTGGGCAACAATCTACCTCGTTTACTGTTTGCAGTCATGCCTCAAATACAACAAGGTATGTTAACATGATCTAGAAAAAGTGACTTTCGCAAACAGGAAGAAACAAAACTGGAAGAAAATCGTGAAACTAATTTTTTTGAAATACATGTAGAAATACGATTCACACATTCTAAACATGCTGCCCTGCAACAAATTCAGGCTAAAGCAATATTTATAACAGCAAGTAGACTGAAAAATAATATATTTCTAATAAGCAAGAAAAACAAAGGCTAAAAATCTAAACGAAGCATAAGAATCGACAAGAAAAAATCAACTTAAATATTAGTACAGTTAAGCCAAAATCAACTGCCTGCCTATCATATATATTAGTATGATGTTGTTTCTCCTTCATATAAATGCCCACTAAAAAGTTATATGAATCAGGTCTGATAACTGCTCGGGTGGATAGCGGTATTTTTACCGCAGACATACATTCAAGTTGGATATGAACTTCTCACTAGTATTTATCATCTCAATGAAAATTAATACTTGCCAAACGTAAAGTTCGGTTCAGCTGAATGAATAGAAACTCAAAGCAACAAAGAAAAATATAAAATACAAAAAAAAAAAAAAAACCCTCAAGCACGATAAAAAAATTATACATGCTTATCAATGACATAAGCTAAAAAGATATACAAACACCTTTGGTTCAGAATGCGGCAAATCAAAATATTACAAGGACATTATCCATGTGCAAAGATTCTAACAAGTCTTCTAAAATCCAAGTATTGTCAAGGAAAATATCAAATTCTTAGTGAAAATAAGCTTCCAAACAATATAGGATTCCCAATCCATTG
This sequence comes from Fremontodendron californicum, assembly GCA_030761205.1. Classification (NCBI taxonomy): domain Eukaryota; kingdom Viridiplantae; phylum Streptophyta; class Magnoliopsida; order Malvales; family Malvaceae; genus Fremontodendron; species Fremontodendron californicum. The sequence goes on along the minus strand of JAULJL010000009.1, from coordinate 6,010,177 downwards.
AAACCCAGAACAAGAGGCCCATACAGAAGAATCATATACATACACACATATACACAGTCCAATGAAAGATACCTGAACAATAGAAGAATGTAGATAAAAATTGTGAGGCATGATGCTTGCTCCAAGGAGACTCATTAGGGCAAATGCACTCTCCCCGCTCAACTTTATTAGCATCCCATTCATGGAAAGAGAAATTTCTGGTTGACTACTGATCACTCCAAAAACATAAGAAAGCAATATGAAACCCGCAGCATAGATTCATAAGAAACCTGCCCTGCAGTGATCCTAAATATGGAAAACTGATTAGATTGTTGATGATGTTGAAAGAGAGAGATTGTACAAAAAAAGCAGCAGTTCAGCTTACGAAGAGGGTGGCAAAAACTGGGAATAAAACAGCATCAAGAGCAGCTAAAAAAACACCAGTGGACAGATCCACCCCGAAGAGAAGATTAATCCCATGTGCAACACCCAAAACCTGGTAAAATACAGACATTTGTTGTGAGAATAAAACAAGTATCACTCTATAAAGTGCAAATCACAAATTACACCGGCCTTAGTTCCATCATAATTTGGAAAAGGCAGCTGGGCATTATAGAAGCTCAACAATAAGAAAACTACCATGGTAAGGTCCAAGACAACCACAGAAAGCTCCGCTTGAACTCCTAAGAATATACGAGTGGACTTGTCATACTCATCACTGCAAATCTATCATCACCAAAAAATTATAAAATAAATAACATGAAAAGAGCAAAAGAGACATCCACAAAAACACACACACCTATGCACATAACATACCTGATTATAGATAAGCACTCAATTATAGATTAATAAGCATGCATCCGCAAGAAAGGTGTTCTATCGCTTCTTAATCTAGGTGGGAAAAATAATTAAACAAATTATATTTGCAAATATAACAACATAACTTTGTTACTTTTTGTACACTTTTATAAGTAGGTGGGCAAAGATAATAGGCTGTCAAAGAAATTGTATCTTATAAACGGAATAATTCCTAATGTTTTTATAGTTCAAAGGAACCAACTTGGCTCTGACTTCTACATTTAATGCTCTCCAATATTTTCTCATTTACAACATGTCACAGATTTTTCATTGCAGTCAGTACTGATTAATTGGTACAAGCTCTATTTGGTTTTGTCTCTCTCTCTCTCTCTCCCCCCTCTGTAAGTGATATAATTGCATGAAACAACCATACAGCATAGAACAGGTGAAAAAAATCTTGCAAATAAGCACAAGCACGAAAAGAATGAACTGTACCTGAGCAAGATCTCTTCGGGTCACTACACCAATTCGAGCTGAGAGGTATTGACACAAAATGGCAGCACAATTAAAAAGAAGCATCGGGGCTACCAGATCAAAACCAAACCGTGCACCTCCTTCAACAGTTGCAACCCACTTTCCAGGGTCAACATATCCAATTGATATTAGAAGAACAGGTAAAACAACAGGAAGCATCCGATGAAGAACACCTGGTTGGTGGTTAGCATTCCCTGTCTCAGCTTCCATGTTGTTAAGTAGAAATTTAGACGGTATACAAGTTACAGGTGCAGTACAAAATCTAAATAACTCTTCAGAATAGCAAAAGAACCTCCAATGCTCAAGAAGCTACACAATTACATGGTTGCTCACAGTGACAGAATCTCCTGAGGAGAGATGCATGCTACCCGTCAGAAGACATTCAGCAGGACATTAGCAACTTCTTGACTAAACATGATTTCCCAAGATAAAGCAAACAGTCCAAGCCATTTTCTCAAAGCTTGCTAGCAAAGGAATGTACATCTAACAATAGCCCTGCACAGCAGGACTAGCGGGAATAAAAATGCACGTTTCCAGAATCAGTGCAATGGCAACTGGTAACAGAGCAAAATTCCAGCCCCAGCTGCAATCGGGAGATGCCAATCTAATGCTTGTAATCCAATCGACTAACACACTACTGTTGAGACCCTATGTAATTTTTAGTCCTCTCCCAGATACAAGTTGTTGATTATTCCAATTCATGCAGGACTTTTACCAATAACTTGAATCAGCATAAAATGACAGATATTCCCAGCTGCAGTCCATGAGAAGAACAACAAATAATCCAAACAAATTCCTCCTTAGAAGGCACCCATGAAGTCAAAACCTGACTCAATTCAGTCAAACGGGATAAACTACATCAACCTTTGAACATAAATACAAGACAAAGAAATCAAAGTACCAAAATCAACATAAAAATAAAGTACAACCAAATTGTAGTTCAAAATCACAATTAAGCCAATTGGCCCAGCTTCAAAACAAGATATGTTCCAAATCCAGAGACAAAATCATCAGAGAGTCCATATGCAGTTGACCTCATAAGTTTCAGCAACTGGTATAGTCAACTAGTTTATTCACGCACAAAAAAAAAAAGTACAGTGTGAATTAATTCAACCAGGCAAGAATACAACAACGTCACGAATTCACTTTCCAAACTAAGTTTCACCATTAATGCTAATCAATAGTAATAAAGATCAGTATACAAAACAAACCAAAATAAATAACCAAAACAAAGAATCAAATAACAGCTTCATCCAAAACCACAAACCCCAAAAAACCACTACAGGAAAAATGCAAAATAAAAACCTTAACACTTAAAAACCCAGCTCAGATCTTCCTAAAAATCACAAAGCAAGCGAAAGTGCAAAACCCAACAAAAAAAAAAACCCCAAAATGAACTAAACATCCCGGAAGCTAAAATGGATAAAAATCAAGTTCCACGGATCTGATTCAGCTCAAGAAACTTTAAAAAAAAAAAAAAACAGTTTGCACAAAATCCAAGCTAGATTATACATAAAGGAAGAAAACCCAGAAAGACAAAAAGCAAAAAACAAAAAGAAGCTAACCGAAGTTAATTAAAACTACATATTGGATTAGGGCTTTGGGGAAGGTAAAGAGATGTTTTGGTTTTACCTTATGGTAAAGTTTATGATAAGGTTGTTTTCTGGAGCTTATCTGCTATCCTTTTCTCTGCAATCTCTATCTAAGTTTGAGTTTTAACAAAGTAGATCATGAGCAAGTGGCTTTCTTTTATCAGTTTTTATTGTTTTTTTTTAGCTCACAAACAAAAAAAGAGAAAGAAAAAGAGAACTAAGTTTTAAGTGAGAGATACAGACAGATAAATATATTTCAAGGGTGTGGGCTCTTTTCAATACATGTTGAAGAGCGAAGAAATCTATATAAAAAAAAAAAGTTTCACTACTAAAACTAATCAAAGCGAAGGAAAAAAAAATGTGTCAAAAACGAAAAAGAAAAGCGAGAAAAAAAGTCTGAAAGACAGTTAACATTTTCCTTACATGGATGCTTTCATTTCTTCTTTTTTTTTTATCTCTCTAAAATATTATACTTTGAATTTTTTATTTTTTTGTTCTTAATTAATTTTTTTATTTAAAAAGTCTTTTTTTATTCAAATCTTAACAAACGAAAGGTTTATAAGATTCGAGAAAATTACTTAATTTGTATTTGATCGAATTTGAAATTTTTTTAAATTTTTTCATGTGTTTTCATAATTTGATGGTTAAAAAAAAAAAACTTGATTTGTTATATATAATTCATTTTTGATATACTGATTTTGAAGTTTTCTAATTTTAAAAACGATATTGAAAATTTATCATATTTTTTTTAGTTATTTTTTTAATGTTTTTAATATACTTTTAAAAAGTACATATCAATGTATTAATTTTATTTAAAAATTTAAAAATTTCATTGACATAAACGAAATAATTTCTCTTGTCCTATAAATTTTAGAAAATAAAATTATGATATATGATAATGTTTGATGAAAATTGCAAATTTGACTTGTAAAATGTACAATAATTGAGTCCAACCAATGATTTTTTGGCTTTTTTTTAGCACTAGCAGTCTAGCACACCTTCATATAACATTTTTTTTTTTTCCTATTATTATTTTAGGCATAAATTATAAATGAATAGAAAAGTGATACGTACTATATTGCATTATTGCTCCAATGAGTCTAACTTATATTTAGTATATTTCTTTACTTGGATTGACATGTTATGTGTAATTTCACTAAATTAAATCAATAAAAAATTTAATTATAGATTTTAATTGATTTAATTGATTCAATCGATCAAATTTATTAAAAAAATAAATATATAATTTTATTTTTAAACACTGATGTAGCCATGTTTATGGATTTGGCCATTTAGAATCATAATTTTCAGAAAATTTTGTAAAATTCACACACAATATATAGCATAAACCTCTTTAAAATAATTTGAAGAATAATGGGTTTTATTTTTTTTGAAAAAATTTGATTAATTTTATAACCCAAATAAATATAATTTCAAAACAAGCTTTTTATTGTAAATAATATTTTCAACTTTAATAGTACTCTAAATCAAGATCAAGATGTTTTCAAAAGCTTTAAATGATGTATTCATGAAGCTTTAAATGTATTGTTATCAAATAGAAGTAAACACTAAAACCAAAGCAAAAAATGTACTTCTTTTAAATATATTTCCTAATTAACATTGGAATCAATTCAAGTAGATATTTTTTCTCAAATACATTTATACAATTATTTTAAGTAAATAATTAACAAACAAAATTTTTTTCTTTCAAAATGAAAGATTGCAATTTTTCCAAGGACACCACAAAAAGAAAAAAAAAATAGCAATTTTAATATGAAAATAAACTTTTTTCCCATTGTACCATACATTATAAAAATATCAGTAGGCAAAATAACCAAACAACAAATTAAGACAGAATTTAAGATGTTCTGTATGGATTTATTACAGCAGTAAAATAAGGAATAATTAAACTTTTTTCTTATTGAATCCAAAAACATATTTATCTTAGAAGACAAAATTAGTTGATGCATTGTCAATAATCACATTATTTGTTATTAGAGTATTAAATTTTTAATTTTAATGGTCGAGATTCAAATCTTAACCGTCTTAAATATACAAAAAAACGAAAATAGGTCCCTAATAATGGTTTTTTTATCCAAATATAGCCAAAAAAAAATTATATCCCAAAATATCGATCTTTTCAGATTAATTCCCAAAATCCACTTCTTTTTTTTACTAGCTGGGAAATCGCCATCTCCCATGACGATTTTCCAATGTAAAAATTTGGATTTTGGCAAAAAATACCAAGGGAAATCGCCATGGGGGGTGGCGATTTCCCTTGGTATTTTTTACCAAATTTGCAAAAATACCAAGGGAACCCCCCATGGCGATTTTCCTTGGTACTTTTTGCAAAATTGATCAAGGGAAATTGCCATGGGGGGTGGCGATTTCCCTTGATACAATATTTTTTTTTCTTAAATTTAAAAAAAAATTGTAATTTTATTTTTAAATTTTGTATTTTAATTTTAAAAATTATTAATTAAATTAAAAATATTTTCTAGGTTTGGTTATTTATTTTTTTTAAATATATATTAAAAATGTAATTTAATTTATTATTAAAATTTTATAAAAAATAAAAATATATTTCTTATTAAAATTTAAAAAAGAAGATTATATTTCTTATTAAATTTTTATATCAAAAATTGTATTTCTTATAATTTTTTAATATTATAAAAAGCAAAATTTAATTTATGATTAAAATTTTATAAAAATAAAATTTTATTTCTTATTAAAATTTAAAAAAGAAAATTAAATTTCTTATTAAATTTAAATATGGTAAATTTTTTTTCTTATTAAAATTAAAAAAAAAAGAAAATTATATTTCTTCTTAAATTTTTATATCAAAAATTTTATTTGTTATACTTTTTTAATATTATAAAAAATTTAATTTAATTTATTATTAAAAATTTATAAAATATACTATTTTATTGCTTATTAAAATTTTAAAAATAAAATTATATTTCTTATAAAAATTTTATATCAAAAATTTTATTTCTTATAGTTTTTTATTTTATAAAAAATAAAATTTAATTTATTAAATATAATATTTTATTGCTTATAAAAATTTTAAAAATAAAATTATATTTGTTATACAATTTTAATTTTATGATGTAGAAAATATTGGAATTGGATTCCTTCTGCAATTGATAAGACTAATGATTTAGGGTTTGGGAGAGGTTTCAGCTATTTTTCAGTCCATCAAATGCTGCAGAAAATATTGGAATTGGATTCCTTCTGCAATGGATGAGACTGATGATTTAGGGTTTGGGAGAGGTTTCAGCTATTTTCAGTCCATCAAATGCTGCATAAAATATTGGAATTGGATTCATTCTACAATGGATGAGACTGATGATTTAGGGTTTGGGAGAGGTTTCAGCTATTTTTCAGTCCATCAAATGCTGCTGATGGAGACTCAATTAAGAGTTGTAAACCCAAGTGCAGGTTATGTTCAAGTAATAAATTCTCGGGTGTCCGAGGTCGAACCACAGGGAAGCGTATTAGTAAGTATAAGTTTATAAATATATAAGACAAAGAAAGTAAACAAGATATTAGGGAATCAACAACAAAATAAGATAAACAAGATATTAGAGAACAACATAAACAAAATATAAAAGAAATTAAACAAGATATAAAAAACAATAAGAAAAGATGTTGAGGTTAGAGAATCCACTCTTGGTGTTATGCTAAGATTAATCTTGTTTTATTACACAATTGAAATCCACACATAAGGGAGGTTCCAATCGGAAGGTTTAGCAATTCAGTCCAAATTGTCCAACGTCCATAGCATATGATATTATGGTCATTTGGTGTCCTCAAAACTCATAAAAAGAGTCCAAGCATTCCTTATGCCAAGGTATATGTCTACAACAAATCAAGGTTATGAAACCAAGCATTTACTGTGCCATTTTCATTGTCAATAATGAATCAAGATCTCTACTTTGCAAGTATGATTTTAAACCAAAAGAAAATATTATCTATGCTAGTGCTTATAAATGATGATTCATTTTAGCTCATGTTTAAGAGACTAACCTTAGCATTTACCAAGAGCTTCACCTCATCACCTCAACAATATGATTAGAAACACATACTAGATATGAATAAAATGAAAAGAAATGTAAGAAGAAAAAGAAAACTAGAGAAAGGAAAGAAAAAGAAAACTTAGAGAATTTTATTACAATGGCTATCCTACCAATGTATCAATGTATCCCAATACTCATCCAAGGCCCTCTATTTATACACATTTTGGAGGGCTAAATGACAAGAGACAAGCTTTACAAATTTCAAAGGTAGGTATAATAGGTGGGTGCATTTTCCTAACAATTTTCGTCATATTGTATGACAATTCTGATCAGCCAGTTTGATGGTCGATTTTGTCAATGTTAGAGGCTCGATCTGATAAAATGGTCTTCTAGAAAAATATACCCCTATCAGTTACGGATCTATAGCCGTTGGAATCAACGTATTTGCTGATGTGGATAAGAAGATATGGGCAAAATACGAAAACAGGTCAGCACAGACGTCATTGCACATCAGCCAACTTGATGGTCGATTTCGCTAGGGAAAACGACTCCGTTTCAAGAAGTGTAAAACATGAAAAAGATAGATATGCCTCTTAGCTTTGCATGGCTACAAATTTTAGCCTTATTTCTTCAGTGAAACTCGAGATATAGCTGATATGGTAAACGGTGTCGGAACTGGAACTGAACTGGATTTGCCCTTAATTCTAGTAATCTGAAATCACTCAAAGAAACTTGTGAAAAACACCAAATTACATAAAAATATAAAAGATCATAAACACAATTAGACTAAACAATAATAACTCGTATTTGACACAAAACAATAATAAAACATAACTAAAAACTATATAATTATACGAGTTATCACACCCCCACACTTAGATTGTTGCTAGTCCCTAGCAACGACTCAATAAAAATAAGAAAATCTAATCTAATCCATTTTCGTAGGAAATCACGGTGGCACTTAGCATGTGACACAAGCCTTTAAACCCCTAGGTGTCCCTGGTGGACGAGTTTAGTCTCGTGAGGGTTTGCTAGAACGATACCCACAAACATTGAAAAACTAAAATATAAGTAAACTACATACACTAAAAATATTTACTCCTAATCCTTTCAATATAAATTAGAGACAATCTTTGAACAAGTCTTATAAACTAATCAATAGCTCAAAGAATTTCACAAAAATTCATGCTTGAATGTAAATAAATGAGTTAAGCCAATATTAACATAACATATTTCAATCAAAATAGTGCATATTCGACTTAATCTCAACTTCTCACTATACTCTCATGATTTTCACTCTTCAAAGTAGTGGTAAAGTGTTTACACTCAATCAATCTCATGAAAACAGTTCTACCATATGCTTGCTTGTCCACCTATTCTCCACTATTTAGATCATACAACTTCATAAATCAAGAGGTCTTTTTTCAAGGTTGTAATGGGGCCAAAGGGTTATAATGTGGTTAAAGAACAAAAGGATAAAGATATCACAAAGGTTCCAAAGAGTTCATAGAGTTTAGAGACATAATAAGATCATACAAATAAAACTTCTCAAAACTCTTATAAAGCACATAATAACATAGGCTAAATATTCATGTTGAGCCTTTGCTTCATTCTAACCAACTTTGTAACATCTTTTTCTAGAAGTTCAAGAGAAGATTTTTTTTTTTTTTTAATATGGGAATGTATTTGACAATGATCCCTTTCTTTTTCTCTTGACTTTTTCTTTTCTTTTCTTCCCCCACACTTATCTTTTGTTTCTAACCCAAATTTTCAACTAAAAATATCCCTTGTTTTTTTTTTTTTTTGCAATATGTCTCAAAATATAAAAATCCATCTTTAGAACAAGGGTAAGGATATAAGTATATTTAGGCTAGGTGTAAGTTGTGGTTACCAATAAAACAGCATATTTAATGTAGGCTCAAATTGGCTCACTAGTGGGGATGTTCTCTTAGAACATTAATAAGGGATGGCTGTTTGGCTCTGGTTATAATCCTAATGCCTCTATCATATTCATGTTGTCACATGTATCAATATAGTATCAAACGGTTTAAAGCAAGTTCTAGAGAATCATGTAATCATAAGAGCACTCAAGAAAGAAATTAGATTGATTTGTATAATGCATCAATCATTATAGGCTCAAAAACTCACAAGGATGATTATACAAGTCAGATTAAGTCTAAACATGCTTCTTTCTCAATCAACATATCATATTAACATTGGCTCATAAAAAGGTTGACATCAAGCTCAATTCTCATGAAAATCTTCTCACTAATAAATCTGTTTTAGACTTATGCAATTCATATCTCATCATTGTATTAAAAAGGAACTAGAACACATTAAAAAAATAATAATAATAATAATAAAGACTCAAAAAAAAATAGTAGACAAAAATAAAAGAAATCCTAAAATCGTTCCCCCCCACACTTAATTCTTACATTGTCCTCAATGTAAGTTTATTAACCCAAATGAAAGAATCATGTGTAAGAGAAAAGAACTAATAACATAAGAATAGGAATAACTAAGACTCAAAACAAAATAAACTCATGCAACCTAAATAATCCTAAAATACTAAACAAAAATTAACAAGTAAACATAAAAAGATTAAAATCAAACTGACAAGGTATGTCTCAAGTCTCCCTTACTCAGACCTTGTTCAGAATGAATACTTCTAAATTGCTTAAAACACAACAAACTTTTTTTTTTGAAAGAAGAAATCAAACTGACAAGGTATGTCTCAAGTCTCCCTTACTCAGACCTTGTTCAGAATGAATACTTCTAAATGGCTTAAAAAAAATTTTTTTTATTTTTTTATTTTTTTTTAAATTAGCAAAATATGTCCCTTACCCCCTACTAAAGGTAGAATTTAGGAGATATTACCTGCAGAGGTTGCTAACCACTTATTAGAACTGAGACACAACAAACAAAATGTTAGATAATGTCACAAAGACAGAGTGCAATCCACTCCTTGCTCGTCCATATCTCTTTTTCTTTTTTCGAGCGTTTGCGAAACAACTGTAGCAGATAAATACTCATAAGCTTGGAGCTTTTTGAGTAAATCTTCAATGGTTGTAGCAGAAATTATAGTTCTCCTTGCCTCTGAAAACATGAATCCATTATCCACAGCATTATCTAAATATGAAAGCAAATTACTAAAATAACCATTAATATTAAGCAAACCAATGGGTTTCTTATTTGTGACCAAAGATGACCAAGAAGCCACGCAAGCTATTTCTTCCAATGTACCTAGACCTCCTGGTAAAGCAATGAATGCATCGGCAGAATGGTACATGATTGTCATCCGTTCAGGGATACTCCAGACTTGTATTTCCTTACCCACGGTAGGTCCACAAAAATCTGTAAATAGTTTTGGCACGATTCCTAGAACTGGACTTCCTCCGGCGTGTGCTGCTGTAGCGAATGCTCCCATTAAACCCGTACTACCGCCTCCATAAATCAACTGGATCTTTTTTTGGGCAAGTATTACTCCAACTCTTATGGCTTCATCAGCGAATATGTTATTTTTCCCTGGATAAGCACCTCCAAAGACACAAATTTCTTTAATGCGCTGGGACGAAGTACTTTCCATTTTCTTTTTCAAGTGCCTGAAAGAGAATGAGTACATGGTGTAATATATAGAGGACTGAGTAGTGAATCAGACAAGAGTAATAATGTCGCCGAAAGTGTATTTGACCTGTCAGAAGAAAATGTTAACCTAACAAAAGATTTTTGCGTGATTTCAGGAAGAAAATCAAAAAGAGAAGAAAAATCAACCGTAAAAGACCAATGCAAAAAAAAAAAAACGAGAATAATTACACAAATCGAACAACACGTAAATTAAACCGAAATGAAGTTATTGCAAAACAAACCAAAAGCTGAGAAGTCATTTATTGTAGTTGTGATTGTGGCTCACATCTTCCTCTGGTTTTACGTCCAGAAACGGCTTAAACGCCTTCTATGAGTCGAGGATATGCTTCCCATCCAGTTTTCTTACAAGCTGGCAAACAGGGTCTTTTAACATCAGATTCCCAAGATGTTGTCATTCCCTTTGGAATTGCGGCCATAAATCAAGAATTTCTCTTTGTACGTCTCCACTAGGATGCGTCTCAAGAGAAGGTTGGATATTACCCAAATTCTCCTTACTCAGTCCATCCTTAATGAATTCAATTTTATCATCTCGATTAGAGGACGGAATCCCAATAGAACGACATTTACCGTTACACGTCCATCGTGCACATTTGTGGCAATTTGAACTCATGCGCTTTGCTCGTCGCTTCTTTGCAAAAGTGCTTCTACCTGTACCTGGTAAATGCAAAACAGGAAGATATTTATCTTCACGTACCTTGGCTTCAATTATCCAACGTATGTCTTCAGGAATCCCTTTGTGCATAAGCATTCTTAATCTTTCAAATCGAACTTGGTAAAGCTTCAGTAAAATATTCCGAGGAAAAGGAGGAAATCGTTTCTGCAATCTTGTGAGAATATCATCCATCTTGAAAAAAAATGAAAAAGAAATTGAAAGAGAAATTTATATACAATATCAGTTTTGTGGGTAGCTGATGGAACCGACTTAAATAATCACGGAGTACCGTTATCCGCCATTTAACCGGGGTTAAAAAAATGTATTTTTTTTTTTTTGTTGAAGATTAGTAAAAAATTATATTTACATCTAGTTATTTTCAAAACAAGGATCAGAAAGAAAAACAACCACTTCTTGAGTAACATGATTTTCCAAAAAGAGTTTCAGTCTTTGTCCATTTACCTTGAATACGTTACCATTTTGAGGATTCTCAATGTCAACTGCTCCATAATGATACACATGTTTAACCACAAATGGGCCAGTCCATCTTGATCTCAACTTACCAGGGAATATGTGAAGTCTAGAATTATAAAGTAGAACTTTTTGCCCAACATCAAATGTTTTTCTTGAAATTAACTTGTCATGAAAGGCTTTAGTTCTTTCTTTATGAATTTTAGGATCCTCATATGCATCATTTCTGAGTTCCTCAAGTTTTTGTTTCCAACAATGCTTAACCTGAAAAGAATTTAACAAAGAATCAGTGTGTGAAATTTCTGAAGCATTATCAAACTCACATTCAATTAAATAAGCTTCTAAAGGATCATGGAATGTGGTAGTGGTGAGATGTTCATGAACAAGTTCTTCAATGAAATCCACTTCATGTACTTCTGAATCATCACCAGGTTGCTTGCAAATATTGAACACATTTAATTCTAAAGTCATATTTCCAAAAGAAATGTTCAAATTACCATTCCTGCAATTTATCAGAGCATTAGAAGTTGCAAGAAATGGACGGCCTAATATAACAGGAATTTGAACATTTGGATTTGAAACAGGATGTGTGTCCAAAACAATAAAATCAACAGGGAAGTAAAAATTATCAATTTGAACCAAAACATCTTCAACTATCCCTCGAGGAATTTTTACAGAACGATCAGCTAGTTGAAGTGTAACAGGTGTTTCCTTGAGTTCACCTAAACCTAACTGTTGATAAACAGAAAAAGGCAAAAGATTAACACTAGCACCAAGATCAAGCAATGCACGTTCTATTCTAGTGTTTCCAATGATGCATGAGATTGTTGGACATCCAGGATCTTTGAATTTTGGTGGAGTAAGGTGCTGAATGATTGAGCTCACACTTTCAGTCAGAAATGCTTTCTTTTGTACATTATGTTTCCTTTTAAATGTGCACATGTCCTTCAAAAATTTAGCATAAGATGGAACTTGTTTGATTGCATCCAATAAAGGAATGTTAATCTTAACTTGTTTGAAAAGTTCATAAATTTCTGCATTTTGATTCAAATTCTTTATTGTTTGCAACCTTTGAGGAAAAGGAGCAGGATGCATACCTTTTTCTTTGTCCAAATTTTCAAGAAGTTCAGACTTACCATCATCCTTACCATTACTTTTCGGAGGGGAAGGAGGATCTTGGTCTTTTGATGGAATGTTTTTGTCAATTGCCTTTCCACTTCGAAGAGTTGTGATAGAACTGGCATTTTCCTGTTGAGTTTCATTGGAGCAAGAAACAAGACATTGAGTAGAAGGGTTAGGCTGAGGTTGAGCAGGAAACTTACCTTTTTCTTGAGTGCGTAATGAAGCTGTCAATGTGGACAAGGTGTTTTTGATCTCATTGATGTCCTGTGAAGTTTGGTTATTCACATTTGCTTGTGTTTGCATGAATGCTTGCAATGTCTCTTCCAAGGTTTGTACACGTGAAGGTTGATAGGAAAAAGTGTTGCCCGGCTTTTGAGATTGTGGTACCTGAACATGATTATTATTCCGCCAACTGAAGTTGGGATGATTTCTCCATTCAGGGTTATACGTTTCAGAGTAAGGAGAAGGAAAAGGCTTTTTAAATGTGTTTATGGAATTTACTTGATCATGCAACGCTTCTTTAAGAATGGGAATGTTTGGGCATTCAGAAGTGGGGTGTCCTATGATTTCACAAATTCCACAACTTTTTTCATTTTTAACCGTTTTGACTTCTTTTACTTCTCTAAGTTCCATGGCTTCAATCTTTCTAGCCAAATTAGCTACTTTAGCTTTTATCTCATCTTCTTGACTAAAATGATATTTACCTCTGTTAGAAACAAGATTAGATCTATTGGAACTTTCAGAGGAATTATCTGTGTGCCAGGCTTGAGAGTTATCTGCCAAATGGTCTACGTAGTCAAAGGCTTCTTCAGGTTCTTTTTCTAGAAACTCACCGTTACACATTGTTTCAACAAATTGTTTAGTTTCGGGAGTTAAACTTTCATAAAAGAAACTAATAAGACGCCATTTTTCAAAACCATGATGTGGACAAGAACTTAACAAATCTTTAAAACGTTCCCAGCACTGAAAAAATGCTTCATTTTGATTTTGATTGAAATTTTGAATCTGTCTTTTCAAAGCAGTAGTTTTATGTGCTGGGAAAAATTTCTTTAGAAACTCAGTTTGTAATTCTTGCCATGTGCCAATTGACCTTGGTTTTAAATTATGAAGCCAAATTTTTGCTTTATCTTTTAAAGAAAAAGGAAATAATTTTAGCTTGACAATTTCATTTGTACATTGTTGGTCATTAAAGGTGACACATACATCTTCGAAGTCTTTTAGAAACGAGTAAGCACTTTCCGATTCTAACCCATGGAAATTTGGAAGCAAAGCTATCATACCTGGTTTAAAACGAAAGTTGTTTGCATTGAGAGGAAAAATAAAACAAGAGGGTGATGAGCTTCGAGTTGGTTGCAAGTAGTCACGCATGGTGCGTACTTGTCTGTTCTCATCTTCAGCATGAACACTTTCATTGTCAGCCATGGTAGGAGTTGTATTAGAAAGATAAAAGTTTCACAATAAAATCTAACTAAACGACGAGATCTAAAATCACGTCGCCAAACAAGCATAAAACAAAGTTAATATACAGATTAGGCGGTATAACCAGCCAATAAAAATAAAACAAAGTTAATATACAATATAAATATAAATATATACAAATTAGGCGGTATAACCAGCCAATAAAAATAAATATAGGCGGTATAACCAGCCAATAAAAATAAATATACTTATAAACTTATATACTTAGTATTGCTTCCCCGGCAACGGCGCCAAAAACTTGATGGAGACTCAATTAAGAGTTGTAAACCCAAGTGCAGGTTATGTTCAAGTAATAAATTCTCGGGTGTCCGAGGTCGAACCACAGGGAAGCGTATTAGTAAGTATAAGTTTATAAATATATAAGACAAAGAAAGTAAACAAGATATTAGGGAATCAACAACAAAATAAGATAAACAAGATATTAGAGAACAACATAAACAAAATATAAAAGAAATTAAACAAGATATAAAAAACAATAAGAAAAGATGTTGAGGTTAGAGAATCCACTCTTGGTGTTATGCTAAGATTAATCTTGTTTTATTACACAATTGAAATCCACACATAAGGGAGGTTCCAATCGGAAGGTTTAGCAATTCAGTCCAAATTGTCCAACGTCCATAGCATATGATATTATGGTCATTTGGTGTCCTCAAAACTCATAAAAAGAGTCCAAGCATTCCTTATGCCAAGGTATATGTCTACAACAAATCAAGGTTATGAAACCAAGCATTTACTGTGCCATTTTCATTGTCAATAATGAATCAAGATCTCTACTTTGCAAATATGATTTTAAACCAAAAGAAAATATTATCTATGCTAGTGCTTATAAATGATGATTCATTTTAGCTCATGTTTAAGAGACTAACCTTAGCATTTACCAAGAGCTTCACCTCATCACCTCAACAATATGATTAGAAACACATACTAGATATGAATAAAATGAAAAGAAATGTAAGAAGAAAAAGAAAACTAGAGAAAGGAAAGAAAAAGAAAACTTAGAGAATTTTATTACAATGGCTATCCTACCAATGTATCAATGTATCCCAATACTCATCCAAGGCCCTCTATTTATACACATTTTGGAGGGCTAAATGACAAGAGACAAGCTTTACAAATTTCAAAGGTAGGTATAATAGGTGGGTGCATTTTCCTAACAATTTTCGTCATATTGTATGACAATTCTGATCAGCCAGCTTGATGGTCGATTTTGTCAATGTTAGAGGCTCGATCTGATAAAATGGTCTTCTAGAAAAATATACCCCTATCAGTTACGGATCTATAGCCGTTGGAATCAACGTATTTGCTGATGTGGATAAGAAGATATGGGCAAAATACGAAAACAGGTCAGCACAGACGTCATTGCACATCAGCCAACTTGATGGTCGATTTCGCTAGGGAAAACGACTCCGTTTCAAGAAGTGTAAAACATGAAAAAGATAGATATGCCTCTTAGCTTTGCATGGCTACAAATTTTAGCCTTATTTCTTCAGTGAAACTCGAGATATAGCTGATATGGTAAACGGTGTCGGAACTGGAACTGAACTGGATTTGCCCTTAATTCTAGTAATCTGAAATCACTCAAAGAAACTTGTGAAAAACACCAAATTACATAAAAATATAAAAGATCATAAACACAATTAGACTAAACAATAATAACTCGTATTTGACACAAAACAATAATAAAACATAACTAAAAACTATATAATTATACGAGTTATCAGCTGCAGAAAATATTGGAATTGGATTCTTTCTGCAATGGATGAGACTGATGATTTAGGGTTTGGGAGAGGTTTCAGCTATTTTTCAGTCCATCAAATGCTGCAGAAAATATTGGAATTGGATTCCTTCTGCAATGGATGAGACTGATGGTTTAGAGTTAGGGATAGCTTACAACTACCAGTCCATCAAATACTGCAGAAAATATTGGAATTGGATTCCTTCTGCAATGGATGAGACTGATGATTTAGAGTTAGGGATAGGTTTCAGCTATTTTTCAGTCAATCAAATGCTGCAGAAAATATTAGAAATTGGATTCTTTCTGCAATGGATGAGACTGATGATTTAGAGTTAGGGATAGGTTTCAGCTATTTTTCAGTCAATGAAATGCTGTAGAAAATATTGAAATTGGATTCCTTCTGCAATGGATGGGACTATTGGACAGTCCAGTACAAAGGATGAGATTTATCAATCAGATTTTGCATTGAATAAGTTATAACTTTTTCAATCAAATAATCCTAGGCAGAATATGAGAATCAGATTTCATCCTATATAAAGGATGGGATTTGTCATCTGGTACAACATAATGAACCATTATAAATTCATAATACTTATGAAGGTTTACAATACCCTCTACAACAGTTTTTCAATCAGATTTTTCCTGAGTGCTAAAACATCCTCATCCTCATTCTCATCCTTCTATATTTCTTCTTTCTTTTGTGGAGTGATAATACCTACATTCTCATCTTTCTTAGTTTCATTACTACACAACATGAGCAATAGAGTGATCGCATTGGTCTACTATAATGGCCAAATTCATAATACTGACGAAGGTGCTACCTTTGATTGTGAACGTCCTAAAAGTTTTCGTGTTGAAGAAGATGTCACATTAGAGGAACTGAAGCTGCAAATTCATACAAAAATTAAAGCTGGAAATAGAAAAAGAGTTCCAGAGGTTAAGTATAGGCATCCTCTTTCTATTGGTGAAGGATGTGTCTGATATAGAACATTTTCACTTGAAGATGATGATCATGTCAGATGCGTTTTATGCTCATGAGACATTTGCAAATGTTGGTGTACTTGAGTTATATGCTGACATAGAGGATGTTGACGATGATTGTGGCCCTTCAAATGTTCGCATAACATAAAACTTTCCCATAGAAGATTATGATTCTAGGTCGTTCTATGTTCACACTACATACGACGTTCCCACAGAAGAAGTCGTGCCCTTATCTCAAGCTACAACTTTTCAGACTTCATTAGTCTCACAAACAATTCCTACTACCCTCGAAGATGAGCCAGCTGGTGTTGATCCTGTTCGTCCACGTGGAGTCCATGGTGAAGATGTTGGTGAATTTAGTGAGCAGGAAGAGGATGCTAAATTCGCAAGTGATGACAATAGTGATTCTGACCCAGACGTCGTCCCTGCTGAGATCAACACTCATGGAGATCTCCCCCATATGAGGCTGCATCCCATATGCATACCCTGGATCTGGAGGCAATGCATGTGTCGGAATTTCCTGAGTATGCTCATACATTAGCTACGCCTCTGACATTTGATCCATCTGCAGTTGATCTGTGTGTTGGGTTACAATTCCCAACGAAAGAGGTTGTGCTTTCAGCTATCAAGCACTATAACATCAAAAACTCTGTAGATTACAGAGTAATTGAATATGAGCGGACGAAATATTATGCCAAGTGCGTAATGTATGGGAATGGGTGTAATTGGAGAATAAGGGCAACTTTTATGAAGAAGAAACAAGCATGGGAGATTAGAAAATATGAAGGGTCTCATACTTGCACATCGGGGAGGATTTCACAAGATCATTGCAAGTTAGATTGTAACATGATCTATTCATGCATTTTGTCATTGGTCCAAGCAAATCCGGAGATTTCCGTTTTAGTTTTGATCGCTGAGATGCGAATCCGGTATGGATACATCACCTCCTACAAGAAAAAGTGGAAAGCAAAGCAAAAGGCGATCGTTCGAGTTTTTGGCGATTGGGAAAGATCGTACAATGAGCTACCTAAATGGTCAGGTGCAATGCAACATTTCGTGCCTGGTACAATTGTGGAATTGCAAACGGTACCTGCATATCACGGTGATCGACTGGTCCAGGGTAAGAGAATATTCCATCGACTATTGTGGACATTTAAGTCGTGCATTGAAGGGTATCCGTATTGTAAACCTATTGTGCAAATAGACGGTACTTTCTTATATGGAAAATACAAAGGCACATTATTGTTAGCTATTGCACAAGATGGCAACCGAAACATACTGCCAATTGCCTTTGCCATTGTGGAGGGTGAGACAACAGAGGCTTGGTCATTCTTTCTCACTAACTTGCGTAGACACGTGACAAAACAGCCTGGCATTTGCTTGATGTCTGATCGACATGAAGCCATCAAAGCTGCGATTAGACGCGATGGTAGTGGATGGAATCCTCCACATGCATATTCAGTGTACTGCATTCGACACATTGCAGCGAACTTTATGAAAAAGTTTAACAATAAGGAATTGCGTCGACACATTGTTAACAAGGGTACGGAATCAAATCATAGTTATTTTATCTCTTATATTTCGTTTAGTATATAAAATAATACTGAAATTCACAAGTTTTTTGTTTTAAAATTTATTAGGATACGAGTTGAGGCGACCGAATTTTCATTTCATGTATGACAATCTTCGTGGAGAAAATGCAGAGGCGGCTAATTGGCTTGATAGGATCCCCAAGGAGAAGTGGGCCCAGTCATATGATCAAGGAAGACGTTATGGCCATATGACAACCAACCTAGCTGAATCTATCAATTCGGTGTTGAAGGTAACGCGTCATCTTCCCATTACGGCTGCACTTTTTGTGAATCAACATATTATAGGTTGGCTGCACTTTTTGTTAAGATAGGGAACAAGCAAATTGCAATGATGGAGGGAGGGCACACATATTGTGAAACAGTCACACAGGCTATGCAAGAAAATCGCAAGAAAGCTAACTCCCACTTTGTTCGTAATTTTACGCGAGCAAATCAATCTTTTCTGGTTGAAAAGTTAGTTGATCCACAAGAGGGTGTTTCTGCAATGAAGTACAAAGTCAAGCTTAGTGACATGTGGTGTGATTGTGGAAAGTTTCAAGCACAAAGGTTCCCTTGTTCACATGTAGTTGCTGCTTGTGCACATGTCCATGTAGATTGCATGCAATATGTGGACAAAGTCTATAGACTGGAAACTATATTGAATGTTTATAGACATGAGTTCGAAGCTGTTGGAAATGAAGGTTACTGGCCTCAATATGATGGTCCAGAAGTGTGTCCCAATCAAGAAATACGGAGAAATCCACATGGTCGGCCAAAACCAAGTCGTATTCGTAATGAAATGGACCTCAGGGAGAAAGGCCAACCAAAACGTTGTGGATTATGCAGAAATGAATGTCATAACCGTCGAAATTGTCCGCATCGATCTAGCACATTGGGGGAGACTTCGCATCAACAATAAATGAATTACATGTTTTCATAACCTGTAATATTTACATATAAGGGAAAATGTAATGCAAGTTTTTGTCAACTTATCATGTAATTTGGATTATTATTTTATTTAAAATGAAAAAAATTATAAAAATATAACTCAATTATATATTTTTTTTTACAATTTTTTAAATTAAATAACAACATTAAGATATAAATTAAAATAAAATATAACAATTAATTTCCCAACAAATTTAAAATAAATAACATGAAATGCAAAACATATAAATTTATATATTAGAAATTTAAAACACATTATTCTCGTTATATTGATAAAAGTACATTTATTCTAATTATTGCGTGGTGTAGAGCAACAGTGTCGAGCTATTCTAGTGCGTGGTGGTTGCACCCGTCGTTCAACCTCGTCAGTGGCACGTATTCACGGTCGAACACGACCTCCTGCTATAACCGCCACTGGTTCCGGTTGTATGTCATCAGTCATTTCTTCCGTATCAAAAATTTGAAACCCACTGCTGGATGAGCCAACACTTAGTTCACCCATAACGGGAACCTAACTACTAGATGGACCCATAAATGATGTACCATCAAATGCTGATGAAGGGGTTCCAAACTAATACATTGATGTTAGATATGTTGAACTTGAACTTAGGATGAGGAGCTGGTCATCTAACCTCGTTCTTGGCGGTGATGGTCGGTAACACTCATCAACGTCATACCCGGGGTGACTTATGGAATAACGATGACTGGATGGTACTCCATGATCCCTTTCAGGTTCAGGATGATTAAATGACATCATCGGTGCTGTGAACTCCGATGAGGTCGGTTGACGCGTTCGCCCACGTTGTCGGCGAGGTCTAGGAGCATCCATATCCTGTGTAGGAGGGACTGGAGCTGAAGTTTGTCCGGTAAATGGCATACTCCTAACATCCTCATACATCGACGGTGGACAAACGAAAGGCCGACCTTCATTTTTATACCATCCTATGTAATCAATCATCAGATGGGTTGAAATTATTACCAACAATCGGTAACCTGTCGGAATTCGTTGAAAACGTATATTCCACCAATGGATCCAATGTTCATGCTTCGCAGGCCAGAATTTCTCATGACGACCATGCATGTCGATCTTGTGAAGCTTATCAAGGTTCACCGGGGCTGCAGGAATTGGTTGTTGCATCCCAAATTGTCGCAACACCCTGTCAGTTTGGTGCCACTCTACATATGAAAAGCATATCAATGCTGTGTTTGCTTTCCATATATTACAATGATTGTAGGCATCCGATGGGAGGCATGCCATAATTTCACTTGACGAATATAGCATCCACAGAAACTACGAATAATTATTACAAATTATTAGTTTCATATGGATTAAATAAAAAAAAAACTTCAATGTAACAATCGAAATATTTACCTTATCATATCCTACTCGATCTAGTCGTACTCTTATACTTGCAAGGTCGCTCGGGTCTCTATAAAATCTCTACTCCTACTCCTACTCCACCTACTAAAATGCATATAATATCTTAATGACCTATAAAAATACAAGTTCGTACAAAATTAATAAAATAGTAAAGATTATTACCTTCTTGCAAGGGGGTATACAGCCGAAATATCCACACGCGGAGCAAGAAATGGTAGCCGATACCAAGCCCATGATTGTAGAAGCACTAAACATCCACCTATGTCATGGCTTTTTGGAACTGTAACCCGGCAAAGTTCTCTATAAAAAACCGCCAAACACGCAGAACCCCAACTATAATTTGTCGCATGCTCTAAATCACGTAGTAATGGAAGATACATTAAATGTACCCGACTGCTCGATTTGTCAGGCATCAGTAATCCTCCAATCAAACGTAAAATATATGCTCTAGCAGCATATTGTATCTGTTGTTCAGTTGCATGTAATGGAAGATTTTGAAACGATTTCAACCAATTTAGTCTCACCGTTGAGCCAGATACATACTCATCTGGAGGTACCGAGCCTAATAGATTTTGACACACTTCATTCCAATCTAGCAAGCTTCCACCTGTAACTGCATCGCCATGGATCGGAAGTCCAAGTTGCAGCGCAATATCTTCTAGAGTTACCGTGCATTCACCAAATGGAAAATGAAAAGTGTGCATCTCGGGTCTACATCGTTCGATCAACGTACTGATTAAGTCGGGTTGTATCAAAAATCGTCGAATTTGAGTTGCGTGATAAAATCCGACTCTTCTTAAGTGGTCGATAATAGATGGATGCGGGTCCTCCAATGTAAATTTCCTCGAACGTAACACGCGACGAGTTTCCTGTTATAATAATAAAAATTAATATATTATAAAACTATAACAATTAAAAATTAATAAATAAAACTCTAAAACTATAAAATAACAAAACAATAATAATAAAAAATTTAAATTTTTTTTATATAATTATTAAATAATTCAATTATATAATAAATAAATAACTATAAAATTAAAATTAAAAGACAATAATAATTACAAAATTATAAAACAATAATAATATAAAATTATATAATATAAAATTTAAAATTATATAAAACTATAAAATGAAAAAAATAATAATAATTAAACAATTATAAAACTATAATAATACAAAATAATATAATATAAAATTTATAATTATATAAAACTATAAAATGAAAAAACAGTAATAATTACAAAATTATTATTCTATATAATAATTAAAAAACCATTATAATATAAAAATTAAAATTATATAAAACTATAAAATGAAAAAACAAAAATAATTAACAAATTAAATAACTATAATAATAAATAATTAAACAATATAAAAAATAAATAATTATATAACTATGAAATCAAAAAAAAATACTAATTAATAAATGATAAAACTATAATAAGCACTATAACATTAAAAATATAAAAATTATAAAACTATAAAACTATAAATTTACAAAACTCTAATCAATAAAAAATAACTAAAAATTGATAATGTAATACAAATAATATTATAACAATTTACTTACCTCTTTAAATATAACCTCCGATATGTGATTTTCTTGCAATCTCAATAGTGATAATGAAGCCATTTCTAAATATTGTTGTAGAAAAAAATATTGTTGTAGAAAAAATAATTTTGTTGGTAGAAAAAAATTTAATTCTAGAAAGAATAATGGAAAATGAAGTGGTATTTATAGAAGAGTGATGTGTGTGTGGGGGGGGGGAGGGAGGGATTTGAAGGCAACGGTCATTTGACCGTTGCCTTCAAAATTTTTTTGAATTTATTTTTATTTTTTTGTTTTTATTTAATACAAATCAATTAACAAATTTTACAAAAATTTGTTCATAAATTTTAAATAATAAAATATACCTTACGAAATTTCTTTTTTTTTTTAAAATTATAAAAAAATTTATTTTAATTTAATTTATAATTTTTAAAATTAAAAAACAAAATTTACAAATTTAAAAATAAAATTACAATTTGTTTTTTAATTTAAGTAAAAAAAAAAAAATATTGTATCAAGGGAAATCGCCACCCCCCATGGCGATTTCCCTTGGTGTTTTTTGCCAAAATTCAAATTTTTACACTGGGAAATCGCCATGGGGGATGGCGATTTCCCAGCTAGAAAAAAAAAGCGGATTTTGAGAATTAATCCGAAAACAACGGTATTTTGATATTTTTTTTGGCTATATTTGAATAAAAAAAAAACCCTAATAATCCTTAAAATGAAAATGAGTTCTAAGATTCAAACGTTAAACATAAATTCTCTCATCTTAAATATAAGAATCGATATTAAAACGATTAAAAGTATGTCAAGTTAATTTTGTGCTTTACAAAAATATGAAATTTTGTATTCACAAAAATTAGTTCATTTGATATAGATAAGATTTTTTTTTTTTTATTGTCTAACTATTATTCGACTTTTGAGATGAATATTTGGAAAATAAAAATCATAAATGCATTATTTAAATATCGGAAAATGTACTCTTAAAATCGTTTCGAGAAAAAAATTAGACGCGGACAAAATTTAAAGATACCCACATATTTTAAAATGTGTTTTGCTATCAAGTATTTTACTTTTTAGGGTTATTATATAAAGTAAATTTCTTCTTTCAATACACTGAGAATCGGTATATTATCAACTACCACATTTTATTATTAATTAACTTTAAAAAATACATTATTATTAAAAAATTTATAAAAATGATAAAATGGTATTGACTTGAAATCACTGTTTTAAAAAACATTGGTTGAATCGAAAATGAAAGATCTATTTGATCCAATAAATATCATAAAACTGAAAATTATGCAAATTGGTGAAAAGCAAAAAAAAAAAGGAAAAACTAGTTTTAAGCTTATATATATTTTTAGAAAATTTATTGAATGTGATAAAATTTAAACTTTTAACTTTATAGATCTATGTTAAAAATCATATCATATAGCCAAATAAATATTATTATTAAATATTTACTATATTTAATATTAATTATTTTAATTTAATCGATCGGTTCAATCGATTCAACCGATCTGATCAATTAAACCGATAATCAAAGATTTTATCGATTTGACCTTCCATCTTATTTTTTTAAATATTGCTTGAAATACTAGAATTGGAATAAAATGAAATAATTGGAAATATATATATATATATATATATATATATATATATGAGAGATTCACTTATACTGGTGTAAAACTAAATCAGTTTTACATACTTCCATAACTCATTATACGATTTATATTTGTTTAATCCGACTTTCGTATTTCATGTTCTATTCACGTAAATCATACACGTCGAGTTTAGATTAAATTAAAAATGTCTAACTATTTGTTCGATATAAAAAATTTCAACCGTTAAATATATATTAAAAAAGACAGTATTCTAGATCGATATGATAGAGATATCGGATCGATTCAAAACTTTACGTGCACGACGAATACAATTATATTGTTAAATCCGACGATCGATTTGTTAAAATATAAATCATATAAAAAATTATAAAAATGTGTAAAATTAATTTAATTTTACATTAATATAAATAAATTTTTTTCATATATATATATATATATATATATATATATATAAGTCTGACTTGTGGCTGTGGGTACCCTTAGAATTTAGGATCTAATTCTAACCTACTTTAGGTAAGCAGTTATAATCATCTTCAGTCAGAGGGAAAGCTGCTAAGGATAACTGGCAGATAAGGGTACAGACTACAAAGTGCTAACCCACCAAAAAAGTTATGAGTAAATTTAAAAAACATGCCAATAGTAGTATTATTATTCAATGGTATAATAACTAATAATAATTTATAAAAAAGAAATGAAAAAATAAAAAGTTATTATTAAAAAAATTGTAAAGACATTTTTATCCTTAATGAATATTTAAAGTTAAAAAATTTATTTTTTTAATTTATTTTTTTAATTAAAAAATTTTAAAAACAAAAAATATATTTTAAAAGTTAAAATTTTAAGTTTATTGACTTGAAGAGATGAGGAAATAAAAGATTTTTTTATTAAGGACAAATTTGTTTTTACACCTTTCTTCTTAATAATTTTTTTTCTTTTTATTTCCTATTTTTAAATTATTTAATTTTATTGGATTTTTTAACAATAATTTTACTGTTCAAAGGTTGTTTTTCAAATTAACCCAAAAGTTATTCAAAATAAAATATTTATTTATTTTTCATAATTTTAATTTGGATTATATTTGGATAATCATTTTTTAGTAAGTAAGCAATTACTATGGAAAAAAAATATTAGTAATAATTTTGTCAAGGTCTCAAGAAAAAAGAAAAATAAAAATTGAGACCATCTCTATGGACATGCCAAACTTGATCAAGCTACAGTTCCTTATCTGCAACTCTTGTTTTTGATTCTTCCTTAATGTAAAAAATATATAAAAAATAAAAACCTTGAAGATAAGAAGTAATATTATATTTTAAAATATAATAAATAAATAAATCAAACATGTAAATGTGACAAACTGAAGCAACCAAGCAGGATGAACATGTTCAATGAACATTGTTGATATGGTATAATTACAATCTCTGATAAATTGATTAATTAATTTCAGCAAATGGGTTGGGTTAATACCCATTTTTAAACAGAACAAATTACCATTTAATTAATTAATAAGTTAAATAGTTAATTAATTTTGATGAAGTACCCTAGCCCTAGTAACCAGAAACATCAAAGCTTAATTATGTTTTTGAAACAAGGATAATTTTGAAACTGATTTTAAAGTTAAAAAAAAAAAAAAAATTGGTCTTTACATTGTTTTCTATAGCACTTGAAATGAAATGATGAGCATGTATATATTGTATTATATGTAGTCTAGGGAAGTATATATCTTTTTTAGATATAATAAAAAAATCCTTGTAACTTTAATTCAAGTATAATATGTATTTCTAATCCCATTTTACTTAACATACACAAACATGGAAAAGAAAAATCTTATATATATATATATTAGAGATTTGTACACTCACGTTGTAGATGAAAAAAAAAATTGTATAAAAAGAAAATGTTTTGAAATATAAAGAAATAAGTAATTATTTAAGAAGTAAGTAATGTTTTATTAAATATATTATCTAAAAATTAAAATATATGAATATATTTATTATATAATTTGATATTATAATTTATTTGATTTTTTTATACTTTTCTCAATTGAATTGGCGTCATTTAATTTGTAACATTAAACTCAATTAGCCATTTTATAATTAATATAGATAAGATTGTTTAATTCTAATAGTTTATTTGATTAAAGAAAAAAAGAAATTATAGTACTTTTTCCCAACAATAAAAATATCTATATAAAAACATTAAAGAGTCAAACAATATATTTATTTGGATAGTCCAAACCTATCAATGAGTCGAGTTGGATTAGGTTAGGCCAGGTTCGAAAGTAAAAAATTTGCTTATTCAATGTTTGATTCGTCGGATCTGAAAAACCCATTTTACTATTTAAATATATTTAAATATTTATTTTTATATTAATATTCATATATTTTAAAATTAAATATAAATAATTTTTTTATTTATTAAATAGTAATCCAAATCAAATAAGTCCGTCATTGGATAGGTCACAACTCACAAGTCTAGTCCGAAATAAACCATATAAAAAATTTCCTCTTAAAGTTTATGTTATTTATTTATTTATCTTTCTTCAGATTAAGATCATTTAATATGTTACAGTTTTTTTAATTTAATATGTTGCAGTTTTATTTTAGTTCTGGATAAAAGAAAAAATGAAAAAAATTAATAATAAAAAAGATTATTTTTATATTTTTATTTAAATTAATTTAATAAAATTATATCTCAGGAGTTATGTACATTTTTTTATCGAGATAAAAAGGGATAAGTATATGCTTATCAAACCTCAAAGATAAATATATTTCCCCTTTTGAGTTTTGATTATTTTATTTGTAGAATTAATTTCTTTTTCATGATTTAGATGATTAAATTTTGAGTTCAAAGTCAATTTTTTAAAGTATGGTCAGATTTAATTAATTAAAATAAAAATAATAGTGTATTGACTAAAATGCCTCTAAGATTGACGCGTGTACTCAACAACGAAACTCTGTTTTGGCGGTATCCGTTAGTTTCCGATTTCATTTTCTTTGCTTCCTCTTCTATTCTATCAAAACAAAAACGTTTTTACATTAAATTTCATCACAATCTCTTTGAACATTCAAACTCTTAATCTATCTTTCTTTGATCTGCATGCATTCCTTTTCAAACTCATGTAATCAAAAGGATTCTCCATTCAAAGGTAATGGGATTGCTGGGTTGTTTACTAGGAATCATTGGCTTTGGAATTGGAGTTCCCATTGGTCTGTTCATTGGTTTTCTCTTTTTCATTTACAAGGAGCCTACAGATGTAAAGGTAACATATATATATATATATATATATATATATTTGACGGGTTTTTTTCATTTTCCTTTATAATTCAATATCCACTCTTACATGTTGGATTTGAAGCCTTTTTTGATGTTGGGTCTTTTGGCTTTTATAGAAGAGTTCTTCATTTTTTTTTTCTTTGTTTTGCAAATGCTGTTTGGTTTCTGTCACTGTTGGCATTTGTTTTCAGTGTTGACATTCTGGTAAAAGACTGCTTTCATTTGGTGATCTATTGTCCAATCAAATGATTCAGAAAAAAAAGTCAACGAATATTTTCTGTATTTTTCTTTGTGAAAGTAAATGATCACATTTCCCAGTGTTGATTTTTTCCCCCATTTCTAATCTGTAGTTTTCTCTTTCATACTGTTTCAGTTTCAGTTATTTATTACTTTTTTTTTTCCTACTCTTCCTTTAGTTATTTCATTATTTGGAGATAAAAGGAATTCAGGTTAAGATTAGAATCCCCTCTTAGCTGAATTAGCCGAATATTTACTTCAGTCATGTCATTAACTCATTTCTGGAAGCATTCTATCTTAATCTTTATGTTTTATTTATAACTTCAAAGATATGTTGGTAGAACACCATCTAGTTTGGAAATGTCAATCGAGATATTCTTTAGGAGCAATGTTTCTAAGCCTAAATTTGCAGGATCCAATAATCCGGCCACTTCATGATTTGGATACCAGCTCTCTGCTTGATATTTTGCCTGAGATTCCTTTCTGGATGAAGCATCCTGATTACGATCGAGTGAGTTCTAAGATTGGTTCTGTTGCATCAAAAAATGGAATTTGTTTCTTTTGTTTTCTTGTTTTCGTTTTATTAATTTAATCCTTGTATAAGAGCAGATTGACTGGTTGAATAGGTTTATCTCCGACATGTGGCCTTTCCTCAATAAGGTGATGAGTCCAGAAACACATTTTCTTTCATTGAAAAACACTGAACTTGTCAGATAATAAAACATAATGCCATTCAAGTTCTGGAATTGAATTTCATCATTAACTATTTCAGTTAACATATAATTTGCAAATACTTCTTCATAGGCAATTAGCGGTATGATAAGAAGCACGGTGGAGCCATTATTTGCAGACTACACTGGCAAGTTTCAGATAATATCAATATATTTTAGGAGTTTGAGTCTTGGAACTATTCCTCCTATAATTCATGGTAAGAATGTTAAGAGTTTTTTCTATCTAATCCACATACTAACTGGCTGAAGTACTCTACTTAAGAAAACATGAAACATACCTGCAATGGAGGTCTGCCAATAAGACAGTTTCATCTTTGAGTCATGACTACATATGCATGATTTTTTTTTTTTAATCTTCTTTGGAAATTTACTAAATATGATATATCTTATTGATCAAACTGTCAGGTATCAAAGTTGTCCAAACCAATCAAAATGAACTAGTATTTGAGCCTGTGCTTAGATGGGCTGGAAATCCTGACATCACTCTGTTGGCGAATTTGTTGTCTCTTATAATCACACTTCAGGTTAGAAGAGCTTCTAAACCATATCTTAACTGTAGTAGGGTGTTGAGAATTTCAGATAATAAAATGACAAAGATTGAAGTTTTTCTAGTATGAAATATGATATTAATAACATTTGACTCGAGTCCTTTTCTTCAATAAATTTCAGATAAGGCATGTCTTTCTTGATATTAAAATGCAGTGAGTTCATCACAGTACCTGAATCAACTACCTCTAATTTTTTTTTTTCCCTTCATTGTTTATTATTGATAGCATTTCATATAGTCACGTATCTAATGTGATAGGACTTGATAATACTAATAATTACTATAATTTTCTGGTAGCTTGCATAGATGGTATCTTAAAAATGTGCCCATGATTGTTCTCAGCTGTTGGATGTACAAATATGTGCAGCACCTCGGATAACTTTGAAGCCTCTTGTGCCAACATTCCCTTGTTTTGCTAGAATAGCAGTTTCTTTGATGGAGAAGGTAACTGGTAAAGTAACTTTGACAAAGTAAAGTTTTGAACTCGTTTTGATTCTTGTGTTAGAGGTTTCCACTTTCCAGTTAAAATTACCAAATGAAGTGAAACTCTTATAATACCCAGTTTTTTTTATGAATGAATGTTAAACAAATTTGCAGCCGCAAATTGACTTTGGACTGAAATTATTGGGAATTGATATAATGGCAATTCCAGGATTATATCAATATATTCAGGTATGATATATCTCTGAATTTCTGGAAGATTGTTTACTTTTTGCATATCAACAAACACAATTTCTTTTTCCATATAGGATCTTCTTTTAGCATACACTATCTTAGATTCTTATTGCAGCGACTCTTTGTTGTCTGCAGGAAATGATAAGAAAACAAATTGCTAGCTTCTATCTCTGGCCACAAACTCTTGAAATCCCGATTCTTGATGGTTCAGTGTAAGTTCTTCTAAGATGAAATATCAAATTTAGATTTAGTTCTGATATACAAGCAATCAAATTGTTAGACAATATTTGATTCTGCATAGTTTATTGGCTATTCACTGCTATTAGGGTCTGTAAATTAATTTCTACTTACTGGCATAAGCTTTATAAAGCAGAAGAATCTCTTGCACCCTGCTTTTCCTTGTTATGTTGTTAACACCTTGTTACTCAGACTCGAGTGTGATTGTCAGATACAGGTATGAGTCTGGTACAGGTATGTTCAGTTTTTCTAAGTTTTTCCATGTATTTAGAGGGTCCTCGGAAGGTCATATCCCCATACCTATGTCCGAATATGTGTCGGACACGGATATGGGTATTTCAAGAAAAATGAAGAGTAAAAGCAACATAGGTTAACACAGCTAGTTGAAGCCTTTAAATTTCGAGCTCCATTGTGTTTAACACTCACCTTTTTCTTTAATTATTATTTTTTTCCATTGCCATAGAGGGGCTACAAAGAAGCCTGTCGGCATCTTGCATGTGAAGGTTGTAAGGGCGCTCAAACTTTTAAAGATGGACTTGTTGGGTCATCTGATCCTTATGTTAAACTCAGCCTTAGTGGGGAAAGGCTCCCTGCAAAGAAAACGTCCATTAAAATGAGGAACGTCAATCCTGTGTGGAACGAGGACTTCAAGCTTACAGTAAAGGATCCGCAGTCTCAAGTCCTTCAGCTGCATGTATATGATTGGGAAAAGGTTTAGTATTTATCTGTTTCTAAGAATTCATATTTACCTTTTTTTTTTTTTTGGTTTCCATATTATAGAAGCTAAACCATACTTTCGAATAGAATTAGCATCATAAAAAACTAGACAGTTCTGTTACTTCTGCATTATCTTGATGAATTTTTTAAAGGTGATTTCTGCTATGTTACTCCGACTCGGGTGTGAGTGTCAGACACGGATATGTATCCGACAAGGGTATGTTCAATTTTTTCTAATATTTTCATGTATTTTGAGGGTTCTTGGAGGATCATATCCCCATAACCATGTCCGAATATGGGTAGGATACGGGTGTCGGATACAGATACTTCAATAAAAATGAAGAGTCGGAGCAACATATGATTTCTTGGTCTGGGGGTTATCCTCGTCACTTTTTGTTCTAGGAAAATGACCTCCATTAATATCCTGGGAGAAGTTCACTGCAAGTAACTGATATTAAGGGAGGTCATTTGCTTTGCTAATATAACTGATTTTGGATCAATGGCAATAATTTTTGTCTCTGGTTTAACATGTTGGGACACATGACAAGTTGGGAATGCAAATAGTTCCACTAAGATTACTCACTCCTCGTGAAAAACAAGAATTTTCACTTGATTTAGTCAAGAATACGAATCCTAATGATCCTCAAAACAAGAAACGAAGGGGACAACTAGTGGTGCAGATGACATTTAATCCTTTCAAAGAGGATAATGAAAGATTTAGTGGACCTTTAGACAGATATGCAAGTAATGAAAGCGGTGTCGGTAGGCTACTCAGACAACATGATGGGTCCATTTGCGGAGCCGGTTTGCTTTCAGTTTTGATTCAAAGAGCTGAGGATGTTGAAGGGAAGTATCATAATAACCCTTATGCTCTGATTGTTTTCAAAGGAGAAAAGAAGAAAACCAAGGTGAATATTTTATTTATAGTTTTCCTTTGACACTTTATATCAGTTTTGAACTTTTATTCCCAAATTCCCTTTACTGCTTTACAAGCATGAGGGGGTTTGAGACAGAGACGTGGGAATATGGAGACATCATAAGATAGAAAGAAAAGATTTCATTTTCTTTATTAGTGTTAAGATTTTAGTATTAGAAATTCGTGTTCATCTTATTATTTGATTGATTGATTAGCAAGTCTTATTGTTCGATACGCATTTTCATCTAGCTGATCAAGAAAACAAGGGATCCATTTTGGAATGAAGAGTTCCAGTTTGTGCTGGAAGAGGCACCTTTGAAAGATATGATCCATATCGAAGTTATGAGCAAGCGGACACACTTCAGTCTCCTTCGAAGGAAGGTAAAGGAATCACCTTTTCTTTTTCTTCTACTTGCAATGTAATACAGTCTCTGATCTTTGTGGTTTTTTTCCAGGAATCATTGGGGCATGTGGATATCAATCTTAATGATGTAGTTTACAATGGACGAATCAATGACAAGTATGATCTAATCAGTTCGAAAAATGGTGTAATATGCATTCAGATACAGTGGGAGGTTACTTGAGAAAAATCAGATTACATCTATGTTGCTCGTTGCTCCGACTCTTTATTTTTCTTGAAGTATCCGTGTTCAACGCATATCCGGATATAGGTATATGGGGATATGATCCTCCAAATACATGGAAATCTTAGAAAATATTGAACATACCCATGTCGGACACATACCGTGTCCGACATTCACACCCGAGTCCGAGTAACATAGGATTACAAAAAGATTTTTTTCGGTTAAGTTCAGCTGGCTTTGGAGTTTGGTCTCTGCCTTTCCCTCTATGTGGAAACATTCTTTTGTTACACAGTGAATACAATACACAATATATACAGACTGTTGCAAGGCAACCCATTAGTGTTGCTTGCTGCCTAGAAATTAATGATTAAATTTCAAGTGTACAATCATTCATCTAATGTAATCTTACATAGTTTTAATGTAACCAGTTTTTTCTGATATGCACAACGCCCGGATCATTTCTTGTAGCTGAATCTGATTCAGTGTTTTGTATATCTTTTAGACAAATTCAGCACAGTTGGCCAAGACAAGACTTTATTTTTTTGTCTGAGCTGTTGTTGTTGGTGTTAATATTTTCTGTACTGTTTTAAGACATGAACAACAATCTTCAGAAGACTTTAGATAGGCCAGAACTGCAGGAAGACAGTCTTAAACCCATAAATATATATGTTGGTTGACCCATCTCAGTTCTCAAACAATCAGAAATTAAAAAAAAAAAAAAAAAAAGCCCATTTCAGCTGAAATTGTAACCTTTTTATTGGGGGCTTCAGGGCTAGGTTACTCGGTTTCGGATGTGAGCGTTGGACATGGGTATGTGTCCGACATGGGTATATTCATTTTTTTCTAAGATTTCCATATATTTAAAGGGTCTTTGGAAGATCATATCTCCATAACCATATCCGAATATGAGTCGGACACGGGTGTCGGATACAGATACTTTAAAAAAATAAGAGTCGGAGCAACATAGCTTGGCTCTAATGCAAAGAATCAACCAAGACAAGGAAAAACAGCAGGGGAAAGGGAAACCATAACTAAAGTCCAAAGCTTTCTGTCAGGAAATCTATATCTTATCAACAAATCCAGATCTCATAACATGTAATCCAGAGTACGGGCAGTAGGGCAGCCAAGTAGGCAAAGGCAAGGCAACTTGCTTGCCCCTCTTCTTCCAAAAAAAAACTATCTTTTCCTTTCCTCCTATATAAATTTCTAACTTAAGCTCTTCTTCTTAAACTATTTTTTTCCAATTCAAAAACCTTATCTTTTGGGCAAAGCAGAAACAAAGGCTAAATACTCAAGTTTGGCACTTTTCATTGTCTTCATTTCTAACCATATGCAATATTCTTTCATATTAGCAATGTTTTGTTTTTAACAAAGTGTTACACCCATTTCTACATGTTTGAATTTCACATCTTCTATCTGTTTATTTGAGAGATTCAAGTGGATCTTGTAGGTAAATTTGACAATATAATATGTATAAAAAATATGTTAAAGATGATGATAACATTCGAATTTAATGCGAATAATAAACGAATTCGAATTTTAAAATAAATTTACGAATTCGGATATTAAAAAAAAAATCCTAATCACTGCCATCTCTAAGCACAACAAGCAGTGAAAACGGGCTGTATGACCCAATGGCTGCTCAAAGACCAAAGCCACTAAAATGGGCCTTATATAAGACCTTATCTGGGGCAAACTTCAAACCCTCAGGCCCTTAATGAGGTCCAACTTAGCCTTCCATTTTAGTTCTGGGTCCTGCTCGTGGTCTTCTTATTTTCTTTCTCGAATACAACTAATGAAGTTTTTTGAGACGCGAGAGGAACCTACGTTTTCAGATTTTTGCATTTTTTTAAAGTATTCATATCTGAAATTTGTATCCGACACATATTCGGATATAAGTGTAGAAATATGATTTACTAAATATATGAAAAAACTTTAAGAAATTAAATATATTCGTGTCGGATACATAACTGTATATCCGATACTCCTCCAAGTCCGGATAATATAGAAAAGAATAACTTATCTGTAAAAAAAGCTAAATTTCAAAATGATGGAAGAAAATAATCATTAAAAATTTGATAATAACAAAGAAGATGTTACTTTTTAAATCTTGAAGAAATACTTTGTTAAATGAGTCTGCTAACATTTGTTTATATATTTAGTTGCAGTCTTTTTAGATCAGTTTTAAATATCCACCAAAAGACAAAATATTTGTGAGGTTTATGATTTACAACTTTTGAACTCCATAACCTTTGACTTGAAGCCTAAGAGAAACTGATCATATTATATTTTGAAGTTTTCATGATATCATGTTTCAACTGATCAGTAATCAGAAGCCTATATTAATATACTTTTCTGGGTTTATAAATATTTTATTGCTTCAACATATACTCCATTTGTCCTTATTTAGTTTTTCTTTTTGCAATGAATGAAGGAAACTACCCTTTAAGCCATTTTTTATCCACTTCTTTTTCTTGAGGTTTATTAATTTGTTTTATGACTATAAAATTGATTGAAAGCAAGCTTGCATAGTTTGCTTTTTCAACTTTTTTTTTTTCTTTTTCTAATGTGGATTGTGGAAAGGAATGATGGGTTTGTAGCTTTCCAACTAAGGCTAAAAAATTTGGACATTACTTGAATTTCAAGATCATTTTTATAAATCTTATTTTATGCATGCCATTGAATTGATTCGCATGGGATAATCCTCAACTGGTCATCATGTTTTTTAAGCAAAAAGTATGAGGAATCCTAGAAAAATTGAATTCTTGCATGGGCAGAAAAATTAAGCAGAGAGAAAAAAAAAAAAAAAAAAGAAGATGATTGAGGCCAGTTAATTTCTGCAATTAAATTGCTGGTTCTTGTGTTTCGAGCTAGGGTTTATTATAAACAAGAAGTTCTGTCTGAAAGGCAGAGGGGGAAAGATAGACAAACTGATGAGCATGGATCATAGAATAGCAACCAAAAGGAGGACAGAATCAGTGAAAGGGGAGATGACAATGGGGACCCCAAGATCTAGTGATTTAAGAACAAAAATCAAAACTAATAACTACCCTAATAATTTAATTCAAAAGAAATGTACCCTCTTTTGAGAAATGTGATTACAAAACCCTTTAATTATCCAATAAAAAAAAGATTATAAAACCCTTTCTTCCTCTTCTAATTATTTTTTTAAAATGCAAATAGAAATTGGTAATTAAACAACTTATTAAGAAGGGTAGTAGGGTGCTATGTTGTATTCATATTTGGTTGAGTGTTGGATAATAATATGCATTCAACACAAATGCCTTCAATTTTTTTTAAAAAGTTAAACTTTTATATTTATATTTATTAAATATAATTATTTTTAAAAAATAAAAAATCGAAATAACATCCTGCTAGCTCCCATAATAGGAGCCAACAAAGGTCCCATACACAGCCTGCATTACTCTATTGCAAGGTTTAATTTGGGAAGCAATTAGTGTTGGATAAGGCAATGAGTAAGGAGTTGTGAAGGAAAAAAAAAAAAAAGGCATTAAAATTTGT
Organism: Fremontodendron californicum; assembly: GCA_030761205.1. Lineage (NCBI taxonomy): Eukaryota > Viridiplantae > Streptophyta > Magnoliopsida > Malvales > Malvaceae > Fremontodendron > Fremontodendron californicum. The sequence continues at coordinate 5,974,654 of JAULJL010000009.1, read as the reverse complement.
AACCCCAATGGCATCTGAATTATGTCTTTGACCAACAACCTAGAAGTTGAACAAAGATTATTCCAGTTTTTATCTCAAGTGTTATTGATAAACTAAAAGGTTATATATATTTTTTTATACAATGAATAAAAAAAAAATTGTAAATATTAAAATTTGAATCCAGATTTATTGAATATTACATTTTAAAGATAATTGTATGAACAAATTGGATTGAATCCCGGTTCAACTAAAAGCTCATATATTACTTAAACTAATTATTTTCTTAGTTTTCAACAAAAAGTAAAAATCATAAAAATAGTTTATTTCCTTCCTTTTTCATCATATAGTGTATTACAAATTACTATAATGTTGTCCAAATGGAATTATACCAGAAATTGTCTCTTCAAGTCAAAAGCTTAATAAATTATAATGTTTGTGGAAGCAGACATGAAATGAAAGCTATAAAAATGGAGGATATAACAAAATAAATATACCTGCAAAATAATGTTTGATGACCTTGGACCACAGCAATGGCCGTAATTTTGGAAATTGGGAAGATGTTTATGATTAGAATCTACAATTCCTACAATTACATTAAAAATCTATATAATATATATATATATATATATATATCTTTTGCAAACCAAACATACTCAAATCTCTCCCTCAAAAAGGGTTCCCATATATATTCCCTTATTCTATGGGGGTAAGCTGCATAATTCTTGCCATGTGAGGACCGAGGAGTGACTACAAAGTTTTAGGATCATGATTCTTGCATGCTCATGTATCATTCGATCTTCAATGTTATCAAACCCAAAAACTGAATTTAAGATTTAATTCAGTTGGTTCATATAATTATTTTAAGAAGTGGTATCCAGTTGGTTTGCAGATCGAATCCCAATATTTACAATGTTTCTCATATCCTTAAATTGCGATTTCAATTTTCTATATATATATATAAAAAAAAAAAAACCCAAAACTCTTTTATAGTTGATATAATATTAAGCAAATTCTATAGGAAATGATTTCTTGGAAATGCATGCTCTTAGTTATTGAAATAAATTCAATCCGATTTTCCAATTAAATTATTTTTATTTAAAGTAAGACTATATATATATATATATATACTCGTCAATTTTAGTTACCACTGCATAGGTTTAGCTAATCAAGTGGTAAGATATATAAGGATATAATTGAAAATGGATAGAGATATTAAGTTCGAGTCGTAATGCTTCCACTTGTACCAAAAAAAAATCCAGTTTATATTTCATTCATTCTATCATAAGTCATAACCGTCCAAGAATTATAGAATCCACCTAATAGAATGATGGACGGTTGTAAGATGTTGAGTGCAAGTGAGGACTGATTATGATATATATATATATGGATTAATTTATATTAATTTAAAATTAATTAGTTTTACGCGTTTTTATAATTTCGTATACGATTGATATTTTAACAAATCGACTGCTGGATTTAGCAATATAATCACACTCATCGTGCACGTAAAGTTTCGAATCTATCTGATGTCTATATCATGTCGATCGAGAATACCATTTTTTTTATATATATATTTAACGGTTGAATTTTTTAAAATCAAACAAATAGTTAGATATTTTTAATTTACTCAAAATTTGACGTGCACAATTTACACGAATAAAACATGAAATACGACGATCGAAAATATAAATCGTATAAAAAATTATAAAAACATATAAATTATTTCATTCGTTATCACCTGTCAATGAAATTTTTAAACTCCACAAACAATCAAAATTAACAAGGTAACGCATACATACATATTTTTATATTTATTCATTAAAAACATCTTGGAGGAACATGGGATGATGGAAAGTCCAAAGAGTTGCAAATGTGTTCCAAAAATAGGGGACATTGATCTTTAACGAAAACCGTATGGGTTCCTCTTAACGTCACATATTGATTCTAAGTTTTCTTTTCCTCTTTGCGAAATGATCGGCATCTCTCTCCATTTGTTTCACAAAATGTCAAACGTTATTAAGGGTGCTATTAGAGGTGCTCATTGGTCGAGTTGGATTAAGTATGATATCAACATTATATATATTTGCTTAAATTCAACTCGGTCCGAACTATGAGCCTCAAATTCTACCCAACCCCCCCATATTTGTAAATGGATAGTCCAAACCAATTTAGGTCCATATTATTTTATTTTCTAAAAAAATTAAACAAATATTTTTTTATTATTTAATTTTTAGTAATTTTATCTTTTATTTTATTAAGTTTTAAGACATAGATAATTTAGTATATTTTTAAATGTTTACACTATAATATTATATATATATATTTTTTATATGATATTAATTGCATAATATATAAAATATATAAATAATATATTATATAAATGAAAAATGGGCCGGATCGAGCCTTGATTGTTGGAGCCAAGGCACGACCCATTTTTTAAATGGGCTTCAATTTTTTGTCCAAACCCATATTTCGTACTTAATATTTTTGTCCAAAACTTCTAAAATATGGGCGGACCTTCGAGCTTGAGTGGATAGCCCGACCCCTGAGCAGGTCTAGTTGCTATCACAGTATCACATATATTGTTAGGATTAAGACTTAATTTGTTGAATTAGGTTTTCCCAAACCACCTACACTCTACCTCAAATGATAAAAAAGTTATGATCAAGTTATAGTATCCTTCCCATGTATTCAAGTATATATTAAGAAAAAAAAATATATAATATTTATAGTTTTGAGAATTTTGGGCAATATTTTTTTTATACAAAAGAGGTCGTAACTTAAGGATAAGAGAATGGACTGGAATTCGAATTCAAAACCTACTAGATGCCACCTCTTAAAGATAATTACATGAACTAACTGGATTAAACTCGGGTTCAATTTTGGACAATGTTAATTAAATATTTGAAAGTATCAACTATCAAGTTGAATAAAAAATAAAATTATTATACTTTTAATAATTGGTATGTTCTATCTTTGACAAAAAAAAAAATCAAATGAGAATTTAACCAACACTATAGCAAATAGTAATTGTTATTTTTTTAAAAGAAAAATTCAAAAACATATTTTTCCTATCAGCTCAGTTTTTTTTTTTTTTTCCGAATTGTTTATATATATATATATATATATATATATCTATATCTAACATTTCCATTTTTAGATTGAGTAAAATGTATGCAATTAGTAAAGAATAAAATTGGACAAGCTTATCCAACTAATGTCTAATGTCAAGTAATAAGCTTAGTCAATAATTTCATGTTAATTAAAGATTATGATAAAGTTTTGACTTAAACCAACTCTCTAATAACTGTCTTTGTCATATAAACTATTTATCGGAAACGGTTTAGTTATAAATTGTGGAGATAGGAAGGTGGGGTCATAGAATCTTTATAAACTTTTTCCCTCAATTTGTGTTCTATAATAATATATCATTTAGAATTTAACGATTAATGTATGTGTGTCATAATTTGTATTTTTTCGTATTAACTGTATAAATATGAACATTACATAAATTATAAAATATATCAAAATTTTAAATATAAATACGATACATATATTGAATGTGTAATATTAATCGTTTTACTTGTGTTTAAAAGTATTGCATTATGTTGATTATAGTATTTTCATATTTATTAAATGTATCATATTTTCGTAATTACTAATTCTAATATCATGCATTTGCTAATAAACTACACTTGTTGGAACTAATTATGCAAATCTTCCTTCTCTTTTACACTTTCGACAAATCCTTCACAAAAAATCCCAAAAATTAATAGAAATTATCAAGCTTCTTTTCAAAGTAATCGTATTCGATCCCGCAAAACCAATTCAAAATATTGGTAAAACCTTTGAGATTCAAGTTTGACAAAGTGCATGAGACTAAATTATGAGCTTTCAACGTATTATGTATCCTAATCTTTATCAAAGTCTAAGATTCTATTTGAAAGCTCGATCAAAAGTGCTTTACTGCATTGAATGTCATTTTATGGTAGAAGTACTAAATAAAATCTAAGTTCATAAAAGAAAAGAAATGCATGCTCAATCCAAATGTATATAAATAAATAAAAAAATAGGATGTTTTGAAGTAGATATGTTTAAGGATCGAACTACTCGTTCGATTTGACAAACTTGATCCAAATTGCGTCGGATTTGGACAAGGTTTTTTTTTTCAAGTCGATCCAGCTCAATCCAAACTTAAATAAGAAAAAAAAAATTAAATCGTGATCCGAACCTACCCATGAACAATGTCTATTTTGAAGTAACCAAATCTATCAATCCCCTCTGCCTGCAAAAGTGCAAACAAAAGGAAAACTTTCGGTTGCAAGCATGAAAGTCAAGAGTCAATCCCAACATAATTTATTCATTTATTGTTTTGCTTTTTCAGAACTGTACATCCATTTCTTAAGAAAAACATCAAGCCATGCACTTCGCCATATTCGGAATTAGTAACTTAAAACTTAAAAAGCACCTCAAAATCAGGCTTTTTTTTTTTTTTTTTGGGTACCATATGCCATGCTTGAATGCAGACATTTTCAAAGGTATTTTTCCCTCAAACCTAGCTATATATCCTAGCTAATTTACTACCCTCTTCTCATTGCACTTATATGCAAGGATGGAAAAACATTTTCCTTCTTCTTTTATGTGAGATATATATTTACCTATATAAATCGTATACATTCTAAGAACATGTAACAATTAACGATAACATAAACGTATATAACAATTATTATTTTATCAAAAAAAATATAATTATTATTGGTTTAAAAAGTATCATATGAAATAAAATCATGATCATGGTGATAAGCCAATGACATAGAAAACATTTGTCTTAAACTATGTTTGGATTGGGTAAGGGGGGAAAGGAAAGGAAAGCAAGGGATAAAGGAAATCTTTTCTCTTGCTTTTTCTTGTTTGGATTGAAAAAAAGAATTAATAAAGGAAAGTGAGGGGAGTTGAGCATCCCTCACTTTCCTTCAAATGTTCAACTTTTCAATTACCCAGGGGAATTGTTAGGAAAAGGAAAGGATTAAAAAAAAAATTATAAAATAACTTTTATACCCTTAGTAATTGTTTTTTCAATTTTCAAAAGTAATTATAAGTCATTGCATCTGTAATTCATTCAATAACTTTTTTTTTTCTTTATTTTGTGTTTGATATTAATTTTCTCTCATTTTATTTTATTATTTCATATTTTTTATTTAAAAAAAAAAAGACAAAATAAACACATGTAACAATGAAGAATTAATACATATAATAATGAAGCTTTTTAAACCTATAATAAAATACTAATAATACTTATACAAATTAATAATAAATTTTATCTTAAAAAGAAAATTTATAATTTTCATTGGAATTAAATTTTAAAAATTATATTGTTTGTCTAAAAATAATTTCAATCATATTTTTTTATGAATTCATAAATAATACATCTTTTTAATTGAAAATTCTTTTTCTTTTTTTAACATTTCAAATGTAATTATAATAATTAATTTTATTATTCATATAATAAATTATTTAAACATTTAATTTTAAAAGGATATAATTGAAATAATATATTATAATATATCCATTCTTTTTCATTCCTTAAACAAACAAAGAATTTTCATAATCCATTCATTTCTTTTACTTATTTTAGCTATCCAAACAATTGAATGGAACATTATTTCTTTTCTTTTAAAAACTTTTATTTTTTATCCTTTCCTTTCATTTCTTTTAGTACTTTCAATCTAAACATAAACTTAATGTGACATGTGTAAACACCCTGATGAAAAGGGCAGGAGGGAAAAGGATGGTAGAGAAATAGAAATAATAGAAAAGATCAAACAATGAAAAAGAAATTAAAATATAAGAATTTACGTAATTCGATTATTGTGTCTATATTTTATGAAATTCTAGAAATTTTAACTAATTTTTAGAGAGAATTAATTATATACGATAACTATTACAGAATTTTTATCCAAAGTTACGAAACTTTAAAAAATAAAAACCCAAAAATTGAAATTTCAAAGCACAACAGTTTATTATGTGTCCTCTTCTGCCACAGCAAAGAAAAAAAAAAGAGCATCCCTTCTTTGGTGCAAGATGCCAACCACTCTTTGCCAAATAACTTTGAAAAGATCCTTATCTTCCCCTTTCATATATGTTGCACAGTTTTGGATAATAATAATAATAATAACAAACATTATTGATTCTTTTGGATAATAATAATAATAATAATAATAATAATAATGATAATAATAATAATAAAATATATGTGATAGTTTTTTAATTCTGTTTGTGAGGTTAAAAATTTTACTGCTAGTGCATCATAGACGAACCCATAATTAGTTAACTCTCTTCTTATGTTTGATTTTTTTTTCCTTTTAGCTTTTTTATTTTAGTTTCTTTATTTTAGTTTCTTCTATTTCTTTTAACAAAAAAAATTCAGCCTTAAATTTAGCTATTCCCTTAATTCAATTTTCCAATAATATTAAACTAATTATTTTTTTAAAAAATTTAAAATTAATACAAATAGGGTTTTTGTATCTTTAAAATTAATATATTAAATATCTTATTTAATATATTAAAAATCAACATATTAATTATCAATTATCACATTTAATAAAAATATTAAATAAGCTTAACAAAATCCATACAAATATAATGGATAAGACAAAAGATTAAGAGGATTATAATGTTCCAAATACATGAAGAAAGTAAATATTCCTGCATGAAATTAAGAAGCCTAAATCGACCTATCACCTATGGAGATAAAACCTAAGGAATAAAAGGATTGTAAATTTCCTAAAAAGGTTTCTACAAAAGGGAAAAAAATTGTCCTAACTATAAGGAAATCAGATTATTCACTATTCCTATGCATGTTTCCTCCAAAAAAAAAAAAGTTTCAATTCAATTATTAATAAATAAAAGATCTTAGTCAAAATATTAAAATGGAATTCACATTGTGATGTAGCTAATAAAAATGAGATTTATTCAAATTTCTTGATTGATAAATAGTGCTTTTACCCTGTAAGAAAAATTAACATATGCAAATATATATTAATAGATGGTTTAATCATACAAATTAAACAAAGAAAAAAAAACATTAGATTAAAATGTTGATATAGTGGTGAACAGTTTGTCAAATTGATAAAAAATATTTTATAATTATTGATAAATTCAAAATGATATGTGCCATACAAAATGATACGTTTATCGGTACGATATTAATTATCGTATTTATTACGCTATAAGAAAAATTAACATATGCATATATATATATATATATCCTATATCTTATATATAAATTTAGGATGTTTTTAAGTAAGGAGAGGCTATCCACGTCTCCCCTCACTATTCACTTTTTTTTTCTTTTTTTTTTTAGAAGGAAAGAGAGAAAAAGAAAAAGAAAAGGGAAGGGAAGAAAGAAAGAAAGAAAATAATAAAAAAAAATTTATGAGTTTGTGTTAATTTTTTGTGAAGTATTATAAATTTATATATATTTTTACAAATAATTCGTCTTATGTATATTTTTACACGTTCGTGTGTGTTATTTTTTTGGTGTTTAAAGTATTATAAATTTATATTTTTTTTACACGTTAATAATTAATTTTATGTATATTTTTACACGTTCGTGTATTTGTGTCGTATTCATTTCTTTTTGTGTTGTGTTTTAATTATTTTTTCTATGTTGTGTTCGTGTCGTGTCTCAATTCATCTCATATTTTACATAGTTTGTCATTGTGATTCAATTTAGAGAAAAAATTGTGTATTCGTATCGTGTATTAATTTATGACATATTTTGCATAATTTTTCATAATGATTCAATTTAGAAAAAAAAATTGTGTGTTCGTGAAGTATTCGTGTTCGTGTTAATATAAAGCGAAATTATTTTTTAGTTAAAAAACTCAAAATAAAATATAAATATTTCTGTCCGCAGCATAGCACGGGTCTATTTCTAGTATATATTAATAAATGGTTTAATCATACAAATGAAAGACTAAAATGTTGACATGGTGGTGGAGTACATTATCTCACAATAATTGTGTGCCTGTCGACCGTCTAAAATGTACCATTTCTATATGTTATGTCTTCAAATACCTCTTTTGGTTAATTATTATTGTTTTCCAATGGATTCAAATTAATGTTGCTTAAACGCGGTTTTAGGTTCTCTTTTTTGCATGCTTTTTTTCAATATTAATAATCGACATTCATCAATCAACATCGACAAAAAGTTCATTTAAGGATATATAGGTCGGTTTATGTCACAAACCTAGCTACTTATATTTTATCTAATTGTGTCACTAAAAAGTTAATAGTTATAAAATGTTGTGTCAATGACCTATTAATATTATCATCTAATTGACCTTACTCCATTAACTATCAAAGAATAAAACTAAGGTTAAAAAACCGTACTAGAGATCAAGTCGGTGAGATCTCCTATTTAAAAAACACATTATACTCTTATTTTTGAATAATAAAAAAATATGATTCATCAATATTATAAAAAAGGATTTATAATATTAAATACATAAAAAATAATTTTTTTAATATACGTGAAACTTAAAAAAGACACTTAAAATGGAACGAATGGATATAAAATAAAATCAATCGTCTCACAATAAGTGAAGAGTTATATTTTTTTTGTAAAAAAAGAGAGTGAAAATAACATTGTAAAAAAGAAAATATTAACTAATGACTAGTGACATTGATTAAGATAATATTTATAAAAATATAATTAATATATTATTTTTATTAAATTTAATAAAACACCACAAGAAAAGTTAAAGGACACAAAAAATGCCCTTATTAGTATCACAGGCGGTTCTTGGACCGTCGGTTGACCGCCGGCTAGGCAGGTGTCGGTGAAGACTTTCCGGCAGGCCTGAGAACTAATGCTGGAATAGTACTTATATTTGCCGACATGACTTTTCCCGGCACTTAAAACCGCCGTTATATGTAAAAAGTATTTACAGATATTTTAAAATGTCGGTAAAAATCCTGTATGTATTGAATTTACATATTTTTGAATGAACTATGATGACACTTAAAACCGCCCTTAAAAGTTAATAACCTTTAAAACACTTTCAAATAGAAGTTGAGAACAGAGATGAGTTTTAGTTTCATATTGTCTTGTGTCTGATTCTAACATTGTCAATGATCAGCTAGAACTTGAATCATCTATTTCTCAATGGCATCAGATAAGAGCAAGTTCTGATACTGAATCAGATAAACTAACAGCAATGAATTCACCAAATTCTGGAAACATATTAATCTTATGAAGACAAGCTTACAATAACAATCAAATGATTTTGATTCATTGACAGGATTCAAGAGATTGAGCAATTAAATGCTTCAATCTCAATAGATACAGTAAATTAACCCTTGAAACAATAATATATTCAAACAAGCCCCAAAATACAGTTGAGTATAAACCTCCTCTAAAAGCAACAAAACACATCCCCTAAAAACCAAACCCTACAAGCCTAGCTATCTAACAGAAGGAACTTCAAAATAACTAGCAGGAATTCAAAGGCAAGCAAACTTTACTCACTGTACATAGCTCCCCAGTCCTTAGCAAATCAACTACACAGTCCCCAACCCAACACCCAAAACAACAAGCTCCCCCTTGTCCCTACCCTCCAAAATATGAGAAAAATCTACGATTTACATGACAAGCAGTTAATAACCTTTAAAAAATAATAGATCACCCTGTTTCCTTAAAGGAGAATTCTTTCAAATCTTCTAGCCAACTCAATTTCAGTAGCTGCAACTCCAGCTACTATACGATTGTCCTTGCACATTGCCTGACAAAAAAAAAAAAAAACATGGGCATTTAAGAATGTGATAATGATACGTCCCTTGAAATTTACATCCAAAAAGGAACAGAAAATACTGTCTCAGCAGGTGAGAAAAACAGAACTCAATAAGGTTTATAGAGGAGAAACACTACAATACTTGGAAGAATACGGGCCTTGACCCATAGTGCCTTAAAATCCCCATGTTAGCCCGGCGGATCTACAATGACGATAAAAGCTAGCGAGAATTAAAGAACCGCAGGCGGTTCTTTAAACCGTCAACAAAATAATGCCCTTAAAACTATTATTTTTTGTAGTGTTAAAAGCATTGGCTTGGTGACATGTGGTCATTGCAAATTAATTGTATGCCTCTGGAGATGGCGAAAGAAATTAAACTGGAATGGAAGGGGGGAGATGAAGCTAGCTATTTGATTATTTGAGAACAGCTTCATGTAAAAATGGAATAAATGAATTAAGGGGATGTAGTAAACATGAGAAAGTGAAAACCTGGTTTTCAGGCTAGCTGATGATAGTCTGCCATTGATGATTTCTTCAAGTCCTGCAACTTGTTTTCTTCATCAAGCCTGTCATGAAAAACACGAGGAAAATAATATGTCTGTATATCTGGCTAGCTAAATTTGCATTGAAAGTGCTTTCCAAGAATGTTTTCCTGGAATGGAAAAGCTAAATGAAACAGAGAAGACTCAAGGTGAGCTGATTGTTTCCTGGGAAAATGTACCTTGAGTTCAGCTCTGTTTTCTCTGCTGAGGCCTTGACACAAACGAACAACATAATAAGTAGCAACGTAAACAAAGAGAATAATCTCTGGGAAATCCCCATTGCTGATTCTCTCTTTCTCTCTATGTTACAGTACTCAATTGTTATAACTAGTGCCAAGAATGGCAGAGCAGAAAATAATATAACTAGTGCCAAGAATGGCAGAGTAGAAAATGTGTTACCGTAGACAAAGGCAGTAACACCATAGTGCCCATTTAGTCTTTCACGTTCAAATACCTGACAAAAAAAATAAATATTATTAATTAGTCAAAAAGTTTCAACACATATCTCTTTCAATCAGAACATATCTTTTTTTATATATGATTAATCAGAACATATCAGTAGAGTTGATGACACTTTCTCAAACCTTCATTTCCTCCACCAAAGAAGGGAATCCACTAATCCAAAATTAATTGTTCATATAGTTTCATACATAAAGTGGGATAATTACTATATATAACAATTACTCACGCTGTGGCATTTCTTCCAAACATGCTGCCAAAGATTTTTAAGCTCATTCATTCGAATAGGCTTCAGTAAAAAGTCACCTACACCCTTGGACAAACACTTAAAGACTATATTCATAAAATCATGAGATGACATCACACAAAACTCACTAGATGTAGCAGTTAAAAGTATCAATTTTGTTAAGAAAATAGGCTATAAAATTGCATTATTTGAAAAGGAGATCAGAAACAATTAATAAAGGAAATATATATACTCACTAATCACTAGAATATTGTTCAAATGGTACTAATATGAGTAAGAGGCAAGAATAAACATACTATCAAGCCAAGACGTCTAGTCTGATCAGTAGTCTTCAACGAATCATCCGGATCTGCAGAGTAATACAAAAACAAGAGAGCAAATAAATTTTGCATTCTCAATCAGTACTGTAGTAATACAAAAACAGGAGAGCAAATAAATTTTTTCTTTTTTCTTTTTGCTCCCGCATTTTGGCAACAATAGTGAGATTCAAGCCCTAATTCCTCCCTCAATCTATTGATTCTTTGCTATTCTGCTCTTCAAGCCCATCTAAGCAACCACAATTGAATATATATATATATATATATATATATATATATAGAGAGAGAGAGAGAGAGAGAGTTTCTAAAGCATAATTTCACACTTTTCCCTCCAATATTAAGACCTCTATTTCAAATCTCTAAATTCTAAATTAGAATTAACAGTGTTAAAAATTTATATAGAAAAACAAAATGAAAATGACATAGCATTTAATCAATTTAATCATATCTCAAAATCTATCTTACACAAGAGATATCATTAACCTTAACTTTCCTAATATTTGATGTCCCCCATAACTAGGATCAGATGATCAGCCCAGGTTTCCAGAGATGGGTTTCCATATCTCCAAATCTATCTTACACAAGAGATATCATTAACCTTAAAGTAGCTGACGATTCCCAAAATTGACCTCTAAATTAGAAAGAAACAAAGAGGGATCGGTTCGGATTCGCTTATTTGAAGATAGACTTAAATTTTGAAAGGGGATTTGGAACCTAGAAAATTGAAGGAAAAAAGGAGAAAAACTTTTGTAGGTGAGTGAGTAGGAAATGACAGAAGCTCGCACTGTGAGAATATTTGAAAATTTGTTTGGTAATCTAGAAAATTCAAAGAAAATTTCGGATAATGAATATGAGAAAGGGAAATTTTTGGCAATTTTTTTCAGAGAGAGTAGAAGATGATTTTCGGAGAATTTTTTGATTTCGATAGAGTTAATGTTGGGCTGACAGTGAGTTTTGTTGGGTTTGAGACTGAGTGCCTTTGAAACTACTGTTTTTACTGGCGTTTTTGCAACGCAGGTAAAGATTGATAGCTCAGGCGGTTTCAAGAACCGCCAACTACCAGTAAAAAACATTTTTTTATAGTGAAAATAATATATTAAATAAAAAGTCCGGTTAATTGATGTTCATATACACTAATTAAAGATTATTAAATTACTATTTTAATATTTTTTTTATATTTAATTCATTAGTTTACTAAATTAAAAAAAATAATTCATTAATTATATTTTTTTCTTTACATATTATCTTAATCAATGTTACTAGACACTGAATGATGACATTGATTAACATTTCTCTTAAATAAAAAGAGTTTTGTTAACGGATACTTTTAAAATTAGTTAATATATTATTTATAGTAATAATATTATATTAAATATAATAATTGATAACTTTATTTATTTTTTTTTTATTATTTTCAATACATTAACTTAAAAGAATATCTTTAAAACATTATTAACAAAATTTATAAATTTTTTAAAAATAATAATAATAAACAAATAATTTTTAATTAATATTTATAAACATTCATTAACTAAAGCTAGTAAAACTTTTGACAACACAATGCTAACGTCATATTTTGTACTTGAAATATATGTTAGCGGTGAGGGTAGGGCCAATTGGTTGAGGAAAAAGAAAGGTCAAAAGGACTAACCGACTAAATGAACCGTGAACAATTTTTGTATACTAAAGTATTACATGAAAAAACTTTTAAATTTTCAGAAATTTTATGCTTTTTTATCTTTTTTTTCTTTAGAGACAAAGGAGCCCTTGATTTGTTCCAACTTTTTGAAACCAATCAACCATTGAAAAGAGAAAAAAAAAAAATGGAAAAGATTAAAAGAACAATCGGGTCATGTGATGTGCTACATGTCATTTGCAATTGTGTGTAGTCATTCGTTGAAATTTCAAAATTTATTTATATTTTAAAAGATTTGGATTAAAAATATTAAATTTAAAATATAAATTTAGACAAAAAAATAAAATCCATTTAAAAAATAAACCGAATTTTGACTCCAACAATCAAAGCCTGAGTCCGGTCCGACCCGGCCCGTTTTTCAATTATATAATATATTATTTTTATATATTATATAATTTATATTATATAAAAATAAATATATATAATACTATAGTGTAAACATTTTAAAATATGTTAAGTTATTTATATTTTAAAATTTAATAAAAAGAAATAAAGAGATAATATAAAAAATATATATTTGTTTAATTTTTTATGAAAAAAAATATATGAACGAGTCTAAACAGGCTTGAATTATCCATTTACAAATATAAAAAGATTTGAACAAAATTTAAGATTCATATTTCGAGTCGGCTCGCCCATGAACATCTCTACCAAACAGTCAAAGACTCTCCAAACAAAAAAAAAAAATGAAAAAAATCATCAATATAAAATTCGCGACAAAAAGAATTTCAATTCAATTTGATTTTATTCAAATTATTATTTAATTAATAAAAAATATTTTTATTTAAATATAATTATAAAATATAAAAATATTTTTAAATAATAAAATAAAATTTTCGAATTTAACAAATTGAACCGATCTTAGAACAAGTCTTATCGATCCTACTCTTCATTGCAACTTTCTTTTGTTTGCCATCTGATATTTTTCCAGGAAAATAATGAGTGCAACATCCACTTACCTGGGGCCACGTGTCATTTCAGGGAGATGAAGCAAATTATGTCACTGGACAAGAACAAGAATACAAGATGGTACTGGACAGTGAGTGGACAGCAAGATCAATGAATTTTCTTTTTAATTGGCAGGCTCTCTTTTTTTCCTAGAAAAAGCATTTGAGTGCATCTGATTGCGCACTTTAAGCGAGTGTTTGATGACAAAAACAAGTTGCCATTTCCTGGAAAAAAAAAAGTTGAATCTGATAGCTTCTTTTGAAATTGTGAACCAAAATGTCAAATTTATATATCACCTTTCGAATTTGAAAGCTACTGCTCTTCAGTCTTTATAGATTTTTTTGTTTGTTTGTAATCTCCATAATTTGTTCTGTTTTTCTTTCTTTTCATTGATAAATTCTTTTCAAATGTTACTAAATTTATTCGTGTGAATATGAGAAAGAGAAAAGAAAAAGCAATAGTTGTCTCCTTGACTAAAAACCAATCTAGTTGATGAAACTTAAATACAATAGTTAGACTCTTTCTTGTTAGTTTAACATGGTATTAAAATTTTCTGAATTCAAATTTTGATAATCTTTTTTTTAAATATTTTTTTACCCATTGTCTTATTACCCATCTTTTATACTTAAATTCCCATGTAAGTTCATTAATCATTTATTCGATTTGCATTTGAGGAGATACGTTAAAATTTAAATATAATAATTGAATTTTTTCTATCAAATTATTTTTTAAAAATAAATGATCGTCCAATTTAGCATACGTTATAAAATATGGGCAGTTTAAACAAACGGTTCTTCCAATTTTACACCGTCCATAACTGATTGCTTTTCACCAAGATCTGTAAGACATGCATATCTTTCCTAGTTATGGGACTCTGTAACAAAACATGCAAATTTACACATTGGGAAATGGAGGGTAATAAAAGAATGGGTCGGGTGGTGGGTAGGACAGATCCTCACCCTTTTCAAGCATTGGCTCTCGGCAGCTTCCTGCCCTGCAGAAAACACACAAGCATATGCTGCTGATCATCACTAAAATCTTGGGTTTACAATTTCTATCTGCTGCTGATCATGACAAAAACCCTGAACGTTCTGTTTTCTTCATCTTATTCCTTACTCTCTGCTCCCTTGTCTATTAGAATTCTTACTTGACTTAAGCATCCGATATCGGAGTTGATGGGCAGAAACCGAATTTACCGAAAAATCTGGAAAACACAACCGGTAGTTCTTTCTCTCCCAATTAACAAGATCTGTAAATATGGTACTAAATTGCACAAGATATATATATATATATATATATATATACTCCAGCAACACAAATTCAACCAAGGATAATCACAAACAACCAATCACACGAGACACACAATTTTTACGTGGAAAACCCCTTTAAATCAAAGGGTAAAAACCACGGGACTTAAGAGTCCAGTCAAAATCTCCACTATAATGAAAGTGTGTTTACAATATCACAATAATTCAGCTAACACAATGAGTACACAACTCTAACTTAGCTATCAACAAGTGATATTATAATCAAAGAGAGAAAGTTGAGAAATCACCCCAAAAAACGTGACTACTGTTCGGACACAAAACAGAACGTTATAGTGTTCAGATGGAAATTCTCACCGTACACAATCAGCATCTACGTATCCTATAGCCACTGCCAGAAAATCAAGAAGATCGGACCACGGATGAACCTTCGATCGACGACTTGATCAAAACTGTGCAAACTCACTCTTTCTTCTCTTCTCTGCCGCCTCTCCTTTTTTTCTTTTGTTTTGCTTCTGTCTCTCTCATAACAAAATACAACAACCCTCTAAATTAAAAGGGCAAAGGGCAAAATGGTCTTTCCTCCACATGGGAGGGACCCACGCCCAACAAATCTCCCCCTCCCGACTATGTGGAGGTGTTCGCCATCCTGGCGATCAAACAACATATTTCAAACTTTTCTCTTGGTAAGGCTTTAGTCAACATATCAGCACCATTATCATCAGTATGAATTTTCTCAAGTTCTAACAATTTAGCATCGAGAACATCTCGTATCCAATGATACCTTACATCGATATGTTTAGACCTAGCATGAAAGGTTGAATTCTTACCAAGATGAATAGCGCTTTGGCTATCACAAAATAAAACATACCTCTCTTGGGTAAAGCC
This sequence comes from Fremontodendron californicum, assembly GCA_030761205.1. Taxonomy (NCBI): domain Eukaryota; kingdom Viridiplantae; phylum Streptophyta; class Magnoliopsida; order Malvales; family Malvaceae; genus Fremontodendron; species Fremontodendron californicum. The sequence goes on along the minus strand of JAULJL010000009.1, from coordinate 5,958,519 downwards.
AAGTTCTTGCATAAATTTCTTCATCCAAAGCAACTCCTTGCACGCTTCGGTCACTGCAATGAACTCTGACTCAGTAGTGGACAATGCAACACATTTTTGCAATCTGGATTGCCAAGCCACAGCTCCCCCTGCAGAAGTAATTAAGTAACCCGAAGTGGACTTTCTGGAGTCAATGTCTCCAGCCATATCAGAATCTGTATAACCAACTAGAACAGGTTTCTCATTGCCGAAGCAAAGTTTCAAGTTGGAAGTACCCCGAAGATATCTCATAATCCACTTCACTGCATTCCAATGCTCTCTGCCTGGATTAGAAAGAAACCGACTGACAGTGCCAACAGAATGAGCTAAGTCAAGTCTTGTGCATACCATTGCATACATCAAACTACCCACGGCTGAAGCATAAGGAACCTTCTGCATGTCTTCCTTCTCTTCTCTTGTGAAAAGACTCTGCTTGACACTCAATCTAAAGTGTGTAGCAAGAGGAGTGCTCACCACTTTAGCTTTGTCCATACTAAACCTTTGAAGTACTTTTTCAATGTACTTCTCTTGTGATAACCACAATTTCTTGGCATTTCTATCACGTGTGATCCTTATGCCAAGAATTTGCTTTGCTGGCCCCAGGTCCTTCATCGCAAAGGATATACTCAACTCTTGCTTCAACATATTAATCTTAGAAGCATTACGACCAACAATAAGCATATCATCAACATAGAGCAACAAAATAATAAAATCATCACCAGAGAATTTCTTGACAAAAACACAATGATCAGAAGTAGTCTTCTTGTAGCCATGCTCCCCCATAACAGACTCAAATTTCTTGTACCATTGCCTCGGAGCTTGCTTCAAACCATACAAGCTCTTATTTAATTTGCACACATAGTCCTTTTTTCCTTGTGCAATGAAACCCTCTGGTTGCTCCATGTAAAGCTCTTCTTCTAAATCACCATGAAGAAAAGCAGTTTTCACATCCATTTGCTCGACTTCCAAGTCATAATAGGATGCCAAACTCAATATAGATATGATAGAGGACATTTTTACAACTGGAGAGAATATTTCCTCAAAATCAATCCCCTTTTTCTGACTGAAACCCTTGACGACCAATCTAGCTTTGTATCGTGGAGTTGAAGAATTCTCTTCTTGCTTCAACCTGTAAACCCACCGATTTTTCAAAGCTCTTTTACCCTTAGGCAATTTCACCAGCTCAAACGTATGGTTGTCATGTAAAGATTTAAGCTCATCTTTCATAGCATCAACCCACTGATCTTTGCATTCACTCCCCATAGCCTCTTCATAACACTCCGGTTCTTCCCCATCAGTTAAAAGAACATACTGATCAGAAGAATACCTCACAGAAGGTTGTCGGTCTCTAGTAGACCTCCGAAGTGGAACTGCTGGTGGAGATATAGGTCCTTGGTGTTGATCATTCACAACACTATCCATGGGAGCATCAAAATCACCCATACCCTGCTGGTCATCATGGACATCTTCTTGCATGCCATCCTCAACTGGATTTGGCGGAGGGGTTAGAGGAATTGGATCCATGGCGGTCAAGTCATCACTATTCTGTGGATCAGTTTTCTCCACCTTGTCAATGTCATCAATGGTCTGATCCTCAATGAAAACAACATCTCTGCTTCTAACAAGCTTCTTTTCAACTGGGTCATATAACCTGTACCCAAATTCATCTTGACCATAACCAACAAAGATACATTGACGAGTCTTGGCATCTAACTTTGACCTCTCATCCTTTGGAACATGTACAAAAGCCTTGCAACCGAACACACGCAGGTGATCATATGACATATCCTTACCAAACCAAACTTTGTCTGGAACATCACCTTGCAAAGGAACACTTGGAGACAAATTAATCACATGTGCCACTGTATACAAAGCTTCACCCCAAAAAGATCTAGGTAACTTTGCATCTGAAAGCAAACATCTGACTCTCTCAATCAATGTTCTGTTCATTCTTTCGGCTAAGCCATTCAACTGTGGTGTCTTAGGAGGTGTCTTTTGATGTCTGATTCCCTGTGCACGACAATAATCATCAAATGGTCCACTATATTCGCCGCCGTTATCAGAACGAATGCACTTCAACTTCTTCCCAGTTTGCCTTTCAACTGAAGCCTGAAACTGTTTGAACACATCAAGCACTTGGTCTTTTGTTTTCAAAGTATAGACCCAAAGTTTTCTTGAATGATCATCAATAAAAGTCACGAAATAAAGTGCACCACCATACGACCTTACTTTCAAAGGACCACAAACATCGGAATGTACCAACTCTAGCAAATCTGATTTTCTTGAAGGAGGATGACTCTTAAATGAAACTCTTCTTTGTTTTTCAGCCAAACAATGAGCACAATTCTTCAGTGTAGCATTCTTCAACCCAGAAAGTTGATTCTTCTTGGCCAGACAATTAAGCCCCTTTTCACTCATGTGACTAAGCCGTTTATGCCATAGCACAGTTGAACTATCATTTTTCGTCACATTAACAATGCCTCTGGAAATTGAAGACTGCATCAAATATAAATTTGAACACTTCTTTCCTCGAGCCACAACGAATGAGCCTCTAGTCAATTTCCACTGACCATCACTGAAGGTGTTACAAAATCCCTCATCATCTAGCTTTCCCGCTGAAATCAAATTCAAACGGATATCCGGTGCATGTCTGACATTTTTTAGCGTCAACTTTGTTCCATTGTTAGTTTCCAAACAGACATCTCCCATGCCAACAACATGTGCCAAGCCATCATTACCCATCTTCAATACCCCAAAATTACCAGGCGTATAAGATGTGAAGAATTCCTTCCTAGACGTGACATGAAGTGAAGCACCAGTGTCTATTACCTAACTTGTCTCGTCGCATGCTAAGTTGATCACATTCTCATCACAAGTAACCAACAGATCATCAGAGGTAGCAGTAGTAACACGATCATTCTTTCCATGATCCCTCTTCTCTTGTTTATCACTACCACCTTTGTTCTCTTTCCTCCACTTGTAGCAATATTTCTTGATATGGCCCATCTTGCCACAATGATGGCACTCAACATTTTTAAATCTTGATCTTGACTTGCTTCGGCTTTTATCTCTACCCGTTTCATTTTTGCTCCTACTTCTCTCCCTATTTTCCGTAACTAGAACCTCAGACTGTGATGAAGAACCCTGAGACTTTCTTCTCACTTCTTCATTCAAAACACCATTCTTGGCAAGTTCCAAAGTTACTACACCATTAGGAGCAGAATTAATAAGTGAAACCCGAAATGTTTCCCAAGAATCCGGTAGAGTAGCAAGCAACCAAAGCCCTACTACTTCATCCTCAAATTTGATGCCCATACCAATTAACTGATTCATAACTCCTTGAAAATCATTCAAGTGATCAGCCACAGTTGTTCCTTCTTTATACTTCAGTTCCATCATCTTTTTAAGCATGAACAACTTGTTATTGCCAGACTTTAAAGCATACAAGTTTTCAAGCTTGTTCCACAATGTGCGTGCATGTGTCTCTTGATCAATGTGATTGTAAACATTTTCCTCAACAAATTGGCGAATAAAAGCACACACCTGCTGATGCTCAAATTCCCATTCCTCATCACTTTTAGATTCGGGTTTTTGAGTAGCAAAGACAGGAAGATGCAAAGACTTCACAAATAACAGGTCTTTCATTTTATTCTGCCACAATTGATAATTTGTGCCATTCAAAACAATCATTCTACTTGTGCCAGCCTCCATAATTACACAACAACACAACCAAAGCTCTGATACCAGTGTGATGGGCAGAAACCGAACTTACCGAAAAATCGGGAAAACACAACCGGTAGTTCTTTCTCTCCCAATTAACAGGATCTGTAAATATGGTACTAAATTGCACAAGATATATATATATATATATACTCCAGCAACACAAATTCAACCAAGGATAATCACAAACAACCAATCAAACGAGACACACAATTTTTACGTGGAAAACCTCTTTAAATCAAAGGGTAAAAACCACGGGACTTAAGAGTCCAGTCAAAATCTCCACTATAATGAGAGTGTGTTTACAATATCACAATAATTCAGCTAACACAATGAGTACACAACTCTAACTTAGCTATCAACAAGTGATATTATAATCAAAGAGAGAAAGTTGAGAAATCACCCCAAAACACGTGACTACTGTTCGGACACAAAACAGAACGTTATAGTGTTCAGATGGAAATTCTCATCGTACACAATCAGCATCTACGTATCCTATAGCCACTGCCAGAAAATCAAGAAGATCGGACCACGGATGAACCTCCGATCGACGACTTGATCAAAACTGTGCAAACTCACTCTTTCTTCTCTTCTCTGCCGCCTCTCCTTTTTTTCTTTTGTTTTGCTTCTGTCTCTCTCATAACAAAATACAACAACTCTCTAAATTAAAAGGGCAAAGGGCAAAATGGTCTTTCCTCCACATGGGAGGGACCCACGCCCAACAGAGTGTGCCCTGGAGTCATAACTTGAGCGCCGCTTTGACTTCCGTCTTTATTTCGGTTCCTGTTCTATAGCTTTCTTTCCACCAAAAAAATTATTGAATATTTTCAAAATAAATATGAGATAAAATCCCACATTGAAAAAGAACAAAGGTAATAATGTTCTTTAAATATAGAGAAATGAATGACTTTAATAGTTGGACACAAGTGGACTCAAGTGGGAATTGGTTCATGGTTAGGCTTGGATGATCTAGTAATATATTATAAAGACACTTGGGCACGTGCAACTAATAATTAATTAACTCTGTTTCAAACAGATAGATTCGTTGTACAGAAGCTACCTGTCTGTTCCAGATTCGTTCAGACAAGTTATGTCTGTACAAGAATCAATCCACTGAAGACATTTTTCGTTTTTCTATTCTCCCTTCTTCTTCAAGATATTTCTCGGATTCTTCTATAAAGTATTGCTGGAGAAATTCTTTGAAAAAATTTAATGATTTTGTTATACACTGCTCAGTGGATTGATTTTGTCAGTGCAATACGCAATCAATCATTAGGCTTCAGTATAGTGACATTGATACACGTATTGAAGCCTTGTTCTTGTTATAGTTTCCAGACATTTTTGGTCTAACAAAAATCACCCTCCAGCTTAAAACACCATCAACAATCTTGTTGTTTGATTGAGTTGTGCACGTTTCTTTTATGCAAAAACGGGGTCTCTACTTACATATATAATCTTTAATTTTTCCAGCACTATATCACTCTTATTAGCTGGCTGACAAGAGAGATGGATATATATCATATATTGCCAGAACTAATTCAGAAGTAATAGCTAATTAGTTGGTAGCATGGCCTGTACAAGTTTTTCTGCCTGCCACCATTCCCTTCTTCATCTTCTTCTCCTAATTTGCTTTCTCTCTTATCATAAATCTCAATCAACATATGACCTTTTTTTTTAGATCATTTGTGGAAATAATGTCGGTAACTAACAATCTATACATTGAATTATAGGTTAATGGTTTCCTGTCATTATCTATGTCTAAGTCTAACAGTTTGATGAAGGTATCTGACATTTATATATCTTCAAAAAACTTTATTGTTTTCTCATTTCATTTTATGCTACAATCATAAACAGATTTGTTTTTGTTTCGAATCTTCATAAATTTTAGGGTATTTTTACTAATCCTAAGTGCCTGGCATTCCAACCAGCAACACCCTGCTTGGACAGAAAGTATGCAGTTGGCAATGTCTGCTTTAACATGCATGATTTTTTTTCAAGTTTTTTCTATAGAAAATCAAAAGGAGAAATCCTGTTAACGATTCTGAAAAAAGTATAGTTTACACACATAAAGTCATTACTTCTATCTCCACCCTTTTTGGATTCGGGCAATTTAGTACATTCCTTTTAAAATTGTTAAATGAAACAAGTTCATGATCAAGAAAAGAAAACTAGTACTATATAAAAGAAAACTAGAAAAGAAATTGATTTAAACGCGCATGCAAGCATGCAGAAGCTTACACATAATTAATTATATAAATATATATATATATATGCTGAATCCCCTATTAAGCAATAGTAATTATGAGTTTATAATCTCTAAACATAGGGAGTGGGCAGGAATTAGACAGACAAATAATAAAGTAACCACAAAAAGAACAGCTAGAAAGGCCAATTTTGGGGATTGGGGATGTTAAATAATAAGACCCACATTAGTTAAAGAGCATAGGTTAAGTTCCCGCAATCCTGGCAATTGAAGTAACTATAAAAAATATTAGAATGAGCTAATGCAACAGAAGAACATAAAAGCCTAGCTAATAAGAAATTAGCAAATGGGATTTGTTTAAAAATGAGTGGGGGAGGTTTTGGAGTGGGGAGAGATGTGATAAGTGGAGAAGATAAGAGAGGAAATCTATGTTGTTCCGACTCTTCATTTTTCTTGAAGTACATGTGTCCAACACCCGTGTCAGACACATATTCGGACATGGGTATGGGGATATGATCTTCCAAGGACCCTCCAAATACATAAAAAAAAAAAAAAAACCTTAGAATAAATCAAATATACTTGTATCCGACACTCACACTCAAGTCCGAGTAACATAGGAGGAAATAATGCAATTAGTAAAGAGAAGATGAGGTTCGGGGGACAGCATGCTTGGGGAGAGTGAGGGCTGGGGGATATGGGGAAGGGAAGGGCCGCATGAAATAAAAATCCAATGTTTCCTTTGTATAGAACAAGTTTGTCTAGCAAGGGAGGGTGGATTAGGGTACAATGGTGTATATAGGCCATAATCCACTAATGTTTTTATTCAAATCATAAATGCACAATGCTCTATATATAGCACCATCTGAGCCTCTGAATTTTACCCATAACTTGCTCAGAAAAAATTCTGTGTTTTGTGTTGCAAAATAAAATATTCATAATATGACCATTTCACTAGGGATTAAAGAAATATACCATCTCAGATTGTCCATGTCTTGCCTTTTCTTGGAGTCATAAAGTATGTATGAAAATGCTTGTCTCTGTAGGATATTCATATATAGAAGACAAACAAGCTGATTAAATTAAGTGGAGAGTGGAAGTTTTGTGTTGAATCTTGGTTCAAAGAGTAGAATTTTTCAGCCTTCCACTCTCTTGAAAAAAAGTAAGTTCAATCCTACACTTTCATGACAAATTAAACACATAGGCTTTCATAATTTCACTCTCATTTACTCAGCATAAAAACTACTATGTGACATGTAAATAAACTCTTCCATAACTTTTTCTTTTGATATATACATCAATGCAATTGTTAATGTTTCACAAATAACATGCCCCAAGAGGGGAAGTGTTCCACAAACAAGGTCATAACTTGTAGCTGGACTAGAGAAAACAAGGGAAGCTGCATTTCATTAGGGGCAACTGGCAACTTGGCAAAGGCAATCATGTTTTTATTTCAATTACCATAAATTTTTGCTAAAAAAAAACAAATAGAGCTTGGAAAATATAAATAAAACTAAAAAAATAAGTGGTCCACGCGTGCCAAGATCAGCTGTGTATGTGTGAAGAAGCGTGCTTATGAGGCACTCACGTGTGGCAAGGTTTTATATATACGCATGAAGAGAATGCTCTCAATAGAGTAGTAGTAGTCAAGGAAGAAAATTTTAAGCTTCTTAGCTTTGCTACTTTGCATTGTTTTCACACTGATATGTGTATAGCTTGGGGAGCAAAGAGACAAAGCTAGAAAGAGATATTCTTGCATTACTTTAGCCGGCTTTTTATGGTTTTGTAAGAAGCCAAAGTATACATAAACAAAGAAGCTTTGTGATAAAGAAAGAGAGATAGTTAATGGAGATGGAGAGTGAAACACAGCAGTCAAAATTTAGGAGGATTTGTGTGTTTTGTGGAAGTAGCCAAGGCAAGAAGAGTAGCTATCAGGATGCTGCTATAGAGCTTGGCAGAGAATTGGTAGTTAACAAAAAGCTCTGGTTTTTTTTTTCTCTGTTTCTTGTGGTCTTTTACACAAAATGAGACTTGTTTTGATATGGTTTTTGTTAGAAACTTGTTTTTTACTAATATGGAGGAAATGGGTTCTGCAAGAAATCTTTTGAAAGTTGCTTAAAGCCTTAAACTTTTGTTTCATACGGTTGTATCTTCGCGTATAATTTTCTATTTTTAATGTTTGTAACTTGTTTGTGAATTGGTTCATGGTATCTGGCTTTTTCAAAATCCCTCAAGTTTTTAGCTTTCTGCTTTTTGGTTGTCTCTAGCTAGCATCTATCTATCTCTCTTCCTTTCTCCAAAGTCCTTGGTAGGAAACTCCAATGGTTTTTCAGTTTTTTCTAAATGCCTATTCAAGAGGTAGAAAAGAAGGGCACTGTTTTTCCTTGAAATCTCATTAAGTTATTAAAAGTTTGGAAATTTTAATGTACGAAGAAGTACTAGTGTGTTGAATGAACAGGAAACTATCCTTTTCAATCTCATATTGTAGGTAATCTCATGAATGTACTCTGAAGAAACATTGGTTTTGTCAAATGAGTTCATTGAAGATACATGCTTGAACTTTGAACCATAGTCTCATTCCCTCCTTTAACATGCTTCCTTTTTGCACTCGAAAGTCTCTCATGCCAAGGCTTGTTTCTGTTCTTTTGCAGGTCTCAAGGAACATTGATCTGGTCTATGGAGGAGGTAGCATAGGTTTAATGGGTTTGGTTTCACAAGCTGTTCATAATGGAGGTCGCCATGTCATTGGGTAAAGTCTAATTTTCTTTTTTTTTCTAAGACATTCCAACAAGTTTAAGAAACAAATTCAGTGAACTGGCTTTGTTCTTATTGATAATTTGTCTTCCTCATTACAAAACTATTCTTAGTTTTGGGTTCCATTACAATTGATTTTTGTCATGTTATTGTCTCTCTGCAGAGTTATTCCCAAGACGCTCATGCCTCGAGAGGTATGTCTGCTACAGCCAGGGAAAAAAAAGTCATGAACCTTTTCTTATTTAAATTGAAAAAGAAAAAAGAAATGGACCTACCTACAAGTTTCATCACTTTTTTCTTTCTTTTCACTATCCATGGTGTTAGATTTTTTGTTCATTTCTTTTCAACCTCACTTTCTTTCTTTATTTCTTTTCAAATCTTGTTTTCTGTCTTTGCTTTTGCTTCTGGTTTCCTCTCTTTTCTACCACTTTGATTAGCCAAACTTTTCTCTTTTGTTTTTTCACTGTTATTAATTTTTTTAATATTTCTTGTTTTTCTGGTTCTTTGAAGAAGACTTGATACTTGATAGCCTTATCCACAATAATACTGGGACAGCTGCAACTTGCCACTTTACCTTTTTCCTTTTTTTGTAAATAGTTTTGGGATCACAACATTGGTTTCTTTGCTTGTGTTTTTTCTTTGTTGGCCTTTTGTATTTTTTTTTTTGTTTTTTGCATTTATGTAGCTAAAATATGTACTGGCTAGGGACATTGCTCAGTAATGAAGTCTTTGAATTAAGTCCACTATTCCTGCAACTCTCATCATTGCTTCACTGCACAATACTCGAAATCTCTCTCTCTTTCTCTCTCCAGATTTCAGTTTTTTATTTTGTTTTCTGTTCACTTTGCAGTTAACTGGTGAGACAGTAGGGGAAGTGAAGGCTGTTGCAGATATGCATCAAAGGAAGGCAGAGATGGCTAAGCATTCAGATGCTTTTATTGCCTTACCAGGTTAGTATAAGCAGCTTTACACCAAAATATCAAGGCAAATCAAGCTAACTTGAAGCTACCAGGTGCTTTTACTTCACCAATTTTAGCATGCAAGATTGACCATATCTCATGATTTGATTCACTTGAGGATGGCTGAGTTCCTCTATTTTATTTGATCTTTCAGTTCAGAAAAAGAAACAAAATAAATCCTGAATGCAAAGACTGACCTCTCCTCCTTTACCTTTAGATTTGCTCATTTGATGTAACTAATGTTTCCATGTTATGCTAAAAGATAGTTTTACAAAAGGTGCTATGCTATGGGGTAAGGGAAGTCAAAATATTAACACATGTGGCTGTTATAGTTTGATACTAGTAACTATTTTTGGTATTTACTATATGCTGTGAAAGCAACTATGTGATGCCACCAGAATTATCACAACTTTTGAATCTTCTCTTACAACACAGACCCCAAGGCCCATGATTAGAGATCAACCCTTCAAACCTTAGTTTTTGACCCATCAACATCTTACACTGAAAATTAGACCTTCTGAGGAACTCTCTTTCCTTGGTTAGTATGCTTTTTTTTCCCTCTATGTATTCCCAAAGTCTGTGGTGTTACAGTGCCCCCCCCCCCTACCATATTAAGAGTGAAGGATATCCTTAAAACTTTCACTAAAGAGTGTTTGCCAACTAGCACCTGCATCTAACAGGGAATCCTATTTCCCTCTTTCAAAAGGCTACTCTTTTTTAGTTCTTTTTCAGCTAACTTTGAATTCTATTTTTGTCTTGAAAGTTTATTCTGAATTGAAAGGTGGAGGTGGGAGGATATGCAATGGCAAATCAGTCATTTTATTCTTCAGGGGAATTGTCCTTTGCATGTTACCTACCAAAAGAAAATGAAAAATCAAGTGGGAAAAACTGTGTAACAGTGTAAGGTGATAATGAGGTAGAATGAGAGCCATTATGACATGAATCGGTAGGTAGAGGATTATGCCTCTATTTTCACCAAGGATGGGAGCAATAAATACCTTGTTTTTGGAGAAAAGCTGGGGTAAATGATAATCTAGAAACTCCTTGTTGTGTATGCCATAAATGATAAAACCATGGCCATCAAATGACAGGCAGTTGAAGTACACTTTAGTAATCCTTATTATTACTGCTTAGTCCTAGGAATTGCACTAAACTTCATATTAGCATAAGCAAAGAGGAAGTTAAACTCTGTTCCTTTACCTTTTCATGCTTTGAAGTTAATAGTTTAATTCTAACCTTACCTCTAGTAGTTTAAATCTTATAATGTCCCCATCTCTTTTTTTTTTTTTTTAATTTGATTGAATAAATAGAATCATAGATGTCTTTGCTTTTGAATACCCTTGTGTATTCCTGTCTCTCAATCATGTTAGGGCACCAATAATAATGTTGTACTATAGACTGACATGATCATTTCTACAATGAAAGAGCATCAATAGTTAGGTACTAAGTTATCTCTTTTGCAGCATTCACATGATTTGGTTGCAAAAGTATAAAATAATGGATGAAGAAAACTAATATAAAATACATGCAGGTGGTTATGGAACTCTTGAAGAACTGCTTGAAGTGATTACCTGGGCTCAGCTTGGAATACATGATAAACCAGTACTGTGTCCCTTAATTTGCTTTTTTCCTTATATGCTGATGATCCCTCACAAACTCATCCATGAACTTAACAATTAATAATGCATAATCTTCCACATTCTTTCAGGTTGGCTTGCTGAATGTTGATGGATACTATAACTCATTGCTTTCTTTTATTGATAAAGCTGTGGAAGAGGGATTTGTTAGTCCAAGTGCACGCCAAATCATTGTATCTGCCCCCACAGCAATGGAGTTAGTAAAGAAATTGGAGGTATAAAAAAAATAAACTTCTTCACATGTGCTATACCTTCATTATGTATATATATATATATATATATATATATATATATATATATATATATATATATATATACCGATAGACGGGATAAGGATTATTTAATTATTATTTTAATAATTTTTTTTTTTTTACATTTAATGCATTACTTTTATTAAATTCAAAAAAAAAAAAAAATCATTAATTGTATCCCATAAAATATCACCTTAACTAGTGTCACTAGACACCAATTAACATTTTCATATATCTTTTATCTTTCAAGCAGCTTCTTATTTAAGGAGTCATAGGTGTTCCATACATTTATCCCCTGCTCTGTTCCCAAATTAGAGCAAGATAAAAACATTTTCAATATTTGGCCTTTGTCTAATTAATCCCAAGTATAACCAAAGATAAAAATAATAGTTCCAAAATGAAACAAATATTTGATTGTACCCTAAATTTGAAACTAGTTTACTTTAGTGATACAAAATAAAGCATATATATATATATATTTAATTCAAACAGATTTGATTGTTTCATGTGAAGGTGTACATTTGTTGTATTATTTCCTTAACCATCATATCTTTATCCAAATAAAAGTGTTCCTGCAATTAATGGCCTGTTTTTCATGTCTACTTACTATTACAGGAATATGTCCCCTGCCATGAAAGAGTTGCTTCTAAGTTGAGTTGGGAGATGGAGCAGCTTGGCTACTCTAAAACATATGATATATCTAGGTAATGCTTGGAGTGCATGAAAGGAGAAGGTAGATGGAATTTGGAAGGCTCTAATTGAAAAAGACTTAAAATATTTCCTTCGATGTGGGAATTCTTTTTGTAAATTACTGCTATTGAGTATTGACATCAATATATAAACTTCAACCTTCTCTTTTAGTGGAAAATTGATTCTCTTTTACATTGTAAGTACAAAATGCTTATGAACAGTGCTTTTTTATAATGTTAACTAATCTGTATCTCGACTGTCTTTCAATTTATCTGATCAATCATTTTTATTAATTTCTTCTTCCTTCTCTTTTGGAGTTTGGTAGATTGAACAGGTATTTAAATTGCAATCGTAGACGTATTTTCAATTGCATTGCGTTTATTAAGATTGAAAAAAAACTAAAATTGTAACGTCACGTTGCGACCGTTATTTAAATCTCTAATATCATGGTTTTCTGAGTATCAAGGATTAATGCAAAAGCTTCAAATGAAACTATCATGACTTCTGTCAACTTTTTAACATCCTGATTCCTGAAGCTTTTCTCTAGTCAACTTGATTTGATTTATTATTGATATTCTTTAGCCAAGCTGTTGTGCAAGATCAATCCCAGCAATTTCATTGAGGCCATTTTTCAGGTTTTTAAAAGCAAAATTAACTCAAGTTTCCTTTTACATTTGTTTCCTGTTTGAGTGACATGAACCAATCACTTAACAGTCAAAGGCTTGTTGGCATGTGCAATTAAATCAACAAAACCAATGATGATCCAACACCAAAGGCTTTGTGTTATCAATTAAGTGAAAAAAAAGTGAAAGGGCCATATCATGTAAGAAACATGTCCTCAGTCATTGTTCAAGTTTTTTTTTTTTTTTTTTTAGCTGCAGTGGTTTTGAGCCTAGCTAGGGGCACCCCGACAGGCAGGATTAAACCCAAACGACCACGACCAATAACGGAAGCAGCCAGGTGGTTTAATGGAAGAGAAGAGAGAGGGGCCTCTTTGCTTTTACTGATGAGACAAATGGAGCTGCTCAGTACCGTCCCTCAAGTGAGTCGATGACATGTGGAGACCCGCACCCAACTTACGTTGTATTGTCCGTTTTGACTCGAAAGTCTCACAATTTTATCTCACAGAAAGCGACTCAAAAATATGAATTTAAGTTTTTATATATACATTATAATGGATTTCAGAGTTTCTCAATGTGACATGTTTAATGTGGGTCAGATGTTTACCGAAACACAAGGGGAAGGGGAGGACCATATGCTATGGACATTTTAGGACAATATGATTTAACTTAAGTTAGGTCCCAGTTTCATCTCACAAAAGCTTGTGACTAGTGACTGATGGCATTGCTTTGTGCCATTAGTTTGAAGATTCACCTAAAGAGCATATGGCGGTTGTTGGAGAGTCACTTCCATAGCTTCTGTTGTTTAAATTGGCTTCAATGTGAAATTGGTAGTGTTCAATTATTATCTATTTTGGTTTTTGTGAACTCGAGTTTAGCTCAGTTAGTTCATGCAGTCACTCTTAAAAGCTCACATCTAATAAGTTTAGGATTCAAATCTCAGTATCTGCAACTCTTTTCCCCTAAGTTATGGCTTCCTTTGTACAAAAAAAAATGTTGTTTTCTGTCTTCTCCTTTTTTTGCCTATATTAGGGAGAATCGAACCTAAAGCTTGTGATTAAAAATCATGAGATCTAAAACATGTTATTGCTCTGTTTTTCTGCAATAAAAATTCACGGTTTATAAGCTTTCCTATAGCAAGAAAAGATCATTTGTACACTACTTTCTAGCTAACCTAGAACAATAGAAGGGAGGCATTTAATTCAAGGGTAGCATGTGTGAAAAACCTTTTACAAAGTCTAGTTATGTAAGGTCTATGATTTGTATTTTTCTGTTTTTTTTTTTCCGAAAAGAATAAAAAGGACAAACATTATAAATGCAAAAGAGACCGTCCAACATGGAAAGATATGAAGAAAGTTTGGTTAATATTGTGATTGGGAAAGGTCTTTTTAACAGGTTTTAATATGATAGGGTATTAGATAAGAAAGATATCAACATCCATGCATGATGCTTGGAAGTAAGCCCTGTCTGGAAAACATTGCATGTGAAATTGTGAAAGAAAATAATTTCAGGGAGAAAAGAGTTCATACTTGTTCTTTCATATACCCTCTTGTCTGTTCTTCAGCTTGTAACATCCCTGCCAAGTTCTATCTCAGAAATCATAGACTATCATTCCACTTTCATTTTTCTCACAAAGATATATATATATATATATATATATATATATATAACAAAGTACAGTTTTGGGTATTTGAATTATGAAAAACTATTCTATAAATCATAGCCACATGTTCATTAACTTATAATTAAGAAATTTCTTAAGTTAATATAATTTTCATCATATGTTCATATAAAAAAATATCGATATAAGTGGATCACTTCATATATATATATATATATATATATATATATATATATATATATACTTTGAACTATTGACCCGCTGATCTGGTTGGGCCAGGCCTCTATTTTTTGTGTATCAATTCCCAGAACTGTATGACTTACAGCAGTGGAGCCTGGGTCATATGGTTGGCCACTTAGCCTTAGCCAGCCCTCTTGTAATTGTAGACCAAGATAAATGATCCAGGCTGTTTACTGGACCATAGTTTCCCTACCAGACAATCACTTCATTTCACATTTCAGAAAATTTTAAGAAAGATTTTGAGCTTCTAGTACTATAATTTGCCTCTCATACATGGGTTTGAACTGGGTTCATTAGAAAAGGCCTTTAACTTTAATGGTTGAACCTTTGAACCCAAACCCAAAACTGATTCAAACCAAGAAAGGGAAAGTATTAACTATGTTCAAAGAAAAATGCCATTTTTCTACCCAAAATCAGTGGATTCGAATCTCACTAGCCAATGACTCCTTTCTTCTCACTTTTTTGCTTTGTATTTCAAGTACTCTATACATATAATAACTAGGAAGTTTAATGCTGCAAGAACAACCAGTTTAATGCCTATGTTACAAAATTAGAGAAATTGGATTTATACAACCGGTCGCTTTCTATCACCCAACATCTCCACCATCCTTAACCTCCTGTAGGCAAAAACCAGCAGTCAAGCAAGCAGATGTTAAGGCAAAGCAAAAAAATTTGGTGACTGTCTTGCTACTCCTAGCTAGGCCTAGCTGTTAGCATTTCTGATAATATATAGATTATAAAAATTAAGTTAGATTCTTGGAGATTGGCATATTATTAATTATCAACTTTGATGTTACTCCATTTTTTTTAAATTTTTTTCTCCATACATGTTAACAGACAGTACATGGATATCTCAACTTCTTAAACAGTTGCTTCCAAGATTTGTGTAGCACTTGCATTTGCTTTACCTAATGAAATATACAGTACTACCCTTTCCATTAATCTACCTTCTATTTCTACTACTATAAGTACCAATGTTTTTCTTCCCATTCCAACACAAGTCTTAAGAAAAAGGTGTCATTTTCTGATCAGTGGAAAGAAGGAAAATGGCAATGCAGCTTAATAGTTACTTGGGGTCTTTTTCTATTTGCATCTTTTGCTTTGCTTGGTTTCTGACTTTTCCAGCTGAAGCTGCTGTGAAGAAGTATCAGTTTGATGTGGGTGTTTTCTTTGACTATTAACTTTCTTTTCTAATGAAGGGTTAAGGCCTTTATATAACTCTTCTAGTGCTTTTTTTTTTTTTTTTTTTTTTTCTTTCTTTCTTAATTTCTGGGTTCAGATAAGAGTCAAGAATGTGAGCAGGCTGTGCCATGCAAAACCAATTGTCACAGTGAATGGAAGGTTTCCAGGACCAACCATTTATGTAAGAGAAGGAGATCGAGTTCTTGTCAATGTTACCAACCATGCACAATATAACATGTCCATTCATTGGTATGTCATTTACATACATTTCTAATCTAGCTTTATGCACAATATATATATAGTTAAGGAATCAACTTCTTGTTTTTTTTGTCTGCAGGCACGGTTTAAAGCAATTTCGCAATGGTTGGGCTGATGGACCTGCATACATAACACAATGCCCTATCAAGACCAGACATAGCTACACCTATGATTTTAATGTGACAGGACAACGAGGAACATTATGGTGGCATGCACATATTTTGTGGCTAAGAGCTACGGTCTATGGTGCCATTGTCATTATGCCGAAACAAGGAACCCTGTTTCCATTCCCTCAACCTCATAGAGAAACTAAAATAATCCTAGGTTTGTAATTGGTTAAAGTCAACTAATATTTGAAAGTTGTTTGATATGGAGAAATGGAATATATATATATATATATATATATATATTTATATAACAGGCTAAGTTTTATATGCAGGGGAATGGTGGAATTCAGACGTTGAAACACTTGTAAACCAAGCCGATAAGTTGGGGTTGCCACCACCAACCTCTGATGCTCATACCATTAACGGGAAACCAGGGCCACTCTTCCCATGTTCTTCGAAACGTAAGTAATAGCTAGCTTCGTGCTTTAGACTAGGAAAACATTTTTAAGAAATGGTTATCTTGATAACGGTTCGGTTCGATTTTAAAAATTATTATATATTTTTTTTTATAGTTTTTAAGTTTTTTCATTAATTTAGAAATGAAATATTTATTTTTTTATTATAAAAATAAAAATAAAAAAAATTCAGTTCGATTTGGATAATTGAGATTTTTTAATTTATGAACCGAAAACTGAACCGAACCGAATAAACCTAATTATTATTCGAACCAAATTCAATAATACCAAACCGAAACCAAATCGAATACTACGATTCGAATCGATTTTCGATTTTTTTGATTTTTTGCTCAGCCCTAAGAAATATAATAATGTTAAGCAATTAATGTGACTTGTTTTTTATTTTAGATACCTTTTCCATGGAGGTTGAGGCAGGCAAAACTTACCTGTTGAGGATTATCAATGCTGCACTCAATGATGAACTGTTTTTTGCAATTTCTGGTCATAACATGACTGTGGTAGAGATTGATGCAGTCTACACCAAGCCCTTTACAACCAGGGTTATCCTAATTGCGCCAGGTCAAACAAC
This sequence comes from Fremontodendron californicum, assembly GCA_030761205.1. NCBI lineage: Eukaryota > Viridiplantae > Streptophyta > Magnoliopsida > Malvales > Malvaceae > Fremontodendron > Fremontodendron californicum. The sequence goes on along the minus strand of JAULJL010000009.1, from coordinate 5,941,218 downwards.
CAATGTTCTAATTAAAGCTGATCAAAATCCGAGTCGATATTTCATGGCAGCCAGGCCTTTCATGGATGCACCAGTTCCTGTGGATAACAAAACTGTTACAGCAATTCTAAATTACAAAGGCATCCCAAACACAGTTCTCCCATCCATGCCCAAATTGCCTGCACCAAACAACACCAATGTCGCCTTCAGCTATAACAATAGACTTAAGAGCCTAAATACCCCACAATTTCCAGCAAAAGTCCCACTTAAAGTGAACCGCCATCTGTTTTACACAATTGGTTTGGGTGCAAACCCATGTTCAAATTGTCAAAATGGTACAAAACTCACAGCTTCATTGAACAACATAACCTTTGTGATGCCCAAAGTTGGTCTTCTGCAGGCTCATTATTTCAATATCAAAGGAGTATTCAGAACTGACTTCCCTGACCGACCTGCAATCCCATTTAACTACACTGGTTTACCACTTACAGCAAACCTGGGTACTTCATTAGGTACAAGGCTCAGTAAGGTGGCTTTTAATTCCACCATTGAGCTGGTATTACAAGACACAAACCTCCTCACAGTAGAGTCACACCCATTTCATCTTCACGGTTTCAATTTTTTTGTTGTTGGAAGTGGTGTTGGGAACTTTGATCCCTCTAAAGACCCTGCTAAATTTAACCTTGTCGATCCTCCTGAGAGAAATACAGTTGGAGTACCAACTGGAGGATGGACAGCCATTAGATTCAGAGCTGATAATCCAGGTAATTTTTTTCACAGAAATGAAACCTGTCAACAAATTGATTCTGACATGATTCCTATTTGTGCACAAATATACTGATTGAACTTAATCTGGCTTTTTCTGACAACATTTGCAGGTGTTTGGTTTATGCATTGTCACTTGGAGCTGCATACTATGTGGGGTCTAAAGATGGCCTTTGTTGTTGAGAATGGGAAGTCACCAGAAGAGTCTATTATACCACCACCAAAGGACCTTCCACCTTGCTAGACATTGAGAAATCAAATGATTATTAATTCTTTCTTGATGGAGGAACAATTCTTTGTTCCTACATTTTATGTATTTATTTCATCTTTGTTTTCTTGTAACATGCTCCCCTGCTGCAGTTCCAGGCGATTCTTTTGGGATGGAAATGTCCCATGATCAAAATGCTTTATTTGAGATTGTTTTCCCCATTTATGAGATACCAAGTTTCATCAATGAAGCTTTATATACTTTCTCCATCACAGTCTTTTCATTTTCTTGATAGAAAATGCATGTGGGATTGAATTTGTCTAGCAACAAACAGAAGCAAGCATAGAAAAATAAACACTATGATCAATTATGTTATAGCTCAAGTTGTCTGGACCTGAAGTAGGGAAACGAGGTTAAGGCATACAGAAAAAGTATAAAATGGTCCAAAAGGACAAGAACATGCCAAGAATATTGCAGCCTACTCACCTTCACATTGCTTCAGTATTTGGAGGTTTGTAACTTAGTAGAATGAATGATTCATAAAACAATGAGTTTTAGGAGTACTCATGCAAAATTCTATAAGTTTAAAAAACAAAACAAATTACAATCAAATTTGTAAATAATACATAAAAAACCATTATTTAATCCACAGACAAAAGAATTTTCATTTATATAACATCAAAAGGTAGCATGCTAAAAATGTCAGAAAACCTTGTTTCCTGTTAATTGACCTTCAAAGTTGCAGGTACCACCTCAATATTTTCACAGTTTTGTTGTCTGTTTACAGATGATGGGGTTGCTCTTAGATTGGAAGGCTTTGATCCTTTTGGACAGCAAGATTGTGACTTCTTATTAAAACCTAACCTTCTGGCGAATTTCCTCCAACTTCTCTTGGTCTTCACTAGTCTTTGGAGCTCCTCTTTCATACTCGAACAATCCTTTTCAAGCTCAGAAACTCGATGCTTCACATCATCCTCGCCGCCTGCAGCATGAGGTTGTGCAGAGCATATTGGATGAGACCCATCATTTTTAAGGATTCCAAAGTTTCCACTAGGATTTAGTGAGTTTTCAAGATTGTCAGAGACAAAGAACCATCCAGAAATCGATGTACGAAGTCGTAGTTGTTCAAAGAAAAGGACTTGGACGATTACTCGAAGAGGTAGCCTCTCATTCTGTGCAGCATGTGTACTGGCTTCCAATGACAGCTTTTGACAGTTCATCAGTCTGCAGAGTTGCTCTCTTTCAAGATCTGTAATCCAATGATGTGCCTGATAACATATAAAATGAATCCGAGTCCAAAACCATTAAGAATTACAATCAGAATTCTACTTTGTAAGTTCAATTACTTAAACAAAATTGATTTCAAAGTAGAATTAACAACATAGAAATAAAAACATGGTTGGAGATAATACTACCTTCATGTACACATCAATCGCATGATAGAGGCCATCATCAAGTGGTCTTGCATAATCAGGGATGGTAGCAGCAAGAGCCTCAAACTTGGGAAGCTTGAAATTAACATCTGGAGCCACTTCTGCTAAAAATCCATCTATCAGACTGGCCACCCTTGTCATCGGTGTCAATGAATCGGATCCATTCATTAATTGCCCTTCCTCAACTATGTAAGGAGGAGTTTCTAAAGCTGCAGCCTGCTCTACTAACATGAAATGATCAAGAATCCTCTGAACACAATCTATATCATAAAGTGTCTCTGAGTAACCCATATTTGGTATGAGCAAGTCCACAAGTGAAGCTTGATCCAACTGAGCTCCAACCCTCTTCTCCAAATTTTCTCTGCATGATGGACTTGCATGCAATACCATAGCTGTACGAAGGAGTCTAATGAGAAACTTGGAGGATGTGACTCCCTTCTTATTAGGAAGTAACCCTACAATCTCTTCCAAGAGATCCCTTTGATCGGCTTCAGAAGGGTTTGAAATATCCGTCCCCGGGTTACCATGGTTTGCATCATCGAAGCTCGATTGTCTATTCATCAAGGGGAGATATCTCCTAGCATAGTGTACTACTGATGCAGCAATGCTCTCAGGCCTCATGCCTCTTGATTCAATGCCTAAAATCAGTCTTTTATATAGTGGTAAACTAAGGAATGATACATCTTCATACCACCAATCTTCGCCTATAGGTTGCATCTTGGTTGCAGTTGATATTCCATTCCATAAGCCTGTGTTTTCTGGACTTTGCTTGCTCTCGCGTCCTGGCAAAGGCCAGCTGAATAAGCTTGGATCCGCACAAGCCTTCATCGCCAATGAATCGATGCACCTTGATACAATGTGAAGCTCTTCAGCATATGGAAGAACTTCTTCACATGCTTCAAGAGCTCTAATTGAATCTGCCCAATTGCCGAGTACTTCATTAAGGAAAGACTCTGTTTGCATTACAAGATTTCCATCTCCATAATCATCAGTCATTCGAAGGTACTCAGCTGCACATCTAATGCTGACTACATTTTGTGCAGTGAGTTCTATTTTAACACCATAGCAAAATTTGGATATAAGCTCAAAGGCTTTTGCTCCACCAGGTATATCATCAAGTCTCAAACTAAAACTTGCTCCATCCCCACTACAACACTCTTCAATAAGCTTCTCTAGTAGCCCACTTCTTGAAAGCAATGGAAACTGCAAAAAGATACCAAAATGAACCAGTATAGAATTAACTTAGCTGGAAAAAAAAAACTCAAAAGTCAGCCATTTCTTTTTGGTATTTAAAGTTGTTAGGGTTTGATCCCAGTCACTGAAACTAAAAGTCCAACATTCTACCAACAGATCACACGGTTGTCGGCACAAAGTCAGTCATTTCAAAGACAAAATATAGCTGAAATAACACACCTTGTGGAGATGGAAAGACATTTCTCCAATGTTAATGCTAACATCGCTTGGAAGTCCAGATGTGCAGATCCTGAAAAAGAAGAACCATAAATCGAAAACTGAGATCCATGAATCTGAAGATTGCGGTAAATCAGTACACTCTTATCGTCTCATTCTTCTTCTACCATGATTATATAAAGAATAACAAGAAATATAAGTCCTTTTATATCACCCAATAGTTGAATGGTTGTTTGGATAATCCACCATTTCTGCAGCTCAGAAGCTCATTTAGATTAAGTACTTCTCCACATGCTGTAGGCACATATTTTCAAACACCTTAACAAAAAAAGCCTAAGAATCATACCAACATTCTAGCTGTAAAAATTAGAACATAAACATGTCTGATAGAGACCAACATTTGTATAGGACTTCAGGTATCATTTAAAACTCCAATTCACTGTTCAGATACAAGCCAGAACCTCAAGAGAGTTGAAATATACCCATTTAATCACAGAATAATTCACCAAAACTCACAGTTCTTAAAGCAGATAAAATTCACAAAAATAGCAAAACCCCATTTTTCCCATGTAAAAGAACAGATATGCTTACCAAGAGTGACCTTCACGATGAAATGCTTCAGACTTAGAACCCAGCCTCAAGAATGCCATTTTTTCTTTCTTTTAATGTAGTTTTAAAATGGGCAACCTTGAAACTATGAAGAAAAAACAAGACAGAAATGAATAAAGAATCCTTGTCAAATTGAAAGAAGGGGTTCTTCAAAGAAAGAAAGAAAGAAAAAAATAAATAAATAAATAGTAAGTTAGCGAGTCTAAAGCAAAGAAGTGAAGAAATATAAGGAAGAAGTTCCAGTTGGCTTACTCAGGAGTTAGCACTTGACTGTGATCTCCTTCTTTTTCTCATACTTTGGATTCATTCAGTGTGATTCACTGTCTTTCACTCTGTCATCATATCTCTGTTACAACCTGAATTTAGCACATTTTTACATGTAAAAAAATTAATCTCTCACAAAATTTCAAGACCCTTTTAACCTTTGAATTTTCAACACATTTTCATATATAAAGACTACTTATGATTTTTATTTTTAACATAACATAATATGAATTTTATATTATATTATAAAAAATACTAAGAATTTAGTATATATATATAATTAAGGTAAAGATTTTGAATTCCAATTGTTGACTAGATCAAGCCTTATTAGAGTTTTAAGCTTAGCTCATCATAAAATAGAAGTTTAGAACTTTACAATATGTAGTAAAAGATTTTGGATTATTATTTTTATAAATCGATAATGTAATTTTTAAATTTTACAAGTACATTTAAAAAATTGTTATGTGTATTTTTTTTTGTTAAATATATCTTAATGAAATATGTAACAATCATTTAACTTCGTTGACAGAGTTTAATTCTTGTATTAAATAATTTTTAATTTTTTAATAGATTTTAAGAAGTATGTGTAAAAATTTTACTAATAGAATGAGATAATTTCATTTTATTTAAATATAAAATTTTACTTAAATTTGCTAATGATGAATTATTTCACATCAGGTAAACATATAAATGGAATCTTTTGATCATCTTGTTCTTTATCAATAAATTTGATGGTAGATATTTCAAGATGTTAAATCTTCCAAAGACAAAATTTGTCATAAAATTAATAGAAGTATAGAACCATTTTGTATTGTATTTGTCCATTCACTTGAAAGAATTTTAATTTTTTTTTGTTATGTTATTTTGTAAACGCTCAAAAGTCAAACCACACATATTTAGCATGGCTTTGGCTTATCATAAAACAAACTAAGAGGTAGATTTTGCAATATGAATATATGTATTATATCTCGTAAATTTTTTGGGTTAATTATATAAATATACATTATAAACATAATATAAATTATTAAATATATTATAATTTTAAAAATAAATATAATATATTTCATATTTATTATTATATTATTTTAATGTTTTTTTTTATAATTAAAAAAATCAACTTGATGACATGGCATATGTCAAAAACCCGTACGATGGTCCCCACAGATAAACCAGGTTTTTTTTTTTTCTTTAATTAATGAAAATGACCCGCTCAGATCCCGGCTGTCATCCCGCCTAATAAAAAAAACTTATGAAAAGTATATTTTATATAAAAATTAAAATAAAGTAATTTTTTTATGAAATAAAACATTAAATCAAAATAAAATAAAATTTAATTTATAAAAATTATTTTTTTTAAAATCAGATCAAACAAAAAACAAAAAATACGGATCAAATAAGATGGGTCATGAACCAACAACCATCCAAATGTTTGACTGTCTGTCACTGACACGTAGATTGTCGCATGATTGTGAGGTGTCGCTGTAATTTCAACGCCTGACACGACAGCTGTTTTTCTTTTTGCTTTTTTCAATGGTTTGCGTATCATGCTGGGAAGGGGAACAACACACCGTGAAAGAAATATGGAGTTAAAAAGTAAAATGCATGAATGGGCTTTCAACTATGGACTAATAATAGCCCAAGATTAAGAGGATCTCAAACTTGTCAAATATTTTCCCCTTAACCCATAAAAATATGCTAATTATTGACTTATTGTAGGAAGGCCAATTCTACAAGTTTTAATTAAGATTTCAGAATTTCGTTTTTGATATTCTAACTAAAGTCAGTTAAAAGAGGGCTTAGCAGTTCGTTCAAGACACGGGGAACTCAACCCACATTTTCCCCTTCCAAGTTCCAATTTCACTTTTGTTAAAAAGAAACTAAAAAAAAAAAAACAATGAAAAATTAGAGCTTTGTTTCTTCCGATTCAATAAAAGTCCTAACTTTTCCATCAAAAGAAAGGGAAGCAATGAACGTGAGCCGTCCGGCGGTGCACCCGGTGGAGGCTCCACCGTTGACGGAGGCTGCGGTGCACGGTCCTAGAGTGAGGATGAAGGACGTTCAAGGCATGCCTGGGACTAAAGGTGGCCTCTTTCTTCGTCTTTCTCAGTTCATTTTTGCCATCATTTCTGTCTCTGTAATGGCCACCACCAATGATTTCCGCTCCGCCACAGCTTTTAGGTAATTAACCCTTTTTTTTTTCCTTTTCCTTTTTGATTCTGATGTTTCAATCTTTTCCTCTCTTTTTTTTTGGGGTTTTCTTTTATGTTGTATTGAATTTGTTACTGAGGCTTTGTAGTATGATTTTACTTTCTGATCTCAGTGTAAATTCCAGTTTTTATTTTTTATATAAACACCCAATAGAGTGTAAAGTTGAGCTAATGAAGTGACATTCAATTTGTTGGTCTTGATCATCACCAAACTATTATAATTTTTATTTTAGTTTTATAATCAACTACAAGTTTCTTAGTTTTAAGTTTTTCTATAGAATTCTGATCTTTCAAGCAGACATATGGGAAAATTGTTATGTTTGGATTTTTTATGAATGATTTTTTTGTTTTGTTTGAGATGCCTGTTTATTTGCCACAATATCTATGTTTGTAACACATTTTATATGGTAATACATTTGAATAAATGTCAAGACTTTGATGATCAGTGTAGTTGTGGGTACAAGAATACCTTTTTTTTTTTATTAAATCAAACTGTTCTGAGCACATATTAATAATGTAATATGTTGACATCGTCTGAGGTCGCAACCTAGAAATTGGCAATTTAGATTTTAGAGCTGAATATATAGCATTTATATCTGTTCAATAGGCTTCCTTCAAAGAAGTTCCACATTTTACTATCTACTGATGCTTTATACTAGTAAAATGCTGTAGTTTAGCATTTTTTTCCTTTGGTGGGTTAAACAATTATATGTTTGTTTCTCTCTAACAAAATGGATAGCTTTCGCCTCTTTGGTGGTAGAAATTCTGATTTTCCATTCCCATCAGTTAGTTATTTGCTTTCATGGGTGTAGATTAAGCTTCAGTTACCAGTTTATGTAAGGTTAGTGAAAATGTGACAAAGGTGATGCCTGTGTCTAAGTGTGTGACAAAACTACGCCAGTTTTTGGTTTATAAGCTGAGATTACGAAACAGTTTCACCAAACTGTTGTCTTTTAGTTATGAGATGATAATTTCATGATTTTAATCATATTCGTAACAGAAATATTTCATGCTTTTAATGCATCAGCTACCTCGTTCTTGCTGTTGGCTTGCAAAGTTTGTGGAGCCTGTCCCTGGCATTTGTTGACATATATGCCCTTTTGGTGAAACGAAGCCTGCAGAACTACATAGTAATCCGTCTGTTTACCATTGGTGATGGGGTAAGAGACTCTTGATCGAGCACACAAAGTCTACAGCAAGGCTTTATCATTAAATTATTTTTTGTTTGCCATTTATGTACTGGTTGAACTCTAGGAAACTTGTATGGGCTTGTTATTCTTTCATCCTTTCATAAATTTAAGGTCATTAGTTTCAGTTGATGGGAGCTATGATTTGGTTTTGTTAACCAATGTTTTGCTTAGGCATCTTTTGTTACATTGAGTATGCAGGTTGATTTTATACACACACAATACTTCTTTCAGTTCTTTAGGGTTAAAGTTATTATAACAGAAGCTGGAGATTATAGTCATTCTTGCATTTTTCCTTTTCTGTTCATACAGAAATCTTTTAAAAGAGAACGGAGGATCTAATAATCTAAATCATTAGAGAAAGAGACCCTTATACTGTAATTTAAGCCTTGTTGATGTACATTTCACTGAGCAATGGCTATTCTGATTTTGCAAATAAAGTTTCCATCTAAATTCGAAAACATTTTCTGCTCTGCTTTCGTGACATAGGTATATAGAAATGGATAAATCTGACACTGTTTTATCACATTTATTTTTCTCAATGCACATGCTGTATGCCATTTCACAATCTTTGGGGGTAGCTTTGGGCTATGTTACTCGGATTCGGGAGTGAGTGTCGGATACTGGTATAAGTCCGACACGGGTATGCTCAATTTTTTCTAAGTTTTTCCATACATTTAGAGGATCATACCCCCATACCCATGTCCGAATATGTGTCGGACACGGGTACTTCAGAGAAAATTCAGAGCCAGAGTAACATAAGCCTTCGCTGCCGGGGGTGGGGATGTTTAGTCATTGCCTTAAACTGGTACGGGATTTACTTCATTTGCTAGTTGAATAAAACTGGTGGTGTTTTGGCTGCAGATCACTTCCACCCTTACATTTGCTGCTGCTTGTGCATCTGCTGGAATCACAGTTCTGATTGGCAATGATCTTGATAAATGTGCACTGAACCACTGCACTAGGTTTGAGACTGCTACAGCAATGGCCTTTATCAGCTGGTTTGCCATGTCACCATCCTTTCTGTTGAATTTCTGGTCATTGGCATCCCAATGATGATTGTGTGCAGATTGTTCAGCCTTTCCAATCTCTTGTATTGTTAATTGCACCAGCAGTGTACATAGATCATTTTTGCTAGGGTTCCTCAGCTATTTTCTTTTCCCATTTTGAGTACAATATTTGTATCTTTGAGGGAAAGCAATCATTAAATTATAAATTATTAGCTTCCCCCCTTTTCTTCTCTCAACCTAGTGCTTATTGGCTGCTTATCCCAACATTGGATGCTTTGATGAGGCTCAAGCTTTGCTTGTAAAAGCCGACTGAAGGGATTAACTGTGTCATTCTTTACAATAGCCAGCCTGTTGGGATCTCTTATCCTTTCAAATCCATTTACTCTTTAGAAATCCTATATATACAAACTTAAATTGGCCGGGATTCGAATTCCAAATTTACTAAATGCCATCTTTTAAAACATGACCGATTAGGTTACTTTTCTCCATCGATCTTTTTTCCAAAGTGATTTATTTTTAGTCTTCAAAAAGATATGATATGTTAGTATTATTTGTAATTGTATTTTTGTAGTACTAAATAAATAAAAGCAAACCTTTTTTTGGGCTTTGGTAAAGGTCTCATTTGAAATTAAGTAACATTACTGCCTATAGATTCTTTTTTAATGTAGTAATCTAAGGGGTATTGATGCTTTAGGTCAATGGTTTCGATGTGGTATTATATTGATGCTTAGATTGACAACTAGCATGCATTTCAACTTATGTTCTTTGATTGTGCTATGGATGCTGGTTGCAGTTTTCTATCATTTCTTGAATGTGTTTATTATGGCCTATGGATTTGAAGTTCATCATTTCTGTTGTAGAATCCCTATTGCTATGGCTGAGTAGTTCAGACTTTTAAGGAACTTAGTAGTCTGTTGTGATCTTAAGTTGTATGTGGTCTAGGAGGCAGGAGGCCTCTCCTGTGAGTGGTATTTCCTGCAAAGCTATCGGTTATTTGAAACTATTGACTTGCATGATGCTACTTTTAGAAAGCTTATTGTAGGTCGTTCTTTTTGGTTAATATCACATTATTGTTGAATTCTCTTTCACTTTTCATGCTTGATATTTTGATAGAAATTATTAGTTGAAAATCACTTGATAAGTATTGGATACTAAGTTCTTGGTAATGCATCATAATTTAGGTAGATTTGGGAGGAAAAGCTTTTGTGAAAATGGTTGGATTTGTAGCTTCCATATTTGCACCGGAGAATATCCTTTGGGCATCAAGTTGATTGTCTTGTTTTTCTTACACCAATCAGGAGGAGCAGTCAGTCACTTCAGTAGGCATATAGTGCCCATATTGGAATCATGGGGTCATTTTTCTGTTCTCTGTTATATAGTTCATAGTACTTGATCAAGGACTAGCTATTTACATGATATTTGATGCTTGATCAATTTCACTTTATGGTATCTTGTTTGATCACCCTTGTACTGTCCTTCCCACTTGAATGGAAGTTGACCTCTATCCTCGTTCTCCCTCACCTGTAAAAAGGGAAAAAAAATCACCTTTAATCCCCTTGTTAATCAAAGAAATTGAGGAAAGCAACTTTTTATTTGTCAAACTACTGAGTTAGGAGACTATATGGACTACTATATGACCTCAGCTTTTGGCTCTCTAATCAGGTTTAAAGGTTCCTGTTTCAACCCTTAGTTCTATGATGCAAGTGTCTTGTGTTGAAACGATAATGAGTTTCAAATTTTGATTGACTCGTCATCTTTCATGATATTTTAGCATATGGGTACAAATCTGATGTGCCTTGGGATTTCATTGTAGATGGGAAACAACAAGTCATATGGTCTATAGGAAGTTATGAGAAATTATGGATTTGAAATTTAAATTGTTGGAATATGTGCTTTCAAGATTCATTTTGGGGTTATGGTTATATTAATAATATTCCTTGATAGGTGGGGTTTATTAGTATACATCCAAAGACTTAGCAAGAAGTAATCCTTCCTTCAACCAGCATAGTTCTGCAATGAATCTTTCTAGAAATCCCTGTATTCAACATGAACCTCTTCACCGGTTACCTAAACTATCACTAACAGTTCTCCAGCAGATGCTCGTCCATCAGCCCCATTGACGGCAGTCAGTTTTTCTAAGGGTAAGGTCTCTTTTTAATTAGCCAAAAATAGATTGTAGACTGGTAAAGCTTCGTCCTGAAGAACTATTTTGTTTACTTGGTTTTCAAAAAACCCTCTTCATGGCTGGTATTGAAGTCATTTTCTTTTTTTGCTTGTGACTGCAGGAAATTACCCTGGAAATTAGCGGCTATTATTCACCTGGTAGAATACCAATTTTGGTGAAATAAATGCATTGCCTCCCAAGATTTTTCCTCATGTCATCCTATCTTTGGATCAATCAAAGCATGCCCACAATGAACACATGGATTGCGGTCTACCATCAATTTGGCCTATGACTCAACTACTCTGTTTTTCAACCCTCTCTATTTAAGCTCTTTTGGCATTGACATTCTTCTCAAATCTCAATTGATTTCTTGTTCTTTCTTGTAGAACCCAAAAAAGCGTTTTTGGAAAGTCCTCCCCAGGTGTTTTGAGATCTCTCTTCTTCCCAGGAATAGGAGGAAGAGAGATATTTATTGTTAACCTCTTGTTAATCATCAGTAAAGATTAGAAACTGCATCTTCATTAAGGCTTCAATGGCTAAGGAAAGCAGGAAAAGAAGTTCCTGGATGGAAGTAGCTCCAGCTCCAATTATTTCCCCGGAAAAGCCTTCCAATTCTCCAGGTTTGGAAACCATTGTTGAAGATGCTGCAGAGGAATATGATGACATTGCATAATTCCAGGATTATGCTGAGTGTAGTATACCCGAATTCTTCGAGACTTCTTAGCATCTAAGGAATCTTTCGTTGGCTTTTGCCAGAACAATGGGTTCCATTAAGTGATGTGGAAAAGCAACCAAAAAGAGTACAAAAAGGACATGACTACATCATCCATGAAGGATTGAGAAAAACTAACCACTCCTTGAATCAGCAATGTACTGTAAATTTTGTACATCAGTTTTCTTGTTATTTTGTATATATTCTCTTCCTGTGAAGGAAAGTAATTAAATTTTTTTTTCACTTAAATTACTGCCTTGCTCTCAAAGTAGTGCACCAGAACCTGTCCCATACTTTGGAGACCAAAAAAAAAACTATATCATGGTGTTGGTTCGTCTCTCATTATCAGCAGTAATAGATACAAATAAACATTACTATACTCAGCTATAACAAACATAAGGTCTTTATATCTCACTTCGGCTTTACTGCAATTATGTTGGCACCATTTGAATGACTTGTACAGATTGAAGCCTCTACTGCCAGGTTTTTAAATTTTACATGTTTTTAGTTTTGAATTAGAACCCCATGCTTTGGGATGGAAAGTTTAAGCATTACATATTGGTTGTCACAAAGAGCAAAAGAGAAAGCAGAAAAAACTAACAGTTCTGGAACTCTAGAAAACAAAATTTTATATATTTTGAGTCCAGCTAGCAACAACTTTTTTTGGTCTGATTGTTTCTTCTTTATCTCCTAATTGTAAGTAAACTTAGTGTTTTAATGTTCTTGAAGTGTGGTGTATCTTGAAGGTGCCATTGCACAGGAGAAAAGATTTTAATGTTTTCTCTATGACCTGTGTATATTCTTCTACTGAATCACATTGATTTAGGGGACCACCTAGGATTCAGCTTAGATTTTCTTTTCCTTCCATGTTCTCATCCCTCTAATGCAGGCCTTTCACATGTGCCCTCAGTCATTACTTGAAAACTATATTACTCGGGTACGAGTGTCGGACACGGGTATGTTTGATTTATTTTAAGTTTTTCTATGTATTTGAAGGGTTTTTGGGGATCATATCCCCATACCCATGTCCGAATATGCGACGGACACGAGTGTCGGAACAACATAGCTCATGGTATCTCTGAAAGCATTATAATATACTTCTTTGGATTGAAAATATGTTCCCCTCTTTTTCTAACTGTTTTCTCTGGTTGTCTATGAAATATGATCATGAAAAACTTATCAGAAGCTGGACTTTCTGAATACACAATTGCTCTATAAAATGATGAATGATTTGAAAATAAAAATAAAAATCTGCATGAAACCATTAGTAATAATTGCAATACTTTATTTCTGCTAGTGGCTTTTACTGTGAATCCATCTGCTTGTGTATGATGGCTAAGGCATTAATCATAATATCTCCTATAAGCTTTTTTTAGTAATTTTAGTAAGAATTGTAGTTTATGATTGTAATTCCAGTATATGAAAGGGTTTTAGTAGCCCCTAAATTAACAAACATTTGCTTTCTAATTTGTCACTTGGTTTTTTTTTTTTCTTTTCTTTTAAACTGTTTTTTTTTTTACATGGGATATATACACCTTTTGGAGCATTAAATCAGAACATTTAACTTATGCATTTCAATTAATAAGTACTTACGTTTTTTTTTTTTACAAAAAATATCGCAAACCGAAGTAAAAAAATAAATTACAGATGTTAAGATTCAAAATCCAAATCGGATGTCACTTTTTAAAGATGCAACCAGGTTAAGTCCCGGATTTTAGTAAGTACTTATGTTGCCAATCACTAATTCCTCATAATTAAATCAAGTATTTCATTTCTTCTCTCAAGTGGGGAAGGACCAAGTCTCTGATCAAGGTTTTGTAAAATTTGTTAATGCTTTGTTTAAGTAGCTGTTTAGTTGATTAAATTGAAGAATTTCCCAAGAGAGAGAGAGAGGAGAAAAGGGGAGGGGGGGTACGAGGGAAAGAGGACGAGAGAGCAGAATCTGAGCAGAAAGGTCAATCCAAACACAAAGGTCGTGCCAACTGCTGCAAGTGCTAAGCTCTGAGTACTTCTGACAAAAAGAGAAGGATTCCACACTTGCAGTTCCTTCCAACCCCAAAAACGATAAAAAAAAAAAATGTATAGCTGTTCTTGCTTTCAAGTTTCAAGACACAACAGTTTATGCATTCCTTTTATGTTATGTACACTGTTTCTTCTCTTCTTCAATTAAGGAAAGAAAAAATGGAAATTTTGCAGCCTTTTTTGCCAACATGCATGTCAGCAAGATATATACTCTCAGGTGATCCTAAGAGAATAAGCTTTCTTCAAAACCTCTTAGAAGATGGTAGCTGCCTCTGGCATTCACAGACTAGCAGTTGGAGGAATTGGGTTCATCAGTCATGGAATCATCAAATTGGAGAAGTTGAAACCAAATTCCTTTGAGACTATTGGTTTGGTCGACTTTTGGACCCACTGTGTACCTATGGGTAGGGAATGCAAGGGAAACGTGTAGAGAAGAAGACGGGACAAAGGTACATGAGAGAGAGGGGGGGGACAGAGATTTTGTTTCAACACCAAGTGTATAGGTAAGGGAATCCAAGTCATCCAAGCACTCTCAGACAAATCAGTTTCAGAAGTGCAAAAGAACCTTTGCTTTATGATCTAGAAATGAGTAAAAAAGGATCCCAAAAACCAAAAATAAGGCTCAGTATTACTATTTTGTTTATCTCTTCTCTCTTTTTTTCTCTCCAACCTACAGCTTCCTTCTCTATGTTACTCAGATTTATTCGGGTGTGAGTGTCAGATACGGATATTTGTCAAAAATGAATATATTTGATTTATTTTATAGTTTTTTCATGCATTTGGAAGGTCCTTGAAAGATCATATCTCCATACCCCATGTCCGGATATACATCGGACACAGATACTTCAAAAAAAATAAAGAATCATAGCAACATAGATCTTTCTTACTCCTAAAGTCACACAAAAACCCTACTACCTTCGTTTAGAGACAAAAGTAGGAAAAGTTGCCTTTCAGGTGGAATGATATGCCTTGAGTTTTTGTTAAGCTATATATGCCAAGTTGACAACTCAAAAGCAAAGGAGGTATGTTTCCAGGGAAAACAAAGGGGGAAAAAAGGAGGTATTGGTGCATAGTCACCTTGAAGCCAACTTGATTATGACTGATTAGAAGTTTATCCAAGATATATCTCCCTTTTTTTCCCTTTCCTTTGACAAGATAACTCTTTTTCTTCAGTAAATATAATGCCTCTTTCTCTAATGCATCTTCTTAACCTGAATAGTTTTTGTTCATTAATTTTCTCTTAACACTTCTCAAGTATATATACTCATGCTTGAGCATCGAATCTGCCAGCCATGTGGTGCTTCTTCAAAGTAACAGGAAGTTTATATTTAAGTACCTCAAAATACATTTAGATATATATTTATGCATCCACTCATTTTCATATTCATTTCATCACTTTTGCATGTATTAACCATATATATTGAATGTAGATTTTGTATGCCTGGCTCCCTGCATGCCATTTGCAAAGCCCATCAAGAGTCTGGTGGCCTTCGTGGATGGCATGCGAGGAGCCATGCATACTGCTGTCTTAACCAATGGAAAAGATGATTGGATTTCATTCTATGGTCAATCTAATTTCCAACAGAAGTTGGGATTTTCATAACAAAATAAACTTTAGTCATAACCCTCTGAAAACTTTGCAGGACTTAAAAGGACTCAGGTAAAATCTTCTGAGAACTCTTGGATTAGTTCTTTATTTTTGCTTGTGACCGGTTCTTTTCTCATGTTAATACTGAAGAAGGGAGAATTCTGATGCCTGGGCTACTTCAATTTCTATTTTCCTCATTTCCAAGGTATGACACAGCTCACAATCTGGGACAGGCATATCCACTTACTTAATAGTTATGTTACTCGGACTCAGATATGTGTGTCGGATACGGATATATCCGACACGGATATGTTCATTTATGTTTTTTTTTTTTTTTATAAGTTTTTTCCTGTATTTGAAAGGTTCTTAAAAGATTATATTCTCATACCCATGTCCAAATAAGTGTCGGACACGAGTATTTCAAGAAAAATGAAGAATCGGAGCAACATAGCTTAATAGGCTCTCTGGTTCTTACAAAATTTATTTCTGGTGTCAGGCGCTGGTTATATACAAAATTAGCAAGGTAAATCTAAAGAGATACAAGAAAGCTATAGCTATTGAAAAATTCAACTAGCAAACTACAATATGCTTGTTTTGATCTGAGAAAAAAAAATGTATATGGTGGAAATGGGTTATTTTTGTATTTTTCTTTTCTTTGTGCAATAGAGCCAGCAAGTCAAGAATATGAACTAAGGGAGCTGCGCGTGCTTTCCATGTTTGAGGCTTTAGAGGAAAGGCTAGGAAATGTGGTCTTTTGTCCTAACTTGATATTCATCAGATCAGCAACAAGACCAGGTTGTGAAATCTGAACTCCTTCCATGTCTATGTCATTAGTCAACATTTTCAGGGCTGTTGACATTTCTGGTCGGAGCCTGGCTGTTTCTTGAACGCAAAGGAGGCCCACCTTGATGAACCGAACCGCTTCTTCTTCTTCAGGGTAGTTCATACCTACTGTAGGATCCAGCAATTGCAGAATGCTGTTAGCCCTGTAGATTTCCCATGCCTGCACGTTTACACACATAAAGTCAACATGTTAGTAATCTACTGTCAAGAGCTATGTTACTCGGACTTGGTTGTGAGTGTCGGACACGGGTATGTGTCCGACACGGGTACATTCAATTTTTCTCAAGATTTCCATGTATTTGAAGGGTCCTTGAAGGATCATATTCTCATACCCATGTCCGGATATGCGTCGGACACGGATGTCAGACACGGTTACTTCAAGAAAAATGAAGAGTCGGAGCAACATAGGTTAGGAGAATATATGTATATATATGCTGAAAATGAATTGAAAGCTTTAGGTTTCCTGCATCAATGTTGGATTAATTAATAACATTACCTTTTGAACCAGGTAATGTTCACCATGCTCTAAATCAAAATTTATAACAGTTTGCCCGCTGATAATTTCCAGAAGTAGTACCCCAAAACTATAAACATCTGTTTTTCTTGTCAAGCGTCCACTGATGGCATATTCAGGAGCAAGATAGCCTCTATATCTCATTTTTTCCATTGCAAGAAATTCCATTAGCCATGGTACTAATATGAGATTCATGAAGGTTATAGGGAAGAACAAGCAATTTTCACTTACAATGTGCCTGCGACATGGGTACTAATATGAGAAGCGTTATCTCTTAGAATTCTCGAAAGACCGAAATCTGAAACTTTTGGTATCAAATTCTCATCCAGAAGTATGTTGCTAGCTTTAATATCTCTGTGCACAATGTGAGGCTCAACTTCCTCGTGAAGATAGGCAAGCCCTCGAGCAACTCCTATTGAAATAGCTCGCCTTGCTTCCCAACCAAGTTTGATCCTGTTTTGCTCTCCACCTATTAATCAAAGAATACATAGCAACCAAAACTGTCTAATATAAATCTATTTTATTTGTTCCAGTATCTGATGAATTCTGGGCATTGCACATTGTTTAATACATCAATTGACTTTCTTTATAATGTGAATTATTCATATAGGGGATGAAATTGACTAGAATCTATGTTGCTCCGATTCTTCATTTTCCCTAAACTATTTGTGTTCGACACCCGTATTCGACACATATTCGGACATGGGTATGCGGGTATGATCCTCCAAATATATGAAAAAACTTAGAAAAAATTGAGAATACCCGCGTCGGACACACACCCGTATCCAACACTCATCCCCGAGTCCGACATAGACTAGAATATCAGACTGATGAACAAATTTTTACCTAGTAAGATCTGCGCCAGGCTATTATTTTCCATGTAATTGTAAACCAAGAATCTATTAGCTCCATCAACACAGCAGCCCTTAAGTGTAACAAGGTTTTCATGTTTAAGACTGGTAAGTGTAATTATTTCAGATACAAACTCTCTTTCCCCACGCATTGATTCGAGTTCAACTGAAAGCATTTTTATAGCCACAATAGTACCATTTCTTAGCAAACCCTACAAGGCAGCAAAACCAAAACTTACATCAGCATTTGTTTAAGAAAATTAACCAGAATTTTCTGTTCAAGTCAAAGAAGTAACCTTGTAGACAGAACCAAAGGCACCTTCTCCGATCTTGTTTGAAGCAGAGAATCCATGAGTGGCAACTTTCAGCTCACTATAAGAGAAGACAGTAAAATTCTGATCGTTTTCTCCTTCAGCTTCTGTATATGCAGAAACAAAAAAACAACAACTAATGTTGAATACTGAAGAAAACTCAATCTTTGACACCAAAACCTGTTAACCTTTGCATCAAAACAAATATAGTCAAAGGTACAAGAAAGAGATAAACACCCAACATTTACCCTCTCTTCCTATACCGATGGGGGTTTCTGATGCAGAAGAAAAACAATTTGAGAAACAGGAAGTGAATTTCATGTCTTTGGTCTTCCTGGAAAGTGGAAACCTCGAATTTTGCCTTTTTTTGGTTCAGAAAGCTGAATTCAAGAAGTCAGATGTTTAGGTTACTTGGAGAAAGGTATCAGCTAAATGGAGGGAGGAAAGAATACAAGTACTCAAGTACATAAAATGGAAGAGAAATGAGAACACAAGCTTTTATTTTGCCTATGGATTTTGACTACTTCTTAAAACTAAGACTTTGGAATCATTCTCCAGGACAAATTTAAAAACAATAATAATAATAAGCATATCCCTCCATTATTTTTTCTCATTACAAAATCTGAGAAAAAAATTAACTTGATTTAACAAAGATTTGAACAGGAAAGAAGACCCATATGCATCAACCCACCAATATGGACTTAAAGAATATCCAAACCATTTACAGTTTCAGAATCCAGTTATTATTTGGATTTTGGAAGCCTGCCTAATATCTGGTAGCATATCACCATTCGCAATTACCCGATCATAATTCAAAATTTTATATGAAACCCACACTTAATCCCTACAAAAAAATTTTGTTATGATTGAACCCACACTTAATCCCTACATAATTTTTTTGTTATGATTGAACAATTGTAAGTAAAATGCTCCCTAATATGTAGACAGGCAAATAACTAATGACTACTACTAGTAGAAAGGATATTTACCAGGAAAGAGCCAAACCCAAAAACGTGCAAAATAAAATGGCGTCTGAGACTGTTTCTCGGTGTAGTTTCCACGGGTGTACTAAAAATGGCGTAAACCCATAACTTTTATCTGTTGAATGTGTCAAATTATCTCAAGAGAAGGTCTATTTTGATTTCAAGAAAATGAGTCAAAGGCTTTGTTGAACATCTGAGTGATAAAGAAGGGATGGTGTGATCTAAACAGAATGTCCAACCTCAAAGACAGGAATTTATAAAACTGTTTTGTATATTCAGATAATGTCTTTAGGAAAAAACCTAGCAGAAACTTCTAAAATGTTAATGAGATTTTTACAACCTACTTCGAAAACTGAAAACTCTCCAAGGTAGTTCAAAGTCATGTCCTAAAAAGATTGATGTAGTCTTCCAGGTTTCTAATCTAAGCTTTGCTATTTGAGGGTTTTCTGATTTCAAAGCCCCAAAGACTACAGGTCCTCCTGCATGTAGTCTTTAGCCTGACTGGTTCAAGAGATTTTATATATTTTGTTGAAACAGTATGCAAAGCTTAGCACTTGCTCGAAGTTTTAGAAGAGAAGCTGGTACTCACTAACTTAATAGAATCTTGATTCTAGAATCAAGGTTTGCTTCAAACTTATAATGTTGATTGTTGAATTCAATTTGGGTACAGTTTTTGAGTCATAATAGTTACTTTGAAACTGGTTTTACTTGGAATTATTTGGTACTTCTTTGCTAGAATTAAAAAAAAAAAAAAAAAAAAAAAGCTTTCAACTATGTTGAAATACACATTAAATTTGTATTTTTTTATTGCATCCAATTAAATTTTTGTATCGATGATAAGAATAGAAAATTCTTATTTGATTAAAAATTTTGTATATATCAGCATCAACGTGAACAAAAAAATATGAAATAGACAAATGGTGCATATCAAATAAAAAAAAAATTCAGCATTCGAACTTTTGACTTGATTAGTGCATTTTTTTTTTTTGTTGCTCAAGAGCAAGATTTGAATATTCTTTTCCAAATTATTAAAAAATAAATAAATAAAATTTATAATACAAAATTTAATTCAGTTGATTTATGTCCGTAAGTTTGAAATTTAAATCTCGATCATTTACAATAACTTTTTTAATTCTCAAATTGTGATTTTTTTATTAAGCAAACCAAACAAAATTAAAAAATCAAAAAAACCCCAACTTTCTAGTTCATCATCTTTGCTGAGATATTTTTTCTTGTTTAATTTTTTTTTTTTTGGTGTTGCTTTCCCTTACGAGGGCTGCTTTTGAATATGCAGAGGTCTATGAGGATAGATAGCTAGCGTTGGTGTAGTTGCCGGTAATTTTGCAGAAAAAAAAAATCATTTTCTTATGGAATTCAAGGGTCATCCAAACCTTCTTGTTCACATTTTCTTAAGCTTCATTTTCCGATTATTTTTTTAAAAACTTGTTCACAAGAAAAAAAGTTGCTGATTATAAAAAAAATTCATTTATTTTAAGGCCATTTCCAGGCTATGGATTAAAAAAATATTAGTAGTAGTAAGCTATGTTACATAGATTTGGATTTGAGTATCCGATACGGGTACGTATCTAAATGTCAGACTCATTATTTGCTTAAAATTTTGGACACGCGAAATCGTCTAAAAAATATCCAAAAATAGAATACGGGTACGGAGATACGTTATTTAATATTAACACAAAAATATATTAATACAATATCTTGTGTAAATAATTCTTTTATCTATTTCTCTTTTCAGAAATCATTAGAAAAAATTTAAATACTTAAATTTAATTTTTTATAATTAATATTTAATTTAAATATTAAATATTTTTATTTTAGTAACCTTAAATCTTAAAATTTTATATATTAAATGTTATATGATCAAATACAAGCCCAAAATATAATAAATAAATAAAAAAATAAGATTTTTTTTTGGTCAGATCAAGATTTTTCTTTCCTTTTTTATCTTTTGGGCTTATGACTTTTTTTTGTCATCTTTTTTCCTTTTTTCTTTTCTTCTCCTGCCCTCTAAACTCACTGTATTTCTTTTTTTCTCATCTTTCTCCTCTCTTTCACTCTAGCTTCTCATTTTCGCTCTACAAAATTCAGAAAATCAGAATCCGACAGTGGACCTCTGCGCTTGCCGCCGATCACCGCCAATGACTGGCATCAGATTTTTACCATTTTTCACCCATAAATTACCCTTTTTCTCCTCTTTTCGTTTCTCCAACTGTATTTGTGAAAAAAGCCTCCAAAAAATCTAGATCTAAAATCAAAGTCCGCGTCAACAACCTCAAAAAAATCTCATTCTGCCACTCCAGATGATCTCATTTTTTAATATGTTATTGCCCATCACTTACTCTTCCTCCTCACCCCTTTTGAAGCTCCAAAACAGCCTTTGTCGCTTTAAACCATCATCACTCCGACGCCATTAGCTGCCATCTCTCACAGCCCAAAAAAATAGTCGGAATGCGCAGCACTGTGTCCGTACCCGTGTCGTGTCGTGTCGTGTCGACACGGATACGACACCCTAAAGTGTCGAGTCCATGTAACTGAGATAGTAAGAAACTTTGAACTTCAAAGTTGCCTACATGGTCAATTAACAAATGAATTTTTTAACAAAAAAACTTTGAATCGCAACATTCAGGGGGCCAAAGCACTCAGCAGCCTCTCAACCCTGTAATGGTTCAGTCTATGGCTAAATAAAATTGTACAGTAAATTTGCATAAGAAATGGAATTATTTTAAGTTTCCCTCTTTTGACTGCCATCATCCATTTTGCCATTGGAGTCGCTATTAAAAAGACATATTCAATTATTAATTTGATTTTGATATTTTATTATAATAAGGCATCACAGTTTATGAATGACTTTAGCAGGGGAGGCAGGCCGTGAACTAAAAAAAAAGAATGAAAATTCTCAGAATATCATATGATCTAGAATTTAGTATTCTTACTTTATTTTTTTATATTTAAAATTGTATATAATTGACAATGATTTGAACCTAATTTTTTTTATTTTATTTGTGGATTCAATCTGTTTCATGATTGACTCTTGTTTGGACCTCTAACTTAATTAATCTTTAGGTATAACAGATCTTAATTACTATGGTTTGTAAAAAAATGAAAAGAAAATCATATAACTCAAGAAAAGAAAAGCAAGAAAGAAAGTAAATCATGATTCCTGCAAACTAGATTTAATTTTTTGATTTTGGGTTTTATTTGGTATCTGCAGTCTTCCAATTTCTGGAAAAATGAGATAGGCTGAAAGGGGTAGTGGAGAACACGTGTAAGGCATATAAAATACTTCATTTTTTTATCAACTTGGACTTGGAATTTGATCCGAAAACATACAATTGAAAATTAAATAAATTATACATCAATTTTTTATGATTTTCTATGATTTTCTGCTGATTTGCTGGTAAACTACAGTTTCATGTTTGGATAACTTAATTATAAACTGACTGATACTGACATAGAACCAGAAGCTTTCACCAGGTGGAGATTTGAGCCATTTGCCCTTCAATATCCTTTGATTTGTCTAGAAATCTTAGAATTTATAAGAAAAATAATCAAAATATGAAAAAAATATATATATATGAACATAATATAAATATTTGAATTTATCAAAATTTATATAATATAAATTATTAATATATAAAAATAATATTAATATAACAACAAATATACTAATTATAGATTCTAAGAAATCTTCTTTTCATTGACTTTGTTCTTCAATTTGTACATGTTTGGATGATGGAATTCAATATTTCTACACTCCAAAGAGAATTGAAGCAGTACAAGCAGCTAAAAAAGTGAAAACTTTGTTGCTAAGATCAATCTTAGCACAAGGAAGGAAACTGTTAATCTGCAACCTGCTTCGGGAACACCAATCTGAAACAGAACAAAGTTGGGGTATTTTTGTCATCAAAACATATAAATAACTAAAACGAAGAAAAAGAAAAAAGCGGTTCACTTTAGCACAATCTCTGTCTCTTTCTCTCCATCAATGGTGGTTTGGGTGGAGCTTTACGCAAACCCATTATACATATCCAAAGATTCTCTCTTTCTCTTTCCCTTACTCTTTCCCTTCTCTGTCTTTGACAGAGAAACTAAAGGAAAAAACAGAACAAATAACAAACCCTTTTTTCTTTCTTCTCTTCTCCTTCCTTTCCCATTTCCCAAACAACTTTTTTCTATCTTTTTTGGTTTTTGAGGGGAAAAAAGGAAAACCCAAAAATATTTACATGAAATTGGATCCAACTTTGTTATAAAAATCCTTCCTTTATAATTATTTACAAGAATTTCCAATTTGTTTCCCTTTATATTCCAAACAAAGGCAAAAAAAATTCATGGGAAACATCGGAAGTAGCGGAGTAAATGGCCGGCGAAGGCACGGCAGCCGGCGAAATCACCCTCCGCCACTACAGGCACCTCCTCCAGCACAGCCGCAACCTGAAATCACCGCCAATCGATACGTCTTTGCCGCCGCCACGCCCTATCCGGCCCAATACCCGAACACGAACCCACCGCAATACTACCAGTATCCACCAGGCTCCTACTCGCCTCGGCCGCCTGTGCGGTTGCCGCTTCCGCTTCCGGACTATCATCCTAATCGGGATGGGCCCCACATAGAGCCCGCCAATTGGAGTAGATATGCTTACGGACCAATGATGCCACCGCCTCCGGTGCCGTATATAGAGCATCAAAAGGCGGTTACCATAAGGAATGACGTTAACTTGAAGAAAGAAACTTTGAAATTGGTACCTGATGAGGAGAATCCTGGGAAGTTGTTAGTTTCTTTCACGTTTGATGCTACTGTTGCTGGAAGGTATAAAAATTCTATCTTTTTGGTTAAAACTTCCATTTTTTTTTTTTTTTGGTTATCGATGAGAATTCAATGGTTGTAGCTATGAATATGGGTTGCTTTTGATTAAAATTGGGAAATCTTTTCTTCACTTTAATTATGAATGTTCTAGTTTCTCAGCTAATCTTTGGAGATTTTAAGGTTGCCTTGTTTATATGGGGTCTCACTGTGATTAAAGAACTGGGTTGTTTGTATGTTATTTAAAAATTTTAATATACTTTAAACTAGATGCCAAGATGACAGGAAAAGGAAGAAAACTACATTAGAGGTGTTTTGATGTCTCCCCCACTGTGTGTGTCAGAGTTCAATCTCTGTGATTTTCCATTTTTACTTGATAGAGAAAATGTCAATAGGTTTATTGCGATGAAGACTAGAATCATGTTGATCTTTTTGTGAAATTTCTGCATCCTAGTAATTAGATATAGAAACTTCTCAACTAGAGTAAAACGATGGAATGGAGAGCTCTATGCTTTAGTTTTATGGAGTTTTGAAGTAGATTACAGAAAAGAAACATGAATGTTTTGTTGAAGTTCAACACAACTTGCATTGCAAGCATTAGCTGGCTGATTTTCTTGTAAAAATGTACTAGTACATTTAATGTCATCCTTTTCTTTTGCACTTTCATTCTTATCGATATTATCGGTATTGTTGCACTTTGATTCATTGATCAAACAATATATCATTTATGGTACTTTCGTTTCTCTACCATCATGAGAAGCAATACTCATTTAATGGAGCACATACATGTAACCCTTTCAGACAAGCTTTTTCCTTTCGTTCTTAGAAGCAATTTTATGCATCGAGGTTATGTGGCATCTTATCTGAAGTTCAAATGTTGCTTCTCTCCATTGTAAAGTTGCCAGTTTTTATGTGAATGCTGTTGTGTCTTTGATATACTATGTTGCTCCGACTCTTCATTTTTCTTGAAGTATCTTTGTCCGACACATATCCGGACATGGGTATGGGGATATGACCTCCAAATACATGGAAAAACTTAGAAAAAAATTGAACATACCCGTATCCGACACTCACGTCCGAGTCTGAGTAACATAGCTGATATAGTTTTTAACAAGATGTAGTGTTTGCTTTGCTCTGCACACAGGATGACTGTTATTTTCTTTGCAAAAGAAGGTGAAGACTGCAATCTGACACCATTGAAGGAAAGTATTCTACCACCAGTAACTGTGCCTTTTGAACAAGGTCTAGGACAGAAGTTCAAACAGCCCTCTGGAACAGGGATCGATTTCTCTATGTTTGAGGAATCGGAATTACTGAAAGTAGACGAGGTGGATATCTATCATCTTGCAGTGAAAGCAGAGGCATTGCCTGTCAACAACCAGAATGGGTCAGATGAAAACCAAGTGTCAGGAGCCATGAATTCTCAGATAACTCAGGCGGTGTTTGAGAAGAAGGAGAAGGGTGAATACCGGACGAGAGTAGTGAAACAGATTCTGTGGGTTAATGGGATGAGGTATGAGCTGCAAGAAATATATGGAATTGGAAATTCAGTTGATAATGATGTTACTGCAAATGATCCTGGAAAAGAATGTGTTATTTGCCTTTCGGAGCCTCGGGACACAACTGTTCTTCCCTGCAGACACATGGTAAACACAGCCACTTGTTCTATTCTCTTCATTTCCGTTTTTCCTTTCTTCGGTCTTTTGCAGTATTAACCGAATAGACGAGAAAGCAAGGGAGAAACTCAACTGTGGGCCTAAACCAATGAATAAATCTTGCACCAATTAGTAATAACTTGTTTTCTTGTGCAACAGTTGCCTATTACAGAAATGTTATTGTGGTTGTGGATCTCACATAAATGGTGGATTTGACCAATTTTCAGTTTCAAAATTTGTCTCCTCATCTTCCTCCATAAAGAAGACTGAGAAATGGAGTAAAGAATATGGTTTTACTGATTCAATTTTTTTTGTTCATTATGCAGTGCATGTGCAGCTCCTGTGCAAAGGTTTTGAGATGGCAGACTAATCGCTGCCCAATTTGTAGGCAACCAGTTGAGAGGCTTTTGGAGATAAAGGTCAACAATGGCCCTGATGAATGAGATGAGAAACATGTTTCTTCAACTATCTTCCTGTATAGTTGCTTCTTGTTCTTTTGTCCTCTTCTCTTTTTGTTTTACATGTCAACCGTTCCAATAATCAAACAGGAAGTATAATTAATTATGCTAACATGGTATGAATCAATTGCTCGAATTTCATACAAAATATATTAAAAGCCAAATAGATGGCATATCGATGGAGTTTCAAATTTTCTTTATGTTCTACTTTATTTAGTTTTTTAGATGTTAAAAGAAAATTTTTACTTGGTTCATTATAGGATAGATACTTAGCTGTATAACTAGCTGTCTGAATTTTTGGGAACCTGCTAAAATCAATCCTAACAATAGTTATCAGCCTTGATTTTCATGACTCTGGTCTGGACGCAAATAGCAGTTTTAGTTTTATCATTTTGGAACTGCTGCTAATTTTGTAGGACAGCAGTCGTCCTACCTTGTTTTATCATGTTTATTTATGTACAGTTAGAAAGCACGGACATGTAATACGGGTATGAACACGATAATTTTTAAAAAAAATTAGGACATAAGTACGACAAAACACGATAATAAAGAAATATTTTTTATATAATAATATATAATAAAAATATAAAATTGATATTTTTCAATCAAATATTAACATGTGAAGAACTTTTCAATTTTTTAAAATTATTTTTAAATTTAAAAACTTAAACCTTAAAAAAAATCCATTAAAACTTAGAACTAAATTGTTCATTATTAATTCCATATTTGAGAGAAAATGTAAAAAAAAAATAAAATAAATTATCACGTGTCCAGTCATATTTTGATCATTTCGATACGTATTCTGTCATATCAAAACCATGTTCGTGTTGGACACATGTTCCGACACTTGACACTTTCCGACAGAAGTCTTCATGCTTCATAGCTGTACAGTAAAACGAAAGTCCAAACGAGCAGACGAGTCAACAAGCAACAACCAATCCAGGATGTTAACTTAGGTTTTTGTTTTGCCTAATTTCTCTGGGATGATCAGTTAAAAAACTGACAGAAAAACAAGGACTTCCCGCGTTGTCATTCTGCGTTATGCGCTATGTGCTTTTAGCCTGTTTGTCTTATTTAGCCCAGACCTGGTAGACTTGTACATTCTGTCACAAACTGGTTCAAGATTTTGAATCCGTCATGTCCCAGCATGGCTGCAAGCATGCGGATGTCGAATGGGCTTGGGCATCTTTAAGAGGAAAAGGGCAAACATTAACTGGCTTTTTTTCATTCAACAACTTGATAATACACTAATTTCTTATATTAATTTATATTTGATGTACAATCAGTGTATAATACATCTTATGATGCTATTTATTAGAAGTTAAGTTGTAGAGTTAGGGTTAATGATTAGTTTTTTAATGAAATGTCATTGTAGGATTCAAAGTTAAGTTGTAGAGTTAGGTTAATGGTTAGTTTTTTTAATGAGATGTCGTTATAAGATTTATTGTCAGTGTCTAGACCTATATACTGACAGTGCATCAAATACAAATCCTTTTTTTTAATGCTCCTCAGGTTAAGCTTCAAAATTAAAGGTGATAATGATTCAATTCGGTTTTGAAAAAAAAAAGTGGTTAATGTGCAATATTTTGATTTTTTAAAATCCAAACCGAATTCCACCGGTTTGAATAAATTTGGTTCATCAGTTTTTAAAATTTTAAAAAGTTATCTTTTTTTATAGTATTTACAAGTTTTTTCATTAATTTAAAAATAAAATATTAATTTTTTATATTATAAAAATAAAGAGTAATAAAAAAATAAAATTTGATTCAATTCAAATAATTACGATTTTTTAACTTATGAACCGAACCGAATATACCTAATTATTACCCCAACCGAATTCGAACAGAATTCAATAAAACCATAGCTGACATTGCGATTCGAATCAATTTTCAATTTTCTCGATTTTTTTTCCCAACCCTACTCAAAACTCAAATTATTATTGATGGGATTGGTATTATGGTACAAAATGAAAGAGAATAATTAAGCAGTGAGCACACAAATATGTGTGAACTTTATTCAGCAAACTAGAGATCATAGTGGTTTGCTTATTTTAGCATAGTGTTCAACCACACCAACATACTAGAAGATGAGGAAAAGACCCACCACCACAAAGGATG
This sequence comes from Fremontodendron californicum, assembly GCA_030761205.1. Taxonomy (NCBI): domain Eukaryota; kingdom Viridiplantae; phylum Streptophyta; class Magnoliopsida; order Malvales; family Malvaceae; genus Fremontodendron; species Fremontodendron californicum. The sequence goes on along the minus strand of JAULJL010000009.1, from coordinate 5,913,109 downwards.
ATTACAAGTAGACAACAACAATAGTATCTGCAAGCAGATGACTTGACTGACTCATGACACAAAAACAATACAGTATCTAAAACCAAGAGTCCACCAGATCAATGGTTTTCTCTCTAATCACCCCACCATTGATGGACATAAACACCAGTTCTTCTAAGGGACTTGAAGAGGTCCATGCAGTCTCCCTTCTTCACCGCTCCTCCTCCTCCTCCATTTCCGCCGTCGATGTCGTCGATACGGTCTGAACAGTGAAGAAAAAGCTCATCAATGGAGCATATGATTCCACTTTCAAACAAATTTGAGAGAAGTTTTAACTCCACTGCCCCTGCAGCAGCATTCATCTTCAGAACCACCAAGTCTGCATATTGCACTGTGTCTTTAAACCAGAGAAGAAAATCAAACCCTTCTTCATCTTCAACAAATGGATCTGAATCATCAACAACAATATCAGAATCTTTGGAAGCAGCCTTATTTCCTGCAAGGCCTGGGTGATAAACAAAGTTGATACCAGGCTTGTTAACATAGGATAGCATCACTGAAGTATTATGATCAACGAAATACACATTGAAAGTTTTGTGATCCACAGGATAAGATGGCAAGAACCAACTTGTAACATTGGAGTTTAAATGCTGACCAGCCCCAATATCAATATAGACCAAACGTTGCTTAGAAGATACATTAACAAAATGGGGCAAATAAGCAATATTTTTTTCAAACCCAATTGGTTTCTCCTCCAAAAGAGGCTCAATGTTATCCAATATAGCTTTGTTGTTTGTCATAGATGGGCAATCAGCAGGAAGACGATATTGCTCAAAGTAAGCTGTATTTTCCAGTTTCTTTTTGAATACAACCAATGTAAACTCATTCACATGATCAACATGCACAACACTGGAAGCTTTTAGTAGGGAAGAAACTGGAGTAGCAGACCTAATCAAACTAGTTGGATCTGAGCCACTAATACCAACAAGCATAGCCCCTATTCCACCAAGCCTAAGAACACGCTCAATCTCAAGCACAAGAAGAGCAGGAACAGAAACCTTATCTAGATCCCTTGATAACACAAAATCATAAGAATTGTCTTCATAATCAAGCTCATAAACAAAATTCTTATGCTTAAGAGAGAAAAAAGGGTGCCTGTAAACCCCAGTAACATCAGAGAATCCCAAGTCTCTCAATGCCACAACAGCCGAAACTGAGCCTTCACCAACACAGAGAGCTTTTGCACTGTAATTCAAGATTTGCTTTCCATTTAGCTCTCTAATAACGCTGGTTGTCAAGTTCCAATCTTCCTCACATTGAACCGGTCCAAATGAACCCCAAACTTTGGAGAACAAAAAGGTGCCTGGAAACATAACTGGGCCTGAAGAACCAGATCCAAGGGCACAGCCTGCTGAATTAGAAAGGGTATACAACATTTCCGGATCGGCCCCAGATATCACTTGCAGCAAAGGAACAATTGACAAAGAAGCAGCAAGCATGAAAGCGCGTAAAAGCACACGCCTCGCTAAAGACCCATGAAAGATCATCAACTTAAAGGTCTTAAAATCCATGGTCTTAAAGCTTTCAAACCCGATAAGTAGCAAGACAGATCCAATCTTTGATAAAAATGACTAAAATGAGAAATCAAGAGAAATTGAACCCAACAGAAAACTAGAAAACAAATTTAGCGAGTGCAAAACCTGGAGGATGTGTGATTTCCACCCACGAGGAGAGCCATTGATCTTTGAGCAGTTAACCAGACCTTCATTGGAACATTTTTTCTCGACTTCATTTCAAACAAATTTTCCTCCATTTTAACCCCTGGATACATCCCCAAGACTCAATCTTTAACTATTCTACATCACATCCTTTTGATGTATTAGTTTCAATCTCAATCTGGGTTTTTAACTTTTGATTGAAAAAAGAAAAAACAAAACAAAAAATTGAAAACTTTCACTGGAGATTTGTTTTTTTTTTTTAATGAGGTGCTTCCTTTATTGAGTGAAGTGTGAAGGAAGGAGCTAAGGCTTTATTCGCTCTTAAGTGTTATAGATCTGGATCTATAGTAGCAGTCAGTAGACAGCTACACTGAATAAAGAGAGTGGGGGCCAAGAGGAAGATGCTTGGGTGAAGTGATGTTGGGGTTACGTGGCAGCCATACGAAGCTTCTAATCTGAAAAGATTGGGCACACACTTGAAACCAGTTATGGGGAATATGAAAAATATACAATCCATTGAAAATAATTACTTAATGATTTAATGAATAAAAATAATATACAAAAATTATTACAAAAATTACAAAAACTTAAATATCTTCAATAATAATCCTTTTCCTTTTTTTCTTTTTATCTCATCTCTTTCTCCTTCTTTCTTTTTTATATTTTTTTAAAAAAATTTTTGATAAATAAATCTTCTTTTAAATTTATTCATAAATAATCTTTTTAATATATAAATTAAAATAATATTTAAAATAAAAACAGTAAAGTAGTTTAAGACAAAAAAAAAAAATTTGTTTCTTTGAGTAAATAAATTTTTCCTATATTTTTTTAAGAATTATAAAATTTTAGATTTTTTTTATAAATTATTTTTACACATTAAATTATTAAACAATAATTCTCCTCTACAAGCATGTTTTTAAAATTTACCCACCAATTATTATCTGACAAAGGGTGTGGGCTATGGGGCCCCTCCACGTGATTTTTCGACTTTTTCTATTGTTTATTGCAGAGGGCGCCTGGCCTCGTACGATTTATTGGGTCCACTTTGTCTGTCCAGAGACGAAAACCCATTTTCAGACTGATTTAATGGTTCACCATCCATGGCTTGGCCCAGCAACTCTTTTTTTTTTTTTTTTTTGGTGTGTGGAGGAGCATTAGTGTAGTTCAAACTAAGAATTCCTAACCTCCTATTTGGGTTTTCTATTGGCCCAAATCACTTTTTGTGATTTAGTCCAACATTACCTTTGTGCTGAGATAGGCCCTCTAAAGGAAAAGGTTGGGACAGATAAACTATACGAGCTGTTTAGTTTAAAAGTTTTTAGACCCAACTTGAAAAGGTTACTATTTGGGTTAAATATAGATTTGATAATTTTGAACATGATACGATTATATAACACGAACGCAATATAAAAAATAATAATTAAAATATGACATGATACGAAAAATAATATGAATGTGTTAAAATTTATATAACACAAAATAAATCCGTATGCTAATACCCATTAGCTACGCAAAAAGCCACGGTTGAAGTTTCAAAAAGTTGGGAATTTGTAATATAGATGATGAGGCCGAAATATATACTTGGAAAGTCAACTTGAAAAGTATCCCTTGCATTACATATTGTTAGACCTACCAAGCCCGCCAGGCGCCAGGTCTTATGGTCATAGAGTCCATGAGGAGAGCCTACACGAGCCCAATAATTTGGTCCCGAGTCAAGGCCCAGTCGGTTGAGCCCAACAAGTCAGGCTAAAATCCGGGACACGCGAACACCTCTCATTTTTTTAGTAGTCACATCACCTAACACCCCAAGAGCCATGTAAGATTCCAACTACCACAACCAACGTGGCGAGGTTGTCCATACCGTTGACCACCTACCCCAGTTCAAAAAGAGACACGTGGAACCAAACAGGTCGACCAAACAAGTATAAATAACCTTCTTAGGAGTTGACCAACGATACATTCTCTACACTTTTTCTCTCTCTTAACTAGACTCTCTCTCTAGTCTCTACTGTTACACTATTTCCTTCTCCATACTCTCTTCCAAACACTAACTTAAGTATCGAAACGCACTCCTGAGACCAATTCCCAACACCCTCTGACCTCCTTCATTGTTCCCAAGACCTCAAACCATCAGGACACCACCTCGACCAAAAAGTGACCTCAACACATGATTGTAGAAGCTGCTGCCTCATCAAATCCACAGTGCCCCTGGTTGATGGGAAGTCAATTTAGTACCACACATTGTGGCTAGTCACCGGCCATTTCCTATGTATGGGACCTAACTAAACAACATCTGTGGTTGGTATATGCTTCTTGAACCATCATTATGGTGGTTTTTTTATCTAAAAACCAAATATAATTTTTTTTTTATAGAAGATCCATTATTATTAGAAGTGTCTATGAATTCGGTCGGACTAAGTTCGGATCGAGTTTAGATCTCATATTAACAAATATTTTTTTTGTCCAAGTCCGGCCAAATCCAAAATATAAATAGAAAATCCTGCCCAAACTCAACCCAATCACTAAAAACCATTATTCAAATTCACACATACTCGTCCAAATTTATACACAGAAAAATCGTTTTCTATGTAAAAAACAATGATCTCTCCTAAATTTTATGATTGTAATAATAAAACAAGTCGGACCAAACCTAGACAAAAATATCATGTCCAAGTCCGACCAATTTTTTAAGTGGATCTCATTTTTTTTTCCAAACCTATCTTCGAATCCAATATTTTTATCTAAACCCTCTTAAATATCAAACGAGCCCTCAACTTTATTCATCACCAATAATAAATAATCACTCAAATGCACCTCCAAGAAATTCTACAAATCTTAAAGGAGCAACTTCATGTGATTCCTGTCAGTAATCATATATATTCTAGGAATAGCCGTTTGTAGTTACAATGGAGGTTCTTTCTTCCTCCAGACCTCTTTGTGCTGTCAATGGCATTTTTGTCCTTTGAATATACAATGGATTAAGTTGGTTAATCTCATTGCAATACAATTACACGGTTGTACTTTGAGAAAACCAACTGGATAAAGAGAAATGAACGGCCATACTAGCAAACAGAAATGTAAATCCAGATGAAAAAAAGAAAAGAAAAAGAAAGAGCTTTGTTCTTTGCTTTGCATCTTTTGATGATGGGCTGGTCATTGTTTGTAGCTAGAACTGCCAATCTTGCTGGAAAGTAATGGTTTATCCTTGAAACTGGAACTTAGCACAACAGTTTCACTATTGCTTGAGTGGCTTTCTGCAACACCGGGTCTCATCCAGATTTTTATGTGCCCCTCTCGACAAACGGTAAGTACAGATTCCTGGGTAAAAATCAAGCCTGAGAGGGGTTCAGTATGAACACGATGAGCAACCAGCGGCGAAATTTTCGGAACATCTCGAATGCTCGGAGCAGGTTGAAGGGTACCCAAAGGGGATACATTGTCCCAGTGGGAAGATTGGCTCCCGGTGCTGTAAGTCGGAGATCCACCAGGAGGAGGGCATCGGCGCAATGGCACGACAATCTCATCCATTTCCAGGTCCCACAATAACAACTGTGTATCCTACACAGAAGTAAGGCAGTAATGAGATGTGAGAATTAGAATATTGTAAACAAAAAAGGTTCATCAAGTTTATTCTCACAGCCTGAATTTCAAATGCTTAAAACCTGCAGTCAGTTGACCCCCCTTCAACATTAAAGAATGAACTACTTGTTTGATTGTCCACAGATAAAGAAACCATCTCAGTAAAAACCTTTTCATAACCATGTTCTTTGACTACAAAATGTTTTTGTATGGAAGTACGACCCGACGTTCCATAAAAATGAAAGGCATTCTATTCATTAGAGAATATTCTTGAAAGTAATCCCTGATGTTTTGCCAATATGTTTTGGCTTTCATCATTTTCTTAAGTTTTCCCCATTTGTATGCTTTAACTAGAAATGATATTCGTGATTCTGTCATATTAGCTGTTCAAGATGCTATTTAAACAAGAACCTAAACTAAGTAACCTACAATGTATAGTAACCGATGAAGACCTATAGTTTCTTACAGTTAAAATCTAAATATTTCGTACAATCTAAACTCGGTCTATGTGCTATATATCACCAATATTCCGTCCTAGAAACAGCCAACAGCGTCATAAGTAGAGAAAGAGGCAACCACTACCTTAGAAATGTTGCTTCAACCACATTAATGTAAGCATCAGGCATCTATAACTTGCAAAAAGCTAGGCATTTGTGGAACTTAACAGTTGAATCCACATAAACACAATCAAAATACATGGGCAGGAAAGAACCATGGAAAAACGCGGCATCAAGATAGTAGGGGGCAATAATTAGGATAGTCATTATTTTTACCAGACTAACACATCATCTATATACCTGACCAACAGAACCAAACCGGTACATCACAGTCTCACCCGTGCCATCTGAATTAGGTGATGACCAATACGAATCAAACGCCACTCCACTAACCTGCCAGCACCATTTAGAAAGAAATGAGTACAGAGCCATTGTCATCCACAACAAATAAATAGAAGCCGTCATTATAAGATAAGAATCTTACCCATGAGTTATGCCCCTCACCCCATGCCACAACCTTTCGATCTTCCATACTCCAAACTTGGACCAAGTCATCTTCACCTCCAGTCAGAATATATTTCCCATCCATACTGTTCAATGGATGTTGTTGTCAATAACAATTTTTATTTTCTCCAAAGGTGATAGCTTAGATATTATACAAAAAGAATGCAAAGTGACAAATTGAAAACAAAGTATACTCTAGATAAACAGCATGCACAAGTTTAAAAAGTTTTCTTTGAAAAAAAGAAAAGAAAAGAATAGAGCACCTCCAAGCACAACACAGTAGAGCACCATAATAGCTTTTGCCACCACATACGAGCTGTTCTTTTGAATAGTCAAAAACTCGCAGATAACCTGCACTCAGTATGCGAAAAGAGAAAAACTTGAAGTTCAAACAAACTAGAAAAAGAAACAGCCATAAAATGCAAATGGTGTCAATTTGACTTGATACCATCTCTTCCAACGGTTGCTAAGTAGGCCCCATCAAAGGAGAAAGCAATGCTATTAATTGAACCTTGACAAACATGCCATCTCGCAATTGGGTTACTCTGCAAGTAGATAATGGCAAGTCAACAAACAAAACAATAAGTGGAAAGATAGGAGGAAAACTTATATGGCTTTCTCAATGATGTCACACAACAGTCAAACTAATAACAATTATGGTGCTAAGGCAGGTCCTACCATGGCTTTCTCAATGATGTCAAACAACAGTCAAACTAATAACAATCATGGCATTAACTGTAACAAAATAAAAATACACATATAAACCAGAAGGAAAGCACAAGACTTTTTTTTTTTCTTTCATACACATACCATATTGCCAGCAAAATGTTTTGAGCATGCATGATTAATGCGGGTTTCTATTATAACTACTTGTAGCCCTTCGAAAAAAAATAACATGGGCAAACTTAGGACTACTTGCAGCTGTCTAAGAAATGTGGGTGACAATTCCCATTTTTTGACAAACTAGATCATGTACAGCTCAGTAACACATGCATCATCTAGTTTAAACAGAACGTTATCTCGCTAAAACCTAGAAATACATGTAGTGAAAAGTAAGCTATAAGGTATGCAACATCTACCATAAATATACACATGATAAAATCATTAACGGCCTCTGGATTTAGATAATAGTTCTAAGGTAAAGACTACCAATTTTCAGAAGGCATACACAAATACGAAAGTCTAAAATAGTTTCAAAATAAACACTGACCAGTACCTTATTGTAACGTGCATGCGCAACAGAAAATTGAGTTTGGTCTTTGATAACAGAGAATGAAGAATCACCAGCACCATCCTTGTTCTAGAGGGTACAAAATGAAAAAAATAACTTAAAAAAATAACTTACTGCATAATACATCATGAAATTTGTAAGTTGAACCCCCATAAGTGAAAAAATCCTTCTTTCATTATTGGAAACTTGCCTTTTCATACACGTACATATTTCCATCAGCATGAGCAACCACAAAAGCACCATCACCTCCAGGAATCCATGCAATACTAGTACAGCGACTGCTGGAAACAACAAGCATTAATCAGATAGGAGACAGAGCCAACACAATTCAAAATATCAATTCAAGATAAACACCTATTAGTCATATCCTGAGGGGAAGCCCAAGAGGGAAGCAAATTTTAGAAATACCAGCAGAACACCAATTACAAGTCCAATACTGCTAACAAGATTAACAATCAACTCAGTGAAAGATCAAATCGGTTGCTGACTTTATATTGGTAGTATTGATACCTTAGAAGTACAGTTAAAATATTGAAAGGTCAAAGAGAAAACAAATGAAGAACTCTACAGTAAGATCTAAAGGTGGATAAAAAAATTAATTTATGGGTTACTGAAAGGCAATACTGCCCTTGTAAAACAACAAAAATAAATTCCAGAAAAAGATAATTTCATAATAATTAAATGGAGTAAGCTGCATATACACCATTTGAAAGAAAAATTAAGCTAAATAAGATGTCATAGAAAATTATCCTAGCTCCAAGCCATTGGGTATTACAATCTATCGTTACACCATCCAAGAACTAGATACATAAACCTACAAGAGTCACAGGCAGAAAGACCTAAAACCGAACATCTTGCACTTGAAATTTAAAAAAGAAAACTCAGATGGTGAATAAAGGTTCAAAAAGTCAAACTTCTGAAAAGTCAGAAAATGTATAAAGGATGTACTGATGTAGTAATCTAAATCTTGCCTGTTATTGACAGAACCATCTTTATTGTAGTGCTGGGCCCCAACAAGCTTCTTTCCAACATCCTGTAACTGCTGTCTCAGTGACACTGAGTAAACTACAATAACACACACAGAACCCATAAATTTGCAGAGTTTAAACCTTGGAATTAAAATAGCAAATTAAAACAAGCTAAAAAGGATTACCATCACCAGAATTCAACCCAATAAGCAAATCATGCCCATTCTTGGCATCCTGATCAAACGCATGACAGACAGGGTTCGAATTACTGAAATGGATAGACTTTATGGGATCCTACATTAAACACCATGATTCTTAAAATACAACCATGGACATCCTTCCTATTCATCAAAAACCTTAATAACAAAATGCCAAATTACCTTATCCTGAGAATTCAAATCACTAATAAAAATAGAATCGCCGACATTGAAGATTAAATAAGTTCCTTTCCCATCAAAATTTGTATTCGTCATTGAATTATTCGGACTCGAAGAACCCAATGACCCAATCCTACTAGTACTACTAACACTTTTACTCACACCATTCCCTCCAACAAAGCCAAGTGCACGGCTCCCATTCCCAGCACCTAGCCACCTCGCTGCTGCTGATCTTACTCCACTGCTAGCACTGAAGCTGGACGATGAAGCTGTCGGAGTTGACGGAGCTGGCTTGTCCTTTAGATGCGCTAGAGTAACCTGGCAATCAAACTTGATCAAATACAATCCTAGAAAACCAATACTGAAACATAAGTATAACACAAAAATGATTGAAATTTTACTTTACAAATATGAGCATTGATTTAAAGTCCTTAAAATTCAATCATACGACCAACAATGCTCAAATTGACAATACAAAATAACCTAATAAAATATGTTCATTCAGTGCTTCCAATAAATGGGTATTTCTTGAAAACCCTATTTTTACTAATAAATTGGACATGCTCTCTGATTATAAAATTTATAAGTATCAAAAACACCAAAAAGAAATCCCATACTACAAAAAAGACCAATTTGAAGTGATATAAAAAAGATGGGTCTTGATTCAAACCCCAAAATAATAGCTCAAAAATAGTCTCTCTTTTTTCAATAATTTAAGAAAATGGACACTCAAAGAAACCCTAGAAATTTGAAGCTACCTGAGTAACAGTTTTGCCATGAGCATAGTAAAGAAGGCCAGAAGGGTGAGTCTTTTCATACTGAAGCTTATATCGACCTTCTGGGGTTTTAAAATAAGTCTTCAAACCCGGCGATTGAGCGTTCGCGGATGAAGATGATGTCGAAATCATACCGTTGGCTGTGTTGGTCATGGAGTCTCTTATCATACACCCGAGAACATCTGATCATGACACTCTAGGGTTTCTTTTTTTCTTCTTCTTCCTTATCTTCTCAATTTTGAAATTTTCTTATTTCCTAACACAAAAAACAAAAGTCTAACTCCTTTTTTTTCTTTTTTTTCTTTTTGTTCTTCAATGGCTATGGGGATCAAAGTAGGGAGGTGAGACAAGAGGGAGGGATCCTGTGTGGTTGCGGCTTATGAGAAGTTTTCAGTTTTAATGCTCTCTGTAATCTGGGTTTTGTATATTGTTTTCCATATATTTTGATTAGAGGCAGTTAAGAGGTTTGACTATTTTGGAGTTTGAGAAAAAGTCAACGGAATGAACGGTGGAGATGAGATGGAGGATTGAAGATAGCGTTCTACTGGCTTTGAAGTTATAAACTGAGAAAGGGAGGGTTGAGAGAAGAGGAGACTGATGAAGAGGAGAGGTTTTCTTTGATTTGTGTGAGTTTTTAGATTGTTTGTTTGGTCTTTAAATTTTGGCTTTTAAGGCTCGATCTTAGTATGGCTTTCAGTTTTTCTTTTTAAAAAGGATTAACGAGTACTTTTAAACATTTTTTAAAATTAGTTGTTATATTATTTAGGTTCGAAAATTATTTAATTATTAATTTAAATTTTATTTTATATTTAAATATATTATTTTTATTGAATTTTAAAAAAATAAATTATTAATTACAATTTTTTTTTATATCACTTTAACCCATTTTTAGTGACACTAATTAATATTTTTATTATTTATAATAATAATAATAATATAAAATTAAATATAATAATTAATAACTATATTTATTATTTTTAATATATTTATTAAAAATATTATTATATATAATAAATTTAGAGAGTGTCTTCGACTATTTGTTAACATAGTGTTTTTATAAATATAATAATATTTTTGGAAAATATATTTTTTTTTTGTATAAAATATTAAAATATGTTAATAGAAAAAGAATTACAAATGTTGAAAATTAAATCTCACATATGTACGATATTATTTTTTAAAATTAATTATATGAATCAACTGAATTAAATTTTAAATTTAAAAAAATATATGAAAAAATAATTAAAAGGATATCCTCGTCTTGGGCTTTATGGAATGAAATGGGCCTTAGTTGAAAATTGGTCATTTAAATAACTAATTATTATGCCAATATATAAGAAATTATTAGATCTGGTAATTTTAGACATAATACGTTTTAATCGTGTATGAGGTTTATATAATCGTATTTCGTGTCATAATCGTGTCGACACGTTTATGACACGATAAATTTCGTGTCATAAATATGTTAAACACTCCTAAAATACGATTAACTAATCGCGTTATAAACATGCAAACGTACCGACACGTATCTGTTAACATGTTTAAAACACGATAATTTAATGTGTCATAAACGTGTATACACTTTTGAATTAACACGTTTATATATAAAACACATTTAATTTTCAATATAAGTATATAACATATATAAACTATAAACATTATTTTAAACTTTTAATTATGATACCTATTTAATATATAATTAAATAAAATTTATTTTAAGCATTTTATTTAATATAGCTCTACTCGTTTAGTTAGTAGTAATAATACAATTGTTAAGGCAAAAGATAAGTAAAGCAAACATAATTTCTCCATATATAATATTCAATCCCAATATTTTCAATAATAAAAAAGTTAATTTAATTAGTATAAATATCATTATAAGAATAATATATCATGATGTTATAAATTAATTTAATTGTAATTTAAAAAAAAAAGATAATTACTTAAAAAAAGAATTTGTGACTTGAACTCTTGAAGTATGAATTATGAATAAACTAATTAAAGTATGGCTCAATCTTATTAATTAATAGTAATATATGTATCATATTTTGAATCTCATATTAAATTATTAATTAAGTTTTGATTTTTAAAATTTTAAAATTATTTTATTTGCTTGTATGATAAAAGTTAGTAGTACTATTATTATTAGTAATAACTAGTAAATTAGTAAGTAGAAAATAGAAAGTACTAATTAATAAGCTACTAAAATCATCCTAACAATAATAGTAATATTACTAACTTTTATATAAAAAATAAATAAATAAAAAAAATCAAAGAAAGCAAAACTTAATTAATATGAGATATTAAAACTAATTAGTACTTAGTACTTTTAATTATGATACCTATTTAATATATGAAATAATAATGTAATTTGTGTTATTCGTGTTATAATAGTGTAGTGTCGTGTCAATTTTAAACAAATCCTTTTTAATTGTGTTAATTGTGTCGTGCCGCGTGTAACACGTATAATAATTGTGTCGTGTTCGTGTTTTAGGATTAGACACGTTTACTTAATCATGTCATGTTCATGTTTCAGTTAAACGTGTCGTGTAAAAAATGAGACACGACACGAAACACGATACGACGACACGAATTACCAGGTTTAGAAATTATGATAAATGATACAAGAGAAATATTAATTAGTGTCATTAGACACGAGTTAAGGTGATATATATAAAAATAAAAGTATAATTAATGACTTACTTTTTTTTAATTCAGTAAAAATAATGTATTAAACGCAAAAAAAAAAAAAAAAATCTAAATTGATAACTAAATAATTCTTAACTAGTGTCAATAGACATGATATAAACCAAGAAAGAAAAATGAATGGATGAGATATAATAATAATAAGGTTAAAGGAAAGAAATGCTAACTCTTTAGGCATTTTTTTTTTTTTCTTTCCATTTTGGTAAAGAACAATTATATTCAGTTGATGAATTGGGCTAAGATAACCAGGTTAAAAGGCCCAGTCTAATTTCCTCATTTGGACTCTGAGCCCAGAAATAAGATGTCTTGAACTCATTTCTGCAAGTCCAATCCTTTGATCTATTGGGCTTGTAAAGGGCTGGTGCTTTTTTCTAAAGCTAGGGCTAGTTTATGTTGCTTAATAAACTTGGTAATTGGTAAGGGAATTGGGATGGAAGAGTGCTTTTATTTAAAGTTAAAAGACAGTTCAAAGTTAAAAATCCCATTGAAAAAAATGTGCAAAAAAAAAAAAAAAAAAACCAATATCCCACATTGGTTTGATCTATCAAATCAATCTTAATAGTTCTTATTGCTTCAAGCCCTTTTTGGACTTTTTTCTTTTCTTTCAGTTTATTGAAGCAAATGTACGGTCTACCATAAGAGTATTTTTTTTGTGCAAAAAGGTTGTAGTTTAAGGATAAAAGAAGGGATTGCAAGTATTAGGATTTGAACCCAACCTGATAGATATCACATCTTAAAAGTGATTAGATAAATAAACTGGATTAAATATTGAATTATTTACCATAAGAAAATTGGAATATCAATCTTTAACCTACCTTGGCCCAATTTCTAATGAAAACTTAAAGACTTTTTGTGTAGCATAAAAATTGTCATCAATAGCTCTTTTTTTTTTTTTTTTTTTCCTGAGTGGATGAGAGGATTGTTTTTATTTGTAAGGAAAATTTAAAAAGGAAACTATACCAAAAGAAAAAGGGTATTGTTTTGACTTTTTTAGTGCATGTTTGAAACATAAGTCAATGACCAACAATCGAGAGCCCAAGAACTTCCATGCTCAAGAATGTTCATTTTAGGTCAACCTCAATGATCGAGAAATTACTCAATCGCTCAAGCCTTAAAGGGCCCAAAAAGAAGCCTCAAAAGGCTAAGATTCAGACCCAAAAAAGTATGACGAAAACAATGCCCAAACTAGCCCACGATGATTTCTGGCTAAGATCAAAGATCAAGAAATTCCCCAAGCCTTAAATCAGCCCAAATGGCTAGATTCAGACCCAAAAAAAATAGGGGCATTCCGAGAATTGAACTCGGGACCTCTCGCACCCTAAGCGAGAATCATACCACTAGACCAAATGCCCTGATTAAAATTTGGCTTGTTATAATATTAGAATAATCAAATTAATGGAGCCATCACAATGGTTAAAGAGACGTCGAAAACATGGCTTGAGTGATGCTGTGGAGAAGCTGAAATCAGGTGCAAATTATATCAATAGTTAATCTATTTTTCCTATAACTTGAAATCAAGATAACATATAAATTTGACATTTGGGTTCATCTCTTTTCTTGTTTTGTAGAATTGATGCTTCTGGGATCGATCCATCTCACTTCTATTTGCAGGAACTAAAATCTCCAATTTCTGATATATTTATACCAGCCAAGATTGCAGATATCAAGCTTCCATGTATGAATCAAGTTCAATCCAAGATCACAAAGGTGCAAATTAGTAAATAAATGCGTGGGGAATTTTGGTCTTTAATGATGAAATTCTATGCAAAATGCATAGGCGACTGCTGATGAAGATGAGGCTACATTTTCTGATCCTTGCACCTCTAAAATATGTAATTTGAATACTAATATATCAAATTTTTTTTTTTTTTTTATTGCTAGCTTATGTTATTTGGACTTTTTTTTTTTTTAAAGTACTTGTATGCGATATATGTGTATGATACATATTCGGACATGGATATGGAGTATAATCCTTCAAAAATATGATTTTTTTTTTAAAAAAATGAATATACGATTATCGACAAAAACCAATATCCGACATTCACTCGAATCCATGTAACATAGCTTCTAACTATAATTATTGATGTTTGGGTTTTTTTTTTATATTGTGACAATTTTGGATACAATATTAGGATGACAATTTAAAATGCTGATTCGGATATCCGCAGATATCCGATCCGTTTTTTGCGGATTAGGATAAAAAGTCGAATTCGGATATTATAATTACTATCCGTAGCGGATTCGGAGCGAATATGGATATGAAACCTCGGATATCCATTATTCGAATCCGCATTATTTTTGCGGATTCAAATAGCGGATTCGGATATCCATTATCCGAATCCGCTTATTTGTACAAATACATAAATTTTATTTGATTTTATATTTTTATTTAAAAAAAAATTGATTTATTGAATTCGGATTTTTAACGGATTCGGATATCCGGCGGATAATGTTATTTAATTCTGATTCGGATAATAATATGCGGATAATTTGCGGATTCGGATTTTAAAACAGTTTTACGGATTCGGATTCAGATAGTACAAAAATACAGATATCCGACCTGCTACCATCTCTATACAATATGATTACACAACATCGAAAAAAATAATTAAAACATGAACATGAATATGTCAAAATTTATATAAAACATATTATTAATGTGTCAAAATTTATATAAATATATAATATTTTAAATATAATTATGAAAAAAAAATACAAAAACGATAGAATATACGGAACGTTAGATCTATTCGTATCAAATAAACATAATTGTTGTTTTTGTTAATGACAACTGACAAGCTGACAATTAGTACAAAGAAAACACTTAAAAAAATATTTAAATATTTAATTGGAACATTTTTTTAAGTAACACAATATGATTTATTACAGACACTGTTGATGACAATGTGACAACAAATAATTTGTCAGACAAAGAACAAATTAAGCAAATTCAGGAGGTAACATCAAAATGGTACCTCGACGTGTTCATAGTCGGGTCGGATCGGACTGCGATTTATTTTTTTTATCCAAACTCATTCGAATTTAGATTGATCCGTATAAATTCGTTTTATTATTTAAAAATATTAAAATATTATTTTTACATTAATATTTGTATATTTTATAATTAAATTTAAATAAAAAATTATTTTTTATTTTATAAATAATAATTTGGACCAAATCGATTTAAATTATAAAATATTTTATTAAAACTAAATTCAATATAAATCAAATTTATCAGATTGGATTGGGTACCTCACGCGTGAATAGGTCTAAGATTGGTACCCTAAACAAATAACTATTACGAGGAAGAATGTTCTTCAGTTTATGTGTCTTTCAATTTACGTTTTATTAAATTTCATTAAATAAAAAAATAGAAAATCATTCATTGGGTAATAAAAAATTGTATTTATTCGAAAAAATCCGAGAGAGATTGAGAGATGAAAGGCTTGATTTTTATATGCAAGCTAAAAAAAAGTTCCCCATTCCCATGGCTAAACCTGGACCGTCCGATTCAACGGCTGGGCAAATTATCAATGATTGGATGTCTCGAACTCGTGCATATCCACCTAACGTAGGGCCCAGATCAAGAGATAGGGAAAGTGGGGCCTACAAATGGCACTGATTTTCTACATTCCAGCGCAGCCAGCATTGATGGATAAAACGATCATCAAATCAAAACTCGTAAGTTGAAAAACTAGGGGGGGTCTCATTGATTTCAATGCCATGACGTGGCTGGTATATTACTAGTGCACATCTTAGGTAATTCTTTTCATGTTCATTAATAAATATATTTTTTTTTATCATATCATGTTTATATTTATCACTTATGACTTAAGATCACCGTTAAATTTAAAAGATAATTCAATTGATTTATATAGTTATTTTTAAAAGATAAAAACTAATAAGACTGAGTCTGGTCGGCAGTGGTAATTGGGTAAAAAGAATTTTTGTTTGACTAAAATCACGTGCAGCTTGTACTGTTTAGTTTTAACTGAACCCCTCAGTTCTCTGATCTACATTTGTCTACCTTGAGCTTAATGAAAGCATGGCCCACGCTCCTTTTAAATCGCGTGTTAAACACGAACCCAAATTTTTTAAGATTTTTTTTTTTAAATTTATTTGATCATTAATGGGCAATAGCTAAAAAAACCCGAATGGTTAAAAGTAGGGTTTTTTTTTTTTAAAAAAAAAAAGAAAAAGAAAAGTGAGTCATTTAGTGTTAGAAAAAAGTACATCTAATATTATCTTCTCTAGAAAAAGGGTGTTGAAAAGTCTCAATGTAGGGTTAAGTGATGAAACTTTTAAAGTTGCAAAAGAAATAGTGATGTATTTGGCAACAACTTTTATAATGCTAATAAATAGATTTGGTAACTTTAATTCTATACAAAAATACAATAAAAATACAATATAAATACGATATATTTGATAGATATAAAAATAATATAATCAATATGAGATGATATATTTAAACATGATTAATACGATATATTCAATACACGTATATATTCATATTTAAAATTTTAATATATTTTATAATTTATATTATGTTTATATTTACACGATTAATAAAAAAAAAAATACCATACATAAACATGAATTATCAAATCTATTAATAAAATAAGTCCAAAACTGAGGATTGCACCACACCTACACCTTGGTAACCTACCCTCTTTTTTTTTTATTATTTATTTTCTTAATTAGTAGTTGATATCAGTAAATTATTTTTAATGTGGCATTTGTGAATAAAAAATTGTCAAAAAATGTACATAGAAATATAATTAAAGCAAAATTATTTTCTCAAAAATGTGTATGCAAATTGCACCCAAAAACAACTAATAAGACATGTGCACAATTGCAGTGGACCAAGAAAGTAAGGAATTGGTACCACTCCCTCGAATCAAGTAAATAATCATTCATTATTTATATACATACAAAGTAGTAAAGTACATTAAATTTTCGTGCTAATTTAGTGTATAATTTAGGGTAAATATGAAAAACATGCCTTTAATAATTGAAAAATTGTTAAATGATCTAATAGTTAAAAGTTATTTGAAAAAGAGAAATGAAGAGTTAAAAATTATTAGGAAAAATATTGTAAAGATAAAATTGTCCTTAATGAAAAAAATTTATTTTCCTTTCTCCTTCCATTAAAGAATTATTATTTTTTAAAAAATTTAATTAAAAATAAAATTTTAAAAATAAAATATTTAAATATTTATTTTTTTAAAATTTTTAAAAATAAAAAAATTTAATTTTAGAAATATTATTTGTATTATTTATTATTATTTTAAATTTTTTAATTAAAAAACTTTTAAAAATTAAGTTTTAAAATTAAAATATTTATTTTTAGAAAATTTTATTTTTTAATTAAAAAATAAATTAAAAAATAAGAGAAAAAGAGAGAAGAATATTTTTTTATCAAAAGTAATTTTGTCTTTATAATTTTTTTCCTAACAATTTTATATTTTTCATTTCTCTTTTTTAAATAATTCTTACTCATTATACAATTTAATAATTATTGTATTGAAAAGGATATGTTTTTTAAATTTACCCTATAATTTATTGTATGATGGAATTAAAACGAATTTTAAGTTGAATAATGAAAGAAAATAAAGGAGTCTATACTTCCGTTTATAATTGGACATAAAAATATTTATAAGTCGGGTCCAATCAAATCAGATCAGATTGACACATTTAAATGTCTAATGCTAAAGATTACATTTAAATAATATCAAATTTGCAAGTTTAGTAGTAAAATTATTCGTGGATCTGATAAATTTTAAATAACAAAAAAATTTATTTATTTAAGATCCGATTCAATCCAAAGAATCTAAAAAAACTTACTTTATTATTTAAAAATATTTTTATATTTTATAATTACATTTAAATAAAAATATATTTTATAAAATAAATAATGCTTCGACACATCTATTTGACAGGCTGCTCGGCCTCTAGTCGGATGTTACTCGTTCTTCCATTCTTCTCTTCAATTCCGTCGCTGAATCAACAAGCCATCCAGCCAAAAGTTTTTATCAGAGCGTCAAAATCACGTTTTTTACAGCCACGTGCAACTGAATTTCCTTGTAAAAGGAGCGACGAAACGAAACTAAACTGAAAAAAGAAAGAAAAATAACATTTTTTTTCCTCTTCTTTTATAATCAGCGAGAAAGAAAATAACCGTTGCAAATATCCACGTGTCGCCTTAACCATCCACCTGTCTTGTTCACTCATCTCCCCCCTTGGATTCTCTCACTCTCTCCTTTCACACTATTCCTTGTTTGTTTCCTTAACTTTGTTCTGTTTTAAGCCAAAGAAATATACTCTCTCTCAAAGCTCGTTAATTTTACAATCTCTCTTCTTCAACAAATCCCCCCCCCCCCACCCAAACAAGAAATAATTATCTTCCATTTTTCTTTTTTTCTAATGGGGTTTCGATAATAACGAGAAGCTGAAGCAATAATGTTGCCATTTTCTTACAAGGTTACATCCATTTTTTTTGTTATGTTCCTCTGTTTTGTCTTAAGGTTTAGCAGGATCTTTGCAACGACAGAGTTCGATTTCGGAACGTTAACTCTCAGCAGCCTGAAACTGCTTGGTGATGCTCACTTAAACAATGGGAGCGTGGGACTCACTCGCGACCTCGAAGTACCCGACTCCGGCGTCGGCAGAGCATTATATTCGAAACCGGTGAGATTCCGGCAACCTGTAACTCATTCTCCTTGTAGCTTCTCCACCTTCTTCTCCTTCTCCATCACCAACCTCAACCCTTTCTCCATCGGCGGCGGTTTAGCCTTTGTCATTTCCCCAGATGGCGATTTCGTCGGCGCCGCCGGCGGCTCTTTGGGACTCCTCGATGATAAGGGTCAGGCCTTGGGGTTCGTTGCGGTGGAATTCGACACCCTTATGGACGTAGAATTCAAAGACATTAATGGAAACCACGTTGGTTTGGATCTCAACAGCGTGGTTTCTTCTCAAGTTGGTGACTTGGGAGCTTTAGATATTGATCTAAAGAGTGGGAATCTCGTTAATTCATGGATCGAATACGATGCTTTATCAGGAGCTTTTAACATCTCCATTTCCTATTCAAATTTGAAGCCTAAAGAGCCCATGTTATCATTCACTCTAAATCTTGATCAATATGTTAATGATTTCATGTACGTAGGATTTTCAGGCTCAACCCAAGGAAGCACTGAGGTTCATAGTATAGAATGGTGGAGTTTTAGCTCTTCTTTCGAGTCAAATTCAGGTTCTGGGTCAGGCTCAACACCTTCTCCGCCGCCTCCAACGTCTACTTTAATGAACCCAACGGCTAATTCTGTTAAATCACCGCCGCCACCTTCATTGGCTCCTTCAGGTTCTGATACCCAACAGAAGAGTAGTAAGTCTTCTTCTTGTCATAACCAGCTCTGTAAACAAGGTCCAGGGGCTGTTGCAGGGGTGGTAACTGCTGGGGCTTTCTTTTTAGCCTTATTTGCAGGGGCTCTCATATGGGTTTATTCTAAAAAGTTTAAGCATGTGAAGAAATCCGAGTCTTTTGCATCAGAGATTATCAAAACTCCGAAGGAATTCAGTTATAAAGAGCTGAAAGCAGCTACGAAATGCTTCAATTCTAATAGAATAATCGGTCACGGTGCATTTGGGACTGTCTATAAGGGTATTTTGTCGAATAATGGCGACATTGTGGCCGTGAAGAGATGCAGTCATAATAGTCAAGGGAAGAATGAGTTTTTATCTGAGTTGTCAATAATTGGGACTCTTAGGCATCGAAATCTCGTAAGGTTGCAAGGATGGTGCCATGAGAAAGGAGAAATTTTATTAGTATACGATTTAATGCCTAATGGGAGTCTTGATAAAGCATTGTTTGAAGCCAGAACGCCCTTGCCATGGCCTCATAGGCAGAAAATTTTGTTAGGAGTTGCCTCTGCTTTGGCCTATTTGCATCAAGAGTGTGATCATCAGGTCATACATAGAGATGTTAAGACCAGCAATATAATGCTGGATGAAGGGTTCAATGCAAAGCTAGGAGATTTCGGTTTAGCAAGGCAAGTTGAGCATGATAAATCGCCGGACGCCACGGTGGCTGCCGGCACGATGGGGTATTTGGCTCCTGAATATCTTCTAACAGGAAGAGCAACCGAGAAAACCGATGTGTTCAGCTATGGAGCGATGGTTCTAGAGGTGGCTAGTGGAAGAAGACCAATCGAGAGAGATGCTGCTGCTGCTAATAACCCGACAGCAAAAATTGGTGTGAGTGGCTATTTGGTGGAATGGGTTTGGAGTTTGCATAGAGAAGGGAGATTGTTAACGGCAGTTGATGGGAGACTTGAAGGTCAATTTGATGAGGGTGAGATGAGGAGGGTTCTTTTGGTTGGCTTAGCTTGTTCACACCCTGACCCAATGGCTAGACCCACAATGAGAGGTGTGATCCAAATGCTGGTGGGTGAAACTGAGGTTCCTATTGTTCCAAGAGCCAAACATCCTTCAATGAGTTTCAACACTTCTCATCTATTGTTGAGCTTGCAGGACAGTGTATCTGACTTCAATGGCAGCATGATTACCATCTCCCCTTCCTCTTCAGAAAATAGCTACATTGGTCCTGAACTTGTGTAATAATAATAAATAAAAAAAACAAAATCAAAGGGCTGGGATTCCACAATCTTTTTCTATTAACTCATATATTATTATTATTATTCATTTGTTTATTATGTATGTATGACACAATAACAGGTAATGTAGTGCTTCAAAAAAATATATATCATAATGTTAGTTGAATTGGTTCATGCAATTATTTTTGAAAGGTGATATTAAGGAATCCAAATCCTCTGCCCTCATTTCCCTGCTCTTATTCGTGCCTCTATTATCGTAACGAGTCTCGCGTCCGTTTTTTTTTGTTCTTTTCGTATCTGTTCATTTATAATGTTTGATTCGATTATTTATCAAATAAAAAAACCGATTTTGCTTAAAAAAAAAACACCGATGCAAAAACGATGCAAATAAAGGAGATGGTATCGTGGAATTCAACTATTCGATTACAGGTAAAATACCAATCGATCATTTCGTAATCTCCGTTACACAGTTGAAAACAAACGAGAAAGAAAGCAACATAAAAAAACAGACCCACGGTTCGTTACGAGAGTGGAGGCACAGGTAAAGACAGAAAAATGGGACATAGGATTTTTATTCGAATTTTATATTTACAATCTTTTATTCTATTTCTCAAGCTGTGGTCTTTTTAAAAAAAAAAAAAAAAACTTTAGTGACATTGGACAGTAGTTGGGGACAAAAAAAATGGTAGGAGTCATTTTCTTGTTCATGTATTTTCCTTTGTGGAAGGTTGGCTAGTTGCTTTCAAAAGCAATACCCATTGTAAAAAGCAGACACAAGAGCTTGAGTGGAGGCTTGGTAAAGTATACATGGTGGGAAAAAAAAGGGTGATTATTTATTTATTATTGACTTTTAATTGTGGGACTTCTTCCATGCTACAAGACTTAAATGATGTTCGCATAAGATTTTTTATTAAAAATCATCACATAAAAATTAAAATTGAAAACCCAAATTAATAGATTGAAAGCTCTTATTACATAGATTAAGTGTATAAAATTTGAAAAAAAAAATAATAATAAATTTTGATATATTTTTTAGATAATTAATTTTAGTAAAAATTTTGACAAATTTTCGTCATTGAATAAGTACCAATAAAATTTAATTATAAATAAAAAATTTTAATAATTCAACTTCTAGTTGAACTCTATCTATTTATAAGTTTTGATTTTGCTAGAATAACAAAAAAAATTCCATAAATTTCACAATTTTACTTAGATAAGTCCATATATTTTTATTGCACATAAATAAACTTTTAATTTTTAATTTTCATCCAAATAAATTTTTTATTTTTAATTTGTACTCAAATAAACTTTTAACTTTTAATTTATACCTAAATAATCTCTTAACATAAATCAATTTTTTATTTGAAATAAGAGTTTTTTTAATACAAATTAAAAAATAATGATTTATTTGAATATAAATAAAATAATAAGAGTTTATTTAAATATAATAAATATTAAAGATTTATTTTTAGAAAAGCATAATAATTGATGAATTTTTTTTATTATTTTAACCTTTTGATTTACAAAATAAAATTTTATGTGTCTTACCCTATTCAATGACGGTTGGTCAGGGTCTTTGGTTCTATAAAATCAAAGAAAGAATCTTTATTAGTCTTTTTTTCCCTTAAAAAAACTTTCAAAATTATCATCATTCAAAAATATCATACATGTTTGTCTACATCCAAAGCAGACATGAAAAAAAAAAAAAAAAAAATTTACTTGTTTAATTTTCTATAAACTTTGGTAATAAGAAAAATGATTAAGCGATTGCATGGGATTGGGTGGTTGTTAGAGAGAAAGGTATGAAATAAATTCATCTAATAATCTTACTTCTGATTAACTTTTCTTAAGACTTTAGTTAGACGCTTCTCTCTCTTTTGTATCTTTTTCAAAACCATTAAAAAAATTGCTTTAGGAAGTGGGAATA
Organism: Fremontodendron californicum; assembly: GCA_030761205.1. Taxonomy (NCBI): domain Eukaryota; kingdom Viridiplantae; phylum Streptophyta; class Magnoliopsida; order Malvales; family Malvaceae; genus Fremontodendron; species Fremontodendron californicum. The sequence continues at coordinate 5,890,241 of JAULJL010000009.1, read as the reverse complement.
AGCTGGCTTTTCTCTATTAGGATAACACACTTTCCTTAAAGTTAACATCAAAGATTCAACAACATTTTCAACCTATGTTATCCCACGTATGGATAAGTGAAGGATATGATTATGTGTTCGATACGGGTATATATAAATTTGTTTTAATTTTTTTTTTATTTTGAGGATTATATTTTCATACTTATAATTAAATATGTGTCGAGCACGGGTATCAGATATAAATACTAAAGATAATCCCTTTCACTGTTTATCAAATTTCAAAACTTGATGAAGTTTACATATCGAAGCTCAGAGACATTTTTCGAATAGATATCTTCTACCTTTTTTGATGCTTTCATTGGTGTGCCTTCAATAATAACACTCATTTGATATATATCTATGATAGAGTTAATTTTAACATTAAATAATTAACTGTATTGAAAACATGGCATGATTATAATGAAAGGAAACTAAGCGGGGCAGAGGATATTTATTTGACCTTTTCCTAGGTAGATACCGTGGAACAAATATCTTTTGCCTCGCTTGATGCTCTTTCATTATAATCATATCATGTTTTAAAAACAGTTAATGTTAAGATTAACTCTATGAGGCATCAATGGAGACATCGAAAAATGGCAAAGAATATCTATTCGATACCGTGTGGCATTAATCCGGGGAGTTCTAAGGTAAATTCCTTAGGGTGAGCTTAAAATAGGCTCCATTATATATAAACATGACAAAATTATATAAAGTTATCATATTTATATGTAATTTTTTTTATAAATATGACAAATATGTCATGCATTTATGTAATTTTTTTTTATATATATAAGTTTCTTTTATATGTAATTTTTTTTATATATAAACATAACATAAATTACATATATAATGAAACTTACGAAAAATTAATTTGAAAGAGGTTTCTTTATAATTTTTGATTAATCCAGTGTGAAATTCTGCCTCCAAATTTCATGCTCGTTGTGGCCCAGATCCAGCGAATCCTGTCAGCTTGTACCAGAAATGAATGGCTGATTTTCTTGTACACCTTTCAATGCCTAGAGTTGGACTTAACAATTCCATAAATGAAGCAAATTGCAAACAAAGTACCCCCCTTTCACGATTTTATTGCAACTTTCGTGCGGATGGTTGTATTTTGCATTGTTTTCAGTCGGGGTCTAGGATTTTTGCTGACGTGCATTGATCCTAGTCAGACATAAAAACAGCCACCACCAAACTCTGACTGCCCCCTGCCCTGACCAGCTCTAAATTTTTATGTATACTAAAATGGGTCTTGATGCCGACAGTTGATATGTCCTTCAAACAGGTTTTAACTCAGAATCTTGTCTGCTTCATTATCGAAGCCTCTAGTCCTGAAATTGCATAAGATGATGAATTAGGTATAATTTAGTTAATTTATGTAATAATTTTTAAATAAATAATATTTAATAAATTTAAAATTCGAAGTTTAAGTATTTTTAATTTTTTTTATTTATAGATTGTGACATTTTTTTTTTTTATAAAAAAAAATTATTTGTTTCAAATGTCTTTCAATAAAAACAACCAGAGTTTGGCAGGTAGAGGAACTATCTCTCAGTACTTTAAATTTTTTTCTTAACAAAATATAGAGACTCCTATCTACTTACTTCATAATCATTGATTAATCGAAAAGTTTAGTATAAAAGGGGATCAGCATTAAGAACATAATCCATTGCAACAATGTCAATTAGACTTAATTTATTTTAATTGGTTAAAAAACAGTGGTGGTTTTGGATGTTTCTTTCTACTTTACAACAAATAGAATCAAACTTCACCCACAGGATTTTGATTTCGATGTTAACCCACAAACCCAATGTTTATCATATGCTGGAGATTGATGTCATCTGGGTGGTGGCAATTCGTATATTCGTATCGTGTTCGTATATTTTATTGTGTTATAATCATATTTAAAGTATTTTATATTTATATAAATTTTGATACGTTAATAATTTGTATTATATAGATTTTGAGATATTCGTATATTCGTGTCGTATTTTTAGTTATTTTTTTCTATATCATGTTCGTGTTGTGTAATCGTATCGTATCCAATATTATCAAATCTAGGTGTAATCCACTTCATAGGATAAATTATGGGCTTTGGTCACTCCAACTGTCTTGTTTCTTCTTTTATGTTGGGCAGGGGCTGCTCATCTTTTTCAACTTGCCTTTAATTTCTTACATTCTTTGATTAATATTAATAGCACTTGGAATTAGAGGTGTTTATAATTTTGCCGGTCAGATTCGAATAAAAAAAAATTTTGTTTGTTCAGATCTTGATCGACAAGCAGGTTAAATTTGAAGAATTTATTTTACAGTTTAAAATATATTTAAAATATTTTAAAACGTTATTTGGATTAAACCAAATCTGAACCTAAAAAACAAAAATCATGTCCAAGATTCCATCTAAATCATATTAGATTTATTGAGTTAGATAAATAGTCAGACGTTTGAACAAATATAATTGAAATATTACAGAAATTTGGCAACACTTAGAAGTCAGACCCAATAGCAAGGAAAAAAAGGGAAAAAAAAAAACAAGGTTTATTTTGTTTTATTTGAAAAAGGAAATATAAACTCTACTTTTTGAAAAAGAGATAACTTACTAAAGACTTAGTCAAATGTTTGAAAATATAGTCAAGTAGACACAATAGAATTATTTATAAATAAAATCAAATGCTAAGGATAATTACTTTGCTAAGGATCATTACTTTGTGTGTCTATTTAAGAACACAAGACAATAAATATCACTCAATTTAACATTTTTCTTTAAAAAAAATACTTTTATGGGTACGAAGTAGGGATGGGATTTTTTAAATCTTATTATTAAATATGTGTTTATATCATTGCCTAAACAAATCAAAACCATTTTAAAATCTACTATTAAATTGAAACAAGTGATATAAGTTAATAATTGTATAAGAAAATCCACTTGCCATTGTATATTATCTTTTTGATAAAAATATATTTTGTCAAGCGAAAAGGAAAATATTTTCATAATTCTACTTAATTATAACCACAATTTTTTGTTTCGACTTTTACAAATTAAATTAATTTCAAAAATAAAATCACCCATTTTTATAAGATGACAGTAAAGTTGTTATGATACTCAAATGAGCTTTAAGCTTAGATTTAAAGCCCAACTCTAAGTTGGATCTATTGGACTTGCAAAATTGGGTTTCAACTTTTAACTCTAAATCATGGAAGTCCTAAACAGTTTGTAATTTAAATACAATAGTTCAGTTATTTTTTATCAACTTAAAATTTGAGATAATTGATCTTAAATTCGAATTTTGATAATCGTTTTTTTTAAATATTTTTTATCCAATATCTTATTGTCCATCGGATTATACGCTGTTACTTTAATTTTTCTTCAGCTTACACATTTATTTTGCACTTGATTTCACGTGCAAACTCATTAATCATTCCATTTTACATATGAGAGAACGTGTTAAAACTTAAATATAATAATTAAATCATTTACTATCGGTTTAAGTTAGAATAATTAGTCACCAAATTTAACAAATACAATCGGCTTCATTACCTGAAAGCTGATACTGTTTTTTTTTTTTTTAATCTTTTCTCAATTTTCACCGTTAAGTTTGCAGCCATGTCAGACGAGTTCGAGTTCGCTGATACAAGAAAATTCCAGCCAAAAAAAGGAATTTCTAATGAAGTCTAAAATACAATATTGGATGAATTTATCAAAATAACATTAATTTGGAGGGAATGAGCTGGCCCAAGTCCTTAATTTGGTTTCTATTATGACCTAAAAATTTAGATATATGTTACTTTCATGCATAATAAAACTAGCAAAGCCGACCATGCTTATATTTATGGCACACACATTGTGCAGCAAGACCATTGATGAATTGTCCATTAATTGCAAGGAAAAACAACAGATAATATATTACAATAATTCATAAAATAAAATAATAAGTAAAGCAGACCCAACAATTTTTTCTTTCTTTTTTTTTTTAATGAATTCTTTCTTTTTTTTTTTATATAAATTTTAACTGATAATTTTTTATATTCAGTATCTTAATTCTGCAAAAAATATTTCACCATAGTTTGCAATAATGGAGACCTTGACATAAATTATATTATTCTTTCTAATGCATCAATAAATTCTAAATCACATGTATAATTATTATTAATTTGTCTGCAGAAACATACATAATCATGAATTGACAAGAGTCAAAAAAATTCATTTGACAAATATATGATTGAAAGCAAGATTTTTCTTTTTTTTTGGGCAAAGGTCAGCAGATCTTTGTTTCTTTCCATTCCCTTAAGTAATCTCAGATCTTCGAAGTCAGATATGGATATGGCTGATGAAATGAAAATATAGATCTTTCCTTTGATTTATGACAAAGATAAACTTGGAAGAATTCAAAGCTTAAAAGAAATAGGAATATATATATATCAATTATAAATAAATAATTACATTTAATTTCTCAAACTCTAGACATATCCAGATACAAAATCACACCAACCACATTTTTAACAAATTAATTAAGGTTAATGATTACAATTTTAAAAGCTAAATTAACAAATTTTCGATTTTCATATAATCATATCTAGAAGAGAAGAGAACTAAGTGATAGCTACAAACTAGTATAAAAATAATAACATTCAAAGAGGGTTCCAATACCCTTCTTCTTCTTCACTCATGAATTTTCTTGGCCTGCAAAACAAAAACAAATAAAAGAAATTGCTTTTTTTTTTAAGAATCTCGAATTGGGTAACCAAAAGTTTCTTGATATGAGTTCATTAATCAACTAAACTTACATTTCTTCCTTTATTACCACCGCCCCCCCTTAAGCCTTTGGAAGATTTGTGGGGTGGCAAAATATCAGTTTCCCGATGAACCCAATGCCTGTGGCCATGAGAATGATCGGGCGGCGGGATTGAAGAGTGTGTCTCCGGACCTCTATAATCAATCTCATAAACCTCCTTATCCGAAACATCTAAGCTCCCTTCATTAAAAAAAAAAAAAACCCAAATTATTTGAAAGTTCCAAAAAAATTAGAAAAGAAGAAACTAAAACTACAAATTAGTCTACAAACCTGTTGAAAAATAAGGTATGGAAAGTAGGAGAAGAAGAAGCAGCAAAATACTGGAGATGGGTCTAGACTTGATGACAATTAGCTCCATGGAAACTGGTAGATTTTGCTAGTTGATGAATAATAATAATATAAGTTTTATTTGAGAAGATGTCTAAGGGTCATTTATAAAGGGGAAGATGGGGCAGTCACGGAACAAGCAAGGACCAAAAGCAGTTGAGAAATTCCCTTTTTTTTTATATATATATATATATATATATAAATCATAATTTGTAAATAAAAAATAAATATTTTTTAAAAATAAATATTTTTTAAAAATAAATACGTAAATCAATTTAATTAAATTTCGATGTATTGGATTGGGACATTTATGAAGCATAACTAGAGACCACTCATCTAAAATTTTTTTAAAGATAAATTACTTTTTTTCATTCTTAATTTCTTTGTTATACTTATATCAATTTTTTTTTTTTTTTTAGTTTAATTTAGTTTTATATATTGAGCCATGGAGGGACAGCTCCATGTGTGTATTATTATTGGATGTCCTAATGAGAGACATGACATGCCAATGCCATGCCATGCCATTGAGCTCTAGTCGGCTGGATTTCACATTCTTCACACCTACTCTTTCTGTTTTGTTTCCTTGGTTATATACTCTAATTTCAATTCATATTTTTTTTTAGTAACGGTTATTATTAATATTGATGATAGAGTTTTTAAATTACATAAATAAATTAAAAATTGAAAAATATTTTTATTATTATACCATATAAAAATATGTATCATCTTATTAAATTTGTTGGTAAGATTTTTAAAATACTCTAAGAGTGTGTTTGGATGAGAAATTTTAAAATTTTGAATAATTTTGAAATGCTAGCATTTTAAAATGCATTAATTTAAAATAATAGCATTTGTAATTGTATTGTTTTGATAAATATTTTTTTAAAAATAAATTTTGAATATTGAAATTTGAAATTTGATGAAGTAAAAAAACAATATTAGAAATAAAATAAAAACAAATATTAAGAAAAATATGCAATATGGATGTCATTAGATTTGTAAAAATATATAAATATCACTAATAACATGAAGAAAAAAAAAGTTTTCGTAGTTAGAATTGAAAAAAATAAAAATTGTGTAAAAAAAGGAAACATAATAAATATTAATATCTTAGTAAAAAATAAAAGAATTTCACAAATTTCATATCTAGAGATGAAATTCGAAAAGAGAATTTGAGCCATCTAAAAGTCCTCTTTCAAATTTCAAAAATTTGAAGAATTATAATTTTTATTTTGTCAAATAAGGTAATTCTATTTTAAAATTTTGAAAATCTCTCTACAAATGAATTTTCTCCTTGAAATTCCTCGTCCAAACACATCCTAAGCAGATTAGTTAAGTTGTCAAGAGAGTATATTCTTCATTTTATTATGATGGTTTTGAACCCAAAAAAAAAATAAAAAATTAGTATTGGGTGTTTAAGTTCAACAACAGAAAAAGATTGGTGGGGGTTTTTGTTAGGTTTTTTCCTGAGAAAGTTGGGGGCATGGGTATTGGTAAACATTAATCCTTGGGTGTGATGTGTTTTTGTTGGTGGGAAAAATTATAGGTGAGTATTCAGTCGGTTTGATTTTAAAATTTTAAAAATCGAATAAAATGATTAAACTTGAAAAACGATTAAACCGATCGAACTATAACAAGAAACCGAAATAATCAAACTGAAATTGAGTAATATGATTATGAGTTGTGCTGGATAATTGGGTTGGGTATAGTTAATATAAATATATAATTTATTTATTTATTAATTAGGTGTCGATTTGTTCGATTGGTTCGTTTAGAAAATAAAAAATCGTAAATCGATCGAATAAACCTATTTAAACCGATTTATCTAACCATATTTTACCTAAACCGATTTATCTAACTATATTTTACCGAAACCAACTAAATCAAATTGAATAAACCGATTAAAACCGATTTCGATCGATTTAATCGGATCACCGGATTAGTGCTCACCCTTAGAAAACTAAGAACTTATAGGAGGGGAGCTGGTGGATATAAAGAACCCAGTTTCCTGAGCGTCAGAAAAATAGTCGGTTACAAATTCCCCACCATGTGTTGAACATTAAGTTAGGTTTTTAGCAGATATTTGACCTTCGTTAATGGTGGATAAAAAAATGGAAATATTTGTTTGATTTTTTTCAAATAAAAACTTTAATAAATATACCTATAACTATAAGTAGGTCGTATTTTTTTAAAATATTCTTTTCAATGACATTTTTTTTTATATTTAACGAAATGTTTTTCCATAAACAATATATTAAATGAAAACATATGAGAAAAATAACCGATTCATGACAATGAATATACACTCGATTATAATTTATTTTTTAAAAAATTTTGAATAAAGAGAATTCGAACTCGTTTATTGAACGGGACAATATATACACTTCTTTTTGAACCGAATGCTTAGATCATTTGTTGTTTTAATATCTTAAAAAAAAAAAAAAAAGATGTTTTAAAATTTCATGTAAAAAGAAAGAAGTAAAAAAGATATGAAGAACAGCACACGAACTCAAGAAAAAGTTATCATTTACTTCTACTTTGCAAATTGCAATGGCCAATTTATTAGAGGTGTTTGTGGATTGAATCGGTCGGCTTGGATCAAATTTGTTTATTCAAATTTATTTTGAGTATGATTCGAAAGCTTTTTATCTTTTATAAGATAAAATATATTAAAATATTATTTTTATATTAATATTTATATATTTTATAATTAAATTTAAAAAAATATGTTTTTATTAATTAAATAGTAATTCGGATTGAATTGGATCAATTTTAAATACAAAAATCTTATTTTACATTCGACTTAATTCAGATCGAACATATCAAATCAAATGAATAACTCGATCCGTAAACAGATTTACAATTGAGGTAAAAAAACAGTGAAGATGTTAGGTTAGATTTGAAATTGCAATTGATATGTTTAACTTGTTTGTTCAGTGTATAATTGATATGTTTAACTTGTACTAGGCTTTTCTCTTCCTTTTTAATAAAAATAAAATCAAAATTTATTATTTAAGTAAGGTTTATACAACAATCGCTACAACTAAATACTTGGATACATTAGATTTTTCATTTGTCAATATCTATAAATTTTTAATTAAGTTAATGTTACGAGTTAAGTAACATCAATTCAATTAAAAAATTAATTAAAAAATCAAATTATAAAATAAAAGATATAGATTAATAAGGTTCTATTTGTAATTTACATTTTCTTAAAATTAACGAGTATTTTAAAATTCATTTTTATTTATTTTTTTAGTTTTGAAAAAGTAGTTATCCACTTTTTTTTCTCTTTAAAATAATTATAATTTGTTTGTTCTTTTATTTTTATCTAGATAATCAATTTTTTCATTTATAAAGTAAGTGTATTTAAAACTAGTTTTTTTAAATAAAAAAAAATAGAATAAGCAGTCAACATATCAAGACAAGATTTTCATTACTTAAGATTTATTTTATATATATTTTCCTATAAAAGAGAAAAGGTAAATTAATTTGTTCATGACGTCTAATGAAGAGAAAATCGTTTTCAAGGAAATTATGATTGGGCCAAAATTGTCCAGGCATTAAATGGATGGATACGTTTGAACAGGGAAGGGATAGCTATGCTTTTATATATTTATGATAAATACTGGCAAAATATTGGTCAACAAAACAAGCACAAAAAAACAAAGCACTTTAACTCTTTTATTCTTAAAATAATGCAAAATTATAGTGCATAAAAAAAAATTAAAGTAATTTATTTAGAATAAACCCATTTCATCCAACTAATTTTGAAAATAAAAAGCTGGTTGATGAGATAATTGAAAATTTTGATTGAATCGGAACTTGAAAGAGAAAAAAGAGTGGGATGCTTGTTAATGTTGGTGTCCCTGTTTGTTGTCTCTTCAAGATTACATGGCCATATGATTTCCTTGAATGAGTGTCAGGTAATCTGGTTGGGTCCAATCTCAAACAGCTATGCCATGGCTGGATGGGATGCACAGTGGGTATAATTTACAAGGCAAATGTATGAATCACCCGTCCAAATTTAAAAATTTATCTATATTTTAAAAAATTTGAATAAAAATATTAAATTTATAATATAAATTTAAGTAAAAAATAAGCTTATTTAAAAAATAGATCGGATCTTGATTTTAACAATCAAGATTCGAGTTCTGTCCGATCCTACTCATTTTTTATTTATATAATATAATATATTATTTTTATATTTTATATAATTTATATCATATAAAAAATATAATATTATAGTATAAACATTTAAAAATAATTTAAGTTATTCATGTTTTAAAATTTAATAAATAAATAAAATTATTAAAAATTAAATAATAAAAAAATATTTATTCAAAATTTTAAAAAATTATTAATATGAACGAATTTGATAAAAATTAAATCTCATATTTAAAATTGAATCTATCTTAAATAAATATATAATATAAATACTATATTTAAATTTAATCCAAATTGAATCAATCCAATTCAATTTATAAACACTTATATATATATATATATATATATATATATATATATATATATATATATGATACTAGGATGTAATTACCTGCAAGCTTTAAAGTTGTTGGATTCCATTTCCCAATGACAGTCCATTAGAGACAGCAACTTAAATCTTCCATCTCAACCTGTCTTGGAAATCTACATCTGACATTATATATCTTCTTACAAACAAAGTTATTATTATGTTGTCTTTTTTTTTTTTTTTTTTCATCCTCTAATTAGTAATTGTTCATTTCCAGATCAGTGTTGAAACTTGAAAGCAGGAAACAGTGATTCATTCATAAGTTTTGGTGTTTGAGGAGGTTGATAGGAAATTGAATAGGATATTAGTTCAGTTCAGAAGATGGTTAATGACCTTAAAAATGGAGCTATGGTCAAGCAGGCTCATAGGAGCTTGAACAAAAAGAAATTGATTCAAACCATGGCTGGCAGTCCACTCCATTGAATTGATTGATTTGTATAGACTCATCTTTTAGCCTTGGTTTTGATCTCCATAAACAAGAAAACAAACACTTGGTGGACTCTAGTTTGAGCTGCCTTTTTTCAATCTAGTGGTTGACCTTAGGTATCAAACAAAATCTTAGGGCAAGATACTGCAATGTTCATGTGTTGGTTGCAAAGGTGTTCAAAATCTGCCTTGAGTCAGGAATTTGGGGCAATTATTTTCCCTGATAGCCTAATATTTGGCATAATCTCAATACATATATAAATCAATCCTTTGCACAAACTAAGGATGCTGATGTTTTTGTAAGGTTTCCATTGAAATTTTCAGGTATAAAGCTTTTCCTTGTATTGAAGAAGAAGTTCTATTACCAGTACTTTTAGCTGAAACAGTCAACAAAGAACAATCGAAAGCTTAAATGAAGCCTTCCTTAGCTCAATTAGGCATTCAAATAATTGATTCTTAGCTTAGGCATTGAAGAAGAAAGCATAACAGCAAATTTCTAGGCCCTTAAAACCTTTGATGTGACAACTGAAATAAATGACAAAAGAGGTATCCAAATTTCATCCAAAATTAGATTTAATAATTTTAAACATGATATTAATAAAATAATATAAATTAAAATTTATATAAAATTAATTATTAATTTATCAAATTTTATATAAATATATAAATATTTTAAATACGATTAAAATAAAAAATAATAATAAGAGGGCTCTCCATTTATTTCATTTTCCATGTACTATTAACTAAGCCTTTTATATATATATATATATATATATATATATATATATATATTACTTAAGAGCCATAGAGATTCTCTCTTACAGCTCTAGATGTTGATATAAAAAAAAAAGTTACAGCTTCTTCTAAAATAACCACAAATATTGAGAAAATTAATGAAGAAAAGAAAGAAGGAAAAAAGAAAATTAAATAAATCACGTGAAACCCAACCTTCTCTTATTCCAGAAACTCATCTCAGCATCGGGTCTTTCAGCTGTTTTCGCCGGTTCTGATCTACATCTTGTGAGAATTAGTGGCCGTACATTCCCAATATTGCTCTGTTTTTCAGCTCTTCATTTTTTTTTTCTCTTCAAATTGGTTGCAAAAACCCTGCTTTTCTTCAGTTTCTGAATCCATTTGGGAACCCTGATCCGACTTTCCACAAATGGACTCTTTTTCCAAAGTGGGATTCTTTTCTTCTTTAAATCCTCTGTTTTCTAGCTCTGTTTCTTCTTTTTTTGCTTCTTGGTTAGCCAATGGTGACCCCCAAAATCTACATGCTAAAGAAGATTTGCACGGAGCAGATCGACAACGTGTTAAAATCAGAGCATTTTTGGGTGGTGAGGAACAGGAAGAAGATACAAAAAATCTTAGCTTCCTTTTCATCTTCTTCACCTTCTTCCACAGAATCTCCAACTTTGTTCCCAAATTTGGATGAATCTTCTCTAATTTTGGGTTTTCTACAAAATCCCATATGGAAAAAGGCCCCACATTTCTTCCAAGAGGGTCTAAAAAAGGGCTTGGCGTTGACTTTCCCAGGGAAATGATGGCAAAACAGAGCATTTCTGATCCATTTACAGCGGCTGCGACGACGAGTCGGGTCTCCGGGTCGACCGGGTTTTGAACCAGTTTGTTTGGAGCGTTTGACATGAACCTGACCCATGCAAGTGACTTTAGGCGAAGAAGGCTCCTGGGTTTCAATGGCGGTGTTTTTTTTGTCACAAACATTGGGCTCGAATGTGACCTTCTCAGGCTTCTGCTCCCAACATTGCTTCTCAAAAACAGCATCAATGGTGGCGGAAACTTCTCAGCCCGAGCCGAACTCGATATGGGTTTTGATGATAGCTTCATTTTCACCAAAACCCTTTTCTTTCTCTTTGAAGATTGCAAAGATTTCTGCTTTCTTTTTCCTCTCTCTTTATTGTCTGTCTACACTAGTTTTTTTTTGTATGTTTGGTTTTTTTTTCTTTGTCTAGCTTTTGAGTTTAGAGATTGAAAGACATGTACTGTCAGAACGTGCCAAATACGAATTCAGCATGCTAGAAACAAATCAATGGAGTCACCACTAATCATCTAATCTAGGTGTGATTAGTCACTTTTATGAATTTATCCTATTTAAAGTAATCCTAAGCTTGACTAAGGTACCTTAAAAAGAATAGGTTCTGGTCTATTTTTCAGAACTAGGTTCGGGAGTACGGTTACGTGTGAGGAATGAAGTATTAGCACCCTCACAACGCCTATCTAAAAGATAGTACCTAATTAGTCTTGTGATACTTAAAAAGTCTTAATTAAATGGTCTTATCTATTCTATTTTATTTTAATTATTAAAATTGGAAATATCGGAAATTATTTTTTAGGTCTTCACTCCATTCATTCTGGAGAAATTACTGAAAAATATTTTCTCACCTCGAGAGTATTCAAAAGAAATCATTCGTTCAATTGAAGAGGTTTCGTCGTCGAAAAAGTTAGAATTATTTTATCAAATTATTTCTCTTAAATTAATCTTTTAAAATTAATCCATATTTTATTAATTTTTGTTTTGAAAAATAAATTGTGATTTTTAATATCGAAAATCATCTTTTAAAATATTCTTCCATTCGTTCTGTAGAATTTTAAAAGAATTTTTCTCACCTGAAAATTTCTTAAAAGTCAACCATTCGCAACTTTCTTGAATTTTATCATCGAAAAAAATCTTAATTTATTCTTCAATTTTAATTAAGCATTTATTATGGAAAATCAATTTTGAGAAAAAGATGTTGAAAATTAATTATTCTTAAAAAAATAAATTTTTGATTTTTGTTGGTATTGAAATTAATATTTTAAAATATCCTTTCATTCATTCTGGAGAATTTTTAAAAGAAATTTTTCACCTAGAAATTTTTCAGAAATTAACCATTCGTAATTTATTTGAATTTCATCATTGGAAAAATCACAATTTATTGATTTAAAATAACTATTCTTCAATTAAATTAATCTAATCTAATAAATAAATTTAATAATTAACAACATTAAAAATATACAATATGAAATATAATATAATATAATATAATAATAATAGTTTTCTAAAAATAATAATAGTTTTTTATAAAAAATATATATATGGTTAGTAAAATAATAATAAATAATAATAATAATAATATATAATATAAAATATAAAACCTGCAAAAAAAACTTAAAGAAACAATTAGTAAATAAATAATAAATAATAAAATAAAAATCAAATAAAACAAATAAGACAAAAAAAATAAAAATGAAACACGACCAACGTAAAAAGCAAAGCACAATTGAAACAAAGGAAGTAAATGAAGGCAGCAGGGGGGCTAGCCCAGGCGCGGGCCGCGCGCAGGCCTGCTGGCCCGAGCCCCTGCTGTCTCTTAATTTTTTTTTTGTTATTCTTTACCTTTTATTCCACAAAAAATTCTTCATTCTCTCTAAAATTATCCAAGAACACCAAGAACACCAAACCCAGATTTTTCCAGATTCCGGTGAGATGCTGTTGCCGCTGCCGTCGCCGCCTTCGTCGATGCCGGTGGTCAAAAAAATTCTAAAAAATCACCAAAAATTCCTTTCGATCTCCTCTTTTCAAATATCAAATTAGTTTTTTTCGAATCTCTCTAGAATTTTCTAGATCTGAAATTGAAGTTCGAAACTTCACCTCCTCCGATCTACTCCGCCGGTCGTCGAATGGCCACCAACTTTTAGTATGTGTTTCCTCTAATTAAAACACAACTTTTTTTTCTTAAGAAATTTTTTTGAAACAAATTCTAACTCTCACTTTTGAATTTTCGAATTTTTTCTCTCAAAAAAAATATTTTATATTTCGAAAAAAACCTATAATTGCTTCTAACTCTCCTTGATTTCTGATATTTTCTGATGTATTTTTTATTGTGGTGCTTGGGTTCTTTTTATAGAGAAGAGATTTAGTTCCACTAGGATTAAGAATTTCAATTTAATCTCATTTTTAGAGTCTCATTTCAATCCAAAGAGGTGGTTTGTTTCAACCAAAACTTGTTTTTTTTTCTTTTCATTTTTTTATTAATTCCGAATTTCTTTGATTTTCCTTTAATTTTTGGAATTATCCAATTTTTTTTTTGATTTTTTTGATTTTTTGATTTTTTGATTTTTTGATTTTTTGATTTTTCCTTTTTTTGTTTTTTTCTTTTAATAATAAAAAATTATACCCGGATAAAATCCGGTGTCTACAGTTGCCCCTCTTTGTGCATTCCCTGAGAAACAGCAAACAGGGGATGTGCAAAGACGTAGACACCCTACTAAGCCCTATGTACTTAAAGAAAATCCTATCGTAGAAAAGCTCCTCTAAACGAGGCATAAACTTTAAATAAACTCACCGTAAAAACATACTCCTTCACCGAGGCATCAACTTTAAAAAAATATACTCCTCCACCGATGCTTCAACTTTAAATAAAAACTCCTCCACCGAGGCTTCAACTTTAAAATAAAAACTCCTCCACCGAGGCTTCAACTTTAAATAAAATACTCCTCCACCGAGGCTTCAACTTTAAATAAAAACTCCTCCACCGAGGCTTCAACTTTAAATAAAAACTCCTCCACCGAGGCTTCAACTTTAAATAAAAACTAAAAAATTTGCAAAATTCTCAAATGTAAATGTAGACTTCAAAAATCTTACCTTGGGTCCCGAAAGAAATCGCTAACCTCGCAAATTAGCATTCCAAACCCATGTCCAAATCATACTGAATACCTGAAACAAACTTTTTTGTGTGCAAATAAATGCAATGCAGTACATGAATGCCATGAATGCCGATGCATATCGTGCAAAAGGATGTCATGAATGCTCTGTAAATCAACTCCCTAAATTTCTTGATAAAAGGTTCTCAAGCTCATCATTCATCTCTGTTTGCACTTGGCTTTAAACTGATAGATTAAATCTAATTAGTTTCAACCTAACAATTTCTCTTCTCAATCCACAGGATTCGCACCCAAAATAAAGATTCCCATTAAGTTAAAGAATTTGCACCCAAAATTAAGAAATAAGGGATTCGCACAAAAAATAAGGATTCTCACTAAGCTAAGGGATTTACACTCAAAATAAAGATTCTCACCAAAATAAGGATTCACACTAAACTAAGGATTCTCACTTAGCTAAGGATTCACACTAAACTAAGGATTCACACCAAACTAAGGATTCTCACTTAGCTAAGGGATTCACACTCAAAATAAGGATTCTCACCAAAATAAGGATTCACACTAAACTAAGGATTCACACTAAACTAAGGATTCTCACTTAAATTAAGGATTCACACCAAACTAAGGATTCTCACTTAGCTAAGGGATTCACACTCAAAATAAGGATTCTCACCAAAATAAGGATTCACACTAAACTAAGGATTCTCACTTAGCTAAGGATTCTCACTTAAATTAAGGATTCACACCAAACTAAGGATTCTCACTTAGCTAAGGATTCACACTAAATCATTCTCATCTTAAAAAACTTACCTTTGAAAAACAATTCATCCTGAAGAAAAAATCTCATCTTAAAAATTCTCATTACTACCAAGGTCTAAACTCATCTCTTCAACCAATGTGCAAAATCAAAAAGACCAAAATTCTCATTTCAACCAAGGTCCAAGAATCTAACTTAAAACCTCTCTTACATGTTAAATGCATGCCATGAGTGTCATGAATGCCATGAAATGCAATTATATAAAATGAATGTCATGCGCTGGAAAGCAAACTAATATCATGAATCTTTAACTATGACAAAAGGATACTCAATCTCATCATGTCATCATCTTTTAATCTTCCAAACGCTGACTTAGAACCAGGCTGACCTCCACTAATTCCATCAGTTGATCACAACACCCTTTCTTTTAGTTTCAAGGCTTTAAGCAGATACCTTTTCAATCTTTCATTGTTCTCATTTCATTCTCCTTTATTCCAAAAATATCATCTTCAAGCATATTCAAATTCCAAACTGAAAAATCTTCAATGCCGATGCTGCAAAAGAGCTTACTATGCCATTTACCAACTCAATAGATTCCATTTTTCAAAACTATTTTCTCATCATGGTAAAGAGCGTTCTCATTCTTTGCCCCAGAAATGTCACTCTTATCAAACTGGTTCAAAACTCAAATATGCATCCTTTAAACCTGAATGTTCTCATGTTGCATTTTTTGAAAATTCTTTGAAAAGAAAGAAATTGTCCAAAAAACTTTTCTCATTTTCAAATCATGCCCCAATGGTAAATCAAAATTGCCCCCAGAAACCTCACTATTTTTTATGTTCAAAAATCCTCATTTACTAAACAAAAATGCAAATTTAGATCTTAAAAAAAACTGGTAATTACTGCAAGAATGGACAAGGCGAATCACAATTTGGCTCATTGACTATTTGTCAAGGTTTTGGTTATCAAAGGAAAGTTTCTTCACATAAGGGAAAAATCAATGTTTCTTCATCTAAACTCATAATGAATTTCCTTCAACAATCAGGTTTTCACAAAAAAATTATTTTGGAAACACAATCCATTTTGGCACCTTTTCTAAGTTTCTGGATAAATAACAATTCAACAAATGTCAAGGCTATCTACGATGGGCTCAAATTTTGGACAAGAAAGGAAAAGGATTTCTGATTTCGGGCTAAGTCATCCAAATGATGTTGACCTACTTAAGTTTCTCAAAAAGTGTTCGGTGTTTCTTGATGGGTTCAAAATACCATTTCTTTTGTACTTCTTGTTAGGCCTTGGCATAGTTATGCAGAGTTCCTTTCAAATTTTTTTTTTTTGCTTGCTCTAGACTGCCTGTTTTTGGGTTTTCACCCTAGAGCTTCATTTTTTTTTTTGCTCTACCATGCATTTGAGAATTCAAATTTCTTCAATGACAATTCAAAAGGATGAGATAAAATCTGAGGAAAAACTCTTCAACTTAAACATTCATACTTGATCAAAATGGACTTTTCAAGCTTGTAATATAGGCCAAGGTTTGGGGTTATGAAAAAAAGGATAATCAGGCCCAAAAATGTGTTTAAAGGTAATTAAACCAAGGATCATTTCTTCATCTCAAAATATCTCATATCTTTTTTTGAAGGTAATCAAACCACGGATCATTTCTCTTGAGGATTTCACCATTTCTACTTCTCATCAAACCATGGATCATTTCTCTTCATGAGGATTTCATCTTGCGAACTTTTTTTTTTCCTTTTTGTTTTCTTTTTTTTTTCCACAGACTTTCCTATCATAAAGTGAGTTTGAAAATTTGAAACTCAATCCATTTCAATATTTTCCCCCTGACATAAAGCATTCATGGTGTAGAAATATGATCCAAACGTATGACCCTCCATAGAAAGATAATTATTCACACTTGCCCCCCGATGTGGAGGGTGATCCTTGGTCAAGGTTCATTAAAAAAACAAGAATCCAATAGGCTCAAAGGGGGCAGCAAAGGATAATTTCTCATTTTGTGAAAGGAATACGAAAGATGGCCATTTCTCATTTCTAGTATGAATATTTCCATTGAAGAGCAAACCCCAGGTGGAGTAGATAATAAGAATTGCCATTAAAATCATTTGAATATCTCATATGCATGATATCACAGTTTTTTTTTTTTTTTTTGCAACTCGTGCATCCTCTCAATGTGCCTATCCAAATGAAGGTCCAACCTAACAATTTTCCTTATTTCGGTTTTCTCTAAGTGTCCATGCAATTTCATTCGATCATAGAGGAAAACAAAGTTTGCACAAGTCGGTAATGGTGTGCAAAGAAAAACATCAGGTCATTCGGCTCTTTGGTAATCCTACCCCAAGATGTGGCAAAGGATAACTGGGTGAAAATGGGTGTTACTCAAGTCAAAGCATTCAAGGATACTGAAAAAATATGGCTTTTAAGGTAATTTTTCCCCCAATATGTGAATAAAAGACACCATTCAGGAAAAGAAAAGTTCGGGCATGGTTGAGAAACTTAGGAGTGATGTGTTTAAAGCTCTAGATAGCCTTGACATTTATCAAATTACCAAAATCTAGATTCTTTCAAGAGAGTGCGTCATGAATTGGTTCTAAGAAAAAAATGTTTTGCAAATCAAATGATCATTTCATTGCTCATTGTTTAGAGGAAGATCATTAACCTTTTGGGATTCATTTTCTGGTCAAAAGAAAGGTGAGGTTCACGATACTTCAAATTTAGGCCATCAAAGAAATCAAGCTTTTATGTGGTCTGATTTGAAACTAGATAAGGGAATGGATTGCCAAGTTCATTCTTAACAATAATCACCATTTTATTCAAGATCGAAAAAATAAATCATGCAAACATAAGCTATTCCTAAAAAAAAAAACAAATCTCCTAAAGCACCTAAACAATGTTTAAAAATGTCATGCCAAAAATGAAAACATCAAAAATTCCTCCAGATTGGATTTCGAGTGACATCCCTCATTTTCGGACTTCAAATTCCAATCATTCCAAAGCCTCCAAAGTTAAAGTGCCGTCATTGATGAGATCCCCTCAACATTCGGTTTCATCTTCTTTTCGAAGCTAAAAAACCCTGCTTTAATCAGACTCTGTACTTTCCGCTTCAAAACTTCACAATTTTCCGTAGAGTGGCCCGAATTTCCAACATGATAACCATAAGTAGTATTGGCATCGTGACCTTTAGGATAAGGAGGTTTTAAATCTTTCGGATAAATTGGTCCGATAAAATTGGCTTGAAAAAGCTGGGGAAGTAACTCCGTGTAAGTCATTGGAATTGGATCAATAGGAGTTCTATCCCGATTACTACATCGTTTTTTCTGGTTAACAGGCCCAAAAACTAGTCGAGAAGTGACACCACGATATCTGTCTGCATGCGGACCAATCTGCGGTGACGATGTGAAGCATGGTGTTTCTCCCTTAGGTATCTTAAATGGTATCCAATCAGAAGACTTCGTACTGGGAATTAGGTGTTTTGATTTATCATGCGAGCCACCGAACGCATGCGGTCGATCCAAAGGTGATGGATATTCTCGAGGAATACTTTCAACCATCTTCAAAAGCTGTTCTTTCATCTCTTGAATATCATGTCCAAATTCTTCAACCGTTCCCTCTAAAGCAATAACTTGTACTCCCAGTTGACCTCTCATGTCTTTCGGATGCACATTTGCCTTCAACCCTTCAATCCTATTGTTCATTTCTTCTGCCTTGCGAGTGCTTTTACAAATCTGGTCTAATAAATCCCTAAGGAAATCCTGCTTTTGTCCATATTCCTTTTCCATTCTCTCGAGCTTCTGAGTTAACTCTTGGCACTTCTCTTTCTTTTTCATGTATTCCAAACATATCTCTTCATTTTCTACTCCCATATCTTCAAGCTCTGAAACCCTTTGCGAAAACAAATCATCTAATCGCTCAAAAGCCGTCTTCCATACCTTGCATTCATGATCCAATTCACGAATTTTTTGCTTAGATTGACTGTCTTCTATTCTCTTTATCTTCATTCGCGATCTTTGGTTTTCCTGCTCTATTTCATCTTCTTCTTCGTGTGATTTCCTTTTGGTTAACTCAAATTCCAGTACCGAGTCTGACTGAGTGAGCTGAGCTGGGATATCTGAATTTCTCTTCCATGGAAGTACCACATCTTTGTCTCGCCTAGCTTGCCATAAAAGATACTCAGCAGTAACACCACTCCAAATGCAACCTTGGTCGACCCGGATAGTTTGTTTCCAGACTTTGGCGAGATCTTCTTTCTTCTCTGAAGCCCCATCGTCCGCAAAAGAGAATTCCAAACGATTGAGCCTTTGTGTCATAGGAATAAATTGTTCATGTCCAGCCTGCCTAAGGACCAAAATAGGTGCGTAACTAACGACTCCCCATAGCCCTGGAAGAGGTACCCAAGGTTGATTTCCACAACTATACAACAGAGAATCAAACTTCATCCCATGAGCTAACCACACAACTTCTCGACTTCTGAGCTTGCGAAAAAATGACATCCAAACGCGTTTTGTCTTTGGGCTCGGCCAAACACTGTTACAGAATTCCTGAATGGGAACGTCAGAGGTGAAGTATGACTTAATGCATTCAAAATGGCTTTTCATCCATATGTACAATAATTGTATGCATCCAGTAAAGCGTCCATTTCCCAATCGTCGACAGTGATTCAACGATCTGATAGTTTCTCCCAATAATGTTGGTGCCACATTTAACCAGTGCTCAATCTGATCAACCAAGTCTACTACGGCCATCTCGACATGCCCCAAGATTTTGGGAAAAACAATCATCCCATAAAGGGCAAACGCCATTACTTTCATACCTTTTTCGTCGTTCAGATGCTCCCTAATGAAATCTCGCAGAAAATCCCATGTGATATAACTATATTCACCTTTCTCCACGACGTGATGGTCCACTTCAGACAGACTGATCCCCAACATCCTAGCAACTTTCCTGGGATAGCGCATTTTATTTTTCAAGTAGACTTTATCTGGGTCTCGGTAGTTGAAACGAAGCATTGCAGAGTATTCTTCAATAGTGGGTACCATGTCTACCTCATTGAAGACGAAACATCTATAAGAAGGGTCCCATAAATATACCATCACCTGAATTAAGTTGGTGTCTACTGTGACTTGGAGGAGTAATGCAAGGTCACCATATCTTTGCTGGAATATTTTTTGTTTTTCCCTCTTCCAAGATCCCCAAATGTCAACTAAATCGGCAAGATCATTCTGTGTAAGGTCTAGATGAACCTCTTCGGGAAGTATGGACACATAGCCAGCTGGTAGACAGTCTCCTTTATTTCGCTGAACCTTTTCAGACCTTAACTTCAAACAATTCTGGGATTCAAACTTTGCATGCTCGGATCTTACTAGAATTTCCATGGATGACAGTAAAGATTCTTCTTATCAAAGATTGTTATGCAGCAAGATATCTAGTATGATGCATGATGCGAATGCAATGAGAAAGAGGAGGAAAGAAAGAAAACAAGAAGTTAGATATCATATCAGCAAAGCTTATGGAAAGATAAAAATACAACAACATGTGTAAGCAATACATTATCATGGTGATCATATCAGCAAAACAAATGTGTCAGATAAACAAGCATCATGTTAATGAAAAAGTATAAGGTAAGAAGTGTCCCTTCATGTGTTCTAAGTTTAGGTTCTCCTCTATATAGACATGGCTCTATCTTAAAGTTTGGTCACTTAAGTGTTGTTTATATGCTGGGTTTAGGTACTTGACCAAGCTAGAAAGGTCCCCAAATTGCTCCTTAACATCATCCATGTAGGATGAGTAAGGCACCCCATTCCTCACCCATTACAGGCTCCAAACGGAAGGGTTCAATTCAGGTAAGAGTATTTTCCAAAGTTATGGCAGAGGTTTATCACCTCTCAAAGACTTTGGTACTTTACACTCTGAAGGTGTTTCGCTAGCCGTTGCGGAGGTTTTCGCCTCTCGAGGCGTAGGTACTTTACCCCCTCCTAAAAGGGACGAGTCCGGGTATAGGACTTTATGATATGCAATGTGTCGTGTGTGCGAAGGAACATTCAAACCTTCCTTTACCCATAAATGTACAATGAAACAAAAGTTGTTAGTACAAATAACAAAAATCAAAATCAAAAATAAAAATAAAAATAAAAATAAATAAACAAATAAATAAATACATAAAAATTAAACACTTAACGACCAATATTTCAAACCTAAAGTATCACAAGACTAATTTATGGCTCGAATCTCTAATGTCCCCAGTGGAGTCGCCAAACTGTCATAACGTGCCAAATACGAATTCAGCATGCTAGACGCAAATCAATGGAGTCACCACTAATCATCTAATCTAGGTGTGATTAGTCACCTTTATGAATCTATCCAATTTAAAGTAATCCTAAGCTTGACTAAGGTACCTTAAAAAGAATAGGTTCTGGTCTGCTTATTAGAACTAGGTTCGGGAGTACGGTTACGTGTGAGGAAGGATTAGCACCCTCACAACGCCTATCTAAAAGATACTACCTAATTAGTCTTGTGATACTTAAAAAGTCTTAATTAAATGATCTTGTCTATCCTATTTCATTTTAATTATTAAAGTTGGAAATATCGGAGATTATTTTTTAGGTCTTCATTCCATTTATTCTGGAGAAATTACTAAAAAATATTTCCTCACCTCGAGAGTATTCAAAAGAAACCATTCGTTCAATTGAAGAGGCTCCGTCGTCGAAAAAGTTAGAATTATTTTATCAAATTATTTCTCTTAAATTAATCGTCCAAAATTAATCCACATTTTATTAATGTTTGTTTTGAAAAATAAATTGTGATTTTTAATATCGAAAATCATCTTTTAAAATATTCTTCCATTCGTTCTGGAGAATTTTTAAAAGAATTTTTCTCACCTGGAAATTTCTTAAAAGTCAACCATTTGCAACTTTCTTGAATTTCATCATCGGAAAAAATCTTAATTTATTCTTCAATTTTAATTAAGCATTTATTATGGAAAATCAATTTTGAGAAAAAGATGTTGAAAATTAATTATTCTTAAAAAAATAAAATTTTGATTTTTGTTGGTATTGAAATTAATCTCTTAAAAATCCTTCCATTCATTCTGGAGAATTTTTAAGAGAAATTTCTCACCTAGAAATTTCTCAGAAATTAACCATTCGTAATTTCTTTGAATTTCATCATTGAAAAAATCTCAATTTATTAATTTAAAATAACTATTCTTCAATTAAATTAATCTAATCTAATAAATAATTTTAATAATTAACAACATTAAAAATATACAATTATTATAAAAATATAAAATATGAAATATAATATATAATATAATATACTAATATAATATAATATAATAATAATAATAGTTTTCTAAAAATAATAATAGTTTTTTATAAAAATATATATATGGTTAGTAAAATAATAAATAATAATAATAATACTAATATATAATATATAATATAAAATATAAAACCTGCAAAAAAACTTAAAAAAACAATTAGTAAATAAATAATAAAATAAAAATCAAATAAAACAAATAAGACAAAAAAAATGAAACAGGACCAACGTAAAAAGCAAAGCACAATTGAAACAAAGGAAATAAATGAAGGCAGCAGGGGGCAGCCCAGGCGCGGGCCTGCTGGCTCGAGCCCCTGGTGTCTCTTAATTTTTTTTTTTTTGTTGTTATTCTTTACCTTTTATTCCACCAAAAATTCTTTTTTCTCTCTAAAATTATCCAAGAACACCAAACTCAGATTTTTCCAGATACCGGTGAGATGCTACTGCTGCCGCCGCCGCCGGTGTCGGTGGTCAAAAAAATTCTAAAAAATCACCAAAAATTCCTTTCGATCTCCTCTTTTCAAATATCAAATTAGTTTTTTTTCGAATCTCTCTAGAATTTCCTAGATCTGAAATTGAAGTTCGAAACTTCACCTCCTCCGATCTACTCCGTCGGTTGTCGAATGGCCACCAACTTTTAATACGTGTTTCCTCTAATTAAAAAACAACTTTTCTTTCTCAAGAAATTTTTTTGAAACAAATTCTAACTCTTACTTTTGAATTTTCGAATTTTTTCTCTCAAAAAAATATTTTTTTATTTCGAAAAAAAACTATAATTGCTTCTAACTCTCCTTGATTTCTGATATTTTTTGATGTGTTTTTGATTGTGGTGCTTCGGTTTTTTTTATAGAGAAGAGATTTAGTTCCACTAGGATTAGGAATTTCAATTCAATCTCATTTTTTAGAATCCCATTTCAATCCAAAGAGGTGATTTGTTTCAATCAAAACTTGTTTTTTTTTTCATTTTTTTTATTAATTCCGAATTTCTTTGATTTTTCCTTTAATTTTCGAAATTATCCAAATTTTTTTGATTTTTTGATTTTTTTATTTTCTGATTTTTTCTTTTTTTATTTTTTTCTTTTAATAATAAAAAATTATACCCGGTTATTTGTCTTTAGGACTCTGGCAATGGCTGTCTTTGGTTCTGGTAAGAAACTGAAGAAGATAAAGAAGACAGTGGCAACCTTCCTTTTTGTTTTTAAGATCTTTTTCAAACTATATCCACTGTAGGGTTCTGTTTGGCTTGGCCTTGCCGTGCTTTGCCTTCGAGGTCAGTTGGTATTTATTTTACTAAAGAAAAACCAGTAAAATAATGAAAGTGCAGTTAATTTGGTGCACTGATATACCAATTGGATCTTGGTTCAGTGTGGTAACATCTAGGCGATGGTTTGCAGGACAAGGCTCAGTCAGACAAGCCTTCATGATTGCAT
Source organism: Fremontodendron californicum (assembly GCA_030761205.1). Lineage (NCBI taxonomy): Eukaryota > Viridiplantae > Streptophyta > Magnoliopsida > Malvales > Malvaceae > Fremontodendron > Fremontodendron californicum. Next base: position 5,865,968 of record JAULJL010000009.1, on the reverse strand, counting down.
GGTGATTGATGCATTTTTTTTTTATTTTTTTAAAGGAAAGAGATAATTATAATTTTAAAATATATATATTTTATTTTAATTTTACAATTTTTAAATGTAAAAATTCAATTTTTAAAATTATTAGTATATTAAAATTAATCTTTCAATCATTATTTAAATAAAAATATTAACAGAAAATTTAATTGGCATATAATGAATACAAGATGTCATTTTAATAATTTATAAAATATTAAAAAAAAATTATAATTTTTTTTTATAAAGATTAAAAAATCACTATTTTATTTTTTTAGTTTTTTCTTCTCTCATTAAACTAACAATTTTTTCTGTTTCTCACTAAACCAACATTTTTTAATGAAATGAAATACAAATTTTTTATCTTTTATTTGATTTTTTTTTCTTTTGACAAATAATTTTTTTAACATTTTACAAATTAATAAAATATTATGTAAACTTTACATGTGATTTATTATATGCCACATAAATTTTTTATATAAACTTTCAATTAACGTTTTTATTCGAATAACGACTAAAAGATTTTTTTTTAACACATTGATAACTTTTAAGATTAAATATTTACAAATAAAAATTTTAAAACTGATATAAAAAAATATATATATATATATATATATATATATATGTTTTTGAACTAAATTTATAATTACCTCTAAGGGAGACAAACTCAAGTCTCACTTTTTTTTTTTTGGATAAGTAGTTTGAATTCCCATTTATCCAAGAAGCAGTGAACTGCTACAATGGTACAATATTGCAATGACACAGAAGCAATAACTAGCAACAGAATGAAACTAATCAATCCTAGTTGAGCTGAACAATCCACATCTTAGTTGTTCAACTTCCAAGCATTACAAAGAGCAATATTGACAGAATCAAGTTTGATTTGTTGGAGAGCATGCAATCGAAGGCCGACAATGTCTCAGATACCTTCCATGACAGTATCTTCATTGACTGCAACCTGGCCATGAAACCTGTTTTTACGTTCTCTCCACACTGAGTAGATTGTAGCATTCCAAGCTATGCGCAAGATAACTGAAATCAAAGATCTTCCCTTCAGTTTGCAAGCCCAGCTCACTTCCTCTTCCCAGCTGACTACCCTTCTTCTAATGCTGCATAAGTCCAGAACTTGCTGCCAAATCACCTTGGAGTATCTGCATGTAAAGAACAAGTGGTTCCTTGTCTCCCTCTCTAGATGGCATAAGGAGCAGGTTCCATCAATGTGAATTCCCCATGAAGCAAGTCTGTCCTTTGTAGGCAATCTGTTAAGAATTGCCATCCAGGAAACAATCGTATGCTTGGGGATGAAGTACTTGAACCAGAGAAGTCTATGCCATGGAACCTTCTCTTTCTTTGGTCTGATTACACCCCATACTGCAGCAACAGAGTATTTATCACCAATAAAAGACCATAATGTGCCACTATCAAGCTGCCTAGTAACCTGTGATGCAATTGGTCTCAATTGCAGAAGCTTCCTCCAGCTCCAGCTACTTCCACTGGGAATTGGGACCTGCCAAATAACCCTTCCCTTAAGCACATACTCCTCTATCCAGGCAATCCACAATGACCCTGCCTTCATTAGCACCGACCAGAAGTTCTTAAGGATGCAAGCTTGATTCCATGTTAGAATATCCTTGATTCCAAGCCCTCCCTCAGACTTAGGTAGACAAACTTGGCTCCAGTTAACCTTAGCTCCCCTGGCTAACCCTTCCTTTCCCTTCCACAAGAAGCTTGAGCATAACTGGGTGAGCTTCCTAAGGCAATGCTTAGGAAGGATGAAATGCCTGCACCAGAAATTCTGCACATTGAACAGCACTGATTGTATCAGCTGAAGTCTCCTTGCATAGGACAAGAGCCTTGTTGCCCATCCATTTACTCGAGCTCGGACTTTAGCAATCAGTGGCTCACAATCCCTGTCAGTGAGCCTTCTGGTGACCAGAGGTACGCCCAGGTACCTTACAGGGAGCTTACCAATTTGAAATCCTGAAGCCATGTGAACTGCCTGCAATTCCTCTGCACTCATGCCAGATGAGTAAAGTTCACATTTGGCATTGTTTAGCTGTAATCCCGACCAGCTATAGAAGTGGCTCAAAATCTGCTGAATGCCAATTACAGAATCAACCTTGCCTTTAGCAAAAATTAGCAAATCATCAGCAAAGCTAAGGTGAGTAAGGTTGATCTTCTTGCACTTGGGATGATGCTGGAAAATCCCATGCTGTGCTGCTGTATCCAGCAATTTGGACAGGACATTCATGGCCAAGACAAAGAGGTATGGGGAGAGAAGATCCCCTTGCCTTACCCCTCTGGCCCCTTTGAAGAAACCCATCAGCCCACCATTGATGTTAATTGAGAATCTTGAAGTTGTGAGGCAACCTTCAATCCAGGAAATGATCTTGCTAGGAATTCCCACTGCTGCAAGCACATCCAGGATGAATTCCCAGCTCAGGGAATCAAAAGCCTTCTGCAAATCGATTTTGATAGCACATCTGGGTGACATGGTGGATCTTCCATACCCCCTTACCAATTCTTGAGCCAGTAGGACATTATCAGTTATGCATCGACCAGGGACAAAGGCACTCTGATTGCCACTGATGATAGCAGGGAGAGAACCTTTGAGTCTGTTGACAATGACTCTGGTAATGCATTTGTAGAAGACAGTGCAGCAAGAGATTGGTCTGAAATCCTTGAATATTGTTGGATTATGACACTTTGGAATGAGAGCAACACAAGTGGAATTGAAGGCAGGAAGCATGACTCCTGTCCTAAAGAATTCTTGGGCAGCTTCAATGACTTCATTGCCAACAATGTCCCAAGTGTGCTTGAAGAAGTGTGCTATATATCCATCAGGCCCAGGTGCTTTGTCACTGTTTTGAGTAAACATGGCAGCTTTGATCTCTTCTCCCAAAACTGGCAAAGTCATGACATTCAAAGCTTCCTCTGGTACGGTAGCTTGAAGCAACTCCCTTAGGATCTCTCGAGGGCAAGGAGACAAGTTAAGATCTGGAGTGCCAAGAATCTTTTGGAAGTAGGAAATTGCTGCTTCAGAGATGGCAGAGTGGGATTCCAATCTGTTCCCAGCTTCATCATAAAGAACTTTTATGGTGTTCCTGCTCTGCTTTGCACTTACCATCCTATGGAAGAATCTTGTGTTGTGGTCTCCTTTTTGCAGCCAGGTGATTCTGGATTTTTGCCTGAGGAAGCTTTCCTCAGCTTTCAGTAACTCATGAAATTCCTGTGTCAGTAAGTGGTGAGCTGTGATCAAGGAATCCTCATTGGGGTCCCTAAGCAAGGAAAGCTGCACATCATCTAGTTCCTTGCGCTTTTCCAGCACTCTTGCAGAAACAGATCCAAACTTCACTTGGTTGAACTGCTTGAGAGTATGTTTAAGCCTCTTCAATTTCAGATGAAGGATGGACATGGGGCTCCCAGTAGCAGGCATGGTCCATGAACTCTCTACAACATGCTTGAATTCATTACTCCTTGTCCAGAAATTAAAGAACTTGAAAGGCTTGGGAGGGGAGTGAGATGGCAGAGCAGTTTTAATTATTGCAGCACAATGATCTGATACTTCAGGTGCTAAGAACTCAACATAGGAGTGAGGAAAAGAAATATGCCAATTGTCATTGATAAGCACCCTGTCTAACTTCCTTGCCAAATGATCACTTTGGTGGTTGGACCAAGTGAATAAATGACCAACAAATACATGGTCATGAAGCATGTTCTGATCAAGGAACTGTTGGAAGTCATGAATATCAGGCAGAGAGCTACAGGGTCGAGAACTTTCAGAGTTATTGACTATAACATTGAAGTCTCCAGCAAGGATCCATGCATGTCCATGAATCGATCCCCTGAGGTTACTCAAACGAGACCAAAGCCTTCTCCTGCTAGTGCCATCATTCAATCCATAGATTGCTGTTAAGTAAAACGACTGGGAGGCCATGGAGACCAAACAAGTGATGGATTGATCAGTGGTAATCACTTTGTCAACTGACACATGATCCTTGTGCAGTAACCAGATTCTGCCATTAATTGCCTCTGTGTAGTTATGAAGTAACCTCCAATCTCCATAGAATCTGTCCAATGTGGACTGCATCTTGGAGAATTTTATTCTGGTTTCAACTATGCAAGCAATATCTATATGCAGGCTTTTTATCCTATGTACAACCTGCTTCTGTTTGAGAGGACAGTTAAGTCCTCGAGCATTCCAGGCTAGAATATTCATGAGTGTGAGGGGCCAGGAGCCTGACCACTCAATGCATTGGAGTTCAATTTCACTGTTTTCTTACCTTTGTCATAAGGCCCTTTCTTCTTGCTCTTAAGGTGGCGCATCAGGTCTGCAACTCCAGCAGCCGCGGCTCGAGGTTTCCTAGGGGAGTTTGATTCCATCACTTCACTTTGTTCCTGTGATTCAGGGTCTTTGGTGACAATACCATTTCCATTCTCAGTAGCGTTTTCTAACAATGCAAACCTGTTTGCTGAAGGGAGGACTTCCACATCTGCTAGTGATTTGCTAGCATTATGCCTTTCTTCCTCCATGACTGGCTCACCGGTGCCTATGTCACCCACATTAGCTTCTTTCTGAGTCTGTTTTGGCACCCACACTTTGATGATCCCCTTTGTGGTTTTTGGACATGTCTTATCCATATGCCCAAATATGCTACAGTTGCTGCATTTGGGAGGGAACCAAAGGGCTTCCACTGAGATTTGAACAAGGGATCCATCACGCAGCTCTACTTCAATGAACCTTGGCAGTTCCATTTTGGCTTCTATCTCTACACAGACCTTGGCATACGCAAGTCTTTGCTTACTTGCTGTAATCTTGTCCATGTATAATGGTGAGCCCAGTGCACTTGCAATGTAGCTTAATCCCATTGTAGTGTACAACTCTAGGGGGATTTTGCCCAGATGAACCCATATGGGAAGTTTATCCATGTTAAATGCTAGAGATTGCATCCCAGGTCTCCATTTCCTTAGAAGAATAGGCATATTCTGTATATGCCATGGCCCATGCTCTAGGACCCATTCCATTGTCTCTGATGTGGAGAACTGAATGATGAATAGATTGGATCTTGCGGGCTTTACTTCAATCTTGCCCTCCTTCCCCCAAAGCTGGCTGGCCATCCTCTGAAACAGGCTGAAATTAGGTGGTCTACCGATGAATTGCGCAACCAGAGAGTGTTGCCATTGTTGGATTCCCTCATCAAAGACCTCCTGAGGCGGTTTGACTGTGATTTTCCCCTCAGAATTCTGAGAAAGAAAGAACTGCATTGATTGAGCCTCTGTAACCGCAAAGAGCTTCCTCCATTCAGCAGGTGCCACGTCATTGGAGGCAGTTATAACTGCTTTCCTCTGCATCTCTCCTTCTCTCCCCGCAGCTATGGCAGTTTCAAAGTGAGAGGGAAAATCTCCATTAACAACCTGTTTGAATGTCAATCGTTGAGAATCAGTGACATGTTGATCGCATCCTTGCTGATCGCCTCCTTTTGATTCTGTTCTCTGCTTATCTCGATCGGAATTGAGCTTCAAATGAGTTTGTTGCGATTCCATTCAATGATCGAACAAGCTCGTGAGTGAATTTGAGATCAATGAGTGAGTGCGCAAGAAGATTTGATGAGATCGCAAGAATTTTGGTGTAAAATTGGTGAGAAAATGGGAAGAAATCTTCAGCTCAAGCTAATCGAGTTAACTTGGTTGAGAGCTTTTCTTTTCGCGCCATTTTCTGTTTTACAGTTGTACTCACTCATAATAATCCGATTTTGGAGTTGGGATTCCCTTCATTTTATCAGAATGAACGTTTTTTTTTTATTTTTATCTTGTTATTTTCCCTCCATGAGTAACTGTACAAATGGTAGTTGCCAAGGTAAAAAAAAAAACTATAGATTCTGTAATCTGTACAGTAACTATACAAAATAATAATGGTTGAATCAATGCTCATCCCTTTTTTTAGATCCCTAGTACTTAACATTGACCATCTTTAAATGAAAACATCAGATTTCTAACAGTCATATTGAGTCATGATAAAGAAGCTTTCAACTATGAACTTCATCTTTACATTTTTCTACTTTTTTTCATCTCCTATTCTTAACCACAAAAATGTCATTGAAGAAATCCCAATGGATAGAAAGTTCTCAACTTCTTATGACTAAAAAGTGAGATTAGAGTGAACAATCATTATCCTTCTGTAGAAATCTTTAAATGAAAACATCAGATTTCTAACAGTCATATGGAGTCATGATAAAGAAGCTTCCAACTATGAACTTGATCTTTACATTTTTCTACTTTTTTTTCATCTCCTATTCTTAACCACAAAAATGTCATTGAAGAAATCCCAATGGATAGAAAGTTCTTAACTTCTTATGACTAAAAAGTGAGATTAGAGTGAACAATCATTATCCTTCTATAGAAATCTTTAAATGAAACCATCAGATTTGTAACAGTCATATTGAGTCATGATAAAGAAGCTTTCAACTATGAACTTCATCTTTACATTTTCTACTTTTTTTCATCTCCTATTCTTAACCACAAAAATGTCATTGAAGAAATCCCAATGGATAGAAAGTTCTTAACTTCTTATGACTAAAAAGTGAGATTAAAGTGAACAATCATTATCCTTCTGTAGAAATCTCAAAAGTTTTCCGGTAAAGAATAAGGAATGGGGTCATCTCCATCTTCATAGGATGGGAAAGGCAAATCTTTCCACACCCCCACCAAGGCAAGGCTCCACCAATCTTTTATCCGCCCACCTCACTATAAATTTCTCTACAATTGCTCACTCCCAACATTACCCTTTAGTGCACTCAAATCAACCTAAAGTTTTTGAAGGAGTGATTCCCAATTTACAAATGTGAATGGATATATTAGTAATTTTCTCTCCCAACAAGAAAACAAAAAAAAAAAAGTCAACTATGATTTCAGGTTTCCTATCTGGCAATCAAGAAAGAGCTTGACCAGGCAAACTAGCTAAGTCAATTAGGAATCACTTGGTGAAGAGTGTTGAGCTCCAGACACTAGGCATAAAAAAAATATAAACATATCCTAGTAAAATAATCAGACAGGCAGAATGCAATAAACATACTATTATTTCTAGGTTTCTGGTATTACAGTATTATAATATTGAAGGGTAGAAGAGATACACAGAGAATATGCAATCTAGATTTTTTGATGGCATCTGATGATTGCCTATGAATTACCTTCTAGGTCTTGCCCATGGGAAAATATGGTAATCATGCATATCAATTGCACTCAAGAATCAATAGGTCTTTTCATACCAACCAATGATTTCCTTGTCACAGATCCACTAGGGCAATCCTGATCGGTCATACATTCTTGCTTCCCTTGGGCCTCAGTATCATCATCTGAGAAATATTCCATTGGTATTAAAAGATAGACACTACAGTATTTAACATAATAGAGAATGAGGATAATATGGTCAGTGGTAGCCCTACGATTATGGAGACAATAATAAAGCAGCCATGAAACTGATTTCTTAAGACACAGATCAGATGGTAGAAGTAACAAGTCTTACCTGAGACCGTTGACAGAGAGAAGTTAGTTAGGCGTCTAACGCAATCCTTTAGTGCTTGGAGTTCAGCTTCCTTCTCATGTATTTTGGATTGAGCCAAAGTTAATTCAGATTCTAGCTCCTCAATTTGGTTTTCCTGCTGCTCAATTAGCAAATGGCACAATTTCTGATCTAGTTCAGAGGGCAATACTCCCTGGCACTGGTATGAATCAAACCTCTGCCCCACTGATTCATGCAAACTTTTGGCTGAGACCTCAGTCTGCAGAAGATTTCTTAGGTCAATAGTAAAAATTTTGTAATTCCAAGAAGATTCAGACTTGTTAGAACTCAAAGCAACAAAAATACATTCGCAGATGCATTTACATATTTTCCATGCTTCTAGTGTAATTTTACTCATGCATCAAGTACTATACTTGTGAACTCAAACCTCACAAATTGGCATATCCTATGTCTTTAAGGTCTGTCAAGTGGTCACCTATGTTACTTAGACTCGAGTGTAAGTGTGGGACACGGGTATATTCAATTTTTTCTAAGATTTCCATGTAATTGGAGGATCATATCCCCATACCCATATCTGGATATGCGTCGGACACGGGTGTCGGACACAGGTACTTCAAGACCAATGAAGAGTCAGAGCAACATAGGTGGTTACAGTTATCAAATTTCTCCAAGTAGTAATGCGATACTAGATACTGCATGTCTGGTAAACAATCTGGTTATATATGTTTCATTTCCTCCTGGTATGGGTTATAATACTAGAATGCAGAAGTTCCTATTCAAGAGTATACCCAAATATTCTTGTTTATGAAGGTTGCGGCCTGCACCCTTAGCAGGATTTTCAATTTTGAAGATTGAATACATCAGTCTCAGTACTTTCAGGTATTAACTTTTAGCTAGTATCCAGATCCATAAAGATATTCTTTTCACCAAGGAAAGCTAATAACTGATTTCACATGCATTTTACTTCTTGGTCACTCAGAGTAAAACAGTTAATGCCTTTAAACTTGTCAGCTATGGCTGTTCATCGAAAAGAATCATCTCTTAAAGCGGTCTAAAAAGCCTTTTTAGGTGTGATAAGTTTAATAATGTCAAAAAGAGAAATGTTGTATCTAGAGACAAAAATATCCCCTTATTCAAAAGCTAATTTTGGATATCCCTTGTCGTAAATATTTAGCAAAGGTGGAGATATGGGATAAAGTAAACCAGTCAAAAGGAAGCACCTTTAACTGGTAAGTAATTTAAATAAAGGATGTAAAGGTACTTGAAAAAGTTCACCTCACTCAATTTTTGCAGTTCTGACTCGAGCTCTGCCTCTAGTTGATCCATTTCCACCACCACTGGCTCTGGTTCTGGCTCTTCAGTAAGAACACTACTGGCATATTCACCATCATCAATTACCGGGAGGCTGCATACTTTGATCTCATTATGGTCTCTGTACTTATCAAGCAGTAACCGCGTATTATTGCCACTAAATTTCTTTGAGCTTGTAGCAACTTCGTTTGCAGAATTTGAGGCTTGTAGATTGCAAGATGATTTTCTTTTGCATAGCTCAGTTTTTAACTCCTGAACCACTTTTGTAGTCTCATCCATGGCTGAGTTCAGTTTATTGATCTCAACCTTCCCAGCTGACATCATGTACATGATACCAAAGCCAAGTCCCCAACGAAATACGGAGCTATCTAAGGAGTAAAATGAGATGCCAAACTCAGAGCTCTAAACAAGTTAAAAGTACAAACACTAAAAAGGACAACTAAACTGATGCAATGCAAACAATCAACGCCGATGCAGATATACAGTCACTGGAAAGACGATCAACATTTCGAAGCTATTGTTAAGTAGTGAAAAATATCCGTTCAGTTAGTGCCTTAAAAATTAACCCAACATTTCCTGTTGATATGTTTGACGTGCTACCTGTTACTATTAGGAAGATACATGCTTTCTTAGATACATGCTACCTGTGACATGGGCTGTTTTTCTCTTAACATGGTCAAAACAAATTTAACAGTCTTGACCTGATTCGAGTCGAGACCAAAGCATATCATTTTAATAGAATTAATTTAAAACCCTTCTTGCATTGAAGAAATTTTGCACATAAAACCAGTACACATAAAATGTAATGGACATCCCTCAGTATATCTTGACAAAGAGACATGGCACTGTACACAATCTTTATTAAAAAAAAAAATCTGTTCATCACTTTCTATTATATCAATTATCAAGTCAGGATTTTCTTTACCTTAACAACTTTTTTAATCAAATATTCGCAAAGCAATTGGTTCCAGAACCATGTTGGCAAGTTATGTATAAAACAAAAGGTTTATATTTTGGCTTTGCAATATATACACATATTGTTGTTTTTCACTGTTGTATCTGTGGCAATCACAAAAACTTAATAAGATGACACTGAAAACTAGAATCCTGTTTTCTGTCACTTAAACAATAGATGACAAAAACTGAGAACTTAAAGATATATACTTCATCAAATATATGTTACAAAATGATAATTTGAGAAGAAAAATAATTCCATCAACAATGAAAGCATACTCTCATATTCTCAACTATTTAACAACTCGTGGAAGCAAATTTCAAAGAATACACCAAAAGATGGCATTTGGAGAAGTACAATTCTTTTCTCGATTTTAGTGACATAGAGTTTGGTAAATATTGGACTCAACTAAAACATTAAGTTGTGTCAAAATTTCAACTTTTTGAGGCCTAATTGATGAAAAACAATGATCAAACACAACTCCAGCATTTTCTCAGCAAACCATAATGAATAAAAAAATAATAATAATACAAACAGGACATACCTTTAGAAGGGCATGATCCACACTTATAAGCCACATTCTTAGCAGTTCTCCTCTTCTTCAAGCAAACAGCAAACTTCCTTCTGTTCACCTCCACACCACCACCACCACTTGATCTCTTCTCAACCTTCTGCAAGACAATTTTTTCCCTCAAGTTCCTATCCTTGGCTTTAACCCAAGTTTTTCCAGCCGACTCAGGACTGGAAAATCTAAAGATCCCATCTTGCTTCTGTTTTTCCTCCCAATTACTCTCATACCCAGATTCCAAAAACCCATTTTGGAGATGAAGATCTTGTTTTTCTTGATCAATATTGGAGTTTGAAGTATCTTGAGAAATGGGGTTGTTGGGTTTGGGATTAAAGAGGTGTTTAGCAAGGAGTCCGGTGGATCCTGCAACAGCTGCGCCTAAGAGAAGTTGCCACATTTGAGATCAAAGAGAGAAAAAAAGCATAACTTTTGTTAGAAATGAGTATGAGAGAGGAGAAATTAATGCATTGAAGAGACTACAGAGAAGAGAGTGAAAGAGTGAAGAGAGAGAGAGAGGGGGTTGGTGGCAGTGGCAGTGGCAATTTGCTAACTTTCTTTCATTTCGGACACATGTTTCCCGCTTTGCACCATTTTCCAATTTTGGACCACTCTTCTGTTCTTCCCCTTTTTTTTTTTATTGTAAAAAATTACTATTAACTTAGGCATTTTCATCTAATTTCAAAGCTTAAACTTTTAACCAGAATGCTTAATTAGAAGCTGTAAAATTTTATTTTCAAAGGTTCTTGGTCCTTTCCCCTCCTTTTTTTCCATTGGTTTTGAGTTTCTTTAATGTTGTTAATGTTCCATTATTATTTATTTTAGCTAATGAATTTATTAAAAGAATCTGAAATTATTTTTTTTAAACGTAAAATAGTCTAACTTATACTTTAAGAAATGAACCCTAAGAATAAAAACATGATAAAGTTCTTTCCTGAAAATACTTAATTATATGTTGTCTTTGTTCTTTCACAATAATTTTTAAGCTAAATATATCACTTTTTTTTTTTTACATGGTTTGAACTTTGATGTTGAAAGGAGAAATATTTGAAGATTTTTTTACCTTGAAAAAAAAAATTTAATGTAAAGAAAGTTTTAATTATTCCCAAGACTCCATTTTGGGTTCCATTTGAAATTAAACGGAATTTCGGTCCGACCCGATTGAATACTTTTTAACTCCAATTAAGTCGCACCTCCTCTCAAATTTTCACTGGAGCATCCTGCTCCTAGTGGGAGGGCATTTTCCAATTCTATCCCTTTTGTATAGATTAAAGGAATAGTGCATTGCTGGGACAAAAATGTCCTTGTCATTCTTTTATTTATTTTTATGATTTTTTATTTAAAAATGTAAAATATTTTTTAAAGTTTAATATATTAACTACAATTTATTATATAATAAATTAATAAATATATTTTATTATATAATTAATATGAATTAATTAAAAATAATAATTACATAAATGATAAAAAAAATAAATACAAAAAAAATTATTTGATATATTACTAACATTTTTATTAATTTTCAATATTTATTAATAAAACTATTAATTGATATAAATATAATTTTAATTATTTATTAATTTTATAAATGTCAGATAATTTAAAATTTTTATTATATACACATTTTAATTAATGTCTTTAATAGTTATTTTCTTTTCTTACTATAATTCACCTCACCGTCATCACTGCGTTTGCATCCAAACACATATCCCACCGTTGATTTTAATCTCAACTTTACAATATTCAATCTCACCGCTACAATAACTAATCTCACCTCCACCCTTTTTTTTGATTTCACCGAAATCAATTTTACCGAACATCCAAATTGAGCCTTAGTCTCGTAAGCCCTTTTCTACAATTTTGACACTTTTTAAGGAAAAAGGTTCAATTTTAATGGCCTTAATTTTTATTTGTTTATTTTACTAGGAAAGATATTGAGGATCAGAATGAAAATATAATTAGGAGTTCATACACCAACCATGTATTTTATCCAATTCTTTCATATGTTGACCCTTAAGGGAAAAAAAGTTGTGCTAAAACCTTAAAACCATGTACCAATGAAAACCGATATTCTTTAAATTTGTTTTTTTTAAATATTCGTGTTTTACACTTATATTCGACACAAAATCAGATATAAATATGAGAATATGATCTTTCAAACATATAAAAAAAACTTTAAAATAATTCAATATACTCATATTGAATACATACTCGATTACTCATATCCTATATTGACCTCAAATCCGAATAACATAAATTACATAATTTAAAAGGTTTAGGAAAGCAGTTAATAAAGAATAACCAGCCCACTGTTTCATATTTTGTTGATAGCTTTTGTAAATATCCAAGGAGACGACACATTTTTTGGTTATACTTGCTATAATAACCAAAAATGCTAAAAATTACTATTACTGCTGAAAATATAATAATATTCGAAAATAAAATTAATTTATTTATGCATAATAAAACTTTTTAAACTTTCTAGTTTGTCAGAATTTGAATGAAAAAATATATATATTGACGAAAAAAATTTCTGATTTGTTGAACAGAATAAAGAAGTTAAGGAAAATGGATAATATGATGTCCATGTCATCTTAAAACGGAGAGTAAGAAATTTACTTTTTTTTTTTATACAAAAGAACCTTAAAGATAAGGGAATAAATTATAGAGAGTGAAATTTGAACTTCAATCTTAAAGATGATTGCATAAATCAATTAAACTAAACTCCGTTAGGGATTTTGCACTATCCGAATCCGCAAAACTGTTTTAAAATCCAAAGTCGCAAATTATCCGTATTTAATCTGCATATTACTATCCAAATCCGAATTAAATAATATTATCCGCCGGATATCCGAATCTGCTAAAAATTCGAATTCAATAAATCAAATTATTTTAAAAATAAAAATATAAATCAAACAAAATTTATGTGTTTTAAAAATAAGAGGATTCGGATTCGGATATCCGAATCCGTAGAAATAATACGGATTCGGATAATGGATATCTAAAGTTTCATATCCTCATCCGCTTCAAATCTGCTACGCATAGTAATTATAATATCCGAAATTGCCATCCCTAAGCTCGTGTTCGAGTAAGACATTTACTTTGAATAAATCACAAGTTATATCCAAAATCCTCTCTCACAACTTAAAAAATGAGATATCCTCAAAAGAGTTTTGCTGGCCAACATACAGGAAAATGACACAACTTGCCTACGTATGAAGAGTAAGAAACAGCCCTGAGAGTTACATGAAAGTCCAACAGAAGAACATAAACATAACTACCTCACTTCAACAATAGTTTAATTGAATAAACAACCAAACAAAATTTTCAGATGTCAGCATGCCAAGCTCAATAAGAAAAGAAAACTATGGAATTACCAATGAAGATAGAAATAAACTCGGTATTTCGAGATCGTCAACAGCAAAATATTGCAAAAATCTTTCACTAGATGCAAGTTAGCACCTGCTAAACCAACTGATTGTAATCAAAGTGTAGTAAAATATAAGGATGTAAATGATATATGTTATGTATGATGTTTCTTTCACTGTGGCATGACAAAAAAAAAAAACAGCAGCATGCCTTTTAACTAACATACAGCATCCTTAACACAAATGCTCCCATCTGGCTTCTCATGCAGTAGTAGGACAGGACATGATCAGCATTCACTTAGTAAGTGAATCATCCATAGACATAGAAGCAGAATCTTGAAACAATGAGGTGCAGATACTGACCTGCAAAATGAAAGAAGAGCATTTTTATTGACAAAGATATATCAATTCTTTATTCTGTATTTGAATTAAAAAGCACCTAAAAAGAATGAGAGAGAGAGAGAGAGAGTTTTTGAAACACTGAATAGAACTGGTCAAAACAGGGCACCTTCGACCTCGAAACTCAATGTGATGGAAAATTTTAAAATATGATACTTGAAATTTTCCAGGGAAGCAGCTCTATCTTAAGCACAAAGCAAATAGTTCTTATGTTTCTAATGAACAGAAGACATTTGAAGATAAATTTTGTATATTTTGCGAATCATGCTCAAAGATGACAATTGAACCTCCATGTCAGCATAGTTACGGTGTCCAAACCACCGGAACCAAGCCATTTTGCTAACATACCCAATGTCATGTTTCTGTATCAAATCTAATCCGAAATTTCTTCTCAGAACCAAAGTCCATTTTCCTGTTACAGTGTTTTAAGAGTTTCCAACATATAAAAATTTCCTCCTTTCCTATAGGGTACTAATTGATTTTATTGCACCAACTGAAACTATTCACTAAACCTCCTTTGTTTTGTAATCCTGCTAATCATAACCTGTCACAATAAGTATAATCATTCCACATTCTTCTTATTGCTCCATCCTTCTAAAGATCACACTCCTCATGTGAGGATACCATAGGTACCTTGAACATGGCGAAGTCCCTTGTCAAAGCAAATAAACAATTTATTAACAAAAAAATACAAGACATCCTAAAAGCTTTCTTCAGAAAACCACCATAGTTTAATTAGATAAAAAACATTATCCCACTTGTTAGAAACAACTAACCTGATTGCTTCTAAACCAGTTATTCACTAATAATTGTAAGCTAACAAAGCAATTTTGAAGTAAAACACCTCCTTTTAACGAAGACAGAAACTTGGTGGTTAGTACTCATGTTCAAAGTTGTTGGATTGACATTTCATTAAAAGTAAGGGATCACTTAGGATCTAATGAGAAATGAACTTAAAGGGTAGAGCAGGATCGCCGACAACATCTAATGATCTATGATGACATGACATGATTTAGTTTTTACTACAAGGAGTGCCCAAGAACCACAAAAGGGGGTTTTACTGCATTTTATATTCTTGTGAAGAAGGGGATTTATTCTACATGACACAAAGGAGTGAATCACTGTAAGCAAAGTACTAGTAGAATGTTTTTTATTAAAATGTTGTCTCGTCTAAGATTGGTATTTACTATGAATAAGTCCACTACTTCAACCACAGGTATTAATGCAGGATCAACAAAACAAGCTAGCAAAGTGCTTGATCCATGTTATAATTGAATGCCTAAAAGATTCAAGGAAAATTCCCACATGTAGACAAATGAGCTTTTATATGGATTCAACATAACACGGCAGAACCCATAGAAGTGAAAAGAACATAGTCATTAGTTACATGATTCAAAATCACATCTCAAAATGTCAGATAATGGCTCATTGAAATTGTATCCCTACCACAATAAAATGTGCTAAAAACAGCCACACTTACATTATTTATGGAAAAAATTAACAAAGATGCACAACAGAAAAGTAGCTCCAATCAACAAATAAGATTTCAATTCTCCAAAAGCAATAAAAGATTGAACATAAAACTGAAATTATTCCATACCCGATGAGTTCCTATTAATCAACTGCTCTTGGTAGCCATGGCTTTTCTGGCAGCCATACCTTTCCTAGCAGCCCTTGCATTATCATACTCAAACTTCAACACATCTGATATATGAGAAGTATCCTTAACATAAAAAAACCTCCCAAGGGCACTTTCTTCAATCACAGGGAAATAACAGAAAAGCTTAGAATTCACCAGCCAAAACCAAACCCCACCAAGAAAAATCCCCAAAGCAGCTCCGGCAAAAACCTGAGCCACGGTGTGGTAACCCAAATAAACCCTGGAATACATAGTAAAAACAGCCAAAGACCAGGGCAAAAACAAAGCAGCCCACTTGGTTCTAACTTTCCAAATCCCACCAATCCCTTTACAAGTCAAAAGGGTGAAATAAACAGCAAAAAAGAACATATATTGAGAGTGACTTGAAGGCCAACCATGAGAATCACACATTTCTAAAAGAAAACAGGTTTCGGGCCTGGCTTGTTGAACAGATTTTTTGACGAGTTCATTAATGAACTGAGATATTATTAGGCCTAATGCAAAGAACATTCCTTGAAGCTCTCTACGGAAGATGAAATGAGAAACAAAGCCACCAAGGGAAATGAAAACAGGGACTAAAGAAACCCAAGCTAAGAAATGACCTAGTTGGTCACCTCTTTGATACCTTACAAGGGTTAAACTCACGGCTTTTAATGGATGATCATAGGTTGTCATGGTGGAAATTCGACTGAAGATTCGATCTGGGTTTTTGGAGAAGTTAAGATCAAGGTTAGCTTCACTTGGGATCTAGTTTCGGAGAGTTAGATTTAAAACTGGTGTCTCGGTGTTTGTTTCTGGGGAAACTGCTGATAAAGCAAAAGGTGGGAAGAGGGAGAAAGTCCAAAGAAGGAAACAACCACGGAGTTGGCTACACGTGGGAATAAAGGAACACGCACGTTAAATAAAGTAAAGCTTGTATTTTTTTTTTTTTTTTTTTTTTAATTCATGATCCTAAATATATTAAGTTCAGCCAAATTGATATTTTAAGTTTGAAGTTGAATCCGATTCGATTTATTTGTTTATTTGAATACTCTATCCTATGGGTGACTGTGGAACCCGTGAGAACAATATAGAAAAAAATGCTAAAATTATCATTTCAAGATAATTAAAAAAAATTAATGATGTAAAATATTATTTATTATTGCTATAATAAAAATTTTATTCATATGAAATTGAAATTGAAATATTAAAAATTGATTAAATAAGATATTGTCATTCAATTTATTTATGATTCAAGTTACTTATCAAGTTTATGAGTTTAACTAATTCGAAAATAAATTTGTTAAGTTCGACCTAATTTATAATATTATTTTATTAAGAAATTATTATTTTTTAATAAACTTATTACATGTAGTTCTAATAATTTGTGTATTCGTATTGTTTTTTGTATCATAATCCTGTTTATGCTATTATATGTTTATATATTTCGATACGTTAATAATTCGTGTTATATATATTTTCACACGTTCGTATCGTGTTCATATATTTTTTTCGTGTCATGTCGTATTTTGTATCATATTTTAGTTCTTTTTCTCGTGTCGTATCCAACATTGCCAATATATTGATTTTAGTGGATAAATTTTTTAAAAAAATTTTAATCCATTTTATTTTAATGGTAAAAATATAAAAATATTATATATTTTTTGTAGAGCCAAGCGAGGTTTGACCTAGGCATGATATCAATACTTTACATGCTTGTTCAAGCCTGAGCAGACCAAAAATTCAGGTTCAAAATTCTGTCCAGGCCAATCAATTATTACTAAATATTACAATCTAGACCTATCCACGGGTCGGACTATTCGTTCAAGTTCGAAAACTCGTCCAATATTTGAGTGGTTTAGACAAAAATATTAAGCTCGAAAAATGGGTTTGGGCAAACCAATAAAGCCTATTTAAGAAACGGGTTGGACCTTGATTTCAACATTCAAGGCCCGAACTCTACCTGGTGGTCCGGCCCATTTTTTTCAATTATATAAAATATACTGATTTTAATATTTTATATATAATGTAATTTATATCATATAAAGAATAAATATATTTATATTATTGTAGCGTAAACATAAAAAAAATATGCTCTTAGGCTAGGCTACACATTTACAAATATGGTCGGACCTATGCAGAATTTGAGACCCATATTTAGGGCCGAGCCTGACTTGGGCAAGTATATATGGTGATACCATATTTAAACCAGGCTCAAACCATGTCCAACCCAATCCATAGACACCTCTATTATAATCTTAACATGTTCCGATAACCTTTATTTTGTACAAAATAATAAAATAAAACATGTTATTTTTTATTTACTCTGTAATATTTTTTTATTAAATGTTATAAATATAAATAATTTAACATATTTTTAATATTTAAATATAATATTATATATTTATTTTGTAGGTTCTCTTGACAAATGTCTATAAGTACTAATTAATGATAGGTCTATACTGTAACCTTTAGTAGTAATTGATTGGCCTGAACAAAATTTTGAGCCTCAATTTTTGTCTACTCAAGCTTGAGCAAGCATGTAAAGTATTGATACTATGCCTAGGTATGGCTTAAATCTCACGTGACCCTATAGAAAAATATATAATATTTGTATAGTTTTACCATTAAAATAAAATGGGTTAAAATTAAAAAAAAAAATCTACTAAAATCAATATGTTATCAATGTTGGACACGACACGAGAAAAATAACTAAAATACGATACAAAATATGACATGACACGAAAAAAATACATGAACATGATACGAACGTGTGAAAATCTATCTAACACGGATTATTAACGTGTCGAAATATATAAATATATAACAACATAAACACGATTATGACACAAAAAATAACACAAATACGATACGAATACACAGATAATTAAAATTACATGTACATATTATTAAAATTACATGTAATAAGTTTATTAAAAAAAATTATTTCTTAATGAAATAATATTATAAATTGGATCGAACTTAACAAGTTTATTCTCGAATTAGCCAAACTCGTAAGGTTAATAAATAACTTGAACCATGAATAAATCTAATGACAATATATTATTTAATCAATTTTTAATATTTCATTTGAATAAAGTTTTTGTTATAATAGTAAAAAATAATATTTTGCATCATTGATCTCTTTTTGTAATGATCTTGAAATAATAGTTTTAACACTTTCTCCTAGACTGTTCTCACGGATTCTCACGATAATATTCTTACCGTAGTAGTCACCCTATACTATACTATAATTTATCACACCCATAAAGTAGATAAAAAACATATTTAAAAATATATATATTATACTTAAAAAAAATAATAAGTTAAAATATAAATGAATAATTATTTTTTAAAAAAATTAAAAAATATGAATTTTTTTAGACTTGAATACTCATAATTTTATTTTATTATTATAACTTAAATTTAATTTTTTATATTTTCTTCCACATCATATATAAGATATTAAATATATTTTATTATTAAAGTTTAATAAAAATATTATTTATTAATAAAATACTATTTTCCAGTTAAGTATGTGAACTTAGTGATAACTAAATTATTATAAATTCATACAGTCCAAACGAAATTAATTTCAAATCCTGAATATACACCTATCAAAGTACATTTTTTTTTATAAAACGAACATAATATATGATCATATTCACGTATTAAATGTACATTTTTTACTTAAAAAAAAATATACATACTTTCTCACATTTAATCTAAATATAAAATAATAGGGTAGTCTTATTTTTTAATTTCTTATAAATGGTTATCAATGAAAAAATATCGTTACGTAAAAGTGAGTGAAGATAAAACCTAGTTAGTTTTAAACAAAAACCATGATAATTCATTAACCATATTCAAAGTTTTTTAAAATTTGATAAAAATAGTAAAGTATAGGGTTTAATTAAGTATAACTCTTTTAGAGAATTTTTTTTTTTTTTTTTATAGATATGGCAATTATTTTGCATTTGTATTTGCGGAATTTTTTTATAAAAATTCGGAGGTTAAAGTTTATAGGAGAAAAATTATTTTGATTTTAAAGTTTTTTTTTTTTAACTATGTATATAAAAAAAATATGATACGATTTTTCTTTTAAAAAATGATGTGAATTTATTGATCAAATGAATGCATTTGAGTTTTAAAGTTACATCGACTTTTTTAAACGAAGGTATATTTTGAAGTAAAATGTTAGATCAAAGAAAAATTAAAATATCAAATTGATAATTTTTTTTTTTTTTATAAATATCAAATTGAAAAAAATATAAAATACAAAGTATCAATTAAATATTGAACCCTAAATAAAAATAACTTAAGAAAGAGAATTCGTGTATCGATTAATATTTTTCTATATTGTTTTGATTTTGAAAAAAATTGTGTTAAAAAATGACATTATCAAGAACTCGAGGGCTAAATTTTCAATTCGCGGAATAAAACAGCAATCAATCAATCAAAGGCGGCGAATTTTCGCGCTTGGCTGAAACCCGAAAAAAAAAAAATCGATTACCCTCTGTAATTTGAGAGTTTTTTTTCTTTTCTTTTCATACCACTCTCAGTTTTCTTTTACTTTTCAAATCCACACTTTCAAAACCTTCCTCAAACAAAATGGCCGATGATTCCCCCGCTTCCCATCGAAGAGACCCCATCAAATCCTCAGGTTCGCCATCTCTCTTCCATTCTAGGTTTTCCCTAACATGATAAGTTCCCGTTTTAATCTGGGCTGTTCTTTTTTTGTTGTTGATTTTGTTGTTGATTTTTTTAGTTGGGAACGTGGCGGCTCAACGAAGGCGGCAAAATGCGGTAACGCTGGGGAAAGAGAGGAGAGAATCGTTGGTTCGAGCGAAACGGTTATGTAGAGTGGGAGCCAGCAGTGACGGAGATGTTCCCGTCGAAGAAAATGATATTATAACCGATGAAGAAGAGTTTCTTTTAGAAGCCCAAACTTCTTCAGCTGTCGAAGACTTGAAATCCGCCGTTGCTTATCAGTATGTTTATTAGTAGTTTAATCCTAATATTACATTTCTAAATATTGTTTAATTAGGTTATCTTTACTATATTTGGGTTATAGTAATTTGCGAAATTATGAATCAAATATTTAGGGGAAAAGGTGCAATGCAGAAGAGGGTAAATGCACTTCGTGAGCTAAGGCGGTTATTGTCGAAATCGGAGTTCCCTCCTGTTGAAGCTGCTCTTGAAGCTGGAGCAGTTCCCTTGCTTGTGCAGTGTCTTTCGTTTGGTTCTCCGGATGAACAGGTTCAAAGAATTTGAATTTTTTTTGTTTGTTTTAGCACTTTAAAACTGCGAATAGTTGTCTATTATTGTACAATGCTTGTTTATATAGTTTTGCTGCGAATGTTTTGTTTTATTGCATCTAACTTGGATGGTTTTGTGTTTTATGAATGTTTAGAGTTCTTGAACTGAGTGGTAATTCTTTGTAAGTAAATCACATAAGTTTTCTGATTTTTTTTTAAAGATGTTTTGTCTGTTATATTGCAGTTGCTTGAAGTTGTCTATTATTGTACAATGCTTGTTTATATAGTTTTGCCGCGAATGTTTTGTTTTATTGCATCTAACTCGGATGAATTTGTGTTTTACGAATGTTTAGAGTTCTTGAACTGAGTGATAATTCTTTGTAAGTAAATCACATAAGTTTTCTGATTTTTTTTTTTTGTTTTTTTGTTTATGTTTTGTCTGTTATATTGCAGTTGCTTGAGGCAGCTTGGTGCCTTACAAACATTGCCGCAGGAAAACCGGAAGAAACAAAAGCTCTGTTGCCTGCATTACCGTTGCTCATTGCTCACCTTGGAGGTTTGTGGTTGTGACATCTAATCTTTTCTGTCTGGTAGTTGAAACTCTGGAATATCATTTGTTTGCTGCCTTGGAACTAATAATTTTCAAAAAGTTTATGATTTATGTGGTGTTTTTTTTTGTCCTGTTTGTCTCCATCGAAGAGAACTATTTATGTTTCTAGAAATTATTCTGTTAGCAGCTGAAAGTTTGTCCAATTTTTCCTCATTTTGCAGAAAAAAGTTCCTTGCCTGTTGCTGAGCAATGTGCATGGGCATTGGGAAATGTTGCCGGTGAAGGGGAGGAGTTGAGAAATATTTTGCTATCTCAAGGAGCTTTGCCACCTCTTGCAAGAATGATGTTGCCAAACAAGGGTTCAACTGTGAGAACAGCGGCTTGGGCATTGTCGAACCTTATCAAGGTTTTGAACCTTTTCCAGTAAATCACTTCTGTGTGTATCACTTATGTAGTAGGGATTGTAGTGCGCTGTGTTTATGCATGTGTGCGTTTAAACTTTCTTTTACAAAATTTTTTTTGCTTGGACTTAGGGACCTGATCCTAAAGCTGCAACAGAGCTCATCAAAGTTGATGGAGTACTTGATGCAATTCTTCGGCACTTACGAATATCGTAAGTGCAAATGTCCAATTAAACATATTGAGTTCTGTTGAAATGTACATGATTTTAGATACACTGAAAAGTTGCTTCTCAAATCCAGGGACGAGGAGCTGGCCACCGAAGTAGCATGGGTGGTGGTGTATCTCTCAGCCCTTTCTAATTTCGCTACTGGTGTTCTGGTGAAGAGTGATGCCCTTCTACTTCTTGTGGAAAGATTGGCAACGTCAAATAGTTTGCAACTGCTTATTCCGGTAACATACGAAATGAGTTATGCTTTTGCTCTGTCACTAGTTTATGCTTATATGCTTCTCCACTACATGATACTGTTGCTATGATGGTACTGTTGTTTCTAAATGGTTGATGGTTTGGAATGAAAGCAAGCTCATGAAAATAAAAGTAAAATAAAAAAATATTGCAATTCTTCATCCAAATCTACAAAGACCACGATATTATAAGGAAGTTCTGAGTTTGAGTTTGTTAGGTGTAGTGTTCTCTCAAGCAGTATTCATTTGGTTGTTACACTGCATTGTTCATGGATTCACATGGGCTTAAGATGTTTTCAAGCACATTCTTTCTTACTGTCTGATTCTTATAACAAATAATTTTTCATCTAGGTGCTGAGAAGTTTAGGCAATCTTGTGGCTGGTGATTCACATACAACTTCTACTGTTCTTGTCCCTGGGCAAGAAATCACAGGTTAGCTAATATCTCTGCTCGCTAGAGATGGTTTATTGCAATCCTTATCGTATTATATATATAAAAAGTTGATGATCTTAATTGCCTTTTCAGATGGTGTCATTAACGTCCTAGTAAAATGTCTGAAGAGTGATCACAGGGTCTTGAAGAAGGTGACTGGGCTTACTTAATTGTGCTGCTATTTATATTCATTCTCACTCGAAGCTTTATTTGTTCATGCAGGAGGCATCATGGGTTCTATCTAATATAGCAGCTGGTTCTGTTGAACACAAGCAGTTAATATATTCTAGTGAGGCAGTACCTTTACTACTACGTGTTCTTTCAACAGCGCCCTTTGATATAAGAAAGGAAGTAGCATATGTGTTGGGCAACCTATGTGTTGCCCCTTCAGGAGGTGAGGGAAAGCCAAATCTAATCCAGGATCACTTGGTTTCCCTTGTTCAGAGAGGCTGCCTTTCTGGTTTTATTAATTTGGTTAGATCTGCTGATATAGAGGCTGCCAGACTAGGACTTCAGTTCATGGAGCTGGTGAGCAAATCTAGCAATTTAATTTTCGATTTTCACATCATTATGCACTATAGAAGTTATTTATGTTATATACACCAGATTGATTTTGACCTTTGTTTACTAGTCGTTTCAGTAGTTATGAAATAATAAAAGCTTTTCACATGATCTGAATGCCTACGAAGACTTGCTTACCTACTTATCTTGAATAATTTGGATCCATGTTCCTCGTTTCCCGTATTTGTCGGCATGGGCTCGTTTTACTTGCTGCAATGTCTAGATTGAGCCACATTTTGTTCCTAGAAATAAAATGTTCAATGATCTTTTCTTAGGGTTTTGAGGAATAACAAAAACCTTTTTCATTTTCTATGCATCCGTAGGTTTTGAGAGGAATGCCAAATGGAGATGGCCCAAAACTAGTTGAGCAAGAGGATGGGATTGATGCTATGGAAAGATGCCAGTTTCATGAAAATGAAGACTTGAGAAACATGGCCAATGGTTTAGTTGATAAATACTTCGGGGAGGACTATGGGATCGACGAGTAAAGTAAGGTTTTATGACGATAATCCTAGCTTCCCATCTTCTCTCCTTGTAATCTTTTTTTGTAATTTCCTTTACCCATCTTTTGTGGGATGTAAATTAACTGAGTTGGCTCATCAAAGTACTTGTCGGCATCGCCCTTTGTCAACAAAACTTGGGCTGTAAGGCTAACCATGTTGTAGGATGTCTGATAGCATGATACCAGCTGCCTCCTACGAATTGTCAAACTGTTTGTTGTTCAACCTTTCATTTAATGAACATATAAATTTGGATCTATTTTTTGTTTTGGGGACATTTCTTTTAAAAAAAAAAAAACATGTCTGATATGGAATAGTAGTTTTGAATTTGAATTATATGGATGTTTTGATACTTTGATTCTTTTTTCTCCTCCTCCTTTATACACTTGCTGACCTATGCAGAGCGTGTCTCGGAATCTCAAACATCCTTTTGACCGTTTGCTCTCACTTGCATTATATGTGGAGAGATCAAAGAAGAAAGTCCAGTTATGGAAGAAAGCTATTGTTCACTTCTCTTTATGTTTTGTCATGGGATTTTTCACTGGTTTTGCTCCAACAGGTTGCACTAAAGCACATTGAGCACCACAAGCTGAGTGGGATTGTTCATTTCGCCAGACTTTCCAATGTTTATGATCTTGATTTTTTCAAACATCTTAGACAAATTGAGTAAGCAAATATTCTCTGAACCAAGCTTTAGATAGTGAAAAAAAAAATTTCTACAATTTTCAGCTTTCTGTGTATTTTTCTTTTCTTGTTGGTCATTTTTTTTTTTATTAAATTGCTTACCTAGTTTATATTAACTTTGCCATAGCTGGGGTTTGCATCTACTATCAACTTTTAGAAGAAAAAAAAAAATTGGGTCATGTTTTCTCTTCAGAATTCACTCAAATTTGTGAAACAAGTTGTAGAACAGTAGAAGATGAGACCAAGTTAAAGGGAATTCCACCATAAGAGTGCTCCAAAATCATGCTTTGGCGTCTTCGTTTTCCTATTGGTGTAGTGCCAAAATATCTTGTCAAAACAATTTCATGGTTGGATGTTATTTTTTAAAGATAAAAGGAAAAAAAATATGTTGGAGAGAAATTTCAACTGGAGGAGAAAATATGATCATAGTGAGACCATAATCTCAATTTTTTCCATTTATCATGTAATCTTTTAATTGTTACATATTTTTCAATTTTATTTTTGTATAAAGGAGGTTGCAATTCGGAATAAAAGAAGAATTATAAATACTGAAATTCAAACTCAGATCTGTTGGATATTATTTTTTTAAAAATAATTATATAACCCAATTAAATTAAATTCGAATTTTTTCTTCTCTTTAATTAGTGTCTAACTTTTGGACCATCTGTTTCTTGCCAGATGCAACTCAAATCTAGAGAAGTATCCCCAAATGTTTAAATTTAACAAATGATTTTTGAAATGGTTAAGCATGTTTATAAGATATAAAAAAAAGTATGGTTATCTACCATTATATAATTCTATAATTCAAAGTATAATGAATTTCTTAATGTACTAATAAACTAAGAATTATACATAGTTATAATCATTTTGTGCATAAAAAAAAGGGAGAGAGAGAATTTTGATCTTATTGTATATTATATTAATTATTTATATTGTTTGAAGGGTTTTTTTTTTCATTTATAATCATTTGAAAAAAAGAATATAAATTAACCAAAATGCAAACATAAAATAGTCCTTTAAAGATTTGATTCGCTAATTAATAATTCTTTATCTTAATAATAGATTAAAAAAGTGATAATTTTTTTTTTAATAACATTATTTATCTGGTTGTCAACGCCAAAACCAAACCAAAGGAAGGAAAGAAAGATCATTTATTGCAACGTGTATCCGCGTCTTACATTATAAGCAGCACGCTCCTTGACGTGACAAGCTGTAGGGTTGCCTTTGCCTGGTCCTACAATTTAATACTACTAGTTATTTTTAACCAATATTGAGATTGAAATAGTGTTGATTCTGAATTTTTTTAATTTTATAAATAAATTTAAAATTTATTATATGTTTTTATTTTTTTTAAATATATGGTAAAAATATGTGTCATTTTATTAATTTTATCTAAACACATCATTAAAATATTAAAAAATCAATCACGTTATTATTATTTTTTTTCAATTCTAATCTTACTTTATTTTTTTGCTGAATATCTTTGTTGAGACTTGTTCGAATTGAATTCACTTAATTTCTTAGTTGCATACTTAGTCCACATTATTTTGGGACTTTCCCTCACATAATCATCTTATTAACCTAAATGTGTTGGGTTGGACCTAGCATATAGTCATTTGATTAATTAATTAACTAAATTGAGATGGATTTAATCACATTTTAGCATAAATTCCTTACCAATTTTTGAATTATTTTTAATCTCAACAAATGTTTAAAATTTTCCTTTTATTTTTTGCCAAATTACTTATGGAAGATAAAATATTAAAATTAATCAATGAAGCCGAAAAAATAGTTCATAATCCAACTTTGTTTTTCTTTATTAACACAATGGCTGCTATTTAGCACATAAGTCCAAGAATCATTGTATAAAGTTTTATTAACATAAAACACACCTCGAGCTTTGAACAAATTGATCAAAGGTGTTGAATAATGTATAATTTAAATATAGTAGGTTCATCGATCAATCATGTTTTGTTTTAACAGTGTCAAACAAAATATAACCTTTTTTTTAATTTATCAAAAAGAAAAGAATATAACCCTTTCTTTTCTTTTATTTTTTTCTAAAAAAAAGTTAAAACTTGTGCGGTGTTTACCGACAACTTGCCACATAGCCTTGCTCTACATTATACTTTGTAGTTTCTTTTTTCAAATTTCCCCCTTTTGTTTAGATTTGAACTAAAATTAAGATTTTGCAAATTATCACTTGAGTGAACACTTAAAAAAAGTCATAAGTTTTATAATTTGATTTTCAGAAATATTTTACATAAAAATACTTTAAAAAATACACTAATTTAATATTTTATATAAAAAAAATTCTAACGAGTGTTCTAAAGATATTTTTTAAAATTATTATATATAATAATATTTTCATCTAATGCATTAAAAATAATGAATAAAATTATCAATTATTGCATTCAATACAATATTATTACTATAATAGTAAATAACTAATTTTAAATAATGTTATAAAGATACTTGTTAGCAAAATTCTTTAAATGGAGCCTACATGTCATAATAATAGTATCAAAATAAAATGTGCATGGAATAAATCGGTGAAGTCTAAGACAAGAAAGAATTTTTTTTTTTAGGTACAAATGAAATTGCAATTTTGAGATTGAAAAAATATTATAAATATTGAGATTGAATTCATATACATGAATGTCACATTTTAAAAGTAATTATATAAATAAAAAATTCATATCTTTAATATATTCTAAAGAAAGTTTCCAATTATATGTACCAAAAAGAAAAAAAGGTTGCAGTTAGCCTTAATACTTATTTATTGACACTATGCTACAAAATTATACTTAGCAATCAATTTATGCTTTTGTAAACTTTTTTTTTTATTATTTGGGAAGTTAAAAAAGAGAGGGAGAGAGAAAACAGATTTTACTGTCAGAGATCAATGTTGGAAGTTTTAAGTTTGAGTTTTTCAGTTTTCACTGATCTACTGAACTTAAATGCCATTAAAACTTGAAAAAGACAGAAAAAGAGGGTGCTTTTTTAACTGTGTTAGTTACCAAATTTTGGGAAAGAAAAACATAGGTAGATGAGTAGATTTTTTTCAAACAATCAAAGAAGGAGGAGGCAATCTGTTTTAAATTAAGTGGGGCTTAGTTGCCCAACCCCAGAAGTGGGGTCACACTAGCAAAAAAACAGCTGTTTCTTCTTCATAATTCTGTAAAATCTTCTTGTCAAGATCTGTTTCTGTTCCTCTTCTTCCTCTCTGTCTATATCACAAAGAGGCAGCTACAGAAACTGTGACCCTTTCAAGTTTCTGATCTTTTTCTGTTTGTCTTGTGAATAGAAAACAAAGGAAAGAGGACCCTTCAAGTTCTTTGAGATCTGGGCATTACAATCTCAGGTAGTTTTGCTAGTTTTGATCTCTCTTTTTGATTCATGGACCCCAGTTCAAAGATGCATTTTTTTAGCTTTTTTTGTTTGAATTTTCTGTTGCTTGATATTGCTAATTGTCTTTCAAAATCTGGGTTGTTTCCCAATTTGTTAGAAAACCAGCCATTTGTTAAATACATTTGGAGATTTTGAGTTTTTGTGCTTTTACCTGGTTGAGGAGAAAATCTAGGAAAGGAAGAAAATTTGTAACTTTTATAGCTAAAGTTGTTATTGTACAGTTTTCCTGGAGTAGAAAAACATTTACTTTATCTTGTCATTTTTGAAATGAAAATGAAAGAAGTTCAAAACTTGTTTAGATTCTGCTAACAGATATACATGATAAATCATGGGATTTTTCTTTTTTAATTTTTTTTATCCCTTCCAATCAGGTTCTTCTTTGTTTAGAACTCTCATTTTCCTTCCTAATTTGCACCATTAATAGTTAATTTTCTTCCCCCATGATTTTGCCTGTCTGCTTTATGGTAGATCTGTTATTACCATTGATTAGCTATCTGCCTCTTTGAATATTGGTTGGTGAATGTTCATTTCTAAAATCCTTCTATTTTACACTGACAAATCATTTCCCATTTCTAGCCTATTCAAAATGCAATTAGAAAAGGCTATTTCTTTTGCTTCTTAAAGGATTACACTGAGGAAAGATAAGATGGGGAAGAAAGGAAAATGGTTGTCTTCTCTAAAGAAAGCCTTCAGCCCAGAATCCAAGGAAAAGAAAAAACAGGTATGGAGAAAGTCCCATTCAGCTATAAATTACCCTGCAGTTTATAGTCCTCAATGAGTTTTTAACATTCTTGATTGCTATGTATTTCAGAAATCAAAAGAACAGTTTTTGGAGAAGCAGGTGCATTTGGGTCCTAGTGATTCTGATGCAGCCACTTTAGGAACTGTCAAGTTGTTCCCTCCTCCTCAGCCGGAAGAGGTGAAATTAATCGAATCAGAGGCTGAACGGAGCGAGCAGATTTACCCTGTGGCAGTTGCCATTGCTGATGATGATGCTGTTGCTCCTGCTGCTCCGGCTCAGGCAGTTGCAGAGGTCGTTCAACGTCAACTTAATACGGGTGCTAGGTTTGCTGGAAAATCTAAGGAGGAAGTGGCAGCAATCAAAATTCAAACAGCTTTCCGAGTTTACCTGGTATATGCTGCAATTTTCATTTTTAACTTGTTCCTTCTGAGGCTGTTTGCTTAATCATTTCTTATTAGAAAACCAATCTGATATGGTTATCAATCAAGTCCAGCCAATTTTTGGTTAATCCTGCTCATCCTGCAGGAAACATTCCGAAAATATCTTTATGAAACTTGTTCTTGATAATGGCTTGAGTTTATTATCAATTCTTTATGCAAGAAGAGGAATGTGCAAGTTTCTTATCAATTATAATGTTGAAGAGACTTTCATGGAACAAAAGCGAGAATGGGACTCGTATAGCTACTGAAAATATACATCTATTTATGACAGTTGCAGATTATTAGCTGCTAAGTTTGCTGTTTCTTTGTAAAGGTTAGACAAGACAAAGAAAAGATGGTACTAATTATTATGATAAAAAGTCAGACAAATTTTTTACTTAGAAGACTCGTTGATTCCCAGGTCAAATTAAATGGATCTTTTCATGTTTGAAACCCACACCCCAACCACCTCTCTTCTATCATAATTGATTTTTCAGCCACAACTGAAACTTATGTAATGGATTCGCTGATCATGATTGCTTCTTTTCAGGCGAAAAGGGCATTGCGTGCTTTAAGAGGACTGTCCAGGCTGAAATCATTGATGGAAGGGCCTGTGGTCAAACGGCAAGCAGCCGGTACCCTTCGGTGCATGCAAACTCTTTCTCGTGTGCAGTGTCAGATTCGTACGAGGAGAATCAGGATGATAGAAGAAAATCAGGCTCTTCAGAGGCAACTCTTGCAGAAACATGCAAAAGAGCTTGTAAACTTGCAGGTAAATCCCCTTTTTTCTCTGATATATTGGCTTATATCCTGGAAAATGTGATGTAGAAGTTGGACTGCTGCGAACCTATATCCTTTAATTAGAATTATCTTTATATTACAAACAAATAAGATAGTTGGTTTAGCTATTATATACAGCATACTGGGGATTTTGGAGTGATTTCTGTCACTGCAGTTAAGCTCAGTTCCCTAAATGACTGTATATATTTTTATATAACCACTTAGTTTCTCATCAGAAAAGTGCTCTTAGCGTTTTCCATTGATGTTTAAATAGATGGGGGAAGACTGGGATGACAGCCTGCAGTCAAAGGAACAAATTGAGGCAAGCTTACTAAGCAAGCATGAAGCCGCTATGAGAAGAGAAAAGGCCATGGCGTATTCATTTACTCATCAGGTAACCTGCTCCTCTAATTTTATATATGCTGTTGGAGTATATGAAGAGCATCAAATATTTAATATTTTCCTCTGTGTGTTTATCTATGTTACTCGGACTCGGGTGTGAGTGTCGGACACGGGTATGTTCAATTTTTTCCAAGATTTCCATATATTTGGAGGGTTCTTGGAGGATCATATCCCCATACCCATGTCCGGATCGGACACGGGTGTCGGACACGGATACTTCAAGAAAAATGAAGAGTCGGAGCAACATAGGTGTTTATATTTGCAAGTGAGTGAGAGACTTAACAACATTGTCAAATGACATGAACGAATGAACCCTAAACCCTAAATTACTTCGAAAAAAGTTCTCCATAGCTTGATGATGAGGCAGGAAGTAGCAGTTTCATGGTAACTTCTAGCATTACTGTTAATTATTATACAGCCAAATAGTTTAAGCATAATTTAGTTCCTCATCTCCCAGTTCAACTTATGTAGATATTAGCTGAGAGTAAATTCAAAACCCTAACCAGTTAATAACTATTAGATTGAAATACAATAATTCCCATCATTAAATAATGTGATCTTAT
Organism: Fremontodendron californicum; assembly: GCA_030761205.1. Taxonomy (NCBI): domain Eukaryota; kingdom Viridiplantae; phylum Streptophyta; class Magnoliopsida; order Malvales; family Malvaceae; genus Fremontodendron; species Fremontodendron californicum. The sequence goes on along the minus strand of JAULJL010000009.1, from coordinate 5,835,054 downwards.
CAAAGGGAAGTGGGGATGAAGTTCAAATATCCCATTTCGAAGTCCGAAAGAGAGTTTCTTTTCTTCTAAACTATATATGTAACCCTTTCCCATGTTTTTTACCTAGCTCATCCAAATGCTTAAACATGAGTCTTTTTTTAAGGTGGGAGTACCACCAGACAACTAGTCCTTTGGCATTCAAGTATCTGAAACTTAAACAAAGTTATATGTCTGATACATACACATAACTTTTGCAGCAAACCTGGAAGAATGCTTCAAGATCTATGAATCCATTATTCATGGATCCAAACAATCCATCCTGGGGTTGGAGCTGGTTGGAACGTTGGATGGCAGCCCGGCCATGGGAGGGTCGTAGCACGACAGAAAAAGAACAGAACAATGATCAGTCATCCGTAAAGACTGCACGGAGCAACTTTGGAGGAGAAATCAGCAAAGCTTATGCTCGCTACCAACTAAATTTGGATAAACAATCCCCAAAGGCCAGCCAAAAGGCAAGCCAAAACTCAAGTCTCCTATTCCCTTCTACTCCTAAACCAGCAGCTTCCACTGTAGAAGGAGAAAATTTATAACCAATTACAAATTGCCACGTGTCAATTGAAATTCTTTTAATTAAGAAATTTTCAATTAAATTATACATTACCATGTGAAATTGATAATATCATATTATAATTAATTATTTTATAATTAATTAAATATGTACACATGGTTTGACCAATCAAATTGCAAGGATTCATGGGTTATCCAATCAAATTTCACCCATGTGTCATAATTATTTTACCTCTAATTAAATTAAATTAATTGAGAGATAAATAATAAATTTTTATCTCTAATTAAATTAAATTAATTAAGAGATAAATAATAAATTTTTATCTCTAATTAAATTAAATTAATTAAGAGATAAATAATAAAGTTTTATCTCTAATTAAATTAAATTAATTAAGAGGTAAATAAATATTTTATCTCTAATTTAATTAATTAATTAAGTGATAAAAAATAAATATTTTATCTCTAATTAAATTAAATTAATTAAGAGATAAATAAGAAGATATTATCTCTAATTAAATTAAATTGATTAAGAGATAAATAAGGAGGTTAAGTTCTTCTAAAACTCTCTTTCACCTGGCTAGCTACCACTATAAATAGAGACCTCCTCTTAACACAAATTTACAACTCAGAAAGCCTGAAGAGAAGAAGATTTTGAAGAGCCAAATCCTCTCAAAATTCTTAAGAAGAAATTAGAGAAATTCTAAGAACGCGGTGCTTGTTCTTGAGAATTCTCTAAGAAGCTGCTCTCCGATCTTGTTCATCGAAGGAAAGGAGATAATTCCTGTTTTTCAAGACCAAGTCTAGAAGACCCTTGAAGCAGATCTCGCCGATTCAAGATCAAGTCGTGAAGACCCTTGAATCAAAATTTTACTGAAGAAAATAATCAAAGGATTTCTTTTTTTAAGAATATTCAGAGATTGTAAACTCAAAGTTTGATTAATAAAATTCTTATTTGACTCCAAATTTTCCTTGTCATATTTTTGACATAAAATTTGTGTGTACAAATTTTGGCACGCCCGATGGGACAATCTCTGCCTTTCATCTCTTTTCTTCAAAACTCAAGTTATCAAGTTACAATGGCTCCCAAGAAGAACCTTGCTAACAAACCAACTCTCAAGCCTGCTCGAGCTAATCCCGCAGTCTACCCCACTTCATCATCAAGCGTTGATATCCCCGCTCATCCTTATGGCACTAGGAGCAAGACCAAAACTCTTGCTGAATTGTATGAGCAAACTTTTCCGGTGCTCAATCAAAACCCTCTCTATAACACTTCTTCTCCAATTCAAGACTTAGAAGAAGTTTCCGCTGAACAAGTCGATTCTCCTCGAGGATCACGTGCAAGTCGTCAGTTAACATACAAAGAACAAGATAGCTACTCAAGCAACAAGCCTATTCCATCATCTACTCCAAAATCAAGTTCTGGAGTAATGGCTGTCATGACAACTGGCACCACATCATTGGAAGAACAAGTTGCACTTCTGGCAAAATCTGTTGAAATTCTTTCAGCAAGTATCAAAGAGAAAGATAACCAGATCGCTTCCATGATGGACAAGATCGCCGGCCTCACTGGAAAAAGGAACGAAGCTTCAAACCAAAATTGGCAATCAATCTTTCAAGATGATGGTGAGAACTCTGGCAAGGAAGTTGCTAAGGATTCCGAAGAAAAGATCAATGAGCTCGTCACTACCAGTCAGCTCAAGGATCTTATCAAGGAGGCTATCAAAGATCAAGTTGAAAGCGTCAATCAACCTTCATATACATATGCAAAACCATATTCTCAAAGGATCGATCGTCTGAGGATGCCTGGGAACTATCAACCCCCAAAGTTTCAGCAGTTCGATGGAAAAGGAAATCCACGCCAACATGTTGCACATTTCGTGGAAACTTGCAATAATGTTGGTACCTATGGGGATCTCATGGTGAAGCAGTTCGTTCGCTCCCTAAAAAGCAACGCCTTTGATTGGTATACTGATCTCGAGCCTGGGACGATTGACAGCTGGGAACAACTTGAGCGTGAATTCCTTAATCGATTCTACAGCACTCGTCGCTTAGTCAGCATGATCGAACTCACAAGCTCACGTCAATGGAAGGATGAGCCAGTCATTGATTACATCCACAGATGGAGAAATCTGAGCCTTAACTGCAAAGAAAGACTGTCTGAGTCTTCGGCTCTTGACATGTGCATCCAAGGCATGAATTGGGGCTTGCGTTACATTCTTCAAGGCATTAAGCCTAAGACCTTTGAAGAATTGGCCACTCGTGCTCATGATATGGAGTTGAGTATGACAGCTGCTGGAAATCAAGAACCTCCGGTGCAAGAGCCAAAGAAAGGAAAGGAAAAACAAGATACTCGCAAAGGGGGCAAAACTTTTATCAACAAGGGAGAAAGCAAACAGTCCATGGCAGTGACTACCAAGCCTCTTAAGATATCTCCCAAGTCAAAAGAATCTCAAGAGATGAAATCTTCTCCTTTCCAAGACAAAGGTAAAGGCAAGATCACCTTGAAGGAGAGGCAAGAAAAGAAGTATCCTTTTCCTGATTCTGATGTTTCAAGCATTCTTGAAGAACTTTTAAAGACTAAGCTGATTCAGTTGCCAGAAATGAAGCGACCTGAAGAAGCTGATAAAGTAGAAGATCCCAATTATTGCAGGTACCATCGCTTGATTAGCCATCCTCTGGAGAAGTGCTTTATTTTGAAGGATAAAATCATGCGACTCAATGAAGAAGGAAAAATCGAGTTTGAAGAAGAAACGATGTCGTCAAATTTGGCATCAGTCAATATGGTTTCTCAATCCAATTTGCTAGATAGAACCATAAAATTTGGCTCTTTTGATCCTATCATACTGGCTCCAAGTACAAGTACGATGGAGGGTATTCAGGAAAGTGAGGGCAACTATTTGCCTCAAAGACAAAATCAAGATTACGATGGTTGGACTCTAGTCACACGCCGAAGAAGCAAAAGGAAGAATCTTCCAAAAGTTGTGAAAGTGCCTACAAGAGCTAAGATGATCAAACGACCATCTGAATTTCCAAAGCCCAATATGCCTCAAGAAGCAAAAATGCCATCTCGGGGTAAAAATTCAGTAGGGAGGAAGTCAAGGAGGCAAATCACTTTAAACGAATTCATGCCAATTCAGCTTAGAAATGAAGATTTGGTTTTCATGACTTGTTACCATAACGGTGGCAATGAAGATAATGAAAACAACACAGACTCAGTAGCATTTGAATTTGATAAGCATTCTTGTGCTACGAAAATTAACTTTTCTGATGAGGATCTGTTGCTAGGGTCAACCCCTCATAATCGGCCGTTGTTCGTCGTAGGATATACTCGGGAACAGAAGATCAATAGAATCTTGATCGATGATGGTTCTGCTGTCAACATACTCCCGTTGATGACAATGAAAGAATTGGGAGTTCCTTTGGATGAATTGATGCAAAGCCGCTTGATGATCCAAGGATTCAACCAAGGGGGACAAAGAGCTCTTGAAAAACTTAGACTTCAACTTTTCATTGGAGATATGGAGTCAAGTCCACTTTTCCATGTGATCGATGCCAAAACGACATACAACATATTGTTAGGACGACCATGGATACATCAAAATGGTGTAGTCTCCTCAACTCTGCACCAGTGTCTCAAGTATTGCAGAAACGGTCAAGTCAAGACGATCCTTGCAGACGCTAAGCCATTTACTATAGCAGAAGCACATTTCGCAGATGCAAAGTTTTATCTCAAAGATACATTTATTGAAGAAGTAATGTCCAACCCGATGCAAGAATTAAAGCAAAAGGGAAAGAATTTGGCTTCTTCCACAATTGGAGAAGATGAAATTGCTCAAGGTTTAAAAGATCTGACTCTTCCCCTCACTAACTTGGAAGAATCAAGAGGCCTTATACCTCCACTGCAAGGATTTGTTAGGCCAGTAGAAGAACCTCTTTATGAACATCAAGATCTTCCTACTCATCGAGCTAAAGATTTTGATCCTAATGCTTATAGATTGCTTGTCAAAGCTGGATATAAACAAGAAGATGTTGCAAAATTGGCTCACGAGACAAAAGAGCCTAGCAAAGAAAAGCCGCAAAGTTCATTCAAGATCCGACAGGTCTGGCAAAAGAAGATGGATCACATCGGAACTTCTAGAGAAGGGCTTGGATATTCTCCATTAAAATTGAAGATTCATAAACAAACTTCGAGATACATAAATGTGGAGGAAGTTCCCGAGGAGCCAGAAGATGCAGTGAAGCCACCAGGACTTTCAGTATTTGATCGCTTGGGGGCACGCTCAACACGATGTTCAGTGTTTGATCGTTTGAGCATTCAATCATCATGAAGGTCAGTTTTTGAACGAATGGGAGAAAAATGCAGTGAAGTTTCTGTAAGTAAACCAATTTCCATTCAGTCAAGGCTTGGAAGTCTGTACTCTGAAGAAGTTAACTGTGGCCGAAAAAGAAAGTCTTCCACTTTAAAGGAATCAAGAGATTTTCACAGCAAAATTCCTTCTCGAATGAAAAGGCAAAGCGAATGGAAGGTAACTACTGGTGAAGTTTTAAAGGCTAGAAAGCACACAGTGGTTATAACCAAATCAGTCTCATCCTCAGAGGAAGAAGAACTTGAAGAAACGGAAATATTTACTTCTAACCATGTATCTGTAAAAGAAACTGGTGAAAAATCTCAAGAAGAAGAAGCCCAAGAAGCCCCTTCGTCTTTTGAAGAAGGAAATCAAGCTACTATTGATGAGCTAAAGGAGGTTAACATCAGCACTAGTGAAGATCCACGACCGGTCTTTATTAATGCTTGCTTACCACCAGAAGAAGAAAAAGCCTATCTTGATCTTTTGATAGAGTATCGAGATATCTTTGCTTGGACTTACAAAAAAATGCCGGGACTTGATCCAAAAGTAGCTATGCATCATCTGGCTGTCAAGAAAAGTGTCCGACCTATCAAACAAGCTCAACGACGTTTCCATCCTGACTTGATCCCCCAAATTGAAGCTGAGGTCAATAAGCTCATCAAAGCTGGCTTTATTAGAGAAGTCAAGTATCCCACTTGGATCTCAAATATTGTTCCAGTGAGAAAGAAAAATGGTCAACTTCGAGTTTGTGTAGATTTTCGAGACTTGAACAATGCTTGCCCAAAGGACGACTTTCCTCTCCCTATAACAGAAATAATGGTTGATGCTACAACTGGCCATGAAGCTTTGTCCTTTATGGATGGATCGTCTGGTTATAATCAAATTCGCATGGCTCCAAGAGATGAAGAACTTACTGCATTTCGAACTCCAAAAGGAATATACTGTTACAAAGTTATGCCGTTTGGATTAAAGAATGCAGGTGCTACTTATCAAAGAGCAATGCAAAAGATCTTTGATGATATGCTTCACAAGAATGTCGAATGTTATGTTGATGACTTGGTAGTGAAGTCAAAGAAAAAATCCGATCATCTTGCTGATCTTCGCCAAATGTTTGAAAGATTGCGTAGATACCAATTGAAGATGAATCCGCTCAAGTGTGCGTTCGGAGTATCCTCGGGCAAGTTTTTGGGGTTCATCGTACGACATCGTGGGATTGAGATCGATCAATCAAAAATAGATGCAATCATGAAAATGCCTGAACTGCGCAATCTGCATGAACTTAAAAGTCTGCAAGGAATATTGGCATATATCCGACGTTTTATCTCAAACTTGGCTGGTCGATGTCAACCATTTAGCCGGCTAATGAAGAAGGATGTCCCTTTTGTCTGGGATGAGGCCTGCAGTAATGCTTTTAAGAGCATTAAGACCTTTTTGTTACAACCACCTATTCTGAAGGCACCTATACCAGGACAGCCGTTAATCCTTTATATTGCTGCACAAGAACGTTCCTTAGGAGCATTGTTGGCACAAGAGAATGATGAAGGAAAAGAAACTGCACTTTACTACCTTAGTAGAACTCTTAATGGTGCTGAATTAAATTATTCTCCCATTGAAAAGACTTGCTTGTCATTGATGTTTGCAGTTAAAAAGCTGAGACATTATTTGCAAGCTCATTCTGTTCGTTTGATTTCGCGAGCAGATCCCCTCAAATATCTCATGTCCAAGTCTGTGCTCAGTGGAAGATTGGCAAAATGGGCTCTTTTGCTACAAGAGTTCGATATTACTTATATTCCACAAAAGGCCGTTAAAGGGCAAGCACTTGCCGATTTCCTTGCAAACCATCCGATTCCAGATGATTGGGAATTCTCTGAAGATCTCCCAGATGAAGATGTTCTTTTCATCGAAATTCCCAGGCCATGGAAACTATTCTTCGATGGGGCTGCTCGTCAAGATGGAGCTGGAGCAGGTGTTGTCTTTGTCACTTCAGAAGGAGATGTATTGCCTTATGCATTTACTCTCACTGAAAATTATTCCAACAATGTAGCAGAATACCAAGCTCTGATCATTGGATTGGAAATGGCAGTGGATATGAAAATCACTCAACTTAAAGTGTTTGGGGATTCCAAATTGGTCATCAACCAACTTCTTTCACTTTATGAAGTTAGGAAGCCTGACCTCTTACCATATGTCGACTATGCGAAAAAGATTTTGGAATGGTTTGACAATGTAAGCTTAGAACATGTACCAAGAAGAGAGAACAAGCAAGCAGATTCTCTAGCTAATCTAGCATCAGCTCTTGCCATGCCGAGTGTAGAAGTAAAAGTCCCTCTTTGCAAACGATGGATTTTGCCTCCAATTGATTTTAAAGATAACAATACGGAATCCAATGTTGTATCAGTTTGCGAAGTTGAAAAAGAAGATTGGAGACAACCATTGATTGATTATTTAGAGCATGGGAGGCTACCCAATGATCCAAGGCATAAAACAGAAGTGAAACGTCGAGCTCCTCGATTTATTTACTTCAAAGGTACGCTCTATCGCCGCTCTTTTGATGGTGTCTTCCTTCGATGTTTAGGAGAAGATGAAGTATCCAAAACCTTACAAGAAGCTCATTCAGGAATTTGTGGTGCACATCAATCTGGAGCTAAATTGCACTTTCAGATAAAAAGAATGGGATACTACTGGCCAACAATGGTAAAGGATAGTATGGACTACTCCAAAAAATGTCAAGCTTGTCAGTTTCATGCAAACTTCATCCATCAACCTCCTGAACCATTACATCCGACAGTCACATCTTGGCCATTCGATGCTTGGGGACTTGATTTGGTAGGACCATTACCTAAGAGTTCACTAGGGCATATGTATATACTTGCCGCTACAGACTACTTTTCAAAGTGGGCAGAAGTGGCACCTTACAGGGAAGCAAAAAAAGAAACTGTTGCAACTTTTATCAGAACAAACATTATTTATCGGTATGGCGTACCCCGTCACATCATAACTGATAATGGGAAGCAGTTTGACATGAGCAAGTTATGTGCACAGTTTGACTTCAAGCAGTACAAGTCTTCAATGTACCATGCTCCAGCAAACGGATTAGCAGAAGCTTTTAACAAGACTTTGTGCAATCTTCTCAAGAAAGTTGTTAACCGTTCAAAGAAAGATTGGCATGAAAGGATAGGAGAAGCTCTGTGGGCTTATCGAACTACATATCGCACACCAACTCAAGCCACTCCATATGCACTTGTTTATGGTGTGGAAGCTGTTCTACCACTTGAGCGACAAATTCCGTCATTAAGGATTGCAATCCAGGAAGATATTTCTAGTGAAGACAATGTACGCTTACGTTTGGAAGAATTAGAAGCGCTGGATGAGAAAAGGTTGGAAGCCCAACAACGCTTGGAGTGCTATCAAGCTCGACTATCCAAAGCTTTTAATAAGAAAGTCAAGCAGCGATCTTTCCAAGTCGGAGATTTAGTCCTTGCTGTAAGAAGACCCATAAATACTTCACATCGTATTGGCAACAAGTTCCTTTCAAAATGGGATGGACCATACGTTGTTCGAGAAGTTTATACCAATGGTGCATACAAGATCGTTGATCAAGATGGTGTCAAAGTTGGACCGATCAATGGAAAGTTTTTGAAGCGTTACTATGCTTAAAGAAGATATTGCTCCTAAGCAAGAGCTTAAACTGTTGTATATTGCTCCTAAGCAAGAGCTTAAACTGTTGTATGTTGCTCCTAAGCAAGAGCTTAAACTGTTGTATGTTGCTCCTAAGCAAGAGCTTAAACTGTTGTATGTTGCTCCTAAGCACGAGCTTAAACTGCACATTAAAAAAAAAAAAAAAAAGCCCGCTATGTTGAAAATCCTTTCTAGGACAACTTAGGCAAAAGTTAGGGCACAAAAAAAAATGATGAACTACGTTATGACTTGATCCTTCAAATTCGAGGGTACGTAGGCAGCTTGGTTTCATTGCCAAGTTCAGTCCAAACAAAAAAATTTTTTTTTTTTTTTTGATTCAAATATTATCTTTCGTTCACTTGAAAATATCATGATAATTCTCCATTCAAATTTCATGATTCAAATTATTTTTCAAGTAAAACAAATCTTTTGCAAATTAAAGATCTTTGGGAATTTAATTTGTAGTCCATGCATGATGCAAAAATGCTTCAGAAAGTGCAAAAGAAAGATGAAATATGGAGAAAAAGAAATTTAACTTTATTTCAAACTTGAAAAGAACTTACAATAAAATAAAAAATAATAAAAAAAAATAGCAAGCCTAAGAACTAATATAAATTTCAAAAAAAAAAAGTTACATCAAAAGGGATTCAGGGCTTCCATTTGAAATTCTTCAAGTCGTCTCGAGAGGCTTCCAACATATTTCGCAACAAATCTAAGTTTTTGGCTTCATCCTCAGTAAGGGTAGTAATAGACTCAACAAAATTCATCTCTTCACGAATCTTGGAGGTGTCGGTTCTTCTTCTTTCCAGTTCGTCTTCAGTTTCTTGGAGCGAAGACTCAAGTCTATGTTTTTTGCGTTGCAAAGTAATGAACTCTTGCTCTATATCTGCCAAGTTCGACTGCAAGGTATTAAGGTTCTCAACAGTCTTATGTTCAAGTAACATTGAATCTTTAAGTCGAATTTCAAGTGCTTGAAGTCTTTCAATTTTATCCTTGGATGAAGAAATAGAAGATTCAAGCTCATTAAATTTCTGGACTTGTGTAAAGTAGTCTTCCACCATGCCTTTCAATAAGGATGAATCAACGGACTTGATTGCTTCTATTGCATCAAAGATCTTGTGAACATCACCACTAAGTGAAGAAACCCGATCAAAAGAAGCGCGAATAATCCTTGGTTGAATGCTTTCCCACAAAATAGTTGCAAGCTTCAACTGACTATCGGATATCACTTTTTCAGCACTAAACTTAGAAAATTCTGGAAGGGCGAGATGACTAGCTTCAACAAGAGGGCCTGTGGAAGTCTTCACTATAGGGGAAGTATTATTAACAATCACATTAGGGCAAGCATCTTCTTGGTTGGAAATGGTACTTGAAATATCATTTCTGATCTTAGCTGCAAGTTTGTTGAACTCATGCGAACTAGAAACTGAAGCTTCACTTTTGGCGGGGGATATATCACCTTGAAAGGATTTCCTTGGCCTGGTTCGCTTCCAATGTCTTTCATGATCACTCTCATCAATTGAATCTTCAACGATCGCATTATGCTTCCCTTCGATGACTTTCGGTAAAACCCTTTGTCCTTCATCAACTAATGACACTGATCGAGGAACTTTTTGTGAAGTCTTCACATGCTCCTCTGTTAAATCTATGGTGGACGAGACTTTGGCTTTATTGGATTTGTCTTGCGAAATCTCTAAAGACTTTTTTTTAACATCCTTTGGAGGTTTTCTTCTCTTTGACGGTGATGTACGGATACTTGAAATCAAAATATCAATAGAATGCTCAAGATATGACTCATGAACTTTCGACCACCATTCCATGTATCTTGCGGTTGCATGATCATTAGGATTTAGAGAACGAGCTGGAGAGATCAATCTGGACTTTGTATGAGAACGAGTGCAAATTCTCCAAAATCTACATAAATCATCCACAGACCCAGAACGAATGTCTTCCTTAAGAGCTCCGGGAATATCCTGACAAAACCCAAATTGTCTCCCAAATCGATGAGGACTGTAAGGTTCTACAATGATGGCTTGGTTACATCGGGCAGGCAAATAGCTCGAACGAACATTAACAAGGTAGCCATGATTGATCTTACTAAGAGTGTCATCATCAACAATCACTTCATCCCTATTTCTGGGATATAAGTTAGCATTCCACACTATGCCACTATGAATTAACTTGCGAGCGTCATAATCCTCAAAGTATTTGGCTCCACCTTCTCCTGAAAACTTGCTCATCAAAGGCCCATATACATCATCTGGATTTTGAAAGTGAGTCCGGAAGTAATAACTTAACCACCCATAAATATAGTGAATTGGAAAACACGCATCTGAAGAGCCCGCTTGAGCAGAAAGTGTAATTCGGTTTAGTCCATGGTAAATATTGGCTAACACCGGGACCGCGAGATTAACAGTTCTCCCAATCGCCATCAGGCTGGCTATCTTAAATGTCTCTGGCCGAACAAATTCTGAATCTTTACTTGGAAAAACGAAAACACAGATCCAACAAGAAATGAAGGCAGCTAAATAAGTGTCTGTTGTTAAACTGTCTTTGATTCCAAGTGCAGTGAATGCTCCATCTCCTGCCATTCCCCGACCTTGGTATTTCCGAAGAATCCCAGTAGGGTTATGTGTAGCTTTTGGACGAACAAGCTTCTTTGCTTTTCGAGCAGGTGGTTTGGTGTAACGCAATTTCCCTTGAAACCAAAAATTGATCCAATCCTCAATAGACACCTTATCCTCCTTGCCTTGCTTCAAAAGATGGAATGCCGCAAATAGATATTCACAACATCTCGGGATGAATCTTCCCTTGTTATCAAAGCCAGTCAATTCGGCAGCACAAGGAATGACTTCATCATAAAATATGCCGTGAATGGGCAAACCGCCTAGCTTATGCAAATCCCATAAGGAGATGGAAGCTTCCCCAGTAGCAAGGTGGAGAGTGTTGGTAGCCGGGCACCAAGCTTCACAAAAAGCGCGAATGACGTCTTTGTTGTGATCATAAGTGTATAATGATGCATAAACAGCATCATATATACTAACAGTCGTTAAATTTTTGTTGAAGTGGTACAACACATCTTCAGTCCATTCCCAGTACTTTGGTATGTAACCAAACTCTCCAAAAATCTTGAAGGAAAATCCCCAATATGATCTTTCGGAAATAATACGGCTTCCCAACGTGTCAAACTTCTCATGATTAGAAGTATTGACGTGAAGACTAGACTGAAGAGATCTCGCCTTTGGAGAAGATTGTGAGGTTGGAGAAAGTTCTATCGACCAATCTTCCAAAGTGGTGGGAAAATCAAATGATTTCCAAGCGGATTTATATCTACCCGATATGGGCTTGTCGATGGAGAGATATAATCCTTCTTTTATGTCTTCGTCTTCCTTGGTAAGAATCACAAGACAATCTTTGTGATCTTTAAAGTACACCATGATGATTCTACAAAAAAAAAAAAAAAAAAAAAAAACAAAACAAACAAAAATGTCAAATTAGGTAAAAATAAAAAAAAAATAAAAAAATAAAAAAATAAAAAAAAAATGTCAAAGTAAGTAGAATCTTTGTGATCTTTGAAATACACAATGATGATAAAAAAAAAAAAAAGGAGCAGGTTCAAAAACTCTAAAGAAAATCAAGGGTGTAGACAATGTTGAGAAAGAGTTTGAAGAAATCATTCGAGCCACTGAAATTGCCAATAGAATTAAACACCCTTATAGGGAATTATTTAAGCGGCTTAATACTCCTCCATTAATTTTGTGGCACCATTCTTCGTATTTTCCAGCACTATAAAAAGATTTCGAGTCTGTACCAGTATAAAGAGAGAAAAGCCAGAGTGCACTTGAGCGTTGTTATCAGTACCAAATAATTCTTAAGCGGTTGTTAGATCAAACATTAAATTACTATTCCTCTCCAAGCAATCAAAATATCTCTCCTTCCAAGACCAACCTTTCCTTTATCAGTGTGCACTGCCACTTCCCCAAACATACGGGTGGAGGCGTACGAGGCAGACGTGTTGGATTACAGCTAAAAAAAAAAGGGGTCGAACGTGAATGGAAGACTAATTGACCCATCTATTTTGGTTACGTACATGAATGGACGTGTAATGAAGCAACTGGTTATGCCAGTTATGCAAGGCACATTCAACGTGCTAGAGGTTGCCAGAAGCGCCAAGGTGAGGCGCGTTGTGCTCCATATCAGCTATTGTGCCTAACCTCAATTGGGATCCGAAACGAATGAAGAGTACAGGGGCACCGACGAGAATAACCAGATGAATAAAAAAAAATAATAATAAAAAAAAAAAGAATTCACCTGTTAAGTTCTTCAACGTAGCCACCTTTGACAATTAATCTGATATGCAGATTAGCTTGAGAAGGCCTTGCTTTTATAGGGGAAATAATTCAAGTCCCATGTGGTCAAGGAATAGAACTTCTAATTGCATTAGAATTTCTTTAAAACTAGAAGTTGAGTTTTAATTGAAATTAATTTGAGCAAAAAAGCTATTAGATCAAACTCAAATTCTTTGGAACTTGACAAATCAAATACTTTGAGCAATATTTTAAGTTAGGCCTAATATCCATTTTTTTTTACGTAGGCCAATGTTGGCCCAATATCCATTTTTACTAAACCATTTAGGGTGGGCCGATCTTCCATTCGTGGTCTATTTTGATGCATAGAAAGTTATATTTGTTAAATCAATTTTTTGTCTCATATGCAAAATTATATGAGGATAATTAATTGATGTAGATAAATTTCAAGACTTGTCTACTTGCTACACTAAAAAAAAAAAAATTCGTGTACGTAACCAAGTCTTGAGGGGGCATTTGTAGAAGGAGAAAATTTATAACCAATTACAAATTGCCACGTGTCAATTGAAATTCTTTTAATTAAGAAATTTTCAATTAAATTATACATTACCATGTGAAATTGATAATATCATATTATAATTAATTATTTTATAATTAATTAAATATGTACACATGGTTTGACCAATCAAATTGCAAGGATTCATGGGTTATCCAATCAAATTTCACCCATGTGTCATAATTATTTTACCTCTAATTAAATTAAATTAATTGAGAGATAAATAATAAATTTTTATCTCTAATTAAATTAAATTAATTAAGAGATAAATAATAAATTTTTATCTCTAATTAAATTAAATTAATTAAGAGATAAATAATAAAGTTTTATCTCTAATTAAATTAAATTAATTAAGAGGTAAATAAATATTTTATCTCTAATTTAATTAATTAATTAAGTGATAAAAAATAAATATTTTATCTCTAATTAAATTAAATTAATTAAGAGATAAATAAGAAGATATTATCTCTAATTAAATTAAATTGATTAAGAGATAAATAAGGAGGTTAAGTTCTTCTAAAACTCTCTTTCACCTGGCTAGCTACCACTATAAATAGAGACCTCCTCTTAACACAAATTTACAACTCAGAAAGCCTGAAGAGAAGAAGATTTTGAAGAGCCAAATCCTCTCAAAATTCTTAAGAAGAAATTAGAGAAATTCTAAGAACGCGGTGCTTGTTCTTGAGAATTCTCTAAGAAGCTGCTCTCCGATCTTGTTCATCGAAGGAAAGGAGATAATTCCTGTTTTTCAAGACCAAGTCTAGAAGACCCTTGAAGCAGATCTCGCCGATTCAAGATCAAGTCGTGAAGACCCTTGAATCAAAATTTTACTGAAGAAAATAATCAAAGGATTTCTTTTTTTAAGAATATTCAGAGATTGTAAACTCAAAGTTTGATTAATAAAATTCTTATTTGACTCCAAATTTTCCTTGTCATATTTTTGACATAAAATTTGTGTGTACATCCACACCTGCCCGAAAGCTAAAGTCAGCAAGCCCTAGGAGCTGTGTGGTTGGTCCAGATGATGACACAAGAAGCATAGTCAGTGTGCAGTCAGAAAGAAACCGGAGACACAGCATTGCAGGCTCCTCAGTGCGCGACGATGAGAGCCTAGCAAGCTCTCCATCACTTCCAAGTTACATGGTACCAACTGAGTCCGCAAGAGCTAAGACCAGGCTGCAAAGTCCATTGGGACTAGAAGCAAATGGAACACCTGAGAAGGGACCGATCGCGTCTACCAAAAAACGGCTTTCTTATCCACCTTCACCAGCCAAGCCAAGGCGGCACTCTGGTCCTCCAAAAGTAGACTGCAGCATTACTAATACAGAAGTTGCTGTGGTGAATGGAGGGGGCAGTTAGTTATTTCTAATAAAAAAAAGAGATGAAGGAAAGCAAACACTAAAGGAGCAAAAACAAGAAGCAAAGAGGAATTATAGTCATTTGATTTCTGAATCTTCTACTTCTGCAGTCAAAAGTTTTTAATTCATTGTCTAGTGTATAATGTTGTTATTGGGGTAGAATTTGTTGCTGGGATCAGCTGTTATCTAAAAATTCATTCTCATACATCCTTCTTTTGTTTATTTATGTTTATGTTTATGCATTCAGTTCATTGAAATTTCTTGTTGGTTTGTTGTATTGATTTGTATAATAAATATACATGTTTGTTCTTGTTTATTTTGGCATTTGATATTGCACTGTTTATTTAATTAATTGCATATTCTTTTCATTTTTATGAGATTTATTTGGTGATGGCAATGGATGTAATCTTCATTCATTGATCAAATTTGATTGGAATACATTCACAACTTTGATCATCAAGTAATTTGGATCAAGCGCAACTTATATCATTTTTGAAGCAATATTGCCTCTATTTTTATGTTAGTAGAATTTTGCCGGTAGTGGGTTGTTGCCGGGGATGGCAATGGATAGTGTAAATTTAAAAATTTGTAATTATTCGATCTGTTTTTTTCGGATTCGAATATTATAATTACTATTCGCAACGGATTCGGAGTGGATGCGAATATAAAATCTTGGATATCCATTATCCGAATTCACATTACTTATGCGGATAGCGGATTCGGATATCCGAATCCGCTTATTTTTACAGATTCGGATTTGGATATCTTAATCCATTATCCGTTTATTTGAATTTAAAATTAATTTTTATTTGATTTTATATTTTTATTTAATTTTGTTTACTTACTGAAATCAGATATTTAGGAGATTCAAATACCCGACAGATAATGTTATTTAATTCGGTTTCGGATAATAATATTCGGATTTAATGCGGATAATAAACGGATTTGAATTTTAAAGCAAATTTGAGGATTCGGATATTACAAAAAAAGACAAATATACGACTCGTTGTCATCTTTAATTGCTGCGGACTATATTTTTTAATTTTTGAAAATGTTTGTACTTTTTTACACACACATATATATATATATATATATATATATATATATATATGCTACAATTAGTATACCATAATAAAGCATTCACAAAATTATTTATATAACAGTAAGGATTTTGTTATCGAGTATTTTTAAGATTTATTAAATTTTTATTTAAAATAATATTCTTATATTAAATGTAATTATTAACACTTAATTTCATGAGTTTCAATATATTAAAAATATATATTATTTAATATAATAATAATTCTAAAAAATACCATAAAAAGAAGGGCAGGTCAGAAAGGCTGTGTAAATGATGATAATAACAAAAACAAAAGCAAATTACCTATAAACCCATCACAGCAAAACCCTAAAGCTAAAACCTTTGGAAACGGAATGCAACAATCCAGAGACCTCTCAGACGCATCAGACATGGTGAGTCCCTTAAATTAGTTCTTTCTCCTTATTCAATCTTTTTCATCCATGTCGAAAATTAAAAAGATTTATATTCAAATATATATATTTTCTTCTTAAAATATTGGGGTTTTGAATTTAGGTTGCTCCGTTAATAGCCGGAATCGCGGTGGCCGCGGCTGCTTATGCGGGGAGATATAGTCTTCGGGCTTGGCAGGCGTTTAAGGCAAGACCACCAACGGCTAGAATGCGAAGATTTTATGAAGGTGGGTTTCAGCCTATTATGACGAAGAGAGAAGCCGCTCTGATTCTTGGTGTAAGGTAATATCGACTTCTTTTTTCTCTTAAAGATAACCCTTTTTTTTTTATGTCAAGTTATCTGCTTTATCCTCATGAAATCGTTTCATTGAAGTTGAAAGTGGTTTTTAATGAATTGGGTTTGTATAATTTTGTGGTTATTCGGCAAATGGAATCAATATTTATGTGGGAGTAAATTAGTACTATTTGATTGAGGTTAGTTTGAAGGGATAATTGTTAATCATTCATGGCCTTTGCGGTTGAGCTGAGGTTAGTTTAAGATTGGGGAATTGTTGAGAAACTAATCGCTCTAATCAGATTCAAGCTTCTTGTTTTGAGACTTTCAATCATCCAATGAGCAAAGGCTGTTTGTCTCAAACTGGATATTTTGCTTATGAATCGAGTCTGGATATTGGTCATTGCACTCTTGTTCTTTAAATTATATATTCTTTAGTTCCTTTCTGGTCATTGCACTTTTCTTGTCTATGTTGCTCCGATTTTTCATTTTTCTTGAATTTCATGCGTCTTACGCATATTCAGACATGATTATGGAGATATAACCTTCCAAATACCCTTCAAATACATGAAAAAACTTAAAAAAAAAAAGATTAAACATACCCATACCGGACACATATCCGTATCCGACATTCACACCTGAGTCCGAGTAACATAGCTTCTTGTAAACAATTTCATTTACACCATTTTCATTATGAACTCTGCCTGAATTTTTGTTTGTTTTCCAATCAGAGAAAGTACTCCAGCAGAAAAGATTAAGGAAGCACATAGGAGGGTGATGGTAGCAAATCATCCAGATGCCGGTGGAAGCCATTACCTTGCATCAAAGATCAATGAAGCAAAAGATATGATGCTCGGGAGAACCAAGGGTGGTAGCTCTGCTTTTTGAAGGAGTTCAGTTTTTTGATTGTTAACTAGAACAGTGTGATCTCATATCCAGATTGTTCACTTCTTGCAAAAATTTGTCATGCCAATACCCTAGAGCAAAGGTGTCTGTTCAAATCATTCTTTTGACCCAATAGTTGTAGACTATTTGGAAAATACTATTAACTTTTATATGAATTCACGAAATTTTAGTTTATACTTAATTCTTGTTCGACTTGGATGCTTACTCAGTCCCAGGCTACAGTTCTTTCTAAATGTCCAATGGAGCTAACAACATGATTTGTTGTTTGTAATGGTTACACTTCATCTTAAGCTCCAATTTCTTTTGTGGCAGAGAGATTGGTAAGATTATAGTAAAAGGCCATGAGAGCAAACCGATATGACTATCCACGGGAGAAAGCTCTCGGGGTAATCTAGGTTTGACTCATCCAAACATTTTTAAAACAGGGAATCTGTAACTCTGTCTTGTTAGCTCTTTTGAACTGGCTATGGCTGGACTTTTATTCTGTTAAGATTTCATCAATTTCAACTGGTCTTTGATTACTAGAGATAAAGACCAGAAACCCTGTTTTTAACCCAAGTTTTGTCACAGCATAACCAACTTTTCTGGTAAGAAAAAGCTGTCACATTCAATATTGAATATTGATTACCAACTCTTCAAGCATAGAAAATGGGGAAATTCCAAAAGAATTGTTAATAGACAATAGTTAATACTGATTGATTCTAGTGTGTAAGGTAAATGGCTAAGATCAGTGCCTCCTTGCATTGTAATGTCTCACCTCTACAGTCCGCTTTCTTTTAGCCTTACCTCTCAACTCTCAAGTCTCGAGTACGTGAAACTGGAATTTTGAGACATCTAAAGTGCTCCTATGAGCTATAAGGAGCAATCTGTGGTATTTACGCAAAAATTGGGAAAATAGAAGGAAAAAAGTGTAAATCTATGGTGGTTGGTGGTTTATCATTTGTTGGTAGAATCAGTAGCTAAAGATTACTCTTTTACCTTATCTCCTTCAGATGGGATCTCACCTTTGTCCATTGCCTGGTCAAGAGGACCTTGAGGGCTTCCAAACAGAGTAGAGAATATCTGCCGATGGCACTCATCACAGAAAAAGAAATAGGAAAAATGGCCTTCATTTAGGAGCCTATGAATGATGGCCCCTGGTAGAACCCGGTTTATATGATCCATCATTGCTGGTGGAACTGCTTGGTCATCCATTCCCTGTACAGAATAAAAACCAGAAACAACTTATATTATAATTTTCTTTTATTGCCTCAACAGTTTAAAATCAGTGGCACTTCTGATAATATAGTTCAAACTTGAAATGCATGCAGAAGTCAATATTGGCGGAGTCGGTCTAAACAAAAACTAGGGTTTAAGTGCCCACATAGTCCCTGTACTGTAGTGAAAAAAGTAAATTAGTCCTTGTACTGTAAAAGTAAGTAATTTAATCCCTGTACAATTAAAATAGGTGCAAATAAGTAAAATTGATAACGGTTTTAATGAAAAACCGTTAAAATGTTGACGTGGACTCGTAAAATCTAATAGTTTAGATATATTTCAAGTCATATTTTATTCCAAGTCATTAATTCTGTTAGATTTTACGAGTCCACATCATCATTTTAACAGTTTTTCATTAACATTGTTATCAATTTTACTTATTTGCACATATTTCAATTGTACATGGACTAAATTACTCACTTTTACAGTACAGGGATTAAATTACTCTTTTCACTATAGTACAAGGACTATGTGGGTACTTAAACCCAAAAACTAGTGACCAACCGAACTAGAAACACTTAGAGAGTCTCTTAAATAATTGATATATCACATATTCAAGGCTGACCAGCAAAAGACCTATGGATCATGATACATGATACATGTCATATTACACAGTATAATCTTTTCAGTCCACAATGACAGAGGAACATTCCTCGAACTTGATGTTCATATGACAATGTCAACAGATAATCAGGCGAAATTGAGGTGATAATTTGCAGAAGACTTTCCAAGTTATATGTGGAATAGAGTCTCGGATTCATTCTATGCAAGGAACCAAAAAGGAAAAAGAATGCAAACCTGCCATATATGTATTGGTCCCAGAAATCCCGCCAATTCACATTCGTCCTGACCGTACAGGAACCTGAGCCAAGGGAAAATCCCACTTCTGTAACACTTCCTCTGCACCTGAAGATCTGCCAAACTGAAACCCCAGCTTGAAACCTGTAGGATGGCTTCCTCGATGAATGGTTTTGTATTTCCCTGACGGATTGACTCCTCCACATCTCTATGCCAGAAGTCTTCAAATGTTGGTCCTTCAGTCAGAATCTCATCCTGCACACATCAAGATTATGTTAAGCAAATCCTTAAAAAAAATATCAAAGACTGGTTTCAACACTACGCAATAACATAACATTCCACAGGGTAAAAAAGTTCAACCAATAGGGGCATCATTTCATGCATTAATCCCTGTTTTATTCCTTACTCCCATGACCACGAGCACTTCAATATGTTTGCAACGGAAAGAGATTATTAAAGTATGTCATGAAACCCCAATAAAGGTGGAAATGTGCTCTTTTAAACACAAAAAATCCTTTAAACTAGAGCCTATGTACCCTAGCCCAAAAAAGTCTAAAACGAAAAGAAGCTATGGACACATGAGATTTGAGAAATTATTGAAGATGAGAGTAGACTCACCCTCCTTCCAAGTGACAGAGACATCCACTTATCAATTCGACCATGCTTGCCAGAGAGGAAACTGCGGCGGTAAAAAATGGACAGCAGTTTTGGCAACCTTCGAGCTAAATAATACATTAACTTCCTTTTTGGTAACCACTCACCCCAAATACTTCTCATTTCTTCCTTAGTCATGCTAGGTTCATATGGATTGATTATTGGAGCAACCATTGCAGCACCTGCAGATTTAGTCAAGATGCATCACAATATAAGGTCTTGCATTACTTATAATTGCCTTGACTAAGAAATTCCCGACGCTATCATATTATAGGTTCAAGAATCTGTTATGAAACCAATCACTTTCCAGGGCTTCTAAGTAACATTATGCATTATCATGTTAAGTATCAAATCAAAATAGTAAGTTTTACAGAGAGAACCAGTTCACACCAGCAATTTTGTGAGGAACATATCTGAGTGCAGCCCAAGCATGGATGCTTCCACTTGAATAACCCAACACCCAGAACTTATCATTGACACCAACACCAACAGCATCAGCTAGACGCAGCATATCAAATGCTGATGAGTTGAGATTTCTACTAGGATGAGGATCACTCTCCCCAAAACCAGGAAGATCATACGTGACCAAGCGAACACCAAACTCTTCGAGCAGTGATGTTTTAACACCCGGTATACCTTTCCAATAAAAATCATTAACGAGTCCACCAATTTTGATCAAGAACATGCATATATAATTTCTAATATTTGCATCTTACCTGCAAGTCGGGATGAAAGAAAAGAATGGGGAGCAATGAGAGAAAATCGAGCTTTATCTGCAGCAACTCCAATATCACGATAAGCCAAGTGTCTGCCATCTGGAAGCTGGATTCGAGTCGCACTAGGAGGATGAACACGCACTTTTTTCACTGGCGGTACCAATCCATCATGTCCACCATTTAAATTCAGAGCTGCAAATTTTTAAACATTATAGTATTAACAAAAATATCTACTAAATTATTCAAAGTTCCAATCAATTATTTGAATTTTATCAATACCAACTTAAAACTGTGTGAATCTAACTTCCAGATTTTCAATAACCAACCACAATTAAATCCAACTCCAATAAAAATAAATAGTCAAACGATTTAGTACCTGAAAGTGCAAGGATGAAAACGAAGAAGATAACAGGCCAAGCATGAATTGGATCACGATCCTCAGGCAAGAACTCATTCAAGAATCTCAATCGACCTGAGACTTTAGCAACGGGTCCACTAAGCTTCTGAGCTATAAACGAATCTTCAGTAAATACCGTTTGCTGCAGAATATCTCTGCATCCTCTTCCAAGTTCTAGAAGCATCTCACACCACGATTTCAAAAATTCAGTCACCTGTTCCTTCAAACTCTCCGGCGGTTCCTTTTCATGATCACTCTCAACAACCGTCGCCACCGCCGTAGTAGATTTCGCCGTATTGAACGTTGGTAACGACGAGACACCGATGGTTTCCCCGGTGTATATTATCCCCGTGTCTTCCACTAAACTCGCCAGCTCCTCCCTCCACGTGTTCGCTTCACCCACTTCCCCCATTTTGTAAAAAGCAAAACACACTCTCTTTCTTTCTTTCTTTCTCTCAATCAATCATCAATCTCTAAGAAGAGAGAGCCGCTTTGCTTTAACCAGAAGCCTCTCAAGTAATCATGGAACCTTTTTATAATAAAAGTTCTAAAATTCAAAATAAATAATGTCAAATCAAAGATAAAAACAGAACTGAAACTGAACTTTACAAACGTGACAATGAAGCTTTTTCATTTCTTTAATCAAACAAAAACTGGAAAGAAAAAAAAAAAAAAACCTAACTGAACCTACCACCACTAAAACCGAATCAAAATCTCCATCTTTCACTTTCCGACACCTCAGAAACCATTGGCTCTGATTATAATCTGATCTAATTTCTGCAATTTTTTTTTATAAGAATTGACTCGTTAACTAAATCCTCAAGAGATGTTTTGAAATTGAATACAGACCGTTGATTAAAAATAGATGGTGAGGATCAGTCCACGTTGGCAAGCGCTGTGCTGTGAGCTCAACGGCTCGTTATCCGCTATTTGGCACCTGCTATTGCCGGTTGCAGCGCCGACGGTTGTGACGTGGAGTTCGGTGCATGTGACCTGGGAATGTTCGTTTTAACCTTTACCTTTTGTCGGGAATTTTATTTTAGGAAAAGATAATTGATATTAGATTTTGCTTACAAGTTATTATATATAATAATAATTTTATTTAATATATTAAAAATGATAAATAAAATGTTAAATTTTTGTATTTAATATAATATTATTATTATAAAGGATCCGTTTAATTGGTGTTTATAAATACCGATTAAAGATTATTTTTTTATCATTCTAAAAAATATTTTGTATTTAATATATTAATTTTATTAAATTAAAAAAAAAATAATACAATAATTATACTTTATATATATATATATCACTTTAAGCAGTGTTACTAAGCATTGATTAACATTTTTTTACTATAAATAATATTAGTTATTAGTAAAAATAATATTTATAATGAGTTTGTTTAACTGATATCTATAGACATTGATTAAAAATTATTTATAATAAATTTAAAAATTAGTTAGAATAATATTTAAAAACAGTTATAATGAGTTACTTAACCGATGCATATTGGTTAAAATTATTTAATTATTAATTTAGAATTTTTTTTGTATTTAATGTATTATACTTATTGAATTCAATAGAAAATAATTCATTTATTGTATATATATTTTTTAATATCACTTTAATCAATGCCTAATGACATTAGTTAATATTTTTCATTTATAATTAGTATAAAATTTTATTAACGAATGTCCTAAAAACACTTTTTAATATTATTATATATATTTATATCTTCATTCAATATATTAAAAATAATGAATAAAATTATCAATTTTTATATTTAATACAAAGTTATTACATATAAGTAGTATACTAACCTTAAAAAATATCTTAAAAATACTCCTTAATATATTAAATATAAAATATTTTTCTAAAATAGTATTTATAAAATACTACTAATAAATATTCCGCCCAACCCATATTTTGAGACCGAAGACAAACAGCCCAAAAACACCTGCCCAAACTACAGCCCGTAACAATAATGATAATGTTATCTGTATTTGTATATGTATGTATGTATGCGGTATGCCCCATGACCCCATCATTTGTAGGGTTATAGCCTTCAGGGTTTAAACTCAGCGGCTTCTGCTTCTTCTTACCTTCGCCTCCATATCTCTCAAAACCGTCATTCCAGTCGAAGCAACCTCTCTCAGCCAACATGGGGTATGTTTTCCTGTTTTCATTTCTAGCTCAAATCCGTAGCTTTTCTCTTTTCTTAGCTTATCTATATATATATATATTTTTTTAATTGTTTAAGCTGCTCTTGCTTGTTGAATAAAACGAATGGTTTTACGTGAGAAGTGTTGGTTTTCAGATGTGGGTTATTGGATCTTCAAGTCTTTTGTTAATTCTGTTATTTTAATAAAATGGGGGAAAAGGAGAAATTTTTATAGCTTTAAGTGTATTGCTCCTGCTTTTGATTTTATATATTGCGAAAGTAAATGCTTTTTTGAATTTTGATTGCTGTTTTAGGCGTTTTAGCTCTAAGGTTTAAGTACTGAGTTGAAATATGGATTTGGGTTTATGATTTCTTGTGTGAGAAATTATGTTAGCTTATTTAAGGGCAGAAAATGTTGCTTGGATTCGGGTTTTAAGATTTAGGAGAATTCCAGATGAACAAGCAATTTGAAATTATATGCGACTCATTCAGTCCTTCATCAAACACTTTTAGAAGCTATAAAATTTATATGGTTTGAGGTTTAGAAATTTATCTTTAAGGAGTTAATTTATGAGATTAAGAGGGTATTTCTTTCAGGAAGACACGTGGTATGGGAGCTGGACGCAAGCTGAGGACCCATCGAAGGAGGCAGAGGTGGGCTGATAAAGTCATAGAAAAAATCCAACCTTGGAAATGAATGGAAGAAGCCATTTGCTGGTTCTTCCCATGCCAAAGGCATTGTCCTTGAGAAGATGTAAAACTATATCTTTTTTTCTTTTTCTTTTTTGGTGCTCTCTAAGTCAATATGTGTACTTATGGCTTTCTAACATGCAGAGGTATTGAGGCTAAACAGCCAAACTCTGCTATCAGAAAGTGTGCTAGAGTTCAATTGATCAAGAATGGAAAAAAGATTGCCGCATTCGTCCCAAATGATGGTTGTTTAAACTAAATTGAAGAGAATGTGAGTAGTACTTAAAGTGAAATCGTATAATATATATCTCTTTGCTGCTTTATCTTCTGATGTTTATATATTGCTGTAGGATGAGGTGTTGATTGCGGGATTCGGACGAAAAGGTCATGCCGTCGGCGATATTCCCGGTGTTAGGTTCAAGGTTGTGAAGGTCTCTGGTGTTTCGCTTTTGGCACTCTTCAAAGAGAAGGAGAAGCCTAGATCATAAGTTTGCGACGGAGAGGATGTCCCTTGTTGTCTTTTGTTAGAGTTCTACTTAAAACTAAGAGCATTTTGTTGCTTAGTAACTTTTTGGACAACCTTTTTATTTAACTTTTATTGAGCCTGAGATCATTTTATGTCTAAATCTGAGTTTCTCTAAGTGCAATGCAATATAGAGGAAGGCAAATTTTAATAGAACCCCACCCATGAATTATCATACATGAAATTTGAATGTCACATAGATTTGATAATTCGTATATTTCGTGTTCATATATTGTCGTATCATAATCGTGTTTAAATTATTTTATATATATATATAGATAGATTTTAAAACATTCGTGTAATCATGTCATTTCGTGTTATTTTTTTATGTTATGTTTTCTGTCGTGTTTTAATTATTTTTCTCAATGTGTCATGTTATGTTCAATATTGACAGATCTAATGTCACATGATTACAATGTCTTTTTCTTTTTTCTTTTTTTGTGGGTTGAATTTACTATGCCCTTTTTAATCTCTTCAATTCAAAGGCGACTTACGGAGAAATCTGGAAACTAACATACCAAAAACATGGTATCACCTAAGAACCGATCAATCATCTAATAAAATCACATCAAAAGAGAAAGAAAAGTAGAATTAACTGACCGTAGAAATCAACAATCAAATAAATAATCTTTGTCCATTTGACCTTACATTGTTCCAAGTCATATAATAATAGGATGAATAGAAGCATAAGAAGTTTCCTAAACAATGTCATACCAGAATATTATGTCCTCCCCAAGAGCTCAAATCTACAATAAGCCTCCCAAGATTTATACAATTCTTCGAAAAGTGAATCTATTCCAAAGAACACCTGATATACAAACATTACTAGAAAATAACAGCTTACCGGATAAGAGGATGGGAACCATCCAGAATGTCAGCTTTCACATCAGATGGACCATCTTCATACTATTTGTTGCAGCACTGAAACATGGTTTTGAATGGAATTGGCTGAAGAAGGGTGAATCTCTACTCAGTGCCTTGCATTGGAACCATCAGATGGGCCTGGGACTACAAAAGTCACAAGATATTAGAAGCAACCAAACAAATCTTTTTTCTTCTAATATTTTAAAGATATTATCCAGCAAAAGCATTAAGGCAGAAATGTAAATGATTGAAGATGATGCATCCTAAATTTTGAGGTTAAAATGCTTGGCATTGTAGCTAATTAGTAGGAAAAAAAAGTTGCATGCATTACATAAGATATCATGACCAGCTCATACTTCATTTTCTTTGAGGTGTAATTGGCCAATAACCTGCTTGCCCAAGTAGTAAGCCAGATTTACTACTAACTTTCTTTTCAAGGTGACTATCACTACAAAAGCAGAGTTACTTTTCAAGTATAAGTAATATTTAACAATAATTATCTAAGCAACTTTTAGAAGTTATAAAAGACGCCAGAGGACATATATTATCTTCTTTATCCTGTTTGGATAGATTACTAAACTTGAGATTAGGACTGACAATAAAAAAGATAGTATGCTCCTGTTAGCATGAACTTAGCACGAGATGACAACAGCACTGTAGCAGAGATGCTTGCAGAAGCAGTGGCATTGTAAGATTGCTATTGTGGAAATGACTTGGTATAGGCAATGGCAACAGTAATTGAGTATAATAAAACCAACTAGAAGGAAAAGCATTGGTAGTAACAGCACTGTGATAGTGGCAAAAAAGCAGAAAGAACGGGATAATATCAATGGCACATCGTGTTGAAGGGAATACAAAGCAATGATGTAGTCCTGTCATGTTCAATTGACAAAATAGCACTACCACTGTCATGGTACACATATTTCCCCTGTATGAAGGACTTGTTATTATGGTGCTACAAAGCTTGATATAGATAAGTATGTTCTATTCAAGATGTTATTCAGTAAACCAAGTACTTAGACTAAAACCCATGCATCACCTACATGATTTGATCAGTAGGACTTCAGCAATAATCAGTGCAGAATAAAACTACATTTGCTAATGCTGCAATGCGTGCAAGTACATGTAATACTCCAAAGAACCAACTGTAACCACTACTTATGGTTCAATATATTATTTCTAGAAATGCATAGCATGTACACATGAAGCAATTGAGGACATTTCCAAGACTCAAACGCCAAATATGTGTAGGTATCTATCAGCTTAAGCTCAGTTTCAATTGTGCATTTTCTTATGGGTTGCTATCATAATGACATGTTACAAAGTAACTATTAAAGCAATTAATCCATAAACAAATTCTCAAGCAGTTGAAATGGAGGCCTTTATGATGGTTCTCTCAATTCTATAACATGAATTAGGTTCCATTAAACAAATAAATAACATGAATTAGGCAAACATAACCAATAAAAGATTCTAAGAGTTAGTACAGACAGTCAAATAGCTAATAAACTCTGCAAAGATCCTTTGTGTGGCTTCATTCACAAACCTTATGGGTCACTTCTTCAAGCATGTGACATACGTAATTACATGTTCATATGTGATAACCATCGAAGCAACCATTGTCAGATTATGGTTTCGATTAACTTTTAAACCAGCACTTATGCCAATAGGTTAATACATGATATCACTAACAGTGTTCAGAATACTGGTTCCTTTTAAGTATAATTAATGGCATCAAAATAGATCCTTCACATCAATGTTTGGATGCACTGATGGATAAACTCATTATATATTGTTATTTATTATCAGGATATGCGACAAGGATTTACCAAATAAAAGATATTTTTAATTGAACCTTGAAAGGCTAAGTTATGATTGTTGACAACCATAAGTTGTCATATGAGATACTAGGGCGAAAAAAGAGAGAGGTAGGATAACCATAATAAAAGCACCTTATTTTTTTGGCCATGAATTAAAGCACCTTATGAAGACATGGAAATATGTAAGGATTCATTAGTGTGTTTATGCATGATATGTTCCATGATGCACAGAGAGAGAGAGAGAGAGATTACTTGAGAATTCCCATAATTAACGCCTTGCGAGAATGAACCTTGATGAGCGAGCTGCCAGAGTTATTTACCAGAAAGATCAAAGAATAAGATGGCATAGTTTGTGTAGGCATGAACTTCATTTAAGATAAAAAAAAGGCACACAAAAAGTGCAATGCATGATGACCAAAACTAAAATGAATGTAAGAGTAACAAAAAACTTATATTCCACCTGGGCATTTGGGCTTGGTTGGACATCTTTCTTAGCAGATGCATCTCCACCTTTAGCCAAGCCCTTCGTATCACCCTATCAAACAACATAGTTTGCAAACCAAAGCCATATTAGAGATCTAGCTTGGAGGAGACAAGTGTGAGGCAATAAAATATTTAAGGAAGTAGCAACATGATTTGAAGAAGACGGTATTAACTCACCTCCATCTGCAATGACCCAATTGACCACGAAAACCACCAGGGCAAAAAACATCAATCAGTTCACTACAACTTATTAAAAAGTAAACAATTAAAGCAGATAATAGAAGCCAGAGAATACCCAAGTATTTAATATCAGTACCCCTTTGGTTGCAGATGTATTATGTATATGATTGTCACATGCCATTAAACTATATATAAGGAAATTGCTAATGAATTACTTGGTTAACACAATTAGTTAAATAGACAGGCGGCGAACCCATTTGTCAAGTTATTGGACTCTGCCTCCAACATATAGGATAATAAGTTAATAACCCTTTTTCGTTTAGCTTAGATGAAAGGTTCATAAAATTAAAGAAAATAACTTTTCTTTTTTCTCCCTTTGCTAGCAACCAAAGGAGGAACCATAAGTAAGAAAAATGTATTAATTGACAAAGAACAGTTTTGAGATAATCACCTCTCTATATCTGGTAAGGTAAATCTTAAGTGGATCAATGTAATCTTCAAACCCTAAAGTTGCCATAGCCCAGAGTAGATCATCCCCATTAACTGTTTTCCTCTTCTCCTTCTGACACTTGTCGCTAGCTCTGTACATCAGTTCAATACAAAATTTTCAATTAACCATAAATTTCTTATGAAGGAGCTAATAAATTCAACTAAAGCAGTCAATAAAACCCTAAATTAATCGAAAATTGAAAAAAAAGAAAAAAAAAAAAGAAGAATAAATGTGAAGAATCGTACTCGCTAGTGATGAAGCTGATGAACTCAGAGATACACTCTTGTACGGTCTCTTTAGCATCTTTAGCGATCTTGCCGTTGGCAGGAAGAGCCTTCTTCATGATACGGCTGATGTTAGCGACAGGAAGATACCTATCCTGTTCTCGCACTTTGGACCTCGGGCTCCGCTCGCCGCTCTCGTGACTTCCTCCGCCGGGACTCGCGGGTGCCTCCGCCATAGCGGAAACCCTAGCTCCAGCAAATCACCGAAAATCATAATAAATAATTAAATCTTTTATTTCTAAACCGAAACCCTAAGAAGTAAGAAAGAGAGAGGGAAAAGAGAAATTTACCTTACTGGGAAAATGAAATGAAAAAAATAAAATAAAATAAAAGGGCGGGAGAGAGGGAGATTGGATTACGAGCGGAAGATAGAGAGGAGATCGGACGCTGGAGAAGATAGCTAAGAGGAAACGACTGAGATGAGAGAATGAAGTTTATCAACACCGTTCGTTGGGTTTTCCTTTTTATTTATTTATTGTTTATTTTTAATATTCTGGGAGGTACGCTCTTAACTTTTTTTCTGAAATATTCTTCTTTGCTTCTTTGGCTTTTTTTTTTTTGGGGTTTGATTTTTATATTTCCGGTTTTTCTGCGATTTCTGTTTCTGGATTAGGTTCGCGCTCTCCCATTTGAACACGTGTTCTGTTTTTATCACTTCGTCAAATCCTACGACATTATCGCTTTTTTTTTAAAAAAAAAATTATAAGAAAAGTAACTTAAAATAAATTTTTCAGACTTCAAAAATTTATATAATTTATCATATAAAATATTTATATGTAAAATAATTTACCTTAATCTTATCTTATAACTCTCCATTTTTCTTTTTACACATTTTAATTTTTAAGTAAATTACAAAAATAACCACTTTGTTAAATTGCTATGGTTTTGCTTGAAAATCCTTGTAAACACTATACTAAATACAATAATAATATTATTTATAATAATAACATTATTCTAAATACAATAATTAACAATTTTATTTATTATTTTTAATATATTAAATAAAAATATTATTATATATAATAATTTTAAAAAATATTTTTAAAACACTCGTTAACAAATTACTCAAACTATTACATATCAACCAATTACCAATTTATCATGCCATGCCATCATTTTTCCATTTGTCATTAAAGGCAGAAATTGACCAATTTTCCATGATATTACATATCATTTACCAATTTAAAATTTTAATTAAATATGACTCGATTGAATTATTTAAATTCAATTTAATTTGATTTTAAAATTAAACTTAAATGATCTAAATCCGAATAACACGAACCTAAAATAATCCGAATATCAAAACTCAAATAATCTGAATCCGAAATGACCTAACCCCGAAAACGCACCATCGGCACCATCGGACTTTAGTGCTCAACCACCATCGGCACCATCGGACATTGCTTTGATGCTCGAGCACCATCGACACCATCAAAGCCTTGATCCTCGGGCACCATCGACATCATATCCAAAAATTTTAAAACCAGAATTAATCCAATCCATCCAACTGACAGATATACAGTGCCACTACATTAGTTTACAGTAGTTAAGTCTTAGAAATTTTCAGGTTTAACCAAAAATGAATGAGGTCAAATATAAAATTCATAAATCCACACCAACCCAAAACCCAAACAAGTAAATAAAGAAATGAATAAAAAATTTAGTTAGGAAGCAGTCTAACTAGATGGACACTGCAAAACATTTCAATAACATAAAAGCTATTTAATTCTTGTTCTCATTTTAATACAAACTATTCCACTTTGCCCTAAAATGCAAAAACAGGGTGGAGGAGCACGGGAGCATGCATTCCACTAATTTTCATTCCACCCTTTCTCATGCGCAACTTGAAACAGCAAAACATATAAAATGTCAAAACCGATGCAAACATTGTCTGCGGGAATTTCTAAAGCAAAAACTAAATTACTGCGACGCGCCCAACCACTTAGAGAAGTTCTCAAATTCTGTGTAATCACTGTCTGAGATCATAGTCTGATACCATGCTTTGCCCGCTGACTTGATTGCTGTTGCCTCCTCCTTAAACATCCAAGAGAAAAGAGTAAGGAATCAATTAACTAACATGGAATCCATAGGAATAATAATAACTTTAAACCAAAATGAAAACATGCAGGCTAGTATTATTAATACACAAATTTTTTTTTCTCAAAGATGAACAGAGAATACAATGGCATGCCAGATAAGAAATTGATTAAAATGCCAATCAGGCCTGAGTGAGAATGTAAAAACAGAACGAAAAATGCAGGCTATAGTTTGAATCTTATAAAGATGCAAACAATTGCCATCATAATTTGAATACCACAAATGACTAGAACAGGGTAAAGTGAACCAAAAAGGGTGTCATTTTAAGCCCAGAGTCCTGCTCAACATAAGGTGGAACAATTAATGTATAACACTCATCAAGCATATGACTAAACTAAATGACTCCAAAGAAAAAAAAAAAAAACAAATAATATCGCAAACTGAGCCTTCTCCCACTTCCTACAATTGTCTTGACAAAATCACAACAAATGATAAACATGAAGAAAAGATAACCCAAGTAGTCATCTAATGCATGATATATGTTCCATAAGAGTATATAGTAAAAAATCAACCAAGAATGGTATTAAACAGTGCGGCAGCAGCAGCACCTACAGAGGTAATATCTCAACAAACAAAACGTGTAAAAACTGAAATAGACACACTTCTAGGAGGAGGTCTACATCAAAAAGGAATAATCTCATAAGCACAACAATGTATATACAGCAATTAATCAAACAATTATGAAGAAATAATAAGCAAAACGATTCCTTTACTCGTATAATAATCGCAATCAAATTCAAGACACAAAACACCCAAAGACATTAAACATCAAGTAAAAGCACGTATAATTCCAATGACATATACTACAAGGGTTCAGCCTAAGCCACAGAAAATTGCAATTACCATGATTCAGAAAATCAAAAACATTTTATACTAAATCAAAGCAGAATTGATATACCTTAGAAATGGGCTTCCTCTTCTTGTCAAGCTTCTCCTTCTTAGCCTTAACACGCTGTGCCTCAGCCAAAAGAGACATCCTCCTAGCAGTCTTTGCATATGGGTTCAACTTCAGCATAGCATTCAAGTTCTTAAGAGGATTCTTCTTCAAAGGTGCCCTCTTGATCTCCTTCTTAATCGGCTTCACAACGGACTGCACCTCATCAGAGTTAATAATCCTAGCCAGATCAGCATTCACCATCTTAGCACGAGGCAAGACGTAGCCTTTCTTCTTCTCAGAAGGCTTCTCAAATGACCCGTAAATCGAGTCTAGCTTCTCGTAAGCCGATTTGGTCCAAACAATGAACCTTCCAAGGTGTCCACCAGGAGCGAGTTTCAAAAGATTAAGCCTCTCCACGTTGGCAACCTCGACTCCAGGAATGTTCCGGAAGGCTTTAACGAGCTTTGCCCCCTCAGTTCCGTAAACAATCAATGGACCTTTACGGGAAATGTACCTCCGGTTCCTCATTTTTCCTTTTCCAGGTCGGATTCCTACGCTGTCCTTAGCCTTTTCCACGTCAGGATATGCTCCAACCTGTTTCAAAACCTTAATTGCAGCCGAGGTTTTCTCCACGCTCTCCACAGCGTCAGATATAACCAGAGGCATCTCCGGGACAGCCTCGATGCGGTGGCCACGTGCCATGACGAGGGAGGTAATAGAAGAGGCAGCGATGGCGGAGGCAACGGCGTAGCGCTTCTGGTTAACGTTGATTTTCCGGTGCCAGCGGCGCCAGATCTTGGTAGGAGCAAACATGCGGCCTCCACGACACATGTTTCCAAAAGCACCTTGGCCGGCACGGTGAGTACCCCCACCGGGAACACGGGGGATACGTGAGACAGCACGGCCGGTACCCCAGGATTCGGCGGAGGTTTGGTGACCAGCGCGTTTAGAGACGGCGTAGGGTTGGCGGCGGTTTTTGGAGATGTTATCGTGGACGTAGGTTACTATGTCAGGTCGGATTGAGGCTTTCATGACATCAGCGAGTGGGACGGTTGGGGTGGCGTCAGTGGCCATATCGGATTCTATGGTTTGGACGGAGACCAGAGGGCGAGCAGCAGCGGCGGCAGCTGCCATTGTTTAAGGTTTTGGCTTGTGAGACAGTGTGGGGTAAAAATGACGTAAAATGAGAACGATATATAAAGGGGCGCTAGGGTTTTTGAGGAGTGAAAAGGTGTTAAGAAAAAAGGCTAAAATGTTATAAAAAAAAAAAAGCTTTGAAATATTCTAATTTTTTAAATAAATTTTATATTTTTAACGTATCTAAATAATTTTTTATATTAAATAAAAAAAATTGATTTATGTTATAGATTTATTTAAATATAAATTAATAAATTTTCAATGCATTATCAAGTCGGTCAAATTTTTATTTTTTTTCTCTTTTTAAAAAAAAATCAAATTGAAACTTGAAAAGAGCATATATTTCTTGTATCTTTGCAAATTAATTAATTGAAAATAATTTTTTAATTTCATACTTTATAGAAGAAAAAAAAAAAGGTTTTCATGAATGTTAAATTAGGTACTTGGATGATATTGCAAGAATTTGAGAAATTTTATAAAATTGAATTGATTATGAAGTATCACACCTTCAATATACACTATTATTTGTAAAACAATAGTTGAAGTCAGAATTCATCCATCTATTCCTAAACCATAATTATTAACATAGCCAGTTCTGATTTGACTATCTTATAAACAACAATTTCATTCCAAACCAAAGCCTCTTCCCAAAGCATTAAATCCACATTTTACCTATTTAAAATATCAATTTAAGCTTCTGCATCAACTTAAAACATGGTGAAGAATCATCTAAAATATGACCCTTTGACATTCTATGTTTCTCGAACTCATCATTTTTCTTGAAGTATTCGTGTCCGACACTCGTGTCCAACACATATTCGAACATGTATATGAGGATCCGTTTCTCCAAACGTATGAAAAGACAAAAAAAATTTGGACATACTCATATCCTACACTCACCTCTAAATCTGAGTAATGTAGCTGACATTTATAAGCCATTTCATTCGCCATGCAAACTAATAAGAAAGTTATCATTCCATCAAAAATGCCCTTTTAAGGTAGGTCTTGTCCAATTTGAACTATCTTCACAACCATTTTCTTTTCAAAGTATCTTCTGCAAGTAAGATCATCTACTATTATGTCCAGTAGTACCAAGTTGTGCAAACATCACAGATTTATAGTTATTTATTCATAGGAATAATACAGTAACAGTTCTTGCAGTTTTATTATACATATCCCATTCATGCTTCTATAAGCAAATCAATGAATTCCCAATGAAGAATGATAAAAGAATTGCTTTCTTGCCCTACTGTCATCTATTGTTAACCAGGACACTGAATATTAGCGTAAAACAAAGCCTGGTACTTCTCATTTTCTATTCAGATACATGACAAGAAACCATTTTTTTTTTGGTCGAAGACAAGAAACGATTACATATCTAGGAAATGCAACTATTTCCCAACTGAAGGCATTCACATTGGTCAGTGAAAACTGAAAAGGTCCATAAATTGCAAGTTGCTTAGCATTGGGGTAAATGAATGAAACTCGGAATTCAATTTAGTTCATAAAATACAATTAGTTAAAAGTTGCAAGTACACTTGGTTCAAGTCTTTCAAACCCCCACTCTATCAATCTTCATCATCAGAGCTTCCCTCATCACTACTATAATCACTGCTATCATCATCTGGATCAAGAATATCCAGCTCAACATGTCGCACCTGAATTGGCTCAGATGGCTTATGCAATCCTGGAGGTGGAACAGGCCGCAAGTTTGGCCCTTCCATCCTAGGTATAGGCAAGGAGTCCAACGGAGGCAGTGGCACCGGGTCCCCAGGCTTCCATCCTGGTGGTGGCACTGGCAAGTCGGTCGGCAACTCCACTGGCATCCCAGGTTTCCAGCCTGATGGAACTGAAAAGTTTGGAGGAAGCAAACCCTGAAGGGAAGCCAAATTTGCAAGTGCATTGGTATCCACAGGCTGTGCAGGCGGTGGCTCAATGATTGCCTCAACAGTTTTCTCCTTAGTCTCAACTGTTTTAGGCAAACCAACATCAAGATCAGCAAAGTTATACAGCTGAGAAGCACGCATTTGCTCATCCTGTGGAGCAGGGGGGAGCGCCCCACGAAGAGGTGCCTGCCCAGCACCAAACTCTGGAGGTGCAAAAATAGTGTAACTAATGCGATGGGCATACTGCAAAATATCTGACAAATTCAACTGAGATGCAACTGTAGTGGTACAACAATCATCATCACCCTCCACACCTTCCTCGAATTTCAACCTCTTTGGCTTCCGATAATCAGAATAATCATCAACAAGAATATCAAGAACCCGTTCCGCCTCCTCGAGTTTATTAGCAAAAGCAAGGATTTCACCATCTTTAGACCTAATTTCCCTTGCAATTTTCAGCTTAGCATCTTGAAGATCCAGGATTTCTTGGAGTTGGGCAACGGCCTCGAAGAGTTGGGTTTGGAGGGAAGAGAACAGCGAGAGGACTTCTTTAGTGGAAGTAGGGGTGGATTCAAGTGGAGCTGGAGGCATTGATTGGATTTGTGAAGAGAGGAAAGAAGGGAGAGATCCACGAAAGGCGGGAACCCAGAGGGCACGATTAGGGGAGACTTCGAAGAGTTTGGAAGCTAAGGAGGCCATTTGAAGGAGAAGGGATTGGGCTCTGGGGAGTGGAGGGAGAAGAGAAAGAAGAGCCGAAGAGGTGGTTGTGGCGGAGAGACTGGAATTAGGTTGTTGCTGGGGCTGTTGGGGTTGAGAAGAAGGGTATTTAGGAGGGGTAGGGTTTTGAAGAGAAGGTGAATTAGGATTTGTTAAGCCTAACCTGGCAGGGGATTGAACTATTTGATGTTGCAGCATTTTCAATTCGCTTGATCTCTACTACTATTTGTTCCAATAAATTTTTTTTTGAAGGAATTGGGGAGAAAAGAAAGTGATTGAAGCTATGAGTTAATCTAACCAAAAAAAAAAAAATTTGAAACCTAGAGACTAAATTTGCAAAGAAATAGTGATAAACACTTAAACAGCAGCTATATCAGAAACTGTTCATTGATTTAACAGAGATGTAATCTTACCAATAACTCTGCTTTTGAGGCTTGCTTCGGCGGCATCTCTTATCAGCATAAAAAAAAACTAGAAACCTCTTTTTTTTTCCCACTTAATCAATCGAATCCAAAATCTTTTTTCTGAAAAAAAAAAAAAAATTCTTATTGATCCAAGTTTTAGTTCGTAATTGATTTTTTATTTTTTAGGGTTTTGGAATTCAATCGAATTGGTGGATTTGGGGGGAGGAGAGTGTGGGCGGGGAAGGAGGTTGGCCTTGGGCCGTGGTTTACATTTCTAGACAACGACGGGATCGAGATTAAGAAAAATATAATGTATATGATCGCAACATCCGAACATTTATTCAAATTAAAAAATGAGATTTGATTTTTTTTTTTTTTTAAATATGATCACAACCATAATATAATAATATTTGTAAATTGTAATCATCCCCCAAAATGCAAGCAATCCTCAAAGACCAAAGTGATAGTAATTGGCTCAGCTTAGGCTTTAGATTTTATATAAATCTGATAATTTTAGACAGAATATAAATTTAATATAAAAAATAATATGAATAGCACATTATTTATACGATCGTTATAAAATTTATATAATATAAAAACGTATTAAAATTTATATAAATATATAATAGCTTAACATGTTTATGACTCAAAATTATAATATGACAAAATTCGGGAGAAAAAAAAGATAAGACCATATTTGGTACTTCAATAAAAAAAATCCCAAATTTTTACTTTTATTTTTAGTATTGTTGTTATTTTCCTTTAAAAATTTTGCTTCTTCCTCTCCTCAATAGGAAAAACAGAAAACAATTGGCTCATAAACGATCGCTAACTGCTGAAAAATAATTGCTATATCAGAAGTGACATCCAACAAATTTGTATTTAAATTTTAACATTTGCAATCCCTTTCTCTATCCCAAATGACTTTTTTAAATATTACTATTAAAGTTGAGGCCAACTGTATAGAAGTGTATGATCACATTTAACTCTTGTGATGAAATTAAAAGA
This sequence comes from Fremontodendron californicum, assembly GCA_030761205.1. NCBI lineage: Eukaryota > Viridiplantae > Streptophyta > Magnoliopsida > Malvales > Malvaceae > Fremontodendron > Fremontodendron californicum. Next base: position 5,798,146 of record JAULJL010000009.1, on the reverse strand, counting down.
GGTTATTTCATTTGCTCCTACAGACTACTCTATTTCTCATGCATCAGTTCAGTTTTATATTTTGTTCCTCTTAACTGTTACAACTGATACAGGTTCTTACTCAGCATTTTCTACCAGATTAGAATTTGTTCTTGAGAAACATAACTGAAAAACAAAACAAGTTGTACCAAACAGGGCACTGATACTTGCTGGCAGTTGTAAGGCCTAAAATCCTAATCCTAAAACGTAAAGTGAATAAGTGATTAAGGCTTTCAAATGCATATGATTTCTTACAAATTGTAACCTTTTGTTCCAATTTCCTGCACCAAAAATATTGTCATAACTGAAAGTAACTCAACATATGAAATCCAAAAGATTGATATCATTATATCATTATAAGGAAATAAACATTGAACAATTTCCCAGTTCTCATACAAAAACGTTAAACAACAAACCTCCAAATTCTTATACCACTTTCCTGCTCACAGCTAGTCCTGCTGCTGCAACTTCAATGGCAAATAAACCTAAGACAAATATTGAAACCCAAACGAACTCAAAGCTTGAATCTCAGCCTTCTGCTTAGTCTTCACCATCAAATTCAACCCCTCAACCCACCCAGGGTTCTTCTTCACGAAATCTTCCTCCAGCAAATCTTTCCCAGTCTTGATATCTTGTTCTGTCATTGGCAACCTACATTGCTCCGGTATCTTATACTTATCCAAATCACTCGGCCTAATCCCCAACCACTTGATATCTGGGGTAGTCAAATTTGCACTGTCATACCACATGTTCTTCGATCCACACCCATAAACAGACACAATTTTTAACCCATACGGATCACTATCCACCAATGCCAACACCGGAAGCTTCAATTCCGTCTTCATTTTCCTCAAAAACAACCTCGTTGCCACATCCGGCTGCCCTTTCGCAGTCACAATTATACAAGGAAACCGATTATAAAACCTATCTTCAGCTAATCTCATATAAGCTGCATCTTTTTCTACTAACAGAATGAACAATGCATCGCTTTGCATATCACCAACTCGATTGATGTTTGGAGGAATTGCTTTTCCTCCCATTCCCATTTTAGTACAATCAATCATATCTCCGTTGTCACTAAAAATAAGTCTTCCAACGACGACTCCTTTTTCAGCGGCGATTACGTTGAGGCTGGATCGGGTGCAGCCGAGCATACAGGAAACGTCGTCTAGAACAGCGTCAGATTGAGTCTGGTCTTGGAAGAGTTTAACGTCGGTGTAAAAAAGGTCACGCTTGGTGACGTGTATGTTTTTGAGAGAGAGTTGGTGGATTAAGGAGATGATTTTGGCGGTTATGGTGGTTTTGCGTACGGAGGAGATGTGGGAGAAAGGGCGGACGGTGGATTTGTCTTTTAAGACGATGCGGTCGAGTTCGGGGACTAAGAGTTGGTTGGATTAAGAACGGGAAGGGGCGGTGAAGGAGAAACCTTGGCCGGAGAGGATTTGGTGGGTAAGCTGGAGGACGAGGGATTCGATGGCTGATTGAACAGAGGAGAGGGAGAGGTCGGATACTTCCATACACGTGGATGAGAGGGATAGATCGGCTAGTGTTAAGGGTTTTGAAGCCGCGGAGGAAGCGGAGGAGGCGACAGATTTGACTATTTGGAGGATGTGGTCATCGGATTTGAGAAGGTGCTTGAAAGGCTGGGATGCTGAATCGGAGTCAGATTCGGCTAGGCGGCGCTTCTTCTTGTCCGACATGGAGGTTGATTGTGGAGGGAAAATCTCAAGTAAAAGGCGGGAAATTGGGAAAGGACGAAATCTGATAGTTAGGGCTAGCGCTTACACTGTTAAGCATATATATGTAGTTGAGTTGAGACTGCGTGTTCACCCAACGGCGTCGTTTTCCTGGTGTAACTTTGACTGCACTTAACTGAAAATGGCGCTATTTCACACATTAAAAAGAAAAAGTAAAAAATGGAAGAAAAAAAAAAAGAGAACGAGAAAATTTACTGAAACTTTGAATTTCTATGTTGCCAATCTCAGTGATGAATCATAAACAAGGTAATTGTAATAAATTATATTGCTTTGACTTTTAATTTTTATGAATTATATCCAACACTTGTATCTGAATCCGGATATATCATAAGTAATAAAATAGTTGACATACCAGCCCCCTTTCTTTACAGTGTCTTCCTCAAATGAAAGCTTCCAGTCTTGTCGGTAACCTTCGAATTCCATGTACAACTGTATTATCTTAAGACCTGCCTGGCATGTCAAGCAAACAACTAAACGATAAAGGTCGCTACAATCACAGAAACCCAATTTCATAAACATCCAATCTATAAAACATCCTTTTGGGGTAAATATGCTTTATTTTTACATACTTTGGGTGTAAATATGGTTGTAATCCCCAGAAACAAATCTTAATGCCTCATATGATTGAGTGGCTTGGATCTACATAAACTTCTGAATCAAACAAGATAACAACAAGACTTTCTTGTCAATATGCAATAAGAAGACAACAAACTAGATGCAAGACAGGAATTTCGTTTGCTCTGCAAATGTTTTTGCCTGCATTGGATAATAGCCTTGGTCATAACAACTATCCAGCCAACCAAGTTCATACTTTCATGCATGATTGTTTTAAGCAGCCTTAATGGGTCCATGATCTTGGACTTGGTGGTATATTATTGTTTACTTTACTCGTTTTGTCTCCTGGATCATGTTTAAAAGTTTTCTAGAATCTCCAAAAATATTTGACAACGTCGCCTTAATTATTTTCATATAATTCTTTTGTGACCAACTGTAAATTTAGAGCCAAGCAAAACACTTTATCCAAATTTTGTTCAAATATCCGTCGAGATTTGTCATAGACCTCAGTACTGGTATAAATAAAAAAGGTAAATATGAAAAATAAGCTCAATAATTGAATAATTAAAAATTTTATGAAAAAAAAATGAATAATTAAAAATTGTTAAAAAAACATTGTAAAGATAAAATTATCTTTAATAAAAAAATTTCTTTTTTCTTTATTCTTTCATTAAAAAATTATTATTTTTAAAAAATTTTAATTAAAAAAATAAAATATTTAGTTTTTTTAATTTTTTTAATGAAAGAAAAAAGAAAAAAAAAGTCTACGAGAAGATTTCAATCACGTCCGTCGATTTCGTTTCGTTGGGTAGTCTTATTTTATTATTTAATCAGATCAGACGGTTAGAAAATCCATCTTTTTTCTATTGAAGAAGATAGCATTGAATCCCGTTAATGGGACCACCGTTAGAGGACTATCTTTTTGGACTCCAGTTCCACGCATAATCACGTAATTCTAAAAGGAATAAAAATAAATATAAACAAATAGTAAACGTTACTGAAAAACAAAAAACAAAAGCAAAAGACGTTTGGCTGTTTCATCTTTGTAATAAAACTTGTGAAATTTTCATCAAAATTTCTGTGTCTTTTGGGTGTTGTTAAGGTTATTCAAGAAGTGGGTTGATGTTGTTTTAATGTTTTGATTATTTTCTATAGCAGTAAAATTTATTTTTGAAGTGAAAAGGCAGAGAAAGAAGCAAAGAAGAAGAATCATGGGGTGGCTTCCTTGTTATGGGAAATCAAATACCAAAGCTAATAATTCTAAGAAGAACAAAACGATGGAGCAGATGTCACTTGATCAAATCAAACTTACATCAGGTAAAGGTTTTTCATAATGTAAAAGTGAATAAAAGTTTGACCCATTTTTTTTTCTTCTTCTTTTTATGTTGATCGTGACATGCTGTCACAGAAAGAGAAGGTCTTTAATTCTAGCTGTTATTTTGATTAAGTAATATGATTTTGATGTGTTTTATTGATTTTGAAAATAAATGCTTGTTCTTTTTATCTGGGTTTTATGTAAGTTGATCATTTGTTATGTAATTGTGGTTTGTTTTGGATAATCAGATAGAATTTGGATCAATATATTGGATACTTAGAAGGGAAAAGTAAAAAAATTAGAGGACTTGAGTGCTTGATCAATTGTTTATTTTTTTTCTTTATTCAATTTGCTTTTAGTTGGTATTAGGTAATGAATGGAACTGGTCCTGTTTTGCAAGCTAGACTGCTTATAGGGTTTTACTTTCAGTTTTGGATTCTCTCTAATTTTTTTTTTTTTGATGTAAAGTATTAGGATTTTTAGCTGACAAACTATGTTGTTCCGACTCTTTATTGTTCTTGAAGTATCCGTGTTCGACGTATATTTGGATATGGGTACGGGGATATGATCCTCCAAAGATCCTCCAAATACATGAAAATCTTAGAAAAAATTGAACATACCCATGTCGGAAACGTACTTGTGTCCGACACTCACATTCGAGTCCGAGTAACACAGTTGACAAACGTCTGTGAATCATCTTTAAAATCATAAGGATACAATTACAAAAGTGTTGCACTTTGTCACTGATTATTTTCCCTGCTCTTTATTTGTAACTCTCGGCAAGCCTTGATCCTTTTTTCTTTTTTCCTTCATTTTGTCTGTTAAATTGAAGTGATGGATCAAAGTAGCAAAATCCTTGCTCATGTTGGATTTTTGATACACCTTCTTTTTCCTTCATCAATGCCTTCTTGATGTTTTGTATTTTGCATTTCCTTCAACATGAAAACATGAACAATTATTGGCTTATGCCAACATTTCGATAATCTTTTATTCATTTAAACAAATTGAAAACAGATGCACAGACTTTTTCATTTCGTGAATTGGCAACAGCAACTAACAATTTTAGAGCAGAATGCCTTTTGGGAGAAGGAGGTTTTGGTAGGGTGTACAAAGGGTGTCTGGAGAGTACAAATCAGGTTAGTTGTAAAATGCTATGTTGCTCTGACTCTTCATTTTTCTTGAAGTACTCATGTCCGACACCCGTGTCCGACACATATTCGGACATGGGTATGGGGATATGACCCCCCAAATACCCTCCAAATACATGAAAAAACTTAGAATAAATCAAACATACCTGTGTCGGACACATACCTGTGTCCGACACTCACATCCGAATCCGAGTAACATAGGTAAAATGAAAAAACCTGAAACAAAGTTATCACACCTTTACACAAGTTAAATGTTGCAGGCTTGTTTTCGCATGAATGTAGCAAACTGGCAATTGAATCTTGTTTTTATGCTCGATCGGTGTAGGTTGTTGCTATAAAGCAACTTGATCGTAATGGATTGCAAGGGAACAGAGAATTTCTTGTTGAAGTTTTAATGCTAAGCCTACTTCACCATCCTAACCTTGTTAATCTTACTGGCTACTGTGCTGATGGAGATCAAAGGCTTCTGGTTTATGAATATATGCCCTTAGGATCTTTGCAAGATCATTTACACGGTATGTATGAAAACTTCATTCTCGATTCTACGAGAATTTTTATGAAAGCCTTTCATTTTCTTCTCTTCGATGGAAGTTTTATTTTCTCATAATGTATCCTAATTTTTGGCCTAATTCTTCTTCTGATGATCGATTCAACCTCTGATAAAAAAGATATACCTTGATTATATTTCATCTCTTCAACAAGTTTAATAATGAGCATAATAGCCCTATTGTTCCGATGGAGAGAAGAACCTATGATTAGCTTTTTCAGGAAATTTCCAAACGAACAATTTCAACGAAATCTTTCAATTTCTTATTTTACTATGTCGAATTCTATGTATTCCTATAGCATTAACTTCTCATTTTTTATGTTTATTACTAAATTTCTTATTATATTTCTTTCCATATTTCTTATTACTAAATTATTTGCAGACATTTCACCTGGTAAGAAAAGACTGGACTGGAATACAAGAATGAAAATAGCTGCTGGGGCTGCAAAAGGATTGGAGTATTTACATGACAAAGCCAGTCCCCCTGTTATATACAGAGATTTGAAATGCTCCAACATTTTACTTGGTGAAGGATATTTCCCTAAGCTATCTGATTTTGGCTTGGCCAAGCTTGGGCCTGTTGGAGATAACACCCATGTATCTACAAGGGTTATGGGCACCTATGGATACTGTGCTCCAGAGTATGCCATGACTGGTCAACTAACCCTAAAATCAGATGTTTATAGCTTTGGAGTTGTTCTTCTAGAAATCATAACAGGCAGGAAAGCAATTGACAATTCAAAAGCTGCAGGGGAACAGAATCTAGTAGCATGGGTAAAAAACAGATAATAGTATATCTAAACCTATGTTACTCGGACTCGGGTGTGAGTGTCGGACTCGGGTATGTGTCTGACACAGGTATGTTCATTTTTTCGGGTCCTTAAAGGATCATATCCTCATATCATTACTGGATATGCGTTGGACACAAGTACTTCAAAAAAAATAAAGAGTCGAAGCAACATATATCTAAACCATTAGCTTGCTTCCTATTTTCTTGTAATTAGTCTTCAACCATTAATTACATTAACTATTTCACATATTGATGAGGAGTGCCAAAAGAACAAGCAAAAATTATAGATAAAAGCTAAAAAATTGTGCTTTTTCTGTCAGGTTGCAAAAGGTTTTACTTCTATCTTGACTTTTCTTGCAGGCAAGGCCATTATACAAAGACCGGAAAAGAATCTCTGAAATGGTTGATCCAATGCTCCAAGGTGAGTATCCTCCGAGGGGCTTATTCCAAGCTCTTGCAGTGGCAGCAATGTGTGTTCAAGAGCAGCCAAATATGCGACCTCTCGTTGCTGATATAGTCACAGCTTTGACTTACCTTGCTTCTAAAAAATTTGTACCAGATACACAGCCAGTACAGGGTTCTCGCTTGGCCCCTGGTACTCCTCCACGGACAAAGAGAGACAGAGATAAGAAGCCCAGTAGTGGCAGTGGGTCTGAATGAGATCGAACGAAAAGGTTAAGTTTTATGTTTTTCGGACTCGGGTGTGAGTGTCGGATATGGTTATGTTCAATTTTTTTTTCAAGATTTTCATATATTTGGAGGGTCCTTGGAGGATCTTATCCCCATATTTATGTCCGGATATGTGTCGGATATAGGTGTCGAACACGAATACTTCAAGAAAAATGAAAAGTCGGAGCAATATAGGTTTAAGTTGATACTTGCTTGGATTGATGGTGTTATTGAGTTGTGGAATCTTTGAATGCAAATGAAAATCACAGAGCTAGGAGTTTTAGGCTAAATGCTCACTGCCTGCATTATACTACAAAGTGCCTTGTTATCAAATTTTGCCTATGATTGGATATGATAGAATCAATGGCAATGGTGTTGCCTTAAAATTGTGGATATACTAAAAATAATAAAATCTTTGTTTTCTGAATAACAAGCTGCTGTTACGCATTTGATTATATTCAAATCAATCAATCTACTTCTACAAGTCTACTTGGGTTCAAATTGATGTTTTATACAAATAGACCCCTCTCTTACCATCAATTAATATGCATCACTATTACAAAAAAGGAAAAAGAGTTATAATTTTGATAATTTTGATAGAAGTTTGGTAATTTTTGATAATTTTTATATAATTTTAATAATTTTTAATATGATTTTGATAGTATTTAATATAATTTTGATAACTTTTTATACACTTTTAATAGATGATCGATAGATTACTCATTATATATATGGCTCACAATTTAATAATAACTAAATTTTTTTAGTTAATAGTAAAAGATATAAATTTTAACTTTGAAGGTGATATTGTTACCTACTAATTTCTTAAACTTATAAAAAATATGATTCCATTTCATCAAGCTATGAGTTTCATTAAAGATGAAAAAAAATATTTATTTTTATTTTATAATTTTCAAACAATTAAAATTTGAAAAATAAATAAATTGAGATTAAGTTCAAATTTGTCACGACTTAATATTAAATTTTGTCTACATGCTTTAATTTTATTATTTTTTTAATAAAAATAATTAATTGAAATATTTCATAAAATAGTTTAATAAATTGAAATATTTTATTAATATATGTGATAAAATTTCATCAATTTAATTATTTTTTAATATATATAATAATAAAGTGTTCGGTGTTTTTTCAGATTTTTTCTTCCTTTGCTTTTCTTACATAAATGAAAAGAATCAGCGAGTAAAATAAAAAAAGAGACTGCTCCTCACGGCCTCACGCTCTTAGACCTCGGCTCGTATTCTTCACGCAACCCTACCTACCAACCTTCCTACCATTCCGATGGCAACCACCACTGAGAAACCCGTCGTGACCGCAACCGCAACCACCACCACCACTCCAACATCCGTCGCCAATTCATCGGTAGAACCAAACCCTAAGAAGACCGTGGACCCCGCCCCGCCTTCCACGGATAACTCAGATCCTTCTACCAATGATAATCCGGCTTCTGAAGTATCTCTAAAGGAGAGCGAGGGTTCGAGGACCGCCGGGACTACTGTGAGCTCGGACGCAGGGGGTGGCAGTGGTCCCGTTAACGATATCCAGAAGAAGATTCGCCGAGCTGAGCGGTTCGGCGTATCTGTCCAGTTGTCTGAGCAAGAGAAGCGTAATTCTAGGGCTGAGCGGTAACTACTTTTATTTTCCCTATTTCTTTGCGTAAAATTTGGGGTTTATCGGGTATTTAGGGGTTTTCTTTTTGGCTTATACCTAGTCGATGAGAATTTCTAAAGAGAAGAGAAGAAATTGTTAATTTTATTTTGGTTTATATCTAAAAATGTATATTCTGATAAATTTCTTTAAATGCCATGTTTGATTCTTGATGTGCTGAGAAGCATAGATTAATGCTATTGAATTCGTTTCTCAAGTTTATTTTCTCGTTATATATTGTTTAGAATCTCTTAACAGCTCATCATCTTCAAAGTTAGTGTCTTAGATTTGATCAATTTATTCGTTGGTTCTCTAGAGACGAGTCTAACCCCATCATAGTCATGCCTGTATGTTTGGCTGGGACAACTTGGCAAGATAAGGCGAATCTTACCTTAGTTTTATGTGATTAGAGAGAAATTCTACGGCTCCTTATAATGTTGTACTGGAAGGATTTTTATTGATGGTGAAGCTGTAGTTGTGGATGTTGAACTTCATTTCTTGACTTTTCCTTGTGTTTCTAACTTGTTGAGTGTGGATCAATCATGTTGCAGGTTTGGCACTGCACCCAGCTCAAATGGATCAGAAGCATCTAAGCAATCGGAGGACCTGAAGAGGAAAGCCAGATCAGAGAGGTTTTTTCCATACCATTACCACCTTTACCCAGTGAATATATGGCTTGCAGTTGCATTTAGTCAGTTTGTTATTAATTTTTTTGTGGTTTCTCAGGTTTGGGCTTGTTATACCCTCTACGACTACTGATGAGGAGGCAAAAAAGAAAGCACGTCTTGCCAGATTTGCACCATATTCGAAAACTGATACGGTGGAAGAAGAAAAAAGAAAAGCAAGGGCTATCAGGTATGTTCCTCTACTGAAGAGCTGTTTCCGACATTGTTAGAGATCTATAAATGCCCATTCAGAAATCTGTATTGAACTTTGATTTTATCTGGTCTTTCCAGGTTTTCTAATCCTCCATCAAGTTCAAGTTCTTTACCACAGGCGAATGGCAAGGGAAATATTGAACCAGTAAGGCATTGATTAGTTGTTTCTCAGGCAAATTTCTCGGATAGGAGAAAATCAAGTGTTTTAAAGGTGCTGTCTAGGATACTGATTTCTATAACATTTTTTTTGTTAGGAGGCTCCTATTACTGAAAGGCTGGTGGAGGACCCTAAATAGAAATTGCCTACATAGTTAGAAGGTATCTTTGGAGATATAAATTGCTTTAATCTTGTATATATATACAGCTTTGTACACAAAAATACTTCTTTAAATAGCTCCATTTAATTACTTGTATTTTAAATTTTTTTCTTTTCCTTGTCAGGTCTAGTGTCCTAACAGCTTGTGATTCCCTCAGCGGCTTCTTTACAATGTTTTCTTTCCAACCTTAGAATTCTTAGACGCAGTACTCCTTCATCCTCAGATAAATTCCTAAAGCAGTGAAGAGGTTTCTTTGGCAGTTGGGATGGTGTTTTTTTTTTTTCTCATTTCAGGCATGACTATGGTGCTTATTCACTTGGTGAGGCCTAGAGAGGAATCAACGATCACCTGTAGTGTTAACCTATCTCAAATCCTACAAAGAGCATTAAAAATTCTGGGATAAGGGCTAGAAGTTTTCGGTTTTTCCCGTTTGATAATATAATTAAGAAAGTATGGAGTGGTTAGTAATTACCTCTTAAAAAATGATTGATTTGTTTCTTTGCCATGGTAATATTTGGGCAGCATCTTATACTCTTCCAAGTTGCATAGTATGACCAAGTGTGAGACAGCAGTAGTATTCATATTGAGTCTGACATCTATTTCTATGGGTTAAAGAACTTAAAGTAGTAAATGACACATGCTTCATAGGAATTCATGGGGCTTTCTCTCTCTCTTTTTAAAGCAAGAAGAATTTCTATTTTATTCTGGTTTTTATATGTTAGAATAGGGTCTGTAGCTCTCTTTTTTTGGGGTGGGGCTTAGGCTGTAGGACAAATGATAAACTTAAATGCCTTTGATATGAGCAAACATGGATAACTTTGTTTTCTGTATTTACATTAAAAAATGATTAGAAAGGCTGTAGTGTGGGAGTTTTTAAGGAGGCTTATGTTTAGATTATTTTTGTTCATTTGATCTCTGACTGTCATAGTGTTATTTTTGTTCCTTTTAAATAGATTTGACATTTTTCCTATTATTAAAAAAAAAAGAAATAAAATCATTTGTTGGGTATGTGCATAAGCATGCATGTTATTCATGTGCTCATTTGCAGGTTTGTGTGCATATGTTTGCATGTTTGTATGCATATCTGTGCTCTGTGCCATGAAACTGATGGCTCAAATGCCAGTAATTCAACTTAATTAGTTAGTTATCTTTCTATGAGAAATTTATCAGCGCAATGCTGTTGTGGATATGTTACTACTGCTGTTCAGCATTTGATCATGAGAGGAATATTGAAAATTGGGAATGGTTTTATAATGTGAAGATTGCATATGGAGAATATTTTCAAGCGGTGATCCAAAAGCTAAAACTTTTTTCTGAGCCTGTTACTTCAGAATTTCTGATTTTTCTGGTTTGTATTTGAGATAAGTGAACTCTACCTCACTTTAAGGTGATTGCTAGCTTCCCTTGGTCTCACCAGGTGAATTGGCTGATCTGCAAGGTAATTATGCTGGGAATGAAGGCTGTTAATGTTTCCTCAGTTTGTTGTTTAGTCATTTAATATTTATTTTTGTTTCTCTTCTAAAGTTGTTCATAACAAGTTAACAATACTAAGCTTCTTTGGAATTTGTTTTTTGGTTGGATATTTTTGTATTGAAGACCGGTTAAACATGATTTGAGGGAGTCAGAAAATCTAACATTTTCTTTAGAACTGGTCGAAATTATCTCTGTTCATTTTTTATTTATGTTAATTGGTGTTCACTGAAAAAGGGTGCGGAGTTACTCTCTATATCTTCTACGAAGGTTTTTTAGGCTTTTCTTGGTAGGCTTTTTGGGTTTATAAACCCCTTCTTTTTCACTAAGCATAGCTTCTGTTTAAACTTAGGCTTGCCCTTACCAAATAGAAGAGAGATTGGCAATCAAATTGCATTATTGTTGAGTGGCAGATGCAAACTTCATAATAGTAAACTCACATTCTAATGAAAATTTACCCCTAAAAAATGCAGTTGCTCAATATCAAGTATTTTAATCAATTTTTGTTTGAAAAGAATACCGACATGCCATAGTAAATTACTTTCTGATATACAAAGATGGCTTTAGTATAAAGTTAAACAAGAATATTTCACCATGTTCTTCAGGCTTAAGAACTATAATTTGGATTGCGAATGAGATATGATCAACTATGGAAGCTAAACAACATGGAAATCATATCTACTGATTATCTCATACTAAGTTTCTTTGGCAATAAACAGTCTCAATGTATTCCTATTACCCTTGATGGGAATGTTTGCAGAAGTTCACTGAAAGAAAGTTAGTCCCCTGTTTGCTAGCTATGAGACAGCAGCGGCAGCATGGGCGGGCCATGGAGTCCTCCTCCACCTTTTATTGATAACAGAGAGTTGTATGAGGAGCTCCCATTGATCAAATAGGGATCTAGAAACAACAACTACGACGGTGATACCATCACGAAAATGTCTCCTCACCCCCTCTATCAATCTTTTTCAGGTCTGAGTATCTCATTTCTCTTTTCTTTGCTGCTTCCTTAAGTGCAGCTTTCACAATGCAAAAGAAGAGTCCAGCCGTGCGGATCCCAGGAGAGTTACATTATCAGGAAACTTACATTTCGTGGGCTAGTCTGGACAATTTTGACAGCCTCCTGGTTGCTAAGGTGCTCCCACTTACCATCAGAAGCAAATATGAGAAATTGATCGTCAGGTTGGATTTTGTGTACTAACAATGATGGCTCTGCACTAAGGATCGGCTTTTGGAAGGATTCAGGAAGTCTAAATTTAGGCAGGAAAGGCTCTTTGTTGAACTCTGCCTTCTTTAGATAATGCATCATCATCGATGGATCTTGAAATCTGCAAAGATAAGGAGGCAGAAAGAATCCCCAGATGAGTTCATTTTCAGTCCAGCTAGCTATGTTAACTTTTACCAGAACAAATGATTCCATATTTTTATTCTAAATTCCAGCAAAAATTAACCCAATGTTTATTTGCTGCTATACATACATACACAACAGAAGAATACAATTAACAATAAGTTTTGATAATGAAAGATAATTATACTATAACAGAATTAAAATCTGTAAGAGCCTATCTAAACCTAACCACATGTGTCCTTATCATAAGAACAAGTGATCATCTTCACCCAATTCATCTCATCCATTCACTAAAAAGACCTCCCATCCTGATTTTTCCCACCTGGTGTTATCATCATTCAATCATGTCCATTCCGCATCAAGACTTTTGCCACTGGCCTTGACCAGGACTCCCCACAGCCGTTGGATCTCACCGAATATATCATCACAGGGAAGCTGAAACCTGCAGCAGGGGCACGTATTCCTCTTCTTCAGCCAAGGCAATATGCACATCCAATGAAACAAGTGCTGGCATGGCAACTTACACACCTCTCTTCCTTCTCTCATCTCCTCCTTGCATATCACACACTCAACGCCGCCACCCTCTCTCACCTCCACTGACGGTAACGCCACCACCGCTGCCGCTGATGCCGCCACCTCCTTCCCTTCCTTCCCACCACCACAACCCATTATTCGAACAAACCTTCGACACCTCGTCACCATTTCAAAATATGTAATCAAAGCCGCGCCATCAAAGATGCCAGTATTAATATTGGTGATCTTTAACATGGTATCAGAGAAGATGTTACTTAAGACTTGGCGCCATTCAGCGTGAGGACGTCTCTCGAGGACTTCTGGGTTATGTTGGTGTGTTTCACAAAGAAAGAGGAGGAGGAGCACAGCGTCAAGGTCACGGTTCTTCATGGCGGTGGAAGGGTGTAGCTGCTGCTGCAGCAGTAGTGGTGGCGGGGGTTGAAAGTGACTAGTGAGGTGGTGGAGGGAAGAGAGGAGGTGGCGGGCAATGAGAAGGGTTTTGTGGGGGAGAGAGAGAGAATGGAGGCGGTGGAGGGTAAGAGAAAAGAGGCAAGGGGAGGAGAGGAGGAAGCAAAGGCGGCGGCGGTGATGGAAAGAGAGCGAGAAGGTGGAGTAGTTGAGATCTGAGAGTTGAGAAGGGCGGAGGGTTGAGAGTGCCGCCATCATGGTTGTCTCTTCTTCCATCATCATGGGATCGTGTGCTTTGGAAACTTTCACTTTTTTACGTGAAAATTTTGAAAATCGGACATGCTAATGCTATATTATGTATTTTCTTTTTAAACTAATCACACCGTTGTCTCCTTCTTCATTTCCATCAATATCGAGAAAGAGAAATATTTGTATATACATTCAACATTTTTGTGAATCATCACATAATATCTTGAATATTGGTTGTTGTAATTTTATGTAATCTAAATCAATCCATTTAGGTAATAGCATTCACAACAAGTTTCTATTAGTCAATTTCAGCATTTATACTTTTTTTTTTTTTAAAATCTTGAAAATGAGTTCCTTGATTTTTAACATAAAGTATTTACTTGGATGTTGGAACATGAGAGGATAAATAAAAGTGTAATTTTAAACTTAGATTTTATATATTTTTTTACTTAAATATTAAAATACATTTCGAAAATATAACTCCGGTGACCTTTTGACATTTTTTATTTTTACATATACCTGTAATTTTTATCTAATAACTTTTACAGATTTAACTTGCTCCATTATTCAAAGGACACCAACATATATAGATAGAATCTTACATATGCATACATGCAAGTAAATTATTCTTTAGATTAAATGAATTTTATATCTTAACACCCTTTAGGTGAAAGAAAATTTGTAGAAAATTGTATCTCTATACATGTCGATTTGATTGAGCATTAATTGCAATAGGGTAATCATGTGTGTGGAACCAAGAGGGGATGTTGGTGAAGTAGAATTATAATGGAATGGCTGGGAATGTAGGTTTTTTGTCATCAAGTTATTGTCCAGTTCAAACATCTTCGACACCCGATTTCTTTTCATTATCTCTTCCAACTTTGATGAGCAACAAAACAAGCAGAAGAGAAAAAGAAAAGCTTGGCCCATATCCTCAAGCTCCATCCTATTGTCTGTTGCAAGCTAAATTTATAAAACTAGGGAAAACCTGGTAGAAACTAAGTAGCCATGAACATGGCTAATGTCATGGTTTTAAGGAGGAGTTATGAATTTTATATTAATTATATAATAGAGTTTAATTGGGTATATAAATGTTCACACTATCTTCAACTTGTGAGATATTTTTTTTTTGGGACAAAACCGTGAAACCTAATGGACAGAAGCAGACAATACCTTACAAGTTGGTGTGGACTCATACATTTAGTATCTGAGCCGGTTTTGGGGTACTAGCAATGTGTCACTAAGGACAGTAGACCTTCGTTGGAGTGAAAGAGGATGTCATGATCCTAGAAAAGAGTCCTGAATTTCACATCGACTGTGTACTAGAATTCGATCGGGTATATAAATATTCATATTATCTTTAACTCCTGTGAGGTATTTTTTTAATAAAACCGTGAGATCCAATAAATCGAAACAAATAATATCTTGCAGGTTGGTGTAAACCGTAACCCACTAACTTGTGCGCCGCTCATCACGGTCGGTTGTCACCCTTTACATTCACAACTTCCGATTCTTTCTCTTGTTGCCTAGTAGTAAATGAGTCCATTTCTCCATTCTTAATGCCTTGGGTAAAATATGACAGAAACACTACTAGAAAAACTTGGATGTTACCATTTACCAACTAAATGACTCATTAACTCGTAAGAGTGACTCTTAAAATAGTCTATAGATATGTAGCAGGAAATATTCCATTATTCCTAAAGGTGACATGAGGGACCCACGACCGACCAAAGGAAAAGTTAGACAATAAAATACTATGTCAACAAATCCTCGGCTTTCTTTTCATGCTTTTGGGTTTGGTGTGGCGTGGACGAAAAAGAGAGCATCAAAACGCAACCGCTTCAACATGACCTTAAAACGGCAGCGTTTAAAGGATAAGAGAGGAGGTCTGTTTAGTTACCGTGGAGCTGGGAGTATAGGATCAGAACCACTCAGTTTCTGATTCTCACCTGGAATTGCTCTCTAATTTCAAACTCTCTGCAGCAGTTAGGGTTTTATTGCTTCTTCACTGAGAAAAAGGAAAAAAAGAAAATAAAAGAAATCCCAAGAAAATAGCAAAAGCATTTCCAGAGGCTCTCAACGTTGAATCATTTCTGGTGAAATTTCACAGCCAGGTACTCAAATTTCACACATTCTCTTCCCAAATTACTTTTAAATTTTCTGTTTCCTTCATTCTGGTTGAAATGGAAAAGAAATCTGAAGAGACAGAATCAGAGTCTGCTGTATATAAGTTACCTAGAGAGCCAGCTATTGTTATCAATGGGGTGCCTGAGGTAAACCCAGATTGCAATACGCTTGTCCTGTCTAATGTCATCAAGGAAGATGGCGAGTCTAAGAAAGATAGAGGGTGTGGTGAATGGTTGGAAGGAAGGAAAATTCAAAAACTGTTTGGGGGAAAATATTATAATGGTAATGTGATTCAGTTTGACAAAGAAACTGGGTGGTATAAGGTGGAGTACGAAGATGGTGATGCTGAGGATCTAGAATGGCATGAGTTGGAAGAGGTGCTTCTGCCTGTAGACATTACAATTCCTTTGAAAACAGTGGCATTGAAGCTGTTCAACAAGAACCAGAAAGCTGCCATTCATAAACCTGATCAGCAGTTGGTGCCTGCGGCCGGGTCTGCAATTCAGAAGGCCACTAAACTTACATATGGGAAAGAAGGGAAAGAAGATTGAAGCGCATGGAGAAGCTTGATTTAGACCTAGAAAATACTTGGAGTGCACAAGAATTGGATCTTGAAGCTGGTAGGTGAATTTGAAACTGAGAATTCCATAGTTTTTAGTCATTTCTTGTTAGAAAATCTTATTAAGTACATTTGTGATATCATAGTTGTATGGAACCCGTCTAAGAAAACGCTTACCAGTGTATTCCCATGTGTGTAACATGTTTTTAGGCTAGACACTTGTTTTTGGTCAATAACATTTCATGTATGCATAAATCTCATATGCAGCGGGTATTAGTAATTAATCTCCTTATCAGCAATGCTTCCTGGCACGTCACTTCTTGGCACGCTGTTCCTTGACAGCAGGACTTCCTGCAATAATATACAATTACGTGAAAATTGTGGAGCTAACTTCGGAAGGTTAGCAAGATTTTTGGGTTTGTTCCACTTTTGGGATGTCCTGGAGAGCATGGCTTGGAGGCTTGAGTATAGAGACTGTTAAGAAGTCCGCTTCTTAACTTTTTCCTGGAACACAAGTGCTTCCATTTACCATTAAACAATCAGTACACTCTTAAGTATGCTATCATATAACCTTTTTTTACTGTCTGTGACCAAAGTATTACATAGGATGTACCCTTCATGTAACTCTTATACTACTCACTGCTTTTGGTAACCTCCTTCTCTCTCCCACTACCCATGATTTGTGACACTTTCACGTGAGTGGTTCCCCGATAACTTCTCACTTGGTTTGTAACTTCTCTAGGTAACTTCTCTTGATTGACTATAAGGGGTTCAAAAGTTTCATTTTGGATCTTTTGGCCGTTTGACAAAATTTTCAGCCGTTAAGAGTTCTCTCCAACATTTTCTCTACAATTTCTACAACAATCATACTCTTCACCATCCTCAGTCACTTACAGCCTTCATCACCTGCCACCGCACTTGTTTTTTAGAGTCTGCTCCAATCTTCTTCTCCGCTATCTCCCTACAATATTTCGTTTTACTGATTTGCAACGTTTCTTTACCCTGAACAAAAGAACCCTCTATAGCTATCTTCACTTTTTCCAGGGGCTGTAGTTTGAGAATTTGTAGTTGTACTCAAGGTTTCATTGCAGAAATAGACTCTTGCTTGCAGTAGTAGAATTTTAGCTTTGAACTTTGAAGGCTTACTTGAACAGTTTCGTTTCTTTCCAGCATTGTATCTTTGAGAGAAAATTTTGATCCGCTTGGTACGTACGGGATGTTAAACTTGGTGATGATTTCAAGCTAATCTCTTAAATTCAACATGAAAACAATTTTTTGAATCATTCCGAATTTGAGTGTACAATAATATCAGACAAACAGAACAAGAGAGAAGACAGATGTTAAGGAGAAGGACACTCTTTTTTCTTTTACAATAGTTTGGTTCATTTAGATTTTTTAATCCGCGTATTCGTGTGTTGGTATTATTTTTACGTGTCATAATCGTATTTGAAATATTATATATTTATATAAATTTTGATATATTAATAATATCATGTGATATAGATTTTGATATGTTCGTATTTTTTATTGTGTGTCGTGTAAAAAATTACTAGATTTCATAGAATATAATAAATAAATTAAAATGTTTGGTTAGTCAGATGAATACAGACAGAATAAGTATAAAGGTATAATTTTACTCACTAATAAAAAATAATATTTTAATTATAAAATAAAATCTCAACAATTTGTTTTTTATAAAATATCTTTTTTAATCTTTGAACAAAAATAATAATATTTTAATTATCAAAATAATAAACAAAATGTTCTAAATATGAACTTTTGGAATTTTTATTCTCTTTCCTCTATATTTTTTTAGAGGATGGTAGAATGAAAAATATGATTTTAAAAAAAATATGTAAAAACATTAGATACTTTCTTATGTATATAATTAGTAATTTTGGATGCAACATAAAACAAAATACAATGCAAAACACATTAAGATATGAAAAAAGAACACAAATGCAAAATGAATATACAAATATTTTAAACACAATTATAATATAATACAAATATGACATGAATACATAAATTATTAGGTATGCATCCTTGTAAGAAATTAGACACTCCTAAAAAATCTTAGCAAAATGGAAACAATTTCTTGCATATCAAGACAACCCACTAAACAAACGTCCAAATGGGCCCTTAACTCAGCCCTTTTTCCTTCACTCTCCTTGTTTATGTCTTTTCAACTCTAGACCCCCACTTTAAAACGACACACAATTGTTCACATTTGGGTCGTCTTCCTCCTGTAGAATGTAATACATATAAACACGCTGCTTCATCTTCTTTTCTTCCCTCCTTCCCCTCCCTCTCTCTATTTTCCAAGGGCTCTCAACCTTGATTCAAAAAACCCTGATTTCTTTTTGTTTCATGAGAAAATAGATTGAGGTAAAGGTTTCAACTGCTTAACTTGATTATTGTTTTTAGTTTCTAGTAAGAGTTATACTTTTGAAACGGTCCAAAAAAGAACATATTTCCAAGTGCCCACAAAAAAACCAACTCTGGGAAACAAAAAGGGTATTTTTTTTATTTGTTTTTTTAAGATTCTTCTGCTCAGTTAGATTATCTTTCTCATTAGTTTTTCATTTTATATATGCTTAAGGAAAATGAATAGAAATGTCTAATTATCTATGGTATAGGGAAGTGTAGTGGGCTAACAATGTAGTAGTAACAAATAGTTGAATAAAGCTAGATTTTTTTTCCTTTTTCTCTTTAATCAAGGGTGTTCTTTTTGTACTTGGATTATGATCGGACGCTTAGATGATCTTTATTTCTTATTGGATTTCTCGTTTCCTCTTTCATTATCATAGAAACTTAATAGATCATGTTAGTTTTTCCAAAAGGGTATTTTTGTGTTGTTTTTATCTCTTTGAAAGCTGAAGAGTTAACTTATGGTTGTTTCCTTATTCTTTTTTACTGATTGTCTTGGATCTCCATGTTAGATATGTTGATGATAGCAAAGAAAATGATCAGAGTTGCGAGTGTACCAGAGACGGATGACATTGTAAATGAAGGAGAAATGCCGGATTTTTCTTCTCAAGCATTGCTTAGTTTGGCCTTGAACAACCCCAACAAACGTGGCAAACAGGTTCCTGTAAGTAAATTGAAGGACATTGGGTCAAAAGTAACATCAACAAGAAAGTTGGGAGTTCAATCTCCTTCAGTACAAAGTGGGAAGTACCCTGAAATAGATGGTTCAATGCGAGGGCTTTCTTATAAGGAAAATGTAGCTCAATTTGGTAATATTTCAAGGACAACAAATTGTGCTAGAATGGGTACAAGACGCAGTGAGGGTGGTTTGGAAATAGCAGAGCTCAGAAATCCTATCCAGAGAGATATAAAAGCAGCCCTAATTTTGATGCAATTATCCAATGATAATTCTGGATTGTTCAAGACTAAGATGCAATCACAATCATCAAAGGGAGCCTGCCTTAGTCCGAAAAACCAAAACAGAAGGAAAGTTGGCAGTGATTCTACTTGGCTGTGGTTGGAACATATGAACAATGATGTTGTTGAGCAGGATAATCTGTATAAGAGACATGGGAAATTCGGGACTAAAGGATCAAGCTTATTGAAGCTGAAAAAGGTAGCAGAAAGAACATACATGGGTAGGCAAGTTGAAGTTGATTACCATTGCATCAAGGCTGAAAAGGTCCTTGAAGAAAGTGAACTGCCCATTTCTTCTTTGAAGAGAAAGGAACTGCCCATTTCTTCTTTGAAGAGAAAGGAACTGCCTAAATCTTCTTTGGAGAAATTTGGTTTAAAGAAAGTGAAAGCTGAACCTGGTTCCTTTGAAGGGTCAACTGCATCAGAGGTTGGCAATAGTACAGTTCAAGAGCCGAAACCATTTAAGAAGCTGCAATCCAGTTCAAGGTATTGTACTTCTCATAACGGGTTCTCATTCTCCATTCTCCATTTTCTTTCTGCAATTCGCACAGCAATGATTACTCCAGATGCAAAAGATGATTCTTCAGCATTTCGCAAGTATCCTCCTGCTAAAAGCAATCCTAAAAGCATTAGCAGTTATCATGAGAGGAAGGGAATCAGTAATTCACAAGGAGAGCAAAAGAGTTTACCTTGTCTCACTATGCCTGAAATTGTCGAGCGTGTCAGATTGAATCCTGGGGATCCTTATATTCTTGAAGCTCGGGAGCCACTTCAGGAGTTGGTTAGAGGTGCTCTGACAATATTTTCTTCAACAATAGCACCTCTTGGTGCAAAAGCCTGGAAGGCTCTCACTCTTTATTCCAAGGTTAACAAGAGTTGGTCCTGGATTGGTCCGGTAGCTGCTATTAAGCCACACAACCATATGAAGGAAGCTGTTTCTTCGGAAGCTTGGGGTCTTCCAAGCAGGACTCTTCTGAAATTGGTCAATTCCTTTGCAGATTGGTTGAAAATTGCTCAAGAGAGTCTTCAGAAGATTGGTGACCTCCCTGAACCACCTTTGGCTTTGATGCATCGAACTGTCAATATGAAGGAAAGATTAAGAGAAGTCAGACCTCGAAAAACTGTGGCTACTATCAGTCGATGCCATAAAGAAATAAGGGATTATTTTCGCAAGGAAGAAGCTGTTAGGTATTTTGTTCCAGAAAGGGCCTTTTCTTACACTGCATTAGATGGTAGAAAATCCACTGTTGCTCCACTGAGAAGGTGCAGTGGCAAGCCATCATTAAAATGCCGAGAACATTTTATGCTTAAAGCTGATAGACCACCTAATATCACAGTTCTCTCTCTTGTGAGGGATGCAGCTGCCAGATTGCCAGCCGGTATGGGTAGTAGAGATGATGTTTGTGTTCTCATAAGAGATTCGCAATACATTGTCGAAGAAACCTCTGAAGAACAACTTAATCAGGTTGTCAGTGGCGCCTTGGACAGATTGCACTATGAACATGATCCATGTGTGCAATTCAATGGAGAGAGGAAGTTATGGTTCTATTTGCATGGAGATAGAAAAGAGGATGACTTCGAATATGATGCTACTTTATCTACAAAGAAGCGTAGAAGGCAACGAGAAATCCCATGAAAGCTATATTACATATTGTTCAGCTTTTTGCACCCTATAGATGATAGCCAGCTCCAATGAAGCTATACTTTCTCTTTTGTAGTCTTGAGTAGGTTTTTCATTCTTTTGTGTGGAGTACTGATAGTGAAGATGGTTTTCAGTCTGAATTATAATTTTTGAGTAGTTCAAGTCGATGAACATTTCAAAACAAAGCGTTCTGGATTAAAGTGTTATTGGATTATGAATCCAATTTATATTTCTTCAATCAAGGCAGTAATTTTGGTTTTATTTCACCATTCTAAACTACTGTTCATATTTCTTCAATCCAAGTACTTACTACTTAACAACTAACGACCCAGGTTTTTACCCTTCAGTTGTTGAAAACTGCATACATTCATGGGTTGCTCTCAGCCATGAATATACTTATACTCAAAATCAGTTATCCAAAGGAATTCTTGCTTTACTTTGAAACCTATTCTCTTCTTTCTATCTCAATCTAGTATTTTCTCTTCTTACAGACTAACACTGAATCCTCCAAGCAAGAAACTAAACAAGGCATTGAGAATTAGGGACATCATATCCTCCAAACCAACTCCTTCCACTTCCCGCCAAAATCATCTTCGTCTCATCCAAGACTTTTTAGAAATAGATTCTGATCAATTTACTGCCCAAAATTGTTTCAATGATTTGGCTTATTCAGATTCACCAACAGAAAATCTCCCAATTTTCTTCAATGAAATTCTAGAGCCTCCTTTTACAAACAAAGAAAATTCAAAATTTAATCCAGTTGTCCTGTCAAATGCTATAATCAATTAGAGATCATGTTTTTTCAGCTGCAGTTATTCAACACAACTGTGGGGAAGGTCTTGGCCACTTGCGACGTTAGAAGGCCAGTGGGATCCTGACAAGAAGAGCTGTTAGTTTAAAGGGGAATGCCCTAATTTCGATCATTCTAACGCTGATTTGGAATGCTTATATATATTTTATTTTGGCAGGAGAGAAACCGACGACTTCATGGAGGGTCAAAAAGACAAGAACAAAATTTGTACGAGTTGATTACTAGTATAATAAGAGATAGATTAGCAGGTCAAGTTAATTCTGTAAATTACAATGAAAATAAACATCTATGTGATTCTTGGGGTCTAGAGAATGTTAGAACTTATATAAGAAAGTCCCACATCGGTGGGAGCAACGAAGGAGTTCCTCCTTGAAGGCTATATAAAGAGCCTTAAGGAGAAGTATTAATCCCATCCCAAGAATTATCTCTTCCTCTCTTGTATACTTTCTTATATTCTTTGTGAGGTTGTTCTCTCCTAGTATTTAGAGAGAGGTGTTGTAATATTTTCTCATAGTGAAATTCTTCTAGTCTTGCCCCGTGGTTTTTCCTTTTATTCATTGAGGGTTTTCCACGTTAAATTTTGTGTGTTCAGTTCCTATTTTCTCATCTCTTATTTTAGTTGTGAGACACTATTCCGTCACTCTGGTACCTAACAGTGGTATCAGAGCCATTGGTTCGTGGTCCTTATTCCGCTGCAGTGAAAGTGTTGGTTCTTAGTATGCTCTGTGGTTGCAGTATTGTCTGATCTTCCACATCAGAAAAGAATTATTCTTGTTGCTGGAAATAAAGTGTGGTAGTGTGAAAGTGTCTAGGGAAGTTCTGGCTAGGAAAGACTTGGTATTTAAGTGTGTCTATCAGTGACCCACCTCTCTTTCCTGGGAACCTACCTGGTGCACTATTCACGGGCTACGGTCACTGTTCCAGTATACGGGCTATTCAATTGTACTGTACTATTCACAGATACGGTTATTATTCATACGTGTGGTTGTATACTTTTGCAGTAATTGTTAACGTATACTGGATTTGTTCTAGTGTACGACATACGTACAATACTGTTCACGTATACGGTACTATTCACGGTGAAATAGTGTAACTCGCTTCAGTTCGTGTACAACCATGGCAGCAAAATTCGAGATAGAGAAGTTCAGTGGGAGAAATTTCTCCTTGTGGAAATTGAAGATAAGAGCAATTTTGAGGAAGGATAATTGTCTAGAAGCAATTGAAAGTAGACCCACAGAAATGACTGATGAAAAGTGGAAAGAGAAGGATGACAATGCTGTTGCCAATCTGCACCTAGCAATGGCGGATTCAGTTTTGTCAAGTGTTGCAGAGAAGAAGACTGCAAAGGAGATTTGGGATGTTCTAAACAAATTGTACGAGGTGAAGTCACTTCACACCAGAATATTCTTGAAGAGGAAACTCTACACTCTTCGAATGAGTGAATCCACGTCGGTAACGGATCACATCAACACTCTGAATACGCTATTTGCTCAACTCACAGCATCAGATTTCAAAATAGCGGAAAATGAACGTGCGGAACTTCTACTTCAGAGTTTACCAGATTCGTATGATCAACTCATCATCAACATCACAAATAACAATGTTAGTGACTCTCTTCACTTTGATGATGTTGCCGGTGCTATTCTTGAAGAAGAATCCAGGCGCAAGAATAAGGAGGAAATGTCAGAAAATTCAAAGCAAGCAGAGGCTTTAACGGTGATGAGAGGCAGATCAACAGAACGTGGCTCCAGTGGGAGTCAGAATCATGGTAGATCAAAATCTCGAAGAAGGAAGAATCTTAAATGCTACAATTGTGGCATGAGAGGGCACTCGAAGAAGGAGTGTTGGCATAATAAGAAGGGTGGAGAAAAGAATTCTGAAACATCAACCTCCCAAGGTTGTGTTGCAAGTACCTCAGATGATGGAGAAATCTTGTATAGTGAAGCAGCGACTAGTTCTAAAGGCGGAAAGAAACTCAATGATGTCTGGATAATGGATTCAGGTGCGACATGGCACATGACTCCACACCGAGATTGGTTTTGCACTTATGAACCTATTTCGGAAGGATCTGTGTTCATGGGAAATGATCACGCCTTAGATATTGCTGGAGTCGGTACCGTCAGATTAAAAATGCATGATGGTACTGTTCGCAAAATTCAAGGGGTACGACATGTGAAGGGCTTAAAGAAGAACTTATTGTCAATTGGACAATTGGATGACCTCGGGTGCAAGATCCACACTGAATGTGGAATATTGAAAGTAGTGAAAGGAAACCTTGTGGTGATGAAAGCAGAGAAGATCACAAGCAATCTATACATGCTTTTGGGAGAGACGTTGCAAGAGGCAGATGCATCAGTTGCAGCAGCCAGCCAAGAAGAAACGACGATGATGTGGCATCGCAGATTAGGCCATATGTCAGAGCGAGGCTTGAAAGTCCTTGCAGAACGCAATCTCCTGCCCGGGCTCAAGATGGTCAATTTACCTTTCTGTGAGCACTGTGTGATAAGCAAGCAGCATAGATTGAAGTTTGCTAAAGTAACTACAAGAAGCAAACACATACTGGACTTAATCCATTCTGATGTGTGGGAGTCACCAGAAATATCCCTGGGTGGAGCAAAGTATTTTGTATCATTCATTGATGACTATTCCAGGAGATTATGGGTGTACCCAATCAAGAAGAAGTCAGATGTGTTTCCAGTATTCAAGGAGTTCAAAGCACAAGTAGAGCTTGAAACTGGGAAAAGAATCAAGTGCTTGAGGACAGACAATGGAGGAGAATATGTAGACGGTAACTTTCTAGCATTCTGTAAGAAAGAGGGTATTATGAGACAATTCACGGTTGCACATACGCCTCAACAGAATGGTGTAGCAGAGCGGATGAACAGAACTCTCCTAGATAGAACAAGAGCCATGCTGAGAACAGCGGGATTGGCCAAATCTTTCTGGGCAGAAGCAGTCAAAACCACCTGTTATGTGATAAATCGATCACCATCAACGGCGATTGGTTTGAAGACGCCTATGGAGATGTGGAAAGGAAAGCCAGCTGATTATTCTTCTCTACATGTGTTTGGATGTCCTGTGTACGTGATTTACAACTCCCAAGAAAGAACAAAGCTGGATCCAAAATCCAGAAAATGTATATTCTTGGGTTATGCTGACGGTGTTAAGGGGTATCGCCTGTGGGATCCCACTGCCCGCAAGGTTGTTGTCAGCAGAGATGTAGTTTTTGCAGAAAATGAACTGCAAAGTGAGCAAACAAATGACAACACTTCAAAAGAGACTGCTACAGTGCAGATGGATAGAAATTCTCAAGAAGATGATTCTTCTGAAGCAGAACCAGAGCATGAGGTACCAGAACCAGTTGAGTCCGAGGCTGTAGAAGTTCGACGGTCAACTCGTGAGAGAAGGCCTCCAAATTGGCACACGGAGTATGTTACGGAGAGCAATGTTGCATACTGTCTTTTAACAGAGGATGGAGAGCCATCAACTTTTCATGAAGCTACTAGTAGCCCAGATGCTTCTCTGTGGATGACAGCAATGCAGGAAGAAATTGAAGCTCTTCACAAGAACGAGACATGGGAACTGGTGGAATTACCACGTGGCAGAAAAGCCATTGGTAACAAATGGGTCTACAAGATCAAGCGGGATAGCAATGATCAAGTAGAACGATATCGTGCTAGATTGGTTGTAAAAGGATATGCTCAGAAAGAAGGTATTGACTTCAACGAGATATTTTCTCCAGTTGTCAGACTTACTACTATCAGAGTAGTGTTGGCTATGTGTGCTGCATTTGATTTACATCTTGAACAACTAGATGTAAAGACGGCTTTTCTACATGGAGAGCTTGAAGAAGAAATTTATATGCTCCAACCAGAAGGTTTTGTTGAAACAGGCAAAGAGAACTTGGTTTGCAGGTTGACCAAATCTCTGTACGGTCTAAAGCAGGCGCCCAGATGTTGGTACAAGAGATTTGATTCTTTCATAATTAGCCTTGAATACAACAGACTGAGTTCAGACCATTGTACGTACTACAAGAGGTTTGATGATAATGATTTCATTATTTTGCTGTTGTATGTGGATGACATGTTGGTGGTAGGCCCCAACAAAGATCGAATCCAAGATTTGAAGGCACAGTTGGCTAGGGAGTTCGATATGAAGGACTTGGGACCCGCAAACAAGATTTTAGGGATGCAAATTCACCGAGACAGAAAAGACAGGAAAATTTGGCTTTCTCAAAAGAATTATCTGAGGAAGGTCTTGCGACGCTTCAACATGCAAGACTGTAAGCCAATATCTACCCCACTTCCTGTCAATTGTAAATTATCCTCAGGTATGAGTCCTAGCAATGAAGCAGAGAGGATGGAAATGTCTCGAGTACCGTATGCATCAGCGGTGGGAAGCCTTATGTATGCTATGATATGTACAAGACCAGACATTGCACAAGCAGTGGGAGCGGTCAGTCGATTTATGGCAGATCCTGGTAGAGAGCATTGGAATGTTGTTAAGAGGATCCTTAGATACATTAAAGGAACCTCAGATGTTGCATTATGTTTTGGAGGATCAGAACTTGTTGTCAGGGGTTATGTTGATTCAGATTTTGCAGGTGATCTTAATAAAAGGAAATCCACTACTGGCTATGTGTTCACACTTGCAGGAGGAGCGGTAAGCTGGTTATCTAAGTTACAGACTGTTGTAGCTTTGTCTACTACAGAAGCTGAGTACATGGCAGCTACCCAAGCATGCAAGGAAGCAATATGGATACAAAGGTTAATGGAAGAACTCGGGCACAAGCAGCAGAAGATTATTGTGTATTGTGACAGTCAGAGTGCCTTGCACATTGCAAGGAATCCAGCCTTTCATTCCAGGACAAAGCATATAGGTATACAGTATCACTTTGTTCGAGAAGTAGTAGAAGAAGGAAGTGTGGATATGCAAAAGATTCACACCAAAGACAACCTAGCAGATGTTATGACAAAGCCAATCAACACTGACAAGTTTATTTGGTGTCGATCCTCCTATGGCCTATCAGAAACGTAAGCAACATGGAATGGCAAGACAGAAAGAGTGGTGTGAAGATATGATTGGTTTAATCAAATCTTCAAGTGGGAGAATTGTTAGAACTTATATAAGAAAGTCCCACATCGGTGGGAGCAACGAAGGAGTTCCTCCTTGAAGGCTATATAAAGAGCCTTAAGGAGAAGTATTAATCCCATCCCAAGAATTATCTCTTCCTCTCTTGTATACTTTCTTATATTCTTTGTGAGGTTGTTCTCTCCTAGTATTTAGAGAGAGGTGTTGTAATATTTTCTCATAGTGAAATTCTTCTAGTCTTGCCCCGTGGTTTTTCCTTTTATTCATTGAGGGTTTTCCACGTTAAATTTTGTGTGTTCAGTTCCTATTTTCTCATCTCTTATTTTAGTTGTGAGACACTATTCCGTCACTCTGGTACCTAACAGAGAATACTATAGAGATATAGGGGATTGTTTTGTTCATGCTTGATAGCATGATTTTACTTGTAGCAGATTCTGCTCTTTGGATATATAAAATAATTTAATTATATAAAAAAAAAAACTGGGCTTATGTGGGAAGTTCTTTGGTTACTTTCTATGGAAAATACGGCGAGTTGGAGAAGGCTTATAAATTGTTTGAAGAAATGCCTGTTAAAAATATAGTTTCATGGACTACTATCATTGCTGGATTCGCACAAGGATAGCAGATTGATATGTGCTTGGAGCTATATAATATGATGAAGATTTTGACTTTAAAGCCAAATGATTTCACACTGACAAGTCTTTTGAGAGCTTGTACAGGTAGTGGAGCTTTGGGGCAAGGGAGAAGTGCTCATTGTCAAGTTATTCAAATGGGTTTCGATTCGTATATTTATATTTGTAATGCTCTTATTTCTATGTATTGTAATTTGTAAATGTGGGAGTGTTGAAGATGCAATATTTATATTTGAGAAGATGGCTGGTAACAAAGATATTGTGTCTTGGAATTCAATGATCGCAGGATACGCTCAACATGGCCTTGCAAAGGAGGCTGTTGATCATTTTGAAAAGATGAAGGAGGAGAATATAAAGCCTGATGCTTTTACTTTTCTTGGGTTGCTCTCTTCCTGCCGTCACTCGGGTCTTGTTGAACAAGGCCGTGTTTGTTTTGATTCAATGATTGTACATGGTGTTGAGCCGACACCGGATCATTAGTGCTGGATTACTAGAAGAGGCTCAAGATTTTATTTTAAAGATGCCGATTCGTCCCATGCTGTTATATGGGGTTCTTTGCTTTCTTCTTGCAGGCTTCATGGGAACATTTGGATTGGGATAGAGGCTGCCGAGAGCAGGCTATTGTTAGAACCTGAGTGTGCTGCTACCCATGTTCAGTTGGCAAGTTTATATGCTATTGCAAAGCTATGGGATCAGGCAGCTAGAGTACGTAAACTGATGAAAGATAAAGGACTCAAAACCAATCCTGGGTACAGCTGGATTGAGGTTAAGAATGAAACTTACAGGTTTAGAGCAGAAGACAAGTCAAATACTAAGGTGACTGAAATTCTCGGTGTTTTGAGTTGCTTGGTAGACCACATGAGAATGTTAGGTTATGTACCAGAAATGCACCAGGAAGAGATTGATGATGCTTTCTGTTCAACAATTTAAGTTTTGTATCGGATTCAGTTGTGGTTATAAATGTTGATGTCTTTTGTAGGCGAGGTGTTTGCCTTGATGGTCTGAGATCGTCAAAGATCCTAAAGGAGAAGAGTAGGGTCAGAGGGCGCCAAAAATTGATCTCCGAGACGCGCTTTAATGGTTAAGTCAGTGTCTGCGGAGAGGAAACGAGACAGTAGTAAGGAGTGTTTAAGGCTAAAGGGTATTTACCGTTGGTTAGCCCCGGGAAGAGCTATATATACTATTGAGGGCGACATGCCCCAAGCCACATGTCTACCTCTGGTTGGAGTTTGAAGGTCGACGTCATGGGCGATCATAGACCCACATGGTCGCCAGAGATGTCAGGTAATCTGACCGTGCGGAGGCTAGAAGGCGTCCACGTGTCCTCTTAAGTGCAGGCCTGGACTGTCTGTCTGGTGTCGTTGGACCTATTGATTTAGGCCTGATGCTTGGCGAGCATGTTGGGTTCAACAATAAACATCATTCAATTATGGTTTTCTGGCTTTTCACTACTTAAGGTTAATGTCTTATTTTGTTGCCAGAGGATTACGCAATGTGATGCAAAGGATCATGAACTCATGATTTGTCTTTTCAGTGTACAGAGCTCTGATGAGGATACTTATTAGTCTTAGCCTTTTCAAGGCGTATGAAACGTTAATGGGTCTGGGATGGAAATGATGATATTCGTAATCTGGCTTGCTGCAAGTTATAATCAATTTCTGGCATCTGAGCAATACGATTGGTGAAATTTGCACTTGAAGCTCAGGGCAAGAGAGTGATCAACAGCTAACGTGATGAAATCAGCAACTTTGAAGAGACCTTGAACCATGAAACAGAGCTGGTTTCTCTGATCCATTGCGAGCTTTAACATCTTCCAAGACTAACAGTCATTGTTATAGGGCCATTTCAGGATAATTGCTAATTGGATTCCCGCCTTCTGCAAGTCAAGTTGGTTTAAATACATATAGTTTTGAGTTTTGAGTAGTATCTAATAATATGAGATTGAGTTCAGTGTTGGGTGTGGGGGCGCATCTTATTGAGATTCGTTTTGGCAGAAGAAACACTAAGGATACATTTTAAGTTTTTAACTTACTGTAGATGGAGATCAGGCGTAGGAAATTGTATTTGCTCAAATTGTAGCCTGATCAAAAATTTTGTTATGGGGATTTTATCAAATGAAATATAAAACATTAACAATTCTGCTTAAGTATACATCCAGTTGTGAAATCAAAAAACTAAAAAAATCACTGGCAGCCGAGATATATCCTATTAACCCTAATGATTTATCCGGCTAATGCAGGTCCCGACTTCCAATCTTCCTCAAATTTACCATCAGCCTAAGAATCAACTTTGCTATTAGGATATAATACAAATAGTTAAAATGGCAATTATGATATGATAATGATATCATATGAAAGAATCTCCTATCAAGAAACACGAAAGAAAGGGTAGTAAGAACCACCAAAACGAGATAAGTGCAATCTTTAATTACTTCTTACCAATATGATTTCAGTTATCAACTTATCAAAGTCTAGCACAGTGAGTACTTATCCACACAAATATATAGATAAGTCCAACGCGTCTCATAATTACCAAACAGGCAAAAATTTCACATAGTTCAATTGGGGCCATGAAAGCCTACCATCGTTTTTCAATCTTAAAGCGATACCCCAAACAGACTGAACTTTCTGAGCTTTTAGTAGAGAACTCGTACTGAGATTTGATTATTGAGACAGAGGTCTCTGTTTTTGCTAATGCATGCATTCATTGCTTGGATTTGTGAAGGGAATTGCACAGTTGTTAATCTGAGAAGGTTGGTGGATCCTGGTCTTGGAATTGTAACCATCTGGATCGAGGACGAATCATAGTCACAACCAGAAAGGAAACGCTCTACATCCTCTAAAACCGCACTTCGAGGGATTCCTTGCAGTACCACCTGAAAAATTTAGGCAAACTCATATAAGATCAGAGCCTTAAGAGTAAGCCAAAAGTCTTAAAAATGCCATAAAAATATTTTCAGTTGAAAACTTATGGACATTGTTTATATCCAATGATGGAAAGTTTATGGAAAGGCTCTTAAATGATTAAGGTAGAAGCTCTCCCTAAAATCTTAAACAACTTAGACCATTAAAAAGAAGACAGGTCAAAATAAAAATATAAACCTCATGGTCCAATGTAGTAAATGGAAATTTCGTTATGAAAAGATAAATCCTGTATGTCACTACCACTACACCTTTAGTTGTAAATACCATAAAGATTATTTTGGCCAGCAAGAATGCCGTAATTTTTTCGAAGATTCCAAAAATCTGTTCTTCATGTTGTAATCTTATGACAAAGATCAATTAACAAAACTTACCGAGTATATAGCTAATGAATAACATAATAACAAACACAGTTTCTCAAAAATGTCAAAAATTCAATCAACTGAACAATAACAAGTATAAAATCATGAATCTTAGACTTACAGTTTTCCCATTATATGGTGTAACTATATCCCAATCCGAAGCATCAACCTGATATATTATGACCACAAGAAAAGAACCAAATATCAACCCAATATTATCAATCAAACCTTGTCAGACTCATTTACAATCAAATTAAACTTACCTTTTCCAACCTGTACAGCCGATCAAACCTCCGAATTGTCCTTGTTGCATTACTAAATGCAGCAGGGGATGGAAAGCGCAACATCCTAATTGCAAAAAAAGAAAACCCAGACGTTAATAAAAATTCATTCCTTTCAAAAATCTAAGGAAACCCCAATTTCCAAAATATGTAATCTTGAATAAATTCTAAATAGTAAAGCAAAAAAAAAAAGTAAATAAAGAAATAAAGAAGTTTACATTGCAACAGGAAAAAGGCCGCGGCTGTAGCTGACTTTAATATCATCAGCGGTTAGATTACACCCTTCAAGCAAGCTGATTATATCGCTCTTCATTGTATACTTTGTGGTTCCAGAGAGTCTCGCATGAACAAATCCTAAAAATTGTTTAAAAAGGGTTAACTATTTCAGGAAAAAAATAAAAAATGGGATTTTGGATAAACCCTAAACCCTAAACCATAGGAACCTAATTTGAGAGCTGGAAAAAAAAAATAAAGAGGAGTTTTTGGGATTAACCTCTGCTTGCAGATTCGAGAAATTGATCGACAGAGGCGTCGGGTAGTGGCGGCGGTTGTCGTTGATCCGTTTCGGTGGAGAAAGTTTTCAGCGATTCGGGAAGGAGTGAAGGTAAGGCGTTGGTTGGCTTGATCGTTCGAATCGAAACGTGCGATTTAATAGCGTTTCGGAGGAGATTCATTTTTCTTCTTCTAAATGCTGTTCGAGGTTTTTGCCTTTTGGAGAGATTTGGGTAAAATGCAGCTGAAGATGGAAGAATGAGCAAACACTAGTGAATAGAATTAGAATACAAGGTGGTGGTTAAGGCTGCTGCGCATCGTTTTGGAAATTGAAAACTACAAATTTTTCCCTAACATTTCTTTGATTTTCAGTATTATACTTGGGCTTTCTAATTTGGGCCTGAAAGCATATTTTGGATCTTACTCCGAATTCTGAACCCCAAATTAAGCCTAATAAATTTTCCTTTTGGGTCCAAAGCTGAAAATATAGAAAGAAATTAAGGGCTGGGAATGGCACAGAAACAATTGGGATTTGGAATTATGATAGATCAATATCGGATACGACACGATTACAAGATATGAAATAAATAATTAAAAATAAGACACGACACGAAAAAATAACATGAACACGACACGAATATACGAATATCTCAAAATCTATATAATACGAATTATTAACGTATCAAAGTTTATATAAATATAAAATATCTTAAATATAATAAAATATACGAATACAATACGGATACACGATTATGCCATTGTGATTGGGGAAAGACTAGATTTGCTATAACCAAAAGTAAAGAGTTACTTT
The DNA here is from genome assembly GCA_030761205.1 of Fremontodendron californicum. Taxonomy (NCBI): domain Eukaryota; kingdom Viridiplantae; phylum Streptophyta; class Magnoliopsida; order Malvales; family Malvaceae; genus Fremontodendron; species Fremontodendron californicum. The sequence continues at coordinate 5,765,383 of JAULJL010000009.1, read as the reverse complement.
GTTTATCAAATATTAATGCCTTATTGGGTAGGTAAAGTTTTTGGACTTTTCACTTTTGGTTCGTATTAAGAGTAAACATATCCCCATTTCTTAAAGTTATTATACATACACTAATCATAGATTTAAAGGGGGGGAATTAAAACTATTTCAAGATTATAGTATTAACTCACAAAGAAAGCAACATAATTAATACCAAAAAAAAAAAAAGAAAAAAAAATTGAGAGATAAGTGTAAATGATAATGATATTCAACATTACAGTGTTGGACAATGCTAAAACAGCAGGTCTTATCTCTCTTCAGATTGAAGGTTTTCCATAGTTTCACTTTTTGCAGTGGGAGAAAATGTAAAATATATGTTAAGGATTTATCTTTCTTTTTTGCAATGATATTTAATTTCTGATGCATGAATCCCAGATTGAATCCTGAAGATTATAGTGCTTTAAAGCCATTAGATAGGAGATTTAGAACTTAGAAGCTCCGGGATTGCTGTGTAATCATGTCATTATATTCTCTTTCTCTTTGACATCGTAGAGATATTGATATTATACGATTAGGATTAGGAATTAAAACTAAACTACAAAAACCAAATCCATGCATGGAAAGTGGCGCAGACAATCATAGATCAGAGGCGCATTTGTCAATTTCCAAATCATATTAAGTCATTAGAGCATTAAATCGCCAAACAACTAGTACAGTAATTTGCATTTTGCTCTCAGATATCCATGGAGGAAACTGGAAACCCAACAATTTACCGCCTTCTACAGTTTAACTAAAAGTATGAAACTTTTAAATTTCAATATATATATATATATAAATATTAATATAATATAACAGTCAAGTACAGAACACATGTCTTGCCATGTTTTAAGATATTGTAAAAGAAAGATAAATTCTCCTGCAAGCTGCTTACCCAAGCCATGATCAATTCTCCTTGAACTCCTACCATATTATTCACCAATTTCAATAGGCTTTGGTATGACGGAAAGATTTTTTTTCGAAGGCAGCGGTGGCTGTAAATTCTTCAACAAATTCCCAGCAGCATTTGCCAAGTTTCCAAACGGGTGTTCATTTAGATAATTGCCCGGCGGATCATAGTTACAAATCACGTACAAACCTTTATTATTATTACATTTAACACGAGCACAACCAACCCTGACCGTATCTTGCCATACAATCTGGGTGTAGTGTCCGCACATTTGGCCCTCGGCACACGAGTTTGATTTCGGATCATAAAAAGCCTTCTCCTCAGCCCAGGATTTAACCACCGCGCTAGGGCTCCAATGGGTTCTGCCACCCCAAAACAGGTTCTCTCCGTAAGGGCCAAAAGAATGGGTCAAGTCGCAATCATCTACACGCTTTTTAGCCCACTGTTTGGCGAAGTAGGCAATGGTATAGTTCCAAGTCATGGGTTCATGTCCGATGAGGAGTCTCACCGTGTTGTGGGCAGAAACAAAATCACTCACAAATTTAGCATTCTTTCTCTTTCCCGGAACAACGTAAGTTTTTTTCGTCGACGCCGTTGGTGGTGGTGGTGGCGGTGTTGCATTTGCATTGACATCGACATCGACATCGGCATCGGCATCGGCATCGGCATTCTTGTTATAATAGTTGTTTCTTGGCTTGGGTTTTTGCTGAGGAACCACGTTAGCCGAGACGGCGGCGATGAAAAGAAGGGAGAAGACGATCAAGGCGGCGAGGGATAGTGGGAACAAATTAATCTTTGTCGTTGCCATTTTTAAGTGGTGCGGCACTCTCTTGAGGCGAGATAGCAATGGCAGAAGCCAAGTGAGAAAGAAGATGGCATGGTTTTTTAATTTATTTATTTTAAAAGTATGGATTCTAAAAATGGCTCGTTTGTTAAAATTCAACGTTTTCAATTAACAAAAATGTTGGGTTCAAAGTTTCAAACTAAGTTAGTAACAACATTTTTTATTACATAAATGTAAGAATTAAAATGCTGAAACAGCTTTTTGTTTTAAACGAGAATAATGTATTGACCAAATTACCATAACTACCCGTCGTGTCGGTTTTAAAGCACAAACTTAAACCACTTCCGATCTCGCCACGTAAACAATACCCTTTTGCCCTAATGACGTGGTCGGATCTTAAGTTAAAAGAAGGGTGCTAATTGCGCACCAAAGACGCTACCCTCGTCCAATTACCCGCAGCGCGAACCGGTCAGCAACCGATCTTTGTTTCTTTAGTTTTCTTTGTTTTTGCCCTCTCTCCCAAGCAAAAGATAACTTTCAAAACCGCCAATTTTTTTTATTTTTTTTAATGATTTTCTTTATTCTTTCGTTCACCAAAGATTAAATAAAAAAAAAAAAGGAAAACTAGAGGAACGAAAGGTCCGTTATGCGACACTCTTCCTAATTTTCTGTGATTTATTGTTTCAGTTTTTTTTTTTTTTTTTTTCTGTATTATCGAGAAATTGGTATTGTTTTAGCTCGCTATGTCGATTCGCCATCTGCTAAATTCGAGAATTTCCTTCCGTTTTCTCGTTTGGTGGATCTTGTTCGGCTGTTTTCCAGGTAAATTAACTTTCCCGAGAAACAACCAAACGGAACTTGTGTAGGCGGTTGGTGTTTAGTTTTGATGTTGATATGTTGTACTTTCTTATTTCTCTTTTTTTTTTTTTTTTTATATATAGATTAAATTCCTGTTTTTGAGCTGAAAATTTGAAATTAAGATGAAATCTTTTCTTTAATTTATTGTTTTAGGATTAATTTCATCGGCAGTAGTTACATTGGAGTCAATTGAAATATTCGAGACGCACGAGTGGATAGCAAAACCGACGGTTTATTTCGTATGTAAAGGAGAGAACAGGACGATGTTGCCAGATGTCACCAAAACAGGCGTCGCCTATTCTTTCAAGGGTGAAGAATCTTGGCAGGTTCTTAAATAATTCACCTTGATTTTCATTTTTTTTTAATTTCTTTTGTCTTTTCAATACTGTCAGGAAGGTGTAAAATGAAATGATAGAATAAAATTTCAAACCCCTTTCTTGATCGTGTAATTAGTAGAGAATTGATATTAAAACTTAGAGGATTGATATTAAAACTTCAATTATGCTTAGTTTTAAGCTGAAAAAAAAAGGTGTCTTTTGGTGTTCTGTTTAGGGATTTTTTTGGGGGTGGTTTTAGGGAATTTTATGCTTCTAATCATGTTTTATTGGTTAGGTTTTTACTCTTATGATATACTTGCACAATACCCTTGTTTTTCCTAATGGAAACTTAGTTAAAGTTAGAATCTTTGAATTTGTAGATTCTCATTATGCATACTGAACCTATGTTACTTGGACTCGGGTGTGAGTGTCGGATACGGGTATATGTCTGACACGGGTATGTTCAGTTTTTCTAAGTTTTTTCATGTATTTGGAAGGTCTTTGGAGGGTCATATCCTCATACCCATGTCCGAATATGCGTCAGACACGAGTGTCGGACACGGATACCTAAAAAAAAAAAAATGAAGAGTCGAAGCAACATAGTACTGAACCAATCACTTTTTAGAGACTTGGTTAAATTTTAGCTATCTAAGCGTTACTGTTACGTTGAAAGCCAAATGAAATACCTGACTAGGTTGATCATGTGAGTTTCACGCAAGTTTGGTCTTGGATGACTTGATGTTCTGGATTAAGTGTGCTATTACATTTTACTTTAACTAAAACCCTTCAGAGTTGTCGCCGCCATATCAAATTTGCATGTATGACAGTTTTTGCAAAGAGTGTGTAATGAAATTGTAATCTTTGTGATTTCAGCCACTGACAGAACTGGAAAGCAAGAAATGCAAGCGGTGTGGATTCTACGAGAGGGACACCATTAAATCAGATGATGTATATGACGAGTGGGAGTTCTGTGCTTCTGACTTTAAAGCTCCGTATGGGAAATATATACTGTTTAAAGAAAAGGAACTTAATGTTACTTTCCGATGTCTAGAATGCACATCTCTTCCGGCTGGTAAGGTTTTTATCTTTGGTCATGGAATCTTTCCAACTTTATGCTTAGGTGCTATTATACCATATTAAAGGGCTAATTCAGGGCATGATTAGTTAAACCTTTGCTATTATATTGGAATTAAAGCTTGTTAGTTTGGTTTGGTTTCTGCTTGAATTAGATTTTCTGGTTAATTATTATAGATGAAAAAGTATTGCAGTTGGCTTCTTTGGCCCCATTTAACTAGAACATCCGAAGTTACTTTGATATCATAAAAAAGAGCAAATGAGCTATGTATCATGGCTACTATAAATTTTCACACTAAAATACAAGTAAAATAAAACATTGGTAATCCTTGAAGGCTAAGGTTGGCCTTAACAGCGGGACCTTGGAATTGTCTGCAAAGGTTAAAGGAAGAGAAGACCTATGTTGTTCCGATTTTTCATTTTTTTTGAAGTATCCGTATCTGACACATATTCGGATATGGGTATGGGGATATGGCCCTCCAAGGATCCTCCAAATACATGGAAAAACTTTAGAAAAAATTGAACATATCTGTGTCGGACATATACCCGTATTCGATACTCATACCCGAGTCCGAGTAACATAAGAGAAGACAACTTATTCATCACGTGGATTCCTTTTCCTTTCTAGTACAATTGTTCTGAAATCGTAAGATTAAGCCACCCTTGTTTACTTGAGTGCAAACTTGCTTTTGTAATATCCTGCACAAGTTCTTTTTTATTATATGTTGACAAATTTGTATTTACTGTGTGCTTGTAGCTTCAAATACAGCCCCTAAAAAGCGCGACGATGGAAACGGAATGCATGTTGCTGTAGTTATACTGATTAGCGCGCTGATTTCAACTGTAACAATAATTGCACTGGTGGTGGCATATAAATATTGGCAAAAGAGGAAGAGGCAACATGATCAGGCTCGGTTCTTAAAGCTGTTTGAAGAAGGGGATGACATTGAGGATGAACTAGGCCTTGGTACTGTAATATGATGAAACTATTACTTTGTTACCTCCTGTACGGTAAGTTTGACCTTACATAAATTTTGCTTCTTGTGGGAGGGAAAAAAAATTGTCACTTTGTGCAAATTTTAACTAACATTTTAACAACTCTGTATTCTAAGGTGGCTATAGATATGTGTATAGTTGAGCTTTGTGGCCCTTTTAGCACATCTATTAGTTAAATAGTATTTAGGTCCTAAGTCTGGTAATGAAGAAGAATGCCGTTTGCTTTTAACTAGTATTTAAATGGAATCATAATTCATTAGGAGCTGAGTATTTTTACATAAATTATTGCATTGATTAATCCTTTGGATACCATAGCAACAAATATTTGATTAATACTTTTATCTAATGATTGAACTCAAACCAAGCAAAAGAAAAGGAAAAAGACCTGCCTGGCTTGTTTTCACCTTGTTTGTGGAGAATGAAGATGCTGGAAACAGAGATCCCTCGACTCTTCAGTAATCTAAGGACTTTTGAAAGTGCTTTAAATCATGTGTTTGTAAATTAATCTTCCTTAATCAATAAAATTCTTTATCAATAATTAATCATGTGCTTAAAAGGGGTCACTTTTTTTTTTTTTGTTTTTTTTGTTTTTTTTGTTTTTTTTTGTTTTGGATTTAGGTATTGTTTTTATCTTTTGTAGGAGTTTTAGTTTTAGCTGGGTGATATTCATTTTTTTTTCCTCTTACTTGAAGATCTCCTCTTTCAATCTTCCTTATCAATAAAATTCTTTTTGCCTTCCTTTAAAAAAAAAAAAATGTAATTATCCCAATAATAAAAAACCAAAAGAGTAGTTGCTCGGAAACTTCTCAGTGATGTATATGATGTTGTGAATGGGATTTCGATGTTGGATCCTTGAAAGGTAAATTACATAAATGTAAAACATCAAAATCTGTTAAAAAGATTCAACTATTTTTTTTGTAAGCTGCCAGCCAATCTTCAACTTCAACTCATCCTTCAGCCAAATGTGCGACGTGCATGATGAGAATGTAAACTCAGCTTGCCCCAGGATCAACTCAAATTAAAGCCCCCATCACCAAGCGTTTTAAATTCTTTGACGAGAGAGAGGCCAAAAACCAAAAAATGGAGATTCAAGAATTCCCTTCAGAAGAACGTCATCAGATCCTAGACATTGCCAGCACCTCCTCCGCTATTTTAGACCCATTTGTTCTTTCGTTCAACAACTTAACTTACGATATCAAAATTGGCCGCAAAACATGGTTTCCTTTTTGTGGGAAGAACACAAATGTTTCCTCAGAAAATAACAACACCAAGAGCTTGCTCAAAGACATCTCAGGTGAAGCAAGAGAAGGTGAAATCATGGCGATTCTAGGTGCAAGTGGGTCGGGTAAATCGACCCTGATTGATGCACTTGCAAACAGGATTGCAAAGCATAGCCTCAAAGGGTCCATTACTTTGAATGGGGAGGTTTTAGATTCAGGCCTTTTGAAGGTGATTTCTGCTTATGTTATGCAAGATGATCTTTTGTTTCCAATGTTAACAGTAGAAGAGACTCTCATGTTTTCAGCCGAGTTCAGGCTTCCTCGCTCACTTTCAAAATCAAAGAAGAAAGCAAGAGTTCAAGCTCTGATTGATCAACTAGGCTTGAGAAGTGCAGCAAAGACTGTGATCGGAGATGAAGGCCATAGAGGTGTCTCCGGAGGAGAACGCCGGCGAGTTTCGATTGGAATTGATATAATTCATGATCCAATACTCTTGTTTCTCGATGAACCAACTTCAGGGCTAGACTCAACCAGTGCATTCATGGTTGTTAAGGTCTTGCAGCGAATTGCACAAAGTGGAAGCATTGTAATCATGTCTATTCACCAACCAAGTTCGAGGATTTTGGGATTACTTGATCGCTTGATAATCTTATCACATGGACAAACATTGTACAGCAATTCACCGGCGAATCTCCCACAATTCTTCAGTGATTTTGGGCATCCAATTCCTAAAAACGAAAACCCATCCGAGTTTGCTCTTGATTTTATCCTTGAACTCGAAGGAACTTCTTCAGGAACCCAAAATTTACTTGAATTCAACAAGTCCTGGCAGGCCTCGAAGAATATTGATAATGACAGTATTGTTTCCAACAGGCGAAGTCTTGCTCTTAAAGACGCAATAAGCAGAAGCATTTCTCGAGGAAAGCTAGTCTCTGGTGCCACCGCCGCCACAAGTGATAATGTCAATCGTTCATCTTCAGTTCCATCTTTTGCTAATCCATTTTGGATTGAAGTGTTGGTATTGTCCAAAAGGTTATTAACAAATTCAAGACGAATGCCAGCGAAGTTTGCTGTTCGCTTAGGTACAATAATGGTCACTGGGATTATTCTAGCCACCATGTTTTGGCAACTTGACGACTCCCCCAGCGGTGTACAAGAACGATTAGGTTGTATAGCCATTTCCATAGCCACCATTTTCTTTAACTGTATAACCGAAGTCCCCGCTTTCATTCAAGAACGATATATTTTCATGAGAGAAACTGCTTACAATGCTTACCGACGTTCCTCGTACGTTCTAGCTCGTTCTCTAATCCACATTCCATTATTATTCAACCTCGCCCTCTCTTTTTCATTGATAACCTTTTGGGCTGTTGGCCTTGCCGGTGGCGTCCCCGGATTTTTATTCTTCTTCTTCACAATCCTTGCAGCGTTTTGGGCTGGAAGTTCATTTGCAGCATTTCTTTCAGGGCTTGTCCCTGATGTGTTTCTTGCCTTTGTTAGTGGCATTGCCATCGTCTCCTACTTTCTTTTCCTATGCGGATTCCTCGTCGCTCGAGATCGACTACCAAAATATTGGCTATGGTTTCATTATGTCTCTTTAGTTAAATACCCTTATGAAGCTCTTTTACAAAATGAATTCCTTGATCCAACAAAATGTTTTGCTCGGGGCGTTCAACTGTTTGATCAATCAGCACTTGGGACACTGCCAACGTCGATGAAGATCGATCTATTAGCGAGCATGGGGAATGTTTTGGGCAGGAACATTACTAGTTCAACCTGTTTAACAACAGGGAAGGATATATTAAAGCAACAAGGGATTTCCGAGTTAAGTAAATGGAACTGTGTGTGGGTTACTGTAGCTTGGGGCTTTTTCTTTAGGATCCTGTTCTACTTAACTTTGTTGTTTGGGAGCAAGAATAAGAGGAAGTAAAAAATTCATGTAAGAATGTGTAATAAATTTGTATGCTTTCTTTGTTTAACAAAACCAAAGTTTGAAATTCACCCTTTGGGGGTTTGACTTCAACCTCAAGCTTTAGGAAGCTTGGGGTTTAGTTTTGGAATCTATAAAAGTTAGGGTAGCAAGAAAAGGGGAAGAAACTTCAGAGGTGGCAAACAAACAACACCACCTTAAAATCAAGATTCAATTAGATTTGGTAATTCGTTTTCTTGTTTTTTCTCGTGTTATAATTGTGTTTAAATGTATTTTATATTTATATAAATTTTGACGTGTTAATAATTTGTGTTATATAAATTTTGACATATTTATATATTCGTGTCGTGTCCGTTTTTCTTTTTCTCGTGTTTCATGTCGTGTTTTTTTTTTTTTTTTGTCGTGTTCGTATAGTGTAATCGTGTCGTGTCTAATATTACCAGATCTAGATTCAACTATATCTCCTTACTCTAACCTGTTCAAATATACAGAAAGGATAATACTATATATATGTTTTTTGTCACTAATTCCAGTTACTGATAGCTATTATGCAGTTGGTGCTCTGACAGTAGGGATAGTACTATGTATAATGGAAGTTTCATCTAACTAAAGCTAAAAGGTCAATTCCAGGCTGCCCCAGTCCCTACATTGTTTGTCATTTAACTTGTATATATCTTTGTTTTTCTTTTTCTTTCATTGAAGCCTGAGCTGAGCTCTTTTCACAAAACTTCAACCTGAATCACCTAAATTTGACTTGCAAGCAATTGGTTTTTCTGTATTTAGTGTACATTAATGTAATTAGTGAACAAAAGAATCGGCAAAGTTTCTCTTCAATCACATATTGCCAAAATTTTGGTTAAACATTCATTAAACCCTGGCTACCTTTAAGAATCTGGATTCAAGAAAATCAGAGGGCCATCCCCTTCTGCACTACTTTAGGGGGAAAAAAAAATAGGGAAAAGGGTATGTTTTACAATGTTAAATAGAACAAACATTGGTAATTTGAACCACAAAGGAGCCAAACAGCTACATACATCCCATTTTTTAAAGAAGAATAATTCAACTGCTTAACAATAAAATTAAAATCCCTTAATAACCACAAATTTCTTACCAGCTTATTTACCTTCTACTAGAAAATGACCCGCGCTATGCTGCGGATTAATTTTTTTTTCACTTTGCTAATAGAATTAAAATGTTTGAAAATATTAAAAAATTAATCTTTTGTGACAATATGAAAATATAAACCATCATGAATTCAAAGTTTTATGAAATAAGTTTGCATTTTATAAGTTTTTGCTTGGAAATAGGAAATAACATGAAATAAAATTTAAGAAAAAGAAATAAGAAAATAAAAAATTGTTAGGAAGAAAATTATAAAAACAAAATTGTCCTTAATGAAAAAATCTCCCATTCACTTTTCCTTCTAAATCAATAAACTTCAAAATCTAATTTCAAAATTTTAAATTTTTTATTTTTTATTTTTAAAAAAAAAATTTATTAAAAAAAGTAAATTAAAAATATAAATATATTTTTAAAATTAAAAAAATCAAAACTTTTTTTGTTTGTATTTTTAACATTTTTTAATTAAAAAAAGTAAATAAAAAATTAAAAGTTTCTAAAATGCTGACTTTTTTTTTAAATTTAAATGATTCATTAAAAGTAAAAATGTTTTTACAATTTTGCTTAACAACATTTTTTTCTTTCTTTATTTTCTTTTTACAAATTATTATTAGTCATTATACCATTGAACAATTATGCTAGTATTGAAGGCATGTTTTTCAAATTTACCCTTATTTGTTTTGTTTCTTCACATACTTGCCGTATTTTTTGAGGCCTCAAGGGATTTTTTTAATAGTTAGCTAGTTGTATAGATTGTATAAAAAAAAATTTAATGTAAAAAGCTAAAAGAAGATAAAAAAAATAAAAAAAAAAAAAGTACAAAGAAAATAAAGAAGAGAACACTTCACTTTATCTTCCTTTAATTTTTTAACTTTTTTTTTATTTTTAAAAAGAGTAAATTTTAAAAAATGAACAACATCTTTTAACAAATTATACAAAATATGTTATGAATTGAGACACGTTATGAACACACAATTTATCTAAACTGAACCACTATAACAAATTATGCAAAATATGTCATGAATTGAGACACGACACGAACACATAAATTTTTCTCTAAATTAAATCACAATGACAAATAATGTAAAATATGAGATAAATTAAAACAGGATATGAACACAACATAGGAAAAATAAGTAAAACACAACACAAAAAATAACACAAACACGACACGAATACACGAACATGTAAAAATATACATAAAATGAATTATTAACATGTAAAAATTTATATAAATTTATTATACTTTGAAAATACAAAAAATAACACGGATACGAATACGTCACGAACACAAATTTTTTCTTTAAATTGAACCGCTATAAAAAATTATGCAAAATATGTCATAAATTGAGACACGTCATGAGTACACAAATTTGTGTCTAAATTGAATCACAATGAAAAACTAAGTAAAATATGAGATGAATTGAGACACGACATAACACGAATACAACATAGGACATGTAAAAATAAATGTAAAACGAATTATTAACATGTAAAAATTTATATAAATTTATAAAAATTTATAATACTTTAAACACAAAAACATAACGTGTAAAAATATATATATATATATATATATATATAATGAATTATTAACGTGTAAAATTAATATACGAACATGTAAAAAATGTTCTCATTGTTTTTCTTTGGCTTGAAGATGCTTGAAAACATCCAAAATTTATATATAAGATTGTTCTTGCTCCACAACAACAATGTAAAGTAAAATAGAATTCTAAACAAAAATCCCCAGGCAATAATAATCCACAAGCAGTTCCATTTACTTAATATGAGTTATACCCTGCTGCACCAGAATATTATTCCTACCGTTTGTCACACAAGTTGAGCTTGTGATATTCACGCCTAAAATACTGCTCATTTTTTCAACAGCTTCAACTTCACTGACATTGGCAAGGCCCCAAGGGGTGTGTTGTCGAACATTTGTACACCTCTAACCATGCATTTTGTTGGATCATCGAATTCATTCTGCAGAGCACCTTCATAAGAATATTTCACTAGAGAGATGTAATGAAACCATATCCGATATAAAGGGTATTCTATCTCGAGAAATGAAGAATCCACTGAAGAGCAGGAAATAGGCCAAGATGGGAATAACAATCGACAACAATGAAACCTAACATGACATGAGAGACAATGCCTGAAAGGAATGTTACAAAAGAGCTTTAAGCCTAAAAGGAGGCAAAGATTGTTAAGAAGAAGAAGAGAAAGAACCTGGAAAGGCCGCCAGCAAGGCCTGCTGCCCAAAAGCTTGTTGCAGTGAAGGAGATAGAGAGGATGACCAGAGAAGGAATGGAGATTAGAGAGTGAGCCAATACATATGATGAACGGCGATAAGCATTATAAGCTGTTTCCCTCATGAAGATGTATTTTTCTTGAAGGGAGACTGGGAATGCTTCAGCACAACTGCACAAGTATAGAAGGTGGTGGACACAGCAAAAGCAAAGAAGCCATAAAGTTCTTGGATACCTTTAGGTAAATTGTCTAGCGGCCAAAACATGGTATCTAAGATGATCCCAGTGACAAGAACTGCACCAAAGCGAATTCCAAACAATTCAGGCATTCTTTTTGAGTTTGTAACCGGTCTTTTGGCAATACCTATCATTTCGATCCAAAATCGATTAGAAAAAGTTGGCACTGAAGATTTTAAATTGGAATCATTTATTGCACCAGAGTCTAGCTTTACTCGAGAAATGCTTGCACTGATTGCATCTTTAAGTGAAAGATTTGGTTTGCTGGAGAAGCCATTTCTCAGATTCTTTCTAGCCTGCCATGACTTGTTGAATTCAACTAAGATTTTGGTTCCACCAGGAGTTTCTTCAAGCTCACAAATAAAATCAAGAGCGAACTCAGTCCTGTTCTCGTTCTCCGGAATAGGATGATCAAATTCAAAAAAGAAAAGAGGTAGGTTCACTGGGGTGTGGAGAATTGTAATGTTTACAGTAAATAACTTGTTTGTGTTTATTGCTTACTTCAGTATATATACAAGTCTAAGTTGCCTAAAGTATTTGAACTTGTATGGTTGTTACAAATTGAAAATTTAAATATCAGCTGATTTGATTTGTGCTTATCCTCTTGCTGTTGTTTGTTGCAGATTCGGTTAGGATTTGAACTTGCTGATATGGTTGCTTATCTGCTGCTGTTGGTTTGTTTGAATTCTCTTGTATATCCTTTACATGCCCCCTCAAGACGGTGGAGCCATCAGCTACACCAGTCTTGGATCTGAGAAACAGAAACCTTTGTCTGGTAAGTGGTTTGGTGAGACCATCTGCAAGTTGGTCAGTTGTAGAGATATATGAGACCTTTACATCTCCTGAGTAAACATGGTGTCTAACAAAATGATAGTCAATTGCCAGATGCTTCATTTTAGAATGGAAAACAGGATTTGCAGTCAGATATGTAGCCTCAATATTGTCCGAATGAAGAGTTGGAGATCTGTTGGAGTGAACATGTAATTCAGAGAGTAGGTTCTTTATCCAGGTAAGTTCTGCAGTTGTGTTTGCTATAGCTCTGTATTCTGCTTCAGTGGAAGATCGTGCTACTGTCCTTTGCTTAGTTGATTTCCAAGAGATTGGATTCCCACCAAGATAAATGATGTAGCCTGTGGTTGAAAACCTGTCATCCAAATTTCCAGCCCAGTCTGAGTCACTGAAGGCAGAAACATATAGGTTGGAAGGCTTTTTGAGAAATAAGCCATGATGTATAGTTCCTTTGAGGTAGCGTAGAACCCTTTTTAGACTTGTCCAATGAGTTTGTGTGGGAGAGTGCATAAATTGGGACAGTTTGTTGATGCTGTAAGCTATGTTTGGTCTTGTTAAGGAGAGATACTGCAGTGATCCAACCAGTTTCCTGTAGGCAGTGGCATCTGCTGAGCTGGAACCATCTTTGAGCTGAAGCTTCACATTTGTAGGCAATGGAGTTTGTGTGACTTTGGCATTATCCATGTTGAAGTTCTGAAGAATGTCTCTGATGTATTTGTGTTGTGATAGGAACAGACCTGTTGATGTAGTGACAACCTCAACTCCAAGGAAGTAGTGTAGGTTACCAAGGTCTTTGAGAAAGAAACGATGAGCAAGTTGTTGCTGGAATTGTCTCAAGGCTGCTGTGTTGTTGCCAGTTAGTAGCAGATCATCTACATAGACTAGAAAGTATAAAATAACTGAATCCTTGGCATAAACAAAGAGTGAGGCATCAGAGACAGATTTGTAAAAACCATAATTAATTAAGAAGCTGCTGAGTTCCTGATACCAAGCTCGTGGAGCTTGTTTTAAGCCATAGATGGCTTTGTTAAGCCTGCAGACATGGTTTGGCTTATTAGTGTTGATGTAGCCAGAGGGTTGGGTCATGAAGACTTCCTCAGTGAGAGTACCCTGAAGAAAAGCATTATTTACATCCAATTGAGAAATTGACCATTTATGAGCAAAAGCAATGCAGAGAACAGTTCGAATGGTTGTTGGTTTAATCACTGGACTGAAGGTCTCTTTGAAATCCAAACCTGGTCTTTGATGAAATCCTTTTGCAACTAGTCTTGCTTTGTATCTATCAATAGTACCATCTGGTTTTCTTTTGACACGATAGACCCACTTACAGCCTACAACATTTTGCTTGGAAGAGGGTGGCACTAGGTCCCAAGTGTTGTTTTTCACCAATGCATTGTGCTCTGCTGTCATTGCATGTCTCCAATTGATATTATGAAGAGCCTGTTTGACAGAGGTAGGTTCTAGGGAAGGTGTTATGGTATGTTTGGTAACTGTGTGAATGACTTTTGGCTTGTGAATGTTGTTTTTGGACCTGGTGGTCATGGAGTGGGTTCTTGTGCTAGGATGTGAGTTTGTGGATATTAACATAGATGCAGGCAGATTTGAGTTTGAAGTTTCATTACCTGATGGGACAGCTGTAGGAGCACACACCAAGTGATCAGTTGAATTCTGAATGGTCGAGCTGGCTGACTGGTTCAATGTTGGTGTGACTGATGAATATGTCAATGGCAGATCAAGAGCAGCTGTTGAAGGTAGTTGCGGTTCAGGTTTGAATGATTGATGGGGAGACTTATTGAAAGGAAACATGTTTTCATGAAACAAGACATGTCGAGACACAAAGATTTTTTGTGTTTGTGGATCAAAACATTTGTATGCACTCTGAGTTGGTGAATAGCCTAGAAAGATGCAGGGTCTAGACTTGGGTTGTAATTTGTGACTGTTATAGGGTTTTAGCCATGGGTAACAGAGGCATCCAAACACTTTTAACTTAGTAAAGTTTGGTGTTTTGTTAAACAATGTTTGGAATGGAGATTTCATGTGAAGTATGGGTGTAGAAAGTCTGTTGATGAGGTACACAACAATTTGGAATGCTTGAGGCCACAATTTTAATGGCATAGATACATGGTGCAGAAGGGCTAGTCCAGTTTCAACAACTTGTCGATGTCTTCTTTCTGCATTATGTTGAGGTGTGTGTGGTGGAGTGGTTAGGTGAGAGATGCCATGTGATGCAAATAGGTTGGACAATGCTTTGTATTCACCACCATTGTCAGAGTACATAGTAAGGATTGGTGTATTAAAATGTTTTTCAACTAATGCTTTATAGGATGAAAAAATTGAGTAAACATCTGATTTCTGTTTAAGGGGAAATAACCATATGTATTTTGTATAGTGATCAATGAAGATCACGTAATAGTGAAAGCCATCCAAAGAAGGCGTGTGTGTTGGTCCCCATACATCAAAATAGATTAACTCAAGTGGCTTAGAACTGGTTAAAGATGACTGAGCAAATGGAAATTTTGTGCTTTTATTACAACAGCAGGAATCACAAATGAATTGTTTATTGGTGAATGAAGAAGACAAGTTAAAAACATTAAGCATTTGACTGAGGATTTTAATGGAAGGGTGACCAAGGCGATGGTGCCATAACTCAATTGACTCTTTGACAGTAAACATGGCTTGGACAGGTTTTGAAGAGGACAGCATGCAACTTGGTAGCTCGTAGATGTCATCTTTATTCAGACCTTTCACTAGTGGTGCCCCCGTAGCTAGATCCTTCATCAAGAAATGAAAAGGAAAAAATTCAATTGAAACTTTGTTAGTCTGGCATAGTTTGGAAACAGAAAGTAAATTGCTTTTCATATGTGGAACATGCAAGACATTTGTTAATTGAAGAGGTTTATTGGTTGTAGGGATAACAGATGTACCAGTATGAGATATTTTCAAACCTGTTCCATCACCTACAAGGATCTCATCTGGTCCTCCATATTCTGTGTACAGGGACAGATTGTTTAGATCTGTGGTGACATGATGTGATGCACCTGTGTCAACAATCCAATTTGCAGAGTTCCTTGGTTGGGATTTGGTGACATGATTTGCAACTGGTTCCTTGTCAGGTGTTGTAGTGCTTCTGCAGAACTTTGCACTATGACCTGGTTTTTCACATAGTTGACAGATTAGTCGTGGGGTAGTGTATGTTGCATTCTGAAATGATCTCTTCCTTTGGTATGCAAAATTGTTCCGGTTTTGATTGTTAGACTGATTTCCTCTGCCTTTGTAAAACTGACTACCTCTGGTTTTTCTGGCAAATTGAACAGTTGCGAGTGATGGCTGAGGAAGTTCTTCTTGTTTGATGATCCTTTCATAGTCTGTCAATTTATCATGGAGCTCTTCAAACGAAATTGGAGTTTCACGAGCTCGAAGTGCTGTTGATATTTCTTTGAAATCTGGCACTAGACCATTGAGAATGAAAAAAGTTAGATCATCATCAGAAATTGGTGCTTGAGATAATGCCAGATCATCTGTAATGCTTTTCATAAATTGCATATATTCAGCAATTGAATGTCCCTCTTGTGTTGCCATTGTAAGTTTCTTTTTCAATGACATGATCCTGGATCGTGTTTTGCTGGCAAATGGTTGAAAGTTTTTGCCAAGCTTCTTGAGAGGTTGTGACAGTTGCTATGATTGGTATTATGGATTCGGTGACTGAGGCTATTATAGCATGCAGAATAAATTTATCCTGCCTGCGCCATAGGTTGTGAGCTGGGTTAGGACTTTGGTTTCCATTTATGGTGATGGTGGATTCTGGACAGGGAATGGTACCATCGAGATAGCCAATGATGTCATGACCATCAAGGAGTGAAAGAAGTTGAATCTGCCAGGATGAAAAATTGGTAGAATTTAATTTTAGAGAGAGCCGTGCTGCAGCATTGATGGAAATTGGTTCTGTTTTGACCATGTTTGTGGTAGCAGTTGGTTGGAAGTTGTTGGCAGCCATTGAAGTTGAAGGAAGGAAAAAGAAATTGAGGATCGAAGGCCTTTAAGCAGTAGCTCTTGATACCATGTGGAGAATTGTAATGTTTACAGTAAATAACTTGTTTGTGTTTATTGCTTACTTCAGTATATATACAAGTCTAAGTTGCCTAAAGTATTTGAACTTGTATGGTTGTTACAAATTGAAAATTTAAATATCAACTGATTTGATATGTGCTTATCCTCTTGCTGTTGTTTGTTGCAGATTCGGTTAGGATTTGAACTTGCTGATATGGTTCTTATCTGCTGCTGTTGGTTTGTTTCAATTCTCTTGTATATCCTTTACATGGGGAGCCACTATAAACAGTGTTTCCATGTGAAAGGAAAATCAAACAATCAAGTAAGCTCATAATTTTGTAACTTGGCCGGTGTATGGACATGATCACAATGCTTGCACTCTGCGCAATTCGCTGCAAGACCTTGACAACCATGAATGCGCTTGTTGAGTCCAACCCGGAAGTTGGTTCATCAAGAAACATGACAATTGGATCATGAATTATGTCAATTCCAATTCAAACTCGCCTGCCTTCACCTCCAAAGACACCTCTATGTCCTTCATTTCCAATCACAGTCTTTGCTGCACTTCTCAGGCCTAGTTGATCAATCACAGCTTGAACTCTAGCCTTCTTCTTCTTCTTTCAGCCGAGAACATGAGTGTCTCTTCAACTGTAAGCATTGGAAACAGAAGATCATCTTGCATAACATAAGCAGAAATCACCCTCAAAAGTCTTGACTCCAAAACCTCACCATTCAAAGTTAAAGAAGCCTTTAAGCTCTCTTTTGCAATCTGGTTCGCAAGTGCATCAATGAGAGTGGATTTAACCAGACCCACTTGCACCAAGGACTGCCATGGTTTCACCTTCTCTTGCTTCACCCAAAATATCATTCAACAACATCTTGGTGTTAATCTCATGAATCAGGCTTGCCTTTCCCATTGAACGGCAAGCAAATAACCAATAAATCAGTTTAACCACCAATCACATTAGATGATCCCGATCAACCAGTCAATCCCACATAAATTCTCCCACCCTCTATCCACTGTCCATTTTATAAAATTGAATAAAGCTAGATGAAATCTCACAAAAGCTGCATGTAATTTTCTTACAGAAAAGTTGCATATGATTTAGTAGGAGAGACTCATAGGTAATTTGTTTTATAGCAGCATAATACAAGTCATTCATCTCAAATCCACTGCCTAATAATATGAATCATATGGGAAGATTAAATAGACTATAGTGCAAAATTCATTATGAGATTCAATTTCAATAAGCAGAAATACAGTAACTAATGGAAACATATTCAAGTTCTTGTAACCAGTTAAACAAAATGAAAACAGTAAAGAGAAGAGCATCAGCAGTTACATACCTGATGCAGCAATTTGTATCCCTAAAATTCACTAAAAATAAACCTGCAAACTAATCCCAAATACCCTTTATATCAATTGTTTTTTCAACTGCCCTCATTTTCTCAAAGCTCGAATTCTTCATCTCTAAGAGCGAGCTCAGCTGCCTCTTCATCTTTCTCATCAAGAATAAAGTACTCATTTTTCTCCACCGGCCTAAACATATAAAAAGATCACCAAATAAAATGCCAAACTGGCGGTCTCATCAGCTGCATTTGCTAACCCACTCGTACTTGTAAGCTGCGATCGTCCTCAAAGCAAACACCACAATTCTTGTAAAATATAACTAATCAATCACCACAATATAAAACTGCCTAATCAGAGTTAACTTCGCCAAATTTCTCGCTGCACAAAAAATAAAGTAATTGGATAATCATATTGGTCAAAGAAGATTTGAGAAACATGTGTGTGGGGACACATTGAAGAGCTATGTTAGGAAAAAAGGGTACACTCTTTTATTAGGTAGTTAGGAATTCTTTAATTTATTTATTAGTAATAATGACTATATTATAGTATTTGAATTATTTCTATGATTTTTTTTTTTTTTTTTTTTTATCTTAGTTAGGTAGCATGCACAACTCAAATATTGTAACAATTATCAAGTTTTTTTTTTTATTCCATCAGCGATGCTTGCTTGTGCTTTCAATTTGGACATCTTAAAAAAATTATTATTAGTTAAGCTCCTCTTGATAAGGATTGTCTTTTCACTAATTTTTAAAATTGAATTTTGTTTTCTTATTTCATTATGAGTACTATTATTATATAAATAAAACTTAATTGTTAATTCAAACTATTCAAACATGCAAGTAAATAAACCTATCAATAGATTAAAAAAAGGCTATACTATATTGTTATTAATAAGTCCAAAAAAAAGGGCTATATTAAGTATTTTTTTGATATATTTATTTTATAGACAATAAATTTTCGATAAATTAGAGAAGATAAAATTCGAACTTAGAATTAGACCTGCTCACGGCCGGACAGCCCGTTCGGCCCGACAGTCCGACCCGTATTGGGCCGGGCTTGAGCAGGGATTTTTTAATCCGGGCCGGCTCGACCCGGATTACTATTTATATAATAAAATAATAATATTTTTTAAAATTTAATTATAAAAAATAATTTTAAAAATTATATTTTTTAAATATAAATGAACAGTGATTTGGACTCGCGGGTCGGCCCGAGCCCACCCAAGGCCTGGGCAAAAAATTTAAAAAAAATTCGAGCCGCGATCCGGCTCGGTTCATGAGCACCTCTAGTTAGAATCCTCCATTATTGAAGAGATCATGGTCATAAAATAAAATAGAAGAATTTTGCTGATGAATATTTTAAATATATATTTTTAAAAGAAAAATGTTAATGAGTGGCTAGTAGTCTTGGTTAAGATGGTATTTATAAAATGAAAAGTGTAATAAATGTATTATTTTTTCTTGAGTTCAATAAAAATAATGTATTAAATGAACACAAAAAAAAGTAATTCTTAACTGATACCTATAGACACTTATTAAATGAATCATTTTTAAAATTAATTAATATATTATAGTAATAATATTATATTAAATATAATAGTTGATAATTTTATTTATCATTTTTATGCATTAAATAAAAATATTATTATATATATATAGTAATCTTAACAAATGCAGTTAAAATACTAGTTAACAAAACGAAAAAGAAATCAAAACTAGAAAAATTATAAAAGGATAAGAAAAATAAATAAATAAATAGGGGTATTTTAGACAATTTATAACTCTGAAGTTTCATTTCATTAAATAAAATTAAATTTTGTTCACTTCAAGGCGGAGAAGTCCGAGGTGATGATGGTCCGGCTCATAATTAAAACCAGGAAAGGAGATAGACACCCTAAGAAACACGGGAACAAAAGAAATTTCAATTCCCTAAATACCCTTTGACTAATCCTGAATTTACACGTCACCTGCACGCTTCTTCGCGTAGTTTTATCCGAATCAGAGGACCAATTAAGCCTTTCCATAATTCCATTTCATTTCAGGAATACCTATTTATTGCTTAGCCGCCCTCCCTGCCATTTTCTAACTCGTTTTCAGAAGTTTCCTTTTTTTCCCTAAAAAATAAAAAAACAAAAACAGAAAATTCAAATTTGGAAGTTTTAAGAGATCGTAACGACGTCGGATCATTGCATCATTTTTCATCTATCATAGTAAGAAAAGAAGAAGAAGAAGAAAAAAAAAACGTTGAAAATTCAAAAGGAAAAAAATTTAAGAAAAACTTTCGAGAGACAATCTCAGAATTGTCTCGGTTTCTTGCTGCGAGATTGGACCTTAGCGGGAAATTTTTTTTCCCAATTTTTTAATCTGTAAGTTTTTAATGACTTTGACTATATATATTTTTTATGTTAAAATTTTGAATTAAAAAGTTTGATTTTTTTTTTTTAATCTACAATTCTCGTTATTTAAATGCATTGCTGTCTCTCTGTCTGTTATCAATCTTGTTTGACTGCTTTAATTGTACAATCAACGTTTATTTTCTGTTTAGTTGCTGAGAAAATTGGAGGAAAAGTAATTCGAGTTTTCTTTTTTTTTTTGGATAAGCTTTTTGTTTCATTTATCCAAGAAAAGTAATTCGAGTTTTTGGTGTTTCTAAAGGTTAATATTTTCTTCTTTTGTAAGAAATATGTTTTAACATTCTATATTTGGTTGTTCTTTAATATCCTTGAAACTGGGATTTCAAGATTTTGTATGGAAGTGACAGCTGATAGATCCCCGTTCCCGGGCTTGCTTTCCTTTTCTTTTTTTTTTCATTTTATTTTCTTGCTGATTAAAAGGGAACAATTTAGGGTTTAATATTTGCTTGGTTTAATTTTGAATTCAATGCAGATACATGAAGGTAAAGAATAAATATCGTTGAGAAGAACGAAAGGTTTTGGATGTTTACTGTGATTTGTTGGATTCATTTTTTTTAATAAAAAATAAAGAATCTGAAAAGGGGTTTTTGTTATTTTTCCTTGAATTTTGTTAATCTAGTGAAGGTTTAGTATTGACAAATGAATGTGGTTGGCAAAGTTGGGAGTTTAATTTCACAAGGTGTATATTCTGTTGCTACTCCTTTCCATCCTTTTGGTGGGGCTGTTGATGTGATTGCTGTTCAGCAACAAGATGGGACTTTTCGAAGCACGCCTTGGTATGTTCGGTTT
The DNA here is from genome assembly GCA_030761205.1 of Fremontodendron californicum. Classification (NCBI taxonomy): domain Eukaryota; kingdom Viridiplantae; phylum Streptophyta; class Magnoliopsida; order Malvales; family Malvaceae; genus Fremontodendron; species Fremontodendron californicum. Next base: position 5,744,285 of record JAULJL010000009.1, on the reverse strand, counting down.
GGGAAGTTTCAGGGTGTTTTAAAAGGGGCTGAGAAGGTTGTTCATATAACTGTTAATGGCGTTGAAGCGGATTTTCATATGTGTCTTGATAACTCTGGGGAAGCATATTTTGCAAGGGAGGTTGATTCTTGTAAAGGAATTGAGACAAATGGAGATTTGAAAGATTCTGATGGTGAAGTCATACAGGATGAAGGTAAAAAAAATATTGCTGAATTTTGTAGACTTGAACATAGTGTCTCAGATTCCGGGGTGGCTCAGTTGAGGGACGAATGTGATGCCACAAGTCCAAAACGGTTTGAAAGGGTAGAATCTGATACTAGGTTCTATGAATTTCAAGATGAGCAGTCCTCTATAGAGGGTTCGGTTAACTTGTCAAAATTTGGGCCTGGCCGATATGAGGGTTTAGATGGTGAGTGTTTTGGTGAAGCACAAGGTTTAGATTCAGAAGTTGTCTTGGTCAGTGTGGATGGCCATATACTTACGGCCCCTGTCTCAGCATCAGAACAGAGTGCTGAAAATGTGCAACTAAGCACACCTCAGTTCCATCTAGGACCAGGTGAAGGACCTGATTTTTGTGAGGGTAATGAGGAGTTTAGTTCAGGTGACAATGTGTGGCCTGCTGACTATATTAGTAAGCTCAATTCAGCAGCAGCTAAGGATTCCTCCGATAATTTTTGCAGCTTGAACAATGAATCTACTGCTTTGAGCCATCCAGAAGTTTGTGAAAAAAGGGGGGAACGTGCCTGTCAAATTGAAGAAACTCAAAACCTTTCTAACCATGAAAGTGAATTGAACAGGCAAAGTGATGTTGAAGATTCACCTGTGCATAATAAGAAGGATGATATTTTTAAGAGCTGCCTTGAACTATCTGAATTGGGCAACCATGGTGAAAACACCGATTCTGAAGAAATAGATAGCCCATTAGAAGCTCAAATTCCACAAGATAAACCTTCTTGCAGCTCTCCAAACGTTGATGAAACTGAAGATGGAGCTGTTGGTGACTCCAGAAATAAAGATGTGTTGTCTTCCTCTTGTAGGCCCAATTCTTCCAACAATAATGGATCTCCTGATTTACCAGTTGAGGGTGAACCAGTTGAAAAGGAAGTGTTGGATACAGATTATATGGGTTCTAACAATGCGTCTGTTGATTCTGTTGGTAATGACCCTGAACGGAAAGATGAGCAGTTTGGTACGTCAGCAGCAACTGAAGGGATAAATAGCAGTCAGCAAAGTCCTGCACCTGAGGATAGGAGTAGCAAAAGTGAGATTGTGGAAACTGAAACAACTTCTGGTAAAGAGATAGAAACTCATGCTAGCCTGGGTAAGGAACTAAGGACCTTTGCCTCCTTTAACTGTTTTACTCTCTTATTGTTGCTCTGATTCTCCTGGAAAACTTACGTTGTGTTTTGTTTGAGAAAACAAAGTTGTTCTTTATTTTCATTTACATAAAATATAGAGAATGTGAGAGAAAACTTGTTTAGTTGGAAAAATAGAAAACGTCTTCTAGAAAGTGAGAATGAAAACGGGCCAAAATTAGAGAACAAAAAAAAGATGTTTTCAAAGAAACAAGTGAATTTTAAAATATTTTTTAGCTGTCATTGCAAGCCATCTAAGACCCAGGTTCGAATCACCAAATATGCAAGATTATTTTTATTTTCTTTTTGGCTGTCACTGTAAACAATCTAAAGCCCCAAGTTTAACTCACCTCACCTGACATGCTAGATTATTATTAATTTTGGGGTAAAAGCTAAAAAAACCCTAAAGTCACGTCTCCTCCCTAATTAGTGCTCTAATACTTTATTTGACATCTATTTTTGGTCTTTTTTGTTTTATAGAATAGTTTTGGTCTTCTTTTTTTTTTTTTTTACATTTGTAGAGTTTGATTGGGAAAAGAACAATATTTGTTCTTTTTCTTGATAATTATTAACCTTATGAACCGTTGTTCTTTTTTTTTTTTTTTTGAACTCTTTTGTTTATTTTATTGGAATTTTTTAAATTATTTTAGCTAAAATTTTACGTTTTCTTTTTCAAGAATTACTTTTCATATTTTTATTTTGAAAATGCATATACCAAACACATTTTCACTATTTTTATTTTTGAAAACATGTGTTCATTTTTATTTACCAAACATGGTTTTCAAATTTTAGAAAATAGAAAATGAAAATTGTTTTCAGAAAATAAATATAGAAAATATTTTCTCAAACCGATCAGAGTCTTAGCTTCTCTTGCTCACCTTATATTTCCAGGATTTGAGATCTCACTCTGTGGAAATGAACTTCATGCGGGTATGGGATTAGATGCTGCGGCTGAAGTCTTTGAAGCACACCGCATATCACAGGAGGAATATAAAAATAAAGCAATGTCAATTATTAAGAATGCAAACCTAATCATCCGATTTGGAGAGAGGTACTTTCCATGGGAAAAAGCTGCTCCTACTGTTCTTGGAATGGCTGCATTTGGTTTAGAGTTAGCTGTTGAGCCCCAAGATGCAATCCCTGTTGAACAGAATGAGTCATCAAACCCAAAGGATGATGATTCTATAGTCACTTCCACATCCTCTGGCCGTAGATGGAGGCTCTGGCCTAATCCCTTTAGAAGGGTCCAAACACTTGAGCAAACCAGAAGCAATTCATCAAGTGAGGAGGAATTTGTTGATACTGAATCTGGTCAACAAAATTCACAAGCAGATTCAACTCCAGCATCCAGTGGAAGGATTGAATCTCCCCGCAAGCAATTTATTAGGACAAATGTTCCCACTAGTGAGCAGATAGCTTCCTTGAATCTGAAAGATGGTCAAAATATGATTACTTTCAGTTTCTCCACCAGGGTTCTGGGAACACAACAGGTTTCAATTCTCTACCACTCAATTCTTCCTGTAGGTTTGCAAGGTTTGTGTTATGCTCAAATTTTATCCTCTTAAACCTATGCATCTTTAACAGGTTGATGCTCATCTTTACTTGTGGAAGTGGAATGCAAAGATTGTAATCTCAGATGTTGATGGAACTATTACCAAGTAAGGATTTTTATCTCCTGATGTTATCTCTCTCTGCATTATTTAAAATGTTCTTGTTTCACCCATTTATGGACCTTCTAAACTCACTTGTGATTCTTATTATGATGTATATTCTGGAAATGGTAGATAATTTTCTTACTAGACATCATTATGATATGAGTACGATACTGGAACTAATAAATTAAACTGGACTATAAAAGTAAAGGAGAAATTTTTTAATAAACCATATACTTATATTTGAAGCTGAAATTAGATCGTCCATTATGATCTTTAGTATTAAAGCAGCAATGAGCATTTCTAGAAGCTCTCCTACCCTATTTGATTTGTGGTTAAATCTTTCTTTTGAATATGTTTTAATCATGTATAGTTTTAATACAAGATTTGTCTTTCAATAACCTTGACACATTTCTTTCAGGTCTGACGTTTTAGGCCAGTTTATGCCTTTAGTTGGAAGGGATTGGACACAATCTGGTGTAGCTAAACTTTTCAATGCTATTAAGGTATGCTTTTTCTCATTTGTTTTAATGTTCACTTGATTTAATTTAGCCTTACTGGTAAGTGATCATATATTCCTTCGTCAGGTTTTAGAATGCAAGTTTATGGAATAACATTTGACAACCTTAGTATTATGATGATGTGAACATTATCCCGTCCCCGTTATGCTCCTTAACCATTTTTTTTGTTCTGAAATTTATTTTTGCACTTCTTAGATACCGTGTGTTGATAAAAGAAAAAATTCTTTTCCAGAACTTGCATCCATGTCCATCCACCTCTCCCAATAACATGTATGTGCATACATAAACACAGTATTGTTTCTAGTGAAACTGGGTTCAATTATCCAGTCACTTTGGAGTTCGATTTAAATGATAAATTGTTAGGCAGTGTGGTTATTTATTTATTTTTTTATAACCAGTTTGTGTCTTGAATTTATTCCATTAACTAACATATTTCAACATGCATGTTAGCAAAATGATTTCCTTGGGTATCTGATGTCAAATACTGAATTTTATGTTCACAACAGGAGAATGGATATCAGCTGCTATTTCTGAGTGCACGTGCAATTGTTCAGGCATATCTAACCAGAAGTTTTTTAATCAACCTGAAACAGGTAGCAAAATAGCCCAGGTTTTGGTGTGCTTAGCTTCTTATTTCAATGTTAGACAATTATAAGATACACTTTTTTTTCTTCAAAAGTATTATTTGCTTTTGCATCCAAATACAATTTTTACATTTTCCTTATGAAAGCAAAAAGGCAATTGCAAAAGTAACAACTAAAGAGATAAGCTAACATTTTGAAACCATCTTCCTTGTTAAAATGATTTTACTTTGAAATTATGAGTTTGTAATATGTTTTTAACTGATTGATTTGTTTATGCAGGATGGAAAAGCTTTACCTAATGGACCTGTTGTTATCTCTCCTGATGGTTTGTTTCCCTCATTGTACCGTGAAGGTGAGGTCTTGCTTTTTTTCTTTTTCTTTTTTGACATTGTTTCTTTATTGAAGTAATCTAGTTTGTTGTTTTAAGTTTGCATCACTCCTTTTCTTATTTTTCTTCCTTGTTTGTAATAATTTACAAGTTCCATTCTGATTTATTCTACCATTTCCACCTTATTCATGGCAGTGATAAGAAGAGCACCTCATGAATTCAAAATAGCATGTTTAGAGGTAAATTCTGAAATACTCAACCTTGTTTCTCAATGTAGATCGAAACAATTACTGTGATCGAAACAATTTTATATGTGCATTGCAGGATATCAAGAAACTTTTCCCCTCCGACTACAATCCATTTTATGCGGGTTTTGGAAACAGAGACACAGATGATCTTAGTTATAGAAAAATTGGGATCCCAAAGGGCAAGATATTTATTATTAACCCGAAGGTAAACATGTTTTCTATGCCCTACTTATGAGAGAAAAAAAAAAAAAAAAAAAAAAAAGAGAAGAAAAAATGAACCAAAACCTGCAATAGGGTTACTATATCGACTTTCTAACAATCCGACTCAAAACTGGCAGGGTGAAGTGGCTATGCCTATTAGTCATTGTATTGATGTGAGGTCTTATACGTCGTTGCATACTCTTGTTAACGACATGTTTCCACCAACCTCATTGGTTGAACAGGTAAAAGTGTATATTTCTTGCCTGTTTAAATACAATGCTACAATTCTCTGCAACTGTCCCTTGTTTGTCTTGGAGAGCCTTCGATGGATTTGTATGGTGTTGAGGGGGAAACGATCCCACATTGAGTAACCAAAGATTGGATTGTGGTTTTGTAAAGCAAAGGCAACCCTTTCCCTATGAGGTTTCTTTTTTTAAAGGATAAAACCGTGAGGACGGTTTTTAGACCTCCAAAGCGGACAATACCTCATAGCGGGTGCAATCCAACAAATCCTTGCATCAACAATGGTGCTGTATGTGGGAATCCGTTTTGGATCCGTACCAGCCCTCAATAAAAACACAGTCCACACCCTACTCTTGATTAGGGGGCTAGTGCTGAGGGGTAAACGATCTCACCTTGACTAGCCAAGGATTGGATTGTGGTTTTATAAAGTAAGGGCAACCCTTTCTCTATGAGGTGTCTTTTCTCAAAGGATAAAACCGTGAGGACGGTCTTTAAATCTCCAAAGCGGACAATACCTCAGAGCGGGCGCATGCAGTCCTACAAATCTTTGCATCTAAAATATGGTATCCCTGATTTTCCAATACCTTTGCAGGAAGATTTTAACTCGTGGAATTTTTGGAAAGTGCCATTGCCGGATATTGAGTGAGATATAAATGGTGGCTTAAAGAATTCCGTCTAGTTTACATCTGCTACAAACTAGATGACCAGTAGCTTAAAGTGCCCCCCATAGAGAAGAGATTATTCTGAGATTCTTCAACTTTTTAACCTTGCCTTCCACAGCTCTTTTAGTTTTATTATATTCATTGGTTACCTTCAAATGATCTGTAAGGATTCATAGATAGTTGAAGTGAATAAAATTAAAGTCATTGCCTCCCATAGCTGTATGTTCCTATAGAGGTGACATGAAAACATTTCTATGTTGATTTATATGATTTTATTAACTGTAATTTAACACTTTTTACATATTAGTATAATACCTTGTTTGCAGCTACAGTTTGAATTTATTAATTTAAATGAAATTTTATATATATATAATACGATCATAGTGTCATCAAGCTTTGTAATTTTTGTTTGAATTTAATCCTTTTTCTTAAATCATACAAAGTTAGACTTTTTTCATTGGATAAAGAGAAACTCATAAAATAAGATTCAAACTCAAAGTTTCAAATCTTATTATGAGAAAAAAAAATTTAAGAAATGTTAATGAGTATATGGTTAAGGTGACATTTAAAAATATATATGTAATTAATTAATGAATTATTTTTTTAATTTAATAAAAATAATGTATTAAATGTAATTTAAAATAATAATAATTTTTATTTCGTGCTTATAAACATCAATTAATTGGGTTCAAAAGTTTATGAGATTTTTTTTTTTTTTGCTTTTTAATATTGAGATTTTTTTTTTTTTTTTACAAAAAAGGTCATAGCCTAAAAATAAGAAAAAATATTGTAGATATTCGATAGTGCGATTCGAATTTTAAATTTGTTGAATATCATCTCTTAAATATAATTACATAAATCAACTGGATTAAATCCGAGTTCAATGAAAAATTGTCTTTGATAATTGAATAAGATTGTTTCTTATAGGTAAAGAAGGGGCAAGCTTTTTCCATATTTAGTCATATTTATTGCTTTAATATTCATTAAAAAAAAATCATCATGGTTATTTTTAATTAAAAATTAGGATAAGAATTACATTATTATTATTTTATTTTTTTTGCCAAAAGAAATATTATTTGTCAGTTAATGGATATCAATAGTAATTTTTTTATTTCCTGAAATTTAGAAAGAAAAAAAATTGTTGGTCGTTAAACAGAAAGAAGGAAAGCGAAACAACAGGCATGGGACTCGAACAATGCAGAATTTTTATTTTTTTTTACTTTCCCACGTCAACGCCCAAAGTTGTGTTGATCTATTTATTTTTTATACTTTTGATTTTATTTTTCTTCGTTTCGTTGCTTTACCAAACATGCAGAAGTGAAAAAATTTCACGACGACAATCAAACGCCATTAATTTTTTATGCTTCGTCGTCTTTCCTCATTTATTTTTGTTGGAATTCGTTAGTCTTTGAGATTGGAAGAAAAATGTCATGGATAAGAACGGCTGTCAACCGAGCCGTGGAAGTAGGCGGAAACAATAACCTGAGACGCACCGTATGGAGCTACGCCGATTCCGTCGTGCAACATGCTGGGTCCGCCGTTGTGGGAGGTGCCAAGATGCTCCAGAACCGCATTGTAATTCATATTTTTCTCTTTTTCAATTCTAACGGCACGGCGTTTCTCTTCTTTCGTCCAACATTTTTATTTTATTTTACGTTAATCAGGCGGCTAGGAATATGCAGAACCTTCGGATAACGGTAAAGAGACTTGAAGAAGTTTCGGTGTCATGTAGAGGAGTTGAAAGGGTTCAGCTTTTAAGAAGATGGCTCGTCGCCCTTAAAGAAATCGACAGATTATTTAATGATCAAAATAATAAAGATATTAATGATGATAAAAACAATATTAACAGCGACACTACTAATGATAATGACAAAAACGTTGATGATCAGTTTTCTTTCGAGGAGATCAAGGATTCTCCAAAAAAGCCAACTTTGGTCGGTAATCCTTTTTGTAGTTTTTCTTTTAAACTTTATATTATCTTTAAAAAAGTAGGTTTTTTCTTCTTCTTTTTTTAAGATTTTGTTGATGTTTGATTTAGTGACTATTGATCACAGGTTTATTACTATGATCCTGAATTCGGCGAACCAATGAATTTTCGGGAGGTTTTTCTTTATAGTCAAGCTCTTGAAGGCATGACGTTGTCAATGGTAAGTCCTTCATGATTAATGCCAATGTTTCCTTTTGTTTGCATTGGAAATGGCTTATAATTTAAGTTAATGGAAAAGAATTAATGGTTAAAAGTATATTTTATGCATCATAGCCATGAATTTGTAATTGGTAATCATACAATTTTTTTTAGTAAGGTTGTGCTTGAATTCATGAAGCATAATGTTAACAAGTATTGGAAGAACTATGATCATTGGAATGAAGGTTTTTATAAAGGAAATCTGATCCCTTCTTCCACTCTGTGTTAGAGTAACTAGGATATGGAGCTTGTTAAAGCTAAAGAGTTTGAGAAAGTATATTGTGGGTAGCTGACCAAAATTTGCTTATTTTGATGTCACAGTCTATGTTGCTGTGACTCTTTATTTTTTTTGAAATATCCGTGTCCGACACCCATTCGGACATGGATATGGGGATATGATCCCCCAAAGACCCTTCAAATACATGAAAAAACTTAGAATAAATCAAACATATCCGTGTCCGAGTAAGATAGGTCACAGTTAGTTTATTTCTGGTGCTTCATTGGCTTGTCATGCACATGGGATGGGAGAGCAATATTTCATAAGCCATATAAAATTGATTCTTGCTAAATTAAGGATCATCATCTGTTATCTATATCATTAGGTTAGGCCATCTCTAGCTGGACTATATACATCCTGCCATATCGACCTGGAATAATAGACTGATATACTGATTCATATAGCAGTTCGGATATATCATAATCATTTAAGAATCGATCAGAAAAACCAGTTTCATACTTGTTTGGCGGGTTTGACACTCCTATTAGAAGGCTGTAGCATTATGATATTGATTTTTTTTTCCCCTGCATTTTCGTGTAACTTTGTCTGCCTTGCATATTTGGGCTTTGTATTTGCTGATCGATTGAGTTTAACCGCAGGGTAACTCTTTTGTATGACTCAGATTCTTGAAGCACCAAATGAGGAAGAGGTTTCACTATTTATGGAAATAATTCGGTGATTTTTCTTACTCTTTTATTTACTTTTGAGTGTCTGATTCGCCATACTGGCCTGACTTAATCTCTTAAAGTTATTTTTGGGTCAATTATAAGGACGTGAGAGAAATTGTTTAGAAGAATCATATGCTTTTGTCTTCTTCTTATTATCCGAATTCCAAGTAAAATTCTTCTTGGTTTGGTCATATACAGGATCTGTATTGCAGGAGGGAAGGAAGTTCATGAGGCAGTAATGAGCAGCATAAAGAATTTAGCAATGGCATTCTCAAACTATGAGGAGGAAGTATTGGTAAGTACATTGCGCTATGATCCTTAAAAAACGATTAGAGTTAATCTAACGTATTGGTTCATTTTACCTTAATCTAACATAAAAATGACCTCTTCCTCATTTTTTCCCTGCAGGTAAAACGAGAAGAATTACTCCAATATGCTCAAGCTGCAATTGCAGGGCTCAAAGTAAATGCTTATCTTGCAAGGTGGTTAATTAATTATAATATATCTTTTTCTGTCGCTGAATATTTGTGGGCATCAACGAGTCACAACTTTCAAATTTCTACACTTTCTGTACATTTGATTGTGTTTCTGTTTGTTCATGTGTTGTTTCCTTATGTGCAGTACTTAAATTGGTGTTTTTAATGTTTCTGCCTCCAAATATTTTCCCCTAATAACATCCTTGATCATTATTACATAGGCTTGTCATATAGAGCTATAGTATTTGTAATTGATGTAAGTATATATGTATCTTGAATCTTAAGGAGATTGATTCTTGGCTTCTTGTTATAAAGCCCATGGAAATCCAGATGTGACCAATGTTACTTGTGATACAAGTTTTCGAAGGAAATGCTGCTAGATTTACGGAAGTCTTTGCCACATTGAATGTTGATCTTCTATTAACATCACTTGTGATTGTGTAATATTGATTTACTATCATTTCTTCACATGTTCAAGCAATTATAAACACTTGTAGACATGTTTAGTTCTCATAAAATAGGAGTGAAATGTAATCTTTTCCCTCCACTTTGTTTATGTGTCTGCTATCAGAATAGATGCTGAAGCCTGCAGTCTAAAGGAAAAACTTGAAGAAATGAAGGCACTCCAGAACTCTTCAAGTGAAGGTCATGAAGAATTATCTGAAAAACAAACTGCTGCAATGATAGAGGTGAATGCTAATAAATTATTCATGCAATACTTGTGCACCAATTCTGATTTGGAACACTGTTTAACTAAACTGACCAAACAACCTGAACAGATGTAATCATTTCCAGTTAAAACTGAAAAGCTGAATCAACCAGCATGTTTGCACCAAATTGAATTGGTCAATTCAGTTTTTGGGGTTTAAAAACAAGTTTGCTGAACCATAAATAAGTATTGCTACCATATCCTCTTGCAGTGATATCCTAATATTCATTTGCAAGGAAACAGTGGCTTGTCCTAGTTTTTCACTTTATGAACGATCTCGATCTTTCTTCTTTTTTCTTTTTAATTTCCTAAATATCATTACATTCTGAGCTCTCATGATAGAGCCATTTTTGTATATTTCACTGGTCCACAGGTGTATCAGATAGCTAATAAATCAAATAGTGCTCAGTATCTTTTGATTCAATAAAACTGAATGTTTTGATCTTCCCTGTAGGCTCTTAAAGAAGCTCTTGGCCTAGTCAGGCTATATTCCAGATTGGAGGTACTCTTACTAAAGAAAAAATCTTTGAGCAATGGGGATTCTGCACAACTTCATGCTGAAAAGGTACCTCTCTTCCACCTCATGCATTGCTTCTTTACATTATATAGCATTTGGTACACTGCAAAAATGTTAAACAAGATTTCAGGCTAACAACCAGTAGTTCTCTTTTAAACATGGACAAGACCCTAAGGTGTTTCTTGTAAGAGCTTCATGCCATCCTATTATACAGCAAGTGCATGCTATCTTACCCTGCTGTATTTTGTTCTGTTAATTTCACCTGCTCTACTCTGTTACCCTAATGAAAATGTGTTTTTTACCATCACATCTTGGAAAGATCTGTTTGGAAAACCATTCAATGGTCAATTATAGATTAGTTGTTGAAAAAGAAGATAAGGAAACCAGTATGATGTCATGGCCTTTTGCTTACTGTAACAGTTAATTATGCTATTATAACATGGTCCATTTTTGTTGCAGGTTGACAAATTAAAAGTTTTATCAGAATCTCTCATTAACTCAACATCAAAGGCTGAAAAGCGCATTTTAGAGCAAAGGTTTTAAATAGATCATTACTTACCCATTTTCCTGTTTGGAATATTTTAAAATAATTTAGTTCCTTTTCTCTTTTTTTATGTGCACTGACCTTCCAAGGCTTACTGACATTTTGTTATTTAGTTAGATAATTGGATTATATTGGAGTGAAATGAACTAAAACTAATATGAATCTGGGAAATTTGCTAGTGTTAACCAGATGTGCTGGTTAGATGATCATTACTATGCAACAGCAAATGTAACATTCCTATATATGTCAAATAAGGCAAAGACATTAATACATTGTGTATGAAAGGCTTCTTACTATTTCCTTTTTAATCTCCATTGAATTTTATGTTGTTCATTTTAGCATTTTATAGGTACAAAGTGCCTTTTTATTTTTCTTTTCCCTCTGTGTTTCAATCAGGTTTCAGAAAGAAGAAGCTCTCAACTTTCGTGTTGCTAAAGCCGACGAAGTCAACCAACATGAGAAGGTACTAATCCTCAAGAGAAGCTCTGTCCTTTTCTAATCAGAATATCAAATAAAGAACTTCACATAACCATTCACTTTGGTTGCTTTCTTTCTGAAATACATAGAAGGCATTGATCTCTCCTTCCTCCATCTCCTCTTTGTCTTCACCATCTATAAAGTTATTAGTTTCTTTGAAAAGTTTTTTTTCTCCCCTTTATATTTCTGTGAAACTGTTTCCTGTATAAAGTATATGAATGATACTCAATGTAATGCCTATGCTTCCATTCTCTTCATCAACTGTTTTGTCATCATAACATAAAGGAATGAGGACTCAATAGGGACTTTAAGTTTCCAATTATTGTCTGTGGATCAAGTTGTACTTTTCAACTGATTTCTGATGTAACATTTGCACATTGAAGTAAATTTTCCTTTTTTTTTCTTTCTTATCTACAAGTAATATCAAAGATAATTGATATGGATTTTTTCCCAGGAACTGGAGACAGGGATTCGAGAGCTTGAGAAGCAAAAAGATGAACTTGAAGCTGAACTTAAAAAGGTTTTTCTTTACTACTCTCTTCTTCTTCTTGGGAAAATTTTCTTTTCTGAATGGTATATCATCTGTCATTACACAGTTAAGTTTCAGTTCTACCCTTCCTTTTATTTCTTCTTTTGTGTATATACATGTGTGGTCGTGTGTGTCAGAGACGAATTGCTAGTTCTATTACTACCAATCTATGTTACTCTGACTCGAGTGTGAGTGTTGGATATGGGTATGTGTCTGACACTAATACGTTCAATTTTTTCCAAGATTTCCAAGTATTTGGAGGATCCTTAGAGATCATATCCCCATACCCATGTCCGGATATGCATTGGACATGGGTGTCGGTCACAGATACTTCAAGAAAAATAAAAAGTCGGAGCAACATAGCTACCAATAACTTAATGATTCATCAGTCCTGGGGGGGGGGGGGGGGGTTTCTCCATATGTTCCAGAGTGGGATTACAATTATGGCTATGAATCTGGTTCAGGTCAATGCATCACTTATTGCTGCCCGTGCACGCCTTCGCAATGCCAGGGAAGAGCGAGAGCATTTTGATGATGCCAGTAACCAGATTCTATTACAACTTAAATCAAAGGTATAATTGCTTTAACTCTCACCGTGGTACTAATTAGATGATATGCTTTTATAACTATCTCTCTATTCATATTCAGAATTTGCAAAACCAATTTGGCAACTATTTTGGATCCTTTTTTATTTATTTATACGTTTTTGCTTTCTGTTTCTTTTGGTCATAGGAAGAGGAAATTTCAAAATCGCTTGCTTCATGTAGAGTAGAATCAGATGTGGTTAATGCGTGGATTAATTTTCTGGAAGATACATGGTTTCTCCAAACCACCTACAATGAGCAAAAGGAGAAGCAGGTCAAGTATGTACATATCCTTTCTTCTGATTAGCTCATGAATTGATGCTAGCACTTCTATCGACTATTTATCCTTTTTAAAACAAGAAATGGTTGCAATATTACATTCTTATCTAATTTATGCTTTATATATGCCTGTGTTATTATATCTAACTCTATAAGTGTTAAATGATTACTCTGATATTTTTTTTTTTTTTCCATTTTAATTTGCTAGTGGTGAACTAGAGAGATATGGAGAATATTTTGTGAATCTGGTCATTCACCTTCTATCTGCTTACAAGGTATTGCTCTACCTACAATCTTATCCATGAAAGCTCCTCAAACTTAATGATATCCAGCTATGTTGCTCCGACTCTTCATTTTTCTTGAAGTACCCGTGTTCGACGTATATCTGGACATGGGTATGGAGATATGATCCTCCAAGGACCCTTCAAATACATGGAAATCTTGGAAAATATTGAACATACCCGTGTCCGACACTCACACCCGAGTCCAAGTAACATAGATATCCAGTACTTGCCATTCATTTCTGTGGAGTCTGGTGCAACATGTATTTCTCATTTTTATTGACACATCTGTTCCTATCTTTATACTAAGGAACAACTTAGGCCTTCCATCTCAAGAATTAGGCACCTGGTGGAGAACTTGGGCTCAAGTGAAAGGTATAAGGCTTTGTTTCTTTGAAATTCTCAGTGCATGATTAAGTCAAGCTTCATAATTCTTTTAATAAATCAGGTCAGGGGAAACAGCTAAGGATGAATCTCAAAAAGGTCTTAACCAAAGAAAAAATGTTGAAGAAGAATATCTGAATCTTGAATCCAAGGCATGTATCAATTTTACAGTAACCCTTTTTTTAGCACATCCATTATGCTTGGGGACATTGCTATGTCCTTCTAATAGCATAATATTTATGAATTTATAGGTTTTTCCTTTTTTTTTCAAAAAAATATTTCTATTGTTTATATTTATTTATCTGCAGTATGCAGTATGTAGAATATCACTTTTATCATGTTAAGATATGACAATGTTCCCTCTTTTTTCAGTTTTTAAGTACCTTTAGTGTAGTGGATTCAATGAAAACACAGATTTATTCTCCAAATGAAGGCATTTACAGGTATACAATTCTATCTTGTTTTTCATTCCCTTTATTAATGTGGAAATATATTACATAACATTGCCATTAATGGGACATGGTCTTGATCCAGGAAAAATGATGAAAGGGTCAAAGAGCTATTTGATGATCTTGAAAGTATAAAGGAAGAATTTGAATCCATTGAGAGACCAACTTTGGAAGTCGAAACTCCGAAGCAAAAATCGCAGACACCATCCAGCGCAAAGTCACAGACAAGTCCATGGTCGCGAATAAAGTCTTCCTTAAATAAGGCAGAACAAAAGAAACTGAAATTTGAGTTGGAACATGATGATGAAGAGACTTCAGAGTATGACACAGAGGAGATTGTAGAGTGGGAATATGATGCATTTGAAAAGGACCTAAAACCCAGCAACTAACCAAAACCCAACCAAATATTTTGCCTAATTTATCTGGTTTGTGGTCGTCATTATATGCCTCTAGAAAGAGATGAAGCTATCTTATTGTTCCAAAGGTTAGAAAATTTGTGTTAAGATAAATCTTGTTACTTCAGCAACAGCTGCAACTAGAGAAACTGATAGTTCATTGTGTTTGTATGTCAAACTTTGTGGTGTAAATTCTCCATTTTTTTTATATATACTGAAATGTATAGATAACTATGAACAAATGTAACTTATGTATATTTCTTTAAATCAAGCTATTCTCCATGTTCTTCAGGCTCTATGGTTCTAGTAATTCCATTTATCAGTAAATCTTTTTCTGTTTGATCACAAGTAACTTACTACAATTTTCATGCAGGGGAGGAGGATGTCGAATTGAATCATAATTATCGACAAAAACTTGAGTTTTACTAGATAGAAGGAGATTGTTTCCTGAAATTTTTACCAGCAAAATATGCAAAACAAGAGGTACAATGGCAATTCTGTCAAAAGGGTTGATTGCAGTAACAGTGAGTGACCTAAGAAAAGCTAGCATAAGGCTATTAATGATGCTATATTAGATGATTTCGTCTAATCTTTCCTGGATTTCCTGAACATAATGCATTCAAATCAATGGTACTAAGAGTGTTTCTATGACCCAAAACAAAAACAACTTTATAAAGGTTAGAGTTTCTGAAAGTGACTCCCTTGATCCATTGGGACTGGCCTTGAACTTTCAGATCTCAGTTCTGAGTTGTAATTGCAACTTTGAGTCCCCAGTAATAGCCTTTGATTGATTTGGCAAAGGTTTTTTTTGTTTTTTTTAACGATATGTTTACTTTTATTCTTTTATTCATTGTCAAACACATTACTGAAAAGAAGAATATATATATATATATATAAGCATTTTCATTTCTTTCATTTGTTTCCCTATCCTAACTTGTAGTCTTCCACTATGTCAGTGTCACTTTTGATCATTAAAATCTAAAAAGAAGTAGTAATTAATTAGGGTTTTGAGGCAAAGATAAAGCATTCAATATTTTAACAGAGCTATTAAAGAAAAGACTATTACATGCCTGCATTTAGCCCTTTATTAATGGTGTTTTGAGAAGAAAAAAAAAAGAAAAGAAATATAAAGGAAACAAAAACACAATTAGAATTTGGAAGACAAGTAAAAGAAAAATGAAGCAAATTAATTGGCTAAGACTGAGAGCATGAGCATGAACATGTTTCTGGCCTCATGCATTACAGCATTAGTTGTAGCTGTTACGGCTATTACTGGGGGCAATGTCGCAATGAGCACTAAAAAGGGGAAAGAAATTAGATGATAAATGGCTATCTCTTTCACTTTCAGGATTTGGATTGCTTAACTAATCCCTATTCCCTTGCATCTGCAATATCTCGTCTCTTCATGGGAATTTATTTGACTTTGGGACACCATTTCTTCCACCTTCCTCTAACTATTCATTCTGTGGCCATCTTTTTGGCCCATTGGTGGGAAGGGCGTTTGTTAGCTTAAAGCACTGCAGAGCTAAAATGTAGAATTTCCACCATTAATTATTACAAACTTTACCAAGGTTTTAGATATTGGAAACTAGTCCTGCCTACCAACAGATGCAAGAAATTGAGAAGCTCATGAGATTGGTGTTATAACATTGGGTTGAAATATATAGGATTCTGCTAACTTTTTGGTAAAAAAGTAAAGGAAATAGAGGGAAGAATGAAAATAAGAGAGTACCTTCTGCATTATCCTTCTTTTTCAATGAACACATTTGGCCTGGATTACCTCATTAATTGGAAGATCTTAAGCTTGCTTTTCCCAAATTTGCATGGAAAAATTATCACAACAATCAGATGACACAAACCAAAATTTCTGCAATTTTACAGTACAAAATCTATGTCTAACCATCTGGTTATTCAACAGTTAAAAATGTCTGCAACATCTTTACAGCATGATTAAAGAAAGTAAAACAAAGAGCCAAGGCTGCATTATTATGTGTTTCGTTTGAGATTCGATTTGCTTGCTTACCAGACACATTTACAGGTGCAAATAAAAGCAACAGATCACACATTCTGGCTCTACCAATGAACAGACCACACTATCTATTTCCAATTTCGAATAGCGGGTGCCTTTTACAATCTCCAAGATGAATATTCATCCTCAAAATTATGGAAAAATTAAATAAGAAGATTACAGGATCTTCTATTTACAGAATAAAGCTTCTTACAACTCAAAACTGCCCCCCTTTTCTGCTTCACTTATTTCCTTGAATTACAAGTTAGAAGTAGTGGCATCACAGGACAGTTCCAAGTAGTATGAACAAGATTAAATGGCATAGATTGTGTTCACTTCTGAATCAGAATCTGATAAATGCCATGAGCGTGTTTCATTCCTTGAAATCTTCTCTTTCTTTTTAACTTTTCGAATCCTTCTGTTTTTGACAACAAAATAAGTCATGGTGCCAAGAACTCCTCCCATTATTACTCCTCCTATAACTGTTATAAGAATTGCAGCCCACTTGTTATGTCGACCAACCACTATATACGATGAAGAAATAAATGAAATACTAGTGCAGACAGCAGCCAACCACATCAACTTATTAATCACCTCCACAACTCTTCTTTCTGATTTCAACTCTCCTCTTACAACTGTGATTTGTACCACCACGACAGCGAGTGAAGTGAAGAGTGCAATCGCATTAAAAATGAAGAAGATCTTAAACGATGTCCTGCTGACGACGACAGCCATTCCGTTGTCATTATCACCCCCAGGAACTGTGAAAATAGCTGCAAATGCAACTGTTGCGAAAAGCACAGATACCACTGTGACTGAATTGGTGGCATTGTTCATACCTGCCCTATGAAGT
The DNA here is from genome assembly GCA_030761205.1 of Fremontodendron californicum. NCBI lineage: Eukaryota > Viridiplantae > Streptophyta > Magnoliopsida > Malvales > Malvaceae > Fremontodendron > Fremontodendron californicum. The sequence continues at coordinate 5,726,876 of JAULJL010000009.1, read as the reverse complement.
TTACGAAGCTCCATGGCAATGCCATTCACATTTCTGTTTGTTTTTCGGGTTTGTTCAAGCTGGCTATGCACATCTTTCTTGATCTCTGTCACAGTTTTCCTCAGCTCATCTCGTGGCTGGTTTAGCTCGTTTGCTCTGACGGCACCAAAACGAGACAAACAGTCCTTTATTTCAGCAATTTCCTCGGAGAGTGGAAGCCCTTCAGCTATGTCAAGAGCTGTTTTATGGTCTCTTGTAAGCGCATTCACACTAGTGTCGGGGAGGTGTAAAAGTTCATTCACGATCTGCAAGAAACAACTTAGTCAATGTCATTAGCTAACTCTTTCCAGGGTTGCCATTTTATGTTGAATTGTTGATTGCATCCTAATTATTCGCCCATGTTCAACACATTAAACTCAAAGCAATGGAAATACCATGTATAAGAAGTGATAAAATTGAGAAAACAAAATTTGGGAAGAAAAAATGGGGGCAACAAAGAGAAAATAAAGACCCTGAAATCAGCAGACAGAACTGAAAACCATAGTAACAAGAGAACTACTGCCATTTATTTATGTTGAAGCAACATTTTAGACACCAGTTTTTTATCTTCAATTAGTAACAGGAAACAGACGACTTGAGCCATTGCAGCCAAATTGCATATGTAACAGCTACTCATAAGGCTGAAGAGGCAAACTATTGTGTATATATATGTATAACACTAATCAATACCTCTGTCCGTTTTTTCCGAGTAGCCACATGTAATGCTGTATTACCAAACTTGTCTGGGAGCATGACAATCGCTGAATCTGCCTTAAGAAGCAACCTCACCACCTCGCAGCTAAACCCTTTGACTGCCATATGCAATGCTGTCTGCCCTTTCTTATCAGTCCTTCTTGCCAATTGCGGATCCTTGTCAAGCAATGCTTTAACAATATTGACATGCCCTTGCCTGGAAGCAAAGTGTAATGGATTTTTTCCATTTGCTTTTGGTATCTCTAACAGGCTAGGATCTTTGCTGAGCAATTCAATAACTACAGGTGTATGTCCTTTTGTAGCTGCAGATACAAGAGGGGTCGAATTTGCTTGTCCAACTGTTTTACTTAGACCTGGATCATGGTCCAATAGCACCTGCACAATGGCTGCATAAAGGTAGTTATCGAACCGAGACAAACTGCAGCATCCTAAGATGTAATTTATGCTAAAGAACATAAATGAAAGCAACCAGAAAACATGCAACTTGTGAGAGATTAATTCATCAGCAGCCTTGGAGTAACAAAAACATGCACTATGACAATCATTGGTTATGTTGTTCCTACTGTACTTTCCTGGCAAAGTTTCAATCTCTTGAAAATGGCACTGAGAATCTTGACTCAAAAAAAAGAAAGAGACATTCAGAATAAATATTTTGATTCCTGCACAATTCAGAAGTAGCAAATGGCACTTATTAAGATTTTCATATTTGTACCTACTTCGACCCTTTGCTAAAACATCGATCTTAGAACCTATTGTCAATTTTTCATGTATCAGCACTTGACTTTGATCTTCATCAACTAAAAGTTTTGGCGGCATGAGAATTCTAGGTATTTTATAGCTTTAAGACAATGCCAATTTTTTGCAGTATAAACAAGCAAATTTCTTGTTTATCCAACAACCAAAGAAGGTTCTCTGAAGTAATTCTCTGCAATTAACCTATGTTACCCTTTGAAGCTCTTCTCAGCCCCTCCCCCCTCTCTCTTTTTTTAGACAAAAAGGCGGTATCGAAAAACTCGATGTGCCTTAAATATTAGGACTAGCTTTCAACACAAAGCAGTAATATCTTTCTTAACATGAAAGAAATATGATTGATGATTTATGAACTTCATGATTGTATACAAGCATTTCAAACTAAATTTATTTTACTCAATTTCAACCTACATTACACTCATAAGAGAAAAAGCTATTCCTAATACCTTCATGACCTTGGTTTGCTGCAATATGCAATGGATCGAACCCAGATTGATTCTTCAATGCAATGCCCTCCTTAGTCGTATACTGCAACAGCTCCTTAACCACATCCAAATGCCCCTTCTCAGCTGCAATGAACAACGCTGTCTCTCCCAACTCATTCACCTCATTCACAACTGCTAACCTTATTTCTGCCACCTTGTTAAAAAAAGCATGTAGACAGGATCAGAATGTGAAATGCAACATACAACTCGTTTTTGCCAATGCATTGTTAAATCCATATCTCACTTGGCATCGCATTCAGGATCTATGTTGCTCTGACTCTTCAATTTTTTTTGAAGTATTTGTGTCCGACACCCGTATCCGAAGCATATCCGGATATGGGTATGGGACATGATCCTCCAAGAACCCTCAAAATACATAGAAATCTTGAAAAAAAAAATTGAACATACCCGTGTCCGATACTGACACCTGAGTCCGAGTAACATAGTTCAGGATTGTCACAAGGGTACACTTGAAATTCTAAACCTTGTTGATAGAATGCATTCAAGGTTATGCTCTAGTGTTTTATAGACAGCTCATATCATCATCAAATTCAACATAACCTTGAATCTCTTAACATAGTAAATAAAAAAGTATGACTTCAAGATTTGTCATAATAAGACATTTACATTGTTTCATAAACAACCTACCTCAGCATCAAATTCTGCTCCACTAAGTGTCCCCATCATCTGAGCATCAATTTCTGCCATAATCTGCCTGATTGCTCCGACATCACCACGCTGTGCGGCCAGGTGTAGCTCAGTGTCATGGTGGCGGCCAGTCACTTGTTTCACGTACTTCTTTTTATCAAATCGCTTTCCGGAATTAGAACCTGCAAGAGACTTGCCAGAATTGGACACCAACAAGGCATTTCCTGAATTGGATAGAACCAGAGCAGGCCTTGGCGTCGTCGGAGAAGGCGGCGGTGGTATTGTCTCCGGCAACTGGGCAGGCCGTGGAGAAAGTCCCTTCTCCAGATCCTTCTCGCATTCTTTGCTCATCCATTGTTCAAAACAAAAGGAAAAATCCATAAATTCTAAAATATATATATCCTATTAAAAGCAATCCTTATAGATCAAAATCCTAGATCCTATGCTCTGTTTCATTGCTAAAAATATGCATCTATATTTTATCTTTTCCCTTCATTTAAAAGAACCCATAAATGCAATGTCAAGCTTTACATTGCATGAAAGTGAATGGCAGCAAAATTTTGTTTTGGTTTTCTTTCCATTTCAGTCATCTGGGATTTCTCGAAAAACCAAAGGATCATCAAAAGATAATAATAAAAAAAATTAGAGAATGTACCTTCTTCTTTACCAGACCCCATCAAGAGATGCAAAAGAGAACACTATGAAATCACCTTCTCCATGATTTCCATTGATAGTTGATGTAGACTTTTAAGGTAAAATGAGAAAGCAAAGAATTTAAAACGAAGAGTGGAAAAATGTACCCCAAAAAACAAACAAAGAGTTGAGAAAAGGAGCAAAGAAGGGGGATTCGGAAACAGAGCTGGCAGGTCGACCACCGGAGGTTTGGGAACTCACCTGCTTCCTCTATGTTTTATTTTGTAATAATGTCGTTATTTTGTCTTCTTTTTTTTTTTTTTTTTTGCCAAGTCTTGTCGTGTCTCTTTGTTATTGTACGTACATATGGAAAGAGATAAACTGATAAACCGAATAATCCCCCATTCAGGAAGACAAATGCCATTTGCTCCGAGGGAATAACTAACTTATTATAACTACCAATGAACAACCAGCTAGTAATAATATTTTTTGTTCTTCATATTTTATCTTTTCTATGATTTATTTTATTTCAATCCAATGCAACTTGCGAAAAAAAAAACAAAGTACGTTGTAACAATCATAAAACAACTAACAGTAATGAAGATGAGTTTTCAACGGTGAATATATATTTCCTACCAAAGTTTCATCCTTTTTTTTTGGTCCTCAGAATGTACTGAAGAAGATTAAAAGGGAGATTTGATGTCTTTTATATTATGTGCTAACGAGATTGATGCTTATAGTTTAAAAAATGTAGCTTTAGAAAATTTGGGTATATCCCATATATCCATGTTTTGTCGATTTCATTGAAGATTTCATTGAAGATCATGATCCATGGGTTGAATGGATATATTTTGTTGATTTCATTGAAGATCATGATCCATGGGTTGAATAGAATGAATTCCCATTGTAATAGATTTGTGATGATTTCTCTTGATATTGGTCCAGATTAGCAAATCATTTTAGCATTACAATGTTAGGAGATATAATTCCAAATTTCCAATTCAAAAATGTAGGATCTTTCTTTAAGTTGGCTGTTTAATGGACAGGAGCTGCTAGTTTAAGCACAGGTGGTCTTTTTTTAACCTCGAGTTTATGATTAAATGAAAAAAATGCAGGAGAATCTTTAATAATGGTGTGACTGTAAGGGAATAAAGGAAAAAATGGGAGGATGAAGGGAGAAGGCGAGGAAACCGTTCAAAACGAAGTGCAGCCAAGCTAGAGAATTCCAGTACATTAAACAAGGCAAAAACTGACAAAGGGCTTGCATGAATAAGTTAAACACGTTCTGAAATGAGAAATCATATTATAAGTGCTCAAACAGATGTTCCTGGAATACTAATAAAGGGACAAAAATGATGCTCATATAGCTGCATCTAAACCACAATTCAACCTTTTAGACTTCGATAGAAGTAACACAAGAAAAAAAGCTTGGATCCATTATACTTTGATGGCGTATTTCCGTAATGGGAAATACATCTCCCTCTTCTTTTCGCGCTCTGTCTTCAAAGATGCCTGCATATACAGCCAGAAAATCAAATTAGTAAATTAGAATGTTATTGGAGAGAATGAAAGATGTCCTATGAATGTAGCCTGTTGCAAAAGGGAAAAAAAATAGTAAACTTCGGAACAGGTATCAAAAGTACCATAAATTCAGGTCTTTTCAGTAGATTATTGCTCTCAAAAAGTACGAAACACCAAGAACAAGAACAAAAACAGCCAAGCACTCCAGACCATAGTCATCAAATTTAACTAAAACATTAACATACATCTACTATGTTGCTCTGACTCTTCATTTTTCTTGAAGTACCCATGTCCGACGCATATCCAGACATGGGTATGGGGATATGATCCTCTAAAGACTCTCCAAATACATGAAAATCTTGAGAAAAATTGAATACACTATAAGACACATACCCGTGTTCGACATTCACAGCCGAGTCCGAGTAACATAGTACATCTATACCTATGCCAAAGTCACAGAGCATAACCTAGGTTTAGTCGCCTTGGTTAAATGAGTTCCAACGTCAGTACTTAATTCTGTCATTAAAGGTTCAATCATAAAATGACACCCTCGGTGCGGTGGGATCCCTCCCACCATGCTCCCAGCATAAAAGTCCTATACTTAACTGGCTAGATAATATCTTTCAAATATGTACCTTATGCGACTGAACCACCCAAAAACCTATAACAAGATTTCTTATGACTACAAATAAGTAATGCCCATACCCATTCCATCCAATAGATAAACTAATATTAGATGACATTTAAAAGATATGCCTCCATTTCATCCTATGCTCAGCCATTTTTCAATCCCCTCCACTGTTTCCTACCAATTACCCAAGGCAATTCAAAAACTCTGAGCTCCTAAACCTATATACATTATTTTCGGTGTTACCATAAACAAAGACAGCCAGCATTAGCTAAACTTACTTTAAAACTTAACATCACAAATTCACCCATACGATCATTCTTTGCATATACACATTACATTTAACCACCAAAACTGCAAATATTTCAATAAGTAAAAAAGAAATCTAAATGGACCTGGTGTTTAGTAAGGCGGCGGCGAATGGCACGTGTCTTCTTGGGACGGAGATCCAAAGGGAGGAACTTCTTCTTCTTATAAGCTTCTCTAAGCGCCGATTTTTGCTTCTGCGAAATCACCGTCAAAACCTGCGCGATCGATAACCTCACAACTTTTCTGCACCAAAAAGATTCATACATTTGAGGATCTAAATCTATATACGTAAGTGGGAATTAAAGAGAAAGAGAGAGGGTAAAATGGGCAATTTCTTACATCTTGGAGAGCTTGTTAGGGGCACCGCCAGTGACCTTGGCGACGCGGAGGAGAGCGAGCTCTGCTTTCAGGTCTTTCAATTGGCTTAACAGCTCTGTCTTGGACTTGTTCCTCAACTCGTGAACCTTTATCCTCGCTTCCCAACCAAAAGGAAAAAAAAATTACAACATATTAGCCATTAAAAATCAATTTGAAATTATAAAGGAGCTTGAATTTGAGGTCGTTTCTCTTACCCATTGTGAGCTTTGCTGCCGCGACTGCGCTCCTCTCTCTGAAACCCTAGAAATTGAAGGTAAACCTTTGGTTTGTACTTCGGAGCCGAATTAAGGCTTTGGAGCGTTGCAAGCTGGCGGGTTTTTCTTAATTTGGGCATCGCTTTTTCAGCCCAAGGAGACTATTACACGTTTGGGCTGGGACTCCAAGGTCTACACTCTACAACCAAAAGGCATTAATGTATGCCCTTTCAAAGGCTTCACTTGGGCTTTGATTGGGTCGATTAGCTCATTTGTAAGTTATTCTTTCTTCTAAGTTCTATAGCAATAAGAATAGCTTTCTTTTCATATTTTCCAACTTTTCGCTTTCCTGTTTTTTTCATTTCGGAGGAAGGTAAAATAATTAAGGGGAGGAAGGGGATGGGCTAATGGATATGGACCCCCCATGGCCGTTCCAAAGACCAGGTTGAGAGTTTACTTAAATATTTTTAGTCCATTACATGTCGGTAAGGTAGTAACTAGGGCTGTAATCGAGCCGAGCCGAGCTCGAATATTGAGAAGCTCGAGCTCGAGCTTGATTCGAAACTCGAGGCTCGAAGCTTGGTTCGAGCTCGATCGAATATCATTTTTTAAGCTCGAGCTCGGCTCGAGATAAAATCGAACTATTCGAGCTCGACTCGATTAGGCTCGTTTATATACTCGAGCTCGAGCTCGAATTAATGGTTTTTAAGTATGTATATATATTAAGGGTAAAATAGTAAATTAATAATAAAAATATTATAAATAAAAAAAGCTCGATTAGGCTCGCGAGCTGCTCGAATCGGGTATTAAGATACTCGAACTCGGCTCGCTCGAGCTGCTCGAGCTCGAGCTCGAGCTGCTCGAGCTCAAGCTGCTCGAGCTCGAGCTCGGCTCGATAATGACCGAATCGAATTCGAGTTTTTTTCGAGTCGAACTCGAGTAGCTTGCGAGCACAGGTGTCTCGTTTACACCCCTAGTAGTAACCCACCCTTTCATTTGGGCTTAAGTTGGGTCAGTTTAGTCTAAAGTTGAAAATATAATATGAATAATAAATACGATAACGCACATTTAAATATGATTAACATAACTCATTTAATATGCTTATCATATTTGTATTTAAAATTTTAACATATTTAATAATTTATATATCATATTTATATTTACATAATTGATTCGAAAAAAAAAATACACATAAAACGAATGGTGAAATCTAACCTTACCTACAATATTGCAGAATAAATATCAGTTTCTTTTGGTGTTTTTCCTTGTGAAAGGAAAAGTTGGAAAATTGGAATAAAAAAGTCATGGTCTTAAACAGGGACACTGAATAAAGGGAAAAAGTTAAAGTTGGTGAACCCAACCCATCTCATCTGACAAATTTCATCAGTTCTTAGTTCCTTTCAGGGTTTTTTTCTTTCTTTTCTTTCTAAATCAAATTATGGGTTAATAATTAGATTTTTTTTTTCTCTTCCAAAAAGTATGGCAGCTCTTCGACCGACATCGATTTTTTGGACACTAAAATACCAGGTACAATAATAGCTAAAGTGCATATGTCGAACCCAAAAGAAGAAAACAGGCCTTCGTTTGTACCAATATTTGCTTGAATAAAAAAGCCTCTTACACCATCAAATCTTTTCTTTGGACAACTGTAATTCGGCCCATACGCTTCTTGGAAGGCATGACATATCTTATATATCCCAAAAGTTCACAAAAATCATCGATTCTTTAAACTTACTTGGAATGATAAGAATTATTATCAAGTTAAAGTTAAACCAATTAAGGCTAGCCATCAGCCCTTCACCATAATAAATTGCAGTAAATAGGATTTTGTTGGCTTTACAACTTTCAAAATCTCCCCCAATTCCTATATATTATGGAAATATCGTGACTGCTTTGAACTTTAAAGTCGATAAAACATGGGCGTTAGATGCAAAATTTAAAACGTTAAATGATAAATTATGTTACACGAATTCGAGATGAGTGTCCGATATGTACAGATATATTTAATATTTTAAAGTTTTTCTATTATTCCCATTCCACTAACAAAAGCCCCAGCAATGGAAAAGAGAAATGAGTTGGTCAATATATGAAAACTCTTGAATTGGTCCAAAGCCAAAGGGGTTGGCATTTGGCAATTAGGATGTAAAAGGAGGAAAAGAAAAAGAAAAAGGCATTTCGAAGCATCTGATTCCACTAGGTTTTGTGAAGGAGAATTCGAGTTAAGAAAGTGGCTTTGTGTCTCATCCATCTACAGGTAAAAAAACAAATTCTAAAGGGTTTTTTTTTTATTTAAAATATCTGGCAGCATATGTTCTATAAGAATCTGAATAAAATCATTAAATGTTATATGTTCCATAATAATTGTATATGGCAGGAACAACTGGGCTTGCCCCTTTGCTTTTTCTTCTTCTATTTTATCTTTTTCTACTTAGTTTTCATACAACAATTCAAACATTTAAAGCCATATGATTCATGAACCACAAAGGTTTTAATTCTTCCTCAAATACCTCATGAATTATTATGATTTTAAATCCTATGTGTTGGATAATTAAAAAATTAACTAATTAAAACAATGAAATTAAACAATGGAAATTAATTTTATTTTAGACAAACTTGACTACCAATTGTTTATTTTTTTGAGTAAGATGTAAAATGATTTCAAAAATTTTGTCTCGACGTTTCACGATTTTTTTATCTCTGGTCAAACTCACAGCGAAAAATTACTACAGAGATTGAGCAATATCCACACTTAGAAATCTCGAAAATTTAAGGAGATGAAAAACTTATCAAGAGCAATTTTCGAGGTAGCATTTTTTGGGTACATATCAGCAAGATAATAGTTTAATTAACACACGTTTTAGATCACGTTACATTTAATAAATTATCTTATAAATGTCTTACAAAAATAACAGATGAGTCATTCAAGGTATTAACCTCAACACAAACATTGTGACATGAAAAAGCTAAAAAATTTGCCAGTTTATAGATATGATGTAGTTGACAAATCCAGTATCTTAATATATATCAAATATAAATGTTGAATATGAATATGAATATTTAAAAAAAAATAAAAGAATTCGGATAACATAATCCTTTTTAAGTGTACTGCTTTGTCAACAAATGTAACATTATAGAGAAACCTGGTTGCTGGTAATTTTACCGTTGGTCTGTCTCATATGAGCCTTATGCTTCCTTTCAAAACATTGTAATTCACAGACAATAATAGACTGATAAGTAGGTCATCCCCACCAGGCCAACAGAGAAGACAGACTGATTTTTGCAGAATTTTTTTATTTTTTATTTTTATGTTTCTATAAAAAACTATGAAGTTTTATGGTTAAACAATAGTTTACAATAGACCAATGTTTCATATGAAAATGTCGCGTGAACTCTATGTTATCTCCAAGAATCGGATCTAATTACTTATTATATGTCAAAGTAATACTAATTAGAATCCGAAATTTAATTCAGTTGGTTCATATAGTCGTTCTTAAAATGTGACATCCAGTAAATTTAGATTCAAATCTCAACACCTGCATTCCTTTTCTTTATTCTTAAATTATAAAAAAAAAAAAAAATACTAATTAACTATGGATATCAGAATCATTTTGTGCTAGTTTTGAGCATCTGTTCTTGTTAATCTCCTGATTAATGAAAGATTAGACCAAAGGAGCCATATACTTTGAAAAGAACATTTATATTGGAACATAATAATTATATAAAAAAAAATTGCATTAGGACAAACTCATCCATGGAACAAAGTGCAGAGAGGTGTAAAAAAGCCTTATACAAATTGAAAAACTGGAAAGAACTTCCACATAGGCCTTAGTTTCTATTCTACCCCAATGTTTAGAGATATAAATGCAGTTATTTTGAATTATTACTCATAAAAAGAACAAGCCAGCTATCTACTTTTGCCCTTTTTCATCCATTAAGATTTAACACCCAAGAAAAGTTGGTAGCATCCATTAAAGATCAGATTCTGCTATGGTATTTTGCCCTTTCTAGTGAAACAATATAATATGGCTAAATTCCCAAATCTTCTAGAAACTTTTAATCACAATTATTGGTAAGAAAATTAGTGTTTTAAATGATATATATATATATATATATATATATATACCAGTTGTGCTAAAAAATTGTAGTAAGATAAACCATTTTAATTAAATTATCTGACTCTAATCTAGCAATACCAAACACATTACAAAATCATCTCAATTTGTATTTCAAAACGTAAGAGTTTTGATTCTCTTTTCTTTTTCCTTTTGAGAATTTTCTTTTCTTTTGCATGTAATCTTTTAACTCCCTTCTCTCCTCTCCCTTTCTCTATATACAAGAAGTCAAGAACTTGGAACATAAAAGCAGAACAACCAAAACCAACCTTCTTTTTGGAAGTTGCTCTCTTTCTCTCTCTTCTTATGTAGATTCTTTAAACCACTAGTTATCCTTCAGTGTTATCAATATCCAAAATTCCAAACTCAAAAAAAAAAAAAAAAAAAAAAAAAAAAAATGAAACGAATGGATATCTTATGTGCATCCCAAGCTTCAACAGCCATATGTTTGAACATGGATCAAGCCTCATCCTCTTCTTGCTCCTCCGCATCCGCCGCCATTCAACTTGGTGGTCGAGCCATCGATCGCCACAATCCCATCATTAGAGACGCCAAAAGATTCACCAGAACTCTGCCTAATTCCCACCTTTGTACATCTCAGCCACCGCCAATTAATCCTTTACCTTACCATCAGATTCAGCTTAGGAATAATGAAAAAAGGTGTTCAAGCAAGTCAAATAAGGATCATAATTCAAAGAAGAGTAGTTATGCGGTTTCAGCTAAGTCCAATGATTACAAGAAGAAGAGTTTGACTAAGAACAACAGTACAACTTCATTGAAGCCAACTGATATAGTTAGCAGGAAAAGCACTTCTTCTGACATTAAAGATGAAGATACAGCTGGTAGGAAGAGCTTTGCCAAGGCGGTTGATTTTGTCACCCCTCCTGGCTCCTCTCGATGTCTCTTGGGTGACTCTGCAATTTTCGATGGAATATCAGATTATGATCCAGTTTGGGCATTGGTTCCTGCTGAAGAAAAGAAGATTCAAGCTATAAAACAAGATCAATCCATCGTTTCGAAACCTTCTTCCTCCTCCTCTCCCTCAGAGAAGCCTTCTGCAGACCAGGTTTGCTCTTTTTTGGTTGAATTTCTCAATTTTGTATTGTTGAATATGACAAACCTGTGAGTTTGCAGCTAAATCTTCAAAATTTTGTAATCTTCTGAAAAACTATTACAAGCCAGGGTGGTTGTAAAACTTGTAATTTCTAATTTCCAATCAATTTGCTTTCAGGTTGTTGTTTTAAGGGTGTCACTACACTGCAAAGGCTGTGAAGGAAAAGTGAGGAAACATCTATCTAGAATGGAAGGTATTTCCATCTCCTTTACTCTATGTTTAACCAAAATTTCGAGCCTGTCACTGTTTTTTTCACGGATTTATATTTGTCTCAGTTCATCAAATATAAACTTTTTTTTTCACAACTTTTGTTATTGGCCTTTACATAACTACCCATTTAAGAGCTGTAAGCTCAATTTCTCTCCTTTATACACTTCATTAATTAGAGTTCACATCATAATTTACAAAAGAACTTAAAACTTTTTTTTGCAATGATTTGATGATCAGGCGTGACATCCTTCAGCATCGACTTTGCAGCAAAAAAGGTGACAATTGTTGGAGATGTAACACCATTAGGCGTCCTGGCTAGTGTGTCAAAGGTAAAGAGTGCACAATTTTGGACATCTGCCATGTCTGCTTCATCTGCATCCCCAGCTCTTGCCTCGGGCAATTTAGCAACCAAGAAATGATAATTAAGTAGAAATCTTATTAGGACTTTGAAGAAGAAATATGAAGAAATTAGACTACTTTTGCGTGTGAAACTGATAATTTTAGTGTGTACATGGATGGAACTTGTTATTTTGTTAGCGGAATCAGAATCTTTGTTGCTTAGAACAAAGTAAAAAAGAAAGTAGCGGGGGAGTCATTTGGTTCTCTTTTGCCAACTATGTTCTAAGGGACTCTTTTCGTTTCTATTTCGGCAAAAAGAGTAGCATCTTTTAGGCATTTACAACAACTAAAAGTCTGCTAAGGTCATCTAATAATTTTGGACACGATATAAAAAATAATAATAATAATACGATACAATAGATTTAAAAATAATAATAATACATCAACGTGTCAAAATTTATATAATATGAATTATTAATGTGTCAAAATTTATATAAATATATAAAACTTTAAACAAGATTATAACACAAAAAATAATAAAAATATGATAAGAATACACGAGTTGCCACGTGCCGGTTCTCTCATTTTGTTGCCCATGGTTTTGCCCACGACTACTGTCATCCCTTTGAGCTTCCCTATAATAAAAAATAATGTTGGTTACAGGCTCAAGGCCATTTCCTTGATATACATCTTTCAACATCTTTAACAGTTTTATCCAGGGAAAACTGCATAGATTTCCATTGAGAACTTCACAAGGAAGCAAACAAAGAGTAAATTATTGCTACTAGTCTGCTGTTTAAGCTTCCATCCCACTTTGAGTATCTGATATCAGAGATTAGACCCAATTTTACTTTCTGCAAACTGTTAATGGAGCTTGAGAAAAATACAAATTTTAGGTGGTGAAAAACAAAAACAAAAAGGCAGAAGAGAAAAGCCAATAGACACTCTTTCTGGCAACGATTGGCTCCTTCAAAAGAATCAAAACTCATTTGCTCATCTTTTAACACATTGCTTTTTAGAAGACTCTCTAAGATAAATTGTCTCATATTTACGAGATAATAACCAGTTATTATGCTTTTAAGATAACCGGCATAATGATTAGTGGAAATTCTCACCGCATCTCTGCGTTTTATAAGAAGTCTTAATTGATTGTAAAAACAAAAGCTACAGAGAAAATAATTGCATGATTAAATACTCTAAAAAGTACTATATATACTAGATTATGCTGTTTCCTTCTTTTATACTATATAAATACTCTAAAAAGTACTATAAATACTCTAAATATTGAAGTGCCGAAGAAATGCAATCATAAGGGGGAAAGGGCAGGAAGGGTTATCTATCAGCAGCTGAAAGAGATTATGATTCAAATTTGACAACTTTCAATTGCAGTAAATGGCATCTCCAAATCTATAAAAAAAAAAAGCACAAAATAAATAATTCAATATTGAGGCAATTGATTAGTTTAATGCAACCTTTTGCAAGAACGAAAAATAAAAGTGGAAATAAAATGAATTATCAGTTATCACTTACATTATGCTTGAAGCAAGAAGCGACATAGGCTCATGCAGCTCATCACCCACCAGAAAAAGAAAAGAAATTGGACCCTATAAATCTACTGTCTGAAAGTCCTACATATCTGAAATTTACCGGACATTTTCATTTTTTTTTTGGTATTTACTATGGGGCATTTTCTGATCGATACTTAATTGAATCTAATCAAAGGTTATAAATAGGTCTTAAATTCTACATGTAACCTAAAATGCCACAGCACCATAGTTAAATCCATTGCAAGTTTGGAAAATTGATGAAGAGACCTTTTAATGTAGAAAGAAATTTAAAACTATTTCGAAATTCCTACCATTTGTAACATAAACACAGCAGATTAACAATTAATTCTCACCCCCTGTCTTCTTCAGGCAGAATTCCCAAATTTGTGCATTTCACACCCCTCTTATCTAAACAAACACTTCTAGCAAATTCTCACCTATCACAGCAGCCTCAGGATAGAGCAACTACTGTAACACCAGTATAGATAGCTACTACAAAGCAATCTATACTACGGTAATCATTCCTATCTTGCTCAACCAATTACGGACTCCCAATACATATACACCTACATTGCATGGATACGGGTACGGTACCTGGTACAAATACGGGTACGAGATACGGTAATTTTTAAAAAACTAGGGTACGGGTACGTTAATATTATATATAATTTCTATAAGAAACTGGAATTTCACATAATAAAATATGACACAACATAATATAAAAGATAAAACACACAAATTTCAACATGAAAACATCTCAAAATAAGAAACTACAATACTTAAATTGTTCAACATGACAACATCTAAACATGACTATGAAAATCAAACTCTAACAATGTCTATCTCATTATTTCCTTACCTATCTTCAGTGAAAAGAACAACCTCCAAATATGTCTTAGGGCATGATAATGCTATCGATAATGAAAAGAGGGGAAGGAAAATATGATTTAGGGCATCAAAATACTGAGTTTTAGTGTAAAATTTGGCCAAGCCGTACCCATTTTTAATTTTTTTTTTTAAATGGGTACGTACCCAGCCGTACCCGATGCGTACTCGTACCTGGTACGAGTACTCTTGCAGGTGAGCCGTACCCATGCTTCAAAGGTATACATGTCAAGGTAGTCAGTACCGTACCGGTGGGCGTACCGTTTTTGTTCTGGTACTGGTACGTACCGATACCGATGTGTTTCGGCATACCGTTTCGGGTTTACCGGCATTTTTTAAATATTTTTTCATATATCTATATGTATAGCCTATTTTCAAGTTTTTTAATAAAAATATATTATATACACATACAAATATACATCCATTACATGTATATATATGTTTTATACAAATACAAATTTTAAATATTTAATATCTAAAATTTGTAAACATCAAATAGGTAAAATAAATGTTAAAAACATATAGTAAATTATTATTAATTATGTTCAATAACCTAATTTAATGAACATATATATATATATATATATTTAAATATAATTATGAAAAAAATAAAAATGATCATGACATAAAAAATATTAAAATTGGTTTAAAAATTCAAATAAGTGAATTTTTAAATTAAAAAAATCAAAAATCAAAAAATCAAAATCTTGTACCAACCGATACGTACCGATACTGACCGATATTGACCGGTACAGGGGAACAACACTCGTACTATTTCGGTTTACCTTAAAAGCGGTACATACCGTACCGATACGGTACCGATAACCCTGATACACGTACTAAAACGCCTGCCTTCCATTAAAAACTCAAAGTAAAAATATCAATATCCATCTTATATCTTTCATAAGCCACAACTTTTATGAATTACCCTTATATCGGAAGCATTTTATAACATTCCTAGGTTTAATTAGATAGGTTATGTGGGATATCACGACAGCTCAGTCAAGAGACAGTGCAAAGTGAAATTGAGGAAAGACCGGTAGGATGGTTTATGAACCCAAGTTTCATCACCGCATTTAAGACCATAAGTACCACACTAAAGCAGGAGACCAGGAGGCACTCACCAAATGACTCATCAGCCACTTATTATTTCCATACATAATCAACAGAGAAGGCTATTGTAAATCCAACATGAACATAACAAAATGCATTGGTATCATCATTCCACAATACTGAATTTAAAATGCAGACATCAAGGTAATATCTACAAAATCAAAGTCAATAGCCAACAGATTAAAAGTACTTGAAAGCCATCACTTTAACAGGCCATCACTTTAACACAGCATGCAACAAAATGTAACCAGCCAGAAATTCAAGGATCCATAGGAAGGATCAAAATAAAAGCTGGTTTTCAGAATTTTAACTACTAATTATGATTACAAACTGTCATTTTTCATGGCAAACACCATTGATGAAGAAACATTTATATACATATTTGTATAGCAACTATAAAGGATTATAGGGGCTTGATATTAGATAAGCTCAACTTAGCAATGCTCATACCAAACCCAGAAAAATTATTTAATGCAACAATCAATAAAACATAATGCACAATATGACCACAATGCATGAAATAACACGTATATCAAGCTTCCTAAGATCGTTCATGCAAAATTCAGACCGAGAATGACTAAACTAACTCAAGTATCCGCTATGGCTCTTATCAATATGCATATCACAACATTAAATACCTGCCTAATTATAAATTACTATTCAAATTGTTGCACAAAAACCAAAAGATAATTAAAAACGAATAACAAATAAAAGTTTAAAAAATAAAAAAGGCACCTCTGTGTAAAAACCACCACATGTCTCTCAAGTCTTTCCCGCGCCTTCCCTCTCAGCCTTTTCAGCGAAAAGCTTTGTCGCCACCATATTATCAGCAAAGTACTCCCTATAAGGGTGATTCCTAGGAACAAGTTTCCTAAACTTTTCAAACTGTTTCTCAGCCTCATCTTTCTTCTTCAATAAAGAGTAAATAATCCCCATACACAAATATGGCCTAAAATCCCTTGGTTCTTCCTTAACCAAACCCTCATAAACCTTCAAAGCTTCCGAATGGTTCCCTTCGATCACCCGAATTTGCGCAATTAATAACTTAAAATCCCTAAAATCTTTATTTTTCTTTTCTTTCTTGCACTTCTCCATTGCCCCTTCAATTCTTTTTTCCAATTGCTTCATTTTTTGACCCGATTCCGAATAAGCCATTACAAGGCCATGAAAAGCCTCGACCCGAACTGGGTCTTTAGCTAATATTTCTTCGAACTCGTTCTTGGCAAGCGCGAAATCGCCACTGTAGCTATGAATTTGGGCTCTTAACATTGGCCATTCGGTGTCTTCGGGTTCGAGCTGGATCAAACGGTCGATAACTTCAATAGCTTGTTGGAGTTTCTTTGATTTGATTAGCACCTCCATGAGAGACTGTAGAGCTTCAACGTCATTTGGGTACTGAGTCAAGTGTTCTTCGATTGTTTTTTCTTGATCTTCTAAGGAGATATTCGTGTCCGTTGAGGTAGGTTCCACTGTGGGCGTTACCGTTGGGGCGGCGAATGCGGGTTTCTGGTGGAAGCGCGTAAAGAGGATTGCAGCGGCGGCGGTTATAGTAATGCAAGTGGTTTTGAGGAGAGGGGTTAACGTTTGGAGAAGGGAAGGTTTGGGGGTTTGATAGGTAGGAGCTGAGGAGGATGATGAGGAAGATGAAGCTCTGATGGAGGGTAATTTGAACGGTGATGATGAGGATGAAGTCCTGAAGGATAGAGAGGAGATGGGTTTAGCGAATGATGGACGGTGGTGATTGAAAGAGAGGTGTAGAGGTTGGTGACGGCAGTGTACTTTAGCAAAAGACTCCATGTCTTAGAGGAAAAGAGAGGTTTTTTTCCCTAAAACCCTGATTGATGATAACGAAGAGGTAGAAGGGAAAGTTCAAAACCCTTGAACGACGAGGATTCCAGAATGTGCGGTTTTTTGTTCCAAAAGAAACGTCATCGTTTCTGACAGTTGGATTTGAAGTTTGAGGCCCAATTATGATTTGTTCAAGTTTGAGCCATCAAGGAGCCCAATCCAGTAATTCCATCATCTCATTCATAAAATTAGGAAAGTAATTTATATTTATATTAAGAATTATTATTTATATATAATGTAGATTAAATTTTTAAATTTAAAAAATAAAATATCAGCATACTAATTTATTATAATTTTTTCTTATACTAAGTGATTTTTTAATTTGTTACATGAGATTGTTGAAGGGATGATATTACTTAGGCAATGATTTAATGTCATTTTTTTTCTTACAGAACTAAGTGTTTAAAAAATTACTAACTTAACAGTTATGTGAGGTCTATAACAAGTCATAAATTTGAAAGACTCCGTTCATTAAAAAGAACTCAAGGAGGACTGGGAGTGGTGAGTGGAGGAGTAATTATTGTGAAAATTGGACAAATTACATCATTAATAAAATAAAAAATAATAATTGGACCATACCAGTCGTTTTGGAGTAATTAAGAATGCCTTATATGTGAAAATTTGTGTAGGTTTTATAATTTCGTTTGCATGATTTCTCTCAAACTCTCAAGTCTTATGACATAATTCTTTCGAATTTAAGCAAGACAAGAAAAGACATTTTCACTTCAAGTTTTACTTAGATTTTTAGGGTTTAAAGTTCAATCCCAAAATAATATGAATGATACAATAAAAAATCTTATCAATCATTCAAATCAAATATTAATCAGTAACCGACGGTTCCTAAGTTGGGGATAACAAGGTGGTAAAAGGAGACAGTTTATCTTCGTTTGCCCCCAACTGATGCTTTGATATCACGTAACATCGATCCCTTTGGTACATGTTTTTGTTTCTATATATACTTTTGAGAGAATTTGAAAAACATACTTCATATAGTGGAATAATTGTTTAATGGTGTAATTGATAAAAATAATTTTAAAAAATGAAGAGTTAAAAAATTATTAAGAAGAAAATAATAAAGATCTAAATACCTTTAATTTTATCCTTCCTTTATTTTTTCTCATTCGTCCTTCCCTCCCATTTCTTCTTTGTATACTTTCCTCTTTCTGTCTCTCAACCAAAAATCAGAGACACCATTCTCACTCATTCTCGTATCCTTATCAAAAGAAGTTGAGTTGTGTGGTTGTTGATGATGGTTGAGGTGATGTTTGGTTCTTTTCCTCCTGAGACACCGATCCAGAACTAGATCTTGTTGGTTGGGTTTTATGGTGAGTTGGGTGCAAGTAGGGCTTAGGTTAGGGGTTAGGGTGGTAGATGGGCGGTGGGCGTGGGGCAAATGGGATCTGCAGGGGCGGCAAATGGGTGCTGCAAGAAAGAAAAAAAAAAGTTGGAGAGATAAAATGAGAAAGGTTAGGAGGAAAATGAGGTAAACATGTCTTTATAATTTTCTTAACAACCATTTTTTTTTTATAAATTATTATATCATTAAATAATTATGTTACTGTTTGAAAATATGTTTTTTAAATTTACCCAATACTTTTTACTTACCCTATAAATCCGCTGATCTTGAAATTGAAATGTTCGAAAAGGTAAAAAGAAAGAAATTACTTTGCCAATATCATATCTTCAACCATTAATAGTAATACTACTCGTGATTCTTTTGCCACGTACGGAACTTACAAGCTTTTGTAATTCACGTCAAATCAAATTCCCAGGTATGTAAGAGCGACCGAATTCCAGCCAGGGTCGCATCCGCCATATTGCATGAGATTCATGAGTTTTCATTTTTTTTTTTTTTCTAAATTAATTGTTTGGATAGCGTGACAGTTTATAATAAACATTAATTCAAAAGACATTAATTTACAACATGCATTTGAGAAGAAAAAAAAAAATATTTTTTTTAACGTGGTTACAAATATTATAATTTTTGCACAAATAAAATCACAATTTTTTTTATAAATAAACTTGATTCACCATCCAAAAAGTCTCAATATAACTTTTAAAGTGTATAGACCCCCCTCTCTTAGGGGCGGTGAATATTGTTTCTCCAAAGGTCAAGGTTTCTACTTATAGGTAAGCACTCCTCTTAACTTTACATAACTACTCAATATGAGATAAGTGCTTTATTTAACTTAACCAAATTAAGAAATGTGGATGAACACTCTCTTAACTCAACCAAATTACTCTGTGAAAATTGGATTTAATAACCCAACAAATATATATGGCTATAAATGAACCGAGCTTGAACGAACAAGCCTTTGTTCGTGTTCGTTTATTTATTTTTGAATTTGTTTGTGTTCGGTTCGTGTTCGTTAAGGATTTTCAAATTGTGTTCAAGCTCTATTCGTTTAAAATTGAGCGTGTTCGTGTTCGTTCATTTAATGTTCACGAACAAGTTCATTTAAATTAAATGAACTTGTTCGTGAACATTAAATGAATATGCTCATGAACATATAATCGAACATGTTCACGAACCATTAAAAATATGTTCATGAACAATAAACAAAAAAAAAAAGAAGTCAATTTTAAATTATTATTAAATATAAAATAATAAAATATAAATGTAATTTAATTTAATTTATTACTAAATTATTAAATTTAAGTTATTAAATAATATTAATTATATTATAAGTAAATAAAATACAAATAATAATATTATTAATATATTATAAACGAACAATAAACGAACATAAACGAGCTTTAAACGAATCATAAACGAGCTTGTTCGTGAACACAAACGAACCAAACACACATTTATTCGAACTCGATTCATTTAATAAACGAATATTAAAATTATATTTATAATCATTTATTTAATTTAATAACCGAATATAAATAAATAAAATTTAAATTATTCACAAATAATTCGTTGAACATTCTGTTCGTTTTCACCTAAAATATATATGCCACAGAGCTTTTTAACATTTGGACAAACGACAGTGCAGCAAAGTTTCTCTCAGCCTTTGAACCTGGCTAGGCTTCCATTATCAAAAAAAAAAAAATAGCTAGGCTTCTCGTTGTCGATAGGATGGTTTCTAATTTTTTATTAGGTTTTGCTAAGTAGTACTTTTAAAATTTTTTTAAGATTAATTGATATATTTTTTATAATAAAATTTTTGTTAAAAAATATTTTAAAGATATTTTTTAAAATTATTATATATTAATATTTTTATTTAATATATTAAAAATGATAAATAAAAATATTAATTTTTATATTTAATATAATATTATTTTTATAAATGATATATTAATTAATTTTAAATAATATCATAAAAACACTCGTTAACAAAATTCACAAAAAATAATATTATATTAAATACAAAAATTAATTATTTTATTTATTATTTTTAATTTATTAATAAAAAATATTATTATATTTAATATCTTTAACCAGTGTACACTTATTAACAAAATCCTTTTTCATATGACAATTCGTATGCAGGGATCGGAAGTTTACAGGAATATTGAAAGAAGAAAATAGTAATCATTTGGATTATAGCGAAACAAATGGCAGGCAGACATCACATCAGCAACAAATAATTAGCCAGCGAAAGTGAATTCCCAATCCCTTACACAGATCCTT
This sequence comes from Fremontodendron californicum, assembly GCA_030761205.1. Taxonomy (NCBI): domain Eukaryota; kingdom Viridiplantae; phylum Streptophyta; class Magnoliopsida; order Malvales; family Malvaceae; genus Fremontodendron; species Fremontodendron californicum. Next base: position 5,705,790 of record JAULJL010000009.1, on the reverse strand, counting down.
GTGCTAAAGCTGAAGCTATATATAGTAATTAAGAAAGTATTTATAATTAATGTAATGATAATAATATAAATTTATATTAAATTAAATAATATTATTTTATTAAAAATAAAATTTTTTATTTTTATTTAAAAAAATTAATAAAATCATATCATTTGATTCACTAATAATATATAAATATATATAATCTTAATGTATCAAATATAAACCAATTAAGAAAATGATTGTAAACTTACAAAAACTAAAAAGAAAGAAAATGTTACGTTGGTTAATATTAAATCTTTAGAATATCTTAATTATAATCCGAATTTTTCCTCACTTACGTTGGCGACTAAGAGAGAAAAAGGAAGAGATAAGTTAAGAGAGGAGGTAAACCCGACCTGGATACATATTCATTATTACAGCTCCTTATCTGTTAAAAAATCCATACTAGACACAAAAACAAAAAAAAAAAAAAAACAGACAGCCTTCTATATAGTGATCATAATAAGTTCCAAGAAAACAAATTATGGTAAACTTTGATTAATGGATTGCATTAAAAAAAATATTTACTCAAATCAACATTTTTTATATAAAAAAAATCATAATTTAAAAAAAATTACAAATATTTTTATTCGAATTTTAAACATGCCCGACAAGTTTACTCAAAGCATCTTTCACCTTCTGTGGAAATGACTTGTTCAAGTAAAATGCAAACGAGATGTGACAACCACAGCTGGAGGGGTTGGCAATTGGGTTCAAAACTCATTATACAGTGTGTAAAAGGTCAAGTTTATTTTCTCAACCGCATACTTTACATCATATATATATATATATATATATATATATATATGAATAAAACACAAAGAAATGTTGTTATTGATATCCCTCGCTTCAAATTCATTGACCAAAACGAAAAACCAAAATGCTTGGGACTGTGACAAAAATTGACAGACACAGAGTCGTTCACTCATGGTCCCAAAATCCCCTTAACTTTCATTTTAAACATAACACATAATAGAGAGAAAGAGTCATCGAGATCGTCTTTAAATGGGTAAAGGCCAAAAGGGAGGGGTGGGGTTCAAGTTTTTTACAAAGAGACGCAAACAAAAGAAACAAAGAGGGCGGTTCCACGTTTATATAACGTGCCATCAAGTCATGCAACCCCCCGTCCACAATCCACATACTGCTCCCACATGCCGTCACGCTTCCCAATTACTGTTTATCACTTTTTTACTATTTTTTTCATTTCTTCATCTTACTAGGTCATCTTTTTGTTTTTTTCTTTCTAAATTTATATCCCAGAACACTACAAGCAATTCATGCGACGTCGTTTTTACTCATTTTCTTTCTCCTTAATTGTACCAAAGGCAGAAGTGCAGTAGGAACTGAAATTCTGGAATCTGCACCACATCTGCTGCGGGACTTTTAACTAATTATGTGGGAAGAACAAGTTAACTAATTATTCTAAATTACTTTAAAACAATTCTAACAATTGATTTGAGCTGTAGCTAATTAATAATCAGTCCTTGCCATTCTCAAGATTAAGCCTGCTCTGGATCCTTTGCCTTTTCTCTATTTCAGTTGCTCTCTGGCCTCTTCCCCTTGTGTAAGCCTCAAAGAACTCTTTGTTCTCTTTCTCCAACTCATTCCAAACTGTAAACCAAAACCATACAGATCATAATATAACTCAAACAACTTAAGACCCTTATAATTTCTAGACTTTCTAATAGTTCAAACCATTTATAGAATTAAGCTTGGTTGGTATGTTTATACATGGGGTGTCAATGTGATAGTGTTTTTATTATGTGTAAATAATAAAGAAAGAAAAAGGTGACTGAACCTGTTGAAGTAATGACTGGTTTAATATTTGCGTGCTTAGACAAAGCTTCCATGCACTCTTCTTTGCTCATGTTGAATATCAAACACTCTTCTATAAGATGCTGCACCTGCATATAATATATATATATATATATATATATATATATACATTAGCAACAAATGAAAACTCAATGGAAATTATAACTGAACATATATAGAAAATTAAGAAGATTAATTATTACTTACCAAGTGGATATATGAAGCAGAAGAGTCACCCATAAATCATACAAATATTTAGTACTAAGAAAATCTCTTATACGACTGGTTAGGCTTATACTTACCTAGAGCTCAGCTAGAAGGGTTGGAAATATATAGAGAAACAGAGATGAAGAAGAAACTAGAAAAAGATAAGGGGAAAAGCAGATAAAAAGAAAGGCAAAAAAAAGAAAGAAGAGAAAGTAGACAGGAAGAGAGTGAGTGAAGAGAAGGAAGAATCAGCTAGAGATCAAGAGATGGCCAAAAATGTTCAATATATATAAAGGACTGTGGGTGAAACATGGGATATTATAATTAAATAATAATAATTAATGAGTTCGTTTTTTATGTATAAACTTCATATAAATTATATACTGATACTTCATTAAAAAAAAAATTAATCATTAACTCTAATCACTAACTCCTAATTCTAATCACTAATTCTTAATTTTAACCATTAATTTTTAACTTTTAACACGTGACATCGTAAAATGCACTATATTATTAATGCATCAAATATTAATCATAATTAATAATACTAATAAAATTATAAGTAATTAATTAAAGGGTTGAATTTGGAAAAAAGTTGGTTGTTTTGAAATTGTTAAGACTGTGAAAGATGTCATAGGTTGTTGGTGGGGTCCAAAGTCGCACGTGGTACGATGTCTACGATTGGTGGAGAGGAGATTAGAGGAGATTTTATAAGCACTCCTCGTTTGTCTCTTACGTGGCCACTATGGCACTCTCCGCGTGACACGTGGGACCCGCTCATGCTGAAGAGTGAAGACAGGGTGCACCTCGCTCTTCCCACACTCTGTAGACTGTAGCAGCACGCCGTACGGGGTCCCACACTTAGATCAAAACGACCCGTGAGACTGCCGTATTATCCTCACACATACGGAACTTAATTTAATTAATTTTATTTAAAATATTATTTTATATCATTGTATTTATATTTAAATACAATATATATTTTTTAGATCCGTTCTTTTATCTTTTTTTTTCTTCAATAAATCCGTTCTTTTTGAAGTACTTTAATAGTTATAGTTTCAGTCTAGACCGTACATATTTGCCGTTCAAAAATAAAAAACAAAAAACAGGGTTTTGCTGTTTGTTAACGTTTATACATTATTGACAGGCATATTTTGACCTAAACAAAACAACTGCTTGAATACAAAGTTGATCCTGAGAATTTAATATTCATTGCATTGTTTGTTCCAGCTGTACTAGTTATAGGTCAATTCAATTCTCAATTATGGCAAAAAATAAAGAGTAGGTTATAGCCTTCAAAATGTTATGTTTTGATAGCTCAATCCTCTCGTCAAGTCGCGATCTAGAAGAAATGTAAAAAAAAAAAACATAACTTTTTTATTGCTTGGCAATGGAGCGAGATGAGACGAATTTTGCAATAACCGTTCCCGTTCCGTTATTAGACTGCTCTGTTCCACCTCTGTCCCGCTCTGTCATGGATGTTGAAACTTCAATACCACTATTACTTCCATAGATGTCGGTTATATCCATAACCGTCTCATCCCGCTCCGTCCCATTCGATATTTAATAATTATTTTTATTTTTTTTCAATAATAAAGCATTGTAAAAAAATTTAAATCTAAATTCAACGGATTTTTAATCTTGGAAGAGAAAAAAATAAAGTATTAGATTTAAGTTTTTAAAAAGAAAAATAATAACAATAATTTAGTTATATTACTTTATTATCTTTTTAAAAGCTAAATATTTAAGAGTAAAATAGTAATTTCAGTATTCGGACGGGACGGAGCAAGCAATTACCAGAACTGTTTCATCCCGCCTTTCAAACAAAAAAAAAAATGTCCCGTCCCTCTCCGCCTCCATTGTTAGAAAAAAAAAAAACCCTCTCCATTCGGAACGGATCGGTTCGAAATTAATCGGACGGTTCAGGTTTTGCCATCTCTATAAATATGAGACCGAAAACCGGAAATTATCAGGTGGATACAATTCAAAGAGGACCACCAGATAACAAACATCCTGAGAAACAAAGGAAACCGGCTACAAACAAAAAAGGAGAAGCTAATTGCATGTTCATGAAAAGTAATGAGTAAACACTATATATATATATATATATATATATATATATATATATATATAATCTTGCAAATACTTTTAAGAGACAAAAATATACCTCGCTATGTAAACTCTGGTTATTAATAAAGATCCCAATCTCCAATTACAAGGGGTAACCAAACCTTCTGTGATCTCTTGTAAAAAATGCATGTCTTAGTGCTTCTCTAGCTTTAAGTCTCTCAGCCGGATCATACCGTAGTAGCCCTTGCAAGAGATCAATCAAATCGCCAGCAGAATGATCCACATGTTGCATTATTATGTTCTGCAGCACATAAAACCAAAACAATCAAGAAAGAACAACTGAGAAGTCAGCGAACAAAAAAGATAGTAATGTGCCCAAAGTTCCACAATTTGGAGCTATGTTGTTCCGACTCTTCATTTTTCTTGAAGTATCCGTGTCAAACGCATATCCGGATATGGGTATGGGAATATGATCCTCCAAGAACCCTCCAAATACATGAAAATTTATTATAAAAAAAAAATGAACATACCCGTGTCGAACACATATCCGTGTCCGACACTTACACCCGAGTCCGAATAACATATATTTGGAGGCTATATCAACAACTATAGAAACTAATGTACACAGCAATAGAGATGGATCGAAAATGGTCGAAGGGTCCCAGTATCTTTCAAGATAAAGCCTTATAAGTAAAAGCAATAGAATAATTCTGCCATTAAATAATAGTCTTACACACCCCTAGTAAGAAACACAAATTTCCTCAAAAATATTTTACTGAGATGAATATCAAAAGCAGCAAATATGGTTATTGTCAATATCAGGTGAGTTACGATAATTTCCAATAAGATATAAAGAAGAGTATACTCATGACAACTTACTGGCAGGCGGGGCAATTTCCAAACTGCCCTCAGGCTTTCTCTTGAAGTTGCACCGTCGGGCCAATCCAAACGTGGGCCCCTCCGGAAATATTTATCAGCACGGCGGCTGCAACAATATCAGGCACAATGTAAGAACTTCCTCTGCAACATATTCACAGCAAGAACAAGCAACACAGTCACTCTTACTCAGCTCTGAGCAACATATGCTGGGGTAATGGGCCTAAAACCTTCTCCATCATGGCAAGATGCTCTAAGTTCTCATGAGTTTGGAAAAGCGCCTGACCCTGCTCATGAATAATATACAATATTTAAGGTCATAATCACTTTTGGAAGCAAATGACGACGCATTCTAGATTCCGATAGATCAATCATGAAAATTTTAAGCTGGCTTCCTATATTACAATGAACACAGCAGACCACATTCTAGCTACCTTAAAATGAGATTTATCTTCTAGATGGTAGCTCATAATAAATGAGATTTATCTTCTAATGGTAGCTCATATAAAATTATTGTCTGCTCCAGCATTCAGGAAGACCAATAACGCAACAACTTATACTAGGAATACAAATGCAAGTAAGGTGCCCCTTTTTTTTTGGGGGGGGGGGGGGGGGTGGGGGGGTGGGGAAGGAGACTACAAAGATTCACTTACAGAGCAAAGTTCAACCAGTATGCAACCCACACTCCACAAGTCACAAGAATAGTTCCATCCAAGACCTGCAAAAATGACAAAGGATGTCAACAAGAAGTGCACACAAATACACATCTTATGCAATGAATTGTGAAGATGATGATTACCAAGTATGACTTCTGGTGCACGATAATGCCTAGTTGACACCACGTAACTGTGATCCTGGTGTTCAAATGTTGTACTTCCAAAATCAATCAGCTTTATTGCGCTTGACTTTGGCAGATTCTTACAATAGGAACCATCTTTTGTAGACCGTGATAAAAACTAGAGCACATGAAAAAGGACATTTTTCAATAAATCAGCAATCAGAGTTCAAAGATGCCTCAGTTTCATTGTACATAAATGTAAATTACACAATCCCCAGTTACACACACCGAAGTCAAACAGCTTGCTTAGGGAATAGAAAACGAATGAATACCTTATAATCTGGAACCTTGATATATTCAGAGGAAACAAAGAGAATGTTTTCTGGCTTCAAATCAGTGTGAATTAACCGCAAATCATGCATAACTGCCCATTTGAAAAGGAAAAATTACTAAGTTAACTAGATGCAAAACTAACAAAACTTTTATCTTTTTTAGGGTAATGAATACATTATCATCATCAACCCCCAGCTTGTCTAACCAAAAAATAAGTTGGGTTTCAAGAAAAAAGTGGAAACTTAGCCAATAAATTAACCAATGATGCCAGAACTCTTGCTTCGTACTAAAAGGGGTTTGAGCATCAAGTAGATTTAATACAGATTAAAAACAGTGCAAGAACTATCCACACACATGCTACAGACTCCAAAATTTGTCTGCCAAGCTCCCGAACAAGATCGATGGGAAATGAACGATAGCTATTTTTGCGGAGAAAATCGTATAAGCTAGGTCCAAGCCTCTCAAATACCTGTTGAAACCATTTAAATTCATCCGCAAGTTTTTTAACTCACAGAATATTTAGGAATGAAAGAGCTTGCATAGCCCCCTCAAATTAATCAAATAGCAAATACCAATAAATACTTACAATACAAATATGATTACGATAGTCAAACCAATTCCGTATTTGCACACAACTGCAAGGAATGAAACCGCTTATACCATAATCACTTCAATTTCTACAATAAATAAGAAAAACAAAAGACGAGATGACATCCTTACCGAGCACCGCCGACATCATGCCTAGCAAGTCTTTGGAGGATGTCAATTTCAATCATGGCTGCTTCATGATACTTGTTTATGGAGCGAACAATTTTGATGGCCACAACTTCTTGCTTTTCATTGTCAATACATTCCAGGACTTGGCCAAATGTTCCTGCAAAAATACGATTCAAAGGACAACAATCCATGTTAAGCAACAATCCATAATATATAAATGGATTACTCATCCATTGGCAGCCACTCCACATTACTGCAAAAACTAGGATTCAAAGAAAATACTAACCTTCACCCATTTTACTGAGAATCCTGTCTGCAAACATGAGGAATAAAAGAATATAAGTGAACAAATTTGAATATGACATAAATGAGGAAAAGATGCATGACTATTCAAGGTGTTTGGCATGACAAAGTAATTTCATTCCAATATTTTTGTAAAAAGTTTAACATTTAATGTCCAAAAACCATATTAAACATATAGATGTTATCAAATCTACATACAAACATACACTATAGTCAATTTTGCAATAAGAGAGATGAAATTACATCGAGGAGTTAGGTTTTCTCCAACTGCAAAAACATAATGGCCATCTTTATCATCAGGTCTCCAAGGAGGAGAGCCATTGCGAGGAATTCCCCTGTAAAACATATTATTAGGATATGAAAAATTAGAAATCCCTCCATTCCCGAAATCCTGACCGCAATAAATTGCCGGAAGAACCTGCGAAACCAAACATAACGAAATAAAAAATCAAGATAAAAATTTCATTTCTCTAATGAAAAGATAATTTTTGTTACATGAAAATTAATAAAAAAAAAGGAATTTAATTATGAATCAGTGATCATAACATCTCATTGCAGTTAATTTTTTCCACAAAATTATTTAAAAAAAATTAAAATCACAAAATAAACAAAATTTGAGAGAAAAATAGTAGAAATTTTGTCAAATTACCACATCAAATCAAGACGTCAAAATTTCACTATTATTATCAGAGTACTTCTTCAACGTGTCAGAAAAAAATCTGAAAATTTCAACAAATTCTAATAAATGGGGAAAAAAGAAATTCTTTTTCTTTTTACCTTAGGAGGGGGGAGAGGAGGGGGCATATCCCACGTTAATCTGGGCCTTTTCCTGGGCCGTTTATCCATATTTTTGTGAGGAAACTCTATCATCCTCTGCGTCTCCATTTTTTCTTTCCCTATTTTTCTCTCTTTTTCTTTTTTCAATTCAATTTCCAAAAATTCACACAGAAAAAATACTTGAAGAATTATTCGATTTGACGACAACTAGAATACGAAAAATTGGAGAGAAGATTGGTCGATTTGGAAGATTTTAGAAACCCTAATCGCTTTTCAGGGGGGGAAGAGAGATCTGAGGACTAAACCTGAAGCGAGGATCTAACCCGGATCAGAGATTAGCTTAACTCTAGAGTTTCTAACTATGGTTAACGGTGGGGACCACCTCCACGGCTTTGATATTTTTTCTTTTCTTTTTCAAGTGGACCAGTTAATTGATGCCTTTAATTAACGCGTGTAGATTAGTGGACCCATGATAGCGTTAATGGGCTGGTCCCATGAGAGCCGGTTTTCAGGGTAGTGGGCTTTCACGGAAGCCCAAATGAATAACGGTGCAATTCAAATTTGAAAGTTGGATTTTGATTCAAGTTGCCATATAAAATGGGATGATGAATATAGACTTTTTGTAATAATAATAATAATAATAAAAATAAAGAGGGAGCAATTTATATTGAAAGACAATTAATTAATTTTGTATACGATTAATATTTTAATAAATTAACTGTTAGATTTAGTAATATAATCGCATTCATTGTGCATGTAAAGTTTTAAATCAATCCAATATTTATATCATCCCGGTAAAGAATACTGTATTTTTATATATATTTAACGATTGAATTTTTTTTACATCAAATGATTAGTTAGACATTTTTAATTTACTCAAAATTTGGGGTGCACGATTTATATGAATAGAACATGAAATTTAATGATCAAATTAAATAAATATAAATCGTAAAAAAATACGTAAAACTAAATTAATTTTACATTAAAATAAATGGATCTTTCTTCTTTTATTATTATAATTATCATGAATATACACATTTCGTATATAAATATTAGTAAACATTCAATTTAATTATAAATCGTAGGAAGTGTAGGGAAAGGGATTTTAAGATTTTTATTATTATTAAAATATCTCAAAGAAACTTATTTTTAATTTTGAGATTTTCATCTCAAATTATTCGACCCACTTAATTTGACCAAGTTATATTGATTCAATAATATGATTCAATATTAATATTTTTTTCATTATATATTAATTTTATTAAATTTTCGTACTATCTTTCTTAATTTATTCAGATGCTATTACATAAGCAAAATAATTAATTAGAAGAAAAGTGATGTTTCAAAATTCTTTATTATATAGCATTTTGACTTTTATTCTTTCCCACACTTTTCTCTTTGAAGATTTATTGTTGAAAGTCGTACCAAAATCTGTACTTTAGTCTTTGGACTTTAGAGCGTTTTCCTCATTTAAAATGCACCGCTGACTTTAGACAAACTGATTTTGATTTAGACAGCTTGTGATTAAAGGTCAAATTTTATCATTGAAAAAAAAAACAGTAAAGTTTCAAAGATTTGGTGCCAAGTTTTCCAGGAAAATGCACGAGCAGAAAAATAAAAATAAAACGATATTTCGTCTGTTTCCTACGTGTAATTATAAAATAATAATAAAATTGAAATTTTATTTGATCATCCATCATTAAGTTTTGTTTTCTTTTTCTTAATTTCAGCCAATTATATAGCTTAGGATGTGGATGATATATATATATATATATATATATATATATATACCTTAAGGAAAATTTTCTCATACGGCCCAATGAGAAAATGACTTGTCTTTTTTTTATCAAGTAATTGAATTTCTTTAGGTAGAATAACAATTTTGAAGTCAAATTTGACATTGACTTAGAGAAACATGAAAGGGTTAATTACAAATCTTGAGGTCGATCCAATAGCAAAAACTTCAAGGTCTTCATCTTTCAGGAAGATATTAATTGGACGTTCTTAATTAGCATCCGGCTCTCTCTAGAAAGGTATCAAATTCTTCTACAACTATCTAAGTAACTGAATACAATTTTCTGGCTTTTTTCTCTGCTGTTTGAACAAGTTCTTTTGCTTTTGATCCAGGGATGACAAAAATGGAAGATGAGAGTCGTGATTTTATCAGTAGTTTGCCTCAGGATATTCTGAAACGCATCATATCAGTTCTTCCTTTGCAAGAGGCAGTAAGAACAAGCGCCTTTTCGACTATGTGGAGAAGCCTCTGGGTATCTGTATTACTAACCTGTCATCAAGAAGCTAAAGGAGAGCTAGAGGAAATCATCTGTAAGCTCTCCATGTCTTATGATAGTCATCGTGTATGGAAACTGTGTTTAAGATACCAGGAAGATAGCAAGAAATCAGCTTCAGAAACTAAGGATAAAGTCAATGTTTTAGCTACCAAAGGGGTAGAACAAGAACTTCACCTGGAGTTCACTAAGAGGGAGAAAGAAGCCAAGAATTTCCATTTGAAGTTGAAATTGAAACCAAATTTCAGCTTTTCCAGTCTCAAGATGCTTCGTGTTAGATCAGTTAACTACCTTGGCAAAGATTTGATTTCTGCCTTATTCTCCAATTCTAAGTTTCTTGAAACCTTGGAGCTTGAAAACTGCAGTGGATTGCAAAGCCTAGATATAGAAGCAAATGACCACTTTCAATGCCTGAAACTGCTGGATTGTCAAGACATGGTCAATATTTCAGTCTCAGCAAGAAATCTCAGATCATTTTTGTATCAAGGTGTTCTTCCTCAGGTTCAGCTGAAGAATACTTTAAACTTGGTAGAAGTGATGCTTGATTTCAGAAATGGATTTTGCAGCAGTGAGTTTGATTGTGAGGATGTTATTTCTTTCCTAACTTCTGTAAAGGAAATTGAGATCCTCACTATTAGCAGCTGTCTTCTTGAGGTATAGCTCTTTAATTACCCCATTAAACAGAATAGCTATGTTACCCGGACTCGGATGTGAGTGTCGGACACATGTATATTTGATTTATTTTAAGTTTCTCCATGTATTTAGAGGGTTCTTGGGGATAATATACCCATACTCATGTCCGAATATGCGTCCGACATGAATACTTCAATAAAAATAAAGGGCCGGAGCAACATAGCAGAATAGTACTCCTTGCTTCTACTTTCATTGATCCTGACAAGAAATACTTGCCTTTCCATATATATATATATATATATATATATATATATATAGTGGTTGTGCTCAGGAGGAGTAATCTTTTCGAGGCTGGAATTCAGATTCAACAAGTTAAAGGAATTGAGCTGGATGGATTGTGGAATGAACAAGATCAAACGGGACTCACTAGCTTGCTTCTTGAACATCTGCCCTTCCTTGGAGAAGTTGCTTATCAAAGTAAGAGTCAGGTTTGCCTACAAGTTTTCCAACATTAATTACTTCAAATGTATCAATATAATCTTTCATTCACTATTTTTTATTTTGTTTTCTTGTCTGAATAAAACCTGCAGATTGATCCTGAACTCAATTCTATACCTTGTCCATATTTTCACCAATACTGGCATGAACCTCACCTTTGGATGGATGATGCAACAGTGAAGTCCAATACTTTACAGCTCGAACACCTCAAGATTGTAGAGTTTTGGGGTTATAGAAGTAAAGAAGATCAGTTTTTGCTAATGGAACTTTTACTGGAGAAGGCAAACATGATTAAATCAATAACCGTTACTTCACCAGAGAATCATTCATGGGAGGTTGCAAAAATCCCCCAGAGACGGCTAAAGCAGACATGGAATACAAGTAACCAACATAAGCAGAATGCTGTTTTTTCTCTTTTCAAGTCATCTTTTATGGGATTTTTTTGGAGAGATTAATGTTGTTTTTTGTCCAGAAAATGGTGGAATTTATAATTTGAGTTTTTGGTAATGAATCTTACTTCTGCAATTAAAGAAAGGGATAGAGATTGTTAACTAGAATTATCATGGAAATCCAAAAAACCCTGAGCTACATTTTATGTACTGTTTAGGAACATTTTTCATTTCTATTCTGTAACAATTGTGGATATTTCGTCAAAAGATTGATGTTACAATATTTTTCTGTATTTCTTTATCTTGCACTTCAAGTTACAGAAAAATTGTTGATTATACTATGACTTGGGATTCAAAGTCTGAAAATTGTAAATCTTACAGCATAGAAATTTAATTCTAAGGGCTGTTTTGTTTTCCTTGAATTCCCTAAAGCAAGCTGTACATCGTGCTTCCATTGTTCTACCTACCCATGCATATATTTTGACGACCAAGACTCCATTACAATATGTGAAAACTCACAAGTTTTCATTTGAGTTTGTCATAGGAAAATCTTAATTAGGACCAGAAATTTTGATTATGAAAGTAAATTAAAACCCACATATGTGACTTTTCTTGAACAGAAATTTCAAAAGTTAAAATCTTGTAGTAGGTTATAATAAAGGCTTTGAAAAAAAGGCTGCTTAGACCCATGCACAAACTATTGATTAATTTGTGTGCAGCTCAGCTCAACGACAATCAAGCAAAGCAGATAGCTGATCAGGCTTAGGCGACAATGGTCCTCATCTGTTGTTTCTATATGGTTTTCCCAGTTAAGCAGTCTGCTTAGAATTTCTTTAAACAGTAGAATTTGTTGATGGTCTTTTGGGAGGAAAGGTTGCTGAGCCCGCAAAAGGTGGAAAATCGTTGAGGAGTGTCGGAGTTGGTATTTCGATACTTAAGTCAACAAATATAAGAATAAGAGAGAGAATACCAGCAAAAATAAAGCCAGGTTAGAATATTGAAAATATGATCTAGGTTTAGTGTTTTTAATTGAATCCCTTTATAGCTATTTTGATTCATACAAGCATTTTTAAAATGTGACATTTAGTAAGTTTGAAATTCTATTCATAACATCTGTAACACCTTCTATTCTCACACTGCGATCTAAAACAGTGATTTTTATTATAATAATAATATTTTATTTAATTTTAATTATAAAAAAAAATAAAAAAATATTTTTTTATTCCAATGAACAGTGTTTCGGGCCTAAACGGGCGGGCTTGGGCTACCCAGGACCGGGCCTGGGCAGAGGAAAAAAAACGGGCCGCGGCCCGGCCCATGACCACTTCTACTGCGATCTCCTTTATACAAAATAAAAAATATTATAACTTTTTTTTTTCTCTTTTTCTTTCTCCTTTTGGGAAGAGGTTGTTAGAATTTAGAGTATTCTACTTGACCTAAAACCCACAGTTCAAAATTTCACATTTTTCTTATATCATGTCAAGTGTTTGAATCAGTAGCAAAACCTTATGGATGGAAATGTTGCAACTTGCGAGCAAGAGTTAAGATATGGTTTGAAAATTGTTGGGAAAGGAATCAATTTTTCAAGATTTTAAAGCCACATGAGAATTAGTATTTTGCATCCTCCAAACATGTCTCGGATCAATTATAAGTCAAAAAGAAAACTGTGTTTATATTATACTCTTGAATACTCTCTTTCTTCTTGTGAAAAGTTTTTAGCAACCATGGGGAATTCCTAATAATTCAACACAAACATTCAAAACCCTTCATTACTAATTATGATCTAACATCTACTTGTACTTCTCTCAAAACTCTCCCAAAAATGGTTTAACTCAGTTTTCTTGTTCTCCATTTGTTACTGCTCTTATCAACTTCTTTTAAGTTTTGGATTTATATATTGCCTTAAGAGCTTTAATTTCTTTTGTGACCACTAAGAGCAGAGCTGGCAAACGGACGTATTTGGATCGAGCTGTTTTCGGATTTGGATCATTTTGAATTTAAATTATTTTGAGTTCGAATATTTTTAAATTCGGATAATTTCAGATTTAGCCTTAATTTAGAAGAAAAAATTTCACATTTGAAACCGTTTATATTTTCTTAATAAAAAAACAAAAAAAAAAGTGTTAAATTGTCTCAATCATGTTATCAATATTAAAATCATTAATATTGATTTCAGTAAAAAAAAAATAGTAATTAAGAAAAGGGACAGCCCATCCAACATTTAAATGGCCCTAAAAATCTCTTTCGATGTATTGGTTATTGGGTCCATGAACAAAGATTTTCAAACATGGGCTTTACCCCAAAGTAGCCCAAAATAATGCCCTCATGATCACAAAATCTGATCCGTTCATATACAAACAGGTTCCACGATTCGCAGTCCGCAGACGATTCCAGCACTTCTCTTACATTACATAACATCACAAAGACTTCACTTTCCCACTTCTGACTCAACACACCCGCCGTTAAAAAATCAAAAAAGAAACCAAAAGCCCCATGGCCTTCGCCGCCGCCATTTCCCTCTCTCTCCCACCCCAAGCCCGCCGTTCTTCCATCGCCATCGCCGCCCCTTTTCGATCAATTTCTTCTCTTCATTTCGCTTCTCTCCGTTCCAACTTTTCTCTTGAAAACCCTAACTTTCGAGTCTCTGCATCTTCCATGAGCATCGGAACTTCTGAGAAAATCTCCACGGCATCGTTTCTCGACCTGAGAGAAAGTGGATTCCTTCACTTCGTTAAGTACCACGGCCTCGGGAACGACTTCATTTTGGTAATTTATCTAATTCATTTCTCTTAGCTTAGAAAAATGCGGGAGTTGTCTTAGCTGACTTGTTGTTTGTTGGTATAGGTTGACAATAGGGACTCGACTGAACCGAGGATTACGCCGGAGCAAGCGGTGAAGTTGTGCGATAGGAACTTTGGTGTTGGAGCTGATGGAGTGATTTTTGCAATGCCGGGAATCAACGGCACTGATTATACTATGAGAATCTTTAATTCTGATGGTAGCGAGCCTGAGGTAATTAGCTTTTTCTTACTTAAATTTTGCTAAAAAGTAGATACTAGTAAATATATTTCATTAAAATTGAACAAAAAGTTAAATGTAATGCACGTTTAAAAAACATAATTGTTACGTATAAAATTTAAATCATGGGTTTTTTATTAAAAGAATTATATTTAAGTTTTCAATTATTTGAAATTTTACTTATTTGCTTTCGCGTCATAATGCTTTTTTGCCTTTGCTTTCGGAAGCTGAAAGCAAGTAGTGAAAAGTAATAACCTGATGGAGCCTTAGTTTATCAGTTGGATTTGGATGCTTTGCTTCTTTGGTTGAATTATTGGCATTGAATATTCAGTGGTTTCTTGCCTTAAGTGTGTTTGTGTGTGTGTGATTAGAATTCTGGTTAAGTTTTTAATTGATATTTGTTCTTCTAGATGTGTGGTAATGGGGTGCGGTGCTTTGCCAGATTCATTGCTGAGCTTGAGAATTTACAGGGGAAGCATAGGTATGGTTATCGGTTTGTTCTTCTATTTTCTTGACAGATCATACTAGAATGTTGCCTTGCATGTTTGTTTGAGGATATTGCGCTCGTATATTTTATTCCCTTTGCTTCTAGCTCCGATTCCATTGTTGAACGACAGTCTATAACAATGTATTTTCTGTGATGATTTTACTACCAGAAATGTCTTAGTTTCATTCTCTGTTCTAATTTTATGCAGTTTTAGTATACATACTGGTGCTGGTTTAATTGTTCCGGAAATTCAAGATGATGGGAAGGTATGTTATTTGGAATCCTGTATGTTACAGTTTATCTGTGGTACTTAATGCATCTGACATTTACCAGCACTATTTCAGGTTAAAGTTGATATGGGCGAACCAATTCTTAAAGCATCGGATGTTCCTACAAAACTACCTGCAAATAAAGATCAATCTGTTGTTAAATCAGATCTTAATGTAGATGGAGTGATTTGGAATGTGACTTGTGTTAGTATGGGAAATCCACACTGTGTAACTTTTGGCACCAAAGGCAGCCAGGTTTGTATTCCAGATAATGATTGATAAGAAGATTAACAGGGAGTTTATATTTATATGAACTATTCTTAGTTATACTTCCTGTGATGTATTTAATATTATGCTTTCTTTACTGTATATCTAGTAAACTATTTGACTCGAGATGCCAAACTTTTCTTGGTAGACCAATATGTACACGGGGTTGAGGATCATAACTTTTTACCCATTGCATGCTTCAAGAGAAGAAAAAGACTAGGAATAGTTAAAAGAGATGCTCTCTTTTGCCAATCCTGTACAATAATAACAAGCATATTTGTCTCCTGCTGCAAAAACATCTTTTACTTCTAGTGGATTACTTGTTCTAAAAGAAAATGGATTCATTGACTGGTTTATTGAAATACATATTTTCTGTTTTCCCTTCTCTTTTCATTTGCATTTCTAATACTTGTCTTTTGCTTAATGATTGTGATTGAGCAGAATTTGACTGTCGATGAATTAAATTTAGCAGCAATTGGTCCTAAATTTGAGCATCATGAAATGTTCCCAGCTAGGACTAACACAGGTTAGTTATCTAATCTTTGAGATGATTTTTTGGAATCAATTCCATGGCTAACATCTGTTAGCAGCTTCATCCGTTTTGTACGTGATGAGTGGGTTTTTCTATCGCATGGTTGTCATTTATCTCCTTTTGTTAAGCAAATCCACTTTCTAATCATGAATTTGTTTTGTATGATTAGAATTTGTGGAAGTTTTATCTCGTTCACGCTTGAAAATGCGTGTTTGGGAGCGTGGAGCAGGTTAGCTACAATTACCATTTACTTATCCAAAATGGGGTATGCTTGTGGGTTAGTTTTTGTTTTGGCTAAAAGGCTCAAGTCAATTGCATTTCATAGGAGCAACACTGGCTTGTGGAACTGGAGCTTGTGCTGTTGTGGTTGCGGCTGTTCTTGAAGGACATGCTGGGAGGGTAAGTATAGGACATGATGTTTAAGTTGTGTTAATGAAATTGGTCAATGAGCATATGCACATGAGATGGAACATTGAGGTATTTTCATCTTGATTTGTCAACTAGTTTTGCAGAGGCAAAAAAAAATGGAAATATATTTGTCAACTACTATTCATTCTATATTATTGCATCTGCTTTTTTTGTTTGTTTTTTTTCCTCACAATTGATTATTCGTGTCGTGAAATAGAGTTGCACGGTTGACTTACCCGGAGGACCGTTGGAGATTGAATGGAGGGAGGAAGACAATCATGTATACATGACAGGCCCAGCCGAGGTAGTGTTTTACGGATCACTGCCACTATGATGAGTCTAATGCTAAACCATTTTTTCATGATAGAGAAGTTATTTATTTTACTTGAGTTTTGTAGAAATATAAGTCAAATGGTAAGCCATGAATGTCAACATTCCTTTTGGTCCTCTGTTAAGAATGTTTGCTCTGGTCTGGTGCTATACATGTTTCCGGCATTTGTTTTGAATGACAACCATGGTGCTACATCCGAATAAAGCATAAAAGTCTTATCCATTTGCATCAAACTTTTAACTTTCAGTGCGGTGGCATTAGGCATCCAAATGATGTTATGTTTACATCATAGGCAGTAAAGAAATTTCAACTTTTATGCTATTTTACTAAGTCGTCATGGCATCAAATAATTCTTACATCATATCTTAACGCCATATTTTTCTTTATTTTTTCCCCTTTATTAGTTACAACACTCTTATCCTTGGAAACTTCTTCCATCCTTATCAGAATTAGCTGGTTTTAGTCAAGATGTGGAACAAGTAAAAGGTAGAAATTAGATTATCTTCTGTTTTTGTACATCTACTGTAGCCATTTCAAAGTTTGTCTTTTAGAGCATAATTGAATGAAGATTAGATAAGTCAAATATGTTTTGGAGGCTGTCCCTTACCTGCCACAACCAATAAAAAGCAAAATTGGCTTACTTTAACACCCTGTAAAATCAGAATTGGCACAATAAAAAAAAAAAAAAAAGCTATGGAAAAAATTCTCCATTCACGTTGCACTGACTTAAGTACAATTATTCAATATTTGCCTACACTTAATTAGAAAGTACGAAAGTTCATCAGTAAACAAGATGTGAAAGCAAGAAGTAACCAAACAAATCAATGTCTGCGGCCCCTATTGCTTGAAACTTGAAAAACTTGACAATTCCACTCGGCCTGTACAGGTGGTTTATCTACTACTTATCAATGCAGCAGCAGCAGTACCAACAGCAACAGGGTTTGAACATTGAAATTTTCAAGCAATGAGAAAAATGTTTAGGTTTTGGGTTGACCAATCAGCTTTCAAGCCATTCACTTTTTTGACATTCTTTGGGCAGTTGGGGCTCGTGTTTCAGCCTTCTTCTATTTAAGAATTTAGGTAGTTCTTATACTATAATTAAAAATATATTTTAATTTTTATATTATAAAAATGAATAATTTAATTTTTATATGTTTGTGTAAAAAAATAAAATTGATGATTGTGTTAATGAAAAATCGTCTAAATGTTGACGTAGATATGTGAAACTGATAAAATAGATGACATGAAAAAAAAAAAAATTGATGACGTGTTAAATTTTTTTGGTCAGGTGGAATTTAAAAATTGACAGAATAGATGACTTCGAAAAAAAATTATAACATGTTTTTACAAGTAAGAGGGATTTGAGTAAAAAAAAATTATGTTTTTCTAAATTTCAATTGCGTGAAAAAATTTGACACATCAACTCATCTTTTCTGTCAGTTTCACATGTCCTTGTCAGTATTTAGACGATTTTTCATTAACAGTATCAAATTTATTTCTTTGCATTAATTTTAAACGTACAAGAATTAAGTTATTCAATTTTATAATATAAAAACAAAAATACACTTTTAACTATAATATAGACTGTTAAACCATCAGCATTCGAAGGGTGCATTTGGATTCCAGCGCACTCTCGGTGCGGTGGAATCCAAATTTTTTTGACGGGAATTTCTCCTCACTGGCATGCACTTTCACTGGAGGTGCAATTGGATTGGGGTCCGGTCCATGGCTGGACCCTAGTGGAGGGGGTAATTTCCCTTTTACCCCCTTCACTATTTTTTATTATTTTTAAATTTTAATTTTTTAAATTATTATTTAATATAAATAGAATTTTTAATTATTATTATTTAATATAAATATAATTTTAGTATATATTTTATTATTTAATATAAATAAAATTTTAATAATTTTTAATTATTTATTATATATATACATATTTTAAATTAATATCTTTAATGATAATTTACTTTTTAACATAAATATATTTTTAATTTTTTTTAATTATTATTTAATATAAATATAATTTTAATATATATTATTATTTAATATAAATATATATTTAATTATTTATTATATATATAAATACATATTTTAATCTAATATCCTTAATGATCATTTTTTTTCACTATAATTCATCTTATCGTCACCGTTGCGTTTGAATCCAAACACATATTTTATCGTTGATTTTAATTTCACCGTTATAATACTCAATCTCACTTTAACCGTTATTTTTACTCTCACTGAAATTAATTTTATCGTCCATTCAAATGAACTCGCATCAAGAATATCAAGTTATCCACACTGATCTCTATTCCCTACCTTGATCTATTTCTCTATTACTCAACGCGTGGCCCTAACCAAAAGCAGATAAATGTGAAAGTGAAACATCAAAAGCAGACAAATGTGAAAGCGAAACACTGATAATTTACAATAAGTAAAAAAAAAAAAAGACTAATGTTAGTTTATGGAACAGTATTTTGATTAATGAACATTTATAATTTATTGAGAATAATCAATTAAAAGATTATCAGACACCAACATTTTTCTAAACAATTTATGCAATCGATGTTGCCTAGTGTTAATGTAATTATTATATCTAGATTATGGCTGGATAGATGAAAAAAAATGAATAAAAAAATTTAATTATCTCTTGATTTAATTATCTAAATTTTTTTAGATAGAAAATACATAATTATCTCTTAATTTATATCATTATTGATATAGTTTTTTAAATAATTTGTTTGATTAAATTGGTGTCCGTATAATTCGTTATACCAACTCAATCAATCCTTTTAATATATTATATATTAAAGATTATAAATGATGTTATCATATATTAGTTAATTCTTATTTTTTTTTCTCTTATATATAAGTTGGATTTTTTATTATTTATTATCAATTAATTTTAAATTAAATGCTTAAAACTTATATTTGTATGTTTTTTTAATGTGGTGGACATAGGTTAATGATCAGTAATTATATACTCGTTATTATCTAGACAAGCACATGACAAACACCTCTCACTCCCACAATTGTTGTGCGGAAGCGAATTGATATTACTAAAACCGATTTAAACACACTGAAAAAACACCGATATTTTACGTGGTTCGGCAACTGTGCCTACGTCCACGGGAGGAGGAGCTTGAAGCTTTGTATTAATGGAGTTTAGAGTACAAACATATACCGAATTCAAGGTGCTACACAAGCACTGAACTCACAACTCAACACAATACCGAATTACTCTATAAACACAGAGTATTTGCTTCAACAATTTAGCTCTAACACATACTCAACTCTACTCCACTCTACTCATCTCTACATGGCTATTTATAGCCATAATATCAAGGTGTGAACATGCATCAAGTGGCAGCCACCATAGCCTACCATAGCCACCATCCACCACCTATCTTGGTGTGAACACATGCAAGTGGTAGCCACCATAGCCACCATCCATTTGCAAGTGGTAGCTTCCATTATTGGTGGTGCAAGTGGTGCAAGTGGTAGCTCCATTATTGGTGCTAAGCCACCTATGGTGAATGAGCCATATTCAAGCTATATTCAAGCCATATTCTAAGCCATATTCCAACAATCTCCACCTTGGCGAGAATCCACAGAGAGAATTCACAGATCAGAGCTTCCTCTTTTCTCCTTCAAATGTACACACCATTACTCACATATCAGGGCACCTACTGCATTGGCATGATTCATCAATGCACTGAGCCTGAGTCAATTTTTCTGTCTACTTCCCAGGAATTTTCTTAGCTTCTCCAAGATCATCTCGAACTCTGAGCTCAGTTGAGCCTTCAGCCTGTCGATCTCCACCTTGCCTTTTTCAGCAGATAGACAAATGATCCATCTTGAATTTTCCGGAAATAAACACAGTGATCAAATTGACTGTGTGTGTACTTTTCATCCTGTCTTGAAACAGTCCAACCGTTTGTACAGCTGTCACGGGATTGTTTCAGACCATACAGTGATCGGTTCAACTTGCTTTTGTAATCTCTGCGACCGGGGACTCCAGAACCATCTGGTTGAGTCATACAAATTTCCTCCTCTACGGAACCATGGAGGAATGCAGTTTTTACATTAAGTTGAACTATCTCTAGGTTATACTGTGCTACTAAAGCCAATAAGATCCGAATAGATGCATGCTTAACAACAGGTGAAAATACCTCATTGTAGTCTATTCCCTTCTTTTTGAGCCTAACCTTTGGCTACCAATCTGGCTTTGTATCTGATACTGTCTTTGCCGGTAGCACCCTCCTTTTTGGCAAAGACCCATTTGCACCCAATTGATATCTTGAGTGTTGGAAGTGGAACTAACTTCCAAGTCTGATCGCCTCCTTCCACTGGGCATGCACAGGGCTGTTTACAGCTTCTTTGTAATTGATCAGAACATCATCATCAATTACTGGAAGGGCGTATGTCACCACGTCTGTGTATCGAGCAGGTTTCCGAATATGTCTATTCGGTCTACTGGTGACAACTGATTCAAGTTGCTGAAAGATTTCCGGTGATGACTCCTCCACTTCAATTAAGGTGTCATCAGATTCTGATTCAAACTCCACCTGCTTTAGAGAATCTTGGTTCACATTCTCTGGAGTTGACAGTTTCAGCATTACAGATTCGTCAAAGGCAACATCTCGGCTTACGATGACTTTCTTTGACTCAAGGTTCCACAATCGGACTGCTTTTACTCCTTCACTAAAGCCCATGAAGACAGCTTTCTTGGCTCTAGGATCCAGTTTTGCATCCGTAACTACGAAGCCGATCATATTCAATGGCAGAATATCCGGACTACACCTCTATGGGAGTCTTCCCATCAATCGCGGTGGAGGTTAGTCTGTTGATAATGTGGGAGGCGAACAATAAAGCCTCCACCCAAAATGCTTTGCTCAAGCCTGACTGGGATAACATGCAGCGAACTTTATCAACCAAAGTTCGGTTCGTCCTTTCTGCAACTCCATTCTGCTGGGGAGTGCTAGGAACAGTGAAGTGTCGATTTATCCCATCATTCTGTGAGAGGCTGCTGTTCTGCCTGTCACGGTTTCTCTGTCAAGGAGATACAGATTTCCCTTCATATAACCCTTCATTGCTAAGAATGCTCCACGTACAACTCTCAGGACTCCATTCTGAATGGTCACCTTGTAACCATTTGAGTCTAAGACCCCCAGTGATATGAGGTTCTTCTTGAGATCAGGGACATACCTTACGTCTGTAAGTTGTCTGATTGTACCGTCATGCATTTTCAGTCGGATCGTTCCGATGCCTCTAGTGTGACAAGTATTGTCATTGCCCATATGGACAATCCCTCCATCAAACTCTTTGAAGTTTGAGAACCACTTCCGGTTCGGACACATGTGGTAGGAACATCCGGAATCCAGAATCCATTGATCTGAAGAGTGTGTTGTTGTGGAAATCGTAAATGCAGAGTCTTCCTCTCCCTCAGATTCTTGAGCTACACTCGCAATCGACCTCTCCATGTTGGGACAGTTATTCCTCCAATGCCCTTTCTCATGGCAAAAGGCACACTCGTCCCTCGAGAGTCGTGTTCTCGATGATCCCCTTCTTGAGCGGGATTTACCTCGCTTGATTTCTCCGGCTCCTTGGTTGCTCGTCCTGCCTCTGTACACAGTTAAAGCTTCTGGTGTAGTATTCTGGTGATCATGCTGATCCTTTTTCCGATACTCATTATTCACCAGAGCATTACAAACATTAACATATTCTATATCATTTTTACCATACAACAGTGTAGTGGTTAAATGATCATAGCTATCAGGCAAGGAATTTAACAGAGTAAGAGCCTTATCTTCATCAGAGATATTTGCATCTAGATTTTCAAGATCAGCGAGGATTTTGTTAAAACTTACTAGATGCTCCTGCATGGTGATACCTTGCATATACTGGAAGCGGAACAGCTTCTTCTTCAGATAGAGTCTGTTCTCCATGCTTTTTGTCATGTACTTGTCCTCAAGTTGTTTCCAGAGAGTTTTTGCATTATTCTCTCTCATGACAAAGTACTTCTGGTCCTTGGCTAGGCATAACCGGATTGTGCCACAAGCCTGACGGTTGACAAATTTCCAGTCATCTTCCGAAATATCTCTGGGCCTGTCTTCCAGAGCGATATATGAACCCTCTCGGAATAACAGATCCTGAACTTCGCACTGCCACATGCCAAAGTTGGTGGTGCCATCAAATTTCTCCACCTCGAACTTTGCAGTGGTCATCGAGTTCTTTCTGATATAAGAACTTGATCGTGCGCTACTTGTCGTTTCATGTGTCTCTAATGATTCTGCCATGGTAATAAAACAAAATTACCAACAAAGTGTTTTTCCGGTACCTGTATGGAAAAACGGATGCCGCGGTTGAGTCCGGAATAGTCGAAATAGCCAGGAACGGGTCCAACTGTGTAAATTTTGGACACACGGTGAATATTCTGCGAATATTCTGCTACAAGTGGCTCGAAATGGACTCGGTTTAGCTCAACCGGCTCGGAAAAGTCTCGGAATAGTGTTCTGAAACGGC
Source organism: Fremontodendron californicum (assembly GCA_030761205.1). Taxonomy (NCBI): domain Eukaryota; kingdom Viridiplantae; phylum Streptophyta; class Magnoliopsida; order Malvales; family Malvaceae; genus Fremontodendron; species Fremontodendron californicum. Next base: position 5,682,248 of record JAULJL010000009.1, on the reverse strand, counting down.
TCAAAAAATAGCACGAAAAAGTTGGTCGGACCTGCGGCGGCGCGTGGGCGGCGTACGGCGGCGCGTGCGGCAGCGCGTGGAGCGCGTGGAGCTGTTTGGGTGGCCGGCGCGTGGGGCGCGTGGGGCGCGTGGGCTTCACGCGTCTTCAACCTCTGGAGGCGCGTGCGGCGCGTGGGGCGCGTGGGCTTCACGCGTCTTCAACCTCTGGTGGCGCGTGCGGTGCGTGGGCGCGTGAGTCCCACTCTCACTCCTTCTGGCGGCGCGTGCGGGCGCGTGCGGCGTCGTCTGGGCCTCCGGTTGATTCTGTTGCACTCCTCTCAACGACCTCTTCAACCTGGTATTTTCAAAACACAAATTGGAGCACTTTTGAAAAACGGACAGAATCGAACAAACTCGGTTTTACGTAAAAATTGGCTCTGATACCAATTTGTTGTGCGGAAGCGAATTGATATTACTAAAACCGATTTAAACACACTGAAAAAACACCGATATTTTACGTGGTTCGGCAACTGTGCCTACGTCCACGGGAGGAGGAGCTTGAAGCTTTGTATTAATGGAGTTTAGAGTACAAACATATACCGAATTCAAGGTGCTACACAAGCACTGAACTCACAACTCAACACAATACCGAATTACTCTATAAACACAGAGTATTTGCTTCAACAATTTAGCTCTAACACATACTCAACTCTACTCCACTCTACTCATCTCTACATGGCTATTTATAGCCATAATATCAAGGTGTGAACATGCATCAAGTGGCAGCCACCATAGCCTACCATAGCCACCATCCACCACCTATCTTGGTGTGAACACATGCAAGTGGTAGCCACCATAGCCACCATCCATTTGCAAGTGGTAGCTTCCATTATTGGTGGTGCAAGTGGTGCAAGTGGTAGCTCCATTATTGGTGCTAAGCCACCTATGGTGAATGAGCCATATTCAAGCTATATTCAAGCCATATTCTAAGCCATATTCCAACAACAATAACAAACATTTGTCTTATATTTGTCGAACAAAAAGTTACATAAAATTCAAATACAAAAAAAATAGGTAAGACACAATTTAGCCGAATTCCAACTTTAAGAACATTCTCTCTACTTATTCTTTTTATTTATTTCTCTTTATTTATTGAGATTACTCTTTCGAGTTTTCACTAATTTAAATATCAAAATGCATCCTAAAATTTAAACTCCAACATCCATGTGACTTTTTTATATATTCAATAAATCCGGCTCACTCATTCTCTAACAGCCCCTGAAATCACAAAATTGGATACATAAAAAACATGTCATTAATCAAGCTATTATTTGAATGTACTTTTGTGTTGCAGTAGATTTAGGCCTCGTTTAGCATTGCTTCTGGCACAGCTTTTGAAGTCAAAAGCTACTTTTCACCGCAAACATGTCCCTGAAATCCGGCTCACTCATTCTCTAACAGCCCCTGAAATCACAAAATTGGATACATAAAAAACATGTCATTAATCAAGCTATTATTTGAATGTACTTTTGTGTTGCAGTAGATTTAGGCCTCGTTTAGCATTGCTTCTGGCACAGCTTTTGAAGTCAAAAGCTGCTTTTCACCGCAAACGCAATGCTAAACAGATAAAAAAATTTGACTTCTGCTGTTGAAATCATGGTTTGAAAAGCTAAACCAAAAAGCCAAAAAATATAGATTTTGGGCTTTAAAAGCTGGCTTTTGGATAAAATGACTTTATTATCCTCACATCTCTACACTTTTATTATTTTAAACATATCTTTTTTTGACATTTCAATTTTTTACAACACTTTTTTACAGCAATGTTAAACACTTAAAAGTTTTTAAACCATACTTTTTCACCACACTTTATAAACACACTTTTTCTAACTCGAACTTTTTTCAACCCAAATTTTTTCTAACAATAATGCTAAACTAGCCCTTAGATGTTCTAAAACAAAAGGTAGCCGAAGCTTCAATGAGAGTCACTATTATAGCCATTAGTCGCCACTCGTGACGTTTGCCTCTAGTAAAGACCAACGTGGGGATTGGGGAAGGAAGGAAACTGCCCAACAAAAGATCCCTGCTTTACATTTCCTTATGTTTGACCAAATTGAGGGTATTTTTTTTATTATTACAACATGCGGACAAATGGGTACTTCTGTCTTTTACAATACTCAAATTAGCAGTCAAACTTAGCAGCTTCAGGGTTGAGTTTCCTTCTTTATTTAAAGCTGAGATTCCAGCTCCCAAGTTTCTCATCCCAACAAGCAAATAAACCATAAAAAAAAAAAAAAAAAAAACCAAGTCTTCATATTCAAATTTGTAAGCTTTTCTTTGCTGGTAATGAAGAGAGAAAGAGAAAACGGAGAGATTCAGGGTTTTGACATTGCCAAATGTCTAATGCTGCTATCTCAAGGCCTAGAAACGAAGCCAAAAGACCATTCGGTCAGCGAGGTTTTCGAGTGCAAAACTTGTCACCGTCGTTTCTCATCATTCCAAGCACTGGGTGGCCACCGAGCAAGCCATAAGAGACCCAGATTGATGGGGGAGAAAGCAAATGAACAAACACAATTGTTCCTTAGTTTATCAACAAAGCCTAAGACGACGACTCACGAGTGCTCCATTTGCGGCCAAGAGTTTTCCATGGGGCAAGCTTTGGGTGGGCATATGAGGAGGCATAGAGTTGCTGCCATGAACGAAAGCTTCTCTCCAATATTTCCGGCTGTTTCGACGGTGCAGGTATTGAAGAGATCGAATAGTAGTCGGAGGGTTTTGTTCTTGGACTTAAATTTGACTCCATTGGAGAATGATTTGCAAGCTTTATTTGGAACCAAGGCTCCCAAAGTTGATCTTTGCATTTGACATAATAATCCCATTATTCCCAGATAGTGACACTTGTAATTTCCATTTCATTAACAACATTTTTTTCATTTGTTTTATGTATACAACAACATTTCAGATATTCAATATTTTTTTATATATATATTATTTTTCTTTCTCTTTATTGATTTGTACACTTTAATTTGTTTCTTAATTTGGATTCATTATCAGTTATTTGTTGTAGTTATGATAGAAATTTCTAATCATATTACATTCCTTTTCTTTTTCATGATTGTACGTTCCATCATCTCTAAAGTATACTATCTGTTTTCGTCCAAATTTTGTTTATGTTCTTATAAAAAAAATTTTAAAACAAAGTACATGTTAAAGACTTCTTTTGCCTATACTATTAGAGGTGTTTTTTCCCTAAGCTATGAGAAATGGTAAAATTATCAATAAATTATATAATATAGTTGCTTGCATAATCAATCTATAAAAAATAAAAAAAAAGAGAATTGATTTCCAAGAAAGAAATTAATCTTTACTTAAGAATTAGGTACATAAATATATAGAGAGAGTAATATATATATATAGTTTACATTATAGTAATTAAGTAGTAACTAATCAAATTTTAATTCAAAGGGCTATATATTAATTAATTGAGTTGGCTTAAGTTCAATGGTCAAACATATTGACCATCCTCCATTTATTTAAATAATTTACTACCAAAAAAGCAATATAAAAACAGTTACTATTTCTCTTTTAGCTATTAGCAACAATTACTAATATATTAGCAATTAAGCAACAATCGTTTTCAGACCCATGTTTGCCTTGCCTGCCAGCCAAACTAATTTACAAGAAACGAAGATTTTGCATTTTCTTATTGGGAAAATGAGGATTTGAATTAATATCATCATTAAACCAAATGTTTAAGTGTTAGATTGGGTGAAAAAAAACTATCTACATTAATTTCCTGAAAAATATAAAAGCATAACATATATACAATACAATATGTAAGAGAGTTTTTGTCTCAATTAATATGTCAGAAAATATTTTATTATATAAAGGATTTTGCTAACGAGTGCCTTAAGCCAGATTATTATGTATAGCAATATCTTCATTTAATGCATTGAAAATAATAAATAAAGTTGTCAATTTTTTTTATTTAATACGATAATTTTACTATAAATAGTATATTAACTAATCTTAAAGAGTGTCCTAAGGACACTCGTTAGCAAAACCCTTATATAAATTGGGGTCCAATTAACTGCTATCTATAGACATTGATTAAGAATTTTTAATTGCTATTTTAAGATTTTTTTTTTTTTTTGCATATCACTTTTATTAAATTCAAGAAATATATTAATTTTATTTTTCTTTTCTAAAATATCACCTTAGTCAATATCATTAAACACGAGTTAACATTTTCCTTTAAATTATGATATACAAAAAGTTAATACAAAATAATACCCATAAAAACTTAATTAATTGTTATATTAAATTGGCTTCAGGCTTCATCTTTAGTCTATAATGTATTAAAAATCAGCTGATGTATTGATGAAGTAAGGAATTAGGTCACCTAATAAAGCCCGGAAGAACATATACTAATTTTCAGCCCTCAAAATCTTAAACATCGATCCCATCCGTCGCCCTGACGATCGATGAAGGTTTCTCTCAAGCGTTTCCTCATTGACTGCTGGCCTCATTTCTCGGATACTCAAACGCCTTGTCTTCTCATATAAATGTACGAGGTTTATAATATTGAAGCAGACAAACGTGACAATTTTATTATAAGAAAATTAAATAAAAGAATAATTATTGTATGAATTAAGAAAGTTGTTCGAATCCAACCATTTACGATTCTTGCTTTCTTTATAATGATCACTATTATGTTGACTGGTAATTCCCTTTTGGGGTCCATAGATTTTTCTCTCAAACAAAATCATATATCCGAAGTTTCAGTGATAGTTCACAGCCATAGCAGCTCGCCATTTGTGACATTTGCATTTGCGTAGGAATTTGCTTAGTGCTTACGTCTGTTTCCATCTGCTAAAGCACTTGTTTTTTTTTAATGCCATAAAGACAAAACATTATTGATTGATTAATTCCTTATGACAGTCAAAGTTACAAAGTATAAATACAAACTCCAAGGGTTTCTCAGTTACCGATCCAAAACATTCTTGATCTAGCTTTGGCTTTAAAAACCCACAAAAAATTTCTTTGTTAGATATGAAGAGATGTAGAGAAAATGGAGAGAGAGTACTTTTAAGTCCGTTGACATGAAAAAATGTCTAATGTTGCTGTTACAAGGCCTAGAAACCAAGCCAAAAAAATTATTTTGAATTTGACTCCTTTGGAGAATGATTTGCAAGCATTGCTTGGGAAAATGGCTCCTAAAGTTGATATATCTTCTTCGCTTTTGAGTTTTTATGATCTTAAATTTGTTTTTTCCCCTTAACAAAATTCTTTTTTCGTTCATTTCATTTCATGCAAATGTAAATTATACGATTCTTTCCTTTGCTATAGTAATGATTCAAACTCCTAATAATATTAGATTGAATTTTTTTTTTTCGTTTTTTCATATGACAAGAACACTGAACACATACATTTCTTCTATGTAAAAAAGATGCAGTTTGTTTTCTACACGGAAGAGAGTAAACAAGCATCGGTCCAAGCCGTGCGAAGTCTCTCAAGGGATCCATTCGTGGAATGATCGGCTGCCAATCTGTAATGAAAGGAAATTATAATGGCTTGTATGACCAGTTCGCTTTCGAGGGTCTTCTTATTCTGAATTAAAATACTTTCATGGGCTCGGCTAGAGTTTATTTGGGCCTTCAAAATAAAATTGTATACTTACTGTAATAAATAAGCCTAAGACCTAAGTACTTGAGCAAATCTTCTTTTCTTTGGGGCCGAACGCCGCATAGAAATCGAGATCAGAATCAGATCTGAAACCCAAGTACGCGTGTACGGTCAGATTAAGGCCCCCACGAAATATGATCGTACATGGCACCATCTTATAGGGAGAATCTAAGAAACATGCCCTCTAGGCATGAGTAATTGTTCAATAGTTTAATGGGATAAAATAACTTGTAATAAGGAAGTGAAGAATTAAAAAAATTATTAAAAAATAAATCATAAAAACAAAATTATCCTTAACTAAAAACATCATTTTCCCTTTCTTTTCTCCCATTCCATACTCTCTTCCATTTTTTTCTCTCTAACATTCTCTCATACCATCTCTATCTCGGTAATAAATTTATAAATAGTCGAAATAAATTATTTTGAGTGAGTTTCAGATCAGATGAGCACAATTTCAAGTTTGATTTCAATCTTAGATTGCAAAGCCTAGAAAGCTAAACTTTTGAGAAATTAAAAAAAAAAACAAGTTGTTGAAAATTGATAAATTGCTAACGCACCTAAAATATTCTAATGGGAGCACCGAATATGAGCAAAGTGACGGTCCAAAACATCACCATTTTGAAGAAAAAAAATCATTATTCTTTAATGGGTTTTAAAGAAAAATGACAAAGAGATAGAAAGTTTAGAGAAAAACGTAGAAGAGAAATGTGTTTAGCTAGGTTGAGTTTTGTTTTGAGTGGAAAGACACTGAAACTTTTTGAAAGAGTGCATTTCTTCTCTCTTTTTCTTATTATTTCATTAAGGATATTTAAGTATTCACCATTTCTTTAACAATAATTTTTTAACTCTTCATTTCTTTTTTTAAAATTATTTATGTGCATTAGACGATTGAACAATTATCCCTAATTAAATAGATGTTTTTCAAATAAACCCCATCTTATATCATCTCTTCCATCAAAGATCTCAGAATCAAAAATTTTTAAACTAATAATCTTTCCATTCTCTTTAGATCTCGCTGCAATCAACGTCCTTACAATCTTCGGTTTGGTTTCCGGTCAATCGCTGCCGGAAGGTTTTCCCTTTATCCGATCACTGATCGTCGTGTTCGTAATCTATAAATCAATCGCCTCATTGCAGGTATTTCCACAATGAAGATCTCTCATTTGTTTTTGTCCTTTTTTTTTTTTTTAAATCATAAACTGCGTAACGAAAATTTCAGGGTTAAGGTCCAGGTGTGTTTCCTTAGTTCTCAGTTACCCGTTTAGTTAAAAAATTTGAGGAAAGTCTCTAACTCGAAAGGTTTTATAGTTTTAGTTTAATTTAAAATAAATGATATTTGGATGAGTGAACTTCTCAGCGTTTGGCACCGGAAAGGCAATAGATTTCTGGAATATTTTTAATTATGTTTCATTTTTAAAGCTATTATACAGTTTATGGGAGATTAGGATTATTTGTTTTCAGAGATTTTTTATTAATTAATTCCGTGAATTTTGCAGATAATTGCTTTAGCCAGTGAAGGTTTCAATTTTCAACGAAGTTTTACATTTTCTGCTTCAGCCAGGAGTTTGAAAACCTTGCTGTTTAGTTTAAAGTTTGTACATTTGATCCTTTGTTTAATGCCACGTGATGTATATTTGAGGTGTTATGAAGATAGAGTTTTAACTGTTGGACTTTTACAGCAAAGTGGAAGCAAGAATTCAATCCAACGAAAACTTAGAAGTAAAGCGAGAAAAATGGTAGGTTTTGTATGTGCTTTAGGAAATTTGGAGCTTGTTATATGCTTTAAGTGATGCGAGAAAGGTTTTCTGGTTGCATATGTTGGATCTTTGATGTGTTTCTACTTTGTTGTGATGCTTTTAATTAGTTTATGCGTATTTTTTGTGATTGATTCAGTGGTTTAATTTTTATGATTAAATGCTCTGCAGTTGCTTATCAGCTTTTTAATTTTAAATTTCTGTATCGACTGAAATATTATGCGTTTGGTAAAAAAAATCCTTACACAATTACATGTTTTTAATTTCTCAATAGTTGTAATTTAGTAATGTAGGTGGAGGTGCACTGATGAACTAGATATATGTAAGAGTGAAGAAAAATGCCATTTTGACCATTTTCTACTTGCTAAATCATGCGTGTGTTGACACTGTATTGCCCAGTGTTGTCAAGGTGCGCCTCTAGACATTGTGCATTGGCGCTAGACAACAAAAGCGTCTTAGACCCTTCAAGGAAGGCGTATTTGATCAGGTGCATGTCTGGCGCGTCTAGGCGTGCTTTTCTGTAAAGCGACTGGCGCAAAAAAAATTCACATGATTGAAGTTCTCGAGTGTTTCTTTTATTTTAATTAATTGTAAAAAAGATAATATCAAACTCTCTACTTCTCAATTTTTGAGTATTCAACAACAAACTTGAGACTATATGGAAATTGTGCATATTTTGCAAAAAATGAAAATAATTTTTGCATGTTTGTAGGATAAAAGTGGACCACTTTTTATAGTTTATTAATAGAATTATATATCTTAAGGTTATTTTATATATACAGACACAAATACATTTTGTGCCTTACTTCACACAGGTGAGTACTTTTTGCGCCTTGCGCCTTAGGTAGTATAAAGATTCTAGTTAGCGCCTCAAGTGTGCCTTGCACCCTTGACAACACTGGTAGTGACTACTTGCTATCTTGATGGCATGTGGTTAATCTTGAATACTAGATCAATGAAAAAGATTTGACTGTTATTATTATTCTCTTCTACATTGCCTTATGGTCTCAACTTGTTTCTAATTAGGAATTTGTTACATGTAACAGTCTTTCCAGAATCAGGGCTTTTGGATGACAAAAGGTGCTGAGTGTTTAAATGATGGTGAGATGGCGTATGATACTTCTAGAATAGAACCCAAGCGTTCTCATCAATGGTTCATGGATGGTCCTGAGACAGACTTATTTCCTAACAAGAAGCAGGCGCCTGGAGTTCCAACTACCAACTTATTTTCTGGAATTTTGAATTCTAATGTTTCTTCATGGGAAAATGCTTCTAGTTTTCATTCAATCTCTGGGCAGTTTGCTGAACGGTTATTTGATACTGAAACAGCTCGAGCTGTGAATTTTGATGATCAAAGCATGCCATCAGTTAGCACAGAGAAAGTTGACATGGGGAGAAAGGTTAATGAAGATTTATTTACAAATGATTCTTCATTTGGTTTATCTATGTCTCATACATTGGAAGATCCTAGATCTGGGTTAAACCATGGAGGGATTAGGAAGGTAAAAATCAGTCAGGTCAAGGACTCTGAGAATCTCATGTCTGCATCAATGGGATATGCATATAATAGGGTTGATAATAACTCTGTGTCAACAGGTCATGCTTACAACAAGGTGGAAGACGACGGTAATATATCGATGGCTCTTGCTTATAACAAAGGGGATGAAAACATCATGTCTATTGGTGACACCTATGAAAGAGAGAATAATGTTTTCATGTCAATGGGACAATCCTACAACAAAAGTGAGGACAGTGTTACCACTGGTTCAACATATAAAGAAAGTAACAATGCCATTGCAATGAGCAATACCTTCAGTAAGGGTGATAACAATTTCATGTCCATGTGTCAAACCTACAACAGGGCAGATGATAGTTCCATAACTGTAGGTCAGACCTACAGTAAAGGAGACGACAGCGCTATATCTATTAGCCATAGCTACAACAAGGGCGACAACTATAATTTGTCGATCGGTCAGTTCTATAGTAAGGGAGAGAGTACTATTATATCTTTTGGTGGCTATGATGATGATGATGATGATATAAATCCATCGGGCTATAATTTATTGATGGGTCAGCCTTCTGTCCAAAGATATGATGCTCCAAATGAGAAAGAGTTGGTTCAATCCAATTCTGATGCACTTGTTTCTACTGGTAAAGTAACTGCCTCTAGAGCTGAAGTTTCTAAGAAGAAAGAAGAGCCAAAAACATCGAAAAAAGTTCCTTCAAATAACTTCCCTTCAAATGTCAGAAGTTTGCTATCAACTGGTATGCTTGATGGAGTTCCTGTTAAATATATTGCCTGGTCACAGGAGGTAAATATCATTTCATGTGTTGTTCTTTTAGTTTACCTTACTTGTCCGGTGACATGCCTGCTTCTTTTTATGCACTTTAGAAGGAGCTACGCGGTGTTATAAAGAGTTCTGGATATCAATGTGGCTGTCAGACATGCAATTTTTCTAAGGTGGGGTTTTTCAGTTTTACCTTTTGTATCAAAGGAATTGTTGAGGCAAAGTATCTGTGCGCTGATCAGCGGGTTTGTACTTTCTAATAGGTGATCAATGCGTATGAATTTGAGCGACATGCTGGTTGCAAAACAAAACACCCAAATAATCACATATACTTTGAGAATGGGAAGACAATTTATGGGATTGTCCAAGAGCTTAGAAGCACACCTAAGAATATGTTGTTTGACGTTATTCAGACTATAACTGGTTCACCTATTAACCAGAAGTGCTTCCGGCTTTGGAAAGGTGATGTAAAACTATTGAGCTTGAATGGCTTTTGTTTTTATTGCACCTAACTCTTAGTGATTTTCTGTAGATATGAATGCTCCAACATTATCTATCTTACATTGACAAAGGATAGGGTAATTTACTGAGTCACTGAATTTAGCATCAGTTTCATATAGGTCACAAACTTTTAATTTTATCAAATTACATCACTGAACTTCTATTATTAATAAATTAGGTCATTTATGTTAATTTTGTTGAGTAATTTTAATAGAAAAGCTGACTCAGCATGTATATATTTTTTACATCTCATCACGATGATGCTTGATTGACATTTTAGGTAAAAAAAAATTCCACACTGAGTTTTTTTTTTTGTTAAAATTACTTAATGGAATTAGCTCAAGTGATTTAATTTATTAATAATAAAAGTTCAGTGAAATAATTTAATAAAATTAAACGTTTGTGACTTATATAAAAGTTGATGTTAAGTTCAGTGATTCAAAATGTAAATTAAGGATAATTAAAAGGAAATGCATCTTTTATGAGTACTCTTTATTGACAAAAAAAAAAAGGGTTTCCTACTCATGTGTTCCTCTTTTCTTTTTCAGAGTCCTTTTCAGCTGCCACTCTTGAACTTCAGCGTATATATGGGAAGGATGAAGGGAAACAATTGTCATAAAACAACCATGTTCATTTGTAAGGTAGGTTTATCTCTGTTTTGTGCATATGAAAAGATCTTTTGACGAGACTTTGTGCCACAAAAAAGAGATACTACTTGTTATCGTGTATTTGGTTGTATCTCAGCAAACATTTAGACTAAAGCTTAATTGAAGAGAAAGAGATGAAATTTAAATGTTACTTTTACCCATTGGTTACGCACCAAAGTAGCAATGGAGGAACCCTTGGTATAGTGAATCTGCCCTTTATGTTAAAGTACTATTTTTGTTATTTAAATCCCTATTCATCTATTGTGTTTTAATAATTTTCATGCAAGCAAAAATAATATTTTTAATAACTTCATTGAGTACAATGGTTTAATTTTTTTTTTTTTTTTAAAGTTTAAAAGTTTTTTGTGGTGTGTGTTTAATCCATTAGACTTTATACAGATAACTTGTTCAAGGCCAGGGTTTAAAAATAATGACTAAGTCACGGATTTGTAATTGAAATAATACATACGGATCCTGAACAAGTTTTACACAAGCTTATAAGCAAATTATTTGTTCTTGAACATTCACTTACTTTGGTATTTAACTTGGTAGACAAACATATACAAACCTAAACCAAGTTTGTTAACGTAATGTTCCACATCTATTGGTTCGATTATCCTTAGAGGTTAAAAATGTACGACCTGAATTTGAGAAAACTTAAATCCGCAATGACTTAAATTTGAAGGAAAAAAAAATTCAAATCCAAAATAAAACGAATTAAAAAAATTTCAAACCTAAATTCGACCGAACTCAAAGCATGTTAGAATGGTTACATCTTCCATAAATTTTAAAAAATACCTAACTAGCCCAAATCCTAATGCGAACCAAACTCGAAAAGACCCTAACGTAAAATAGACCTAATTCAAAATGACCCGATCAGAGAATCGGGTCTGGTTGCCACCTCTAATTATGCACCAATTCTTGGCACCGTTTCTGTAATCCTTACCAAAATTACTAGGGCAGTTCTTAATTTCAACTCCAAATATCAAAATGGTAGACAACTTTGCTTTCAAACACATATCATTTAGGAAAAATAATCTAATATAATCAAATTTTGCAGAATACCAAGGATCTAACATTTCACACCAAAGAGTAGCAGATGTAAAATAATGATAGGCAGGAGAATACAAACACGAACAATATAGTTGTAACGAAATTAGTTTTCCCGGAACAAAACGGCTTCCCTAGAGAAGAAAATGTACCCTTCAGAGCTCATCCTCAACATAGCTTGTTCAAGACCCGCAACAAGCTGATTTTTGAGCATCTGCTGCAGACCCTGCTGCCTGGCCTGGTTGGTTAATTTTGATTGTCTGTGGCTGCAAAGAGGAAGAAAAAAGATAATAAAAATTACAACAATATATGTATTAGAATATGTTAAAGAAATGGGATTTGCATAATTATTACAAGTACCCATATGTGTTATCGGAAAAGCTGATACTTCGAGTAAAAAGAAACCATACCTCAGTCCTCGAGTCACTATCTGCAAGTCTTTGCTTAATGTCCCTGCCTATTGAAAAGAAAACCTCCTCAACATTTAAGTTTGTTTTTGCACTCTGCAAGATGATAGGTTGGCTCTTGAGTATATAGGAAAGATTAACTAAACATAAAAAGGAACTGCAACATCTGCAGTAAAAAACTAAAAATTACATACAGTCTCAAAGAACTTGATGCCATATTCATCAGCAAGAGCTTGGCCCTTTGAGGTAGGGACAGCCTGAAAAATAAGTTCCTGATCAACTTGACAAGAAAAATATCCAGCCCAATATGGCAAACAGAAGGGTAACCACATTTCCACAAATGCATGGGAATACAAGCACATGTGTGCACATGGAAGAGAGAGAGAGAGAGAGAGAGAGAGAGAGAGAGAGAGAGAGAAACAGACCCTTTTACTTTCATCCATGTCGGCCTTATTACCCACCAGAATCTTGTTGACATTGTCCGAAGCATGCTGTTCAATATTACGAATCCAATTTCTAATGTCTAAGAAAAAAAGGATATTAGTTCAGTTGATAAGATAATTATAATGGAGAAAGAATAAAATTTCAAATCACTGGATAAGGAGTATACTTTCAGGTTTCAACCTTCCAGGAAATTGAAAGTTTCAAATAACGAGCAAAATTTGGTGGAAACATTAAACATTTCTAAGATTCAGAGGTGGATAAGATTGAACAACTTATTACTTATGCAAGAAAATCCAAATGATAAAAAGTTCAGTAATTACTATTGAAAGATGACTCATCAGTCACATCATACACAAGCAAGATACCCATGGCTCCACGGTAGTAAGCTGCACAAAGAGAAAATATTACTTAATTCGTCTGTTAACCAGACAAGACTCTAGAAACAATAAAATCTGGATGTATTGGAGAGAGTAGACATCTGGAGCTACTAAAATAAAATGAACACCATCCCCCCCCCCCCCCCCCAAGAGGTAAAACAAGACAAGTATTAAAAAGAAAAAGGAACAAGCAACCATGTTTGGGGGTGGAAGAAAGAAAATACATGTACAGGTCTATGTTGCTCCCACTCTTTATTTTTCTTGAAGTACCCGTATCCGACACCCGTGTCCGACGTATATTCGGACATGAGCATGGGGAAATGATCCCCCAAGGACCCTCCAAATACATGAAAAAACTTGGAATAAATCAAACATACCCGTGTCGGACACATATCCGTGTCCGAGACTCACACCCGAGTCCGAGTAACATAGGTAGAGGTAAAATGTTCAACCACCCACAGAGGTAATACTAATAGCAAACACCTTCAATCTAAACAGTAAGTATCAAGAATCCAGAAAATATGGAAGGCTTAGCTTCTACAGAACTGGAGAATTTCAATCCTAACCATCTGTTCTTTGTAATTTTATTTCCAAGTCCTGACATATAATTCAAGAGGATGACAGCCGGTGGGTTGGAAAGAGTGAGAGAGACAAACCATGGAAGCATACAAAATTACAAACTCCTAACTTCCAAACAGACTAAAAAAACATAGAGAAAGAAAATGGCAAGTCACATCATCCAACAACACTCGCAATTAACAGGCTCAAGTAAAACAATGCCCAAGCCATGCTATCAAATTATTTCATCAATCAAATAAGTTATAGTTCTGAATAGAAAATTCGTTTCTAGTCAGAAACACCTTCAAAGCTCAAAAACTAACCAGTTGTAATTGTTCGAAACCGCTCTTGCCCAGCAGTATCCCAAATTTGCAGTTTGATCCTTTTCCCATCGAGCTCTATAGTCCTTATCTTAAAGTCAATCCTGCCAAAGTAAACAGAACCTTATTAAACCACATGCCCCTGGTAGAAATCAGAACCTTATTAAACCACATGCCCCTGGTAGAAATAATAATTATAAGAAGAAGAAGAAGACCATTGTACCGCGATTAGAAAAACACCTACCCAATGGTCGTGATAAAACTTGTAGTAAACGAGCCATCCGAAAAACGCAAAAGAAGGCAACTCTTACCCACACCTGCCACACAATAGCATAAGTAAACAGAGTTATTCATAACTCAAATTCAAAAGAAGGTGCAAAATATCAAGAAAAATTCCTTTAAAACAAGTATAAATATCACTTATTAATCCCTAATTACAGGCAATTACAACTATTTGTAGCAGCGATGGCATGAATTAAGAAACGGTTCTCTCATGCAAATGTACATGCTACTGACTCCAAGATATTAAATCATCAGTAACACTAATCGAGACAGAATACATTATCAAATATATTCAGACCAAAAATGCCATTAGCATAGATTCAGAACAAAAGCAGACATTTTTTTTTCGAATCAACCTCGCTAACGCAATAAAATCTCCGTAATTAAGATAATCTGTAAACCTAAAATGAAGCTTAACCTAAGGTAATGATCTTGAAATGCACATCACGGTCTCACACCTAGGTTTTATATATTTATAAAATAAAAAATCAAATCAAATCCTTTCAAAGAACATTAACATTTCGGAAAAACAATGTAGATTAACGAGTAGATCGCATTTGAAATCAAGATATATATTTTTATATAAATAGAAAAGATAAGAAATAGTTACCGCTGTCGCCGATCAAAAGGAGCTTTATGAGGTAGTCGTAATCGGCTCGAGCTCTTGCAGGTGGAGCAGCCATGGTAATAGAAGAAATTTATCGAAACAAACAAAAAAAAGGAGAAAACAAATAAACCCTAGACCAAAAAAAGGCTTCGATGTTAATAATCAAATGTAAAAAAAAAAAGTAAAAGTAATTGGAATAAATGTTTTTTTAATTTTATTTGGTGAATTGAAATGAAAGCAATACCGGGTCGGGAAAAAGAAGAACGAGATCTGAAGAAAGGAGATGAGAGAAATGAGGAGGGAAGCGTCTTCGGTACGTCAGCACCGGTCGGCCGTTGAAAATATATATTTATTTGTTTTAAAGAGAGAAATAAAAATTGAAAATAGAGAGTATATTCAAGAAATAAGTTATTGGATTCGACTCCCAACCGTTGGATTAATATTTGGTGTTGAGATCTATGTGGATCTAACGGACGTTTTTTTTTTTTTAAATTCGTCAATGGACAGAAAATAGCTGGTTGAAGGAAACGAGTAACGACTGGGCTTTCCTAAGCTGTTAATGAAACGACAGCGTTTAGCCACAGATAGATGCGTTGGATTTGGGTATCTAACAGCGAGGCCGAGGATGCAGAAAGCAAAGGAATGCACTTGAAAGAGATTAATTTAAATTTTTGAAGAAAACGAATTTAAAACAAAAATTGAAAAAATTAAGTCTATTTAAGATTAAGAATTGAAAGCATAACATAATCTTTTATTTAAATGCTTGGCATTTTCTCCCTAAAGTGATTAATTAATTATGAGAACAATTAACCATGTTTCTAATTGCTAAATGTTTCTTCCTTTCGAGTTCTGCACCTATTTTTTTTTTTTAAGTTTAATCATCCTTTTTAACTCTCAATTCTTATTCTATCTAATTCGTGTGGAAAAAAAAATTACGCCTTTAAATTTTCTTAAACCTGTAATTTTCAAAATTCTAACTAATATACATGTAATTTAAATTAATAATTAATTGATAAATTCTGCACTTAAATTAAAAATACCTAATTGGCTATGTAGTACTACATCATAAAGACAAATTATTTTTTCCTATAAATAATTAAAAATACCTTATTCGGTATTTTAGGCAGCAGTTAACATTTTTCTATGGTTAAATGAATTTTAATTAACTTTAATGTCAATTTGAGATATAAATATTAAAAAAAATATTAATTAGTGTCTAATAGATGATATATATAAAAAAAATTATATAATTAAATTTTTCTTACAATAGATTTTGTTGAAATAAAAAAAAAAAAATGTTTAAGACCCGTTTTAGCATTACGATGAGATTAAAAATGAAAAGATAAAAAGAATAGTGATAGAGGATGAAATTAATAATTCAAAAATGAAATTGAAAGTTGCAGTAGTATGAATTAAAATAAAATCAACTATGGGACAAAAGGTATTCGGAATTTGACCAAATTAAGCTAAAGGTATTCGCACCACTAGAGGGGCTGCCAAAAGGAGCTAAGTGGAGTTTAGTCTGAAAACAAAATTTGTGTAAGATAGTTCCAATCAAAAACAAAATAATTTAAATTTAGTTTAGCGTGGCAATTTATTTGTTTTTTTTTTTTTTTTCATGAATACTAACAAACGTCAAAGTCCCAAGACTTGGGCAAAGAGGGAACATAGATGGCAAAATCGTGGCAGGTGATCACTGGTCAGCGAGGATAGTTTCTAAAGATTTCAATGGCGTTTTCCCCCTGGCATTACTAATTATTGAGAAACAAAATCAGTTTGACGAACTACATATAATAATAAATAAATAAATAAATTACGAATGGAGATATTGAAAGGAAAGCCAAAGTTTCTCTTTGAAAAAAATGAAAAGGTTTTTCATCTTTAACAGCTGATATTAGAGAGAAAATTTAATTTTACGTAAGAAAATAACATAGTCTGACGAGTGACGGGCTCACGGCCCTCTCCGTTATGGACTTTTATGGTCTGTTTGCCCAATCGAAAGGAGTTCTTAAACCTTAAGGTCACGGTTAAATGTCGTTGTCTGTTAAATACTTCTAAGTACTAATAATTACATATTATATAGTCAGCTAAAGTTCACGTGAATCTGGTCATTTTTGGTTGGGCTGCAGATGGAAAGCTTGTCTTCCTTTTCAAATAAAGGATTTGTACCAATGTATTCGGTATCGTATTTTGGTACCGTCGGTATCGATTGATATCGATTTTAAGATAAATTGAAATAATATTTGTATCATATTGTTTTGATTTTTATATCAATTTGTATTGGTTGTATCAACTTGTTTCGATCAATATTGGTCCGTACCGACATATATAGATCTATATCGATTAATATAAAATTTTAATTTTTTATTTTTTAAAAAAAATCACTTATTTGCTTTTTTTAAATCAATTTCTAATATTTTTTTTCTATCATAATCATTTTTATTTTTTACATAATTACATTTAAAATAAAATATGCTTATTAAATTAAGCTATTGAACCCTAATTAATAATAATTTATTATCTTTTTTAACATTTTAATATTTATTTTACTTTTTTATGTTTAAAATTTTGAATATTAAATATTTATATTTGTTTATAAATATATATATAATAGAGATATATTTACATATGTATATGATATATATTTTATTAGAGAACTTGAAAATATATTATATATATAAAAAAATATTTTAAAAATATTGATGAACCTAAATAGTATATCAAAACACACCGATATCTTTTTTTTTTTTGTGGATAAATAAAGTGTTTATTCATCCAAAAAGAAGTAGGATATCCTGCTACAGTTTCAACTATGTAAATCTAGAAAACAAGTTTTATTTTTCCCCTACACAACAGTATGAAGCCCCCATGTATCTATCAGTGTTCTATTTACATGATTATTTACATAAATATTAACACCATCTAATCTAGCCCTAACATTGTTGACTATGAGATTAAACAAAATTTGTTCCGATCTGCCTTGAACCCCATGAAACCTTCTATTCCTTTCTAGTCAAACATAATAAATGCATGCATTTCAAGCTAATCTAAGGATCACAGAACTCAGAACCTTCCCTTTGATCTCTGTCACAGTCCAACTTAGTTCCTCCTGCCACACCCTGACTGCTCTCCTCCTTCCGCAAGCAATGAGAACTCGAAGCAATGAGAACTCGAAACCTTCTCTCTTTGATGTCCTAGTTCTTTCCAAACTTGGGTTGTCAGATGGTTTTCAAAATACACCGATATCAATATGTATCAATATCAAAATATAAATAGTAGACTAGCTTGATTTGTAAGCACTATATATAAGTGACAAATGCAAAAGAAAAATTCCTTATTTATTTATTTATTTTTTGGCCATAGAGGGTTAGCTGGTCAGCCCCGAGCTAGGGAAGAATGGAATCAGGGGGTTAAAGTGGAGCTTGAAAGTAGATTCTAGTTCTCCAAAAAAACCAAAACAACTTGAAATTAAATTCTAAAAGTTTATGTGGAGGATAAATGCCGTAAGGCATTGGTGCTCATTCTCAAAAGGGGAATGAAAGCTACCCAAAGTTTGCCAAATTGGAAAGCTAAGTCGATGAAAGGAATGAATTAAAACAGCCGAAAATGGTGGCTGAATCCAGTCCAGGTGAATGATATCTGGTAAAAGATTAAACAGGGCGGTACTTCAGCCACTGAGAACATTTTTTTACTTGCTTTTACCTTTGAAGAAAGACCACACTGATAAATTTAAAGCAAAAATGTAAGCATATACTTATTCGACACTTTATTATTATTATTATTATTATTATATTCTTTCATATACCAACTCAAACAAAATCATTGATCAAAATGATTCAACCTTCATTAAAAAATCAAATTAATTGGACCGTCAGTTGTTCAATATCTTATATTTTGCTATTATTCGATAAATTTATTGGTACGAAATCACACTAAAAATATAAAAGCATATATACAGATCGAGTTTGGTATCAACTCTGTAGGTTCCCAAGTCTTCTTCTTATCAAAATTGATATTTGGTTGTTAATCAATATGACTCACTGAAAACATTGGAATGAATATAATTTAAAAAAAACATTAATTATAAATTACCTTAACAAGTGCCTTAACATTTTTCAAAAAATAAATATGATTGGTGTCCAAAACATTTATTATATTTAATCAAGATGGATAAAACTGCATTAAACATTAGCCAAGGCATACATCAACTAGAATTAATTTAAAAGTGTTCATAAATCAGATCGAGTCATGTTCGATTGATATATGAAAATCTTTCAAGTTAACTTGATTTGTCGAGTCTAATAGACTCGCAAATAAAAAAATACATTAAAATATTAATATCTTAACATTTTAAATATACTTCAAAATAAAAATATTTTTATCCGAATTTCAAAACTATTATCCAAAATTCAACCAAAATCAGCATTTGCCTAATCTGTGTACAGATCTAAGTACGAAATCATCTCATATCTACCTTTTTTCATAAATGCTTAAGAAATTACCTTCTCCGACCAAGTTGGTCCTAATTATGAACAAACAAAATTAATTAACAACATTTCAACAAAGCAAAAAGCTAAGGTTCAGTTCATTTTTTTCAAAAAAAAAATATATATATATATATAATAGTAAAGATTCCATTATGTTTAATTGCTTTGTTAAAAGGCAAATGCTAAAGATAATGGTATTGACGAATGGTGATTATTGTGGTTAAAGTTGATCATCATTAAATAATAAAAACATGTAAAGCATTCACGTTGATAAACAATTCCTCGAAATGTTGGTGTTTGGTTGGCGATATTTCATTGTGATTATTATTTAAATATGTAATAGGATCTTCTTTCCTTATCAATATTGGTTTAACATACTTATCATATTCCTTTTTCTTTTTTTCTTTTTTTTTTTTTTTTATCAAAGAGAAATAGAGCAACTCTATTATCTATAGATTATATTTAGCAGCATATAATTTGATTTATTTTTCCTTTTCTTTTTCTTTTTCTCAACTCATATTTGGTTTTTAAAAAATCATCAAAATCTTTCAATTTTGAGCAAAATTCAAAACAAATTCATTAGTCATTATGGGAGTCAGGTCAACCCACATGTGCTAGCCAGCCTTTGAGTAAGGGATTGGCTTTCCTACAACTACAATGTTCCAACACATATTAGTCAGTCTTTGTGTTTGGTTAAATGATCTCAGCTTTGATCCTTCCTTTTAATTAAATCATAAAATTTTAAAAATAAAATTTATAAAGTTTGAGTTTCAAAAATTTTAATTTAATATAATATTTTTAAAAATAATAATTAAAATTTCGTTTGACAAAAAAAATAAAAATATAAACATATAAAATGAGACAGAAAAAGTGATATTCTTGGAAAGAATATTTTTACATTATGAATAGTCTTATATTCACTCTTCATTACAAATATTTGTTTTTTGCCAACTTTAAAAATTAAAATGTCATTCAAAGTACCCAACCAACCATTTTGCCATCACAAGCGAGGGCCAAAATCCAAATCCCATACAGCACCGCACAACAGTTGGGAATTTCGTCTCTGTCCCCCAATGGGTCCCATCCTCCTCCATCACCCTAACTACCCAATCAAACGACGACGCATAATTTCAGATATTACAACTAGGAACCACGATTTATTCGCTTCCGCAGAATATCCGCTATTCCTATTTTTATTTCTCACCCGCATTGAAATTTGAAACGCTCCTTTCCCCTTTTTTTTTTTTTAAATAAATATTTTATTTTAATTTACACTTAATTTTTTCGTTCTTCGGTGTCGGAGGTTGCCTTTAAATGGTAACGAGGAAACAGAGCGGGAAGGCGTACAGCTTTCTTTGCTCCCTCCTCTATACTTGAGCGTCTTATAGGTTTTTATTCTTTCTTGTCATTGCTCTTTTTCTTCTTTTTGCTTTTGATATCTGTGCCTTTTTTTTTTTCCTTTAGCTTCTTTGAAAGCTTCGTTTTGTAAGAACTGGAAACCGCTACAGGTGTGTTTCAAATCCATTTTTCAACGTTTAGATCTTTGAGTTTTCGTTTTTCTGCTCCGCTTCTGGTCTGTTTTTGGATCTGATTGCTTCTGCTTGTTGTAAGTTGTATAGTTGTATATAACCTGTAGCATATACATTTTTCCTTCTTTTTATTTTTTGTTTTTTGCCTTAAATTTGTATGAGATTAGTTGTTTTTCTTCTTTTTTATTTCACTTGTTTTGTTGGTGAAAATCATATGGCGGATCTTGAGCTGAAATCATTTTTTATTATTTTTGGTTCTTTATTTTCTCCTTTTAGCATTTTGTGTTGATTTAAGTGGTAATAGTTTTGTAGATCTGTGTTTGCTAAGTTATACTCGTAAATTTGTTTGATTCCAAATATTTTACTAAAAAAATCGACTGTGGAATAGCTGTGCGAGGGACTTGCTGAGTTCTTCGGGTTTTTTCCCATTATCTTTTAGATTATTGAGAGTTTTACCTTCGACTGTTTGTTTATGTTATATATGATGATACTCTTCTGCTAATGAAAAACATCATCTTTCCAAGCAGAAAAGCTCCCTGTAGAATGCAAATCTTAAGAAGTTTTATGAAAGTGAAACGACTTTTAGCCAATGTGTGGCGACGATTTTGTTTTGATTGCTTAATTTTACAAGTATTTGATTGGTTAAGCAATATGCTAGATAAAATGAAAGGAAAATTAAAAAAAAATTGTAACAGATACAATAACATTTTTGTGATCATTGTTTATTCTTGTTGCGTAATTCTAACTTGAGAAATTTTTATGGAACTTTTAGTGTAGTAAATTTGATTCAATAGCTTGTGAAGTAGTTATTGATACATTGTTTGTAACTTACAGTGATGGCTCCACCAATTGAGACTCCAACCAAGTCTTCTGGCTCTCACCACTTTTCACATCCTCCTTTGAATGAGAGGATTCTTTCGTCATTGACCCGGAGGTCTTTTGCTGCTCATCCATGGCATGATCTTGAGATCGGTATGCAATGTCAACTTAAGCTGTGTGTATAGTTTCTTTTGGGTTATTCCTATTGGTTTGTCGTAAATCTAATAATGTACTCCTTTTTACTATTTATAATTCCTTTTATAGGACCTGGAGCTCCAATGGTTTTCAACTGTGTAAGTATACTAAACTTTACCTTCTTCCCTATTATTAGCATTTGCGTTTTGAATAGCATGTCTGACATGAGATTGAAATGCTTCATATCATAAATTCCTACAAAATGTATGCATTCTAACACATTTCTTATGTTCATTTGGCCTCATTTGGCCTTTTAGATCTTTGCACATGGCCATTTTTCTCAGTTATCAT
Organism: Fremontodendron californicum; assembly: GCA_030761205.1. Taxonomy (NCBI): domain Eukaryota; kingdom Viridiplantae; phylum Streptophyta; class Magnoliopsida; order Malvales; family Malvaceae; genus Fremontodendron; species Fremontodendron californicum. The sequence goes on along the minus strand of JAULJL010000009.1, from coordinate 5,660,031 downwards.
GATTGATATTGATTTGAGAAAATGAATGAAGAATTAACATTTATGCAATGCCTTTAAAAATTGAAAGATAGTAAAATACTTGAGAGTTCTTACTTGATTGTTGTTATATTGAAGACATGGTTAATATGTGCAGGTGATTGAAATTGGGAAAGGGAGCAAGGTGAAATATGAACTTGACAAGAAAACTGGTCTGATCAAGGTAATTACTGTTTACTACCCAAATGTTCTTGCAGCACCTTATAGATTCCTAATTGGTTGCTGATGAAAGGTGCGTAAATTTGCAGGTTGATCGTGTGCTTTACTCATCAGTTGTGTATCCTCACAACTATGGTTTCATCCCTCGTACTCTTTGTGAAGACAATGATCCCTTGGATGTCCTAATTATTATGCAGGTACGCTGTTTGATCCCATTTTTATTGAAAATATCAGAGCTTAATGAACAGTTGCATAACCTTTTTCATGCTTTGAAACTCTCTCTTGTATTGCTTTGGTTTGTCCAGTGCACTTTGTGATTGACATGGTCCATAAAGTGAATCATTGAGTATAATAATTATGTTGGCCGTACACCTGCCAATGCCATAACTGGTACTTTTAAGTTAATACTTATGTTACCATTGAAATACATACAGGAACCAGTTCTTCCAGGATGCTTTCTTCGGGCTAAAGCTATAGGTCTGATGCCTATGATTGATCAGGTAGACATTAAGCACTGATTGAAATACTCCTGACTCTTGGATATATATGTTTAAAAGCAAATGAAAGAAACTGTGAATTTTATGAATGCAGGGTGAGAAAGATGACAAGATTATTGCCGTCTGTGCTGATGATCCCGAGTATCGTCACTACAATGATATCAAGGAACTTCCACCCCATCGTTTGGCTGAGATTCGCCGCTTCTTTGAAGACTGTATCCTTTCTAAAGTTTAATTATTCGTAGTAGCAAAACTAGTGCTGTATCTAACTGCTACTAGGAAGCATATCAATTTTAAGCTGCTCCTTTCTCTGAAGCATGCTAACTTTCTTTTGCCTTAATAAATACTTCAGACAAGAAGAATGAGAACAAGGAAGTTGCTGTTAATGACTTTCTGCCCGCCTCTACTGCTTATGAGGCAATCCAGCATTCCATGTAAGTGATAGTTCCTTCTCTAATCCCCTGTTCCTCTGGTAAGAGAAGTACATGCCTATGTTACTCGGACTCGGGGCTGAGTGTCGGATACGGTATGTGTCCGACACGGGTATACTCAATTTTTTAAAAAAGTTTTTTCATATATTTGAAGGATCATATCCCCATACCCATGTCCAAATATGTGTCGGACACGGATACTTCAGGAAAAATGAAGAGTTGGAGTAACATAGGTACATGCAACTTAGACTTTATTTTCTCATTCTACTTATGGTTGGCAGAAATTTTCATGTATCATCCTATGTCATTGGAAAGTCATTATGTTGACATGATCATGCATCTATCTATAAATGCATTTTCCCTCTTTCGAACGAAAGATTATTGGAAATGCATGTACATGCTGTCCAGGTCTAAATTCAAAGCAAGAAGTCTAAAGAGCTTTATGGGGTTGCTTTTGCAGCTTGTGATTCTCTCTTTTTAAACTTTTTGCTTGTGTCCATGTGCATTGATATATACCCTCTAAATCAGTTTCAAAATAGAGTTTTAATTTCATTTCAACATTCTGTTTTAAAGGAATCTCTATGCGGACTACATTGTGGAGAGCTTAAGGCGGTAGTTGTTCATCGCATCGCATCCCATCTATATTTATAGATATGAATATATTGCTTCTATATATTAAAGTCCTTTTCATCGTTACAAAGAAATTCAACATCTCCTTGTGCGTGCAGACTGCACTCTGCTCACACTGGTTTTGCAACAAAGTAAATGTGTGCTTATCCCTTAACAGTACATTTTCTAGGTGAAATGGTTATTTGGTGTTAATGAATAATGACAATTATTCAATGATGATGGCGATAATTTTGGATAATTCTTACTGTAATGATGATGCTATGATTTTTTTTTTTTTCCTTCGGTTGTCTCTTGATTTTTTTTTTTTTTGGGGTTGTATAATACCAGTCACTTTTATTTGCTGTTTGATGTACCTTACTTTACAGTTTTGTGAATTATGTTATTGTTATTTGCTTAAACAGAAATGCCCACTATGATGTGTATATATTTCTAGTTCTCCAACCCTTTCATTCAGTCGAGGCTTCTTTATTTTTTATTTTCAAGTAATAGATCTAACAATTTGTATATTTGTAATATTTTTTTATCTTAATTGTATTTAAAGTGTTATATATTTATATAAATTTTAATAAATTAATAATTCGTGTAATATAAATTTTAATACGTTTATGTATTATGTTTTATGTTCGTGTTTTGTTTTCTCGCTTTCTCGCGTTTTATATTTAAAATTATCGGATCTAATTCTTTTAACATATCCATTAGTAAAGACACGTGTCCCCATTTGAACTCCAAGTTGGAACCAATTCAATCCTTTCCTTTACTCTCAGGTCTAGCCCCACAACACAACACAACCCAAAACCCTCTTCCCTTTCTCTAAAACCCTAATCCACCCTTTTTTACAGTCAGAAAAAGAAAAACACGATGAGCTACTTCACCAACGCCACCAACTTCGACAACCTCCTACTCCAAACCCTGATGGGAAGACTCCAAATCCGTCCCCCAAACGACAACAATCCTTTTCTCACCCAATCCCTCGAAGACCTCCTCCTCGACGCCGCCAATTTGTCCGACTCTGACTCCGACGATAGCAACAAAACCCAACTCGCCAAAGAGGAATCCAAGCTCGAAAAAGAAATTATCCGGATTATCCTTTCAGGAAAAACCGACCCTTTGAAATCCAACTCTGGTCAAGCCGTTACCATCAACGAGCACCATATTTGCATCAGTTCTTACGAAGAGAAAGGATCTAATTATCGGGTTTGGGAGTGGCATGGGCATATAATGTTGTTTGATGAAGAGAATGGATATACGCCTGAATACATTTACGGCAATTACTTTGAGAGATTGCAGGGGAAGCCGCTTGTTGCTCGTGTTAAGGTAGAGAAAGAAGATGAGGTGGAGGAGGAGAAAGTTTCGAATTTGGGATTGAGGGAGTTGATTGATGGAGCTGGTGATTCTGGTGGAGGTCGGATTCTTCATAGGAATATCAATGCCGGTTCTCCAAGGTTTATATAAATATTAAATACCCTTCCATTGCTTTTCGCATTTTTACTAAAATTTGATGTTTTGAAGTCTCTTTTTTTTTAATAAACTTTCTCATCCATTCTTAATGTTTGTTAAAGTGTTTACTTGATGTTCAAGTCTTCTGTAGAAAAAGAAAATGATAGTGTTTAATTGAAACTGATATGGAAATGTCAAGATATAGTGATTGCAATCATATCAAATACTGCTGTTAGATTATGTAGCAAATATATATATACTGCTGTTATATGTGCGGTCTTAGAAATGGCTTTTGGTCAAGTATTATTTTTGTAATACATGTAATTATAACAAATTGCTGGTAGTGATCTAGCTGTTTAGTGCACAATGAAAAATGAATTAACTTGAGCTGTTGAGTGCATACTTATTGTATGATATTATTTTAACTTTTGGTGAAGCATCATATGCAGTGGATGCAAGAGATGCTAGGAAAGAAGCCAGTATCCTGTTTGATGTTTGAGATCAAGTTATTGGATTTTTTTTTGATAATTGGGTAAGAGGAGGGGTTGCTTGGGTTTGAACCCAAGACTTCATGCCCCCAAGACTCTTGGCCACTCAGCCAAGAGCTTGTTGGCCAAGTTATTGGATTTTAGTTGGGTTTAAAACTTCATATGTACCCACAGTACATTTATATACTCGAAAAATATAGATGATTAGATATTGGAGACAATCTTACAAGTATCACAAAATAACATATTAAGGAAAATAAATTTATTTTACAGGAATAGAATGTCTTGAGTTATTTAGATTTGACTTCGTTTTTTTACTCACATTTGAGTGCTTTGTAGTAAATTTTGCCATCATATCCGGAGATCATCTTAGATTCCTGTATCGGTCGTTGGAGAATTATTTCTTTTAGCATTTGCAAAATGAGTGAGTGTTCAATCATTCATTTGTTTTTTTCTCCCTTTGAAACAGGATCTAGATTGGAAGTTTACTTTGCCCTTTTTGGGTTTCAAAAGGGGAAAGCTAAGCTATCACTCAATGCTTCATTCAGTTAAAGCTTGAAGCTTTTGGTTGATATCATTATGCACACTACTGAGCGGCCCAAAGGATTCAGCTGGTATCTTCTATCACTTTAGTATATGAAATATGAAATTTGAATACAATAGAAGATGTTTTCTTCGTATGACGAGACCTGATTTTGTTCATGCAGTTTTTGTTTTTTTGTTTTGTTTATGAGTTGTATATATGCAATGCATCAATCTGTTAATTACAGTTTGGCAATAAGATGGTCTCATTTTGGTGTCCTACTAGTGCTTGAAGTGATCTTTTCTTTTGAATTGGCTATATTTGATGTAAGTGATTTTGGAGTTTGGAGGAATATGACTTGAAAATTAGATTGTCATGAGATTCTGTTGTTTATACCGTGAAGTGCCCCTTCAGTTTTATATCAGTATCATTTTCAGTTGAGTTTTTTTTTTTTTTTTTAATATGGTTGGGGGTAGAAAAAATGTCTAATTATCATGACTTTTAACTGGTACTTTGGAGATACTCATTGTTAACATGAAATTTTACTCAACTAAGTATTTGGTTTAATGGTAAGTGTATATATGCTCTGGTAATTTTAAACATGGCACGAAAAAATAACTAAAACACGACAAGACACGAAAAAATAACACGAGCATGACATGAATGTATGAACGTTTTAAAATTTATATAACATGAATATATGAACGTGTCAAAAAATATATAAATATATCATTTTAAACATGATTATGATATCAAAAAATAACACGAATTCGACACAGATACACGAGGACTAAAAGCTTCCTACCTCAATTCCAAAATTCCTATGCCTTGTGTTGGGGCATGGAGACAAACAAATTGCAAACTCAGAACAGAATCCAAATCCAAAGCCCATTCATTATCCAGTTTCCTCAATTAATTAATCTATATCTGTAACTAATTGTAAAAATTGTTTCCTAAGCTATAAGATTGCTTAATTTGAAATCAAGAGGCATGGTTGAGGGGACAACTGAGCTTAGGGATAAATTAGGATGTAGAAGGTAATTAGGGCACTGAGTTGCCACTTTTTTTTTTATTATTATTGTGGTGAAGAAAGAAAGAAAATAAAGAGAAGGAGAGGAAAAGAAAGATGGAAGGAAAGGAAAGAGAAAGAGAAAGATTTGTGTATTTTTGTCATGTTGGTGTTATTTTTTTTATCATAATGGTATTGAAAATATTATATATTTATATAAATTTTGACACGTTTATAATTTGTTTTATGTAGATTTTGACACGTTCGTTTATTCGTGTCGTGTTCATAATATTTTTCGCATCGTGTCATATTTTAATTATTTTTTCATGCTGTGTTCGTGTCGTATAATCATATTGTGCTCAAAATTGTCATATTTAATTAACACTATTTAATAATTTCTAATTTTGTGTCAGTTGTTGAATAATGATTGGAGTTATTATTTGTCTAAATTAAATTTGATAATTTTAAATATTTATATCTCATTTTAAAAATTATCTTCAAATAAAAATATTTTGCATAATTTATCGTAATGAATTGACTACACACGCTGTCTCTGAAGGAACCAAGGCAGTTACTAAGTTTATCAGTTCTTAGAATTGTTGGTTTTAGCTTGAGATTGGAATCCAATTAGTATATTTTTTAAATGATGCTTTGATCTTCTAGTTGTAATGCTTAGAAAAATGGAAATGGGTTCAATTTTTTAATACAACGTTTTTGGATTTAGCAATTACGATTTTAAACATTTATCCAGTTTTGGTTATAATCGTTGATTTGGGAGATAAAATGGGAAATGAGGAGTTTGATTGAGATGGATGAGTGAAAACTCAAAAGTCAAATCCCTTTCAGATTGTTCCTTTCCCTTTAACCTTTTATACGACAATGATGGATGTAGAATTTGAGAATTGACAAAAGTCACTACCCATGCACTTTGTTTAAAGCAAGAAAGAAAACCTCAACTATATGCCATTTATATCAGCAAGCAAGAAACCTTACTGTAATATCTGATAGCTCAGTCTTTCACAGCTAAAACTTATAATGTTCATCTTCATTGTTCTTGAAGTATTTGTATTCGATATTTATATCTGACACATATCCAGACATGAATATAAAAATATGATACTCTAAAAACCCACCAAATACATAAAAATTTTATAAAAAAATTAAATATACACATACTCATGTCCAACATTTACATCCAAATCCGAGTAACATAAACTAAAATTACAAGGCTTTTCATCATAAATGGCCAATTCAGCCATCTAATCAAAGAGCAAGAACACAAACAGAGAAAAAACAACCTAATAATTAAACCAACTAATGCCATAAAAGCAGAATCGGATCATGGAAATTTTATTTCATTCATTGCAAACATAGGATGTTCTAGAGACAAATTAGAAGTGCAATGGCCCTAAATTCCTATCAACATCAACATTTTTCTACAACCAGAGTACAGAAAGGAAATAAGAAACAAAGACTAGACTAAGCCTTCCTAGGGGACTTCTTTGGAGACTTTGTAGCCTTGGATGGTGACTTAGGCGGCTCCTTTGACACCTTGATATTTTTCTTCGGCAGAAGAACAGGGTTAATGTTGGGTAAAACTCCACCATGAGCAATAGTCACTCCAGCCAAAAGCTTCCCAAGCTCCTCATCATTCCTCACAGCCAAAAGAATATGCCTTGGAATTATCCTATTTTTCTTGTTGTCTCTTGCTGCATTACCAGCCAACTCCAAAACCTTCAACAACAAAAAAATAACCCCAAATTCAATGTCGACCATTTCTTAAAGAATCTAAGCGTACTTTCAAGTTCTAATTACTGTCCTCTAGCTCTGTTTCACTATTTGGAGCAAAAAGTCTCCACGTTTTTACGACCCAAAAAAGCTAGAAAGAATTTCAACAAGTTCATCATACAAAATTAATTAATTAATTAATATAGCTTCAAGCGTAAATTTTCCTTCTTTTTCTTTTCCAATTTCCTCACTAAACCAAACCCTAAATAGTCAATAAAAAACTAACAAATCTCAAATATAAAAAGGGAATGCAGATTTAAAATAAAAGACTAAAAAAAATGTAAAATCCTGAAAATGCCAAGCTAATAAATTCAAGAAAAAGAGGGGAAAATAATAATGGGAAAGGTGAAATTACCTCAGCAGCAAGGTACTCAAGAACAGCAGCTAGGTAAACGGGAGCACCGGCCCCCAAGCGCTGAGAGTAACGACCTTTCTTCAAGTAACGACCGATCCGACCGACCGGAAACTGTAACCCGGCTTTCACAGAGCGAGTAACCGATTTCTTCTTGGGACCGCCTCCTCTCCTTCCTCCGGCTCCTTTCTTCACTTTCCCTCCGGTATCCATGACTTCAGAAACAGAAAATTAGGCTAAAAAAAAAAGAGAGGAAAATTAAACTGAACTTCAAAGTATTTTTTTTTTTTCCTCGAGAAATAAACGGAGAAAGAAGTGCGATCTATATGGGATTGGGTGAGAAAAGGAGAAAGGAAGACATTCGGCTTAGGGACTGAGAGGTTTTAAGCCGTTTGATTGGGTGTTTAATCGACGGTGGAGAAGTAACTTCTTTGACGATCCTCGTGAAATAGAATGGATCCAATGAGACTGCCGCATGTATTTTTTTCCCTATTATTTATGAAAAATGGATTTAGAGTTTAGACAAAGATTTTGGGTGAGAAAGAGAAAGGGGGACAAAGCAAAGAATTTTAATGATATGTTTGAAAATGTAAATTTAAAAATTTATATTTAAATTTTATTTGTTATATAAATTGTGAAAATAAAATGTATATATTATGTATAAATTAATTAAGATTTAATATGATTATATCATATTTGAAAGGTATAAAAACATGAATTTCAAATTCACAAATAACTATAAATATTTTAAATTCATCGCGAAATAAACATTCAAAAAATTCGTAAATTTAAAAAATAATCATCAATATTAAATTTATATATATTTTATTACATAATTTATACTATTTTTAAAATTTAAATTTATCTTTTGAAATTCATGAATCACAACTTAATAGAATTGGACAAGTTCTCAATAGTGGAACCCAACGTTCTGTGAAGCAAGTGCCACGTCATTTTTAATATGGTTGAATTGAAATCAAGTAATCAAGATAAACGGTGCATAATTTTTCTTCATAGTAACCTATTTATGGGCTAGATGAGCCCATAGCCTAACCTATTTGAGAGTAAGCCCACTTTGAACTAACTTGTGTCATTATTTTATTTTATTTAAGAATTCAAATATTATATTATTAAATCAATTTAATATTTTTTAATAATAGAAGTTTATAAGAATTCAAATATTATATTAATAAACCAATTTAATACTTTTTACTAATAGAAGTTTATTTATAAAGTATTGAAATATTGAGAATCAAAAATTTGAGATTCTTTTAGAATATTGGATGAATTTTTTAAGAAAATTTTGTATTTGGGCTTTCATTATCATTTGTTATTTTGAATATAATTATATACTTTGTAGACACCGAATTTTATCCGGAGTCAATTAGTTAATTTTTAATTTTGTAAATAATTATTTTATTTTTGAATTTAACAAACAAAATTAAAAAAAAAATCAAAAAATTAAAAAAAAAAGGAGAAATTCGAAATAAGCAAAAAAAAAAATTGAAACCAAGTTTGGGTTGAACTAAAATTATTTTTTGGATTAAACTTGGACTCTAGGAGTTGTGGTTGGAACAAAAATATTTTCTTGATCAGATTGAGACTTCTAAGTAGATTAAAACCTAAACTCTTTTCTTATATAAACAACCTAGCCTCAAGCACAAAAATCAGATAAAAAAATTATAGAATTTTTTGAGCAAGCAAGCAAGACCAGTAGAAGGAAAATTTTTTTTTGTGAGTTTTCGAAATTGAGGGTTCTTAGTGTTGGGTTTGATTCGAAGAGTGTTTGGTAGGGAAAAATCTGGATTTTAATTAGAATAAGCCTAGGCCGGAGTTTGGTGATTGTTCGGCGATCAACAGAGGAGATCGAAGGGGTTAAAGTTTCGGGTTTTAATTTCAGATATAGGACATTTTAGAATGATTCGGGTATAACTATTTGGTTTTTGAGTTGGGAGGGGTCGAGAGAAATTTTTTAAGATTTTTTTGGACCACCGGAAGCGGCGGTGATCGGCGACTGAATGGCGACGGCAGGCGATGGCCTGATTCTGGGTTACTTGTGTTCTTCATTGTTCTTGAGCTTTGTTGAGAGAAAAAAAAAGTTTTTTTTTTAAAAGAGGTAAGAATTTGATAAAAAAAAAAAAGAGTTTGCTTTTTAAACCAAGTAACTGGATCAGGTTGGATGACCCGCGCGCAGGCCCGACCTGGTTACTGTTTTTTTTTTTTTTTGTGTTTTGTTTTTATTTATGTTTTGGTTTTCATATATTTTTATTTATTGCTTTACTAATTTTATTTTAAGTTTTTTTTTTGCAGGTGTATTTTGTGAGCTAATTATTAGTTGTTTATTAATTATTTATTGTTAGATATTTATTAACTTTTATTTATTTTTCTAAAAAACTATTATTTATTTAAATTATTACTATTTTTTAAAAACTATTATTAATTATTATTAATTATTTTTAACTATTATTTTAATTATATTTTATTATTAATTATTAATTTATTTATTAACAAGATAAGTTTTTTTTTAATTGATGATTAATTATTTTGAAATTAATGAATTGAGATCTTTTCCGATGATGAAATCCGAGGAGTTTACGTTTGGTTGATTTCCAAGAAATTTCTAGGTGAGAGAACTCTCTTAAAAATTCTCCAGATTGATGGAAAAAATTTAAGGGATGATTTTCGATAAAAGAGGTTGAATTTTATTTATTTTAAATTAATTAATTTTCAATAAACAAAATTTTGAGTCATAATTTTGATAATCAATGCTTAATTTAAATTTAATGATAAATTAAGATTTCTTCCAATGACGAAATTCAAAGAAATCACGTTTGGTTGATTTTTAAGAAATTTTTAGGTGAGAAAAGTCTCTTAAAAATTATCCAGATCGATGGAAAGGTTTTTAAGAGGTAATTTTCGATATTGAGATTGATATTTATTTTTTTGAGCAAACATGAATAAAATACAAGTTTTTAATTATGAAGATTAGACTTCGGATTAAAATTTAATTTTTCCGACGACAGAGCTTTTTCAATGGAAAAATCGATTTCTTTTGAATACTCTCGAGGTGAGAAAACATTTTTTAACAATTCCCCCATATTGTAGGAAATGGAGACCTAAAATATGATTTTCGATATTTTTAACTTAAATAGATTAAAAAGAAGATAAGATATATAAGATCATTTAATTAAGACTGTTTAAGTATCACAAGACTAATTAGGTAATATCTCTTAGATAGGCGTTGTGAGGGTGCTAATCTTTCCTCACACGTAACCGAACTTTCGAATCTAGTTTTGATAAGCAGACCGGAACGTATTCTTTTTAAGGTGCCTTAGTCAAGTTTATGATTACTTTAAATAGGATAGATTCATAAAGATGACTAATCACATATAGATTAGATGATTAGTGGCGACTTTATGATTTGTGTCTAGCATGCTGAATTTGTATTTGGCACGTTATGACATATTTTATTTTTATTTTTTTAATTTGATGTGTTAAATTAATTTTTTATAATTTAATTTATCTCTTTATTATGCTTATTTAAGTGATTTATTTGTAAACTTTTTGTACTCATTTGATATTAATTTAAAATCATTAGATTAGTAGATTGTTTGTCAATTTTATTTGTAAGTTTACAAAATCTGGTTGCCAATTATGAAAAATTCAGAAAAAGAGAAGAGAGTAGAGGAGGGGGGTGGCGTTAGATTGACGCAGAGAAAGAGAGGGGGAAAGAATCTTTTAATGGAGGTGGAGCAGTGGACCCAAACCAGGTGTTTTTGACGATTCCCACATAAGCTTTAGACAGAATGAAGAAATGGGTTGCTTGCTTGCTTGCTAGCTTTGATTGATTGTAAGATACAAAGTTGCCAACATGGAGCTAGCTAAGCTAAAAAATGCCTAACTTAACCACTTCAAGTAACTTGAATATAGATTGTTCACAATTTAATTCCAATATAATTTTAATACATACTCTAATTCTTTCTTTTTTTAATCTATAGAAGCTTGAATGTTAGTATTCAAACATCAATTTGTTGTATGATATTTTGCAATTCTATAGGAGTTAGGATAATAGGAGTATGGATTTTACTTTCTTTGAGAGAAAAATATTACACTTTTTTTTAGTACATTTAGATTAGAATTAGTAGTCAATTATAAACTTTTTAATTTATCTCAACATTAGTAATAACTAATAATGGTTTATTAAATATTTTCCATGTCAATACTAAAACTTATAATATATTTTTTGTTACTTTAAATCTTTTAAGGAGAGGGATTCGAATTCAACTGTTTGTAATAAAAGGATTATACACACTTAATTTTTTTTAAAAATTTGATTGATATATACTTTTTAGATTATTGTCATGTTGTTCTAAGAAAAAAACAAGAAGCCTCAAAAATTGCGAAATTCAGCCGAGTCAAGCGAAGCCGCCAATTTGTAAAGCTCCAGCGCAGCCCATCATATACAGCGCTTAATCATCATGGTCACGACATAAAACCAAACAAAAACGTGCCCTCTATAAACCGTACACGACGTGGCAGAATCCGATTAGACGAGGGAATATTTCGTACGATAACTTAACATACAATATAACTAGGATATTTATTCTCCACTGGGCAGGGTCACCAAAATAAAAGGACCTTTAACATCCCCTCCATTTTCCACCCTCGTCATCGGAGGAGCTTTCTTTCTCTCTACACTTTCTCCTCGTCCGTCGGTCGCAACCCTATCCTCGTTTCCAAACAAACCGAAAAAGATGGTAATATTTCAGCTGCGTATTTTTTTTTTGTTTTAAATAATTCCTCCTTAAATTAATTCTTTGATTTATTGTGTAATTTCTTAGCAATCCTAGTGGATCGTCACTTTTTGTTGATTTTTTCTTTACTAAATATTTTGTTTGATCGGTTGATTGATCTCTTTACCGAAGCTGTGTTGCTTGAAATATTTGTGGAAAATTTTCCTTCATCGACTAATTTTTTTTTTATCTGTTATTTATTTATTTATTTTCTGTTTTTAGATCTTAGGATTTTAAATCTGTAGTTTGTGTTTTGATGATGTGGATTTGACTCGATTTTATTTCTATGGAATTAGATGAACTGTCACTGATCTAGATTCTAGTGTCTTTTGCCGATTGATTCTGCTGGATTTGCTGTTAATCTAATACGTTTCAATATCTATTTTATCGTTAGTCGATTTTCAACTATTTTTCTTGGCCACTGATTTTTTACTTGTTTAATATATTGATAGGTTGATCCAATCTGTCTACACTTTTAATTTGGATCCTTGTATTTTTGTTTGTTGTTGCTTCTGTCTGCATTCGTTTATTTATTTTTGTCCCTATTACAGAAGCAAAACAAAAAGGCTTATTTTATTTATCCGAACATAAGAGTATGATCATAAACAATAAACTTTGAGGCTCCATTGCCAAGCCCAAAAAGCTGTTTTATTTATTTTATTTCAAGGCAATTTAAGGATTGAGCCCAATATGTTATATAATGCGATGTTGTTGCCACATCTTGTTTTGCCAATATAGGTGGCAGCTGATATAGATCAAGTCAGAACCTAGTGTATAGGTATCAAAGTGCGGTTTTGTTCTGTTTTGTCACCCTTCACTTTGTTAGGGCCAAATTATGGCAATAGAGAGTAAGGGACTTGTTGATTTTCACTTCATTTTGGTTCTTATTTTATCCCCTTTTAGGATAAATGTTGATGTTGCAGGGTGCATCATATTTGAAGGCAAATCAGTAGGTTTAGGATTACCTACTGATGAAACATTGATTAATGAAACATTGGGTTTGCCTCAGATATTTGATGCTTTGTCATGTGATATTGTCCTATCCTTAGGCCAATGCAGCATCAGGAATGGCTGTGCACGATGAGTGCAAGTTGAAGTTTTTGGAGCTTAAGGCAAAAAGAACCTACCGCTTCATTGTTTACAAAATTGAGGAGAAGCAGAAGCAAGTTATTGTGGAGAAGGTTGGTGAGCCAACTGAGAGCTATGAGGATTTTACTAAAAGTCTTCCTGCTGATGAATGTCGATATGCCGTGTATGATTTTGATTTTCTAACGGCAGAGAACGTCCAAAAGAGCAGGATTTTTTTCATTGCATGGTACTGCAGGTTTCTTGATCGTCTGAATTATCTTTACTGCGTGGCATTTTGTTGTTGCCTTTTGTACTTATTTCATTGTTGTCTTGTGAAGGTCTCCTGATACATCAAGGGTCAGGAGTAAGATGATATATGCTAGCTCCAAAGACAGATTCAAGAGAGAACTGGATGGAATTCAGGTGGAATTGCAAGCAACAGATCCAACTGAGATGGGTCTTGATGTCATCAAAAGCCGTGCTAGCTGAAAATGGTTCGTTTAGGGCTTGCAATGGGGCTTCCTTTAGTTGTCTTTACTTGATTGAAATGTTTATAGGTTGTGGAATGGTGAACTTGGATAATTAGGATGCCAATTTCTAAGTTTCGCCATAGGCTTTTATTAGTCTCGAAGATGAACCTGCGGTTTCGGGTATATGTGATTTGTTATCTATAGAATCTATGTGTTGAGTGCCATTGTGTAGTCTTATCTCTTCAAGCTAATATGTAACTGTTTGTGAGGGGTTAGACAACACCTTTAGTTCATTTTCAAGTATTTTTGAATATTGACCCTTTTCAATTTGTTTTCTGAGTGTTTAAGGGCATGCTTTCATGGCTTACGAGTCACTGATTTTTTGCCATCATGTAGGAGTCTAGATTGATGTGTTGAGAGAACCGATTATGGTTCTTGCAAAACATATTTTGTCCAAGTTCTACATTTTACTGGATCAAACTTTTATTGGATCATATGATGAAACTATTTCCATGTTTTGCTTATTGATGCGATGTTGGTAGACTGAATTTGTGAATTAAAGTGGCTGAAAAGGATTGGCTTGTAAGTCCTTTTGTGTCGATACAGATCATTATTACAAACAACTTTTGGCTGTTTTTGGGAGTTGGCCAAATGATTGGATGCCAAATTTGCTGTTAATAATGATGCTTATCATGTTCTCAACTATTTCTCTAACTTGACTTGTTCGATTGTTGTGTCGGTAGTTGATCTACTTGGAGCGGTATCTTTGCCGGTTGGATTGGTTTTCAACACCAATATGTGACGCTGCTTTGCTACAATGATTTTATTTTCTTTATGTTTTGATAGAAACCAGGGTTTTGGAATGAAAAATGAATACTAGTTAGATAAGTTTTTTTTATTTTTTATTTTTAATTTGTTTAGGATTATGCCTATCTTTGCTATAAATTGGAGGAGTGCTTTATGCTGGTTCCTCTGATTGCAAAATCCAGATTAGAAGTTACAACTCTAAGCACACAATTCACAGTTGGAATAAACATGGGAGTTACAGATCAGGCTTGGCTCATGTTGGAATAAATAATAAATAAAATGAGTTAATAAACTTAAAAAGGCTAATAAAAAAGGGGTCCATAGCTCAGTGGTAGAGCATTTGACTGCAGATCAAGAGGTCACCGATTTGAACTCGGTTGGGCCCTAAATTTGATTATTTTTGTTTTTAATTTATTACATTTAACATTATGACTTGTGAGCAATCCGATGGGACTACCTACTTTTTTCATCACACCAACTCACAATCTGAACCGTCCAACGTTGTTACCTACTTACCTTAATGACACTATAATTCTATGAAATGAAATAGGATGCTTTATGTTGTCTTTTGTTCTTCAAAATCAAAGATAGAAAAAGGGCAAGCATTAGTTAGCTTTCAATTATTAATATTCCCGTCCCATCTAATATTTTATCTTTTTTGGAAATTAATAATTGAAAAAAAAAAAACCATCTTCCAAAAACTGAACTTTACAACCAAGGTAGTATCAGTAGTCGTACCGTTTTTATTTTGATATTGGTATGTATCGATATCGATATGTTTCGACGTATCTTTTTGAATTTATCGATATTTTTCAAATATTTATATATAGCCTATTTTCAAGTTTTTTTAACAAAATATATTTTATATACACATGCAAATATACATCTATTACATGCATATATATGTTTTTATGTAAATATAATATTTAAATATTTAATATCTAAAAAATTTAAAAATCAAATAAGTAAAATAAATATTAAAATATTTAAAAGTATAGTAAATTATGATTAATTATGTTCAATAGCTTAATTTAATAAACATTTTTTATTTTTAAAAATAATTATGAAAAAAATAAAAATGATCATGACACAAAAAATAATGAAATTGATTTAAAAAAATCAAATAAGTGATTTTTTTTATTAAAAAAATCAAAATCTTGTACCAACCGATATAGGATCGGTATTGACCGGTACATACCGGTATAGGCTGGTACGATCGATACGGATCGATACAAAAATCAAAACTATACAAGACTAATACCGTTTTGCTTTACCTTAAAAACGATACGTATCAACCGATATGATACCGACTACATTGTTTACAACCCATGCATTTTCAAACAATTTTTATTTTTATTTTCACACGAACCACACGTGTTTTGTTAAAATAAGGAAATTGAAATTTCACTTCAAAAAAAAAAAAAAAACCCCAAAATCGCGTATTTCAGCAACAACACCAAACCACTAGTCATCATCTCTACCCCTTCCCCTAAATATGTTTTAACGCTGTCGTAATCTCCTCCCCCAGAAATTTAGCCTTCGATTAATCTTTATCCTTTTCTTTTCTTCCATTTAGATCGCGTTTTTATAGATCCATTTCTCTAATTTTTTTTCCCCCACCGAATCCGGTTCAGATCTGATTCAAAAATGGCGACAACGAGACGGTTACGCGACCTCCAATCGCAGCCAGGTAACAAAACTTGCGTCGATTGCAACCAAAAGAATCCCCAATGGGCTTCGGTTTCCTACGGCGTTTTCATGTGCTTAGAATGCTCCGGGAAACACCGTGGCTTAGGTGTCCACATCTCATTCGTCCGATCCGTTACCATGGATTCATGGTCCGAGATCCAGATCAAGAAAATGGAATCCGGCGGTAACGAGCAGCTCAACGCTTTTTTGGCCCAATACGGGATCCCTAAAGAAACCGATATCGTTACCAAATATAACACCAATGCCGCGAGTATTTATCGCGATCGTATCCAAGCCCTAGCCGATGGCCGTCCCTGGCGGGATCCACCCATTGTAAAGGAGACTCTCAATGGAGGTGGTGGTAATAGAAAGCCGCCGTTGAGCGGTGGCGGTAGCAGGGGCAGTAATCATGGGAATAATGGAGGGTGGGCTAGTTGGGATAATGACGATTCGTTTAGATCTTCGAGCGATATGAGGAGGAATCAATCGGCGAGTGAATTTAGAGGAGGGAATAATCATGGTGGTGGAACGGAAGGTGCTCCGGTGAGGTCAAGGTCCACGGAGGATATGTACACGAGATCCCAATTGGAGGCTTCGGCGGCGAATAAGGAGGGCTTTTTTGCGAGGAAGATGGCGGAGAATGAATCGAGGCCTGAAGGGCTGCCCCCTTCGCAAGGAGGGAAATATGTTGGGTTTGGATCGAGTCCTATGCCTACCCAGAGGAATAATAATTCTCAGGGGGATGTGCTCTCTGTTGTGTCTCAGGTTAAGAGATTATTTCTTTCATCTTTCCCCCCTTAATTGGGTGAACTTTTTATGGTGATAATTATTAGTTATTGATTAATTTGTGTTTGGTGCAGGGGATTGGGAGGATATCTTTGGTAGCTGCATCTGCAGCTCAATCTGCTGCAAATGTTGTCCAAGCAGGAACGAAGGAGTTCACCTCCAAGGTAATTTCGGGGAATTTTGATTTCTTTTTTTATTCTTTTGCAAGTTGATATCTTACATTGGTTAATGATTGATATTCGCTGTTGTTGAATCTTTATTATCCATGTCTGCATTCTGATCTTCTTTTAGATGCATTGGCATTGTTTATCATTTTATGATTTTATAGATAATAATGTGATGTATGAGTTGCATTGTGGAGTGAACCTCCTTTACATAAATTCTTTCTGTGTATGAAGAAACTTTCAGCTAATCATGTTTATATTTATATTGTTTGATAAAATTGTTTATCCTTATATGATTCTATACAAAATGCATGATGAACAGTCAAATTTCACACTTAGTTATCCTATCATTAGCCCAAATGTTTATATGTCTAATATGAATTAGATACTTTAAAAATACATGTAAATATAATAAAACCCATTAAGGTCAGAATGTTTCACCATCTGTTGTTCGATAACCAAATGAGGAGAGAAAAAAGAGGAAATTATAGGTGCAAATTTCTTCTTTTAAGTTAAATTCCTCAACTTTAAAATATGCCTCTCGATCAATGAGTTAAAGTTCATCAACCTATAATTTCACTTCATTTCTCTCTTAATTGCTTTTCTAATGGCCAAACTAAAGAGAAATTAGCTTTCACTCCATTTCACCGACATTTCATTTCTTACGAATTCTCTACTTTTCTGTGTGCTCTACTGCTCTTTTAAATATTCAGAGGCATTGTTAGGGTTAAGATGCTCCTTTAACTTGTTGGAGCTTAATATTCTTTATTCATTTTTAGCCGCAGGACTGCTGGGTTATATATAACAGTTCCACTGAAGATATATGAAGTACTGATTATAACCTTTTGGGTAATTCTGTTTAGGAATAAAGCAGAGAAATTTGAATTCTTTGAATCATTAATCCTTTTGTTATCTGTTTGTTCCAAATCCTATTAATTTGCAACCGTTTAATTCTTATTCTGCAAAGGAAATTGGGTTTTGACTTGAGTGTTGTTCTTTGTGGCCCTAAGAGTCTATCATTACATTCAAGTCATTGGGAAAAATATGCTGCTTTATTTTTCGCATTTTCTTTTGGCTAAGCTGTTGATGTTATAGTTATAACTTGGTGGGTTTGCTTTCCTTGTATTGCTAGTTATAAGGATATGGAGGATTTGGAATTACATACACAAGGGCATGATGCACTTTTTTTTGGCAGGTTAAGGAGGGTGGCTATGATACCAGGGTTAACGAAACTGTCAATGTTGTCACTGCAAAGACAAGTGAGTTTGGCCAGAGGACATGGGGGATCATGAGAGGGGTCATGGCAATAGCTTCACAGAAGGTTGAGGAGTACACTAAAGATGGCATGAACTGGCAACAAAATGATAGTGAGAAGAATGGATATAATCATCAGGAGTTTAAACAGGAGAATAAAGGATGGAATTCTACTTCTGGAGGACAATCCTCTTCTGGTGGGAAGTATAATTCTTATGGCTCAAGTTCTTGGGATGACTGGGACGCGAAAGACAATAGGAAGGAAGATAATACAAAAGTGACTGCTTCTCATAGCAATGATGGTTGGGCTGGCTGGGATGATGCCAAGGATGATGGATATGATCATTTTAATAATGGTGAATCTGATAAAAAAGCTGTTGGTCACAATGGAAAATCAGATTCCACATGGACGGGTGGAGGCTTTCTTTAAGGTTAATTTCTTACATATTCCCTTTCTTATTTTCTTATTGTATTAGTCTCTATTTTGTATGAGTTCCAATACATAAATGAAATTGTATGATGTGTGGCCAGGTTGAACTTGAATGATATTACAGTTATCAGACAGAACCTTACTTACACACAAAAGGTGACTAGTGCACAATCGATTCCTGCTGGGATAACGCACGCAGGGGATGGATAGAGAACTTTTTCTACCCTAGCACAGCCGCTAAGAAAAATTGTTCGTTAATTAGATCTCCAAGTGGAAAAAGGGATGCTTTTCATGAAGTTAGTATATCTTTAGCAACTCTTTTACCCTTTTTATTTTTTTATCTTTACTAAGTAATTTCTTGGGTAAGTTTCATGAAGTTAGTAAAACTATGGACAGAAAGGGCTAATTGCCCAATTGGAAAGAGGATTGGTTGTGGTGAGTGTGAGGAAACATTATTTGTGACATGAAAAATTCGAAAATTGCTTTGGATCTGTAGCAAGTAACTGTAGTTAATTATATTTTTTTCATCCTTTTATTATGTGCTCTTCTGGCAGTAATTATTCGCATTGCTTGGAGTGCTTATATATACTTTATATGGAAAGAGAGGAATACCAAAATATATGGAGGGCAAGTTCTCTTTTTTATTACCGAAGCTGTTAGACTCTGACTTAGTAAACATGGGATGGGATCTTTGTAATGCTTGGGGTGAACATGTCTTAGTTTGTTTGCTTAATCTGTTTTCTTTGTACTGCTACGTATTGTTCACCATGTAGCAGCTAGTCTGCTTCTTTTGCTTAATCTTTGTAATATGCATAAATTGGTCAGACTTCAGAGATATCATCAGCTCATATATATATATATATATAATGCATATTCAAAACTTAAAAAAAAACTAAAAACTTAAAATGAACTATGGCAACAGACATATGCATTTGCTGTATATACCAGTTAATTGAAATTACACGACTTTTGAAATCTCTCCCACCCCCGTCGCAGTTCCATCGCCCTGGCCTTAAGCTTTGTCATAATCATTTTCAACTACTTTTGCAACTGGTGTCTCCTCCGCATGTGCCGTGTCGTACTGTTGAATTACCAGCACCGATGACAAAACACGGCCACCTGATGAGGCCAACAAGTCTCCTACTGGCCCTAATTCCGGGTGCTCGGCTTGGCGGTCTGCCAATTTTGCCACCATGGGTGATGGGAACCTCCCTTTTCCGACAACTATAAGATCATAATCCCCACATTGTCCTAGTCCTAACACTTGCTCGAAAATGTTGCTAGCCGTCTTCTCTATATACTCCACCATTCCATCCCATTTGCTTCTGAATTCTGCCACTACAGCCTCATTCAATTCCTGAATAAAAAAAAAAATTTACATGTTTAGCATAGCTTCCAATTAATTGCGTTTCAATTTATTTTAATTTGAATCTTAATCTCTGTCCCATATTTGATGGAATTACTAGTTTCTAATCTAATCCTTTTGAACTTACTGATATAGGACTTCCATTTTCTTTGAAGCTGTAATTTTTTTCAGTGGACTTGCTTGATGAAGTCCTCAACATTGTGCCATCTCTTTGTAATCCTTCCTTTTCAACGAACCTTATAACGGTCACTTTAACTGCTAGGTGCTCAGCCATTCTACCACCTAACTCCAAAGCCTCAAGATCATCGGGTCCGCCGAAGAACAAAATGCAAACCCTTTGGGTCACAGTGGAAATGGACCCATCAGTCTGGGTTCCTTTACCACCAAATCCACAATCCACGAGCACTGCCACTGAACAAGGTGCGCTCTTTAGCACCCTTTGATTGACCAGTCTCCAATCTTGGCCCACATTTTCTATCGTCTGCTCGTCACCCTCTCCCCTCCATTGTTTGTGGAAAGGCAAGACGATTATCGTCACCCTTTTGGTCTCTGCCACGTGGCAAATATCCTCATGAATGGTGGACAAGTTAGAGATAGCTGTCGTCGGTCTAACTGAGACTCGACCCAATTGACTGTGGGACTGGAAAGCTCCAGCAACTCGGTCCTGCCAGTCTCCCCTGCGAAGCCTGTTAATGAAAGGAAGCCCATTCCTTCGAACCCTATGGACCATGATGATTGAAGAAGAGCGTTCAGTGAGTTCAACAAGGTGCATAATGAAAAGCTTGAGTTGGGATTTTTTTGAGCTTCGAGTTGACTCAATAAGGCTGATGATTGAGGGTACGTTGCTAAGGCCATGGAGGCAAGCCAAGACCCTAAGCTCATCTTTCGAATCGTCGGTGTTGGTCAAGTCACGTAATTTCCGGTGAGCGACGGCAGTGCAACCGCGGGCCGGCTTATAGATGGCCATAATGGTTGGTGTTGTGATAAAAGTGGTGACGAGTGCCATGAGGACTAATATAGCAAACATCTCATCATTTAGCACCTGAAAAAGTCCAACCAACATCCATTAGTATTGCAACTTTTTGTCCAATTAATGAAAGTATGTTTTGGGGATTTTTTTCTGTGGGTTTCTTTTATAAAAAAAATTCTGCTTGAGGAAGAACCTGTTGTCAATCAAAATTGAAACCAGGGGTTTGCAAATTGGAATGGAAAATTTTAAGGTTTCTTCTATTAATTAATTTAGGTTTGAAAGAGAATTTAAGTCAATATGCCATTTTGAAGGAATTAATTAAGCTTAGCTTGCCAAGGAACATGGAAATGTTGAATGATAGAAATCTAAGAGACACTTCTCCTTTCTCTTATCTTATCATTGGAACACCCAGTTACTGGGGGCATAAATTATGGACAAATTAGAGAAGAAAAAAGTGCCAATCTCTTAATTTGGTTTTGGATCAAAGTGGCAATTAAACCACCAGAATTGTGTAAGACCCCGGCCCCTTACCTTCGGATTTTAAATTTTAATAGCCATGGTGACAATCATTAAGAATAATAAATTTGTCATAAAAAGAATGCAACCAAAGTTTGGTAAAAAAATATTAATTTTTAAACATAAAACTAATATATATATAGGTACCATATTTAGCATCAAAGGATACAACCAAAGACATTATTAAATAAAGAATTAAGTAATTATTAACCAAAAAGTAAAAAAAAAAAGTCACCTTCTTCTCCTTGCCAATGTTGAGAACAATGAGTTCAACCAATCCTTTAGTATTCATCAAAAGTCCAAGCGTCAACGACTCTCTCACGGGCATCCTAAACATCAAAGCCACGCTAAATGTCCCTAAGATCTTCCCTGCGCAGGACGTGGATATAACCAGCATCAAGAGCCCCCAAGCCTTCCCACCGCTAATTTTAGCCACATCAGTTTTCAACCCGCTAGAGGCAAAGTAGAGCGGAAGAAGCAAACCCGTGATGAAATCTTCAATCCTCTCTATCAATCTCTCTGCAAATTCTCCTTCTTTAGGAATTGTTAGTCCAAAAATAAAGGCACCAAAGATTGCATGGATTCCAATCAGATCGGTTATGAATCCCGATACCATTACACCAGCTAAGGTTAAACAAATATAGGCCTCATCGATAACGTCTCGCTCCGGGGAGCACCGGCGGCGAGCAACCCATTTCATGGCGGGTCGGATTACTAACAACATAAAAACAACAAAAGCAACACCTGAGAGAAGGACACAGATGGATGTTAAGGGGCTTTTGTGTTCATTAGAGCCGCCATTGCCAGCGAGGGCAACGGCTAGAGCTAATAAAATCCATGCAGCGACGTCGTTGAAAGCAGCTGAAGCCATGGCGATTTCTCCTACTTGGGTTGTTAACAATTTGAGTTCTGCTAAAATTCGGGCGAGAACTGGGAAAGCAGTGATGGAGAGTGCTACTCCCATGAAGACTAGGAACTGACCGTACCCGACTTTGTCGGCTCCATCAATGGTTTTTCTAAGGACAAACGCAACGCCTATGCCACAGATGAATGGTAGGGATATTCCGGAGAATGCTATGCCAAAGGCCTTCCTTCCACTCCGACGAATTGAGCTTAAATCGAGTTCGAGACCTACAAGGAAAAGGAAGAAAAGAAGACCAATGCTTGCCACGGTTTCGAGCACCGGCATACTCCATGGTGGAAATATTTTATGCAAGTAGTCTTTGTTTCGACCAAAAGCTGAGGGTCCAAGAAGAACTCCACCCTGAAAATCATAAAATTATTAATCATGATCATCATCGTCATCAATTTATATACTAGTTTACATATCTAACTAGATGCAAGCGAGAGAATAGATACGTACAACTATTTCAGCAATGACTTTGGGTTGGCGAAGGGGTTTTAGAAGGAAAGCAAGGAAGCGGCTAATGACAAGGATTAAAGTGATTTGAACTATTAACAATGGGAAGGCAAAACTGAGAGGATTATCACCTTGCCAAGCTCCATTGGAAGAGGTTTTAATGGAGGTAATGTTAAAATCAGGCATCTTTTTTTTCCTTTTTCTTTTTAATTTTAAAGCTGATAACTTTTGCTAATTTGGGTCTATTTTGTTCATCAAAAGGAAGTAATTAATTTTGGAGGGGATTCTCTGGAGGAATCAATGAAGAAGAGACTAGGAATTTATAGCGAGGGACGGGACGGGGGAGGTGATGGCAGAAGAGGAGGCTGCTCAAATTGTGGGGTATGTCACGATCAAGGAGTTTTGATTCATTGCATTAATTTTCATTTGAGGTTACTAAAAAAAGCCACTAATTGGATTTCCTTCCACATGATGATTAAATTATGCTGTTTACTCTATTTTCACCCAACTAATTAATAAAAAAAAAAAGTTTATATTTGATACAATGTTAGTGAGTAAATATATACATTGTTAGTGATTACATGACAATTCATTAATAAAAAAAAATATAAAATTTTAAAAATTCTTAAAAATAAATAAAAATAAATTTTTTATTAATAAATATATAGTATAATATAATTCATTAGTACTGTATAGATTTATATACTTGCAATGCATATATCAACTATAAATCTTTATAATATATTAAAAGGTTGCATTCATTGACTCACATAAAAGTTACTACAAAAACAATAAGATACTATCTCATCATACCTACAATATAATTAATCATTAATTCTATGACTTAAGTTGGATTTTATTTCATTCTTATTTTGTTAATTATCTTCTTTCTATGAGAACAAAATACAAAAAAAAAAAAAAGTATTTAGATGCAAGAGTAAATAATATTTTTGATGAATAAGTAAAACTTAAATTAAATTAATCTTTGTAATAATATATAAATACATCATTTTAATTATTTTTCAAGAGAACAATATATATATATATTTTTGGATAAGTAGATTTTCATTTATCCAAGAAAGCAGCAGTGCTGCTACATGTTACAAAGCTAGCTTAGCCTAGCTAAATAAATCAGAAAACCAATGCCATTAGACAAACATGTCTGCATTTAACCTCCAAGAATTACATAAAAACGTATTAACTGAATCTCTTTTAATCTTCCTAAGATCACTTAACCTGGTCGAGATCATGTCTCTCACTTGCTCAGTGAGGTGCTCCTCCTTTTGCTCAGTTGAGTTGAACAAACGATTGTTTCTTTCCTTCCAAACTAGGTAGATAACTGCGTTCCAAGCTAGCCTCAATATCGTTGTGATTAGAGCTTTACCTCTGATACAATATATATTTCACGTTTTAATCAAATATATTTGTGGATTCGTGTACGATCTTATTGTACTCAATAAAAATATATAACCATATTTATAAGTTGTAATACACATATAAAGACTTGTTAAGATTTTTTAAACTACATATTACTTTTTATCATTATAAAAAATAGATGAACATTTTACTTGTTTGACTCCTTTTGTTGACATTTTTATTTAATTTCAATGGTGTTGATATAAGAACTAGAAAAAAAAAAAAAAACTATCACATAACTATATAAATAAATTGAATTCTTTTAAAAATTAAGTGGGGTCAATCGAGTCCTTTATACGTGACTAGGTATAACTTATAAGAATACAAACTTATAAGTTAAATAAATGATCTTGAATTAAATTTTAGAGCTCGTTTTATAAACTAATCGATCTTAAGTAAAGTGTGTTCAGTTTGTTTATATTCACGAACAATTTTGTTTATAAATAAATTTGTTTATAGTTCGACAATGATAAAATAATAATATTTTATTTTATTATTATTTTATTTCTTAACTGATATGTTTATCTATATTTTAATTTTTAATTCTTTTTTTGGATAATACTTTAAAAATGATAAGTTTGTGTAATTAATTTATTTGGATATCATTTGTTTATTATTATTGAATAGATTTTTATTTATTCGTGAACATTTTCAATTATATGTTCATAAGTATATTCATTTAATATTTACGAATAATTTTTTTTAATAAACACGAGTCGATCACTAACATTTTAAGTTTATAACTAAAAACTAATGTTGAGCATAGTCTCTCACACAAAAGAGAAAGGCAAAGTGAGGCAAGGCATCCGTGAGTCAAAGCATAGTCAACCAGCAAACCGGTTTGGTAACGTGTTATTTTCCACTTATATGAACCATAGGTAAAGATTACAAAGCAAACCGGTTTTGTCACGTAAATCACTTGCTAACAAGCTTTTTTTTTTTCCCTTCTTTATGGCTTCAGCGAGCAAAGCCACGATTTTCGCCTTGGAGGGACAAAGATAAAAATAAAATAACAAAAAACAGCAGTATATAAAAATTCAAAAGCCAAGGAAAGTGCGAGGGCCCTGCCAGCCACCCTGGTTTCGCACCCCGACCCCGTCACAACAATATTCAACTAAAGGGAAGGACGTACGTCCAAGCTCCACAAAACTCAAGCCATGATTGAAAACATGATTGAAAACATGAATTTTAAATTTTAAATTTCATTTACTATATAAATTTACGAGAATTAAATGCATATATTATGTATAAATTAGTTTAGATTCAATATGATTATATATTTAAAAGAAATGAAAACATGAATTTCAAATTCACAAATAACTATAGGTATTTCAAATTTATCACTAAATAGGTATCCATTAAATCTATAAATTTGAAAAATAATCATTAATATTATATTTATATATGTTTTATTATACAATTTATATTATTTTTGAAATCTAAATTTATATTTTAAAATTCAAATTTTCAAACACAACTTTAAATAATTTCATGATTTTTTCACATGAAACAGGCAAGGAGATCAATGGAGAAGATCCTTTTGTCTATACACTAGAATAATTAAGAACCACTATATGAATTTGGGCCAATAGCAGTATTGCACCCACCAATATTAGCAGTAGTAGCCGTTCCCAAGGAGTTTGTCATTTTCTTTACGAAAGTATTACCCCCCCCCCCCAATTTATCTGCTTCCATGGCCATTTACACTACAGTTTTGGGCTCCTTTGTCGGCATTTTCTTTACATTTCGATTAGGAAGTAGTCACATCTGTCAAAAACATAAAAGTTGACTTTTCTCTCTGCAATATAAGTTGAAATCTCTACGAGCACAAGCTTGATTTTTTTTTTTATTATTATCAAATACTAGAAAATTAATAATCCCAAATATATATAATAAATTAAAGCATACAAGAGGTTAATAATTTTATGTATGAAGATTACTGAATATTAGTGATGAATGTGTTTTTCTTGTATAAAAAATGCTTCATTTCGTTCTAATTTCTTCGATATTAATTAACATTTTAAAGATGTGTCATGTTGAATATTAACTATGTTGAAGGAAAAATGATCCTACATCAATTAGTTAAGGATTAAACTGTGATTTTATAAAGTAAGGGTCAACTTTTTGCTATCGAGGTACCTTTTCTCAGAAGACAAAACCGTGAGAACGATCTTTAAACTTCTGAAACAGACAATATCTCATAACGGACGCAGTCCAGCAATCTTGATATCAACTACTCAAAACTTTAATTAAAACATGCACTTGAATCATCAATTTCAGCCTATTCTTTCACATTAGAGTTGCATGTTATCTATCCTAAAGGCTAAAACTATGCTTACCTTTGCGTATTCAGGAACATGGAATGAATACTAATTATGCTGCCTGATCAAATTATAAATGTAATATTCTCGAATAACTATTGATGGTGATTTCCAAAAAAGAAAGAAAGAGGTTTATCTTTGCGAGGGCTGGATTTTTATGTAGATGAATCAGACATGACATCCTTCCGCCTTAGAAATATCGAAATTTGGGAAAGAAAAATGATTCTTAATTTGATTCTTGATAAAAAGATTGATGGAGAAATTTTTATAAACTAAAACAATGGAGTGTTACAAACTAGAGAGATGGAAATCATTTTCAAGCGTTCCTAAAGAACCAGATGTCAGAAGGTTGCAAAATCTTATCTAGTTTTTGTTCTTGTTCTTGTTCTTACAAAGGGAATTATCGCATTGAATTCATTATTCGTATAGAATTAATGTTGTCCACATTATTTGCTTGTGGCGAATGAAAGAGATCGCCGCATTATCCAGTGTTCTGCAGTTGGCCAATCAGGAAATAAATATTGCAATTTAAGCTTACCGGCATTTGAGTTTTACTAGTCTTTCGTCACATTAAACAATGTTTTTTTTTGTATGAGATTATCAGAATTTTTAAATCTTGGTAAGTGAAATTAAAAATCCGCACCCGAGCTTTTAGCTTAGTAATTGATGCATACTCTTCTGTTTTTTTTAACAAGGTTCGAATCCCCCATCTCCAAACTATAAAAAAAAAAAGGAAATTAAAAATCCAACATTCTATTAATAAATCATACAATATATAATTGATCCACATGCATAAATATGTTAAAGGTATATATTTGATGCGTAAATTAAAAGCCCACTCGAAAAACAAAGCATAAAGAAAAAGAAAAAGAAAACATCATCCCAGCATCACTCTTTCACAAGCCACGCAAAAACAAGAGCTCAAAGCAACACTGAAAAAGAAAACACAATTCTAGAGAAGACCAGCACCCTAGGAAGATCAAAACACATCATTACAATGCTTGTCAATCTGTGCGCTATCCACTCCCGCCTTAGTCAAATTATCAATCATAGCATTAGCTTCTCTAAGGACATGATTAATTCTATCAATTTTGAGCACTCAAAACATCAATATATCCCATAATTTTTCTAGGCTGATTGTCGTCTTTCGAACACAATTTTACAACAATTGAGGAGTTCGATTCGATAATCAAATGATCACCTTTATTATTCTAATCCGTTTTAATCAAACTTCCTAACCTCTGATATTTCAAGAAAAAAAATCTCATATTCTAAAGTACCGCCACACCGAAAAATCCCCAGACAAACCACTCTCACCTTCCAACGTAAGAAAACTTTCCCGAGTGATCTTAAAAGCCTTTAGTTTTCTGTTCCCTAGATAACATTATTCATGATCATGTTTCCCACCCTTTTCTCGTAACCAACCAAATTCTTTGTTTCTCCGATGTGAAACGTGAACCTAAACTCGTCCATTTATTGAGCAAGTGATGCAACTGTTGGCCTTGGCAATTATTGACAACTCATCATTCTCTTCACTGCCACAATATTTTTCTTTTTTTTTTCCCCCTCAAGATGATTTCATGCTTCAACCACAACAAGCTAGAAATTGGCTAATCCAGTAGCTTAATTCAACAAATTCCAGACCAATTTGGTTAGTGGAATCAGTTTGGTAGAAAAGAAAGAAAGAAAGTGAAAATTTCTAACAATGATTGAGTACAACAAATAGTTTAATTACCATTATATTAAATTTGGTTTTATCTTTTCTTTTTATTTCTTACCAAACCGATAATGTAATAATTCATAAGTTTTACATGCAGAAAAAGCTGGTTTTCAATAGGCCCGAGCTAGTTGACGATCAAGAGCGAATTATAGCACTCAAATTCCCATTAGGAAGAAATTCTCTGATGCTGACGCTAATGGATTTTGCTGTGTAATGCCACTTAACATTTCTTCGACCTATATATTCTAATTTTTTAGCCACTTACTAGAGACAAATAAATATACGCCTCTAATTGAGCAAATATATATTATATATAGATATAGATATTTGTCTTTGAAATGATTGTGCCTCTAGTCTTAGATTTGGAGGTAATTAAAATCGAACCTAAATTTTGATTTTGAGGCAGAAAAACTTGTTAATAGTTATAAATAGCAACAATTATGAGACTATTATACAAATAATTTTAAGACTTCTGCATTTGCCTCTAATATTGGGTTTGACTCTTCTCCGTTACTTTTCAATACATCTTTAATCACCATTCATAATTAAGACTTTCGTAGTTAATGAGTGAATCGTACATATGTAAATGATAATATTAAGTGTACTGAAAAATAATTAACACAAATGTAATGGATTGGATACTTGCTCAAGGGTCGGGTAGCCCGCTCGGCCCGGCCCAACCCATATTAGGCTGGGTATGGGCAGGATTTTTAGTGATTCGACCCGAATCACTGTTCAAATAATAAAAAATTAATTTTATTTAAATTTAATTATAAAAATATAAAAATATGTTTTTTAATTTTTAATACTATTTGAATAGTAATATGGATCAACGGGTTTGTCTGGACCCACCCCAGACCAGACCTGGATAAGGTAAAAAAAATCTGAACCGTAACCTGACCATGAGCAGGTCTAGATACTAACCCTAAATATATTGTTCTTTTTTTCCTTTAATTTATTGTATTGACCATATAAAAGGTATTACATATTTGTACACACTCATACATTAATAGCCAAACAATTTGTTTCAAACACTAATCACAAAAAAATTAACCAAACTGAAAGGTGTTTTTTTTGGATAATTTAACCAAACTGAACTGAAAGGTTGTTCACATGCAAACAGTGAACAAATAAAAAGAAATTTAATTAATTAAAAAAATCAACAACTATTGGTGCTAATTATTGCTCGAGCTCCCACTTGACTAATAGGATCCTTACTAATTATTGGTTTGATCCTTAATGCTCTTCAATAAAACATATACCATTCCAACATATATAATAAAAAATTAAATAAAGTTAATGATTAAGATTAGTGATTAATAAATTCTAAATCACCTTTTTTTTTTAATGAAAGTATTGAAAAATCATAAAATTAAAATAATTAGTGTATTATAATGATGTGAATCAAAGAAATGGTTGTATAGGCATGCATATAATTGAGTGGGAGAGAAAAGCAGCTTCATTAGCAATATGTTTACATAAAGTACCACGAAATGAATATTATTTTAAAGAAATTAACACACTATAAATGTCACTAATATTAAATTACGACTATATAGTTACTTATTAATTATATAAAATCCATATCTTATTTGACTTGATTGAGAGGCTAATAATAATGGTGAAGAAGGAAGATGAAGTGGTTATAGTGACTGATTATAAAATGGGGGGAACTCTCATTCACCTTATAACAAATGAAAAGGCATTAAATATATTAATTAAACTATTTTAAACTTTGATAAATAACTTCTTAAAGAACATTAAATTGATATATAAATAAATATTTAAAAGATAACTACTCATCATCTCACGTGATTACTTTGAGGTCTACCGAAGATGTGATAACAATGAATTTAGGACATCATTGACCGAATTTTTGAAGCTGGTTAGGTGTTTGAAATGAGTCGAAAATGGTTCTGCATGCGTCGATCAGACAATTTTGTATTCAAAGATTTTCATTAAAATGTTATGGTATTAAACATAAATAATCATTTTTATGTGTGTAATATTGTATAAAAAAATTTAATTTTCGCAAAACTTCCCTTAAATGGCAATTAGTTGAAGAATGAATTTGCTGTTGTGATTAATATACTTTGCTTAGAATATGGGTTTATTTCACATAATTCATGCAATCACTTTGCTTAAAAATTATAATAAATATTTAAAATTATAATTTTAAAATATAATAAGCATAAATGTTCTCTCTTTTTAATAAAAAATTATAAACACATAACCCAAGAGGATTAGCTCAATTGGTAAGAAAAGGGGTTTTATTTCTTTGTAAACCCGAGTTTAATCTTTGTGAGAAGCATTTTGAGAGTAAAATTCTGAATGAATCAAGTCGATGTAAAAAAATAAATTTATAAAATTGTTCGAGAAGAGGATTAGACCTAAGCAAAAATTTAAAAATATCTTGACCGTATTAAAAAAAATATATATATATATATAACTCTAAATCCCAAGCCTGCACAATCGATTTCATGTTAACTCGGTCGGTCACCAGCAATCTTGTAATCCCTTTAGTAGTGGTGCTACCTCTCTTGCCATGAATTTTGTCATTCCTTTCCATTCAAATAAAGTAGAGAAAGGCACTCCCATTGAACACAAAATTGGACCGGTTGAATCAAGAATAAGTGGTTTATCCGATTCGACAGGTATAATAAAACCGAATTTAATTGAATCGGTCAAAAATCAATTCAATTAATAAAAAGTCGAAAAAAAAAACTAAGAAAAAATCGTTTTTTATTTTTTTTTAATTTTTTTTCAATTTTTTTTTTTTTGTAAGTGATGATATTTGAATCTATAATCTCTTAGAATTATACTAAATACCATATCACTAAGCTAAATACTTATTTTTTTTACTAATTATTAATTATATTTAATATTTATTTAACATTAAAATTATTTTTTAAATATTTAAAAATCTTATTTAAAATATCCAATTGGTCCAACCGATTGAATCGAGAACCGGAGGTCACACTAGTTTGACCTCTGGTCCGATTTTTTCAACCATGGGCACTTCAAGATAGTCTTAAGACTACTGCAATCAAAACCTTTCCTTCAAGTCTCAGTTACACCCAATTAAATTCACTCACCCAATGCTGGTTAAAGTGTCTAGGAAGTCCTTGTACTATAGTCAAAAATGCATTTTAATCCCTGTACTATATAAGTGAATAATTTAATCCTCGTACGTTTGAAATTGGTGCAAAAAAGTAAAATTAGTAACAACATTAATGGAAAATCGTCTAAATGCTGACGTGGATATGTGAAACTGACAAAATAAAGGACTTGAAAAAAAATGATGATGTGTCAAATTTTTTTGCTCAGGTGGAATTTAAAAATTGACATAATAGATGACTTCGAAAAAAATGATGACATGTTTTTACGAATAAGGGAGAGATTTGGGTTAAAAAAATTGTGTTTTTTTAAATTTCACATGAGTAAAAAAATTTGACATGTCATAATTTTTTTTTTCAAATCATTTTTTTTGTCAGCATTTAGACGATTTCCCATTAACACTATTACCAATTTTATTTTTTTGCACAACTTTCAAACATACAATGATTAAATTACTCATTTTTATAATACAGATACTAAAATACACTTTTGACTATAATACAAGAAGTATTTAAATACTTTAACCCCAATACTACATAGCTGAAGTACCTGCTACCAAACCTGGTTGGAGTAATTACAAGAGAAGAATTAAATGATTCCCTTGTCTCCAATACAATTGGTGTTAACATAAGAAATTCCCCAAGAATTGATCCGTTATTTTAAGTAGGAAGCCTATAAAGAATTATCATCCAAGCTAAAATGGCATGCATCGGAATTTGGTATTTAAACCATAGAATCTTATGCTACTGCATCTTCCAGCTTATTCCTGTTCACATCCCAAGTTCAAGCTTGCATTATACTTTTGAGCAGAATGTATCCAAACACAACCTCCCCATTCTTCTGCTTTACAAAAGAGAAAGCAAATAGCCTTTAGCTTTAGCATCTTCCTCCAACATCAGCTATGATACTGTGAAGGTTGAATCCGTCACAAAACTTACCCTTCGATTATTTAAAATTTTAATTAATGGGTTTGATTCGTCCAAGAAGGTCCGGTAAAGGCCCAAAACCAAGAGTCAAGGAACCCAAAAATAACCCGCATTTGAATCTCTATAGGAGTCATCAGGGAGGCACATCCTAACATAAGCAATGTTAATAGCTTTGACGAATAGATATCTCTATTCTTTTTTATACCTTTTATTATAATCATCTTATATGTTCAATTAATTAATAATTTATAAATATATGTTAAAAATTTATTAGATGAACACCAAAACAGACAAAATAAAAATTAAAAAAACACAAGAAATTTGCTCTTTGACTTTATTTCCATTCTAGAATGATCGGGAGATGTGATGTCCAATTTTCCTCGACATATGTCAAGTTAACATTCTATGTTTTTAACATTGACATGCAGAAGAACAAAATACCCCCAAATCAACTTAATGCAAATGTCTTATGCTATGGACTCAAGACTAGAGTTATCATCGGTATATACCGTTTTTAAATTAAATCGAAACGGTATCAGTCTCGTTTCGTTTCGATTTTTGTATCGGCCCGTACTGATCAATATCGGTTAATAACGGTCAATTACAATAAGTACCGATCCATACCGTACAAAATTTTGATTTTTTTAAATAAAAAATTTATTTAAAAAATTTATTTATTTAAATTTTAAATCAATTTCAATATATTTTATGTCATAATCATTTTTATTTTTTTTCATAATTATATTTAAAATATATATATGTACAATACATTAAATTATTTGATATAATTAATAATAATTTATTATATTTTTTTAACATTTTAACATTTATTTTACTTATTTGATGTTTAAAAATTTTAGATATTAAATATTTAAAATTTATATTTATATAAAAACATATATATGTATGTAATAAATATACATTTGCATGTACATATAATATATATTTTATTAAAAAAATTAAAAATAAACTATACATATAAATATATAAAAAATTTAAAAATATAAATAAATCTGAAATAATACATCGAAATATATTAATATCGATATATATCAATATTAAAATAAAGATTATATATTCATATATACGCTATTGACTGCCATGCTCAAAACTATTTATGGTAATAGTAATGTAATTGCCTTGTAACTCTGAATCTGCTGCTATGACTGCATCATTGCCCTTCGGGATTTTGACCATTTATTACCTCTTACGAGAAAATCAACTAAAACGTGCCGACTTGAGTTCACGCGGGGGAAAGAATTCCCGTTTTCTTGATTTTTATTCAAATTTCTACGTGATTTAAACAAAATTTAACCAGCTTTAGAGGATGCTGCCACGGGCCCAATGGCATAGCAGCAATTAAAACCCACATGTAAAAGGAACCCTAGAGAATTAAACCTGGAAATCCAAATATTTAAAAGCAGGAATTGAGAATTAAATTGGATTTGACATGAAATTCTGATACGAATTTCATTGCAGATTGAAATCAAGTTACATTCTAATAAAAGAAACTTAAAAAAAAAAAAAAAAAAAAAAATCAAACTACAGAAAAGCCAAACAAAAGCCTACAACAAACTGTTGTAAAAGATTTACAAACCCCAGCCCTAAAATCAACTTAACCACCGAAACCGTAAAGAGTCCTTCCCTGCCTCTTGAGAGCGTAGACAACATCCATGGCGGTAACAGTTTTGCGCCTAGCGTGCTCCGTATAGGTAACGGCGTCACGAATCACATTTTCCAGAAAGATCTTGAGGACGCCACGTGTCTCCTCGTAGATCAAGCCACTGATCCTCTTCACGCCACCTCTACGAGCCAACCTTCGAATCGCCGGCTTGGTGATGCCCTGAATGTTATCCCGGAGCACCTTCCTGTGCCTCTTGGCTCCTCCCTTTCCCAATCCTTTACCTCCCTTCCCACGGCCCGACATTTTCTTGATTCGAAGAGTTTTTCAGAGAAAATGAAAAAGTCGAAAAGATTTTGGCTGTTTCAAAACATGGGCGACGTGGGAGGTGTTTAAAAGAGGGAGGTCCGAGGGGTGTGTTTTTCGGAGTTAGCAAGGGAGGAGAATATATGCCGTTGGATTGGAACGTTATCGACGGTCATTATTAGTGATCCGTGGCTGTTGATTTTATTGGTTGGAGATTGAAATTGAAGTGAGTGCAATAGGAGAACCGTTAGATTAAGGTGTTATCCAACGGTTAATGTATCGGTCCGTGTCATGTGTATTTTGTCGGTTTTGAACCGTCGATTAAGTTCTCATCTACGGCTCCCAGTTCCCCAAGCGATCTGGTTGGCGAACTGCTGTATGCTCGGATTACTTAGGTGGAATGTTTCCATAAAATCCAAATTCCCGCCCAGTTTTTATTTTTCTTTCTTTCCCACCTTGCTTTTTTATATTTATATTTTATATCATATCCAGAGGAAAATGGGTCAGGATCCAAGAGAAAATACAGGCCCAAAAACATCGGTTCAGTACCGAATTGTATATCCACTATACAGTCAGCCCGAAAATGAAAATAACGAAAAGAGACCTAATCGCTAGTAGATGTGATTCATAGATTTGAAATTTTTGATTTGAAAATTTTTGTTCAACTCCGAGTCAGATCCTTAAAATCTTGTTTTATTATTAAAATGTAATAGTTATATTAATATATTTTTATATTTAAATTTTAAAAATATTAAATAAATAATAATTTAAATCGAATGAAACCAATTTAAATTACAAAAATTCTTATGCAAATTCAATTCAATTTGAGTCAATCTTATTGAGTCGAATGGGTAATCAAGCCCGTTGATAGATGTAGTTGCTAGAGCACTCGGTCAACCAAATTTGCACAACTTTTTTTCTTGTTTACAATTTAAAGCAGGTCGTTGACATGGATTTTTAACGAGCCAAAGAGGAACCGGGTTAATTCTAGTAAATTAAAAAATTATTAAAAAAAAAAAAAAAAAAAAAACCAACGAATCGAGAGATTAATCTAGTAAAATAATAAAAACTTACAAATTATTGAAGGACCAAGTTGTACACACATTTGGTAAGTGCAGAACTTACCTTTCCCAAGGGGCCCTCTCTCTCTCACCACATTCACCTAACCTAAACTCTTACGATGCAAAAGAAAAGAGAGGACTCCCTTGGCCTTGATTCTTGACTAATAGTCCACTCCTCACGATAGCTTATTAGTACCTCTTTTCATCCAAATTATCATTTAGAATATCTTTCTTATAGATATAAAAAAAAAAAAGTTGTTAGGTGTCACCACTTTATTGGCTTTATTTGGCCTCAGCAATGTGTTGCCTTCCACATTAGTTTGAAAGTCCTATCATGTCTCTTGATGAAAGGCATGCCAGATGTGCTCACACAAGATAGCTTTATGATACCATGAGTGAGAGTATTCCTCCAAGAGACCTTGACCCTTTGAAGATCAACAAAAGGCAAGCTGATAATGATTAAGTAACCTGCTTCATCTTCATAGATAGCTTTTGCAGCAGTAACAAGCCCATAGACATTTTTTTTTTTTGGATAAGTAAGTGTTTTATTTATCCAGAAAGCAGTTAAACTGCTACATCCAACATCATGTGCAACATGTACTTAAAGCTATACATACTTAAACAATACTTGAACAAAACTTAAGACCACTAATCAATCAGGGAACAATAGCAACATACTTCAGCAATACTTAAAGCTATTCCATAATGGACAAAGATCCTAGGAAAAAAGAGACAGTCCCCAATCTGCATCCAATCTTCGGTTCACTTCATCAGGACTAATGTTCTTGAGCCCCAACAATCGCATTCTGATGATCTCTTTTATCTGCTCAATGATGGCTCCTTGTGTGGATTGAAGGCGATTAAAACACCTATTATTTCTCTCCCTCCAGATCGAGTAAAGAAAGGCACTCCATGATAAACGCAAAATAACAGAAATGAGAGTTTTTCCTCTGATTCTGTTTACTGCCCATTGCAGCTCTGCTTGCCAGCTCCTTATGCTTCTATGAAGTTGACATAAGCATAGTATATGCCCCCAGATTTTCTTTGAATAGTCACATTCAAAAAATATATGATTCCGGGTTTCTTGCTCAGTTTGACATAGCTCACATTTGCCATCCACCTCCATGCCCCATGACATCAATCTGTTCTTTGTAGGCAGTTTGTCCAATATAGCCATCCAAGCTACTAGTGCATGTTTAGGAATATGAAATGGAAACCATATCAGTTTATCCCACTCCACCTTGTCCTGCCTAGGCCTGAGATCATTCCAGACTTTAGCCACCATAAATCTGTTCCCAGGGAACTTCCAAGTTAGAGCACCATTCTGGTTGGAGGTGAACCTCAAAGCCAAAGCCCTCAGCTGAAGCATTTTACGCCATGTCCAGCTGCTTCCTGGGGAAGGTTGAACCTGCCACACTGTTCTTCCTTTCAGCACATAGGCATGAAGCCAGGCAATCCACAATGAACCTGCCTGAGAGAGAAGTGCCCATAGGTGCTGAATAATGCAAGCCTTATTCCATATTCCCAAGTCTTTTAATCCAAGACCCCCCTCTGACTTAGGACAGCAAATGGAACTCCATTTGACTCTTGCTCCCTTAGCTGAGTCATCTCTTCCTTTCCAGAAGAACCTGCTGCATAATTGATTAATTCTTTTAAGAACAGCCTTAGGCAAAACAAAGTGCCTGCACCAGAAATTGGACACATTAAAAAGAACAGATTGAATGAGCTGAAGCCTTCCTGCATAGGATAACATGCGTGCTGCCCAGCCATTGATTCTCTGAGTAATTCTATCAATCAAAGGAGAACAATCCTTTTCAGAGAGTCTTCTTGTGACCAAAGGGACCCCAAGGTACCTAACAGGTAGTTTGCCAAGTTTAAACCCTGTCAACTCTTGCATCTCAAGTAGAGTGGTCCTACTAACACCAGAGGAGAAGACTTCACTCTTGGAAGGGTTTAATTGCAAACCAGAAATGGTATAAAAGTAATGGAGAATACCCTGTATGCCCACAACAGAATCCAAGTTACCCTTTGCAAAAATCAGCAGATCATCTGCAAAGCACAGGTGAGTAAGCTTGATTCTGTGACATTTAGGATGGTAGCTGTAAACTCCATGAAGAGCCCCTGCATCCAGAAGTCTGGATAAAACATTTATAGCAATGACAAAAAGATAAGGAGAGAGAGGGTCTCCCTGCCTTAACCCCTTTGCTCCTTCAAAGTACCCTACTAATCCTCCATTAAGAGAAATTGAGAACTTTGGGGAAGTGATGCATGCCTTGATCCATCCTATGAATTTATCAGGCAATCCATAAACTGATAAAACAGTGAGAATGAAGTCCCAATTTAATGAATCAAAAGCTTTTTGGAGATCAATCTTCATTGCAAAACGGGGGGATAAGGTTGCTCTTCCATACCCTTTGACCAGTTCCTGAGCCATGAGAATATTATCTGAGATGCTTCTCCCTGGTATGAAGGCACTCTGATTGCTGGAGATCATAGTAGGAAGGAGTGGAGTGAGCCTGGCAGTGATGATCCTGGTAATACATTTATAAATGACAGAGCAGCATGAAATAGGCCTGAAGTCCTTCATATGATTAGGATTCTGGAATTTTGGGACAAGAGCAATACATGTAGGGTTAAAGACTGATATCCTGCTCCCTGATTGAAAGAAGGATAAGATTGCTGCAGTGACATCCTCTTCCACAATAGGCCAAGCAGTTTTAAAAAACTGTGCAGTGTATCCATCTGGCCCTGGGGCTTTGTCCCCATTCTGCTCAAATATGGCTCTTTTCACCTCCTCTTTTGTAACAGCCTTAGCTAAATTGTCCTTAGCTTCAGTAGGCAAGGCAGGCTGAATAAGTTCAGTAAGAAGCTCCCTAGGGCAGTCTGTGACCTGTTTGTCCTCAGTCCCAATCAACTTCTGAAAGAACCTTACAGCCTCCTTTGAGATTTGGCCAAAATCTTCCAACTTCCTTCCCTCATCATCATAGAGGACTCTGATGGATTGCTTGCTATGCTTTGCTGACACCATTTTATGGAAATAATGAGTGTTCTGATCCCCCTCCTGCAGCCATTTTATCCTTGATTTCTGCCTGTAATAACTTTCCTCAGCCTTTTGGAGTTCCATCAATTCTGCATAGAGTCTTCTTTCTGTTTCAACAAGAGTATTAGATGGCCTTTGATGCAGATTGATCATCTGCATGCTCTCCAATTCTTGCCTTTTATCTTGAACCTTCCCTGAAATGTTGCCATTTATGGCCAGGTTAAATGCCCTCAGTACTGCCTTTAATCTCTTCAATTTGTGGAATAGAGTGGTCATAGGATTGCCAATGAAAGGCTCTTGCCAAGAGTTTTTCACAATGTTCAGGAACTCTGGATTCCTAGTCCAGAAATTAAAAAACCTAAATGGCTTTGGGGGAGAATGAGCAGTCAAGTTCATCTTTATGTATGCTAGGCAGTGATCAGAAACCATTGGAGCCAAAAACTCAACAAATGAGTGAGCAAACTGTATATGCCAGCAATCATTCACCAAAACCCTATCAAGCTTTTTAGCCAAGTAAGCATCAGTTTGGTGGTTGGACCATGTGAATGCTGGTCCAGTACTGGTATGATCAAACACTGATAGCTGTGTCAAGCAGTCCTGAAAATCCTTCATATCAGAGGTAAGCATGTAGGAGCCATTGAAATCTGAGCTTTCCTGTGGTCTTGCTATAACATTGAAGTCTCCAGCCAAAAGCCAAGGAGAGCCATCAATTCTGCCTTGAATGTCCTGAAGATGGTGCCAAAGCCTTCTTCTACTTATGCCTTCATTGCTTCCATAAATTGCTCTAATGTAGAACCTGGTAGAATTATAAGTGGTGCAGCATGTAATGCTTTGATCAGATGTTGCAATAAGATCAACCTGCATCTGATTTCTCCATAGGAACCATATTCTCCCATTATAAGCTTCTAAGTAGTTGTGATGTAGCTTCCATCCCTGAAAGAGCCTATCTACTATAGCTGGCATGTTTTGTTGTTTCACTCTTGTTTCCAGTAAGCAAACAAGGTCTGCCTTCAGGCAGTTTATTCTCTGTATAATACTTTTCTGCTTTTGAGGGTTGTTTAGCCCCCTAGTATTCCACACTATAAAATTCATGAAAGTTGAGGGGGGGTCACTCCAGAGGCAGGTAAAACTGCCTTACCTCTTTTCCCCTTGTCAATGGGCCCTTTCTTCTTATTCTTCAAGGCTTTCATCAAGTCTGCAACTCCTGCTGCTGCTGCCCTTTGCTTCTTAGGAGAGTTTGAAAGAATTTCCACCACTTGTTCCTCCTCTCTCCATTGCTCAGAGCCACTAGTTTGTCCAGGGTCTACATTTGTCCTCTCTGAGTCACTCAGGATGTCAAATCTGTTTTGGGAACCAGCTAATACTGACTTCTTGCTTTTCTGTATGCTTCTGCTTCCTCTCTCTTTACTGCCCTCATTAACTTCTGTTTCCTTCATACTTACCTCTTTCTATTCTTGAGCCATAGGCAGGGCACTGCTTTCAACTTCTACGCTGCTTGTAGCCTGTGCATCATGTTTTGACAGTTCTGCTTTAGGCCCCTCCTTTGGAATCCAAACTTTGGTAGCCCCTACAGGCTGTTTGGTGCAATTTCTGTCTGTATGCCCAAACAAATTGCAATGCTTGCATTTTGGAGGGTACCAAGGGATATCCACAACAACATTTGCAATAGTGCCATCACATAACTCAACATTAATACATTTTGGGATGGGGACATCCACTGCAATCTCCACACATACCTTTGCATAGGCCAATCTCTGTTGGCTAGCAGTGATTCTATCCATATACAATGGAGTTCCTAGGGCACTAGCAATATAGCTGAGGCCACGTCTGGTGTACAATTCCAGAGGAACTCCTCCCAAATGGATCCAAACAGGTAATTTCTTCAAATTAAACTCTAATGATTTCATACCTGGCTCCCATTTTCTCAGAATGAGTGGCTTATTCAGAATGTGCCAAGGTCCCTGCTCAAGAACCCATTCTCTGGTGTCAGCATTCGGAAATTGAACTAGGTATAAGTTCAGGCCAGCAGATTTGATCACCACTGCTCCATTCTTTCCCCATAACATGTTGGCAAGTCTCTGAAATGTGCTGAAGTTTGGTGCCTTGCCAACAAACTGCGCCACAACTGAGTTCATCCACACAGTTGCTCCTTCTTCAAGAACCTCAGCTGGAGGTTTGACGGTGATGGATCCATTTGAATGTTGAGGTGGGAAAAACAGCAACGATTGATCGGAGGAGATTGTGAAGAGCTTCTTCCAATCAAAATTGGTCTTGACTGATGCCACGTCAGCAAAGGTGGTTGTAACTAACTTTTCTGGAATGTGCAAGCACTCCGTAACTGTCTCACGATCCTCTCGAACATTGGATAATTCAGTATTTGGATCACCATTGATGAGATCATGAGAACCTGGTTCGTTGTTGAGAGCAACAGCAACCACTGTAGAACCTTCTTTTCTCATGCCAGGATCCATACTCTTCATCTGTTCCAAAAGAGCCTCAGCATCCTCTTTCTTGAAACACAACCCAAGTGATTTTTCAGTTGAAACACCGGAAACCAACGCGAATTCCTCCTCTGAAATACTGAAAGCATAAACCGGAACCCCAACCAATCTCTCAAGGCAGCCGCTGTTTTTTTTTTTTCTTTTTTTTTTTTTTTCAAATCAATCTTCCATACCTCAGCATCCTCTTCCCGTTCTCGGTCCCGCTCTTACTCCGGCTCAGACTCCAAGTCCAGCTCTCGCTCTCGGTCTGTGTCCCGCTCCAGATCTGCTTCCCTGTCTAGCTCTCGCTCTCGGTCCAGATCTTCCTCCTAAGTCCAGCTCTCGCTCTCGGTCAGCCGATCGATGCCCCAGTTCAAGAGAACCAGAAATGGAAACCACCAGATGCTGGAATCTTCAAGGTCAATTTCGATCGAGCTTCTCACAAAACCAACAGATTTGGAGGGATAGGTGTAGTGATCAGAAACTCAAATGGGTTAGTGATGGGGGCTTACTCCACAAAAGCT
This sequence comes from Fremontodendron californicum, assembly GCA_030761205.1. Lineage (NCBI taxonomy): Eukaryota > Viridiplantae > Streptophyta > Magnoliopsida > Malvales > Malvaceae > Fremontodendron > Fremontodendron californicum. The sequence goes on along the minus strand of JAULJL010000009.1, from coordinate 5,618,476 downwards.
GTGAACGTAAATGATCCTTTCTTGGTGGAAGCGAAGGCAGCAGTTCAGGCACTTGCTTTTGCAGTGGAAAACGGCTTATGTAAGTAAAGCTGAAGCAGTGTAGGAGTCGAAAGTCGCTAGTCCTCGCAAACTCCTCCCCTCCCGACTTTCTCAGATCTGTTTCTCTTTCCCTCCGACAGCTAGAGAGAGGCGTTACTTGGGAGTTTAGCTTTGGCTGAAGAAGCAGAGGCGTGAGGACAGCGGTTGATGGAAGAGGAAGGAGAGAGAGAGCGGATCTGTTTCTCAGATCTGTTTTATTTTTTTTTTTTTTGCTGGATCTGTTTCTCAGATCTGTTTCTCAGAGCGGATCTTTTTTTTTTTTCTCAGATCTGTTTCTCTCGACGCTTTGGTGGGCTGTTGTTGGTCCCATCTACGGCATTTGAGATTTGGAGTTTAGACAATATCTTAGATTTCCATGTCCGCCGCAGCAATGTTCCCTCCTGGCTTCAGGTGAGAAAATGGCTTTAGATTCGGTTGTGGTTTTAGATCTTGTGGTTTTCAGGTTTGGGTATTGTGGTTTTCAGGTTGCTGGACAAGGTCGGATCTGAGCTCGCCGGTCGACTTCGACAATAGATCTTGTGGTTTCACCGCCGCAGCAGTGTTCCCTCCTGGCTTCAGGTGAGAAAATGGCTTTAGATTCGGTTGTGGTTTTAGATCTTGTGGTTTTCAGATTTGGGTATTGTGGTTTTCAGATTTGGGTTGTTTCTGTTTCTGTGTATTTGGGGAATGGTTTCGTTGATCAAAATGGTGGTTTTGGCTCCGGATCAGGCTCTGGTGGTTATGGCGATTTTGGTGTCGGCTTATCGGAGGAGAAACGGTTTTGGTGGTTTTCAGGTTTCATAGGGCGTCAAAGTTGTAAACGTAGTTTTTATTGCTTTTATTTATGCCCATAGACATTTTTCATTACCCCATTGAAGTCATTTAACCAGTTTGGCTCACTGGGATGAATTTCCATGTCTGGGATTCGGTCAGATGGAGGAATGACAGGCAAATAGCAATCGTCGTCGTTTTCATGAGGGAAAAAGTCTTTCCTCCTTTTGCTGCTGACAAGTGATAAGTCCATCCCATCGCCATAGCCAAGGCTAGATGCTTGAGTAGACAAATTGAGCCCAGACAAATTAAGCAGTCTCTTTATTGAAGGAGGCCTCTCTAGCTCAAAATCTGTGTTTGGAAGGTTTCTCCATGAACTAAAATCACTAGCTTCGGGTGGAATTGTAAAATTTAAATCCCTTCCGGTAAGCTCCATCCATTTTTTCCGTTCTTCCTCATTGAGAGCCATGAGATTTGGAGACGGAACAACCTGAATACCATGCACACACTGGGGGTTTGATAGTCCTCTTTAATGCTTTCGTTGCATCCTGTGTGAACGGACAAATCCTTTATCCGCACTAAACGGAAACGGACGCTCCCCTTGGCGAGAATGCCCATTCATGTAGCTTCTAAGCTGCATCTTACCCAATGCATTCTCGGGTCTCTCCTTGAAAACCCACATCTACATGTTCTCCATGTCGTGTTGAACCATAAAAACTTCCAACTTGAGATCTGATTTATCAAAACCAGAAATACCGTTGCTATGACCAATAATCTTGGCCTTTGATTTGTCATTCAAAGCAGGCTTAAAGTAAAAACTAAAGAAAAACCAAGCACCCCATATACTATCTACCCGCTTGGCACATTTTCGTCCTGGCTTGGGAACAGTGACATAGCTCTCAGTCTCATAAGCTTGTGAACTGAGCCCAACATCCAAAATATCACAATGTTCAGAATTCCACGACTGCAGAGGAGGGCTACGATCAGCAGAGAGAGGGCAAATTGATATCAGGCGGAAGAGAAAGAACAGTTTGCCTATTCATTTCCAAATCTAATTCATCGTGGCACTTGAATCCATTGATAAAAGAGTGGAAGATTCTCCATTGAGAAGGCCGTGAGGAGAGAATCTCCCATTTCAGCTTATCCGGTTGAAGGAGGAGGTAGGTATTGATGCTGGTGGATTGAATTTTTCCATTCCCCCCCCCCCCAAAAAAAACAAAGAATTCAACAAAATAACAACCTTATAAACATCTTCATTATCAACATCACTATCATCATATCAATCACCACATGATCTCCCCTCCATCATAACCCTAGAATTTATCAATAAGAAAACAAAAAACAATCCCCACAGAAATTAACAAATTTTCAATAACCCCAACTTATTAATTATATAACAAAACGAACATTTGAAAAAAAAGAAACTTTCTCCCCTAAAGAAATGTATAATAATACAGTAATGAAAATAAAAAGATTATTTTTTTATAAAAAAAGTGAGAAAAAAATCTCTTCAATCTCTCCCTAAGGAGAGAGAGGGATTTGTTAAACCAAAGCTGTTAAAGAAAGACAATATCTAACCCTAAACCCAGAATCTCCCGAAATCCTCCAAACAAAGGTGGGAAACACTGAATCAAAAACATCAAATCCATCGTAGAAGAGTTATATTATATCTTATAAAGAAATTAATCATTAATTCTTAACTTTAATCATTAATCTTTAAATTTAATCTTTACAACTTAATTTTAACACGTAATATCATAAAATATATTAATAATATATAATTTTATACATTATCAATACATCAAATATTAATCCAAAAAAAAATCATTTTTATGCACTGTTTTCAGTATTAACACAATTCTTAGTTTTCCTTCTTATGAAAGAAAGAAATAATATAAATTTATATCCAAGAGTAAAAAAAGGATCCAACTTTGAAAAACGAAAAGAAGAAAATGTTCTAGGAGAGAAATGAAGAGGGACCTCCATGAACGATTATGATGCTCATCTCCACCAAATCTTCATCATCTACAACCTTATCCACCATTTTTTCCCTTTCTTTTTTTTTTTTTTTTTTGTTTTGTTTTGTTCTCTCTCTTTTCGTTCTTTTTATTTCTTGTCTTCCCTCTATTATAAGCTTACACTTTTTCGTTTTCTTCTTTCCTTTTCATCCTTTGTTTTGCCGTCAAAAAAAGAAGAGAAAAACAGGGCAAAGAGAAAAGAGGAACCCAAAAAAATAAAAAAGAGAATGAGAAAAACGTAAGGCACCGTCTGATTATAGATAGGTTGTGTTAGTAAAAGCCTACACCAAATACCACCGAGGCACCGACTGAACTCGCCGTTACTTAACGGTAACGGTGCACTTTTTCTCGCGCCATTTTTAGAGTTCAATACTCCACAGTTTCCTGCAACCAGATTTCACTTATCCTTTTGCTTTTACTTCCTTTGTGTTTTCCTTTAAATGTTTCCTTCCACTTTTAATTTGAATAAGTAACTAATAAATTAATGAAAAATCTATCTTTGTAGCATGAAAGATATAATATAATGAAAATAAATTTTAATGGGGAATGAAGAATATGCAGGGTTTGAAGAAGAGTTAAAAGTCTAATTTTGTAGACAAATACTATTAAAAATGAGTCATTTAGGTTGCTTCCTTTCCTTTAGGGATGAAATTTAATACTAAAGTTTTTCTCAATTAATTTCTATCACATTCCAGTAAAAAATGGTTGATTTTGATGGTTTTGGAATTTAGAATTTTCCCGATAGGGTAAACAAGTTCAATTTGTCAAATTATAAAAAAACATATATATATATATATATATATATATATAAGAAAAGCAACAAAATCTTATAGGTATTAATAATTATTTAATGAATATCTTGACAAATCCTTTATTTTGTTGTTTTCTTCACTCATTCTTCATTATTCTGACAATTTTCATGGGTTGAATTTGTTGATAAGCCACCTGGTTTGAAATGGTGATTGCTATCTTTTATGCTTAAAGCCTAAAGAAGAAAGTGTCTCCACTCTCCCACTCTTTAATGTTAGGTGTGGCTATCAGTATCAGCCCTTTCATAGATGGATCTCACCAACATTGCGTAAACCCTAAAAATCTTCATCTCCTGAAAAATGGGATTGCTTTTTTATAGTGCACTTGATTTGAGAACTTTTTGTTTGGGTTCATGTAAGAAAAGATTTGGATCTTCTTCTGCTTTTTAAGATATTAATACAAATTTACATGTTAAAACCATGTTTTCTTTGAGTTCATAAAATTAATTTCTGACATTTAATGACTAGAGCACTAATATTAAAAATCTAAAAGAACACTGAAAAGGAACAATTTTTACTATTTAAAACTCAATGATTGAAATAACTTATGTATAGATCTTGAAGGAGATTGGTGGCATTTGGGGATCCTACTCGTCTCACTAAGCAAAAAAGTGTTTACTTTTTTTTTTTAAACTCTTTTAACATATGCTATAAGCTACATCATTCATTGTTCTTATCAAGTGAGTTGGTGGGGAATCAAATCTTCAAAGCACCCGGATGTAAATTAGCAATTTCTTTTTTTTTTTTTGCTCACAGAAAATAAGTTATTTGGGCAAATTGGTGTCTGCCATGTTGTCATTTGATGTACTAGGCAACCAGCACATTGAGGATTAAGAAATGTATAATGGACGTGTTTTTTTTCTTTTCGAATTTTGACTATAATATGTCTTACATATCTCATCTCATCTCTTCATCTTAATTGGTTTCTTTTTAACCCATTGCCTAATGTTTTTATTAATTTATTTGAATGCATTTTATTTATTTAATGTGCTCCAAGATTGAGGTGCTTTGTTGGCATTTAAGTAATAAAAAATGAATGTACTTAATTTGCTATATATGTAAGAAATCCCTTAATTATCCAAATAAATCATTAACTTTTAATTTATATCTAAATAAGTCTTAATGTAAATCAATTTTTCATTTGAAATAAAAAATTGTTTGTATATAATAAAAATATGAAAATTTATTTAAAAAAGTGAAATCATTTAAAAGTTTTTTTTTTTATAAATATTTTAACCTTTATTAATTAAGTAAATACATGGGGACACTATACTCAATAGGATTTTCTTTCCAAATTAATTTGTTAGCATACATTTTTCATGATACATATATACAATTATAAAAGACAATCTCAATTCTCAAGTCAGCTAGCAATCATCGCCAATTTTAATTTGTCCAAAAAACTTTCCTACCAGTACTGCAAACGTGCCTAACTCCTCGTCCTATGGATAAAGAAGATCCCGAGGGTTCCGATTTAACCCGATTCTCGTCGGCCACCTGCTAGAATTTAATAGATTGCAGGATTTTGGGTTGTAATTTTCAAAATGATGAAAGGGATGGCCCCTTGTCATTAGCCCTCAATACACCCTTTATTTTCTTTCCACTTTCCTTCTCTAGGATAATCATGTTTCAAACGTCAAACCCTTTAATGACTAAGCTGAAGAACAGTTTTTTAGTGCCCAAAAGTCCAATTTTCAAATTTGAATATGGGTTAATGATATTATTACTAATGTTGTTTATAGACTTTATATATCTTATGGAAAACGTTGATATACAAATTTATGAAGCAATTTTTTTTCACTCTCTCCACTGATTTCAACACAATTGTCTATATGGTTCCAACACTATATAATATATCCTATAAATATATAAACCATCCCAAGAAGGATGACAAAAGATATAGTAATAAACCCGAATTTAATTCCGTTAGTTTATTCAATCATTCTTAGAAAATAATATTCAGAGATTTAAGATTCCAATCTGTATAACAATTTTTCTATCCCAGACTATTTTTTATTTTATAAAAAGAAGTAATTAGCAAATTTCAAAGGTTTTGGACGGGTTAAAAGCATTTGTGGGTGTGGTTACATTAATTTGGGCCTAATTTTGACAGTACTGGACTAGGTTAGTATTGACTTTAGTTCAGTCCAAAGCATAAAACAAAAGACTGAATGGGTCAAAAAATCAACTACTTTAATACTGTTTTGCTTAAACAAAATCCAAATCAGTAACATGCATTGCATTTATGATATTAATTAGGTGAATTTTGTCCCCACAAAACTCACATTTTCCCTTCCATGATTGCTTTTGAAAATTCCCGAAAAACACATTATCACACCACCACCCACCGCACCATTTGTTTTCTTCCCTTACCTGCTCAAATAAAAATTAAAAAAAACTCTCAATTTTTAGTCTTTCACCGTCGTTAATTTTTTCTCCTTATCATGGAGAACTCACAATCCGTTATCAGACCACCACCAACACCACCGCCGCCGCCGTCCTTTTTCGCATCACCACCACTTTCCCAGTCTGATAATACACCTCCACCCTTACCTTTTTCTTCATCACCCCAAATATACCCTATAGATCAAAACGGAATTGTTACTATAGTGACCATCAATCCACCGCCACCTTTCCCAGATTCACCAAGAACCGTTGACTTAGCCCCACTTGAATTCATTCTTGCCCTTATGGCACTTATAACGATCCCTGCTATAATCTACGCTTCCTTTTTTGCTGTCAAGTGCCCTCCTTGGAGCCCTAGGGAGCTTCCGAGGGACAACCGTGAAAGTAGTGTTGAAGTAATTGAAAGGAAGGAGCCTGTTTCAGGTCTTAAGTACCAAAAAGAGACTCATTCTAAAGATATTGGAAGTGAGTGTCCTGTTTGTTTATCAGTTTTTGCTGATGGGGAAGAAGTAAGGCAGTTGAGTGGATGCAAGCACTCGTTTCATGCTACTTGCATTAATTTGTGGCTTAACAACCATAACAATTGTCCAATTTGCAGGGCTTCTGTTACTTTAAAGAGGCCAAATAATAATGGTACGGCCCCGTCGGGTTCAGCTAGAGATAGTGATCTCCATCAAGGTTTGCCAGATGCAGCCAGTTTGGTTTGACATGTCTAGTTTAATTTCTCCATTTTTTTTCTCCCCTTTCTTGCTCAAATATTGTTTTTCCCTTTTGGCCTTCTGAGACTATATGAAACGTGAGAATGTGAAATGGAAGATTTGGTATTCAATACTTCACCAAGAATTAGTAGTCTAGAATCCAGATAGCATAAAGGTTAGATTTAGCCTTCATTTTATTTTCTTTTCTTTAGGGTTATTTTCCTGTGAGGGAATGGGATGAAATGAATTCAAGGCAATTAAGAGCTAGAGTTTGGATTCCAATAGTTTTATGTGTGGATCCTTCTTGTATCATAGCTTGAACACTTCACATAGAAATCAAATTGGTGATTTAAATGGGTTATTTAGATGCTCCCATATATAAAATATATATATGTAGCAAACTCATGATTATTAGAACATGTGCTTTTGCATAATGCATCGTGAATCTTGCTGTTTGCTTGGTTAATAATGTAACAATGTCAATAATTTCCTGCTTTGCTAAGTGGTGGATATATATATATATATATATATATATATATATATATATGTCTCTAACCTCAATACCTTGACAGCTTATCTGTCACTTTTATTTTGGTTGTTTGCATTGTAAATTACAAAAGCTCTCTTCAGTTTGATACTGAAAATAAATAAAGTTCATCAAAATCCCAGAGATTTACCATCATGTCAACTGAAATTAAGTACATTTTATAGCAATTAAAAGGCATGTTTTCAATGTAAATAAAATATGGTTTTTTGCTATTCACAGCACATCCTTTGCCTGCTCTATGCTGCTATTTGATAAATCAGTTGGGGCCCAAAATGGTAAATGTTGACATATTCTTGAGTCCATGGGAGCTTGCTTTCCCACATGACTTCTCAAGCCCACACAAAGTATACGACCCATGCAATCTAATATCTTGCTTTTGATAGCACTATCTTTCAATTGCAGAAGGAAATCTCCTTTCCTTTGTCATTCAGAAGGTAAAATAGTTGTAACATTTTGTCAGAAATATAAGAAAAATATTTTGTACACTACATTTTGGTCGCATATTATAGTAGTGATGAGTACAAATTTGTAGTTTGGTGCCTATGGGTTCCTTAGAAATTGGCAACTGGGTTATAAATGGCGTGTGCTTCAAGATCAAACGTAGACTGATTACTTGACTCACTTTAATCTGTTGTTTTTTTTATTAATGATTTGTGAAACACAATTATGAGATGATAAGCCAATCAAGAATATTCAAATCCTTAATCATCTAATAATTGTTCTTGTAAAATTTTTGATTATTGAAATATTAATAGTACTTTTCAATGTAATCACTTTAAGAATAATTGTTCTTTTTTTATTTAAGGGTGGTGGAGTTTTTTAACATCACGAGTGAGGTTAAGAAACTATCACACATTTTATTTATTTTTAAAATATATTTTAAAAGTATGTGTAATCCAGTTAACTCAATTTGTGAAATTTAAAAACTTTATTAGTTGGGTTGGGTGCGATAATTTCTAAATAAAAAATTGAGAAAGGTATCCCTCGATCGATATACATCCAAACTTATCCAACATACCATAATACCAACATTAATTTAAGTTTTAAAAATATTTAATGAGTCCACAAGTTACAATCTACTAATACAAAATCATATAAACAATAATTTTTTAAGTTTTTTCTCCTAGCTATATATATATATATATATATAAACTTAGTACATTTTTTAACATTTTGCTTGTAATAAATACTGATAAGTTTAAAAAAAAAAAAAAAACTAAAGAAGGATTTACCTTGCCATTTATACTAGTTCAAGTATGCATGTTTTTCTTTGTCCTATATATATTTACAAACTAGTCCACATGCCATTGTTGAGATTGAGATATCTGAGGACATGCAACTGCTACACCTGTATACTTCATTTTCCCATGAAAAATATATATATATATATAATATTTTTTGTAAAATATTATATATCAGAAGATGAATAGAATCATTACTATATATAGCCCCTAACAAACACATGTAAAACTAAATCCCATGGTACTTATATACTGTTATTTCATTAAACAAAAAAAAAAGGTGTGTGATTATTTTGCCTCTCTAATGAGAGCTCTCAATATGTTTTTCAACATTGGGCCGAATAGGAGGCTTCGAGGCTTGTTTTTGGTTTTCTAAGACCAAGTGGAGGAAATGCTGAAGATTCAGTAAATGGTATTAAATTATTTTTTTTATTAAAGTTTATGGAAGTTATTTAACTGCTAGTGCTTCAGGTTCCTCATCTTCTTTCTTTTATGTTTTACAGTAGGAGGGATGACAATTTAAAATGTGGATTCGGATATTCGATTCGTTTTTTGCGGATTTGAATTTAGAGATTTTGATAAAAATCGGATTTGGATATTATAATTACTATCCGCAGTGGATTCGGAGAGGACGCGGATATGAAATCTCGGATATCCATTATCCGAATCCGTATTATTTCTGCGGATTCGGATATCCGAACCGAATCCGCTTATTTGTAAAACACATAAATTTTGTTTGATTTTATATTTTTATTTTTTAAAAAAAATGATTCATTGAATTCGGATTTTTAGCGGATTTGGGTATCCGACGGATAATGTTATTTAATTCTGATTAGGATAATAATTTGCGAATTCGAATTTTAAAATAATTTTGAAAATTTGAATAATATAAAAAACACAGATATTCGATCCGTTATCATCTCTATACAGTAGTGCAAAGTCTGGCACCCCATTGTTCAAAGAAACTTAGCCCGTTTAAGAATACTTGATTTTGGACTGCAAAGGATGGGCTAGTGTCAACATGGGGTTTCGGACTGGACTTTTTGCTAGCTTTTAAACATCCTTTTTTCTTCTTTACTTTCAATATCATAGAAAACATATCGTAGATTAGTGATTAGAAGAAGTTGAAAAATATCATATCCTAAACCTTTATATCTAATTGGGGACCAAAACGGCAATGATTTTTGTGCCGCATCCCAGAGCGTAACTAGGCACGCACCTCAAAAGGAGCATGTGGAACCCATGCCAAAATAAAGGAAACGAGTGGGGAAGGGAAACAAGCCGGACCGGAGGGAAAAAGGTTCATTCCGTTGGGACACTTCGATTCTTGCACACCACCAAAGCACCCCAAGAAGCAATTTTTAATATATATATATATATATATATTAATAATTAAAATTTTCTAAATTTCTTAACTAATTAAACTCAATTAAATCTCAACATACACCATAACTAAACCTTGCTAATTAATTAATATAAGCTGCTTTGCACTCTCTCTTTCCATACATTAATTTCAAGAGACCAACTTTTTTGCATGCAAGAGCAAGAGGAGAGAGCCACTGATCTCATTTTTCTAAGTACTGTGGTTCACTACACTACAGTCTATGATCAGCATAAGAAAAAAAAAGGGGGGGAAAAAGAAGCTTAAAGGTTAAGAAATATCGCCTTCTCTAAACCCTAAAAAGCAAGAAAACAAAAAAAAAAGTCGAGTGAGAAGGAACAATAACTAAATTATATTATTATATATAATATATACTATATATAAAGTACCCTCCTTTTAATTTTTGTTGCTTCTCTCTTCATTCCACATCTCCCCTTCTTTCTTTCTCTTTTCCCTTTCCCTCTTTCTCTAACGCTCTCTCTTTGTTTGATGTGATTTTCCCCACTATTATCTCACAAAAACGCAACAAACCTTTACAAAAGGAAAAGAAAGATCAAGGAACCATGGTTTTTACCTCCATCCCAGCTTATCTTGATCCAGCCAACTGGCAACAAGTAAGGGTTTCTTTTCTTCTTTTTTTTCCTTTTTTTCTATGAATTTGTTCCGAAGGTTTCTTTGCTGAAAAAGCAAAGTTTTCAAAAGATAAATATTCCTCTTACTTTTGTTATATCTTGTTGAATATACCAGGTATTTGATTTCTTTTTTTCTTGTTTCTTCTATTTTTACAGCATCCAAATCATCAAGCTGGTCCTAGCAGCAGCGCAAGCGCCCACCAGCTTCCTCCTCCTCCTCCATCACCACCACCTTCGCAACCACATGGAGGAGGTGGAACCGGCTCGATCCGGCCCGGTTCTCTGGCCGATCGAGCTCGTTTGGCCAACATACCGATGCCAGAAGCAGCATTAAAATGCCCAAGATGTGAATCAATTAACACAAAGTTTTGCTACTTCAACAACTACAACCTCACACAGCCTCGTCACTTTTGCAAAACTTGTAGAAGGTACTGGACTAGAGGGGGTGCCCTAAGAAATGTTCCGGTTGGAGGTGGATGCCGTAGGAACAAAAGAGGCAAAGGAAGTAGATCGAAATCTCCTGTTAGCGGTGACCGACAAACAGCTTCTGGTTCCTCAAGTGCTATTTCTTCAAACAGCATAGGAAGAACTGATATTTTAGGCCTTGGACCTCAGGTTCCTCCACTGAGGTTCATGGCTCCGTTGCATCATCTTACTGAATTTGGTGGAAGTACTGATATTGGGTTGAATTACGGTACAATTTCCGCTCCACTTGGAGGAACAAGTGACTTAAGTTTTCAAATAGGAAGTGCTTTAGCTAGTGGAGCTGGTGGGGGTGGTGCTGCTGCTCCTGGTACTTCTTTTTTGACTATGACTGGTTTGGATCAGTGGCGGCTACAACAAGCGCCGCAATTTCCCTTCCTAGGAGGCTTGGAATCTTCTTCCGGGCTGTACCAATTTGAAAGTGGTGGTGTTGAGCCATCGGGTTATGGAGGTGGAGGAGCTGGTCATCAGGTTCGGCCTAAGATATCAAGCTCAATGGCAACCCAGATGGCTTCAGTAAAAATGGAAGATAGTAATCAGCAGGAACTGAATTTGTCAAGACAATTTTTGGGGGTTCCAGGAAATTATCAGTACTGGGGTGGAACTCCATGGACAGATCTTTCTAGTTTCAGCTCTTCATCCACTAGCAATGCTTTATAGATTTGGTTCTCTCTCTCTCTTGTTTCAAGAACCATGTGCTGAAGCTTCAGTTCTTTTGTTAGTGTAGCTTCAATTAAAGAAAAATTAACTATGATGAAGACAAAGTAGCTTACTTTCCAGCTCCATATGGCATTAATGATCCAACCTTACCTTATCTAAGATGGATCATCGAGGACTTGTTTCCTCAAAAATCGACTAAAACCCTAGTATTGGTAGGCTTTTTTTCTTTCTTTCTTCTCTTCTTTAGTAGATTTGCTAGATTTCAATGTATGAGTATGTTTTCCATAGTGAGTGTATCAGTTTATAGAGCTTGTATCAGGCATTTACTGATGACATATATATGCACTGCGAATATATGATTTGTTTTAAGTCCTATCATATTTACAATTCAATGTCTTTTGATGATCTTCTTACAAGGGTAGAAAATCAATGTTACATTAGTATAGCTAGTTTATGTAATCGAATTATTAGTCATTTCATCTCAACAATTTAATCTAAACCTAGAGGGTGTAGAATCATGATAATTAAATTTATTTTATTTTGGAGTTTATCGTGCCTTCTTTTTACATGTTTATAAACCTTCTTTCTTCTTCTTCTTTTAATTGTTTCTACCTTTGAAAACTTTCATTTTATTCTCAAGTTAAAGGGTGGGTGTAAAGCTTTAAGAAATCTTATTAAAGTATAACTTTGTTTAATCATAGTCTACCGATATGCAAAGTGTTATTTCGTCCTCTTCACAATGAATTCTTGAACAATAGACACATTCACAGATTTTAGAATTCAAAACTCTTTTAGTTGATTTGGATAGTATTTCATACATTTTTATATCAGGGTGAAAATTGAAAGAAAAAAAGAGAGAAGAGATTAATTAGGCTCCTACTTTATTAGATCATTTTTCCAGAATAATTTCGAATGTTAGCCTCCATATCAAAGAATATTTTTAATACTCCCATGTTACTCTTTAGCACTTATTTTATCAGAGACAATAACATTCTTAACTCTGATTGTTTCCATTAATAAGTGAAAATAATTAATGCTTCTATATGAAAAAAAAACAATCCATTTAATTGTTTCTACTTTCTAGATTTCTATTTGAACTTAAGTGATACTCTAAAGTGTTAGCCTTGTTTTAATTAACGATTACTTTAGCCATGATTTTGCCTAAAGACTTCAATTTGAAAGCAGGAGAAAATTATCAACAAATTTTGCACATGTTTACAATATGTTTGATGTTACATTCTACTTGTACTTAATGCCACAAATGTGATCAAGCTACACAGCCATCTATATTTTAGTGCATAAATGGTCGACATCATTGTTATCAGTTTTTCAAAAACAAAAAAAAAAAAATCAACTCTTTTCCTCTCGTTTAAGTTTTTAAAGATTCGGGAGTTGGAGAAAAAGCTCCAGCTTGTTACATACTCACATTGCTCAAACAATCGGAAAGTTGATAGTTAATAATACCATCAAAATTTATTTCCAAAAGGAGTGCATCCTTTCTAGGTCAAATTGTTTTATTTCCAAAAAGGCCATATCATCTAGTCAGCGTTCACATTAGCAGAATTAATGTAGCAAATCTAACTCTATTAACAATTGGACTGAAATTAATAATTCATAAAAGTAAATATATATATATATATATATATATATATGATTTTGAAAAATTGATGTACGGAGACTAAATCCATATATTCACATAAGTATAAGGATTAATTTTATAATTCGATCTTCCTATTTTGTGCAGTTATAGCTTGATTCCTTTAAAGGAAAAATTTTGGTTTCGCCCCCACAAAAACCAAGAGAGTAAAAAAGTATTTTTCCAATTTAGCTTGTTTAAGAAAATATATGCAAGAAAGCCTTACTTTGGGGGTTTGCTAGTTGTTCAGAGATTAGTACTGCTGTCTATATTATTCAATTCACTTGAAACAAGGCCGGATCTCGATCGAGTTTCCTGTTTCTTTCACCCTAAATTTAAAAGACCCTAAACCTAGATTTTAATGAATTCCATTCCCATTCTCTGAGCAATCAATTATTCATATATATCTGATTGCTGCCATTATTGCATGAGGCAGAGAAGAAAGAGAAATTTTTTGTATAAATATCTATTTTGGTAATGATATATGTGAAAGAAAAAGCTCTCTTGCTGATAATTAAGTGAGACATGAGACTGCTGCCAAAGTGAAAAGGGAATGATTTTGTCATAATTTGAGAATGTACTTGTTTGTATTGAGATGTGAGGAAAGAGAGGGAGTGAAATAAAATCATAGCCATGAGAAAACCATTATTAATTAATTATATTAGTAATTATTGTTAGAAAAATTAAGTAATTAATGAAGGACAAGAGTCTCAAAAGACTCCAAAATCCTACTGAAATCTATATAACTAAAAATCATCATAATGTTTTTAAATATATAAATAAATGATGCATTTTGTTAACAAAAATTTTTTAGATACTTTTAAAATTAATTAATATATTATTTATAATAATATTATTATAATTAGAAAATTTTATTTCTAATTTTATATTTAAAAAATAAAAATATAATTATATATAATCATTTCAAAATATTCGTTAACAAATTTTTTTAAATAATAGATAAAGAAACTGTTAAAAAAGAACTAGGGGAAGAATAATAATAACGTAAAAAGACTGCCAAGGGAACAGGGTCAAAGAGAGTGGATTTAGTAAGGCAAGACTACTGGCTTTAGGACAAAAAAATGGAATGTCTGACCCATTTCCTAAGTTTGACGGGCGTGAGCGCGTGTTGGTTTCACGACTCACTATGCGACGAAGTCCTGGTTTGTCATCATGTGGACCTGACAGTTGAGTCTTGGTCTCCGTGATTGGATCTTACATGCACGCGCTTCATGGCTGCAGTTTTCTTTTTCTTTCTTTCTTTAGTACTAAAATTTTCCTATTACACTGCAAAAAATATAGCTGATGTTTTGTCAGGCTCTCTCTTATCATTTGCTCATCTCACTGACACAACAAACAATCTCTTCCTATTAAACGTCAAGTTCAAGCCTCAAATCTTGCAAACAAAAAAAAAAATTACTTCAAGTCTCCGAGTAGAGCTGCTCATGTCCGGGCCGCGGCCCTTTTTTTTTATTTTCTCTGTTCAGGTCCGGTTCTGGGCCGTCCAGGCTCGTCCGTTTAGGTTCGAAATACTGTTTATTAGAATAAAAAATAATTTTTTTATTATTTTTTATTTTTTATAATTAAAATTAAATAAAATAATATTATTATAATAAAAATTACTGTTTCGGACCGGGCCGGGCCGGTCCTGAACACAAAATATCCTACTCAGGCCCGGTCCAATACGGCCTGCCGGGCCGGGCGGGCTACCCGGCCCGTGAGCAGGTCTATCTCCGAGGGTTAATTTGTTTGACAAACTTTATTATAATTCCATTTAAACCTTCAAAAGATCCTAAAATATTTTATAATAAAAAATTATTAAATGGATTTTTTATTTATTTTATGGATAAGGGTATTACTTATGTTTAGTTTTTTTGGATGATTTTAAAAACATATTTTTTATATAATTTAATGTATTTAAAATATATTTTTTTTACAAAAATCAAACTTTTTAATAAATAAAATATATTTTTAAATTCTTATATAGCAGTTTGAAATTTTCACGTTTAATAGTTCGCGAAAGTATGTTATAAGTTTAATGATAAAAAGAAGTATGTTGTAAGTTTAGAGCATTTGTTAGGTGGATTTAAGCTGGCTGATCAATAGTAAAAGATAACAATTGTTCACAAAGTTTCAGCTGTACGTTGTGAATATTACGTGGGAATATTATCTTTGTATCTAAAGTTCTTTTAGATATTCCTGACCTGACAAAATAAATATATATGTAATAGTATTAACTGTTAATTAGTGTATAAACAACTAGCTATATAAACTAGAAACCCTTTAGATTTTCAAATCGCTTACCATAAATTCTTTTATTCTCCTTTATTGATTTTGGTTTGATTTTTTTTTATATACAAAGAATGTCGTAGTTTAGGGGTTCATTAATTGGTTCTTTTACTTTTTTCAATAAAAATAAACTGAAAACTAGAGATAAATAGCATAAAACCAAAATACAACCAAACGGAACCTAAGTTACACAATATGAGATTTTTTTTTTTTTTATATAGTTTACTTGTTCCACTTGCACCTAAATTTGAGTTTGAGACATAAATTTTTCTTTAAGATAAATTGGTGTTAGCATATTTTATATTGCAATTGTCATTAACAAAAAGCTAGCCCTAAAGTTAGTCCTTGTATTCACCTCTCCTTGTAAGTTTTCTAAGAAAATGATTGCTTTGGACCTCATTCCAAGATGATTAAATCCGTGACCTGAAGCAAACAAGATGTACGGTTAGCTTTTCTAAATATTTCCTACTTGAAAGTTTTCAATTGCCCGGTAATTTTGGCTTGATGTTTGCAGAAATTAAGCTGGACAAAACATTATCAGCAATATGGGGCTAAATTTACAATTGAGTAAAAACATAAAAGTTGTAATCACCAAATTAAATAATTAAATATTAATTCAGATAGCATACATGTTAGACAAAATTTTAAAAATTGCGAGTTTGAAAAGTCTTAAACGCGTGATATTTTATATATGAAAGTCGGAGATTAAAAGTAAATTAAAATTTTTAAAAAAATAAAACCAAATTCATGATCAGAATTCATGGGTGCCGTGTTGGTCCAATGCACAAATAAACCAATATATAGTATTAATACTTTTTTTAAAAAGTCCAACTAGCATCTTTCTAACCACAAACATCAATAATAATGTTAGTATAATTAAGCCTATTAATATATGTATATATATTCCAACTGGAATTGGGTCATGTTGAAAGAAAGGAATCTGAGAGAGTTAGGGTTTGCTTTTGCAAGAACCAAGGCTGCTTACCAAGAACGAATAAAGCACATTCAAGACCGTCAAAGGGAAAGCCTCTCTCTCTCTCTCTCAACACAATTAGTCATAGAGAGAGACAGATAACAATGTTATAGTTTGGTTTGTCGGTTAGTCATCCTCCTCGTTATGTCAGTAGTCAAAGGAATAAAAACTTATAATGATCCCGAAATTGTCGATATTGAAATTAACGTTAACCCAATGTAATAAAAAGAAGGAAAAAGAAAAGAAAATCCCGTACGATCGAAAGGAGAAGTGGTGGAAGAAGAAGAAGAGTTAGCAAACCCCAAATTAAGAAAGGGTGGAAGGGATCAAAAGGCTCGGAAATCCAAGGCAAATCAAATCTAAGCTCTGTATTCAACGAGTTCCATGTTTGATGGGGGCACATGGAATTGTGTGCAATACAGCAATAGATTGCAGCTTTCACTTTTATAACATCTTTGTTTTGTTACTGCAACATCTCATCTCCTAATAATATATGGCCCAACTAGATCTGTCTACGACCCAAACTATCTGCTCAAATTCGAGGTTTGTTCATATTTGAAAGAGTCTGAATAAAAATATTAGATCCGAAAAATAGGTTTGGGCAAAAATATAAGACCCATTTAAAAAGTGGGCTGGGCCTTGGCTCCACATTCAAGACTAGACCTGGCAATTCGTATATTCGTGTCGTGTTCGTATATTTTGTCATGTCATAATCGTGTTTAAGATATTTTATATTTATATAAACTTTGATAAGTTACTAATTCATATTAAATAGATTTTGAGATATTTGTGTATTCGTGTCGTGTCGTGTTTTAGTTATTTTTTCCTTGTCTAGTTCGTATCGTGTAATCATGTCGGGTCCAATATTGCCAGATCTATTCAAGACCTGAATCCGACCTAACCCTGACCCTTTTTTAATTAAATAATATATTATTTATATATATATTATATAATTTATATAATATAGAAATTAAATATAAATATATTTTTTTTTGCTTAAACACACTCCACTTTATAGCATAGGAAAGATTGGTAACTAAAACAATCCAAGAATAAGAAGTAAACAAAAACAAGTGAACTCTCCGTGAAACATGTTTAAAAATTTAATAAAAAAATATATAAAATTATTAAAGATTAAATAAAAATTAATATATTTTTTTAAAAAATAAATAATATAGGAGGGCTTAAATGGGTTTGGGCTATTCATTTACAAATATGAACGAATTTGAATAAAATTTGAGACCCATATTTCAGATCGGACCAGATTAATTTAAACAAACAAATATAATATTATACCATACATGAACCCGACTCGACCCATCAACACCTCTAATCCCAATCCTATCTCATCAGATCAGATCCCTCTCTATCTGTCTTTGTTGAAGAAAAATATGTATAATTAAACGACAGATGGCGGTGAAAGAAAAGTGAGAGCCTAAACTTTGTTTGGTTTTAGAAAATAAAGCCATTTCCTGTTTTCATTTTTGTAAAAAATAGAAATTAAAGATGAAAATGTATTTAGTGAGTATATGGAGAAAATATTTTTAGAACATAAAAATAAAAATTTTAATTTTTTAAAAGATGAAAAAGTTGTTTGGGAAGAAAACAAGAAATTCAACATTTCTTATGCAACTCACACTAAGAACCAGTGTTCAAATATTTATCAAATTTACTTAAACCATTACATTTTATGGTTGATGTGCCATTAACTTATAGGTCAAAATATTTCTTTTACATGATAAGTGGAATCTAATTAAATTATAACTTTACACCCAAAGGTTTTGTTCAGCTTCATAATTTTTTCACTCAAGCAAGTATTATTATTTTCATTTTGATTCATCAAATATATTTTCAATGAAAAAGGAAACTAAAAACGAAAACCGTTTTTAAAAAATATAACCAAACATTGCCTGAGATTCCAACTTCTTCTCTTCTGAGTCTGACTGAGTCCTTCACGCTCTCCCACATGTGCTCTCAATCATACACATGTCCCATGAATTTTAGATTCCTCAGCCCCAGTCAATCACTTCTCTCTTCTTACGCTTAAAATTTTGCCTGCTCTTCTCTCTAACGACTCCTCCTAAAGGACCCAGATTCAGGCTTGGCTATGCTTGGTTATATTTTTCATTTTTCTTGCCCCGGGGGGGGGGGGGGGGGGGAGGTCCTCAGACTCCTATTAAGGAATCTATATTCTTTGAGTGTGTTTTTCCAAAGGGTATAGGGAGGGTTCTTCAGCTATGAAATCTTCACAGGGGATATGCAAATAGGGATGAGGAGCTGCAATGTGCTGTTAGAAAACTAAAGGGCAAAGCTCTGATCTCAGTCATCCTAAGTATCGCCTGAAGTGCTTATATCTTCCAGATTTGGAGGAAAAGGAATAACAGGCTTTATGGTAATTCTCAGGAGTCCTAAGTGCAGTTTTTTTTTTGTTGTATATTAAGGATATCGTTAGGCTAAGACTTGCAGGCTTGAAGAATATAGCAGCAGATCTTGTAAATAGAACCTTTTGATTGATTCATGTTTGATTGATAGTTGATTTGTAGCAAAATTTCTTCTTTCTTTTGGATAAATAAAATCATTTGCATTTCAAAAGAAAAATATATCCTTATAGATCAATTTCAAAACAATGTCTTTAATGGAACCTTAATTTTGATGCTGAATCCATCAGACCATCATTGAAATGGGGATTTGTTGCCTTTGCCTAGAAGGACCTTGGGTATCTTCATTGATCTCATCTCCTCCATTTTTGTGGCTGGCTTTGGCCCCCCATTGAATAAATCAATCAAATCGGGTGATAGATTTCTTTTTAGGTGAGTAGCATCCTAAGATGTCACTTTTTAGCTGTCCAAAGAAAAGCATGGATATGAGCACTAAAATTTAATCAGCCAACATCTGCATCATTAGCTTAAGTTTGTGTTACCCTTTGATGGATGCCAAATCTAGGTGGCATTCCGTGCTTGAATTTAATTTTATATGATTAAATTCCAATATGGGTAGACAACATTATTATAATTTTTTTTTTTAAAGATGAATTATTAGGGCTTAGTTCTTAAGAAATCATTCATGTATTGTTTGGCTGCTAATTTATGACTCACTGATGCACGTGCATGAATATTAAAATTATCTTGTTCGATTATTTAAATTAATTATATACTTTTTAATGAAGAATTAGTGAATGTGGACTGTCTTACCAATTTAGGTACATGAATCTTATGATTCCACTTGTGTCAGAAATCAAGCTTAATACTCAATTTTCAAATCTCTTAGTTATGCTTTGGCCAAAAAAAAAATCTCTTAGTAATTATGCTACTATTTTTTGGCTGCATTCCATGAAATAGAGGTGTTGCATGTTGGATCAGTCAGGGTTTGAATATATATTTTTTTTGTTTATTTAGGTCCGACTTGAATCCGAATCGAATCGAGTCAGGTCAGATTAATAAAAAAATTTTCAAACCCGACCCAATCCAAGTGAAACTTGTCAGATTGGACGGATAATTCAGCCCACAATGTTGCATATTAATATAAGTAGAAAATTTGCTATTAATTATATAATCTATTCTGCCTTTCAAAAAGGAAAAAAAAAAAATTGGCTGTGATATTTTTGATACATGATGATGAAAATATCTTTTATATTCTGAGAATAAAGCAGTATATGTAGGTACGTTTTAATTTAGTAGTTAATTCGGTTATAAATTGATAACTAAAAGCAAATAGAAATTTTCATATGAAAAGAGAAAAAACTTGTATTTTTAATTTAAACAGTACGATATGCTTTTTATTGTTCGTAAAGAGTATAACACAAAGTTATGAATGAAGGGTTCAATTTTTCTTTAAAAAAACAGTACAATATGCTTTTAATCTTTTATGGCAAAGTGGGTTGTCTTGTTCTTCATGCAATTCAGATTTTTGTTCATCGCATGACTGTATTTTAATGTTTCATGAAACATATCTTAGAAAAACATTCTCCATCGTTTGCCTTTACACTGTATTCTGATTGGCTTTAGTGTGTTTTCCCTTTATTTATTTATTTTGTTTTAATCAGCTCTAACAATTTGCATGGAAATGAAAATGGAAGCTTGCGTGAGGAAGCACTCAATTTGATTACGATTGTTTAGTTTGTTTGTTTATGTCCCACAAATTTATTTATTTTTTAATTTCTTTTACTTCTTACAATGAGAGCCCACTTACCAAATTGGTGGGGGAAATAAAGATCTTTGTTTGACCCATCATTATCAGGAGTCAATTGAACAAATTAATTAAGTCGAACGAATACTAAATTAATTTAATTAAACTATAATCTATAGAGTAAGAAGAATTAATGAGGAAGCAATTAGATCATAATCTCTAATCAAGTTGTACGTTGAGAGTGCAGCATTGAGATAGACCTAGTAATTTTAAGCATGATACAAAAACCTTATACGAGCACAATACGTTTAATAAACACGATACATTTAATATATGTATTGTATTTATGTTTATGATTTTGACACATTTAATAACTTATATATTATTTATATTTATATAAATGATAAAAAATATATATAAAATACAACATGTATACATGAATTACCAAATCTACCACAAATGCCCATACCTTCAATATGTTCTTGGGCGCAAGCTTCACACTGTAACAGTAACATCAAAGATCTATGTATGTAATCGTTATTCATTCTTAAACCCACATTCATTATCAAATAGTTTTAATTCAGAAAGTAAAGTTGAACATATTTTTCTATCATTGGATGAAAAATATATATTTTTTTTTTAATGAAAAAGAAGAAAGAAAATAGATAAAGAATAATTTGGGTATAGGACTATGGGGAAGATGATCAATTTTTTTGGTCATAACTAATGTTCAGCTTTTCATACAGTGTAGATTTGGTAGGTTGGTGCCAACTCTGACTATTGAAATGGAAAACCTATATAGATCTCTTTTTGTCCTTTTAGCATTAGACGCTAGCTAGACAAACACATGAAATCTCTTTTACCTCAGTTTGAAGCTTCCTAATATTCAACAACCTTAAAATTTTATTTATGTTGCCTGCCAACAACACACAAAGGTAAATTGTCAAGACAAGTTACAAGGTCAATTTCCATTGATCTTATAATTTCATTTCATTTCCTTTTTTTTTCTTCCATTTTTTCCAACAAGAAAATTTATCCATCCTATAATGTTACTAATTATTAATAAGCGTACAGGTGACAGGCCAGGCTACTTAAAATCCAAGAACACTCAGACCCACCCAAGCTGACAAGTGGGGAATTTCTCGTCCAAAGGGTTGCCTTTGCTGTGAAGTAAGCCCCTTCAAAAGTTGGTAAGCAAAGCATTAAGGAATATAAACAAAAAAAAAAGTTGTAACAATTTGATTTTTACCAAATTAGTCCAGCTTGATACAACGTTGAAATTTTCATGTATCATTTCAGCCACAAATTCTCCAGACTCTTTATTGCCCAAATATATCTCTCTTTCTAATTGATGTTGATTAGCACTACTACACTGTAATATAATTGCACCAACTTTTTTATTAGTATTTTTTTTTTTTTTTTGCTTTTTGTTCAGTTAAGTCTGATTGTTGTTTGATGGGATGTATCTTCCTTATTCCAGCCACTAATATGGGAAAAACCTCAAAGTTGGCTAATGGTTTTTCAGATTTTCGTTTGCAAAATACCTTTGAATATCCCAAAAATATTGCAGTTTTTGCATCTCGGCCTTTTCCACTTTATTTCTCAGCCCAAATGAAAATGTTGTCATTTTCTATTGGGCCTAGACATTGACAACAAAAAATGTAAAAAATATGGGCCAAAACAAACCCAAGCCTAGTTTTGTCTCTTAATTAAGGATGAGACAGTTTTCTTACTCAATACTTCATTATGCCTCGTAAAGGACAAAAGTTATCGCATATTATAATCTTAATTATAATTTCATTACAATTTAAACTTCTAATTTATAATAAATAAATTTTATTTTAAATATTTCAATCAAATAATGTAATTTTTTTATTAATAAATCTGATTTCACGTGAATAAATTTAATTTAAATTTTTATTAATAAATATTTCAGTCATAATGGATAACAAAATAAATTTTATCTTAAACACAAAATTAATTTCATGTTAAACAATAAAAGCTAATAACATTTAAATAATTATAATTATATACCCAATTACTATATTTTATTATTTATTTTCTCTTTCTCTTTCATGGCTTCTTTAAGCTTCCTTCAAACACAGAATTAATTTTTTCGCTAAACAATAAATGCTAATAATATTTAAATAATTATAATTATATACTCAATTACTATTTTCCAATTATTCTAGTTAGAGTTTCTATATGAAATTTTTTAAGTAAGGTTATTATTATTATTTTATTTTTTAATATTATGTTCTTAATATTAATTGTCTTTTTAATGAAAACTATGATCGTAAATAAAATTTGATTAGATTAATATTAATATTAATATATTTTAAAGCATAAAAAATATTAAATTTTTTAAAAAATATTTGTTATTGCTCCAACGTACTAATAAATTTCTAATAAAACATATATAATAAAATACAAAATTCTCAACAATGTCAAACCACCATAAACCTCATCAATTTCGTTTCCTTTATGGACTAGGAAACAGCTAAACCGCCTTTGGGCATCTATAAAAGAACACTTGAGATCACAATTTTTCTTCACAAAACTTTTCCAAAGCATTCTCTAATTCTTCTGTCTTCTTTTTTGTTTTTTCTCGAGTGCAACAATGGCGGTGTTTTCTAAAGGAGATGAAGTTGAAGTATGTAGCAAGGAAGAAGGCTTCTTGGGCTCATACTTCGAAGCTACGGTGATATCGCAAATGAACGGCAATACTCTTTACAAGTTGCAGTACAAGAACCTGGTGGAAGATAAACAAAGAAAAATTCCTGAAGAAATATTGACACATAGAAAGATATAGAAAAAAGTACAGAAGGAATCAATCTTTTCAATTGAAAGAAAGCATCTTAAAACAAATTTTAATTAATTTATTGGTTTTGAATGGTTTGTTATTATTGGTGCTTTTGCCACCTTGTTGATTTTAGTATTGTGCTTCACCTAATGTTAGCTACTGAAACTTTCGATACAAGGAAGTCTAGGGAAATTGAGCAGAAGACTAAAATGTCAAAATCTTTTTTGTTTCTATTCACAATTTTCTGCTCTTCAGCCTCAACATTTCCTCTTTTGAAACAATAACATACAATTCAGGCTTAAGGGTCCTCGAAAGATATAAATTTGCTTGAAAAAACATCCTTAACTACTCTTTTAGTAAACACCAAACAGTTTCTAAAAAAAAGTGATTAATTTAGAACAACTCCTCTTGTCTGCTCTAAGATGGTGTTAGAACAGTTTCTAAACACCAATCAAATGCACAAACTATGAACTATTATGCCCTTCTACTTCGTTTCCAAGGAAAAATGCTGACAAAATTTTAATCATGAACAGAATGGAATCTTAATAATGTCAAAGAATCTGAATTCATAATTGAAGACGGCAAAGTATCGGCAAAGTATGAAAATGGTGAAGGTGTAATATTTTAATTTCTTAATCAATAATATAATTAAGGCATCGTAATGAAGACAACAAGCCCGTCTAGCTCAGTTGGTAGAGCGCAAGGCTCTTAACCTTGTGGTCGTGGGTTCGAGCCCCACGGTGGGCGCATATTTTCCATCTTTTTTTTTTTTTTTATTCATCTGCAACTCAACTGATCAAGATTCGGAAAAGAATTTTGTTGCCGTCCAGACAAACAAACAAAAGACATCCAATGAAAAATGGACAGAGTAGCAGTGGAGTATGCTGCTATAGTACAATAATAAATCAAATTGATTTAACACCATTTGCATGACCATTGACCAACACATCCTATCATTGAAATTCGCAGCATCTTTCCAATGTAAACAAATACCAATCGAATGGCGTTGAGTAGATTTGAATTATGAATTTTAATATTTGTAATAATTTTTTTTTAATTTTTAAATTATGATTTCTTTTGTACTAATAAAAATACTAATAGAAATTTGATGGCTACTTCAATAATATCTTATCTCCAAAAACTTAATTTTTACACGCTTGCAATTTGTTCAAAATCCTCGTTTTTTTACTTCTCTGAGATCTGATAAGCAGCAAACTGAATACCTTTTTTTGCACCCCTCTCAATGAGCCCGCAGGTGGGCATGGCACAGTAAACAGGTATGGGGCAGGCCGTAGGGGGCTTCATTCTAGATTCTATCATAAACTAACATTGATTATAACAAAGAGATTGTTAATGTTTCTTTGCAATGCAAAACTCGAAGCGAGAAGCAGAAATGTTGAAATCAGCCATGAGGCATGGGGCATATGGGGCGGAAGAAGAAGACGTATGCATGTAAAAGTGATTCTTCCATACGCGGTGACCAAATTAAAGTAAAAGAAATGCTTTCAGAAATGATGAAAGTGGATTGGACTTGTTGTGTCCCCCATATCAAAAAAAAGATTTATTCCCACATCCACAACCGTCGGACTCGGTTCATTTTGGACCCACCAAAACAGCAATGCCAACTTGTTGCTAGCCCTTAGCAGATGAGACCCTCCACTCCTATGGTAAAGAGGGGCAAAAAAAAAATCTCTTTTCATTATTTGCGTTTCTAACTTGAACAAACATGAAAATGAGGAACTTGGGTTCGTTACCATCAATAATTTAGTCATTTCAATGGGAGAATATTTGATAATTGACTATGCTTTCCCTTGCTTATTTGCTTCAAGAACAATTAATATACTATATTGCTATCAAAATTAAAAAGAAAAAGGTTTTTTATTTGTTGAAGCTCGTCCATTCTTTCAAAAGGCTAAGGAAAAAGAAAGGGTACATTTTTTTTTATGATGTAAACGAAAATCATGAGAGAATAACAATTTAGAAATGAGAGGATAAGAATCAAAAGACGGGTCTTCTTTTTACTTTGGGACCCATGAAAATTATTGTAGATGGCGGTACCACTTGGGCCACTTGTGACCTT
Source organism: Fremontodendron californicum (assembly GCA_030761205.1). Classification (NCBI taxonomy): domain Eukaryota; kingdom Viridiplantae; phylum Streptophyta; class Magnoliopsida; order Malvales; family Malvaceae; genus Fremontodendron; species Fremontodendron californicum. Next base: position 5,592,846 of record JAULJL010000009.1, on the reverse strand, counting down.
AATTAGATAGGATATACGAAATAGACATGTTAAAAGATTAGGTTAATCATTATATTTGATTTAAATTGAGTTTTGGATAAAAAATTTAAAAGTTAAATTCAGTTCAAGTTTATTTTTATTTAATTTTAATATAAAAAAATAAAAATGGGCATTGGAGGCTCGGGAATTGGGTCTTAGATAAGAATTTTTTTTATCAACCGAACCTAGCCTAATATGAAAGTTATCCCCAACTCATGGGGTTGCTCAATTTGAAATTTGAAGATCATAGTTTTAGGACAACTAAGTTTGATCTTAAATTTGTATTTAAAGGTTAGTTTGGGCAAATAATTGTAAAAGTGGTTGGTTTTATCCGTACATTTAGGGTCTTAAGATTAAAGAGTCATTAATTTAATCTAAATTATCATTATCATTGTATTAAAGGAATCTATTTTTTTATTCATTTATTTACTTCATTTAATTCTACATACATATTTAAAATTTTTAAAATAAATACATGTTTTAATTAGATAATTATAAATATAATTTTTTATTATAATTATTTTATCACATAATTTTAATAATCTATATCAATAACACTCTATTAAAATTGTCCCAAAATCAATATGAAGCTTGAATTTGGAAAATTAGAAGCATGATTTGTGATCAACTAAGCCATGGCTTAAATTATGATTTTAGGATTATTTGAAGTATTTAAATAATTATTTTTTGGATTATTTAGGTAATTTAAAGTATGATTAGTGACCAACTAAGCAATGGGTTGAATTAGGCATTCCACTTAGGATTATTTGGGTATTTAATTACTTCAATGAAGTTTGGAATATATTTATTTAATTCAATAATTTTACTTTGTTTAGACATTAAAATTATATTTTTTACTTAATTTTCTATACCTATAATTAAAACTATCCATAATCAATCTAATGCTTTCATTTAAAAAATCGGAGCATAATTTTTTGATAATTAACAAATGCCAAACATCAAAAGTTTTTGACAATTAATCTATAATAATAATAATATTTAAAAGTTATCCCAAGTAAGGAGAATGCTCAATTTTAATTTTGGGTGCTTTTGTTTGCTTGGAGACAACTAAGCTTGGGTATTAAGAGGGTTAGGTGTTAATTAGGGTATTTTCAAGTTTTGTTTAATGAAGAAGGAAAGAAAGAAAAGAAAAAGAATAAGGAATAAAGGAAAGAGAAAAATTGTGTTCGAGTTATTTTTTTGTGTGTTCAAAATATTATAAATTAATATAATTTTTACATGTTAATAATTCATTTTATGTATATTTTGACACGTTCGTATATTCGTATTGTGTTCATGTTATTTTTCGTGTCGCGTTCGTGTATTTTTTATATGTTCAAAGTATTCGTATTCGTATTATTTTTTCGTGTGTTCAAAGTATTATAAATTTATCTAATTTTTACAAGTTAATAATTTTTTTATGTAGATTTTGACACATTCGTGTCATGTTCATGTTATTTTTCGTGTAATGTTCGTGTTATTTTTTCGTGTGTTCAAAGTATTATAAATTTATATAAAATTCTATATGTTAATAATTCGTTTTATGAAGATTTTGACACGTTCATGTATTTGTTTTGTGTTCATATTATTTTTCATGTCGTGTTGTATTTTAATTGTTTTTTCATGTTGTGTTCCTGTCGTGTTTCAATTCATCCAAATATTTTGCATAGTTTGTCATGGTGATTTAATTTAGAAAAAAATTTGTGTGTTCGTGTCGTGACTCAATTCATCCCATATTTTGCATAATTTGTCGTAATGATTCAATTTATAGAAAAAATTATATGTTCGTGAGTTGTTCGTGTTTTTATCGTGTGTTTAAAGTATTATATAAATTTATATAAATTTTTACATGTTACTAATTCATTTTGTGTAGATTTTGACACGTTCGTGTATTTGTGTCATGTTCATGTAATTTTTTCTATCATAATCGTATTCAAAATATTATATATTTATGTAAATCTTGACACGTTAATAATTCATTTTATGTAAATTTTGACACGTTTGTGTATTTGTATCGTATTCATGTTATTTTTCGTGTTATGCCGTGTTTTAATTATTTTTCCCATGTTATGTTCGTATCGTATAATTATGTTATGTCCGAAATTATCGGATTTAATTGACAATATTTAAATAACTCTCAATTTTATATCAAGTGTCGTATAATGATGAGAGTTATTATTTTTCTAAATTATTTTTACTCTTTTTACTTTTTTATCTTTTAAATTTATTACAAAATATCAATTTAAATTTAATAACATATCCGTAATGAAACGCGAATATTTATCTAGTATATATAAATAAAAAGTCCTTGATGATGATTCACTTTTCACCTTCAGATCAGTTGTGAGGATGGTAAAAAGTCATCCTCAGCTTAGAACTAATTTGTTGGGCTAAGATTTCAAAGCATTGACATTTACATGATACCTTTCTTTCTGTTTCATTTCATTGTCACCCCTATTCCACTCCTGCTCCACATATTGTCAAGGAGATTGTTTTTCTTACACTCGCATTCAAGGAGGGTGCAAAGCACTGCCAGATTGTGCCAATTTTCTCAGTTCAAAGTTCAAACTAATAGAAGCAACGCGCCTTGGGAGCGTGAATGTTGAAGTGAAGTTAAGATAAGAAAACCAATTAACTAATCTATAATCTATAACAAACTATAAAATCTATCCCCAAATTCAACGTGGGAAGAGAATTAAAAGATTTTGAATTAAGGGTTGGGTGACAATTAAGTATAGGTATGAAGGACGTTGGGAGTAGAGATGGCAATTAATATTACGAATTTGGATATTTACGGATATTCGATCCGTTTTTTACGAGTTTAGATTTATAAATTCGGATAAAAGTCGGATTCGGATAGGGATGGTAATGGAGCGGGACGGGGGCGGATATTACCTTATCCACCTCCACCCCACTCTTGCATGGATGTTGGAAACATCCATATCCATGGATGTCGGTTACATCCATAACCGCTCCACGGTGCTCCACTCCGTTACACTCCAATTTTATATTAATTATTTTTAACTTAATATTGTAAAAAATTATATTATAATTTATTCATGAACATAATTTTAGTATATAAAAATCTTTAATATAATATATATAATACATATATACTAAAAGTATAGATATAAAATATTAGTATATATATGATTTTAGTATATATATCTAATATATATTAAAAATATAAGGAAAAATATAAAATATTTTAAAGGATAAAATAGTAATTTCAAAAGTCGGGGCGGGGCGGAGTGGAGCAAGCATTTACCAAAACCGCTCCGCTCCACCCTGCTCCAAAAAAAAAACCTCTCCATTCGGTGCGAATCGGTGCGAAATCCATCGGTCGGATCGGGTTTTGTCATCCCTAGATTCGGATATTATAATTACTATCCGCAGTGAATTCGGAGCGGATGCGGATCTGAACCCTCAGATATCTATTATCCAAATCCGCATAAGTTATGCGGATTTGGATAGCAGATACGGATATCCGAATCCGATTTTTGTAAAACACATAAAGGTTTGCTCTTGGAGAAACTTGAATCTTAACCTGTAAAGTTATCCACCAAATACTTAATCAAGTGAGCTAAGCTTCAATTTTGAAATAACATGCTACTAAAATTAAATTATATCAAGTATAATGAAATATAATAACAATTTAAAAATATTTTTTCAAAATAAGATAAAATAAAAAATTAATTATGTTAAATACCTTTAAATTTAAAAAAATACGTGGTACTTTTATAAAATAATATTTGATGACTTAATCAGCTTAATTAGTTAAATTACTCTAATGACAATATTTATTTTATTTTTTACAAAATGACCTTGTAACGAAGTTATGTACTTTAGCACTTATGTTAATTAAAATAAATATTAAAATATTTTTTTATAATACGATATAAATATATATATATATATGTTTTAAGTATAAATCTTAAGAATCAAACTTTTATTAGCTTAAAAATTATACATAAAATCTTTTTTCGTCTTTTATTCTTTAATTTCATTGGATAATATAAAAGTAAAATTTGTTTAATACGACATATATATATATATATATGTGTTTTTAAATATAAATCTTAAGAATTAAACTTTTATTAGCTTAAAAAGTTATACATCAAATCTTATTTCATCTTTTATTATTTAATTTCATTAGATAATATAAAAGTATAATGATAAAATAATTATAAATTCTAAATATACATGATATTTTTATATAAATGTATAAACCTTAACAAATTATATATATATATATATATATGTACATATATTTCTTTGAGACCATTTACACGACATGAATACGATTAAGAATGGCAACGAGTCGAATAATTAAAACACGATATAAAAATAACACAAACACGACATGAATACACGAATGTGTCAAAATCTATATTACACGAATTATTAATGTGTCATAATTTATATTAATATATAATACCTTAAACACGATTATGAAACGTTAAAGTACACGATCATGAACGATATGAATACACGTATTGACAGGTCTAAATAAAATACACATATCATTCTCAATTACCTATTTTATGTACTTTATTCTAAATTGTATGAAAAAATATTGTATGCATTTCGTCTAATCGTGTTTTATGTCAACGTGTTTGACTTGATTCGGATTAAAGTTTTGAACATAACTTTTTAAATCATGTTTGATTTGACTTGAATATTAATATAAAAATATTTTAATAATATTTATCAATATTTTTAGTGTTTTTAATATTTTAATATTTATCAATATATTTAAATAAAAAGATAAAATTTAAGGATTTATTTATTTTAACATCATAAAATAGCATAATAAAAGAAACATTCAATATAAAATAGCATAATAAAAAGAAACATTCAATTTTTTTATTTAAGGATTAAAAAAATACATTTAATCTATTATATTTTATCTCAATAGTTAAATTAATGTTTAATTTTTTCTTTATGTAGTATCCAATTCAGTTGGAGGTTCAGCTAGCACATGTATTGTTGAGGAAGATGAGTAATCTTTCATAGTTGATATAACTAAGTTTTATGTTTGTTTTTAGTTTATGGAACAAATACTTTTAGTTTATGAAATTAATTCCTTGTATTACCTAAGTTGTTTTTTGTATTTTGGAATTGTTATTTTCTTATTTAAGTTGTTGTTCTTGTATTTTAAAATTTATTTGTTGTTAATTATGAGTGATATTGAATTTAAAATTAATTTTTGTTTGATGTTATATATATATATATATATTTAAATTTGACTTATCGGATTCGAATTTTTTACGGATTCGGATATCTGGCGGATAATGTTAATTAATTCTGATTCGGATAGTAATATTCGGATTATTGCGGATAATAAACGGATTCGGGTTTTAAAGCGAATTTGCGGGTTCAGATTCAGATAATACAAAAAATGACAGATATCCGATCCGCTGTCATCTCTAGTTGGGAGGGTTAGTTTGTGTATTTTTATTTTTTATTTTTATTAGGAAGGAAAGAAAGAAAAGAAAGGAAAAAGAAAGAAAGAAAGAAAGAAAGGAAAGGAAAGGAAAAAAAAGAAAGAAAAAAAGATGGAGAAAAAATTATATATTCGTGTTATTTTTTGTATACTCAAAATATTATAAATTTATATAATTTTTACACGCTGATAATTCGTTTTATGTAGATTTAGATACGTTCGTATATTTGTGTTCTGTTCGTGTTATTTTTTTTGTCTGCTCAAAATATTATAAATTTATATTATAACTCATTTTATGCAGAGTTTGACACATTCAGATATTCATTCGTGTTCATATTATTTTTCGTGTTCGTTTTATTTTTTATGTATTTAAAATATTATAAATTTATATAAATTTTTACATGTTAATAATTTATTTTATGTAGATTTTGACACGTTCGTATATTTGTGTTGTGTTTATGTTATTTTCGCGTCATGTCGTATTTTAATTATTTTTTCAATGGGTTCGTGTCGTGTTTCAATTCATCCAAATATTTTGCATGGTTTGTCATGATGGTCAAATTTAGAAAAAATTTTGTATGATCGTATCGTGTCTTAATTCATCATATATTTTGCATAATTTGTTATAATGATTCAATTTAGATAAAATTGTATGTCCATAACATGTTCGTATTATTTTATCATGTGTTTAAAATATTATAAATTTATATAATTTTTTACACGTTAATAATTCATTTTATGTAGATTTTGACACGTTCGTATATTTGTGTCGTGTTCATGCTTTTTTTTGTGTCGTTTTTAAATTATTTTTTTCATATTTTGTTCAAATCGTATAATCATGTTATGTCCGAAATTGTCAAGTCTAATTGATACTATTCAAATAACTCATAAATTTGTGTCACGTGTCATCATGTTCGTGTTATTTTTTTATTATAATCGTATTCAAGATATTATATATTTATTTAAATTTTGACACGTTAATAATTTGTTTAATGTAGATTTTAACACATTTGTGTATTTATGTCGTGTTCATGTTATTTTGTGTCATGTAATGTTTTAATTATTTTTCTCATATTATGTTCGTATCGTATAATTATGTTGTGTTTGAAATTACCGAATGTAATTGACCATATTCAAATAACTCTTAATTTTATACCAGATGTTATATAAGAATAAAAATTATTATTTTTTTAAATTATTATCTTTACTACTTTTATTTTTTTATCTTTTAAATTTATTATAAAATATTAATTTAAATCCGATAATATTTGATAACAAAACGCGAGCATTTAATTAGTGGAAGCAAAAGTTTTCATGGAAAATCAAAAGTACATCGTAACTTGTTCTTGGAAACAATCATGTCTACGTGAACTGTTGCTATGCCCAACTTGTTTCAAGTCTTTTTTTTTCTATTAAAGTATTTGAAAAGTTTTTATAATATATTATTTAATATAAATTAAAATTTTTAATTATAAAATTGAATAAATTAATTTATTTTTTAAAAATTAAAGTAAAAAAATAAAATTATTAAATGTATCATTAAAAAAAATTGATGTGACATTTAACTTGTGTTAAATTAAAAAAATGAATGTAAAATGCTAATGTCGTACTAATAAATATATTATTTTAAGATGACGTGGATAAAATAAATAATATATTTTTAACATTTGATGTGATATTTTCAACAACTTAATTACTTATTTTGTCTATGTCATCTTAAAATAATATATTTTATTAGTATCACATTAACATTTGACATCCACGTCATTATTTAAATACAGATTAAATGTTACGTCAATTTTTTTAACCGTTCATTTAGTAATTTTTTTTTCACTTTTAAAAAAACAATAGTTAAATGACCCAATTTATAATAAAAAAATTAATTTATACTAAATGACATAATATAGAAAAAGTACTTCGAATTCGAAATTCCTAATTTTAATATCCTATCAAAATCTTAAATAAACAGTCCACATACATCGTTTATAAACTAATCGTCGGCGAGGTCGTGTAGAATTTCTTTTTTGAAATTTTTAGGTTTTAAAAGTACGTGTCTATTAATTTGTTGATTGTTAATTTAATTTATTTATTATTTTCTGATATATTAAAAATTATTTGTTTATAACTGTTATTTTATTTAAAAATTGCCAAAGAAACATTAAATTAAAATGTGTTACAGGAAAATGATACCAAATGGCTTGACTTAAACAAGTAACAATGCCAAATGAATAAATTAATGTGACCCATGATTTGGAAATTGGAAATCAAAAGCAACACGTCACAAAGGGGGTCCACAACCTAAATAATCACCGTTGATTTGACTCTGATCTAACGGACATGGATTGGCGGTGAATTAAGACGAGGAAGAGGAACACCCTAGAAAACACTAGAGCAGTCCACCCCAAATCTAGAAGACGACAAAAGGAGGAGAGATAATATCGACAGATACGTAGCAGAGAGCAGGTGAGCGTTACTTGGATTGGAGCGATACTCGCGGGATAAGCATGACGTAAAATCATGACACGTGGATGGTTGTTATTTAAGTTTCTCGTCTCTCCCGGTCTATAAATTCAAAGGTCTTGGCTTCCCTGAAACTCGTTCAAGTTTGAGTGTTTTTCTTCGTAGCATCTGATTTGCATCAAAATCTCTTCAACTTTTTAATCAGTAAAGTGAAAATGTCTTGCTGTGGAGGAAACTGTGGCTGCGGTTCTGGCTGCAGCTGCGGCAGTGGCTGTGGAGGGTAATTTAATTTATGCTGCTTCAATTCCCTTTTCAAACCATTTTTTTTCTTAGTCCTGCCATGAAAATTTTCCTTTTTGTTCTTATTTTTTCGTTTCAAATGAGTTAAAAATCTCTTTTCCGCTGAAGGGTTTCTTCAAAATCGTTTTTTTTTTTTTTTGTTGATCAAACTCTCGTTTAATTGTTGTTACTATGTTCAAAGTTTTGAAACTACTTTTGTCAATGATCTTATAGATGCAAGATGTACCCTGACATGAGCTTTGCCGAGAAGACCACAACTGAGACTCTTGTTCTTGGCGTGGCAGCCCAGAAATCGTACGTATAAGAGAGATCAAGACAAGAAAAATAAAATTTTCTTGTAAAGTTTCGGTTTTGAAAGTTTTAATCAATGTTTTTTAATTCATGCAGGCACTTTGAGGGATCTGAGATGGGAGTTGGGGCTGAGAACGGCTGCAAGTGTGGAGACAACTGCACCTGCAACCCTTGCAACTGTAAATGAGAGAAAAACAAAGATCCCTGAAAGCAGAGAGACCTCTCTATTTTAACAAATAATTCTAATAATTAGTATCTCTTTGGAGTTATGTTTCTGGGTTTATTAGAATAAAGTAGCCATGGCTCGTCTATCAGCAAATCTTCATCGGGATTTGCGCCCATAGTTGCTTGGTGTGTACAAATATATAGTGAATTAGTAGTATTTACTAGTTTTTATGAGCGTTTATGCTATCTCAGAATATGTTCTGACTATATATTTTGTGTAAGAAAGTCAGTTTTCTAATGAATGAACGGAAGCTCCTTTCTCTTTGCGTTAAAGATGTTTTTCTTTGATTTTTCAATATGATTTTTCTCGGATGTACGGAAATAAAGAGAGATGATGGGATTTGGATACAGAATTAGAAGGTCCCACAAGTTTTGGTGGGATATGAATGACTCTCATTTAAATGTGATTGACAGGGCATTGAGGGGTGTGATTTCGGATGGAAATCAAAGCCCAAGACGAGACGAAGACTTTTCCCCACTTTAATAGGTGAAAAATAATAAAAGAATGGTCCACACTCGACAACCAAAATAATTATAGAACGGGCCATCATTTACTGTGTGAACTGTGCAAGTTCCTGCAATTTCATTTGGCATTGAAAAGGACCTAACATTTGTATAACACGGGATAATGCTACTGCCACATGGGAAAGTATCTGCTAATAGGTTCATAAACTGCAAGCATTTATTATGAACAACTGGGTCCGGGCGTTGCAATTTCTGGTCTATCAAATATTCCTTTAGCAGCTCTGCTGAACAAGTTGTAAACCTGCAGAGATGAATGATTAATTATAAGCAAATTAGTTTCCTTTGGTCATATTGTTTTCACAACTACGGTGGGAAATGAGAATTATTTGTTACCTGCTTTGATGAAAGGCCAATCTTTTCCAAGTCACTTAGCTGCAGCAAACAAGCCAAAAGCAGACTCTGCTCAGTTTACTCATTGTTCAAAAAGCAAAAAAACAAAAACACTGTCTGAACTTAGCCTTAGAAAGCCTGCTCTTTGCTTACCGATTTTAAAGGGCTAGTTTCTCTAAGTTCAATTATGTACTCTGTCATCTTCGACCCAATCCCCTATACCATATAAAAATTGCAAAATAAATAAGAAAGAAGGATAAGGAGATGTTATCTGAAAAAAAAAAAGAACTACATAGTATTACTCAGCTGAACTGTACCTTTAGGCTCAGTAACTCTTCTCTGCAAATATAATAGCCAATGGAGAAAATCAGTTTCACTTTTCACCAAATAAAAATGAAGACAATGCTAGGAAATGAAGAGAGATTCTGACATAATAAAACTGACCTGGTAGCGGTGTTTAAGAACTCAATATATTCTTGAATAAGAGAGCTCTACACAAAAATTTTATCAAGTCAAAACAATGGCTGAAATAGTGGGTCATTAGAAATTTAGTAGTATAAGACATATAAATAGTAAATACCTTCAAGTTAGAACTCATTGCGTTAAATTTAGCAAGTGGGGTGCCAAGATTTTGGAATTTGTTGGTTGCACTTGCACTGATCATGGAAGGCGTTCGTGGAGTGTGTGGCTCATATAATAATGAAAATTGATCCTTGAATGATCTTTCCTTGAGGGGTTCTGGAAATATGTTGGAATTGATGGGCGATAGGACCTTTCTTAGAGGACTTTCCATTGCAGTTTTCCTCCTTTCACTAACTGGAGACAATCCGATAGCATCAACCGAGTTTTTCACTGTTGTATTCTCTTCCTTGCTAGATAATTCTTCTACAAATTTGATACAGTAAGAAAGAAATTCTTCGCCAATCACTTAAAACAAAAAAGTCCAAAAAAGTCCAAACAGATCATTGTCAATAAATTTCATAGTTAAATAACATACCAGCTAAGTTCGTAGTTGAATCCAACATAATCTCCTCATCAGCTCCGATTTCCCCTTTATTGCCCTTAGCAGAAAGGTGGGAACTCTGGAATGGAACTTTGATGTATTTAAGTAATGTACAAAAGTAAACTGAATTAAAAGTTAGTAATATTATTTTAATTAATAGAACTTACCTCCAAATAAGAACTAACAACACCTTCATTGTTGAATAAACTTCTGGAAGTCACAGATAAATCCCTGCATATATGTTTAACAAATTAAGCAGTGAGTCTATGAGCTCAGCCAGTTCCCAAGGAAATTCAAATACTAATTAGTTATTCTATAGTCTATACCTGTGTTTGGCAGAAATTTTGACTTTACAAGAGCTGTTATAGTTAAGCTTCTTCACAGAGCTTAAAGAACTGGGCGTTTTGCCCATGAATCGAGAAGCAAATGGTCCCATTCTTTGTGCACTCTTTGTCTTGCCTTTTGATTCAAGCCAGGCTTGCAGTTTTGCTTCCATATCAACTTTATCCTTTGGAGTCTCTAGCTTTTGAGCTGAAGAAATAACATTTGAAATATGACGAGACCTAGCAGCCAAGCTAACAGTGTGAACAGCTTCTTGGTACTCTCCAGGATTCTGTTCATGAACAAAAAACAAGGAGAAGTACATTTATCAAAATTTGAGACATTTGTGAATAACGTTGGGGCTTAACTAAGAAAATCCCTACCAGGCAAGCAACCATCAAGGCACGGCTAGTTCCTCCAAGGGAATCCTGCAATATTCGAGTCAATTTGCTTTCTCGATAGGATACTCGTGGTTTATTGCTGCTGTTCAATGCATAAATGACATTTGACAAAGCAAATAAGGACTGGTTGATCTTAGCACTCTCTTGGAGACGAATGCCTTCATTGCAGGTCCTCCTATTATCCTCATTACCTAATAAATTAATAAACCATAACGCAAATTAGTAATGTGACCTGCTAGACATTACCTGATATAGAGCAAACAATTCAAAAAACGTGCAGAAATCAACAACCTGCTAAGTCTGCGAGGCTCAGCTTCCCAATCAAAACAGGCCCAGAACCATCATCACAAGGAGTAGAAACAGCAATCACAAGGACACCATGGCTTCTACTAGAAACATCATTGAGACCGGTATGCGCAACTTTCCTTCTCTGAATTCCACAAGAGTAGACTTCATGAAATTCAGACATGGAATTTATAGGCACCCGAGATAGGCCCCTTAGATGAATCTGCCCATCTTTGTCATCCAAAATCGAAATTTCCTTTGTTTTGACTTCTAAAAGATCATAACACCTATCCATGTAGACCTCATAGTATGAAATCTCTGCTATGCACCCTGTGTTTTGGCATATAGACAAAACTGTGGACATGGCCAAAGGCATTAGACCTGGCAGCTCTTCTGTACCCTGCAAACATTAAACATGAATCTCTTCATCATTAACATAACAGCACCCTAGAGACAAGTAACTAGAAGGAATAACAGAAGCTGAACTGAACCATTCACTTAATTAAAATTTTAATTGCAAGGATTAAGGGGTTTGAAAGGTTGGACTTAGCATAACCTTGTGATGAAATTTATTAATTGTAAAAATCAAGTGATGTATTAAAATACCTAAAGATTTAAACACTAGACCATTTGTCTACAAAGCTCTGATTCCTTATAAAAGCAGTAAATCATGCAAATAAGAGCTTTTCTTTTCACCATACCTGCATGGTATAAGTTTTTCCACTACCAGTAGCCCCATAAGCAAACACAGAGGCATTGAAGCCATGAAAGATTCCTGGAATCAAAGAATTGACTTCTCTGTAGAATATCCTTCTCAAATTATCATCTTCTTGGTCAAAGAAAGAGTCCAATCTGTAACATTCATTTCGGCTACGATCCAACAACAAAAAACCCAAATTCAAAAACCAAATAAATTTCCTTTGCTCAAACATCAACCTCCCCCCCCCTCCCCTAAAAAAAAGAAAAAAGAATCAAGCCCTCACCTGGTATTAGGATCTTTAATATGAACAGAAACTTCATCCGAAGAGTCATTATCTTGATGATCAAGAAGAAAAATGCAGGACTTTGAGTTGCCATTTCTTGCAGCAATTTCTTGAGGAAGAAAAGGACGGACTCTAACCACCACCCTTACCTTAGAAACGATGGCTTGTTTCGAAGGAGTACATAATTTGACGCTTTGGGTTTCCATTAAAACAGAAAAGTTAGGAGTAAGAGGGAAAATTTTGCAGAAAAATGTTAGAGAAAGAGAGCGTGGACACAAGCAGTTGACAGACAACTAACTAACAACGTTTGTTTATACGAGGCTTTTGGAATTTAAAAGATTTGACCGTTGGGGAATGCAGGGGAAGGGAAGCCTTTTCTTTTTCATTCGAATTTGTCTCGTCCGTCGGGTTTTTATTTGTGCGGCCCACCATGATTTAAAAATAAAAATCTCGGTGATCTCCAATAAAGATAAGAGGAAAATATTTGGTTACCACAATGGAAAAAGTGTTAGAAAATGGCAAATATGATCCGGATTAAAAGTATCACTTCTTTTCTGTTCCTATTAAAAATGGCGATATACGTAAAAGCAAAATGTTAACAAATGCCTAACGATATTGATTAAGATGATATACATAAAAATAAAAATATAATTAATATATATTTTTTAATTTAATAAAAGTGATGTACTAAATGTAAAAAAAAAAAGAATTAGAATGGAGGAAAAGCGCGGGAAAAGTAACAAACTCTCTCAACTCACGTTTACAGGTTTCACTTGAGCTGGGAGTTTTTCACTGGTTTTCATCGATTTCCTCCTTAATTTCTTCATTTTCTCATTGATTCTTCTTCAAAACTGAATCAAATTGCAAGATTCTTCCAATTTTCATCCTTTGTTGCCATTTTTAAGCATCGATTCCTCGGAAGTGAGATCTTGTTGTCGATCACATTTGGATCGTAAATGGCACTTAATAATATTTCTGGTACTTCTTTGAGAGTGCCAAATGCTGAGGGAACTGAAAAACTGCAAGTTGAGCTTCAAGAAACAATCTTCCATGGAGATTCTATAAAAGATTTTCGAGGGGAAAATGTACTTGGAGCAAAAAGTGTGATGGGGAAAAGGAAGGAGTTAGTTGGAACTAACTCTGCTGATGTGGCACAAGCTGTTGACCGGAGGAAACTCTTCGCAACTTCTTCGAACTAGTCATTACAATTCTTCCCGCCAACAGAATTTGAGGGCTCCATCACTGTCAAACCTCCTGGAGAGGTGTTTGAAGAAGGAGTCCATTCATGGCAGAATTCAGTTGTTGCCCAATTCATAGGAAAGGCGCCAAACTTTAGCTCCTTTCACAAATTAGCTAACATTCTTTGGGGCAATGAGGGAGCAATTGAGATTAAATCTGCAGGGCCAAACCTGTACATCATTCAACCCCCAAATGCAGCAATAGGAGACTGGATCCTAGAGCATGGTCCATGGCATATCGAGAATAAACCACTTATTCTGAGGAAATGGGAACCAGGGCTCAAATCATTGGAGTTTGACATGAAGAGGTTGCCAGTATGGATTCATCTGAAGGGCATCCCACTGGAATTATACACACAAAAAGGTCTGAGCTACATTGCCAGTGCTCTTGGCATACCTTTATACATGGATCGAATTACAGCAAATCACAGCGCCTTGCTTTTGCCAAGGTATGTGTTGAAATTGCTTCTGACACGGTTTTGCCACGATCCATTAATGTGGAGATGAGAGATGGCACCAGTATCCCTATAACTGTGGAAATTCCATGGTCTTTCCAAAGATGCAAACACTGCAGCACCTTTGGGCATATGGAAAAGATTTGTCCAAGCAAACCAGTAGGAGTTACTAAGCCTCAAAATGAGGAACGAGTATGGATTCCTAAGGCTAAGAACCCTAAACCTTTGAATGAACAGAATGTGTTGAATGAGCAAGGAAGGACAGTACTTGATCAGAATGTGATGAATGAACAGAAGGTGTTGAATGAGCAAGGAAGGACAGCACTTGTTCAGAATATGCATAATGAGCAGGGAAGCTTTCTGAGTAGGGAAGCACTTGTTCAGAATGAACAGGGAAGGGAAGCATCAGCTCAGAAGGTTCATGCACATGTCAGTAAGGGAGGTAAGAAAACTGAAGTTGCAAGCTCACTGAATAGGTTTGCAATCTTGAATTCAGTCTCTGACACTACTGCTGAGCAGACACACTCATCTAGTAAGGAAGGCACAAGCAATGAGAATGAGGTTGTGGAAGAAGAAACATCCTATTTTTCTCCCAAAAAAACTAGAGCTGCAGCAGCTGGGGTAGCTGATTTAATGAAGGCTTTGAAAACCAAGAAGAAAGGGCACATTGACAAAGGGTCAAAGCAGGTCAAGACAGTAGTACCTGTCTTAGGAAGCTCTACCTCCTCCTCCTCATGAGTGTGGTATTCTGGAATGTAAGAGGGCTTAATAGCCCTCTTAAACAGAAAAGTGTTGCTAGGAGAATTAATAGTCTCAAGGCAGATTTGGTGTGTCTCCTAGAAACTAGAGTGAAGCAAAATAATATGCCAGGAATAATGGAGAAGTCATTCTATGGCTGGCAAATGCATCATAATTATTCTTCTGCTTATAATGGCAGAATTTGGTTTATGTGGAGGGACAGAATGCAAGTGAGCTTGACTGCAGAAATGGACCAAAGTATCACTTGTTCTGTTGCTCTAAATGCCAAAAAGTTTAGTATAACAGCAGTTTATGGAAGCAATAGTAGCATGGAAAGAAAAATACTCTGGCAGCATCTTGAAGAATTGCAAAGTTCCTTCTTGGATGAGCCTTGGCTTATTGCTGGAGACTTTAATGTGACAACTCACCCTTCTGAAAGCTCAGAGTTCAAGGGCACTCATGTTTTAACCCCTGACATGAAGGATATCACAGACTGTATGAACAAGATTGATGTCTTTGATCATGCAAGCACAGGCCCAGTGTTTACTTGGACCAATCATCAGATTGAAGGTTTCCTTGCCAAAAAGCTTGACAGAGTGATGGTAAATGCTGATTGGCATATCAGCTTTAGGCAATCACATGTGGAGTTCTTACCTCCAGGAGAATCAGATCACTGCCCTGCCCATGTTAGAATGAATGTTGCTATGCATTCACCCCCTAAGCCTTTTAAATTCTTCAATTTCTGGACAAAGCATCCAGAATATTTGCAGACTGTGGAACATTCTTGGAAGGAGCCTGCAACTGAAGACCCCATGTCTATCTTCTTTCACAAGCTGAAGAGGCTTAAGTCAGCTTTGAGAACACTCAATTCCACAAGTTATGGGAACATCTCATGGAGGGTCCAGGAGAAGAGAAAGGAGCTGGAAGCTTTGCAGATGCAGATACTTTCTCAGGTGCCTTCACCAGATCATGTTGCTAAGGAGAAATAGCTTTTCTCTGAACTCAAGGAGCTCTCATTAGCTGAAGAAAGCTTCTATAGGTAGAAATCCAGAATCAGATGGATCAAAGAGGGGGATCAAAACACCAATTTCTTCCACAAACAAGTAGCTACAAAGCACAATAGGAATGTCATCAAGGTTCTGTTTGATGAAACTGGCAAAAAGCTTGAGGAATTTGACCAGATTTCTAATGAAGCCATTGGTTTCTTTCAGAGACTAATGGAAACTGAGGACAGCCAGGTTCCAGGCTGCTCAAAGGAATTCTTGGCTGAGCTGCTCATAAATCATCTCTCTGAGGAAGAGAAGGGAAAAATTACCAGACCAGTTACAAGGGAGGAAATAAGGAATGTTTTTTTTGTTCAAAATGGTGAAAAGGCCCCAGGATCAGATGGGTTCACTGCCCATTTCTTTAAAACTTCCTGGCAGATTGTGGGAGAGGAGGTTATATCAGCTATCCTACACTTCTTCCAAACCAAACATCTCATGCATGCTTTCAACTCCACAATAGTGGCTTTAGTCCCTAAAAGCTCAAGTCCTAGCTGCATAAAGGACTTCAGGCCCATTTCATGCTGTTCTGTTTTCTACAAAAGCATTACAAGGATCCTGGATTGTCTTCCTTCCTTGATCTCAAGCAATCAGAGTGCCTTTGTCAAGGGCAGAAGTATTACTGATAACATACTCATGGCTCAAGAAATGGTGAGAGGGTATGGA
This sequence comes from Fremontodendron californicum, assembly GCA_030761205.1. NCBI lineage: Eukaryota > Viridiplantae > Streptophyta > Magnoliopsida > Malvales > Malvaceae > Fremontodendron > Fremontodendron californicum. Next base: position 5,576,118 of record JAULJL010000009.1, on the reverse strand, counting down.
AGAACATCTCTCTCCCCTAGGTGTGCCATCAAGATTGACTTGCAAAAAGCCTTTGACTCTATCAGCTGGAACTTTCTCTCAAGGTTCTGCTTGCTCAAGGATTTCCCCAAGATTTTGTTGATTTGATTGAGGTATGCATCACATCTCCTAGGTTCTCCATATCCATTAATGGAGGGCTTGTGGGATACTTCAAAAGGGCTAAAGGAATAAGACAAGGGGACCCTATTTCCCCATATCTGTTTGTGATGGTTATGAATGTCCTTTCAAGATTGCTGGACACTGGGGCACAGCATGGGCTGTATGCATATCACCCAAAGTGTCATAGAATTCAGCTTACTCATTTGTGTTTTGCAGATGACTTGTTAATATTCTCAAAGGGAAATTTGGATTCCATCATGGGAATCAAAGGCTTGCTGGAACATTTCTATTCCATCTCAGGGCTGCAGCTTAATACTCAGAAGAGTGAGATCTACTCCTCGGGTATTGACACTTCCAAGCTAATGGACATTCATCTACAGACTGGATTTAAGATAGGTCAGCTCCCTGTCAGGTACCTAGGAGTCCCTTTGGTCATTAGGAGACTCACTGAAAAGGACTGTGCTCCCTTGCTTGAGAAGATATTGCAGAGGATTAATGGCTGGGCAGCAAAGCAGCTCTCCTATGCAGGTAGACTCCAACTTATTCAATCGGTATTGTTTAATGTGCAAAACTACTGGTGCAGGCATTTTGTACTCCCTAAAGCAGTCATAAAGAGAGTTAACCAGCTTTGCACAAGATTCTTCTGGAAGGGGAAGGAGACTTCAGCTCCTAGGGCAAGGATCAAATGGAGCTCCATTTGCTTGCCAAAATCAGAAGGTGGACTTGGTCTAAAAGACTTACAGTCTTGGAACAGGGCTTGTATTCTGCAACATATATGGTCCTTGCTTGCTCAGGCAGGATCATTATGGATTGCCTGGATAAAAGCCTATGTGCTTAAAGACCAAAGTCTCTCGCAGGTCTCTATTAACCAAGGTAGCAGTTGGACATGGAGGAAACTGCTGCAGATGAGGGGACTAGCTATGCAATTCATCACATTCCATGATGGATTACCAGTATTGTAGTTCCCTGGAGGGAAATACACTGTGACAAAGGTTTGGAATGAGTTGAGATCCAAGCAGGAGAAGGTTAGATGGGAAAAGTTGTTATGGTTCCCATTGCACATCCCTCGACATTCAGTGCTGACTTGGATGGCAATTTTGAATAGGTTGCCCACCAAAGATAGAATGATTGCTTGGGGAATGGAGTTGAATGGAATGTGTACTCTTTGCCACACTGAACTTGAAACCAGAAACCATCTCTTCTCAGAATTGCATAGAGCAGGTACCAGTTGGGATGTTGAATTCCAATGGTTGGTCAGGAAGCTTAAAAGGAAGGCTCTTCTCTCAACCATTCTACGCCTAGCCTGGAATGCCAGCATTTATCTAACATGGAAGGAAAGAAACAGAAGATGTTTTTCACAGTCTCATTCCACAGTGGAGGAGATCATTGGAAGCATAATGGAGATAGTTAGGATGAGATTATCGGGGATGAAGAACATAGCTCCGGATGCAGTTAACACAAGTCTCCGAAATAATTGGAACTTAAGTATTGAAATGTATACTAGTGATTGAAGGAGTTGTTGGGTTGTTTATCAGCTTAAGAACCTAAGTGTTTTTCTTTGAGTGCTAGCCTCATATGATGGTTATAATGTATTTCTTATAGCAGTTTCTACTGCTTCTTGGATAATAACAATTTACTTATCCAAAATAAATGTAAAAAATTATTTTAAAATGGTAAATAAATAATGATTTTGTTAACGAGTGTTCTAAGGCCAAGAGTATTTTTTAAGATTACTAAATATAATAATATCTTCAATTAATACATTAAAAATGATAAATATAGTTGTCAACTTTTGCATTTAATACAATGTTATTACTATAAATAATATATTAATTAATCTTAAAAATTGCCTTAAGGGCACTCATTAGTAAAATCTAATAAATAATCTTTAACTGATGTTTATAGACACCTTTCTAACGGACTTTACATAAAAAAGTATAATTAATGCATTATTTTTTTTAATTCAATAAAAATAATATATAAAATACAAAAAAATTTAAATTAAATAAATAAATAATTCTTAACTAATACTCATAGACAATAATTAAGTGAGCCCATTAATATTATCTTTCATTACTTTTTGTTCAAATGATAAGGGAATTTTAACCTTGTTTTTTAAATAAGAAGTTACGAATTAACCAATTGAGTCAAAATGTTTGTATGTCTCAAATTTTTAATGTTAAAGGTATAATGACATCACAATATGAACAAATAAGATGAAGCTTAAAAACCTTATTTTGCATTATGGTCCTAATTGATATAATTATGCTTTTTATTATCAAACTTGAGGAAAATAAGATGCATCTCTAGTAAAAAAAGTTTTGCTAATGAGTATTTTTAAAATACTTTATAATATTAGTTAATATATTATTTAGAATAATAATATTATATTTAATATAATAGTTGATAACATTATTCATTAATTTTAATGCATTGGGAAAAATATTATTATACATAATAACTTTAAAAAATGTTCTTAGGACACTTGTTAATAAAATTCTTAATAAAATTATATCCCACCTCTCAATTTATTTATACAACATATTTTTCATTTTTTAACATTTGAACAAAATCAATCTAATTAAAATCTAAACTAAGAAATTTATTTTTGAATTTTTTAAAATTTCATTTATTTGGTACTTTTGTTATTTATTTATTTATTATTTTTAGTTCATCTTTTTTTTTTACTTTTAATTTTTTATTAAAAAAATAAAAAACACTAATAAAATTAAACCTTAACTTTTCACCTGAACATCGACCACTTGATTATTTAATTTGTAAGTTGTAAATTTCTAGTAAGTCTGGCCAAATTTTTTTTTTCTTTTCTAGTAAGTATTAACCAAGTGTAGAATTTTTTTTTGTCTTAATAATCTTGTGCTAATTAAATTTACTATTTACTGTGAGTTACATTAGAAATTACCAAAAGTGAATTTGATCAAATTAAGCGCTTGTTTTGACAATCCAACGGTCCAAATTAAACACAAAGTAAAAAGCTTGTAATCAATAACTAACCATTGGTCTCCAAACAGTTAAAACTTAAAAGTTAAAACGTATCTTTCCATTCTCGTCCCTTTTTAAACCTCGAACACCATTCCCCAATCCAACGCTCCAAAAACACCCGCGAAACCTCGTGGCGGATCGACCACTCTCCAAACTTGTTCGACATTTAACCACTATGTGGGCTAGAGTGCCGTTTGAGGTTCAAACCTTACCACCACCCCATCCTTAACGTTAACCTAGAGCCGTTAACCGAGAGAGTTTTGTGAAAAACTGAAGAAAAAAAAAACACGTTAATTCTCCTCAACGGCAGTTAACGGAGACGTCGGTGGTGATATATTCGTTATAATAAAACCTTCACTTTTTTTTTTCTTTTTTTTTTTTTGTGTGTTTTTCTCTCTCTTTGTTTCAACGGGCGAGGATTTTTCGAAACAAAGGAAGAAACGTTGGAGTTCCTTTTAACAAAGAAACGTTTTTTTGTTTGGCTCGAAAAGGAATTTTCTTGAAGGAGCTGGAGCTTGATTCCCGCCACTCAGGTGGGTTTATCTTCTTGAATCAGAATTCTTTGGGTTCTTTTTTTTTTTGGGTTTTGATTTTTTTATTTATTTTCACTGTTTTGATCATGTTTCTTGAACCTCAAGTACCTTGGATTCGTGAAAATTTTATTGGATTTTTACTTTTTTGGGTTTTAAACCCTAGAATAATGTTTAAATGATGTACGATTTTGGTTTTTTTATTTGTTTTTGATCTGATTAGTGAATTTAAGATCTGGTTATGTCTGTTTCTGTGTTTGGCGGTGGTGGGATTGGAGATTTTGGTTAAAAGTGGGATTTTAAGGGTTTGGAGTGGTCATGATTCATGAATAAGTTATAAGTTATTAAAGGTTTTTCCTTTCTTTCTTTTGTTTTTCTTTTTTCTCTTTCGTAGTCTTTTTGTTGATTATGATTTTGGGGTTTTGGAGATGATTGCAGAAAGAGATGGCTGAGTTAAGGATAGAGGAATGTTGTCTTGAGAATAAACAATTAACCACCGCATCAAGTTCTTCTGTATCCGAAAGCGGTGGCAGTGCAGTTGTAAAGTCCCCCGGCATATCTAGTCCAGCACCAACATCACCAAATCATCGGTACTGTCCCTTAATAACTTCTTTAGTGTTTTTTTTTTTTTTTTTTTTTTCGTATAGCTCAACTTGTTTGGATTCTGCTGATTTTGCTTTTACTTGTTTACACTTTTGTTTTTTGGTCGAGTTCATGATTGCTGATTACATTAGATGTGGTGCACCAGCACAGACTGTTGAACATTTCTTTCTAGTGCTCAAACTTGTCGTTTAACCAATTGCATCGAGTTTATTATTTTGAACAATGTTTCTGCCAGCTGAGAGTAATTGTATTATACTGAATTTGCAGGAGGACTACTGGCCCCATTAGGAGAGCAAAAGGTGGCTGGACACCAGAGGAGGTAAAACATTTTTTTCCCTTTGTATTTGCATTAATTTATCCGAATTACTATCTAGATAAAGTGCTTCTTTTTATTTATATCCTATCATTTGGTTAGATAACCATTGTGAAGTCAGTCCAGGTGAGTTGTTTAATCATCTAGCATGGATTCTAGAATAATTGAAGTGTCATTCAGTGTTTTTACTCATGTTCATTCTTTGCAGCTGCTACCTGTTTTTTAACATTGTTTTCTGTTTTTATTGATTGCAGGATGAGACATTAAGAAATGCTGTTGCAGCTTTTAAGGGGAAGAGTTGGAAAAAAATAGGTTTCCTTCATTCCTCAGATTTTGCTTTTTTGTTATTTGTGCTATGTTTATTTACTAGCTGCTTTTTCCAATGTGACAAATCTGATTTGACTTTTTTGGTTAGAAGCTATTATATCCTATCCATGTTGTCTAACAAAAAGTAAACTTAAGGTCTTGAATAATGGATAAATAATCATCTTGACTTTTTCACTTGTTGTAATCATGGTATCAGCTTTCTATTTAAAGTCCTGTAACTGGTCTTAACATTTGCATATGATTGTGCAGCTGAATTTTTTCCAGATAGATCAGAAGTGCAATGTCTACATAGATGGCAGAAGGTCTTAAACCCCGATCTTGTTAAAGGACCTTGGACTCAAGATGTAGGCATTTTAGGCTCTTTCTTTTATGCTATCTGTGTTTGCAGTTCATAAAACAAGCATTAAACTTTGTGTTGCTTTTTTCCCCAGGAGGATGATAAAATTGTTGAACTTGTATCAAAATATGGGCCCACAAAATGGTCTGTTATTGCAAAATCTTTGCCTGGACGAATAGGGAAACAATGCCGCGAGAGGTAATTTGTTAAATTTTAATTCCTTTTATTTGCATTCCCTGAGAGTCCTTAAAGTGCGGGATATTTAAATGTTGATATGATTTTCCAACAGTTAAAATGATTGCCTGCCTTTTATTTTTATTTGTATATTAAGTAAAGGGTTTTGCTAACGAGTGCCCTTAAGGTACTTTTTAAGGTTAGTTAATATACTATTTATAGTAATAGCATTGTCTTAATTGCAAAAGTTGACAACTTTATTCGTTATTTCCAATGCATTGGGTGAAGATATTACTACATATAGTAACCTTAAAGGGTGCCCTTAGGGCACTTAGTAAAATCCTTAAGTAAATTATGTACTAGTTTATTAAATAAGGTTAGTATAATGAGGTTATTGATATTGTTGATTTTTTTTTTTTTATAATCCACTTTGGTGTCCTAATCTATTCATGTAAAACAAATGAATGGGTTGATTATTCCATGCTTAATCAATGTTCTGCAGATGGCACAATCATTTGAATCCTGATATAAAGAAGGATGCTTGGACGTTAGAGGAGGAATTGGCCCTAATGAATGCGCATCGGACATATGGGAACAAGTGGGCTGAAATTGCTAAAGTTTTACCTGGAAGGTATCATTCTTTTCTAGTTACATAGTTCTTGTTCTAAAGCTTAGTCCAGCATAGTTGACCAAAGAGATGTTGGTAAATTATTTTGAAATGCCAGTTGAAGCGTTTGTAGTAGCATGCTAGCTCTAGCTTATAGTGCATTTTGTTTATGCAGGACTGATAATGCAATAAAGAATCACTGGAATAGTTCATTGAAGAAGAAGTTAGATTTCTATTTGGCTACAGGGAAGCTTCCACCAGTTGCGCAAAATGGTCTCCAAAATGGGACTAAGGATATAAATAAACCTGCTGCAACCAAAAATTTGCTCGTTTGTTTGAAAAAAGAATCAGATTCAACTGCTCAAACATCATCGGGAACTACGGATATATGTAAGCCAGAGGAAGATGGAAAAGATCAGTTGGAGTCCTCTGCTCCAGTTCAAGATATGGCTGCTTCATCAAGTCTTATTCCAAATGAGTCTGCTCATACTGAAAGTGCAGAGTGCAAGGCCCGGTCATTTGATGTAAATCTCTGCTGCTGTAACGAAGAGTCACGGGCGAAGTTTGAGAGTCGCAGAATCAGCTCTCAAATTGTTGAAGACAAAGTTGTTGAGACACAAGCACGGCATGGTACTCCAACTGATGGTTCTTTATGTTATGAGCCACCTAGATTACAAGGTGATACTTTATTAGACTCCGATAATTTAAACAAGAAAGGCATGCAACATGAATGGACCTCTACTCCTATCACATCACCCATTAGTTTCTTCACTCCGCCTTGTGTGAAGGGCAGTGGTTGTTTAAGTGCACACAGTCCTGAGTCTATTCTTAGAATTGCTGCTAAGAGCTTCCCAAATACACCTTCTATATTTCGAAAGAGAAAGACAGGAGCTCAATCGCTTACGCTTCCTAATAGAATAGGAAAAATGAATGAGGAAACAGTCAAGGATAGGATTCAATTATCTGGTGAACAGGAAAGAACTGAAAATAGTCTCGAAAGGGCTCAATTTCGTGATGAAGATTCATGCGAGAGTCCTGCTTGTCAAGGCAATAGCAGCATTGGGCTTAATTGTACAGCATTTAATGCATCTCCTCCATACCGGTTAAGATCTAAAAGAACTGCTGTTTTTAAGTCTGTGGAGAGACAACTTGAGTTAACATTTGATAAAGAGAGGCATGAAGATAATATAAAATCTTCTGATCTATCAGTGAATGGTAGCTCTCCTAGTGAAGATTGCTTGCATGCAACGAGGATGGGGGTCACATAGTGCTTAAACTGTAAGTTATGGTGTTGCATTTCCTATTTTAAAGTCTGTTAAAAAAAACACAGAAATTTTATGCTTTTTCTGTGGTTTTCTACATTGATTATAAGTCAGTTGTGTTCATGCTTAGGATGAAACATCTGCAACTCCCTCTCAAACTTTGCCTGATAAACATTACCACTACTGAAACTTTGCAATCACCATATATACACAGAATCATGTTTTTCTATCTTGTAACTTTTTGCTCTCTCGTTCAAGTTTATCCTATTCAATTCTCTATGGGCTTATTTCACTCACTCTCTCTCTCTCTCTCTCTCTTCTGTCTTATAGGATGAGGCAAATATGCTCTTGAAGTTGGCTCTCTGTTTACTGAGCAATGGCATCCGAATTTCCATTCGCAGCAAGACTTAGAAATTTTACGAATTCGTAATATTCTTTGTCAGGAGGGGCACCTTCAATGCCATTGCTCAGTCATGTTGCAGATATGGTAATTGAAACTAGTCATGATATCAAGACCTACATGGACAAGATTCTATGGCAGCAGTTTTCCAGCCTGTGTCAAAATAAAAGAGAGATCCATTTTGAAGAATATTGACTGACTATTTTGTACAGTGACTCAGAATAGAATGTTTTAAGCTGAAACAGAAGTGAGTGAGATTGAGATTGTTACCAAAACAATCTGTATTTAAGGTTTTTGAGTCCCACTTTTCTGATCCTTTTTCCACATTTGAATAGAAAATTCAATACATTCTTCAATCCATGTAATCAAATTCTCTTTTCTTCTCTTGCCTAATTATCCTTCCAACCGGACTAAACAAAGTTTCCTATATACTGGAGTGTTTAATTTACTAAGAATCACATTTTTTTTTAATACACAATAACAGCTATAAACTATTAATACATAAATATAAGGGTTTTTTTTCCCCTTTTTTCTCTTCCTATAGATTAAATGGACAGGTGTGGGAGTATTAAAATTTGCTAGTGTGCCTTCAACCTTATTTAGTATTACCTTAACATGTAAAAAATTCCAAAACATTATTTTGACTAAAACCATACAAATTTGTTACTTATTTTTAAGTGAGTCGAGTTAATGAAGTTAACATGAAATAATTGATGTAACATCTTAATTAATGGTAGAATTTTCATTTTTCTTGCTAATGTCAATAGTTCGTGATATAATACACACTATGGTGAAAGACTCCCATCATTTATCCAAATAAAGCAAAAATAAATATAAATAGAAAAAACTAGTATTAAATTTTTTTTCTCCTACATGCAGTAGAAGGATAAGAATGCTTTCTACCAACTTTTATTCAAATCTTAACTTGGACTTCGTTTGGTCCCAAAAAAAAAAATAATAATAATAAATTGAAATTAAAATTAAAATTTCTTATCTCAAGTAAAATTCGGTCAAAGTATCTAAAAAATCTCTATACTATATCATCTAGTGTAAATTAGTTCATTTGCTATAAAATTGAATAATTTAGTCATTATATTTTTAAAATTGAAGCAAAAAAGTAAAATCAATGATTAGTATAACCAAAACTGTTAAAAAAACTGACGTGACATTTAACTTTATGTTTATTTATTGACGTGAATGTCAAATATTGACGTGACACAAATAAAATATATTATTTTAAACTAACGTGAACAAAATAACAAATTAAGTTTACTAAAATACCACATCCAATTATTTTTTGTCAACTTAATTTGTTATTTTGTCCACGTTAGCTTAAAATAATATATTTTATTAATGCCACATCATCAAATAAACACAGGATTAAATGTTACGTTAGCTTTTTTAATTCATTATACTAATTAGTGATTTTACTTTTTTTGCTTCAATTTTAAAAATACAAAAATTAAATTATTCAATTTTGTAATAGATGAACAATTTTACATTAAATAATATAATAAAGAGATTTTTCAAATATTTTGACCGAGAAATTCACCTAGAAGGATGGATCTATATTTTTTAGGGAGGGCATAAAGAGATTAATGGCAGAACTATGATGACTCCCCAAAATCTTATCCCAAAGATTTCAATATCATCTCGTATTTTTAAAAGAAAATTTTCAGAAGGTTATAGCAATTCTTTTCCCGGAAAATGGTTGATTAATTTTTCCTGATCCTTTTCGATGTTAACCTTTCCAAACACTAGAAAACAGAACAAGTAGATTGTATTTTCCTTTACCGAACAGAAACCTAAGAAAACCATTCATTAAAGTGAGACGAACACATTTATAAACACTTAAAAAACCAACCCAAAACCCCACCCACGTAAAATTGTAATAGAGTATATATATTCAATTTTTAAAATTTTTTCATATATTTGATTTTTTTTTTTCTTCATAAATTTGAAAATTTATATCTTCATACCTAATGTCAAACACGAATACTTTAAGAAAAATGAAAAGAACACAAATATCAAACACTCCGAATAGCATAAATTGTAGCCATCGACTTAACCAGAAACATTATGGGAAGAGCTGCTGTCTCGTGAAAATGTTCAACTATTTACAACATGTTAAATGCCCATAAAATTGAGAAAGATTAAACCACTTTACATTAGATTAGAGACTATAGCTCCACTTCTCGATTTGAAAATGGAAGCTCATGAAACCCCAACCCGGTGAACAAAGGAGAGAAAATGAGAAAAAGTAGAAAAAAATTATAGGAAAAATCAAACTGTTGTCTCTTTTGAAACCATTGTCTTGTCTCCCATCAACACAGTGATTTATGAATCAATTTTAATTAACATTTTCTCTGTTCTTCAGAGAAGTAGATACATATTACACAATGACATAAAATGCAGTCAAATGATTCTATAACTAAAAGAACTAAAAGAAGAAAGGTAATACCACAAATAAAGTTCCACTAAACTGACCTGATTACCAGTATGTCTCCAGCCATAATGGCCACATGCCAACATCAAAATCCAAGATCCCTAACTTAGTTTGCAGAATTATTTTATGGATACTGGCAACCTTCAGTTTTGTAAACCATTTTCTATGCAATTGATGTCTTGCTAGCAAATAGAAAAATAAAGGATGCAAAAGGTCAATCATCACCTTGATCATGAAACCAAACTAAACCATGAAGAAGGTACCAATGGTAGTTTGGCCGAGAACCTTCGAACTCCGATCAAGGCCATGAGAAGCAACCTATTAAAGAGGAGAAAATAGATTATTATGAATATCAGGAAATAAAAAACAACCTCTAGTGTCATGGATATAAAAAAAATATATAAAAAAAATAAAATAAAAAGAAAGAAAGATTCCCAAATCACCATGTAAGTTAGAGCAGCATAACGTTCCTCATTCAAGTACAGTGGTTTTCCCCTATGCATTTCAATATCCTGAAATAAGAAAATGATGTAAGAATAACACAAATAGATCATAAGAAAACCCTTTCATATGATATGAAAGTACAGAAACACAATGCAAAGCAAACATGTAGACATTTAAATTTTAAGATCCACTGCCATAACATGCCAACCATATGGAATTCAAATTAAGAATTCTGATATCTCATAGAAGTTTCAAGCAAATAAATAATTTCTAAAGAGCACTTAAACCTTCTATATATCTTTTTACTGCAAGGAAAATAAATCAGCTTCAGAATCTCTAACATTTTGATAAGTTCAATCAAGTTTTAAAATAAATTCAAACAGAGTATCAAGTAGATTAGCCTTTAATAATCAATCATTCAAATTTTCCCAAGTCTCTTAGCATTGAATTGTACCAAAGGGGAACTGAAGTGGATCCTTGATTGATGAATAACGAGGTGGATAGGGTGAGATTATGCACCCCTGTCCCTTGGGGCTCAAGAAAACACCTATCCTTCATGGTCAGTAGTAATATTTAATCTTGATTTGTCAAATTAGTTATTCGAATTTCTTTTCAGGATAGAAAACTCTTTCCATAAGAGGGTGCACTCCAGATTTACAAAATAAAGTCACCCGAGTTCCTATGTGCTTTGTTGGAGATTTGACTCTAATAGCTGCATGGGACCTTCATGCCATCCTGAGTTATTCTCCCATCAGCTTCATTTTACATTTAGCAAACTGTCCCAAAGGATTACTTTAAGATGAAGATAAATCTGAGATAGTGTCTGTCTGGGTCTGCAAAAGTTGCAGGAATTTCATTCCTGCTCAATGCTCAATGAGCCAACATTGTCTCAATGACCAAAACAACTCTAGGTCTGAAATAAGTATTAGAAACTCAGGCACAGCAAATGCTAAACCGCTATTTCTGTCCACTCTTTAACTTGTAACAAATAGCAAGGTCCAAAAAGGCTCATGAACTTTCCAAACTTGGTAAATTAAGGCCCTTATATGGTTGATACCAGTAACAGTCATAATCATCCTTCGCAGGTTTAGGAGTACAAGAGACTGAAAGTGCAACATGTCTGATCCTATAACACTCATAGTAATCGATATTTTATTTGCTTCATCCTCGAGTTTCCAAACTACATGATTGTTACAAACTTTGCTAATAAAAAGAAAATGCTTTACCTCTTCACCAAATGCATCCAAATATGGAGAAGGCCAAGGAGCTTGACGTGCACATCTTTGTAGTAGGATTGTTGTTCTCTATTACAACAACAAAGACTATTAGCCATTTTCATGAAATATTACGTAAAAATTTCCAGGAAAAAACTAGGAGATCAATACCTTTATCAACAGAAATACACCAATACCAGCACCGCAGGTCATTGCATGAGCTATGCATCCATTCTCCCTAGTAAGGAAAATATTGAAGAAGGCAGTACTTTATATTTTACTATAAAATCTTAACAATGAGACTACTAGAGAATCATGGATAAATACACATGTTAAGCACAAAATCAGCAAAAGAAAGGAAAGTTAAACATTAACCTGCAGCATGATTTCCAACTTGGAGAGCATAATCTACCACACAATAGGCATAATGCAGGCTCATCAAGCACAGCTTTGCAGTCAGGGCAACACTGCTTTATATACCTGTTAAAACACACATCTATTCTCATGAATGAAGATATTCTTAAAAGAGGACCAATATCTGCATGTCTAAGGATGGATTTTGTAACAAACCTTTGCAATAGGTCTTGATAAACATGAGGTAGGCTCATCAACTTAAATGGAACTGCAGGATTGCAGTAGAAAACATTTTGGAAACTACAGGTTTCATATACCTTGTTGAAGTGATGAAACCATTTTAATGCAAATGATCGGGAGACTTCATCCTCGAGAACAACATCTATAGGAGGAATCTTAAACATCTTCTCCAGTTCTTGTACTTCATTGAGCTCCACTGAAGTACTTTCAGTTGTATCCATCATATCAGCTGTCATATGAGATGACTCCCACATATTATCCCTATCACAGAATGGTGCTGGGACAGAAGACTTAAGCAATTTCCACAACAATGCACATCTCCGCAAGTAAGGGAAACTCAGTCTTTGAATCATATGTTTAATATCACAAGAATGGTCAACATCATTTGATACGAAATACCAGTGAGCATAATCAGATCCTCTAAGAATGCCACAGATATCAGTAATTAGGCAATGATTGGAACCTAACCCATTGATGTTACAACCATGTCTCCGACAACATATAATTAAAGCCTGAAATCAGCATATCACATTCAGAAATTTTGTTGTAGTGCCAAATTAGAGTGACTAATAGTTTCATTCATAGAAAATGACTGCTTTGAGGAAAATTCCATACAGAAAATATCATCCTTTGAAACAAATCCCAAAAAGAAAAAATCTACTGTTTGGATAAAACCATATAAATATCTCCCTAAAAGTTTAGAAGTTTCAATGTTTCTTCATATTGTTTCATTTGACCAGAAACATTGTCCGTAACCAAATTTTCTTGTTCATATCAGACACAAGAAAATCCAAAAAAAAAAAAGGTATAAATAGACGAAAGGAACCTATATGAAGGGAGATAGTGGCAAACCTGAACCACCGAGACAAAATAGAAGATATGCACAAGGGGTAACAGGGACTCCTCGCATGAGATAAACGGGCAGGGAAGACAGAAGAGAACCCACATCAATGATGAGAAAGGGTCACGAGCAAGAACAGGATCAGATGCCCGATTCCATAATTGAATATCAGGATATAATGCTTCGTTATCATCATGTTTCAAGATACGAAGGAGATTGTCTGTCAAGATAAAATCATGAGTCCAACATTTATACCACAGGAATCCAAAACTAAGACAACTTATCTGCTGTTTGATAATTGTATATACACTTAATGACAAAGATGATAACACCAACACCAACACACACACACACACACATATATACTAATAATAATAATGCTGCTCCTTTCATTGACTTGTTTAAAGAAACATTCTCTCCCTCTCTCGTGTCCCTCCATCCCTCTGGTTGTTTTATTAGCATGAGTGGAAACTTTTACCATTTTACTTCAGTTTTAGCATGACCTTTTAGATTTATTTGTGATTCACAAACCATCAAAAGACCAGAATAAATCCTTCATAACACATCTGAGTTTATCAAGAACTTACTTGGATAACCATGATTTCTATTTTTTAAATATATCTACAATCTCTAGAATTTACTATCAGACATTCTGCACAAATTTTAGTGTCAAATTTCAAGTGAATCTCAAAGCAATAAATAGTGAAAATCATACCTTCCTGTTTATGTCTGGTGCTGCGGCTATCAAAGGAAACCCCAGAGCAAATAGACTCTGCAAATAGTTGAAGACCTCTAAATCTTTGAAGAGCATGAAGAGAATTTGTACTGCTCAGGTTCTGGACAACTCTTTGCAACAAGGAAAATATAAATTCACTAGAAGATTTAAATTCCTTATACAAAGAAGTAAGACTGTAATTTGTGGCCATAGAATTCTTTCCACTGCGAGCAGCAATTTCTGTTGAAATAAGAGAATACTTAAGAGTATCCCATAAAATTATTGGGTGGCTTAACCTTGGAGATCCTAAGAACCTATCCTGCTTTTTTGAAAAATACATTTTAGACAGCACACGAGATATAGGTTCCAGATTCTGACTTGTTCTTTCTTTTCTTTGAAGAGAAAGAGCTTCAAAGAAATCAGGGCCCCCAACCACCTTGGCGGCGGTTTTTAGAAGACAAAAACCTTGCTGAAGCAGAAGGGAACAGATTTCTTCGTTTGGTGCAGATGGAGAACCTAAAGCAGGCACTTGATCAACAGTTGAAGTCATACGATGCCTTCCAGCCTTTTGGAAAGTCCCATTCACTGCAGGCAAGATAGAATTTGCTAGTCGACGACACACAGGACACAGAAACTCTCCCTGACAAAGCAAACAAGTACAAGATCAACATCAAATGTAAGATAAGGATTTTGCAAAAGAATAATTTTTGTGAAGCTTGAACCTGATTAGGATCCACAATATGTGCCCCCTCAAAGAAACTTCTTCGGCCATATCTGTAACCACAGAACAAGAAGATATCTTAAGCACTTTCATGCAAGAGCACTTCTCTGCAGGCACATGTATGGACAAACACATAGCGCCCATTTAAAATTTCCAAGTTAAAAGGCATTTCTGCGAATTTCGGTTCCTTGTTAAATGAAATTACAAATAAATTTCAAAAACCATCCAAATCATAATCTGAAGATTCGTCAAGGTGTTTTCAGGGTTCAATTAACAGAACTCACAGTTATAGAAGGCATTATGAGGTTGAAATTAACCCAGACTACGAAGGTAGGTACAAGATGTTTGAGGATTTAAAGGCTCGCAAATACCTTATCTCTTGCTTGAAATATGATATTCATTTACATAAAAACTTTTTAACTTTGACAAAGCTTATACAGTATCTTTATTTTCTTTAATTCTTACCATGGTCCATCACATATTTTCATCTCATAACACATAGTCTCTTACTATTTAATAACTAGTACACCAAAAGAAAATTCGTAAAGAATCTGAGTTAGATAACCATTATTCCTAGATCCCTTTTAAATGCAATGTAAAAAAGCACAACATCTTGCCACCATATTCTTTGATCTGAAATATATCTCAAATGCAATTGAAAATTACAAATCCCTACAAACCACAGGTAAACTTTCACCATTGTCACTCTTGTGCATCGAGTCTTTGACTCTTTAACTAAATTTAGGTATGGAAATTTCCAATCACGTGATTCCTGCTCCATATCCATACTGGTAATTACATTAACTATGAATAGCAATAAATTGTGATTGATGAGTTTGTGAAGACATTTTGAGGTTTCAATAGAGCAATCCCTTCACAAAAGGACAATATGAAGTCCAAAACAAAGAACTAAATTATAAGTTCAAACCTCATGATTGCTGTGAGAAAGAATGATCATATATGGTTGCATGAGCGTTCAAATTTAATCTCTTAGTGACATTCAAAATTATGTTAAAAGAAATAAGCAAACCTATGTAATAAGAATTAAAAATGATCTTTTTTAAGAAGACTTACCTTTCCTTCAGTGATGATAAATAGCGATCAAGACAATCCTGATGTACAGCATGCCCACAGGAAGAAAGATAAATTCCATCACAATCTAACGGGCCAAATCCATCATAAACAAGAGGCTGTGAAGTAGATTCTGTCAACCCTCTATCACCATGACTGTTTTCAGTACCCAAAGAGTTTTCACTTGTCTCACTTGAAAGTGCAACAATGTATTTCCCAAGTATGTCAGATTCAGCATCCCTGCTGCTTTCTGGAGAACTTTCAGTAGCAGAGGATACTTCATCTGTTTTAAAGCTTGAGCTTAACAAATTATCACACATTTCTTTACGAATAGATATGTACATATCTTCTTCCAGTGTCTCCAAATTATAAACGGTACTGTCCCTCACATCACTAGATGTGAAAGGTGCTTTAATGCTCCTCACCGAAGGAAACCGAGACTTGAAAAACTCAAGAATGACATTTACTTCACTGTGTTGCCCTTGCCCGTTATTGTCAGACTCAACAACTGGATTTTCAGTCAATTGCACCGACTGAGAAGCCAATCCTGAACTGCTGGCAGAGGCATTTGATCCAGACTGATCAGTCACCCTATTTGTGGGAATATAACCTTGCTCCTTGTCTGAACATCGATCCCATGATGGAGGACCTCTATCAACAAAGCTCAATAGCCTAGATTTCTATTTTTAAGAAAAAATAAATGTTAGTTCTTGCAGGAAAAAAAAGAAGATTCCGTTTGTCTCAAGTGCTGGGCAACCTAAAGACTAATCACTTACTTGGAGAAGAATCAAGAAAGAAATAGGATTTTTGGAAGTAGGATCATGGCAAAGAGAGCAACTCTGTTGCAAAGCACCTTCTGCTTCATGTTCAGTGTCAGAATTAGAAATTTCTGCTTCAGATTTTGAATCATCATCAGCAGTGGAAGTGATGCTAGACAAAAATTTGGATTGCTCTGCTTTCATTTTAGCCTGCAGGAAAAATTACAGAATACAGAAATGATTCAACCCACAAACTAACTAATACACCGAGATCATGTTCCATTTTAGTTCAACTTCCACATTTTGATTGGCTCCATGATTACACAAACACAGCAGCGCGGAATTGGCACAGTTAAAGGTGCTATTCAGTTTGTTAATCAATAGTCAGGCAATGCACCTAGCACTTAAATGAAGGGAACTGTCTATTTAGCATTTAGTACAAGTTTTTTCACCAGGCTAGTAAATAAATGACACATGGCATAAACCAATGAGTGGCAATCCCCTTTATGAAGAGAAAACCAGACCACTTACATGAAAATCCCAGATTCAGAAGAGAGATATTGGCCTCTGATTTAAATGATCGTCATTTTAGATGAATCACAAATTAAACTTTATACAGGCCAAGTACGAGCCGTTATAGTTAATATTAGCTGAGGAGCAAATCACAAAAATTCAAGATTGTTTAGATCTTTCACCTGCACCTACTAGCATTTTTTCAAAATTGCTTCACTCTCACTTCAAATGCACTTCAATATCTATCCTATTACATAACACTTATTATTATGATATTAGAGCATTTCTTTTTCCAAGCATTCCTTTCTTTTTTATTCTTAACATAAATTCACACATAATTCTAAGGCAAAATCTCACCAATATGGCAGCTTGTCTTTCGCGAGCTTTCGCCTTGCGCATCTCACTATCAGAGGCTGAACCTGATAAACTCCTATCAGTATTAGAAGTAGATTTTGATAGCTGGGTGACCACTTCAGGCGCAAGTTGTTGCAGTTTGGTCATGCACTGGGAATCAAGTTCAGCAAACTTCTTCAATAAACTTTCAATCAGAGGAGAAAAACTGCAGTTGCTGGATTCCAAATAGCTGTTTTCATTCTCTTGCCGATGCATTCTCATTAATGCAACAAGAAGTGATAACAAACTTTGTTTGCCAGCAGCATAGTTTAATGATTCAGTAATTTCTTCACTAGCAAAAGCTAGCATAGAATTTGGATCTCCAATATGACGTTCCACACGACCAGATCCATTCTGCTTCAAATATATGTCTAATGCTAATGAAAGTAAGTGCAGTGCTGTCATAAGGATACCATCAGGAGCACGTGATTCAGTAAATTTATCAGTGAAAACAGAATAAAATAACACTGCACGAATAATCTGAAGTGTCACTCTGCATGTAGCAATCCTAGCGACTCCCTCAAGAGGAGGATATATTTTTGTCCACCTAGGCAGCTGAGTAGTCATTGCAGAGGCACCACAGAAACGCAAATATCTTTCTTCTGCAACTTGCAAATCCCTCGAGTTCCAACGAGGGTGGTATAAGTCCAGCTCCTTCCAATAGGCCCAACGCAATGAATACATTCCCTAACATACATCAATATTATGAAATATTAACTGATCAAAACTATTTTGTCAACCCATAAACACTGAAAGGATATGTAAGACCACAAACTCCAACCTGATTAAAGCCTGACGGATTAGAGTATACAGCAACCCTATCTAAAATTTCTTGAAGCTGGTCAAACTTAGAAAGGTCGCGAGGTAGAGATTTCACTAGTTGACTGTGAGTGGCATCTCCAATGGCTAACTTATAAATCAACTCTCTTTTCAGACTGTCAGCAGTATTGCGTCCACAGAATCGCCTTTCTAGTAAAATTTGCATGATTAGAGTGAGCATTTCCTGAACGAGAACTGGCTCGTACCTGAAAGACAGTATCATTTAGCACAGTAACAGCTTCACATTATATCGAACATGAATTCAGAATCTTATAAGTGTCCTTAAGGGTGTACAGTGTGCATGGGAGTGCGACTGTCTGGGCCATCTTTGCTACTTGATGTTGCTTCCAAAGCAAAAAAGTAACATTTGGACATAGAAGGAAATAAAAGTAAAAAATTTGACTTCTATGAATAGCAAAAAGAAAGATTTCACTTCAATAGGGATTCATCATGCTCCCGTTGAAGTTATAAATTAGAAATATAATTTTGCTTTTTGCTATTTACTTTTACTTTAGCAAATTTTGAGAACGTAAATGCAGGCATAAAAACCAAGTAGCAAAAGTGGCAACCTAGTCAAGCCTTAAATTTCCTAATGAATTGGTGCATCCATTCCTTAAAGATATCCATTCAAATGGACAAAGCAAGAAAGCTTGGACCAAACTAACAAAAGTTATTTCCATTATGAGTAACATGCTCAATTATATTTACCAGTAAACAGAATGGACCATGCTACCCATATCCAAGCACACAGATTTCTAGTCACTCATGAAATTTGTAAAAGGAACTAAATGAAATTAAAAGCATTTCAATGATGTAAAGTAGAAGTTAAAGGGATAAACGCATACTCGTTTGACCCTTCAAGACTTAGAGAAAGGTAGTTTAATAGCCCAAAGCGCTCCACAATTCTCTTAACATAGAGATCAGGAGGAGCTAGTGCAGCACAGCACTGCAGCAAAAATAAATCAAGCTCCAAACCTTGTTCAGTCCTGCAAGTAAAGAACATCAGAAAGAACTTAACTAAAAAATCGAAACTTAGAGGGGGACTTTTTCCCGCTAGTTACAACCAACAAATAAAGCACAATTTAACCTACCAATGGATAGAGCGGTACCACTCACAAGATACTAGGGCAGCATCCCCATTCTTCCGCCACATTCCAGCAATAACTTGAGCACAAAATACCCTAATCCGTAAGGGATGCTCCATAACGAAGCCAGAGAATCCAAAAGGATAGCAGCCCCCGAGGACGTGGCCAAAGAAATCTGCATAAAGTGCTGATAACGAACTTGCCCAACAAGCATTTGTTATATTTGGCATTACAGATTCACCATAAGACATTCTTATTGCCTTCTGCAGAAGCAAGGAAAGTAATCGATACAATGGAATGTGAACAGATATCTCTTGCGAACTAACATCATAAATAATATCAGGCCATTCACACAAACTCAAAACACGTAGAGGAGCTAGTCCTATGCCACTGTCTGTCTCCATGGCAACTGGATCAATTTCAGCTGAAGAGCTTTTACTGTCTGAGCCTATATTTTTAGCAATCTCCATGTCATCACTTGCTTGATTTCCACTACATACAGGTGAAGAAGATTGTGAGCTACGATTTTCACTTGAACCAGTTAGTTTACCAACATATTTGCCTTTCCTAATTTTGTATAACGTTTTCTTTATTTCTAAAAAATTGCTATCAGAAATGCCACTACTATTTGGAGAAGATAAACTCTGAAGAACTGCAGGGGTACCCCCATCAACTTCCAACCAAGTCTCCATAGCCCTTAAGCACTCCTGTATTAACCAGATGACAGAGGAAGGAATTAAAAGATGAGATATGGAATCAGATCCAATTTCAGTAACCTTTGAAACACTCCTTCCTGTTACACTACAAACAGAACTCTCTTGGGATAGCCTTCCTACTTTTGCATGCCTCATGCTATCTCCATCATCCACATCTTGCTTATAAGTATAAGAAAGAATATTTGCCCCTTCACTTGTGGCAACAGAAAATGCCCCATCTACCATAAGGGAATGAATATTGGCAATAGAATGGCTTAAAACAAAAAGCAAATGCATAGACTCATTTTCTTCTTCAATATGGAGGCCAGTTTCCCTCTTTATAGGGTTCATCCCTTGCACAAAAGTCAAAAGCTTTAGCCAAGTTCTTAAGATGTCCTGCTGCTCATGGGTTGCATATTTAGAGACTACATCATGGCTCATAACAAACTGAATATCTTCAATCACACGGTTAGCGGTGTCATACAAACTACCCCACTTAGCAGACTGCAAAAGAACAAAACACAATAACTTTACGTAGACCGTAAAACTTTTAACGCATTACTATTAAAATATATATTCTCCAATAACCATTTTCAGGAGTTATTGTTTTCATTGCTATAACCAAAATGACATAGAATGTGAGCAAACCTCATCACTAGTAGGCTCTATTCTTTTTTTTAATGCCAAAATTGTATGACTGTACATTATGCCAATTCAGTCTACATTTATATAGCATGTGTTAATTAAGTTGATTATCATTCTTTAGAATAAAAGTGAATTTAACTCAACAATTGACCTACATACCAACTTTACTCGTATATGACCTTTTAGCATCAAGTACGGTTAAAAAAAATTGCAAATTTTTGTAGAATTCCTAGGAATAATAATATTTTACTGTTGACCAACATATTTCACTCATATATGACCTTTTTGCTCTTCACTCATAAATGACTTATGTGACCTTTTAGCATCAACCATTGACCTACATACCAATTTTACTGTCAAACCAAACACAATAACTTTTTGAAGCAGACCAAAGAGCAAGGCCAGGAATAGACATGTAGACTTCTCCATTTACAATCAAAACCTAAAATTATGATAAAGATTCAATAACGGTTCATGCATGTCACAAACATAGAGATTGTCTTTGTCTTCTCTCTATGCTAGCTTCTTTCCTTTCCCCCAACAGACAGAAACTCAAGTTTTTGTAGCATTTTTCTCCTAGAATAGAAGGCATACCAATGAAAATCATGAGGTGCACTATAGCAATATGCCCGTAAGACTGAAATTACATGCTTATCTAAGAAGCCAATCATGAAGCTCATCTCAGTATGCAAACAAGTTAACAAATTAGATTAAATTAGGAAGGCCGTACGGAGCTATGTCCTCGAGTCGAGCAATTGTGACCAGTTCATAAAAGGAAACAAGAATAATTGCAATTACCTGCAAACGGCCATCTTCTCGAGCGCAAGAAAGAAAAATGTCTTCCAAGCATTTCAGTAGCATGCCCAATAGGTTCATCTCCTTCACAAGACGAGGAGTTAGGGTTGGCACTGTGAATATTTGGACAGAGAAAGTTGAGATTAGTTGGTACTTCTTATTGAGAATGCTGTCACTTCCCTCTTTTATGGCTTCATTTATAACAGTAGGGTAATAACCTAAAAATGCTTTAGAAAATACATTTTTGAAGATAGGCTCTGCCAACAATTTCAGCAGCAGTTCATGAAGTTTCTTCACAACACCATCGCCCAAGAACCTCTCTGCTCTGACCAGAATATCCAAGAAACCATCTAAAGAAATCACCCTCCTAGATACAAAACTGAGCAAACTGTCACTATACTTGCAAAATTCTAAAAGCATTTCAACAACCACATATGTTAGC
Source organism: Fremontodendron californicum (assembly GCA_030761205.1). NCBI lineage: Eukaryota > Viridiplantae > Streptophyta > Magnoliopsida > Malvales > Malvaceae > Fremontodendron > Fremontodendron californicum. The sequence goes on along the minus strand of JAULJL010000009.1, from coordinate 5,554,236 downwards.
TCATTTGCAGCCTTCTGCTCAGCACCACGATCACTTGCTCTCATATTTTCCTGAAAGATACCTTCTGCTGAGAATAGCTTGTTTTTCCAACAAATAAAGAGTGCATCAAGCACCGGTCCAACAGAATTTGCTAAGTTATCATGAAGTGGTTGAATCTGTTCAGAACCTTTATGCTTCGAGCAAAAACCCTCATGTTTCCACGCTGTTTCATCCCCACAATCACAGCAACCACCACCCGTATAAATAATAGAATAATCATGATACTTATGATTCCCATTCTGGAAACAAGGAACACAAATAGCACAAGTCGGATCAAGCTCACACGTTCGGCACCTATATGCAATGTCATTCGATCCCCAAACCACACCACAAACACCGCGTTGACCAATACTCAATTTTGCTAGTTTTTTCAAAGCATTCATAGGTTCACCCTGAAACATCAACCACTGTAACCAAACCATACTCTCACGAAACTGATTTTTCATAGTTACAGACATCCATTTCTTAGACCTTAACTTAGCATCTTGTATAGACTCCGCCACTTCCTCATCAGTAGGTAAGATTGCGGAAGCTACCTCTGGCAACAATAATCCATTATCGATAACAAAATCAACTATCCCCTCATAACGTCTATCGAGGTACTCCACTGGAATACCTAAAGCAGCTAGCCTCTGATTATAAAAGCAAAAAGCTTTTTTTTTCAGCTATTAAATTCAATATTAACAAATTCGCATGGTAAGAAATTTAAAAAATAAAACAAAACTTCAACATTTTCACATTTAACCTAATTGGATAATTTGAAAATAAATAAATAAAAAGAACATACCTGTACGACTCGATCACGGGGCTTAATCGGCGAAGAATCGGTAGGCGATTCCATTTTATGACGGAAAATTAAATGGCAGTAACGAAGCAGCCAATCAGCGCAAGACAAACACGGCCCTAATCTAGACCCTTCTTCACTCCCCAGGTTTACTTCTTCTACGAATTTTATCAAATTTGAAATTTTACAAAGAAAAACCCAAATTTCACAAGTCCTGAATCATTCACAATTCCCAGTCATTTCACTAGTCGTTCACTATCGGCGGTGCAATGAACCAAACAGACCCTTCGGTTTCTCTCATCCTTATAATTTTTTTTTAATCTATATTTTTATATAAATAAATATCTCTCGCTCTTCGCTTAACTTTCTTTCCTTTGAGTTTGATATGACGGTGGTTCAAGATTGTCTGGAATAATCTTTGGAGGGATTGCGTGTTCTTGCTGTTTGTCTGTTTGGATAATAATAATAATAATAATAATAATAATAATCTCATTTCTTATTTCTCAAACGCTTGATAATTGCGTATAAACCGAAAAAATAAAAGAAAAAAAAATCTATTTTTCCTTTTGTAGATTCACTTTCATTTTCATGCGATTTTCGGATTTTGGACTTCTTTCAGTTAAGTGCTTCTTCAGTTCTTGGATTTTGGCCTTCGTGAAGTCAGTAAATCATGAATAAGGACCCAAAACCAATCGATTGAAGTCTATGTCTTCTATGTAGGCTAAGAAACCCAGTCTTCAAAGGGCTTCTCACATTGGGTTGCCTTCCTTTGGTGGTTTTAGAATATTCGACCCATTTAGATTTTTTTTATATGAAAATTAAGGGAAAAATTATCTAATTTACCGAAAATTAAATTTTAAATTTCAGAAATTAAATTAGTAAAATAATACATATTTTTTAAGATATATTTAAAAAAATTAAAAAAATAATTTTAAAATAAATATAAGATGCGACGGTTTTTTAATTCGGTAAATAATCAATACCAATTACTTATGGGCAGATGGCAAGTTGAGCAAAGACCCGGACTTCCCCGAAGTACATTGGAAAAGGTTGTTTCTATATCTCTCAACTTCTTTAGTTTTAGGAACTCCCTCTTTAGCATATATATATATATATATATAAGTGTGAACATCAAAATTGCTAAAAGTGATTGATCAAAATACCCTTTATTATTTAATTAATTAAAAATATTTTTCCTTTTTGTTATTAAAAAAAATACTTTCTTATTAAAATTTTAATTTTAACTTTTTTTAATTATTAGACTCTTAGAAACAATCTATGACTCTTATTCTTTTCTTTTCATACTCAAATACTATCCTTATGTTTTAAGAGTGAATTAAGAGTTTATTTAAAGCATCCTAAAAAATCATTAAAACCTCACCCATCAATAAGAATATCACCGATTTGTGCATCTATATTTTTCTCTGTAAGCATGACATGATTGCATTAATCTTTTAGTAATTTACATTGTTTTGTTATTTAATTTTAAATTTTTATGTAGCTTTTCTTGCTTCGTGCTTTCGATTTTAGGTTATTTTAATTATCACAATCAATCCCCTTTGATACCCTTATAAAATTATCAAAATAACAAAATTATCATTTGATATATTTTTAAATTTTAGTTAAATGTAATTTTTGTGAGAGACGTAATAGTATTAAATTAATGTATATATTAATAAATTTTTATTATTTTTAGATTTTTATTGAAACACAACAATTATGATGTAAATTAAAACATTTAATGGAATGAAATTGGAATATAACAAATAGATAATAATCATAAAAAATAAGAACATGAAAAAAAAAGAACATGGACGTAGAGCCTAAAGACGTTATTTGTTAATAATCATCACAAATCTGGTCCCAAAAAAGAGAACATGATCGTATAGCCTAAAGAGGCTATTGACACTTTTTATGGTAATTATTTGCACTAACAATAAAGACTTGGATTCAAATAAAAATAAACTTATTTTTTTAAATTAAATAAAAATAAACTATTGATTTTTGAGAATTGAATTCAAATAAAAATATATAAATAAAAACTAAGAATAAAGAAAAACATATCATATAACATTAGTTGACAGGTTAAGCATTACATCACAAATTCATTTGTCAAAAATATCATTTTTTCATGATTAAATCAGCAACAAAAAAAAAGTTAACGACAAACATTATATTTTATGGAATTTAAGTAAAATATTACAATGTTAATTACTTATGATCAAGGCTCTAGCTAATTGCACCATCAAAAGTATTATTGATAACAAAATGAATTAGTAGTCCAAGAAGCAATTTAATTATCTCTTCTTTTTATCAACAAAATTATCTCTTCTTTCTATCCTTAGTTATTATTTATTAATTTGAACGTAGTCCTAGAAATTTATATGAGAACAAAGTTATTGGTAAGAATAATAATAATAATAATAATAATAGGATTTTGAATTCTAATAACAAAAACAATTAATTATGAAATATCTTAAATGTGAATGCAAAAGTATATAAAACAGTTGACTCTCTAAAAAAATACTAAAAGAATAAAATAAGACATGCATGCGTGAAATCAAGTATGATAAAAGTAAATAGTGATACTTTTATTACTTTAGTGAAAATTTGCAGGTCATATTGTAAATATTACTTTTGCTAAAAAAAAATCGCCAACACATATATGGTTACTTTCTGATGAAAATAATTATTTTTGTACTTTTTGTAATAATTTTACTTTAATATAGGTTAAAGTAACAACATCTCAATAATCTAAATCCATTACAAATTGTAAAAAATCTTCTAACAGAATTTTTTAAAAATATTTATGTGTGTACTTTAATAGGATAAGTTCATAAAATTACTTTAGCCAACAACAAAAATTCATAAAAATTTCATTAAGCAATGCGGGTTAAACAACTTAATAATTAAATATTGCAATATAATTTACCAAAAAAAATTGTTAAAATATAAATTTTAATGTGCTTCATTGCTCTATTAAAAGTTTTTCCAATCATAAAATAATAAACAAAATACAACACTAGTGTATTTAACATCAATAGTGATTGAAAAGCAGAAAACAAGTTACTTTAAAAGAGTTGAATAATGTCATTGATTTATCAATCTACTATACTGTCATTTTTCATTGAATATGCAATACATTTATCTTTATTTCAATATCTAATTCATTTAAAGAAACTATTATAATTGTCATGGATATAATGAGAATTGAAAATTATGCTTTTCGAAAAACAAAAGAGAACCATGTAGATATATGTGACAATTACACTAATACATAGTAGTATTGCATAATAACGCTTTACAAAAAATAAAGTAGACAAAAAAATATCAAACCATATTTTTCAATTATATGAAAAACAATTGGTTGTCAGATATCAATAAATTTGAAAAAAAAAACTTTATATAAGATGAAAAATCCAATTTAGCATGTAAAACAAAATTAGAAGAGAAAAAATAAAGAAAATATGAAAATTTTAATTCGATTAATTTCAATAAAAATAATACATCACTACCAGTAAACAAGAAAAAAATTAAAGGGGCTCAGATTGAGTGTTCATTCAAAATTTTTTTTTTATTTGAGTTAGGTACAATAAATGAGTCTTTAGAGTCGAATCAACTTTTTCAATCCTATAAAAACGATTGGTTGCTTTAGATATTAATAAAGTTGATAATATATATATATATAGATAGATAGATAGATAGATATATTGATAAATAGATAAACATAAATATCTTCAAGCTTTTGCACAAGAGGAAGTGCATTTGAATGAAAAATTTTGAAATTTTGAAAAAAAATTGATATAAGCGTATTTTAAAATGTTAGTATTTATAATTTTTTGTTTGGATAAATATTTCTTAAAAGAAAATTTAGTCTATTAGAATTTGATAAGATTAAAAAAAAATAATAAAAAGAATAATAATGATATTTAAAGATAAAAACATATATATATATATATTTAAATATGCAATATGAATATGAATATCATTAGATTTGTAAAATATATAGATATTACTAATAATATAAAAAAAATATTTTAAAGTTAAATAAAATAAAATAAAATAATTTTTATTTTTATATTTTATGGTGGTCTTTGTGCATGATTTTTTTTTTTTTTAGAAAAAAAAAAACTACCTCATTAGTTTGAATTTCAAGAAAGAATTTGAGCGCCTCAAATTCTCTCTTGAAATTCTTATTAAATTTTGAAAATCTCTTATTTTTATCTAAACAAGTACTTTATTTTTTTATTTTTGAAAATCTTAAAAGAAATGAAATCCTTCTTTTAAATGCCTCATCCAAACAAGTAAATTTATTTTTAAATTTTTTTAAATTTTCTTAATATTAATTTTTTTAATAAATAAACTTAATTACACGCGTAAAACGTGTGTCTGAAAATAAATATATATAGAAGTGCCAAGTCCTAAAATGCAAATAGTGAACTATATATATATATATGTCTTTAACAATTTATTAAATTAACTATTTTATCCTTAATTATTGATTTTCTTATTAAATTAATAAAATATTAACTATTTTTTATTTTAAACATTAAAGTACTTATTAAACTAAACTTTTCTATTTTTTTATTTAAATTAAAAATTGATTAATTTTCGTTTATCTGTTTTCTCTTTTATTAAAATTTTTATAAGAACAACACTTCCAAATTTATTGTTAATAAAAAAAATAATAAAGTTTTGAAATAATATTAAAAAAATATTTATTAGCTAAAAATCAAAATCTTATTTATCATAGGCGACAAAAAATCTTAAAACATTATTTACTGATAAGAATCGAAACATGAAGATATAATCAAATATGATAATTAAGATTAAATTTATAGTATGATAGGATACATGGATTATAAAATTATGTTAAATTAAAAATATATATATTACCATATGAGATTAGACATGAATAATTTTGATATAAATATATAATAAGTAAAAATAAATACATAACCTTTTATATAATGTAAATATATAATATAACATTTGATATGATTTTGATACCTTTTGATATGATATTAATAGTCGTTGATATGATTTGATAGCCTTTGATATGATTTTAATAACCTTTGATCTGATTTTAATAACTTTTGATATAATTTTGATAACCTTTAATATAAGCTTGATAACTTTTGATATAATTTTGGTACATTTGATACAATTTTGATAACCTTTTATATAATATTGGTAACCTTTGATAAATTTTGGTAACCTTTGATATAATTTTGATAACATTTTCTATAAGTTTGATAAGCTTTGATATAATTTTTCATAACCTTTGATATGATTTTGTTAACCTTTGATAAAAATTTTGGTTTTGGTAACTTTTGATATAATTTTGAAAGGTTATAATTTAATTTTGTTAACTTTTGAAAATATTTTGATAACTTTTTATATTATTTTAAAATTTTTGATATGATTTTCATAACCTTTCATATAATTTTAGTAACCTTGGATATACGTTTGGTAACCTGTGAAATAAGTTTAATAATCTTCGATATGATTTTGATAACCTTTGATATTATTTTTATAGCATTTATTATGATTTTGATAACCTTTAATACAATTTTGATAACATTTGATATAACCTTTTATATGATCTTTGATATAATTTTTGTGACCTTGGTGACCTTTGATATAAATTCGATAACTTGTGATATAATTTTGATAATTTTTTATATGAATTTGATAACTTTTGATATAATTTTAATAACTTTTGATACAATTTTGATATTTGATAACTTTTGATATATAATGTTTTTTATAGTTTTGATAACCTTTGATATAGTTTTGATAATCTTTAATATAATTTTAATAAGCTTTGTAATTGTTTTGGTAATCTTTGATATAGTTTGAGTAACCTTTAAAATAAGTTTTGTAACATTTGATATAATTTTGGTAACCTTCAATATGATTTTGATAACCTTTTATGATTTTGATAGTCTTTATTCTTTAATATGATTTTGTATTTTGATAATTTTGATATAATTTTTATAAAATTTTGGTAACTTTGGATAAATTTTTGGTAACCTTTGAAATAATTTTAATAAACTTTGATATAATTTTGATTGTCTATTATGTAATTTTGATAATCATTGATATAATTTTCATAATGTTTGATAAAATTTTGAAAGCCTATAATATAATTTTGGTAACTTTTGATATAATTTTGATAACCTTTGAGATAATTTTGACAACCTTGGATATAATTTTGATACCTTTTAATATATTTTTGATAGCTTTTGATATAATATTGTTAACCTTTTTAATAATTTTTGTAATCTTTGATATTTGATAACCTTTAATATAATTCTGATAATTTTTGTTATTATTTTGGTAATCTTGGATATAGTTTTGGTAACGTTTGAAATAATTTTGCTTACTTTCGATATAATTTTGATAACCTTTTTGATATGATTTTGATAACATTTAATATGATTTTTTCATTTTGATAATCTTTTTTTTTTTGGAAGAACATTTTGATAATCTTTGATATAATTTTAATAATATTTATATAATTTTGGTAACTTTTGACATAATTTTGGCAACCTTTAATATAATTGATAACCTTTGATATAATTGGGAATCTTTGATATGATTTTGGTAATCTTTGATATAATATTCGTATCCTTTTAGTAATCTTTGTAATAATTTTGGTAACTTTAGATATTATTTTGGTAACTTTTTACTATCCTTTATAATAATTTTGGTAACTTCAGATAAAATTTTGATAATTTTTTATATAATATCCTTTCTAATAGTTTTGGTAACTTTAGATATAATTTTGATAACTTTTGATATAATTTCTATAACTTTCATATAATGTTGGTAACGTTTGACATAATTTTTGGGTAACCCTTGATATAATTTTGAAAACCTTTGATATGATTTTGAAAACCTGTGTAAAATTTTTGATAACATTTGTAATAATTTTGGTAATATTTGTAATATTTTTGATACCCTTTGATATAATTTTGATAACATTTGTATTAATTTTAATAACTTTTGGTATAGTTTTGATAATCTTTTGATGTAATTTTGACAACCTTTGATATGATTTTGGTAATTTTTTATATGATTTCAGTAACCTTTAATTTAGTTTTAATAACCTTGATATAGTTTTGATAACCTTTGGTATAATTTTGACATTTTTTATATAATTTTGACATTTTTTATAATATTTTTGGTAGCATTTTTTATAATTTTAGTAACTTTTGATATAATTTTATTTAATAACTTTTGATATGATTTTGGTAACTTCGGTATAATTTTGATAATCATAGATATAATTTTGGTAACTCTTATTATAATTTTGGTAACATTTGATATAATTTTAATAACTTTTGAGATAATTTTGGTAACCTTTAATATAATTTTATATAATTTTAATAACATGTGTAATAGTTTTGATAACATTTAATACAATTTTGATAATATTTATAACAATTTTGATATCATTTTATTTAATTTTATACCAAAAAAAAAAAATTTAATAAATAAATTTATTTAAAAAATATCTAATTTATATACACTTATTATATCATTCACGTGTTTTCGCACGTGTAAAATAAACTAGTATATATATATATATATTTCATCAATTTGCTTTTGAATTTATATGCAGCTTAGATTGTTTGGGGATGCACTGGAAAAAAAAAAAAAAAAATCAATATGACCTTTTAAATCAGCAAAAGCTATGTTCATGAGCTGATCTATTGATTATGACCCTTTTGGAACTTATATCTAATATGTTTTTCTTTGGTCTCATTAAAAATAATTAACTTCTTAATTAACTTCTGATCATAATAATAACTGAGATTAGGTTCAATTTTCCTGTTACCAATGAAGGGATTGAAGGCTCAAATTTCAGATTTATCAAATCTAAGAAAGTGAAATACATAATACTAATTGGTTTTTTGATGGCTCATAATATAGGGTACTAATTACTAGTACATACCCAAGAATGCAACAATTTCTGAAGCTTGAAGAAGAAGTCTTGGCTTTCACTGTCAAGGAAATATATATCATGGGAAAGACTTGATGAAAGATCTACCAGCATCTAGCCTTGCATATCTATTTTATGGATGATCTGACATATATATTTGCTGCATACAAGCCTTAATTAACCTTGATAGGATATACTATTTATATAAGATCTTAATTACTTTTGTAATTCTCCTCAAACTTCTGCATGTATACAAAAATCACCTGCGAGGCATGCATGTTGCAACAAAATGTTAACAGATTTACCACATTATATGCTGTTAATTGATGCTGAAATCACTTCATTTCTTTGAAAAACTCCAAATCAATAACAAATTGCAATAGATATGCTTTTCTAATAATCTCCATGAAATTAAGCTATGTATTCTTGTCGGTACTTTGTCATGATATCTTCATATACTCATACTATTTGTTGTTACATACGATGAGCAAGCGTCAAGGCAAAAAGATGAGCCTACACCAGTGGTAATTCATACAGCATGTAGATCAATCTGAGGTGTGCATGGGATAATATTGTTACTTTGCTTTGGCTTCAATTTCTAAATTACATCAGCCGGGGCTAAAATGAACAAGACACAATAACATAGAATAGAAACATTTCATCTCTCAATTGACAAACCCCACATAATTGGTAGGTATTACAGACATCTGCCCCCACTCCATGTATGTGAAATCAGACTCCTTATGCCCTGGAAACAAACGATCATATATATCCTCCTCTCACTCGGAAAAGAATTCAAACAGTTTCATGTGATAGCCGGACTATAAATTTCATATATTTTTACGAGGTGAATGCAAGATAGAGCAAGTTCAGCTAATGCTACTACCTTCCATTCAGAGTGGTAGATAGTAAATATAAATAGACATCTATAGTAGATTTTGAGAAGAGAATGGACACAATCAAAAACAATGTGCAGCAATGCTGTCTATTGAAAGCAGAATGCAGATTGCGTATAATAGATCTTTCTCACCGGCCATTGGGCTCAGCAAGCCTGTGTCTGCATCCCATTTGTTCGAGAAACTTAGTAAGACGCAAGTGCTTCGCAGCCCATTGGTCAGCTAATATTTGCTCTTTTGCTTCAGCATCCCTCCTTAGCCCTTCTATCTGTTCCCTGTATTCAGCTTCAATTGTATCGAGAGTAGCCTTCTGCTCTTCCCTTAGAGCCTTGACCTTTGACTCTATTTCTTCCATTTTCTCCCTTCTACGGCATGCCTTTTCTGATTCCAGTTGTAATTCTACCCTTCTTAACCTCCAGGCTGCTTCCTTTTTAAGTGCAATCCAAGCACAGTGCCCATCTTCCAGCTCCCTGCAGCACTCCACCAGTTCGGATATCAGCAGGTTCTCACCACAAGGAGGAACTGATCCATGGAGCACCATATTTCCCAAAACAACAGGGGTATTTTCTGACATCCTCTCAGGCTGCAGCCATGGGATTGGGGGAGCAGCTGCCACTGTCGAGGGAGATAAGCTTAAAGTCATGGAAGGGGATGGCGGCCTGACAGCTGAGGCATTGCTGGAATTAGAAAGCCAAGGTGGAAGTAGAGTTGGTGCAGGGGAAGGTGGGCCGGTATGAAGAAAGCCCCCATTAGAAGTAGCCATGGGAAAGGCAGAGCTATGCCGCTCTTTCACTAGTTTCTCTGCAAAAGTTTCTAATATCCTATCGTACTTGGCCTCCTCAATTGGGTCAACCGTCTTATTCTTCTCCTTCTGTTCCCTTTGTTGCTTCTCTTTGAACACCTCCCACCACTTGCCCAGTCTTTTAGCAGTTCTTCCAGGGACTTCAGCTGCAATTTTCTTCCATTTATTGCCGTGTTTGGCTTGAAGACGGATTACAAGACGCTGCTCCTCCTCCGTAAGAGATCCCTTCTTGATACCAGGTTTGAGGTAGTTATTCCACCTTTCTAAGCAAGATTTTGCATCCCTGTTTAGGGGTGTGTTCATGCGTTGTGACACAAAGTTCCACTCCCTTGGTCCATATTGTTTCACATATGCACGTAACAAAGCATCCTCTTCAGCTCTCCAACGCTGCCTCTCCTTCATTTCCAGGTGCAAACACTACTTCCCATTGCCCTAAGCTCCTCATAATGTATCTGCTAGAAGATCGGTAAGTTTAACCATCTCTTTGCTAATACACAAGCGATAACAACAGGATCCAACAGCAACAAACTCAAAAATCAGGAAGAAGACTAAATGACGCGATCGTAAGGATGAACTTATAACAATGCCATAGCCCAAAGAAGAAACATAGAGCTGTTTCTCCACTGCACTTTCTAGTCCTTCACTAAAACAAGTATCATAAAACCAAGGGTACAAGACACAGAAATTAAACGGAAAAATAACATGTCCATGACGCACCCCGGCAATCTATTCTAACCCCAATCTTCAACAGAACTAAAACAATAATTTGGCACATAAGTCACCACATTAGGGGCCATAAACTTCTCCAATATGATCCACTGAGATCAAGAGCTACTCAAAGAATAAAATTTCAGGCAATTAAAAGTGGGAATCAAGAACTCCAAATACCTTCCAAATTTTCTTGACTCAGATAGCTAATAGTTTACAACCACAGAAATGGCAAACAGAGCCTTCAAAACAGATACTTTCAAGCACAAAGAGAACTCCATAGCAAGCTTTTTTTAAGTTCAATAACCACGAAAAAGAGAGTACGAAATAAATTCTACAAAACTACTTGAAAGATTAAAAAAAAAAAAAAACAGCTTACCATATTTTCTTTGTTTCAAGTGTCCAAATTTAAACTGGCTTCGTTGCATCTTCTAGCTTTTTTAATCTCCGACAACAACACAAAATAAAAAACAAAATCGAAAGTCGAAACGGCCAAACAAAACACTCTCTCAAACAAAGGAAAAAAAAAACCCCACCTAGAGAGAGAAAAATCTTAGTCTAGAGAGAGAAAGGAAGAAACAAAATTAACAAAGAAAAAGATATAGAGCAAGAGAGAGTAAAAATGACTAAAAAATGTTACATTGTTATCAAACAGTGTAATTGTGAGAGAGAGAGAGAGATCTGACAGTGGGGGCGTGAAGGAGGGGCACGCGGGTGGGACTGAGGCTTACTGTGGGACCAGTGGAAGGCTCCCACCTCACTGCATCAGAGGATGCGTTCTATCCTATGGGATTCAATGATAAAAATAACACTCTTTTAGTGCTGTGGGTGCCTCTCACCGTACTGCCAAAGAGAGTCTGAAAAGAGAAGGAAACGGAACTAAAGAAGACCAAACCAATAAACAACAAATCAAAAAAAAAAAATCTAAAGGTTGGTTATGGGGAATGTGCTTGCGTCAGCATATCATGCAACTTGCCTCCCCTTTCTCCCTCCCTCTCTTCACTCCGTTCCCCTACCCTACGTTTCCTATAGACAACAGAAAATTTTAAAATATAAAAAAAAAAAAAAAAAAAGCTAAAAGTAAGCTCGATTAAACGTTAAAACTACCGAGAGAAAGAAATAGCGTACGCTCGATTTCAGCGCTTAAAATGCGCCGGCTTGCCTCCATTCTTTTCGCGGCATTCTGTTTGGATATCCCTTTTTCTTTACTTTTTAATCATAATAATTTCAGTTATAGGAAGACGAGGCGGTGATGAACGGGAAATAACAGTTAAATGAGGGCCTTTAATTGATTTGGGAAGAGACTCCACTTAACGCCACCTGCGACAGGAAAATTACATTACTACTATATTTTATTGGGAACCCGGTTAGGTTTTTTTTTGTCAACCCGAGAACGAGAAATGTAAATTCAATGGTCTTGGAGGTGTTCATCGTCGGATTTATGTATGATATCAACATCATATATATTTATTTAAGTTCGACTTGATTAAAAGTATGAATATCAAATTTTGTCCAAAGTAGTTCATATTTATAAATGAATAACTTAAACCTGTTTAGATCCGTCTATATTTAAAAAATATATATTATTTTTTATTTAATCTTTAGTAATTATATATATATTTTTATTAAATTCTTAAATATAAATAACTTAACATATTTTTTAATATTTTACACTATAATATTATATATATATTTAATCTTTATATGACATAATTACATAATATATATATATATATATAAATAAAAAATAATATATTATTTAATTAAAAAATGGATAGAGTCGGACCAGACTCGAGCCTTGAGTAGAGGTATTCATGGTCACTCGGATCGAGATTAAGTATAGTATGAATTTCATATATGATTATTCAAGTTCAATTTGATTTGATAATTCAAATTTTATCAAAGTTTCATTCATATTTATAAATAGATAATTTCAATTTACATAAATTTTATTTTTAAAAAATAAAAAATAAGTTATTTTATGTGATTTTTAGTAATTTAATTTTTCATTTTATTAAATTTTACAATACAAATCTCATTTTTTATTCAATTTTATTTTAAACTTAATATTTTTATTTAAAATTTCTCAAATATCACATAAAATAACTTATTTTTATTGAATTGAGTTTGAATAAAAAATTTTGTAATCCAATCCGATCCTAATCACTGTTTATTTAATAAAAAATAATATTTTTAAATTTAATTTTAAAAATATCTAAATATATATATTTTTAATATAATAAATTAAATATAAACCGACGAATCGAATCTAAAAAAAATTTCATCAAGATCCGATCCAACCATAAGCACCTCTATGGGAGAGGGGGGACTGTACTCCGCGTTTCGTAGAAGAAGGAGACGAGTCTGATGTAGACTCGACCTTCTGCCCCGCTCAGAAGCGCCTCTCAGATGTCAGTGATAAGTTACGTCCTTTTTTCTTTTCTTTTCTTTTCCATAATTTAATTCCTTTATTTCTCAGATAATAATAATTGATATTTCAAAAAAAAAGAAAAAGAGTACGTACCAGTAAGGGATTGAAAACAATGGAGAGCAAATGTATCAGCTTCAAGTAGCTCAATTCCCGAACAACCAGTAGTAGGCGATAGCTGCTGTGAGATCGCGTGCAATCGAATGCTATAAAGTATAAACTAGCTACTCTCAAGCTATCATTCGTATCCATGTGCATCCCTTTGATCCATATTCCTTAAAAAAAACAAAAAGATTTACCAAATATTCTCGAGAAACAAACAGAAATATTTCCAAGTAATGATACCTTATAGAAGATCAAACCTCCCGATTTGTTTATTACTTAAAGGCAGTAAATCGCCGCCATTGTCAAGGAATTAAATTCAAAACCCTAAAACTTGTTGCTTGGAAATAACGGCTATGTTTTCTGTTTTGATTTGGGAATCATATAGTCGTTTTCAGGTTTTTTTTTTTTTTTTTTAATTCAAATTTTATTTTGGCGTTTGTACCCTCAATTTACTGTTAACTTACATTAGACTTGGCTCTAATGGCGCCACGTATGAAACCAAGGATACTTTCCTAAATTTAAAGGAAAAATCCGGGGTTTTTTTATTACAATATAGCAAAAAAAAAAAAAATTACGAAATTAATGTTGGTTTTAGATTATTTCTCAAAATACGGCTATTTTTTTTCTAGCTGGGAAATCGCCATCTCCCATGGCGATTTCACAGCGTTTTTTTTTTGAAAATTTGTAAAAAACACCAAGGGAAATCGCCATGGGGGGTGGCGATTTCCCTTGGTGTTTTTTGCAAATTTTCAAAAAAATACCAAGGGAAATCGCCACCCCCCATGGCGATTTCCCTTGGTATTTTTAGCAAAATTTGCTAAAATCATGAAGGGAAATCGCCATGGGGGGTGGCGATTTCCCTTCATGTATAATTTTTTTTTAATTAATAAACAAAAATTAAAATTTAAACAAAAATTTAATTTAATTTGATAAATTTATTTTTAAAAATTATAAATTAAATTAAAATATTTTTTTATAGGTTTGGTTATTTATTTTTTTAAAATATATATTAAAAATGTAATTTAATTTATTATTACAATTTTATAAAAATAAAAATATATTTCTTATTAAAATTTAAAAAGAAGATTATATTTTTTATTAAAATTTTATATCAAAAATTTTATTTTTTATAATTTTGTAATATTATAAAAAAGAAAATTTAATTTATATCAAAAATAAATTTTTGTTTAAATATAATTTTTGTTTATTAATTAAAAAAAATATATTCATGAAGGGAAATCGCCACCCCCCATGGCGATTTCCCTTCATGAAAATTTGAATGAGAGGAATGAAAATTTGAAGGAGAGGATGGGGGTATTTATAGATAAAATCAGTGGGGTGGGGTGTGGGGGGAGGGGGGTGTGGGGGGAGGGGGGACGTGGGGGGGCAACGGTCCCTTTCAAATTTTTTTTTTTTCTAATTTGTTTTTTTTTATTTCAAATTTAAAATTTTAAAAAAATTCAAAATATTAAATTATAAAAAAACCTAAAATATATTTTACGAATTTTTAATCTTTTTAAAATTATAAAAAAATATTTTAATTTAATTTATAATTTTTAAAAATAAATTTATCAAATAAAATAAATTTTTGTTTAAATATAATTTTTGTTTATTAATTAAAAAAATATATATATTCATGAAGGGAAATCGCCACCCCCCATGGCGATTTCCCTTCATGATTTTAGCAAATTTTGCTAAATTTACCAAGGGAAATCGCCACCCCCCATGGCGATTTCCCTTGGTGTTTTTTACAAATTTTCAAAAAAAAAAACGCTGGGAAATCGCCAAAAAAATCGTATTTTGGGAAATAATCAAAAACCTGGTAATTTAGTTTTTTTTTTTTACTATATTATAGTAAAAAAACCAAAAATCCGGTGCGTTTATAGAAGAAATAGAAAATTATAAATACTTTTGAAAAAAAAATTGGTGGGGAGAACTTACCTACTCAGGGAAATGGCGGTGATGGAGAGTTCGAAACCAACGGTGGAGATCAACGGTTTGAAATTCACGTAATCGACGGTCATCCACCGCCTGGATCCACTCCTCTTATCGACGATTTCTCTCTCACTCTCAACTCTGGCGATCGGTGTCTCCTCGTCGGATCCAATGGCGCTGGTTAGTTAATTGCTACTAAGGAGAAAATCGAGGAAATTAAAATAATAAAATTCAAATTTTATTTATTTGTTTGAATGAATGATAGGGAAAACAACGATATTGAAAATACTTGGAGAGAAGCATATGGTGGAACCGCACATGGTTCGACTGTTGGGAAGATCGGCTTTCCACGACACCGTTTTTGGCTTCCTCCGGTGATCTTTGTTATCTTGGAAGAGAGGTTAGTTAAGTGTTTTCGTTTTTTGCCTATGTTCATTTAGTTGATTCCCTAAATTTTGGGAAATTTTGTTATTAGAATGAATTTAAGATCAATTTAGTTTAGAACTGTTGAATGAACTAAAAACTGTTTCATTGATACATAATTGGGGGGGAAATGTAACTTTTTTTCGTATTGAGAAGGGAAATAATGGGAAAAGTCATTTCTTTGGCTTTCTTTTTTAGTTGCATTGAACACATTTAGATGTATTAGCTGCAGTTTGCATGAAGAAAAATTGTTTGTTTTAAATTCCATTCTGACCTGGATATTATGTCAAAGGAATTGCAAGTAATTCAATGTATTCTTTGGGAGTGTATTGGTGTAGAATTTTTCAAGTTAAACTAAAAGCCTAAAGGAGGGTTTTCTTTTGCAGTGGAGGCGTGAAGTTGCTTTCGCAGGATTTGAGGTTCCAATTCAAATGGACGTTTCTGTGGAGAAAATGATTTTTGGAGTTGCAGGTATTGATCCTCAAAGAAGAGCCGAACTAATCAAGGTATGCATTTTCTTATAGTAAGTATTGATAGTGTAGCATATGAAAGCATGAAGGGTGGTAATATTAGATAGATCATTATTCCCCATACGAATGATTCGAGAAAAACTGCTAAGAAATTACAATAATTTGGTTAAGCATGTAAAAAGATGAATAAAGATGCTATCTTAAGGTTAAGTAACCATTTTTTTTTCTTGAGATGCAAAGTGACATTTAAATTTACTCACTAGTTTATGTATAAAGTGACATTTAAGTAACCAGTTAAGCCCTTCCATATCTCTGGCTTGCTTTTTGCTATAGGTATTAGATATTGATCTATGGTGGAGGATGCACAAGGTATCCGATGGTCAGAGAAGACGTATCCAAATTTGTATGGGTCTCCTCAAGCCATTCAAGGTATTTTCAATTTTCTAGATGGTGGTAACGTAGTTTCGGTGCTTCCATCTATGTTACTTGGACTCGGATATGAGTGTCAGATACGGGTATGTTCAATTTTTGTCCAAGATTTCCATGTATTTGGAGGGTCCTTGGAGGATCATATTCCCATACCGATGTCCGGATATGCGTCGGACACGGGTACTTCAAGAAAAATAAAAAGTCGAAGCAACATAAGCTTCCATTGTCTGGTCTTCTGCAGTGCTCTCACTGTCTTTCCTTCCACAAGGAATTCCAGAAGTTTTTGTATCTTGTTTTCATTTTTTTTTCTCCAGTATAAGTTGTTCCTGAAGGCTGTTTCCTTGTTTGTAATTTGTATAGGTTCTTCTATTTGATGACATAACTGTTGACCTTGATGTGCTAGCAAGGGCTGACCTTCTGAATTTCCTTAGAAAGGAATGTGAAGATTCGAGGTGCCACGATAATCTATGCAACACATATATTCGACGGTTTAGAAAAATGGCCTTCACATATTGTCTCTCTCGGTTTTTTTCTAAGAACTTTCTTTGAAAATGAATTTTGTAAAATAGATGATTTATATAATCTTCTCAATGGCAACCCTCATCTTTGTTTCAGGTTTACATGGCTCATGGGAAATTTCAATTAGCAATGCCAACGGATAAGGTTAAGGAGATTAGCAGTTTGTTGCTAATGGTTAGTTTTCCTGGTGGAAGATTGCAATTTTCTTTTGGTTATGAATGAAGTTCGTTGAACATTGTCTGTTTATCTGCTATTGAAATGAGTATATTTTCTTAATTATATGTTTTGTCTTAAGAGAACTTAGCCTTAGTTAATTTGCAGAGAACAGTAGAGAGCTGGTTGAGAAAAGAAAGAGATGAAGAGAGAAAGAAAAGAAAAGAAAAGAAAAGAAAAGAGAGGAAGGCATGCAGTCTTCCAGAATTTGAAAACCAGATTGAGGGAAGCCGCGAGACGAGGGATCCAGCACGAGCTGCTGTACGTGCATTGAGCAATGGCTGGGCTGCAGGAAGGTTGCACTCCACAATTGCTGGTGAAGAAAACTTTGTCTTCAGCTCAAACAGAGTTTTAAGGCAATGATAAACTCAACTAGCTACTGTTACAACAATAAGCTTGGATGGTTACACTGGAATCTGCTATGTCCATCCTCCTGTGATCAACAATAAACTGATCTTTCCTCCATAAGCAAAAACAACATTTCACTCAATACAAGCGCTCATCCCAATGGAGTCGTCAAAATAAAGAAGTTTTTTTTTTTTTTTATAAGGTGAGAAAACATTGTAAATCAATCAAACGAAATATCATAAGAGATAACGGAAAGAAAGATTGGAACAGACTATAAAAAACAAGTGAAATGATAGATAGTGGTGATGAAGAAGATGATTGAGAATGGTCCAAAGTGTGGTGGTTAAAATAATTTCACAGAGAATTTCAAGAGTTTTAATTGTTCAATTTGCCAAAAGATCTCAAATGAAACATTAGAATTTTTATTTATAGTCTCACAAAAAATTAGATTGAGAGGGGGGGCAAATGTGAAGTATCCATTTGCTCCACCTAATCTATTTTTCTAAAAAAAAATCATTTTTTTCTACTGTTCTTACCCTCTCTTTTTTATGATATAAAAGATACGATTAAATTTGATGATACCCAATTTTTTCAAGATTGGAATCTTAAGATGGCCTAGCTTCACCGGCCTATGGTTTACCTAAAAAGACATACAACATCATATTTTCTTTGAAAAAAATAAAATTATTATTATTCTTATTTTTAATAAATTGAATCTGAAACTTTTTACATAAAAAAAGTTCTATTTAAAAAAGATACCAATGTCTGTGAAAATCAGTGATGTTAAGAAAAGCATCTTCATAGTCACTATAGTGCAAAGTAACGGCAGAGAGTGGTCAAAACATTCGGATGGTAGTGGAATTTAGATATATGGCCAAAGGATACTTTGGTTGATTTTAGGACCTTGCTTCAATATTGAATAGGATGTCTGTTTTTAAATTAGCTACATTATTATTATTAATGGCAAAGATTCTCAGAAAAAGGGAAATAATACCTCAAATGGACCTTTTTTTTTCCTTCTAGATCTTGAATGTGATGTCCATCAGAAATGGCCAACATTGTTGATCACAGTTGCCATAGAACAAGACAAGAAACAAATGGTCTTTAATATATCATAGAGATAAAAGAAGCTGAAAGCAATTGTAACTTATAAATCAACTCTCTAAACAAATTGTGAATTTGTTGAGAACCTGAAAGCCATAGTTCAAAAGATTTTTGAGTTATTATGATTAAGTTTAGTATACCTAAGATAGATATTTTGATAATTCATTTTCTAAGTTCTTATTGAATAATTCAACTTTGGACTTTAGAATCATAGAATCATATAATCATATATAGTAATAATCAAATAGATTTTGATATTGGATGTCTTTATCATTGAAAAATAGAATGAACTTAATAAGTGAATTGCTATTTTAACATCGTGTAAAGAAAAATGGACTATGCTATATACACATAAAGAAACACTTGACTTTATTATCAATAAAGAAACTAATTAATGAGTTGGTTTGCCATTTTTAGAAGAATTGAAGCTCTGGCCCTGCTGCAGGACTTTTAAGAATTGCACTGTAAAAAAAAAAAAAAAAAAAAAGGAACATGACTAGGTGAGAGGGAAAGCCAAAGCCAAGGGCACCAAATAAGGTGAAAGGCAAAGGGGGTGGAGCGATGGAAGATGAAATGAAAACATAAAAAAAGAAAGATAAAAAGACAGCACCACCTGAGTTCCACAAGGTCTTGTCTTGTTGCACCATCCACCGACATGGAAGTCCTACATATTGCAGTGCCAGTCTAGCACCACATGGTCTTCTGCACCATCCACCGACATCATGTATGGTTTCATTTGTGGGAAGTCCTACTTTGAAGTTCCCCATTTACGGATGGCTTGGCTTGCTTCAAATACATTTCTCAATTCCTCCAATCATGTTGATCAAGAAGCACCCATTTTTGAATCCCTAAACCTAATGTTTTATTTCTTCTTCTTTTTAATGTATTTTTAAAGTTAAAGAGTCTACATTCATTACAACATTATTTCTTCAAAAGAATACATTACAATACCTCATAATGACAATGGCTGTCACAACTACTACATTACAAGCATTGATTGAGGGGCAAAATCAGACATCCATTAAAAGCTTTAATAATAATAATAATAATAAAAAGTGAAAAACACTTGAAGTGAAGAGAGCTAAATGGAACAACTAATACATTTTATATAGTAGAAAGTACTGTAAAAAATGGAAATTACTATATAACCAAGAACTGCGGGCTACATGCTTTCTTTGATTTGCAGCCGCTTCAGTCCCTATTACAACTTTTTACCATTCGCTGGATATTTTTTTTTTTTTTACTATTACCACCAGCTCAATGACAAACAAAACAAAAGAAACAGTGACCCAAAGATTAGGTCAAGAAAAAAGTTACTAGACTATCACCATTTTGTTCACTTTCTTTTCCGTAAATTCTACCAGAAAGAAACACCATATTTTGACCACCATTGTTTGTTACTTTTACGGTTTTTACCCACCGACCCACCGCTTCAAATTTTCCGGGAAAACAAAGGAAAATAGATAGGGCGGGAAACAAAGATAAAAAGGAAGTTAATTAAAGAAGTGATAATAAAAATTTAAAAGGAAAAGAGGAGGGGGGGGGGACTGTGACGGTCTGGGCTTTCAAACGCGGAAATTCTTTGCCGTGAAGGTTTGGCCAAACTGCCAATTAGCTGGTGCCACGTTTTGGGAAGTGGAGGTTCGCTTATCACTGCCCGTGACTCTAAACGAGAGTGCCTGGCCGACCAAAACGGCGTTTGACTGCCAGTTTTGACCCCAGTTACGGCTCATGCTCAACCAACCGGTTTTGGTTCCCTTCACGCTCACCTTCACGATATCCCCTGCACCCGCGACGTTGGTGACCAAAACCAAGTTGAAGTAACGGAATCCGTTGATGGTGAATCTGATCCCCCCTTGCTTTCGGCACGGCACTCTGTTAAAAATAATAAACAGTTAATTAATCGCGGTAAAAAAATAAAAAATAAAAAAGCGAAGGGTACTTATGGAAATAAAAAAAATTTAAGCCCCCCTTTTTCCGCATTGATGAGTGACCAAACCCACGCTTGAGATGTCGGAATTTTGTCGCTCGGGTTCTCTGATTTTCCGGAAAAATCTTACTGACCCTTAAAATTACAATACTACCCTGTCAACCTTTTTACTTTAATGCCCATTGACCATTGGGAATCAATAGAGCTAGCTTTAAAGATAGGGTTTGTATTAATAGAGCTAGCTTTAAAGATAAGGGTACTGAAATACCGTTGGCTAAAATTGGGTAAACGACATTAAAATCTGGATTGATTCTCAAAATCTCAACGGACACCGAGCTAAGGAGCTCCTAAAGGAAGATTCTTTTCAGATCTCCGTTTTTGCTTCCCAAAGAAAGCGATAAAAAACAAATTTTAATAATTATAAACAATTAAAAAAACTGTTTGCTTCCTAAGAAAACAGGGAACAGAAAAATTCAGCAGAAATGTACAATATGAACACACGTAGTGTAAATTTTTTTCCCCCTTTTTTACCCACAATTGTGATTTACATTTTCTAAAGAACCTAACAAAACCCAGAAAGCATGTCATGAAAGTTCGAAGCGAAAAAAAAAAGAGATTTTTTCCCCTTTAAACCCACATTTTTCTCTAAGTAACCAAAAAAAACCAACTTAAGAAATTCATAAGAATAATAATAATAATAAAAAAAAGGCATGGAAACTATGAAGCAAAAGAGAGAGATTGAGCTGACTCACCTACGGAAGGAGACTGGGACAATACCAGCACGGTACTCAGCGATCTTGAGGAACATAGGCATGGCGAGGTCAAAGTGAGTGCGTGGAGGGTTGCACCAGCCGCCATTGTCACTTGGGAGAGCAAAGTTAGGAGGGCAAAAGTTAGTAGCAGTGACAACAATGGAAGGGCTGCCAGGGTGACACCATCTTGGTTCATTTGCACACTTAATCTCAAAGCAAGCACCGCAGCTAAGGCCATTGTTGAAAAGTGCTGTGCTTAAAGCTGCTGTGTTCACGCCATAGCCTTGGCTGTAGAGATTCCCATACCCACAAGCACCGCCTAAACCAAAAAAAGAAACAAATTCTGAGACACATATTAATGATTTTACGGAATGTAGAGCAAAAAAGATAATAAATTTGAGATTTTGTTAGTCAATGCACGCTAAAAATGGGGTTTTAATTCTTTTCTAAGTAAACGAAAGTGTGGCCATTCATATGATTTTGCAACCTAAAACAGAACAAGGCTTCACTGCAACAAAAATGTAATAATTGTAGAAATTTTTGGTTAAAGTTAAAAGATTAGAATATTAGAAGCAAATACCCATTGTTCCAGAAGCATCACTGCCACCATAAAAAGTAGCATGGGCAGTTTCCCAAGAACCACCAGAGTAAACTCCAGGGATTCTAGCATTCACCCCAACAAAAAAGAACAACAATGAAGCAACGAACAGCACACTCAAGGAAGAAGTAGCAGCAGCCATTGTTTTTTTTTTTTTTTTTCAGAGAAAAAGAAAATATAAAGAAATAGAGAGAAATGTTGGGGGCGGATGGAAAGCGGGAGGAAGGTGGGATACTTATTGAGGAGCTGAAAGGGGGAGGGGTTAAGAGAGTTGAAAAGGGAATCATAACTTTTTTTAGGGGGAGTGGGCCCAAAAAAATTATTAGTACATCTAATTAATGCAATTTGCTCCATTTGTGCAATTAATTGAAACCTCACAAGTCACAACCTTTTTGTTTATTTATTTTTTCTAAGAAATGTTTGGTTTTGGATTAGTTTTTTTTTTTTTTTTAATTTTATTAACAGTGTTTAAGAGTATTTTTTAAAGTTATTATATATAATAATATATTTATTTAATATATTAAAAATAATAAATAAAAATTATCAATTTTTACAATTAATATAATACTATTATTATAAATAATATATTAATTAATTTTAAAGAATACACTAAAAATACTCGCTAATAATTTATTTTTTTAATTGTAACATTCCAAATTTGGAAAACCATGTGCTTTACATATGGGCAGTTCATGTTAATTTTGTTTAGTCAAAGAGTTGGGCAAAGGTTGAAGATATTTATTCTTTTTTTGAGGAAGTCTTTTTCATGATCTTTAATTTTTTCTTTTTTCTTTTGAATGATCTTTATTCTTGACTACTGATTTGGGGACGGTCTACAAATTAATAGTTTTAGACACGATAAAATGATAACTTTAAAAAATATAAAATAATATATTTAAATATAATTAATATTAATATTCGTATTTAAAAATTAAAAATAAGAATAATGATAATAAAAAATGTTCTAGAACTTGAAAATAATACCAACTCGACCGCTTAAAAATAAATAGGTTTTTGACAACGTTGATACTGGCCTTGTGGGCGCCCAATTGTTTATCTTACGGATTATGGAATAAGCGACGATAATGGTTATAACTGACTCAGTGCTCACCCTTATCCATTTCAGTCGTTTGCTAGTAACAGCATCCACTGGCACAGCAGCAATTTTTTTTTTTCTTTATTTATTGGACACAAAAAGTAATAAATAAACCCAAAAAGAAGGGGTTGTCTTTGCTCATTTGGGGGGATTTTACTATTTTATTTTCTTTGCTTTTTGTTTTTGTACAATTAAGTCAATGAAAAGAAAAAGAAAAAAAAACAGATGAAATTTAAACTCATCCTTAAACCTTACAATCAATTTGTACTTTAAATAAACGATAGAATTGTTACTATTGGGCTTCAATTAAGTTTTTACAATTATTCCTTAACAACTAAATCTTAGTTTGTTAATTTAGATTTGAAATTAAAATATTAAAATTTTAACAGGTAATGTATTTTTTTTTTTAATTATTATTATCAAATCAATCCTTAACTACATTTGCTCATTTTCATAATAACCATTTTATTTATGGAATTTAATGTACCAAACTTGATTTCTTTGTATTCTTTTCCCATTGACAATGGAATAACGAGGTGGTGATATATTTCACAATGAGATAGATTGGGTGGGGAAGCAAATAAAATTCTATGTTTTAATATATAGAGAGATAGAGTTTGTTTTTAATATAGTGACAATAATTTTTTTTAATTTTATAAGCGAAATTAAAAATTTATCATATATTTTTTTTAAAATTATTTTTTAATATATTAAGTATATGTGTAACTCTACTAATCCTGTTTGTAGAGTCTGAAAATTTCATTACGGTGGCTCAGATAATTTTATATATATATATATATATGAGTTTGCTTTTCATACATCAACAGTGAAATTTTTTAATTTCACGTGTGAGATTAATAGATCACCATATATTTCACTTATTTTTTAATTATTTTTTTATATTTTTAATATACTTTAAAGAGTATATATCAATTTTCTGAATTTAATGGTGAAATTAGTCCCTTTGGTTTTAAACTAGAGGATGTTGGAGAGGCACGTTAATGTTCAAAGATTTTAAATGATTTTTAGGTACATTTTTTCCAATTTTACATTGCAAAATATTTAAGTACTTGAATTCAAAATTTTAATTTATGGTTATTCCTATATTTAAGTGAGAAAACAGGGAAAAGTCTTAAATGTTTGTAAGATTAAAGAGCATCAAACTTTCTAATGCAAATAATTGGGTAAATCTACTTCAAGTACAAAACATTTAATGGACCACCCATAACCATATACTATAAGTAAATGAAAATGTAACACTTTTTACATATTTTTGGAGCAAAGTACAAAAAATTGAATAATTAGTGGAGAGAAAGAGAATGAGATGATTTTAATTTTTTTGGGGGTTTATTAATATGATAATTTTGGATACAATGTGAAAATACAAATACACCACGTTTAATAAGCACGAAAATAATGTAATAAATACGGCACAATATGTTTAACACACGATTAATATGACACATTTAATATACGTATCGTTTTCATATTTAAGATTTTGACACAATTAGACATATACGATTTTTTTTTGTTTAAAAAAGATCGTAACAAGAGGATAAAAAATTTGTAAATACTAAAATTCAAACTCAAACTTATTAAATATTATTTTTTTAAAATAATTATATAAATTAACTCAACTAAACTCCGTCTTCATATACGAATTACCACTTGCAAGTTATAGGAGACAGTAAAATCGTGATTTTATGTACGTGTGTGACAAAGAATCTCTCCATTTTTTTTTTTTGTGTGAATCATAAGCCTTTGAAAAAGAAATACTACTAATAAATGGCAGTGATGAATAGTCAATAATGAAGCTCCCGAGACAAAAAAAAAAAAATTCACGCTTTCGAAAAATCTTGAAAGATTGTCGGTAACGTTGAAGAAGCTACGTTTCTATCACTTAGTTCGGTAATTTCTCAATCTCTAGACTTTGTCTTTCCTTTTCATGTTTTTATATTTAATTATTTTCCTTTTTACAATATCAACTTATATTGATCCGATCGAAGTCCCATAATTCTTACTTGGACTACTTCGTTCAAATAAATTGATCAACATACCAAAGCCACTAAATCAACATAAATTGAAAAAATTGAACTCGAAAACGTAAAGATTTTCAAGTATATATTTGTTTTATTTGTTTTTTCTTTTTTTACATAAAATCTTGAATCAGGTAAGTTGCTTCAATTTTACTCATTAAAATGTATATATTAAAAATTCTTTTTTTTTTTATATTGAAATTATCATAAATTAAATCATAATCACTTGAATTAAAAGTATATAACACTTTACTAATAAATTATACCACTGTTGACAAAAATAATTTTCTCTCGTTGGATAGCATCACAATAAGTTACGTCAACATGGATGATTTTAGCAATTTAACCTATTTGCCATTAAACCTGCTCATGGGCCGGGCAGCTCGCCCGACCCGGTAGGGCCCGGCCCGTATTGGGTCGGGCTTGGGCATGATATTTTTTATCCGGTCTGAAACAGTATTTTTTATTATAATAATATTATTTTATTTAATTTTAATTATAAAAATATAAAAAAATAAAAAAAATTATATTTTTTAATTTGATGAATAGTGAATTCGGATCTACTGGATCGACCCGGCCCGACCCAGGACCGGACCTGGGTAAAAAATTAAAAAAAAAACGGGCTGTACCTTGACCCGGCCATGAGCAGGTCTATTTGCCATTATGTTATTGCTCTTATTTAGTTAAAATATTGATGGGTGTGACCAACGGTGAGGTTTCATTAAAAAGGGGGAAGGTGGTGGATTTCATTTTGGGTAGGTTTTAGGCGTTGAGAGGTGAAAGGAAAATCAAGTGTAGACCTATTCAATAATCGAATTATTTGTCTGAATCGATAAATTTAATTTAAATTAGATTGAATTGGTATAGGTGATCTGTTCGAATTATTATTTATTTATTTAATTAAAAATATATATTTTATTTAAATATGCCACACCAGCCTTTGTATTGAAGATTTTCAAGTGCTCAATCTTTTTTGAGCTTCCAAATTCAGTGGCTATAAATTAGTGCTGAGAAAATTGGAATCAGTTCAATCGATAATCGGTGATTTGTCCGATTCGATATATATTAAATAATCGAAGATTTAATGAATTGGTAAAAATCTAGTTCAACCGGTAAAAAACTATGTTTTGTTATTTTTTTTATTAAAATTATTTTTATAAGTAATGAGATTTAAACATTTAACATCTTAATCATATATTAAAGAATATATTAACCCTATTAAATCAAAAACTTTGAAGATAATGCACTCCATTGTACATTAATTATTCCTAATTAATCATAATCAACAATAAATGCTACCAATAAAAAATGTCCAATTAATTGCTTAGCGCATTGGCCTGCCAATCATTTCCATAAACTCTTATTATTAAGGCTAAAAACAAGGTAGCTAACATATATTTTTTTTTTAAAAATCTTCTCACTTGGAATATATTAATTAAAATTAAAACTAAAGAAGTCTCTCAGGCACAGGTGAGGGGACCAAAAAAGAATGGTACAAATTAAAGTGATAGATTTTATTATAATTAATTAATGGGTTTTGTTAACAATTGTCTTTAAGGTATTTTTTAAAGTTAGTTAATGTATTATTTATAGTAATAACATAGTAATAAATGCAAAAATTGATAATTTTATTTATCATTTTCAATGAATTGAATGAAAATATTATTATATACAATAACTTTAAAGAGTGGCAAAATTCATAATTAATTACTAAGATTTTTAAGTTATTTAAGATGGGGATATTCTTCATTAATTTTGACTGTTTTATAAGCTAAGGAATGGAATTTAAGGTTTCTAGATTGGTTATTCTAAATTTGTCTTATTTGACTTTATTTAGACTTTCTGATTGATTTGTGTTATTCTATTTGGAAAAATAGTACTGCATTTTTTTTTAAGGATCAGTTCCATCAAATTCAACTGCATTTAATCATCATATTTAATGTTCTAATCAGTACAAATTATATGTAGTACTACTAGGGTCTGGAGGACCAAGATTGATGTATAAAGTTTTATGAATTTTGCTAACGAATATTTTTAGATATTTTTTAAAATTAATTAATATATTATTTATAATAATATTATTATAATAAATATAGTAATTGATAATTTTATTCATTATTTTTAATGTATTTAATGGAGATATTATTATATATAGTACTACTAGGGTTTGGAGCACCAAGATTGATGTATAAAGTTTTATGGATTTTGCTAACGAGTATTTTTAGGTATTTTTTAAGATTAATTAATACGTTATTTATAGTAATAATATTGTAATAAATGCAGTACTTGATAACTTTATTCATCATTTTTAATGTATTGAATGGAGATATTACTATATATAGTAATTTTAAAAAGTGTTTTTAAAACATTTGTTAATAAAATCTAATTTTTATTAGGTTCCCTTTTCATATGCAACATAATAGTACTACTGTAATGTGATTATACATATCAGATTAAATGCATTTTCAAGTTTTTCTTTTTTATTAAGGGTTTTGCTAACGAGTGTCCAGAACATTCTTTAAGGTTAGTTAATATGTTATTTATAGTAATAGTACTATATTAATTACAAAAGTTGACAACTTTATTCATCATTTTTAATGCATTTGGTGAAGATATTATTACGTATAGCAATCTTAAAGAGTGTCTTTAGGACACTTGTTAACTTAATGGCAAAAAAAAACTCTTACACGTAAAATTTATGATATTTATACAACCCAGAAAACCAATTTCCTTGTGAATTTAATTATTAATAATAAATTGACCAACTAGATTTGCTCATTGGATATGTTGAGGCACTCAGCACATACAACTTTCTTGACCTTTCATGTAGCTTTCTCACTGAAATTGCTTCATGTTACTAAATCTTTAATGTGGATTTTGGGATGCTTCCAGGTTGATATTTCCATTGGCAGGATTCATACTAGAAGTCAAGAGTTGATTACCCTCACTCCATTAAGGGAATCAATTCTACTGTTGTTTTTTTCTATTATGCTATTGTGGCCCATAATCTCAATATATCCTCAGAACTTGTCATCAAGTGACAGAAATTATAGTATTTCTACAAGAATTTCAAATACCCTTTTATAGTTAAGATATTAGAATCCTCAATCTGAAACCATCATAAAATGAACCAATGGTGCTCTCATTGGGAACTTCCATGGTCCCCCATTTCATTGAAAAAACATTTTTCCTGTCAACATATAAGTAACTTCTTGCAAGTTGTAAATGATATAGAGCTAGCCTACCTCATATCTGTTATCAACAAAATCTTGGAGCTCTCAAAGCTTCCATGGACCAATATTCTTTATTTTGCAGCCCTAGGGCTGTGTGCCAGTTTCTAAAAGGGCTTGCTGTTCGGCCTAATGATTAGTGACTAGGGTCTCATTACTTAAAAACCCAATTGGATAAATACAATAGTTGTTGTATGTGGCTAATGAAAGAAGCTAGGTTAACCAGCCCAATAGGAAAAATCTAATTATGGTCCAAAAATAATACTAAAAGAAACCCAACATTTTCATAGCTAGAGGACCTTCCAACATCTATTCATGGGAGTTCATTTTTGAAGGGCTTGACTGTGTCTCAATTCTTGGGGTTCAGTGCAGAAATTTAAGTAGCGAGACAAAAGCTTTTTTCACATCTCCGGACTCCAGAGTTATTCGAAAATAAGGCAAAAGACATCAAACAGGGTGATATCGCATTCAAGGGAAGGCTTTTTATTTTTATTTTTTATGCGTGGTCATTTATGGCACTCCCAATTGTACGATTTTATAGGACGAGTGGCCATGTTTTGTAAATTATAGGTCACTGTTTTGATGTAAATTTATGAACATGCTCTTAAACATGTTGTATAGGAAGTAGACAATAAGACAGCTTCAGCTGATTGGGACACTCAATTCAATTGATATATACATATATATAGCATTTTAGATTCAGGGCACTCTTGCCAGAAAAAATTTTGGAAAAACAATAAAAGAAGAGACCATAAATTTCTCCAAAAATTTTCAAGGAAAATAGAGATGCTATCATTGATTGTTTTTAACCGATTTTTGTTTCTAGTTGAGATTTGAAGACTAATAAGGACACCAAGTCACCAACAGTTTTTCCTGTCCCATTTTTACTCTCTTGCTCATTGTTCCTTGGCCTTGGAACATTAAAACCCATCCTACCATAGTTAAAATTTTAATCGCAATTTCTTAAGTGAGTTGCAACTGTATATATATACCTACTCAAAACTATTCGAGGATCAAGTACCGCAACAACTAAACTACCCTAGCTAGAAAGGCCAGAAGTAGTTTAGCCACAGGCTAGGAGAGGAAATCTTGGTACAACAAATTGTATTTGGTGGCCACAGCCGACTGGCTCACTAGGGTCAAAAAAGAATGAATCTATTTCTGAAAGCTGCCTCTACCCAAATGCTTAAACTTTAAACCTGATTTTTTTTTTTTGGGTGATAAAGACCAAGTAGAAATAAAAGCTTTTGCTTTTGGAGAACAAAAGAATCTTGAGAAAAGTAACAAATGACAATAGATTTAGCATCTTAGATTGATAGCTTAGTTTGGGGAAGCTCACATTGGCAATGAAAACAACAGTAATGGGCTGCACATCATTGCAAATAATATTATGATCCTTAATTCGTGATCTTATGTTTCTACATGATGTTTTTTTTTAAACAATTTATTATGAAGATTTGGCTGTTCTTTTTTACAATGTCCCCTGCAGTTTGGTTTGAATAAGAAGTTCCCATGATGGGAGTTTCAACTGCTGGCTTTACTTTATCGAATAAAATATGTTTGATTCTCCAATTCTCCATAATCAAAGTACATTTCCACAGCCGAAAAATCTTTTTTTTTTTTTAAAAGTTAAAAAGAAATAAAAATAAAGATGGATCTGCAGAAAAGGAAAAAGTTATGCAACCTCTGTGTGCTATAAAAATGCTGATTCTTGTGCTTGATATATACTTATCATACAATAAAAGGCTAACCCATTTGTCCCTAACATAATTAGATAATATTTCTTTTGGATAAAAAAAAAAAAAAACTAAAAATGTGTTACTTGAAAATTTTAAAATTTGGGTGGAGGTTGAAACTTGAAAGCATGTCATGAACTGCTTTACCTCTCTCAGTTTCTGTTTTGTTCTTTTCAAGTTTTGGGACATAATAATGCAATTTCACAAAGTGGCAAACTGCCATAGTTTTCTTGATCCTCATTCCTCAGCCACTCCAAATGTTTTTCTTAATCATCATTTGACAGTTCAAAAGTCCAAATTTATACAGCAAGAAAACACAAGCATAAATGCATAATATATATATATATATAGGCTAAAGACCTGCTCACGGGCCGGGCAATCCGTCTGGTCCGGCCCGTATTGGGCCGAGAATTCTTGTTCCAGACTGGTCAAGTACAGTATTTTTTATATTAAAATAATATTATTTTATTTAATTTTAATTATAAAACTAAAAAAATATTTTTTTATTTTTAAATGTAATGAACAGTATTCACGGGAGTTCCTGTCGTTGCCGCCTGCCTCAACCTTCAGTGGCTCGTCGCTTCAGTCTTCAACAACCACCACTAGTCCGCCACCGCTGGTCTACCACAGCCAGCCTCCCTCACCCTCAAGATCTGAGACCGGCGGAAGGGAAATGACGATTGGAGTCTTAAGAGATCAGTTCTTGTCTGGGTGTCACCTCGTTAATCAGGTAATAGCATTTTGAAAAAGCGAATCAGAGTAGCTTCCCTTCTCAGGTATCAAAGCGAATCAGAGACTCTCGCGCTCTCTCTTTGCTCTGCGATTTTTTCTCTTCAACTTCGATCGAAAATCTGGTACCTTTCCTCCAATCTGATCTGGAGCGAGAGCAAGAGCTAGACGGGGAAGCAGATCTGGAGCGGGACACAGACCGAGAGCGAGAGCTGGACTTAGGAGGAAGATCTGGACCGAGAGCGAGAGCTAGACGGGGAAGCAGATCTGGAGCGGGACACAGACCGAGAGCGAGAGCTGGACTTGGAGTCTGAGCCGGAGTAAGAGCGGGACCGAGAACGGGAAGAGGAACCGGAGCCGGAGATAGAAGGTGAGCGACGGCCTTTCGTCGGCTTCGCCATTGGCAGAATACAGAGCAAGGAACAGTCGGAAAAAAAAAAAAAAGATACCAGGAGCGCCAATCTCTCCGTGAATAAGATTTGTCTATAGTCTCTACTTGGTCTGGACCCTCTTGCTTCTATCACTTCTAAGGTATGGAAGATTGATTTGAGAAAAAACCCAGATTGATTTGAAAAAAAAAAAAAAAAAAAAACAGCGGCTGCTTTGAGAGATTGGTTGGGGTTCCGGTTTATGCTTTCAGTATTTCAGAGGAGGAATTCGCGTTGGTTTCGGGTGTTTCAACTGAAAAATCACTTGGGTTGTGTTTCAAGAAAGAGGATGCTGAGGCTCTTTTGGAACAGATGAAGAGTATGGATCCTGGCATGAGAAAAGAAGGTTCTACAGTGGTTGCTGTTGCTCTCAACAACGAACCAGGTTCTCATGATCTCATCAATGGTGATCCAAATACTGAATTATCCAATGTTCGAGAGGATCGTGAGACAATTACGGAGTGCTTGCACATTCCAGAAAAGTTAGTTACAACCACCTTTGCTGACGTGGCATCAGTCAAGACCAATTTTCATTGGAAGAAGCTCTTCACAATCTCCTCCGATCAATCGTTGCTGTTCTTCCCACCTCAACACTCAAATGGATCCATCACCGTCAAACCTCCAGCTGAGGTTTTTGAAGAAGGAGCAACTGTGTGGATGAACTCAGTTGTGGCGCAGTTTGTTGGCAAGGCACCAAACTTCAGCACATTTCAGAGACTTGCCAACATGTTATGGGGAAAGAATGGAGCAGTGGTGATCAAATCTGCTGGCCTGAACTTATACCTAGTTCAATTTCCGAATGCTGACACCAGAGAATGGGTTCTTGAGCAGGGACCTTGGCACATTCAGAATAAGCCACTCATTCTGAGAAAATGGGAGCCAGGTATGAAATCATTAGAGTTTAATTTGAAGAAATTACCTGTTTGGATCCATTTGGGAGGAGTTCCTCTGGAATTGTACACCAGACGTGGCCTCAGCTATATTGCTAGTGCCCTAGGAACTCCATTGTATATGGATAGAATCACTGCTAGCCAACAGAGATTGGCCTATGCAAAGGTATGTGTGGAGATTGCAGTGGATGTCCCCATCCCAAAATGTATTAATGTTGAGTTATGTGATGGCACTATTGTAAATGTTGTTGTGGATATCCCTTGGTACCCTCCAAAATGCAAGCATTGCAATTTGTTTGGGCATACAGACAGAAATTGCACCAAACAGCCTGTAGGGGCTACCAAAGTTTGGATTCCAAAGGAGGGGCCTAAAGCAGAACTGTTAAAACATGATGCACAGGCTACAAGCAGCGTAGAAGTTGAAAGCAGTGCCCTGCCTATGGCTCAAGAACAGAAAGAGGCAAGTATGAAGGAAACAGAAGTTAATGAGGGCAGTAAAGGGAGAGGAAGCAGAAGCATACAGAAAAGCAAGAAGTCAGTATTAGCTGGTTCCCAAAACAGATTTGACATCCTGAGTGACTCAGAGAGGACAAATGTAGACCCTGGACAAACTAGTGGCTCTGAGCAATGGAGAGAGGAGGAACAATTGGTGGAAATCCTTCCAAACTCTCCTAAGAAGCAAAGGGCAGCAGCAGCAGGAGTTGCAGACTTGATGAAAGCCTTGAAGAATAAGAAGAAAGGGCCCATTGACAAGGGGAAAAGAGGTAAGGCAGTTTTACCTGCCTCTGGAGTGACCCCCCTCAACTTTCATGAATTTTATAGTGTGGAATACTAGGGGGCTAAACAACCCTCAAAAGCAGAAAAGTATTATACAGAGAATAAACTGCCTGAAGGCAGACCTTGTTTGCTTACTGGAAACAAGAGTGAAACAACAAAACATGCCAGCTATAGTAGATAGGCTCTTTCAGGGATGAAAGCTACATCACAACTACTTAGAAGCTTATAATGGGAGAATATGGTTCCTATGGAGAAATCAGATGCAGGTTGATCTTATTGCAACATCTGATCAGAGCATTACATGCTGCACCACTTATAATTCTACCAGGTTCTACATTACAGCAATTTATGGAAGCAATGAAGGCATAAGTAGAAGAAGGCTTTGGCACCATCTTCAGGACATTCAAGGCAGAATTGATGGCTCTCCTTGGCTTTTGGCTGGAGATTTCAATGTTATAGCAAGACCACAGGAAAGCTCATATTTCAATGGCTCCTACATGCTTACCTCTGATATGAAGGATTTTCAGGACTGCTTGACACAACTATCAGTGTTTGATCATACCAGTACTGGACCAGCATTCACTTGGTCCAACCACCAAACTGATGCTTACTTGGCTAAAAAGCTTGATAGGGTTTTGGTGAATGATTGCTGGCATACACAGTTTGCTCACTCATTTGTTGAGTTTTTGGCTCCAATGGTTTCTGATCACTGCCTAGCATACATAAAGATGAACTTGACTGCTCATTCTCCCCCAAAGCCATTTAGGTTTTTTAATTTCTGGACTAGGAATCCAGAGTTCCTGAACATTGTGGAAAACTCTTGGCAAGAGCCTTTCCTTGGCAATCCTATGACCACTCTATTCCACAAATTGAAGAGATTAAAGGCAGTACTGAGGGCATTTAACCTGGCCATATATGGCAACATTTCAGGGAAGGTTCAAGATAAAAGGCAAGAATTGGAGAGCGTGCAGATGATCAATCTGCATCAAAGGCCATCCAATACTCTTGTTGAAACAGAAAGAAGACTCTATGCAGAATTGATGGAACTCCAAAAGGCTGAGGAAAGTTATTACAGGCAGAAATCAATGATAAAATGGCTGCAGGAGGGGGATCAGAACACTCATTATTTCCATAAAATGGTGTCAGCAAAGCATAGCAAGCAATCCATCAGAGTCCTCTATGATGATGAGGGAAGGAAGTTGGAATATTTTGGCCAAATTTCAAAGGAGGCTGTAAGGTTCTTTCAGAAGTTGATTGGGACTGAGGACAAACAGGTCACATACTGCCCTAGGGAGCTTCTTACTGAACTTATTCAGCCTGCCTTGCCTGCTGAAGCTAAGGACAATTTAGCTAAGGCTGTTACAAAAGAGGAGGTGAAAAGAGCCATGTTTGAGCAGAATGGGGACAAAGCCCCAGGGCCAGATGGATACACTGTACAGTTTTTTAAAACTGCTTGGCCTATTGTGGAAGAGGATGTCACTGCAGCAATCTTATCCTTCTTTCAATCAGGGAGCAGGATATCAGTCTTTAACTCTACATGTATTGCTCTTGTCCCAAAATTCCAGAATCCTAATCATATGAAGGACTTCAGGCCTATTTAATGCTGCTCTGTCATTTATAAATGTATTACCAGGATCATCACTGCCAGGCTCACTCCACTCCTTCCTGCTATGATCTCCAGCAATCAGAGTGCCTTCATACCAGGGAGAAGCATCTCAGATAATATTCTCATGGCTCAGGAACTGGTCAAAGGGTATGGAAGAGCAACCTTATCCCCCCGTTTTGCAATGAAGATTGATCTCCAAAAAGCTTTTGATTCATTAAATTGGGACTTCATTCTCACTGTTTTATCAGTTTATGGATTGCCTGATAAGTTCATAGGATGGATCAAGGCATGCATCACTTCCCCAAAGTTCTCAATTTCTCTTAATGGAGGATTAGTAGGGTACTTTGAAGGAGCAAAGGGGTTAAGGCAGGGAGACCCTCTCTCTCCTTATCTTTTTGTCATTGCTATGAATGTTTTATCCAGACTTCTGGATGCAGGGGCTCTTCATGGAGTTTACAGCTACCATCCTAAATGTCACAGAATCAAGCTTACTCACCTGTGCTTTGCAGATGATCTGCTGATTTTTGCAAAGGGTAACTTGGATTCTGTTGTGGGCATACAGGGTATTCTCCATTACTTTTATACCATTTCTGGTTTGCAATTAAACCCTTCCAAGAGTGAAGTCTTCTCCTCTGGTGTTAGTAGGACCACTCTACTTGAGATGCAAGAGTTGACAGGGTTTAAACTTGGCAAACTACCTGTTAGGTACCTTGGGGTCCCTTTGGTCACAAGAAGACTCTCTGAAAAGGATTGTTCTCCTTTGATCGATAGAATTACTCAGAGAATCAATGGCTGGGCAGCACGCATGTTATCCTATGCAGGAAGGCTTCAGCTCATTCAATCTGTTCTTTTTAATGTGTCCAATTTCTGGTGCAGACACTTTGTATTGCCTAAGGCTGTTCTTAAAAGAATTAATCAATTATGCAGCAGGTTCTTCTGGAAAGGAAGAGATGACTCAGCTAAGGGAGCAAGAGTCAAATGGAGTTCCATTTGCTGTCCAAAGTCAGAGGGGGGTCTTGGATTAAAAGACTTGGGAATATGGAATAAGGCTTGTATTATTCAGCACCTATGGGCACTTCTCTCTCAGGCAGGTTCATTGTGGATTGCCTGGCTTCATGCCTATGTGCTGAAAGGAAGAACAGTGTGGCAGGTTCAACCTTCCCCAGGAAGCAGCTGGACATGGCGTAAAATGCTTCAGCTGAGGGCTTTGGCTTTGAGGTTCACCTCCAACCAGAATGGTGCTCTAACTTGGAAGTTCCCTGGGAACAGATTTATGGTGGCTAAGGTCTGGAATGATCTCAGGCCTAGGCAGGACAAGGTGGAGTGGGATAAACTGATCTGGTTTCCATTTCATATTCCTAAACATGCACTGGTAGCTTGGATGGCTATATTGGACAAACTGCCTACAAAGAACAGATTGATGTCATGGGGCATGGAGGTGGATGGCAAATGTGAGCTATGTCAAACTGAGCAAGAAACCCGGAATCATATATTTTTTGAATGTGACTATTCAAAGGAAATCTGGGGGCATATACTATGCTTATGTCAACTTCATAGAAGCATAAGGAGCTGGCAAGCAGAGCTGCAATGGGCAGTAAACAGAATCAGAGGAAAAACTCTCATTTCTGTTATTTTGCGTTTATCATGGAGTGCCTTTCTTTACTCGATCTGGAGGGAGAGAAATAATAGGTGTTTTAATCGCCTTCAATCCACACAAGGAGCCATCATTGAGCAGATAAAAGAGATCATCAGAATGCGATTGTTGGGGCTCAAGAACATTAGTCCTGATGAAGTGAACCGAAGATTGGATGCAGATTGGGGACTGTCTCTTTTTTCCTAGGATCTTTGTCCATTCTGGAATAGCTTTAAGTATTGCTGAAGTATGTTGCTATTGTTCCCTGATTGATTAGTGGTCTTAAGTTTTGTTCAAGTATTGTTCAAGTATGTATAGCTTTAAGTACATGTTGCACATGATGTTGGATGTAGCAGTTTAACTGCTTTCTGGATAAATAAAACACTTACTTATCCAAAAAAAAAAAACAGTATTCACGGGCTGACTCGAGCCTGGACAAAGACTTTGAAAAAAATTTAGATCTCGACCCAGCCCATGAGCACCTCTAGATTAAAGTGTATTAACTAAAATCATTTATGAAGTTTAAAAATTCTAAATTTATCAGACTGCTTATAAAAAAATTTAACTTGATTTTTAAATCTTAAACTTTAACTTACTTTTAAACTTGAGACAATGATCAGAAAGAAGCAGTTTCAGTTGCAACAAAGGGGAAGTCAGTCTTGTGATGAAAATTCACAACTGGTTTGGTTATTCATGAAGACACGTCGGATCAAATTAATCAAAGAAAGTTAACCTACGAAGCACACGCACATTCATGTCCTAACTCCAAACTCCGAACTCCAAAGCTACCCCATAATTAATAACCAAATCTTGTTTCTCTATTTCTGTCCGAACTCCGAACTGAAATTTTGTCTTCACTTTAACGTCTCTTTCTGCTTTCTAATATGCCGCAGTCAGTCCACGTGCATAGATCTGCCTTAGGTTACAGGGTCATTCCCGTAAGTTCAACCTTCTCAAAAAAGCTGAAAGCGAGAGTGATTCTTTCACTGCAGTGAGATCAATGCCCGATAAGCCATACCAATAGTATTCTCCTACTGACACGTGCTGTTTACTCATTGGTTTAAGATTTAGACTCCACTCTGTCATAATTTAGTGTTGGAGAGACAAGATTGTCTGTAGCTGGTGGTTTTTTTTTTTTTTTTCCTTTTTCTCAGAGTGCTTTGAAAAATCAACGGCTGTTATTGCTTCACTGTCCTAGGAGAAAATTATATTACTTATTTCTCCTTTTTCGTAAAAGACATCTTAACTACCTACCTATGGAAATGGAATGAAATAAACTAACACTGCCTTCCCTCCATTTTCCCCTTCTTTCTTTCTCTCTCTGTTTTTGTCTGCTTTGTGTTTATCCTCTCTGTCTCTCTCTTTATGAACTGGGTTCTCTTCAAGGTACGTTTTTTGCTCTTCTTTTTACAGCAAAAGTTGATTAGTTTTTGTGAAGGGCTTGCTTTCCTTGTTGACCCTTTAGTATTGGTTAAAGTGTTGTTGTCACCAATTCAACATTCTTTTCTCCTTTTCTTGTTCATTGAATTGTCTCAAGGCTGGATGTTCTGAATTTGAGATTATAGTAGGATTCGCTCAATCTCTTTGGTTATTCTTCTCTGATTACTTCTGCAAAATGTGAATTTTATCAGTGGTTCTTTGAAAGTTCTAAGCTTTGATTATATTTTCGAGTTACTTTGTGTTCTTCAATAGCTTTTGGGATAAAGAATTTGATTCATTGTAACAAGAAGATTAATCTATAGAAAAACGATTCACTGTTTCCGAAAATAACTTCAGGGCGGTTTGCATTCGTGTTTTCAAGTTGGGAATTTTACTAGGGTTGTTTTCTAGAATATAGATGGTTATGGATCCTAGGTTAAGAGGGTTTTCTGATTTCCAAATGAGGAATCAAATCGTGTCTGTCTTTCAAAATCAACCTGTATCAGTTTTTCCGAATCAGAACTTTGTTGCCGGCCCGGGATTCCAGAATACCTACACAGATCACAACTTTAGGGAATTTCATTACCACCCACCTGATCTAGCAGCAAGTAGTAGAGCACCTATTTCAAGTTTGAGCCATGAGGAAGTTCCGTCCGAAGACTGTGATTTTTCCGATTCAGTTTTGAGATACATAAACCATATTCTGATGGAAGAAGATATGGAGGACAAGTCATGTATGCTTCAAGAGTCTTTGGATCTTCAAGCTGCTGAGAAATCATTTTATGATGTCCTCGGCAAGAAGTACCCACCTTCCTCTGAACAAAACTCTACTTTTGTTTATGAAAGCGGGGAGAATAACCCTGATGATAATTTCGTTGGAAATTATAGTAGTTGTATCAGTAATGGTAGCAGCTACTTCGTCGACAATGTGTGGATGCAAAATCTAGGTGATTTTAGTACCACTCAGACACAAATTACTCTTCCTGTTTCTAGCA
This sequence comes from Fremontodendron californicum, assembly GCA_030761205.1. NCBI lineage: Eukaryota > Viridiplantae > Streptophyta > Magnoliopsida > Malvales > Malvaceae > Fremontodendron > Fremontodendron californicum. The sequence goes on along the minus strand of JAULJL010000009.1, from coordinate 5,515,227 downwards.
TATCTCAATCATCTTATAGCTCTTCAATCACTAGCATAGATGGGCTGTTGGAGTCTCCTAATAGTACTCTTCAGGTCCATGATTTGAATGGTGAGATCAAATCCATTTGGCAATTCAGAAAAGGAGTTGAGGAGGCCAGTAAATTTATTCCAACAAGTGAGGACCTTTTCGGTAATTTGGAGGTCTATGGGGTGAAGGAAGAGAAAAAAGATGAGGGAGAGTTGTCACCTACTGGTTCAAAGGGAAGGACGATTTCTCACAGCGACGACGTAGAAACTGAAGATAAGAGGAGCAGCAAGCAGGCTGCTGTTTATTCAGAATCCGCTTTGCGATCAGAGATGTTTGATATGGTGTTGCTCTGTAGTTCGGGGAAGGCTCCAACTCATTTTACGGCTCTTCGTGAATCCTTGCAGAATGGACAGTCGAGAGGACCTAATGGTGGAAAAGGCCGCGGTAAGAAGCAAAATGGAAAAAAAGAGGTGGTGGATTTGAGAACACTTTTGATTCATTGTTCACAAGCTGTTGCAGCTGATGATCGAAGGATTGCAAATGAATTGCTAAAGCAAATCAGACAACATTCATCTCCATTTGGAGACGGGAATCAAAGATTAGCTCATTGCTTTGCCGATGGTCTTGAGGCACGCTTGGCTGGTACAGGTAGCCAAATCTATAAAGGCCTTGTCAGTAAGAGAACTTCTGCTTCTGATATCTTGAAAGCTTACCTTCTGTATGTTGCTGCATGCCCTTTTAGAAAAGTTTCTCATTTCATCTCAAACAAGACAATCAATGTTGCATCGAGAAAGTCAATGAAGCTTCATATCATAGATTTTGGTATTCTTTATGGTTTTCAATGGCCCACCCTTATTGAGCGGCTTTCTTTGAGACTTGAAGGGCCCCCAAAACTTCGAATTACTGGAATAGATTTTCCACAACCTGGTTTCTGGCCAGCTGAGCGAGTTGAGGAAACAGGGAGGCGTTTAGCAGCTTATGCTGAAGAGTTCAAGGTGCCATTTGAGTACAACGCCATAGCAAAGAAATGGGATAACATTCAAGTTGAGGAACTTGATATTGACGAGGATGAGTTTGTTGTTGTTAACTGTCTGTATCGTGCTAAGAACTTGCTTGATGAAACTGTGGCAGTAGATAGTCCAAGAAATATTGTTCTCAATCTGATACGGAAGATTAATCCGAATATTTTCATCCATGGTATTATGAATGGGGCTTACAATGCTCCTTTCTTTATAACACGGTTCCGAGAGGCTTTGTTTCATTTCTCTTCAATGTTTGATATGCTTGAAACTATTGTACCCCGTGAGGATTGCGAAAGGATTCTGATTGAGAAAGAGATTCTTGGCAGGGAGGCCTTGAATGTTATAGCTTGTGAGAGCTGGGAGAGAGTGGAGCGGCCGGAGACATTCAAGCAGTGGCATGCACGTAATCTGAGGGCCGGCTTTCTGCAACAGCCATTCGAACGCGAGATAGTCAAGGAGGCAACTGATAGAGTGAGGTCGTTCTACCACAAAGATTTTGTAATTGATGAAGATAACCGGTGGATGTTGCAAGGATGGAAGGGAAGAATAATTTATGCCCTTTCTGCTTGGAAGCCAGCGTAAGGAGCTTGAATTTTGCTTACTTTTCAAGGTCTGTCTTCCTTCTCTTGCAGGAAAAATTAGGGAATTAATTAAGGTAATGCTGTTTCCATTTTTAATTCATACTTTATATGTTGTTACTCTACCGTATTAATTGCAACATTTAAATGACTACATGATTATCTGGTTTACTTCGGGAAGACTGAAAGTAATTAGAACATCAACAACTTGAAGAATTGGAAAGTGTACACTCAGACTGATTTTTTTGTATCTTAGCTGACCTCTCATGGCTCTGTAGGCAACTTGACAAGGGAAAGAATTGTGAAATCAATATATATAAATATGTTTACAATTAACTTGTTGAAGTGGATATTCTATGATGCAAGCTAATACAAATTTGCAAAACCAAATTTGCGAAAACCTTTCTTTTTTCGAGGTTTTTGCAGCCTCTTTCTGTCTATGTCTTTGTATCGTGTATGTGAATGCACATATTAATGAACAATACATGCATAGTCTAGTTCTTAGTTCTCTAACAGAAGGGCAATATATAGAGTCAATTCCTCTCTCTCTCTCCAGCCTTGTCCAAAATTCCAAGCAAATTGTATCAAAATCTCTCAATACAAATTGATTGACGCCGGGCCAAAACCAGCAACTAGAATTTCTGAATAGTTCATCATTTCACTATAGCTTTCAATCAACATCTGCTGCAAATCTATATGCTTGTCATTGCTACTGTCAGAGTTATCATCTTTCGAATATCAACCTTGTGTGGACCTTCCATTACCTCAAAGGATTGAAGTAGCAAGCTTTTTCGCACTTTGTAACATTGGTTATACATTGAGGGAATATTCTGCCACTGCCTTTAAGTTTTGATAAGCCATTGTTTTTATTACCTCTTTTATCTTGGTTTAACTTTCACTTGCAATATGAAACTTAAACCCAAACCTAGTACATTAAAGGTTGCCTTTAAACAAAAATTGGCAAAGCAGCTAATGAGGGCTTCTCTTTTATGATTCCAAAACCATTTCAGGAAAATATACATATTTTGTTGTTGTTGGTAGTACCAAATATTTATCAAAGCCTTTTCCAAGACATTAATTATTACTGTAGAATATGGCTTCTTCTGCAAAGTTCCAGACCTGAATCTGATAGTGGTGGTCCAATCTGAAGTGAGGGACATTGTTTGAGGGATTGAGGTAGACTCCCACAATTGAAGCAAAACTTAATTCGTCCAACTCACATGGTTGAGGACCATATTCTATGGGGACCAAATTTAATTTGTCCAGATCACTAGTTCTGATATTTTCATATGTTGTTTATTTAAATCTTTAACAAATTATTGGTAAAAATTTATGATGATTGAATGATATAATAATGGAAGAGTGACTGGCGTGCATAATCAAATGCTATAGTATTTTCTTTCTGAAAGAACGGATATGATTCTTTCTACTCAAGTAATGAATTCAAACAAAGAGTACCCATTTGGAAGCTAAACCAACATGTCGTTTTCATACTTCCATTTTTTTTTTTGTGCCAGAGTTGAAGAAAGTAATACTTGGACTTGGAAAGTCTACTATACACAACCAAATAAAAAGCAGCTCTTATAATTGCTTTACTTTGCTGCAAACCGAATTCTTTTTGTTTGCAACTTCACGCAATCAATGGACCAGCCTGATATATATATATAGATGGTAGGGACTTCCAAGGCTTAAACCAGTTTCGTCCATCACAAACTTATATATATATATATATATATATATATATATATATATATGGTAGGGACTTCCAAGGCTTAAACCAGTTTCGTCAATCACAAACTTAAAACGTTACACATCTTTGAGCCTATCCCTCTTGATAAGCTTAAAACACATTCTGCTACGCCTGTTATCTGAAATAATACATTAATCATAACAAGTCATGTTCCTTCTATTTTGATGCATCAAATCTGCCCCTCCTGATCTGAAATATATTATATACAATATCTCCATTATATGAGAGAAATGATTAAATTACATCCAGTGTCATATATATATATATATATATATATATATTATATTCATATCGTGATTACTACGGCCTTTGGATTGATTAAGATAACACTGATTAAGCCATCCGAAACAGGGGGAAGGAAGGAAGGATGATTTAACAATTCCATTATTTTTAACCGAAAAAGGAAAATTCCCCTGAATCCCCTCCCCTCCCCTTCCTTTTTTTTTTTTTTTTTTTTTTATTTTATAGATTTATATTTATAAATGAAGATCAGAACAAGACATGTACATCATCTTCTGAACAATAACAAGGAATGGGGACAATATGATCCCACAAGACATGAGTAAGAAGAAATAACATAGGATCTAAGCTGTCACAGATGTCTCCACCGCAACCTGGCCAGGATATTTGACTTCAGATTTCATGTCGGTTTGCCAGAGCTCTGGTAATGCCTGCTTGATATTGTGAATGCTTTCTAATGCATAATCTGCACCTTTAGGTCTCTGGGAAGTGCCAACCTGCATAAATTTTTTAATGGCAGAAGGACAACAAATTAGTTTCATCTGTCATTTTAAGCAACTATATATGTAAAGTAAGACACCAAAATTTTCAAGGACTTGCCAGCACAGTGTGAAGACCAACACGCTTTCCAGCCTGGATGTTGCGGACACTATCATCAAAGAACAACTGAAACAGCAAAACCCAATAATGAAAAACATTAGTAGACTGTAATAAAAGCAATAAATTACAAAAATACATGACAGTAAATAATTGATCATCTTACTGTTCTCTGAGGGTTGATTTTGGCAATCTTTAGAGCACGCTCTATGGCAGATTCTTGTGGCTTGCAAACAATGGGTGTCTTGGGTAATGTTGCACCAGGCTTGGGCTGAGCAAAATGCCCAATTATGTCAAAAATTTCAAGGCTGCTAGGCGCATCAGTTGTAGCAGCAGCAGCTGATCCCAAAAACTCAATGTCATCTTCATCATCAGAAACTGTATTCTTATGGGTAGGATTGAGAGTCTCAAAGCAGATAATCCCTTCAAAACAGTCTTCTAATCCGAGTTTACTAAGAGCTTTAGCTGCATGGACCTTGTCTGCATTTGTGAAGATCTATTACAAACAAAGAGACATTAAGTTTTGTTAGGAGACAATTAGATAAAACTATGGTCGATCAATACTAGCATATGCGTTGGGTAGTCAACTACTTACAATTTTTCGAAGAGGCAAGGTCAGCAATAAACTCTTCAATGGAAGATCCGGTTTTAGGTTCTCATAAGGAAGTCTTCCATGAACATAACTGTTAGATAGGAAAATTAAAAGATCAATTAAAAGAGGGAGATGGAAAATGAATAAAAAAAAAAGAAAAGAAAGAAAAGAAGGATTCCATTCCAATACCTATGGTACTCATCATAGTCAAAGTCATAACCAACTGCCTGCAAAGGAGAAAGAGAGGAAAAAAAAACCACATTAAATATATATTTTTTACCAGCATGACTCTTGTTTTATTTTTATATCTAATGAAAAGGATGCTTGAAAAAAAGAAAAGGGTAAATAGGAGTAATACCCTAAGGCCAGCCATTGTTGTCCCATAATTCTTATACAACAGGTTGGACAATTCAACAATTTTGTCCTTTTCTATGCCCAGTTTTTCAACCATGTAATCTGAAAAATGGCATTCATTTAAAAATTAGATTACCATGGAATCTTGATAGTACAAAAGGGAGCAGCCAAGTATCAGAATGCAAATCCTCACCTTTAATATTCTTCCCACATTCTCTTGCAAGACCAGAACTAAGAGGATAAAGGGTATCATCAAGATCTGCAAAATCAAGCAAATGGTTAATTATTACTGTTGTATATATTATCAAAATGAATGTTTTCTAAAGTATTTTATTAAATGTTTTCATAAAACAAAGTTTATAATTCATGTAGATTGCATTTATGTCGAAGAAATGATGTTTAAAAGTTGATAAATAGCTTTTGAATTGAAAAACAAACAAAGGGATTCGAATGCCTGAATTATTGAAGAAATTCAAGATTACACAAATTTGGAATGCAATCTTGAATTTCTTCGTTTATGCATTATATCATGGGGATAATGTTTCCAAGAGAAAAACTTTCTAAAAGTAACTTGCCTAAATTTCTTCATTTCTTATTATTCTTTGATCGCATTAATTCAAAATCATAATATACAACAATTAGATCCTTCTCAGCCATTAGTTCATATATTAATCTCGTATTTTTCAAGTAAAGGAGCTTACCAAACAGAAGGCAATCATATTTAGGCCTCTGAGCTAGTCTGTATCGGTCCTCGTATTCCATTTTCTCTCTTGATGGTAGGATAACCAGCAAGGAACTTGATCAGAGTACCTAAATTAATCAATGGAAATAAGTTAACATCGAAGTTCAAGTTAGCTTGAAAAAAACCAACCAACCAACCAAACTAATATTAATATTGATTTTAAATCTTCAACTACAAATTTCAATTGCCTCAGATTACCACCATCAAAGTGGACACACATTCAGCCAATCCCAGATAGTTGGATAAGACATTCATTAATGAGTTCATGGGGTGGATGAACCACAACTACAAATCGAAATCAAGAACAGGTATGCAAGTGTTGTTTTAGAACTTTATATTAACATTTAAGAAGCTCGAAAGTTCCATGTCAATGATAAGAAAGGGCATAAAGATATGATTAAAGACTAAAAGTAATTAAAACAAAGCTAATGTGATTTATTAACAACACTTTTAAGTATTAAAAACAAACTAAAATGATACACTTTAAAGAGTTGGAATTGAAAAGTGATGATAATTTAACCAAAAAAGAAGAAAAACCCAATATTTTGATGTATGGCACTAAAAGGTGGTGATAATTAAACAAAGAAAAAGACCCACGATTTTTGTGGATGGAAACCAAAAAACCAACTTCCCATCAAAGAAAATTAGCTTAAAACAAACATGCATTATATATCATGGTGCCCTTTTCATTTCGTCATGACAGGAAAGCAATGAAAGAAAAATGATACATTTTATATGTTTCTCTAGAGAACCCCAAAAGAAAAAGCATTTTCATGAACCAAACCCAGAAAGTAGAAAGCTTTTCAAAAGCATGACAAAGAATGGTTGAAAATGTCAAAAGATAAGAAAATGCAAGACAAGTTAAGTAAGGCTGCAATGAATAAATACCATACCGGTTTCAAAAACCAGGTAAGCTAATAAAAGGAAGAGTCTTTGAAGGCTAAGATCCAAACAGAGGAAACAGAGAGAAAGAGATTGTAATAATGTTCTCAAGGAAGAACAGAGAGCGAAGGGGGAAGAAGAAAAGAGGCCGAGTGGGTTTTTATAGGCAAAAATGGTTGGCTCCTTTTTATCTTTTTGTTATTCAAGTTAATCACGTTTAATTAACTTGTGTTGAAAACATCAATATTTTTTTTTGTTATATTCAAAGTCTAAGAGAAAATAACAGGAAGCAACCCAAAGCAAAAAAAAAAGCAATTTTTAAGAAAAAAAAGTAAAAACCGAGTTAGCTGTCCAAATAAGACTCTCCTTAATCTTTACATTTCCTGTTTTATCCCCATTTGTTTTCCACGGTCCAAATTCATCCATTTGTTTAATTATTACCGCAAAATCCCAGAAATCCCCAGAATTTTGCAGCAAAGTTTGATGTAATGGGGTAATTTTTTCTCAGTCCTTAAAAAAGAAGAAAATTTGTTACTATAATAATTTTAGTTTCTCTGCTGAGTTGTAAACCTTTTCTTTGGATTTTTATATGAGTTTTATTAACGAATGTTTTTAAGATATTTTTTAAAATTAATTAATATATTATTTATAAAAAAATATTTTTATATTAAATATAATATTTAATAATTTTATTCATCATTTTTAATATATTAAATAAAAATATTATTATAAATAATAACTTTAAAAAATATCTAAAAATACTCGAAATTTTTTTATAATGAGTTGGGGCACAAAAGATAGGATCAGAAGAGATGCTATGCCTAAAAAACAGGTAATTTTTCTATATTTTCTTTTCCTATATAAAGTGAAGATGCCAGTTTTTGGTTCCACCTGGATCCAATCGAGAGAATTCTGATCAGTAGGATCATTTCATTAATTATAAGAGCTTCCATCATTCATTTATTAATGTACTCAAATTTTTTATTCAATTCAATTATACCCAAATCTAAGAATGATAGTATTTGTTTTTTTCTTTCAAGTACTGTTAATTTGTTATTATTAGGGTTCAAAGCCTTCATGGCTAAAAATATTTGTCCCTTTTTTTTATAAAAAATGTTAATCAATGTTTAACCATGTTGATTAAGATGATATTTATATAAAAAAAAATATTAATGCATTATATAAAATGATATTTATAAAAATAATATATTAAATATAATTTTTTAAAAATAATAATTAAATAATTTTTAATTGGTATCTAAACACACCGACTAACCAGACCCCTCTTATATAATTATGGAACAAGTGGTGCTTGAGACAAATTATTACAAAAAGAATTAAGTCATGTGTTTCTTTTGGGTATAAAAACTACTACTAGGTTTTATATAGGTGTGAACATGGTGGGATTTTTTTTTTTTTTGTGTGTAAATTTGTTTAATGTACTTTTTTTCTTTTGCTTTTTTTTTTTTTTAAAGATTTTTATTAAGTATTTTTTAATTTAAAAATGTTTTCTAAATTTAAATCTTCACCAAATCTCTCTCTTATATATTATTGAAAAAAAAAAGATCTTATAGATGAGGTGTGTTGATTTGTAATTAATTTAAATAAGAGTTAGATAGAAACACCCAGACATGTGATGCATGTGAATTTTACATTAACCATGCATCAATAATTGAAGAAGGGTGTGTTTGCATTTTTAATTATAATTATAATTATAATTGTGGCATCATTTTCTAGAGTGCCAAGAAACCTCTATAATTGATGAGAAAGTAAACAAATTCACGTCTGCAACCAAAAAAAATGTAATAATCAACATCCATAGCTTAATATCATACTTATTAAGATCATGAATTTATATTTGATACATTATAATTGTATAAATTTATACACTATTAGTGAATTTTAAAATGCCACTTATTAATAAGTAAAAGAGTCTCCGCAACCTACTGGAAAATAATTCTAAGACTTTCGGACAAAAAGAGAGGCGCAGTAGTTCCACTCCATGGCAACCACCCTGCTGGATGTATCAGATTCCCAATGTTTGAATCCATGAAAATGGTGGTTGAGTAATCCTTCCATGGCCGTCCAAGGTATGTTTTAACAGAATTACTCAAATTCCCATATCCCAAGATTTCAGTATAAGCTCTCTTGCACAACCCAAAATTTTCCTTTCAGAACCAACCCAACCCAACCACCACCACCACCACCATTAAACCTCCACCTTCCATTCAGATCTAGAATTAAACGAAATAAGGCTCCAGCTTTCATTCAGATCTAGCAGTGTTACTATCAATTTTCCCACAACCACCACCACCTCCACCTCCACTACCACCACCACCACCACCACCACTAAACCCAAAACCTTAATTACCTTTGTAGTGCTCAGATCTGATACTCCTTGTTCCGTTCCGATCTGATTTCTTTAGAGCAGGAATATCCTAAGTTTGTTTATTGCTTACATACCCTTCAAAATCTTCCATACTTGAAAAGTTTTCTAACTCTTCTAAGGTATGGAAGATTGATTTGAGAAAAATCCAGATTGATTTGAAAAAAAAAAAAAAAAAAAAAAAAAAATAGCGGCTGCCTTGAGAGATTGGCTTGGGGTTCCGGTTTATGCTTTGAGTATTTCAGAGGAGGAATTCGCGTTGGTTTCGGGTGTTTCAACTGAAAAATCACTTGGGTTGTGTTTCAAGAAAGAGGATGCTGAGGCTCTTTTGGAACAGATGAAGAGTATGGATCCTGGCATTAGAAAAGAAGGTTCTACAGTGGTTGCTATTGCTCTCAACAAGGAACCAGATTCTCATGATCTCATCAATGGTGATCCAAATACTGAATTATCCAATGTTCGAGAGGATCGTGAGACAGTTACGGAGTGCTTGCACATTCCAGAAAAGTTAGTTACAACCACCTTTGCTGACGTGGCATCAGTCAAGACCAATTTTGATTGGAAGAAGCTCTTCACAATCTCCTCCGATCAATCGTTGCTGTTTTTCCCACCTCAACACTCAAATGGATCGATCACCGTCAAACCTCCAGCTGAGGTTTTTGAAGAAGGAGCAACTGTGTGGATGAACTCAGTTGTGGCGCAGTTTGTTGGCAAGGCACCAAACTTCAGCACATTTCAGAGACTTGCCAACATGTTATGGGGAAAGAATGGAGCAGTGGTGATCAAATCTGCTGGCCTGAACTTATACCTAGTTCAATTTCCGAATGCTGACACCAGAGAATGGGTTCTTGAGCAGGGACCTTGGCACATTCAGAATAAGCCACTCATTCTGAGGAAATGGGAGCCAGGTATGAAATCATTAGAGTTTAATTTGAAGAAATTACCTGTTTGGATCCATTTGGGAGGAGTTCCTCTGGAATTGTACACCAGACGTGGCCTCAGCTATATCGCTAGTGCCCTAGGAACTCCATTGTATATGGATAGAATCACTGCTAGCCAACAGAGATTGGCCTATGCAAAGGTATGTGTGGAGATTGCAGTGGATGTCCCCATCCCAAAATGTATTAATGTTGAGTTATGTGATGGCACTATTGCAAATGTTGTTGTGGATATCCCTTGGTACCCTCCAAAATGCAAGCATTGCAATTTGTTTGGGCATACAGACAGAAATTGCACCAAACAGCCTGTAGGGGCTACCAAAGTTTGGATTCCAAAGGAGGGGCCTAAAGCAGAACTGTCAAAACATGATGCACAGGCTACAAGCAGTGTAGAAGTTGAAAGCAGTGCCCTGCCTATGGCTCAAGAACAGAAAGAGGCAAGTACGAAGGAAACAGAAGTTAATGAGGGCAGTAAAGGGAGAGGAAGCAGAAGCATACAGAAAAGCAAGAAGTCAGTATTAGCTGGTTCCCAAAACAGATTTGACATCCTGAGTGACTCAGAGAGGACAAATGTAGACCCTGGACAAACTAGTGGCTCTGAGCAATGGAGAGAGGAGGAACAATTGGTGGAAATCCTTCCAAACTCTCCTAAGAAGCAAAGGGCAGCAGCAGCAGGAGTTGCAGACTTGATGAAAGCCTTGAAGAATAAGAAGAAAGGGCCCATTGACAAGGGGAAAAGAGGTAAAGCAGTTTTACCTGCCTCTGGAGTGACCCCCCCTCAACTTCCATGAATTTTATAGTATGGAATACTAGGGGGCTAAACAACCCTCAAAAGCAGAAAAGTATTATACAGAGAATAAACTGCCTGAAGGCAGACCTTGTTTGCTTACTGGAAACAAGAGTGAAACAACAAAACATGCCAGCTATAGTAGATAGGCTCTTTCAGGGATGGAAGCTACATCACAACTACTTAGAAGCTTATAATGGGAGAATATGGTTCCTATGGAGAAATCAGATGCAGGTTAATCTTATTGCAACATCTGATCAGAGCATTACATGCTGCACTACTTATAATTCTACCAGGTTCTACATTACAGCAATTTATGGAAGCAATGAAGGCATAAGTAGAAGAAGGCTTTGGCACCATCTTCAGGACATTCAAGGCAGAATTGATGGCTCTCCTTGGCTTTTGGCTGGAGATTTCAATGTTATAGCAAAACCACAGGAAAGCTCAGATTTCAATGGCTCCTACATGCTTACCTCTGATATGAAGGATTTTCAGGACTGCTTGACACAACTATCAGTGTTTGATCATACCAGTACTGGACCAGCATTCACTTGGTCCAACCACCAAACTGATACTTACTTGGCTAAAAAGCTTGATAGGGTTTTGGTGAATGATTGCTGGCATATACAGTTTGCTCACTCATTTGTTGAGTTTTTGGCTCCAATGGTTTCTGATCACTGCCTAGCATACATAAAGATGAACTTGATTGCTCATTCTCCCCCAAAGCCATTTAGGTTTTTTAATTTCTGGACTGGGAATCCTGAGTTCCTGAACATTGTGAAAAACTCTTGGCAAGAGCCTTTCATTGGCAACCCTATGACCACTCTATTCCACAAATTGAAGAGATTAAAGGCAGTACTGAGGGCATTTAACCTGGCCATATATGGCAACATTTCAGGGAAGGTTCAAGATAAAAGGCAAGAATTGGAGAGCATGCAGATGATCAATCTGCATCAAAGGCCATCTAATACTCTTGTTGAAACAGAAAGAAGACTCTATGCAGAATTGATGGAACTCCAAAAGGCTGAGGAAAGTTATTACAGGCAGAAATCAAGGATAAAATGGCTGCAGGAGGGGGATCAGAACACTCATTATTTCCATAAAATGGTGTCAGCAAAGCATAGCAAGCAATCCATCAGAGTCCTCTATGATGATGAGGGAAGGAAGTTGGAAGATTTTGGCCAAATCTCAAAGGAGGCTGTAAGGTTCTTTCAGAAGTTGATTGGGACTGAGGACAAACAGGTCACAGACTGCCCTAGGGAGCTTCTTACTGAACTTATTCAGCCCGCCTTGCCTGCTGAAGCTAAGGACAATTTAGCTAAGGCTGTTACAAAAGAGGAGGTGAAAAGAGCCATGTTTGAGCAGAATGGGGACAAAGCCCCAGGGCCAGATGGATACACTGCACAGTTTTTTAAAACTGCTTGGCCTATTGTGGAAGAGGATGTCACTGCAGCAATCTTATCCTTCTTTCAATCAGGGAGCAGGATATCAGTCTTTAACTCTACATGTATTGCTCTTGTCCCAAAATTCCAGAATCCTAATCATATGAAGGACTTCAGGCCTATTTCATGCTGCTCTGTCATTTATAAATGTATTACCAGGATCATCACTGCCAGGCTCACTCCACTCATTCCTGCTATGATCTCCAACAATCAGAGTGCCTTCATACCAGGGAGAAGCATCTCAGATAATATTCTCATGGCTCAGGAACTGGTCAAAGGGTATGGAAGAACAACCTTATCCCCCCGTTTTGCAATGAAGATTGATCTCCAAAAAGCTTTTGATTCATTAAATTGGGACTTCATTCTCACTGTTCTATCAGTTTATGGATTGCCTGATAAGTTCATAGGATGGATCAAGGCATGCATCACTTCCCCAAAGTTCTCAATTTCTCTTAATGGGGGATTAGTAGGGTACTTTGAAGGAGCAAAGGGGTTAAGGCAGGGAGACCCTCTCTCTCCTTATCTTTTTGTCATTGCTATGAATGTTTTATCCAGACTCCTGGATGCAGGGGCTCTTCATGGAGTTTACAGCTACCATCCTAAATGTCACAGAATCAAGCTTACTCACTTGTGCTTTGCAGATGATCTGCTGATTTTTGCAAAGGGTAACTTGGATTCTGTTGTGGGCATACAGGGTATTCTCCATTACTTTTATACCATTTCTGGTTTGCAATTAAACCCTTCCAAGAGTGAAGTTTTCTCCTCTGGTGTTAGTAGGACCACTCTACTTGAGATGCAAGAGTTGACAGGGTTTAAACTTGGCAAACTACCTGTTAGGTACCTTGGGGTCCCTTTGGTCACAAGAAGACTCTCTGAAAAGGATTGTTCTCCTTTGATCGACAGAATTACTCAGAGAATCAATGGCTGGGCAGCACGCATGTTATCCTATGCAGGAAGGCTTCAGCTCATTCAATCTGTTCTTTTTAATGTGTCCAATTTCTGGTGCAGGCACTTTGTATTGCCTAAGGCTGTTCTTAAAAGAGTTAATCAATTATGTAGCAGGTTCTTCTGGAAAGGAAGAGATGACTCAGCTAAGGGAGCAAGAGTCAAATGGAGTTCCATTTGCTGTCCAAAGTCAGAGGGGGGTCTTGGATTAAAAGACTTGGGAATATGGAATAAGGCTTGCATTATTCAGCACCTATGGGCACTTCTCTCTCAGGCAGATTCATTGTGGATTGCCTGGCTTCATGCCTATGTGCTGAAAGGAAGAACAGTGTGGCAGGTTCAACCTTCCCCAGGAAGCAGCTGGACATGGCGTAAAATGCTTCAGCTGAGGGCTTTGGCTTTGAGGTTCACCTCCAACCAGAATGGTGCTCTAACTTGGAAGTTCCCTGGGAACAGATTTATGGTGGCTAAGGTCTGGAATGATCTCAGGCCTAGGCAGGACAAGGTGGAGTGGGATAAACTGATCTGGTTTCCATCTCATATTCCTAAACATGCACTGGTAGCTTGGATGGCTATATTGGACAAACTGCCTACAAAGAACAGATTGATGTCATGGGGCATGGAGGTGGATGGCAAATGTGAGCTATGTCAAACTGAGCAAGAAACCCGGAATCATATATTCTTCGAATGTGACTATTCAAAGGAAATCTGGGGGCATATACTATGCTTATGCCAACTTCATAGAAGCATAAGGAGCTGGCAAGCAGAGCTGCAATGGGCAGTAAACAAAATCAGAGGAAAAACTCTCATTTCTGTTATTTTGCGTTTATCATGGAGTGCCTTTCTTTACTCGATCTGGAGGGAGAGAAATAATAGGTGTTTTAATCGCCTTCAATCCACACAAGGAGCCATCATTGAGCAGATAAAAGAGATCATCAGAATGCGATTGTTGGGGCTCAAGAACATTAGTCCTGATGAAGTGAACCGAAGATTGGATGCAGATTGGGGACTGTCTCTTTTTTCCTAGGATCTTTGTCCATTCTGGTATAGCTTTAAGTATTGCTGAAGTATGTTGCTATTGTTCCCTGATTGATTAGTGGTCTTAAGTTTTGTTCAAGTATTGTTTAAGTATGTATAGCTTTAAGTACATGTTGCACATGATGTTGGATGTAGCAGTTTAACTGCTTTCTGGATATATAAAACACTTACTTATCCAAAAAAAAAAAAATTATCTATATTTATATTTAAAAATCTATTAATAAAAATCATTATGTGATTCATTGATAATATATAAATTTATACATTGATAATACATCAAGTATAAATCCTAAGATCAATATCTAATAAAATTCTTAAATCATACTAATCGCCATTAGTGTTAAAAAAAAATTAGTATAAAAATAAATTTCATGTAGATTGTATATAATTGGAGGTAATGCCGTCAATGATATAACCCTAAGTGAAAAAAAGGAGTAACCCTAATGTAGGCCAAGACAGAAATGTTAGCTATATTTTAATAAGGGAAAAGAAAGAGAAGAGGAAAATAATTGGAGGCCTAAGATTTTCAAAGAAAGGGCAAAAATACAAGAGAAGTAGATGAAAAAAAAAAGGGGGGGGGAAATGAGGAGACTATATAGTTTAGTCATTCTTTCTCATTCATAGATCCATAAATTATAAGGAAGATGGTTACGTATTTGATAAAAACATGTTCTATGGTGGAGGGCTGGGTCTTTTGACAGCATCATTTCTAACTCTTTCCCCCCTCAATTATTTCAACTTACTTAAAAGGGGTGGCCATGACTATGATTTAATTTTAATATATATATATATATATATTTTTCATGCTGAAAATTTAGAATTAATATTAAACAAATTATCAATGATGGGTATTATTTATTATATTATTATCTTGTACCCTGACGGTGGACTTTTTAACTCCACACAATATAATAATTCTTATTAAAATTCAAAGTTTAATAATTTAATTCAGTTGATTTATTTAATCATTTTTAAAAAAAAAATATTTAATAATTTTGAATTTTGAATTTCAATATATACATCTATTTTCTTATAAATTACTGTCTTTTTTTATTTAAAAAAAATGATGGTTATTATTGAGGGCTCTTAGCTTCCGGGTAGGTGAAGTTTGGTTGACTGGGAAAGGTACAACAAAAGTAGATGATCATATAAAAATCTGATTTAATCATTAATTTCAAACAAATGATGATGACGCCATTTTGCACAATATTTTACTTTCACTTAGCTAGGCTTAAATAAGTCTTTAAGTTTATAGAATTTGTTTTTTTGTTTTTTTATTTATTTATTTCTTTTCCTTTTTCAATTAGGTACTAACTTCTGCTTATTGGATGATTTAGGTCTTCGGGTTACTATTCTATTTGTTCTCATTCATAAAGTTTGAAAATATTTTGTTGATTGATTGATTAACTATAAATGATTGTGCTAAACAAAGCCAATAATTCTCATTGATCCAAAATATCTTT
The DNA here is from genome assembly GCA_030761205.1 of Fremontodendron californicum. NCBI lineage: Eukaryota > Viridiplantae > Streptophyta > Magnoliopsida > Malvales > Malvaceae > Fremontodendron > Fremontodendron californicum. The sequence goes on along the minus strand of JAULJL010000009.1, from coordinate 5,499,462 downwards.
TCTGCATTATTCAAATTGTTGGATATATATTGATAATAAACTGTTGAATTACATATTTTAAATTTATTTGAAATTTGATGTGCACTAATTACATAAATAGAACATGAAATATAACGATCGAATTAAATAAATATAAATCGTGTAAAAAATATAAAATTAAATTAATTTTATACTAATATAAATAAATTTTCATATGTATATATATATATTGACAACAAATTAGATATTGATCAGAATGATATGATTTTACAGCTAATCATACAACATAATATTCAGATCTTGCATTCTTGTTTACTTGAAGAAATAATCATGAATTTCTTTAACATCAATTTATCAAGTAACTTTATCAGGAAGTTTATACTAGGACAGGTGGTATTTTAGACCCCAAAGATTTTTTTTTTTTGGTTTTGTTTTGATAAGAAAATCAAATTTCTTCTTTCATCTCTAAATTGGGAAAGTCAGAAGGTCAGAAGTCAGAAGCAACCAAATCATACACGACTCTCTCATTTGCTGTCATGCAAATAATTATACCCCAAAAGCATATTGGCATCAAACACCTCATGAGATGTAGCATCTTAGAGTTCTCATCTTTTTGCTAATATTTCAAATCAATTTGGAAAATTTTATCCATAGATTTTTGTTGACACTAATCTCCATATAAAAATATAATACATCATCTTGCCCTTCCATAAAGAAATAAACAAATTATTTACCTCAAATTAAAGTATTAATGACAGAGCAGCAAAATGAGCTTCATTTCCTAAACAAATAAAACAAAATTTCTGAAAGAAAGAAAAGAAACTGAATCTTTGTCACCTATTTTGGGTTGAGATGAGTTGTAAAACAAGGGGTGGAGTCTTTACTGTTTTGTGTGGTTTTTTTTGGCTCTTGGGGCAATGTTTTTATTTAGTATTCAAGTCTGTCTTGTTTTATAAAAAAAATGTTAATACTTAATTAAAGAAAACTATTAAAACATAACACAGTTCCAAAACAGGACAAATCATGATTAAAAGAAGAAATACTTTCTTTTAAAGGTTAGGTTGCTGAAACCATTAAATAAATCAAATTGCACTGTTTGGGGTATTGGCAGCAAGATTTTGTACAGCCTACAATAGAATTTCTATAGGATCTCTCCTCAATCCAAAATCCCGAAGCTAAATTTTTAAAAGATTTTTTTAATTTATTTTCAGCCAAAAAAACCAACCCACAAAAATTGATTGGTGATGAATTATTAGTCCTACTGGAGAGCAATGGTTATCTGAGTTTAGCTTTCCAACAGGAAGGCCATTAGTGTTTGGATTTATGGGTAAGCTTTTTCTAGCAGTCTTTTATGCTTTAAAGCAACACAAAAAAATCTTGTCCACTTTCACAATTCCTGGTAGCCCACCACAATTAGACCTGCTTAAGGGTCGAACAATTCGTCCGATCCGATCTATATTGGATCGGATTTGGATATGCATTTTCTTCATCCGAACCGACCCAATCCAGCCCTGATCTCTATTTATATATTAAAATAATATTATTTTATTTAAATTTAATTATAAAAAATATTCTTTTTATATAAAATGAACAGTATTTTCGAATCAATGGATCGATCCGAACCCGTCCAAAACAAGGCTTGAACAAAGAAAGTGCAAAAAATTTGAACAACGGGCCGACCCAGGTCTAACCACAACCCTCCCATTATTATTTATGCCCTAGAAATTTATATATAATATATCCCATCATCCGGGGAGTTCCATCAAAAGCATAAATGAATCTACACTCCAAAGACAACTTTTTTTTTTTGGTGGCGAAAGACACTTTCCATGGCCTTGGTTATGAACTGATTCAGCAGAATTAGCACAGCTTTTTAAAGCAAAAGTTTCGGCCAACCCCCCCCCCCCGGGCTATGGCCTAATTGGCATTACATAACCAAGCTCGAACTCCCTATCAATAACTGAGAAGATAATGTCAATGTGCTGCTTGGTTTTCAAATCAATAAGTCTTGTTGCATAAGTTCATAATTTTTCAAAACCAAACCTTTTATGATTACAAATGTTAAAGCATTTCTATTCTTTTAACCCTACCCTTAAAACAATAAAAGCCCAAGAACTCAACCCAAATATAACATTAAACATGTGATAACAACAAAATATCCAGCTGGCAACCTAAAACCAGCTTGAGACTTAATATAATTTATGTATAGGTTTGAATCCGGAGTTTAGTTAGTTCATGCAATCACCTTTAAAATATGACATTCGGCAGATTTGGAGTTAAAATTTCAACATAGAGGCAAGAGCATTCAATGAGTAAAAACAATAGAAAGATGAAAATGAAATATGACAAAAATTGCATGATTAATTATGAAAAAGAGTAATGATAATAGCTGCATAATACCACATTTTATTACTATCAAATGATATATACAACCAAACTTAAGTTGGCTTGAAGATAGAAAGGGAAAAGACAAAGCTAGAGTTACCTCAAGACAATCATATAAACGACTTTAATGTCAAGCCACATACAACAATGTATAAACAGCTTAGACATTCAGACTGAAGTACTCTCCTCTACAGCATAAGCATGGAAAAATACTGCTCAAATTCTTTATCAATGGTTGGTTTCCTTGTGGTTTGTGGAGCCTCTGCAGTAAAGTAAAAAATATACTTCTCCTTTCAGAATATGAAGGAAAACCAAATTTAATAGTGTTCACATAGTGACATTGTATATGCAATGCGTATATATTTTCAAAGTCATAGGAATTACCTTGGTTGACACTCCATCGTCCAGATGAAAGAACATAAACATTTGGATTTGCCCCGTCCGAGTTGAGAATTTCTTCAATTTCCTTATCTTGGTATTGCTCTACGGTGTAGTTTCCGTATCCTGAGTAGATGTAATCGATATGACTTCCATACTCTAGAAGGGACTCCTCAAGATTCTCAGCAAGTTCAGGCTCCGCACAAGGAGAAGATAGTATTTCTTTTTCGACACCCCTTGATGCTTCAGAAGAATAATGGGGACCATGGAAGCTGGATCCCAAATCAGACGATGAGGAGGAAGCCCTGTCATATAGTAAATACTTTGCATAGTCTGTTCCAAATTTAGCTTCAGCATGCACAGACATCGCAGAGTCAGAATCTTCGGCAAAGCTATTGCTATCTTTTGCCGATCCAGTTTCGGATACATCATAAACAGCCCCTCCCTTTCCCTTGAAAGTGCATGGACTAAACCCCTCTACTTCAGGGATACTGCCAAATGAAGGAGGCCTCGATGGTATGCGTTGCGTCCAACATTGCTGTTTCGATACAGGCAGGCCCAATTGCTCAGCCTCTAATTTCCTTTTCTTGTTTAAGTCAACAATGTTGACCGACTTGTTGAGAAAGCTGAAAATGATAACAGAAATGGGGATAAGAAAAAAAGGGAGAGGTGTTGACAAGTAAGAAGCTAAATGCTGCAAAGCTAAATGCTGCAATGATATATCCAAAAAGAAAAAGAGGGAAAACAACCTACTTAGCAGATCAATTTTCTTTCTCATTTGCTGAACAAAAGTTATAACATAGAAAAATATTCAAGATGACTTGGCCATTGATTATTTTTGGCCTCATTAAGGTTTGAAACCAGATCTACAAGTTAAGGTACCCAAAATCCAGTATAACAAACCTCTAAACGATTAACACAAGCAGAAATGACACCATCAAAGAATTAATAGAAATTTTTCTTTGTTTATGAAAATTGTTATTTAGTCCCAAGGGGACAACCAAATCGTTAGGTATCGAGTCTCTTGACACTTCCAACTTGGAGGCTTCAAGTTCAAACTTTGCTGAATTAGAGTGGAATTTAAGGTATAGAGGATCAGGTCATTTATGTTGACCTTGATCTTAAAGAACTATTATGTAAGGTATAAAAAGGTTGTTTAAGGGTCCTGAAGATGATGGGCAGACAAAAGTTATTTCTTTAACTAAACATCTGAAGATAGCAGGTGAAAGTGAAACAGAGAATTTTCATTACCATAATTAGTACTTTTGGTAAAAGAGGCAAGACGTTTATCCAAATGAACAACAGAACAAAACATCTAGTTCATGATCAAGAACAAAATAGTTGCTTGGTCGTAAAAATTTTCCCTCAAAACTTAAGACTGATAAGCTAAAAGTAAAACCCCATCAAACAAAGAGAAGCGGGCCGGTAGTACCTGATAATGACAGTTGCAGAACTAATGACCAACAAAGTATCAGACTATTAACTAACACCCATTATCATAACTTCCATACACAAAAATCCTCCTCCAAAATTCACAATGTTTCTCAATTTAGTAAAGGTAAAAATTCCATTATTTGAAGAAAAATAACTAAAAAGTACATACAATCAAAGAAGGAAAGAAATTAAAGACCCAGAAACCGAACCTCTTAATCTGACATGGGTTGGTTTTGTTATCTATTTCCATTTCCTGACAAACACCGCCAGAAGATCTTAAACTCTCAGATGAGGGTGAAGATGAAACTAACCTACCGACAGCCTTTTTTCCTTCTTCGTGGATATCCGAGAATAAATCCGCCTTTTTTTTTTAACACTTCGCATACAGTTGAAAAATGCATCAATTCTCAGTCCGTGAGCGTGGTATACACGAGCAAATTACATGCTGAAATTTTGCTATTATTCTCTTTAATGTTGAAGCGTTTGTTTCGTGTTTTGATAGAGCGCGTGAGATGATAACTCAGATAAGGACCATGCTGAGGCCACGTGAGTTTTCCGGAGGTGACGCGATGTTCAGTACATCAGGGGGCCCACTATCCAAATTATTACTCTTTAATCTTTATTTATAACTGTATTAGATTTGTTTACCTAAAAGGGTAAATTTCAAAATCTACCTGTATTTTTCTTAAATTTACACTCATTGCTTTACATTTCAGCAAATTTTTATTTAACCCCTTTTTTTTTTCTATTAAAATCATATAGGAGAGATGAGGTTATTTTGAGTTGAAATTCCTTTTTAAAGCTGTTTTGACCTTTTCAATTTATTTTAAATTGGAATTGAAAACTACATTTGAATTAAAGATTTTTGAAGTCACTTTGTTCGAATAAATGAGTTTTTGACATGGTAAAATTTGAAAGAATTGCTCAAATTGGGTCAACTTTTACCACATCAAAATTTGTACTGCTACAATCAGTTGAACTTTATTATATAAATGTTAATCTACTTCTTTTGTAAGAATTTGGAAGACAAAAAAGGAGACAGCAAGAATAAGACCAAACAACATAAAATTAGACTTGGCATTGCCACTTCTTTATCTACTGTGTCTGTATTTGCTGATTAGTAAAGATATATGGGATAAAGACATTAAACAAATAAAATCCCTTTTGCACTCTTTAGAATTATGAGTTATGACTGTTGAGCTGGAGATGTGGAGATGACCAAAGAGATAGAAAAAGCAGAAGAATGATTCTATTGAGACTAAGTACACTGGATAGGTTCAAAGAACGGAGCTTAGTCCAAAATACTAGATGCTTTCTTTGTCAAGAAGATGAAGAGAGTAAAGATCATTTATTTTTTTTCTGTTTTTTTTCATTATAGGTTTGGAAGAAAGTACTTGCAATTTCAACTATTCAAGTTTGAAAGAAGATACTTGTAGTTTCAACTATTCAGAAAACTCCTGTTAACTGGAATAATGACTTACAATGAGCAACTACACAGTTCAGAGATAAAACTTTCGATTTATTTTATTTAGATTTGCTTGGACAGCAACAATCTATTAGCTGTTAAAACCTGTTTTTGTATTGTTCCAAAATATCACAGTGAAGGTTAAACCAAAGTATAAATTTGTAAGGCTTACCCAAAGTTATCATGTAGCAGGTTTCCCTGTTTTCTTTTGGATTTTGGAATGAAATTTTCAATTATCCAAAAAAAAAAAAAATGATTCTATTGAGACAAACAAACACTGTAAGAAACAGAAATATATCAAAACTTCTGTTTGTATTTTAGAGTTACAAGGATTTTACAGTTTCTTTTACATGATTTATACACTTGTCTGTTGATTTGCATGATCACTTCTACATTGATGCCCTCTTTATAGACAAGGTGTCAAAAGTACAAAACCTATCAGTAAACCCCCTAAAGAACCAGAGGCTCAAAAAAGGGTAACAGAAAACAAAAGAAGAGTAAAACCCCACCAATCCTACTTCTAATTGCTTTGTCTGGTTATTGACAAGGGACCTTTTCACATCCTCATTCATTATCACTTGCAGCAACAGCTTCAAAAGCTCTCTGACTTACTGTTGCCAGAAAGTGATGAATGGTCTCTCCTAATTCCTCTTTCCTGGATGACAGCATGTTGATAGGATAACTTAAAAGGGGACTACCAGATGTGATCATGAGGTAAGCATTCATCGATCCCTCAACCATCGAAAACTTTCGATATTGCCAAGGCAATGTCAAAAATAATTGAAACTTCATTTTGATGTTGATGCAGCAGATATGGCATCGTAGGCTGTTCGAAAGCGGAGACCATTACCTATGTGTCTTGATGTGGGGCATATCCAGCAGAAGATACTTGGACCCAATACCTGAAACAATCAGATGGCAACAGATGAAATAAGAGTTATAAATATGTTCTATAAAAATAAATGAGATGGAAACAAGTCGAAAAATGCACCAAGTTAATGATGTTCAATCTAGTCTTCTTCAGCTGGACTACTAGATGATCAGATCATCATAGTTGGCATGTTAAAACTTGGGCATATAGAGACGGCTTAAAATATATAAGATTGAGGATATTTGAACACTCAAAAGCTAACAATAAAAAGGTGAGGTCTTCTCTGATTCATCAAGATAAAAGTCCTGATAGTTAAGTCTTATAAAAGCCATGAATCCAACATCTTATATCCCTCAGCATAGAAAAAGGAGAGGAGCAGAAGCAGTTCGATTACTAGTTATTACCGTTGTTAGATTTTCATAGGCACCGAGATCATATGGATGCTTATAGACATTTCCTGCTTTTTCTGCAAGCCACATAGCTCTCACCCCTTCATGATACTGCCAATTTTTAAACAAAAATAAAGGGAAATAAGTAAAAAAGTCGTTCTAAATTTAAAACTGGATTAGAAATAAATAAAATACAGTGTAAATAATTCTCATTACCTCAATTGTGGTCAAATTTTGCAAAATGAGGTAGATATGCCAACCCAGCAGAACACTTAAGGCCACACTTAATGGGACTAGCAACAGTCCAGAAATAACCTGAAAATGCTAAGTCATAAGCATAGCACTAATATGGTAAGTTCTAGCTCTAGAAGGTAGGTAATCATTGACATTACATATACGATTCTGAAAGAATCTGCACTTTGCTGCTTATCGTTTTGGGAATCCTTAGTTAGGCTACCCACAAGTAAAACCTGACATTTAAGAGAATACAAATGTAAATGAGAAAATGACCAAAACGCCTCATCAGAATTCAGCTGGAGTGCCCCAGTAAAACTAAATCACCATGGCATAGGTCAATCTAAAGGAAGAAAAGGTACTTATTTGGAAGCCAATCAAGTCAAGTGCAAAATTAAAGCATAAGAAAGAGCTTTCTTAAATCAGAAAATACAATTTCAAGATCCCAGGGTAAAATAAATATGTTATTATGATACGACGTACCAGAGAATATATGCAAGCAATTACGGCAAATACAACGAAGACAAAGAAGACCTTGTAGTTGGCATGGCCGACACAATTACTAATCCAAATGCAATGGTGATCCTTATAATCAAGAAGAGCACTTTTAGCACATTATCGAGGACATTTGAGACATGCAAGAATGATAACATAGATTGCACATACCATTCTCAGAATGCATCTCTTGCAAACGCGACAGTGATGTGCACGAGGAGGTTTAAAATGAGAATACTTTTGGCAATATCTCAAGTCCCCTCCCTACAAAACATTCCGAACAAAGGTCACAATCTGGAAATAGATGACCGAAATAAAAGTTATGCATCAAAAAACATAAGTCTATTAACCTCCCAAATGCGATAAAATTTCATTGACTACATCTGTTCCTGATATTACCCTGGTCTAAGCACACTTTCTAGAGGAGTCCACCCAAATCACGGAGATTTTAACTCCACTTACAATGTGGACTTTTTGTCCCATTGAAATTATTTTGGCTTACAAGTTCTGCACAAATCCCTAACAAACGGAAAAAATCAAAATCAGTCTTTGAATAGAAGACAAGATTCAAGCAAACAGGAAAAACCAACTTTTTTCAATTGTTCTGGTTCCAAGTAAAAGTCAATGTTAATATGTGAGATCAAATGTGACCCACAATGAAGCCAGCTTATGCTTTTAAGTTATTCGTTAAACAAACAAGGAAATTATAGCGGTGACACAAGACGACAATATTGCCCTGATAACGACAATAAAAGTACTGGTAGTTAGAGAGACCTCAATGGCAGCTAGAGCGTCATCCTAACATTAATGATGCAGTGCCAAAATAACAGTCTCTGTTATGATTAACAATCAAATAACACTTAATAGTGTTTGTTATGACTAAGATCAAATTTACAAACCAACCATGGTGATGTACTCTTACCTTGCTGCTATTATAAGGGCTTTCTATAATGCAGAATAAATCAATCAAAACCCTGAATGCTGCTTTCTTTCCCACACTTATGAACCAATTATTTTTGACTCGATAATCCAAATAGCTCATCTATTCATCATAGAATATTTTTGAGAATGCATTTTGCTCATCTCCTTATTTGGCATCTCTGACACATTAAGAAGAATAACAAAATTAATCAAACCTGCCATCTGGGCAATTACATCTATCCCATTTCTAACCAGTTCCAAATCTTTCACCAAATCAAGAACTAATAACCCCCCTCCCCCCCCCCCCCCCCAAGAACTTTTTTTCCCCACATGCAAAATTTGCTAATCTGTTCCAAGTTCCAACTCCAAAATCAGCTAATTTGCATGCAATAATCACGAAAAATGCAACAACCAACATTAATCTCTTCATTTCTAACAAATTTGCCAAATGCAAAATTTGCCAATTCCAAAACTTTCACCAAATCTATAACTAATAACCCCCCCCCAAAAAAAAAAATTCCCCCCACATGCAAAATTCGCTAATCTGTTCCAACTCCAACTCCAAAATCAGCAAATTTGCATGCAATAATCATGAAAAATGCAACAACCCAACATTAATCTCTTCATTTCTAACAAATCCAAATCCAAAACGCAAACGTTAATCATTTTTATTAAAAACATAAAACTTTATCAAAGTTATTACAAAAAACACACACACACAATCAAGCATTCTCGTAATTCAGACAGGAAACATAAACAACCTTAACAGACATAGCAAAACATGGAATTTGTCTATGCTTTTTTTTTTTTTTTTCTGAGCGCACCTTACGTTTGATCTCATGGACAGAAACTTCGGAATCTTCGATGTCGGGCATGAAAGAAGATGGTACCCGACCCGGATCGGCCAAGATGGCAAAGCCGTAATTAAACACGCACATGACGGCAACACCGGTAAAAAAGACGGCGTTCATGATACCAGGAGAGGTCATTAGAACGAACCAGCGGTCATGAAAATAAAGACCGTACAAAAGTAAATAAAAGCGATGGCCGAAACGACAACGGTTACAGGCAAGGAAAAGCTGAAGCCTCTTTTGGCACAGATGAAGAGTATGGATCCTGGCATGAAAAAAGAAGGTTCTACAGTGGTTGCTGTTGCTCTCAATAAGGAACCAGGTTCTCATGATCTCATCCAAATACTGAATTATCCAATGTTCGAGAGGATCGTGAGACAGTTACGGAGTGCTTGCACATTCCAGAAAAGTTAGTTACAACCACCTTTGCTGACGTGGCATCAGTCAAGACCAATTTTGATTGGAAGAAGCTCTTCACAATCTCCTCCGATCAATCGTTGCTATTTTTCCCACCTCAACACTCAAATGGATCCATCACCGTCAAACCTCCAGCTGAGGTTTTTGAAGAAGGAGCAACTGTGTGGATGAACTCAATTGTGGCGCAGTTTGTTGGCAAGGCACCAAACTTCAGCACATTTCAGAGACTTGCCAACATGTTATGGGGAAAGAATGGAGCAGTGGTGATCAAATCTGCTGGCCTGAACTTATACCTAATTCAATTTCCGAATGCTGACACCAGAGAATGGGTTCTTGAGCAGGGACCTTGGCACATTCAGAATAAGCCACTCATCCTGAGAAAATGGGAGCCAGGTATGAAATCATTAGAGTTTAATTTGAAGAAATTACCTGTTTGGATCCATTTGGGAGGAGTTCCTCTGGAATTGTACACCAGACGTGGCCTCAGCTATATTGCTAGTGCCCTAGGAACTCCATTGTATATGGATAGAATCACTGCTAGCCAACAGAGATTGGCCTATGCAAAGGTATGTGTGGAGATTGCAGTGGATGTCCCCATCCCAAAATGTATTAATGTTGAGTTATGTGATGGCATTATTGCAAATGTTGTTGTGGATATCCCTTGGTACCCTCCAAAATGCAAGCATTGCAATTTGTTTGGGCATACAGACAAAAATTGCACCAAAAAGCCTGTAGGGGCTACCAAAGTTTGGATTCCAAAGGAGGGGCCTAAAACAGAACTGTCAAAACATGATGCACAGGCTACAAGCAGTGTAGAAGTTGAAAGCAGTGCCCTGCCTATGGCTCAAGAACAGAAAGAGGCAAGTATGCAGGAAACAGAAGTTAATGAGGGCAGTAAAGGGAGAGGAAGCAGAAGCATACAGAAAAGCAAGAAGTCAGTATTAGCTGGTTCCCAAAACAGATTTGACATCCTGAGTGACTCAGAGAGGACAAATGTAGACCCTGGACAAACTAGTGGCTCTGAGCAATGGAGAGAGGAGGAACAATTAGTGGAAATCCTTCCAAACTCTCCTAAGAAGCAAAGGGCAGCAGCAGCAGGAGTTGCAGACTTGATGAAAGCCTTGAAGAATAAGAAGAAAGGGCCCATTGACAAGGGGAAAAGAGGTAAGGCAGTTTTACCTGCCTCTGGAGTGACCCCCCTCAACTTTCATGAATTTTATAGTATGGAATACTAGGGGGCTAAACAACCCTCAAAAGCAGAAAAGTATTATACAGAGAATAAACTGCCTGAAGGCAGACCTTGTTTGCTTACTGGAAACAAGAGTGAAACAACAAAACATGCCAGCTATAGTAGATAGGCTCTTTCAGGGATGGAAGCTACATCACAACTACTTAGAAGCTTATAATGGGAGAATATGGTTCCTATGGAGAAATCAGATGCAGGTTGATCTTATTGCAACATCTGATCAGAGCATTACATGCTGCACCACTTATAATTCTACCAGGTTCTACATTACAGCAATTTATGGAAGCAATGAAGGCATAAGTAGAAGAAGGCTTTGGCACCATCTTCAGGACATTCAAGGCAGAATTGATGGCTCTCCTTGGCTTTTGGCTGGAGATTTCAATGTTATAGCAAGACCACAGGAAAGCTCAGATTTCAATGGCTCCTACATGCTTACCTCTGATATGAAGGATTTTCAGGACTGTTTGACACAGCTATCAGTGTTTGATCATACCAGTACTGGACCAGCATTCACTTGGTCCAACCACCAAACTGATGCTTACTTGGCTAAAAAACTTGATAGGGTTTTGGTGAATGATTGCTGGCATACACAGTTTGCTCACTCATTTGTTGAGTTTTTGGCTCCAATGGTTTCTGATCACTGCCTAGCATACATAAAGATGAACTTGACTGCTCATTCTCCCCCAAAGCCATTTAGGTTTTTTAATTTCTGGACTAGGAATCCAGAGTTCCTGAACATTGTGGAAAACTCTTGGCAAGAGCCTTTCATTGGCAATCCTATGACCACTCTATTCCACAAATTGAAGAGATTAAAGGCAGTACTGAGGGCATTTAACCTGGCCATATATGGCAACATTTCAGGGAAGGTTCAAGATAAAAGGCAAGAATTGGAGAGCGTGCAGATGATCAATCTGCATCAAAGGCCATCTAATACTCTTGTTGAAACAGAAAGAAGACTCTATGCAGAATTGATGGAACTCCAAAAGGCTGAGGAAAGTTATTACAGGCAGAAATCAAGGATAAAATGGCTGCAGGAGGGGGATCAGAACACTCATTATTTCCATAAAATGGTGTCAGCAAAGCATAGCAAGCAATCCATCAGAGTCCTCTATGATGATGAGGGAAGGAAGTTGGAAGATTTTGGCCAAATCTCAAAGGAGGCTGTAAGGTTCTTTCAGAAGTTGATTGGGACTGAGGACAAACAGGTCACAGACTGCCCTAGGGAGCTTCTTACTAAACTTATTCAGCCTGCCTTACCTACTGAAGCTAAGGACAATTTAGCTAAGGCTGTTACAAAAGAGGAGGTGAAAAGAGCCATGTTTGAGCAGAATGGGGACAAAGCCCCAGGGCCAGATGGATACACTGCACAGTTTTTTAAAACTGCTTGGCCTATTGTGGAAGAGGATGTCACTGCAGCAATCTTATCCTTCTTTCAATCAGGGAGCAGGATATCAGTCTTTAACTCTACATGTATTGCTCTTGTCCCAAAATTCCAGAATCCTAATCATATGAAGGACTTTAGGCCTATTTCATGCTGCTCTGTCATTTATAAATGTATTACCAGGATCATCACTGCCAGGCTCACTCCACTCCTTCCTGCTATGATCTCCAGCAATAGAGTGCCTTCATACCAGGGAGAAGCATCTCAGATAATATTCTCATGGCTCAGGAACTGGTCAAAGGGTATGGAAGAGCAACCTTATCCCCCCGTTTTGCAATGAAGATTGATCTCCAAAAAGCTTTTGATTCATTAAATTGGGACTTCATTCTCACTGTTTTATCAGTTTATGGATTGCCTGATAAGTTCATAGGATGGATCAAGGCATGCATCACTTCCCCAAAGTTCTCAATTTCTCTTAATGGGGGATTAGTAGGGTACTTTGAAGGAGCAAAGGGGTTAAGGCAGGGAGACCCTCTCTCTCCTTATCTTTTTGTCATTGCTATGAATGTTTTATCCAGACTTCTGGATGCAGGGGCTCTTCATGGAGTTTACAGCTACCATCCTAAATGTCACAGAATCAAGCTTACTCACCTGTGCTTTGCAGATGATCTGCTGATTTTTGCAAAGGGTAACTTGGATTCTGTTGTGGGCATACAGGGTATTCTCCATTACTTTTATACCATTTCTGGTTTGCAATTAAACCCTTCCAAGAGTGAAGTCTTCTCCTCTGGTGTTAGTAGGACCACTCTACTTGAGATGCAAGAGTTGACAGGGTTTAAACTTGGCAAACTACCTGTTAGGTACCTTGGGGTCCCTTTGGTCACAAGAAGACTCTCTGAAAAGGATTGTTCTCCTTTGATCGACAGAATTACTCAGAGAATCAATGACTGGGCAGCACGTATGTTATCCTATGCAGGAAGGCTTCAGCTCATTCAATCTGTTCTTTTTAATGTGTCCAATTTCTGGTGCAGGCACTTTGTATTGCCTAAGGCTGTTCTTAAAAGAGTTAATCAATTATGCAGCAGGTTCTTCTGGAAAGGAAGAGATGACTCAGCTAAGGGAGCAAGAGTCAAATGGAGTTCCATTTGCTGTCCAAAGTCAGAGGGGGGTCTTGGATTAAAAGACTTGGGAATATGGAATAAGGCTTGCATTATTCAGCACCTATGGGCACTTCTCTCCCAGGCAGGTTCATTGTGGATTGCCTGGCTTCATGCCTATGTGCTGAAAGGAAGAACAGTGTGGCAGGTTCAACCTTCCCCAGGAAGCAGCTGGACATGGCGTAAAATGCTTCAGCTGAGGGCTTTGGCTTTGAGGTTCACCTCCAACCAGAATGGTGCTCTAACCTGGAAGTTCCCTGGGAACAGTTTTATGGTGGCTAAGGTCTGGAATGATCTCAGGCCTAGGCAGGACAAGGTGGAGTGGGATAAACTGATCTGGTTTCCATTTCATATTCCTAAACATGCACTGGTAGCTTGGATGGCTATATTGGACAAACTGCCTACAAAGAACAGATTGATGTCATGGGGCATGAAGGTGGATGGCAAATGTGAGCTATGTCAAACTGAGCAAGAAACCCGGAATCATATATTTTTTGAATGTGACTATTCAAAGGAAATCTGGGGGCATATACTATGCTTATGTCAACTTCATAGAAGCATAAGGAGCTGGCAAGCAGAGCTGCAATGGGCAGTAAACAGAATCAGAGGAAAAACTCTCATTTCTGTTATTTTGCGTTTATCATGGAGTGCCTTTCTTTACTCGATCTGGAGGGAGAGAAATAATAGGTGTTTTAATCGCCTTCAATCCACACAAGGAGCCATCATTGAGCAGATAAAAGAGATCATCAGAATGCGATTGTTGGGGCTCAAGAACATTAGTCCTGATGAAGTGAACCGAAGATTGGATGCAGATTGGGGACTGTCTCTTTTTTCCTAGGATTTTTGTCCATTCTGGTATAGCTTTAAGTATTGCTGAAGTATGTTGCTATTGTTCCCTGATTGATTAGTGGTCTTAAGTTTTGTTCAAGTATTGTTTAAGTATGTATAGCTTTAAGTACATGTTGCACATGATGTTGGATGTAGCAGTTTAACTGCTTTCTGGATAAATAAAACACTTACTTATCCAAAAAAAAAAAAAAAGCTGAAGCCTCGCTTCATGGTTTAGGCGTTTACTAGAATGTCCGGATAAGTGGGGAAGGCGCCTTCAAAAACGTCGGCGTTTTTGGTCCTGCTGAATTTCGAGGTGGATTTTTTTTTTTTTTTAAATTTTGGTTTTGTTTGCAGTTGGAGCTTTAATTTGGAGGTTGATCACGGAGGGGAAACAACCGTTATATATCTAGATGGTGCGGTGCCGTTGAAGTTTTTCTCGTTTTACTCTAATGCCCCTTTCTCTTTTTTTTTCTTTTTTTCTGATTGACCCCTATTAGAATTTGATTTTATATTTTTGGTACGTTTGAATTTGGTAAATTTAAGAAAAGGTGAGTTTTTGTTGGGCCGGATAGTTGAGTTTGGTAACTTCAATCTAAATCTTCTTGGTTTTGTATTGTTAAGGAAATGGAGAATCTTGAATTTGTGAATCATTAAACTTATGTAATATGTTATGAAATGATAAATTTGTTACTTTTATATAATTGAGTTCATCTTAAAATAAAATGCCTTATAGTTCATTATTTTGTGACATCAATATTATGTAATAATAATTTGGATTTAATAAAATAATTCATCCACTTCTTTTAGAGATGAATTCTCACAAGGTTAAAGTTCAATTCCAGCAAACAAAAAAAAATTATTATTTTTATATAAAAGGAATATCATATAATTATAATTAAAAGTATTTATGAATCGAATTGGGCCGGATTCGGATCGGATCTAAATATAATATCAACCCTACATATATTTGTCAATTTGATTCACTTTGCCAAGACCAGTGCAACGAGCACATACGATTTGAGCCTGGTCCTTCCCTGCAGCATTTGCCCTCAATACTGCTTCATATTCAGGACAGCTGAGATAAAGCAAAACATAAAACATGGAATGTCATACACAATAAGAAAAGGGTTCAATTTTAAACAGAGAAAAAGGGTAATTACAGGTCTTTGCGGGAGAAAAAAAGATTGGAAAGGCTGTTCCAACTTCCAACCAGAGCAACAACGGCTGCACCAGCAATTAGATAGTTCACAATCAGCTGATACATCTCCAACTGCTGGCAACTATTGTCAGAGATCTCTTTTGGTTTTCTTCTGGCCCTTGGTGCTGGACAAATCTTTTGACCTCAGCGGTGCTGCCACATCATAACTGGAAGAGAGAAAATGGCTACCTGACAATGGCGACTGTTTCAGACTTGTTGCATATAAAGTCTGCAAAGATGCAACGGACGCCATTGCTAACAGATTCAATTGCTACTGTGTCTTGGGAAGAGCAGATATCCTACACTGTCTTATTATATCGGCTTGAGAAATAAGAACGAGGTTACAGATTGTGGATGTTAGAACTTAGAAGTGACACATAGCAGGATCTAGCATGTGTCGATGGATTTGCTTGCTACTAGTGGATAAGGCCACGCCAGAACTCAAGATTCTCGAGGTTTCCACCTGGATAGGATGGTCTCTACCAAAGATTTATTCACAAGCGATGTCCAATTTTACCCCCTTTCTACCAGGCAAGAACTCCAGAAACTATAATCAAAACTATAATCAGGCATATTACTACCACTTGGTATTTATCCTGTGAGAAGAAAATGAGCAATGTTGTACGAACCCTTGAAATGATTTCCTTCCATTACTCCTTTTTCATTGGGGTTCCATTGATAAGGTGGTGAGCAATCCCAAATTGGCACTTCAGTCACAAAAGCCTCTACATTACCTTCTACAAGTGCTGCAGAGATTCAGCAGAGGCTAACTTCTAGATAATAACATCCACATTGCAAGTTTCATGCTATTCCCGACAGAAATCCAAACAATTCAAAAGCTCAAATTGACCTTCAAATCATAAGCTACATTTCCATAACAAACCTTGGTAACAATTATCACAGCAATATACCAGAGTGTCAACAACACCAACTGTTAGCATGTGAATCTGTACATCATTTAACACCAAGTCGCAAACATGTTGAAAATGGATTAGATTCTGCTGTCAAATATTTCAACTTAACATGAACAAATTAAGTAATCGACATCATTTCACCACACGCATGATGTTCAAGAAAGTGTTGACAACATTGACCCTAAATGACACCCAAACCACAAGTTACAGTGAAGAACTGTTCATCAAAAGAAATCTTGATAGGATTTTAGACGGTTAAATTATCAATCAAATTTCGAAAATTTTACATCACAATTTTTCTAGACAGAAGAACCCAGTCCATGAACAAGAGAGAGAGAGAGAGGGAAGGAGGGAGGGAGGGAGTCGTGATAATAAATAAAGGTAATCACCAGGGCACTTTAACTGGCCTTCTAATTCGAGAATACTATGAAAAATCAAAGAAAACATTGTAATCATAACATGCAAAGCATATAAAAGGAATGAAGATGTAAATGATACATTAACATTGGGACAACTTTAACTGAAAAGTACTGGAAATGCAATAGTATAGTATATATGCTCCACAAAACATTCTACCATGTTCTGTTTCGAATCTAGTATATCTGTTATCTAAAACTTTGTACAATGCTTAAGTTCTTGATTGCAGCTTTTGGTTGCCTTTCTCCAAGATAACCTCTGTAAGATAAAAAATCATGCATCATACGAATACTGATTTTTACCCTTACAAACTCTCACATCCACTGAAGAAGTCAATGTCTGATTGGGAGAAGAAAAAAAATCTTGCACAAACAAGCACACACTCTAATAGGGGAAAAAGAAATGATACTATCAGAAGCAGCCCTATCCATCCAAAAAATTAAAAACTAACTTCTAAGGCAGAGTGTTCTTCAAGATAACAATTAATTTCACTAATTAAAGCCTTCATGTAGAAAGAAGGATATAAAGGGAAACAAAGGACAGTAGGACACCCTCATTGTATCAGTGTGACTGATAACGGTTTAATAAGGTAAAGGTATTATTGAAGCTGTCCTGCCCAACGAACAAATTCATTGGACTTGTACATGTGTCTCTATCCACACCTACATCAATGATCATGGCCCCATTGGTACAATATCACATTTATGCTCAATAATGAATACTTAAATGGAAAATCAAAATTATAGAATCCATCACATGGTTGATAGTTAAGTAATTCAAACGAAAACCCAAAACCAGCAAAGTAGACCAGTTGTTGCAGGTAGATTGGCTTCAAGTCAAGTAAAACCGAAAGAAACAACATGAACAACTCAATAATTTGTATTAAGACCTGCAAATAAACAACGAAATTCCTGATAACAAATTACATGTAAGAAAGAAGCAAGGGCATAAATTATCATGACAACTTACTAATTGAACAATTTTAGGCCTAAGCCTAACATCAACTTATATGGGAGGATTAGTACCTCAGCAACCACTAAAGGATCATAGTAACCACAAAACTTCTTCTTCATTGGTACACATATCGACTCATCAAAGCCTCTTTCTCTTTCGACAGAAACTAAACTCGAGAATTCTTCACTCCTTCACCAAAAGTGTTGTTATTTACATTCAAGTAAAATCATACAATCTAAAAACATTCCCTTCCTTGAGGAAAACTGCAACAATATAGTATCAGATAAAAAGAAAAAGGTTAACCTAAAAATGAAAAAGAATACATTCCACCATCATTCAATCCTCGAAATCCCAGTCGCTATCCCTTCTAGATGACCTACCAAACACTGAACTTCTCCTCGTAAACCCAGAATCAGAACCTGAACGAGATGAAGAGCTCCTAAACCTCCCAAAAAAAGAAACAAAACTCCTAAAAACTCGCCCTAATCCTCTACTCTCTTGTGACCTTCTCCCACTAGGCGCCAATGAAATCCTTCTAGGAGCACCCGCATTATTAAACCCACCATCCATCTCAGTAAAGACTACCGGAAACTCCCTCTCCGCTGCTCTTCTCCCTCCAGGAAACCTCCCCACGGCAAACCCACCTCCCGGTAACCTCCATATCGTTAATCCCACAGCTTCTTCATCTCTAACTGCATCGTTTTCCCCTAAATTATTTCCGTTATTTTCCCTTGGCAATTCATGACGGCAAACTGGACAAGAGTTTCGAATCGAAAGCCACGGTAAAATACAATCCGAATGGTAAATATGGTTACAAGGCATTTCCCGAGCTTCAGAATCTAGTTCGAACGGCTCTTTACAAACTGCACAGTGAGATTCCGTGCTTACGTGGCTTCCAACGATCTTAATCACCGGCATTGATTCAATCGCCGCTTTCGAAGCGGGGGGTTGCTCGAAACGGCCAACTCCATTTACTTCTAATTGAGATAACTGATCAAGAAGCCGATCAAAACCCGAACCCATTAAAAACTCTGACATGCTAGCAGGTAAGGGGCGAAGACCCGACCCGGATCCATCATCATAATAAAGTTCAAAATTGGTGTTTCTTCTTTCAGGAACTACGCCATCGGTTTCAGAGGTGGGTCCACGGAGGACGACGACGGGATTGAAAGGGGACCGATCGCCAGCGTTTCTTCGAGCTCGGCGAAAACGAGGAGTGGTGGTGGGGCTGGGGCTGGGGCTGAGAGCTGGGCTGGGAGTGTCAGAGTACATGGCGGCGGCCGGGAAACGGTTGTGGATGGGAGACCGCGAGGGCGTTTCGAATTCTTCGATGAATCCGCCGCCGCAGTCGGAACAGTGGATCGAATCTTGGGGGGATCGGACCCGGATCTGGATAAACCGGTTACATCTGTAGCACCAATAGGGTGATCTAATCGATTCCATCGAAAAGAAACCCTAAAAGATTTGAAGAAATTAAAACTTGGAAATTTGAGAAATCGGAGAAAATTAAAAACCCTAAAATTTCAGAGAGAGAGATAGAGAGCTTAAAAGGTAAAAAGGGGAAAAGTGAGAGAAATGATAAAAGAGAAGGGAGACATGGAAGACTCAACGGTGTAAGCGCGTGGTATTTAATTAAGCGTGGGTTATACGCTTTTAATTACTTTTAAGATGGATTAATTAACGGAATATACTTGCTTAATGGATTGTTCAGTTAACGGCGTTAGGGAAGCGGCATCGGAAGGCGTTGGAATTTGGATGGCGGGGGCCAGCCAGCCAGGGGGGCTAGGGTCCACCAGTTCAGGAATTTTTTGCCGAATGATGTGAACCAGACAATGGATTGGATTTACGGATGACAAAATTCGATCCGATCGATGGATTTCGAATCGATCCGATCCGAATGGAGAGGTTTTTTTTTTTTTGAACAATGGTGGCGGAGCGGGGCGGTGCGATTTTTTTTGTTTGAAAGGCGGGGATGGAGCAGTTGTGGTAATTGCCTGCTCCGCCCCGTCTCGAATATTAAAATTACAATTTTACCCTTACATATTTAACTTTTAAATGAATAATAAAATAATATAATTAAACTTTTTATTTTTATTTTTATTTTTAAAAACTTAAACCTAATACTTTTTTTTTCTCTTCCTATATTAGAAACATGTTTATATTTAATTTATATTTATTTATTTTTAAATGTTTTATTATTTGAAAAAAATAAAAATAATTAATAAATATCAAATGGGGCGGAGCGGGGCAGAACGGTTATGGATGTAACCGACATCCATGGAGGTGGTAGTGGTATTGAAATTTCAACACCAATGACGTAACTGGACGGGGGGCGGGGCAGAACAGTACTATAGCGGGGCGGGGACGGATACTGCAAAATCCGCCCCCGTCCCGCTCCATTGCCATCCCTAATTGGATTTGGATGCCTAGAGCCTAAAACCTGATAGCCCAACTTGTTAGTCATTGGCCATGTGTCTAATCATATTTTCCCTTTTTCTTAATTTATTTTCTAACCTTTTCAGGGCAAATAAATCAAAAATCTTAAAGTTAAAAGAAATAAAATAAAACATTAGGCTTTGTTTAGTATTGTTTATGCAAAAGCTGTTTTTCACTGCAAATGCTAAACAGATAAAAAAATTTGCCTTTTGCTGTTAAAATCATGATTTGAAAGGTCAAACCAAAAGATCAAAAAATATACTTTTTGATCTTTAAAAGCTGACTTTTTGATAAAATGATTTTATTATCCTTACCTCTCTATACTTTTATTATTTTAAACATATCGTTTTTTGACATTTCAATTTCCTACAATATTTTTTTCACAGTAATGTTAAACACTTAAAAGTTTTTAAATTACAGTTTTTCATCACACTTTTTAAACACATTTTTTTCAA
This sequence comes from Fremontodendron californicum, assembly GCA_030761205.1. Classification (NCBI taxonomy): domain Eukaryota; kingdom Viridiplantae; phylum Streptophyta; class Magnoliopsida; order Malvales; family Malvaceae; genus Fremontodendron; species Fremontodendron californicum. The sequence continues at coordinate 5,478,654 of JAULJL010000009.1, read as the reverse complement.
CTCAAGATTTTTTCAACCCAAGTTTTTTTAACAGCAATGCTAAACTAGTCCTAAAAAAGTACTAATAAAAATAAGAATGATAGTGGATTAAGTATATGAAAATTTTAAAATATTTAAATTTGATTAATTTATATGATATATGAATTTATTTATTATTTGTTTAATATTATTATCCGAATTATATAACAAAATTCGTCGAATATCCAAATCGTTAATTATCTGAAATTTTTGTAATAAAAGTTTGTATGCCAAGCCTTGAATCTCTGAAAGTAGATATTGTATTCGAATATCCGATAATATTCGTATAATTAAAGAAAATTCAGATAATGGATTCAGAAATCTAATATTATCCGAACCAAAACTAAATTGGATTCGGATATAGGATATCTAATGATTCCTATCCGAGTACGTTCTGAATTCGTCACAGATAGTAAATCTAATATTTGAATTTAAAAATTATCCGAATTCTTAAAAAACGAATCGAATAATTTAAGATATCCAATTTTTTACTAGACATTATCATTCTAAATAAAAGTACTATCAAAATTCATGTAAGATTTAGGTTAATAAAAGTACTATTTTTGCAAAATTCATGTTTGGTACACAAATCATAGTTTAGGTTAGTTCAACTTTATATTGATTCATTATTATTTTTATTCGGTTTTGTTTATGATTTTTTTTTATTTTATATAATAATTATGTCGTATATGTCATGAATATATTGTTTAATTATAATTATAATTTTACTTGTATATATAATTTCATTAAAAAAGATGCATGCATAATTGTGATTTGAGATTATTAATTCATGCACAAATAAAATCAATATGATGTGTAGTGTAACCTTTAAAGTGAAAAAAAAGAAGAAAGAATTGAAATGCATAAACACTACTCAATTTTTCCAAAAGAATCATCCTATAACTTTGGGAGCTTTTTTTCCCTCCCCTAACCCAATTTTTTTTGATAATATAAATAATTTTTTATTTAAATAAAAACAGAAAAAAAGAAAAAGGCCTAGAAATCGTCCAAGAATAGATTGGGCCTTTAAACCCAAACCAACATAATCTAGTTGGACCGATGGTAGATCCAATCCAAATACACAGCTCAGGTCATAAGTGTCAATTCAGTCCAGATATCTGACATCGGTAGGCTAAAGACGGACCCAACCAACTAGGATGGATTGCTGAAATGGAGCATTGCTCGCTCTGATGGAACTCGACCCACTCGTAATTTAAGGAAACCCCATTTTTTTTCAATGACCCTTTTTTGCCCATCTTTAGTTGATTATTTAGTGGATAATTTATTTATTTTTGTATAGTGAGGAGGATAGAAGATGGTTTATGGAAGCAATGCAAATGGCAGAGCATTGATGTAATTAAGCGAATGAAAGAGTAACTTTGGTTATGCAAGCTCCAGAGCAAGTCTTGGAAGCTCAAGCAGTTACTGCTGCTGATATTGATTTGAAGGTACTACTGCAAAAACCCCGATGTTATTTTCAAGGTTTTTTTTTTTTTTTTTTCTTTTTCTTATATGAAGCTTAGCCATTGACCATTGTTGTGTTTCTAACTGATGGATTGTAATTATGCCTGATAAACTGCATTGACGGATTATGTAGAAAAGTCAGAACATCCCACTGAATGATGATCCATTATAGAAAAAATGATCACCAAAGAAACGTGGTCCCTTGAGATCTTGTTTCAGTATTTCATCTCAGTGTAGTCAAGTACTTAAGGAATGGTCTAAAAGCCTAGACGAGGTTTGGAGTTTTCAATCATCTTCTGTTCCTCTATCAGAAAACAAGAAAAGTCTTCTTCTCGTCTTCTGTACATTTAGCCAGAATTTTGAGTTCTGACTCGTATATTTGTGTTGCTCTTCTCTTTGGCTATCTGCCTTTCAAAATATCAAATTCCCACAGTCCCACTGCATGTTATTCGGACTCGGACGTGAATGTCGGGTATGAGTATGTTTTTTTCTTTTTAAGTTTTTTTCATGTATTTGAGATCTTTGAAGGATCATATTCTATATTTATGTTCGGATATACGCCGGACACGATGCTTAAGCAATATTAAAGAAAAGGATTCATCAAAGGCTTCAATCTCAATCTTCTCAAGTTTCAATGACCTTTACATTTTGGTCAATTTGCACTTTGCAGCTCAGTTTCTAAATATCAATTCCAACATTTTATGAAACTTTAAGAATTTGAAGGATATTTTTCTGGTAATAATTGCTTAAAAGAAGAAAAGGATTAGAGATCTATTAATTATGGTTTATGGTATAAAAACTATATATATATATTTGTTAAGAAAAGTCAACTAATTTCTAATTTAATTAAGGACATTAATAACGGATGTACAATGTACAAGGACATTAGATGTTACATCACAAATACAAAGATAGCTAGTGACAACCGAAAATAAAAAGGAAAACTCATTAATGCAATCAGACATTTTCCTAACACGTGAAATGTCAGTGTCTTTTTTCCTTTGGTTAATTTTTCCACAATCAAGCTCAGCCTTGGAAAAAAATTAGCAAGAGAAAAACTCTTCCAAACACGTGTAATCAAAGTTTTCTTCCGATTATTTAAAAAAATTGACATATCTAATGAATTTAAAATTCAAATTTAATATTTATAATAATTTATCTTATTCTTAATCCATGAACCTTTTTATATAAAAAAAAAAAAAGCGATACACTGTCTAGTTTCTAAGGGAAAGTGGAGAGGTAAAAAGAGAAGCAAAACTAGTACCGCCATTACCGTTTTCCATGAATGAATATGAACTCATTTTATCAAATGATGAGGACGGGAACGAATGCACAAAATCATCAAACCCTTCGGCAAAACCATTCCCTCGGTCAAAAGCCCCCGATGGCCTCAAAATTTCCGGTAATTCAGCCTCTCCATCAAGATATCTCACTACTTGCCTCATGCTAGGCCTTGCCTCAGGCACATCATTTGAACAAATTAGGCCTAATTTAAGCACCAACAACATTTCACCTTCACGGCCATATTGGCCATTGAGCCTAGTGTCTACCACATCAAGGACCCTCCCTTCTCTAAACTTCTCCCATACCCAATCAACCAACACTAATTCCTCAGGCAATGCCTTGGGTTCAATGGGCCTGCGTCCACAGGCAACCTCGTGCAAGAGTGCACCAAAAGCATATACATCTGAGCTTGTTGTGGCCTTTCCTGTCTTGGAGAGCTCTGGTGCTAGATACCCCAATGTGCCAACCACCCGAGTTGTTCCCGGATTTGAACCGTGTTCATACAATCTTGCCAGGCCAAAATCTCCTAATCTTCCATTCAACTCGTCATCTAATAACACATTACTGGCCTTAACATCTCTATGAATAACGATTTGTTCGTAGCCTTCATGTAAATAGAGAAGCCCAGAAGCAACATCTTTTATAATCCTGAATCTCTGCTCCCAATTCAAGATTGTTTTTGGCTCATCAAACAAAAACTTGTCTAAGCTGCCATTAGCCATGAAATCATAAACAAGAAGAAGATCACCTCTTCTCCTGCACCAACCCAATAGGTGAACCAAGTTTCGATGACGAAGCCTTCCAATACTAGCAATTTCCGATACAAATTCAAGCAAACCCTGCTTTGATTCATGAGAAACTCGCTTGACAGCAATTTCAGTCTTTGAATTTCGAAGCGTTCCTTTGTAAACACTACCAAAACCACCGCGCCCAAGTAAGGTTTTGTCACTGAAACCATTGGTTGCTTGCTTGAGTTCTTGATAAGAGTATCTTTGTGGTCCAATCTCCAGCTCCCAATCTTCCACCAAATCTGCGTTCTTGATTTTGATAATGAAATAAATGGCAATGAATATAGCAATTATGACAAGAAAGATAGATGAAACTGAGATACCAACTGTTAAAGCTGTCTGCTTTTTTTGTGGTCCGGGAAGTGAAGGTAAAGAGGATAGATCAAGAGCCTGAGCTTGTCCATTGATTTTAAAGCTCCAACCTAAAATATAATGCGAGCTAGCAAGTAACCCTGTTGAAGCTGAGAAACCAACGTACATAAACTCCTGAAGAAAAGGTGAAAGATCTACATGAAAAGACAAGATCGGAAATCTTGGTCTTGTAGAATTTGGTGCGATCGTTACATTGATGACGTTTTCAACTGAATCATAATCGATCCAAGCTTGGATTGCTTTTCCACTCTTGAGACTAAGATTTTGCTTTGTGGAACCAACACCATCCGTGTAGTAACCGGCAGGAACCGAGGCATTTGAGTCCAAGCTGTTGATGTCGATGCCAATATGGTTGTCGTTGATGTCGTGGAACTCAAGATCCTGAACCGTGTCAAACTCAACTGCAACGAGATGGTTTGAGATCATATCAGTTGCGTTGAGGATTCCAAGATACTGCCTTGGAAGTGCTTTGAAATCTTTAGAAGTAGTGATTGTGAATGCAAGGCCGTGACCACCTAGCTTTGGATACTCAGGAACTATAGCCAAAGCAAAGGAGGTAGAAAAGGAAAAAGCTTGGCCATTGGTTGAGTTCTTAATTCTAAATGGAGAGCTATAAAAAGCGTGACCCAGTAAAGGACCGGTGTCGTTGGTTAAGCATATAATGCCGTTTTCATCAATATGTGCAGCTCCTGTTAATGTTAAGTTGTTGGATTTCGAGCCTTTGAATCCTGGAAAGAAGAACTCCGTGGGTTGGGAAGAAGAAGCTGGGATTAAGAGGAAGAAGAGAGTAGCCAGAAGTGGAAGGAAATAAACCATGTTAAGAACAAGAGAGTGAAATCAAGGCACCTGGATAAAAAAGGATAAGAATTTGAAAAACTTTTGTGAGAAGGGAATGTAAGCTTTGAAGAATTTATGAGCAATTTTTAGGTCGTTGCTTTTGTTGAAAAGGTTTCTTTTATGGCTTTTGTTGAAATGGTAAAAGGTTGGTGAAACTTGAAAGATATCTACTTATAGAGATTAAAGGGAAAGTGGTGGGTTTTTAAGAAAAACCAACGTTAAAAAAATCGGATAGAAAATTGAATTAAATTTTTGATTTTTAATTTAATTAGTTGAAATGATTAAATCAGTTAATTTGATAAATTTTTTTATATATTTAAAAATTAAATAAATATTAAATATAATTAATGATTAATAAAAAAATAAATTTAGGTTAATTGTATGATTTTTAATCTAATACTAAAATGTTAAAAGTTCAAATCTTATTAATTATAAATAAAATTTTTAGAAAAATAATAATAATACATATAAAACTGATTTTTTATCGATTCAATCCAATTTTTTATTGATTTTTAATCGGTTGAATTGGTTTTTATCGATTCGATAAAAATTCAATTCTAATATGTTTATCGAACCGAATTGATCATCGATTTTTAATTCAACTGATTCAATCTACCGATTTGATTATTTTTTAATCACCCGCAAAAACATTGGGCAACAATTTGATCAATGCTCTCACATGGACCAACATATATAGATAGATAGAGAGAGGGCTCTGGGTTTGGTTTTGGTCAGGTTTTGGCATAATAGACCATACCGAGCCGAGTCTGAACTCTTGACGAGTAAGGAGCAGGGGGTGGCTTTTTTTTTCTTTCTGAATTTTGTTAATAAGTGTCCTAAAACACTTTTTAAGATTATTAAATATAGTAATATCTTCAATTAATATATTGAAAATGATGAATAAAATTGTCAACTTTTGCATTTAATATAATGTTATTATTATAAATAGCATATTAACTAATCTTAAAGAATACCCTAAAAGCACTCGTTAGTAAAATTTTTTTTTTTTTTTTTCATCTCGTCAAGAAAAAGGTTTCATTTATGGTGCATACATCATCCTCCTTTTCTGATTAGCCCACATCAACGTACCCTTTGAAGAAGGGTAAGCAACTTTAGTGGAGTGGACCGAGTCACCCAATAAAAGTGAGGTGCCTTTAATTCCTTTGGAAGAAATTTGTTTGAATTTTGACAATTACAGGTTGCTTAAAGCAAATTCTGAAATTTTGAGGTTCAAGTTTAGTGCCAATCTTCCATTCTTAAATTGTTAACAAAAAAGTAAAACATTCTCCTTGATGATCCCGAATGGCTTGCAGACATTATAAGTAAAATAAATTTTCCATTCTTCTTTTACCCTTCTGTCTTTATAGAGGGATAAAAGAAAAGTGAGAGGAGGAGTGGTTGAGAAATCAGCTTAATTAGCTTGCCAGTTGCCAGACTTTGCTCCATCACTCGATTGAAGTTTGACTTAAATCACTTTAATTGTTGTTTCAACTTAAGATTAAAGATTGATTTTAGAGTATTCAGTATTCTAGAGAAAAGAAAATCCAGGTCGAGTTACATTGCCAATCATTTTCACTTTGAAGTTTCTATTTTTGTCTCTGGCTCATCTTTGACTAATTCAATCAGTTTAGTATTGGAACAGGTCCCAGCCGCTAACATCATAGGGCCCAATTCATTAATATTTAGACCATTGAGCTTACAAAATAAGCCTGTCCAGAAAGGATTATATGTTGTTTGCTTATGAATATGCAATAAGAATATGTTTTGATTCGCAAAAAAATCTTGGTTAATCATACAGATTATGCAGAGGAATCATATGAGAGAATAAAGTCCTACAACATTCTTTCTCTCGGAGAAGGAAATTCGAACTTGATTCTTTGGGTAAGGAAATATGTATATACACTTACTATTAAATCAAATACTCGAATTATAAAAAATTTGTTGCATGAATCATCTGAATCCGTAACTAATATTACTATATATATATACTCATAGCAAGTTGATTCTTAAGGAAATCGTTTTTATATTGATGTTATAGCTTATGCTCCATATATACAGATTCTATTTATATTCAACGATTTACTGCAAATTCATACAGTGAAGCAAGCATGATATATATATATATATATATATATATATATATATATATATATATATATCAGCTTACTTTGATAAGTTAGCCTTTGCTCGAATTATAAAAGGCACCTCATTCTGGCAGTTCCCAATCACCCAGGAAAGTAGCTGGATTTGGAGGAAACTCCTACAATTGAGACCATTAGCAGCTCAATTTACCTATCAGAATAATGAAAAATTAGTTTGGAAATTTCCTGGGGACAGGTTTTCAGTGGCTAAAGTGTGGCAGCAAATCAGGCCAAGGCAGCCAAAGGTGGATTGGGATAGATTGGTATGGTATGCCTACCATATTCCAAGGCATTCCCAAATATCATGGATGGCAATTCAGAACAAGCTCCCTACAAAAGATCGATTGATGGAATGGGGAATGGAACTTAATGGAACTTGTGATATGTGCAATCAACAAATAGAGACTCGAGACCATTTATTCTTTGAGTGTGAGTATTCTAAGGCAGTATGGAGGGAGATTCTGCACCTATGTAAGCTTCATAGAGTCATCAGAAGCTGGGACTTTGAATTTCAATGGCAAAGATGAAGCTAAGGGTAAATCTCTTATTGCTACAATGCTTCGAATTGCTTGGAATGCTCTCATATATCATGTATGGAGGGAGAGGAATAACCGCAGGTTTGGTAAACAATCTCAGCAATGTATGCAAATGCTTGAGAAAATCAAGGAGGAGGTTAGCTATAGACTAGGGGGGATGAAAACCATAAAGGATGATACTGTTAATAGAGATTTGCATGTTGCATGGGGGTTAAAAAGCTCACTGATAGCATAATTGGTTCTTAGCTATGTAAAGAAGACATTGTAAAATAGTACATTTGTTTGCCAGCTATGCTGGCTGTATTGATGTAGCAGTGCATGCTGCTTTTGGATAAATAAAAACTTTGCTTATCCAAAAAAAAAAAAAAAAGTTAGCCTTTGCACTTTTTAACATTACAGAGATCTCTCTCATGGTTGGTCTTGGTCGTTCTTCAGGTTGAACACGAAGTAAAAACTGTGACGTATTATGTGAAAAATAATAGAATGGTATACTGTTATTTTTTACAGTATTTTTTAATTATAATAATATTATTTTATTTAATTTTAATTATAAATATATATAAAAAATTAAAAATATATATTTTTAATATTATATGAATTTGGACCTGCAGGCTAGACCTGGATAAAGATTTTGAAAAAAAATCGGATTACGATCCGACCTGATCCATGAGCAAGTCTATATACGACTATACGTGTTTTATTAAAGGAAAAGACTATTGGCCGATTGTGCATTAAAATAAGTCATCATAACCTGGTATAGACACCAATTTCAAGAAAAATAAATCTTGAACCGTCAAACATGTTCAAGTACCATTCATGCAGTATTCATTTTACCAAATTTGCAATAATATAAATTCATAACTCGTTTGAAAGATATATATGCATGTAAATTCATAAAAGACCTTATTATGGCCAAGATGGGCTAAGTTTCAATATAACCCAAATTATATTAGTTTATATCTGCCTTAAAAATCATGGATGGATTGGTACAAATATACGAGTTCGTCTTTGATACATTGATAGTGAAATTTTTTAACTTCACAAGCGAAATTAAAAAATTGACACATGTCTCATTCTTCTCTAAATTAGTTTTTTTTTTTATAAATATAATTTAAAAAGTACGTCTCACTCAGTTAATCTTGTTTGTAAAGTTAAAAAATTCATTGAACGGAACTACTACTATTATTTTCATTTTAGATTAGGCCCAAGTTAACTTGGCGGGCCTTGGGACTTTTCCGAAATTTTGTTAAATGAAGGAAGTTATTAGCCCACAAAATGTGGGCCTTGGTTCACTTGGGGGCAGTATCTGACCCAAAACTAGTTCCAAGCAAAGACGGCACATTTTGGTACTAGCCTATGGGGAACTTGGATTCCATATATCCAAAGGGAGGAATGCAACAGCAAAGCATCCATGTTTCTGACAAGGGGTTCGTTTGATAGTAAGTTCATGACTTCATTCTGTCTTTTAACAGTTCATTTTGGGTTTGAATCTCATGATTTTTTGTTGGTATTATCAAATATTTTTATTTTTTTTTGGATAATTTATATTATCAAATATTTAATGTGCAATTACAGGATAATTTATCTCCAGGTTTCGTTTATTAAGAAGAATAGTAATTTATGTTTTCTCATCAAGAACATCAAATCATCTTTTCTAAAGGAAATAGGATCCATTATCCATAGAGCAACATACAAGCCCTCTTCTTTCTGTCTCTGCCTGAAACCTATGAATTATTGGCAAAGAAACTGAAAGAAAAGAAGTTTATTAGTTTTGATTACAGCACAAATCTGCCATTCACTTCTTTCTTTTCCCCTTCTTCGAGAAGAGCTTGAAAAAGAACATTATAAAAGAATCAACCAATCAAGTATATTAGTTTAAAGAAGAAGAAAAAAAAAAAACCTCATCTGAAGTAATAATATAATAAAAATAAAAACTAATCGCCAGCTTACTCCCTCATAATCACGATTATCTACCCACGTTGGTTTCATTATAAGCCAACATCATGCCTCTCCCGCCGATTCTCGTACCTATATATACAACTCAATCCTACCAAAACCTCCACAATTGCAGCCTCAGTTTTCTCCAAATCCGAGAAATGCAATGTTTGCAACAATAAAACTGTCGGCTTTGCATCCAATTTTTGTCGCTCCAAGTTCCTCTCTTGCTGCCATCTCAATGTATCATGCGCCACTGGAGCCAACCACCCTATTATCTCCTCCAAGGCCTCTTTCCACCCTTCTGCTAAACCCTGTTGCCCATCACGCTCCTCAGCATCCTCGCTCCAATGGCTTTTCAGCTTCCTTCTCAAAGTGTGTTTTAAGCTTATTGGTAACATCTGGAACATGTGATCCCGTGCGTCGTCGCTGATGATTGTTGTTGAGTAGAAGTAGCTCTCTGCCATGATGATTAGGTTTGCATAACGAACGGCAAGCCCTGCCGCTCCTACAGTGTTCGCTGGAGCCGATTGTATCAGCCTTTGGTTTCTAATTCTAGTATTTTCCTCAATGTTGATGGAGACTTTATCGGTTATGGTGACAGCTGAAATTCGGAAACCTAAGCCTTTAACTTCAGGTGATAGTTCGCCGCTGTGGAAACGGGTGGGACGTGGTTTGATCCTGGAAGCTTTCATGATTGGACCCGATTTTGAGGCCTGTTTCATGTACTTCTCTTTATCTACGAGGAGGCTATAATTGGCCTCTGGATAGACCTTCATGTCTGAAGTTTTCGGGTTGGAAATATAGATGCGCCTGTGAGAATGTCTGTTCTTGGTGGTGCAAGGAAGGCTTGGAACAAAGGGTCCAAAAATGGTGCATATTCTGGCGTAAACCACGCAGACGATTCGAGCCATCAACCCAACGCTTTTATCAAATGTTTGATTCCAAAGAGAAATCTGTCTGAAATGTTGAACCTGTTTTCTTTGGAAAGAGATTTTCTCGTTGAAGTAGTCAAAGTTGGTATTTTCTGATGATTTTTTAGGGCAGCCGTTTATCTTCCATTTCTGCATTTTTTTCTCTGATACTTCTAATTCGTTGAGGGCTACCAAAGATGCGTATAGTATAGACGTCGCGCTCGCGTATTTCTCCATCTTCTCAATGGTTTTTCCAACGTTTCTGGAGTTAAAATCAAGGTTGCTGACATCAATAATTCCATGTTTCATGCTGTGGTAAGCGATTTCAAACCTGTTAAGTTCTTCATCGATGCATTTTTTACCCAAACGAGAAACTACAGTGCCAGCCTGATTGAGATCCTCGAGCTTCTCTTTACACGCAAGGCCAAGAAGATAGCTTTCATCTGTGGAGTTCAAAAACGCAACGCCAGGGGATTTAATGGGACCTTTCCGGAGTTTGAAGAATTCATCATCAGACAGAGACTTATACAGTGCGACAAGGCGGGACATGGTTTTTGCTGTCTCGAAGGCTAAGATTTGAAGCGTGGGAGAAGAAGACTTATCGTGACGGAAAATAGTGCACTTGTTGGAGGAGAAAGAGCCAGCTTTATCTACCCTCGCAGTGAGCCACGCCATGGACGACACAATCCTGGCGTAGAGCCTAGTCTCCCACTTTATTTGTTGGTTTTGCAGCTGCCAACGTTGGAATTGTTTTCTGTTAATCTGTTATGCTGTTTTGGGTTGGTTAGTAGGGTTTTAGGGATAAAATTGAAGATGAGAGAAATGGGTATTTGAGGAGATGGTAGGGACATGACATTTCCAAGCTTCTTCATTGGAACGCGCTTGGTCTCCTTCTGTCGGGCTTCCATAGGAAGATAAGGATAATAGAAACAGAAATTATGATTTTCTTTTTTCTACGTGTGTGAAAGTAGGAGAGAGGGAAAGAATTAGAGACATTTTTCATGGTCTACGATTGAGGTTTTACTGCCATGTGGACACGGCATAAGTGAATTTTTATTTAATGTGTTGACAGCATATATATATTTATATATATTATATTTGATTCAGTATATAAATTTATATAATATTTTTGTATTAAATATAAATCCAAAATATATATTTTTTTTCTACTGATTATGTCGGTTTTTGGGAATTTGAGGGTGGGACAGGTTTTTCTTAGTTCAGATTGATTGTCCCATATCACTGTCAAATGTCAATACTAACAATTATTTAAGAATGAGAATGCTACTATTTATTCATTTTTCAAAAGAATCTTTGTTTCTTATATATATAGATATAACTTAAGGTTTTTGTCTGATTATAAAAAATTAAAAATACTGATCTGGAAACGTTGAATGGAATTTGTAATAAAAAAAATGGGTTTATTTTATTTTGAACTGAAAGGTAAAGCTGGATTTAAGGAGAGGTTTTGCAGTTTGATATTTTTAGCAATAATTAATTCAACCAGCAGCATGCCAATTCAGTCTTCTTTAGTATTTACCATATTAATTAGAGTGCATTTGCCTTTTAATGTAGGGTTTATATTTCTAAGGATAAGGGTTTTGGATTTTGTTCTTCTTTTGCTTTAATAATTATGTTGAGGAGAGGATTAGGTATTAAATCTTTCTCTAAAAGATACATTAGAACTATCTTTGGGTAGGTCCGGAATAATTTTGCAATTAATGTTAATCATTTTGTTAAAAAAAAAAAAAGGTAGGAAACAAATTAATTTGTGCCTCTAAGGAGAAATTTTTTATAGGTATGTACTTTTGACTAATTCTTTGACTTATTTGGACCGTGAGTTATGGAAGACAATAATTTTCACCACCTTCACTTTTTTATATAAAAAATTTGAAATTCAAATCTCATATTTAGTTATTGAATTTTATTTTTTAAAAATAATTATATGAATCAATTAAGTTAAATTTTTTATCAGAGATTTAAATTACAATCACGGATATATTTTCAATCGCGTCGCAAATATAATAAATGCTACCACAATTAATTATTATAAATATCAACCATAAATATTAACAATAAAAAAATTAAAATAAAATAATAATCATAACATTACTATCAATATTTAAATTCTTGATTTAGATTCTTTTACCACCTTCACTTGAGCACCCCTTGTTTTATGCATTTGTAATCCATTACAATGGGATGTCTAGATTTTTGTGAAATACAGTGTGGGAAAACATTAGTATAAAAGAAGAAAAAAAAAATTAAAAATCTCTTAGAGGTCCAATCCAAGTCTAGCTTTTCCTTGTTTCGTTTCTCTTGTTTGCTATTGCCTTTGGGGTCTGGTACCAAGAATTTTGGGATTCAGTCAAAAGTCAAAACTACCACGTCTCTCTAGAGTCCGTGTTTCTTTACTGAAAAGCTTTTTCCCATTGACATACGATACGTAGCAAAAAACAAGTTGCATATATGCCCGTATTATGTACGCCCAATTTTCTATCTGTTCTTGAATTTGAGTGCACAAGACAATATTACGTAGTTGAAAAGGCTTGTTATTGGCTTTTCAATGTTTTATTTAATTAATTAATAATTCGATATCTGATGAAACTTTGGGCTTTGGGGTAGGAAAGTAACTGGTAAATGGCAATGGTGGCCAATTGGTCCCACCCACCTTGTAAATTCCCATTTCCGCGTTTGGTTGATTGGTTCAACTAGAAATAATATTATATACTATGTGAAATCAAATCAAGGGGTTACTGACTACTGTTTACTGTTTTTTTTATGAATTTTGTTAATGGATGTCTATTTTTTAAAATTATTAAATATAATGATATATTTAATTAATATATTAAAAATAATGAATAAAATTATTAATTTTTACATTTAATACAATATTATTATTATTATAAATAATATATTAATTAATCTTAAATATTAGTTAGTAAAACCTTTTATTTATTGAGTTTGGAGTTGGACTGGGTTTTTGTGTAAGAGTAAGAGTGATTGAGAATGGTTTTATTATTGATTATCTTTGTCTTGTCTTGATAGTCAAGAAGACCTTGAGTTTGAGTCTTTGACCATCCAAAAGGAAAAGACCTGAAGAAAAAGGTTAGCAATTCTCTAACACGCTTAATTAAGTAAATAATTTGGTGAAGCCCCAAGAAACAGGAAACAGAAACAGTTCAAATCAGATCAGATCCTTCAAATCGAAATTATCTCACAAGTAACAACCATTGAATATCTTTCCTATTGTTGACCAAACGATTGTCATACGGGGAAAAAAATTGTATAAAACGTTATTTTACGATAATATATATTTATTTTATTTAAATTATATTACTTAAATTTTTGAAAAAATTATTTATTTATTATAAAAATCATTAATAAATTATTAAAATAAATATTTATCATTTAATTGTTATATATAATACATAATAAATAATTAACTTTTTTTTTCTAAAAATTTAATTAAGTGAAATGATTTGAATGAAAATGATATATGTTGATATGGAATAACTATTTTATACAATCATTTTTCCTGTTCACACATATTTGGTCGACACTTGTTCAATAAAAAAAGTTATTAAGGATTTTAATTTTTTAAGTTGTTTTTTGAAAATATGTGTCCATGACTTAGATCTAACTAGGTTTAGATCAGATTTAGGTATTATATCAACATCTTACATGTTTATTCAAGCTTGATCCGATCTGATAATTCAAGCTATAAATTTTATTCTAAATGATATATCTCAAGCTCACTTGGACCCATCTAAATAACTTAAAAAATAAAATTGTATCTTTTTGTTTTTTATTAAATTTAAATATGAATAATTTAATATATTTTTAATGCTTATATAATTTTTATAATATAAATTATATAATATATTATATAATTTGGGTTGGATTGAACTTGAGTCTTGAATGTTAGAATCAAAACACAGCCAATTTTTTAAATTGATCTTATTTCTTATCCAAACTCGTTTAACGGTTTTAACATTTTTGTTCAATTTTTTCAAAATATTAGACGAACCTTTGAATTTAGATGGATAATGTTAAAGTAATAAATGTAATTAGAATAATTTTAGGGATTCTGATTTAATTCTGATTCTGATTCAGATTACGATTTAGATTACGATTCTAATATTATTGACCACGTATTCTTTTGTGTTATTATAATCTTGCTTTCTCTTTTATTCTTTTTCTTCTAACAGATAATTTGACCATTAAATAAATGTATTTGAAAACCCGGCAACAAGAGTTTATAGAGTCTAATGCACATTAAGCTTCACCATAATGTGCTTGATTGAACCTTAAAGTGTTATGAATAAGGTTCCAGCATAAAATCAGTTTTTTGGGACTTGAAGTTGAGATTAGATCGGCTTAGGTTGATTCAAACGAATCTATTAAGTTCGACGGATCAAATCTTAGGCAAAAATTTTCAATAGCTCATCGATCTTAATCCGGCCTGTCCGACCATTGACAGCTCTGCTACTAGTACTTGGGATCACTTTCTAATTTCACTAATTGATATTTTATAATAAATTTAAAAGATAAAAAAATAAGAGAAGTGAAGATAATAATTTTTATCATTATATGACATTTGATATGAAATTGACAGTTATTTGATATGATCAATTAGATCCGGTTAAAACATAATTATACGATACAAATATAACATGATAAAATAATTAAAATACGACACAACACGAAAAATAAAATGAACATGATACAAATATATGAACGTGTTAATAAAAAAATATTTTGATAATAATTTGTAATAAATTAATAATTTGTATTAATATTTTGTAATATTAATATTTTGAATTAATATTTTGTAATAAATTTGAAAGATAAAAAAGTAAAATAGTAAAAATAATAATTCTTATTCTTATACATCATATAGTATAAAATTGAGAGTTATTTGAATATGATCAATTACATCAAGTAATTTCAGATACAACACAATTATACGATACGAACATAACATAGGAAAAATAATTAAAACACTATATGACACAAAAATAATAGGAATACGACACAAATACACGAACGTGTCCAAATCTACATAAAACAAATTATTAACATGTCAAATTTATATAAATATATAATACATTGAATACGATTATAATAGGAAAAATAACACGAACATGATACGTGCAACACAAATTTGTGAGTTATTTGAATAATGTCAATTAGACTCGGCAATTTCGAACACAACATGATTATACGACTCAAACACAACATGAAAAAAGTAATTAAAACACGACACGCAAAACAACATGAATATGACACAAATACACGAACGTGTCAAAATCGACATAAAACGAATTATTAACGTGTAAAAATTTATATAAATCTATAATGTTTTAAACACACAAAATAACATGAGCACACAAAATTGAAAAATATAACAAATTATATAAAATATGAAATGAATTGAGACACGACACGAACATACAAAATTTTCTCTTAATTGAATCACCATGACAAATTATGCAAAGTATTTGAATGAATTGAAATACGACACGAACACATAAAAAAAATTAAAATACGATACTACACAAAAATAATATGAATACAACATAAATATATGAACGTATATAATAATATAATATTTTGAATACATAAAAAATAATACGAATATGATACGAACGTATAATTTTTTTTTTTTTTTATAAAAAATTTGGCTTGCCGACATGGCAAGCCAATTTGAAGCAATTCCCCAATTACAAACAGTAATTGGGGATTGCTTTTAATTATTGTTATAGATTAACCAAAAAGACATGTACAGCTCTATGGATTAAGAAACGAAAGAGATCTATCTATCTATCAAGTCTAGTTCAACAAAAAGACAAGTCCTAGCTCCAACAAGGAGGAAGCTTGCAACATGTTGTTTCTACTCTTCATTTCTTTTTAAGTATCCAACACTCGTGTCCCACGTATATCCGGACATGGGTATGAAATATGATCCTCCAAATACATAAAAATCTTGAAAAAAAATTGAATATATCCGTATCAAATACTCACACCCGAATCCGAAAAACGACAGTAAAAACTAAAAACAAGCAAAAGAAGAGTCCAAAGCATAACTTAATTGATCCTTCAATAACCATATAAAACTTCCGACTATCAAAGTGCTCTATTAGGGGAAAAAAAAGGCACCATAATTATTTGGCATTATATCTTTAGTGTTGTAATTTAAGCATATTCTTAGATAATCTGTTCATGTAATAGACAAAAAAAAAATGAAATTCTCCAAATTGTTTTCCTCATGTTTGTAAATTATAAAATTAAGATAACTAGTTGGTCAAACCCCAAATAAGAGCAAAAGAAAAAACATGGCTCGGGGAATGCAGGGAGAGATCCAAGTGTAGAAAGATCTTTTTATTTACAGGGAACTTTTGCCATGGGAATTGGCTTTTCTCCTTAAGTATACCCTTTGCGGCTGTGTGAATGTTTGGCACATTCTAAGGAGGAGTCACACTCTCAAATCGATTGCAGCCTCTAATCTTGACCTGCACCAGGTTGTCCACCCCATCTCCGCCGTTGATAACCTCACAGCATTGTCTACGTGGTGCCTGTTCATACAATATATTTTTGTTTTTTACCAAACGTGTCATTGTTAGGCACTAATCAAATTTTAAGCACGATTTAGATAAGCTAACAGAGATTGAATTCAAGCTAAACTTTATCTTGTATATGCTTGCACGAATTGCGCAAAAATTGCAGAAAATTAAGCTCACGTTTTCCTTAATGCTTTGTACGAGCACCACTTTATATCTAAACTTAACCCATTTTACACGAATGAGGCCTCATCAAATTGGATTGAAGTCACTTCCTCAAATTCCTGTTGTTAGATTGTTGGCCAACCAGATTGTGACAAAGTGTTACCAACCCAGAAGTTAAGATTTGACTTTGGACTAGACTAGTGTGGTGTGTGGAACCAACTGGTCAGCCATTTTAGGCCAACTAATGTGCTAAGTGCTAACCCATCTAACAAGTTAGCATTGGGTGATCAATTCAAAGTGCATTCAACAACCACACAAACACGAACCACGATTCTTATTTGATGCGACAAAGTTCTAACCAACTAAAAATTGACAGATAGAGGGAAAGAGAGGGAGTTGCTCACCATCCTCCAAATTGCAGGGTTCAACCTTGCATTCGAGACATTGAAGAATTTAACGCCCAAAGCACGGGCATAGTCTGGCCTGTCACATTCTTTGGCTGACTCTTCAACATGCCTTGTGTAAGTGGTCAGGGTCCTATCCCCCCCATTAACCCTCTGAACATAATCCAAGAAATACATAACGGGTCTCTCACACGGGTTTTTGCCAAGGGGTCGGGTGTTAAACGTGAAGGGCCCATTGTTCCAATTCCTCCATGATTGAAATGTTAAAAATGCCGTTTCAAGCTTCTTAGCCGTAACTAGAGATGGATACAACTGCAAAGTGTAGCCCCAAGACACTGAAACAGACCAATTACGCTTCAAATCGTAACAGAAACTATGCTGTAGGACCCGACTTGGATCCTTTTCATAAGCGCTAATTAGCTTCTTGAGTGAATCAATCTGGGTCATCCCTGGAAAAATGGGTTGAACATAGTCTAGATGGTGAAGTGACACCAATGGCGCCAGAGGATGTGCTGCCAGTAAACCATAAGGGTTCCCTCGAATATCAACCTGTAATTACGCAAGTTAATTACTCTTGTTTCCAATTAATTTCATGACAACATTAATGAGGATTAACGTTAACCTGATGGAAACCAAGCTCTTTAGTGACAGGAATACCAATCTCGCTCATGCAACCCTGAACCTTTTGATCCGAACCATAGAACGAGGCGTATCGATCAATGCAGCCATCTAAAACCTTAACAAGCTCAGCTGCTAAAGGGTAGCTTATGGCAAATCCACCGCCACCATAAGCCATGTTATAAGAGTGAATCACATCTTGCTCAACGCTCTCAGAATTTCCACCAATGTAATACATTTGATTATGATCATATTTGTCTAAAACAGTTACCAAGTTTTCCAGAAAAAATACCGTGTCATCATCCCCCATTACGAACCATCTCACGTTATCAAATCCAAGCTCGAAGCTTTCCTTTACTATACGGGCCATCCGAACAGCTGAGCGTGATCCGTACCAGCTTGTGTACTTGAACCTGGAAGTATCCTGGGAGATTTTGTACGGAGGGGATGTTGGTCGCAAGTTTTCATCATTCAGAGGCTTCTCATCAAGCCAAACGAACCCGCGGGTAACGTTAGGTCTCCACCATAGTTCACAGTAACGGCGGCGCTGGTTCCAGGTCTTGGCTGAGCCACCAATGCCAAACTGGATGTGGGACAAATTTGTCCTTTCATAAACCTGACTGGAAATATTCTTGGTAACGAGCTTTTGGTGATCGAAAGTACGGACAGAGTTTTTATTGCAGTTGGCAGAAGAGAGCCACCGGGGTTGGATAGAGAAAGCAAAGTACACAAACAGAGAAATTGAAGCAACTATGAAAATAGCTAGAATTGTTTTTAATAAGAAAACTAATAGATCAATTGGTTTGATTGTAATCATCGGCCAAACAAGGAATTTCCAGGTTTTTAACGGGTCCAACATCGTTTCTCTAGTAGATAACATCTTTTCTTTTCTGTAAAGTACCAAAATATTAGTAGTAGAAAAGAAAAATAATGTAGATTTTGCCTCTTGGAATGAGAAGATATCCAAATCCCTTGAAAGTCTCTGATGGTTTGTTTTAAATTTGAGTTTTTGTTATCTATTTATGAAATGCCATTGTAGAAAGGAAAACTGAAAGTCAAAGGGCAGCATAAGGTCTTTTCACTCGCACCATTTTATTTATTTAGAGGGAATTCAAATTCAATCAATTGAGCATTGCATGGCCCCCAGGTTAAGTGATTTCGAGAGAGGCCCATGCCTTCAGAGCTTAAGCCTAGTCGGTTCCCATTTGGATTATGTGTCGTAATTATTGGAACAAAACAATAAGAACTATAATGGGCTTTATTACAGGCTTTGCTGAAGCAGATTAGAGCTTTATACAGTAACAACAACTCGAGAAAACTTGGGCTTCCACTAGAACAATACCTAGCCCTCAACCCAATTTCAAATTTTTTTATTATAAATAACTCAATGAGAAATTATCCCATTCATAGTTCCGTGGAGATTTTTGACTTAACAAACAAAATTAATAGGATTAGCAGTGTGAAACATATTATTTACAGTATATTTAAAAAAAAAAAATGAGATATGTATCAATTTTTTAATTTCGTTTATAAAATTAAAAAATTACACTATCAATATATCAAAGAGAACTCATAATCCAACTTTCACCGGATAAATTAATGTTACTAGAAGACAAAAAGAAAAAAAAATGTAAAAGGATTAAAAACTTAATCTTAAATTAGTAGGAAAAGCGACAATCAGATAGCAACTTTTGTTTCTCTAATTAGGACTTCCTACCATTAGACATTCAGACAAGAAAAAGTGAAAGAGACTGATCCTTCTTGGGGTATATGCTGCTGCCGTCTGATCCTAAATTATTTAAAAACACAAAAACTTGCAAAGCATTCCATTAAGCATGCGCTTTTGGATGAAATTTTAAATTCCCTACTTATCCATCTGTTTTTCTTTTTCTAAGCCAAAAATAAAAAAAAAAAACCCACCTTCCTAGCAAGTCTCTACATACTGATATAACAACATTTTGCATCATACTAAAAGTTCATTTTTTTTATTGGATTAATATAGCAAGATGTTCCCAAATTTAATTCCATTGACGATGGATTAAATAATTTCTCTTCTGAATATAAATGCGAGGGCCGGTTTTTTTTTTTTTTTTTCATTAGAGACATAACACCATGTAAATACCAAGTTTTGAACTGAAAGTTTCATTTCAACATTTTATTTTATCAACGTCAAAGAAATCTGGTATTAGCTTCTGTCATCTTCAATCATCATTTAGCACTCTAGTATGGATTATTTGATATAATCGATGGAAAAACCAAAACCAAAACAATATAGTGAGACTTGATATCAATTTTGTTTTATCTAATATCATTTAATATCGGTTTTAAGTATGAATTTCTTTGATTATGTAATAGTTTAGATATGCAAATCTTTTATAATTAGTTAACACTATCTATAATGTCATAGTCTTTAGTTCGTAATCCTTATGTATTATATGCTTGTAGTTCTAATCTGAAAGCGGAGAGATAAAAATAATATAGTATACATTAACACAATTTTTAAAGAAATAAGATAAGTGTAATGCAAGTCTCGAACTATTCGGACAAGGAAATTAGCCAGTAGCTAGGTTCAGCTGCAGGCTTTACAACTTGATTTATCATCCAATGACAGGGTCAAAGATGATTGGCTTTCTGAAGTTTGATGATCAGATTCTCAATGTTGCCATCTTAAACATTCAATTTGCATTATTATATTAAACTATTAAAAACTTATACTAACTTACAATTTTCAGTATTTTCTAAAAATTTTCTACACCAAGAATCAAATATAGGTTATGTTTGTGGATCCTTCCAAGCAATGATTCATAACAAAAGAATCAAATCATGGTAAATGGGATTTGAGATATTTCAGTCATTGTCAATGATTCTTAAACCATTTGTAACTGTCAACTGTTTTAATATACTGATTCATCTAAAACTGAAAGCTTTTAATTGTCAATTTGTCAGGGGAAAAACACATTAAATATGGCGCATTTTGCCCCAATAAGTACTAATCCGGCACTGGAATCAAGTTAAAAAAGAGAAGTCATGGGCTAGATTTCCAGGAGAAAATTTTTGAACACATTTTAAAAAAGCAAGTAGCTCGATATTTTCGACGTTTTCTGGTCTGTCTTTTTCTGGATTCTAATTTTCTAAGTTCTGGTGACAATAGCAATGAACATTTAAAAGATTAAACTATTTATCCACGTTTCATTTTAAGCTATTAAAAGCTGGCATTAGTTAGTTTTTCTATTCATTCAAAAACTGAAGGAAGAAAAGTAAAATAAAGTTGCAGTGCTTAGATGGCTGGAGCAGAACCAGGTTGTAAGAATCAAAGATGGTCTCTTCAGGGTATGACAGCCCTTGTCACTGGTGGAACAAGAGGCATAGGGTTCGACCTCCATCTTTCTCTCTATTTCTTCTTCTTCTTCTTCTTCTTCTTCTTCTTCTGTTTTTTGTTTTTTTTAATGTTTCTAAACATCATATACCACTTTAGTTCATTCTGATACTAATATTTTCTATGTTGATATTATTGAGTTTGATGGTTTAACTGTATGTCAGATTTGCCATTGTGGAAGAACTAGCAGCATTTGGGGCAGTAGTTCATACATGTTCCCGGAACCAGACAGAGCTTAATGAAAGGTTACAAGAATGGAAGAGTAAAGGGTTTAAAGTGAGTGGTTCTGTCTGTGATCTCTCATCTAGAGATCAGAGAGAGAAGTTTATGGAGACTGTCTCCTCTGTTTTTGATGGAAAACTCAACATCCTTGTAAGTAGTTTTAGTTCTACGAATTTTTTTTTCTAAGCATGCTATGCTGCCTAGAGCCCTAGACTGAAAATAATACTGTCTTGTAAACTATATCAGCTACCACCTTATATCCATGTTTTCTATCATATCCACTACCAGTGCTGTGAATTAAAAGACTTCTGGATGATATCTTATATGACAAACTATGTTGCTCCGACTATTCATTTTTCTTGAAGTATCCGTGTTAGACACTCGTGTCTCACGCATATTCGGACATGGGTATGGGGATATGACCCTCTAAAGATGCTCTTAATACATGAAAAAACTTAGAAAAAACTGAACATACCCATATCGGACATGTACCCATATCCCAACACTCACACTCGAATCCGAGTAACATAGATGACAAATATGGTTTCATTAATGTTTGGATTGGTTCATTTCCAAATCCATAAGAACTCTTGTTGACTATTGATTCTGAACAGTCGTAGCTGCACATTAAGTACTAGAGTTAAATATCAAGTTGTCAAATAAGTTGGAATTTGATTAGTTCTTGACTCTTACTCAAAGAAAAAACAAGTTATTTTTCTTTTGGGGTAAGAACAGAACGACTACTAGAATAATTAATTGAAAGCAAGTTTCTCCTCCCCTCAGGTCAATAATGCAGGAACCACTATGATCAAACCCTGCGTGGAACACACTCTGGAAGACTACAAAACTGTAATGAGTACCAACTTTGAGGCTCCTTATCATCTTTGTCAACTTGCACATCCCTTCCTGAAAGCATCAGGAAATGGAAGCATTGTGTTTATCTCCTCTGTAGCTGGTTCAGTGGCTATACCTCGATTATCTGCCTATTCAGCCACTAAAGGTATGTATATTATGTAGATGTTAGCAAGCTTAAGTTTTGCAGGATATTAGCCAGAATCTTACAAATTAACCATGGTTGTTGCAATTCCAGGAGCAATCAACCAAATTACAAAGAACTTGGCATGCGAGTGGGCAAAGGATAACATTCGGACGAACACTGTTTCACCATGGGGTGTCAGAACCACGATTGTAGTACCAGTAAATTACCTAACCTAGCTACCTTAATGAAGAACCTTAATGAAGAACTATATGAATATATTTCCATGCTGATTTGTGTTAATATTTTTTGTATTTCTCTTTCAGGAACCAGACGCACCTTATATTGAGGAGCTTCTCAGGCTAATAGCTGGAACAGCAATGCCCAGAATAGGAGAACCTGAAGAGATATCATCATTAGTGGCATTCCTCTGCCTTCCTGCTGCCTCATACATTACTGGACAGGTTATTTCTGTGGATGGAGGGTATACAGCGGGTGGCTGTTGGCCATTTCAAAATTTTAGCTTTAATTTAGGTAGTAATTGAATTCCCAGCATCATGTGTCAACAAAAACTTTGTCCAAAACTATTCAACAAGGGTTCAATGAACATTTCCTTAAAAACTGTGAACTTGTGGCTGTATGCTGCAAACTGTTAAACTGTAGCAAACTTTTTTTTTTTGATACGTAAAGTGTCTATTCATCAAAAAAGAAGCACGATATCCTGCTACAGTTTCAACTATGTAAATCTAGAAAACAAGTTCTATTTTTCTCCTATACAATTGTACGAAGCCCCATGTATCTATTAGTGTTCTATTTACATGATTATTTACAGAAATATTAACACCATCTAATCTATCCCTAACATTGCTGCCTATGAGATTAAAGTTAAACAAAACTTGCTTCGATCTGCCTTGACCCCCATGGAGCCTTCTATTCCTCTCCTACCAAACATAATAAATGCATGCATTCCAAGCTAATCTAAGGATCACAGAACTCAGAACCTTCCCTTTGATCTCTGTCACAACCCAACTTAGTTCCTCCTGCCACAACCCCACTGCTCTCCTCTTCCGCAAGCAGTGAGAACTCGAAGCCACAGCTGTGTTGAGTAATCACAACTGAAAAACAGGTGGTTTCTATTCTCTTCTCCACCGTTACATAGCAAATAGTCTGTAGAGAGCCCTATACCTCAGGAACGCATTCTTACTTTTGTAGGCAATCTATCAAGAGTGGCAAGCCAAGATATGATTGAGTGTCTTGGAATATGGAGGTGGCACCAAACCAGTCTGTGCCAATTCACCTTCTCCCTTTGATGTCTTAGTTCTTTCCAAACCTGGGCTGTCATGTATCTGGTCCCAGGTAGTTTCCAAGTTAACTTGTCTCCTTGCTGCTGGATGAACTTGAGTGCAGTGCTTCTCAAGCTTAGAAGTTTCTTCCAACTCCAACTGAACCTTTGTACCAAACTTTGCTTATTGGATGAATAAAAACTTTACTTATCCCAAAAAAAAGAACATTTCTTTATGTGGATTAAAGTGTTTTAACTTGTAAGACTCAATATCTTCTGCTTAATATAGTTATGTGTTGACTGGAACTTTTAAGATATTCTTGGGTGGAAATTGCCATCGTCTGTTCTCCTTTGTTAGTGCTTCTGTAAATGTGATCGCAGATAATTAAAGATACATGTAAGGTACTGCAACTTTTGTTCCAGGAAACGTCCCATTTGGATTTGGGCTTTGTTTGTCCAACATCAGAGAAATTCAACCTTTTGGGTGTCTAGCTGACACCAAGCAAAACTTAAACCCAATAGTCCGACAAGGCAAAAGAACAAAACCCAATTACATCATCGATATCGGGCCCAATCATTGATTATTAATACTTGATAATAATAAGAATTAGCACGAACTTAGGTATTGTTTGATAAACTGAAAAAATAAGTGTTGAAAAATTAAGTATTGAATTTGTATTATAAAAACTATTTGGTATGTTACTGAAAATTAAGTACTGAATATAATTATATTGTTTGATAACTGCAAATCTTGAATTTTGAATATTATTCATTTCACAATTTTAATCCTATTAACATAATATTTTATAGTTCTGGATAAAAATTAAAATGGGTAATTTAAATATCTCATCTTTTGTAAAAAAAAAAAATGGAGATAATTTAGTTCAAATATAAATTTTTTAAAAATAAACATTTTTTACATTAAGTGATAAATAACTCTCTACTTACTTACCTCATTAAACACTTTTTTGTTGAAAATTTTCTATCTAAGTAAAATTTAATATGGGTTATCAAACACAATGCATTGAAAATTTTCAATGCTTTATCAAACACACCCTCGTCTTGAGCAACAAAAAAGAAAGATTTTCAGAGGAGATTAGAGAAACAACAATGGATTGGAGACAAGAAGTCAAGTTCTAGAGATCAACTAAATGTCTGCACAAGGTTTTATAGAGCAATCGGTTATACCCCATCGCCACATAAAAACCTATGCCGTTGCTTGGGTTGATTCATCCACCAAGCCTCGTACTCAAGTTGATCCTGCAAAGATGCTTCAGGATTGAAAAAGAGGATTTCTCAACATCAAATTCACTTGCATCAATATGTAAATTTGGTACTTTAATTAATTTAACAACCAGAAGGATTAAAAAAACATATAAGGGGCTTAGAACTTGTCAAAGGGCATCTATGCTATGGGCACAGAACAAGATAAATACATATTGCTAGTTTGCTTAAACAAAGAGAGGAAATATCAGCATAGTGCTAAGAAATATCAGCATAGAGCTAAGAAATACATATTGCTAGTTTTCTCAAGTTTCTGGCCTAAGATTGCTCTTATAGTTTCTTGCAAGATGATGGCCAAGTACTTAGCTGGGGTTGGAATAAGCATGGCCAGGTATGATGTTAATCGTCCACTCTACTTAGCTACTGGCATATCTCGACTGCACGAACGTCAAATTCATTCTCTTGCTTATCTGCATGCAGCTTGATACAATCGACCATATCGTTCCTGCCCAGGTTCCTATAGATGGTTGCCGACCGAAAAATGTTGCTTGTGGTTGGTGGCACTAGCTATTGCTGGCAGAAACACCAATTTGTAAAAACAGGAGAGTGAGTTTTTCATTATTAAATCTTGCTTGAAATAGGATTCCTTTGACGCTGTAAAAGCTGCATCAGAGGCCAGAAAATATCCAGTCTTTGAAAGCCCCTAGAAGCCTGCAATACAGTGTAATTTAAGTCTCAGAAATGTGATATTGTAAATACTGATATGATCAAGAACACATACTTGAAAGCTATCCGATACCTCAACAATGAAATGAGCCCATGTATTGTTTGAATAGCTTTCCATCACACCCTTCAAGATTGTTAAATTAAAACTTCGGATCACCTGAGCAATCTCTAGAAACAGACCATGCTCATTGCAAAGCATCTGCAGTGAATGCAGTTTAGAAATTAATTTGAAAATCAAGTAGTATATACATTTAAAAATGTTATTTTTTCTTTTAAATTTCTTGTTGTGCAGTTAAAGTATTCATGTCATGCTACGCAGAACAAACCTCTATAAGTAAGTGGCCTGGGTACGCAAGATCTTCCACAACGATGGGGCCTACTTTCAGTTCATCTCCAATCTCAAAAGCCCAGCTTGTTCCATTTTGGTAACCATCTTTGATTTCAGATGATCTCACATTTTTGCGACCAGTCACCTGTGGATTTGAAGTTTTGACTGCCTTAAGATAATAACATAATAAATTTATCAACTTTCAAAAGGAAAATGAAAAAAAAAAAAAAAAAAAAAAAGTTAAAAGGAAAGATATTTGGTAAGGGCATGGGAAAAGGATAATTTTTGCAAAATTTAACTGATGCAACTGTTACATTTTAAATCTTACTAACATGACATGGTCTTCACATACCTCTCGATGCACCCATTGCCTCAATTTCTCAGCTTGGTTTGTCACACTCCTCAAATACAGCATGTGTTTAACGGTTTGGTCCAAGAGAGCATCAATGCTATACTGAAGTTGTCAGAAAACTATATTGATTACTTTGACACCATATGGGGAACAACATATGAGAAGCATAAACAGATACTAACTTGAGGAAGTACTGACCTTAGCACCATTTGGAACAAGTTCTCGCAGCTCCTTAAGCCGATCCTGGATCATCTGTCTATCCTTTGGCCTTGCCGTTGGGTTATCACCAGGTCTAGCCTTTCTTTTGGTGATGCTAGACTGCTTTTGTCCTTTCCTGGATTGTGTGTAATAGCAATCTTTTCTCGGATTCTCGTTATCAGTTAACATGCTTACTGTACTCTTGGAAGAGGCTGAGATTTTAGAACTAGAATTATTTTTGGCCCCACCAACAAATGCAGATGGAAGTCTGCTTAATGGAGTTGAATCATCCTTTACACTTTGAGGTCGAGAAGGAAGTTGTCCATTAGATGTCATGACATGATTGGATCTATTAGCAATATCAACAGAACCATCATATACATGGCCAACCACAGCTTGCAACAGATACTCTGCATCATCTACTTTGGCAGACAATGGGGGCTCAATGCCATCAAAGAGATCGCTAAATACCTCCTCACTCAAAAAAGATGACTCCCACAAATATTCATTGCTCTGTCTTTGAAAAGCTGGTCCAAGTGCTTCATGCAATTCACAATCTTTGTGGAAGCTAAGGAAACCAGCATCATCAACATTATAGTCTCCAAAAGGTGGTGCCAGAAAATCTCTGTCAGGGTAAGGATTTCTAACTCCATCTAAGATTTCTCCACAGTCTCCCACTGTGTAAGTATTACATTCAGGATACGCTTGCAATTCTTCCTCAAGACAAGACAAACCAAACAGTTCACCCTCCCTCATTGCCAGCTGGTTGGAACTTATAGATTGGCTTAGTGGTGATGACACTTCATTGAGGCTAACTGGTGGGACACTACTCTTATTTTCACTTTCACTTTGAAGAACCTCAAGCAGATCTATTCCAGGCACCTGAAATGCATTCTGAATACTTAATAGTGGCACAATCTGATCTAAAGCTAACAACTTATTGTGCTTGACACTGTCGACAGCATTCAAATCTTCAGAGTTCAGTTGACTAATGGATGCACTTGAAGACTCTTCTAACTTCTCCAAAAGACTTGATATTTGCAATGATGGCAACTGTGCATGAATGTTCTTGCAGGCAAATCGATCTTTGATGTATGCAGGAATGGACAAATCTTCAGCAACCTGTTGATGTACAGGGAAATAAATGGAAGAACATAAGATACACCATTTATCCATCAATTAATTAATGCACAAACAATCAAACACACTCACATGAAGACATGTATACAAAAAATTGATTGAGGATCTAATATGGAGCAGCATACAGATTGTCGATGCGTGATTGCAGTGGGGAAAATAAGTTATTTCCTTTTCCAGGCACAATTAATTAATGCACTGGCTGTTTACATGGGTCTCATACCACATTTTCATAAAACATGAGTTTGAAACCGTCCTGATATTCTTGTATATGGTGTATGTGACTACAACTGGCAGAAACACAGGAAGACTTAAAATTTAATGGCAACATATCCAAGTACCTGTACAGACTAGAATACTATCATAGCCAATGAGACAAATTTAGAACAAATACATACCATCTCCAATGAACCAAGTTGCAGAACTCCATGTGGAAGCACAGGTACCAGTACAATACTCTGCAGGAGCATCACAAATAATCAATTTACCATCCATTTTAAAGATTTAAAATGGAGCAGCTAACTTCACCATCAAGTCTGCACCAATTAAACACATGCAAACGTGTGTACCAGTGTGCACATGGAAGCATGTACCTGGAGTAGCTAAAATATTGTTCTAGACTTGCTACTAAGGTGCAGTACAGGGATTATATTACCTTGATTCCTGATGCAAACTGAAGTAGCCATTCCTCTGGACACTAGCAATTGAAAAATATAACACTTGTAAGTTGTAGTGTATGTTATCCAACATTTACAGAATTGTAACCATCTTAAACGTATCACTTATTAATATCATTAATAGAAACTTACCTCAGGAACTAACTTCGAGTTAACTTTGCCAGTGAAAATATCATCACAGGAAACCCAGCAATGCTTCCCCGTATATGCCACTTTACCAACAACCCTGATAAATGTAGAGATCCAAAGTTACTAGTAGTTTCAATCACCAGAGAACCAACTTGTTAAGAGTACAATTTGGCTTGGTAACATCTTTCCAAGCAACAGAGAGAGAGAGAGGTGCAGGCAGATGGTGATGTGCAGAATAATAAATTTAGGATAATGGTAGCATGAGAGGCGGAGGCCCTACAGAATTACTTTCTTGAGGCTTAAACTATGGGCACTTTAACATCCGGAAAGTAAAAATGTTATTGTATCAGAAGAAACAAACACTAGTAATAAAAGTTAAGATCAACATTTTACCCCTCTCCCCATGCATACTTAAGATGTGACATATTTGCCACCACCAGGCCAATTGGGTATACTCCAAAACAACCTTCATCGATGCTCGTTTCAAAGTGTGATGGGATAATCTCACTGTTAGAATAAACATCACTTGAGATACTTTCCACAGATTCTCTTGGTATTGGATAAACACAATACCCATCTTCCCAGGTCAAACTCCTGAAATCAACATGGGCAACTTATAAAAACACGCAACCCACAGATAATAGAGGGAATTTCTTATTCTTATTTGGGGGATGGGGGGGTGTTAATGTAACAAAAATAAGATTCATGACATATTTATTTCCTTGATTTCAACACAGCAGCCTAAGATGTCTTGGTTTTTTCAGTTAAAAGAAATACTGACTCACTTCTACTATTATATGAGAAAAAAGTGCAACATGATTCTTTTTGCCAAACTAGAAACAATGGCAGATGGTGTTATAGAAACAACTGATAGTTAAATTTACAAAATAAGATCAGTATACACCTCATAGAACCATTGGAAAGTTGAATCACTTTCCTCTGTGGATGGTTTTGCTATTTAAAAAAGAAAAAAAAAAAACGTTTAAAGTCCAAAGTCCACGCCTTCATTTTTTTAAATTACAGATGCACTATGAGCTGCTACGAGGAATGCTATTATAGCGAAGGTTCCCAAAAGTTTAATTGTTTTAAGTTCATTGGCTATTCTAGCTTCATAGTATGAAAATTCTGTATAGGCGAGTTAACCAACATCCTCACAGACCAATGAAATTGATCATTTCCCATTAAAAATTATACTAATAACAACAGTTTACGCCTAAAAGTAGTAGTATTTCAAAGAGAATAAAGCCACCCCATCTACATCAAGACATTCCAACAAGTTGAAATTCAGCCATAACAAGGATTAGTACATGTTTTCTTATAACTAACATCAAAAGAGAAACTTACATGGGGCTCCGGTGCCTAAGCTTCCAAAGCACAGCATATGTCCAAGGTGAATTGGTGCAAAAACTCTTCAACAACTGCCTTAAAGCAGTAGTCGCCATTTTTCTTCAATTTTTTCAACTAATAAAAGAAAAACACAGATTTTTGTTAAGACTCTAAAACCAAATACTCACTACACTCAAATTTAGCTTTCCTCTAGCTTCCACGGTATGATCCTCGACCCGCCTGTTTTATTCTCAATCCTGCCCTTCGTGTTCTCGGTGGCCCCGTTGAACAAACCAGCAAAAACCTCATCTTACTAAAAGAAAAAACACACACACACACACAAAAACACTTCTTTTCTCACCAAAGACAAGCGGTTTCTATCACTACAAACAATTAAACAACATAAAACGCCAAACCCATCTCTATTTTTGCAACTTCCAATGAACAGTCCATTAAAAAAAATCCAAACTTTCTAAGAACAAGTTGGAGCTTGAAAACTTAAAAATGGAAGATAAAATAAGTGTGAGAGGTTTGGGTATTTAGAAACGATGAAAAAGAGTGATCTTTGTGAAGGGATCAAAGAAGAAAGAGATGATCAAATTCGTTGGATTCCATTATTAAAACTCTTTTTATCTTTGCTACAGGTTGTCTTAATCGAAACTGTAGAAACAGATATGAACAAAAAAAAAAAAAGACTCAAAGGTGAGAGTGGGAAATTAGCTTTTCCACTCTTTTTAAAGATGCACTGCACTCTTCTTCTTCTTCTTCTTCTAGTTCTAGTTTCTAAATGGCTTTAACATTCTATATTTTATATATAACTGCTGTCCCGCCACAGCTGACCGATCACGGATTTCAAATTTGTCCAAAGTCAGATTCTATAACTCTACCGAGTGCAATTCCGAACCACAAACGCTTTTTTTTTTTTTTTTTTTTTGCTTTCGTCAATTGAAACCAACACAATAATTAAAAACGTAAATTAATTTTCTTAACATTGGTACGCAATGTTATAATATCAATATATGGGGTAGGTTATATTGTTATATACTCAGCAACCCTTTGACCTTTGACTATATTGTTATTAAAATTGATACGCAATGTTATATATATTATTATTATTTATTAATAATAATATGATATTGTGGGATGATTCGATCAAATCAAAGTCATTACTATATTTTATCAACAAAAAAAAAAAAAAAAAAGTCATTTCTACTAATAAAAATATCCAGAGACAAGAAAAACAAAAATGTCTCTTTCTTTTTTCCTCCTTCTTTTTGAAGATTTTAGTTGCACATTAATTAATTCTTTTGAAATGTGATATTTGTCTAAGTCCTAATTTATGCGGCAACTTGTGATGATTCATGTTTTCTTTTTCCTTTTTTGTATGACCTAACAAATAACTAAACTCATCCTAATTCTAAGCTTCTCTTCTGGTTTTTCATGAAAAAATAATTTTATACATCGATAATGAAAATTTTAAATTTTATATCAATAAATTTAAAGGTTATTACACATTCTATTAGGTATTTTTAAAATAATTACTAAGTCTTCGCTAGCAATTTATAAAGTAATAATCAATTATATTAATTGAAAGTTAAAAATATCGTGCGTCAATTGAGTATTTGTACAGATGACATGCATCTTAGATAGAGATGGCAATGGAGCGGGGCGGGGGCGGATATTGCCTTATCCACCTCCACCCCACTCTTGCATGGATGTTGGAAACATCCACATCCATGGATGTCGGTTACATCCATAACCGCTCCACGATGCTCCATTCCGCTACACCCCAATTTATATTAATTATTTTTAACTTAATATTGTAAAAAAATTATATTATAATTTATTCATGAACATTATTTTAGTATATAAAAATCTGTAATATAATATATATAATACATATATACTAAAAGTATAGATATAAAATATTAGTATATATATGATTTTAGTATATATATCTAATATATATTAAAAATATAAGAAAAAATATAAAATATTTTAAAGGATAAAATAGTAATTTCAAAAGTCGGGGCGGGGCGGAGTGGAGCAAGCATTTACCAAAACCGCTACGCTCCACCCCGCTCCAAAAAAAAACCTCTCCATTCGGAGCGGATCGGTGCGAAATCCATCGGTCGGATCGGGTTTTGCCATCCCTAATCTTAGATAAATTTTTAATAGTTGCGGGTCGATAAGACTTAAGCATGTAATGTCTTTCTCGACTGAATTAAATAGATAGGAGGTAAGTATATAATCTTTCATGGAAAAAAAAAACCTATAATCAAATTGACTGGGATATGAAACCTAAATAATTACTATATAAGATGAATGCAATAACAAACACTAATTTTATTTTTCAAAACTTATCTTTAGCTTCATGAATCGTTCATGTTTAATAAATCACGTAAAGTAGACAATATTGAATATTGATACATGATGCATTGAGAAATTTTTGTCTTGTTAATAATGCTGGTGTCATAACATTATTGGACCGACAATTTTGACATTTCTCTTTCTTAGAAGTAAAATAATTAACCACTTGATTAATATTTAATCTAATGTTATTGTGGACCGTAAATATCAAACCATTTACTTGTAAATGCAATATTTTACTTTGTGATTTATTATAAGGATAACAAAATAAAAGTGACGTAAAATAAAATTGACATAAACATTTTATTATAGTAATTATTTAATCATAATAAAAAATTATGTAAAAGTTTGTCATTTATAAATATAAGTTCTATACAAAATTTTAATGAATTTTTCACGATTCTAAATTATAATTAATTAATTATAATATAATAATTGTCGGTAATGTGTTTTTAAAAACTAACTTGAACTATCTGATCAAAGTATAACTGTGGCGGATATATCCAGTCTTACAAGAATTAATATGTTGTTAATTTGGAGATAAGTGCTGATCATTAAAGACAAAAGAAATTGTTGATAAATGGAGGAGAATCACTGTGATTTCATCATCTCAGAAGATAAAAGTTTCTATTACAATAGTAAGCCACAACTCTCCTACCAGATATATATATATATATATATATATACCAATATAAAAATTCATTTTTAGTGAGATTAAGAAAATTATATAATTAAAATGTGATGAACTTTGGTCAAATAGAAATGAGAAATAATATTGTTTGTTATTAGATTTGACAATGTGTATAGTGTTTCCCACTTTTTTATGTTATTTGTGTAAATATAAATACATAAAAAAATATTAAATATATCAAAATTTTAAATATAAATACGATATTTGTATTAAACATATTGTGTTAATTATATTTAAACGTATCGTGACATATTTATTACACTACTTTATATTTATTAAATATATCATATTTGTGTCGTATTAGTATCGTATTTTCATATCGTGTCTAAAATTATAATATTTTCTTGCTGCTAGTGGTAGAATTAATTTTTTTTATACGAAATGAATAAGATTTGAACATTAAATATGACGGTTGGATTAAACAAATATAAATCATATAAAAAGTTACGGATGTATGTAAAACTAATTTAATTTTACATTAGTGTAAGTAGATTCCTCCTCTTTATTTATATATATATATATATATATATATAAACTACCTCTGAAGCCTTAATCTCTTACCTAAATTACCTAATTAGATGAATATGTGAAGACTTGAACCCAAACAAAATACCTCGCATACGCCATACTTATAATAGATTTAATTAAATTTTTTATGGGGGAAATGTAGAACAAGATAAGGAAATTTTAATTTGTAGGCTAAGTTGACATTATTTTTAAACAAAATAAAATAATGCCGACATACTTAATTTCCACACCTTAAACAAAATATATAAAATTTAAAAGTAAAACATGATAGTGATGTGTTAATAATTATAATCATAAAACTCGTAATAATAATCTATAATAAAATTGAGTTGAAAAAAAAAAAGTAATAACGACTTTAAATTTATCTAATAATTATTTCTAATGCAATGGTGTTAGATGGACAATGGCGGCCTATTATGTTCCACTATACTTTTAGTCTTACTTTAATTATTAAGTTATTGTAATTATATTAGTGAAGTTTAATTACCATCACATAATAATATTGTCAATCTTTTCCCATATATTTTATCGCAATTAGACATGTCAAAAAAAAATTTGTTTTCCAAATATGTTTAGCAAAAATAAAAAATGTATTAAATGACTGCAGTCTCTTTTGTATAAACAAAAATTATAATTAATTGGTTTGCTCGGATTTATCAAAATTGCAAAATGCTGGGCCACTGAGATCAGTCAAGCCATCAAGTTTTGAAGGAGGGCAGGTGAAAGAAGTACTAAAATTTACAGCTGATAGAATTTGTATTTATATTTATACGAAACCGAAGAAGACAAGCCTCTAATGAGTGGAGATTGATACTTGCTTTTTCTTTGAAAAATAATAAAAAACATACACTTTAGTAAGTTTTTATATTCACTTTTATGTAATTTTAATAAATTACAAAAAAAAAATTACGTTTTAATATTTATGTACAAATATCTCCAAAAGGTTAAGCCCAATATAAAAATATACCTATGAGATAAAAAATAAAAAAAAACCGATATTATATGATTCTAAAACTTGATTGACATATGTTCAAGTTGGATTAGACTTACTAATGATAATCAGTTATCACAATTGACAGATACAACGGTTTGTTCTATGCATCCATGATCTAAAAAATAAAAGGTATGAAGTAATGTTCGCAATCCTATATCACATATTCTCTACTCATTTTCTTTTTGCCTCTTATTTTCTCGTTAAATACTTATTGACTTAAATATCAAAATGTGTCTCAAAATTTAATAGTAACAATATATATATAAAAAATAAATATTTATCTATCTTACTAAAATAATTATGTCCACGTGAGGGGACATTTAGTAGTAACAATATATATTTATAATTTTAGGATTTTACTAATGAGTATGTTAAGGGTTAATTTTAAAGCTATTATATATAATAATATTTTTATTCAATATATTGAAAATAATGAATAAAGTTATCAACTATATTATATTTAATACATTATTATTACTATAATAATATATTAACTAACTTTAAAAAGTGACCTAAAGACATTTGTTAACAAAACCCATAATTTTATAATTTCAAAAAAAAAATTATGTCATATTTTTTTTGTTCCATAAAAAAAAAAAGAATATATGTCATATTGAATCTTGACCCCAAGATTATAAAAATCTATGCGGTAGCCCTGGGCTTGGGTTTGATTGATATACCAACATAATAATTCACAACTGCTATAAGCTTGCATCCTCCTGTACGACCTTTTACCAATTTTCTCCATTTGTCCAGCTTTTGCAGCAAATTACCATCTTTATTCTTTACATTAAAGGCTGCACGCATGTTCCTTTTAGGACCATGCAGCAGAAAAAAAAAAGAAAAGAAAAGAAAAGAGAAGAGAAGAACAAAACCCTCCCTGTTTTGGCAATGAAATTTATGAAATTCTTCACTTAAGTCAAACAGATGATTGCATTGTATATATCAACAGCAATTCCATTAAAACAGGACAATGAGCACGCGTGCATTCCAGGGAAAAAGAAAAGGGTCGCCATCTCAACTCAAATACCAGATTGTTTTGAGTGAGGAGAAATAAAGGGCCTGTCAAATGATGAAGTTAGCTATTTAAGGACAAAAAATGAGTCATTATAATCCATAAAAAAGTGTGGTTTCAACTTCATTTAATTAGGTGGTCATAAAAGTGCAGTTTCCGAATCAAGATGTTCATAAATGAAACTGGCTGCCTAGTTCATTAAAGTTTGCTTCTCAATAAAGTAACATATATAGCATCAAGCTCTGATAAAAAACATAATTATCCCTCTAATCAGATTTCTTTTCCAAATCCTGGGAAGCAGTTTGCAGCAGGAATTGTGAACAGTAAAAAAATATCAGCCTAACTTTGACCTCAAGCCCTCCAGTTGTGGAATAAATTTAAGGCCTGAATCTCCTCTCTCTCTCTCTCCTGCACTCTCCTTTTGCTTGTCCAATTAATTGAATAAAAAAAAAAAACAGGCATGCAAGTAAAATCCTTTAGTAATTATAGGAAAATTTTGCATTGAATCTCATCTTCCAAGATGGAAGAACGTTATCCCTCTTCAAAATTGCAATCATTGGACCTAAAAAGGAATTTAAAAAAAGAAGAGCAAGTCCTTTACCAAGGTCGATGTCAATAAAGAAGAACCATCTTTTTCCTGTCGTCCTGTATATGCTTTGCTACCACATCCTTAGACTGTTAAGAGGCTACAAAAATAGTTGTTATATGACTTCTGATGTTGGTTTCTTTTAGTTTCATCCGACCAAACTGTTTTAACATCTTTGGTCATAAAATTAATTGGTCCATACTTCCTGAGCTCTTCTCAAAATTCTCAGGCATCCACCAGGTAAACATGCTTTGTCTCAGGTTTGCATTTTGCGGACGGGAAAAAATGGTTTGGACACACATGCATGCAAAATAAAGAATTTCAATTGCCTGACACTAAATAAATCTTCGTTAATTCTTATGCAGCAAAGGCTCCTCCGAGGGGAATTGGCTATACATGAAACTCGTAGTCATTACAAACAAGAGCCTTGAAGAACTGTGGGATGGTGAAATATGAGATGATGCAGATTCTATTATGTTTTCTACTTTTTTTACACACACACAAAAAAAAAAAAAATTGGAGGCATGGGCAAGTTTCCGCTAGCAATCACTTCTCAATCTGCCATATGAATCTTTCACTTCTCAACTAGCGATCACTCCTAGAAGTTGCATCTTAAAATGCTTATCTATTAAATGAGATAATTATACAAGGTTCTGCGCCAAGCATGATCCAGACCGAAAAAATTTCTGGAAACATAATAAAAATAAGGGTGAAAAGTGAAACAAATTAGAGTAATGCCATGCGCAGTTACACAAGTAGTTCTGCAGTACTATATTACGAGTAAAAAAAGAAAACATTCTCCTTGCATTTCTTGGAACAGACTATAATTGAGTTTGCAGGGGAAGATCTTTGTGGGTGTAAATAACCCCTTTGTCACCATCCACCACCTGGCCACTACCTCTCAAAATCCTACATTTTTAATAGGCAGGTAGTAAGAAGATTTAATATCCACTGCATGTTGACATAACATTTTATTCTAAGCTAACAGAAATTTTGTATAAAGAAAATTGAGATGGTAGAAATCAAGATCTTGGGAAGAAAGTGAAGCGATAGAAACACACAAAAAAAGTGCATGTAAATGAAAAAACAAGAGCTGAGCCAATGCTCTCAACCGAGTAAGTGCTACAAAAAAGGAATGCAAATGAAAATCTGGAGCATACTAAACTGTAGAACATTATTCATGTTCATCAATCCAGATATTAATGAAAAAATTTAGGAAGAAAGATCAATTAGAAACTTGCATACCATCGAGTTGTTAACAATCCTTCAACTCCAACTGGACCTCGGGCATGGATCCTGCTAGTGCTTATTCCAACCTGTTAAAATCCATGCATCAGAAAAAAAAAAAACAGTTCAGAAAATCGACCATGTTGTTCAACACCAGGAATTTGGAAGATTGAATACCTCAGCACCAAGTCCAAATCGTGCTCCATCACAAAATCGTGTGCTTGCATTATGGAATACTGCAGCACTGTAACAAAAATAGATAGTCAAATTTGCAATGTCCCAAACATCAACCCAACAATGAGAAAGAATAATAGTAATCCACATTAAAGCATGCAAATCATTGGCCCAAATATGAGAACAAGAAGTTAATGTATCTATATATGCACTCAAACATGACAACCAGAAGAGAAAAGATATCACTTCATGAATAACTGTGGTGATAATGAGATAAAGTCATATAGTACACTCGTGTGACTTTCCAGATAAAGTAGATCTTCAAACCAGAAGTAAGCCTACCTGTCAACTCCATGTAAGAAAATTTCAGCAACTTCATGATTTTCCGTGACAATGCAATCAGTGTGAGAACTGCAGAGAAAGCAAATTACTTAAAATCTAGAGTTAGGCAGCCAAACTATTCACTGGAAAGAAAACGAATAAGAATTCTGAGAGACATGACATGCCTTCCATGTTGATGTATATGGTAAATAGCAGCCTGAACATCATCCACAATTTCGATTGTGCAAGCCATTGAATTGTACTCATGATGAAATGAATGCGCCTCCGGAAGGTTTAACAAGGAACTCGCTCTTGGTCCGCTATAAAGGGTAACACCTGCAGCAGATAATCCCACCAATATTTGATATATCTCTAGATAATCCTTTTGGGAACTACAATAGCTTTTGCCACATGCAACACCTCAGCAAAGAGAAGAAAAAAATACAATGACATTCAGATGCATTGAACTTAGCAGCCTCAAAAACAGAATCTTATCCACAAATACAAATATGTTCTACCCTCCTCATGATTTGACACAGACTTTCTGTACTTCCATTCCAATCACGCATAATCTTGCCAAGCCAAGTGACCATGGCTCCATTTTTTTTGGCTCCCTATATTAAACTGATTAACAAGTTTAGGCTTATTTTCTTTATGATTATAACAAAGTCGCATCCTCATGATACATGCAGACAAATGTAGCA
Source organism: Fremontodendron californicum (assembly GCA_030761205.1). Lineage (NCBI taxonomy): Eukaryota > Viridiplantae > Streptophyta > Magnoliopsida > Malvales > Malvaceae > Fremontodendron > Fremontodendron californicum. Next base: position 5,440,052 of record JAULJL010000009.1, on the reverse strand, counting down.
CCAATTAAATTTGCCTTCTTTCTATATTTGTGCAATTTTGCAAAGGAATACGCATCTATGCAAATCAATAACTAGTTCACCTTATCCCTGAATATCCCCACTCTAAAATTAACTAATGTTGCTTGATATTAGACAAAATTCTGCATTCAAAGTTCTCCTTCATTTATTGATTGGTAAGTGAAGTCAATATTTGAGCTACCCTTTCAACTAGATTGCCCAATAAGCTTCACAACATAATGGGTACATGATCATGTAAGAGCAATGCTATGAAAACCACCAAATTCATTGAATTAGCATATTCAAAAACTGTAAGGTTGCTTTTGAGAACTTGGATTTCAAAAGATGGATTTGGATTTCAAAATAGTGTAAATTGTGTAATAAAACACCTGTAAATGTAACATTGATGATTATTTTTCAAATCCATGGATTTGTTGGATGCCTATTTAGTGACGAATTTGAAATACCTATAGCTATTTGTGGATTTGAAATTTATGTTTTTATACCTTTCAAATATATAATCATGTTGAATCTTAACTAATTTATACATAATGTATGCATTTCATTCTCACAATTTATATAGCAAATGAAATCCAAATCCAAATTTTCAAATTCATGTTTCCAAACATAACATAAGTGATTTATAATTTGAATGCACTAGGTAGTTAGAAAGCCATTCATATAAGCATACCTTCATGTTGGAGTTCCATAATAAGCTCATTGAGCAAACCGTTACTCGACAAATCCTTGTGCACTAGAAGTGTTTCCTGAAGACAACATGGTTAAGAACATCAAAACAAACAACATAGAAAAATACGAAAATTGTGAAGGATAAATAAAGCATGAAACAGAATGCACGTGCAAGAAATATGCAGTTAAAAAAGTCAAATATACTTATCGAAAGTCGGAACACAAGCAGAAATTGATGTAAAATGAAATTACCATAGCGTTACATGCTGCAGGATAATCTATCTTTGCATCCAGAACAATGTGTTTGGCCATATCCACCTTGGCTGATTTGTCAATATAAACATGACAAATTCCATCTGTAAAGAAAAGTTAAAAGTTCAGTTGAAGCTCTACTTTGTGGAGCATCAAAGAGCCATAATATTTTTCTTACCAGCATGACCAAGAACAGGAATTTTCGTCAAATTCTTAATTTGAGAAACAAGCTTATTGCTGCCTCTGGGGATCACAAGATCTATCACATCATCAAGCTGTGACAAAATAGAATAACTTAAAAACCATCGCATAACAAAAAACTGTCATCAACTCTAAATCCTGCAACTTACCTTAAGTAAATCAGGAATATCCTCTCTTGAAGCCACAAGTCCAATAAGTTTGTCTCCAATGTTATTTGGGATGGCCGAAGTAATGACCTGACAATACAGAACAAGAAATTATTTAAAGCAGAAAAAATAGTGAAGAGAAAGAAAAGCAATAGGCTTATGTTCCAGTACAAGGAACCCAGAGAACCGAACCTTGTGCAAGATTGCATTTGACCGCTTAGCTTCTTTGCCACCTTTCAGCAATAGGCCATTCCCACTTCGGATGGCTAGCGAAGCTATCTATCAAATCATAAAGGGAAAGAAAAAGGTGGTAAAATAATCAAGAAAATATTATAAACCCAAAGATAGAGATTACGATGAAAATGGTAGAAAATAAGATACAGCATAAAAATAATATTCCAAAGCTAGAGAACACAACGATCCAAAGAATCTTCATGCAGTAATCAAATAGACCAGTGTTGAACTTCAATATCACATGCTCCATCTAGCAAGAGAAAGAAACCTAGTAGACGGTATGGTATGAAGAGGAATGTGACTCTACAAAATGCAGATATTCACTAAAAGTAAAATGGTAGATCATTTTTCACTGAAATAGTACACAAATGATGGTGTTTAACTGCGGTGAACAAGACATTTGCTTCATGGACCAAGGATCATGTGGAAATCATCTTAACCAATAAACCATCAAAACCTGTTGGCTAATTATCCCTTAAGATGCATGAGAAATTGATGCCCCAAGTTTTCAAGCAATCATGACTCATGAATTCTTTACATGAACGTGTAATCTCACAACAGCCTTATAAACTAAATGATACCGGTTGATATGACTAAAAGTCATTGTCTGTTACCTGAACAAGGGCATCGGGTCGAGACTCAAATACAACAAGCAGGACACCCAAAGGACTAGATGTTTTCTCCAAGATTAGTCCATCTGCAAGCTGGGACAAGGGCAGTCAAAGTAAGTGTCAAAATAGGCATGAAGAAAGCAAACAGACACACTCCTACTTATATGTTTTTTAGGATTTTCTAACCTCTGTTCTCTTTAAAACACGACCAATAGGCTCTTCCATGTTAGCAAGTACACGAATAGATTTTGCAAGACCGGCTATCTGTAAGACAAAATAATCTGCATGAAACCTGAGGAATGTGCTTGTGCAAAAGATTTAATGAAACATGCTTGGATATCAAACGCAAGCAATCACACACAGAATTGAAAATTGATTTATATTCAATCACATAAATCCAGGAATCAACAAATGCTTGCCTTCCCAGGCTTCAGGGCCAAACGAGCTATTAATGACTTCTCATATCCAGCATCCTGGGCAGCAGCAACATCAGCTTCATTTTCAACCTTAATCAAACTTTCATTGGCCTCAAGGGAATCAGCTACGTCCAGCAAAATTTTCCTCCTATCTTCAGAATGCATTGCCTGCAATTAAGTTCATTTAGAAAAACATTCAAACTTAACTTCTTCATCTAATAGAACATGGAGCCTAAGAGAGTTTTATGGTGCTACAGGAAGAAATGATGCTTCCCACCTGAAGTCGTCTAGAACATTCCCGTGCTGCAACTGCCATCTCACGTGCACCAACTTCTTTAACTGAAGTCCATAAGTGTGCATCTTTATGAAATAGGGTACCGATACGGTTTCCTTGAAGAACCTTTATAATGTTGTCAGTGGCATAGCCACTTCATAACAAGAAGTAAAAGCAAAATGAGGAGTGCCAGGATGAAACAATTCATAGTAAACAAAGAAACACATGCCTCTTACAAATACTAAAATAATAAAGTACAAAAAAAAAAAATTGATTAGACACCACTCACACCAGTGATTGATAACTTCAAGTCATAGAATTTTTTCATCACAAAAAACGTCAGGAATGTTTTCCAATAAAAAGGTTTAAACAAAATAAGAAATGAAGGGGGAAAGTGGAAATATAACGAATTGACTAGGATTTGCAGAGGAGTTGCTAATGATATTCTTTAAATGAAACAGGATTTTGCTAACCCACCACAAGGACTTCCTCATTAACCTATAAAAATGTGACTAGCATGAACCAATTTTGTCAAGAATTAAAAGAGCTGGTTGAACCGTCTGGACTACTAATCACATGGTTATCTGTTAATAGGTTTGTGGAGTTGGATCCTGGCCGTACCTAGTAATAACAACAGGGATATCAGCATAAGCTGCACAGACAGCAGCATTAACCTTTGCAGTCATACCCCCTCTACCCAACCTGGATTTGTCTCCAAAAGTTATTTCTCCTTGATGTTTTTCTTTTATATACGTATGGATCAGCTTTGAGTTTGGATCACTTGGTGGTCCACTATAGAGACCCTCCACATCACTCAACATAACAAGGAGATCAGCTTGTAGTTCCATAGCTAAGAGACCTGCCAGGCTGTCATTATCCCAGAATATACCAGAAGAATCCTGAAATAACACTTGTAATCAATTTGTCAGAAACAAAATAAGCAGCTTGGAAGGAAGAATAGAACAAACAGAAAGGTTTCTCTTTTTGGCACTTCAGACATACAACAAAGGAGGAAGCTTGAATTGGAAGGCCTTAGTACAAAAGACCTAAGGAAAAGGTTTTACTATACTCTGTTAATATCCCACGTGTGACCCATGGAAATGTGTAGGAACGCTCTCTCATTCTTGGTCACTCTAGTTTATTAGTTTAAAGCACAGTTTTATATTACTAGCTATGTTACTCCGACTTTTCGTTTTCCCTAAAGTACCCGTGCCCGACACTCGTGTCCGACACATTCGGAAATGGGTATGGGGGTACGATCCTCCAAATATATGGAAAAACTTGGAAAAAATTAAGTATACCCGTGTCACACACATACCCATATCTGACATTCACTCCCGAGTCCGAGTAACATAGATTACTAGATGGACAATGAACTGATAGATGAGGAAAACTTAAGGGACGGCTAAGTCTCCTCTGAACTCTTCTTACGAGCACATATGTAGGACAGACAGTATCTCTTAAAGCTGAAAGCCCTATATAGGAAACAGACATGTGATACATCATATCTCTAAACCAATTTTGCCAACCTATTCCAAAATTAGAACACAACCAAAAGCCAAAAGACTATTAGCATGCACACTTAGCTACAAGAGAATGAACAACAAAAGAGACTTCAAATTAAGGGAAAGAAATTGTATACCTCATAAGGTGCTCTTCGAGTACTGACTGCATCATTCTCATTGAAAATAGGAATAACTTTCAAAGCTAATAACGATTCCACTGTTTCAGAGAGTTGCTTTCTGAAACTAATATTCCTAAAATCATTATCCGTCACAAGATGTTGTGAAGAAGTGACATCAAGCTGCATAAAGATTGAGTATCGTATTAAAGCAGGTGAAACATAATAAAAATAAAAAATAAAAACAAGATCTGCCAAATTCGTAATAAGCAAGACTAGAAATCATATTCTTTTTCACCTGGCTAAACAAGGTGTCATAAAGAGCCATTAAACTACTCTGCCCAACAGCGGCACAAGCCTTCCCATCAAGTTCAAATTGTAGGTTTTGAAGATCAGCCAAGCTACAAAACAACGATGAAATCTTTTAGTTCAAATCTTCTCAAAAAGCAATAACTGTTTCTGACACTCACAAAAAAAAAAAAGGAAAGAAATGGGTATTTAAGAATTGATACCTGCTATTAACCAATTTCCTGTATCTAAGCCTTTGACGACCAAGACCAACAGCCCCTGAAGTGACCAAAACAATCTCATACCCTTGAGTATTTAGTTCCTTAAGCTGCAAGCAACCAATTCATTCAAAAAAAAAAATTAACAATTTTGTTAGCCCACAACATCCCCTTCCTAGAGAAATGCTGCAATAATGGGACATCAAAAATCACATCTTTCCCATTGTGCCCTTCTCTTCTTTCTATATTTACCTGTTCACATAGAGCTCCAAGCCTCCCCACTGCTAATCTCCCATCACCTCGAGTCACCACAGCCGTTCCCACCTTTTTCAATCAAAACCCATAAATCAAAATCAGTCCTTCTCAATTAAAAAACGTTAAATCAAAACCGCATTATCCAAAAAAAAAAATCAAGAAATTGGTTAAACTAATTTTTGAAAGAAAAAAAAAAAAAAAAACAGAAACCTTGACAATGAGACGCTTGACATTTGTCACAAAAGCACGGGAAGGATCCATGGAGTCAATTTTTAAGCGAGGAAATGAGTCTTGCTGAGCCGGCTCGATTGACTCACGTTCAAGGCTTTCAATTCTTTCTTTTTCTTTTTTTTTTTTTTGTGTGGGGAGGGAGAGTTTGAGAGTGTAACAGAGAAAGAGGAAAAATTATTTTATAGAGAGAGGTTGTGAAGAAGATGATGAGGCAGCGGTTTCAGTTTGCCATGTCGAAGTAGTTTCAATAAATAGTGTTCCAAAAAAATAAATAAATAATTAGAATATTTTTTGTCTTTATTTTTATATAAACACATTTAAAAAAAATGAATTACTTAAATCTTAAAAAAAAAAAATTATTCATTTTACTCACGTATATTCATTTTTATTATTTTATAATATTTAGATAACTGTTTTTTTTTTTTTTTTTTTTGCAATGTGAATGTGTGAAAATGTAAAAAAAAATAGTTTTGTTTATGGTTTGTTGGTTATTCTTTTTGTGGGGAAGGGTAGCGTGGATTGGTCCGTAGGGAATCGTGGCAGAAGTGGCCACATCTCACATGACATGGGATGTAAGAACATGAGACATGACAAAGCATCATTAAAATAGTAACTTAGAAGACTCACGGTTCAACACTTCAGCTTATTACATCACACTGTCCATCAAACATACATTTCATCATGTGAATTCCACATGTAAACTTTACACGTTTCAGAGTTTGATTTGATTGATTGATTAAAGTAATTGATTGTACTATTGTCGAAGTATATAACAATTGCGCTTTAAAGAAAAGGGTAAAAGATATTTATCTTTAGGGTTTTGTGAAAATTTTATTTATCCCCTATAATTTTGAAAATTTCACTTTATTTCATATTCAAGTTATAAAAATATCAAATGATAATTTTATTCTTTAAGAGTTTTAGAGATAATCCATTATTAGAGGTGATAACAGTTCGTTAGGTTCGTTTTTAGACAAAAATTACTGTTAATGTGCAGTATTCTGAATTTTTAACACTTTGCGACTATCGAATAGAATAAAAAAAGAACCGAACTGACCCGAATCAAATTTCATCAGTTAGATCCGAACCCAATTTTATTTAAAATTTAAGCCCTCGACCCGACCTTCTTTCAGATATATTCGAAATCGTCCCGAACCCGATTTTATTTAAAATTTTAGCCTCCGACCTCGAAAAGACCTCCCCGATCTCATCCCGAATAGACTGAACTAACCGACCTTTTTAATTTTATTTTAATATAATTATTTAAAATTATATATAATATAATAAATAATTTATATTATATAATAATATATAATATACAATAAATAAATTATTTTTTAAATAGTTAAAACTAATTAAATCGATCGACTTAAGTCGATTTTGGATTTTTCGATTTTAGAATCTTTGTCGGTCGGTTCGATCGATTTTATAAGTTTAGTCGGTTTAATCGATTTTTAAGATTTTGGAACCGGACCAATTGAATGCTCAACCCTAATAATATATAGAATTAAATTAACATATATAAAAAATTAAAAGTAAGAAAAAAAAAAATCGAGAGCGGGTCAATTCGGGTTTATAGTAAACCCGAACCCGTTATATTTTGAAATAACCTGCCTGACCCGACGGTTTAGATTATTTTGCCAACCCTAGACATGTTCTATGCCATAGAAAGGCAATTTTGACATAATATTAATTTTTAGAGGGAAAAGAGAGTATTATCCAAACTAGATGGGGTATATGAAATTATAATCAAACCTCAGGGGGTTTAATACTTTTCCCTATAAAGGGTCTATTTAGATATATTCGAAACCGCCCGAACCCGATTTTATTTAAAATTTTAGCTCCTGACCCCAAAACCCCCCAATCCATCCCAAATAGACTGAACTAACCGACCCTTTTAATTTTATTTTAAATATAATTATTTATATAATAATTTAAAATCATATATAATATATATATCATTTATAATATATAATATACAATAAATAAAATTTTTTTAAACAAAATCGATTAAACCGACCGAACCGACCGAACCGACCGACTTAAGTTGGTTTCTATTTTTTCGGTTTCAGAATCTTTGTCGGTCAGTTCGGTCGATTTTATAAGTTTAGTCGATTTAATCGGTTTTCAAAATTTTAGAACCAAACCAACCGAACTGACTGAATACTCACCCCTAATAATATATAAAATTAACATATATATAAAAAATTTAAAAGTAAGAAAAATAAAAAAAAATAATAATCGGGGCAGGTCAATTTGGGTTTATAGTAAACCCGAACCTGACTCGAACCCGTTATTTTTTGAAATTATTTGTCTGACCCGATAGTTCGGATTATTTTGTCAACTCTAGACATGTCCTATGCCATAGAAAGACAATTTTGACATAATATTAATTTTCAGAAAAGAAAAAAAAATTATCCAAATTTTAAGAAGCATATGAAATTATAACCAAACCTAAAGAAATATTAATACTTTTCCCTAAAGAAAATAATAAAAAAGCTGTTTTATGGTATATTTCTGCATGTCCAATCACCTAACAAACAGCGGTGGAAATGGAAATCTAATTTAATAGCTGTTTTACTCCTATAATTTGAATAAGAAAATCTTATCAGATAATATTCAAATATACAATTTGAAAATAGCTATCTCTTAGTCTTGAAATTCAAATCTGATTTCCCACCATTAATCTTTACTTCAATTTTCGATTAAAAATAAAATTGAATTAGTTGAAAACAAAAAAAAATAAAGAAAAAAACTGTTAGAAAAATACATGCATATATGATCGTGCACAAGGAAATGAAATCGAAATTATAGAGAAAATTTGCAGTTGCTTTTAGCTGACCTTAATGACCAAACGCTTAACGTTTTTGACCAAATTATATTTTAGCTTAATGTCTGAGGACAATGACATTGCCACATTTTACATTACTCAAAGAAGCCTTTTTTTTGCGTCAAAAGATGCAGCGATTAGCTAATGTGGGTCAGACAATTTTTTTTTTACTCAGTTTGTTGGTGAGGCGACTCGAAGGCGTTGGGGTTCTTTAGGAAATCAGCCTGATTAGCTTTGATATTGATACCCTCCAATTATTAGGGGAGAGAAACAACGCAGACGATGGAGCAATCCCCACGTACTCCAGTCTCCTCTCGTAGACGACAAAAGCAAAACAAGATTGCCAGCAAATTCAACGAACCACTTTAGGCACCAGAAAGTCGTGAGAAATAGCGGTTTGGCTTGTTTATTTTTTAAGTCTTTCACGGCTCTCTTGGACATTTCCTTTCTGCTTTCCAGGGTGTAGATACACGCCAGGAATTTCCACTTTCACAGCCAACAGCTGATTAGAGTTTTTGTCTGAGCCTTTCAACAGCGGAAGCGTACAAAGAAGTTTGGTTTGGTCAGGAACAATCCCAGGTTTCCCAAGCAGAAAGTTTTCGGGAAAAAAAAAAAATATCTTTTCTAGAACACTAAAACTTTGTCGTGGCAGATCTGGATTTACATGACGTATTTGGATTTTGTTGTTTGCAAAGGAAGTGACATATTTCCATTTGATTCCTGAATATGTTTTCCATCCGATCCGACTACAGAAACCATGATGAGGGTAATTTAGAATGAAATTTTTTCATGTGTTTGAAACCAACAATCTGCTATTTCATCATATTATTTAACATAAAAAAAAAAAAAAACATTAAACTTTATGCTTTTATGACTAGCAATAATCAAAAGTCATTAAAAGCATGACTCAACATAAACTGTCGTTATAAAATTACAAAAAGAAAACGGAAAGAAATACCATAATTGCTACCAACTGTTTGTTAAGAGCAATTTCAGGCAAAAAACAATGTTTTTCCGAACCAAAAAAAAAAAAAAAAGATAATGTTTTTGGTCTTTTGGCAAAGCATTTATCCCTTGTGTACCCTTTTGTATAATGTTGCGGATGTTTGATTCCATAAAGTACGGTGTTGATTCACAGTTGTTGCAGAGTTGTAATGTAATTGTGATTACTGTTTACTAATATTCATAAATATAATCATCATTGAAAGCATGCATTGAGCTAAAATATGGTTGCTACCTTGCTTGTTGCTTTAGAGGAGTGAAAGGATCCCAATCAGAAGGTAAAGATTATAACTTTTTACAGAAACCTGGGAATATATAGCTTGCCCCAAAATTAGAGTTGTTGGACCAGAAACAGAAATACGGGGCACAAAAGAAAATTCTGTTAATGAATGACAATGGGAGAAATGTTGTATGGTTTTCTTTGATAATGGAGCCATATCTCTCTATCTGTGCAAGAGCTTGCTACTTGTTCACGCAGTTGATTAATATTAGTAATTTGTTTTTAGTATGAGAAACTTTTGATTTTAAAAACTAAAACTTTCCTCTGAATTCGCCTTCGAATTAAGCGTTGAAAATGCAAGTTTGGGGCGAAGCTTCAATGTTGAACTTAAAGTTGGGTGATATCATTTATCATTTAGTTGATCAATAGCATGGACTAGAAAAGAATCCATTCCAAACCCTTGAGAAGAGGAACAAATAAACAATAGCAGGAAATGAATGCATACACGTAAAATCATTCACAATAAACATTCTTTCTAAACAGCAACACAGAGGTTTATACTATTCTTAGCTTTAAACTCGCACTCGGAAACTACTATAAGTAACTAAGAATCAAGTTACAGCTAAAACAAAACATTAGCAGCCAGCTTGCCCAAGAACTATAAAGCATATTTTGAGCTAACTGCTTATATAAGATTCTACCCGTTTTTTTTTTTCTTCCTTAAAGGAGGGGTATCAATAAAAAAATCCTCCATGGTCTATCCAAAAAGGACTAAAAACAGAAACAAAGAGGTCCTGAAAATTTACACCTTGTCTGTTATATGAGAAGATTAGCAGCCTTCACCTTAATCCAGCCAAAGAAATTATTTTGTAGAAACATCAACAGCAGCCTGAAACCAAAGACAGCAGTAACAATCAGAATCATAAAATGGAACACTACGAACTCTTCCTTATGTTTAAGCCACACCACTCGCATACTAGAAGCAGACTACAAATCAAGTATAAAAGGATAAAAGGATTTACATTGATGAAGATAAGGTAGAAGTTATAAATGAAATATATGAGTTCAGAAATGATAAAATACAGCAGCACCATGACAACAAAATTTAGGACAAGTAGTCCTCCCAAGTTTTACTATGTTAACGGTTCAAGAGAGTGGTTAAACTTGGAAGGGTCTGGTCAGTTGACCCTTTTACATAGAACCCAAGTATTTTGACTAGACCAGCGCAAACCAGAGCGATAAATTTAAATCTAATCCATAAAAATATTTGTTTTACCAAATCCAAAACCACTCTTGTGATATTAGAGAAAAACTTTTTCCAGTTGCATACCACAAGCAAAAATATTCTTTTTAACCGCTAGGCCAAGTATCGCCATGTAGAACCCCAATGGCAGTGATCCAAAGCGTTCAGCAACAGCTAAAGAGAAATCATTTGCATATATCTATTCAATTCAATGCTTTAAGTCTTTTTAACTTGGTACAGGGATGGGGGTTTCAAGAGCCATCTTTTCTCCAAGTGACCAAAGCCTTTAGCAACAGCTAAAGAGAACTCATTTGAATATCCCTATTCTATTCATCAAGAACGTGTTTTATCAACTAGTATTTAAACCTAGAGTAAAAAGCGCCACTTCAATTGCAAAGTTACCATACTTGGATGGAAATCAAGCACTAAATGATACTTATAGATACTCAGCAACCAGTAACATTATATAGAGAAGGTTTTACAACATCATGCATGTGTGGTCAACAGAACACAAACAAATGAAAGAATTTAGAGGAGATGCCAATACACCACTGTGCATATCATGATAGTGAACTAAAAAGTCCAAAATCATGGAATATATAAGAGTAGCGTGTGAATATACCATAATCAATAAAATTAAGAAGGTGAAATTAATCAACAGATCAACAGCTGAAAACTCTATAAGTAAAACAAGAATAACAGCACTAAACTCTTAATCAAGAGAAAACCTTAATACAAATAAAACAGAAACCAAAATCAAACATAACATTGGCTGCAGATATACTCACATGCTATAGACTATGCGAGCTACAGCTCACTGTAATTGCGCCAAACTGCACGAAATTCCTCACGGAAAGTGTTAAGACGAGCCTTCAGGTTAGGTGTTCTAAAACTTGCATGGAGGACAGGGGCTGAGAGAGAGACAGAGAGTTAGATGAAAAAATAACATGCTTAAGGGGGGAAATGAGAAAAAATACATAAGGAGGTGACTTACCAAGAAGTGCAATGGCAAGTGCCCACAGCACAGTCAAGAGACCACAGGATACATACCAAAGGATGAAACTCACTGCAACAAGAATGGTAAAATAAGTTGTTTTCTATACTACATTGAATGGCAAACTGATTAATTCTGCTTTACTCAGAAAATGAACATTTCTCAAACATATTGATAGATACCAGAAGAGAATATGAAGACAAAAACCCAACGAGGCCGACCACATATGTGAATTGCTCTTTTAGCTGATGGACGTCCCCGAATAACAGGTCTGGAAACAATGAAACAGTTAAAAACCAAATCAAGAATATATACTCTGCAGACACAGACATAAGTAAATAAAACTTACGTTAGGGGAGGCCTCATCTTAGCTGCTAAATGTGGAGAGAATTGCCTCACAGTTCTAGTCACCTTCTCACTAAAAGTACCAGTGAAACTATACGACAAACAATTGTTAGCAACTATGGATTTGAAAACTAAATCTGACCATATCGCAACCTTCAATAATAGGGCTCATCCATCCATTTCAAAGGTAACATTCAAAATAACCACCTCAGTGACTTGAAATTCAGAACACTTATAACATAGCTTACCTATCATTCAGAAAAGCGATGCTAAGCGCTGTTAAAATCGCAGCTAAAATAGCAACCGGTCTCCTCAAGAACCCCAAACCTGCAAAATCATAATAATTAGCAGAAAAAAATACATGTAGTAAAATAAATTCGAGCCCTTGTACTTACCTAGTATGAGAACAATCAGAATGAAATAATTGGTTCGATAGCTGCCAAAAAAGAATAAAAATCAAGTAAGAAACGAAAAGGAATGAAGTATTTGATCTAGAATTTGCAAAGCACACTCAAGATCAAGATTCAAGAATTTTCTTGTTTTTGGAACATTTTCTTCTTTTTTTTTCTTAACGGAAACCAAACAGCACAAATCAAGATTCAACCTGATTCTAATTTTTTTTTTTTTAAAATTAAAAAATTAAAGAAAATTTACTAATAGAGATTGCATTTAAGGCGGCTATTCCATTTGGCGTATGAACGAGGGACGGTGAATCGGGAGAAGAATTCGGACAGAGGTCGCGGCGGTGATGACCAGTCAACTTCACGAAGCGCGTCGATCAGATCCCCAGCGGTTACGTTTCCCCAATCCATTGGATTTGATTATGTTCGGTCCTCTTTCTTTCACTCAACGGAACCCTAGAAAAAAATAGTGCCGAAAATTGGAATTTTTACGAGGAAGTGAAGCTGAGGGATATGAAATCGAGGTTGATTGAGTGAGCGAGGGGAGTTTTTTTTTTTTTATTGGAGCTTATAGATTGTTTTTGAGGAGAGCCTTTTTTTCAAAATGCTAAGTATGAAGGAATTATGTGAATGAATAGAAAAAATAGAAACTGAGCCCGATCAGCTTGATAAAAGTTTTTTTTTATCTTAATATAGTTTTAAAAAAAATTATCAAAAAATTATTTTTTTAATTAATTTTTAAAATCTATTTTTTTTAAATCAGTTGAAAAATCGTCATGATCCATGGTGATTTTTCAACTGAAAATTTTAATTTCTTTTAAAATACCAGTTAAGAAATCGTCATAGGCCATAACGATTTCTCAACTGATATTTTAAAAATTTTCAATTTTTTACATTGAAAAATCGTCACCGTGAGTGGCGATTTCCCAATGAGGGAATTCACATGGGAAATCGCCACCCACGGTGGCGATTTCCTAAAATAACTTTTTATTTATTTATTTTTTTAATAAATAATAAATTTTAAATAAAAATTATATAATTTATAAATTAAAAAAATAAAGATTTAATAATTTTAATATATAATTTTTATCCCATGGTGGTAGAAGTGTTCATGGGTCGGGCCGGGCCCATGTATGGTATCAACACCACATTTGCTTGCTCAAGTCACGGTGGCAATTTTTCAACCTTTATTTATTTTTATTTTTTTAATTTTATAAAATAATAAAAATCATATAAAAATTATATAATTTTTATTTTAAAAAAATTAAAATTAAAATATAATAATTTATCAAAAATTAAAAAATTATATTCGTAATTAGACCTGTTCATGGGCCGGGCCGCGACCCGAAAATTTTTCTCTTGCCCAAGCCCATTTCGAGTCATGCCGATCCGAAAGCCTATTTCACTATTAAAAAAATATTTTTATATATTTTATAATTTTTTGAATTTTGTTATTTAATTTTTTTTTTAAATTAAAAATTATATAATTTTTATTTAAAATTTATTATTTAGTAAAATTACAAAAACACTTGTCCAAGCCCGGACTAATACGATACTTTGGTTGGCCTTTCTTCCGGAGGTCCATTTATTACGAATACAAGTTGAAAGAATTCGATTGTCATTAAGGATAAACCTGCTCATGGGCCGAGCAGCCCGTCTGGCCAGGCCCGGATCACTATTTATATATTAAAATAATTAAATTCAGTCCCGTGAGCCGGGCCTTGGCAAGTAAGTTAAAAAATTCCGGGTCGCGGCCCGACCCATGAGCAGGCCTAATTACGAATATAATTTTTAAAATTTTGGTAAATTGTTATATTTTTATTTTTTAAAATTAAAAATTATATAATTTTTATTATTTATAAAATTAATAAATAAATAAATGTTGAAAAATTGCCACCGTGGCTTGGGCAAGCAAATGTGGTGTTGATACCATACATAGGCCCAGCCCGACCCATGACACTTCTATCACCATGGGATAAAAATTATATATTAAAATTATTAAATCTTTATTTTTTAAATTATAAATTATGTAATTTTATTTAAAATTTATTATTTATTAAAATTAAAAAAATTAAAAAAAAAACTTGTGAAATTGCCACCGTGGGTGGCGATTTCCCAAGGGGGGAATTCACATTTGACGATTTTCCAATATAAAAAATTAAAAATTTTTAAAATACCAGTTGGGAAATCGCTATGGCCTATGGCGATTTCTCAACTGGTATTTTAAAAAAAATTAAAATTTTCAGTTGAAAAGTCGCCATGGGCCATGGCGATTTCTCAACTGGTTAACAAAAAATGGATTTTGGGAATTAATCTGAAAAGAGAGGTATTTTGGTAAATAATTTTTTTTGGCTATATTAAGATACAAAGAGGTTTTTTTATTAAGATATAGCCACAAAAAAAATACCAAATTACCGTTGGTTTCGGATTAATTCCCAAAATACGGCCTTTTTTTCTAGTTGAGAAATCGCCATCCCCCATGGCGATTTCCCAGCGTTAAAATTTGAAAATTTGTAAAAAACACCAAGGGAAATCGTCATAGGGGATGGCGATTTCCCTTGGTGTATTTTGCAAATTTTGCAAATTTAACCAAGGGAAATCGCCACCCCCCATGGCGATTTCCCTTGGTTAAATTTGCAAAATTTGCAAATTTTATGAAGTCCCTTCATGTATATATATATATATATATATATATTTTAAATTAATAAACAAAAATTTAATTTAATTTGGTAAATTTATTTTTTAATTTTAAAAATTATAAATTAAATTAAAATATTTTTTATAGGTTTGGTTATTTATTTTTTTAAAATATATATTAAAAATGTAATTTAATTTATTATTACAATTTTATAATAAATAAAAATATATTTCTTATTAAAATTTAAAAAGAAGATTATATTTTTTATTAAATTTTTATATCAAAAATTGTATTTTTTATAATTTTGTAATATTATAAAAAGGAAAATTTAATTTATATCAAAAATAATTTAATGATGTAAAATGTAAATAAAATTTTAAAAAAAAAAAAATTATCGAGTCACTTTTTTAAATAAAGAAGTTATTTTTAAGTTGGTATCGTACAATAAATTTTTTAATTTGATTAGTTTTTTTGAGTTGGTATTCGATTAACTCGTGACATCAATTTAATCATTGTTTTTAATAATAGTATAGATTGTTACAGTTTAAAACTGGATATTTGATAAAATAATTTTAATTTAATTTATGATTAAAATTTTATTTCTTATTAAAATTTAAAAAGAAAATTAAATTAAAATGAAAAAAAGAAAATCAACTTATCATGTAATTTGGATTATTATATTAAAATTAAATAACAACATTAAGATATAAATTAAAACAAAATATAACAATTAATTTCCGAACAAATTTAAAATAAATAACATGAAATGCAAAACATATAAATTTATATTAGAAATTTAAAACACATTACAATTATTCTAATTATTGCGTGGTGTAGAGCAACAGTGTCGAGCTCTTCTAGTGCGTGGTGGTTGCACCCGTCGTTCAACCTCGTCAGTGGCACGTATTCGCGGTCCACCACGACCTCTTGCTATAACCGCCACTGGTTCCGGTTGTATGTCATCAGTCCTTTCATCCGTATCAAAAATTTGAAACCCACTGCTGGATGAGCCAACACCTAGTTCACCCATAACGGGAACCTGACTACTAGATGCACCCATAAATGATGTAGCATCAAATGCTGACGAAGGGGTTCCAAACTGATACATGGATGTTAGATATGCTGAACTTGGACTTAGGATGGGGAGCTGGTCATCTTACCTCGTTCTTGGCGGTGATGGTCGGTAACACTCATCAACGTCATATCCGGGGTGACTTACGGAATAACGATGGCTGGATGGTACTCCATGATCCCGTTCAGGTTCAGGATGATCAAATGACATCCTCGGTGCTGTGAACTCCGATGAGGTCGATTGACGCGTTCGCCCACGTTGTCGGCGAGGTCTAGGAGCATCCATATCCTGTGTAGGAGGGACTGGGATTGAAGTTTGTCCGGTAAATGGCATACTCCTAACATCCTCATACATCGACGGTGGACAAACGAAAGGCCGACCTTCATTTCTATATCATCTTATGTAATCAGCAGATGGGTTGAAATTATTACCAACAATCGGGTAACCTGTCGGAATTCGTTGAAAACGTATGTTCCACCATTGGATCCAATGTTCATGCTTCGCAGGCCAGAACTCATCATTACGACCACGCATGTCGACCTTGTGAAGCTTATCAAGGTTCACCGGGGCTGCAGGAATTGGTTGTTGCATCCCAAATTGTCGCAACACCCGGTCAGTTTGGTGCCACTCTACATATGAAAAGCATATCAATGCTGTGTTTGCTTTCCATATATTGAAATTATTGTAGGCATCCGATGAGAGGCATGCCATAATTTCACGCGAGGAATATGGCATCCACAGAAACTGCGAATAATTATTACAAATTATTAGTTTCATATGGATTAAATAAAAAAAAAACAATGTAACAATCGAAATATTTACCTTATCATATCCTAGTCGATCTAGTCGTACTCTTATACTTGCAAGATCGCTCGGAGTCTCTGTAAAATCTCTACTCGTACTCCTACTCCACCTATTAAAATGCATATAATATCTTAATGACCTATAAAAATACAAGTTTGTACAAATTAATAAAATAGTAAAGATTATTACCTGCTTGCAAGGGGGTATACAGCCGAAATATCCACGCGCGGAGAAGAAATGGTAGCCGATACCAAGCCCATGATTGTAGAAGCACTAAACATCCACCTATGTCATGGATTTTTGGAACTGTAGCTCGGCAAAGTTCTCTATACAAAACCGCCAAACACGCAGAACCCCAACTATAATTTGCCGCATGCTCTAAATCACGTAGCAATGGAATATACATTAAATGTACCCGACTGCTCGATTTGTCAGGCATCAGTAATCCTCCAATCAAACGTAAAATATATGCTCTAGCAGCATATTGTATTTGTTGTTCGGTTGCATGTAATGGAAGATTTTGAAACGATTTCAACCAAGTTAGTCTCACCGTTGAGCCAGATACATACTCTTCTGGAGGTACCTCACCCAATAGATCTTGACACACTTCATTCCAATCTAACAGGCTTCCGCCTGTAACTGCATCGCCATGGATCGGAAGTCCAAGTTGCAGCGTAACATCTTCGAGAGTGACCGTGCATTCACCACATGGAAAATGAAAAGTGTGCGTCTCGGGTCTCCATCGTTCGACCAACGCACTGATTAAATCGGGTTGTATCACAAGTCGTCGAATTTGACTTGCGTGATAAAATCCGGCTCTTCTTAAGTGGTCGATAATAGATGGATGCGGGTCCTCCAATGTAAATTTCCTCGCACGTAACACGCGACGAGTTTCCTGTTATAATAATAAAAATTAATATATTATAAAACTATAACAATTAATAAATAAAAGTATAATAATAAAATAACAAAACAATAATAATATAATATAATATAATATAATATAATATAATATAAACAATAATAATATAATATAATATAAAACAATAATAATATAATATAATATAATATAAACAATAATAATATAATATAATATAAAACAATAATAATATAAAAAAAATAATAATATAATATAATATAAACAATAATAATATAATATAAAACAATAATAATATAAAAAACAATAATAATATAATATAATATAAACAATAATAATATAATATAAAACAATAATAATATAAAAAACAATAATAATATAATATAAACAATAATAATATAATATAATATAAAACAATAATAATATAAAAAACAATAATAATATAAAAAACAATAATAATATAATATAATATAATATAAAACAATAATAATATAAAAAACAATAATAATATATAAAAAAAATAATAATATAAAAAACAATAATAATATAACAATTTACTTACCTCGTTAAATATAACCTCCGATATGTGATTTTCTTGTAACCTCAATAGTGATGATGAAGCCATTTCTAAATATTGTTGTAGAAAAAAAAAATTTGTTGTAGAAAGAAATTTTTTTGGTAGAAAGAGATGTAATTGTTGAAAGAAGAATGAAAAATTGAAGGAGATGAGGGGGGTATTTATAGAGAAAAATAGTGGGTGGGGGGTGTGGGGGGAGGGGGCACGTGGGGAGGGGGGGCAACGGTCATATGATCGTTGCCTTCCTTTCAAATTTAATTTTTTTTTCTAATTTGTTTTTAAAAAAATTTAAAAAACAAATTTCAAAATATTAAATTATAAAAAAACCTAAAATATACCTTACGATTTTTTTTTAAATTATAAAAAAATATTTTAATTTAATTTATAATTTTTAAAATTAAAAAATAAATTTATCAAATTAAATTAAATTTTTGTTTAAATTTAATTTTTATTTATTAATTTTAAAAAAAAAATATATATATATATATATACATGAAATTTTTATTTATTAATTTCATGTATATATATATATATACATGAAAAATATATATGTATATATATATATACATGAATTGCCACCCCCATGGCGATTTCCCTTGGTGTTTTTTTACAAATTTTCAAATTTTAACGCTGGGAAATCGTCATGGGGGATGGCGATTTCCCAGCTAGAAAAAAAAAGGCCGTATTTTGAGAATTAATCCGAAACCAACGGTAATTTGGTATTATTTTTTGGCTATATCTCAGTAAAAAAACCGATAAAAAGACCCTTGATAAATGATAACAATATTTTATGAGTTTATATTTGATACAATAATTTATATATTATGTATTAAATGATGTTATTTTTTCAAACAAAATTAAAATTAAATACAAATAAATTTTTTAATGAGTTGATATTATTTAATTTACTGATAATGTATAATCAATGCATCAAACATAAATTTATATTTTATTGTTTTTAGAGTTCATATTTATACATTATGAATGTAATATTTTAATTTAATAAATATGATTAAACAATTGTTATATATTTTATTTTTTTAGTATAATCTAAAGATATACATATTGCTCTATTAACTTCGTTTTTAGAATTAAATTTTTTTAATGATGGATGATATACTTTTTCATGTTTTATTTATTAAAAATGAGAATCATATATAATATTTATTAAAATTTGACACATCCACTCTGAATTAAAAAAGGTGAGTAAAGTTTTAAAAAGTGTATAGTTAATTACTTTTTAAGTGAAAAAACATAAATAATTTTAATTTTATATTTGATTAAATAATTTACTCGTGACACCAACTCAGTCAGAGTTTTACTGATATAAACGTTTATGTAGACATCTCCTCTTATGACACATAAGATAAATATAAATAAAATTATATCTTATCAACTTATTAAATCTCAAATTTTAAATTATTTTTTGAATTAGCACATGATAATTGATAACAACAAATAAAGATTCCTCTTTCACCCATGTTAAAAACAATATATCAAATAAATTTATCAAATATTAAAAACAGTGATATATAAAATTACAAACCCATAATTTTTTATTATTTTTAAAATTTAAAAAGACATTCTAACATAAAACTAATTATCTTGAATTAGCACATGATAAAATTCTATTATATGGACAAACATCAATTATCCTGATGAAACAAATTATCATTTAAACTATCAATGTAAATAATTATCAAATACAAAATTAACTTAATAACATATCAAATAAACTATCCATTTAAATAATTAAAATTTAAAATCAACCTACTTGATCAACTTAGATAGAAATGAAAATGAAAAAAATGTAAACTTTTATTATATTAAAAGACCAAGTTTAATATGATTGTTAGTGATATATTTTTTGAACCAATATCTTATAACAACACAAAAGATTTAGTCTCTTCCTTGTAAAGAAAAGCTAGCTTTATAAACTAAGGTGATATGGTATGAGGAATCATACGATTTACATGCGAAGATTGAATAGATATGAAAATGAAGCAAAATAGATTTTGAGGTTCTTTCGATGCAAAAGCAATCACTAAAGGCAGTGAATGCCTGTAAGCTACTCAGCAACATATCACTTTTTGCTTTTAATGTAGGAATATAAAGACACAACAAATAGTAACTTTTTGCTTACTTTTTGGTCAAGTAATGAACGAGAAAGCTTATCAAGAACAAAACTCAAATTTCGCTTACATTTAATGTAGACATATAAGCAAGAATGATATAACGATGGATATCAAACATGACTAGCTTGAAATGAGTTTGATCTCCCATCATAATATCTCTTGATTCTAATGTTCATTTCGTATGATAGACATCAAATATTTTGGTGTTATCAAAATTATATGCAATGTACTATTCATTATAATGTGATTTTTGTATAATTAATCTATTTTCATAGATGATAATATATTTTTACATGATATCACTTTGCAGCTTATAATTGTTTGAAAATATTTTTTTGATCATTCTACTTCTATTATACAAACTTTGATAGATTTTACAAGTATTAATCCCATGCGAAGCTAGGGCTAACACCAATAATAATAATAATAATAATAATAGAGTTTGTATTTAATAAATTGATCATGAAATTTTTTAATTTCACAAATAAGATTAAAAATATATCAAATGTTTTATTTTTTTAATTCAAATCTAAAGAAATGTGTTACCATACCGACTTTACATATAAAATTTTAAAAAATTTTATTGACGAAGAATTAGATAACTCCTAATAATAATAGGATTTATATTTGATACATTGTTAGTGTATAAATTTATATATTTACAGTGAATTACATGATGACATAAATATAGTTGTTTATATTTATTTAACAAAAATTATATTTGTTTATTAATAAGTTATTACAATGAAATATCTAGCTTTTTATCCTTTTTCGGGTTTCTTTACTCTTAAGCACAACTTGGAAGATAGAAAATAAATAGATCTGATAATACTAGACACGACACGAAAAAAATAATTAAAAATACAATATGAAAAAATAACACGAACACGATACGAATGTCTCAAAATCTATTTAATACGAATTATTAACGTATCAAAATTTATATAAATATAAAATATGTTAAATATGGTTATAACACGATAAAATATACTAACACGACATGGATATACGAATTATCAGATCTAAAAATAAGTTAATATTTAGGTTTGGAATCCCAAGCCTTCCTAAAAATTTATAATTCATAAAAGGCAGTCAGCTTTAAAATTAGGGTAAATATGAAAAACATGCTCACAATAGGCAAATTATTGTTAAATGGTCTAATTAATAAAAGTTATTTGAAAAAAAATGAATAATTAGAAATTATTATAAAAGATATTGTAAAAACAAAATTACCTTAATGAAAAAATTTACTTTTTCTTTCTCTTTCATTAAGAAAATATTATTTTTTAAAAATTTTAATTGAAAATAAATTTAAAAAATAAAATATTTTAATATTTATTTTTTTTAAAATTTTAAAAATTTTAAAAAATAAAGAAAAATTAATTTTAGGAATATTATTTTTATTATTTTAAATTTTTTAATTAAAAAAACTAAATAAAAAATTTTAAAATTTATTTTTTAAAATTAATTTTTTTTTTATTTTCAGAATTTTTATTTTTTAATTAAAAAGTAAATTAAAAAATAAAAGAAAAATGAAAAAAATGTTTTTTTTATCAATGATAATTTTATCTTTACAATATTTTTTATAATAATTTATAATTGTTATTTTTCTTTTTCAAATAATTTGTATTCATTCATATTTACCCTTAAAATTATCCAACCAATGTCTCACCGAGCCGACAATCGCAACTTTTCCATCATCACCTACCTCAAAGCTGCAAACTAAATCACCCAATTAAAACCAGCCAACTCACTAACATCCGAGGTTAAAACCGTATGTTAAAATATACTCCATCTAATTCCGCTTTTAGCTTGTGGTTTTTATAAAAGCAATCATCAAAATCACAAAACGCTAATCCTAGATTACGTTCACTAATCACAATTAAAATCTCAATAATTCAACTGATAATAGTTAGAATCCAAAATTAATAAGATCCATAAAAAGTTTAATCTCACCCTCCTTCCCTCCCTTCCTCTCTCTTCATCATATTATTTATCTTTGCACGGCCAATCGGAAATTCTTTTAAAATACGGGTCGAATCTTCCAAAGGATCCAAATTCCAGTTTCCGATGTTCCAATATTTGTAAGCTTAAATTTCTGGCGTCGGATCCTAGGGTTTTTTGTCTCTCTTTTTAAGGTTCGTCTGTAATGGCTCAAGCAACGGGGAGAGGAAGAGTGGTAGGGAACTATTTAGTGGGCCGGCAAATTGGGTCGGGTTCGTTCTCGATTGTTTGGCATGCGAGGCATCGAGTTCATGGAACCGAGGTGGCGATAAAGGAGATTGTAACGGGTCGACTCGATAAGAAGTTGCAGGATAGTTTGATGTCGGAGATCTTTATTTTGAAGAGAATTAATCATCCTAATATTACTCGACTGCATGATATTATTGAGGTTCGTTTCTTCTTCTTCATCTTCTTCTTTTAAATTGTTTCCTTTTACTATTAGTTTTCTAGGAGTTATTTGGATGCCGAGAAAGTAGAGGAAGAAGTGGCGGAAACAGAACTATTTGAATTTATTGTTAGAAAATAATTGAGCTGTTTAAGTAAGGTAGGGACTGAAAGTTGAGGTGCCATTTATTTCGATGGGAAGTTCTTTTTTTAAGGAAAATTATAAAAGAACAGAGAATTTGATTCTTTTTTACTGTAGATATTTTAAGATACGGTATTGAAAACGAGAAGAATCTATTTTTGATTGAAAAATTTCGCGGACTTTCCATTGAAAAAGGAGTTGTTTGGTCATACTTGTATCTGATAGAAGCAGAGAATGAATGAATTAATGAAGAGTAGAATTTTCAGTCAATCTATGTAATGTGTTTACATAAGCCTGTATTGCGTTGAGAGTTTGCAATTTGGAAGACCAAAAATGAGTCAAAATTTCGTTTTGTTTTCCCTTTGCTCCACAACAACTAATACCAAGTGAGAAGCTTTGAGGAACATTGAAATTTTTTTGGTAAATTTGCAGTAATCAAGGGAAACTAAATTGAAAAGCTATTTTTTCGTGTATGTATTTGTGAAGCTCGCTGCTGTTTTCGTGTCTATCTAAAATATTTTCTTCCTGCTGAAGTAGTTATATGCTGTGGCCCTTCATTCCATGGACTGCTTAGAGTGGGGTAATGGCTTTTGTAGTTGCAATTTTGCTCTATGGGTTGGAGCGGCATTTTGTAATTTCTCATTAGATCTTTTGTAAGTTGAGGTCATCTGAAAAATGTCACTCATTATATACTTTTGATTTTAAATTAAAGTTGTTTGAGATAATGCTGATATGTCATGTCATGTCATTTTTTTTTTTTTTTTACTTTCACTTGTTATATGAGCAATCATATAGTATATATCTTAATCATATTTTTATTTTGGTTTATATGCATATCTTTAGGTTCCTGGAAAGATACACCTTGTATTGGAGTACTGCAAGGGGGGTGATCTTTCTATGTATATTACACGCCATGGAAGCGTCCCTGAGGCAACTGCAAAGCATTTCATGCAGCAATTAGGTATGCTGCAAACTGTGTCTGGTTGTTGATTTTCCTTATCCATTGAATTTCTTTCACTTAAACTCCTATAACCATCTTCTTGCAGCAACTGGCCTAAAAGTTCTCCGTGACAATAATCTTATACATCGGGATCTAAAGCCTCAGGTTCAATTCATTCTCTTTGGTTCAAGTTTGCATTTTGATCTAATTTTATGGCTACTTATGCCTATAAGGAAAGAAGCAAGCCTATTCGAAAAGGCATACTATTTTCTTTCTATAATTGTAATCAAATAGGACTTAGATGTAAGAGATTATACCTTTTTCCCCTCTAAATCGAGTTTGCTTTTGAACCATATTATGGAATGTGATGAAGTTGTATATATTGGTAGATGTTCATCAAAAATAGGTTCCTTATGTTGAAAGACATCCTTTGGTATAGACTAGTCTTGTCCATGCTGTGAAGTTTTTTTTTCAATAGGTTCTCTTTGTAATGTTGTTGTTTCTCGAACAGAATCTTCTTCTCTCAACAAATGACAGCAATGCAGTTTTAAAGATTGCAGACTTTGGATTTGCAAGGTAAATGATCATATTGAGTCATTGACCCACCTAGTTATGGGGTGTTTTCTTTCCCTTTCTTTCTTTCCATTTTTTATTAAGGAATCTTGGTGAGTGAAATGTACAATTCCATCCTCCTAGTCCTAGGCATATCCTTGGTTGTTTCAATTTGGCTACATGTGCAACATTGCAAGTAATTCTTTTGGTTGTTGGTACTACAACTTGAGACCACCCATCTTCTTTGATAGTCAGTTTTATGTGCTTATCTATCTTTAGATGGTTTGGAAATGGTTTCTATTTTCAAATTTAAAAGTAAGAGGGGTGATCTTAGGGCGTAACTACTTCATAGATTGGTGCTTAACATAGTGAAGCTTCAAAAACATGATAAGTTTGGAAATAATGGCGAAAATAGACGTGGCTGCAATGGACCAGTGTAATTGATTTTTAATTGCTGATATTAATCAATGAAGTTTTTCACAATTAGTGTCTATTATCCTTTCTCGTTTGGAGTTATGTTCAAAATTGAAAATCTTTTGCATTTACAATCCTTTGGTGTCATTTTGCAATTAAAATAAGGTTCATTTGTTTATATAACCCTTAATTATGGACAGAGGGAAATAAGATGAAAAAGCTTTAACTTTAGTACTAACTGTGCTGTGCAAATCTGCGTTTCTAATGAATTTTTCATGCATAGTCAATAGTTAGAACATTACAGTTCTGTTTTGTCAGATCTCTGCAACCTAGGGGGCTTGCTGAAACATTATGTGGTTCACCGCTTTACATGGCTCCAGAGATAATGCAACTGAAGAAGTATGATGCAAAGGTGATAGTTACTCCCTTCCCAAGACTCCTCTTCCCTCTTCTCGTTCATATCTGAAATTACTGCCTGCTAACTGTGACCTTAATATGCAGGCAGATCTCTGGAGTGTCGGTGCTATTTTATTTCAGTTCGTTACTGGGAAAACTCCATTCACTGGAAACAATCAAATTCAGGTTTAATGAACTTTTTAACTTTTTTTGTTTGTCTAATGTGGTCCCTAGGGTTATCAGAAGTTCTATCTTTAGACTTGCAAGTGATCACCTGAGTTGAACTAGTGATTATTTTGGTATCTTTGCAGTTTCCTTGATCTATTTTTCATATATGGTCTTATGCAGTTACTCCAGAACATTGTGAAATCAACTGAGTTGCATTTCCCTGTGGAAAACAATTATTTGACTGCTGATTGCAAAGATTTATGTTTAAAATTGCTGCGTCGTAATCCAGGTATTCCACAAATGTAGATGTAAATTATGAACTTCTGACATTTACAATTGAATTATTTGCTGACATATTAGAGAACAAAACAACCATTTCACTATTAGATGCTACTTAGTTCTAAGACAATGAGGATTGCCAAAATTAGAGGTACATGAAAGAACACTCTAATTCCTAGGCTTCAACCTCAATTGGAATTGTTTAGTTTGTAACTACTGTTCGTATCCTTTACTTTCGGCTTGCAATTTTAAACGAATGACTTTATCCACCTGTTTGTTAATTCAGCTTACAAGAATAATTGTAATATAAGTAATAGCCTCTACATGCTAGACCATGCAAACAAGATGATGCTAAAATAAAGCTTTAGCTGATTTGTCAAGATATGGAGCAAAGAGAGCCATAAGAGTCATGTTTCATTCAGCAATGCTATCAACGTAATTTGAGTGTTGAGCAGTTCTTATTTATATTCTTGTCCTCATTCTTGGTGTGCTCTTTATCCTTGTATTTGCAGTGGAACGTTTAACATTTGAAGAGTTCTTTAACCACCCATTTCTTTCTCAGAGCCAACCAGATGAATCATTGAGGTAAATGAGGAAATGATTGTTCTCATCATCTTGTCTTGATATACATTATCCTTCAGTTCCCTAAATATTGAAACATTGTGGTATGTGCAGGAGTCAAAGAATTTCAAGATCTGGTTATCCTTTTTCTGAAAGTAGTCCTGTAAGAAATACTGATGAAAGCTTTCAGGAGGACTGTCTTCCTTTCTTTCTGGATGATGATTCTAGTGGTCCTGAGGGGAGCCCTTCCTTTGCAAAGAAGAGGTCCTCAATGAAATCTGCTTATGGATTTTTTCCCAGTACAAAAGATATTAGAGAAGAAACATCTAATCCATTGAATCAAGTGGATTTTACATCCAAATACAGTGGTACAAGACATCAATCAGAAAATACTAGTTTTAGACTTGAAAGCCGCAAGGTTTCAGAACCTCACAAGTCCATGGATCAAAGATCTGTGAGTACTCATTCAAGAGGTACAAACAATCTTATATTTTGCATTTTACATATGATCTAGTTCTCAACGTGTCTTGCTAAGCATATATGTTATGAGCAACTGTCATCCTTTGAATAACGTGTCTGGTTTAACTGTCACTCTTGCATTGTTTCCACAGTTGGGGACACACTGGAGTTGGTCGACCAAGATTATGTTCTTGTGTCTGGACCTCCCATGGATGTGTCATCTTCTTCAGCTAGCACTCCCAAGCCAAACCATATTCCATACGAATCAGAGAGTCCACCTCTAATCCCCTTTACCAGTAACACCGCATCAACTACCCCCATGCCTATCATTGGTGCAACCAATGTTAACATCTGTCATGTAGGAAGCTTGGAAAGTCAGAGCTCTGCCCCTGGTACTTCTCAAGGATCCATGGATATTGGAGATGCTCTGGAACAGCCACCATCTCATTGCATGACAAGGATAAAGTCATTACAGCAGTGTGCATCTGCGATTACAGAATTAGTGCATGAGAAGGTTAGTCCATAATACACCTATTATAAGTGCGTTATGCAGAGCAGTGCAATAATATAACTAGTTCCCTCTCTTTCCCTTATCTTCTCTCATGCTGGCATGCTTAACTGCCATTTAACCAATGAACAGTCTCCTCTGTACTCATCGTTGTATGTCTGGAATATTTGATTGACTCTCTTGGATGGACCTTAGCATGGTCTATTAATATATGTTGATGACCATATATTCTCACACAAGGCAATTAGTGGATGAGTGATCTCACTGCATCATTCTGGATCATATTATTAGGCAAATGTTGTGTGGTTGAAGTGACCAGTGTATACAGCTTCAACATTTAGATTCTCTACCTATTGCCGTTTTCTGCTGCTCCTTATGTTACTTTTGGGTCAGTAAGGTTCTTGCAATAGTAGAATATTTTAAATGATATGACTCAATGCCACTCCTAATGGTAATCGCTGTTGCTTATGTAGCACATGTTGCTAGCTAGGTTCTCTTGGTATTTTCTTTGCTATCACAAGGTTTTATTTGTAACATTATCATGGTTCTTTGATAGATTGAGGCTGGTAGTCATCTTGAAGCTTTCTCAATCCAGCTTGTGATTCTTGCAATTTGGAAGCAAGCATTGCATATATGCCATACACAGGCTGCATCAGCTATGGAAGGAAGTCCAAGCCGAGAGACAAGCAGATTGAGGAGGAGTTCCAGCAAGAAGCATGGAACATCTGATACGGAAGAATGTCAGGATTTTGTTAGCCCTGAAGGGCCAGAAGATATATCCTCAGAGATAGAGAGGGAATTTCTCCGGGAAGTTGAGCATGCTGAGGAACTTGCCCTGGTTATCGAGCCTGGTATGCCTTTGATAATTATTACTCCCTATATCAATATTTGTTGTTCCACTTTGAAATTTTGCTCAAACAATAAGAAAGCTACTAAATGCATATGACAATTATTGCTGATGTGTAAGGAAACAAAGTCATGCCACTTGTCTTCATTCTATAAAGTTTAAGATTCTAAATTAACATTTTGTCATCATGATTGCAGGAAGTACAGAGATGCCTGACGCAATGGAGACAATATTTCAGGCTGCCCTTGCTTTGGGAAGACATGGAGGAGTGAGTCTTTTCTTCTCACCTTCATATCATTCAATTGCCTAAATTGTATTCATCTATCAATCTAATTGACTGGCCATTGTCTTTATACCATTTGTATGAGGTGAAGACAACAAAAAATAGGAGAACAGATGAAGCGAAGATCTTTTATAATATGAAATAAAGTTATTTATTTATTTGATGAATGCCATGAAAGTTTTCTTGAATTAAGGTATAGAAGATAACAATTGAAGTAAAACTTATCTGCTGAAAATTGTCCTGCATGTGTCTTTTGCAGGTTGATGAGCACATGGGTGAAATGGAAAGTGCATCTTTTTTGTATTCCAAGGCAGTGTGTTTATTAGTCTTCCTTCTAATCGAAGCACCGTCCCTCATTCTCAATCCTCCATTTTCTCTCACAAACTCAGATCGGTATAGACTTCGAACTTACATTGATTTTCTTAGAAACAGGCAAGGTTACTCAAGATCTCACAGGATGGCTCTTCTCAAGTGCAAGGATCAGTCATAGAGTCGAACAATTTAACTTGTGCTCCTGATGGCTTGCCCCTGTTTCATTGTGTAAAAATATTTATTTGTACAGTTATTCTTTGGGTGTTAACATGGGTCAACTATATCCTGTTTGGATGTTGTAATATTCTCATTTCTTCAATTATTAAAGAATGATAAATGGTTAGATGTGCCATTGTTTTATGAAAGTATTAAAACCGTACAAATGGAAAATGTACATAAAATTCCAGTTTAACTGCTTGGGTTGGGCAATGATGGAAAGTTCTGCGAAATAGTCTCAATATTAAATGGAAGAAAGAAAACCGGTTCAGAACCATTGACTAATACCTTCACCATTAAAAATCGTAATTAGTTGGATTTTGTTTTTGGAAATGGGTGGGGGTGGGCGTTTGATCTTGGTGAAGTTTCATCACTTGTAATTTTATTTTACAATTTTTTTCTCTTTTCTTGAAATAGAGAGATCAGTTTAGGGGAGGCTGGTCCAAGAGCAGCAGTTTTTTTATTTATTTATTTTTTTTTTTATCTTTTAGTTGTTAAATTCTAAACATTGCATTAGCCTCATAGTCATATGTAGCAGATGAAAGGAATTGCTCAATATCTTTACCCCCCCAAAAAAGGGAAAAATTGCAGTTTCGCCTACTTGGAAAGAAATATTTACCACTTCCTCACATCATGAAATCGAATATTGTGATTGTGTTTTCCATTTTTCATTGCTACTTCAGTCAAGTTCTGGGACACTCGTTAATTTGACACCTCTAACTTGCTTACAATCAATTAATTTCACATCATTACTTCTAATCAAGATTGTCAAGCGCCAGAACTCTAAGCTTTTTTTAGATCTCCTTCGAAAGTCTTCGTCAGTTTGGATCTTCCAAATTCGATTCACGGCCCTGCTGGTCATTGGTTGGAGCATGTATACTCCTGGCTGATATCAATTATGAATGCACTTGTCAGTATACTATACAAGAATAATAAGGTGAAGTATAAAAATACAAAATAAAAGAAAGGAAGCAAGCAAGGAAAGAACTTTTTGATCAAGCTATTTAACATAATTTTCTTTTAATATTCTCCTATTCACAATGAAACATGTAGCAGCATAAAGCTATAAATGAATATTTATAGTGCATTGCTTTCTTTTATTAAAGAAACATAAAGAGATGAATATATTGTACAATCTTTGTTTGGTCGAATTAATGGAAGGATAAACTTATGTTTAGTGGATCAAAAGTTGAAAATATCATGACGAACGCAAACACGAAAGCCGGTTTTCTTTATATAGCAACGCTTAAAGAAAGATTCAAAGCTTCACTCTTCTGTCTGTCCAATCACTACACCTTTAACTTATTCTCTAAATCTAATCCTTGGAATAGTCCTTCAGGATGCTACCTACCTTGCATCATATGGGATCTTTGCATTTCGCATTTTGTGTTAGTTTTATTTTCTTCCATGTGGAAGATGATGGAGTTTCTCATCTTCAAGGATGGCAATGACTTCACTGAAACCAAGGAAAAGAGGCCATCGGATTGCTGCAGAAAGCCAAGAAAAATTATTCATACTTGAAAAAGTTTTGCATGATTCAACCTAACATCTTTTTCAATTCAACTACACTCCCTCAAGGCTGAAGAGCATTCACATATTTATGGATTAGTATTATTCTTGGCCCGTATCTTATTTATAACCTCTGCAACAAAAGTAGGAAATTAATTTGTCGTAAAACTTGTCAAGAATATTCCTTGCAGGATCTTAAGACCATGTAAGACATGTTCAGGTTTTGAAGGAAATAAAATGGTCGAATATGAATGCTTACGCGACATAAGATGGTAAAGATGTTCTTGAGTTCTCAGTGTTAGCCACATTACTACTATATATGTAGGCTACTAGGTTATTTGATGTCTCCTATATGAAGAAACTGCACTGCTTGAGAACTTGAACCTGCAAAATTGTTGACACATGAACTGCCAGAGAATGAGGAAAAATTATTTGAAAATGGAAGGACGAACAGTTTTCAACTTAAGCAAAATAAAGTAGATTACCATGAATTCTTCTTTGTAGTTTACTACCTAGGGTTGAAGAACCAATTTTGTATTGCCAGTGAGGAAGAGGTAATCTGCATCCCAAGGACTAGATGCAGCAAGGAAACAAGCATGTTGATCCAAACCTCAGGATGCAGATTACCCAGTCCTTACCAGTATGAACGCTGCAAAGAAAATTATAAATGTTGAATTGGAAGATTAAGAGAGGAAGGAAAGGTTAAGGCCTTCATGCATGAATGCAGAAATTTATAAGGGCTCATAAAGGTAACATGAAGATTTATTCCATAAATTGGGGACTAAAACTGTTAAGGAATAAAGGGGGATAAGGTGCTCCAATGGCGAATCATCGTTTGATTCTGTTCTTCTCAAACCATTGATGGCCTTACTTTTCGTAGACAATGATGGTGTGATGATCTTGACTGCTTTTTCCTCACGACTAAGAGATCTTCCCTGGCTACTTATAAAAGGTTCTCCTCAATTTATTATAACACTATTTTTGAAAATACAGAAAAAGAAAATTCCTTTGCCAAAACCTATCACTATGAAACAAGAAGGGTTTTAGTTTGCTTGAAGCTTACATTTCCAATTGAAGAATCTTGAGCTTTATGAACACATCTTCTAATTTGGGGCTCTGTAGCTCTCTTTATCGAACCTAATAAACTGTTGAAATAAAAGAAAAGGAATGCCACATTTTACATGTAGTATCTGGTTTCGTGGTCTCCATCGACTTTTATGTGCGTAGCAGCATATTCTATTCTCTTGGCCATTGAAAGGCACCTTACTGTCCATATCTCACAAAGGGCTTGTTTGGCTAGGAAGATATTATGTGAAGGATGCATATCAAGACTCAAGCAAGGAGTTAATGATCAATACTTAATTTTCCTTGTCATCTTGCAGATTGTTTAATTATAGTGAACAAGGGTTAATTAAATGCTTACTTAGCTGCCTAAAAGCTGCAGTTGTGATAATGAATTTAAGCAGATGGAAATTGCCCTCTCCTCTGAAACCATCAAAGATTGAATGCCACCAATTGATCGCTTCACAACTTTATGGTGTGCAACCAAACCAAACACAATCTATTGCTGCCTTAATTAACCAGAATTTCCTTCGAATATTATGTCATTTCGGATGTCATAAGCAGTCATCAATCATCTTGTGATAGATCAATGTCACGCTGGCGGACAAGGAAATGGATCATGTGTCTGATTTCATCGGTGTTTTTCGGAAGCAGCACAATCGATAGAAGCCTTGAACATTCTTTTTTTTTTTTCTGCTAATATGCTGAAAGAAGCAAACAAACTTCTGACCTGAGAATAAATTCCATGGTTACTTACTTTCCACCTGCATGCATCTTATGCTAACAACTTCACCCAACACTTGCTTACAATGTAATATGTCAGTGTTATGTATGCAATCCGGTGGTCCTCCTTGTTCATGCCGGACCCTCTAATCAGGGACCAGGAAAATAGAATAAAACTATGGTTTTAGAAATTGAAATGTATTAATCGAATGATGATCGCTTTATATTTTTTTTAGAAGTAATGCTTCGTTCAAATAAAAGTGAAAGCAGCAAAAGCCACCCCAAACATCCCTTTCCTTCATCCCAAAAGCTTGCAGTTGGAACAGGGCAATTTATATTCGAACTTGAGTTAACTGTTGCATGAAGATCTTTTTTTACATTTATTTTTAATCCCTCTTTTCTGTTTTTGCTATGACCAATCCAAACTGTTATTAGATTGCAAATATTTTTGTGAAACAATAACATATTTGTGATTTTTTAACCTTGCATAAAAACTGATAGAGATTGGTCTCTGCTCTTAGCAAAAAGTTGATGCCCTCAACCAACAGTCTTTTTCCAAATATGGAAATTAATCATACAGCTTTTCCTCAATAACCATCGTTTGTAATTTAATATCGCTTCAAATACAAAAGAATTGAAAACTGGCAGCCAGCCTGACCTGCATGGAGGCAGGTAACAAACAAGTCACATACAAATCATCTATAATCGCTAATTCTCTGAATGTTAAGGCCTAAGGTTATTGGAACTAGACAGTGGATATACTTATCATCATTCTCACAGTGCTAATTACCTATATAAAAAAAAAAAAAAAAACCCATGGCAGCAACCTCAAAATTTACCACCAGGGTTTCTCAACTAATACCACAAAAACAACAATTTGTTGACTACCTTCTATCTTTAACTGACTGCTTTCTTTTTTTTACCCTATTTTTTTGGGTTTCCTGATCAGCTTGAGAACTGAATGACTAACAGACTGTAACAGACACAAAATTTATGCCAGAAACGGGAGTCTGAGATGAAGCTAATAACTGGTAGGGATGCCTGATAGAAGCATCTTCAAACTCTCGTAGGTCATGAAGACAATGCCTACACCAGGAACCACCTTGTAGTACTCAGGCAGAATCCCTCTATACAAGCCGCGAAGGCCTTCAGCCTGGATTATGTGCCTGAAAGTCCCAACCAACCCAGTTTTATAAACACGGGCTCGCCCAGCAGCCCCTTCCAATTGCATACGTCTCCTCACAAGATCGATAGGAAATGTTGCTGCAAATCATCAGTGACATGCGGAGATCAGAAATAGCTTCTAAATAATTACTAGTACTTATGTTATTTATATATGGATTTATATTTTCCCACTGGGCTTTGGGATATAGAATGAAAGTAACATCTTATAAACTCCACCCCTTCCCCAATCCCCCCCATTCTTAAGGTATGAACTTGAGATCCCCAAGTTGAAAACCCCAAATTCTAACCATTGGGGTGTCTCAACTTGAGAAAATAAGTACCAAAAAGGCAAAAAGATTCATCATGAAAATCTTAATCCACTCAGCTGAGGGAAAAGAAACCCCTTAACTATACCAAAATTGAGTGAGGAGAGTCAAACCAAAGGGCAGGGTTGCAGATTACTAACCTGTGGATGATGCAATGCCTGAGAGACTGCCACAGGCAAGACTAACCATAATAGTGGAATCATTGGGCCTAATGTAAAATCAAAGAAATTTCAAACGGGTTACAGCTTAAGCGCACCAAGCACAGACAACCAACATAAAAGAGCACATGCTTTTGATCAATCTAAACCAAAAAGAATTTTTACCTCTGCAACTGCCAATAAGATCTCAAAAACTCATATACCGAAAAGCTTATTGCTAAACTTGGTCCAACACCCTGCATCACATGTAGCATTGCAAGAGCAATTACAGACAATGAGATAGGAAAATAAAGAACTAAAGAAGAACAATTCATATACCAATAATGTTGCTCCAAGTCCTTTATACAAGCCCAAAAATCCCTCTTCCCTGCAAATGGTATGAAAAGCATGCCAAATACCTCTGTAGTATGTTGAATTTCTCTGCAAAGTTCAGAAGAATAGTTGAATTGGAGGGTAAGAAAAAAACAGAAACATAGTACATATAAACGGGAAGCAATAGACTACATGTGAAACCTTGTTCAAAGGGTATGCAAGTGCTTTGTTCACTCAGGTATTACTGATATTACCTGTGCTGCAAGTCGTGTCCTTACAAGATCCAGTGGATATGTAGCAGAGGCAGCAGTCATTCCGGCCAACCCACCGCCTACAAAGTGCACACAGAGGTCAGCACTGGCATTTTTCCTTTCATTTTCCAGGCCGAGAATGGATTGCAACAACTGCACACAAAAAAAAGGAATGAATATGAATGAATGAAAAAAAAAAAAAAAAAAAAACTGTTGGGAACAGAAAAAAACAGAACATACACTCTTGTAGCGTTCATAGGCATAAAAGTTGACTGCAGAATAGGGAAGACGATGAGCAATGGTAACCAGATTGCCTTTCCAAAATGCTCTGAACCCTTCTTCATTAATAATTCGTGAAGCTTCATGCCATATGCTAGCCTTGCTCAATGATGATACATCTGAGTGCATTCCTTGAACCTGAGAAAAGATGAGATCATTCAGCAGTTAATGTTAAGGTAGATCGTATTCCCATGCTTAGTGTAACAGTAAGCAGTATTAAACTCATAACCAACATTTAGAAATATATCATTCAAAATCAATAAGCTGAAGCTATTACTCTGTTATTTCATGCTCAATGTGACCCAAATGACTATACAATTGGTCAGCATAGTTTTAATCCCTTCATCCAAATCCACCAAAATTAACTTTCTTGTGAAAAAATCCTTGTTTTAATAAACTTATTTCCAACAAAAGAAAACCGAGTAAACAGACAAGAAATTCAACTCCCCAAGCCATCTAAAATATATAAAGATATATGAATAATCCTCTCCATCTTTTACCTCATTTTTTAATTGAAACCTTAAAAATACAATTCACAACCAATTTTTTAAAGCTATCAATTCTCCTTTAAAATTCTTCACAAACTAATCCCAACCCGAGATAAATAAACCCCATTTCCCCAACCCCAGCTCTACTTAAACGAAAAATATCAAATTACGAAATACCCAGATCAAATTACCACTAAAAATCAATAAAAGAATCAACATTTCTGATAAACCAAACAAGCAACCGTAAACCATACCTGAAATAAGATGGTGAGACGAGCAAGAGGAGCCGTACAAGTCTTGCTAAAAGCACCGGCAATACCACCAGCAAGAAGCTGTTGAATAGTCCCAATCGGCGGATGCAAACCCTGCTTTGAAGAATGCCCATGTTGTTGTTGCTGCTGTAAGAACTTTCTAGCCCCGGCATCTACGACAGCTCCGTGGGCTGAATTCAAAGCCCTTTGGCCTCCTTCAACCACCACCCCAACTCTTGCCTCCATATTCATAATATCTCAAAGCTTTCTCCTTTTAAAATTTTTTTTTTGGGGGTTTTGGGTTTCTGGGGTTTGATGTCACATGGATTTTAAAGAAGGAAGTGGGAAAATTCAAGGAAAGGGAAACAGGAAGTCAATGCTCACTTTGGTGAAGTTTGAAGGAAAGGAAAAATGGAGAAACCCTAATGGGGTCAGAAAGAGAGGGTTTTTGGTGGTTTAAGACACGTTTGGGAGTTCGGTCACGCTTTGGTACTATGGAAATGGAATATACTTTCTTCTGCTTTAATCCAATGTAATAATTTTCAAAGGGTTTATTTATTTTTTATAATTATTAATTAATGTCCCTTCTTTTCCTTTTTTTTCCCTTCTTGGGATTTTTTTTTATTTCAAATATTATAATATTTGTTTCTCAAATTAAAACTTTTTTTTGTTATATATATATATATATTTAATTAATATAAATGCTTGCCAAGTTGGAGACTTGGAGTTGCCAACTCTAATTGGCTGATATTTCCACTGGCAAGAACTTAGAATATATAAAAACTCAATCCTTTTAACTCACTTTTTCAATGGCCAATTTCAATTGGATTAATATGTTAGTGAAAATTAATTTTTTAATAAACCAATAAAATTATGTGATATTCTTACTAACAAACAAAAACTATTTATAAAAATTATAAACTAAGTTTATAAAAACTATTTTTTATTGACTTCGCAAATAAGAAAAATTGAAAGAGGTTACTTTGAACAAGAAAACTTAATATTATTACTATTATCTCATTAATTTGAAGGGTCTTTTTCTCATGGCTTGACCCCTTTGGCCTAAATATCTTTTTTCAATGAACCATAGAAGAGAGCAATTGCATGCACATTTTCCACGGGTTTACCTTCAAGTTTCAACCAACAAAGAGAAAAGAATTAGTACTTAGTTCTCTCTTGATCCCAAAAAACCACTAGACCTTCAACTTGAAGCATCCAATTGTTTTTTGGAGGCCCAATTCCATAGATGAGGGAAATAAAACCACTTCCATGGAATGGAATCAAAGGGCAAGGCCTAATACACACACATATTCATGGAATGGGGGCTTTCTCATAAATTGCCAATGGAAGCAAAGGGCCATGGCCCTAATACACAGCTTCATGGGCTTCCAACCTTCTCTTTTCTTCACTACTTCTAAATTCTTTCAGCCCAATAATTGATTGGGCTTTTGAACAAATTGCCCAGCTGTTGCATCAATCAATCCACATCTTAATGGGCCCTAATCTTTTTTCAATTTATAAATTTGGAATAACCTTACTATGATATTCAAAATTATCTTTTAAATCTCGAATCAAGTATATCTTCATTCTTGGAAACGAAAAAAAAGAAAAAAAGAATACAGAATATATATATATTAGATGGCTTGGATTGTCATTTGTCAGCTACACTAAAAAAAGAGAACAAGAATTAGTACTTAGTTCTTCTCTCTTGAACAATACCCAATTTTTATTTTTTTCAAAAGAGCCCACAATTCAGCAAAAGCCTCCTTTGATGCTGGCCTGAAGCCTACCTCGAATCACCCGCCAGCTTTTCAAATCCACTTTTGTCTGGAGAATTTACTTTCTCCCCTTTACCAACCTTGATTAATAGCAAAAATAAACATGATAAGATGCCTAACCTAACTGCTGGATTTGCAATCTGCTACTATCATCATTCATCAAATAAAAAAATAAAAAAAAGTTCCTTTTGATTTGATTTTAAGCTCAAACATCAAGCCACAGCAAGAAGAGAATTTTTGCAAAAAACATGCGCCTTGCAGTTGTTGCACTTGCACTGATATCTTTCCACTTCACAGCTTTCACCAATCTAGCAGTGGACCATACTCTTCCCTTTTTCTTTCTCAAGTTCTGAACTCTGAACCAAAGCAAACATACAAAGTAACCCTTCACCTTACACCTCTCTCTCTCTCCCCCGCCTCTTTCGGGGGCCCCAAAGGAAAAGGGGGGGAAATCAACGCCTGCCTCTGCCTGCCTGCCTGCCTGCCATCAACGTAAACAATAACATCATACAATACTAGTAATAATAATTAAAGATTGAAGAAAAGAATTTGGAAAAGCGCTGTCACCACCAGGAGATCCCACCTACCATCCATGCAACTAGATTATGTTTATTACAGAAACAGAATATTTTATCATTTTAAACCCAATTCCCAAAACTATGTATTTTTTTTTTTTTACCTGGTCTAAGTATGTTGTCTTTCCTTCAATCAATCCACCATTTTATTTAAAAGCAAATTTTAGATAGTTTATTTTTTTTTTTTCTTTCCTTCTTGTCCCATTTCTTTGTAAACCTGAAATTTACTTGAATCAAATGCTTTAGCCCTGGCAAGCTTGAGGGAGCTAATTGGATGGAAACCTGGAATTAATGCAATGGAATATTTGGCATGCAACTCCTTGAGTACCTGAGCTGTAACCATCAAATTAGAGGCCGCTGGTGAGGAATAAGGTATTTGAACTTCTTCAACAATAACCTATTTTTTCCCTTTTCTTTTTTTGGGTAAGCATGAAATTGACAAAAACAAAAAAAAGCTTCAACCTACATAATTAGGTGGCCTGGCAGATGCTATTTAAGATAACTGGATGAGGTTTGCTTGTTCGCCATCATACAGACAGTACTCTTTTTCTTTTAGTTCATTTAGACAAAGCACTCTTAGAATTTTGATGGCGTACGTATATCATCTATAGTCGAATTGGAAATGCCATCAACTCCAAAGTAAGAATTCCATTTTAATGGGTCAATTTTACAACCTTCACATCTGATAAAGTGATAGCTTAAACATTCAGTTAAAACAGGATGAGAATTGATAAATAATCAGTAACATTCATCCTCCTTTAAAGGCGATGCCAATGATTCATGGGGGCTGGTACAGTGAATGACAAAGAATATTACGGAATTCATGCACATTCTAAGGCCACCCTTGATTTGATGGCCTCAAAATGTATAATTTTTTTTATCATATGTAAATTATAAATTTACAGAAGAATTTTACACCAATAATCTATGTTGGTAGACATTTCAAAAAGAAAATATACACTGCAATTTGATGGCACAGATCTTACACCTTAAAAGAGGGCAGTCATTTTGACTACTCTTTGTTTCAGCTTGCATTCTGGTAATAAATATTGGCTTATCTATGCGAAACTTCGTTAGTATAATACACTTTAAATAATGACCAGAAAGCTTTTTCTCTGAACATATTTCAACCCACAAAATCATGGAAAAGCTGCCCCCCGATAACATCCCTTCCGAAATGCCGATTCTGAGCTTCAAAACCACCAATAACATACCCTTCATTGTTTACCTCAAGGCCAAGGCCAAAACGCTGAGCTGCATTTATAGGAAAGGGCTCTGATAAGCCAATACCATTATTCTGATGAAGACCCAGTGTTAAGGAAACACCACCACTTCCACCTGCCATGCTAACGCCAACACCAACATGTGGATGGCTTGACAAGCTGTTGTACGGCAAGTTAAGTGGTTCACTTCCCACAGCTGGTATATCAGGAAGTTCACTTCTAGTACGCTTGGATGGGGTATCTTGAACCCTTTGGGTGGAATTAGATGGATATTCAGATGCTAGAGAGTTCGCTGAAGATAAATGATCACTTGACTTGTTGCCATTTCTGTCCTTTTGCAAAGCTTTTTGAGCTTGTCGTGTTTCTAGCATGTGTATTTCTTCCACCATTGGTTTCCAAAGCCTTACTCTTGCATTTATAAACCAATTTGAGACCTGGTTCACAATAGTAAGTTTTCAAAGTTTAATGGTTGCAAAATACTATTAAATAATTAGGAATGATGATAAAAGGCACACCTGGCCACGTGATAGACCAGTTTGTTTTGCCAACATTAGTTTGTCTGTGTCAGTTGGATAACTGAAACATAGAACATAAATGTTAATGCACTAATGCATATATATGAGATTATCAAGGAAACGGACTTCAGATTTATCTATGCAATTCAAGTACTTACGGGTGTAGAAAGTGTTCGAATAGCCAAGCTCTAAGTACAGTTACAGCGCGCTCAGGAAGACCTCGTTGAGGCCGCCAAACTGGTTGGTGCTCAAGGAACCCAGAGTTATGAACAGGTCGGTAATAAAGGCTTCTGTCTGTGCTTCCGAACCTTGGACCTTCATCTTTTCCAAGGCTTATCTGACCATGAGCTTTATTAGTGAACTGAAGCTGGTCGGTGATTGCATTCTTCAAGGATCTGAAATGTTTAGACATGGCTTTCAAAGCCAAGTTTGCATATGGAGCTGCATTGCCCAGTCCAGCAACATATTCAAACGATGCAACTACAGCTTGCATCTGTTGATAGTATTGCTTGTACCTCCTGTAAACCTAATAATGATAAAGATGGTTAGCAAGTTGCAAAGTTTGATGATGCTGAATAACATAATCCCATTAAAAATAAGGTAGCTGAATTATTAAAAGAAATAAGAAACTTACCCTAGAATCACTGTACGTAATACATTATAAGCTCTGGTTCAGGAATGTGATCAGATAAAACATTGCTCTAAACTTGGATATTATCATCCAGTAAAAAACTTAATAAAACTTCCATTCACTTCACTCTATCCATAAAGTCAGATAAAATTACAGAAAAAAAATGTCCTTCAGATTCACATACAGTGCCGGAAATTGAAACTTTAATAAAGCACCAAATGGAAGAGAGAAGACTGTAAATTTTGGATAATACACTTAATGAAGGCAAATTACAAATAAGCTGCAATTTAATGCCCCCAGTGGGGAGATAACAGTACATATAACTTCTGAAAGGACAGATATTAAGGCCATGATATAATCATAATCCTTATTTTAATGTTACCTTCTTCTGTCACATGGTCAACTACCCAAACAATTTCTTTAAGAAGTGAAGAGCAATATATAGGAGACTACTAGAAACCATAGTCACTCCACTTATGCTGTCATTTTTACTTATTTTCCGCCATGAAGCACCAAAATATTGCAGAGCAAAAGATGGAATGAACAGAACAGTATTCACAATCTCCATTCATGATATCATATTGTTTTATTAGTTACTTGTAATAGGAAATGAGAACCATAGGGACAACTATTTTGGGGTTATGAGTTAAGAACGACACCATGCAATATATGTAGTGAAAAAGAGAAATTCAATGGTCACAAATACTATTTAGATCTTTTATTGTTGTTGAAACAACTTTTTAAAAAAATATAAGGAAACTAAGGTTACCACCTCAATAGGACATTGGTTCAAGTTTGTGCTCTAAAGCTTTAGAGAACAATAATACAAAGGACATTATAACCCAACATAGTGTCCCATGTGAGATTTCATTGCATGAACCTTTTTATGGTAGACAGTCAAAGCACCAAGGAAGGAAAATGTAGAGCATCCTTATTAAAAGGCTCATATCACCCTTTCTCTTCCCCTAAAAAGGAAGAAAATAATCTTTCCAGGTTAGCATGACGTGTTATTCAGACTCTGAATTTTGCCCCCACATTAATTTACAACGTGCAATCGCTCGTCTATTCTCTCTATATCCCAACAGAGAGACCAGTAAGGGTACAGCTTGATCAGGAATTAGCTTTGAAAACAAACACATCCTTAAAGAAAAGACTAGGATGATAGGTGAAATCAAAACAAGCCTACTTAGTAGCTATAAGACCAGT
The DNA here is from genome assembly GCA_030761205.1 of Fremontodendron californicum. Taxonomy (NCBI): domain Eukaryota; kingdom Viridiplantae; phylum Streptophyta; class Magnoliopsida; order Malvales; family Malvaceae; genus Fremontodendron; species Fremontodendron californicum. The sequence continues at coordinate 5,398,564 of JAULJL010000009.1, read as the reverse complement.
CAAAAATAATTCCCATAATAATTCAAAAGGTTATCACATTAGAGAAAGATCATTCTCCATGACTTTCAGATTATAAATCATATAAACTTATTCAACAAGCAAAGCTCGAAAGTAAACCCTTCTGTTTTATATATCACATTACTTCAATCAAACTTTTCTCCTTGGGCCCGACCAATATAAATCCCTCTAAATTTTGAAATGACTAATTATTATTTTGCAAAGTAGCATAAAAACGATTAAAGTAAAGCAATGGAGTATAATTCCAGATAAAGTAGCAAATCCTAAATTTCTAGGTGTTTCGCGCTTGCCATATCTTACACTATAATAAGCATAATTAAACCCAGGAAACTAATTAATTTATCCAATTCCATTGTATTTCTAACTCCTAGATAAAAAATGGAGGACTTACTTAAACATAGAGGAATCAGAGTCCATATATATATATATATATATTCTATTTCTTTTTGGCACCAAAACACGATATTCACCTGTTAGCTGGTACTAGTATTATAGTAATTAAATTCAGCTAAGCCCTATCCCACAAAAAGTTCAGACACCTTGTGATCTACTTATCTTTGTCTTCTGTAGGCTTGGAAAAACCAATTATGCTTTCCACAAACTTTTTGGGAGTATAAATCTTTTCAAATGGATTCCTTCAGTCACTTGAAAGCACATTAAGCCCCAAACTTGGCGACATTGTCACTTATTAGAACTCTTTCTATGGTTGTCAGACGCTTTATAACACCAATCTTCGTGCATATATTCCCTCCTATCACCTTTCCATAAAGGGATTATTTTGTGATCATCGAGGCCATTCATCAAATACAAGAATCCAATTCACATAGTATACAAATCGAGGAAAGGGCTTTAAACTACTTAGAAAACTTTCATTCTACGAAATCGCTAAAGATGGCTTGATTTATTGCCAATAATGCATGCAACACCACAAATTGCATGTTGGTTCAAGAACTGACTAAACCTAACGCCATTAAAGAGTATCTGACATTGTTTATTTTAAAAATAGCCAGCGATGACTTCTATAGTGACAGAAATGCTCGGGTTTCCTAAAGAACCATCTCCAAGGAAGATTAAAAGGGGATAAGGACACGGATCCAAATAACACTTCAATATATATACTACCGTTTTAAGGCCAAATTGAAGAAAAGAAAATCAGGACAGCAAACCAAGAAACCCAGGGAAAAAAAAGTACATCAAAACATGAATTGCGTGTCGAAGCAAAACTCAAGAATTATTCACATCAAAGTCCAATATATTCAGAAGAAAAGCAAATGAGAAACCAACATTTTCAAATTAGAGAAGCAAACCTCGTCAAGCATTGAAATTAGCCTTGACTTCTTTCTTCTACTCTCACCACCATCTCCCCCTCCAAGAGGATCATCAATAATTCCAGTAGCACACAAATTCTGCAATGGAGGCTCCATCAAACAAGAATCAGGAGTAATTTTTTCAGCATAAATTCCCCTACCCACATCGCAAAGCTCTTCTAATAACTGTTGTGCAGGCCTCAAAAACCTCGATCCCTTCAAAATCGAAGCATATCCCGTGAGAGGCCGGAGAGGGACCGAGCTCCTGGAAACCTCATTCAAAGTAGAAGCACTAGCACCAATAATGCTTGGAACCACATATCCACTGGCAGTAACCTTATCACTGTAGATAGCAGACTCGTAACTTTGTAGATTTAGTCCCAAAGGAAGATTGTTTTGGTGGGTATTATTAGAAGATAAAGAAAGAGACAAGCCTTGACCGGTGGTACTAGACTCATGATTCAAAGAAAAAGGTTCAGGTTTATATACCACAACTTCACCACCATTATTATAGGACTGGTCAAAATCTCTTAGGTTTTGAAGGTTTTGCGGGGTATAAAGAAAAAGGTTGTGATTCATATCATGAATCGAGCTAGGGTTCAAGGGTAAACACGATTGTGAATCCAAATAAGGGTGATGATGAGAAGTTGAAGAAGAAGAACCGTTAACAATTCCCCCAACAAAGCCCATTAAATTCATACCTTCTTCTTTAACAACACAAATGGGACTGTTTTTACCAGAAGCCGAAGCTGAAAGCTGGTTGGTCTGGTGGTGAAAGTCATGGCTACCAGCAGTAACACTAGCGTTGGCAGCACAAGTTAACAAATCGGAAGAAAGAAGAGAAGGATCGTACAAAGGAAGAAAACCTGAGCAACCTGAAAGAGCAACAGCCGTCGATTCAACACAAGCAGGGTGATTTTGAGCCACAATTCTTAGTTTATCTCTTCTGCTTTGTTGTGGGACATGGTAGGGCTCAAAACCCTCCGCCATAGCCACACAAAATTAAAAAAAAAAAAAAAAAAAACTCTCTAGCTAGAACTCTAGAGAGAGACTGACAGTTTATGAAACAAAAAATATATATATGAAAACGAGTCAAAAGAGTACAGCAAGAGAAACAGCAACAAAAAATTAGAAAGAGAAGAAGAAGAAGAATATATGCTTCATTTTTGAGAGGTTATATCAAAGAAGAATTGATAATCATTAAAAAAGAGAGAAAAAACAGTGAAAGAGAAAGGTATAGATTATTGTAAGCAATGAAATGAAAGGTTATCATGATCTTCTTCTGAAGCTGAAAACATGGCAGAGAAGATAGAGCTGGCACAGGTTAGCGGTGATACGTTCGAGAGACTGAGATTTTGGGCATGGGATTCAAACTTCACGCATTTTTTTCCCTTTTTATCTTTTCTTTTTCTTACACAAACAAAATAAACTCAATCTCATATTTGTCACTCACTCTCAAACTCAAACAAAATCTTTGTTACTACAATTTTTTTTTTGTTTTTTATTTAAGTATTTTTTTTTCTCTGCTATCTTTCTCTCTCTGTACATTGAGAAACTGATCTGGTGATCATAGGGTTTCGAGAAACCGGAGGATGACCGACTGTTTCCGGTAATAATTGAACTAACTGTGTTGCAGATATTTCTGACACAGGTTCGGGGGAGGTGTTTTGTCGTTTTATCAAATCTTTTGGTCTTTTATGCCCCGGGGTTATTCTAACCAGCAAATCAATCATCAAAAAGAAAAGAAAAAAAAATTTCTTATTAATATTATTAGAGATACAATTTTTTTTTTCTTATTAATATCATAAAATCATGAATGATCCATTTATTAAATTTATCAATGTAATATTTGTATTTTAAAAATGTCTATTTTGATACTTACAATTTACATTTCGTTTGCTATTTTAGTACCTGTCAGTAACACCGTTAAAAATTGATGACGTTGCTTTTATATCCAATGAAAATTTGACACGTGGCATCATATAACGATGTCACGTACTAACTAAAAAATTATTATTTAATTTAAAAAATAAAAATAATATTATTTTTAAAATATAATGATGATACGTGGTACCATATAATTATGCCACATGTATAAATTTAAAAAAGAGAAAAATTAAAAAAATTTTAAAATTTTAAAAAATTATACTTATTAAAAATATTAAAAATATTTAAAAATATTTAATTGTTGTAATTTTTTAATAAATATATTTTTTAAAGAATTAAAATAATTTCATAATTTAATTTTTGTAATTTTCAAAAATAACTTATTTAAAAATATATATTTTAAAAAAATTTAGATATTACAAATGATTTAATATTTAATTTTAAAATATTTTATATTTTAAAAATAATTATAGTTAAATATTTTTATTTTTTAAAATTTTGAATTTAAAAAATAGAATTTAATTTTAAATTTCATTATAATTTGAATATAATTTTTTAAGTTTTTTTAAAAATTAGATATTAATTTAATTTTTTTTTGTATTTTTAAATTTTTTTCTTTTTTTTTTACAAAAATTGAGATATTAAATTTTAAAAAATCAGGTACTGCCACGTGTCATCACCTGATTGGTCAATGCCACATCATTATCTGTATTTAACGGTGTTAAGTCAAAGTACCACATTGATACACGGTTTGATAGTACAGGTATCACATTGAACATTTTTAAAGTACAGGTACCACTTTAACAAATTTGATAAATTTCAGTGACTATTCATGATATTATCCCATATTATTATTACATACCTTTACAAAAAAATTATAATTAGTATTTGTTATTGTTTGCACTGAATATTCATTTTTTATTTTTAAATATATAACTGTATAATTTACATTAACATATATTATATCAATTTATTAAATTTATTATTTTAATTTTAATATAAAATTAATTATGAAGATAAAAAAAATTTAATGTAAATTTTAAGTGTTTTTTATTTATATCAAATAAATTAATATATTTTTTAAGATTAGTAAAAAATAAATAAAACTTTTAAAATAAAATAATTTCATATAAATTTTTTATTTTTTATCAAATTAATTTATTTAAAAATAATAATAAAAGTAAACTTTTTACTTATAAAATAATATTATATATTTATAATGATAATTTAAAAATATAATGAACAACAATGATTATTTTTATTAGTTTAAAAAAAAATTATATCTTGTTTTTATATATATTATAAAAGATTTTACTAACGATGTCATAAAAATACTCTTTAAAATTATCATATATAATAATATATTCATTTAATGTATTAAATTTTTTTAACAAAATTATTAATTATTATATTTAATATAATATTATTATTTTAAATAATATATTAACTTAATTCTAAAAAGTGTTTATAATGTTATTACTATTTAATACTATATATACTATTTTATAGTATTATTTTTATTTTATAATTTTTTTATTTATTATGAATTAACATGTGAGTTATATAAGTAAAAAAAAAATAGAAGAAATAATATTTTTATTTTATTGTGAAGAATGATTTTATTTTAATTATTATTAATTAATAAAGAGAGAAAAGTAAGGGGGAAGGTGATGACGCACGTGAGAAGAAGGGGAACAGATTGATCAATTAAATGAAAGGATGAGTTTGCCGTTTTCAACACTCATCCCATCCGCCGATGTTTTCGACTCTCTCACTTTACCGTGTTTTCTTCCTTTTAATTATTACTACTACTATTTTACGGATTTTATTAATAAGTATTTTTAGATATTTTTGAAAGTTAATTTATAAATTATTTATAATAATAATTGAATGGTCCGTTTATTAGCTCCGATTAAAGATTATTTATTTATTTTTTAGAATTTTTTTACATTTAATATATATTTTTATGGAATTAAAAAAGAATACATTAATTACATTTATTTATATATATATATATATATGTGTATCACTTAACGAGTGATTTCTCATAATTGAATACTTCATTCAAGAGGTGTTCATAGATCAAGAGCTCAGTATGATATCAATATCATATTTATTTATTTAAATTCGGTTTATTTTGGTAAGTCAAACTTCAAATTTGTTCAAGTTCATTCAGATTTGTAAATAGATAAACCAAACCCGTCCATATTATTTTTTAAAAAAATTCTGTTATTTTTTATTTAATATTTAGTAATTTTAATTTTATATCAAATTTTAAAACATAAAACATAAATAACATAACATATTAGAATGTTATATGTATTTATTACTAAATTATATAAATTAGAAATTAACGGGTTCGAGTTTTGAATGTTGGAATCAAGGCTCGATTATATTTTAAACGGATCTTATTTTTTTGTCAAAAACATTTTTCGGATCTAATATTTTTGTCTAAACCCTTCAAATATCGAATAATTCTTCGAAATTGGACGGGTAGCCCAATCTGTAAACAAATCTAATCATTTCTAATATATTGATGAAAGATGTTATATTAGAGGTGCTTATGGCCCGGGCCGAGTTCAGGCGGGCTTAGATATGGTACCAACATCATATATACTTGTCCAAGCCCGACTCGACCCGAAATATGAGCCTCAAATTCTGCCAAAGCCCACCTATATTTGTAAATGGGTAGTTCAAGCCCGTTTAGGTCTGATCATATTTTTTTTCTACAAAATTTTAAACAAATATTTTATTATTATTTAATTTTAGTAATTTAATTTTTTTCTTATATTAAGTTTTAAAACATGAATAACTTAACATATTTTTAAATGTTTACACTATAATATTATATCTATTTATTTTTTATATGATATAAATTATATAATATATATAAATATAAAAATAATATATTATATAAATGAAAAATGGGCGGGTCGGGCCTTGATAGTTGGAGTCAAGGCCTGGCTCATTTTCTAAATGGGCCTCATTTTTTTTGTTTAAGCCCATATTTTGGGCCAAATATTTTTTTGTCCAAACCCTCTAAAATATGAGTGGGCCTTCGGGCTTAGACGGGTAGCCCGGCCCTTAAGCAGGTCTATATCATATATATATATGTATAATTTTATAAGATACGCACAATACTTATTTGGTAAGTTTTTACTGATATGGATGCTTATGTGGCACGTAGAATAAGTATAAATAAAATTATATCTTATCAATTTATTAAATTTTAAATTTTAAAATTCAAATTTAAAATTATTTTTTAAATTAACATATGATAATTGATAACAAAAAAAAAAAAATCCTCTTCCACTCGAATTAAAAACAGTTGATAAAAAAAAATAACAAATCTATCATTTTTATTATTTTTAAAATTTAGAAATATTATCATGAATAAAGCGGCTTAACTACTATGTTACCTGCACTTTGCATCGGATCGATGAACATAAGTTGATTGCTATAATAATTAAAACGATTGATAAAAAAAAAGTTAAATCTAAATACAATTAGTATGAACAAAGAAATGCAAGCATTGTAAAATTAACATTACTCTTCATTTTAGAGCAACAATTGTTAGGTTTTTATGAAAATTGAATCATTGAAAATACTAAGCAAGAACATCATATATAATTCCCTTTGTTAATGAATAAGGTCATATATATTCATAAAATAAATCACAATTAACTTTGATAATATTATGGACAATAACATTTGTCTCTCAAAATATATAAGAGAAAGAGAAGAAAAAAAAAAACAATAGTTTTGTTAGAGTAGACCTAAGTCGCCCAACCTGTTTGCTATTTATAAGTAAAGCAGACTGGCACTTAATGGCACCAAACATTATATCCCGTGCAATTGAGAGTAATTCAAAGCAGGTCATTGCATTGCAGAAATTAAATAGACGGAGAAATATTGGCTGCGCAGCGATCGTACGGTACAACAATATTCTAACTATTTCTATTGTTGTACGATGGCTAGTTTGTGGGTTCATGCACATTTCTGAATTCTATTAATAGTAATATTCTTTGTTCTTGTTTTTGCATGCTCTAGTCTTCAATTAACCGTAAATTCAGAACGCTCCTTAATTTAAAAGGTTAAATTAAACATTAGTACTAGTATTTTAAATAACAACCATCATTTTGTTATATTCACTTTATCTTTATACGCAGAACGTTTGGCGGGTCTATAATTGTTCAGCAGTTTCGAATAAAATAGATATTTAATTTATACTTATCAAGCTAATAAGCATTTAGCAACATGATATAAATAGGTGAATAAATATTGACATGAGATAAAAATAAACACTGATCTTTTGATTATTCTATGTTTTTATCTTTGAAAATTATTGAACTCATACTAACTCAAGTGTCGGAGTAGATTTCGGATATAGAACTTCGTACTTATCAGGCATATACTATTTTTGTAGATTACTTTCAGCCTTAACCTAACATTCTTCAAAAATTCATCTAGCTTCACCATTCATAAGACATCAACACACTAATTCCATTTTTGAAACCTTAAGAACTCGAGAGTCCAAAGCAAAGAAAATTAACCACTAAAACATATGAAAATACTTTACCCGAGATTTTTTTTTTGTAAATTTGATCTATACATTGTATTTTTAATTTCAGTAATTAAGATTCAATATTCAACAATCTTAATAACTATTAAAAAAAAAGTTTAAGAAAAAATACAAATAAGTTAAACTAAAAGGGTGTTTTCACTTTCCGGTGTACAAAGCTCCGGCTTTGCTAGCTAGAGTTGGAATGAGTAACCGCAGTCGTTTATTAATAGAAAGGGCTGTAGATGGTTCGTACGAAAAGGAAAAGCGTAAGTACAAAAAGTAAATCAAGTTTATTTATAAGCTCAAGTTATATAATGAAAGATAATCAAATTTAAGTTCGCAAAACTCACTTTTTTTTTTTTTTTGTGTTGTAAAAACATTTAAATTAAAGATACCTAAATCAATAATCTTCAATCCGATGATTAAGGGTTTTTTTCTTGAATTTTTTTTTCTTTAATGCATCTTTTTATGCTTTGTTGGGAAATCCATCTTTCTAATTGTTGACTAGTTGTGAAAAAACTTATGTATTTAAAATAAATTGCAAGAGCTAGCAAGACTTAAACGTTCATGTTGTGAGACACGATTGTTGGTTTATGGCTTTATGCATCGTCGTTAAAAAAGATGGAGAATCTAAACTTTTTAATCCAATTCGACAAAGGGTTGCACTGAAAGTTTTTACTAGTTTATCTTTCTTTTAAAAAAAAAAAATGAATGTATTTATATCTTTTTTTTTGGATAAGTGTCAATTTATTTATCCAAGAAGCAGAGAATATCTCTGCTACATCAAAACTGAAATGTATTTATATCTTTCTTTTCTCTCAAAATTTAATATTTTTTAAAAGTACAAAATGAATGTGAATTCAACTAAAATTAGTCATTTTATTTATAATTTTATTCTCAATAACTATCTTCTTTCAATTTTTAAACTCTTTATACTAAATACAAATGAAAAGAATTTTTTTTTTCTTTTTATTGTTCATTCATTTTTTTTTTCTTTTTATTAAACATAATTAAAACAATGTGAAGAGAAAGAAAATAGTTTAGCAAAAGATTCGGTGCTCAAATCACTATATAATAATAATGTTATGAAAAGGAGTTGAAATATAAACACTAAACTGAATTCATAAAAGAAAAAAACAATAAGTTGAAGGCAATCCTTGCTTTTTAATATCAATCTTGAATGATTTAAGAGAACCCAAATTCTCATTAAGAAGCTAGCTATAGGAGACATGATTTTCTCTTTTCCCATGGTTATTTTTTGGGTTTGGATTGATAAGAGTATATATGGAGCATGCGTGAAGTATCATTAAATCACAATTAGAGGCCATGAAGAAATTTGAGAAAGGAAACAAAAGCTATGAAAAATGGTTTTGACTCGCGATATCAAAGAATCAATGAAAAACTTGAGACAAAAACAAAAGTTGAAAATGGGATGGGATGGATAAAGAGAGAGAAAGTTACCATAAAAGACAATTGTAAAATTAAAGACAATGGAAACAATAAAGGGTGTAAGATTATGGGGTTTTTTCTTTAATTGATGACTAATCGTATGTGAATTAGATTAGTTTGATAATTCGTATACATATATTATGTTATTTTTTTTTTTTGGATAATTGAAGTTTATTTAAAAATCTAAAAGAAGCAGAAAGTCCTGCTACAAAATACCAAGGGTATAGCCTTACATTGCGCTTTTTGGCCTTATACCCCACTGATTACAAAGTATATTATTTACAGGAGAACCTACAATCTTAGGAAAAACACTAAATCGAGACTTTACAGTTGTGACCACCAATTGAAACAATTCCTCAGGAGACCGTCTTGTTGTAGTATGTTTCCTGGAGTTCCATTCCCATCAAATGTAATAATGGAGGATGTCGATGCTAGCTTCAACAATGTAGACTTGAAAGAATTCCCTCTGAAGCACAAAATGGCCGATTCAAATCATCATTCCAGCAAACAGCCTGCCTATTAATAAAGGAAGTAGCAAGAATCTTCTGCAAAACCTATGAAGAAAATCGACATGCAAAGAATAAATAATCCCTACTTTCTTTAGATTCTCCACAAAGCACACACAAAGTAGACTGAATTTGTAAGCCTCGGGAGCTCATCCTATCCATTGTGCTCAGTCTGTCAAGGATAGCGAGTCAGGCTATGAAAGAGTACCTAGGTACTTGAAGAGGAAACCAAACCAAATGATCCCATGGAACCTTGGCCTTCCTTTCCCTTAAATATTTCAAAGCATCATAGATAAAAAACTTGCTTGAAGGGATTCCATTTCTCATAGCATTGATAGAAGCACTGCTGGAAGAGAAAAACAAGGATTGAGCTGTGTCCCTGATATTTAGAATCTTCCTCCATCCCCATCCCCAACCCCAACCATATTATGTTTTTGATTTTTTGTTTTTTTTATCAATAGTATAAATATAAATAGAATATAAATTATTAAATATGAATACGATACATATAAAAGTATCGTATTACTCGTATTTGAATATATCATATTGTATTTATTAAACATTTATATTTTATTCAAAATTACGAAATTATAAAGGAGAAAAGAGCGATTTTGAAGTAGAGGGGTTTGTGTAGTTCCTAATTATTTTCACGGGGATCTGTTCAGATGACAATAGTCATGCTAACGTTCTCTTTTAACGCTTTGTTTAGGATTGCTTCTGGCACAGCTTTTGAGGTCAAAAGCTGCTTTTCACCGCAAACGCAATGCTAAACAGATAAAAAAATTTGACTTCTGCTGTTGAAACCATGGTAATAACATTTTTACAATAATAACATTATAAACACTTTTTCACTTTTAGAATACAGTAATAACATTATAAACACTTTATTATCCTCACATTTCTTCACTTTTATTATTTTAAACATATATTTTTTTGACATTTCAATTTTCTACAATATTTTTTCACAGCAATGCTTAACACTTAAAAGTTTTTAAACCACCGTTTTTCACCATACTTTTTAAACATATTTTTTTCAATCCAAGCTTTTTTCAACTCATTTTTTTTTTCAACAGCAATACTAAATACTAAATTAGGCTTAAGAGCTTCAAAATACAAAGCTTTATTTTTCCTCTAATTTTGTCATTGTACAGCAATGCATAAAAGCACAAAATCTTTTGCTTTGAGTTGAGGAGATTGCTATGAGAGAAAAAGAATTAAAAAAAAAAAAAAGTCCTCAGCGTTTGCTGTCGCTGGACGAAATGGGATTTCCAGTTTCAAGGCTTTTTCAGCAGAATTTTATACCATTTCTGAAACAAAAAATTTCATTTTCTTTGAGAGTGAGTGATGTTATGTTCATGTTTCATATTTCCTATGTTCATATTTCATTTTCTTTGCATATTTATTATTTAACATATTTTGAGAAACATGGAGGAATTTTTTTTTTATAAAAAAAAATCAGGAAAAAGAGAAGTCGTAAAAAAGAAAGGACTGTAATGGCGTCAGCAGTTAGCTTGAAGTTAGGTGTTCAAACCTGTTCAGGCTGTTACTATCACAGTATCTACTGTTTGGCGGCCCCGCAGTTATTGTCTCACAGACTGCTGCTCTACGCTTGTTGGATTTTTTCATCAGCTACCTTAATTACGTTTTTTAACTCAAATATTGCACAAAAAAAGAAAAAAACAAAACTATTCAAGTGAAAAGACAAGGTTTTATGTGTGTGAGGATTTCACATGATGTACTTACTGCTCAAGTAATAAACTAATTAGCATCCTCTTAAAGAAGCTGCTAATTAATTCAGACAAACCCATTTTTGAACTTATTAATACCATAATATTAAAACTCAAGCCATTCATTTTTCTTGCAAAATTTCAAATTTTTATCAATCAATTTCATGTCAGCTGTTAACGGGCATTAATCATCATTTCAAGATTAATTAATTTGAGTATTAAGCAATATATTTTGGGTTGATTTTGATTTTACATCATAAAAGGAGAAAGAACAAGAAGAAAAAAAAAAGGGTAGAGAGGTTGAGAGCAGACTGTTTCAATGTCGGATTATTTGTTTAACTTGATTTAAATTGAATTTGAGATAGGTTATTTTAAATCTAGATCAATCTGGTTCGATCCAGATTATTATTTAATAAAAATTTAATTATAAAAATATTAATATAAAATAATTTTTTTAATATTATATTAATATAAAACAGGCTTTTCAGATTATTTTAAACAGACTTTGTGGTTATGGAACTTTTTAGACATTGCTTTCCTTTTTTCTTGCTTTATTTGTGGAGAACACTAAACTTGTAAATTGTATACACCTAATTAAGCTTAATCTTTGGAGGATTTTTGGAGTTGGTTGACATTACACATGTGTTTGATTGGATAAGGTTGATAGACTTTGTACATTACTTACATGTTGTTGGAGTGGTGATGATTTTGGACTGTGGAGATCTTAACCTATGGGTGAGTGACAAGTCATGTTGTAACTTTTGCATTTTAAGTTTATTTGATTTTTATTTTTTTTCATAATTAATCACTGTGTTTCAATTTGAAGTCTAAGTTTATTGACTTAGGAATGATAAAAAGTACATAAACTCATAATAGTTGTTGTAGTATTTTGAATGATTGATGTCTAGATAGCACAATAATTGTTAGTATAGTACTAATTTGTAAACAATATATTGCCTATTCTCTCTGATCATGTGCAAATATATTAGAGTTACAAGGTTGAAATGTTGTACTTTAATTGAAAGTTTTATAATTTTAATTATTATACTATCTCTTCGAAATCTATTAAAAGTTAATTAATTCAATTGATAAATTTATATGACTCAATGATGTTAATAATAATAACAATGAAACAAATGCAAAAGTCGTCTTCCTCTTCCTTTACATGAATGATGTTTTTATTTTTTTTTGCCAAAAGTTTATATAAATGAGGTTAATTAGACCTGTTTAAAAGTTGGATAACTCATCTGATTCGACAAGTTCGATTTGTATTAGATTGGGTTTAAATAAGAATTTTTGTAATTCGGTCTGGCCAGATCCGGCCTGAATTACTATTCATTAAATAAAAATATTTTTATTTAAATTTAATTATAAATATTAATATAAAAATAATATTTTAATAATTTATGAACAGTAACACACAGATTTACAGATTGACTCAGATCCGATCCGAAATGAACTTTGACAAAAAAAATTTTGTTTCTCCGACTTGACTAATGAGCAGGTCTAATGTTAATACACTTAAATTTGGAAAATATGCATGAAAAATAGTAGTAAATTCTTATCTTGGTTTCATGTAGAAATAATTTATAAGTGAAGAACAGAAATTGTTTTTGACCTTTTGGGACCATCAATTACAATTTCTTGGAAAGAAAGATTTACTCGTTTGGCCATATACCAATTACCACCCATGACTGTTTTCCCTTACATTTCTTTTCAATCTTTTTTCTGTAATACAAATTGGCTGGTCCAGCTCCCAGGCTCGCAGCAGCAGTACCTCAATCTTCAAACTGTTACTTCTACTGTTGGTTGTAATTTGTCATTTTCTCTCTTTCTCTACATCTCCTTCTGGGTAACTGGGTCATCTTGTCTCTCTCTCACCAGAGTTTCATTGTTCCTTGACATGCTAATTCTTAACTTTGCATCTAATACTTCTTTTTACTGTCGATCGATTGAAATCAGATGAAACGTAAATCTGTATCCTGGGTTTTTTTTAAAGCTTAAGTAGCCGATTAATCAAATAAAAAATTACATGAAATGAAGAGTTGATGAATTATATATAGTATAATAAAAGATGATTCATATTTTATTATTATACAATCTAGTACATCTCTTTAGTTAATAAGATAAAATGATGTCTAGCTCTAATTGGCTGCTAATCGGGCCCTTAATCCCTTGAAGAAGAAGAAAATCTGTCAGTGTGAAGAAGATTTTTTTTTTCCCCGCTTCTAATTAATGCTTAACATCAAATCAAGAGGATATACATGTACACCATTAGATGCAATAATGAATGACATTTTTATTTTTATTTTTCTGGATAATTAAGCCATTAAGAGAAAGTGATTGATCCTTCAACAACCTTACATGAGACTATGAGAGAAGATAGCACAGACAACAATATTACAACATGTTGTATGTCATTTAATGCAATGTTATATCAGTGAAGGCAAAGAGGAAATTCTTACATGGCCCCAGAAAAAGAGGGGGTAGCTATAAGCTTTGAATATGTTAAAAGAGAGTAAATAATTGTTGTGCAGCTGGAAGCACTATAACTCAAAGTGTTTGAAAACATTTACTGTTTTCAGTCAAAAGTGTTGCAATCTTCAATTATCATGATAAATGAAGTTCTTAAGACAAAAAAAAAAAAAAAATTGAATGGATTATCCTCACCGACTGTGTGATTAATTCTAAGCCTCTCAAATTAAGTATAACTATAGCCTAATTGGCTGCCAGAAGTGCATTGTTTTGTTTATCAAAAGAAATTCCACGTTAAAATGTCCTTTTGTCTATTACTTAGTACTTAATAATAGCTAGTGTTAAGAAAACAAAACATATGAAAAATGGCATCAACTAAATCTGTATAATTCAATCTATATATTTGTGGCCTAGCAGCTGGGTTTGGATTTAATCTACAGTTAGTCTTTTTAGGTTGGGTTTTGAACCTCTCACCCTTTAGATTAGCTAGGCCTCATTAAGCTTTATGAAAACACATGCCTGCTAGGCTGCCATTATTATCATAGCCCAAAGTTGATTTGACCTATCAATCTAACCCAGAATTATGTAAAGTAAATAGGTTGGTAGCAGCGGTCGAAGCCTACTCCCATTACACATGGAACAGTTTAGAAATATTTAGAAATAAGGATGGAAAATGAGTATATATATATATATATATATATAACAATCAATCATTCAATCTTGGGAACCCAAAGAAATGCCCCATGCATGCTCGAGCATCTGGCCAGCCAGAATGGTTTTGTTTTTGTTTGAGTCGGATAACTCTATGTTATGTCTGACTTTTGCTCTTCTCTTTTTGGCCAAGATTAGGGTCTATAGTGTTTTAGTGTACCAACAAAACCATGGCCACTCATGCCAAATCACTATCAAGTATATGATTCCTGCAGCTTATAATTAAATTAGCTCTTTTACTTTATATGAAAGAATTTGTAGAGTATATAATTAAATTTGACATACAGCATCTTCAATTCTATAGGGTATAGCTCTCATTCTCGCTTTCCTTTCAAGATTCCAAGAAAGTTCAACTATATCGTATTGTCTTTACCTTTTATCCATGAAAAAATTACTTAATGGAAAGCTCATGGAAAAAAGTCTTGGTGTTTTTTAACCAGTAAAACAATGTGTGAAGATAAACTAATTGCCTTCTTGAAAAACTGGCTATCTGGCAATGGATCATATCATGCTTTTGCTCTAGCATCTAGTTTTTTCACTTTAATTTTGGGCTGTTTTCAGATGTTGCCACTTCTAAGAATATAATTAATATCAAAACATATATTCTTACATTCTGTAACAGAGCTAATAATCCACAGCTGAACATTTGTTTGTGGTTGTGGAGGTTGCCAATGCAACCAGTAAACACCGCAATATTGCATGAATTTTTTAACATCAATTGGCTCTTAATATATTTGGAAAAATTAAATAAAGAAGCATTTGATATTGCTTTCACAATCCAAACATTTCCAATAGGCCTGGCTGTCAAGAGGTTTCAAAGGCCCAATTTTGCCGACGCACCATCTTACCTCATGAAAGTGTTTTTTCTTCTTGTTTTTCTCTCGCATTAATTGACTTTGACTGGGCCTGCATTTATGTTGCCATTTATCTTAATTTACTATATCAGAGTTGAACTCCTTCGACGTTTCATTGTTTGGTCATCAGATTGAACTTTCTTCGATGTTTCATTGTTTGGTCACAGTTTACTATCCATTATGTTAATAACTTCAAGCTTCTAACCACTTCGCTCTCACTTGACCGTCACTGATTAAGTAAGGGTGATGACAGCAAGCTTATATCTTCCTCCCTAAGAAAACTAGGAAATCCTTCCCTCTATAAGTAGCATCAAACTAAAGAAAGTCTCCCTCCAAGTTTATGGAAGAAGTAAAACGTAAAAAGTGACATCATGGGTGAAGAGCTGAAGGTTTTAGGAGTTTGGGGAAGCCCTTTTAGCCGCAGGGTTGAACTTGCTTTGCAATTGAAAGGTGTTCAATATGAGAACATAGAAGAAGAGGATGTCCATGGAAAAAAGAGCCCTTTGCTTTTGAAATGCAATCCAGTTCATAAGAAAATTCCAGTCCTCATCCACAACGGGAAACCAATCGCGGAGTCACTTGTTATACTCGAGTACATTGACGAAACTTGGAAAGGCTATCCCATTTTGCCGGAGGATCCTTATGAGAAAGCCATGGCTCGGTTCTGGGCTAAGTTCCACGATGAGAAGGTATAATTTGATCATTTAACTACTCTTTAGTCTTTTGTGGAAGTCACCTTTTTTTAAACAGCTCAGATTTAGCAAACCAGGCAAAACTTATTTGGATTGTATTTGACCCATTCAAACTTCAGATTTGTTTCTATTTGAGCCCAAAATGAAATGGTAGTAGCACTAAATTTTAGTCAATATCGTATTTGTAAAGTTTGGTAGTTTAATTTTGTGTCTCACTTCTTTTTTGTGTGGTGTGTATATAGTGCTTGCCTGCGATATTTCAAGCTGTGTCGATCAAAGAGGATGGGCGAGAAAAGGCAGAGGAAGAAGCTTGCGAGTGTCTAAAAACGCTTGAAAGTGCGCTGAATGGAAAGAGATTCTTTGGGGGAGATACAGTTGGATTTGTAGACATTGCTGCCAGCTTTATTGCCTTTTGGCTTAGGATCATTGAAGAAGCTACAGGGCACGAGATGCTGTCAGCTGAGAAATTCCCCGAGCTGTTCAAATGGGCTGACGAGTTTATAAATTGCAGCGTTGTTAAGGAAAGTCTACCTCCCAGAGACAAACTGTTGGCCTTCTTCAAAGCTCGCTTTGCCTCCAAATGAATGTTTTCGAAATGATTGTCGCCTGCTTGTTTCTGTTCTATCAGCTGTTTTTGTGTGTAATCTTGGTTTATTTTTAAATGTTCCAATAATGTAATCTGTATGTGTCTTGTGTTGCTTCATACAGATGATCTTTTTCTTGTTTTTGAGTCAGAAAGATAATTGATTATAAATGTAGCATTGTTGAGTTCTTCCATGCCCTTAAATAAAACCCTTTTGTCCTTTCAGGTTAACCCTCGAGAATACTAAATAAACAAAGCAGCTGAAGTTGAGAGATGATAAAATTAGTCCTAGATCCAAAACCTGACGCATGAGTAAGTTAATTAAAACCAAAAAAAAAGAAAAAGAGAGAGAGAATCAACACAATAAAAAAGTAAAGCAAACAGATGACTCCTCCCACCTTGTCAATTTAAAATAAAAGAGTGAGGCTGCGGCACAAATAGCCAAATTCATAGATCTAGATCTTTCCGTCTATGTGAAAAATGGATGAAAAAAAAAAATAGATGTAATAATATTGGGTACGACACGAAAATAATAATTAAAAATATGATATAAATAAAATACGAAAAAATAACACGAACACAATACGAATACATAAATATCTCAAAATTTATATAATATGAATTATTAATGTATCAAAATTCTATATATAAATTTAAGATGTTTAAAAAAAAATGAAGCTATCTACGTCGCCCTTTTCTTTTTTTTTTTTTATATATAAAGGGGACTTGATCCCTCCATTTTCTGTGAAAGGGGATACAAATGACATAATTTCATTCCCAACGATATCCTTTTTTTTATTTATTTTTTCCTTTCTATTTTTTGTTGGGGTTTATTTGTAAACTATTTGTAAACGGTGAAAGTGGAAAAGCAGTCAGATGATACATCATCAGATGATTGTACAAGGAAGGCGGTAGATTATCGAAAAGAAAGAGCGGAAAAGAATATATATAAATAAAGGAAAGGAATTCTTTTGATTGGACCAGGAATCAAATTTTGTATTCGGTGTGGATAAAAGATCTTCCTATGTTATACTATTCAATTCTCGACGGTGAATGTCCTTTTTTTTTTATTAAATTTATATATAAATTTTGGTTTTTAAATTTTTTAAATTTAAGTTAGTTTATTAAATATTAAAAAAATATGATGTAGAAAAATGAAAGAGTTTGTGAAATTTGGTGAGAAAATTTTAATTATTTTAGATTTTGTAATTCGTGTATTCGTGTTGTATTTGTGCGTGTTTAAGGTATTATATCCATAAGATAAATTTTGTAGATGAGGAATTTATGAAGGGTGTCAAAACACGATACAACACGAAAAAAAAATATGGACACAATACGAATATACAAACATATCAAAATTTATATAACACAAATTATTAACACATAAAATTTATTAAATTTAAGTTATTTTATTAAATATTAAAAAAATGTGATGGAGATAAATGAAAGAGTTTGTGAGAATTTGATGAGAAAATTTAAGTTAATTTAGACTTTGTAATTTGTGTATTCATGTCGTGTTCGTGTATTTTTAATTTTTATGTGTCATAATCGTGTTTAAGGTATTATATCTATAAGATAAATTTTGTAGATGACGAAATTTAAGGAGGGTGTCAAAACACGACACGAAAAAGAAACACAGACACGACACGAATACACGAATATGTCAAAATCTATATAACACAAATTATTAGCACATCAAAATTTATACAAATATAAAATGCTTTAAACACACGTCTCCACTTTGTTCCTTTCTTTTCTTTTCTTTTTTTTTATATTTTATTTTAATCATGTTTTTATCATTTTAAATTTATATTTATATTTAAGTTTTAGTTTTTTTTTTTAATTTTTTAAATTTAAGTAATTTTATTAAATATTAAAAAAATAAAAAATGTGATGGTGATAAATGGAAGAGTTTGTGAGAATTTGATGAGAAAATTTAAGTTATTTTAGATTTTGTAATTCGTGTATTCATGTCGTGTTTGTGTATTTTTAAATTTTTATGTGTCATAATCGTGTTTAAGGTATTATTTTCATAAGATAAATTTTGTAGATGACAGAGTTTAGGGAGGGTGTCAAAACACGACACGAAAAAGAAACACGAACATGACACGAATATACGAACATGTCAAAATCTATATAACACAAATTATTAGCACATTAAAATTTATACAAATATAAACACCTTAAACACGTCTCCACTTTGCCCCTTTCTTTTTTTTTTCATTATTTTAATCCTTTTATATCATTTTAAATTTAAATTTAAATTTAAATTTAAGTTTTAGTTTTAGTTTTTTTTTTTTTTTTTTTTTTTTTTTTTACATTTAAGTGATTTTGTTAAATATTAAAAAAATAAAAAATGTGATGGAGATAAATGGAAGAGTTTGTAAGAATTTGATGAGAAAATTTAAGTTATTTTAGACTTTGTAATTCGTGTATTCATGTCGTGTTCGTATATTTTTTAATTTTTTATGTGTCATAATCGTGTTTAAGGTATTATATCCATAAGATAAAATTTTATAGATGACAGAGTTTAGGGAGGGTGTCAAAACACGACATGAAAAAGAAACACAGACACGACACGAATACATGAACATGTCAAAATCTATATAACATAAATTATTAGCACATCAAAATTTATACAACTATAAAACACCTTAAACACGTCTCCATTTTGTCCATTTCTTTTTTTTAATCTTTTTTTTTTTATCAATTTAAATTTAAATTTAGTGTTTATTTTTAAAAGTTAAGTGATTTTATTAAATATTAAAAAAAATAAAAACTGCGATGAAGATAAATAGAAGATTTTATGAGAATTTGATGAGAAAATTTAAGTTATTTTAGATTTTGTAATTCGTTTATTTATGTCGTCTTCGTGTATTTTTAATTTTTTATGTGTCATAATCGTATTTAAGGTATTATTATATCCATAAGATAAATTTTAGTAGATAAGAGAGTTTAGAGAGGGTGTCAAAACATGACACGAAAAAAAACACGGACACGATACAAATACACAAATATATCAAAATCTATTAGCAATATTGAAAAAAACTAATCCGCAGCGTAGCGCGGGTCTACTATTAGTTTATATAAATATAAAATAACTTAAACATGATTATGATATAATAAAATATATGAATATAACACGAATATACGAATTATCAGATTAAAAAAAATAATACAAAGTATCTCAAATTTTGAAAGGGAGTTCATAATATGGACAGGAAAAAACCGATTATTATTATTGTAGCCCATCTGTTGCGGGGCTTTTCAGCACCATGAAAGGCTATGATTTCGATAGTAGGGCCAAAAATCAATACAAATTGATATTCATCTTCATTAAGTAGGGGAGACCAGAACAAGAACAATGCATTAACTGAGAAAGTAAATTACTTAAGCTACTTAGTAAACATGATCAACCAAACAGAAACAGCAGATCGGGGCCGATTAAAGCATACGCTCGTTAATCAAATTATTTTTTTATAAACCAAATTAGAAATATAAAACTTATCAGTGCTTGCTGGAGCTTGAAGATTCCTTGACGATGGTAACTGGGCAAGGAGCATGTGTCATAACGTAGCTGCTCACACTCCCCAAGATAATCCTGTTTTTCATCAAACCAACCAATGAAAAAACATCAGTGATGACACTGAGAAGATAGGAACAACAAAAATAGATCCTTTTTTTATGAACATATTTTGTGTACCTTTGAACGGTTCCAAGTCCTCTGCTTCCCATAACCAAAGAGTCAAGCTTTAGATCTTCAATAGCATCAAGAATTTTTTCTCTAGCATCTCCTCCCCAGTACAGTTTTGTGACAACGTGTATCTGTAATCGAAAATATAAATGTCAGCCTCAACTCTCAAGTCTCAAGTAATCCTATATATATTCAATGGAGATATAATAAATGGTCTTTTAAAGGTAAAAAAGGGTTTACCTCTTTTTGTCTAGAAGCAGTGTCAAGCATGTCAAGAACTTCAATATCAGTTTTAACATCGTACTTCTTCATAATCTCTGGCTGTCTAAACTCTGTCAAAGGAATAAGAGCTGCAAGATTCGAAAACAACCCAAGATTAGATCAGATCAGCAATGAAAGGAAAACTGAATCTTTTGAGCTTTTAATGTGAAAAAAAAAAAAGAAGAAGGAAAGAAACATACGAGAACCAGATTTGGCCAAGAGAGTGTTGCTAGACTCATCGAGAGAGTTAGGGTTGATGTAGATGATGTAAAGGGTGTCTCCTTTGTCAGCCAAGTTATCTATAGCCCATCTAAGAGCGCTCTTGCTGCTACATGAGAAGTCCATAGCCACCCCTATCTTCCTATCTCCTGGCATTTTCTTCCTTCCTAGAATTTTGCTCTATCTGCAATTTTCTTTTTCCTTTTTTTTTGGTTCTTGCGAGAAGAATCAACACGTTTCGTGTCTGAACGTTAAAGATAAAGGCAAAAGTTCTCTAATGCAAAAAGATGGTTTCAAGAATGAAGAGATAACAGCAAGCGCATGGCATTATATATATGGAAAGACAAAAGAAAAGGTGAAATGGAGTGCTCGTTTTGGAAGTTGGAAGGCCCAAGGAGAAAGGTTAATATGGGGCGTTGACGTGTTCATCAGGCCTTGTGATGGTTGGTATGATAACAGTGGAGCTTATTGCTTAGGCGTCCACACGATGATGGCGTGAAGATTTTCTTTTTCTTAGCTAATTACATTGAATTATTTTTTGCACGCAAGTGGATCATCATCATCAACTGTTGCCTCTGGGTTTTCCATGTGATTAAGATATGAATTGGAAATATTGCTTTCTTTGTTAATTATTCTCAACTTTGCTCAGTCAAAACCAATACAAATACTAATAATGTTTGACCTTGTAACTCCTGACTTTGTGGAATTGTTGTTTTGAAACGTAACTTTTATGATTAATCTTCTTTTAAAAAAAAGTTGTTGCCTAGAATTGTTATTTTGAAACGTAAAGTTTTATGATTGATATATCTTTGATTAGGCTTCTTTAATTAATAGCTAAGATCGTTGCTCTAAAACGTGATTAAAGTTTCTTTGTAGCTAGACAGCTTTGAGTTATTTCATTATTTAGGTTGTTATAACAAGCAATTTTTTGGCCTCTTTCCAATATTTAAACAAGCAAAGTTTTTATTGATGAATGACATCCTAATAATTAGATGATCAAGTTTGGGATTGCAGGAAGCTGCTTCCTTCCAACCTTCCCTAGTCAAAGCAGTCATTTTCATGCCTCATATGAAGAAAATGAAAAAATATATAACTATATATTTTCCCTTTCAAATGATGCAAGGCTTTTGAATCATAGTGTTCAATGCCTGGATAAAAATCAAAACAAACGATCAAGAATGTGACCCAAACCTAATTTTTTGGAGATCTGCAACTGCCAGTCATCTCTCTCGTAGAAAATCCAGGAAGCCTAGGAACCCTCTTAGGCCTTCAGCTTCAGGCTTCAACGAGCCAGGGGCAGGCCTACTTAACTAAATCTGAGTCGAACCTCTGTGGGCCGTAGAATGAGATTACCTGCCCAAATCATAGGCCAGCAAAATAAAGCAAACGCTCGGCTCTTGGTACATAGTGAGCTGCTTTGATAGCGGGCCATGCCCACCATCCTAAAACTAGCCTTCGAAATATGGTTCGGGTTTAACAAATTAAAACAATCAAATAAAACAGAACTAATAAACACATATAAAAATAAGATTATTATTTCTTCGAATGAAAGAAAAAAGATTAAGATGATAATTTTTGTAAAAGAATATTTGAATTCTACATCTTTTCAAAATACATTGTAAAAGAATAAGATTAAGATTTCCTGCCTAATTCCTTGCCAGAAAACGAAGCAAAAGATTGACTCTTGGGCCGTAGAGATCTGCTTAATATTATAGTCTTCGAAATATGATTTCCTGCCTAAATCATCTTGGATTCAGCTGTCGGGTGTCTAACTTAAATTTCTTGATGAAGCCCAAAAATAACATTCTCCTTGCGGTTGTGCATCAACAAAATTTACAGTGAGGCGCATGGGAATTCTTGTGAATCAGTCATGAATGCTGGGTGAAGACTGTTGTTGATGCTGTCATCAAAGATGAAGGGGAGTTTTTGCATGCTTGGAGTTGGAGTTGATTTCTCCGGGCAAACCAATCGCTCTGGAAAGATGTAGCTATGCTTATGGGAACTATTCAACAAGTGTTTTTGCAAGGATTAGGGAGATGGATGTGCGATTGTGAAAGAAGATTCTAGCGGCCAATTCTTCCTCCCAATCCCAATCATGTTGTTCTATCAGGCTCATCTAGTCCTTTGTTTGATTGTTGGGAGCCTTCAGCCTTCATATTAATCCAAGTTATTAAGAAAATATTGATACCAAATAATTGTAAACGCAATCTAAACTCTAAAGCTTTGCCCAATAGGAAACTAAATATTAAAAATAAGAATTGCCCACCCCCACAAAAAAAAATCTGCAGTAATTAAACCTGATGAGAGTAATGCATGTATCTCTGACATAATCATCTGCAGTAGAACAGAGAGACTCAGAGCATAATTATTTGTTGATATTAATTACTATTTCTAATGACTGTACTAAGGTTTGGTAACAAACTTTGAACCCTGGCCCTATTTTGCATCATTTGAAATGTACCTACCATTAAATTTTGATGATTAAATCAAATTAAACCAAATCAAATCAAATCAACAAATCTTAATTCTAATATATTTGAATCAGTTATAAGAATCAAGACATAAAAAATCCACATACTTATTTGTAAGAGATCCTAAGTTTCAGGATGCTTAGACGTAAGCTAAGATTTTGAGCTTTCTTTAATCTCTTTGTGCATTAGTCACGAAAAGTTTTGCTCATTTAGCACCACACTCAGACGTCAATGTGGTGCATTATTTTAGGACATTATCTAGCAATCATTACCCATTCATCACTGTTCTTTGGTCTCGAAGATGCAGTACATCGCTTAATTAAAAACGCCCAACATTAATTCTATTATTTCGGTTTATATCAAAATATGTGACGGAATTTTACGTTTGCTGTCACAAGCCTACCGTAACCTCTTCTTTATCCGAGCTTCGGACCAATAATGCAAGCACAAGCGACTTTGAATAATTCTATTATTAAAACGGGAATGGATAAAGCAGGGAATTAGCTAGCTTTTTTAACAATTAAGCTGGATTTCCGCTTCTATTTTCCACTTAATCAGCAGATTTGGTAAAGTGCTAAAGATTTGTGTGTTTTTGGTTAAGTCAAAATGGTAGCTGCAAATGCCCAACGGGGAAGACACTCCCAAGAGTTTCTGTGGTCAAAGTTTTGGCTAATAGAAGCCCCCAAGAGTTTCTGTGAACAGTGAGACACTCCCACCATAAAAAGAAAAAGGGAAACGACAAGCTTCAGACAAAAAACCCATTCTTCCCCGCTAATAAGGCAACATATTCGAGACCTTGGAAAACCTTTGGGTGCATTATCCAACTCTTTTTTGCTGTTAATTGTTTATGATTAATGATTGATTACCAATAATCAGACATGTTTAGGCTTATAGATATACACCTGGTCTGCTAAAGGCGCCAGCAGTCACTGCACTTAAACCAGCCCCTTTTTTTTTTTGTTTTGTTAATAACCTTTTGTTTCTATTTGATGGTGCTTTGTTGCTTAACGTTTTTCCTCAAAATCTGCCAAAACCCTAGTGCCCAACATCATAGATCTTTTACAATACTGCTTCTGGATTTAGTGGATTGGATTATGTGTATATTCTTTTCTTGGATGTCTTAAAATTTAGAAAGGGCCATTAGTTTAAGCACCCTGTTTCAATTACAATACAAAACCCTATTGATATTAGACAGTGGGAAAAAAGGGCTTAAAACTTGCCAATTGTCATCCCGTGACATATACTAAAGTTGGCGAAACAAGTATGAATCATCAATTACAAGATATGCAAAAAATTTGGGGGAAAAAAGAAGACTTGTTCATATGGAATGTCATAATAGTGTTTCCCGCTTGATAATGTAATGGTGGAAATTGGAAAACAACATACTAGCTTATTATATGAGGAACCTTGACAAGGATAAGGATATAGACTTTGAAGAGGAATGAGATCTTCCAACTTTTACATTTTCAATTCTTTAGTTAGGGTTAAAACTTGTACTAACATTATTATTCATAAATCTAATAATTCGTGTATTCGTATCACATTCATTTTATTTGTTCGTGTCATTGTCGTGAAGTTATTGCTTGCCACTTTCCCAGTAGCTTTTACAAGCAAAGGGCGGTGCCCTCTGATTGCTTAAAACATGGATGCATGCATGTGAGAGTTAGGAAAAAGAAATTTTAATTAGTGATAAGATCAAGTTACTTCCCATATATAATGAACGAAAAGAGGCCAAATTTATTAATGATAGAAGATCCCCATGTGCAATTTTTGCCCACGTCAATTTGGTCCTTGAAACCATTATACAAGACAGTACCCAAAACTATTCAATTTTGGACTACTAATTCAATTTTTACATAAAGCATGTTAAGGAATTTGAAAATCTGATTATTTAATTGACATTAAGTGAATGAATGGTGTAAAAGTAATACTATAATTAATTCAGAAAAACATTATATACACATAACAGTTTTATAAATTTCATGTACGCATATACAAATTTGATAATATAAAGATTAAATTAAAAAAATAAAATATGAAAAAATCACACATATATATAATTTATTTATATAAAATATGTGCATGCAGTATTATCCATTAATCAATCAAAGGAAGAATTTGGAAAGAACCCTGAATTTCTATGAAGCACTCGTACAAAAAAGAGATTGTGTTTAGACTTTTGGGAATAATTTTTTGAAACTTTTGAATGCAAAATCTTATTTTTCTTCAACTTTCCAAGATTTTGTTTGATAAATCTGCTGATCATGGTGTTTGTTGAAATTGATCACACCATAATTAAGAGCAGTGTACTCAAAGGTAAAAAATCTATTTGACAGTCTTTGGGTCCATGGTCATGCTAGGATATTTTCAGCTGCTGCTCATTATTTTGCTTCCTACGTCGCTCAAACTCAATTGCCTTAATTCTCCCCAAGCATGTGAAGGATTGGGACCTACCAATATATATTTCCTTTACCATATTAATAATTAATATATACTATAACAAAGTAATATATTATACAACAAAATAGAGAGCTTATCATTGTGAATTGTGATACAATCTATACTATACATAATGAAGAGTGATTGGATTAGTGTGACGAATCAAGTGACACCAATTTATTTAAAAAAAATATATAAAAAAAATTATTATATTAAATAACATAATAAGGATAGTGATATCTTTTTAGTTTTTTATATAATTTTTATTTTAAAAAAATTATCAATTTTTTATTTTAAAAAAATTATCAATTTTTTACTTAAACCTACCCATTTCTTTTTAAAAAGCTATTCATACATACAAACTATTTAGTATTTTTTTTTTTTTTCATTCACTCATATAGTAAATATGTCATAATCTAGTACAACATAACATGTTTGACAAATTATTAGTGTCACGTTACAAAATCAGGCTCATAGGGTTTGCATGATACAGCTGCCCATTTAAAGAATCTGCTTCACATCATCACAGCACTTCAAAAAGAGTTAACTTCTAATAGAAGAATAACCAAAAAGCTAGCGACGCATGTGCTACCCAAAGTGAACAATATAATTTATTTTTGGATAAATTTGAAAAATATCTATTTCATTGAGAATAATTATTTAATGATTTAATTGATAAAAATAATTTAAAAATGAAAAAATTTAAAATTATTAAAAAAAAACTTGTGAAGAGCAATATACCTTTAATGAAATAAAAAATATTTGTTTTCCCTCATCTTCCTGCTTTTCTCCCTTATTCTCCATCTTATTTTCTCATAGGTTATCATTTTGACCTATCATAGATGTTGTGGAGAGTAAGGCTTTTAAACCTTTTGATATTTCCAGATTAGTGAGATAAGGTTGATAGAATCATTGTCTGAAAAGTTGGTCATTTATTGTTTTGATGCGGCCATCGCAAGATATTTAAGGGCATGAAACTGGAATGTTAAGAAGGCAACTAAAATTCTGAAAAAAACTTTAAAATAGAAAACAGAATATAAACCAAAAGAGATTCGCTGGATATGTTACAAACCAAAGGATTTTTTCTTTTTTCAAAATGTTAATAAATAATTAAAGTAGAAGAAGCCCAATTCAAAGTCTGCGAGAAAGAAAAACGGAAAAACTAAAGTTAAATTTGTTTTTTCCGTTTCCTTGTTAACAATTTTAAAGTTTTATATATATATTTTTTTATCCATTATATCATTTAATAAATTATTTTTTATACACAGCATGTTTTTTCATTTTCCCTTTATTTTTCCATATCCATCCCAAAAACTTATCCATTACAGTAACGATTTTAATGAGCAATGAGTAAGGATCGGAGGTGGGAAGATTTGTGATTAAGTAAAATTGATATTTTGCTTATGAAAGATAATTGTCGCACTCACAAATCAAAGCTGTAGTATACATATCTTTTAAAGCTTTAATCAGCTGGAATTGAGGCCATTCAAATCAAATCCAAACCATCCATTTTGAAAAACAAGAATCAACTAGTCAAAACAAATTGCTAGCTACCTTCTAAAAATGAAAACAACGTTTTTCTATTATCTTTCGGCGTGAAAGTTCAAATTACGGTGAATTAATGATTTTATTAAAATGATAAAATTCGATTCTATTTCTAGTGGATTTGAAAAAGGGAATGAAATAGAGTTGATGGAAGGGTGTTGCGTCCACGAGAGGAGCGCCGTCCAACGACGGCAAATGCGGAAGTTGAAAAGCACACGCCGTAATGATGTGTACAGTTAACGACACACGTTAAAACAGACGGAGGAAGGAAAAGAGAAAAAGGTTTGACGATTGATCAAAAAGTTAAAACTGCTGAGTCAAATGATCTGATCTGATGCATCTCCATCACCACGTCATCTTCCTTTTGGTTTGCCTAATTGCCTTTTTAGTGGAAACTCCTTTATTTACGAAAAAAGGCAGTAAATTACACTTTAATTAGCCTTCTTATTTATTAGTAGAGGTATTCATGAGTCGAGTTAAACGTATCGGATTGCGATTTAAATTTTTTTTATTTTTCATATTTAAATTCAGTTTTGAACGGGTCCGAATCATTGTTCATTTATTAATAAAAAATATTATTTTTATTTTTTAATATATATTTATAATTAAATTTTAAAAAAATAATATTTTTTAATACGTGAATAGTGATCCGAGCCGAGCCGGCCTGGATCATAAATATTAAAATTCAAATCCGGTCCAATACGAATCGAACCTGCCGAATTGTCCGACCCGTGAACAGGTCTATTTTTTAATCATCCAAAAACCAAACTATAATTAATTTATCTAACTAAATGAGTGATGCTACAATAACAATATGGTGGACAAATTAAGGAACTCTAGAATATCTAGACTGTTGATATGTATCAAGTGCAAGTAAGCACTAAATTGGATTTTATTTTTGTTTTTGAGAAATAATTTATTTTTTAATATATTGATGATAAAAAAGTTTCATTTCATAAATAAAATTAAAATATTATCACATACTTTATTGGTAGAAGGATCATGTAAAAAAGACAAGGGCCAAATCATAAAATTAGGGCTCAAAAGGAATAGGTGGGGAATAAAACATAAGTTAAAGATGAAGTCTCCATTTGTGAATTTGGATCGTTCCCCAACAAAACTTACATACTTAGCATGCATTTATATCCTTAAAATCTAAGAATTCACGAACGAATCCAAATAATTAATGGTTGCATTGACCAAAACAGCAAAAATTACAAGGAGTTTTAAATGAGAATTGAATAAACCTATTTTTAAGGAGTAGCTTGAAACTAGCTAATTATACTTCGCAAAAAGCATAGACAATTGGGAAAAAAAAAATCATAAAGCAACATATACAAAAGGGGATAGCCTAAGGCCTCGTTTAGCATTGCTTATGGCACAGCTTTTGATGTCAAAAGCTGTTTTTCATCGCAAACGCAATGCTAAACAGATAAAAAAATTTGATTTCTGCTGTTGAAACCATGGTTTGAAAAGCCAAACCAAAAAACCAAAAAATATATAGCTTTTAGGCTTTAAAAGCTGGCTTTTGGATAAAATGATTTTATTATTCTCACATCTCTACACTTTTATTATTTTAAACATATCTTTTTTTGACATTTCAATTTCCTACAACACTTTTTCACAGAAATGTTAAAAACTTAAAAGTTTTTAAACAACATTTTTTCATCACACATTATAAACACACTTTTTTCAACTTGAATTTTTTTCAACCCAAACTTTTTTCAACAGCAATGCTAAACTAGCCCTAGAAAAAAAATGGGTTGGGTTTTAAACCTGATAGCCGATCCCATTTGTCTCAATCGACTGTGCTAAAGATCTTCTGCTCCACCCCAAGCTGATCCCAACACAGGCTTTAACTGAAAAATTTGAAAATGGATATGTACATGTTACTTTTTCATCTATGATCTACCAAATAAAACCAGGGATCGATCGAATTACCGAAAGGATTTTTAGTCCAAAAAGAAAAGAAAAAAGTGGAGAAAGTACTGTTTGTAACGTGAACAAGGTGAATACCAATAATTCTTAAGGGCAAATGAGTAAACAAAGTCTTAGGAGAGTGTAGTAGTAAAATACAGTAACCTATGTGCAAAGGATCCCTGGATTGCCAAGTGGACAGCATAGCCAGGACAAATGTGTGCTATTGGGGGGAGCCATAGCCCCCACGTCGTGGCTAATGACGTTAAAAAAATTGTGATTTTATTTTTTTGTTTAGATTCCAATAAATAAACCCCAGAGAAGTGAAAAATAAATTGCCTAAAATCTCGAACTTTGAAAAGAAACGAAGCAAAGGAAAAAGAAAAATGTGGCCCTGTCAGCTGTCACATGCTGTTGCCCAAGTGGTCTCTATATTCCAAGTGGACCCACTTTGTTCTACTCTCAAAGCACAAACTTAGCTGGCTGGCTACAACTCCTCCATGGACCCCACTCTATGGCATTGGCAAGGGCGTGTTTATTACCTTCCTCCGTTAGCGAGCGGAAGACTCAGCCTCGCCTTTTCTGCGACCCTCTTGCTCTTTCTGTTTCTTTGCTTTTTATCACTCTACGCATACAAATCTCCATTTCACCTCTCTTCCCCTGTCTCTTTCACTCAGTTGTTACAGTTACTACTATCTTAATACTGAATTATTAAAAATAAAAAATTTAAGAATCAGGATTTTGGTTTCCTCTTATATTTTTCGCTTTTTTGGTTTGGCAGGGCCCCGTAGTCTGCCAGAGCCAGCAAAACCAACAGCAACAAGGGTGCAACTGCTTATAATTATATCTTAGCCAAGCAGCAAACCACCCATTACTCTACTCATCACCATCAAATCCCCCCTTTCCCTTGATATTTTTCGCTTGTTACTCTCCAGCTTCTTCTTCGCTTATTTCCTTGGGTTTTCGTTCTTTTTCATGGCTGAGGTTTTAGACGGCGGTGAGTTTTGGCTTCCGCCTCAGTTTTTAACCGACGATGACTTGTTCATGGACAAGACTAAAGCTAAGAATACTCCCAAGAATCTAAAAGATGGCTTTGGATTAGAGTTTGATAGTTCTAAGTCTTCGTTTTCCTACGAGTTCCCTTCTGGGTTTGGGCCTTTTGGGTTCTCTTCTGATCTAAGTTCTCCGGTTGAGTCCGTGGTGGGTTCTACCGAGACAGAGAGTGACGGAGAAGATTACCTCGCTGGGTTAACTCGTCAAATGGCTCGCTCTACTCTCGAAGAAGATTTTCGCCGAAACGACCGCACGTTTGCCTCTGAAATCTCTAAGGTCTGTTAAAAGAACTAAACACAACATTCTCCGATAAGTTTTTGATTTAAGGATTATTTCTTATTCATGTTTCATTTTTTTTTTTTTCATTTTTAGGATTGGGTCTTGTCCAGTTCGCCGGAATCTACCCTATGTGCGTTTAGGAGCGGTTGCGGTTGCAAGCAAGGGTCTAGCCGTGGAAGCCCAAACTGTCAATCTCGAGTTTCATCACCGCCAGGAACATGG
This sequence comes from Fremontodendron californicum, assembly GCA_030761205.1. NCBI lineage: Eukaryota > Viridiplantae > Streptophyta > Magnoliopsida > Malvales > Malvaceae > Fremontodendron > Fremontodendron californicum. Next base: position 5,367,691 of record JAULJL010000009.1, on the reverse strand, counting down.
GCTCTACTGTATGCAGCGGCAGAGGAAGTAGCAAGGGTACGAATGAATGAAGAATCATACGGTAGATTCAACAACATAGGCCTTTTGGGTCCACCAGCCAGAAAACCCTCGCCAAGCCTCGATCTCTCTGGCTTTTACCCTCACCAGTCTCTTTCTAACCAGAAGTTCCAGGCCACTCAAGTAAAAACCTCAAAACATAGCTAAAAATGCTTTGTTCTGATTTTTTTCCCTGTGCAGGGTAGTAATTCGGCTGGGTTTTTTTTCCTTATGTTGCAGTTTCAGCAAATGAAGCAACAGCAGCTAATGAAACAACAAAACGCATCAGTTTGGGGAGGACAGAAGCAGCAGCACCAGCATGTTGTCCAAAACAGAGTGAGGAATAGTAATAGTAATAGGCCTTTGGGTTTGTCCCCATCTGCATGGCCCCCTCTGCAGCAGCAATCCCAGCCGCAAAATGGGTCTGGGATGCGGGCTGTTTTCTTGGGCAATCCAACTGGTAAAAGGGAATGCGCTGGAACTGGTGTTTTCTTGCCTCGCCGTATTGGTACTCCTGAACCCCGCAAGAAGCCAGGTAACTGTTTCATGATTGTTTTTTTATTTATTTATAAAAATGTACTGATATCTTTGATGTTCCTAGATCTGATTTTCCTTTTTATCTTTGTTATTCTGGCAGCTTGTTCTACTGTTTTGCTTCCAGCTAGAGTGGTTCAGGCCTTGAACTTGAATCTTGATGAGATTAGTGCTCAACCCCAGCTTCATCCCCGGTTTAACGCAAGTGTCACTGCTGATAGTGGTAAAAAAAATTGTTTGGCAATCAAATTTGATATTCTACTTTGTAAAATTACTGTTCAGTTTATTTGGTTTTTGACTGTGATTTGGCAATCTAATTTGTAGATGCTAGTTTGAGGCTTCGAAGTGGTGGGAATGACTTTGCAAATCCGAAGCAGCGCAAATTTAGGCCACAGCAAGGAATCAGCCATGAAATCCGGTTACCTCAGGAATGGACATATTGACTCAACTTTGCATTGCATCTGGTGGTTGGCTAATTTCTGTTGGTTTTTTAATTTTCTTTTTTGGGAGTTTCTAGTTAAGTAGAAAGAAAAATGGAAGTTGGTAGTTTGATAGAGGGAAAATAGTAGTATAGTTGTATAATGTTAAGAAAGAAAATGTGGTGATTATAGTTTCAGGAAAACTGATGGGTTACAGGCTTACAGCACAGCCAGAAGCTTTTTATTCATTTGGTTGGGCTGGGGGTTACTCTTTTGTAATCTGGGTTTTGGTCAATAAGTTTTGAATTTTGTTGAAAATGAAATGTTAATGAAAGAAATGGGGTTTTACAATATCCTCCCCAATCTTTTGCAGAACATGAAAAGAGAACTGAATTGCCGTGAACATGGGTTTGATCTTACTACTCCATTCACTTTATTATTGTCTTTTTGAGCTTGTAGAATCCCCCCCCCCTTTTCCAACCTGAAAATTGCGATTGAAAAACCACCTGTTGTTCAATTGCCGTGCCATATATATTTAAATATTTAATAAGGGGTCAAAGCACAATTAAAAATTGCGCTTTAGATGTGAATTCCGTATGTTTTCTTAGCTCTGATTCTTTCTTTCTTTCTTTCTAGAGCAATGGGCATTGTTTGAACATTGGCCGTAGTGCATTGGATGTTAAATTAATTGATAAATCGCGTCTCTGATAGGTACTAATGCTGGAAGCTGGAATTTTATCTACTATTAGAAGGATCTTTTGCTTTCCCCAAGGCTCAGCAGCTCGATTTTCACTTTCTTCTCACCAAATCAGTATTTATTTATTTATTTATTTATTTATTTACTTTTTAAAAAAAATACGTGATTGGTTAACTAAAAAGAAAATCCCATTTAAAATTAAAACAAAAGTTGGGAAAATGATTTGTGTATACAGTAAAAATGATGAATTTCCCTTAGGAGGGAAGCATACATGAAATTGGCAGTGTTTGAGGGTAGTGGACCAAAGCTTAAGGTAAGGTTACTTTTACACGTGTGAAACATTAAGGTCATTTTCTCTCTTTTGCGATCTTCCAATATCCTTTCTCTTTATTGAGAGGAGCAGAGATCTAAAATTAATGAATTTGATTTTGAACCACCTTTTCTCTACCTTAAAGATATTGTTGCATTAGCAAAGGCCTTCTGAGTTCTGACTGAGGGCTGAGTCGGCTGATGGAACAGAAACCAAGCCCATATTGTGTAATGTAGGCTATCTTAAAATTTTTCCCTGGAAATATTTGTGAGCAAGAAACTTTCAATCAAGTGTTTTTAGATACAAGAGTGTCATCCTGTCTCATGCATGGTAACTGAAACAATTTATTCTATTCTGTGATTTGTCAGCTTTTACATGATGTTAGATAGCATGTTTTCAGAGTTTGTTAATTTCCTTTTCCCGTTTTATTGCTTGAAGAATCTGTTACATCTGAATGTGGCCGCATGCTTCCACAAAATGAGAGAATGCAGAAATTCCATTGAGGCATGTAAGAAGAAGGTGTGTTATGACTTCAAATTGAAACTCTCTCTTTATCTAGAAGATGAAATGTTATTGTGATTTTATCGGAGTCCATGGGAAGGGATACATGATTATGAATTTATGATCATAAATAACCACAGGTAAAATCCCTTTTTGTACAAGAGTTGAAGGATATTCAACATAATCAGTTTGCGACAAAAATAACTCTTTTGTTGGTTTCTGAATTTTGGTAAGGATGACTTCAGTACATCACCCAGGGAAGAAATAAAAAGAGTAGATCTGAACATTTACTTTGCCCTGAGCTGCCTCTGTTTGACTTGTTTACTTAACTAAATAATTGATTGTCTGAGGATATCCATCAAATTTGGATCTTCTTATGTTCTACTGGAACTATGTAGGTTTTAGATGCAACCCCCCCTGTACATGTGAAGACTCTATACCGTCGTGGAATGGCATACATTGCAGCTGGAGATTTTGAGGAAGCAAGAAGTGATTTCCAAATGGTAGTTATTACAATTAGTTAAGTTTATCTGGTTAAGAACTGGATTTTTGACCAATTTCTAAACCCGTTTCTGGATACTATTAGATGATCAAAGTCAATAAGTCCTCAGAACCAGATACAACAGCTGCTTTAGCGAAACTGAAGAAGCAAGAGCAGGTCTGTTAATCAGCGATATTTTCTTTGCCATTAAAAACATAGTGGAAATATGGGCAGAAAGTAGAGAGCAAGGCTAGGAAACAATTTAAATGACCACTTGACAAGAAGCCAGGAGAAATTGCAGAAATTCAAGTTAAAGATAGAGCAGGAGATGAGATCACTGGTGAAAACCAGAAAAATAGTGAGGAGAGGTCATCATAAGGGGATAAACCAGAAAAAAGATTTTCATGAAGCTGCTGCTGATGAACCTCGAATAGGCTGTTTTTACAACTTGTGGCCTATGGATAGAAGACTATTTTCAGCTCTTGGGCTTCAAAGAGGTACCACACTTTGATATTCTAAGGTCGGACCCTAAACTTGCTATGACTGTAGTTCGTGTCTGATACATTGCATTGGCTGCAGAGGTGCTTAAATTAGTTTCTCGGAAAGAATAAACATTTTAATTGTAATTTTTTATACTAAATTACTGAATAGTGATAAACAAAAGAAGAGCAAAAGGTTTCTTCCTGTCCTTTCTTATAGTTTTATCAATGGCATTCTGTTTCATAGATTTCTGCTTCTTCAAAATCTAACAACTCAGAACTCAAAAAAATTCAGCCCATTTCTTCTATCATGTCATTAGATTGAAACCAACTGACCCAGAAACTTTCTTTCACTGCTTCTTCGCTATAGACTCCAATTAGGCTTAATGCATACAAAATACTGGGTAGCAAGGCGAAAGCTTTCACATTTAGTACACAATAATAGTCAGGAACAACCTAATTTAGTTAATTTGCTTTTCATTTTTACTTGAACTAACCGCCGTAGCAGCGGCGAGCCAAGGTGAGGCAATCCAGCCAATGCAAGGTCTCGGCATTGGGGTCCCTTTCAATCACAACATCAGAAACAGTGACCTGAAACTCACCTCTATAGCTGGTGATCCTGCCGCGCACTCTGGCCACTTTCCCAATCTGGACATCGGCGGCGAAGCGTTTCGCCAAGTCGGAAATAACTCGAAGTGTTGCCGGTTGGCGGGTGGAGAAATAACGGGAACTGAGCTGGTTGAGCCAGAGTATGCAGGTAATAGAGGCGGTGCCATCATCGAGCGTGAATTTGAAGAATTTGTTGGGTTTATGGTCCCGGGAAGTGACTACACCCAGGATTTCGGTGCGTGAGATAGGGTTACCTTTGAGGTAGAAAGTGGATGAGTTGGTGGGGGAGAGAGTTAGAGACAGGAGATCGAAACCTAGGAGCTTGACATGGGTGTTTTGCAGTGATGGTTGATCCATCAATGGCAAAAAAAAAAAATAGGACGTTTTGTTTTATTTTGTTTTTTTGGCTCAGAGAAATAAGAGAGGAAGATTGGTTGCCTGGTCAGCGTAAGCCCTAATGGCTTGCTAAACAATTTGGGGGGCGGGGGAGGAATCCAAAGGTTTTTTTAACATTTTTTTTATTTATTAAAATATCGTTATTTTTAAATTATTTTTTTAAATTTGTTTTTTTTAATTAATTGAAAAATCGTCATTATTCATGATGATTTTTCAATTTAATTTTTAAATTTTTTTGATTTTTTACATTGAAAAATCGTCACCATGGGTGACGATTTCTCAAGATGAAAATTCAATTTTTTTTTTACTTTTAATTATTAAATAATAAATTTAAATTTAAAATAAAAATTATATAATTTATAATTTTAAAAAATAAAGATTTAATAGTTTTTATATATAGTTTTTATCCCATGGTGGTATAGGTGTCCATGGGTCGGGTCGGGCCCATGTATGGTATCAACACCACATTTGCTTGCCTAAGCCACTGTAGCGATTTTTCAATTTTTTTTTAATTTTATAAAATAATAAAATTTAAAATTTAAAAAACAAAATTAAAAAAAAACAATTTATCAAAATTTAAAAAATTATATTCATAATTAGACCTGTTCATGAGTCGGGTCGCGACCCGAAATTTTTTTCCTTGCCCAAACCCATTTCGTGTAGGGCCGACCTGAAAGCCAGTTTGAATAATAACAAATTTAAAAATTATATAAATACAATCCGGGTTTACCGGGCTGGACTTACCACCATGTAGACTTGTCCAAGGGCCGGGCTACCCGCCCATGCTCGAAGGCCTGCCCATATTTGGAAGGGCTTGGACAAAAAATATAGGCCCGAAAAATGGGTTTGGACAAAAAATAAGGCCGTTTAAAATATGGGCCAGGCCTTGGCTCCAACGTTCAAGGCCCGAGCCTAGCCTAGCCCAGTCCATTTTCTAATTAAATAGTATATTATTTATATTTATATATATTATGTAATTTATGTCATAAAAGTTATATATATATATATATATAATTATAGTGTAAACATTAAAAAATATGTTAAGTTGTCCATGTTTAACAACTTAATAAAAGAAAAAAAATATAAAATTATTAAAAATTAAAAATATATATTATTTAAAAAAATAGAAAGAAATAATATGGGCTTGCCTAAACGGGCTTGGACAAAATTTGAGGTCCATATTTCGGGTCGGGCCGGACAAACAAATGTGGTGTTAATACCATATATGGCCCGACGCATATTTTAAAAGAATAAAATATATATATATATATTAAAAGAATAAAAAAAGAACAAAAAGGAAAAAAAAGAGAAAAAAATTTATAATTAAAAATAATAATAAAATAAAGTACTTTGGGAAATCGCCACTGTAGGTAAAAAATTAAAAATTAAGTTGAAAAATCACCATGGTCCATGACGATTTTTCAACTGATTAAAAAAAAACGAATTTTAGGAAATAATTTCAAACCATCGGTATTTCGGTAAATAAAAAAAAAAACCCAACAATATTAGGATAAAAAAATCGAAATCGAAATTCTCTGCCCCATTTTCCTGCCACTATTCGTGTCCTTTTAACGAGTCACTTTTTTTTTTTATATGTTCGTTTTTAATGTTTGACCCGATTTTTTATTTAATAAAAAACTGATTTCGCTTGATAAAAAAAAAGACGATGCAAATAAAAGAGATAGTGTCGTAGAATTCATCTATTCGATCATCGGTAAAATATCGATTGATCGTATTTGTATTCCGTAAACTCCGTTAAAAAGTTAAAAAAAAACAAAACAAAAAAAAACGATACCAACAAAATGAACCCATGACTCGTTACTAGAATAGAAACACGGGTAGAGATAAAGAAATGGAGGCAAAAATTTTCTATTGGGAAAGGAAGGATTTTTTTTTTTAAATGGGAACAATTTCTAGGACTATTTTATTCGCACAAATTAGAGTACATATTTCCTAGAAGAGATAATTATAATTTTAGTTTTAAAACATAAATTTTTTTATTTTTATTTCAGTCTTAAATTTTTTAGATATAAACATTCAATTTTAAAAATTGTTAATATGTTAAAAATTAGTCTTTCAATCATTGTTTAAATAGAAATACTAACAGAAATCTTAGCTGGCATATAATAAACACATGTGGATGTCATTTCAATAATTTATAAAATATTACAAAATTATTTTTAAAAAAAACCTCCTTATAAAGATTAAAAAATCACTACTTTATTTTTTTACTTTTCTATTCTCTCATTAAACTAACCGTTTTTCTCTCTTTCCCACTAAATCAACAGTTTTTAATGAAATGAAGTAAAGTTTTTTTTATCTTTTATTTGAAACTTTTTTTTTTCTTTTGACAAATAATTTTTCTAATATTTTACAAATTAATGAAATGCTATGTAAGCTTTACATGTGATTTATGATATGCCATATAAATTTTTTATATAAACTTTCAATTAGCGTTTCTGTTCGAAGAGCGACTAAAAAACTTTTTTTTAACGCATTGATAACTTTTAAGATTAAATATTTACAAGTAAAAATTTTAGGATTGATATGAAAAAAATATGTATGTTTTAAGACTAAATTTATAATTACTCTCTTTCCATACATATTTTTTTTTTTATATTTTAAAATTTATCTTGACGATTAGTGATAACAATAGATGATTATTTTTCCATTGAACATTTGAATCCCTATAAAAAAAATTGCAAAGATTGGTAATTTTGAGTGCTAATCACATCATGATCAGTACTAATTAAGTGTCGAATTTATATTAAAACTCTAAGAAAAGAAAAGAAAGGGTTTTTGGAAATTTGTATACCATCTTGCTGCCGTATTGGAAAGGTCCACATACAATAGTTCACCTGCTAAACTACAAGCCTATGGTTTATTAATTTTAGCAAGGTCGTAATCATAATAAAAAATTTCATTTCTTGAGTCTTTTGTATCTTTTTGGGTTACCTTTTCTACAATGGGATCTTTTGTGACTTTGGCTTCTTCTTGGCCATTGTCAATCACTTTTCACTTCTTAGTCCCTTGATCCTTAATTAACCCAAGAACAAAACATAGTAATTATTTAAGAGCTCTTGAGGGTTGGATTAAGCCCTATTCATACTGGCCGTGGCCGTGATATTCACAGTGCCACAATCCTTAGAAAATAACTACAATTCATCAGATCCATACCCATAAAAGTATAATAAAAGAACCCTACAAAGTGAACCGTCAGAGAGAAACTTGACAGTACAGCAAGACCAGGATTTGCCTATGCAGGACGATATAGCGAGATCATTTTGCAAATTTAAATTTTTTTTATAATATTGATGTATGATTATTTTTATTGTCAAAAACTAAAAAATATAGAAAAAGTAAGAGTATAAAGTGTTTGAAAATAAATAAAAAAAAATAAAAAAAAGATTTATTTTAGGACATCACAAAAAAAAAGTGAACACTTAACATGAGATATAAGAAGTATATGTTTATGGTAGGAAAGAGAGGATTACAACTTGAATTCTGAATTTCTAACATAAGCTTTATATCATGAGAATTCAAATGGGTTCAGGCAACACGACCAGTACTGTAATACAATCAAATTTTAGAAGGGATACCGTTGGGAGACATGTACTGCTGCTCGCGATCGGTTTCCTTAGCCAGAGCACGAAACTTAACGATGAAGAACCCGATCCCATGGCCTGCAACGGCAGCTACGAAGATTCCGAGGTTGTAGGACATGACAGAGAGCATAACCATGTAAGCAAAGCACATTCGGAGGGTGTAAACACAAGCCTGAGTGAAAGCTCCAAGGATAGATCTGGTGCCAGGTTTAACTGCTGGTAAAATAGACAGAACCTCAATAGCCGCGCCTAGCAACAGAACGAAGAAGAGGGCCAACACGTACATGCCGGAGTTACTTTCAGGCCATCCAGAGAACAGAATTGTTACATCTTTACCCCAGTAGAAGCTCATGTGCATATCCATCGATTTCATGCTACTACTCGACATAGATCCTGAATTAGGCATAGGCGTCATGTCCATGCTACCATGAGACATTTTCTGGGAGTTCTAGGGAGAGAGGAGGGAGAAAAACTCGAGAAATTGGAGAGTTGCCAGAGGTAATTTTCTTGGGGGTATCCGTTTTTAAACAAACAAGCAGGAAATAACGACGAAATTACCCCATTGGAAACGATGACGAATATTTAAGACACGCATGACCAATGACCACTTGATACCCCTTTTTTTTTTTTTTCTCAATTTTTGTTTGTTTCTTGGCAATTTTTTATCTGTAAAAAAATGAAAGGAATTGTAAAGGAAGAATTACTAGTTAGTTCCTAATTCTAAAGCATCGATTGCAAATATTAGTAATTATTGGAGGAATCATAGAAGGGTTTGACTCCAGCGGTGGCAATATTTGTGACACATCATTATATACATCTTTGAGCAATTAATATAAGCTATGGTCTACATCTAATTATAAGTAATTGGGGAGAAAATGGTCGTTTCCCCTCTCCGGACGTTGTTGTTGGATTGGGATGTAAACTTTGTCCATTTCATGGCTCTGATCTGATCATTAATTGTTTGATGAAGATGAAGTTGTCAGACTTACTAGCTATTAGACTAATATAAGGATTCCTGTATGAAACTATGAAAGTCATTCTGATTTTATTCCTTGTGTCATTATTCAGCAATCAAGCACCTAAAAAAGATGCATATATATAATAGGACCTGGACCAGTAACAGTACCTAGTACCTAGTACCTACTCTCTCATCATTATTTAGCTTCATCTCTCCATTATGAGAAAGATCATGCTCTCTCCCAATGTTAAAATAACTAAATCGAAAGTTAAATCGATCAAATTTTTTATTTTTATTTAATCGGTTAGATCGATCGATTTGATAATTTTTTTTTAATATTTAAATATTAAGTTATATATTAAATAAACATTAAATATAGTTAATAATTAATAAAAATATACATTTGGTTTAATAGTATAGTCTTTAATATAATACAGAAAAATTAAAGGTTCAAATCTCATTAATTACAAATAAAATTTTGGAAAAAAATTAAAAATATATTTAAAACCGATTTTTTAACGGTTCAATTCGATTTTTTATCGGTTTGATGTAAATCCGATTCTACTACCTATCCGAATCGGACAGACCACCAATTCTCGATTCAACTGACCGATCGGATTCAATTTTTTAACCGCTGCTCCGTCCTTGAAATTTCTGCATTCAATATAAATAATGAGATTGTACTATATAGGTCGTAGTACTAAGGTGAAGTTTAATCAAACCCTATCACTTCTTTTTGGGTCAATAACCAAACTCTATGCCTATGGATAAGTAATTTTATTGAGATGAATCATGATATCCATTCTTGAAAATGTAGAGAAAAAAAGTGCTTCAATCATTTCATGTTCATTTTGTTTGGTTTTCTTTTATAAGTGTATAGCAACTTAATTGGGCCTTTGTATAAGATTTGGAAAGATAGAACATGTCCAATCAAGTTGTGGACCTTAAGTAGAAGGGCCCAAATGCAAGGTGAATACTCTTGCATGCGAATCATGTGCAGCCCAAAAAGCATTAAAAAAAAAAAAAAAAAAAGCGAAACACGATAAGCATACGACCTTATATTTAATCAAAGCTTTCAGTACTCTATCAAGCTAAATGAGTCATTGACCTTATGTCTTCAATCAATATCTCCAGATTGCGATAAGAAGATCCACCTTCCTTCACACTCTCCTGAGCTTGCTTTGCAATCTCATCCATCGACTTCATAATATCTTCTCTCTTGCCGCCCTCCTCCATCAAATCTCTCACCATTTTCTCAACTACTGATCTTTCACAACTATCTTTCATGTCAAAACCCACTCTCCACAAATCACTCACGAACCTGCTGTTGACCTGTTGGTCAGATATTACAGGCCAACAAATCATGGGCACTCCGGCGTATATACTTTCCAAGGTTGAGTTCCAACCGCTATGAGTCAAGAACCCGCCAACAGCTGGGTGGGCCAAAACCTCCTCTTGAGGTGTCCAACTCACTATCAATCCCTTGCCTTTTATTCTTTCTTCTAGTTCCATCAAGAATTTACCTGCATCATCTTCTCCAATAATTGAGTTGGGCCGTATGACCCACAAAAATGGTTTGCCACTGTTAACTAAGCCTTGCCAAAACTCGAGCATTTGGTCAGTCGTGAAGCTCACTATACTTCCAAAGCTAACAAATACAACTGATTTTGATGGCTGAGAATCAAGCCAAGTGATGCAACCCCTGTCTTCTTTCCATTGAATACTTTTTGTTGATGCCAAAGGTGATGGATCGTCCTTGATACGAACATTTGAGAGACCATGCAAAGGACCGATCGTGTAAATTTTGGAGAAAAAAGAGCTGAGTTTAGATAACATGGGTCTTTCAAGTTCATCGAAGGTGTTGAGTATTAGAGCAGATGCTCGCAGCATGGCCGTGGTCTGGCTGATAAAGAATTCCAAGATTGGGTTCTCGACTCTCTCAATCCTGCAAATACTTGGAAGATCTCGACGTCGAAGAACATTCTCCAAACCTGGAATGCAAGTCACTAGCTTGTCCATGTCTTTATCTGCAAATTATACACTCCAAAACAATATATATAGTATTAAAAGAAGAAAAATCCAAATGAATTCATTAATAAAAAGCCTATAAGCTTTGTAAATATGCTTTCTTTTTTTTTTTTTTTTAAAGTCGAAGTAACGAATCGGTTCAACACACACAATCAAATAATTGATTTTTAGTCAAATACTCAAATGTGAAAAAATAGAGAAACCCAATTTTCAATTACAAGTGAAAATTTGGCAATTTTAATCAAAGAATTGGAACGGTCAGCAAATTTTTTTGTGGTTTGACAATTGGCACCCCTTTGGCCCTCTCTTGCAAACTTATAGTCAGAGTATAATATGTACTACTGGTTTATCCTCCACAGCCAAAGTGGCTGATGTTATCCTCAATGGTGACTGGTTTTGGCCTTCTACACGAACATATGAACTTGTGGAGATCCAAGCTGCCATCTGCGGAATTCTAGTCCCCAACATTTCATCACCAGATCAGATTACATGGACTGCCACCTCATCTGGTATCTTCACTATTACCAGTGCTTGGGGAACAGATCAGACTACATGGGCAGAAAGTTCCCTGGCATAGACTCATTTGGTTTCCCTCTCATGTACCAAAATTCTCACCTATGGCTTGGATGGGGATTCTTGACAGGCTGCCTATATTGCAAAGCATATCTAGGTGGACAAATTTATCTGTTGCAACTGATTGCTTACTTTGTGGTTCTAGCCTTGAGAGCAGGGATCACTTATTTTTTTCTTGCGCCTTCTCACAACAAGTCTGGGGTAATATTCTTCAGCTCTCAGGTATCAATAGGACTGTTGGGAATTGGCAATTTGAGCTTCAATGGGCCATCAACAATATGAAAGGCAAGTCTCTTAACTTCAATTATTCGTAGGCTAGCCTGGACAGCTTGCATCTATTTCATCTGGTGTGAGCGGAATCACTGCAAACAGGGAGGTACTCATCGAGGAGTTGCTGCTACTATGTCTACTGTCAAAGAAGCTGTAAACTTGAAGATTAGGAATTCATCTCTATTAAAATCTGCCCCTGCAAATCTTAGTATCTGTCGCTCATGGGGTCTGATAGGCTAAAACCTTTTTACTTGTTATTTTGTGTTGCTGATAAGCAGCAGTACTCTAGTTTTCTTTCGCAGACATGTTCTGCTTCTTTTGGATGAATAAAAAACCATTTATCTCAAAAAAATAAAAATTGGCATGTTATAATTAGATGAATAGAACTTGGAAAATGAATGTGCAGATTGTGTGGTGGGAGCCTTTCTAACGAAAGATCAAAGAAGAAATGCTTCAGATCAAATATCTCGCTCCTTTCAATGGTGGTTGTTAGTGATCTTTGAGGAGAGTAGGGAAGAAAAAGATGAAAGAACAAAAGAGAAAAGAGAAAAGATGCCATAGTTATAATTAGGTATAGTTTTTATCCGAAAACTAACCTTGTAATGGAACTTCCCCTGCTTCAATGAGCTTCAACAGATGGAAGTAAGTCCAGGTGCAGCAAGCACTAAACGTACGGAATACCAAAACAGGGATCCCAAATTCCTCTGCAACACCGATAGCAGAAGAAGACATGATCCCATCTGCTATAACGCACGTCGGATGCTGCTGCCGCCGTCCATCTTTTCGGCTGAGAGAAACCAACAACTGACGAAGTGCAGGCTTGGTCGCAGTCCTGATAGATAAGAGGAATTCAAGAGTATATTTGGCGGAGCGTGGATGATCAGAGGGTAGACCATCGGGTATGGACAAGAACTGAAATTTAGGGAATCGGCGATAGAAGGCCGGGATGTCGATAGAGGGAAGGAAACGGTGATGAACGTATTCAGTGTTGATGAAGGTGACTTGAAAACTAGCATAGCTGAGAAGCTCTGCTAGCTTAAGCATGGGTTTAACGTGGCCCTGGACAGGGAAGGGCAAGAAGACTACATGAGGTGCTTGAGGTTCTAGTAGTTTCTCCATTTTAGATAGATTTTTGCTTCAGTTAGGCTCCTCTATATCTTCAACTTCAGTTTGAACTATACATAGAACTCGAAGACAGTAATGTATAACCAAAAAAAAATAAATGTATTAATTAATAATAAATTATTATACTATTTCTGGTCAAACCATGTGAGATTACCGCTCACATTAAGAGTTTTAACCGAATTAACCTATCAACAATTAATTCAATTTAGTTAATTGATTAACTAAATAAATTTAAGTTTGATTATCGATTAAAAATTTTGAAAATTTTCGGTTTTTAATTAATTTTCTTTTGTTAAACAAAATTAATCGAATTGTTCATATTAACTGAAATACACTAAATCTAATATTTTTATGTTTTTTAAATTGTTTTAGTATGTTTGATATTTGAATTTTATTATGATCTGTTTTTGAATTTTAGTTGATTAGATATATTATTATAAATGAAATACAGTTAACTTATTTTGATATTTTGATTGGATATAAAATCATATATTAAATAAAATATTTATTTTGATTAACGATTAAATTTTTTTTAATTAATTTAATTAATTATAATTCAATTCGATTATTAATTAAATTAACCATTTGATCCTGTCATTTACTGCCGTTTACGCTATATTTATATTAATATATAAATAGATTATATTTGCTATCTCTTTCGATTCAAATTTATTACTTTTCTTTCATTTTTACGAAGTTAAAAAAAAATGATTTTTGTATTTTATGTTAAAATTTTTAAAAAATTGTAAAATTAAATCTTTATGATTTTTAATATTAAAAATTTATAAAAATAATTTAAAATATAGAAAAAATAAAAAAGATAACATAATTTTGAAACATCTAAAAAAATGTAAAAGTTAATAAAAATATTATTTATACATAAAATTCGATCAATTTTAATTGAAGATAAACAAATTTTATATAAAATGTTTACATTAATAAAATATCAAAATATGTTCAAAATTTCTAAACCTTTGTATACTTGATTATTGATAAATGTAACAAAACCTTTTAATTAATTAATTTATATTTAATATTTATTTAATAATTTCTAATAAAAAATTTCACAAAGTTTATCAAAAGAACTTCCTTGAATCTTATTTTTGACTTCTCTTCTCTTCTCTTCTCTTCTCTTTTTTTTTTTTTTTGTTGAGAATTTAGCTAGCAATCACACATAAAATAAATTAATCTTTTTATTTTGTAGGTATAGGTTTACATAAAAATGAGTTAAAGGACGATGTTGTGAGAACTACTTCTAAAAAGATGAATTAAGCCCAAATGCATCAAAACATGTTTCTTGTTACTAAGTTCTTGAATTAGCATTTCTAAGTTCCTTGACTCACATTTGAGAGAGCAAACTCTGAAATTCTACCCACTGATCTCATAATATCTCCTCCTTTGATCTTCCATCAATGCCATAACACGGCGTTTTTATTTGAATATTGATAAAAAAAAAAATAATAATTTTTAAACAATCGATAAATTTTTTTATTTATCAAAATACGTTTTTCTCGTTTGATAAAAATTCAACAAAGAAAATCGTCGTATCATATAGCAATTTTCGTACTTTACTTTTTAAAAAATTTAATTTTTTTTATTTTTTACTTTAATTTTTTTTATTAGTTGGGAAGTCGCCATTTCACTTCCCAACGTTTTACTTTTTTATTTTTAAATTTTTTTAAATTTATAATATTTTTATTTAAAATTTAAAATTTTTATATATAAAAAAATATTTATAAATTTCTTAAAAAGGATATTCTAAATTTTATTTTAAAAATTTATATGATTTTTTATTTAATTTTTAAAAATTCGTATTATATAAATTTTGAGAAATTCATGTCGTGTTCGTGTTTTTTTTAGTTTCGTGTCGTGTTTTTATTTTTTTTTCGTGTAGTGTTCGTGTCGTGACCAATGTTGTCAGGTCTAATACAATTAAAGCACACTGATATACGTGCCTTTGTAATATCAGTGTGCTTTAATTGTGTTAGACCTGGCAACATTGGACACAACACACAAAAAAATAACTAAAAACAAGACACGAAACGAAAAAATGCACGAACACGACACGAATATCTCAAAATTTATATAATACGAATTTTTAAAATTTTTATAAATTAAATACAAAATTTTATAAAAATTTAAAATAAAAATTTAGAATATGCTTTTTAAAAAATATATATATATTTTTTAAATTACATATAAAAATAATAATATTATAAATTTAAAAAAAATTAAAAAAAGTAAAATGTTGGGAAGTCGTCATATCATATAGCGACTTTCCAACGTAAAAAATTAAATTTTTTTAAAAGTAAAGCACGGAAATCGTCATATGATACAGCAACTTTCGTGCTTTGTTTTTTCAATATTTTTTAAAAATGTATCAAGAGAAGTCGCCATATGATATAACGACTTCCCTTGTTGAATTTTTATCAAACGAGAAAAACGAATTTTGATAAATAAAAAAAATTATCAATAGTTTGATTTTTTTAATCAATATTCTAATAAATTTGCCGACATAACACACTTAACTCAGCCATCTACGTTAATAGTTCAAGATATTTTTATAAATTTCTTGGCTAATTTGAAAAACATGTCCTCAATAATCATTTTATTTTTAAATAGTCTAATATGTTAGAATTATTTAAAAAAGAAAAATAAAAAAGTTAAAAATTGTTATGAAAAATATTGTAAAGATAAAATTACTCTTAATAAATTTTTTTTTTTTGTTGACTTTCTCATCCCATTAAGAAAATATTATTTTTTTAAAAATTTAATTGAAAATAAATTTAAAAAACAAAATATTTATTTATTTTTAAAAATAATAATTTTAGAAATATTATTTTAAAATTTTTAATTAAAAAAATAAACTAAAAAATAAATTTATTTATTTTTAAAAATTAAAAAAAATTATTTTTAATTTTTTTAAATAAAAAATAAGAGAAGAAGGGAGGAAATTTTTTTATCAAGGGTAATTTTATTTTTACAATTATTTTCTAACAAGTTTTTATTTTTTTATTTTTCTTTTTTAAATAATTTTTATTTATTATATCATTTAATAATTATTATATTTTTGATAATATGTTTTTCAAATTTACTCAAATTTCTTTATTATTATATATATAAAGATTAAAACGTGCAGCTGCCCATTGTTTTGGAATAAATGAATAATGCTGCTGGGCAGACATTTGCATTTATGATGACAGTGGCTTTCTCATTTTTTACCTATAAGGTTAGCTTAATACATTATTTTTATTAAATTAAAAAATATATATATATATTAATTGTATTTTTTTTATATATGATTTAAAGTAAAGAAGTGCAGATCCAACAAACCGATTCATGAACAGGGCTCAGACCCTGTTTCACATGATAAATGTGTTAGGTTGGGCTTCGCATATAAATCAGGTTAATTAAATCTGAGAGCCAATAGTACTGCAGAGCTGGACTCGGCTCTGGTCTCATTCAATGGATATCATATCATTCATTAACACTATAGAAATAGCTAAACTAAACAAAACAATTACAGAAAATTAAGGGACATGAATCAATTTTTTTTTTTTTTTTTTCTAGCGATCACGAATGTTGATGTCTTTTATGTCGAGGTGGTGCTCCTAGTGGTCTGAGATCCTGCGAGCAAGGAAAGTAGGTCAGAGGACACCGAAAGTTGAGCTCTGGGACACGTTCTGATGCTTAAGTCGGTGTTTGGAGAAGGGAGAAAAGGTCTGAGAGAGAGAGAGTAGTGCTTGAAGAGGGAGAGAGAGATTAAATGGGAATAGACCTTGAGAGGACTATATATAGAGAAGGCCGGGCGACCTGTTGGTTCTACGTGTTCGACACTGGTTGGTCGTCTGATGTAAGCGGTCTCGGGAGGCCTCGCCGAGGAGACGGCCGCATTTAATGTCCGTCGTTTGCAGGCTATGACATTTAATGCCTTTCACTGTCTCAGGTGGACGCCGAAGTGACTGAAGATGTGACCTCTAGGAGAAAGGGAGGCGCCCACATGTCTCAGACCTCTATCCTCAGTGATTCTTGGGCTTAGGTTGGACTAGTCTAGTGGACTAAATGGGTTGAACAACGAACATGAAATTAGAATAAACATTTTCGACTTTTAATCTTTAATAAAGGGTTAGGGAAATTATGTACTCAAACAACTTAACAATGAATTCATATGGAAAAATCAGAGGAAACTATATGTTATGGGCTCAACAGTATGGACTCAGCAGAAACGGAAGATTTTTCGTTGTCGAGGGCGTTTCATTTAAAAGAAAAGAAAAAGGTTATGGGCTCAACAGTCCACTTGAAGTATAAGTCAGTCCCATAATCAATTACAAGATCTTCTAGAAAACGAAAATTCTCACATTGGACTTTTTCAATACTAAGTATTTGAAATCTCATCACATTTCAAACCCCCCCCCCAAAAAAAAATTAATTAAGTCATTCGTTAACAAGAACTTAGATGAAATTATGTGGCTCAAATTTGAGTAGAGACTAAATTAGTGATTAAAAAATCGGACTAGATCGGCTGGTTGGATCGGTTGAATCGAGAATCGGTGGTCAGTCTGGTCTGACAAACATATTAGAATTGAATTTATATCGAACCGTTTAAAAACCGATAAAAATGGATTGAACTAGTAAAAAATCGGTTTTATATTTTTTTTTTTCAAATTTTTATTTGTAATTAATAAGATTTGAACCTTTAACCGCGTGGAGCTGTTTGGGTGGCAGGCGCGTGTGGCGCGTGGGGCGCGTGGGCTTCACGCGTCTTCAACCTCTGGAGGCGCGTGTGGCGCGTGCTGCGCGTGGGTGTCACGCGTCTGCAGCCTCTGGTGGCGCGTGCGGCGCGTGGGCGCGTGGACTTCACTCTCAGCCCTTCTGGCGGCGCGTGCGGGCGCGTGCGGGGTCTTCTGGGCCTCCGGTTGATTCTGCTGCACTCCTCTCAACGACCTCTTCAACCTGGTATTTTCAAAACACAATTTGGAGCACTTTTGAAAAACGGACAGAATCGAACAAACTCGGTTTTACGTAAAAATTGGCTCTGATACCAATTTGTTGTGCGGAAGCGAATTGATATTACTAAAACCGATTTAAACACACTGAAAAAACACCGATATTTTACGTGGTTCGGCAACTGTGCCTACGTCCACGGGAGGAGGAGCTTGAAGCTTTGTATTAATGGAGTTTAGAGTACAAACATATACCGAATTCAAGGTGCTACACAAGCACTGAACTCACAACTCAACACAATACCGAATTACTCTATAAACACAGAGTATTTGCTTCAACAATTTAGCTCTAACTTACACTCAACTCTACTCTACTCTCTCATCTCTACATGGCTATTTATAGCCATAATATCAAGGTGTGAACATGCATCAAGTGGCAGCCACCATAGCCTACCATAGCCACCATCCACCACCTATCTATGGTGTGAACACATTGCAAGTGGTAGCCACCATAGCCACCATCCATTTGCAAGTGGTAGCTTCCATTATTGGTGGTGCAAGTGGTGCAAGTGGTAGCTCCATTATTGGTGCTAAGCCACCTATGGTGAATGAGCCATATTCAAGCTATATTCAAGCCATATTCTAAGCCATATTCCAACAATCTCCACCTTGGCGAGAATCCACAGAGAGAATTCACAGATCAGAGCTTCCTCTTTTCTCCTTCAAATGTACACACCATTACTCACATATCAGGGCACCTTCTGCATTGGCATGATTCATCAATGCACTGAGCCTGAGTCAATTTTTCTGTCTACTTCCCAGGAATTTTCTTAGCTTCTCCAAGATCATCTCGAACTCTGAGCTCAGTTGAGCCTTCAGCCTGTCGATCTCCACCTTGCCTTTTTCAGCAGATAGACAAATGATCCATCTTGAAGTTTCCGGAAATAAACACAGTGATCAAATTGACTGTGTGTGTACTTTTCATCCTTTCATGAAACAGTCCAACCGTTTGTTCAGCTGTCACGGGATTGTTTCAGACCATACAGTGATCAGTTCAACTTGCTTTTGTAATCTCTGCGACCGGGGACTCCAGAACCATCTGGTTGAGTCATACAAATTTCCTCCTCTACGGAACCATGGAGGAATGCAGTTTTTACATCAAGTTGAACTATCTCTAGGTTATACAGTGCTACTAAAGCCAATAAGATCTGAATAGATGCATGCTTAACAACAGGTGAAAATACCTCATTGTAGTCTATTCCTTCTTTTTGAGCCTAACCTATGGCTACCAATCTGGCTTTGTATCTGATGCTGTCTTTGCCTGTAGCACTCTCCTTTTTGGCAAAGACCCATTTGCACTCAATTGCTATCTTGAGTGTTGGAAGTGGAACTAACTTCCAAGTCTGATCGCCTCCTTCCACTCGGCATGCACAGGGCTGTTTACAGCTTCTTTGTAATTGATCAGAACATCATCATCAATTACTGGAAGGGCGTATGTCACCACGTCTGTGTATCGAGCAGGTTTCCGAATATGTCTATTCGGTCTACTGGTGACAACTGATTCAAGTTGCTGAAAGATTTCCGGTGATGACTCCTCCACTTCAATTAAGGTGTCATCAGATTCTGATTCAAACTCCACCTGCTTTAGAGAATCTTGGTTCACATTCTCTGGAGTTGACAATTTCAGCATTACAGATTCGTCAAAGGCAACATCTCGGCTTACGATGACTCTCTTTGACTCAAGGTTCCACAATCGGACTGCTTTTACTCCTTCACTAAAGCCCATGAAGACAGCTTTCTTGACTCTAGTATCCAGTTTTGCATCCGTTACTACGAAGCCGATCATATTCAATGGCAGAATATCCGGACTACACCTCTATGGGAGTCTTCCCATCAGTGGAGGTTAGTCTGTTGATAATGTGGGAGGCGAACAATAAAGCCTCCACCCAAAAATGCTTTGCTCAAGCTCGACTGGGATAACATGCAGCGAACTTTATCAACCAAAGTTCGGTTCGTCCTTTCTGCAACTCCATTCTGCTGGGGAGTGCTAGGAACAGTGAAGTGTCGATTTATCCCATCATTCTGTGAGAGGCTGCTGCTCTGCCTGTCACGGTTTCTCTGTCAAGGAGATACAGATTTCCCTTCATATAACCCTTCATTGCTAAGAATGCTCCGCGTACAACTCTCAGGACTCCATTCTGAATGGTCACCTTGTAACCATTTGAGTCTAAGACCCCCAGTGATATGAGGTTCTTCTTGAGATCAGGGACATACCTTACGTCTGTAAGTTGTCTGATTGTACCGTCATGCATTTTCAGTCGGATTGTTCCGATGCCTCTAGTGTGACAAGTATTGTCATTGCCCATATGGACAATCCCTCCATCAAACTCTTTGAAGTTTGAGAACCACTTCCGGTTCGGACACATATGGTAGGAACATCCGGAATCCAAAATCCATTGATCTGAAGAGTGTGTTGTTGTGGAAATTGTAAATGCAGAGTCTTCCTCTCCCTCAGTTTCTTGAGCTACACTCACAATCGACCTCTCCATGTTGGGACAGTTATTCCTCCAATGCCCTTTCTCATGGCAAAAGGCACACTCGTCCCTCGAGAGTCGTGTTCTCGATGATCCCCTCCTTGAGCGGGATTTACCTCGCTTGTTTTCTCCGGCTCCTTGGTTGCTCGTCCTGCCTCTGTACACAGTTAAAGCTTCTGGTGTAGTATTCTGGTGATCATGCTGATCCTTTTTCCGATACTCATTATTCACCAGAGCATTACAAACATTAACATATTCTATATCATTTTTACCATACAACAGTGTAGTGGTTAAATGATCATAGCTATCAGGCAAGGAATTTAACAGAGTAAGAGCCTTATCTTCATCAGAGATATTTGCATCTAGATTTTCAAGATCAGCGAGGATTTTGTTAAAACTTACTAGATGCTCCTGCATGGTGATACCTTGCATATACTGGAAGCGGAACAGCTTCTTCTTCAGATAGAGTCTGTTCTCCATGCTTTTTGTCATGTACTTGTCCTCAAGTTGTTTCCAGAGAGTTTTTGCATTATTCTCTCTCATGACAAAGTACTTCTGGTCCTTGGCTAGGCATAACCGGATTGTGCCACAAGCCTGACGGTTGACAAACTTCCAGTCATCTTCCGAAATATCTCTGGGCCTGTCTTCCAGAGCGATATATGAACCCTCTCGGAATAACAGATCCTGAACTTCGCACTGCCACATGCCAAAGTTGGTGGTGCCATCATATTTCTCCACCTCGAACTTTGCAGTGGTCATCGAGTTCTTTCTGATATAAGAACTTGATCGTGCGCTGCTGGTTGTTTCATGTGTTTCTAATGATTCTGCCATGGTAATAAAACAAAATTACCAACAAAGTGTTTTTCCGGTACCTGTATGGAAAAACGGATGCCGCGGTTGAGTCCGGAATAGTCGAAATAGCCAGGAACGGGTCCAACTGTGTAAATTTTGGACACACGGTGAATATTCTGCAAATATTCTGCTACAAGTGGCTCGAAATGGACTCGGATTAGCTCAACCGGCTCGGAAAAGTCTCGGAATAGTGTTCTGAAAAGGCTCAAAAAATAGCCCAAAAAAGTTGGTCGGACCTGCGGCGGCGCGTGGGCGGCGTACGGCGGCGCGTGCGGCGGCGCGTGGAGCGCGTGGAGCTGTTTGGGTGGCAGGCGCGTGTGGCGCGTGGGGCGCGTGGGCTTCACGCGTCTTCAACCTCTGGAGGCGCGTGTGGCGCGTGCTGCGCGTGGGTGTCACGCGTCTGCAGCCTCTGGTGGCGCGTGCGGCGCGTGGGCGCGTGGACTTCACTCTCAGCCCTTCTGGCGGCGCGTGCGGGCGCGTGCGGGGTCTTCTGGGCCTCCGGTTGATTCTGCTGCACTCCTCTCAACGACCTCTTCAACCTGGTATTTTCAAAACACAATTTGGAGCACTTTTGAAAAACGGACAGAATCGAACAAACTCGGTTTTACGTAAAAATTGGCTCTGATA
This sequence comes from Fremontodendron californicum, assembly GCA_030761205.1. Taxonomy (NCBI): domain Eukaryota; kingdom Viridiplantae; phylum Streptophyta; class Magnoliopsida; order Malvales; family Malvaceae; genus Fremontodendron; species Fremontodendron californicum. The sequence goes on along the minus strand of JAULJL010000009.1, from coordinate 5,345,714 downwards.
CCAATTTGTTGTGCGGAAGCGAATTGATATTACTAAAACCGATTTAAACACACTGAAAAAACACCGATATTTTACGTGGTTCGGCAACTGTGCCTACGTCCACGGGAGGAGGAGCTTGAAGCTTTGTATTAATGGAGTTTAGAGTACAAACATATACCGAATTCAAGGTGCTACACAAGCACTGAACTCACAACTCAACACAATACCGAATTACTCTATAAACACAGAGTATTTGCTTCAACAATTTAGCTCTAACTTACACTCAACTCTACTCTACTCTCTCATCTCTACATGGCTATTTATAGCCATAATATCAAGGTGTGAACATGCATCAAGTGGCAGCCACCATAGCCTACCATAGCCACCATCCACCACCTATCTATGGTGTGAACACATTGCAAGTGGTAGCCACCATAGCCACCATCCATTTGCAAGTGGTAGCTTCCATTATTGGTGGTGCAAGTGGTGCAAGTGGTAGCTCCATTATTGGTGCTAAGCCACCTATGGTGAATGAGCCATATTCAAGCTATATTCAAGCCATATTCTAAGCCATATTCCAACAGGTACCACACACTGCGACACACACACAGAAGCTGAAGTTACAAACAAATTAGCCATCAAAGTCAGGCCTTTCATTGGAGTTTCCAGGGTCCCCCGGGCCTAACCATGATTGCTTGGCTGCAGCTTTTCTAATTTTGAAATTGCTTTAAAGGCTGTTGGATTTAATTGTAGGTGCATTGTTAAGTTTACTATATATATGGCAACCTTTATTAATGAATAAACTTATGTTTATTCTTGATCTTACAGATGAATTTTCTCAAATAAAATTAAGATGCACATGAATATGAGAAAACATCACAATAAATAAAAGTTTCATCCATAATTTTTATATACAATTACATAGTGGAACCAAGTCCCATTTTCTCTACATAATCCTTGAATTTTAATGGTGGCATGCCCTTAGTCAAAGGATCAACGATCATCAATTCAATACTAACGTGCTCAATGACCACTTTCTTTTCTTTAGCACATTCTCTTATGGCTAAGTACTTAATGTCGATGTGTTTACTTCGACTTCGACTTTTGTTAATCTTAGCCATGAAAACAGCAGCTGAATTGTCGCAGTACATTCTTAATGGCCTAGAAATGGAATCCATAACTTTAAGCCCAGATATGAAACTCTTTAACCATACACCGTGAGAAGTAGCCTCAAAACAGGAAACGAACTCAGCTTCCATAGTGGAAGTACTAGTCAAGGACTGCTTGGCACTTCTCCAAGATACAGCTCCACTAGCCATTATGGAAACATATCCTGATGTTGATTTGCGAGAATCAACACGGCCAGCAAAGTCTGAATCTGAATAGCCTATTACTTCTAGACTGTCCGTCCGTCTATACATAAGCATGTAGTCTTTGGTTCCTTGAAGGTACCTCATTACTTTTTTTGCAGCTCTCCAGTAGTCTATACCTGGATTACTCTGATATCGTCCCAACATTCCAACAGCAAATGCAATGTCAGGTCTTTTATAGACCTGAGCATACATCAGGCTTCCGACAACAGAAACATATGGAATGTTTTTCATATTTTCCCTTTCGAAATCGTTTTTCGGGCATTGGTTCAAATTGAACTTATCACCCTTCACTATGGGAGCTACGCTTGGTGAACAATCTTTAATCCGAAATCTCTCTAAAACTTTATTGATATAGGTTTCCTGAGATAGATGCAAGATGTCTCGTAATCTGTCTCTATGTATCTTAATGCCAATGACATAAGATGCCTCACCGATATCTTTCATATTGAAATATTTAGAGAGGAATTGTTTTACCTCATATAGCAAACCCTTATCATTGGTTGCAAGCAAAATATCATCCACGTATAAAACAAGAAAGCATATCTTACCCCCACTAACCTCCTGGTATATACATTGATCCATGGGGTTTTCAACAAAACCAAATGAAGAAATTACTCCATGGAATTTAAAATACCATTGACAGGATGTTTGTTTTAAACCGTATATAGATTTCTTGAGCTTACAGACCAAGTGCTCACCATCACTAGAGGGGAATCCTTTAGGTTGTTTCATATAAACCTCATCCTCTAGATCTCCATTGAAAAAAGCCGTTTTCACATCCATTTGTTGCAATTCAAGGTCAAAATGGGCTACTAATGCCAAAATGATGCATAGGGAATCTTTTTTAGATACAGGAGAAAAAGTCTCTATGTAATCGATTCCTTCCTTTTGAGTGAATCCCTTAGCAACGAGTCTCGCCTTGTATCTATCAATGTTGCCTAATGAGTCTTTCTTTGTCTTAAAGACCCATTTACATCAAATGGCTTTTGCACCTTCAGGCAACTCAACAAGATCTCAGACTTCGTTACTCTTCATAGAACTCATATCTTCCTTCATGGCATCGTACCATAAATCAGACTCTTTGCAACTTATGGCTTGTGAAAAAGACTCGGGATCATTGTCGGCTCCAATACAACAGTCAGATTATTAAATTACTCCTCTGAACGGGCATGAGAATCGAGCTCATTTTTTATTAAGTAAACGAATGTATTTAATATTATTTTTTTTTTTATAAAATTGAAGTTTCATGATTTTTAATGTTAAAAAGTGAAAAAAGATCATATAAAATAATTTTAAAATATAAAAAATATAATTTTAGGACATCCAACAAAAAAATGGACAATAAAAATGAGATAAAAGAGTAATGTATTTTATTTTAAATTATTGGATTTTGATGCATACATCATATATGAAGAAGCCCAAAGGCCAAAGAAATAAAAGTAAAAAAAAAAAATCACAATTGTATCCGAAAAAAAATGATTTAATAAAAAGAGATTGACTGAATTGATAAATTGTTCTAAAAAATTGATTTATTTGAAAACAAGTAAATTCTTATTCAATTAAATTCATATCTTATTTGAAAACAAGAGCTGATGAGGTGTAACTTGTTCTAAAAAATTTGATTTATTTTGATTTTTTTTTTGTTTTGTTTTTGTTACTGCTAGGAATAGATATCTTATGTCCTCTTTTGGTGTTCTTATTAGTACCCTTCCAATAGTTATTTGACATGTATTCGTGATAGAGTTAGTTTTAACTTTTAACAATTAACTGTATTGAAAACATAACATGATTATAATGATGGGGCATCAAGCGGGGCTAAGGTAATTGAGTCGAGCCGAGCTCAAGCTGTAAGAAGCTCGAGCTCGACTAGAGATAAAAATCGAACTACTCGAGCTCGCTCGATTAGACTCGTTTACTTAATAAAAAATGAGCTCGATTCTCATGCTCGACTTCAAAATCGATTATTTGTGCTTGAGCTTGAGTTCGAGTTCAAATTGAAAATTTTCAATACTAATTAAAAATAAAAATATATATTAAAAATAAAAAAACTCGATTAAGCTCGCGAGCTACTTGAGTCAAGCATTAAGATACTCGAATTCGGCTCACTCGATAGCTTGAGTTGCTTGAGCTCAACTCAACAATGACCGAGCCGAATTCGAGTTTTATTTTTTTAATTAAACTCGAGTAACTTGCGAGCACAAATATCTCATTTATTCCTCTGAACGGGCAAAGAATATTTGTTTACAAAGAAGAAAAGGTTTGTTTTGCGAGAAAAAAGGATGACAAATAAACAAGTCGTCGTCACGTTTCAAGAAAGCCGCCCTTGGCGGTGTTATATCTTACCAAATGCCAAGTCCCTTCCCTTCTTCTAAATTTGATTCTTCAAAAATCCCACAACAGACCAGGCTGTCCAGGCCAACATTAACCACCTCTGCCGCGGCGCCCTTGTTGATTCTTCATTATTTTCTTTTCTTTTTCAGCGTTTTCGAACGCTTTGCTTTGTTATATACTTGCATTTTATCCCAAATATAAAAGACATTTCAAGATGTAATCTAGTAATTGCTCCATAGAAATTAGAAACTAAACCCTCACTTGATGAGTTTTTTTTTTTTTTCTTCCAAATCCTAGAAATAGAAATAGTGGCGGCAACTTTCTTAAATTATAAATTATACTTATCAACTAGGAAGTTAATTGCTTTGCAATTTCACCCCCAATTACTTGAAAGTTTTATTTTCTAATAGAATTAAAGATGATTATCAAACTAATTTACGGCGGTCTCTTTTCTTGCTTAAATATTTAACGGGAGTTGTCAATAAATAATAATATAATACATAAAAATCATAGGAATAGTAACACTTAAATATTTTAACTCAATAATTGATGTATATTTCTCTTACTCCATTAAAATTTTGAGTTCAAATTCATTATCTTTGTGGTGTATAATTAAAATAAAAAATTTGACTCACAATTCTTATTAATAAATGTCCATTTTAATGGCATAGTGAGTTTGTAAACTTGTAATTAATATTTTAGAAAAATATATATTTTTTATTTTATATGTACTTGTGCATCCCAATTGCACTTAAGAGTATGGTTTAAGTTACTTGGTTATTAAGTACTACACACCTGTTCGGGTAGTCCGTTCGGTTTAATAGACCCAGCTTATATTGATTGAATTTGAATAAGAATTTTAATTACTCGAATCGGTTCGATCCATATCACTATTTAACTAATAAAAATTATTTTTTATTTAAATTTAATTATATAAATATTAATATAAAAATAATTTTTTATTAATATTGTGAACAATAAATTAAACCGACAAGTCGAGTCTGAGTAAGAAATTTTTTTTATCGGATCGCAACCCTATCTATGAGTAGGTCTTAACTAGTAATATTATTTAATATTTTTATAATTAAAACTTTTTATCAACGAATACATTAAAAATATTTTTTAAGATTTTAATATTAAAGTATTATCATTTTAATATATTAAAATTTATTAAAAAAAATTTATTAATTATTACTGTTAATATAATATTGTTATATATAATAAATTAATTAATTTAAATACGTGTTTAAATCTTAGAAAAGTAGCAGTACTACAACTAACATGTGACGATAATGACAAATTGAGAAACAGACAGACATACATACTCGCAAAGAAGAAATTTAAAAAAATAAAAGAAATACTTTCGAGAAAGAGAATATCTGTCATTTTTTTCCTTTTAAATTTTTCACTTTTAATTAGATTAATGTTAATGTAATTATGGAATTACCGTTATCGGTCGCTCTTTCACTTTCACAATAATAATAGTAATCAGTTGTTGCGATTTTTTTTGTTTTTAGGTATTTTTTTTAAAAAAATTGTTAACATTATTTTAGATATTTTTTAAAATTATTAAATATAATAATATATTGCTTCGGTATATTAAAATTCTAAAAAGTTATTAATTATTATGTTAATATAAAACTATTATTAATTAAAGTGTGGAAACTCGTTAACAAAAACCTCCTCTTTGTAATTTCTGGTTCTTGTCACAATTCTCAACTGTTCAACTCGCGTTTTTAAGCACAGAAAATCAGCGAATAATAACAACAACAAAAAAAAAAAAACCAGATAGACTGAGAAACAGATTCTCAGAGGCTTTTTATTTTATTTTATTATTATTATTTAAAAAATAAAAAATTTCTTCGCTTATATCGACGACGACGAAGCCTTAATTCAAACCTTTGCCCTCATTCCTTTCTTTGTCTTCTTTGATCATGGATCGTGAGTCTTTGACCGTTTGAAGAATCGATTAAGTGGCGGCGTTTCCAGTTGTGGTGGATTTGAAGTTGGTTATTAGAGGAAGTAAAGAGAAGAAATAAATAAATTTCGCTAAACTTTTTTTTTTTTTTTTTTGCGGAGGTTATGGTTTGGTAAAAGGGGATTTTGAATAAGATTGAGCGGTTTCTAATTTTAATGACGTTGACCTTAACTGGTGGGTTTTGAAGTACTATGGAACTGGTTGTTACACGACAACAAGATGACGCTTTACATTGGTCGCGAAGCTTCAAAGGTGTTTTTTTTTTTTTTTTTTTTTTTTTTTCTCTTTTATTTTTATTTGTATACAAGAAATGGAAATTATAAGGGATTTTAATTTGATCTTTGGGTTTTATTTATTTGTAGTTATGGAAGAGAATTTGTGCGGAGACAACTACAGAGATCAACCTTCTTCTAGACAATTGGAAGTACCTTCTTGCCGGTCTCATTTTTCAGGTCTCATTCTGTTTTTTATCTTTATTCAAATTAAACCCATTTCTATTTTCAATATATTTTTCTTTTTAATAATTCCAAACGTTGATTTCTTCCTTAAAAAAAAAGCAAAGTGGATAGAGAGTGGCAAAGCTATCATTTTTTTTTATAGAGATGCTTGTTTTTGATGGAATTTTTTTTTTCTTCTTTCGAATCTGGTTAACTGTAATGATCGTGGTTTCTTATACTTGAAACGTACAGAAATGAAGCTTATGCTTTTAGCATAAGATAAATCTCTATCATGGTTCATACTGATAACATTGCTTTAGCAATGAAAATTTTGACCTAAATGGATGTCATTGTCGATTGTTTAAGCTTTAGTATGTTACATTTTATTGCTTCTCAAAAGATTTCTGTTGGGTTTAGTGTTTGTATCTTCCAAAATTCAAGTATGCTTAATTTATGGTCATTTTTTAATTAGAACATTTAGTAGGCTGTGGCTTTTGTTTTGGATCTGAAATGTGCATTTCCTCTCTGCAGTACATTCATGGTCTAGCTGCCCGAGGAGTTCATTATCTACACCGGCCAGGGCCAACACTTCAGGATCTTGGGTTCTTTCTTCTTCCAGTAAGAACACGTTTCTTTTGTTTTTGCTCTTTGCTTATCTCTATTATGTGCCAATTATTTGTTGAAATGCATTCTTATGTTTAATTTTCTTGTAAATTTAGGAGCTTGGGCAAGATAAAGCCTACATCAGTGAGACGTTGTTTAGCTTTGTGTTTTTATCATTTTTCTTGGTAAAGTTATTCTGATGTTGTTGGCTCTTTTTTTTTTTTTTTTTAACATTTTCACTTCCTTTTCTATTGATAATTTCATTCATTAGTTTTATACAGTTCTCACATTTTGTGAACACGATATTGCAGTTCTCTTATTTCAGTTCTATTAGCATCTTTTGCATCTCCACTTCTAACATCTGAATTGCTATTTGCAGTGGACTTTCCATCCTTTCATCTTCAAGAGCAAAAAGATCTACACAGTTCTAGTTTGGTGCAGGGTTCTAGCATTTTTAGTTGTAAGTGCTGCTCCTTAGTCTATATTTTTGTTCTGATTATATATGCACCCAACATAGGGTCTTGTCCTAGGACTAGTTTTTAGGTTCTTCCTTCTGTCATATTACGCCAGTTTAGGTTACCATGGTTAAGTGAGAATCAACTGAAGCATTGTTGGATTCTCCTATTAAATATTAGATGAATAATTGTCCTCGTTCTCTGGCTAGAAATTTATTGCGCTGCTAATTCAATTTGATAAGCTCATCCAACCCTGGTGCAATAGCAAAGACTCAAGTGAGCTCATTTTCGCTCAAATAGGATATCAATTACAAAAAGGCAGATGATTTTCCCTTTCCCCCCTTTAACTAAAGGTGTCTATACTTTGAAGTACCATTTTCATCAATAACCTGTCCGATTAAACTGAACTCAATGCTGAAGTTGTTCATCTACATTTACTAATTTGATGAATCTTGATAAATTATGAAACCTTAAGCATTTCCTCGTTGTTTTACTTACAGTTGCTTGTTTTCTTTGTTTATTTATTTGCTGCAGGCTTCTCAGGTTCTCCGAATCATCACATTCTATTCAACTCAGCTTCCTGGTCCAAATTATCACTGCCGAGAGGTATAGTCTTGAAATTATCTGTGTATTTGCTCTTGACTTCATGTTTACATTTTGAAATGTCTTACTTTTATTAAATTTTTTCTGCATTGAACATTTGTTCTTTGGGGGTTAAGGTAAGAAATGAAAAATGATTTTAAGATCATTTTAGTAAATAACTTGTGTTTTTTGCAGGGTTCGAAGCTTGCCAAGTTGCCAAAACCAGATAGTGTGCTAGAAGTCCTCTTAATTAATTGTACGTATTCTTATTTTGAAGAAAATTTCAATTTATTACTTTTAAAGATATAGATGTTTTTTTTATTAAGTATTTTGGCTCATTTGCAGTTCCTCGAGGTGCAATATATGGTTGTGGTGACTTGATTTTTTCATCACACATGATCTTCACCCTGGTCTTTGTGCTCACCTATCAGAAATATGGCACACGAAGGTAAAATATGGCTTATTCTTTTTACATACTTGTTTTTAGTTATTAGCCCCGAATATAAAGGGAAAAGAATAAAGGAAATGTAACTATTGGGAACATGAAGAGATTATTATGTCGAGTACCATTGTTACAACATTTCTGATTCGAAATAGCAAAATGTTTTGATCAGGTTGCACCCTAAGTATGGTTGATTAGTTTTCTTGTATACAATCAATGGGCAATGCATTCTAGCTTGCCCTATTGACAAATTGATTGGTTTCTGATGGTGGTGTTGTATAATTGCAGGTGTATAAAGCAGTTTGCGTGGTTGGTAGCTATTATTCAAAGTCTCTTGATTGTATCATCCCGCAAACATTACACGGTTGATGTAGTTGTTGCATGGTATGAAGTATATTTTTGAAATTTTTATTTATAATTAAAATTTTATTTTTTCAATTTTGGTTCGAAAGTAGTATGATTTTTCTGCAGGTACACTGTTAATTTAGTGGTATTCTTCATAGACGAGAAACTACCAGGTTAGAATGTTTTGATCTTATCAAACTTTGGTCTAACCTTAATTAATTCTTCTCACTGGTCGGCGCATAAACTTTGGCAGTGGTTCTAAGTTCTAACACTAAGATATTACTGCAGAATTGCCTGACAGAACTAGTGGAAGTTCATTTCTGTTGCTACCATTAAGCACCAAAGACAAGGATAGTAAGACCAAAGAAGAGAATCACAAGCTCTTGAATAGGAATTCTGAAGACCCTTCAGATTGGGTATACCAATTTTATTCGTTAATTCTTTTCCTCTTCGAATATCTTCATGGTGATATCCAATTCAGGTTGGCAGTTATGTTTTTTTTTTTATTTGTTTAGAGGCCAAGAACTCAAGTTAATGGCAAGATTCTGGAAGATGCCAATGGAAGCCATTTGGATACTGCAATGAATGGTGCATAGATGATGGAAACTGCTGCTATCACTGTAATGGGGCTGCTTGTATCCTTATGATCTTGGATTAAAGGCTTAGCTTCTTTCAAGACTGGTAAATTTGATTTGTATTCTTAAGAAAACAGAACTTGAGTAGTGCTCTTGTACATTGTGCAGTCCTCCAGTGCCTTGGTTAACTTAAAACCATCAGCCATCATCAGCATCAACATGTATCATGGAATTTTCCAAGTTCCTATTGCAAGCTGTCATTCTCTTATAATTTGAAGAGAGGATGGTGGTGGATAGGAATGATTGGAAGAAGAGGATTCGTGTATCCGACATAAATGTTTCTGTCTTGGTTCTTGTAACCAATCCCAAATGTATTGATATTAAAGCTTGTTGGTTTGATTTGGTATTCTCTTTCTCATGTTGATAGTACCTTCATTTACTGTAGCTGTTGGAATACTTATTTTTCTCTCAACAATGTCAAATCGTGAAATATAGTTGTTGTCTCTCAATGCCAAAATCATTTAGATAAACTACTTTTAAGTGACTATTAAATCTTTATATTTCATTTTAAGACAGGATTGCCGGTGGACTTGAATCTTAATAGAACTGAAAACCCAACTAAAAGCTTAAAGGCAATGAAAAGTGTGGTAAAAGATCTCAGAATTTAGAGCAGTGAAAGGGATAGGAACTGGGGCCCCTTAATGTTCATGATATGGTAGCGGTAGCCAGGCTTTAAAAACTCTGATTCCTGAAATGGACATTCCATTTCTTTACTGTTGCATGGGCTGGCGATGTAAGCTAATGCGTATTATCTTTATGTCTTATATGTCCCCAGCGCCACTTGTCTACAATTCTTCCCATCCCTCCCTTTCTATACGTTTGAAAGGCGCAATAATGTGCAGGAAAGGCTTCTTTTTCCTTCCATAATTAAGCGAGGCTCATGCTCGTGTAGGAAACTCTTTTCTTGAAATGTTCCAATTATTATACTTTCGGCAATTTTTGAACTGCTGGACATTTCAGCCAACGTATCTTAATAGAGACTATATATGGGGTCTTAAATTATTCTCATTCATAATTTGTAATCTTTAGATTTAGTGTCTAAAACTAATGGTAACAATGAATGTGCTTGACTGCTGACTATTACCAACGCATTGAAGAGAATGTGAAACCAAAAGTATTTGTCCGCCTATAAAATCCAACAATTTAGCTGCGTGACCATGATGAACACAAATGTAACATGGCCATGGCTCTGAAACGAATACATTCCCATTTTAGTAGTCGGTATGAGGGACTAGGGAGGGACCGAGACATGTCGATATGACTTCCAATTGGAAAGATCATGTGGATGTGAATAGGATACATAAATACCCTTTTAGAAAAAGGAGCTCTAATGTCACAAACTCTGTCAGAACATGGTATAATTTGAATAGGATCCATCTAATCTTATCTCTAACATCATTGAAAAGGATTTAAACAAAAGAAGGGTACATATACTTCTAAGTCTATCTTTATATTCTTTATTGTATTTGTATGATCATTTAACAGCTACTCTTGCCTGCCCATGTGAGCTCTCTTTGGAGTGTGCTTGTGTCGACAACTTGACAGCAAAGAGGCCCCATACTTCGGTGATCTTGTAAGCAATGGTAAGTGGTTGATGCCCCACCTGCGGGGGATGACCAGAAAAAGGCGATGCTGGCGCAATTTAAGCTGTGAAAGTTGGTCATTAAAGAGAAGAGTGGGAGAAAAATGGCATGTCTGATTGAGAGACTGTGGCCTGAGAGACAGAAGCTGCAATTTCATCATTGTTTTTTTTTTTTTTTTTTTTGTAAATCTAGGGTGTCCTCTATCTTATGGAAGACTAATCCCTGTGGGATTAAGAGTGTAATGGTAAAATCCTCCCAACATTGAAAACTTTCAGGATTCGAACCTTGGTTCTCATTTATAGGGTTGGAGCCACTTAACTATTCCAACCAACCAAATGTTTGTTCAATTTCATCATTGTTACATGTCTGAACGACCACTTTCTCCTTTTGCATGCCCTCCTTTTTCTTCCCTGTAAAAAGCCAAAAAAGGGTCCTCTTGAACCCTAAGTGGGTGGTACTAATTATGTCACCACCTGTCAGACATGGACTCTCTTGATTCTTTTGTTTTTGTTATCCCTTGGTGGATGAGTGAGACCAGGGCATGCTTAAATTGCAACAGGGATTTTTATTCTTTTGTTATAACTTTATTCTATGCTTCCATTTTAGCTTAGTGATAGCTACATATACTTGTAATGGGATTTCATATCTTTTTTCTCAGGTTAAATTGCAGTAAACAGATAGAAATTCTGAAGTTCTAACTTCCAATTCATTCTAATAAATTCAGAAACAGGCATAGGGAAAGGAAAGGCCTTTGCTCAATTAGTACTTTTTACAACTTTTAATGTTCCAATACTAGGAAAAGAGCGCAGTAGTGATAGACTGATATTTTCTTTCGTTTCGTAGGTAGTTGCAACTCTTTGAAATGATATAAATCTCTTTCAAAAAGTCATCTGCCTTTTCTTCCATTCATTAGGGTTTCTTGGATTGACATTATTGGAATTCCATCCTGTTTTAAAGAGGGGGGGGGGGGGGGGAATGAAGAAAGAAAACTGAAAAAAGAAGTTGACGAGTCAAATGATCACAGGCCTTCCCACCATTTCCTACAGTATACTACTATATATGCTTCTCAACTCAATTATCAATGAAGCCTATAATTTTAATTTTTCTTAAAAAGGATTATTTTATGCTATGTTTTTTTAACGACAAGTTTAGTAACATTAATCTTTTCCGGATGATATCATGCTCATTGTCAATTGTCATAAAACACGATTCTTGTTTCATGGTGAATTTGTCAATCAAAACATGATACTAGGGATAATTTCTATAAAAGATAAGCGACAGAAATTCGATTTATGATAGATTGATCACATAAAACGTAAATTGAGAGATGCACCGTATAGTCTCTGCAACGTTAATTTGTTATATCTTTTTTACAAGTACATCTCTTGATCGGCGTTTTATGTAAATCAAATTACTGTAACCAATTTTCTCTCGCTTTATTTCTATAAGTGTAATCCCAATTTGAAAATGCATATACTTAATTTAATTGTTATTTTTAATTTTATCACAAATTCATATTAATATTCGCATCTCGATTACATTAATTTTTGTTAGCCCAACATTCCATATCAAGCAAATCAGATAATCATCTTATAAAAAAAATTTCTTCAAATTTAAAAATTCCGATAACATAAAACTCAAATCCTACTTTTCTAGTTAAGCCTCCCAACTTTGATTTATGATTAACATTTTCATCAATCATTTCATCTCACTTCGTTATTTATATCAGTTGATCATCTAACGTGATCACGTCTTGATCGACACGATCTACTCAATCTAAATCCTCAAATTTCTAATAATTGTTTCCGCAACTCAAATGGGATAATAACCTTTTTTTTTTTTTTTAGTCTCATCATTTAATACAACGCCAAAGTATTTTTATAGTAAAGAGAGGGAAGAAGGTACCACTAAAGCTGAACTAAAAAACACATAAAAAGAGAAACTTTGGATTCACGATGATCAGAGTTCTGGATTTTAGCAGCAATGTACGGAGTCTGATCATTTGATTTGCCGTTAATTCTCCGTCGTTTGATCGTTTGACTTGAAAAAATGGGAGCTCGTTGTTCTAAATTCTCTATTTGCTGGTTTCATTCTCACCTTAAAGCTTCCGTCCTTGAATCCTCCGATCTCGGTGCTCTTTTTGTCTTCTGTTTCCCTTTGTCTGTTTAAAAAATCATCTTTTCTTCTTTTTTGTGTTTTGAGTTCGAGTATTATTGCAATTTTAATGCAGAGAATGGAGGCAAAGGTGATAAAGAAACACGGCCGAGTTTCGGTGAGTTTAGCTTGGAGCAAATGAAAGCTGCCACGTATGGGTTCTCTTCCGACAACATAGTGTCGGAACACGGTGAAAAAGCTCCTAATGTTGTTTACAAAGGGAAGCTGGATAATGACCGTTGGGTTGCCGTTAAACGGTTTAACAAGTTCGCCTGGCCCGATTCTCGCCAATTCCTCGTCCGTTTAATTCAATCCCAATTTTTAATTTTGTTTTTGTAATTGTTTAAAAAGGCGTAGGTAAAGATTACATGAAAATGTGTTGTAGGAGGAAGCCAGAGCTGTTGGGAGTTTAAGGAGTGAGCGGTTGGCGAATCTGATTGGTTGTTGTTGTGAAGGCGAGGAGAGGTTGTTGGTCGCCGAGTTTATGCCCAATGAAACGCTGGCTAAGCATCTTTTTCACTGTAAGTTAGAACCTTTTTCTTCTCCACTGTGAAAATGATAGCTCAGTCAAGGCTCAAAGTGAAAGTTTGTAGTTAAATTAAAGAAAATTACTGGGTTTGAATTGTCAGGGGAAAATCAGCCAATGAAATGGGCAATGAGGTTGAGGGTAGCACTGTACTTGGCGCAAGCTTTGGAGTATTGTAGCAGTAAAGGAAGAGCTTTGTACCATGATCTCAATGCTTACAGGATTTTGTTTGATAATGTAAAGTTAATGAAGATTTTGCTTGGGAAATGACCCTTTTAGACTTCTTGTTTTTGATTCTGAACTGGGTTTTCTTCTATAACACAGGATGGTAATCCCAGGCTGTCTTGCTTTGGGCTCATGAAGAATAGCAGAGATGGCAAGAGTTATAGTACAAACTTAGCTTTCACACCTCCAGAATACCTGAGAACAGGTTAATTATGTTCAAACGATTCATTTGTTCTGAATTCTAAGATATCCATGATTTTGAATCTCAATTCTCAACTCAAAGATGTGCTTCTTTGGCAGGTAGAGTGACGACAGAAAGTGTTGTGTATAGCTTTGGAACCTTGCTGCTAGATCTTATGAGTGGCAAACATATACCTCCCAGCCATGTAAATTCTCTTTTTCTCCTTATAATTTTCATTTCAATTAGGGTGTTGTCTATGTTACTGAAGTTTTCTTTGCAAGAAAAAGCTTGGTCATGCCAACTTGATAATTAGTGTTGCCTTCATATTTTTATCTGTATGTACCAATAATTAGTTAGAAAATTAGTATTTACTGTTATTTCTGTTGTATGATTTGATTTCTTAAGGAGTTAGCATTTTCCTATATCAAAGGTGCTGTAATAACTGCATGCTGGAGTAATTTCATGAGATGCTGTAGTTTTAATGATCATTGGTAAAACTTTTGATGGTCTAAAAGTTTTTCAAATGAAAATGTGATGCCGACATTTGGGTGTTGTCGACTTTAGTGAATCTGAGTTGAATTAATCCGTGGTATTTAAGTGTCTTTATGCCTTGTTTGCAGGCACTTGACTTGATTCGCGGCAAGAATTTTCTCATGTTGATGGATTCTGCTTTGGAAGGCCATTTCTCTAATGATGATGGAACAGAGTTATTGCAGTTAGCTTCTCGTTGTTTGCAGTATGAAGCTCGTGAGAGGCCAAATGCGAAGTCCCTTGTCATATCTCTCATGTCACTTCAGAAGGAAGCAGAGGTAAATATAATTGCTGATTGACTTGACTACTGCAAGTTCATATTCTATAGCTGTTACTTTGTGTAGTTTGGTATCTTCCCAGCTTTTGAACTTTCTCTCATAGACCATCTATTAATTTCAAATTGTATTTTGTACCCACATACATTTCTTCTCCATGTCCTTCATTATTTCGGATTATATTTTGTATAAACACCATTAAATTTCTCATTAGATGGAGTTTTGCTAGGTACCATCATATGTTTTGATGGGTATTCCACAAAGAACTGCTTCTTCAAAACAGCCATTGTCATTGACACCTTTTGGAGAGGCTTGCTTGAGGATGGATCTGACTGCTATACATGAAATATTGGAGAAGATGGGATACAAAGATGATGAGGGGATTGCTAATGAGGTTCGCCACTCCATCCTTGATGTTCTATTTTTATGAGGTGTTAAATATGTTGTTTCTGTAAGTCATTTTCAGCATAACCAATCTTTAGCGGCAAGCAAACTTCTGTTGTTTATCTTAAAATGTAACTAATAGCAGGGGGAAGTTTAATTCTGACTTCCTTTATCTTGAACTGGCTGAGGAAGGAATACCTCTCCTCAACCTGCCACAAACTCGTACTGATCTACTATGTTGCTTCGATTCTTCATTTTTCTTGAAGTACCCGTGTCCGACACCCATGTCCGACGCATATCCGGATATGGGTTTGGGGATATGATCCTCCAAGGTCCCTCCAAATACATAGAAATCTTGGAAAAAATTGAACATACCCGTGTCCGACACTCACACCCGAGTCCGAGTAACATAGCTGGTCTACGAGTTGTACGAGAAGATAATAGATGTAAGAAATGCTATGGAATTACAGAATTAGTCCATAAGTCATAATGTTTCACAGTAGAGACTCAATTCCGTAGCCAATTATTTATTCGAATCCATATTTTGTGGGTTAAGGAGCAAAGGATGATTGCCTGTCTGCTTTGATTATTTTGCAGCCTACTTTTATTATTACCTAGTTAATGCTACTTCAGCAATCATCTAATTTCTATCTAATTGATTTTTTTTTTTTTCTTTTCCTGGTGCCTTTCAGCTTTCTTTTCAAATGTGGACCAGCCAAATGCAGCAAACGTTGAATTCTAAGAAACATGGAGATACTGCTTTTCGAGCTAAGGATTTTGCAAGTGCAATTGATTGCTACACACAGGTGAGTTTCCCATGTCCAAATCTATACCGCTTGTGATTCTCGCAGTATAACATACTGAATTCAAGACTGTCTATAATATGACTGCTCATTGAAATAATAGACATCATGTTGCAAAAGCAGGGAAACAAGAAAATATGGGTTTGATAATTATAGCTTGTATATCTTGGAGCTAATTATGGACAGGACAGGACAAGCTCAAATCAACATATTAAGAAAGAAATGATAAAGGCCACATCTCTTCATTGTTCTTGAAATACCTGTGTCTGAATCATATCCGGACATGGGTATGGGGGATATGATCCTCCAAAAACCTTTCAAATACATGAAAATTTTAGAAAAAATTGAACATACCCGTATCAGATACATACCCGTGTCCAACACTCACACCCAAGTCCGAGTAACATAGGACCACATATATTTTTACTGGAAAATAATAGGGGTTTGGGTGCTTTCTTTGCGAGTTTGTATAGACTTATTTGGTTTGCCACATGTGCATTACCTAATTTTCTTCTTAATATTTCTTGTTAGTAGGCATTGAACTCAACTCATTAATATAGTACCATTAATAAGCCATACAGGAAGGATTTTTGATGGTTTAAAACAGCAGGATAAACTCAAAGATCTTGTCTGTCTTATGTTTTAGTTCATTGATGGCGGGACCATGGTGTCACCAACCGTCTATGCCAGACGCTGCTTGTCTTACTTGATGAACGATAGGCCACAAGAGGCCCTTGGGGATGCTATGCAAGCGCAGGTGGTGTCCGCTGAGTGGCCCACTGCTTTGTATCTACAAGTGGCTTGCCTGTTTAGCCTAGGGATGGAAAGTGACGCCCAAGAAACGCTCAAAGATGGCATCAGCTTGGAAGCCAAAAGAAGCAAAAACTGAAAATTGTATAGCTTTTCAATTGTTTTATTTTTCTCTCTTCCATAGTTTCTTTAGGCTCTTGTATTTGTTCCTTATTTTCCATCTTTTTATCACTCTGGGCTATCGCTGCATTGCAGAATTCTTCAATATATATTGTTGGTTTTGATATTTCACGAGCGTAAGCAACTAAGGATTGGCCAAACCCTTTACCCCATAACAGAAAGAACTCTCTCACTTACAGAAAAGGAAAATTTTGTTAAAATTTCCCACCAAAAATGAAAACTTTACAAGGTATTTTTCCTGAAATCACAAACAAAGGAGAAAAGAAAATTCACAAGGACAAAAAGGCATCCTGTTGACAATAGAGCAACAATGATTATACAGAACAAGAGCACAACAATCCAGAACTCTTCTAAAACCAGATATAGTGATTGCCTATTTTAAAATACTAAAGCAAGACACAGCTTTGATAATCATGATGAATGTGCATGTATTTAGATATCACATACTTTCTACATGTATGGAGAAGAAGAGGGGTGTATAAAAATACCTATTAACCATCACAAGACTCTAGACTTATCATATTACTCATCTTCACAGCAACAAATTTCTCCGGGTTCCTTTACAGTAATTCCGATTCTTTCGATTTTGTTCAGGAACTGTGCTAGAGAATTTTAGGATGATGCCACAATGAAGTGAAAGAGCCATGATATGACAAATGCAAATACCATGCAAGCAAGGAGAAAATTGAGGAAGCGATGGCCATGCCAGAAGCTTCGAGAGTCCGTATGGGGTGTTGGTACCGAGACTGCAGCTGTTGCCGTGGAACTGTTGGTCTCATTGATTTGCTCTGTTGAATCAATCTCATTCACTCCGACTACATTGCGTGCAATAGAATGACAAATCTCACAGGTCCTAACAAAAATTAAGCAGACTGAGTGAGTATAGGAAGAGTTATGATAAATCACAAAAGAAAAAATTTTCAGTATTGAGGTATCTCAGTATGAGGAGGAGCTAATATACCATCGGACATTAACTTAGATATCATAATTCACCGATTCCAAATGAAAGTCTCTCTTTGCTATGACTTTTAATGTGGATGGTATAAGATGGATACCTTGTAAATTATTAGCCAAAACTAGTAAATTTAATTAATGTGGCCTTCCATTTGGCTTTCAAATCAGAAATAAGTTAGAAGCTCAGTACAATGGGTTGTATTTGGAGCATGATCATATCAACTGTTAGACAGCTTCAAATCCTATCTGATTAATTATCCAGGTCAATGATGGGGGCCAATCAACCACTTAACTGGAATGTTAGATGGTACAATAGCTAGCAAACACCACTAGGCCGACCGTGGTCATGGTGGTTATCGTATCAACAATTGTTTCACCAAAACATGACACCAATCTAGATATGCATGAAGTGCAGAACATGCCAATGCAAAATCTGCCAAAAGTTTAGAATCACAGCTAGAACCAGGGAACTTATTACACCAATGGTTTGGTATCTAAAAAATCAGTAATCCCTAATCATGTCAAGTCATGTCATGTAAGAAATCTGGAATTAGTAACTGCAAATTAAAAAAATTCCAAATAGGCGCACCAGCAAGCAATGATCTTCAACTAAAGATTTAGAGAATGCATCAATAAAGGTCAAATCCCCATTTTCCTACAAGGAAAGAGAAGCACAAGGAAAAGATAGAGAGATTCCTAAACCTCAAAAAAGCACATTACAGCAAAGAATTGTCGGCGTAGCTAGACTTAGGCATATCATGAGGAGTTCTTAATACTTTAGCCTTTAGCTTTACTTTAATTTCTAATCAACCTCCTTACAAATGTAATATCAGTCCCACTTTCTTTTCCATTAAGCAAATTTCTCTTTTTCACATTCATCTTTTCACATTATGACTTAATTTAACTAGGATTGCAAAACTAACACCTAAAATAATCAACTTTTTAGCTTTTTGCTCGCTTTAGTGGGTAGTTATTACAATCACTCCCTCAAGTATATACAAAGAGTAAATTGTAAAACACTATCAACAAAGAGTAACCCCAAGTCTAAGCAATCATCAAAAGAACAGTACATACAAATTACAATTATGATCCAGGAAAAGATAGTTTTTACTAAATAAAAATTCCCTCTGCATCTGTACTAGACATAGATTTAACAATGTTAAGAACTTAGCAATTCGACATCTAGAATTTTACCCAGCAGCCAAAAGCAAACATAAAAATTGAACCAAGAAAAAAAGGCTAGAATTCTTTATACTTACTTATTTCCTCTGATATTAAACCATGCCTCAGCACAGTGTTTATGAGCAGCAGCAAGATCATCCTTACAAGAACAACCCAATTCTATAGGAACACCAGATTCATGACTGTTACTTTCTAAACCCAAATGACAAATTCTACAATCTTTCTCAACTTTCGCCAAATGCACCTTAATTTCAGGAACTCCCCTCTGAATCTCTAACTCCACTGAACAGTCTGAGACTGAAGACACCCTCCTGGAATCCGACACGTCACCAATCTCTCCATCAGAACCGCAAGCAAAACTGTACTCATCGTAGGAACCACCTATCGTGGAATAAAACTGAGAGTAGCAAGAACCCTCATCGGCGTCCGAGAAGCAGACGCTAGCCTCGTCGGTGCTGACGTCACTCCCGTAGCGGCGGTGAGTTCCTTGCTCTAAATCGATATGGGACATCTCCGATGATGACATTTTGAAAAGACCCAGAAGCTGAAACTTAAGGCTCTGTAAAAGAGCATTAAAAGGCTTAAAGTTTCAAGCTTTGAGTGGGTTTTGAACAAAGTTCGGATAAAATGTGAGAATTTAAAGAAGTTACTAATGGATTACGTGACCCTTTACCTCCATTAACTTCTCACTAACCAAGAAAATTTATAAAATGGGAAAAATTGGAACACCCCAAAACAAGGAGTGACCCAAAAAACGAAAAGGTAAAAACATGGCAAGATTTAAAGAGTCCTGCCTTCGTACTTAAGGAAAAAAACAAAAAACAGAGAGAGAAAGGGAAGCTTAAAGAGAAGAAGAGGTGTTTAAAGACAAAGGACTCATGGTCCGCTAGAAGTAGGGATGGCAATGCAACGGGGCGGGGGCGGATTTTACAAAATCCGCCCCCGCCCCGCCAGTGACCTACTCTGCCCCGCCCCGTTTCACCGTGGATGTTGGATTTTCAATACCACTACCACCTCCATGGATGTCGGTTACGCCCCGTCCCGCTCCGCCCCATCCGATTTTTATTAGTTATTTCTAATTTTTTTCAAATAATAAAGTTGTCTTATGCAAGTATAGTTATTATATATTTTGGTATTCATTTACAGTATACTTGATTAACATTTTACTGCATATGTTGAGCTTCTTAGCAATCAACTATAGCTAGGACCAACAATTTATGACTTATGAAGTGCATTTACATCTAGACAAGAAGAATAATCTAACAATAGCTCACAGCTAAATATCAGTGCACTAATCAACATACATTGCAAGAGAAAAGACATCTCTAAAGCATGTCTAAACATAAAACAACGAAACATCTCAAATCCTCTCAAATTCCAAAGCAGATTAGCTACTGTCATTTGCATAAATTCTGAAAGTACCCAATACTTATCAGCAAAGTTTTAAGCACAAATGGACCCATACAAATACTCCACCCTTGGCACATGCATGCATGTACTCTTTGTGTGGGTGTAAGAGAGTTTTTTTTTTTTTTTTTTTTTTTTTTTTTTGATAATTGGGTAAGGGGAGGGGTTGCTTGGGTTTGAACCCAAGACTTCATGCCCCCAAGACTCTTGGCCACTCAGCCAAGAGCTTTACAAAGGGCAAAATTTGTTCTAAAGATAGGTTGACACTCATAGCTGGCAAAGCTATTTTTGAATAAAGTGATGGCAAAGCTAATAAACCTTTCAATTCATAAAGGTAAATTAGAATACGATGTATCTCTTTAAAACTAGCAGACCATGCCAACCGACATCTTTGAATATAAACTCATTAAAGCAACATTGATATAACTTTATACATGTTTTTTTTTTTTCAGTAATGTAAACAAACAAAAAAATGATTTTGGTTGTATAATCTTTTAAAGGAACAAGTGAAACCAGAATCCAGTTCAAAAAGATGGCCCAATGTTGAAAATAATGAAAAAGAAGAATGAATCCCTGATTGGGGGGCTGATCAGGGAACTGTATAACAGATTAGAATTGGAATCAAAAAATAAAACTCAACTTATTTGTTAAGTCTCCCGTTTAGATCAATCTGGTTTTGCCAAATTTTCCCCCTCCGTTTTTGCATGTTTAAGTTTGAAAATACCACTGAGTCCCTGTCGCTTAGCAAGTTGCTCCAGTTCTATAAGTTTATGCCTAAGAAGTTCCACTTCTGTTGCTAAGTCCTCATTTCTTTGCTTCATTGCCTGAAATAACAATGAAGAATTGTGCTTGTGAATTAGAGGCATTAGAAATCAATCTCCCTGAGGTGCAGGAGATGCAAAATACTCAATCACAGTGCTTCTTTCATGGATAAAGAAACCTTTCAAGATCTTCATGCATAAATAAGTCATAGATTAAACTCCATGTTGGTTCCACAAGAGATATAGCATCATGTTAAAATCACCCTGAGAAAGAAGCAGCAACAAAACACAAGAGATTGTTCAATGAATACCTCCAAGTCTTGTCGGTGTACTTCCTCTTTTTTGGCTTCCGATCTAGAACTTCTTTGAACCTCAAAGATCAAGACAGCTCCTGCAACCTATATACAGACTCCGACATGTACAAAATCAGAAACCTTCATGAATAGTATATATTCAACCGGGTGCGTGTACGGTAAGTTTTGGCATTTCATGCAAATACCACCACTTCATACAGCAAGAGATAGCTAGCTAGCTTTTGATTTGATCATAAAGAGAACAGGAAAAAGAAAAATGGATCGAAGAAAAACAAACACAAAACAATTTAACAATGAAAGGCCTACCTGAAAGCTCCCCAGCAATAACTGTTAGCCTAATCTTTTCAAGTTGTGCTGAACTGATATGTATCAGAAGGTATAATTGGCTTTCAATTCTGGAGAAGGAAATGGAAAGTAGAAGGAAAGGGAGCGGCGGTGGAGTTGTAGAGAAGAAGTAAACATTTTAGGTTTTTAGGGAAGGGTAAAATAGTAATTTTACTAGTCGGGGCGGGGCGGGACGGATCAGGTAAATACTGCAACTGCTCCATACCCGCCTTTCAAACAAAAAAAAACCGCCCCGCCCCGTCCCGCATCCATTGTTCAAAAAAAAAACCTCTCCATTCGGATCGGATCGGTTCGAAATCCATCGGTCGGTTCGGGTTTTGCCATCCCTAATTCTGGAGAAGGAAAGAGAAAGTAGAAGGAAAGGGAGCGGCGGTGGAGTTGTAGAGAAGAAGTAAACATTTTAGGTTTTTAGGAAAGGGTAAAATAGTAATTTTACTAGTCGGGGCGGGGCGGGACGGATCAGGTAAATACTGCAACTGCTCCATACCCGCCTTTCAAACAAAAAAAACCGCCCCGCATCCATTGTTCAAAAAAAAATCTCTCCATTCGGATCGGTTCGAAATCCATCGGTCGGTTCGGGTTTTGCCATCCCTAGCTAGAAGTGCTGAGACTCAGACACGCACTGAAAAAAAGCACAGAAACGTGCAGTGAGTGCACAGAGAACTGAAAAGAGATTTCTTTTCTTTTCTTTACATTATTAAACGATTAAAAAATAATAATAATAATAAAAGACAGACAGAGAAACAAAGTTGTTGGAAGATTTGATGTTCATGTTAGTACTTTGGGATCTTTGTCTTAAGGAGATTTGTACGTCCGATGGTATCAGTTTAGTGATGTGTGCGTCTTTAACATAATCGTATGGTCAAGATTTGAGGTACGCATACTCCTTAGAAGAGCACAATCTTTTTATGACACAAGAATTTTTTTAGGTTAACAAATTACATGTGGGAAAATAGGATTTTATTTTTGTCGTTTCTCTCTTTTTATCTCTTAGCGTATACAGAAGTTGGTGAAGAAGAAGACAGGACAGATTTATCCTGGGAAAAAAATAAATCGTGGATAAAAATGAAGGGTAGTTTAGTCAGTGAAATTGGCATGTTAAGTTAGTATTTTTTTAATTAAATTTAATCAGACTCAGAAGTTATTGTTTAATATACATGTTAATAATTGTAGTTAGGGGGGTTGGGTTAAGCTAAGTTAAGAAACTTCATTAGATCTCAATCAAGTTGAGCAAGTTAAAATTAGTTGGATTCGATTGAATTGAATTGAATTGAATTGGATTGATATGATAATCAAATGCTTGGAAAATTTTCAAATGAAAAGCCAACTTCTTAATGTAAGACTAAAGACTGGCCGTTTACCTATTTTCAGATGTATGCATTTATTTATCCTTATTATTATTTTTCTTCATTTCTTTAAATTGTATTTGTTAAAATATTATGACGCGACTGGTAATCTGGAATCGAGCTTTGAGAGCAAAAGGATTCGAGAATCCTTTGAAAATGGACCACTGCCTGCTTTGGATCCAAACCCACATGTTTATTTGCCATTCAAGGCAAAATGCTGAGTACCACAATATTGCTTTTATTTATTTTCTTCTTTTTCTTTTGGTATCATTATTACTTTCAACTAATTATCAGAAGCCTTTGCAGGCTTCGAACAACGGTAAAGACTAGTATAAGCTTCTAATAATAAAATAAAGACTAGAATTTTTTTTTTTGTAAGAACTAAATGAGAATTTTTTTTTTTTAATTTTGATAAACGTATAAAAAGTAAAATAAGATTATTAGTTAAGAAAAATTATAAAAAGGGTAGAAAGAATTTATTTATTCATAACAAAGGTAATAATGAAAAAAAATTATGTATTCTTAAATGATAAATTAATAATAATAAATATTTAAAAGAAAATAAAAGATTAAAAATAATTAAATTTGTGATTAGATTTGTTCACGAATTATACTACTTGTCAAGTTTATTTATATAGTTGAATCAACCCATGATATTATTTTATAAATAAATAACTAAATAAATATTTTAATTTAATTTTAAAATATTAATATAAAAATAATTTTAATTAAATAAAATTTGAATGAACTATTGAGCCAAATTCGATTTCAAATTTAAATTTTAGAGGTATCGATCGAGTGTGAATGTCTAAATCAAAGTTTTTTTTTTCTTACTTTTTATGTTTGTTAAGACAATATCTAATAAGCGGTCAAAATACTTGTCAGATCTTTATACTTTAGAGTCTGGTGTAAATTAATCCATGTACCAAAATTGTAAGTAATTTGATCCCTTTATTTTTAAAAGGGAAGCAAATAAGTAAAATTGTTAACACCTATAACAGTTTCTGTTAAAAAGCTGACTAGACAATTTGACATGTTAAAAAATGTTTATGTGTCATAACAAATCTGACGTGACACTAAAAAAACTATATTTTTTAAAGCTGACATAGAACTTAATTAAAAATAAAAACATCAAGATTTTCCTATTGGACAATATGATTTCACGAAAAGAAAAAAAAAATCTAGATATTCACACTCGATCGATACCTCTAAAATTTAAATTTGAAATCGAATTTGACTCAATAGTTCATTCAAATTTTATTTAATTAAAAATATATATTGATATTTGAAAATTAAATTAAATTAAAATATTTATTTAGTTATTTATATAAAAAATAATATTATGAGTTGAATCGATTATACTAATAAGCTTGACAAGTAATGTAATTTGTGAACAAATCTAATCACAAATTTAATTATTTTTTAATCTTTTATTTTTCTTTTAAATATTTATTATTATTAATTCATCATATAAGAATACATAATTTCTTTTCGTTATTAATTTTGTTATCAATAAATAAATTCTTTCTACTCTTTTTATAATTTTCCTTAACTAGTAATATGATTTTCCTTTTTACACGTTTATAAAAATAAAAAAAAAAGGCGTTCTCATTTGGTTTTCAAAAAAAAATTCTCATTATAATTTTCACCGTAAGTAAATTGCTAAGTTCACCATTTTTTTTATATATTAAATGTTATAATGTTATTTTTTCAGTAATCATATTTTTAGCAATTACATTATATTAAAATAATAAAATGAGAAAACATCGAAAGCAACTGAAGTGAAGAATAAAACTAGTTTCAATTAACCAACAAGCGTATGATGTACTAATAAAATGTTGGATTCTTAAACATCAAAAGTGTTAAAAGTAATTAACCAAAATATCCTTATAAAATATTTAATTAATTAAAAACATTTTTTCTTTTTGTTATTAGAAAAATACTTTCTTATTAAAATTTTAATTTTAACTTTTTTAATTATTAGACTCCTAGAAACAATCTATAATTCTTATTCTTTTTCTTTTCATATTCAAATACTATCCTTATGTTTTAAGAGTGAATTAAAAGTTTATTTAAGTCATTCTAAAATCATCATTAAGACCTTATCCATCAATAAGAATCTCATCGATTTGTGTCTCTATATTTTTCTTTGTAAGCATGACATGAATTTGCATTAATCTTTTAGTAATTTACATTGTTTTGTTATTTAATTTTAAATTTTTATGCTATGTAGCTTTTCTTATTTCGTGGTTTCGATTTTAGATTACTTTAATTATTACAATCAACCGCTTTTGATACCCTTATAAAATTATCAAAATAACAAACTTATCATTTGATATATTTTAAAATTTTAGTTAAATGTAATTTTTGTGAGAGACGTAATAGTATTAAATTAATGTATATATCAATAAATTTTCATTATTTTTAGATTTTTTTTTTGTGAGAGACGTAATAGTATTAAATTAATATATATACGAATAAATTTTCATTATTTTTAGATTTTTATTGAAACACAACAATTATGATGAAAATTAAAACATTTAATAGAATAAAATTAGAATATAAAAAATAGATAATAATCATCAAAAAATAAAACATAAAAAATAAGAATATGGACGTAGAGCCTAAAGAGGCTATTTGTTAATAATCACCACAAATCTGGCAAAAAAAATCACCAAAAAAATAATAATATTAAAAAAAAAAAAGAACATGATCGTATAGCCTAAATAGGCTATTGACACTTTTTTATGGTAATTGTAGACACCTAATTTTGTCCGGACCACTAAACAGGTATGTTTTCTTCCCATATTGATGTTCCCAAGTGTAAAAAGACTGTTTTCATCCTGCAGGTGGTACTCCGAGACTTAGTTTAAGAGGGCGAGCACAAAAAGTCAAACTTGAAAAAAAGTCAACCCCGAAAAAGTCAACCCCGAAAAAGTCAACCCCAAAAAGTCAACTACTGAAAAAGTCAACCCACTTTCAAAATCAAGATTTTAAGTTCAATTGAAAAATGGCGAAAGAATTTTGATAATCCGAGGTCTACATTGAAAGATATGGAGTTCGGAAGTTGGGATTTGGAGATTCAGTAGAAAGGAAACCCTAATCCGAGAAATTTGGGGAAAAGTGCTTAAACGATCAAACTGGTCGAAATTGAAGGTTCCAAATGAAAGATAAGCACTGACTACGGGTAATGGAGAAGTCACTTGCAAGAAAATCCGAAAAAAAAGTCAACCCGGGAGAAAACCGAGAATTAGGGTTTTTAGTGGATTTCGGTGAAATCGGGAAGAATCACAGAAATGGCCCGACTTGGTAAGACCAAAGCCCCCAATGGATGAGGAATGATTAAAAAGGATGGCCCAAGGCTCAGATTGAAGAAAATCTGAAAATCGGACTTGTTTTGAGCAAAACCGGGTTTCGGAGGTAAAAGGGCAAAATTGGAAAAATTTGGGAAAAATAGCAAATGGACTCCGAAAATTATGGAAAATTTGTCAATCTCATTCTTAAATCATTTGAAGGAGATTGGCGAAAGAAAATCTTGATTCCGAGTTCGTTTGCAAAATGGCCAAATCCCGGGCTTCTTATGCAGTAATTCAAAAAGGAAAATCCCGGAAAAATAGCAAATGGACTCCAAAAATTCTGAAATTTGGCAAATCTAATTTTTAAATTATTTGGAAGATATTGGCGAAAGAAAATCTTGATTCCGAGTTCGTTTGCAAAATAGCCAAATCCCGGGCCTCCTATGCAGTAATTCAAGCCGATAAATCCCGAAAAAATACCAAATGAGCTCCAAAAATTATGAAAACTTCCAGATCACACTTTTTAATTATTTTGAAGAGATTGGTGAAGAAAAATCTTGATTTGGAGCTCGTTTAAAAAATGGTAAAATGTAGGGGCATAAAAGGGCATTTTTGGGAAGAAAAAATCCAAATAAATAGCAAACGGACTCGGATAATTTTGAAAACTTCCAGAACTCAATATTTTATTATTTTGGAAGTATTAAAAAAATAAAAATTGAATTTGGAGTCCGTTTGATATTTACTTGCATCCGGGGGGCAAAATGGTCATTTCACCCAAGCAACCGAAAAGGGCTTTTTTTGGCCCTTCAAAAAATCAGAGTTGGGCTGGAAAAGATATGTGCTGGCATACCCAAGCCCAAAGAAAGGAGGAAGCTTCTAATTTTTTTTTTTTAATCAAGTGGTTAAAAATCAAGAGTTAGTTAACCATTCTCTTTGATCAAACCATGGTGATTAAACCACATAGGTTAAGAAAGATGTCAACATTATTTTTGCATAGCTGTAATTTGAGAGGGCTGAGATGCTAATCTAAAGGTGGTAATTTCATGACTTTTCATCTTGAATTATTGGCCATTTGATGGAAATTAGGTTACACAAAAATGACAACATCTTGGAGGCTATATAACCATGCATTAAGGCTAGCCCTAAGGAGGGGGGAGGCAGATTTTGGTTTCTTCTTTTCCATTTTGGCTGATTTCTCTTAGTTTTTCTTAGTTTTTATCTTCTTGGTTGAGAGCAAAAAAGAAAAGTTTAGAAATAAAGGAAAGTTTGAAGAGAAAAGCTTGAAATATTAGCTTCTTGAGGTTGCTCTTGAGCACCAACTCTTGCACTTTCATTTTCTATTCTTGTTTTTTGCTATTTTAATCTCTACTTGGTGAGTTTTCATTTTAAAATAATGTTTCTTGTTCTTCCTTCATTTCCTTTCTTAAGTATATTTTTTTTACATTTTGTTTTTACAATAAACTCACCATGGCCAAATGGCCTACATTATTTATTTTAAGTTGTTGTTTCAATTCATTTTACCATATTGTTTATGCTATTTTCTTTGTTTTTGATGTTTTAAGTGTTATGTTATTTCATGTTCTTAAGTTATATTTAATTTGGTTGCTTTGTTTGTTGCCATTTATGTCTTAGATATCATGTTTTTGCATTTTTAATTTTCTGTTTTCATGTTGTTTAAATTTGAGCATGTTTTAAAGTTAGCATATTAAGTGTTTGTGAAAATGCTTGTGTGATTCTTTGCATGATTCTTGTTTTATATCTTAGTTGAGCATGTTTTAGATTTAGCATATTAAGTGTTTGTGAAAATGCTTGTGTGATTTCTGTGTTATGACTTAGTTTTTCATGCTAGTATGCCAAGTGTTTGAGAAAATGCCATGCTTGTTGGAGCTTGAGGCCATTTGGCTACTCCATGTGTTTTGCATTGTGTGTTGCATTTTTTGTCATGCTAGTTGTTAGGTTTTTGCATTTGCATGATATTTGGTTGGATTTTTGAATTAAGCATGCCTTGTGTTTGTGAAAATGCCATGCATATCTTAGGTCTAGGTTGCATTTATTGCCATGCAAGTTCATGTTAGGTCTAGGCCATATTATTTATGTCATGCATTTTCCTTACATTTAGTTTTAAATCCATGCATTTCATGCATTATGTTTGCTGCATTATTTCATGCATTTCATGTTCATGGCACTTGAATAATGACTTGAGCCAATTAATGGTTCAAAGTCATGCTCTCTTGAGCACACTTGTGGAAAATTAAGTTTGTCAAATTGATTATTCTACCTTTGTGATTTTTTTTACTTAGCCAATTTTTATCTAACTTTCAAAAAGTCCTAGCTACTGCTTTCAAGTCATTTTATGAGTTTCAAATATTTTTATTTTTATTTTTAAATGATTTTATCAAAGACAAAAAAAATGTGTTGGCAAATCAGTTTTTTTCCACCCAAAACTCGTACATCTCCGATTTTTCTGGGAATTCATCTTTGATCAGAAAATTAAGCCAATTTTTTCTCATGTAGTTTTATATGTCCTGAGTCTCCAGTATTTTTTTTAGAATTTTTGGGATTTTTAAAAATAGGGTAAAAAATCATAGATTAAAACTGGACAGTGGAGTCAGGATTGAATTTAAAGAAAAACAAAGCAGTTTTTTCTCCTCCAAAAACTCGTACATCTCTGATTTTTCTGGGAATTCATCTTTGATCAAAAAATTAAGCCGATTTTTTCTCGTGTAGTTTTAAATGTCGTGAGTCTCCAGTATTTTTTTCAGAATTTTTGGAATTTTTTAAAATAGGGTAAAAAATCGTGGATTAAAACTGGACAGTGGAGTCAGAATTGAATTTAAAGAAAAACAAAGCAGTTTTTTCTCCTCCAAAAACTCGTACATCTCTGATTTTTCTGGGAATTCATCTTTGATTCGAAAATTAAGCCGATTTTTTTTCGTGTAGTTTTACATGTTCTGAGTTTCCAGTATTTTTTTTAGAATTTTTGGAATTTTTAAAAATAGGATAAAAATTCGTGGATTAAAACTGGACAGTGGAGTCAGAATTGAATTTAAAGAGAAACCATTTTTCTGTTTTGGTTAATTTACTTAGAGTGGGCTGATTAGGAGGGTTAGCTACTGACTTAGGGTAGTTTCTAAGCCTTTTTAAACTCTAAAAATGGTTTTTCAAGTCTCGGGTTAAGGGTAGTCAAGTCCGGATTTTTAAACTTAGGAAATTAGAGCCATTTAAAAAATTTTAGCCCAGTTTTTATTCAAGCTTCTCAAAATTGTTTTCAAACAATCACAAAGTATTTTGGTTTTAGAATATTTAATTTGACATATTTTCCTAAGGTAGCCGGATATCTTTTTAGATATACGGATTTCCTTAATAAAAGGAAAAAAATACATTTCATGCATTGCATTTTTATTTTCATGCATATTATATGATAGCATTATTTTATTCCATGTCATTTAAATTATATGCCATACCATTCATATTTGTCATGTCATTTAGGTTGCATTATATTATTTAGACTGTACCATGTCATTTTATTTATGTCATGCATATACATATTCATTTCTTTTAAATGTTTCCAAAAAAAGATAATGGTTTTCAATAAAAAAAAATATAAAGATATTCCCGAGTTAAAATAATTCATGAGTTCTCTACCGGGTTTGCTGGAGGGAATATCATCAATTATCATTAATAAAGGAATATCTTTCTTTCAAAAAAGAGAATGATTCGGAAAGTTTTCCAAAACTAATAAAAATTTCTATATTTTGCCACGTTTGTTGGGGAATATAGGAAAATTTTGAATTTATAAATTCTGGATCATTTTCAATAAAAAAAATGGAATTATTTTTCTTTAAATTGGGAATTAACTTGAAATACTAAATTTAAAACCAACTTTTTACCGAGACTTGAGATAACACACGATTAATAAGGTACCGATTTATACGGGCGTTGTGGGGGTGCTAATCCTTCCCCACACGTAACCGACTCCCGAACCCTCTTCTTTGATTTCTCTGGTTTAAAACGCAGACTTGAAATTGGTTTTTAAAATGTTTTAATTAATTTTTAAAATATTTTATAAAACCGGTTTTAATAGGTGGCCGATCACACCTAGCTAAAAAAGATTGGTGGCGACTCCATGTCTTTTTTAAGGTCATTTTCAAAACCTTCATTTTTCTAGAGGAATTAAGTCGACTTTTCCTCGATTTTTTTTAATGTCACGCCTAACGAATAATAAAGTCTTGCGATGAGACGTCGTCGTTATTTTTTTAGGTTGCGACAGCTTGGCGACTCCGCTGGGGAATATTAGAGAGTCAGGCCTAGAATTAGTCGTGTGTTATCAAAGTCTCGTTTTGTTGGTTTTATTGGTATTTAATTTTAATTCCCATATTTTTATTAATAAGGAGCATTTTGAAAATAATAAAATATTTTTAAATATGTTCATACTCATGTGCATGCATTTTATTATTGTTCTCTAGTTATTTAAGGTTGCATATTATAATTGCTTGTTGGTTAATGCGTTACACTATTCTTGAATGTTTTAATTGCTAGGGCATTTAGAATAAGGTTTGTAGAATAGGTGGTGAAAGGTTTATTATTCCTCCACACACACTACACGTGCATTTGCATAACATGAATCCTATACCCGGGTTCCGTCCTTTTAAGTGGGAGTAAAGTAACTACGCCTTCGTGATGATCCTCCGTATGGGCTAGTGAAACACTTTCGGAGTATAAAGTACCTAATGCCTTCGTGATAATCCTCCGTACGGGCATAGGAAAATATACTCTAACGAATTGAACCCGCTTTTATCGGGATGCCTTACTAGCCTTCACCGGCGACAGTGAGGAACAATTCGGGGCCTTAGAACCGATTCACCCTCATATAGTGAACCTAGGCGAAGCCATCCCGAATTTCCGTTAGATATACCGAAAATAGGAACACATGGAGGGACATTTCTAAACTTTTTGTTACACGTTTTACACTCCGAATAAGTGTGGTAGATCGGGCAACGATGTAGTACATCGCCCGTAATAAATGTGATACTCCGCCTCGAAGGCATCGTGATGCCTAAATAAGCAGATATTGCTGGGGCAGATGTTCATTAGCTTTTTTTTTAAAAAAAAAAAAATCCTTTTTCAAGCATTTTTGCATGTGGCACATTTCATGCATGTGTAAATAGAGCATGTACATTTTTGGTTGTATTATTGATCTCATTCTTTGCAATAAACAGTTGGTAATTGAATTTGATGATTTCATAAAACCGGTAGTGTCACATGAACATTTGCATATTGTACCATAGTAAGATCCACCCTGAAATTCTTTTGAAAATGATGTGATTGGTTTATCAAAAAAAAAAATCAAAAAAAAAAAAAAATCAAAAATTGGAGGCAAATCCTGCATAATGAGATTTTTGAATAGTCCCACCAATTTCGTGTAATCATTGATTTCTTTGTATATACCTTTGTGTTAATTCATTTATTTTTACATGTATCATTTTGACATCATGTTATAGTCATAGCATGCATGGTCATTCATTGTAAGATACGTTTATGACATGCATGGTCATTATTTGTATATACTTATGTATCAATTTATTCTTTCTTTACATGCATCATGTTGGCATCAGGTGGCATTCATGACATACACGGTCAGCATGACCTTTTTTGTATATACTCTGTGTCAGTCATTTATTCTTCACATGCGTCATAATTGACATTGTGTGGCATTCATAGTGTATATGATCGTTCATTGGGAAATACATTTGGAACATACATGGTCATTCATTGTATATATCCATGCATTAATTTGCATATTCTTTACATGCATCATGTTGGCATCAGGTTGCATTCATGGCATACACAGTCATCATGATATGCTCATACATTAATTTGTCATATTGGCATCAGGTTGCATTCGTGACATACATGGTCAGCATGATTTTCTTTGTATATACTCTGTGTCAATCATTTATTCTTTACATGCATCATAATTGACATTGTGTGGCATTCATAGTGTATATGATCATTCATTGAGAAATGCATTTGGAACATACATGGTCATTCATTGTATATATCCATGCATTGATTTTTCTTATTCTTTAAATGCATCATGTTGGCATCGTGTTGCATTTATAACATACATGGTCAACATGTTTCCACTGTATATGACCACACATAACTTTGTTTATCCTTCACATGCATCAAATTGCACTCATGACATTCATAGCTCATTCATCATGAAACACATTAATAAGATGAAATAGAAATTGGCTTAGCTTTGAAGAGTTTTCTTCGTCAGCTAAAAGTTATGACCCTGACAGCAAGTGTGATTATCACCTAGGGGTAGTTGGGCATTCAACTGAAAAATGCAGACAACTGAAGGAAAGGATTGAAAGTCTTATCCGTAATGGTATTTTGACACCGGAGCTTATCAATCAATGGAAGGCCGTTTAGCCCTAAATCAGTTTCTTTCAGGGTTTTAGGGGGAGAATTACTACCTTTGAAGGATGTCAATAGGAGCATTTTTGACGCATGTAGTTTTATACACTGTGATGATGAAAGCACTTGTCTCATGTTAACATCTACATGAATTAAATGAATTTTAAATGCTTTGCGTTTGTTGTGTTTTAAATAAACGTGAATTTACAAAAACAAGCATTAAGGAAGTTTTAATAATGGATAGTCTCAAGAAGATTGATGATCAGTGTTAGAAATGACCCAACACCATCCCCCTCTTTTTTGGGCTTCTCTATACCTAAACCTTCAATCAATAACACTTGAAAGACCTAATGCTTCAAGGAAAAATGAATGAAAAAAGAGAAGCATTGTCATTGCAAAATAAGCAAGGATGTAAATCCTAGTCTAGGCTATGAACAAAGGAACAAACTTTTTGAAATTTTTTGAATTCCTTGAAAATCAAACAAATGAGACATTCTTTCAAGAATCCAGATTTTGATAATTTGGTGTGTGTCAGGATTGTGCTAAAACCATTCATGACCTTTCCCAATGACCACAAAACACTAATTGCCCAGACATCACTTCATGATTGACACCTTGGGGCACAGTGATTAAACTAGATTATCCCTTGTCCCAGAGAAAACCTGCTTTTGGGTCATGTTTTCCTTGTCTCTTCAAAGAACTCAGATTGGAAACTCAGCCTTTTCAAAACAGACCTAGACTTGCCATGTTCCTCGTTGATACAAATTCGCATGGTTAATCAAATTGGGGCATCATATGTGGAAATGATGGATACATAGTGAAGAAGGATGGGCTAATGCATGAATTATTGGGGGCATGCAACGAAAAAAAAACGAAAAAAAGAAAAAAATTTGTGATATCATGCATATGAGAATTCGGATGATTCCAAAGTGCAAAATGAAATTCTGAATATCTATTTCCCCTAGGGATTGCTTTTCAATGTGAATATTTGTGCTTGACGTGAGAAATGGCCATCTTTCATATCCTTTTCACATAAAAAGAAATTATCCATAGTCACCCCTTTTGAGCCAAAAGAATTCTTTCTTCTTTGAACCCTGATCAAGGATTACCCTCTACACTGGGGGGCAAATACGAGGAAAGATCTTTTCAAAGATCATTGAGAAATGAGTGATAGCTCAAGGACAGACACAAAGCAAATGGAGCCCCGAATAAATACGGGCTCACTCTGTCAAAGAAAAAGAAGAGAAAAAGATGGTGAAATGAAAGCCAAGAAAAACAAAAGAAAAACACAATGAAAAAGAAAATGTGTGTGAAAGACATGGCAAATTGAAAGCCAAGAGCAAGGAAGAAAAAGAGCAAAGTCAAAAGGAAAGAAATGTCCAATAAGGGACAAATGCTTCAAAGGGAATCCTCCTCAAGAAATGATCCCTGATCTGATTACCCTCAAACACATATTTTGGGCCTATTTATCCTTTCTTTCTGAACCCTGAGCCATGGCCTACATTATATGCTTTAAAAGTCCATTTTGATCAAGCATGAATATTTAATTTGAAGGGTTTTTCCTCGGATTTTATCCCATCTCATCGAATTATCATTTCACTAAGGAAGAATTTAGAATTCTCAAGTGTGTGGTAAAAAAAAAAAGGAAAGAATGGGACTCTAGGGCGAAAACCCAAAACGGGCGGTCTAGAGTAAATTTGGAAATTTTCAATGCCATCCGTGCAGATACCCAAAAAAAAAAAAAAAAAAAAAAGAAGGTCATTTTAAAAAAAGTGGTCATCGAGGAACATCTAGGAATTCCTGAATCCCCCAAATTGTCAGCTCTCATTCGGAGGATTGTCTTCAAAAATTGAATCTTTTTTTCCTCCAAGATCAAACTTTCCGATTTAAATATCCCGGCCAATCTTGACGCTCGTCAAAAAGCCTTGATATGGAAACTAAAAGAATGTTGAATTTGCTTGGTTCTCAATGAATTCATGATTTATAAAACCTGTTCCATTTGTGAGCCTAGAAGGGACATACATTTTTGTTGTGAAGTTTTCCTGAAAAAACCAAAATCTTGTTGTATCAAGCCTTGTCAATTCAAATTGAAAAACCCAAATTAATACTTAGGGGATTTTCTAACAGTGATCATCAGTCATCAAAAGATTTGTACATCATACACTGTGGAGTTAAAATTTTTGGCTTAGAAGTTTTCCTTAAATAAGCAAAATTGTTTTGCAAAAAGGGAAAATAAAAATATTTTTGAAATACCCAATTTTGATGTTGACATGAGACAAGAGTTTTTCTAACCCAAAAGTATAGAACTGCCAGGATAGGTCCCGACTTCCAGATATGAGAAGAAGAAATCAAACTCAGTTCAGATCTCTATTGATGAAAGTTTGAAAACTTTTGGGGCAAAGAGAATAGCCAAAATGAATTGAAGATATACTCTGATTTGAAGAGGAAAAATGAATTTGAAAGGCTAAGCCAAAGTCTAGAAAAACAACCGGGGGCATTTGCATCACTCATGAGCACTCATCTCTTTATCGAGCTTTTGCATCTGCACAGTGTCAGCAAGCATTTGCATCATTCATGGATATTTGCATTGGCACTATTCCATAAGCATCTGCATTTTACCTTTACATTTACATTCTTCATGGAATTCGCATTTGTGTCATCTCAAGCAATTGCATCATTTCTAGAATCATTGCATTTTCATTATTGTGTGGTAATTGTAGTTACACCATTCATAAACCAGTTACATGAACACAATTAGTAGGGGCATCTGCATCATGAAACATGGGCATCAATCCAAGTCATTTACATTTGCATTAAAGACATTTGCACCAGTTTAAGTCATTTCGTGTCTTATTCAACACCTGCATCTGCATCCAAAAGCATTCGCATCTTCTCAAAATCGTTAGGGTAATTTTCAACAATTCTTCAAAGAACATTTTTAAGACCTCCGGGCATAATTTTTCAAATCACAGGTAAGACCTCCGGGCAATATCTTTAAGACCTCCGGGCAACATCTTTAAGACCTCCGGGCATAACTTTTTTCAGGGGTAAGGCCTCCGGGCACTATTCTTAAGACCTCCGGGCATCATTTTTAAAGTCGCATACAGCGCATTTTTTCCAAATTATGGGTAAGGCCTCCGGGCACCATTCTTAAGACCTCCGGGCATCATTTTTAAAGTCGCATACAGCGCATTTCTTCCAAATCACGGGTAATGCCTCCGGGCACCATTCTTAAGACCTCCGGGCATCATTTTTAAAGTCGCATACAGCGCATTTTTTCCAAATTATGGGTAAGGCCTCCGGGCACCATTCTTAAGACCTCCGGGCATCATTTTTAAAGTCGCATACAGCGCATTTCTTCCAAATCACGGGTAAGACCTCCGGGCACCATTCTTAAGACCTCCGGGCATCATTTTTAAAGTCGCATACAGCGCATTTTTTCCAAATTATGGGTAAGGCCTCCGGGCACCATTCTTAAGACCTCCGGGCATCATTTTTAAAGTCGCATACAGCGCATTTCTTCCAAATCACGGGTAAGACCTCCGGGCACCATTCTTAAGACCTCCGGGCATCATTTTTAAAGTCGCATACAGCGAATTTCTTCCAAATTATGGGTAAGGCCTCCGGGCACCATTCTTAAGACCTCCGGGCATCATTTTTAAAGTCGCATACAGCGAATTTCTTCCAAATTATGGGTAAGGCCTCCGGGCACCCATTCTTAAGACCTCCGGGCACCAATTTTTAAGACCTCCGGGCACCAATTTTTAAGACCTCCGGGCACCATTTTAAGACCTCCGGGCACCATTTTAAGACCTCCGGGCACCAATTTTTAAGACCTCCGGGCACCATTTTAAGACCTCCGGGCATAACTCTTTTTTTCAGAGGTAAGGCCTATGGGCACCATTTTTAAGACCTCCGGGCATAATTTTTCAAATCACAGGTAAAACCACCGGGCAACATCTTTAAGACCTCCGGGCATTATTTTTTTAGGGGTAAGACCTCCGGGCACCAATTTTTAAGACCTCCGGGCATAATTTTTTTCAAATCACAGGTAAGACCTCTGGGCAACATCTTTAAGACCTCCGGGCATAACTTTTTTCAGGGGTAAGACCTCCGGGCACCAATTTTTAAGACCTCCGGGCATAATTTTTCATATCACAGGTAAGACCTCCGGGCAACATCTTTAAGATCTCCGGGCATAACTTTTTTCAGGGGTAAGACCTCCGGGCACCAATTTTTAAGACCTCCGGGCACCATTTTAAGACCTTCGGGCACCAATTTTAAAGCCCTTCGAGCATAAATTTTTCTTTTGAAAATCGAATTTATTCCCTTAGGACGAATCGAGCCTTGTTTAGGCAGGGAATTCAATTTAAGGACAAAATCTTCAATTTATTGTTTTTAAAAAAAAATGAAAAAAGAGAAAATAGAAAAAAAAATAAAATAAAAAAATAAAAAATAAATAAAAATAAAAAAAAGGAAAAAAGAAAAAAGAAAAAAAGAAAAAAAGAAAAAAAGAAAAAAAGAAGAAAGAAGAAAAAAATGAAAAAATGAAAAATAGAAAATGAAAAAAATTAAAATGAAAAAGAAACCCCTTTCCCTTTCCTTCACATGTGATGTCACTGACCGTACAAAATTAGTGTCGGTTTATCTTTGCCTGATTCCTGATTCTCAGCAATAGCCAAAGAGGGGCAGCTGTAGACACCTAATTTTGTCCGGACCACTAAACAGGTATGTTTTCTTCCCATATTGATGTTCCCAAGTGTAAAAAGACTGTTTTCATCCTGCAGGTGGTACTCCGAGACTTAGTTTAAGAGGGCGAGCACAAAAAGTCAAACTTGAAAAAAAGTCAACCCCGAAAAAGTCAACCCCGAAAAAGTCAACCCCAAAAAGTCAACTACTGAAAAAGTCAACCCACTTTCAAAATCAAGATTTTAAGTTCAATTGAAAAATGGCGAAAGAATTTTGATAATCCGAGGTCTACATTGAAAGATATGGAGTTCGGAAGTTGGGATTTGGAGATTCAGTAGAAAGGAAACCCTAATCCGAGAAATTTGGGGAAAAGTGCTTAAACGATCAAACTGGTCGAAATTGAAGGTTCCAAATGAAAGATAAGCACTGACTACGGGTAATGGAGAAGTCACTTGCAAGAAAATCCGAAAAAAAAGTCAACCCGGGAGAAAACCGAGAATTAGGGTTTTTAGTGGATTTCGGTGAAATCGGGAAGAATCACAGAAATGGCCCGACTTGGTAAGACCAAAGCCCCCAATGGATGAGGAATGATTAAAAAGGATGGCCCAAGGCTCAGATTGAAGAAAATCTGAAAATCGGACTTGTTTTGAGCAAAACCGGGTTTCGGAGGTAAAAGGGCAAAATTGGAAAAATTTGGGAAAAATAGCAAATGGACTCCGAAAATTATGGAAAATTTGTCAATCTCATTCTTAAATCATTTGAAGGAGATTGGCGAAAGAAAATCTTGATTCCGAGTTCGTTTGCAAAATGGCCAAATCCCGGGCTTCTTATGCAGTAATTCAAAAAGGAAAATCCCGGAAAAATAGCAAATGGACTCCAAAAATTCTGAAATTTGGCAAATCTAATTTTTAAATTATTTGGAAGATATTGGCGAAAGAAAATCTTGATTCCGAGTTCGTTTGCAAAATAGCCAAATCCCGGGCCTCCTATGCAGTAATTCAAGCCGATAAATCCCGAAAAAATACCAAATGAGCTCCAAAAATTATGAAAACTTCCAGATCACACTTTTTAATTATTTTGAAGAGATTGGTGAAGAAAAATCTTGATTTGGAGCTCGTTTAAAAAATGGTAAAATGTAGGGGCATAAAAGGGCATTTTTGGGAAGAAAAAATCCAAATAAATAGCAAACGGACTCGGATAATTTTGAAAACTTCCAGAACTCAATATTTTATTATTTTGGAAGTATTAAAAAAATAAAAATTGAATTTGGAGTCCGTTTGATATTTACTTGCATCCGGGGGGCAAAATGGTCATTTCACCCAAGCAACCGAAAAGGGCTTTTTTTGGCCCTTCAAAAAATCAGAGTTGGGCTGGAAAAGATATGTGCTGGCATACCCAAGCCCAAAGAAAGGAGGAAGCTTCTAATTTTTTTTTTTTAATCAAGTGGTTAAAAATCAAGAGTTAGTTAACCATTCTCTTTGATCAAACCATGGTGATTAAACCACATAGGTTAAGAAAGATGTCAACATTATTTTTGCATAGCTGTAATTTGAGAGGGCTGAGATGCTAATCTAAAGGTGGTAATTTCATGACTTTTCATCTTGAATTATTGGCCATTTGATGGAAATTAGGTTACACAAAAATGACAACATCTTGGAGGCTATATAACCATGCATTAAGGCTAGCCCTAAGGAGGGGGGAGGCAGATTTTGGTTTCTTCTTTTCCATTTTGGCTGATTTCTCTTAGTTTTTCTTAGTTTTTATCTTCTTGGTTGAGAGCAAAAAAAGAAAAGTTTAGAAATAAAGGAAAGTTTGAAGAGAAAAGCTTGAAATATTAGCTTCTTGAGGTTGCTCTTGAGCACCAACTCTTGCACTTTCATTTTCTATTCTTGTTTTTTGCTATTTTAATCTCTACTTGGTGAGTTTTCATTTTAAAATAATGTTTCTTGTTCTTCCTTCATTTCCTTTCTTAAGTATATTTTTTTTACATTTTGTTTTTACAATAAACTCACCATGGCCAAATGGCCTACATTATTTATTTTAAGTTGTTGTTTCAATTCATTTTACCATATTGTTTATGCTATTTTCTTTGTTTTTGATGTTTTAAGTGTTATGTTATTTCATGTTCTTAAGTTATATTTAATTTGGTTGCTTTGTTTGTTGCCATTTATGTCTTAGATATCATGTTTTTGCATTTTTAATTTTCTGTTTTCATGTTGTTTAAATTTGAGCATGTTTTAAAGTTAGCATATTAAGTGTTTGTGAAAATGCTTGTGTGATTCTTTGCATGATTCTTGTTTTATATCTTAGTTGAGCATGTTTTAGATTTAGCATATTAAGTGTTTGTGAAAATGCTTGTGTGATTTCTGTGTTATGACTTAGTTTTTCATGCTAGTATGCCAAGTGTTTGAGAAAATGCCATGCTTGTTGGAGCTTGAGGCCATTTGGCTACTCCATGTGTTTTGCATTGTGTGTTGCATTTTTTGTCATGCTAGTTGTTAGGTTTTTGCATTTGCATGATATTTGGTTGGATTTTTGAATTAAGCATGCCTTGTGTTTGTGAAAATGCCATGCATATCTTAGGTCTAGGTTGCATTTATTGCCATGCAAGTTCATGTTAGGTCTAGGCCATATTATTTATGTCATGCATTTTCCTTACATTTAGTTTTAAATCCATGCATTTCATGCATTATGTTTGCTGCATTATTTCATGCATTTCATGTTCATGGCACTTGAATAATGACTTGAGCCAATTAATGGTTCAAAGTCATGCTCTCTTGAGCACACTTGTGGAAAATTAAGTTTGTCAAATTGATTATTCTACCTTTGTGATTTTTTTTACTTAGCCAATTTTTATCTAACTTTCAAAAAGTCCTAGCTACTGCTTTCAAGTCATTTTATGAGTTTCAAATATTTTTATTTTTATTTTTAAATGATTTTATCAAAGACAAAAAAAATGTGTTGGCAAATCAGTTTTTTTCCACCCAAAACTCGTACATCTCCGATTTTTCTGGGAATTCATCTTTGATCAGAAAATTAAGCCAATTTTTTCTCATGTAGTTTTATATGTCCTGAGTCTCCAGTATTTTTTTTAGAATTTTTGGGATTTTTAAAAATAGGGTAAAAAATCATAGATTAAAACTGGACAGTGGAGTCAGGATTGAATTTAAAGAAAAACAAAGCAGTTTTTTCTCCTCCAAAAACTCGTACATCTCTGATTTTTCTGGGAATTCATCTTTGATCAAAAAATTAAGCCGATTTTTTCTCGTGTAGTTTTAAATGTCGTGAGTCTCCAGTATTTTTTTCAGAATTTTTGGAATTTTTTAAAATAGGGTAAAAAATCGTGGATTAAAACTGGACAGTGGAGTCAGAATTGAATTTAAAGAAAAACAAAGCAGTTTTTTCTCCTCCAAAAACTCGTACATCTCTGATTTTTCTGGGAATTCATCTTTGATTCGAAAATTAAGCCGATTTTTTTTCGTGTAGTTTTACATGTTCTGAGTTTCCAGTATTTTTTTTAGAATTTTTGGAATTTTTAAAAATAGGATAAAAATTCGTGGATTAAAACTGGACAGTGGAGTCAGAATTGAATTTAAAGAGAAACCATTTTTCTGTTTTGGTTAATTTACTTAGAGTGGGCTGATTAGGAGGGTTAGCTACTGACTTAGGGTAGTTTCTAAGCCTTTTTAAACTCTAAAAATGGTTTTTCAAGTCTCGGGTTAAGGGTAGTCAAGTCCGGATTTTTAAACTTAGGAAATTAGAGCCATTTAAAAAATTTTAGCCCAGTTTTTATTCAAGCTTCTCAAAATTGTTTTCAAACAATCACAAAGTATTTTGGTTTTAGAATATTTAATTTGACATATTTTCCTAAGGTAGCCGGATATCTTTTTAGATATACGGATTTCCTTAATAAAAGGAAAAAAATACATTTCATGCATTGCATTTTTATTTTCATGCATATTATATGATAGCATTATTTTATTCCATGTCATTTAAATTATATGCCATACCATTCATATTTGTCATGTCATTTAGGTTGCATTATATTATTTAGACTGTACCATGTCATTTTATTTATGTCATGCATATACATATTCATTTCTTTTAAATGTTTCCAAAAAAAGATAATGGTTTTCAATAAAAAAAAATATAAAGATATTCCCGAGTTAAAATAATTCATGAGTTCTCTACCGGGTTTGCTGGAGGGAATATCATCAATTATCATTAATAAAGGAATATCTTTCTTTCAAAAAAGAGAATGATTCGGAAAGTTTTCCAAAACTAATAAAAATTTCTATATTTTGCCACGTTTGTTGGGGAATATAGGAAAATTTTGAATTTATAAATTCTGGATCATTTTCAATAAAAAAAATGGAATTATTTTTCTTTAAATTGGGAATTAACTTGAAATACTAAATTTAAAACCAACTTTTTACCGAGACTTGAGATAACACACGATTAATAAGGTACCGATTTATACGGGCGTTGTGGGGGTGCTAATCCTTCCCCACACGTAACCGACTCCCGAACCCTCTTCTTTGATTTCTCTGGTTTAAAACGCAGACTTGAAATTGGTTTTTAAAATGTTTTAATTAATTTTTAAAATATTTTATAAAACCGGTTTTAATAGGTGGCCGATCACACCTAGCTAAAAAAGATTGGTGGCGACTCCATGTCTTTTTTAAGGTCATTTTCAAAACCTTCATTTTTCTAGAGGAATTAAGTCGACTTTTCCTCGATTTTTTTTAATGTCACGCCTAACGAATAATAAAGTCTTGCGATGAGACGTCGTCGTTATTTTTTTAGGTTGCGACAGTAATTGTTTACATTAACAATAAAGACTTGGATTCAAATAAAAATAAACTTATTTTTTAAAATTAAATAAAAATAAACTATTAATTTTGGAGAACTGAATTCAAATAAAAATATATAAATGAAAACTAAGAATAAAGAGAAGCATATCATATAACATTAGTTGACAGGTTGAGCATTATATCACAAATTCATTTCTCGAAAATATTCTTTCTTCA
Source organism: Fremontodendron californicum (assembly GCA_030761205.1). Classification (NCBI taxonomy): domain Eukaryota; kingdom Viridiplantae; phylum Streptophyta; class Magnoliopsida; order Malvales; family Malvaceae; genus Fremontodendron; species Fremontodendron californicum. Next base: position 5,303,212 of record JAULJL010000009.1, on the reverse strand, counting down.
TGATTAAAAAAAAAATCAAGTTAACGACAAATATTACATTTTATGGAATTTAAGTAAAATATTACAATGTTAATTACTTACGATCAAGGCTCTAGCTAATTGCACCACCAAAATTATTATGGATAACAAAATGAATTAGTAGTCCAAGAAGCAATTTAATTATCTCTTCTATCTATCCTTAGTTCTTATTTATTAATTTGAATGTAGTCCTATAAATTCATATGAGAACCAAGTTATTGGTAAGAATAATAATAATAATAATAATAATAAGATTTTGATTTATAATAACAAAAATAATTAATTATGAAATATCTTAAATGTGAATGCAAAAGTATATAAAACAATTGACTCTCTAAAAAATAATAAAATAAGTACATGCATGCATGAAATCAAGTATGATAAAAGTAAATAGTTATATTTTTATTACTTTAGAGAAAATTTGCAGGTCATATTGTAAATACTATTTTTGCCAAAAAAAAATCGCCAACACATATATGGTTACTTTCTTATGAAAATAATTATTTTTATACTTTTTGTAATAATTTAACTTTAATATAGGTTAAAATAACAACATCTCAATAATCTAAATCCATTACAAATTGTAAAAAATATTCTAACAGAATTTAAAAAAAAAAATTATGTGTGTACTTTAATAGGATAAGTTCATAAAAATTACTTTAGCCAATAAAGAAAATTTCATAAAAATTACATTAAGCAATGCGGGTTAAACAACTTAATAATTAAATATTGCAAAATAATTTACCAAAAAAAATTGTTAAAATATAAATTTTAATGTTCATCATTACTCTATTAAAAGGTTTTTCAATCATAAAATAATAAACAAAATACAATACTAATGTATTTAACATCAATAGTTATTGAAAAGTAGAAAACAAGTTACTTTAAAAGAGTTTAATAGTGTCATTAATTTGTCAATCTACTATACTGTAATTTTTTTATTGAATATGCAATACATTTATTTTTATTTCAACATCTAATTCATTTAAAGAAACTATTATAACTATCATAAATATAATGAGGATTGAAAATTATGCTTTTCGAAAAATAAAAGAGAACGGTGTATATATAAGTGACAATTACACTAATGCATTGTAGTATTGCATAATAACGCTTTACAAAAAATAAAGTAGACAAAAAAAATAAAGCCATCTTTTTCAATTATATGAAAAACAATTGGTTGCTAGATATCAATAAATTTGAAAAAAAAAAAAAAACTTTATATAAGATGAAAAATCCAATTTAGCATGTAAAACAAAATTAGAAGAGGAAAAATAAAGAAAATATGAAAATTTTAAATCGATTAATTTCAATAAAAAGAATACATCACTACCAGTAAACAAGAAAAAAAAAATTAAAGGGACTCAGATTGATTGTTCATTCAAGTTTGGATTTTTTAATTTGAGTTAGGTAGAATTTAAATCTTTTGAATTTAGATTCAAATCGAATGTGGTAGAATTCATGTTCAAGTACATTAAATGAGTTTTTAGAGTCGAATCAACTTTTTCAATTCTATAAAAACGATTGGTTGCTTTATATATTATAATAAAGTTGATAATATATATATATAAATATCTCAAAGCCTTTTCACAAAAGAAAGTATGTTATAATGAAAATTTTTAAAATTTTGAAATTTTTTTTATATAAGTGTATTTTAAAGTGTTAGTATTTGTAATTTTTTGTTTGAATAAATATTTTTTAAAAGAAAATTTAGTCTATTAGAATTTGATAAGATTAAAAAAATAATAATAATGATATTTAAAGATAAAAACATATATATATATATATATAAATATGCAATATGAGTATCATTAGATTTGTAAAAATATATAGATATTACTAATAATATAAAAAATATATTTTAAAGTTAAATAAAATAATATATTTTACAGTGGTCTTTGTGCAAGAATTTTTTTTTTTGTTGAAAAACTACCTCTTTAGTTTGAATTTCAAAAAAGAATTTGAGCACCTCAAATTCTCTCTTCAAATTCTTATTAAATTTTGAAAGTCTCTTATTTTTATCCAAACAAGTATTTTATTTTTAAAATTTTGAAAATCTTAATTGAAATGAAATCCTTCTTTTAAATGCCTCATCCAAACAAGTCAATTTATTTTTAAAATTTTCTTAATATTAATTTTTTAAATAAATAAACTTAATTACAGGCGTAGAACGTGTGTCTAAAAATCAATATATATAAAAGTGCCAACTCCTAAAATGCAAATAGTGAACTATATATATGTCTTTAACAATTTATTAAATTAACTATTTTATCCTTAATTATTGATTTTATTATTAAATTAATAAAATATTAACTATTTTTTTTAAACATTAAAGTACTTATTGAAGTAAACTTTTCTAATTTTTTTTATTTAAATTAAAATTTGATTAATTTTGGTTTATCTATTTTCTTTTTTTATTAAATTTTTTTATAAGAACAACACTTCCAAATTTATTGTTAATAAAAAAAATAAGGTTTTGAAATAATATTAAAAAAATATTTATTAGCTAAAAATCAAAATCTTATTTATCTAGCTTTTAGGCGACAAAAATCTTAAAACATTATTTACTGACAAGAATCGAAACATGAAGATATAATCAAATATGATAATTAAGATTAAATTGGTAGTATGATAGAACACATGGATCATAAAATTATGTTAAATTACAATAATATATATTACCATATGAGATTAGACATGAATAATTTTGACATAAAATATAATAAGTAACAATAAATACATAACCTTTTATAGGTATTCAGAGTTAGGTAGCACATGCTGATATTTCACATTTGGTTTCAAACAGAAAGCAGCTCTGCAAATCTATGTTGCTCTAATTTTTTATTTTTTTTGAAGTATCTGTATCTGACATTCGTGCCCGACGCATATCTGGACATGGGTATGAGTATATGATCCTTAAAAGACTTTCCAAATACATGAAAATCTTTAAAAAAATTTAACATAATCATATCGAATACATGCTCATATCCGACACTCACACCCGAATCCGTGTAGCATAAGTGCAAATGGCTTTAGTTGCCCAGCTAGCCCAGCTTATATTGAGTTCTGGTTTCTTAAGTCTTTATGATGATTTCCAAATTATCTGATTTCAACCAGAACTCTACTCCATCCTATTTTTTCTTTCCTCTTTTAATAAGATCATCACAAGCAAGTCTAACAGGCAAAGCTTCAGCAATTTCCGCTGACCCATGACTTGAACAAGAGCTAGCATTGACCAGTCCCATCAATCAGGTGAGCATTTGAATCTCTACAAACAGCCGCAATTACTGCTAGCTCCATCAAAATTATTCACCTTGTTGGCAAAGAGTAACAACGAAGACAACTTGAAATAGATTTATCGGGCAAGTGTATGTTGTTTGGAATCATTCTTGTTTGACGTACGGTTTTATTCTCCAAGTTATCTTCTCTACTATTACTATACTATTCAATTCACTTCAATGGGATTTTGTTGGATGATTGAACATTAATTCATGATTAACTTGTTGGATATCAATGTTTTATTTTGAGTGTATATATACGAAATACATATTCCAATACGTAGGTTGTCGTAATTAGATACACAGTGTATAATTAAGGTACACAATTGATATCATGTTTGAATGAAAATTAATCTCAAAGGTACCCACTTGAAGAGGAAGAAGACTGATCATTACATGTCTGTTCGGACCAATTTTATCCCAAAGGATGTGTCTGTTCTGATCAAACAGGTTCCATCCAATTGATGTGTCTTTTCCGAACAGGTTCTTTGGCTCCTATAAATACAGACTTCCTGTGTCTATGTTATTAACTTAAAAAAAAAACTAATTCACCAAAATATTCCTGTCTTCTGAGAGAGAGACTTCAGCATTCTTCTGTTCGCCGTGTTGCATCCGAGTGTGCTCTCATTTGCAACGTATATCGAGGAAACCTGGGAGACGATTTGCATCGATACTGTAAGCACCTTAGACAGGCAAAAAACGTCTTAAGGTTAGAGGTCCAACCTTGACTCGATATTGATTTTTTCAAATCAATTCTTGTAAGTGTCTTTATATTCGATTTTGTATTACTGTTCTTATATTTATATTCTGTTTATAAGTAGTATATAGCAAATATTTTCCAACATAACTTACTGTTAATTCCACCTTCCTTCATTATCCCACAAAATGTACATTAAATTAATCACCAAATAAAAATGTTTTTGATCCTCAAGACAAGTGTAAAAATAGACATGTTTTAATTAACTTTTAATCTATATATATATATATATATATGATTACCACGTCTAATAATAGTTAGTTTTATTATTACTAGAATTTTTGAGTGAAAAAATATTTTGAACAAAAATAAGTTATGTTTTAAAAAAAATTAAATGTAAAAAAAAGAATGGGTAGTTTTTTTAGAAAGTGTGTAGGTTTTTTTTAGAATTATAAATAAGTAATTTTTTGTAAAAAATTATTATATAAAATATTAAAAGGCATAATTACTCATATTTGATTTGTTTGTGTACTTAAATAATAAAGTAATTTTTTCTGGGTTTAAATATAAAGGAATTAAAGGTTAATTTATAGGCACTGCAGTTAATTAAAAAATAAACTTGCAATGAACAATGAACCAGGGTCCAAATGGGCTGAGGTTGGGCCAGTGAGTTTCTAATCATGGTTAAGCAAGCTTCCAAAGCCCATCTCGAATACTCTTTGCTTCAGTGATCAACTAATTCTATTATCTTCATCAATTTTTATCACTCTCGCCACATTCAAATTTATTTATTTTTTCAAAATAAAATCAGAAAAAAAAATATTCTCAACGAAACTAATATATACACTGAATTTCTTAAGATACCAAGAAAATCATTAACAATTTATTAAAAAAAAAGTTAGATCCGGCCAAGTTAGCTAGTACTTACTTATCAACTATGTAATAATATATTTTGTGAAAAATGCTTCTCAACATCCCAACTCTAGGAATTTAATTTAATAATATACCTGTACTTTAATATTAATCAATACTCAGGCTATAGCCACCAGAATAGAATTTCCAGGGCTTTGATTCGATTGTTTCAGGAATGTTTGGGTCCCGGATATGCAAGTTTCATTTGTTTTTTCACCTTTTTTTTTTTTTTTTCCTTTTTTCCTTGGATTGTTCCTTAAACTCGCAGACAAATCCGTTTTGACTTTTTGTTTTTGGGTGCATCTCTGTTTGACAAAGAAAATTAAAAAAACAAGATTAATATAAAAAACAAGTATGGTGTGGATTTTACCTTTTTAAACTGATTGAAGTCTGAAGATTAACCCAAAGAAGTTTTAATTTTGAACTTTCTACCATATAAATTGACAGTCTTTTCAATTTAGCTAACTTATTACTTAAAGAAAGACTTAATCAAAATTAGCTCATCTGGTTTATGTATATGTCAAGAGCACATCATCTCCCCCATCCCACCCACCACCACAAAAAAAAAAAAAAGTCTGATGTGATAACTAGTTAATAACTTAATATAGATATAGTACCCCATTAAGCCCCATGTTTGTATAGGTTAAACAGTTTACCAATTCTAAGTACATTTTTAATTAATTTAAGTCCATGTCCTGCTGCCTGCTGCAGCAATTAATGAACTAGAGGACATAAGTTGAAGTTGATGTGATTAATTAGCATTTTAATGATGGGAAGAAAGTTGTTCCAACAGCTTAAGCTATGACTCAAAAGAAATTAACTTGACTGCATATGCTTAGAGTTCAAGCGAATAACGGAATTTCTATCGCTCTCAAAGATATCTGAAATGCCATGTTTTCAACCATTAAGTTAAATTAAGTGCTGTTAAAAAAGAAACAACAAAAAATATAGTAATATGTGGTAAAAGGTTTAATGCCTGGTTTAAGTTTTACCACGCCTCGAAAGAACCACTATTGCTTGGACGATTCAATATGTAATTAATCGGAAGTAATCCGCAGATTTTTTGGAGAGGGATGTATAAATAAAGTTAATCGATATCTATCAATATTGATTAAGAATTATTTAATTACTATTATAAAAAAACAATTCATTATATTGCATTTTTTTTTTTATTAAAAATAATTTTTAATCAATGCATAGGGACAATGATTAACATTTCCTAGAAGCTTAATTTGACTCTCCAAGGTAGACAAGAAGAGAAGCGATATCTTTGATCCCAAGGCAAGTGATACCAAACCCTGATCTCTATCTGGAAAAACAATTTTATTTGTCAACGCTGCTAACTAACAAGGCAATCCCAAAACGTTTCCTACAAATCAAAAAGAAATCAGCAGGGGGTTTGGCGATATTTTAGTTAGGAGCTTGGATATATAACAGTTTTGAAGAAGACTATATTATTAGATTCACTAAAATAATGTTGGACTTACCTAATTCCTGATGTATTAATTCTTCCTAATTAAGAAGTTTTTTAGTAATATAACATTTTAAATTTCTTTTGCAGAATTTTTTTTTTTCTCAAAATCTTATGCTTTATCGATTGGCTCAAAGTTGTAGTGATAAAACCTTAGGTTTGTTAACATTCAGTGCTTACCATCCAAGCATTCCAGCTGATCTTGATTTTAATTTGTCATTGCCTAAATAAAACTGCAAGGAAAGGCCGAGGAAGGTATAGTGAAATGAAATTAGTAAGAGGGAATAATTAAACCTTTTAAATTTTTAAATATGTGGCCAACTTTGACATATATTTCTTCGAAATTACTATATAGTAGATGACTAGATGGTATTAAATATTATATTAATCATTACCAAGTTGAATGTTCAAACATTCTGGACCAACCAATAAATTACTTATTTGTTTGGGTTAATTTGTTTAATATAAAAAAAAAAATTAAGAAGAAGAAGATATGAGGATCTATCGAGGAACATATTTTGACTTAATTAATCCAAGCATATCAGTATATAAAAATATACAACACATATAACCTCAAGTATTTATAAGGCGTATAAAGCAAGGTGTACTATTGACCAATCCCAACGTTGTAGGTGGTGTACCAGAGCAGCACAAAGGATTAATCTATTTAGGGCTAGTTGTTTACATGATTTTCTTGCTTATGAAACTGTATGGAACAAGATTTAATTGCTTTGATCACTATTATCACAACTTTTTGTCAAAATCCATTAAATTGATGATTTCCGCTCGCAATTGCAAATTTGCAATGGTGATCGATTGATTAGGGTTGAAATTAATATAATTTGAGCTTATATATACTAATTCCACGTTAAGTAAACAAGGGCAATCCTTTCAATTATAACCAAAAACATATATAGGTATATGTTAATTCCTATAGATATATATGCATGTTGCTTACTTCTTTTTCCCATATAACTCAATCATTTTATAGTTCACGGCATTTAGAGCCTGGGCCTGAGAATGACTAACTCAGAACCTAGGTGTTGACGCATTGCCAACAGTTTTTTGATGTGCCCTTTACCTCAAAATTGCACTGTAATTAGATTTCTTAACGGAACAGCCCGCAGACTTTTTACAATTAGTCCACCTACAAAGATTACCCCAAATGGAAAATTCGACTGAAGCATTGGTTGAAAAAGGAACCCTTTAATTGGACTATATACATGAAGGCATTTAGGATCCTAGTCAGAAAGATTATTAAATTCAAAAGAACTTTTTTTTTTGTGCTTGAACAACCAAAATTCTATCATAATTCATAAACGACTTCTTTTTTTTTTATGGCCAAACTTAATCCCTAGATAAAGAAGGTTCCACTAATGCATAGATTGCCCATTTCAAAAATTCTAAAAGCAAAAAATATTTTCCAACCCCTTTTGGCTAGGTTCTTACGCAATTGGGTGCCAACGCCAAGACTCTCTGTTTATTTTTTAAATTTTGGATATTGCAGGCTTTAGTTGGCATATGATAATGACTGAGAAAAACGAGTTTTTTTTTTTTTAATTTTTAATTTAAACCTCAAAATGATGCAAGTTCCACGAGGAAGGAGGAACCCTCGCACTTCTAATATAAATAGAAGCTCTTATTTTTCTTACCCACTCATTTCTTGCAAAGCATTAATTCTATTATCTCTCTCTCTCTCTCCCTCTCTTCTCTTCTCTTCTCTTCTTTCATCTTGGCTTTGAGTCCTTCAATTAAAATGGGGCGCCCTGTTTTCTTGTTTGCCTGCGCTTTGCTTCTTCTGGCTGCTTCAACAGCTTCAGCTACAGGAATAGTGGAGCACACATTCTATGTAATCTACTTATCGAGCTTTAGCCATATATACAATTCGTTTTCATTTCTTTTCATGGATTAAATTATCCTCTCCTTTTTACAATCCAAAGGGCCAAATTTTGCATTACAACTCAAGCAAATCCATGAACAGAAAGGGGTTTTAGAGCCTTAAACTCTCTCTTCCTCTCCCAGGGGCAAACCTGTCATTGTTCTACCCCAGTAACACCCATGCACGTTAAATATATATATATATATATATATATATATATATATATATATATATATATGTACGATAAAAATTTGAAACTTACCAATCACACCAGCTCAAAGGCTATGGCTTTTAAAAAAAAACTCTTCACATTCCTTTATTGATAATTACCTCCTTGATTAGCTTTTAACAATTTTAATATTTCATGTCAACAGCTATGTGGTTTATTGATATTAATATTTCATGTCAACAGCTATGTGGTTTATTGATATTATTGGTAGAGTATTAGACTCTTAATTCTAGTTATCAGATTCAATTCTCGCAATCTCAAGTACCAAAAAAAAAAAAATCAATCTTTGATTAAGTATATAATTCAGTTATTAGTGATGGTTTTATTGCTTAAAATGAAGTAATTTAACCTCTTTTTATGAAGCAAATGATCGTGTGATTATTAGTGTTTAAGTGGTATATTAATATGATTTTACATAGATAAATATGTCTCTAACTTTATTATTTAAATTTGTTGGCAGGTGAAAAATTTGACTGTTAATAAGCTATGCAACAGCCAAGTGATTACTGCAGTAAATGGTAGCCTCCCTGGCCCAAGAATCCGCGTTCAAGAGGGTGACACACTAATTGTTCATGTCTTTAATAAGTCACCTTACAACTTGAGCATTCACTGGTAAAATTCTCATGAAAAATTTTAACTCAGTTTTTACCAATATTTTAATTTGACTTTGACAAAGAAATTAGTATTAAGCATTAGCTGATTTCCCTTACTACAAATTAAATCTTCCTGCCTGCTACGCGTTAGCTGTTTCTAGCGTCAATAATTTGCTTATAAATTTTGTGTAATTATTATTGACTTATTCTTCAAAATGTTTTTGTGTTTTCGTGATGAAAACATCACTGTTCATGCTTCGTCAAGCAACGTGGGTTCTTGTTTTATTAATTCAAAAGATAGATTTTTAATTTTCCTTTGAAAATAAAATATATATAGCCACGAAGAAGTCCATTATAATTGGGTGTACATGTATATCTTATTCCATGTGATACTTGTTAGTTTAATTATTAATATATAAAAAAATTGCTCATTGCTCAACTCCAACTACTACTGATATGATATACTAAAACTAAATTTAATTATAGCCCATTATTCTTTAGTTATTTATATAATATTCATATTAATATGTTTTAAACCATTGCTAATAAGGATATATTTATGTTGGTGGACTAATTAATGATTGCTTGAGCAGGCATGGAGTGTTTCAGATACTGAGTGGCTGGGCAGATGGACCTAGCATGGTCACTCAATGTCCAATTCGCCCCGGAAGTAAATACACCTATCAATTCAGAATCATTGAACAGGAGGGAACCCTTTGGTGGCATGCTCACGTCTCATGGCTTCGTGCCACCGTCTACGGTGCACTCATCATCCGCCCCAGAGACGGCCACTCTTACCCATTCCCTAAGCCCTACAAGGAAGTTCCCATCCTATTAGGTAGCTAACCACTTCTAACTTTTACCAGGATCTAAAATTTTACTAAAGATTAATGTCTTTAAGACTATAATTAGTTAAACTATTTTTTTTAATTTAATGCACTAATGTTTCCCGCATTCAAAAATATTAAAATTCATTAATGAGAAGATATAGTTTCATAATTCTCTCCACCACTTCCATGAAAGCAATGAAATGTTGGTTGGGGTCTAGGTTTTATTAACAAAAAATGGCAATGGCGTTGCAGGTGAGTGGTGGAATGCTAATGTCATTGATGTGGAGAACCAGGCACTTGCCACTGGCGCTGCTCCTAACCTTTCTGATGCTTATACAATAAATGGATGGCCTGGTGATCTTTACCCATGCTCTAAAAACCGTAAGTGATTACCAATACATGATCTCCGTGTACGTAGTCGATTTTAGTAGTAATTAATGTAATTTTTATGTGTTAATTAATGTTTAATTTAATTACATGGTTTTCCAATCAGAAATGTACAAGCTTAAGGTGGAGCAAGGGAAGACCTATCTCTTACGTATTATCAACGCTGCACTCAATAACCAGCTGTTCTACAAGATAGCCAATCATAAGTTGACAGTTGTGGCCATTGACTCAAGCTACACCGAGCCTTATGTCACCGACGTCGTGGTTACTGCCCCTGGACAGACAGTCGACGTTTTGCTAACCGCGGATCAGCCGGTTGGATCGTATTACATGGCCGCTAACGCATATGCAAACGCAGTTGGTGTACCATTTGATAATACTACAACAAGGGGTGTCGTCGTCTATGATGGTGCTCCGTCATCAGCAACGCCGCTAATGCCAGCCCTCCCGGCATTCAATGACACCCCCACGGCGCACAAGTTTTACACCAACATTACCGGGTTGGTTGGTGGGCCTCACTGGGACCCGGTCCCACTTAAGGTGGACCACAAGATGTTCATCACCATTGGGTTGGGGCTCGAGGTCTGCGCAGCAAACACAAGTTGCCAGGGTCCAAAACTCTCTGCCAGCATGAACAATGAATCCTTCGTGTTACCTACCAGCTTGTCTATGTTGCAAGCCTTTTTCTTCAACGTCGGTGGAGTTTACACCACTGATTTCCCTGCCAAGCCCCCAATTCAATTTGACTACACCAACGCTAGCATTAACAACAACCTTCCGCTGCTCTTTGCTCCAAAAGGAACCAAGGTCACCAAGCTTAAGTTCAACTCAACTGTGGAGATAATCTTTCAGAACACAGCTATCCTTGGAGTGGAGAATCATCCCATGCACCTCCATGGCTTTGACTTCCATGTATTGGCTCAAGGGTTTGGAAACTATAACCCTGCTACGGATACAAAGAAGCTCAATTTTATTAACCCACAAATACGCAACACTATTGGTGTGCCAGTAGGAGGATGGGCTGTCATCAGATTCATAGCTAATAATCCAGGTTAATTCTCTATGCTCATTAACTTAATTTCATAATTAAGTTAGATAGTCAACTTTTGCTTAATTTTTTTCAACCTGGTGATAAGAAATGGTAGACTTCACGTGAGTTTGAGACTGTCAAAAAGAAAGGGAACTTTCATATTTTCTTTGACAAATCTGGTTTAGAAAAGGATTTGAGTTCCTTTCTCTAGGGCGGTGGATGGGTTATCTTTAAATGCTAATTAATTGTAGGTTAGCAATGGAGATAAAAGTGATAGTTCAACGGATCCTTTTTTGAAATTAGCTCCAGCATTTTTGCTTCTTTTTCTCTACCCCTTGTGAAAGCATTGAAAGGTTTCAACTTAATACTCTTGTTTCTATTCATGATCTCAACTGTACAGGTGTATGGATATTGCATTGCCACCTAGACGTGCACTTGCCAGTGGGCCTGGCCACTGCCTTCGTGGTTGAGAACGGACCAACTCCGGCAACAACCTTGCCTCCACCGCCGGTGGATCTACCACAATGCTAGAGCTAGTTGATTGACGAAAGATGTGGAAGTTCTTTTTTATTACAATACTTTTTTTGTTTTTTTTGGGGGCTTCTTTTTATAAGATTGAAATTTGTTTGTTTGTTTTTTTTTTTTTTTTTTCTCTCAGTACAAGTTTGGATTTCACTTTCATTATTTCAAGGCAAGACTCAAGAGCAAGATACTCTCAATGTAATAATTTACCTTATTCATTAACCTATTCTTGTCAAAAGTCTAAAGACTCAAAACTCCACTGTTGTAACTGTAATATGGTTCATATTCTATTGTATAGTAATAAAATTGGTCCTCAACATATATATTTTTTTATTTTTTACTTTTGCGTGTGTTAATTTCTTTAGTTGCTTTTTTGACGTTTTATTTATTAGATATTGCACGTTCACCGATATGAAATAAAATAAAAAATGAGTTAAAAATTATATTTAAAATTATCTAATTTCTTTAGTTGCTTTTTTGACGTTTTATTTATTAGATATTGCACGTTTTATTTAAGATGTGAGTATTTTTTTAAAAATTAAAAAATATAAATATCTTTAATTGTAATTTAAATTTTAAATAAATTTATTAACTAAATTTATATATCATTAATTGGTAATATCAACTTAATAAAAGATTTTAATATTAGTATACAACAATTTTAGTTTGATATGTGTGAATTGGAAAATCCTAACCATTTTGTTTTTCAATCAATTGAGGTGAAGGAAAAGAAATATGCTAGCGAGTCTTATTAATATTAATGCAATTAAAATTATCCAAAAAAAATATTAATGCAATTAAACATTTACATATGTATGTGTAGACCTGCTCACGAGCCGTCTAGCCCGGCAAGCCCGATCCGTATTGGGCAGGACTTGGGTAAAAATATTTATAATCCGAACCGGTCCGGATTACTGTTCACATAATAAAATTATAATATTTTTTTAAAATTTAATTATAAAAATATATAAAATATTAATAATAAAAATAAATAAAATATTTTTTTAATATAAATGAATAATGATTCGGTCATGTGGGCTGACACGAGCCCATCCAGGGTCAGGCCTAAACAAAGAGTTTTAAAATATTTTGAACCGTAGTTCGGCTCGACCCATGAACACCTCTATGCATGTGGCAAGAAATTTATATTATAGGAAATAAATACTACCGTTATTTATACAACAAAATTCAAACCATGTGAATATTACATTTCGAAAGTTAAATCAAACTGTATAAACTTGATACTAATTCCTGTCTTTCTCCTCTCAAGTCTCAACCAAGAAAGATGAATAATTTATTTTATTTTATTTTTTTCATTATTATTTTCTAAGTTAGTGAGTGTTAAGTCCCCATCATAGAAACGTCAATAACTTGACAACATATATAAAATCTCTTGCTCATAATTTTATAATCAGTGTGATAGAGTTTTAATATATATATATATATATATTATATTATATTTAATAACTATTACTTAAAGGACTGCCTACCCGGTGGCTTAATCAAATCAATATACTACTATTTTTATAACTACTAACAAGTTTCATAACTATTTATTCATTTTATAACTTAATCATTAAATTAATAAATTTTTCTTTATTTTTTCCATCATTCTTATCAAATAAAGCTTAAAATTTGACTGTTTTGTGAAATATTTATTTATAAAAGAGAAATTATAATTATATTCAAGTATTATTATGATCAAATGAAGATTGCAATTTTCTTTTGATGAGTATTAAAGGATGTAAAACAGATGTAATCAGATAATTAGCAGACATAATTCTTTAAGAAGCCAAATTATCATAATTAGTTAACTTAATACAACAAAGAAGCAGGAAGTGTGAGTTACTTTACCTACTCCGTCAACAATTCAATTGTAATGAAGTCTTTCAAATGCATGTTATTAGTTTGCTCAAAAAGTAGAGTTCTAATCTCTTCTTCTCTAAATAAAAAATAATAGAAATTCATGAGTATATATGCTTTAAATTTTTTACAAGAATATAAAAAACCAAAAAAAAAAACTTTTGTTTTTTTTCTTAACTATTACAAATTACTTTTTTATTAGTAAATGGTAATCAAAGAAGTTAAAATTCTCTTTCAAAATTCTTCAAGAATTATAACGCCTAATCAATGATAAGTTTAAAACTTAAAATTTGGTAGAGATAGCCAAACCTTCTCTTTTGTCTATCAAGTTGAAGATCTTTAGAAAATTTGTTCATTGGTTGGGCTTCTTAAAAAGCATGTCGTGCATCTATCATGAAATTAGGCTCTAGTGCACAAGGAATTGGCCCAAAAAGATTAAACACAAATACACAATGTTAATCCTAGTGAAATTGGGCAACGAAATGAATGATGGACCTCTGGATCTTCAACTTGTTGGGCTAGTAAATGAGACAACCTTTGAATACCCATTATTAAGAGAGAATAGTTGTTTTAATTTATAATGAATGGAATGGAAGACATATATATATATATATATATATATATATATATATATATATATGTTTGTTTAAAAAAGATAAAAAAGAATAAGAAAAAGCTGCAGCTGTCTGCTGCCCCTCAGCTTACTCAACTCATATAAACAAACCCCGAATTCCCTCTTCTATCTAAACTTATTCCTCAAATCAATTTACATCTCGAAGCAAAGTAATTAATTCTGATGAAACCATTATTAAAAAACAAAAAAGAAAAAGGAACTTGATCATCCCAGGGGAGCTGGAGCTTCAGCGACTATTGATCCTGGTTCACCAGAAACAGGGCCAGGGGCAGCCCCAGAGCTCAAGATAAGCTCGAACATGGTACGCCGAGGGTTGATGCGCTGAGCCTCACAGAGATCAGGCAAAAATACTCCTGCAAGCAAGCGTTGGATATACCATTAATTTTTATTCCTAATTTAACAGGGTCTTGGAGGAACTTTGAGATTTTATTACCAACAATTAATATTCCTTCTATTGAATCACAAGGTAAAATATCAGAAGCAAATCATCATGACAGTGCTTTCACGTGTAAAAAACAAAAGATATATTCACATTTTTTTTTCTCTTAGAAACACTGTCCGTGTTTTCAATAACAGCAACTTCAATGTAATTTCCATTGTATTTAATTCTAATACAAACTTACTTGACATGCCACCATATAAATACATTTCTAATATAATTTAATCAAGTTTTCATATGTTAATTCAATAGATATGGTCCTTTGAAATATTGTTAAATGGCTTTCATTGAAAACTAGTTGTTACCACCCAATCATATATATTGAGATATCACCAAGAAAATCATTCAAAAAATAAATAAAGGTGGCAAATTATTTACCTTCACCGGCGGCCAAATTGAAGTAAAGGTCAACAATGTTGGGGCACTTTTGGTAGCAAGCAGGGGCACAAAGCTTGGCAGCGAATTGTGGCTCAAGAAGAGAATCGGATGAAATGCCAATGGAGTTTCTATCAACCCCACAAGCCCGCACACATTCATCAGTCTCAATATACTCCGCCATTCTCTCCACAACCACCTCTGATGTCCTGCATTGGTACTCTAACTTCTCATTTTTCCCCACCGCTGTTTCCAACAAACATCTCTTCCCCGAAGATGCTATCGAAAACGCACAAACATCCTTGGGCAAATCTTCGCAAATAATCTCAGCTGCAAAAACAAAAACCAAACAAAGATATATAAAGTTAAATGATCAATAAGATACGTTTGATATATACATGAAAAATATAAAAGAAAATTCTGTTTCCATTTACATACCTAGAGAAGCATGGAGGAAAAGAGATGAAAGGAAGAGAAAGAAGGGGAATTTGAAAGAAGCCATAATTAAATTGGTGATCAAGCTAGTTTCTAGGTTAATTTCTTTGAAATTGAGATGGAAGAGTGCTGGCAAAATAGGGCGTTGTATTGTTTTGTGAGGGAGAGTGATAAGAGGAGGTTTGATATATATAGAAGAAGAAATGTGAAAAGTATAATAAAACCAAAAGGGTGTCTATATTTTCTATATATAGAGCAAACACCGGCTTTTTTTCGGGTCCTTTATTTTAGCCTCTAGTTTGCCCTTGGCCTTGGGTCCTTGGCTACAAAGAATTGACCTTTATGGTTAAAGACGCGTTTGGCCCGTTTACCAGTCTCTCCTTTGGATTTCTCGGGTCTTTAGTTTTAATTTTCCTTTTCACGATTTCTAAATTCTTTTTTTATTGGTTGTTTTCGTTTAGTTTAAGAATTGATTCTTTGCTTGATACGTGCTTTCCTGGTTTCATACTTGGTTAAGACGCGTTTGTTTGTCTGCATGCTTAAGTTACCGAGTTCCAACCCCAAGAATTTTCTAGTTCCATTCCTTTTCTTTTTTCTAGAATTTTAATGTTTGAAGTTTGAACAACTTGGCTCAGCGAGTCAGCTTTCTCCATTGGCTCAATGCCTAATATTAGCAGTAGATATATTGTTTAACTAATATTCTCTTTCTTTAAAAGTCTTTGCCATGCCAAACCCAAAAAAAAAAGGAAAATTTTGAATAAATAATTATGAAGTATTGACTTGTATTTGCTAATTGTTAGGATAATTTCCATTTGGAAAAAACGAAAGACATAAGATAGGGTCAAGTCTCCTGTTAAATAGCGAATGCCATTGCCAGCCCGAAATATCAAGCCGAAGAGGCAGGAGCTGGTTTCTTATTGAAGTTGGAAAATTGATGGGTCAACCCCTTTTAATTTAGCTCTAAGTCACCTATTTTTCTTAGACGCTGTTGGTTCTCTTGTTCACATCTAGAGGCTCTGGCTCTTCTGGTTCGCCATCTGTCAACTTTGCTGTGTTGACAGTGATGAGTGAACATGAAAGGAAAGTTCACAAAAACATTAGTCTTCTGGAACTGTAGAAGCGGCCCTGCCTGTATTAAAGCCAAGAAGTTTCAATTTGTTCCTCAGTTTTGGAGTCTTTGCTACGCAAAAATATGACCAGGTTTTGAAGCTTTCAAGGAAATTCTATGAATAATGTTGCATTTGTGAACTTCATCTCAAATGATTTTCATTGGGTTTTTTCTTCTTTCTAAAACTCCAATTCCTAAGAACTATAAAGTGGCAGACATTATCATATGTTTTAACGTAGAACTTGCAAGACATCAGTGAAAGCTGGAGACAGAAACTTTCTTGTCTGTAGAGAAAAAAGCATTTCATGTTTCATCTACTTCCTTTTAATTTATATATTGTCATATTGCATATTGATTAATAAGAGAAAGGATGGTATGAAATAGTTACTCCAAATCAGTATATATATTTTTCATTCAAATTATGTCACGTAATTAAATTTTTGAAAAAAATTAATTATTTATTACACATTATATGTAATAATTAATAATATATATTTATTTATTTCAGCAATTCATTAATGATTTTGATAATAAATAATTGATTTTTTTCAAAAATTTAATTACGTAACATGATTTGAATGAAAGAAATATATACTGACGTGTAATAACCGTTTCATATAATTTTTTTCTTATTAACAAAGTCAGCTCAAATAATTTAGAATTTTAAAAGGAATGAAGAATCTAATTTAACTTAAACAAATATTATCTCTCACTATTAAAATAAGAAAATATGAACTAACTCGAATCCCACTTAGAACTGGAACTGACCGTGTTTTGGGATTTATCAAACCAAAGCATCAGTTTAGCTCGGAGTTCCAACAAGATAGCCTTACAAACCAAGTTTTTCATTTTGGGTTAAGCTGATTTAACCAGGCCTAACCCAAAGAAGTTTTAGACTGATTACAGAGATTGGACTTCGATTGGCAGAAACGAAGAAAAGTGGGTTTGAAATTTATACACTAACAAGCTGGTTGTTGAAGCAGGAACACGAGGGTGTTATTGATGCAGAGCTCACTATTGTGATTTCCAGCATTTCTATGGCATGTAAGCAGATATTGCTTCTTTGGTGCATAGGGCTAGCATTTCCAACTTGACTGGTGTTTTTTGTTTTTGTTTTGGCCAATAACTAATTTTCACTAAAATGAAATTCAAACATTACGAATTCATATGTATATCATTAACTTCTTATTAGAAGTTGATCAATTGGTTGTATATCTCCTCCTTAAACAGTTGAATTCGAGGGACTTGTCTCTAACAGTTGAATTGGTTGTATATCATTAACATGTTATAGTTTATATAGGCTTTCAGTAATTTATGCTGGAATTTTAAAATAACTTCCAAGGTTGAAAATTGGGAGAAAAGAAGTGGAATTATCAATATATTTAACATTCATATATTGGCATACATGTTATAGTTTATATAGGCTTTCAGTAATTTATGCTTGAATTTTAAAATAACTTCCAAGGTTGAAAATTGGGAGAAAAGAAGTGGAATTATCAATATATTTAACATTCATATATTGGCATACAGCTATCCAGATTAATCCTTTCTGTTGCCAGAGACTGGCAATTTGTACTTCTTTAGCATTGTTTTACAACCCGCTAATAACATCATTAAAAAAATTTCATTCTTGATACTCCTCCTCTTCCTCCTCATAGTCTTCCTCATCAGCAGTTGCATCCTGGTACTGCTGATACTCTGACACCAGATCGTTCATGTTGCTTTCAGCCTCGGTGAATTCCATCTCATCCATACCTTCACCTGTGTACCAATGCAAGAAAGCCTTTCTCCTAAACATAGCTGTGAACTGCTCGCTCACACGCCTAAACATTTCCTGAATTGAAGTCGAGTTCCCAATGAATGTCGATGCCATTTTCAAGCCAATTGGTGGGATATCACAGACAGTCGATTTGACATTGTTTGGAATCCATTCCACAAAGTAGGATGAATTCTTGTTCTGGACATTCAGCATCTGCTCATCAACTTCCTTTGTGCTCATTTTGCCTCTGAACATAGCTGAGGCTGTAAGGTACCTTCCATGGCGCGGATCAGCTGCACACATCATGTTCTTGGCATCCCACATTTGCTGAGTCAGCTCAGGCACGGTTAAGGCTCTGTATTGCTGGGATCCACGAGAGGTAAGAGGTGCAAAACCAACCATGAAGAAGTGAAGCCTAGGGAAAGGAATGAGATTCACAGCGAGCTTCCTAAGATCAGAGTTTAGCTGACCAGGAAATCTCAAACAACATGTTACTCCAGACATTGTAGACGATATCAAATGATTCAAATCTCCAACTGCACAAATAAAGAAGACAGGAAATTAGTTAAATCCAAATAAAAAGATTACATAAAAGTTAAAACCCAGAAAGGAAAAGTGATATATGTTCTTACAGCTTGGAGTGGTGAGCTTGAGGGTACGGAAGCAAATGTCATAGAGAGCCTCATTGTCAAGAACCATACACTCATCTGCATTTTCAACAAGCTGATGTACAGATAAAGTAGCATTGTAAGGCTCAACCACTGTGTCTGAGACCTTTGGAGAAGGAAAAACAGAGAAAGTAAGCATCATCCTGTCAGGGTACTCCTCTCTGATCTTTGAAATCAAAAGGGTTCCCATACCAGATCCTGTTCCTCCTCCTAGGGAATGGCAAACCTGAAACCCTGTAGTTCAAAAAACATACCAACATAATAATAAGTCAAAGAAAACAGACAGGAAAAACAATAACAAGGAAAGAAAAACAAAAGAAAAGAAGAAAACTTACCCTGCAAGCAGTCACAGTTTTCGGCTTCTTTTCTGACAACATCAAGAACAGAATCAATGAGTTCTGCACCTTCAGTGTAATGGCCTTTAGCCCAGTTGTTTCCGGCACCAGATTGTCCGAAAACGAAGTTGTCAGGTCTGAAAATCTGACCGTAAGGACCAGATCTAAGACTATCCATGGTACCAGGTTCAAGATCCATGAGGACAGCCCTGGGAACATACCTCCCACAACTTGCTTCATTGTAATAAACATTGATCCTCTCAAGTTGAAGATCAGAGTCCCCATTGTACTTTCCGGTTGAGTCAATGCCGTGTTCGGCACAGACCACTTCCCAGAACTTGGCACCAATTTGGTTACCGCATTGGCCTCCCTGGATGTGAAGGATTTCACGCATTTTCAGAAAAATTGTGATTAAAACAAAAAAAACAAGAAAATAGAGAGAAAATGAGAGGGTTTAGAGGTTAGATAGGAGAGATGTGGGGATGGAGGGATCTTTATAGAAAAAGTAAGGGGTTAACGGTAATAAATTGATGAGAAATGAGTTGTTTTTTTTATTCTGTTTTTCAAACGGGATGTAAAAGCAACGGTCAAATTAAGGTGGATGGCAATGGCATGGGTGGTTCAATTTGAATTTCAAAATGAGACAAACAGGAAACAGCTGGATTGGATTATTATTAAGTAATTAATTAATTAATTAATTCTCTCTTGTTATTGAATAGCATTTGGGGAAATGACAGACTGTTATGAATCATAGGCTTAGCTAAGCGTCAAAAGAGATTATTATTATTATTATTTATTAATTAACTTTGGCTCTTTATTCAAAATTTGCCCTTTATTTATTTCTTTGTTTACGAGTAAACTAAGACATCATCTCAAATTCAGGGAATTGTTTTTCAAAAAGGTTAATTCCATTTAAACAGGGGATATTTATTGTTCATATGCAGATAATATCTAATTTAAACAGCATATTACACATCATAGTCAATAAAACTGTTATAAGGCTGGAAATGGAATTAGCATAGAAGAAAAGTAGTTGAACAACAGTTACATATAGCAAAAGAAAAAGCACAAACAGTTATAATGCAAGAATAATTATGACTATCAATCACATGGAAATTACACTCTCTAATCTCTTCAATACAAGAAAATCAACCAATTTATTTTGAGCCACACCACAATATGAGTAGCATAAATAATTGAGAAACAATAAAATCTCTTTTAACTTAGAAAATCTGCTTACTAGACTAGTTACTACAACTTCAACCATTCCAGGCATGGACACAAGCCCCAGCAAAACCTAGTAGGATAGTAGTCCTTCAAGTACACCTCCCGGCTGAATCCAACTATGTAGAAGCTGAAAGATTGACGATGATGAGACATGGTGACGCGTGTCACTGGCACCACTGAGATTGTATGTCTCTCGCATATGACCCTCGCAGTTGGAGGTACACAAGCCCTGTCTGTGATAACATCAGAAGAGAACTTGTTGAGGAAGAAAGAATCAGCAAAAAAGGCTGGACTGCACTGATATGCCTGGGTGTTGCACAACTGAACCCCTTTGGCCCTATGGAAAATCTCATCTGGAACCGATGCTGCTCCACTTGTTGCACTTACTTTTCGAGTTGAAACTGTCTTCCTATCAACAAAAAGGATCATTCAAATAAATTAAAGAGGCTGGTAGCACACATGAGTGTAAACATGCAAGTTCTGTATGTGCCATTGTGCCTAGTATCAACATTTGCAAACTAGCAGGTGAGATCTGTCTCTACGGTCTTCTAAAAACAAAAAAGATATTATGGTAGAATCCTCCTTACAAATCATTCTAGAGAATTCTTGTGATCAGAAATTGTCATTGGTAATAAAACTTAGCTGAGATGATTTGAAATGGGAGATTATATAGAAATGACATAACTATGCCAAGGGTCTACTGATAAAACGCAAATGTGGTTTATCCGATATAATAGCCAGAACCAGATGCAGCATATACATATATATCCTGATTTCACAGACCATAATCAGGAAAATATCCCTCCTAAATCCTGATTGAGTTTCAGCATTAGAAGTTATCTTCAAAAGTAAGTGTCATAGAAATAGAGTTTCTGCATCCAAATAAGGACAAGAAGCACCAACATTGAGTTTAATATATATGCTGGAGAAGACATATCCAAATATCATGCACTGGATCATCAAACTAAGTCAATTGACGGAGAAGAATATTTTGAACAAAAGTATCTTTGAGGTAATGCCAGCATATAACTATATTAGCAACATAGATTGGCATGCTTACCATTTAATAATGGCAATTTTGTAAGTCAACAGAGAACCGCTTCCATGACATGTCTCACATTTTAGTAAGCCACGAGATCCGCAAGTTGCACAAGGAATCTTTCCTTTTCCATCACATTTTGTGCATCTGCAGAGATATAATCGTCAGTGGAAAAAGTGAATCATGTAAAAAACTCATACCTCAACACTATATGTTAGGGAAAAAAAAACATGAGAGATTAGTAAGAAACCAACTACAAAATTAACGGCTACGATGTTCAATATGGGGTTCAATACCCAAAAGTTTCAAACTAGAATACCAGACAGCAGCTTAGGCACGATAATTACACACATAGATAGTTTCTTGAAATCATTCATAGTTGTAAACTGTAAAGTATAAGCTCAACCATATTATTCATATGTTGGAACCAGTAACCAACTATCTTGGATGATAGTTTAGGTTTTCTAGAATTAAATAAAGAAGAAACTGCTCACATAGTGTCTGATCCGTCTCTGTGAGCAATTAATCCCCTTCCGTAGCAAGCAGGGCACTGGGACATCTGATTTTGCTTATAAAATCCAGGTTCTTGGTCTGCATTGCAATTAGGGCATGCAATATCTCCTCGTCCTGCACAACCTGCATATTTTTTTCTCGTACATTAAATTAAAGCTAAGCACTGCTGACCAGGAAGGCGGGAACCATGTATTACATGTATAATTAACTAATAAAGCACGAAGCATTAATATAAGTATATAACAGGAAAGGGATATAAAAAGGAACTAAAGGGACTATAGTGGCAAACAATTTTGTGTTTAGACAAATTTAAGATGTAAAAACCCTCCAATATTAATCCCATAGACTCCATTATTTCAGTAGCATTACCTGAACATTTCTCAATGGTCTCACTACAAGGAATCTTGACTCGTGTTTCTTCATAAGGTACAAAGAGAACAGGGAATTGTGATCTTAGATCCAATTTCCAAAAGCCAAGTTCAGGACTGTTATCCTTTCCATCAATGTTGCCACCAAGGTAAGGTTCTGTTTCTCTGACCACTTCCCTTTCTTCTAAAGAAGTTTCTAGAGTTCCCACATTAACATTGCAATCCTCAACAGCACGGATCTTCCATGTCCGGGCAAGACGACTCCCCCAACAGCATCGATGACCAATATGATCGATGAGCAACTCTCGTATCTCTACCTCATCCAATAATTGCCTACATGTAGATCACTAATTTTATCAGTATATGCTTCTACCTGATGTTTAAGCATTCACAAGTAATTTTCCCTCAAAGCAAATGTCAATTAGTTCCAACAAGAATTACAGCATTTTCATTTCTCTAGGACGTTTAATTTCCTCGACCACAAAGTAAATTCTAATTTGTTCAAAGTTCAAACATAGGTGGGATTGAGAAACGCTTCATATTACGAGCATGGAATGCTGCTGCTATATGTCCTAATTCAAAAAAATATGGCAACATTGCCCACACATTTCAATTTCCAGATGAAGCTATCAAGGATATTCACCTTACCTACCTCTCATATAAACTATCATATTAATACAAGGGAGTTCCGACTTTTGTCCAGCCTTACCTCTGAAAATCATTTGAGTATGCGCCATAATCTGTTGTGTAAGGACCTTGATGAAGGATAGCTTGCTCTGGGACATGCAATAAAACCAGTCAACTTTAAGAGTTCACAATTCATAATCTACATTGACAACTCAGTTTCCGATAGTTAATTCTGGAATTAAATTTGCTTGCATCCTCCAAAAAACGAAATTGACAATTTAAAGAAACTCAAATTCTTAACTTCATAACCAAAAAGTTTAAACCTTACATCAAAAGAACCCGAAATACTCAATACCCATTTACTAAAAAGAAGCGGCTTGTTTTGGAGATACCGTTAGGATGGGGCTCGGGAGAGCTGAAAAAAGGAGCATGAATGGAAGGCGGGTAATGACCAGAAAAAGAAGTCGCTGACCGAATCTCTTCGATGCTAACTTCCTTTCCCGCCAAAGAAGTCGTTGGAATCACCGATCCTGTTTTCCCCACGTACTGATACGAGTGCAACCTCTCTCTCTTCACTTTCAATTCTTTTCTCTTAAAAACCCAAGATTAATGCAGGATCAGTCGATCATGATGATGATTGGAAACATCTAAAAATACAAAACAAAAGTGAAAAAAAAAAAAAAAACAGAAATGGGGTACCTGAGGCTGAGAGAAGAGGCTGTTCCATGGTTTTTCGTTGGCAATTGCAGTGCTGCAGTGGTGTGGATAAGTGGAAGAAGTGAAGATTAATTGGGAATTTTTCCTTAGCAAGGAAGGAAGCGGAAGATCATCAAATCAAAAAAGTCAAAATTTATACTTCGTAGTAATCGAATGAAGATTGAAGAGTTTTGTGTTGTCATATAAGTATATATTTTTCTGATAATAATCGAATTGATCCACGCGCTATATTCGGGAGGAAAGAAAATCGATTTCTGAGGCCAAAACTAGAGGTGCTCCTGCTGGGCCGGGTCAGTTTCGGACTGAATTTAGATATGATATTAATATTATATTTATTTATTTAAATTTGATTCGATTCGAAATATAATTTTAAATTTTATTTAAGTTCGTCTATATTTATAAATAGATAGTTTAAGTCCGTTTACGTCCGTTCATATTTTTTTTTCTAAAACAATTTAAACAAATATTTTTTTATTTATTATTTAATAATTTTTTTTTCTTTTATTCAATTTTAAACACATGAGTAACTTAGCATATTTTTAAATGTTTACACTATAACATTATATATATATATTTATTTTTTATATGAAATAAATTAATAAAAATAATATATTATATAAACGAAAAACGAGCAGGGTCAGACCAGGTTCGGGCCTTGATTGTTGGAGCCAAGGTCTCGCCCATTTTCTAAATGAACTTCATTTTTTTGTTCAATCTTATATTTCGGACCTAATATTTTAATCTAACTCTTTCAAAATTTAAACGAATCTTCATATTTGAACTGATAGCCTAGGTCTAAGACAAAATCAGTGAAGATTGGGTACTCAAAAGCCCATTGATAAAAAGCCCACAAGAACATCCACGTGTATCTCGCGTGACCACCAAAAGCTTATACGCCCTCTCACACCATAACATTTCCTGTCCTATATAAATTTATTTTTTTCGCTCCGTTTGAAGTCTTCCACTAGGGTTTTTGTTCTTTCGCAGTTAAAGCGGCAGAGAGGCTTCTTCGAGTCGAAAATGGTGAAAGGTTGCCAAGGAGAGCGCGTCAGGTTTCATTTTCTCAAACCCAAATCTTGTTTTTCTTAGTTTTTTCAATCCTCTTTCTCATTTGGTCTTTTATTTTCTGTTTAATAGGCTCTACGTTCGTGGAACCATTCTGGGATACAAGAGGTAACGCAATTTTTCTTTTTTTTTTTTCTTTTGATTTCTTGATCTGGTAAGGGAGTGTTTGGATTGGTGTTTAAGAATGGGTTTTTGGTTTTGTTAAAGGTCGAAGTCGAACCAGTATCCGAACACATCACTAATTCAGATCGAAGGAGTGAACACGAAGGAAGAAGTAGGATGGTATTGTGGGAAGCGAATGGCATACATTTACAAGGCGAAAGTGAAGAAGAATGGGTCTCATTATCGTTGCATTTGGGGTAAAGTAACAAGGCCTCATGGTAACAGTGGCATTGTTCGTACTAAGTTCAAGTCTAACCTCCCTCCCAAATCCATGGTAATTAAACAAGTTGTAATCAACTAACTACTAATTAGCTTTTTATTTGTTTTGTTTGGTTTTGGTTTTGCTGATTTGGGTTTCTTTTTTTGTTGAATAGGGTGATAAAGTGAGAGTTTTCATGTATCCCAGCAACATTTGAGGTAATTTGAAACGATTCTTTCACTCCTACGAGTGTTGTAAGATTTAACATATTTTTTGTTTTTTTTATGTGTAGTTGAGAACTCATTCTGCTATGTTAGCATTGTAGTCAAGTGATGCTCATTTCTGGATTTTTAATCTGTTGAGGATTGCTTCCTGTCTGTAGATGATGAAATCAATTTTTGTAATTTATACTGGATTTTCCATTACTCAAGTTGTGATAGCGAGACTTTGGATCGATTGCTGAACATTGTGCTAAAATATTGTTAAAATTTAGAGTCCGATTGTTTCTCTAAAAACGACTTTACGAAAATGTTTTTCGCATTTTTTGGTGTTTGTTTAACAGAAAATTAATCTATTTTTTTGAAAAATGAATTTCAGGTCAATATAAAACTTTTTTAGAAAGCTGAAACAAAGCAAAAAGATCCATTCTAAGTAGGATGGAAACCAATTAATTTGGCATGTTTGGCCTTTTTTTTGCATACAAATTCCTATTCATGATTATATGCTAATTCATTTTATTTATCAATCTTTTTTTTTTTTTTTTTTTTTTGTATTTTTGTATTGCAGTGGGACGGTGTAGATGCTAGATATGCATTGCAAATGGATAGGTTGAATCGGGACTGAATCTCAATTTAGAGTTAAATTTTGCTGTTTTGTATTTGAGAGAGATACTTCCTAGCTTGCTTTCCTTTTTATGGTGTTTTTCAGAACTTTAAATATTACTTATGATAATGATTATGGTTCATTCTAAAAGTGGAATATTTGTTATTGATATTTGGATCTTAAAACATGAGAATTTGCCCTATCGCTATTAGGGTCTTTGTTATTGTAGCTATTTATTAATCAATTAAAGGAATGTCTTCACTTTGGTCATGAATCATGATCTAGTTGTTGCTTGAATAGAGTTTTAGTGTATTTTAGTTGTTAAGCAAAGGAAATTTCGATTTCTAAACACAAAAAAGAAAGTTCTTTATTAAATCTATGGGAAAATATGCTCTTCAAAATAATTACGAAGAGCTCTTGTCTTGTGCTTTACCCAGCCCACTAGAAATCCATCTCAGTTTTATAAAAAGAAATCCTTTACTCAAAACCCAAAATGTTTTGAAAAGTTATAAAATTCAAGATTTTAGTTCCCCATTCGACCACGAAGTTGAAAACCATATTCTTCAAGCTTTTAACCAAGGTTAAAAAATTGAATTGGACGTTAAATTGATTATATTTTTTATTTTTAATTCAATTGGTTGAATTAAAAATTTAAAATTTATCAATTACAAAAAATATAATCGATTACAAAAAATGTTGAAGTTAAAATGATATTATTTAAGAAATATTAATTCGTATTTAGTAATATTGATTAAAATGATATTAAAAAATATATAACTAATGATTTTTTTAATCCAGTAAAAGTAATGTATTAAATACAAATTGTTTTTAAATTATTAATTAAATATAAGTTCTTAGACACTCTTTAAGGTTAGTTAATATATTATTTATAGTAATAACATTATATCAAATATAATAATTGATAACTGTATTCATCATTTTTAGTATTAAATGAAGATATTAATATATATAATAAACTTAAAAAGTGCTTTAAGTCATGTTGGCAAAATCTATTAAATATTCTTTAATCAATGAATATAGACATCTGTTAACCGAATCTATATAAAAAATA
Organism: Fremontodendron californicum; assembly: GCA_030761205.1. Taxonomy (NCBI): domain Eukaryota; kingdom Viridiplantae; phylum Streptophyta; class Magnoliopsida; order Malvales; family Malvaceae; genus Fremontodendron; species Fremontodendron californicum. The sequence continues at coordinate 5,275,939 of JAULJL010000009.1, read as the reverse complement.
TAATTAATACATTAATTTTTTTAATTTAATAAAAATAATATATTAAATATAATTTTTTTTTAAAACAGTTAAGTGGACTCTAATAATAATAAGGGTCCATTTAAGTATAAATTAAAGATTATTTATTTATCATTTAAATTTTTTATATTAATTATACTAAATTTAATAAAAAATAACATATTAATTATATTAAAATATATATTACTTTAATGAGTGTCACAAAAACGGATTAATATTTTAATAATAATAATAATAATAATAAAATCAAAACTATTTAAATGTAGACAGTTTAGAGGAAGAGCCCAACAAGGCAGAGACCCGACGAATATGGTAAATAAAATTCCAGGCTGACATGACCAAGTAAGGAAGAAGGCAGCAGAGCATCCCAAATTGCACATCACTTTTCCCGAGATTCCTCATCCCTATCTCCTCTCTTCCCCTCCTTTTATATAGTAAATAAATAGTAAAATCTTAATTGATTTTAAATTCTTCTGTTTCTATCCTTTACATTTCTTCTGCTGAGAGAGATTTTGAAAATGGTGGCTGATCAAAAGGGTAAATCTGATATCTCCTTCGCCGGAACCTTCGCCAGCAGCGCATTCGCTGCTTCCTTCGCTGAGGTATCAGAATATCACTACCGACCCATTTCTTTTTCTTGTTATACTGCTTCTTTGCTTTGATCACGATTTTTTGTTCTCATTCTCTGAATTTGACATCTTGTTCTTCGGTCTCGCTGTTTTCGGGTGACTTGAAATGTACAAAAAAGTACCAGCTTGATTGATGATTTGATTGTAAATTTGTATGCAAGAAACTTTTTTTTTTTTTTTTTTATCAAAGCAGAGATTTGACGGGATCGACTGAAGTTCACTTTTTTAGTGAAACAAACGTTGGATCAATAAAGTTGTTGACTTGGAGATCTTCCATGTTAAATTTCAAGTTCTTTCAACATTACCAACAATTTGGTTAATTTCACAACAACTTCGACCGCTAATTTTGAAATTTTTTTGTGATATGAATAATGTTTGACTTCCTGGATAATGAACTGCAAAAAGGGTATGAAATTTTATACAAGCTGGCCACTGCTAAATCAATTTATAGATAGTGGATTGAAAGAGCTCCTTGTGATTCGAAGTGTTGGCTTAATATGAAGTTCAAATTATGTTACTGCTGTGCACTTGAATTTAATGCAGATATGTACAATTCCTTTGGACACTGCTAAAGTTAGGCTCCAGCTTCAGAAGAAAGTTGTTGGTGGAGATGCAGCGGCCTTACCAAAATACAAGGGTTTGTTAGGTACAGTTGGTACTATTGCTAGGGAAGAAGGTTTAGCGGCGCTCTGGAAAGGTGTTATACCCGGAATACATCGTCAATGTCTTTTTGGTGGTTTGAGAATTGGGATGTATGAGCCTGTGGGTGTCGAATCTTCTTCTCACATAAACATATTGTGTATTTTATGTGTTTTTTGTTTTATTGTTGATGTGTCATATGATCACAAATAAACTTTTAACTGTGGCAGGTTAAGAATTTTTATGTGGGAAAAGACCATGTTGGAGACGTTCCTTTGACCAAGAAAATACTTGCTGGCCTTACAACTGGTAAAGAATATAGAGGATATGGCTGGGATTACTTGTTATTTCTGGCAAATTTATCCAAGATAGGTGCTCTACTTTAGTTGTTTATTTGAACAGGTGCTTTAGGAATTACAGTGGCAAATCCTACCGATCTTGTGAAAGTTAGACTTCAGGCTGAAGGGAGATTACCACCGGGAGTACCTAGGCGCTATTCTGGGGCACTTAATGCTTATTTCACTATTGCTAGGCAGGTTAGATATCTATCGGGGAATAAAGAGATACCAAGTTTCCAGCTTGTTACTGGGTTTTGACTCTTCTGTTTGCATCTTGATTTTCCAACTGTAGGAAGGAATTGCGGCTCTCTGGACTGGGCTTGGACCCAATGTAGCACGGAATGCTATTATAAATGCTGCTGAACTTGCAAGCTACGATCAAGTAAAGCAGGTAAAGTAATAACAAAAGCTCATAGTTATTGTCTTATTGAACTTCATGTTTCTAAAGAGCTCCTTTTTCTTTTTTCTAATTTTCATCTTTCAATGCAGACAATTTTGAAAATCCCTGGATTCACTGATAATGTTGTCACTCATCTCTTTGCTGGTCTTGGAGCAGGATTTGTTGCCGTCTGTATTGGTTCTCCAGTAGACGTGGTATGCCATCAAAGTTCACATTTATCCCTTTTCTCTAATTTTTTGGTAGTATATCTTTTGTTTAGTTTGCTGGTCGTAATGAAATTAGTATGTTATTGTATGAAGTCGAGATCATGTAGCATGTATGTGATTATTGGAGTACCAGACTCCACTTTGTATGTGTCAATTAAGTATGTTTAGCATTATATATTGCTGTCAAACTTTCTCAGACTCTATGAGGAGATTTTAATATGTTTTGCAATCTATGTAAATGTAATTATAAGTAATCCTTTTGGAAGTTATATTGTGATGTCTGTCTAGGTGAGAACATATTTGAATTAAGGTCTGTTTTTCATTTCACCTAGTCAGTGAGATGCATCTGATTCTGCATCCTGTTTGCTTTATAAGCTGGTTGAATCTGTTATTATTCTATCTTTTCCAATCGCTGTAATATCAAGCAAATTTTGATGGGTTTTACTCTTTTTTTTGCCCTGCAGGTTAAGTCGAGAATGATGGGAGATTCAGCTTACAAGAGCACACTTGATTGTTTCATCAAAACTTTGAAAAATGATGTATGTTTGCTTTCTTTGATTTTATTTCTCCTTTAGGCATCTTGTCATAACTATACCCTAGACTCAGCTTTGTACCGAGTTACAGAAATAATTATGCATGGAAATTGATTATTTGTGTCGTTAACTGCAAGTTGGTTCCATTTCTTCTTCCATTGTATATGAGTTATGACTCATTCTGGTTCACTAGTTATATTCATTTATTTTTGCAACTGAAAGCTTGGAAAAAGAAAAAAAAAAAGTTTCATATCCTTTCTATGCATGCATGTTAAAAAATTTGTTGCTAGTTAAGGAGGTACTAGCTGCAGGTGACAGTGTAAATGTGGACAAGCATTTAACTTACAGCATTCATTATCATTTGCAGGGACCTTTGGCTTTTTATAAGGGTTTTATCCCGAATTTTGGACGGCTAGGATCTTGGAATGTGATCATGTTTCTTACCTTAGAACAGGTGAAGTTGCAAACTTTACTTTTCACCCCTCTGCTTGATATTTGCTTTCCCTATTTGTAGAGCTGGGGCTTTTCATTTTCTCAACTTCATCTCTGTCACAGGAGGTTCAGTTGACACCTATTTTAGCAGTCAGATTTGAGAATTTATTGTGTTGGCCTATAGACTATAGTTAATTACTGTTATTTTTTAATAGAACTTGTTCATGAGCTATCTTTTTATTCTTGACAATAACTAGCTGATTATGGAACAAGGACTGCTACTTTGCCTAGACTGTTTATAAATGCACTTTTATTTGTTCATGGCTTGCTTGCTTATCTGAAATATTTCTTTCTTGTCTTCATTCCTGGACAGGCGAAGAAATTTGTCAGAAATCTAGAATCCTCTTGAGCTTAAAAGAGATGATCATGTCAAATAATCAATCCCACAGAAGAAGGATTTCAAGTGGGACTGCCATTGAAGTTTTACAGAGAATAATAGAAATTTATCTTATTCCCCTAAATATTTATGTCATTCTGCTAATTGAGACGAATTATGGCAGGGGGGAATCTTTTGAAATTTCACAATACTTAGAAACTTTGAAATGATTTTTATTTTATGGTCATTTTTAGGACTGCTGTTATCTTTTTTCAACTGTCATCCCATTAATATTTAAGTGTTAACAGAAATGACAGGCGAACTTGCCTAGGTTAATTAGTATACCATTAACGAAAAGTTTGAAAAGAACAAGTTTTGGTTCATAGCTTCAACATTAACATGAAGATTTGAAAAATATGGTGATCATAAATAATTTGATCCCGATTTGGAATTACATTTTGCTAACATGTCTTTTAAAAGTAAAAACTATATATTTCCTTGTATAAATGTTCCTCAACCATTCATTTCACTGACACATGATTTCATTGAGTGGTAGCTTCCATAACATCTCTTTGGTCAAAACCTATGAACTCACACGCCGGAAACAATATTACAGACTCAGAACCCCAATACGCCGGAAACTTGTGCCTGCTGTTGGCACTCGCAAGCAGAAAGGAAAACAAATTCTACAGAAGAAGGAAAACTGAAGATCAGCTTAACTTCTGCCTCTCCAAAACCCATTTCCGGATTTCGTTCACAAACTTAGAATCAAATTTCACATACAACTGCTGCATTTTCTTGCACCCAATTATGACATATGAATCAATATAGTCTTCATATCTCTCATAGAGTGCTGGAACTGTGAGAACAACAACCAGGCCTGGCAGAAGGAAAGCTGATAAACAGTTATATTCAAAATATCTCTAGAATTAAAACCACTATGAGAAACAACGCATGGGCCATGAAATTTTACTGGTGTAAATGATGATGATGAAGATAGTAATGATAATAATAAAAATTGGAATTAAAACTTACTGGTGTAACCCAAAGTAAGGAAATCAGTCAAGCCACCAAGAACAGAAATCAGCAACAAGTATGCAGCAACCTTGAAGAACAACCTTGCATCTTTACCCAATGCAATATCTTGAGATACTGAGAGCAAATCATTTACATGGGCTCGGATGAAAGCTCCCACTTCATTTACCATTTCTTCTGATAGATACAATTCTGGAAGAGGTGGAGCAGGTCTATTTTAAGACAACAATAAGTAAAATTCAGTTGCTAGTTTCTAATTGGCAAAAAATGGGAAATTCATATCAATCCGAAGAATGGAACATCATTTTATTCTAATGCTAATAATTATGTACTTGTTTAAACATTTTTTCCCTCAAAATGTCAACATTATGCATGCAATTTTTCATCAAATACACACCAGCAATGGTTCATGATGTGATGTAATGTGCAAACAACTAAATCAGACATTGCAAGCAGAAAATGGAGTGTGAAGGAATTAAAAAAAACAATGCTTAATGACATTTTTACTGTTAACTACATGTACAACGCATGACATTTTTACCACAGATTGGGTAACACAGAGTTAACATCTTATGACATCTGAGTTTGAGTAGCACAGCTGCATTAATTAATTACCGGTTAAGAATTGCAGCAGATTTGGCCCAGAGAAATAGAATGACAATGAGAAGAAGAAGAACGCTAGAGACAAGTGATAGCAGAGTGTAGCCAGATTTCTCAAACACCACCCAAGCAGCAAGAGTGACAAACAAGATCCCCGCAGTCAAATTCCCTCGCCTCCATAACATCACATCTGCAACTGTTCAAAGCAAAAACAATCGATTAGATTAAGGATTGTCATTGCAGTAAAGAAAAAGTCACCTATACCACAAAGCAACATCTTTGATCCTAAATCTGTGAAGCAGAAGTTACAAAAAGGATCATCGAAGATCCATTTCATAATGAAAGAAGAAGAACTACTAAACCAATGAAATTCCATTGGGATTCAAATTCAACCAAGCGTATCAAAATGAATTCAAAAGAAAAACCCAATACTGAAAAAGTGAGATACTTTACCTAAACCTCCTCCAAGGATCTCATGAACGGTTCTCTGTCTGTTAAACAATCGATTAGGTGAACCCATTCACAAGAAACTGGAAGTAGACCCTTTAGTTGAATCAAATAGCAGATCTTTTAAACCCAAAATATTTTAGATGGCTTTGAGATGATCATCAGACTTCAGATGAAAAAAAAAATAATAAAAGTAAAGGGTTTCTTAGCCTTTTACCAATGTCTTTTGAATTATATAGGGATGGCTGTTGAGCAAGGTTGGTGGCCTCAGATTCCAGCCTAAAAGCGTCATCCCACTCATACCTTTTCCAACTTTTATTTTTCTTTAAAAAATTCCCACTATTTTCCACACACAAAAAGGCTAAATATTAGCATAGTAACAACCAGTATTAATTAAATTTTGGGTATAAATAAATTAGATAATAAATAATAATAGATCATAGATGTGAATGCGTAGAGTGAAGACATTCCCTTCACTGACTGCTCAACAGATTCTCATGTGCCTTGTTTTCTACGGTGTCAGAATCTTTAAGGTTACTACTCCTGTCGTTTGACGACGAGGTTATCCTAATGTAACATGGTAAATGAACTATACTACGTACTTTACAGTTCATAGTACAAATTTAATGCTCTCCGGCTCCGGGTATTGGATTGGAGGGTAGTTTGGGCATTCAGCAAGGTTATTATCGTACTCTAGTTGGCTAGCTGGATCTCATACATCATCTTTTACGACCAGGCAATGCTGTCAAAGCACAGCACTTTCGGGTAAAACGAAGGTCATCATCCATAAAAGAAAACAGCAACTTCCCGACCTCGGTTTTGGCTTTTGTCTGATAACGCCCAAAGAGTACAAAACAGTTAAGGGAAAAAAGTTTTCTAACAGAACCGATTTAAAGATTTTTATATCTAACTTTATCCAAGATTTATTTCTGCCTGTTATGTGATGTGTTGGCGAGGCATATTTGGTATATAGAGGCATGAAACCAACAATGCCCCGAAAGAAACTAAAAGAACTAAGGCCTGGAACCCGAAAGCAGAGATCATCTATAGACTATCAGCATAACTACAAGGACACATCTCAGAAAAGTGTTTTTTACAAAGTTAAATTTCGACTTGAAAATGTATAATGAATGTATATACTGCACAATGCAACAACCTCGCACCAAAGATGTTTGTTCAAACCATCTAAAACCTGACATGAACCATTGTCACTTGGCCAGTAAATATATATCAAAAGAATATTTCCTCTTATGCAGTTTTTTCCTGGCTATCTTTATTTTCAGTTTTAGGAGTGCTAGCTTCAGCACTGGTTGTGGCTGGGGAAGAGTCCATCAGACTGGCAGCGATTGCAGCCTTCAAGTCCTCATCTTCCATTTCTGAAAGCATTTGCATATCTGTCTCATCTAATGAAAGCAACCGCTGAGGATGCTGTTGAGCAGCCATATTGTTTCTCTCAGGAGGAGCCTGTGTTAAGTTGCACGATTTAGTTATCCTCTCAGCATCCTCAGGGGACAGCCACTGCCCATAACCATTAGAAGCTTCAGAGGAAGAAATGGGGCAGTCTTTTGGAAAGTTTCCCCTCACCAGGAAAATGCTCCAGCCAGATCCTCTTAATGAGTGCAGATAAGCTGAGAGATAAAACTTTGAGAGGTGCTGTGGAGCTGCATAAAGACTGTCGAAATTATACCATTCTCCATTGACTTTCCTGATACAAAACCAATGGTCATGCAGATGACAAATGAATGCATTTTCCAGCTCAGGGTCAATTTGTGCAGGCTCAGCAACTGGGCAGTCAAAGGGAATAACTTGCAAATTCCAGACTTCTAAAGCCTTTTGCAAAACCTATGAACAAAGAATTTTCAGAATAGATATCATCAGGACAATGCTATAAATGTTACAAGCGAATCATCTTAAAAATAGATCATACGCATGCACTTGTTTGAACAACCAACAAGAAACAAAAGGACTTCTTTCAACACTAAATAGGGGAAGAAGCAGATATTTTTGTGTGTGTGTGTGAGGAAGATAGAGAGAGAGAAGGAAAGCATAAGTAACAGCAATAAAATACCTTCACTGGGTTCTATGTGCCAAGTCATGGTCAAGTCATGGTCAACTTACATGTAAGAATATTGAATTGCTAATCGCGTTTGGGGCTTTGGGCATGCATGAATTGCCACTTAAATGTCATTATAAAGGAAAATACAAGGCAAAATCATGCCAACTTGCTAACTAATACCCTAAAGTCAGTAATGGTCCACCTCACCTTCCTAGCCTCCTTCGGAAGAAGCCAATAGCATTTTTAAATTTTAACCTTGCTAATGCTATTCTCAAGATATCTATGAATGGCTCCTAAGTCCTAACACTTGATATATTCACATATTAGGAAGCATGCTTAAGGCTTATGGAGGTGCAAAATTTCGACTGTATCAACTATATTCTTTTGCTTTATCTCAAAGGAGATTATAGATTATAAGACATATGGCATTTATATGTAAAAACCAACTGTAGATGCCAATAACCACCTAAGATTGAAGATACCATAGAGGGAATTATCATAAAGAAATTTCAAGATGAATGCTTTATCCTACATTACTTCTTGATAATGCCCCAACCACAAGCATCGTTAATTCGTTATAATGACAGGATCCTAATATGCCAGCAATAATCTATATGCCAAGATTCTCATGCGTTTCACTATGAGAAAGAAAGGCTTTTCCTTTAGATTATAGTTCTAAAGATGCTATTTTTTTTTCCATGAGACTTGAGAGTATTTAAGCATTGGATATTTAATATCTTGCTATGCCCCAGTTTACACACATGCACACGGCCTTTTTTGGGAATTGACATGTTGCTTTCTATGTCAACTACAAAGTACACTAGACAGAAAGTGTTTTGCAGGAGTAAGCTGGCTTATATGGAAAAGCCGGACTCGTGAGGCTGGTATTTTGATTAGCAGTTGCACCAATTATATCCACATAATCAATGCATTCTGTACTGAGTGAAATCAAGATGCATATACGTCTTGCCACATGTAGATTTTTAAGTGATCCACACATTGCAACCACATGAATTATACACTCCACGTATGTGTGTTCAAAGGCAAGTTGGCTAATATGATATGATCGAAACCTACTGGATCAAATATATTAATGTAATCGGGCTCAGCCTGCAATAAATGCAATGAAGATACAAATTAATTCCAAGTGAAACACATAGTAGATATGATTCACATTTTTTCGGGGCGCTTGTTTAACTAACAAAACTCAAGTAGAAAATTAAGACAAAACTAGCTACTTCAATACATACAGAAAAGACACAGGCAGTTCTGGTTTTAACATATTGAAACAATCATAATTTCAAAGTCAATAAAAGTAAAATCTCAATACCATACCAACTGTATGGTACTATATCACAAGCAAACTGATAGAAACATTCAAATTATCCATGTCTTAATCTAACAATTCTGTCGCCAAACTGCTAATCCCAATTACTGAAACTCCAAAAGAACTAAACGTTCAATTCTAATTGATATTATTTGACATTAAGCTCCTTTTTTCTTATCTTAGATATAAAAAGAAATGGAAACGTAAAGCCCAAAATTTCCAATTCTTTTCTTCTTCGATCTTTCCACATTATGACACTGAATTCTCGATTTTACCCTTATCTACCATCCAGTTTTGGCAACAAGAGCAAAGAAAAGAGAGAAAGAGAAACAAGAAACCTGGATGCTAAAGTCGCCGCCGAGGGAGACATTGTGGGATTCCTCGGAGAGGAAATCGCCAGCAGAGGAGACGACGGCGGCGGCGCTGCCTTCGAGCATCATCTGGCGCTCCTTGGTGTCAAGATCGGAGGCCAACGCCGCTAAATCAAATTCGGAGAAGAAAGGTCCTTGCAACACCGTGTTGACGCAATGTACAGCACATAGCTTCGACTCTTGTACCTCGTGGTACAAAATCCCTCCATTGCTCGCTCCCTCCATCGCCCCAAACCAGTCAATGAAATTAAATAAGTAAATTCCTAAACAAAGCCCCTTATTCGTTGGTAATTTTTATTTCTTTTATATATCAAAATCTTAGCTTTTCGGCTTCAATGAAAGGAAGAAGAAGAAGAAGATGATGATGACGACAGAAAGCAAAACATGGAGTACTAATTAAATGTTTCTTTTGTTTTGGGGTTTTGGCTTGGCTTGGTTTGGACGTTAAAACTCAGCACGTGCAAAGCAACTATTGCCACGTGTAAACGCTCGTTTATTTTCCCTCATGGGTTTCCTTTTTGTCGTTTTGGGAAAAAGGGTAAAAAAAATAGTTGTACTAGTTTTAGTAATTTGTAATGAAAAAGATTAAATTGGGAAGCGAAGCTTTGTCATGCTTACAGAAGAAAGAAATTCACCGGAGTTTGAATTGACAAGTTTAAGATTACCATTAAAAAGCTTGTCGGCCATCAAACACTGACCAAAAAGAGACAGAAAACAAAGACACTGAAGTGAAAATGCGGAGCATTGGATAATAGCAAGGGCGGGCGGTCTCTTCTGCTCAGTGTTCTTTTTGTGTGAAATATAAAAAGAAAGTCATAGACTTCAAGCATCCGTTGTAGTCTAGTTGGTTAGGATATTCGGCTCTCACCCGAGAGACCCGGGTTCAAGTCCCGGCAACGGAATTTTTGTTTTTCAACATTTTAGCACATTTTTATTGGTAATAATTATAAAATTTTTCTTGATTTTGGAATGACTTTTGACTTTGGGCTGCTTCTTACGTGTGTTTATGGGTCTTAAAAAAATGTTGACATCAATTCTTGTTTTGTGTGTTAGACTGTTAGTCTCATTGATCTAATTGCTAAAAGATTTTATTTTTCATATTATGTTCAATTAGAGTTTAGTTTTGTCTTCCATGATTCATCAACAATAAGATTTTTAATATAAGAATTTTGATAAAGAATATTATTTTAAAGAATTTTGTATGTATCATAATTTATAATATTAACTATCAATTGTCAACTACATATTTGATAACAGAATATTAATATAAGTAATATTATTTTAATTAATATTAAATAATTTAAAATATTTTTAAGCAACATTAACAACTAACATGATCAATAATTGAGTTTTTTTAAAGGGTGTACCTAACCTATATCTATAGATACCAATCAATAATTTTTAATAATTATTTTAATTTTTTTACATTTAATACATCATTTTTATTAAATTTAAAATATATATATTAATTATATAGTTTTTATAAATATCATTTTAATTAATGTCTAATAACACTGATTAATATATATTTTTTAAAATTTGTGACTATGCATATTGTATGGAATATTTGTTAACCAAAAAAAAGAAAATCATAAAAAGTAAAATATGCTTCAATTAAATTTGCAAATGCTATTTTTGTACTAGTATTTGATTAAAAAAAAAAAAATTTGAAGTTAAGTAGAACAACAGAGCCCATCTGGCATCCCTCGTGCAACAATACTACGACACGTGCCATATTAACTACAACAAAAGAGGACCAAATCACCCCTCTGGCCCTCTCCTTCAACGGTCAAACCGAAAAATGCTGGCTTCTTTATGTTGTTATGATAAAAGTAAAACACAACAACTCAGCGCTCTCTCTCTCTCTCTCTCGCATAAGAATTATCGACATAGAGCGCTACCCACTCTCTTTTTTAAGTTAGAAAAGAACCAAACATGGCCTTGGATTGACGATCTCCACGAAGCTCTCTATTTCTTTCTCTTTCCTTTAAAATTAATAATCTCATTTCCCTTCTCCTACTTTTTCAACTATATTTTCTCTCGCCTCCACTTTTCGGATCTTCTTTATCTCTCGAAAGATCTTCGATTCTATCCGCCAACTTCATTCATTCTCTGGTAAATCTCCGACTAATTTCAGCTGCTTCTTCTCTTTTTTTCTTTTTTTTTTTTTTATATATATTTTTCTAACAAATTTAATTTGATGCATGCTGACTCATATATCGTGATTGTTCATTCTCTATGTTTTTTTTTTTTTTTTTAAATTTTAATGATGTTCTGCTTGGTTGCTGAGAAAATGGAGGAAAAAATGAGGTTTCAAGTTTGTATTTTTCAGTTTAAAATGTGCATATTCAGCTCAAATATATGTAAACTAAGTATTCAGAAGAATTAATTGGGAGATTTTTTTTTTTAATGGAAAAATCAGAAATCAAAATGTTACTTTGTTTACTCAGAGGAAAGCTAGAATAGGAACTTAATTAATTTTTTCTTTTTCTTACTTTTTCCTCGGTTATCTTATTTAGCATTACTGTTTAAATTATTTTAAGGAAACTGGCTTCTTTTTTTTTTCCTTCTAAACATTAGATTGAGAAATTTGGAGATTCAACTGTTTGGATTTTTATTATAGAATTTGGAGAAATCAAAGTTTGGAGTTGGAGATGGCTTCGATATCGTATTCTCCAGCTGCATTTACAGGAACTTCAGCTTCCGATCTTCTTCGGAGCTCCTGTAACGGCGTGAGTGGCATCCCTCTTAAAACCCTAGGAAAGGCACGATTTGTCGTGAAAAGGAAGGATGTAATTGTAGCTGTAAAGGCGAGGAAAGTAAAGAAGCATGAATACCCATGGTCTGCAGATCCGGATCCAAATGTGAAAGGCGGAGTCCTAACTCATCTCTCCCATTTCAAGCCATTGAAAGAAAAGCAAAAGCCTGTTACTTTGGATTTTGAGAAGCCCCTTATTGGTTTAGAGAAGAAGATTATTGACGTAACTCCTTAATTTTAGTGATTGTTGATTTAGTTGACAATAATATGCTCGTGCTTGCTTCAAATGTTGGGCTTGTTTAATGCAGGTGAGGAGGATGGCAAATGAAACCGGTTTGGATTTCAGTGATCAGATTATATCATTGGAGAATAAATATCAACAGGTTTGAATGTTAAGTTTGAGACATTGTGAGAGTGTTTCTGTTGCTCCCATGTAGTGATAAAATTTCTGAGTTATATTTTTGTATAATTCTCTGAATCAATACCTATTCAGCCTGTTAATGAGAGTGAAGTTGCAAGTCTGGAATTTGTTTATGGGGGCTAAATTTAATTATGCCAAAGCTGTATTTGAAGCCTGGAAGTTTTATTCTTCATATTGGGCAATCAAAGTTTTTGCTGTTGCACTTGCTATGGCATTCATTGTTGGTTATTTAAAATTTGATTATAGTACTTGGTTTTAGTTTTGGGTTCATTCATTTATTGCAGAGGATGAACAATAATGGAACAATTGCATCATTGCTTGAAATTATATGGTATTAAACTCCAAAATCTATAATTATTATTTTTCTAGAAGTCTGTGCTGTTAGACTATATGTTACTTTCATATTTAGAAGCTTAATTCACAGTTTTGGAAAAGGCTTGTCCACTGTTTCATGTTCTTGTAATTGCCAAAATTTTAACTTCCCATGAAATTTAATCACGATAATTTTCTTTCTTAGGATGTGATTTTTTTTATTACTTTTTTGCTATCTATCAATGTATAAAACAGATTTTCACTTGTTACAGATACGTGTAAGAAAAAATAATGTAATATGAAATTGTGCATCAAGCTTGCTGTTTGCGATATCCAAGTTTTTGTGCTAATTATCAAATTTTAAGAGGTTGATGCTCTGTCAAAGATATTGACATATCATCAAATTTTAGTTCTTCTCACCCCTTCTGTTATTATTTCAGGCTCTAAAGGAATTATACCTACATCTTACCCCTATACAACGTGTGAACATTGCCCGGCACCCCAACAGACCTACATTCCTTGATCATGTATTTAACATTAGCGATAAGGTTTGTTGTTACATGCTCTTCAACTTTCAGATATTAAATACTCTCATCAACATTATCTTTAACATTCGGTGTGTGGATGGTGAAGAGTTGTCTTAGTAAATGTCTTTTGCATATTCTCATATGTCCAGTTTGTGGAACTTCATGGAGATCGAGCAGGGTACGACGATCCAGCTATTGTTACTGGTATAGGAACCATAGATGGTAGGAGGTACATGTTTATGGGTCACCAAAAGGGTAGAAATACTAAAGAGAATATTCAGCGTAACTTTGGAATGCCAACACCCCATGGGTAAGTTGAATGAAACTTACATATTGGATGGTACCTTTGAAATTTTCATTTTATTTGAAAGAGGGAATCTATGTCATTTTTAACTGATATTTAGGAAATACTTACAGTTACAGGAAGGCTCTACGCATGATGTATTATGCAGATCACCATGGATTCCCTATAGTAACTTTTATTGACACTCCTGGGGCATATGCAGACCTTAAGTCTGAGGAGCTGGGTCAAGTATGAGCACTATTGTAATCTGAAGCTTACCATATTCACTTTTAATGTTGGCTCAGCTGATTTGTATGCGTTACATTCATGTAGGGTGAAGCTATTGCCCATAATTTGAGGACCATGTTTGGTCTGAAGGTCCCAATTGTTTCTATTGTTATTGGGGAAGGTGGCTCTGGTGGTGCCTTGGCCATTGGCTGTGCTAATAAGTTGTTAATGCTGGAAAATGCAGTCTTTTATGTTGCCAGGTGATTTGAGTTGTTTGATATTGTTTTTATTGAATATTAATTAACTTATACAATCTGGCCTTCCACACCCAAACAAGGTGCGAAATTGCTATTTAACAAATCTTTATTTTTCTTCATGGTACCTGGGTAAGATTGTCTTTTATTCCTTGTATATATGGATCATTTAGATGCCATGTCTACATGTGCTGATATTCTTTTTCTCTGATTTGTTTTTTTTTTTATAAATGGTATAGTCCAGAAGCATGTGCTGCAATTTTGTGGAAGACTGCGAAAGCTTCTCCAAAGGTTTGAAAACAATTATCACTTTTGGTCTTATCTTTTAGTAGTTTTTTTTTATTTTAATGATAGAACATTCAAAGTTTTCATTTTGCAGGCAGCTGAGAAGCTGAGGATTACTGCCCCAGAATTGTGCAAGCTGCAAATTTGTGATGGAATCATTCCTGTAATTAACACCATTGCTCTCATATCTTCAATGAATTAGTTTTCTGCTTGTGCCTTTTTTCTTTTTTTTTGTTTCTCCTTTCCTACTTCTAGGCATAACAAAAACCATGATAACTTAAATTTACTACAGGCAATTTCATGTAGCAAAGTTGACTGCTAAAGGCACCATTGTGCTACCGTCCTTAGCATATTCTTTATAAACAAAAGCCTTTTACATTATTAAAGTGTGATTTATGTATTTCATATTTTCATATCTCTGTCTGATGTTTGATGGAAATGCTATATTTGGTTTTCAAAGCATTTGTACAGCTTTAATGGTTGAATATTGCTCGAGATTTGTTGTTTCCTTTTGGAAGTTCATGTTAATTTCCATGGCATCTGAGAGTTATTTTAACTTTTGATAGGAGCCACTGGGTGGTGCCCATGCAGGTCCAGCTTGGACTTCACAACAAATAAAAGCTGCAATTAACGAAACAATGGATGTGAGTTCCAGTAGCAGTTAACTCTTCATCAAGAATCATATTGAATATTAACAAAAGTTCATTCTGCAGGAGCTGACGGCAATGGACACAGAAGAGCTACTAAAGCATCGTAATCATAAGTTTAGGAAACTGGGTGGGTTCCAAGAGGGTGTCCCAATAGATCCCAAGAAGAAGGTCAATATGAAAAAGAAAGAAGAACAAACTGTTCGTAGAACCTCAAATGCGGAGTTGGAGGGTGAGGTTGAAAAACTGAAACAGCAAATCTTGAAAGCCAAGGAGTCATCCACCAAGCCTCCTGAGTTGGCTCTGAAAGACATGATTGAAAAATTGAAAAAGGAGGTTGATCATGAGTACTCTGAGGCCATTAAAGCCATGGGCTTGAAGGACAGGCTTGAGATGCTGAGAAAAGAAGTTTCAAAAGTAAATTCAAGGGACAAACTCATGAATCCTGTTATAATGGATAAGATTGAGAAGCTTAAACATGAGTTCAACCAGAGTCTATCAGCAGCTCCAAATTACACAACCCTCAAATATAAGCTTGACATGTTGAAGGAGTTTTCTAAAGCCAAGAGTCTCTCGGAGGCTGCTACACTGAAGCAGGAAGTTAATAAGAAATTCAATGAAGTCATGGGTCGGCCTGAGATAAATGAGAAGCTTGAAGGGTTAGAGGCTGAGGTTCAAATTTCTGGTTCATCTAGCTTTGTGGATTTAGATCAAGGGCTGAAGGACAAAATTCTGAATATGAAGAAAGAGATAGAATTGGAAATGATTAATGCTCTCGAGTCCTTGAGTTTGGATGTTGAGGTTGTAAAATCTAATGCAAAAGTCCTAAGTGAGCGAACTGCACTCTCACTCTTCAAAAATAAGGTGGATAATTTGAATGAAGAAATTAACAAGAAAATTGAAAATGTTGTCAATTCATCAGAGTTGAAAAATATGATTGAGTCGTTGAAGCTGGAGATAGCAAAGGCAGGAAAGAAACCTGATATTCAGTCAAAAAGTAAGATTGAGGCTCTAGAACAACAGATTAAGCAAAGACTTTCAGAAACTATCAGCTCATCAGAATTAAAGGGGAAGCATGAAGAGTTGAAGGCAGAAATTTCTGAAGCCATACAATCTTCTGCTGGAACTGATGGAAGTTTGCAAAAGGAAACCAAGTATGAGGAACCTAGGCTAGGGATCAATTTGGGTGCAAACCGCAGCTTTGCTTAGTGTATGTAGCTCCTGGCATTATACATTATCTGGTTCTTTTTTGCTTTAGATTTGTGATGAATAATCGAGATTTCTGACATTATTTTATTTGGATGCTTAAGGATCTATACCTTTTAGAACAAGGAGCTGGAGTAATTATAACTATTTCACTATCAAATGCATTTAGTATATCTTTTCTTTTATAATTAGGGAATGAAATGCAGATATCTAAACATTATCTAAATTCATCGGCTTTTTTGTTGTTCCTTATGTAATTAATAGTGTCTAATTATCACAACTATTAAATCATAAATGGACAACCTTTTATTAAAGAGTGGTTATGGCAATTTATAAGTTCCAGTATAAAATCTTAATAACTTCGCTAGTTTTTCTTTGATTTGTACAATTGACTTGTATATTTTTGCAATTTCTTATTACTCTACAGGATCTTGATTGTCAGATTGTTACTGATGCAGATGGGGTTTGAAGTTTGACTGAAGAATTAGAATTGCATCAAGCTCTTCCTGAGGAATTACTCAACTTCAGGCCTTGCAAGTGCCACCAAGTCCTTCACTGTCACCTGCAGGCCGGAGGGCATAAGGTTTTGCATCTATGAAGGCACTGCTTGGCTATTGCCCTTTCTCCCTTTTTTTTTTTTTTTAAAGCTGAATTTCTCCATTTTTGAATTAGGTTGTTAAAGATTTTCCGGTTGGGTGTTGCTTTCTTTCCTTCTATTTATTTGTAGAACGTGCTTCTCTTTACCCATAGACAAAGAACATTGTATAGCTTGTGTGATTGCTAGGGGAAGCCAATGGCATGCTTCCAAATATCAGGAATAACACACTCTTCTCTTCTCTTTTCTTTTCTTTTTTTCCTCGTTTTCTTATCCCCTGTTTTGACCGATTAGATGAAATTCCTCGTTGTCAGTAGCATAATTATGAAGACCAAGTTCTCTGTTATCTTATTATATACTTTTCTGCCAAGTTATGGCAGAATCATATTTCCTTAAATAGTCTATGGAAATGCAAGGTGCTGTAATGTTTGGTTCCCCTTGCCCAAATTGTATCTTGTAGATGTAGTTGTAAGTTGTTTCCGTCTTGTTGATAATTTGCTGAGCAAAGGGGGCAAGATCTATGCTTTACTAACCTCAATGCATACGTATATTCTAAATCTTATGCACAGGGTTTAGCATTACTGTTAAAAAAAAAATCTATGCTTTACTAACCTCAATGCATACGTATATTCTAAATTTTATGCAGAGAGTTTAGCATTACTGTTAAAAATAAATTGGATTGAAAAAAGTGAGTGAATGAAAAAAAAAAAGTGATTTAAGAAATTTTAAGTATTTGGTATTATTGTAAAAAAAATGCTGTAAAAAATTAAAATATCAAAAATATATTTTAAAATTAAAAAAAAAAATTAAAAATGTGAAGATAAAAAGTTATTTTTATTTAAAAATTAATTTTTAAATCGTACAAAATTATGAAAACACAAATACTATCATGTTGACTCTACCTAATGACCAAAAATTTTCTTCTTTTGGATAATAACGATCAACATTTTGTATGTTATAAATCTTGCATTTAATTGCAGCCTGATGCTTGGTTTTTGTCTGCCGTTTGAACTAAGTACAAATCATAACAAAAATGAAAACCAATTTTTATTAATCAAAGTCAAACCACTCAAAACTACAGCATTGATCACTGAATCAAATCCTCCAAGACACTTATTCTTTTTATCTTTTGTGAGAGGCATCAGATAAAGATTCTCCTTTGTTGATGTTTGTGATAAGTAGGCTGGGAAGTCGGAACCTTCAAAACAGAAATGGGATCACAGCTTTTCTGTCCTTGGGATAATCCTCCTTGAACTTCTCCAAATACCAACGGCGGCTGGCACGGGCTCTAGGCACCAAGTTGGCACACGTATAGAGAAAGAACCCAAAACCCACCCATGACCATGTCATCACCGCCCACCCAAACCACTCCATAATCTCCCCGAAATAGTTAGGGCAGCTCACATAGTCAAACAACCCCCCTCTTGGGACCTTATATCCGCCACCGCCCTGTTTTTTTAGACCCACCAAGACTTTATCAGCCCAAATATTCACCCACATGCCAACAATAAAAATCAGCAATCCACCAAGAAATCTCCACCAAAACAGCTTTTCATTTTCATAGTCACTCTTATAGTGCGACACCCACCTGGCTTGCAAATAAGCATTCAAAAGATTAAACCCGAAAGCCATAAGTGCTATACTCACCGGAAAAGTCCTAGCTTGGGTGTTGCTCCTTGACAGGCGAAGAGGGTAAAAGACTGTACGGTTGAAGTAGTGGAAGAGGAAAGGAGACATCAAAATGAATGACTTTGGGTTGGAAAAATGTTGGCCAAAAGGAAAGAGCAAGAAAGTGAGCCAAAGAGTGGGACTTTCCATGAGGAACCAAGCCAAAGATGGGGACATGGTAGGGCCCCAGCCAGGGCGGTTGTGCTTGCCATAAGGGGCCTGGAGGAAGCTGAGGCTGATCCATGTTGGCAGGACGCTTAGGTATAGAGTGAGGAGGCTACAGTGAAAAAGAGTCTGATCTGAGAGCATTTTCTGATTTTTGGTTTTGGGGATGAGAAAGAGAAGGATTTTAACCAAAGGTTGAGCCAGAACCCAGAAGTGAATCTGATTGATTTTGTGGGTGTTGATTTTAGTTATGTTGGGAAAGTGGTACGACTTTAGAGTCCTTTAGATGGTGTTCTCCCACTACTACTGGTCCCCTCCCCTCGACCAAGCTCACTTAATTAAATTTTGTTATCCAACTCAACTTTAACCTTTTAATTGGAGTATGAAAGTGGATTCTTGGTAATGGCTGCTGGCCATGGATCTCAATTCTCAAGGGAATAAATAATTTAATTAAATAAAGTAATTGTCTTTGACATGTACAAAAAGAATAAACAAAATTGATATGGAACTTTTTTAATGCAAGAAAAAATAAATTAAATTTGAATCTTATAATCATGACACCAAGAAAAAAAATCAATTGTCCAAATAAAAAATATTTAACTCTATACAAGATTATATAGGTGGACGAAAAACAAAATGTTTAAATATTTTTAATTAGTGAGAAGTGGGTGGAAGAAAAAAATAATAAAAGAATCATGTTTAAATAAAAAGCTGATTAATAAGTAGTTTTTTTAAATATAAAAAAATATAATTATTCTTAATTTTTATATCATTATTAATAATTATTTTAGTTTTTTAAATAATTTCACTAATTAAATTAATTTTACTTGATTCGTGATACTAACTCAATCTGAGACTTTAAATATACTAGATATTGCACACCCGCAATGTGGGTGAAAAAAAAAATTGTGAGTTAAAAAATATTTTGAAATAAATAATTTAATGATATAAGATGTGAGTAGTTTTTTTAAAAAGGAAGTTATTGGGTAGTTTTTTTTTTTAAATAAAGAAGACGATGTCACATGTGAAGTAGTTTTTTTAAAAAGTAAATTACATAAATATTTTTAATTGTATTTAATTATATTTTTAATTTGGTTTTTTTTTTTATATTTTTTCAACTGAGTTAGTGTTTGGTTAACTCGTGACACCAACTCAGTGATTTCCTTTAATAATAGTATAGATTTAATATTATATTTTTAATTTGATTTTTTTGATATTTTTTCAACTGAGTTGGTGTTCGATTAACTCGTGATAAATAGGGATGACAATAGAGCGGGACGGGGGAGGATTTTGTAGTATCCGCCCCCGCCCCGTCATAGGACTGCTCCGTCCTATTCGATATTTATTAATTATTTTTATTTTTTTAAAATAATAAAGCATTGTAAAAAATTTAAATACAAATTCAATATAAACATGTTTTTAATTTAGGAAAATAAAAAAAATAAAGTATTAGGTTTAGGTTTTTAAAAAGAAAAAGAAAAATAATAAGTTTAATTATATTATTTTATTATCCTTTTAAAAGTTAAATATTTAAGGGTATAAGATGTGAGTAGTTTTTTTAAAAAGGAAGTTATTGGGTAGTTTATTTTTAAATAAAGAAGACGATGTCACATGTGAAGTAGTTTTTTAAAAAAGTAAATTACATAAATATTTTTAATTGTATTTAATTATATTTTTAAATTGGTTTTTTTTTTTATATATTTTTTCAACTGAGTTAGTGTTTGGTTAACTCGTGACACCAACTCAGTGATTTCCTTTAATAATAGTATAGATTTAATATTATATTTTTAATTTGATTTTTTTGATATTTTTTCAACTGAGTTGGTGTTCGATTAACTCGTGATACATAGGGATGACAATAGAGCGGGACAGGGGAGGATTTTGTAGTATCCGCCCCCGCCCCGTCATAGGACTGCTCCGCCCTATTCGATATTTATTAATTATTTTTATTTTTTTAAAATAATAAAGCATTGTAAAAAATTTAAATACAAATTCAATATAAACATGTTTCTAATTTAGGAAAAGAAAAAAAATAAAGTATTAGGTTTAGGTTTTTAAAAAAAAAAGAAAAATAATAAGTTTAATTATATTATTTTATTATCCTTTTAAAAGTTAAATATTTAAGGGTAAAATTGTAATTTCAGTATTCAGGACGGTGTAGAGTAGGCAATTATCACAATTCCTCCATCCCCGCCTTTCAAATAAAAAAAACCGCACCGCCCCGCTCCGCCTCCATTGTTAAAAAAAAACTCCCCATTCGGATCGAATCGATTCGAAATCCATCGATCGGATCGGATTGTGACTCAGTGATTTTTTTTCCTTAATAGTATAGATTACATATGCTTTAAATTTATTTTTAATAAACAATCATAACATAGCACCAAAAACAAACGACGAAGAACTAATCGCAATATATAAAATATTAGATCTAATCTATTATAATATTTGTGAGTGGATTAAAATTTTTATAAACATTAAAAAAAAAATAATAATAAAATGAAATCTTAAGACAAAACTCACCCTATTCCAATGTGTTGGTAAGTAATTTGGTTAGGCTTCCCCTTGCCTCAATAAGTCTAACAAATTTAATTTATTTAATTTATTTTTCAAAATTTCACCTTTTATATTTATCTATATTTTACTTTTGTAGAGATCATATCAATAAATATCTATACTATATATAATGTTATTGATTGATTTGATGTCATAATACTATATTTGGCTTTTATACCGAATGTTGTTGATTTGGACGGTGATGGAAACTTGGACATCCTTGTTGGAACTTCATTTGGCTTGTTCTATGTATTGGATCACCATGGTAATTCCTTTAGATTGACAGCATTTATTTTAATCTATTTCCCCTCTGTTTTGAGTTTATAGTTCTTACAGTTTGTCTTATATGAGTCAACCATACTTCACAACATAGCTAATCAATAATCCCCACCTTTGTGCCTATGCAAATTCAAGTGGCCAGTCTCCAATGTTGAAACTACTTTAGCTCATACTTCAATCTTTTACCTAGTCTCCTTTAGGATTAGTCTTTTTCTGCATACAGTTTGTTGCCTGATACATGATTTTGATTCAATTATGTGGGTTTCATATGTGATTTGAAATGCCTTAAATGGTTTTTCACCCTTGCTTCCATACCTGATACCACTCTGAAATTTTCTGCTTGAACCCTGATTAAACTATATCTACTTGCAATGCACTTGGTCACTTCAACTTTATCTCCTTGTATTAATACTCTGTTTCATTGTTCTTTTTAAAAGTTTGTCCTCATGCCGATTGATGTTTTCATTGGGAGCGACTTTCTGTGCGAAGATCTTCCATCTTTTTTCCCCCATTTGAACTGACTTTAATTATACACGACTTTCCCAATGCCTTTTTTTTTTTCTTTCTTTGCATATAAATTCATAGTTTTCTTATTACTACTACATATTATATAATTGCATGAAGGGCTATGATATGTTCATTGGCATGCATTTTAGCCATCTGTTCGAGTATCTTTGCTGTTGTTTTAAATCTCTAAATTGAACTAAATAGTGCTTAAAAGTACTAGTGCTGAGCCGATATACATCAAGATAGATACCTGTTTGAAGTACTTTGAGATCATTTTATCTGAAAATCATCTCATTCTTTGGTGATGTTGACGGAGATGGCCACACAGATCTAGTAATTCCCACGCTATGAGAGAATATTTATGTTCTAAGCAGAAAGGATGGTTTAGTAGTTCGTCCCTATCCATATAGAACTCATGGGAGAGTAAAGTAATGAATCAAGTTCTTCTGGTTGACTTAAGTAAACGAGGAGAGAAAAGCAAGGGACTCACTATTGTTACAACATCTTTTGATGGTTATTTGTACCTGGTAGTTTACATCACTAAAATGAAGCCCACTGATATAGATGATGTCTTTAAAATTAGATCCTACAAATTAGACTGCCAATTTCAAACTGATTTTCCGTTTTGGGTTTTTTTTTTTTTTTAATTATGGAGGTCGAAAATTGTAACATATATAGTCGAATTTGAGTTTCTTTTTTTACATTAGATAGTTAAGTTCATTTTCACACTATGCTTAGGTTCAATATGAGGAAATAGATTTATCTACATTGAGAAGCAATGTGTTCCAGCCCTTCTTACACACATTCTCCAACCAAATTCAGTTCTAGAAAGAGTTTTGAATCATGAAAGTACATGTCATCTTAAAGTTTAGTTCTAGAAAACACAATCTCAAAGGCTCAAACCAGGTTGTTGACATACTAAAAAAGAATCTCAGCAGTGTTTAACTCGTTTAATTGTACGACGAGCATGTATAAATGAAACACCATTTTTTTTGTAAATAATTCATGCAATTTTCTTGCTTTAAATAATACTAGTAAATTTTACGTCCACTGGAATCTCAAATCTGGGTTGAGAACTTGGGTATTACAGAGAGCATAAGTTGGTGGTTATTAAGAAGGCTTTTAAGTCTTTGGCCCATTTCTTGCCTCACAGGCCCTGCCTAAAAGTTTCCTCGAATTAAGGTGGAGAAAAGAGCAACTCTGATATTGTAGCACTGAAATAGGGCTGGAAATAGACAGAGCGTTCGACGAACCGTTCGTGAACCGTTTGATTTCTGTTCGTTTATGTTCGTTTATTAAGCTAAATAAACGATTATGAACACAATTTTAATGTTCGTTTATTAAACGAACCGAGTTCGAACAGATGTGTGTTCGGTTCGTTTATGTTCACGAACAAGCTCGTTTATGGTTCGTTTCAAGCTCGTTTATTAGTTTGTTTAAAGCTCGTTTATGTTCGTTTATTGTTCGTTTATAATATAATTAATATTAATATTAATATTATTATTTGTATTTGTATTTTATTTATAATATAATTAATATTATTTAATAACTTAAATTTAATAATTTAGTAATAAATTTAATTTAATTATGTTTGTATTTTATTATTCTATATTTAATAATTATATAAAATTGACTTGTTTTATATTTGTTTGTTTATGTATTGTTCATGAACATTTTTTTTTTGATTGTTCGCGAACATGTTCAATTATATGTTCATGAACATGTTCATTTAATGTTCACGAACTTGTTCGTGAACATTAAATGAACTTGTTCGTGAACATTAAATAAACGAACACGAACACACTCAATTTTAAACGAACAGAGCTTGAACACAATTTGAAAATCCTTAACGAACACGAACCGAACATGAACAAGCACAAAAATAAATAAACGAACACGAACAAAGGCTTGTTCGTTCAAGCTCGGTTCATTTACAGCCCTACACTGAAATCAACAGGCTGGGCTCCATTGCTTAAAAGAAAATTTCGTAGAAAGAGAGGTAAAAAAAATTGGATCTTTCTTGCAAGAATGCAGACATCCTTTGCAAGCATAACTCATTGGCCTCTCAACTTTACCATTAAAAAGAAAAAGGGAAGGGGGAAAAAAGCAAAGACTCATCTTTGCCTTTTCCCTACCTTTGAAAAATATTTGTAGCTGATGATTTTCATGCAATACTAATAATATATAAACAACAATAGGAAGAAAAGCTCTTTATTTTAATGTAAATTTCAAAGCATGTCAGTCAGCAGTGTAGCCTCTTCGCCCTTATAATAACCACATCAAAGATCTGTTTGGAATATATATGTAAATCCCTAAGGTTTGCCTAGAGACTTTCCTATTCGAGTGTTGAATGCCTGTCCGCAGCAATTCCATGCTTTTTCTTGCTTTACTAACATTCCAAACTCCCCCAATTCTTTCTTGGGATTCATTCTCTCTACATGCATAATTATATAGTAATAGTTTTATTTAAGGGTCTGGTTAAAATTAGTTAAAATGTTATTTTAGGGAAAAAAATTATATTTAATGTGCTACTTTTATCAAATTTTAAAAAACAATGCATTAACTGTAAATTTATTTTTTAAAATATCATTTTAATCAATATCACTAGAGATTAATTAACATTAATGACTAAGCATATTTATTTCCACGTAGAATTTCCCTAATCATGATTCACCTAGTTTATGTCTAACCTAATTGCTAAAAGGTTTTTGCTAACAAGTGTTTTAAGGGCACTCTTTAAAGTTACTATATATAGTAATATCTTCATCCAATACATTACAAATGATGAATAAAAAATATTATTTTATTTAAATTTAATTATAAAATATATTTTAATATTTTTGAATAATGAAACGAGCTTATACGGGTCGGATCGAGTCCGATCCGAATGGGCTTGGACAAAAAAAAAAAATCTTCTGAGCCGCGACCCGATCGACCCATGGACAGGTCTAGGCTCTATACCAAAAGCCCTTTAGGTACCAGAAAAAACATGGAGATGATAAACTTTGGTAAAGAAGGGCATTATTATTAATTAATTACAAAACTTGAATTCCACATTTTTCTGTAAAGAAGCCCTTCAACTATTTTGATTAGAAGCATTTTGCCAGAATACTATGAAATTTGATCAAAAGAGGATCAGGAGGATTGCTATTAGCTAGGTATAGCATATCTTTTCCCTTGATGGGGGGAAAAATAAATAATAAAAAAAAAGAATTGAGAAGGGCATGTAACAAGAAAAATGGGAAGTTGGGTGCATTCCCTCTTTATTATCACACAGACACAGGCACCCATCACTTTTTTTTGCCCTGTTTGATTAAGATAAGACAATTATGATTTCTTTTCTATATATAATTTCAAAATGAAATACTTACCTCATTCAAATGGATGATAAAATGTGAAATGGGGTTTTTGGATGGCATGTTGGGGCCAAATTGAAAAAAATTCTGCTTAAAAGTGGGACTATCATTCATTTCTAGCCATTTTTTTTAATTGGGAAAATGAAAAGCCTCTAATTTAAGTATGTGCTGTATGTTTGTGTGGGTCAATGGACTCAATTAGATTGTCCTTTTTCCACTCATAATAATTCTTTGGTAATGATGGAGCTTACCTTTTTCTCTTTTATCTACAGTCAGACATGTATTTGCATTGAGTTTTTCTTTTCTTTACAGCTTATTCTCTTAGAAAAATATATAAAAAGATATATGGGGAAGAAAAAGAAACTGTTCCAAAACAGAAGTATATATCAGAACTCAGAAGGAGAATATATAACTTTATCTGTGAATATGGTTTCTGTAATTATAGACAATAATGATCTTAGTCTTATAATAAGACAACATAATTTGATATAATGGCTTTGGTTGACATTTGTGGAATCCATTGATGAGCATGTTTATCTTCTGAATTTGCATTATTCAATTGTTTTCACTGTTTCCAAATCAACTTATCTTCATTAATATCTTCATGATTTTAGCAGGAAAAGGTGAGATTTACAGCTCCAATTCCAAAAGATGTCAACTCTGCTGCAATTTGTACAAGTAAAATTAGAGTCCCTGGTGCTGCTATATATGAGATTTTAGTCATCTAAAATTTAATGATATTTCACCCCTCAATTGGGGACTTCACATCTTCTGCTTAAAATCTGTTCACCAATCCATTTATATCATGAGAATCATCAGTGGGTGGATGAAGGGATTGTTATGAATTAATGATGTTAACATGAACATATATAAATCATGATAATTTCCATTAAGGTTACATTAATTGCCCTACCATGTTGTCAGAAGTCATGTTATCATTGCAATAATATATATTGGGTTTAATTTTGTATTATCAATTGGGGTACCTTTTATATGTTTTTTCTTTAGAGTTTAAATGCTGAGAGAGACTGAACTTCTCTTGTTCTTTTGTCACTGAGATAATGACAAAATTAAAAAAGAATTAAAAGAAACGAAAAGAAAGCTCATTCTCACTGCATATAGCTTGAGAGAGACAAAACTACTATTGTGACTACCCAATCTTCTCAGTTATTCAGTAGAAAACAGAAAACAAACTTAAAAAATTGCCCCAAAATCAAAACTCTTATACTCCTAATCTTTGTTTGCGTGCCTCAACAATAGGAAAAAATTGTTATAAGAAACTGGTTTTTTTCCAGATGTGAACCCTCCAATTATAGCTTTGGCTTCCGAGTCCAAAGACAGAAGAGCGTGCAGCTTAATTTTAATGTTTTCACAGTTTACTTGAGGCTACAATTTTTTTAAAAAAAAATTGAATTATTATATATTTTAAATAAATTTATATATTTTTATTGTATCTAAATAAGTTTTTATTGTTTTATTTGTATTGAAATAAATTTTTATTTCAAATAAAATATTGATTTATGTTAAGAGTTTATTTGGTACTAATTAAAATTAAGTTAAAAACTTGTTTAAGTAAAATTAAAGGTTAAGACTTATATAAATGAAATAAAAATATATGATTTATTTAAGTAAAGCGATAAAATTTATGAATTTTTTTATTATTTTAGCCTAATTGACCAACTCTAAGTTCAGTAGTTCTCACCCTGAAATCGGTATATCTACTCTTGCAAGTTGCAAAATGAAATGTATATATATAAAAGGTGAAACCAATTTCATTTTCATGCTTTAAATTATACTTTAGTAAAAACTTCACATGCTAATAGCTGGTAAAAAAAAAAATCAAGCCTATAGTCTTTATTTTAGACAAAAAAGAAAGGGAAAACATCTAACTTTATCCACATATAAAATTGTCATGCATACTTACAAAACTTGTTGAAGATAATATATCTATGCCTGAGGTATGCTAAAGTCCACAAATATATATATATATATATATATATATTATGATGTAGATATTTGAAGGAGTGTCCATTAATCAAAGATACCACAAAAATATATATTGATTGGAGAGAGACATATGCATGGGTTATATATAGTCTGAATTCTACTCTAATATTGGACTTGTAAAAAAAGAAAGGAGCTTTGGTGGGGACTAATTAATAAAATAAGTTGGAGGACTATCACAGTCTGAAACTTGAAGCAAACAAGAAAACATACATAAATATATACACATAACACCAAATGGAGGAAATTTGAAAACAATGGCTGAATATATAGGGAATTTTTGGTTGATTGAGGATCATGGAAGCGCGGGGCCACTGCATGCATGCCCACACACCTAGAATTTTTGTCCCAAATCTTTTCTTTCTTTCTCCACTACCAACCTTACATACATTAAATTTACACATCCACTTTATAAGTTTAAATAAAATTTGTAAATAATCAGCCAAAACAAACAAAACCAAGAAAGACAAAACCAAGAAAAACAAAATAATCAAATTGTTAGTGTTAAAATATTTTGGTAGAATAGTGAAGTTATAGATCAAAATCATTTTTTAAATTCATGTCATAACCTCCTATTAAATGCTCATGAAAAAAAATCTCAAATCTTTATACATAACAATTATAAAAAAAGGTTGCCTACTACTACTACTACTACTAATGTTAATGTACATATATATGCTCTATAAATTAGTACCATTAAAACATTTTATTAAATATTCCAATTCTTCATACACAAATATTGGAGAGAGGATTAAAAAAAAAAGCATCTAACGCTGTATTTGCTCCATCTTTAGATTTGCAAGATACTAACACACACATGAATGATTCCTTGCTTGGAAATTCCGAGTTCACATATTTATTTTTAAATGGGGGATTTATCCAGAAGGGCCAAAGTTAGCAATAATAATAATCTCTCTTAACCCCCATAAATCTACTACTACTGTTCTTATCTTCTTTCAACTTTAATGATAAGATAAAAATACTATGATATTAGAATTAGTTTTTATTTTATCATTTAGGTGCGATACATAAAAAAAAAAAAAAGCATTTTGAACGTAAAATTTTAAATATATTAAAACAATGTAAATAATATGTTCAAATAAAATTTAGAAACACCCTAACATATAATATTATTCTGTTTTTTTTTTTTTTTTGGGTGGGGGATGCAAGACAATATATTAGATTGAGGAGAGAATGAGGGGAGATTCCTCTTATTGTTCGAATCGGCATACACACACACGTGAGAATACTAAATTCAACTATAGCTTTCAATCAGATCATCAGATGGTGATATCATCAAATCAAATAAACTTACGACCTGGACCTAGACTGGCCCTATCCTATAATAACATCCTCACGTGGGCCCAGCCTGTTTCCGTTTGGGCTTCGGAGATTCAAACGTGCATCCCACGCGCACCCCCATCAATCTAATCTCTCCAATAACAATTGCTGACCTGTACATACCGTCACGTAAGCCTACTTCATCCGCACATATACACGTGTGCCACTCATCTCCCAATTATTCTTCTTTGTACGAATTATTTTCAGTAAATAATTATTATGTTACTTAAATGAGATTTTTTTTAATAAATACTGACATTTTAAAATTTTAACCAATGTCTTTAAAACAAATTTTTTTAATACTATACAATAATAATTTTTTAAAATTTCATAAATGAACTTATAATTTTTTTCACATATTCTCTATATTTAAAATTATCAAAAAGTTGTACCCAAAAAATTATAAAAAAATTTAATTTTAATCTATAAACTAAAATTAAAAATTCAGAACTTATTTAAATACATTAATAATCTCTCAAAGAAATTGAGACGTATGTGTCCTTTATCTTTCCCTCACTAATTTTTTTTAAAATTATTTTCTTATAATTTAGCACAGAGCCCAAAAGGGTTAAGCTGGCTTAATTAGAAGTTAGAACTTATTTAAGGACTGCTTTCTTCTTCTTTTAATTTTCGTTATTTAAGGACTGCTTTCCCCTTTATAAGGAATCAATGTGCCAGCTTAAAAAAAAAAAAAACACATGGTTTTATCTTTCTAATCTCTCTTTCTTTTTTTCCCCTTTATTTGGTTAAAACATTTCATCAGCCATGGTTAATAAAATAATTGGCAACAAGAAAAGGAAGTTGGTCAAAGATAGAACAAAAGGTCATAGTGATTAAAAGCAAGAATCATATGTGGTAATTACAAATGAATATATGCAACTAAAAATGTGGGGTGATTCACTAATTACAAAAGAATTTGGTTCTAGAAAAAAATTTTAATATGAATCAAATTACAAGAGATTATGAGAGTTACAATTGAGGAAAAGGAAAAAAGAACCCAAGTTGAATGCATTGGAGTCTTTAAGTTTTTTTTTTTTTTTGGCCAAAAGGAAGGAGTCGTAGGTTTAGAAGAACCCAATTTTCAAGTTCTTTAATACTTTGTTTTTTTACGTTTTAGAATCCTTTTACAAAAAATCAAGTAAAGATATTTAAAAGCTAACAAAAAAAAAGAAAAAAAAAAGGGAGTAATTTATGATATTCTAGAATATATTTTGTGGGGAAAAGCTTATCAAATTGAAAGAAAAAAAAAAGTGAGAAAAAAAGGTTACCTAGAAAAATAAAAGTGATTTATCCTTGATGATTTTGTTGCATTTTATCTGGCAAGCAATTAATCTTTCTTTCTTTTTACTTTTTGAGAAATTATCTCATATTTTAGACATTGATTGAAAAACAAGTATTCAATCACTTATAGAACATGACATAGTGATAATTTTTAGTTTAGTAAAAGAAAAACAATTTTTTATGAATAAAAAAAGCAAGTTTCTCTTTTGAAGAAATGGCTGTGTCGACCAGGGGGACCCAAGGCAAGGCCAACTGGCCATGCATTTTGAGTGATTCCATTTTTGTGTGTATTACTATTTAGAGTCTTTTGGAGTTTGGACGCACCCACATCATTTTTATGTACCCTTTACTAATTATAAAAAGATAAAGGAAAAATAATTTTCTATTGAAAGAAAAAAAAAACATGAAAATACCCAAAGAAACGACGTCATCTTAACTCATGTAGCACTAGTTTAGTTACTCTATCAGCAAAAGCTGAACGACATCGTTTTTGCTTTGACAAAGACAGAAAGTTGGTCTGGGATGAGAGTGACCTTTGATAGGTATATGTTGATCCATTGATGAGACAAACTCTGAATCCATAAAATAAATCCAAATGGGAAAATCATATACAAGAATTGACCTTATTTGGAGGAGAGCAACAAAAATAAAAATTAAAGAAAAAAACACAAAAGATAGCCGAAAAACAAAAAGAAGCCCAAAACAGGAAAAAGGAAAAGCAAAAAAAAAAAAAAAATTAAAATTAGGAAGGGAGGAAAGAAAGAAAGAAAGCGAAATGTGAGAAAAGAGAGAGAGAGAAAAACAGGCACCCACTTCACCCCCACCCTTCCTCTCCCTCTAGTGATGGCGTGGTTTGCTTTTGCTTTTTCTCTCGACAGGAATCTTTGAAAATCCAAAGCATCCCCCAAACAAAGAAATTTTAACAAAGCTGAAGGAAAATATATATAGTTATTGTAAAAGTAAATTAAAGGGGTTTGTAATACGGCCACGCCCAACCCCAATTTTGATTAGCAATTTTGGCGGATAAACTCACCTTAAATTTGCTAAAATCTGCTTGCTAAGATGAGCTAAAGCACGCGGATTTTGACTTATTTATGCAGTTTTTTCACACTAGAGTTTGATTAATCTTCGACATTCTAATGCATTAGAGAGTCGCCTAAAGTCTAAAATCTAAATCCAATTGACATAATAATGTCAACTTCAGAATCAAAATTTGGGTTCTACTTTGAAAGTTCTTTCTTATGGAGTAATTTATGATTACTTATGTAATACGACTTCCAGCTTGTGACAATGCTTAACTTAACCTTGTAGAGAGAAAAAGAGAGGAAAAATGTGGAGAAAAACCACATAGGATAATGATATCACATGATCAGCCACATGGCATGCCACGTGGTACACCTAAGGCTCCGTCTCTTTTCCATTAAAATCGGATCAAATTGAGAAGCCTAATAAAAGTGGACTGGAGGGACCAAAACGATTCTTTTAACATAGTTAAAGGATCAAAAGTATCTTTATGCCAATCTGAAAAGACCAAAGTGATTTATGTTAATTTTTGGTTTGGTCCTTGTGCTATGGTGCTTAAGAGTTAAGACTTAAGACAGGACAAGTAGGCCCAAAACAGTCATTCGACAAGCGGGTGCCCCTAGAAAAACTGGTTAGAAAAGAAGCAAGCAAAGCAAAGCTCAACGAAAGAAAGAAGACAGGGAAAGCAAAGATAGATAGATAGATAGAAAGAAAGAAAGAAAGGGACCAAAGGAGCATTGAACTGTAAAGTGAGTTTCAGTGGTGTGTGTATGTATCGTGTTCTTGGGTCATTCATTCTAGTTCTATCTATGCCGAGATTTTCTCTTCTTTTCTTTTACTATTTGCTCTTTCTTTTCTAATTTTCCCATCATTCTCTTTCTCTTTCTTTCCTCTCACTGTCCGTTGGAACCAAACAGTTTTCACACGCCCACTCCGAAAAACAAACAAAAATAACTTTTTTTTTTCTTTCACTGAAGCTAATAATATGAGCAGAGTGCTCATTTCATACTACTATCGGTTATGAATCCCAACGTGGAGCCACCACCACCTCCAGGATTAGCACCGCCACCACAACCGCCGCAGCCCCACCGTCCTTCTACTTCCTGTGACCGCCACCCTGAAGAGCATTTTACTGGCTTTTGCCCCTCATGCCTCTGCGAACGTCTCGCTGTTCTCGAGCCTTCTTCTTCTTCTGCTTCTTCTTCTCGGAAACCTCCCATCGCCCCCACTACTTCCACCGCCACCGCTGCACTTAAAGCCATTTTCAAGCCTTCCGGAGGAGGTGGTACGCGACCTGGGTTTTTTCCCGAGCTCCGGCGGACAAAGTCCTTTTCGGCCTCGAAAAACGAGGGATTCTCTGGGATTTTTGAGCCTCAGAGGAAATCTTGTGACGTTAGGGTTCGAAACACGCTTTGCTCACTCTTTTGTCAAGACGACGAGAGGAACCCACATAAAAAAGAAGCTGTTGGAAACGGAAGGTCTTCCGAAATTGTTGAAGTTGAAGCTCGAAATTTGGGTTCTTCTTCAAGTGTTGTTCAAGGTCCTGTTTTTGAAAGCAAAGAAGAAGATAAAACTGAGAGTGAAACCGATCACGAAGACGACATAGAGATCATAGAAGAAGAACAACCCAATGTGGCTGTTGCTACTGCGAGTTTAATCGAAGAGAAGGTTGAAGAAATTGTGGAAGAATACGAAAAGGAACTGTGTCAAGAAGAGGAGTTGAAGCCCATGAAGGATCATATAGATCTTGATTCGCAAACAAAGAAGGCTTCTGGAAGAGATTTTAAGGAGATTGCTGGGAGTTTCTGGTCAGCTGCTTCAGTTTTCAGCAAGAAATTGCAAAAATGGAGGCAAAAACAGAAGCTTAAAAAGAGGAGAAATGGAGGTGGGTCAGCAAGATTGCCAGTGGAGAAGCCGATTGGGAGACAATACAGAGAAACCCAGTCGGAAATTGCGGATTATGGGTTCGGGAGAAGGTCTTGTGACACGGATCCAAGGTTTTCCCTTGATGTAGGGAGGATGTCATTTGATGCAGCAAGGATGTCATTTGATGATCCAAGATATTCTTTTGATGAACCAAGAGCTTCTTGGGATGGGTATTTGATCGGGAGAACATTTCCAAGAATGCCCACAATGGTTTCTGTTGTGGAAGATGCTCCAGTTCATCATGTTATGAGGTCTGATACTCAAATCCCTGTGGAGGATCTGCCGGCTAGGAATTCTATTAATGAGGATGAATCTCTTCCTGGAGGGTCAGCTCAGACAAGGGATTATTATTCTGATTCTTCTTCTAAGAGAAGAAAGAGTCTTGATAGGTCCAGTTCTATCAGGAAGACTGCTGCAGCAGTAGTGGCTGAGATCGATGAAATGAAGTCGGTTTCTAATGCAAAGGTTTCTCCTGCAACTGTTGATTACTTCTATGGACCTAAACTTGTTGTACCGGATAGGGATTCCAGGGATTCAAACTCGAATTCTTTGAGGGATGATTATTCTGAGACTTTTGAGATTGGCTTTAGAGACAATGCGACTGTGATTGGGAATGGGGAACGGAAAGGGTCATCTAAGAAGTCGAGGAGGTGGAGTAAAGCTTGGAATATTTGGGGGTTTATTCACAGGAGGAGTGTTAACAAAGATGAGGATGAAGATAGGTATAGTAGAGCTAATGGTGTGGACAGGTCGTATTCAGAATCTTGGCCTGACTTAAGAGGGGAACGGAATGGAGATGTTAGAGGGGGTTTTAATCCAAAGGTTTTGAGGAGCAATAGCAGCGTAAGCTGGAGGAATTCGAGCAGTTTTGGTGGATCGTTTAGTGGTGCAAGGAAGAACTGTGTTGAGTCAAATGGGCATAGTAAGAAGAAGAGAGATGAGTTTGTGTTGGAGAGAAATAGGAGTGCAAGATTTTCACCAAATAACATTGATAATGGACTGTTAAGGTTCTACTTGACACCGAAGAGGAGCAGCCGGAGAGGTGGGTCAGGCAAAAGCAGGGCAAGCAATGCACATTCTATTGCGAGGAGCTTACTGAGGTTGTACTGAATTTGAGATTTATAAGGTGTTTCTTTGGTTTATTGTTGTTAATTTTGCTGCTATTGTTGTGTAATCACACATGCCTATGTATTCTTGCTGGTTGGTTGGATAAAAAAAAAAACACCCTAAAATTGTTGCCCTTCTTCTAGTGGCATGCTTCTTCTTCCATTATTCAAATAACAAAAATTTCTGTGTTTCTTGTTTCTGATCACATTTTGAACGTTTTGAGTCTTTCCTTTATTTTGTTCTCTTTTACCAGAAAAGGCTTGGACATAAAGAATATATGTGCAGATAAAATAAAGATGTGTTTCCCTTAGATCAGTTTGGTTTCTGTTATTTCTTTGTCTCACACTGAGTTGGCTGCAAATTTTGTAAGGTTGCGTTTGTAAACAAACTTGGATTTCAAAAGATGAATTTAAATTTCAAAAATAGTATAAATTTTATAATAAAACATATGTAAATGTAATATTGATGATTGTTTTTCAAATTTATGGATTTGTTTTTTGTGTATTTAGTGATGAATTTGAAATACCTATAGCTATTTGTGAATTTGATATTTATGTTTTTATACTTTTTAAATATATTATTATATTGAATTTTAACTAACTTATACATAATGTATGCGTTTTCAAACATAGCATATGTTACCCATGGCATTTGGCATGTTTTGTACTGTTGTCATGTTGTGGAAGTGGGCTCATGCCCCCTTGAAGTTGCTTTTTGTCACAATCCATCTTATACATGACAAGAAATACGGCCAACTTATGCCCTTCGCCGTATCAACAAATTAAACCAACTTCCATGCAAATCTTGTAATAACGAGTTTTATGAGATGGATTGTAGAATATTGGCTGTAGAGCCTCTCAATAAGAAATTGCTCGATGTGAGTCTCATTATTAATGTGGTTCAACAACTTCTTTGATTGACATTATGTAATGGTTTCTAAAATATGTTTAGCTTCTGTTAAGCTCGCTTTTCACAGTGGTAAACCTTTTGTTTTGAATGTTTTTTTGGGGTTTGGGGCTTATTCTAGAGCATACTTAGCAGCCAGCTTCAATGACCAGTTTCTTTGAAATTGCAAGGTTGGTTCTCTGTATTTATAAAATCATTGTTATGTGTTCTTCTTTGAGTTTAGTTACCTAAGTTGAATACGATGAAGCAACCATTACAAATGCAGAGATCTCTGATAACTAACACGAAAAAACAGCAAATAGTAGACTGTTTGTCATTGTTTTTTTTTTCTACTTTTAAATGTTATGACAGAAAGTATAAATGTTAGGCAGGGTGCCAACATGGTTAAACTCTAGTATTAATTGTCATTAAGAAAAATTTAGTGCATGAATTATCCAAGCAAAAACAGAAATGAAACAAAGCAATGATTATTTCCCCATTAACAAGGTTAATCTTTCCCTCTTACCGGGATGCCAAAAAGGAATCTAACCGAACAACATTTTCAGTCAAAGAGTTAGACATGATCATGCTTTCTCCTTTTCTCCAAAAATATAAAAGCTCATCATCAACAAGTTTTTGCCTCTAAAGTCAAAAGGTGACTAGGAAAATATCCCAGCATGTTCCTCCATAGAGGAGATAAAGAAAGAAAGAAAGAGAGTAAAAGAAGCTCAAAACCCAATGGCTTGTCTTTAAGACCAACTAAGCCAATATAAGAAGTGGGTTGCAATAATTTGTTTAAGATAATTGGGAGATTATTTGTCAACGTTTGTGAACTTATGGCTGAAGCTCCAAGATTGATTGTGGCCTTCTTTATAGACCAAGACTTGGACATTTTTCCTGTTTGTATGGCTCTTCAATACAGTGAGGAATTTGGGGCCATTTGTTTTTATGAGGGACCAAGGGATACAATTTTATAAAGTTTATCTGAAAGAGATGAAAATCTTCCAACAAGATATTGGTGTCCAGATAAAACTAGTAATCTTAGTTTTCAAGGTATTTCATCTCAACTTGGTTTTTTCAAGAGTGTACTGCGATGTGTTTGGGTCTAGAGTTTAAAAGTTAATTTTGGTTGCATTTTTGTTGAGCTCAATTTGGATCGGTCTGACTTTGGTTGCACTTTTGTTGAGCTCGATTTGGGATCGGTGGTCTGACTTGCTACAATTTCTAATAAGTCTTTGGCCCAAACTTGTCCACATTTGACGGTTGCTAGCCCATACGTGGGCTCACATAGGCCCTACACTTCAAGCTATGGGACTTTGATTAATGGGCTTGTCAAAGGCGGGAACTTGGTCGTTGCTTTGGAATTGTTCGACGAAATGTTTAAGAGAAAAGTGACCCCTGATGATATGTGTTATAATATATTAATTGATGGGTTTTTCCCCCCAAAAAAAAAATTTGTGAAGGCAATATGAGGTTTGGGTGAGGTTGTTGGAAGATTCTTGGGCTTATCCAAATTCTGTTTCCTATAATGTTATGATTAATGGTTTGTCTAAATGTGGAAAGTTTGATGAGTGTTTGAGGATAAGGGAGAGGATAAAGAAGAATGAAAGAGAGTTGTTTACTTATAGTAGTATGATACATGGATTGTGTGAGGCAGGGAATGTTAATGGTGCTGAGAGAGTTTATAAGGAGATGGTTGAAAGTGGGGTAATGGTTGATGTGGTTACTTATAATGCAATGCTTAATGGGTACTGTAAAGCTGGGAGAATTAAAAAGAGTTTTGAGTTGTGGAAACTGATGGAAAAGGAGGGTTGTATAAATGTTGTTAGTTTTAATATATCTATTAGAGGGTTGTTTTGGTTTTGAAAAGTTTAGGTGAGGAAAAGCTACTTTAGTCCAGGGTCAGGTATGTCATAGGCCTTTACACAGAGCTAACAGTGGTACTTACAGATCACCCATCAAGTGGGACTGTTAATGAGACTCGAATCCTGATACTTGTTAAGACGCTAATGAATACTCAACTAATTAAACCAACCGACGTTGACATCGATTAGAGGGTTGTTAGAGACTGGAAAGGTAGATGAAGCGATTTCTCTATGGAAAGGAGCAAGAGACCAAACAATAGAAGATCCAACTGCAGACAAAGTCATTTGACAGAAAATACCTTAACACATAAGACAATAGTTGTGATCTATTTGCACCAATAGAAAATAGCAGTCCAACACCAGATTGAGAATTAAATGTATGTAACAATATATACAAGTACTTTAATTCTCCTAAAAACCAAACAAGAACTAAAATTCGACAAATAGAAAGTAAATTGAAATCTTCAAAGCGGTTAGACTAATTTCAATGGAGGCATCTTGGACGAGTCTTTAGGATTTACTGTGTCAGTAAGGACGTGTAGTTGCCTTTTTGTATGTATACCACTTTGCAATCCAGAGATACACCACGAAGTTAACCAAACTGAGGATAGCCAAGAGCCAATAGAAATAGTCTAGATGACCTCTGTTCAGGTTATCAGGAATCCATCCAAGCTTCCCATTTCTTGTGGTCACTTTAGACACAATGGTAACAAGCAGAGTGCTCGAATAGTTGCCTAATGCAACCGTTGTTAGCGAGAGAGCTGCGCACAAGCTTCTCATAGCATCAGGTGCTTGGTCATAGAAAAACTCCAACTGCCCAATGAATGTGAAAACTTCTGCACATCCAACTAGAAAATATTGTGGGACTTGCCAGAAAATTGACATGGGAATATACTCAAGATCGTAGTAGTTGTTTTTCCTAACAATATTGAGTCGGACCACCTCCAAGATACCTGCAGTGACCATTGCAAAAATAGAAATGACAAGGCCAATGCCAATTCGTTGGAGCTTGGTGAAACCTCGCTCCTTGCCTGTGAATTTCCTCGCACATGGGACAATGATTTTGTCATATACAGGAGCCCAAAAGATAACACTAAGAGTGTCGAAGAGGGAAAGGGATGCCGAAGGGATCAAGAAGTGTGGGCCCATGTGTTGGTCCATTCTGTTGCCTTGTAAAACAAACATAGTGCTCATTTGACTGTAAACAGTAGCGAAAACAATTCCAGATGCCAATATTGGAAGCAATTTGATAATGGATTTGAGCTCCTCCACTTGAGTTACCGTGCATAGTCTCCATGGATTTAGTGATCCCTTAACATAGTCATTTTGAGTCTCTACAGCAGCCTTGTCAAAGAACCTGTAATTTTAAAAGATAGATGACTAGATTAACAATCAAATTTGGCACTAAAAGATCAAATGAAACCAAATAAAAAGCAAGGTTGTGTATGTAAACAACATATAAGCAGGGGTGAGGATATTGGTCATAAAAGAGATAACAACGTACTTAAACTTATCTGTGTGCTCTAGCTTTCGGCTTCCTTGAATATTGCATTCCTCGTTAGTAGTCTCACATTGAATTTTCTGAAGGATGAAACTATAACCTGAAAAATCCTTGTAAGTGGACTTCCCCCAGGTATTTGAAGGCGATACATTCGAGTACCAGAAAAGAAGAATACAACTGCAATGGCCATTGCAACTGCTGGGATTCCAAAACCCCAGCCCCACCCCACATTCATTTGTATCCATACCAGAACAGAGGAAGCGATAAGTGCTCCAATATTGATTGAGAAGTAAAACCAGTTAAAGAAAGAGCTTTTCTTTTTCCTTTCAATATCATCACTTTCATCGAATTGATCAGCACCAAAGGATGAGACACATGGCTTAATTCCACCAGTACCAAGAGCAATCATGTATAGGGCTACAAAGAAGACTGCAGATTGTCCTACTGTTGGGTGGCAGTCATCCCCATTGCATGTTGGCTTTAGTCCAGTGACAGAAGCAGACAATGTTAAGAGTGTCATACCCTTCACAACAAAAAAAAAATAAAACAAATAAATCATCAGTCAAGACCATTAGGCTATTTGTTGGCCCAAAGCCAAATGCCAAAATTGGTCACTGATTAAGTGCCTCCTTGATTAAAAAAAGAAAGGAAAATTTTGTGTTGAAGCCAAACTTACAAAGACGTAAATGATTGAGAAACCAGCAATTGTCCAGTATCTACCCAAATATGCATCAGCTAGAAAGGCTCCAATCAACGGGGTAATGTAGCAGGTTCCAGACCAATTCGTAACATTGTTTGATGCAGTGACATTTCCCTGATTGAGACGCTTTTGGAGATAGTTGACCAGATTGGTCCCCATCCCATAGTATGCCAACCTTTCACAGCATTCATTTCCTGATGAAATTTTAGAGTTTCAAAAAATGAAAAGCAAATCAGAAACCATATAAGATAAGAGGCAAGGAATAAAATAAAAAAAAAAAAAAGAAAAAAGAAAGAAAGAAAGAAAGAGAATATATAATACTAATACATATATTTAAACAAGGATAAAACCAGAAAAAGCTTAAAATAATACCAAGAATGAAACGGCAGGCTTTCCAATTTCCAGTGTTGTTGATATTGGCAGGATTCTTATGGTTATCCACTGTCCCATCATTCGTATAGATATCATCAGCTCCCATCTTATCTTCGGAGCAAACCTTGAGGGTTTACAATCAATTGGCTTTTAAAAAGAATAAGAACAAATTAAGCAGGTAAATATTGAAAAGAATTACTCTACAAGATAAAAACAGTGTCGCTACAGCATCTTGATAAATGAAAGACATGATCTGTAATTGTAAAACAGCCATTTGTATTAAAGTAATTATACAGTTTAAGGCATTCTCTTTCCAGTATTCAATCTCCGGCAATTAAGAGGGCATAATTAATAATACTTAATGCCTGCATCATTGACCTTTACCATAAAATATTAGAGCACTTGGATTCAGCAAAACGAAACAAATTTCCAACTAATCTCATAAAATCTGGTCTTGCCATATTCCTTTACTCGTTAACTTACTGTAACCAATGCCTTGTAGGCAGGGCACACTTCAAATAAGAAATTAAATAAAATTAAAAGAATGGGCAGGGCAATCTCTTCAACATGAATACATAAAATAAAAAAAAATAAAAAAATTGTTCTATTTATTACTTGAAGAAAGGGCATGAAGTTGAATCACAACCAACTGGATGCTAAAAAAAACAGATTGCTATAATTCTTTATTATAATATTCTATAATATAAACAGATTGCTACGATTCTTTCGTTTAATATTGTGTTGTAAATTGTAATATATTAACTACCGCAACATCCCAAAGGCATCTCCAAATAGAAAAACAATAAAAGAAATCAATGAAGGACAAAATAGCCCATAAATTACAGGCAAGAGAATCCAAAAATTCATATTACATAATTTGAAATTCACATAAAACAAACGAGAGAACAGTCAAGCCTAAGCCTGACATCATTATACCGTTGCCTAGCAAGATGATAAACCTAAAACCTAAAACTGACAATATTTCCTCATGGTTTCGAGTCAAACTAAAGAAAATCTACTGAGAATTAAGTAATATGAGTTTAAGCGCAGATATTAAGAAAGAAACTCAGATATTATACAAAGTAACCGAAGCCATAACAAATCTGAGTGTTAAATGTTAACTTGTTATATATCTGAGACTCAGATCCACGAAAAGTTCATTGAAACGTTAAAAAAATGACGAGGAAACATTTGAAGAAAAAAAAAACCCAGAATCTGCATGTTTTTTCCATGCATGCAAAAGCAGAAAACACTAGGAAACGGGAGATTTTCGAGAGAAAGAACCCCTACAAAAAAAAAGAAGAAGAAGAAGAAGCACAACAAACAATAGAGTATGAGAATGTGATGAAGAGATGAGAGTAGAGACATTCATACCTTTAAAAGAGAAAAGAGAGCGAAAAAGTGAAAAGTAGAGAAACAAGGACAGGGACAGGGACAGGGAAGGGAAGGCCGTTCCAACTTCCAAGTCCTGCACAGAGCAAAGACGTTTAGAATTTAAGTCGGAGACGATATGGCATTCTTTTTCTAGATTTTTTTTACCTTTCTGACCTTTTTATAAGATAAGATGCAAAAAGCGAAAATTTCAGATTCTTTGCTTTCTAGTCCCTCACTGGTTGGAATTTGCACTTGGGAAGGATTTGGATTTTTTTTTGTTGATAAGTTAAGATTTTTATTTATCCAAATAGGAGAATCTGCCACAAGTGTAATCTCATGCAATCAAGTATAAACAAAACATTGTGATTAAAAAATCAGACCGGATCGACCGGTCGGACCGATTGAATCGAGAGCCGATGGTTTGTCTGGTCCGAAAGGTTATTAGAATCGAATTTATATCAAACCGGTAAAGAACCAATAAAGAATCGGATTGAACCGCTAAAAAATCGATTTTAAATTTTTTATTTTATTTTTTTCAGAATTTTATTTATAATTAATGAGATTTGAACCTTTAACCTCTTAATATTATATTAAAAATCATACCATTAAGCCAAATGCATATTTTTATTAATTATTAGCTATATTTAATATTTATTTAATATATAACTTAGTGTTTAAGTATTACAAAAGGAGTTTTATCAAACCTGTTGGTCCAACACGTTGAATCGATTGGACCAAAAATCGAAGGTCTGACCGGTTCGACCTCTGGTCCGATTTTTTTAACATTGACAAAACAATCCTCTATGTCTGTGTAGTATCTCCTATACCCTAAGAATCACATATTGCTTATTTACATTGTTATTTACATAGTTAATTAAACCTACTAGTCTATCCCTCACTATACTAGTAATCAACCTGTACAGAATTTGGTCTGTCTCCTCGGCCTTCCATGAAGTCTTCGCTTTCTCTCCTGCCAAAGATAATATATATAAGCATTCCAAAGTCAGCCTTAGAATGATCGAAATTAGAGCTTTCCCCCTTCAAACTCCTTATAGCCTAGGATAACTTTTCTTGCCAGGATCTAGGGATGGCAAAACCCGATCCGACCGATGGATTTCGCATCAATCCGCTCCGAATGGAGAGGTTCTTTTTTGGAGCGGGGTGGAGCGGAGCGGTTTTGGTAAATGCTTGCTCCACTCCGCCCCGCCCCGACTTTTGAAATTATTATTTTATCCTTTAAAATATTTTATATTTTTCCTTATATTTTTAATATATATTAGATATATATACTAAAATCATATATATACTAATATTTTATA
Organism: Fremontodendron californicum; assembly: GCA_030761205.1. Lineage (NCBI taxonomy): Eukaryota > Viridiplantae > Streptophyta > Magnoliopsida > Malvales > Malvaceae > Fremontodendron > Fremontodendron californicum. The sequence continues at coordinate 5,233,790 of JAULJL010000009.1, read as the reverse complement.
TCTATACTTTTAGTATATATGCATTATATATATTATATTAAAGATTTTTATATACTAAAATTATGTTCATGAATAAATTATAATATAATTTTTTACAATATTAAGTTAAAAATAATTAATATAAATTGGGGTGTAGCGGAGTGGAGCACCGTGGAGCGGTTATGGATGTAACCGACCCATGGATGTGGATGTTTTCAACATCCATGCAAGAGTGGGGTGGAGGTGGATAAGGCAATATCCGCCCCCGCCCCGCTCCATTGCCATCCCTACCAGGATCCCACTAGCCTTCTGATGTCCCTTGTAGCCAAAACTAGGGCTGTAAATGAACCGAGCTTGAACGAATAGGCGTCTGTTCGTGTTCGTTTATTTATTTTTGAGCTTGTTTGTGTTCGGTTCGTGTTCGTTAAGGATTTTAAAATTGTATTCAAACTCTGTTCGTTTAAAATTGAGGGTGTTCGTGTTCGTTCATTTCATGTTCACGAACAAGTTCATTTAAATTAAATGAACTTGTTCGTGAACATTAAACGAACATGTTCATGAACATATAATCGAACATGTTCGCGAACAATTAAAAATATGTTCATGAACAATAAACAAACAAATCTAAACAATTTTAACAAATAAACAAATAAAAAATAAGTCAATTTCAAATTATTATTAAATATAAAATAATAAAATATAAATTTAATTTAATTTAATTTATTATTAAATAATATTAATTATATGATAAGTAAATAAAATACAAATAATAATATTATTATCGAACAATAAACGAACATAAACGAACTTTAAACAAATTAATAAACGAGTTTTAAACGAACCATAAACGAGCTTGTTCGTGAATATAAACAAACTGAACACACATCTGTTTGAACTCGGTTCGTTTAATAAACGAACATTAAAATTATGTTCATAATCGTTTATTTAGCTTAATAAACGAACATAAACGAACAAAAATCGAACTGTTCACGAACGGTTCGTCGAACACTCTGTTCGTTTACAGCCCTAGCCAAAACCTTCTCCCACGGTTGTTTTGAGTAACTGCAGCTGAAAAAATCATGATCTCTAGTTTCTACTTCATTGTTACATAACACACACTCTGGGTTAACTTGACATCCCCAAGAACTCAATCTACTTTTAATAGGCAGCCTGTCCAGAATGGCTAGCCAAGAAATAATAGAATGCCAGGGTATAAGAAGCTGGCACTACACCTATCTATGCCACTCAACTTTTTTCTACTTATGTCTTAGTTCATTCCAAACATAAACAGTCTTGTAGCTTGGGCCTAGCATACTCCAAACCAGTCTTCTTCCTTGCTGCTGCATAAATTTGAGAACTGGACTTCTCAAATTCAATAGCTTCTTCCAGCTCCAACTAAATCTTATTATTACATATTTGCCTTAAACTCTATATTACTAATTGTTTTTGTTACAATTTTCTCTTTAATAATAATCATAAAAGGTATGAATCAATTAGTAAGGAAAAGCCGAAAGGCAATTGTTCAAAAGTTATGCTTGTTATGAGATTTTTCAAGATTTTTCATAGTTTAATATATGTTTTACGATCTTTGGTGTAAAAAAACCATTACACTTGTGTTGTTACAAAAGGAGGAAATGGTCAAATTAGATTTGTCGTAAAACAACGTAGAGAAAACATTTAATTTTAAAATAGAAGAAAATATACTATTTATTTGCTTGAGCCTTGAAGCATTCCCTTAATATATTAATAATTTGTTAATAAATTTTTAGATTATAGAAAGAGAGTCGGAAGCAAAGGATTGTTTGAGAGTTAGAAGAACGTATAAAAGATAATAAATGGTTATAGGAACCTCGAAGTTGAGATTTCAAAATACTTTTTGATGTCTAAATCAATAAGTATTTAAAGAGAAAAGAGAAAAAATATAATAATGTTTAGAGAGAACAAAGCTTTTAGTGCATAAAAATGTAACTTAATATTCAATATCTTATCTCATTTTTTTTTACTTAAAATTATATGTAACAGACAATAATTGAAATTGTCCTCTTTTGATTTGTAACTTTGCTTGCTTGAGGATCGAATTTTCGAGTTTTCAACCCAATTAATATTGGACATAAGTATATAATAATAATTACACATTTTTTGAACACAAAATATTGAATTCAATATTATATTTGTTTTAACATTTTGTAATTGGAGAAAATTATGGTTAGTATGAAACTGTTGACTATCAATTAAAAAGGTTGTCAAAGTGGATTGAAAGTCAAATCAAATTCAGCTAATATATATATATATATTAATCATTGGAAAAAGGCATAATTTTATTTCCAAGAAAAAAAATTACAAATAGTGTGTAAATGTGAATAAAAATTAATAGAGGACTAAATACATATGTAGCCAAATTACTGAGGGGCTAATGTCAAAATCATAAATACTGATTAACTGGCATTTCCTATATATATAAAAAAGCTTCCAACAGTTGGATTCCAGAGCCCTGAATATTCCAAGATTGGTTGACCTTTGAATCTGGATATTTTTTTTACTGCCACTGTTATTTACTACTAAAAATCGAAAGCTTCCCTTTTTGGTAATTTTCCCAAAATCTTTACATATATGACATATTTTTTTTCAAATAAAAATGAATTCGTAATTATATAAGATAAGGATTTGGTAAAGAATCCGGTGACAGTATAGTGTTGTGATCTTATACGGGACCTTCTTTTTATCTTTGGAGATTGAGAATTTGTCCAGGCAGGCAGGAAGGCAGTTGGCATTTGGGTGTAAACTGGAGTGTTTCCATTCAATCAAATCAAACAATTGGTTCAAAATCAAATACGTTTTTCTTTAATTGGATTTGGAGATGATCAGATCAGATCATGTGAAAGCTTAGTGATAGTCAGATATCTTTGATAACAGAAGTGGAAGGAAGGAAGGAAGGAAGCTCCAATTCATGCTCATACTAAAAATCTATTTGCAAATCAAAGTTTTGAAACAGAAATTACAACAACAAAAAAAAATCAATACCTCCTGTTTTACTGGTCTGTCTATCCCCAATAATTAATTCTCGCTGATCACGTTTTATAGAGATCATCGAATCAATAGAAATAAGTCCTGTTTGAAGAGGCTTATAAATGGAATGTCTCAAAGTAATACCGAGGACAAGAGATTCAATTAACCAAGATCCAAAAGCTGAAATTTCACCCAACCGTCAATAGGTTTAACTAGAGTATTTATAATTTGACCCAAATTGGTATCTGAGCAATTTTTCCTATTACTTTTGCAAAACTTCCCTCTTGTATCATCAAACCATCACCTATTAATACAAGATCAACATTATTTGATTCCAAATTCAAGACAATGCCTATTGTACCCTCTTCAAATTCTACTAATTCACTTGCCATTACTTCATCAAGACCATGAATACGAGCGTTATATTCCATTTAGGATTAGGAATGGGCGTAAACCTTTTTTTTACTTATCTCTCGTTATTTGGGACTCTATTCACTTTTTTTTTTATTGAATCAAGAAATAAATAAGTTTGATTTTTCCATCTTTTTAATATAATTTTAATAAATATAAGACATCTTTCGGATACTTCAATCGAAGCAATTGGATGTCGGACCTATATGCAAGAGACAAACATCTCAAGTGTAGACTTGCTCACGGGCCAGGCCTGGACCTCAATATTTATGATCCGGACCGACCTAGTCCGGTCCGGATCACTGTTCATATATTAAAAAATATTATTTTCTTTTAAATTTAATTATAAAAATATATATTTTTAATATAAATAAACAGTAACTCGAGGAAAAAAAAAATATCTAGCCGCACTATGTCTATAAGCACCTCTACTCACGTGCTACAGCTAAAATGTCAACATTTAGCACCATTGCCGAGGTTGGTCTTTTCTTCAGACAAGATGACTAGGAAACCCAACACCCACTTCTATTCACATACCAAGCCAATGGCACATTGCCCCTTTCATTTGTCTCTTATGATTGCCCATCACTTTGCGGTCCTCATAGGATTTAGAAAAAGAGCTCCCCAATCTCCATTTTCACCAATCACAACTCACCAGCTTTCACCACCCCCTCTCTTTTTCTCTCTCCTCACTCTGCTACTTCTCTGTTTCATACATATAGGCAGTATAAAATAAACTCAAAAGAGTTGCCATATTTCTATTCATTTCCTTCACTCTGCTACTTCTCTCTTTGGTCTCTTTGCTTTGCCGTCCAAAGGGAATATAAAAGTAAAGAACAAAAAGCAAAAGATTTCCCCACTTCTAATACTCCAATTCTCTATGTTTTTCCAAGTTTAATTCTTTTAATTTATGATTTATGATTTGTGTTTTTGAATTTTGATCTTTATATTGATTTTCTTGTTTTAATTTGTTGTTGTATCTGATTTTGGATCTGCTATGGATGTATAGTATTTTTCATTTTCATTTTTAATTTTCATTTCATTTTTTCTACTGTTTCTCAATTTTTCCTTGGGTTTTAAAAAGTTGTAACTTTTGAGATTCCTCAATTTAATATTATGTGAAAAAGTATACTCATATTCCATTTAAATGCTTTCATGTTTTGATACTTTTTTGGTCATTTAAAACAGTCATTTCTCTGAATTTTTCTATTTTGGTTTTTCTCTCATTGAACATTTGCAAAGTTTTTTGTGTGTTATATAACTAAAAAAAAAAATATGAACAGGGGACTTGAAATTCTCTCTTCAGCCTCTCAGTTACAGACTTCCAATCGGTTTTTTGAAGAGAGCAAAAGTATTAAATGGACTCCTGAAGAGAACAAGTGTTTTGAAAATGCTCTGGTTTTATATGATAACAACACCCCTGACTGATGGCTTAAGGTGGCAGCTATGATTCCTGGAAAAACAGATGTTATCAGACATTACAAAGAATTGGAAGAGAATGTTAATGATATAGAGGCAGGGTTGATAAGAATTCCTGTATACAGCAGTGATTCTTTTACCTTGGAGTCGGTTAATGATAGTCAGAGTTTTGATGGACATTATTACACTCCCGGTGAAAAAAGAGGGACAGGGACTCGACCTTCTGATCAAGAAAGGAAGAAAGGGGTGCCATGGACTGAAGAAGAACACAGGCAATTGCTCGCGACAATTTGGATGTCATTTAACTATGATTCTATAAATATCTTTAGATATCAATTAAATATTCGAAACCACTGTGAAAGTTGATTGGAAGTCGATTGATGTAAATGCTAGTTTGGTTTTAGAGATTAACAATCTGACAAATATGATAGGAATGGGCTTTCCTGATTGATCCTTGCAATTGTTATGATTATGAATGTTGACAATCTCACGTTTGGTTTGTGGATGTCGCTTTTATTGCCTGTGCAATTCTGTACTTTCAATGGTTTAGCATCGCTCTTTAGAAGCTCATGATGTTTATTTGATGATTAATGACAGGTAATTTCTAATGGGTCTTAAAAAATATGGTAAAGGGGATTGGAGAAATATTTCACGCAATTTCGTGACGACTAGAACACCAACTCAGGTGGCAAGTCATGCTCAAAAATACTTCATCAGGCAGCTCACTGGAGGGAAGGATAAGAAGAGGCCCAGTATCCATGATATCACAACAGTTAGCATCTCTGATACTAGTGAAATGGCTACTGTATCGGTATCGAGCGTACCGGTAAATAAGTATCGATTTTGTTTTAAATCATTACAGTCAATTTTAAATACGGTTTTGGTCAAGATACTGGTTTGTACTAGTCGTATTTTTTGGTACAAAATTTTGTTTTGTTTTTTTTTTTTTTTTCTTTTAATATTTTTTCTTTATTTTTTTAATGCTTTTCCTCCTGATACTTTTTCATAAATTTATCTAAAAATATATATGTTCATTAAATTAAGTTATTGAAAAATAATTTATCTTATATTTTTATATTTTATTTCATATTTTTAAGGTTTGAAAATTTTGAATATTAAATTTTTATATTATTTAAAATTTATGTGTATAATGGAAGTATATATATATATATATATTTTATAGATAAAATATTAAAAAATATCGATAAATCTGAAATTATACAATCATCGGTATTAAAACAAAAACGATACAATTATCGATATGGTACGGATTACTTTGCCCGATACCCCTCTTCTTCACCAGATCACAGTAAGCCTTTGTCTCCAAATAATTCTTCTGCAGTCATACAGCCACAGCAGCAATCAAAAGTGGCCGGGGTAACTAAAGAGCTATTTGATTTTGAGTGGAAGCAACTATGGTTTTCAACCAGACGAGTGGCGATGCCTTCTTGTGCGATTTCTTCATATGGACCCAAGCTAGAGGAACTCTTCCCTTCCCAGATCTCAATTTGGATCTTAAGTACGACACTCTTTTCCAGATGCAGTCAATGCAATAAAGTGGGAAGAGTTTGTGAAGGTATTATTATTAATTAATGAGATGAAGATCAAGCCTAACAGTGATGCCAGCTTAGCTAGCTTTGTCCATGCCACATGTGTATATCTTGAAGATGCAAATTAGTCCATAGTTAGGTGGTTTTGTGATTTATCGTTCAAATTCTGGATCATTAAACCAAAAAAGAAGCTTAGTTACATGATGAAGCTTTAGCTATAACATTTTTATTCATTTAATTTTGCTGAATTATATTTCCAATCATAAGTGGTTGTTGAGAAAATTTTCAATTTCATACCAGAGCCAATGAGCTATGGTCTGCTTGATTTTATTTGATGATTTGAGTCTACCTGTTGAAGCTCAAATCTCATTGTTTTCACCATCTTGTCCTTTGCCAACCAGCATCTCTCTTTCCCAATACATGTAGCTTAACACTATGGCTAGTTCTTGTAGATGCCAGCAACAAACAATAAGCATTAGCTGAAACAGAAGAACATCAATGCAGTAACATTGAAGGTTCCTTCTTGGAAAATGGTTCGAGAATTCAAAACAAAAATAAACATATATTATTCCCGGACAAAATCACCTCCTTCCCATGCTAGTTTTCGATCAATTATGTATATATATCCTGGTAATATATTCATAATTAATTGAACCATTAAATTGATCAGCAGAGAGTAAGCAAAAGTTGCATATCTAACATACAATTAGCAATGGACTAGTAATTACTAATTATACTGATGAAATCGACAAACAGTTCAGTTGAACAACCATCTATAACCTGTCACCTTCAGATGTCTGTTCTAATCCTAAGTCCTCATTATTGCAACCAAGATATACTGCACGGTTACCCTAAAAACTCTTTCATGCATAGATAGGACAAGCAGTTGAATTTTCAGCTCAGGACATAAATGGAAATGTTTCTTCACCATCAGGTTTGAGTGGTGAAAGTTCTGAAGACAACATTTATTTGTCCTTTTTTTCAACCGTCAATCAAAGCAAATTATTGGGAGTAGACTGGCAAACTGCAAATCATGGCTTTCTTCAAGTTGTCCTGTTACAAAATGCTTGTAGCTTTATTGTAGACATATAAATGAACTGATATAATTCAGTTCCACAAGGACCTGAAATCTTGATGTGACTTGTTTTTAATGTAAATATTACTTGAATATGAAGAAAAACATCCTGTTTGGTCGTTTAGTATCACTTGGATATATGCAAAATCTAAAAGTATATATTATGAGATGAGCATGATTGTATTGCAGATGCGCAGTGGAATCTTGGTTTGCTGTTTGATTTTGAACTCAGGGGCTAAACTTCAGAAAACGAGAATGCTCGTCAGAAATATATATATATATATATAATATCGTCTCGAAACCTAGACGGAATCACTCTCGGGTGTCTCTCAGGCATGCTTAATGAAAGGTGTTAGACTAGAACTCTAGAAGGCTAGAAGCAGAAGCTACCTTTAGGCTTTCCTGGTAGGGTAGAAAAAAAATTGAGAAGATAAAAAACTGAAAAAAAAAAGTGAATAGATGAAAAATATATATATTTTTTTTATTGGTGTGCTTGGTAAGAAAAATAAAAAAGTGAAAAGAAAATGTAATTTTTTTTTCATCTATTGCTTGGTAGAGTTGAAAAATGAAAAGAAAGCAAATGAAAACTATATTGTTTTAGCATTATACTCATTGTAAGTTAAGATGAGTCACACCACTCTTATTTTTTTTACTTTTTTTTTTTTTTCAATTTGAAGTGATTTGTTTTTGTTAATAGATGTGAAAAATGATAATCTTTTCTATTTTTTTCCTCTAACCTTTTTTTTTTATACCAAATCCACTCAAAATTTATTTTTTTTTAATTTTTTCACACTCCTCTTTTTATTTTTTTATTCTATCAAAGCACAACCTTAGTGAGGATATGCTTCAGCTTGGGGAAGGTAACGGGTCCTCTTCTTCTGAGCGTGGGCTGGGCTGCCTGTTGGGTAGTCTACTTCAAGTTTCTTAAAGTCTAAAGAGTTTTTTCTGGATTACTTGAAGGATCCCATTGTCTATACAAACTAGGGACTAAACAATGAAAAATGATATATTAAGTATTTTAAAAATTCTTGACTCTATCTCTCTAATTTTTTTTTTTTTTTTATCAAAACAATTAGAAATTTAATTAATCTATATAGCTCATAAAAAAATATAAGTCTTTTACAATTACAAAAGTCAACACTTATAGTAGTATTTGATATCTTCAGATGAATCTCTCTATATAGTGTTATAAGATTATGAGAATGATTCTCTGATAATGAATATTTAAAGGTTTTTTTAATATAAAAGATCAGAGATGTGCAAGCAATTCATTATTATATTATATATATATATGTTAATTAAGAATTAGCTAATGATTGTATTATAACGTCCTAATGACAATAATAAAAGATTAAAATAAGAAAAATTATTTCATTTATCGTTAGTGAAGGTTTTAGATTATACAAGCGAGATTATCAAGATAACACATACCCTTAAGATATAATAAAAAATTAAAAAAGTGAAACACAGTGGAGTTTTTTAACTCCATAAACGAGATTAAAAATTATCATGTCTTATTTATTTATTTTTTACTATATCTTAAGAAACATATATCATCTTTTTAATTCTACTTGTAAAATTTAAAAATTTTACTGACAATGTTTTTTTATAAAATTAAAAAAATTCTACTATAATTATATAAAAAACTCTTAAAATAATAAACAAAAGCAAAACAACGTCATGCAATTGTTGTCCATAATACCAAATGCAATGAACAAGAGATTATCCTGACCCGGGTTAGATGAATTATTTGCTTATGGCGGTGATGTAACGTCCTAATGACTTACTAAAAACATAATATATATATATATATATATTTAATTTCATTCATTTAATGGGATAGTGTTAATAAAACGACAAATAAATAAATAAATTTTTATTAATTTAATCGAAGTGGCAGATTCTATGCATGCCCCTGATAAGTGTCAACAAATATCAATTATGTTTGATTTTAGTCATGGAATTTTGGTGTACGTCTGTCTCTATTTAGTCCAAATTAATGAAAGAATTGATCTTTTCCTAATCGAATTAGCTTAGCTTAGTTGTCTTCTAATTAAGAGCACTTCAGGGCTTTCTATTTTGTGAATGCTCCATTACTACTCATCTACTTCCTTAATTAGGATAATGATTTGCCCTATTTTGCATTAATATTTTGTTTTTCTTCGGGTTTTTTTTTTTTTTTTTTTGCAAGTGTAAACCTTATTATCTGTAATTCTCTATAACTAATTTTGCAACTTGTAATAATTTGATGATATTTCTATTTGTTTTTAAATTAATTATAATTGTGACATAAAAATGAAATTGGATATATAAAAGGACAGGGTGGGATCCATTAATCTGATTCATAACCTACTCAATAATCTTTATATATTACATATTTATAATTTATAATCTAGATCTATAATATATATAAAAGAGAATATTTTGAACTACGAAAATGGGCATGACCCTTCACTATATTTCTTATCTTTTATTTTAAATATTTTTATTATTAATAACATTTATCCAATTTATAAATAAAAATTTTAATTTTTTAAATGAACTGATTTGATGAGAAATAAAAAAGAGTTGAAATTTACATTAAATTGTTTTATATTCATAGTTTTAATTTTTTATTAATTTTAAAATAAATGATTTTATTTGATAAATAAAAAAGTTAAAGTTTAAATTGAATTTATTTATTTTCATAATTTTAATTTTACATTTAACATTAAAAATAATATTTTATATTAATTTAAAATTAATTTACACATAAATAAAATTTATATATTAATATTAATATTAATATATAATTTATTTATTTTATTTATTTGTAAAATATATAATTGAGTGTTTACGTGAAATCAAATATTAATATAATTAAAATCTTTGTCCTAAATTGAAATGTTTCCTGAAGTTATCCATTGGAAAGCCAACAATCAAGAGGGTCCAAACAACCTTGCAAATTCAAGAATCTTTGGTTCAATTATTGGTATATGCTTTTTGGTTAAAAAAAACAAAGTTCGAATCCCTTTATCTTCAAGTTATAAAAAAAAAAATTCAAGAAAATATGTAGTGTTCTTTCAAGTTGGATTGAGCCGCCGTTACCTCATCCTCAAAGGTTATACATATTATATATGCATACAATCTAGAAGATTGTCTCTGGGCTCTGGCATTTTTTTTTATATCTTGTTCTAAAGAGGGAAAAAAAAAAAACTGAAAGATAGGTAAAAAGGAGGCAATCAATTTATGATAACAACTCTGTACCTGAAAGAAAGTAAACTTAGCAATTTCTGTCCATTTGTACTGCTGATTAAGATAGAAGCTTTGATTAGACCTGATAGCAAACACTCGAAACTGGTAAACAAACAGTTTCTGAAAATGGATTGAAGTTTCAGTCATCATAACTCCACGAAAAGCGAAGTGGCAGAATCCTTTTGTAAAAGTTGCATCATTGCTAGGAAAAAAAAAAAAAAAACCAATTGATAGCAAATTGCATGAAATTACGTATTGAAGTGATGCTCACTGCTGGGGACTGTGGATCACGCCAGTTTCAATATGGCACCAACCATATGGGAGCCCTCGCTAGCCGCCAGCCCTGCATGTTGATTCACCCCTCACTGCTCAATTCTCACTATTCACTAAGCACGCTAGTATTGACCGAGACTAGCACAAGCAAGAAAAACATGAAAAATTGGCTTTTGCAATATGAAAAAGGAAGAAAAATTTAAATCGGGTACGGCCTTATCCATATGATGTGCCATAGTGGAGAGGAAAACGACAAGCTCGTTTTGTCTTCTGCAGTAAAATTAGATGACACTATTTGACATAGATATTCAGTTTTCCTGTAATGCCATCTAGGTCTGTCGGAATTGTTAATGTCCAATTCTTTCGCCCACTTGGAAACCGCCTAGACAAATATTGTTAATATATCAAGTCCTTTGATTCAGTCGGTCTGCCAGGCCTGCTTTCATAAGGATGGGCTAATCTGTTTGCTACGAAACGATAGATGTTGCAGATGTGATTCCAAGACATACGTGGCCAAGCCTCGAACCAAAGAAACTCGTGAGAGAAATATATAGTGAAAGGTTGTGACCTGCCCATTTGCCGGCCATTCAAAATCATTGAATCTAGTTACAGTACTGAGTGTGTGAGACTAGGCTCATGTATCCAGCTTGTTGCTTGATAGAGCATTGTTTAAAATCAGTCACCAAAATGGAAAACTGGTGAAGAATTTTCAACTTTTCAGACCAAGTACTTTTCGAGTCATTGAACCTTAATAACAATGGCAAGAAAGAGATGTGGAGAAAGGAGGAGTTATATGGTAAGTTCTTTAAGGTGAGTTTAATATAAATTTTATTATATATAAATATGATAAATTTATATATAAATATAATAAATTACATAAAATTGTTATATTTATATGTAATTTTTTTACATATAAACATGATAAATTATATATAAATATAACACAAATTACATATAAACATAACAAATTATACATATAATAGAATTTATGAAAAGCTATTTTAAAGAGTTTTTCTTAGATTTTTTTTTTGTTGAGAAAGTGCATGTTTGTGGTCATCCTCAGTGTGGACCATTGCTCGCTAGTCTCGACAACATGGGGGATAAGAAATTGAAAGGGTGATGTAAGAGAAGTACTAACCTTATAATGTCTGAGACAGTTAGCTAAACTTATTTCTCTTTTGATCTTTTTTTTTTTCCTTGTCTGCTTCTGTCTATATTTCCAATACCCGTTATATTTATTTATGCAAAGGTCTAAAAACAGCAACGGAATGTTTTTGATTATTAATCTGAACCATTTATTCTTAAGACTTCCTATTATACACGGTTCTTATTCTCAAAACTTTTTGTTTTTTAAAGCAAAAAGTTCCTCAAGTTAGCACTTTTTCCAAGCCACACATGGGATAAATGAGAAGCCATATACAAAGAAGTATTGAAAGAAATAACGTTCTCTGGTTAAAGTATATAAATAATCTTTATACTATAGTCAAAAATATTTTTTAGTCTCTGTATTATAGAAGTGAGTAATTTAATCTTTGTATATTTGAATTTGGAGCAAAAAAATAAAATTGGTAACAGTGTTAATGAAAAACCATCAAAATACTAACGTGAACATGTGACAAAATAGATGACATGGAAAACAAAATGATGACGTGTCAAATTTTTTTGCTCAGGTGAAATTTAGAAATTGACAGAATAGATAACTTCAAAAAAAATGATAACATGTTTTTACGATAAGGAAGGGATTTGGGTAAAAAAAAATTATATTTTTCTAAATTCCATTCGAGTAAAAAAATGAGACACGTCATCATTTTTTTTCAAGTGATCTTTTCTATCTGTTTTACATATCTACGTCAGCATTTAGAGGGTTTCTCATTAACAATATTATCAATTTTACTTCTTTTCACTAATTTCAAACGTATAAGGATTAAATTACTCACTTCTATAGTATAAAAATTAAAATGCACTTTTGACTATAATACAGGACTCTGTAAGTACTTTAACTCGTTTTCTCTTCCTTCCCTTGGGGGGTATTAAGCTAAATCTAATGTAGATAGATTGCTCCAACCTCTAGGTCAGAGCAAGATGTTGCCTCCCAGAAAATTTTATTGGTTGCTTTCGAAAGTAACACCAAAACGGTATTCAAATCCAAGTCGTCTCACAATGAGCCGAACAAATTATTTACCGTTGAGCCAATCCGCCGTTGGCTTTCTCTTTCTTTCCCTTGGCCTCTCGTTCCCGATCGAATCCTAATTAAAACTAAAAAAATCCTCATTAATGTTCAGATCCAACCAAGAGTGCTGATTGTTATCTAACTTGATGATTCTTTGAATTCAGGTTTATGGTTTAAGGTGTAGTGAATCCAACAAACAAAAATTGTTATTTTATATTGCCAATTTGGTAAACTACTATAGTATCAATATACAAAGGTCCAGCTAGCAGATTCTTGACTTAATTTCTACCTGTTAGAGCATCATTGCATACATGCACCATGGACAAATAAATAATCATTAGCATTCCAATAATTAAGTTGTCATTACCAAAACGATAAAATCACCAAATTAAGACCAGGATTAGTGGAAAGTTAGCACCCTATGTCCAAACACATTTTCATTTAGCAATGGAAACCAACTCGTACGTCTTTTTTGTTGGCACTGTGTTTTGTCTCCTCTTCTCAACCAACTTAAAGAGGTTGGATTATTTAAAATAAGAACCTTGGTGGTACCTAACCTATAAATGGGGTATCCTTGGATATATTTATATGGTTGAAATTTTTTTTGCTATTGCTTAAAGTTTTCCATTTTTATGTGAGCCTCCCATAATTTTCAAGGGACCAAAGAAGCACATAATAAAGCTACACAGCATATTGGATGATCTATAGATCCTCAGAGAAATTAATGATATTTTGGAGCCTTGAAGAATATGGGGAACAACAACAAAAATCAGATTAAAAAGAAGAAAAAAAAAACAGAGATTTTGTTCAATAATTGTGTGAAGATTTCTTAGCTTGGCCTGAAATGACTAGGCTAGGGTTTAATTAGTTGTACTCGGGATAGTTTTAGAGATGATTATATAAATGTTTAATGTTTTTGCGTGGGCCTAACTTTGCAAAATGCCTGTTCCAGCTCATTTTTCTTCCATAAGAACTTAGGTTCCATTTGAATGGACAGTGAGATTGATTCTAATGAGATTAAAAATAACGATTGAGGTAAGATTAATTACTGTAGCAGTGGGATATGTGTTTGGATGAAAACGCAGCGGTGGCGATGAGGTGAATTATAGTGAGAAAAAAAATGACCATTAAAGACATTATATTAAAATGTGTATATATATAATAAATTATTACAAAATATTAAAATTATATTTATATTAAATAATAAAATTTATATTAAAATTATATTTATGTTAAAATATAATAATTAAAATTATATTTATGTCAAAAAAATAAAAATAAAAGAATTAAAAAAATTGAATAAAATAATATTTTTTAATTTTTATTATTTATATTATTACTTATTTTTAATTTTATTATTTGTGTAATTACTTTTTTAATTAATCATATTAATTATATAATAATAAAATATATGTATTTCATTTTTAAATGAAAAAATAAAAAAAAAATAAGTGTCAAGAACAAAAATATCCCTATATTGTTCATACAAAACAAAAAAAAGAAAATGTTAAAATTGGAAAATACCTTCACACCGGAGGGCATTTTCATTGACTGGAGCTTTAAGCTCCAGTCCAAAAAAATGGCTCCAGCACGGTGAAACACTGTTCATCGCGCTGGAGTCATGTTATCCAAACATGTTAAATGGTGCGGTTGGGGCAAAAAGATGCCCCAACCGCACCGAACAGTGGCCCCGTTTGAATCCAAACGGGGCCTTAGTCAACGGCTGATTTGACAGTTTCTTCTCATATGCATGAATATAGAAGTACATATATGTCTTTCATTTGATGCCATCAAAAATACCCAGATACTTTTCATTGCATTAGTGCTGCTTAAGGGTCCGTTTAGAATCAAACAGATCGTCTTTTCAGTGCGGTTGGACACTTTTTGACTCCAACCGCACTAATATCAGTGTTTGGCAAACAGGATATCAGTACGGTGAATAGTGTTTCACCGCACTGATGTTCTTTTTTTCCACTGGAACTTTTAGTTCCACTGGATAGAAAGGCTCTCCGGTGGGAGGGCCTTTCTCTATTTTACCCTTTACTTAGTTTTTTTTTTAACTATTATATAAATATATGATAAATTTATTATTATATAATAAGTTAACAAATATATAAATTTTATTATTATATAATTAATATGAATTAATTAAAAATAAATAATACAAAAATAAATATAAAAATATTATTTGATATATTATTATTATTTTTATTAATTTTTAATTATCTATTAATAAAATTATTATTTGATATAAATATATATTTTTTAAATTTTAATTATTTATTAATTTTATAATATTAAATAATCTAAAATTTTTATTATATATTCACACATTTTAATCTAATGCCCTTAATGGTCATTTTATCTTCTCACTATAATTCATCTCACCGCTACCGCAGTTTTTTCACTCAAGCACATATTCCACCACTGATTTTAATCTCACCACTACAGTACTCAATCTCACTGCTACAGTAATCAATCTCACCTCCACCGCTGTTTTTAATCTTACCAGAATCAATCTCACTGTCCGTCTAAATGGAGCTTAAGTTGCAACCCCTCACCATCGGGTTCTTGACACGTTTGAATTCTTTCGTACATATGCTTCAGTAAGTTCGGAGAAATTTTCATATTACAATTATATATCTGTAAACAACATAATATGAGATTGATAAATAGAATCAATTTTACCCACATTACATAATCGTCACACAGGAAAACCAAAAATCTCTCTCTCTGTCTTTCTTTGGGCAATTTGGGAACCTGCACGAGCATATGCATGCCACCATTGGTGGAAACTGTATTTTATAGGTCCCCTATATATCTAAAATGGTTAGATAACAATAACAGACAAGCTTGTATCATCGTAAGCAACTATTAATGAAAAAGGATTATATGAAACGGTCAAATCATATAAAATGTAATCAGTTTTTTTTTTTTAAATAATTATTTATTATAAGAATTATTAAAAAATTATTAAAATAAATATTTATTATTTAATTATATATGTAATGTATAATAAATAATTAATTTTTTTCAAAAAACTGATTACATAGTTTAATTTAAATGATAAAAAATATATTGATATGACGTAATTGTTTTATACAATCTTTTCTCAACTAGTAATACTTCATCCTGACAATTAAATTTAAATAGGAGCAGTGTTTTCATGGTATGTGGTTTAGCTGCTTTAATGCTGTTTACTGTTTAGCTTATTTCCAATTAAGCGCACTGAATTTTTTATTTGAATAGCTTGAGATGTTGAGGATATATATGTTGTAAAAAGTGAACATGATTTGTCTTTGAAATTACATGTCAGTTTGCACAAGATTGAAATATTTCAGACACCTTTGATTGAAGATTTCTTTTGTGAGTCTCCTGATTTCATGAGATAGCTAGGAAAAGGGCCCTGCGTCCCTTAGTTGTTAATCAGCTGGTTTTGCACGGGGAGCTCCTTCAAGATATGTTGGCTACCCTTTTTCTAGACTTATTAATTTGTTTGGAACTGACCAAATATCTTCCATAATTTAAACCCTTTTTCCCCCACAAAGTTATAAGGTTAAACTTAGGCTAATGAATATCGTCTTTCATTTAGATGTAAGGGCAACATAGGTTTTACTCTATTTCTCCCTTCCCGTAACTTTTGTAAAAGGGCAAAGTTTAGTAAGGTCTTGTTTAACATTATTTTTTGCACAACTTTTAAGATCAAAAATTATTTTTCATCGTAAAAGCAATGTTAAACAGGTAAAAAAATTGATTTTTGCGGTTGAAATTATAATTTGAAAAGTCAATCTCAAAAGCCAAAAAAATATAGCTTTTAGACTTTAAAAGCTAGCTTTTAGATAAAATGACATTATTATCCTCACATTTTTGCACTTATTATTTTAAACATATATTTTTTTGACATTTCAATTTTCCATAACATTTTTTCACAATAATGCCAAACACTTAAAAGTTTTTAAACCACACTTTTTCATCACACTTTTTAAACACATTTTTTTCAACCCTAGTTTTTTTCAACCCAATCTTTTTTCAATAGCAATGCTAAACTAGCCCTAAGAGTTTTTTAAGTAAAATTCGTGAACTTCTTTTGTTAAAATTTCGAATTGATAGATTAAAACAATCTCGTACATAGATCAAGTGTATAAAATTTTAATTAATTTTGATACATTTAGATAAATGTTTTATTAAAAATTTTGATAAAATTTTTACAGCTTTGATTATAAATGATATTTTTAATATTTTTTTTTTACATATTATTAATCTTTTTACTGAACTCTATCAATGTATAAATTTTGATTTTTAAAATAATTTTTTATGTAAGCCTTGGACAATTATATGTCGGGATTGGACAAATTAATACATTTTTTTAAGGCTAAAATCATCTTTTCTTCTTTGCAGCTGAGCTGATAGATGATTGCCAAACCATGGTGGCTACAGAGCATATTCATTAATCTTCCATCTCTTTAATACTCTTTTTCAATTATTGAAACAATTTAGCAAAACAAAACAGCTGGATAACAGAACATTTCCCCCAAATGTCCCTTAATAAAATAAAATTTGATTCCTAACAGCATGTTTTGAATTGATTAGTTAGTTAGTTAGTTAAATACCGAAGCAATTATTATATTTTTATATATTCCTCTCGTCCCAATATTTCCAACTTGAAATTCAGATTTTTATATTTATTGAAAAGGAAAATATAACTATTAAGTTAAAAAAAAAAAAAAAAAACTATTGATTTCAGCATTTGTTTTCAATATTTTAAGAGGTTAGATGCGTACTTAATCACTTGTAAGCTGTGAGTATAAATCCACCAAGCCAGCCGGGCTCAAAGACTTTAATTTCAAAGATCCTTGGCAAATTGAGGATAAACTAAGGTAGACTATAATAAAAACAATATAAACATTGAGATTTCTAAAAGATTCAGTTTGAGTTTGAGGCCATTAGCCTTAACTAACTCACTCAAGTAGACAACTGAGGCAAGACAGCAGACATGATCTTCTTGTGAAAGAACATCCTAAGTAAACTGATTGCCGTACAAATTCTCCCCAATAATAAATAAACCAAAAAAAATGGAAGAATTGCTCTGAATCCTAAAGATCTCGGCACATGTCTAGGATGGTAAAATTCAAGGGCAAGTCACGAGATTTTACATGATTTCCTAATAATGGAATCTGAATCTGATTTTGGCAAGAAAATCTTGGACTTTTGGATTTCTAGGCATTCCAGAACTGATATTTTACATGATTTCCTAATAATCCAAGAAAAGCTAGCTTCCTCGTTTAGTTACCTGACATACATAAAATATTACTTATACAGTAGCAGCTCAGCTCAAACGTCAATATTAACTTCCAAAGTTTCACCTTCTATTGCCACGTCCCTCTCTTCCTTTCTCTCTCTTATGTATCTTCTTCTTCTTCTTCCGGTTGATAAATATACATAACATATATAAACAAAAGACAGCCAAAGAAAAAACAAAGGCAAAGAAACAACCACCACGAAACTACCCACCTATTTTTTATTTTAAGTTCATGAACCCAATTCCTTTCCTTCTCCTATATAAACCCCTTTCCCTCTCCCTTCTTCCCTCACTCCCCTATTTCTTTAGTGATCAGCGCAAACAAAGGAGAAAAAAGAAAAACAACGAAAACCTTTCAAAAATCACCATGCCTTCTTCTTCAGCTACTCTTATTTCCAAATGCACAATTTTCCCAGACCAAAAATCCAACATCAAAACCTTAAAGCTCTCAGTTTCAGACATCCCTATGCTCTCCTGTCAGTACATTCAAAAAGGAGTTTTGTTAACGTCTCCTCCTTTCTCCTTCGACGACCTCGTAATTTTCCTCAAACAATCTCTTTCCACTACTCTCTCGCACTTCCCTCCTTTGGCCGGTCGTCTCACGACCGACTCCGAAGGCCACGTTCACATCACGTGCAACGACGCCGGCATAGACTTTCTTGTAGTGAAATCTCCTAAACTTTCCATCCACGACATTTTGTCTCCTGGAGATGTCCCCGATAGTGTCAAGGAGTTTTTCACTTTTGATAAAACACTTAGTTACTCGGGCCATTTCAAGCCGTTAGCTGCAGTTCAGGTAACCGAGTTAGTCGATGGGGTTTTTATTGGGTGCACAATGAACCACGCTGTGACCGATGGGACTTCGTTATGGCACTTTTTTAACACCTTCGCTGAGATTACTAAAGGAGCTTCAAAAATATCGAAATCTCCAGATTTTTGCCGTAACACCGCGTTTAATTCTCAAGCCGTGCTTAAATTCCCTCCGGGTGGACCCACAGTTACTTTTGCCGGCAACGAGCAGTTGAGGGAAAGGATTTTCCATTTTAGCAGAGAAGCGATTTTAAAACTTAAATACAGAGCTAATTACGGTTGCTTATTAACTAAACAAACGAATGCCGAAGTTTTAGGAAAGCTCTGTAACGACTGTTGGAAATCCGTCAACGGAGAAACTAACGATAAGGTGAAAAACATTAATGCTGAGATTTCGTCTTTCCAATCGCTTTGTGCTCAACTTTGGAGGTCGGTGACGCGCGCCAGGAAATTGGAGCCCACGAAGACGACGACGTTTAGGATGGCGGTGAATTGCCGGCACAGGTTGGACCCAAAGCTCGAGCCGTACTACTTTGGGAACACGATTCAGAGTATTCCGACTTTTGCTCCAGCCGGTGAGCTGCTGGCTAAGGACTTGAGCTGGGGCGCCGATCTGCTTCACAAAAACGTGGAGGCACACGACGACGATACGGTGCGGAGAGGTGTAGCGGATTGGGAGAAGCAGCCGAGGTTATTTCCGTTAGGTAACTCTGACGGTGCATCAATCACCATGGGAAGTTCTCCTAGATTTCCAATGTACAATAATGATTTTGGGTGGGGCCAGCCTTTGGCGGTGAGGAGTGGTAGGGCCAACAAGTTTGATGGGAAGATCTCAGCCTTTCCTGGGAGAGAAGGGAATGGGAGCGTTGACTTGGAGGTTGTTTTGGCGCCTGATACGATGACGGGACTTGAGAACGATGTCGAGATTATGCAGTACGTATCGGAAATCGTGTGAGTGAGTACACTGTAAGGGGAACCTCTTATTTAAGAGGGAAAAAGTATCCCAGGTGGCGATATATGATTGGTGATTAGTAGTTAAAACCGTAATCCAAATCCTGGGGGTTGAGGAGCGGTGATATTTGGACGGTTGTGATTTCATTTGTGTAAATCGTAAGAGAAAGTGATAATTGGCATGTTGGCCTTTGTACATGAATTGAAAGCTTCCATTTCCCACGTGACGAAATCAAATCAAAGGGAAGGTTTTGCCTAACCTATAATAAAGGAGAGAAAATGATAGAAGTAATAAAAAGAGAGATAAAATGATTTAATTGTTTAAAATGAACAAGTAACCCAGTTGTTTAAATAAGAATTTTTTTTAATCTTTACTCTTTTTGTCAACAATCTAATCCAATATCTCTCAATGATTGACTGATTAATGATAATATAAACTTGGAAGTGCTAGTGGCTAATTAATATAAATTATGGGCCTATTGTTTTGAGGGTCCATAGGTACCAATTACTCTCAAGTCTCAAGGCCCCCAATATAAACAACAGTCACTTTTTATGCTTGGATCCATTTACCATGTTTTGGGCCAAAGGGTCCAGTTACCATTTGTACCTATTTCTTAAGCTTTACTTGGAACCTATAGTATGAGATTAGGTTAGCTTGTATTAATTATGGGATTTGAATTTTTGTTACATATTATCTCAATTTAGCACATGAGAAGAAGATATTCTGAAACTATGAAATAAAAAGATTTTGACTTATAATCAACCTTGGCTGATGGCTAGTTTATAGTAGTTGAGTAATGCTACAAGTTCCAAAAGTGTTTAATCTTTTTCCCTCCCACAAGTTTAGTTTTTTACTGAGAAGACTTTACTTTTGCAACTGCCAATCTCTGAAACATAATAAGCTTTCAATTCAATGGTAAAATTTCAAATTAAAACGCTTCAGCTATGTTGGGTATCTTCCAAGGCATGTATGTAAACAAAAAAGGAAGAAAAATGTTGATGTTAGAAGTTTTAACTTTTTGCTTTTTCTTTAGAACTTATTAACAATAGTTATCAGCAATTTCAAAAATCACTTGTACATTGTAAATGTTTGTTTTTTATTATTAACATGCCATGCAGATAGATTGCGTTCTAATAGCAACGCTTCCTAATGACAACATTTTTTGAAAATAGCGTTTCTAGTAACAGAGTTCTCTGACGATAGTGCTTCCTAACGATAACGTTCTTTGACGAAAGCGTTCATTGGCGACATTTCTCCTGCACTTAGTGCTGAATTGGTTCCACATCCGGTAAAGACAATCAAAAGAAGCATTTATGAATTAGTATCATTCTTAGTCTCCCGAAGGATATGAACTTGTGGTTAATATCATGTTCAAAGCCAAGTTTTGGTCCAAACAAAATTAAGGCCTAAACCAAAAATTTTATACATGGAGCTGAATTCCAACATTTTGATTTGAACTGAAATTATTGCTTTGAAAATGTTGTTCGAGTGTCAATTCATTTCTTATCTCACATAGAGAATTCAATACAGGGCTCAAATTTCTACAAACTGTTTTTGGACCATAAAAGGAAACAAACTGACAATCCTCAAGGCTCTAGAGTCTAGCCCCACTTCTTAGATCATAATCTTATTTTTTAAATATTATTCGTTTTGTTATATGTTAGCATTAGATTAGGTAAGATAGTGACTCTACCAGAATTTGGCAGTCCAATTTTATGAGCCAAAAATTCTAGTTGAAGAACAGCATCCAAAGGCTTAGCTCTATAATCAGGCATATAAGTCCTCTGGGTGGCTATGTCTAACTTTTGCTGCTTTCCATTTCAATCTTGCTCTGCATTGAAAAGCTTTTTTTAACATGACTTCTTGATTACTTGACCAGGAGTACTGCACTCCAAATAAAGATGCAAAACTGGGGCCTTGTCAAAGCTCCAAGTCCAAAAAAATCCCAGCAGGCAGCAAAATTCAACAGGAAATTTCTGTCAAAGTGGTAAAGAAAGGGGAAAAAAAGGATGGTTTGGTTGGTTCCCTCATATTCACGCCAAAGCCCACACTAACATATTCAAATAGATTCCATCTTTTTCTTTTCTCTTTTTCATGTAGTATATGTTTTCAAAAAATGGGCCAACAGGATAAATTATGGCCAACAAAAGAAAGAAAAAAAAAAAAAAGTAGGCCTTAACAGCACCTCAAAAGCAACGCTGATAAGAAGAGTATCGAGTGCTTGTCTCCTTGTGTTCCCTTCCCTTGACCAACCCTGCAAACCCCTTTCCATTTTTCCTCATTGCTTTCCTTTTCCTAGGTTCAAATTCTTGTATGCACCTGACTAAGTAGAATAGAACCCACTTTAGCCTAAGTTGCTTGATCTCAGGTTTAGTACTCCTTTTCTTTTTTTCCAAAAATTCTCTCTATATTAAGAAATCCATACCTTCAAATCCAAGTTTACTTTTTAAAAACTTTATTTATGTGTTTTAACTTACATATACATATATCTGAAGAAGAAAAAAATTAATGGTATTTGGAATAACTGAGACTTTTAACCCAACGTAATGCATTTTAAAGAGAAAGTTCACTGCCAAAAGAAGTGATCAGACTTGCGATATTTGGAATTAAAATCCAATAGTTATGGGAAAAACTGCGATATATATGAATACAGTTTCAATTTGGCCAATCCTGAAATCAGAATCAATGAATTATGAACCAATTATTACAAACAATGACATCTTGTATTTAATGATGAGTTTTGGCTTCAATAATTAGTGAAGATAAACAGCAATTACACATTCAAATGCGCAAGGTGCATGGCATATGCACTTGTATTTTTATGTGAAAATTGAAATGCTCTGTTGAAAAGGGGCGTTGGTTAGAAAAAATGTTTAATAATTTGGTTCTGCAGTCAACATCTTTGAACAAGAATATGCTAACTAACTCACAAATTAATTATCCTGCCAATTACTGATCATTTCAATGAGAAATCCTATCCTATCCCTTGTCTCAGTATCTTCTTTTTCCTTTTCAGTTTTCATTTTAGTCACAATAATTCATCAATAAATACCCCCTCAAACCTTACCAACTGCCCCTTCTTCCTTGTTCACATATCTCTCTTTCTCCATTTCTCAATCTCACCAGGAGGAACCAAAATCTCTTCCAGCGGAACTCTCTTACCAAATCTGAAATGTCAAGAAGAACAAGCAAGCGAGTGAGTTTCAGTCCTGACGTCGTCAATGAAAGGCCAACGATCTTTCTGAACATGGAGGCAGTGGCAGAAGAAGGGACGTCATTGATGGGATTTTCACATTTAGGCTTGTCAAAAGCTCATTTTCACCAGCAAGATTAATGTTGAGGCGTCTTGAAGCTAAAGTTGCACGAGCTTTGCGTTTTGTATCCATTCCAAGGAACTCTTCTTATAGGGTTTCTTCTTCCAATCTGCCAAGGTCACGATCACTGGCTGAATCTATTGACTCTCATCGTGCTGAAGCTATAGAAGATTGCATCGAGTTCTTGAATTCTTCTTCATCTTTGTCAAGATCAAACTCGGTTTCTACATGTTCTTGCTAGAATTGCAGTCCCATTCATTGGAAAGAAAATATGTAAATGAAAGGGAAAACGAAAGGGATTCTATATAATTCATTGATCATTTAATTTCCAATATTAGATGTAGAAAAATACATGCAGAAAAGAAGTTGAATCTTACATTCAGTTTCTATTCATTACTTGATTCAGTTTTAATGTTAATCATAGAAAATTACATTATAATTAACATCTGAAAAAGATCCAAGACATGAACTTTATGCAATTTAATTAATTATGCCATTGCCTGATTTGACCGGCAATTGGATGATGTTTAAGGCAGAAATCTTATGAACAATCATTTGTGACCATACATCTCATGGAAATGAACCCTTCTATGCCATTGCCTGATTTGACCATTGAGGGTTGAGCCTGAACAAATGTTCAAAGGAAAAGTCACTGTCAGGACCTCAGCTGAAAGCTCAGCCAAATATCCCACTTGGTTTCTCACTTTCTCATTTATTTTAGTACTTTGAATCTGAATGATACAAATTTCCCAGACCCATTTGCTTCATATCATTAGTCGCATCATTCATACAAGATTTATGCATCTGGTTCTAAAAATAGTTCTAAATGCTTGCGGAGTATTGAGTGAATTTGGAGTAAATTCTAATAGTTTCATAAAATGATGAAGAACTCTTATATAATACTATGGGTTTAGCTCAATGGTTAAAGAGTTAAAATTTGAATAGAAATCTAAACTTTGAATCATAATTCTAGTTTCCATAAAATAAAATAAAAAAGAGCGGGGGAGAGGACTACTGAATTCTTACAAATTAAAGTACTCGGTGCTTGGAACAAGATATGCCACGGAAGAATTAAGATGATTGATAGTTTGAGGGGCAGACAGGCCATTATGAGAGAGAGCACTTCACTTTCTTTTCTTGGAAATAAAGTGTAGACCTGATAATTTGTGTATCTGTGTTGTGTTCGTATATTTTATTGTATCATAATCGTGTACAAGGTATTTTATATTTATATAAATTTTGATACGTTAATAATTAATATTAAATAGATTTTGAGACATTTGTATATTCGTATCGTGTTCGTATTATTTTTTCGTGTCGTGTCCTGTCGTGATGTGTAATCGTATCGTGTTCAAAAATGTTATACATATATAAAACAAGAACAGTAATCATTGTCTTTCCAGTAATAAACTCAATATAGCAATCCATCTATTTTATGCAAGTAGCAATGAAATCAAAATCCAAAGAAAGCTGCTTTTCAAGGTCTCGGATACCATGACTGGAAACTTTCTTCATTTCGAGAGCTCTCTTATAGGGAGGGGCAATCCGTCATCGACTCACCGGAGCAACGGCAGTGCTCGATGCCTTATTTTCTTCTCCCTTCCTCTGCCTTGTCTCTATATATTTTTTTTCATTTTTCTTTGTTTTATGAAGTTATTTATTTATTATTATTATTATTATTATTATCAGGCTTCGTTTAGGACATCCCACGAAGCAATTTATCAGTTTTAACTCTACTATTTTTTGAGGATTTTGAGATTACAGGTTTTTTTAATGTGAAATATATCCAATCAGCTAGGACCCAAATTGCTGCGGATTTAGAAGCAATCTTGAGGATATCAAACATCCCTCAGTCGCTCCGTTAAAACTGCCACATAGCAAAATTCACGTTGAATGCAGCCCCATTTAGGAGCTTAGAATTTCGAACTAACAACTTTAATGGCATGCATCACAGGTTCTATTTTATCAATATGACTAAGAAAAATGCAAATAACCATGGTAAAAAAAAAATAAATAAATAGCTGCATAAGCAGTATCTAAAACTCAAATGATAGATTCAACATAATGTATAATGCTAATGCAGATGCACTTCATTACTACAGTCTATAGTTCTATGAAAAACAAAAAGATTTAAAAATCTCAAGTTTGGAGCCTGGTGATCTCTGATTGAACTATGAAGAATACAAATCTCAAGAATGGGGATCCCTATGAACGGTACTAGAACCATATGCTCAAGCTTTTGTCGCGTGACTGGAACTCCATGCACTACAGATGGAATTCAGCTTCAACTGGCAGCTGGGACAGTTGCTGGCTTTGCATCCTCAGCTTTCTCATGTTCTTTGTTTAGCATCTGAAAACCAAAATTTGCCAGTCAAAACACCACCCAAATGCTTCAGCGTGGTTTAAATATAACAGGGAAATCGGGAGTTTCTCACCTTGTTATTGATCAAGTTATGGAGTGCAATGACACTTCGAATAAGAGATGACAGATATATAACCAACATCATATCATTCGTTTTTACTGCACAATAAGCAGAGAATGCAGATCAATGGACTTCAAGAGTTAACCCATATCCCTATCTAATCTGAAAGAACATGAGCATTTCAGCAAATTTTGACACGTGTGATTAATTTTGTATTACCTGCAAAAGCCTTGATTAATTCATTAATGTTTAGGTTTGGCAGCAAGTTGAACACATCCTGGAGGTAGAACACAAGGCAGATGTTAACCAAAATAGGTTCATAATTATATACTCTTGTCTATATTCTGGACAAGGTATAATCAGGTAAGTAATGTTCAACAGTCCAAGGGATGAGATTTATGCAATCAAGTATTAAAGACTAAAAGTTCATAACTGCAAAATGTTTTTTAACTTCATTTTCAACTCACTAAACTAATTTACCTGTAAATGGTAAAGTATTTCATGATTTAGAGGAAGCTTCTCATCAATAACAAGATCCAGGTAAGCACGTATCTCTTGTAACCTTGCATCCAAACCCTTCAAAGCTGTGAGTTTTCCAGTGACCTGTGCGTAAGACCATGGTAAACTCTTCTCATATACATTCCCTTTCTCACTGTTCAAATAAAGCTTCAACTTTCCACGAAAGTAAAAGCTTTAATTATGAAGTTAATTAGAGTTGACAAAAAAGAAGAAGAAAGAAACCTCAGTTGCAAGTGTACTAATGGTTGTATCTTTTACATCCCTGAGCAAGTGTTCCACTCCTGTTTATGGGTGAAAAAGGAGTAACATTAGTAACAAAATTAGTGGTCAACAAATCCAATCAACTAGCATCTTAAACGCAAGGGTTATTTCCTGAGAAGATAACACCAAATTTCATCTAATGACGTACCAATCTCCTCAACTTCGTGAGCAGCAATTTCTGAAGGAACATGAACAAAAACCTTTTGGCTCTTTTGAGTAGCATTCTGCAACATTACTGGTTTATTAGTTCAAATGCCCACCAAGCATGAACAAAAAGGTGGCAGCTTCTTCGAAAAGATTATTTTTAGTTGCAGTCCCACTTAACATCCAAAGGACTGCCCATCTGCCTCAACAGTTAAGCCCCTCTCTCCATCCCACAAAATAAAAAATGATGCATCCAAAATTGTTCTTACCTCCTTTACCTCTTCAACATCGTAGTAGGCCTTGGTGGGTATCCCCAACTCCTTAGGTTGGACATCAATAATGACCAAGACAGGATTTGGGACATAGCTGCAACACCAAAAGCTCTTGATTAAAAGAATGAACTCCAAAATGAAGTTAAAAACTATATAAAAACCATTAATAGAATCTTACTTGTGGAATAAGCTGTGAATCTCTAGATCATTCTCCCGTAATTTTGGGCCAGTGCTATACCAACCAACAACATGCTCCTTGGCTGCAACAATTATCACATATCCAGAGATAAAGAATATCACTTCCCACAGCCAAAACAAGAAAGGAGAGAGAATAAATAAACTAAAACTGGCACCCTTATCTACTCTAAGTTAAGCAAAAAATACCATTAATCCTTTTGAACATTGAAAACATTGATTCATGGTAGTTGTGGTCAAGGAACCATATACTTGGGTCCTTCTCATCTTCCTCAAAAGGCACTGAAAATTCAACATTCTACCGTTTAGACATGATAATAGTGATAATAATCTTGAATCAAGTGTTAATACAAACTCAACAATAAGAAACTAAAGTATCAACACATTGAGGATGGTCAGGCATTTCATCAAATACTTCTTAAATTAAACCTACTTCAATAACATACATTTCTTTGTGTTCATTTCCAGAAATTTAAGAAAAAAAGAGGAAACTTTAGTTCAAGGAACCAACAAATTGCCTTAAATTCAAACTCAACATTCTGAACTAAAAAAACCCTAACACCCAATATTCACTATCAAAAACCTAAATTAACAACTATAATTCAACTCAAACGCCAAATCAGTCAGCGATCGAGCAAAGATAATAACATAAGATTTCCCAAAACAGCATTATCACAGCCATCAAATAAATCAGATCTAGAAGGAAATTCCAAGAAACCAAAAAAGAGAAGAAAAAAAAATGCTGAAAAAAATATGGGGGGGAAGGGGACCTGCGTAGCTGTTGGTGACGTCAACGGTGCCTTTGAAGGAGGATCCAAGGAGGACTCCGACGACGCGCTTGCGCGTGTCTTTAGCGACGCGATTGTAGTTGTCGACGATGCTGAGGAGAACCAGAGGATGTACTATCACCTTCTCTATCGGCCGAGTAGATACTTGCTGAGTTTTTATCACGTCCATTTTTTATATTTTTAACCTTTTTTTTTTCTCTTTGATTTCTGATTTCTCTCTGCAAAGTCTGAGCCTTTTCTTCTTGCTTTGCTTTCCTCTCTGTCTCTGCTGAGAGAATTTGATATTTCTTGCCGCAAGGGAAACCAACCTAACACGAATTTGGACCTAAGCGCTATTTTTCTCCGTTGTTATTTTATTTTATTTTTTTTTTTTAAATTCTATTAGATTGAGAATTGTTAAAATAAAATATATATATATATATATATATAAAATAAAAATACACTTAATAATACTACCATTATATCAGCTAAATTATTTATTTTTACCTTCAAAGTTAGGCTTGAACTTTCACAATATAATAATTGGAATTAAATCAAAGGATTGTCATCTTATCAGCAATGATAAATTGTAAAACCTTCATAAATTTTATCCTATTGTTATGTATGTTTCTAAAGTATATAAATATTGATTGAGCACTAAGGATTAAGGAAGATGGTGGTTGTTTTCGTCCATAAATTTCACCATTACAAAGTTATTCTCAATTTTTTATGAGGTTATGATTTGATTTGTCTAAGTGTTTGATTATTCATTTGGTTTGATAATTGTGAACAAATTGTTTCAAAAATTAACTCGAGTTTTAGATAAATAATTTTTTTTTATTTGAATCCGATCCGACTTAATTTAAGAAGAGCTCTAACAATGACCAGCTCCAAAGGTTTGATTCTAAATATATTGGTTAGTACGGTAGTAGTAGGAGTGCTCATGAATTAACATCAAGAAGGTGAATTTCTAATTCTAACTAGAGGCGTAAAAAACGGAGCAGTTGAATCATAGGCCTAGTTTTAGGAGGCTTACGTATTGGGCTATAAAAACCCAAACGAAGTTCATCAAATGGACTTTTTTCTTTGTTTAAGGAGCCTAGAAGCAGAATCAAAATAGCAAAACATATCATTAACAGGTCTCTGGACTCTGAATGGGGCCGTCTCTTTTGCAGTGAATAATAATATTGCTCATTTGCTTAAATTCGATGGGAGAAATTAAGAAAAAATTGGAAAGATTTCCAAACTGTGCCGACAGTGGATTGGGTTATAATTTTCTTTTTGGTTATTTATAAGATGGAAGGGATCGATTAAATCATTTAGTTTGTGTCTGGTTTGATCTATGGCTCTCTACTAGCCTTGGGCCCCCAAGAATTTTGAAAAAAATTTAGTGTATATATATTTATATGTATTTGTATATTAAATTAAATTAATCTTCTCAAAATAAATTTTCTATTTATTTAGTTTTTTATTTTTGTTTACAACTTAATTTTATGCATTATAATTTTAAAAAGTTAAAATTACATTGTTATTTATTTTTTTAGTTTATCCACCAATTATTATTCATAACTCTTCAAATTAATTGATTTGTTATAAATATTAAGTCACAATAATGTGAACTTAAATTAACTTTCTAAATGTTAATTTTCTCAACAAGATTTCAACAAAATATTGTAAACTGTAAAGTCGAATTTTTTCTTATGTTGTAAACAGTAAAGTTAGATTTTTCCTTTTACTGCATGTTACCGTTACCCCCTATAGTTTTTCTTCTTGTATTCTTCAGCTCCAAATTCAATCAATTTTGTTCGTAACTTGGTGCTTGTCATTTGAGTCATCAAGTTTAAAAATTAAGATCATACTAAAACTTCCAAAGATCTCTTTTTATTAGTTAGTAGTTATGCTAACATTTATCTTTAATTTTTTTTTATTATAAATCTATTTGTTTTTTATGTCACTGTCAACTTCCTTACAAAGCAAAAATAACAAAATTCTTATTAAGATTGTTATTTTATTTTTTAAAATATATGTTTATATAATCTTGTTTTTATATGCATGGATAATGTTAAAACTTTTGTGATTAGTCAAAAATTTGATATATTTTTTGTTAATTTTTATTATAGTACAATATTATATTGATTTATTTTACCTATTTATGATATATCTCAAATAAAATATATATAAATTTAATCTTTTAATTAGTTCCTCCAAAATTAAATGTCAAAATCCACCGGCTAGGTAAAAAAACAGAGCTAGACAAGTAGTCAGCTGCATATCCTGCAATTTCATCAAAGTGTTGGCCATTATTCCTTGGTCTTAAAGCTAGCCATGAGTCAGAAAAGTTCTTGAGTAAATTAGGTTGTTATTCAAGCATCTCACCCCTACCAAAAAGGAAAATAATGGTGAAAAGCAGGTAGTATTATTATCTATCATCTTGAATTGAGGTTGGTCCATTAAAAAATAGAAAAGAAAGGATTTTAGTACAATATTGCACCTATTACAGTCAATACAAATGGTTAATAAATTCCATTCCACAAATGCATTTAATTCTATCAGTTCACCAACTAACTAGGCAGCCCACAGCCAGGCTTTGATTGCCTTTAACTTTCTTTAATTATCAATGAGAGAAAAGTAAAGAAATACTTTCCTTAGGGACTACTTCTTGTATTTAACTTGATGATTGTTACCGATTAATTTGTATGATTCAATTTCCTTTATTTGAGATTTGTCTTGAAATTAAACAACACCACCACAATCATATGACTCGAATCAATGCGGTCTGAACCAATCTCTGAATCTGATAGGTTGAAACCAACCCTTAGGGCCACAAAGCAAGGCAGTCATATCCCTATCATCAATTCACCATATGGCCAGCACCGCCATCGTCAGGAAAAAATATGGTGATATCCCAGAAGAACGAAGATGAAGATAGGGTAGCAGAAACCAGTGTCATTGGGCATTTGCCCTAACACCATAAAGATTTCTATGTTTCAAAATAGTAGCAAAATATACCTATGTTACTCGGACTCGAGTGTGAGGGTCGGATACGGGTATGTATTTAACAAGGGTATGTTTAAGATTTTTTAAGTTTTTCCATATATTTTGAGGGTCTTTGGAGGATCATATCCCCATACCTATGTCCGAATATGTTTTGGATATGGGTGTCGGACACAGGTACTTCAAGAAAAATAAAAAATCGGAGCAACATAGAAATATACATAGTTGTTAATTTTATAATTAATATCACCAATCAATTTTTATTTGTTAAGACAAAGTTTTAACATAATGAAAAACAATAGACAAATTAATATAAATTAATATGATCTTTTTTCCTTAAGCCTTTTCCTTTTCCTTTTCCTGTTGTTTTTCCTTCTTGGAAGGAACACGACCATCTGTTCCTGCAAGAATAGCATACTTGTCCTTCCTAGTCAAGTTAGTGCACTCGAATCCCAATGTCCCAGACAGCACCCTTTGTATGTAGTTTGCAACTTCAATGGCTGATTTTCCACCTTTGCAAGTGAGCTCCGTAGGCAGCTGGTTCAAGAAGGTGATCTCATAAGTTGGCATTGGATTCATGAAAACGAAGTAAGGATCCAAGAATTTGTGTCCCCGAACTGTTGTTCCGTGAAAAACTGTTTGTTTTGTGTTGATTGCGACAGGCACAATTCTGTCAGTGAGTTCAGCAAACATTGCACTGAATCTCAGCAGAAATGGTTCTCGGCAGGTTGTCCCTTCAGGACATATTACCAAGTCACCTTCTTCGAGGAGGCGCTTGATGTTAGCTGCATCTTTCTCTCTTTCCCTTGATAATGCAACAGCTCTAATGGGGGAAATAATTTCTGTGAATTTGCTAATACTATAAGTAACACAACTAATTTTTCTGCCCAAGGCAACCGCTGTCACAACTGGGTCTAAGACTGTTCTATGGTTACAAACAAAGAGGACTCCACTTTGGCCTTTCTTAGGTGGGGGTGGAGGGGTACCCTTAACAATCAGTTTGATTCCTAGGATCTTATAATTATATCGAGCAATTCGCTCTGGCAAAGGGATGTTGAGGTAGACCCTTAGTAGGGAGAGGATGAAGCCAATAGGAAGCCATAGGAAGGTTAAGAGGGCAGCCAAGGGAGTAGGTCTTTGGACTAGGCGTCCTTCATGAAATATTATAGGGCTTAGAAGCTTGTTTCTTGGTAATGGATCGCACTTGGTTCTTGGCACCATGTATCCTTCCTGCACATACAAAAAAAGAAAAAGAAAAAATCAATGTAAAAATTCCAAGCAATTCTTGATCAAGTTTTTCGGGTTCATTTTATCTACAATTAATTGTATGCAATTATGCAAAGTCGGTTATTGGTATGGTGGGTGTACTTCCATGCAGGCAAAATTCAAGTTTGTACCCTCACTTATAATTCATGGTTGAAATTATATCATTGTAAAATAGTAATATAATTAAACATAGTTTTTCACGTCCCTGTAATTTGTAAAGGAAAAAGAAGGTTTCTTTTTGTCAATACTTTTTCGATTTTATAGCTCGGTCTAACCCTCTTTCCATACATCAACTTCACCAAATAGATTGATCATTAATGATTTTAATCAACCTAGTGATGAATTATTTTTAGTTTATCTTTATATATATGGAATATCAACTTTGCAAGTCAAGAACAAATTAAGAGCTATACATAAAATGATTGTTTTTAAAAGTATTTCTTTGGTGGGAAAAACATGTAAAGTAAAACTAGCATCATGTATATGGGTAATTTGTTTTATTACAAAAACAGAGATAATTCATGAGTAGAGGCACTACTATATTTATGGCAACATGTTATTTTCATGTAAAACTTATATATATATATATATATATATATATATTTGTTTTTTATTAAATAAGGCATTTAAATTGGAGTAGGCTCCACGTGGGCAACAATACCAAATTTATGAAGAATAAATAAATTGGGAGACCACATATTGTGAACATCACGAGGATGGTACTGCGAATGGTCAGAAAAGTTTTAAAAAGAGGGAAAAACTAGAGTGTAATAAAAAGAGTGGGTAGGGCACGAAAAAGTTGTGTTGCGTAGAAATGGTCTGCAAATATGAAATTAAATTGCAGCTTGAACTTGATAATCTTTTCACGTTAGTATAACAAAATTAAAGATGTAGATATTTAATTTTGTCTTGAATTCTGAATAATTCAAAATAAATTTGTTGTTAAGTACCCATCTTTTGATTTTTTGTAGATTAAAAAATATATATTTTTTTAAAAATTTATTAAAATGATAAATTTTTTAAATAACTAATCACACTTAAAAAAAAATTGATTGCAACTTTTTTTTGTTTTTTAAAATCATCTAGATGTCGAAAATCATTATGACAAAAGACATCTCAAGAGAAAAGCGAGTTAGGATTAGGAAAACGTTGGGTAAAAGGGAATCCTCTAAAGCGGACATATCATGCAAAAAACATTATGGATCATAAATGCTCTCACCAACCCTATTGCAAAGACAAAGTTAATCTTATGTTTCAGGAATCTGTACGCGCGAGGAACCAACTTGTAAAGTTCAATTATAACAGTAGAAAAGGAAATTTTGGAAGAAGAAAAGAGAAAGGAATCAGGGTTAGTTAGTGGGACTGAACCTTGCATAATGACATGAAATCATGGTCAGTTTCTCTGTCTCCCAGGCCCAAATCTGGCAAATTTGTGCCAAATTCCTTCAATATGGCAGCCCTTTTGTGTTCTCCAACGAGAACTCCTGGTTTAATGGTAAACCCAGTTGCCCTGCCTGATTTTGTCACTTCCAGCTCTGTTCCAATAACCTTGTCAGCTCCTAAAAATGTCTTGACAAATGGTTCCACCATGATTCTAGGATTTGCGGTAATAATGTATCTTTTGCCAAAGGAGCTGAAAACTCTCCAGGTCTCTGGATGAACATCCTCAGCATAAAACTTTGGCAATACAGACCTTGAAACGAGCTCAATGTCTCTCATTTTTAACCCGGCAAAGGAGATGAAAATGAAGGTATTAATGGCTACAGATTCAGAGATGAACAAGTAGGTAAAATACACAAATGGAACGGATGCAAAGAGAACAAGTGCTCTTATAAGGCTGCCAGCTTCAAGAGCAATAAGCATGAAATAAGGGAAAGCACTTCGTGACACAAGAAGGGTTCCATCTAAATCTGCAGCAACCGTCTGATTTGATCTTCCCTTGCTGCTACATTTCAAAATTGGTTCGAAACGACGGTGAGTTCCCATGACTATGGAAGAGAGGCAGAGGGAGAGGTTAATGTTTTCTAAGTTAAAAGGAGGCCTTAACTAGCAAGAGCTAAAAACTTTATGTAACTTATGAAGAGAGGGAGAAGGAGGGGGGATTTAAAAGGAGTGGAGACAGATGGCAATTGGCAACTGGCAATGATATTGTTGAAGCTTTATGTAGCATGAAAAAACAATGTGGTTGAGACTTGAGACAGAGAAAAGGATAAGGAAAGGCAATAGTTTCTAATTTGGGTTTATCTTTTATATTTTACGTATAAATTTGGGCATTTGTGTAGAGGGGTCCGAGTAGTTGGAGGTCGATACCAACACCTCCATTTCATTCAATTAGCCTAATTTTTTAGTTTCCGCCGCTCTCTTAAGGTTCTTTTTGGCTCGAGTTGGAGTAAAAACTAAAAAGCCAGCACTTCGTTTATTTTTTGGCTCTATAAAGGGAAATAGTAATTAACTTCAATAAGAAGCAACTAAAATTATTCTTACTTGTTTTATAGACTCAGACAAGTTTATTAAAACTTCCCATTTGCTTAAACCAAGTATAATTACTGTTAAGTCAAGTGATAGTGTACCAAAATTAGGTTGGAAAGTTAGCTCTCTCTTGATTAATTTTGATATGATGACTTGGAATAATGTAGGGAGGGAGGGGGTTTGAGCAGAAAGTGACCAATAACTAGCTAGTATGTGGCTTTCAAGCCTCAAGAAAAGAAAAAAAAAAAAGAAAAAACTAGCATGTGGGTTGATGATAAAATGTAAGAAAAAAATTGAATAGTATAAGAAAATATAGTTGCTAGTTTTTAGTGTAACACATTGAATTTCTATAGAGATCAAATGGAGAAAAATAGGTGGATGCGGCTTTAGCAGTTGAACCAGCTGGAGGTAGCTTAAAGGCTTAATTTTTGCTTGACTTTAATCAATGCCAAAGGCTAAATAAATGGTCTCTTATTTTATTTCTAGATTAGATATGACTTTAAAATAAATCAAAGAATTCCTTCTCTTATTTTTTACTTATAAGTAACATACATTTCTGTTAAACTTGTTATCTATATTATTATTTAAGTGTTTGGTTAGATTTGATATCATGGATTAAGTGATATTAATTCAATCAAAAAAATTATCTAAAAATATAAAATAAATATATATCAATTTTATTTCACATGTATTTTAAAAAATTACTTACTTATCACATAACTTTTTTATTTTAAAATATAATTTTTTTTCACCCATATTATGAATGTCCATAATCTAGTGGATATTAAAGACTTTGAAAACTTTAACAAATCAAATTTCTAAAGAGTAGATATTGACATCAACCAACTCCCACTCTCCTTTTCCCCTCCCGTGGCTGATAATTAAGAAAGAGTTTACTGAAGAGCAAATAAAACCACAATATTAGTCCAAAAAAAATCAACAGATTTTATAAACCCTTCCTACCACTTTAACAACGGTTTCAACCAATTATTTTACATCATATCAATATTTTTTTACACATCAAATTTTCTTTTTTACATCTTTTTTTCTCCAGGAAAAAAAAAAAAAAAAAAAACCTATGGTTTTTTACATATTTCTTTTTTTCTCTCTCTTTCCTCTTTCCTCTCTTGTGGATTGTGGGTGTAGTCCTGTTTCTTTCAAATGAAAAAAAGGTTTTTTTTTTTTTTTTTTTCAATTCCAAAGAAGAAGATGAACATGAAACCAAAAGCAACCTAACTAATCAGACATCCCACTTTCGATTTAATTAAAGTAAATCCTAGTTAAACTCTTTTTTTTTTTCTTCTTGATTTTTGATTTTTTTTTTTCAGTCCCAAAAATTATTAGTGATATAGAACTGCTTCTATTTGTTTGGGTGTAGGGTAGAGGGGAGGAAGAGGGAGTGGCGGTGGCGGTGGCGGTGGTGGGTGGGGGTCATGGGGTGGCATTTGTGATGGTAACAGCAGAAGTGGTGGTGGTGGAAAAAAGAAAGAAGAGGAGGAAGGTGTTTTCATGGTGAAGGAGAAATTATTGGTTGGAAAAAAGAAAAAAAAAAAGAGGAAGAATGGTGGGTGTGGGGGTTTCACGGTGAAGGAGAAATTATTCATGGTGAAGGAAAAATCTGATGTGTAAAAAAGTATTGATGTGGCGTAAAATAATTGGTTGGGTCCATTGTTGAGGTGGTAGGAAGACCCTATAAAATAATTTCTCCCTCCCCTGGCTGATAATTAAGAAAGAGTTTACTAAAAAGCAAATAAAATCACAATATTAGTCCAAAAAAAAAAAAAACTCAACAGTGAAATCCCATTAAAAAAAAAAAAAAATTTTTGAAGCAGGATTTTGTTGTTAAAAGGTAGGAAAGTTTTTGGGTTTTTTCTACTTTCCTTCCACATTCATTAAGCTGCTGCTCCAAACGACTCCTGCAACCCCAATGATTTATCTGGAAAGACGGTAAATTACCCGGCCCCTCCAAACTTAATTGTTCTTTTTTGGGTTAATATATAAATTAATCATTGTACTTTAAATTTTTTATCTGTTTGATACTTAAAAGAATTTTTTTTGTCATTTTGATATTCGAACTTTTATTCCGTCAATCACATTAGCCATTTGCTCTAACACCGTTAGTTAAAAATTGACTAGGCAAAAAAACACTCAATCAGAGCCTGATACGTGACAAAACTGTCACATCATTAGTATCACATCATCATATAAAAAAAAATTCAAAAAAATTCAAAAAATCTAAAAAAATTAAAATTAAAAATAAGAAAATTTTTTGAATATTTTTAATAAAAATGAAAAAAAAAATTTCTTTTTTTAAATTTTAAATTTCTATTTTTTTTTAATTTCGAATTTTCGTATATATTTTTTTAATTTAAAATTTCTATATTTTAAAAAATTATTTTTTATTTTGAATTTTTAAGATATATCTTTTGATTTTTTATCATTTTTATAATTTTTTAATTTCTAAATTTCTAAAAAGAAATTAAAATTTTGATTTTAAAAAAAAATCAGTTTTCTATTTTGATTTTTATAATTTTTTTTGAATTTTTTTTTTAAAAAATGTGATTTTCAAATTTTTAATTTTGATTTAAAAAAATAATAAATTTTTTTTATTTTTTTTTTTATTTTTTGAATTTTTGAATTTTATTTTGAATTTTTTTTGAATTTTTTTTTGAATTTTTTTGGATATTTTTTGGATATTTTTGAATTTTTTTTCTTATATGATGACGTGACACTAATGATGTGGCAATTTTTGTCATGTGTCAGCCTCTGATTGGTTGTTTTTTGCCTAGTCAGCCATTAATTAACGGTGTTAGGCAAAGGGCTAATGTGACCGACGAAATGAAAATTCAAGTACCAAAGTGACAAAAAAAAATTTTTTAAGTACCAAACGGACAAAAAATTTAAAATACATGGACTAATTTATGTATTAACCCTTCTTTCTTTTCTACTATTTTGATCGATTGGATGGGAGAAAGGATTAATTATTAGTTAACTAATTAATTAATTGTATGAAATTTGAGGAAAGTTCTTAGTTAAGCATGCTATGCATGCATGAATATTACAAGTTTGGAACATTACAAAATTAATCAATGATTTTCTGTCTCATTAAATTTCAATGACAAAAGCCTCAGCCTGGATCAAGTGGTACTTTCCCAACAGTCCTGGAACTGAATTTAGATATCATATAACAGTTATTGCCCTTTCTAATAAGATATAGATAGAAATATATCCATATATATATATATATATGAACTTATCTAAAAAGTTTAGAAAAGTACAATAATGTTTTTAATATTCTAATAAAAAATATAACAATAAATAAATAATTGAAAGAAAGAAGAAAAAAAAAATCCTAAAACATATATAATTGCATATTTGGCCAAAAAAAAACACATATAATTGCATAACTGTTGCCCAATTATAATGCTGCCTAGCATGCAATTATAGTCTGTAATCTGTAGTCTGTACCCTGAACAAATAATAATTACATTTTTTTCTTTTTGAGAATCCAGAAGAATTGGCATTTGCATTGTAATATTTATATTATCTTTTGTGCTTTTAAACAAATTCTATTTAATTACAAATATAATACTATATAATAATATCTTTTTGAGTAGTATATATTATTTATGTATATGTAGAGTAATGCTATTTTGTCTTATCATTTTTTTTTATGACAGCTTTTAAGTAGTATTATAAATTGTTTTTTGTCCTATCATTTTTATCTTAAGTATTATTTCTTTCTTGATAGATTATATACATAAATCTAATGATGGGAGCTATTAATTAATTCATGGGTGGGATATAAGGGTCATGCATTTAGGTAGTTTTTTTTTTTTTTTCCAAAGCATTTAGGTAGGTTAAGCCACCTGAATTAAAGGAAGATTATCAAGAAATTGCTTGAAGATAGAGACTAGATTAATTAATAAATAAATCTGATAGAAATATCTAAAATCAATTTGTACTTTTTTAGTTAATATATATATATATATATATAGATTCAATCTCAACATTTTTTTAATAAAATGTATGTAATTGCAAAGCATAAATTTTTTCTAAATTGTAAAATAAACGACTCATCGATGTGATACTCAACATGCAAGTAATATGTAATTAAATAATTATGATTGTAATTAAACCTAGTAATTTTTGTATGCAACGTGTTTCATATTTTTTTTATATTAATCATGTAAATATAAATACAATATAAATTATTAAACGTGTCAAAATTTTATACTACGTATATTAAATATGTGTGTTAATTAATCGTATATAAATGTATCGTATCATATTTATTAAACGTATTATATTTTTGTATCTTAATATTTATAAGATCTAATTGTAATATTTATATGACAAAGTGGCAAACCAGTTCAAAATATAATTTAGTTTTGGACCTATGGCAAAACTTAAATTGAAAGATTTAGCACAACTAACAAAGCGGTCTAGTTGAGGAAGGTCCATTTTTCATAGATTTTTGTTTGTTTGTTTTCAATTTTCATGTATAATTTTGACATTAATTAGTTAGGCTATTTTTGTTTCTTTTGATTTATATATATATATATATATATATATATATATGAGTCACATCCTAAGCATAAATGAACCTCTAATATTAGTTGATATGTCACACTATTAGGGGCATAACATGGAGTTACTTAAGGCCTAAGGGCATGCATTAGATCTTACCCAACTAATCGGCTTTGTTTCTTTTCAATATACAATTGATCATAATGAAAGCAACCGATTATTTGGTTATAAAACCACTTTTGCCATAATTAGTGATTCTCATCATCTGTGTTTCTTTAACTTTTCTTATTGTCCAAATCCATGATGACAATGATATCACTTTATTTATTAAAAAAAAAGGGTTATTTATGACCCGAAGATTTTTATTTCATAATTTCAAGAAAGATAACTATTTAGCTAATATTATTAATTATAATATACGGTGATTTTAGCTGTTGAGGCATTGGTTTATTGGCAATAGAGGAGACTTTAAAATTTTGAAATTTCAGATTCAATTCTCATCATATATGAATTTAATTTAATTTTAATTAAATTGATCTAGTTATACGTTAATTCATTCGTTGATTAATTTGTTTATTTGATTTAATTAATTGATTTTCATGATAAAAGTCGAATTTCGTTTCCATGATAAACAAGGAAGTTTTTACTCAAACTTTCAAATCGAAATAGTCATCCGACATTTTAATTTAATCATATATTATTTTGACTTTATTGTACAAAAAAGAGAGTCAATTGAATTTGATAGAAATAGACATCATTTTTTTGGATTTCTTTTTTCTAGTACTTTTATGGTATGCAATGCAATGCCCTTTTTCAGTTTAATTCATGTAATTCTTAGACAGGAAAGTAGTAATTTTAATATATATAAGGATGCACATCAATCCTTTGTTTGTTCTGATAATAATTACAAAAATTATATTTTATGAAATAAGAGGCTAATGGACTGTAAATAAATTAATGATTATCAGTCCTTTTCCTTCATTTATCAAGAAAAAAAAAAGTGAGAGAGAACATCAAGAAAATCCTTATATGTAAGAACCATCAAGAAATTGATAATCAATTAGATAGACACTACTAGATTATGACACATTCATTCTATGAGTGAAAGAAAAAATAAGTGAAAAAAATTAAAAATGTGAGAAAAATAGGTAAAAGAAAGAAAAAGTTACGTAATTACACATACTGATTTTTAAAATAAAAAATTTAATTAAAAATAATTTCACTTAAAAAAAATACTAATATGACTCTATTGATATATAACATTGTTTTTTGAATAAGTAGATTATTTTCTATTACCCAAAAAGCAGCATAGCTGCTACAAATACAAATGTCTTACAACTTTATGAACAACTCAAGCAAAAATAGCAGAATTTAGACCCCATGCATTATAAAGATCTAAATTGATATGGTCCCTAGCTAGCAATGTTATTAAGTCCATTTAACCGCATGAAAACTACACTTTTAATTTGATCCACAGTAAGCTATCTTCAGTTTCTTCAGCATGCTTGAAGAGCCTATTTCACCTCTTCATTCCAGTCAACTATGATATTAATATATAACATTGATATTAGTAATTTGAATTTTTTTTGTTCATTTGATATTTTGGTTAATATCATGATATCAAAAGATTTTATATATAGTATAGATAGTCAATAAAAAAGAATAGATAGATATCTTTAAAATTTGAGTATTTGATGCTAGTAGTAGTAAAAAACCAGCCCACAAGGAGGCAACCTGAGCATGGGGCAATGTAGCATTAGCTCATGTTAAAGCGAAAACAATCAAATAGCCCAAATAGCAATTGAATGTTTTTGCCCAATAATGGGCATAAGTTGAAAAGATAATAATAATTAAAAAAAAAAAAAAACTTCAATAGAAATAGCCCGTATGTATAAGATTACAAGTTCCCTTTGGTTTATAGTAGGCTTGGATATGTATTCTTGGATCTTGGTCTACAACTCTACATAGCATAGCTTGTTAGTCTACAACCCTTAATTGACCATTTACATCCAGGAAAAAGAAAAAAGATGGTAGTAGGAAAAAAGAGAATGGAGAGGAACACGTCATAATAAACTGAATAGTTCACTTATGAATAGATCTGGTCACGGGTCGGCCAGTTCAATTCGTATTGTATTAGGTCTGGACAAGGATCAAAGATTTTTTATTTCAGATTAGCCCGACTCGAAACTGTATTTTTATATTAAAATAATATTATTTAATTTAATTTTAATTATAATTATAAAAATAAAAATAAAAAAATATTTTTTATTTTTTAAATATCATGAACAGTGCTCACGGGCCGACGGGCCGGCCCGGACAAAGACTTTGAAAAAAATTCGGGCCTCAGCCCAGCACGGCCCATGAGCACCTCTACTTATCAAACAGTATTATTTCCATGATCAATCGTATATTTGGACTCGAAAGGGATGGGATGGCCTAGACTTGTTCACTGACCGAAGTAGCCCGCCCAACTCGATAAGCTCGACTCATATTGGGTCGGGCTTGGACAAGGTATTTTATAATTCGGACCAGCCCGACTCGACCCAAATTATTATTTATTAAATAAAAAATATTTTTTATTTTAATTTAATTATAAAATATATAAATATTAATATAAAATTAATTTTTTAATATTTTTAAATAATAAAATGAGCTTATACAAATTGGGTCGGGCCAAACCCAAACCCAATCCAAATGGATTTGGACAAGAAGAAAATAATTTTTCCGGATTATGACATGGCCCAGCTCATGGACAGGTCCCTCATCACTACTATTTGGATTTTGGTGGTATAAGAAAGCTGCCAGGGCTGCTCCAATGAACGGGTCCTACCCAGAATATCCACTGCATCCAAAGAGGATTCAGCATTAGAGAAGAACCTTTATAATCAAATCTTGGTCTCTTATACACGTATCCTTATTTTATTTTTATTTTTTTGTTACTAATTGAAGTGGTAAAAAGAAAAGAAAAATGGGAACTCGGGAAGACTTAGGGCTGTTCACTATTCGGTTTTAATCGAATTAATCGATCGAAATTTAATTCGATTCGGTTAATCGGTTAACCTAATAAAGTTCGGTTCGGTTAAAGGTTTTGAAGAATTTCGGTTTTTGATTAATTCGGTTCGGTTAAGCGAAAATAACCGAATTACACGAATTAACCGAAATTCTTCAAAAAGTCATTATTTAATGCTTTTAGATAAAATTTTTTAAAATTAATTTATATATTAATAAATTAATAAATTATTATTATTTTTTTGATTGGTTGGACTTTGATGGATAATTTGGATACAAAATCATGTAAAAAAATAGGTTAGCAAAATAAATTTCTTATTTATTTCGGTTAATTCGGAAACCGACCGAATTAACCGAAATAATTTCGGTTCGGTTAATTAACCGAACTAACTATTCGATTCGTTTAACGGTTAATAAAAAAATAATTTCAGTTAATTCGGTTATGGGTAATTCGGTTCGATTATTAATCGAATTAACCGAATGAACACCCCTAGGAAGACTTACATTATATGGTCATCCCATGCTTGGTCCTTATTGTAAATAAGAGCTGCGCCAAGGCTCCTAGCTGGCTGGATTAGTGCCTTTTCCTGTAATATTTATATTGTAACTTTAAAACTGATTTTATTTTGGTCATTCTTTAAAATAATATTTATGTAATATCTATATTGTAATTTACGTGGTATGCTACATAGATATTTCTTTAATATATCATGTGGATTTTTTTTTTCAATTGTTTTTAAAAAACATGACAAAGAAAACGAGAATGAAATCGCTTAAAAAGATTAACGATTTTATTGGAACAATTCAAAAATTGTGAAACCGAAATAAAAAAATAAAAATTTGTTGATGAAATATATTCACGTTTACAAGGTAACAATTATATGGGTTAAAGTACTTAAATAATCTTTCTATTATAGTTAAAAATATATTTTAGTTTCTGTATTATAAAAGTGAGTAATTTAATTTTTATACGTTCGAAATTGATGTAAAAAGTAAATTGGTAATAAGAAACCGTCTAAATTCTGATATGAATATATGAAACTGATAAAAAAATAATTTAAAAAAAAATGATGACATGTCAAGTTTTTTTACTCAAGTAGAATTAAAAAAAAACATAATTTTTTTATCAAAATCCCTCCAATACCTGTAAAAACATGTCATAATTTTTTTTCGAAGTCATCTATTCTGTCAATTTCTAAATTTCATTAGAGCAAAAAAATTTGATACGTCATCATATTTTTTTGTCAAGTCATCATCAAATTTTTTTGTCAAGTCATCTATCCTATCAGTTTCATATGTCTACGTCAGTATTTGGACGGTTTTTCATTAACACTGTTATCAAGCATCAATTTCAAACGTATAATAATTAAATTACTTATTTTTATAATACAAAAACTAAAATATACTTTTAATTATAATACAAGAACTATCTAGATATATCTTAACTCAATTATATGCTGTTGATCAAAGGGTCCCACACATATATATATATATATATATATTCGTATATCTATGCGATTGGTACAGTGAGTCCCAACTCCCAACGATAGCATAGCGAAG
The DNA here is from genome assembly GCA_030761205.1 of Fremontodendron californicum. Lineage (NCBI taxonomy): Eukaryota > Viridiplantae > Streptophyta > Magnoliopsida > Malvales > Malvaceae > Fremontodendron > Fremontodendron californicum. The sequence continues at coordinate 5,189,889 of JAULJL010000009.1, read as the reverse complement.
CTCACGAGTTACGAGCGCACCAATCCATGCAACAGAAGCTTCTCTTCTCTGCTCTCGGCTGGGGCTCGCCACTCGGCACCCAATTGTTGAACATTCGAGACAGTGGCTAGTGGAGACACGAGTCGAGCAAGAGCCAAAAGCAGCGCTCTATCAAATATACAAAAAACATTCAAAGCCTTCAACTCCAGGAGTATAAAATACGTGGCATCACCTCATTCATTTAAAAGTAGATTCCATCCAGTTGTTGATTGCCATCTGTCAGTTCTTCGTCAACTCGAATGCACGGGATTAAATCATCTGTTGATTCTGTTCTGTGTGCTGATGCCATTTTAATTTTTAAGAGACCACGAAGAAGCAAATACAGAGAAAGAGAGGTTTACTGAAACCGCAGCGATCGGTTAGGGTCGGGGAGAGAGAAAGCCTTTAAAACGATGTCGTCTCGTCCTTTTGATGACGATGGCTACTTAGGCTACGACCCTGGCCTTACTTCCCAGCGATTCGAGTCGTACTCAAACTTCGACGCCGACTCGGTCAAGGACTCAGTTGCTGATTCCCCTCCGATGTTCAACAATCAGTCATACGGTACCGGAGATGACTTGTTCGCATCTCAATCGATGCCGGAAACACCTTCTCCACCGCCGATCTACGGTAGCGGTGCCGGATACTCTGCTTTCTCACTGGAGCAAAACGGGAAGGGATTCAACGGAGAGTTTGGAGGATCGGATGGGCCGATCTTGCCGCCGCCTGCAGAGATGGGGCCAGAAGAAGGCTATGCTTTGAGAGAGTGGCGCAGGTAAGCTTACGACTACAAGTAACTTAGTTGAACTTCATTTCTATTGATTGACAGTTGACACTCAAAGTTGATTATTCAAACTTTTAGAAATATTAAGCAAATGTTTCTTTAATATTCAGATTTCAGAATATAGAAGGATTTTTATTTTATTTTTATAAAGATGTTACTATTAGCTTATTATTCTTTTAAAACAAAATCTGAGTTGATGAAGTGTGTGGAAGTTAGTTCGTGATGATCTAACGTTTGAGATTGAATTTATGGATTCACAGACAGAACGCGATTCGACTAGAGGAGAAGGAGAAGAAAGAGAAGGAGATATTGGAGCAAATAATAAAGGAAGCAGAGGACTACAAAGTTGAATTCTATAGGAAGAGAATTACAGCTGTTGAAAATAACAAAGCCTCCAACAGAGAGAAGGAGAAGGTCATAGATCAATCACAATTTCATATAGACTTGCTATATTTTTTGCCCATCAATTTCGTATTGTGAAAATTTGGTGTTGTAATTATGGTCTGTTAAAGAGTCAATTTTGTGATTGAATGTTTAGGAACTAGGATATACTACTAATACTATCATGTATGAGTAATTTAGTCATTGCTTGTTTTTCTAGATTTAGCATTTTAATAGGTTTGTTCAATTATGTGGAGAAGGATTGATGGGGATTTTATTGAGTTGATGAACTTCATTTCCTAAGAAAATAAAGATAATAATATTGTGGTGTTGGTCTGGGTCGACTATGATTGATAATGAAGCTGGTTCTGAAGAGTGTCAATAGTGTGTATATTTATGTTACCTTAAAGTTGACATTAATTTATGTGTCTTCGTTATCATACATGTTGGAGTTGGTGAAATTGCTTTAGCATTGACTGATTTGGAGCTTATTGTATAATTCATTCTTCTTGGTGGTTGACTTGTCGTTGTATGTTTCTCTTTCTGATGCGAGTTTCAAGCCAATGACTTATGTTTTTAGATTTAATATTTTGGATCATATATGTATGACAGTTATTTTTGGAAAACCGGGAGAAGTTCCATGCCGAAGCTGAGAAAAATTACTGGAAGACAATAGCAGAACTCATCCCCCATGAGGTGCCAGCTATAGAGAAGAGGGGAAAGAAGGATAAAGAAAAGAAAGCTTCCATCGTTGTGATCCAGGGACCTAAACCTGGGAAGCCAACTGATCTCTCAAGGCTGAGACAGATACTTGTGAAGCTAAAGCACAATCCTCCTCCCCACATGAAGCCCAAACTGCCACCATCAGCAGAAGCCAAGAAAGATGCTAAACATGGTACTCCTACAGCCACCGGTCCCTCTGGTACCCCAGGTGCTGGTCCCAGTGGTTTTCTCCCTAAGATGGCAGCTGCAACTACTCCAGAGACTGTTGCTGCTGCTTGAGAATGAAGCCTGCTGCTGAGTGCTGGATCCTAGTATCCATTTTACAAGTAATCAGTGTGATTATAATATTTTTAGTTTGTATAATCCTTTTGCTTTCTGTTTGGAGGTTCGTATGTTTGGGCATCTGAAATTAGGCATCTAGCAGTTTTGCGTGTACCATACCAATTTTGGTTGTCAGTGTACTGTGTGGTTTGTCTTTGTGAACCAAACCTTTTGTTTTTTGGCCTATATATATTTTGTCTAGTTATCTTCTTTGCCTTAGACCTTTCTCTCTCTCTCGACCCTGCCCACAACGAAATTGAAAAACAGTCCCTTGGAAATGGAAATTACTAGCTTTTAATCCAGTGGGCTTGAATATGCTACTTAGTCCTTCCCATGCTCAACCAGATAGCCTCCTCATTCATATAGGGAAGAATAGCCTTTTTATGGCCCATCTTCGCCGAGCCCCGACTAGTTTCATATTCTTTGTATCTCTTCAACTTTTCCAAATATTGAAAATAGAAAAGAATTCCACAAAAAGAAAACAATAAAATTTTCCCGAGAAAGATTGAGAAAAATAATTACTACTTGCCTTGCCTTGATGAGTGATGACCAACTTTAGTAATTTGGATACATTAATTTCTCACTATCACTAACTACACAAAACAAATTTGAGTCAACTTTAATAATGGACATGGAATCAACCTTTGAACTTCTGGTCACTCCCTGCCGGGATTCCCAAAATACTCACACATCACTGAGCAAAACACAGAGGAGGATTTGAAGAAAAAGAAAATGAGTAGCAATTATGATTTTACCAACTCTCGTGTAATCAAAATCGAATGGTCAGCAATAGACTGTTGTTAGTAAGATGAGACAAAGATGAATGGCATCACCTAGGAAGCATCTGTGTTATACATTGAGAGCTAAAGATGTCGGTTGAGGAAGAAGGATCAACTGATTGCTTGCCTTTGGTCTATAAAGAATATGATGTCTCTGAACTACCAACGCCCAAAGTGCCCAAAGGTATACCCCCTCCCCTGTAAACACCTGGCTCAGATACCACCTTCCTCAATAAGGTGCACATCTTTGGAAAAGCATTTCCACCACTTGCTTCATAGTTGTAGGTCTTTGGTGTGTAGCTGCTTGGGTGCAAAAGAGGGCAACCTTGATGAACCGCATCACCTCATCTTTTTTTCTTTTCTTTTTCTGAATTTGGATAAGAAGGGATTGTTTTTATGTACCAAAACATTGTTTTTTCCCCTACCAAGTACCAAACAGTATCAAAACCCACCAGTTTAGTTGTTTTGTCTTTTTAATGTTCCTATATATATATATATATATATATATATATATATATATATATATTCTAAGTTGTGCTTTTCTAGTTTGCAAGTCAGTTAAGCAACTTAAATTTTGAAGAAAACCCACCAATTTAGTCGCTTTTTTTAAAATAAAAAAAAAAATGAAAAGAATGATGATTTCAGTTGGGGCAAATTATTGAACATGTCCCTACCCGCCCCCCTTATCCGATGATTATTTATTTATTGCTAATTCAACAAAGGATCCGATGCCAATGCCATCTAAGGTCAATGTGTTTTTTCAGTACTACTCTTTCACATTACGTTTTTAAGAATTAACACCAATTCCACAGAGTTGCTCATCTCAACCACCTCCCAAATTTTCTTAACAGCATCCAAAGGAAAATTTACTGGAAGTAGGATATGATTGCTAAAATTTACAAGTTAAATTATCAACAAAACTCCTCAGCACTTGTATGAACAAAATTCTTTAAGCTGAACAATATGATCTCAAGTGGAAGATGTTATGCTTGTGATGGGAAGATGGTAATTTATTATGAGTTAAAAGCATGACTCCTGAGATGTTGTTTTCTATAGTTTGAGAAAGGCAGGAGCATTTCCAGGAATCACAGTTCAACTATAAAATAGTTCTTGTTTTCTCAAAATCTAGCTCATTCTTACATTAATATACTCAAGGATTACCTACTACAAGCAGTAACAGATTACAGAAATTTGAAATGTACCTTAACCATCAGCTTCTTCAAGAAACAGGTTGTTTCTTTAATCATCATTGCTGACTGAGCTTTCAATAGAAATATGATAAGCTTGTAAATCAATATATAATATTGGATTAAAGTCAATTTGGTCAGCTAGCACGCTTGCAGGCGGGAGAGGAGTTTCCTCTCTCACTACTGAGATCATTGTCTTCCATTTCACTCCCATAAATACAGAAGGAATTATTGTTGACACTTGGTTCAGAGCTAGCATTGCTGCTCGTGGCAAGAGGAGAATCAGAAACACTTATAGTCCTGCTCTTTGTGGATCCTGATCTCACACTGTATATGGAGGAAGCTGGAACATTTGTCATAAGAGGACGCTGATTGCCTGAAATACTTCGCCTGATATCCTGCACAAGAAAAGATCAAGATATATTAATGATAACCAAATCTCGAACAAGGACAGTACTTAAATTATTAAAGCATGCAACAGTAAATAAGTAAAGAAAGAGATGTATATACCATGTGTCTCATAGCCATATCTAGAGACTTCTTTGAGAGAGTTCTCCCAAACCCTGAGCTGTCGAGGGAAGTAGATAACTTTGCAGTAGGGTTATTACGAGGATTGTCATCTTGTTTTGGGGGTACCAGTTTCCTCATATTTACCACTCTCTCAACCATTTTTGTTCCAATCACAACTGGACTCTCATTGTCACTACCATTGGTATCTGCTCTACGCACAGAACGAATGGAGCTACCAATACCATTACCAACACTGCCACTTGATGCCCTACTTCTAGCAGGAGAGCAGGACTGACGTCTTGGTCTTCCATTAGAACTGGCCTCAACAGAATGTGATCGGACACCAGGAGCTCCTGGCCTACCCCGTGAGGCTGAAGCTGGTCTTTCTGGCAATGATGTCCTTAAATTTGGTGGCGTATCAAGTGAAAAACCAGGCATCTCAGATGGTTTCCAAGGCCTAGACTTTACAGTTGGAGATGTGCCCCGTGATGCCACTGAATGTTTTGACGTAGTGGAAACTGATTTTGTTAGAGAAGACGTAGCAGGAGCTGATTTCATAACTGAAGAAGTAATGGGAGCTGATTTTGGTAGCGAAGAAGTGGTGGGAGCTGATCTTGTTACTGAAGAAGATCGACCAGTAGGTGCAGATGCAATAGGTGTACTCGTTAAGGAAGCTGGTCTTCGTGTTGGTGTAGCTGATCTTGATGTCGACTTGGATGCAGTCAAAGAGGGTCTAGCAGTTGGTGTGGAAGAACGTGCAGTGGATCTAGTTGGAGTGGAGGATCTTGCTGTAGAAGCAGCAGGTTTTGTCGAAGGCAAGGTGGCTCGTGATGTAGGTGTAGAAGACCTCAAAGGCTTGGTTGCTGTGGGTAGAGTGGGCCGGCCAGTAGGTGTTGCAGGTCTACTAACAGATTTTAGACCCCCTGAAGAGGATGGCCTTTTATTAAGAGTTTGTTGCTTTGGTGCTAGAGTACTCTTTGAAGCAGGTTCCTCCGGGAGATTTGCCAGCTGAAACCCCAAGGCAAAAATTTTTTGCTAGATATGACAACAGGGAAGGAACAAAAATCTCTAACAACCACAGATCAAATAAATCCAGCAAACTGTCATAACTTGACAAGCAGATAGAACTGAAAAAACACATGCCATAAGAGATCTAATGCTCCCGGTTTGACATGATTGAAACTGAAATCCTTATTACAACTTAATTTTGGAAATATGGACAGGCTGATCACAGCAGAAGAAAAGGGTAGAACTAGAAAGCATCCAGAACTCAAATAATATAAGAGTTCTTACCCTTGTTTTCAGAGCAGTAGGACGAGCATTAGACATCCCAATCTGGCTCATTAGAGTCTTATGTGATTCCATCTCCAAAGAGGGAAATAGCGGTGTACCAGGTGGAGTAAGAAGCCTGAAGGCAGAAGATATCTCCCATTAATACAGAGCAAAGAAACAATTCAATGTTGAATCACATCAACATGATTGATTTTAATTCAATGTGTAACAATAAGGAAATATCAATTATCACTGACGTATGCATCAGTGTTTATTTAGTGTCAAAAGCATTTATAATTACTCAGTTTGGAAAAAAATAAGTAAGCTTTTCCTTTTTTTAGAAAATTATGATCTTTTTGAACCAAGAAAAGAAAAAAGAAAATTATGATCTTTAAAAAATCATATGCTAATGGCACTAGCTAGAGACAAAATCCAACAAATGGCACAATGTTATATTGAGAGAAAATTAGCAGAGGGAATGAATCATATTCATGGATGCATCATAGAATTATTAACATTGCTGAAGCAGCAAACTTAATAGAAGCATTAAGCCATATCCTTCACCTAAAAACTTGAGCCATTGGTTTTGGGACAAATACACTATGTTCCTATCCAATCTTTGCACTCTCACAACTTTTCATCTGATATATGATTGATCTGAACACTCTAAAAATAAAAGCAAATATTAAGTTTGAATTCTTCATTAAAAAAAAAATAAAACTTCTACGTCAAAATGCAAATTTTGCGAAAAGCAAGTGAAGGCTTTGTTTAAAGATTTAGAATGATGTCAAGTTCTTCTCTTTATGGCTTAATTGGTACCCACACATCTCCCTCTTAAAAGGAAGCTTTAAGATCAAATCAAATCATTGCTCCTTATACTACTAAAAACTCAAACTAAAAAGTTGCTCACTCTCTTTTTTTCATTTAAAAAAGCAAAAAAGGAAATTTGATAAGCACGTAGATTCGATCATCCAAAACTCAGAGCTCCTTATAGTAACTAATAAACAACACTATTGCTATAAACAGAGATCGATCTTAAATTCTCAGCTAAAAAAAAGGGAAAAAAATCCAATTAGAAATCACAGGATCGCTGAATCCTGTAAAAAAAAAAAAATCAACACAAACAGAGAGATAGGTAGATGCATCTTTAGCATTTACCAATCATAATCAGACTTTTCATTCTCCGAATTCAAAAACTTATCAGCTGCAGTCTTCCGTACAGGCACAGCTGAGAAAATCTTCGATATCGGAGAACCGCCACCGCCGCCGCCGTTTCCGTTTCCATTGAAGTTAGATCCTACAGAAATACAAAAAAACATCACTTAGTCAACAGTCAACAAACTAACAATCAGTTCAAAGAAACTTCATCTTCCACAAGGAAGAACCTCAAAAACGAAGTCGTAATCGTTATACCTAATGGAGCATTGAGTTCTTCAGAGTTGTGAAGCGAGAGAAGATTGTTGTTCTTCTCTTTCTCCTTCTCTCGTCTCCGCATTTCCAGGAACAGAGCTAGCTCTTCGTCTCTCTCTTTCATCACCATTTTCGACCTCTAAAAACTAATCAAACGCACCAAAAAAGCCACGAAATCCACTCTTTTAGATCCAAAACTAAGCTTCAAAGCTACAATAAATGGAACAAAAAAAATGGTTGGTTCAACGAAGCTGGGAACTTTCTAGTTATTACAACGTCATTTCCGTGTGAAAGAGGGAAATGTTTAAGTTTTAAAGAAGAGAGCTTTTATTTTTTATTTTTTTTATTTAATTTTTTTGAATGATCTGACAGGGAACAGATGTCTGGATATTAGTTCAGAGGAAATTTGAAAACTTGAGGGAAGAAAGGGACGAAATGAAACTATTACAACCAGGGTGTTGCTCTTGCAAGATGTTTATATTAATAACTCATAATCATTAGGATAATCACTAAAATGCCATTTATGCTATTCTTTTTCATCTCTTTTTGGTAAGTTTATTTTGGTATTCCTTTCTCTCTTTTTTTTTTAGTTTAGGGAGAAAAAAAAGAAAGGAAGATTAAGACAATGCTAGCAAATTTAGGGGTAAAATTTTTAAGTGTAGTTAAAAAAATGAGTCATGTTACTTTGTCCATAATTTTGTCTTAAAATTTTGTATTCTCTAACATGTTATATAATTATTGGATAAATTTAAAAATAGATCTATCAATTTGTAAGTAAATAATTACTCATAAATGAGATATTACAATCAAATTAATAATTATATAAAAAATATATTTTTGAACAAAAATAATGAGACGAATATGATTTTTCTAAAAAAATTTATGATTATGAGTACGTACCATTTTTTAAATGGTGAAAAAGAGGGAAAAAAGGGCTTATTTTTTTTAAATAAAAAACATTATTGTTTCCCAAAGGATTTTGTTACCTTCTTAATAATCCCTAATCCATACAAACGTGGAATTTAGTTTTTAATCATTAATAATATGAAATATCAAAATACTTTACCAGTTAACCTAGCTAGCTTTTTTTTTTTTTTTTTGATAATAGACTTAATAGTAAAAGCAACGAGGGTTCTATGCTCAGGTCTTGTTTAGCATTGCTTTTGGTACAGTTTTTGAGGTCAAAAACTATTTTTCACCGTAAACGCAATGCTAAACAGATAAAAAAAAATTGACTTTTGCTGTTGAAACCATTGTTTAAAAAGCCAAAAAATATAGTTTTTGAATTCTAAAAGCTAACTTTTAGATAAAATGACTTTATTATCCTCATATCTTTACACTTTTATTATTTTAAACATTTTTTTTGACATTTCAATTTACTACAACATTTTTTCACAGTAATGCTAAACATTTCAAAAAAATTTAAATCACACTTTTTAAATATATTTTTTTCAACCCAAACTTTTTCTACTAAACTAACCCTCAATTTCCCCTAGTTTAATTAAATTTGAGTGGATTTGGGATTTACTAGTATACCCACCTATCCTCTGTTAATGAGTGGCAATTGCGTAGTTAGATTGTAAAAATATGTCTATTTATAAAAAATTTAAAGAAAGCATTCTTGATGCAGCAAGCAAGCAACCACATGGTGGATGATTAACTATAAAATAAGTAAAAACCGCCGCTAGGCAGCAGATACTTCCTCCAAAGTTGAATTCAAAAACTCGGGCACTCAAAAGATGCTGAGATTTTAAACGTGAGCTGTTGGATTTCTCGAGATAAACAAACGATAGCCAATCGGACGGCCCTGATTTTAACTAGGGAAACGCAGGACAATGGGCCTCGTGAATCGAGCGGTTTAAACTCGGGTGCCTGCCACTGCCATCCATCTTTGTTGTTGGGCCCCCAACTAGTCAAAATGTTAAATGTATTTGATGCACAATTTTGGAAATTTGGAATTGGAAGGGGACACTTCCAAATGTTTGAAAATGTTCTTTTTTTTTTTTCTTTCTCTTTAATGTGAATTTATTGAGCATTTAATTATTTGCCGGTTCTACTCTTCTCCATTAAACAATTGAAAAAGATTGTCTTATCTAATCCTAGTTTATCTTTTTTTTTTTCCTAAAAAAACTGTTAATTTACTTTACCAAAACTTTTCATAGTAGTATAATTATAAAGGAAAGATCCGATGAATGAAAATATATATATCAATTAAAAATTATTTAATTATTATTTTTTTTAAATGATTTGATATATTATTTTTATTAAATTTAAAAAAATAATACATAATTATATTTTTTATATATATCATCCTAATCAATATTTAATAACACTATTAATATTTTCATAAAATAAATGATTTTTTTTTTAAATTATTTTTACTAGTAGTAAATGATTTCTATCAAAAGTTGGGATTGTTCATGGGACATACTTGAGTCAGATGTTAAGGGCCCTTAAATCAAATAATGCAAGGAATGTAGAACAACGCATTTTTTTGTTTTTGTTTCAACAAACGACAAATGTTACTGTGATTTTGAATCTAAAACTTGATGCTGCTATCAAACCTACAAGGACTTGGTGTCTTAATCTACTGCTATCAATTTCTTAGCCTTCTTTAAGTATCCTGACATGCCAATTCCAGGCCTCCAAAGGGAGCAGTAGATTATTAACAAATAAAAAAGAAGGAAGAAGCAGAAAACCTTATTTTGAGCCGCAATTAAAGAGCAAAAGTGATGATAGATGTTGAAACTAGTCATTGGCTTTATCCCAATCTGTCACTATCCAGCAAATATACGAACTCCCTGCTGACCACGTGAAAAACACCCTAATAATAAGTAATTGTTAAACTTGAAATTTGCAGAGTTTGGAGAAAGCAATTGAAGGAAAAAAGTCCATTTGCCAGTTGTGGATCAAATGCTTTGAGTTTTGAGTCCTACATCTGTTTCTTCCCCATATCATTTTAGGCCCCATCCAAAGAGATTCTTAATTCATCTCATCTCCTCCTCGTTTCAGGTGTGATGGAAATGGTGAAATTTATACAAAGGCTTAGGCCTTACCTGCACATAGGTTATGTGCCTGTCCTCTTTTTTTTTATTGATATTTGAGTCTAGAGTTTTCCATGATTGAATGGTCAGTGTCAGAGGATTGCAGGAGAAGGATGTTTATGAATACAAAGCACATGAGGGGGACATTCATAAAAAATAAATAAATAAATAAACTTTGAAAATTTGGCCCTGTCTGGGCCAGGGTCATATACTCATATTCAATTTCAATCCTAGCTATCTAATATCTATATAGGGAGGACGATAACATATTGAGATTTTACCCTTTTCCATCCTAAAATCAAGCTTAAAAAAGTTCCGAAATCCAGATGATATGCCGGTTGAAGAGATATACCGAATCAAAATAATATCATTACTAAGATCTTCTTGATTAAAGACATTGTTGAATATAAATCTAAACTACAGGGTCAAGCCCGGACTGCTACTGTATAGGGTTTGTTTGTCTACTCAGAGATAAATAATAAACACAGGATTTGTCTTTATCACACAAAACAAAAGCAAAATTGATGGAGGACTTCCTTCGGGCTTTATTCGGTTTATTTATTTTCATTGGGGATATATATTAAGCTACTGTTTAGAGTTTTATGGCTTGTAGCCATGAATTATGATTCCAGTGGTTGGTTATTTTGGATCAATAAGGATGATACAACATTTCAGTGTCACCACTCACCAATCAACAATCTGAACTGAAATAGTTATATGGAAACACCAAAGCATAAATTTAGTACAATTCCAACAAAAGCATAAATTGCTCATTAATTTTTTTTCTGTTCTCTCAAGGTTATATTACATCAAAACGAGTTCTACAAACCCAGTTCCCAATGTGTCAAACTGTCAAGGATACCTCAATTACATGCCCAAGCCAAATGTGTAACATTAATCAAACAAAAAAAAAATAGCAATACATACAAAAAGGCGAGGAAAGCAAGCATAAAAGAAAACCAGTAGCAGCACTCAACATGCTCCTACTTCAGGCAAACAATTTAACTCGGTGGCGTTTGCCTATCTCTCTCAACCTTCCGCATTCAAAACCAGGCCGTAGGCATCTGAGAATACGAAGCACACTCCAAAAGGGATGATAAAACAGAGAATTCTGATTGCTCGAGATAGTGCATCAGCTTCTAGGGAAAACATTCTTAAGAGGAAAGTTGGAACCTGCCGCTAGGTTTTTTTCTTCTCCATCCCTGAAATGTCCAAAACAAGAACAAAATCAGACCTTGGAATCCAAGGAAGCATGCACAGGCAATTACTCAGAAGAATGAAAGAAAAGAGAGAAAAGTAAAGATAGCTTAAAACTTACAAAGGCAACATAATACACGAAGGTCAATCCCGCTAGAACAATGAATGCAATTTGAAATATATTATACCTGTAATGCCAATATGCCCAACAACATCAGTAGAACACATGCATGCCTGATCAGGGTAAAACTGGGAATTTAAACAGTATAAACTCACTTGTACAAATATTTAATTCCACGAAGAGACTGCAATGTGTGGCCGAATATTTCCTGGGCAGCTGTTGCTTGAGCATAGTACCCAAATGCTGTGGCACAGAATTGTATGACACTGAAAACAGACAATATTAATGTCAAATACTGTTGAAAATTAAGTTCTCATTAAATAACAACATATAATTCCCTAATACAATTTTCAACAACCAAGAACAAACCTAGAGATAACATTTCAACAATGTTCTAATAGGAGACGCCTTGAGATAACATAGAAACAAGATTGAGTAAATGAGCTAAGTCACCAACCTTATTGAGCACAAAAGAATAAGTGCCACATTGAACAGAAAAGAGTTCATTAGTGTAGCTCCCCACCTACAAAAAAGTCCATTAAACATATGTCAGCCAGCTAGTGATTTTCTCAAATAGAAAATTAACCAAAATGCCATCAATATGAGATCCATTACTTCATAGGATGAATTGTAATGAAAACTAGTCTCAGACCAAGCATCATTGCACCAGCAATCACAGCAAGGAGAAGGTAGAAGCAAAAGAATGCAAATGCTGCAGTACCCAGAAGACCTGACAAAATAGAAAATATAGATCTCCATAAAAATCAAAAGCAGCAAAAAGAAAGAACTAAATTTGAAAATGGTTTAAGAATTACCCCATATATCATCCAGCTTGATAAAAACCTCATTCAGGAAGGGAGAAAGTGGTGGATCAATCAGAAGGTATATGACAATATGAGCAACCCAAGCCACTGAAACAATCAACCTAACAAAGTGAAGGACGAAATGCAAGTTAGATAACTCCTTTTAGCAAGTCCGAGGGCAATCTCATCAGTTTAGTAGATGCAAAGAGACTTTAATGAGTTTATTGTGATCCTTTATTCTAAGGATAGCAACAATTTATTTCTATTTGGTGCATATCTAAGGCTCACACTTTAAAATTTCCTATTATTTTAGCTTATTTACATTAAGCCTGTCTTCCAGAGGGTGCACGAAAATATCCAAACTCAATTGCTAATTCACGACAAAAAAATACGGCTCTAGACATAAAAAAACCATCTACTGCTACTAAAATACATGAACTGAGCACTCACCCTAATATTCCTAACACAAGTTTTGCCAAGTATCCAAGAACCGTCAACGCCCAGGATGTTTCAGCCTGAAATGTCATGGCAAAGGAGTTAAATACTGGAAGAGGGAAAAAAAGGTGGGGGGCGAGGGTATGGGACCGTAACCAAGCGTCATGCCTACACTAAGTTCAGCAAGTCATATTCGATACCTTTTCTCCCTGAGGGTACATCTCTTCCAAAAGCTTTACATCTTCTTCCAGCTGAAGCAACTCCTGCAGAGTTAATCAAGAATGTAGCAATTTCAATAGTCACGAATAATGAACAATGGCAAATATGTGAAAACACCATCCGACAGCTATTTTATCATCCCCCTAAAAAACATACTCTCACTAGAGTAACTTCAACTCTTTACTAAGAAACTGCTAAAGAAACTGCCACAAGTTAATATCATGGTCAAAATATAAGTAATCTTAAGAATCATAAAGATTATAACACAAGCCAAATTGTTGAAATAATATGATCTTTAAGCCCGATAGGAAAACTTAATAAACAGATAACATTAGAACTAGAGGGAGCTTCATCAACAAAATTATTATCAAATAGAATTCAAAGAAAAATGCAAATTTAGGACTTCCCACATACCTTTTCCACAGCCTTAACATTTTTACGCCACTTTCTACCCTTAGAACCACTTCTTTCTTCCTGATGAAGTGCATCAGCTGCTTTCTTCAGTTCTCTTGCCTTCTTACCAAATTCGGTTGCTTCCTAGAATATCGATTACAACTATGACTATGAGCAATTACAATACAATGTGCAAATATCAATACTATATTCCAACTCTAGTGCATGGTTTCATATGGCAAAACATAAGCAATAAAAAGAACACCTTAATATACTGTGAGCGAGTGATAACAGCCTTTGGACGGCGAATAAATGAAGCGATAAGTCCAAGAGGCAGACAAGCAATACCTACACCACCAAATATCTGACAGGAAATTTCAAGATGTAAGCAATATATTCTAGCAAAAAAGGTCAACATTTGCTATCCAAATTCCAATCAGAAATTTAATATTAAAATTAGCAAGAAATTCAATACCGAGAAAAGAACAGATCCAACAATTGTAGCAAGAGCAACAACATATTCTGGAAAGGTAGTGCGCATGGTCCATGTTTTCTCTGATGAAGCATTTGCAGTATATGCAGAGCACTGTAACCAAAGGGAAAATAAGGAAAGAGAAGGTAAAATAATGAGGCAAACCACAATAGTCTACTATACAGAAAGGATAAATTGCATATTAAATTGGAACATTAATTACTAACCGCACGTACACCACTTCCACCAATACATGGCTGACCGCTAGAGAAAGCCCAAGTACTTGGGAAATTAGTAGTGGCAGAAGACAGGTGCCTAACGGTAAAATCCACCTTTCCTACTAGCCCTGATATACCATCAAAAAGGATAAAATCAATGGTATGCCTACTATAATAAAACCAGAAAATACACTAACACTAACAATGAAAAATGCAAAAAGAATTGCAATGCCAGTATCAGTTCAAGCATGCATGTCTATTTAAAACATTTGCTAAGATCTTCCAAGTGTAAAAGCACCTTCAATTAAAATTTGTATTCAAAACAATAACTAAATATTCCAGTGATCAATATCATAGTCCTCCTATTCCTAAATTAATATTCAGCTCAATACTTCCATGGCACGATTAAAGAGAAAATGCTAATGAAATTAAAATTAAAAAGGGGGAAAAAAGAAAAACCAAACCGTATAGAATGCCGAGCAAGAGAGCACAAACAATTGCCGTTGTCACCACCCAAAGCAACGCGCTCTTTATCCGTTTGCCAACACTCCTGCAACCAAAACCAAATAGATGAAATAAAATTTAAAAATAAAAATAAAATAGAGGAATGCATCAATATAATCAATGGCTTTTAACAATCAAAGTCCTACAAACACATACTTATCTTGGTCTCCTTCGTAGTAGAACATGGCGAATGGGATTACAAAGAAAACGAGCACGGCATCGATGATATAAACGGCGAGCCAGAGATCTTTCATAGGCAAGGTGAGGTTACACGCGCCATTGTATATCGCGTTTCTACAGGCCTGCCGGTTGGCAACATCAGCCGGTAACATGAGTATGGAAATGGCGGCGACGGAGAGCCCAAAAACGACGACGAATTTGGGGAAATAGGCTTGATTAGCGTCATCCGGGTGCTGGTAATTGACGAGGAGATAGACATTGAAGAGGAACACTAGGACACATACGACTATGGCGACAATTACCAGAGCGAGGTTGAAATCGCCCATCGCTTTAAGCTCTCGATTCGAATTTTAATTTAAGATTTCTGTAGATCTGAGCTTTCTTCTGTGTGTATTTTTGAAAAGGAAAGGGGGAGGTTGGGCTCCGGTGAGGTGGTTTGTTGAATTTTGGGGTATTCTTGATGAGTTGGAGCTGAATGACATTATCGTCCTTGGAAAAATTGTTAATGGCGGGGTGAAAAACAGTTAGGAGGAGAGTTGGGGATGGGGTTTAATGTAAAATCATCTTATAACCCCGTGAGCATCGAACCAGCCTGTACAAAGCAAGAAGAAGCTTTTTTGTTTAAAATTTTTACATGTAAATAAGGCAAATTGAAATTAAGGCCGCTTTTATGAACAAAAAATAAATTAAGGCCGCTTTCTTTCTTTATTATTTTTTCGTTTATTAATGGTTAACTCCAAAGATAGGTGATTTTTTTTTTTTTGGGTGTTATTTCCAATAAAAACAACATATATGTTGATATTCAAAATTATTACATTACAATTTAGTAATTTACATGATAAAGCGTGTCATTGCATCCGATAGAGAAGTTCTTTTATATTTTAATTATTTTTTGAGTTTCTTTTTTCTTCATGATTATACCTTTCAATAATTATAAAAAAATTGATAACTCGTTTTAGACAGCTAAAAATTATAATAATTTTAGATAAAATCATTGTAGGTGTCATAGCGATTTTTTCGGACCGCTACGACGAATTTGATGAAAACACAAAAAATGGAGTCGCCACCAATCTTTTTTGCTAGGTGTGATTGGCCACCTATTAAAACCGGTTTAGTAAAACATTAATTAAAACATTTTGTAAAACCAATTTCGAAGTCCGCGCTTTGAACCAGAGAGAAAACAAAATCGGGTTCGGGAGTCGGTTACGTGCGGGGAAGGATTAGCACCCCCGCAACGCCCGTTTAGAAAACGGTACCACTTGATCACGTGTTGTCTTAAATCTCGATTTAATGGACTTGACATCACTATTTAAAAATAATTCTCTTTTATTTTCATTTTATTTTATTTAAAAAAAACATGTTTATTATTTTTTTGAATTTTTGAACTGTTTTTATTTTTTAAAAATCGAAAGTGAACGTAAATTTGTTATCGAAAATACTCATTAAATATTCCCGATACTCTCGGTGGTATTTAACGAGATCTTCTCACCTCAAGACATCTTAGGGATCACAACCGTGATATCTTTCGAATTCCGTCGTCGGCAATTTACATCCATTTTTTATTCAAATGCGTATGATGCGAATATTTAAATATCGAATGCATACGGCTTAATATATAACTATAAATTAAACATGCGAATCATAATATTAAGAACACGAGCAAGGCAAAATATCGAGCGCAATAAACATTCGCTCTTTATTCATTTTTTTTATTTTGATTATTTCCATTTTTTTTTAAGCGAAAACGAATTTTTATATCGAGCATGTCGCTAAATACTCCCACCACTTGTGATGATATTTAACGAAATTCTCGCACCTCAAGATATCTTAGGAATCACTACCGTGACGTCCTTCGAATTCCGTCGTCGGTAATTCGTATTTATTAAAAACTTTTTTTTTTGAAAGGTAAATTAAAATGCTTTTAATAATTATTTCCGAAATAAAAGAAATTATCTATGTAAGAGTAATTCCCGAATCACTCCGATACTTTCGATAGTGTCTCGATTATTATTCTCACTCGAACCTTTTCGAAAAACGATCGATACTCCGACCATCCGAGAAAGAGATCCGTTTTTAGAGAATTTTATTTACCGAAAATAATTTTAAAAAACATGTATTAATTAAAAATTATTATTTTAATATTTTAAAATCGAAATCGAATAACAAAAATATATCGAATGCCGGACAAAATAAATAAATACAAATAGTAAATGAAAATAAATAAGAAAATCATACTTGACGAATGTCGAGAATCTGAAAAATCAAAATGCCGGACTTTATCTTCGTAAAATCACCTGGTTTCTTTGGATCAGGGGGCCTCCTCCTTGGCTGAGGCTTCGGCCCTGGGGTTTTTTTTTCGGTTTATCTTGGGTTGATCTGGGGGGGTCGTCCGAATCGGGCCTCCTTCTCTGTGGAGGATCGGATCTGGAGGGTCCGAATCGGGCCTCCTTCATCCTTTTTTTTTCCTGTCTGGGGGTTTTTATGGAGGGGTTGGTTGCGTGTGGGGGGGGCTGCCGTGTGTGGGTGGCTGTGGTAGGTGGGTGGCGTGTGGCAGGTGGGTGGCGTGTGGGAAAGTGTGTCAGGGTGGCAGAGGCTTGAGTGTGGGGAGGCTGGTGGCAGGGAAAAGGGGGAGGCGGCTAGGGTTTCAGCAGAGGGGTTAGGTTGAAATGGGCCCGAAATTGGGCCAGTGGTTGGGTTTGGTTTATTGGGTCGGGCGTATGGGCCCGAAATTGGGCCTAGACAGCAGATTGGGCCTGCTAAATAGCAGGCCCTGTTTGCACATGGTCCGGGTCGGATTCGGATCCGACCCGGACGAAAATTGGTTATTACAGCTGCCCCTCTTTGCACATTGCTGAGAATCAGGAATAGGGCAAAGAAAGTATAACCAATTTTGTCCGGTTATTGAGATCTTTTTTTTTTTTAGCGAGGCTCTATCATTTGGAAAATAAATTGCTCCTCTAATCAGAGGCTCTACGACTTTGAAATTTAAATTGCTCCTCTCATCAGAGGCTCCACAACTTTGAAAATAAATTGCTCCTCTAATCAGAGGCTCTATCACTTGAAAAATAAATTGCTCCTCTCATCAGAGGCTCCACGACTTTGAAATTTAAATTGCTCCTCTCATCAGAGGCTCCACAACTTGGAAAATAAATTGCTCCTCTCATCAGAGGCTCCACGACTTTGAAATTTAAATTGCTCCTCTCATCAGAGGCTCCACAACTTCGAAAATAAATTGCTCCTCTCATCAAAGGCTCCACAACTTTAAAAATAAATTGCTCCTCTCATCAGAGGCTCCACAACTTTAAAAATAAATTGCTCCTCTCATCAGAGGCTCCACGACTTTGAAATTTAAATTGCTCCTCTAATCAGAGGCTCCACGACTTTGAAAATAAATTGCTCCTCTAATCAGAGGCTCCACGACTTTGAAAATAAATTGCTCCTCTAATCAGAGGCTCCACGACTTTGAAAATAAATTGCTCCTCTAATCAGAGGCTCCATCACTTGGAAAAATAAATTGCTCCTCTAATGAGAGGCTCCACAACTTTGAAAATAAATTGCTCCTCTAATCAGAGGCTCTATCACTTGGAAAGATAAATTGCTCCTCTAATCAGAGGCTCCACAACTTTGAAAATAAATTGCTCCTCTAATTAGAGGCTCTATCACTTGGAAAGATAAATTGCTCCTCTAATCAGAGGCTCCACAACTTTGAAAATAAATTGCTCCTCTAATCAGAGGCTCTATCACTTGGAAAGATAAATGAACTTCGAATTTTTTTGACAATGAGTTTGAACACAACTTAGATCATCACCTCACTTACTACCTTAGTCTTACGAAAGTGAAGACTCATTCTGGATATCCCCTCTCTTTCTCGTTTAGTTTTGAAATTCCTTGTCAGATTCTTCAGATATCGCCACTCGACTAATCATACCGAGGCTCGACCTTTGAGTTGTTTGACTTCGCAAGAATTGAAAATGGTACCCGGAGGTTTTGAAAAATGTCATTTTGAAAGATGCTACCCGGAGGTTTTTGGATACAGATACTTGGAGGTCTGAAAATGTTACTTCTTTGAAAGTGGTGCCCGGAGGTCTTATTCTAGACTTTGAGAATGATGCCCCGAGGTCTTGAAAACATGACTTTTCTTTGAAAATGGTGCCCGGAGGTCTTATCCGTGATTTTCGAGAATAGTGCCCGGAGGTCTTGAAAGAGGTGCCCGGAGGTCTTAGAATAGGTGCCCGAAGGTCTTCTTTCTTCCTAACTTTCCTTCTCTTTTGCTGTGCTCGGAGGTCTTGAAAATGTAACTCGGAGGTTTTAAAACGGATGCCCGGAGGTCTTCTTTTTTTTTAATTTTCTATCACTTTGAAAATAAATTGCTCCTCTAATCAGAGGCTCCACAACTTTGGAAATAAATTGCTCCTCTCATCAGAGGCTCCACAACTTTGAAAATAAATTCTTTTCCTGTGCCCGGAGGTCTTGAAACAGTTGCCCGGAGGTCTTTAAAACAGATGCCCGGAGGTCTTCTTTTTTCTAATTTCCTTTTTCTTTTGCTGTGCCCGGAGGTCTTAAAACAGATGCCCGGAGGTCTTTTTTTTAATTTTCTATCACTTTGAAAAATAAATTGCTCCTCTAATCAGAGGCTCCACAACTTTGAAATTTAAATTGGTCTTGGTGATCATACCTGAAGATCATATCTTGGAAGAAAATCCCACTAAATGTTCGAATTCAAATGTCAAAATTTCAAATAATCAATGCCATTCATGAAATGTGAATGTCATGTGATGTCAATGCGTATGCCCCTGATGATGCATGTGCAAGTACCTTCGGATACTGTACACATTTTACGACACGATGTAGATGCAAAACTTAATAAATATGAGAATGTTCATGAATGATGCGAATGCCCCCAATTATTTTTTTTGATCTTGGTTTAGCTTTCCAAATTGTTTTTCCTCTTCGAAACAGAGTGTATCCTAAAACGCTCGTGCCTCGTAAGAGATCAACATTTTTCTTCACTTTGGAACTATCCCTTTGCCCCGATAGTTTTTCAACATCAACTGGAATCCGAGTGTTCATTTATTCTACCTCAATAGTTCCATGCCTCTGGGCCAAAAGAACCTTCGTCTTATGCCAACATCGAAAATGGTTTCTTCCAAAAATATTTTCATTTATCTGCTTTTGCTTGCTTCTTTTTTTTTTGAAAAATGTTTGCTTATTTACTGAAAACTTTTGAGCTGAAAATGTCATCGTCTGATATTGTGATATCCACATCTCTTGAAAATTGATGATCACCTGTTAGAAGTTTTTCTGAATGTCCATTCGGCTTTTTTTTCAAATTAAGTCGGAAGGCTTGGTACCACAAGATTTTGGTTGATCCAAGGAGACTTCACAACAGGAAAAATGTATATCCTTTCTAGACTCACAAATGGAACAGATTTTATAGAACATGATTTTTTTGGACTCGAACAAATTCAACCTTCTTTTAGTTTCCAAATCATGGCGTTTTGACATACGTCAAGGCTAGCTGGGGTGTTCAAACTAGAGAATTAATTCTGGAAAGGAAAACGGTCTCAGTTTTTTTTAAAGTCAAACCTCCAAACGAGAGTTGACAGTTTTGGAATATTTTGGAATTCCCAGATGTTCCTTAAGTTCTTCAAAATGACTTCTTCTTTTGTTATGGCCTCGACGATACCATAAGCAACACCGAAATTCTCCCATTTTACTCTAGACTGCCCATGTCGGGTTTTCACCCTAGAGTCTCCTTCTTTCCATCTTTTCATTTTTTTCTTAAATGTTTCACCATGCATTCAAGAAATCAAGACTTATCCAAAAAAGATTTTTAACCAGAAAGGAGATCGAAGTCTCATGCATTTCTCTAAGAATAGACTCATCAATTTAAATGACCATGCTCGATCAAAATGGTCTTTTCCAGGTACGTAATTGATAACTCGTATAATTATATAGTTTTTAGTTATGTTTTATTATTGTTTTGTGTCAAATACGAGTTATTATTGTTTAGTCTAATTGTGTTTATGATCTTTTATATTTTTATGTAATTTGGTGTTTTTCACAAGTTTATTTGAGTGATTTCAGATTACTAGAATTAAGGGCAAATCCAGTTCAGTTCCAGTTCCGACACCTTTTGCCATATCAGCTATATCTCGAGTTTCACTGAAGCAATAAGGCTGAACTTTGTATCCCTGCAAAGCTAAGAGGCATATCTATCTTTTTCATGTTTTACACTTCTTGAAACGGAGTCGTTTTCCCTAGCGAAATCGACCATCAAGTTGGCTGATGTGCAATGACGTCTGTTCTGCACCGTTTTGGTATTTTGACCATATCTCCCGATCCACGTGCGCAAATGATCTGATTCCAACTGCTATGGATCCGTAACTGATAGGGGTATATTTTTCTAGAAGACCATTTTATCAGATCGAGCCTCCAACATTGACAAAATCGACCATCAAGCTGGCTGATCAGAATTGTCATACAATATGACGAAAATTGTTAGAAAAATGCACCCACCTATTATACCTACCTTTGAAATTTGTAAAGCTTGTCTCTTGTCATTTAGCCCTCCAAAATGTGTATAAATAGAGGGCCTTGGATGAGTATTGGGATACATTGATACATTGGTAGGATATTAGCCATTGTAATAAAATTCTCTAAGTTTTCTTTTTCTTTCCTTTCTCTAGTTTTCTTTTTCTTCTTACATTTCTTTTCATTTTATTCATATCTAGTATGTGTTTCTAATCATATTGTTGAGGTGATGAGGTGAAGCTCTTGGTAAATGCTAAGGTTAGTCTCTTAAACATGAGCTAAAATGAATCATCATTTATAAGCACTAGCATAGATAATATTTTCTTTTGGTTTAAAATCATACTTGCAAAGTAGAGATCTTGATTCATTATTGACAATGAAAATGGCACAGTAAATGCTTGGTTTCATAACCTTGATTTGTTGTAGACATATACCTTGGCATAAGGAATGCTTGGACTCTTTTTATGAGTTTTGAGGACACCAAATGAACATAATATCATATGCTATGGACGTTGGACAATTTGGACTGAATTGCTAAACCTTCCGATTGGAACCTCCCTTATGTGTGGATTTCAATTGTGTAATAAAACAAGATTAATCTTAGCATAACACCAAGAGTGGATTCTCTAACCTCAACATCTTTTCTTATTGTTTTTATATCTTGTTTAATTTCTTTTATTTTATTTTCTTTATTTTGTTCTCTAATATCTTGTTTATCTTGTTTTGTTGTTGATTCTCTAATATCTTGTTTACTTTATTTTTCTTATATATTTATAAACTTATACTTACTAATACGCTTCCCTGTGGTTCGACCTCGGACACCCGAGAATTTATTACTTGAACATAACCTGCACTTGGGTTTACGACTCTTAATTGAGTCTCCATCAAGTTTTTGGCGCCGTTGCCGGGGAAGCAATACTAAGTATATAAGTTTATAAGTATATTTATTTTTATTGGCTGGTTATACCGCCTAATTTGTATATTAACTTTGTTTTATTTTTATTGGCTGGTTATACCGCCTAATTTGTATATTAACTTTGTTTTATTTTTATTGGCTGGTTATACCGCCTAATCTGTATATTAACTTTGTTTTATGCTTGTTTGGCGACGTGATTTTAGATCTCGTCGTTTAGTTAGATTTTATTGTGAAACTTTTTCAGGTAATCTTTCTAATACAACTCCTACCATGGCTGACAATGAAAGTGTTCATGCTGAAGATGAGAACAGACAAGTACGCACCATGCGTGACTACTTGCAACCAACTCGAAGCTCATCACCCTCTTGTTTTATTTT
Source organism: Fremontodendron californicum (assembly GCA_030761205.1). NCBI lineage: Eukaryota > Viridiplantae > Streptophyta > Magnoliopsida > Malvales > Malvaceae > Fremontodendron > Fremontodendron californicum. The sequence goes on along the minus strand of JAULJL010000009.1, from coordinate 5,167,091 downwards.
TCCTCTCAATGCAAACAACTTTCGTTTTAAACCAGGTATGATAGCTTTGCTTCCAAATTTCCATGGGTTAGAATTGGAAAGTGCTTACTCGTTTCTAAAAGACTTCGAAGATGTATGTGTCACCTTTAATGACCAACAATGTACAAATGAAATTGTCAAGCTAAAATTATTTCCTTTTTCTTTAAAAGATAAAGCAAAAATTTGGCTTCATAATTTAAAACCAAGGTCAATTGGCACATGGCAAGAATTACAAACTGAGTTTCTAAATAAATTTTTCCCAGCACATAAAACTACTGCTTTGAAAAGACAGATTCAAAATTTCAATCAAAATCAAAATGAAGCATTTTTTCAGTGCTGGGAGCGTTTCAAAGATTTGTTAAGTTCTTGTCCACATCATGGTTTTGAAAAATGGCGTCTTATTAGTTTCTTTTATGAAAGTTTAACTCCCGAAACTAAACAATTTGTTGAAACAATGTGTAACGGTGAGTTTCTAGAAAAAGAACCTGAAGAAGCCTTTGACTACCTAGACCATTTGGCAGATAACTCTCAAGCCTGGCACACAGATAATTCCTCTGAAAGTTCCAATAGATCTAATCTTGTTTCTAACAGAGGTAAATATCATTTTAGTCAAGAAGATGAGATAAAAGCTAAAGTAGCTAATTTGGCTAGAAAGATTGAAGCCATGGAACTTAGAGAAGTAAAAGAAGTCAAAACGGTTAAAAATGAAGAAAGTTGTGGAATTTGTGAAATCATGGGACACCCCACTTCTGAATGTCCAAACATTCCCATTCTTAAAGAAGTGTTGCATGATCAAGTAAATTCCATAAACACATTTAAAAAGCCTTTTCCTTCTCCTTACTCTGAAACGTATAACCCTGAATGGAGAAATCATCCCAACTTCAGTTGGCGGAATAATAATCATGTTCAGGTACCACAATCTCAAAAGCCGGGCAACACTTTTTCCTATCAACCTTCACGTGTACAAACCTTGGAAGAGACATTGCAAGCATTCATGCAAACACAAGCAAATGTGAATAACCAAACTTCACAGGACATCAATGAGATCAAAAACACCTTGTCCACATTGACAGCTTCATTACGCACTCAAGAAAAAGGTAAGTTTCCTGCTCAACCTCAGCCTAACCCTTCTACTCAATGTCTTGTTTCTTGCTCCAATGAAACTCAACAGGAAAATGCCAGTTCTATCACAACTCTTCGAAGTGGAAAGGCAATTGACAAAAGCATTCCATCAAAAGACCAAGATCCTCCTTCCCCTCCGAAAAGTAATGGTAAGGATGATGGTAAGTCTGAACTTCTTGAAAATTTGGACAAAGAAAAAGGTATGCATCCTGCTCATTTTCCTCAAAGGTTGCAAACAATAAAGAATTTGAATCAAAATGCAGAAATTTATGAACTTTTCGAACAAGTTAAGATTAACATTCCTTTATTGGATGCAATCAAACAAGTTCCATCTTATGCTAAATTTTTGAAGGACATGTGCACATTTAAAAGGAAACATAATGTACAAAAGAAAGCATTTCTGACGGAAAGTGTGAGCTCAATCATTCAGCACCTTACTCCACCAAAATTCAAAGATCCTGGATGTCCAACAATCTCATGCATCATTAGAAACACTAGAATAGAACGTGCATTGCTTGATCTTGGTGCTAGTGTTAATCTTTTGCCTTTTTCTGTTTATCAACAGTTAGGTTTAGGTGAACTCAAGGAAACACCTGTTACACTTCAACTAGCTGATCGTTCTGTAAAAATTCCTCGAGGGATAGTTGAAGATGTTTTGGTTCAAATTGATAATTTTTACTTCCCTGTTGATTTTATTGTTTTGGACACACATCCTGTTTCGAATCAAAATGTTCAAATTCCTGTTATATTAGGCCGTCCATTTCTTGCAACTTCTAATGCTCTGATAAATTGCAGGAATGGTATGTTGAACATTTCTTTTGGAAATATGACTTTAGAATTAAATGTGTTCAACACTTGCAAGCAACCTGGTGATGATTCAGAAGTACATGAAGTGGATTTCATTGAAGAACTTGTTCATGAACATCTCACCACTACCACATTCCATGATCATTTAGAAGCTTATTTAATTGAATGTGAGTTTGATAATGCTTCAGAAATTTCACACACTGATTCTTTGTTAAATTCTTTTCAGGATAAGCATCGTTGGAAACAAAAGTTTGAGGAACTCCCATCACTCACAAATGTCACTGTACCATCAACTATTGAACCGCCCAAGCTGGATTTAAAACCATTGCCATCCGAGCTAAAATATTCCTTTTTGAAAAAAATTCCTTCTCAATGGAGCCCCCAAGATAAAAGGAAGTTTCTGAATGAGGTAAAGAAGTTCTACTGGGATGACCCTTACTTGTTCAAATATTGTCCTGATCAAATTTTTCGAAGATGCATTCCCGACAATGAGTGTGGATTTTACTGGCCAACTTTATTCAAAGATGCATATGAGAATTCTAAAATTCATAAAGAAAGAACTAAAGCCTTTCATGACAAGTTAATTTCAAGAAAAACATTTGATGTTGGGCAAAAAGTTCTACTTTATAATTCTAGACTTCACATATTTCCTGGTAAGTTGAGATCAAGATGGACTGGCCCATTTGTGGTTAAGCATGTGTATCATTATGGAGCAGTTGACATTGAGAATCCTCAAAATGGTAACGTATTCAAGGTAAATGGACAAAGACTCAAAATCTTTTTGGAAAATCATGTTACTCAAGAAGAGGTTGTTTTTCTTTCTGATCCTTGTTTTGAAAATAACTAGATGTAAATATAATTTTTACTAATCTTCAAAAAAAAAAAAAAATTTGTTGTGTTTTAAGACATTTAGAAGTATTCATTCTGAACAAGGTCTGAGTAAGGGAGACTTGAGACATACCTTGTCAGTTTGATTTTAACCTTTTTATGTTTACTTGTTAATTTTTGTTTAGTATTTTAGGATTATTTAGGTTGCATGAGTTTGTTTTGTTTTGAGTCTTAGTTGTTCATATTCTTATGTTATTAGTTCTTTTCTCTTACACATGATTCTTTCATTTGGGTTAATAGACTTACATTGAGGACAATGTAAGAATTAAGTGTGGGGGGAACGATTTAGGATTTCTTTTATTTTTGTCTACTATTTTTTTTTATGAGTCTTTATTATTATTATTATTATTTTAATGTGTTCTAGTTCCTTTTTAATACAATGATGAGATATGAATTGCATAAGTCTAAAACAGATTTATTAGTGAGAAGATTTTCATGAGAATTGAGCTTGATGTCAACCTTTTTATGAGCCAATGTTAATATGATATGTTGATTGAGAAAGAAGCATGTTTAGACTTAATCTGACTTGTATAATCATCCTTGTGAGTTTTTGAGCCTATAATGATTGATGCATTATACAAATCAATCTAATTTCTTTCTTGAGTGCTCTTATGATTACATGATTCTCTAGAACTTGCTTTAAACCGTTTGAGACTATATTGATACATGTGACAACATGAATATGATAGAGGCATTAGGATTATAACCAGAGCCAAACAGCCATCCATTATTAATGTTCTAAGAGAACATCCCCACTAGTGAGCCAATTTGAGCCTACATTAAATATGCTATTTTATTGGTAACCAGAACTTACACCTTGCCTAAATATACTTATATCCTTACCCTTGTTCTAAAGATGGATTATATATTTTGAGACATATTGCAAAAACAAGGGATACTTTTTGAAAATTTGGGTTAGAACGAAAGATAAGTGTAGGGGAGGAGAGAGGCAAAAGTCAAGAGAAAAAGAAAGGGATCATTGTCAAATACATTCCCATATTAAAAAAAAAAAAAATCTCTTGAACTTCTAGTTAAAGTAAAGAAAAAGATGTTACAAAGTTGGTTAGAATGAAGCAAAGGCTCAACATGAATATTTAGCCTATGTTATTATGTGTTTTATAAGAGTTTTGAGAAGTTTTATTCGTATGATCTTATTATGTCTCTAAACTCTATGAACTCTTTGGAACCTTTGTGATATCTTTATCCTTTTGTTCTTTAACCACATTATAACCCTTTGGCCCCATTACAACCTTGAAAAAAGACCTCTTGATTTATGAAGTTGTATGATCTAAATAGTGGAGAATAGGTGGACAAGCAAGCATATGGTAGAACTGTTTTCATGAGATTGATTGAGTGTAAACACTTTACCACTACTTTAAAGAGTGAAAATCATGAGAGTATAGTGAGAAGTTGAGATTAAGTTGAATATGCACTATTTTGATTGAAATATGTTAATATTGGCTTAACTCATTTATTTACATTCAAGCATGAATTTTTGTGAAATTCTTTGAGCTATTGATTAGTTTATAAGACTTGTTCAAAGATTGTCTCTAATTTATATTGAAAGGATTAGGAGTAAATATTTTTAGTGTATGTAGTTTACTTATATTTTAGTTTTTCAATGTTTGTGGGTATCGTTCTAGCAAACCCTCACGAGACTAAACTCGTCCACTAGGGACACCTAGGGGTTTAAAGGCTTGTGTCACATGCTAAGTGCCACCGTGATTTCCTACGAAAATGGATTAGATTAGATTTTCTTATTTTATTTTTATTGAGTCGTTGCTAGGGACTAGCAACAATCTAAGTGTGGGGGTGTGATAACTCGTATAATTATATAGTTTTTAGTTATGTTTTATTATTGTTTTGTGTCAAATACGAGTTATTATTGTTTAGTCTAATTGTGTTTATGATCTTTTATATTTTTATGTAATTTGGTGTTTTTCACAAGTTTATTTGAGTGATTTCAGATTACTAGAATTAAGGGCAAATCCAGTTCAGTTCCAGTTCCGACACCTTTTGCCATATCAGCTATATCTCGAGTTTCACTGAAGCAATAAGGCTGAACTTTGTATCCCTGCAAAGCTAAGAGGCATATCTATCTTTTTCATGTTTTACACTTCTTGAAACGGAGTCGTTTTCCCTAGCGAAATCGACCATCAAGTTGGCTGATGTGCAATGACGTCTGTTCTGCACCGTTTTGGTATTTTGACCATATCTCCCGATCCACGTGCGCAAATGATCTGATTCCAACTGCTATGGATCCGTAACTGATAGGGGTATATTTTTCTAGAAGACCATTTTATCAGATCGAGCCTCCAACATTGACAAAATCGACCATCAAGCTGGCTGATCAGAATTGTCATACAATATGACGAAAATTGTTAGAAAAATGCACCCACCTATTATACCTACCTTTGAAATTTGTAAAGCTTGTCTCTTGTCATTTAGCCCTCCAAAATGTGTATAAATAGAGGGCCTTGGATGAGTATTGGGATACATTGATACATTGGTAGGATATTAGCCATTGTAATAAAATTCTCTAAGTTTTCTTTTTCTTTCCTTTCTCTAGTTTTCTTTTTCTTCTTACATTTCTTTTCATTTTATTCATATCTAGTATGTGTTTCTAATCATATTGTTGAGGTGATGAGGTGAAGCTCTTGGTAAATGCTAAGGTTAGTCTCTTAAACATGAGCTAAAATGAATCATCATTTATAAGCACTAGCATAGATAATATTTTCTTTTGGTTTAAAATCATACTTGCAAAGTAGAGATCTTGATTCATTATTGACAATGAAAATGGCACAGTAAATGCTTGGTTTCATAACCTTGATTTGTTGTAGACATATACCTTGGCATAAGGAATGCTTGGACTCTTTTTATGAGTTTTGAGGACACCAAATGAACATAATATCATATGCTATGGACGTTGGACAATTTGGACTGAATTGCTAAACCTTCCGATTGGAACCTCCCTTATGTGTGGATTTCAATTGTGTAATAAAACAAGATTAATCTTAGCATAACACCAAGAGTGGATTCTCTAACCTCAACATCTTTTCTTATTGTTTTTATATCTTGTTTAATTTCTTTTATTTTATTTTCTTTATTTTGTTCTCTAATATCTTGTTTATCTTGTTTTGTTGTTGATTCCCTAATATCTTGTTTACTTTATTTTTCTTATATATTTATAAACTTATACTTACTAATACGCTTCCCTGTGGTTCGACCTCGGACACCCGAGAATTTATTACTTGAACATAACCTGCACTTGGGTTTACGACTCTTAATTGAGTCTCCATCAGTAATGTAGGCCGAGGTTCGAGGTACTGAAAGAAAGATAGATAGGCCCAAACATGTGTTTAAGGTGATCAAATCAAGGACCATTTCATGAGGAGGATTCTCTTCGAAACATTTGTCTTTGCTGAGCTTTTCTCTTCATCCGATGATTTTCATCCGTTCTTTTCTTCCTTTTCTGTTTTTGCTTTCATCTTTCTTTTTATCTTTTTTTTTTTTTTGCATCTCTATTTTGACAAGGTGAGCCCGTAGTCATTTGGAAGCTCAGATTTCTCTTTGATTCACGACATTCTTTTTCGTTTTTGAACCAAGACTTCACTATCCGTGACCTTTGAAAAGATCCTTCCTCGAATTTGCCCCCTAGTGTGGAGGGTGATCCTTGATCGGGGTTGAAAGAACAAAATTATTCACTAGGCTCAAAAGGGGTAGCAAAAGGATATTTTCTATTTTGTGAAAGGATGATGAAAGATGGCCATTTTTCATCTCGAACACAAGCACGTAAATCGAAGAGTCATTCCTTAGAGGAAAAGGTTTTTTTCTTTGCTGAAACCGTCTTGAATTTCATAAATGCATGATGTCACACTCATTTTTCATTTTTCTCTTTTTTTTTTCTTTCATTTTTTCTTTTTTTTTTGATGCATGCTCCGAAAATTACTTCATCTTTATCCATCACGTGTCCTCCGTATCTACAAATGATGCACCATTTGATTGGTCATGAGAATTCGTATCATAACGAGGAACACCTCGAGTCTTTTTTGCTCTCCGAAGGGACAAGAAAGAATATGGCTCGAAAACAGCTTTTTTCTAGAAACACGAGAAAATCAGGTTTAATCATTGTTACCCGAGACGTTTATCATGAAGGGACGTCTGGGCAACTCTTGTTTTGTGGTTACGGAAAGGGATGTGAATGTTTTGGCATAACCTTGACACACATCAATTTACCATAATCCAGATTTTTGAAAAAGGTTTCACTTGTTTGACACACAAAAAGCTCAGATTTTTTTTTTCTTTTCAAAAGTTTGTTCCATTGCTCATAACCTAAACTAGGATCTGCATTTTCCTTATTGCACTGACTATGGTTTCTGAAATTCAACCATATATTACTGCAAGCATTGGTTTTTTCAAACTCAAAAGATTCAAGCATGGGCAAGTCCGAAAGAGAGATGGAAGGATGTTGGGTCATTCCTAACAATGATCATCAATAATCTCAAGATATCTCATCATTTCTTAACGTGAAGAAAGATTTTTTCTTTTAAGAATGCGCTCTTCAAAAATCAAGAATTTCTTTAATGTTTGTTTTTGCAAATTCAAGTTAAAGCACAACAAACACAAAGCTTTTGAAATTCAAAAATTATTTATTTCATGATGTCAACATAAGACAAGTGCTTTCATGATGAGGCATAGAACTACATGCATATTCCTTGATGCTTGTTGACATGCTTTTAAAGGTAACCATTCTCATCCTCCAAATCCGTGTCGAAGAAACCGATTTATGGCAATGCGGATTTCCATTGTTCGACTAGCTCTGGAGTCAAAATGCCATCGTGGACCAAAGCTTCAATCTTTTTCTTCAGTCGTCTGCATTTTTCAGTTGAATGTCCAATTGCCCCCATGTGATACTCACACTTGTTGTTCGGGTCATAACTCCTTGCTGATGGATTTGGAGCTGTTTTCAAAGGCACAGGGGTGAGATATCGGTTTCTTATTAGTAATTGCAACAGGTCAGAGATTGGGACTGAAAATTTCTCTTGGTTGCCCCTCGGTCGTTTCTGGGAAACATGCCTAGTTGCAAGGGCTGGCATAGAATGATGTGTTTGAATATCTGGAGGGTAAGGATAATGACTTGAAGAGACATTGGTAGAGTAACATGATTGATACGGAGAGACCCGGGGATACGGAGTGAATTCTCCCATAGTCTGGACATGTTCCTCCTTCCTTTCAGGTGTCTCGTTTCCCTCGGTATTGGATGTCTCATCTCCTTCGAGTTTTCCGTTCTTGATAGCATTTTCAATCATCTCTCCTGAGGTTACCATATCTGCAAAATTCTTTGTGGCATTGCCAACGAGTCTATCATAGTACGGAGCGTGTAGTGTACTCACAAAAAGGACAGTAATTTCCTTTTGAATCAGAGCCGGTCGTACTTGGGTGGCCATGTCCATCCACCTCTGAGCATATTCTTTGAAGCTCTCAGTGGCCTCTTTCCCCATATTTTGCAAGGTCAACCTATCTGGTGCCATGTCGATCATGTGCTTATACTGAGTCTTGAAAGCTTTTGCCAGATCTTTCCAAGAACGGATACAGACCCGATCCAATTGATTATACCATCTCGCAGCCGATCCTGTTAGACTGTCTTGGAAGCAGTGGATTAACAGCTTGTCATTGTTGGTGTAGCCAGCCATTCTCCGACAAAACATCATGATGTGGATTGATGGACATTTCGATCCGTCATACTTTTCAAATTCAGGGACCTTGAATTTTGGCGGAATCACCAAATCTGGGACCAAGCTGAGCTCATTCGGATCCATATTCCCGAAAATGTCTATCCCTTCTATGGCTTTGAGTCTCTCTTCAAACAGATCATACTTCTGTTGCACCTCTGCGTCTTTCACTTGCTCTGCCACACGTTTTTTCAGCTTTTCTTGTTCTAGTGAACCATCTTGGCTTGGAATAACAACCGAGTCTGAGGGGTGAAATTCCGAGTTCAGTTGAAATTGTCCTTGGCCTCGTTGACTCGATAGGTGAATCGGATCTTCGTTGTCGTTTACTCGAGGTCGAGGTTCTCCCCTTATGATCGATCCTTCAGCAACCCATTTTCCTCGAGTCAGTCTAGTCATCATTTCAATCATCTTGTCTATTTGCTCACGTGACTCCTCTCGAGATTTTATGATCTGTTCCCGTGTTTCTTGCTGAGATCTGGCTAACTGTTCTTGTAGTTCTCTCTGTGCTCTTTCCACTCTATCCAGTCTATTTTGTTCATCCTCCATGATTCCGGCCTGTGTCATAGAGGCACGCAGTGATTCTCTGATTTGGAAGAGAAGACCTTTCAAAGCTAAACCGACTTCTTTTTTATTCCTCTCAAGTGTGCTTCATGATGCATGAGCTATGAATGCCGTGAATGTAACACGATGCCCATATGATGCATGTAAAGAATAAACAAATTAATGCATGAGTATATACAATGAGTGACCATGTATGTCACGGAATGCATGACCTTATTGTTATGAATGCAATCACGATGTTGATATGATGCATGTAAAGAGTAAATAAAATGATATACTGGTATATACGAAGAACGATCATGTATGTCACTAATGCATTCTACAATGAATGACCATGCATGTTACAATTGCAATATGATGCGAATTTGATTTGTCTAAAGAATAAACAAATTAATGCATGAATATATACAGAAAACTATTCATGATTTGGACTGAACTTGATCATTCAACAATTTTATTGCACAAACTTTGCCCCCAAATTCAATCCGCAAAATTTTTTTGTTTTTTTTTTGTTTTGAATTTTTTTTTTTGAAAAATGTTTTTTTTTTTTTCGTAAAAATCAAAATATTATTTTCACAAGCCAATTTTTATCAAAAACTTGGTAGTGGGTCTTATTACGGCACAAATGTCCGAGTATTTATTCAACACTACCGGTTTGCAATCCTCATTTAATCAACAACAAGTGTCTATGCGGTTTATCAAATGAGATTATTATCACCGTGAAATCAAAAATACAACTATAAATGTACATGCTTTATTTACAAGTGCATTAGTGCATGAAATGTACGAGATGTACGAAAAGAAAGAATTTTCATATTTACAAACACAAAAAGTTAGCGAACATTTGCTCCGACAGTATCGACTTATTTAAGCATCACGATGCCTTCGGAGCGAAAAAGGAAACTGAATTGCGGGTAGCACGATGTGCGTTCATCATTACCCGATTTACAGTTCTTGTTCGGAATGTAAACAAATAGCGAAAGATCACCATGTTCCTTCCAAATTTTGAGGATATTCGATCGGAAATTCGATATGGCTCTACTCAAGTTCACTACATGAGGTTGAGTTAGGTTCTAAAAGGCTCCAAATTGCTCCTTACTGTCGCCCGTGAAGGCTAGTAAGGCATCCCGATTTAAACGGGTTCAATTTGTTGAAGAGATTTTTCGCTAGCCCGTGCGGAGGTTATTGCCTCTCGAGAGCGTAGGTACTTTTTCTCTTCTAAAAGTGTTTCGCTAGCCCATGCGGAGGTTATTGCCTCACGAGAGCGTAGGTACTTTACTTTCACCTAAAGGGATAAAGCTCGGGCATAGAGCTTATGTATGAAATGCACGTGCTCGTATGTGAGAAGGAAAAAGCAAACCTTCGACTATTTGTCTACGACTCTTTATTCTAAACATTCCAAGATTTTAAAAAAAAATAAATAAACGACATAAAAAAAAATATGAATCAAGAAATAACATATATCAAAGTGTAATTGCAAGCAAAATAAAAATAGAGAAAGTAAAGAGAATCAAAATTAAATACCGATTAAATCCATTAATTCGAGATTTTAAAACAACACATGATCAATTTGTGGCTCGACTCTCAAAGTGTCCCCAGCGGAGTCGCCAAGCTGTCATAGCGATTTTTTCGGACCGCTACGACGAATTTGATGAAAACACAAAAAATGGAGTCGCCACCAATCTTTTTTGCTAGGTGTGATTGGCCACCTATTAAAACCGGTTTAGTAAAACATTAATTAAAACATTTTGTAAAACCAATTTCGAAGTCCGCGCTTTGAACCAGAGAGAAAACAAAATCGGGTTCGGGAGTCGGTTACGTGCGGGGAAGGATTAGCACCCCCGCAACGCCCGTTTAGAAAACGGTATCACTTGATCACGTGTTGTCTTAAATCTCGATTTAATGGACTTGACATCACTATTTAAAAATAATTCTCTTTTATTTTCATTTTATTTTATTTAAAAAAAACATGTTTATTATTTTTTTGAATTTTTGAACTGTTTTTATTTTTTAAAAATCGAAAGTGAACGTAAATTTGTTATCGAAAATACTCATTAAATATTCCCGATACTCTCGGTGGTATTTAACGAGATCTTCTCACCTCAAGACATCTTAGGGATCACAACCGTGATATCTTTCGAATTCCGTCGTCGGCAATTTACATCCATTTTTTATTCAAATGCGTATGATGCGAATATTTAAATATCGAATGCATACGGCTTAATATATAACTATAAATTAAACATGCGAATCATAATATTAAGAACACGAGCAAGGCAAAATATCGAGCGCAATAAACATTCGCTCTTTATTCATTTTTTTTATTTTGATTATTTCCATTTTTTTTTTAAGCGAAAACGAATTTTTATATCGAGCATGTCGCTAAATACTCCCACCACTTGTGGTGATATTTAACGAAATTCTCGCACCTCAAGATATCTTAGGAATCACTACCGTGACGTCCTTCGAATTCCGTCGTCGGTAATTCGTATTTATTAAAAACTTTTTTTTTTGAAAGGTAAATTAAAATGCTTTTAATAATTATTTCCGAAATAAAAGAAATTATCTATGTAAGAGTAATTCCCGAATCACTCCGATACTTTCGATAGTGTCTCGATTATTATTCTCACTCGAACCTTTTCGAAAAACGATCGATACTCCGACCATCCGAGAAAGAGATCCGTTTTTAGAGAATTTTATTTACCGAAAATAATTTTAAAAAACATGTATTAATTAAAAATTATTATTTTAATATTTTAAAATCGAAATCGAATAACAAAAATATATCGAATGCCGGACAAAATAAATAAATACAAATAGTAAATGAAAATAAATAAGAAAATCATACTTGACGAATGTCGAGAATCTGAAAAATCAAAATGCCGGACTTTATCTTCGTAAAATCACCTGGTTTCTTTGGATCAGGGGGCCTCCTCCTTGGCTGAGGCTTCGGCCCTGGGGTTTTTTTTTCGGTTTATCTTGGGTTGATCTGGGGGGGTCGTCCGAATCGGGCCTCCTTCTCTGTGGAGGATCGGATCTGGAGGGTCCGAATCGGGCCTCCTTCATCCTTTTTTTTCCTGTCTGGGGGTTTTTATGGAGGGGTTGGTTGCGTGTGGGGGGGGCTGCCGTGTGTGGGTGGCTGTGGTAGGTGGGTGGCGTGTGGCAGGTGGGTGGCGTGTGGGAAAGTTTGTCAGGGTGGCAGAGGCTTGAGTGTGGGGAGGCTGGTGGCAGGGAAAAGGGGGAGGCGGCTAGGGTTTCAGCAGAGGGGTTAGGTTGAAATGGGCCCGAAATTGGGCCAGTGGTTGGGTTTGGTTTATTGGGTCGGGCGTATGGGCCCGAAATTGGGCCTAGACAGCAGATTGGGCCTGCTAAATAGCAGGCCCTGTTTGCACATGGTCCGGGTCGGATTCGGATCCGACCCGGACGAAAATTGGTTATTACAGTAGGTATGCAATTTTGAAAAAAATGTAAGCAACAAGTATCTTATTTATTAAGATTTGACATGCGATACTTCTTAAGTTTAAAAAATTAAGACACGATAACCACAAGAATACCATAATTGAAAATATATTAATTATGAATAAATATATATTAAATGATTCAATTTTATGTATAATTAATTTATTTTTTTTTTTATCAAAATAATTTTCTTCTAAAATATTCTAAGCAATCAAATTAATTTTTGATTATTAATTGTGATTTTAAATAATTTTATTTCATCAAAAACTAATTAAATATTTTAAAATTATGTTAAAACTTAAATTCATATAATTATTATTTAATTAAAAATTCAAGATATAGTTTTTTTTTTTTTTTTTTGCAATATCTAATTTGAAATGTAATTTGGATTGACTATTGACTCTTGATCTAAACCAAAATTATAATTGCAAGAAAAGTCTTAACATCTATTAATCTTTCCTCTTCTCCGATAGAATCATAGTCTTTTTATTCTTTTTTTTTTCTTTCTTTGCAGTCATCAACTCAAACATTGTAGACACTCGTTTTTGATCAATAACATTTCATGCAGACATAAATTTCATATGCAGCGGGCCTTAATAATAGTCTCCTTGTCAGCAGCGCTCCTTGCTTGGCACGTCGCTTAGCACATAGCTTGGCACGTCGCTTGGCACATCGCTTCTTGGAACGTCGCTTCTTGGCACATCCTTCGGCATGTCGCTTCTTGGCACGTCACTCCTTGACAACAGGACTTCATGCAGTAATACACAACTACGTGAAGACTATAGAGCTAACCTCGGATGATTGGCAGGATTCTTGAGTTTGCTCCACTTTTGGGACGTCCTGGAGAGCATGGCTTGGAGGCTCAAATATGGAGATTGTTAAGAAGTCCGCTTCTTAACCTTTTCCTGGAACACAAATGCTTCCCTTTACCATTGAACAAACAGTACATCCTAAGCATGCTGTCAGTAGCCTTTCTTCACTACATGTGACTGAAACACTTCTCCTGATATAACCTCCCATAACTGGCACTTCACCCACTATCATATATAACTTCTCCACCACCCATGATTGAGATCACGTTCATATAAAATAACTTCTCACTCTTTTAGTAACTTCTCCTGGTAACCTCTTTGGAGAGGCTATAAATAGAAGTTCAAATACTTCATTTGGGATCTTTTGGCCATTTGACAATGTTGAACATTTTCAAAATAACTATGGGATAGAATCTCATATAGGAAAAGACCAAAGGCAATGATGTTCTTTAAATATAGTTAAGTGAATGGCTTTAGTAGTTGGATAACAAGTAGGCTCAAGTGAAAAATAGATCATGGCTAGCTTGGATGGTCTAGAAATATATTAATATATTATAAAGGCACTTGGCTTTTGGACACTTGGCACGTGCACGTGCAGCTAATAATTAATTTTTTAATTAATTATTTTTTGCCCGTTTTAGACAAGAGCTGCCCGAATTTTTCAACAGATAGATTTGTTTAGACAGATTCGTGTTTGAACAATATGCTATCTGTTTATTTCAAACAGATAGATTCGTTTAGACAAGTCATGTCTATACAAGAAGCAGTCTGTCTGTTTGAAACAGACAGATTCGTTTAGACCAGTTGTGTCTGTACGAACAGACATGTAATAGCCTATAAATGCTTCTCTGGTTTTCAGAAGTAAACACACTGAAAACTTATTTCGTTTTTATTCCCCCTCATTCTTCAAGATATTTCTCAGATTCTTATATAAAGGATTGCTATAGAAATTCTTTGTAAAAGTTTGATAGTTTTGTTATACTTTGCTCAGTGCTCAGTGGATTGGTTTCGTCAGTGCAATACGCAATCAGTCATTGGGCTTCATTGTATCCTCGAGATTTATACGCTGGTAACTCCTTTGCACACCTATGGCGGGGGCGAATAAAACCTTAAAGATAGTGGCATTGATACACGCCTTGAAACCTTGTTCGTTTTGATTCCAGAAGTTCTGTTCTAACAATTTTAAGGTTTTATTTCAGTTCAATAATGGCTACTACTAAATTGGAACACTAAGGGAGTTAGCTTCTAATTTTGTGAAACTGGATCGATTTGATGGTGGTAATTTTCGAAGATGGCAGAAGAAGATGCATTATTTACTTTCAACTTTGAAGATTGCTTATGTTCTGAATACTCCCAGACCAGAAGAAGATGAAACAGAATCTATTACTGCAACCAGAGAAGGACAGAAATGGGACAATGCAGATTACATGTGCATAAGCCATATTTTGAATGGTCTGTCAGATGGCTTGTTCGATACTTACCAGAACGAGGCTACTGCAAAGGAGTTATGGGACAAATTGGAGACCAAGTATATGACAGAAGATGCAACAAGCAAGAAGTTTCTTCTAAGTCGTTTCAATAATTATCATATGGTTGATGGTCGATCTGTTATTGAACAACTTCGTGAAATTGAAAGAATGATTAATCAGTTTAAACAATATAAGATGAATATGGATGAAACTATTATTGTGTCTTCCATTATAGACAAACTTCCTCTATCTTGGAAAGACTTTAAAAGAAGTCTGAAACATAAGAAAAAGAAAATCACTCTTGAAGCTTTGGCTAATCATCTTCGGATTGATGAGGAATACAGAAAACAAGATCAGAATTATGATTCTGGAAATGCCAAAGTACATGTTGTGGAGGAAGGGCGGACCATTAAACCTGCCAAAAGAAAGTTCAAACAAATTGCAAGTGCACCTAAATTCAAGAACGAATTCAAGAAGAAACAGAAAGGCTCATGCTATCATTGTGGAAAGCCTGGACATTTCAAGAATGAATGTCGGTTATTAAAGAAGAAACATACTTCTTCAAAATCTAGTGCTACCGAAAAAATTGTGGCCATGATTTATGAAGTTAATATGGTTGAAGAAAATGATGCATGGTGGATTGATTCGGGAGCAACTAAACATGTATGCAAGGATAAAATCATGTTCATAAAGTTCGCACCAAGTGAACATGATAGTGTCTTATACATGAGAAACTCTTCTACAATAACAATTAAAGGCAATGGGTTTGTTGAACTAGAATTCACTTATGGAAAAGTTTTAACTTTGAATGATGTATACTATGTACCTGAAGTTAGGAGGAATTTAGTGTCTGGAAGTCTATTGAATAAGTTTGGTTTTAAACTTGTATTTGAGGCGGATAAGTTTATTCTGTCCAATAGAGGAATTTTTGTTGGGAAAGGGTATATGTATGAGGGTATGTTCAAACTTAATGTTATTAATAATAATAAGAATGTTGTTTCTGCTTATATGGTTGAATCTTCTTTATGGCATTATAGATTAGGACATTTGAATTATAGAAAATTGAATGACATGTATAAGTTAGAATTGATTCCTGTTTTTAATAATAACATTGAAAAATGCATTACATGCATGTTGACTAAGATAACCAAAATTCTTTTTCCTAAAGTTCAAAGAAATACAAAAATGCTTGAATTAGTATATATTGATGTATGTGATTTGCATAGTACTCCTTCATTTAGTGGAAAAAAATATTTTGCTACATTTATTGAAGATTCTTCTAGATATTGCTATGTATATTTGTTGCATTCAAAGGATGAAGTACTTGATAAATTTAAATTTTATAAATATGAAGTTGAGCTTCATTGTGAAACTTTTATCAAGTGCTTGAGATCAGATGGAGGTGGAGAATATTATAGTCCAAGCTATTTTGAATCCACCGGGATAGTCCATCAAGTTTCAGCATCATACACACCACAACAAAATGGTGTGGCTTAAAGGAAAAATAGGGTCTTGATTGAAATGGTAAATTCTATGTTATCATATTCTGGTCTTGGACAAGGTTTTTGGGGATAAGTTGTATTAACAGCTTGTCATATATTAAATAGAGTTCCTAACAAGGAAACTAAAATAACCTCATATGAACAATGGAAGAAAAAGAAACCAAACCTTGATTATTTGAAGGTTTGGGGCTGTAGAGCTATAGTTAAAATTTCGGAACATAAAAGGAAAAAGTTAGGTGAAAGAGAAATCGAATGCATATTTATAGGATATGCATATAACAGTAAAGCATATAGGTTCATGGTAATTGAACCAAATGATTCAATTTCAATTAATATTGTTATTGAATCAAGAGATGCAATTTTTGATGAAAATAGATTTAAATCTGTTTCAAGACAACTACAGCCACTACAATTAAATCATTCTACAAATGGGAAAGAAATTCCATTGGAACAAAGTGAAAATGATGAACATTGTCAAGAAATAAGGAAAAGCAAAAAGACTAAAAAGATAAGAGATTTTGGACCAGATTTCTTTATGTTCCTTGTAGAAGGAAAAGATGAAAGCATAGACAATAAAATTCCTTATTGTTTTAATGCGAAATCTGACCCTGTTACATATGAAAAGGCAATGAAATCTCAAGATTCTGCTTTCTGAAAAGAAGCAATAAACGACGAGATGGATTCAATAATGGAAAATAAAACTTGGATCCTAGTTGATCTTCCACTAGGTTCCAAACCAATGAGTTGTAAATGGATTTTCAAAAAGAAATTGAAGGTGGATGGAGCCATAGACAAATTTAAAGCAAGGTTGGTAGCCAAAGGCTTTACACAAAAGCAAGGAGTTGACTACTTTGTACTTATGCTCCAGTAGCTAGAATTGCTACAATTAGACTCTTAATTTCACTTACCTCTATCTATAATTTGGTTATTCACCAAATGGATGTTAAGGCAGCATTTTTAAATGGTGAATTAGAAGAGGAAGTATACATGGAACAACCAGAAGGGTTTGTTATTTCAGGTCAAGAGCATAAGGTTTGTAAGCTTGTTAAATCCTTATACGGGCTCAAGCAAGCACCAAAGCAATGGTACCAAAAATTTGATGATGTTGTTTTAGCTAATGGCTATACAATAAATGAATATGATAAATGCATATATAGCAAATTTCAAAATGGCAAAGGAGTCATAATTTGCTTGTATGTAGATGACATACTTATATCTAGCACGGATTTGGAACAAGTTGAGGATACAAAGAAATTTTTGTCAAATAACTTTACAATGAAATATATGGGTGTAGCGGATGTTATTCTCGAAATTAAAATAATCTGAGATGAAAGCACCATAGCATTGACACAATCACATTACATTTAAAATGTGCTTAAAAGGTTTGATCTCTTTGATTGTATACCAGCATCTACACCTATGGATCCTCAAACAAAATTAATATCAAATGCTGGAAGGAAAATTGATCAGATGTATGCAAGTGTAATTGGTTGTCTTATGTATATAGTGACATGTACAAGGCCAGATATTGCATTTGCTGTTGGGAAATTAAATAGGTACACAAGTAATCCAAGTAATTTGCATTGGCAAGCAGTAAATAAAGTACTTAGGTACTTAAAGAAAACAATTTACTATGGACTATGCTATAGTGGATATCCTTCAGTTCTAGAAGGGTATTCTGATGCTAGTTGGATTACAAGCTTGGAAGATCATGCTTCTACAAGTGGATGGATCTTCATTCTTGGTGGATGTGCTATTTCTTGGGGTTCTAAGAAACAAACATGTTTAACAGATTCCACTATGGCAGCCGAGTTTATTGCATTAGCTGCTGCCACTAAAGAAGTTGAATGGTTAAGGAATTTATTATATGATGTACCTATATGGCCTAAACCAATTTCACCAATTTCTATCCGTTGTGATAGTGAAGCTACTCTAGCAAAGGCATAGAGCCAAGTATATAATGGAAAGTCTAAACATATTGGGTTGAGACATGGTTTTGTCCGATAATTAATTTATGATGGAGTGATCACTGTAACCTTTGTGAGGTCAAGTGAAAACTTGGCGGATCCTTTGAACAAGAGTCTTGCTAGAGATATAGTAAATAAGACCTCAGAGGGGATGGGACTCAAGCCCATAAATTAAAGTCACCCATGATGGAAACTCGACTCAATGCTTGGTATAACGTCAAGTCTTGAGTTCAATGAGACAAAGTACATCATCTGTATGTGACTGATAGCACTATAAATATATATAATATTCTATCCCAAGTAAAAGTGCTAGGTACTCGTAATGGTAAAGGAAAGATAAGTAATATACTCTTAATAGACCTATAACATAAATATGTTAGAGTGTTATAGTTACGAGAACACTCTCGATGGGATCTACCTATGTGAATGTGAAGTGTGGTCGCTTCTAGGAGTTCAAGGGCTTGGCTCTAACAGCACTCATGAAAAGAGGACACATACACATGGCCATAAAAGTGTCTCAGATACTGTGCATTGACTGGTGTTGAAGTCTTTGTGTGAGATGTGTTTGGTTAATCAAATGAAATAGTTGGTTCAAAGCTTAGTCTACCATGCAATTTCAATTAGCTTTAACGTGTTTTCACTAATTGAAGGTTCAATCATAAGACACCTTCATTTATGCAATTGATTTCCAAAATTATCAAAATCTGGATTATTTTGAAAATGGAGGGAGATTGTTGAACATTTTCAAAATAACTATGGGATAGAATCCCATATAGGAAAAGAACAAAGGCAATGATGTTCTTTAAATATAGAAAAGTGAATGACTTTAGTAGTTGGATAACAAATGGGCTCAAGTGAAAATTAGACCATGGCTAGCTTGGATGGTCTATAAATATATTAATTTTATATATTAATATATTATAAAGGCACTTGGGCACTTCGCACGTGCAGCTAATAATTAATTTTTTAATTAATTATTTTTTGCTCGTTTTAGTCAAGAGCTGTCCGGATTTTTCAACAGATAGATTTGTTCAGACAAATTCATGTCTGAACAATATGTTGTCTGTTTATTTCAAACAGACAGATTCGTTTAGACAAGTCATGTCTATACAAGAAGCAGTCTGTTTGTTTGAAACAGACAGATTCGTTTAGACCAGTTGTGTCTGTACGAACAGACATGTAATAGCCTATAAATGCTTTTCTGGTTTTCAGAAGTAAACACATTGAAAACTTATTTCGTTTTTATTCTCCCTCATTTTTCAAGATATTTCTCAGATTTTTATATAAATGATTGCTGTAGAAATTCTTTGTAAAAGTTTGATAGTTTTGTTATACTCTGCTCAGTGCTCAGTAGATTGGTTTTGTCAGTGCAATACGCAATCAGTCATTGGGCTTCATTGTATCCTCGAGGTTTATATGCTGGTAACTCTTTTGCACACCTACGGTGGGGGCGAATAAAATCTTAAAGATAGTGGCATTGATACACGCTTTGAAGCCTTGTTCGTTTTGATTCCAAAAGTTCTGTTCTAACAGACAAACTTTCAGTCGTTAAGAGTTCTCTTCAATTTTTTCTCTACAATTTCTACAACAGCCATATTCTTCACCATCCTCGGCCATTTACAGACTTTATCATCACCATCTATCACCGCACTTGTTTTTCAGAGTCTACTCCATTTTTTCTTTCCGCTGTCTCCCTAATAGCATCTCGTTTTACTGGTTTGAAACATTTTCTCACCCGATCAAAATTACCCTCTACAAACATCAAAATACTTTTTTCATTCCGTGTCCAGACATATCTTAACCAGATCGTGTCAATTTAATTTTTATTTCTTTTATTCTTCATGTCCCACACATATTTCGACCGTCGTGTCGATGGTCTATTGGACACTGATACAACACCGATATAAGGGGTTCAATGTAGCCGTACTTCATAGCTAACACCATTTTATCATGGAACATTGTTCATGGTGAGCTGGAAGTCCAAAAGTATGAATGTTCTTACTATAAATAATTTTTATACTGACTTTGACATTAATTTTTGACAGGAAGCGGTATGATTGAGCAGGACATATATAGATAGATGTTCAACTTAGGATATTGCATTGGGAAATTTTAATTTAGATCCGAGAATTTATGTTTTCATGATATATTTTTATTATTTTTTTATCATAATCGTGTTTAAAGTTTTATATATTTATATAAATTATAACGTATTAATAATTTGTGTTATATAATTTTTGATACGTTTATATATTTTTATCGTGTTTGTGTTATTTTTCATATTGTTTTATATTTTAATTTTTTTTCTTATATTAATATATCGTGTAATTATATCGTATCTAAATTTATTAGGTTTATTCGAGCTCAAAGAACGTGGAGGTAATTGTGAAAATTTGACGTGCTTCAATGAGTTGAATACGTTTTTGATGAGCAACTGCTTGTTATGCTTAGGGAATCGGATGCCTTAATAAAGTACTAATGACATTCGGAATGGCTTATCAGCTAAATCAGCACAATCTTTTAAGGTGGAATGAATGAGCCATGAACATGATGCATTTTGTTTCCCCTGAGTGGCCTTCCACCATGTACTACTCTCATTGGTATATATAATGTAGTCAAAGCTTCAAATATAACTCTTTCTTTTTTCAAAAATATCCAGACTGCGTTGACAATGATGATGATACTCAATTGTTTTGGTTAAAGGCTACCAATCTAAGGCGCAGCCACTGAAAGATTGTTTGGCTTTCGCTTTAAATTGAGACAGTGTATTTCAGTATCTTTTATTTAAAGATTTTGTTAATGAATGTTTTTAAGATATTTTTTAAAATTAATTAATATTTTATTTATAATAATAATATTATATTAAATATAATAATTAATAATTTTATTTATTATTTTTAATACATTAAATAAAAATATTATTATAAGTATTAATTTTAAAAAATGCCCGTTCTTCATTAAAAGCAAATATTCTTTGGTATCTTCCATTTAGCCATCTCATCAGCAACAAGTAAACAACTAATCATTTTTTTTTTAATGCTTTTAGCGTAGCTTTTAAAATATTTATAATATCGGCTGAATTATAATCAAAGATAATATTAGTAAATTAAAAGATAAAGATGAGTGTACTGTAGATTTACATTTCATTAATGAAAAAGAATGAGAGAGGGAGGAACAAAAATTTTGGCATTTTGCTTCTACTTGCAGAAGGAAATGGACAGGTGGAGATTTAAGATAGTCAAAAGTATAGCAACAAGTATCAAGTGTTTGAATTCACGATCTGAAAAAAAAAAAAAAAGAAGATGAAGAAGACGAGTTGAAGACGCTTTCCTTTCCTTTTCCAACTTTAGAACGTGGGGATGAAAATAATATTGCCACAGATTGGAAACGAGCGGCAGCCTTTACTGCCTCCCTCCTAGCCTCTTAATATAACTTTTTGATTTTTTTTTTTATCATCATCTCTATGTATTTAGAAAAACAAAATAAAACCATATATTCATGAGTTTGTTTATTTTATCCCCTGTTTTTGGGCCACCGTTCTTTAAACCATGGAGGCATGGAATGGAATGGTCATCAATCATCATGATAATGATAATAGTTAAATAAATATATGTCATAAATTTAGTGTTAATAAAATAAAATAAAATAAACCTCTTTATACACCGTCCGATGAAAGATTGTTTCAAATCACGACGAGTGCACGTGAACTATGCCACACCCCAACTCTCCTCACCTTCATCCAAGAAGCATTCAAAACCACTTCCTCTACTTAAGCCTATCTCTCGCCACCTTCTCTGCTTCACCTCTGTTCTCCCATCCAATTCTATATCTTCATATTCTCTCGCTTTTTTGTTCTTTTTCAATTACAACGAAAAAAACTTCTCTTCTCTTCCTTTTTTTTGTGCTATGGCAGGAACCGGGGTGGTTGCAGTTTATGGAAATGGGGCAATAACCGAAACCCACAAATCCCCTTTCTCAGTGAAAGTCGGACTTGCCCAAATGCTCCGAGGCGGGGTCATAATGGACGTCGTCACCGCCGAACAAGCTCGCATCGCTGAAGAAGCCGGAGCATGCGCCGTCATGGCTCTCGAACGAGTCCCCGCCGATATCCGAGCCCAAGGTGGCGTGGCTCGAATGAGTGACCCACAACTCATCAAAGAAATTAAGCAAGCCGTTACTATCCCAGTCATGGCCAAGGCCCGTATTGGCCATTTCGTTGAAGCCCAGATCCTCGAAGCCATTGGCATCGATTATGTTGACGAGAGCGAAGTCCTCACCCCGGCCGACGATGAAAACCATATTAACAAACATAATTTTCGGATTCCTTTCGTTTGCGGGTGTCGGAATTTGGGGGAAGCGCTTCGGAGAATCCGAGAAGGAGCTGCTATGATTCGAACCAAAGGAGAAGCTGGGACCGGGAACATTATTGAAGCCGTTAGGCACGTCAGGTCCGTGATGGGAGATATTAGGGTTCTTAGGAACATGGATGATGATGAGGTTTTCACCTTCGCTAAGAAAATTCAGTCTCCATACGATTTGGTTATGCAGACGAAGCAGTTGGGGAGGTTGCCAGTGGTGCAATTTGCCGCCGGAGGAGTGGCGACGCCGGCGGACGCGGCGTTGATGATGCAGTTGGGATGTGATGGAGTGTTTGTGGGGTCTGGGGTTTTTAAGAGTGGTGACCCGGCTAGACGTGCTCGGGCTATTGTTCAGGCCGTCACTCATTATAGTGACCCGGACGTGCTTGCGGAAGTTAGCTGTGGGCTTGGTGAGGCTATGGTTGGTATTAATTTGAATGCGAAGAACGTTGAGAGGTTCGCTGCTCGGTCTGATTAGTATATTTGAAGTTTTTTGGGCTACGTGGAGGTGAGAAATTCCACTGTTAGTTTTTTTTTTTTTTAGTATTAAAGTATGAAACTTTGATGATATCTAATGGATTTGATGTTTTGGTTGAATAATTTGTCTACTCGTGAATTTCCTAGTTTTCTTTTATTGGTTTTTTGCATGTCAAATTTCTAAATTGGGACATGGATTTGGATATTGGCTGTGAATGGGGTTAGACTGCTTTGTTTTTCTTTTGTGATATAAAAGAAAGATGATGCTTTATGTAATTTTAAAAGGTTGGTAAGAAGAAAATATGCTGCTAAAGTGATGAGTTGTTAGAGATACTAGGCTTTCCTGTTCTTTCGGTATTGTTTAAGCATTCATCGCTTTGGATTCTACTCTAATTTCCAATTTTCAATATAGTGTGGTGACAAATTGTTCTGCATCATTTTGATTATATTAAAATGTTGATGTATTCACATAAGTTGTAGTTGGATGCTATGTTATCATATTCTTTTGTTTCAATTTTCAAGTAGGTTCGGAGGTAGTGATTGAAAGTGATGTTACTGAATTTTGACATAAATAATACTACCATAACATGCTTCAAAAGTGATACTAGTATAATTTTAACTTCTAAATGTGAAGTCATTTATTAGTTCCTTCAAATTTGTCCTCTTGATTTTCCCACAAGAGTATATTGGATTTTTGTTGTTAGCTTTTTACTTTCTTTCCAATGCTTTATATATTTCTTGTAAACATCAATAAGGATAATTTGTTTTTATATGCGCTAATTGCTTTTCATATTTGAGCAATCTCTTGAAGCATTGAACTCACTGTGGAGAGATTTGGATTGTCTTTGCAGGAATCATGTGGTCTTGCAAACACCGTTGCCCGCATTATGTGCATTTTTTTCCAGATTATCCAAGTCAAGTGTAGTCTTTCATACAGTGGGGTGTACTTTTATGTCTAAATGTTCATTAAGTGACCGATGTTTCTGATTACTCTGCTGTTTCATTATCTAAATTTGATCTTTAAGATTGCTAGGAATTAAACAGCTTATCTCTGCATTCTGCAACTATACTAATGTAATTTTTCATTGATTAGGCTCTACAGAAACTTTACCTGCATTTTCAGGTGGTATTGGTCTTATCTTATGCTTTAAGTGCCTTTGCGGGTTAAAAAAAACTTTCGTTTCATATTGAACTGCGTTCTGCAATTTGCATGTATGCCATTCTATATTTCTGGTGATTAAATGTTCCATTACTTGGCCATCTAGCCCGTAGAACATCTGAGGATGACTGAAATTGAATACTTCTCTTTGTTGCTGGTAGCCCTTTGGATAGAACATTTTGTTGTTGGTAGCCCTTTGGATTTTCCTGTAGGAGGCGCCCTGATAACAAGCATACATGACTAGTGCATAAACACTTAAAATACTGTTTGTGATTGAGATGAAATATAGACTCATTCTTTCCAACTGTGCGAAGCTGGTTTAAGACTGTAGTGAAATCACTTTCTTCGCAATAAACTGGTAGGAATTCTGTATCTTTTTCCTAGTTTCAGACAGTTTACATCCATGATGGGCAAGTTGTTCATGCACTGCAGATTTTGTAGCCATTGCCTTGGTTTTGAATGAACTGATGAGTGATTTTCTGCCCTATTAAGAGAGGTTGCCAATAAAAGGCATATGGATTCAATGAAAAGAGCTCAGAACTCAGAAGCTAACATATTGAATTACAACCAACAGAAATTTGTGCAGTATCAGCTAGCTTGCTGATTACTGAACTTGAAACTGCTTCACAGTATGTAAAAACCTTCCCAGAGATAGACCTGCTCACGGGCCGGGCAGCCCGCCCGGCCCGGCAGGCCCGGCTTATATCGGGCCGGGCCTGGGCAGGATATTTTGTGTTCCGGGCCGGTCCGGAACAGTATTTTTTATTATAATAATATTATTTTATTTAATTTTAATTATAAAAAAATAAAAAAAAATTATTCCAATGAACAGTGTTTCGGGCCTAAACGGGCGGGCCGGGTCTGGGCAGAGAAAATAAAAAACCGTGCTGCGGCTCAGCCCGGCCCGGCCCATGAGCAGCTCTACCCAGAGATGGCTCTAGCTCCTCAATTACTCTTTGCCCACGGATGGCAAGGGAAGGAGCAATTGGAAAATAGTAGTATGACCCCCCCCCCATTTGTAGCATACTGCAACTTTTAAGGCCCTTTCCACTTCTGGGAAATCACCATCTGCAGCACGATTAAATCCTCCAGCCAATCATATTAGGTGTGCTTAGAAAGGTGGAAAAGTGGAAGAATGGATAAAAGAGAATGAGAAAGTGAAAAGAAAATAAATTTTGGGTGTGCAAAAGAAAAGAGAAAAAAGAAGAAGGAAAGATTATTATTTTTCACATTTATTAACAAAAATAAATTACTACAAATTGCAAAAAAAAAAAAAAAAAAGAGAAAGAAATGAGAGTAGTGTGAGTCAAGTGTGTATATTTACAAGATTATTCATTATTTTTTAAATTTTATCATCTTAATTTACAATGGGTATAATGATAAAACAATATACTTTTTTATTTTATTTTCTTTCATTTTTCAGTCGTACTATCAATGAATGGAAAGAAAATTATTTTTTCTTTTCACTTTTTTATTTTTGCTACCAAATACATTAATAAAAAGAAAAAATATATTTTTTATCATTCACTTTTAATCTCTTCCAATTTTTTTTTTCTACCCTACTGAGCAAAACCGTATGCTCCGTTATATAACTTCGAAGTTGCCATCATGAACCTATGGACACAGCAAAATCATCACCCAAAAACAAAAAAATAATAATAATAATAATAAAAGCTAGTTATGATAGGAAATATAAGATCAGTCACACTATAATAATCGAATAACGCCAATAGCTGGCAATATCTAATCAGCTCTGACCCATTTTCTTGTTTTACTGCTTAAACTTCCATTGAGTGGAACCTCGTCCCAGTATTGGGTCCTTGCAGTTGCAGGCTTGTATGCTTGTAATAAAAAGGGCAAATTGTCTACTTCCCTGGTAATAGTATACCATTGTCGTTTCACATGGTGTCACATTTTGACAAATTTGCAAAATATTAGCCAAAACTGAAAGCATTTATTATAATATAATTATAATTTTTAAACCGTTATCCCCCATGTCCAAGCGAATCCAATCCATAGTTGCGGAAGGTAGGTAGGTAGGAAGGAAGGAAAGCAAGGCATACATTTTAATTGGCAAAGCATAAAAGAAGAAGGAAATATTTCTTAAAAAGTTACACCTCAAAAGTTTACATGCAATTTGAAAGAAAGAAACAAGAAATTTTGGGAGATAAAGTCATAACAGAGTCACGGAGAAGGATTAATTATTTTACAATGGGTTGGTTGTAGTTCCGTACTAAAGTTTTCCCATATTTTTGTTAAAGGAAAAAACAGGAAGAAAAAAAAAAAAAAAAGCTAAAAAAAATCAGTTTGGGCCAGAAAGCTTCGAAGTTAAGCCTGTGACAATTAGATAATGGGCCTAAGCCTGACCCGCTTTTTTTTTTTTTTTTTTGGATAAGTAACCCGCTTTGCCTGTAAGCAAAGTAGCAAATAGCTTTCCTTTCGTATTATTGTTATTATTATATTATATACAACTAGAAGGCATTTTTTTTAATATTTATAATTTTTTAATTAAATTAATAATTATAAATAAATTTAAGTTAAGTTAAATTATATTATATTATATTATATTAAATAAATATAGTTTATTTAAATAATTTTTATGTTTTAATATTTTAAGTAAATGAATTTAGAGTTAAAATCGAATCATTATGATAAATTATGCAAAATATAGAATGAATTGAAACACAATACAAACACAATATGGAAAAATAATTAAAAGACGACACGAAAAAATAACATGAACACAACACAAATACATGAACGTGTCAAAATCTATATAAAACGAATTATTAACACGTAGAAATTTATATAAATTTCTAATACTTTTGAACACATAAAAAAAAACACGAACATGAACACGTTACAAACACATAAAAAATTTTCTAAATTGAATAATTATGACAAATTATGCAAAATATGTCACAAATTGAGACACGACACAAACACACAAAATTTTCTCTAAATTGAATCACAATGACAAACTTTGCAAAATATAAGATGAATTTAGACACGATACGAATACAACAAGTGAAAAATAATTAAAACTCAACAGAAAAAATAACATGAACACGACACGAATACACGAACGTGTCAAAATATACATAAAATAAATTATATATTAACATATAAAAATTTATATATATTTATAATATTTTAAACATAAAAAATAATACAAATACAAACACACAAATTTTTCTCTTTTTTTTCTTCCCTTTCCCTTTCTTTTTTTTTTTTTCTTTCTTTCTTTCTTTTCTCCTCAAATAAAATAAATAATAAAGCCACATGTCGGCTCCATAATAGCTTTTGTAGTCCTTTTTATATATTTTTTAGATATTATAATATTTTAAACATAAAATAAATACACACATAAATTTTTCTCATACTTTTTTCTTCTCTTTTTCTTTTTTTTTTTTCGTTTTTCCTAAAAAAATAAAAATAAAGCCACGTGTTGGCTCCATAATAACTTCTGTAGTCCATTTTATATATATTTTAGATAATAATAATAAAAATAAACTGAGGCGATTTATTTTTTTTATTTATTTATCTTGGTGGAGCAAAGAGCTAAAGCTGTATATAAAAGAAACAAAATCCAAAGAGAGGAGAAAAATCCCCAAGCGGCAGCAGCAAAATAAGAAAAAAAAAAAAAAATTGAAGAATGGGCGTTGATTATTACAAGATTCTTCAAGTCGACCGAAATGCAAAAGATGAAGATTTGAAGAAAGCGTATCGTAAACTGGCCATGAAGTGGCATCCCGATAAAAACCCTAACAGCAAGAAAGAAGCTGAAGCCAAATTTAAGCAAATCTCTGAAGCTTATGATGTAATAATTTTTCTTTTAATTTTTTCTGTCTCTCTCTCTCTCTCTTATTATATTTTAAATTAATGAAAATTTTAATTAATTATAGATTTTGAGTGATCCCCAAAAGCGTGCGGTTTATGATCAGTATGGAGAAGAAGGGTTAAAAGGCCAGATGCCGCCTCCGGGGGCGGGAGGGTTTCACGGCGGGGCGGACGGGGGTCCGACGATGTTCCGGTTCAATACTCGGAGCCCAGACGATATTTTCTCAGAGTTTTTCGGGTTTTCGAGTCCGTTTGGAGGGATGGGTGATATGGGCGGGTCACGTGCAGGGGCATCGGGGTTCCCCAGGGGCATGTTTGGGGAAGATATATTTGGCTCCTTTAGGGGTGGTGCTGGAGAGGGTTCTACAACTATGCCCCGAAAAGGACCCGCTATTGAACGAACATTGCCTTGCAGCTTGGAGGATTTGTATAAGGGGACTACCAAGAAGATGAAGATTTCTAGGGATGTCACTGATGGTAGCGGGTAATCTTTTATTTTTAATTATTTGAATTATGGTTTTCTTTTTGCGAGTTAATTGAATTGGGTAATGCTCAGTTTTTCTTTGTTGATTTGGCTATGTGCATAGTGAATTTTCAGCTGGATTCATTTGTAGATCTAAATTCAATTGTTATTAACTTTGAATATGACTTGTATAAGGTAGAGCATCAACAACTGAATCCTTTGAAATGTTTTTTGGCATAAGAGAAGGAACAATTAACATCGTCTTAAGTCGCAAATGATGTTTACACAAGTTGCCAAGTTTGACTTTTTGCTAAAAATAGTACTATGAGGATAATAAGATTCAAATCATTTAAAATGATTAGTTGTTTCCTGAGTGATGACAGAGTTGCATGACGGTTGGTTTTGAAGGAAAAAATTGTGATTACTGAGATCTTACCATCTTAATTTTACGTTGCTGACAGATTTACATTGGTCAGCATTTGTCAGAAAAAAAGCTTTATTAGATTTCCATATTATGATACGTTTTATATGGGGATGTTATTGCACCTAGGTATACCCTTTGTCCCTTTCTCTGTATTCGATCCTTCGTCCATACTTAGCAAAACCATTTTGCTTTTCATTCCTCTTTCACTTTCTGTTTTGTGGTATGGTTTCCATCTTTTTAGCTACTTGAAACTTAAGTGCTCATGGTCAGTTATTCATTTACATGAGTGATAGAAATACCTTTCATGGTATTGTATTATCTGTTTTAGTTACTATGATTATTTCCTTCTATTTTGGTGTTCCCTCCTCGATAAAGCTTCTTTTTTTTAAACTTTATTCTCTGTTAATAAAGATTAGATTGATCATGGAGCTTATTTGTTTATCTATGTGTTTGTGACCAACTTTTGGAGATTTCTTGATGCTTACTCAAGATTCCTTTTTAAGTTCTATTACTTATGCTTATATTTTTGCTTTATGCCAAATTTGTAAACTTGGCTTCAGCGAATGACGACTAACGCATTATTAACATTATGGTGGATTTGGGGTGGTATATCCTTGGCCCTTGATTATCCTTGCTGTTGTGCTTCACTTTAACCATATTATCAACAGACCGGTAGTCTTTTAGGTCAGCACGCTAGACAGAATTTCCTAGACCACCACTTTATATAAGCTTAACTTACCATGTGATTCAACTTTTTTAAGTCCGAAGTTTGCATGCTACTGAGTGCTTATTTGCTTAAAACTGTGAGAGCTCCGAATGTTGCACTGTTTATATTTATATAAGACTTAAGTGGTCATTATTGTGAGTGAAGTTCCTACTTTTAACCTTATATATGTAGTATGGCAAAAAACCCTTCTATTTGTAGTTTAGGGAAAGTGTTTGATATTTTTCATTAACTTTAAAGCTGTGATCTTTTTATTTTTCCTGTTACAGGAGACCTACTACGGTGGAGGAAATTCTTACTATTGAGATTAAGCCAGGGTGGAAAAAAGGCACAAAAATCACTTTTCCAGAAAAGGGAAATGAGCTACGAGGGGTTATTCCTTCTGACCTTGTATTCATCATTGATGAGAAACCTCACAGTGTGTTCAAGAGGGATGGAAATGATCTTATTGTTACTCAGAAGATATCTCTACTGGAAGCTCTAACTGGTTATACAGCGCAGCTGACAACACTCGATGGACGGAATCTGACAGTACCTATTAACAATATCATCAGTCCGACCTATGAAGAAGTTGTTAAAGGGGAGGGAATGCCCATTCCCAAGGAACCTTCTAAGAAAGGAAATTTGAGAATTAAATTCAACATCAAGTTTCCTACCAAGCTTACAACAGAGCAGAAAACTGGCCTGAAGCGGTTAATATCATCTCCCTAAGAATCGATGGTAGCCCTCAATACCATCAGCCAACTTGTGTAAGTTAACTTTTTTTTATTGCTTTGTTTTTCTTGGAAAGGAAATTCATGTGTTGCTGAACTGCGATTTATATTACAGTTATCTAGGTGTTCATAAATTATTTTTCATATTTTCGTTTTCTCTGCTTGTTAAAATTTTTCTCAATCTTGCGGTAACTGGCCAGAGCTTATAGTTTACAAAAGTCTTCTAGTCCTTGAGAACTTCATTTGGATATTGTACTTGACCACTCCTTTTTTTGTGAGAAAAAGTGGAGTGGACTGCGTCTTCAGTTTAGCTTAGCCAGCTTCATCTATGAACAAGGAATCCATTAGTAATCCATTTAACTTCAAGAATTTTAACTTTCAGAGTTACAACTGACTTTGATTTAGATAAATTTATGCAAAGTGTACTCACCCAACTTGACCTCTACATGTTCAGTTAACAAGATATTACCACCCTTAATACCTTGATGAGCTTTGAAAATTGAGTGCAAATACTCAAGGCCCTGTATAAGAAGAAACTGAAAGACCCTATGTAAATTAGAAATGGATGCAAATTAGACAATGCATGAACATCATTATGGATAGCTTGCTAGTTAGTCTTTAAGTGTGTTATTGTCTGGGGGCCCCCACCCAGCTGCAACAAGCACATGTGACCAAGTGCTGTTAATATCCTATGACTGCTGAAGATCAAGCATGACAGACAAATTGACATAGAACACAAACATCAGAAACACACAAAAAGAGGTACTTAAAGTACACAGAGAAAAACAAGTTTGATAATATTGGTGGCAATTTCATATGAAGTAAATATGGATAATGAAAGAGTACCTATTTTAACATAACAATAGATAGAAAGGGAGAATGTCTCTTTGGTTATATATCTGCATGCTTCAAAAGGAATCTCTACAACCATATGCTTGTAACCAGTATTATTTATTTCCAAACTGAATGGAATGGACCCAATCCTATCCTATGTAACATTTTCAAATCAGCAACACTTCCACCTCCGCAGTATTCCATTACTATCTGCCCAAACAAGATAAGTAATCCAGAAAACCAAATATCACAAGAAAAAGCAAATGCTTCAAAAGAACTTCCAAACCAATGCATCTAGAAACTGGAATTAACTCAAACTATTCTGAAAAAGAACTTTGATGGAGAAAATGCTTATTTGCACCAACCCAATTAGATATTCTTCCCCTTGATAATATGGATGACTACATTGCTGCAACATCTCGATTTCACCACGAATTTCTTCATACCCTTCTTAGTCTTCCTACAAATAAACAGGACTTAGAAGCTCAATTGCCAGTGATTCATCCAGCCAAAGCCATCAACTAAATCAAATACAAACACACCCCTTCGCATAAAGATATAACACTTTTAATGGCAACAGGCTCTGAACTTCTTATATCTCTAGCCTTGTAAATACCAGACAAAATCCAATATCAGTTAAATTTCCTTTCCTTTCAATCCCACTAAAATCAGCTGAATTCCCATTAATTAAAAAAACCACACTTCACTTAGCATTTACATGATAATTATATGAGAATGAGGATATAATTATCATTCAATTAGCTTTAAAAAAGTAAGCAAGGATCTTCTCCAGTAAAGCTATCGAGCCTCGAGGAAACCTTACTGTTTAGCAAGAACCGATTCTCTTCCCCTTGCAAAGACACGTGGTCCAAGTAGATCTCTTTTGTTTCCCATACTCGGGCGGCGGTGCCTTATACGAATGTGTAATTTGATAAATATACAAGGGTGTAATAGTATTTTACATTGTTAACTCCCTTCACTTTCCGTCCATATTCGGACGGATTATTAAATTGGGTGTGGAAAGCCTCGTTTAGTCGTTTCCTTCCACTTTCTTTCCTTATTTAACTTTCCGTTAAGGAAAATAAGGAAAGGAAGTCCACTTTTTTTCACCTTATTCTTTCCCCTCTATCTATTTAAAGTATTAAAATCGCATGTGATTTGGATAATACTTTTTTTTTTTTTCTCTTCTGAGCTTTAGATAATATTTTTTTTTTTTTGAAAATTAATATCATGTCAAAACTGCTATTCTATGGTATAGAACATATCTATGATTGACAAAATAATTCAAACCGTCGGGTTAGGCAGATAATTTTAAAAAATAATGGGTTCGAGTCGGGTTCGGGATTACCATAAACCTGAATTGACCCGCCCCCGATTATTTTATTTATTTTTCTAACTTTTAAATTTTTATATATGTTAATTTTATATATTATTAGGGGTGAACATTCAGTCGGTTTTGTTGGTTTGATTCAAAATTTTCGAAAATTGATTAAACCGACTAAACTTATAAAACCGACCGAACGGACCGACAAAGATTTTAAAACCGAAAAAATCGAAACCAACTTAAATCGGTCGGTTCGATCGGTTTAATCGGTTTTAACTGTTTAAAAAATTATTTATGTATTGTATATTATATATTATTATATAATATAAATGATATATTATATTATATATAATTTTAAATTATTATATAAATAATTATATTTAAAATAAAATTAAAAAGGTCGGTTAGTTCAGTCTATTCGGGATGGGATTGGGGGATTTTTATCAGAGTCTGGTTCGGGGGCTAAAATTTTAAATAAAATCGGATACGGCGCGATTTCGAGTATATCTAAATGGACCCTTTATAGGGAAAAGTATTAAAACCCCTATGAGGTTTGATCATAATTCCAGATACCCCATATAGTTTGGATAATGCTCTCTTCCCCACCTAAAAATTAATATCATGCCAAAACTGTCATTCTATGGCATAGAACATGTCTAGGGTTGGTAAAATAATCCAAACTGTAGGGTCAAGCAGGTAATTTCAAAAAATAATGGGTTCATATCGGGTTCGGATTTACTATAAACTTGAATTGAACTATTTAAAAAATAATTTATTTATTGTATATTATATTATTATATAATATAAATGATATATTATATATTATATAATTTTAAATTATTATATAAATAATTATATTTAAAATAAAATTAAAAAGGTCGGTTAGTTCAGTCTATTCGAAATCGATCAGGGGTTTTTTCGGAGTTGGGTTCGGGGTCGAAGGTTAAAATTTTAAATAAAATCAAGTTCGAGACGGTTTCGAGTATATCTAAATGGAGGTCGGGTCGGGGGCTAAAATTTTAAATAAAATCAGGTTCGGGTTCGAATTGATGGAATTTGGTTTGGGTCAGTACGATTTTTGATTCTATTCGATTTGGTAACTGCAAAATGTTAAAAACTAGAATACTGCACATTAAACGTAATTTTTATCTAAAATTGAACCTAACTGAACCCTCTAATAGTTGGTTATCTCCAAAAACTTTAAAAGATAAAATTGTTATTTGATTTTTTATAATTTGAATAAGGAGTAAAGTAAAATTTTTAAAACTTTAATAGGATAAGTAGAATTTTTATTAAACCCTAAGGTAGGGTAAGTATCTTTTACCCGAAAAAGAAAGTATCTTTTACCCAAAAAAGAAAGTCCACTTTATTTTCACCTATTCTTTCCTCTCTCTTTCCACTGTAACAACCACAGTTAAAGTAGGGTTAACTAAAATAAGAGTTTTGTTAACGAGTGCTTTTAGGACACTTTTTAAGGTTAGTTAATAGATCATTTATAGAAAGAACATTGTATTAAATGATAATTTTATTTATCATTTTCAATATATTGAATGAAGATATTATTATAAGTATTAAATGCCTTGTTAACAAAATCCCTAAAATAAACACTCTCTCATATCTATTTTTTTTTTTTTTTTTTTGTTGACGTTTACTTACTTACGCTTTGGGTTTGGATCCTCAATTCCCTCATGCTTCCTCTCTTTCTATAGCTGCCTTAGATAAAGATTCCATTCCTTTATAATTTGGCCATGGAAATGGCTTCCACTGCTCGAACGGTTGAGGAGATCTTCAAAGATTACTCTGCTCGAAGAACCGCCATCGTTCGTGCTTTAACTTGCGGTAAAATTTGACCTATTCTTTTTAGTTTTTACCTTTCTTCTGCTTCAATTTTTTTTCCCTCTTTATAACTATTTAACGCTGCCGTTTTTTTTCTTTCTAAGATGTGGATGACTTTTATGGACTCTGTGATCCAGGTAATATCTTATTGGAGATCTCAACTCTCCTTTTTCCAATTTTAATTTCAATTCTATTTTTGCACTTTGTTTTTGCTGAATTTCGTAGTTTTATTGTTTTTTTACATGCAATTACACTTAGATTTCTGTTCTTAATTGAATTTAGAAATTCGCATTCCTCAAATAAATAAATAGAAAGAATTTACGAAACATCAAAATTGTAATAATAAGGTTACTAAAGTCGACAATTGCAATTGCGTTGGAGATTCAAGTTCTTTGATTTCTGTACAAATTAGGTTTTTTTTTTAGTTTGGGAGGAGATCAAGCAGAGGTTTATATAAGAAATTTTTTTCTTTGCGTTTTGTTTGGTTTAGATAAAGAGAATTTATGCCTATATGGACATCCGAATGAAAGCTGGGAAGTTACTCTGCCAGCGGAGGAAGTTCCGCCGGAGCTTCCTGAGCCGGCGCTTGGTATTAATTTTGCAAGAGATGGAATGAACCGGAATGATTGGTTGTCCTTGGTTGCAGTACACAGTGATTCATGGTTGATTTCTGTGGCTTTCTATCTTGGTGCACGTCTTAACCGCAATGAAAGGTACTGTCTTGTAATTCTGTTTTTGCTTCATGCGTGGAAGGAATCATGTTTAAGGAATGAGCATATGCAGTTATAATCTCATTGAAAATCAAGTTCATTCATCAAGTTTTATTTTGTTTCACTTTTAAATTTTGGTAGAAAACTATTAACTTTGATTACTGTCAGGGAAGGCTGCCTTTTTTCTAATGATAGTTCAGACTTGAACTATTTTCACTCAGTTGGACTGTTAGAAGTAGTTTTTTGTGGTGCTTGGCAGAGTAGAACTTTGATGTATGCATGCATAGATGACATGCTGTTGTGTTCATATTAATTTTTCTCGTTTATAGAATACAACTTATAATTGTTTATTACAATTTTTCTTTACAGGAAACGTCTATTTAGCATGATTAATGATCTGCCCACAGTCTTTGAGGTTGTAACTGAAAGGAAGCCTGTTAAAGACAAACCAAGCATGGATAGTGGGAGCAAATCTCGGGGCAGCACAAAGGTTAGTCAATTAAAAGTTATTATTATTTGAGTTTAGAAGTTTCAATCACATACTTTTGCCCAAGTTGTAATGTGATTGAGAGTTTGAGACACAGTTTGGGATGAATGAGGCCTGCATAGCAAGCCTAATGTTCCCTACAAGAAAGAATGAATTTTTTTTCGTGCCGAAACTGTACAGGTTTTAGATATTTTAGTGTTAGTCATTGACTGGGTTCTTTACTTTATAGAGATCAAATGATGGACAAGTGAAAAGCAATCCTAAACATGCGGATGAGAGTTACGAGGATGATGAAGATGAACACCGTGAAACAATCTGTGGCAGCTGCGGTGGAAATTACAATGCAGATGAGTTTTGGATTGGCTGTGATGTTTGTGAGAGGTGGTTCCATGGAAAGTGTGTTAAGATAACACCTGCTAAAGCTGAGAGCATTAAGCAGTACAAATGCCCAGCTTGCAGCCTGAAGAAAGGCAGGCAGTGATAGTTACTAAAATGACGAGAAGAGGACAGAGACATTTCAATGGCTGACAAAGTAGTATAGCAAAATTCCTGTGTTTGGTAATGTAATGATGTTTATCGACAACACGATCTGTTTATAATTGATGCTTCAAACAGGAAAGAAGTTCTGCTTCCTCGCTGGTTACCTTTGTTTAAATGTCAACTCATATGTTAGAATTTGTTTATTAATGACAAATTTGTCGATAACATTTGCATAGGTGTGTTACAGGATATTCACAAATAAGACCAGTTCATGACAAATTAGATGATGTAAGGATTGCTGATTGCTGATTGCTGAAAAATGCCAGTTTGAGGTCGGAGTTAGCCCAAAACAGAGTATTTTAAATTTTAGGACAACTTTATGTGTTTTGGGTCATAGAGTGGCTCATCCAGCCCTTTGGTTGTGTTCCATCCAGCCCTTGTTTAATGGCCATCTACCCTTTTTATATGGGAGGAGGGTGAAGCCCAATTTCTTTTGGGTGGTGGGGGATTGAACCAAGGTGGTCGTCATGTAATCATCATGTTATGGTAAAATAGTTTTTTTTTTTTTTCTTCTTTTTTTCTTTTTTAACCTGGACCTTGGAGATCCTCGCCAATAGAGTTTGAACGAGGAACATAACCCTCTGAATTTAAGTTAAATAATTAATTTGGACTCTGCCAAACCTCGAGGAAATCCGACACAATAAGACATTTGAAGGCACCCATTAATCCTATCAATCTGTTCTTAGTGCTTATGGCCACCATAAAATGCTCGCTCCCACCTCTGTATAATCTCCCTCCTACCACGAGGCAAATGTTGGTGCTACAATCGAGCCATTCTCTCCGCAATGCGTCGTCCTAGTCGCTCTGATGGCTTAGCCAAAGAACGCCTGAGATGGCCTCAACAGCTTCATGATCGATTCGAAGAAGCTGTTAATCAGCTTGGAGGTCCAGATAGTAAGTTTTGAGCTAGGATTTTTTTATTTATTTTTTATTCATGGTTGGTTTTCTAGCTCCTTTTGGTTTATGGTGGGTGGTGTTGGTTGGCAGGGGCGACGCCAAAGGGTATTCTGAAGGCTATGGGCGTTGATGGACTGACCATTTATTATGTCAAAAGTCACTTGCAGGTTAACTGATCTCTCTCCGAGAGTTAAATGTACGTATCTTCTTGCCTGTTAAATGAAAATGCCTTCTTTAATTTCAAGATCATTTATGAACATTTAAGAATCTTGGTCTTCATCAACTGATTCATATAATATTTCGATATTGTTTTCCCAGAAATACAGGATTATAAAGTTTGTTCCCGAATCAAATACGAGTAAGTTGAATGAATCTTCAATCTTTAACTAACATTAACTTAGGAAAACAAAGAATTGGTCGAAAGATGGTGATCTTTGATTCTATTTCTCTAACTGCAGAAGGCAAGTATGAGAGGAGAAATATTTCAGAAATACTGCCTAATTTTGGTTCAAATGATTGAAGCTGAGGTGAGATTCTTCGAGAGAAATACAGGCGAACATATATAGAAACCGAGCCACCCCAGCAAAAGCTATCAAATCATTTTCTCCCATATCACTGCCTACACTCTGTGACTTGAGGGGTCTGAGTCAAATGTAAAGGATTTCGAAACGGATTCCGAGGCTGACAAAAATGAAATAGAGTCCGGAGAAAGAATTCAAGCTCTAAAAAGGCCTGGAGTCGAAGATAATTTGGCATCATCGATGTATACATTTGCATCAGTCAATCCAGATGCCTATGATGAAAACATGCATGCTTCTTGGAATATCCCAGTTAATTTGCTCATCCCCCCTGCCCAGCTTTTTTTGAATTTTGCCACAACTTCCATGTATATATTATATAATCGAATTTGTAAAATAAAGCATTGATCATATGTAATGTAATACAGAGATACTTGACTGCTTTCATGGTTGTCAACTTAAACAGTTGAAGGAGCATATAACTTTTAATTTTGTAAATCATGAAAGCAATCAAAAACTTCATATCGATAATATTCATATATCTAAAAGATTTTGTAGCATTATAGAAGAAATGCTGCTTCGGGTAATCTGATATATCTATAGTGGCTTTTCATGTGGGCTTGTAGAGCATCAATTGCTCATAATATTGTACTTAATAAAATAAAGGAATATTTGAATATACATCGAACTCTGCAGCAATTTCCCATAGAAAAAGAATTAAGTCTATTACATTTAATGTGAAATTCTAAAATCTTTTAGCCACCTCTCGGAATTTCAGTTTTGTCATTTGATTCTTGGCTCCACCTTCGCTTCACCCTTCCTTTGGTTTTATTTTCTTCATGGGTCAAGCAGCCACAACAGACAACAAGATGAGCAGCTATGTCAATGGCCATTATAGCTTTGTCAATTGTGCTTTAAATGAGACCTGGGAAATAAACTGCAAGCGTAGTCAAAAGTTTGAGGCTAAGCAAAACAAAGCAAGCAATGTGGAACACATGGCCGCCGAAGAGGCTTGTGTTCAAAGTTAAAAACAAACCAACATTAATTCAACATTGTAGTGCTGTAAGTTACAGTAAATTCAGACAGGAAGTTTAGATAATATCGATGGCGATTGGCGAGTGGGAGTACTGAGAGATTTAGGTTGAATTTTAAGTTTGAACTTTGAACCGTAACGTTTTCTAAATAATGAAGAGAATTGAAAGACAAATATTGAAACCGTTAACTTCAAACAAAACCATAAGAATATTAGATTATGGTACATTTATTATGCCAGTGGATGAGAGAAAAAATATGAATAAAAAAAAATTATATTTTAAAAAATCTTCAGTAATGGGTAGTTTTTCAAATGGAAAAAGATATAATCACTTTTAAGTTTATATTATTGTTAATATTTTTTTAAGTTTTTAAGTAATTTTTTTGATTAGTCGATGTTCGGTTAATTCGTGATATTACAATGTGGGTGAAAATGAAATAAATATTGAGTTGAAAAAAATTATATATTAAAATAAAGGATTTTGCTAATGAGTGTCTTAAGAAAACTCTTTGAGATTACTAAATATAATAATATCTTAATCATTGTATTGAAAATGATAAATAAAGTTGTCAACTTTTGCATTTAATACAACATTAATACTATAAATAGTATATTAACTAACTTTATATTATTACTATAAATAGTATATTAACTAAATTTAAAGATTGTTCTTAGGACACTCGTTAGCAAAACTCTAATTTAAAAAAAAAATAAGAAAATTATATGATAATGTCACAATGTAGTAGCCTTTTTAAAGTAAAATACTTAAAACATCTTAATTGTATTTTATATTATAAATTTAGTTTTAATTTTTTTAATAAATTTATCAATTGAGTGGTGTCTTGTTAATTAGTGACACCAACTCAACAACTTTTTTAAATATTAGTATATCTATACTATTAGATACAGAATGACTGAGTTGGTGCCAGTGAGTTAAATGACACCAACTCAATTGGTGAAAATACAAAGAAAAATCAAATTGAACAAATGATATAAAAAAAAATTAAGAATGCTCCAGATCTACCCTAATTAAGAGCTAATGATTGAGTTTCAACTTTCAATAGTTCTTGACTCAAAACCTAAAAACTCTTTCTTTCTCGTCTGTTTCTTACATAAATTTCTACATTTTATTCTCTCATTCATTTCAGATTTCGATCTCTTAATGCAAGGGAAGGAATTTAACTTTTTTCAAGTATAAAAATTTAGGTGTTTTTTTTTTAATAAATTGAACAAATTTAGCAATGAAAATTTAAATATTGAATTTTTAGTTTTGAAAAATGAATGTATAATATAAAAATGGTTTGATATGCTAATTAAAAATATTGAATGTATAATATAAAAATTTTTCCATGGTGCATGGCTCACAGCTTTGTTCATGGTACCAACTTCATTAAACCAGAGTTTTGATGCTTCTTAAGAGGATGATGCTGATGGATATATGACAGATTAAAAGAGGCAAGTTGGATTTGATTTACAAATCTTACTGTAAAAAATGTTATGCTTTGCTTGCAAATGAACATGACAATGTCTACTTTCATTACAAGTGCTGGCTGGCTATGTTTATATTTACATCTGTTAAAAAGAAAGAAAAAAAAAATTAGTAGATTTTATAAAATAAAAATACGATTTCATAATTATTTTAATTAATAAGAATTTTAAAAATAAATAATTAAAAGAAAAGAATATAAGATTAATGTAATGAAATATATATATTTTCTTTAAATAAATTTTTTTTGGATAAGCAATTTTTTAGGGGTGTCCAAAAGACGAGGATCTTATATAGACCTGCTCAAGGGCCGGGCAGCCCGCCCGGCCCGTATCGGGCCGGGTCTGGGCAGGATATTTTGTGTTTCGGGCCGGCTCGGCCCGGAACAGTAATTTTTATTATAATAATATTATTTTATTTAATTTTAATTATAAAAAATAAAAAAAATTATTTTTTTATTCCAATGAACAGTGTTTCGGGCCTAAACGGGCGGGCCGGGCTGACCCAAGGCCGGGCCTGAGCTGAGAAAATAAAAAAACCGGGCCGCGGCCCGACCCGACCCATGAGCAGCTCTAATCTTATAGCTGTTATTTAGCTACTTAAGTAGTTATTTAGCTACATAAGATTTTCAACACTTTTATTGAACATTAAGTGGGTTTTTACTTTTAATCTTATAGTTAGAATAGTAAGAGATAAATTATTTGAAGTTGCAAATTTTGAATACAATATTGTAAATAATACATTCATAAAGATTTGGGGACTTGGTACAGGGGTAGATAGTCAGAGTTTATATTGAAATAGCAAACTTTCTGTTTTTTTTTGGATAAATAAATAAATTGTTTATAAAAAAAAGTGGGTTCTTAAAATGACTTACTAAAAAAAAAAATTCATTAATTTATCAAATAAAGTTATTGAAAAAATTTCAACTAAAAAGAAATGATAAGTTTTGAACCTAAACCTTAATAATCTAAAATAAGGAAAATGAAAGTGTGGAGAGAAAAGAAGAGAAAAAGAGTAAGAAGATAAGTTTAGTTTTTCTTTTTATTTGATAATAATAAGAAAAACAAAAGTTAACAGGAAAATAATGTTTGTAGCCGTGAAATTATGTTTGGTGTACTTACTAAGATATTTAACACGTGTCAAATTTTATTTGAAGAGAATCAGGAAAGAAGATAAAAGGATGTTGTAGGTAGAACAAACAGTTAAAAAAAAGTATTGGAGTTTGAATTTTGGTACATGTTTGGTGAGTATTTAAGGATGAAAAAAAAAAAAAAAAACCTTAATATATGGTCGTAGGAGTTTGAGATTTATCTTATATTTTTTATATCTTGAAGTGTATATCTACCAGCTATGTTGATAGTCTATCCTTGACTGATCGAGATGTGAATTTAACTTGATTTGAATAGATGTTAATTTTTCCTTAAAACATATCTAATAATTCTTTGGTGATGAATCTTATGACCTAATTTTATATTATGTGTTATTGGATATAACAATTGCTTATAAAATGAAGCTTTTATGTACGTACAACTCAGAATTAATTGCTTTAAAAAATATTTGAAACTACGAAATCAATTTTAATGTGGGAGTATACATATATATATATATAAAAAATATCGATCAATTAATCAAAGTAGGTTTGAATATGTGGAGCAAACTTCACCACGTTAACATTGCAATGCAAGTAAATATCAGGGCAATAAACATACACGATAGTGGCTCTCACATCGTCATTATTATATATAAGTACACTCAATTGACATCTTGGTTTGTATTGTTTCAGTAGATTAAGTAAAGCTACATTCATATATAGCCCATGTGACAGAAAATTACGTGAGAAAAACATGAACCTCATTGTAGCTTAATGTTTCACCTAAATTCAACTATATCATAAATTGTTCAGTCCAAATAATCAATTAGTGGGGAGCCATGCATTTTTCTGGTAACTGCTGTCCTGGTACAGTTTATTGTCTGCCAGATGACTTGAAAAATCAGGAGCAAAAAAGACTTTTAGCTGACTTTGTTAAATCAATATTATGCTGAGGAAGCAGCTCATTGGTTTGCATCTGCATGCACCAATTCCAATTCATATTTTATTTCTTAGGCAACAACTCCAAGTCCACCCACATGCCAATTGCCAAGGGCTAGATTATTCATCCTTTCATGATCATTTCTTTCCTGAAATGTTGAGGCAACTTTCAATATATAATACAAGTGGCCAAGGCTCCCACAATTAACACATGCAACAAGTTTTATCCATACATATATATATATATATATATATATCCACTTTATCAATTTACTAATTTATTTTGCATTTTAGGGTCGCATTTGACTCAGTCAGCTACTTTCAATAAACGCATTGAAAATTGAGAACTTCTGTAATATATAGAACACAAATCGCTTCTTGAAATGCTTGCATACAGTTACTTTTTTCACATAATTAATAACATGTAAAACTTCAAATTAATAAGCTGATCAAGTCATGCTTAGAAGCAATTTGGGTTGTAGACATGGAGTATTATTTAAATGCAAGCGTTTGCCCCGCAGTCACACTACTGTTTTAGTTATATCACAATATTGAGATTTTAGACTATGTATTGAATTTCAAGGATTCAACTTGTGCTTTGCCACAAGGACCCTTCATCCTAATATGAAGTCTGTACTCATCAAATGTCATGGGATTATACAGCGCTGGCCGATCCTCACTCACGAGCTCCTTGGCTGGTTCAATCAGTAAATCACTCTTGGGGTTGTAGAAGAAAGCTAGGGAGACACGATCTTTTGCTGAATTCACGATTACACGGTGTTCCACACTCTTGTAAATTGCATTGCTCAGCACCTAGACATGCATCATGAAACATCACTACTTTTCGTTCTTGAAATTAAATAATCAAATAAAGCAAATTAGCTAGTTGCAATATTAAGAGAGAGAGAGAGAGAGAAAGACAGAAACCTGAATCTGATCTCCAACGTTGACAATGAAAGAATTCGGAACAGGCTTCACAGTGATCCACTTGCCATTCTTACGAACTTGGAGTCCAGCTACGTCGTGATCAGGAAGGAGAATGGTCATGCCACCAGGGTCTGAGTGTGAGGAAAGACCTAGTGTAAGGTCAGGTTGAGGACACTTTGGATAGAAATTGACCCTTAAGCAGGCCCCAATGTTATCTCCACCAAACGCATTCTGTAGATACTCTTCATTTAGTCCAAGATTTGCAGACATCGCCTTAAGCAGCCTTCCACACAGTTTTACAACTTCAGCACCATATTCTGCAACCAGTTCCCTGCATCAAGATTGAACAGCTAATTAATTATGAGACACCCTATGTAATAACAATAATAATCAAAAAGAAATGTAGCATTACTCATGCCGGCTGCATGTTTCTGTTCAAGGCATCGTACAATTTTCATCAAAGTTGGGTCTACTATGTTGATCAGGGATTAAGATTTTACCTTGAATTTCATTTTTTTCCCCTTTTCTAGGGTGAATTGCCTTCTAAAGGAAACTTTGGAAACGACCAACACTAACTTAGTCCTTGATCAAAAAGTGTCATATACATGTTTAGATGTGAAATTGTCAACTAATTAACCTTGGTAAGATTAGGAAAGATTGAAAGGTCAAAACATCTCTATTTGCAGCCATGCAATTATATATTATGTCCTAACCAAAGCTGGGTTTGGAAATTTTTTCCCATTTCGCCTAACGTGCTCAATTGTATATTTCAAAGCTTTTTATTCATTCCATTTTGACTTCATAAATCGTTTCCCAAGCTTTAGAATTTTCTTCTTCAAAGAGGAGACCAGAATTGATTAATTAAGCTCAGTCAATATGGGGGTGTTTAAATCGTGAAAGACATCACTGGCAAAACCTAAGCTTAGTTGTCAGTTGACCAAATCTTAGAGATCCGACTGTTCTCTTTTTCCTTTTGTGGCAGATGCAAATAAATAAAAAAAACATAGAAGAATCTCTTTCGTGCAGACTGCAGAGAGACACGAAAAAAAACGTAAATAAACATCATAGTATCACGTTTTCTTAAGAGATAAATAATCAACGAGGCAGGCGAACCTGCAAGATGACGGCTGTGCAGGCCACTTGCTTTGATTCCTCAGCGAAACCGGCATGTAATGTAGAAAAAAGTAATCGCACCAATCAAGAATCGCTCCTTTCTCTACCCCCAAGCGACTACCGTACCCTTCATAGGTACTCGGCGCGTTGGCATACGCTTGCTTCACTTCAAGCGGCAAGTTAAAGAACTCACGCCAAACCTCTCGCATTCGCCTCAT
Organism: Fremontodendron californicum; assembly: GCA_030761205.1. Classification (NCBI taxonomy): domain Eukaryota; kingdom Viridiplantae; phylum Streptophyta; class Magnoliopsida; order Malvales; family Malvaceae; genus Fremontodendron; species Fremontodendron californicum. The sequence continues at coordinate 5,122,644 of JAULJL010000009.1, read as the reverse complement.
CAGCTCATGGCTAACCCCATGGTTCACCGCCTGGAAGAAACCCCAGTCCCGGCACGCGCTGGAGATGCGTCTCAAGGTCTCCACCTGGAGGGTTCGGTCTTTGCTGAACAGGTTCTGGAGATCAACAACGGGAATGTCAACATGTTCGTCGATTTCAGAGCCTGCTTTCAAGACAGGCCTGTCACTTAAAGGCTTGATATATCGGTCTGGAATGGCACGTATGCCACTTTCAGACAGAGACTGAACTCGAACCACTGACTCAGGCCAACTCTGGAGACAATTCATTTTTTTTTTTCTTTCTAGATAATATTTCAGGGTTTTCTTTCTTGGAACAAACCCAGAAAGAAACAAAACAAAAGAAGAGGAAGACGGAGAGGTTTAATTGATGTTGAAAAGAGAGAAGGAGTGAGAGGGTTTATATAAGGATCGGGAGAGAAGCAATTTCGGCGCCGTGATGATGTTGGATTAGCTCATTGCAATAATAAAAAATTGGAAAGAAAATAAATGTGCTGAATTTTGTGTGAGAATATTTATTTATATTAATGGAAATTGAGAAATAAAAAGAAGAATATATATAGCTTAAATTTGAGTGATAAGTTGATTGTATATATATTTTAGTCATTAATAGGGCAGCGGAGTTGTACTACTACTGCTACTAGTATGTTTGATTTTCTTAAAAAAAAAAAAAAAAAACAAATTAGTATAACTACTTTTTAATGCAGGTGTGTTTTTTGACCAGGACAGCAATATTCTGATTTCTGGGCAACTGGAATTTTCAAATGTGTACCTAGCAATTAGAAATAGTGCGGTAAATGGCAATGGTCCATTACTTTAAAGGCAAAAAAAAAAAAGAATATTTTTTTTTCTGGAGGAGTTGGGGGATTTGGAACTTGGAATTTCTTTTATCTTTTGGAAAAATTTGGAATTCCTGAAATCCTAAAGTTTATATTTTATGAACATGAAATTTCGGTTTTCCATATGAATACTTTTTTAATTTTACCAAAAATAAAGAGAAATTTTTGAAGATCTTAATGATCTTAATTATATTATTTGGAAAATTAATGCTTAACGTAATTACGGAATGGAGAGTGGAAAAAAAGTAATTACCTAATGAACTCTGCAAAAAATTGTGTATCCAAGATTTTTCATATATATGTTGTTATTAATTTCTGTTTTCTTGTGATTAAATTAATGGTTATAGTGTAAACAAGGCAATGAATCCAACTAGGTTTAGTCGAAGCAATGAATTAAAATTCAGGCCAAAAAAGAAAAGAAAAAAACAATAAATAAAATAGGAAAGGATATTTCAATATATAAGCGGTAAAACATCCCGGCTAGCTATACATAGAAATAGGATGGAAGAAAGAAAGAATTTGTCTTGCAGTTTTGACGTGTTAGTATATATATATATATATTTCCATTCCAATGAAGTTATTTACTAGTCAAATAAAAAATGGATAATAAATATATGAAAATGTGAAATTTTATATTGGAAAGTGCTACATGCACTTTGTAAAAATACATAAATTTTACAACAATTAAAAAAAATCTTATATGATTATAAATTTTCAAAATATTTTTTAATCTTATTATATATTTTTGAAAATTGCATGAATCATTTTTCATTCGTACTTTTATTGTGTTTAATAAATTGGGTTGGATGATAAAAACTGAAAATAAGAAAAGGCAATTTCAAATCAAAATGCATGGTACAATAATTAAGAATATAGAGAAAAGCAAACTTTGGTATTCATAAGACAAAGAATGAAGATTTCAATTTAAAAAACACGTGGGTTTGGCAATTGGCATGCAGCTGCTGTGATGGCGTTGCTAAAATATGATCAGACAGACATTTAATTCTTAATAACTAATGAATGAAGTTGGAAAAGTCTGCGCGCCTGGAATTGGTTAAGTATGCCCATGCCGACATCAGTATAAAAAAAAATAGATTTTGTTAACTAGTGTTTTAAAAGTATTTTTTAAAGTTATTATGTATAATAATATCTTTATTTAATGCATTAAAAATGATGAATAAAATTGTCAATTTTTATATTTAATGCAATACTTTTATTATAAATAGTATATTAATTAATTTTAAAAAGTGCTTTAAAGACACTCGTTAACAAAATCCATAATAATTTTACATTTGATTTGCAAATTGCATGAAAGTTCACAAGAGAATATATATATATATATATATTTATTTAAGGTTTGTATTTAATAAATTATTAGTGTATACGATGACACCTCATTAATAAATAAATATAAAATTTTAAAAATAGTTAAAATAAATACAAATAATTATACTTTTTAACAAGTAAAATTATGTGATTCACTATCAGTATATAAATTTATATATTGATAATATATCAAATATAAATTCATATATTTATCCTTGTCAGATGAAAACTTTGACTGTCTGTCCAAACCGACATTACTATATATATATATATATATATATATATATATACATCGTAAATCCATTATTGTTTGATCGACACATGCAGAATTATTGATTTGAGATCCTCTAATAGCCTGCTAGCTACCTCAAATTGTACATCGATTGCATGCCATGTAATTTTATGAAGATCTTCTTGAAATTAATAACTCATTAATTAGCTAGCTAGGAAGGAAGGAATGTGTATCAATGTTGAAAACTGGTGAGGAGTCAGGACTATGAACGGTGGAAATTTAATCTTTAATGTCTAAGAAAAGAAACTCATGAGATCAGTAGTATTTTAAATTGGAATCCTCTAAATATATATATATATATATATATATATATTTATATATATATAAATATTGTCAAATTGGTTAAGTAATTGGGAAGCAAAAGAGCAGCTGGAGAAAAGACATAGCAAATTAATGGAGGGAGGAGGAAGACATACTTCATCTGTTCATCATCTATATATAGACTATAAATATAACAATATATATATATTAAATTATTAATGTGGGAGCTGGTGACAACTGTCAACCTAAATTTTTGTTTTTGCCAAATAATTTTTTTTTTTGGAAAAATATGAAAAATATCCAATCCGAATAATTGTTTAATGATCTAATGGACAAAAGTAATATGAAAAAGAGAAATGAAGAATTAAAAAATTATTAAAAAAGAAATTGCAAAGACTTAAATACCCTTAATAACAATTTTTTTCTTTCTCTTATTTTTATCTCATCTTTTTAAAAAAAAAAAAAATTTGACAAATAAATCTTCCCCAAATTTATTCACAAATAAATTTTTTAATATAAAGATTAAAAAAATCTTTAAAATAAAAATAATAAAGTAGCAAGACAAAAAAAAAATTATTTCTTTCATTAAGGGTAATTAAATCTTTTTCATTTTCTTGTTAAGAATTCTAAAATTTTAGATTTCCTTTTTACAAATTATTTTTACACATTACACCATTAAGAAATAATGTTTTTTAGAATGCATGTTTTTCAAATTTATCCTTTTTTTTTTTTGAAGAACAATATATATATCTAATTACATATTTTAATTAAATATTCCAAGTGGCAACGGCGCCATGGGAACATTGCATACGTACCTAATTACATTAGGATCGATATATGCTTTCCCTCTTCTCATCCAAATTGAAATAATGCATAAAATAAAAAATAACAACAACAACAAAAAAGAACAGTCTATTGAAAGAAAGAGGACAATATGTAGCCGTGTGCTTTTCTCCTAATAATTAATCTTCATTTAAAAGTTATTTTAGGATATCTCATGCATATAAATCTATTCTTTCAAGTTGCTTACTGTATTATCAATCAAAACCAAACCAAACTTAATTATTATGTATATTATATATTTTCATATACTTTTTAAACGTAATTACTATATATACATATATATATATATATATATATATATATATATCAAACAAAGGCCAGCACAGCACATGAATACATGATCCGATCCCTTCCTTCCACTCTTCCTCTATAAAAGGACTTTTTTAATTACATAATAAATTCGGAATGGGCCAGGCAGTTGCTGCCGCAAAAACATTTATTTTTTGGTGTAGCTTTAGGCCGACATGATCTACCACCTTATTAATTACTAATAAATTTCATTTTCACCATTTCCTTTTTTATGCATGCTTTCCTTTGCTACATAATATATTTATATACTTGGATGTCAAGTACTGATCATCATTCATGAATTAAGAATTGTCTAATTTAGTTATATATATATATAATATCAATTTTTCGCATTTTTAAAGAAGACTTATGAGCTTTTTCCACACACAAATATATATATATATATATATATCTGTAACTTTTATTATTAAAGAGGCAGGATTAGGCAAATATTATTAAGAAGGAAAGGTCCAAACCTATTTGCGGGGATATAATTCATACTCCAAGAGATTTCAATGAGGCCTCATCTTTTCCTCAATGAGTCAATTATCATTTTTTATTATTATTATTATTTTGTTTAATATGAGCAACATCTATTCGTACATTAAAGCTTAAGAGAAATGAATATACGGGAAACTAATAAGAAAGAAATGAAACAGGGAGAAAAATGATTCATGAAAAAGGTAAAATTGATACCGTTAAAAGGCTTAAAGTTAATTTGTGTTGTACCATACTCAAAGCGTGACAAAACCTAATATTACATAACCTTTTCTTTTGAAACCACTAATACAAATAAGATGATATTTAAAGAAAAAAATGCAATTAATAATTTTTTTTTTAATTTAGTAAAAATAAAATATTAAAGATAATAAATAAATAAATAATTTTTAATCAGTATCTATAAGAGAAAAAATTGTATGAAACGGTTATTCCATGTCAGTATAATTAAATTTAAATAGACCTGCTCATGACCCAGGCCCAACCTGCGGATCCTAAGTGACTGTTCACCATATTTAAAAAAATTTAAAAAATATTTTTATAATTAAATTTAAATAAAATAATATTATTTTAATCTGTAAAACAATGATTCGGGCGGGGCCGAATCATAAATATCTTGCCTAGGCCCGGTCCAGTAAGGTTGGGCCTGCTTTTTTTAGCCAGACAGACTGTCCGACTCATGAGCAGGTCTAAATCACGTCACGTAATTAAATTTTTTAAAAAAAGTCAATGATTTATTACACATTACATGTAATAATTAAATGATAAATATTTATTTTTATAATTTATTAATGATTATTGTAATAAATAATTAACTTTATCAAAATTTAATTACGTGACATATTTTAAATGAAAGGGCTATAGGTTGACCGTGTCTATAAATATAATTAGCCTATTTATTTAAGCAAAATGTTTTGCATTTAATGCACTACTTACACTAAATTCGAAAAAATAATACATTAATTATATATATATATTTAAAATACTAACATTTCTCTTAAAAAATCAGACCTACTATTTTATATGTTCAACTCATAAATTATAGAGACTAGAGTACACGTTTATTTCAATCTATCACTATTTTTGATATTTTACAATTAAATCGATTTAATGTGACGTCTCGAGTGACATAAGCGTGTTTTATATTTGATGCAAGAGATGATCTCTTTTATATTATTGACAAAACATTAAAGTATGAGTTAAAATGTGAAGAAGTTCCCAATTTAAAAAGTTTGATTTTATCATATTTCTTCTTCCTCTTTCATCTTTATATTGTTCAACGACTACTTTTATTGACTGTAATAGATTTTGTGTCACATGAGTAGCATATGATTTGATACATTATATCTAATTTTAATTTACATCAAAAGTAGACTAATCTCAATTAATCTTACTTCTTCATTTTAAATAAGATTTACTGTTAATTTACATGAAAAGTTTTACTTACTACAATATAATATATATATATATATATGATCTAAAATTAACAAGTGCATAAAGAAAAGTATTTAAATAAATAAATTATTTTTACCCAGCAAAGAAAAAGGATAAATAAATTATTTTACTTTACTTATTTAATACTAGAAATTTTCAGAATCCGAATTCTTTTTTAATTTATACAAAATATTGTGTGATGTTATTGTTAATTTCTTAATTTAAAAAAAAAATAAAGAAAAAGAATAACCAAAAAAAAAGAAAGAAGTGGTAGCAATAGCATCATCAAAAGTCCAACTCCAACCCAACCAAGAGTTGAAAGGGAATGGCCGACATCACTGGAACTGGAATATGACCAAACTGAACTTTTAAAAAAGGAAATTAAATCACGTGTCAAACGTTGTCAGAAATTCAGAAATAAAGTATCTCACATGACATCACAAGCTCACAACCACGTGACCATTGATATATGTTCCTGATGTCAGCTATATATATATATATATATTTTTTGAATGCGGCCCGGCTCATGAACATGCCTAATTACGAATATATTTTAAATAAAAATTATATAATTTTTAATTTTAAAAAATAAAAATTTAAAAAATAAAATTAAAAATATAACAATTTACAAAAAGTTCAAAAATTATATTCGTAATTAGGCTTACTCATGGGCTAGGCCGCGACCCGAAATTTTTCAACTTCCTTGCCAAAGCCCGGCTTGCAGGCCTGAATTTAATATATTTTAAATAAAAATTATATAATTTTTAATTTTAAAAAATAAAAATTTAAATAACAAAATTAAAAAGATAACAATTTACAAAAAATTCAAAAATTATATTCGTAATTAGGCCTGCTCATGGGTCGGGCCGCGACCCTGAATTTTTCAACTTCTTGCCAAGGCCCGGCTTGCAGGCCTGAATTTAATTATTTTAATATATAAATAGTGATGCGGGCCTGGTCGGACGGGCTGCCCGACCTATGAGCAGGTCTATCCATAATGTCAATCGAATTCTTTCAACTTATATTCGTAATAAATGGACCTCCGGGAGAAAGGCCAACCAAAGTGTCGTATTAGTCCGGGCTTGGACAAGTGTTTTTGTAATTTTATTAATAATAAATTTTAAATAAAAATTATATATTTTTTAATTTAAAAAAATTAAATAAAAAATTCAAAAAATTATAAAATATATAAAAATATTTTTTTTAATAGTGAAATGGGCTTTCGGGTCGGCACGACTCGAAATGGGCTTGGGCAAGGGAAAAAATTTCTGGTCGCGGTCCAGCCCATGAATAGGTCTAATTACGAATATACTTTCTTAATTTTTGGTAAATTGTTATTTTTTATTTTTTTAAATTAAAAATTATATAATTTTTATTATTTTATAAAATTAAAATAAATAAATAAATAAAGGTTGAAAATTGCCACCGTGGTTTGGGCAAGCAAATGTGGTGTTGATACCATACATGGGCCAGGTTCGGCCCATGGACACTTTTACCACCATGGGATAAAAATTATATATAAAAATTATTAAATCTTTATTTTTTAAAATTTAAAATTATATAATTTTTATTTAAATTTTATTATTTACTAAAATTAAAAGAATAAAAAAAAGTGAAAATTTACCTTGGGAAATGGCCACCGTGGGTGGCGATTTCTCAAGGGTAGAATTCACATTTTGTGAATTTCCCCATTTGAAAAATCGCCACTTTTCAATGTAAAAAATTAAAAAAAAAATTAAAATTATAGTTGGAAAATCACCATGGTCCATGGCGATTTTTCAACTGGTAAAATTAAAATTTTTTTAAATATCAGTTGGGAAATCGCCATGGGCCATGGCAATTTCCCAACTGGTATTTAAAAAAAATTAAAATTATCAGTTGGGAAATTGTCATGGGCCATGACAATTTTCCAAATGATTTAAAAAAAAACAGATTTTCATACTTAAAAAAAAGTAGCGATATTTTGAGAATTAATTTTTTTTTTGCTATATTAAGATAAAAAGACCTATTATTTTCTTAATTTACTTAAATGTGGATTTCTTGTGTGTTGTCCTTGCAACGTTGTTTTGTTGGTCCAAATTAATGAAGGAAGCTTACTTGATAGAAATTGATGTGTTAAAAATAAAAGCGTGGTTATATCATTTTCAAAACCACAAACTTATGATCCAAATTTTTCTAAAAGATCGAGTGGTCGACAGACAAACACATAAACATTGATTATTATTATAAATTATAATTCATAGTTTCACACCTTTATATAAACATATTATATCATCCTGTTTGTTTGTAAACCATTTTATTTTTAAACAACCAAAAATAGAGGTGCAACACTATGCACTAAAATATCTTATACCATTAAATAAAACTAATCATATGGGGATTTCAATTTTGTTAAAGTAATCTCCCTCAATCTGAGGGATTACAGTAATATTGGCTGCCAAGTCATTTTTTATTTAGATTAAAAAGAAAAAGAAAAAAAAAGAAAAAAGAAAATTATTTGTGTATTCGTGTCATATTTGTGTTATTTTTGTATCATTATCGTATTCAATGTATTATATATTTATAATAATTTTTGCTGCGTTAATAATTCGTTTTATATAGATTTTGACACGTTCGTGTATTCGTGTCGTGTTTATGTTATTTTTTGTGTCGTGTCGTGTTTTGATTATTTTTTTCATGTTGTGTTCGAATTTTTCAAATCTAATTGACACTATTCAAATAACTTCCATTTTTGTGTCACATATCGTCGTGTTCGTATTTTTATTACATTTTCATATCATAATCTTTTTTTAATGTATTATATATTTATATAAATTTGACACGTTAATAATTCGTTTTATAAGTTACGAGCTATTGTATGATAGTTGTTAGGTTTATATTTTTTATTTTTTAATATGAATAGAAATGATAGATATCAATATAATCTAAATGAATTAAAGTTTTATATCCATCTTAATTTTCTTATATTTAATGTACATATAACGAATTAGATTCATATATTTGTGTTGTACTTATGTTATTTTATACCTTACTTTAAAAGTTATCCTCAAGTTAAGATATTTTGCATAGTTTGTTATAGTGATTCAATTTTAACTTTAAATTCATTTTATTTTTTATATCATATTCGTATTCAATATATTATCTATGATAATGAACCGAAGCAACGAGAGAATTCAAACACTAATTATATGTTAAATCTAAGGTATATATATATATCTGTATATATGGTGATTGATGTATTAAAATATATATGTATATATAAATACAGAACTTATTTAATCATATAGTGATATAATTGATTGATTAAGCATATATATATTCAATTTGACAAATATTTTTTCTATGCTATCCTATACAATTCTCAATACGATATCTCATCTTAATTAATAAGTATATTGTTATACATAGATCGAACTCAAGACCGACCGACCTTGAAAACTCTCTCTCTATTCTTACAAATTAATGTAGCAGGTTTTGGCACTTAATTATGCTTAATATATATATATATATATATATATATATATATATATATATATATATAGCTTTGTCGGATGAAGAAGCTAGCAGGCAAAGAGTGAAACGTTTTTGGATTGCAAAGGGAAGTCCGACAGTGGAGAAAGATGGTCCTCAAATCACGTGGCTAGCTCTTCGAGTAATTCAAACGCCTCAAATCTTTTATATCAAGGGTGGGTGCTTTATGTTTAAAAAGTACGCCCTACAATTTGATTTGACTCCATCTTAATTAAATAAAGTACTGAATTCAACACCTTCAAATTCCATTTGTATATTTTTTTTCTTTCTCTGGAATAGAACTGAGAGAAGATATAAATCCTAGGGTTCTTCATCTGGAATATAATTTTTTATTTTTCTGAATAATTATACCCTAATTATTGTACAGATATATAGGTAATAAAATAAAAAAAAAAGCACTACACCTTATGCCAATTGGGTGATGAGCACCAGTGGCGATGGGCATATATTGTCCATGGGCATGCATTGGAGCCAAAAGGCCATTGATAGTTGTAATGCGAGAAGAATTGAATATCCAATGGAGCCTTATTAATGTACCATTTGTTACTCTAGCGATTCTATGTCATATCTTAATCAACTCTCTCTCTCTCTCTCTCTCTATATATATATATATATATATATATATATATATATATATCTATACTATATATAAAAACACCAACTCCAAAATTATAAATAGTGAATGACATATATACCCTTAACAATTTATAGTATTAACTATTATGTCCTTAATTAATTAATAATTATCTTAGAGTAATTTTATTTATTTCCTTTTTAATCTTGAAGTCCTTATCAATGTAAACTCTTTTTAATTTCTTATTAAAATTAAAATATTGAGTAATTTTATTTATTTCCTTATTGATCTTGAAGTCATTATTAATGTAAACTCTTTTTAATTGATATTACAAATAGTGAATGACATATTTACCCTTAACAATTTATAGTATTAACTATTATGTCCTTAATTAATTAATGATTTTCTTAGAGTAATTTTATTTATTTCCTTATTAATCTTGAAGTCCTTATCAATGTAAACTCCTTCTAATTTTTTATTAAAATTAAAATATTGAGTAATTTTATTTATTTCCTTATTGATCGTGAAATCCTTATTACTCTAAACTCTTTTTAATTGATATATATATTTTTATTAATATTAATTCATTTTTAATCTAATTTTTTTATTAATGAATTCTTATTAAATTAAAATATTGGCTAATCTTTACTTATTATTTTCTTATTAACCTTGAAAAACTTTTCTTAATTTGATATAATTTTTATAATTATTAACTAATTTTTAATCTAAGTTGTTTATTAATAAATTTTTTATTAAATTAAAATATTAGCTAATATTTATATATATATATATATTTTATTAACCCTGAAGTCCTTATTAATCTAAAATTTCCTTAATTAATATATATATTTTTATTAATATTAACTATTTTAATCTAAGTTTTTATTAATAATTTCCTTATTAAATTAAGATTTTGACAAATCGTTATTTATTTTTTTATTAATATTGAAATCCTTATTAAAGCAAACTTGTTAATTGATAAATTTTTTATTAAATCAAATAATAAATAACTTTTTATTTCTAAAAGAAAAATATTATTAAAATAATGCTAATACGAATGAGATTAAAATAATGCTAATACGAATGAGATTAAAATAATGCTAATACAAATGAGATCGTAATTGTGATTTATTAATTTTGAGTTGTTGAAGAAAAAAGAAACAAAACAAAGGTAAGAAAGAAAGCAACCTTCGGTTTTGGAGGGATTGTTTTAATTATTTGTTTGTTAAATGATGGGGTGATTATAAAGAGCATGAAGAGTTAAAGAGGCATAATGTCGTGGTATTTTCACGGTACATAAAATTATGTTGTAATCAAATCAAATCTACAAATTAAGTTGGTCATTTTATCAAAATATTGTTATTAAATAAATTTTAAATTTAACTATATCACAAACATTAAAAAATTTATCTTATTATTAAATTATGAAAGAATTTGAATAAATAATTGTTATGTCCAATTAAAAATATATAGTGACTATAAATATAATCTTAACTAATTGATGATATATTCATGAAATAATCACTTGCATAAATAATTAGTTATGAAAGTTAGGATATGAATCGGTTTTGTGTATTTTTATTTTTCATTTCTTTATTCTTTTATTAAATTTATATTATATTTTAATATCTATAATTCATATTACAGATTATTAGAAGTGACATATAAATTTTTTTAATTTTCATAAAATTAATGATTGATTATAAAATTTTACATTAAGAGTCAATATGTTAAATACGTTTTTTTTAGATTTGATTTATTACTATTACAATTGCTAATCAAAATTACTTTTTTCTTTGCAATTTTTTTTAGTTAAATGATAATAACTAAGTATAAAATTCTACAAAGAGAGTCAATAAGCTTAATAAAAATGATTAGCTTTGGTATATTCACTAATCAATAGTACTTTTTTAATTAATTGTTTTTAATTAAATGATAATTATAATAGTATTAAAACATTTTTACTATTCGAAATAAATACTTTGAATTCAAATTGAAAAAATATCTCATACTTACGATCATAATACTGAATGTTAATTATTATCTAATATATAATGAGCAGCAAAATGAATTGAAAACAATTGATATAATTTAATTGAATTAGATAAAAAAAATTGTCATTTATTTTCCTCTTTTTTTTCTTTTTTTTTTTTTGAAATTCTTTTATGAGGTATCCAATTTAAAAATAATTAAGAATAAGTGGAGAGTTTCTTTCAACATACTACTTTGTGTAAAAAAAAATTCATGATGATGAGTATATTCAAAAGTAATGGATAAAAAAATAATTATAAAAAGGATTTCAACCATATTTTATATAAGTAATACCTTTAAATGAAAATATGATAAGTATTTCATAATATAAATAATATGATTTATACCTTTATACTAATATGAATTAGATGATGGGTTATTTTTCTTTTTCTTATATTGAATGATTTATCATTGTTTGTAATTAAAGAAATTAATTTATTCTAATTAAAAAGAAAAGATTAAAGATTCAGTTCATTATCAATTTTTAATTCAAAAAAAAATTTAATACCAATTACTTTCGAGATATAGACATATTTTTTAGATAATTGTTGAAAATAACCTATTTTATTAATTTTAAAATTTTGGATATTCCATTCTTTAATTGATAATAAAATGTATAAAGAACTTTAGTAGACTTATAATATATATAATGCTAATATATGAAGTTAGAATGGTAAAACTAATGCATATAACTTCAAATTATTCATTATTTGGTTAAAAATCTTCATTCGCTTTGATGGCTAAATTTGAGAAAAAAATCTAATTAATAGCTCAAGTTGTTATGATAAATTCATTAAGGTGGATTTATAAATTTTATTAGATATGAAAATTGGTAATGCATCGTGACTTTTCCAGAATAATTTTTTATTTTAGTGATATATGATTTTTTTTTTCCATCCATACACATAGTTAACTTAAGAGGTTAGGGTGTCAATTGATTTTGAATATATATGACTTATTAAATTCATATTATATCCTGATATATATGACTTATATATGTTATGTATGTTTAGAAGTAAAATATGAAAATTATAATTTTCACATAATCAATCAAAATATAAAATTTTATGAAGAGTGTCAATAAATTATATGCAATTTCATAAAATTTTAAAAAGAGAGGCAATAAATTAAAAGCAATTTTTTTAGTTATGGTATATTAGTAATATAATTATTAATCAATAATAGTACTTCTTTCTTTAAAACTTTTTAAGTAATAATAATAATATCAAATATCTAATAAGTAATAATAAACTTGAATTTATACATGTTTTAATATGAAAATTATGACTCATCATAATTATATTTATAATTAATTTATAATGACTTTTAGTGTGAAAATTATCTCATTTTTTTGTTATTTATATGTGATTTGTCATTTATTACAGAATTAGAAGTCTTTTTTTTTTTTTTTTTTTTTTACAATTACTCATTTTTTACTACATTATTATTTATAATTAGTTAATTTTAATTGGTTAATAACTTATTAATGAAACTTATATTTCATAAAATTCAAACGTTATTAATATTAATTATATGTTTTTAATATTTTCAATGTTACATTCTTCAAAAAATAACATGTATATTATTATTAATTTTATTATTTTTATTAATTACATATTATATCACTCACATGTAAGCACGTGTAGATAAAATTAGTGTATATAAAATAACAAATCCACACTCCACACAACACACAACACACTTTTTAATTAGATACATATTGACAGATAGTTTTCTCGAGTTACAAGTTCTAAGCTCCTTTTATTTATTTATATAATAATAATAATAATCTTCATTCTTCAATAACTGTTCTTGTCAAAGATTAATATAAGATTAAGAGCAATCGATTTAACTTCTCTAAAATGATCATTAATTGAGTATTTTGCTATTACTTTTACATTTTTTTTTCAACTCTCTTTTTGACTTTGGAAATATATACTAGTATTTTCAGTATGGGTGTATTCATGCATAACTAGCCCCAAAGTAATTTTCCATATTCTATTATATATATATATATATATATATTATAAGAAATTCAGAATAGCCGCGCATGCAGTTCATGGAAGTTGATATAAAAAGGGTGCTCATCATTCACATGCCATGTAGTTAACTAAATCGAACTTAATTATTAACATGTACATTGTATATATATATGATCGATTCTTGTTCATTTACTTATACATACATATACATACATAAATAAATTGATCATTGCATTACCTAATTAAAATATTTAATTAAAAAAAAAACATGATCGTTAACTTAAAATAATAGTTAGTAATTTCAGCAACTCCCTTCTCGTCTCTTCTGCGTATATAAGATATTATGAATTGACCCAAAATGAATCAAATCAAAATTAAGTGGATTCCTTCCTTCCTTCCTTCCATCCTAGTATCCACAAGAGAGATTGTGAAGAGTAGTAGCTATATTGTCAATTCTTCATCATAAACAGTCTTGCATGAAATATGGAATTAATGGGACTGCAACAGAAACGTGATTGTCATTTGCCAGTGTGAGAGGAAAAAGGCAAGTTTCTGAGTCCAGAAGAGCAGTGTATTTTCAAAGTAATTAGCTTGAGCCTTGGCCCTTGAGTTTGAACAATATGTGTCGACCAGGTGATTTAACAGGTCAAGAGGGCCTTGGTCCCCCATTGAACGGCTTTGATTTTAATACAGGAACCAGGCTCAGGATCGGAATCCAATGTGGATATGCGCTGGAGAGGTGTGAAGTGTGAACTCCTGGAAATGCTTTTGATTCCTTTTTGCTACGACATTAATGTTTTCCAGGAAAACCACGTGTGCTAACATTTGCCTGTTTTGATATGGCCCTTGAAAAAACATTGCCTTGTGCAAAAGTCGTGGAGTGCATGTGAACAAGTTCTACAAGTAAACACTAAAACTAATCTAGATCGAAGTGCTTTTTTAAGTTTTGACTATATATTCAGTTAAAGTTGCAGCTTATATATACATTATGGCATATGTATCTAAACCTGCATAGAAAATATATATTGGTATTTTGGCTCCATTTTTAGATGCTGTCTTTGGAACCGTCCCAACTTTACATTGAATAGATTCTTCAATAGTTTTCCTTATCCTATAAAAGCAAGCCTATCAAATCCCACAATACCTTATCCAAAGTTTACAATGTAAAAATTTTGAGTTGCTTTTCAGAATTTCAATAATTGACCCTTTAACCATTGACATATATATACATATATTATATCTCAATAGTTAGTAGCCCCTGAAAATTGACTGCATATAAGTAATTAAAAAACCACAATATTTAACTTAATGATAAATAAAACAGCATATAAGTACTCATGCAAATCGAGCTAATTGCTCAACAATGTCATGTAGAAATTGATGCTAAGAACCCGCATTTCTTGCAGCACGGTGGCGACTGTGACTAATCGTATTGTTTAAAAAGATAATTTTGGCACGTTAGGACAAATTGCAGCACGATTTAAGATGGTTTTGTTCGGCTCCTTCGATGTGGATTGCATTGCATGATAAAGACTTGAGAGACCACAACTTTTCTGCGCCTAACAAAATAAGACTTGGAAGCATCTTTTTTTTTTTTTTTTTGCTAAGCCATATTTCATTAGAAGCATCTATCTGTGCAATTATTATACAACAAATCGTGAGAACATAAAAGCAGCATATTTTGTTGCTGTCTGACAAAAAAATTCATTCCTTTCCCTTATTTATTACTATCATCAGATTGCAATTGAACCGAGACGACAAGGAAGAAGATTCCAAGTGATATTATTAAGTATTAACTACCTATAATACTCGGTCAACATGTCAATAGTGAAAGGCTGGATTCAGTAGTTCATAGGAAAGCCAAGAAATGCAATTCTGATTTGAGACGCCTCAACAGAAAATCAGGCCTCCAAGCGAAAGATACGGACAGAATAATAATAGTTAAACTTGCCCCCCCGACACCAACAACAAGAATCAACCTCCGTCGCTGACTTTCGAAAACTATGACCCAATGGACTTACTGAAGCTTATGTAACAATGGGCTAAAATCCGCCTTCCAAGCTAATCTTGGGCTGGAAAGATACGGTCAGAAATCTTAATAACAATCAAGCTTGCCCAGGCCAAGACCAACTCATGAACTAATCTTGAGCCGCAAAGACACGGTCAGAATAATAGCAGATGCGAGGCGATTGGCATGTGCTAAAGTGTCCCTACAATGTGGCTGACATGTCCAAGAATATGCCGATATGAAAGCCATTTGGATTCCAAAACGCAAGAGACTAGATACCGTAATTCTTTGTACAAGAATATATTAAGCACTACACAATTCAATCTCATGTTGTCAACCAGAAACAATAACCAAAAGGTTGGTTGTGGTAGGAGAGAATCATAAATATGCCTAACTATTGCCACAAGCCACAAGGTGTTCTCCACAATTAACATTAGCATCGACAAAACAAGATGTACTCGGGCCTTCACAATCCTTGTAAAACCACCAGGCAAAAGGACCCCATTTAATGACTGAGGAGTCCCCCTCCGCAAATAATCACAAGAAAAAGCAAAGTCTAAGATATACAAGGAATGATCCATTACTTTTCTTGCAAGGATGAACTAAGCAGAGAACTGGTGTGATTCTACTTGCTCCCCAAATTCAAAGAACCATCCTTCATCAGCTTTATGCTTAGACTGTTGAATCTCCCTCTTGAGTAATGTCGAGATGCCTTTCTCCAATCTGTACCAGTTTTCATCATTGCTGCAAATTCATCATAGCTAATGCGCCCATCCTGCATTTACACAAGAATTGCCAGTCAAATTGAAACATGCCAAATGAATTTATTTGCAACAAAATATTGGGTCATCACCTTGTCTATGTCCACTTCTTGGAAGATGTCATTTGCGACATTAGTACAATCATCTGCTCCATCCTCCATTAATGCATCTTGAAGCTCATCAGGCTCAATGAAACCATTGCCATCTTTGTCAAAATAGGAAAAGGCCTTTCGAAGATGCTCATCATTCGCCATTCTTTGCAGATGGAGAGAAACGGCAAGAAATTCCCCATAGTCCAATGTTCCTTTCCCATTAGCATCAACCTGTTGTCAGGAAACACATTTTTAGCATTGAAAATCAGAAGTAACATGAATCTAAGCCATGTGCCACTATCTATGTTATAATTGGATATGTCGAATGCAGCCAGAGTATTACAGCACCTTGACAAGTATGAAAAGCTGCTAAAGGTGTCTTTCAATTTCAAAGTTGACCTTGGTTAGGAAAGAGATAAAAGGAGGGGAAGTAGCATTACCAATTGGACTCTAATATCAACAACAAAAAATTACAACTATAGGAACCACTAAAATCTCTCATCAACTACTGTAGAAATCCTTCATGAAAAACTAGCATGTTCACTGAGTAGCAGCAAAATACTCTATTTTCCAAAAGACAAGTCTATTCTTTCAAAAACTAAAACAGGTTCTTGGAAAATGTAGTCACACTGAGTACTAGGCAACCCCAACCTCCCTGTTATTATGGTTTTTGCATGTGCATGCTTATAATTGCAGGAGGTGAGGACATTGGTGCCCAAAGGCCATCCACTTCTTCAAATTGTTACTTAAACTATCAGCAGACATCCAACTTCTTCAAGGCTGCTCTATCAATGCACAAACAACTTCAGAGGATTTTTTGTTTTTAAAAAAAAAGCTAGGCAGAGAATAATGTTAAAACTAATAAACAAAGTTAGTGTGAGAGACAACAGGAGATCCATGAATTATTACAACAACTGCATAAACAAAATATATTCTGATACCAAATAATTCAGCTCAAATTAGTTAAAGACCCTACATAGCCACCTATGTAGACTGGAATAAGTTTGTTTATGAAAAGCCTTCAACCCAACTAAAATAAGTTTCAATTATGACAAGTCTTGGTCAACTAATAGTTCTTAGGATCAATTGACTACACTTGCAAAAAGCATATAGTACTGAGAAAAAAAAAAAGAATTTGACTGCTTTTTTGATAGAATTAGTACAAACCAGGAAAATAACTATCATAATACTTGTTAATTTATGGCAGAGTATAAACCAAAAGACACTCACAGCTTCAATAAGCATCTGCACTTCAGACTCTGCAAGCTGCGAACCAAAATTTCTAAATCCAGTTTTCAGCTCTTCAATGGAAACAATGCCATCATTGTCAGTGTCCATTTTCTTGAACATTTCTTTGATGCCTTCAACTTCTTCAACAGATAAGAACTCAGCAATAACCTAATTCAAATTAACTTTTAAGATTCCCCTAGCTATGGAAAAAAAATGATCTAGCACAATTCTTAGTAATAGTGAACCAACCCGCAGGGCTTTTCTTTTGAATCTGTTCATCATTGAAAATTGTTTAAGCCTTGACATAACAACATCACCAAGAGGAACATTAGGAGCTTTTTTAGCATTTTGGAGCCAAGAATGCTCTATGAGAAAAGGGCACATATATTAGTCAAACTATCACTAATCATTAACATTTAATATAGAGCAAATTAGGAGCATAGATCTTGGTATTTTGAAGTAAACTTGGAAAGCTGATATTAATAAGGTTTTAAATGTTATATATGAAGATGCAGAAAAAGCCCATCACAAGATCAATAGAATCATGAAAGGATATGCCTAAACACCTATGTTCCCCCATCCACCACCCTCCCCGAAACATACATGCAAGCAGTAGCACAAAGGAATTGTTAATACCAAGCACTTGCTTTGCAGTGAGTCGGAGCTTTGGGTCTGGTTCCAACATTTGCTGGACTAAACTCTTAGCACTCTCTGAAATATTTGGCCATGGGTCACGTTTGAAATCTATTAACCCACGAAGAATTGCCTGTGCAACACCTTGTTCAGACTCTGCAACAAAAACACTCCTCAGATAGGAGTTGATACAATAATGCACATCCAACAGATATGTATTCACCAGCATAGAGATAAGGGAATTCCACAGAAATATACTAACCAGCCCAAAAAGGAGGAACCCCGCACAACAAAATATAGAGAATAACTCCTGCACTCCATATATCTATTTCTGGCCCATAATTCCGTTTGAGCACCTCAGGAGCCATATAATATGGACTTCCAACAATCTCAGAGAATCGTTCACCTGAATTTACACATTATAGGCATCAGAACACAGTGTTGAAGAATAAAAACCACAATCCACAATAGCAAAAGTGATCAAACTATAGGTACATAGACCTTAACCTAATTAGAATAATATTTACTCTTTCATGCCCCCACCAGTGTCCCAACACCACATCCTACCCAAACACACAGTTTTTTGCAATCCCAACTGAGAAATTATTAACCAGACAGAGATATCCTTTGGCAGAGATAAATGGTTATAGTTGTGAAATTGGGGCAAAACTTTTTTGCACAAGAAACCTTGGACTTACTGGGCCTTCTATTCCAGTTTACAAGCAATGGAAGTACTAAAAGAATTGATAAAAGCAAACTCAGCCACACCTTGGGTGATAGAACATGAAATCTTCAAAAAACCCAAAGCAGACAGAAGGTTTATAGAATGTTAGAACATCCCCAAAATCAGAGCATTCTTTTGTTGGAAGGAAAATCTACTTAAATTGAGACACTTTAGCGAGTAAGATTAACCAATGCTATCCCATGACAGCCAACTATAGGAAATAGGAAACTTTGTATCAATCAAACAAAGCTACAGTTCAGAGTTTCCCTTAGTGTGACCATACAAGATCTCTTCAAGAGAAAGTGCTTGCTACAAACATGACTGACCATCACCATTATGCTGACAACTCAATGGCCATTGGTGGCTGGATCAGTATGAAAAAAAAAAGTTAGTATAAAAAATCAGATAAAAACAATGTGCAGCCATTTCCAAACTTTAGAACTTATAGTGGCCACCAATGTCTCATTTCATGCTTCAATTTGAGGTAAGTAAACATTAATACATTGTTATAGAATTAAACCAAGGAGAAGAAAAGATATATATATTTTTCTTATGATAAAAGATATGAACAAAGACACCAAAGTGTTCAATTGGGATTTGGGACAAATAATGAAAAAGAAAAAACGCTAAATAACTAATAAAACCAAACTACAAAATTGTAAGAAAAAGGTAGGCCTCCAACTTCCAAAATAAGAGGAAAGGAATCAAAATGGTTCTAATACAAAAGCACAGCAGCATACATGGAAAAACTGCTGTTAACAAGGCTGAACTATCCACTACCTCATTCTTCTGTTTGTTCCTTTCAGGCAAAATAAGTGCCTAGTAACATTGATTCAAAGGAATTGCACTTAAAAGGCTGAACCATGCACTATCTCATTCTTCTGTTTGTTCCTTTCAGGCAAAATAAGTGCCTAGTAACATTGATTCAAAGGAATTGCACTTACTACAGTAACTCATAAAAGCAACCTTGAAAGCATAGCAAATAAAATAATCAAAGTGCGTATTTCGTCACTAAAAGACCATAAACAAACAAATAAACAAATAAATGCCCACAGACTAGAGCAAATCGGGATGTCCAATCCGATTACTTTGATCATTCTTTCCATGTGCTTTTCATTTTGAGTCAAATGTTTCCGAGGCGAAATCAAAACCCAGCTTGGCAAAATACCATCTTTGCTACATAATTAAATAATTCTAACCAAATTTGGTGCTTTCTTGAAAAGGCACTCATTTATTCATACATTCAAATTTCAAACAACTTACCTGGCTTGAAAAATATCGATAACCCAAAATCGATAGCTTTTAATGGCGAATTCTCCTTCTTATTAGCGAACAAAAAATTCTCAGGCTTCAAATCTCTATGAATCACTCCATGCTTATGGCAAAGCTGAACCACTTCCATAATCGTCCTCGTCACTGCTGCGGCGGCTCTCTCTGTGTAATGTCCTCTGGCGACGATCCTATCAAAAAGCTCACCACCTTCGCAAAGCTCCATCACCAAATGAACCGCATTGTCATCCTCGCACGCTTCTTTCAAGCTCACAATACTCGAATTCTTCGGCAAATGCTTCATAATCGCAACTTCTCGTCTCACATCTTCGATATCCACGGCGGACCTCAGTTTCCTCTTCGAGATTGACTTGCACGCGAGCAA
The DNA here is from genome assembly GCA_030761205.1 of Fremontodendron californicum. Classification (NCBI taxonomy): domain Eukaryota; kingdom Viridiplantae; phylum Streptophyta; class Magnoliopsida; order Malvales; family Malvaceae; genus Fremontodendron; species Fremontodendron californicum. The sequence continues at coordinate 5,101,628 of JAULJL010000009.1, read as the reverse complement.
CTCGCGCGTGCCACGGTCGATGCAAAGATAAGTAACTCCGAACTCACCTCGGCCGAGCTCGCGATCCACGAGGTATTTGTCTTCGATTTTCTCCTTAGGAACTCCGGTGAGTACGGTGATCGGCGGCTTCTGTTTGGAAACGGAATCTTTACGGGCGTGATCGTGGCCGGAGAAGTTCGATTTCACGTCTTCTCTTGCAACGGCCGCCGGAGATCTACAACAATTCCCCATTCTGCCAAACGCAGCCTTATACTTTGTCCGGATCTCGTCAAACCGAAATCCCAGAAAAGAAACCTAACTAAAAATGCATTAGTTAGAGTTTCACATTATAGTTCAAAAGCCAAACAAGCCCTAGCTTTCTAGCTTCTATAGAGAGGAATCAAAGTAAAGAGTGATTGAGAGAGAGAAATAAATAAATAAATAAATAAATAAATAAATAAATAAAGATTAAAGAGAATGCGGAATTAGTAAGTACGGCAACGGAGCAGACACTTTAGTGAGAGTTTCGTCTTTTGATATATTTTTTATGAGATTTCCTTTTTTAATTTTAAAATAACTAAATTAGTACTTTTTTTTTTTTTTTAAGTGTGGATGTTCTTTGGTTCTGTGAATTTTGTCGGCTAATCGAAGAGAGATAAATGGAAACGGGACGGTGGAGTGGGAAAAGAAGTTTTTTTTTTTTCTTAATTTTTGGGTTGGTTAAGTGTTTGCGTTGTATGGGGGGCTTGTGGGCATTTTAACAAACAACTAGAAAACAGACAGAATGATAGGACTTCAAACAAATTAATGAGTTTATTTATTTAACTTTTTTTTTTGTTCAATAGTTTATTTTATTTAACTAAAGGTGTCCATTTAGCAAAAAAAAAAAAAAACTTAAACTCGTTTAGACTAGTCCATCCATCGAATTAAAAAAAAAAAATTAAAATCCGTTATATGTTGTAAGATTGCAGGATCAATGTGCAACAAAAGAAAAGAGTGGCAAGAGAATTAAGAAGAAGAAAAGATGCCACTTGTTGTCTCTTTTCATTTACAGACATTTGATATTTTGGAAGGGTCCTCTTGTCTGTCTCCTTTGCGTTTCTTCGTCTTTTTAGTAAGTCCAAAGTGGGTATCCTTTGACCCTCTATCATTCGGCTTTCCCCTAATATTCCTTTGTTTGTTGCTTGCATTTGTTATCAGCAGAACTTGATTTTAAGTAATTCATAATTATTGTTTTTGGAGGAATTAAACTCCATACTTGTTTGGAAATTATCAGAAACCTTATTTGATTGATGGGTCCTCTTTGTTTTCACAAAATCCAGTTTACTTTTTGTTTTTTTTTCTGCTACATATATCAATTACTTAAAAAAAGAAGAAGAAAGCTTAATGGAGCTTCTTCTTCTTTTTTTCCTGCAGAAATGAAATATGCTTCAAATAGTATGCTGCTTTTAAGTTGGCAAAGGCTGATTCCTGTTGCAATAGTTGTCAAGTTAGGTGTCATATATTAATTAAAAACGGCCACGAAGATCTGCCCTGGTTGAAAAACTTTAAGGATTATTTATGAAGGATTTGCTTTTATCTCTATTTTTTTTCCACCTAAGGTAATGAATAATAATGATATGAAAGCAATAGAATACTAGTGGCTCTCCAATTATCACATGGCCCAGTGTTACTCTCATTTCTTAAGAAAACCAAACATACTCAGGCCTCGTTTAGCATTGTTTTTGGCATAGTTTTTGAAGTCAAAAGCTGTTTTTCACCGCAAACGCAATGCTAAACAGATAAAAAAATTTAGCTTCTGCTGTTGAAACCATGGTTTGAAAAGCCAAACCAAAAAGCCAAAAAATATAGCTTTTGGGCTTTAAAAGCTGGCTTTTGGATAAAATGACTTTATTATCCTCACATCTCTACACTTTTATTATTTTAAACATATCTTTTTTTGACATTTCAATTTCCTACAACAATTTTTCACAGCAATGCTAAACACTTAAAAGTTTTTAAACCACACTTTTTCACCACACTTTATAAACACACTTTTTCCAACTCGAGCTTTTTCCAACCTAAGCTTTTTCCAACAACAATGCTAAACTAGCCCTCAGACTCCGACATATGCTTCAATGTCTCCGTTAATTTTATTAAAGTTTCCCCCGCTTTTTGAGGGTTATATATACTTCACTCATTCTATATATGTATCTATGTTATTTTGAAGGATAAGATATGCGTTGGATATTAATATTTAAAAATTATATATGATCATCGTCAATTAGAAAGATTAAAAAATATCCGTTACTCATTAACTTCAATGATACAACGATATTTGGATTTAAATTTGATTGGATACGATATGATTATACGATACGAATATGATGTTGGAAAATATTTGCTATATACTACTTATAAACAGAATATAAATATAAGAACAGTAATACAAAATCGAATATAAAGACACTTACAAGAATTGATTTGAAAAAATCAATATCGAGTCAAGGTTGGACCTCTAACCTTAAGACGTTTTTTGCCTGTCTAAGGTGCTTACAGTATCGATGCAAATCGTCTCCCAGGTTTTCTCGATATACGTTGCAAATGAGAGCACACTCGGATGCAACACGGCGAACAAAAGAATGCTGAAGTCTCTCTCTCAGAAGACAGGAATATTTTGGTGAATTAGTTTTTAAGTGAATAACATAGACACAGGAAGTCTGTATTTATAGGAGCCAAAGAACCTGTTCGGAAAAGACACATCAATTGGATGGAACCTGTTTGATCAGAACAGACACATCCTTTGGGATAAAATTGGTCCGAACAGACATGTAATGATCAGACTTCTTCCTCTTCAAGTGGGTACCTTTGAGATTAATTTTCATTCAAACATGATATCAATTGTGTACCTTAATGATACACCGTGTATCTAATTACGACAACCTACGTATTGGAATACATATTTCGTATATATACACTCAAAATAAAACATTGATATCTAACAATCCCCCACATGAATGGAAATTATCTGATTAAAACGATAAACTGATTTGAAGTTTGAGAGAGACTTTCTTTGAAGAGTAATTGCATCAAGATAGGTAGCTTTTGGCTTTGAACTTTCCATAGTGAATAATTATCGGATTTACTCGGCTAACTAGTGAACATGATGTCTTGAACTATTCAGCCTTTAGTGTAAACCAAGACAATAATTATCACACAATTCCCCTTCGAACATCTTCGGTTCTCACGGTTGTGTCCATTTTGGCCTCGGACACTTCCTGGTTTCTTATGAGTACTCTAGAGAATTTAGCCTGATCAATTCTCATAGAAGTGGCCACGTTTCTTACTCATAATAGGTGATTGCTCATTAAGAGTATCCTGCAATACCCCACTTGATTATTTATCAAGCTATAAGAATCATTAAAAGCATAGCTTATCCTACCTTATTTGCAGGCAGCACTAAATCATCATAGGAATGGATAAGAGTGTTTAACTCTTTTAGTGCTTACACTCAGTTACATAATTTAGTTGTCCCTTTTGAACCTAGATCTTGGGATCTCCAGTCAGCTAGGTTGGGTTTTCACTATGTAACTTTAATTTATAGGCTTAAGACCCATTCCCCTCGATGATATACTTGCTCTCTTATTAAAACTTTTCGTAAGCGGATCCGCAATATTATCCTTTGATTTTACATTATCAAAAGAGATAATTTCATTTGAGAGCAACTGTCTAACGGTATTATGTCTTCAACGAATATGTTGAGATTTACCGTTATAAACAACTCTGTGCCCTACCAATTGCAGATTGGCAATCGCAATGTATATAAATTGCAGGCACGGGTTTCGGCCAAATTGGAATATCTTCTAAACTTTCGAAGCCATTGCGCTTCTTCTCCAGCTTTATCTAAAGCTATAACTTCAGATACCATGGTAAATCTGGCTATTCACGTTTGTTTAGAAGATTTCCAAAATACTGCAGCTTCTCCAATAATAAAGATAAATCCGTTAGTGGATTTGAAATCTTTAGTATTGAATATCCATTTTGCATCTGGATATCTTGTGTAGTGCAGTCCATAACTTTAGGTGTATCTTAAATATCTAAGTACCCCCACAATGGCCATCCAGTATCCTTTCCAAGAATACTTGTAAATTTACTCAGTTTGCTAACTGAGTATGTTATGTCTTTACATTCATTTACAACCTAATGGTTTACTTTCAGGGTCTGTGCCACTCTTGGCACCATCAAGGATCATTGATCTCATGGACAAGGTTTCATCCTCCGCTTCACAACGGGGTAGTCATGGTAGCACCAAGGCATGCCGATACCATACCATGTCACTCTTCCCCACTTACTATGTCGATACCCTCATTGACGACAAGATCATACCTAAGTACCCTTGTTGCATAAAGTTGACATTTTCTCACATTTCCTTCTCTTGCCCTCAAGGACTAGGTAATGATCCCATCAAATAATGTACCGAACACAATTCTAGGTCCTATCATGACCTTTTAAGTCGGAGAAACTTATACCTTCGCAAGACACCCCTACACTTTCATGTATTTTTATGATGGTCTTTGACCCTTCCATAATTCATATGGTGTATTGTCTAATTTCTTGTGGGATGTTTTATTTAAAATATAATTAGCTATTAAAATAGCCTCCCCCCACAAGTTCTGAGGTAACCCTGAACTTATCAACAAAGCGTTCATCATTTCATTCAACGTTCGGTTCTTGCATTATGCAATACCATTTTGTTGAGGTGAATAAGGAGCAGTGGTTTAATGGATGAAACCATTTTCTGAACAGAATTCATTAAATAATGAACCATATTCACCACCTTTATCACTCCTTATTATCTTACTTAGTTGATTTTCAACCTCATTTTTAAAGAGTTTAAAAACTTTCAAGGTCTCGTCTTTGCTTCTTAGCAAATAGACATAACAATATCTTTTTATCACCTCTAGTTTGCACAAACTTTAAGTCACATAAATCAGTGTGAATTAAATCTAGAGGTTTACTTATTCTTTCTACCGAATAGAAATGAGCCTTAGCCAATTTGGATTCTACACAAATTTTCCATTTGTGATTTTTATCAAAAACAATTTGCTGAAGCAAATCCAAATTGCTGATTCTCTGCAAGGTCTTGTAAAACACACACGTGACCTTATCTATCATGTCATATGTTAGAGGATACCACCAAATAAACATAAGAAATAATTTAATTATTATTTATGTTCTTTGGCACAACAACTATTACATAAATATCCTCTACTCACAAACATACCACTTTTGGTAAGTACAAATTTATCAGACTCAAATACGAGTCTGAACTCGTTCTTGCTCAACAGAGAGCTGGAAACCAAATTCTTACAAATTTCAGGAACATGAACCACATTGTTCAAAGTTAGTTCTTTAACAGATGTCATCTTGAGCACCACCTTTTCATGGCCTCGTACTTTGTAAACCGAAGAGTTTCTCATAAATATTGCTTTTATATACTCGGACAAACTCTTTCTATCAGAACAAAAGTGACAAGTGACACCGGTATAAACCCACCATGTCTTAGGGCTTTTTTCTACCATGTTCACTTGTGACACTACAACAGCAAGCTCAATCTCATTGTCATCAACTAAGTTGGCTTGAATTTTTTTTTTCTTGTTCTGACGGTAGTCCTTTGCTCAATGACCGGGCTTGTTACATGCGAAACAAGTTCCCATGAACTTTTTGAAATTCGTTCCCTTTATTAGCTTGGGAAAAACTAGAACCAACAAATTTTCTCTTGTTGGTCTTGTGCGAATGTTTTACAACATTTGCCTTGGCTTTCATAGTCTGAACTTTAGCCATCTTCTCTGAACCACGGTTATCCACCTCAATCTTTAATCGAACAATCAGGTCCTCTAAAGTCATCTCCTTCGTCTTATGCTTTAGATAGTTCTTGAAATCCTTCCACGAAGGTGATAATTTCTCTATCAAAGTCGTCGTCTCAAATGATTCACTAAGAATCATTCCTTCGACAGTAATCTCATGGAGGAGCAATTGAAACTCTTGGACTTGACTAATCAAGGATTTTGAGTCCACCATTTTAAAATCCAGAAACCGGCCAACCACAAATTTCTTCGTGCTGGCATCCTCGGTTCTGTATTTTCTCTCTAAGGACTCCCATAGCTCTTTAGCTGTCTTGATCAGACTATACACATTGTATAACGTGTTGTCCAATCCGTTGAGGATATAGTTCTTGCATAGGAAGTCAGAATGTTTTCATGCTTCCACCGAGGCTACAACCGTAGTATCGGTCTCTCCCTCTTTAGGAACCGGGGCCTCCTCCCGTAAGAACCGACTAGGTTCAGAGTGGTAAGATAGAACAACATCTTTTGCTGCTATCGTTTGAAGTCCAGATCATTGAACTTCTCGGGTCTCTTACCATGTGTAACATATAGTGGCATTGGCGCTATAGGCGCACTCGTATTTACGATAAAGCGTTCTGCCATCTGTTAACAGGATCACCTTTATATACATATATAGATATATACAAATATATATAAGTTTTCAATAAAATATATATACAAATATATATATGTTCACACTCATATATATATATATATATTTCAAAAAAGTAACAATATATATATATATATATTTAACTATATATATTCTACTTATATATATAATATTCTAAGAAATATATATATATTCTGCCAATATATATATATATATATATATATATATATATATATATATATGCAAAATATCGTACACCATATATTAAACAATTATATATGTTATAACAATTATAAAACCATGTTGACCGCACCACGATAACAAGTTTAACTATATTTATAAATGCTTTCAATAGTTATAAAATATGTCTAAAAACACGTTGAAACTTGAAACAATATGCTACAATACAACATGAAGTAATATAAATATATTACTAAACAGTAATATTAAAAACCAAATGTATACCAAATTTATACCAACCGTAGTATATAAATATGCTTAACAAATATATATATATATATATATATATATATACTTTCACAATATATAAAAGTAACAAAACTATATCTATATATATATATATATATATATATATATATATATATATATAAAAGTTACCGATTCAACTCAAAAGAAGTTGTAAAAAACAAAATGTAATAACTTGAAACAGTAGCAACATAATATATATATATATATATATATATGCATCTTTTAAGAAGACATGCCTTTTAAGAAAGACACCAAAAAAAAAAAAACTACCAGCATAATATATAACAAATATACTGAAAATATATAAATTATGAAATCTTGGTTAGTGCCCCGCCGGAACCACCAATATGAAAACATTGTGAGCCTTTAACCACTTCGCCCAAGCAAATAGGCCGACTTACACAGCTATCCACTTGGTTCCTTGCGGACTAACAGAATGGGCTTATGAACACGTGGTTCCCTTTTAAAACTTAATAAAGTCCACGCACACCGCATCATCATAACAAAATTTCCGAAACATCATAATAAAGAGACTTGTCTAATTGCAGTTGGTTCGAGGGAAAGATTCGAAAGACACAAATGATGTGACTGTTCATCACCATCCAGTGAAATTTCGAAGATAAAAACATCCCAATTTTCTATGCAAGACATGCATTTTCTTTCTTGGTTACCCTTTTGATTCACAGTTTTGACATACATTTTCCTTTCATCAAATCCAAAATATAATATATATAATATATATATATATATAGACAAATAGTAATGAAACAAAACCAGGAAAAAATAAACAAGAGTGAATACGTCGTTCAAAAATTATTAGAACAAATTATTCCAACACTGCTTAAACAAATAATGGTCGTATACATGCAACAGTATATAACAAATACTAATATATATATATATATATATATATATTATAAAGCATACAGTACGAAAACCAAAGTATAGACACAGCATATAACAAATATTTCAAATGTAAAAACGTCTTAAGAATGTTTGAAAATATTTGCTATATACTACTTATAAACAGAATATAAATATAAGAACAGTAATACAAAATCGAATATAAAGACACTTACAAGAATTGATTTGAAAAAATCAATATCGAGTCAAGGTTGAACCTCTAACCTTAAGACGTTTTTTGCATGTCTAAGGTGCTTACAGTATCGATGCAAATCGTCTCCCAGGTTTCCTCGATATACGTTGCAAATGAGAGCACACTCGGATGCAACACGGCGAACAAAAGAATGCTGAAGTCTCTCTCTCAGAAGACAGAAATATTTTGGTGAATTAGTTTTTAAGTGAATAACATAGACACAGGAAGTCTGTATTTATAGAAGCCAAAGAACCTGTTCGGAAAAGACACATCAATTGGATGGAACCTGTTTGATCAGAACAGACACATCTTTTGGGATAAAATTGGTCCGAACAGACATGTAATGATCAGACTTCTTCCTCTTCAAGTGGGTACCTTTGAGATTAATTTTCATTCAAACATGATATCAATTGTGTACCTTAATGATACACCGTGTATCTAATTACGACAACCTACGTATTGGAATACATATTTCGTATATATACACTCAAAATAAAACATTGATATCTAACATATGATACAAAAATAATAATTAAAACATGACATACACGAGAAATAATATGAATATGAACATGTTAAAATTTATGTAAATATATAATATTTTAAATATAATTATAATATATAAAAATATATGAATATAAATAAACGAATTATGGATCTACTTGGATGCGGTGGAAACATCACGGCAGTACTAGATGGAGTCTTAACCTGTTGATTTCTTCCTGCATATAAAATACCAGTGGCCCTACAACTGCTCTGATTAAACTATGAAAACCTGTGAAATGTAAGGCAAAGTTGAGACGTTACTGTGAAGATTGTAGAGAAATCAAATAAATAAAGAAGCAGAGAGATAGAATAGATAGATATATGCTTTTCTAGCTAGGCACGAGCTATCGTCACTGTAAAGCTAAAGACAAATTAATTAAGAGGTTGAAAACTTTTGGTTTGGGTATTGGAATTTTTACTCGTTTCAAAACAATATAGTATACTATATGTTTAGTGTTAAAATAATAAATATAATTAGAATATATTAAAGATTATGATATAATTACGATACGATATTTTAAAGATTACGATATGATATTTTAAAAATTACGATACAATATTATTATTCAGTTATTTCATAAATTGGTAAGAACCTTATATATAAATATGACACTTTTGTACAAACTAAAATAATTCAATAATATCAATAATATAATACTTTGAATTTTTACCCTTAAATGTAAATACTATAGTTGAATCACGTATTCTTTTGTATTTTTATAATTTTGCTTTCTCTCTTATTTTCTTTTTAACATTCTGTTTAGTGTTTCTTTCTTCAGATTTAAGTGTTGGTATTTTCTGAAACACGTTATCTGAATTTTCGTCTTTCATAGTGGAAGAAGGAAACAAAAATCAGCATCTTGGTCTGATTATTTTTAATAATCAGGTTAAAAGGTAAAGAAATTTACGACAGCAAGGACAAATTGCAGCATTTGCATTTGGGTCAAGAAAGACAAAGGGATTTCACTGGGTTTCTTCTTTCTTGCTTATGCAACAAAACTTGTCTTTCAATTATGAGTTCGCTTTTATGCACTATCAGTATATAATTGATATAGATTTTATACATTCACGGTAAATTTTATATTAATATCTCAAAAAAATTAATCAATAATTCTTAACTTTAACTATTAACCCCTAATTTCTAACCACTAACCTTTACAATCTAACTTTAACACGTGGCATCGTAAGATGTACTGACAATGTATAACCTTATACACTGACAGTGCATCAAATATTAATTCGTCAATTATACATGTGTTTTTCAACCTTGAAAGTTGAAACACGTTATTTGAATTATACCCTTAACTTTTTTTTTTCATTTTTTTATTTTAAAATAACTTTCTTAATTTAAATTAATATAATAAATAAATTTTATTATATAATAATAAGTTAATAAATAGATTTTATTATTCTTTAGTAAATTAATAAATAAAGAATATGTATTAATATTTTGATTTAAATAAAAATTTTGAATGTTATAAATAATATAAAAATGTACATAAAAAGTAATTTAATATATTTTAAAAACAATATCTTTAATATTTTATATATTTAAATTTTTTTATTAAATTTAAAATATTATTTCAATTAAAAATTTCGTTCGGATTCGAATAAATGATGTCATAAGAACCGCATAAAATCAAATCGGTTCAATTTATTTCGAACGAATCTCGAAAAGCCCAAATAAATTCGAATTAAAAAAAAAAAAAACTAATTGTTTACTGGATCAAGCCCAAATTAAATCCCAATTCAATATTAAAGGCTTTAGAGTCCAAATCAAATCAAAACAAATCCAAATTGATTCATTTTGGAACCCTAATACTCTCTCATTTTCTTGCCGTTCACCACCGTTTTTGAATTCCATTTCCGACGTTCGACGCTCGACGCATCTCCATCATTGCTCAAAACCTGCTCTCCAAGCTCTCTCTTTTTAGTTCAAACTTTAAACCTCTCTTGTCTTCTCTCCTCACCCCTCCGGCTTTACCTCACGCTTCACCAGTTCCTCTTCCTCCTGCACTCTAGCCTTCCTCCTCCAAGAAACACCATGGATCTTCAAGGTAAGTCCTTTGAAATTGAACTTCTTCATGCATTATTGATCACTAATGTGGAGTGGGTTTTCTGAAAAATTAGTAAAAGCATTTAGATTGTTAAGTATGTGAATTGTCTTCCAATCGAATGTAAAAAATGAAGTTTGTAAAATAATTAATTAAGTAGCTAAAGTGTGTAATTTGTTATGTAAAAATTAATAAATAAAGTATTGTGTGCTTTGGTTATTTCAATTTTTTTTTTTTCTCAGAAAAAGAAAAAAATTGTGTGTTCTGCATAATTGTTAGTATATCTTTTATCGGGATGTTTTCTCGCATCTGAAGTGGATGCTATTTAGCAAACTTTTCTTTCATATATATGGAACAAGTATAAAAAAAAGCAGAAATAAGATACTATTATTGCAACAAAAAGATTTCATAACCTAGCCCTAAACGTTGAGAAAGGAAATTTTATTTCTAAACCAAGATTTACCTAGAGATAGAGAATGTTTAAGAACTAGAAGGAAATAATTTAAATTATTTTGAATATTGGTCTATAATAAAGTAACTTTTCTATTGGTTCTATTTTTTTTTTATTTTAAATATGAGTGAATTTCTATATTTAATCTATCATTTAACATGTAATATTTGGTCCTTGTCTAGATAGCTGGATGGATTCAACAGCATCAAGCAATCCCCCTAATAGTAATTCTCTGTTCAAGAGTGAAAGTGCTTCTGATGAGTCACCGGTTAATGGTTGAAACCTTCCGACCAAGAACCTGCCGCCAGTGGTTGAAACTCATATTTCTGGACTAGCAACAACAGCAAATGCAACGGCCCATGTCCCATCAGATTCTAAAAAACCACCTAGTGGCAAATTGGGATGTTTAACATCCAAAGTATGGGAACATTTTGCTAAGTTGCCTTGTAAGGATAGAGCTGAGCAAAAAGCCTCTTGCAATTATTGTGGTAAATGCTTGATGTGTACTAGTATAAATGGAATTACTGTCTTGCGTAACCACTCGAATAGATGTCCAACAAACCCTTTGAACAAACTAGATGAGAATCAAAAGACCCTAATGTTTAAAGCTCTATCTGGGGATGACGGAGGGAATAGTAGTGGTTCATCACTTGTTACATGGAAATTTGATCAAGAAACTTGTAGAAAATATATGCTAGGATGATCATTATGGATGAGTTGCCTTTTAGGATGGTTGAGCATGAAGGATTTCGTGACTTTTGTAGTGTTATGCAACCTTGATTTCAAGTTCCTATGAGGTACATTATTGCTAAAGATTGCTTTGATTTCTTTTTGAGTGAGAAAGAGAAGCTTTTCATTTACTTAAAAAGATCAAAGCTAAGAGTTTGTCTTACTACTGATATTTGGGCATCTAGGCAAAATCTTAGTTATATGTGCCTTGCAGTTCATTTCATTGATCAAGAATGGAAATCACATAAACGAATCTTGAGTTTCACTCCAATTCCTAATCATTCTGGTGATATTGTTGGAAAATGCATTGAGAAACATTTGCTTGAATGGGGAATAGATAAATTTCTCACTATCACAGTAGATAATGCAAGTGCTAATGATGTTGGTATCCAATATGTAAAAAGAAGACTTAATAATTTGAAGGTTAGTATTTTAAAGAGAGCATTTGCATATGAGGTGCTGTGCATACATTTTTAGTCTTACTGTGAAAGAGGGTTTTGAAGGATTTGGATGATTCAATCTTTCGAATCAGTTCTACTGTGAGGTATGTGAAGTCATCCCGTTACAAAGGTTCAAGATATTTTTGGAGCAAGAACAAATAACAAGTAGAAGCCTTGTTTGTATAGATGTTGAGACTAGGTGGAATTCATCTTTCTTGATGTTGGAATCTGCTTTGAAGTTTCAAACAGCTTTTGATTGCTTAGAGGAACAAGATGACAAATATAGAGCTGAGCTTAGGACAGAAAAAATAAGGGTTTGCCTGCTAAAGATGATTGGAATTATGTTCGTGGGTTGTTACCTTTTCTGAAAAGCTTTCATGATTCCACTTTGCGTGTCAAAAATTGGAATTCATTATCTATATCTGTATGCTACAATGCCACATCTGGCAATGAACCAGATTCATGTTAACAATGTCATATCCATGTGATGAATGTTGATGCTCCATCTGACAGTGAATATTGCAGTACATTGAGGCGCTGAATCTTGATACCTTTGTTCTTTCTTCATGAGTTCGATGTACTGAATGTCTTTGAATAACAGCTTGTGGGCCATTTTCTTGAAGAAACTTGCATAATAAGTCCTACTTTTATTATCAACCATCCTGAGATCATCATAAGTCCACTGGCAAAGTGGCTCAGATTCAAAACCAGGCTTAACTGAGCGCTTCAAATCATTTGTCAACAAGAGAGAGGTAAACTGCAATTGGTACATAGATTTTTCCTGTCAGTCTTCACTTCAGAGTAAAAAGTTTGCTGCTTAACATGGCAAAGTAGCAGTTCATGCTATTGATTACCGTTTTATCAATATTGCAGCTATGCAATGCATATACTGAATTGAATGATCATGAAGTGCAGCGCCAAAGATTTTGCAGCTCAAGGTAGCATCTTTCTATTCTGAATTATTGATACCAATGTTGCTCCGACTCTTCATTTTTCTTGAAGTATCCGTGTCCGACACTCGTGTTCGACCCATATCCGGACATGGGTATGGAGATATGATCCTCCAAGGACCCTTCAAATACATGAAAATCTTGGAAAAAAATTGAACATATCCATGTCGGACACATACCCGTGTCCGACACTCACACCCGAGTCCGAGTAACATAGATTGATACAACAATAGGTTGTTCACTACTGTGATGTGTGTCATAACGGTTTTTTTGACCGCTACGACGAATTTGATGAAAACACAAAAAATGGAGTCGCCACCAATCTTTTTTGCTAGGTGTGATTGGCCACCTATTAAAACCGATTTTAGCAAAATATTTTAAAATTAATTAAAACATTTTTAAAACCAATTTCGAAGTCCGCGCTTTGAACCAGAGAGAAAACAAAATCGGGTTCGGGAGTCGGTTACGTGCGGGGAAGGATTAGCACCCCGCAACGCCCGTTTAGAAAACGGTACCACTTGATCACGTGTTATCTTAAATCTCGATTTAATGGACTTGACATCACTATTTAAAAATAATCCTCTTTTATTTTCATTTTATTTTATTTATAAAAAAAAACATGTTTATTATTTTTTGAATTTTTGAACTATTTTTATTTTTTTTAAAATCGAAAGTGAACGTAAATTTGTTATCGAAAATACTCATTAAATATTCCCGATACTCTCGGTGGTATTTAACGAGATCTTCTCACCTCAAGACATCTTAGGGATCACAACCGTGATATCCTTCGAATTCCGTCGTCGGTAATTTACATCCATTTTTATTCAAATGCGTATGATGCGAATATTTAAATATCGGATGCATACGGCTTAACATATAACTATAAAATTAAACATGCGAATCGTAATATTAAAAACACGAGCATGGCAAAATATCGAGCGCAATAAACATTCGCTCTTTCTTCATTTTTAATTTTTTTATTTCCATTTTTTTTTAAACGAAAACGAAATTTTGTATCGAGCATGTCGCTAAACATTCCCACCACTCGTGGTGATATTTAACGAAATTCTCGCACCTCAAGATATCTTAGGAATCACTACCGTGACGTCCTTCGAATTCCGTCGTCGGTTATTCGTATTTATTAAAATCTTTTTTTTTTGAAAGGTAAATTAAAATGCTTTTAATAATTATTTCCGAAATAAAAGAAATTATCTATGTAAGAGTAATTCCCGAATCACTCCGATACTTTCGATAGTGTTTCGATTATTATTCTTACTCGGACCATTTCGAAGAACGATCGATACCCTGACCATCCGAGAAAAAGATCCGTTTTTAGAGAATTTTATTTACCGAAAAATAAATTTAAAGGACATGTGTTAATTAAAAATTATTATTTTAATATTTGAAAATCGAAATCAAATAACAAAAAAATATATCGAATGCTGAACAAAAATAATAAACAAAAATAGTAATGACAATAAATAAGAAAATTGAAATCATACCTGACAAATGTCGAGAAACCGAAAAATCAAAATACCGGACTTGATCTTCGTAAAATCACCTGAAAATGTCAAAAATAAAAATCAAAACTTCAAAAACGATCATCGTAAAATTTTTTTATTTTTATTTTCATTTTTTAATTTTTTTTTTAATTCATCATTCTTGATTTTTTTATTTTTTTTTTAATTTAATTTCTAATTTTTCCTCTTTTTTTTATTTTCATTTTTTTATATATTTTTTCTTTTTATATATATTTTTTCTTTTTCAATTTATTTATTTTTAAAAATTATTTATTTATTTTTTTTCTTTTCTTTTTTTTTCTTCTTTTCTTTCTTCTTTTTTTCTCTTTCTGGCCCAGGATCAGGCCTGGCCTGGCCTGCTGGGCCAGGCCTGGCCCAAAATTTTTTTTTTTTTTTTTTTTTTGGGGGGGGACCCGCGCGGACCCCGGGTCGGATCCGGGTCCAGGCGCGGATCCTCCCCGCCAAAACGGCGCCGTTTCGGCGCCACAAAAACGGCGCCGTTTCGGCGCCTTTCTCTATTTTTTGGGGACCCGGGTCGGGCGCGCGGACCCCGGGTCGACCCGCGGGTCCACGCGCGGACCCTGGGTCAAAACGGCGTCGTTTTGACGCCGTTTAAAGTTTTTTTTAAAATATTCGGGTGACCCGCGCGGACCCCGGGTCGACCCGCGGGTCGACGCGCGGGTCATTCTGACCCGATTCGGGGGCTATATAAGCCCCTTTTTTTTTTTTTGTCATTTCTTTTTTTTTTTTTTCTCTTCTCTCTCTCTCTCTCACTTTCTCTCTGCTCAGCCGCCCCAATCCCAGATTACGGCGGCCGGAGCACCGTGCCGGCCGCCGTCGGCCGTCGCCGGCAGCCGCTCGCCGGCGGCCGTTGGCCTCAAAAATCCCCTTTTCCGAATCGCCCGGATCTCCTCTCTCCGATTCTGGGCTCCGTTTTGCCCGAATCGGAGTCCACCACCCTAGATCTAGGAAAAACTTTTCGACTTTCTCTCTTTTTTTTTTTTTTGTTTCTGTTTTGTTTTTTTTGTGTGTTTGGTTTGTGGTTTTTTTTCTTTTTGCAGGTTTTTTTTCTTTTTTGAGCGGGTTGGTTCGGAGAGGGGGGGGCCGATCTGTTTTTGTTTGGTGATTTTGTTTCGAAAAGGGGGGGGTATCCAGATCTGGGTTTCGGACCCCAGATCTGGATTTTTGGGTGTCGATTTGCGGCTGGCTGAGGGGCCTCCTCCTCTGAGGGGCTTCGGCCCTCCCTGTTGGTTCGGATCTGGGGGCCTCCGGGAGGGGTCCGAATCGGTCGGGTCTCCTCCTCCCCTCCGTTTTTTTTTTTTGCTGGTGATGGGGGTTTTATGGGGGGTTGAAGGGTTGGTGGTGGTGGCCGGTTGAGTGTTGGGAGAGGGTTGAGTGTGGGGGAGGGTGGCGTGTCTGGCAGGGAGGCTGGTGGCAGAGGGAGTGGGTTGGCAGAGGGAGTGGGTTGGCAGGAGGGGGTTGGGGCTGTCAGGGGTAGGGTTTGGTTAGGGAAATGGGTTTGGGCCGGGTTGATGAGCCAGTGGGCAGGCCCGAAAATTGGGCCTGAAAATTGGGTCTGGTGCTTGGGCCTGTGTTAGGGTTTTGGGCCCGAAATGGGCCAATAGGCCTGGACAGCAGATTGGGCCTGCTGAATAGCAGGCCCGATTCGTACTTGGTCCGGGTCGGATTCGAATCCGACCCGGACGAAAATTGGTTATTACAGCTGCCCCTCTTTGCACATTGCTGAGAATCAGGAATAGGGCAAAGACAGTATAACCAATTTTTTCCGGTTATTGAGATCCATTTTTTTAGCGAGGCTCTATCATTTGGAAAATAAATTGCTCCTCTAATCAGAGGCTCTATCACTTGGAAAATAAATTGCTCCTCTAATCAGAGGTTCTATCACTTGGAAAAATAAACTGCTCCTCTAATCAGAGGCTCTATCACTTGGAAAAATAAATTGCTCCTCTAATCAGAGGCTCTATCACTTGGAAAAATAAATTGCTCCTCTAATCAGAGGCTCTATCACTTGGAAAAATAAATTGCTCCTCTAATCAGAGGCTCTACAACTTTGAAAATAAATTGCTCCTCTCATCAGAGGCTCCACAACTTTGAAATTAAATGACTCCTCTCATCAGAGGCTCCACCACTTTGAAAATAAATTGCTCCTCTCATCAGAGGCTCCACAACTTTGAAAATAAATTGCTCCTCTAATCAGAGGCTCCACGACTTTGAAAATAAATTGCTCCTCTCATCAGAGGCTCCACAACTTTGAAAATAAATTGCTCCTCTAATCAGAGGCTCCACGACTTTGAAATTTAAATTGCTCCTCTCATCAGAGGCTCCACAACTTTGAAAATAAATTGCTCCTCTCATCAGAGGCTCCACAACTTTGAAAATAAATTGCTCCTCTCATCAGAGGCTCCACAACTTTGAAAATAAATTGCTCCTCTAATCAGAGGCTCTATCACTTGGAAAGATAAATTGCTCCTCTAATCAGAGGCTCCACGACTTTGAAATTTAAATTGCTCCTCTAATCAGAGGCTCTATCACTTGGAAAGATAAATGAACTTTGAATTTTTTTGACAATGAGTTTGAACACAACTTAGATCATCACCTCACTTACTACCTTAGTCTTACGAAAGTGAAGACTCATTCTGGATATCCCCTCTCTTTCTCGTTTAGTTTTGAAATTCCTTGTCAGATTCTTCAGATATCGCCACTCGACTAATCATACCGAGGCTCGACCTTTGAGTTGTTTGACTTCGCAAGAATTGAAAATGGTACCCGGAGGTTTTGAAAAATGTCATTTTGAAAGATGCTACCCCGAGGTTTTTGGATACAGATACTTGGAGGTCTGAAAATGTTACTTCTTTGAAAGTGGTGCCCGGAGGTCTTATTCTAGATTTTGAGAATGATGCCCCGAGGTCTTGAAAACATGACTTTTCTTTGAAAATGGTGCCCAGAGGTCTTATCCGTGATTTTTGAGAATAGTGCCCGGAGGTCTTGAAACAGGTGCCCGGAGGACTTTAAAAATGTCTTTTCTTTGAAAATGGTGCCCGGAGGTCTTATCCATGCTTTTCGAGAATAGTGCCCGGAGGTCTTGAAAGAGGTGCCCGGAGGTCTTAGAATAGGTGCCCGAAGGTCTTCTTTCTTCCTAACTTTCCTTCTCTTTTGCTGTGCCCGGAGGTCTTGAAAAATGTAACCCGGAGGTTTTTAAAACAGATGCCCGGAGGTCTTCTTTTTAATTTTCCATCACTTTGAAAAATAAATGGCTCCTCTAATCAGAGGCTCGACAACTTTGAAATTTAAATTGCTCCTCTCATCAGAGGCTCCACAACTTTGAAAATAAATTGCTTTTTCCTGTGCCCGGAGGACTTAAAAGAGGAAACCCGGAGGTTTTAAAAGAGGTGCCCGGAGGTCTTGGTGATCATACCTGAAGATCATATCTTGGAAGAAAATCTCACTGAATGTTCGAATTCAAATGTCAAAAATTTAAATAGTCAATGTCATGCATGAAATGTGAATGTCATGCGATGTCAATGAATATGCCCCTGATGATGCATGTGCAAGTAAACATGAATACTGTACACATTTTACGACACGATGTAGATGCAAAACTTAATAAATATGCGAATGTTCATGAATGATGCGAATGCCCCCAATTATTTTTTTTCTGATCTTGGTTTAGCTTCCAAATTGTTTTTCCTCTTCGAAACAGAGTGTATCCTAAAACGCTCGTGCCTCGTAAGAGATCAATATTTTTCTTCACTTTGGAACTATCCCTTTGCCCCGATAGTTTTTCAACATCAACTGGAATCCGAGTGTTCATTTCTTCTACCTCAATAGTTCCATGCCTCTGGGCCAAAAGAACCTTCGTCTTATGCCAACATCGAAAATGGTTTCTTCCAAAAATATTTTCATTTATCTGCTTTTGCTTGCTTCTTTTTTTGAAAAATGTTTGCTTATTTACTGAAAACTTTTGAGCTGAAAATGTCATCGTCTGATATTGTGATATCCACATCTCTTGAAAATTGATGATCATTGTTAGAAGTTTTTCTCAGTGTCAATTCGGGTTTTTCAAATTGAGTCGGAAGGTTTGGTACCACAAGATTTTGGTTGATCCAAGGAGACTTCACAACAGGAAAAGTGTATATCCTTTCTAGACTCACAAATGGAACAGATTTTATAAAACATGATTTTTTTGGACTCAAAAAATTCAACCTTCTTTTAGTTTCCAAATCATGGCGTTTTGACAAACGTCAAGACTAGCTGGGATGTTTAAACTGGAAAGTTAATTCTGGAAAGGAAAACGGTCTCAGTTTTTAAAAGTCAAACCTCCAAACGAGAGTTGACAGTTTTGGAATATTTTGGAATTCCCAGATGTTCCTTAACTTCTTCAAAATGACGACTTCTTTTGTTATGGCCTCGACGATACCATAAGCAGCACCGAAATTCTCCCATTTTACTCTAGACTGCCCATGTCGGGTTTTCACCATAGAGTCTCCTTCTTTCCATTTTTCTCATTTTTTTTCATTTTTTTTCATTAAATGTTTCACCATGCATTCAAGAAATCAAGACTTATCCAAAAAAGATTTTTAACCAGAAAGGAGACCGAAGTCTCATGCATTTCTCTAAGAATAGACTCATCAATTTAAATGACCATGCTCGATCGAAATGGTTTTTTCCAGGCACGTAATGTAGGCCGAGGTTCGAGGTACTGAAAGAAAGATAGATAGGCCCAAACATGTGTTTAAGGTGATCAAATCAAGGATCATTTCATGAGGAGGATTCTCTTTGAAACACTTGTCTTTTCTGAGCTTTTCTCTTTATTCGATGATTTTCATCCGTTCTTTTCTTCCTTTTCTGTTTTTGCTTTCATCTTTCTTTTTATCTCCCTTTTTTTTTTTGCATTTCTATTTTGGCAAGGTGAGCCCGTAGTCATTTGGAAGCTCAAATTTTTCTTTGATTCAAGACATTCTTTTTTTTTCGTTTTTGAACCAAGACTTCACTATCTGTGACCTTTGAAAAGATCCTTCCTCGAATTTGCCCCCTTAGTGTGGAGGGTGATCCTTGATCGGGGTTGAAAGAACAAAAGTATTCACTAGGCTCAAAAGGGGTAGCAAAAGGATATTTTCTATTTTGTGAGAGGATGATGAAAGATGGCCATTTTTCATCTCGAACACAAGCACGTAAATCGAAGAATCACTCCTTAGAGAAAAATAACGAAAAGGTTTTTTTCTTTCTTGAAACCATCTTGAATTTCATAAATGCATGATGTCACACTCATTTTTTCATTTTTCATTTTTTCATTTTTTCTTTTCTTTTTTTCATTTTTCATTTTTTTTTTGATGCATGCTCCGAAAATTACTCCATCTTTATCCACCACGCGTCTTTCGTATCTACAAATGATGCACCATTTGATTGGTCATACAAATGAGACTTCGTATCATAACGAGGAATACCTCGAGTCTTTTTGCTCTCCGAAGGGATAAGAAAGAATATGGCTCGAAAACAGCTTTTTTCTAAGAACACGAGAAAATCAGGTTTAATCATTGTTACCCGAGGCGTTAATCATGAAGTGACGTCTGGGCAACTCTTGTTTTGTGGTTACGGAAAGGGATGTGAATGGTTTTGGAATAACCTTGACACACATCAATTTACCATAATCCAGATTCTTGAAAAAGGTTTCACTTGTTTGAGACACAAAAAGCTCGAATTTGTTTTCAAAAAGTTTGTTCCATTGCTCATAACCTAAATTAGGATCTGCATTTTTCTTATTGCACTGACAGTGGTTTCTGAAATTCAACAATATATTCCTGGAAGCATTGGTTTTTCCAAACTCAAAAGATTCAAGCATGGGCAAGTCCGAAAGAGAGATGGAAGAATGTTGGGTCATTTCTAACATTGATCATCAAAAATCTCAAGACTCCTCATCATTTCCTAACGTGAAGAAAGATTTTTTCTTTTACGAATGCGCTCTTCAAAAATCAAGAATTTCTTTAATGTTTATTTTTGCAAATTCAAATTAAAGCACAACAAACACAAAGCTTTTGAAATTCAAAATTTATTTATTTCATGTGGATGCCAACATAAGACAAGTGCTTTCATGACGAGGCATAGAACTACATGCATATTCCTCGATGCTTGTTGACATGCTTTTAGAGGTAACCATTCTCATCCTCCAAACCCGCGGCGAAGAAACCGATTTCTGGCAATGCGGATTTCCACTGTTCGACTAGCTCTGGAGTCAAAATGCAATCGTGGACAAAACCTTCAATCTTTTCCTTCAGTTGTCTGCATGCTTCAGTTGTCTGCATCTTTCAGTTTTCAAAACTAAGCCGACTTCTTTTTTTATTCTCCAAGTGTGTTTCATGATGCATGAGCTATGAATGCCGTGAATGTGACACGATGCCCATATGATGCATGTAAAGAATAAACAAATTAATGCATGAGTATATACAATGAGTGACCATGTATGTCACGAATGCATGACCTTATTGTTATGACTGCAATCACGATGTCGATATGATGCATGTAAAGAATAAACAAATTAATGCATGAGCATGTACAATGAGTGACCATGTATGTCACGAATGCATGACCTTATTGTTATGACTGCAATCACGATGTCGATATGATGCATGTAAAGAATAAATAAAATGATATACTGGTATATACAGAGAATGATCATGTATGTCACTAATGCATTCTACAATGAATGACCATGCATGTTATGATTGCAATATGATGCGAATTTGATTTGTCTAAAGAATAAACAAATTAATGCATGAATATATACAGAAAACTATTAATGATTTGGACTGAACTTGATCATTCAACAATTTTATTGCACAAACTTTGCCCCCAAATTCAATCCGCAAAATTTTTTTTGTTTTTTTGTTTTTTTGAAAGATATTTTTTTCCGTAAAAATCAAAATATTATTTTCACAAACCAATTTCTATCAAAAACTTTTTGTGGTAGTGGGTCTTATTACGGCACAAATGTCCGAGTATTTATTTAACACTACCGGTTTGCAATCCTCATTTAATCAACAACAAGTGTCTATGCGGTTTATCAAATGAGATTATTATCACCGTGAAATCAAAAGTACAATTATAAATGTACATGCTTTATTTACAAGTGTATCAATGCATGAAATGTACGAGATGTACGAAAAGAAAATTTTTGTATTTACAGACTCAAAAAGTTAACGAACATTTGCTCCGACAATATCGACTTATTTAAGCATCACGATGCCTTCGGAGCGAAAAATGAAACTGAATTGCGGGTAGCACGATGTGCGTTCATCATTACCCGATTTACAGTTCTTGTTCGGAATGTAAACAAATAGCGAAAGATCACCATGTTCCTTCCAAATTTCGAGGATATCCGATCGGAAATTCGATATGGCTCTACTCAAGTTCACTACATGAGGTTGAGTTAGGTTCTACAAGGCTCCAAATTGCTCCTTACTGTCGCCCGTGAAGGCTAGTAAGGCATCCCGATTTAAGCGGATTCAATTTGTTGAAGAGATTTTTCGCTAGCCCATGCGAAGGTTATTGCCTCACGAGAGCGTAGGTACTTTTTCTCTCTAAAAGCGTTTCGCTAGCCCATGCGGAGGTTATTGCCTCACGAGAGCGTAGGTACTTTACTTTCACCTAAAGGGATAAAGCTCGGGTATAGAGCTTATATATGAAATGCACGTGCTCGTGTGTGAGAAGGAAAAAGCAAACCTTCGACTATTTGTCTACGACTCTTTATTCTAAACACTCCACGATTAAAAAAAATAAACGACATAAAAAAAATATGAATCAAGAATTAACAAATATCAAAGTGTAATTGCAGGTAAAATAAAAATAAAGAAAGAAAAAAATAAAAAATAAAGAGAATTAAAATTAAATATCGGTTAAATCCATTAATTCGAGATTTTAAAATAACACATGATCAATTTGTGGCTCGACTCTCAAAGGGTCCCCAGTGGAGTCGCCAAGCTGTCATAACGGTTTTTTTGACCGCTACGACGAATTTGATGAAAACACAAAAAATGGAGTCGCCACCAATCTTTTTTGCTAGGTGTGATTGGCCACCTATTAAAACCGATTTTAGCAAAATATTTTAAAATTAATTAAAACATTTTTAAAACCAATTTCGAAGTCCGCGCTTTGAACCAGAGAGAAAACAAAATCGGGTTCGGGAGTCGGTTACGTGCGGGGAAGGATTAGCACCCCGCAACGCCCGTTTAGAAAACGGTACCACTTGATCACGTGTTATCTTAAATCTCGATTTAATGGACTTGACATCACTATTTAAAAATAATCCTCTTTTATTTTCATTTTATTTTATTTATAAAAAAAAACATGTTTATTATTTTTTGAATTTTTGAACTATTTTTATTTTTTTTAAAATCGAAAGTGAACGTAAATTTGTTATCGAAAATACTCATTAAATATTCCCGATACTCTCGGTGGTATTTAACGAGATCTTCTCACCTCAAGACATCTTAGGGATCACAACCGTGATATCCTTCGAATTCCGTCGTCGGTAATTTACATCCATTTTTATTCAAATGCGTATGATGCGAATATTTAAATATCGGATGCATACGGCTTAACATATAACTATAAAATTAAACATGCGAATCGTAATATTAAAAACACGAGCATGGCAAAATATCGAGCGCAATAAACATTCGCTCTTTCTTCATTTTTAATTTTTTTATTTCCATTTTTTTTTAAACGAAAACGAAATTTTGTATCGAGCATGTCGCTAAACATTCCCACCACTCGTGGTGATATTTAACGAAATTCTCGCACCTCAAGATATCTTAGGAATCACTACCGTGACGTCCTTCGAATTCCGTCGTCGGTTATTCGTATTTATTAAAATCTTTTTTTTTTGAAAGGTAAATTAAAATGCTTTTAATAATTATTTCCGAAATAAAAGAAATTATCTATGTAAGAGTAATTCCCGAATCACTCCGATACTTTCGATAGTGTTTCGATTATTATTCTTACTCGGACCATTTCGAAGAACGATCGATACCCTGACCATCCGAGAAAAAGATCCGTTTTTAGAGAATTTTATTTACCGAAAAATAAATTTAAAGGACATGTGTTAATTAAAAATTATTATTTTAATATTTGAAAATCGAAATCAAATAACAAAAAAATATATCGAATGCTGAACAAAAATAATAAACAAAAATAGTAATGACAATAAATAAGAAAATTGAAATCATACCTGACAAATGTCGAGAAACCGAAAAATCAAAATACCGGACTTGATCTTCGTAAAATCACCTGAAAATGTCAAAAATAAAAATCAAAACTTCAAAAACGATCATCGTAAAATTTTTTTATTTTTATTTTCATTTTTTAATTTTTTTTTTAATTCATCATTCTTGATTTTTTTATTTTTTTTTTAATTTAATTTCTAATTTTTCCTCTTTTTTTTATTTTCATTTTTTTATATATTTTTTCTTTTTATATATATTTTTTCTTTTTCAATTTATTTATTTTTAAAAATTATTTATTTATTTTTTTTCTTTTCTTTTTTTTTCTTCTTTTCTTTCTTCTTTTTTTCTCTTTCTGGCCCAGGATCAGGCCTGGCCTGGCCTGCTGGGCCAGGCCTGGCCCAAAATTTTTTTTTTTTTTTTTTTTTTGGGGGGGGACCCGCGCGGACCCCGGGTCGGATCCGGGTCCAGGCGCGGATCCTCCCCGCCAAAACGGCGCCGTTTCGGCGCCACAAAAACGGCGCCGTTTCGGCGCCTTTCTCTATTTTTTGGGACCCGGGTCGGGCGCGCGGACCCCGGGTCGACCCGCGGGTCCACGCGCGGACCCTGGGTCAAAACGGCGTCGTTTTGACGCCGTTTAAAGTTTTTTTTAAAATATTCGGGTGACCCGCGCGGACCCCGGGTCGACCCGCGGGTCGACGCGCGGGTCATTCTGACCCGATTCGGGGGCTATATAAGCCCCTTTTTTTTTTTTTTGTCATTTCTTTTTTTTTTTTTCTCTTCTCTCTCTCTCTCTCACTTTCTCTCTGCTCAGCCGCCCCAATCCCAGATTACGGCGGCCGGAGCACCGTGCCGGCCGCCGTCGGCCGTCGCCGGCAGCCGCTCGCCGGCGGCCGTTGGCCTCAAAAATCCCCTTTTCCGAATCGCCCGGATCTCCTCTCTCCGATTCTGGGCTCCGTTTTGCCCGAATCGGAGTCCACCACCCTAGATCTAGGAAAAACTTTTCGACTTTCTCTTTTTTTTTTTTTTTTGTTTCTGTTTTGTTTTTTTTTTTGTGTTTGGTTTGTGGTTTTTTTTCTTTTTGCAGGTTTTTTTTCTTTTTTGAGCGGGTTGGTTCGGAGAGGGGGGGGCCGATCTGTTTTTGTTTGGTGATTTTGTTTCGAAAAGGGGGGGGTATCCAGATCTGGGTTTCGGACCCCAGATCTGGATTTTTGGGTGTCGATTTGCGGCTGGCTGAGGGGCCTCCTCCTCTGAGGGGCTTCGGCCCTCCCTGTTGGTTCGGATCTGGGGGCCTCCGGGAGGGGTCCGAATCGGTCGGGTCTCCTCCTCCCCTCCGTTTTTTTTTTTTGCTGGTGATGGGGGTTTTATGGGGGGTTGAAGGGTTGGTGGTGGTGGCCGGTTGAGTGTTGGGAGAGGGTTGAGTGTGGGGGAGGGTGGCGTGTCTGGCAGGGAGGCTGGTGGCAGAGGGAGTGGGTTGGCAGAGGGAGTGGGTTGGCAGGAGGGGGTTGGGGCTGTCAGGGGTAGGGTTTGGTTAGGGAAATGGGTTTGGGCCGGGTTGATGAGCCAGTGGGCAGGCCCGAAAATTGGGCCTGAAAATTGGGTCTGGTGCTTGGGCCTGTGTTAGGGTTTTGGGCCCGAAATGGGCCAATAGGCCTGGACAGCAGATTGGGCCTGCTGAATAGCAGGCCCGATTCGTACTTGGTCCGGGTCGGATTCGAATCCGACCCGGACGAAAATTGGTTATTACAATGTGACATGGAGGTTGCAGCAGCAACCTAAGGATAGAACAAAGCAACTACTTACTGTTACTCAGTACCTGATCAGAAGGCTTTTTAAATGTGTTACTACTAACATACTTACTTTATTTCTTTTAGGATCGAACAATTGGGTGACGATGAAGCAATGGATTTGGATGAATCATACTGCACTGCTTTGGAGACTGTCCCCCATTGCTGGATTAGGAATGGGGATCGATTGGCTAGTAATGCTTCTTACAGGTTCACCAAATGCAGAGGTTAGTTGTCTTCAGTCTTCATTAATCTGTTTATTATCCTTATCCAAAAGGGAACAAAAGTATATAGTTGGAACTCAATGTAATATTATGGAGTATGTTTTTACAGGAATTTCTGCTCTTTCCAGCCATGAAGCCTCAAGATTAGACTCTTCAGTCTTCACCAAAAGGCGCAATACCTACCACCAGCCCTTTTAATTTTTATTCTTACCTTTTACAATGGTCAGCTGACTTTGAATCAGACGCATCACTTGCCATATTTTTGTACATATTGTTGTTTTATAATTCTTTTTATACTATTATCCGATTACAATAAAGAATTATATAAAGTCCATAACGTATAAGTGTGGGCTTCATAATTATGAATTATTAATTGTAATACAATAATTATAGTTGATTTGCATCGCACTCTATATAAATATATACTTTGCCAAAATCCTATACATTATTATTTTTAATGTTGACCCACACGGCCCTACGCATCACTTCGATCGTTACTTGTTTTACCATGCAACCTAAACTTGCGTGCCAACTCTATCTTCTTCCACTTTTAAGGACCCAATAAGCCTAAACCTACGTGCCAACTCTATCTTCTTCCACTTTTAAGGACCCAACTGCCCAAACTTACGTGCCAAGCTCTATCTTCTTCCTCCCCAAAACATCTCCTCGCTGTTTGACTTTTTTTCCCCCATTTTTTTCTATCTCAAATCTCTCATTTTCTATCAGAAAAAAAAAAAAAAAAAGAAGAAACCTCTCATTTGATCACCATGACACTTCACTCCAAGTTTCAAGGTTCGTTTTATCTTCAAATTAATATCAATGTTTTAGCTTTTTTTTTTTTAATCTTTCTCTTAAATGATATAAGGGGCAATGAATTTGACTGGCCAATTAGATTTAACCAAGCTATTAGCAATTTTTAAGAAAAATAATATTAGTAACTATTGAGTATAATTTAGCAATTCCTTGCTCTTTTTTTTTTTCTCTAAAAAGTTATGAACTTTACATACTATTTCTGGATGAATGTATGGAAGTATACAATTTAAAGAAAAAACTGTATATAATTTCTATTAGCTGTTTTCACCTATGACATCTGCTATATTTGTTTGGTCAAATAAATTTGTTGGCTTTGATGTCTCACAGATGAAACTGACAAAAGTGGCAAGCCTTCTTATTTTAACTTACCACCTTTGGATGTTTCGGTTGCATTTCCTCAAGCAACTCCGGCATCTATTTTTCCTCCTTCTGGTATTAATTTTATTCCTTATTCTCTGTTTTTAGCTCTTCTATATATTTGTATTGCTTACATTTATGCATCTGAACTTAAATGTGGTGCAAGCTTGATTTTTTTTTTTTTTTTTTTTTTTATGGAGAACAATTATTGGTTCTTGATTATAGATGATTTGATGGGTTTTGGCGATTGTTGTTTTTATTCTCAAATAGGAAATCTTGATTTCTAATTATATTCTTGTTTTGCTCTTGGGAAAAAAAAAAATACAGCTTCTGATTATTATCAGTTTGATGATCTATTGAGTCATGAGGAGCAGGCTATCCGTAATAAAGTAAGAGAGTGTATGGAAAAAGAAGTAGCTCCCATAATGGCAGAGGTATCTTTCTGATTTTGTTCATGAACCTTTCTCACAACTTGGTTTGTATATATGACAGCTAAATGCTGTGATTTTAGGGTTTAATTTCTTTTTATCTATTTGTTACTTATATGTATATGTTTACAAAGAAAGCAACTGATTTGAAATTTTTTTTCTCAGTATTGGGAGAAGGCAGAGTTTCCATTCCATATTGTTCCAAAACTTGGTGATCTTCGTATTGCTGGTTTTACTACCAAGGTTATTCCTATATTGATTTTGGTTTTTAACTTATTTCTTTCTTTCTTGAAGTGGAAATCAAAATAGTATGATGTTTGGTTATTTCTGACTTGTAGGGTTATGGATGCCCTGGTCTCCCCATCACAAGTAGTGCTATTGCAACTGCAGAGGTTGCTAGAGTTGATGCAAGTTGCTCAACTTTTTTCTTGGTGCATTCTGTAGGCATGCTTACTATTGGTAGATCTATGAAACAACTTTCCTTTTTTCTTTACACATTAATTGTGGCAAATTTTTTTGATTAATTTTTCCTTAAAAAGGATAAATAATAATTTATGATCTTGCATAAATTGTCTGGACCATCAAGAACAGCATTATGCGGGTCAGAGGAACAGAAGCAGAAGTATTTACTTTCTTTGGCACAGTTAAAGACTATAGCTTGTTGGGTAGGTTTTTCTTTTTGGCATTAACATTTTGGGAGGTCTTTAGTGTCTTATTTTCAGCTATAACTCTGAAGAAGTTTTTTAAAAAATATTTCTGATATTATTATCTTTAGGCTTTGACTGAGCCTGACTATGGAAGTGATGCTAGTTCTGTGAATACAACTGCTAGAAAGGTCCGCCCTCGACCTTGTTTATTGGTTTTCAGTTGTCTTTTTTAAGTATAGCTAATTAAAATCACTGCTCAACATTCTAAATTTTGTGCTGTTTCATGTTTGCTGTCATATCAAACATTCAGGTAGAGGGAGGTTGGATACTTGAGGGACAAAAACGCTGGATCGGAAACAGTACTTTTGCGGATGTGTTGGTTATTTTTGCCAGGAATACCACAACCAATCAGATAAACGGGTAAGTGAAATAGTATATAAGATATTGAAAACAATTTTGCATTAAAGAACCTATCTAATGCTTCAAAAGATACACATGCTTGTATGTTCACTAGAAACTAAAAAGTATTTGCAAACATAGAATGAGAACCCAATATCAATAATTCAGTTGAGAATTTATATTTTAAACTACCATAAAGGACTAAATGACCCTGAAGAGGTAGAAATGTTGAAACCTGGTAATCATTTTAAAAAAAAATGGTGAGACATATATTCAGGACCTTTGGTCCATATTGAATTTACATTAGGATTTTAAAGAACAAAGATGGAGCTTTATACACTGGTTGCAAAACTCAAGACCCCCATGGGCATGAGCCATAATTTCCCAAGTTTAGAGAAATTGTAACCCAAGCCTAGAGAGAAGCAATAATATTGCAAATCAAAAGGTGGTTAGATTCTTTGCAAGATCTTTTTGCTTAAAAATGGAATGCTTCTGCCTTTTGTTTCAGATTTATAGTTAAGAAGGATTCCCCTGGGTTGACAGCTACAAAAATAGCAAACAAGATTGGATTGCGAATTGCTCAAAATGGAGATATTCTCTTAAAGAAGGTCTTTGTTCCTGATGAGGACAGGTTACCTGGTCTGAACTCTTTTCAAGATACAAGCAAGGTTCGATCAAATAACCTCTCTGAGATAATGATATCTCATCTCAATCTTTCTGCTTGCTAATTGGTTGATAATTTCTGGTCAGTGGGTAGAATCTCACCATTTATTTTATGTTGATATCTTTTAATGCGTTATTCATGCAAATATGAACTGCCACCATGCGAAAGCAGGTACTGGATGTTTCACGAGTAATGGTTGCGTGGCAACCTATTGGCATATCGATGGGTGTCTATGATATGTGTCTGAGGTATTGCAATGGTTGCTGTTCTTCTCCAATTTGAGCAGTGACATTTCAAGCTTTCAAGATGACCTGTTCTGCATTTGCTATGATGTAGGTATCTGAAGGAAAGGAAACAGTTCGGAGCACCATTGGCAGCATTTCAAATTAACCAACAGAAACTTGCTCTCATGCTAGGTAATGTTCAAGCAATGACTCTTGTTGGTTGGCGCCTTTGCAAATTGTATGAGAAAGGTAAAATGACTCCTGGTCATTCCAGCTTGGGAAAGGTATAAACACTTAAGATATACAAACCTTTGATTTCATATGAGGTTTCAATCTGAGCTACTTAGCCATTACCATTGACAAACTTTTATGGTCTTCAGTCATGGATTACCTTGAGGGCAAGAGAGACAGTCGCTCTTGGGCGGGAGTTACTTGGTGGCAATGGAATTTTGGCTGATTTTCTTGTTGCAAAGGTTTTCATTCTCTGCTCTCAACACAAAATACCACTTTTTTCACTTCTTCATTTTAGAATATATCTAGGTTAGATCAGAATGCAATTTGATAAAACTTAATCCAAACCTGAGATCCCAATAGTGTATAGTGTATATGATGAATATAGCTATTAGGGAATTTTGAATACGTTATCCAAATATAGTGCAATTTTGAATATAGTGTATATGATGAATAGTGTATAAGATTTGGTCCTTATTGTTATCCAAATATAGGTTTATAGAGTAGTAACATGATCTGCCTTTTATTTTTAATTTAAAGAAAAATTCCTTCTAGAAACAAACATCTTGAGTTTTCGTTTTCCTTGTTTTGGTCACCAATCCATGCAGGCATTCTGTGATTTGGAACCCATTTATACATATGAAGGCACGTATGACATCAACACCTTGGTAACTGGTAGGGAAATCACCGGTTTTGCCAGTTTTAAGGCAGCCCCAATGAGCCAGCGAAGCCGCCTGTGATACTGTCGATAAACTTTCTTCCTGGACTCTGTACGGTAGGAGGAGATTTCTTCAGTTATGGCCATGGGAAAAGACAAAAGGGCTAAAACAAGGTCGATCAACTTCTTACGGAAAAGTTAACATATTCTGTGTAGCCCGTTGCACCTTGCACGCTTGTAATAAAAGAGTAGTGATTGTATCATTAATATTATCAGCTCAAAACTCATCAAAATATTTGGGAGTTGGAATCAGTTTATGTAAATTACAAATATGTAATAAGCTTCTTTAGATTTTAAATCGAGTACAGCTTTTGTCTTGGATACCAATGCTCTTAAATCTTAATTAAAAGCCCTCCCAATTTACTTAGCCACGTAAATGGCATGCACATATACACAGCAACCAAGGGGAAATTAAAGGGTAGACATCAAGTCATCAACCCGGGGCCAGTCACGACCTTAGCTCCGGCCGAGATTTTCCCGGACCCTAATCTGTAGCTGTTAAGATTCAGGTAGTAAAAAAAAGCCCCTAAATAAATATAAAAAAATATTATATATAACCATCTATTTTCATACCTATATCTATAGGTAATGGACTATACTAGTTTTTAAAATTTTGAATGAGTTTTACTAATGTTTTATAGAGACATAAAAATAACTTATTTTTATCTATTGAACTTTATAATTAGAACTTATTAATTCAAAGTTTGAATTAATTTGGTATATACATGAATAAAAGTCTGATTGAGAATCATGGTTTGCTTTTTTTAGTTCTTAGTTTTTATAAATTTTAAACCAAACCAAAAATCAAATTATGACTTTATATGCAATAAATATTGAAAACATAAAAGTAATACAATCCAATGAAAGTGTAAAACCTCCATGAGTAACAAGTTGCATTGCTACAGCTAGTAAAGACTAAAGAGTATATATTTACATATATAGCAGTAACTTTAAAATATGTAATAAAATTTCAAATTGTACACTTATTTGGCTGAATCCAGAACCGACAGAAGTCAGAAGAGAAGTTGAGAGTAGTTTAGAATTACGAGAGGCCACACAAGCGAGGCCTAGAACAGAACTGCCTTCCGTTAGCTTTGACCAAAGCCATGACTCCAGCAGTCACTCCAGCCCAAACTACAGAAGAGACATAATGTTGTGCATTTCGACCCGCTACAGATATGTCAAAAGGAAACAGTTTTTACAATTTTTAGTAATAATTTCGTACAACCTTGTTTTGGTTATCACAATTCCAAACATATAAACAAGTGATACCTTGCTGAATTGTGAAGGTTGTCAGTGTCAAACCTCCTATCAGCAAAGCTGATGCCACTGGAAGATACTGTAAATTTACAATTAATCCAAGCCGCATATATATCACTTACAAACAAGCAAAGCAATGGGCAAGTAATAAAGTTAATTAAATACCAATTGAAAAATGATAATACATACAGAAATAGATTCGGAACTATTTAGCTGGAATGGGGAAGGAATATTTGTGCTGACAGTATAGCGACCACTTACAAGATCCAATGCATCCTGAGAGAACCATGAAACTTGTTTAATTAATTTTTTCAACAATTTATTATTTAGAATTGGGTCTCTTTCATTTCATTGATTGAAGAAGATTAAAGAGACAGCTTGCCTGCCGAATTCCATCGTGAAAATTGTTCAAATAGTATCTTGATACTGCACTTATCCCATCTTTGATAACTCCAGCTACTGTCTGTTTGCCATATCTGCAGAATTATATATTGTCATCCAAAAACAATCACAAATGTGATATCAATAGATACAGATTCTTCGCAATTGCAAACATTGACTTCAAAATTCCATATACCTAACAAGGTCCCCTTTCAGTGCATTAGTCCCAGCATATTCGAGACTTAGCTCATCACCATGCTCAGCCCACACTAACATAAGTGAGAAAAGCATTTAGGAACAATGAAGAGACATTATTAACTTCTAAATTAAGCTGGAAAATTAGCAATGCTATGCAAAATAACATACTCCTTCTGAACTTTCCATAATCTTCGGCAAACATAGAAATGCACTCAGTAGACGTAAACACCCCAAGCCTTTGCAATTGGATAGTTAAAGACTTCTGAGCAAGGTAACTCTGTTTAATAGAATAAATAAACAACAAACAATAAATTAAGAACAGAGCTTAAAAGGTCCTTGGATTGGACATATTATTGAAATTAGAGCATATAAAGATTGGTTGGTCAACATGGATATTTTCTATTTAAAGCAGTATATATGTGACAAAAAAAGAACAAGACAGAGTACATTTTCCACAAACCTGGGTCACATTTGTTCGATCAAGGCAATCAATGCAGTTAGATCTAATAACGCCTTTCTGCTCTTCCAGGATGTTACCATCTGTCTCTATAAGTAAGTATCTGCTCAGCTGGAATAGTGATGGTTAAAAACAGCATTCTGGATAGCTAGCACAAGGATCATGGCATCCTTTATTCAATAAATTATATGTATATTGTATAATATTTCATTTCTTTTTCTTACCCTTGCTTTTCAATTTCCTCAGAGATTTGCTCATATAGAACTTGAAGGTTATCAAAGTTTGAGTTCCCACAAACATGATGAAAGTCAAATGGTACGTATCTGTAGGAAAGATGCAAAAGATTAAGTTGGTAACAATCAAAGTTCTCTTACAGGCCCTCCAGCTCTTGAAGGAATTAAAACATCTCAACTTAGGAAACACATGCATTGCTTTCCATAGAACGCTATTGACATCAAGGACAGAAGGAAGTTGCCTAAAAAGAGGCAAGGGGATGCTTCACCAAGCTATGTACTATCATGGAATAATCGAAACTATGTAGTATGTACTATCAAGTATGTCAAGTGAAACAATCTTCACAATCAAAAATCAGGAAAATAGATACTCGAAGAATCAATGATTATTCATGGAAAATCATGCTAAGACAGTTATCTAGAAGTAGCAACAAACCAACTACTTAAAAATCTGTCGCAAACTAATATACTTAAATACATCGAAATGTAGAATTTCACCTCACATTTGGAAGCTTTTGCATCTCAGCTGAATATGCAGCACTTAATTGACCTTCATCACCATGCTAAAATATCAAAATAAATTAAAGATGAAATAATTTCTAGTTAGGAGTATAATGAAATATTGGAGCTTCACATAAAAGAGTCAAAGCTTGTATACAGAGACAGTAAATACTATAAAACTTTGCAGCCTCCTATGTGTTTGAACAAGCCAGGCAAATAAGTAATGACTACTTTTTCTTTGGAATATGGGTTAGCTTGCAATTATGTCCAGCAGGTCTTAACAACAATTTTCCAAACAAGATATGTAAAACCAATTTATATCACATGCTAGATTTTTGCTTGACAATAAAGAGAAGGGAGAACAAACACTTACTTTATTTGTCAGATCCACTGCTATGGTTTCTCCGTATCTTTGAAAAAGATCATGGAAATGGCGCTCCACAACTTGGGGCTGGAGGAAGAGTTGAAAGTGCAATGTTAAATGGTAAGCACCATTGTTCAGTGAAAAAATGATAAAAAAAAGAAGAAAAGAAAATGCTGCATTTTCAAGTGAAAATCTACCGTCTGCTCATGATTAATAGTTCTAAGTTGTGGTTTATAGCTTAAATCAACAATCTGCTCCCAAAGAAGTGGAATAGAACCTCGTATCTGAGATGCAAAATAGATAATAACTTTACAAATTCAAAGAAATACTTCTTCTTCATTGGTTAGAAAAATAAATTTAATTAAAACATGAAAAGAAATACGGATGATTTTTTCTGAAGTCACATGAGACATTGTAGACATACCTGCAATAATGAACACCTGAAACTTTCAAGCTGCAATAACTGCTCAGTTTCAACAAAGTTAGCAGTATCTCCTTCAAGGTTAGCTCCCCTTCTCCACATACGTGTTCCTGTGATACCATATTACCATATTTTAAAGCTGCTCAGACATAACAGCATTAATAATTAAAAGTGACTCATCCAAAGACATTTTACCTAGGCGTCGTGTACACCTCCTTGAAAGTAATGTAAATGTGGCAGGTGAATTCTTCAACTTTAGCTGAGCAACTTGGAAACTTAAAACTAGGTTAAGTGAAAACAGCAAAATAGGTTTTCAAAGAAAATATAGAAGAAAGTTCTCATGAGTATAAATGATAGGTACAAACACTCATCTGCTCATTCATACATATACATGCACATACCACTCACATGCAGATCAGTTCAAAAGCATGAGTAAACAAAAGTTTAAGGATATTTCCTTGTAGGAGAGGGATAATGAACCCGTCAAGCTGCCACAGCAAAAGTAATTGTGTCAAAAAGGTGGAGAAAAAAGAAAGAAATATAATGATTTCATGATCCTGTTTGAAAAGTTCGCATCATTTATCAACATTTTGAATTATTCTCTTTCTTAGGACAAAAGTAGAAGTCAATTTGGTAAGGCTAACCAGAAAATACTAACAACATAAGAAGCTATTATGTTATACTATACATGGGGAAAATATCTACCTTATACTCAATAAGTTCCTCCAAAAGATGTTTATTCCAAACAAATCGAGGATCAGCCTGAAATAAACAGAAAATTGAAGTTAAAAATCGTTTGCAAGTACTGACTAGCTATAGATAGGTAAAATTCCATGCAGCCAATAGTCAGCCTCCTCCCATGAGCATAGTAATCATTTTTTTCAAAGCGGGAACTCATTTGGGAATCACAAAATTAATAATGGGCAAATGAAGAGTTATGCATAAAATTAAAGGGAAAAAAAAAGGACTCCCTCTTTTTCTTCTTCCTGGACTAGTTCAGAAAAGAGAAAAATGCATAAAAATGAGATTAAGGTAGTTTGAGTGTTTGACTTGAACTGCAAAGGATCTCCAGAAACTAGCAGCTATAAAGAGTAAAAGCATATAAAACCATATTCGTGTTTTAAACAGCAAGACCTCACTTTGTAACATTAACAAACCAATAGTCACATCCAAAAGATTAGTAAAAACACCAGAAGTGAATTTTATTTTATTTTTTCAATTAAAAATATTTAACAAGCTTTCGATGATGATCCAAATATGATAACTAACCTGCTTCCATATTGGTTTGCTCATCCACCCTTCCATTAACTTGCATCTTCTCTGCAAGCTGGTACACACGATCAAATTCATCTTATAAACTTGATACTTGAAAAACATAAAAGTGAAATAACAAGAAAAACTCAGTGACTCTGAGACTAATAATGGTTTTCTAGTTAAAAGCAAAATGCAAGGCAAAAGAATTTACTTCAATGTTATATCTGTTTCATATGAATAGTACAATCCCGGAGTTGCTTCCACTGTTTTCAACAGAGTCGTGAAGTAAGCCTCATCACTTTTCTGCTCAAAATAAAGCATCACTTGGTTTTATAAAGAATGGTCTCAAATATTAAGCATCACAAATCTTCAGAAACAATTTAAAGACAAGAAAAAAGATCTTACTTCTTGAGAATTTGAATGCCTCAAAGCCTCATTGCAAGCCAGGAATTTCATAGATTCAACTTGGTATACAGGTAAACCTAGAAAACTTCCAACTTCCTTTCTTGAAGTTATTATAAGTACATATGTTCCTGTATATGTGGAAGAAGAATTTGTGACAACTGACTTCAGTTTTATATGATACTAACACAAAAAAAGTAACATGTTTTCCAAAATCGAATAATTTCATTTAATTTGGATAATTATGTACCTGCAAGCAATCTAATTGTTCCTGCCACACCGTAAATGGTAGAAGTTTTGGATGGCTTTCCAGAAGGAGATGCATCTGCAAAATTTTAAAATATATTAAGATGATAAGCTCTCCAATCCAAGTCATGGAAAGTAAAAATAAAATGAAAATATCGCTTTTAATTTACCATCATTAATGGGTAAGAAGTAATCATTTATATCCTGATTCAGAAAAATAACTAATCATTCATTTCAATTACAAGAAATTTAGTCCAAAGACTTCATTTCCAAATGCTAATATTTACGTTATTGGTAATTAATATCATAAAAACAAGCAAAAAAAAATCATTATTTTAGAAATGGCGCCATTAGGATTCTTAAAGTACAAGCCATTCCAAACAAAGTTTAGAACTTCAGAAAGAAAAGAATAGGAAACAATCTTGCCAGATAGTGGCTCGATGTTTCCTTCATGACGGCAAATCGAGAAGCCTTGATCGGGATATTCGAACGATTTGATCACGAACTTATCTTGATATTCCTGCAAATCTAGTTGATCGTAGAGCTTGAATTTAGCAGAAGAAGATCCGATTTCCATCTTCAACAAGTATTCAATTAATTATTCTTTGTTTTTTATGGGGAAAAAAAAAATCATTGATTCATCGATGCATTGAGGAGGAGGATGTATAATAAAAGAAGAAAAGGTCAGGCCAACGGATAAGCAGAGAACAGTTAATTATTTGAGTTTTAACAAACTAGGGGTGTGCATAATTCGGTTTTAACCGAATTAACCGACCG
This sequence comes from Fremontodendron californicum, assembly GCA_030761205.1. Lineage (NCBI taxonomy): Eukaryota > Viridiplantae > Streptophyta > Magnoliopsida > Malvales > Malvaceae > Fremontodendron > Fremontodendron californicum. Next base: position 5,064,675 of record JAULJL010000009.1, on the reverse strand, counting down.
AATTTTAATTCGGTTCGGTTAATCGGTTAACCGAATAAAATTCGGTTCGGTTAACGGTTAATGATTTTGAGAAATTTCGGTTTTCGGTTAAACGAAAATAACCGAATTACACAAATTAACCGAAATGCTTAAAACAACAAGATTTTATGAGTTTAGATATATATATTTTTTTAAAATTAATTTATATATTAAAAACTAAAAACCCTAATAACCTTTCCTATTTAATTTATATATTAAAAACTAAAAATTAATTTATATATTAATTTAGATATATTTTTGAGTATTTGAGACTATGTAATGTTCATGTTTTATCATTTTTTTTAGTTGTGTTTGTTTCATATTTGGATTTTATAATATGCTTTGCTTTTGGATTTTGATTGGTTGGACTTGGATGGATAATTTGGATACAAAATCATGTAAAAAAATAGGTTAGCAAAATAAATTTTTTATTTATTTCGGTTCGGTTAATTAACCGAATTAATTATTCGGTTCGGTTAACGGTTAATTGGAAAAAAATTCGGTTAATTCGGTTTTGAGTAATTCGGTTCGATTATTAACCGAATTAACCGAATGAACACCCCTATAACAAACACAGCGTATATTTTAGGAAAATGACATTAGTAACCTTACCTGACTCATCAGATCAGTCTAATGTTGTTATGTTCGGATTAGTATGCTATTGCCTAATGCCTATGGATTATAACTTTCTCATAATTATTGCTGTTTTAAGTTGTTATGTCTGGTAAGATCTTTTGTCCTTATTTGGGGCTATGATAAGGTTGCTCCAGCTATACAATCACAATATTGATTAATTAATTAATAACAGGAATTTAGTAAAGAATAGAAAAAGGCATAGTGAATTAGGGAGGCCAACATAAAGATAATGCTAAATTTAGCTATATAATATAAGAAAGAGATATAATGAAATTTAACAGTTCATTATTTCTTTTCATCTTTTGCCATAAAATATATGAGAAAGATTTTTTTTTTTTTTGTGTGTGTGATAAATAGTATGAGAAAGATTTATTTTCAATTAAATAATGTCAATGAAATACACGGATTTATCTATCAACATTTGATTAGTTAGAGTGGTTAGGTGATTCCAATCCCCCAAGGTTCAAATCCTGAGAGTCTTCAATATTAATAGGATTTTATTACCATTACACTGCCAGTCTGACACGAATTAGTCTTCCATCAATTATAAAATGGGAATGGAGAGACACCCTGAGTTCACATCATAAAATAATTCGGTATTTTTTTTATATTTATACTTGGAAATTGTCAATAGTATTATCAAAATCAACATATTTTAATAGATGTTCATGTTAACATTTTTTAGCAATGTTGATAAATTTACCTTATTAATCAATTATAGTATTTTTACTACTTTGATACTAATCTTTTATCCCCATCCTATAATTTCTTTCTTCTCTTTTCCTTTTTCACATTAATAATAATTAATATAACCCTAACCTTTTATTCTAAGTAAATCTTTTCACATGATCCAAAGAGATGTCCATTGGCAGAAAGAGAACCCAAAAAGTAGAGAGCTCAATCCACTACCAGAATCGAGTTCCTTGCCTTTGGGTTGGACTTGATCTTAGCCACAAGGCCGAGAAAGGCCTATTTCTCTTTTAGGTATAGTATCAGTATATGTAGTTTAACGCACACAAACACAATTCACAAGCAACGATCGATGGGGGATGGGCCAACCAAGCCTTTCATATTTCACCCCATACTTTATGAGGAGTTCCTATATGCCCAAAAAGCCATGTAATTCATGTCATAACCCATATTGTTATAATAATAATTTGTGAACTTAGATTTCCTTCTACACTCTTTGACTAGCTGCTAAAAGGAAAATTCAAAACCCACTACTTTTTGAACAAACCGGCAAGCTCACCCTTTTCGTCTGTCCATCGAGTACTTCAGGATAATCGCACCCTCCAACCAGTTCTCCATTAACAAAAACTTGAGGGAATGTGGGCCATTTACTATACTGCTTGAGTGTCTCCCTCAATCCAGAATTATACTCTTCATCAAGCACATCAACACTCTCACAATCCACTATTCCACTCCTTGGCTTTCAAGAATGGCAATTACTCTATGGGAGAATCCACACATAGGGGCACTTCTTGACCCCCTTAATAAAGGCCACTACCTTGCTCTCCTTTTCCAACTTATCAATGAGTTCCTCAAGTGGAACTGTCAATTGGACATGACGACCAGGAGTAAGTCGGAGATCTGGTTTCTTTTTTGGAGGCTGTCGACCCCAAGTGGTGTTACCTGATACATTTCCTGTTGGGACCTTTCCAGTGGTTCGTATACGTTCTTCCATCCATGATTTCCAAGCTTGATTTAGAGTCCAACCTACAGACGCATAAAATGACAGAATAAATATCAGGCAAGTAATAACTCTTTGATTGTCTTCACTACTATCAAGAAAAACACAGCCGCAGTTTTACCATAACACGACCACTGAAGTCTGAACAAAGTGGATTAAGAAAAAGCTAAAGAATAACAAAGCCAGGTTGATTAGGCTAATTCAACCATGCCAATGCCAATTTGGTGGATTCCAATTCAGCTTGCTTGGTAAGAATAGAAATATGCTCTTTATTCAAACCTCATGGATGGTTCATGCTGAAAGTTCTCAACCTACAATTTTTACCTATAATTTGTTTAAACGATTAAAACGGAACTGGTAGACATGCTACACATCGACGACTACGAGTGCTCAGAATTACTAGGGCTGTAAATGAACAGAACGTTCGACGAACCGTTTGTGAACCGTTCGATTTTTGTTCGTTTATGTTCGTTTATTAAGCTAAATAAACGATTATGAACACAATTTTAATGTTCGTTTATTAAACGAACCGAGTTCGAACATATGTGTGTTCGGTTCGTTTATGTTCACGAACAAACTCATTTATGGTTCGTTTCAAGCTCGTTTATTAGTTTGTTAAAAGCTCGTTTATGTTCGTTTATTGTTCGTTTATAATATAATTAATATTAATATTAATATTTGTATTTTATTTTATTTATAATATAATTAATATTATTTAATAACTTAAATTTAATAATTTAGTAATAAATTTAATTTAATTATGTTTGTATTTTATTATTCTATATTTAATAATTATATAAAATTGACTTGTTTTATATTTGTTTGTTTATTTATTGTTCATGAACATTTTTTTTTTATTGTTCGCGAACATGTTCAATTATATGTTCATGAACATGTTCATTTAATGTTCACGAACTTGTTCGTGAACATTAAATAAACGAACACGATCACACTCAATTTTAAACGAACAGAGCTTGAACACAATTTGAAAATCCTTAACGAACACGAACCAAACACGAACAAGCTCAAAAATAAATAAACGAACACGAACAAAGCTTGTTCGTTCAAGCTCGGTTCATTTACAGCCCGAATTACTCAACTACAGGTTTCTAAAATTTAAAAAAAATGATAATTTCCAAGCATTCAATTTTACAATCTGTATTCTGTTAAAATCCCATTAAACTCGAAACTTCAAGCATAAAATTAGTTTAAACATCCCCATCCATCAACCCAGCTCGTTCAATTATTTCTGGTCAAGTCTTATTTATTTCTTTCACTTTTTAATTAAATATATTGCATTGATTTACACATAAATTCCCAAACTCAACAATCAAGAATCAACATCCAAAGAAATATAATAATGAAAAGAAATATTTATTAAACGTATCTTCACGCAGCAGCAAAGCTCCGGCACTGATTTTTTATGAGTAAAAAAGGCTGTCAGCAATGTTAAGCGAGATGCCGATAAAATTGAAGCACGCCCTTTTGATCAAAAACGGCGTAGAGTCCGGCATCCGAAGGCAATTCCGCGGCGAATTTCTCGGGAAAGGAACCGGTTCGACCTCTAAGAGGTTCTTGAGAGCAGAACCGATGATTAAAGAGCAAGTTTTTTTTTATCGAGGTGTGTTTAGAGAAATGGAAAGGGAAAGAAAGAGACGGGGTGAAGTGTGAATAGAAGGAAAGGATAGGGGGTATTTTGGGGAGTATAAAAAGAGAGTCTGCGAAGTGAAGAAGAGGAGGTGGGAGAGACATTGATTGAGGCCATTCGAAACAGAGTTTGGAACAATAGGTTGTCTGAAACACGGGATATTTTCACTTTTCTTCACTTCTGCTTGGAAGTGGGAACTCGAAAGAAGAAGATTTTCCAATTTCTTAATTTTACCTTTTGTTGGAATGAAATGGGCTTAGCTTTAATTCCCCAACTGGCTTAGAAATGAGTGTGGGCTTGAATTGGATTGAGAACTCTGCTCAACATGCTTAGAAACAAAGTCTAATCTAAAAGGCAAAAGCCCTTTTACAAATTCCTTTTATAAAATATACTAAAAGTAAAAGGTAAAAGCTTTTCAAAAAAAATAAATATATATACATTACTTGACGTTAGAAAAAAGCTACGATGAAGCATGCACTTAATCTATCTTCCAACCAAAATCCCAAAAAAGAAAATTCATTTCAACTATTTTGCTTACTAAGGACGATGGATGTGATATGTTAGATCCTTGCTTTCTCTAACAGAAATGATTTCTTAAAACGTCGATTTCTTGACTTAAGACCTATCTAATTCATGTGAATTTCATGAAAATTTAAATGGTGAGCAAAGCTAAATTATTTATGACTTCATTCACCAATTACCAGCGTCAATGCAATTTATGCACCAAAAAAGAAAAAAGCTGGTCAGAATTTCTTTAAAATCTCTATATAGATTATAGAATTTGAATTTCTTTACCAAGTTATTATTGTAAGTACATAAAAAAAAAAAAAAAATCTCCCCCCTCACCAAATTGGATTTCCCACTAAAAAAGGCATTATTGCCTATTGTTAGAGCAAATTGCATGATATTTCCTTAACAATTCCGAATGCACCCAGCTCTCCTGTTCAACCCCCCCCCCCCCCAAAAAAAAAAAAAAACAATGGAATGGAATGGGGTTGAAGTAAAATGGCAGCCAAATAGCAAGCCCCAATGCCCTATACCCGTGAGACAAAACCTCCTTTTTTAGGACTGTTGTCACTCATGATATGATATATATGTAACGTAAAATACCTGAATTGGTTTAATTCATTTTCAAGCGACAGAATCATCTTTGACATCACCCAAAATCTAATTTTCAAGCGATATTAACATCCACAGCCTGACAATTACCTAAGCAGATGTTGATGCTGGGGTTACTCTATGACTTTTTTTTTTCGTCGACAACGATACAAGGACCTTTTTATTTGTGGCAAATTTAATGCATTTCAATGGATTGTTGGAGGATTAAATGACACGTTTAGGTTTATCTTGATGATCACGCAGTTGCATCTTTTGCATAGGTTCTTTTGTCGAAATCAAACATGTAAAATCTGGGGCCTGAAGATTTGGAAAAGAGTTGCACTTGGAAGAAGCAATGGTAGCAATGAAGAAGGCAAATTGTGTATTATTTCCAGTATTAATTCTGCATATCATTATTTTTCCCAAATAGCTAAGCATTTACAGCCCCATGCCATGATTTACCAGCTAATGAATAGATATGGGATTTCTGCATGTGAGTTAGTGGATTTAATTATTGATTAGAAATAATAGCTGGGGACACCATGCCTTTCTTATTTCTTCATTAACGTCTCTGCTTCTCCCATTTCTCTGAGAATAGAAGTTAATTAAACTGTCAGGAATAGATTTATAAGGCCGTTTACCAATCTCACTAAACCTCCTATAACATTAATTACAGCTTTTCCCAAGTTTAGATAATATGCTCTTATAACGATGAATTTTTTTTCTCAGACAAAAACTATAGAGGCAAAGGACATATTAAAGAGGAATCAAGGGAGCCCTTTTAAGGTTCAGCTTTGGTTTAAAATACAAGAATAAGGCATTTCCGTTTGTTTGGACAGTAAATAAAATAAAAATAAAAAACCCATGAGGATAGCATGCCAATATCTCCAATGGATTGTTGAGCCTGGGTTTAGAAGTTATATTATATATGAACTTGACTCTGTACCTTCAGAAGAAGGCATTTCCAATTAGTGGGATTTCCTCTCTGCTTCTCCATTTAAAGCATAAATATGTATCAGTTTGATATATATTTTGGGGACCGTATAAAAGATACTGCATGCGAGGACATGACATGAGTCGATATCAGCTTCCTCTGCTGGGAACAATACGAATGGTAACTTTCACCTCCTACAAAAAGATAGAAAAACTGATCACATTCAGCAATGATGTAATATGAAAATAAACACAAAGAAGTCAAAGGAGAGAGAGAGAGAGATGAGAGATTGCTTTAACACTCCTGACTCCTGCTGTTAATTACCAAATACTTCATTAATTACCCCACCTAATGAAAATACTCTAAAGCGTCTAAATTTGAAGGCAACGACACTCAAATGGTTATTGAGATCATGTAGCTTCCACAATAGGGGAGAAGACAAGAGGAGTCCAAAGATGTTAGCCTTTCAGCTTACTCTCTAACCACCGCTATTTTTGCTAAAAAAGTATGTTAAAGCCCCCAACCATACTTGGCTTTAGCTTTACTCCTACTCAAAACACCATAAAATTTTAAAGAAAAAAGAAGGTTCTTAGCATTCTGTTGCACCAGCTCATACTCTTTTATCCCACCCTTGAGTTTAATTCTCTCAGCTTTCCTTTCCCTCCAACCATGAGCTTTGCTGCATCTCCTTCAACCATCATGATGAAACCTTTCAGAGGAAAGCTACCTCTTTCTATTATCACAGTTATAGTCTGCGGTTTTGCATTCCTTGCTCTTTTATATACAGAAAGACTAAGTTTTCTTTCTTCAAATTCTGTTCTCAAATCCAAATCCTGTGCTAGAAGAGGTGCTGTTGTAAAAGCTAGTAAGTAACTATATAGCTAAGTAATTCAACAGGGGTTTGTTACTAATTGATTTTTTTTTTCCTGTTCAGAGTTCTAGCACAAAAAAAAAAAAAAAAAAAAGATTCTAAGAATCTAATATTGAACTGTCATTGTCTAACAGAGGATCAAACTGCAGAGGAGCACTTAGAAAACCCCGAAATAGATGACAGGTTCGAGTTTGACCCAGAAGAGTGCAATATTGCTAATGGGAAGTGGGTGTTCAACCGCTCTATCAAGCCATTGTACACAGATAGAAGTTGTCCATACCTGGACAGGCAATTTTCTTGCGTCAAAAATGGTCGGCTTGATTTTGACTACCGTCACTGGGAGTGGCAGCCAGAGGACTGCAACTTGCCTAGGTAAGATCATTTTTCTTCTTTTTATTTTCAAACATTTATTCATGCATGGAATTGAAAGCAGTTCTTTAGTTTCTTCTCTTCTAATGTTTCCGTCTGTGTAGATTTAATCCAGAACTTGCACTTAAAAAGCTTCGAGGAAAGAGGCTACTTTTTGCAGGGGATTCCCTGCAAAGAAATCAATGGGAATCTTTCGTTTGTATGATTGAATGGACTATACCTCCAGAAAAGAAGTCTATGAAACGAGGCAAAGTTCGTTCTGTCTTCAAAGCCAAGGTATTAATTTCATTATTACGCCTCTAACACTTGAAAGAATTCAAGACCCTTTGCTTGAATGTAAAGCAAAAGGCTATCAGTCATCAGAAAACAAAGCTAATGCTTCCCAATCCCATTAATTTTTTTTTTTTTTCAGGAATATAATGCAACTATTGAATTTTACTGGGCTCCATTTCTTGTTGAATCCAATACGGATATCAATGTTTTAGATCCAAAGAAGAGAATACTAAAAGTTGATTCAGTTGCCAAGCACTCCAAACACTGGGAAGGAGCTGATATCCTTGCGTTTAATACTTATGTTTGGTGGATGAGTGGCCTTAGACTCAAGACATTGTAATAGTTCTCTGTCAAACCCTTTAATTAGTTTTAACGAAGCAATTCCTTGTGAGTTCAAGTTTTTAGTTTTTTAACATTACTTTCTGTTAAGAACAGATGGGGTTCCTTCACAAATGGTGAAGAAGGTTATGCAGAGCTGGATACACCAATTGCCTACCAAATTGGTTTGAAGACATGGGCTAACTGGATTGATTCAACTATAAATCCCAACAAAACCCGTGTTTTCTTCACAACTATGTCCTCTATACATACAAGGTTTCTTTCTTTCTCTTGCATGGCTTAGATATTTTCATTTAAATTTGCTAAAATTTCCCCATACTTCTCCGTATGCATCTGAACAAAAAGTTCAAATACCCACAGATTTTTGTTGTTGTTGCCAATTTTAACAATTTAATCTCTTTGTCTGCAGAAGCGAAGACTGGGGCAAGGAAGATGGGCTGAAATGCTTCAATGAAACAAAGCCAGTGATGAAGAAGAAGTTCTGGGGAAGTGGTTCTGACAAGAAGATGATGAGTGTGGCGGCCGGTGTGTTAAAGAAAATGAAAGTTCCTATTATAGTTCTCAATATAACACAGCTCTCAGAGTACAGAATTGATGCACATTCATCAATTTATACAGAGACTGGGGGAAGGCTTTTAAATGATGAGGAAAAAGCAGACCCAGGACACCATGCAGATTGCATCCATTGGTGCCTGCCTGGAGTTCCAGATACTTGGAATCAAATATTTTTAGCACATTTATAGAATTTTCTTTTCAACCAAAAAAGGAAAGAAAAGAGAATGGGTTTCAAAGTTCTTTCATTTGTATCTGCAAGTTGTATTTTTTTTTAGCAAATTAAGCAATTTCTTTTGTTTTTTATTTTATGACAACCTGTTACAAAGAAAGTGTTGGGCATGGGTCCCTCCTATGTGGAGGAAATACCCATTCTGCCCTTAACCCTTTTAATTTGAGGGCTTTTGTATTTGGTTGAGAAGTGAGAGTCAGTAGCAAAAACAAAAAGAAAAAAAGAGGGAGGCGGCAGAGAAAGAGAGAAAAGAGTGAGTTGCATAGTTTTGATCAAGTCGTCGATCGGAGGTTCATCCGTGGTCCGATCTTCTTGATTTTCTGGCAGTGGCTATAGGATACGTAGATACTGATTATGTACGGTGAGAATTTTCATCTGAACACTATAAAGTACTGTTTTGTGTCCGAATAGTAGTCACGTTTTTGGTGATTTCTCAACTTTCTCTCTTTGATTTTAATATCACTTGTTGATAGCTAAGTTAGAGTTGTGTACTCATTGTGTTAGCTGAATTATTGTGATATTGTAAACACACTCTCATTATAGTGGAGATTTTGACTGGACTCCTAAGTCCCGTGGTTTTTACCCTTTGATTTAAAGGGGTTTTCCACGTAAAAATTGTGTGTCTCGTGTGATTGGTTGTTGGTGATTATCCTTGGTTGAATTTGTGTTGTTGGAATATATTTATATATATCTTGTGCAATTTAGTACCATATTTACAGATCCTGTTAATTGGGAGAGAAAAAACTACCGGTTGTGTTTTCCCAATTTATTGGTAAGTTCGGTTTCTGCCCATCAGAAAGAACTTGTAAGTTCCAATCAATCATCAGTAAATGTATCTTCTGGTTCAAGACAAATAATGCTAAAGATGTTTCAATGAAATCTTCTATACTAAACCATTAAAAACAATCCCGAGGCTATGCTTGACACGTGTCAAGCTTTTTTATATATATTTTAATTTTTTTATATTTTATTTTTAAATAATTTATTTAAATGAATCGGTTCGCACGTTGACTCACGAGTCGTTTTAGAATCCATACCTGACCCATTCAGAAAAAAATTAAAAAATAGAATTTACTGTAAACCAGTGTGAGAAAGCTGAAAAAATTCTCTAATAGACACGTAACAAGCTTTTTTTTTTATTTTATAGATTTTTAGTTTATTTATTTTTTAGTTTTAGTTTTTATAATTTTCAGTTTTTTTTTTTTTTTTTTGGTTTCAGTTTTGTAATTTATATTAATTTATTTTATTTTTAAATGATATATTTAAAAGGATTGGTCCGAACAATGACTCGCGGATTGATTTAGGATCCGTACTTGACCTGTTCCGAAAAAAGTTTAAAAAGGAAAAAAACAAATTTGATGTTAACCAGAGTGAAAAAACTGATCAATCGAGAGAATTAAATATAAACTATAATTTCATTTTAGTTATTTTTATTTGAATAGTTAAATACGCAAAATAAAATATAAAAATGAGTTAGTAGTTCATTAATTTAACAAAAAAAAAAACAAGTTTACTTCTCACCTATGTGAAAAAGTTGACCCAACGATAAAATAAAATATAAACCACAATTTATTTTGTTATTTTTCATTTATTACTTTTATCTCATATAAATAAAAATATACACTATACAATAAAATTTAAATTGTTTAAAAAATGCATATAAATAACAATTAAAAATGCATTTGTATTGCCTAATTTATAAATAAACAATTATTATAAATTTAATTTTCATAATTAACAAAATATAATCATATTTATATTAATATTAATATTATTAAAATTTAAAAATAAATAATAAATAACTAAATAAATATTAATTATTTGATAAATTTTAATTTAAAATTGTTTTTTTATTATTAATATATATTTTTTACCTCTTATATATAAAAATATATATTATATAATAAGATCTAAATATGTTTAAAAATGCATATAAATAACAATTGAAAATGAATTTATATTACATAATTTATAAATAAATAATTTTCATAATTAAAAAATATAATTATATTAATATTATTACAATTTTAAAATAAAATATTTAATAGAAAATATTATTTAATAAAATTTATTTAAAATATTAATTAATTAAAAAAAATTAAAAAAAATTACAGAACCCCAGTGAAAACGGAACTTAATTCTAGTGGATATTAATTAAACTCCGAAAGGCACCAAACAATTTTATTGGAGATTTGAGAAACTAGACAGGAAGGCTTCAATTAATTATTGACGTTAAAATTATTAAAGAAGAAAAAGAAAGTTTCTAGCAAAATAGTTTATCCATTCATAAAAATGCTCTTTATCTATTGAAATATCGCAAGGGATGGGATGTGTCCTATCCTATCAAATTACAAGAATACGCAACTCAATGACTTAAATTTCTTTGACTGATTACTTCTCAAAAGCAAACTAAATTTTGAATTTTTTTGGGGGTGTAAAATGTGTTCTTGAAAAGTTTGTACATGTCTTTTATATGAAGTGCAAATTCACTTTCTGTTTTTGATATATAGAAGGCCAAAAGTCAAAATTACCTTTTACACTTTTTGGATAGATTTCATAAAGTTACAACGTTCAAGTTAGTTATTTGCAAATGATAATTTGTAACGAGAGTGAAAATGCTTAATTCTTAAAATTTTAGTTTCCTTTTATGTAGAAGAAGATTACAAAAATTTAATGCACAAATTAACCAAAAGTACATACTTGAGGCTTGAGGTACTGTTTTAAAAAACCAGAAATGAGGGCCCATCCCTTCCTTCCTACGTGCTTTTTTTTTTATTTTTTTATTTTTTACAATTGAAAATTTTAATGGAGGGGCTAAAGTGATTGCAATAAATAGTTGGGAGGAGTGTTTAAACATTTCGCAATCTATTTTTACTTCACCAAAGACCAAACACAAAAATACAAAAACCCTAGCTGCCGTATATTCCTATATAAAAGCAAACGCTGCCGTAACGTAAAAACAGTAACCCTAGCTCTCTCCTTGAGTCAGCCTCAGCCCTCAGCCTTGGCCACCCTCCTTTTTCCTTTCATTTTCGTATTTATTTGCATTTTATGAACTCACTCTTCACTCTTCTCTTATCACCTCCCCAAAACCCTAGCTCCTTCACTGACAGCCGCCAATTTCAACCACTGAGCTACTTTCTCTCTCAATCGCAACTATCCCTTTCAATCTTTGGCTTCACCCTCGATTACAACTGATTTTCGGATACCGATTTCTACCATTTATTTTCTTTTTTATGAATTAAATAGATTTTTGATAATCTTCGAAAACGATGTCGGACGACGACAGAGAAGAGAAGGAGTTGGATCTCACGTCCCCTGAAGTTGTTACTAAATACAAGGGCGCTGCTGAGATCGTTAACAGTTAATCTCTTCTCTTTCTATCTCTTAGTTTCTCATATTTATTGTCTTTATTTTTATTTTAGCTTATCAGAAATGGGTATTGAATTTAATATTAGTTTATTTGTGTGGTTTGTCTTTATGTTTGAAAATTTGCAGAGGCGTTGCAGTTAGTTGTAAAAGAATGCAGGCCAGAAGCTAAGATTGTTGACATTTGTGAGAAGGGTGATGCATTTATCAGAGAGTAAGCTTTAGTTCCTGCTGGTTTAGTGTTTTTATAAGTTTGGCAATTGGTAATGAAATTAGCAATTTATGGTTTATGTAATGTAAAGGCAAACAGGCAACATGTACAAGAATGTTAAGAGGAAGATTGAGAGGGGTGTTGCATTCCCTACTTGCCTTTCTGTGAACAACATTGTCTGCCATTTCTCTCCGCTTGCTAGTGACACGTCGGAGTTGGAAGAAGGTGATATGGTGAAGATGTAAGCTTCATATATTATGTTTTTTTTTTCTTTTTCTTAATTCAATGTTTTTGAATGGAAACTAAATTGCATTTTCCTGGATGTAGTGATATGGGTTGCCATATTGATGGGTTTATTGCTGTAGTTGCACATACTCATGTTGTCCAGGATGGGCCCGTCACTGGCAGGCAGGCTGATGTTGTTGCTGCAGCAAATACTGCTGCTGAAGTGGCCTTGAGGCTTGTCAGGCCTGGAAAGAAGGTCTTGTTCTGTATATCAATGCTGTAACATTCTATGTTATCCTTTTTGTGTTATTTAGATGTTTCTTTAGCTATTGTGCTTTCGCAATCTCAAAATTTTTGAGCCAAACTTTTGATTTTCAAGTTGAATATGTGGGTGGTTTTTTAAAAGTAAATACTTTGTTTTCGGTTTTGACTTTCACTTGATCCCCTAAATGATGAACTTTTTTTATTAGCTATGGATCTACATCCAAATGAAGCTTTTTGTCATAGTTACTCTGATAGGGGAATTGATCTCTCAACTCAATTTTTGCAATTTTTTTTATGTGGTTACTCAATACCCCTTTGATTTAATTCTTGGAAGTGATTGTAAGATGTACAATAGAAATTTGAAGGCTAGGCAACTTTGCCGAGGTGATCAATTTCTTTTGATCTCCTCTTTTCCCTGTTGCCAATATTATGTTTGGTTATGCTAGGCTGCCTTAGGGTGATACATCTTTTATTGGTTTATACCAATTGCCCAAGTGGACCAACATTTTCTTTAATAACTACTATAAAGTGGGTGTTACCTTCATGATTGTTTTTATCAAACTACTATACAGTGGGTGTTACCCTAAGCTAGGCAACTTTGCCGAGGTGATCAATTTCTTCTCAATCTCCTCTTTTCCCTGTTGCCAATATTATGTTTGGTCATGCTAGGCTGCCTTAGGGTGATACATCTTTTATTGGTTTATACCAATTGCCTAAGTGGATCAACATTTTCTTTAAAAACTACCATAAAGTTGGTTTTACCCTCATGATTGCTTTTACCAAACTATTGAGAAAATCTATTGAGTAAATGGACGTGTACTACTCTACTTTTTTTGTCACTGTTGCAAAACTTTTCTTGTTTTTATCTACAAATTGGTTTTAGTTACTGTGCCGGCAGCTTGCAGCTGTAAACTTTGGCTTTTTTTCTCTTTGGTGGTCGGGGGAGGTTTGGTTCATGGTTCACATGATTTCTACATGATGAAGATAATCCTGGGCTATAGATTTAGTTCCAATGTAGCGTCTTTTAGTCATAGTTACACTGATAAGAGTATCAGTTATCGATTTCTTTGTGCCTCACTCTCTACACTCAGAATCAATCATCAAACTCGCCTGCTGCAATGGAAATGCAACTCATATGAGTTCCATGGTATTCCTTTTTGTATTTGTAAAATCTAGTATAGTTTGGTATTTTCAAAATGTCCTCTGATCCTAGTTTCCCTATGTGATGAATAGTTTTCAAAAGCTATGGACCAACATCCAAGTGAGGCTTTTGTCATAGTTACTCTGATAGGGAAAATATTTTTAACGTTTCTCCCCTTTTTGAACAGACTGCTTGTGGATTCCTTTTCTGATGAATGCATTACTAGCTTCCTCTGTAATTTATATTGTTTAAAACTTGCATCATTACTTATTTAATTGATATTCTTCATTGTACAGAATAAAGATGTAACAGATGCAATTCAGAAGGTAGCTGCAGCTTATGACTGCAAAATTGTTGAAGGTGTTCTTAGCCATCAACTGAAGCAGTTTGTGATAGATGGAAACAAAGTCATACTAAGCATCTCCAATCCAGATACAAGAGTTGATGATGCAGAGTTTGAGGAGAATGAAGTATATGCAGTAGATATAGCTGCAAGCACTGGTGAAGGCAAGGTAATTGTCTTTTCTTGTCTTTTAACCTTGTTGCTATGCTTATTTCATATTAAATTTTTCCTTTAAGAATTACTTGTGTTGAAATTGCAGCCGAAGCTGTTGGATGAGAAGCAGACAACTATTTATAAGAGAGCTGTTGACAAGAATTATCATTTAAAGATGAAGACCTCTAGATTTATTTTCAGCGAGATAAATCAGAGATTTCCAATCCTGCCATTCACTGCTCGGTCTGTGCTTGTTTTGCATTTGTTATGAATATTCAGTGCTGTTTATTTCTGCTATTTGACGGTTCATGTGGATTTCCTCAAACAGGGCTTTGGAAGAGAAAAAAGCTCGTCTAGGTTTAGTTGAATGTGTGAATCATGATCTCTTGCAGCCATATCCTGTTCTTTATGAGAGTGTGAATCATGATCTCTTGCAGCCATATCCTGGTAAGAGTTCATGGTCGAAATCTTGTTTAATAATGAATACAATATAGTACCCTGTAATGTTGTCACAACGAGCGTAAACATTGTGGACTATAATTCTGCAGGTGATTATGTTGCTCATATCAAATTCACCGTATTGCTAATGCCGAACGGATCAGATCGGATCACGTCCCATCCTCTGCAGGAGCTGCAGCCAACCAAGACAATAGATGTTCCTGAAATCAAGGCCTGGTTAGCCTTGGGAACAAAGACAAAGAAGAAAGGTGGTGGGAAGAAGAAGAAAGGTATGATGTAATATAAAGGATAAACTAACATGGTTTAAGATTGCCGCCAGATGAAAGAAAATCTGTTGAAGTTTATGTAGTAAACTAAAGTGTACATCTGCTGCCTGCAGGTAAGAAGGGTGATAAAGCTGAAGCCGAAGCTGAGCCTATGGATGCAACAACAAATAGTGGTGCATCTTAAGAAATAGTATTATGTTCCTTATTTTTCAATTTTGGTACTTTGTTCACTTGTATTTGTATAGGACATCATAAATAAATCCTAATTGGGTTTTCTTCTCACATGTCCTCTCCTCTTGCGTCTTATCTAGGGCTGTAATTGAGCTGAGCCGAGCTCGAATAGTGATAAGCTCGAGCTCGATCGAATATTATTTTTTAAGCTCGAGCTCGGCTCGAGATAAAATCGAACTATTCGAGCTCGGCTCGATTAAGCTCGTTTACTCAATTTACATACTCGAGCTCGAGTTCGAGCTCGTTTCATATACGAATTTTTTATATTTAAATAATTAATTTTTTTTTAAAAAATGATATAATGATAAAAAACTTTACCCAATAACTAAAAAATTAATTAAAAATCTCAATCAAAATAACAATATTATATTAATTCAAATCATTAAACTTAAAAATAAAATTCTTGTCCCATTTAATATAATTGAAAAAAAAATTAAATCCATAATCCACACACAACAACATTATATGATTTACAATATTATCTTCAAATAAAATTTGGCTTACATTTTTTTTCATCATACCTAAATAAAAGAAAAATAATTTCCTAAATTTTTATATTGACCGAGCAGGTAGTTTCGGGTGGTGGGTATTCCTTGACTGGGTTAGGAACAGCATCAAAGACTTTGAAATAAAGTTCAAGACCCAAATACCAGTTCTTGAGTTTCTGAGACCTCAAATTCCAGATCCCAAAGTTCCCCAAGAATGCATATACTGCAGTCCATCCACCTAGATAAACTTGTGCAACGGATCGGGCCCCAACAGCATGTTCCCTAGCTTGGAGAATGTCATTTTCAAGCACTTCAACCACAGCTAATAGTCCACCTTCTTCAGCTGTCAAAGCTGTTCTTCCTTCATCAAAACCCACCCAGGATTCTATCAAAGAACAGCAGTTTTCAAATGTTTTTGAAGATTTTTTTACAGGTTTTCAGTAAACTAACTATAGAAGGGATGGGACTGGTTTCAAGAATGATGGTAAGATTGTCAGGATTTGTTGAGAGATTGGAAAGAGCCATTACAGAATCAACCTTAGCTTGTGTGCCTCTTTGTCTAAGAACTTTGTGAGGGCAGAGATGAGTTTGTGTGTGAGGCGCGGCTAAGGTGAGGATGAGGAAAAAAACATTAGGTTTTAGGGTTTTAAAGATATATATATATATATTAAGGGTAAAATAGTAAATTAATATTAAAATATATATTATAAATAAAAAGTTCGATTAGGCTCGCGAGCCGCTCGAATCAAGTATTGAGATTCTCGAACTCGGCTTGCTCGATAACTCGAGCTGCTCGAGCTCGGCTCGAGAATGACCGAATCGAATTCGAGTTTTTTTTTAACCGAACTTGAATAACTTACGAACACCAATGTCTCATTTACACCCCCGTCTTATCCTCTAACAAAACTGAGTAAGCGAAGTTAATAACTTATTGGCATGTGTTGGTTAAATATGGTTGTAATTGGAGCTCTTTAAAGGATAAAATGTAACACTTGTTACATAACATAATTATGTGGAATGCATTGGGGTGGTTCAACCCATCGATTTTTTTTTAAACAAAATGTGAGATTCCCAATTAGGAAAAAAGGCCTAATATTCACCAACCTTATATTTATCGTATTTGGTGGTGGTGCAAAACGTAATTTGATTTGTTGTTCAATTCTTTGGTAGTGGGGGGTGGATGGGCTTCAACATTGTTGAAATGGGATTATTTTCCCTTCCCTTTGCATGGCTTGTTTTGTTTTCGTAGAGGCTCGATTTTTTTTCAAATTCTTTGTTCAAGTCCGGTCTCGAGTGGGGCCGGCACGGTCCTGTAGGTTCGAATTTACTGTTTATTATATTAAAAAAATATTTTTATATTTTATATTTTATAATTAAAATTAAATTAAATAATATTATTATAATAAAAAAAATTGTTTCATGCCAGACCGGTCCAGATCAAAAATATCTTATCTAGATCCGGCTCAATACGAGCCGGGTCTGCCCGCCCGAGCCATGAGCAAGTCTAAGAGGAAGTATGACAAAGCTATTGAAATTGAATAGGGAAAACGGAAAAGCAGTAAAGGAGGTAAATTCGGTAATTTTGAACATAATATTATTATAAATTAAATTAAAAATTATTATGAAAAAATATATAAATGTTATACGAATATATAAATTTTCAAATTTAAGAGTAAAAGAGAATACAAATACTTAAAAGGAAAGGTGGGTTGGGTAGCTCATTCGGCTCGGCTCATATTAGATCAAGTTTGAACAGATATTTTAGTAATTCAGATCGGTCAAAATCACTATTCATATAATAAAAAAATATTATTTTTTTAAAATTTAATTATACAAATATATATAAATAATAAATAATTTTTTAATATATATAAACAATAAATATGAGTTAACGAGCCAACTTGACCCAAAATAAAACTTGAGTAAGATAAAATAAAAAAATTTGAGTTACAGCCTAATCCGACCCATATGCAATACTACTGACTAACTCAATGATTTTCATCGGATATTAACAAAATTACTTTCCTTCACCATTCTCTATCAAATAAATTAAATAAAAAAAAGGTAATGTTATTATTATATAATAATAAATGCGGTAATCAATACCTAATCTATTAAAAAAATCTCCTAAGAGGATAAAAGCTTGACATATGTCAAGCTTTTTTTGCTTGACATGTATCAAGTTTTTTTTATTTGTATTTGATTTTTTGGTTTTCTAGTTTTAGTTTTTTATTTATTTTATTTATATTAATTTATTAATTATTTTTATTTTATTTTCAAATGATATATTTAAAGGGATCGATCTTCACATTGATTTACGGGTCGATTTAGGATCAGTACCCGACCCATTCGTAAAAAAATAAAAAAAAAATCGAATTTACTGCTAACCAATGTGAGAAAGTCGAATTTTTTTTAATAGTCACTTGACAAGCTCTTTTTTATATATATTTTTAGTTTTAAGTTTTAAGTTTTTTTTTTTTTAGTTTTAGTTTTTTCAATTTATTTTTAAATGATGTATTTAAAGAGATTGGTCCAAACGTTGACTCGCGGGTTAAATTAAGATCCATACCTGATCTGATCGAAAAAAATTAAAAAAAAAATTTGTTATTAGCCAAAGTGAGAAAGTTGATAAATCGAGAGAATTAAATATAAACTATAATTTTATTTTAATTATTTTTTATTTGAATAATTAAATATGCAAAATAAAATATAAAAATGAGTTAGTAGTTCATTAATTTAACAAAAAAAAAAAATTTGCTGCTAATCTATTTGAGAAAATCAACAGAACGAGAGAATAAAATACAAATCACAATTTTATTTTGTTATTTTTCATTTATTATTTTTACTATAAATAGATATATACAATAAGATCTAAATATATTTTAAAAATGCATATAAATAATAATTTAAAATGCATTTGTATTACATAATTATTAAATAAACAATTATCATAAATTTAACTTTCATAATTAAAAAAATATAATTATATTAATATTAATATTAATATTAAATAAATAATTATTATTTAATAAAATTTAATTTAAATCTAATTTTTATTAATATTTTTTATTTTTTATCTCCTATATATAAAAATATACACTATATAATAAGATCTAAATATATTTAAAAGTGCATATAAATAACAATTAAAAATAAATTTATATTATTTAATTCATAAATATATAATTATAATAATTTAATTTCATAATTAAAAAAAATTATATTAATATTATTAAAATTTTAAAATAAAATTTGTTATTTAATAAAATTTATTTTAAAATTTTATTATTAATTAATTTGAAAAAATATTAAAAAAAAAAAAACTCCAAGTGAAACGGTTTAAAAATAAAGAAAAAGCCTTTACACCTGTCACGCGTAAGAAAAACCTGGCATGTGAAAGCGGCACCGTTGTCCGTGGGACCCATTTGCCCCGGCCCCTTCCAAGCAATTCTTTTCTCTTTCAGTCTTTCTTCTTTGTTGGACCCACTTGGTTTTATAACTCGGCACCCCACCAAAGCTCTAAAAAAATTATAAAACCAATAAAAGAAAAACTCTCACTCCAGTCCTCCCCCATTCCTCTCTTATTAGATAGTGGCGGTTTCACTCCACTTCTCTTCGCTCTTTTCTGTTTTACTTTATACTTTCTCTCCGGCTTAAGCAACATCGTCTACAATGGCCAGCCCTGCTAAAACCGATCCAGAGGAGCACAACAGAGAAGACGAAGAAAACGTTCCTGCCGCCGACGACGAGGACACCGGCGCTCAAGTCGCTCCTATCGTCAAGCTCGAGGAAGTCGCTGTTAGTACTGGTGAAGAATATGAGGATCCGATGCTCGATCTGTGCGCAATTTCTCTACTGTTTCCAACTTTCCTTTCTTAGATTCTGTTTATTTTCCTTCTTTTTTCGCTGAAAAAACGATTTGATTCAGGAAAGCAAAGCTCTATCGATTCGATAAGGAAGGGAATCAGTGGAAGGAGAGAGGAGCTGGAAATGTGAAACTTTTGAAGCACAAAGTCAGTGGCAAGGTTCGCCTCGTCATGCGCCAATCTAAGACCCTCAAGATCTGTGCAAATCATCTCGGTTTGTTCTTTTACTTTATTCTCTTACTATTTTTCCTGATTTTAGAATATTTAGCTAATTTGAAGTTTATTCAAGTAGTATTTTGGTTGGTACGCCGAATTTTGATTATGTTGTAGTATCTATGGTTGCAGTTCTTCCAACAATGACTGTGCAAGAACATGCTGGAAATGATAAATCATGCGTTTGGCACGCAACTGATTTCGCAGATGGTGAATTGAAAGATGAGATGTTCTGCATTAGATTTGCTTCTGTTGAGAGTGAGCAATTTTTTTGTTGCCTTAGTTGCTTCTTGCTATTCCATTTTTATTTTATTGAGTTATCAACATTTTCTGTTGCATGTTTTTTGGTACTACGACTATTAGTTATGCTAACGACTAATGCTGGTGTGATGAACTTATGCTAACTCTTAAACTTAGTTATTAA
Organism: Fremontodendron californicum; assembly: GCA_030761205.1. Taxonomy (NCBI): domain Eukaryota; kingdom Viridiplantae; phylum Streptophyta; class Magnoliopsida; order Malvales; family Malvaceae; genus Fremontodendron; species Fremontodendron californicum. The sequence goes on along the minus strand of JAULJL010000009.1, from coordinate 5,044,362 downwards.
ATTTTATTTATAATGTTTTAGACTGAATTTGTATGTGTATGTCCACTCCTTATTGTTTCTTTTTATAAAGTTCAGTATGCAGACTAAATCATGTCAAAATCAAACACGGATAGGATATATAAACATTTTTGTATTAAAAAGTCTTCATTTGATTTTGAAGTGACTTTAGTGGCTTAAAATTATAATGCAGAGTGGAATGTGTTGTGATGCAGCATCATAAAGCTCCATCAAAATTCTTTTTGCTAATGATTGAGTGGGCTCACATTCTAATAAGTGGTTTCAATTTAGGCTATTGAATAACTTGTCTGATTGCTTATAGCAATCTGACCTATATATAAGAAATTGCTTTGAAGTCTTGGGTATAGGAAGAAAGTTTTCTGCTGGCTTTTCTTGTTTCTTAAAAGGATCAAGTATCATGAAAGCTTCATAAGCCAGATCTAACATTACCTAAGAAACATGGAGCATAAGACCAGCCTATTACCTGCAAATATGAATACTAGTGCTAATGTACATTTGCTGAACAAACTAAAAGAAAAAATATATAAGTTGAACCAGTTGCTTAGTAATCTTAAGGAAAGGGAGATAAAAGGATACTCAATTACCAGAAAAGGCAAGCCCCATATGTACCCGCTTATTTGTATTTTCTGAAAGGTTTTGCTGTCTTCATTATAAATTTTGGGGAAGTATGCAAGAGGTTGTTACTCTTTTTTGTCCTTTGTTCATGTGGATGAGTGAGTGTTCCTTTTTTATGGGTGTTTGGAGGCCGAGTTCTGATATTCATTTCTGAGTTTTGACATATTTCTGATCAAATCTGTTCAATTATATACTACTTTTAATGTGAATGTTAGAAAGTGTCTTATGCATGCAATTGAAAATATGTACCAACTTTAGTGCACAACTTTGTATGTTTGGGTGACATATTCGTTTATGTTCAGATTGCAAGTCCTTCATGGAGATGGTTCAAGAGGTTGCTGAGAGTCAGGGAAAGAAAGAGGAAAACAAAGATGCCACAGCCACTGCTGATCTCCTAGAAAAGTTGAGTGTTGGAGAAAGTAAAAGTGATGGGAAAGAAGAAGAAGAAGAAGAAGAAGAAGAAGAAGAAGAAAAGGCTGTTGCCTCCGAAGATAAGGAATCCGTAGAAGATAAAGCTAAGACAGAGGAAGACAAGAAAGATGAGTCTGCTTCAAAAGCATAGACCTGAAATAGAGAGCATCTATAGTTGTAGTTTATCATATACTTTGAATTTTGAGTGGTTAGGAGTATTTTTCCCACAGGTTTCAGAGGTTAATGTTTGCAAACAATGAAATTAAGTTGGAACCTGTGGATGGGAGGGCTTGTTTATTTGTCTACATGGGCTTGTAATAAACGACGGTTTACTGGTCTTTGATTTTGATTCTGATGGTAGTTCATTTGGTTTGAAGGGCTGATCAATGTTTTTACCAAGTTTGTTTCTTGTGGATTGGTGATGTGATCTTTTATTTCCGATATTGAAATTTGAGTTCCGAAAATTTAGAAATTTGCACTCTGATAACTTCAATTTTTACTTTGAAAATTTCAATTTAGACATATTCAATTCGAATATTAAGGAAATCTTTTATTCGGACTAAGCAATGCATGCAATCAGAAAGTGTCCTGCTGCAGCAATAATTTGGACAAAAGTTGGACTGACCTGGAGTAGTAACAACGGTAATCTCAACAACCCTGGCTGTTGGATTGAGGCAGTGTTTAGCTCTCTAGAACATACTCAGTTGCAGCTGTATCTGACCATTGCTTGGGCCATCTGGAATGACAGAAATGGCGAACCCAGACGAACTCCACAAGCTACAGGGAACTAAAAATAAAAATAAAAAAGCTAAATTTGTAAAATATATATTTGTTGAGGGTCTTTTTGGTGTAGAGTGATCCTAAGAAAGGTGGGGGGCAGGCAGAGGTAGGGATGGCAAGGTAGGGATGGCAATGGAGCGGGGGGCTGATTTCGCAGTATCCGCCCCCGTCCCGCCATAGCATTGCTCTGCTCCGCCCCCGCCTCGCTCCGTCGTGGATGTTGAAATTTCAATACTACTATCACCTCCATGGACGTCGGTTACATCCATAATCGCCACATTTGATATTTATTAATTATTTTTAGTTTTTTCAAATAATAAAGCATTTTTAAAAATTTAAATATAAATTAAATATAAACATGTTTCTAATATAGGAAGAGAAAAAAATAAATTATTAGGTTTAAGTTTTTAAAAAGAAAAATAAAAATAATAAGTTTAATTATATTAATTTATTATTCTTTTAAAAGCTAAATATTTAAGGGTAAAATTGTAATTTCAATATTCGGGGCAGGACGGTGTGGAGCAGGCAATTACCACGACTGTTCCATCCCCGTCTTTCAAACAAAAAAAACCGCATCGCCCCGCTCCGCCTCCATTGTTCAAAAAAAAAAAAACCTCTCCATTCAGATCGAATCGGTTCGAAATCCATCAGTCGGATCGGGTTTTGCTATCCCTAGGCAGATGAACGAAGGTTTTGATGTTGAAAGTGTCTAAAATCTTTTGGTTGGCCTTCAGGAGGCTATTTATACTTTTTGCTGATGGGTCATCGTATGTCACATATTATGACTTAGCGCTGAGGACAAGTGGGGCAAGGTCTCATGTGGATTTTGAAGTGATGAACGGCAAAGTGATAGGTAAAGCGGCTGTCGGGAAGGCCAAGTGACCTTTTGAAGTGATGGGTGATAGGGCTTGCCCGAGAGTTCGAGTTTGGCAAGTGCTAGCTGGTTCGAATCCTAGGAGGTGGAGCTCGTCCGACAGTTCAAGTTTGGCGAGCCCCGGTTGGTTTGAACCTGGCGAGCCCATTCTTGGACCTCCTTTCTTGATCCCTGTCTTGGAGGGTTTGTTGGGTCTAAGGCCCATTAGGTTTAACAATATTTAAAAAGGATTTATTTTTTTAAAATATAATTTAAAGACATGTGATAATTTTTTAATTGTAGAATTAAAAAACTTCACTATCAATGAACAAGATAACAATTCATTAAAAAAAAAAGACTGAACTTCGAAGTAAAATGATATTGAGGCCCAGAAAACTGGATACAAAACTTTCATTCCACTCGCGAGTAAAAGACATCTCATGAACTCAATGCCCTAACCTTGTGTTGTGTGCTTTAATTAATAGCCAGGCAGGCAGCACGCAAGGACGGACATGCGGCATACGGCAAATATTAACATATGAATATATCAACACCTGTGATCTGGCGTGTTCTCAGTGCCTTTCTATCACCTGTAAATGTAACTCTAACTGTAAGCCTTAGAATTTAGATGCTGTCGTCGGGCAGATATCGAAAGCCTTTTTGTCTTTGCCTTGATGATATCCACTTTAATGATACCGCTAATGACTTTTTCTGTCTTTAGTAATATGCCAGCCAAAAAGAATCAACGTAGAAAACTGGAGAAAAAGGTCAAAGGATAATAAATATATGATCATGTCATAGATGACCCCAAAAAGAACAATTTATATTGATATAATCTACTTGAACCTGCACCACATGTTGGGCTAGACTAATTAAGCAGTTATTGGGCTAATATAGATCCACCTAGAGCCCAGACTGGCAAAAAGATGACCCAGGGAGGCCCAAAAAGAACATTCTCTCGGCCGTTGGGGACTGAGGTTCTACCTTTATTGCGTCTTTCCCAGCTAAAAATGGCAATGCTGCTGCTGCTGATGCTGAGAGAGAGGTTTTCTATGCTTTTAGAAGAGCTAAAATTCAACTCCTCATAAAATAAGAGGGGCAGACATTTACAATTCAAACCTTAAATCAACGTAAGAGAATTTTGAAGTACAATAGCAATAGCAATAGCACTCCACCTAAAATAGTGTTGCTGCACTGATAGACAAGTAAGAACAAAAATAAGGATACTCGGTGCCATTTGCACTACGAAATCAAAACTTTTATTTGAACATCACTAGTTTCTGTTCAAACCTTAAGTCAACGTAAGAGACTTTTGAACAATAGCAATAGCAATAGCAATCCACCTAATTAAATGGTGTTGCAGCTGATAGACAAGTAAGAACAAAAATAAGGATATGCCATTTGCACTACGATTTCCAAACTTTTATTTGAACACGACTAGTTGCTTTCTGTCAGTGTGTGTGTGTATATATATATATAAATATATATATTATTATTATTATTTTAAACACAAACAATTTTTACTATTGTCAAAACTATTTTATGTACTACAGATTATGCACTAGTACGGATTTTCTTGTTTTTTAGTAGTACTATTTTTAATCGTTTACTAGAATGATAGTCGCGCGATGTCACGGAAATCAAATGTTAAATATACGATAATAATATTCTTAAAAATATAAAATAATAATTAAACAAAAAAATAAATTAATATTTTATAAAATAGCAAAAGAGAACTGTCATAACAATTTAAATTTTTAAATAATTTATAAAGTCAGCTTAAAAAATAAATTTAAGTGAAATAAATTTTTTTTTTTAAATTGAATTACAATGACAAACTATATAAAATATAAAATAAATTGAGACATGACACGTACACAACATAGGAAAAATAATTAAAATATAATACAAAAAAAAAACTCGATAAGAATACACGAACATGTAAAAATATACATAAAATGAATTATTAACGTGTATAAATTTATAGTACTTTATATAAATTATTAACGTGTAAAAATTTATATAAATTTATAATATTTTGAAAAACAAAAAAAAATAACACGAACACATCAGGAACATACAAATCTTTCTTTAAATTGAATCACTATGACAAATCATGCAAAATATGTCATGAATTGAGATACGACACGAACACACAAATTTTTTTCTAAATTGAATCACAATGACAAACTATGTAAAATATTAGATGAATTGAAACACGACACGAACATAACAAAAGAAAAATAATTAAAACACGAACACACAAAAAAAACGAACACGACATAAATACACGAACATGCAAAAATATACATAAAACGAATTATTAACGTATTAAAATTTATATAAATTTATAAAATTATTAACGTGTAAAAATTTATATAAATTTATAATACTTTGAAAATACCCAAAAAAAAATAACACGAACACGTCACGAACACACAAATTTTCTCTAAATTGAATTACTATGACAAATTATGCAAAATATGTCATGAACTGAGACACGATAGGAATACACAAAATTTTCTCTAAACTGAATTATAATAACAAACTATGTAAAACATGAGATGAATTGAGACACGACACGAACACAACATAGGAAAAGTAATTAAAATACAATACGAAAAATAACATGAACACGACATAAATACATGAACGTGTAAAAATATACATAAAAAAACTGTTAACGTGTAAAAATTTATTTAATTTTATAATATTTTATATAAATAATTAACGTATACAATTTTATAATATTTTAAAAACATAAAAAAATAACATGAACACGTCTTGAAAACAATTTTTTCTCAAAATTGAATCATTATGATAAATGATGTAAAATATGAGATGAACACGAATGTGTAAAAATATACATAAAACGAATTATTAACGTGTAAAAGTTTATATAAATTTATAATATTTTGAAAACACAAAAATAACACGAACACATCTTGAACACACATATTTTTTTCTAAATTTTATCACTATGACAAATGATGTAAAATATGAGATGAATTGAGACATTACACGACACGAACATAAAGCAAAATAATTAAAACACAAAACAAAAAATAACATGAACACAACTCGAATACACGAACGTGTAAAAATACACATAAAATAAATTATTAACGTGTATAAATTTATATAAATTTATAATACTTTAAATATAAAAAACCACGAACACATAATTTATTTTTTTCTCATTCCTTTTTATTTTTAATTTTTTTCTAATTTTTTTCTTTTCTTTTATTTTCTTTCTTTCCACCGGCCCTTCCACCAACCTAAAGAGAGAGAAAAAAAAAAAAAGTAAATGGGTGAACAGTAAGCAGGCGAAGTGGATAGGCTTGTTGGCTTTGAAAACATCCTAAATTTATGTATAGGATGTTTTCAGACAAAAATTTCCTTGCAATAATTCCTGCAGAATACAATTCAAACAATGCTTCAATTCCTGAGTTGGTCACTTTTCCACCTTGTCCTTATCTCGTGGTTGTTTCCGGTTACTATACCTAAAGCCAGAAACTTTACAGCTTATGTTATCATTGGCTACCTCACCCACCAAATTGACCATTGTTTTTGTTTCAGAAACCAACAACTTTCGAGTGGCTTCCTTCCTTCCTTCTTGCTTCATCCACGGTTAATTTGCTGCCACGCTTTGCATGTTAGATTTCCCTTACAAAAATCAAAGTAGTTTTTTTGGGTACATAACAACTTGATTATTGAGGTAACTATTAATAATTGTTCTAGAAAAACTTGATTATACTTTCCATCCAATCTCACGAAAAGAAAGTTGGATTTTGGAATTGAATTGAAAAAGGAAATACGACTAAGGCTTCATTGAAAAACTTCGATGCGGTGGAATCTTGAAATTAATTTTGAAATTTTTTTTCTCTTAATTGGTCGCACTCCCACTCGGGGTGCATTTGGATGCACTCCCAATGGGGGTTTCAACCTCACCGGCCCTTCCATTTTAACTGAAGAGATAAAAGTCCAGTGCATAAGTGCATAACTGGACTCCTAATGGTGGGGGAATAACCCCTTTTACCTCTTTCTACCATTTTTTTTTAATTTTAAATTTTTTATAAATTTTTTAATTTATTTTTTTAACATAAATATAATTTTAATATATATTTTATTATTTAATATAATATTAATAATTTTTAATTAATTATTTATTATATATATATATACACACATTTTAATCTAATACCTTTAATGATTATTTTTATTTCTCATTATAATTTATCTCACCGCCACTATTACATTTGAATCAAAACACATTTCTCATAACTAATTTTAATCTCACTGCTACATTTACTAATCTCACTGTCACCATTATTTTTAATCTCACATAAATCAATTTCACTATCCATCCAAATTTATCCTAAAAAGAAAACAAATTGAAAAGGATTTGCCTTTCCTAGCTAGTGTATGAAATGGCATACACAAGAAACCTGAGCTATGAAATAATGAAAATGTCAAAATACCAAATTTGCATTTAATTGCTTAAGCTCTGGTAGATGGGCAGGTCGAAACAGTAGCATTTTCATGGAAGCAGTTTGGCCACTTGATTGGTTACCGTGCGTTCCAATCACCGCATTTGATTGTGGTTCTCAGTTCTCGCTGCGACTGGCAGCGTTCTGGAAATAATGGCGACGTGTTGCATGTTCCATCGTACGCACCTACCGTTTAATTTCTTGTTTTTTCTTCATGAATCATCGTAAGTCTTCGTCATCGTCCTAGTCTTAGTCTTCATGTTAATTCTTTTTCACGTTAATCCCCGTAATTATTGGTAAGGAAGGCTAATTTAAACAAATATTTTGATTTTATTGCTATAAAATATTACTAGTATTATTTTTAGACATAATAATAATAATCATGTTAAAGATATTAGAGTTAACCAATGCTTAAAGTGGAATTAGATTTCAAATTTTTGAATCTGTAACATATGCTTATAGCTTCACCCAATCATCGACACTACAATTTTTTATACATAATTAGTTCATATTGATCTAATCCGTTTTTGAGAACATGTTTTGATTTAATTAATCGGATGAATATATTGAATAAAAAATATGAAGGGAAAATTAACATTTCAATCAGTCCTTGTAAGACACTTGGTTGTAGTCTTGTACAGTCCTGCAGGTCAGATTATTTTTTATACTGAATCCTCTTTTTATAAAGAATAAAAAATATTTTTTTTTCAAATGGTGGAATTCCAAGCAACTCCTATGGTTTTACAAAACCAGCGGATGATGGATGGTTAAACTGAAAAACTTGTTTTGCTCCACCTGGTTTTTTCAATTCAAATTACGGCACCATTTATTGAAAAGGTTTTTTTGTCGACTGCCCCACTTTTTATTAAGAAAACAGTGTTTAATTGACCGACCAATTTTGGATCAAAGTATATGCTCTGTCTTTGTCCGACAAATACATTTTAATCCCTATAATATATTAAAAAAATAATTTAGACCTTATACATTTGAAATTAAAATAAGTAAATTTGATAACATCGTTAAAGAAAAATCGTTTAATTACTGATGTTGCATTCTAAAATCTGACAAAACATATGAAATGTAAAAAAAAATTTACATATCATATTTTAAATACAAGCTGATGTGGATTTTTTGAACAATTCTAAACCCTTTTGACAACCCGAAAACCCACCCTAACTGAATCTTACTCAAACCTTCTATTTCTGTCAATTTTCCTTTCATACCAAAATCTTCAATCTTTCAAGAATTTTTTGGGGTTAAGATCATGGTGGTCAGTACTATACCAGTATGTTTCAGTTTTTAATTAAACAGGTACAGGCAGTATTTAATTCTGTTCAGGTTTTGATACCGGCCTGTACTGGTCCGTATCGGTTGATACAAGATTTTGATTTTTTTTATTTTAAAAAAAATCACTTATTTAATTTTGTAAACCAGTTTCAATATTTAAAAATTTTAGATATTAAATATTTAAAACTTATATTTGCATAAAAACATATATATATATATGCATATAATGGATGTATATTTGTATGTATATATAATATATATTTTATTAAGAAACTTGAAAATAGGTTATACATATAAATATATGAAAAAATATTTGAAAAATATCGATAAACCCGAAACGGTACCCCGAAACACACCGGTACCGCTACGTACCAGCACCAGAACAAAAATGAAACGCCTACCGGTACGGTACTGACTACCTTGGTTAAGATGATTTGTGGATTGATATGGAGTTGAGAATTTTTTTAGGGTTTTTGTCGATTTGGGGGTTAAAATTTTTTCATATACTTTTTTAGGGTAAAAGGAATGAGTCGGGTAAATGAAGGATTCAGTTAGGGTAGATTTTCAGATTGTCAAAGGGGTGGGTTGTCCAAAAATCCACATCAACTTAGTGTTTAAAATATGACATAGAATTTTTTTTTATTTTTTTTTTTTTACATCTCATATGCTTTGTCAGATTTTAGAATGCCACATCAGCAGTTAAACGATTTTTTTTTAATAGTGTTATCAAATTTACTTACTTCAATTTCAAATATACAGAATCTAAATTACTAATTTATACATTACAGAGACTACAATACATTTATCACTACACTACAAGAATTGGGCATATACTTTGAGCATCAACTTTGCTACATGTTTGACAAAATGACGCTTTGATTATTCTTTAGTACCACGAATAATCGATTATTTTAACATGCCAACGATCTTGATCAACCAAATAATTATCTTGCCATGTTTTTCTCTACCTAACTAAAATTACTCTATATACAAAATTAGTATATTTGTGTGTTTCACCGCAATACTAATTAAAAAAGCGATAAAATTAATAAAAGTTGATTATTACATGTTATTTAAAATGCTAAATATTATTAACTTTAGAAAAAAAAAATGAAAATGATCTGATTGATGTAAGTAAATATAATAGAAACCAACACAATATATATAATAAATTAAATTGAATAATTTGTAAGTGTAAGTCTTGTCGGCGGAAGTGATCTCGGATTTAATAATTAAGATTAGATTTTGACTTCATAATCATAAGTAAGATCATCATTTTTTTTAATTAAGATAATTTCCGAAAGAAATTTGTAAAACGAGTTTTCCAATCTAAATAAATAGTATTTTATAATGAACAAAGTCACAATCATTTTTACATCAACATTTATGGCTAATAAATTATTATTGGTTAAAATATCTATATGTTGAGTAAATGAAAGTGAATCAAGATATACATGGTTATGGTTATGGTTATTGTATTTTATTCTTATTAGATAATGCCCGCGTTTTATTACAGAATATTATCGAATTTGAATTGATATTTTATAATAAATTTAAAAGATTAAAAAATAAAAGGAGTAAAGATAATTATAAAAAATAACCTCTATCCTTGTACGACACTTGATATAAAATTGAGAGTTATTTGAATATGATCAATTAGATCCAATAATTTCAGAGATAACATAATTAGACGATACGAACATAACATGAAAAAAATAATTAAAACATGACATAACACAAAAAATAATATGAACATGACATAAATACACGAACGTGTCAAAATCTACATAAAATAAATTATTAATGTGTAAAAATTTATATAAATTTATAATATTTTAAACATACGATAAAATACCAAGAACATGTTACATGACATACAATTTTTCTTTAAATTGAATCATTATAAAAAATTATGCAAAATATAGGATAAATTGAGACACGGCAGGAACACACAAAATTATCTTTAAATTGAATCATCATGACAAACTATGCAAAATATTTGGATAAATTGAAACACGACATGAACACATGGAAAAAATAATTAAAATACGGCACGACACGAAAATAACATGAACACAACATAAATACACGAACGTGTCAAAATCTATATAAAATTATAAATTTATACTACTTTGAACACACACAAAAATAATACGAACACGAAAAATAATATGAACACGAACGAATATTCGAACGTGTCAAAATCTATATAAAATGAGTTATTAACATGTAAAATTATATAAATTTATAATATTTTGAATAGAAAAAAATAACACGAACACGACACGAATATGCGAACGTGTCAAAATCTACGTAAAACGAATTATTAACGTGTAAAAATTATATAAATTTATAATATTTTGAACACAAAAAAATTAATACGTACATAAAAACGACACGAACACATAATTTTTTCTCTAATTTTTTTTCTTTCTTTCTTAATAAAAAAATAAAAAACCTAAACTAACCCCCTTAATATCCATGATTAATTATCAACTAACCCTACACCCAAAATTCTCAATTCTCTTCACTAAATCCCGTTTCATTCATGCAAAACAACTTTTTAGCCATAAATGCAAAATTCAGCTTCTTTAAATAGTTTATTTTTTTCTTTTAAGTCTCTCACTATCTTTGATTAAACAAATAATTGAACAAGCGCGTGTTTCACACTTTCTTAATTTCCTTGCCCGACATTCTTTCTAGTCTCTTCTCAAAATTTCCCGGAAAAGTTAAAATATAATAATTTTGGTACGAGAGAAATAACAAATGGGTTGGAAATCCATAGAAACCAAACCACCGTCGTCTTTTCAATATATCTCTCCAAAAAACCGCCCGCAGTATCATTTGCCACTCACTCTCTTCCTTATAAATTCATCCCCCATTGTTTTTCACTTTACATCAAAACAAATTTCCTAATTTCATTGACAGAAAAAAAAAAAAAATCAAGCCTTTTCTCTCTATTTTATCTTCGCTGTGAAAAATCTTTTTTTTTTTTTTTTTTTTTAATAAAAAAAATGGATACAATGATTGGATCACTCGGCATCTGTAAACCGACTTCCAACGACGTTGGCAGTCCACCCAAGGGCGCCGTTGTTACCATTCAAAACTCGGTTTCACCCACCGTCATCAACTCCTCAGAAGCCACTCTCGGCCGCCACTTAGCTAGACGGCTTGTTCAGATCGGTGTAACCGACGTTTTCTCTGTTCCAGGGGATTTTAACTTGACTTTGCTTGACCATTTGATTGCTGAGCCTGGGCTTAACCTGATCGGATGCTGTAACGAACTTAACGCCGGATATGCCGCTGATGGTTTCGCCCGATCTCGTGGCGTTGGTGCTTGCGTTGTGACGTTTACCGTTGGTGGGCTCAGCGTTTTGAACGCAATTGCTGGTGCTTATAGTGAGAATCTGCCTCTTATTTGCATTGTGGGTGGACCAAACTCCAATGACTATGGAACTAACAGGATTCTCCACCATACTATTGGGTTGCCTGATTTTAGCCAAGAGCTTAGATGTTTCCAAACTGTTACTTGCTATCAGGTAATAGTCTCTTTTTTTTTCCTCTGTTGTTTTGGTTTGATCATGAAGATGATAAATATGGAGTCTTTGGTGTTTACTAGGCTGTGGTGAATAACTTGGAGGATGCTCATGAGTTGATCGATACAGCAATTTCAACTGCTTTGAAAGAAAGCAAGCCTGTTTATATCAGCATCGGCTGCAACTTGCCTGCAATTCCTCATCCCACTTTTAGCCGCGACCCTGTTCCGTTTGCACTCTCTCCAAAGTAAATTCTTTATCTTTTCAAACTCAAGATTATTTGGTGATTAACTTTTGCGTAGTAATTTTTATTTTGGTTGGTAATGTGTGTAGATTGAGTAATAAGTTGGGATTAGAGGCGGCGGTGGAGGCAACCGCTGAGTTCTTGAACAAGGCGGTGAAACCCGTTTTAGTAGGTGGACCGAAGCTGCGTGTTGCTAAGGCATGTGAGGCCTTTGTTGAGTTGGCTGATGCTAGTGGCTACGCCCTGGCGGTGATGCCATCAGCTAAAGGGCTTGTCCCTGAGCAACATCCTCATTTCATTGGGACCTATTGGGGTGCTGTTAGCACTGCTTTTTGTGCTGAGATCGTTGAATCTGCTGATGCTTACTTATTCGCTGGACCTATTTTCAATGATTATAGTTCTGTTGGGTACTCCTTGCTTCTTAAGAAAGAGAAGGCAATTATTGTGCAGCCTGATCGGGTAGTGATTGCTAATGGGCCTGCATTTGGTTGTGTTTTGATGAAAGATTTCCTTAGAGAGCTTGCCAAGAGGCTCAAGCACAATAATACTGCTTATGAGAATTACCACAGGATTTTTGTTCCTGAGGGTTGTCCTTTGAAGGCAGCACCTAAAGAGCCTTTGAGGGTTAATGTTCTGTTTCAACATATACAGAAGATGCTCTCTAGTGAAACTGCCGTGATTGCTGAAACAGGGGATTCTTGGTTTAACTGCCAGAAACTCAAATTGCCTAGAGGATGTGGGTGAGTATTATTAGAGAATAATAAAGTTTTTTAGCCTACGTGAATCCCCAACTTTAGTCTATGAATCAAAAGCCATACATGGTTTTGAATTTGACATTGAATTCGAATTGTTTTGCAGGTATGAATTCCAAATGCAGTATGGATCAATTGGGTGGTCAGTTGGTGCCACTCTTGGTTATGCACAGGCTGTTCCTGAGAAACGTGTAATTGCATGTATTGGTGATGGTAGTTTCCAGGTACGAGTGGTCATTTTTGGTCTTTAGTTATGATCTTTTTGCATGGGAAAAGAAGACATATAAAACCAATGCACTATTAAATTCATTCACTTGTTTATAATATTTTTGGTGATTGGTTCAATAGGTGACCGCACAAGATGTGTCAACAATGCTGCGATGTGGACAGAAGACCATAATCTTTCTGATAAACAATGGTGGTTACACCATTGAAGTTGAGATTCATGATGGACCATACAATGTGATCAAGAATTGGAACTACACTGGCTTGGTCGATGCAATTCATAACGGTGAAGGCAAGTGCTGGACAGCCAAGGTGTGTTAATTCAAACTTGGTACTTTGCTCGAATGTATAAAATCTATTTCCTGGCATAGATGAATGCTGATTTCTATAAAATTTGTTCTTGTTTCAGGTCTTTTGTGAGGAAGAGCTCGTTGAAGCAATTGAGACGGCGACAGGGGCCAAGAAGGACTGCTTGTGTTTCATTGAGGTGATAGTTCACAAGGATGATACTAGCAAAGAGCTGTTGGAGTGGGGCTCTAGGGTCTCTGCTGCTAATAGCCGTCCCCCAAATCCTCAGTAATCTCTTGGCGCTGCCTTCAGCATGGAAGACTATTAGCTTTAACCTTTAAGTACATGAGAATTTCTCGCATACCTGTATGGATGCAATGCAAAGTTAAATATGTATTTTCAACATTTTCCAGAAGTGCTCGCTGATATTTGTGTACATTAACTTTCAATATCATTTCTAGAAATAAATGGTTTTGGTTTCATTTATTGTCGGCTTTGCTAAATTTGATGATTAGTCGAGAGCGAGAGCAACAGCGCAAAATTAGTTGACTTGATAAAGACCGAAAGGCCATAGGAACATGAAGCATACGGCTGCTTAACCTGCTATCAAATTTCTGATAGATTGAATTGACCCACCAAAAATTCTGCAAATTTTTTTTTTTTCCCCCTCAGAAGATAGTGAAAGGTAATTTCTAGCGATCACAAACGGCTCAATGTATAGTGCATTCAAATTTAAAGGTGTCAAGACTCGAGAGAATGTGACTTGCCTTTAGAAGCAGATTTTTTAAGCTTTTTAACGTTGGGAATATAGAAAAAACTGATGGATCATATTGAAAGATTAAAAAGCTCGGGGTCCTATGAATATAATTTGTTCCAATACAATCAAATTTGGTCTCTTATTCAGCCAAAAAGACAGTGGCCCGCATGATGATATTTCATTCAAGTCCAGATGTTGGTTGGTAAGCAAAAGAACTATAAAATTTTTCCAACGAGGTAAAAATGGTTTTCTTAGACTTTTACAGCATTTGTCGTGTAAATATTCCATGAGAAATATGCTAACATGACTCCTTTGATCATATCCAAATATCTAGGTCTCCACCTAAGAAGAGAAAATTTTATAGTCCAGCTATAGTTTAACCATTCCAGTAGAAACTCCCCAAACCCTTTGGAGTCAAGTCATTTTAGTTTAAACTGTAAAGAAAATAATTAAAAATAATAATCAGTGCGGTGCCTTTGACAAGTAGTGGGTCTCTATTCTATCGAATTGAAGTCAATCCCTCATTCTACTCCAGCCTTTTAAATTGTTTAACACCAGAAGAATCACTGTTAGCCTACTTTAATAACCCAAAACATAGACATTCATGTCATTAGCGGCTTTGTTGAGGGCTTTAACACTATATGGATTTATCACCATTAACATAACATGCATGCCGTCAATCTTGCTTAACCAAATCTAATGAGATTAGCAGCAGTCAACATGAATGAGCAAGAGATAACCTTTTGGGGGCTTCCCCGTCCCCACTTGTTCTTCTTAATTTGACAAAAAGAGGCATTAGTCACAGACATTTGCTCCAAGATTTCTCAACAATAGCAAGGAAATCTGGGTGCTTTGTCCAGAAGTTAAAAAAAAAAAAACTTAAATGGTTTAGGAGGAGAGAAGCCAGCAATATTTCATTTGATCAATGCTACAGCATGATCAGAGTCTTCAGGAGGGATGAATTCCACAAAGGATTGTGGGAAATTAAGGAACCAAGCTATCCAATTTCCTGGCCAGATGAACTTCTTGATGGTTGGACCAAGTTGTTGCAATCTGATACAGAATATACATCTGTCAAGAGTTGAGAGGAGAAATATGCTAAGAAGCAGGGTCTTTTGGTTCACCCATGGCTAAAAGCTGCAAATGAATATAACTTCAAAGGAATTTTATATTTAAAATTTACCACATAGCTACAAGTTCCTAATAATCCAAGCACTTGAATTCAGGGTCTTTCCATGCTTAAAATATTAGAGTTCTTTCTTTTTAATCTTCTTCTGATATTGACTGCTTTCAAGATCCATGAATTTGTTGTTTATAGTAAACTTGTATGTTGAATATTGAAGAATATGTAAGGTCAGTACAAAAACCAGAATTAATTCGAAGTTTTAATCAACTGGAAATCACCTGGAATTTCATCAGGGCTCACTCTATAAATACTACAGCTTCAGGTTCACATCTCCACACCTCAAAAATCTCTGTGCAAAATCAATTTCTTTTTTCACTCTTCCTTTTACCATTTCCCAAATCACTAGTAAGTAATCATGGGCGTTTTCACTTACGAATCTGAGGTTGCTACTACAATCCCACCAGCCAAGATGTTTAAGGCTTGCATCCTTGATGGTGACAAGCTCATTCCCAAGATTGTTCCTCAGGCCTTTAAGAGTGTTGAGTACATTGAAGGCAATGGTGAGCCAGGGAGCATCAAGAAAGTTACTTTTGTAGAAGGTTAGTTAATTTACATATGCAACTATATAATTTGAATAATATATTGAATTAGAACTTAGAAGTGCAGTTCCAAAGAAGTAATTGGATTCGGGTGTGAGTGTCGGATATAGGTATGTGTCCGATATGGGTATGTTCAATTTTTCTAAGTTTTTCCATATATTTGGAGAGTCTTTTGGAGGGTCATATCATATCCCCCGGATATGCGTCGGACTGTCGGATATGGATACTTCAAGATAGATTAAGAGTTGGAGCAACATAGGTAATAACTACTCTATATTTGCTTTTCCATACGCAGGAAGCCAATTCAATTACATGAAGCAGAAGGTAGAAGCAGTAGACAAAGAAAATTTTGTGTATAGTTACAGTGTGATCGAAGGCGATGCTTTGATGAACACACTTGAGAAAATCACTTATGAGACCAAGTTGGAACCCTCTCCAACAGGGGGATCCATTTGTAAGACTACTAGTAAGTATTACACCACTGGTGAATTTGAGCTTAAGGAAGAGGGAGTTAAGGCAGGCAAAGAAAAGGCCTTGGGAATGTTCAAGGCTGTTGAAGCCTACCTCCTGGAAAATCCTGATGCCTACCAAAAATCCATATATTGAGATATAGCATCAACTTCAATGATCATATGTACAATGTGGAATGCATATGTGCTTGATTGAGAGAGTTCCTTTTTCTTTTTACTACTTTTTAGTTTTGCAGTTGTCGGTCCATATGACCTTCAGATTGCTAATAAGAGTTCATAGTTTGTCGTGGCTACCGGGAAGCTTGAACTGTAAATTTCAACTGCATTGATAAATAAAGGAGCATGGAAATGGAGTTGTTTGATCAAGGCATCAAGCTATCCATTGAAAGTGATTTAGTGCATTATCTTCATTTTTTCAAGATTTACGAATGATTGAACATAACAAAGCCAAGTTTCAGAAGAACTGTGAAACTAATTCTGAAACATATTCCTTAATGCAACCTGGAAGACAAAATGTTGGAGAAATTTAAATCCCTAAAGTATTCCCCCATGTTTTGACATTAGATGAAGGACAGGGTTCACTGATGGCTCCAGTTGCAGAAAACCCATCTTCAAAAGACCGCCATAATCATCAATAAATATGAAGGCAAATGTCCCAAATTTTGAACACATACATGGTATATATAGTCAATTTTTCAGAAGAGATGCCAAAGCAGCCAAACCTTTTCTGCTACAAATTCCCTTAGTTCTTCTTAATCATCCAACCTGCTTGCAGGACACCTAGTTTTTGGGAATTTTAAATCCATGAAGTTCAGAATTCTGAAAATTTACAATAATCAAGGCTAAAATGAAGTAGAAGTGATAGATTTTGAGACTTAGCAATAAATTTCAAATTCAGATGAGATTGAATGTTAGAATCCAACTATATCCAGTAGATAATAGTTTCAAAATCCTGTTAGACTGAGCAAATGGTAAATTCCCAACCTTTAACCCCCACCCCTCCCAAAGTTTTCAGATTTGACAACTTGGTTTGAAAAAACCAGGATAATTAATCTAATAAAATAAAATAGAATAAGTTCTATTTAGTTGAAGGAGAGCAGTTATTGTAGAATTTTGGATCATGTCTGATGAACTCTGGCTCTGCTAGCTAGAAGATAATACATTGATAACTTGTTGAAAACAAGATCAAGCCTAATTTGTTAGATTAGCAGCTTGGCCAGATGAACTTCTTTAGGCTCTTCATCAGATCAGCAACTCCAGCTGCTGCAACTCTTGGTTTCCTTGGAGAGATACAAACAACTTCCTCCATATTGCCTTGCACCACATTCCCAGTTTCCTCATGTAATTCACCGCACCTTCAGCAAAACTGACTCTAGGATGGCATACCGATTTACAGAACCTGATTTAGCAGCAGAGGCTCTACTTGTAGTAGCAGCTATCAGTTCCTCCAGTTTCTTATCCTTTACTAGCTCCTTCTCCACCCTGGAAGCAGCAACATCTCCGTTTGCCTCATTAACTTCAGGAGGTGAAATCCTCTCTCCCTTCTTTGGAACCCAGTCCCAGAGTTTAGTGGCAGCCTTAACAGGCTTACTAGGGCAGGACTTATCTGAATGCCCAAAGATACAACAATGTACACATTTCTGAGGCATCCAAGGTGTTTCAACTGAGATGGAAGCGAAAGAACTGTCATGTAGCTCCACCTCTATTGTCTTGGGATATCAAAACATGCATCGATTTCTAGTTCTACACAGATTTTGGCATAGTCTAGCCTTTGCCTCCCAGCAGTAATCTTATCCATGTACAAAGGGATACCAATAGCACTAGCAATATAGCTCAATCCCTTCGTTGTGTAAAGCTCCAGAGGAATATTACTAGATGGAACCAAACAGGCAACTTATTCAACTGAAAGTTCAAAAATTGCTTAACTGGTTGCCATTTCCTGACAATGACACAGGCTTATTTTGGATGTGGCTTGGACCATGTTCTAGTACCCAGTCTCTGATCTCAGCATTTGGAAGCTTAATCACAAACAAATTTGGTCCTGCTGGCCTAACTTCCACTTCCCCTCCTTTGCCCCATAACAAGTTTGCAAGCTTTTGGAAAAGGATAAAGTTTGGAGCACGACCAATAAATTGAGCAACTATGGAGTTTTGCCATTGTTGCACCCCTTCCTCAAAAATTCTAGCGGAGTTTGAACTATAACTTTGCCATTAGCGTTCTTGGGAGGAGGGAAGAACTGTAAAGATTGATCTGCGGAAGCAGAGAACAGTTTCCTCCAGTTTACAGCATAGTGAATCTTTGCCACGTCATCAGAGTTAGTTATAACTGACTCTTATCTGTTTTCCTTCAACTCATTCCCCAATTTCTCCTCAGTCAATGGAGGAAAATCACCCATGGTAGGATGCTTTAAGCATCTCATCTCTGGATTTGGGCCCTCAATGGACGAATCAACAGTTTCCGAGAAGCTAGAAATCGAAGGTGATCGCCAAGAGCTCATTTCACTATTTCAAGAAAGGTTCGGAGGTTAAACAACCTGGATTATAGTATGAATCAATGAAGCAACGATAGAATTCGTATATATGTGAAAAAAGAGGCAAAATTTTGCAGAAGAATGAAAGAAAAATGAATGAAATCGATGGAAAATGGTGGAAACGGAGAGAAAATCCTCAGCTCCTGAAAGTTCCACTAACGTGAGCATTTTCGTCAACGTGCGCCTTATTTTGTTTATAATATTTGTCGATGGCGGAAGAATTATTATTTGTTTATAATATATTATAAACAGCTAAACACTAGATCTTGAAAGTTCAATTAAGAACAGAACACGAAGAGCAAGTTCGTCGTTGATACCAGCTACATTAGACGGTTTGATCATTTTCATACATCCCCTCTACAAATAATATTCTAAACAACAACAGAACGAGAGAAATATTGCCTTATAACAAACCATACACATCGACAGGAATAAGGAGAGAAGCTTATTGATTTTTCAAGTATACATCATAAGGCATGGTTCGTTGATCACCTTGGAAGCAAGAATCCGGTAATGGCAGCAGCTGTGATGGTTGAACTGCCGCAGGGTTTAGGTTAGTGTTTGATGGGTAAATATTTCCTTGAACAGGAAAAGAGGTAGGAAAGGAGAGAGAGGAGTCATCATCTTCGAAATTGATCATCATGGCTTGGTGAAGCCATATTTGAGTTTTGAGGAACTTTACATAATGGATAGCTTCATCAAGCATGGAGACTGTGTCCATCTTAGTTCCACCAGGAACCATGCTCTGCAAGATCTTGAAACGGTCACTGATTCGGTGCCTCCTTTCTCTAGCAGCTACACTTTGTGGATCAGTCGATAGCTTTACCGCACCTTTGGTCTTTTTGCCAGCCTTCTTCTTCTCTTTGCTGCTGTTGCTGTTTGTCATGGAAGAAGACCCATCAATAAATGATGAGCTAATGTTAGCGGAGGGACAGTCAAAGTAGTCCATTAGCAACACTAGCACTTGTAACTCGGAGACAAAGTTTGATTATAATTTTGAGTACTTGACGCTTGGTAGGGGTCCTTCTTCGTGAGACATATATGTATATATATAGAGAAGGAAATGCAGGTGGTTGATCATTTGAATGAATCGAGAAATGTACATGTCGTCATGTGGGCCAGCCGATCTTTGGCGCAGGATACGGGTGTTTACCCTGGAGGCTTAGGCCAGCATGGAATGCAACCTATGCAAAGGTATTTGCTTTGCCTTGTTAAATGTCTTGTTTGCTTATTAGAGGTCTACAGATATGACCCACTAGCTAGGACCCCCCCCCCCCTCCCAAAAAAAAAGCGCTCAAATGCATTTAAACGTTAGGCAAGAGAGAGAAATTTGGCTTTGCGTTTTGTCAGGTGGTGAAGATCAGAAAGAAATTAAGGAGCAAAAGAAAGACAGGGGTGGGGGCCAGGGGTGGCCTTCTCTGAAATCAAGTGGATGTATCATAGTTGCAGTCTGCAGATGTGTCTAAATCCAAGAACCATATCGTTCCGGGCTTTTAATGTACGAAGCATGGCTTTTCCCTAAGGTTACACATTATTTGCTGAAAGAAAATAACTATTCATTTTCCCTCGATTACTTCTCTTTAAGTAGATAAGAAAAGAGCTGCGGGCCAGTCATATCAGCTCTTCTTTTAAAGGGAATTTTTAAGGAAAGTTGTTTGAACCAGTTTCAGATTCAAGCTGAATCAGTTAGAATGCAAACATCCCCCGATAACCAAACCCTCCATAGAAACCAGAGAGTAGAGGTATGGTTTGGAATATACACAGTTCAAATAGGCTCAATACTACAACATAGTACTAGCATTTAGCAATCATGTTCATGTTATTCCTTGACTTGTCCCTGCATTTCAGCTGAAGAAGCTTAAGGGGCAGTGTAGATCACCAAATTGTAATTATATGAACCAATGGTGCGCCATGAATAGCCTAAAGCCTCAAACATTCTTGGTGAAAGAGCTCGAATTGGAAAAACAAAATGTACTCTTTCATCAGTTATACTGAAGACGTACGTCATGATAAACTCATGACCTTAACATAAAAATTAGTGCTAGAACCGTAATGCAACCAATTAAAAAAGGAAAAAAAAAAAAACTATACTGTTACAGTTTAAGAACCCCTGGGTGAAATAGGGAAAGTCTGGCTCCTAATTGGCTCCAAAATTGGCATGCTGAAGGGAAGCATTTATATATATATATATATTCTGGATTAGTGGTTTTAATTGTTCTACTATTTCCAACGTCTCTAATCTAACACAACGATAGACGCAAATTAATCATCGTGAGACAAATTTTTAGCAGCTATATATAGAATATTCGATCGCCATTGCTCAGTTTATTGACGAATTTATTAGGTTTAACTTTCATGCCCTGCCTCTCTCTTGATTGGTTGAACAAGGGAAACCTGCACGGTGCTCCAGTTTGTATCAACTGCCTATTCGCAGCCAAGCTTGCGTCAATTACCGTGGATCTCCATACTTTATTCAGCAGTCATAAATGATGAAATTGAAATTTCATAGAAATACAAAAAAATGATTAAAGCTGGAAAAAAAATAGTCACCGAGAGAAGAAGGATAGACAAAGGTAACCAAAAGCACATGTGGGTTCCGGTTTTCGCGTTGGGGTTGGGGTTGGTAGAACCCTAATTATTCTTACTTGTTCGACTGAAATACCAGCTTTTCATGTCTTCTCTCATATCTAGTCAACACACATCAGTCACAATTTTCTTTCAGATTTATCTGATTTCTTATAAAGCTTTTGACTAGACTAGTTAACAAAACCATATCAAAAGAAGATAAAACTATAAGAAGTCTACAGTATTGGGACAGAAGCTGGTAACCTTTGGATTAGCCATTTGATTGAAAGAAAGGTTACTAATTGAGTAGAAACATGGCTTTAACAAGGTCTGATTTACTGTTTCCTATGTTACCGAGACAGATACGATTTTAACTTGTTATAGTGGGTACAGGTTTAACTGTTGTTTCAGTTTTTGAGTAAGAGAAACGTTACGAAAGATGTGTGGTGGATAAATTTGAAGAAGGATCCTCTGTCTGAAACATGTATGACCCGTTCTTTCTTTTCCTTAATTTTCTCCGTAATTAATATGTCAAGAAAAGTGAAAAATATCGGCTCTTCTTCTTTAGGCTTTTTTGAGAAAGAGATGTTTGTTTAGCATGCATGAAAGGGCGAGTCTTCTTTTTGCAAAATAGTTGCCAAAGACAGGATTGCTAAAAGACTTGTTTTTATTCGACATAAAGGAAACATGGTGGGTTTAATATCAACTCTAACCAGGGTCGAATACGGGTGGTTCGTCTTTGGAGACCTCAGTCTTTCTCCCAAAGTTCAAGGACTCTTTCATGTTTGCAGATGATTGGCTGGATATTGATATGATTATGGTACACTGAGTTCCAAGCACCATACCGCTAAAAGACTAAGTGATTTGCGTGTTGAGGCAGGGAATTGGACACTAACTGTTGGTTTATTTGTGTCGTCTTCATCTTCCAGCTCTGTAGCCAGTACCCTGATGTTAATTATTAACCAAAAGTTGCACTTGTAGATTGGAATTTGATCCCGCCACCCGTTATTCTTTTTTTATTTATACGAGGAAATTAAGAGATCCGAATTCTGTTTTGAGTGTCAGTACTCAGTACCCGCTTATTGTTAGATCAATAAGGCCTAATCATAATTCTAAAAGTCTAGGATTATAAAGAACGCCCAGTTCAATTGCTTTGAAGAGATTAATTTACCAGGCCCAAGATTTCTCTGTAGCTTGTATTGAGCCCGACCCAATTCAAGAACAGGCTATTTGCCTTGGATAATCAGTTGAAACATGGGCTTGGCAACAAAATACGTGGCTTATGATCTTAATGTATAATTTAACCTGTTTCATTGGAATTACCAACGAACCATGTTCATAACTAAATGGTTGAAAATGGATTTATTGGTATTTGCATTGCATATGAGATCCACTTAAATGTTAGTCTGCGGTGTCATTAAAATTCAAAGGCTTTTGCAGCGGTTGCTGGAGTCAGAAAAGAGGTTGACAAGCTTTGTGAAAGAGTGAGTTTGTCTGCTTATTGTATTTATTATTATTATTATTATGGACAGTGAAGCCTATACTGCATTGAGACTTAATTAGGTTTTTCTCTTTCTTTCTTTTCTGTCATTGGATAGGTGGCTGTTGCAGACGAGGATTTTGATGTAATAGGCAGAGTTACTCATGAGAGAGCTTGGTGCTGAAATTGGACGGGATTGAGGCTGAAGGAGAAGCAAATAAAGTTACAGCGGAAGACTGAGGTTGATACTACTAAATTTTGTTTCCTTTAAACTTGTTTGTTGTTGTTTTTATCAAGAAAAAAGACCACCTCTTCTTCTGCTGCGGTCAAGGTCAGGCAATAGTTCATGCTGGTGGCAAATCTTAATTTTCTCTATGCGATGAAAAGAACAAAATTTTAGTTGAACATTGGCGCCATGATAGGTTAGTTCTAAAATTCAACTGACGCCTTAAAGTAATTGAACTAATTAAACACATAAAACTAAAGAACATTGCTGAGATAATTTAAACAGAACCAATCCGGCCCCTTTGCATGGTATGCAAGCAGAGAGCACAATGGCAATGGTCTCCATTCTCAAGAATCAAGAAGCCAGGAAGGAGCTGATGAGGACCTCTACTTTCTGATAAATGTTACCAGCTCCCATCACTCAATCTCACACCAGGAAAATCATATTTACAGCAAATTAATATTTCTATACTTTCTTCATGTTTGCATGCAGCTAAAGACTAATGGTTACTCCTCTTGCACCATTCACATAAGGTGAAGGTGATGTCACCTCTGACGCATGCCAACCATGCTTTCTTGGGTCATATTTTTCTCCATCACCCCATAGAGCATATGCTTCTTCTCCATGGACGGCGTCGTCTCCAATCTCAAGCTGGTTATCGGGCATTCTTAATGGTATACACAGCCTTATTACTAGAAGAATTATTGTTGTGGATGCTACATTCCACGCAATAACAAACAAGGCTGCTACTATTTGCTTCAAGAATTGAACCCCTCCATTCCCACCATAAAATGCGCCCCTTGTTTCGATTGGTAGTATTAACTTGCAGAGGTCTGGCTCTGCCAATAGCCCGGTGAGGAGGCCGCCCAATAGGCCAGCCACTGCGTGCGTGTGAAATACACCAAGAGTATCATCTATCTGTGGTCACATGCATAATTAAAGCACAAAATTAGTTTCAAACTTGAAAACATAACAAGAAATAGCACTAGTACGTATTTCAGAAGAATTTTAGGCCTTGATTATGTAAGTGGAAATATCCCAATAAACTTTGATGGCTTCAACATCGTGGTACGAAATTAATTATTGAGTTTGTTACAAGTCTTCTATCAATGCTTACGGGTATGTATGTATGGACGACATTGAATTGGCAATTCTAGTTTTTGACTCGCAATATTAAAAATATATAGAACAAAAGAATAGCTCTATCTACTATCTGAATATAAAAAAGGATAAATAAAATTTTAAAAAAATGCATATAAACAAACGTGGAAAAAAGACTTGACAGAAAACCCAATGGGATGTTTGAATAAAGGGTGACTGCCGACTGCGACAGGGTGTCAATATTTTTATATATGGTCTTCTTTTTTTAATGCGTAAATAATGGTCAACAATTCACAGCTCTGGCAATTAAAGAATGATTAAAAGATGCTCATAATTCCGTCACTGACTGAAAGTGACTGGGGGTTAATTTCCAAATGTGGATCATTTTCTTTCGGATAAACGACGACGACTTTAAGTAAGGAGAAAAGGCGGAAAAGAAAAGACGACCATACGAATTTTGGATAAGCTGCTCTGCTGTTTGTATAATATTTTACGTACAGCGGATTATATATAAAAGAAATCATTAATGAGCTTAAATCTCTTTTATACGGACGGATGACCAACGATACCTTTAATTTGATTTAGAAAATGGATGAAAGAGAAGAGGTTTGCAAGTTGAGGAGATGGTAGAGAGGTCCAGAATTTAATCTTTTGGAATCCTGGATTTATGGTACGTGGGCTAGCCGCGAATGTGAACCTAGGGTTGGGACTTGGGAGTCCTAAATTCAAATGACTTTGGACATTTCCGGTTTCCCCACCTACCTAACCTTAATCTTTCTAGAGCTTCTAACTTTGTGGGGTCAAACAATATTATATAGATTCAATGCGGAAAAAGTGATGAGAACAATCAAACTAAGCTAAACAGTTAGTCAAGCCACGCATTTACCAAAACGGAAGAAACAAAAATGAGGACAACAATTGTACGGTCACATACCTTTTGTAGCCAACTGCATTTCTTGTGAAGGATCATCATGGATACCCATGGAATACTGCCAGAAAGCATTCCCATGACTATAGCCGCCCAGGATTGCACCAAGCCTGGAACAAACAAAACAATCACTTTTAGTTTTGGCTTCTAAATCAGTCTGATTTCTGCAAAATTGCCCTATATTTCTCGTTTTTTATGAAAAATCACGAACCTGCTGCTGGAGTGATGCAAACAAGTCCTGTCATCATTCCCTGAACAGCGCCAATTACGGAAGGCTTCCCAAAGAACACAACATCAAGAGATGTCCAGACAAGAAGGCTCGTTGCTGCACTAACATTTGTGTTGAGTACTGCTATTGAAGAGTCAATATTTGCAGCATATGGCGCTCCTCCATTGAACCCTGACCATCCCATCCACAGCAACCCAGCACCTGCAAGCATCAGCAAAACATTGTTCGGAGGAAACCTTTCTCTGTCGCTCTTTAGCCTTGGTCCAACCTGTGTCATATTGTACATAATTGTAAGAATCAGTTATGATATTATAAACCTCGAAATCTTATAATAAAAGAACTGTGATTTATTTATGTTACCCTACCCAGTATGCGGCTGTGAGACCAGCGATCCCAGAGGAGAGGTGAATAACGTATCCGCCAGAGTAATCGATGACACCCCAGTGATAGAGAAAGCCTCCACCCCAGAGACTAAAAGCTCCAACAGTATAGGAGAATATAAGCCATAGAGGCACAAAAGCCATCCAGGCCTTAATATTCATGCGACCAAGAACAGAACCAGCGAGCAAAATAAGAGTAATAGCAGCAAAAGTGAATTGGAAATATACAAGCGAAGCCATGGGATAAAAAGGCTCGGTGGTCTCATAGGCACCGTTGGTGACCCTGTGCCTGCTCTCAGGGACCTTGGCTCGATCAACAAGGTACTTTTGGCCTAGAGCCGGTGCACCCTTGCCCCAGAAAGGGAGGAGTTCGTCACCAAAGGCCATGCGGTAGCATAAAAGGACCCAGCAAATGAGGACTGCCGCAAAGGCATAAAGGGCCATGAAAGCTGAGTTCACTGCCCATTTCTTCTTGACAATACTCGCATAGAGGATTACAAGTCCAGGCATGCTCTGAATCCCCACCAGAGTCGATGCTGTCATTTGCCAAGCATTGTCTCCTTTATTTAGCCATTGGGGCACTGCTGGAGCGATCTCGTGTGTTGTGTAGGCTATCTGATTGGCATCCATGGCTAAACTTAACGTCAGCTGGGCAATAGTATTTGTTAAATGTCGTGTTTAACCACTCTTAAGTCTTATATATATATATATATATATATGTTAGGTGGGTTCTTAATAGAAGAAAGAGAATGCATTGTGGAGCAACATTCTTTTCCTTATATATATATATATATATATATATATATATATATGTTAGGTGGGTTGTTAATAGAAGAAAGAGAATGCATTGTGGAGCAACATTCTTTTCCTTATTTTGACATGATACTACTTATTTCTTTTTCGTAAATTCTTTGGAAGGTTCGTATCAAGAATGAAAGGTTTTTTTTTTTTTTTTGGGTGATTTAAGTTAAGACTTTGTCCAAGTTGGAAATAGTGATTTGGGAGAAGGGCTCCGTCTTTTAACCCATAAGTCTTCGCCCCGAAACCGTAGCGAACCTGCTAAGCTTGGGATCGGTCAATGCATTGTGATACTAAACAACAGGAACATATGATAGTTTGGCATTTAAATATAATATTATATGGACCTTACTTCGGTACGTCATTCCCAGATGAAATGACAAACAAATTGTAGTGACAAGCTTTTTGAAGAAGAAATCGAAAACTTGCATAGCTAGGTAATGTTTTTTTCTTTTTCTTTTTATTTGAAAGGTTAAGTTTTAAATTTTATTTAATTCATTAAATGAGACACCAAAGTTCTTATTTTATTTTTCACTTTTTAGTTTTATAAACTATTTTTTTTATAAAATATAAATTACTGTTATTAAGAAGAAAAAAAACTATGTTCCATTTCCGCACACACATATAATTTATCTAAACAAAATTTTAAAAATTATATTATCACATGAATTTTTAAAATATATCATATTGAGAAATTAATATTAACTAAATATTCTTTTTTTCTTATTTAATATTAGCTTAATGCAGTTGAAAGTTATTTTAATTATATCTAGAAGCAAAATTAATATTAACTTAATATTTTCGGTCTTAATTTATGTCAGTCAAATTCATATCGAAACAAAATTTATTCATAGAGAATCAAAACTAATGATGAAATTTGTTTTTTCATTTTAATTTTTAGGTGATGGATATATTTTAAGCATGTTTAAATTGATATATTTTCTTTTCTTCGAAATTATTTTTTGTTAAAGTGAAATACAATTTTTATTTCTTTGTTAAGGTGGAACATTGGGAACCCAATTTTTATATATTAAATATTTTATGTATAATATTCATACAATTTGTTATGGAAACAAATATATATACATAAAAATGTTTGGATCCAATATCAAAGTCACATGCAGCAGTGGGATGGACGGTACCGATGGTCTAAAACTAAAAGTTTACTTAAGTAATATATAAGCAAACCGAATAAAAAAGTTAACCGGTTATAACTAAAAAAAAAAAATTATGGTGGACAGACGTTCGTAATTTCAAAAGAAAATCACGGACTGTGAGGGAAGGGTTTTCCATATTATATTGTTAACGAAATTAATTAGTTAACAAATGAACAAGTCTCCATAAATAAATAATTAAAGATAACACCGCCATAATATACATATATAGCTACATGATTAACAATCGATGACCTTTTTTTTTTAATCCCCCAAAAATTTATTAAGTACTATTTGGTAAGATCGTTCATTAAATTCAAAGTAATAGTATTAAAATATGTTTTCTTTTTATTTTTTTGAAAATATCATATTGTTTAACATTAAAAATTACATGCTTCTGATCATGTATAAATATATTAGGGATAAACTCATAAAAGTTGAAAGAAGAAGAATTAAGAAAAGAAAAAATTATAAAAGCCGGTTGGGTTCTTTTTCTTTGGGTCTAATTTAGAAATTGGGACCTTTAATTTCCTAGTTATATTTATTGATACACGCATCATTTTCATTCTTAATTAATAAGAAAGAAAGAAAATTGTACATTTTGAGGAGCAAATTGGCAGCAACCTGCACCGCGGCTAACATTTTTCATTCATTTTATTTTAGTTAATTGTAAGTTTTGAAATTAAAATTAGATTTAAATAAAAAATATTAAGAGAAGAAATCATCTGAATTGGAAAATATTTGACTTTATATTTCTTAAAAGTTTAACTAATGAAGCTTAGCTTAGCTAAGTTGGTCGGTCTCTGACAGTTTCGAGATGTAGAGGATGGGCTATTTAGGATTAGTTGATACACTGCAAGCCCGTTTAATCTTTGGCAATTGGCATGTCTTTTCAGTAGTTCCATTTTTTTTTCTTTTTTTTTTTTTTTTTTTTGCAGAAGAACATTCAATCGCCCAACTAACGCATTTAAATTGGAATTAAAGTTAGAATAGGAAAATATTAAAAGAACACTTGTTATTTAAGGTGTTAAAGTTCACACCTATTAATAGAAAAAAAAAATAAAGGAATGCAAAGAAAGAAGCAAGATTGAACTCTATAGTTTGAATCTCTTTTTCTTCTTAGTTTTCTCAAAATGAATAAAAAAGAAGAAGAAAAAAAAAATCAAACAGGGCACATGCATGTATCTGCGCTGCGCTTTAAGTAATAATTTATTTTTAATTATAATTTTAACAAATTTATAAGAATGAGTTTGTGTTTAACTTTACCAAGAAACACCTACATTGAAGAGGATAGCCACTGCACTATTTATTTTTAGTCAAGTTGATTCAGCTTGTTATACAGATAGACTTACCATACATATAGGTTCTACTACTTATAAAAGGTTTTTCTTATTAATGCCTTATCAGTTATACAGAAATTAACCTTAATATATAGTAAAGTCAAAGCATCAGGATACTCTTATAAACAGGAAATATTATATAGAACCAGCAGCCTTAGAAATTCAAGGTCTTTTTAAGTGAGTAGACATAAAATTAAGAGTATGGCCGGCCACCTTTCAGTTTTTTTGTGGGTTTCACTTCTTAGATTTTGGGATTTAATTAATTTGCTTGCTTTTGTGCAAAATGAGATATGTACTGTAACTTTTGCCTTGCAGGTAGCGTATTTCTCAACAAATATCACTTCTTAAATACTGTATACTATTTATTTATCAATTTGGACAGGAATTTTCAACGATAAATATTGACACACCTCAACAAATATACGGCATTTATATAGCTAAAATAAAGGGTCCGGCTTCATTCCATTATTTTTTCAATTCATTTTTCTTTTTTCGATACATCTTAATCACCATTCACAAATGAGATTTTCACAATTAATGAGTGGATCTTACACATGTCAATGATAATGATGAATGTATTCAAAAATAATGAACTGGATCCCCACTCAAATAGTTTCTTCTAACACTCTTTTATTTGTTCCGTAGACTGCTTGCGAATAAAGTTTCAGATCAGAAATCGCGGCTGAGAAGCTGGAATACATAGAAAAACTCAAAAAAGTTATAAATACTGATCAGTAGTTGATTTTTTTTTTATTATCAATGTTATCATGTTTTGCTATCTGATTAAAAATTCAATAAAATTAATACGAAATACATTACAAACTCCCTCTTTCTCTTTATCATCTTCTATTTTGGGTGACATTTGCAGGCCAGAGTATCGTCGATGGCTCCACAGATTGCTTTCTATGAACTTCAACGCATGATATTGCAAAAAGAAAACAATGCAATGAAACAGAGAATAGAAACTCTTGAGAAAGAAAAAGGCAAAGAAAGCAGGTGAATTAGCAACTTTTCTTTTTTAAATTAATTTGAAGACAAGAAATTAGCAATTGAGTAACTAGGCCTACTTCTGGTTGCAGCTGAATACCAAGCATTAAAGGACGAAAGAGACATGCTTGCCCTCACCTATTTCCTGATGTAAGAAGGCATTTAGAAAAAATACTGCTATATATTTAGATTGCAAGATCCAATATTGAAATCAAAACCTCTTAGGACCCAGACCTGATAGATTAATATTCATAAAGTTTCCTTTCTATTTTCAAAGTGTAGTTCCGTCACATTTCCCTGGACCATAAACTTTAAAATAATTTCAAATAAGTAAAAACAATAGCAAGCTCTCGAATCATCTGAATTCTGTTTAAGGCCATAAATGGATGAATGAAGCTTCCTGCTCTGTATATACATATATAGTAGTTTTTCTTCTATCTCGATGGAATATCAATATGAAACAGTTCGTGCAACATTTTGTGAAAACATATATATAGGACTCTTCTGCCCCAACTTCTTGCCAATAAGGACATGATGTTCTTCTCCTATTGTCAGCAAGAATATGAAGCTGGAATTGTAGCATGTCATCTCCAAATCCAAATTTGATAGGGGAAGATAATGGATAGGAAACGACAGAGAAACAATATAAAAACAAAAAGGTTATTATCAATTGGTGTAATATTGGTACAAGACAATGAGAAAAACCTTCCTCTCGGATAAGTACCTCAAGATCTCACTTAGAATTGTCCCATTCATATAGTCAGATCTAGAGTACTTATTCTTTTTGCACTCTCCTTGCTATGATCTTCTCCTTTCAATCTGCTAAGCTTTGAGGATGATGGTGAGTACAATGATAGAGATAACTTACTGCCAACATCGTCTTCCTTTGAAATTCTCTGGCGTTCTTCGTCCACCTGCGTGAGCCGTAGAGATAGATCCAAATCAAGGTTGCAATCTGAACTCTTTCTTTTCATCGCCGTAAAGTCTTCTGCATTAGTTTTGTTTAAATCAGAAGGGCCACTTCTGCTAAAATTGTTAAATTGTCCAATACCAGCCCAAGGAAAAATAAAAGCCTAACAATGTGTGGTTACAATTGTGTGGTTTAATGTGTGGTTGTAGTTGTGTGGTTTAATGTGTGGTTGTAATTGTGTGGTTTAATGTGTGGTTGTAGTTGTGTGGTTTAATGTGTGGTTGTAGTTGTGTGGTTTAATGTGTGGTTGTAGTTGTGTGATTTAAATGTGTGGTTGTTATTAAACAACAATGGGTGGTTGTAATTTATTTAGATTTTATATTTGTGTGGCTTGTGTTTGTCTTGGTATTGTATAAATACCCCCCTCCCTTGCATTTGTAAATCATCAAGTAGTAAGCTTCAATAAGCAATAAAAGTTCTAAGTTTTCCTAAAGAGTTCTTCTCTAAAGAGTGTAGTCTAGAGTGAAGTGTGAGCATTTGTGAGTTTTCCTAAAATCTAAACTTTCTTCTTTGAGTGGTAAAATTAGAGTTATCTACTCTAAGCTTTTCTCAACAATTGGTATCAGAGCCATTGGTTCGTGGTCCTTATTCCGCTGCAGTGAAAGTGTTGGTTCTTAGTATGCTCTGTGGTTGCAGTATTGTCTGATCTTCCACATCAGAAAAGAATTATTCTTGTTGCTGGAAATAAAGTGTGGTAGTGTGAAAGTGTCTAGGGAAGTTCTGGCTAGGAAAGACTTGGTATTTAAGTGTGTCTATCAGTGACCCACCTCTCTTTCCTGGGAACCTACCTGGTGCACTATTCACGGGCTACGGTCACTGTTCCAGTATACGGTCACTATTCACAGATACGGTTACTATTCATACGTGTGGTTGTATACTTTTGCAGTAATTGTTAACGTATACTGGATTTGTTCTAGTGTACGACATACGTACAATACTGTTCACGTATACGGTACTATTCACGGTGAAATAGTTATTCAGGTACTATTTTTGGTTTGAGCGTTCTTGAGTTGTGAGGAGTTTGTACTCTACAAGTTTGTGTCTCAAAATCAAGCTTGTTCGGTATTGTTAGTCTTGCCGACACGATGGGTGATCTTCAAGTAGTTGGAGGAATCAAGAAGCTCAATCACAAAAATTACAACACGTGGAAGACGTGTATGATGTCTTACCTACAAGGTCAAGACCTTTGGGAAGTCGTTGGTGGTAGTGAAGTTACGAAGCCCGAGCAAGAAGATGCTCAAGGAACCTTGCGCAAATGGAAGATTAAAGTGGGTAAAGCCATGTTTGCCCTTAAGACCACAGTTGAAGAAGAAATGTTGGAACACATACAAAAGCTAGAAACGCCAAAAGAAGCGTGGGATACTTTAGATGCACTCTTTTCGAGAAAGAATGACACAAGACTTCAACTTCTTGAGAATGAATTGTTATCAGTTGCACAACGAGATATACCGATTGCTCAATACTTTCACAAGGTAAAAACGTTATGCCGTGAAATTTCTGATTTAGATCCTACAGCTGCTATTGGAGATACCAGGGTAAAAAGAATAATTATCCATGGTTTGAGGCCCGAATATCGCAGCTTCGTTGCCGCTATACAAGGATGGCCAACTCAACCATCACTTGTAGAGTTTGAAAATTTGCTTGTTGGTCAAGAATCTATGGCCAAGCAAATGGGAGGGGTCTCGTTGAAAAGTGAAGAGGAAGCACTCTACACCAACAAAAGCAAAGGCAAATTCAAACAGCACGTCGGTGGTGGATCTAAAAAGTATGGTGACAAGACAAAAAGTCATCAAGGAGAAGGGAGCTCTCGTCCAGGGGGAGCTTCAAAGAATCGTAGCAACAATAAAAGATTTGAAGGTAACTGTTACAACTGTGACAAGAAAGGTCACATGGCAAAAGATTGTTGGTTTAACAAAAGGCCCGCTGAGAGCAATGCTGCTACTTCTAGTACAAAGGAGAAAAACGAAGATGATTGGGACGCTGATGCATTTTTTGCTATGGAAGAGGAAGAGTTAGCTCTCACAGTAACAACGGCTGACCGAATTGACTATGAGAATGACTGGATTGTCGATTCAGGTTGCTCAAATCACATGACAGGCGATAAACAGAAGTTGCAGAACCTGTCAGAATACAAGGGAAATCGCATTGTTGTGACAGCTGATAATTCAAGATTACCGATTACTCACATCGGTAAGACGGTAGTAGCACCTCGATATAGTCATAATCAGGTACCACTACAAGATGTTTACCATGTCCAAGGCATGAAGAAAAATTTGCTTTCAGTGGCACAATTAACATCGTCAGGTCACCATATTCTGTTTGGTCCAAGGGATGTGAAGGTATATCGTGATCTCAAAATCTCAGGACAGCCGATGATGGAAGGACGACGTCTGGAGTCAGTCTACGTGATGTCAGCAGAGTCAGCATATGTAGACAAGACAAGAAGGAGCGATACAGCAGATTTATGGCACATGCGGTTAGGTCATGTTAGTTATTCCAAGCTAAGTATGATGATGAAGAAGTCGATGCTTAAGGGACTTCCTCAGCTTGACATAAGAACAGACACAGTTTGTGCAGGATGCCAATATGGTAAAGCACACCAATTGCCATACGAGGAGTCAAAGTTTAAAGCAAAAGAACCATTAGAGTTAGTTCACTCTGATGTATTTGGACCCGTTAAGCAACCATCAATTAGTGGAATGCGGTACATGGTGACGTTTATTGATGATTTCTCCAGGTATGTGTGGGTTTTCTTTATGAAAGAAAAGTCTGACACTTTCTCAAAGTTTAAAGAGTTCAAAGAGATAGTTGAAGGAGAAGTGGGAAAGAAGATATGTTGCTTGCGCACAGACAATGGAGGAGAATATAGCTCAGGCGAATTCTCTCAATACCTACGAGAATGCAACATACGTCATCAGTATACTTGTGTCAATACACCACAACAGAATGGTGTAGCAGAGAGAAAGAATCGGCATCTTGCAGAAATTTGTCGGAGTATGCTGCATGCAAAGAATGTACCCGGAAGATTTTGGGCCGAAGCTATGAGAACCGCAGCCCATGTGATCAACAAACTTCCTCAACCAAGGTTAGAGTTTGTTTCACCCTTTGAGAAATTGTGGAAAATGAAACCTTCAGTCAGCTACTTTCGAGTATTTGGTTGTGTATGTTATGTATTTGTTCCTGATCATTTACGTAGCAAGTTTGATAAGAAAGCAACTAGGTG